>CM077648.1:88806118-93981118 GCA_039707465.1 Rhabdophis nuchalis | reverse complement strand
TATCCCTCTACCTACCTACCTACTGCATTTCTCCATCCCTCTCTCTATCCCTATAGCTACCAACCTACCTACCTACTGTATTTCTCCCTCAGAGTATTTTATGTCATAAAGGATGACATAATACCTGTGGCCCACTGCTCTTTCTGTATCCATCTACCTACCTTTTTTACAATTTTTTACATTTCCGTTGCATGTACCTGGCACAGATGTGACATCTACACAATCTATATATATCATTGGTGCCGTATTCGAAAGGAACACTGTATGAAAATTTGGAAGCGATCGGTGCAGTACTTTCACAGATTAGCAGTTTTGAACAAACTCTTGTTACATTTTTATTTATATAGATTATGGGCATTGTGTTGCTTGCCCTAACTCAGGGATCGGCAACCTTAAACACTCAAAGAGCCTTTTGGACCCATTTCCCACAGAAAAGAAAACACCGGGAGCCACAAAACCCTTCCCGTGCCTGACTATTTCCTGAGCGGCCACAAAACTAGTATATGTAGTTCAATTAAACATTCTGTTTTCTTCTGAAACTTTTCTTTTCTTGGATTTAATCATAGTTGGCCTACCAGGAGTTGAAAAGCTCAATAAATCACGTGCCAGCGGGTGCCACACATTGGTGGTTGTGACGCATATTTTGAGCAACAGGAAACTGCAGCAGAGGGATGAAAGAGCCACATGCAGCTCCAGAGTCGTGGGTTGCTGACCTCTGCCCTAATTGAATGTGTGTATACCTAGCAGCATATTCTAATTTTGTACAAATCTATTACTTTTGTCTTCTGCTTTGAAGATTAATATCTAAAAGTTGGATGAGATAATATGTATGAGGTCACCCAAATCTACGCATTTACAAAGCTCATAATGTCTACTATTTGGTAAAAATAGGTAACTATCTTGTAACTATCTTGTAACTATCTGGCAGGGAACAAATATCTGACATCTTGGATTCCCAAAATTGGATCTCCCAAAATTGAAGGTAAAGCTAAGAAGGCCATGGAATAGCAAATTGTCTGCTGAACCATTTAGGATCTTATATTTGTTTAAACAAATAATGCGGTTGTATTCCCAAAGTTGAGCAAACTATAATTTAGCGACCACAATTGGGACCGGCAACTTGGTCATTAAGCAAAGCAGTCAGTAAGTGAAACTGTGACTACGCTTATGGTTTTACTTACGCTTTCCTTTGCTTCATAGAGCTGTGGGAGTCATACATGTCATAAATTAAATAATTTCATGGAAAACACAATGAACAGAAAATATTAGTTCTGTTCAGACTTCTGAATTAAGCGTCGTTCCCTCTCCTTTCTGTTACCTATCTCTGCTCTGTAAACAGGGATTCACCTTGGGTCTGTCCCAAACAAGGACTTATATTCTTTGCTCAGGCACTGCAATTCGAATAATAAAGAGGGAAATTGCAATCACGAGCCTTAAAGAAGAAAACATAGATTCAGGTTCTATCGCCAATCAGGATGTGATGTGTGGCAAAACGAAGAAAAGGCCTCTCCCTGCCAGCCTGGTTCATTTTTCCTTTTGTGCCAGTGACTCCGTGCCGATCCCTGATTGGCGTGCAAATAAAGAATGCAAGTACCCCCCTCCCACCTAAGGCTGCTTTTGAAAGGCCTTAATCACTATGATATTATAAATTACCAAAAAAAAGGAACCACAGGATGGAAATCTAGGAGAAGAAATGCAAGGGGGGGGGGAAATGTGCTTTTTGCCCTCTCTCTGCTCCCACGCACCCTTCTCCCCCTCCCCTTACAGTCTACAGGGGGCAAAGCAAATGACAGAACGACAATGGCTGCAAAGAACAGAGGCTGTTGAGCCCAGCTGCGCTCAGCTTCCTTGAGTCAAGCAGCCATGAAAGGCACTGAAAGTGGCGGGCAGGTAACTCACCTCTTTGTGAGACTGTGTTTCAACTGGACTTTGTATGGCACTCCCAGCGTGAAGTGCGATTAATATACGGAGGCGCTCATTTATTCCTCAACTGCGAGCCCTTTTAGTTATCAGTTCACACCAAACTCTTTGCAAGGTACAAGTGGAGACCTGCTGATTCTTGGCGGAGCTTAAAGCTGGGACGTCCTCCTCCGCTCCAGCTAAATTGGGTGGTTTTCTTCTAGGAAAACTAGCTTAGCTAAGCTTCCTCTCTTCTTGTGAGGCAGGGGAGAGCAAGAAAGATCCAGAGAAGAAAGATGGAGGAAAGGGGGTTGCATTAATGTACAGAAAGCAGAGGGGAAGGTATGTATTGTGTACCTAGAATTATGTGCACACAGACTTTCCCATCATTACCTGGAGGCAGTTAGACATTACTTTTGGTTCTTGGGTTAATTCTGTCAATATATCTCAAATGGATAGATATGAATACTTTCCATGAATTAAATCTAGTTTCTTATGTTGTTGGATACATTTGTTCACAGAAGACTACATAGTTTCTTAGCTATTTATGGTCTAGCTATTTATTTATTTCAGCTATGGAACACAAGCAAAAACATTGTGTGTAATGGCACAATCATTAGTATACTCTATTGCCAAATGCTAGTCTTCCTAGTTCACTTGTGGGTTACCCAATACCAGTGGTGGGTTTCAAAATTTTTTAGAACCTCTTCTGTAAGTATGGCCTGCTATGTGGGAGTGACTTGCATATCTTTTTTACATCGTGGTGACCAAAACTGAATGCAGTATTCCAAGTGTGGCCTTACCAAGGCATTATAAAGTGGTATTAACACTTCACGTGATTTTGATTCTATCCCTTTGTTTATGCAGCCTAGAACTGTGTTGGCTTTTTTGGCAGCTGCTGCACACTGCTGGTTCCTATTTAAATGGTTGTTCACTAGGTCTCCAAGATCCCTTTCACATTTACTGCTATTGAGCAAGGTACCACCCATACTGTACCTGTGCATTTTGTTTTTCTTGCCTAAATGTAAAACCTTACTTCACCCAGTTCACACTTTGCCTCTGACCCTGTTTCCCTTAGGAGGCCCCTAAGGTGTGTCACCAGTCACATTCCCCATCAAAGCAATTTTGCGGGTCACAGAAGTCACTCCCTCTGGCTGTTGTGGGTCTCCGTGGAGAGGGCCTTGACTTCGGCTGGCTAGGGTGTGTTTTGACTGAGGTGCAAATTTCTCAGTGCAGCTGCGAGGGGTGATTTCCCAATTTCCCTCCCTATGGCCACTCAGGAGCAAGTCAGGAAAGCTTCATGAGTTGACACACTTGTTATAGCTATTTTCACCACCCTTTTAATAGATGAAATTATTGGTGAGAATAACCACCACTGATCACTCTCAGTAATGTACAGTTGAGAAGATTGGGTGAATGTAGTGGGTGTTTGGGTGGGATGGAAGTTTTATCTACTTTTCAGTTTCTTTTTTTCTTTTTCTTTGTGGAACAGTTTTTTTTTTTATATTGAAAAAGTTTTATTGGTTTTTACAATTTTCCAGAGGGGGTAGGGAATACAGAAACATTTTAAGAACTTTCACGTCGGAATCATTGGCCCTTCCAGGGCTTCATAATAAAATATTAAAAAAACATTTTTCCAAAAATACTACAAGGTGGAAATAAGTATATGTTTCCTAAATTCTCAATTCTATGCTAGCAGTCGTGTGCAAACATCCAGATATAAAGGTTATACAATATTAATGATAATAAAAAAAAGCAAAGTTATTTTTTCGATCTAAGTCTCTTGGCGATTGTATCTTCTTTTTCTCCTCCCTGGCCCCCAGCGGGCGGGGCCGTGGCCCCCTCCGTCCCCCCTGAATCTTCCCCCAGGATAGAGGAATATTTTTTAAGAAAGGCTTCCGCCTCAACAACTGTTTTAATCCTTACTCTTCCTTCATCCCAGAACACCAACATCCCTTCCGGCATCGTCCGCTTAAACCAGATCCCGTGGTCAAACAATTTTTCTACTTTTCAGTTTCTATTAGGATGCAGGGAATCAAATATTTTTGAACAAGGATCTAGCACTTAGAAAAGTGCTAGACCTAAAGATCCTTCAAAGTATCCAAGTCAGGAAACTTCATGAGAATTCTAGAATTCTATTTTATTGATTTAGGCCAAATTAACAGAATGTTGAAATCTTGGCTGTGAGTTTCTTTCTTTCCAAAGAATGAAGGCAGAGCTTCTTTCTTAATTTCCAAGTCGCAAAACTTTTTTTGTAACTGTCATCATGTAATTTCTTCAAGGTTATCCCTGTGGCTCACCATAAGACCTGTGTTTAAATGGAGCACAGATGTCAGGTCATGGATGTGGTGGAGAGGCGCTGGGTGAATCAGAAGACCGTGCCCTTGATACTCATTGCTACTCTTCTGCTATTTCTGAGACCAGACACCCAATCTATTTTTGGGACATGTATTTTGGACAGGGCGTAGGTCCAAGTGGAAACTGCTCAGTAACTGGAAGGTTATGTTTGCAGCTACCTAAAGTGTCCAGTAAGAGTCAGGAAGATCACATCATTAACCACATTGTTAAGGAAATATTGTAGATTGCATCCATGGTTAAAAAAAAAGGTTGTGTTAGGAGAAGAAGAAAATTTAATACGGGAACAGCTTTAAGCTACTTTTGCAGTGGATTGACAATGGAAATATATTTAAAAATAGTTTGTGGAGTATCTTTATTCATTCAGATTATATGATCACCCAGCTAAGAGTGTAAGTCTATGCAGGCAGCATCCTGATAACCAAACCAAATCAAACCAGAAAAAAAACAGTGGTGGAGGATGGAAGGATTTGAAAGAGGGGTCAAAGAGGCCATCTACATTAAGACTGAACAGCCATCTCTCAACAGAGGGGGGAAGGGATACGACACCACCTATCTTCTGTTTACAATGTACCATATTTTTCAGAGTATAAGACGCACCTTAGTTTTTGGGGAGGAAAATAGGGAGGGAAATTTTACCTACCAGGTATTCATCTGGCTAGCATCAGCTTCAGTAGATAGGTTTGCTGGTTTTGAGTGCACGCACGCTCTTTTTATCCCCTGGTTGGGGATTAAAAAACAGCTTTTAAAGCACAGCTGATTGTTGGAAGCAGCAGGCAAAGCAGGGAAGATCCCTTTATTCGTTAGCACCTCATTAGGGCTAAAAATAGCTTTGAAAAAGCTACATTTGGAGTATAAGACACACCCAAATTTTCAACCTCTTTTAGGGGGGGAAGTGCATCTTATAGTCCAGAAAATATGGTAGTCCTTTTAGCATTTCCAAGAAGGTTCCACATTTGTACTATTCAAATGTGGCATATGAGGACATAGATAAGCTTCCAGGTGGCCTCAATGACTCTCAGAAAGAGTGCTAACAGCTAGATGACTGCAAGAAATCTAAATCTTCCCATCCTCCACCATTCAATCACAACTTAAGAAGCTTCTTGCATGAGAAATGAAACGCCTTGAAGGAAAAAACGAAATCCTTTTGAAAAAACACTTTTGGGATTTTCCAAATTGAAGTGATCTCAATGCCTGAAGACTGTGCTGGTCTGGACAGGGAAAAGCAGACTCAGGCTCAATTCTGCCCATACTAAATGTCTGGACATCAAGCAAGACCTATAAATCATCATTCTTTAGTTCTAGATGGTGTTGCACACTCCTCAGACTGAACGAGTCCATAACTTAGGGGACCTCTTGGATTCACAATTCCTGCTTGAGGAAGAACATTGCATTTGTAGCTAAAAGGGCCTTGTGTAATTCCATCTTGTGAAACAATTAAAATCAATCATGGATTACCAGGCAGTGCTTACAGTCATTTATATCTTAGTCACATTTTGATTAGCAATTTCAACTCATTGTACAGAGGACTGCTCTTAAAGACTACCTGGAAGCTAAAGAATGAAGCAGCTTGATTAGCTAAGGATACTTCCTTACTTGCCTGAGTAATATTACTACTGCAAGACCTGTATTGATTCCAGTTGGCTTTTGGGTGTAATTCATGGTGTTGGGCTTTCATCTTTAAAACTCTATGAAGGGGGCCATAGCTCCCCATCTCTGATCTATATGGTCTGGGGCTAGAATATTTGTGTCATTCTTTTTCCCCAGTGTTTTCTATCCACCCTTTAATATTTACTGGAGTAAGCAACTTTCACATTCCTTCCTTGAAGAATTACTATCACTAGGGACCACTATATCATACACTTTTGTAGTTATCCCATTCCTTTGGAAAATACAGTGGGTCACCTCCCTACAAAAAGTTATAGTTGCTAGTGTGCTTGTTTCCCTTGGAATACCATTTGTTACTGAGTTGGGAATTCATTATTTTTTCTTTTAAGATTGCTTTTGTATTTGTAGGGCTCATAGCAGAGATGCTGTTCAGCAGGTTCTGACCAGTTCTGGAGAACCGGTAGCAGAAATTTTGAGTAGATAGATAGATAGATAGATAGATAGATTTTATTTTTCTATACCGCGTCCTCTCCCCAGGGGGACTCGGAGCGGTGCACAGGGAAAATTAAAACAACATAAAATATATACATAAATAAATACAATAAAAATAAATTAAATCAACTGTCCCTGCACTAAAATCCCCATTTTAAAATTAACATTCCCTAACCCCTGAGGTAGAGACTAACCTAGGCCGGCCAAGCAGAAAAAGTGAGTTTTTAATTTCTGACGGAAGGAGCGGAGGTCCGTAGTTGTTCTAATGTCGGGGGGAAGGTCGTTCCAGAGGGCTGGGCCCGCCACAGAGAAGGCCCTTCCCCTGGGCGTCGCCCGCTGACAAAGTCTAGTGGACGGCACCCGGAGAAGTCCCTTTCTGTGGGAGCGAATCGGCCGGGAAGATGTATGGGGCAGAATCCGATCCCGCAGATAGCTAGGTCCCGAGCCATGGAGCGCTTTAAAGATGAGAACTAACACCTTGAAGCGCACCCGAAAGATGACAGGTAGCCAGTGCAGCTCGCGCAAGAGCGGTGTTACATGGGTATACCTTGCGGTACCCATTATTGCTCGCGCGGCTGCATTCTGGACCAGCTGAAGTCTTCGGGTGCACCTCAAGGGGAGCCCCATGTAGAGAGAGTTACAATAGTCCAGTCGGGATGTCACGAGAGCATGAGTGACTGTGCGAAGGGCGTCCCGATCCAATAGGGGGCGCAACTGGCGAACCAGGCGAACCTGGTAAAACGCCCTCCTGGCCACGGCTGTCACTTGATCTTCCATGGACAGCCGGGCATCCAGGAGGACACCCAAGTTGCGCACCCCATCCACAGGGGCAAGATGTTCGCCCCCTATGGCCAGCGATGGAATCAGCTGGTTGAATCGGGCAGCCGGAAACCACAGCCACTCGGTCTTGGTCGGGTTGAGTCTGAGTCCATTACTTCCCATCCAGATCCGTACGGCTTCCAGGCACTGGCACATCACCGCTACGGCATCGTTGGGGTGGCTTGGGGTAGATATATACAGCTGAGTATCATCAGCGTAGAGATGGTACTCTACCCCAAAGCCACGGATGATCTCACCCAGCGGCTTCATATATCTGTTGAACAGGAGAGGCGAGAGGACCGACCCCTGAGGAACCCCACATGTGAGGGGTCTCGAGGTCAACCTCTGCTCTCCTGCCAACACAAATTGCGATCGGCCAGAGAGGTAGGAGGAGAACCACCGTAAAACGGTGCCTCCCACCCCCAACCCCTCCAGCCGATGCAATAGGATACCATGGTCGATGGTATCGAAAGCCGCCGAGAGGTCTAATAGGACCAGGATGGAGGAGCAACCCCCATCTCTGGCCCTCCAGAGATCATCGACCAACGCGACCAATGCCGTCTCGGTGCTATGCCCGGGCCGAAAGCCGGACTGGCGCGGGTCTAGATAATCAACTTCCTCCAGGTGACGGGGAAACTGTTGTGCCACCACACTCTCAACAACCTTCGCCAAAAAGGGAAGGTTGGAGACTGGACGATAGTTGGTTAATAAAGCTGGATCCAAAGAGGGCTTCTTAAGGAGGGGCCTCACCATAGCCTCTTTTAGGGAAGCAGGCAAGGAACCCTCACTTAAGGATGCGTTGACAACCTCTTGGAGCCAGCCTCGTGTCACCTCCCAGGATGCCAGTACAAGCCAGGAGGGACACGGGTCCAATAAACATGTGGTGGCTCGCAGTCGCCCACGTAACCTGTCCATATCCTCGGAAGCAACGGAGTCAAACTCCTCCCAAACAAGATCTGTCTCGTGGCATCCCACTGGGCTATCAATGGAGGCTAACTCATTCTGTATCTGAGCGATTTTCTCCTGCAGAAAAATCACAAATTCCTCTGCTCTACCCTGTAGCGGGGCTTCCCGCACCCTCTGTTGAAGGAGGGAGCGGGTCACCCTAAACAGGGCGGCAGGGCGGTTTTCTGCGGATGCTATGAGAGTGGCACAATGATGACGTTTGGCCACTCTCAGCGCCACAATGTAAGTCCGTAAATGGGCTCTTACCTGTGTCCGGTCAGATTCAGAACGGGTAGCCCTCCATCTTCTCTCTAGGCATCTCTTGTGGCGTTTCATCACCCTCAGCTCCTCGGTAAACCAAGGAGCCAGGGTGGCTCGCCGCCACAAGAGAGGCCGCAAGGGAGAAGATGGAGGGCTACCCGTTCTGAATCGGAGAACCAGTAAATACCACCTCTGACTGGCCCCGCCCCCATCTAGTCTCTGCCTCCCGAGTCCCAGCTGATTGGGAGGGAGTGGGGATTTTGCAGTAAACCTTCTCCAGCCTTAGTCATAGGGTGAGATAAAATGAAGGTAAAATGTAGTTGCCAGTAGGCCATAACTGTGCTGGGTGAATGTAAACAGGGACTGGACTTTTTTCAGTCCTTGAACAGTACTGGGAGTCACAGAGAGATCCAATGCAGATAAAAACCTCAAGCACTGTTTTTATATGCAAGATCCCAGTAAAGAGACACCATCACCTTCAATGCTCTGTATGGAAGTTAGGATTTGTAAAGCAATATCTTTGCTGTCGACTTAGATCACTGGAAGGTCAGATTCTGTCTCACTGTCCCATCAAAGACATCCAGTTGTAATGAAGTGCATCAGGCCTTTCTCCAGTTCAGCCTTCAGATTCATTGCCCTAGGGAATCTGCTGACTCTTGTACAACCAGGTTCTCCCGAAATGACTGGAAGTTCTTTATTTAAGCAGGCATTTCAGTTGTTAATCACTGTCTTTGATTAAGCTGACTCCAACCTCCCATTAGAATTAGAAAAGTAGAATCTGAAGCTATTAATTAGGTCAACATGAGTTGCTGCTGTCAGGATATATGTATGTATTTCACCGGCTGAAGCTTCCAGCTGGCCTTTGAGACCTGGCCTGGGTTCAGCAAAGTACACTTAATGAAAGAGAGGAATGTAAGCCTCAGATAAGAGGCACTAAAGCAGTGTTTCTCAACCTTGGCAACTTGAAGATGTCTGGACTTCAACTCCCAGAATTCAAGTCCAGACATCTTCAAGTTGCCAAGGTTGAGAAACACTGCACTAAAGACAAAGGAGCAAAGCAAGTAGCCACTAGTAGTGCTGGCTGACAGCTACTAGTTATAATTTTAAATTTCCTCAAATTATCCAAGAGGTTGATATAGACATCAATGTTCCTACTCTCTTGATTGCATTGATGCAGGATTTGCAGTTTCTGTAGCTAATGGTACACATCTAGAGAGGTAAATAAGGGGCCTAGTTTTGGAGCACATTTGCACTCCCATCAACCTCCCTGGTTTTTTTCCTGCAGTTTTAATACCCAGCTAAGAAATTAATCCATTCCTTAAGATCGAAACAAGCTAGATAAGAGGCAGGTCAGTGAATTAAGAATCTGACTCTTGATTGCAACCATAATCATATTTTTTTTAATCCTTCCCCCACACACCAAGAGAAAGACAATTTGCACTAGAAAATAAATTGCTTCAATAAATTATATATTTAATCTGCACTTGGGACTAGAAAGTTGGGCTCTCTGTTCATTGCAATGTATGGCAAATAATCAGCCCTTTCTTCTCTCACATGGAGCAAACTAATAGGTTTTAAACTATTCCATTATTTGATAATTTCTTACGTTATTAATACAAATAGCCTGTGGTTGCTTTCAATTAAAGGGTTTTTATTTTATAATAAATTCTAATCAGCAAACATGAACCTTCTCCCTAAAGATGGGGAGGAGCCAACAGGTTCTGCTTGAATACGATGCATATAAATAATTGTTCCTTCTTCCCTTTTCTCATCTGCCTTTTCCTGCCATTCTCTCATCCCTTTTCTTCCCTTAATCCTGTCTCTCACCTTCTCTCCTTCTACTGCACATCTTCAGAAGTAAACACAGTCCAGTCTAGAAGGCTTTGCAGGCAACCTCTGTATATCAGATGTAAAAGTAGGACCTACACAAAGTTTCACAATTAGAAATCCTTCTATACAGTGTCCTATATGGAACATTCTTCTTCCATCCCATCCAACTTCCATTTGTTTCACATCTTTCAGGTCATATTTCAGAGGTCCATTCAATGTACACATTCTTCATTGTGTACAGAGCTTTTGACCTTGCTTCTTAGGTCCAGTGGTGGGATTCAAATATTTTTACTACTGGTTCTGTGGGCATTGTTTGCTGGGTGTGGTATGACTTGGTGGTCATGGCAAGGGAAGGATATTGTAAAATCTCCATTTCCTCCCCCTCCAGAGGAAGGATACTGCACACTCCCCATTTCATCCCAATCAGCTGGGACTCGGGAGGCAGAGAATAGATGGGGGCGAGGCCAGTCGAAGATGGTATTTACCAGTTCTTCGAACTACTCAAAATTTCTGCTCCTGGTTCTCCAGAACTGGTCGGAACCTGCTGAATACCACTTCTGCTTAGGTCCATTTTGGCTGTACCAGATATGTAGCAATAACCGTAGCCTTCACCACATGGATGATGCTCTAATTCAGCCTGCAGCAATTGCCAGAAAAGAAGCCTTGCCTCAGTGATAACCCACCGAAAACCCGTATGGGGCTACTAGTCTCCAATTTGTGTAACCAGAGCACTGTGAGATTGCACTGCCAAAAATTCATAGAAACATTAAAGCAAGAACATTAAAAGGACAGTGGAAATGGACATGCTCTTGGAGATTTAAAAAAAGTACCTATTTTTGTCTTTAATCTTTAAATAATCACAAATGCAGAAGCAAAATCCTATTATGCAGGATTGTTGGATGTATTGCCAAGAGCATTGTGACATGCACAAGTCTGAACTTTGAAAAGCCATATATTAACGGCTAACAATTGCCACAAAATGGGTAGAAAAAGTTTAAAACTCCGCGAAATAACAACAATAAAACTTGCTTTATATTTTAATCCTTGCTTCTCATTATTATTTAGCTTTGTGTCTTTTTGGGAGAAGATGAAACCAGTGAAATTTTAATCTCTTTGGTTCCATTGATTTCTATAATCTTTCATCTTTTGCATAATTTTTTTTGGTGATTTCCATATAATCAAAAGAACTGGGGACTGAACAATGATGGAAAACTTATAATTTTGGTAATTACAATTATGGTGTAATTCTCTTGGCCTGGTTGACCGTTTTTAATCAGGCAGATGGTATGCAAATAGATCAGGATAGTATTTCATTAACCGAATGGATAGGAAACTATTGAGGATCTTGAGTGTTTGGAATGAGGAGGCATCAGAGCTTAGAAAAGAAAATTCCCCATCAGCTAATATTTTGGGGTTCATGGTTCTATGATCTATTAGTTCTGATCTGATACAGCATAAATGTTGCTCGGTAAGAGTGCCTTCATGGATGCAATTATGATCTGTGTGGATCTTTACTTAAAGCATCTTTCAGAAAACCATTGCAAAACTCTCTTCTATGATTTCTCTCTTCCAAGAACTCATTTCACTACTTATGGAAAAAGGAAATGGGTTACAAGGTGAATTTTGTAGCCAAACATACAAACTACAGAATGTTAAGTTCCAGTTTTGATATATCCAAAACAATGTAGGTCACGGGTGTCAAATCCGATCGTATCATGGGCTGCATCGTAATGTATCACAATGTTTTTTGCCTTTGCAGAGCTGGGATGTGTATGGCCTATGTGGTCCATATACAGCCTGTGAGCCACCAGTTTGACAGACCTGGTGTAGGTGCTCTCAGATAATTTCCATATATGTGTGTGTTACGTTTTTGAGCTGATCAATAAATAAGTCGGGGAGACTAGGATAGATCTATTTTGAGCTTATGTTATGTTATGTTATGTGTTTATATACATATACATATACATACACATACACATACACATACACATACACATACACATACATACATACATACATACATACTATATATATGTGTGTGTGTGCGTGTGTGTGTGTGTGTGTTAGATTTTTAAGGGCTGATTAATAAATAAGAGACCAGGATGGATCCATTTCGGGCTTATTAGCCCTCTTCAGCTGGCCATACTCCTTCTACTGGGATTTGAACCGGCAAATAAATATATATATAATTTGCCGGCCATACCCCTTCTACTGGGATTTGAATGGATCTATCCTGGTTTCTTATTTATTAATCAGCCCTTAAAAATCTAACACACACACACATACTTCTGGAAGCACCAAGCCGGAAGCACCAGCCTGAAGGTGATGAATGAGACTTCATCGAAACGTCGTGAAGACACTTCCAATTCTACGCGGGAGAAAACCCGAACAACCAAAGACCTACATACAAACACCCGCGAAAACCTCAAAAAACACACACACACACACACACACACATATGTGTGTGTGTGTGTGTGTGTGTGTTAGATTTTTTTTAAGGGCTGAAAATAAAGAGACCAGGATGGATCCATTTCAGGCTTATTAGCCTTCTTCAGCTGGCCATACTCCTTCTACTGGGATTTGAACCAGGGCTTTCCAGCATTTGAGGCAAGCTCTCTATGCCTTGAGCTATCTGGTATCCCTGATATATCAGCCAATTTACAGGACTTTTAAATGAAGAATAATTATCACAGCTCCTGTGAAGAGGTCCCTTAATGTATTTGTGAGGAAGTGTATTTCGGTTTTCAGATGGTCTTTGTCAGCTAGGCGTTTGGTTCTGTGTATGAGGGTTTTGGCTACAGAGTTTATCTGTGCAGGGTGGTGATGGGATTGTGCATTTAGGTAGCGGTTGGTGTGTGTTTTTTTCTGGTAGATGGTGTGTCCTAGGGAGCCATTAGGTTTTTTGTAGATTAGGACGTCTAGAAAAGGGAGTTGGTTGTTGGCTTCTATTTCCATGGTGAATTGTATTTTGGGGTGTAGGGAGTTGAGGTGTGTGAGGAAGTTGTCCAGTTTTTCTTTCCCATGTGGCCAAATTACAAATGACAAAGACCATCTGAAAACCGAAATACACTTCCTCACAAATACATTAATATCCAACAGATTCCGAAGAAAAACAATCACCAAACTAATCCAACAAGAAACACCCCCCAGGAACCAAGACAAAGAACAGGAAAATGGCATTGCCCTCATCCCATACATTAAAGGTACCACAGACAAAATCAGCAAAATTCTCCACAAGCACAACATCAAGACAGCCTTCAACACCGACCAAAAAATAACCAATATCCTAAGGAACCCAAAAGACAAGATCCAGCTAGAAAACCAAGGAGTCTACAAAATTCCATGTAAAAGCTGCCCTGCCACTTACATAGGACAAACCAACAGAAGAATTAGTGCACGTATTGCTGAACATAAAAATGCTTTAAAAAATCATCTTAATACCTCATCTCTCTATCAACATTTCAAAACTACAGGACATGACATTGACTTTCAAGGAACTAAAATGATATCCAAGGCGGAACAGCTCAACAGGAGAATAATCAGAGAAGCCATTGAAATAGAGAAACAATCTAGCAGCATGAACAGACGTGATGATACCTCCCGCCTACCAGATATCTGGAAGACAGCATTGACCAGCAGACGAGCCCCACCCTCCAGCCAAGCCGTTGAAATTCAAAACAAGGAGAAACATACAAATGAGACCAATCAGCATCAATCTACCAGTCACGATGCAACTGCACAGCCAATCAACCCACTCACAACAATAGTCAGCACTCCACCCCCCCACCAAGATTTAAAGAGGGGCGATGCCTCCGCAGTCACACTCACAGACACAAGCCTGCCTGATGATGACAAGTGAGATCTTGTCGAAATGTTGCAACAACTTTTCTATGCCTTATACACGGGAAAATCCCCGAAGCCAGCTATGCCAGTGCTGTGCTTCCGGCTTGGTGCTTCCAGGAGCAATGTGAGATCTCACATTGTTCCTGGAAGCACCAAGCCGGAAGCACCAGCCTGAAGATGATGAATGAGACTTCATCGAAACATCGTGAAGATACTTCCAATTCTACGCGGGAGAAAACCCGAACAACCAAAGACCTGCATACAAACACCCGCAAAAACCTCAGAAAACATATATATATATTAATCATCCCTTAAAGAAATTTAACATATCTCTTAATTGGGGCCTTAACAGGGTGTTGTGGAAACAATTATATATAACTATCCTCCTGTCTCAGCTGACAAGAACAGAACCTAATGGCAAGGCTCTCGCCTGGCATGTAATACAGCCCTGGTTCGAATCCCAGTAAGGGTATGGCTAGCTAATGAGAGCTAATAAGCTCAAAATAGATCTATCCTAGTCTCCCCGACTTATTTATTGATCAGCTCAAAAACGTAACACACATATAAAAAAATTACACAACGGAATTCTTGGCTTTCTGTCTAGATGGTCTCTGGTGATGGGCCAAAAGGCAGAAAAGGAAAAGCAGTGTGCTTCCTCCCTTAATTGGGGCCCTAATAGGGTGTTGTACACACACACACACACACACACAAATATATATAAACAACTTCAGCATAATCAAATGAGGAATGTTGCAGGACAGAAAGTTCACATCTTAATATGGAGCAGAGGTGGGTTGCCAATTTTTTCAGTACTGATCCGGGTGCGCTCACGTGACCCTTCTGCACATGCGCAGAAGCACCCAGGTGGGTGGGTGGAGCCTCCTGCCACCACTACTACCGGTTCATCCGATCCAGGCCAAACCGGCAGCAATCCACCTCTGATATGGAGATAACTAGAAACATTCTAGAAACTTGGACAAAGATTAAACATGATTCTGCCTGCTTGCATTTGCCATAGGAAATTCTTAGACCTGCACAGGTAGGAAGATTCTGTCAATGTGTTTTGCTCCATGGAAGGTGAGCACTTCGCCTCAATACCTTAATTAAAAATATCAAATAGGGGCTAATCTGTCCTGACCAGCTAACTTGCATCTGAAAAAGGGTTTCTGTGTACATGCAGAAGCTGCTTTTTTCATACAAAGCTTTGCATAACTCTAGAAAATACGTTGGATTTCTGAGACTCGCAGCACTTTAAAGCTAAGCAGATTTATAGCTTTTACTATAACGAAATATCAATTTGCTTGGCATGCAGTATCCCCAGGTTAAATCAAATTCTGGCTTTTGCTAGCTGGTCCATATGTGT
This sequence comes from Rhabdophis nuchalis, assembly GCA_039707465.1. Taxonomy (NCBI): domain Eukaryota; kingdom Metazoa; phylum Chordata; class Lepidosauria; order Squamata; family Natricidae; genus Rhabdophis; species Rhabdophis nuchalis. Next base: position 93,965,703 of record CM077648.1, on the reverse strand, counting down.
TCATTAAAGCAAGTTGTCAAGGAGGCGAGTTGTTTGCCTCAGATGGTTTAGAGAGAGCAAATATGTAATATACAGTGGACAGCAGATGCAACATGATTTGCAGAGATTCTTCCTGCTGGTTATAAACTCTTTTAGTCGGCTGATACATTCTAAAAGAAAACATCGCCATTGTGATCCTATGCAGCAGCTCTAGCTATATGAACACGTGCTTGAAAACCTTTGCTCCTTTCAGGAGGATTTCTGCTTCATCATATAAAGGCTGTTTTAGGAAGAGAATTTTCTTAAAGAACAAAATGCTATCATGACTAGATTTCATTTAATTGAGAAGTGCTTCGAGAGGCAAGGAACAGAAAGAAGCATACCTCAGAATGGATCCCAAAGAGAGAGGTCATTGTACAGAAGGAAGGACAAGAAGCAATGGACGGAAACTCATCAAGGTGAGAACCAACCTAGAACTAAGGAGAAATTTCCTTACAGCTAGAACAATTAATCAGTGGAACGACTTGCCTCCAGAAGTTGTGGGTGCTCCAACACTGAAGGGTTTTAGGAAAAAGATTGGACAATCATTTGCCTGAAATGGTATAGGGTGCCCTGCCTGAGCAGGGGGCTGGGCTAGAAGACCTCCAAGGTCCCTTCCAACTCTGTTTTTCTATTATTCCATTCTGTTAGAAATTCAATTGGTTTTGCAGTCTAGCACGTAGCCAAAATGATGAGTGTTCATATAGCAGGAAGTAGGCAAGCTACAGATGCTCATGGCTTAGGACCTGGGTACTTACGAGATCGCCTTCTGCCACCGAGAGCCTCCCACCGGCCAGTACACTCCCATAGAGAGGGTCTCCTCATGGTGCCATCAGCTAGACAATGTCAACTGGCGACACCCAGGGGGAGGGCCTTCTCCGTGGGAGCACCTGCCCTCTGAAACGAATTGCCCCCAGAATTAAGAACTATCCCTGACTTACGCACCTTCCGCCATGCTCTCAAAACCTTTTTTTTCCAACAAGCCGGGCTGGCATAAAACAGGATTTTTAAATTCAATTTTTTATTAATTTTAATCAGGGTTGGTTGGTTGTTTTTTTTCCACTTTTAGGCCAAAGTTTAATATGTCTTTTAAAAACTTTTAAAACTTTTATATATTTGTTTTTATTCTGGCTGTACACCGCCCTGAGTCCTTCGGGAGTAGGGTGGTGTAGAAAACTCAATAAACTCAAACTCAAATAAATGGTCCAGGCCACATGTGAAATTCATGGACTGGTAATTTATGCAATTTTTTTGTTAAAGGGATTGATTCCAAAATGAAACTGCAATGTTTTTAAATTACTATTTAGATTAGTTATACCCCCAAACCAATCTAGTAGGCAGTCCCCTTGTTCAACTGCCACTAAGGATTTTGGAAGGTAGACATGTATGGGTTTTGTTTTGTTTTTTTATTTCCTTCTGAGAGAAAGAAATGGACAAATCCCAAGAATAAAAGAACTCATATGAGAATATAATAAACATTCCTTGTGTACTCAGGAGCTTAGCAATTACAAATGAATCTGTATTGCTGATTGGTAGACTTATGATATGCAGCAAATAAGGTTAACATGATTTACTTGTTACTAAAAAAACCCCATTCATTGCTACTACTGAAAGATTTCAGATACTTCATTGGATTTTGGATGCAGATAACTCTTCTTGCCAGATTAAGATAACCTTTTACAAAGCAATCTGTTTCACTGTCTAAAATCTTACGTCATTAAGTTTGTCCTGGTGCACCATCTATTTCTTTAAAGTCGTGTCCTTTGAAGGAGCACATGTTAGACTGGACTCCGCGACATTTTTCTATGGAGCTTAAAGTTCTGTGCTCTCTTAGTCTCAGTCCTCTCATCTGCAGTATATGAAAAGCAATGCTGGCCAATAGGTTTAACAACACTATTGTAATTATGATTGAACACATGGGAATCATGTGGGAATTCTAGAAAAGTGCTATGCAATGCAATGGACCCTTCATTCCAGGGGTCTCCAACCTTTGCAACTTTAAGTCTGAAGGACGTCAGCTCCCAGAATTCTCCAGCCAGCTTTGCTTTGCTGGGTGGAGAATTCTGGGAGCTGAAGCCCTTCAGACTTAAAGTTGCAAAGGTTGGAGACTCCTGCTTCATCCCACCCAAGTTCGAGCAAAGCTCTGTAGAATTTAAACCTCTCAATCCCCTTTTATTAGATAGCATGTGAGACAGAGAAAAGGACAGCTAGGAAAGGAAAGCCTGGTATAGTTCTAACCTTGGTCTGAGGGAGACTTATACTAGCAAAGTAAAGGGGAGCTTTATGACACCAGAAAACATTTCTCTACTGCTGGAATTGTTGTGGTCCCCAAGGAAGCAGGACCCAGTAATTCTGTCAGCTACTATGGCAACTAAGAAAGAGCAGGAACTGGGGAAGGAGGGAGAGAAGTGTGTTCTGGTGTGGAGGAATTGATATGCAGAGGTTGTTATCTGTCACCGTCCTTGATCATTAGAGAGCAAGGCGGCTGCAGGGGACGGGTGGTTGAATATCAGGAGAGGAAGGAGGAAGGAGGCTGCACAACGGAATAACTGATGCTGAGCAGGGGTATTGGATTGATGCACACCCTTTATAATTGGCACTTATTGTCATCACATGCACTTGTATATACATCTCGTGGCCTTCTGTAATTGCACCAAATTTATAGGAACATCTGTTAAGACATATTTGCTTTCATCGTATTCCTACCAATACAACACAATACAATAGCAGAATTGGAAGGGACCTTGGAGGTCATCTAGTCCAACCCCCTGCCTAGGCAGGAAGCCGTATACCATTTCAGACAGATGGCTATCTAACATCTTCTTAAAGACTTCCAGTGTTGGAACATTCACAACTTCTGGAGGCAAGCTATTCCACTGATTAATTGTGGATTAACTGTCAGGAATTTCTCCTTAGTTCTAAGTTGCTTCTCTCCTTGATTAGTTTCCACCCATTGCTTCTTGTTCTGCCCTCAGGTGCCTTGGTGAATAGCTTGACTCCCTCTTCTTTGGGGCAACCCCTGAGATATTGGAACACTGCTATCATGTCATCCCTAGTCCTTCTTTTCATTAAACTAGCCATGCCCAGTTCCTGCAACCGTTCCTCATATGTTTTAGCCTCCAGTCCCCTAATCATCTTTGTTGCTCTTCTCTGCACTCTTTCCAGAGTCTCCACGTCTTTTCTACATCGTGGTGATCAAGACTGGATGCAGTATTCCAAGGCATTATAAAGTGGTATTAACACTTCATGTGATCTTGATTCTATCCCTCTGTTTATGCAGCCTAGAACTACCACTTGCTCTTCTTCCTGCCTTACAATATTACCTGCTGTATATATCCTTCATATAACACACAAACGTACATAGTGGATGAGTTCACATAACCAGCATAAGCCTAAGCCTGATTTATCAGAAAATAGTAGCTCAGTCAGAATGATGTGCTATTCAGGGTGGGTTACTGCCGGTTCGGGGTGCGTGCACATTTGCACCTAAAAAGGTCTGTGTATAAGCACAACATTAGAAAAGGGGAAAAATTACACTTTTACAATGAAGATTGTTCTGTGCATGCGCAGAACCAAAAATCAAGATGGTGCCGCTGCCGATAGAACTGGTTTGGGGTTGTGGCAGGTCACGTTACTACCTACTCGGCTGAACCAGTCCAAACCGGTAGGAACCCCCCTCGTGCTATTCCCAAACAAGTAAAACACAATGGGACTGAAATTTCCAACCAATATATCCATTTGTCATATTGACTAGCAATTATGATGGTGCAGTGATGGTGAACCTATGGCACGCGTGCCACAAGTGGCATGCGGAGTCATTTGTCAGGGCACACGAAGCGATGCCCTGATAGCTGGCCAGCGCGCATGTGTGACCTGGCCAGCTGAATTCACCCTTTTTTGCATGCTTTCTTCACCCTCCCCAGGCTCCAGAGGCTTTATAGGAGCCTGGGGAGGGTGAAAAGACCCTCCCCCTCCCCCCGGAGGCTCTCTGGAGGCTTCATGAACTTTCCTGAAGCCTCCGAACACACAAAATAACGTGCCACCGAAACCAGAAGTGACGTCCAATTTGCTTGGCGCGTCATTTTGAGTGGTCCAGAGGCTTCAGTGACCTTCAGGAGGCTTCCCTTAAGCCTCCGGACCACTCAAAAGCAAACCGGATGTCACTTCCAGTTTTGGTGGTGCATCATTTTGAGTGCTCCGGAGGCTTCCCAGGACCTCTGGAGGCTTCAGCGATCTTCAGGAAGCTTCCCTCAAAATGCACCCGCCGTCGAAACTGGAAGTGATGTCCGATTTGCTTGGAGCGTCATTTTGAGTGACGAGATCGATCAAACCGGTAGTGTCAGCAGTGGAAGGCTCTGCCCAACCCGCCCAGACATTTCTGCACATGTGCAGAAGCATCTCACAAGCGAACACACACACGAGCATGAGTGAACCAGTAGCGCCAGGATTTGTAATCCACTTCTGCCTGAAGCCCAACACAGCCCAACAGATACCAGCCATGAAATCCTATACCAATGGCATAAATGGTTAGATTTTCTTTGGTGTATTCATTCCCTCTCTCTCCATCTCTCACCCACCCCTCTCTCTTTCTCCCTCCCCTGTCTCTTATACAAATACCATGTCTCTAAGCATTTTACATGCATAAACAGAGATCTTAAAATTCTACAGTTCACTTCAAAACAATATACCCAGGAGAGCTTTGAGCCAGTGAAATCAGATGCCATAATAAATTTGCTTGTCACTAAGTGATGTAAGGTACATTAAAAGGGAAAACAATTATATATTTGGGAGAGCCAGGTGGAAAAGCATTGCAGCTGATGCTGCAGCCCTGCTTGAAAAAGGCAACAGGTTGGGTAGCTACATCATTAATAGCCATCGAGAGATAAGAAGACAAAATGGGCTTTGCTTTATCTCTAACATGTGGAGGTGGAAGAAGGAGGATGAGGATGAGTAGAAAGAAGAGGAGGAGCAGCATCAGCAGCACCCTTTCTCTGCTCCAATGATTGCAAGGCAAAAGGAAGAAAACAGAAGAACATGGGTCCTTCTCCTTTGGGAAAAAGAGCCAGCAAAGGATAAGCCACCAGAACTATCAATCTGGCTGCACTGTATTAATCTAATACCTGTGTGTGCCTCTCTTCAACCTGGAATGTGGATACATCATGAGCTCATTTATGTTTTAATTCATTTTGATCGTGGTAAGTTACTACAACATGAAATATGCCACAGTCTCAAATGTAATGGAAAAAAAAAGAGAATGAAAACTTCTCTACCTGTTTGTTGAATTCTAAGTATTATTAAAAGCATTGTTAAATTATTATATAATTATTAAATTATAAATTATTACGATACAAAATAAGAAAATTCAAAGGGCAGGCTTGATGGACCACTAGGTCTTTTTCTGCCATAAATTTTCTATGTTTCTATGTTTATGTTTCTATTCCTCTTTAAAAGAAATTATCTTGCTTCTTTCAGGTACCAGGCCCTTGACCTTTATGGAGATTTTGGACATGTAATTTACATAAATTAGCATTTAATTAATTAAAAATATATTACTATATTAAATATTTACTTCTTCCATAAAATCCTAGTTTTTGTCTTGTCTGAAATTTATTGGGTAACTTTCCTATATTTCCTAAATAAATGAACATTTTGTAAATATCAGATTTAAATTCCAAATTTCATATTCTCAGTATTTGAAATGTGACTATATTAGATCAGTCTTCCAATATGAACCAGATGTCTTTGCCACTTCAGAGGTAATTGAGGTGGCTTTTTATTTCCCAGAAAATAAGACCTACCCTGATTTTTTAAGCATGCACCTAATATAAACTGTACCCAAAAAATAAGCCCCAGTGAAGCTTCTCATCAGCCTGTGGGAGAGCATGTGAGGCACCAGAAGCAGCAAGGGCACTAGGGGCCAACCCAGGTGAATTTATTGCCTATACAAGCAGCAGGTGGAGGCAGAGGTGGGGGGAGGCAGGCAATCCAGACATGCTGTGGGAACTGTGGGCAAGCTGAGAATTGGTGGGTCAGAGAAGGCAGCCGGCCACAGAGGTGTATCTCATATAGTGGCACTGGCAGCAGAGGGAGGCAGAGGGAGGCAGAGGTGCAGAGGGAAAGCTACCCTGATGATCTGTGCAGGCTGCAAGCAAGCCAAGAAGGGCGAAAACAAGTCTCCTGTTGCTGGCCGCCCACCCTGTCCCACCATCTCTCAACTTGCCTGCGGCCCACACAGCATGTCCAGATTGTATGCCTTCCTCCCCATGCCTCTACCTCTGTCTGCTGGCAGTGCCACCACACAAACATGAGCCTCCTGTGACCAGCTACCCACTCCATCCCACTGTCTCTTGGCTTGCCTGCTCTGTTGTGGCCATGAGCAAGGAGAAGAAGTGGGGTTAGCGGCCATGTGGGGGTTGCTGGAGCTGCCATCACAAGGCGAGACAGGTATTGGGGTATGGATGGCCTAGCTAGAGGGCTCTGTGGTAAGCCAGTGTGAGATGCATGGGGCAGCTTCCCCCCACCTCACAGTGGTGGTATTGGCGTGCTGTGTGGCCTCTCATCCTATTGTGCTGTGACCAAGCAGAAGAACTGTGCCTCTGTTTACATGGGGGGGAAATAAGACATTCCCAGAAAATAAGCCCTGGTGCTTATTTTGGATTCCCCCCAAAAAATAAGACTGGGTCTTATTTTGGGGGAAACACAGTTATTGTATATTTACCAAAAGTTAACATTTCAAAAGTAGATGCTCATGATATATATCAATCACAAAATCAATAGAAGTTCTTAAAAACTTTAAAGTGGTATTGGATTTCAGACTATAAGTCAGTGATGGCAAACCTATGGCACGCATGCCACAGGTGGCATGTGGAGCCATTTGGCAGGGCACGCAAGGTGTTGCCCTGTTAGCTGGCCAGAGCACATGTGCACACTGGCCAGCTGATTCAGCCATTTTTAAAGCCATCTGGAGGCCCTCTGGAGGCTTCAGGAGCTTCCCTTATGTCTCCGGAGGACTAAAAAAGGCCCTACGAGCAAACCGGAAGTCACTTCCAGTTTGCTCATAGCATTGTGTTTAGTCCTCCGGGAGGCTTCAGGAGGCTTCCCTGAAAGCTCCGGAGGACTAAAAAAGATCCTGCGAGTGTCAAGTCCGCAGACTTATGACTGGCATCGGGCAGAACATGCCAGGACGCCTCTGATTGGTTTAGGAGCTCCTATTGGTTGGCGCGCAAATTGTATCGTTGGGATTGGTTGCCGCCTCACAGCTGGGAATATAAATAGCTATCAGGAGTCCGGTTTTGTTTGACTTGCTCTCGTTCTAGTTATTCAAATAAACAGTTGTTCTGCACCTCATAGTCTGTCATACCTCAGCCTCCGAATTTAATAACGAGCAAACCGGAAGTCACTTCTGGATTGCTCGTAGTATCATTTTAAGTCCTCTGGAGGCTCAGGGAAGCTCCTGAAGTCTCTGGAGCGCCTCCAGGGTGGACTGTTTTCGCCCTCCCCAGGCTCCTATAAAGCCTCTGGAGCCTGAGAAAGGTGAAAAAAGCATGTAAAAATGGGGGGGGGGGTTGCTCCTGTCATGGTGCGCATACGCAGTGGGTGGGGTGCATTGCATTATGGGTGCAGCATGAAGGTGCATGAACCCCCTGCGCTCCCCCCCTTATGGCATGCGAGCCTAAAAAGTTTTCCATCGCTGCTATAAGTGATTCATCCAAAAGTTGCATTTTGTGTCTACTGGTCTTCCCAAAGAGTGTAAAATGTTTGAAAAGATGGAGATTGAATGTTTTTTGTTGGAGATGTAAACAAATTGAAGGATCATTGACCCCTATAATCTGAAATGGTGAGTGGTTGGTACTTTTTGGAATAGCATTTCAATAGATAGAATTATGAGGAAATCCCTAAATTTTAAACATGTTAATATGACAGTGAATTATTTCCCAAAACTATATTCGACAAATTATGGTTATACAGAGCATGGGAATTGGGGGGAAAAAGAATCTGGCAAATTGGAAATATGATTGATTGACTTTTGGAAACATATAATTTGTCTAAATGTAATTTCTCCATTTTGGATAAGGCAGTATTTTCACTCAAGCAGAAAGTAGCCAAAGGTCTACTATAAACTGCTGGATAATTTTAATTAGAACATCAAGGATTTCTTACTCCCAGGAACAGCTGCATTTAAAAAGAATTTCCCCAGTTGCATCCCTGAAAAGAATAATTGGAAAAATGTGGAGAATGTGATCTGGGTGTAAGGGTTTGTGAAGTTAGACCAATTAGGTCTTGCCCTGAATATCTTATCAAAAGGACCCTATTTGTGAATACCGTAGGTTGCCTAATGGAGTCCTTGTCTTGTTCTTACATCAGTCTTCTTGCTATTAATGTATAGGACTGCAATCAGGGGTGGGCTGCTATGGGTTCACCCAGGTTCAGGAGAAACATTATGGCTAGTTCGGAGAACTCCAAATCCTACCCTGCTGGCCCCGCCCACCTCTCTCCTCCCAGGAATCTCCAGACGGCCTGTTTTGGATGCAAGATAAGTGGAGGACCAGTGCAGAGACTTGGGGAGGGGGGAAATGGGCCTCCCGAGCCTGGGGAAGGCAAAAACTCTCCCCCTGCCATGGTTCAGGAAGCCAATTAGGCCACCCCCACCATAGCCCATCCAGCAACCGGGCAGAGAACCCCTTGCTAAAAATTTTGAAGCCCATCCCTGACTACAATATTGTTACCACCAACAGTAATAATTGTACTGTTTTAGCTTTCATTTAGAAAAAGTCTTAAACATGCATATGGACCAGAACCATACTAGAATAGAATAGAATAGAATAGAATAGAATAGAATAGAATAGAACAGAATAGAATAGAACTGGAAGGGACCTTGTAGGCCATCAAGTCCAAACTGCTGCTCATTTCTGACAGGTGACAGTCTAGTCTCTCCTTGAAAGCTTCCAGTGATGAAGCTCGCACAACTTCTGTAGGAAAGCTGTTCCATTGGTTGATTGTTCTCACTGTCAGAAAGTTCCTCCTTATTTCTAGGTTAAATCTCTCCTTGATCAGTTTCCATCCATTATTCCTTGTCTGGCCTTCGGGTCCTTTGGAAAAATAGCTTGATATCCCCCTCCTCTCTGTAACAGCATCTCAAATATAGTTAACACTTGCCTGTCCACATGGAAAACAGCCACTTGCCTATCCACATGGAAGAAAACCCAATTCCAAAATTCTAGAGAAAGTGATCAACTTTCTCTTCCAACATGAAAAACTGAGCTTTGGTTGCTGTTGGCTACACAAATGACACCCCCCCCCCAATGAAGGAATAATGTATGCAGCCTCCTGGCAGCCAGCTCAGCATGCTACAGAGTCACTGGCTGAGATGAGTTCTGCAAGAAAGAAATCCACCTTCCCACATTGCTCCTAGATAGACAGAAGAACAATGTGACTGCTTTGGTGTGAAATTCTCAGACTCAACCATTTCACACATAAACAGCACAAATGAGTAAAAAATACACACAAAAAACCTTTCAAGGATTGCAGATGGTTTTATAACAACCACCGAGACAACAAAAAATCACCCCACTGCTTCTTCTTTTCAGTGTTTTGTTTGTTTTCAGAGTGCACTATCCACTGCCAAAAACACAGGTCAAAGTGGTCTATCACAAATAGTCTGTTCATCAATCCAGGCCCATTGAACTGTCTATTGTAATGACGCTATCCTTTTGACAGGCGGATATCACAGAAACCGCTTTCTAAGTCAGTTTAGACTGCCACATTGAAGTTCAGCTTTGGACTACATAATTCCTGAAGTTATTTAATCAGAGGGTGGCTGGCCATCTCTCAGGGGTGCTGTACCTGATCTTGCATTGAGTGAGTTAGAGTAGGGGTCTCCACAACATATACCAATCTACGCTTTGCTTGGAAGAAATGGACTAAGTTGAAAATGCCAGCCTTCTTGTGCTGTTTTCAAAGATAGATAATATGATAAATCAAAGGGTTCAGCTATTTCCAAATCCCATTCTTCATCCATTTTGGGTCAACCAATAGAGGAAAATAAAACAAGGTAGCAAGCATTTACAGCAGTGGTAGTCAACCTGGTCCCTACCACCCACCAGTGGGCGTTCCAGCTTTCATGGTGGACGGTAGGGGTTTTGTCCAATACTGAAGCACTTTCCTTTTTTAAAAATGTAATTGACTTCCCTACTTTATAAATCACCATTACTGTGGAACCGGTGGACGGTTAGAAAATTTTACTACTAACGGAGATACAAAAGTGGGTGGTAAGTGTAAAAAGGTTGACTACCCCTGATTTACAGCCTGAATCCTGGAATTCGTCTTACCTCCTTAATAATATTATGGACCTCTCTTGTCAAGTGACTGAGGGGGAAAGGTTGTCGAATGGAGGGATATAATCATCATCATCATCATCTTTATTGTCATTGTAATAAGATTGTAATAAAATTACAATGAGATTGGTTCGAGCGCTGTGCCAACATTTGCATCAGGTGGAATACAGACAGCAGTGACAGCCATAACAGGAATCTCTCCAGGCAAACAAAATGGCCGACAAATGACAGTTGTACAGGGGTGGGCTTCAAAAATGGCAGCAACGGGTTCACTGCCCTGTTCCTGTTCCTGGGTGGGCATGGCCATGGTGGGCGGGGCCGAGTCAGCCTCCTGCACCATGGCAGGGGGGGGTTCACCCTCCCCAGGCTCCAGAGGCTTTCTTCAAGCCTCCAGGAAGACAAAAACTGCTTCCCCCGGGGTTCAGAGGCCCTCCAGAGGCTGGAAACATGCCTTTCCAGACTTCCAGAACCTCTAGTAGGCCCATTTTCCCCCTCCCCAAGCCTCTGCACTTAACTGGCATGTTGAGCAGGCTACGCGGAGTCTTCTGGGAGGGGAAGGGTGGGAGGGCGGAGTAAGGGGTGGGATTTGGAGATTCGCCGAACTGGGCAAAATCCCTGCTAGAGGATCACCAGAACCCATGCAAACTCCCAGCAGCCCACCTCTGGATACCTAGCATTCTGCACCTTTGTCCCCCTGTCTTTCCCAAAGGAAGACATTGGGAAAGATCAGAGGTCTCTAGGTAAAGGAAACATACAAAATGGTAAATGCATGCATGTCATTTCATGGTCATTTATGTTTGGAGTGAAGGGAGCTAAAATCGCTCTAGAATAGAATGCAGAATAACAGAGGTGGAAGTGATCTTGGAGGTCTTCAAGCAGGGGATGCTATACTATTCCAGACGAATGGCAGTTCAATCTCTTCTTAAAAACCTGCCGTGTTGGAGCACCCACAATCTCTGGAAGAAAGCCGTTCCACCGATTAATTGTTCTCATTGTCAGGAAATTTCTCCTTAATTCTAGGTTGGACCTCTCTTTATTAAACTTCTATCTATTACTTCTTGTTCTGGCTTGTTCAGGAGAATAGGTTTACCCCCTTCTCTCTGTGACCCTCAAATATTGGGAGACTGCTATGAAGTCTCCCATAGGCATACTCTCTGTTTAGACTAGAGTCCAGGGGTCTGCAAAGTTGGCTCTTTGAAGAGCGGTGGACTTCAACTCCCAGAATTCCCCAGCCAGCTATGCCAACTTTGCAGACCCCTGGACTAGACATACTCAGTTCCTGAAATGGCTTGTGTATTTATTCTTCAGGCCTTCAATCATTTTTGTTGCTCTTCTGTGAACTTTTTCCAGAGTCTCAATATCTTTTTTGTGTTGTGGTGACCAGAACACATTCCAAACGTGTTCTCACCAAAGCAGTATAAATATATGATCCTCACCAGGTTCAAGACTTCTGCACCCATTCAGCCAAAAAGAGACCCACCATGGTGTGGGTCGGTCTGTTGCTCTTGATGGGCAAATACAAATGACTGGAGACTATCACACATTTGCAACCCCATGTGCTCCAGAGGCTATGTCCCCTGGCTATGTTGGTCTTGGTCTTTCAATGTTTGTCTGGTTTGTATTTTTATTTTTTCTACTGTACTGGATATATGTCATATCTTTTTTATTATAAGCTGCCCAGAGTCATGTACGCAAGATCGGTGGCTGTATAAATTGATTAAATAAACAAATAGATCACACACAACACAACACAACCCCCCTCCCCAGTTTCCCAGCAAGCTACTATCAGTGGCAAATGTTCTGCAGCTTTCCATTTAATCACCTCCTCACCTCTCATCAGAACCTAAGGCAGGTTCCGTAAAGAAGCAGCCAAACTCCATTTCATCAGCAGGAAAATGGCTGATCTGTCAGAAAGCCACCAATTAAAAACTGTGCAATAGATAAACTGCCTTTGTGTGTGTTTCTAGAGGGCTGGGACCTCCTCCTCCTCCCCTCTCCTTTCTACTCTCCTTTTAATCTCCTTCTCCCCCGCAGAAAAAGTTGAGCATAAAAAGAGGTAGAAAAATGCTCTGAGGCACGAAAATGATTTTTTTTAAAAAAAGGAATGATGGGTAAAAGAATAACACTTGAGAGAACGAGGGAGGGGTGGAGGGGCATTCATGTTGGTATTTCAAGAGAAGGAAGGAAGGAAACCAAAGCTTGGGCCAAGTATGTATTCAGCAGATAATTACCAGTTGTCAGGACATTAAACCTCAGGACACAAACTTGGATTGCAAGCCAGGCGGAGAAAGTACGGCGGGGCAAAGAGGTTAATGGATCAGTGGAGCTATTGCTGATTAGATGCCAGGATCATGGGGAACCAGCCTGATGGGGAACCATCGTTGCATTCCAATGGAAGGTCACAGCAGCCTAGAAGTGGCCAGCAGAAGGCACCCTTGTCCCCTAGAGGGTTCTTTTATTTCAGCACTGTAGTCTAAGCTTTCTCCAGATCAAACTAAAACTCTTCCACCTGTGTGGGAATTATTTTTGGATGGCACAATATAAATGAATAGAAGCAAAGAGCACATTTATGGTTCGGGGATGCTTCTGGCACTCTCATTACTCCTTCTCCTTCCCTGTCTCTATATCTGTGGGAACACTGGATTATTACAGTATTTGCAGAACAACTCCTATGGACAATATGACATATAAGGTTGACGCTCCCCTTCATTGCCTGCCTATTTCCAGGGTCAAAGGGCTGGTTTCTGCATTTAAAACCACAGGGGCACAAGTCCCGTGTTATCTGAAGAAGCATCTCTACCTAAATGCCTTTCCACAACTCTTAAGGTCACTGAATATTGTACTATAAGGATTAAAACATGGGCCCACCCTGCAATGGTTTTAAATTCTGGGAGCAATCCCTCAGATAAAGTGTGTGTCTGGTAGTCTCTTTTGTAAGCTTTAGTTAAATTGACTGAAACTTTGCCTTCCGCTACATATTCTGTTCATTGTAGAAGCTGGTTATTGCAATTTTTGATTCCTTTCATTCAAATGATTGTGCTGTGGTTTCAGACTCTCATTCTCTAAAATGTCAGCTATAAGCCTATTTTTAAACTGAGCAAGTGGCATAAAGACTTTCTATAGATAAGCTTGGTTCACACAATCATTGTCTAAGATATAATGCAGTTAGGTAATTTGTGATTCAGCCGCCTTATTTCCATGACACATTAATAAGGTCACTGGGGAAGAAAGTTTGTTATGGGAACGCCAATTAAGCCAGTCAGCTAACCCTGAAGGGGTTAGATTTAGTCCTAATTGGGTTGCAATAAGTGCTCTGCTCACTGATCTCTGTGTGTGTGTGTTTGTTAACTCTCCTCAGAGTGAGATTAAAACCTAGAATGTAGCTTAGTGAAAATAGAGCCTTTCTAGGAATGTCATCTCTATGGCTTCAGGCACATGGGATGGGAAGGCTGAAAATCAGTATATATGAGTGGGATGCAGCTAGGACCTTCCTTCCAATCTTCATTATGCTGCATTTTTAAAAAAAAAAATGTTCCCTCAGCCTGGAAGCAGGGAGAAAGAAGTGGCATTTTGGTGGCATTTTCTCATGCATCTCCATGTTGTAATATAACTTGTAGGTAATTGATTAATCAGTTTATAAAGTGTTGTCAGAAGCGGACAACACGATCCCAGCAAAAATTATACTGCTGCTGAAAAAAAGAGAACTTAATACTTTCTTTTTTTATGATGAAGTTTTTTATTTTTTCATTTTCATACAAATAACCACATGTATACTGTTACATACCCAACACTATTTTGTATTATTAAATATTTATGTCAATTCGTCTTATCATCAACCCCCAAGAACTATTATTGGCTCTTCTGCTCTCGGTACACCATATTTGTTCCCTATCCTCACGACCGACTATCCTCACGACCGATTCGCTCCCACAGAGAGGGGCTTCTCCGGGTGCCGTCCACTAGACTTTGTCAGCGGGCGACGCCCAGGGGAAGGGCGCTCTCTGTGGCGGGCCCGGCCCTCTGGAACGACCTTCCCCCTGATATTAGAACGACCACCGACCTCCGCTCCTTCCGTGTAAAATTGAAGACCCATCTCTTTCGACTGGCCGGCCTTGAATAGTTCTCTCTGTCTTTTAATTATAAATTTTAATGGGTTTTTAATTTATATTTTTAGCACGGGTAGATTTATTTAATTCTATTTTAAGTAATATTTGTATTATTGTATATTGTTTTTAATTATGCCTGTGCACCGCCCCGGGTCCCTGTGGGGAGAGGGTGCGGTTAATAAATCCCAACTTATTATTATTATTATTATTATCCATCACTTTCTTCTGCCTCTCTCCTCCTCCCTCTGTCATCCTTCTCCACTTCCCCTTCCTCTCTCCTTCTCCTCTCTCCTCTTTCCACTCCTTATTTCTCTTAATACTTAATACTTTCAACAGCATTGGCAATGAGATGGTGAATCACATAATTTCGCAAATTAAGCATTTGTAAAAAACCATTTTACAAATGCTATGAATGGTTTATAGTGGAATAACCAGGGGTATATGGAAGGGGTGTATCACAAAATCAAGCTGTGAGTTACAACAATGTAATTGAAGCCAGTGGCTAAGATGCTGAGCTTGTCAATCAGAAAGGTCAGCAGTTCAGCAGTTCAAATCCCTAGTGCCGCATAATGGAGTGAGCTCCCGCTACTTGTCCCAGCTTCTGCTAACTTAGCAGTTCGAAAGCACATAAAAATGCAAGTAGAAAAATAGGGACCACCTTGGTGGGAAGGTAACAGCGTTCCGTGTGCCTTCGGTATTTAGTCATGCCAGCCACATGACCACAGAGATGTCTTTGGATAGCACTGTCTCTTCGACTTTGAAGCAGAGATGAGCACTGCCCCCTAGAGTAAGGAATGACTAGCACATATGTGCGAGGGGAACCTTTACCTTTACTTATATTTATAAGTGTTTGAATGAAACATGCAAAAGGAGATGTGGTCATAGTCATCATCTTGATTTCTTTTACTTTTACATTAGAGCCGTGATGGCGGACCTATGGCACGTGTGCCATAGGTGGCATGTGGAGCCATTTGTTAGGGCACGCGAGGCATTGTCCTGTCAGCTCCAGTGCGCGCCAGCTGATTCTGGCCTTCTTTTGAGGCTGTTTTTCGCCCTCTGGAGACTTCCTTAAAGCCTCCAGAGCGTAAAAAACCAGCCCTATGGGCAAACTGGAATTTTGCAAATGGACTTCTGGTTTGACCATAGGACTGTTTTTCGCCCTCTGGGGCCTTCAGGAGGCTTCCCTGAAGGTTCCAGAGTGCAAAAAAATGGCCATATGGGCTTCCCTTTGCTTGTAGGGCCAGTTTTTCCTGGCTTCAGGGAAGCCTCCTGAAGACTCCAGAGGTCGAAAATTGGCCCTACAGACTAACCGGAAGTAACCATCCCCAAACTTCTGTGTTTCCTGTAGGTCTGGTTTTCGCTCTTTGGAGGCTTCAGAGAAGCTCCTGAAGCCACCAGAGAGCCTCCGGGAAGGTGCAGGGAGGGCTGTTTTCGCCCTTCCCAGGCTCCTAGAAAGCCTCTGGAGCCAGGGGAGGGCGAAAAAACCGTGCCAAAAGTGGAGAGGGGGGCACGCGCATAGCATTATGGGTGTGACATGCCTGTGCATGACACCCACACCCACGCTCGCCCTGCTTTTGGCACGGGAGCCAAAAAAGGTTAGCCCTCACTGCACTAGAGTCTATGTGTGGTTTATTGTCACTGCTATAGTTATTTCTAAATGTTTGTAAATAAATGAGCATTTACACTCTGAAAGGAGAGGGGTAACTTGAGCCCCTGGGAGGGCAACATGGCTAAACCCATAAGCTTTTCCTTCCTTGTCATTCCTAGTCTAGGAGATTCAAATAAGTAAAACGGGGAAGAGTCATATCGGTAAAGGGAGGAGAGTGTAATCACCTCCAGCCCTGCTACAATTCCATCTTCCATGAAGCGTTTAATTAAGCCAAGAGGACAGCTCCATGTACACATCTGGAAGTTTTCTTCCCCAAAACAAAGAGCTGTTTTGTGCAAATGGCAGCTGTGAGATCCTAATTAGCTCCTCCTACCCACTGACTTTATTTTTTCACATTACTAAAACTATTTGTATTTATTACACAGTATCAATGTTGGTTTAATTCTAAGTTTCAAAGGGTTTCTTTTTCAGAAAAAATAATTGAATCCCATTCCCACTATTTTTTGGTGTGCTGCAAAGGACATTTATCATCTTATAAAGCTAAGCCAAGAGTGGAAATGTGATATATATTCAAAGCATGTTTATTATGCTTTTCCATCCTGCCAACCCCAACAAGCATTCCTAGAGGGGATTATACAGATCAGTATTTTTAAAAAAGCCCTTATTCTCAGACATGCAATGTGAAAACAATGGCAAAAAAGCAGAAATTGATTAAAATAGAAAGACAAGGGCATCAGTACCTAATTGCAAAATTCTTCTACATTTTCGTTATCTTAGGGAGGTGCAAGCAACTGCTTCATCCGTGACATATGGACGAGACTAGATGATTGAATTCCTTGTTGCTTTGATTTTTATCTTGGAAAGCTATAGATGCATGCAATAATTGATCTTCTAGTAGCTGGCAGAAGTCAGAGAATGTTACCCTCCAGGTATGAAATCACAAAAGAACTAAATATTTCACTTCTTTTTCTTGCATGGTGCTTTGGAGGTTACAAGAGTGTATAATCTGCTGATATTGGACTACAACCAGCATCTTCTCTGACTGTTATTAGAAGAGCCATGGTTGCCCCTGCTCATAGGTGCCCTGATAATGTTACCTAGTTGGGCAATGAAATGCCTGCAAGTAAACAGACGAGCTCAGAGAACACTAAAAATTTCACAGTTCCTAGACTTTTCTATAATTATAAACTATAAAGGGGGAACCAAAAAGCCCCCTTTTTGCTTGTGGGCAAACATTGTTTCCCGTTCTCTTGAGCCTTGTCTTAAAAGGAAATCTTGTACTGCATCTTTGAAAGATAAGCCAGGGAATTAAACTCTGCAACTTAATTGCATAGGACAATAGATTGAACAGTTGTCTCTGGCTAAGATCCTGGATTACTACAACTGGCTTTAAGTCCCTGCTGGTTAACAGAATGCAGGGGTTGATTGGATTGTAGCCCTTGGGATGAAGTAGTTTCCATATAAATAACCACTCCTTCCATTACTTCCTTTGCAATATTTATAACTCTCACAGGAAAGATCAGTTTGATCCCAAGCATTGATTGGAGGGCCCATCATCTGTTTTGTTTTTCTCTTCCTACTACAGGGGTCCCCAACCTTTGCAACTTTAAGTCTGAAGGACTTCAACTCCCAGAATTCTCCAGCCAGCAAAGCTGGCTGGAGAAGTCTGGCTGCTGAAGTCCTTCAGACTTAAAGTTGCAAAGGTTGGGGACCCCTGTCCTACTAGAAAGCATTTTTCCTACTAGTGAGCTAGTGGCTGTAGGACTACAGAAAAAAATACAAGACTATCACTTTCTATCTGCAAGAAAGTTCATAACATTGAGGGTAGTGACCTCCATTTCTCCTCTTTTCTTTTATATTGATTTTATGTTAATATCACAATTATTTGAGTATTAAGTTATAATACTAAAATCAAAGGGAGCAATAAAAGTTCTCTGGATGTTTAGTCTGTTATGATTGTCTATGCTAGGCAATTAAGCCTCTTAGTGGGATGCCAGGGATCGTACTCGAAAATGTGAGCAAGGTTAGGACACCAGAGCAGGCAAAGCAAAGCAGAGATAAAATATGCCTTAATTTACTTTGAACTGAACCATTTCAGATCCAGTTAATATAACTACTCTTCATCTTGTTAATAATTTCTGTTCTCTGGTCAGTTTTAATTGGGTAGCAACTGGCAGAGTGGCTCGGTTAGGGTTAAGCTGTGTGCAACCTTATCTTTCATTGACCATCCAGGGTTACCAGTCAGGAGTTTTTTCTAAGCCCTAGGGAGCTTGGATTGAATCTCAAAATTACAGCCTGCCAAACACGTGTTGTACTTTTCAGACAGGGTTTTCTTCGAAGCAAAATATGTAAACCATTCAGAGATTTTAGGTTGTCAGTACCCAAGTAAATACATGAATTTAAATCAAATTACTCACCTCTTAGATATTTTCTTTTTTAAAGCATTTGACTCCTGAGCTGGAACAGTGTTTTAAATGTTGTTCCACATAATGAATTATTGAAAGAGTAGTTGGTGCCCATAGAACAAAGGATGGGCTCCCTTGATCTAGAAGGGCCACAAATGATACCCGTAATAGCAATTGGACTTAGGCTTCTACACTGCTTCACAGTGCTTTTACAGTCCTCTCTAAACAGTTTACAGAGTCAGCATATTGCCCCCAACAATCTAGGTCCTCATTTTATTGACCTTGGAAGGATGGATTAACTTTGAGCTGGTGAGGATCAAGCTGCTGGAGTGAGCAGTGAGTTAGCCTGTAATACTGCATTCTAACCACTGTGGCACCATGGCTCATGGGGTTATTGTTACGTCTAGAAAAACAATGTGCATGACCAGTGCATTCAAACACTGGCTCCAGTACCCAATGTCTAATGCAATGTTTCTCAATGTTTCCCAGCTTTAAGATGTGTGGACATCAAGTCCCAGAAACTCTGCTGGCTGGGGAATTCTGGGACTTGAAGTCTTCCTCTCTTAAAATTGCCAATATTAAGAAACACTGATCTAATGGTTCAATTTAGGACAACTGGAAAAATAATTGTACAATGAAAACCAACATGGTTAAAGTGGTTAAAGTATTGGATTACAATTTGGGATTCCAGAGTTAAGATTAGAGTGGTGCGGTGGCCTAGAGGTGGAGCTCACGCCTCACAACCAGGAAGCTGTGAGTTCGATCCTAGGTAGAAGCAGATATTTCTCTCTCTGGGCATAATGAGAATATATCTGCTGAACAAAGCTCCACATTGGCGACAGGAAGGGCCATTAAACGCTCTGCTAGCTCCATTCAGTTGCCCAAACTCTACCTCTCAAGGGATTATGGGTTGTTCAATGGTGATGATTCTGGAGTTAAGTTTACAGTACCCTCATTCGTGAAAGCTCACTGGGAAACTCTGGGCTAGGCACCGTCACTGTCTCTCTCACACGAAATGAATGTTAGTTCTCATGCCATCAACCAGGGACTACAGTATATCAAGCCATTATCAATACAAAGAACAAATAGACACTGCTTCTCCTGCCTAAAAGAGAATCACTCCTAGCTCTTTATGTAGAGGGGACAGAAGAAAAAGATGAAAGAAATACAAATATTGATAGATGTGAGAATTCACATTTGTTATTCAGGAGTGGCTAGAATTCTTTTACAGTGGCCTGTTAGCTTTTCTACAATAAATTACTTTTCAGAAGGCCTTGGATTCTTTTGCGTGTGTTTAGTTTTTTTTACCCAGTTTGCCAAAAAGAAGAATGGTAACAACTTACTGGATGTCACAAATTTGCTTTTGAGGAGAGAAAGATTCCCTTGGCAAAAAGGCAAAATAAAACTCTAATAAATAAAATCGCATGAGGTTGTAAGCATCAGTCAGTTGGCTGGTGTACTATTTTTTTTTTCATCTTAGTAATTGCAATTTGGATAGTGGTGGCGAAGCTAAGGCAAATATCAAAGCCTGGGCATGATGCTGCACCAAAACAATATAGTCCCATCATGGTGAACCTATGGCACAGGCGGCCCGTGGAGCCATATTTGCTGTCACAGCGGCCCTCAGCCAGCTGATGTTTGGCCTTCCAGAGGGCCGATGGAGGCAATTTTTGCCCACCCCAAGCCTCAGGAAAGTCTCCGGAGCCTAGGGTGGGTGAAAACTCCCCCACTGTGTGGACGGGAGGGTCGCACACATATGCGCAGGTGCGGGGGGTCACACGCACAGGTGGGTGGGCCCCCAGACAGTTTTGGCATAGCTTTAGAAAAAGGTTAGCTATCACTGATCTAGTCCAACGTTCACCTTCTCTTTCAAAACTTAAAGCCATTTCCAATTTGTCCTGATCTACAAATGTACTCTGGCAATGTGTTATGTCTCTATGATGTTTTTTTTTTTCATCTCATCCCCCATCAGACACAGGGATCAGCAACATTTAATGCCAGCATAATTTTCTGCTGACTCAAGGATGGATAGAGAGCGCTTCTATTCATATCCCTCCATCTCTCTCTCTCTCTCTCTCTCTCTCTCTCTCTCTCTCTCTCTCTCTCTCTCTCTCTCTCTCTCTCTCTCTCTCTCTCTCTCTCTCCTCTTGGGGTATAGTTGAGAGTGTAAAATTCATTAGCTGCTGCATATTCATGAGGCATAGCAAACAGGTGGAGCCAAGGAACGTTGCTGTTTGTTTTGCAGAAAAACCAATTTAAATAAATATAAGCAACAATCTCCAATAGTTTCAGAACTGGCCAAATACTTAAGTGCTGATTAAATGATTAAGGACAATGGAAGAGAAGAGAGAACTGAATTATTAAAAATTCCTCCTTTAACGTTTTTATACATTCTATTTTGTTTACTTTGTTTCCGTATTTCAGTTTTTGTGCATACACTATTATTTTAACATCAGCTTGAAGAAAGTAAAATGGCTGTAGGTTTATCATAACATTTCATATTCAAAAAAAGGCAATTGTGATATACTCTGCTTTTGTGTATACTTTATGCTGTTTTCAGGGTTCTTTGATCTGATCTGCCGAAGACTCTTATTTACCAGTGTTTCTCCTGCCATTCTAAATATATCAAATGTGTTTGTTCAGACTCTGTGTTAATGTGACATCCTTGAGTGTTTGAAAGCTAGCCCATCAGGAAGTGATAGGAACCAGGCTGTCTCCTGAATGTGCCAATTATTTTACTTGAAGGGTATAGACTATACTTGAAGCATAGTACTGGTATCAAAAGTATGTGAGGGTGTGAATAAAACGTATTTGGGACTGCCTTTTTTAAACAAGAAGAATCTGTCCTAGAACAAGAAAGCAACTGAGCAATAAGAAGAGATGGGTTATCTTTTCAGACTCACCAGGACCTCTGCATCTCATCCTGCTCAAATATTTACTATTGCAAATTAACCATCACTGATCACTGTTCTTGCTGTGACTTGCTTTGACACGGAGTAGAAAGCCCAGAGCCTCCATTCTGAGAGGCAGCAAAAAACATCAGCCGAGTCCCACCATTGTTCTTAATTAATGCTCATTAACTATGTCCATAGCAGGCTGTAGGACAGTGAGGTCTCTAATGGCTCCAGACGTGCTGAACATGAAATTCAAAAGGCAAAATGCAAGAAGGGGAAGCAGAAAAGAAAGGGGAAGAAACGAGAGAGGAGAAAATGTCAGATTAAAAAGATCCTGACAGTTTGAAACGCTTGGTCAGCATCTTTTTATAATTTGGTTAGATGTTTGTAGTATGTTTTACATTAAGAATGTGTGAGGGTGTCCTGGAAAATAGTAGAAATATTATGCTACTATTAAATGCTTACTACTGTGCTATGCTAAGTATATTATGGATATATTATTCTGTCTCAAAAGAGTAACTTAGACATCTGGCATTCTTCCTTTCACCTCTCAGCCTTTCACATTCTTAGATCAGGGCTGGGAACTCTTCTTCTTTATCCGTGTTGACCACTGGCAGCTGCTCTCGCTCCCCGCCTGGAGCCTCCAGGCTAATTTGTTGCAGCTCTGATTCTCTCTGCCCAAATTCAGCAGTTGTTCCAGCTGCATTTGCTCCATTGAGCTGGAGTCCGCTGCTCTCTGATCTGCATTTCCAATAACCCCCCGGGATTCACTGTCCTGTCTTCCCTGGAGGTGCCAGGGACCGGCTCATTCTCCTCTTCCGAACTAGCATCTGGAGAAGTGACCAGAGGTATATCCATTACACTGGTGGTTTTAGGACAGCTCACCACTGCCAACTCGATGTGGGACAGCAGGACAAGAGTTAAACTAATATTGGAATAGAATCATTTAAAAGGGGAACAATTTTATTCAGTGGTTCCAAGATCACATCTGTCAGCTCCTTCAGAACCCTGGAATGTAATTCACCTAATCCTGGCAACTAGAACATATTTAAAGTGGAAAGGCATTCTCTTACTATTTTTTTTGCCTACTATGAACTTTCTTCCTGTTGTACTGTGATGCTTTTGATAGGTTGGGCTATCTTTTTTTGCATGAAGACAAAGGGGGGGGGGGAGGAGAATTAAGCAGTTCCACTTTCTCCCTGCTGCCTGTCACCATCTTGCCATCTTCTCCCATTAATGGACTTCTCATTTCCTTGACTGCTTATCCTTTATATGCTGAAAGAAACCTTTTGGTATTTGAGCATCACCTATGTAAGGTAATCATCAAATCATCTTTAATTCACACTGTTCCTAATCTGGTGAAACTGCAGTGCACAAATTGGCAACACCGTGTTTAATAGTTCCAAAAATAAAGCAGGATTTCACCATGGAAGGACTCAAAACTCAGGAGAACATTTTAATGTATGTAGAGATTATATGTGTTCTAGTAAATTCTTGAGAGAAGGGTCTACCCCAGAAGCTAAGAGTGAAATTCAATTTTTTTAAACCCTTAACCACAGGCATACTATTTTGGCTACGCTATTACAGACATGAGGTTATAATGACCTCAATAACAAAAAGACATTTGATGTTTTCATGGTTGGATCTCAAAATTGATGTATAGAGCAGTAACCAAAAAAATGTATTGGTCTGTATCAAATACACATTGCGCAGGTCACTTTTTGTTTCTCTATCCTTGAACTTCAATCTTTCTTCCCTAATTTTTACATTGGTCCACTGAATGATGGTGCTAATAATTTCTTTAGAAAGTAATAATTTCCAAATCTCCAAGGGAGCAGGTGAATTTCCAAGATTTCCAGCTGCTGGCTGTAGTCCAGGTATATTGCATTGCATTGCATTGGCATCCTTCAGTCTCAAAAGACTATGGAATCGTGCTCTGGAAAGAGGTCAAAGCTGGAGTGTCTTCTCCAGCATGAGGCCTGGGTAGATTAATATGGGGGATAGACTGTTACCCAAGCAGCAGATCCACCCTCTCCACGTCACTGAAATAGTCCAATGGAACAGCAGAGCCAATACAATTGATTCCAGCTGCATCACAGGAGTTATCAGAATGTGGTTGTACACAGTCACGAACTGCTTCCGGGATTCTGACTCCAGATTTTGCCTCGAGGTTGACTCCTGAAGCCTTTTCCAGTAGTGGATGCAGCCACAAGGCAGTGGAGATTTGTAATCAAAGTTTCCCTTCTCCTAGAAGATGGTTCTGCCATTGGGTCATAGAGTCCATTTCCACCTTCACAACCGTTGACCATCTTCTCCTGTAACCCTGGAAAGGGGCCCTTATGAGGTGCTACCAGCTGGGCCAGCTGGACCAAGATTTTTTAAGGAGATGTTACTTCTCCTTCACTCACCCTTTGTCCTGGCTTGTGATAGGCAGAGCCTGGCTTCCCAAATGTTGGACCCAGGATGGCAGGTTGAAGTCCAAGTAATTGCACAACCATATTGTAACTAATGGTTTTGGATCTATTGTTTCCAAAAGGTACAGAAGACCATTTGAATTTGTTCTTGCCATATAAATTATTGCATGACGTAGTTTGTACCTGGTCATCCGTTTCATTGGGAGCTTCATCATCGCTGATGTCAGAATCGGCACTATGGGTTCCTCATAGTCCATTAAAATTTTTTGTCAGAATCTATTCCACTTCACTCAGATCACTCTCTGCTTCTCCATGCCATTTTAGAACAGTTTCTCCGAAGTTTGGATCACCAAATTGCACTCTTTTTGGCAGACAACTTGGTCCTGACATTATTAAAAACAATAGGTTAACAAAGATCTGCATTCAAAATGACCGAAATGCAAATTCAAATGCTGCTACAGAAAACACCAAATAACTGATGCAAGTGTGGATGCTGCATTCACTCTTACTGGTGGGAAAACAAAAAGCTATACACAACCGGAATGGTCCACCTCTAAAAATAGGGGTGTTCCGAACATTTTCCAAAACCGTTGTGGTCCCTATGACTGCGGGTCTGTGGTTATGGATTAAAATCCCAACTTGGTTACCTTCTCAAAAGCTAATGGGGTGTCTCTAACATGTAAATAGTTAATTAAAAGGTTTAAGGAAATCAAACTATTTCAAAGGGTCATGACGGGCATATATTTTCCCCCCTTTTTACTCAAGCATTTAGAATGATCCAGGTTTTACCCCAAACTCTCTAAGGCAGATTCAGCCTCAGATTACCTTTTCTAAATCCAGTTGAAACAATCATAGTCCCAACATTCTAGGAAGGACAGATAGAGGATCCTGCAGATTTGAAACTGCCCTGGTCTGTAAACCCAAAACAAGGAAATAAATGCGAGCATTGATGTTGCTAAAAGAATTCCCCTCCCATTATTTGCAGTGGGAAAGAAACAGGTTTAAAAAAAAAAAAGAGAGAGAGAGACTCTTATGCTTCTCTTTTACCTTCCCAGATTCTTACTGGCAAAGCTCTGAATAACGTCCAGTATCAGCATTCTCTCTGTAAGAATTAGGAGGATTCTTCCCATCACTTATATTGCATTTACAAGTTATAACAAAAAGTCAGTAGCATTATCTCATAAAAGTGATAATATGTATAAAAGACTATACCAGGCTACATTTCATTAGAATAATGAAAAATGAAATGTCATACAGCATGAATCCAATCTTAATGCAATTCATAAGATATAACCAACTTGCAATAATGATTCCTTTAAAGTCTATTTCGGGACTAAACTCTGACAAACCCCATTGTCAATATTATTCCAGTTCCCTGAGTTCAATTAAGATAAACTTCCCTCTTTGAAAGACAGTGTGATGTAATGGTAAGCATGCTGACTATCTCTGGGGAGACCGAGACCCCAATCCATGGTCAGCCACATAAGCTGACTGGGTGAGTGGCTCAGTGGCTAAGACACTAAGCTTGGGCATCAGAAAGGTCAGCAGTTCGCCGGTTCGAATCCCTAGTACAGGTCTCCTGCATGAGCAGGGGGTTGGACTAGATGACCTCCAAGGTACCTTCCAGCTCTGTTACTGTTTACTGTGTGCATTCCCTCTCTCACTTTCAGCCCAACTTACTTTGTAGGGATCATTGCTGTAGAGATAACACTAGAGAAAGAAATGCTTCATTGAATTTCTGGAGGGTAGGCAGATATAAATCTAAGAAATAAAGAAAAACTGGACCACTTGTGCATTCCAGTTTGTAACCTCTTGATGAATTTTCATGCAAACAAATAAATATATACTTGGTGTAGTAACAGTTTACGTTGTGATATTAGAAGACTTATTGTGAGCACGGAAAAGGGAGCAGGAGTCATCTTGAAAATTACAGTCTGGCTTGACACAACGGCAGCCAACTACCTACCAAAATAATGAGAAAAAATATGCTCCATGAAGAGAGATTTGTCTTATAGTGTGGAGATGATAATACAACAAGCAAAGACTCTAATGTGCCTTTTCAAATAAAATGCAACATCCTGTTTAGATCAACAGGCAGACATTAACTTTCCCCAAGAAGGTAGTGTTGAAGACAAACACTGCATTCTTAGACACACACTTTTGAAATTTCTTTAATTTACAGTTCCTGTAATTAAGTGCATGTGTTTACCTTTGGACAAAAATATAAATTGCTTTTAGATTTAATTAATTAATTCTAAGATTGAGGTGTGTAACAATCCCAGATATACGGAGTGTTGTGTAGCATGCCATCCTTACAGTCCATTTTTGTTTGACCCCTGTTGCTGTTTAATATATCCCTGTCCACGTAGTTCTACAATTTCCTTGAAAATTAGATTCCAGTGGCTAAATTGCAATTCCATCTTGACCTCACCTCACAACAAAGCAATTGTCTCAGCTCCAACAACAAATAATAAAATACCTTACTTTCTTCAATTTGGACAACTTTGCAGATTCCATTGAGAGCAAACACGGAAGAATGCTGGCAAGCTAGAAGATGGGGAGAAGAGATTAAGAATGTGCTCCTAGAAGATAAAGATTCCATCATGTACAGCAGATGCCGCCAAGAAGAGGTAGAAGTAAGTTTCTGGTGCACAATACAAAACCAGACTTGGGAGAAAATACAGAGCATGTTAAGTATTCTAGTCATTCTCGTTATGATGCTTCATCTTTGCTTGCACAAGAACAGATGATGAGGAACTAGCTGTGGATAGCCTGAATAGAAATAAGAAAGATCAACCAACACATGGAAGCCAAGGAGATAAGCAACCAGATGTCTCTCCATGCTTCCAAACTTCATTTTTATATGTGCTACTCCCTGCTCAACCTCTGTATACATTCCATGTGAACAGTATCATTTCTGAACATAGACCAAATGATTAATCACAAATGATTAATGGGACTAACACTCAGCCATGGAGAGGATTGGTCATAGCTTTCACAGCTATTTATCTCTGCTAACCTGCATGTAACAAGCATATCAAAAAGTGCACAGCCCAAGTTCATCTCTGCTTTCCTTTTCTAAAGAAGCATGTATCCTAGAATACTTGGCCAGCCCTACAATGCATTCATGTCCACATGGGCTATAATCAGGGGTGGCTTCTGGCTTCTTTATTGCTGGTTTGCTTAGGGACGCGCTTCGGGCATGGGTGCACACTTGATGCATGCATGTGCAGTAGCAAAAATCAAGATGGAGATGTCTATGGCATCGCTGAGAGAACTGGTTCAGGGGCATGGCTGGCTGAGTTACTACCGACTTGGCCGAACCGGTCTGAACCAGTAGGAACCCACCTCTGGCTATAATACATCTCCCTCAACACTACTATTCCTGTCCAAACACCTCTTGATGGCTTCAGTTCAGGATTCCTTCCTGATGTCTAAGCTTCCACTCTTTCTTTTCAGGTGGACCTGCTGCTCCAGAGGCTACCACCTGTTCTTTGATATACAGCTTGCCATTCTTGCAAAAAAAGAAACAAGGAGACGTTTGCATAGAGTGCATGGTTGAGAATATCATGAGGCATTCAGCAGGACCTTCTGCAAGAGCTGGCTAGTGAGCATGAGCATACCACAACATCCATCAGAAAGTTGAAAGACGATGCCCAGGATCACTGGTACATATACCAGGAAATAACACTTTGTGTTTATGGGGACATCAATATCTGAACTGTAGAAAGTTTCAAAGGAGTGCTTTGCTTCAATGATCCTTCAAGTGGAGCATGCTTCAAAATGTGTTATGAGGTAATTTGTGTCTCTCTCCCCTGTCCTCCTTCAAGGCCTGAAGTGGCTTCTTTGCTTTGTTTGATCTCACTTCTGAGGCTTCCTCCTGCAGCATCAATTCATGGTTCAGGTTTTGAGGCAACTCAAAGTGCTTTGTCAAGGCAGTTTGTGTTGTCATTTTACCTCAACAGGAAGAATCCCATTACTTCTGTGACATAAAGCACCCAGTTAAAGCAAATCCAAGCTGCCTTGCGCAGACAGGACTAATAAATAAAGCAATTTCATCATCAGAGGACATCTGCTCCTGTGCCCCATAAAGGGATTTTAAAAGGCTAAATGAAAATGTTAAAATATGCATTTTTAGATGCCTATGGCAATTGTACATCTCTATGTAATTCAGAAATCAGCCTTGCCAGCTCTTGGATTTTAACTCATATTAGCGGTTACCCACTTTGCTAGCCATTTTGTGAACTAACAAGTGTCCTGTGGCAGTCATTTTGTGAGTGTTCCCACTAAGTACTTTTATATCTTATAAATTCTAAAAATGTCCTTGCATTTTTAAAAAAAATGAAAAACACTCTCCTTTCCCTGGTGTAAATACTCTCACAACAGAGTTTTGTGAGAGAGGAACTAGGCAGGATAGAGCTACATTTGCTCTGAGCTCCTTAGAAAATGAATTAGTAAAAATTAATAATAATTAAATAATAGACTGTTGGAAGAAATATCCTTCTAGGTTCATTTCCAAGTGTGAAAAAGACCCTGGATTCATGGAAGTTGCCTGGAAAGAAGGTTTATTGATGAAATTGATCATATGGCTTGAGATGCTGGGGAAAGGGGGAAGAGATTCTGAGAGTGCCTGGGTTTTACGCCCTGCCTGGGCTTTTGAATTTGACCTTGTATTCTGATTGGTTGTCAGACTCCCATGGGACCATGCAGGGGCAATCCTCAGGCTGTCCTGAGTCCCAAACTTGGTTGACTCTTGCTGGATGATGATGTAATGAAAGGGCTTTGGGATTCCTATTATGGCTCTTCCTGAGGAGGTAGACCTTTGTTATGTAGAAAAGACTGGCCCAGGCCTTAATGACCAATTGACAAAGGTGGGGATTAGGGAAAATATTCTGTCCTTTTAATATTTCCTGAAATATTTCATTTTTCTAAGAGAGGGTTGGGTGCTAACTTCCCACAAATTAAATTAAATTTAGGAGTTGGAGTAGCCTAGCTCCCTGTTTCTGTACAAACTGATCTGAAAACTAAAGCAAGCATGAGTCCTTCAGATTAGCAATTTTGTCCAGAGGCAAAAAAAAAGAATGCAAATCTTTCTTCAAATCATTGTACTTTCTAGGTATTGCAACCTCTCCTGGTCATTTGGGGTTTCTTCTCAATTTGCCTCCTCACCACTAGTTTGATCAATAGCCTCCCAAGCCAAGCTCATCTAACTGCTTTATTTTTGAAGGCCCAAGTATGAATATCAGGGATACTTCTGGATTCACATCCCAGGGGTTGAAAATACTGCCTTAGTATGCCCGCCTTAGTAAATGTGGATTGTGGTTATTGACAGAGGTTGCTTCTGAAATGAAATGGAATGAATTTCAAGAAATACCTCCTTAGTTTCAGAGGCATCTAATATTCAGATTCAATAGCACCTATCCTGCTCAGTTCCATGTGAGTACAAAAACATTTCCCTTTCTTGACCTATTTTTGTATTGCCTGGGGAAGAGCTGTGCAGCAGTTCCACTAAGAAAAGTTGATTCAATAAAAGATATCATGTTAACCTCCTCAAGGTGCATTTTGCTCAGCTGGAGACTATAGGAATCTTTGATGTTTATGCTTGATTAGATTCCTGGTTTTCTTCTTTGGGAGCACAGAAATGCAAAACTCCAGAATATAAGTTTATGATCATGTGAAAATGAATTTGCCTTCCATTTTCTTCAACACCAGGGTCAGGTAGTTCAGTCTGCAATATATGGAGGGGGGGGGACTAAGAGGAAAGGTGAGAAAGGAAAAATTTCATTTAGCAATTGACTTAACTTGAAATTTGTTTTCTAGTATTTCTCTACTTTAACCCTATTTGTACCTCTATTCTACCTAAACTGTACCAATGGGCCTTTTTCCTGTAATACCCGTGTGTGTGTGTGTGTGTGTGTGTGTGTGTGTGTGTGTGTACATACATGTGTGTATACATTTGTGCGTGTGTCTGTAGAGCATGGTAAAATAAAATGACAGCTGCAATGGTGTGATCAAAGCTCTACCCATTTGTATGTGTATTATTTATGTGTTTTGCACATAAAAAGTTTCCATTTCACCAATGTGGTTGCCATTTTGACTTTTTCACATACCTACAGATACCCCAGCCCCCATTTAACCAAATTTGAATGCACTTTCTTCCCTAAGTGTATTCTTGCAAACATCCCTTCTTTTGACAGAGCCAGAAATTCTGAAAAACAAGCCAGAAGACTGCAGCCATCCCATAATAGGGATTCATTCTCAGGGAAAATCAAACCTCTGTGAATGGACACCTTGGCTTGGCTGATGCTGTTTGCTACATCTTAATTCCGGTCCAATAAAACACAGATCATAAATTCATAGATCATGCTGTGCCAAAATAATTAAACCATATTATAATCTATTATAATAGGCTGATTCATGCAATATCTTAAATATTCTTTTTAACAATATACTGACCACCAATCATCCCAGCCCTTTTGTGTGTGTGGTGCCTGAATAGGCAATATGTCATAGTTGTAGATGTAGATGATTATTCATCCAATATTAAAGATAATCCAGTTTGTGAAAATGCAAAAATTAGCTTTTCAAGATAGTTTTTTCTCAAAACTCAAACTTCAGATATGTTATCCCAAAACTTTTTCAGGAAGCAACTGGATTTTGTGTTTTTTTTGAAGATGTTTCGCTTCTCATCCAAGAAGCTTCTTTGGCTCTGTAGACAGCTGGTCATTTACATTCTTTTAGAGGGTTGTTGAAGCACTTGGAGGTTTATCTGTATCCTCAGGTCACAATAGTGCTCCTGGTCTTGTAGTCTGCAGTTGTTGTTGTTGTTTTCTTGTGGAAATCCATTCCTACTTCCACACCATTCAAAGGGTGAAGTTTCTTGGACGAGAAGCGAAACATCTCCAAAGAAAAAAACAAGAAAATCCAGTTGCCTCCTGAAAAAGCACTTTTGGGACAACCATGACTTGGATGACTGAATATCTCTACAGACTTTTAGCTATACAACTTGGGATGAACAATCTTTAAATGGACTGGGAGCAGGAATGGATTTCCAGGGTAGGTGGCTGGGTGTGAAACTAAAGACTACAGGAATCAGAATATAAATCCTTTCATTCCCCAGCTTCCAGTCAGAACTGAAGAAGCTCTTGGATGAGAAGCCAAATGTATTCAAAGAAAAAACAAGAAAGTCCAGTTGCCTCCTAAAAAAGCATTTTTGGGACAACCAAGACCTCAATGACTGAGAATCTCTACAGACTCAGATATGTTAGGACCACCATTCTCAAAATTCAATTTCCAACTTGAAATTCTAGGAATTATGGCCCAATGTTTCTAGAGAACACAAAGCTCAAGAAAACGCTAGTTCAGACCAGCAAAAGTATAACTACATTATTGATTGCAATGACAAAGTAGAGATTAATTATCATTCTGCCACAAAATATTTTGACAGAGGAAAAGGATGGATGCATCCATTTCCTGCTGATAATGACTTCCTCATAGTTACTTTTGAAACGCATGAGCCAGAAAACTGGCATAAAAGTTGTAACATTCAATTAATTAAATTATGCTCCTGAATATATAGTAAAAGTGAAAATACACAGATATATGACTCTACCATACTTTAAAGTGAAAGCTTTGTAGTTCTGCCTTAATGTACTTGCTGAAAAATATTTAAAGCTTCTTTAGTTATTTGATTTACAAAGAAATGAAGAATTTACCCTGTTTGACTAGTTCAGGTTCACAAATAGGGCATTATTTTGTATGACAGAGAAACAGAACCATCTAAGTGTACTTTTGTATGGTTTAACAAGCCATATTTAAAATTATTCGCATTCTGGATTCAGGTTTTTTTTTTTAAAAAAATAGAAGCCTCCAAGAGGCAATCTTTTTATTACTATTCACAAAAATCTGTTAGCACCAGAACTAGCAAATCAGATTCAGAAGTAATAGAGAAATGCAAGGGGCAAGTTAAAAATATTAGGTTGTACATGGCTATCCCAGGAATGTCAGGACTTGGTTTTTGCATTAAACCACCTGCCAAACTCCCCCTACCCCCACCCCATTCCTCTCCATGTTACTAGATTGTGTGAATTTGATCATACTTCACCAGCTCTGAAGAGGATTTTAAACTTGGTTTTCCATGTTGCTCTTTTGTTTGACAGCTATATGTCCCTTTCCATCATAAATCTCACAATAGGATATTGGGAATGTACAAGCACCCGTTTTACAACAGGCAAAAATGTTTTCTCTCTGAGAATGCCTGGGTTTCACAATCTTTTTGCTTTGGATACAACACAACCATCAGATTTTGAAGGGAAGCTACTTTTTGGATGAGAAGTTTTCTTACTTAAGCATTATATTAAATCTTCTTCCTAGCATTTTCCTATAAGTGCAGGATGTTGATCCATTTGGTTGTGACAAGAATTGACAAGCCTGAGCCTGACTTTGTGCCCAGAGTAACCCACGTGGCTTTCATGGCTAAGGCAGGACTCAGTCTTTTGATTTCTAGTCCGGTGCATTGACCACTAGACCAAATTCACTATTCATTTGTGGAGTGTCTGAGAATTTTCTGTTTCTGAAAATAAATACAATAAAATAAATAAAATAAAGAAGCACTCTTTAACCAAACAGAATATGTTAGTATTATTCTTAAAAATAAAGTAGAAAGGAGTGCAATATTAGGGTTTATTACTGAAATAAACTAAAATTAAAGAGTGACAATTAAATTTCTTTTGGGCTTCATTGATTTTAGTTGGGCTGTGGCAAAGGTCTTCACCAACACTAAATGTTGCACTATTTATGAACAGCAATTTCTGAAATATGCCTTAACCACTCCCTTCCCATCTTCCCCAGGCATCGGCCGATTCGCTCCCACAGAGAGGGACTTCTCCGGGTGCCGTCCACTAGACTTTGTCAGCGGGCGACACCCAGGGGAAGGGCTCTCTCTGTGGCGGACCCGGCCCTCTGGAACGACCTTCCCCCCAACATTAGGACGACCACGGACCTCCGCTCCTTCCGTCTTAAATTAAAAACACATCTTTTCTGTCTGGCCGGCCTAGGATAGTCTCTCTGTCTCTGGGGTTTTATTGGGAAGTTTTTTAGTATAGCTTAGTTTTAATGGGGAATTTTAGCACAGGTTTAGGTTTAATTTGTTTTTTAAAGAAATGTTTGTATATATTTATTGTTTTTTATTCTTCCTGTGCACCGCCCCGAGTCCCTATGGGGAGAGGGAGCGGTTTACAAATATTAATTATTATTATTATTATTATTAAATATTATTATTATTATTAATAATAATAATATTATTATCTCCATGGCATTGAGAGTGCAGCATGTCTAACTGGCTGCAGAATGCTCTTCTTTTCTCTCCCTCTCCTCCTTCACAACCAATTGGAAGTGTCAAGATCGGCCCACAATCTGCTTCTGCAGAGACATCCTTTCTAGGGGATTATTCTTTCCTGCTATAGGTGAAAAGCAAAACAGGGTTTTCCAGGGCTGTTTTTTCTGGAAGGTTGAGCCTCTGATTGGGACTGACCAATCTGATAGAGTTGCCAGGTATGCCTCTGCATCAGATAACAATAGCAGTTAGACTTATATACTGCTTCACAGTGCTTTACAGCCCTCTCTAAGCAGTTTACAGAGTCAGCATATTGCCCCCAACAATCTGAGTCTTCATTTTGCCCACCTCAGAAGGCAGAGTCAACCTTGATCCTGGTGAGATTTGAACTGCCAAATTGCAGGTAGCCAGTAGTCAGCAGAAATAACCTGCAGTATTGCACTCTAACCATTGCGCCATCGTGGCTCAAATCATGGTTGTTTTCCCTCCATTCTGCCATCTTTGTAGGATGGAGAGAAAACAGAGGGAACATAAGTGGTCTCACTTACGTTCTAGTGAATGCTAAATGTGGGTTTTTAGGTTTAACCACAAAAATAACAGTGTCCTTCACCAAGTGAAAAGCTGTCAAGCCACAATATGCCTTCATACAATGATGCATAATCTAATCTTTACAGCATGGTAAAAGGCTGATAGAAGGATATTCATTGGTTTTTAAAATGCTTATATTCCTCTGCTGGTTGATCTCAGTCTTTACTCTTTGAAATGTATCTCTTAGATCGCACCTATGGTGAAGCATTTTGATAGTATTTAAAACATCTTTATCTTTCTTTTTGTAGTCCTCTTCCTTGGCCTAACATTGCAGGTTCCTCTAATATTATTGTTATCACCACCATAGCTGTGAGTGGATTGTTATGTAGAGATGGTTAATCTTGCCTTTTTGCTTGCTTGGTACTTGGACATAAAATACATTTTAATACCACTGTCCTTGTGAACCACAAAGCTATCAAAATTACTAGCCCACACATCATTAGATTGGAGGAAAAAACTCCTAAGAGGCGTTACTCATCCGCTGCAAATGAGCAATGGTTGCATATGGAATAATATTCCTATTGCCTCTTAAGTTTTAACTCCTTTACCTTTTTGAATGAGAAACAATTTCCAAAAGCCACATTCAGATGTATGATTTACTATAGGTTGTACATATACACCAGCACAGTTAAATTAAACAAAAGACATATACATTGCAATAATAATGCATATGCAGCAATCCTTCATTCAAAGATACATCAATAGATCTTAATTAAAAATAACACGAAGAAAAATAATCCAGTACCATCCAGATACAAGGGATCCCAGGGTCATTAAAAAAAAAAGTTACAGTTGAAAATAATTGAGAGTTTTAAAACTTTCCACTAGATTGAGGACAGAGAAAGTGGAAGAATCTCCAGTAGAGGTATACCGTAATTATTCAAAAACTGCTCAAAGGTAGGTATCTCCAATTGTGGCAGTAGCAAAAGAAATGAGAGAGCCTAATGGAAGGAATTTCCTCATAGTGCCATTCCATGGGATTTTAATGGAAGTATGGGACATCAGGATGGCTGCACCCTAGAGGTGGTATTTAGCAGGTTCTGACCAGTTCTGGAGAACCAGTAGCGGAAATTTTGAGTAGTTTGGAGAACCAGTAAGTATCACCTTTGACTGGCGCTGCCCCCATCTATTCTCTGCCACTTGGGTCCCAGCTGATCAGGAGGGAATGGAGATTTTACAGTGTCCTTCCCCTGCCACTCCCACCAAGCCACACCATGCCCACCAAGCCATACCCACAGAACCGGTAGTAAAATTTTTGAATCCCACCACTGCTGCACATCAATAATTGTACAATGAAAGATAGGACATTCACACATGCAGAGCTTGCACACTTCATACCCATATTGCTACCCTTGGATTTTCTCCAAAGTGTTGCTCTTCTTTGGAAATATGTCTAAAGCAAACCTTGATTCATATTGAATGAGAATCAGTGGGAGAAACATACTGGAGGATTTCTTTGTCCTGCAGAAATCCCATCTCTTTCCATTTTCAATCAAAATTCCAGGATTCCTGGAGGCCAATCGTTAAGCGCCATATCCTATTTGTGGAGTGAATGCCTTCAGAATTTCAGAAGCTTTTATTCAGAATTATGTAATCTTGAATGGTGGAACCTGAAAATCCGAGCCTGCATGAGACGTCTAAAAAGAGACACAGAGACTTCCAAAAATTATTGCCAAATCATAATTGTTTATGTGACAAAAAGATAACATTGTTATTATATAGATAAGTGGGGAGCAATCATATTAACTCTAATTAATTCATTCTGAAGCACTCTGCCCTCTGAAATTCAGCAAGCCTCTATTCTCCTAGTCTTCTGAAATGTACTGAAGATCTTCCTCTAAGCCAAGGGTGTCAAACTTGCGTCATTAGGGCAACATCATGTGACATATCGGGACTATTTCCCCCTTCACTAAACCAGGCATGGGCATGGCCAGCCTGTGATGCATCTGGCCCACAGGCAGCAAGTGTGATAGCCCTGCTCTAAGCATTGGAATAGGAAGAAGTGACGGCATTGAAGGAATCTTGACTTGGCACTGAGTTTTTTTCTTTGTATGGTTTATGTTTTTAATATTTATATTGGTTTTATGTTGCTTTAATTCTTGATTGGGAGCTGCCCCAAATTTGAGATGGGCAGCTGTATAAATGTTTTAAATAAATAAATAAGTTGAATGGGGGGGAAATGAGCATCCTGATCTAAGCTTTCATGAACTGGAATAGGGCTTAGTAACAAGGTCAGCCAATGGGATCTGAAACAGTTTGGAGCTTGGGCATGGCTTAACCTCTGTAGCTCTGAGTCTGTGATGAGCTCTAAACTAATCTGCTGCTCTGAACTAAAACTGAAACTTCTCTCCTCTGTCTGTGTTTTGCTTGTATTTACCACCACGATGGAAAACCTGCTTTTGGTATTGTATATTTACTTCATGTGTAAATATACTGGAGGTTTTTAAGAAGATGTTGGATAAACATTTGTCTGAAATGGTATAGGGCAGGGGTCTCCAAACTTTGCAACCTGGCTGGAGAAGTCTGGGAGCTGAAGTCCTTCAGACTTAAAGTTGCAAAGGTTGGGGACCCCTGGACTAGAGGACCTCCAAGATCCTTCCAACTCTGTTATTCTATTCTATTCTGTTATATTACTGTATATATAAAGAAAAGTTAATTAATGCTGCTGAATCAGTTACCTGTATGTGCATTCTGGATGTGATTGATGCAACAAACTCTGACATAAGCTTTTAGAGCAGAGGTGAACTTCCTGAGAGTCTAGTGCTAATTTCAAAGTCCCTCTGTAGCTTTCAGTTCCAGCTTTCTCCCTGAGGCAATATGCTTTGGTCAGGGGGAAAAGGTCACCTGCTGCTGAGTTCAAGGCTTCCTCCCATCACATTCAGCTTTTCTTCCTCACTTATAATCTGCAACTTTCATTAGGCTGTTCTTAGTATTCTTCCTTGAAGATTCTTTTTGAGAGATGATGATGATGATGATGCTTACCTTCATTTTGCTACATATGAGTGAAATAATTCTATATAATATTAAAGCCATAAATCATGATGATGATGATAATAATAATAATAATAATAATAATAATAATAATAATAATAATATTTAATTTTGTATACCGCATCCTCTCCCCAAGGGGACTCGGAGCGGTGCACAGGGAAATTAAAACATATAAAATATATACAAACAATAAATACAATAAATAAAAACAGATTAAATTAATCGTCCCTGCGCTAAAAACCCCCATTAAATCTAAATTCCCTAAACACCCCAGAGGTAGAGACTAACCAAGGCCGGCCAAGCAGAAAAAGTGTGTTTTCAGTTTTTGACGGAAGGAGCGGAGGTCAGTAGTTGTTCTAACAATAGCACTTAATACTTAAACTCATATACCGCTTTATAGTACTTTACAGCCCTCTCTAAGCAGTTTTATAGAGTCATCCTATTGCCCCCAACAATCTGGGTCCTCATTTTACCAACCTCAGAAGGATGGAAGGTTGAGTCAACCTTGAGCCTGGTGAGATTTGATCTGCCAAACTGCTGGCAGCCGGTGATCAGCAGAAGTAGCCTGCAGTACTGCACTCTAACCACTGTGCAACTGTGACTCATGATATTGTGATTATCAAGAAGTAGTACAAATTAATGGCATAGTACAGAGTGCAGAGCAGGGGTGGGTTCCTGCCAGTTCTAGCCTCTTCTATAGAAGAGCTTCCACAAATCTCCAGTGCCGTTTAGAACCGGTTCCAGCTGCCTCCCCCCACCCGTCTGCACATCATCAAGATAAAGAATGAGAGGAGGAATTCTGGGAGTTGAAGTCCACAAGTCTTAAAGCTGTCAAGTTTGAACACCGCTGGGTTTTTTTTCCTAAAGGGTTAGGGATGCAAGGGTCTTGTAACTTGACAGCTTTAAGAGTTGCGGGCTTCAAATGCCAGAGTTCCTGAGCCAACATTTTGGTTGCTAAGCAAGAGCGTTGTTAAGTGAGTTTCACCACATTTTACAAGTTGGCCACGCCCA
Source organism: Rhabdophis nuchalis (assembly GCA_039707465.1). Classification (NCBI taxonomy): domain Eukaryota; kingdom Metazoa; phylum Chordata; class Lepidosauria; order Squamata; family Natricidae; genus Rhabdophis; species Rhabdophis nuchalis. Next base: position 93,927,999 of record CM077648.1, on the reverse strand, counting down.
CCCAGTCACATGGCTGGCAAGCCACTCCCACAAAGCAGGCCACACCTACAGAAGAGGTTCTAAAAAATTTTGAAACCCACCACTGGTGCAGAGATTGAGTTTGGGCAAGAGGATATTCAAAAATCTTCTTTTGAAAAAAAAATCACACCTTTTGGACTAAATTTATTTATTTTATTTTATTTATTATATTTATACCCCGCCCTTCTCCAAGCGGACCCAGGGCGGCGCACAGGAATATTAAAATACATACAAAAAACATATAAAATTTTAAAAAATTTATTCCAATAAAATCCTGCGCTAAAAACCGAATTAAAAATCCCCAAATTTAAAACTATCTAAAAGTCAGTAATGGAGGTTACGCTAGGCCGGCTAGATGGAACAGATGTGTCTTCAGACACTTGCGGAAGAGGCGGAGGTCGGAGATGGTGCGAAGTTCAGGGGGTAAGTCGTTCCAAAGGGCTGGTCCCGCCACAGAGAAGGCTCTTCCCCTGGGTGTCACCAGTCGGCATTGTCCAGCCCACGGCACCCTGAGGAGGCCCTCTCTGTGGGAGCGTATCGGTCTGAGGGATGTATAGGGCAGGAGGCGGTCTCGCATGCAACTAGGCCCCGAGCCATGGAGCGCTTTAAAGATGGTCGTCAGAAAAGAATGCATCATTCTTTTAATAGTTTTAGCTTATTGTATTATTTTGTTTCTGATAGTTAGCTGCCCAAAGTCATGCAATTGAGATGCCATAGCAGCCATAGAATTTGATAAATAAATACAATTCAAACCTAAATCCCAGGGTGATATCATAACAAATGAGCTTTAGAATTCTGCCATGAATGGCATTTTTTGTGTATTTCTTCAGCTGGTGTAGTACTGGAGAGATCTATCTATGAATCTTATGTAACCCTTGATAGTTTATATTTTTGCTTCATTTTCAAAGTTAGCTGCAATTGGAATATACAAACCCATCAAATACGTAAACAAGTAGCCAATCTTTGCATGTACACAAACACACATTACAGTGTTTCCATGCAGAAAGAAATTATTGCAGCTTCAAATGCACACTGAAAGACCTTATTAGATCCAGTGCAGTTGTGAAAGATCAACTGAATCCTTTTTTTTTTGGTCTTCCATTAGGTGTGTTTCTGCTTGTTTAAAGCACTTCCATCAGAAATGCAAATATTTACAGGGATTGCTCATTTCCCCTATGTACATTTTCCTCTTGTTTTCTTACCCTCATTAAGAATGACAAGATGTTTACATGCATAATTTTAAAAGTCAATGATTAAAGATTTGTATAAGTGAATAAAACAATTGAAGGCTGCTTCCAGACAGACCTTTTAATATATACTGCACATAGTTCATTATGATAGCTTCCCTGGGCTTGTGGACTTTGTTGTCAACCTTTAGTTATCAGTACATTTTATTTTATTTGACTTCTACCACACTGCAGGCAAATCACTCTTGGCAGTCTACAGGCAATATAAATAAAATTAAATCTTCCACAGTGAGATTAAAGCCAGTCATAACAATGATGATGATGATAACAACTACAGCCCCATATAGAATCATAAGGATATTAAAATGATGAGAAATAAAACAATCTCAATCAAAGAACCATTATTTTGACTGTGCTGACCATGCCTGATCTTTACAGGAAGCTAAAAAAATAAAAACAAAAAAACAAAAATAAAGACTTTAACCAGCAAAGCTAGAAAGCAATGTGAGAGGAACCCAGGCAATGCCAGAATAAAAATAAAAAATAATTTGTCAGTTTTAAGAAATATTAATTTTCCACATCGAACAAAACAATAAAGCACTTTCATGATGTTCTAATTCCTAGCACTTCCAACCTTAGCAACAGGGCTGTTAATTGCCTTTCATTCATGTATTTATTTATTTATATCCCACATTTATTTTATATTTTTATCAATAACTCAAACGCAGCGAACATACCTAATACTAAGGGGTTTTTGGCAGTGGTGGGGTTCAGCCAGTCCGCACCATTTCGGGAGAACAGGTTAAGTTTCTGAGCAGTTTGGTGAACTGGTTGTTAAATTATTTGAATCCCACCACTGGTTCTTGGTGCTCTGTGGGTTTGGTTGGTTTCCTGAAGGCATTTAACAGATTAACAGAGTTGGAAGGCTCCTTGCAGGTTATCTAGTCCAACCCCCTGCCCAAGCAGGAGACCCTACATCTGCCTCTACCTAGGATCGAACTCACAACCTCCTGCTTGTGAGGCAAGAGCTCCACCTCTGGGCCACAGCAGCTTCATGTAAACTATGTAACATCATCACTGCACTACTTTAGATGTAATGAAATATCTTCAAGAAAACAACCAAGCTCACAGAGCACCATCATTTCAACTCTGAGCTATAAATATTCTCCTCTATGGATACTTCATAGTCTTTCCTCTTCCTATTTCCCCCACAACAACAACCCTGTGAGGTTGGTTGGGCTGAGAGAGAGTGATTGGTTTTCATGCCTAAAATGGGATTAGAACTCACAGTTTCCTGAATTTCTAGCCTGGAGTTGTAACAGCTAGACATAACTGGCTGTTTCACTGGGTTTTCCCTTAAAGGGGAAACATTCTGTTTAACAGGAAGCCCTATAAGTACAACTCTACTACAACTTGCATGTGGAACATAAGTGTCAGCAATTTGTACATGTATGCTGCAAACATTTTCTTTCCAAAATCTGCAGAATTCTATCATTCAAAATTACTACAAATGTTCTACTGCAAAGTTTGCTGAGATCCTTTAACTTTTTAGAGGGAAGGAGAAATAGGAGAAATATTTTCCAGTGCAGGCTAGAGAGAGAGAGACAGATGTTTTACCTGCAAATAGACTTTCTTTGTTTAAAACAGAAATGTGTACCGGTTGGACATCACAATTCTGTGGTCAAAAACTCTGTGGATAAATAACAACAACAACAACAACAACAACAACAACAACAACAACAACAATAATAATAATAATAATAATAATAATAATAATAATAATAATTTTATTTGTATACCGCATCCTCTCCCCAAGGCGACTTGGAGCGGTGCACAGGGAAAATTAAAATAGCTATAAAATACATAAATAGAATAGGTAAAAACAAATTAAACTAAAATTATCCCTGCGCTAAAATCCCCAATTATAGATTAACTAAAATCCCCTAAAATCCTAATAGACGGAGACTAACCCAGGCCGGCCAGACAGAAAAAGTGTGTTTTAAGTTTTTGACGGAAGGAGCGGAGATCCGTGGTTGTTCTAATTTCGGGGGGAAGGTCGTTCCAGAGGGCAGGGCCCACCACAGAGAAGGCCCTTCCCCTGGGCGTCGCCCGCTGGCACAGCCTGGTGGACGGCACCCGGAGAAGTCCCTCTCTGTGGGAGCGAATCGGCCGCAGGGATGTATGGGGCAAGATCCGATCCCGCAGATCAATCAATGACACTGTGATGCTACAGGAGGAGATTCTTTTATATATGATGCTGCCTCATGTCAACCTCATGGATCTTGTTAATAAAAGTATGCCATTTTATTCCTCTTTCTCCCCAAGAGTAGTTTAGGGGAATGCGAACACTCGGGGAAACACTTGGCTGGGGATAATATGACCGAAGCCCAAGAGTTCCAGAGAGCATTATGATGGGATTGATGGGGCAGTCTCCTTGGTTCATGTGGATGAAAGTCCTGGGATACACACAATAAAGGTGGCTGTAATTTGAGACCTTGCTGCTTCATGTCCTCAACTGATGTAATAGCCCGAGGCTTGGCTCTTTATAGAGTAAGCCGATTTCAATATCTCATGGTGTCACTAACACCTGGTTTAGTTCGCATATAGCTTGGAGATCTACCCTGTTTAAAATGGCAGCTATAAAAAGCAACTCAATAGGATGGGGGATGTACATTTAATGGTGATCGGGAAGAATCAGGCCAATATTATTCATAAAGGCACAGAAAAAGGCTCTAAAATCATGAGATGGCAAGGAAATGCATCATTGGTTAGGAATGAAATTGGTTATTCCTTATTTTTAATCATTAGCTCCTCCTCCTCCCCACCCACCCCTGCCTTTTCTCCTTCTCCTTTTTGAAGTAGCATATTAATCCTAGAGTGATTTTATTATACAGGATGATTTTTCACATGCAGACTACTTTGTAAGAAAGTATAGATAGATAGATAGATAGATAGATAGATAGATAGATAATTTAATTTCTAGACCGCTCCCTCTCCCCAAGGGGACTCGGAGCGGTGCACAGGGAAGTTAAAACAATAAATACACATAGAAATACACATAATTCAATAAAAACAAATTAAACATCAAACCCTGCGCTAAAATTCCCCAATACACTAAAATCATATAACCCTATAAAACTATAGAAGAGAGGCTACCCTAGGCCGGCCAAGCAGAAAAAGTGCGTTTTCAATTTCAGACGGAAGGAACGGAGGTCCGTGGTTGTTCTAATATCGGGGGGGAGGTCGTTCCAGAGGGCAGGGCCCGCCACAGAGAGCGCCTTCCCCTGGGCGTCGCCCGCTGACAAAGTCTAGTGGACGGCACCCGGAGAAGACCCTCTCTGTGTGAGCGAATCGGCCGTGAGGAAGTATGGGGCAGGATCCGATCCCGCAGATAGCTAGGTCCCGAGCCATGGAGCGCTTTAAAGATGATGACTAACACCTTGAAGCGCACCCGAAAGACGACAGGCAGCCAGTGCAGCTCGCGCAAGAGCGGTGTTACATGGGCGAACCTAGCGGTTCCCATTATTGCTCGCGCGGCTGCATTCTGGACCAACTGCAGTCTCCGGGTGCACCTCAAGGGGAGCCCCATGTAGAGAGAGTTACAATAGTCCAGTCGGGATGTCACGAGAGCATGAGTGACTGTGCGAAGGGCATCCCGGTCCAATAGGGGGCGCAACTGGCGTACCAGGCGAACCTGGTAAAACGCCCTCCTGGCCACGGCTGTCACTTGATCTTCAATGGACAGCCAGGCATCCAGGAGGACACCCAAGTTGCGCGCCCCATCCACAGGGGCAAGATGTTCGCCCCCTATGGCCAGCGATGGAGTCAGCTGGTTGAACCGGGCAGCCGGAAACCACAGCCACTCGGTCTTGGTCGAGTTGAGCCTGAGTCCGTTACTTCCCATCCAGATCCGCACGGCTTCCAGGCACTGGCACATCACCGCTACGGCATCGTTGGTATATACACAGTCCAGTAGAAACAATGCATGGATTTCTATCCTTGCTGTCATTTAGTGCTTAAAATTCCTCGAACCCCACTTCAAAAGAACCTGAAAGCACGCCAGCAAAACTGGAGAATACGTACATACAGTATATCATACCATCATGCAAGGAAGAAAATAAGCCAAGCACATGCAGAAAAAAGAGTTTAAAGTACTAAGCAAAGAAAATTAAAGGTAAGAGATAAGATGCAGAAAAGTAAAATAGATCTGGTATACATTAATATCATTTATTTTAATAGTTTGATTTAGTGTTATCAAGTAAATACTGATTATTGGACATCACATAAATATACCTGTTCCCAGTCCTGCAACTTGACCTTTGCAATAGTGCACCATTGCTGCTAATTGAGTATATCCATCTTGATATTCAGCTGTTTCTTCTCTTTTTAGTTTTCCCAGAATTACTGACTTCTCAAGTGAACTGATCTTTGAATAATGTGTCAAAATTATGATAATTTGAACCATTGGTGCCTTGACTGAGAGCCCTGGACTGATTTGTTCTACAGTCCAATTTTTTTGGTTTTGTGACTATCCGTGATACCCTCAAGTATTTTCTTCAACAGAGAAACTGTTGAAGAAAAACTTTAACAGAGTCAATACTGTTTTTAATTGAATTGTATTTTTTCAATTTTTTTAGAATAGATTTGTTGGACTTTTTGGTTTTGTAGCTTCTCAGCATTGTTGCTTTTTATTAATTGTTTGTTCTTTTTAACATACAATTACTAAAACAGCAGACTCTGGGCAAAGGTAGGAGGGGAAATTGGGTAATAGAATGGGTCTTCCAATACTGATGTGACAACACAAATCTGCAAACCAGATCCTTCATTCACTTAGTTGAGTACTATGGTCCTGCTTGTGTCTAATGCTTTTGGATGAGAATTTTTATAGGTTTACTTGTTGGAAGAGAAGATAAGAAAGATTAAATGGAAGGGTGGGTCTACAATAGTATATGTCCCTTAGACTACTATAAGGAATAGAATATAAGGAATACTTTTCTTTATATCACAATTATTTACATATACAATAGACTAGCACTCAGGGTTCTTTTTTAATAACTGCTCATCAGAACATAATTCATTATTTTCAGATATAAAGTTGGATGAATAATTCCCAAAACAAAAGCAAGTAGCCAAACATTATTTTTTTCATGGTTTTAGTTTTCAATATTTAAATTTTAAAGTTGGAGTTGGAATGGTCTTCATTGAGTTTGCAGACTTTATCTATAGATTCTTTGTTGGTCAATTTAGAGGCTGTTCTAGAATCCTTTTCTCATTCTTGCTATCTCTTCTTTAAAAGGATATAATGCAGTAAAAGAATTGATACAATCTGGTTAAAACTTTGAAGGGTTAATATTATATAGTATTCATCTCATTTCCTCAAATGAGACACTGCAGGCATTTTGATGCTCTCCCATTGTTGCTAAAAGTTCTTATCAACCCAAACCCTGAGTCTTATCAAATAGAAAACTATTGATAAATACTTGTTCACAAATTCAGGTTAAGTCATGCCATCTTTGAACCTTGAAGTTGAATTGGACCTTACTTTACTTGTATACTCTATATCCTTCTGCTTTATAATTTTGGCTGCCAGAGGTGCTGACACAATCATTCCATGTGCACTGCAGCATGTGAAATTTCCTTTCATTTTGGCACCTCAGCCCTTTTGGCTGCTGGGAAACTGTTCTGCACTCAATGTGTGCTGATCAGTTCTTCATTATGTTAAGGCCTATCTGCCTTCTTCATTCTTCCTTCTAATTTTGAGGGAGGGAGGGAGGGAGGGAGGGAGGGAGGGAGGGAGGGAGGGAGGGAGGGAGGGAGGGTAAAATGTGGGATGTGATTCAGGCAATTGTAAAAACATAATAAAACAACATTTTTTTCAGTTAGTGGAAAGTATATGATTTCATTTTTATCTCTTTCTTCTGGCACTAATTTTTTTCTTTTTTTTCTTTTTTTTCTTTTTTGGAATGAGGTCAACACCTAATTCTCAGTTACATTCAGACTTATGAACATATTTCCCCAGAGTCCCAATCTAAAGGAATGCAGTAAGTGTCAAAGAAAACTACTCATCCATGCTAGGTCAGACTCTCCAAACTGCCCTGACATTTCTCATATATGCAAATGCATCCTCCACCCAAAGAGCTGGAGGTAAAATATTCTTGAAAAGAATAGAAAGGCAATTTACCTTTCTCTGTCAAATAGAGGAGGAAAAATCATAATGCGTTCTATTCTTCTCTTTCTTTTTTGAAGCTTGTAATGGATAAGAGTGATGATAAGAAATAAAATGTAATTTACGAGTTAAGTTATGGAGATAATGACCAAATTGGAGGATTACAGCCAAGTTTGACTTTGACTTAATAGAAGTTAATAACTAAAAAAAGCAAAAGGAGATTCTCTATTTCCCTGTTTCTCAATATTGGCAACTTTAAGACCTGTGGACTTTAACTCCCAGAATTCATTAGCCAGAATCCTGCCTAGGAAATCTGGAAGTTAAAGCAGAAGTGGGTGTCACATAATTTTACCACTGATTAGCCATGCACAGAAACTGTGAGCGCGCATACATGCTTGCTTCATGAATGCATGTGCCTTCTATACGCACACTCTGCTCATGCATGTGGTTTACACACATGCACACAGCTTAGAAGACATGGTTAAGTAGGACAGCATAGAGCCAGGACAGGTGGGTGAGGCGAGTTCCCCCCGCAAGGTCACCACTACCGGTTTGCCTGAACCGGTCCGAAGCAGCTGAATACAATAACTGCGTTAAAGTATGCACATCTTAAAATTGCCAAGGTTTAGAAACATTGCTCCAGCTGTGTATAATCATCAAAGGCTGGAAATCTATATTTGGTTGTAGGCCCCCTCTAACTAAGAGAGAATTTTGAATATATATTTTATCTCACCGGTAAGTCAGCATTTTGGAGAAACTTATTTTTCTAAACCAACTTTTCTAAACCAACTTTTGAACCCAGTATGATCTAAACAGCTTCAAATTGTCTACATTGTGATCAAGGAATGTTTTTTTAAAGGTGTAATGTATTATTTTTGTATAGTCAAAGAAAGTTCCAATGCAAACACTGTATTCCTTAATATGTGACAGGGAATAAGATGTCCTAGTGTTGATGTAAGATATTATTAAATAGTTTTACTCTTCACAGGACTATGTCATTGCAGTATGGCCTACCACTGAAACATTATTAGTTCTTCTGTAATATTTCACTGCACACTATTAAGAACCATGGTGATGCAGTGGTTAGAATCCAGCATTTCAGGCTAATTCTGTCCACAGCCACAAGTTTAATCCTGACCTGCTCAAGGTTGACTCAGCCTTCCATCCTTCTGAGGTCAGTATAATGAGGACCCAAATTGTGGGGGCAATATGGTGATTTTGTAAACTGCTTGGAGAATGCTGTAAAGCACTATGAAGTGGTATATAAGTCTACAGTAAGTGCTATTGCTATTATGCTATCACTATAATATTTTGTAGACCTGTAATAAGCCTCTGCCTCCAATATAATAAATAAAATTAGTAGAGTTATTGTTTAAAACTTGTCACAGAGGTTGGGAAGGGAAAGTCAATGCAATGGTTCAAAGGATTTAAAAAAATATATCATTAGGTTTCATTACCACAAAGGAAGAAATGTTTCAAATAATGAGAAAAGAAATAATCCTTCTATTTTTTCCCTCTCTCCATGCTGTGATACCTTCCAAAATGCTTTTCTATATATGAATTAGACCTAGAAAAAAAATCTACTGCCTTTAGAGGTAAGATGGGTCTCTTGAAATAGCAAAGTAATTTGTCCATGCTTAAAGAGACTATATCTTTCTGTATATATCTTTTAATTATACCTAGCTAGAACAATGAAGTGCTGCTCAGAAGGACCATATTACTAGTGGTGAGGGAGAGAAAATATTGAGATCCTAGGCTTATGTTTCCATTTTATCCCATAAAAAGACAGCATGTTTGCAGAGTACAGAAGTTGGCCACTGGAAAAGAAAAGATGGAATAGTACCAGGAGCATATTACAAAACGCTTTGGAAACCTCTACAAAATTAAAAACAACCAGGAAACCTGCAGCACCTTCAAACTAATTAACACTTTTATTATTGTATAAGCTTTGTATAAGCAACTTTATTTCAAATGCCTGAGCTATGCACATGTTGGCTATTATGTGCAGAGGTAAACATAATACAAAGAACATGATTATAATTACATACATATATACCTTTCACCTTTTTTCTAAGCAGAGCCATTGATAAAATGAATGCGTGGTAATACAAGGTAAGTAAAGTTAGACAGGTGGATACTATGAACATAGAAGAACAAAGTTTATTTGTAACTTCTAAAGGGGATAAAAAGAACAGTTGTCAGATTTGGCACATTTTTTTTCCAGAACAGCACAATCTGAAAGTTTTACCCTAAACATGCTCTATGCTCTTTTTCTTCTATTAAACTAGAATATCTAAACTATAGATTTGTTTTCAAGCCCACAGACATGTTGACCCCTTAGGGGGAATCAATGTGCTGCTACATACTCAAGATGCCATCATAAACTGAACATATACACAATATACATCCAGTTTTCAGAATGCTTTTTCTAGGTTTTTGTAATCCTTCCAATATCTGTACAAAGTAGGTGTCCCATAAGTAATTATAACATTGGGTTCCAATTTTGTTGCTATCCGCAGCTCGAAGGAAGTTGACAGCCAAAGCCAGCCTCAATTTGTCTTTCAATTACAGTTGACAAAACTGAGTTGTTGCTATGATGGGAACAATTCTAGCAGCAGAGCCTGAACGTGTGTGTGTGTGTGTGTGTGTGTGTGTGTGTGTAAGATGTAGATGTTTATATGCATAGCTGTATGTGTGTGTGTTTGTATATATGCATAAATGCATATAGATTAGCTAGAGATAGAAATAGAGTTACAGATAGTAGATGATATAGATAGATAGATAGATAGATAGATAGATAGATAGATAGATAGATAGATAGATAGATAGATAGATAGATAGATAGATGATAGATGATAGATAGATAGATAGATAGATAGATAGATAGATAGATAGATAGATATGTAAAGATTCCCCTCGCATATATTTGCTAGTCATTCCCAAGTCTAGGGGGCGGTGCTCATCACCATTTCAAAGCCGAAGAGCCAGCATTGTCCAAACACGTCTCCGTGGTCATGTGGTCGGCATGACTAAATGCTGAAGGTGCACAGAATGCTGTTACCTTCCCACCAACGGTGGCCCCTATTTTTCTGCTTGCATTTTTTACGTGCTTTTGAATTGCCAGGTTAGCAGAAGCTGGGACAAGCAATGAGAGCTTACTCCGTTATGCAAAGTACCAATTCAAACCACTGAATTGCCGACTTTCTGATTGACAAGCTTGTTGAATCTTGTGTGGAATGAGAGGGTTCAGACCAGGTTTGCTCGAATCAGGTAGCTTTATTGACCAAGCAAGGCATACAGAAGAAAACTAGTTCAGTAAAAGAAAAGGCGCGGTAGACAGGGGCTCCCGCGTTTGACAGCTCTTTATATATGGAGCTGTCAAACGGGAAGCCAATCAGGCTGCGGCAAGAGCCGGCTTCCCACCAGGTGCACCTCAGCCAATCAGGCGCGTCTGTCGGTTAGCCGGCTTGCTACAGCCTGTCTCCAAGGCTACAAGCGGCAGCCTGGAAGACCTGCGGCCGGTCGTAACTCGAGACCGGTCGCAGGTCAAGGATACAACAAAGTTCACTGTCTTAGCCACTGAGCCACCCATCCCTAGATATACATACAAACATACATACATACATACATACATACATGCATACATACATACATACATACATACATTCAATATACACATATAAACAAATATATGTTTGTAGGTCTTTGGTTGTTCGGGTTTTCTCCCGCGTAGAATTGGAAGTATCTTCACGACGTTTTGATGAAATCTCATTCATCATCTTCAGGCTGGTGCTTCCGGCTTGGTGCTTCCAGGAGCAATGATTGCTCCTGGAAGCACCAAGCCGGAAGCACCAGCCTGAAGATGATGAATGAGATTTCATCGAAACGTTGTGAGGATACTTCCAATTCTACGCGGGAGAAAACCTGAACAACCAAAGACCTACATACAAACACCCGCGAAAACCTCAGAAAACAAATATATGTTTATATATACATATTCCTTCTCTGTGGCGGGTCCGGCCCTCTGGAATGACCTGCCCCCTGACCTGCGCACCATTACTGACCTCTGCCTCTTCCGTCGGACGCTCAAAACCCATTTTTTCAATCTGGCTGGCCTGGCATAGATTAAGGGTCTAATTTTAAAGTTAATATTTTAATTGGTCTTAACTATTTTAGCACAGGTTTACTATTTAATCCCATTTTATATTATATGTATGTGTTGTGGTTTTTACTTTTCTGTGCACCGCCCTGAGTCCTACCACGGAGAATAGGGCGGTATATAAATTTAATAAAATCAAAATCAAATATTTATACACATACATTTATGAAAGCTTGTTGCAAGCTCTGATAGTGAAATATTAACATGTTTCCAATTTTATACACATAGGACAGTTTTCTAATAATTATAACCATGAAAGGTGCAGGAGAAAGATACTGAAACTCTTGGGTAGAAGATGCCTGGATTGAGTTCAGAAGCCAGGAAGTGGGTAAGAATCTCCACCAATGAGAATACAGAAAACCCACAAGCTCTGGAGAGCAGAAGCACCATTTAAAAAAAAAAATGTTAACCTTTGCTTCATTTGCAGGCTCTGGAAAAAAACGATTCACCTTTCCAAACAAGCTGATGCTATATGATCAGACAGGTCTGGAACTGACACAAAGCTTCAGAATTGGAAGAGGTGCTGTCAGTCTGTGAAGATCCAGGAGACAAGCATTTAGTATGCTCTGTTGCCCAATCCTTCTTCCTAATGATAGGAAGCCAGACTGAGACATTGAATGCTTTGAACTCGCTTCCATGTCCATCCTTCAGAACTCTTTTGAGGAGTGGAGAAATAAAGAGGGCCCCATCCCCCACATGCAATAATTAGATGGAATTTATTTTTCATTTTGAAAGAATAATCTTGAGGCCTGAAAAGGTTATCCCAAGAGTTATTTCAGTATTTTGATTTTTTTTTTTTTTAAAGGAGTTTAAGGTAACACAGGATAGATTGAGATAGAAAAAAATACGCAGGGAGCAAAAATGAATATTCTGACCCAGGTCTCTCAGTCTTAAAAAAAATCCCTCCCATTATTAAACAGAGGGACAAATTTACAACTCCTTTCTAGGTTGATCGTCCTTTTTATTACCTCTTGTCTGCATTTTTAGCAACATCAAAATTAACTAGGTGAAGCTTGTCTCCATATTTTTTAAAAAGCTAAATATCTGTGCCAGGTTGCAGATAAAACTGTAGTTAAGAAATGAAGAAAAAATAGGGGAGCCCTTAAGTTCCATTGCTCAGAGTCTTAATATATAGCACAGAAGACACTCAAACCCTAGCAATTTTTTCAATGTCTTTCATTTGCATTAAAACAAAAGTAGTTGTAGTAAATCAGCACATAATTTGCATATTATGGACTACCATTTCATTCCTGCTCTGGAATGCTAATATTGCAAAAAGTAATCAGAAGGGCGGTCTACTTAAAAGTAGCTTTCCCCCCCCTCTGACTAGAAAGTTTATCTTACAAATATTTCCAAAGTATTTTCCTGAGCTTTCCTACTGATCTTTTTTAAAAAAATATTTTTTTATTAAATATTTCAACTTTTATACCACATTTCCACTTTTAACAGTGTTCCAGTATCGATTTTGTTTATATTTACATCATGGCCTCCTGATCTATTGTGCAAGAATGAAAGTGCATAGAAGGTTGAGAATAACCAGAGAAGAGTAATATACAAGACAGTAAGGAAAACAAGAGAGCAAATTTGATACAGTGTTTAGTGTAGTGGTCAAGACACCGGGCTAGAAATCAGGAGTCTGTGAATTCTAGTCTTGACTTGTCATTCTCAAGAAAGCTGCAGGGATTTTCCCAGGCAATCTCTGATATTTGGACACCATTGATCACCATTCCATCTGCTCAGGGATGGGCTTCAAAAGTTTTAGCAACAGGTTTGCTACCCGGTTGCTGGGTGGGCATGGCCTAGTTGACCTCCTGCACCATGATGAGGGGATGTTTTTGCCTTCCCCATGCTCCGGAGGCTTTTCTTGAACCTCTGGGAAGGTGAAAACTGCCTCCATGGGCTCCGGACGCCCTCCAGAATTCAGAAATGGGCCTGTTTCCAACCATCTGGAACTTTCGGGAGGCCTGGTCTTTGCCCTCCCAAAGCCTTTGTGTGGGTCCTGTACTTACCTGGCATCCAAAACGGGCCACGTGGAGACTCCTTGGAGAGGTAGGGTGGGATGGGGGAGGCCAGGCAGTGGTGGGATTTGCGGGTTTGCCGAACTGGGAAGATCCTTAGCTAGAGGATCGCCTGAATCTGCAGCAGCCCACTCCTGCATCTCCCTCAAATTTGAATGAGGTTCCCCCAAGAACCATATAGTTCCCACCTGTTGGCATTCTGGAAAGACTGAAAGACGTTTCTCTTTCTTCCAGGCTTTGAGTAGGTGTCCCTGTCAGATTTGTTTGAGGGTGTGGATGTTAGCCTTGTTTCCTGTATTTGTACTTATTTCATAAGGTTTGTATTTATATTCTGTTTGTTTGTTAAATAATTTTAATTAAAAGTTTTTATTAAAAAACTGCAAAAATAGAAAAGAAATAGAAGAAGATCATAAAAGAGGAAAAGGAAAAGGAAAGAACAAAAACAGCAAGGCAAAGAAAGACATCTAAAGCAACTTGCAATTTTTTTCAGCAGATACAAACATAACAATTACCATTTCTACCACCCTGCATATTGCATATTATAGTTTCCTTCTTCTCATAACAAAGTTTTAATCAATAAATCCCCAAGCCAGGATTTTTTTTTATTAATTTCCACCCCCAAAAAAGGGCTATAAATGATTTCCAGTCTTTTATAAAAGTAATTGTAGTTCCCTCCTTAATCAATTTATTCTATTTGGTTTTATTGTACATTGCCCAAAGTCAGCATGGAATGCCTAAATTGAATAAATTAAATTAAGTTAAAACTCTGTTTTCCAACTTGTTGTATTACCTGTAATAAAAAGTGATGCATTTTTACCATTTTCATCTACTGTATGAATGTCCTACTATACCCCCAAGGGATTTTAAATATTTGTTGATTCCTAGAATCAGGGGAAGCTCTTCTGTTGTTAAAGGCAGTCCTCTGCCTCCATGTGAATGTAGATTTTTTTGTTTAGACATGAGGAGGAAATCTAAGGGTTGTTTTTTTTATAAGTGAGGTACAGTGCCTCAGATCACACTTATTTAAAGCTGTTTGGCTTACTTAGAGAACAATTATATGGGACATGATGATTTGGGGAAGAAGTCATTCAATATGCTTCTATGTGATCAAGATTTATTTTAGAACTTTATTTACTTTTATCTGGTGTGTGTGAATATGATATGTGTGTGTGTATATATGTGTGTGTGTCTGTGTGCATGTATGTATGTATGTGTACATACACACACACAAATACATACATGTTTGTTGGGCTCTTCTTTTTTTTTTCTTTTATGCAGTTTTGTTCTTTAATAGAAAACAAATATTTGTAGCTCAATGTTGAAACTGGTCAAATACTTGTCAATTTGAATCAATTTCCAAAATATTCAAATAAAACAAATCCAGCAAGTAAACGGTAACACACACAAGGAATGTCTATTGACAACACAACACAGAAGCATTCTATAGAGTAAAAAGTGATTGTAAAGTAAGGATAATAAAATTATCTTCTCAGATAATAAAATATGTATGAAGCATAATGACAGGGGAGAAAAAACCATTTTTGTCAGAAGAAGCAGAACATCAGTAATGGATTAATTTGGAAATCAAGAGATTAAGATCACTCAAAGACTTGCCAATCAGTATTCCCAGATCAAAGTTATTAAGTAGACCTAATTAAGGACAACCTTATGTATTCTTACTGGAAATGATGACAGCTTCTAAAAATCAAATAAAGCAGCCAGACAGGAGCTAACAAAGAACACAATGTTGGAATCTCCCAGACAACACCAAGAACCCAACTTCTTTCTGTAAGAGATATTTATAAAATCCTGCTTATTCTTGGTCATAGTTATTCTCCTTCAGAACTTGCTGTAACCCAAAGATATGAAAACTAAATAACAGCTGAGGGAGATTCATAAACATAATTTGGTTTCCTGGCCCATCTTTTTAGATTTCTGGTCTGTCTTTTTTGACCCTAGAAGTCCAAATAATAGGGACGATTAGCAGCATTCTGGGTGTGGAAGCCTTCTTCTCTGAGAGATGGATTTCTGGCTGCTGTACATCAATTCCTTCCTCCTTCTTTGTGCCATGTTCAAAAGATTTAGAGGAAGATTAGCAGCTTAGAAAGTTGGGGTCTAGAGACCAACATCTCTGTTACTCCCACTTCTTAGTCATTAGTGTCTCATTTTCTGCAGAAAAATAAAAGGTTTGTTTGAGGGGATTCTTCACTCAGGTCTTCACTGAAGCAAAGCATCCATTCAGTATGGAGTAGAGCAGAGAATTGTTTTGCTTTCCCTGCCTGGCCTTTTGCAGTTATGAAAAGATGCTTCATAGAATCCCCCCCCCCCCCCCAATTTTTGCCAAGGCAAGCAAACCAGTGTCAGGTGCCTGAACAGGGCAAATTGTTCAGACAACTTTTTTCTCTCAGGACTACAGTGGTTTTTCCCCCCACTTAATACCCAAATCTCATATGTAGCATAGCAGAATGGATGGGTGCTTTGGGGAGATTGAGGTGTTGATATGAAATGATCCTTTGAGGTATTTGTTTAAATCAGTATTTTTGCAACTTGACAGCTTTAACATTTGTGGGCTTCTGCTCCCAAAATTCCCCAGCCAGCATGAATGGGGATTCTGGAAGCTGAAGTCCATGGAACTTAAAATTGCCAAGTTTTTCTTTTTAAAGATGCCTTATATTGCCAAATCCATGCACCATCATTCTACCACTCAATTCTACAATGCAATAAAGGGGCTAAGGGTTCAGGACTCAGTCTGGGGGCTGGATATATCTGACAGGCTGCAAGTTATTTATTTTGTTAGTAGCCTTTTGGTTATTCAATAGAGCATAAATATTCCAAATAAATAAATAAGAATAGTCATTCTACAGCACTTGACTGGTTTTTTTCCACCCCCTGCCTAACATGAAGTTCAATCAAAGCAGCAATTGCAGTGCTGAGACAGGCAAGATTGTACCTTTGGAATATGGATTAATTGGAAAACTGAAGAGAAGCAAAACTCTTCACAGGCATAGATGATACATTTTTCAGAAAAGAAACAGATGGGGATGGGGAAGAAAGAAATAGGATTAAGCAGGAAATTAAAGCAAATACAAGAGAGGGAAAAGTTATCCAAAATTCAGCAATTATATATTGCAAATGATATTGGCATTATACCAGTTTAGCTATATAATCTTTTTTACAAACAATGCTGGGAGTTTGGTTACAACGATGAAAACTCTGGTTTTCATGCTTTTCTCTGCTGTGCAAATCTTGAATTACCTGGCTGAATTTAAATGTTAATTTAGGATGTAGATATGATCAATGAGGAGGGAAACGGCAGAAACAGATGTGATCAAAGAGATGGAGAGGAAAAGAAAGTTGGAGGAGTGAAGAATGGAACAGGAGAAGCCAAGGTCAAGACAAAGGATTGGTGTCATCGCCAAAAATGGTTTGGCTGTAATATAAATGGAAATTCCATCTGACTTGGATTGATGTGGTCCTGGGAGGGGAAGCGAGGAGATGAAGAAGCAAATGTGACCAGCTTGGTTTGCCTCATCCCTCAACAAACTTGCTTTGCCCCATTTGATTAGCGCAGCCTGCCTGTGATGAGTCAAATCCATTAGGGGCCGAGAGCATAGAGCCTGGTTACGCCAGTATAGGGAAGAATGTTCCGGCATTGTTTTGCCTGATCACTTCATCATTCTATCAGCAGCCCAGATGCCGCCCAAAAATTGCTTTCAGCCTTTCAAACAAAAGCAACAACTTTGCATTTTCTTCTGCCACCCTTCATTTCCAATCACTATTTGGCAAATATTTTTTGCCAAGTTCACCCATATTAGCTACCCTACCATGGGTGTGAAAGTCGTTGCTGTTTGCAATGATATTAAAATAGTGGCATTTTTTTTAATGCTAATGGACCATGGAGTTCCAGCAGTAAGTACACTTATGACCTCGATGATTATACCTTTTTCATTTAATCTCAGTGGAGAAGAACAGTTATATTCTACTGAAATTTTACACCTCATTGTTCATGGTAAGTGATTACTGCTTCAAGGGCCAATGAATACCTGGCGCTACTTACATAACACCAGCTGGATATCCTGGGATTGCAACTCCCAGGACCAATATGCTGCACACTTTTTTGACTGCCCCTGCATCTTTGTTATATGGTTTACACAACATAATTGAAAACAAATCTAATCGGGCTATAATAAAAAAAATCCATCTAAATGCAGAAATTATACAAGTCAATATCCAGTTTAAAAAAGCAATTTTAAATATTTGAATGCCTATTAATCTGTCGCGTAACAAATTATGATTTTGGCACCAATTACATCACCTCAACAATCAGGGCACCACAAAGAACAAATGTTTGTTTTTAATATTGTACTACTCACCAGCATTACATGGGGAATGTCCTCCCCTTGTAATGATAATAAGCACAGGCAACCTGATATCAGAAGAGGTTTTTCTTAAATATGTAGACACCAGCTATTTGGAATTTTAAATAAAAATACCATGACATAAGCTTGGAAGTGAGAGAGACAGACATTCTTTTAAAAGCAAGCCAATGTCTCTAAATTGCCCACAGTAGTGATAGTATTTCTACTGTCAGATGCTTTTGAATTATCCATCAAGGACAGTTCAATGTACAACAAATTACAGTAATTCAGTAAAAGGTTGCTAGACCATGAATAACTATGATCAATCACTAGGTCCTATGCTATCTAGGAACAGCTGTAGTTGGTGAATCAGACAAACTTGCAGAATTCTACTCCAAACTATTAAGGCCAATTCTGTCTTCAGGGTCAAGATTGAACCAAGAAGATTCTCCAGCTCAGTTCCGAAAATCAGCTACCGAGGGCAGCTATCTTGTCATGATTCAGCCATCAGTTACTGCCCTGCAGCTTCCACTGCTTCAACACCTAACCAGTCTTACTTTGCTCAGATGACATGGAGAAATAGGGAGGAATGACCCAGACAGATGTATCATAAGGGCAGTGGTGGGATTCAAAGTTTTACTGGCAGTTCTGTGGGAATGGCTTGGTGGGCATGGCAGGGGAAGGATACTGTAAAATCTTTATTCCCACCCCACTCCAGGGGAAAGATACTGCAAAATCCCCATTTCCTCCCAATCAGCTGGGACTCAGGAGGCAGAGAATAGATGGGGTGGGGCCAGTCAGAGGTGGTATTTATCAGTTCTCTGAACTACTTGAAATTTCTGCTACCAGAAGTTCTCCAGAACTGGTCAGAACCTGCTGAATACCACATTTGCATCAGGGTATTACTAATATTTCAATACAGTATCACACTGTCCCTTCTCATCTCCTTCATTTAAGATGTTAAAAAATAGGGATACTCGACTTCCAATTGCCCAATGGTGGAGCAGAAATTCTTTTTGAATTATATCCTGTGGTTAGAAGCCTTCATCATCATCATGCTTCACACACCAATCTGCAGAATAGGCCCATCAACATACCATAGTTGCTATTATATAAAACATTTCAAAGAGGAAAATGAATCAGTGGTTACATTCTTTTAGCTTTTGCCTATTAAAAACCATCCATCATGACTGTTTGAGAGCCAACTCTGGTTTGAAATGGGTTCAGATAATTGTTTGTTTTCAAACATAGCTAGAGTTGCACTACCCTCTTACTTTCGATGGCTACCTAGCCAAAAGAGGGAAAGGAGGGGAGGGGGAGGGAGGGAGAGAGGGGAGGAAGAGATTAACAGTTGTTTTAATCATAAAAATCACTTGTTAAAAAAATTATTTAAAACTAGCTGTTCCTGGCCACACGTTGCTGTGGCCCAATCTGGTTAAATGGCCAACCAATCTGTGTGTAGATCTACACCTGCACACACAAACACGTACACACACCGTATAACCCCCAACCTACCTACCTACTGTATTTCTCCCTCTCCCTCTCTATCCCTCTCCCTATCAACCTACCTACCTACTGTATTTCTCCCTCAGAGTATTTTATGTCATAAAGGATGACATAATACCTGTGGCCCACTGCTCTCTCTATATCCAGTTACCTACCATTTTTACATTTCTGTTGCATGTACCTGGCACAGGTGTGACATCTACACACTCTATATATATCATTGGTGCTGTATTTCAAAGGAACGTTGCATGAAAAGTTGGAAGCATTCGGTGCAGTACTTTCGGAGATTAGCGGTTTTGACCAAACTCTTGTTACATTTTTATTTATATAGGTGGCCACATCTTTTTGAGGGCATCTGACACCATGCTCATTTAGATCTATCTTGGGTCATATTCACCTATTCAGATACTCTAGTTATTAATATTCAAGATGGACAAAGATCAAACTGCAAGTAAATCAACCACATCCAGGAGATAATTTGATATGCAATGAAAACTGATATTAATCCTAGCAGGCCATATTTCACTATATGGAAGGCTGGGCTTATCTGAGGTCAGCAAGAACATCCAATTTATATATGGAAGAGCTGTGGTGGTTCAGTGGTTAGAATGTAGTATTGCAGACTAACTCTGCCAACTGCCAGCAATTCGATCTTCAATAGCTCAGGGTTGGCTCAGCCTTCTATCCTTCCAATGTGGGTAAAATGAGGATCCAGAGAATTGGGGGCAATATTAGAGAGGCTGTTAAACACTATGAAATGCTATATGTCTAAGTAGTATTGCTATATAATATGAAAAACACAATCTTTAAACTTCATGCCCCATACATCCTCACGGCCGATTCGCTCCCACAGAGAGGGACTTCTCCGGGTGCCGTCCACTAGACTTTGTCATCGGGCGACGCCCAGGGGAAGGGCCTTCTCTGTGGCGGGCCCAGCCCTCTGGAACGACCTTCCCCCCGACATTAGAACAACCATGGACCTCCGCTCCTTCCGTCTAAAATTAAAAACACATCTTTTCCGCTTGGCCGGCCTAGGGTAGTCTCTTTTTAATTAATTGGGGGATTTTAGCGCAGGGATAATTATTTAATCTGCCTTTTAATTTTATATTTATTGTTTTTATGTTTGTATTTTGCCTGTTTTTAACTGTTTTTTAATTCTCTGTGCCCCACCTCGAGTCCCCTCGGGGAGAGAGAGTGGGTTATAAATAAAACTATTATTATTATTATTATTATTATTATTATTATTATTATTATTATTATTATTATTATTATTATTATTATTATTATTATTATTATTCATTGCTATGTTGCTACAACTTCCTAATGGACTTTGGGAATGGAAGAGACAGTAAGAACGTTAAAGGAGAAAACCGGGCTGTTACAGAATAGATTCTTAATGTTGTGACCGAGGCTTATCAAGAGCATGAAACAAACTCCTTGTCCCACCAAAAACTGCTTTTATTAATTTACTGTGAGTTCTGCTCATTCACATCCAGAAAAGTCTTTCAAGGGAGGATTTACAGTCACAGACCTTATCTGGCTTGGAGAGCTGACAGGCCAATGATATCTGCAGAACTTGGCAAGGAGTCTCAGAGAGTCACGAACCAATTAGCAAACTAATTGTCTCCTGCAAACTCCCGTCCCCTTTCGCTCCTCTTTTATTTCCTCTGAGAGGAGCCATTCATTGTCCGGTCTTACTCCCAAGTCGACCCCTGTTCTTTAGCTGTTCCCTTCATCTGGCAACTCTGAGCATGTGTGCACTGGGAACAGGCTCCAGCTGTTCGTCTGCCTCACTGATGTCTGACTCTGAAGGCAGCTGATAACTGGCACATGGCTCTGGCCCTCTCTCTGTCTCCGACACAGAGCCCTCATCAGAGCCTTCCCCACACTCTAGGACTGGCCCATGTTCCTCCCCAACATCCTCACTGTCCGAATCTGCTGCCAGCTTTGCTGGCCACTGGCAGGCCACAACACTTAAGTGTAGGTAAGGCAGAAGACTGAGGAAAAAAAATCAAAGTAATTCTACTTTAATCATACCAGCTATAAATTGTGCGCGAGAATATCTTTGATAGCCTTTCCAAATTTTATTGTCCTATTAGCAATAAAGGTCTTTTCAGATCTTTTTTTCCCCTGAACTTGCCAGTCTTGCAGAGCTTGATAAAACATGATCTGCAGAGAACAGAAGTCAAAATACATTTATCTTACAGATATTGAAGATCTATCCCAGTGAAGCCTCTTTTATATATACCTGATAGCACTCACATTCAGAGCAAGACGTTCCAAAAAGGACTGATTGACAGGAGGAACGGGAGGGGAGGGAGGCTTGGGGTTGCCAAATAGGACCCTGAATCCAAATATGATAAGATTGACATCACTTAAACTTTCAGAATAGTGACCCTGTGACCCTTCAGTAAATCCATGTGGAAAGACAAGATCAGACTGCTTGTTGAAGCCACATGAGTTTGTTGAAGCCACATGAGTTTAATTTGTTTTAATTTGTATGTATTTTGTATATTTTTCGCTTTTAATTTCCCTGTGCACCGCCCCGAGTCCCTGTGGGGAGAGGGTGCGGTCAATAAATTCAACTTATTATTATTATTATTATTATTATTCAAGATGTTAAATGGACCTTCAAGTCAAGCTCAACTCCTGGTGATTTCAAGGACACGTCCATATAGCTTTATTGGTAGCAAAATGGAAGTGGCTTGTCTTTGCCCTTTTACAATATGTTTTCAAACATGCTAATTTAGCTTTCAGCCTTAGTATTCTCTGAAGAAATCCCATCCAGTCCCATCACTTCATTTCTCATCCCACACAAGGTCAGCCAGGTGCTGCCATCTGCTGAAACATAGTAAATTTAGAACCATTAAATTTCTCACTTGTGTCTTACCATCATTATGGATGCTCAGAAGAAGCTTCAGAAAATTGGCTGAAAGGGCACCATGTAGTGTGTTTCTACAAAATAGGAGCAAGCTCTTAGCAAACCTCATTTTTCCTTTGAAAACAAAAAATAAGACTGACTTTAATTTCCTTAAATCTCAAATCTGTGAGAAGCCACAATAGCATTTCTATCTATTCTCAACTAATGGAACATGGATGAATTAAATCATGTAGGATATAGTATTCATAATGAAATCTGATCAGATGATATAAACAAATTTAGACTAATCAGCTAGTGTAATGTAGTTAAAATCTATACAGAAATTGATACTTTATTTTTTTAAAACTACAAACAGTAGAAATTTTGCAGATGACCAATCTTCAAAGTGTAGTAATATCTTCCAGAGCATGCAGTGTGAAATACACAAAGCTAGATCCACATATTCACACACACTCATCCACACTGACAGAAAATCAATTAGTTCAGATACATGTAATAACATTTAATAATTAAAATGAACAAAAGGAACATTATAAGCATTAAAATTATATAATATATTAAATTAAAATCATAGTTGCCTGGTATTATATAAAGAACCAAGGGACTTCGCTTCTGGTTTCCGAAGGGGACGGACATGCTTCGTCCGCTGCTTGCTGCACCGGTGGGCTCCCTCGGGAGCACAGGGGGTTCTGGAGGAACCTTCTGCCGTAAGGGCGGCTCACTGGAAGCCCCCAAATTGGCAGCAGCTGGTGGGGTGCTCCCAGCCTCGCCCCAGGAGCCGGTGAGCAGAAGGGGGGGGGCAAATCTTGCCTCTTCACCGGATGGATCCCGGGAACAACAAACTGAATTAAAAGTGTAGCTGAAATGCCAGAGATGGAGGACTCTCCCTAATCTCTTGGACTGCTGATGAAGAATAAGCAACAGGACACCGTGAGTTTCAGTTCAATCAATTTTAAACGGAGATTAGAGGGGGGAGTTTTTCTTTTTAATCCTCCCTCGGACGAAGTGGCATTTAAACGATTTCTCTCCATACTGGAATGGAGAGAGCAAAGGGTCTAACTTGCTATTTGAACTAACTAACTATGGGAAAGAATTGTATCATATCGCAGTTGCAAACAATTTAATGCGGAGCCTTCTCTGAAAAGTAAAATGCAACTTTCACTTTTCTTCCTGTGAAAGGGTGAGGCAAGATGGCTTCTCTTTGTTCTCCATTTATAACTTCTTTACACCTATGAAGTTTTTCCCTCTGTAACTGCCAGTGAAGGATTTCAAAAAACTTTTTTTAACAGCTCCCCCAAAGGTTCTCTTTGTCTCTTCTACTACGTGGACTCCTAGATGTGGATTATATGTTTTTTTCTTTCTTTTTAATGCACCTCCAAGATTTGAGACAGTGAAGGAGAATTGGATTCTTTTTTGGGGGGGGGGATTGCTCCAATACCTCGACCTGCCTCTGCTGTCTGCTCCTCTGATGCCATTTTTCTGACCAACTTTGAACTGAAACAATGGGTCCTAAAAAACCGTCCACTGGGAAATCAACATCTGCCCCATCCTCAGCAGTTTCCAGCCCAAGCATGCAACAGTCGAAGATTACTTCATTATTACAGAAAGAATCTGCTGGAGAGAGTTCACAGGAACTGTCGGTTACCCAAATGTTTCAGGAACTTATGAGAAATATGAATGAATTACGGAAAGAGATGGCAGACTTTAAAATAGGACTCACAGAAACACAACAAAGCACAATGGACAATAAACAAAGAATTATGACATTGGAAGGGGGGGCAGCCGAGATGGGGAAAGAGATTAAAGAAATTCGAAAGGAAAATTTAGAATTAGGTAATTATATGTCCAAAATAGAATTTGAAAGGATGTCTTTTTTTCTCAGGTTCCAGAATATACCAGAGACAGAAAATGAAGATCTTAAAGATGTTATGAGCACAATGTTAGCAGAATACCTTAAAAGAGATAAAGAACAACTCTGGTGGGCTATGGACCTGGTCTATAGAATTAATTCAGCATATGCCAGAACTCACAATGTCCCAAGAGAGGTCCATGTTAAATTTCTTAGGAGGTCCACGAGGGATGAGATATTGGGGGCCCAAAGGGGGGACCTTTAATGTATCAAGACAAAGAAATAACCATTTTGAAACAAATTCCCAAAAAAATTAGGGAAACAAGAAGGAAATACTCCTTCTTGTCTAAGAAATTATACAACAGAGGAATTTGGTTCAAATGGTTATTGCTAGAGAGAATGCTGATCGTCTGGGAGGGGGGTAGGATAAGAATTAAAACATTAAATGAGGTGGAAGCTTTTCTTCAAAAGCACTCTTCTCTCCTAGAACAGGGGTCCCCAACCCCCGGGCCGCGAACTGGTGCCGGTCTGTGACTTGATAGGAACCGGGCCGCAGGGCCCGAGAGGAGGAGGAGGAGGAAGGGGCAGCCCCCTGGGCAGAGCGCACGCCGGATGCGGGAGAGCACAGGCGCCACCATTCGCACCGTTGGAGGCCTTAGAGGGCCGAGTGAGCCTACTCCCCCCTGCGTGCGCATGCGCAAGCACTGCCATTTGCGCCATTGGAGGCCCTAAAGGCCCAAGTGAGAGAACTCCCCCCGTGTGCGCATGCACCGCCTGTTCCCCCTCCCCCCACATGTGCATGCACTGCCTGCCCCCCCCCCCCCCGCTTCTCCTCTATACCAGCCGGTCCACAGAATTTTCTTTAAAATGAAACCGGTCCCTGGTGCAAAAAAGGTTGGGGACCCCTGTCCTAGAGGATGGAGATGGGTGAACGAAACAGGCGACAGCTCCATCTGGTGACAGGGAAGAAGATGCAATATCGAAAAGGCTCAGATCACAAAAATGATTTTATTTGAAATTTTGTTGTAATTGTCGATACAATAGAAAATGGCAAAGAAAGAGAAAATTGAACACTTGGTTGATACAATGTAAACTCTGTATATGCTTATCCATTTTTTTAAAATTATAATAATTTATTAGATTTATAAACCGCCCCCTCTCCCTGAAGGGACTCGGGGCGGTGTACAGGAAAAATTAAAAAACCATATAAAACATACAATATATACAAAGTTAAAAACGAATTAAATTAACCTGTACTTATGAGGTTTGGGAGGACTGCCACCACTGGCATGGGAGCTGCCAAAATTTTATATACACCCTATTCCCTTTCCCATGTATATTTTGAAAACCAATAAAACTTTTTTGGGGGAAAAAAAAGAACCAAGGCAACCTCCATCCTAAGTCTGAAATAGGCTTCTCTTTAAAAATTCTCTCTCTCTCTCTCTCTCTCTCTGTCACACACACACACACACACACACACACCCCTCACAACCACCAAGGGTTATAGGGAAACATGTCAAATGATATAATGGTGTTTCTTATAGAAAAAACAATCACAATTATTTGTTTGCTTTTCCTTCTTGGGGTATTGAATACCTCAAAGATGGAAAAAGTGCATTTTTCCTCACAAAAGGTGATTGTTAGTTCTTCCATTTCTTCTCGTATTTTAGCTTTTTTTTTTCTTTGCAAAAAATAATGCAACCATAAGCAGTCACACTGTTGCCTAACATCAGCAATTTCATCTCTGGGTGTTGCAGACTGGGATATGGGGAGTATCATATAGTAATAGTGACTCATGTTATAACTGGACTTCCTCCATTCTGGTGATGCCACAGTCAATAAGTTGCAGCCATTCATACACCCAGGGGTGAAATCCACTTACCTTTGCTACTGGTTTAGTAGCAATGTGAGCATTTGCAGAGCGTCACAAACAGACGTGATGATGTTTGGGCGGGTGGGCGGAGCCTGCTACCAAGCGTGCCTGCAAAAGTAAATGAACAGTGAGGGGGGAAATCCACTGTGCCACACGATATAAATTGCATATCATAGCTGATGAATGGGTATGCGCAGGGGTGAAATGCTACTGGTTCAGACCTGTTGGCCCGAACCAGTAGTAAAATAAAAAGTGAACCGGTAGCATTTTTTTTACTACCAGTTCAGGTGAACCGGTAGCATTTTTACTACCGGTTTGGGCCAACAGGTCTGAACCAGTAGCATTTCACCCCTGCATACATCCCATTCTCATTGTTAAAAAAGAAGTATGTAAGGAAGAGGAAAAGCTGATTGTATAACTGAATGTCAAATCACTATTAACTCCTCCCTCCC
The DNA here is from genome assembly GCA_039707465.1 of Rhabdophis nuchalis. Lineage (NCBI taxonomy): Eukaryota > Metazoa > Chordata > Lepidosauria > Squamata > Natricidae > Rhabdophis > Rhabdophis nuchalis. Next base: position 93,901,532 of record CM077648.1, on the reverse strand, counting down.
TGATTTAACAATTTTTTCAAGGAACTGAGCCTCAATAGAGTTACTCATAATGACAATCTCCTATTCCTGTTTTATGCCTGTTCTCTGCAGAGAAGAACACAGGTTGCAGTGACTTTGCAGCTGTCTGTTTTATCTCAACTTCCCACAAATAATTAGAGGCAGTCTTTGTTCACCTACACAATAAACGGAAACCTGAACATTTAGCAAGTAAAATGTTGATCAACCTTCTCGTTCCAAGAGAATGTGAAGTGGAGGCAGTCAGGGCAGAATACATAAGATTAATTTATCAAAAGAAGAAAAGAAAGGAAGATTAAGGAAGCTGGAAGAATGAAGACAGACACAAAGAGGAATAGAAAAAGTCTTCAAAGGAATCATAGAATAAAGTGCATGATAGAGGAAGAACAAACAGCTTCTTTGCAAGCAGCATAAAGACATCATACCTATTTTGATAATAGCCCTATTTATAAATTGGGAACTGGAGGAATTTGAATAGATGTTTGACTCAGAAGTACATGTGATCCCTCCAATGCAGTGATGGTGAACTTTTTCGGCACTGAGTGCCAAAACCGGAATGCGCACATATGTCTGGTTTTTTGCCATTGTGTGCCTTTTTTCAGGCCATTTTAGGCTGTTGGGGGGGGGGGGAATTTTGGGGACATTTTCAGGTCATTTTAGGGGACATTTTCAGGCTGTTTTTGAGCCATTTTGGCAGTTTTACAGACAGTTTTCAGCATGTTTTCTGGCACTCCGGTGCCCACAAAAAGTAGCTGGCCAGTGCACATGTGCACACCGGAAATCAGAAGAGCAGCTGGGAACGGCACATGTGCTCACAGAGGGAGCTCTACATGCTACCTCTGGCGCACATGCCATAGGTTCGCCATCACGGCTCTAGAGCAGGGGTCCCCAACCTTTGCAACTTTAAGTCTGAAGGACTTCAGCTCCCAGAATTCTCCAGCCAGCAAAGCTGGCTGGAGAAGTCTGGGAGCTGAAGTCCTTCAGACTTAAAGTTGCAAAGGTTGGGGACCCCTGCTCCAGAGGATCCTGTCAGCATTAACTCTGCCTCTGTGTATGCAATCAGATAAAATGCTGAAACTGAATGTATACATATAAACAGAAACAAACAAACAAACAGGAAAATAAAATAAAATAAATAAAAATAAAATTTTATAACTTATAAAATAAAAAATAAATAAAATAATAAGTCTGTGCATGATTCCTAAGATTGCATATATACATGCATCCCTTCGATTGGATAGAAAGTAGATTCTCTCTAAATTGCCAAATCATCTCTCTTAGTGAGAATTGCTGGAGCTTAATTCCTTGTCCCTTCCCATCTTCATGAATAACTCCTTTCTAGAAGGAAAAGTTTTGTTCTAGTTTTCCCATCCCATACACAGACAAATACACAAACCAAAAAGACCTTTTGTAAATTCCAATAGCTTGATTCCTTTTGGGATTCCTGATGTTCCTGAGAAAGTACAATATGTTTCCATAAGCCTCAAGTAATTTGTAAGAAACCCCCACCACCACAAACACACACCTTTTTTTAGGTGATTGATTTAGTGTTATGAAATTGAAGGAAATCCAATCAACAAGCCACAATAGGCTACTGAGAAGAAAAGAAGACATTTGAGCACTTTGACTCATAAGGGTATAGAAGGCACATATTGTCTTTCTCTCCCTAAGTCCTTTTACTCAATTCCATAATTTTGGCACATAAATACATTCCAGACAGTGTCTCTGCCACTTACCCAAAAGCACCAGACTGAGCTAGAGCTCATTTGCAATTTTTCTGATAGGCCAGAATGGCCCTACCCTAAGGCACGGTGATTGGAAAAGCTCCAGTTATGAGACTAAACTGCTTGCTGCTACATTCTTAACCCTCTGCCTAGTTCGCTGTGCTTGAGAAACCCAGCTCCCTGGCATGCTTGCCATACCATCTGGTTGCCCTAGCAATACAATACTGCTGTTGGGAGATTACCAGAGAATTACACTATAATAGGCAACTGCAGTGGCCATTTCATCCCATCATGAAATGGGGTGTTGGAATCATATCTGCATTGCAGGTGGAGGAGTCCAAAAACTTTTGAAACTGAGGTTGCAACACTATGATCAAAGCTCCATATGTTTTGCGCAAAGAAAAAAAAGGGGGCTTCCATTACACTGCTATGAGCTCCATTGAGAGTTTTTTTTTAATCCCTACCTCTTACAGTTGGAGTGTTGTGATTGGATCACAATCTGACAGGCTAGAAAGTGAAGGGTAGTGCCTCTTGCTGGAGAATGAATGTGCTGGTGCAGAGGTGGTATTCAGCCAGTTCTGACAGGTTCTGGAGAACCGGTAGCGGAAATTTTGAGTAGTTTGGAGAACCGGCAAATAGGCTGGCCTCGCCCCTGCTGCTTCCCAGCTGATCTTCTTTTATTGCCCTGAACAGGAGAACGGAGCTGGAAAGCAGGTTAGTGGGGTGGGGAGGGGAATGGGGATTTTGCAGTAGCCTTCCCCTGCCACACCCACAAAGCCACACCCACAGAACCAGTAGTAAAAAAAATTGAATCCCACCACTGCGCTGGTGGATATGTCTTCCTCCATCTTCTTCTTCTTCTCCAGGTATAGAATCCTAAGGCCAACCCTGATGAGTAGAAAAGCACATAGACCTATCAATATTGGTGCTTTTGCGCCTTTGGTAGAATTGGTGGGGGTAAGATTTCACAGTAAGAGCAGATGCTTTTCTGAAAATCAGTCCCTTCCCAGAAGACAACTTAACAAATTTCCATGCCTGGCTTCTTTTCTCCCAAAAGTATTATTTGCATCTGTCGTATATTTGCAGATGGTTATCTCATGTCCTCTTAGTCATTGCCTAACAGAGCTAAATATACTTCTTTTACACTTTCCTCATAAGTCAGTCCTTTCATGCCAATTTTTTCCCCATATTTGTTTTGTTTTTTTCTGATTGTCTTCTCATTTTGCTCTACTTTTCTGATAAAGCTCTAGAAAATGAAAAGTGCAAAAAAATGCTAAACCCCAACTGGTGTATAGAAACCCTTCTTTGCTGCTTAAATAAATATCTACTTAAATATCGGTTTACTTGGGTGCATATTTGCTTTTATTTTCCATAATCTATGTGGAGAAAGAGCTTGGGAGGAACTTCTAATATATTCCTTTCCCTGTTTCTGCATTTTTGCATATTTTTAAAAATCAGAGAAGTACATCATAAGATGCAGAGACATGTATCAAATAAAGAATAATTACTTTCTTGTTCACATATTGGTTCAGAAAGTAAGAATTAGATTGGTTTGTATTAAAACGAAGACACTTTGCTCCCTTTTCTATTCTTTCTTTGGTGTCTGCAGATTGATAAATGCCTGGCCTCTTGTCATTACCAAACAAACAAACAAATCTGCTTTGGTAAAAACAATAAAGTAAGGTAGGAACCAAGAGCATTTCTGAGACTTCTTTGAAGGTTAATGATTGCCAATTACAGGTCTTCAACTAACCATTTCATATTTTCTCCTCCTAGCTAAAGCTGATGTGATCTAGGTCCAACCACAAATCATAGTTTTGATCTGGAAAATTAGACTAAGAGAGGCATGAAGATAGAAATGGAAGTCTGAGCTCTATTACTTAAATAAAGGATTTGGAAATCTTGACTGGAGTTCTGATGTGGAAGAACAGCTTGGGCTATGAGAGTATTCATTTTATATGCTCTATGATCATTCTATAAATAAATAGAATTATCAGAAAATGTCACAAGCCTGAGTAAACCAAAGACATTATCTTCATTTATTGGTGACTGGAAGCCTTTTATGGACTTTTTGTGTAAAAATGGGGGGGGGGGATGATTAATGATGATTAGACAGGATAGGTTTTAGAAAGAGAAGAGTAATATGATATAACTTTAGACAGAAAGGTTAGAATATGCTTGTAACTGCTGTGAAGAATATCAGCTTGTAACTGCTATGAAGAATATCAGAATCTACTTCTTTATATCTTTTTTATTTCTTTTCTATTTTTCTTTATATATTTTTCTTTTGTTGATTATTTTTTGCCTTTGATTTCCTTCTTTCTTTTCCTGCTTATATTAGTGTTAACATTGGTGTTTGTATTAATTTTTATTTCCTTGTTTAAAAGAGTTAATTAAAAATATTAAAAGGAAATGTCATAAGCCTTTGGGGAAAGGCTTTCCAAAAACATCTGCTCTAAATAAATATAATACTCCTCAAATGTCTCACAACTGGATGGGATTGTAGTACTTTTTTAACAAAAAAAACCATATACTGTAATAGGAAATATTGGGATTTTCTACATCAGCAGTTAGAATTATTTGACCATCTCAGAGTTTACAGTCTTTTAGCTTTATAACAGGAGAGCAATTGGCCACATTTGCTCATATGTCACAACTTTCCTTTCCTTATGCCTTCTGTTGAATACATTACTTTACCCTTGAAAATTCAGCATAAAGGAAGATGACTTCAAAGCTGGGATTCACATTGATTTTTAAAAAAATAATTATTTCAAGGAAAGTTTGAAAACATGTTGTCGGGAATAGCTCTCTTGTCAGAGTTGCAGTCTCTGTGACTCTTTAGATCAGAAAATCCCGCTATGCAACCCAGATAACTTGATTTTTTATCATAGGAGAAAGAAAGGAAAATTCTGCATTAATGTTCACAGGGTAGAGAGGATTTCATAGGGGCCATGACGTGGTGTTTGAAAACTTAGCACTTTTTTTCCATATTCCACCTGTGCTAATAGCAACAGCAATAGCATTTAGACTTATACAGTATAGACATTAATGGCTGTGTGTTGCGTTATTTTGAGGGGACAGCACATTTACAGTTATACAAGCGGTATACTCACCACGTTACATTGTAGCCAAGTGTCATTTCTTCAGTGTTGTCACATGAAAAGATATACTTAAATATTTACAAAATGTTTACTAATGTTTTGACTATAGACTTCCATCAAACTCTTTCTGCAAGTCATGCTGACTAGTATTGATGGAGAATTGGATTCCAAAATATTTGGAAACCCAGTATCATGCTATTGTCTTAAATAATCTAAATAGCATCTTTTTTGTAAGGCTTAGTTTTCCTAATTGTGATGTTGAGAAGTATGGTAATGTCCTAAGTTTCCTCAGTTATGATTGTGAGAGGTTCATAGCCACTACATGCAACAAGTCTTTAGATGCACTCCCTCGTTTCTACACAGAAAAGATCCTTAGGCACCAGAGTTTAGAAAGATCTTATGGGAAGACTCTGAAGAGCCTAAATAAGCTGTAATGGTTTGACCCAAAGGGTTAGCATTAGGAAGAAAAGGGGCACATCATATCTGTTGTATTCATGCTATTCAGTAATGACAGTATCATCTTGATTAGTTTGTTGAGCAAAAGTGGAGAACAATGGCATGTATTTCCTTAATTTTGTCTATGGAGATTCTCAGTCATCCAGGTCATGGTTGTCCCAAAAGTGCTTTTTCAAGAGGTAACTGGACTTTCTGTTTTTTTTCTTTGAAGATGTTTTGCTTCTCATCGAAGTAGCTTCTTCAGACCCGAAGAAGCTTCTTGGGTGAGAAGTGAAATGTCTTCAAGAAAAACCAAAAAGTCCAGTTGCCTCTTCAAAAAGCACTTTTGGGTTTCCTTAACTATGTGCAGAGAAAAAAGTGAGAGGAAATCACCATGGAGGAAAAAACTAGCAGGAAATTCACCTTGTATTTTTGCTGGCAGCTATCCTATTGAAATACACTTGACGGCAGAATTTGTAGGAATTGAAGGCCTTCATTAGTAAACAAAATTTCCAATGAGTCTGATGGGGTTTAACTCTGAGAAAACTCAATGTTTTAAAAAGCTGACAGGCTGCCAACGGATCTTTTGTGAAGGTGAATATCAACAAAAAACCTTTTTGGAGCTGACACTTATCTATCAAAACAACCTGAGCATCTGCGACAAAACTGACAGGAATCAAGAAGATTCATTAGAAAAATCCATCAGAAGTCCCTGTTTAAAAAAAAATCATTCACCTGCCTTGAGGCTAGAGTATTTTTCTTCCTGACCATTTCTTTTCTTCCTCAAAGCATTGACTGAAAAGGATGGAAAATAATGAATGCTGGAAGGTCATAGGTTTTAATCTATGTGTTGGGGAAAAGGTTTAATAGGCAGGCCTTGCTTGAGATGACCACGCAGATGAAATATATTAGAGTCAGAGTTAGGAGGCAACAGGGAGGAGGATGAAGTTCTACTGAAGATGTTTCTGAGTTCTGATCAATAGGATATAGGCAAAGATGTACATTTTGATTTTAATCTCAGACAGAAAGCATTTGATCACTTACAAAAACCAGCCATTTCTTCTTCTGCCTAATCTAGTTTGCTCAACTAGTTTTCACAAAATTCTTGCTGAGTTTTTGAGTAGAGTGACATAGAGTGTACACAGAGTAGAGAAGACACAGTACAAAGCCAAACCAAGACAAAAAATAAATTTGTTTTCTATACATACATACACTCATATGCATACACACCAGTGATGGGATTCAAATATTTTTACTGGCTGTGGCTTGGTGGGCATAGTATGGCTTGGTGGATGTGACTTGGTAGGCGTGGCAGGGGAAGGTTATTGCAAAATCCCCATTCCCTCCCAATCAGCTGGGACTCGGGAGGCAGAGAATAGATGGGAGTGGGGCCAGTCATAGGTGGTATTTACCGGTTCTCCGAACTACTCAAAATTTCCACTACCAGTTCTCCAGAACTGGTCAGAATCAGCTAAATACCTCCTCTAATACACACATATATATTCATACACACACACACACACACTTCCTTTACATTGAATTCTACCTTCTGATATGATAAAATGTACAATATGGTGGCAGTTTTAGAAAGACTTTGTGGGATGCATTGAATGCTTACAACTCTGATACTTTGCATTCTATACTGAACTGGTCCCATTTCTGAAAGCATTATTTTTCATTTCATGAAAGCATGGTATCAGGACTCTGTGTTAATGCAAACAGGATTAACATTGTGACACGAGCAGCTGCCCAGATGGAGATTTGAAGGACAGGCAATTTTCCTGATAATAAATGCATTTTGTTTACACATTGATTTGCACATTCAAGGAGTGGGATTTCACAAAATCATGTGTAGGGTAAGTACATTCCCCTTAATAAATATCGTTGTAAATACTTTTTCTCAGTACATTCTGTACTTTCAGTTAGAATTCTCCTGGCTTATGGAAATTGGGACTAAGGTAGCGATCATGACTTTTGTAGATGTTTTCCTTTGTGTTCCAATAGCAGTAAATTGAGATTGCATTTCAGTACAAATAATCCTGGTTTAATGACTATCCATTCAACAAGCATTCAAAGCGATAACATCACTGATCAAGGAGATTTATGACCTGTTCTCATAGTTACAGCAGTCACAGAGTCTCTGTGTTCACATGATCAAGATTTGGCCATTTGGCAACTATCCGACCATTACAATTGATGCAATATCTTGCAGTCATGTAATTGTCATTTGTGACCTTCACTGTTGGTTTCTGACAAGCAAAGTGAATGAGAAGTCCATCAACTCACGTGAATAGACAAAAGCCATGGTGAACATGGAAACCTTTATTAGTAAAGAAATTAAAATTGCAGTACTGGTGGCTCATTCCTCTCCACACATTTTTCTTGCATCTGGCAATTATGGCATATTTATTTATTTTGAAGATCTATATATTTCTGCCAAAAGATGGGGCTTGATATGACCGAGCATCAAATAGTAAGGTGACCTTCTTATGCCAGAAATTCTGTAATGGTTTCTCAAATGTTGCACAAGAAAAAAAATCATTATAGGGTTGAGATCTGAACTTTTGACCACCAAGATACACAACTAGAACAGATAAACAATTTGAATGGCTGTTCAAATCTTTGGAACAATAACTGCAATGCCATTATCCATGGCCTCTATGGTTAATGAGAAATCTAATACGTGGATTGGAGGACATGATAGCATCAATATTCCTTTCACTCCTAAGTGATGCTACCTGTCATTCAAAGTCATCAATTGTTACCTGGTTTCATGGCAAAACCAAACTTCAGGTATAGATATTACAAGTGTTGTTTTTCATTGGGTTGGGATTTTATTAACATTGATTTTAAAGATAATCCACTGCAAATCACTGACCAAGACTGATGAGCCTGTAAATCCTCTATGCCTGGTTCTCAATGAGCAATTAGCATGGCAGGGTCACGGGGAACTGATGAGCAATTTGAATATCAGCTTTCTTAATCAGAGCCCTTATCACCAAATAGACCCAAATAATGCAGGGATGAATAAGTAATAGTAGCTGTCAACACATTATGGTAATATGCTTTACACCAGCTACTTTCCATCTGGGTTTTTTCATCTTGGGTGCCATAAATGCAGTCCAAACCTATATAAAGAGTACTCATAGCCTTTGTTGTCTTAAAGCTCTCCAAATCCAAATTTGTTGCCAAGAAACCCCAAGTGTTCAGACATATTTTATTGGAAGCTTAAATAAATCACAACTTATGTAAATATTGTATTTTCCCACCCAAAAAAAGTTTTTATTTTCAAGCTGCAGTCTGTATTCAGTAGAGTTTTTCTTGCCAAAATGTGAAAATAGAAATACTGTGATACCAAGAAAAGATTATTGGTAAATAAAGATACTTAGAACAGTTGAGGAGATATAAATAAATCTCTGCTGAAAGTTCACAAATAGTTAATCAATTTTATATCAATACCATCCACTGTAGCTCTCTGTACTATCTGTACATGAAAATGACTCCTTCCACTACCTCCCTATACCTTTCAAATGCTGCCTTTTGTTCTTTAAATAACTCATTTCCCATTTCTTTTTCAGAATCTTATCAATTCTATCATCTGTGGAGATTCTCAGTCAACCAGATAACGGCTGTCCCAATGGTGCTTTTTCAAGAGACAACTGGGCTTTCTTTGTTTTTTGTTAAAGAAGTTTCACTTCTTATCCAAGAAGCGAAACATCTTCATCTTCATGGAAAAACAAAGTCCAGTTGTTTCTTGAAAAAGCAACTTTGGAATATCAATTCCATCCATCCAATTCCATCCAACATAACACTAAAATAATAATTTGATATAATGAATGGATTTCTATTTAACTTTTCCCACAGTCAGTCCCTGTAATATAGCAATTAAGATGATGGGGTGGCACTGTTGAGACTCAGGTTCAAATCCACCCCCAGCCACAGAAATCTAAATCATAGGTTTGTTGCTGTGGCAAAACTAGAGGCACTACACTGAATTAGTACTCTGTCTTAAATTCCAAAAATAAAAAGGAAAGTAACCTCATAAATAAATAAGTAAAACAAATATTCTGTGCATATGTGACTTCTTTTCTACATGGACTAAAGCAATTTATCTAGACATATCATGTCAGCAGTTTCTTCTGCAGACAATACTTAAACATAAGGTTGACTTTTAGAATGTTAGCATGTATTGACTGCCTGGTGTGAAGTTTGACATCATTGGCTTCTGCCTGATGGAAATTTCCATCTCCAATGGTCCACTCAATTGCTATCAAAGCACACAAGACATCACAAATTGGTCTATGGAACTCTTACAAGACAGAAGGGAAAGGTTTCCCAATAGTTTTCGAATTACAGTCCTTTGTTTCTAAAAGCACAAAGAACAACATTTCCACTATCTTATCAGACAATTAATAACCAGGCTTGTTATTGGCAACTGTTGGATCCATTATAGAAGAACAACTTGAGCAAGAACATATGTCTGCTGGTATCCAGCAGCCTTTTTATTTGGCCTCCTCTCCTGAAGGGCTGAGAGTAGGGATATCCAAAGCTCTCCAAATCTTGAAAGATACAGAAAAGACCTCACATTTCCCAGATGTATTTCTTCTATGATCATATCCCCAGAAAACCATGTGGAAAACTACTCCCTGCAGCAGTAGCTGGTTTAATAATTGTTAATGACTAATTCAGAACAAGAGAGTCCTTCTGCATTCAGCACCCAATATGATACTGATAAGCAAACAATCTGGAAGCTTGCTTCCTCCCCCCCCCCCCCAAATCTAGTCTTTTTGGATATGCAGAAAAATTCCACCCCATAGTCTGCATGCAATTCTCTTTCACTCTTCCTTATTACCTTGTAACTAAACAGACAGATGTTTGGTTGGGGGCAAGAAGGGAATTTCCTCTCTAGCTCTGATGAAAGATGACTGATTTCCAATTGTGAAAACAGCTGAGATGTAATTATCTTGAAACAGTATAGCTGAACAGAGAAGAAGAACATGGCTTATTTTCCCCCAGCTATTCCATACTAAGTACGTATAAATACATATGCAAAGTTAACCCTAAATCCCAACCCATAACACAGCGTTATATAGGAACCATCAGGCTCCAACACAGTCAGCCCTGGAAATAAACCTGGAAATAGCCCTATACTGCACTATATCCTATTGTATGTTGTATGTCCACAGGTGTCCCTAATGCCTACTTTGTTTGCTGGCCGAGGTGTTCAGTCAATGGGTTTCTCTTCTTATGCTCTGTCTTTAAAATTGATATGGACAGGAATGGTTTTCAGATGGCAACACCTATTTGACAACCCATGAACTCCCTAAATATAAACCTATGATTACTATGTCTATGGAGTTTTCTATGGTTTTCTATCCACTAAGTCAAAGGGTCACTACGTAAGCACTAGAAAGGGAAATAAACACTGTTTATTTTATTTTTTTATTTATTTATTTTATTAAATTTATACCCCGCCCTTCTCCAAACGGACCCAGGGCGGCGCACAGGGATGTTAAAACACATATAAAACATATAAAATTTTAAAAAATTTATTCTAATAGACCCTGCGCTAAAAACCGAATTTAAAAAACCCAAATTTAAAACTATCTAAGAGTCAGTAATGGGGGTTACGCTAGGCCGGCTAGATGGAATAGGTGTGTCTTCAGACACTTGCGGAAGAGGCGGAGGTCGGAGATGGTGCGGAGTTCAGGGGGTAGGTCGTTCCAAAGGGCAGGGCCCGCCACAGAGAAGGCTCTTCCCCTGGGTGTCGCCAGTCGGCATTGTCCAGCCGACGGCACCCTGAGGAGGCCCTCTCTGTGGGAGCGTATCGGTCTGAGGGATGTATGGGGCAGGAGGCGGTCTCGCATATAACTAGGCCCCGAGCCATGGAGCGCTTTAAAGATGGTCGTTAAAACCTTGAAGCGCACCCGAAAGACCACAGGGAGCCAGTGCAGCTCGCGCAGGATAGGTGTTATGTGGGAGTGTCTAGGCACTCCCGCAATCACCCGCGTGGCTGCGTTCTGGACTAGCTGCAGCTTTCGGGTGCACCTCAAGGGGAGCCCCATGTAGAGAGCATTACAGTAGTCGAGTCGAGAGGTGACGAGTGCTTGAGTGACTGTGCGTAAGGCACCCCAGTCCATTAAGGGGCACAATAGGGGTGGTTGTTGGGGTGGTTTGGGGTAGAGATGTACAGGTGAGTGTCATCAGCATACAGATGGTACTCTACCCCAAAACCACGGATGATCTCACCCAGCGGCTTCATATATGTGTTGAACAGTAAGGGCGAGAGGACCGACCCCTGAGGAACCCCACATATGAGGGACCTCGAGGCCGACCTCTGCCCCCCTGCCAACACATATTGCGACTGACCAGAGAGGTAGGACGAGAACCACCGCAAAACGGTGCCTCCCAGCCCCAACCCCCCCAGTCGGCGCAATAGGATACCATGGTCGATGGTATCAAAAGCCACTGAGAGGTCTAATAGGACTAGGATAGAGGAAAATCCTCTATCCCGCGCCCTCCAGAGATCATCAACCAATGCGACCAATGCCGTCTCGGTGCTGTGCCCGGGTTGGAAGCCGGACTGGCGCGGGTCTAGATAATCAACTTCCTCCAAGTGTCGCGTAAACTGTTGAGCCACCACACTCTCAACAACCTTCACTAAAAAGTGGAGGTTGGAGACGGGACGATAGTTCTCTAGTAATGCTGGATCCAGGGACGGCTTCTTGAGGAGGGCCTTACTACCGCCTCTTTCAATACGGCAGGTGAGGACCCCTCACTCAAAGATGCGTTGACAATGTTTAGTGTTTGGTGGACACTATTGTGAGATGGGTGACATTTAAATTTAATAAATATTGTGAAACAGTTTCACTTTGTGTTTGTAGCTTAAATTTGGAGCCCTGGAGAAGGCGAAATACCATACCAAGGAATCCTTAAGAATGAAAAGGGAGACGGGATCCTGGGAGCACAGAGAGAGAGGCAGCAGACCCCCGGGGAAACCCGAGAAGTATTTCTTCTCTTTAAAAAATTGTGCAAAAAAAGGGGGTGCTCAAAATGGTTAATGCCTGAAGGAATGTTGCTGTTCCGGGGAGGGGATAGGATAAAATTTAAAATAAATGGCAGAGGCGGAAGCTTCTCTTAAAAAATAACCCTTAAACCTGGCAGACTAAGATGATGGAGCGGGAGGCGCTGTGGCTCTGCCCACTGGCGGGAGGGAAGAAAAGAATTAAAGTAAGAGACTCTGATCATTAAAGTGATTTTTTCTTTTTTATATAACTGTAATTCCATATTAGATGTTAACAAAACAAATGATTGAATGCATGTAATCAAGATGCAATATGTATGTAATCTTTTTTACTGTTTATTGAAATTTTCTTTTATATGTAACATCGGAAATGACCACCATCTCTGACATGAAAGCTCTAAATATTTCTACTTTAACCCTATATACCCTTATCCTTATAAAATTGTAAAACCAATAAAAATTACTTTACAAAGAAAAGAATGAAAAAGGAGCTATTCTGGATCTCCTACTATGACTTAATTCAAACAAAAGACTAATGTATAATGGATGTATACACTGAATACAGTGACACCTTCTTAGTGTTCTATCATTCAATTCTTGTGAGGTGTCACTCTGCTTCAAAATGCATCCAGGCATCCTGAAGTCATTGCCTCTGGAAAAGCACCTGTCATCTTTGATCTGTCACTGTTCTTATACACAGATGCAATAAGCTTCTGATTCTCCTAAACTTTCTTGGGACACCCTCCAAACAAGCAGCACTAAATTCACATTAAAAATGAATGGTACATATAAACCAATGTTATGAATATTTACTTAAACATGGTTCCACTAATTGCAATGGGAGAGATGTCCTAAATCATCCTTCCTCAGCAGATGAGTGGGTGAGAGACAAGGGATGAGCATAAAAATACCTTCTTTCTACTTGTATTGATCATGAACTCTGCCTCAGATATGGAGGCAATATATGATTATTGTGATTAATAACCATTATAGCCTTCTAAATGGCTGTTTTCCATTTTAAAGGCAGACCAATGCTTGCCATCACTACCACTTATGAGGCAAACTTCAAAGTTTAAATATACTGAATGCGCCAATCAATCAGCCATTAGATGATTTCGTATTTTAGTACTTACTATGTTAGCTTTCCCCTCTCCTTCAGGATATTACAAAATACAGAATAACAGAGTTGGAAGGGACTTTGGAGGTTTTTTTAGTCCAATCCTCTGCTCAAGCAGGATACCCTATACAATTCTAGACAAATGGCTATCTAGACTCTTCTTAAATGACTCTATTTAAGTGATGGAACACACACAACTTCTGTAGGCAAGCAGTTCCACTGGTTAATTATTCTCGGTATATAATTAAAATAGAATCAAAATCATGTGAAGTATGAGACTTTATAAAGCCTCAGTAAGGCCATACCTGGAATACTGCATCCAGTTTTGCTCACCACATTACAAAAATATGTTGAGACTTTGAAAAAAGTGCAAACAAGAAAAACTAAGATGATTAAAGGCCTGGGACATGATAGCAGTGTTCCAATATTTAAGAGGCTGCCACAAAGAGGAAAGGTTCATCCTATTTTCCAAAGCACCAGAGGGGATGAGAAAGAATAATGGATGGAAAATAATCAAGGAGGGAAGCAGCCTGGAATTAAGGAGAAATTTCCTAACAGTGAGGACAATTAAGCTCACAATGGAACAGCTTGCCATCAGAAGTTATGTGTGCTTCATCACTGGCAGCTTTTAAGAGACTGGACAGTCACTTGTCTGAAATGGTATAGGGTCTTCTGCTTGAGCAGGGGGGTGGATACATTACATACTGGTAATTATATAGTGAGATATACATTATAATCTGTGATCAACGATGCTTTTAATATCCACGACCCATGTATGAATTTCATCTTTACATTTTATATTTATTTATAATTATTTATTAATTGTCTATTTATATGAAATGTGCTCTAGAGCTGAATTATTGCGACTGCGAGAGTCCCCACTCTCGCAGGTTTGGCCCTCCGCTCTATCGAGGGCCCACCTTGATGAGGGATTTATTAATCCGGAGAGGTGGGAAAAGCTCGGTTTTAGGGGTTTTTTAATACGTAGATTATTGTCTATTTTAGGGGGTACCAGGGAGGGGGGAGGGTACAGAAAGGTAGAGACGGAGAAAGAAAGAAAGGGCCGGACCAGCAGCCAGCGGAGGGCAGCGGAAGGTCCCAATGGGAGGGGGGAAATAAGAGTCGTCCCAGTGGAGGGCATACCCATCAACAGGGTCGTGGGGAGAGGCAGGTCTGAGGGGAGACAAGTTTCATCCTCCCGGTTGGGGGCACGTGGCCATTGGTTGCAAACGGTCAGGTGCCACAACCCCTGCAGGCTAGGTGGTCAGGGAGTACAGAGCCAGGGCCTGCGGCTGATGTTTTGCAACGCCAGGTCCGTTGTCAACAAAGCCCCCCTCATCCATGACCTTGTGTCAGAGGGGGAGCCGGACCTGGTAGGAATTGCGGAGACCTGGTTGGGCCACGAGGGAGGACTCCCCCTCGTTGAAATGTGCCCACCAGGTTACCGTGCTTTTCATCAGCCCCGGCCCCTAGGCAGGGGTGGTGGGGTAGCGGTTATCATTAGGGAAGGTCTTGAGCCAAGAGAGACCATTGTGCCACAGACCACCGGTTGTGAGTCCCTCTGCGTGAAGTGGGGCCTAGGGAGGCAGTTGGGCGTGCTGGTTGTATACCTGGCTCCCCGCTATGTAGCAGCAGCCCTGCCCGAGCTCCTCGAGGTGATCGCTATGATGGCAGTTGAGACCCCCAGACTTTTAGTCATGGGGGACTTTAATCTGCCATCGGTGGGCGAATCATCCGCGGTAGCTCGGGAGTTCATGGCTTCCATGACGGCCATGGACCTGACCCAATTAATTCAAGGCCCCACCCACGAGGGTGGACACACACCGGATCTCATCTTTGTCTCAGGCCAATGGAAGAGTGATCTGGGTACAGGGGATATAGTCATCACACCCTTGTCATGGTCAGACCACTCACTTCTCCGGCTCGACTTTCCAACCGCTACTCCCCACCGCGGGGAGGCGGAGCCAGAGTCACCAATCTGGTTCCGCCCCAGGTGCCTGATGGACCCTGATGGGTTCCAGGCGGTGCTTGGGCCACTTCCTGTACCCCTGACCCGCGCCCCGATGGAGGACCTCGTGGCCGCATGGAACACTGCGGCCACGGGAGCCTTGGATCGGGTCGCGCCCTTGCGGCCTCTCTTGCGGCGGCGAGCCACCCTGGCTTCTTGGTTTACCGAGGAGCTAAGGGTGATGAAATGCCACAAGAGATGCCTAGAGAGAAGATGGAGGTCTACTCGATCTGAATCTGACCGGACACAGGTAAGAGCCCATTTACGGACTTACATTGTGGCGCTGAGAGTGGCCAAACGTCATCATTGTGCCACTCTCATAACATCCGCAGAAAACCACCCTGCCGCCCTGTTTAGGGTGACCCGCTCCCTCCTTCAACAGAGGGTGCGGGAAGCCCCGCTACAGGGTAGAGCAGAGGAATTTGTGACTTTTCTGCAGGAGAAAATCGCTCAGATACAGAACGAGTTAGCCCCCATTGATGGTCCAGTGGGATGCCACGAGACAGATCTTGTTTGGGAGGAGTTTGACTCCGTTACCTCCGAGGATATGGACAGGTTACGTGGGCGACTGCGAGCCACCACATGTTTATTGGACCCGTGTCCCTCCTGGCTTGTACTGGCATCCTGGGAGGTGACACGAGGCTGGCTCCAAGAGGTTGTCAACGCATCCTTAAGTGAGGGTTCCTTGCCTGCTTCCCTAAAAGAGGCTATGGTGAGGCCCCTCCTTAAGAAGCCCTCTTTGGATCCAGCTTTATTAACCAACTACCGTCCAGTCTCCAACCTTCCCTTCTTGGCGAAGGTTGTTGAGAGTGTGGTGGCACAACAGTTTCCCCGTCACCTGGAGGAAGTTGATTATCTAGACCCGCGCCGGCTTCCGGCCCGGGCATAGCACCGAGACGGCACTGGTCGCGTTGGTCGATGATCTCTGGAGGGCCAGAGATGGGGGTTGTTCCTCCATCCTGGTCCTATTAGACCTCTCGGCGGCTTTTGATACCATCGACCATGGTATCCTATTGCATCGGCTGGGGGGGTTGGGGGTGGGAGGCACCGTTTTACGGTGGTTCTCCTCCTACCTCTCTGGCCGATCGCAATTTGTGTTGACAGGAGAGCAGAGGTCGACCTCGAGACCCCTCACATGTGGGGTGCCTCAGGGGTCGGTCCTCTCGCCTCTCCTGTTTAACACATATATGAAGCCGCTGGGTGAGATCATCCGTGGTTTTGGGGTAGAGTACCATCTCTACGCTGATGATACTCAGCTGTATATATCTACCCCAAACCACCCCAACGATGCCGTAGCGGTGATGTGCCAGTGCCTGGAAGCCGTACGGATCTGGATGGGAAGAAACGGACTCAAGCTCAACCCGACCAAGACCGAGTGGCTGTGGTTTCCGGCTGCCCGATTCAACCAGCTGATTCCATCGCTGGCCATTGGGGGCGAACATCTTGCCCCAGTGGATGGGGTGCGCAACTTGGGTGTCCTCCTGGATGCCCGGCTGTCCATGGAAGATCAAGTGACAGCCGTGGCCAGGAGGGCGTTCTACCAGGTTCGCCTGGTTCGCCAGTTGCGCCCCCTATTGGATCGGGACGCCCTTCGCCCAGTCACTCATGCTCTCGTGACATCCCGACTGGACTATTGTAACTCTCTCTACATGGGGTTCCCCTTGAGGTGCACTCGGAGACTTCAGTTGGTCCAGAATGCAGCCGCGTGAGCAATTATGGGAACCACCAGGTTCACCCACGTAACACCGCTCTTGCGCGAGCTGCACTGGCTGCCTGTTGTCTTCCGGGTGCGCTTCAAGGTGTTAGTTATCATCTTTAAAGCGCTCCATGGCTCGGGACCTAGCTATCTGCGGGATCGGATCCTGCCTCATACATCCTCACGGCCGATTCGCTCCCACAGAGAGGGACTTCTCTGGGTGCCGTCCACTAGACTTTGTCAGCGGGCGACGCCCAGGGGAAGGGCTCTCTCTGTGGCGGGCCCAGCCCTCTGGAACGACCTTCCCCCCGATATTAGAACAACCACGGACCTCCACTCCTTCCGTCTGAAATTAAAAACCGGCCTAGGGTAGTCTCCCTTCTATGTGGTTTTATATTTAATCATTGGGTATTTTAGCTTTAAATGGGATTTTTAGCACAGGTATTAGATTTAATTCGTTTTTAGTTATGTTTGTATATTTTGTATATGTGTATATTTATTGTTTTTATTCTCCCTGTGCACCGCCCCAAGTCCCTGTGGGGAGGGGGAACGGTTTACAAATTAAAAGTTATTATTATTATTATTATTATTATTATTATTATTATTATTATTATTATTATTATTATTATTATTATGTATATACATATACATTAAAATGTATATCTCACTGTTCTCACATAATATACATATATTGTTCATTTTTGTTATGTTCCTGCTAAGTTATCTTTTGATCTATGTTAAAAAATTACTAGTGTAAGCTAGCATAACTTTTTTTTAAAGGGAGCTGCTCCAAACCCTTTATCATTTTATCTTGCTTTTCATGAATCTTTTAGCTGCAGAGAGCAAAACTGTCTAGAATATTCAAAGATGGTTCACTATATAGATCTGTTATCATATTGGCAGAAATATTTTTCATTTCCCCCCTAATGATCTCCAACAAGTCGTTTTTTACAGCAGAAGCAATAGCATACTCTCAGTTTCTGCAATGCATCACATGTCAGAATCTCCTTTAATCAGTCAGTATAATCTGAGACGCCATAATTGATATATGAAATTAAGCAATCTTTACCACAAAGTGTATAATTTTAAATTGAATGACATTTCCCATTAAAGGTGTCATTTTCTCCAGTTTGGGGCAGTCTCTTATGTGGCTCCCTTTGGTTTTAACCAGCTTAAATAATTTGGCTATCGATCACAAACATGATCATTCCTCTGCTCAATCTGAATCATAGTACTTTTATGAAAAAGGACAGGTTTCAGTAAGATTTTTGGTATCTTGATATCTACAAATGGAATGGAATAGTTGGAAGGGACCTTGGAAGTCTTCTAGTCCAACCCCCTGCTCAGGCAGTTCAGACAAATGGTTATCCAATCTCTTCTTTAAAAAGTGTTGTGCATTCACAACTTCCGGAGGCAAGTTGTTCTACTGATGAATTGTTCTGTCAGGAAATTTCTTCTTTGTTCTAGATTGCTTCTCTTCTTGATTAGTTTCCATCCATTGTTTCTTGCTTTCAGATGCTTGGGAGAATAGCTTGATTCCCTCTTCTCTGTGGCAACCTCTTGCAATATTGGAACACTGCTATCATATCACCCCTAGCCCTTCTTTTTATTAAACATACCCAGTTCCTGCAACTGTTCTTCATATGTTTTAGCCTCCAGTCCCCTAATCATCTTTGTTGCTCTTCTCGGTACTCTTTCTAGAGTCTCCACATTTTTTTACATCACTGGATGCAGCATTCCAAGTGTCGCCTTCCCAAGGCCTTATAAAGTGATATTGACACTTCATGTGATTTTGATTCTATCTATTGATGCAGCCAAGTATAGTAGCCTTTGCATAGTAAAAACTAGAAAGAGTAGTCCAATGCCTTGAGAGGTGAAGGACTGTGGTTGCCAAATAGTCACAGAAAAAAGCAGGCTTTATCTGTAACAAAGAAACATAACTTCTGTAAGAACAGTAACAGTTGTGTTACTGGCCTTCACAGTGGCTACTGTGCAAATCTGGTAATCCTAAAGAGGGCAAGAAAATCCAAAATGCATCATGTTTCACAGATGTAAAGGAGAAAAGCAAGATTGTCAGCTCGGCAAATCTCGTTATGGGTTCATGGCCAGGACACACAAAATAAATTTTAAAAAGCATTTTGCACTTAAAATGTCTTTATAAATGATTAATAAAACCATAAGTAGGTAGTAAGATCATTTTCCCAACATTAAGCAAATAGACAGTGCATGTTTATATATTTTAAAGCACTTAAATCAGTGCAGTTTGGTTTTTTTCTTCCTTTGCCTTGTAAAAAGACCTTTCCTAATAAGCAGGTTGTGGGGGGAGGAGGGAGGAGAGAGAAAAAACAACAACCAGCCATCTGGATAATGCACTACATTTGGAGAAAGCCTCTCGCAACACAAAACTCATTCCAGGTTCAGCATGTTGTTATCAAGTAATTTGATAATTGCTCACTAAATGAAGGGGTTTTAAACTGGAGCTGCTCTGTCACACTGACAGCATTGCTGTAACAAATGGTGTGTTGTTTTTTTTCTCCTTCATTGTAGGGTACATGCTTTAAATTCTATTTCAAAGCAACTGAATGTATGTGTGTGCATATCTGTGTGGTTACTATATGTTATTCAGCAAAACAGCCTTCCTTAATTTTTCTGGGTTTTCAAGAATTAGCTATTGAGTTCACAGATTGCACTAAGCATGGATTGGTAAGTCACTGATGAGTGAGTAAACTGTAATTACATACATTTTTGCAACATACTAAATTATGAAGCATGGTTACAATACTGTGCAGGAAGTTAGCACCTGCCTCTCTCCTAGGAAAATGAAATATTCTAGGAAATATTAAAAAGGGAGAATATTATATTTTCCCTAAAGAAGAAACATGCTTCTAAAGACAAACTCAGAGCCTCAGCTCCCTGCCCCCCACCCTCCCAGCAGATATTTTGGTGCCAACCAAGATAACAAGACCAAGGCTGAGCCAGCTTCTCTACAAAACAAGACAAGTCTCAGGTCGTGATAGGATTAGCCCTCACTCAAGATCCAAACCAGGACAAAGCCATTAAGCCATAATAGGAATTGCCCAAAGCCCCTTCATTACATCATTGCCCAGTAAGATTCAACCAGGCCTGGGACTCAAGACTCAAGACTGGGACTCAAGACAACCTACAAAGCTACACCTGCATGGCTCCATGGGAGTCTGACAATCAATCAGAGTACATTTTTTACACAGGAAGAAATGTACTCACTTTTTAGCGAAGGTTGTAGAGAGTGTGGTGGTACAGCAGTTTCCCCGCCACCTGGAGGATATTGATTATCTAGACCCACGCCAGTCCGGCTTCCGACCCGGTCACAGCACCGAGACAGCATTGGTCACATTGGTGGATGATCTCTGGAGGGCGCGGGATAGAGGTTGTTCCTCTATCCTGGTCCTGTTAGACCTCTCAGCAGCTTTTGATACCATCGACCATGGTATCCTATTGCGCCGACTGGGGGGGTTGGGGGTGGGGGGCACCGTTTTACGGTAGTTCTCCTCCTACCTCTCCGGTCAGTCGCAATTCGTGTTGACAGGAGGGCAGAGGTCGACTTCGAGGCCCCTCACATGTGGGGTGCTGCAGGGGTCGGTCCTCTTGCCACTCCTGTTCAACACATATATGAAGCCGCTGGGTGAGATCATCCGTGGTTTTGGGGTAGAGTACCATCTGTACGCTGATGACACTCACCTGTACATCTCTACCCCAAACCACCCCAACAATGCCTTCGAGGTGATGTCCCAGTGTTTGGAGGCCGTACGGATCTGGATGGGCAGTAATAAACTCAAACTCAATCCGTCCAAGACCGAGTGGCTGTGGTTCCCAGTGTCCTGGTTTAGCCAGGTGATTCCATCGCTGGCCATGGGGGGGGTGAATTATTGGCCCCCGAGGCGAGGGCGTGCAATTTAGGAGTCCTCCTGGATTCCCAGCTTTCCTTGGAGGACCATGTGACGGCGGTGGCCAGGGGGTCGTTTTACCAGGTTCGCCTGGTCCGCCAATTGCGCCCCTTACTTGACCGGGACGCCCTTCGCACAGTCACTCAAGCACTCGTGACTTCCCGTCTGGACTACTGTAACGCTCTCTACATTTATGTTATTTATTTTATTTTATTAAATTTATACCCCGTCCTTCTCCAAAAGGACCCAGGGCGTCGCACAGGAATTTAAAATACAATACAAAATCAAGTAAAAATTTAAAAAACTTATTTCATACCCATCCTGCGCTAAAAACAAATTAAAATCCCCAAATTTAAAACTGTCTAAAATACATGGGGCTCCTCTTGAGATGCACTCGAAGGTTACAGTTAGTTCAGAACGTGGCCGCGCGGGTGATCATGGGAGCCTCAAGGCAGTCCCATATAACACCTCTCCTGCGCGAGCTGCACTGGCTACCTGTGACCTTTCGGGTGCATTACAAGGTATTGAGGACCATCTTTAAGGTGCTCCATGGCACGGGGCCTAGTTACCTGCAAGACTGTCTGCTGCCCCATACATCCCTTCGACCGATTCGCTCCCACAGAGAGGGTCTTCCCCGGGTGCCGTCGGCCGGGCAATGTCAGTTGGCGACGCCCAAGGGAAGGGTCTTCTCTGTGGTGGGCCCAACCATCTGGAATGACCTACCTCCCGAACTCCATATCATCTCGGACCTCCGCCTGTTTTGCCAGCGCTTAAAAATGCATTTTTTCCATCTAGCCGGCCTGGCATGAACTACCCGATACCGAACTGAATATTAGTTGATCAAAGTTTTAATCTGGGGGTTTTAATTATGTTTTAGCGCAGGGTGGAGTTTAATGTAGTTTTTAGGAGTATTTTGTATATTTGTATTTGTTTTTAATTTTCCTGTGCACCGCCCCGGGTCGCTCTGTGGGAGATGGGTGCGGGATATAAATACGAATAAAATAAAAAATAAAAATAAAGGAACAGGAAGCTCCAAGGCAGGGACCAAAAGAAGGTATAAATATGTCCCCCTCTCTCATCCATGTGCTTTTTTTTGCCCAGGACCTCAAGCCATGTGGTCCTGTCCACCATTAAACCATCTTTCCAAGCAGTCTCCATGTTTCCAGTGTTTCTTCCCACTTGGAACTTAACCAGATGGACATTTCTCCCAGCACCTGGGTTAACAAAAATACTAAACCAAACATAAACTATTATGAATTACTGCAATGCAACAAGGCTAACCAAAGACTGTGAGGATTTGTTTTTTTGTTTTGTTTTTAAATCTTACCAGATAGATTTTTTTTCTACTCCATGATGGAAAATGTTACAAAACTGTAGCATTTTGCAAAAGTATGCCTTCTGTATAATGTTGAAATCAAATATGAACTTGGCAGCCCCACCGATGAATATCACGTGGACTCATATACTACTTCCCAGTGCTTTACAGCCCTCTTTAAGTGGTTTAAAGTCAGCATATTGCTCCTTACAATTTGGGTCCTCAGTTTATCAACTTTGGAAGGATGGAAGGCTGAGTCAATCTTGAGCTGGTCAGAACTGAACTCCTGACAGCTGACAGAATTAGTCTGCAATACTGTATTCTAACCATTGCACTGCCATGGCTCATGAAGACAGAAACATTGGGGTTCTGGATAAAAATTAAGAGCCCAAACTATTTTAGTTCAATGGAAGACTCCAAATTCTATTTGCAAAAGGCAAATGTTAAAACACCTGGTATTCCCAAATATCACTTTGAAAGTCTAACAAATGAAATCTCAAAGAATCACTTTCCATTATATATCCAGTACCAACTGAAAGAGGTGCCAGCAGCTTAGTTAGGTAAAGGACAATGCTCTAAAAATATGTGACTATAAAGATATGAGAACTTTCTATTCAACCACACATACAAAACTTTATACAGAGGATTCACAGTATATGGTGAATCCTCTAAGGACAGACAGAAGCCACAGTGTTTTTTTAATGTTGAATGGAGTCAATTTGCATTACAATTAACATTTTGAAGAATAGATTCCATAATGGCTTTTGTTAATGTTTAAGAGATGACTAATTGCCAGCTTGGGTTGTGATTATCCAAGCTGGAGTAGTTTCCTATCTTTACTACCTCCTTTGGCATTTGAATGTTTTAGGCTGCAATACATTTTCAAAATCAATATATGGCATTGGATTTAATATTACTTTCAGAGAGATAAATATAGATCACAGAATCTTAAAGTGTATGAGTTGGAAGGAACCCATTCATCCAGTCCTGCTGAATGTTGACAGTGTGAGAGGTTTTCCTCACTCTCTCCTTTCTTTAAATGAAGATTATGAGAAATCTGGGGGCTGCTACTGGTATTGAAATATACTTTAAAATACTTTTAAGTTTCTCCTTTGTTATCATCTCCTTTGTTATCATCAGGGGTGAAATCAACTTACCTTCACTATCGGTTTGCAAATGTGAGCACATGTACCACCTCTGTGCATGCGCAGGACCTTCCGCGCATATGCAGAGCATCAAAAATGGGACATGATTATGTCTGGGTGGGTGGGTGGAGCCTCCCGCTGCCACCGCTACCCGTTCGCCTGAACCAGATAGAACCGGCTGAACTGCACCACTGATCTAACTATTTTGGAATGTCAGTACTTGTCCTCTGGCTGAATCAAGGTCAATTTTTAAGGGCTGATGTGAATGAATTTGCTTCAGCATTGGGCAAAAGAAATGGAAACAGTGAGATGCTCCAGACCAGGGGTGAAATCCAGCAGGTTCTGAAGAACCGGTAGTGGAAATTTTGAGTAGTTCGGAGAACCAGCGAATGCCACCTCTGGCTGGCCACAGAGTGGGGTGGGAATGGAGATTTTGCAGTATCCTTCCCCTGCCACACCCAGCAAGCCATGCCTACAGAATCGGCAGTAAAAATTTTTGAATTTCACCACTGCTCCAGACACAAACCCTAGCATAGTTAAACAAAATGGGTAAGTTACTTAATTGTCCAGAACCATATATGGCTCCCAGAAATCCTTTCAGGATTGCTATCAGTCAGTCATTTTTCATGTGACAAACAGGAATAATACTGAAATATCAGGAATGTAATGAGATTACATTTAGGATATTTTTCCTTGACTGACTGACTTCTTCGTTTCAGTACCATGTCTTGGGGGGGGGGGGGGAATTGCGTCTTCAATGTGCCATTTAAAAGTAAACTATGAACTTCACTTTGAAAAGGGCATTGTTTTCCTGAATTAAAGCACACAAATCTAGTAAGTGAATGACCTATAGGCTAAATCCTGGGGAGTCATTGCCAATCAGAGCATAGAAAAAGAAGTACTCTCTCCTCCATCACTTCTAAATCTAACTTATAGTTGCACCATGGTTGAGTCTAATTCTCTTTCAGCCATTTCCCCAGCACAGAGATTTCTAAGCTGTTGTATTGTTTCATCAATTCCAAAAGACGATAACCTTTTGTTTCAAATATTGTCCTTACTCAGGTCCTTAAAGTGGGAGAGAGAGAGAGAGAGAGAGAGAGAGAGAGAGAGAGAGAGAGAGAGAGAGAGAGAGAGAGAGAGAGAGAGAGAGAGAGAGAGAGAGAGAGAGAGAGAGAGAGAGAGAGAGAGAGAGAGGGAGGGAGAGAGAGAGAGAGGAAGGAGGGGCTTAAATAATTTGAAGAAGACATCTATTCTGGACCTAGCTGTTGGCTAAAAGAGAAAGTTTTGTCTTTGTAATAAATGCCTCTGAAGTTTTTCCAATAAAAATCACAACCCATGTCTCTAACTTGCTGGTACAGAAACTAAGATACCTCATGCCATAAAGTATTTGTGTTATTAATTTTAGTTTTGTCCATTGCTTTTCTATCTCATTCTTTTTATAGCTGCCTGCATGTTGTGGGAGAAGTTGTAGCTCAGTGGCAAAGCACTAAGCACGCTTTGTTTGAACATGGATCCAGAGGCAATCCTCTGTCTCAACTCAAAAAACCAGGTAGATGAAACTTATTCCTCCCGAGAATTGTCACCAGTTAGAGTGGGCTAGGGGGTCTCTACATAAATCCCACTCATATAACTACCTAATTGTTTTTCTCTCCAATATTCTTTGCCTCTGAAGCCAAGTAATCACTAAAGACGAAGGCATACAGAAATCTAAAGTACTGAAATAAATATTGGAATTAAACTAACAATTTATTCAGCCAGCTCCAATCTGCTTTGATTTGATTCAAATTAGAGATTCAAATTCAAATACCGCAGTTATTTCATTCAAATTTGCTGTTTGAGATTTGAAGGTTAACTGATTCCATTTGAGCTGCTTCGAGATTTGATTTTTTTTTTAAATCATCCGTAGGCTGCAATAGGGAGGCATCAAAATGCTTCATATTCCTCACACACATCTTTTAAAATAGAACAGTAGTAACAGAATATCAGTGGAGAGACCAGTGTGTGTGTGTGTGTGTTCATGTCAACTCAAAAGGGTGGGGCTTTGACTGCACGATTGCAGATGCACCATAACTTTTATGACAGCTCTGTCTCCAAAACAATGCCTCTGAGCAGGGATGAGGCAAGGCATAGCATCCTCAGGGGTGGGCTGCAGAGGGTTCTCAGGAGTTCAGGAGAACCTCTTGTTAAGATTCTGTGCAGTTCAGAGAACCCCCAAATCCCACTCCTGGCTGACCCCTCCCAGGAGTCCTCACACGGCTCCTTTTGGACGCAAGTGAGTGCAGGATGCATGCGGAGGCTCAAGGAGGGCAAAAAACAGGCCTACCGGAAGGTCAAAATGGGCCTGTTTCCAGCCTCCAGAGGGCCTCCAGAGCCTGGGGAGGCCATTTTTGCCCTCCCAGAGGCTTGAGAAAAGCCTCCTGAGCCCAGGGAGGGGGAAAAACACCCCTCTCCCCTCCCCCCGTGGTACAGGAGGCTGACTAGGCCACACCCACCATGTCCACATCCACCCAGCAATGGAGTACAGAACCCCTTGCTAAAAATTTTGAAGCCCACCCGTTTACATTATCCACCAAAGAACCTATGCTATACTGTCAAAATCCATGCAGATAGTCTGCTATTTCAGCTTGCTTTTCTAGAGAGTTAGCTTTGGATGTCACTGGAAAATGCCAGCTTGCTTTTCTAGAGAGTTAGCTTTGGATGTCACTGGAAAATGCCCGTGACTTCTCCTTATGATTTAGCTTTGCTTCCTCTGATTTCTGGGGTTCCAGCTTAGCACAACTGCTTGCCAAAGCAGATTCCCCCTAGGAAATGACTTCTATCACTGACAAGTGGTTGAATGTCAGACTAATCAAAGCACACTGCCAGACTTAGGCTTTCATTTGAAAGGGATGAGTTATGTCAGGTTGCCACATACTAGCAATACCCAGCAGAGGTAATAGAAGCAGGCTGGTATAGGGGTACAGTGAATCATAATGTCCCCGGCAGAGCAAAAGTGATATTTGTATTCCTGTCACTCTTAATTCTTAAAAGCAGAAAGTGTTTGGTTTTCTAAGGGTCGGCCTAGTCTAATTCACTGATTTTCCAACAACGAAAAGCTCTTCCGATCATGTCTGTAGAATATAAAAGTAAGGTATGACCCAGGAGTGCATATTGAATGGATCTGTCTTGGGTCCATCCATATTCAGAATGCTGAGATGAACTCCCAATTCGGCTGGCAGGATCAACACAAAAGTGGAACCTTCCATTAATACAAGAGGCATGTTAAAAAAAGAAACAACCCTGAGTACAGAGAAAATGAATGGAGCCCAAAGTGATATTAGCCTTCCCACCCTAAAAGATCCCTAAAATGCAAAGAGTTTGATGTGAGAACCAAACTCGGTAGTCAGGTATCAGTGTCTGAGAACCTGTATCATACCATTCATGCTACTTAGACACCCTTCAAGATCTATAACAGTGAAGTCAGAACCCCATTATAATAACCCCCAAAGAAGCACAAAGTTGTCAAATCTGTGAAATAACATTCAGACACCTAATCTGATTTGTGGCACTAAAACAATGCAGTATGGGGTTTTCCTTCATAAATCTTTTTCAGGTGATTTGATCACAGCTTTATTGTATTGAAGCATCTCTCAAAGTCTTGCACAACTCTATAATTTGCTGCCCCAAATGAAAAGCTCTGTTATTTGAAACTGTTTGTAATACTTTGGCTGGAGACAACTTTATGTCTGTGATCTGGTGAAGTACATGATAAAATATAGGATCTGTTGCTTGAACAGGAAGGTTGAACTAGAAGACCTCCATGGTCCCTTCCAGCTGTATTCTGGCAAGTTCCTTCTCCCAAAAACCTACTTACTGATGAGAATTCCTGCTTATATGTATGCCTGGTATTGGACATACCAAATCATTCAGGAAAATAAATTGTCAGGTATAAGCAGATGTGCTGGTGTATTGACTGAAATAGACTGTTCAGCTTTACTTATGATTACTTAGTTAACGTGCATCAAGAATGTAACTGAGACGGTGACTGCATGTGCTTGCTCATGAGTAATTCTATTCAGATTGGCATTTCTGCTTATTTTAAAAGCACTTCCTCACCAGTTATTTCTTATGTCCTATGCCCAATGTGCCTACAAAATGTTATGGTTTTAAAACCTCAGTTTAAAGTGAATTGAAACTCAATTTAAAGTAACAACACAAATAGAGTCAAAACTACAGATACCCAAGAATATAAAGAGAGCAATAAAAACCAAGAATCAACGTTATACATCACAATAAAATGCAAGTAGCTACTCAGGGGGAAAAATCAAACAGTAAAGACCAACAAAGCAGAAACATTTATCAGACCACAAGTACAGTATAAACTAGATTTTTGGCAGGCCCACTAGTTGTGGATTTCAAAAAGGACAAATCAGATTCCAAATCAATGGATTGTAATCCATGAATCAAAGTTCACATGAGTTTCCATAAATCCAATGTTGCTATGATGGCCCAGCTAATGCAAATATTAGTGCAGAAATGTATTGTGTTGGTCTGTAACTTATTTTCTCCTAATGAAACTGTAAAATGAAACCCAAATAAAAATCTCTATCTCATTCTAGCACAATATACCTTCAGAGCCAATCAAAGGATATGTGAAAATAAAGAGACATAAAGAAAAGTAGGATGCTTGGGATGAAGGGTACATAAGTCTAAGTACAAGAAAACGACACTGTGTCTTGGAACAGAATTCACACATTGATAGGAAGAAAGCTGTGGTATTCTCCAGGGATCAGCACTAGGAATGATGCTATTTCGCTTGCAACCAATTATACCCATGCTTTAATAAATAAGTTAGCTGTTAACAGGCACCTTATGTTTGATGGCAGCATGCTGGGACTACATTTGTTGGCTTCCGGTTCATTGGCTTGTCAAAAAATGTAGATTTTTTTTCTTACCTCAAGAAAAACAAAATTCAGAATTCTAGGTACCTTTACTAGAAATTTTGATCTGCAGAAAATGAATGCAGGTAGTACAATAATACAATAATACAATACAATAGCAGAGTTGGAAGGGACCTTGTAGGTCTTCTAGTCCAACCCCCTGCATGGGCAGGAACCTTATACCATTTCAGACAAATGGCTGTCTAACATCTTTTTAAAGACTTCCAGGGTTGGGGCATTCACAACTGCTGGAGGCAAGCTGTTCCAGAGGTTAATTGTTCTTACTGTCAGGAAATTTCTCCTTAATTCTAAGTTGCTTCTCTCCTTGGTTAGTTTCCACCCATTGCTTCTTGTCCTGCCCCCAGGTGCCTTGGAGAAAAGTTTGACTCCCTCTTCTTTGTGACACCCTCTGAGATATCGGAACACTGCTATCATGTCTCCCCTGGTCCTTCTCTTCATCAAACTAGACATACCCAGCTCCTGCAGCCGTTCTTCATATGTCTTAGTCTCCAGTCCTCTAATCATCTTGGTTGCTCTTCTCTGCACTCTTTCCAGAGTCTCCATGTCTTTTCTACATCGTGGCGACCAAAACTGTCCTCACTTATAAGCACAATTGAGCCCAACATTTCTGTTGCTAAGCATTAGAGGTTCAGAAGCAACTTTTTCAGATTTGATGTTGACAACTTATACAATGCTTGGCACCCTCATTGCAAAAAAAAAAAAAAAAAAATCCCTATGACACACAGATGCTTTCATCTGGCACAGGAATAAGGTGGCCTGTAAGAGTCTTTGGTCCCATCTCACCTTTGATGCCATGATCTCTAGTTCTGGCTTTCTTTTCTTCTTTTCCTTCCCCCCTCCATTCTCCACAATGGTCCCCAAAAGAGGGAGCATTATCTTCACAGAGCCCATGTGGTTTACACAGCCCAGAAGCCTATAATTAGCCCTAATTACCAGAATCACAGCTTCATTCCGGCAGCTCTGTGCCATGGAGCACTCAACAGACGGTGTCAAAAAATACCAATTATCTCTGCGGCGGCTGTTTGTGTGCTAAAGACAAAAAGAAAGATGAGAGATCAGACAGACAGACAAATGGACAATAAAGAAAATAAGAAGTAAAAGGGAGCCAAGAAAATAAAAAAAATCTTTCGACTGAACTGTCTTCTCTGCCATGCTCTTGGCCTTCCTGCTTCAATTCTGCTTTCTGCCACTTTAAAGTTACCTCTGTAGGCAGGTAACAGCATATCTGTCCTCTTTCTAAAATCCCTTATTGCTCCGGAACATGATAGCTAAATATTTGACTTGACAGATGACAGTCCTTCATTTGAATGTAGAGAAACATAGAGAAGAATCACTATGTTTTAAACAGGCATTTTACCCATGTTGGAACAGTTCGAATTAAGGCAGGGATGTCCAAACTTGAGAACTTTAAGACTTGTGGACTTCAACTCCCAGAATTCCCCAGCCAGCTATGCTGGCTGGGGAATTCTGGGAGTTGAAGTCCACAAGTCTTAAAGTTCCCAAGTTTGAACATCCCTGAATTAAGGGGTCTATGCAACCAGTTAGCCTGTTGTCAAGAATGCTCATCTGTAAGGCTTTCAGCTTTTTCCCTTCTTCTTCTTTGTCCCTTCAGAGCAAACAAAAGTGCTATTTTTTCTAGGCCAAGAGCCACCTTAGCTTTTGAAGGATGCACCAAAAAGTGAACGTAAAAGATAAAAAGGCAGTATGGTGGCTCAGCAGTTAAGATGCTGGGCTTGTTGGCTGGAAAGCTGGCAGCACAGGTTCGAGACCCGAGTGTAATGTGACAGGATAAGCAGCTCCTGCCCACTTAGCAGTTCCAAAACATGCAAATGCGAACAGGTAAATAGTTACCACTTTGCTGGGAAGGTAATAATGCTCCATGACATCATGCTGGCCACATGACCATGGAAATGTCTTCAGATGGTATCATGGTATCATATTGCATCGGCTGGGGGGGTTGGGGGTGGGAGGCACCGTTTTATGGTGATTCTCCTCCTACCTCTCTGGCCGATCGCAATTTGTGTTGACAGGAGAGCAGAGGTCGACCTCGAGACCCCTCACATGTGGGGTGCCTCAGGGGTCGGTCCTCTCGCCTCTCCTGTTTAACACATATATGAAGCCGCTGGGTGAGATCATCCGTGGTTTTGGGGTAGAGTACCATCTCTACGCTGATGATACTCAGCTGCATATATCTACCCCAAACCACCCCAATGATGCCGCAGCGGTGATGTGCCAGTGCCTGGAAGCCGTACGGATCTGGATGGGAAGAAACGGACTCAAGCTCAACCCGACCAAGACCGAGTGGCTGTGGTTTTCATCTGCCCGATTCAACCACCTGACTCCATCGCTGGCCATTGGGGGCGAACATCTTGCCCCAGTGGATGGGGCGCGCAACTTGGGTGTCCTCCTGGATGCCCGGCTGTCCATGGAAGATCAAGTGACAGCCGTGGCCAGGAGGGCGTTTTACCAGGTTCGCCTGGTTCGCCAGTTGCGCCCCCTATTGGATCGGGACGCCCTTCGCATAGTCACTCATGCTCTCGTGACATCCCGACTGGACTATTGTAACTCTCTCTACATGGGGCTCCCCTTGAGGTGCACTCGGAGACTTCAGCTAGTCCAGAATGCAGCCACGCGAGCAATTATGGGAACCGCAAGGTGTACCCACGTAACACCGCTCTTGCACGAGCTGCATTGGCTGCCTGTCGTCTTCCGGGTGCACTTCAAGGTTCTAGTTATCATCTTTAAAGCGCTCCATGGCTCGGGACCTAGCTATTTGCAGGATCGGATCCTGCCGCACACATCCACACGGCCGATTCGCTCCCACAGAGAAGGACTTCTCCGGGTGCCGTCCACTAGACTTTGTCAGCAGGCGACGCCCAGGGGAAGGGCTCTCTCTGTGGCGGGCCCAGCCCTCTGGAACGACCTTCCCCCCGACATTAGAACTACCACGGACCTCCACTCCTTCCGACTAAAACTAAAAACATATCTGTTCTGCTTGGCCGGCCTAGGATAGTCTCTCTTCGATGGGGTTGCCAGAAATTTTAGATGGGGATTTTAGTTTTTTAATTGGAATTTTTAGCGCAGGGAAATATTTAATTTGTTTTTAACTATATGTATGTATTTATTGTTTTATTAGCCCTGTGCACCGCTCCAAGTCCCTTCGGGGAGAGGGAGCGGTCAACAAATTTAATAAATTATTTATTATTAGATACCACCTGCTCAATGGTCTTGAAATGGAGATGAGCATGGCCCCTATAGTCCTTAGCTCCTTTCCATCTGAATTCAGTTAAAATTAAATGTGGACAATTTGATTACTCCTCAGTCATAGATTAATTATTTCTCCTTCTCTGACATTAACAATTGGATTTTAAAACAAGTTTTGTAGATTTCAGTGACCATAGGAAAAGCTTTTGGGTCACATTTCTTGTGCATCTCTAAAACAGACACAGAACCCTTTGCATGTAGATCCATTATCTGTAAAATGTGATAAGCTACCTCCTACCTCCTAAATATAACAAATATAACCAATAATTCACATATCTGCTCTAATTAGCATTGTAGTCATGCAAGGTGATGTGAATACCATATACTATATGTTGTTGCTTATCTGGTCTTTCCTTCCCTTCCCTTCCCCAAAGCCTGGCTGATAAATCTAGGTCTAGATAAGTTAAAATCAAGAGGCAGCGATGATGATGTCACTCAAAGCAAGCTAAAGGCTAGCAACCAGGTCTCTCCCTCCTCGTTTGCAAACTCTACTGCTCTCTTTGCATCCTTAGACCCATACCTGTATGCCTGCAATGATTCAGATTCTGACCTGGCCTGGCCTTCTGGCCAATATCCCAATCTCTTCCATCCTGCTTTGTCAGCCAGAATCCAAAGCCTGGGCAAGAGAAGCAGGACAGAGCACTGAGGTGGAAAATTAAGTACAGAAGCAGCAATGAATTCTTAATGCCATCATTTCTGGCTAGACACATTTTGTTGCGTAGTATGGTTTTCTTCATATACACATGCACACACACACACACACTGATGTTCCTGATTCATTTCCTGAGGCTGTGCTGACCAGGCTGCATCACATTTCCCATCCATGTCTGCCTCTGGTTTCTGCAGCAACAGCATTTTTAAGCCATAATGAAGAATGTTGCATGCCCTTTGGGGCTAAGAGTGTCTTTTCTCTGAAGGCAGAACATCATGGAAATATGCTCTTTTTTCCTCTAAGGAGGGATTGGAAACAGATTTACCCCCCTTCCTGACTCATGGGGGGGGGGAACCAGCTATTGAGTAACTGAATTAATTAAAGGCCCTTCCAAACACATGAGCTAGGCCACTGTGATAGTTGCTGTGCCATCCTTACAATGCTGTCAGTCTTGAGCAGATCTTCAGCAAACAAGCTGATTAACATCCAGCTCAGCTGTAACACTATAGAAAATGCTGCACAATTCCTTTGGAATTGTGGGATGCCTGGTTTCCCATTTGTAGAAATTGCCACTGTTTTCTGGCTTCACAAATCTCCCTCTCCCTCATGAATGCTAGGCATGGCTCTACCATGATATTCTTCCTGCATTTTGCCCAGTGGGTTCAAAATACAGCTTTTCTATTCTATGCACACTGCAAAACAATATTGATAGGGCAACAGTGGTGATGGAGGAAGAAGGGCACTGTCTGAATGCTGATTTTGCACTCTTGTTGGCTAGCTGAAACAAGGTAGATGAAGTACTAGATTTTGGTTGATTGCTTAGCTGCCATCAAGTCGTTTTGAACTCCTTGCTACTACATCAGGGGTTCCCAAACTTGGCAACTTTAAGACTTGTGGACTTCAACTCCCAGAATTCTGGGAGTTGAAGTCCACAAGTCTTAAAGTTGCCAGGGTTGGTAACCCCTGTACTACATGGACACATTTCCTCCATTTGGAGGATGAAAAGAATGGTTCTGTGTGAATAGATCATACCCTAGTAATGATTTGCACCATAAAATTAGTACTTTCCTAAAATATTGTTAGGCTTAGCAAAATAGTTTTGCTCCCTACAATCCACGAGGTCTCCAATTCATTCCTAATAGCTATTGTGCTTTTTCCTTGCATTGTCCTCACTGGCCCCCAATTTCAACATTGTCAGTGTGGCAATATGATCTATCTTCAGTCAAACTGTACCTGAACTAGGGGTACCAGGAAATACCAAGACTCCATTATAAGGTTGGCTGGTTTGCTTACTTTATTCTGTGACAGGACATTCCAGAAGTCAAGCAAATTCCAGCAGTCAAGAAAATGACTTGACAGACCAACATGCAGTTTAAGATGTGCCTGAAGAATGCAAAAATCAAAACTGCTTCAGAAATTATGAAGAGCTTCCAAGGGCATCTCTAGGATATGGTATGAAAAATGAACCTGATTTTATGTCTATCACACATATTAAAAAAGGCAGAGCTTGATACTGCTGTGGCTGCCATATTGACTTCTCTATTCTATTCTATTCTATTCTATTCTTCATTCCAGTGGTGGGTTTCAAATTTTTTAGAACCTACTCTGTAGGTGTGGCCTATTTTGTGGGTGTGGCTTGGTAGTCATGTGACAGGGTGGGAGCGGCCACCTTTTAAAATGTGGTGAAACTCATTTAACAATGCTCTTGCTTAGCAACCAAAATTTTGGACTCAATTGTGATGATAAATTCATTCTTTCTTTCTTTCTTTCTTTCTTTCTTTCTTTCTTTCTTTCTTTCTTTCTTTCTTTCTTTCTTTCTTTCTTTCCTTCCTTCCTTCCTTCCTTCTTTCTTTCTTTCTTTCTTTCCTTCCTTCCTTCCTTCCTTCCTTCCTTCCTTCCTTCCTTCCTTCCTTTCCTTTCCTTTCCTTCCCGTTGGGTCACTGGCAGCAGTGGGCCAGATTTACTTCCAGGTACGCCGGTGGAACCCCCTCTCACCGGTTCTCTAAATTTCACCAACCGTCTCTCGCGAGTAGGTGCGAGCCTGCAGAAACCCACCACTGCTTCATTTATACATTGAACACCTCCCTGGGCAACTCTATAAGGTACACCATTTTAAGATACCTATGTCAATTAGATCTGAACTACTTTTATTGTAACAACTATAGTAATAGAAGCTTGCAGGTCTGGATGTACTTCCCCCCTTCCTTCCCTTTATCAGAGTGTGAAGCAGAGACGGACTTGCTTGGAATATTTACTCAAAATAGTATCTTGGACAGGACTCCAGCTTTACTTGTCTGAGCCTTGCCTTGTTACTGACCCCTCCTCTCTTCAAGACCATTCCCTCTTCCTTTTTTTTAAAGGTATTTTGATCTGCATCGGGTGCTACTGTGACACTGAGAAGTTGGGAAAGGATTTTTGCATGTGTGTTAAAGCTCTGTATTTGAATGATGCTGTCTAGAAAATTACTTAAATTGGGAACTATTATGTCATGGAAAGAATATTATATAACCAGTGCCAGATTTCTTTCCCTATCAGACATTATTTAATTTGATTATGAAACAGAATTTGCTTAGTGAACTAAAAAAAAAGAGGCAAGAGAAAACACAAGCTATTTTGGCTGAGATAGAAAAAAAGGAGAATTTTAAAATAAAGATTTCTCAACAAATTAAACTTTTACAATGACAGTTATTTCTGTTTAGAGAAGTGGAAATAAAATGAAGTATTCAAAGCAAAAAAAAACAAAAAACACCCTGAGTTTGCAAACAAACTAGGGAAGTAGTTGACATATAAATTATGAAAAGAAAAGGGAAAGAAAATGGTATTAAAAGCACAAGAGGGGGTCATTGTGTTAATCAATAGTGAACCATGCAAAAAGGATTTCAATATTGTTATCAATATTATTCTAACTTATAGAAAGCAAGTGACATCTCTCTGGAGAAAATAGATGAATATTTAAAGAAACAAAATTTACCAAGCATTACAGAAGACAAACAGATTATTATGAATGGACCTATAACAATAAGGAAAGTTTCTGAATCTTATAAAACAGGGGTGTCCAAACTTGGGAACTTTAAGACTTGTGGACTTCAATTCCCAGAATTCCCCAGCCAGCTATGCTGGCTGGGGAATTCTGGGAGTTGAAGTCCACAAGTTTTAAAGTTCCCAAGTTTGGACATCCCTGTTATAAAAGATTAAAGTAGGAAAAGTGCCTAGATCAGTTGGATTATTAGATTCTTATTATCAATGTTTTGATGATGAGCTTTTACAACCTTTACAAAACACAATGAACTCAATCTTACAGGAAAGAGAGTTGACAGAGAGGCCAATATAGCATTAATACCAGAAAGTGACAAGATTTGATTTTAACAAGAAAGTATAGATCAATATCATTATTGATAACTACGTTTATAACAATCCTGACTGACAAGATTGAAAATAATTTTGTGAGAATTTATTCATGAGGATTAATACCATTAATATGAGTCTTATAAGATACAAAGTAGTAGCAAGACAGAGATAGCCACTATCTCCTCTCTTCTTTATTTTGGTTCTTGAAATATTGAAGAGAAGAGAGTTGTGGGAATAAAGCTCAAAAAAGAAAGGTAAAAGTTAAGGGCTTTTGCAGATGACTTTGTGTTAGTTCTGGAAGATCCTTTAAAGGGAATTGAAACATTAATGGGAAAAGGAAAAGTAATTTAGGGCTTTTGCAGGTCTTAAAACCAACAAGTAGAAGATGAAGATGTTAACAAAAACATAGAAATAGAAGATCAAACAGAATTGATAAATAAAATGGGTCAAGACTGAGAAGAAAGTAAAATATCTGGGAATCATTAGGACAAATTGCACACAGACTGAATTGACAGTAATGCCGGCAGCAACCTACTCCTGCATATTTTGTATGAAAAGATGATAGGATGAACTGAAGCAAAGGCACAGCAACTCTTGATAACAACCTGCAGTCTTTGAGATATGCATTTCCATTGGCCATGATAGCTAGAGTTCAAGGAATGAAGTTCAACAATGTTTTCTTTTGTAATCCTGCACATAACTTTGGATGGAGCAGATATTCTGACCAATGGTGGCAGCAATATTGTATATCGGTTTCATCTGATAATTGATGGTTGGTTGATGCAACAGCTGATTGTTTTCCTGACTCTGCAGCCTTTATATCTCCTGCTTGAGGCTTCAGCTGTGACTTCTCAACCCTCTTTATTCTCCTTCTCTTAGCCAGGCATCTGCTTTCCCTCCTTCTTTGGGGGGCTGGTTTGGTCCAGAGCTGCTTTCTTTGACAGGCATTGCCTCATTTCCTCCTAAACAAGTGAGTCACTCTCACTTTACATTGGCATCAGCCCTCAACAGCTAATTTACTCACGACCTCGGGAAAAGTGGCAACAAAACATACAGAAACAGTTAGGAAGAAGGCAGATTAAGTAGGATGTTATATTTAATACTTAGGCCAGAATTCTGCACAACATCCCCCACACACTAAGGTAATACGTTTTTTTACTCAAATAATTTATTATCTGTCTTTCCAATATTGCAAGAGATGTGCAATTTGTATAGTACATATTTTATATTTGAATTGATTTAATTCTGTCCAATTCCAAATGAGCCTGGGTGGCTCATGAAACACTAAATGGTATAAAACAATGTAATAGGAAGCAACAAACCACAACACCAAACTAGAATAGAAGAACAAGAAAGAGATATAAGATGACAAATGTGGCTGACACCCTGAACATCTTTCTAATGTCTAACTTCCAATGGAAGGAGCTCCAGCCACCCTAATCAAAGACCAAAGAGAAAAGCCAGGTCTTTATGATCCTCTGGAATGACAACAGTGTAGGAGCCATTGGGACTTCATTCCAAAGAAATGGAATGGAATTGGCACTTCCTGGTCCCAATAGATGACATCATTTAATTAAAAGAAACTGGAGCATGTCAATGTGTCAGGTGGAGGCAGACACCACTCAAGATAGGAACTACCTCAAATAACCAGATCTTATGCAATATTAGGCTATATGTTGTACATTGTAATCATCACTTTGAATAATCTTAGAGGCAGACAGGCAACCAAAGCAGTTTACAGAGCAGAGGTGTCATGGGCATATAAAGAGACAGACCCATCACAACTCGCAGTCCTGGATTAGTTAAAGTTTTGGTGTTCTTCAAGGGCTGCCCAATGTAGAAGGCTGTGAAATACTTGTGCTGTGAGATAATTAGAGAATTCGTGACCATTTTATCAAAGGTGGGATTCAGCCAGTTCTGACAGGTTCTGGAGTACCGGTAGTGGAAATGTTGAGTAGTTCAGAGAACCGGCAAATAGGCTGGTCCCACCCCTGCTGCTTCCCAGGCTCCCAGATGATCTTCTTTTGTTGCCCTGAACAGGAGAACAGAGCTGGAAAGCAGGTTCGTGGGGTAGGGAGGGAATGGGGATTTTGGGGAAATGACCCTTCCCCCAGGAGTGAGTTGTGGAGGGAATGGGGATTTTGCAGTATCCTTCCCTTGCCACACCCACAAAGCCACACCCACAGAACCAGTAGTAAAAAATGTGAATCCCACCACTGCACTTACCTAAGGGTTCAACTGGTACAACATATGAAAGGCCTTCTTTGCATGAGCCATTGTCTGCTTAGTGAACAGGAGCCATGAGTCCTTGAACATCCCCACAATGTAGACCTTCCCTTGAATAGAGAGGTGCTACCCCAATGAAGGTTGAAAATAAAATATACCCAGAAGCCCAGTACTGAAGACATTCAGTCTTGGTAGGATTGAGTTAAAGACAGTTCTTCCCATCCAGGTCAGCACAGTTTCCAGGCCCTTGAATAGGACATCAAGAGCTTCATGTGATTAGCCTGGGGTTGAAAGATATAATTGGGTAACATCAGCATACTGGTGATACTAAACAACCTGTTTGAAGGTGAAACCAAGTAGCTTCATGAAAAGTCTGAGTGACTTTACCCATTAGAATATTCCTCACAAAAGCTCTGCAGATGGTTCTGTGACTAGGACCCTACGTATCACACTAAACAAGGCGACAAGGGTGGAAAAATAGTGTAATTTCAGTGCCCTTATCACCACAGCGTAAAGTCTTCCTCTATCAGCATTACAGGTTCTCATCTGTCACTTCACCTTCTGGAGATCCTAAATAGACCAATATGTGTCCTGGAATTAGCACACAGGAAGTAGGATGATGTGTTTCAAGGCACTAGGCACCCACTCATTCCAGGCAGTGGTCAAGGCTACTGCTGAACCTCCTATTAAATCTTCAGAGAAAATTCCCACCACTGGAAATCCATAGGATCCATCAGTTCCTCGGGGGGGGGGGGCAGTCTGATCAAATGGTCTACATGTCCCCATGGAATAGGTTGGCAATGGCAAGCCAAAAGGAGTGATCTACTTATTTCAATATAGTGATATTAACATCCTCCGTTAGTGGATCATGTCACAACTGCCTAAGATAAAAACCAGATCTAGTGTTTGACCCCCAATATGAGTTGTGTCAATGATGACATAGGTTAAATTCATAATTGCTGTGAAGGCCTTTTATACATGCACCGTTCTGGACTCTATGTTCCTTGGCACCAGATTGAAATCCCTGAGTACCATCACAAGGCCAATGACAAAATCCAGCAGGGCAGGCATGGTGATTCTGGGCATCAAGGGAACAGTACATCAGCAACAATCCCAACTGTTCTTTACAGCCTGACTTTAACCAGAATCACCTCACATTTAGTACATCAACAACTGTCATCTTCCAAAAAGTTTCTGTCCTGGAAGAATCCCAATAAGGCAAGTCCAGTGAGAAATATTAACACCTCTTTTCAGAAGTCCAATAAAATGGAAGAAAATATGGGTATCAGGAGGAAGTATATCAGATTCCAACCTCAAAGTGTTTGTGTAAATACTTGTAAATATTTACCATAATGATTTCTACTTTACATACTGTAGGAAGTTAGCAAACCCCCCCTCCCTCCTAGAGGAATGGACTATTTTAGGAAATGTTAAAAAGGCATTAGATTTCCCTGCATGAAAAAAGGGGAAACATGTTTTAAAGACAAAGCAGCTCCCGGTCCCTCCTTTCAGCTGCAGGGTGATGGGATTAAGACATGGCCCTCAGGACATGATAGGATTAGCCATCTACCCACCTCACCACATGGCACCTGCGAAGATTACATCACCCAGCAAGGCTCAACCAAGCCTGGGACACAGCCTACAAAGTTAGCTAAGACCCCCCACTCCCTGGGATACATTTCTTGTACAGGAACAGGAAACTCTAAGGCAGGGCTCATAAGAGCGTATATGTTGGGTGATATCTCCATTGGGAGACAGAAAGTTGTGCAGCGGAATGTACAGCTAGAGAAACGTTGCTAGTAAAACACACAAATAGTATCTCAGACACTGTTAGTAAAAAAGTAAATAGCTTTTCTGGTGTTGTAAAACTAAACTACTGCTTCCAAGCAGTGATGGTTGGTAGTTAGTCAAAACAAAGTCCTTAACAAACTAACAATTGCTTACAGTCAGCAAACCACAATCTTTCTTCCTTCTTTAAACACAGTCAGTCACAGCAAACAAACAAGCAGTTAGCAATCAGTAGAGATATCAGCAAAGAGAAAACAATCCGGCAGAGAGAGCAATTAGAAGAGAGAGGAATATGCGCTCTCCTTACTTTCTCTTATTGGGGGAGATAATTACAGTCACTAATTGCATTCCAACATTCCAACATCCTTAAAGCAACAAGTACCATTTTCCATCATGGTATTATATATTGCCTACCCAACTCTAGGAGTCTACTCCTAACAGTATAAATATATCCCTTTCTCCACTCCACGTGCCTTTTTGCCCAGAACCTCAAACCGTATGGTGCTGCCTACCACCATCTTTTCAAGCAGTCTCCACGTTTCCAGTGTCTTTCTCCCCACTTGGAATGGAACCCAGATGGACATTTCTTCCAGCAATACAAAGTAGGTGCTGCAGGTATTGAGAGCAGGGTCCAAGGAGGAGGTCATAATTGTGTTGGGAACACAAGTAAAAGAAGTAAAAGAAGATGCATTTTCTATGAAACCCAGCTATGAAGACTTTACAAAGGAGCACCAGCAGTGTCAATTTCATCTGAAAACACTTTTCAGGCAGTGACCCGAGATATGATTGCAATACTTCACACAAGGTAGCGTTAGGTTATAACTGAGGCTTGAAGGCAAAAACTATGTACGACTGTTTTAATGGTTAAGTCTGTATGGTTAGTTTTGCAAGCTGTGTAAAAAAAGTGGGGAGAAGAAGGGGGATATCCTCTTCTGCAAGTGGATTACAAAAAAAAAGCCAACTAAATTATAAAAAAAGAAAGATGGATTTTGAAAAAGTAAAGACTTTGAATCACTTCTGATAGGAAGATTATAACTCTCATCACTCACTAAAATTCATTTTCTACCAGAAATGAGCTGACCTTACTAATATCCTCTAGGTATGAATTCATCTTCAGTTCGTGGAATTTTACTCTGAAACATTCCTTGGCATGATTCCATATTCCATTCTCAGAACCTTATAGATTATTTAGAGTAGTGTGGGGTTGTTGTTTTTTAACCTATATCAAATCTGCACAATCCCCAGGTTTACTTTGCTTGAGGGGGGTACAGATTTCACACTGTTTTGGATCGGTTTAAGTGATGTTCTTTTCCTTTGGAACAACAGATTAAAATAACAAGGCCTGCCACCCTTTTCTATTATTCTAAGCTACAGTTATACGTGCAGAATTCGAGCCATTTATTTCTACATCTTACATTGGCATCTCTGAACAACATGGCCAGGGTGAAAAATTAAATGTCAGTGACTTTGGTTCAATGGTATTTAAAAGAGTGGGAAATTGCTTGGCTTAAAAAATTAACATGACAGAAAATGCTTTGAAGAATCCTAGAATTAGTCACTATTTCTTAGGTCTGTTAACAAAAGGTTTTCCTACTGTATTTCTTTCATTTATCCTCATCTATACAAATTTAATGTGTGCAAATGTGAGCAGAAACTCAAATTATTTAAATATTCGCATTTAATTTTGCTTTTGGCATTCATATAATAATAATAATAATAATAAATTTTACTTATAACCTGCTCTCTCTCCCCGAAGGGACTCGAGGCGGGGCACAGGGAAATTAAAAACAAATTGACACAGACAAAGTACAAAGTTAAAATCACATTAAACATATCCTGCGCTAAAAACATCTATAAAAATAAAAACTATCCCTAAAAACCCCTTAACACTATTAAATTTACTTAAAATTACCCTAGGCCAGCCAAACGGAAGAAATGAGTTTTTAAAAGCTGTCGGAAGGAGCGAAGGTCCGTGGTTGTTCTGATTTCGGGGGGAAGGTCGTTCCAGAGGGTCGGGCCCACCACAGAGAAGGCCCTTCCCCTGGACGTCGCCTGCTGGCACAGCCTAGTGGACGGCACCCGGAGAAGTCCCTCTCTGTGGGAGCGAATTGGTCGCAGGGATGTATGAGGCAGAATGCGATCCCACAGATAGCTAGGTCCCGTGCCATGGAGCGCTTTAAAGATGGTAACTAACACCTTGAAGCGCACCCGAAAGATGACAGGCAGCCAGTGCAGCTCGCGCAGGAGCAGTGTTACATGGGAGAACCTAGAGGCTCCCATAACTACCCGTGCGGCTGCATTCTGGACTAGCTGAAGCCTTCGGGTGCACCTCAAGGGAAGCCCCATGTAGAGAGCATTGCAGTAGTCCAGTCGGGATGTCACGAGGGCATGAGTGACTGTGCAAAGGGCACCCCGATCCAATAGGGGACGCAACTGGCAGACCAGGCGAACCTGGTAAAACGCCCTCCTGGCCACGGCTGTCACTTGATCTTCCATGGACAGCCGGGCATCAAGGAGGACGCCCAAGTTGTGTGCCCCATCCACAGGGGTAAGGTGATCGTCCCCTATGGCCAGTGATGGGGTCAACTGGTTGTACCGGGATGCCGGAAACCACAGCCACTCGGTCTTGGACGGGTTGAGTCTGAGTCTGTTACTTCCCATCCATATAGATGAGATGAGTTTGTTAGGATACAAAGAGACATATATTTCTCCCTTTTATTTGCTTCTGATTATCTTCCTTTAAAAAAAACATCAGTGTTCTTAGGATTTGCACCATGTTTTGTTCATTAAGGAATTATTTAAATCAGTGT
This sequence comes from Rhabdophis nuchalis, assembly GCA_039707465.1. NCBI lineage: Eukaryota > Metazoa > Chordata > Lepidosauria > Squamata > Natricidae > Rhabdophis > Rhabdophis nuchalis. Next base: position 93,859,001 of record CM077648.1, on the reverse strand, counting down.
TTCTCAACATCAGAAATTTTAAGATGTGTAGATTTCATCTCCTAGAATTCCACAGCCACCCATGAAGATGGCATATGAAACCATCACCAACATCTTCAAAGGAAGAAGAAGAGAGCAACAACAGAGTACCCTTCCTGGGTATTATCTTAGCAGAGGCAAGGACAGGAACTTAGAAACACAAGGCTATGATAAACCACCCATATTAACTAAACTAACAGCCCACCCACCCACTAGAGAAGCTGTGTAACAACACTATTTAGAGGAGCACAAACACATTGCAGCACCCTTGTATATCAGAAAAAGGGAACAGATCATCTAAAATATCTTCCAATGAAAGGGATATCCACACAACATTATCAAAAAGTGCCTGACCACTCAACCATCTACAGCACAATCAACACAAGCTATGAAAATGATGTCAGTGCCATACATCAAAAACATCTCAGAAACAACCAACAAACTACTACAACCGCATGGCATCATCATAGCACACAAATCAACTAAAGCTCTCCAAAAGAACTTAAGTAAACCAAAAGATCCAACAGCTTCAGAAGAAAAAACAGGAGTCATTTACAACATAGAATATAAAAACAGCCACTATGTAGGGCAAACATGCAGAAGACTAGTAGAGCACAACCATGAACATCAGCTAGCAGTCAGCAGTTATGATATAAATTCCTTAATTTCCCAACAGATGGGCAGACTTAACCATAGTTTCAACTGGGAAACTGTGACCTTCCTGGACCAAGCCAAGTCCGAAAATGCTACAGAATTCCTAGAAACTTGGCACTTAGCCAAATCAGCCATTAACGGCACAAAGACATAAATAACATCAACATACCATTCAAAAGGGACAATCAAAAATCTAAAAAGGAAAGAAAAACTTTGAAACACTTTGCCAGCAATCAATAGCCAGATAAGAAGAAAACACCAAGATTAAAGGTAGATTAACAGCCAAACTGTAAACAATTCCCCAATCAAGGAACTACCAGCTCAAACAACAGCCTAATCAAGGAACCACCCAGAACACTCCCAACAAACTGGCAGGGCACGCCACTTGTTTGTAAACAGAGAGCAAGCCACACTCCCTTCTAGCACTGATGAAGTTACCCAGTTGGGTAATGAAATGTTTGGGGTGGGGGGGAGAAAGTGCAGAGAGCACCAAGGACCCCACAATTCTGGGCTGGCTGTTTGCAAGTCTGATTTGCCATGCTGAAAGATATTTTGAAAATTGGAGAAGCAGTGATTTATTCTTTAAGAGCTATGTAAGAATTCCACATCCTGTTAGTCCTACCTGAAACAGTATTTATTTGTTTATTTTATTTGTTCATATTTATATACCGCCCTATCTCCCAATTTTGGGACTCAGGGCAGTGCACAGGGAACAGTAAAACACAATACAATAAATATAATAAAATGTTAAAAGTAAATTAAATTAAGCAAACCTGTGCTAAAATTCTAATTAAAAACTATCACTAAAATCAATTTAAAAAACTATGCCAAAATCAATTTAAAAACTATGCCAGGCCGGCCACTTGAAACAAGTGTGTTTTTAATGCCCGACGGAAAAGGCGTATGTCCGTAGTTGTACGAAGGTCGGGGGGCAGGTCGTTCCAGAGGGCGGGGGCTGCCACAGAGAAGGCCCTCCCCCTGGGGGTCGCCAGCCAGCATTGTCTGGCTGACGGTACCCTGAGGAGGCCCACCCTGTGGGAGCAGACAAGTCGAAGGGAGGTATGTGGTAGGAGGCGGTTCTGCATAACCAACCTATTACAGTTTTAGGATAGAGTGGGAAGTAAAAATCAAACCTTTTACAGCAATGATATACCACTTCTATATTGCTGGTAAAAAACAACAACATGGGCATGTCTATGGAATTTCAGCTCAGCTAGAGAGAATCATTAGAGTATGCTAGAGTTGTTTGGTGGGAGCTAATCTGAATATTTGACTTTTTCTAAGAGAACTTTCACTAATACAGGGTTTTTCCCAGAAAGGGAGCACTCTGAATAATTCTGTTCTTTGCTAAAGAATAGGAGTTATAGCCTACATCAGTGGTCGGCAAACCGCGGCTTGCGAGCCGCATGCGGCTCTTTGGCCCCTTGCATGTGGCTCTTCAGTCCCTCTCTGATTCCCTCCCTCCCTTCCTCCCTCTGTCTCTGGGGCTGTGTGGCTGGGAGGGAGGTGGACGCGCGGCCCCAGAACGTGCGCCATGGTGCCTGCCGGAGGGAGCCGCAATGGAGACGTGACTGGCTTCTCTGCCCGACGCCCCTGCCGGGCGACAGCCTCGGTAGTGCTTAAGATAATGGTAGCCTTGGGTGCTCGCCCTGCCTGCTCACTTGCCCGCTGCGGGAAGAGGCGTCGCCCGGCAGGTCGCCCAGCAGGGGCGTCGGTCAGGGAAGCCGGGCGCATCTCCACCAGCTCCCTCCGACAGCCACCATGGCACAAGTTCTGGGGCTGCGTGGCTGGGAGGGAGATGGACGCGCGGTTCCAGAACGTGTGCCGTGGTGCCCGCCGGAGGGAGCCGTGATGGAGACGCGACCGGCTTCCCTGCCTGACGCCCCTGCTGGGCGACCTTGGGCAGCAGGAGCTGCACGTTCTGGGGCTGCGTGGCTGGGAGGGAGGTGGACGTGCGGCCCCAGAACGTGTGCCGTGGTGCCTGCCGGAGGGAGCCGCGATGGAGACGCGACCGGCTTCCCTGCCTGATGCCCCTGCTGGGCGACCTGCCGGGCGACAGCCTCGGTGGTGCTTAAGATGACAGTAGCCTTGGGTGCTCGCCCCGCCTGCTCCCTCGCCCGCTGCGGGAGGAGGCGTCCGTAACCTCCGGCATGCCGGCCCTTCTGCTGCTTCCCGGGGGGGGGAGAGGGGAGAGAGGGAGTGACTGACAGACACAGAGAGAGACAGAGGGGGAGGGAGGGAAAGACAGAGAGCCAGACAGAGACAGAGAGAAAGAGAGGGAGGGAGAGAGATGGAGAGAGACACAGATAGAGAATGACACAGGGAGGGATTGAATCGGAGACAGACAGGGGGAAAGAGGGAGAGACAGATATACAGAGAGAGGGAGGGAGGGAGAGAATCAGAGAGAGTGACACACACAGAGACAGGGAGAGACAGAGAGAGGGAGGGAGAGACAGAAAGAGAAAGAAAGAGAGAGAGAAAGAGAGAGAGAGAGAAAGAAAGAGAGACAGGAAGAAAGAGAAAGAGAGAGAGAGAAAGAGAGAGAAAGAGAGAAAGAAAGAATGAGAGAGAGAAAGAAAGAGAGAAAGAGAGAGAAAGAGGGAAAGAAAGAAAGAGCGAAAGAAAGAGAAAAAGAGAGAGAGAGTGAGAGAAAGAAAGAGAGAGAGAGAGAAATGGAGAGAGAGAGAGAGAGAGAGGAAGAAAGAGAGAAAGAAAGAAAGAAAGAAAGAAAGAAAGAAAGAAAGAAAGAAAGAAAGAACTTATTACCACAATTGAGTTTGGTTTGAGTTTTTTTGTTATTTATTAAAAATCAATAAAATAAAGAAATAAGTCTAGAAATATATTCTATTTTTTCAGGAATTGTTCGGTGCAAATAAATATTATAAAAAATTAAATTAAATTAAATTAAATTAAATTAAATTAACAGGGTAACTTCAAAGAATCCTTATGGTATTATGGATCACTCGTGCAAAGAAGCCTGATTTATCACAGCTCAGTACCACTATAGAGAGATAAAGATAAGTAGGTATGTACGTAGCCACTCATTCAAATTATACCCCACCTCAAGTGCTATAATAATACTAGAAAGCAGGTTTTTTTATGTCAGAGTTCCTTTTGCATGAACATCCATATTATTGCATTTCCACTGGCAGAATCTCTTTCACTTGTTTATGGATATTGTTATAGATTTTCTGCTATATCTTCCTCGGTTAGTCAAGCAATTAAATTAGCTGAAGATATGTTTCAGCATAAGCTTCATGTAAATATATCATTGAGTGGTGGGCATGACAAAGAATGATTTGGCAATTTGCAGCCCACCAATACTCTAGATCAGGGGTCCCCAACCCCCGTGGACCGGTGTCGGTCCGTGGCTTGATAGGAACCAGGCCGCAGTGAGTGGCGCAACTTTTAGAAAGGGCCGGAGAGAAGGAGGAGGGAGGAGGGGGCAGCCCCCTGGGCAGAGTGCGCACCAGGGGCGGGAAGGCGCAGGGGCGGCCGCTCGCACTGTTGGGGGCCCGAGATGGGCGAGTGAGCCGACTCACTCCCCAGCGCATGCATGTGATGCCTGTTCCCCCTCCTCCCCGCTCCCCCTCTATGCCAGACAAGCCATGGCCACTGGTCCGCATAATTTTTTTAACATGAAACCCGTCCCTGGTGCCAAAAAGGTTGGGGACCCTTGCTCTAGATCAGTGATGGCTAACATTTTTGCCATCGTGTGCCAAAAACAGGGGGGAGCACATGTATGTGTGTTGTGTGTGCATATGCCCCCATACATAATTCTATGCACCCTCCCCCTGTGCATGCACACATGACACACACACCCATGCTCCCCCTGCTTTTGGCACACGATGGCACTTTGGACCCATTTTTTACCCACCCCAGGCTCCAGACACTTTCTAGGAGCTGGGGAGGGCGAAAAAGGCCTCCCCCTCCCCCAAGAGGCCCTCCAGAGGCCGAACACGACCCATTCGCCAAATTACGGTTGGATCAAAAAGTTCGTTTTTTCCTCTCCCCAGGCTCCAGACCCTTTCTAGGAGCCTGGGGAAGGTGAAAATAGTCTCCCCCACAAGAGGCCCACTGGAGGCCAAAAACAGCCTCTTTCCCAACTTCTGGTGGACCCAGAAGACTGGAAAATCATCTGGCCAGAGCGCACATGTGCACCAGAGCTGAGCTTGCGTGCCCACTGATATGGTTTCGGCTGCCACCTCTGGCACATGTGCTATAGGTTCCCCATCACGGTTCTAGTTAACCCACCAGGGCTTTTACAGGACCCAGTAGTACATTATTTAAGGTCTTCTGAATATATTGTACCATGTAAAATGAAGTCCCCAAATTACTTGTCAACAATAATTTGTTACATTATATTTGCTGTAATAGTAGTACTGTATAATGTTTTGAGAGTATGCTTTAATTTGATGAAAATTCAAGCTTTGCCTTCAAAACACCTAATTGAAGCACAACCTATTAAATGGTAAAAGGGCTCCTAACATGTATTTTCAATGGAGTGAATTGTCCAATGGAACAAAATGGTTGGCCAAATCAACTCTTTTAATTCATTGGACTTATTTCATTTTTCTAGGCTGAGCTGCTATTTCACTATAACAATATGACTTAAATCAATAATTCCAGTTGGAACAGAATAATTCTGTATGAAATCTCAACTTAACAGGCTACCTCCTAATCATTATAGAGTTGTCAAATGCACTTAAAATTAGTATTCCCCATGATCAAATTGCATGAAATGTAGCATCTGCCAATTTCATCCTTTTTTTGCAGTTGGTTGCAAAAAATGTAGAAGGGTAGATCAGCAGAGGAGAACAAGGAAGTTCAGTGTCCTCTGCCAATGTATCAAAACCCTAAATTGACAGCCTTGTTAGGGGCAACACTTAGCTGTAATTGGCCCTGGCTCATGAGAAAGTAGGACAAAGGATAGGCTCCCAGTAGGCTATCAGCAAGCTCTCAGAGGTGCATTTGCTGAAGATGTTGAAGCAGAACTAAATTAACAGCTCTCAGATAGTAAATTCCCTAATGTAACAAAGGCAACTGAATGACAAATAATTTTACATTGACTTCACTCTGAGATCAGCAGGGCAGCGTCAGCATATGCAAACAGCTCTCTAATTGTCAGCCTGGCATCTTATGGTGTGTTTGACTAGGCAGTAATTCAAATAGCCTCTTAGGTGTTGCAAAGATTTGTTATGAAGATGCAATAACCTCCGCCCTCAACAAAATAGACATTTTGCTTAACTTCCCATATGCTATTACAGAATTGGCATATGTGGAAAGAAACCTAATCCATGTCAGAGTAATCAGGAAGAGTTTGACATGGCTTTCTGGGCATCTGCCTGGCTTGTGATTCAGATTAATAATGTAGAGGGGATGAGAGTTTGTATCTTTAAACTGGGAATTGCTCTATCTGAAAGAACTAATGACCAATAGAGCATTTGTCCCCACAGAGCAGTGGCAATGTTGGAAGAAAAATGTATCAAAAGAAAGAAGAGTATTCCATGTGCCCCAGCAACTAGTCCACTGAGCACTAACTCATGATTCCTTCTACTTCCTAAGATATGTACCTGAGAAGAGCTGTGGTTAGAATACAATATTGCAAGCTAACTCACTGCTCAGTCCAGAACTTCGATCCTGACTGGCTCAAGGTTGACTCAGCCTTCCATCCTTCCAAGGTCAGTAAAATGAGGACCCAGATTGTTGGGGGCAAGATGCTGACTCTGTAAACTGCTTAGAGAGGGCCGTAAAGCACTGTGAAGTGGTATATAAGTCTAAGTGCTAGTGCTATTGTTACCTGGCAGGTTTATCCTAGGATTTCCAGGGCTGCTACAGATTTGTCAACTGGGGTGGCAGTTGCTCAGCCTCAAACCAGCTCCATAATTAATTAATCCCCTTTACTTTTCTATTTCCTCCCCTGCATGGTTTGCACAATATGTTGTTTCTTTTTCCCAAAACCATACCACAAGAGAGCATGTTTGAAGAATTTGTCTTCCTATAATCCTATTAGAGACTTTGTGTTTTTTCAACCTGTTAAATGCCTCAACCTCTTCCTCCAAGCGAGGCATGACACCAGCATATTCTAAGCCTCAGCAGCAAGCAGTTTGGTCCAAGGGCATAAGATCAAATCTGAGACTTCGCCATCAAGTTTTGGGCTGAGGCCTTCAAATCCAGCCTTGTTTTATTTAATTACGCTTATAAAAGATCATAGCATCAAATTCTGAAGTGGCAGTGCCTGTAAACACAAATTCTGAAGTGGCAGTGCTTGTAAACACATACATTGCATGACTTTTCCTGCACAAGACAACTGCTCTTTGTTTTATAGTTGACATTTTGGAAACACATTGTAAGACCTGGCAGAACTAGGGAAATATCAGGAGTCTGGACAGTTATTCTCAGTAAGAGAGATAATTGATCCAATAATAATAGCACTTGATCCAATAACTGAAGCTTCTAGAAAGCTGATATGTTTAGATTATTATTTTTTTAGTTCCATCCTAATTGCTCATCACTCTACCGGGAATGTTGTATATGAATAAAATAGGACAAAGACTTGTAACCTAGCATATACTTTCTCTATATTATTAAAAAGCATTATATGAAAAACTTCATTGACCAAAATAATGATGTTTGGTAGAGGCCATTATTTATGGATCCACTTAGTGACAACAAAAGCTTATGATGAATTAGAAACTATAATGTAAGAAGAATGTGTGTCAAAGAACATGAATTAACAAAAATGAAAGAAAATAAGTATGTGTGTATATATAAAAGTAGGAATACATAGATAGGTATTAGTTGCTCATTATGCTCCAGTGAATGGTGATAATAAAAGAACCAGATACCAATTTGGAAGAAAAATGTGCAATATTCTGAATGAATGTGATTTAGGAAGAAAATAATCTTTCTACTAGATGATATGAAGAGATGGCTGGGAATAAGCTGAGAGACTACAGAAAACCTAATTGGGCTATTAGAATGAATGAATGAATGAACTTGATAGCTGGTGAAAATCTGCTTAGACAAAAGTCCATTTGTCTCAGAAAAGTGGTTTAAATGTAAATACAGTATATTCACACATTCACATTGCAAAAGAATGAACATAAATCATATAATATTATTGATTTAATTGTGATAAAAAAGAGAGAATTAATGGAGTTTGCAAAGAGAATGAGAGACTCTAATATGGTACAGATAGTTTTTCTGTAGTGTCAAGTGTGGATCTTGGGGGAAATGAATACGGAAGAAAAGAAGTGAGTGAATGAATGTAGAATTACAATAAATGAAATGTATACATTGTGTATGAAAAAGGTTTAGAAGACAGATTATCCTCCCAACAGAATGGATAGAAAGTGGGTTTAAGAAACAGAGCATTAAAGTTACTTAGAATAGAAAGAAAAAGAGTTATAGTACAGAGTGTCACTGTGGTGTGTGTAATTATGCTAATATTAAGTATGAAAAGAAGTTTGGTGGGATGATGAAGTAAAAGTAGCTGTGGATGAGAAAAATGCATGAGAAAACGTTATCACCAAATGGTATTGTAATGATTATTATAATGTGTATAAAGACAAAATATAATCCTGAAAAGTACTAAGACTGTAAATGTAGATGTTACATTAAAATGTTCAAATATACATGTGTTTGTTTATGGTACACTCGTTCAACTTGCTTAACAAGTGCATGGTGACTGTATTGCTACCTCATGATTGGAAGAATTGTTATTGTTTCTCTGTATGAATGGAGAAATAGCAAGAATGAATGCAAAAACTGCAGTTAAAATAATTGTTTAGCCTGGTAGGGGAGGTATTTGGCAAAACTGTGGCTGAAAAGATATGAGAAGCGACAGGCTTATGTCGAGCAACCTTATGTCGAGCAGAGAACACATAGACCCAATTCTGTTCTTAAAAAGAACACTGAATAATATGTGAAGGTAAACGAGAAAGTTGTTGTTAAATGGGTTTGAATAAAATAGGCTTGAATTATGAAACAAGTTTGATGGTAAGAGTGGCATAGAATGGAAGTCAAATATGCTTCAGACTAAACAGAATATTAAAGAGAAAACAGATGAAGCTTAAGCAGCAAGTAAGTTGGGAATATGTGATGTGTCCTTGGTTTTGAATGTGCTTATAGAGAAAAATATAATGAACACTTGTGGTGACATCAGAAGTGCATTGCTCAAATATACCAATTACTGACGTGACTGTATTGGTATATTTGTATGCAGATTATGCCATGTTATTGACTAAGAATCTGAATGATTTGTAGCAAATGTTAGATAAATTATGTGATGCAACAAGGCATATGGATTTGAAAATTAGGGTATCAAAGTCCCAAGGTAGCTGTGCTTGACAGAAAAATGAATGGCTGCAAATTATACATAGCTGGAACAAGTAAATAACTTCTTGTGTTTCTCTCCAGAATGTTAACTAAACATGGAAAATTGATAGAGGAATTTTAAAATGTGCATACACTTGAGAACTAGTGGGTTGCGTGTGGTCTGTGGCAAGGAATTTTTTTTTTTTAAAGCAAAAGCAAAAATGACTGTCTATTTAGGCTCACTTGATCATGAAGTGAGAATTGGGTATAAAAAGGAAATTGCAAGAAGGGATAGAGTCAAGAATGAGTGGGTGCTGAATGAACGTTGATTAAATACAAAAATAAGAGACCAGGATGAAAGAAGTGCTTTGAATGGCATGGCCATTATAGTGGGAATGAATGAAGATCAAATTGCAAAACAAAAATATGAAGGAAGAGTAAATGGATTGAGAAGGTGAAGAGCAAAAAAACCAGGATGGAATATGATTGATGAGATTCTTATTTTAAAAAAAGCAAGAAATGTAATGAATAAATGTCAATGGATAACAGGATATAAGGTTGTGGTGATATTCCAGGTTACAAAGGTATGAAAAGGCACAGTAAATGATATTAGTCATTTCTTTTTCGTATTTTCGTATGTTTAAATTCTTTGGCTTCTAATTTCTTACTTATCTCTGTGTTCTGCAATGTTTCCTGAAAGGAAAGAATATAATGTAGGTCTCTGGAGAATCTAAAAAAACTACAAAAAGATCCGGAAAGATAATTCTATAAGTTTAAACTATTTAATAATGGAAAAGGCAAATTTACTCAAAATGAGAAGGCACCAAGTCTCTTGTTGGAATATTGGTAACCCTGGGACCCAAAATAAGTATTTGTATGTCATAGATGTTAATAAGGTAAAGATAAAGGTTCCCTTCACACATATGTGCTGGTTCCCGACTCTAGGGGGCGGTGCTCATCTCTGTTTCAAAGCTGAAGAGCCAGCCCTATCCAAAGACCTTTCCATGGTCATGCGACAAGCATGACTAAATGGCAAAGCCACATGGAACACTGTTAGCTTCCCACCAAAGGTGGTCCCTATTTTTCTACTTGCATTTTTATGTGCTTTTGAACTGCTAGGTTGGCAGAAGCTGGGACAAGAAACAGGAGCTCACTCCGTTACGCGGTGCTAGGGATTCAAACCGCCAAACTGCTGACCTTTCTGATGGACAAGCTCAGTGTCTAAGCCACTGAGCCACCACATCCCTATAGATAGTAATACTTCTACTTAATAACTCTTTAAGCCTAGGGTCAGCAAATCTCTCTTGGCTTAGTACAATAGGTATTGGTGTCCCACACTAATTCCAAATATGCATATGTTATATTATTATGGAACTTGTATGGCTTACCTAGAATGGATATTTCATTTATTTATACATCTTATACAGATAGTCCTCAACTTATGACTGGTTGCTTAGTAACTTTACAAGCTCTGCCTACCTGGTACCTACAACCTGGATTTGAAATTCCTGATAATAATAATAATAATAATAATAATAATAATAATAATAATAATAATAATAATAATAATAATAATAATAATAATAATAATAATAATAATAATAATAATAATAATAATAATAATAAAAAATAATCTTTACTGTCATTGTAATAATATTGTAATAAAATTACAATGAAATTGGTTTGAGCGCCGTGCCAACACTTGCACCAGGTGGGATACAGACAGCAGTGACAGTCACAACAGGAATCTCTCCAGGCAAACGAAAAGGCCGACAAATGACTGTTGAAACAAAATGGCTGACAAATGACAGTTGAAAAGGATCAACTGTACTCTGTCTCTTGTTATCCATCTCTTCAAATCTGCCCGGCATTCCAGGAGCTGGTGGAAGAGGAGCACGTCTCTTTTTCTTCTTTCTTTTACAGTAGGTTCAGAGCGAGTTTTGATGGAAAAGTCTGCTGTGACACCAGGAGCTCAAAGCCGCTGCGCCTAAGCGCGCCGCCATCTTGGATCATCAGGAGTGATGGTTCACTCCTCTCAGTCACATAACCATACTTTGATCTCTTGGCAATTGGGCTGCATTTACGGCTGTTTGCAGTGTGCCAGTCATTTGACTGCATTTTACAAGAGTTTTGTTGAAAACAGGAATTGACTTCTAGTTTGGGGCAAAATTACATAGTTTAGACTGTGAATTCGTCTAATGACTGTGGTGATTTGTTTAACAACCACAAGAAAGGTTGTTAAATTTGGTCAATTTACAACTGTCATGAGTAACAATCATGATGGGCACGCTCTATTATGGTTGTAACTTGAGGACCAACTGCACAATTATCCCAGGCAGCTCACAGCAAGAGCGTGTTTGAGAAGATATGAGGATAGTTTTATTACACTTTCTTGCCTGATATCACTAATTATTATGATCATTTTGGGGATTTTAGGATAAATGAATATTCTGTTGCCAGAAGCATTAAGGTTTCAATAACTGCTTTAAGATACCGTCTGTCTCTTTTAATTATCCATAAATAAAGAGTAAAAGCAGCTTTTGAAAAGACGGTAAATTTTGGGTTCAATGTATCTTTTTTCTTCTTCTAAAAAATACCTTCACGGTGTACAGTAGACAAGTCTAGCAATCTTCTTGAGAATACAAATAATGCTTAAGGTTAGCGCTTTGCTGTAGCACACTAGATTTCCATTTAAAAAATAAAATAGGAGAAAAATGAAAAAAGAAAGCATTTTGGGGATGGGTTATTAGAGTTTTGGGGTGGACCACAAGGGAAGTAGTTTCAGGCACATAGGACTCTATGGACATCAAGTTGGGATCCAGCCACTAAAGCAGGTTGGGTATTGTAGAAATGATTGACTCAGTTATTAGTGTTCACATTTCTCCCCAAATGGAAATGTGCTAATCACTAGACATTATAATCAAAGAATGGAAACAGATTGTCAAGTCACTCAGGCATCCTTTTTCTTCCTGCTTCTTTCTGTAACATACAAAGCCAGCCATGTACTGTGGAACAAAAAGATACTTCAGACCTGATGAGATTATCTCCAAAACAGAGGGCTGTTTTACATTGAAATCTGAGAACTGAGCCACCTGAATCAATGCAACACTTACATTGAGGTGCTAAATGAAACTCACTCATATCATTTTTTGAAAGCTTGTGATCCCTCCCAACTATTCTCCAAAGGGAGAAGGCAGGGGAGCTCAGGTCGGTATGCTACCTCTATATTATATTGGCAAATAATATTTATATGATAAACATTTTTTTTAAAGGAAGCCTTTGTCTAGTCTCAAGAGAGAGTGAACCATAAAAAGTAGAAATTGTGCTGGCAGTAACATTCACTGTTGGGAAGGGCAGGGTATATTCTATGCACTCATAGATATTTTATTGCTTTTTCATAAATTTGAGGGATGCTCCTTAGCAACACATTGATACGAGATGGCATCTTTTTCAAATGAAACTTGGTAATTCTGAATGTTGTTAGCATGGGAAGAGATCTTATAGGCCATTAATGAAAGAAATCAAGAGAGAACTCCCCAGCAGATGGCTGTCCAGTCTTCGTTTAAGAAATCTTCATTAAGGATAGCTTAACAGTCCCCTCATTAATTGTCACACTGCTTCTAATTCAGGAAATATCCCCTAGTGTTTTAACTGCTATCCAACTCGGTACAATTTATATTTATTTACGAGGTTTAATCCTGTTCTGGAGTAGCAGAGAAGTAGGACAGCCTCTTACAAAATGGGCAACAGAGAGGAAACAAATCAGCAAAAATGAGAATTAAAGAAATCACAGATTTGCATGTTCTTAGGAAGAATTACTATACTTTCCATGCATCTCATCAATCCGTGGCAAAGATTGTGACTGGATAACCAGTGTTGTGCCTTCTATTTGCTGTCCAGGTCCTGAGAAATCAGGAGTAACTTAAAGTGCTGCTTTCTCCCTTTCTACTAGAGTTATTTGCCCTTGAACCCAACTCTTCAAATAGATGACACGGACACACTGATCAAAAAATATTCTTTTTCTATGTGAGACCTTCTCATATTTGAAAAAGAAATATTATAATGTGCTGCAGGGATGGGTAATCCTTCAGTTGTTCCCGAAGGCCTCATAATTCTTATATTTTTGTCTGTGACAGGCTAAGGCTGATATTAGTTCAGGTCCCAGAATATTTGGACAATGTTAGCTGAACAATGACATCTATTTTTGTCATAGCAGTCTTTCTGTGGACAGCAAAAATCTATGAATATAGATTCAATTCAGTTGGTTCTTCTCCAGTCTCCACATACAAAGTTAACCTCCTTAAGATCTTTTTATCCAAAACAGCACAACATAGGCTTAACTGTAATTCTCTGTGTCTTAAGAATTAAAGTATAGCTAAAGTATAGTAAGCATTCTCCTCTCCCACATTGGGAGCCACCCAGTTTGTTATGAGGTGTGCAGCTATGTAAATATTTTAAATCAAATAAATAAATATAGTTTAGTGTAAAGAAGCAAAGTAGCTGACTTGAGGTTTTTCAACAGATGCTAAGTACCCACAATAATACAGCCATGTGTCTCCCTTTTACCTCCAGTTAAACACTTAATCTTGATGTGAAGCCATTGCCAACCTTTTTCTCCATAAATCTAATCCTCTCTTTTAATGATGGCTATTTTTACATCTTACAATCGTAAATTTTATGCTTTAATTATACTTCCTTTTTGCCAGTCTTTAATCTCTTACAAGTTATTCTACAAAAATCGTCGCCAGCTACAAATTCATTTTTGGACAAGTCACAAGAAGGAAAGCAACAAAAATCAAGCATCCACACTCTTAATCATTTATCTTTTTTTTAAATAAGAAATTTATTGCAAATATAGAAATCGATTTTCTCCATACAGGAATCTCCGATTCAAGGGGGAAAAAAGTCGTGCCATTCAGTTTAAAACATGGAGTGGCGAGAAACAAAAAATATATATCAAATCAAAATTCAACCTAAAATAAAGTCAAATTTCAAAAACAAATCCCCATACACAACCAAGGTTCACAGGATTGTAACAGGAGGAGGAAACCCAAGTGGCTGGTGAGGACCCAAACCGGCAGCTGCCTCGAATTGTGTATTACATTCAAGGGGAGCAGAAGAGGGACTCAAGAAAGAAACTGGGGGAGGGGTTACCCCCCATTCTTGTACCCCAATTCTGTGCTTGTGGGTGGCAGGGCAAAGCTGAGATTCTACCCCTTTTATAATTGTCTCTTTTCCCACATATTGTGGCATAATAGACTGTCCCAAAGTGTTGTCCTCCAGATGTTCAGGACGCCAACTCTCTGAATTCCCAACAACTGGGAATTGTAAGAATTGCAACCCAAGTTGGGACCAGGTTAGGGAAGGCTTTGTTACAGGATTAAGAGTGTAGGAGACACCTGAAAGCAAGGATATATTTATTGATCAGCTCATAAAACTAACATATATATATGTATATATTCATATACATATATGAATTAAAGTCAAGAATGGGAAAAATAGGGAATGGGAGAAAATAAGGATCTATGACAGTGTTTCTTCATCTTGGCAACTTTAAGATCTGTGAACCTCAACTCCCAGAATTCCACAGCTAACGTGCTGGCTGGTGAATTTTGAGACTTGAAATCCATACATCTTAAAAGTTGTCAGGGTTGAGAAACACTGACCTAGGGACGTTCATCCATCCAGATGATGAAACAAGAATGTATAGTTGTATTTGAGAAGGACAAACATCCCATTTGCAGTCTCTTTTCAAGATAAGGTTACTGCCCAGGAGCTTGTAAAGTTAAATCTTCATTGTGAATAAGATACAACAGATAGATGCGGAGTTTTCTCCCAGTTTGCAATAGAAAGGACTATCCATGAAGATACTTCAAGATAGTTAAGATCCGTTTCATGGAATAAAACATCACAAAGTACCTAAAAGCAAAGATTTTAAGAGCATAGTGGGGAGTGAATTTTTCCTCAAACGCTGGAAATATTCCCCCACAAAAGGAAAAAAAAATAAAGTTCAGTACAAAATACTTCACAGTGAAATTCATTAAAGAACAACTTCCCAATGTTGTAGTTCATACACTGTGACTCTAGGGAGGCTGTTGTCCCTGACCCTGGAAGGATTGCACTTCTAGTAATGTGCAGCGTCATGGCTGTTGATCAATGGATTGTGGCCTCCATATAAACATGGGACTTTCCACATGGAAAAATGAAATTACTATACACTACCTTTGCTACTCATTTGCATCTTAGGCCAAGGAAACTGGAGCAGATGTATCAGGTCTTGATTTTCTTTCTTCTGTGGCTGATTCTTCTCAAGTAGCTTTGGCTGAATTAGTGATGATTAACTCAGGGAAAGTTCCTCTTGCCATATTGTCTGAATAATGTACTGCATCATGTTATGTTTTTTACATCTAACATATATAAACCTATATTTAAGGGGAGTGCCCACAACTGGCCAGTGTTTCACGAACCCTCCAACTTGCTCTTACTTCTACGCATATCTGCTTCTTCATCCAGACTTCTCTTTCAGCAGTTTAGTACACTAGCTGTGCTAATCTTCTCCTCAAAATATTTTTCACTGCTAACTTGAAATCTAATCTGATCATTATTTTCTGATAAATTTTTCTCTTCCCCCTTCAATATTTTTCTAATCCTACCATAAACCATTCTTTCTTCTATTTTTTCATCTTGTTTTCTCTTTATTTATTATTATTGTTCTGAATTCGATCTCAGAAATTAATCATAAGGACATATCAAAGAAGAAAATCACAATCACTGAACTTTCGGTCTGTCCCAAACTAAAACAAAGGCAGTGAAGATTCCCTGGGGTTTTTTTTAATGCCTATTTCACTCATCTCTGCAGTCACCAAATGCTCACCCCATAATTTCCCATTATTCCACACGTCCCTGCATTTGTTTGGCTCTTCTTTCAATAGTACCAAGAGCAACAGCACTTTTTAAGGGGGGGGGAGGGTGTTACCTTGATATGTGGATTAATAAGGTATGGGGATGAAAAGTCTCTTTTCTCTAGTTATCTTGAAAGTAAGCAGTGGCAAAGATGAAATTCAGAGGGTGGACAGGTGGTTTAGGGACAGCCTTTGGGGACAGCCTTTAAATTCTTAAAATTAGCATGGAGAAATGATGCAAAAGGTACAGATGTTTTACCTATAGGATGTGAGAATGTCTGAATATCTAAGGCAGGGGTGTCAAACTTGTGGCCTGCAGGCTGGATGCATCATGTGATGGCCACTGCCCATGCTTGGTTTAATGAAGGGGGGAAAGTCACGATACGTCATGTGTGACGATGCAAGTTTGACCTAAGGGAATCGTGAAAGATCTTGAACTAGTCAGTTAAGCTGCATCATTGAGGTTCTTTGCAATGACTGTTCTAGGGACATTAATTTAAAAAAATAATAATAATTGTATTGTAACTCTTCAGGATCAAAATCTAATCACCACCATTTCTGCTTTATCTTCCTAAGATGTTTTTCTATATTCTCCCACTCATAAATAGACAGGGATTTATTCTGGCTTCTCAGGGACTGAAGCTTGTTTACATGCAGCTTTCTCTATTGGTATAACAATGTGTACTACTTTGTGCTCACGAGTTCAGGCAAAACTGTTTAAATTTTGCTGTGTTTGTTTTATGGCCCAGTGGCAGAGAAAGTATAGTAAGAAAAGGTAAAATAGAGGGAAACAGAGAAGTGACTCCAGCACATTCTAAGACATTTTCAATAGAAAGGTGTTCTGACTCTCTCCCTTCACAAGATAATTAACTAGATGGACTGCTACTTGGCAGCTTGCCTGAACTAACCTGAACTACACTGAAAGATTACATGACACAATTCTCCAACTCTGTAGCTTCTCTTTTGTTTCCTGCAAACCTACTCTTCACAGAGGATTTCTTTTAAAGCCTCTTGGGAAGGGCCAGGCAATTAGGCAGCTGATACTGATTATCTCCGATGGCATCGTTCTGCTAATTGCCTCCTCTCAATCCTTAGCCTGACATCCGGGACAAACTGGGTTTCCTCCTCTAGAGCCGACTCATAGGACTCCTCACTAGAGGAATCCCTCAGCAGCTCATCCGGAGCCGGCTGGGCCACAACAGAAAGGTATATATGTAGCTCAGGGTTGAACTTCTATATAACTAGGAGATGAGACAACTGATATTTTTTCTTTGAAATAGTAGCGAATATCTGATATTTTTCTTTTTAGGGACACTTGAAAATCCTCAAACTGCACAACCCTTGGTGTTCTCTAAGCTTGGCTCTTTTGCAGATGTTTCATCACTCAACTAGGTAACATCATCACTAGGTTCTAAGAACTACCAAGGAGAAAACCACATTGCCACCAACACTGGAAAGGCAAGCTACTGTAGATACAAAGGGAACCAACCCCACCTTCTCTCACACTGATAACGTTACATGGTTGAGTTATGAATTGCTTCCCAGCAAATATCAAGTACAAAAAGCTCCAAGGAGCCCTCTGACATTTTCATAACAAAATAATTCCAGTCAACCAGTCAACTAGTATATTGGATGGTAAATCTGCCTTAATGTTTAGAAAAACATACATGAATTTTGTTTTATATCATTGTACCACTTTCTGTATCTGAACCCAGTCTAGATAAATTATGGGTTCATGACAGGGAGCCAACATTATGTGGCTAAATAGCTGATGCCCACATCATGATACATGAAAGTTTTATTCTAGTTGTGGAAAGCAGTGGGATTAACTCAGATTTGAACAATGCAGAATGTGAAGCAGCTTCACCTCTAGTCTTGCTCCTCTTATTGGTTAAAGACATATTTGATTTTACCTATACTTAGTAAGCCCCTTTCCAAAGCCCCTTTCTATGTTTCTTAGCCTTTGCTTCTTTTCTATTCCTGTTGTGTTCATTAGGCCAACCAATCTCCTTTTCTCCAATCATGTTCTCTTCCTTTTTGTGGAGGCCCCATTTCCCATGACCTCCTATCTGCTCCATGCTGCTGTCTTTGAGAACTTCCAGTAAAGATTTTGCAAGCACATCAGTGCTGCCTCAGCCAACATTCCTTTACATAAATTTTCAATTGTTAATAATGAATATTTCACACCCATCTCAAGAAGAATTATCTGGCAAATGAAGCTGGGAGAGCACTGCAGTATTTACAAGAGTTAGGATCTAGTGTCTTCCAATTGGATCAAAACTTCAGTAGTGTCCTTTTTGCAGGCCAAGATTCAGTATGGAAACACCACTTCTTTGTTGTTCCCTTATTCTTCTCCAAATCGATCACAGGAAGAATCTGTTCCGTGAAGCACTCTTCCAAAATTCCATCTTTGACGTTTCCGTTCCAATGATGTAAGAGGTCCTAGCAAAGGGAGCAGAATCCAACTCTGGCTTCCCCTTTTTTTCATCAGGATAAACAAAATGTCTATTGCTCCATAACAGTTACATTATGGACAATGAAAACAAGTTGGAAGCCCTTCAGAAGAAATATCAAGTTTCTTCTTCAGATTCTTCTAGGAGAAATGCTCTCCTCGGAGATGTTTTGGGACTTGTAAGGAAGAACCATACTAGTGGGAAACTAAATGGGTGTGGTGGTGTTCATTTAGTGCATGTCTCCACTATAAAAGGCCTATTAAGAAGGACATGTACACTACAGCATTGTTATTTAATCATATGCAAAAAGAACAGGAGGTGTAATCCACTGAGTCCAAGGGGACACAGTAGACACAATCTACTGTGTCCAAGGGGAGACTTTCCATGTAAACAAATTGCTTCAAATTACCAAGGTGCCCTTAAAGAAGCCTTTCCATTTGCAAGACACCCTTAAAACTTGTGTTTTTAATCTATTCCTGGACAGAAAATCTGCCTCTGCATCAGAAGAGCCAACTAGTGAACTAATGTTTGGCCAAAACCCAGGTGTGTTCTTCATACAAAAGCCCTTGCTATACAAGCATTTCTAAAGGCTTATGAGAGTTAATTGTTACAGGATGAGCATGAATTAATGGATTGGGGCAACGCCTCTGAAAATTAACCAAGCTGAAACCAATTCAGAGACTTTTGCAAAGGCAGCGTACCCACAGGTGAATTACACTGGGAGGTGCTGTTTTTTTTTTTGTTGTGGCACCAGGTTTGGGTTCTCTTTGGAGTCCACTCCCTCCCAAAGTTTTCAAATCACAATGCTGGTCAGGGGAATATGAGGAAGTTAGGGATGAGGTAAAAGGAAAGAGCAAAGGAGCATGATTGGGTTTTAGTCTTGACAAACCAGCACATACACAAAAGATGTTTTTGCTCAGAAAAATACAATAAAATCATCATGCAGATATAATGCTTAAATCTCCTCTTCTCCAACTGTGGGTATACTTTGTAATTACTCCTAGTCTGAAAATAGTGGCAGGAAAGGGGTGGATACAAAAGCAAAGGGAAAATATTGTTTCCCTGTTATCTCCCCTTTCTACTCCTGCTGAAACAATCCCAACTTGTGCAAACTTTACCCACAGACTAAGGCTTTCATTGTAGGGCATAAAAAGGGTGTGGATCGCTTGTGCCCTTTAAATGTCCATCTTCGGGAAGATG
Organism: Rhabdophis nuchalis; assembly: GCA_039707465.1. Classification (NCBI taxonomy): domain Eukaryota; kingdom Metazoa; phylum Chordata; class Lepidosauria; order Squamata; family Natricidae; genus Rhabdophis; species Rhabdophis nuchalis. Next base: position 93,839,455 of record CM077648.1, on the reverse strand, counting down.
CTGGGCTATGGTCCCAATACCATTTTTTTCTGAATCTCAAATTCTATTCCTTTTCAGAGGGGTATCAGCAAAACTGAAAGTTTAAAATGAAAAAAGAAATCCTGATTTCTTACAAATATTGTTATGCCACAGTAGGGATTATTGGATGACAGACAGAGGCTGGAGTGAAGCAGTATAAGTGGAAAAGAGGGTTTGTTTGCACCATTAATCCACCATCACCACTCTTTACCCTGATTCTGAGTCAAAAGGCAAATTATCTCAATGCCTAAGGATTGCAAAAATCTATCTGGGGTGGCATTTATGTGCCTTTTAAGAGGAAATGAGAGAATTTTTATTGTTGTTTCTACAGTAAAAGCTGTCATTCATGGGGGGAAAACACTTCAGGAATATTTTCTCAACCCACTCAAATATGGATAGCAACCTGGATTCTAAGATAGATTTGAACAATCCTATGACACTGGGATGACCCAGGACTCATATTCTAACTCCACATGAGTCAGTGATCCTCAGCAACCCAGAAAACCCATCACACATCCTTTCCCACAGCTGAAATATTCTAAAAAAATGTCCTTCTGGACAACCCTACTTCCACTTCTCCATCTCCTATTCCCTCCGGTGCTTTTTGGGAGTCATACACTGTGCTTGGTCCTGCTCTTATGTCTATCTAGGCTCAGGCAAGCATGGAAAAAATATGCAGCTGCAGGGAAGATATCCCACTTACTTTAGGATGGGACCGTGTGATGTCCTACAGCCCTAGTGTGCTTGCCTACAACCAACCCATCCAATGTACCAAAAAGAATCCCCTAGTCTGTGATCAATGTGTGACCGAACAGCACACAATACAGGAACATGCTGGCATGCAAAACGGCTGTGAAAAATGTCATCAATTTCTTAATAAATTCACTGAGACCAGGATGGATGTTAGTATCCTTCCAAATACATGCCTCCTGAATTTTCAATGAATCCTAACATATTTAGGATTCAACAAGTTCCTCTCACAGCCCATGATTTTAGTATTTCCCCTCAAAGTATTCATGTATTGGATCCCAGATAGACTTCAAACAAATATATTCCAGACATTTATTCTAGAATACTACAAAGGATTTATTTTTAGGGTTCATCTTACTGACAGAAAGGACAGCTGGATCCCATATAAGCCTCAGCTCCTAGAATTTGTTTCCTAGGAGTCCATCGCTATGATCTACTTTCACCTCACAAAATGTGTTTCTCGGGGTCCTTCTTTGGATTCCTCACAAAATATAATAAGAATTCCTTTCTGGGATCACAGTCCTCACTTGGTTTCATTACAAATGAATCCCTGAGATTTAATATAAACCAACAAAAAGGCCGGCATCTCCATTTTTGAACTAAGTTTTCTGTCTTCACTGTTTGGGTAAAGAGAAGGGTCTTCTCCTATGGTTGCTGAAGCACAGTGTCTACCAGAAGTGAGGCTAGGATGAAGGAAAGGTATCTGCTCCTGACCACCCAGGAATAGTGGCTCTTCAACTTCTTGACCTTTTTTCAGGAAGGAATTTTCCCAAGAAAGGATGTGAACCCCTTTTCCCATATACACTACACTGTTAGCTCCTTGGTTTACTTCGCCATGTCACCCAGCATCACATATTATTCCTACTATCTTTCTGCAGGGAATAGTTGGGGAGAGGAAATCTTGCAAGATAAAGACAGGCTAGTTCTGACTGCAAGGCACACATCCATCCTCAGTTTGAGTGTGCAATGTAGGGAAGCATATTTCTTTTCTTGCAATGAAAAGGAAGTGGATCAATTTGGAGTCTTGAATCTAGAATGTCCCTGGCTCTTCTCAGAGGGCAATATTACCAACATAAATACTTTGAGAAGTGTTTTCTCCTGTGAAAGTCCTTGCCCAGTGTGGTTAATCATTGAAAACAAATAGCTAATGGATTCCGTGGCTGTAGCAGCTTGTGCTTTGTTGGTGTGTTCTGAGATAGGCCAGCACCAGGGGAGAAAGATAATGTACTAGTGATGCATGTCTGTTGCACCTGTGAATTCTTGTTGCAAGGCAGAGGTGTGAGCAGTGGAAAAAGGATATGCTGTATCCGTTGTCATGGTAAAGTTTATCAAATCAGAGATAAAAGGCTATAGAAACATTTAGAAACATGACACCTCTTTTCTCTTCATACAAGAAAATATCATTTTGATACCAGAGAAATCAATGGGATGTTAGCCATGACTTAAGTCCCCCATGAATTCATTGGGAGCCAAGTGCATCTTATCTAAATCGGATTTTACTCCAATCTATTCCTAGTAAAATACTTAATAATTTCAATCTTTATAATAAAGCAGAGCACCATCAAAATGGTTCTCTCTAGATAGGAACATGAATGCGTCAGAATGTATGTATACATCCACATCCATTTACTTATCTGTGCCAACTCCTTAATTAATCAATCTTAACTATGGGGATGAAGTTCTCATGACAACAACTGAATAACTCAGCTCACCCCTTCACCACTGGTTCTGAACCATTTTTTTGCTGTATATTCTCCCAAGAATATATGGAAATATAGTGACCAGAACTTTTAATACAGCAGCTGCAAAATAACCAACAACCAAGTCATGAAGAAGAAATGATGTCAGCAAGATGGGCGAACCTGGTCTGACAACCAATGCAATCAACTGGTATCTATGCCTTCATCCCATCCATATGCTATTTGGATGCTCTGTTGGCAAGTCTGTTAATCCACTATGCATTACCTTGCCTAGCTTAACCACTGCATGTTTTCTTGAAGAATTCCATTGTTTTTCTCAGGGCAATCCTTCATTTTTCTGTTGCAAAATCATCCCAAGCTGTATCCTCCCAGCCCCTGCAGCGTTCTATGGTTTTCAATCTTGTTATCACATAGGTCCAATCCTAGCATTGAGGTGTAATGTTTTTCTCATGGAATGTCATGGATCACAGCCAGTTATTTTCAGGGAAAGAGCCAAGATGGACCCGGCCCTGTAAGGGAGCACAGTATATCCTGGGAAGGCGTTGTGTGCTATTCCCCAAGTCCATAGGCTGAGGTTTGTTTGAATTTAGAACCCCTTGAGATTTTAAGAGGGGTTACAGCTACTGCTCTCCTCTCAATTTCTTATTTTGGCATCCCCTCTTGGCCAGGGCCAGCACTGTATAATTCACTTTTCTTGGAAGACAACTGAAATTCTACTGAAATGTGGGAATACTCTTGAGAACAAATGTTCTCTCCCTTCCTGACAAACAATGAAGGGCATAGAAAATACAGAGACTCTGTAATATATCTGCTTCATCTCCTAATTCTTTTCCCAATGGAGGAAAAATTACATCCTGCATCAGCCTACAGTAATTGACAATCCTGAGCATGTGAGGATAGGCAAAGAAAGCTTTAGATGTTGTTCTTGCTTTTGCATGCACAAAATCTCAACAAAGACTGACGGAATAGAGAGCACAGAAGATCCTGAGTGAAACCTTAATGTGTGTTACATCTTTGACTTGACTTTGGGATCTTTTAAAGGTTGCCGTAAGTGCAGAAGCATCAGTGACTTGAATCCCAATAGTCATGCCTCAAATATGTGCACTTGGTCTGCTCCATCATGACTAAGTCTGGATTCAACCTACTCCATAATCAGTGCTAATGCAGCTGAGGTAATATTTCAGTAGCCTATCCGTGTTGAGAGTATGTAGACCTTTCCCCAGAGGTCAAGCATGCCTACTCGCAGGAGAGGGCTGAATGCACATTTGCTACACAAATGCCCCCCCCCCAACACAAAATTAGGTGACTGAAATGCTACTCCAGCTTTATGTGAACCTCTCACAGAAAACGATCTCCCATGCACTAGAGCATTGTTTGAAAGAATCCTGGCAAGCACAGGAAAGAAAGGGAAGGATATAGAAGCAGAGTGATCACTCTCCCCTTCACTTTTATCAGGGAATGAGTAAAACCACTTCCTTTTTTGGGGGAAACAAAATAAAAGTAACCAAAAAGTGATGGTTAGTGTCTTAGTCTATGCCTGGTAAGCATCCCTCCCCTCCTGCCTCTGCTACCTACAAGTCCAGTAGCTCCTCTGACAGTCTTTCCCTTCTCTTCACCACAGAATAAAAGGAAAAGTCTCCTCCCCACCATCTGAAGGAGTAACAGTGGTCTCTGTAACACAAGAGAGACACTTCATTTCGCTTGGGATTTTTTTTTCCTGTTGGTTTTTTTTTTTTTTGTAAACTTTTAAGAAATGGTTTCAGTTTCTTTTGTCAGATTTTTTTTTTCCACAGTCAGGTGGGGGGAGGGTGTTAATTTGTTTGGACGGTGGATTTATCTTCCTTTTAATGAGGGAGTCACAACTTTTGTTGAGCAGATACACCCTTCCAATAATCCAAGATATCATGCAGATCTTCATCCTTGGCAAACTGGACTTTCTTTCTCAGGGCATGACCAGCTGCCATATAGACCTCCTCCCGGTGGTGCTTCTTGTAAGGTCGGAAACGTTCCCAGATCTTATGGGTGCTCTCGGAAGAGTACTCTGGGCTGGAGGAATAGCCCGAGAAGTAGTGTCTAGGTGAGAGCTGAGAATATGTAGAGTCCCGCTTGGAACGGGAGAGCGGCTTAAGAAAGGACACCCGTTGGCTTAAAGTGTCCCCACTCTCTTCATAGTAGAGGGCTGGGAAGGAATGCCGGTGTTCACTGCAGTGGTAGGAAGGTTTCACTTCTAAGTGGTGGATGGCACCTGGGGACACAAGGGGAAGACGATCCAAAGGACTGTTGAGTGGACTTCCTTTCTCAATGTACTTAGAATCTGCTTTGCTCAATGGAGGATGATCAGGTACATCAAGACTGAAAACCTTAGCACTTTTGATGGAGCCACTGGATGAGACGCTGCAAGTTTTCCTTGTCACAGCAGCATCTGCACTAAGCTGGCGCTGCAGGGGATGGTGGGAACTCTCCTTATATGGTGGAGAGAGAAAACTTGGTCGCTCCAACCCAGCAGAAGAACTGGTTGGTATGGACTGGCATTCAAAAGCCATGTCAGAATCAACACCACCCCCTCCTCCCAAGAAGGAAGCCGAGTCCAACTTCAGGGCATCAATGCAATTGTTGATTATCTGATTCACTTTGTCTACTTCCTTGGCAATTGTTGAGATTTCAGCTGCTGAACCTTGGCCATTATCCAGTTCATGCAGATCATCATCCCGCTGTGACCTGTCCAGCCCATCCCCACCACCGGTCCTAACCTCAATGTAATTGCCTTTTGTGGTGACCTTGGGAGTTTCCATGCCCGTATCCATAGATTTAGATGAAGGCAACTTCTCTCCAATCATGGATGGAAGAGAAGACATCCGCGAGACAGGAATGACTGGTGGTTCTCCCAATTTCTGTGATGGATGTACAATTGAACTGGTATCAATATCTGAACCATAGCGCATCTCCAAAATTGTTTTCTTGACATTGAGAGATTTTTGTTTTTCTTCTTGCATCCTACGCTTCCTCAAGCAATAATAGACAATGCCAAGAATAATAACCATCCCAAAAAGGCAGCCTAATATGGTCATGATATAGTGGGTAGTGGTGGAGGTACTGGGTATTGGCTCTTCCCTCCCTTTACTCCTTGTGGCAAATGAGAGGCAAGTGTGGTTATAACGTTTGGAGTTGCGGATTGAAGCAACACAGAATGTATAATCTGTGTGAGCCTTCAAGTGGGTGAGAGTGACTGATTCCTTCTTTTTCTTTAGAGTCATTACATCAGATATATAGCTGTTATTGTACTGAACCAGAACATACATCTTGCTAAAAGGGAATGGAATGGTCACCACTAAAACAGCTACGTTGATGGATACATGCTGGAGCTTTATGCTGGGGTTAGAGGAAGAATCAGTGGTGGAAGACGCTGGAGGTTCAACAGAGAGGAAATCCCCTGGGCTAATGCCTGAATTTTCAGCATTGTCATCTGGATCCCTTTGAGGATCTGTTATGAACTGTGTAGGTCTAATCCTGGAGATGGGTGGAAAGGTTCCATCCCCACACATTGACTTGAAAATTGTGATGGCATTGCGGCTGTGGTGTGGCCGAGGCATCAGAAGCGGATAACCAGCAAACTCCCGGGGAGTCTCACACTGCAGGCGATCATAGTTTTTTGTGACATTGTTGAAGGCTACCAACCACATGAGGAAGCCATAGAGGTTGCAGTCACAGTTGAAGGGGTTCCCAGCTAGCTCACATACCATCAGGTTGTTCAAGCTGGTGAAGGTGCTTCCATCTAGCCGGCTGAGACGATTGGAAGATAGGTCAATGCTGATGAGGCTAGGGCATTCCATGAAAGCATTGGGGGTAACCACCTCAATCAGATTGTGCTGCACAAAGAGGAACTGGAGCCGGCCCATGCCACGCAGCATGCCCTCAGTCAGATTGGTGAGCTTATTGTAGCCCAGCTGCAGCACCTGCAAATTTGTCTGGCCCAAGAAAGCTCCATCCTCAATGTAGGAAATCTCATTTTTTGTTAGATTCAGATCTGTCAAATTACCAAAGCGGTTCAGAGAGGAGTAGAGCACCACTTTAAGTTTGTTCTCATTCAGCCTCAGGTCATGCACAGTGCTGTTGATATGCTGGGGAATAGTTTCATAGGGTGGTTGATTCTGACTGCAGATAGCGAGCCACACATAACCTTTGTCTCCTTCGATCAACCAGCAGTCACAGTGGACTATCCCAGGAGCAAAAATAAAGAGCAGGGTGGCCACCCAGAATCCCAGACGGAGCATGGTGGGCTTACAGTGCCCCCTGCAGGCAAAAAGGAGCAAACTCACAGCCAAAATTAAGAAAGGGAGGGGGAATCAAAACAGCAACAAATGCCCTTGAAGTTCAACAATTGAAGGGCATGGACACCCCAGTTCTATTTGACGCCACTGTCATCTTATGTGCCTGGTTTCTTAGACAGATGTCAATGAAACAGAATTGGCTCTTGAGGTCAATCAGGATAAATGCTGAACTCCAAGAGGGAAAATATATTTGTGTGCGAGTATATTCTCAAAGCCAAACAAAAGCCAAATGTTCAACAACAAATCTTCTTTGTCTGATTCCTCTATACCCTCCTTTCAAAAACAGCATGATGTGATTAAATGTTCAAGGCAGGGCTGCCCTGGTGTCAGGAACGTTTCTGGCTGGATGCAGCTGCTTCCTCCACTGTCTCTCACAGTCCTCTTCAAAGGGCTTCAGAACTTCACATCAAATTTGTTAAAAAGAAAGTAAGGAAGAGAGGAGTAGGAAGTAGGAAGGGAAAGGGAGGGAGGGAAAGGGAGGGAGAGAGGGGAAGAAAAAGGGAGAAGGAAAGTGATAAATCCATCTGTCGCTGAAATCTGGAAAGGAAACACACAAGAAATAAGGGTTATCAATTAAAGGGAAAACTTTGAAACATCAAAAAAAGGCAACTAGATTTCTTAGCCCCAAGAGGCTGGGGAGAACCGGAGTGGAAAGCAATGAAGGCAGAATGGAATTAATATTGTCTACTGTGTTGATAAGCTTTAGCAAAAGGAATCCTGGTCACATAACTGTGTGTACCACCCATAGCCAAGGTGTCCTCCGGTTTCAAGGTGTAATAGAGAGGCAATTCAGAGAGAACATGGACTATGGAAATATGTGAGAAGACAAAAAATGGGATCTAGAGTTATATTTTGAGGGCTTGATCTGTCAACTTCCTCTGACAAGGATTTTTAGCTGTCCTTGAAAAGAAACATCTCCGCTGCATCTCTCAGTTGTGTACTTGTGCACACACAGTCACACACGCACACAATATATAAATCAGGATCCTATCTATTTTCCTCTTTGACGCACACAGATAAACAATTCATTTGTTGTATAACTGCTCTTGTTCTAAAAATAATGATCTCACTTTAACAGACACTGGTGTGCATGTGTGTGGCGAGGGGTGGGGTGGGGGGGATGTTGCTGGTTAGTGTGGACTATAGAGAAGCAGGACCTTAATTGGTAGAGAGGAACGTATAGCTGTGATGGTCACAGCAGGACTGGATGCACACTGAGGCTCAGAGTAGATGTGTTAACACAGACAATTAGTTATCCTTCGGACTAACCTTCCCCTTCAAAGGAAAGACTAACACTGTCATTAATGAGTGAATGCTTTATCCATGTGAACTACGGAAGTGTTTCCGCACTCATTAGCTTCGGGCTGTGTGTACTTTCATACTTTTATGTACTTTCATACTTTAGTGCAGGGGTTTAGTGCAAAGCTGGCTGGAGAAGTCTGGGAGCTGAAGTCCTTCAGACTTAAAGTTGCAAAGGTTGGGGACCCCTGCTTTAGTGACAATCAACCCATAGCAGTGTAGAATGCTGGTGCTGCTTTTGACATATGGAAGGCCTGAATATTTTGTTTTAATCAAACAAACAGACAAGATTCTACAAGGTGCAGAAATTAATTGTAATTTACACAGATCAGAAATGGTCATCCAGGGTGTTGGCAAGATGTAGGTGGAGATGGGATGGCTGGATAGAACCCTGATATTCACCAACTGGAAGATAGGGACACTACATGGAAAACGGTGAATTGTAAAAGTATATAGGGATTTGTTTTTAATGGAGAAACTGAAGCTCCTAACACATTTTGCTTCACCAAAAAACTTTATTTTAGCATTCTTGATTTCAATTGCCCTGTTTTACGAAGTTAGCTATCGTAACACATTCCTGAGTCAGAGTTCCTTGCTGTGATATTACATATCCCCATAAACTAACCAGAAAACTCAATATATCTACTTCCATCTCTGGTTTTAGCACAGCATAGTAAGAGTTGGGAGAGAAATGCAGGATTTGAGCAGGATTCATTCATAGTTTTTGCTGCTTTGCTATTCTGTGTTTTTCATATCACAGAATTTGAGTTTATTTGCTGAAGAACTTTGATTTCTCTTTCCATCCGTATGGAGCATACCTACATGCCATGATATTTTGTCTATAACTTCGTACCAGGCCTGTAACAAAAATGCTATCAATACAAAAACAATTCTAGACCAAACTTATTTAGGAGGGGGGAGAAGGTGTCTTCTCCATTTTTTCAATTTGTAATATTTTAAAAGAAAATTCAGCTGCCATGTCTTTCAAATTCCATATTGCTTGAGTTTAATGTAATCATAGATGCAGGTAAATCCTTGACTTACAACCACAACTGAATTCAACATTTATGTTGCTAAGTGAGACATTTGTTAAGGGAGCTTTCCCCCATTTTACAGCCTTTCTTGCCACAGTTAAGTGAATCACTGTAGTTGCTAAGTAAGTAACGTGGTTATTAAATGAATCTGGCTCCCCCATTGACTTTGCTTGTCAAAAGATCATAAAAGGTGATCCTATAACTCCGGGACACTGCAATTGCCATAAACATGTTCCTCCCCAACCTCCTCACTGTCTGACTCTGTTGCCAGCTCTGCTGGCCACCGGTGGGCCACAACAGAATGGTCATTAGACTTACTTCCCATTAAAAACACACATACACAAACATAATACAATACAATAGCAGAGTTGGAAGGGACCTTGTAGGTCTTCTAGTCCAACCCCCTGCGTGGGCAGGAACCTTATACCATTTCAGACAAATGGCTGTCTAAGACATACAAAAGCTGATATTTAAAAATTGTAATCTTATTTTCAAATAGTATGAGACAACTAAGAAGCATATTCTTTCATTATAGACAGTGCACATGAGACACACTGCCTCAACAGAAGCATTCTGCCTGCATGGGAGGAAAGGTAATTTCCCCTTTGAATAAAGTGTATTCTTCAACTGTTTTTTAAGCATTTACGAAAATAACTTTTGGAAAATATTCTACTTTCTTAGTTAGAGACGCCTTTTAGTTGATTACATTTTAAAACCAATTCACTGATCGAATATTTTTTTTAATCATCATAAGATCTAGGACTATTGGATCAGATTTACAGAGTGCCTTTAAAATGCATGAGGTGGTGATCATAGCACAAGGGAGGCCCAGCAGTCTTGAGGATAAAATGGTGAACAGTAGTAAAAGTCACTATCTGATGCAGGTCTGGTGAATATGAATAAATGAACAATGTTTACAAAGAAGAGAGATGAAAAGTGGGATTTCTCCAAGTTTCTTTATTGATATGGGAAGTCTTTAACTTGCTTATAAATATCAGGTGTTAAAGGTGATCAGCAAGGTGGCCAGGTTTGCTGAAGAAACTGAAACAGTCAGTGCAATAAAGTGGATTTGTTCCATCACTGGGGTGAACAGGCTAATTAAACATGACAAATATGGAATAACGTACATTTAATGTGTCTATGTCTGACTGTCTGTGTGTCTGTGCATATGTGCATGTGGACACATGCCTTTGAGTCAAACTTGACTCCTGATAACTGCCTGAATAAGTTCCTGTAGTTTTGTGGACAATATTTCAGAGGTTTTCCACTGCCTGCTTCCTAGGATGCAGAGATCGACTGGCCCAAGTTCACCCAGGTTCGCCAAGATGCGACTAGAACTCATGATCATCCAGTTTCTAGCCTTCTGCCTTAATCATTGCACTAAACTGATGCTGGCTCTCTTCCTCATTCTCTTTCTGGTCTCAATTGGTCATTCCTAACAATAAAAAAAGAAAAAAAATCCTGGAATTGTGGATAGTGTAATGTGCATGTCAACCCAGTATGTAAGTGAAAAGAAACAAAGCAAATTTAGTGCTAGAAATACGCTTTTACTACACAGTGCATTTCTAAACCATGGAATTCATTGCTACTAAAGATCTGGTTAGCCAACTATTTAAATTTAATGGTGAGTGTAGCTATCAAAGGCTTGATGAGTGTATAACACCTTCATGTTCATAGGCACCAAACTACTTGCTGAGAACAATTGGAAGAGTGCCATTACCCTCTTGCCTTGTTTATGAGCTTTTTGGATGCTTTTGATTGCCATTGTGTGACTCAGAATGTTGACCTTGATTCATCTTTGTGTTGATCCAGCTGAATTTTCCTGCTATTTTTATTTAACTACCTATTCTAAATCTTTCTTCTTAGAAAGTCATGAATCTAAACAAATATGGTAAGGACAGATGGTAGGTTAGGCACCCCTGTAAACAACTCAACAACCAGGGACAGCACTGGCCTGGAACCAGTTTCCAGGGGGTGAAAATGTTTGCAGAGATAAGAAGAGATGACCTCTTGCACTCTGGAAGAGCTTCTTGCATTGAGATCATGGGATCTCTTGTGGTCAATTGTCAGCTGAACAGATTGAGAACTCAGGGATTTATAACATGCTCTTAATTGCTATGGACCTTAATGGACATTTGACCAGCAAAAGCCTCACTTTCTTAAACATCTTTGGACTTAATTACATTAGGAGAAATACAATATTCCAAATGGTAGTGAAGATCAAAGACTGAATACCTTCTTTTTGAAATTAAGAAGAGAGGGGGGATGCTATTTAAAGCCTTTTAATTTAAAAGCAAAAGGCTTAACAAGATTGTGATCCAAGAAAGTTTTAAATGGATTATGAACACAGTGATCTTTTTAAAATAAAAAATAAAAACAACCACATTTTTTTCTGACAAAGTGCCTTTAAAAATAGCAAAATTAATTAGACTAACAGACCGGACCTTTGAAGGAATGCTGATTGTTTATTTTTAAGAACAGTAGTTAATTAGTGGATTTTACAAAACAAAAAGATAAGGATAATATGAGCTAAACTGTGAGACCATAACTATGGAGAGCTAATTGGGACTAAAGTGCTAAAGATAGAATGAAGCAAAAGGGGGGACGACCTAGAAGCCTACCTCTCACTAAAGTAATCAACATACTTCCATTTTCTGACAATGGTCACTACAAGAAAAGCTGCTACATTAGGTGAAAGACACAAGGTCTCACTAGAACAATTACAAATGAGAGTATTTCACCAGATTTATTGCAGAAATGTTTGAAGATTTGCAAAACGATGACTGAAGTGGCTGAAAGAGAATTCTCAGGCATAAAAAAGAGTCGAAAAGTATTAATCATCTATAGCAGCGTTTTTCAACCACTGTGCCGTGGCACACTAGTGTGCCGTGAGATATTGTCTGGTGTGCCGTGGGAAAAATTCCTGCCAGAATATCAGCTTTGTGTTCAGCCAAACAGGCCCAGGTTTCGCACTGAGTAAGTAAACAGAAATATGAACAATTATAAAATACTTTATTATTTCATAATAAAGTAATTATAAAATAATTTCTTTGTGTTTATTTGATTCCTATTCAAGAGAATTACTTTATATATAGTCAATATAGGCACAGAGTTAAAAATTTTTAACATTTTCTAATGGTGGTGGTGTGCCTCGTGATTTTTTTCATGAAAAAAGTGTGCCTTTGCACAAAAAAGGTTGAAAAACACTGATCTATAGGACAACTGGTGGGAGATTTAAAGCAAATTACTGACAAAGTGGAAGTTTTGGAAAGTAAGACAGAAGTTATAAGCAGAAAGATGGCGAAACAAAAAATAATATTATTGACACTGAGAAAAAATAATCTTCTTAAGCTTTAAAGCAGTTAGACACAACATGAAGAAGATATCAGAGAAAACATGGTAAAGTCTCTAATTTCATGAATTTGGAGGAGGATGTCACTGACACAGAGATTGATAAGGTATATAGGATTAATACACATTTTTCAAAATTAAAAATTGCCCTAGCACTTTGTCAGGAAGAAGACAAATACATCAAGTAATTATAATGATAGATAATAGAGATGTAATTGTATTTAAGGAAATTTCGAATTGAATGCTACACAGAATCTTTTTTTTCTGACAGACAAAATTAAACAGAAGAAAATGACATTTAGATAAGTTGAAAGGGGGGACTTTTACTTTTAAACCATAGAGATTTAGATTGAATTTTTTTTTAAAAAGAAATGACATGTTAAATAATATATTTAATTATAACACACAGTTGGATGAATGGGAAAATATGTGATTAAAAGGGTTGAAATTTACATTGTATTTTGTTCTTAAACAGAATTTTAATAAAATAATGCATTGTTGGTATGCGACACCAGAAAAATTATCTAGAATGTGTAAAGATACTTCAAATATATATTGGAAATGTAAACAATACAAAGGGACATTTTATCATATTTGGTGGACATTTAAAAAGCTTAAAAATTGAATTAAAAATAGTTTCATAAAGAAGATTTTAACGATCAATATTCAGAACTGTTCGTTTTAGACTAATGGATAAACAGTTAGAACAAAAGCCACAGAAAATTATTTCAACATATGATTACTGTAGCAAAATTATTACATGCACAGAGATGGAAAGATTCAACACTGCCCATATTACATTAGGAGAAATGACTGGTAAAATTGAGAGATCTTGCCGAGATGGATGATTTATCTTCTTTGATTAGACAAAAAACAGTACCTGTATTAATTGGTGACTGGAAATCTCTTATGGACTTTTTGCCTAAAAGGTTTTTTTTTAATGAACTTGTGATTTATGACTTTGATGACTTGATTGGATAGATTATAAAAGGAAGAGTATGATGATGAATTTTAGAGAGAAAAGTTAAAATATAATTGTACTTATATAATTGCTGTGAGAATATCAGAAGCCATTCTCTTACAGAAATAATTACTCATGCTTTTGGATTACTTATGGCATGGACAAGATGGGAGTGTTCATCCATCCTTGCCCTACTTCATCTCTTGGTGGCTTTTGATACCATCAATCATGATGTTCTTCTTGGATGAGCTCAGACGATCGGGGTGGTGGTAGATTGGTTCTATGTTGGTTTCCCCTTTCCTTTGGGAATCATAGCAATAACATTTACACTTATATACCACTTCATATTACTTTACAGCCCACTCTAACCAGTTTACAGAGTCAGCATACTCCCGCCTCCCATAATCTGTCCTCATTTTACCAAGCTCAGAAGGATAGAAGTGATCCTTGAAATGATCAGAATCAAATTGCTGGCAGTCAGCACTGAAAATGAACATGTAATTGGTAAAAAGTACATACTTTTGTTGAAATATGAAACAGAAGAAGCACAGATTAAAGAATGTATAATAAAGTGGGCTAAGAATTTTGATTATAATATACAGATTGACAAATGGGAAACTGATTAAAAAGTTTGATATGCTATGATTGGAAAGATAATTTTTATAAAATGATGCATTGTTGATATATGATGTCAGAGAAACTATCTAGAATAAATACAGGCACTTTGAATGTATGTTGAAAATGTAAACACACACATATAAACACACACACACACATATACATCCATACACACACATACACATACATATATATACACACAGAGAGACATATATAGCCTTTCTCTTTAAAGTTTAGAGTTTAGAGTTTATTGGGTTTTTTATACTGCCGTACTCCCGAAGGACTCAGGGCGGTGTACATCCAGAATAAAAACAAATATATAAAAGTTAAAAGAAGGCTTTTAAAAGACATAATTAAACTATTGGCCAAAACGTGGAAAAAACTCAACTAACCCTGATTAAAATAATAAAAAAATAAATTTAAAAATCATGTTTTATGCCAACCCAGTTTGTTGGAAGAAAAAGGTTTTGAGACCACGGCGGAAGGTGCGTAAGTCAGGGATAGTTCTTAATTCGTTCCAGAGGACAGGTGCAATTCGTTCCAGAGGACAGGTGCTCCCATGGAGAAGGCTCTCCCCCTGGGTGTCACCAGTCGACATTGTCTAGCCGACGGCACCATGAGGAGATGCCGTCTCTATGGGAGCGTACGGGCCGGTGGGAGGCTCTCGGTAGCAGAAGTTATATTACAGTTATATACAAACACACACACACACTGACAATATAGATCTGAGTATTATAACTTTAAAGAGGATATAATTGTACTTATAACTGCTTTGAGAAATATCAAACACCACTTCTTTGTACCTTTTTTCTTTCTTTTTCTCATTTTTTCTTGTTTTCTTAAATTTTTTTTGCTTTTGCTTTGATTTTTTCCCCCTTTGTTCATCCTTATTTTGTATTAGTTTTTAATCTCCTCTTTTAGTAGTTTCAATAAAAATCATATACGTATGATATGAGGGCATTTACCACAATTTTGTTTCTGGAATAAGTCCATTCTTTATTGCTTCCCCTGGGTTTCCATGGACATCTCTATTGCTGCTAATTGTTAGATAAAAAAATGTATTGCATCATCAACAATGTGTGAGCAGCAGAATCCACAAAGTAAGGATGCCCAAGGGCACAATCAAGTTACTCTCTAAAGTGTTTATAGTAGGCCTGTGTATTTGATTGAGAGTCACATGATCCAGGATAATGATACAGTGCTGGCACATTTTCTAAGGAACCATTTGAAGGATGCCTAGAGGGAATGTCATTTAAAATATTCCAGAGAGACTGCAAAACTGAATGAACATAAACAGAAAAGGGGAAATATTGTTTCAATCAAGTAAATGCATTACACAATGTGAATAATGCTGGTTTTCCCTTGTTCATTCCGCAATGTGAAATATTACTGTAATTTGTAAAATGTATATGCAACATATTAATACAGAGATGTACATCCCATTTATGAGCAGATGCCCTCAAAGAACCTTGCCTAACATATTTTATTTAAAATTGGTTAATATTCTTAATTTAAAAAAGAAAAGGTAGATTAAGAAACAAAGTTTAGGAACAGGGGAAGATGTAATGAACATTAGGCCGGAAAAGAACGAGATTTAGAATACTGTTCAACTAGATTTTGTCTAGTACAAATGCTGATTATAGGAATATATCACTAATCTAAACAAGGGGAGATTTTAAGAATAAACTGAAGCTATTCATTAACAACAATCTTATTACATTTACCGGAATTCCTTTGCCTTCATTTATTCCATAGAAGCTTGTCCTAAACTTCTCATAAACAAACAAACACATCCTAGTATAATTGTTCAAAGGGTAAAAATAGGACAAAGAAAAAAGGGTTGAAAAAGAAGAATGCAAACCTTTCAGGAATTTGACTTAATCTGAGCACAGAGAGATCTGAGCCGATCTGGGTTGCTAAAATTTCTAGGGCAGCTGGATTAAAGGATCACAGATCAAGCTGGAGAAAGAGGCAGTTGCATATTCAATAACGAGGAACAGAGTTGTGGGGGAGGGGAGGGGGAGAGGGAGGAGGAGGAGGAAGAGGAGGAAGCAAAAGAAAACTGTAACAGCAAAAGGCAAAATGATAGCATTCTGTCACTTGCAATGGAAATGGAGATGCACATTTTTATAGACTCTGCATATGTTAATTTAGGGGCAGATATTCAAAATTGAAATAATTACTTTAATGTCAACAGGCGTGTATTACAATTTAACCTCATGGAAAAGGTTATGTCTAGATGTCCTCCGTTCTTTATTATAATCTGCCGATCCAGTGCTTGCTGTTGATGGGCAACTAGTGAATATCAAACTGCATCTGGATGGGACAATCTTTCAGACAGAAGGTTAGTGAAGGTTCATCATAGCTGATAGTGGTCTACAAAATGGTTTGAGGTCATGTGATTCAATTGTCTGATTGAGGCTGAAGGAGATGGAAGAGCTGGACCCAAACAGTACTTAATAGGCAGAGACAGAATAACTACAAGAAATGACAAATCTATTAAACAAATAATTCCAGAGTTCTAAAAATAATCACACTTAAAACCTTACTGGCTCTCTAAATTTGTTGATTTGTCCATGTAGTTCATCTCTCAAGTAACATTCTTTTTCGCTTTCATTTGGTTTTAGGTTTCTTTTTTTCACTCCTTTATTATATTTGCAGCTGTTTTCTATCAACCTTTTATTCATTATGTACTTTGTCCAGTTTATAACATTTCACGCTGATCTATATTTAAAAAAAAATACTCTGGCAGGCTCCTACCAGAGGTTGAGGGTTTTGGGGTTGAGGGTTTTGGGAGGTTTTTTGCATTAATAACTACCATTGTGTTGGAACTTTATGCAATTTCCCCCTTTACAGTTTGCTTCTCAGTACATATTTTATAGTATACCTTGACAATATCTAACCCTCGTTCCTTCGCATCGCAGTTAAGTTAGTCAAATTTCTCTGAGATATTCTATAGCTTAGGAATGCAGTTGTCTGTGTTTTGAGATATATATGCTGCAAAGATTCCTGAATACTTTAAAGGTGGGTATGGTAGCTTATTTTTTGTTCTTTTTTTAAGATACATTTTTCCCTGTAATCAGATAGGAGAAAATACAATTTTATTTCCACTAGAGCAGCAATGATTTCCATGCCTCAAATTGCATATTAAATTATATTCCATGTCTAGCATTCTTGCACAAAAGCAATTTGGGTTAAAATTGCCCAGGAAAGGCTGCGAAAACAGTACCTGAGGTTCCTTATTATAAACCTGCCTCTTCGCTATAGGAATTTTACTAATGAGTGAAATATGTAGGAGGTAACTCCGATGTATTCATATAATTGTTCCCAACAAAAGTTCCATTTAGAACTTTGGGTGCAGCCTTGTTTCTGTCATCCATCTCTTTGGCTGAGTTTTTGTTCAGCATATTTATTTGGTTCGTGAACTGGCTGATAGTTTGAGGGGGTGATTGAATACAACTTTCAATCTACTCTGTCAGGCATGTGATTAGTATTGCAGTTTCAAACAATAACGATACTGTGATATCTCTATTTTTAACCACATGAGCTCTGAGATTTTAGTCCTCGTGTTTAAATCTTCCAACTTTCGGTGTCAGCTATAGCTCCCCGCACAGTCTGGAACACTATATAACTTTGTTTTAAATAAAGCAATACATTTCGATTTATTCCCTGAAGTGCTGGATTCGTGGCTATAAAGAATATTGAGACCAAATTCAAATTACTCAGTCTCTCCCTTCTGACTCCAGGATGGGAGTTTATCCCAAACCAGAGGTGTGTTCCCCAATTCTTCCTTTCATCAGGAAATTTCTCTTTCGTTCAACCTTCGATTACAAAACCAGGAAGAAAAATTCATTACTTTTCAGTACCCATCCTGAACCTCACCATCCTCTGTTCTATCCAGTAATTTTCATACATCTATCACCCAGCTCCAGAAATTATTCATCAGATGAGGCAGAGGTGAACAGTGGGTGTTTGGAAGGAAGGCGCTACAATCCTTTCCTAACCAAAACCAGCAGCACACTCATTGTAAAGCTTCCACGGTCTGGCAGAACAACAATAAAAACCAGCCCTATGCCCTTCGTACTGCCCAGGAAACATGCCAACTCCTGCTTTTGGCTCCATTCTTCTGCTGTCACTTCTTAGAAGCTAAAAATATAAAAAGAAAACACTTCAATGTCAGGAACCTGAAAACATGATGAGGCTTATTGTGGAGAAATAGGACCAAAGCTCTGCCCAGCTGGGAGGGTGGTCCTACCTCCCCAGACATCCCACCCCCCTCAATGCCCCATTGTCTTCATATAGATGTATTTCTAAAACATAACTGTGGGGGAAGGCAGCCAAGGCCGAACATTAAATATGGCGTAGTCTACTTTTCAATGCAAGCAAACCAATTTTGTAGAAATTCTATCACTTTAAGTGATTGCTAAATATAGACTCAGAGGGACGGAAGGTTTGACTCATGTATTTAAAGCTCAAGCCAGGAGGGGTTCTAAGCCATTTCTACTTGGCTTTGCCTCTACAGTTTATTGCAACCGCACATATAGTGGAGGGTGGCTTTCACTCCAAAAAAACAAACAAACTCTGGAGCAATTATTTTGTGAATATTCAGATGTTTCCCTTTTAATACGTTATACAACAGTGAGATGGGTGGTATATACATTTGATTAATAAATAATAAATAATTGCACCTTGCATAAAGTCTTACAAAAATGAGAGCCATGACATTTGTTGCAGATTGGAAGAACTATGTGGTACTATGTGAAAGCAGGGGTGGGCTTCCAAAATTTCGGGAACGGGTTCTCTGCCTGGTTGCTGGGTCGGCGTGGCCATGGTGGGCGTGGCCTACTCAGCCTCCTGCACCAAGAGTGGGAATTTTATGGGTGCCCCAAGGCAAGCCCACATAACACCTCTCCTGCACGAGCTGCACTGGCTGCCTGTGGCCTTTCGAGTGCGCTTCAAGGTGTTGACGACCATCTTCAAATCGCTCCATAGCTCGGGGCCTAGCTATATACGAGACTGCCTTCTGCCCCATACATCCCTTCGTCCGATCCGCTCCCACAGAGAGGGCCTTCTCAGGCTGCCGTCGGCCGGGCAATGCCGGTTGGCGACACCCAGGGGAAGGGCCTTCTCTGTGGCGGGCCCGGCCCTCTGGAACGACCTACCCCCCGACCTTCGCACTACCTTGGACCTCCGCCTCTTCCGCCAACGCCTTAAGACGTACGTATTCCAACAAGCCGGCCTAGCGTAGCCCCCCGTTTCTGACTATATTTATAAATTTTAATTTTTTAGGGTTTTAAAGGGTTTTTAGCATGGGTTTTAAGTTAATTTAATATGTTTTTAATAGTATATATTGTTTTGTAATGGTTTTTTAATAATGCCTGTGCGCCGCCCTGAGTCCTAACAAGGAGAAGGACGGGGTATAAATTCGAAAAAATAATATAAATAAAAAATAAATAAAATAATTTTTCATCTTCCGCAGGCTCCAGAGGCTTTCTTCGAGCCTCTGGGAGGGCGAAAACTGCCTCCCCTGGGCTCTGGAGGCCTTCTGGGAGGCCGTTTTTTCCCTCCCCAAGCCTCCATGTGGGTTCTTGCACTTATGTCACATCCAAAACAGGCAGCATGGAGACTCCTGGGAAGGGTGGGGAAGGGAGGGGCAGGATGGCTGAGGCCAGCTAGGGGTGAGATTTGGAGGTTCTCCAAACCAGCTATAATATTAGCTATGGGTTCTCCCAAACCTGGGTGCACCCATAGCAGCCCATACTGTGTGAAAGTGTGACTAAATGTGCAGAGTCGAAAGATGCATCAAAATTCATGTAATAAGGATTTTTTTTTCTGTCTCTTTCTTAACTCTCTTCCGTTATATATCTGCATGCATATTCTAAAATACAAAAAAAAAAAAAATCAATAAAGTTTGCATAGTGTGAGGTTCTTTCTTTTCCAAGAATGGACATGCCACTAAGTGATTGATAGCTGCATAAAGTTGTGCCACACACCTTCCCTAACAATAGGCTGCTGCCCTGGGTTCACTCCACCCTGCCAGGCCTTGCATGTTAATGTAGCTTCATAAAAACGTCTAACAAATAAATATTTTATAACAAATAAAAGTCTTAAAGTTTGTAAAGTGTCATACAACCTTTGCCTCCCTCCAAAAGTTCTTGGGCTTCCTTGGACTAGGTGCTGCCCCACGGTGGCTGTTCCTCATCTGGTTGCCAGGTTCCAAACTCCAATCCAGGCCCCAGGCTGGAATCATACCACAAAGGGCTGCTTACGGTAGCTGGCGCTCCCAACAGATGACTGACAGCACTCTTGCTTGCTTGTAACAGTTGTACATTTTCATATATATTACTTCCCACTACCTACTTACTCATCTGCCTGTTGTTTTCTCCTTTTCTCCTACACCCAACCCCCATTTTTGCAACCTAAGGCCCTGGGTGAGGCAAGATTGCCTATGGATGATAGAAGATTTCTAAAACCGCCAAGGTGTGGCTCAATTAGCCAGACACCTAGAATGCCAACCTGGATATTTGCGAATGAATGAATGAATGAATGAATGAATGAATGAATGAATGAATGAATGAATGAATGAATGAATTAATGAGCCCATCTTCCTTTAAGTTTCTGGGACTGTGAACTTTTACTGCCCTTTGAGGGAAAAGGTATGTGGTTAGCCTTGGTGAACAGAGAGTGGAAATGGTTTCTGCCTGGCTGTAGCTACTTTTCTCAAACACAGACACCAAGTCATTCGCTCACGCAGAGAGGTACCATCGTATGTTGTCTGCACTGCCTGCCTAAGCCAATGTTCAAGTCTGATAAAGTTCCCTGAAAATGATCTGCTTCTCAGAGAAGCAAGAGGACTGTACATTTGCATGAAGTTTTCAGTGTCTTGCCCCGCAGAAAACATGTACATTAGAAAACAGGCATTTATTCTACCATTGCATAAATGGTGCTAAGAGCTTCTCTATTAGACTTTTATAGTGGATAAAAACTTGACTAATCTCAACAGGGAGGTTGTAAGGCTCGGTCACGTTTCCTACTGTTCCAAAGGCATCTCTGCTTCCATGTTAATGGGCAGGACAGACACCTACTTTGAGCAGTAATTGCCTGGAAATTCCACGATTGTGACTATAATTCCCATCATTCAAAGATGGGAATGGACACAGGTGGGCTGCTACAGGTTTGTCTTGGTTTGGGAGAACCTATAGCTAGCATTATGGCCACTTTGGAGAACCTCCAAATCCCACCCCACTGCAGCCCTCCCAACCCTCCCAGGAGTCTCTATGCAGCCCGTTTTGGGTGCAAGGTAAGTGCAGGACCTGGAGGCTCGAGGAGAGGGAAAAATGGGTCTCGTAGAAGGCCTCCGGAGCCCAGGGGAGGCAGTTTTTGCCCACCCAGAGACTTGAGGAAAGCCTCCGGAGCCTGGGGAAGGTGAAAATGCCTCACCACACCATGGTGCAGGAGGCCGACTAGACTACGCCCACCATAGCCATACCCACCCAGCAACCGGGCAAAGAACCCATTGGCTTAAATTTTTGAAGCCCACCCCTGAATGGACATAGTGAAAATTCTAATTCTGTGCATCTGGAAGCCAGCAGGCTGTGATAGTCTGCAATGTGACAAGGATGAGTAATGCCCATTTCTATTTCTGGGAGAGTTTTACAACCATAGCAAATACGCCGATAGCCTTGCTTTGAAGAAATAGAATTCTGATCATCTCAAGAATGGTGCAGACTTATTTTTTTAAAAAAAATATATACTTGAGTGCATAAAGCACCCTTTGCTGAGTCAGTGTTTGTGTCTTTCTGTTCATCACTGCACTTAACTCAAGTGCCAAAACCTATCCCCTATTGTCGTCTCTCAAAAAAGCACCTGGAGGAGAGACAAACACATTAGGCTAGACTAAAAAGCTTGATTCATCTATCAATCTCTCCCAGAGGATAACAATGGAAACCACTTGAATGTTGTGGCCAATGAGCCCCTGTAGTTCCCAGAAGCCAAAGTCAACTTGACGGACTCCTCTGCTTTATTCCTTCTAAAGAAGCAATTTGCCACTGGAGGACAGTGAAATGCATTTTTGAATTCCACTAATCTCAGTGCTTAAAGCTGCATGCTACCTACTGGTTTTTCTTTAGTTAGTGGCCTCCAGATGAACTAAATGTCTACTCCCATAATCTCCTAGACCAGGGGTCCCCAACCTTTTTTGCACCAGGGACCAGTTTCATTTTAAAGAAAATTCTGTGGACCGGTTGAGTGGCTCAGCAGTCATGTGACTGGGTGGGCATGGCCAACTTGGAAAATGTGAAACTCACTTAACAATGATCTTGGTTAGCAACCAAACTTTTGGCCTCAACTGTGGTCATAAGTTCTTTCTTTCTTTCTTTCTTTCTTTCTTTCTTTCTTTCTTTCTTTCTTTCTTTCTTTCTTTCTTTTTCTCTTTTTTCTCTTTCTTTCTCTCTCTCTCTCTTTCTTTGTCTCTGTCTCTTTTTCTTTCTCTCGCTATTTCTTTCTTTCTCTCTCTTTCCCTTTCTCTTTATTGCTTTCTCTTTCTTTCTTTTTCTCTTTCCCTCTTTCTCTCTCTTTTTCTTTCTCTCTCTTTCTCTCTTTCTGTATCTTTTTCTGTCTCTTTCTTTCCTTTCTGTCTTTTTCTCTCTGTCTGTCTTTCTCTCTCTCCCACTTTCTTTTTCTTTCTTTCTCTTTCTTTCTCTCTGTCTCTCTCCTTCATCCCCCCATCTCTGTGTGTGTGTGCGTGTGTCTGTCTGTCTTGCATTCACTCATTCTGTGTCTCTGTCTATCTTTCTCTTCCTTCCTCCCTCCCTCTGTCTCTCTATGTGTGTCTGTCGTCGTCATCGTCGTCCCCCCCCCCCCAGCCTCCTCAGCCCGCCTGCCGCACTTGGTCGCTCGGTCAGGCTCCGTGGCTGGGTAGGAGCCAGGCTGGAGAGGAGGAGGAGGGAGGAGGGGGCAGCCCATTGGGCAGAGCGCGCGGGAGAATGCAGGAGGATGGTGGGGGCTCTTCCTCCACCCTCGTCGATGGAGGGACTCCTGTGCGCCGCCGGAGCATCCCTCCCTACGGCCACCAGTTCCCTCCCCCGCCCGTGGAGCCTCCACAGCCCCTGAAAGAAAACGAGTGGCCGGCATGCCAGCAGGGGAGGGAATCGAGTGGCCGGGCCGGCGGCGCCCAGGAGTCCCTCCGTCGACGAGGGAGAAGGAAGAGCCACACTCCAACGGTGTGAACAGCCGCGCCTGTGTTCTCCCGCACGCTCTGCTCAGGGGGCTGCTCCCTCCTCCCTCCTTCTCCTCTCCAGCCCTGCGGCCCGGCTCCCACCCAGCCACGGACCGCCACCGGTCCGCGGCCCGGGGGTTGGGGACCCCTGTCCTAGACAACCTCGGTGGCACAGTGATTAAGAATGCAGTACTGCAGGCTACTTGTGCTGACTGTCATCTGCTGCAATTTGGCAGTTCAAATCCCACCAGGCTCAAGGTTGACCAACTTTTCATCCTTCTGAGGTGGGTAAAATGAGGACCCAGATTGTTGGGGGCAATATGCTGACTCTGTAAAAACCTTAGAGAGGGCTACTGTAAAGCACTATATAAGTGTATTGCTAGATACAATCATAGCTCAGATACAGTCATGGCTCGAAGTATCACACTTCTCTGGATAGTCCGAATATGGTTAAGTCACCAGGCTAGAAACAGGAGACCATGAGTTCTAGTCCTGTCTTAGATGTGCAAGTGGCTGGGTGACCTTGGGCCAGTCAGTCTCTTTCATCCCAACTCACCTCATAGGGTTGTTGTTGTGGGGAAAATAGGAGGAGAGAGTATTAGAAATGCCCACCACATTGAGTTGTTCATAAAAGTAATAATGGTAGGATATACATAAATAATAAAAATTGGGGGAAATTTTTTTAAACAAAGATTAAGTACTCCTGAATACAGCCTCCTTATGCAAAGCATCAATAAATTGGACAGCACTCTGGGCAAAACTGTTCAGAAAGAATGAGCAGCTAAGGGGTAAAATAAAGAAATGTTGCAGCACATTTGTTGCTATTCTAAGGAAGGGGAGAAAAGGCTTAAATGCTCTTTCGTGTATTTTAGTTTGAAAGAATGGAGCTGAGATTACACTTTCCTCTATGAATATTATTTGTATGAGGAGCAGCATTGGGTACAAATTAAAAAGACTAGTTAAGGATTACATGGTTTACAAATGAATGAAAATACTTAAGGATTTTGAGGGGCACAAAGTACAGAAGGCTTATTAAGTTGTATTAATAAAACATACCACATTTGAGATGAAAGAACCTCTCAAGTGGAGGCTACTTGTGGGCATTTCCTTATCTAAAGACAGATATGAAAACTAAGAATGTACCCCTAACCCGCAGATTATGTGACTGGACCTTCCCAGAAGAGCAAAGCTCTGCCTGAAAGTGTTTTGCTATCGTCTGCCCCGGAAGATTATTTTAGCATGTGACAAATTCTATTGGGACAAGTCTATTGTTGACAATAACCCATCAAAGAGGGCAGAAGGTGGAAGAATTATAGCCTCCCAGCCACTGATATTTTGGACCATTGGCCAAATGTGAGAGCATAGTGTATACCAGGGGTCTGCAAAGTCGGCTCTTTTAAGACTGGTGGACTTCAACTCCCAGAATTCCCCAGCCAGCTATGCTGGCTGGGGAACTCTGGGAGTTGAAGTCCACCAGTCTTAAAAGAGCCGACTTTGCAGACCCCCGGTGTATACAATCTAATACAATGGATTCCATTTACAAAAATGAGACTATCAAATGCACATTTGATCTTATTTCCTGTAAATTGAAAGGTATTTATGAAAGGTATCTTTCTCAGTTGCAATGTATGGCTGTGAAAGTTGGATCATAAGAAAGGCTGAGTGCCAAAGAATTGAGGCCTTTGAACGATGGTGTTGGAGAAGACTTCTGCCAGTCCCTTGGACTGTAAGGTGATCAACCAGTCAGTCCTAGAGGAGATCAACCCTGACTGCTCTTTAGAAGGCCAAATCCTGAAGATGAAACTCAAATACTGTGGCCACCTAATGAGAAGGACGGATTCACTGGAGAAGAGCCTAATGCTGGGAACAATTGAGGGCAAAAGAAGAGGGACAACAGAGAATGAGGTGGCTGGATGGAGTCACTAAAGCAGAAAGCGTGAGCTTAAATGGACTCTGGGGCATGGTAGAGGACAGGAAGGCCTGGAGGAACATTGTCCATGGGGTCGCGATGGATCAGACACGACTTTGCAACTAACAACAACAATTTATGAAAACTCCAGTATGTAGTAGCTGACTATACCAAAGATGGACTGAATAACAGCCATATTCCCAGTGACGTCCTAGAAATATGATTGTTGGAAGATGAGCTGAATACTCCCCTCTGATCTGACTTGTTTGCTTCAAAATGTTTTGTTTGGGGGCTAGGTATAGGCCTGCTAAACAAAGAACATGTATGATTATTCACTCCATTATGCAGCAACCATTTTTTTATTGTTACACATTATTTTATATTATGTACTTTGAGTTATTTATTTTCCAGAGTCCTGGTTATTGGGATATCAGCAAATAAAGAACTAAACAAACTTTAAGATCAAACTACTTCAACTGGTTCCAAAGAAGAAACCAAGAACATAGAACTACCGATGTTTTCACACAGCAGACCAAAAAATCAAAGACTTGTTTCAGAACGACTTCTTCTGAGTTGATTCTGGATACTATTTTTTTTAAAATCACAGCTGGTGCAGAAAGCCACCAGTTATAGCTTCAAGTTACTGGTTTAGAAATATATAGCTATCAGCAACTGAAATCTAGGGTAACATCAATGCAGAGACAAAGAGGGGGGGAAAGCAGTGAAAGTAGTGTTTCGAGAAAGTGAAATTACTGCTCCAGATTTCCCTATTCTTTAATTGGCCTTCCTATTTCTTTAAAGAATCCAATCTCCAGGTCTGAACAGCAGATTAGGATGGCATGGCAGCACTGCCTGGAGAGCTGGCTTTCTACAACTGGCCTGCTACATCCATCTCTATCACCCAGTTTTCAAAGATATACATCACTAGCTAAAATGGCAGGCCAGTGCTCTCATTAATGATGGGCCAACCCTCCCCCCCAAAAAACCAGGGAAAGGCCTATAGTAGGCTCAGTTGGGTTCAGCAGTACTCAATCCTGCTAGCTATAGTCTCTTATATTTTGGTATCAAACGTGGCAGGAAATCTATGAAATGGTATGGCTGAGGTACACTTATATGTTCACGGTCACTCCTGGCATTATTTTAGAATTCATAGTGCATAAACCAGGTGCTGCAATGACTTTCACAACATTGTCACCTTGCTGCAAAGATAATCTTCGGAGGAGAAATGAATTTGAAGGGGGGAAAGAAATGAAAATAAAATGACATTCAAATCACTAACTTTTGCATGGTATAAGGCAGGGATGTCCAAACTTGGGAACTTTAAGACTTGTGGACTTCAACTCCCAGAATTCCCCAGCCAATTATGCTGGCTGGGGAATTCTGGGAGTTGAAGTCCACAAGTCTTAAAGTTCCCAAGTTTGGATATCCCTGGTATAAGGTAAGCATATACCCAACGAAATCCAGCTTCTGAATTTGCACTACATTACTTAGCACAAAACTCTAGTCCCTCTGGCATTGGGACAAAGAGTAAAAAATGGGATGGCAAGACCTTTTTTTTGTCCTTTTGGGTCACTTGAGACTAAAGCAGCTTTGCCCCTGGGGCTATACATCCCAGCAATATCATATACCTCCTGAAGCCTGCATTGAGTGAAAAAAGAATATTCTTAGAATTACCAAAACCAGGTTTCTTCCTCTCTGGGATTTCCTTTGGTCTTAAACTGCAAAATGCTAATTAAGAGTATACTAGCATTCATTTTGAAAGTTTTTTTAAAAACTCCACCTAATTAAAAATGAAGAAACGTAGACATACATACAAAGATCAGCTCTATCACTGCTATTCATTTAATTTCTCCTCTAAACTGTGTAAACGTTTTGTATACATATTTGCCTTTATAGCAATCTTTCCGCATCGTTTTTGTTCCATTGGCATTGACCTGAGTTTCCCCACCTAGGGACCCCTATTCTGAATTAGGGTGAAGTCATTTAAACTCCTTCTAGCCTACCTCAAAGGGTTATTCCAAGAGCAAACAGATTAGAGAGGCTAAAGCAAAGCAGACATTAAAAGGAAGCTCTAAATGAGCAACAGGAACAGGTGTGATAGATGTACTGATTGCTAAATTGGTACATTTTTAATTATTCTGAATTTTTACTTCAGATCTGATAACATTTTCCCTGTAATTAATGACTAGCAAAGTAAAGTAAAAAAAAAAAATCACAGTTGAGGCGTACAGGTTTCACTCATCCCCCCACCCGCCACTCCATTAGCAATAGCCCTTAGACGTATATACCGCTTCACAATGCTTTATAGCCCTCTCTAAGCAGTTTGCAGAGTCAGCATATTTCCCCCAACAATCTGGGTCCTCATTTTACCCACCTCAGAGGGTGGAAGGCTGAGTCAACCTTGAGCCTGATGAGATTCGATCTGCCAAATTGTAGGCAGCTGGCAGGCAGTGAAAGTAGCCTGCAGTACTGCATTATAAACACTGTGTCACCCCGGCTCTTTCGGTATTGCATTCCTAACCCATCTCATCTACAGTTCAAGGCGATGTGATTGTTTTCTTTCTTTCACATTCTTCTCTTCACAATCAACCTATGAGGTAGGTCACATTAAGAGGCACAGCCTTGCCCCAAGTTATTCAGTGAGTTTCATGTTTAGTTAGTTTTTGAACCTGGACCAATATAGTGCTAGTATATACAATGTTGGTTCTCTATCCATTAGGGACAAGGAATTATGGGAAGGGGCAAGGAATGGTCTCTGCTTGCAACTTGTTCTGACCTAAGCCTCCTTAAAAAGCATGAAGCAGAGTCTTGGTCCCAGCAAAACCTCTTTTAGTTACACAACTGTGAATTTCCTTCATTCGCAGTCAGCAAAGCTTGGCAAACAGTCTTTCAGAGGAATATTTATCAACATGAACCTTATCTCACTTAGAGAGCTGCCAGATTTCCAAACACAGAGCAAGGCAACACTTGACACAGAGCCTATTATAGTCACAAACAAAACTTTCCACTCTTGAAATGATTGAAGGAATGAATTGTTTCCTGCAAAAGCCCACTCTCCGTTCACTTCTCTTTTGCTTCCTGTGGGAGGGGCCAATCATCTCCAAGCTGTGGCTTTACTCCCAAGTCAACCCTGCTTTCTTAATTGTTTTTGTCTTCTGGCAGCTCTGCACATGCACATACTGGGAACAGGCTCCAGCTGTTCCTCTGCCTCACTGCTGGCTAGCTCCCACTCTGCCTCTGACGCAAAACCCTCATCTGAGCTTTCCTCAGCTCCCAGGGCTGGCCCATGTTCCTCCCCAACCTCCTCACTGTCCGACTCCACTGACGGGGCACAACACCACCCAATGCGAGAGAGACAGAGACAGATAGGCAGACATACTTGGGTCCTCTATCTATCTTTTAAACAGACTTCTCCTCAAAAGAGTTGATGACTGAAGGATGACTTCTGATCTTTCTCGCATAATGTACATGCTCATGTGCATGCAGATTCAAGCACCTAGCTTTCCCTGAGGCATAACAAGAAATGCTCATTCCACCACTGAGCCCTAAGGAAATTTTTGTTAAGCCAGGACCTTTGAAGTGGAAAGTAACCGCACATAAAAACGACACAATTGTGTAAATAAGCTCCTTGCAGTGATTAGCTCCTGAATTCATTAGAAAGCAAGCAAAAGAGAAAGCGAGCACCCGTCTAAAGAAAATAATGGAGGTGGAACAGGAGCTGTGGAACAGAGGAGAAAGCTTTAGAAGGGCCAATCCTGTCCTGCTAGGCATGGGAAGGGGTCTTGGTGGCAGGGCCAGAGGGAAAGCTCTTCTTTCATGTCCCAGCCCTCACATTCAGGAAGAGGAAGGCCTCCTATTGTTTTAGAAAGCAATGGGGAAAATGCTTTAGTGTCATTATTAAAGATTAAAGGGGATTTATATTTGTCTTGATCCAGTCAGGGAGTCTGCAGAGAGTACCAGCAGAGAATGGGATGGCATGGCAGGAGAACGGATGGAAAGGATCAGAAGGAATTACTAAATTCATCCCAAGAGTTATCAGAAATAAATTGGCATCACTTCTTCCAGGGAGGGAGTAATATATTCACAAGGAGCTACTGTCCTCACAGTAGCCCCCAGAAAGACTGGTGAAAGGATTAGTAAACTGCATGGACAAGAGACCCCTACCATGGATACCATGGACTCATGGATAAGTCCATCTGTGGACAACGTACTCCTCAGATTTTTAACCAAAATACCATGAAAAATGTGCCACCTGCAGATAAGCTGAGCAGCATTTTGTGTGATGTTTTCGGTTAAAATATTGAGGATTGGCTTGTCCATGGATGGGCTTTATCTAGGAGTACCAATAAAGGACTCTTTGATATTTATACAATAATACAATACAATACAATAGCAGAGTTAGAAGGGACCTTGTAGGTCTTCTAGTCCAACCCCCTGCATGGGCAGGAACCTTATACCATTTCAGACAAATGGCTATCTAACATCTTTTTAAAGACTTCCAGGGTTGGGGCATTCACAACTGCTGGAGGCAAGCTGTTCCAGAGGTTAATTGTTCTAACTGTCAGGAAATTTCTCCTTAGTTCTAAGTTGCTTCTCTTCTTGATTAGTTTCCACCCATTGCTTCTTGTCCTGCCCCCAAGTGCCTTGGAGAATAGTTTGACTCCCTCTTCTTTGTGGCACCCTCTGAGATATCGGAACACTGCTATCATGTCTCCCCTGGTCCTTCTCTTCATCAAACTAGACATACCCAGCTCCTGCAACCGTTCTTCATATGTT
Organism: Rhabdophis nuchalis; assembly: GCA_039707465.1. Classification (NCBI taxonomy): domain Eukaryota; kingdom Metazoa; phylum Chordata; class Lepidosauria; order Squamata; family Natricidae; genus Rhabdophis; species Rhabdophis nuchalis. The sequence goes on along the minus strand of CM077648.1, from coordinate 93,809,494 downwards.
TTAGTCTCCAGTCCCCTAATCATCTTGGTTGCTCTTCTCTGCACTCTTTCCAGAGTCTCCACGTCTTTTCTACATCATGGCGACCAAAACTGTATGCAGTATTCCAAGTGTGGCCTCACCAAGGCACTATACAGTGGCATTAACACTTCACGTGATCTAGATTCTATCCCTCTGTTGATGCAGCCTAGAACTGTGTTGGCCTTTTTGGCAGCTGCTGCACACTGCTGGCTCATATTTAAATGGTTGTCCACTAGGATTCCAAGATCCCTCTCACAGTTGCTACTATTGAGCAAGGTACCACCTATACTGTACCTGTGCATTTTGTTTTTCTTGCCTAAATGTAGAACCTTACTTTTTCACAATTGAATTTCATTTTATTACATAGTGCCCAATGTTCAAGTTTGGCAAGATCCTTCTGTATCTTAAGCCTATCTTCTGGAGTGTAGGCTATTCCTGACAGCTTGATGTCATCTGCAAATGTGATGAGTTCCCCATTTATCCCCTCATCCAAATCATTAATGAGGAGAATATGTGTAGCTCAGGATTAAAATGAGGGGGTCCTTGGTGCTCTCTGAGTTGCTTGTTTACTTGAAGACGTTTCTTTACCTTAACTAGGTAACATCATCAGTGCTCTGAGCTCTGATGTTACCTAATTAGGATAATGAAACGTCTGCAAGAAAGCAAACATCTCAGAGAGGACCAAGGACCCCTTATCTGCAAGTACCTGCAGGGAATAGGGGTACTTTCAAAAAGTATTACAGTATATACTTGCAGACGAGCCCATCCATGGAAAAGCAGCAGCCAACTCTGGGGATACTTTTGGCACCTAAAATTCTCTGCCTAAACATGTGTGTATATGGTAGAGATCAGAGAGCCAGTTTGGTGTAGCGATTAAGGCAGGGGTCCCCAACCCCCGGTCCGTGGACCGGTGCCGGTCCGTGGCTTGATAGGAACTGGGCCGCAGGGCCGGAGAGGAGGGAGGAGGGGGCAGCCCCCTGGGCAACAGCGCGCACCGGATGCGGGAGAGCATGCGCCAGATGCGGGAAAGCGCAGGCGCGGCCATTCGCACCGTTGGAGACCCTAGAGGGCTGAGTGAGCCGACTACCCCCCGCATGCTCATGCGCTGCCTGTTCCCACTCCCCCCTGCGTGTGCATGCGCCGCCTGTTCCCCCTTCCCCCCCTGCTCCTCCTCTACGCTAGCCAGTCCGCAGAATTTTCTTTAAAATGAAACCGGTCCCTGGTGCAAAAAAGGTTGGGGACCCCTGAATTAAGGCATCAGGCTAGAAACTGGGAGACAGTGTGTGTTCTAGTGTGTGTAACCTTTCTAGACTCCTGATATTACATTTCAGTGTAGCATTTGAAGTATAAAGGCAACATTTACCAAAGGAGTCATTCCCATTGAACGTTTGAGAAATATGGTACCTATAGGGCTCCTGCATTCTCAAAGCCTCCAATGACAGTAGACATTTCAATCTATATGCATAAAGGGATATACAAACATGGACTCTTGCGCTCTCCTTCCTAGTTAGAATGGGAGACCTCAATAATTCACAGGAGTGATGAAATTTAGGTAGGAAGGCAACAGAGAGCTTTAGACCCTAAAAAAGTTTTATTTATTTTTTTACTCATTTATTTATGAAATTGATCTACTGCCATCTCTACCAACATTCATCAGCCACAACAAATCAAACCTTTCCTGATGGAAAACAAGTTTAAGAAGCCTTGCAAGGAACAGATATAAAAAAGAAGTCAAAACAACGGCCTTAGAAAGGCAAGATATTAACAAGCAAAACTGATTTATAACCAGACTAGATTGATCCCATCAAAGGAATCACTAATTTCAAAGGTGTTGGTTTGTTTTTTTAATTCAGTAGTGCTTGATTCTCAGAAATTTCCTGGAGAATTTCCTTCAGTTTTCTTGGCAAGGTTTTTCATAAATAGTTTGTCATTGTTTTCTTTCTAAGACTGAGATAAAGTGACTGGCTCAAGGTCACCAGCTGGCTTTGTGTCCAGGCAGAATTAGAACTCATGGCCTCCCAATTTCTAACCTGATGCCTTAACTATTATAGATAGTCCTCAGCTTGATGGAGTACCTTGATGACCTCTTGAGAAAGCTTACCTCTCCATTATGTACCGTGTTTCCCCAAAAATAAGACCCTGTCTTATATTATTTTGCCACCAAAAAAGGCACCAGGCCTTATTTCTGGAGGGGGGGGTGTAAGATGTCGTCCACTGATGCACCTCATTTGCACACATTGCCCCCAGCCTCTTCTTGCTATCAGAGGCCTTTAAGAACTTCTTCATCTGGCAAGGCCAGTGAGACTTTCCAGAAGGCCTCTGCAGCTGATAACAGAGCTCTGGATCGACCCGAAACTCTGTTATCGGCTGCAGAGGCCTTCAGGAAAGCCTTGCTGGCTGCAACAAAAGAAATGGGCCAAGGTATGCGGGGCCTGGCTGCAAATATCCGAAGATAAGTAGTAGGGCAGCTCCACACACAAACCCATCTCAACCTGTTCTGACCCCCCCTTTCTCCGACTAACACAAGACTGGCTGCCTGCCACTAACTCTCTTGGCTGCTTGCCTGAATGACTCTGAACAGATACGAAGCTTCATAACATGACTAAACGCGAACCTGAAAATCAACACGAATAAACACGAACCTAGAAATCCAACGTTGTTCTCTGCAAGGACTTTCTTAGCAAAGACTTCCTTTTAAACCCTCTTGGGTGGGGTCAGTCATTAGGCAGCTGGGACTAATTCAACTCCTTCGAGTTCACTTCTGATGCAATTGAAGCCTCCCTTTTTCAGCTCTTCTCACTCTAGCATCAGGGACAAGCTGGCCTTGATCCTCCCCACTACTCCAAGATCCAGGTGTCTCCTGATGACCAGCTGTGTTCTCTGCTCTCTCAAGGTTGTCCTCCTCCTCCACAGCAGACTCATAGGACTCCTCACTAGAGGAGTCCATCAGCAGCTCATCCGGAGCCGGCTGGGCCACAACACAACCCTAGCTTAATTTTTACCTATGTACCCTGGAGTGGGTAGGGTCTTAATTACGGCTTATTTTGGAGATAGGGCTTATATGGTGTGCACATGTAAAAATCAAGCTAAGACTTACTTTATGAGTAGGTTGTATTTTCAGGGAAACACGGTAAGTAACTGAGTCATGGAGGAAGAAAGACCTGGTAAATACGAAAGTGCATCAGTAACATAGTAAAAATCATGCCCAGAGGCTGAGATAATGAAATGCAGCCCCCATGAAAATATACTTGAAATCTGCCTAGTGATGTTATTTAGAGACTTGCTTACTTGAATTAACCAATAATAGCTCCAGTTGTATAAGTTCCTTGCCTGAAGCTATATAAATATGTTGTCAAATTGCAAATTGGTGTGCCTGATTTGTGGCACTTGCCCCAAGCGGACCTCTTTCTTCTCTATAGAATGAAAAAGGATTTTGGTTTCCACTACTTGTGTGCGTCTTATTCGTTGCTCTCACCAAATGAACAAACCCAGTGTTGGACTGGTCCAACAGACTTATAACCGTTCATTTAACAATTGTTCAAAGTTACGACAGCCTTGGAAAGAGTGGTTTACGCTCCTTTACAACTGTTGCTCTGGTCACAGGATCACAATTCTGGCAACTGGCTTGCACTTACAACTGGTTGCAGCGTCTCATGGTCATGTGATTGCGACTTGTGGAATTGTCTGACAACACTCCTTGAGGAAGCTGGATTTGCTTAATGACCGCAATGATTTGCTTAACCACTGTCATAAAAATCTTTGTAAAATTGGGTCCTTACAACTTATAATGACTTACAACTTCAACAACTTATAACAGAAGTTCTGGCCCCAATTGTGATAGGTCAAAGTCTACCTGTTCACCAAATTGGTTCTCTCAAAGGGTTTTATCCCCATGCAAATAGGAATATGATTGGTTCCTAAATCAATATATATATATATATATATATATATATAGATTGTGACCTACTATTTAATAAATGACCTACTATTGACCTACTGTGACCTACTATTTAATAAATGCACACACTGCATTCAGTATACTCAATAGAGGTAGTCCTCAACATACGACCACAATCGCCGCCCTGGGTCCTCTGCGGAGAAGGGCGGGATATAAATATGATTAAAATAAATAAATAAATAAAAATTGAGCCCAAAAGGTATGTTGCTAAGTGAGAAATTTGTTAACTGAGTTTTGCCTCATTTTATGAGTTTCCTTGCTACATTTGTTAAATTAATAGCACGGCTGTTAAGTGAATCTGGTTTCCCCATTGACTTTGCTTGTCAGAAAAGAGGATCACATGACTCTGGAACACTGCAACTGCCATAAATGTGAGTCGGTTGCCAAGTATCCGAATTTTGATCGTACGACCCTGGAGATGCTGCAACGGTCATAAGTGCTACGGTCATAAGTGCTATGGTCATAAATGTCATAAGTGCTACGGTCATAAATGTCATAAGTGCTATGGTCATAAGTGCTACGGTCATAAATGTGAAAACACATCCCTTCGACCGATCCGCTCCCATAGAGAGGGTCTTCTCCGGGTGCCGTCGGCCGGGCAATGCCGGTTGGCGACGCCCAGGGGAAGGGTCTTCTCTGTGGTGGGCCCTACCCTCTGGAACGACCTGCCTCCTAAACTCCGTACCACCTCGAACCTCCGCCTTTTCCGCCAGTTCCATCAAGCCGGCCTAGCGTGACCACCCGATGACGACTGAGTTTTAGTTTAACAAATTTTAATCAGAGGGATTTTAAAATGTTGTTTTAGCACAGGGTTCTTAAGTCGAATTGTGGTTTTAGGATATTATGTATTTGTATATTTATATTGTGTTTTAATTTCCTGTGCGCCGCCCTGAGTCCTTTTGTAGGAGATAGGTGCGGGATATAAATCAAAGAAAACTAAACTAAAACTAAAATTGGTCATAAGTCCCTTTTTTCAGTGCCATTCTAACTTCGAAGAGTCACTAAATGAACTGTTATAAATCAAGGACGTGTAGCCACTCACTGCATCTTACAGTAAAAATAATAGCAACACAAAAATGAAGTAAAAATAAGCCCAATAAAATTATAAAAGCAAGCAGAGGAAAACAAATACTTGTGCAATATAAAGAATTGCAAATTAAATACAATGAACAGCATATCTTAAAACAAGAAATCCAGGACTGATACTAAGATACCTGTGAGAGGTATGAAGAATGAGTCTAAAAGGCCTCATTCATGATTTTCTCCTGCCTCCTTCTTGTTCTCCTAGAGAGTCTTTTCAAAAGGCATGAATGTCTCCATGTCTCTTTTTTTCAAGGATTTTGTTCTCCTTTTTGCATACAAGAAGAAAAAAAATCCAAGCAGAGAACTGCATAAAGCATGACATTTAGAATCTTTTTTTCTCCATGGGAGGGAAAAAAAGCAGTTGGGACTGGTTTCATTCTGAATGGATTAAAAAAAGCTGGAAAGAACAATTCACTTCTGGCTCTCTGATCAAATTAAAGCCACCTACATTTACTTGACATTCTTTTAAAGTAGCCAGGGAATCCTCCACCAGCACCAAAAAGTGACCACTGCATGTGCATACGAGTGTACAGATTAACAGAGTTGGAAGAGACCTTGTAGGTCATCTAGTCCAACCCAAGCAGACCCTACACCATTTCTGACAGATGGCAGTCCAGTCTCTTCTTGAAAGCTTCCAGAGATGAAGCTCCCGCAACTCCTGAAGGCAAGCTTAGCTGTTCCATTGGTTGATTGCTCTCACTGTCAGAAAATTTCTCCTTATTTCCAGGTTGAATCTCTCCTTGTTCAGTTTGCATCTATTGTTCCTTGTCTGGCCTTCAGGTGCTTTGGAAAAATAGCTTAACCCCTTCCTCTCTGTGGCTGCCCCTCAAATATTGGAACACAGCTATAATGTCTCCCATGGTCCTTCTCTTCACTGGACTAGCTACTGAACCTTCTTTAAACTTAGGTAGAAAAGGGTTGGGTAAAGGAGAGGGGCTGCAGAAGACATTGGAATTCTTCTCTAATCAAGTGCCTTTCCAGTCTCTTAGGCTTTGGCATCCAGCACAAATATACATCATGTGTCTACGTGGTCTGGGAACAATGAAATTTTAGTCCACACTTCAGCTGGGTCCCTTGGATGGGGAAGTTTATTTTTATGAACTGGTCCAGTTCTTTTGATCTGCAGTGAGGTCCTTTCAAAGTTGCCCTTGCCGTCAATACCTTCTCCTTCTGCTTTGTAGGGCAGAGCCTCATTCTATTGTTCCCTGCTTATGGGACACACACCTTTGAGTGATTTTTTTCAGCATTTGCAAAAAAAAAGAAAAAAAAGAACATCTCTTTCAACAGACTTCAATTGATAAAAAGATAAGATGTCAGTTTTAGTATGGATTTTAGTTTATGTTTTTAACCTTTTTATACTCTTTGTTCTTCAAATTTTATTAGCCTCCTTGAGTACTTTAACTAGAGTAGAAAAGTGGGGTGTAAATTCATTGAGAGACATACCAGAAAGGATTAGAATCTGTGAGCCTGTTCTCAACTGCAGCATTCAATCTGCCCTTGCAAGATATGAGTTGGCTCTTGCTCACCTGATTTATCTCAAATCGCTTCTTCTGCATGAACTTTTCTGTGATATATTTGCAAACCAGTCAAAGCTTGGTCCAGGCAGGTAAAAAAAAAAAAAAGGCTAGAATTATCTATTCTTTCAAATTTGATGTAAAAGGATTAAAACACTGGGCGAAACCCAAGAAGATAAATTGTTGCACTAATATTCATTAAAGGATGACAGTGTAGATAATTCAAGGATGCACCAACGCTCTTTCTATTTAAGCAGATTCTTCAAAGTCTGAATTTTTGGATCTCGCTTAAGAAATGACAGAAAACCATCCTTTTTAGCTTGAAATCCAGTTAGGGCAAAATTGTATGGAGGTCTAATTCTATCTTGGTTCTACAGAGGAGCATCTTTTCGCCTCATTCATTTTAGGTTACTTACCACTGATCTACACTTACTCATTGGTAAATATCAGGTTCAACGAGCTCACGTCTAATACCTAAAAATCATAACAGATGTTTATGAATTGGGAGAATTCTAAGGTCGTAATGCTCTTCATCTTCATTTAGCTGGCCCACATGTTACATCGATCCAAATTTCCATCTGTGCTCCACAATAATGCTGCTGATGTTTTTAGCCACAGCACATTTTCTTTCTGTTTTCCTTGCCATCTTCAACACCTGGATGACAAAAACATATGAAACTTTCAAGGACTCCCCATTGTGCCCCCTCCCACCACCCACCGGCAAGTGAACACCTGACATATGCTTTGACATAGTCCTGCTTTCCCCCACACACCTCAACTTGCTTTAGAGCTTGTGTTTTTTTTCTCCTTCTTTCCATTGCCAAAACACAATGACTGTTATAATTAACAGATTATCTCAGCGCGACAGCTGCAGTCCTTTGAAAATTAGGTTGAATAACAGAATCCTGGCATATGGTAATTTCTTTTCATCTCCTGAATATTTCACTCACTAGCATGCTTTCTTTCTCCCTCTCCCTGTTTTTCCATCCTCTTCCTAATTTTTCCATCTCCTCTTTCAGTTAGAGCGCTTGGCAGTTACAAATGGCAGCATGAGTCTTTCTATCTTTCCTGGCATCTTTCGTTCTGCTCTCTTCTTAAACAATTAAAATCTGACTGTTCACGATGTTCACTATGAGAGATAGTGAAGCAGTTTCTTATAAGCAGAATGAAGCCAGCCAGGGTGATATGGCTAGAAGCATCTGAGGAAGCACAACATCTCTGGAAATCGATAAGGAGATCCCAGATTGAACTCCACAGATTACTTGGAGACATGCTATTGTTTGTCCAGGAGAGAGACATCAATACCTGATCTGAACCTCACATTAGCAGAGGCTCATTCCATTAATCATTTCTGGAGGTTTTACTCAGTTTACATGCCTTTGAATATATTCTGTATTTCTAATGATCTAGCGCATCCTGCATACTGAAAGAATAGATATGCCACTTAATTTAATTTTTTTAAATTTAATTTATTCGAATGTATAACCCGCACCTTCTCCTAAAAAAGGACCCAGGGCGGCGCACAGGAAAATTTAAAAACAATACAAATATACAAAATACCATTTTTTTAAAAACTATTAAACCCGTACCCTGTGCTAAAATAGTGTAAAAACCCCTAATTAAAATCTAGCTAATAACAGGAACAGGAGGTTATGCTAGGCCGGCTTGTTGGAATAGGTGCGTTTTAAGACGCTGGCGGAAAAGGCGGAGGTCTGAGATGGTGCGTAGTTCGGGGGTAAGTACCTTTCTTACTGAAGATCCATTTCTTACTCCTGACTTTTCCAACACTAGATAGATAGATAGATAGATAGATAGATAGATAGATAGATAGATAGATAGATAGATAGATAGATAGACAGACAGACAGACAGACAGACAGACAGACAGACAGACAGACAGACAGACATTTATTTTATTTATTTTATTCAATTTATATCCCGCCCTTCTCCAAAAGGACACAGACAGACAGACAGACAGACAGACAGACAGACAGACAGACAGACAGAAAATGCAGGAGTGCCAGGGTGGTGGTAGAGAGGCAAATGGCCTGCACCACCACGCAATGAAAGCCATGCTCTTTTTCTTTTTACATGCAAAGGACAAGGCTTCAACCACAAGATTGTAGCTGCCATGTTGATATCCCACCCCCCTCTCTGCAGACCCACCTGTTCTTAGGACAAGCCTTTACAAGAGCACTTATGTTAAAGCAAGAGTTAGCTGTTGACTTAACACATGCCAGCACATTGCTGGTCTGTACAGCTCTATTGCTCCACAAAAGCAACCAGAAGTACCTTCAACTTTCCATGGCTGTTTTTTGCCACCATGTTGAAAAACTGTGCGCCCTCCTTCTTTTCTGCTAATTACATTCCAGCAATCTTTCAGCCCATGCCTTCCTCTACCACCACGTAGGAATAGTTTTACAAGTCATCAAAAGTCACTAAGCATGCATCTTTTGTTACAGAGACTTAAAGCTTTAAAAGAAAATCATTCTGCATATTCCATTTGCAGCAGCATTTGGACACCCACCTACAGATCAGACAACATGACCTCTGCTTGTTAAAAAATACGAAAGTGTTGTCATTGATACTTAATGATTACCCATAGCTTTTCCTAGCTCTTCTTCTATCAAACAATTTGTCTCCCGGTTTCTCACTTCAGTGAAATATTTCAGATGCCTCATTATTCTATTTTAAGAAATTTCAATAGTGTTTTTTCATAAGTTTTCTTCTTAGATTCATCATACACAGTTTATGTGTGTGTGTGTGTACACACATACACCCAGAGAGACACACATATTAAGCTTTGTCTCTCTTAGAATCAAATAATTCTAGGTTTTGATCATCTTAATGTAGGATTTGTTCACCTGTCTTAATGATAGAGCACATATATAAACAACTGTGTCACCTACCTCGGAGGAAAATATTAGTGCATTAAATATTGAACATCTCCCAAGAAAAGCACTTGCACAAACACAAGAAGGTATTCTGGTAGGGAAAGCTAACAACCGGCTTGACAAAAGGCAGCCTATTTTTCCTTGCCTGGCATCTAATGACACAAACAAGAAAAGACAATAAAATGTGGAGTGGTAAAACCATAAGGTCATAGTCTGTTTTCTAGCTAATTTGACCTTTCAGGTGGTGACAGTAAGAAGACATTCCTGAGGTCATTAACATACTTACTACATCTCAGAAATTTTAATGATTACAATAGCACATAGACTCATATACCGCTTCATAGTGCTTTACAGATGGTCCTTTAAGCAGTTTATAGAGTCAGCATATTGCCCCCAGCAATCTGGACTCCCATTTTATCCACCTCGGAAGGATGGGAGGCTGAGTTAACCTTGAGCCTGGTGAGATTCGATCTGCCAAATTGCAGGCAGCTGGTGATCAGCAGAAGTAGACTGCAGTACTGCACTCTAACCAGTGCGCCACCACAGCTCATTTAAGATGCATGTGATCACATTATTTTAAAATTTAAAAGTGAAAAGGGCATTATCTAAAGTTATTGGTTCCTAAATTTCTGCCAAAGATGAGATAAATTACCATGTTAAAATATAGAAGAAGGAGCATAAAATAGTACTTGTCAGCCTGATGCAAGTACTGTCCAAGAAGGAAAGCTCAGTTTCCTTCTTAACCATAGTTTGAGTCTTCGAGTTACATTTATTAATTCTTTGATGTAGAAATATACCAATGATGTGACTGTATGAATTTGATGGCATCTTTTAACTATATGTCTTCAGTTACTCTTTTACTGTAGTCTGTATATATTAAGGGAAACTGGACCAGAAGATGAGCATCAATTTAAAATCGAAAGAAGAAACATCAATAACCTGCATTATGCTGATAATATTACCTGGGTAGCTGAAAGTGTAAAGCATCTGTATCTAGTAATAAAAGTCAAGGAGCATAGTGAAAGAAATAAAAGTAACATTAGATATAAAGAAAACCAAACTAATGACAACAGGTACCGCAACCTGCCTTAGAACTGACATTGAAGATATTGAAGTGATGGATAGCTTCGGCCTTTTAGGATCAATCATCAACAGAAGAGGAAAAGGCAGTCAAGATAATATCACACTTTGAACACATTATGCAAAGATGTAGCTTTCTGGGCAAAGTTCTAATGTTAGGAAAAATGGAAGGAAAGAGGAGAGGCTGATCAGAAGCAAGGCTGATGGACATTTACAGTGGCAATAAGTCTTCGGATTAGAAGATCTGAAAGACCGAGTTAGGGATAAATCATCACGGAGAAAATCTATGTGGTCACTAGGAGTTGACAGTGACTTGATGGCACATAATCAATCAATCATACTATTTAATTTGATGTATTCTATTTAGGCACTGCCCAACCCTGAACTAATTCTGAGTGATACACAACAAAATCAAACGCAATGAAAATACTATACATTGAAGGAATTTAAAACAATGGAAAAAACATAAACAAATGATAGAAGTTCTGGATAAACACACACAACACACACACACAATCCGGCAAGGGCCCCAATCACCCTAATCCAAGACCTTGGAGAAAAACTGAGTCTTTAACTCTTTCCAGAATGCCAAAGGGGGAATCTCCTTCCAGATCATAATCATAACCTTGAATCAAACCTAAAAGGATAGAAGTCACCCTTGCAGCATGCTTTGCTTAGCTTCCATTTCTAGCCAGGTTTCCCATAGAATCATATTTTAATCTTTTCCATGATTCCCAGCACAGGTAGTCCTCAACTTACGACCACAATGGAGCCCAGAATCTACATTGCTAAGTGAGAAATTCGTTAAGTGAATCTTGCCCCATGTTACGACTTTGCCCCATTTGTTAACTGAATCACTGCGGTTATCAAGTGAATCTGACTTTTCCATTGATTTTGCTTGTCCGAAAGTTGCAAAAGAGGATCACAAGACCCCAGGACACTGCAACCATCATAACTGTGAACCAGTTGTTAAACACCTGAACGTAAATTATGTGCAACATGGGAATGCTGCAATGGTCGTAAGTGTGAAAAATGATCATAAGTCTTTTTTTTTTCCAGTGCTGCTGTAACTTTGAATGGTCACCAAGTGATCTGTTGTAAGTCGAGGACTACCTGTAAGGTAAAGGTAAAAGTTCCCCTTGCACATCTGTGCTGGTCGTTCCCAACTGCTAGGTTGGCAGAAGCTGGGACAAGTAACAGGAGCTCACTCCGTTACATGGTTCTAGGGATTTGAACCACCGAACCGCTGACCTTTCTGATCGACAAGCTCAGCATCTTAGCCACTGAACCGCCGCATTCCCTTGGACTACCTGTATTTATTAAATACAGTATATCACAGCAATGCCCTTAATTTCCCTTCAGCTGGGATACCAGTACAACGTTGCTGCAAGAACAACAATCACACCCAATTTTGCAACAACTCAGCAGCTTTTCTGTCAGATATCTTATCTCTTGACCCATTTACATGCTGGATCTGCAGTTGCCTGCTCTTCAGTTCTATTGTGTACTTGTAGCTGCAGGGGAAGCCTTGCTTGATTTGGCAAACTCAATCCAACCAATCTGCTACGCTCAAAAGCCGGATACTTATCTGGGTAGCTTGCTTTACCAGCTACAATGTTTCAAGCTTGTCCTTTTTTCACTCTGTTATTTTGGACTCCGTCTCAACGAGAACTTAGTGTTGCTGTTGTTGTTTGTAGGTATTCACTCTGTCCCCTCAATTGCACAACTGCTTTAATTCAGAAATGTTCTCTATCCAGGGCTGTTTTTTGTTTTGCTATCCCTCGCATTCATCTAGTTAACGCTAATTTCCTCAGGAATGATTCATACAATACAGCCCTCTCCAGCCCTGGGAAGTTTCTTTTATTCACTGAAACATATGCTTATTCATTTCTTCCTCTTCCTTACAAGAAAGCTTCTCTAGCTGTTGGGCTGCATTACCTTCTGTAGGATTCTGACCTTATTCTTCTGATTCTCCAGGACAGAATGTTCTGTGGAGTAGAATATGCAAGACAACTGGGAAACTGAACATATGTTGAATATCTGAACACTCGTGGTCTATCTAACCCTTGCTCTGACTGACATAGCAACACTTTGGGATTTCAAACAGAAGTTTCCAATTCTTACCCCGTTTCCCCGAAAATAAGACCTCCCCAGATATTAAGCCCAATCAGGCTTTTGAGTGCATGTGCTTAAAAAAAAGCCTTCGCCTGAAAATAAGCCCTCCCTGAAAATATTGCAACACAGCAGCAGCCGTGAGTTGACCACACTCACCGCCTCCTGCACTTCAAAAATAATAAGACCTCCCCCAAAATAAGGCCAAGCGCTTATTTTGGGGGTCAAAAGAAAATAAGACCCTGTCTAATTTTCAGGGAAATACGGTAGTCTTGAAGGTCTTTTATACCCAATGATTAAGCCCGAGATCTTTAATGCTCAAGAGATCTTCCATGTCCGGCAATAGCTACTTCACAGAATTCAAAGTGATCAGTTCACTGGGTTAAGAAACCTGACCTTCTTTTCCTTGGCCATGAGAAAACAAAGCAAAAGATATTTGCGCAACAATGGAAGGAAGATGAGATCCCATCTGAGGGGAATATGATTAAGAAAATATTAGATTGTGCAGAAATGGATAGATTAACATTCGCTATTAAGGATAAAGAAGAAACTGAATATTTTTTGATATGGGACATATTTTATCAATGGGTAAATAAGTTAGAAAGGAGGAAATACAATTAGAGGAAATGGTAAATAGGAGAGTTGTTAAAGAAGATTATGTCAAATGTTAAATATTAATGTTATTATATTATCATATTATATTATTAATAGGATGGCAAGGAATTACAACAACAAAGTTGTATAATATGATTATTTAAGCATAACTATACCCAGAACACACATTGTTTGATGACAATTAGATGTTATATAAATAAAACAAATAAAACATGAAAGAAGAAAACAAAGCAAAAGAGAAGGGGAGAAAGTATGGATAATGATACTTTTTTGTAATCAAACCTACCCACTGACAACATTGACACAACAGCTGTCTACCAGAGCATGTAGCTCTTAAATATAAACCACTTGCTGGTCTTGTTGCTAATAGAAAAAGAGCAACTGGTATCAGACTACCATTCTGAGAAGGGAAATCAACTTGTTTAGTTTATGTCACTCACTCATCTCTAACCATATGCTTTGTTTTCCTGATAGATTTCCAAACTATGCAGTGATGCATATTTTAAGAGATTATCTGTGAACACATCAAAAACCCAACCTCTTGAAGTGGAAATTGTGCGTGTACCCAAACCAGTATAGAAAAGCTGTTCTTCTGTAGGAAGATTGGCCTTATAATCATACTTTTATAATCCTAAAGCAGAACCATTGAGTAATTAATACCACATTGGAGAAGATCTTACAGCTGAGGGCCATGATGGCGAATGTATGGCACACATGCCCAAAGTGGCATCTGGAGCCATTTCGCCTGGCATGTGTGGTGGCGCCTGTTCCTCTTCCAGGTTCTGGCACACATGCGCCGATGACAATCAGCTGGCCTCTGTGCATGTGGAAATGCTGGAAAATGAAAGAGCTGGTCTTCCGTTTTCTGGCATGAGCATGTGTACCAGTCAGCTGATAGGCGTGTGTCAGGGGTGGGTTCCTGCCAGTTCTAACCTCTTCTATAATTTAATTTAATTATTAGACTTATAAACCGCCCCCTCTCCCCGAAGGGACTCGGGGCGGTGTACAGGAAAAAATTTAAAAAACCATATAAAAACATACAATATATACAAAGTTAAAAACGAATTAAATTAACCTGTACTAAAGTTTAAGAACATTAAAATAGAAACCCTCCTAAGCTAAAATTCCCTAAATCTAAAATCCATATACGTATTTGGCAGATATTATGTTATAAGAGTCAATACTGTTTACGCAAGACCAGCTTGTTGAAATAAATATGTTTTAAGTGAGTGGCGGAAGAGGGGAAGGTCCGTGATAGTGCGAAGTTTGGGGGGTAGGTCGTTCCAGAGGGCCGGCCCAGCCACAGAGAAGGCCCTACCCCTGGGCACCGCTAGCCGGTATTGACCGGCGGTTGGTACCCTCAGTAGGCCCACTCTGTGGGAGCGTATCGGACGTAGGGAGGTATGTGGCAGAAGACGGTCCCGTAAGTAGCTAGGCCCCGAGCCATGGAGCGATTTGAAGATGGTAACAAGCACCTTGAAGCGCACCCGGAAGGCCACCGGTAGCGAGTACAGTTCGCGCAGGAGAGGTGTTACGTGGGAGTAGCGAGAAGCTCCCAGAATCCCCCGCACGGCCGCATTCTGAACCAACTGGAGCCTCCGGCTGCACCTCAAGGGGAGCCCCATGTAGAGAGTGTTGCAATAGTCTAAGCGAGACGTCACGAGTGCCTGAGTGACAGTGCGGAGGGCGTCTCGGTCCAGGAAGGGACGCAACTGGCGTACCAGGCGAACCTGGTAGAATGCCCCCCTGGTCACGGCCGTCACATGATCGTCTAAGGACAGCCGGGAATCCAGGAGGACGCCCAAGTTGCGAGCCCTTTCCGCGGGGGTCAATGACTCGCCCCCGATAACCAGCGATGGAATAAGCTGGCTATGCCGAGACGCCAGAAACCACAGCCACTCGGTCTTGGATGGGTTGAGTCGGAGTTTGTTACTTCCCATCCAGAGCCGCACGGCTTCCAAGCACCGGGACATCACTTCGACGGCATCGTTGGGGTGGTTGGGGGTCGATATTTACAGCTATCTACCTACTAACTTCTTCTGTATAGAAGAAGTTCTACAAATCTACAGTGCCGTTCAGACGAGTGTGCACAAAGTGATCCCTTTTCGGTACTGAGTGCCGAAAAGGTTCACCATCACTGGCTTAGGCAATCTGAAATATTAGTATGGAGAGGATGGGACCCAGGTAGCTGCATTCCTAGACTTTTCCTCTGCAGTTGCTCTTTCACTATTGTTGTTACTGTGCTAGCTGGCTGTGCTCAGATTGATTCCTGAGGATATTTGTGCTGGGTTATTAATTTAGAGTAGGCTGCCATTTCTTGCAGAATGCAAACACGACAATGTAATGGGAATGGCAGTTTCAACTTATTTGTAATGTAACAATAAATGAACAATGGGCAATAAATGAACGGCAATGCAACAATAAATGAAAAATAATGGAGACAGAATTAAATGTAACTGCAATAAAGTTGAAGCTTAACTTTCTTAAGTGTACTTCTATTCAGAAGACAAATATATGAAACATCAAGCCCCATCAGATAGGGCTAGTGATTGAACTTGTTTGATTCCTTTTAACTCATAATGCATATGTGCCTAATGTATGCTTTTACATAGAACACGACAATAAACCTCTCAACCCACAGCTTTTACTCCTCTCTTACTGACATGCTTTTTTTTAACCCCCAACCCCCATAAAAGCCATGCGGAAACTAATAGACATTGCTGTTAGATAAGGAAGAATAAACCTCTTCTCTCCATACCATATTTTCTATTATGTTCTCTATTAGTCACTTCTAACAAAATGTCAGTAGGTAGGTATATGGAGTGGATATGCTGTATTTGAGAATGAAATTCTGCCTTTTGTGCTTTTATACATGAATTTGAGTGCTGAGTATGCTCTTGTTCTGTGCATAAATCTGTGGATGCACATATAGCGTTAGGTGTATGAACAAACATTTGAGGATGCATACAAAAGATGCAAATTTTATAGGGGCCAGCCTTAAGTCAATTGTTGGAAGAGCTCTATAAGCCACAGCCAAGACTGATAGCACTTCCAACAGGGAGTTGCCGAGGATCCTCAGTTTGGTTGAAAATCACCGGCATTCGTCTGAAGGTTCAGTGGGAATACTGACAACTTCCATGCAAAGGGCTTGCAGATGAATTGTGGGTTTATATTCACATCGTTTAGAACTGGTTATAGTATAAATATGGTATTATATGTCATTCTGAAAGGGGAACATACCTCAAACACAAACACTCATGTACCCCTAAAGATTTAGGTAGGAGAGAAGAGAAGATTTCCGGTACTGGAAATTCCCCAGGAACATTCCTTGTGCTTTGGAGTCTTTTATATTGTTTCATCCAAATCCAGATTCTCTTTCTGCACTGTAGCTCAGTCTAAACTGGGGAAGGAACTAGAGGCTTAATTATCCCGGACTTAATTCTTACTAATAGGGATGAAACGATAGAAACAGTAGAAGCTATAAGAACCTTGGAGAAGACTGATCATGTCATACTAGAATTCAACATAATGCAGGCACATGTAATTGAACCAAAACAAACTAGTGTTTTAGACTTTAAGAGAACTGACTTCAACAAACTAAGGGAGAAATTAGGAAAGATTCCATGGATAGAAATCATAAAGAGAAAAACTGTTAGATTTTCTGCTGAGAGAGAGTGAGTCCAGACCGGTAAGGTTAAAAGCTCTTTATTCCAAACAGCAACGGTTGCTTATAAAAGTGACTAGTTAAAAAGGTGGGGGCCTTCTGCCCTACAGCTCCTTTTATGGAGAGCTGCTAGGCAGCCGGCCAATCAGCGCGTCAGCCGCCCTCGGCCACAGCCAGCAGCACCTAAGCCAATCAAACGGCTGGCTGTTACCGGGGCTTTTTGAATGCCGTCAGGATGCAACACTCCTTCCCCCCTAGCGAGCACGCACGCAGTCCCTAGCACACGTACTCGCTGAGGTAGGTGGGGCTGCGTCTACTCCGCCCCGAGCGCCTCAATGTCTCTGCCGGGGCCGATGGAGGAGGACGAACTGTGTTGTCGTGGTCTGTGATGTCGCCACGTGCCACTGGAGACGGCGGGGCAACATCCGGGGGCGCGTTCTGTGGGTTGGCATCGTGCTCCCGTCCCTTGGGTGTTGGGTCCAGATCGGCCGGGTCCGGACATGGATCGGACCGTCGTCGTTGCGCACTTGGGGTGTTCTGTGTGTCGGGTTGTGGATGTTCCAGGGGCAACGGTTCCGGCATAAGCAGACCCGGAAACTGTTCAGGGGTGGAGTGGTCGGAGAAGGTGGTAGATGGCCAGGATGGTGCGGTGATGGGCCAGTCGTCCCGCTGGGTTGAGGCCTCGACGGTCGGCAGGTCTGGAGGCCGTGATGGCGTCGGCGGGGCTGAAAATGGAGGGCGGCGCCTCAATTGATCCAAGTGGCGCCGCCACTCGGATCCATCCGGTCGTCCAACCCTGTAGGAACAGGGGCCCGTTAGTTCGCGGACGACAGCGGGTACCCACCGCGGATCCCCAGCGAAGTTCCTGGCAAAAACTGTGTCGCCGACAGAGAAACGGCGGGGAGAGGGGACCCCCAGTTTGCACGGCTGCACCTCATTATACTGGGGGTGCAGCCTGTCCAATTTGGTCCGCAGGCGGCGGCCCATCAGCAGCTCCGCGGGGCTCTTCCCTGTCGCCTGGCAAGGCGTAGAGTGCTGTCCCATAAGGTAAGCATCTACCCTCGACTGCCAATCCCCCCTATCCATCCTCCCGAGGGCCTCCTTGGCCGAGCGGACGGCTCTTTCCGCCCGGCCATTTGCGGCAGGGTGGTAGGGGGCCGTTGGCGCGTGCCGGATCCCCTGGGAGGCCAGGAATTCCTGGAAAATGGCAGAGTGAAATTGGGGCCCGTTGTCGGAGACCAGGGAGTCCGGCAACCCGTGCGTAGCAAAAAGGCGCCGAAGCGCGCGCACGGTGCTCTCAGCCGTGGTCGAGGCCATCAGGATGACCTCGGTCCAGCGAGAGTAGGCGTCTACTACCACCATGAAGGTCTGACCATGGAAGGGGCCGGCGAAGTCAATGTGGACCCTGGACCACGGTGACCTGGGGGCATCCCAATCCCGATGGGGAGCGGAGGGGGGTGCGGGGCGAGAGATCTGGCACGCCTGGCAAGCACCCACCCAGGCGGCCACCTCGTCGTCCATGCGCGGCCACCAGACATAGCTCCTGGCCAACGCCTTCATGCGAGCTATGCCCGGGTGGGTGGCATGGAGGGAGCTGAGTACCTGATGGCGGAGGGGCGGGGGAACGATGACCCGGTCTCCCCATGACAAGCACCCGCTGTGGAGCGATAGCTCCAGTTGGCGGGACTTGAAAGGCCGATACACGTCCGGCAGCGAGCCCAGGGGCAACCCTCGCAGGACCCAGGTGGAAACTTGGGACAGGACAGGGTCTGCCTTGGTCTGCGCCGCGACGTCGGACGAGGTAAGGGGGAGATCCGAATCTGCCACTGACAGGACGGACAGGGCCGGCACCGGCGCCTGGTCCGTCCGGGGGAGGGGGCAACGACTGAGGGCATCAGCATGTCCCAGCTGTTTCCCCGGACGGTAGAACAGCGAGTAATCGTACGCAGTCAGAAACTCCGTCCACCTGGTCATCCTGGGAGAGAGAATGGGAGGGGTAGGCCAGTCACCGGCCGGAAGCCCAAGGAGCGGCTTGTGGTCGGTGAAAACGGAGAAGTGGCGGCCGTACAGGTACTCGTGGAATTTTTTAATCCCGGACACTACAGCCAGGGCCTCCTTGTCAATCTGACTGTAGTTGCGCTCCGTAGGAGACAGAGTCCGGGAATAAAAGGCAATGGGGGCCTCCGAGCCATCGGGACGAACGTGGCTCAGGACGGCCCCCACTCCAAAGGGGGAGGCATCGGATGCCAACACCAAGGGTAGGCGGTCCGAATATTGAACCAGCACGGCCTTAGACGTTAGCATATTTTTAATAGCCGCAAACGCCTGCGCCTCTCGGCTGCCCCAGCACCAGACCGCCGAGCGATCGAGCAATCGGTGAAGCGGCTCGGCTAGTGACGCCTTATGCGGAATAAAGAGCGCGTAAAAATTGAGCAGGCCGAGGAATGCCTGCAGCTACTGTTTGGAAGCAGGGGTGGGGGCGTCGTGGATCGCCTCGACCTTGGAGGGAGTGGGGTGAATGCCCTGGGCATCCACCATAAACCCCAGAAATTCTACCCTCGGCTCAGCGAACTTACACTTACTGAGTTTCAATTTAAAACCCACGCCCCTGAAGATGGTAAGGACCTTCCGAAGTACTTTGGCGAGGTCTAATGCACTAGCGGCGGCTATCAAGATGTCATCAAAATACGGGACAACCCCCGGAAGCCCATGGAGCAGCCGCTCCATGAGGCTCTGGAAAATCCCCGGGGCAACGGAAACGCCAAATTGGAGGCGGCGACAACGGAAAGCTCCTCGGTGGGTGACAATAGTCTGCGCTTCAGCCGCCTCATCGTCCACCGGAAGCTGCTGGTAGGCCTGCGCCATATCCAGTTTTGCGAAAATGCAACCCTGTCCCAAGGAGTGTAACAGGTGTTGCACCACCGGAACCGGATATGGGTTCGCCTGAAGCCCGCGGTTGATCGTCGACTTGTAATCAGCGCAGATGCGTATGGAACCGTGGGGCTTGATGGGAACTACGATGGAGGTCTCCCACTTCGCCTGGTCGACCGGCTCCAGTACGCCCTGCGCCACTAGACGATCAAGTTCCGCGTCAACCCTCGGCTTCAGTGCGAAAGGCAGCCTGCGGGCCTTGAGCCGAATTGGAGCAACCCGAGGGTCTAGGTTAAGGGAAACCGGGGAACCCCTGTAAGTGCCCAAAGTGCCGTCGAAAACGTTGGGGAAGTCCGCCAGGACCGCATCCACCGGCGAGGCAGTTGGCACCCGGTGCACACGCTGGACCGAGAGACCCAGGGCAGCGAACCAGTCTAAACCTATAAGGGCGGTCAGGGGGCGCTTGACGACCAGAATGGGCAGGAACCCGGTGAAACGACCATAGCGGACGTGGGCACGGAGTTGGCCCAGCATGTCGATGGGGTTGCCCTGGTAGTCCCTCAACAGAGTCTCGGGCTGTGTCAAATCAGTAAGCCTAATGGCAGGGCAAAGGCGGGCCAACTGTGGCCAGGAAACAAGGGACCGAGACGAGCCCGAGTCGACCTCCATGGTAATAGACCTGCCATTTATAAAAAGGGACGTGGAAATGCGCCTACGGTCATCCATTGGAAGCGGAATGGAGTCCTGGAGCTCCGTCGCGGCGAAACAGTCGGCCTCAGGCTGCGGCCTGCGGGACGAGCGGCGTTGACCGTAGTTCCGGGAATGCGCAGATATTGCCGCGTCATGAGCCGGCGGGGGGGCCAGGGCTGGAAGGTTGGCTCTGCAGACGCGGGCGATGTGGCCCTTGCGGTCGCATCGTCGGCAAATAGTAGCCCGGAAGGGGCAGTCGTTCCTCACATGGCCACCACCGCACCCGATGCAAGTCGTGGGTGGCCGGCGAGATGGTTGGGCTCTGGCGCGGCTCCGGCCCGTAGCTTGGATGCGCGCCACCTGGTCATAGGCCTCGAAGTCCTCCGACGGGTCGAGGGGGGCGTAGTCGTCGACCCGGCAGGCCCGCGGGGCGGGCAACGGCATTGCCGGCTGGCCGGGCCTAAATCAAAAGAGGCGGCCTCGGCCAACTCGGCGCCCCTGACCTCTTCCACAGCCTGCTCCAAGGTGATGTCCGAGCGAGCCATCAGCCGACGCCTGAGCTTCACGTCCTTTAGCCCGCAGACGAATTGTTCGACCAACGATTCGTCGAGGTACGGGGCGGCGAATTCGCACAAGATGGCCGCGGTTCTCAGGGCCTGCAGGAAATCTGCCGCTGACTGTGTGGGCAGCTGGCGGCATTGCCGGAACGCAAACCGTCGAGAAATCCGCGAGGGTGCGGGGGCGAAGTGGGCCTTCAAACGGGTCTGCAGCGTGTCCCATGCCAAGGTATGGACCGGTGCGGGCGCGGCAATATTCCGCGCTACGGCGAAAACTGTGCGGCCTCCACAGCCCAGGAAGAGCCCCAGTCGACGCTCCGGGGTGAGTTCTCCGTGGTCGCCCGCGAGGAGGAAGCACTCGAATCGAGCGAGAAAGGCTTCCCACGATTCTTGCGACACGTCATAGGGGGCGAAAGGCGGCAAGGTGGCCATTGTGCGCGGCGACAGGCCAGTAAGCTCACTGGAGAAATAGCGAGGCCGGAGGATAGTCAGACAGAGAGACTCTTCAGTCCGCAGCGAGAAGAGCTTCGTTCCGTGTAATCAGTACCGATCCCATCCTCGTCGCCAATGTTAGATTCTCTGCTGAGAGAGAGTGAGTCCAGACCGGTAAGGTTAAAAGCTCTTTATTCCAAACAGCAACGGTTGCTTATAAAAGTGACTAGTTAAAAAGGTGGGGGCCTTCTGCCCTACAGCTCCTTTTATGAAGAGCTGCTAGACAGCCGGCCAATCAGCGCGTCAGCCGCCCTCGGCCACAGCCAGCCGCACCTAAGCCAATCAAACGGCTGGCTGTTACCGGGGCTTTTTGAATGCCGTCAGGATGCAACAAAAACAATTCTAGATGCTTGGGAAACTCTGAAAGATCATAAAAGCCTGATCAACCACATCATGAGAAACAAATGACCCTCGTTGAAACCAGCATGGCTGCATAAAGAACTCTCTGACAAACTGAGAGAAAAAAGGGCAAATATAAAAAGTGGAAAGAGGGATACATAACCAAAGCACAATACCAGCAAATAGCCTGGGAAAGCTAAGGTTCAGAATGGACTAAGACTTGTAACAAATGCCAAAAATAGCAACAACAAAAAGTTTATTTCAATATGTAAGGAACAAGAAAAAAATATCAAATAAATGATTGGCCCACTAATGGGAGAAGTGGGCAAGAAAACGACGGACAGCAGGGAAAAAATGGAACAGCTTAAGTCATTCTTGCCTCTTATCTTTATATGAAAGGGGAAAAAATAATCCAGCCTACCAAAAGCAGCACTGTAGGACAGTGGTCTCCAACCTTTGCAACTTTAAGTCTGAAGGACTTTAGCTCCCAGAATTCTCCAGCCAGCAAAGCTGGCTGGAGAAGTCTGGGAACTAAAGTCCTTCAGATTTAAAGTTGCAAAGGTTGGAGACCCCTGCTGTAGGAGACAGAACAGGAATGCAGGTCAAAATAGGTAAGATGTTGATAAGAAAACACCTATTCACTGCAGATAAGTTTGAATAGCCAAGACTAGATGGATTACATTCCAAGGTGCTGAAACAGCTGGCAAATGTGATCTCAGAACCACGTAGCAAAACCTTTCACAGCTCCTAAGGAAACTATTACAGGACTGGAAAAGAGTTGATTTGTTTCCAATCTTCAAAAAATTGGGAAAAAAGTAAAACTACAGACCAATCATTATGTATTTCGCATCTATATCCAGGAAAATTCTGGAAAAGTTAATCAAGCAGCCGATTTGTGAGCAACTAGAAATGAACAAAGTGGTTACCAGAAGTCAGCATGGGTTTACTAAAAACAGATCTTGCCAGAAAACACCATCTTGCCTTCTTTGATAAAGTGAATAAATCAGTTGATCAGGGAAACACTATGGGTACAATGTTTCCCTGATCCACTGATCTTAAGAATTCATTAAGGCATTTGACAAAGTAGACCATAGCCTATTTCTTAGTAAGATAGAGCAATGTGTAATAGGCAATGCCACCACCACGTGGATTCACAGTTGGGTGACTAACTGTACAGGTATAGAATAGGCAGTACCTGGCTCACAGCAGTAACCTGAGAGGGATCTAGGTGTCCTAGTGGACTACCACTTAAGTATGAGCAAGTCGTGTGCTGCAATTGCCAAAAAGCAAATGCAGTCCTAGGCTGCATCAACAGTGGAATAGCATCAAGATCACAAGAAGTATTAGTTTTATACTTTATACTGCACTAGTGATGCCACACTTGAAATATTGCATCCAATTCTGGTCACCATGATAGAGAAAAGATGCTAAGATTCTAGAAAGAGAAGACCAAGATTTGTGTGTGGGGGGGGGGGAGTTCTATAGGATAAATAATCAGAGGAATTGTTAAGGGAAGAATTAGGAGTGAAATGATAATTGTATTCCAGTATATTGGAAGTTGCCACAGATGGGTCTTCTTATTTTCCAAAGCTCTGAGGGTAAGACATGAAGCAATGGATGAAAGCTTGTTAAAGAGTGATCCAACCTGGAACTAAGGAGAAACTTCCTGACCATGAGCACAATTAAGCAGTTTGCCTCTCGTATTTTTGGGTGCATCAACACTGGAGGTTTTTAAGAAAAGATTGAACATGGGGATGGGGAGAAACAAGCTTCGACTCAACCCGTCCAAGACCGAGTGGCTGTGGTTTCCCGGCCTCTCGATATAGCCAGTTGGTTCCATCTCTGGCTATCGGGGGTGAGTCACTAGCCCCCGCGGATAGGGCTCGCAACTTGGGCGTCCTCCTGGATTCTCAGCTGTCCTTGGACGACCATGAGACAGCTGTGGCCAGGGGAGCATTTTATCAGGTTTACCTGATACACCAGTTGCGTCCCTTTCTAGATTGAGACACCCTACGCACGGTCACTCAAGCCCTCGTTACTTCCCGTCTAGATTACTGCAATGATCTCTACATTGGGCTCCACTTGAAGTGCACCCGGAGGCTCCAGCTAGTACAGAATGCAGCCATGCGGGGGATTCTGGGAGGTTCACGATACTCCCACATAACACCTCTCCTGTGTGAGCTGCACTGGCTGCCTGTGGCCTTCCGGGTGCGCTTCAAGGTGTTCATATCCATCTTCAAAGCACTCCATGGCACGGGACCTGGTTACCTGCGTGACCGCCTCCTACCACATACCTCCCTTCGACCCGTCCGCTCCCACAGAGAGGGCCTCCACAGGGTGCCGTCCGCTGGTCAATGCCAGCTGGCGACCCCCAGGGAGAGAGAGCCTTCTCTGTGGCGGGTCCGGCCCTGTGGAACGACCTGCCCCCCGATCTTCATACCTTCACAGACATACGCCTCTTCCGCCGGGGGCTTAAAATGCATCTCTTTCATCTGACCGGCCTGGCATAGATCCCATTATTTAATTTTAAGATAATGTTTTAAACTGTTTTTAATAGTTTTTAATAATTTTAGCACAGATTTATCATATTTAATTGTATTTTATCCTATATTTATATATTATTGCTTGTTTTTATTTCTTCTGTGCACCGCCCTGAGTCCCCACAAGGGAGATAGGGTGGTATAGAAATGTGAATAAATTAAAATTAAATTAATTAAACATCATCATTTGTCTGTCTACTACCAAGGGCAGGGAGTTGGACTGGAAGACTTCCAAGTTCCCATCCAGTCCTATGATTCTATAAACGTGGACATGAAGGGCAGACCATATTCTCTTCAAAGGGAAGTTCCATGTGTGCATCCACACAATCTACAAAACCGTTTATGCATTTTATCATTTTGACTGTAGTAGTATGTACTGGACAGCTGTTTACTAGGTGCAAAAAGCACCACACAAAAACTCTGTTCTTAATGGTATTTTAACAAATCTTCTTTTCTTCCTCTGAACAAATCTGAAGAGTTGGTTTAATTAAAATATTTTTCTCATATGGATTGTGGATGTTTTCACACAGCAATTGTGGCTACTTTTGAATGTAGAGGACAGGGGTATATGGGTGTGTGTCTATGTTTTGCTACTTAATCCATTCAGCAAGTTGTTAACGACTCCCTATTTCTGTTGAAAAGATAGACTAGGCTATATTTCTGTCTTTCTTGCTCTTAAAGACTAAGATCTATGAAATATTGATGTTTCCACTCCCTTGGTTATACGGAAAATACAGAATGTTCTTTCAAAATGGGCTGCTGTGTCAAGACAACATTGCCCATGATGCTGCAATATCGTAGTGCTATGTGAAGTCTACTAATGTTCAGGTCTCCAGGGGCATAAAAGTACACTCAGTAATAGCCAGAAACATGAATTACCACTAAGAATGACAACGCTCCCTCTTTGATGTTTATTCCCTTAGCAGCCGCATCTGGTATCAATGCTGTGCTACATGAGATTCTACTTTCTATCCCAGCTATCAGCATGGCTGCCTTGAAAACTGAAATTTACACATCACCAGCAACCACACAGATTGGTATGGTCCTGCTGCTTTTGCAAAAAGGCAAAACAGAGGGGTGCACATGTTCACTTTCACTTATGCAGGGCTGAAAAAAGAATGAGATTTATTTTAAAATGTATTGATCTTAAGTGTAACCCAAGCAGGTGGCATTTAGGAAGCCAAGTATAGAAAAACAATAAATGGGATAAATATTCATGGCTTTGTTGGACAGCCTGACCTCAGCCAGAAGAGAAAATTTCTTCCATAACAGCTCAGCATGGTTGGGAAACACAGCATGTCTAAAAGTATGATGTGGGAAAGGAAGTTGTTTAAAAACCCTTCACTGGGTGAATGCATTTATCCTCATCTCCCTAGATAGTTATCTTAATGTTTTTCTTCTTCTGCCTCTCTCTCTCTCTCTCTCTTTTCCTCAGTTCCTTTGCTGTATATCAAAAGCAATCTAAGTGGTAGATAAACAAGTCCGGCTGTTCAATTGAAGATTTGTTTCTTGCCTCACTGGGCTACCTGTAGTATGGAAAATGCATATTTGAAAATTGGCAGGGTTGTACATACATCACAAAGCTAAATACCTGAAGACTTCTGTAGAATTAGAGGAGAGAAACAGTGTGGAAAAGAAAATAGAGAGGGGTTTTATTCATATATCTATAACTAGCAGAGTCAAGAGAAAAAATGGCAGCTACCTTCAAAAGAGTCGAAGCTACTATATACATAGCACATTTATCAAAATAAGAATTCCTAATCCTATTATCAGAAGTCATTTGTGGGTATTCTGTCTTTCCTTTTGCGGAGGGGGGGTGTTTGATAGTAAGCAACAATGGAGGAAGCAGTGCAAAAATACAAAAAGATTACAAAAGGTGTCATAATCTGATCCAATATAAAGCTGTGTCTAAGGCAAGAGGATTCCATGCACACACAGGCAAAGGCTTATCTGAAACCACCAAACATAATTTTAGGGGCTACAATTAACCAAACTACAATTAACCAAAACTGGGAGCTGCACTTTCCAAATTGTTTTCTTAACCATGCAGGAGGGGAATTACAACAAGGGAGCACATGAAACAGTAGCCTGCCAAGCTCAATCATATCACACAAAGCATAACTCAAGATGACGTCCAGTTGTAACTGCTATTTATTAACATACTAAAATATCTAAAGCAGGTGTGCACAATGGTAGCTTCTGGGGTCCATGCAAACCTTGACAAGCTTAAGTAACTAGCTGTCCCCAAAGGTCTCCTGTAGTTATTATTAAATTTTAATGGTGACAGTGTGATTCAGCCATGTTTTCCTATTTTTGTATTCCCCCAAATAGTTTGTTATGATCAGTAGAAACTGAGACTAAAACAGAAAGCTTTATTTCTCATTGGAAAATGGCTAATGAGTTGGGGTATTGTATGTGTAATATTAATAAAGTCAAAGAAGATGTTGGAAAGAAGAATTGGAAAGATGATGAGGGAGATGGCCTGGGGATGGAGGGGTCAAGCATGTCCTCAGTCTTGAGTCACTTTGAGCCCACAAGAGGAATCTCAGCCTACCTTGAATTCCACTGACTCTTATCTGCCACCTGTTTGCTTTGACCATTAATAGTTCAGATTCTTGTAGAAAGTATACCCTTGCAATAAACCTTTATATACATTTGAACTGCCTGGATTTCCTGATTTCCTCCCCCCTCTTTACAGAGGACTTTGATGGAGGATACATAAGAATCACTACAAATTGAGATAGACCTAGATAGGATCGCAGTTCATTTCAGTAAAGACCAATGTTGGTTGGTGGGCATAAATAGGACTTTTAAAAGCTTGTTTGTTTGAGGTCCATTCCAGAGAATATTGCTGAAGAGAAATGTTAGACGAAATCTGGAAAAAGATAATTAAAAATAAGGCGGATGTGCTGCATGATCTTCTTTACCCTTCACAGTGATCTCTCTAGGACCAAAGATGACAAAGATGAGGCATTTTACCAGAAAAAACTGAGGAAGACACCCTCTAGCAATCTGAGAGAGAAAACGAATGTCATCCAGTATATTTGGTTCTTCTTTGTCTGTAAAGAAAGTTAGTAATCAGGAATAACCAGATATACATTTTATTTTTTATTCTATTTGTTCAACTTATAAGACCTAACTAGAGATCTATCTATCTATCTATCTATCTATCTATCTATCTATCTATCTATCTATCTATCTATCTATCTATCTATCTATCTATCTATCTTTCTTTCTTTCTTTCTTTCTTTCTTTCTTTCTATCTATCTATCTATCTATCTATCTATCTATCTATCATATATATCATATGTGTGTTTGTACACACATACATACTAGAGTAGCTTAAAAATATACTGTACAGTTGGAGCATGTTTAGAGAAAAAAGTTTATGTTGCAATCTTTTTTAATTTCAAGCCTTGGCACACAAGAAGAAAAAGAAGGATGAGAAGCAGAGAGTGTGGCGATGGCTTCACTTTGTCTAGCAGTAAATAATCACTGATAATTTTTGCTAAGGAATGTGGCGAAATCAAAAGTAGCTTGCTTACTTTGATATATTTCCTTAATAAATAGGAAGGAATTTAAATGAGACAATTTTGTACTGTTTTCTTTCTCAAATCCTATGAACCCACACATAGCCCCAGTTACGGTAATGTTTAATATGCCAGAAAGGAAAAATATATATTATTTTTTAATTAATTTGTAGACAACCACACACATACATAAGCACACACACATATACAGGATGGATGGAAGGACTGAAAGACATAGTGAACAATAATATCAAGTATATTCTCATTAAATATGCATATGAATGGGTTGAAATCAAATGTTTTCATTAGGGCTCCATTCACTGTCTTTTGGGGGGGGGAGACAGAGCCCATAGCATTCCACTCATTTTTTAAAGTGCAATCCTAGCCTGGAGCTTCAGCCTTGTATTTTAAAGAGTACAGCAAGTTACATTTCTTTAGTCTGAGTCCCAAACAATATTGCTTGCTCTAAGAATATATTTATTTACTCCTGAGCTCAGATGTCCCAGACCACGAGGTAGTTTATGAGAAAAAGTTGTAGAACCCAGGAGGGGAGTTAAAAGAGGGATCAGCCTAGAATCCCTAATAGACACAAGCAGACTAAGTCCATCCCTTAAATTCCACAGACCATTATTATATTCCAAGCAGGTGCAAATTGTTAAGTTGATATGATTCCTGGGCATAGGCTGTTTAGGAACCAATCAGTTTAATTGGGTCTTCATGTATGGACCTGGTCTTGTGTGCCTAAAGGACAGAAAGATTTGTAACCCCACTCACCTTTTATGCTATTGATGCTCCCCAATGAGCCGCGGTGGCGCAGTGGTTAGAATGCAGTACTGCAAGCTACTTCTGCTGCCAGCAGTTTGGCAGATCGAATCTCACCAGGCTCGAGGTTGACTCTGTCTTTCATCTTCCCAAGGTGGGTAAAATGAGGGCCGAGATTGAAGCGGTATATAAGTCTAAGTGCTATTGCTATTCCCCAACCTCTTTCTTATATTATTATACATCTGTTTTTAATCTTCCTTTGTGTATGTTGCCTACTTACTTATTTAACTATACTTAATTGAAATATCCCACCTCCCATAGTAGGAAAATCCTGGGACATGCAGCTAACTTCAGCTTTGCTTGAATAGAGCTCATTGGAGGCATCTTTTTCCAACCCTTGATTATTTATAAATAGAGCATAATTACAGGGCACAGGCTATGTTTCCTTACATTAGAAGGAGACACCTTGTTTCCAGATTCCTGCTAAGCCACTGCTTTCTCTTTGGCACTTGTGTATGGATTATAATTGCTCCTTTGTCCCTTCACACCACACACATACACTTGCCTTTTGTTTACTCTTATCTTGGAGAATGCGGGAGAGGGGACTGTATCACCTTGCATGCTGAAATAAGTCCTCCATTCAAACACACAGAGAGATTACCAATTATTTCTTAACCATATACTCCCACTGAGAAAATATCCACCATCCACTGTTGTCTATTAGCCAGCAATCAGACTGTTACAAATAACTAGATTCAATAATTGTCATTCCACGAGATAATTTTAAGTGTTTCCTGCATTTCTTTGCTTCCACTTAATGGTTATCCAGATTTTTACAGTCTCAAATATTGTATTCATAACTATAGTTAACAGTTCAGTGAGAAAGCATTCATCCTTTTCTGTTTTCTGAAGGTTTGCATCTCTCTGCTATGAATATTTTCAGAGCTTCATATGGGTCCTATTGATCCAGAGGTCTTCAAACTTGGCAACTTTAAGACTTGTGGACTTCAAGTCCCAGAATTCTGGGAGTTGAAGTCCACAAGTCTTAAAGTTGCCAGGTTTGGGGACCCATATCTGTGAAGGGAGTCTGTGTGAAAACACCAGTTCGGTGGTTACATTAATTTCATAAACAAAGTCATGCAACTTGCAATATGCCACTGTAAAAACTAACTGTTCCCTATGCGTCAGTTACTCATTATATAATACATATAAAAGTAATACCTAGCTATAACCAAATTCTTCTGTAATTGGTCATCACACTCTCTCGCCTTACAGTGCAGGCAGCTGAATCCACTTCAATTTAGTGAATTCTTTTAGTAAAGTAAAAATTGGAGGCTTTCTAGCATGAATTGTCAGTTTCAGGTCTGGACACGTCTTCATGGGAGATATGTCTAGGCTTTGATTAGGCCATTCCAAAAACATTGAATTTGTTCTGGCCATTCTCTTATAGACTTACTTTTATCTCAGAGATAATTGTCTTGCTGCATTACCCACTCACTGCCCTTCAACTGACCAACAGATTGCTTTATATCCTCCTGAAAAACTTTCTGATACAAAGCAAAAATTCATGCTTCCTACAATGATGGCAAGACATTCAAATACCAAGGTTGCAAAATATCCCTGATGCCCACATCTCTGTGCTTGATAATTTATATGTAATTCTTATTGTGGCATGCAATTCCTAGTGTCCATCAGGCATAACAATGCACATATAGACCAATGAAGTTCTGATACCATTCAGGGGCAATTTTAAATAATCAAATAGTTCCTATCCATGCCTGATTCCACATTGGAATCTTTGTAACTACCATAGGCTGTTATCAATATGATGTCCTACCATCAATTAAGCTTTAAACGTGCATATGTGCAGATGTTTACATCCAAGCTTGCATTGTCATCTTCTGGCATGGAGGAAATATTTGGCAATTAAGAGTTAAATAGCTGAAGACCATGTCAGCCCATCCTGCTGAGATATATTATGTATGTATGTGTTTTATAACACAAACACATACATACTGTAAGTGTTAATTAATACCAGGGAAGGAGGGAAACACACACACACATTTGCAAAAACAAAAATCCACAGAAACGATAAACCAGTGGCAGTGAAAAGAAATCTAATATATGCAAATTAATGGCATAAATTTAGGTTTTATCTTGCAAATGCTAACAAGCTCAGTAAAAGTGATTCTTTCTGCAGTTGCTGCATGATTCTTTTTGGCCAAAATAATTGCATTTTTAAATATTTTTGTTGCTATGTTATCCCTCCCTCCCTCCTCCTTTCACGCACACTTTTTTCATCTTTATTTCTTCCCAGGGAAATTCAAGTCATATAGTTTTATGTTTTGTGAATAGGTTTCATTTCAAGGGACAGTGAAGCTGCACGGAAAATTCTCATCAACCAATAGTTACATTCGGACAAATGTTTCTGAACGGACCTTCTTGGCTGCATATAGATCAGGAGTGACTCACTACTGCAGACCAAACTGGAATCTTTGCCATCACTGCAAGAAAAATGGATGGAAAGGATTTGAAAGGGGAGACCTTGCATTCTTAATGTTCTAAAATAGAATCAGGGTCATGGATGCAGCTCTATAACCTGCAAGAGTGCATTGCAGTACTTCTTTCATGTGTCCTCACTGGCCAGCTGAAACAGAGATGCCACTGAATAAATGTGTTGCTCAAAATTGTAGCCATATTGTTCGATGCCTTGGTTATTGCCAGTTGGTAGACTAATGACACTTCGGGTGGATCTTTTCTAGGATGGTCTACCCCAGTGCTTTATATAGAGTTTTGTTTGGAGACCACTTCCTGCAGATAATGCAAAATGCGATGGCCTATGCTTATTGGCAAGTAAGAACTGATACAGCCATGAAACCTTCATGTTAAAGGCACTGCATTGGCTTTCAATAGAGTAGAGCAGGGGTCTCCAACCTTTGCAACTTTAAGTCTGAACGACTTCAGCTCCCAGAATTCTCCAGCCAGCTTTGCTGGCTGGAGAATTCTGGGAGCTGAAGTCCTTCAGACCTAAAGTTGCAAAGGTTGGAGACCCCTGGAGTAGAGTACAGTTGAAAATCCTGGCTTTGATTTATGAATCCCTTTGTGGTTTGGCTCTCAGGTAAGTTGCTGCTGTGGCCTAGAGGTGGAGCTCTTGTCTCACAAGCAGGAAGTTGTGAGTTCGATCCTAGGTAGAGGCAGATTAAGGGTCTCCTGCTTGGGCAGAGGGTTGGACTAGATGACCTGCAAGGTCCCTTCCAACTGTATCTGCAGATAATTGTCATGTAAGTAAAACCACCCCGTTATCTATTTATCCAGGGTGGAAATGTTCCAGGAACCTTCTAATTATGCAATTAGGGGAAGGGGAACAAGTTAGTAGAAAACTAGGTTTATATTGATGTCCCACTCCTTCAGAATAGTTTCCTCCTAGAAATCCAGATGGTGTTTTCCTTGTTTGCATTTAAGAAGGCTAATGAAATGGTATTGCACAGCATTTGCTGTCTAAAAGGATACCCCTAATTACAAACACTAGCTTGGTTTTCTTTGTAAGATTGTTTTAAGTCAGTATACTGTAAACCACCATGGATCACCATCATACAGGGTGGCTATATATGAAAGTTTTGTTATATATAAATAAATGCATTAGCCCCTTTAAAAATATTTTACATTTATTTGCCACCAGAATTTTTTATCAATACAGAAATCTCAGATATGATCTGCGAGTATCAAAAACAATATCCCCCCCCCCTCATTCTTCATTTAATCTAGTTAAACAAATAACTAGGATAATTGTATGAGTATCTTATCAAGCAATTAGATTGGACTTGGACTAAACTTTCCCTATTAAAATTCTCACATACTCTAAATTCAGTCATCATGATGAAATTCTCACTACAGAAATTTCAATGGTATGTCATATGCCACTCAAAATACATTTTTGAAGACATTTTTGAAAGAGTCCATTAACATCTATCAGTCTTGCAAAGGTTACAAACCCATTTCTAAAGCTCTGAGGCTCCACAGATCAATATGGTAGTTGGAGATGTAGTCCTGAAATGGGGAAATTTGAGACAATTGTGAATCTTATCAGATTCTTATCAGACACTAAGAACAGAGAATAAAATTGTTCCCCAAAAACCCATAAAGGGATCCGGAACAACATAGGGTTCCCAGAGCTGCCTTAATGGGGAGATGAGTGGCAAATAAATTTAGTAAATAAATAGCCATTTGAGTGATTTAAGAGAAGACATTTCCATATGTGTGTGCATGTGTGTATGATACATATGCACATGCACACGGACACATAGATTTAACTACATAAATCATTAAATGACCCCTACCGATGCTTGTCTTCACACCTTTTGATAGTCATCATAACTAGGGAAATCTTGTTAAGATGAGATTGTCCCATCAGCTAAGCCTTTAACTATGCTTCTGTGTGGATGTCTAGGTCCAATCTGGCACACAAGAAGCACAGCAACACTCTCTCCTATCATTATATTTGGCAACAAAGAGTTTTAAGCAGCTGCATACCATCCAGACTGTCAGACTGCCATGCTGAGATACACTGTGTTTACACGTAAGCAGCCAGTGGAAAGCTGAGAATTGGATTCCTGAGAGAAAGCATCCAAAGACTTTCTGAATTCCAATATTAGGGCTTGGAGGTGGAATTTGGATTGTACTAATTGTAAGTAGATTTTTTTTTTAAAAAAAAGTAGGCTTAGATATATAATGATAGCAGGAGGAATACAAACCTGGGCCTGGAGGGGATGGGGCTCTGACAGCTTTACTTGCCTCGATGCAATTACTGTATCTTGGCAACCTAGTGCAAGTGGTTTGTTATGGCCTTTTTCAGTTTATCATCCTCTCCCCCCTCAATTTTTCAGTATACTATACCCAGCCTTGAATTTTGCTGATGGTTTCTCATGCAAATTATAACCAAGGCCAATCCTACTTTTAGTTAATACTCTACATCATCAGGGTAGGGTAGAGTGCCTCTTGTGGCCCTTGGAGCCAAGGAAAAAAAGAGGAGGCGGCCCTCAGTTGCAACAAAATTGAAGTATGAGAACCCAAGGCCCTTTTAGAAAACACAGAAAGCTTCTGTGTACCTTCCCACTATCAATAATATACATGTTCAAATTCTTTGCCTCCAGCCACCTGCCAAGGAAGAAATGCACACCTCAGCCATTAAATTGCTGAACAGGGAGCCATTATAGGTTTTTTCCCAACTGCCAGCATCAGAATTAACAACACATTTTGCTGCCAAAGCAATGCATTTTAGGAATAAAAGCAGTGAAATGAGAAGCAGTTTCACAGGGCTAATTTTGCCACCCCCATCCCCACTCAATTCAAGGAGCACTGCTGGCCACTGGGGGCAAGAATTGTGACAGATGTATATCCTATTTTCTAGCAGCCTTTTCACAGACCTCTCACAATTATAAGTTGTTAATTCCCAGATGTTTTGAAACAGGTTCCACCAGTAAATTGAGGGATGCAGCATTAACAAAGAGTAGCCTATCCCAGTTCTACAAAGATGAGGGAAGCTGGAATATTGATTTCCTAAAAGCTTCAGAAAAGGCTTTCCTATTTGTTGTTTTAAAGGAGTCAAAGGTTGTGGATTTTTTTTAGGTGTTTACTTTGTAATGAGTAAATCAGATGCTTCATGGGAACCCTTTGCTTATTGTGTTAACATGCTTCAGTCAGAGGAGTTCTGAAGCTACAAACGGGTTTAAATTGACCATGGATCAAGTATTACACTTAACCCAGCCTGGATTCAGCACCAAAATCTCTAGGACAGCTCCTGATATTTCAGTGTTTCTGAAGTCCAACTTGTTCTAGTTACTGGTGATAGGCTTACACAGTATGACAGGCTCACAGCAGCAGACAGTCATTTGTATTATATTTTCCACAGGGCTCTCAGCAGGCCAATGTAGAGAAGAAATTAAGAAATTAAATTTTCCATAATGCCTGGAGCAACACCATATAACAAAGGCAGAGTGTGAGGAATTTAAATAGAGTCCATAGTAACCATGTGCACTAAACTCACAGTCAAATTCTTATCAAGGATGCAATTCCAGGTCTTAAGGTCATATTGGCAAAGATTCTGTGAGCACATTGCCCTCTGAACAGTAGCTCTGGCAGGACAGACAGTTCCTGGGTGAGATGTCCCCATGCATTCTGCCTTCTCCCCAACCATTCTTATTTTACTCCTGCATTCCACATCTTCAGTAGTTAACACTCTCACTTTATGAAAAGACCTTGAGAAGTGTTGGCATGTTATGAACAGCATGCTGGACCAAGAGGTCAAGTCAAAGTCCTGAGTGCAAATGCAGCTTCCATTTGTAGCATGCCTAATGCCAAATGTTAGGAATGTAAACAGGAAGCCATGGTAATGACATAGAAAAGAGGGAGGGCATTTTTTCTGGCTGGTGTTTTTTTTTTTTTAAGGTTTCTAAGTAAAAATAAGAGTGGGAGTAGAAACAAGTTGCCAACTGTTCCCATCCTCACTTGTAATGTTACCGAAAACAATAAAACAAATGCAACGTTGAAAACTGGGTGTATCACCTTGCATTGCTGAATGGCAACCTATTGCCTATATGCTTGAGTGATCAACTACTTACTCAATTACCTGTTGGCAATGGAGTGAATGTTCTCGCTTTTACTGTATAATCATTTATTGAATGACCTGGACCTCCCCTTGTTTCCCATAATTCAGTTGAACAGGACATTTTCTTATGGGTCTTTTCTGTTTAAGTAAAGTTAAAAGTAAACCAGGAAGGTATGAAAGTCATTAAAAGAAGTATTATATAAAACAACATCTGTCTCTTAAACAATAAAATAAATGCAAAGGAATCGGCAAAGAATTTATTGAGAATAAGTCTCTTTTATAGAAGAAAACTTCTGAAAAATTGCAAGGTACAGTATATTTAAAGATAACATTAGTAACCACATTATCCTGGGTTTAATCCAAGTTGCAGACTCTATACTTGCTCTCAATGATCAATGATCCATTCCAAATAGCTGCACTTTCAAAACAAGCATTTAATTCAAATTTAAAAAAATGTTTAGATATTTTTTTACAATAAACTTCTTCCATCATCATTAGAATTTAAAAAAAGAAAAACTGGCCTGACCTTGGTCTTTAAAAATCATTAGACATATAAAAACCATCCAGATGAAACCTTTTTAATCACATTAGAAAGGGATGAGAAACATTGTCCCAGCTAGTTTGAAAATACTAGTTAAACTGAGAACAAGATCTAATCAGTTGATTATTGAATAGTAAATTTGCATATTAAATGTGTAAATCGTGATTCTTCATGTTAAAGAAATGGAGCACTCTACTTTTCTGCAAGTTGGTCAAGTGAAGTAATTTATTACTAAATTTGAACCAACATTTTATCCCCACAACTACAGTCCAACTCAATATTAATATTTTAGATTAATAAATCTAATAATAATGAATAAGTAAATTGGAAGGTGTGGAGTATGTTAGGTTGTAGTCATTCTTACTCCCCTCCTTTTGCATTTGTTGCTTACCTTCATCAAGTGCTATAATTTTCTTATTAGTTACTGGCTTTCCCATTTCTTTTGCAATATGTGCAATGAATTCAGAAGACGACTCATTTTTAAAGGTAAAGATTCCCCTTGCACATATGTGCTAATTGTTCCCAACTCTAGGGGGCAGTGCTCATCTCTGTTTCAAAGCTGAAGAGCCAGCACTGTCCGAAGACGTCTCCGTGGAAATATGGCCAATATGACTAAATGCTGAAATCACACGGAAGATGTCCTATTTTTCTACTTGCATTTTTACATGCTTTCAAACAGCTAGGTTGTCAGAAGCTTGGCCATGTAATAGAAGCTCACTCCATTATGCGACGCTAGGGATTTGAACGGCTGAGCTGCTGAACTTTCTGATCAACAAGCTCAGCATCTTAGCCACTGAGCCACCGTGTCCCTCTTTGGAGTTATATAAATTGGAGTTTGGATTTTTTACATTTCTAGTTTGGTGACACAAGGAAAGCAAGCAGTATTCAGAGTCTAAACTATGGAATTTGCTACCACAAGATTAGATGTGGCTTCTAATTCAAGTGTCTTTAAATGGATATTACCGAGGTATTAAAGGGATGAGCAAGAATGAGAAGGCTATAAGCATCCACTAATCATAAAGAGTATATACTATGTCAAGTTTTAGAGCTCAGGTGTCTCTGTAAGTTACTGAGGTTCAACACGAAGAGAATCCATTGTCTTCAGCCTTGTGGGTATGGACTTTCAAGGGCAACTAGTTGACTACAATGGAAAACAGAATATGAGCCTTTGGTGAGTTCTGCCTATATCCTTATTAATATGAACAGGAAATTACATAAGAACTTAGAAAACTATTGGTTTATACTAAGACAGACCATTAGTCCATCAATCTCAGCATTGCCTAAACAAATCTGCAACTTGTTGCTTTCCAAATGTATTAGATTAAACTCTCATAGATGCTTGCTGGATATAGAAGTTGTGGTCTCAAAACATCTAAAGAGTATCATGATGGAGGAAATTATTTTATACTGATTGGCAGCTGTATTCTCTGGAATACAAATCAAATAAATAGTATTTTGATAATAATAGCCTCAGACAAGAATTTTTCCCAGTTCTACAGTAAACAGACAGAAATTAAATCTAAAATCTTTTGCATGCCTCACAGATGCTCCACCACTGAGCTATGGCTTTCCTCCTAAATTTATGTGTATTGTTTGATCAATATGCATAACCTCCAAATAGAGTTG
The DNA here is from genome assembly GCA_039707465.1 of Rhabdophis nuchalis. NCBI lineage: Eukaryota > Metazoa > Chordata > Lepidosauria > Squamata > Natricidae > Rhabdophis > Rhabdophis nuchalis. Next base: position 93,772,005 of record CM077648.1, on the reverse strand, counting down.
GAGGATGTGAGAACTTCACACATTAAATATGCAATCACAGATCTAACTGTGCACATTCCACAACATTGTTTGAAGACTATCCATATGGAGCAGAATCCCATTCATGTTGTTCATTTGTGCAGAATGTCCAATAGCCATGCTATCACCCGTTCTTTATTCAGGTTATATTACAATGTATGCAATGTATCATCCACCCATCCCATTATACACATATTATCTACCATGCCAAATGTGCAGTAGTTATCTACACGCTGCATAAGGGCCACCTGCCATTCCTCAATATACACTTATTTATTTTATTTTATTTTATTTATCACATTTGTATACCGCCCTATCTCCCCGAAGGGACTCAGGGCGGTGCACAGAAATATAAAAACAGTACATACAAAAACAGTTAAAATAAATTAAATTTAGAGTCTGTGCTAAAATTTAGTTAAAACCATTAAAATCAATTAAAACTATACCAATTAAAACTATACCAGTTAAAACTATACCAGGCCGGCCACGTGAAATAGATGTGTTTTTAGTGCCCGGCGGAAGAGGCGTAGGTCTGTGATGGTACGAAGATTGGAGGGTAGGTCGTTCCAGAGGGCAGGCCCTGCCACAGAGAAGGCTCTCCCCCTGGGGGCCACCCGCCGGCATTGTCCGGCAGATGGTAGCCTGAGAAGGCCCACTCTGTGGGAGCGGACAGGTCTAAGGGAGGTATGTGGTAGGAGTAAGTAACCAGGTCCCATGCCATGGAGCGCTTTGAAGATGGTTACTAGCACCTTGAAGCGCACCCGGAAGGCCCCAGGCAGCAAGTGCAGCTCGCGCAGGAGAGGTGTTACATACTTCTAATATGAGAGCAACACCTTTCTTTAACATTCACATACTCAATTACTGGGATTCATAAAATGTTATACGCCAAGTTGCTCAGGTAGACAGCAGACAAATAACTATAATAAGTAAGTAAAAGGTGACTGTACTGCAGCCCCAGATATCACAAGCATTGTGACTGAGGTCACATGCACATCAACCACTCTTGGACAGTCTTGGGACCAAGCACCACTCCTCTTTTAGAAAGAATTTAGGGGACTTTCAAAAAAATTGTATTTACCAGCCGAACATTTCCCCCCTTTGCAGCCTAAGCAGAGGACTGATCTCATTTTGTTTCTCCAAAAACAAAAACAAAAAAGCACTTCAGCATCTTCACTTCTTCCTTTACTTACGTGCTATCATGTAATTGACCTTTCTGTTTTGCCTCATAATTTAATGAGATGCTATAATTGTGTTATTGTTTTCCCTCTCCAGTACCAGAAATTATATAAACTATGCTTTCAAAAAAAAAAAAAAAATACAAACAAGAACGTTATTCTTACATTACCTACCACAAGGAAACTTCCTCAGCTTTCTATTTTAAGGAAGAATTGCAATATTAGCCTGATGATGTGAGCTGGGTATTAGCATGAGGGTTACCAGATGGTTGAATGAACAGTGATGAACTCTTGATTCAAATTCAAGCTTAGCAATGGACAAAATGAATTGCTTTGGACAAGCAATCCTTTTAATTTTAGCTCTCCATCTGCACAATGTAATAATCATGGCCAACCTCCCTAGGAAATTGCAAGGATGGCCATAAGAACTGGAAAACACTTAACAACTACATGCTGAGTCTTGCCATGATTTATATTCTTCCTTTCCGAATTAGTCTTCTGTTTGTGCACATATAGCATGCCAAGTTCCTGCAGTGTAGCTTATCCAGAGGGCATCCCCAATTGTGCTGCCAGAAAGATCCGTTATGCCCGGTGTGTGTGTGTGTGCCAAAAGAGCCAACAATACTTCACACACAAATCCCAGATCCTCTCAAAGGAGATAAGGAAACCTGCAGCTTAGTCCTCCTTCCTCCTGTTTTGGGCAGATGGTGCCACAGCAGGTCTTTCAGGACCTGCAAAAATTAAGTTAGCTTATTTGAGTGGCAGGTCTTCTTGCGAGATGCTCAGCATGTATGAGTAAAGAGAAACCCTCACTTGCCCTAGAAATGATTTCAGAGAAGCTACACAAAAATATTAAATGTAATGACTTAACCTTCCCCGTAGTTGTATTGCAAAGCAAGGTGGTTAAACAGCAATCCTTTACAAATGGGTAAAAGAGGATTTTCAGTAACGTTTCAAGGGTATTTAAAAAGTTGAGGGTGATGGTTATGTATCATTATACTGAATAAGCCAAACAGTGTACTATTTAAATTTATTCAAAATATTTCTTGCTATATTTTATCAGTCGGCCTCTGTATATTGAGTCCCAGAGTTGCAACTTTTTTCAGATTTAAATTTCCTCCAATTGTAGCGATTATTATATGGTGGTATGTCTTGACCATCATTTTGAGGTAGAAAATGTATAACAAATAAAGACTTTGTCATAAAAAAATGAAAATAAATAGAAAATATCTGGCATCTTTGCCACAATCTCTATAGAACATATCTGGCCTCTGGAGTCCCACTCTCTTAAAGAAAACAATAAATCGAACAAAAAGAAAGTACCTGATCAGCTAAACATTTCATACACATGACCTGCATTGCTAAATCTATTGCCGATATGGGCTAACGCTTGAATCTTAATTTGATTACTTGAATTAACTATTCTGAAACTGAAGGCACAGAGCAACAAAAAAAAAAAACATAGGTGAATGCTACCATGGATTCACTTGGAAAAAGACCACACACACACACATTTTGGCAATGTACTGTGAAAAAAGCATAATGAAGAAAACACAATGTTTTATCTTGAGAAATTAATTCCCTGACCAGCTGGATAAATTTATCTAAAGTACTTCTTTTAGGAACCAAACACTGAAATGATATCTTACTTGATCCAAAACCTAAGGGAATAAAACAGAATTGGAAACAATTGCATAGTGCTAAAGAAAAAATAATATTCATATTGATTAGTTTTAAGGCAATAACATCATTACAGTTAAAAGAACTAAACTTTTGCTTTACCCAAAATTGGGTAGGTGACTGAGCTGATTGGTGAAATACTTGTTATGTAGAAAATGCTAAGTTTTCTGTTTCAAAAATCAGGCAGAAACAGGCAACCTTGTCCCCACAAAACCTCTCAATTTCATTTCCCATCAATCTCTGAAAAAAAACCAAAGTCAAGAATTGTGGAATGTGACCCAATAATCCAGAGAGCATTCATGACTTAAATATATTTCTCTGAGTCCTGGTGAACTACTGTCAATCAACATGGAAATTTCTGAAGTCAATGGAGAATTAACTAGTCTAACCTGGGATAAGGAAGCTTCTAGGTTTTCTTTGGGGATGTCCTACAAAGCACTATCTCTGGCCACAGAAACTTACTAGGTCAACCATTCCAAAAGCTGGAAGTCCTTTTGATAGTAACTAACCCAGTTACCTACCACCCCCTCCCACAAAAGGAGCCAAATACAATTTTGCAGCTCCTCTTCTATGCTGACTATTGATTCAAAGATGGGATTCTCCACCTGCAGTCCAGACCAGCCCTTTTTCTGTGTATTGCTCATTCTGCCACATGGAAATGCATCCCACGTATCTGAGCAGAGTCCTCCGTTGCCCCTGAGCCTGCAAGGGATGGTTGCAACTGGAATCGTGTATTTTTCCCAGGAATGTGTTGTCTGTAAACACTGGAGAACTCCAGTTTGCAGCTCTCTGTCTGCTGCCTGCTTTGCACCAAAAGGCCGAAAGGATTTTCCATTCCCAATTAGGTTTTTGGCTGCCTGTCATCCCAAGACTCCAGAGTCTCCATCTGCTCAATTATGAATACCAGAAGAAGAGAAAACAAACATTTAATGTCTAATCAGCCCTCCTATCATTAATTAATACCCTCTGAGTGTGCATGCAGGCTTCAAGAGGTATTGGTGGGGATGGTAATGACCCCCCACCTCTGAGCACATATGCTGCAAGATCAGGGTGGGAGAAAACCTGTCTCCCCAAATATTCTACACGGCACCGAAAGCAAAAGGAGCGAAGAAACACCGTCATTTCCAAAGCACTGATCATCTTTTGGGATTTGTCTTTCTACAAGTATGTTATTTCGTTCTTTGCAAGAAAACGGAATAACAGGCTTGGAGACCCTGCCTTTGTGGCAGGGTCCCCACCCCTGCCATGAGAAGGGAGAAGGCCTGCCACCAAGCCTGCTCTGCAACCCAGGCTACATCTTCTCCTACTGAGCATCCCTGCATCATAATAAAGGACTCTATTCAGGACACGTGAGATGTTAATTAGGGGCCTTCAAAGCCAGCGTCTTGCAATCTGCCTTCTTAGAGGGAGGTCTGGAGAGAAGAAGTCAAGAGGGGGGGGGTGTTTTCTTCCACTGAGAGTCGGGGTTTCTATCATCACCAGGGCTGCAAAGGTTGATCTCCCTCCCCTCCTAGATCTCCCATGGCAACTCCTAATAAAGCTTCAAATGAGTCCCAGGCATTTGGCAGCTTTGCGGGTCCTTCTCCTCCAACCCAGAGCATAAGGCAAGGAGTGGGGTGCTTTGATCTCAGGGAGTGAACACATCCAGTTGTTATTATAGGGACAGGAAGATGGACAATAGGTGCCAGGAAGGCTGCTGAAAATGAAGCTCTGAAGAGCAGAGGGTGGAAGGTTGGATCAAAACTCTTGATCCCTTAATGTGCAGTCCTGCTTGCTTCTTCTGCACTCTGGATTTAGAGGGGGCAGAAAAAGAGTGGTGGTTAGTATTCCATTTTTCTTTTCTTTTTTTAACATGAGTTGGGGGAAGAGAAATTGGGAAGATGTTTGTTATCATTTCTCCAAGGAAAGGGGGGTGGGTGGAATTCACATAATTCAACAAGGGCAGTTTCTCTACTCATAATAATGCATTTCTGAAAAGGCCTAAAGAAAGGAGACATCTAATAAAGTTTTTTTTTTTTAAAGTGAGAGAGATTGCAGGTTCCTGAGTCGGGGACTGAACATGCACATGCAAATACAAGTACAAACACTAGAAAGTCTGCTACTAAGTAAATGTAGCATATCATAGAATGTCAACAAACCTCTTTTTTTCCTTAGGAAACTTTGGTAAAGGAAAATTTCTTCCCAGGTCAAAATATGTAAGGATGCATAACCGAGGTTCAGGGAAGAGATATTTGGCAACATAAATGGAATATTTTTCTGTATGGGATTGCACAGAAAGCTCTTTGGCTACCAGCAAGTTGCCATGGGGTGACTCCCTTTGATTTTAGTCGTATCTTAACACAAAGTAGCATGTATGTTAGTGGCTAACCTTTGAGTCAAGTCTCAAGTGTCTCATTGGAATTGCCCCATAGGTTACTGGCTTATCAACATAACCCCCTGAATATGACCAAGGCATTTTACAGTGTGTGTGCATGTGTAGAGCACTAATAGAAGGCTCTTACCAACAAGTCTCTTGCGACAAATCATCATTTTGATGTTTCTGCACAACACAGACCTTGCTTCTGGAGCATTCATTTGGAAGAACATTGTGTACAAGGTGTGCTGGGATGTGACTAAGCCTCCTCATCCCTAATCGGGAAGTCCAATGAACACAGGAATAGCGTTCCTTGGGAGGAGATCAAATAAATTAGACACAGATCCTCTAAGCAAAAGTCACGTCAAGCCTAAGGATGAGAACTACTGAGTGAAGAGAAAGTATATCCTGGTCTAAATCTACCTCAGGACTGGACTTTAGAAAGTTAGGAAGATGACCTTAATGGAAATATGCAGGGAGGGACTGCTACAGGGGCAAAGGGGGCTGAAATATTGTCAACTCCAAGAAACTAGTTACTATTTAGAAGCAGCAAACCCCTCCCAGATTCACTGAGCTATAAGAAAGTTGATGAGGGAAAGAGATACATCATAATCAGACTTGCACGATTCTGCTACTATAGCCAATCTCAATAAAAATAGTTCCAGTCTTCCAGGGGTGGTGCTAGCCTGGTCTACTTTACATTGTGAGGCTGACAGCTGGGGAATTGGGGGAAAAAACCAGAATTAGCAACAATAAATCAAGGTAATGGGTTTGAACTGAATCTATGTAGTTGAGCAGCATTTATGATATTCGGTTGGGGTCAAAAACACAAGAAGGCAGTAGTCAAAATAGCAATAACATTGAGACTTATATAGCAATAGCACTTGGACTTATATACTGCTTCATAGTGCTTTACAAACCTCTCTAAGTGGTTTACAGAGTCAGCATTCTCCCCCCCCCCCCCCCAACAATCTGGGTCCTCATTTTACCAACCTTGGAAGGATGGAAGGCTGAGTCAACCTTAAGCCTGGTGAGATTCAATCTGCCAAAACTGCTGGCAGCCGGTGATCAGCAGAAGTAGCCTGCAGTACTGCACTCAAACCACTGTGCTACCGTGGCTTCATAGTGTTGATAGCACTCTCTAAGTGGTTTTACACATTCATCATTTTGCCCCTTACAATCTGGGTCCTCATTTTACTAACCTCGGAAGGATAGAAGGCTGAGTCAACCTTGAAGCAGTCAGGATGCAATACTGCAATACTGCATTTGAATCACTATGTCACCAAGGCAGTTAAAGTCACACATACCCTTCCCCCCCCCTCACCTTTCTATTTATGTCAACTTCAGATGCATGGACAAAAGAGCACAAAAGTCATGCTTTTCTGACTTTCATCTTGACACCTTTGACCATCTCTATCCTGTTTTAAGATACAGTATGAGAGGTGGTCTTTTTGTGCAGCTTAACTACTGCTATTGATGCTCTTCAGTAATCCACGGGTGTAAATACTTTTAAGCCATGGAAAAGAAGGTGGTCATGGTTAGAAGTTTGCAAGGGCTGGCGTATTTCTAGACGTTCAGCATCTGAAGGGCTGTCATGAATTAAATGGAACCTGCTTGTTTTCTACTGTTCCAGGTGGCAAGGTTAGAGCCAAATGGATGGAAGTGTCAACCAGCCAGATTTCAACTAAACATTAAGCTAAACTCCTGAGCGATAATTGATATTCAAAATTAGAATGAGCTGCCTCAGGATACGGTGGCCTCTCTTTTGCTGAAGGTGTTTAAGCACAGGGTAGACAGCCATCTGGCAAGCATGCTGTAAGTGCAAGACTAGTGAACCGAGCAGGTGGTCTAGATGACCTCCAAATACTGGTTCAATGTTAAAACAGCACAATTCAAGTGACATATTGGCATTTGTGGAACATACGGATTTCTAGAGTATGTGTTTTTGAATTGTTAGATTTCAAAAGTTAATTCAGAGAATCCTTCTGTTACATAGAGAGATGACTGTGCAACTGTTATTTCCTAAAAAGATTTCCTATATAAACCTGGGTTTCTCTGAAGTTAGGGCATCTTTTTACAAATGTGCCACCGATAATGTTTGAAAAGCACAGCAACATACTGCTGTTACGTTTCTTTGTTGGATGATACTGAAATGTTTTGATTCTCACAAAATGGATACACTTTAGAATAATTTTTAGTGTGCGTGTGTCCATGTGTGCTAAAGGAGACAGTTTGTGAATCTTCTAGTATTTGGCAATTTTTTAAAAAATCTGATACTATTAGGTCATAATATAAAATAGTATAATGAAGATAACAATGAGATCAGCCAAATAACTGCCATTCAAGAAGTGCTGTGGCTGGGCACTCCTTTTTTAATGTACACTGAAGATGGCATTTAATTTTGTTGTATGATGTGCAATGACAATAAAGTATACTAAACTAAACTAAACTAAATAATGAAAAATAAGTACAGGAATCCAAGTATCCCAGTAAAAGGCTGATACTTAAGTAGGGGTTTTTTTTTACTTAATGGACGAACGCTATCAAATTGTAGAGCTACTAAATTGTAAAGTGGTACAGTAATCGGGAAGTATAAAACTTGTATAGAATATATCGTCATGAAGGAGATGAGGTTCTCTAAAAAACCAGTAAACTATTGACTCTAGAAGTTGGGTACCAGAATATAGATGGGGAAAAAAATCAAATTTCAAAGGCTATCTGAACGATATAAGTTCCTGAGCAATTCTACGTTTCAGTAGATTGAACAGAATGACTAAGCAAATTCTCAGCATAGTGTGTGTAGCAGCAATTAAAAAATATAACCCAATGAATTAGACCAAAGGAATCAAAAGAGATGAAAGAAATGTTATATTTCAAAAAGAAGCAAAGCAAAAACTAAAGAGCAGTGAGTTGGTGAACCAACCAACAGAGAAAATAAGAAACAAGAAAAGGCAGAAATAAAATTTTGATTTGCACAAAATACAGTCATTTGGGTCATCAATGTTTTGAACAAAACAGATGTTTGAGTTTACCAAACATATATATGGCTAGGAAACCCAAGCTTCTGCCCATCCTTCTACAAGTGTCAGATTGCATTGCACAGCCTTCTCAAATCTGACACAATCCAATCATTTTGAATTAAGACATCATCGTTCCTATCAATATGGTGATGCTAGCTGCTATATGATGACCATATAAAGACTTTAATGTTCTTTGGGCTTGCTTACAGTCAAGCCAAGTCAAGTGCTTTTACCTTTGAATTTCCTCACAATGGTGAGGTAATATGACGTAAGGAAAGTAGAATGGAAAGTATCTACATTTTTTTCTTTTCTACTTTGTTTTTCCTTTTCTACTTTGTACACACCGAAAAGTTTTTCCTTTTCTACTTTGTACACACCGTGCAGTCTATAAAATCATGCACGGTGTGGACAAAGTAGAAAAGGAAAAACTGTTTTCTCTATCGCACAACACTAGAACTAGGGGGCACTCCGTGAAACTTTTGGAAGCTAGACCTCAAACAAATAAGAGGAAGTACTTTTTCACCCAGAGGATCACTGGTCTATGGAACTCCCTGCCAGAAGAAGTGGTGACAGCTGTCAGCCTCGACACCTTTAAGAAAGGATTAGACGAGTTCATGGAGAACAAGGGTATCCATGGCTATCATGATGGATGCCTAAGGACACCCTCCGGGTTGGAGAGATAGGCAGGATATTTCTCAATGCCATTTGCAGGGAATCATAAGCAGGTGAAGACATCTGCTTGGGAATACCCTGAAGCAAATGGGGAGCCACTGTGTGAGACAGAATGCTGGACCAGATGGGTTGTGGCCTGTTCCAGCAAGGCTGTTCTTATGTTCCTATGTTCTTACATTGTATGTACAAAGAGTCATTGCTGTCACTATCCTTACCATCAGCAGAAAATGCTACATCTGGCATGAGTACTGCATTGTACAAGATTGCAAAGTGTCGTGGTAGAAGAGTAAATGTCTGAATTAACAAATTAAATGAATGAAAGAAGTGTGTGTGTGTGTGTGTGTGTTCTGAGTGGTTCTAGTAATGAATGAAAGAGCTAGGTTATATGTCAGAATGTATGAACTGATACTAAGCTTTGATATGTAATCTAGGCGTCAGTCTATTTATATACAAGTAGAAAAGGAATTAACCAAAAAATTATTGTGGTTGTTTATTATGAAAAATCAAAAGAATAATGAAGGATAAGAATAAAGAGAAAATTTGAATATGGAATAACATTTCTTGGTAATGTCAAGAGTAAATTTTAGAGAAAAATGGACATGGGAAAAAAGGAGTATATGAAGTTAAAGATAAGTGAAAGTTAAAGATAGACTACTAGTCATACAACTAAAGGTATTAATGGGATTTGGTTCATATTCTAACAGAATTAATGGATGTAAAAAGGATGTAAAAAAGAAAACTGTTTGGAAAAGGTTGAAAAATATTATATTATAGAACAAAAAAAAAAATGTGTGTGAAATCATACAAATGCAAGAGGGTGCCAGGTGGAATGATGAAGTGAAAAAAGCTATGGATGAGAAAGAAATGCATAAAAGAATAATTGTTGCAAAAATTATTTGGATAAGAAAAAAATATTTTTGAACAGCATAAAAACAGATAAGATAACTGCAAAGAATGCAATGAAACAGGAAAACAAAGAAATAAAACTAAAAGAGCAGGAGAAATGAAGACCAATTTTTTTGGGGGGGGGCGATTTAATTGTCTCAGGGAAGTAAGTGGAAAGGGCTATACTAAGGAATCTCCATCAAAATGAACATGATTTGAAATCAAAGTGATAAACTATTTCAGATGAAATTAAAGTGATATGTTGGAAGTATTTTAGATACTTTAATGGTTGTGTGTGTGTGTGTGTGTGTGTGTGTGTGTGTCTGTGTCTGTGTCTGTGTCTGTGTGTGTGCATGGTATGTTCCAGCATAACTTTGGAATACCTCAAGCAATTTCAACCAAACTTGGTACACAGATGACTTACTCTCTGGAAACAAATATTATGGGGGTAAGACTCACCTAACATACCTTGGGATGTGTGTTCTGTTATAATACATCCTGATGTACCTTCAAATGGCTTCTACTGTACTGCCATAAAATGGTTCAGTGCAGTGGAGTTGCCATGGTAAGGCTTCACGGTACTCCACAAGGGGGCTCCCTCTGGTAGGGGGCAAAATCCAACATTAGAAATTATGTTTGGTCTGGACATTTCCCCCCTATAAATAAATAACCAGACAATGCCTGGTTATCAGCTAGTTATGTATAGAAAAGGGATATTTATTGGTTGAGCATGCTAAGGGGGCAGGAAGCAGAGTTCCTATTTGGCGTAGTTAAGGCAGACTAATACATGAAGCCAGCTTTGGGCCAGTCACTCTCTCTCTCTGTCTCTCTGTCTCAAGCCTAGGAAGGAGGCAATGGCAAACTTGCAAAACAAAAAACAAAACAAAAAATGGCAAAAAAACTGATGAACTACCCCAGGCAAAAACAGAGTTAAAAACTGACTTGAAGGCATGTGTATACCCACACATGTGAATGCACGCACACACATGTGCACACAAACCTAGAGAAGTGCTCTGATTGGAAGGGAATGAGAAGGAATAATAAGTAAAACTGGGAAGTTCCATACAATAATGAAGAACAAGGGGCAGCGATCAGATTTTTAATTTTTAGCTGGCCATAGAAAAATATATTGGTGTGATAAGGAAAGTTTACTGTAAATTGAATAGGCTTAAATTATCAAACATTTTGATAGAAATATAGAAATATAGATTGCTATCCATCTTGAATATATAGCTCAGATCAATGATACATACAAAGACTATACTAAAACCAATAATCCATTAAAACAAAATAATCCCAGGAAAACAAAAAGAACTGTGGCATATCATAACAAAGGCATACCCAGAGATCATGTGCTTCCATAACATCTTGGTCCTGGAGCTTGAGAGAAAAGTCCAAGTGTCATAGCCTTCCAGGAGGCCAAGAAAATCAGGGGCTGCGACAGAGAAGGCACAGTGCCTTGGTCCTGCAAAATAGCAAGTCAATCCCAAATATGCAGTTGAAGAAAGGTTGCTGAATGGGATAAGAGAGGTACAAGATGGAAGTCAAATACTATACAGGAATGTGCGAATGACCTTGGAAGATGGTGGGAGGCAGGGGAAGAGATGAGGCCTAGAAAACGATCAGATCAGAGTACAATCAGAGTAGGAACCCATAATTTAGTAACAGGCAAAGAAAGAAACTAATGAGGTAGCAAAAAGAGATGGTAAGAGATATGTACTTTCAAACTTGCAAGATTCTGTTCATGTAGCTTTATTATAAAGTCATTTCCTCCTATTTCCTGTCTGGTCATTTGGTTGCCTGACAAGCATGTACCAGAATAGAATATTTAGTGAACAATTGAACATTGAGCAGGGAAAAATACAAGGATAAGTGAGGTTGCTTTGAATATTTAATGTATTTATGGATAACTGTATAAGAAATAGTATGATGAAATCAAATGCCATACTTGAAATACCACTGTCTCCCTTAATATCTGCCTGGCTGATTCAATCCTACAGGTTTGATGTGTTTTGGATTCCTTTGACTAAATAATGTCATATTTCAGGATCCTGGAAGTGCAGCTCCTCAATGGCCCCTGAGTTACAGATGTCCCCCCTCACTCATTCTGCTGTTAATTAAAAGATTAATGAAGACCTAAAGAGTAAGACCTCCCATTTCTTCACCCATGCCTTCTTATTTCTTTGCCGGTTATGTTTTATTGTAATTTCTTTGGTTGATTGTTGTGAGCCACCCAGAGTTGTTAACAGTTGGGTACCATACAGGTTTCATGCATTATTATGATAGCTCACACAGTCAGCCAGATGTTATGGATTTGGAATTTTTATCCAACTATTGAGTCCTTCCCAAGAACCAGGAATAGACAGGTGTTGTTTTATGATATTGAAGATATCATTGGAAGATGCAGCTGTTCCAAGTAAAACTGCCTTTTGCAATTAATTGGTGAATTTGCCACTGCTAATGGTATTTAAGTGTGATCCAGGTGCTTTGGGATTGGCCGAAGACATTTATTACTATTACCATTTTTGTTTTCTTTTGCCACAGTTATTCTACACCTAATTACTACTCTTCGTATCCTGTGATTTTCTCCAGTGAGCCCAATGATGGGTACTTATGAATGGTTCTTGGAGTTCCAGCTACTGCAGTTTGTCTGTGATGACATAAACATGATTTCTTCTTACAAGTAAAGTTTCTCACAAGTAAAGACAATGGGGAAATCTGACAGAACATCACATGAAGTCCTAGTTTAATGGCCCCTTCAGTCCTCACTTAACAAGGCCGACCAGGATTTCCAGAACTGCCATTGCTAAATGGCGCAGTCATATGATGTCACATTTTACCACCCCGTTCCTTAGCAACAGAGTTTCCAGTCCCAATTCCTGATATAAATTGAGGGACCACCTCTAAAGTTCTTTGTGAATGTTGTTTAGGGACTGGAGACTAAAACATATGAAGGACAGTTTCAGGAACTGGGTATGTCTAGTTTAATGAAAAGAAAGACTAGGGGAGACATGATAGCAATATTCTAATATCTCAGGGGTTGCCACAAAGAAGAGGGAGTCAAACTGTTCTCCAAGGCACCTGAGGGCAGAACAAGAAGCAATGGGTAGAAACTAATCAAGGAGAGAAGCAACTTAGAACTGAGGAGAAATTTCCTGACAGTTAGAACAATTAATCAGTGGAACAGCTTGCCACCAGAAGTTGTGAATGCCCCAACACTGCAAGTCTTTAAGAAGATGTTGGATAGCCATTTGTCTGAAACAGTATAGGGCTTCCTGCCTAGGCAGGGAGTTGGACTAGATGACCTCCAAGGTCCCTTCCAACTCTGCTATTGTGTTGTGTAGTGTTGTGTTGTGTTGTATTGGTGGATGTCAAAAGTTTCTGTGTTGATTTGTGTTGAGTCCTCGATTTGCGACCAGTCCTCAACATACGACCGGCCGCAAGTCTTCCACTCTTCCCTGAAGGACCATAGCAACAGACTGTAACAAGTCTGTAACTGCCAGTCACGTCTGATTGGCTCAGACGCGGCTGGCGGGAAACTAGGTCCTGGAGCGTCCTGATTGGTTCCCCGTTTGACAGCTCACGTATAAGTAGCTGTCAACGGGGAAGCCCCTGTCTACCGCAGTTCTTTTGCTTGTACATAGTTTTTCTGCGTCTTTTGCTTCTTGCCAATAAACGGCTTGTTCTTTTACTAGCCTGCATCTGGACTCCCTCTGTACACAGAATCTAACAATTTTGATACTTTTATTGTTTATATACTGTCAGATTTATGTTGCATAAGATGGGCAGCTGCATAAATCTTTTTAAATGCATGCATACATACATACATTACAGTAACAAGTTCAAGCAAGTAGACGAATATGTATACATTGACTGAATGTTTATTAAAGAGGAAAATGTGAGGCAATATTAAGCAAATGTTGGTGAAAAATCAAACACAGTGTGGTATGTATTTTGTTACAAGGAATGGATGAAAAAGAAGCAAAAATGGTGACTATTGAGAGAATGTTTTTGCTCATATTGTTATATGAAGTTAGGTGTATCAGGAGAAATATAAAAGTTAAGCTGAATGTATTGGGAATGTCTCGCACAGTATTTCCCAACCTTGGAAACCTGAAGATATGTGGACTTTGACTCCCAGAATTCTATAGCCAACATGAATTGAAGTCCACACATCTTCATGTTGTCAAGGTTGAGAAACAGAGGTCTACTATAACAAAAAGAAATAGGGTCAAGAATGAATGTAGACTGAGTATAAACATGAGTGAACAGTTAAAAGAGAGGCATGTTGAAGTTGTTAAATCATATAGTGAGAAAGAATGAGGATTACACTGCAAAAGAAATATAAGAATGAAGGAATAAGTCCAAGAAAGTCATGGTTGGGTGGTATTGATGAAATCCTGAATAAGAGTGATATGAGAAATTTAAAGAAGAAAAGCAAGGCCTGGTGTACAAAGTTAAAAAAGATAAGAAAAAGTACACGGAAAGGGTTTAACATAAACTCTATCTCCTTTTTCTTATCTTATACAATTAGTTACTGTATTTTTCGGACTATAAGACGTACCGGAGTATAATAAGCACCATGATTTTGAAGAGGTAAATTTTTAAAAAAAGTTTTTGCAGTCTGCATACCTCCCAAACCCTTTGCACACCTGTTTTTTTTTGCAAAAGAAGGGAGGCATGCAGAGCTTTGGGAGGCTTGTAGTGCTCCTGGGGGTTGGGGGGTAAAAACGAGCAAACAAATGGCCCATTTTTGCAAAAATGGGCCGTTTTTTCCAACAACAAAAAAGGGCATGCAGAGCTTTGACAGGTTTGTAGAGTGATCCTGGGGACTGGGGGACGGGCAAAATGAGCAAAAAATGGCCCATTTTTGCTCATTTTTGCCCTCCCCGGCCCCCAGAAGCACTTTGCAAGCCTCCCAAACCCTCAGTACGCCCATTTTTGCAAAGGGAGCGGTGTTTCGGTAGGCCAAAAATGCTGTATTCAGTGTATACGACGCACCCAGATTTTCACCCTCTTTTTTGAAGGGAAAAGGTGTGTCTTATACTCTGAAAAATACGATACTTTTTCTCTGCTTTTCATATTATTCACCCCAATACACTGCATTGTATATTTATATATCAATGGCATTAAAAGTGTGTGTGTGTGTGTGTGCTTGTGCATGTGTGAACATGGAAAATGAATAAGAAACCAAAGGAAGAAAATTGAATGTGCCATTCATTTCCTATCTGGAATTAGCAGGACTCAATTATGTTAAATTATGTTTTGCTAGCCAGAGCAATCCTAAAACCAAGTCAAGTCCAAGTAACCTTTAGTGGACCTGCAAATCTGTGAACAAGATACAGTACATTGCCAGTATGCAAATTCTCTCAAACTTCCATGGACATATTACTGAAACAAAGGCTATTAACGTTTCAGATTATGGCATGACCTAAAATAGATTTTTGCAGGATTCCAAACTCTTTCATTAATTTTCCAGCACCAACACTGTATCATGGAGTTGGTTCAGTTATTATCCCTCCCTATGGTGTGAATGGGAGAGAAAATAGAAAATGAAAAATTAACAAAGAAGGGAACTAAAAATGAATGTGCCCTCCCTACTGTTTTATAACCAACTTCTGGCTCCTTTTAGAAGAGCTAACATCACTGCATATGAGACAGGTACTAAATATAAATATGTTGGCTTTAAAATAGTCTAATTATGACTTATTAAAATGATCAATAATTATGAAATGCCAGATATACAAGTGCAGGTAAATAGTGGGAAATTTTAGGAAACCAATTATTTTCCCCTCTTCAATCCCTGTACACAAAGCAAACTGTTTCTAAAATCAACAACGCTTACTGGAAAACTATACTGAATGAAAAGAGCTCTCTGCTCTTTCTTTTTAAGTTGACTCTTTCCACATAAAGAAGGGATAAAACAATTGAAAGGGGATTTGAACTAGTTATCCCCTTGAGGTCACTCCACTTAAAACAAAGCCTGAGTTTATTATGCTGCAACACCTCTGCACAGTACAGAACAATGCAATAGAACACATGGAGAAATGAGAGCTAAAAGTATCAATACCTATGCTCTTTCAACAGGTAACAGCTCTTTCAACCTGAAGAAAGTCACAGTAGAAATCTTCATTTGTTCTTTCACTTAACAGCCAGTAACACAATACTGATATCTTCACTATACACCGTACAGTAATAATCCTTTAACTTCTCAGCATAGCAAAGACAACCTGAGCCACAATTTCAAAGCCTCCTTTAAAAATCCTTCTTGAAAATAGACCTGTTCTTTCCTTCTGGGTTGCAGAGCTTAAAAAAAAAAAGGATGTTAAATTAAGCAGACATGCAAACCACATTCCAAATGCAAATTTGTGTGCTCATGATTTATTTGATTTATTTTATTTTATTTTATTTTATTTTATTAAATTTATACCCCGCCCTTCTCCTACAAAAGCACCCAGGGCGGCGCACAGGTAAATTAAAACACAACGTACATAAATAGATCAATTATTAAAATCCAATTAAATTAAATTACCCCGTGCTAAAACATTTTTAAATTCTCTAATTAAAATTTATAACTAAAAAGTCCAGATCGGGTGTTTATCCTAGGCCGGCTTGTTGGAATAAATGCGTTTTCAGACGCTGGCGGAAAAGGCGGAGGTCTGTGGTGGTACAGAATTCAGGGGGCAGGTCGTTCCAGAGGGTTGGGCCCGCCACAAAGAAGGCCCTTCCCCTGGGTGTCGCCAACTGGCATTGCCCGGCCGACGGCACCCGGAGAAGGCCCTCTCTATGGGAGCGGATCGGTCGGAGGG
Source organism: Rhabdophis nuchalis (assembly GCA_039707465.1). NCBI lineage: Eukaryota > Metazoa > Chordata > Lepidosauria > Squamata > Natricidae > Rhabdophis > Rhabdophis nuchalis. The sequence goes on along the minus strand of CM077648.1, from coordinate 93,755,393 downwards.
ATGTATGGGGCAGGATACGGTCTCGCATGTAACTAGGCCCCGAGCCATGGAGCGATTTAAAGATGGTAAAGATGTAAAGATGTTTATTGACCCAAACAAGTTTAATTTCAAAACTTCTGGACAAAACCACTGGATCCCTCTTATTCAAGACTAGCATTCACAGTACTGCATCTGAGTGGCTTTGGCTGTGGAGATCAAAAAGAATAACTTTTGAATATGTGAATAACAACTAATACATGTATTAAAGCATACAATTATTTTAGACTGAGCCATCCACACTGATCCTGCTAGTCTCCAATCTTTTAAGCTTTTTGGTAAAATATAGATTCTGTGTAGAGGTATGGGGCATTGCCCACAAAACTACATCCACAAACAGCCTTCAATCAGCACTAGAACATACATAAAGAACGAATCCATACAAGTATTGCCTATGACCTGCTGGGAACAAAAAAACTGGAATTTTAAGCCGTTTCAGAAAATCAAGTAGAAACCGAGAGGGGAGAGAGAAAGACACTAAATTTGGAGTTTCTGTCTCCATGTATGCATTGCACAGCTCTCCAACCTAACACGCTCCATGTAAATAGACTAGAACTCCCAGAATTCCCAGATAAACAGGTTGGGAAGTTTAGGACTTTTCATCCAACGAACTAGAAGACTGATAGCATATAGATTTATAAGTATGTCTATATGTGTCTGTAGATGATAGATAGATTGATGATAAATTTGCATATCATTTCATGGCTCTTAACAATTCACAACAGCATTAAACAAGAATAAACCTCTGTGATAAATATAATTTAAAAATAGATTAAATTAAAAGTCAAATCAAAGCACGCCATCCTGAGTGTGTCAAATTCTCCCCAGTGCCCTCCAGAATAGCTCAGTCTCATTAAGCTTCTAGAAGGCTATTGTCAACAGTCAAAATATCTTTTCTGGGGGAAGTTATTTCTGAAGATCTAGGGCAGCACTGAGAAAGAAAACCTCCAGGGCCAGATCTCCTCATTTCCCCAAAATGGGACATTACCACTAGTTTCTTGCAAGATAAATGCCTTGGACAGGTAAAATCTGATTGAAGGTGGTGGTAACAAAGATATCCAGAAACCAAGTCATAAAGGATTCTCTGAGGTTAAACAGAATATGAATATGTGTCTTTAATATGAGGCAGGATGAATGGAGAGATAGCTACACAGGCAGGTCCTATGTGTGTTTGTACATGGATTACCTATCTACAAATGTACAGTCTATCCAAAATCAATGCAATATAAAACAGCATAAAATCAAATGGAATGTAAATGAAAAAATCCTAATGTAAACCAGACAAACAACACTTTAAATGGTTCCAAAGCAGTAGATTAGACAGTAAAAACAATGAAAGCTTTGAACCATTAAGTTTCTTTAACTAGAATCTTGTCTTATTTATATTAATCCTGCATCTGATGCTGCTTTCCATAGTTAAGAGGCTACTTTAACTATAGTTAAACATGGGGCAAAGGGCTGGCTACATAAATTCTGCCCTCTCTCTGTAATCATATAAACATCATTAAGATACCAACATTCCTACTCTATTAGTATTCAAAATTGTATAAATTTCCTCTGTATATAATGTAATTTCCTCTGATTTCAATTGCCTGCACAGGGAAATCAGCAAAGATTTGCATTTACATGCAAATGTGTCTGAAATTGTGACTATGGATCATAGGGGCACAGCACTGAACTAAAATATTATGAGATATTCCAAGGAAGCCTCTGGGCAACTGATCGCTTGAGTCTCCTGGACACCTTTTTTTTTCTTCCCGTTCCTAATCTCTGTGATGTAAATCCATTTTCAGAGAGTGCCTTGGGACTTTTAATTCCATGGGCATTAAGTGCATTAAACCTCTATTATCAAAAGCTTTTAGGATTTTCTCTGGAATCTACAATCAGTTTGTAACATGACAAACTCCAGTTCGTGGATGCTTACTAAGATCCATCTGTATTTCTTATATTACAGAAAGAATGACCCTGGATATGACATCCCCACTTTCTACCAGAAATTCCCTCCATTACCTGAAACGGTCTTGGTAGGCATTGCCTCACACCCACAATTGTGTTCTCATCCTCTGTGCTAGCAGTTTGCTGAAGCTGTAGCACAGGACAACAGGCCTGGTGCCATCAAATATGGGAGCTGGAGATTCCCATAATGTAGCGGAAATGATACCCTGCACAGTTCTGCTCCAGAGATTTCTATTAGGCTTGTTTCTAGCATAAGCAGATAGGATGACATTATTGCGTCACAACATTTCAGTATTGCAGACATAAATTTATGGGAAGGGTGATGCAGCCTTGTCCAGCCACTGCAGATTTTCAGCTATGGTAACAGTGGAGAGACTCTGCGGGCAGAGCTCTTTGTTAAGGAATATTCCTAGACAGTGTCAGATACAAAAAAGAGAGAAGTAAAAACAGATTACCAATTAGTGTATTAATTCAGAAAGTATGCAGATGTACCTTCACCCTGGAGGAGACGAGTAGTGTAACCTACAAGAAGCAATGCAGTTGCATTTCTGCTCCAGCTGCTTCTAAGTGCTGCAATATAAATTACTGAAGGCTGCAATCTACAAATTACAGAGGCAGTCCTGTAGCTTTCAATGTAGTCCTTTATCAAGAAGTGATTTATGGTTCACAATTAGGGAGGGAGGGAGGGAGGGAGGGAGGGAGGGAGGGAGGGAGGAAGGAAGGAAGGAAGGAAGGAAGGAAGGAAGGAAGGTCATATTAGAACATATACCCTACCAAATCAACAAAGTATTCAAGAAAGCTGCAGAAGAAAAGTACTATTTTTAAGGACTCATCCAGGAACCAGGAAAGGCTGAAAATAAAAGATCGAGCTACCAGCTTCTGACAGCAAGGACCTCACATTTAATGCTTAGCAGAAGATAAATCTCCATTTTCACTGCTGGAGTGGCAAGAGACTCTACAACAGACAAAATTGTCTCTTTTATCCAACCACTGAAAGTAGGAGAATCTTCCTGCATGGCATCAGTAGACAGAAGATAAATACAACCTGATGTAATAACCTAGAAATATTTTCAGATTGTGTTGATGCTAGATAGGGGTACTACTTCCTGATCCTGCAGATAATGACTGTTTTTCATGATGAGAATGGATATTTAAAACGAGTCTAAAGTGTCCATTAAAAAAACACCCTGTTGCTGCTTTGTTTAAAAAAATAAGATACTATCCTGTTTTCCCCAAAATAAGACCTCCACGGATAATAAGACCAATCGGGCTTTTGAGCGCATGCACTAAAATAATCCCTCCCCAAAAAATAATCGCAACATAGCAGCAGCCATGAGGTGACCAAGCTTGTTGCCTCTTGCACCTCAAAAATAAAAAGTCCTCCCCGAAAATAAGGCCAAGCACTTATTTCGGGGGTCAAAAAAAAAAAAAAAGATCCTGTCCTATTTTCAGGGAAACACGGTAATTGGTGCCCCAACAGAGAAAATGAAATGGAATATAGAATTTTACGAAAGGAATTCAAAAAGGGAAAAAATCCGGGGTGCAACAAGGACTGAAAAAACCCCTCAATATCACAACAGGACACAAATAAAAATAAAAAATACTCCAGAATAGCATTTAGCATTTAAACTTATATATCACTTCACAGTAGTTTACAGCCCTCTCTAAGCAATTTACAGAGTCAGCTTATTGACCCAAACAATCTGGGCGCTCATAAAATAGAAGATAGGACATACTGTAGGACAGAGAGATAAGAATTAGAAACTAAATTTCTTTGGCCTGTTTTAACAAATACCCATGCCAGAATCTTTTTGCATTCAGAAATGATGACAGGAAGTGAAGGCCTGGGAATGTATTGACAAGCCAATCCACCAGGAACTCCAAGCAATGATCTCATGTATTAGGTCTCTGGGCCTTCAGGCTGTTTTGCTTGTAGCTCTCGTGTGCACTAAATATCAGAGGACCATGATGACCCATCATGGTCCTCTATGAGAGCTTCATGAGGGCTTCAAAGCCCTCATAAAAGAAAAGAAATTACTAGCAATGAGGAAGAAGCAAGAAAGCCAGAATCTCTCCATCTACACAACATAAGAAAATGCATTTTCATCATCACAGTCATGTCAGTGGTTAAAGTGCTCCCAGGATTGTTTTCAATTACAGAATATAAAATATCATGTCTCTTCATTCACTGGAAGTGGGGGGTAGGGGAAGAAAAATCTTAAGATTCTTAGCCACTTTATTAAAAAGAAGTTGCTAAGAAGGGTTTGCACTTAACATCTGTAGAGTGACTGACTCTACTCTTAAGGCTTGGAGAAATTAAATGGGACTAAGTTTCATTTACAATAACAGAATGAAACTCTGTCTCAACTCATTAAGTTCTATTGATTTCCAATAGTTTAGCCAGGATTAATCTTTGCTAGTTTATATCCACTGTGCTGTAACACAGTTTGAATAGGCTGTTTTTAATATCTGATTGTTGCCAGCTTACTGGTGCTGTTAATGAATATGTAACAACTTTTGCAACTGTTGTATTTATTTTGAAGCACGAATTGAAAAATGAATCTAAATATTATTACCATCATCCTCTTTGATGCCACAATGGTACGTGTGTGTGTGTGTGTGTGTGTGTGTGTGTGTGTGTGTGTGTGAATGAGTGAGTGAGTGAGTGGGGGGAATTATCATCAGAATAGCATTGTGACAATGTAATGACAAACTCCCTCCATTGCTATAGAAATTGCTTTTTCTAGGATGCAATTTCAAGGCTGGAGCCCTTCCAATACACTCGAAATTGTCAGTTCCAAAGTCACAGCAGCCAGTCCAAGATCCTCTAATTTTGTGCGAAGGCAAACAGATGTAATAATTACAGTTACAAGTACAATAGTTTAAAATATAGGTCCAATACTTTAGACCATACTACTTGCTAACTCTTCATCCAGGCTGGTATTTTTTTCGCAGGACAATTTCATGATGCTCCTTTCTTGATACTATTTTTGGTTTTTATATTAGATTTGTGCTCAACAGTCCTCCAAAGAGCTTTTCAAATAGAGAAGAGCCTTCCATAAAGTTAGATGTGTGATCTACTTTGATGTTGCATTAATGCATCTCTAATATTTGCAGTATCTGTTCCCAATTTCAATTCTAGAGCAGTTACGCTGGTTGGAAATTATACCCAAACCTCCAGATATTGAGAAAATCTCATACAGCTTCTGCATATGGAATGGAAAAAAATATTGTTCTAAAATGGCATCATCCATCCATCCTTGCCATTCTGTGTACAAGGATTCCCTTCTCAGAACACCTACATACGATATTTATCTCTGTTCCTGAAATATTTCCTGAAAATCCTTTTTTTTTCCCCAAGCCTTATGTTTTACAACTTCTGAGACTCTAATTATTCTGTAACCTTAAAATATCTTCATGCAAATTTGAAGGATGAAAATTATATCAACTGGGACTTCACTGATTTTTTTAAAAATAGGATCAGGTCTACAAAAGTGCTTATCTCTTTCTATCACACGGTGGCCATCAGAGACAAGCCCATCAGAGAAACAATATTCAGTCGCAATACAGAACCTGCTACATCCCAGCTAATGAATAGTCAACTAGAAGAAGATCATGGACAATAATTTTTATACATGGCAACTGCAATAAGGCTATCAGACGCATAAGGATGGAAGAATACAAAAGCACTCGTAACAGAAGAATGGATTGTGACAATGGCTGAGTTTGCAGAAATAGCTAAATTGACTTGCTTGGTTAAGACGGGAATTACAATTACTTTTATAAAAGACAAGACACCCTTTATGGACACTTTGCTGAAAATGGATAAAAATAAACTGATGATTTCAGGAATTATTGATGAAAAAGGTCTGCAACCATGATGTGTAATTTCAGTGGGTGGAGATAGCAATTATTAGATTTGTAACCACTGTCAAGACGACCAGGAGTCACTTCTTTGGATATCTTTTTCTTTTGCTATCTTTTGCGTTTTTATTTTCTTTTTCCTACTTTTTCTTTTATATTTCTGCAGGCTTTTTTTAACTTATGTAAAATCTTCTTATAATAAAAATTACTTTAAAAACAGAATCTGCTTCTGTCCCTCCCTACGTAATTCAATCCTCATGGGATATTCCTGTCAGGAAGTAAAATCTGCTTTGAGGAAAGGATAATTAAAAGAGCGAGTGAAGAATCTTTTGCGCATTTATTTCCAATCTGTCATTTCTCTTTTATGTATCTCCACTGCTTTCTTTCCAGTTTCTACCCACTCTCATCAGGATGCCAGGTGCAGAGTTCTTCTTGGAAAGGAAGGTGCGATGACACGCATTAGACTGTAAACTCCTGAGACAGAGACCTGAAGGCAAGAGCTTCCATTGAATATCAAATGCACAGATAATGTCTGTAAATCAGATTCTAATTGCATGGTTTAGAATTAATATATCATGAAACTGGTTGGGAATCGTGGAGCAGCAACCCAACACACTTGGCAATTGCAGGCAGGGGTAAAAAAAAAAAATCAAGATGGCAGAAGCTCTACTAAATAGGTGACACAGATTAAAAACAGCAAGCAGAGCTTCAATTGCATCATTGCAGCCTCCATCTTCTCTTTTTTGGACCACACACTGTAGACACCCCTCATTACATGTTGTGGGATGCCACAAATGGCAGAGAGCCAACCAGTCACTGCAGATTCTGAACCAGCATTTGAGTGGCAGAATCTGAAGTGGAAAAAAAGGTGGGGAAGCTCTCATTTGTTATTTTAATTTTTAGGAGGATATCAGCAAACTTTTCTGGTAGCTTCTACTTCTATGAGCTCTTTGAGGCTTGCAACTACAGTTAGATTTCCCTTCAAATGTCTCAGAAGGATGATATATTGTAAATTAGCAGCATCAATGGTATTTGTAGAATGAGGGAGCTGCCTTGAAGAATACAATTGCCCCCATCCATTGCTTGGAATGTTACACTGTAATTACAGATGGGGGGGGGGGACGGGACAGAAGTGAAACAGGAGTAATAGTGACTTGTGGACAGTGATTCCCCCCCACCCAATGTTTTGCATGAAAGCATGCACGTGTTCCTCTATAATATGTATATATAATGGAATGGTTATGTGGGAATGAACTGAGAAGTTTTGGCAGTCAGTCATTGTCTAATTAATGCCAAGCATGGTTTGGTCTTTCACTCGTTACACAAAAGAGTCGTTGGCTTACCTGAACGATCTTCTCTGTGAGCTGCGAGGAGAGGCCAACAATGGGTTAATCCTGCCTTTCTGCCCTTCTGGACTGGATTGATTTTCTTTAAAGCCACGCCTCCTTCCGTTTGCTTGCCAGAATTTCAATTTAGGCGTGGACTAGTAGTCGTCTGGTTGGTTCCTTTATTGTCGTAGGCTTTAATGCCATTACTTCTGTCAACTATAATACAGTAACACAAACGTTTAACAACATACAACTTGAGGAATCTACGAGCTAGGGCGGGGTTGGCCTCTCCTCGCAGCTCACAGAGAAGATCGTTCAGGTAAGCCAACGACTCTTCTCCTGTGAGCTGCTTGGAGAGTCCAACAATGGGAAAATGCCCAAGCTAAATATTCCCAGGGCGGGAAAAACTGTCTCTGGTAGATTCCGTAGACAAATGCACCTGTTGCAACACTCTGCGCCCAAAGGCCGCCTCTGAAGATGCAAACTTGTCCAATCTGTAGTTACGTACAAACTGGGACGGGGAAGCCCAAGTGGCCGCCCTGCAGATCTCGTCAAGCGATGCCTGGGTTGCCCAGGCCGCCGAGGTTGCCGCGCTTCTGGTCGAGTGAGCTGTGATGCGGTGAGGTACCCTCTGGCGTTGAAGTTCATAAGCTGAGGCGATGCAGCTACGTAACCATCTGCCGATGGTGGCTGGTGAGGCCTTCTGGCCCATGTTGCGGGGCTGGAAGGTGACGAATAGGGCCTCAGACCGCCGATAGGATGCGGTGCGTGTTATATAGTACTTAAGTGCACGCCTGGTGTCGAGCTTGTGCCATCGCCGCTCTCTGGGATGTGTCGGTCTTGGACAAAAATTCGGTAGGACGATCTCCTGGGTCCGGTGGAAAGTTGAGTTGACCTTGGGGATGAATGTGGGATCGAGCCGTAAGGTCACCCTGTCCTCATGGATGATGCAGAGGTCGTCTCTGACAGATAAGGCTGCCAGCTCCGAAATACGGCGTGCCGAGGTGATGGCCACTAGGAAGGCCGTCTTCACGGTAAGACGCTGTAGGTCGCAAGTGCGTAGGGGCTCGAACGGCGGGTCAATCAGTGCCCTTAGCACCACGTGTAGGTCCCACGTGGGGTACCTGTGAACTACCGGTGGTCGGATGTTGGTAGCTCCTCTTAGGAAGCCCCTGACCCCTGGGTGTCTAGCCAGGGATGAGTAGGAGTCGAAGGCTAGCACGGTTGAGAGTGCGGCCGTCTGGCGCCTGAGCGTGTTGGCAGCCAGCCCTTGCTCCAGACCTCGCTGAAGAAAGTCCAGCACGTCAGGGATGGAGGCTGAGATGGGTTCGACTCCCCTGGAGCTGCACCAAGCTACGAAGGTCTTCCAAGTGGCATCGTATATCCTGGTGGTCGAGCCTCGTCGCGAGGCCTGGATGGTCCGGATGACCCCTTCGGAAAACTGTGCTCTTTCTAGCAGTTGCCTTTCACATGCCAGGCGGTCAGTTGCAGCCAGTGTGGCTCCGGATGCTCGATGGAGCCCTGCACGAGTGACACCTCCCCCTGCGGAATCCTCCACGGTTTGACCACGGAGAGGCTCACTAGGTCTGCGAACCAGGCTCTCCTGGGCCAGTAAGGGGCTATCACTATGACTTCTGCCTGTTCCTTGAGTATCTTCCGGACCAGGCCCGGCAGGAGCGGGAGTGGAGGGAAGGCATACAGGAGGCCCGGGGGCCAATGGCACCTGAGGGCGTTGACTCCCTCCGCCCCCTGGCACCGGTACCTGGTGAAATACCTTGGAACTTGAGCGTTTGCTGTTGATGCGAACAGGTCTACTGCTGGTTGACCGAACCTCTGCGTGATGCTGGAGAAGAGGTTCGGGTGCAGTTGCCACTCTGAGTTGTCGATGGTGGCCCTGCTCAGCCAGTCCGCCTGGATGTTGCTCTCGCCCGAGATGTGTTCGGCTCTGATCGAGGCCAGGTGTCTCTCCGCCCACAGGCCTAGCCGTTCTGCTTCCTCCATCAGCGACTTGGACCGGGTGCCCCCCTGTCGGTTGATGTGGGCCTTGGTGGACACATTGTCCGTGAGCAGTAGCACGTGGCAGTTCTTGATCCTCGGGCGGAAGTGGAGAAGTGCTAGGCGCGCAGCTCTGAGCTCCAGCCAGTTGATGCTGTGTTTGAGTTCCTCGGGTGACCATTTCCCTTGCGCCACCTGCTGGTCCAGGTGGGCACCCCAGCCGTAGAGACTGGCGTCTGTGGTGATGACGGTCCGTTCTGGCTCTCGAAAGAGGCATCCCTTGGCCAGGGACCTCGCTGTCCACCACCCTAGAGACGCTCTGACCTTGTCTGGGACTGGTACGTGTCTGGGTGAGTCGCTCTCCCTGGCTCGCTGGTGTGGTAGGAGGCACCACTGCAGATGTCTCGAGTGGAGGCGCGCCCAAGGCACAATGGAGAGGCAAGATATCATCTTCCCGAGGAGCTGTGACAGGAGCACGATGGGGGCGGTTCCTGATGATCCTACCCTCAGCGCCAGTGGGATCAGGCTGTTCGCCCGCTCTGGAGACAGATAGACGCGGCCGGAGATGGTGTCTATGACCGCTCCCAGATGTGTCAGACTGGTGGTAGGGCTCAGGTGGCTCTTCTTCAGGTTGATGGAGAACCCGTGATGTTCGAGGGTCCTCATGGTCAGCCGGAGATCCCTGAGCGCCTGCCGGTGGCTGGACGACTGGATCACTATGTCGTCTAGGTACGCCTGTAATCTGACTGGCCGCGCCCTGAGGGACGCCAGGACCGCGGCAAGGATCTTCGTGAAGGTCCTCGGAGCGGACGACAGGCCGAAGGGAAGGGCCCTGTACTGGTAATGCTGGCCCGCATAATAGAACCTGAGGAATCTGCGGTGCGTCTCCCGGACTGGAATGTGTAGATAGGCCTCCTGAAGGTCTATCGAGGTCAGCAGGTCTCCTGTCCGGATGCAGCTCAGGATGGACTGGAGAGACTGCATTTTGAAGCGCCTGTATGCCAGGTGCTTGTTCAACAGCTTTAGGTCTAGGATCCCCCTCCATCCTCCCGAGTTCTTGGGGACCAGGAACAGGATGGAGTAGAAGCCTGACCCTGCCTGCTCTGCCGGAACCGGCTCTATGGCATTTATCCCCCTCAGGTGCGCCACCTCCTGTTCCATCAGAGACCTCTTGAGGGGAGAGGATGGGGTGGGGCAGCGGATGAATCGCCTGGGAGGCATGGAGAGGAATTCCAGGGTGAGCCCTAACCTGATGGTCTGTAGGACCCATTGATCCGACGTGGTTTGCTCCCAGGCCGCCTGAAACAGCTGCAGGCGGCCCCCTATGGGAGCGTCCGTCGGGGAGTCACTTGAACCTTCGGAAGGGACGGGAACCGGATCCACCTCTGAAGGGGCGTCTGGAGAAGGATTGCTGTCTGCCTCTGTCCCTGAAGGAGTGGCGGTCCTGCCCCCTATCTGGTCCCTGGTTAAAGGGCCGATGGAACTGCCCTGAACTGGTGGAAGGTTCTGTGTTCCGAAAGGACTGCTTTCGAAAGGAACCCGACCTCTTGTGGTCCGCCTTCTTGTAGACCGAAGGCATGACCTTCTTCTTGTCCCTGTTTTCCACCAACACCGGGTCAAGGACCTCGCCAAACAGTTTCCCCCCTTTATAGGGAGCGGAAGCGATCTTCCACTTTGAGCGCATGTCCGCGTTCCAGTGGCGGAGCCAAAGCAGCCTCCTGGAGGTTACATTGGAGGCCAGGGCTCTAGAGGCGAACTTTGCAGAGCTCAGGGTGGCGTCGGCGGTGTAAGAGACACCTGCCATTATCTTTCTCAGCTCCTGCCTAGCTCTAGCATCCCCTGCTGGAACCTTCGCTAACAGCTTTCGGAGCCACTTAAGAGTGGCTCTGGACATGAACGAGGCTGAGGTGGCCGTCTTGATGGCCCAGGCAGCCGCCATGTGGGTCTTGTGGCATGCCCTCTCCGACCTCTTGTCCTCCGCCTTGAGACCTTCCAAGAGGTCAGGGGGTAGCACTGACGTGGATGTGAGAGCCTGCACTGGGGCATCTACCGGGGGTAGCTTGAGTAGGTCCTCCAGGGGAGCGTCAACTGTGTACAGCTGTCTGTCAATGTTACTGTGCGAGGCAGCTGTGCCTGGCTGTGCCCACTGTTTCTGAATTAGGTTAAGAAACATCTTTGGTACGGGGACTATCTCCTGGGTCTCCTCTGGCTCCTCAAATAGTCCCTCATCATCCTCAGACTCCACCTCAGTGGTGGGTGTGGGGGTGGTAACCGTCATGCGGGTGGAAACCTTGGCCTTCGTTAAGATGGTTTTGAAGGAGGAGCAATGGAATAAACCCTTGAAGGCGGGCTTCTCTGGGACAGCTTGCTCATCCCCTGAGAATTCTTGCTCTGGGAGCAGATCATCCTCCACAGTGGAATCCCCGCTGTCCAGCGAGGAATGAGGGGAGGGGGATCTTGGAGCTTCTTGGCTTCCAGATGCTCTGGATCTACTGCGCCCCCTGGGGCGCTTGGTCTTTTGCTTAATGCCATCTGCAATGCCCTGGGCGATAGCCCTGTTAATGATGGCTTGCAATTCTGAGGATATCACAGTCCCTTGGCACTCCTCAGCTCTGGGCCTCTTGGGGGGCCTCTCTGGCACAGGTGGGGGGGTAATCCTTCTGGAGGAGGCTAAATTCTCTTCCTGAAACAGGTCCTCATCTCCTAGCAAGGAGGGTTCTGGGGAGTCATCAGAGGAGAATTCTTCTTCTTCCTCTTCTCTGACTATCTGGGGGATGGGTACTGTTGGGATACTGGGATCCACTTGAGCCATCCCCTCTGGATCCTCTATGGGGTCTTCGTTGGCCCTTCTTTGGGCCTTCTCGAATTCTTTTTCAAGGGCCTTTTGCCGCCTGGAGGCAGCCCTGTCTTGGGCCTTGTCCTGCCTCTTCCCCCCTGCCTTGCTCAGGGCTTCAGCTGCGGCCCTGCTGGCCTGTCTCACAAGCCCCCTGCTGGTGGATGGCCCTGGCTGCTCAGAATCTTGGGGAGCTCTCTCCGACATTTTGGGCCCCAGTAACTCACCACTCGAAGATCGCTGGTCACAAGGGGCTTCAGCCAGGTATCCTGATCCGCAGGCTTGAGGATGGCAAGGTGGAGCAGCAGATCAGCTTGCAAGCAAGACTCAAGGGCTGCCTCCGCAGGAGCAGGTCTGCACCGAGCTGAGGAAAGTCTGCCGGATCTGGGCCGGACAGAGATCTTTCCCCCGCTTCTCGCCTGGAGCCGGCCCAAAAGGAATCTTGTAGAAAAAATGGATGAAAAAATCCAAACGGAAAAAAGTTTTTCTTCCTCTTTAAAAATGCGGCTCCGCACGCGTTTTAAATGGCGCGCCTTGCCGCTTGCCGGTCGGAAAAAACAGTCCTCCGGAAGAGGAGGAGCGGCCCTTCACGCCGCTTCCGGCTTCTCTATGGTTTCCGGCGCCCGCCAATGGCCGATCAGCCTCCAAAATGGCGGGCGCGATTCAAACGGACGGCGCGAAGCCGTCCTGTTTGATTCCTGAAAAAATGAAGAGCCTGCAGCTGCCGCTGCGAGGGGCTCAGGCTTGGCCGGTCCGGCGATCTGGGACGTCAGCGGCAGGGCTCCTCGCCACTGACCGAGACGTCTCTTGGCTCCCAGGTCGATCCTCACCTGGGGCCAGGTGAATGGACCCACGCGCGCCCGGGCGAACCCAGGTCGCGTCGGGTCTGCGGCAGCTGGTGAGTCGCAGAGCTTCACCAGCTGCTAGCTGTAGAAAAAATTCCTAAATAAAATAATTTAAAATAAAAAATACTCTACTTGGAGAGTCCAACTAAATGTTCTGAATCTCTTAGGGAGAACCAACAGAACGCGTCCTGGGCATTCAGACTGGATTGAAATTCTGGCAAGCAAACGGAAGGAGGCGTGGCTTTAAAGAAAATCAATCCAGTCCAGAAGGGCAGAAAGGCAGGATTAACCCATTGTTGGACTCTCCAAGCAGCTCACAGGAGAATAATGGAAGAAGCAGTGAAGATTGCAAACCTTTCTCAAAGGATGAAATAATATGTTCAAAACGGTGAATTGATTCAAGAGCAGAAACAGAAATCCAAGTTCCTATTATCTTGGTTGAGACATCATTGTCCATCCACACTCTGGTCATGAAGAGGTCTTAGTAGGACTGCACAGCTTATCATAGTATTTCCTTAGATACACCCACAATATTGGGAAACATGAAAGGAGCCTCCCCAAAAATTGCATTACTTTTGGTAATCAGGCATCTGGCCTGGGAAATGGTTTTGTCACCAGAATATCCTTTCACTCCAGAACCATACTTTGGTTAGCTTTGTACATGCTTCTGACACAATTAATGACAAATCCATAATATTATCATGGAACAAGTCTAAGCTATATGCGACATTCTGAATTTTCAACAACTTCTTATCCAGTTTTGGTTTCCTATCCTTTTAAGACTTTCTTTCCTTCCTTTTATATATTGCTTTCCTGGCACGATGAGTAGTAATTCTAGGGCACATTTCACAAGCTGGGGCTCTTCCACTGTGCAGAGTGCAAATCTGTTTCTCTGAAAGAAATTTTAGAAGCCGTACAGAAAGTTAACAAGTAACCTTTGGACTCTGATGTCCAGCTCAGGTGCTAGTTCCTACAGAGTAGAAAATTTACATGCAAATCCAATTTATTTTCAATAATCGTATAATTGAATTTGCAGGCCTTTAAACCTCAGCAGGTATAAAATTAGCACCAGCTTCCCCCAACAGAAAATGTGCTCCTCAACATTTTTTGCTGTTCCATGACTAATATTGAAAGAGGAAGAAAGATGTCTGCACTAACATTCTCCATATTCTTCAGCCAAAAATCAAAAGTTATTCGTGCTCACATTTTTGGGTTTCTTTTCCCCACCCTAATTTATTCTACTTGAAAATCAACTGGAACAGAAGGAGATGCAGTTTGAGTGTTGGGGGAGATGGCGGAAGAAATATGCATTCATGCCTAAGAGAAATAATGAAATGAACATACAGAAGGAGAAAGAGCAGTGTAGGTGGTTTGTCATTGTGATTATAGGTAACCTTGTAAAGCTTTCCCATTTCTAAGCTTTGTCAAGCAGTAGCCTCAAGCTCTCTAGATTTTCTCACTTGGAAATATAAACTTGGAGCACAGTAATGATTAGAGAGAATCAAGCTGAACACCATGAAGTCATTTTTGGTCTTGCCAAAAATAAAGATGGATTTAATTATTTATTATACCTATTTCAGAAGAGTACACTAAATGGCAAATCAGATATGAATATTATAAACTAAAAGTTCAAGCTGTTCTATTGCTGTATATTTTCAGTGGCATAATCTTTAAAAAAAAAACCTGAAACTTTTCAAATATATAGCCCAAGGCAAGTCACCACAAACTTTCAGTCTTGGGTTCCTCTATCATAAAATAACAATAACATGATTCAAGCTGAAAGCAATAATGCACTTTCACACTCCTAAATGATATTTGCATAACACAGGGGATATGGCTCTACACTGGAGTTTAAACATTTTAATTGAGGATAAATCTACCCCTCTTTATTAGCAATAACAATAGCACTTAGACTTATATACCACTTCACAGTGCTTTACAGCTTCTCTAAGCAGTTGACAAAGTCAGCATACTATCCCTGACAATCTGGGTCCTCATTTTACCCACCTTGGAAGGATGGAAGGATGAGTCAACCTTCAGACGGTGAGAATCGAACTGCTGGCAGTGGGCAAAGTCAGCCTGAAATACTGTGTTCTAATCACTGTGCAACCATGGCTAACTAAGTACATGAGTTCAGCATTAGTTGCTGGGGTAGATTACTGAATCCTCTCTCTCTCTCTCTCTCTCTCTCCCTCTCTCTCTCTCTCTCTCTCTCTCTCTCTCTCTCTCTCTCTCTCTCTCCCCTCCCTCCCTCCCTCCCCTCCCTCTCCTCTCTCCCTCCCTCCCTCTCTCCCTCCCTCACCCTCTCCCTCTCCCTTCCTCAGCTTTACAGAAGTGTGATTGGCAACTACTGGGCTAAATGAACTTTTAGCCTGACATAGAATGGAAACGTATATTATTGTTTTCTCATACTGCTTCCATGATTTTGATTTCAATTTTTCATGATTTTTGTGTTTTTGCACTGAGAGAACAAAGATTCTGATAAACAGCTCACTGCATAATGCACCATCTCTCAGCTTCAGTAGGGAGCAACTGAAGCCAAAGTAGATGTTATGGAAACAGCCAGTTTGTTTGCTCAGTCTAAAAATGGAATGAAAACACTAGTTTTATAGCAAAAGCACTGCATAGGTGAGAAGAGGCTATTCTCCTTCGCACCTTACCTTCCCATGCTGCTTCATTTCTGACAATTTCTCTCCATCTTGCCTCAGAGTAGAACAGACAGAGAAAATGGAGACACACACATTTGGATACAGTTTAGATATGAGAGAAGACTGGGGGCTAATGTACACATTCATGAAAGCAAAAATAAAATATTTTGCCCTACTCTTAATATTTATCAGTATTTTACCTCAGATTAGTGCGGAATCTGGAGGTTGTTGACTGACAAAACATAGCTATGTAGCTATGCCACAATGAATAATAATAATAATAATAATAATAATAATAATAATAATAATAATAATAATAATAATAATAATAATAATAATAATAATAATAATAATAATTTATTAGATTTATAAACCGCCCCCTCTCCCCGAACGGACTCGGGGCGGTGTACAGGAAAAGTAAAAAACCATCTAAAAACATACAATATATCCAAAGTTAAAAACGAATTAAATTACCCTGTACTAAAATTTAAGAACATTAAAATTACAACCCAGCCTATGCTAAAATTCCCCTAAAATCTAACATCCATTTACGTGTTTGGCAGATGTTATATTACGAAAGTCTAAACTATTACGCAAGACCAGCTTGCTGAAAAAAATATGTTTTAAGTGAACGGCGAAAGAGGGGAAGGTCCGTGATAGTGCGAAGTTCGGGGGGTAGGTCATTCCAGAGGGCCAGCCCTGCCACAGAGAAGGCCCTACCCTTCTGCAGGCATTGACCGGTGGTTGGTACCCTCAGTAGGCCCTCTCTGTGGGAGCGTATCGGACGCAGGGAGGTATGTGGCAGGAGACGGTCCCGCAAGTAGCTAGGCCCTGAGCCATGGAACGATTTGAAGATGGTAACAAGCACCTTGAAGCGCACCCAGAAGGCCACCGGTAGCCAGTGCAGCTCACGCAGGAGAGGTGTTACGTGGGAGTAACGAGAAGCTCCCAGAATCCCCCGCGCGGCCGCATGTTGAACCAACTGGAGCCTCCAGGTGCACCTCAAGGGGAGCCCCATGTAGAGAGCGTTACAATAGTCTAAGTGAGAAAGGGACGCAAAGGGAATCCAAGGCAAATGCAGAGAAAAACTATCCTAGGGGTAACAAATTATAAATTCTTTGTATGTGGGCCTGAGGCCACCCCACCCTTCAATCAGCACACTAAAGCTGACTAAAGGAGATCAGAAAATCAAGCCAAATAATCCTGGAACTCAAGTTGTCCAGCTTTAACATTATTCCAAAAAACCCAATACGTTATATCATGTGTCTTCTGCTTCACTGTCAAAAGCATGCCCTTCCTTTAGACTGCTTTTCAATATCTTTGGGTGAAGATGCTCCCTGGAGAACAGTTACTTGACCTCCATTCTGTGCCTGGAATATTTAGAGGAAATTGGCAGAAGAGATGGTTGATGCTTATATATACATCACTGACCTGAATTTTACAGGCAGTGGGGAACAGTAGAAATGAAAAGGAGTAAATCAGGGCTTTGAGTTGAACAATGTGGTGACATTACCACCACTGATTGTCTTTCAGCACTGAATCACTGACAGATTCAATGCTGAAGTGGGAAGAAAACTCTCAGGAACTTCAGCATATAATCCCTTCCACAAGCACTCCTCAATAAGCAATGGATCTCTCCCCTTTATGACCCTGTCAGAGGCAAAGGCAGGCAAAATCATTCATATACAGGTAGTTCTTCACTTACAACCACAATTGAACCCAACATTTCTGTTGCTGACTGAGCTTTGCCCCATTTTATGACTTTCTTGCCACAGTTGTTAAGTGAATCACTGAAGTTGTTAAATTAGTAACATGGTTGTTAACTGAATCTGGCTTCCCCGTTGACTTTAATTGTCAGAAGGTCTTGAAAAGTGACCACATAACCCTAAGATATCATAACCGTCATAGATATGAGTTGGTTGCCAAGTGATTGAATTTTGATCTCATGACCATGGTTGTAAGTGTGAAGAACGGTCGTAAGTCACTTTTTTCGGTGCCACTGTAACTTCAAACAGTCACTAAATGAACTGTTGTAAGTTGAGGACTACCTGTATTAAGCAGGTCAAAATCAACAATGGATTTTTAAAAATAGAGTTAAGTTCAGATTAAAGTCGAGAAGCAAAATACAATCTATGTACTAAACTGGGACAGATCATTCATTGCTTGCTTGATTTAAATCTTGCCTTTTGCCTAAGGTAGTGTTTTTCAACCTTGGTGACTTTAGGTCCTGTGGACTTCAACTCCTAGAATTCCCCAGCCAGCTTCTGGAAGTCGAAGTCCACAGGACCTAAAGTCTCCAAGGTTGAGAAACATTAGGAGTCCCATAAGTGTACATGGAGATCCCTTCTTCATTTTCTCCCCCCCAAGAGCCTGGCTGTTGAAATAAATTGGAGTGAGGGGAAAAAATGGTCACTGTGAGTTTCCATGGCTGAGGATGAACTTGGGTTGCCCTGGAACTAGTTCTGCCTAGTGAAAATAGATTATTTTGCTGAATTTTTTAAATGGATGTGAATGTTAAATGTACTTACTATTTTAACAGCTACTATCCTACTTGGTTATTATGCAACTTCCATTTCTTTCTGAAATTGGCTATTTTTCTTGTCTTTCAGATTCTAAGTTATTCTGGCAATGTTACATTATAGTATTGTATAACAGTGTTAGCTGAATTTTAATCAGGATGTAGCTTTTTTCTAATCTTAGAGCATTTTTATTCTCTCTCCTTACTTGCCCTCATGCTTTCTACTCCAGTCTCCTGGCACCTAGAACATTTTTCTTCTCTGTCATCCATTCCACTGCTATCTTTAAAAGCGTAATTAAAGCCTTTACTTCCCATGAAGTGTTTCCTACATTTGTTAATACTGGATTTCCATATCAAGGATAGAGGGATAGACAAACAGACACATAGACCGTACACACGTACAAAGTAACTTCATTAGTTGAGAGCTAACAAGGAATGTAACTACCAGTTACATTTAACGTCAACTGTCATATGCAGCAGCTGTCGCACAGCTCTTAAAGATTCTGTTTCTCGAAAATAAAAGCTATTCTACGTCAGAAAAATCAACAAAACCTCATCCTACTGTTCGTCCTGCCACTAGCAAACCTTCCATTCCATATCTTAACTTGCTTTATTATTACTTTTAATGCCCTGTTGAGAACCAGCCCATGACATTTTCCCACCTGAGGCACAGGAGCATATGGCATATGGCTATCCAAAAGTCAAAATATGTAATACCCAAAACAGTATTGGGACCTGAGGCAAAAAAACCTCCTTCACAAGCACCCTTCTCCTTCCTTGATAGTAGAAATACAGTAACAATATGTTAAATAACTCAAAAAAATGCTTACAGTTCCATAATACCCCCCAAAAGCTGCCTGAGGCTCTTGTCTCCTTCTGCCTATTGCTAAGACTGAAACTTTATCCTGCCATTATACATTACAATTACACATAGCTCATATGTATGGACTAAGCTTGTACTTTCATAATGAAACTTGCTTTATGACTCGTAGATGTATTTATCATATCTGAATTCCTTCCTTTCTCAAGGAGTAAATTTTGGTCTCAAACAAAACTGAGGGGAAAGGGGAAGGGAAAGAGAAATTTCCTATCTGAGGAGAGACCACAACCTTAAATTCCCACATCTCATCCCTACTGTCATCTGTTTTTACTCAATGGCTCTCTTCATTACTAGCTTGGGATTTGATCCCCCCTGTTCCTCTTCATACGTGAATCTAGATAACTGATCTTCAATAAATATAACTGGTTCCAACTACCCTGTCATTTCAGGATGGCTGCACAAATGAAACACAATAAAAGGACCTTGAAATATATATTTCTTCTTTTCCCCTTCTTAACAATGAGTGGCTCTTAAGCATTTGTGGGTGGGAATAGCATTCTACTGATTGACTGATAAATGTCAGAAAAATATAGACATCTTCAATACTGCTAACATTTTCGTTTTTTTCATGGGTGCAGCTTGGGTACACTAAACAGTCACATTTGAAGAAAACAAAAATCTTGTTGTTAGTATATGGTCACTGCCACTGTGATGTACTACCTTATTTTAGTGGTAATCCGAATTTAGGTGTCTTGACTGTCTATTAGTTTTAGACTGATGTTTTACTAGAATCTTAAGCACTTCTACTTGGAACTGGATACCAAATACATTTATTCAGAACTAGGGAATTCTGAACCAAGAAATCTAGCTTCAACTATCAGACATGAATAGAACTCACTACACTTTTATGCATGCCTAGTTGCCTCAAATCAATAATATAGTATGTGGCACAATGGGAAATAATATGACCTCAGAAACCTTCCTTAGTGCCCAACACAATTTAAGTGTGCTGGACATTTATTTGTAAGTATTTTTATAGCACCCAGCTCAATAAGCTGGACACTGCTGGGATGTTCAAAACACATGAGTACCCAACTTCCTTCTGACTCATGACTGTCATTCTGAAGGATGCATTGAAACTAGAACTGCGGAGGCTTTTGCTTAAATATCATAATTATCATCAACTTCATTAATAACACTCGTCAACTTGCACTGTAGTGATACAGCCTTTTATACTGGTAAAGTTAGTGAAACAAGGAGGTTGACAACGTCTATACAGGATTGTTGTGGAAAAATTAGGCCATCCTAGACTTTACAGCTACCACCAGATAGCAGAAAGTGGCAAGTCAGAATTTAAAAGTGTCATTTGGGTACAAATTGGGATTTTGTTGCAAGATGTATGACGTTGCTGGTTTTGAGATAAGATGTCATTTTTGGACACTCTTGACAGGTGAAAGTTTTTCTTCTCTGAACTAGAATCTAACTTTTCCAGAAGGTAGAAGACAGTATTATTCTTTTATTTCATGGCTATTTTTAAAGAAACAGATTTTTCTAGGGGTTTTTCCACCATTGGTTTATTGGAAGGGCTGCACTGAGGTTCTTATTTATTTATTTTTACTTTTTATATTTTAATTCGATTTATATCCCGCCCTTCTCCACGAAGGACCCAGGGCGGCGCACAGGAATTTAAAAACATATAAAACAGAATATACAAAATTTAAAAGCACATTAAATTACATGAAACAATCCTATGCTAAAAACCAAATTAAAAACCCCAATTTAAAACTATCTAAAATAGCCCCAGCGGGAGGTTAGGCTAGGCTGGCTTGCTGAAAAAGATGTGTCTTTAGACACTGGCGGAAGAGGCGGAGGTCCGAGATGGTACGAAGTTCAGGGGGAAGGTCATTCCAAAGGGCAGGGCCTGCCACAGAGAAGGTGCTTCCCCTGGGTGTCGCCAGACGGCATTGCCCGGCCGATGGCACCCTGAGAAGGCCCTCTCTGTGGGAGCGGATCGGCCGTAGGGATGTATGGGGCAGGAGACGGGCTCACATATAACTAGGCCCCGAGCCATGGAGCGATTTAAAGATGGTCGTCAGAACCTTGAAGCGCACCCGAAAGACCACAGGAAGCCAGTGCAGCTCGCGCAGGATTGGTGTTATATGGGAGTATCTCGGAGCTCCCATTATTACCCGCGTGGCTGCATTCTGGACTAGCTGTAGCTTTCGAGTGCACCTCAAGGGAAGCCCCATTTAAGGGGTGCATAAACAGCTGGGTGGGATATAGAATGGCAAAGATTCTTGATTCCCAGTTACGTTAACAATGGTAATGGCGTCATTACTGCCCCTTGGAAATTATACTGAAGAAATAAGTAATATACAGATGGGGATTGTGTGTGGGGATTATAGAATCAACGTTGGTACTTGAATCAAGTCCACATGCTCCAATTTCTTGATTCTGAATACATAGCATTTCATGGATCTCATGATTCCAATGAAACACACAATAAATTTAAGCTCCCTCCCTCTGAGGTCCTGTGGAGAGAGAGAAAAAGAGGTGCCATTTTTGCTGGATGGCATAACTAATTCTTGTAAAGTTAAAGGAAATTGGAAATGCTGATGCCAATATCTGGTCAAAAGGGGAGTGGAGGAAAGAATGGAAAAAGAAATAAAAAGGGAGCGAGAATAAGGGGTGAGGAGATAAGGGAGGAAAAAATAACAGAGGAAATGACTAAGGAATGAGGAGATAGAACAATATATATTTTTTTCTTCCTCCCCCCCCCCCCCCCCCTCTTGCTTATCCTGCCATTTCCATGAGTTAGGCATGTACCCACTTTCCTCCCGTTATTAAATGGCTGTGCAGCTAATTCTGGCTTGCTCCTTTTCTCGGCTAGGTTCACCGAAAGGCCTGGGACTGGGATTGGTACTGGGCTTCCCTTTGCACTTCTGGCATGCATATTCCATGGCTCCTCTGTTGAGAAACATCTAAGAATCCCTCCCAGTCCTTCCTACTGAATCCTCACTCTGTTTTTAGAATGGGAAACCCACAAGCTCCCTTTCTCTTAGGAAACAAACAGGGTCTTGAGGCAGAACAGTTGCCTCAATCCTGGCACGCAGAAGCCTCGCTGAGCCTTTGCCCTCGTGCTATTCATATTATTTACAAGGCTTGCTATCACTAGCTCACCCAGGCAGCAACACAACAACACAAGTCAATCCTGAGCAACCTCATCTCCTGCTAAAATAAGTGGCCCATTTGAGACAGAAACACTTCTGTGGATTTACATTTATTCTAGTCATGGCGTATGTAGCATTAAGGCAGCTTTAAGTTTTATCCAGGAATGTAAAGGAAATACCCCAAGAGTCACTCTTTTGTTCCTTTACATTAAGAATGTTTCTAGTGCTTATTAGGTTAAAAGGGTTAGGGAGAAAGTATTTTAACTGTCAAGTGATGATGTTTCTGTTCCATAGAGCTACCTTCTCCAATCTCACCCTGTTCAAAAGAGATGTATGGTCATTTTCATCATACTGACTTGCTGGATGGTGGGACTTTTATCAAAAATTCATACCAAAATCACATTGCTTAACATATAAGTCAGCAATGGTTTCCTCTTATCTTTGCTACCAGCTTGGAACCGGGAGTGTGCACATGCACACACATGCTTCACTCATGTGCAGCACTTCTGCGCAGAGCATCCGTGATGACATCTGAGCGGGTGGGTGGAGCCTCCCACCACCGCTACCGGTTCGCCCGAAGCGGGGCAAACTGGCAAATTACCACCTCTGATATATATACTGTATATATCCTTTCTTTTCCTCAGCTCTTCCCTAAAGAAAGGTAGGACTTCACTATTATGTCATCAACTTAATTTCTTCTTCTTTGTAAGTAAATTATAAACCCAGCCTGTAAGGAAGGTCAGATATAAATAACCTGGACCAGAGCATTCTAAGTAGTACCAACAACTTTGGGGGATTCCCTTCCCCTGTGAATATGGGCATTCACTTCAGTGAGTGAAGTGCTCTTGAATCAGGAGGCATTCCCTTCCTATCTTGCACATGGGTAACTTTGTATGGTGACTGATTTGTCATAGTTTATTCTTTGTTATTATATTAATGCTGTTTTAACTGATGTGACTTGTTGTGATTTAACAATATTTATTGCTGTATGGTAAAGCACTACAGGCAAGCTTGCCAGCAGTGAGTATAAATGTAATGATAAATAAATAAATTCTACCTTGGAAGAAAAGTAGAGAACTAGTGTGAGAACATATTGACAAAATCACAGTTCAGAATTGTGTGAGAGCATGAGCATTTATTTTTAACAGAGAACCTGCAGCAATCCACCTGAATATATTTTATATCCCCCCCCTCTCTCTCTCTTTTCCCCTCTCCATCTCTCCCTCTTTCCTTTTTCTTTCCTTCTTTCTCTCTCTCTCTCTCCATTCATATGCCACCTATTCTCGTGACTCTAAGTGTTGTAAGACATTTTGACAGTTTAGTTTAATATTGTGATTGGAGGGATGCTGAGAAGCAGGTAGCAAGGGAAGAGCGCAGAGGACAGGGAAAGGAAAGCTACCATACTAATAGGGATTTATATATGGAGAGAAGTGGATTAGAAGGGAAGTAGAGAAAGATAGAGAGAGGATGGGGTGGTGATGGGGGTCGATATAGGGAGATACAGGAAGAGAAAGAGAAAAAGGCAGAGCAAATGAGCCTATGAGTGGGAGGGGTGGGGGGGGAGTGAGAACGCAGAAGCAAACAAGCTGCAAGAAATTCTAAGGAAGTGAGAAAATAATTGCTACCCATTGTTATCTGTTAAGTTATTTCACTGTTTTTATTCATCACAACGAGGTTGGGGGGGGGGGAGAGAACTTTCTGTGCCATTGGCAGAATTTCAAAAAAAAACACCCAAAAACCCAAACTCTTTAACAGGCCTGTATACTCTCCTGGCCTTTAAAAGACATAATTGCTATGAATGGTCTTCCTGTTACTCTATTCTCTACCTCGATGGGGAAAGCATCGCTTCCTGGTTTATTTCTTTGAACAATTTGGGATAGCTAGATGCTTGAAACTATGAAACACAGTGACTGCCTCCTCCCTACCCGCTTTTAGAAAAATTATCAAAAATATTTCAGCAGCTCTTAGGGAGATTTGCCTTCGTCTTCCATTTGATCACTTATTTGGTTAATACATGTTTGATTTCATCTGTGCCATTGCACTGAATGTTCCCCAGATGATTTCTGGAGTTGGGAGTGTATGGTGAGTGTTGGTGGAGCAATTAAGAGAAAGCCAGAGCATCTATACGGCAAAGGGAGTTAACACAGAAGAACCTCCAAAGGTGAGAAAGATTTCAAAGATTATTTTAGATCAGTGAGACACTACACAGCAAAGTGAAATGAAATAAAAAGTGACAACAGTGTTAGTGCAGCAACAGCAGCTTAAAAAGTCACGAGTATAAATACTTCTAACCTTTCTTAACACAAATAGCGTACTTCAGGGATGGATAAATCTGTCCTGTTCAATTGTACCTACTTATTAAAATAGGCATGAAGGATCTTCCTCTTACTCAACACTATAATATTCATAATATTTGCATGAAGATTTGCATACAATGTAGGCATTTTGGTAAGCCGTTTTCGAAGCAATTTCCCCCAATAAATTGAACTATGTTCTGCATTTTCCCCAAATATATACGTGCTGTTGCACACTATTATCTAACATCCCTATTTTTCTGTGCTTCTTTTTAGTTTTAAACTGTAATGTGTTGATTTAAGTGAGCGAGAGCAACGTAGTTGAAGTCAGGCTCAAATTGAGTACATTCACATAAATATTTGGAGGAAATTATTTTTTCCCCCTGCTTTACTTCAAAAGCTTTAGTAAGATGCCCTTTGGCACCAGTGTAGTTCTAAGACTTCAGCTCTTGAGAATAGCTTCCTTTAAGCTTTGAAGCTCTGCATTTCCCATGGTTTTCCTGCATTTCTGGCTAACAGTTGCTTGCAAAATTTCCACACATAAATCTCTCTCCTAAATATGTACATTAGGATTCCTGTATGTATTTGAGTTGGCAATGATTTTTTTTTCTTTTACCATTCTCCTATGTTTCACCTTCAGTTTTTTATTCTCCTTAACCCAATGGAATGAAAGAAAGAAAATGTGGAATATATGGACTCAGGATGCTTTGTTTATCTGTCAATCCATACGCCAGCAATAGAACTCTAAAAATAGGACAGAATTGTGGTTTTGTCGGAGAATCCGAAAACAACAACAACAACGAAGACTGGGTGTGAAAATGGGCCAGACCCAGGCTGGGTTGAAGGGGGGAAGTGGGGGGGAAACAGTTTGGGGAAAAATATATCCCAATGTGCTTAATAGTGACTTAGGATGCTGCTGGTTCCATTCTTAAACTTTCTTCCCTCCACCCCTTCAATATAACCCAGACTGGAGCAGCTGTTAAGGAAAAAAAATCCAGAAATTAGGCTCTGCAGTTTTTCCTACCTCAGTATTCTTCCCAACTAAGTCAGAGGGTCTAGAGAATATACAGGTAGTCCTTGACGTACGAGGGCAATTGAGCCCAAAATTTCTATTGCAAAGTGAAACATCTCTTAAGTGAATTTCTCTCATTTTATCACCTTTCTTGCCACCGTTGTTAAGTGAATCACCACAGTTCTTAAGTTAGTAAAGTTGTTAAGCGAATCTGATTCCCCCATTGGCTTTGCTTGTCAGAAAGCTGCAAAAAGCTGACCACCACCACCCACTCAGGACATTGCAACCGTCATAAATATGAGTCAGTTGCTAAGTGTCTGAATTCTGGTCATGTGACATAGGGATACCGCAATGGTCTTGAAAAGGGTTGTGTCAGTTTTTTCAGTGCTGTTGTAACTTTGAACGGTCACTAAACAAACTGCTGTAAGTCGAGTAACTGCCCCAAAACTGGAAAGAATGGGACCAAATTTAGCAGAGTGAGGGTCAGGATCAGAGGTGGGTTGCTCCCAGTTCGGCATGGTTTGGGTGAACCGGTAGTAGCGGCAGCGGGAGGCTCCGCCCACCCACCCAGACACTCCTGCGCATGCACAGACGTGTCCGGGTGTCGCACGTCAACTGGTAGTAAAAGCGTCACACGTGAACTGGTAGTAAAAATAATGGAAAGCCACCACTGGTCAGGATGGAAGCTGGCAAAGGAAAGAATGAGTTCAAAAACAGGCCTGAGCTGGCTGAGAGTTGAGAGAAACAAATTTCCCCTCAGTTGACCCTATGGATCCCTCAGAAAAGAAGCAGGGTACTGGCATTTTCTGTAATCTAAGCCTTTCTCCTTTTTTTCCCAATCCCTTGACTCGAAGCATAGGCACTCTATGCTTTCCAACTGCATGTTTCTCAATGCACACATGCACACATACAAACGTAAAGAAGGGAGACGAGAAGAAAGACAAAGACACGTCCATGGACGCACACAGATGCAACACATCCCTTCATTGCACAGATGCCTCTATGACTGCTGCCGGAAAAAGAATTGGGAAGGATGGCAGAAGCTAAGCTCTGTGTGCTTTCTCTACCTTGTTTTCATAATTTTTTGGCAAACACATGCATTCTCTGTAGCAAGTGCACCTGCTTCTTTTGTATGCTGTTTTATTCCCCATCATAAAGACAATAAGAGCTGTAATTTGAGCAGTTGAACAACCTATAATCAAGAAGGAAAACAACACAAGCCACCACAATCTCATCTTTAGATGAAGGAAGAACGGACATGGTGGGTCTCGCTTATCAGATTTGGGTTACAGTCGTGGGCACATATTTTTCATAAGTCAGATTGAGTTAAGAGAGGCTCACTTCAGAATGCATACAGCATTGAATCCTTCAGTATTTTTGTTCTTACAATTTCCTTCCTTCCTTCCTTCCTTCCTTCCTTCCTTCCTTCCTTCCTTCCTTCCTTCCTTCCTTCCTGAATGGCACACTTAACCAAACAAAAAACTCTTTCGTTTTGACATATAATCAAATAATAATTTTTAAAAACAATATAATTTTTTAAAAACCTATAACTATTTTAAAAGCACCATAAAGGAAGTGGTTTGTGTTGTAGTTTTTTTTTTCCTCACTGAAATCAAGACTTCTGCTAAAGCACATGGGAGTCATGGCTAAAGGGACCTTTCTCCAGCTTCAGCTGGTGCACCAATTATGATCCAACTTGGACCAGTGTGCCTTAATATCTGTAAATCGTACTCTAATTGCAACCAGATTGGATTATTGTCATATGTTCCATGTAGAACTGCCTGTGGGGATGACCAAAGTGTGGTGGTAGGGACTTCAGGTTAGGCTAGGCCGGCTTGTTGAAACAAATATGTCTTAAGACATTGGTGGAAGAGGCGGAGGTCGGTGATGGTACGTAATTCAGGGGGTAGGTCATTCCAGAGGGCTGGACCCGCCACAGAGAAGGCTCTTCCCCTGGGTGTCGCCAGTCGGCATTGTCCGGCCGACGGCACCCTGAGAAGGCCCTCTCTGTGGGAGCGTATCGGTCTAAGGGATGTATGGGGCAGGAGGTGGTCTCGCATATAACTAGGCCCCGAGCCATCATATCTCCCCTGGTCTTTCTCTTCATCAAACTAGACATACCCAGTTCCTGCAATCATTCTTCATATGTTTTAGCCTCCAGTCCCCTAATCATCTTGGTTGCTCTTCTCTGCACTCTTTCCAGAGTCTCCACGTCTTTTCTAGAAAGAGTCTAGTATTAATATTAGTCTAGTATTAAGATTAGTATTAATATTAGTATTAATATTAATATAAGGAATCCCTTATGCGGCCCAGCCTCACCCAGCCTCTGCCTCCAGCGGCCCCCAGGTAAATTGAGTTTGAGACCCCTGTTCTAAAGCCTTTTTAGAATTACAACTATTGTGATGCTAAAAGAGATCTTCTGAGCAGCAGGTCTAAATAAAATCAACTAGTGAGTGATCGTAGAACAAAGTGTTAAATAACAATTTAAAGAACATAAGATTAATAGCAAAATGCTTGCTACAATTCAGTCTAAAGAGGTTTAAATGGAGTAGGGAAAGGAAAGGAAAAGAGCCCTTGCAGATTTTACTCTGCTAGTTGTTGTTGACTATATGGGGTAGTGCTCATTTCCGTTTCAAGGACATGAGCCAGAAATGTTAAAAGATGTTTCTATAGTCATATGGCCAGCATGATGTCATGGAGCACTGTTTCAGCCCCATCAAAGTGGTACCTATTCGTCTACTCACATTTGCATACTTTCAAACTACTAGGTGGGCAGTAGCTAAGTGAAGACAGGTAAGAGACCACTGTAAGAGTAAGTTTGAAATGTTAGAGCTTTTGCTAAAGTGCTTTTGAAATTAAATAAATAAAACAATACCTTTATAGGAATGCAAAAGGTTTGGATTTTCAGTGGAGAGAGAGGGGGGGGAGAGGGGGGGGAGAGAGAGAAATTTGAAACAGACTGAAGAGTACTAGAGGGGATCAAAGACTTACGAACTAGAGAATGACAACAAAAAAGAAAGAACAACCGTTCTTTTTACTTTTGTACTTGATGAAATGGCTGTTACTAGAAAAGCAGTGAATCTTACAGAAATGACAAAGGTATTATATTTGAGAACTATTTTAATGGAACTTTGAGGAACTGGGAAAAAAATTCACAGCATTCGTATCTTTTTATGTGAATGTATGAAAAAATGTAAAAAAGTTCTCAAAGACAGACAAAATATGAGATAGAAAATAATATGAGTACTATAAAATGCATAAGGAAGGAAGGGACATTATGGATAATATATGAAACTATGCACTGTGCTGAGAAAGCATTTTTCATTGTCTCTTGACATTAAAAGTTTGGGTCACCTAATGAATTTGGACGGTGGGAGGATCAGGACAGAACAAGGGAAATATTTCTTCACCTTATGCAAAATTAAGCTATGGAATTTGTGACAAGAACCCATGAGGGTCTCAAACTTGGATGGCTTTGACGAAAGATCAAATTAATTCACAGAAGTGAGGACTCCCTTTAAAATAATGGGCTGGGGCGCAGGAGTAAGAAAGTGCAGAAAATTGAATGACATAAACATTTCTTCTGATCCAGCATTTTTTTTCCTCATTTTTTTCAGTCTTTTAAAAAAGAGACTGGACAGCCACTTGTCTGAAATGATATAGAGTTTCCTGCTTGAGCAGAGAGTTGGCCGAGAAGACCTCCAAGGTCCCTTCCAGCTCTATCCTGATGATGGATGGATGGATGGATGGATGGATGGATGGATGGATGGATGGATGGATGGATGGATGGATGATAGTATCCTATATTTTCCTGGATGGCAGAAAAAAGTAGTCCTATTGGTTAATGTTTTCATCATTTGGAAAAATTGCATGTCTGATTTTCTTGGAAGTTTTCAGGGATTGAGACTTCTAGTATGAAGATTTTCAAAGATTTTCAAGTTTATATGATTGTCAAACATAGCCTTATTTGCATCTCTTAGACTGACGTTAGCCCTTATATCTGAGTTACCATGCATAGAACAATGCTGTTTATCATAATGATTTAGCAGCATGACCCATAACTGAAGAAGATTTAAAAGCATCAACTTGAAATCTTTTATTTAAATCATCTGTTTTCATCTGTTCTCTTATAGTTACTATACAGTTATATTTTTTTTAAAATAATTACATTTATGGTTAATAATATATTTTACAACTAATTAGGCACATTTGATAACAGTGTTGTTACATGCATCTAGCCTAATATTTTTATGCTACTATTATTTTGGCATTTTAATGTAGTTATTAAAAGATTAAAAGCTGTTGCTTGAAACATCAGAACTATTCTGAGCAGAGATTAAATGGGCAGGCCATTGGTTTTATGA
The DNA here is from genome assembly GCA_039707465.1 of Rhabdophis nuchalis. NCBI lineage: Eukaryota > Metazoa > Chordata > Lepidosauria > Squamata > Natricidae > Rhabdophis > Rhabdophis nuchalis. Next base: position 93,725,710 of record CM077648.1, on the reverse strand, counting down.
CTCACAAAAATGTTATATTTGTAATAATAAATGATAAATCATAAAATGCTTACAATGATTCAAACATTAGTGGGCAACTTTGCCAATCCTTTCCAATAGCTGAACAGATATTTGCTACCCCGCAATATCATTATTAGTGAAAATGTATCATCAGTTTTAATTTATTTGTCATATGTATAGAAAAGAAGCCTTTCATTGCGTGATACCATTATTTCAGAACCTAGAATTTGATGCTCCTATCCAAAGAGTTGAGAATGATACTATAATGTCACTGTTGCCTAATGTGGATACATTCAGTCCATAATTATTTTTTGCCAAATGGTATCAGCTCTGTTTAAAAACATTGTTTCTCCAGTTTTGATGCACATCAAGTGGAGAAGAGCTAAAGTCATCCATCACTGAAAGCCCTCTGTGGTTCACTTCTCTTACACCCCAGCTCTCTCCCTCTATGTCACAAGGTTCCTGTGAAGATAACATAAGAATAGAATGGAATGGAATGGAATGGGAATGGGAATGGGAATGAGGACAGAATTGAATTGAATTGAATTGGAAGAGACCTTGGAGGTCTTCTAGTCCAACCCATTGCTTAGGCAGGAAACCTTATACCACTTCAGAAAAATGGTTATCCAACATTTTAAAAACTTCCAGTGTTGGAGCATTTACAACTTCTGGAGGCAAGTTGTTCCACTGATTCATTGTTCTAACTGTCAGGAAATGACAGTTAGTTTTAAGTTGCTTCTCTCCTTGATTAGTTTCCACCCATTTTTTCTTGTCCTACCCTCAGGTCCTGAGATGAGATGAGGAGAAGTTCTGTATCAAAATATAAGTGGTGAAGAAGCTGTTAATCAGACCCTTACTTAACAACTATTGAGCTTATTTTCGCCAAGTTAATGGAACCTTGTTCCACCTTATTTGAACATCAGCAGTAGCAGTCACAGAATGACAACAGACAAATGGTAGGATCATGGCCAGGAAGAGTGAAAGAAGGACTGAAAGCAAACAACTTCAATTAAACTGAGAGTAAAAGACTTCAACTGAGTTTCAACCTTATTGGAGCAAGCATTTAATTCTCTTGAAAGTCTTGCAATTGTTGACTGTACTTTTACCACCCCAGGAAGCCAGATGGGCCCTGCTCAAGGCCTCAACAAAGCCAGATGTGGAAGGCAAGATTCAGAGGAACCTGCCAAACACTGAAGCAAATAGAGCAGGTCATAATGCATCAGAAGCAGAGAGTGACAAATACTCTACTGAAAGGTGCTTGTAATCTCTCCGGATGATCTCCTTGGTCAGGAGAGCAAAATAAGGAAACGTTTTATGCCAAAAGGATCTTTTAATACCAGTGGAGAGGAATTATCTAGAATTTCTTCTGCATCCCATAAACTTAATAAGTGAAATACAAGCAAGAACTGAGTAAGAGGAAGATAGTTATAAACATAGGAAGCAGAGAGAAGGATGATTCAAGCATATTGATTAGGTACAAGAAGGCAAAATATATGTGTGAATATGAAGTTGGCCCAAGCTGCAACTGCTAATTATAGAAAAAGATGTGTCACTGATGAGCAGTTCCTAGACATTAAGGAAGGACAAAATACTAAATACTAAATTTTGTTTTGCATCATTTCCCAATTTTAAAGCATTATATTAGCTTTGCACATTATTTGTGACTATGCTTAATATGCTATTGTTCATCATATTAATGCTATTAATTAATTGTTAATTAATGTTAATGTTAATGAGATCATAAGTTCTCGGGAAGACTCCAGTGCATATGAAGGCCAATGCCAGTTAAAGAATTAGCAGCAGTGACTTCATATTAACAATATTAACACAATTGTTAATAATATTATTATGGCTGAGGCATTCACGGTTGCCAAATTACAACCTAGAGAGTTGCACTCTAGCTCCTGTCCTAACAGCCATTAACTCCCAAAGTTTCATCCATCCTCTTGCTCTGCCTGTTTAAATAAACCAAATTCCCAATCTGGAAGAGTCAAATGAGCTGTGGAATTAATTGTTTCATTTGGTATCTGAAGACTCTAGGCATAAGCTTGGGCTCAATGAACTCCAAGATCCCTTCCATGCTTTACGTTACATTCTTTTAAAATAATTTCATCCAATATCATAGCAAGTAATCTGAACAACCTGTATCTTCTCCTTTCCATCCTCAGTCAGTAGAATATACTCCTGTAGATGTGTCTTCTTAGGAACACCATTGCCTCTATGTTTTATGACATGTGTAATCCAAAGCCAATGTGATCACTGACAGAAGCTTTTCAAATGTATGTCAAAATCCATCCAGGTTGACTTCAGTACAAAAGCTCTGATGACTGCACAAGCTAATATTTCACAGCCTCCCTGAAAGCTGAAGTTGCCACAGGCTAAATTGGCCTTGAGAGCAAGCTTTTACCTGGCATCTAAAGGGATCTGCTGATGGCGTCATTGGCCACAGCATTTAACCTGAGTTATTCAAAATAGACGACAATTGGAAAGGTCAACAGCATGCAAGTGGAGTTTACCGCTGAGAAGCAAGCCCAGCATGAACAGTCTGCAGGACAACTCAGTTGTGTTCTGCCATTATCTGCCAAATTGTTATTATTTATACCATCAGAGTGCTTGGTGATTTGTCAAAAAAGCGAGAGAGAGAAACAGATAACTTGCTTGAAGCAGCTGAAATTCAAGCTTCAAGGTTTGGGAGACAAGAGATAGAATAAGAAGACAGGAGACAAGAATGGCAGCCAAGAATATGTACGTCTTTAGGCTTAGGAATTCACCTCAAGCTTGAGATCCTTTTTGTACCATGAAGGGGAAAAGTTCAAAGAATGCAAAATAGTAATCCCAGCCTGAACAAGGCCCCTAACCATGATAATAATAATAAAGCAGCCACACTGCATTCTGCCAGCACTAAATTTATAGTTTTGCTTCGAAATAAGCAATCCCTGCTACTTTCCTGGTAAGAGAACACAATCTAGAAAGTAGAAGTGTCCTTCTCCGTGGATACCCTAACTCCATTCATGCATTAAAGGTAAAGGTTCCCCTTGCACATGTGTGGTAGTCTACCCTGACCCTGGGGGGGGGGGGTGCTCATCTGTTTCAAAACCAAAGAGCCAGTGCTGTCCGAAGACGTCTCCGTGGTCATGTGGTCACATTGACTAAACGCCGAAGGTACACTGAGCGCTGTTACCTTCCCACCAAAGGTGGTTCCTATTTTTCTACTTGCATTTTTATGTGCTTGCGAACTGCTAGATTGGCAGAAGCTGGAACAAGTAATGGAGGCTCACTCCATTACACGGCACTAGGGATTCAAACTGCTGACCTTTCTGATCGACAAGCTCAGTGACTTAGCCACTGAGCCACCCTAGTCGTGCATAGCTTACTAAAATATAGGATCGCACAGAAGGAAAATGGGGTTGTATCTTAACCTTCCCAAGTTGACTAGAGTGATCTGCAGGAGACCTTTTACTTTTTTAGCTTATGTACACCTGGCATGTGAACTCAATCCAAGCATTCTGCATGCTTGGGAACCCTGATCAGGCAGGCTTCTCAGGCATGTGATTTCTACTTTTTTTCAGAAAAAAACCAAATAGAACTCTACTGAAGATGTTTTTCAATATGTCTTGGCCAGAGACTTCAGCAACAGGGCCATGAAGGGTACCGTTCCTGGATACATGAAATTCTTACAGCTATTCCTGATTTTTTTTCCCCTGACAAATGCCTGAATGGAAGTAAGAACAGAACAATCTACTCTGCTGCTAACATCCAATCAAGCCTTGAAATATTCAGTATGCCTTTATTTATTGATTTTAAAGTTCTGCAGCCACACTCTAAGCATTAGTTACAGTGCATGCACAAGACCAAAACTTGGGAGTGATTATTATTTTGCAAACACTGAATGGAGGGTCCTTATGGATAGCAGCAAATTTTTCATTCTCCAACAGTTTGAAAGTGTGGGTAGGAGTATTTCGAAGGGGACAGATTCAAGAGTTACAAGTTCTATTTTATATTTTCACCTGAATGCGCTTCCCTATCTTGATTTTTTTTTAAGTTTTTGGGTGGGTGAAATGAAGAACATCAATCTGCTAGGTAAGAGGCAGATGAACTTGCTGCTCAGAACCATCCTCTGCCAATTCTGGCAATGTATTTATTAATTGATAATAAGCTAGTAATTTTATAAGCTTGTTTATAAAAGTTCCTGAACCAACTGCCTATTTTACTCCATGAGCCTCAACTCCTGGGAACTCAGCATAAATGCAGAGACATTCAGATGAATTACAAGACATAATTTTACAAACAATGGAGAGGTGGGAGAATGTCCCATTATTGCTCTTGATTAATACAGCTTTTCTCATCTGGTGGTCCATCAGAATGGAACTGAAGCCGGTAGTGAATACACTTTTGTTTTCCTTCTCTATCAATCACTTTCTCCTCATCCAGGTCAGAGACAAATTGCTTCTGTGCCTACTGCTGAGAATGGCATAGATGGAGCTGCTTCAGCTGGAGAAGGTTCCTCTTATAAATACCCTGCAATTCCATCTGAATCACACCAATGTTGAATAAGTGACTTGAGCCAAACTGGACCATGTGATCCTTAAGCCACACGATTGGGTCTAAAGATCCTACACAAGACTGCAGGGCAAAAAATGAGATAAAAACTTAGAAAGCTACTAAGGTAGGTAGACCTATGGAGTGAGTCATTATAAGGCAGCAGCCTCTGACTTTCACGGCATACCTAAGGCACAATTATTTCTAAAGATTTTAAGGTTTCACTGCACTAGCTAACCACAAAAATTTGAAGCATTGTGTAAGATGTAGATCTGCATTGAAAAATCAGGAAATGATTCAAACATATCATTCATCTCTAGGAAAACTTGATGATATTACATTTACATGAAGAGATTAATTCAAAACACATTTTACATTTATGTCACTGAGCTGTGAGTTCTCTGGGGGATCTACTCCCCAGAGAGCCAAATGGATCCAACCCTACTATTCCATTAAATGAGCCTTAAAAATCTGCTTCTGTCTTCGGTCAGGCTATGGATCTACCTGGAATAGGTTATATTTTGTATGTTTCTGGTAGGTTTGTTCATCTGGGCAATAGCTATCTATTATTTAATTATTTTATTAAACTAATGTATCAGGCTTGATTTATTTATTTATTTTTAATATACAGGCCAATTGGAGTAAATATGAGTTGGGCAACCTTATAAATTTTAAATATAAATCATTATAAACTTTGCTTCCAGTGCCAACAAATTGTGTGACAAACTAATGTGTCAACAAGATCAACAACAAAGCACTGCCATGGCAACATCTCAGTTTATATTGCTAAGTATCACCTAACACAGGGGTTTGCAAAGTTGGCTCTTTTAAGACTGGTGGACTTCAACTCCCAGAATTCCCCAGCCAGCATATAACTGGCTGGGGAATTCTGGGAGTTGAAGTCCACCAGTCTTAAAAGAGCCAACTTTGCAGACCCCTGACCTAACAAATCGGAATCTCACATTAACTTGGATGGTGAAGCATATCCAGATAGCTGGGTCTTGAGAACTCCAGCTTTGTCTTTTAAAGGTGATTCTCAAGCACATATTCAACTTCTGATCGTTTATACCTCCAGATGCACGAATAGGACATCACTCACGAACTGCCAAGGCCTGCACCTAATAAAGGGTTTTTTAAGTGGCCTGCTGTCCTTCTCCAAATGCACTGCAGACTTACACAGCACAATGAACACTTGCCACCTCTTTACTCATCAAACACAAAACAAAATGCTGCTTGATTGAGAAAGTCAGAAGGGGTGTGCGCTCTGCAGGGGTGAAGAGTAGGCCAGATGTAGACAAGAAGGAAGGGAGAGAAAAGATAGATCTCTGGATTGCATGTAGACTGTATGTCCTCTCCCCTGTACATCACAGTTCCATGCAAAAGCTGCTACGGGAAGACTGGAAAGCAACCCTTGGACGAAGCACCCTTTCAGCAGACAATATGTAAAGGGTAAGATGCCCCTCCGATGTGCCTTTGCATGGAAAGAAAACAGGGAAAGGAAAAGGAGAGGGAAAATCCAAAAAGAGAAGATTCTCTTACCTCAAATGCTGTGCTTTGAACATCAAATTGTGAAAAGGCAAATGCCAGGTAAATCCGTGTTCCTTCTGAGCTTTGGAAGAGAAGGATATTTAATCACATTTAGGTACGATCTGTGACTCGTTGATCTGGCTCTTTGATGGATCGGTGCTCCAATGGATTCATTGCTGAGCTCTTCGTCTCCTGCAAGGCGAAGAGAGAAAAGGGGGAAGAAAAAGCCTGAGAGTTGGAGGATATATTCACTTCTTTCTTAGGTTTCCAATGGCAACAGGATATGCCACAAATGAATAGTGAGTGCATTTGAATGCATGTATGTGTGTGAGAGAGAAGCGGAGGGGGGGGGGCGAGAGAATGAGAGAGGGGGCACACAGCTGCTGAATCCACAGGCAGTGTAACCTAGCAGGGTATCATGGAAAGAGACAAGGAATGCAAGAAACAGAAAGACCTATAGAAGCCAAAGAGATGAAGCTTACAAAGAGTTCACAGTACAGCACATTTTGAAAAATTATTACTCCCTACCTTGCATTCCCTCTAAGTAGGAGGACATCTAGTTAATCTCTATTCTTTATTATTATATTCAGCCACAATGAATTATCCCCAGCCACTTCCACAGCTGTGGAAGCCAGAGCTTAAAATTGTCCAGTTAGCTTCACATCAGATAGCAGGCCAATCTGCAAAGTGAAGCCAAAATATCTATTTGGCAGGTTTTATTTTGCTAAAATCAAGAACTACAGCATTGCATGGTTCTTTTCCTCGTAATTCTCGGTGCTTAACTGATCCCTGAATGAGTCTTCCCTTTTGGTCAGTGTCAAATCGAGGATAGTAGCTCTTTCTGTGCTTTCCTTCATCCTCTGAAGGAAAAAGTTGTCAGCAAAACAAATCAAGAATTTCCTAGAAAGATCGTATTGTGAGAGTTTGTGTCCTAACATATGGTAGGTTAATTAAACCCTTCAACACCGTTACTACATGATTCTTTGAAAGAGAAAAGGGTTGCTTTTGGAAAGATCATCCGGTTCTTCTCTTTAGCTGTGGAATCAATCATAGGTAAAGATAAAAGTTCCCCTGGTGCTAGTTGTTCCTGACTCTAGGGGGCAGTGCTCATCTCTGTTTCAAAGTCAAAGAGCCTGCGCTTTCAGAACTCATCTCTGTGGTCATGTGGCCGGCATGACTAACTGCCAAAGGTGCAATGAACACTGTTACCTTCCCACAAAATATGGTTCCTATTTTTCTACTTGCATTTTTACATGCTTTCAAACTGCTAGGTTGGCAGAAGTGGAAGCAATAATAGACAGCAACAATAGTACTGGTTTGTTGGTTTTTCAACTTATTTTAACATAGATGACTTCTGTATAAATGTTGCCACTTCAAAGTCTATGCAGCTATAATTACTAACAGAAGGAAATATATGCAGCTGGTGATGTTACCTGGTTTGGTAATGAAACATCTGCAAGCAAACAACCACACTCAGACAAAACCAAAGAATCCAGAGGTATGTTCACTGTTATTGCAAAGTAAAATATCACACCTGTTTCTATTGCATCTATTTCTTTTGAACACATTACATTTTTAAATTGCTTTATCTGACTGACAGGGTTCATCCCATACTATTATATTACATTTTCATTATTGTAGGAAGATTTGTTTTATTTCCCGCATTGTAAGTGTTATATGATAGATCACAAAAATTGTGAACTTTCTGAACTACTGTTTTTCCTTTTTTATTATTTATTAGGTTTATTATCTATTTCATTCATGAGCTCAAGATGGCATATACAATACTCCCTTCTCCTATTTTCCACTCCAAGGCAAACATATAAGGAAGGTTGGGCTAAGAGAGTCCAAAGTGTGTCCAAAGTTACTTCATGAGCTTCTATGACTTAGAATGGATCATTGTGCCAGGGTCTCCCAGAGTGTCATTTTTTATAGAGCTAAACATATTCTATTACATCAACATTCCTATTTATTTATTTATTCCCCCCTCTTTCATTTGTTCATTCATCCATCCATCCATTATTAGCAACTGCAACCAAACAACTCTTGACAGATTAATCATTAAATACACTAAAGTGTCCACAATATATAATATTAATAATACAAAAATATAAGTGTAAAACTAGACAACAAAATCCAGTAAAAATAATTGTTGTGGGGTCTTTATGTTCCAGTGAAGGCTACAACAGCTGCACTAGTTAAAGCTGGAGGAAATCTGTCCCCCAACTGTGAGACCCCCAAGTTGTGACCTTACTGTTTCAGGAACAATGTCTCACCTCATTTCCTCCCATTAAAAAATCTACTGGAGATAAAAGCCATGGTGGACATACAATAACTCCTTTCTGTTTGGATTCAGCTTTAGCCTGTTTACAATGCCCAAGCAATGAAATCTTATCTCAGAGTTTTCATTCTCAACCACAGAGAGTTCATTTTAAAGTTCTCCTGATCAAACTCACTATGTTTCAACCAGATACTGTATAGTTGTCAAGTCTGTTGAACTCAAATACATTATATGCCCAGCATTTATTCTGAAAATTTACACAGCTCTCCATCTTAAATTCACAACTCCAGATAGTAAACAGTCCAAACAAAAACAATGTAAAACCTCATAGCCAATTAAAATAATCTAATACAAGAAAAACAAATAGCCAAGATACGATCTACCAATTCCATAAAAACAAACACATGTATATTGAGCCACCCTAACATTCTGCTTCTCTCCTTAAGAACAGAGCCAAGTTTTAACAGTCTTTCAGAAGACCAAGAAAGTGGGGGCCATCCGATTCTCGGGGAGAGGAGCTCTTCTGAAGTCCAAACATTGTAACAGAGGAGACACATCAGGATTCTGCAAGATGGCACCGTTGAGGGGAAAAAGGGGAGACCCCAAAAGGGACCTTACAAATTCAATGCAGTGGAGCCCACATAAACAATTCTATAGGTACTTGGGTCCCTTGTGCTACAGGCTTCCAATGCAGCTCATATAGCAAGGTTTTTGCATAGGTAAACATTACAACTAGGTAACACTGATTTAAAAATTAACTTATATAAGATTTTATATAATTTAAAAAAAATTGAAAAACAAAAGAAAAAGTATGAAATGGAAATATAAGAGGGCAAAAAATGTGAAAGATAACAAAAAAGAAAGAAAGGGGAATCAAAAAAAGTTACTACCACCCTTCTTTGCAGCAGTTACAAGCATAGTAATTACTATCTCCACCCTGCCAAATTACATATCATGGTTCCCTTCTTCCTGTAAACAAACCTGATAAAGCAATAAATCCCCAAATCTCCAGTTGATTTTTAAAATATTTTTCAATAAAAAATCCATACAGGGTCTCCATCTTTTATAAAGGCAATTATAGTTCCTTCCTTAACCAAACAAGTTAATTTAGCCATTTCTGCAAACTCAGCTATATTCATGATCCATTTCTCCATTATGGATCTTTCTGTATTCTTCCCTCTTGGCAACTCTGATCATCTAGGTATTTCAAACCATGGCCCCAAAACCCAAATCAGCACTATCCGCACAATTAACAACAAACTTGCAGCATTCTTTTCCTTTCCGATCCTCTTCCATGGACTGGAAAGATGCAGGAGAACATTAATGTTCTCACTAGTTTTTTAAAATCTTCCAAATGACATGGTCATACCTAGTCTTTGCAGTATCTTTGTCCCCAAATAGCATAGCAGAAGGAACAATTGATCATCAGAACTGCTATGTCATACCCCTGACCTGTGCCCCTGACATACAGCATGTTTTATGAGTGACAGGTCCAGAAAGCAAATCTTTGTTTCAATGTTTCATAAGAGTGTATCACAGATCCCACGATTTTTATCTTTGCCTTCTTGCAAGGCCCTCTGCCTTTTATATAGCAACCTTCTATCTCCTGTTCCATTTATCTTTTTTGTCCTCCTGAAAGGTTGTTTCATTAGCAAAGGTCAAAAACTGTTTCAAAGTTCCAGCAGCCAGAATATCTTTCATAGTACTTGCTTCTGATTGTGGCTCTCATCTTCTCAGCTTGCTCCCTTGTTTAATTCCCTTCCTTAAGAAAACTGCTTCTTCTGTCATTTCCTTTCATAGTGCCTCCTTCTCTTGAGCTGATAAATCTTTAACTTCTTTCACCTGAAGTGTGGTCACTTGCTACTCCAATCTTCTGAATTTTCCTTCAAGAGCCACTACAAGTTTACACTTGCTGAAAATATATGTCAAATGGTTCTCCGCCAGGAAAATAAACATACCACAAGCATTACATTTCACAGGTCTAGATGCTGTCTGTTCATCTTCACTTGTGTTTCTCAAGGTATCAACAAATTCTCTGGCTAGGCAACTACATACCTGTCCACTTAAGAGTAAAAATGTGTTAGGGCATCTCTCTTAAACCCCCTTGCCAATTTTCTGGGATAACGACTCTCTCTGGAGGACCATCCAACTTGCCCCATACATCCATTAGACCGATACGCTCCCACAGAGAGGGCCTTCTCAGGGTGCCGTCGGCAGGACAATGCCGACTGGCGACACCCAGGGGAAGAGCCTTCTCTGTGGTGGGCCCAGCCCTTTGGAACGACCTACCCCCTGAATTACGCACCATCACCGACCTCCGCCTCTTCCGCCAATGTCTAAAGACATACCTTTTCCAACAAGCCGGCCTAGCCTAACCTCCCACGGGGACTTTTTAGAAAGTTTTAAATTGGGTATTTTAAAATTTGGTTTTAGCATAGGATTAGGATAGTTTAATATATATTTTAAATTATGTATTTATTTTTGTATTTTTGTATGTTTTTAAATTCCTGTGCGCCGCCCTGGGTCCTCTGTGGAGAAGGGCGGGATATAAATATAAATAAATTCAAATTCAAATTTCAAAGGGAATGCAATATTTGATAAAGGTTTATGAGAAGCACTTCTTCAAAGCTACTTTATATGTAGACCTAATTCCGAAATGAAGCAACCATATTATTTCAATCTGCATCACTTTTAGAAGCTTGAATGAATGGAAGAGGCTTTCAGTTAACTACTCGAAATGCTAGTAGAAACTTCTGAGTGTAAGCAATTCATGCAGAGAAGCTGCTTCCTCTCCTCATATTCAGGGCAGATGAAATACCATGTCAAGTCAACTTGTATTGCTTTTTTTCCTGGACAAAAAACACCTTACCTCTGCCCCCAACATGCAGTGGATTGCTTTGGAGTAATACTAGCTCTTTAATTAATTCCCTTCTAAAGGCTGTTCAGAGCTTTACAATGTTTTGTAATCCTGAAAAGAAAAGGCTGAACAAATCAAATAGAACAACACATTGTACAAAGGACATTGAGCAAAGCGCAGGGGAACAATGCATAGAACCTGCACATTAAAAATCAAAAGGTCTAAAATCACCCAAGTATGATAACTACAAAATCAGAGCAAATCAGATCCTGGTGCTACCTGGTTTGTCCTTGCAACTAGGATTGCATTCCCAATTTGGCTCAAGATTTGCACAGTCTCAGTAGTCTGATAAAAACCATGAGGCCAAAAATGCTGTTGGAAGGTAAGTAAAACTGGCGCCCCTCCTTTGTTCCCTAAAAGGAGACTGGCAGGCAGGCCTGGGAAGGCTTGTAATATAAGAGCTCTTCCTTCAATTACAGTGCCTTTGCTAAGCAAAGTACTGAAAACTTTTAAAAACATTTTATTAAAAGAGAAACAAAGATGATCATCCCAAGTAGGCATCACCCAAGGATGACCTTACATCCTCTCAACCTCTTCATTTACATGACTGATTTGGGCATCCTAGCAAGGCAATGGCAGATCCAGCAGAAATTTATTTGTATCACAATGACTCACAAGAGTGTTTGAGAGTTGTAAAGCAAATATGAACATTTATTGGCAATATCCTTTGCTAATGCCTGGAGGGTAAGTCATTAACCAAACTAGAAAATGAACTCCTATTACATAATAGTATTTTTAATGTACAGTATGTTTTATATTTCATTAATAATTGCCATTTTAATTTCGTATGGGTTTACAGTCTTGTCATGCATTCTTTACAGCAAGAGCTACTTAAACTACAATTAGAAATTGAGATAATACAGGAAATTGATCTGGGTGATCAAATATTAGACTCTTATGAATTTTTAGTCAGAGTAGAAAGTTCTAGTGATGTGTTTGGTGGAAGATATTTCTTGATTGCCTACCTTTCTCTATAGCATCTTACCTTATTATGATAATACCAATCATGCTAGTAATTACTGGAAAAATGGGACAACTTCATTGGCTATGTTACCCTCTCAAATAGCAACTTTGCACATATTTTATTGAGTATAATCTGCAGCTGAAAAAATATGGGTTTCTACAAGCTTTCTACCCATCATTGTTGATGGATTATGTTAGTGTTTTCCATCTTCTATTGTCACTTTAAAAATGAGATTTTCTAAAGAAAAGAATCAAAGAATGTCGTAATCACAAAACATGCTTATTTGTATCTTCCTATTTAAGCCAAAGAGAATAAGCTATTCTTAATTTCCCCATTATTTCCCCATAAATGACTTATAGTATTTTCATAGTATTAATCAATCATTGATGAAGAACAGAATCAAAAGTGTGGAAAGTATTTATTCCCCTTTAGTTTGTGTTGATAAGACCACACTCAGAGTACTGTGTATAGTTCTGAGCACTCCATTTTCAAAAGGGTTTTGACAATTGAGATACAGGGATTTGGGGCTGAAGGAACTTGGGTTGTTCAAACTGGAGAAACAAGGAAGGGAGACACGATAACAGTCTTCGGGTACATAAAAGAGTTCCCCCAAGGAAAAAGGTAAGGAATTATTTCCTATGGCCACAAAAACTAGGACCAGAAATAATGGGTATTAGTTGCAGCAACCTAGATTTTGTTTAAGTATGATGGTACCGCTTCAAGGTATTAGTCATCATTTTTAAAGCGCTCCATGGCTCGGGACCTAGCTATCTGCGGGATCGGATCCTGCCTCATACTTCCTCACGGCCGATTCGCTCCCACAGAGAGGGACTTCTCCGGGTGCCGTCCACTAGACTCTGTCAGCGGGCGACGCCCAGGGGAAGGGCTCTCTCTGTGGCGGGCCCAGCCCTCTGGAACGACCTTCCCCCCGACATCAGAACAACCACGGACTTCCGCTCCTTCCGTCTGAAACTAAAAACTCATCTTTTCCATTTGGCCGGCCTTGAGTAGCCTCTCTCTACAGGGTTTAGCTGTTTTAATTGGGTATTTTAGCAGGTTAAGGGGATTTTAGCACAGGCCCAGATTTAATTTGTTTTTAATTGTATTTGTATATTTATTGTATTGTGGTTTTAGTTTTCCCTGTGCACCGCTCCGAGTCCCTACGGGGAGAGGAGCGGTCTATAAATTAAATCATTATTATTTATTATTAAGTATAAAGAAAATTTCCTGGCAGCAAAAATTTGCAAATTTGGAATAGTCTTGTCTACAGAAGGTTTGGGTTCTCTATCTCTGTAGACTTTTAACAGGTGGGACAGTTATTTTTCAAGAATGGTAGAATTTGGTTTTTTGCCCATTGAAAAAGATTGGGCTAATTGAGTCTTGAGGTTTCTTTGAATTCCATAATACTTATGATTCTATGATGTGATATAAATCATATCCCCATTACTTTTAGGTTGGTACAGTAATAGTTGGAGGACTTTAGAACACACTAGCCATTGCTACCTGTGTAAGAATAAATTTCTATTCTTTTCAAAATGTTCTGATGCTGAAAACGAAATAAATTGACTAATCTTGAGTCACCAGAATAAACTGTGCACAAATTAAAATATCCTACCATTCTCACCAAATTAAATCATCCAGGGAAGAGGAAGGGAGGGGAAACCTTCTCCCCCCACCCCTCTTTTCCTCTTACTGTTCAACACCTCATTAATGAGTGTCCAAATACTGAAGCACGTACTTGGTGTGTGTGTGTATTTTCAAGTTCGCTAAATTCCCCAAAGAAAGTTAAAAAAAATGGCCCACTTGATCCAGCTAGTTAGGAAAGAACAAGAATCTCTGCACAGTTGAGCAACAGTTCTCTTTTGATTTGCTTTTTTTTAAAATCCCAAAGGAAGCTCATCACATCCAGAGATTTAGAAAATCTCAATAAACTAGGACTTTCTTTCTCTTTCTCTCCCCTTTTCTTCACTGAAATGAAGCTTCGGGCACATACAAATGAATATAGACAAAGCAGGTAACTCCTTTTCTAACTGATCTAGGAACTAAGAAATGCCTTTTTGATATGTCCTTTTCTTAATTTTTCCCCCTCCACAAAGTAACTCTGTCCAGTGTTTGATCCAATGGCATCTTTAAATAAGCCGCAACATGAAAATGGCATGTGTATCATCCCATAATCACACAAATGGCCTGATTACATAATGAAAGGATACACATCACATCTGCAGGGTGATATCATAATTCACAAGTTATCATTTACTCCTCACCCACAGGTAAACTGATCCCAATGGAATAATAATTTAATAATAATAATAATTTATTAATTTATAGACCGCCCCTTCTCCCCCATCGGGACTCGGGACGGTGCACAGGAAATTAAAAATCCAATAAATACAACAATGTACAAATACAAAATGTTAAAACCGAATTAAATTATCCCTGTGCTAAAATAAATATTAAAACCTTTAAAACCCTAACAATTACCCCTAAAAATTCTTATACAATTTCACTTTGCGGGTAGGAATGTAACATTAGGCCAGGCCAGCCTGATGGAAGAAGTGAGTCTTTAACTTCTGGCGGAAGGAGCGGGGGTCCGTCGTTGTTCTGATTTCGGGGGGGAAGGTCATTCCAGAGGGTCGGGCCCATCACAGAGAAGGCCCTTCCCCTGGGCGTCACCCGCTGGCATTGCCTGGTGGACGGCACCCGAAGAAGTCCCTCTCTGTGGGAGCGAATTGGTCGAAGGGATGTATGAGGTGTGGAAGGCCCTAATTCTTTACACTAACATAGAAAACTCTCTACTTGAAATAGCTCGAAGGCTATTTAATAAACTATTTACCACCCACCCACTTACCTAGAGATATCAGTGCAAACACTGAACATGGAAGCAGAAAACCAGAAGCTGACTATTTTCAATCTCTTTGGAAAACGTTGAACACAAAGAATAATCATCTGCAATTTATTACTGTTGAAATGGTGACAGCAGCCAGATCAACATTACACTGAGACTAAAAGGGATTAATTTGCATTCATGAGTAGGGAGGGGAAAAGAAAGTTCGCCTGGTGCTATTCTTTAATAAACATGTCTATTCCAACATTTCTCCTTCATAGTTCTGGATGGTCCAACTTCATTAAGGATGCAGATGGAAATAATTTCTGGTGCACAATCTATGTAATGATTCTGGATCAAGCAAATTTTCAACAGAAAAGACAACATCGCTCAGGATTGAACTATGGAGTCCTTGGTGCTCTCTCAGCTTGGTTGTTTGCTTGCAGACATTTCATTGCCCAACTAGGTAGTATCATCAGTGCTGTTCTAGTGAAAGACATACTCAAAGGTCTAGAAATGGCCAACCTTTTAAAAGTTTTATTTAACCCAATGATGCGTTGTAGATGCATCTCCGGGTGGTCAGTTCTACATTCTTGCTTTCTCCTATCTGCCTAGTATTTCCTCCTCTACAATAATTTCTGGGCTGCACATCTGAAAAACAAGCATTCTCACTGAAACAAAATCCTCTCTATTTCTCTTCTTTTGGCAATATTAAATATATATATGCATAATTTACAGGCAAAGAAGAATCTGAGATTCTACCCTATACAATATGAAGTTGGCTGATGACTGCATCCAGGATGTGATTGGAAATCCTTAACACAATGAGGAAAGGAATAAATTCTTCGTTATTAGGCAGATGGTTGGGAGGAAGAACTCAAAGCAGTTTACATATTAAAAGTGATACAGAGGAAAAGAGCTTCATGGGAGAGAAAAGCAAAGGGAGATTTATAAGAGGTGATCTTATGCAAAGCTTTTTTTTTTTTTTGCTAACAAAAATTGTTCAAAGACCGTGCTAGGAGTTCAATAAGTCATATTTGCATATTGCATGAGTAGATAAATACATACGTGAAAGCTATCCATTTCAACTCCCCAAAGGGGTTGCATAAGTACAGGTAGATCTCAATTACTGTAGTTAATGAAACCCACAAAATGGTCACATTATTCAAATTAGCGCTATTTGAAGTGTATTTCTATGGAAAATATGGTAATTGGTTCCAGCACAAAAGAAACAGGCAATGGAAAATGCAAACCATAGATTTATATTATCTATTTTAATGAAATATTACAGTAAAGGATAAAAATATAATTTAAATGTATGATTAACAAACTTACAGAGTAGTTAAGAGAAAGTAAAATAAATTTTTAAAAACCCTCTAAATATCATTCCTAAAGATAAGCTTACACTGACAAAAGCATCTTTATTTAAAATCTGTACTGTTTTCCTCTGGTGAAATCTTCCTTTTCTCCATTTTGCATGTGTGAATATTAACAATATCTAAAACCTCAACTGCAGCTACACATGCAATAGCCTCAATGGATATGTGCTAGATTCACATTAACTGGGATTGATTGATTAATTAATTAATTAATTTGGGATTGCATTCAATACAATTTGGCATCCAATATAAATTCACACTAAATCCAATATTGCATTATTTGAACATGTAACTAATCACGATCTACCTGTTTAAGAGAAACACTAGATACGGTTTGGAATTCCACATGAAATTATTTAGCAAATCCTGATTTCAGACACTGCAATGATCCTACCCAACGATACACCTGAAGGGCATGATAACTTTAGCTGGTACAATCCTCATCAGACAGTTTATATCTAATCTCCACTGGCCAATTGTCCTTACAATTTGGGAAGCAACACTGACAGGAGGCAATTTCGAGAGTTTCAGACACAGATCCTTCCTGCTTCTCAACCCTTTAAATAAAGATGCCAAAGATTGTATATTGGACCTTTTACAGGTCATGAATGACATGTTCTCTGCAATTGAACTGTGCTCTATTTCTCAAAGATCAATGTGGGTGAGACTAATATGCTTGATTAGTACTCACAATGAGATTCTCAAGGAAACATGGAAAAAAATCATCCTTAGATGTATAATATATGTATAATATATGATGTGACTTAAGGATATTTTGCTATCAACCAGGGAAACATTTGGCATTACAAAGGATTCGTGGAATGGCTCGTGCTGAACTGAGGGATCCTAAGAAGCATTTAACAATGCATGCCTTTTATAACTTAGAAGCAATAATACACAGGTGTTCATAGATTTGTCACAGATGCAGATAAATGACAGGAAAGCTAGGAAGAACAGCTTGATTACATATTGTGTGATCATTACATAGCTGTTTCAACATTTTAGCAGAGCATCAATCCACAAAATATATATATAAGAACACATATTAAGCCAATCAATCAATCAGCAGAAACAATTTTCCTATAGGAAACAACTATTCATTCAATTTCCTATAAAAGCAGAGACTAAAAAATATTTCTTAGGAAAACAGTAAGAGATATTAATCATTTTGTAGTGGTTGCAACTGAAAACCAAAAGCTTTAAAGCAGGGGTCTCCAACTTGTGCAACTTTAAGTCTGAAGGACTTCAGACTTAAAGTTGCAAAGGTTGGGGATCCCTGCTTTAAAGAGTGTAAGGAACCATTCCTATTCAGGAAGCAGACTGTATCAATTCATGTTTATTCGTGTTGTCTGTTTTAAAAAAACAAAATGAAATTCAGAAAAAGAATGAAATACATTTCAATAATGTAAATCTTAATATATTTTAATCAGCACAAAAAGACATGAATCATATACATTCATGTTAGAATGAAGACCACATGAACACCCAAATGTTTCTTCAGCCATAAACTCTGGTAGGTCATCTTTTACAAACGGAAATCCTCCAGATGTGCTAGGACTTTGGTTCTCAGAATACATTCAGATATGCTGGCTATGGATTCTGAGAATTGCCATCTTAATGCACCTGGAGCTATAAGCTGGGCACAGACTGCCCTTACGTACATCCAGCTCATTCAGAAGACTGGCCAGGCCTTTTGTGTGCACAGTGTCCTTGTGTACATGACCAACACTTTCTTATAACAACATGGCAGGAAAATCAGTAATTTTAAGCAACATATTACAAACCTTTGAAAGAACCCAACCTCAATTTCTCCCAGAACATTTATAAAGTTTCATGTAGATTTCAACGTTATTGCAAGCCAAGGGTGTCAAACTCGTTGCGTCACGTTGCTGTCGCTTGATATTTTGCAATGTTTTGCCCATGCATATGACGCATCGGGCCCAAGGCTGCCAGTCTGACACCCCTGTTCTAAGCCTATTTTACTAGCTGTGGTGTTGTCAACAGTCTTGCCATCATTATAATCTGTACTACCTAATATTACCACTTGGACACCATGGTCTTCAAACTGCATCAACTTTCACTTGGTAACAGTAATACCAAATGTCATTAAAAGCATAGACTGGCTTTTCTTACTGACAATATTTCCTTCTTTCCATCTTTATGGAATGTCCACACAAATGAACAAATCATAACTTGCTTGAGATATAAAGGCAAGGATTCTCTTTCCGATTTGTAATCAAACCAAAAAGTTAGCACAGTCTTCCCAAACCTGATGCCTTGTAAATGAGATCAAATACAGCTTCCCTCATTCCTAATTTATATGTCCAACATATACAACATATGCAACCAGGGTGGATTTGATTTAAATCAAGTTGATTTAAATCATGATTTAAATCACTAGTAAAAAAGCTTGATTTAAATCATAGTTTTCTACATAAAGACTAATTCTTGCTGGTATAACTTATAATATGCAAGTAGATGAAGATTTTTAGAATAACAACTTTTCATATTAGTTTTTTTATCCCCAGTTTAATAGGTTAATCATTCATATTTGGACAACTTTTCTTTTGTACTTAGGAAGAAGAAAAATAATCATTACCTTAATAATAACAATTTAAATAGATTTATTCAACTGAAACAATAACATTACAGCATATGTTATTTGCTTAAACAAACATCCATGTTTGTTAACTAATTTGGCTAAACAATATATATATATATATATATTAAAAAACTTGGACTTTCATTTTGTAGTACTGCTTGTCTGCTTTTTATTTATTTTTATTTTTTTAAATTTAATTTGTAGACCGCTCCCTCTCCCCGAAGGGACTCGGAGCGGTGCACAGGGGTGCTTGCCCCTTCCTCCTCACACTTAGTTTCAATTTCTTCTTGTGCAGATCTATTCCACTCCAAACAATCAGAAAAATATTGTTTCTATTCTATTCACTAAACTTCTTGAAACTTAGCACTGAAGGGGTTGATTCTGTATTCATAGGTTTGTAAAAGTTAGGATTAAGGTCTTTTTTTCAACTCTGTTCATGTTATAACATTTTTGCTGTGAAGAAGAGGCATGTGCTGAGTCAAATTCAGTTTTGAGAACTGCAAAAGTAAACCAAGCATCTGTGATAATATCTTGTAGGCAGAGAAACTGCCTAATAATCTTACAAAAACCTCTGGAAGAGCATGACATTGTGAATGGATTAATGGAATTTATTTACCAAAAAAATTAAACACATACAGACTTATTCTACATAATTAAAAAAGTAATCTTTATTTCATGATGGAATAACCTTTGGATGGTAATATATTTTCCTCAAAAAGCATTTTATATAAAAAAATCTGATTTAAATAAAAAAATCTGATTTAAATCAAAAAAATCCGATTTTTTAATTTATTTTTTAAAATCATTGATTTTTATCCACCCTGTATGCAACACAGGTTGCATAATACTGAATACACAAATACTGCGTGCTAATGTATATGAAAAGCATATACATTAGTCCAGGATGTTGGACTAGACTTTGAACTACAGTTTTGTCAATAGTTGTATATATCTTACAACAGATTTCTCAGAGAGGGGTTCTTCCAGATATACCTCTCAACTTCCCACTCTTAATTCTATGAACATACATACATACATACAATTTATGTATCTGCTTATGCAGGGGTGGTATTCACTTCCCTTCCCTTATTGGTTCACAAATGTGAGCATGTGCATCCACGCATACACTCAGCCTTCTATGCATCGCTTTGGCTTAAAAAAGTGCCTAAATGGGATGGCATAGAGCCAGGGTGGGCGGGCAGGCAAGCCCACCTACAATTTCCGCTACCAGTTCAGGTGAACTGGTCCGAATCTCTGTGCTTATGTCACAAAGATGACTCTGGGTGGAGTACAAGGATCAAAAACAGCAATTGAACAAAAACAACTATATTGCCTATGGTCACACACAACAAACCCAACTCATAAAAAGAGAACATTAACGTAACCATCCAATCCAAACACCAGGTCTTGAATACCTTACAAAAGATCAGAGCCATATGGATTGCCTTGGCCTGGGTGGTCTGTCAGGACTTTTTAATAGCAATGGGATGCACAAAAGTCAAACTAGAGAAAGCTCTTCATGCTGCCTCTCTGCCAAGAAACGTTTTCCTCCTTGTCTTCTTACATGTCAAAGAAAAAGCCAAGTAAACAAGAAACACTTGCATCTTTGAGTAGCTTTGTGTTGCTGGTGGTTTTGTCTGCTGCAGTCCTTTTTGACAATTTTCATTCCTGAATATTTTGAATGGATTTTGTTGCAATAAATAGATACTTCCCTGTTAACAGTGCTGTCTATTTAACTAACACATTTGACTTGAATAAGAAAGCCATGTCAAACTGACAAACCTGTTTTTCCAAAGCCATTTGAAAATTCCAATCAACTATCCCATTTTAACATTTTGACTCAAAATGCCAAATAAAAAATGGTTGGATATCAGGGGTCTCCAACCTTTGCAACTTTAAGTCTGAAGGACTTCAGCTCCCAGAATTCTCCAGCCAGCAAAGCAAAGCTTAAAGTTGCAAAGGTTGGAGACCCCTGGGATAAATCACTTCAACTTTCAACTTGGGTTGAATAAATTATCTGAATTAAATCAGCCCTTCATATTTAGTTTCTCTGGTTTTTGCCCCCATCCTAATATTTTTTCTTTATGTATTTGGTGGCATTTTTTTTTAATTGTCACAAAATGTTTCCATATCCGGGGAAAGGGTTCTTAGAATATTTGAATTCATTTTATTTCATACTGAATAGACTCACATTCTTTTCACCATCACTCTAAAATAGTCCATTGTAAACGTGTTGAATATCCTTAATTGAACCTATTTCTTAGTACAACCATAATTCACTGTGAAATTAACACTCTGCTGAACATTGTTATATTTTTAAAATATTAAAAAAATAGAGGACCAAAAAGCATGGCATAAATCTTCTAAACAGCAGGTTTCACCATTATTTTAATTAAACATATGATTACAACAACAAGCCATTGTAAAGTTATTTTTAAAGGCTAAAAAATAAAATTTGCAGTTATTCAGATTTTTCCATGAAGAAATATGTTAACAATATAGTAGTGAATTCCCCTTCTATTTTTTTTTTTACATAAGAGAGATGCATTTTTCTTTTTTCATAAATGGTATATATGCTAAAAAGCAATTGCAAAAAGGTAAATAAGAAGGGGGAAGTCAAATCATAAGTATTTATACAAATGCATCTATAATGGCTACATAAAATATGAGTTTCTGCATATAACCTCTACCATGCAAACACACACATTGTAGAAAGTAGCATATGCTTTCTGCATTAACAAGAATTTTTTTTAGATATCTACAACCAAAAATAGAAGATAAAAATAGACACTATTTAGATAGACAGACAGACAGACATTAAATATATCTATGTAGAGCAATAGCAATAGCACTTAGACTTATACCATTTCATAGTGCTCTTGCAGCCGTCTTTAAGTGGTTTACAAAGTCAGCATATTGCTCCCAACAATCTGGGTCCTCATTTTACCAACCTCAGAAGGATGGAAGGCTGAGTCAACTTAATATAGTTGAAAATGCTAGAGAGATGAGCTGAGTGATGTTGAGGGTATTAGTTGTTTTGGGGAAAATGTAAGACTCCTGCCTTCCCCTTTTAAGCTTCCTGATTTTAAATGTAGGCTAGAATTAAAGTTGAGGACATTGTAAAATAGAGAGCAATCCTAGGTACAAACTAGGACAAACAGCCATTCTAAGTCTTCATTTCAGATGTTCACATTCTGAACATCTGCTTTCTTTACTCAAGATGATAACCTGAAGCAAAGCTTTTCCACAAATAAATGTAATAAATAAATATAAACAAATAAACTTATTATAAAAGACATGAGTGCTACATGACAGCACAACACAAATATGCACAAACGTCTAATACTAGACATAACATTCAAACAATCTATCCATGTGGCACTTTGGTGAAGACGGATAGTAGCAAAAATCCATCCCCTCCACAAATTGCAATCTATCATTAATTAAGAGGATGACATTCTGAGTAAAAGAGTAAAAAGCTAAACTTCGTGCTGTGGGATAGTCTGGCAGTCATCTGTTTAGATAATGACTACATTTATGGATCTGATGTGATACAAAAAATATACTGTTTTACAAAGTGTAAGCTAATATTTCTAGTCTCTTGATTCTAACCCACATCATATGCAGTCTTGGAGTTATTCCCAGTACTGGCTGGGACACTCTGTATGATAGTCATTTTTTTGAAGTAATGCCCACAAATTTCAAATCAATTGCAGTAATGCTACTGACTAAATTATTTTCCTGGACCCTGCAAGATTAACAAATCTACCCATGCTGTCATTCATCAGTCTGGCCATAAATTGGATGGAGAGATGTTTAGATACCTAAAACGTATTTATTTGTTGTTAACAATTATTCTAAGCTCCATCATAGTATCACAATTACAACTGAATATAGCTGATGAAATTAAGAGTCCTTCTTGCAGGCAGGCATATATTTGCAGATTTAGGAATCATTCTCTGATCCCAAAGTTGTAATAGAAATCTGCAATCTTAATTTTATAAGCAAATATTTGGTTTGGCAAAATATAAGGCAAATAAGATAATGTTCCCATTTTTGAATCCAGATTTTACTCCAGAGGACCAGAATTCTCTCTTTCTTAATGTTATCAGATTAACACTTGAAGAATATTGAATAATGATACCTAAATTCAAAAGCACCAGAGATATTCCAAAACATGGACAATTATTTTTAAACAGGAAGTAATTCATTTCTAGCACAGAAGCCAAAGGGACAGAAGAATTAAGATAGTAGGCATAAAAATCAAACATAGCATTTCAGTAGCTGATTGGTTGTTGTTGTTTTTAAAGATTATAGGATGAAAAGACAATTTCAAGGAAGTTTCTGTCATTATTTGGTACTAGTTAAAGATGAACAGAGTTCCCACCTAGCTGGATTTCTTTTTCTTGGTAGATGTTTGTCCTATCTTTACACAATAGTAGTGGAACACAACAATAGTATGGAAACCAAGAAAAGGAGCATGTGTTAATATTTTTACTATTTTTGTACTTTCTAGGAGGAGTGTGCTTTGCAACACCAATCTTACAATATGGCAAATGCACCTGTATTAAAGGCATTTCCATTTTTCTTTTTGGGATCCTTTACTCTCTTCTCCTCTCTTTCCCCCTCCCCTCTCCTCCTTTCTTTTTCACCCACCCACCCATCCATCCTTTCATATTCACTTATTGCTGCCTTATTTCAAACCAGAAATACACTTTTACATTTGAACAAGCTATTATTGATGCATTTAGAATGGACCTCACTGCCAAAATCCAAGAAGAGTATCAATGGTCAACAGCCTTCAGTGGCATATTGTGTTTGTTTACTGCTGGTTGTGGAATCTGCAGAATCCTTTAAAAAAACCACACACACACGCACGCAAACATTGCAGAGCCAAAGTACAA
Organism: Rhabdophis nuchalis; assembly: GCA_039707465.1. Classification (NCBI taxonomy): domain Eukaryota; kingdom Metazoa; phylum Chordata; class Lepidosauria; order Squamata; family Natricidae; genus Rhabdophis; species Rhabdophis nuchalis. Next base: position 93,701,773 of record CM077648.1, on the reverse strand, counting down.
TGGCAGTTGGAATAAACAGATGCCCATTTTATGCTTATTTTCAATATATTTTTCAATACAGTTTTTCTCTTCAAATGATTAATAATATTATTTCGAAGGAAATGTGATAAGCAGCAGGGAAACAGAAGCTATGTTCAATTTTATTCCCGCAGCCATAATAATGCTTTGATGTAATCAATTTTAAAGTGTAAAATGGTATGTGCTCAGAGTATTTATTTATTTTTATTACTTTTGTTGATCTTTTTGCAACAACACATGGGGAACGTAGAAGCATCTGTAGAGCACGACATGTGTTGACGGAAGAGAACATTAGTTGTTTGCTTCATGGATAAACCAATCTACATGACAGTCAGGATGTGGGGACTATAAACTGATGAAATCCAGTACAGTATTATTCAACTGCACAACTCTAGCCAGAATTGTGGAATGCTCCAGGTTTACAATCCTGGACTGAGAAAAAGTGAGAACCATCCTTCCTGGTTGAGGCAGCCATCTGGCATGTACTAAAGCTGAAGTAATTACTTGAAGTGGAATCTGTGAGGGAAGCATTTCAGCGCATGACTTGCTCCCACAGCCTCCCATAATGGTGCCATGCTTTGTCTCAGCCAAACTATTATTTAATGCAAAAGAGCCCCCGGAGCTTTTCCTTACTTCAAAGTCCCTGCTGATAGAATCTACTGCAAGAATCTCACTTGAGCTACTAAGAACATGCTAACCACTTCAACGGAGTGAAATGACCATACGGGTGGCTATGAGCAATTTATTAAAGTTAGTGTTTAAGCATTGGGGCTCAAAGAGTGTTTTTTTTCGTCAGGATTAGATGCTCAATTCCAAAAAGCAGGTGGAGCCAGGAAATAACTAAACTTGATTTCGTTTCATTTCATTTCACTTAATTAAAGTGAACTTCCTGAATATTTAATCATTTCCCTCTTTCACTGCATGAAAATTACAACTCAGTAGCACCTCTTTTAAAGTCTAAAGGATATACTAGACAGTGTTGGTGAACCTTTTCAGAACTGAGTGCTGAAACGGGAGTGTGCGGCACCAGAAACAGGAAGAGCAGCCAGTGCGCATATGCATGCAGGGCAGCTGCTCTCCTGGTTTCTGACACATACATGCACACTGGCCACCTGGTCTTCCGGTTTCTGATGTGCATGAGCATGTGAAGACCAGCTACCCAGCATGCATGCGCCTGCGGAAAACCAGAACAGCCACCTGGTGCAAATGGCACTCTGGGAAGATGATCCTCCAGTTTCCAGTCCACGCATGTGCACTGGCCACCTAGTCTTCTGGTTTCTAGCCCACATGAAGACCAGCTGGCTGATGCACATGCACGCACCGGAAACCAGAAGATAATCTTCCTGGTGCATGCATGCATGATCTTCTGGTTTCTGGCACTCCCACATGTCTGAACACCAGCTGGTTGCAGTGCCGTAAACCAGAAGAGCAACAGCTCACATGCCCTGAGAGACGGCTCTGCATGCCACTTCCGGCACATGTGCCATAGGTTCGCCATCACAGCACTAGGACTCCAGGGGACCACACACAATTGTCATTTCCATTTGTACAGCCTACTCAGAAGCATCAAAAAAGATTTAAAGTTGCTGAAGGTTGAGGGGGAAAAAGTGGGTCAGCGTGGTACACTGCAATTCAAGGTAGTTTGTATATAATGGCTGGTAGGATCAACTTAATCCTCCCCACCAAGCATCATCAACCCATGAGAAAGCTACCACCAGTCATTCTCCTGAATATAAGGGAAGTTGGAAAAGTATTCTACAGGGGAGTCCTCAACTTACAAACACAATTGAGCCCAAAATTTCTGTTGCTAAGTGAGACGTTTGTTCGGTGGATTTTGCTCCATTTTACAACCTTTCTTGCCACAGTTGTTAAGTGAATCACTGCAGTCATTAAATTAGTCGTATGGTTATTAAGTGAATCTGGCTTCCCCATTGACTTTGCTTGCCAGAAGGTGACAAAAAGTGATCGTATGACCCCGGGACACTGCAACCGTCATAAATATGAGTCAGTTACCAAGTGTATGAATTTTGATCACGTGACCATGGGGAAGCTGCAATGGTCATAAGTGTGAAAAACAGTCATAAGTCACTTTTTTTAGTGCCGTTGTAACTTTGAACGGTCACTAAATGAACTGTTGTAAGTCAAGGACTACCTGTACCCTGCTGTTGTACCTTTGATTGAGGAACAAAAAAAATCTGCTAGATTTTTCTAAAACCAATCAGCATAAAACGAAGAGAAAGAGCATGTACAGCTGTTTAATCCAACTTGGAATTCCACATCTCTTCTTCTAGAGACTGGAAATTATTGTTGACATTCCTATGGGCAAAACTGTTTTAAAAATCATGATTTGCACTCCTCAGAAAAAAAAGGCTGTTTCAATTAAAATAAGCATTTTAAAATAACAACATACTGCCTACAATAGGTTGCTACAGTTCCAGCAAAGGACTATCCAATTACTTTCATAGCCAATGCATCGATTATAATTAATTCCCTTCTATGATTATGACAATAAATTTGCTTTGCTATTTTTATAACAATATGAATGAAAGCATCCTGTGTATACAACTTCACACTGGGCAAAATCTCTAGAGTTCCCAGCATTTCCATATTCCACCAGTGAAAATAGTGATTTCCTAAAAGACCTACATTTAGACTCATGTGAGGTTGATGTTTCTATCTCTGAAGACCTCCTCCCAAAAGAAAACAGCTGCTTAAGCTCTTTCGACTCTTTGGAAGTCATGGAATAAATAAATATGGAAGCATAAAATCTAACAACCACATAAACAGTCCTACAATGAACTAATTTGTCCCAGTTGATCACAAACCCCAATGGTTATTCCTTGATGAACCATGCATGCTCCTACTGGATGTTCTCATGCCAAGTTCCATTTTAGAACACTGTAGCCCCGTGATAGTGAACCTATGGCATATATGCCACAGGTAGCATGTAGAGCCCTCTCGGTGGGCATACGAGCTGTTGCCCAGCTCAGTTTTACTGCGCATGGGTGTGCGCCTCCCGCCAGCCAGGTGATTTTCAGGTCTCTGCCACGCATGCATGAAGGGGGGCAGGGGGGTCACATGGGAGAAAGCGTGGGGGGTTGGTCCCAGGAGGCTTCGGGGGGGGGTCACATGTGCATGTGTGATGGGGCGGGGGGGGACACCGGGGGTCACACATGCATGCAGAGGGGGGATGTCATGCGCGCATTGTATTATGGGTTTGGGCATGCAGACATGTTTTTGGCACACAAGGACAAAAAGGTTAGCCATCATTGCTGTAGCCCAGCAGTAGTTGCTATATTATGCGAAGAAAATAACTAGAAACTTCTATGTAATTATTCTGTGGTTAATCTTTGTTGAGATTCACAGCCTTTGGGGCTGGTTGGTAGCTCAACAGCTCGAGTCCTAACCAAGGACCTAGGAACTGTCAAGGTAACGTCGGAGGATAATGTAATTATTTTATTATTGTTATTATTATTATCGCTTTTTATCATTGTTCCAAAATTAGATGCACAAAACCTTGTTAAGGAAAAAGAAGAAAGGAAGAAAGGGGGTAAAAGAAAAAAGAAAAAAAAATGGAAAAAATGAAAAAGCTGCTATAAATACCATAATGATTTTAATTGGCTTTTAAAAATCCCATCTGATTGACATAAATTAACTGATTCCTTATTATCAATAATACATTATCTTTATCTATCTTGCTTTATTCTGCTTTAAGCATTACTTTTGGATAAGTAGACCAAATAGTATTAAAATATTCAAAATAAAGTTTCATTATAAAATACTTACCTATGGCCAGAAAAGTAGCAAACTGCTATAATTACCATTGTGATAAATTTGGAACTGGGTTAAATAATCTGGGATCCCTTCTCGCCTATTTTTTTTAAACAAAATGGCTTCAGGGATTAAATGATTATACAAGTCTAGCAATCTAAGGAGAAATTTCCTGACAGAACAATTAATCAGTGGAACAACTTGCCTCCAGAGGTTGTGAATGCTCCAACACTGGAGGTTTTTAAGAAGAGATTTGTCTTCTTAAGAACTGTTTGTCTTTTTAAGAACCATTTGTCTGAAGTGGTGTAGGGTTTCTTGCCTTAGCAGGGAGTTGGACTAGAAGACCTCCAAGGTCCCCTCCAACTCTGTTATTCTGTTCTGTTCCGTTGTCCTGCTCTGCTCTGCTCTATTCTATTCTATTCTGTCATGTGAAAATGAAGCCTATTCTCTGAATCCATTTATAGGAGGGAAATATCTACATAAGGTTCAGCTGACTGTGACAAAGTGTACTTTTTACTGTATGCACTGTTTTTCTTTCTCAAACATTTCATAGTAACTATTGATTTTAGGTGGATAAATTGTTTTCTTTACTTTTTCTAAATAGTATTCTTAAATTACAACCTTAATGTAACTTCTAACATTATTAGTGTTATGGAAGCAGCCGGAGTTTTTATGTATACCTGTAATCTTTTAGTTTATACGTTTGCTTGTTTCTTGCCTGTTTTATTATGATGGGGGACTTAAGATTATGTTTGTTTTAAATAAAAAGACTACAGCATAGGCTTTTTATTTTTATCTTTTATTTGGTTTGTCAAACATGTACAAAATAACAGGTATAAGTATAAACATGGATATACAATACAATACAATAGCAGAGTTGGAAGGGACCTTGTAGGTCTTCTAGTCCAACCCCCTGCGTAGGCAGGAACCTTATACCATTTCAGACAAATGGCTATCTAACATCTTCTTAAAGACTTCCAGGGTTGGGGCATTCACAACTTCTGGAGGCAAATAAATGGGGATAGTAGGACAGGGACGGTAGGCACGCTGGTGCGCTTATGCACGCCCCTTACGGACCTCTTAGGAATGGGGTGAGGTCCACAGTAGACATTTTGAGATTGAAGCTGTGGGGTTTGAGGATGTAACAATGGAGTTAGGTAGAGCATTCCAGGCGATGACCACTCTGATGCTGAAGTTGTATTTTCTGTCAAGACAATCCTCATTCACATTTACAGCTGTTTCGTCCCATTACATTTTGCCTCTTATCAGAAGCACTTTCTTCTTTAATTAACCCAAATCTCTAAACCAGCTCTGTCATACAGCTTTTGGCCTTTGCTTTCTCCTTCTGCTCTTTCCACCAAGGTTTCTAGCCACAATACTGACATTGTGCTTCAAACTACTTGCATGGTTATTGCAGGTCACCTCCTCTTAAATTGGAGCAAGCATATGATTGCCATCTCAGATTGATTCTTATTACACCCAAGTCCCTTTAGGATGGGGGTCTCCAACCACAACAATTTTAAGCCTGGAGGATTTCAGGACTTTGCTGGCTGGGGTATTCTGGGAGTTGAAGCCTGCCAGGCTTAAAGTTGCCAAAGTGGGAGAACCCTGCTTTAAGAAACTCAATTAAATGGTGGGGTTGCCTTAATAATGGATGTAATAATGCACAATGTTAAAAATAATCTCACTTTGACCTCTCTGCATGACACATGTGAATCCCCTTCAGATTCAGAGAAAGTGGCAAAGGGTAGCATCAACAGAGAGAAAAATTGGGTGATTTGGACAAAGTGAACACTTTGCAAAATGATGTGCTGTATCTCAACACTTATTGTCACCCATAGAGGTGCTGCATTCATAGGGCTGCAACTTACATTCTCAGAATATCCAGCTCCAAAACCAAGAAAGACACACAAAATTACTTCCAAGCAGTTTCCTTTATTGTTCTTCAAATACAGACATAAACCTTGCCAAACTAAAGTAAACTACTTGCATCAATAAATTATTTTTAACATTGTGCATTATTGCATCCATTATACTCTGAGAACTTTTATCAATAGCACTTGGACTTACCATGTTTTTTGGAGTATAAGACGCACCGGAGTATAAGATGCACCAATATTTTGAAGAGGCAAATTAAAAAAAAACGTTTTTGCACTCTGCAGACCTCTTGTGAAAATGGGCCCATTTTTTGGGCAAAGCCTTTAGGAGGCTTATAGAGTGTTCCTGGGGGCTGGTGGGGCAAAATTGAGCAAAAAATGGCCTGTTTTTCACTCATTTCTTCCCTCCCCAGCACCCAGGAGCACTCTGGAAACCTCCTAAAGGCTATGTATAGCCATTTTGGTGAAAGGGGCGGTGTTTCAGGAGGCCAAAAATGGCTGTATTCTGTGTATAAGATGCACCCTGATTTTTAGCCTCTTTTTTAGGGGAAAAGGTGCATCTTATACTCTGAAAAATATGGTATATGCTGTTTCATAGTGCTTTTACAGCCCTCTCTAATCAGTTTACAGAATTGGCATATTGCCCCCAACAATCTAGGTCCTCATTTTACCCACCTTGGAAGGATGGAAAGCTGAGTTAACCTTGAGCCGGTGAGATTTCAACTGCCGAACTGCAGCTAGCAGTTAACTGAAGTAGCCTCCAGTACTCCAGTCTAACCACTGTACCACTGGCTCTAGGCTTAGGGAGAAACTGTCTTGAATCTCTTCCTCCCAACTAAAACTTCTCTGCCTTTTAGTCCTCTGGAATGCAGCCCCTCCCTCCTGAGAATCCAGACTACATTCTATCCCACAGAATGAGTTTTTTTCAACATCGTACAAGTACAAGTACAATAGCAGAGTTGGAAGGGACCTTGTAGGTCTTCTAGTCCAACCCCCTGCATGGGCAGGAATCTTATACCATTTCAGACAAATGGCTGTCTAACATCTTTTTAAAGACTTCCAGGGTTGGGGCATTCACAACTGCTGGAGGCAAGCTGTTCCAGAGGTTAATTGTTCTTACTGTTAGGAAATTTCTCCTTAGTTCTAAGTTGCTTCTCTCCTTGGTTAGTTTCCACCCATTGCTCCTTGTCCTGCCCCCAGGTGTCTTGGAGAAAAGTTTGACTCCCTCTTCTTTGTGGCACCCTCTGAGATATCGGAACACTGCTATCATGTCTCCCCTGGTCCTTCTCTTCATCAAACTAGACATACCCAGTTCCTGCAGCCGTTCTTCATATGTCTTAGTCTCCAGTCCTCTAATCATCTTGGTTGCTCTTCTTTGCACTCTTTCCAGAGTCTCCACGTCTTTTCTACATCGTGGCGACCAAAACTGTATGCAGTATTCCAAGTGTGGCCTTACCAAGTTATGGAGCTCACAAATTCTCCTTAGAGGATTAGAAGGTGTGAAAAGGCAGTCAAGTTTTTTTTATTCATGTATTCCATTTATATCCCACCTTCTTCTCAAAGAAGCCCTAAAGGCAGCTAACAATGACTGCAATTTTAAAACATCTGAACATCATAATTGGGATAAATTAATCCACAGTTAAAAGTATGGCCAAAGATGCTTAGAGATTTGTTACAATTCACTACACAGTCAGCAAGAGGTTTAGACATGATTTGGCATTTTTGGCCACCTGTCAAAGCTTTCCCAGCGACCTGGGATAGGCAGGTACTGGTTTTTTTCATGATATATCATCACAGGATGTAAGCCATTCTGTGTAAAGTTGCCTCTTGCAATTGATGGATGATGATTTTGTCAATGCCAGTGATGTTCAAGTGATGTTTTGGAATTTCACCAAAGGCACCAACTGATACAAATGGAAATCTTTGCTTTCTTTTGCCATAGTTACTGTAGTTCTATTTGCAGTTTTTTCCCCTGTTATTTCTTTTCTATTCTGTTGTCTCCAGGGATTGCAATGTCCACTATCCAGACTTTTTTCTCTTTCTTACATCTTCTTCTCATTAGTGACCTTGTGTCAGAGGGGGAGCCGGACCTGGTAGGAATTGCGGAGACCTGGTTGGGCCCCGAGGGAGGTCATCCCCTCGTTGAAATGTGCCCACCAGGCTACCGCGCATTTCATCAGCCGCGGGCCCTAGGCAGGGGTGGCGGGGTAGCGGTCATTATTAAGGAAGGCCTGGAGCCGAGAGAGTCCATTGTGCCTCAGACCTCCGGCTGTGAGTCCCTCTGCATGAAGTGGGGCCTAGGGAGGCAGTTGGGCTTGCTGGTTGTATACCTGGCTCCCCGCTATGTAGCAGCAGCCCTGCCCGAGCTCCTCGAGGTGATCGCTACGGTGGCAGTGGAGACCCCCAGACTTATAGTCATGGGGGACTTTAATCTGCCATCGTTGGGCGAATCATCCGTGGTAGCTCGGGAGTTCATGGCTTCCATGACGGCCATGGACCTGACCCAAGTAATTCAAGGCCCCACCCATGAGGGTGGACATACGCCGGACCTCATCTTTGTCTCGGGCCAATGGAAGAGTGATCTGGGTACAGGGGATATAGTCATCACACCCTTGTCATGGTCAGACCACTCACTTCTCCGACTCGACTTTCCGACCGCTGCTCCCCTCCGCGGGGAGGCGGAACCAGAGTTACCAATCTGGTACCGCCCCAGGCGCTTGATGGACCCGGACGGGTTCCAGACAGCGCTTGGGCCATTTCCTGTATCCCTGACCCGCGCCCCGATGGAGGACCTCACGGCCGCATGGAATAATGCGGCCGTGGGAGCCTTAGATCGGGTCGCGCCCTTGCGGCCTCTCTCGCGGCGGCGAACCACCCTGGCTCCTTGGTTTACTGAGGGGCTGCGGGTGATGAAACGCCGCAAGAGATGCCTAGAGAGAAGGTGGAGGGCTAGCCGCTCTGAATCTGACCGGACACAGGTAAGAGCCCATTTACGGACTTACATTGTGGCGCTGAGGGTGGCCAAACGTCACCATTGTGCTACCCTCATAGCATCCGCAGAAAACCGCCCTGCCGCCCTGTTTAGGGTGACCCGTTCTCTCCTTCATCAGAGGGAGCGGGAAGCCCCGCTACAGGGTAGAGCAGAGGAATTTGTGATTTTTCTGCAGGAGAAAACCGCCCAGATACAGAGTGAGCTAGCCCCCATTCATGGCCCAGTGGGATGCCACGAGAGAGATCTTGTTTGGGAGGAGTTTGACCCCGTTACTTCCGAGGATATGGACAGGCTACGTGGGCGACTGCGAGCCACCACATGTTCATTGGACCCGTGCCCCTCCTGGCTTGTACTGGCATCCTGGGAGGTGACACGAGGCTGGCTCCAAGAGGTTATCAACGCATCCTTGAGTGAGGGTTCCTTGCCTGCCTCCCTAAAAGAGGCTATGGTGAGGCCCCTCCTCAAGAAGCCCTCTTTGGACCCAGCTCTTTTGAACAACTACCGTCCAGTCTCCAACCTTCCCTTCTTGGCGAAGGTTGTTGAGAGTGTGGTGGCACAACAGTTTCCCCGTCACCTGGAGGAAGTTGACTATCTAGATCCGCGCCAGTCCGGCTTTCGGCCCGGGCATAGCACCGAGACGGCATTGGTCGCGTTGGTAGATGATCTCTGGAGGGCCAGAGATGGGGGATGTTCCTCCATCCTGGTCCTATTAGACCTCTCGGCGGCTTTCGATACCATCGACCATGGTATCCTATTGCATCGGCTGGGGGGGTTGGGGGTGGGAGGCACCGTTTTGCGGTGGTTCTCCTCCTACCTCTCTGGCCGATCGCAATTTGTGCGGGCAGGAGAGCAGAGGTCGACCCCGAGACCCCTCACATGCGGGGTGCCTCAGGGGTCGGTCCTCTCGCCTCTCCTGTTTAATGCATACATGAAGCCGCTGGGTGAGATCATCCGTGGTTTTGGGGTAGAGTACCATCTGTACGCTGATGACACTCAGCTGTACATATCTACCCCAGACCACCCCAACGATGCCGTAGCGGTGATGTGCCAGTGCCTGGAAGCCGTGCGGATCTGGATGGGAAGTAACGGACTTAGGCTCAACCCGACCAAGACCGAGTGGCTGTGGTTTCCGGCTGCCCGATTCAACCAGCTTTCTCCAACGCTGGCCATAGGGGGCGAATATCTTGCCCCTGTGGATGGGGCGCGCAATTTGGGTGTCCTCCTGGATACCCGGCTGTCTATGGAAGAGCAAGTGACAGCCGTGGCCAGGAGGGCGTTTTACCAGGTTCGCCTGGTTCGCCAATTGCGCCCCCTATTGGATCGGGACGCCCTTCGCACAGTCACCCATGCCCTCGTGACATCCCGACTGGACTATTGCAACTCTCTCTACATGGGGCTCCCCTTGAGGTGCACCCGGAGGCTTCAGTTAGTTCAGAATGCGGCCGCGCGAGCAATTATGGGCACCTCCAGGTTTGCCCATGTAACACCGCTCCTGCGCGAGCTGCACTGGCTACCTGTCGTCTTCCGGGTGCGCTTCAAGGTGTTAGTTATCATCTTCAAAGCGCTCCATGGCTCGGGACCTAGCTATCTGCGAGATCGGATCCTGCCCCACACATCCTCACGACCGATTCGCTCCCACAGAGAGGGGCTTCTCCGGGTGCCGTCCACTAGACTTTGTCAGCGGGCGACGCCCAGGGGAAGGGCGCTCTCTGTGGCGGGCCCGGCCCTCTGGAACGACCTTCCCCCTGATATTAGAACGACCACCGACCTCCGCTCCTTCCGGGTAAAATTGAAGACCCATCTCTTTCGACTGGCCGGCCTTGAATAGTTCTCTCTGTCTTTTAATTACAAATTTTAATGGGTTTTAATTATATATTTTTAGCATAGGTAGATTTATTTAATTTTATTTTAAGTAATGTTTGTATTTTGTATATTGTTTTTAATTATGCCTGTGCACCGCCCCGGGTCCCTGTGGGGAGAGGGTGCGGTTAATAAATCTTAATTTGAATTTAATTTGAATTGTTCAGTCTAACAGGGGCTCGTCTGTTTGAATTCTAAAGTATTTCACCACTTTTGTTTTCTAAATTTTCTATTATTTTGTCTGTTTTGTGATCCCACCAACTTGCTTGCAGACAAGCGGTATTTCTTGCCGATATTCCAATGCACTATTGTTACTACTTTGTCATGCTATTGTTTGTAGTCAGTCTATGCAATCTTTCTGCAGCAGCTAAGGTGGCCCACAGTTTCTTTAGCCTTGCAAGGATGGCATTTGCTCTCTGTCGCTCTCTTCTCAATTCTGATTTTTTTCGGGGCCTAGTTATATGCGAGACCGTCTCCTGCCCCATACATCCCTTAGACCGATCCGCTCCCACAGAGAGGGCCTTCTCAGGGTGCCGTCAGCCGGACAATGTCGACTGGCGACACCCAGGGGAAGAGCCTTCTCTGTGGCGGGCCCCGCCCTTTGGAACGACCTACCCCCTGAACTCCGGACCATCACCGACCTCCGCCTCTTCCGCAAATGTCTAAAGACATACTTTTTCCATTAAGCCGGCCTAGCCTAACCTCCCATGGGGACTGTTAGAAAAGTTTTAAATTGGGTTTTTAACAATTGGTTTTTAGCATAGTATCGGGATCATTTAATATATATTTTAAATTATTTATCTATTTTCTATTTTGTATGTTTTTTAAATCTCCTGTGCGCCGCCCTGGGTCCTCTGCGGAGAAGGGCGGGATATAAATGTAATAAAATGAAATGAAATGATTTTACAGAATATGCATTTGTTCTTGTTCATCCAGAATTAACCCTTCTGTCTCTTTCTTCAACTTTTCTGTTCATAGCCATTGCCAGATCTTGTTATCCACGCTGCCTATTTTTTAATATACTGGCCATGTAATGCGCGACCTTGCCATGTCTCTTTTCTATTCTTCATTTGGTCTTTTTTATATGCCAATGTGTTTTCTCCAGCATTCATAAGTCTTCCTTATGTACTAACTTCCTTACATCTTCTTCATTGTCCATCACATACTCTCTCGATACCCATTTTTCTTCTTCAACTGTCTGGTGTACTTGCAACATTCCATTCTGTTTTCATGACCCCATCATACTTTCTATGCCTCTTTTTTCTCTTTTAGTTCAAATGTCATTTTTAGCCCATTTTCTTTTTACTTCCCAAACTATGTCATCTCTCCGATACTCTCCTCTGTAATTCTTTCTATATTTTCTAAGCGTTCCTCTCTGTGGGATAGGAAGGAATTTTTTTCTGATTTAAGTCTCAAAAAATTAGCCATACTGCCAGTTTCTCCCAAATGAAATGTATTTGCTTTGATAGTCAGTCATGGAGATATATATTTGATTCTAAGCAGGAATGAATTGAATCAATTTAAGCACTGCCCAACTCCAAACTGACTTTTGGGTGGTACACAATAGAATCAAAGTCAACAGAAAATACAATATTAAAAAAAAGTAAGTAATAGAAAAGGAATATAGAACAAGAAGCAAGGATGAGTGTGGCTCTCATCAACACTGTTAAACAAATCTGGCAAGGGGTCAAATCACTCCCCAATATTTTGCTCCAAGCTTTATTAAGGGGCACAGATATATTTCCCCATGAGAAGGACATCTGGGGAATGCACTTCTTCTGAATGCACTTCTTGAAAAAAAGAAATGAATGTTTCCTAGCTCAAACTTTGATTTGATATTTAATTTAAAGTGGAGAAGAATGTGTAGGCTTTTATTGCTTGCCTCAGGATTACACAGAGGCCATAAAATTGGTTAAGCTGAGCCTAAGCTTGGCAAACTGCCACGATTTCAACTAAGTACAGGTAGTTGTCAACTTACAACTGCAATTGGAACCAGAATTTCACTTGTAATTCATTACAGGCGAGACACCTACATGAATGGACACAATTTCACAACTGTTTTTTCAGCACCTGTTAAGTGAATCAGGTGGCATAATTCATAATATGTGATCATTAAGTGAATCATAGGAATGTAAGGGCAACCCCATTCTCCTAAGTGGATGTTTTGCAGGTTTCTGGGGGAAATTATTGCAAATGTATGATCATGTATCTGTGGGATGCTGCAATAAGTTGTAAATGTGAGCCAGCTGCCAAGCATCCAGTGTAAGATCATGTGACTGCAGGAAGGTATCATGACATTTTAAGATCCCTGGAAGTGATTTACTGGCTATAAAGCAGCCTTTCCAAAACCTTTGTAACTCGTTAAGTGACCAGTTGTAAGCACATGAGACGTGGTGGTTCAGTGGCTAAGACTCAGAGCTTATCAATCAGAAAGGTTGGCAGTTCAGCAGGTCAAATCTCTAGCGCCACATAACAGAGTGAGCTCCCATTACTTGTCCCAGCTTCTGCCAACCTAGCAGTTCGAAAGCATGTAAAAATGCTAGTAGAAAAATAGGGGCCACCTTTGGTGGGAAGGTAACAGCGTTCCATGCGCCTTTAGCATTTAGTCATACTGGTCACATGACCATGGAGATGTCTTCAGACACCACTGGCTCTTCGGCTTTGAAACGGAGATGGGTACTGCCCCCTAAAGTTGGGAATGACTAGCACATATGTGCGAGGGGAACCTTTACCTTAATAAGCACATGAGAACCTGTAGCCTTGCCTCAATTTCTTCTCATTACGTGCTTTGTGCTCTATTTAATTTTCCTTTCTGTGTATCTTTTTTGATCCGTTTTATGTTCTGGGATACCTTTAAGTCTCCTTATATCTAGGTTCTTTTTGCTTTTCCTTGCCTATGTTCCTGGACATATTCCAAGCAGTCAGCTGAATTAATCTGGATAAATAGACAACATTCCCATTCACCAAAGAAAGTAGAATGAATTTTGTCATGAAGTGGCAAGCCTTCTGAATCATCAAGCATGTTCAGTCAGTTAGAGTTCACAATGACAAGTATTCAAAGACCTTTTGGGCTTTTAAAAGTAATCAAGGTCATTTCTCATATGGATAAAACATTTGGAACTAATAATAAGTCATTTCTGTGATGTTTTCCCCAACTCAACTGATCTCCAATTCTTAGCAGATGATTTGCTTTTCACAAGCCTTGAGATTTAATTTCAGTAATAACCAGGAATGGTATATCCCAAAGGTGCTTTTTTCAAGACACAAGGGAACTTTCTCGTTTTTCTTTGAAGACATTTCACTTCTCATCCAAGAAGCTTCTTCGGCGCTGAAGAAGCTTCTTGGATGAGAAGTGAAACATCTTAAAAGAAAAACCAGAAAGTCCAGTTGCCCCTTGAAAAAGCACCTTTGGGCCAACCATGACCTGGATGACTGAGAATCTCCATAGACATTCAGCAATGGTATAGCTTCTGGTAAAGAGTATGAAGGATGCCCTTGAACAGTGGGAAAGTTCATTATCAAGGCAGCAGTCAAATAAACATGGCTTCAGCAAGTGGTGGGATTCAAAAATTTTTACTGCCAGTTCTGTGGGCGTGGCTTGGTGGGTGTGACTTGGTGGGCGTGGCTTGGTGGGCGTGGCAGGGGAAGGATACCGTAAAATCTCCATTACCACTGCAGTCCAGGGGAAGGATACCACCTCTGGCTTCAGGCCATATCAAGAAAGAGATCTACAAAAGCATCCCAGATAGCCTTCCTAATCCTCACCCCTGAGTTCACATGAAGATAATAGAGAGGGAAGGGGAAGTCCATTCATACTTGGAAAATTCTGTTACCATGGCTATTCTAATAGACATAGCTTTAGGCTGTCTATTTCTTAGACTGGTCGACCTTGTAGGCTGATACTTTCTTCCATATTCCTTGAAAGGATGCCTTTCTTTAAAATATATGTGGTACATCATTAATATTTTTCATTATTAATAAAGTTATTGCAATTGCACAGTAACTCCTAAGAAAATAAAGATAAGAGCCACTTGGCAGCACAGACACTAAATGTGGTATTTTTTATATAGAAAAAATTGGTGGTTTAGGAGTTTAGTCAACCATTGCTGACACTATTAACTGAAAGCTTCTTTTTCAACACCTTTTGTAATTACCTCCCCAGAATAATGTTGCATTGTTGCAGTACCTTGTGGGAAATAATGGCAACCACCCACCATTCATTGAAGAAGCGTTCATCTATCTCTTCCTCAGCTGGAAAAAAAATCATATACTGCCACATCCAGGCAGCAAAGAATAGGAAAAAGAAGAAAGAAGTCTAACTACTAACCCTTGGGATCTACTGATTAAAAGGGCTTTTATCAAAGGCCCATTAAGTTTGAAACCAATCCTATCTCCCACCCAATTCCTACATGGCTCTGCCTTTCGTGCCTATTTAATTCACAGGGATAAACTGGTCTTCAGCTGCATAGTCAGTATAGGAATAAAAATCTTAGCTCATTCAGTTAAAAGGTGGAAAGAGTCATCTCTGCTTTCTCTCTGACAAGCAGGAAATTTAAATGGCTCTTACTCCTGACAGAGACACTGGTTGCAAATTAAGATTTAAGATTTAAACCCAGGAGAAAAAAGTGTTCCACTGCCTTATAAAAAGGAAGTTTCGGCACACAGATGCTCTGAAAGACAAGATGACCCAGAAGAGATGGTGAGTTGAAAGTCATATTTGCCTGGGAGAATTTGAATGGTTTGGCATTTGGAGACCCTCTGAACAAGATGTATTTTATATATATATAATAAGAGAAACTCAAAGCATTGTAGAGTGGAATATTTTAGGTTTCAGACAAAATGGAGGAAGAGGAGGAGCAGGAACAGCATAAAGGAAATATGTGAACCAACGGCCCATTCCTGCTATTCTGCTTATATGGCAGCTGCAGAGGAGGTGAGGCAGAGAACAGGGGTTAATTGAGTATATTTCCCGCTTCTTACACACAAGGCGGGTGGGGGGGGGGGGATCTATGAATCTTGAGTGTTCCAAAAGAAATAAGCTTCACTAGCCTTCCACGCACTTATTTGAGCGTACATCTAGGTTGAAATTGCCAAAGGACTTGTAGATCATGTTGAAGGGGGTGTAAAAGCATTGAGAAAGAAAACAGCACCAGAGTCAGTGACTGCACACTTTCTATCTCTATCCAGAACAATGATCTCAGTGTTTTGCTTTCGTGTGCCTCACTTCTTTGTTCCTAATAAGAAGAAAAGGAATAAATAATCAGACACTGTCAATAACTTCTGGAATATTTGTGAAGCATACGGAAATGAAACTGTATCGTTGGCACCTCTGGAGTGTTGCCTCACACCTAGCCCTGTGCCAATAGAGCTTCGCTGCTCTCAGGAACACACGAGAAAGCTTGCTGCTGAAGGTGACAAAGCACACAGGGCCAGACCGGGTGAGATTCTTGGTTCATTAATATCAACTGAAACATCAAAATTCTCCTAATCTACAGCATACAATAATTATTCTCTATCTCCAACCATGATCGTCTTTTCTAGTCAAGTATACTTACGGATGCCCATTTGGCAACCATAAGTACTCTTGACAACGTAAAGACCTAAGGCCTAGACCAGGGATGTCCAAACTTGGGAACTTTAAGACTTGTGGACTTCAACTCCCAGAATTCCCCAGCCAGCACAGCTGGCTGGGGAATTCTGGGAGTTGAAGTCCACAAGTCTTAAAGTTCCCAAGTTTGGACATCCCTGGCCTAGACATGACACTTCTTGTCTGTCTTAGGGTAAACTAATGAGACAAGGGCTAGAAACTAACTCCAAATTCCCAGACCTAAAAGGTAAGAAAATGGCTGCTTTGGGATCAATTTAATCTCACTGATATTCACTATTTCTTACAAGATCATGTTCCCTAATTCAAGTTTTTTAAAAAAGACAAAACTCTGAACAAATCAGTTCTATGATTCCCTTACGCAACAGAAACATGAACATCTCAGTGATATAACAATGACAATTGGAAATGATTAAGAATATAATCCAAAAGTAAATTCTAGCCTATAATGTATTTATACTGCCTATCTTAAGAAGCTCAAAGCTTACTTGAAAAGAAATGTGCATGGTTTGAACATTATAAAATTAGATCCATAAAAAATACCATTAAAAAAAGTAAACATCATGTTTTTAAAAGTCATAACAAGCTCTATATCAATCACCAATTCCCTATCCAATCTAGATCGCTCAGTTCTTTGAAATAGAATACCGTCCAAATGATGAACATTATTTAAAAATGCATACTTTAAAATAGCATTTAATGGAATAGACAAACAAGTAAAGAGAGAGAAAGGGAAGGGGGACAGAGAGAGAGAGAGAGAGCACCACGACATCAGAAAGAAGATTACAGACTAGGTGACTCATGTGCTAACTCAATCTCTTGTCCAAATGGTCTCAAAGGACAACTTCAAAAACCCTGGATTACTCCCCTTTATGTTTAAATTATCACCAAACAGTGGAAATAAAGTGATGTGCATTTTGTCCACACAATTCTTGCTGCCAGACTGTCTTTCGTTGCACAAGAATCTGCAATTTCCCTGATTTCCAACATTTCAATTAAATCCAAGGAAAAGACAGCACAAGGGATGAAGTTCCATTGAGGGAACGCCTTCCCTATGTTTTGCCAGTAGCAAAGCCACCAGAGCTCAATATCAGAGCTACTGAGAAGGAGCCCAGCCACTGAGAGGCTTTGCAGACTTGCTTCTTTCTACAGGAAAAAAAACAACAGAGAAATTAACCACCATTTTTTTATACATAAATCTGATGGAGAATTTTAAAAAGCTATCAGTGTCTAGCTCTCCTAATTAGACTTTCAAATATGGTCTCATTTTCTTCAAACTATGACACATGACCACAATATCTTGACTGCTTGGCATTTGTCCACTGACTGTGTATTTGCATCCCTCAGGGCTTCTGCTATCTTTCCTCATTTTCTACACTCTTTGTTAATATCTCAATTCATCCGTTTACAGTTCTGATAGGCAAACACCTGTGTTTTTCCTTCCTTCCTCCCATTGTTTCCTTCTTGTGGCAACCTAGTTCCTTTCTTGCCCTTCTATTGCTATATCTCTTAACCCTTGAGACATAAATGCCTCAGGATCAAGACTGGGGATCAACTCTTAATCATGAGCAGAAACTAGCCTTCTGATTTATTTATTTATTTATTATTTAAATTTCTATACCGCCCTTCTCCCTTCTGGGACTCAGGGCGGTGTACAGGCAGCAATAAAATCAATGATAATAATAAAATAACCATTAATAAAACCTACTAAAACCATTTAAAAATTATGCCAGGCCGGCCGCAAGAAATAGATAGGTCTTCAAAGTCCGATGGAAGAGGCGCATGTCTGTGGTCGTGAGTAGGTCGGGGGGTAGGTCATTCCAGAGGGCAGGAGCCGCCACAGAGAAGGCTCTCCCCCTGGGGGTCGCCAGCCGACATTGCCTGGCCGATGGCACCCTGAGGAGGCCCTCTCTGTGGGAGCGCACTGGTCGGTGGGAGGTATTTGATGGCAGGAGGCGGTCTTGCAGGTAACCAGGTCCCTTGCCATGGAGCATTTTAAAGGTAGTTACTAATACCTTGAAGCACACCCAGAAAGCCACAGGCAGCCAGTGCAGCGCACACAGGAGAGGTGTCACATGGGAGCATCTAGGAGCTCCCAGGATCCCCTGCGCGGCCGCATTCTGAACTAGCTGGAGCCTCCGGGTGCACTTCAAGGGAAGCCCCATGTAGAGATTGTTGCAGGATTGCTCAGCCTAAGTGTTTAAAAGTTGAAGCATCATGAGAAAGATAAGGGAGATTTCATCTAACTGGCAGCACTTAAGGAAAGAATGCAAACTTGCCTATACAATCTATCCATCTTCTCAATGTGCAGAGTTGTGTTGGAATTTGGTTACAAAAATATGCATCGCTCCATGCAAATTTGCATATGCAACTATTAATATAGATCTTCTTTTTTTTCCAATTTCCTTTCTTTTCTTCTAACTCTACTGTGCTGCTTTCTTTTTTAACTGTTTTTAACATCAAGATAAAAGCTTTGATTTCCAGAATTATAATAAAGGCCCATTGATAATGAATACCCATAACATGGATAAATGAAAAACAGACAGTAAGTATGCCACAACTATGTACGAAGGGAGAAATATGGTGACAGAAAGCTGGAACAGTGAAGCAGGGGGGCAGAGAAAGATGCCATCTGAGGCAGCAAAAGAACAACAAGGGAAACAAGATGGAGGAAATCTCACTGAGCAGAGTGGGGTGTCCATTTGCAATCTGACATAATACAGATTGCTTACTTCTGTAGAAGACCAGGTCTCTGAACGTTGAATAGTCATGAGTCACAAACCAGCAGTGAATGTGTTTAGTTACCAAAAAGTAAACAGCAAAGCAAAGCAATCATATTTGCATTTTTCAATGTACTCTCATGTTTTGAGAATAATATGGAGAAGAATCATATGGAGAATGTTAGCAACTCTGGATTCAGAACCAGGTGTTACAACTCTGGTCCCGTAACCAGTGTTTAGAAATAAATGCGGAATAGTGTAATTCACCAGACAGTAAAGAGATACGTTGCTTTAACCACAAACAAACTCTAAACAGTGATAGTAAGAAAATAAATAGTCTTTTACTTTGTAGCAACTAAAATGCTTCTTCTGACCTAACTTCTCAAAATAATAACAGTCCTTCACCAAACACAGAGTTATCTTACGGTGATGCAAAACAAATACTTCAGTCTTCAATCTTCTCAGCAGCAAACAGTACGAACAGGAATGGAATCGAAAAGGGATGGACTGAGTTCCTGAGCTTCCTTATATGGTAGCGCTGAGAAGCACAGCCAATCAGAATTCAAACACAGTTCTTATAGCTACATAACTCCTTAAGAATATAGGCTCATATATATTGTCAACCCAATATAAGGCTGAATATCCTAACAGAGAATATGAATAATACAGAGAAGAAGAGGCAAAGCATAGGGTTAGTTTAAGGAATTGGGAAGGGGAACCCCAATTCAAATGCAGATTTGTAGCCCTTCCCCTACATAGAGCCCTAAATTGGATTCTTACAAAATGAGGTGGTGGGATCCTGAATTTTAGAGGAAACAGTCCTTCGCCCTGACAAAAATCATCTGGTAAGAGATCATCACCATTTTTAGCACAATGAAATCCTCCTGTCTGGGAATATAAGCTTATCTACTACTGGCTAAGGATAAACATGAGGCATTCTCTGGAAGGTAGAACAACAAAAGCAGCCGGTTAGAGCCTCTTTGCTTTCACATTGAGATTGCTTGCTCAAAACTGGTTTCGACCTGCTGGTTTGCTTAGAGCAGGGGTCTCCAACCTTTGTAACTTTAAGTCTGAAGGACTTCAGCTCCCAGAAAAAGCAAAGCTGGCTGGAGAATTCTGGGAGCTGAAGTCCTTCAGACTTAAAGTTGCAAAGGTTGGAGACCCCTGGCTTAGAGGGCTTCCACTTTTCTGGAGCACAATGCAACTACAATAAATTGCAATCCCCTTTCAGCTGGCCCTGACAATGCGAATGATCTGGATTACGGGAAACTCAAGTAAAAAAACCTCACAGCCTGGAGAAAGATCACAGCATTGTTTCAGGGATTTGAAGGTGACATGATGGAAGCGTAATATAATCCCAGTATCATTTCTGTTTGCTGATTTCCCAGGTGTGTCATTCTACAACTATGGCAATTGGTTTTATCAAAAATGGCAGAGGGGGAAAAAAAGAAATATATAATTATCTGTTGTGGGGAGGGGGAGAATGTTTCTTGTCACCTCATTTCTCAATCTTTCTCAAAATAGTGTGTATGGCTTTTTATATATAACAATCAAATGTACATGAGATTATTACTTACCGTATTTTTCAGACTATAAGATGCACTTGTGTACAAGATTTTGAAGGTGGTAAATAAGAAAAAAAATGTTTTTGTTCTCCCTGGCCCCCAGGAGCACTTTGCAGGCTTCAGCAAGGCTGGGGGAAGGCAAAAAAGTCCCAATTTTTTAGAAAAACAGGTGGCAAATGGACCATTTTTTGCAAGTGGGATGCAAGGGTGGGGCTTCGGGAGGCCAAAAATGGCTGTATTCGGTGTATAAGACACACCAACATTTCCATACTCTTTCAGGGCAGGGGGGTGCGTCTTATACTCTGAAAAATACAGTATTTTCACAATTTACTAGTAATAGCATACTCACTTCACTGAAGTAACCGCCGAGTTCCTGGGCAAGGCAAAAAATCCTGGAAGGGAAAAACTACCATAAAGAAAACAAAACCCAGGAAAGGGAGGCTGGCAGCATGTAAAAGAACCAGAAGATGGCCCGTTACTGCAGCTCAGGTTCTATCACTGGACTTACAGGCTTCTGGAGAAAAGTTTTCATCTAGCATTCCAGGGGTGGAAAGGAGACTTACGTTTAGACTTTTATGAACTTCAGCCATCCAACAGCAATCCTCAAAAAGTTGATGATGGATGACCTGCTATTGAAAAGAATGGAGTCAGCTATCTGCAGAGTAGATACGATATGCCAGAGCTTGGCTCTATTTCTTAATTTCAGGATAAAATTGATTTTTCCCTCCTGTAGGCCTGACTCCATTAGTTCTCTGAAACTGTTTTAAATCAACAAGAGCTCATAGCAAACTCCAGCCCTTAGGTCTTACTTTTGAAAGTCTCTGGCCATTCTCGTCTCACCCCATGTCAGAAATCCAGGATGTGATGGAAAGGCTATTCCGACTAATCAGATCTATTGATTACTATACCTTTCTTTTGTTCTGGTTGAACTACATCATACACCAAAAGGAATCTGGAAAGAATACCAAATAGTTATGTGATCCTAGACAGGAAAGTGAAAATGATCAGAATGCAGGTGTTGAATTTGTCCACATTTTCTACTTATGGCCATGGCCCTAAAAAAAAGGAATGGAAGTTTTTTTAAAGTGAACCACTGATTCAGCATAG
Organism: Rhabdophis nuchalis; assembly: GCA_039707465.1. Lineage (NCBI taxonomy): Eukaryota > Metazoa > Chordata > Lepidosauria > Squamata > Natricidae > Rhabdophis > Rhabdophis nuchalis. The sequence goes on along the minus strand of CM077648.1, from coordinate 93,680,258 downwards.
GGCAGGGGTCTGCAAAGTTGGCTCTTTTAAGACTGGTGGACTTCAACTCCCAGAATTCTCCAGTCAATCTGGCTGGCTGGGGAATTATGGGAGTTGTAGTTCACCGGTCTTAAAAGAGCCAACTTTGCAGACCCCTGGCATAGGGTCTCATTGAGAAAACACTGAATTTTTGGACCGTGGAACAATTAGAGAAAACTGGACATCCTCACATGGAGAGAAAATATTAAAATGATGAAATTAAAACCTGGTGGGATGAAATTCATGGTAGGAATACAGTACTGGAACATAATTTGTTTTTAAAAATCTGATCCAACAAAATGGAGGGTTGCATCTATCTATCTATCTATCTATCTATCTATCTATCTATCTATCTATCTATCTATCTATCTATATATATATATATATATATATATATATATAATATGATTTATTTATTGATCACTCTGATTTATTTATTGATCAGCTCATAAAACTAACACACACACACATACATATATATGTGTGCGTGTTAGTTTTATGAGCTGATCAATAAATAAATCAGAGAGACTAGGATAGATCTATTTCGAGCTATCCTAGTCTCTCTGATTTATTTATTGATCAGCTCATAAAACTAATACACATATTAAAAAAAATTAACACAACGGAACTCATGGCTTTCTGTCTAGATGGTCTCTGGTGATGAGCCGAAAGGCAGAAAAGGAAACAGTATGTCTCCTCCCTTAATTGGGGCTCTAACAGGGTGTTGTGAAACAATTATATATATATATATATATAGGTCTTTGGTTGTTCGGGTTTTCTCCCACGTAGAATTGGAAGTATCTTCACGACGTTTCGATGAAATCTCATTCATCATCTTCAGGCTGGTGCTTCGGGCTTGGTGCTTCCAGGAGCAAAGCACCAAGCCCGAAGCACCAGCCTGAAGATGATGAATGAGATTTCATCGAAACGTCGTGAAGATACTTCCAATTCTACGCGGGGAAAAACCCGAACAACCAAACACCTACATACAAACACCCGCGAAAACCTCAGAAAACATATATATATATGTTAAATTTCTTTAAGGGATGATTAATGATAATTAATTAAGAGACCAGGATGGATCCATTTCGGGCTCCTTAGCCCTCGTCAGCTGGCCATACTTCCCTACAGGGATTTGAACTGGTGCTCTCCAGCATTCGAAGCAGGCTTCTCTATGCCTTGAGCTAACCAGTTTCCCTGATTACATCATCCTTTCTACAGGACTTTATTGATGAAGTGGATATTTTGTTACAGCTTCCTGTTAGGCTTATTTAAGGGAGGAGACAAACATATATATATATATGTTAAGATTTTTAAGGGCTGAAAATAAAGAGACCAGGATGGATCCATTTCAGGCTTATTAGCCTTCTTCAGCTGGCCATACTCCTTCTACTGGGATTTGAACTGGTGCTTTCCAGCATATGAGACAGGCTTCTCTATGCCTTGAGCTATCCAGTATCCCTGATATATCAGCCAATTTACAGGACTCTTAAATGAGAGATAATTATCACAGCTCCTGTTCCGGGTCCCTTTAAGGGGAGAAGACTCAACGTCATCCCTCTCTGTCCTTCGACTCATCCTAGAGATCAACCAGACAGAGAACCAATTAGATTACTGCTGTGTGACATTTTTTAGATATGTGTTAAGATTTTTAAAGGCTGATAGCTCAAGGCATAGAGAAGCCTGTCTCATATGCTGGAAAGCACCAGTTCAAATCCCAGTAGAAGGAGTATGGCCAACTGAAGGAGGCTAATAAGCCTGAAATGGATCCATCCTGGTCTCTTTATTTTCAGCCCTTAAAAATCTTAACACATATCTAAAAAATGTCACACAGCAGTAATCTAATTGGTTCTCTGTCTGGTTGATCTCTAGGATGAGTCGAAGGACAGAGAGGGATGACGTTGAGTCTCCTCCCCTTAAAGGGACCCCGAACAGGAGCTGTGATAATTATCTCTCATATCCATATATATCGACTCAACCTAGAGATCATCCAGGCAGAGACCCATTAAGATTGCTGCTGTTTTTTAGGTATGTGTTAGATTTTTAAGGGCTGATATATATCTGTATATATATATGTGTGTGTGTATGTTCCAGCATAACTCTGGAATGCCTTGAGCAACTTCAACCAAACTTGATACACAGATGACTTACTCTCTGGAGAAAAATACTGTGGGGGTAAGACACCCCTAACACCCCTCAGGGTGTGTGTTCTGTTAAGATACAGCCTGTTGTGCTGTATTGCTGTTCTGACTTCTACTGTACAGAACAGTAGAATTGCCATGGTAATGGCCTCACAGTACTCCACAAGGGGGCTCCCCCTGGTAAGGGGGAAAAACCAACATTAGAAATTATGTTTGGTCAGGATATTTTCCCCCTATAAATAAATACCAGGGCAATGCCAGGTTATAAGCTAGTTACATATAAAGAATGACTACACTTGTATGGATATGTATTTATTTATTTATGGAATGTTTGAAACTGTGAAAAAACTGGACAGCTTACAATATTTAATACATAATTTGAATTATGTATTAAAACCCAATTAAACCCAATTAAAAAATTCTCCATCTAGACAAACCAGCAACAATAATATTCAAAAAGACTACAGGGGCTCCACTAACACTCTAATCCCAAGCCTGGAAACAGAACTATGTGAATTCATGACATTAATTCTGCTGAAAATATCTGGTTAAAATTAAGAAAAAATGATACTGCAGAGCAAACAAAGCAGAAGACATGAATGGAATCTTTGCAAACAAGTAACCAAGATGTACGCCACCAACACACAGGGAATTTAAACTATCGGATATCAACTGAGAATCAAACCCTTCATCAAATGGGATTCCAACAGATTCTACAGGTGTCTTTCTCAGAGAATGGGTTGTGTGCACTATGAGAACTGCTATAAGAAAAAGAGAACTCTTTCATATCTGCTCAAAGCTTCAATGCTATTTTTGTGTGCAGCCTTTAGTGTGCAACTGTTGTGCCTCACACAAGGGAGCTGGGTCTACACAGTGTAGGAAGTTAGCACCCACTCCAATCCTAGAAAAATGAAATATTTTAGGAAATATTAAAAGGGCAGAATATTTCCTCTAAAAGGGAGGCAGAAACTCACCCCCCTCCCTTTGTCAATGGGCCATTAAGGCCTGGGCCAGTCTATTCTACATAACAAAGATCTACCTCCTTCAGGCAGAGCCATGATAGGAATCCCAAAGCCCTTTCATTACATCATCACCCAGCAAGAGTCAACCAAGCTTGGGACTCAAGACAGCCTACAGAGTTGCCCCTGCATGACCCCATGGGAGTCTAACAATCAATCAGAATACAAGCTCAAATTCAAAGTCCAACAGAGGATATCAATCTCTCTCTCTCTCTCTCACCCATGTGCTTTTTTGCCCAGGACCTGAAACCATGTGGCCCTGTCCAACATTAAAAACCAACTTTCCATGTTTCCAGTGTCTTCCTCCCCACTTGGAACTGAAGTCAAATGGACATTTCTTCCAACAATTGCATCGTCTTTTAATTGTAATATTATTTTCTTTTTTCTTACTGCAGAAAATTCAGTAATGGGTAAAAAGAAAAGATAGAGAGGAAATGATTCCCAATAGACCTCAGTTACACAGATGTAAGCATTTGAACAATTAATATCTGTCAGCTGAAATCTACACCATTGGGGGAAAGCTTGTGCTTTAAATTGAAAATATTTGTTATGATGACTCTCTACATATTTTGTCTTCTTCATTAAATTGTATTTCTGCCATCCCACCAAACATTTGTTTCATCAGTCACAAGAAGGGGGCATTTGGGAGTGACTGCATTTCCCAATAGAGTCATGTTTGGGTGGTTTTCCCCAGCCTCCATGCGATATAATTTTACCGGGAGAATTGGACTTTGCTGATGAAGAGGACTACAGAAATTGCTTCAAGCTATTATAGTTCTGATAGGTCACCAAGTAATCTGTTGGCTTTCCAGATTCCAAATAAAATGAGACTTATTAGAACAACAATTAAATAATAATAAATTTATTAAATGTATATATTACCTGCCTCTAAATGACTCAGAAAGGTCATTACCCAGTGAACATTCCTGCATGCTCTTCTCCTTTGTCTGCAAATGTAGCAGAAAACTGCGGATGTGATAAATCCCCATAGTGGTTCTAGAGCAGGGGTGGGCAAACTTTGCAACTTTAAGTCTGAAGGACTTCAGCTCCTAGACTTCTCCAGCCAGCTTTGCTGGCTGGAGAATTCTGGGAGCTGAAGTCCTTCAGACTTAAAGTTGCAAAGTTTGCCCACCCCTGTTCTAGAGTAATACCTCCCGCATCTCAAATTGTGAAACTGATGAATGTATACACATCAAACTATTGCATTCTGAAACAGATAGATTAGAACAGTGGTGGGATTCAGCCAGTTCACATCTAATAATTGCCAAATTTATTGACCGCTCCCTCTCCCCACAGGGACTCGGGGCGGTGCACAGGGGAAATAAAAACAATAAATATACAACATACATAACAAAATTAAAAACAGATTAAATTAATTCCTGTGCTAAAATCCCATTAACTAAAAATCCCCATACATTTAAAAACCCATAGAGAGAGAGACTACCCTAGGCCGGCCAGGCGGAAAAGATGAGTCTTCAATTTCAAGCGGAAGGAGCGGAGGTCCGTGGTCGTTCTAATATCGGGGGGAAGGTCGTTCCAGAGGCCCGGGCCCGCCACAGAGAGAGCCCTTCCCCTGGGCGTCGCCCGCTGACAAAGTCTAGTGGACGGCACCCGGAGAAGTCCCTCTCTGTGGGAGCGAATCGGCCGCGAGGATGTGTGAGGCAGGATCCGATCCTGCAGGTAGCTAGGTCAGGGGAACCAGCTGCTAACTTTCTAAGTTGTTGGAAAAAATCTCATTTTGCTTTTTTCTACTTTGCAGGGCTAATTCTGTAAGGAAGGCAGGAAGGAAATATTCTGGTGTTGTTTCTAGCCTAATCTTTATTGCCCTGCTTACAGAAACTGCCTCTCCAGTTAACCCTTATTATATTGTAGCAGCTAAAGCAAAGCGCCCATTGACGTGAGTATCGTTGAGTTGGCGCCACCCACCCGGTCACATGACCACCAAGCCACGCCTATCCAACTGGTCATTAGGGCAGAGAACTGGTTGTTAAATTATTTGAAGCCCACTACTGGATTAGAGATCATGCATTCGTAGAAGAAATAGATGGGTGTTACAGCCCAAATCACAACTGTGTTTATTCTGAGTAAGCTTAACTGTAATCCTTTCACCCAGAGCTCTAACATTCTTTTTAATAACCTTTTTTCCTCCTTTTGCTTTTGATGTTTGCAGTTGCATCACTCCAAAACCCGTGAAAGTGCATACATTCAAAACAGAATGCTACAACAAAGACGTGAAGAATCCATTTTACAATATTTAGAAAAGGATGCCTGTCATCTGAAAGACTAAGAGGGGATGGACATGGCAAAGAAACAGCAATAATACTCATATGACTCATCGTGTAGCTTATAGGTGGGAGAAGAAAAATAATCATATATTCTTATAATCACATGCACAATTATATTGGATTGTCTAATCTTTTCTAAGTCCCAAATAATAACAAACCTTATATTCCAAGGCACAATCAAGGAAGAAAAAAAATCGCACATGGCACAAAAACTTGGAAATTATGATAGGAACCTCCAGCCTTATTTTATTAGTGAGTTCATTAAGGCAGAGTCTCTTCCAACATTTTGAATCTCTTCTTCCTCAGCTGTTTGCAGCCCAGACTGATCTGTCATTTGTGAGATAAATGACAAACTCTTTCCCATCTGTTGACTGTTTACATCTTTGTCGGTCTCCTCATATTCTCTCAATGTTTAGGAACTTACAAAGCTGGCCAGTTATGTCCTCAGTATTCATTCACTTCCAGAGGACACATGTACCCAACTGCCTCTTGTAAATCTGGAGAATCCCACTTCACAGGTAAGTCTTTTAAACTCGCTGATGTATAGCTGCATGCTTTTCTACATCGTCTTTCATGTGTGATTTTGTATTGGACCTCCTCATCCCAGTCAGCCCCCAAACGAGATGTGTTTCTTTTAAACAAAGAAAGCTTTTCAGTCATCTCTGTTTTTCCTGTATTTAAATTTTATTTTTAAAAAAACAATGTTGTTCTTGATTCTCAAAGTTCACTTCCAGATATCTTTCATTTTTAGTATTTTGATTATGTTAAAGATACTATGAAGCTCCATTAAGTTACATACTTTTTCCTCTATCCAAATTATAAACTAGATTTAGAATGATCAGTAAAAGTGCAATTTTCTCTTTAGCTTTTAAATTTATCAAAATGGTGCCAAGTATTTCCTTTAACATGAGAATTTGCACTAACTAACAAACATATTAAAAGTGTCCTTTAGGAAAAGGAAATCTAAGTTCCAGGAAAAAGAAGATTTATATATTGTATTTAGGCCTAAATGGATTAAGATTAGGAATGGGCAAGATTCTGATAGTAAGAAATGTTACAAGGGACTGCCTGTTCCCTAAAATGCCCACCTACTCTGTATGTTCTGACAGTGTTGCCTTCCTTTGAGTCCTTAATTAAGCAATGTCATCTATACAATAGGTGCTCTTTTTATTCCTAGGATTATTTTATATTTGTTGTTGTTTTAATTTTGTAGAACTATTCATAATCTTTTGGAATCAAGTGGATGGATGGATGGATGGATATGAATTGTAAGGACATAAGCAGTGCCCAGCTGGATCAGACTCCTTGCCCATCTAGTCCAGCCAATTGTTTTCACAAGGACTAACCAACTGCCCAAGGAAATCTACCAATCTACCTAGCAGCCACACTGCCACCAAAGCTAACAGCCTTTCATCTCCATGACTTCCGTTAATTAGTCCAACCCCTTTTTGAAGTTGGCTAAGGTGGTAGCCAGTTCCACTTGCTGATGTATTTCAGCTGTTTTCCTATATTTTCCTGGCATGAATTTTTGTCACATGCACACATACACAAATTTGTTCGATTCCTTTTGATGGAGGTATAAGGAAACACCAACTGTGAGGAACCTCTAAGAAGCACCATCTCTTCACACTCCCTGGAAAGAACTTGCGAACCTGAGAGACCAACCACCTGCTATCAGACAGGTGACTCAAAGCTTGCTTTCCTCTTTCCTCTCCTGTCTTCCTTCTTTTCTATTTTTGAATCACATCCATTTAATTGTATACCAAAAGGCAAGAATCATCTCCTTTGTCCGGCCCTTGCTAAGTCTCAGGTGCTTTTCAAGCATTGAGCAAAGTCATATCACCTTCTGTATGCTAACAAAACTCAGCATTAACTCCTCCACAATTTCTTCTTTCTCTGGAAATGTCCACATTCCTTTATATCAAAGTTTTCTGCATTAGTAGCCATGTATATTTAACATTTCATTGGTAAAGGCCAATACTGAGAAAGCCAACTAGGCAATCTGATCAATTTCACCCAGTGGCTTGTAGTTCACCAGAATAGATTGCACGGTCCCTTCAATTGTTTTTGACATGACAGAAAATAGAACAATAGATCTGGACAATAGAAGTGGTGGCACTGACCTGCCATTGACTCATCTCAGAATGATGTTATGGAATTTCTTCCAGACTTAAAGACATAACCAGAGAAAATTGGCTGCAGTTTTTTTTTAAACTTGACACCAAGGTCAACAGCCTCTCATAGCAAGAAGCATTAAAGATTCAACTAACAGGCCTCTATTTATATAATCTGGCGTTTCCACCCTAATTACATCATTACGCGTACACACAAGCTTGATCACGTACTATACACATTTTTGAGCATGCATATTTTGCTTAATTTGCTTCCCCGTAAACCAGCTCAAACTGATTTTTAAGCACTCTTTTAATTGCTGCTTTCTCACATGCACAGACTATCTGCAAGGTAGTCACAGGCTGATAACAACCAGGCCTTTAATCTGACTTTGTAGTCTGGAACAAGGTGGCCTGGAACAAGCATATTGCCTACCATAGGTAATATTTTCATCGACATGAAAACAAACACATAAAGTATGTCTAAAAAGAACATTCTTTTCTTTTTTTCTTGAACATGTACAGTTTTTATTTTAAGACTGAAATAAATGAAAATAAATACCATATTTTTCAGTGTATAAGACACAGAGGAGTATAAGACGCACCAAGATTTTAAGAGTTGATTTTTTTTTTAAAAAAAAGTTTTTGCACTCTGCAAACCTCCCCGTTTTTGGGAAAACAGCCCATTGTTGTTTTTTTTCAAAAGAAGAACATGAATAGCCCTTAGGAGGCTCGTAGAGTGTTCCGGGGGGGGGGGGGGGTGGCAAAAATGAGCATAAAATGGCCCATTTTTAGCGGAAAATCTTTTTGTCAAAAAAAGGGCATTAGGAAGCTTATAGAGTGCTCCTGAGGGCTGGGGGGCAAATCTGAGCAAAAAACGGCCCATTTTTTGCTTATTTCTGCCCTCTCCAGGAACTCTCTGAAAGCCTCCTATAAGCTATGCATGGCTATTTTGGTGAAGGGGTCAGGGTTTCCAGAGGCCAAAGAATGCTGCATTCAGTGTATAAGACGCACCCAGATTTTCAGCCTCTTTTTTGAAGGAGAAAGGTGCGTCTTATACGGTGATTTTTAAAAATCATTTCATCATTTAAAAATCATTCGAAAGTCCCACCCATTGTACACGATATCTAACAAAGAATTCTCCTCAAGACAGATAAGTTGGGTTGGACCTGGTTAATACTTAGAAGGAAACCAGCAGGAAATAACAGGCTAGCTTGATTTAGAATTTTTTTAAAAAAAATCTCAGAAGTAAGCAATGGCAAACTATTTCAATATAGTTGCCAAGAAAAGTACAGAGAAGTCAGTAGGAATCAAATTCAGCTCAATTTGGGTCTTTATTTACCATATGGTACTATCAATATTCCTGTCATGTCCTACAACTGGGCAAAAAGTGCATCATAAGGCAATAATTTTTGAACCATGGTATCTCAAATGGGCTAACTAACCGAATGTATCCGAAGTCCAGATCCATAACTCCCAAGGGAATAAAGTTTGGAAAGTTGTGACTACTTTAATGCTACCAGCGGCTGCTGTGATGCTGCTATAGTCACGTGATCTTCATTTTCAACATTCTGGGACAGTTTCACAGCCAGTCTTGCAACTCCCCACTCCCTCCCCCATCCAGTGGTGGTGTGAGGTGATGTGTGGTGTGGTGTGGTGGGGTGGGGTGGGGTGAGAAGGGAAATTTCTGCTGCTCCTTGCAAGATTCCTACAAGGAACCTCAGTGGGGAAACTGGTAGGAAGTAAGACGTTACAGTTGCTGCCGCTGCTTTTTGGCCTTGGACATTCTGTTTCTTTGTTTAGGTATGGGAATGTCTCTGTAATGATGACCCAACAAGACATGGGTTGTCTAGTGTTAATATACAAAAATCATCCAAACATTATCTTTAGTATTTACCTATAATGTGAAAAACAAACATATTGAAAGGATTATACTGTTTTTGGAGGCCATTATTGACCTAGGTCTGAAATAGTATCAGAAAAGAAGTAAGCCTTAGAAAAAAAAAATCCATCAAACTTACAACTATAGAAAGAGGCATCTGTTGAGGGAACTGTCAGAAACAGTGAAACCTACCTAGTTGTCAGTCTATAAATATGTATAGAAATAGCTACAGTGGCATTATTTCCATCTTCTTTGGGGCAAGTTCCTTTGCTTAGACTTTCTCACACAAGTCTCACTATAATTCAACTGGATTAGATGGCAACTGGACATTGAAAGCACAAAACCTGTCACTATACATCTCTCTAAGCCAACACGCAACACCAATCACTTAAGCAAGCTGCAATGATCTACCAGATACTCAAATTTCAACATGAATGCAGTGAAGGGTATGACAGAGGGACTGTATGTCATAGATAGCTAATTTGTAGCATAGGAAAGGGAAGGATGTACCTGACATATTCTGACAGGTACTGAGATTAAGGGATGCGCCAGCATTTCTGCCTGCATTTCCAGAATCATGGCCTTTTCATTTGTAGAATCTTAGTCTCCCAAAAAGGATGGGTAGAACTGTTAAATTCAAATAAAAACTCCAGTTATTATCACAAAACTTAAATTCAGCAGCTGAATCCTGTCTGGTCCATTATCCTTGCATCTTACTGCCTTCTGACTTAAATGATTGTGCAACTCTTCCAAATGTTTAATTTGAGCGTGAATTCAGACAAGCATATCCTACAGCAGCACCTAAGCAATCCTGGAACTCTACATGCACTTTGCATTTTTATAACCCACAGGTTAAGCAACTGTGAGGCCCAAATAAAAACAAATAAATAAAGGTATATAAACAGGTCTCCTTGGGGCCTAATTTTATTTTATTCATTCCAAAATCCACAGTAAGCAGTTTCATTTTTTTTATTAAGTACAGGTTGCTGCACAGAAAGCAAACTTTGAATTTGTTCAAAAATCTTCACCAGGCTGAATATTAAATAAAGCAACAAAAATGAGTAAAAACAGAAACAGAGCAGTACAGGTGAAACTTGAAAAATTAGAATATCGTGCAAAAGTTCATTTATTTCAGTAATACAACTTAAAAGGTGAAACTAATATATGAGATAAGACTCATTACATGCAAAGCAAGATAGTTCAAGCCATGATTTGTCATAATTGTGATGATTATGGTGTACATCTCATGAAAACCCCAAATCCACAATCTCAGAAAATTAGGATATTACATGCAATCAATAAAACAAGGATTGTACATAGAACAATATCGGGCCTCTGAAAAGTATAAGCATGCATATGTACTCAGTATTTGGTTTGGGTCTCTTTTGCAGCATTACTGCCTCAATGCAGTGTGACATGGAAGCTATCAGCCTGTGGCACTGCTGAGGTGTTATGGAAGACCAGGATGCTTCAATAGCGGCCTTCAGCTCTTCTGCATTGTTCGGTCCCCTGTCTCTCATCTTTCTCTTGGCAATGCCCCATAGATTCTCTATGGAGTTCAGGTCAGGCGAGTTTGCTGGCCAATCAAGCACAGTAATCCCACTGTCATTGAACCAGGTTTTGATGCTTTTGGCAGTGTAGGCAGCTGGAAAATGAAGTTGGCATTCCCATAAAGCTCGTCTGCAGAAGGAAGCATGAAGTGCTCCAAAATTTCCTGGTAGACAGCTGTGTTGACCCTGGACTTAATAAGGCACAGTGGTCCAAAGTCCTGTTGGTCAGTGGTCCAAAGTCCTCTTTTCTGATGACAGCAACTTTTGCATCTCATTTGGAAACCAAGGACCCAGAGTATGGAGGAAGAATGGAGTGGCACACACTGCAAGATTTTTTTTTTTATTTAAATTTATATCCCGCCCTTCTCCACAGAGGACCCAGGGCGGTGCACAGGAAATTTAAAAACATACAAAATACAAAAGATAAATATATAATTTAAAATAACTATTAAACAATCCTATCCCATGCTAAAACCAAATTTTAAAATACCCAATTTAAAACTTCCTAAAACGTCCCCATGGGAGGTTAGGCTAGATGCTTGAAGTCCAGTCCAAGTTTCCACAGTCTGTGTTGATTTGGAGAGCCATGTCATCTGCTGGTGTTGGTCCACTGTGCTTCATTAAGTCCAGGGTCAATGCAGCCATTTTCTAGAAGATTTTGGAGCAGTTCATGCTTCCTTCCACAGACGAGCTTTATGGGAATGCTGACTTGATTTTCCAGCAGGACTTGGCACCTGCCCACATTCCCAAAAGCACCAAAACCTGGTTGAATGACCGTGGGATCACTCTGCTTGATTGGCCAGCAAACTCGCCTGACCTGAACCCCATATGGGTTCTATGCGGCATTGCTAAGAGAAAGATGAGAGACATGAGACCCAACAATGCAGAAGAGCTGAAGGCCGCTATTGAAGCATCCTGGTCTTTTCATTCAGGTAGTTTTCATATAGTGACCACACCTGGGACCAGCAATTTGGTTGTTAAGTGAAGCAAGATTACTAATCAAAACTGTGATTGTGCTTATGATCTTATTTCAGCTTTCCTTCCCTTTACAGACTTACAAAGATCATAAATACAAGCACTGGTCATAAAGTTACATTTTCATCACTGTCATAATTGCAAATGGTTGCCAAAGTAAGCAGTCACCAAACAACTGTAATTGAATTGGGTTTGCAAACTGTAAAGCTTCTACATCATCCCAAAGTTTATTGTAAGAAAACACCAAATTGTAAAAGCATACTATGATGTACACTATATTGCCAAAAGTATTCGCTTACCTGCCTTTACTCGCATATGAATTTACAGTGTGACATCCCATTCCTAATCCATAGGGTTCAATAGGATGTCGGTCCACTGCGCACTGTTCTTGAGCTAATCTGAAGGCCACATGAAGTTTGGAGGTCTGTAGTGATGGACTCTGCAGAACATTGATGACCTCTTTGCACTATGCGCCTCAGTATCCGCTGACCCCGCTCCGTCAGTTTACGTGGCCTACCACTTCGTGGCTGAGTTGCTGTCGTTCCCAAACACTTCCATGTTCTTATAATACAGCCGACAGTTGACTGTGGAATATTTAGGAGCAGAGAAATTTCACGACTGGATTTGTTGCACAGGTGGCATCCTATCACAGTTCCACGCTGAGCTCCTGAGAGCAACCCATTCTTTCACAAATATTTGTAACAACAGTCTGCATGCCTAGGTACTTGATTTTATACACCTGTGGCCATGGAAGCGATTGGAACACCTGACTGATTATTTGGATGGATGAGCAAATACTTTTGGCAATATAGTGTATATTTAGGGTAGTGAATGACAAATTGCACATCACACACCACCCTAAAAGGAAAAGAAAATGAAAATATATCACGGTCACCATTTCCTTCCATTCTCTTGTTTTCCAATTCTAACCTCTCTCTTCTCTAACCTTTGTCTTCTCTTTCTGCTCATGGCTTCTACATCATCCCACAGTTTATTGTCCCCCAAGCCTTACTTTCAAATATCTTGACACAGTGAAGCACTTAAGAATAATCATTCTGAAATTCTCATTCCTCCTCTCCCGGGGCTCCCATCATGACATTTCTCTGCTTCTCTAAATTTACAGCTAAACCAGGGCTGGATTATGGCCAACTGATGCCCTAAGGCCTAAGCAGAGCCAACTGTACCCCTTTGACAGAAGCAAAACTCTTTATTCCAAGAGATGGAATGTGATATCTAAGGACACCTTCAAACAAAACTTTCAAACTTTAGACGCTCAACCACGCCAATTAACAACACAGATTAAAGTTTACCATGCTCGATTAGTACAATTAGAACAAACTGAATAAAGTTGAGCATGAAAGTGAAAGAGTTACGGGTACGATAACCAACTTATTGCGGTGGAACATATTGCGGTGCCACCCTTCCCTTGGTAACGGTTAATCCAGACATGAGTTGAATAGCCAAAAGAGTTCGGTAATCTGATACAGTCCAGATACTGTTTAACTATAATTCCCAACAGCTAACCAGCACGTGGTCTATAGTTAAAAATAATGGGAGATGTAATTCAGCAATACTTGGCTCTTACCCACTGTTCCAAGGCATGATTCAGTCAGCTTTCTACAACTGTCATATCACATTTTTTTCATGTGCTATTTTGAGTGCTATAATGTCACTTTTTTCTTATGATAATGAAGGAGAAACTTACATTCTTCAGTTGCCAGATTGTTCTCAGTATTAAGCCCATTTCACTCATATGAGATTTTCAGAATTGTTCAAATTTTCCTTTGAAATTATTACAGTAAGTAGCCAGTAAGTTGGAAGTCTGTTATCATATAAGAGAATTTTAAAATAATAGATATACCTCCAATATTTGTCTGCTTTCTATGTTTTTGTATAATGATGGTGTGGATCATAAAATAGTTTAATGCTCCAGCTTATTACCAAAAACTATAAATTCTTGAGCATGCTAAGTGATAAGTGGGAATATTATTTTGTTGCCAGGGTTGGACAGAAATAGCACAGAAAGTAGTACAAGTTTTAAACTAATTTAAATGTGTAGTATAGACTATTACCCTGATAACAGGGAGCAAATGTAACGGTTAAGCCCATGCATCTTGTCCTTTGTGATGGGGTCATATCTGTTGGGAGCATAATTAAGCTAAACAGAGGAGGCAAATGCTATGGGATTTATGGAAAATGCACAATATACACATAATTTAAGTGCCAATGTATTTATATCCTATATTATACCCACCTTTATTCATTACCTATTTTTGCCAAATATAAGATATGAGTTACGATGTATAGTAACTAAGAAGGGACCTACAAATGAATAACTGACCTTTCCCAATTGGGCCTATGAGATTGACCACAGGGTAAAGGTAGACTACCCTTAAATTAAATGAGGCAGTGCTATCCATTTGACTAGCTTCCAAATATCAACTGAGAAAAAGACAGCCGTGGCTTTTACCAGGAAGGAGAAAGAGAAATCCTTGTGCAATAAAGCACTTCCAAATAGTAACTGAAGTACATCTGTTTCATGCATGCTTGATTTTTCAGGAACATTTATTTATATACAGATGCAAGACAATCCTTGCATAGCTAACAATATGGAAATATTACAGACTTCTCAATTCCTCCTACTTTTTCTTTTATCAGTTCCTTCTGGACTCTATTTCCTAGAAAAACTCTACAATTTAAAAAAAAAGTATTGGAAAACATTTTTGTGCTGATAGAAATAAGCCTTTTATTGCCAGGCCCAAAATCTTCCCCGGTTGCATATTGAGCCTTGACCAAGAAAGTCCCATCACGGAGACTGGCAGCTATATCTTTACTCCCATTCACCTACACCAGCTAAAATCTTGCTGTTTATCTTATGTTTTGAGCTATCCTATTGAGTACCATAAGAAATAACTCTTCTTTCACCTTTCTCTCCTTGGTGTTTACACCTTTCAAATACTTGTAGGCTGTTATCCTGTCATCTGTTTAGCCAAGCTATACATATTTAGCCCCTGTAATCTCTCCTCATCAATCAATCTCTCCAACCTCTTAATCATTTATGTTGCTCTTCCCTGAATTCCTTCTAATTTGTCAACTTTTCTGTGCTAGAGGAGCGCCCAGAGTGGAATGTAATTTCTCAGCCCATCTTCACAGAGCAGCATAGAGAACTATTACCTCCAGGCACCAAGACAGAACGACTCTGGATATTGTCATACAAAGACACCTCATTACATACATTTGACACTGGGGAATAGAACTGGACAGGGCTTCTTTTTTAAAATATTCTCTGACAGGAGAATATCTCCTGTCTCAATGATAGACATTGAGCCAGAGGTAACCTAGTACAATAAAGAGCAAAATAAAGTTTATGTATATATATGTCTGTGTATAACTCTATTTATGTATGTACTAGCTATACCCGGCCACGCGTTGCTGTGGCCCAGTCTGGTTAAATGGCTAACCAATCTGTGTGTAGATCTACACCTGCACACATACACCCAACCACCATATAAGCCCCAACCTACCTACCTACTGTATTTCTCCCTCTCTGTCTATCCCTCTACCTACCTATCTACTGTATTTCTCCCTATCTATCTATCCATCCCCCTACCTATGTACCTACCTACCTACCTACCTACTATATTTCTTCCTTTCTCCCTCTACCTACCTACCTACCTACCTACCTACCTACCTACCTACCTACCTACCGTCTTTCTTTCTTTCTTTCTTTCTTTCTTTTTCTCTTTCTTTCTTTCTTTCTTTCTTTCTTTCTTTCTTTCTTTGTATCTATCTATCTATCTATCTATCTATCCATCTATCCACCTACCTACCTACCTACCTACCTACCTACCTACCTACATACCTACCTCATTTCTGCCTCTCTATCTATCCCTTGGGGGTCATCTAGTCCAACTCCCTGCTAGGCAGGAAGCCCTATACCCATGATGGCGAACCTATGGCATGGGTACCACAGGTGGCACACGGAACCATTTCTTAGGCCACTCGAGGCATTGCCCTGTCAGCTTCAGTTTGCATGTGTGCCCTGGCCAGCTGATTTAGGCCTTCTTTTGAGGCCATTTTTTGCCCTCTGGAGGTGGGGGAAGACTGTTTTCACCCTCCCCAGGCTCCTATAAACCCTCTGGAGCCTGGGGATGACGTAAAAAGCATGCCAAATACAGGGGGTCATGCACATAGCATTATGGATGTGGCACACCTGTGCACATTGCCCCTACACTCCCCCTGCTATTGGCAAGTGAGCCAAAAAAGGTTAGCCATCACTGCCCTATACCATTTCAGACTAATGGCTATCCAACATCTTCTTGAAGACTTCCAGTGTTGGGGCATTCACAACTTCTGGAGGCAAGCTGTTCCACTGATTAATTGTTCTAACTGTCAGGAAATTTCTCCTCAGTTCTAAGTTGCTTCTCTCCTTGATTAGTTTCCACCCATTGCTTCTTGTCCTGCCCCCAGGTGCCTTGGAGAATAGCTTGACTCCCTCTTCTTTGTGGCAACCCCTGAGATATTGGAAGGCTGCTATCCTGTCTCCCCTAGTCCCTCTTTTATTAAACTGTATTTCTCCCTGTCTCTCTATTCCCCTATCCACCTACCTACTGTAATACAATAATACAATAGCATAGTTGGAAGGGACCTTGGAGGTCATCTAGTCCAACCCCGCTGCTCAAGCAGGAGACCCTATGCCGTTTCAGACAAATGGTTTTCCAGTCTCTTCTCTCTTCAGTGTTGGGACATCCATAACTTCTGGTGGCAAGATGTTCCACTGGTTAATAGTTCTCACTGCCAGGAAATTTGCCCTCAGTTCTAGGTTCCTTCTCTCCTTGATTAGTTTCCACCCATTGCTTCTTGTTCTGCCCCCAGGTGCCTTGGTGAATAGCTTGACTCCCTCTTCTTTGGGGCAACCCCTGAGATATTGGAAGGCTGCTATCATGTCTTCCCTAGTCCTTCTTTTCATTAAACTGTATTTGCTGTCAGATGGGTGATTCTTTGTTACAGTTTGGTTCAGTTTGTATTAAACAGTTTAAAGCAGCTGCCTGCCTCCATTTTTTTTTACCTCAGAGAACAGTCCTGAGCAGAATTCCCCCCCCCCTCTATGGGCCACCTGGGAGTTTGCTGTCCTCTGTGCCTTTTTGGCCCCAAGAGGCCGCCGTATGAGGCCTTTGCCAACACTCACAGTTGAAAAGCAGTTTGATGGGCGTGGCTACAGGGTTGTTTACACACATTCAGTGGGTACATTTGTTTGTGTGTCATTTGTACACAACTCACGCGTGCTAGGCACAAAATGATTAGCTATTCTATTATCGGAGGTCCTTGGCTACGTTGTGTCAAAATTTGAGGCAAATTGGTCCAGTACTTTTTGAGATTAGTGGATTCGTACAAACTATTTTACATTTTTATTTATATAGATGCATGCATGCAGTGGTGAAATTCAATTTTTTTTACTATTGGGTCTGTGGGCTTGGTTTGATGGCCATATTGTGAGTTGGGGTGTGTGGCTTGGGAGAGATGTGGCAGGGGAAGGATACTGCAAAATCTCCATTCCCACCCCACTTTGGGGCCAGCCAGAGGTGGCATTTGCCGGTTCTCCAAACTATTCAAAATTTCCACTACCGGTGGAACTTGTCAGAACCTGCTGGATTTCACCCCTGTATGTATGTATATATATCATACCCATGGGATTATACTAACAGCATACAGTATGTAGACATTAGGATAGCATGTACATGTCACTAAAGAGGGAATCGTTCTGTAAATTCCACATGCTGATTTATGTATATCTCCACATTTTAAACGAATTACTGGAATTCAATTAGTATTAAAATGCAGCTTAGTATAGCAGCAGGAGTTTTGATTAGGTGACATTTTCTGTCCAGATGAACTGAAGGATCATTTCAGGGCATGTGTTGTTCTCACATTTTTTTAGGGTGCCTTATCTTTAAACTGGACTAGTCAACATTTCAAAAAGAAGACTGGCCTCTATAAAGATCCAGATTCATGACCAATCTCGAAGAAATACACACAAATTCTACAATAAAATCAAAAGCAATCACGGATTGGACAGACACCGACTTTTCTTTTTCCTAAAAATAGAAAGGTGCTGTGGTGGCAGCACTAGCTGTGCTGTGCAAAAATAATTAGTCATGCCTAAATTGTGAGTAACTGTGTAAAAATTATGAACACAGATTCTGCCCTCAGGGTTACAATCTCAAGGTAGAGACATGACACACAGCAAAGAAAGAAGAGCTGATCTAGGAAACCAGGATGAATAGTGATTTAAATATGTCAATGCAGGGATTCTTCTTCCTCTCTCTCAAAAAAACTGCTGCTGCTGTATCCCAGGATGGGTCCAGGACAATTCGTCATGACTAACTTGCTGCATGGCCAACTGACTGTGGGAAAATTCACTCTGGGACAAGAGTTGCACTAATATTAAAGAAAGAGTGGAATAGAATCATCAAGGAAAGGATGCAAAAGGAGGGACAAAATGAAATGTGAATGCCAACAATTAAAATATTTTTTATCTTATTTTAAATAATTAAATGGAAGTGTTAAATTGTCCTGCAACAAATTTTCCCATGGTGAGCTGTCCTTCAGCAAGTTGGCTATGGCAAATTGTCCCATTCCACCCAGGACAAGGGCAGTTGGCTAGTAGGCTGTGGATGTGCATCTCTGAACTTACTATACAAATAGTATATTCTGTTTGACCAAGACAGCAAGGGATTGAAAAAAGTGTGTGTGTGTGTGTGTGTGTTTGTGTATAGACCATGGCCAATGCATCACATAATGCCCCCTTCAATACTCTGAAAAGCTATTATCTGGCTCCAACTTCAAGGTTTTCCTTCCTGCCACATTTCTTTGAAGTTTGTAATCAAAAAGATATTGTTTCCATGCAACAAATATAGCTCTGAATCTAAGAATGAATACAGCAGGAAGAATGATATTTACAGGAAAGGATTCTGATGGAATAAAAGATAGCCTCCCCAGTGTTGATGCCCTCCAGATGTAGTCCCAAAGGTGCTTTTTCAAGAGGCAAATGGACTTTCGGGTTTTTCTTTGAAGACGTTTCACTTCTCATCCAAGAAGCTGCTTCAGCTCTGACTGGATGGTGGCAAATAGGATTTATACTCCTTGCAGACAGCTGGACATTTGCATTCTGATCATGAGCAGAGAAAGTCAATCATGAGCGGAGAAAGTCAGCACAAGTACAATCCAGTTAAAACTACCGTAACACTCTGATTCCATTGTGTATAGAGCCTCAAACTATGTATCAAAGCCTCAGGAAAAACCTCAAGTTTCTTCTGAAACTCAATCAGATTCATTTGGCACCTGGGGAAGACCCATCGTATAGGTTCTTCCTCCATCTGATGGGGAACAATCATGGAAAACTCCAGGGTCAATAGGGAACAGAGGACTGATGATACCATTCCAACCACAATTGCAATGCTATTGTCCTAAGATAAAAATCAGCTCTATCATGGACCCAACACAATGAGCTGAGCCCTCACAGGTCCATGGTTGTGATCGTAACCATAAACTCCATAGTTTCCTCCAACTTCATATCCAAAGAAGGTTAGTTAAAGTCCCCTAAACCATGAACCTGGGATGCTCCATTCCCAACCCAGCTACATACTAAGCATCATAAATAAGAAGGCTACAAAAGAGAAGGTACAATGGTGGTAATTTGACTTCGAGAGCACAATTTCAATCTCACTTACCGCTTATCAGTGGAGTAGCACACCTGACAAGCACTTGAGTTTCCTGAATAACTCCATAGCTACTCCACAGCTGCTGCACTGTGTCACCCTTGAAACCCACATGAACAAATTTCTAAGAGAAGTTTCCCTCCAAGCCCCATCAGGTCTATTTTATAATGCATTAGCCTACCTCATTGGAGGGCTTAACTATCAGGACTTTTACCAACTTCCTTCAAAAAGTATATAAATGTTTATAGCTTGCCAGTCTTCAGAGATGTTGAATTATCACCCTCACCTGGCTTTACTTTATAAAGAATAAGTGTATAAATGTGTGTTTACATTATGGAGTACTGTAGTGAATAAGAGGTATCCTGTAAAAGACAATTAATATACTAAACCTTCATTGGAGCAAATATCCCTTTTGTCCGAAGATGAATCTAGCTTTGAAAAATAAAGCTAATTATACATCCAGTAAGTGAACTTGCAGGTTGCATAACAGTGATCATCAGGCATTAGATACAAGTCAAAGTTCATGCTCTATTATGGCAGGATACATATCACCTGTCAGCCATCTTAGCAAACAGTTTAGTCCATGTTTGCTACTTAAACCTAGAATAAAATCTATTGCATATCGGACCAATTTTGTCCAGCAGGACATAGTCTGTAACACTTCTATAAAGCACCATTTACAATGATGACACTATATAACAATGAGATATAGCTTTATTAATAGCTATAATAAATGAGGTTGGTGGAAGAAGGAGTTAAGAAAGTAATTTGTCAAAGGAGAGCCAAACAGAAATCATATGCAATAAACCCTAGATCTGTAAATGAAATAAAAAGCATCTTGCTTCACTGATAGCCATATGTACAAAAGATGGATGGAAAGAGAAGGGCTAAAGTATCAGTGCCCCATCTGCTCACATGTACAGCTGATCAAAGGCAATAAAATGAATCACAATAGATATCATTTCTGCTGTGATCCTTATGGCATTTTCACAACACACTATTTCCATGTCTAAATAAAATACACAAAAGGTATCAATATTAATTAATATTAAAAGTATATCCATGCTGCATTTTACAGATTTTAATACAGAGAATCTACCCTCCTAAAAGTTTTATCCAAAGCATGTTTCCCCAACCTTGTGCCCTCTCCAGCATGGTATCAATTTAACAAATTTTTAGAACTACAGATTAGGAAAGGTTCTGTTTTATACAATCTAGAAGAGGATGGTGATTTTCTTTTCTTTCTTTTTTTTCATTCTAATGAATTTCATATCTCTTGCCTATGTATTTAAGTTAAAACACGTGAGCTATATAATGTTGCCAAAGCAATAGAGGTGGTAGCAACCATGGTACCCAGATAACAAGATGTTTAGAAAGTTCTCAGCACAGCACTTTGGAATATATATTTCAGAGTACAGGGAATCAATAGAGGCTTCAAAATACATTGCAACAGGCTTTCAACAATGTATTTTTGTTGCAAGGGTCTTGCTCATCTAGTTCTGAACACTTCCATGTACAATTGTTACTTTGATACAGCATTCTAACAACTATTCAGCACAAAAGTATTACAAAATGAATAGTTTTCAAGGGTTCCCTAACTTCAACAGTTATGGTGGTCTTGAGCAGATACAGAAGTTTTGCAAATCCATCTTAGACAGACATGTTTTCCAAATCCATCTTAGATAGACAAGCTGCTTGACAGCTTTATCTGCTAGAACTGAAGGTTGTTGTTTGTAGCTTATGTTACAGCTACACAATTCCATAGTATAAAAACCAAAGTTTTCTGGGACATTTTCTGATGATCATCTTCACTTTAGTCATATTCAAGACGAAAATCAAAGCACTTAAACCAGATGAAGTAGAGTTTTAAGTTACCTGCATTTGGATAATATCTAATCTTATATATCCATTCAATTTTTATAAGAAGCCATCAATACATGTTGAACAAAAAAAGAGAACCAACAGATTTAAGCATGGTGGCATAATCTGATGCAAAATACACACTTTAAGGAATGTACTATTTGGATAGACCTGTAAAGACCAGGCTTAGGAACTGGGTCTTTACGAGATCGCCTTCTGCCACCGAGAGCCTCCCACCGGCCCGTACGCTCCCATAGAGAGGGTCTCCTCATGGTGCCGTCAGCTAGACAATGTTGACTGGCGACACCCAGGGGGAGAGCCTTCTCCATGGGAGCACCTGCTCTCTGGAACGAATTGCCCCTGGAATTAAGAACTAGCCCTGACTTACGCACCTTCTGCCACAGTCTCCAAACCTTTCTCTTTCAACAAGCCGGGCTGGCATAAAGCATGTTTTTAAATTTTAAAATTTAAATTTTTAAATTTAAATTTTTATTATTTTAATTAGGGTTAGTTTGGTTTTTTTCCACATTTTGGCCAATATTTTAATGATGTTTTTAATTATGCCTTTTAATAGCTTTTTCTAACTTTTGTATATTTGTTTTTATTTTGGCTGTACACCGCCCTGAGTCCTTCGGGAGTAGGGCAGTATAAAAAACCAATAAACCTAAACCTAAGATAAGAATAGCATTCTCCCATTCAACAGGCAGAAGTAACCGGCATATTTGCTCAAAGGCTGTATACATCTGTCCTACCAAAAATTCATCACTGACTTCCTAAATCCTCATTATTTCAATGGTGCATTTAACAAAAAGTTTGTTTTTAATACAAACATAAAATACTACTAGTAATATAAATAAACTCTTAATGTCATTGTAGTCCAGCAATATTTATGTAGCAATCTTGCTCAGAAAGAAATCCAGTTTGAAATGTCACCCTGAAGTACATTTCTAAGGATCCACCAACTTTTAGCTGGGTAGACAACTGGTAGACAATTTGGAGCCATTGCAAAGACTTAACTTTCATGTTTCCTCCTTTACGGCAAATACACAATAAGTATTTGGCAAAAAACAATATTTTCCACTTCTTCGGTATGTGCCCAGAACATGCAGTCCTTCTGATGCTTGAATTATAGAAAATGATTGTTCCCTTTCTCCTCCCTCCCCCCCACGAAGATTCCACCCTTTTGTAGCAATTAAGGCGTCAGGCTAGACACCCGGAGGAGACTGGGAATTCTAGTCCCACTTTAGTAACAAAGCCAACTGGATGACCATGGACTAGTCACTTTCTCTCAGTCCTTGGAAGGAGGCAATGGCAAATCACTTCTGAAAAACTGCTCAAATACCGAGGGTTAGTCCAGGCTGTCATCACGAGTTAAAATTCTGCCTCAAAGGCACACACGCACCCCATGTAAAAAGGCTCCTAAACAGAACTATACAGACTATATACAGTATTTGGGCTAAGATCATTGGGAATTGAAGGTGGTAATGAATGTCATTTAGCATTGCTCATATCGAAACTCTGACATTTCCCTTGTATATCAATGACCAGGCAATTCTGTTTAGGAGCCTTTTGCATTCTTATGTCTCAGAGTCACTACCAAAGGTTATCTACTCTAATCTGCTTTCCTTTGTGCATAGTATTCTGAAGATAGCATCAAGGGAGGTAATTCCTATGAACCATTAGATTGTCCTTCATCTCAGACCGGCAAATCATTATATATGTCCTGATGCTGACAGTCAAATCATGGCCTGTTCACACAAACGCCTCTGCCTCTGGCAGAATGCAAATAGCTACTGGAGAAGGGGGAATACGGTATCACATCAACTGTGGCTGAGGCAGTCATAAAAATCTGCAATATCAGTTTTGAAGGGTTGGCAATAATGGATCAAATCATGCACATTCATTTACTGGTTTGTGGCATTTATAATATCCCTTTCCTCCAAAGATCTAAAGGCAACATCCTTATTACTTGTCTCTCCCATTTTAACCTCAAAACAGACTACGAGGAAAAGTCAGTTTGACTGGTCCTAAATCACCAGTAATATTCATGGTTGAATGCAGATTTTGACCCCTCTCTTATTCTAATCCAACGCTCTTGCCACTATACAGCACGGTCCTAATTCTCCATGCTGCAACATGGTTGAGATCTCAAAGTCAGAGAGGATCGTGAGAAACTGGTCCAGATTTCCCCTAAAACTGCCATGGAGCAAGATAGGCAGGGGAATAAGCCTCAGATCATTGTTAACTAGACTTCAATGCTGACTTCCAGCCTTGAAACAAGAACAAGTGTCTCCTGAAAAAAAATATTGCCGGCTTAAATCCTCCAATGAGCAGTCTCGTTTGTTAAAGCTTAACCCACTGCCTGTTGAGAAGAAGGGCATTTCTTCATGAAGGTTTTTTTAATGTGCAGAATAATTCATATTTTTTATTGTGTTCTCCATCACAGTATTGATGCAAAATAGGTTTCCAGCATTTTATTTTGTTCATACAAGAGTGACAGGGCTGAAAATCCAGAAAAACGAAAGAACCAAACTATTCTTTCTTTAAACTCAAATGTAAATTTATCACCCTGTCCACAGGAGCACTTCACGTTCGGTATGTTTATTTATCTCTGCTCAGTAATTACAAGCCTCAGAAGAGGTGGAAAGCACCACAGATGTAACCATTGCAATATTTCTCCTTCAAGGTCATTGCAAATGAAATTAATTTTAAAAACTGAAAATAAATTACAGAAAACCCCATTTCAGTCATCAATAAAAGAATATTCATTTCATGATCACTGCCTTGGGGTTATTAAACAGAAAGCACACCCTGGTTTTTGCTGGCAGCCAGAAAGCCAAGGTGCTTCTAGGAATACTTTTTTTGCATAACTGCCCTGTCTCTTACATGGAATGTTAAATGGGATCGTAATGGGGGGGGGGGGGGGGGGGCTGGGGATGACTATTTCAATTATTCTCCAGCATTAGTTTCGTACTTTTTCTTCTCACACACAAATGCATGCACTAAGGAACTTAGATGTCTAAGGAAATACTGGAGAGCTGGTGCAATGCATTTTGATGTGAGCTTCTAGGAAATTCCATCTGTAAATAATCTAAGAGTCATAGCGTCCTTGGTGCTCTCTGAGCTTGGTTATTTGCTTGCAGACATTTCATTACCTGACTAGGTAAATGTCTGCTAGCAAACAGCCAAGCTCAGAGAGCGCCAAAGGCTTCACAGCTCAACCCTGAACTATATATTGTATATTCTCTTCTATTGAATTCTAGTCGCTTCTATTGAATCCGCGAGTCTGTCAGCATCCTTGTTTGCAAGGAAAACCTGTATGGCAGTTAAGAGATCAACTTGCTTTTATCCATCACTTAACCCAATCCTTGATCTCTCTTCTTCTCTTATACTCTTCCCCAGCAGTGAAATTCATTTTTTTTTACTACCAGTTCTGTGGCCGTGGCTTGGTGGGCATGGCAGGGGAAAGATACTACAAAATCCCCATTCCCACACCACTCTGGGGCCAACCACAGGTGGTATCTGCCAGTTCTCCGAACTACTCAAAATTTCCGCTACTGGTTCTCCAGAACCTGTCAAAACCT
Source organism: Rhabdophis nuchalis (assembly GCA_039707465.1). Lineage (NCBI taxonomy): Eukaryota > Metazoa > Chordata > Lepidosauria > Squamata > Natricidae > Rhabdophis > Rhabdophis nuchalis. Next base: position 93,655,115 of record CM077648.1, on the reverse strand, counting down.
GCTGAATTTCACCCCTCTCTTCCCTTCCTTCCTTCCTTCCTTCCTTCCTTCCTTCTTCTTTTGATATCATATGTATTTGATAGGGAATGAGCATCTATTTAGTATTGTACAATTTCAAGATTCTTTATATGCATTAAGCAAAAATAATACCAAGAATGCTAACAAAAATCTTCACTAACTCCTCTACAATTCCATGTTTCTCAGGAGATGTCGCAGCTCTATTAAGTTACATCTTTGCACTAAAACCATTCAGTATTCACTGATAAAGTTCAGTATTGATAGAACCAAGTTGTTATGGCCTGTAATTCTTCAACACTTATATCGTAATAAATGTATAGTTTTTAAAACATTGCAAGCCTTTTTGTTCTTTTTCTTGCATCTGAGTAGCAAGCCAGTGCTTGGGAATATGAAGGTAACCTTTTCTTTATGGCACTTCAGCTTGTAGTTAGAAACCATTTCTAGATAATAAAATGCTACTTTCTGGCAATACACATACATCACCAGACTCAATCGTGTCTTTGTATTGAACATAGAGAACCATAAACTATTATTTTGACAATGAGACTGTCTTAAAAAATTTAGAAAGTATTTCACAAAAGTGGGAGATGCATTTCTTTAAAATACAGTCTTAGTATTAATTTAGATGGCCGAGTATATCGGGTTAACCTTCCCAACATGGCACCCTCCAGATGTGTTGACACAACAAGAGATTCAACTAGTGTTGCATCAGAGCAAACTCTTGGTTTGAAGCAATTCTCAAGAAAATTCTTTCGGGTGAGCCTTCAGTATGGCAGTAATGATGACTGCAAGAAACAGGACTGCTCCATAGACACCCAATTTTAATATCTCACAATGACTTAATGTAAGATTGTGCTGAGAGTTTTCAGAATGTTTACACTTTTCCACAGTGTTTGAGGGTTCATCCACATATTCCACTTGTCATAGCATGAAGATGCCCCATCATATCTTTGTAGAAAAAAAATGTCACAATATATTATACATTTTATCGCCAGCCTGTTCCTCAGACAGTAGTCAGTTGTGTTCTGGTATACTAGAGGTGTTTTCCTTCTTATCCCAAAATTTTCCATATAAACAATCTAGGGCACATTTAGCAGGAACCTTGGGGCAGTGTAGTATGGATTGACAAACAGCTCAACTCTAGTTGGCTCAGCATATCTTTTGAGTGTCTATGGAGATTCTCAATCATCCAGGTCGTGGTTGTCCCAAAGGCGCTTTTTCAAGAGGCAACTTGACTTTCTGGTTTTCTTTGAAGACATTTCACTTCTTAGAAGCAAAGAAGCTTCTTGGATGAGAAGAATCCTCTTGGATGAAAAGTGAAACGTCTTCAAAGAAAAACCAGAAAGTCCAGTTGCCTCTTGAAAAAGCTCCTTTGGGACAACCACGACCTAGATGACTGAGAATCTCCATAGACTGGACAACTGGACTTTCTGGTTTTCTTTGAAGACATTTCACTTCTTAGAAGCAAAGAAGCTTCTTGGATGAGAAGAATCCTCTTGGGTGAGAAGTGAAATGTCTTCAAAGAAAAACCAGAAAGTCCAGTTGTCTCTTGAAAAACCACCTTTGGGACATGTCTTTTGAGAGAACCCTTCCTATCTAGTCTCTATGCCGGCTATTCAGTGTTATTTGGGCTACAAGTGAGTCCAGATCCTTGAACTGAAGTTGAATTATATGCTGTTTTATATGTTGAACTTTGAACAAACTGGTTTATATATTGCATTTTCAAAAGAATGTTTACCTATTGGCATACGCTTTCACAGAATAAGAGTTTCTTTACCAGTCACCAATCTCTTTTCCTAACAGTATTACAACTGCACAAACAGCAACACAACGCAACCCCATTCCAGATATGTGTTAAAACGTGGCAGCACAATTTATGCTAATATGATTGTTTCCTGACTCCCAAAAGAGGAAAGGATGGCCTAGTAGTTGCATGGTAGTCCTCAGACCAAGTTACAAAGAGCCCAGGCCACATGAAGCAGTATATCCTACTGAGTACTAGAAAACTAGCAGATAGCAAGGATAAGATGTTTTAGCAGCAGTCCTACCCAGATGCTAGATTTCTCAACCTTGATAGTTTTAAGATCTGTGGACTTCAACTCCCAGAATTCCCAGCCACCATGGAAATTGAACCCCACAGATCTTAAAGTTGTTAAGGCTGAGGAACTGTGGTAGAGGATTGTTTAGAAATTATCCAAACATCTTCTGCAAAATGTTTGCATTCTGTGGCAACCTAGTTAATGTAACAGGGCAGGAGGGGTAGGGGGGTAGGGGCGAGAGACTTGTTTGAAGAAGAAAGTTTTAAAGTAAATATAATGTTTCAGGGCTTCCCAGGACAGGGCTTAGAGAAAAAAAACATCAAATTCTAATCCTTGTTCTGTTGTGTAGCTTCTCATTGTTTAGGATGCACCTTTCCTTCCACCATGGAAATATCATGAGGAAAAAAATACTGCTAAAACCTAAATTACTTTATGTATGTCCTACCCTTCCATTCCTAATATTGTTTAAATCAATTAACTCTAAAATACAGATTTATAATTAAATATAAAACAAATATAAAGAAGAAAGAAAGAAGTCACGTGCTGTAAATTAAGACTATTTGACTGAGCAAATCTACATAAAGCCAAATTCCTATCTGAATAAAAACTGTATCTGTTGGGAGAAAGGCAAGATGAATTGAGCCAATCCAGACACTTTTAAAGTGGGATTCATATTGTAGTAGGGAAGCACCCAGGAGAAGGCCCTTACTTGTATCCCTGTCAATCATGCCTTAAGTGCCCATGATAACTTTAAGATGAGTGGACTGTATCTCCTGGAATTATCCAGCCAGCATGCTGGAGATACAAGATGTCAGACATAGAGAGAAGCTGCCCTATATATTTGGCCCCCGTTGATTGCACATAGTGGTAGTGATCAACCTGTTTTCAAAAGGAAGGCTCCATTATATCTTTGTTGGTGCTGACCTTGTTGGCCTTCTGGAAGTTATAGCTTTGTCATCTAGAATCCTATGAACCTGGTGGAAAACCAAAAGTGATTGCATTTTTGGGGAAATGAATGGTGCTCTCTCTCTCCTGTTGACTAGGAATTTAATAGTTGTATTGTTTAATGGTTTTTGCAGTTATTTGGGAGGTTGATTTTATATATATACTTTTATTTACGGTCACAGACCAAAAGGGAGGTTGATTTTCTGGATGCTTCATTTTGTAAACTGCCCAGAGTCCTGTTAGAAAGGGGGGCAGTTATATAAATTTAATAAATAAATAAATCTCTTTGCCTCTAAGCTGATCGAATTTGAGAGTTTTCCATAAGATTGCAACTTTATTAGATAGAAAAGGCCGTAAGTAAATTTACTTGTTTAAAAGCAAACATTTTTGAGAGAAGAGAGAAATTAAAAATGTTACAACTGAGATGAATGTCGCACAGCTAATACCAGAATAAATGAAGACTATCCAAATATTGATAAACATCAATATTCTACTTCATGCTGATAAATGCATTGTAAATGCCCAAAAGTAAATCTATAAATAAAAAGAAATCCTCCCTTTACAGACATATGAAAACGTTCTTGCTTTTATCCTTAGGTGATCATCACCTATCATCAAATCTTTGAGGACTTTTTCTGGGATTATCAGCATTAGAATCACAATGTGGACCAAACTTCACACATTCCACAAAACAAACCACTTATACATTATGAAACAATCCACTGACTGTAAATTGACAACAGACACTGACTGGTTTAATGTTATCTGGTATACTGTACTATAAGTTCCATAATTCCCAAACAGCAGGGGCAATACTTGGGGATTCTAGAAATGCTATAGCAATACAGAGGGAATCACTTGAGGGGCGCTGGGAGAGACCTACAGAAGAACAATTATTCCAAAAGAAAAAAAGTATTTCCCACAATTGTAGAAATCAACAAAACATTAGTATAAGGTCCCTTTATCAGTCACCGCTGCCCTTCAAGCAAACCAGGACAGAAGAATTTCTGCAGCCTTGTTCTTCCTTCCTTTTCTCAGATACTATCCATACACCCCATCACAACCTCTGTCTCCTTCGGTTTCATCATCTGGTTTTCCTGCTAGGTGACTTGAGTGGGGCATGGAAAGACCAGGAGAGCTCTTGTTTAAAAATGCATGCTGCATGCAAATAAGGCTGGCTTAAAAATGCTAGCACTGTTGTCAAGCTGCACTTTTCCTAGATTTGCCAGGAGGGGCTGTGCCTTGTAAAACCATTTAGCCCAAGTGCCGAAAGATGATATCATGATACCTGGGGCAAATGGGGCATTTTGCCTCCATGGCTACTGTCTTCTAGCGTGGATCAAATGTCTTGGCTAATGTAACCCATTGCAGATATAGCTGAAGCCCATGTATAAAATGAAACACCACTTATGTGTGTGCCTCTTAATCTGCACTGACACTTCTCTGCTTCTCCCTGCTCAAATCCACAGATCCTCAAAACTTACTGGGTAGAAGATTAAATATAGATTTATTATGGGATTATAGGATTTCCTGGACCATACACCTGGGCTCATAAATACAGCAGACAGCAATCATAGCTCCTGAGATGGATGGCTTGAATCCTCCATGCTTTGCTCCTGGCCATCCATGATGAAAAATCAATGTATTTGCTGCCTCTCTTATATATATATATATATATTATATATGTTACACACACACACACACACACACACACACACACGCACATATGCGAGCGCACATATCCACGGCAACCCAGAGAGGTGTGTGCCACAGCAATACTCAACAGTCAATTGCTACACTATTTCCACTAATGTCTGCCCTGTGTGGCATCTTCCCTCCATCCAGTTTTTTTTTTATTCTCCTTGAGAAGCTTTGTGCTTTGAGGAGCTGCTGCTGCTGCTGCTTCTTAAATACAAAATGGACAGATCCACCTGTTCTCTCACATACACACACACCAGCACAACCAGACATCAGGCAGGGTCAATTCCCTCGAAACTTGCATGCTCTTGTGCAGGACTCCCGCGCGATGCTCCTGTAGAAAAGGCCGGTTGTATTCCGTATGGAAAACGAGGCACCGGCGGTTCATTTACAATTGATTTGGGTACACAAGCGGGCGGGCGGGCAAGAAGGGCATTCTTCTGCACGCAAGGTTCCCCTCCACCCGGGACAAACGGGAGACGCATCGACCCTCCGCCCCAATAAATAAATAAATAAATAAAGCCCACGATCAGCCTTCGCGGGCTCCGCAAAGCGCTCCTGCCAAAGTTTCCTGGGATGACACAGAAGCGGAGGCAGGAGGCTGCGGGGATGGGCTTCGCTTCCTCCTCCTCCTCCTCCTGTTGCCGCCGCCACAACCGTGCTTGCAAATTAAAAAAAAAAATTGAAAAGCTACTCCTCCCCTCCTGCTGCTAATGCTCTTGCAGAGACCGGGATAAGAAAGCGAGCCAAAGGGAGCTGCGCCCAGCAGGCTTTTGAAGGTCCATCCGGAACCCCATGCCTGAGAAAGCAAGGAAATCGCTCAGCTTGCCCGCACCCCGGCAGATCTCGCCTTCCTCCCCTTCTTCTCCAGCCCCCTCCTCCTCCTCCTCCCCTTTCTCCCTCCTGCAAGCTCGGCTCTTCCCTCGCCTGGATCGCGCCCCCCGGACCTTCCGCCTCCACCCCGCCTATTTCGTTCCTCCCCAGCCCACCTTAGGCAACCCGGGGATGAAGGCAGGGGGACAGGCAGGGGGGAGAGAGACGCGTCGGTATTTTTTCTCCCTCTCTCCCCCCTCCGCCCACTCCCCGAGCTTTTTACAAAAGGCAACCGCGCACACGCCGACGCTGGCCGGCACGAGTTGGGACGGCTGCATTGCCAGCCTCGCGCCGAGACCCCAACCCCCCTCCCGCTTCGAGGGACACCCACCCACCCATCCACCCCGGCCGCCTACCTGCTTCTCCGCAAGCGACGCTTCCCCCAAGTTCAGGCTTGGCATCCCAACGAGAGATCGAGGAGGAGGAGGAGGAGGACCACTCTTCATTCAAATTCCTGCCGTTCGCCGAGGGGAGGACTTCAACCGGGAGAGAAACACGCTGTGCGCGCGCCTGCGTACCTCTCCTTGCGTGCGTGTGTGTATGTGTGTGTGTAAGGCGCGCACACAGACACACACACCCTTCTTCCCCTGAAACGGTGCCTGTCTCGGTTTATGCCCTCCCCCCCCCCCCCTCTCCGTCCCCTTACAACCCGCGGAGGGTTAAAGCCGCCGGTCGCCTTAAAAGTACGATTCTACCGCGGGGCAATGGAGATTTGACCCGCGGGGAAGCCCCGACCGGGTTCGGGGAGCCAGCAGAGGTTGCGGGGCTTGGTTGCTGGAGATAACCGGCGGAAGAAGCCGGGGCTTTACCAGCCGTCGCTACCGCAGCCGCGTCACTGGGAAATGGATCAAGAGCAGGCGGGCGGGACGTGCCTGGAGAGTGATCCCGGAGGAGGCCGACGCCGGTCGCCTCCCCGCCCTTCCAGGTGGGGTTTGTGGGGCCCCGATTCGGATGCTCCCGTAGCTGGAGATCTCCACGCTCCCTTTACGCGAACGACGCCTCCACACACACACACACACACACGCCTCCACACACACACGCACTTTAACAGGGGCTGGGAAACAGCCGCACGCCTGCGTGCACACGCAACAGCTGGTTATTGTTATCCATGTGCCCGGTTGCAAGGAATAGCAGCGCCGAGATCAGCAGCGTGGGATCGGAAGGGAGGAGGAAGAGGAATGGGGGGGGGGGGGGTTGTTGGACAGGGCGCGCCAGAAGTCGCAACTGCAGAGCAGGTATTCCTCGCTGTGCCGTCGTCGTCGTCCCCCCAAATCCGCTCTCCATTTGCCCACCCGAAACCTAGGCACGCGAGAGGTAGCAGCTGCCTGGAAAGTCCCAATGGGTGTACACGCGGCCGAGACCAGCTGCCGGCGCCGACCCGCGTCCCCGACAACACCTGGGAAGAAGCATGGCGAGGTGTGCAGGGAGAAGAGGCAGCAATTTTCCAGATGTTTAATGCAGCAACTGGAACATTAACCCCGTGACTTTATGTAACCTTATGCCTGCGCAGTCCAGCGGCAGGAGCTGCCAGGAAACCATCTTTCCTGTGAGCTCAACAGTGCTCAGGATCAGTTACACACACACACATACACACCCCAAGGCTTTGTGCATTGCATGCCCCACACGGTCACTTAGTAGCAGTTTGCAGGACAGCTGTTGAGCATCTCCCTCCTGTATAGCCAAAGCACATGCCTGTGCAAGCCACAGTTACCCTGTACTGACAGCCTTGATCACAGCTGTGAAACCTTCATCCATTAGAGAAAGAAAATAGCTGCCAAAGAAATAGCTGTATCTTGCCTGCAGCCCTACAGATACGTGCATATAAAGGCTGTTTAACTCCCTCTGATCTAAACATAGGTAGATGTGGGGATGTGAAGGCGATAGGCTTTGACATCCTCTGAAAATAATCTTACACATAAGCAACAGGTGATGAGAAATCTTTTTTGTATAGGCTTCTCCAACTGCTAGGTACCAACATTCTTTACAACAACTCTCACCAGCTGCATACGCATCCCTGCAGTAAGCATCCTTAATGACTGTAGGCCATAGGCAGTGAGTAGGAATCTTCCAAAAAGGAGCATAGAGATGGCTAATTGGGAAACACATCCCCCCCAAGGCCACGTAACGCATGGATAGAATGAAAGAGTACCTTCCATACAACAAGACCAGAAACTACATGTAATTCAGACACATGGCTATATCAATTGCAAAACAGCTGCTAAGAGACATCCATCCCATAATCAAAAACAATTGGGAAGGTACATCAAAGCTCAAACATTCCAGCTGCTGTCAAAAGCTACTTACTTGTTACTTCATTTACATTTTCCCAGCAGATGTCTATCAGTAATAGTTATACACCGGGCACCATAGTTATACAGCAAGTACATTAAAAACACTTTGGCATGAAATATAGGCATTGGGAAGCCGCACTTTTGAAATGCGATGTTACAAAACATGGGTTTGGATGTTACAAAGCATCCAGGTGTTATGGGGAAAGCAATGTAGCAATTCTAATCTACATCACTCTTAACAGACATAGTCTCAGAAAACAGCTATTAGAAAATTAGCTACCTAGATCTTTCTAAATATGCTGATATTTTATCACAGTTCCTCTTATCAAACAAATGTTCTGGATAATGTATCTTAAGGGAGCAGAAAATGATCTGGTGGAACTCTATGTCTATCTCAAAACTACCATTCCCTGGATTCCGTTGAAATAAGGGATTATTAAAATAATTTCAGAATGTGGTACAAATTGTGGTAGAACCAAAAACATTGAAATCTGCCTATTTGCTTCTCAAATATGCTTTCTTCTGTTCGTTTTATATACTGTGCATTCCCAACCTACAGGCCAGCCCCCAGCTGTTAACAGTACACTCAATAAATAATTATCACAGCCAGGATTTTTTAAAAAAAAAAACCAAAATAAAATGCTATCATAAAGCTATTTAAAATAATGAACAAGCAATGCAACATAATAAAACAAAAACAAAAATACATTAAAAAAATACAAGGCATGAGCAATCTAGCAGCAAATTAAGCATAGCTACTATGGAGAAAAAGGTAGAGAATTAAAAAATACTGTTTAAATTATTTGTTAAAGCACGCACAAAAATAATCAATTATACTTACTGGGAGAAGGAATTTCAGTGTCGATACCACCACCAATAATAATAATAATAATAATAATAATAATAATAATAATAATAATAATAATAATAATAATAATAATAATAATAATAATAATAATAATAATAATAATAATAATAATAATAATAATAATAAAATAGAGTTAGAAGGTACCTTGGAGGTCATCTAGTCTAACTCCCTGCCTAGGCAGGAAGCCCTATACCATTTCAGACAAATGGCTATCCAACATCTTCTTAAAGACTTGCAGTGTTGGGGCATTCACAACTTCTGGTGGCAAGCTGTTCCACTGATTAATTGTTCTAACTGTCAGGAAATTTCTCCTCAGTTCTAAGTTGCTTCTCTCCTTGATTAGTTTCCACCCATTGCTTCTTGTTCTACCCTCAGGTGCCTTGGGGAATAGTTTGACTCCTTCTTCTTTGTGGCAACCCCTGAGATATTGGAACATTGCTATCATGTCTCCCCTAGTCCTTCTTTTTATTAAACTAGACATACCCAGTTCATGCAACCGTTCTTCATATGTTTTAGTCTCTAGTCCCTTAATCATCTTTGTTGCTCTTCTCTGCACTCTTTCTAGAGTCTCCACATCTTTTCTACATTGTGGCAACCAAAACTGGATGCCGTAAATATAAACAGTCACTGGAGGACTATCACATCGTACACCATAAAACATCAATTCTGATAAATTTAATGTGGAACAGCTAAAAAAATACAGAAACCATCAAAACTATTCATAACTATTATACATATACAAGTCAGGAAATATGTTGCTTCTGCTTTCCCTTGCACACCTTGTCTCTAGACGCGACCTCCTGAGCCTGCGGGAGTCTCCCCTCTCGCAGGCCTGGCCCTCCTGTTTAACACGGGCCCGCCTCGATGACGGACTGATTAATCCTGAGAGGTGGGCGAAGCGCAGGTTGAGGGGGTTTTTAGGGAGGTTTTTAATTAGGCTTTTAGGGGGTTCCAGGGAGGAGGGGAAAAATAGTCCAGGGAGGGGACAGCAAATGAGGCCGGCAGGCGGAAGTAGGGAAACGGAGGAAGGGAGGGGGGGGGTCATTTCCACGGTAGCTCTTTCCATCGATTCGGTCTGGGGGAGGGGCAGGGGCGGAGGGAGACGAAATGGGTACCATCAGTTGGAAGACTGTGGCCGCTGGATCCAGGCGGTCACGTGCTCCAACTCTCCGCTCTCCCATCGCAGACTAGGTGGGCAGGAATCACAGGCCCAGGGCCCGAAGCTGATGTTATGCAATGCCAGGTCCGTGGTTCAAAAATCCCCCCTCATTCGTGACCTTGTGTCAGAGGGGGACCCGGACCTGGTGGGTATAACGGAAACCTGGTTGGGCCACGAGGGGGGTACGCCCCTCGTGGACATGTGCCCACCAGGTTACCGTGCTTTTCATCAGCCTAGGGCCCTAGGGAGGGGTGGGGGGGTGGCGATTATCGTAAAGGAAGGTCTTGAGCCAAAGGAGACCTCTGTCCCCCAGACAACCGGGTGTGAATCTCTCTATGTGAGATGGGGCCTAGGAAGGCAGTTGGGCATGTTAGTTGTATACCTGGCTCCTCGCTATGCAACAACAGCCCTGCCCGAGCTCCTAGAGGTGATAGCCGAGGCGGCAGTTGAGACCCCCAGACTGGTAGTCATGGGGGACTTTAACTTGCCGTCGGCGGGCGAAGCCTCTGGAGCAGCTCGGGAGTTCATGGCTTCCATGACGGCCATGGACCTGACCCAAGTAGTTTTAGGCCCCACTCACGAGGGGGGGAACACACTGGATCTCATCTTTGTCTCGGGACAGTGGAGCCGTGATCTTGGAATAGGGGATCTAGTCATTACTCCCTTGTCATGGACGGATCACGCTCTCCTTCGGCTGGACTTTCCAATCGCTGCACCCCACCGCGGGGAGGCGGAACCGGACACTCCTATATGGTTCCGCCCCAGGCTTCTAATGGACCCGGAAAGGTTCCAGAGGGAGCTTGGGCCAATTCCTGTGACCCTGCCCCGCGACTCGACTGAGGACCTAGTGGCCGCATGGTTAAGTGCAGCCACGGGGGCCTTGGACCGAGTTGCGCCCTTGCGGCCTCTCTTGCGGCGACGAATCACCCGGGCTCCTTGGTTCACTGAGGAGCTCCGGGGGATGAAACGCCACAAGAGATGCCTAGAGAGTAGATGGAGATCCTCTCGCTCCGAAGCCGACCGAACACTAGTGAGAACCCATATTAGGGCTTATTTAGTGGCGATAAGAGTGGCCAAACGGGAGTATTGTGCCACTCTTATTGCATCCGCAGATAACCGCCCTGCCGCCCTGTTTGGGGTGACCCGCTCCCTCCTTCACCAGAGGCCGCGGGAAGCCCCTCTGCAAGGGCGAGCAGAGGAATTTGGGATTTATCTGCAGGAGAAAATCACTCGGATTCGGAATGAGCTACCCTCCATCGACAGTGGTCCTGTGGGACTGTCCGAGGCTAGTCTTGAGGCTCCTTCTTGGGAGGAGTTTGACTTTGTTACCACCGAGGATATGGACAGGTTGTCAAGGAAACTTAGGGCGACCACATGTTTATTGGACCCGTGTCCCTCCTGGCTTGTACTGGCATCCTGGGAGACGACACGAGGCTGGCTCCAGGGCATTGTCAACGCATCTTTGAGTGAGGGGTCCTTACCTGCCGTCTTGAAAGAGGCGGTAGTGAGGCCCCTCCTCAAGAAGCCGTCCCTGGACCCAGCTTTACTAGAGAACTATCGTCCGGTCTCCAACCTTCACTTTTTAGTGAAGGTTGTCGAGAGTGTGGTGGCACAACAGTTTCCCCATCACCTGGAGGAAGTTGATTATCTAGACCCGCGCCAGTCCGGCTTCCGGCCCGGTCACAGTACTGAGACGGCATTGGTCGCGTTGGTTGATGATCTCTGGAGGGCGCGGGATAGAGGGTATTCCTCTATCCTAGTCCTATTAGACCTCTCGGCGGCTTTTGATACCATCGACCATGGTATCCTATTGCACCGACTGGGGGGGTTGGGGCTGGGAGGCACCGTTCTGCGGTGGTTCTCATCCTACCTCTCTGGTCGGTCGCAATATGTGTTGACGGGAGGGCAGAGGTCGACCTCGAGGCCTCTCCTATGTGGGGTTCCTCAGGGGTCGGTCCTCTCGCCCCTCCTTTTCAACACATATATGAAGCCGCTGGGTGAGATCATCCGTGGTTTTGGGGTGGAATACCATCTGTACGCTGATGACACTCAGTTGTACATATCCACCCCAAACCACCCCAACGATGCCGCCGAAGTGCTGTCCCGGTGTCTGGAAGCCGTACGGATCTGGATGGGTGGTAACAAACTCAAACTCAACCCTGCCAAGACTGAGTGGCTGTGGTTTCCGGCACCCCGGTTCAGCCAGATCACTCCAACTCTGGCCATTGGGGGCGAAACACTGGCCCCCGTGGAGAGGGCGCGCAATTTGGGTGTCCTCCTGGATTCCCGGCTGTCCATGGAGGACCATGTGGCAGCCGTGGCCAGGGGGGCGTTCCATCAGGTTCGCCTGATGCGCCAACTGCGCCCCTTACTGGACCGGGCTGCCCTACGCACAGTCACTCAAGCACTCGTGACGTCCCGACTCGACTACTGTAATACTCTCTACATGGGGCTTCCCTTGAGGTGCACTCGAAAGCTACAGCTAGTCCAAAACGCAGCCGCGCGGGTGATTATGGGAGCCACTAGATGCTCCCACATAACACCGATCCTGCGCGAGCTGCATTGGCTTCCTGTGGCCTTTCGAGTGCGCTTCAAGGTTTTGACTACCATCTTTAAAGCGCTCCATGGCTCGGGACCTAGTTATATGCGAGACCGCCTCCTGCCCCATACATCCCTCAGACCAATCCGCTCCCACAGAGAGGGCCTCCTCAGGGTACCGTCGGCCGGACAATGCCGACTGGCGACGCCCAGGGGAAGAGCCTTCTCTGTGGCGGGGCCAGCCCTTTGGAATGACCTACCCCCTGAATTACGTACCATCACCGACCTCCGCCTCTTCCGCCAATGTCTTAAGACATATCTGTTTCAACAAGCCGGCCTAGCCTAACCTCCCTTGGGGACTTAAGATAGTTTTAAATTGGGTTTTAAAATTTGGTTTTAGCGCAGGATGGGGTTATTTAATAGTTTTTTAAAATTATATTTATTGTATTTTTGTATGTTTTTTAAATTTCCTGTGCGCCGCCCTGGGTCCTCTGTGGAGAAGGGCGGGGTATAAATTTAAATAAATAAATAAAAATAAAATAAATAAATCTCTCTTTTATGCAGAAAATCACTGCAGATTCAGAGGCAGCCCAGTCTAATAATAGTGGACCCCATAGCCTTCCAGATGTTGCTGGATATAATACTCAGTCATCAAGAAATAGCCCAACAGTTTTACGACCCTGGTTACTTTATATTATTTTACTTAAAACTTCATTTCTTGGAACAGGACTATGAAGGTATGAATGTCTGCATTTGATTGTGCACTGTGTATTCCCTTTTATCCCCAATATGCCTGCAAGTACCATTAATCACACCTAGATTGGATAGTCAAAAAAAACCCCAAACCCACAAGGGCAAACTCATTTCACATACCATTGCCAAACAATTTGTAATCTTATTTGCATATGCTCATAAAGGGTCCAGGTCAATTCTGGATGACTTGAATTCAAGTATAAAATTTATATTTTTGGAAAGTTTATTTTTTTTTTTAAAAAAAATTTTTCCAGAAATACTTTCACAGTAAATTTCCATTATTATTTTTTTTTAATGGATAGGCCCAGCAGTCAGGCTTGTGACTTGTTTTCTCTGTGGAAACAAATGGGGACACTGTGCCTTTCACAGAGCTGTGGCAGGCGGAGCAATTTGATATTTATGGACTCACTTTATCATTGTTTGCTCCTGGTGGGTAAAGCTACATGTAGCCGTTTCACAAGGAAGGTCGAAACAATCAAGATGGTTGCTGGGACCATGTGGGGTTCCAATCATTCAGTCATAGATGCCATCTTGACTTTTTTATTCTCCATTACAGACACCTCCAGATGAACCTGTAAAATATATGGCCGTGCAGTTGATTTTATGGACATATATCTTCTGTTCCCTAAGAAGATGACAATTTACTAACATTTTGCTGATAAAAATCAATAGGATTTAATTTAATTCGCATCTTTATGTTGCATCAATCCATAAACCAGTATGGAGAAAAACTAAAACATGTTCACATCCACTTAACTTTCCCCCCACCTTTCCATATAGAGAGGAAGGGCTGTTAGAAGAATTTGTAGCGCTGACCTATGATACAATGAGAAAAATCTGTTTTTTCCTCCTTGCATATGACCCTCTGAAATAAATATATACATATGTGTGTGTGCGTGTGTGTCACTGGTGGGATTCAAATTTTTTTACTACAGGTTCTGTGGGCGTGGCTTGTGGGCGTGGCTTGGCGTGTCAGGAGAAGGATACTGTAAAATTTCCATTCCCCCGCCCCCACTCCAGGGGAAGGTTACTGCAATTCCCCATTCTTTACATGGGGCTCCCCTTGAGGTGCATCCGAAGCTAGTCCAGAATGTCCAGAATGTGGCAGTCCAGAATGTGGCCGCGCGGGCAATTTTGGGAGCGTCTAGATACTCCCACGTAACACCGCTCCTATGTGAGCTGCACTGGCTGCCTGTGGCCTTTGGGTGCGCTTCAAGGTGTTGATTACCATCTTTGTGGGCATGGCTTGTGGGCGTGGCTTGTGGGCGTGTCAGGAGAAGGATACTGTAAAATTTCCATTCCCCCCTCCACTCCAGGGGAAGGTTACTGCAATTCCCCATTCTCTACATGGGGCTTCCCTTGAGGTGCATCCGAAGACTACAGCTAGTCCAGAATGCTGCCGCGCGGGCAATTTTGGGAGCTTCTAGATACTCCCACGTAACACCGCTCCTGCGCGAGCTGCACTGGCTGCCTGTGGCCTTTTGGGTGCACTTCAAGGTGTTGATTACCATCTTTAAAGCACTCCATGGCACAGGACCTAGTTATTTGCGGGATCGTATCCTGCCCCATACATCCCTTCGGCCGATTCGCTCCCACAGAGAGGGACTTCTCCATTGCCGTCCACTAGGCAATGCCAGCGAGCGATGCCCAGGGGAAGGGCCTTCTCTGTGGTGGGCCCGACCCTTTGGAATGACCTACCCCCCAAAATTAGAACTACCATGGACCTCCGCTTCTTCCGCCAAAAATTAAAGACCCACTTTTTCCATCAGGCCGACCTGGCCTAACTCATGCTCCCCTTCGGGGAGAGGGAACGGTTTAGAAATTTAATAAATTGAATTGAAATTGAATTCCCTCCCGATCAGCTGGGACTTGAGAGGCAGAGAATAGATGGGGCGGGGCTAGTCTGAGGTGGCATTTACTGGTTCTCTGAACTACTCAAAATATCTGCTATCAGTTCTCCAGAACTGGTCAGAACCTCCTGAATACCACCTCTGGTGTGTGTGTGTGTGTGTGTGTGTGTGTGTGTGTTTTATGCCAAAGCACCTGGTATGCCCAAATATGGGAGGGAGCATACTGCTTTCCTTTTGTCTATCAGCTCCATTCTAAGAGCCTTCCAGGCAGGAAACCATTTTTGTCTTGCATTTGTGCTAATAAATAAATAAAGGGAGACTAGCATAGATCTATTTCAAGCTATTTAGCTCTCATCCACTAGCCATACCCTTACTGGGATTTGAACTTGGGTTTCTGGAAGGCTCCTAGCGTGGAGCTGATAGGCAAAAGGGAAGCACTATGCTCCCTCCCATATTTCGGTATATCAGGTGCATTGACATAACACTTGTTTCCTTGGCTCAGCTGATAAGGAAGGAGAGCTTTTGGCTTAGTGGCTAATACACACACATTGTATATATAATGTCCAGTGTATAATTAATTGCTGGAAAAAGCAGGTAAAGTTTAAAAAAACCTCCTATACTGTAAAACATTAGCTCATCCCATATATGCCCCATACAGCCCGTCTTTCCAAAGAAATAAGCCAAGCCTTTCCAGCACACAGATATGTAACTGACATGTAGAAAGCAGCTTCACCCCTGACTCAACCTCTCCATTTATCAAGCTACCTTCCCTAAATATAGCAATTGCTATGGAGGTACCTTTTTTTTCTGTTTCCCATTTCTTTTTCTAGGCCACATAAGCAATTTCGGGAAAATTTCATGACACTGCTGATCTCAGATTGTGGGTATATGTTGTATTCCTTAATTGAATTTCTTAATTATTATTTTGTTGAATAGGCATGATTCACGCTATAAACTAAAATATGGCCAAAAGATCTACGGTATGGTTTAATATTTGGTGTGTGGTGTGTATTCTCAGGCACTGAAGCATGACACTCTTTTTAATTCAAGATCATCTCAGTATGGAATAGAAAGCCCAACAATCTTACATTATGATCTCTAAAATATCTATAAACTTCCTACACAGGCAAGCAAATAGTCACATCCAAGATGTTGTTTTTTCTTTATGATAGACATTACTAGCAAGTTTCATCCCACTCAGGAGATTACACTGACTTAATAAATTCCATTTACCAACTACATTTATTGTCTAGACATTTTTACCATGCCTAAAAGACACATGGTGTGCAGAATGGAACTGCCATAATCAAAGATTTGTTAGAAGAGCATTGGGTTTTATTTCTGACTGAACATTCATCATATTAGCTTTCATGGCTACATGCTCAAATATACTTAATAAGTGGCAAATTTCTTTGTCTTTGATGAGATACTTTTCTGAGAAAATATATATCAAGATCTGGGCTGCTTTAATTTGTTCACTTATACATGAAGCATCATTCATCCATATAAAATTCTAGCATGTTCCATTGTTTATGGATAGAACACAACTGGATCACAGGTTGCTATTGTGAATTGCTAGGATGCTTTTTGGATTAATGTTTTCCAAAGGTAAATTGAGGTATTTTTATGAGTTAAAAAGAAGTCTTTTGAGTCTCCAATTTGTCATTTGTGGACCTTACTGCACAGTAGAAACAAAGTAGTTATCATGTGAACCTTTAATTTCTCTTAGAATTGTGAACAATTGTAAGTGCCAATTGTAAAAAACTATCAAATTCTCTTTTTTTTTTCTTTGATGGACTGATCAAAATGAAGAAAGGCAATTCTATAATTCTATGATTTAATAACCCAATTTTTAAATTTAATTTTTAATTAATTTAGTATATTGAAACATGGGTGTCACCAACCTCCCACCAAATTTGCAATCAGAATAAAAGTAAAGTCTTCCTTGAGTCAAATGTCGTTCAAGGAAACTTTACAGGAAGCCTGAATTTCTGAGCACTGTTGGGACCAGAATTTACGTTGCTAGACAAGGCAGTTGCTAAGCAAATTGTCTGGTGCATGATGACTTTTTGCCATTGTTAAGTGAATCATGAAATTCTTAAGCAAATGCAGCTTCCCTCACTGACTTTTCTTGCCAGATCCCAGCTTGCAAATGGCGATCACATGACCTTAGGATCCTGCAACTATCTAAATACACGCTGGTTGCAAAGCATAGGAATTTTGACACACAACCATGGGGATCAGAGATGAAATTCAGCCGGTTCTGACAGGTTTTGGAGAACTGGTAATGGAAATTTTGAGTAGTTCGGAGAACCGGCAAATACCACCTCTGGTTGGTCCCAGAGTGGGGTGGGAATAGGGATTTTGCAATATCCTTCCCCCAGGAGTAGAGTAGGATTGGGGATTTTGCAATATCCTTCCCCCAGGAGTAGAGTGGGATTGGGGATTTTGCAGTATCCTTCCCCTGCCATGCCCACGAAGCAGTGCCCACAGAAACAATAGTAAAAAAAAAATTGAATTTCATCACTGATGGGGATGCTTCCGTGGTTGCAAGTGTGAGGTCCAGTTGTAAATCACTTTTTTCAGTGCCATTATAATTGACTAAACAAATGGTTGTTAAATCGAGAAGTAGCATACAAATAGAAGTTGTCGTCATTTTTAGGCATGTATTATTCCCCTTCCTACTCTCCTCTATAGACTTGAAATTGCCTGGTAGTCTCCTATCCAAAAATTGAGCCTGACTCTGCTTAACTTCCAAGCCCAGATAAAATTGGCCACCTGCTGCCACCTACTGTGAACATGCTGCTTTTCCTTTAAAGGGTTGATTGTGTGAATAAACTCCATCTGAATATATTCTTAAATATAATGTATAATGACATAAAGCTATAAAGGTCAGGTTAGTGCAAATTATTTTGTTTCTATAATTTTATTTTTAAATATCTTTTTTTAGCAAAGATAAAACCAATACTAATATAAAATGAGAAAAGAGAGAAGAAGAAAGAAATCAAAGAAAAATCTTGAAAGTACAAGAAAGGGGGAAAAGAAAAATACAAAAGAAAAAAGATAAAAGAAGTAACTTCTTCAGAGCAGTTATAAGATCTTCACAGCAGTTATAAGTAGTTATAAATGTATAACTCTTTCTGTGAAGTTACATGTCTCTTTCCTTTCTGTAATATGTTATCTCTAATCATCAAAACCATAAATCATATATTCATTTTTTTTCTGCTTTCTGCAAAAAGTTGATAAGGTACAATTAACATATTGGGTTTTTTCCCCCTCTAATCAGAGAAGTCAATTTAGCAAGTTCCAGCATCTTCACCAACCGTTTCTATATTGTGGGTAGGGCTGAAATTTTCCATCTTGTGCATACAATAATCTCACTGCAGAGTTCAACTACAAAAATGAAGTTCTTTGACTTTTATAACTGCTCGCTCATAAATCCCAAAAGAAAAACCTCTGGTTTCAATTGTATATCAATTTTTCAAATCTTCTGAATCAATGTATGTATTTGAAATTAGAATTTTCTAGATTTGTTTGAACTGTCTTAGATAAAAGCAACATTGATCCTCATGAATAAAAGCTTGCAAAATTATTTTCAGTCTTATCAGCTAAAATGATTATAAACGATTTGTATGTTGTACATACAAATCCTGATTTTCTTTAGGTATCGTGTTTCCCTGAAAATAAGACCTATCCCAAAAAATAAGACCTAGTTTGATTTTTAACTGTATGCCCAATAAAAGCCCTACCCCCCAAAATAAGCCCTGGTTAAGACCTGCCCACTCTGTTGCACCTGGTTGCATAGGGTGAGGCAAGGTGCATGGGTAAAAAGTGAGGGTGGGGATGCGGGAATGAAGTTGTTTACCTTTGGACAGTTGCAGCCAGGTCTCACACACACACCCCCAACACTTGCCTCGCCTTGCCAGCCCACTTCTGTTGCTGCTGGCCCTCATCGCCCCCACCCTCCATTTGCAGCCGATAAAAAAAGTTCCTGATTGGCACACGCAGCGCCCCCTTCAGGAAAGGCCTATGCAGCTGAGAAAAGAGCTCTGGGTTGACTTATGCGCCAATCCGGAGCCCATTTCTTAGCTGAAGAAGCCTTTCCCGAAGGCCTCTGATGATGAAATGGAGGCCAGGGTTGCTTGGGCAATTGGCAACAAACAGCTGCAGAAGAAGAGGGCCGGCAACGGGCTCCTACTAGGCGGGGCTGTCAGTGCTGCTGCTGCGAGGTGAGTCAGTGGAAGGCATCCCACGAAAATAAGACATGGTGCCTTTTTGGGTGGAGATGATAGATAGATAGATAGATAGATAGATAGATAGATAGATAGATAGATAGATAGATAGATAGATAGATAGATAGATAGATAGATAGATAGATAGATGTGTGTGTATGTGTATGTGTGTGTGTGTGTTTGTCTTATTTTTGGGACTGGGTCTTATTTTTGGGAAAACATGGGTATTAATGTTACACTGGTCTCTTTTTCAGTGTCGGTATTTTTCCTTCCTATAGGATAGAATTCATTGTATTCTGTGCAGGTTCATTTTATATTGTAAAATATTTGTAATAAGAACCTAATGACCCACCTGATCATTAGTAATAACATTTTTAATAAGAATCTAATGATTCACCTGATCCAAGCACCTTCAGTAGTTTAATGTTTTTTTATAACTTCAGAAACTTTTCTGATTGTATTAGATCCATTCATAATCTATCTCTGTCCTTCTGAACCCTTGGTAAATTTGCTTTTTTTAGGGATTCATATATTTTCTCTAGGGGGATGTCACTTACTTTATATAAATTGGAATAATTTTGATAGAATGCTTTTTGTAATGACTGAATCCTCCATCTCTCTCTTATAATTTTGATATCATTTTTATTTCATTTGGTACTTTACATGCTAGGCACTTTTCTAGCTTTATTCCAAACCAAAAAAATTGCATTACACAATGCATTTTTTATCTCCATTTCTTTTACTGTTAACTTAGATAATTGTCATTGTTAAAGCTTAATTTGTTGAGAAATTCTGCTCTATAAATTTCTTTTTTTCTCTTTATTTCATTAAAAACAGCTTCTGCTTCCTCTTGACTCTTCTTTCAAGTTTATTATGTTGTATAAAATAAGCTCTAATAAAAGCTATACTTGCACTCCAAACCATTATTAAATCAGTGTCTTTATGTACATTATTTTAAAAAAATCATTTAGTTTCTTTTTACAATCCTCCACTATTGCTTCTTTCTGTAGCAACATTTTGTTCAGTCTCCATATAAAAGTATTAGATTTTCTTTTGTAAACCAACTCACAGGATTGTGATCTAAAAAAGTCTTTCGTAATATATCTACTTGAGAAACCTTAATAGCCAAGTTCTTTGAAATCCAAATCATGTCTATTCTTGTAAAGGATCAATGTGTTATATACAAAGTTAGGTGTATGTACTTAATTTACCATTTCTCTGTCTCCATTTATCAACCATATATCTATTTTGTGCTTGAAATCAAAGAAAACTTTCATAATTTGCTTTGAGTGACTTTAACATTTTTCTCAGAAGTTCTGTCAAGTTATAGGGCAGTGTTGACACGTGTGTGGAGTGTGCATGTGTGTGGGGGTGCCAGAAAATGGAAGAGTAGTTCCCAGTGTGCATCTGTGCATTGGGAAGTTGAGCTTCCAGTTTCTGGTGTGCAAATGTACGCTGGTCGCCTTGTCTTCCATTTTGTGGCATGCATGCATGTGCAAAGACCAGCTTGCCTGCTCGCATGTGAGCGCCGTAAACCAGACGCTGAGCTTCCAGGCATGAACTTGTGCACTAGGGAGCTACTCTTCCAGTTTCCCACACTCCCATGTACATAAAGACCAGCACCAGAACCCAGAAGAGCAACCGGCAAGGGCTGGCGTGCCTGGAGAGATAGTTCTGTGTGCCACCTCCAGCACGCATGCCATAGGTTCACCATCAAGGTTATAGGGAGATCATTCCATTCCAATCCTCTATCAAGCACCAATTTTCATAAGAAAAACTATCAATCTCTTTACAAGTCATTTATAAAACAATTCTTAGTTTCATTTGTGGGCACATAATTCCCAATATCAAAGTCTTAGTGTTGTGCCAATTAACTTTCATCCCATCAAATCTACCATAATAATTACTCTATACTGATTTTAGTTTTAGTTTTAGCGGGAGATTCTTTCTTTCTTTCTTTCTTTCTTTCTTTCTTTCTTTCTTTCTTTCTTTCTTTCTTTCTTTCTTTCTTTCCTTCCTTCCTTCCTTCCTTCCTTCCTTCCTTCCTATAAATTCTTCATCCAAATTTTTGTAAATCAGATATTTTATGTCCTTTATTCCAGGGGTCTCCAACCTTTGCACCTTTAAGTCTGAAGGACTTCAGCACCCAGAATTCTCCAGCCAGCTTTGCTGGCTGGAGAATTCTGGGAGCTGAAGTCCTTCAGACTTAAAGGTGCAAAGGTTGGAGACCCCTGCTTTATTCTACATATGTGCTTCTTGCTGATAAATTGTACTTGCTTCAATTTGTTTTCAAAAAATGCTTTTTTTGTCTTTTGAGGAGGATTTGCTAAATTTTCCCCATTTCAAACATAACCCATAATCAAGCCAAAAATGTTTTTAATCAATACCTGTGATGCCTAATTCAGTATCACCATTTTCACTTTCTTGTTGCACATGTTAAGAGTTTTTGTGTAATCTCCTCAATTCTTTGATTTTTTTTTCTAGAATTTCCCTCATCTTCCTGACATGAAAAGTAAAAAAAAAAACATACCTTGAAATCTATTCCATCAAAATGGGCATTTTTCTACTTTAATCTCTCAGTAAAAAAAAACTTCTCACATAAAATTCCAATAGAAATTTCTTTAAGTACAATTATATCTGTATTATCTATGTTAAATCTTTGATTAAATTGCTGCTGCAAAAGTTGATTCCTTATATTCTTTCTAACAAAGCGCCCCAACAGATCCTTTGGAATGTTTCTTGTTCTCACAAATCTTGAATTTATTCTATGTAATTTATTCTTCTCCTCTTCTCAATCCAAACAAATTGCCTTATTAATATTTTCTCTAATATCTTCATAAATTTTTTTGGGAGTGATACATTCCAGACAAAATTCATTCTCTCTCATTTCAATAGAGCCAGATTATCTCATTCTCTTTCCAATTCTGTCTCCAACTTCTACCTCACTTTCTAAAAATTCCACTTTGTCATTATTTTCTTTTAGCTCTCCAAACACTTATTTTACACAGTTTTCCATCTTCTTAACTTCTTATTTCGCATCATCTATCATCTTTACAAGTCTTTCATCCATTCCTTTTTCAAAATCTGCCCATTCAATATCTTTCCTTCTTCGAGGACTTCCTTCCGGTTAGCCGGAGACGACGGTCGGGTCCTGGACTCGTCCGCCGCTTCGTTGCTCCCGCGGCGCCTTCGGAGGCAGGAGGCTCTTGCAAAGAGCCCCCACTGCACGGGCGGCTCGCGGTGAGTCCCCCCACCTTGACAGCGGTCGGGGGTGGCTCCCGCCTCGTCCTAGGCGCCGGAGAACAAGTCGCGGGGGGGGAGTTCCTCTTTCGTCCCCTTCGCCGATGGAGAGCCGGAACAGCTGCTGAGATTAAAGACGGGCTGAAAGCCGGGGCTGAAGGCAACGCCGAGGCTCATGGCTATGGAGTGGATTGTGAGTGATTTTCACTTAATGCTTTCAACTTTCACTTTAAAAGAAGGAGGAGGAGGGAGTTTGTAAAACCCCTCCTCGGAAAGGAAAACAAAGCGGCGTTTTGAAATGTTCCCCAAGCTTGGGGAGGTGGAGGAATCAACATCCGACTTTTAAACTATAAGTGAAAGTCTTTTACTTTAAGATTCTCAATGATACTTTGTATCTCTGTCTGGCAACAATTGAAATGAACTTTCACTAGCTCTCCGCGGCTTCCAGAGGGGCGGGGAAGATGGCGTTCCTTTGTTCTCGGCAAGAAATGCTTCCTTTTGAAATTTGCTGACACTCCCTCGTCTTCGGGACTGAACTCTTTAACAGTGGATTGATCTAATTGATTATTAGGACCTTTCCCAGATGTGCCTTCTTTTCTTTTTCTTATTTGATTGCTTTTAAAAATTGTTCTCTCTCTGGACTGTAAGCAAATTGAACTTTGAATTTGGATATTGACTTTTGCTCTCTCTTCACCTCACGGACTACCTCTCCAACAGACGCCATATTAGTGACAAGACATACTTTCATTATGGCTTCAAAAAAGCAGCCACATCAACCTAAAATTACTTCAATGTTATCCAAAGAAACAGAGGTGGAAGCTACACAGTTATCAGCAATAGAGGAAACTCTTCAAAACATCATGAAAGAAATAAAAGAAATCCGGAAAGACAATGTTAGCTCAAAATTGGAACTTTTGGAGACACAGAAAGCACTAATGGAAAATAAACAAAGAATTGATGGACTGGAGGGGGGGACGGCTGAGATGAAGGGAGAGATAGAAAATTCTCAAAGGGAAATTGTGGATTTAGCTGGTCATATGTCTAGGATAGATTTTGAAAGGATGTCTTACTTTTGAAGGTTTCAAAATGTTCCTGAAGTTGCCTCTGAAGATTTAAAAGATTTAATGTGTACGATGTTATCAGATTACACTAAAAAGAGCAAAGAAGATATTTGGGGGGACATCGATCTGATTTATAGAATTAACTCAGCATATGCCAGAATAAATGAAGTACCCAGAGAGATACATATTAAATTTGTAAGAAGGTCAACAAGGGACGGGATCCTGAGAACACAGAGAGACCGTCCCTTGATATATCAACAGAATGAGATTGCCATCTTGAAACAGATCCCGAAAAAGATTAGAGAAATAAGAAGGAAATATTCCTTCTTATCAAAAAGATTATATAAAAAGGGGGTGTGGTTCAAGTGGTTGATGCCCGAGGGAATGTTAGTGTTCTGGGAAGGGGGGAGAGTAAGAATTAAAACAATTGCAGAGGCGGAAGCCTTTCTTAAAAAAACATTCCCCAATCCTGGAGGATGAAAATGGGCGAGCGGAGGGGGCCATGGCTCCACCCACTGGAGGTCAGGGAGAGGAAGATACAATTGCTAAAAGACTTAGATCTCACAAATGACTTTTTTCTATATAGTGTAACCTTTATCTGGATGTTTATAGAAATAATGATTGATTGCATGAATATAAAATGATATATTTGTATCTCTTTCCACTTTGTAGGGAAATGAATTATCTTTTTTTTTGTAAGAAGCCTCGGAGGGGGCCGACACCTCCGAGATAGATGTCCTCAAAATATCTCTGTAACACCTTATACCCTTTTCTTATTTTTAAAATTTTGTAAAAACCAATAAAACTTTTTTTTTTCAAAAAAATATCTTTCCTTCTTCTTAACATCTTCTTTTATCTTCTCTGTCATCTATAAAAGTCTTTCATCCACTCTTTTTTTTTTAAAAAAAAAAGCAGCTATCAATTCAGTTTCAAGTGATTATTACATGTCCATTTGATCAAATAATTGCTGAAGCAAATTTAATATAATCCCTCTTTTTAAGGTTGTTCTTATATTGATTCCTTATTAAGTCTTTGCCTAAAGTTTTTAAGTCTTCAAAACCCTTTCCTTTTTTTATTCCTTTTAATCCAGAGAGATGTTCACTAACCAAGTGGAATTCTGTTATTCTGCCACTCAAAAAACCCTTCTCTTTAGCTGTAAATTAATTGCACCCCAAAGTGTTTAAGAGATGGATCTCTTGCAAACTTTGTACCCATATAGGCAATATTACATGCCTTAACCTGGTTGAAATCCGTCAACCCCAGCCACTCAATTCATGAGCCAATTGCAAAAGCTCCCATTCTTGCAGTCTATTCATAAGGAGCAACTGTCCAGAGGGTACATGGGTGATCTCATGAGCTCTCCTTTCTTTAGAGAGACTATGCCAGATAGAATTCACTGTCTGGCTGACAATCTTCACCACAATGCTATCCCCAGTCCTTTGAGAATGTCTGGTTCATCAGACAGCTTCACCAGAGGCTCCCATGAATTCTCACTTTCATTAAGTTGCAACCATGCCAAGAGGAAGAGGCTAGAACTCTCATAGTAATATCCAATGATTAATGAATATATGATACATCCTTTTGATCTATAAGCTGGCACATTATTGTCACTGGCTAAACCAATGAATAAAAATCTATTCCTTCATCAGAGGGTGGCTCAGTGGCTAAGACACTAAGTGGCTAAGACGCTGAGCTAGTCAATCAGAAGGTCAGCAGTTCAGTGGTTCGAATCCCTAGCACCATGTAATGGAGTGAGGTCCCGTAACTTTTCCCAGCTTCTGCCAACCTAGCAGTTCGAAAGCATGTAAAAAATGCAAGTAGAAAAATAGGGACCACGTTTGGTGGGAAGGTAATAGCGTTCTGTGCACTTTTGGCATTTAGTCATGCTGGTCACATGACCACCGAGATGTTTTTGGACAGCGCTGGCTATTCGGCTTTGAAACGGAGATGAGCACCGCCCCCTAGTATTGGGAATGACAAGCATACATGTGCGAGGGGAACCTTTACCCTTACCTTAAACCTTCATCAAATCTAGTAATATTTAAATGCTTTTGGATCAAATCATATTTTGCAAGTTCTTAAGAGTTTCCTTCATATATGATGGGTGGATTTTTTTATTCATCCAACATTTTAATTCAAAGAAATATGAGCAGCAATGAACATCTATGAGATGAGCTGATTATTTGACAACTTTATCCAAATATTTCATAATAGCCTTGGCTTGCATTTGGCAAGTTTGATCCCAAAATGAAAGATAGAAAGTACTTCTAAATTCTTCACATCTTCTAATGTTGATAATGCTTTGTATTAAGTAGAATTCAAACTCCTGTCACTATCCTAGTTTCATTTTGCTCCTATGTACTATATATGCTAGGATTTGGATGAGTAATTCAGATTGATACGTGAAGAAAGGAATTAATAAAATTTATTAATTTATTTATTTATTTATTTATTGGATTTGTATACCGCCCTATCTCCCCGAAGGGACTCAGGGCGGTGCACAGGTAAATATTAAAAACAATACAAAAATACAATATAAATAACATAAAAATATATTAAATTTAAACCCGTGCTAAAAGCATCTTTAAAACCCATCTAAAATCCCTTACTAAAATCCCTAACAATTTGTTATTTAAAATCTAAGCCAGGCCAGCCAGATGGAAAAAGTGAGTTTTAAGCTCCCGGCGGAAGAGGCGCAGGTCCGTGATGGTATGAATGTTGGGGGGTAGGTCGTTCCAGAGAGCCGGACCCGCCACAGAGAAGGCCCTTCCCCTGGTGGTCACCAGCCGGCATTAGCCGGCAGATGGCACCCTGAGGAGGCCCTCCCTGTGTGAGCGGACAGGACGGAGGGAGGTATGTGGTAGGAGGCGGTCTCGCAAATACCCAGGTCGCTTTAAAGATGGTTATCAGTATCTTGAAGCGCACCCGGAAGGCCACAGGCAGCCAGTGCAGCTCGCACAGGAGAGGTGTTATATGGGAGTATCGGGGAAACTCCCAGAATCCCCCGTGCGGCTGCATTCTGTACTAGCTGGAGCCTCCGGGTGCACCCCAAGGGAAGCCCCATGTAGAGAGCATTGCAGTAGTCTAGGCAGGATGTCACAAGGGCTTGAGTGACTGTGCGAAAGGAGTCCCGATCTAGAAAGGGGCGCAACTGGCATATCAAGCGAACCTGATAAAAAGCCCCCCTGGCCACGGCCGTCACATGGTCATCCAAGGACAGCCGTGAGTCCAGGAGGACACCCAAGTTGCGAGCCCTTTCCGCGGGGGCTAATGACTCGCCCCCGATAGCCAGCGATGGAACCAGCTGGCTATATCGGGACGCCGGAAACCACAGCCACTTGGTCTTGGACGGGTTGAGTTGAAACTGAGTATTTCTTCCCCTCAGCAAAATCAGTTAAGAGCAAGATTTCTGAAATGTATTTTTTAAATTTTTAGTTTAATTTTTAAATATTTATATTCAGATGTATCAACTCTTTTTGAAAACCCAGTTTATAGTATCTGAATAGAATAATATTTATACCCATAATCTTTCCTAAAACTGAATCCAGCTTCTATTAAATCCATTTTAACTTGTTTTTCTTTATAGAATACAAGGCTAACTAGTAATTCATAGTATTATTATAGCTAAACTGTTAGATTTTGTTAATCAAACCATATGAGTATTTACTTTCCATATGATAAATACTATTCAACCAAGTAAAAACTAGACCTTGCTTTTTAGAATGTTGAGTACTTAATTGTTACGTTTATAATTTTTATATTCATATGTATAAAAAGGCCTACACAAAATTCTTAACACCATAATCATTCCCTTAAGTAGACTGAAATTACATACATCTAATGAAAAAGTAATGTGGGTTATATGACCCAAGGCTTTAAATTATATTCCTGGGTAGCATGAATTGCCTGCTTAATTAATTTATTGTAGCAACCAATTTGAATGCATAATGATACAAAATATATATATATATATACAAATCAGACAGTCAGCAGCTTAATTTAAATCTCCTTTTACTTCATTTTTCACAACTTGATTCTGATCACTGTAATTCCACAATTCTTGCTTCCCATTTTGTAGTCTGGCTCAAAAGGTAAGACTTAAAATGGCAGCTAGTTGCAACTTCCTTCATTGCAGCTGGAATCTCTCTGCTGATCTATAATGCGGTCAGCAGTGACAGATTGATTTTATAGTTCTGTTTGGAGTCAGTCACTCGCCCTGGTTGAGGATGAATCAGCTTTCTTGGGCTTTGGTTTTTATTTAGTTATTCTCTTAAACCACAGACAAGTCACAATCAAGATCTATATTGTTTTCAATAAAAAAGAGAAGAGCAAAGTTCAATTGTTGCTATGCACATACATTATTCAGTACAGTATTATCTTCCTTACACAGAGAGTTTAAAACCAATGTACACTTTTAACAAGGAATCTAATATGTTTTCACAGTGTGATGAAAAAGAAATAAAGAAAATAAAATAAAAGATTGGATCCAAAATGTCTCCTTTGCCACTTATTTCAATGAGGTTTCTGTTCATATCTTACAAAGGATCTTAACACGAAGATACTCCTGTGCAGGAAATCATGGGCAAACTGCAAGCCTATATATAGATCAATTGCAAACGTGGGTTGCATACAGTTTGACATCCTGCAAGGTGGGAAGCAACCCTGAAGCACGCTCAATGCCATATTGTGCCATTGCCCCAAATGTCCTTCTTCTGGGACACTCTTCCAACCAACAGTATCTGAACATGCAAATGAAGTGAGGGGGGAAAAGTGCTGTGATTGGTTCAGATGCTGCAGTTCACAGTAATTTGAGCGATGTTCACACACACACACACACACACACACACACACACTGCAGATAGAACACAGATCTGCTTCAAAGCATTGCCGTGCTGCGCTTTAAAACAATACAGATGGCCTTTGCTCCTTTTATTAGTAAGTAGTTCAGAATGGGAGGGAAGTGCTGAAATAACTCTAAGGATCCATTGAAAAGTTCTTGTTTCAAATTAATTTACAGTAAATGTGTTTTACTGCACAACCCTATACAATCTGTACCATCAATAATAAAAACCAGATTTTCAGCTGGTGGGACCTAGAAGAGCCTTCTCTTGTGTCCTTTGGGATGTTTTGTCACCAAAGGTGAGATCCAGCCCCTCTATTTTACCTTTAAGAAAAGCCCTTAAAACCGGACTATGCTGGCATGAGGTCTTGAAGGAGAAGCTATTGGCTGGAGACTGAGAGAGAAAATACGTCACCTCTCTCTTCCAAACTCTTGTTTCTAGCTTATTTTGACTTTTGGAATATTAATCCATTTTATTTTTATAACTCATATTCAGTGGTGGGATTCAAAAAAATTATTAAATTTGACTTAATATTAAATTATTAAATATTAAATTATTAAATTTGACTGTTTCTCTAAAGGAAACAGATTGCTGATACTACATGGTTACATGCCGCACAGAATTTTACACATCCAGTTATACCATTTTCAAGAACATAGTATGAAAATCCAGTACTGAACAGTAAGAGATGTCTAATTTCAGTCTTTCCTGTTTACATTCTTTTTGGTTTTTAATGAAATGCCCATGTTCCAACTTTTTTCTTTCTAATTTATCAAGCAACAGTGGCTATAAAGAATCTCTCAACAGTTGTTGCATGAGATCCACAGTATGACTTCTTGCATAATTATTCATTCAGTGTGCTTTGTAGAGGCCTTACAAATAGTTTGAT
Organism: Rhabdophis nuchalis; assembly: GCA_039707465.1. Taxonomy (NCBI): domain Eukaryota; kingdom Metazoa; phylum Chordata; class Lepidosauria; order Squamata; family Natricidae; genus Rhabdophis; species Rhabdophis nuchalis. The sequence goes on along the minus strand of CM077648.1, from coordinate 93,625,820 downwards.
TAAAGTTTCAGAATGTAATTTTAAAATTCAACATTAAACTCATATAATCCAACCATAGTAAAAAATAAAAACCCACAATACATAATACAATACACAGAAAATACACTATAAGGCAGCACAAGTTATTTTATGGATTGCAGCAGTGGTGGGATTCAACCAGTGCCATAACCAGTTCGCTGAGCCTGCACTCCGCCTGTGTGCAGTTTGTTTCAAAACAGCTCTAAAACTTACCTTCTGCTGCTGTCCTGGTGAGTAAAACAGCTGAGACACGGCAATCACTCTGCTGCACCTATCAGCTGGGCTTCAAACACAGGAAATATAGGACAGACTAGCACAGGGGTAGCAGTGGTGGGTTTCAAATTTTTTTAGAACCTACTCTGTAGGTGTGGCCTATTTTGTGGGCGTGGCTTGGCAGTCGTGTGACAGGGTGGGAGTGGCCACCTTTTAAAATGTGGGGAAACTCATTTAACAATGCTCTTGCTTAGCAACCAAAATTTTGGACTCAATTGTGATGATAAATTCTTTCTTTCTTTCTTTCTTTCTTTCTTTCTTTCTTTCTTTCTTTCTTTCTTTCTTTCTTTCTTTCTCTCTTTCTTTCTTTCTCTCTTTCTTTCTCTCTTCCTTTCTCTCTTTCTTTTCTCTCTCTCTCTCTCTCTCTCTCTCTTTCTTTCTTTCTTTCTTTCTTTCTCTCTTTCTTTCTTTTCCCTTCCCTTCCCTTCCCTTTCTTTTCCTTCCCTTTCCTTCCCGTTGGGTCACTGGCAGCGGCGGGCCAGATTTACTTCCAGGTACACCGGTGGAACCCCCTCTCACCGGTTCTCTAAATTTCACCAACTGGCTCTCGCGAGTAGGTGCGAGCCTGCAGAAACCCACCACTGAGGGGTAGGTAGGCAGGCCCAGCTAATCGTCGGAGCTACTGGTTTGTCTGAACTGATCTGAACTGGTAGAATTTCTTTGAAAAATCTCAGTAGAGATTTTTGAATGGTCACTAAACAAACTATTTTAAGTTGAGGACCACCTGTATATTATCTGGTAATGTTCACTAATACAGGTAGTTCTCAGTTTACAATCATTTATTTAGGGACCATTCAAAGTTACAACAGCACTAAAACTAGTGCTATTGTACAACTGATCTTTACTCTTATGATGTTGCAGCATCCCTACAATCAGGTGACAAAATTTGGTTGTTTAGCAACCAGGTTGTATTTACAACAGTTGCAGCTTCCTAAAGCATGTGATCACTATTTCTGGTGATCAAGTCACTTCCAATGAGTAAAGTTAATGAGGGGAGCCAGATTTAATGATCATCTGATTCACTCAACAACTTCAGTGGTTCCTGAACAACCATGGCCAAAAGATTGTAAAATTAGTCATGACTTAACAGCTGTCTTGCTTAGCAATGAAAATTCTGCTCCTAATTTTTGGGGACTACTTACATGTAGTGGGTAGAAATAATTTTTAAAACCCGCAAATATTATATGCTTGCCCTTGTTCTACATGCATTGCTCCCCATCAAAGTTCACTTGAAAAAAATAAATACCTTTAAAATTATATAACTGTAGCGAGCTTCCTTCATGACTTGTCTATTGTCTACCATGTCACTGAATGTGTCACCACCAAATATTCCAGGGGTGTCAAACTCGATTTCAATAATAATAATAATGATAGCCACATCAGGGTTGTGTTTGATTTTGGGGGTTGGGTGGGCATGGCCAGATCAACATCACTCGTGTCGGGGTGCCTGTGGTGGCCCAAGCACTCTGCCAGCAAAAATGGATTTTGGGAGGCTGCAGCAACCTCCCACAACCTTCTGCCAGGGAAAATGAAGCTTGGGAGGAAAACAGCCTGAGCTGTTTTCACTGGTAGAGGCACTTCAGGCAGGTCTTTCGCTGTTTCCAGGGTGGCCGCGTGGGCCAGACCTAAGCACCTCGTGGGCCGCAGCTGGCCCACGGGCATTGAGTTTGACTCCCCTGAAATATTCTATTTGGGTTGGAGACTTAAAGAGATTCCAGTATTCCAAAACTTTTGCATTCCTGTTTAATAATAATAATAATAATAATAATAATAATAATAATAATAATAATAATAATAATAATAATAATAATAATAATAATCTTTATTGTCATTGTAAAAATTACAATGAAATTGGTTTTAACTTCACTGGTGCAAAATTATAACAGAAACAAAAAAGAGAGAAAAGAAAAAAGAAAAAACTAGCATGTGCATGGAGTGATTGCGGTTGAATTTAAAAGTCTCACAGCCCATGGATAGAAGCTACCTTTAAACCTGTTCGTTCAGCTGGCTATACTTTGATATCTTCTGCCTGATGGTAGAAGGGCAAAGAGATACCAACCAGGGTGTGAATCATCTTTGAGAATCTTCCTTGCTCTGCTAAAGCAGCGAGCTCTGGCGATGTTATCCAGTGATGTCAGAGGGCAACCGATGGTTTCTTGTGCCGAATTGATCACTCTCTGTAGTGCCTTCCTCTCCGCAACTGTTAAACCAGCATACCACACTGTGATACAATATGTGAGGACACTTTCTATGATGGACCGATAGAAAGAGGTCATCAGCCGTTGTTCCACCTGATTTTTCCGCAGGACTCTAAGGAAATGAAGTCTCTGTTGAGCTTTCATGGAAAACATATGTGACTGCTAAATGCAAGGACAAATTTTCTACTGTATATTCACTGTGTCTTTCCACATTTTTCCATTAAAAGAGTCTGAAAAAAATATATATCAGTATCTATACTTCCACTGTCTGTTGTTATATTCTTATGTTTTTAACATAATATCATCTAATTACATTATCATCAGCCCAAGTAACATGAGTCTTTTTTCAATGCATCTCACTTAAAGTCTATTTATGTGTGCCTTCTTTTTCTTGCTTGAAAGAAAAGTAGACCGTTCCGGTTCCGGCTCCGGCGGCGACGGGCGAACTTAGGGTTCGCTCGCCGCTTTGATCCTTTTCCTGCCCCCCCACGGGGGTGAGAAGCCCCTTGTTTGGGGCTTCTCCCGTAAAGCCGGTTCGACAGGGAAGCCCCCCCCCCGCGGCAGCGGGGAGAGCGACCCTGCTCCTCGGCTTAGGTGGAAGAGGACATGCTGCGGGGGGTCTTCCCTTCGCCAAAGGTTGGCGGCACCATTTAACTCTATGAAGAGAGAAGATCGGAAGAGTCGGGAGGCTTTTCGGGACCTCAGCTGCGAGCGGAGAGTGAGCGTTTAAAACTTTTCTTTTTGTGTACTGTCAGCCGGGCTGAAAGGGACTGGAGGGGGGTGTTTGTTTCCAAAAAACCCCCCTTGGACTAAAAGCGGCACTCGGAAATGCCTCATTGCGAGGAATCGGAAACTTTAAATCTGGATGGTCTCTAACAAGGGAAAGTACTTTGCGGCTTGTTTGCAATTATGTCTCGAGGTCTGGCTGAAACAGTTTCTTTTTTGCTTTTTAACCGCTTTCTCCCTCGGGCTCTGAGTTTGGGCGGAAAATGGCTTCTCTTTGTCCCCGACTGACTATGACCTATGGAAAATTACCAGTGTCTCTTTGCGATTTGGACTTCCTCTAATTATTGATGAAGAATTTTCTTTTTTTGGATTTGTGTTTTCCTTTCTGGATTGCCTTCGTTATTATACCTATGGAGTTGGAAAAGTGTTTCTCTGTTGGCTTCTGAATTTTGCAGCTGTACAACTTTGAGGACTTTGGACTCCTGATCTGCCTTACCAGCCCCACCCTAAAAACGCCATTTTACTGGCACGGATATTAACAGCTAAACATGGCACAAGAAGTAACGCTCGCAAGCCTTGAACAAAGAATGACTGCCCTTGAAACTGTTATACAAAATTTGGTATCAGAAATTAAGGCTCAGAGGGCAGAAAATGTCAACTTTAAAAAGGAACTATTGGACACTCGAAAACAAGTGCTTGAGAATACACAGAAGAATGAAGAATTGAAAGGGGGGCTGGAGGGGGCTAAGGGAGAGATTAAAAATGTTTCTAATGAGGTTGTGGAAATAAATGCGCATGTGACTAGGATTGATTTGGAAAGGATGACATATTTTTTGAGATTCCAGAATGTTTCTGAGATGGATGGTGAATGTCTCCCTGATCTTATGAGTACAATTATTGCAGACTATTTACATAAACCCAAAGATGAGATCAGAGGGGACATTGACCTAGTCTACAGAATAAATTCTGCATATGCTAGGATGAATGAAGTACCCAGAGAGATACATGTAAAATTTGTTAGAAGGTCAACCAGAGAGGAAATCTTGAAGGTGCAAAGAGGGAGTCCTATGATTTACCAACAAAAGGAGATTACCATCTTGAAGCAGATTCCAAGAAAAATTAGAGAAGCCAGAAGGAAATTTTCCTTCTTGTCTAAAACATTGTTTGATCATGGGATCTGGTTCAAGTGGGTGATACCCGAAGGGATGCTGGTGTTCTGGGAAGGAGGTAGAGTAAAGATTAAAACAGTTGTTGAGGCGGAAGCCTTTCTTAAAAAACATTCCTCTGTCCTGGGAGAAGATCCAGGGGGGGCAGGGGGAGCCATGGCCCCGCCCGCTGGGGGCCCGGGGGAGAAGGGGGAAGATACAATTGCCAAGAGACTTAGATCTAAAAAATAACTTTGCCCTTGTTTTTCTTTTGAGTAATATTGTATGATATTTGTAATCTGGATTTTTGCAATTGACTGACAGTATATAACTGAAAAATTTAGGAATATGTACTTGCTCCCAGCTTGTAGTGTTATGTGAAATGTTTCTTTTTTTTTCTTTTTAATAATGTAATTTGAGGTTCCGGAGGAGCCGACGACTTTGACGTGACCACTCTCAAAATTTCTATGTAACCCTTACCCTACCCCATAAAAAATGTAAACTCAATAAAACTTTTTCAATATAAAAAAAAGAAAGAAAAGTAGACCACACCTACCAAAAAAAAACCCTTAAATTCCGTCATTAATTTAAATCTCAGGCAGCAATCAGTTATTCCAAACAGAATATTACAGAATGCATTCATCCAAAAGAGATATTACATAAATACAATCTATCAAATTTCAAGAGCAAAGCCTCTTCTATTAACCTTTCAAGCATTGGTGGGATTCAGTCAGTTCTCACCTATTTGGGAGAACAAGTTGTTAACTTTCTAAGCAGTTCGGATAACCAGTTGTTGGAAAAAATCTCACTTTGCTTTTTTCCACTTTACAGGGCTAATCCTGTAAGGAAGGCAGGAAGGAAATATTCTGGTGGTGTTTCTAGTCTAATCTTTATTGCTCTGCATACAGAAACAGCACTCCAGTTAACCCTTATTACATCGTAACACCTAAGGCGAAGCACCCCTCCACGTGAGTGATGTTGAGTTGGCCACGCCCACCCAGTCACATGACCACTGAGCTCCGCCTACCCAGCTGGTCATTAGGGCAAAGAACCGGTTATTAAATTGAATCCCACCCCTGCCTTCAAGTACAGAAGTTCTTTTGATTTGGGGAAAGAAAACAGATAAGAAAAATAATGTATATTCCCACTCCATTTTATTCATTCATTCCATCTATAATCTATTTTGATTGTTTCACATTAGAAATGATTGTCCCACCCCACAAAATTGGTCCTTACAGTAAATATCTACATCCTCAATCTCCTATATTTTGTTTAAAAAATAGCCGTGCAAGTTCTTTCTTTAGTTAATTACAGTAACAACATAATTAACAACAACAAGTGGTTAATATGTTTTCCTATTTATATCCTTTAATTGTGTTTCCTGTATTCTATGATTATGTCGGCTGAGTGAAACTTTACTATAAATTGCCTGAAATGTTTATAATAAGAATGTAAAAAAGGGAATGTTGCTTAACTTTAGGCAGTTCCCTGGGCATCAATATGAAAATTGTTCACCAATGCTGTGAACCAATTTCTTAGTTCCCAGTCTATTCTACAGTTCTCATATCTTGTTATGGTTTCTCACCTAGTATTACCAGGTCCAATTTTACTTAGTGGTTTGAAATTGATGAACTTTGGCCAGGTGTGGCACTATCATCATCTTCATCTTCATCTTCATCATCATCATCATCATCATCATCATCATCATCATCATGCTATAGAATGTGATATTTGGATTTTCTAAAATAAAGAAAAATCAGTCATTCTTTCTAATGCACAGTAAAAAAAAATGTAATCTTCATAACTGTGTTCATATGAAAATATGTTGTTTAGTGGGAGCTTTGATCTCCTTGGGACTCTTAAGAGTCTTCTCTGACATCACAATTTGAATTTGAGGTAATTCCCCCTTTTGTTCACCATGCAATCAACTTCATAATAACCTGTCACCCTAAAAATACTCTTGTTGTTATTTCATCTACTGGTTTAATACAGCATAAAGTTTAAAAGTGCTGCTCAAAAAAATAATTCTGAACTCCAATTCAAACCATATTTGTCAGTTTTAATATGGAGCTTCTATAGCAGGAGTGTCAAATTGATGGCCCGTGGGCCGGATGCATCGTGCAGAGGCCATGCCCACCCCAGCTCCACGAAGGCAAAAAATGTCACAATACATCACGTGACATCAATGTGACGTGGTGAGTTTGACACCCATGTTTATATCCATAAGAAGGCTCAAATTGTTTTCTAACTCACAGACACCTTAGCACATTCTATGGATATTTTTATTGGACCAGTATACAGTAGGATATTCAGTAGGATTACTTTATCTTGATATATTCAGATAGATTTAGGCTTTATATTGATTGGTAACAATAGGGCCAATAGCACAAATTGCATATTTCCTTTTGACTAGTTTCTTATCCATCTAATTAAATGCAGTTCTCTTAGACACCTTCTAAGCAACCTAGTCCCACTGAAGTCTGAAGTCCTGCCTTTTCATTTAGCTGTTTTAACCATCATTGTGTAGCTACCTATAGCTATCATTTTATTTTGCTTCAATGTAGCAGAACATCTCATTTTTAATACATTTTAGATAAGAGATATAAATTCTGAAACAATAGACAAACCACAACCTTCACAAGCTCATTCAAAGGCAAGAAAATTGCTCTTGTTGAGATCGTTTCCGGCTTCGGACGCGGACGGACGCGGATCCTCGCGTCCGCCGCTGTGTTGCCTCAGCTGCGCCCTTGGGCGCGGGGGGGAGGTTTAAAATCCCCCCCTCTGCACAGGCGGCTTGCGGAGAGGGCTGCTCCTGCTTCGCCCTAGGGGCTGGGGAACTTTCGCGGGGGGAGTTTCCCCTTCGCTGAAGATGCTGGAACATGGAGGATGTAAGAAGAAACTGAAACTCCGGGGCTGTATGGCTGCGCCGAGGCTCCAGATTAAAAATAATGGTATGTGCCTTATTTGGATTTTTTTTACATTCAATCTGATGGAAAGAGAAGATAGGGGGGAGTTGGAAACAACCCCCCTGGAAATAAAGCGGCTTGTATAAAGAATCCTGTGCTGCGGAGAGAGCGAAAGTGACTTCCGTCGGATTTATTGAAAAAGGAAGTTTCTTCTTAACCAAGGGATTTGCTGTTAAACAATGTATCTGGAGCCTTGCTACATTTTAAATTGACTGTTCCTACTTCCTTTTTTCCCACCCTGCCGGCAAGGCGGAAAGATGGTGTTCTCTTTGTTCTCAGGATGGAATTTTTTTTTTGAAAACAAGCATTCCTCTATTTTAACAAAATTAGACTAATTTTAAAATATATAAGAAAAGGACCTGCTCTGGTGTCTCTTGGTGTTTTCTCCCTTTGTAAAACTTTCTGTTTGGTTTGGAAAAAAATTCTTTTTTTTTCTTTTTTCTCTCTGGATGTTGTAAACTCAATTTGAACTCCAGCTGCTTTTGTCTCGGACTTCACAGACTGCCCGCCCAACAGCGCCATTTTTTCTTCCCTTTCTTCCTCTCTACGCACTAACACCTAAAACTTTAATTATGGCATCGAGGAAACCCCCATCTGGGAAACCAAGCTCTGCTCCAGCATCTACAAGACCCAGTCCATCCTCACAACCAAAGATTTCAGCAATGTTACAGAAGGAAACAGAAGTAGAGGATCCTAAGTCACCAAGCCCTCAGCCATTAAACGTAGAGGAGATGTTTCAAAGAATAATGAATGAAATGCAACAAATCTGGAAAGACAATTTAAGCACAAGATTGGAATTATTGGAGGCGCAAAGAGAAATAACAAATAATAAACAAAAAATTGTGGGGCTGGAAGGGGGGGCGGTTGAGATGAAGGCTTTAAGACTTTAAGAAAGAACTTACAGATATTACTGGTCAAATGTCTAAAATTGATTTTGAACGCATGTCTTTTTTTTTTAAGATTTCAGAATGTTCCTGAATTACCCAATGAGAATCTGAGAGAGCTGATGGCTACTATGTTAGCGGATTATATTAAGAAAGATGAGGAATTTATTTGGGGGGACATTGATTTGATTTATAGAATTAACTCAGCATTTGCCAGAATAAATGAGGTACCCAGAGAGATACATATTAAATTTATAAGAAGGTCAATGAGAGAGGAGATACTGAGAGCGTAAAGAGGGGGCCCTTTGATGTATCAGCAAAATGAGGTGGCCATATTGAAGCAGATCCCAAAGAAAATAAGAGATATAAGAAGGAATTATTCCTTCTTAACTAAAAAATTATTCAAAAAGGGGTGTGGTTCAAGTGGTTGATGCCTGAAGGGATGCTGGTATTCTGGGAGGGAGGAAGAATCAGAATCAAAACAGTTGAAGAGGCACATAATTTTCTTAAAAAACATTCCTCAATCCTGGATGACGATGAGATGGGAACGGAAGGGGCCACAGGTCCGCCTGCTGGTGGGGGGGGGGGAGGAAGAAACCATAGCAAAGAGGCTCAGATCGCAAAAATAATTTGTTATATTTCTTTAGTAATTCCTGTACGGATGTCAATAGTATAAAGTAATTGAATGTATGAAATAATATGAAATTTTATTATTTTAAAATGTATGTACCCCTTCCCTTTAATGATTTCTTTTTAATTGAATATGTATGAAGACTCGGAGGCGGTCATCCACCCGATGTGGAAGCTTCAAATATTATCTATTACCTTATCTATCCCTTTCCCAATATAAATTGTTAAAACCAATAAAACTTTTTCAAAACGAAGAAAATTGCTCTTGTTGAAGACTGAGTTCGCACAGCAGCATCTTAAATCTGAATTAATTAAATCTACCCATGTTCATGTAACATGGCTTGTCCAAATACACCTTGCTGAGTCTTAACATAAGACTTTGTTTCACAACATGGTGGCATTTTCTACCATGTATGGGAGACAAACTACTTCAGTTTAGGCTAGTATAGTATCTTGTACATCCTGGCCATATAAATGTTCATTTATATTTAATATGCAAAAAAAAAAACCTCCTAAAGGACTTCAGCCATTCTCATAAATGGAGAAGCTTAGAAAGCTGTTGGCTTTACTTGGGCTGGAAAGGGACTCCAGTTATTCTTGGATAAGAAAAAGACAGCCTGCATATCCTCAGAGGCAATGCCTGCCCTAATATCAGGAGTAACTGGGTGGTCAGTAAAATCAGGATGGCAGCTACAATTGCACAATTAAAACCCTTCTTCTTTTTAATATGTGTTGTATGCATGATGCATGTTAATAAGGCATTGGATTATGGCAGCCTTTTACCAGAAAGATCAGACAGGAAATATGAGCAGATAAACAAATTCTACGCTATTAAAGCTACCTTTACATAATCACACAAGTATGAAATTATAATTTTTCCACCATCTCCTTTACAGTTCTAGAAACTAGGCAGTCTCTTCTAAGCCTCTTGCCCAGATGTGGGCTATACCGATAGTCCTCGAATTATGAATGTAATGGATCCTGCCAATTACGCTCATAAGCCGAGGATTCATTGGAGGGAATCACATCAAACGAACGTGATCACTCCCTGCTGTTGCCCATGCATTTGCTAATTGAATGTGTAGGTCATTAAGTGCGCATGAGGTATCTCAGGGAGAAGAAGGCCATGGGGGAGGATGTTAGCAATGGAACAGGCCACCTGCTTCAGACCACCTAAGTCCTCCCCTGACTGACTGAGATACCTCATGAAATTGCTTACTCCACCCTATCCTGCCACGCTGGGTCGCTTACCTGGTAAAGATCTAAACGCTGTCTCCTCTTCAGCCTTTCTGCCTTGCAAGATCATGGCACCCAGAGGCTTCCAGTCTCCATTCAAAATCTTTGCAAGCTGATGGGATGCTTTGAGGCAGAGTGATTTCGCTCCCTCAAAGCATCCTGTCAGCTTGCAAATGCTTTGCATGGAGACTGAAAGCTTCTGGATGCTGTGATCTCACAACCTGAAGTCCCACGAGATCATGGTGCCTAGTAGTTTCCAGTCTCCATTTAAAATGTTTGCAAGCCGATGGGATGCTTTGAGGCAGCGCAATTTCTCAAAGAACCTGTGGCAGAGAGGAGACAGATCTTCACATGATAAGTGAGTTGGACTTGGCAGGATGGGACTGGAGAAGTAATTGTGGAGAATGGGGAGCGATAGATAGCGTGAATGTTACAGTGCCACTTCAATCATTCATAAGGGTGAACAACTGCCGTGATGCTGCAACATTCATAATTTTTAGACTATATCACAAATACTTGAGGATGGGCTTATTGCTTAACTTTGAACCGTCACTAAGTGACTTGTCATAACTTGAGGATTGCCTGTACTGTCTCTTATCTAACCATTCCCCAGGCAACATTTCTTTACCCCATTTCCCATGATCTTTCTCACATGCCATTCAAACCCTCCCCTTCAAACTCATTCTCGTTTCCCACATTCTCAGAGGAAACAAATTGTGGGCTGGGAGAACAAATTGTAGCAGTGTCACTCCTCTCTTTTGATGGTAACTCCCCAAGACCACAAGATGCGCCCTCTAAATCATCTGCACCAGCACTAGCAGCCACTCCTCCATTGGGAATCTGTGGTCTCCCATTCCCCATGATCTGTGTACCTATTGTGGAAAGAGCTGGGTCATTTCCCCTGGCCCCCACTTGATCTCTTGCTATTGCCAAAGTGACCTCCACCCCATAAAAGAACTCTGCCTGCTCATCTTGATCAGTGCCTAACACTTACAAGGTTGATAGTGGCCAAGAATAGGGTTTCTTAGATCTATTGGTCATGAAAGTAATGCACCAATTGCAGCACATACATATCCACTGCTGCCTCCCATGGTCTCTCTCATTCTGGGTAGTCTTTGCAGTATATCAAATGCTCAACCCACTTCCCTCTTGCACGATCACCGAACCAGTTGTTAAACCGGTATGATCTCACCACTGAGAGGCATGGGTTTGCAAGGCTAATATTTAGCTAATATTTCCAATGATTCATAAAAGCACTAAAGACATCTTCTTCATGAAAGTATGCTTCGTTTCACTTTTCTTTTATCACTTAACTTTTATAGAAGCACCCCTAAAGGAGTTTGTCCTCAGGAATGTATGCCTCTCAAGGAACAATAAGTGAGTCTTAGAATGGGTTCCTCCTGAAGGATTCCTGGGCCAGCTTTGACTGTAAGGGCAAAATTGAAAGTCTGGAAAGAGAAGAAGAGAGAAAGCCAAGCATAGACTCTCCTTTTTTTCCACCAATGGTTTAAAAATTCAATCCACAGAAGTCAAAAGCAAAATTCTTATTGATTTCAAAAACAGCAAGAGCTAGCTTTAATTTATTTCTTCATTGCTTTCTGGAGCCTATTGAATAGTAGTCTGTGCTCAGGGAAAGAAAGAGAAGGTATTAAATAAGATATGTTTGATTAAAGAAAATAAAGTGCCAGAAGAAAAATGATTTGGCACTTACAAGTCTTGGCTATAGGTATTCTTTTTGTGTGAAGTCAGGGGTGTAAGGAAACAAATGCCGGAGACAGAGAAAAATATTTTCCTCTACATGCTTGGAAAATAATAATCACACAGTGTGATGCACTAGCCGACCATATATAAGAAATATAATAACAATTTTTTTTAAAAAAAGATATCCTTTTGATAGGTGTCACACCAGAGAGATGGTTATAACCTGCAGTAAATAATAACTATCATCAGCTGTGTATTTAGATTTATAGGATAATAAAAGCTGTAGGAAACTTTCTGCTGTACCAAAAATGCAATTATAAGTCTAGCCATCTCTATTTCTTTTTGTGTGCGAGATACCCTATACAAACCCCATTTACTGAATATTAAAACCTCAGTTAAGTTAACTAACTTAATAACCCTTGTTTTAAGAGTGAACTCATCTCCCACTGCAGAAAATTGCTTCACTAGCTGTAGTATCTGATCTGCCCAGAGATTCAAAGGGATAATTTGATTTGAAGATGTGCGGAAGAGCAGACGCCTTAGAGAAACTGCAGGCACCTCTGCTGCTTCCCTCCACTCCCACCTGAGCCTTTTCCCCACCATCAGCACAGCAGAGTTGCCAATAAAGCTGCAACCTCGAAACAGGTGTGGGAGGAGATGGCAGAGCAGACACGTGTTTGGGTAGCTCTGCAGCCACCAGTAAGCAGAAAAGCAGCTGAATCAAAGTAGGTGGTTTGCCTTCAAAAGGAATGGATAGTCTTTTGATGCGAGGAAAAAGAAATAGAGAGGCGGAAGGAAGCACTAGTGGAAAGGTGTAAGTATTTTGCATACTGGCCATTGAGAAAGAAAAAAGCAGAAGAAATACCAGAAAGGGGAAATAAGGTAAAAGGCAAAACAGGATTTGTAAGATGTAAACATTGCCAATAATATTATCGATTATAGTATAACAATAGTAAAGAAAAAAAATGTAAGCATCTATGTCAACTAAAGAAAATATTGAAATAGGAATAGGAATAGAGGATAAAGGCAGTAGAAAGAATATGTATATCACTTTTACACACACACCCCAAATAAAACATCTCTAACCCAGGAGTGTCAAACTTGATTTCATTGAGGGCCACATCAGGGTTGTGCTTGACCTCAATAGGGCCCAGGCAGATGTGACCACGATGGGCGTGGCCAGCTCAATATCAGTCATGTCACGGGCGCCTGTGGCGGCCTGAGCGCTCTGCCAGCCAAAATGGCCTCCTGAGCTCCGTTTTCAGCAGCACGGCCTCCTGAAATCCTCTGCCAGTGAAAACAGAGCTTGGAAGGGCAAGCTCCATTTTCACTGGCAGAGGGTTGCAGGAGGCTGTGACAGCCAAAAATGGAGCTCGGGAGCCCGTTTTTGCTGGCAGAAGCACTGTGGGCCGGCCCTTTGCTGTTTCCAGGGCAACCTCACAGACCAGATCTAAATACCCTGTGGGCTTGATCTGGCCCTGGGATCTTGAGTTTGACACCCCTGCTCATATAGAGGATTTTTTTTAATGCTATTTCGTTCGCGAAACAGATGAGGAAACAGGCACGTCTGAAACGAACACGTTTATTAACCAGCTCAATTCAGAACAACAGGACGAACAGCGAACGGCCTGATAGCTATTTATATGACAGCTGTCAGGCGCAGAGCCAATCCCCAGGCTGCATTTTGCCGCGCCTGGCTCCGGGCGCGCTGGGACCAATCAGCACGCTTGGTCCCTGATCTGCCCGGCAGCAGACGTAAGTCCGAGGACTTAACACCTCTTCCCCCCGGATGGTGCACGCGTAGTCGGACAGGTACGTGGGCCGTCGTCTGGTCCGGCCGGACCTGCGTGGTTCGATGGTGGTCTTTTCTGGAGGAGAGGAAGGGTTGCTGCTGTCATCTGATGGGTGGCGTAGGATTGGCTCGTCGCTGGATAACTCCGCCCGTGGAACGGGGCGGCCCACAACAGGTGATATACCCGACGAGATCGCTTCGGGTCGGAACGTGGGAGGCGGGTCTGAATGGAGAGATGGTTGCTGGTAGGCGGCAACAGGTGTCGGGTCAGTGTTCTGTCCGGTGACTAACTGTTGGTCTTCCCCGGATATGCGCCGCCTCAACTGGTTTATATGGCGCCTCCATTCTCTCCCAGAGTCGGTCCGGACCCTATAGGAACAGGGCCCAGTAATAGCGGTTATGTACCCTGGAAGCCATTTTGGTTCCCCCGTAAAATTTTGTGCAAAAACGGGATCCCCCACACAGAAGTGTCTCGTTACCCCTGGATCCCCCGAAGGGCCCTTAGATGTAAACTCCGGGTGCAGTCTATCAAGAGTAGTTCAGAGTCGGCGGCCCATTAGGAGCTCTGCGGGGCTCTTACCCGAAGTCTGACAAGGTGTGGTGTGCTGGGCAAACAGGAAAGCCGAGAGGCGTGTGTGCCAACTACCCTTGTCCAAACGGCTCAGGGCCTCCTTCACAGAGCGCACAGCTCGTTCGGCTAAACCATTTCCCTGGGGGTGATAAGGGGCCACAAATACCTGTCTGACCCCCAGAGAGGCCAGAAAGGACTGAAATGTGGCAGACACAAATTGAGGTCCATTGTCTGATACAACAGTGTCAGGTAACCCATGGGTGGCAAACAACCTGGTTAAAACCTTAATTGTGGATTCGGCCATAATAGAAGTAAGGTGGCAAACTTCAATCCACTTGGACAAAGCATCTACCACAACGAGGAGGAAATTGTTCCCCTCCAAGGGACCTGCGAAGTCCAAGTGTATGTGAGACCAAGGGCTTTTCGGAATGTCCCATTCCCTGGGAGGAATGGAGGGAGGCGCGGGCCTGGAGTGTTGGCAATTAGAGCATCCCTGCACCCAAGACGTTATGTCAGCATCCATGTTGGGCCACCAGGCATAGGCGCATCCTAAAGCTTTCATGCGGACTATGCCTGGATGGCCATCATGGAGGCGAGACAATACCGTGGATTGCAATTCCGTTGGAATGACAACCCTAGTCCCCCACAACAGACAACCCTGCAATTCAGACAATTCCTCACGACGGCGGAGGAAAGGGGTAAACCCCGGGGCAACTGTCCGTTGGGGCCAGCCTCTCCGCACCCAATCCAAAACCTGAGAGAGGACAGTGTCCCGCTTGGAATATTGGGCGATGTCGATGGCAGTGACTGGGAGGGTCACGTCATCCAGTTGGAAGATGGTAGAGACAGGAGCAGGGTCAGTCACTAAGAGTGGTAATGGGCACCTGCTGAGGGCATCAGCATGGCCAATCTGTTTACCCGGACGGTAATTTAATGAGTAAGAGTAGGAAGACAAAAACTCAGACCAACGTAGCATTCGTGGTGATAAAATAGGAGGAGTGGGACGATCTCCGGCCAGAACACCCAACAATGGTTTATGATCTGTGATCAGGGTGAAAGAACGGCCATAAAGGAAGTAATGGAAGGGTTTTACTCCCGCAACGGCAGCCAACGCCTCCTTATCCAGCTGGCTATAATTCCGCTCAGCCTTTGATAAGGTGCGAGAGTAAAATGCGAGAGGAGCTTCCAGGCCATTGGGAAGAGTGTGACTAAGGACAGCGCCCACCCCAAAAGGGGAGGCATCACAAGCCAGAACTAAGGGTAACTTCTTGCTGTACTGGACAAGAACAGCAGAGGAAGTCAGTAATTGTTTGACAGATTGGAAGGCACGCTCCTCCCGATCAGTCCAATTCCAGGAAGTGGCACTGTCCAACAAACGGTGCAACGGTTCTGCTACCTTGGCTTTATGGGGCAAGAACACAGCATAGAAATTTAATAGCCCTAGGAAGGCTTGCAAGTCCTCCTTATTTTTGGGAGTTGGGGCAGAGACAATAGAGTCGATTTTGGAAGGGGTGGGGCGAATGCCCTGGCCATCAATCAGATAGCCAAGGAATTCGACCGAAGGAACCCCAAGATGACACTTGGAACGCTTCAGCCGAAGTCCAGAAGTCCTGAACCGCAGGAAAACTTGTCGCAGTTTGGCCCCAAGCTCATGAAGGTTCGGGGCGGCAACTAAAATGTCATCAAAATATGGTACTACACCAGCAATCCCATGGAGCATGCGCTCCATGAGACTCTGGAATAGCCCAGGTGCCACACTAACTCCAAACTGCAGGAGTCGGCATTTGAATGCCCCGCGATGCGTGACTATAGTTTGTGCGAGCGCGGTGGCTTCGTCTACAGGCAATTGCTGGTAAGCCTGTGCCAGGTCTAATTTGGCAAATACGGAGCCCTGGCCCATGGAGTGCAACACATGCTGCACGACAGGGACAGGGTAGGGATGAGCCTGTAAGGCTTTATTCAATGTAATAATAATAATAATAATAATAATTTTAATACTTATAAACCGCTCCCTCTCCCCACGGGGACTCGGGGCGGTGCACAGGCAGAATAAAAACAGTAAAAAATATACAAACAGTTCTAAAACCAAATTAAACTTAACCCGTGCTAAAATTCCCATAAAACTAAAAGCTAAAAGCTACCCAATAAAACCCCAAGACAGGGAGACTATCCCAGGCCGGCCAGACAGAAAAAGTGAGTTTTTAATTTAAGACGGAAGGAGCGGAGGTCCGTGGTCATTCTAATATCGGGGGGAAGGTCATTCCAGAGGGCCGGGCCCACCACAGAGAGAGCCCTTCCCCTGGGCGTCGCCCGCTGACAAAGTCTAGTGGACGGCACCCGGAGAAGTCCCTCTCTGTGGGAGCGAATCGGCCGTGAGGATGTATGAGGCAGGATCCGATCCCGCAGATAGCTAGGTCCCGAGCCATGGAGCGCTTTAAAGATGATGATTAACACCTTGAAGCGCACCCGGAAGACGACAGGTAGCCAGTGCAGCTCGCGCAAGAGCGGTGTTACGTGGGTAGACCTTGCGGTCCCCATAATTGCTCGCGCGGCTGCATTCTGAACTAGCTGAAGTCTCCGGGTGCACCTCAAGGGAAGCCCCATGTAGAGAGAGTTACAATAGTCCAGTCGGGATGTCACGAGCGCATGAGTGACTGTGCGAAGGGCGTCCCGATCCAATAGGGGGCGCATTTGGCGAACCAAGCGAACCTGGTAAAACGCCCTCCTGGCCACGGCTGTCACTTGATCTTCCATGGACAGCCGGGCATCCAGGACGACACCCAAATTGCGCGCCCCATCCACAGGGGCAAGATGTTCGCCCCCTATGGCCAGCGATGGAGTCAGCTGGTTGAATCGGGCAGCCGGAAACCACAGCCACTCGGTCTTGGTCGGGTTGAGCCTGAGTCCGTTACTTCCCATCCAGATCCGTACGGCTTCCAGGCACTGGCACATCACTGCTACGGCATCGTTGGGGTGGTTTGGGGTAGATATATACAACTGAGTATCATCAGCGTATAGATGGTACTCTACCCCAAAACCACGGATGATCTCACCCAGCGGCTTCATATATGTGTTAAACAGGAGGGGCGAGAGGACCGACCCCTGAGGCACCCCACATGTGAGGGGTCTCGCGGTCGACCTCTGCCCCCCTGCCAACACAAATTGCGATTGGCCAGAGAGGTAGGAGGAGAACCACCGTAAAACGGTGCCTCCCACCCCCAACCCCCCCAGCCGATGCAATAGGATACCATGGTCGATGGTATCGAAAGCCGCCGAGAGGTCTAATAGGACCAGGATGGAGGAGCAACCCCCATCTCTGGCCCTCCAGAGATCATCAACCAACGAGACCAATGCCGTCTCGGTGCTATGCCCGGGCCGAAAGCCGGACTGGCGCGGATCTAGATAATCAACTTCCTCCAGGTGATGGGGAAACTGTTGTGCCACCACACTCTCAACAACCTTCGCCAAAAAGGGAAGGTTGGAGACTGGACGATAGTTAGTTAAAAGAGCTGGATCCAAAGAGGGCTTCTTAAGGAGGGGCCTCACCATCGCTTCTTTTAGGGAAGCAGGCAAGGAACCCTCACTTAAGGATGCGTTGACAACCTCTTGGAGCCAGCCTCGTGTCACCTCCCAGGATGCCAGTACAAGCCAGGAGGGACACGGGTCCAATAAACATGTGGTGGCTCGCAGTCGCCCACGTAACCTGTCCATATCCTCGGAAGTAACGGAGTCAAACTCCTCCCAAACAAGATCTGTCCCGTGGCATCCCACTGGGCCATGAATGGGGGCTAGCTCGTTCTGTATCTGAGCGATTTTCTCCTGCAGAAAAATCACAAATTCCTCTGCTCTACCCTGTAGCGGGGCTTCCCGCACCCTCTGTTGAAGGAGGGAGCGGGTCACCCTAAACAGGGGGGCAGGGCGGTTGTCTGCGGATGCTATGAGAGCAGCACAATGATGACGTTTGGCTGCTCTCAGCGCCACAATGTAAGTCTGTAAATGGGCTCTTACCTGTGTCCGGTCAGATTCAGAACAGGTAGACCTCCATCTTCCCTCTAGGCATCTCTTGCGGCGTTTCATCACCCGTAGCTCCTCGGTAAACCAAGGAGCCAGGGTGTTTCGGCGCCGCAAGAGAGGCCGCAAGGGCGCGACCCGATCCAAGGCTCCCGTGGTCGCAATATTCCATGCGGCCACGAGGTCCTCCATCGGGGCGCGGGTCAGGGGTACAGGAACTGGCCCAAGCGCCATTTGGAACCCATCCAGGTCCATCAGGCACCTGGGGCGGAACCAGATTGGTGACTCAGGTTCCGCCTCCCCGCGGAGGGGAGCAGCAGTCGGAAAGTCGAGCCGGAGAAGTGAGTGGTCTGACCATGACAAGGGTGTGATGACTATATCCCCTATACCCAGATCACTCTTCCATTGGCCTGAGACAAAGATGAGATCCGGTGTATGTCCACCCTCGTGAGTGGGGCCTTGAATTAGTTGGGTCAGGTCCATGGCCGTCATGGAAGCCATGAACTCCCGAGCTACCTCGGATGATTCGCCCACCGATGGCAGATTAAAGTCCCCCATGACTAAAAGTCTGGGGGTCTCAACTGCCACCGTGGTGATCACCTCCAGGAGCTCGGGCAGGGCTGCTGCTACACAGCGGGGAGCCAGGTATACAACCAGCAAGCCCAATTGCCTCCCTAGGCCCCACTTCACACAGAGGGACTCACAACCGGTAGTCTGTGGCACAATGGTCTCTCTCGGCTCAAGACCTTCCTTTACAATGACCGCTACCCCACCACCCCTACCTAGGGCCCGGGGCTGATGAAAAGCGCGGTAACCTGGTGGGCACATTTCAACGAGGGGAAGTCCACCCTCGTGGCCCAACCAGGTCTCCGCAATTCCCACCAGGTCCGGCTCCCCCTCTGACACAAGGTCATGAACGAGGGGGGCTTTGTTGACAACGGACCTGGCGTTGCAGAACATCAGCCGCAGGCCCTGGCTCTGTACTCCCTGGCCACCTAGCCTGCGGGGGTTGAGGCACTTGACCGTTTGCAACCAACGGCTTCGCGCCCCCAACCGGGAGGATAATACTTGTCTCCTCTCGGGCCTGCCTCTCCCCACGACCTTCTGGATGGAAGTGCCCTCTGTCGGAACGACTTGTGTCTCCCCCCTCCAATCGGAACCTTCCGCTTCCCTCCGTCGCCTGCTGGCCTGGCCCTCTCTTTCCTCACCCGCCTCTACCTGTCTATACCCTCCCCCCTCCCTGGTTCCCCCTAAGATAGACATAAGTTTACAAATTAAAAAACCCCTAAGACCACGCTTCTTTCACCTCTCCAGATTAATGAATCCTTCATCAAGGTGGGCCCTCGTTAGAGCGGAGGGCCAAACCTGCGAGAGCGGGGACTCTCGCAGTCGTAATAGGTCTAGCTTAGAATACATTAATATAGATAAATAATTAGATAAATAAATAAATAATTATGTATAAATACAATGTAAAAAGATTTAAATACATAAAAGCATGGGTCATAAAAGATTTTAAAAGCATCGTTAGCCGCCATTTAAGATGTAATAAATAGATGTTAAAATGCAATAAATGGATGTTAAATATATCAGTTAATGGATTAAAGTGCATCAGTGAGGGATTTAGTCCCGCTGAAGCGTTCTAGATTTTTCCCTTTAGAAGGACCAAAAAGGTCTTAAGGAAATATCCATAGGTCGAAAGATCTTCTTAGTGGTTGCTTTCAGTTCTTAAAAGGTCTATAGGCAGGATCATACATTTGGCACCATCAGCGCCGGCAGAAAATCTGTCCTCCAGTTGGAAAAGAAAACCTCTCGTGTCCAGGAGAGTCCGGTAAGGCCTAAACCAGCCGTACTTCCTCCTCCCGGCTGGCCTAGTCCGAGAGCTGGAGACATCATCATTCCCCTCTCCAGTCTTGGCTTGTTCTCGAGGCCTCTCCCTATGACTGATGTGGACTTAAAATCACCGCAGATCCTGACAGAACCATCAGGCTTGACCGGGGTGACAATCGGGGTCTCCCAAGGGGCGTGATCTATAGGTTCTAAAACGCCCTGTGAGATCAATTTATCTAATTCAGCATCCACCCTATGCCTTAATGCTAGGAGAACACGCCGCGCCTTGAGGCGAATTGGGGCTATCTGTGGGTCAATGTTCAATGAAATAGGGGTACCTGTATAGGAGCCCAGGGATTCGTCGAACACGTCGGCGAACTCCATGAACAGATCAGAGAAAGCATTTGAATGCATGGTATGGTGGACCCCCTCGATTGTAAACCCCAGAGCCCTGAACCAATCTAACCCAAGTAAGGAAGGCAATGGATTGGTAACAACAATTAAAGGCAATTTCCCTGTAAACTGGCCATAGCTGACATTAACTTTAGCCCATCCCAAAATCGGAATAGAATTCCCCTGATAGTCACGTAAGCGACAAGGGCAAGGTTGCAGCTGAGACTTCTGGACAGATGGGAGGATCTTTGACAGGGTGGCCCAGGAGACGATCGTCTTCGCGGAGCCTGTGTCCAATTCCATCTCATACTGACGGCCTTCAATGGAAATGCGGAGATGAATCTTCGCTCTACCTGGGGAAGAGACGGAGGCTGAACTGATAGACCAGTCATCGGAAGGAATGGGGTCTTCCCAAAGCTGATCGACCTCCTCTGAAGCCGCAAAAACTCCGTCCCGGCGGCGCGGCTGCGGGTGAGCCATATTGGTTGAGGGGCAAGGCGTAGGAGCCCTGCAAACAGCTGCCAAGTGTCCCTTTTTTCCACAACGCCGGCAGGTGGCGTCTTTGAATTTGCACTGTGAGCGCAAGTGTTTCCCGCCACAGCTGAGGCAAAGTCATCCACTGGTATTAGGTACTGAGCCTGCCCTGCCGGTGATCTTGAGGCGGCTGACCTCAGAGGAAATATCTGAGGAAAAATCCTCCTCCCCAGTTTGGCAAATTGCGGAGGGAGGTAAAGGGCTAGAGGCGTAGGTTTGCTGAAACTTCTGGAGAACTGAGGTAGTCCTCTCAGCCATCTCCGAAGCCCTAGCCTCCTCGATGGCAATAGTGAGAGTCAATTCGGAGCGGACGAGTAAACGCCGTTGTAATCGCCCATCACGCACCCCGTAAATAAATTGTTCTAACAGGGCTTCCTCTAGGTCAGTAAAATTACACTGCACCGCGGAGGCTCTGAGGGCAGCGACATAGTTGTTGACAGACTGACCTTCACGCTGCAGACATTGCCGGAAAGCCTGTCGCTTAGCATAGCGAGAGGGCACAGGGGCGTAATGGCCTTTTAATTTAGATAAAAGAATGTCCCAGGCAACTGAATGAACAGGAGTAGGAGAGACCAGAGCCCTGGCAGTAGCGAACATTTCTGGTCCACAGGAGCTGAGGAAAATGCCCCTTTTCCTGTCAGAGGAAAGGGCAGCGAGGTCTTGAGCCTGGAGAAAGCACTCAAAACGCTCGATAAAAGCGTCCCAGGATTCACGGTCTGGAGAGAATTCAGCGAAAAGACGAGTGGTTAAAAAACCGGCCATCCTCGTCGCCAGTATTTCGTTCGCGAAACAGATGAGGAAACAGGCACGGCTGAAACGAACACGTTTATTAACCAGCTCAATTCAGAACAACAGGACGAACAGCGAACGGCCTGACAGCTATTTATATGACAGCTGTCAGGCGCAGAGCCAATCCCCAGGCTGCATTTTGCCGCGCCTGGCTCCGGGCGCGCTGGGACCAATCAGCACGCTTGGTCCCTGATCTGCCCGGCAGCA
Source organism: Rhabdophis nuchalis (assembly GCA_039707465.1). Lineage (NCBI taxonomy): Eukaryota > Metazoa > Chordata > Lepidosauria > Squamata > Natricidae > Rhabdophis > Rhabdophis nuchalis. The sequence continues at coordinate 93,603,919 of CM077648.1, read as the reverse complement.
GACGTAAGTCCGAGGACTTAACAAATGCCTCTCCAGGATCCAGTGCTTTTGTGGCTCTTTTGGATCAGGGGCCATTGAATTGGTTAATTTTTTTAAAAATGTGAGAAGTTGTTTCAGTCAGACGAGCATTTTCAACCATATGTTTGAATAGAATCATCAAATCAGTTTGAATTTTCAGACATATTAGATGTCTTCAAAACGCTCTGAAAAGATTTTGGAGGCCCTTTAGCGATTCAATAAATATTCTGATTTTATAAATATGTCACATTGTTGTTGCTATCCATCGATATACAGACAAAACTTTGCAGGTTATGATTGCATCTTTGGTACTTACATGAGTTACTGGTTAATTAGTTCATCACCTCCCAAAATCCCACCTATCAAACTACTTGGAGGGCTACTCCTTTGCTATTTGAATCAAATTCTTCAGCTAGAATTTAATTAGGTTAATTTTAGAGAGTAACTCAGATTTATTTTATTATTATTCTTGTTGTATACTGGGTTTGTTTTTCCTTGCCTTCAATCTGCTTATCAGATTTGTATCATGTAATCTCTGAGGTCTACTGAGCGGTCTGTATTTCTTTGGCCCTCTTTTTCATTCCCTTTTCAATTCTCCTTGTCAACTTCTAAAAGAATCCTCTGTTGAGTTTCATCTATTTGTCTATCTCTGTGTTACCTTAGACAGAGTGGGTGAGTCCTTCATTGTGTGAGTGGGTCTGAGATGGTGAACTTATTTTAGATTGTTCTGCATATTTTCCAGACGGTTGTGCAATTGTGATAATACACACACTTAAGCAGCACATAATTTGTTTATGCAAATTAATAAAGTAGATTCTGACAGGAGAAGACAAGGTTATTGGGAACTTTCCATATTGCCAAAGCAATTCCACCATCCCTTGTTCTGTCCTACTGAGATTGATGACAGTCTTGTGGCATCTGTACCACAGGTGGTGGTGGGGACGCCAAAGATTTGTCCTTGGTCTAGCAGCAGATGTCATTTGTCTGGCAGTTCAGAGCAGTGGTGGGATTCAAATATTTTTACTACCGGTTCTATGGGCATGGCATGGCTTGGTGGTTGTGGCTTGGTGGGTGTGGCAGGGGAAGGATACTGCAAAATCTCCATTCCCTCCCCACTCCACTCCAGGGCAAGGATACTGTAAGATCCCTATTCCCTCCCCACCCCACTAACCTGCTTTCCAGCTCCATTCTGTGCAGGGCAACAAAAGAAGACCCATCTGATCAGCTGGGACTCAGGAGGCAGAGAATAGATGGGGGTGGAGCCAGCCAGAGGTGATGTTTGCCTGTTCTCCAACTACTCAAAATGTCTGCTACCGGCTCAGCAGAACCGGTCAGAACTGGCTGAATACCACCTCTGGTTCAGACGCAGAGAGATATGTTTCCCTCAGGGCAAGATGACATAATTTAGCAGGAGAAAATACCTCAAAGTCATCTTCCTTGAACACATAATATGGTTCATAATTTGTACAGCAAAATAAATTTGCCCCCTATGTCACTGTGGTTGACAATGGTTTTGGTAAGGGAAAGGCAATACAGAATGTCAACTTCATAGCGTCATAGGGGTAAGGCAAATGATAAAAGCAGCAATATAGCATCCCCTTGTATGTGAGTTATGATACCAAACATTCATAAATTCACAGATTTTGAATTGTGATGGCATAAAAATTACTGTTATGTTGATGAAATTGGTGGACCACTTCATATGCTCCAAATGGTCATGCACCATGCTTTGGTCAAGGAGACACCACACTGAAAAAGCAAGTATTATAAACTATTTCATTTTGTCCCCAAATTATAAGCTATTATCACATTGTGAAAGATGGGAAGCTGCTGTAGAAGCAGATAGGAGATATACTCTGTCTGGATGAGGTAACGCAATGGAATTTCTTGGTGAGAGGGATTGGTAAAGCAGACTTGGCAAACAAGGCTAGGACACCATGCCTTAGAATATGTTGTTCTTCCATATGTCTCTTCAGGCCATAAATGCCATGCTGTTCATCCAAGTATTTACTATATTTTTTCAGAGTATAAGATGCACCTTTTTTCCTCTAAAAAGGGGCTGAAAATCTGGGTGCGTCTTATACATCGAATACAGCATTCTTGCCTCCCAAAACCCCACCCCCTTCACCAAAATGGCTGTGCCTAGCCTTATGGAGGCTTTCAGAGAGCTCCTGGGGCTGGGGAAGGCAGAAATTAGCCTCAAACGGACCGTTTCCTCCTCCCCCCAGCCCCCAGCAGCACTTTATAAGCCTCCATAGGGAGGCATTCAAGTTATTTGACAAAACAATGACCCATTTTTGCGATAAATGGGATGGTTGTTTGCTCATTTTCCACCCCCCACTTCCCCAGGAGCACTCTGCAAACCCCCCCAAGGCTAGTCATGCTTTTTATTTGAAGAAAAACGGCCCCGTTTTTGCATAGAAATGAGCAGTTTTGGGGAGGTTTGCAAGTACAAAAACACTTTCGGAAAGCTCTTTTGGAAGCCCTTTAACTGTTTCTGTGCCAGGAGAAACAAAGTCTTAAGGTTTGTCAGTGATTTCCTTCTCCAGGACATGGATAAATACACCTGGAAACATCAACCTACCTACCTACTCTATCTCTCTCTCTCTCCCTCCCTCCCTACTGTATTTCTCTCTCTATCCTTCTACCTACTTACCTACCTACACACACGCTCTCTCTCCCTACCTACTATTTCTCTCTCTCTTTCTCTCTATTATTCTACCTACCCACACACACTCTCTCTCTGTCCCTACCTACCTACCTACTGTATTTCTCTTATCTCTCTCTATTTCTCTCCCTCTCTATTCGTTTATCTACCTACCCTCTCTTTCCCTACCTATCTGCTGTATTTCTCTCTCTCTCTCTCTATTTCTCTCTATCCTTCTACCTACCTACCTACACACACACACACACACTCCCTACCTATCTACTGTATTTCTCTCTTTCTATTTCTCTCTATCCCTCTACCTACCTACCTACACACACACACACACACTCTCCCTACCTACTGTATTTATCTCTCTTTCTATTTGTCTCTCTATCCTTCTACCTACCTACCTACCTATCTACCTACTCTCTCTACCTACCTATCTACTGTATTTCTCTTTCTTTCTCTTCCTCTCTATCCCTCTATCTACCTACCTACTTTTTTTTGTAATTTGCCTCTTCAAAACCTTGGTGCGTTTTATACTCCGGTGTGTCTTATACTCCGAAAAATACGGTAACTTGTAAATTCTCTTCAGCAGTAGATACAGAAGTTCCTTTCACCTCTCTTCCAGCACTAAGAAAACTACTGATCTATTGGAACACGGTGAGGATCTCATAAAGCCTCCAGGCCATTTTTGAAGAAGAAGATACACCTTACTTTTCGGACTATAAAACGCACCATGATTTTAAAGAGGTATTTAAAAAAAAAAAAAAGTTTTGCACTCTGCAGGCCTTCCAAACCCTCTGTCCTCCCTTGGGGGGGGGGGGCAAAAAAGAGCAGAAAACGGCCCATTTTTCACCAAAAAAAGGGCATGCAGAGCTTTGGGAGGCTTGTAGAGTGCTCCTGAGGGCTGGGGGGGGGGGGCAAAAATGAGCAAAAATGATCCATTGTTTTCTCATTTTTGCCTTCCCCAGCTCCCAGCTCCCAGGAGCACTTTGCAAGCCTCCCAAAGCTTCTGCACAACCATTTTTGCAAATGGGAACGGGGTCTCAGTAGGCCAAAAATGCTGTATTCAGTGTATAAGATGCATCCAGTTTTTCACCCTCTTTTTGGGGGGAAAAGACTGTGTTTTATAGTTTGAAAAATATGGTAGGTGTTGGCTGGTGTAGAGAACTCTTCTTCAAATGGGTGCATGTGTGGGAACGTACCATTTTCATCTCTGCAGCAATGGAAAATGTATAACTACTGGTGAGCAAAAGAGCACTTTTTCAGAGCACAGCCCTTACCCTTCTTCACTCCCACAGCATCAGCACAAAGGGCAAGTAGGGTCCATTAGGATCTGATAATGCAGTTCTCAACTCTCATCTTCCCTATGGAAAAAATGGTGTGCTCCTTGGTTTATTATGAAACATCTAACCAAAATCGATAATTTGAGGTGTAGAGGACTTGCCTTCTCGGGAAGAGTAAACCCAAATTCAGCAGGATCAGGTTGTCAAGTCCCTTGCCAGTTAGGATGAGGATATTCAGGCCAGGCAAATGTTATAACAGTTTCCTTGGAACCCAAATTCTAGCAACTGACCTGACATATCCCACGTTGAGAATACAAATAACGTGAATACCTACTCTCATTCTGCTGCACATTGCTGCTGCTCCCATTGCTCCTTTGTTAGGAGGTTACTTTGGTTGTTGTTGGAGTTTTAAGATGGACTTAACACATAGTCAAACTGTGTTGCCTCTTTGGGCCACTGTTCCAGTACTACTCTTGTAATTCAGATCTACTCCCATCCTCCTAAATATTGGATAAAGTAATCATGACCCAAACCTTTTGCTGCTGCTTTCTCTTTTCTTGGGGCAATTTCCAGTTTCAACATTGAATAAATGTGGGCAGGGCTAGCAGGAGCCTTTTGGGTTTTGCTTCTGAGAATAATTGAAAGAATACAGATGCCTCCCCCATCGTTTTTTTTAAGGTGACAAGAGTTGCCAGCACATCTACCCTCCCACCACCACCACCATTGCTAACTGCAGCCACTGAGCTCTGAAAGGCATGTTTTCCTTACATGACAGGCTTCTTCCAATGACTCTATTGTCCAATGTCCCAAGACAGCTGCACTCCTTTAAACCTGCCAATAGTTCAGAGCTCGGCCACTATCAGCAACAAAGTTATGGCAAAGTTGTTTTAGAAGGGCAATCCTTTCAACCTCGGAAATAAGCTCTGTCAGAAGTTTACATCACATAAAAACATGCCCTTGGAAATCATTCTGCATTGGTGCTATTAGGAAGTTCCTTTACCATATCTAAAGATGGTGTATCAAGCCTGGCACTCAAGGAAGGAAGAGTTTGGAGAATGAAGGCTTGGACCCATATCTTCAAGATCTTGGTTTTGGAAAATCTGGGAATTGATTTATAATTTCTCCTCCTCCTGCATATTCACAGAAAAAGATAACCTTGGCAATCAGCCATGCTAGCTACGTTGCTAACCCAAAACAGCAAATCAAGAGAGGATGGTGAATCCTCAGTCTTAAGAAGGTTCTTATTTATGTTTGTTTTATTTTTAGTTGGAATATGACACTTCATGCATTGCTGTAGAACGTTCGTTGAGAAATTTGGAGGTTGCTTTGCTATTTTTTCCCCTCACCTCCGCTTCTTCTATCTTAACTGTGGAATATTAGGAAACCTTTGCATTTTAATTATGATTAAAACCATGAAAGCAATCTGGCTGAAATTTTACAAATGTAATGTCCCCCCCAAGGCTATGTTACCCTTGTTAGAGCTATATAAGCTTCAAATTCAATGAAGTTTCAATCAAAACACCCCAGTGAAATAAATTTGCAAATCAAAGAGACCCAGTTTGATTTGTGATCAGATGGCTACAAAGCACTTTGCAGGTTTGATGACTTTCCTGCTTCTTCTGGGATTCTTATAAACAGCAGTGTCAACAAAAAACCTGCAATGATGCTAAAATTACAACACAGTAATGAGGACACTGTCACACAAACCCAGCCATTATGTACTTGCATTCCAATGTTTGATGCAATATCTCAGTTGCAACATTTGCTTCATGACACAAGACAAAACACTATTTTGTCATGACACCATCTACCCCATGGCTAGAGATGTTTCTGGTATTGTACAGGCTAACACTAAACTGAGTAGCTTCCAATAGCATTAATAATCTCCTTCAACACTCTGCTTCTTGGAGTTCTTTGATAGTAGTAAAGCTGATGTTGATGAACAAAGAAATGTAACTGTTCCGTTAGCCCATCAGAGGGGCTAAGTTAAGTCAAATGGTCATTTTCCTTAATGAGAATTAATCTTTCCCTAAGAGCTTAGAAAGTGAACATGCACTTAAGATGTCTTAAGAAGACTGACCACTTGCCTTAACTTAGCTCCTCCGTTGGGCTAGTGGAATAGCTGTGCAACACAACTGGAAGGACTTATTCAGTTCTTTAAAGGTAAAGGTAAAGGTTCCCCTTGCACATATGTGCTGCTCATTTCCCACTCTAGGAGGTGGTGCTCATCTCCGTTTCAGAGCCAAAGAGCCAGCACTGTCCAAAGACGTTTCCGTGTTCTTGTGCCTGGCATGACTAAACACCAAAGGTGCACAGAATGCTGTTATCTTCCCACCAAAGTGGTCCCTATTTTTCTACTTGCATGTTTATGTGCTTTTGAAACTGCTAGGTTGGCAGAAGCTGGGACAAGTAACGGGAACTCACTCCGTTACGTGGCGCTAGGGATTCGAACCGCCGACCTTTCTGATTGACAAGCTCAGCATCTTAGCCACTGAGCCACTGAGCACTCAGCCCATCAGTCCTCTAAACATGCTCATAAATTGAGAAGACCAATATTGGGTAAATTCTTTCCTTAATTTTTGCATGGGAGCAGTTTTAAGTTTCTCAAAGATGAATGGCTAAGGACTAAAACTCACATTCACTGATCGACATATACATTTTTTTAAAGTAACAAAACTATGAATTCCCCTTTCTCTGTGCCAGCCTCCTTCTCTGTGGCCTGCTACTGCTGCCTCTTCTTAAATAAATAATCTGGAGCCTTTCAGCTGGCCACAACCCTGCCTTAACTGAATCCTGTCCAAAAGAGGCAAAGCTTTGCCAGTGTGTTCTACTCAATATGGCACCCCATCAAAACTATCAGTGAGGAGGAGCCAGCCAACTTTACAAACCCTTCTGGCAGTCCACAAAACACAGTGATCAGAGTCAGCAAAGCTACATCATTTCAGAAAGGGGACTCCATTGCCCTTCTTCAGTGCCAGGCCCCCCTGACGTACGTACCATGTTTCTTGCGTTTACATTTCATTACATTTTACATTGAGTCTGCGAAATCAAATGTGCATTTCTGAGATTGTGTAATCCACATGAAAAGCATAACCTCATCTTAGTTTAATACAAATAGGCCTTGTTTTTCCGTTGCCTAGATCAAAGCCCTAGTACTATAGTACAGAACGAGAACTGTACCATCTTAGAAATACCCAAAGGAGCGAGGCTTAAATGTGTTTGTATTTTACATTCCTCAAAGGAACCCAGTGTGGTTTACATTAAGCGATTCTAGTTTATCTACACAACAAGCCTGCTAAGAGGTAGATTAAACCAGAACAAAGAGACTTCATAGCTGAATAAAGACTGGCAAAAGGCTTTAAGATGTTGCAGACAAGTGCTATGTTCACACTTCCTCCAGTGATCTAAAGCACCTTTGGGGATTGATTCTTATCCACTGTGCAACCCTATTGATCAGAAGAGAGAGCTGGGGTTTTTTCAGTCCCTTTTCCTTAGAAACTTTTCTTTTTAGCATTTTTTCAGTCTTGGGATTTGCATGCTGATGTCTCCTCCTTGTGCATAGGTGGCATTACTTTGGCTGCATAAGCAACGGCATTCCCAATCTAAGCAACCTGGGGGGAAAAAGAAGGAATGATAAAACATATTTTCCCTTTTCTCTCAAAGTTTCTGAGTGAAGAAGGGAGTGTAATCTGCATTCATGATTGCAAATACAGAAGCAGCGGGTGGTAATTTTTCCAGGTTAATAATTTATATCAAGGCCACCTAGTGGAGTTTGCTTCCTTCTAGAATATTTCTGGCAGTTCAAGAAGAGGAAAAGGCTGTTACACGTTCGGGTGCAGGGTTATTAGACTGCCTTTTTGATCATTTATAAAGAGAGAGAAATGAAGAGGTCTTCTTATTCCCCATTCCTCTCTTCAACTTCCCAATAAATCAGGAAACACCACCTTCATTCTGGTAAACAAGAGATGTAGTGATTTTAGAAAAAAACCTGCACCACTTCAAACAGTCAAGAAATTGCTAATTATGGAGGAGCAAACAGTTATAGAAGCTCATGCAGAGCTAGTGCAGAGGCTTATGAATCTTAATGTTTCTCCATGCAGAATAATTCCCTGTAGAAGAAAAATCAGAAGGTGAGTAGAGGAATGGTGGCCTTTTTAACCATTTAGCCATATGTCTACAGTTTGAAGGGCTGTCCAGTCCAGGCCTAGGTTATAGAACCATATTGAGGGATGAGAGTAGCATCCTTTAAAATATTTAACAAGAATAGCAAGCCAGATATCAGAAGAAAATATAGCTCATGGGCTCAGATCTTCACACACATATTGCATTTTATGTACTGTATGGCAATTTTTTTTACAATGTGTCTATTTATTTCTTCATTTTAGTGTGTAATGTGTAAACAGCCATCAGGGACATGGTGGCTCAGTGGCTTGTCGATCAGTTCGACAGTTCGAATCCTTAGTGCCACGTAACAGAGTAAGTTCCCATTTCTTGTCCCAGCTTCTGCCAACTAGTAGTTCGAAACCATGTAAAAATGCAAGTAGAAAAACAGGAACTAATTTTGGTGGGAAAGTACAGCATTCCGTACACCTTTGGTGTTTAGTCATGCCAGCCACATGATTATGGAGACCAGTGGCAAGATTTAAAAAAATTTACTACTAGTTCTGTGGGCATGGCTTGGTGGCCGTGGCAGGGGAAGATTACAGTAAAATCTCCATTTCTTCCCGATCAGCTGGGACTCAGGAGGCAGAGAATAGATGGGGGTGGGGCCAGTCAGAGGTGGTATTTACCGGTTCTCCAGAAGTGGTCAGAGCCTGATGAATACCACCTCTGACACAGACATCTTCGGACAGCACTGGCTCTTCGGCTTTGAAATGGAGATGAGCACCACCCTCTAGAGTCGGGAACGACCAGCACATATGTGTGAGGGTAACCTTTACATTTTTTAAACAGCCATCCTGTGAGAGCCACTTTGGTGTAGCAGTTAAGGTATCCAGCTATAAACCCATGAGTTTTAATCCCACTTTAGGCACTTAAGGTTACCCAAAGCCAGTTGGGTAACCTTAAACAAGTCATGTCTTTCAGCCCTAGGAAGGAGACAACTGCAAACCACTTCTGAAAAACCTTGCCAATAAAACTGCAGGGACTGGGCCAAGAAGTCTCTGAAAATCAGACATGATTGAACGGAAGGGAAAAAAGAAACAGCCATCCTCTTCCTGGTAAAAAGAAGTGATTGTGTGATTCCCTTTTACATCCACATTCTGGAGTGAAGCAGTTCAGATAGATTTAGTCCCTTCTTTCGCTATTTTCTGAATATTGGGTCTAAGTGTAAAAGAAGAAAATGGTAACAAAGAACAATCGCTAAGAAAAATTAGCTACCTAACATAAATTCCTCTCATATAAATTGGTGAAACCACATAAAAGAGATTTCACAATGTGTTTTAAAGGTACAACCAGGTCAAGCTAAAATTCCTAGTATTCTCAGTTGTATGGAAAACCAAGGGAATTGGGTATTTTAGTAAATGTAATATGACATAAGGGAGGAGAGGTGGTTAGAATAGAATAACAGAGTTGGAAGGGACCTTGGAGGTCTTCTAGCCCAAATTTCTACTTAGGCAGGAAACCCTATACCATTTCGGACAAATGGCTATCCAACATCTTCTTTAAAACTTCCAGTATTGGAGCATTCACAACTTCTGGAGGCAAATTGTTCCACTTAGTAATTGTTCTGTCAGAAAATTTCTCCTCAGTTCTAAGTTGCTTCTCTCGTTGATTAGTTTCCACCCATTGCTTCTTGTCCTGACCTCAGGTACTTTGGAAAATAGGTTTACTCTCTCTTCTTTGTGGCAACCCCTGAGATATTGGAAGACTGCTATCATGTCTCCCCTGGTCCTTCTTTTCATTAAACTAGACATACCCATTTCCTGTAACCGTTCTTCATATGTTTTAGCCTCCAGTCTCCTAATCATCTTTGTTGCTCTTCTCTGCACTCTTTCTAGAGGCTCCGCATCTTTTTTACATCATGGCGATCAAAACTGAATGCAGTATTCCAAGTGTGGCCTTACCAAGGCATTATAAAGTGGTATTAACACTTCATGTGATTGAGAAAGCCTGTTACAGTATTTCACTCTTAAGGATGTAAATATAATGTATGGTACTTTTTCAAATCAGAATTTGGCACACAAAGCTGTTAATATTCAGGTTTGGTCCCTTTCTTCAGAAAGAGATGGAACTTTCTGATGGAGCTCATCTCCAGGAATAGATCAGTTTGCTGAAGTCCTGAGCTGTCCCTTTCGGGGCTCTGATTCCACCCATTAAGCAAGTCTAATCCTTTACCAAGCTAGGCCTAATAAGAATTGTTTGCTTTCCAATCTATCTCTAATATTAAAAACTTTGCTGTATTGAGACTTCTCAAATATATTTTTCATTATTTTTATTTCCCCCTCGTTATCATATTTGTGATTTAGATGCAGTTTTCTCTTCTCCACGCTTAATGAGTCGTCAGCTTTATTCACTCATATTCCTATCCTTTGGGAGCATGCTTTGATTTTCTAGTGGGTGCGTGAAAACACAGATTAAAGCAATTAGACAGAAATAATCTTAGGGAAAGGGGAAAGAGATCCAGAGTGCCTAATTATACAATTTTAATCAAGACACAATTATGCAGAGACTTTTATAGATTATAAATTAGCCAAACTGCAAAAGTACAAAAATAAAATAAATTTAAATACCATCTATTATGTTCATTGTTACCTTTCAGTATTTTCCATTTCAAATTTCAAAAGTCTATCCAGTCTTTTAGACTAAAAAATCATTGAAGGAAAGTTACAGATGTGAGTTTCAGGATCTAAAGCAAGAACAGAAGACTCAAGGAAGCCCAGCACACATACAGTCTTTGTTACCATCTTATCTTGATTGATTACAATCTCTTAAACTTCACATACTCATACAGTCTTTAGGCACGGGCAGTCTAAAATAAAGAAATACTCACCAGGTCCCAGTACAATCCTGCCCATGTAATGCAATAAGTAATGGAGAAGAAAGATGTACTTTTGCAGCTTGGCTACAATGGGCATGCTTCCTGATAACTCACTAGTTTACTAAGATATCTACTAGGAACATATCATTAGAACCCTAATTGTTGAGAGGACTTACTAAAGGAAGATTTCCCCTCAGATATTAAGTACCTATCTCATTGATATTTTAAAAGCCAAAATGAACAAACGGAATTTGGAGTGTTTATTAAGCGAAGAGAATATGCCAATGTATGGAGATTCTCAGTCATCCAGGCCATGGTTGTCCCAAAGGTGCTTTTTCAAGAGACAACTGGACTTTCTGGTTTTTCTTTGAAGATGTTTTGCTTCTCATCCAATCATTCAGCTGAAGAAGCTTCTTGGATGAGAAGCGAAACATCCAAGAAAAAACATCCAAGATGCATTCAAAGAAAAACAAAGTCCAGTTGCCTCTCGAAAAAGCACCTTTGGGATGCCAGTGTATTATATATTCTGCATGCAGCCTCATACAGTAAATAATTCTTCTTTTCAGACCAGCTGGCACTCCCAGGTTATCTTCACTGGTGCTCAAAACTGAACAATTAGGCTGAGTATTACTAATGCATACAATGGTAGATTGAAGAAAAGATTAAAGCTTCTAACTATATACATGTACGTATGTACATACATACATACATACATACATACATACATACATACAATTAGTGGTCATATGTGGTTTACTTTCTAGCTTCCCCATAGTGTTCAACTTTCAATGTCCCATGTCATCTTTTTAAAGAAACTCAAACAATCATTTCTCACAGGAAAGATTCTTCAATAATTAGAAGTTAGAATCTCAAGTCTATTAGGACATTGTTAATTTTCAGAATCAAAACTCTAAGCACCTTTTGGCTGTTTAATGCAAAAAAGTGATATTTTACCAAAACTATAAAATTGTATTTAAAAATTATATCTCCAAGAAGGCGATTCACCGGGTGAATTCTGTATAACTTGCCATTCCAAAGGCAATTTTAAAGAGCAAATCCAAATTGGTTAAGAAATAGGGTTCAGTCAAGATATAGTGTTTATGTCCTTAAAAAGGCTGTGGTCATGACTGCGAGGAAAATTGGTTCCTCCCTCAACTCGCAGCTGCTCAATTCATAAGCTGACCATGGAAAATCCATTCATGTGATTTTCTCATAAGCAACAGCAGTGTGGACTACATCTCAAGGTCTCCCCTTTCTCTGAGGAGATTTTGGTAGCCAGCATCCTGCATCCCACTGCCAATCTTGCGTTGTCAAGAACAACGTAAAAGGCTCTAGCTCACCATAGCATTCTCTCTGGAAATCAAGTTCTTTATATTATGTAAAGATGATGGTGTTGTTGATATCATTATTCCTAAAAATATGACACCTAAGAATGGGCTCTTGGAGGGTGGGGTATTTAACAGTTTATTAAAATCCAGTATCTGTATTGGTGTTATAATAAGGTATACTTCCAATGTGTGGCTTTGAATTCTGAGTAGACTTGTCCAACAAGCGATTCTCTGCACTAATTTTTTCAATCACACATAGCATTAAAAGCCATCCGAACTCTGTAACTTATTTTGATTGCAATCTACCAGTTCATAAATTTTAAGGGTCATTCATGTTTTGGGGGCATTTATTATAGATGGGGGCACCATCTATAATAAATAGTAAAACCTTTTATTATGGATTATGTCAGTCCATGTTTCTTGTGAAGGCAAAATTATAGGTCTAAGAACCATCTTCAATCATTCATGCTTTCATATTTTTTTTTTAAAAAATCAAGAAATTAAACTGCTGGAGGAAGTAGAAATCAAAAGCAACTATATTCTAAAAAAAATAAACTAATTGAAGTAAATTGCTTGAAGGAAATGTAATGCATCATGCCGTTATTGTGTTTGTCATATACTCCAAAAGCTGAAATTGCTGTACAAGGTAATAATGACTGATAAAGGCTATCAGAGCCTCTTGAGAGAGCCCTATTCAATCACTTACAAGGTTAAAAACTATTCATTAAATGCCTATTTTGCTGGGCTTCAGCACCAGAGAATATGATGATAGGAATGGGGGTGAGATTTTTGTGATACAAGTTTTTTTCTATTTGGAAGAGGATTTCCCTTACTTTATTAGGGCCATTATTATTCTATTTTCATCATTAGCACCAGGAAGAAGACCCTCTGTAGTTAGAGTTTCCAGGACAAGATCACCAGGTTTCACAATAAAGACTAAGTCATTATCCTGTGTCTTTTTTCTGTCACATCATAGGATCTTGGAGAAGGTTCTTGGTCATTTAACCAAGGTTGTTCCCCAGTGTTCCAATCAGACCTGGGAAAGTCTTGCATGACATTCTTGTGAACTATTACATTCACTGGTTTGTTTGAACTAATTAGCCATTTTATTCTGGTAGAATGTACAAGTTAAGATAACCAAGAAATGAATTTCCCCAGTATTTGTGGGTGTGGGTGTGTATACATACATACATACATACATACATACAAATAAATACAATTGGTTTGTAACTATAGCTCAAGGGGAATCTTCTGGGCTCCCTGGATCTTTTATTTTCACAATTCATCATAAGATTTCAGTGAAGTTTTCAACCTTTAATTTTAGTTCTGCAATCCCAAAATTTAACATTAACAATATGGTACAGCAGCATAAAAATGAAAACAAAACAAAAATAGGTTGGTAACATTAAACTGTTTTCATATATCATAGTCCCAATTTTATAATTTCTTTTATTACCAATTATCAGCAGGAATTTTCATGCAATTATTCATGAGCTAAATTCATCATGGCTCATTCTTTAAGACTGGGTTAAATCAAAACCAATATTAAGTCAAAACCAATCAGTAATTCACAATCAGCTGAGATTGTGTAGCACATTAGGCTAATACCAAATAAATCACTTCATGGTTTAGGAATCAGGCTAGTATTTACTCCAAATAATTATTGCAAATGCATCCTAAATATAATAAGATAAAATACACTGTCAGGATAGCTTGTTAACCACCCCTTTAATTGTACATGCCATTCTTGGTTTTGTTTCTTCTTATATTGGTTCTGTTCATGGAATAAGAACTAAAGGGAAATTTCCTGACAGTTAGAATAATTAATCAGTAGAGCAATTTGCCTCCAAAAGTTATGGGTGCTCCAGCACTGGAAGTTTTAAAGAAGAGATTGGACAACCATTTGTCTGAAATGTTACAGGTTTTTTTGCCTGAGCAAGTAGTTGACCTAGAAGACCCCTTCCAACTTCATCAGTCTATTCTATTCTATTCTATTCTATTCTATTCTACTCTACTCTACCCCTGATTTGTTCTGATGTTGCAATGGCTTATATTGGCTTAGCACTTCTGAGGTATGGAAAAACTAACCAGATTTCAGAGGGGCACATTAAGGCTCATATAACTGAAATTGCTAAATCTTATAGTCATTCTGTGTAATATAAAACATCTGGAACACAGCATATCATAACATTTTGAACAATCCATTGTACACACAAATTGACTTGCATTGGACACTCTTATTAGAAAAGGAGTATATTATAATTGTGCCTGTAAAACAACAATAATTAAATAGATTGTTGCTGCTCATGATTAATTTACAACTAAATGTAGGTTTCCTGTCAAGACAGGTTTACTTATTGTGTGAGAGGGAAAAGGTGGGATAACAATGAAGATGATCTATGACTTTTGAGGAAGATCTAGTGAAACCAAAGTAGCAGAATAAGCCAAGGGAGGGACAAAACAGTTTTGTCTTGTAAAAGAGATTAATTTCAAAAATAGAAGAAAAAGATAACTGTTTGATAAATGAAGAAGGCAGAGATTGAATAGATGGAATAGAATTTATTGATAGGAAATCTACCTCTATAGGAGAAGGTAGGTAAAAAAATGCTAAATCTGTTATATTGTATAGTGGTATTTATTACTTCATATATTTGTTTTCCCTATTATTAATGTGAACTCTTTACAGCACATAGCTTCCATTAAAGTTAATCTTAAAGATTAAAGTTAATCTTCTGCCATCTTTGGTGGACTTGTGCAAAGCAAAGAAACACTGAGGTAAAAGTCATATTTTAATAGAGAAGATTTCTAAATATACTGATTAAACCAGAGACTTTTATTCTAGGTTTAATAGATAAATAACTTTTTTTTAAAAAAGTGGATTTTTTTTTTGTTATACATGTTGACAGCAGCGAGAATGCTTTATGCACAAAAATGGAAAGATAAATTAATTCTCACAATGGAAAAATGATTTAAGAAACTGATGGAACTAGTAGAAATGGCCAAACTAACTGCTTTAATCAGAAAGTAGAATGCAGGTAGTCCTCCGTTTACAACCACAATTGATACCAGAATTTATGTTGCTAAGTTGGAGGGTTTGTTAAGTGAATTTTGTCCCATTTTACGACTTTACTTGCTACAGTTAAGTGAATCACTGCAGTTGTTAAATTAGTAACTCGATAATTAAGTGAATCTAGCTTCCCCATTGACTTTGCTTGTCAGTAGGCCGCAAAAGATCATCACATGACCCGGGACACTGCAACAGTCATAAATATGAGTCAGTTGCCAAGTATCCGAATTTTGATCATGCGACCATGGGGCTGCTGCAATGGTTGTAAGTGTCAGCATTCCAAGTAACGCAGAACTCCAAGACAGGCAGATTCCTTAAAGAACATGTTTATTGGATACATCATATCGGCACAGCTACTGAAAACTAACTCTAAAAGAACAAATGGTTCCCTCCCCATATGTCACCGGTAACGTTGTCCAATGTAAGTAGCTGTCAGGCTGCTTGGTCACTCCTCTCTTCCTTCATCTGCCACTTGTTAGGATGACCTATCTGGAAGCTGCTTCTGAACTTTGTGCTTGAGATAGAAAAAAAAGTAAAACTTTCAGTTTGAGATTTACAAATTAGACAGATTGTTGTTGTTGTTATGAAAGGGCTAGTATAGACTGAATATGCAAAATAAAAAGTTGTTGCTGTAATAATATTATGCTAATTCTACTGTGCCGAAAGGAGTTGAAGGTTAGTGCTTTTTTCCCTCCTCCCCCCTCCTATATTTCTCTAGTTCCCCTTCTCCCCTTTCCCATTTTTCCACTGTTTTCACTTTTTTTTCTACTTTATACTCTAATAAGTTTAATAAAATTATGTAAAAAGAAATAAAGGTTAATTTCTTTACTGTATAAAAATATTCGAAAACTGTAAACATAGATCAAGGATCATTCTGTCTCCCTGAATGCTGTTCTAGAACTATTCTAGTCCAGGGAAACATCTCCAGCAGGAGAAAACAACAGAAAACCAAAACCGCAGCATAACAGCCTGATAATAAAAGAAAGATGTATAATGAAGGTAGTCCTCGACCTACAGCCTAAATTTAGCCCAACATGTTGTTAAGTGAGAAATTTGTTAAGCGGGTTTGGTCCCATTTTACGACTTTTCTCACCACATTTGTTAAGTGAATCACTTCCGTTCTTAAATTAGTAACCTGGTTGTTAAGTGAATCTGGTTTCCCCATTGACTTTGCTTGACGGGATCGCAAAACGTGATCACATGACTCCGGGATACTGCAACTGTTATAAATATGAGTCAGTTGTCAAGCATCCGAATGTAAATTAAGTAACTATGGGAATGCTGCATGTGTGAAATAAGTTTTTCATAAGTACCTTTTTCCAGTGCCGTTGCAACTTTGAACAGTCACTAAATGAATTCTTGTAAATTGAAGACTATCTATATCAGTGATGGCGAACCTATGGCACGGGTGCCACAGGTGGCACGCAGAGCCATTTCTTAGGGCACGCGAGGCGTTGCCCTGTCAGCTCCAGCACGCATGTGTGCACTGGCCAGCTGATTTAGGCCTCCTTTTGAGGCCGTTTTTCACCCTCTGGAGGCTTCAGGGAAACTCCTGAAGCCTCTGGAAGTGGGGAGGGGAGGCTGTTTTCACCTTCCCCAGGCTCCTAGAAAGCCTCTGGAGCCTGGGGAGGGCAAAAAAAGCACGCCAAAAGCAGGGGGTCACGCACATAGCATTATGGGTGTGGCACGCCTACGCACGACCCCCCTGCGCTCCCCCCGCTTTTGGCACGCGAGCCAAAAAAGGTTCGCCATCACTGATCTATATTCTAAAATCCTCCCACAATTATTCGGTTCCTAATCTGGTGTTAGATTAGGGTTGTGGATGAGGAGGAAAATGTTACTTATTTTCTCACAGGATTTATGTGTACATTGTCTGTCAAGAAAGGATGTGTAATATCTTTCTACATGTGAACTTGTGTATCTATGTAGGAAATGCAAGAGTTTGGCTTTTCTTGCCAGTGAAGCACTAGTGATTTTCCCCAAGGAATCTGTTGAGCAGCGGTATCTACTCTACTATGCCTGTAGATTTCTTAAAAGACTCCCCTGCTAACTGACTCAGTATCCTATTAAAATTTCTCACCCAACACTCATTTTTTGTAACATTTTCATCTAAGTATTCAAGAATAAGCAGTTCTGGCATTGTCTTTAATACTGCAACCGTTGCTGCTACAGCTGTTTTGCATAGCAGGCTTATGGGGATTTGCAGCAGCAAGCAATTCTTAGCCCGCAATATGTACTGACGCTACAACCCCCTTTAAAATGTAAATAAAAATAAAATGGCTAATTTTCAGATAAAAGAAGATGTGGTTTTAATTCCCTTTCTCTCTGGAGAAATGATATACAAGTGTCCCATTTTCAAACTTCCTTAAATATCATGAAGGTTTGGGATATATCAGTTCCAAATATAGTGGATCTTTTCATTTGCTATTTTAAATAGCTGCCCTGAGAACAATACAGTTTATACAAGAGGGCACCTACATTGGTTAAGGGCAGGGGTGGGATTCAGCCGGTTGCACCGGTTTGGGTGAACTGGATGTTAATTTTACATCTGGTTCGGCAAACTGGTAGTTCTAATTTATTTTATTAAATTTATTTATTTTATTAAATTTATACCCCGCCCTTCTCCTTGTTAGGACCCAGGGCGGCGCACAGGCATTATTAAAACCACAAAATACAATATCAATTAAAATATATTAAATTAATAGACCTGTGCTAAAGCCCATGTTAAAACCGTACCAAATTAATTTATTTTTAAAAAGTCAGAAGTAGGGGCTATCCTAGGCCGGCTTGTTGGAATAGATACATCTTAAGACGTTGGCGGAAGAGGCGGAGGTCCGAGATAGTGCGAAGGTCGGGGGGTAGGTCGTTCCAGAGGGCCGGGCCCGCCACAGAGAAGGCCCTTCCCCTGGGTGTCGCCAACCGGCATTGCCCTGCTGACGGCACCCGGAGAAGACCCTCTCTGTGGGAGTGGAGCGGACGAAGGGATGTATGGGGCAGAAGGCGGTCTCGTATATAGCTAGGCCCCGAGCCATGGAGCGATTTAAAGATGGTCGTCAATATCTTGAAGCGCACTCGAAAGGCCACAGGCAGCCAGTGCAGCTCGCGCAGGAGAGGTGTTACGTGGGTTTGCCTTGAGGCACCCATAATCACCCGCGCGGCCGCATTCTGTACTAACTGTAGCTTTCGAGTGCACCTCAAGGGGAGCCCCATGTAGAGAGCATTACAGTAATCCAGCTGGAATGTCACAAGCGCTGGAGTGACTGTGCGAAGGGCTCCCCGGTCCAGTAAGGGGCGCAACTGGCATATCAGGCGTACCTGATAGAACGCCCCCCTGGCCACGGCCGTCACATGGTCATCCATGGACAGCCGGGAATCCAGGAGGACACCCAAGTTGTGCGCCCTCTCCACGGGGGCCAGTTGTTCGCCCCCAATGGCCAGTGTTGGACTTATCTGGCTGAACCGGGGTGCCGGAAACCACAGCCACTCGGTTTTGGACGGGTTGAGTTTGAGTTTGTTACTACCCATCCAGATCCGTACGGCCTCCAGACACCGGGACAGCACCTCGACGGCATCGTTGGGGTGGTTTGGGGTGGATATGTACAACTGTGTCATCAGCGTACAGATGGTATTCCACCCCAAAACCACGGATGATCTCGCCCAGCGGCTTCATGTAGGTGTTAAACAGGAGTGGCGAGAGGACCGACCCCTGAGGGACCCCACATGTGAGTGGCCTCGGGGACGACCTCTGCCCTCCTACCAACACCCATTGCGACCGACCAGAGAGGTAGGACGAGAACCACCGTAGGACGGTGCCTCTCAGCCCCAACCCCCCCAATCGGTGCAATAAGATACCATGGTCGATGGTATCAAAAGCCGCTGAGAGGTCTAATAGGACAAGGATAGAGGAACAACCTCTATCCTGTGCCCTCCAGAGATCATCCACCAACGCGACCAATGCCGTTTCGGTGCTGTGACCGGGCCGGAAGCCGGACTAGCACGGGTCTAGATAATCAACTTCCTCCAGATGTCGGGGAAACTGTTGAGCCACCACACTCTCAACAACCTTCACTAAAAAGTGAAGGATGGAGACGGGACGATAGTTCTCTAATAAAGCTGGATCCAGGGATGGTTTCTTGAGGAGGGGCCTCACCACCACCTCTTTCAAAACGGTGGGCAAGTACCCCTCACTCAGAGATGAATTCACAATGCCCTGGAGCCAGCCTCGTGTCACCTCCCAGGATGCCAGTACAAGCCAGGAGGGGCACAGGTCCAATAAGCATGTGGTGGCTCTAAGGTTCCTCCGCAACCTGTCCATATCCTCGGTAGTAACAAAGTCGAACTCCTCCCAAGGTGTAATCTCAAGACCAGCACTGGACGCCTCGACTGGACCACTAGTGGAGGGCAACTCGTTCCGAATCTGAGTGATTTTGTCCTGCAGAAATACTCCAAATTCCTCTGCTCGACCCTGCAGAGGGGCTTCCTGCGGCCTCAGATGAAGGAGGGAGCGGGTCACCCCAAACAGGGTGGCAGGGCAGTTTTCCGCGGACGCGATAAGAGTGGCGCAATACTCACGTTTGGCCACTCTTAGCGCCACTAAGTAAGTCCTAATATGGTCTCTCACTAGTGTTCGGTCAGCTTCGGATCGAGAAGATCTCCACCTACTCTCTAGGCGTCTCTTGCAGCGTTTCATCTCCCGAAGCTCCTCGGTAAACCAAGGAGCCTGGGTGACTCGACGCCGCATGAGAGGCGGCAAGGGCGCGCCTCGGTCCAAGGCCCCCGTAGCCGCACTATACCATGCGGCCACTAGATCCTCAGTCGAGCCGCGGGGCAGGGACACAGGTACTGGCCCAAGCTCCCTCTGGAACCTTTCCGAGTCCATCAGGCGCCTGGGGCGGAACCAACTCGGTGTCTCCGGTTCCGCCTCCCCGCGGTGGGGTGTGACGGTTGAAAAGTCTATCCGAAGGAGAGAGTGATCTGTCCATGACAAGGGTAAGATGACTAAATCCCCTGTTCCGAGATCACTAATCCAGTGTCCAGAGACAAAAATCAGATCCAGCGTGTGTCCTCCCTCGTGAGTGGAGCCCTGAACTACTTGGGTCAGGTCCATGGCCGTCATGGAAGCCATGAACTCCCGAGCTGCCTCAGATGTTTCGCCCGCCGACGGCAGGTTAAAGTCCCCCATGACTATAAGTCTGGGGGTCTCCACCGCCATCGCGGCGATCACCTCGAGTAGCTCGGGAAGGGCTGCTGTTACATAGCGGGGAGCCAGGTATACAACTAGCAAGCCCAGCTGCCTCCCTAGGCCCTATTTCACGAAGAGGGACTCACAGCCGGTCGTCTGAGGCACAGTGGTCCCCTTCGGCTCCAGACTTTCCTTAACAACCGGCTGGCCACACCCCTCCCAGGAATCCCCACATGCCCTGTTCTGTATCCCGGGTAAGTGCAGGGAGGACTCCTAGGCCCAAAATGAGGTTATGGGGGTGTGGCACAGTCCCCCCACAGCCCATTTTTGCTCCCAGGAGGCTGCAGGAGGCCTACTAGGCCCAAAATGGGGGACAGGGGTGCAGTGCTGCCCCCCACGACCTGTTTTCACTCCCAGTGGTGTGCAAGAGGCCAAGTGCTACCTCTCACATAACCTGGCCATGCCCATCATGGTCATGCCCATGTCATTAGGGCAGAGAACCAGTTGCTAAATTAGTTGTATCCCACCACTGGTTAAGGGTAACCAATGAATCTTGAATCCAGGACAAATTAATGAAAATATTTAAAACTTTACTGCATACTCTAATATGGTTAACATTTGTCTACCTTTTCAAAGAAATTTAGAGGAAATGGACCAGGTTCCCTGCTAGGGAAACCTGTATGGGATAGGCTAAATATGACATGAGTCCATTTTGGAGATTTTATATTTTCTCTTTTCACCTGCACAGAGAAAGGGCGTTGGTACTTACCTGATACGCCTCTTCTAATAAGGGGGGAGATAGCATCCATGTATGGGTTAAACCTATCCATGCTCTTATTGGACTGAGTCAGATTACTAATTAATTAGCTAGGGTATATAGCCCCCCTTGGAGTAGCCACACCCAGTTTACGACGAATGAAAGACACTGACTCACCGGTGCAAACACCAACTCCTTTAGTAATATAACGACAGAACGAACCAGACAAAGGTAACCGAACAAACCCAAGCAGGCTGGCCGAGCCAGGGATGGGCCGGATGCTATCTCCCCCCTTATTAGAAGAGGCGTATCAGGTAAGTACCAACGCCCTTTCTCAATAAGGGTGGAGATAGCATCCATGTATGGGACATACCAAAGCCGCTGCTTTCCCCATGGGAGGGGCGAGATCAGTCCTGCGACACCGCCTGGGGAACAGCCCCCAGCAGCACCCGACGGTAGTGCTGCTGGGGGTTGTAGTGGCGCACGAATGGAGAAGGAGAAGACCAAGCAGCTGCCTTGCAGATCTCCTCCAAGTATGCCTGCCGAGCCCAGGCCCAAGTCGTAGACGCGCTACGTGTCGAGTGAGCTGTTATTCCTTGAGGGGCGACTTCATCAGTCACGCCGTATGCCTTCTCGATGCAGAGACGCACCCAGCGCCCGATCGAAGCAACCGAGACCTTCTTCCCCAAGGACCCTGGTGAGAAGGAGACAAAAAGGGACTCCGTCCTGCGGATGGGGGCCGTGCGCGCTATGAAAACTTGCAGCGCCCGCCGCACATCAAGCAAGTGCCATTGCCCCCCTGGAGCCGGACCCTGGTCCCCCTGGAACGCCGGGAGCACCACCTCCTGCGCGCGGTGGAACCAGGTCCCCACCTTCGGGATGAAAGAAGGATCCAGCCAGAGGACCACCCTGTCCTCGTGGAACCGACAGAGGTCCTCCCGGACAGACAGTGCATTCAGCTCCGAGATACGCCTGGCCGAGGTGATGGCCACCAGGAAGACCACCTTTAGAGTGAGAAGTTGCCAGGGCACCTCCTCCAATGGTTCGAAGGGCGCCAGGGTGAGAGCGCTCAACACCTTGGTCAGATCCCACGGGGGGTATCTGTGCACGGGGGGCGGTCTCAAGTTCGTCGCCCCCCTGAGGAAGCGCCGAACCGTCGGATGTTGTGCTAGGGAGGCACCGCTACCCCAAGTGAGCACCGACCCAATGGCCGCTACCTGTCTCTTGATTGTATTGGGAGACAAGCCCCTCTCCAGTCCGTCCTGGAGGAAGTCCAGCACATGCGGTATCGTGGCCTCCTGGGGAGACAATCGACGCCCCGCGCACCATCTGCAAAACACGGCCCAGGTGGCATCGTAGATCCGCATTGTGGACGCCCGTCTGGAGGCCTGGATCGTCCCGATGACCCTGTCCGAGAAGCGGCCACTCCTCAGAGCGAGCCGCTCAACCTCCAGACGGCTAGCTGGAGCCACCCGGCCTCCGGATGCTCCAGGGCTCCCTGGACCAGGATCAACCTGTCCGCTGGTATCCGCCAGGGGTCCCTCAAGGACAACGTCCACAGGTCCGCGAACCACGGGCGCCTCGGCCAGTACGGAGCCACGAGAATGACCTCTGCCCTCAGCTGGATCAGTCGCCGGATCAACCTAGGAATAAGAGGGGTAGGCGGAAAAGCATACATAAGGCCCTGGGGCCACGGCGTGCGAAGGGCATCAACCCCTTCCGCCCCCTGCGCGGGGAACCTGGAAAAAAAAACCTCAGCAGCTGGGCATTCTCCGGGGAAGCGAATAGGTCGACCAGGGGCCTCCCGAACCTCCGACAGGCCTCCTGAAAAATAGAAGGGTGTAAGCTCCATTCCGTTTGGTCCACTTCCAGCCTGCTAAGTATGTCCGCCCAGGTGTTATCCACCCCGGAAATGTGGTCTGCGACCACTGACAGCAGATTGTGTTCTGCCCATGCCCCCAGCCTGTCTGCTTCTGCCATGAGGTCCCTTGATCTCGTTCCGCCCTGACGGTTGACGTGAGCCTTGGCCGTGATGTTGTCCGTCAGCACCAGGACATGACGCCCTGCAAGAGACCCGGCAAAGGACAGTAGCCCCAGTCTGATGGCCCTCAGTTCTAATAAGTTGATGGGGAGCGCCGCCTCCTCCAGAGACCACCTGCCTTGGGCTGCCCTGTCCCCCATATGGGCGCCCCAGCCCTGCAGGCTAGCGTCCATGGTGACCGTGATCCTGTCTGCCACCCTGAAGTGACAGCCTTGCCGAACTGCCTCAGATCTCCACCACCCCAAGGATGCCCTCACCCCCTGGGGCACGGCAACCCGAAGATGGGAGTGGGCTACGCGACTCTTCTGGAATGGAAGCAGGAACCACTGGAGGTCCCTGGAGTGGAGCCTGGCCCATGGCACGATGGACATGGCGGAAACCATCATGCCCAGCAGCCTGGACAGGGAGGCCAGGGATGGTCTAAGGTCGGACAGGACCAATCCTACCGCCTGGTCGATGTTGGCGACCCGCTCCTCGGAGAGGAATACCTGCCCCTCCACGGAGTCAATCCAGGCCCCTAAGTGCAGCAACCTAGTAGAGGGAACGAACTGGCTCTTGGCCACGTTAATCGTGGCCAAGGACCCCGATAGTGGTGGCCAGATCCTCTAGGGGCCCCCTCGTGAGAGGATGATTGCAATAAGATATCATCTAGGTAAAACTGGGCCCTGATGGGGATCGAGTGTAGGAGCGCCGCCAGAGCCGCTAACAACTTAGAGAACACGCGGAGAGCGGACGAAGGGCCAAACGGAAGCGAAGTATATTGGTAGTGAACAGATGCATAACAAAAACGTAAATATGGTTGGTAATCAGCACAAACAGGCACGTGTAAATACGCCTCGGTAAGATCAATAGAGGTGAGGAAGTCCCCACAACGTATACCTTCCAATATAGTGAACAGAGAGTGCATTTTGAACCTCTTATAACGCACATAAACATTCAAACTTTTTAAATCCAGAATCGCCCGCCACCCTCCGGACGGCTTGGGGATCACAAACAGCCGGGAGTAAAACCCCTGCCCGGCCTGGTCAGAAGGGACGTGGCAAATGGCCCCAAGGCCCAGGAGATGAGCAATGGCCTGCTCCATCAGGCCCCTAGATTCCGGGTTGCTGGGAATGGGGCAAGACACAAAGGTCGGGGGTGGCAGAGCCTCAAAGTCCAGCGTCAGACCGTCCCTGACCGTGGACAAGACCCAGGCGTCCGATGTGGACCTCTCCCACTGTGAGGCGAACAGGCGCAGTCGGCCCCCAATGGGGGGAGACACCGGAGGGGAATTAGTTTCTGCGGTAGGGACGGCTACCGCCCCCTCGAAAGGGCCGATTGGATCCCCCACCCCTCTGCAGCCTATATTGCTGTTGCTGTTGCGCCCGCGGGCGCTGGCCATAGCCCCCCTGGGGGCGAAACCCCTGGTATTGCGCCTCCGCGCGGAAACCTCCCCCAAACGACTGGCCCCTGGGCTGTTGGCGTCGGGGGTATGGGCCCGGCCTGCCCCCCCCCGCCTGGGGTTGTTGGGCAAGGTCATCTTTTTGTCTTTACCCTCAACAAGGAGGGGCTTGAGGGCATCCCCAAACAGACTGCTCCCGGCGTAAGGTTCGGACGCCAGCTTCCATTTATGGCGGAGTTCAGTCTGCCACTGGCGCAGCCACAACAGGCGTCTGGAGGTTACTGAGGAGGCCAATGCTCGGGAGGCAAACTGGGCGGCACTCAGGGTGGTGTCGGCGGTGAATTGTACAGACGCCACAATTTTATTAAGATCCTGGTGTGCCCTTGCGTCTGCCACCGGGATCCGTTCTTGGAGCTGCTGGAGCCAGGTGATGCTTGACCTGGTGAAAAATGAGGCCGCTGTCGAGGCCCTCACGGCCCACACAGCCGACTGATGCGCCTTGCGAAGAACCTGCTCGGCCCGTCTGTCCTCAGGCTTGAGAAGGTCCTCCTGACCCCCGGGAAGGGTCGTGGCCGAATAAAGCGCAGCAATAGGGGTGTCGACCTGCGGCCACGCCAGTGCGTCCTCCAGGAGAGGCTCCACGTTGAAGAACCGGCGTTCCAGGTTGGTGGCGCTCGGGCCCGCACCCGGGGTCACCCAGGGGCGACGGATGGCATCTACGAACATCAGGGGCGTGGGAATGGCCTCGGTCTCCACCGTGGGCTCAGAGAACCAGGAGCGGGCGGTCTGGGCTGGCGCTGCCCCGGCCGGTTCTGGGTCAAAGCAGGTCGTGGCCTTGGCCTTCTCCAGGAGTGGCGTGAAAAGGGCCTGCGGGAAAAGGCCGGTGCTGACCGGCTTCTCGGGACCCTGGTCCTCATCTCCCGACAGATTGGTCTCACGGCAGTCCTCCTCATCGGAGATAGGGGAGGAGTCATCCTCCTGACCCACGGGGGAGAGGTACGGGCCCTGGGCCGCAGTGTGGATAAGTGGTGCGGGCGCTGGCCCGGGAGCCAAAAGGTAGCCTTGAGATCTCTCCTGCATACCCGCAGCAATCCCCTGGCGGATGGCCTCAGAAATAAAGTCCTGGATTGCCGAGGGGGCCGATGTTGGGGCCTGCCAGGGGGGGAGGGGTGGTGGCAGGGCTGAGGCCCAAGCCCCGTCCTGGCGCAGTCCTGCGGCCGTGGGAGTGAAGGTGGCCTCGGTGGACCTGGAGGGATACCTCATCGCCCCTTGGCCCCAGACTGCTGAAGTGTCAATAGGCCGAACCGGGCTGAAAGGTCCCTGGGGCAGGTCCAAGCGAAGGGGGCCCCCCGGCGGAGTGGGGGTTGGCGTGGCCAAGGTCAGCTCCGGTTGAGGCCTGGGCCCGGGGGCGTTTCCCCAGCGGAGGGCTGCAGGGGCGCCTGGGGCACCTGGGCCCTGGTCGATCCACCCTTGGAGGAGGAGGAGGCCGATGAAGACTCCTTGGGGCGAGACTTGGACCTAGACCTTGTTTGGGAACGGCCCTTATCCGCAGAGGGGGCAGGTGTGCTCACCGCTGGAGACAGGCCTTGGGCCTGATCATGGCTGTCCCTGCTAGGCCCCGCGCCCGACCTGTCTGCCATGGCTCCCCGCACCGAAGTTGCAGACAAAATGGCGGCCGGGAGAAAAGTGCACGAAGATTCTAGCCCCGGGCAGAGAAAATGGCTGCCGCCAACCTCTGAAGGCTTCCGGAGCCAAACGAGGCCTCCCAGGCCTCACACAGCCTCTGCGGTGACTCCCGACCGATCGCGCGGCGTCTGCAGTCGATTCGGCCACCTCCCAGCTGATCTTCTGCCGATCGGGCCAATAAGGGTCTCGGGAGCGATCGCGCTTGCGCGGCAGGCCGAAGCTAGCCGGGGAGCAGAGTGCGCGCCTGCCGCAGCAGGGACAAGGCCTAACAGCCAAGCTGCGCGTACGGCCCACCTCCTAACAGCGCTAGACCTCACCCTCCGAATTTAAACAGCAGCAGCCACAGCGAGGATCGCCAGGAACCCAGGTGTGAGAAGCTCAGGTAGGAGGCTAGTCTGAGGCCTTAAAGGCAGCCGTAGGCCGGGGCCGGTGGCTGAATAGAGACAGGGAAGCCTGAGCTCTGGGCTGCCACAGAAGGAGGGGGTCCCCTGTCTACTCACAGCGCTCAATGTGAACAATTCAAATTCCAATATCCAAACTTAGAATAGCAATAGTGAAATAGGAGTTGGACACCGAACAGTCCCAGAGCTGGAACTGAGTCGGAAACTGGGTGTGGCTACTCCAAGGGGGGCTATATACCCTAGCTAATTAATTAGTAATCTGACTCAGTCCAATAAGAGCATGGATAGGTTTAACCCATACATGGATGCTATCTCCACCCTTATTGAGAAATGTATCTACCCAGTTCACCAGCAGCATTTTTGCCAAGGTATCTATTCAGAGTGTTACTGAGGAGAGATGCAGAGACAGACCTGCACTTAGTGGTGAATCTATGAATACATCTGCCTCAGCTTTCTCTGATCACACCTTATTGATACCAACAGTCCTTTACATGTCTTGTTGTCACTTCCCCATTTACTATCTCCTTTCATCCCCAAAATTTAAGAAGAAGCATTTCTCAATTTGGTAATCTACAAAATATGTTGAATTACAAGTGCCACCATCCACAGCAGGCATCCATACTGGTTACTGGCACAAATGACAGTAGCTGTAATTCAGCCCACTTGGGCAGGCACCCAATTGGAGGACTCTACTCATATAAAACTCAGGAAAAGAATACTGATTTTTTACCACCAACTTTGGAAAACATCTGCAATAAAAACATATAAGGAAAATTATTTCAGAGTACCAAGTTTACATTTATTAAATATTTGAAGATACCCATCACTGTAACAGGATTTATGGAATTGCAATATGCTTATTTCAGACAATCCAATTTTGCTAAGCATCATATTCTGAATGATTTACAGCACCTGGTCACAGCTGGCAATACAATTGGTTCATTCAGCAGTTACTATACAATACAATACAATACAATACAATAGCAGAGTTGGAAGGGACCTTGTAGGTCTTCTAGTCCAACCCCCTGCATGGGCAGGAATCTTATACCATTTCAGACAAATGGCTGTCTAACATCTTTTTAAAGACTTCCAGGGTTGGGGCATTCACAACTGCTGGAGGCAAGCTGTTCCAGAGGTTAATTGTTCTTACTGTTAGGAAATTTCTCCTTAGTTCTAAGTTGCTTCTCTCCTTGGTTAGTTTCCACCCATTGCTCCTTGTCCTGCCCCCAGGTGTCTTGGAGAAAAGTTTGACTCCCTCTTCTTTGTGGCACCCTCTGAGATATCGGAACACTGCTATCATGTCTCCCCTGGTCCTTCTCTTCATCAAACTAGACATACCCAGTTCCTGCAGCCGTTCTTCATATGTCTTAGTCTCCAGTCCTCTAATCATCTTGGTTGCTCTTCTTTGCACTCTTTCCAGAGTCTCCACGTCTTTTCTACATCGTGGCGACCAAAACTGTATGCAGTATTCCAAGTGTGGCCTTACCAAGGCACTATACAGTGGCATTAACACTTCACGCGATCTAGATTCTATCCCTCTGTTGATGCAGCCTAGAACTGTGTTGGCTTTTTTGGCAGCTGCTGCACACTGCTGGCTCATATTTAAATGGTTGTCCACTAGGATTCCGAGATCCCTCTCACAGTTGCTACTATTGAGCAAGGTACCACCTATACTGTACTTGTGCATTTGGTTTTTCTTGCCTATATGTAGGACCTTACTTTTTTCACAATTGAATTTCATTTTATTAGACAGTGCCCAATGTTCAAGTTTGTCTAGATCCTTCTGTATCTTAAGCCTATCTTCTGGAGTGTTGGCTATTCCTGCCAGCTTGGTGTCGTCTGCGAATTTGATGAGTTCCCCATTTATCCCCTCATCCAAATCGTTGATGAAGATGTTAAAGAGTACTGGGCCTAAAACAGAGCCTTGGGGGACTCCACTGCATACTTCCTTCCATGTAGATGCAGTTCCATTGAGGACTACACGTTGAGTGCGGTTGGTCAGCCAGTTACGAATCCATTTGGTGGTGGTGCTGTCTAACCCACAATTTTCTACTTTATCTAATAGTAGGTTATGGTCTACTTTATCAAATGCCTTACTGAAGTCCAGGTGAATTATATCAACAGCATTCCTCTGGTCCACTGATTTTGTTACTTTGTCAAAGAATGCAATTAGATTCGTCTGGCATGATCTGTTTTTGACAAACCCATGTTGGCTTTTGGCTATTACTTTGTTTGCTTCTAGGTGTTCACTTATTTGTTGTTTAATTATCTTTTCCAGAATCTTTCCTGGTATTGAGGTCAGGCTGATGGGTCTACTCTCTTTCATATAATAGGCATGGGGCCTGGAAGGCACTGGAGTCAGTGTGTCAACTTTCTGAGTATGGCTCATTTTATTTGGCAATACTAGTTCAGAGCTGTATGAAGTGCTGAATGATATTAACTAGATCACTAGAATAAAACACTATCAATCACAGCCAATAACCTTCATATTTCTTAGGCATTCAGGAATTTCCTTCTATTTCCTGAACAAGTGCAATATTGTGATTTCAGACAATCCAATTTTGCTAAGCATCATAGTCTAATGAATGATTTACAGCACCTGGCCAATGGAGGGCCAAGAAGATTTGAATGCAGAAACCTGAAAGTAATTTCTCACAAATAGAGGTGATGCATTGCTAGTAAGGGATGCCAGTGATATGGAAATAATATTTTTATATGTGATAAATGACAATATCTAGGAGTTCTTTTGGATCTGAACTTAAGGGGCAGACTGAAGTTATTACGAGAATGTTTCTTCCTATTCTCTTAGTACACTTAGCCACATGAATATATACATCTTTCATTTTCATATTTGACTGCTGAAAATGTTTAAGGTCAGATTATGTGTTATGAAAAACAACTTGCATTCAGGATGTGCAAATCTAGATGAACATTGTTTTAAATAGCAAGAAAAAGGTTATGTTTCCCTTCTTTTGTCTAGAATTGTCTTCTTTTGTCTAGAGCAGGGGTAGTCAACCTTTTTATACCTACCGCCCACTTTTGTATCTCTGTTAGTAGTAAAATTTTCTAACCGCCCACTGGCTCCACAGTAATGGTGATTTATAAAGTAGGAAAGTCAATGAAATTAAAAAAAGGAAAGTGCTTCAGTATCGGACAAAACCCCTACCGCCCACCATTAAAGCTGGAACGCCCACTAGTGGGTGGTAGGGACCAGGTTGACTACCACTGGTCTAGAGTTTTGATCATTCTCTTGGGAAAGTGGCTTCATGTTATGTCACTTATGAATCAATGTTTCAGCCAATGTTTCAGCTGGTGGAATTTCCATATGATAGTAAATATGTATCTTGATTTTATATGGAATTGGCAGGTGTGACCAGATTTGATAAATTCTATGCTAATAATATATATTATTGCTAGCTTCTCAGAGGCATGTGCTCTATTTTCCCTGTTATTCAACAGAAGGCTTGAGAAATTGAAAAGTGTCAGCACTCAATAAAGAATCCATACATCAGTGGTTCTTGAACTGTTTGACCCAATTACCCTTTTCTCAGTTTCAAATACTGTCATTAACCCCACAAAAAGAAAGAAACAGCAGACATGGTTTACACAAATGTCTTGGCAGTGACAATCCCAAACTGGATCTTCAATTCACAAACAAGCAATTACAAATTGCTCCATTATCCCCCTGGATATGCTTAAATTACCCCCTTTAGAGTAATTATCCCCAGTCTAAGAATCATTGCCAGACATAATGGTACAAGGGTGGAAACAGAGTTTTAGTTAAACTTAATACTGAAACTATTTTAGAGTACATTTATTGATAGCAACTGTAGAAAGTTAGCACCCACCTCTATTCTAGAAATATTGAAAAGGCAGAATATTATATTTTCCTGGATGTGAAAAGGGAGAAACATGTTTTTAAAAACAAAGTATGTCCCCATGGCTCCCTGCCCCCCCCCCCCTTGGTCAATGAGCCATTAAAGCTGAGTTAGTGTACTTTACATAATAAAGGAAGGATTAGCTTTCCAGAGAAACTCACCATATGGCATCTGGAAACTCAAAACTTGGCCCCATGGGAGTCTGACAACCAATCAGAATACATTTCTTACACAGGAGCAGGAAACAGAGAGGTGGGGCCGAACAGAGGATATAAATCCTTTCAGCCTTTTCTTTTTCTTCTCTTCTTATTTACCCAACATTGAAGTATGTGTTCACCTTTTCTGTTCAGGACTCAAGCCATGTGGTCCTGTCCACCGTCAAACCATCTTTCCAAGCAGCCTCCATGCCTCCAGTGTCTTTTTCCCCACTTGGAGCCAAACCCAGAAGGACATTTCTTCCAACACAACGATAGCAATATTAATAATCCCAGGCCAAAACGTATTTTATTCCTTTTCTGATATTACATACTGTACTCAGACTTTTGCAAAAGGTATAATGTTTCACTTGCTGGAAGGATCAGATCTATAGGCCCTTCTTTCTTGCTGAACTTTTCCTGCTTGTGTCAAAAACCTTGATACGTGCTCTGTAGGAGGAAAAGAAGAGATATCATGAGGGGCTCAGAAAGAATAAACAGATCATAATAAAAAGGGATGACAAAGATTGTTCCTATTTGGGGGAGATGTCACTGTCAGTAAACAGGGCTTTTCTGAACCAACCCTCCTCCTGACTCAGAACTGAATGGCTGGTCCCAAAGGACAACTCAGAGCAAGTAAAGAAGAACTTGAATGAATCAGAGTCTAAGGCAGAAGGATTTCTGGAAAGCAGCCTAGACTTCTGAGAAAATAAAAGATGTTGACCGTTTGCCAGCAAATGCCAGTGAAGAATTCCGACATGTGCTTTGCCTCTGGCTTTCTGTATAACAACATGCTCTAGCTTACAACATCTAATCAAGTGTCATCTTTATGAGGTTGACTGAGTATCAGCTTATGATACATCTAGGGTAAATTACTTCAAGGACTTTGATGTTTCAATCAGTTTTATGGAAGAACAACAAGGCAGAAAAATAAGGATTTGATTATCCTTATGATATGTATGTATCCAGATATGTAGTCCATACCTGGACAATCATTACTGTAGGTAAACCATTACTATTAGGAAGTGTTTTCTAAATCTGTGATTGATGTGTGAATGAAAGCTAGAGAAGCAGACAGGATTCACAGTCTCGATAAGAGTGTACAGTATGCAACAGAGATACACTTAAGACCTCAACACTAGGATTTCAGCAAAGAACATTATAAACTAAAACGATCTATTTCCCACCAGAAGATTTATTACAGTTTTGTTCAGTGAAATATTGTCATCCTGATTTTTCAGTCTAATGACCCAACAGCAAGAGTGGTCTGTTGGCCCAGCTCTCTGGCTAACCAACTACATTCACCAAAGCACCATGGGAATTGCAATTCTATGTGAAGAAGTGACATAACAGGATTAATATTGAGCAACAACATTCTGCTTTCTTTCCAAATTGACCTTCTCCTCTTGCCTACTTTTATATAACCTGCACTAATCTGAGAAATGGACAATAAAATATGTCCCAACTAGCCCTAATTAGGGCACATATATACCTATTTATTTCATTGGGAAAGCAATGGATATCTCTATGTAGTTTCTGCTGAAATGGGGCAATTTATTATAATCTGAAATCACTACCTATGGGATGCAGTACTTATCGTCCATATTGACTTCTAAAATTAATGTGCTCCTTGCAGATATTGGTGCACACTGGAAATGAACCAGCTAACCCTTAAAAGAAAAACTTTGATAGATTAGACAAAATATTGAAGTGAAGAAATATGACAGTAAAGATACATGTTCTCAAGGCCACACGTATTCAAATTATAACATAT
The DNA here is from genome assembly GCA_039707465.1 of Rhabdophis nuchalis. NCBI lineage: Eukaryota > Metazoa > Chordata > Lepidosauria > Squamata > Natricidae > Rhabdophis > Rhabdophis nuchalis. The sequence continues at coordinate 93,571,297 of CM077648.1, read as the reverse complement.
ACCAGTAGTTGTAAAACTAGACTGTCAGAAAGATGAATGAAATGTGTACCTTTGAAATGTGATGTTGTACAAAAGTGTTGTGAATGAATTTGGGCTGCAAAAAGAGCAAATGATTCAGTCCTAGATGAAGTAAAACCAGGCTGCTCTGTGTAGGTCAAAATAATATTTAAATATTTTGGATACAAAATGTAAAGGCGAAGTCAATGAAAACCTGAGGGCATTTGAAAAAGAGGCTGATAACACAATCATTAGCTTACAAGAACTCACAGAAACAGCTGCTGACAAACAATCTAACCAAATTATGTCTGTCAGGTCACAAACAGCCTGAAGCGACTGAACAATAACCACCAGATTTGAGTTACAGAAATCCAGAAGACAACAAAGAATAGAACTGTCTATATTTTTATTGCTGCAACTAATGATCATCTGGATCTTTGCAACCCAGATCTGGTAGCAATAGTTTGACCTTCTTACCCTGATAATTTAATGCAGTGTGGACAACTCCCAGAATTCCCCAGCCAGTCATGCTGGCTTCTGGCTGCGGAATTCTGAGAGTTGAAGTCCACACATCTTAAAAGTTGCCTGGGTTGAGAAACACAGCTCTAAAGTAGCATTTCCTTTTGAGATGCATAGATTTCAATTCCCAGAATTCTCAGAATTCCCAATTATAACAGCTATGTCTGAAGGGCATCCATATTGCAACATCAGCATGCAAATCAAGAGGCACTAAGCAGAAAGATATCAGGTAGTCTTAATGTCTTTTAAATTTTTGCTTATGACAGTAGAAAACTAGCTTTATTTTAGAAGCTACTTACCAAATATGTTAAAAGTTTCCTACAGGCATATTTTTAGTGAGCATTTACAATTATCTGTGGCTGCTTTTCCTTTCTTCCCCTGGTTTAAATTAAGTTGAATTAATTATTCCGAATTGCTTAAAATTATTGTTTATGTGTTTATTACCAACCCATTTATCTCCTCCCTGCACCTGACTGCCTAAAATGGTGAACAATATTAGAAGAAAATGGCAAAAGTAAAAACAAAACAAATCAAACCCCAAGGAAAACCGTTAAGAACTTGCAAATAACTGCCGAGAGAGCTAAACCAACTCATCAATAAAGCGATATGAAACAGTAGTGAGATTATTAAAAACAGAGAGAATATGGTACAAAAACATAATGTATCAATCTAGCATACCAAACCTATAGAAAGCAATCTGCAGATATTTTAAATTTATAACTGAAAGAAACAATTTGAGGATAAGGGCAAATGGATATCAGCAAATTGATGTTTATAAGCAGAAGGGTTCTAACAATTATTCTATTTTTAACAATATGCTAAGGAATAGTTTTACCAGAACAGCTGGGAGAGCAAAGCATCTAATTAGTGTTAAAAACTGAAAGGTGGATTTGATAGGATTTTTTTAAATCTAATTTTTCCATTTTAGGCCTGTTGAGACTGGATAATGATCTCCCACCGTACAACGAAGTATAGTATAATTTGACATTTAGGTTATCAGTGTTTATATCTGTGAAATGAAGAGGGAATAAAAGTGAACAATATTATCACTATGTTGATAGATTGTTTCAGCCCATAAAATTCAGAAACCTAAGAGAAGAAGGTAGCTATGATTTAGGCTCATTACCTGTGACAGATTTTAGAAGGTCATTATCAATTAATTATTTGATAATGACTACTATTGGTTTCAGTAAAGCCGTGTTATAAATTTTAACAGCATCATAACCTTGAATGAAAAGTCTGGATTCATTTGTTTTCTTTGCTCTGTTTCTTATTCATATTAGATGTGATTCAAAAAGAAAAATAGCTAAAACATTTGTTTTTAAATAAGTAAAAAAAAGTGCATATATTTTCAAAGTCCATATGCATTCCCAGCATCTTTCCACCAGTTTTCTTCTTTTGATTCTCACTTTATTGTATTTTATACAATTGTGTATTGTATGTACAAGAATGAATATCCAATATTTGTTTTGCCAATCCCCTAAAAGTGTTCCTTTCTTTGATTCCTAGGATAATAAAATGTGCACCTTCCTTTACGTCACCAACTGGCAATTAATTCAAGATTATTTTCAAGGACTAAAATTTCTCATATAAGCCTTGTATTAACCTTTATAAAGAAACTGCATACTCAATAACTGTACATATAAATTAATTGTATGTACAAATTGATCTCCCAATAAATGGCAACAGATGGTTAGATGTATGATAATATAGATTATGTAGAGGGAAAACAGATTGCCTCCACCTGTATGTCATTCAGAAAAGGGATGAAAATTGTCCTCTATCACAGAACTTTCAGTCTAGAGCAGGGGTCCCTAGCTCCTAGGTTGCATCTCACTACTGGGCTGCAACTCATTCAGAACCAGACAATGGGTGGGCAAGCAGCAGGCGGTTGCACTCACGCATAAAGCTTCACTCATGCAGGTGGCAAGTGGGTTCACGCATTAAGCTAAATTCACACAACTGCAAATGGAGCTATGCAAATGCATGCCCCTGCCACTCATATGGAACTATTCCCCTTCCCCCCCCCCCCTCCCCATCCCAGTCCACCAAGACAGAAAATTTGTGGACATCTGATCTAGAGTGTCGCCAGTAATGGACAGCAGCGATTATAGCTGGAATTGGTTTATTACATTCTGAATTTCTTAGATATACATATTTTATACTTCTTATACTTTTATTATTATAAGCCACCTAGAATTTAGTCAATAGTCAGATTTAGTAAATAAATAGGCAACTAAATAAATAATAAAGTTAATATAATAATATAAACATAATAAATTATAGATATATTGCAAGAGTTAAGTATTTTAGAACATCCTGCAAGCAAAAAAAGAAACTAGCAACTCTTAATTCAAGATATTAAATATGTGGATTAATTCTGAACGTCTCATTCTATGGCTTATTCTGACCTTGTAGAACACAGTATAAGGATACAATTTTTCTATGTTGTCACAAAAAAGTGTTCCTTGGTTTTCTAATTTATGTAACTCAAAATATTGGAAATTTTCCATCATAAGAAATATTAATCATCCAGAATATTCAATAACCCATTAGAAAAATAAACTGAAGGGAAAGAAATAAGATGTCTGCTAATATTCACTAAATGGCTTTTTAAAAATTTCAGAATTATTTCAGTCTAGAATGGTAAAATCAGCAAAAATGTTTTCAAGGCTTAAAATGAATAAATAAAAGTCAATATTTCCATGAGAAGAATTGCTTAGCCAAGGGAAGTATTTCCTAGCACCCTTAGTATAGCCTTAACAAAGCAATTTTCTGCTGGTTCAGGTGAATCAGAAAATGAAATTGACAAGCCACTAACTTCAAAAGGGAAAGTGACCTTTCTTGCTTGCTTACCTCCAGCTGCAAAATAAAGGGACAAAAAAATAGTCAGAAATGAAAGCTGGATTTATTTAACGTTAACAACTGTGGGTCAAACTCAGATCAAATATTGAACATCTGAGATTTTCAGCTGCATCTGAAATTTCGGATCTTGTTTTATTGGTCTATGTAATGAATAGCCCAGAAAATATTTGATAAAAACAGATGGGAGTTAGTGTTGCAATGTGCCAGATAATATCAGTCTGCATGGGATCCACAGAGTACAGCAGACATGTGCAAAATCTAGGCACCTCTAGGTTTGCCCACGTAACACCGCTCTTGCGCGAGCTGCACTGGCTACCTGTCGTCTTCCGGGTGCGCTTCAAGGTGTTAATTATCACCTTCAAAGCGCTCCATGGCTCGGGACCTAGCTACCTGCGGGATCGGATCCTGCCCCATACATCCTCATGGCCGATTCGCTCCCACAGAGAGGGACTTCTCCGGGTGCCGTCCACTAGACTTTGTCAGCGGGCGACGCCCAGGGGAAGGGCCTTCTCTGTGGCGGGCCCAGCCCTCTGGAACGACCTTCCCCCCGATATCAGGACAACCACGGACCTCCGCTCCTTCCGCTTAAAATTAAAGACACACTTTTTTCGCCTGGCTGGCCTTGGGTAGTCTCTTTTTAGGTTAGGGGGTTTAGGGGTAATTTTTAGTTTAGTTTATGGGTTTTAGCGCAGGATCAATTTAATTCATTTTTAATTTTGTATTTTGTATTTTGTATTTTGTCGGTGGTCTTATTTGTATTTTTAATTGCCTGTGCCCCGCCTCGAGTCCCCTTGGGGAGAGAGAGCGGGATATAAAATTAAATTATTATTATTATTATTATTAAAATCAGGAGGCTACAGACTGCTGAAGAGATTACTATATAAAGGAAAAAGACAGGAAACGCACATGCCTCATAACTAAGGTGGGAACCCTACTCATTGGAGCAAATGTCAAAAGCAATTTTCTTTCTATCTGAATGAATGGGCATGGCCTTTTAAAAACTAGAATCCAAAACAGTGTTCAATAGATTGCATCACAGATTCATTCTACAGGTACTAAAACTGACATTTATAATCTAAGGCGCCATTTAAAAGAGGAACTGGAGGTGCATGAACTTCCAGCTGTCTTCTAGCTCTCCACAGTTATCTATTACCTGGCTAGGAACATGAAATCCGGAGCATATAGCTCACCAAACTACATAGGGTTAGCTTATATCAGGGCCCACGGGCCGGATCCAGCCCACAGGGTGCTTAGATCTGGTCTGCAGGATCACTTTGGAAACAGTGAGGACCAGCCACAGTAACTCTGCCAGAGAAAAGGAAGCTTGGGAGGGCTGTGCGAGGCCCTTCCGAGCTCTGTTTTTGCTGGCAGAGGGTTGCAGGAAGCCGTCACAGCTGGAAATGGAGTTTGGGCAGAGCACTCGGACTGCTACAGGCGTCCCCACATGAGTGACGTTGAGCTGGCCACACCAACCTTGGCAATTCTTCCATCTTCTCTGGATTCAGTTTTAGTTTATTTTCTCTCCTTAACATAGAGACATGCATTCAGGAGTGTCACAACATTGTCTGATGATATTGTCAGCAAAAAAAAATTTGGATCTGAATATTAACAGAATTTTGATAACATTCCAAATTCCAACTCTCCTGGTGATCTCTCCTACTTAAAAGGCTTGAGGGACAAACTGAAACCTTGAGGGACCCCACAAATCTGCTCTGGCATTGTGGCGTAAGGTTCACTACATAATAGCACCTGACCTTTTGTGGCAGAAGGAAGAATAGCATTTGCAGAGCTAATGCTAAAATATCAGTCAGGCTAGACTAGAGGCCTCCAACCTTGGCAACTTTAAGCCTGGTGGACTTCAATTCCCAGAATTCCCTGGAAGTTGAAGTCCACCAGGCTTAAAGTTGCAAGGTTGGAGATCCTTGGTCTAGAAAGGTAATATAGCGTATAGTATTGAACCACTGAAAGATTCCAGAGACTGAATCCTAGAAAGGCTTCTCTTTCAAGGAAGAATACAACCTCACCCAAAACACAATGAACCTTGATTTCATATGAGACACTCATATCTATGATAAGTTCGCATAGGACGAGAATAATATTCGTCCATTCTTAAATATATTCTGCATGTGTATGTGCAGGTGAGTATAAACATAGAGGTGATTCATTAAATTAAAATCGTTGGATTTTCTGAACTGGTGACTGAGGTAAAACACTTTTCTGTCCGAAAAAAAAACCTCTACACTATTCAGTATTTCACATACTAACTGATAAATTAAATAGGTTACAATACCATGAATGCTATATTGCAAAATTGTGTGTTAAAGATACATTCAACTATATGGAGTGCCTAGATATGCTCTGTTTCCTCTTGGAGTGGGAGTTGCTTTAATTAATCCTTTCTTATTTAACAATAACAATGATATAGCTTTGTAATAACATCATAATGGATTAAACAATTTTTCCATGTGTGAATATAAAATGTAACATCGCAGCAAAGGGAAACAATGCAATCATCACCTCATTAAATGAGTGTGCACACACATACACACAAACACACAATTACAGAGACAAATCTTTAATTTTACACAGACCATACAAGATTATACAGTCATAGGTCACACTTTAAGAGAGAGAATACCAAAGAAAATGTGGCGAGAAAGAGAGAGAGAAAGACAACAAAATCAGATCAGTAATTCTTTTTCTAACTAATGGTAAGAACCAGAATGGTCCCAGTTCAAATAGGCCTTGCCTCCTACAGGAAAGTAGCACCTTTTCTTTTGATGAACTCTCCCAGTTATTCTCCCCTTTCTTGAATGTTCTCCTTGGGAAGCAAAATTAAGAAATAACCCAGAAGCCTTGAACACAAAATATCCCAACTAATTTATTTGCCTATTATTTGTGTATTTAAAAAAATAACTCAAAACTAAAATGTTTAATGCATGAGAATATTTAAAAATCAGTTTTAAAATATCCATAGAGCAAAAATAGCAAGAAGTAAATCCATCCATAATTCCAGTTGGAATTCTTTCAGCCTTGCCCTGCTTACTGGTGTGTAGGGCTCTTCCAGATGACTGCATTAACATGTGTTTCTTGAACAGACAAAGAACTATGCTGATATTCTTTGATCTCTCCCAAATGCCAAGCCTTTTCCTGCTTCAATAGTGAGCTATGTCATCTTTTCAGATACAGGCTATTTTAAGGGAATTCCCCAGCTGTGTTTCCCCACTCATCCAATCAGTCATCTACTAGTGAGAAACTGACAACATTATCACCAATCCCTCTCCTTAGAAGCCAGTGGTTAGAATGTAGTACTGCAGGCTAATTCAGCTCACTGCCAGAAGTTCGATCCTCACCAGATCAAGGTTGACTCAGCCTTCCGGCCTTCTGATAAATGAGGACCTAGATTGTTGGGGGCAATATGCTGTGTCTGTAAACTGCTTACAGAGGGCTGTAAAGCACTATAAAGTGGTATATAACTCTAAGTGCTACTGCTATTGCTATTAACAAAGAGTGGGATCAAGTTGGGTAATTGTAAGTTGAACCACCATTCTAAGTTGCTTAATTGACAGGATAGTGACGTGTACTCAGACTATTTCTACAGGCGGATTTATTGCTCTTCTAAAAGAATGCTCAATTTACATCCAAAAACTGCCTGCCCTGCCCAACCATTTTAAGGCATCTCTGCAATGGCCTAGATATGAGAATAAATTATCATCACACAAACTTGCCTTTGAACTATTAGTAGAACATCTTAAGGCTGCAGTTGGAAAGACATGTAGATGTCAACAACAGGTTAACTGACCTGATCAGAATAGTGTGGCAACAATTTCAAGGTAAAATTAGTAAAAATTGATGTTTCACAAGGCCACATTTTGATGTTTTGTTTCAAAGATTCCCAATATAAATTGAAGACAAGGCATTAAATTACCAGCAGAGATAAATAACAAAATGTATGTGGGCCAATGAAAGACCCAGGGAAAATAGATTTGGGATTATAATCTTACACATGGTTTATGCCACCCTCAAATTTTGAGTTTCCTCCATCATAAGGAGTTGCTTGTTTTTATGATTTGTTGAACTCATTAATTTTTCCAGATTAGGCAGAAATTATTACACCTCTTTTATTTTTTGTTTCTAACTAATAATTTGATTATATTGGCCATGACTGATTATTGGTAAAATTAACTTAATTTACCTCATTTAACCTTTCAAGATGATGTGAAAGATTTAAACCAGGTTTTTTTTTAATTACAACATATTTTAGGATGCTTGCAAATATTCTTGCTTTCCTTTCCCACTTTTATTCTTCTCTTTGAGTGCACATGTAAATTAATAGGTTATAATAGAAACAAAAAACAATAAATATTTCATGCAGATGCTCTACACTTTACAGTGGATTGATTGATTGATTTGATTTGATTCTTATGCCTCTGCAATCATATAACTCCCAGTGGTAATATGTATAAAACAATCATAATGTAGCTACAAAATCAAAACCTAAAATGAACCCATACATAATACGATAATGTATAATATCAGAGACACTATTGAATTGGTGAAACGCCCTCCAGAAGAACTGCATTTTAACATGATCCTAAAATGCTAACAAGATCAAGTCTAATTTCCTGGGAGAGTCTGTTCCATAATATAGCATGTGAGAATGCAAAACAAAGGGCTGTCCTGTGGTTAACATTTCAGCTCTAGAACCTTGAACCAAAAATTTAATCCATATGTCAATTGTGGTTTGAGAGCTGCTCTGTATTATTATTATTATTATTATTATTATTATTATTATTATTATTATTATTATTATTATTATTATTATTATTATTATTATTATTATTATTATTATTATTATTATTATTAAATTTGTATACCGCCCTTCTCCCTTGCGGGATTCAGGGCGGTGAACAGGCATCAATAAAAACATACAAAAGACATCGATACATAAAATACTATAAAATAATATTAAATTGGGGCCCGTTCTAAAATCCAGATAAAAACTCTTAAATAAAACCAATTAAACCAATTAAAAGCTACTATGCCAGGCTGGCCACACGGAATAAATGCGTTTTCAAGGCCCGATGGAAGAGGCACAGGTCGGTGGTCATACGTAGGTCGGGGGGTAGGTCATTCCAGAGGGCAGGGGCTGCCACAGAGAAGGCACTCCCTCTGGGGGTCGCCAGGCGGCATTGTTTGGCCGACGGCACCCTGAGGAGGCCTAGTCTGTAGGAGCGAACTGGTCGGTGGGAGGTATTTGGTAGCAGGAGACAGTCTTGCAAATAACCAGGACTCGTGCCATGGAGCGCTTTGAAGATGGTTACTAGCACCTTGAAGCGCACCTGGAAAGCCACAGGCAGCCAATGCAGCTCGCGCAGGAGAGGTGTCACGTGGGAGCACCTTGAGGCTCCCAGAATCCCCCGCGCGGCCGCATTCTGCACTAACTGGAGCCTCCGGGTGGACCTCAAGGGCAGCTCCATGTAGAGAGCATTGCAATAGTCCAGGCGGGAAATGACGAGGACTTGAGTGACCGTGCGTAGAGCGTCACGATCCAGAAAGGGACGCAACTGGCGAATCAAGCGAACCTGATAAAAAGCCCCCCTGGCCACAGCTGTCATGTGATAAATGAATAAATGAATGTGTTTAGATTGCTCTGCCCTTATACATATGCAGAGTAATCGTTTTGTGGAAATACCTTATGAATTGTGGGAAACATTGCTGTGGGGAATTTTAAAATTTGATCCAGAAGCAAATCTATAGCTTTGTATCATGACCCTCTAATCTACAGGAGTTTTCCTAAGCACTGCTGCTCTCTTTGATTCACCTCTGATGGATAGTTGGCTACGAAATAGGCTCAGTTGCATTGGCAGCCATTTCCATCCAAGGGGTGAGTAGGGCACAAGGCCATCCTAGAAAGATATTTCTCCAATTCTAAAAAAACTGAATTAAGAGTCAGAGGAACTTGGCTGCCTTTTTCCTTGTGTTTAAAGCCAGCCAGCCTGCCTGCCTCTTGAGCAAAATTCCTATTGTTTACTCATCTGCAAAGCCTGGTGCTCCATTTCTAGCATCCAAATTTTCAATGCTAGCTGATCCTCAAGAGAAAAGTGGAAGGAGGATAGGAAACAATGTTTTCCATCTGGCTTTCATGCTTTAGTAACCAATATCTGGTGTCAATTTTTTGCAAGAAATTCATGCTTTGGCAGGCCATCGCCTTGGATTCAGACATTAATTTCACTCTAGTGACTACTGGTTTTCTGCATTGTACCCTCCTCCCAAAATGTAGATTTTTAACAAATGGGATGCGGTAGCGCTCTGGCTGGGGAATTCCAGTAGTTGCAGTCAGGGGTGGGATTCAGCAGGTTGCACCTGTTTGGTCAAACCGGATGTTAATTTTGCATCCAGTTTGCTGAATCAGTTGTTGCAAGGACCAGCTAGCCCCACCCTCCCCGTTCTCCCAGGATTCTCCACACACCCCATTGATTATGCCAGGTAAGTGCAGGGCCCACACAGAGGCTCTGGAAGGGCGAAATACAGGCCTCCCAGAAGTCTGGAAACAATCCCATTTCCAGCCTCTGGAGAGCCTCTGGAGCCCAGAAAGGTCATTTTCACCCTCCTGAAGGTTCAGAGAAAGCCTCTAAAAAGGGCTAAAAACGGGAGTACCAGAAGTACCAGACGTTCAAAAACGGTCCTGTTTCCAGCCTCCAGAGAATGGAGGCTGCTTTTGCCCTCCTAGAGGCTTGAGATAAACGTATGGAACCTGGAGAGGGCGAAAACGCACCCTCCCTGCCTTGGTGTAGGAGGCCAAGGAGGCCACCCCCACCATGGCCATACCCACCCAGCAACCAGGCAGAGAACCGGTTGCTAACATTTTTCAATCCCACCCCTGTAGTCCTTGTAGTCCTTACATCTTAAAGTTGCCAATGAGGAGAAATACAGCTCAACGGGTGACATCGCAGAACTCGATTGCAGAACTCCTTGTACAAAATAAGGAGAGCATATGTGTGTGTGTACTTCATTTGTGAAAGATTTGCAAAACTGGGATTAATTTTTTAAAAATGCTTGCAAAGATCTGATTTAGTTAAGCTTTTCACTTAAGCCTTTCACTTGGGCTTGAACGATGTACCCTGCTGGAAGTGAATATCTATATTTTCTTCTCAGCAGACCTATGGTGAGACAAGCGCTTGAAAAAATGAAATCCAACTACCATTAACTCCTCTTCTGAAAAAAATCTACAGTGGGAAATGAAAGAATGAAAATTAGACATTTTACACATTTGAGCTAACAGAGGCTCTTTTCTTTGGCACTTCCAAAAATGTAGCATACAGTCATATAACTGCCTTCCATCAAAATGAAAGCAACAGTTTCCTTCAAATGTAGGATACAAAAGAATGACATAGATTTCCATGAGATTGGTAGATAAAGCATCCCCAGAATCAGGAGACCCTGCTATCGATTCAGATGTTGATGAGTGGGGTGGAATGGAACTCTCTTCCCAGCATTGGCTCTGCCTTTTCTCTGACTTTCAGAAAGCCCTTAAAAATATGGATATTTTCCCAAGTTTGGAACCTAAGATGAGCATTTATTTATTTATTTTATTAATCGTATTTGTATACCACCCTATCTCCCCAGTGGGACTCAGGGAGGTGCAGTAATTTCCCACTGGGATTTATTCTTGCTTTTGTTTCTTCTAAGCTACTCGCAGTTGTGCTGTTCGAGTTGGACAGCCATATAGAATGAATGAATGAATGAATGAATGAATGAATGAATGAATGAATGAATGAATGAATGAATGAACGAATGAACGAATGAATCCTAGTTCAAGGGAAATTCCTTCTAGTGCATTTTGTGCATTGGGTTCCTCCATTATCTTGTTGTTCAGGTTCAGGTTCAGAGGATGATTTTTCTATATTTTCTCTAGATTCTGAATTGCACAGGAATCTGAAGCTTCAGAAAGGACCAAGAGTTTTTAAGTTGGAGCCAGCTGTAAACAAGGTGGGAGGAGAAGAAGAAGAAGAAATGGTATAGTGCTGCACAGACCAGGAGGCATCAACAGAGGGATCAAGCTAGTGGGTTGAGATCAGGGGTAGGCTTCAAAAATTTCAGAAACAGGTTCTCTGCTCAGTTGCTGGGTGGTCGTGGCCATGGTGGGCATGGCCATGTTAGCCTCCTGCACCATGGGAGGGTGTTTTCACCTTCACCAGGCTCTGGAGGCTTTGCTTGAGCCTCTGGGAGGGTGAAAACTGCTTTCCCTGGGCTCCAGAGGACCTCCTGTTTCTCCCCCTTCCCAAGCCTCTGCACAGGCCCTGCACTTAACCTACATCTAAAATGGGCTGTGTGGAGAGTGCCAGGAGAGGCATGGTGGAGTGGCAGGGGAGATGCGGTGGGCAGGGCCAGCCAGAGTTGGCATTTGGAGGTTCTCCGAACCAGCAATAACATTAGCTACAACTTCTCCTGAACCTGGGCGAACCCATAGCAGCCCCCCCCCCTTGGTTGAGATAAGTAACTGAACCCATGTGAATTGTAATGTGTTGCAAGCATCACATATACTGTATATTAAAAAGAGTGAGAATGCATGGTTGGACTGACTATCAAGCCTCTTTTTATCATCTTTGCAGGTGTGAAAGGGCAGAAGGTCCTTTTAAAGACTCCACTGAGTGCAGACAAATGCTGCAACAATCATTCTCTTCTTGTAAGTGTCAACCCAGTCTAGAAAGCTCCTGCAATAAATTCTCTGGGACCAGTTCTTTTTTGTTTATCTTCTTGCTCTCTAGCCCTGTCAAATACAATTTCATTGAGGGACGCATCAGGATTGTGTTTGACTTTGGGGGTTGGGTAGGCATGGCCAGCTCGACATCACTCGTGTTGGAGGGGATATAGTGGTCCCAGCACTCTGTCAGCAAAAATGGCACTTGGGAGACTTCAACAGCCTCCTGCAGGTGAAAATGGAGCTCGGGAGGGCCTTAAGTGGTCCTCCCAACCTCTGTTTTTCTGGCATAGGGTTGCAGTAGGCCATCGCAGCCACTGGAGCTCCGTTTTCACTGTAAGAGGTACTGTAGGTCGATCCTTTGCTGTTTCCAGGGCGGCCTCATGGGCCTTGAGTTTGACACCCCTGGTTTAATATGTTGAGCCCAATCTAGAAGTAACCCAAATGTATCTTTTAATTGAGGACTCTGGCAAGCACACTCGTACTCACTAGATCAAAATCATCATCCACCTTGTCTAAATGTGCCAAATATATTATGAACCCTTTAAAAAAGAGTATACTACTATTGCATCATTATGTCACCTCCCTCTTCTCTTTCGGCCATTCAGACATCAATAGGGATTGTTAGGTCACTGTAGCCAAACCACATTTACTATTCTGAATTGCTAGGCCTTGTTCTTACCTACTTTGGGTAATGAAACATCTGCAAGAAAACAAGTAAGCTCAGAGAGTACCAAAGACCCCTCATGTCAACCCTGAGCTACAAATATTCTCCTTTATTAGTACATGTACTTTACGTTTATCATACCGTAAGTAATCGTACCATCCAACCCTCAACCATGGTCTTCTATATCTAAAAGTATTCTGTCTCTTAACAATAGCCATTTCTTCTATTCAAACCAACAACAGGCAGCAAAATATAATTTTAAATCAGGAGATGATGTTACCTAGTTTGGGTAATGAAACATGCAAGACAACAAGCAAGCTCAGAGAGCACCAAGAAGCCCTCAGGTAATATTAGTTTTCCAATATCCTTTGCATCTAGAAGAATTATATACATAACCCTTATTTTTCCCCTGACATATACATCAGCACAGACCTTATTTTTCAGAGTATAAGACGCACCCTTTTCTTCCAAAAAAGAGGGTGATCATCTGGGTGCATCTTATACACTGAATGAAGCATTTTTTGCCTCCTGAAACCCCGCCCCCTTCACAAAAATGGATGTGTAGAGAGTTTGGGAGGCCTGCAAAGTGCCCCTGGGGGCTGGGGAGGGCAAATAAGAAAGAAAAATGGCCTATTTTTGCTTGTTTCTGCCCCACCTCCCAGCCCCCAGGAGCTCTCTACAAGCCTCCTAAAGGCTATGCATGCCTCTTTTTGGGGTTAAAAAATGGGCCGTTTATTGCTTTTTTTGCCACCACCACCCCCGGCCCCCAGGAGCACTTTGTAAGCCTCTCAAACTCTATGCATGCCCTGTTTTTTTACAAAAAATGAGGCGTGCACAGGGTTTGGGAGGTCTGCAGAGTCTTAAATATTTTTTTTAATTTACCTCTTCAAAATCTTGGTGCGTTTTATACTCCAGCACATCTTATACTCCGAAAAATTGCCACTGTTTAAATCAGTTCTCAAAACAGGTATTGCCTGAATTTAAAAAAATATTCTAGTATGTTAATGACCAACGTTAAGGGCCTTATTTTCCTTTGCTATGGTTCTATATGCTTAACCTTGATTCCATCTAGATCAGGGGTGTCAAACTCGCAGCCCACAGACTGGAAGCATCACATGCTGGCCACGCCCACCCCCAGTTTAGCAAAGAGGGGAAGTCATGATACATCACGTGATGACAATGTAATGATGACAACCCTGATCTAGATAGTCATACAAATGGAAGAGTGCTGGTTAAAACATAAATTGGAAGCATTGATCTCAGTCATATTCTGATTCTCTGCTTCCTAAATACAATTTCTACTTCATCTACAGATTTTGTCTTCAGAAGCAAAACAAAAAACAAAACCCCCTCAGCAGCAAGCATTCTTCAAGCTCAGAATTTTCAGATGTGTTGGATTATATTGTGGCATCCCAAAGTCAGTGTAACCATGATGTTAATTGTATTTGTACAAATCTGGAAAGCACCAGTTTAGGGAGTGGGAGGGACCTGCCTAATGGTACAATCTCTCTAATCTAGGCTTTTCTCTTCCTTTGAACTTTTATGTCTTTTGTTGTTTGGAATCATTCTGGCCACCTGTACCAGAATATACATGAACTCTGACAGAGGACACACATTGTTTTTATATCTCTCTTGACTCTCTCAATTATATTCAATCATTTTTATTTGTCTCTTGTCTTCTTCTTCCTGAATTTCGTATTGGATGAAGCATAGCTGTACAGTATACTCAATAGGACTTTTGTTCAGTAAGTCTGAAGAATTTCAGTGGATCTACATATGATCAAACCTGGATTTAATCCATCATTTCTTATTCTTTGGTCTTCTATTAGCTTCTGAATCTTTTTCAGAACTACCCCTTTTGCTCTTCGTGTGTTCTTCTGTCTTTCTCTCTTTCCCTTCCTTTTCTTCTTATGTGCTCTCACTTCCTCAGTTTCTTCTTCTCCCAGCTGCTACTCCAGGACAATAGACCAGATGGCGAGTGGTTTGCTTCTGCACCCCTTCATAAAATCAGTTCAGCACTCAAATCTGCTGCTGTTTCTAAAAACAGACTCAATCTAGCACTAAACTGAATATTGAGACAAATGGAGGGGAAGTTCCAACTCTGCACTCACAGCTGCACAAACCTGGAGGTCTCCTCCACTTTTTTGGTGATGAATTGTCCATTTCAACTTCTAAAGGATTTTGCAAACTATGTCACAACCTTTCTCTAAAGTTGCCTAATGGTCTGGCTGTTTGTGTCCAGTTAACAGCAGCTTCCTATGCAAAAGTCAGCAGGGTGTTTCATTTGCAGCACTATTATCACCACTTAATTGCTATAGATTATGCTGCTGTTGCAATTGATTAAAGAATTGTGAGAATTACACTGGACCACTCATTCCCTCAACTATAGTGAGTCACATTGTTCTCCAGGGAATCAATACTAAAACAGAAGCAAAAGTAACAAATTGAAATTTAAAAAATTGCAAAGTCCAGTAAGAGCATATCCATGTTTAGTCCTTTGGCTCAAACATTCAAATTGTAATGTTTAAATCTACATTTCTGCAGTATAATGTTTGCAGAAAATATCTGTTACAGATTATGACTCTTGTGGATGGCTACACAGAAAATTTCTTCTGACTTTTTTCAATAACAAGTCCTCGGGCTATTTCTGAATTTTTAACTAAGGAGAAGAAATGTTTGGTGAAAATCTAATGCGAGAGCCTTGGAATAATTTCCTTAATTATGAAATGGCCAAGAGTTGTGTGATACCATATCGTCTGATAAACAATTATCTTTGTTAACAGTCTGCAACCTTCCTGGCTTTTCACCCTTCAATTCAATCTTCAGAGAAATATCCTGAGATAACCCTTCTGCTGAGGCAAAGATAAGTGAATTATGAGAAAATTGTCGTGGGTTTTGGTGGCCAAAATGTCTACTTTATGTGAATGTTCTGTTTTTTATTATTCAGTCAACATCTCATCAGTTATCTGCCGCTTCAGTAATTCCTCATGTTTCCATTTAGCCATTTAAAAAAAGATAACAAGGATACTCTAGAGGAATGCAAAATATTTCAAGGTCAAAATCACTTGCCCAACTATGCTGAGGTGAGAATGGCTTGTTTTAACCTTAGAAGAAACTGATCGATTTTGAAGGAGGACATCTAGTCCAACCCCCGCTCAAGCAGGAAACCCGATACCATTTCAAACAAATGGTTATCCAATCTCTTCTTTAAAATCTCTAGTGTTAGAGCACCCACAAACCGTAGAGGCAAATTGTTCCATTGATTAACTGTTCTAACTTTGAGGAAAATTTTCCTTAGTTCTAGGTTGAGTCTCTCTTTGATTAGTTTCCATCCATTGTTTCTTGTCCTGCCTTTAGGTGCTTTGGTGAATAGGTTGACCTTCTCTTCCTTTTGGCAGCCACTCAACTATTGGAACACTGCTATCATGTCACCCCTAATCCTTCTTTTCATTAAATTAGACATACCCAATTCCTGTAACTGTTCTTCATATATTTTAGGCTGCAGTCTCCCTAATTATCTTTGTCGCTTTTCTCTGCACTCTTTCGAGAATCTCTCAACATCTTTTTTATATTGTGGCGACCAAAACTGGATGCAATACTCCAAGCATGGTCTTACCGCT
Organism: Rhabdophis nuchalis; assembly: GCA_039707465.1. Classification (NCBI taxonomy): domain Eukaryota; kingdom Metazoa; phylum Chordata; class Lepidosauria; order Squamata; family Natricidae; genus Rhabdophis; species Rhabdophis nuchalis. The sequence goes on along the minus strand of CM077648.1, from coordinate 93,554,925 downwards.
TGGAATATTGCATCCACAATGTTAATAATAATCAAAACTACCAGTTTCAGAGTCAGAGCTTGAATAATTTGCACAGCTCTAGGAACTTTTCCCATAACCTCTTCATAATGGAAAGTGTGGGCAAGCTGGGAAACCTTGGAGATATGGAAAGACCAGATACAACAATAGAATAGACTCAGTAATAGTATCATGTTCCCAAGAGAAATTTTAGTACAGATTTTGGATCTGCCATACCTTCAAATTCATACTAAAACATTCAAGACTGTGATATCTGTGAAATTTATATCTTATTAGAATTTCAAAATCCACCATCCTGAACCATTTTCAAAATAAAAATTGAGGTGAGAGCAAAGCCAGTTAATAACTGCATTGGGATGACCTTAGCTCTAAGTATAAATCTATACTCTGGGGCAGAATATTAACATCAGTGGAAATGATCATCAGAAGGAAGCCATTTTGCTTTGGAAAAGTTTGGATACTCATGACATTGTGATCTAATCCCAGTATTCTCCAACCCCAGTGAAATATTTTTATTTAAGAAATTGTTTGGTCCATACAGGTATTTGAATGGGTTGGTAGCACTTGAAGCCTTGGATTCTATCAAGGAAAAGAAACATCTGAACTCGTTAGCTTCTATCAGGAGTTTCTAGCCAATAGGCCTGTTGTCTAGCTGTCAGGAAACAAAAGGTAATAGGTTTTTTCCAACAAAAACTGAATCTCTCTTCTGAATCTTACATATTTCCGCTTCTGCCGAAGGACTAGGCAATCCGTCTTGACAAATGGCGGTTATGGCATTCCTCATGGGAGCCACGGTAATAGCTAAGCTAAGTCAATGGGTGTCAATACAGCATGAGGCATACGTGCTTTATTGAGCACAGCCGCTCCCTCCCTGCTGTGGGATGCACAGCCATTGCTGAGAGGGGCAATGTCAATAACCGCAGCTCCAGCATGTGCAATCATTTTCCAGGGCAAGAGAAATACCTCATAAATCAGGCAATGCATAGGCAAGAGAGCAAGTAAGCTTGTCCAAAAGGAACAAGACAATCAGGCCACATTTGCAAAACAGACTATAGAGCTTTACCCATTCTCCATGCTATACTGCTTCTTCATGCTCTTGTCTTACTCTATTTCTCACACTAGACCTATGAATTATTTTAAGAGTCTCCTTGCTAAATGCTCATCTTGGCCAAACATCTCAGTTTTGGGAATAGAAGCAAATACTATGGCTTCTGGCTTATCAACAGCCCCCCATACACACACATACACAATTTAGTACATTTTATTAAAGGTATGTTGATTAATAGTATAGAACAACTGAAAATCTTCTAGACCAGGGGTGTCAAACTCAGTTTCATTGAGGGCTTCATCAGGGTTGTGTTGAACTTGGGAGGGCTCTGGTGGGTGTGGCCAGGGTGGGCGTGGCCAGCTTGACATCACATATATCAGGGACACCTGTAGTGGCCCAAGCACTCTGCTGGGGTGGCTCCATGGGTCAGATCTAAGCACTCTATAGGCCAGATCCAGCCTCTGGGCCTTCAGTTTGACACCCCTGTTCTATACAATATAATTCATCTCTGGAAGTTTTCAGCAATAGACTGGACAATCACTTGATGCAATGGTAGAAGGTCCATTTCTAGCTCTATGGTTCTACTTTTCCTTGTATCAAATGTCACAGAAAAAAAGCATAAAGAAATGTGCATTGGACAAACAGAGATCAATTAAGAAGCTTTATATCCCCCCAAACTATATCCTACCCAAAATACATCCTCTAATTGTGCATTTAATAAAATAAATAAATAGAGCAATACATAGTATTGGAGGCCCCCATTCCCCAGTAATATATGGTTACGATATGGTCATGTTGCTAATGCATTTCAAAATAATAATGGATATGGACACTGGAAGTTTTTCTTGCCAGTTTGGACAAAACCATTGCTAATATCTTAAAAGTAAGAGGAAAGTGGGAAATACAGATGTCCTAAAAATGAAAATTACAGAAATAATGGATGAAAAAAGAGATATGGAATTAAATATAAAATATACATTTAACTGCATAGAATATAGCCTAGCATACATATTGATTAAGTCCAAATGGAGCTAGAAGTTTGAATTGAAATGCCAATTAAAAGCTGGAAAGACACTGGAAGAAACTACATGTCAAAAATGGTCCTGAGCTTAACCAAGATATGCCCAGGAAATAAGCCTTTACCACAAATATATGTGGGCACTGATTCTTGTCCCTAAAGCTAAATCAAAACACTCCTAAAGGAATAGAAAAAGTAAACGGAAGTCAAATCAGAAGAGCCAATGGGATATAATCTTCAATAGGGGCAAAAGATAGGAATAACCTACCATTACAGAGGCCAAGATACCTAGCAAAAATACAAGGCTTTAAGCCAAGCTAAGCTCACAGCCAAATCTGTATTTTAGCCAACTGACCTGCAGGAATAATAATAATAATAATAACTTTGCATTTATTAACCGCTCCCTCTCCCCACAGGGACCCGGGGCGGTGCACAGGAGAAACTAAAAACAATATAAACAATCGATACAAAATATATACTTTAAAACACCATTAAACTATGTTATCCCGTGCTAAAAAATTAAGACCCATTAAAATACATTTAAAAATCTATAGACAGAGAGACTATCCAAGGCCGGCCAGTCGAAAGAAATGAGTCTTTAGTTTCATACGGAAGGAGCGGAGGTCCGTGGTCGTTCTAATATCGGGGGGAAGGTCGTTCCAGAGGGCCGGGCCCGCCACAGAGAGAGCCCTTCCCCTGGGCGTCGCCCGCTGACAAAGTCTAGTGGACGGCACCCGGAGAAGTCCCTTTCTGTGGGAGCGAATCGGTCGTGAGGATGTATGGGGCAGGATCCGATCCCGCAGATAGCTAGGTCCAGAGCCATGGAGCGCCTTAAAGATGATAGTTAGCACCTTGAAGTTCATCTGAAGATTGCATATGCGTTTCCTTACAAAGAGAAGCCAAAGCTGAGGCAAGAAAATGAATTTTGGCATATTCCTCAGAAGTGGATCAGAAATTCAATCTCTAAGGCCAGGAAATTCCCACATTTTTCATTGCTGATGGGGGGGAAAATGTCCAAGCCAACCCACTCAAGTTCAGAGATTGCAGCAGCAGTATCAGAAATGTGGGGGAACTGATATTAGCCTGATTTTTAATAATCGTGTTAAACACATGTGAACATCTATTCTCATAAAAAAAATTGATCCACACACATAGACAGACATATAATTCTGAGAAGTAACAGAACTTGAACCCATAATAAATGAACAGCTATAATGCAAAGTACATTCCTATGTAGTTTGTACTCCAACAAAAATTAATGCTAAATATGCTTTCTGCTTCCTGTGTTTGCTATCTATCCATCCCAGAAATATCCCTGTCATGATGAATTATTGGCGCAGGGTTAACTAAACAAATTATATCCAGAAATTATGAAGGAAAACTCATGCATTCTTACTTCAAATTATTAAATTCATGTCTCAGACCACCTGTCATTAATAAGCGAATAAAAAGACAACCTCAGAGTAATTTGTTCATAAAGAATGCAAAACACAGAATTCAAAGAGGGTTATTAATTCCATAGGTTATTTGATTTACACAAATAAAGTCATATATCTTCAGTTTTTTTTTAAAAAAAATCAACTTACAATATACAGGAATATGTGGTAGCAATTACAGTAGAGTTGAAGAAAAATACCAATCAATTGCACATCAAAAAAACTGGTACAGGCTGTCTTCAAGCTATGACTGTAATGGAGCCTACCCATTACAATTGCATGCCATGATACCTGTTAAACAAGTGGTCTCACTTAATGACGCACACACACACACCAGTGGTGTGATCCAAAACTTTTTACTACCAATTCTGTGTGAGTGGCTTGGTGGGCATGGTGTGGTTTCATGGGCATGGCATGGTGGGTGTGGCAGGGGAAGGATACTGTAAAATCTCCATTCCGTCTCCACTCCAGGGGAAGGTTACTGCAAAATCCCCATTTCCTCCCAATCAGCTGGGACTCGGGAGGCAGAGAATAGATGGGAGCAGGGCCAGTCAGAGGTGGTATTTACTGGTTCTCCGAACTAATCAAAATTTCCAGTACTGGTTCTCCAGAACTGGTCAGAACCTGCTGAATACCACTCTGACACACACACCGCTCTTTCTGATGTGGTCAGTAAACTACGCTGTGGATTATTAAGGGGAATCTGGGGTGCCTCAGGGTTGGGGGAGGCTCTTGGATGTCTAGCTCAGGCCCAGACTTGCCTTCCTCAGCCTCCCAAGACTTGAGAGACCTCATGCCCTGTTTCAGAGTCTTCACAGCTCTTGAGCCTGCTTCCCTCCCAAACCAGCTCCCCTTTTTCCTCCCACTGGTCCCCATAGGGCTTGGCCCTCCTCCCACCTCCCTCCTCCCAACACCCCACAACATATTGCACACTTATCCTCTGAAGATCTCCAGAGTAACAGGCCTCCCATTGGGGAAGGAGAGCAGGCCATGCCATCCCTTAGCATTGCTGGGCTGTGTAGCCACATCCCAGACACAGATGTAATTTTAGTGTGGTTGCAAGGAATTGTGATCACTTAGAAAGTGGTGGGCGCTTCAGAGTGAGTGCCACATGCCCCAGCAACAAAGAAGTCTGTTCTGCTTTCCTAACACAGTCTATGCAGCGCTGTGGAAAGCTTCAATGGTGGCTGCTTCTGGAATTGTGCTATGTGGCCCAGCAATGATATGACAGATATTGTGATCTATATTGCGCAATGAAAGCCGATCTTGAAATATAACTGGGAGGAGGATATAAAAAGGTCTGATACAGTGGTGGGATTCAGCCAGTTTGCACCTATTCAGGAGAACCGGTTGTTGACTTTCTAAGCAGTCCAGAGAACCGGTTGTTGGAAGAAATCTCATTTTGTTTTTCCCCACTTTACAGGACTAATCCTGTAAGGAAGGCAGGAAGGAAACATTCTAGTGTTGTTTCTAGCCTAATCTTTATTGCCCTGCTTACAGAAACTGCCTCTCCAGTTAACCCTGATTACATTGTAACAGCTAAGGCGAAGCACCCATCAATGCAACATTGAGTTGGCCACGCCTACTCAGTCACATGACCATCAAGCCCCACCTACCCAGCTGGTCATTGGGGCAGAGAACCGGTTGTTAAATTATTTGAATCCCACCACTGGTCTGATGGGTAAAAAGCAGGCCTAAGGATTGCAGGGAGCTGATGAGGCAAAGGTGGGGGACGCTGCACAGTCCTTGGGGTTGATCCTAATGATGAATAACTGCAGGGGCTTATAGCAACCATAATTTTGAACAGAGTCATAAGTAGATTTTAGGGTATTATATATTAGGAGCGGCAGTAATGACTGAGGCAAGGCGGCTGCTCAAACAGAAGCCGTTTATTGGCAAGCTAACAATTGAAGAGAACAAGGCAACTCCAGAACTGGCAACAGGACAGTTCCCACTTTGACAGCTTTTTATACCCTGAGCTGTTAATGGGGCAGCCCATCGCTGTGCACCAATCTTCCCGCTTTGGCTGCGCGTCTTGGCCAATCAGGAATGATCGTGCGCAGGCACGTTCTTGGAACAAGCGGCATAACATAGGGAGTCCACCATAACTATGAATGAGTGCTAAGCAACTGCTCCTAAGCAACTAGTTTTAAGGAATACATGTAGTTGTGTCGCATAAATTCATACCAAAGTGATCAATTAAATACCTTTCAGAAGATCAAGGCTACACAAATGGTAAATACATTGGATTAATGGAGTTCAGGATTGACAATCCTAAATAAAACCAGGTAAACTTTGTTACCATTCATGACATATTATAAATGCTGTTAGCAGAGATAAAACAACAAACTGGGCAGAAGTCAAACAAAATCAACATAGGTACCAGCTTAATTTTTATGAACCATATATTGGATAACATTGGATGTATAGTATTGTTATAGCTGTTTCAGAATGCACATTGGCTTTGCATCGACATGTGAAGTTGATAGATAACTTTTATTTATTTATTTTTTCAGACACTGGAACAAACACTTGCTGCACTTGTGTATTATGTGCAAGTAGCTCTTCATGTGATTTAGAACCATGATAAATATGCTATGAGACATCAGCAAAATTATCCAGGCCTTGATGAAGAAAATCACCAAAATATCTCCAGTTTGTTAGCTTGCACTTCAGCATGGCTGGCTTTGAGTACCACTCGAGCTGTATAAGTGTCTCCACAATAGACCTTTTGCACCGTTCACTCTCATGTTGATACAAATCTCTCACATCTCATAGTATTACAGATAGTCCTCAACTTAAAACCATTCATTTAGCAACAGTTAAATGACTAGGGAATATTTTAATTTGTTATTTATGGGTTTTAACTATTTATTCAATTTTAGCACAGCTGTATTGGTTTAATTATTTTTTAAATTTTGTATATTGTGGGGTTTTACGTTTCTGTGCACCGCCCTGACTCCCTTTTTGGTGAAAAGGGCGGTATATAAATTGAAAATAAAGTAAAGTAAAGTAAAAAAGTTTGCTAAAGTTTGCAGTTACGATGGCACTGAAAAAAAATGACCAACAGGTCCTCACAGTTACAACACCATGGTCATGTGATCAGAATTAAAGTGCTTGGCAACTGGCATGTGTTTTAATGGCTGGAGCATCCTGGGGTCATGTGATTGGCTTCCAACAATCAAAGTCAAGATGCTGGATTTGCTCATTGACCACATGACTTAACAACTGCAGTGATTTATCTAACAATCGTGGCAAAAGAAAATCATAAAATTGAGCGGGACTCACTTCGTTTAGCAACAGAAATTCTTTTCCCCATTGTGGTTGTAAATTAAGGATTACCAGTACTAGGAACTGCCCCATTGAGATACCTAAAATAATCAGAATAAGTATAAATTTAACCAACAAAATTGATTTAAAAAATTATTTTCACTGTACTCTGCAGAATTAGCTTATTCCTGATATATAAAGCAGAGAATTGTTTGCTTACCAGAAGAATTAAAAAGTGTGGGCATCAAATGTAAAGGCTAACGTGAAGAAACAATAGGAGCAGAAAAAGTAAGATACACCCACCTTGCATAGGTTCAGTGCTATCAGTCTAAAATCAGGAATAAATGTGTGAAAAGTCCGATTAAAAATAGGGAGGCAACTGTTATAGAAATGGCTATGTACTATTATGTAAAAATAAAAAGATGAGGTTTAATGCTATAATTCTTCTGCACGAAAGGGAGTCAGAAGTCAATGCTTCTTCTTTCTCCCCCCCACTCCCGCCGCCCCATTTTCTTACAGCAGGGGTGTCCAAACTTGGGAACTTTAAGACTTGTGGACTTCAACTCCCAGAATTCCCCAGCCAGCTGGCTGGGGAATTCTGGGAGTTGAAATCCACAAGTCTTAAAGTTCCCAAGTTTGGACACCCCTGTCCTACAGTTTCCCTTCCCTTCTTCCTCCCCTCTTTTCCTACTATTTTAGTTTGTATTTTACATTATAAACTAATTTTAAAAATACTTTAAAGAAATAAGGAAGCGATGATTGGAAAAGCTACCTGGTAACCTCAGACTCTGGATAAAAATATTTTTTAATTCGATGTAATGAACTTAATTGTTTGCAAAAGCTACATCCCCTCATAATTACAATGAAATAATAGAATATGGTCCTTTGGAGAGTTATCTTAATCTATTCCATGAAAATAAGCTCTGAAAAAATGCCTGTAATGTAAATATAATAATAATAATAATAATTTTTAATTTATAACCCGCTCTCTCTCCCCGAAGGGACTCGAGGCGGGGCACAGGGAATTAAAAATACAATTAAAAACCACAAAAAAGTACAATGTTAAAACGAATTAAACTAACCCTGCGCTAAAAGCCCATATAAAACTAAAACTAAACCCTAAAAACCCCTAAAAACAGTTTAATTACCCTAGGCCGGCCAAGCAGAAGAAGTGTGTTTTTAATTTTTGCCGGAAGGAGCGGAGGTCCGTGGTTGTTCTAATTTCAGGGGGAAGGTCGTTCCAGAGGGTCAGGCCCACCACAGAGAAGGCCCTTCCTCTGGGCGTTGCCCGCTGGCATAGCCTAGTGGACGGCACCCGGAGAAGTCCCTCGCTGTGGGAGCGAATCTGCCGCAGGGATGTATGGGGCAGGATGCAATCCCGCAGATAGCTAGGTCCCGTGCCATAAATATAAATAGATATTAGATTTTAGTATAAATCTGAAAACCAATGGCAAGCTAATATAAGAAATGAGCCTACAAATGGAAAACTAAGAAACCGGGGGCCGGGGAAGGGATGACAAAGGGAAACCAAGACCAACCAATTTGTTTCTCTCTAGCATGGAGCAACAGATAAACTTTTAATACAGCAAAAAAAAAAAAAAAAAAGTAAAGACCTCTGGATATGTTTATAAAGGTTAATACAAAAACATAAATCTCCCCTTTCAAGGTCCACTGCTAGAGGGATTCTGCAATCCTGCAAAAAATGGAGGCAAATTGGCCAAAGTCATGAATAAGACATTTGGCTTCGCATGTCCAGAGAGTTTGTTAAATAACAGGCATCTGGCTGAAGAGGCAGAAAATGTTTTACTCTGTTCAGACTAAATATTTTACTAACTTGCTTGGCTTTTCTAATTCCCGTAAAGCAGATTAAATAGCAGAGATCATCAAATCGTCACACGTCACATGAGTAATTAATAGCACACAACCCTGGAATAAATTACTTTTTTTCCAGGAGGCTTGTCTCACCATCAATCAAGCAAATATTTATGACTCGGGTTTTAAAAAGAAAAAAGAAATCCTATTCCAAAGAAAACTAGTTTGGTGTAATGGTTAAGGTGCTACAGCTAGAAACCTATAGAAGAAACCATGAGCTCTGTTCTGCCTTGGGCAGAAACCCAGCTGGGTAACCTTGGGCCAATCACTCTCTCACAGCCCTAAGAAGCAGGCAATGGCAAACCACTTCTGAAAAACCTTGCCCAAACAAACTACAGGGACTTGTCCAGACAGTCCCAGGGAGCCAAAAGCTGTCTCAAAAGGCACAAATATATATATATATATATTTTAAAATGGGAAGAGGTCTAAAGGAGGTTTACTTGTTTCCAATCACATTGTTATGGGGAAACGCTCACTTTAAATGAAGCAAAGCAGGGGTGAAATCCAGCAGGTTCTTACAGGTTCTGGAGAACCGGTAGCAGAAATCTTGAGTAGTTCGGAGAACCAGAAAATGCCACCTCTGGCTGGCCTCAGAGTGGGGTGGGAATGGAGATTTTGCAGTATCCCTCCCCTGCCATAACCACTAAGCCGGGAGTCTCCAACCTTTGCAACTTTAAGTCTGAAGGACTTCAGCTCCTTCAGACTTAAAGTTGCAAATGTTGGAGACCCCTGCACTAAGCCACGCCCACCAAGTCATACCACACCACACCCACCAAGCCACACCCACAGAACCGGTAGTAAAAAGAATTGAATTTCACCACTGAAGCAAAGCATTTGTAGACTGATGCAATGCAGACTCCCTCACATCTTGGGCTTAAACCGTTTCAACTTCTACCCTCAAAATGACACTGTAGGGCACTGCACGTCAGTACAACTAGACACAAGGATAGTTTTTTTTCTCCCTTGCCATCACTCTGCTAAACAACTAATCCCCACGATGCCATTAAACTATCTAGAAGAGCAATATTATTCTCATCTTCCCTGTTACCTATCTCCTTATCTTCTTATGACTATAACTTTGTTGCTTCTATCTTATAATTTATATTGCTTACTTAGTATCCTAGTATGATTTATGTTGATTGCTTATTTAGCATCCATGACTATCACCAAGTGTTGTATCTAATGTTTTATGATGAATGCATTTTTCCAATGACTATGATAATGATATATCTCTACTGTTGTATGTACACTGAGAGCTTATGCACTGGAGACAAATTTCTTGTGTGTCTAATCATGCTTGGCCAATAAAGAATTCTACATCTTCTATCATTTATTGGCAAGCACAATTACAGTGATCTCTGGGGTCACGGCCGCAAGAATGCAGAAGAGCTCCATAACTCTGCATAGGCGTTATGGTTATATTCTTGCAGAATTGTTACATGGGGACATGTACATACATGTTGCATATCATGTGTTAACAACATGTGATAACCTTAGTATAATTTGACTCTCTAATTTTTACATTCCTACTAGGGCTCTAAGCCTAACATGTTCTAACATGAATAATATATTTGATTGAGCCCATGTAGCATCTCCTTTCGCACCAGGGAAAAGGCAACAATGAATGTGAATATCTTACATCTTATCTCCTTTGACTCAATTGCACAAACTATCCATCTAAAGGATGAAGAAAATGAGGACACCTTCCATGTGCTGCTTATTTGCACAACTCCTAAATTGCATCAATTTTCAAGAGTGCAAATATGCAGACCTTATGGGGGGGGCAGAGGTAGGAAATGTGGACAATGGTTGGGTTAACAAATCAGAAACAGACTCAAGAAAAGTCAAGAGAAGTGATAACTACTAGCGTTGTGTTAAGCATACTCCTGGCCTTTTTTTTCAGCCCTTGACCTTCAGTTTGATGGAAAATATATTGCTTCTTTCACTTCGAGGCAAAGAAAATTAAGAGATCCTACACAGAGCATGAGTTGGACTAAGTGACCTTTCAGGGATATGATTTTGCTATTTTGTGAGGAAAAAATGCTGAAATTCTTATGATATTTGATGATATCTGAAATTCTCATGATATAAAGCGGACAAAGGATGCATTACTGTTTTATCTTTTATGATGTGATCTTGTTTTCAGCCATCAGGACTTTCTACAGCTTTCTGCAATGTCCTAACATCATAAGGAAATGCCTTCCTTGAGGCTTTTCAGATCAAGAAGTCTAGACAATCAGAGAGGTTGCAAAGTGCTTGCAAGAACTGAAAGGAGGGAGTGCCAAAGGTGCTTTTTTCAAAAAGCAACAGGTTCTGAGGGCTTCCTTGAAGTGTTTTAGTTCTTTTTCTATTCCATCTTTTCTGGTAGGCAACCTTTCAGTCTGGTTGTGTAGGATTCTGGGAGCACCACCCACTGGAGCTCCCATTTTGTGCTCCAGTGGGTGGTGAGAATCAAAATGTGTGTGGCAGTGTGTGTGTGTGTGTGTGTGTGTGTGTGTGTGTGTGTGTGTGTGTGTGTGTGTAAATTTCAATGTTAAGATGTCTGTCTCCCTTAATGTGTATTGCATTGTCCAGGAAGGCCAGACTATTTTCCTTAACATCTTCCCAGGTGAACTTAATGTACCTGTCCATAGGGTTGATGCGTTTGGTGAAGGATTCCAACTTCTGTGTTTTAATCTTGACCTAAGGAGAGAAGCAACTTAGAACTAAGGAGAAATTTCCTGACAGTTAGAACAATCAATCAGTGGAACAGAAGTTGCCTCCAGCAGTTGTGAATGCCCCAACCCTGGAAGTCTTTAAAAAGATGTTAGATAGCCATTTGTCTGAAATAGTATAAGATTCCTGCCCACGCAGGGGGTTGGACTAGAAGACCTACAAGGTCCCTTCCAACTCTGTTATTGTATTGTATTGTATTGTATTATTGTAAGTATCATCCACATATCTCTACCAATGAGTGAGTGGTATGAGTGAGTTTAGGACTTTGGTTTTCTATCTCTTCCATGTAGAGATTGGCCACAATGGGGGACATAGGTGAACCCATGGAACAGCCTTGTTTTTGTCTGTAGAAACCTTCATTGTATTTAAAATAGGTAGTGTTCAGGCAGAGGTCCAAAAAGGCACATTTGTGATCTGGGCTGAGATTGGTTCTCTCGCCTAATGTGTTGTCTTGCAGAAGTTGCTTCTTCACTACTATGACTGCTTCAGTTTTTGGAATGCAGGTGAAGAGTGAAGTCACAGCATAAGAAACTATAGTCTCATCCAGATCCTTTCAGCACTTCCAAGAAGATTCCCTACCCATTTGTGCTATTCAGAGGACCCTGAGGACACAGATAAACTTCCAAGCGGCCTCAACAACTCTTAGAAAGAGTGCTAACAACCAGGTGACTGCAAGGAATATAAATCTTTCCACTCTCCACCATTCAGTCAGAATGAAGACACTTCTTGGATAAGAAGCAAAACATCTTCAAGTAAAAACAAAGTCCAGTTACCTTTTGAGGGGGAAAAATACCTTTGGCACAAACATGACCAACTTCTGAAAGGGTTGAGAATCTCTATAGAGGTGAAAGGGAAGAGAGGGAAAGGGCAAAGACCATCCACATCAAGTTAAGTTCAAAAATAAGACTGAAATCAATGGAAAAGCATGCATAGAGGAGTCAATAAACAGAAGCAATTTTCTCTAGGAAAATAAACTTTCCAAATTTGTGCATAATATGAATTCTTTTCATTACCTACTATATTCTTGTTCAGACTTAAAGCAAGTTCTCTGTTATACTTCTTTCTTTAGGCATAACTGTTCAATATGAAAGAATGAACAAACGTTTTCCTATAATGTTGCAACTTTAATTAAAAGTTAACTTGAGCATGTTAATTTGGTATGATTTTCTTCTTGTTGTTCAGTCTTCACTTGCACATGCACAATACATTTTCTCCACAGAGAGCAGAAATCACCAATATCTCATTGCAGCCAAATTCAGGGAGAAATGTTGAACCTCAGGGAATGAACTAAAATGTATTGCAATTTCTGCATGACTCCATATGCATTCCAATCATCGTACTGATTTCAAGTCAGGATGGAGATTTAACTTGTAAGCAAAAGTGGCTCAGATGTAGCAGCCTGTTCCAATTTTTGTCTGTCGATGCATTATTGTCACAGTATATTTTAAATAGAAATCAGCTTACTTCTGTGAGTAAGGACTCTGCTGTTGAGCTAATGCCTTTATATTATAGATGGTAGGAACCAGTTGAGTATCTGTCTAATAGACCATGTGTCCCATTCCTACTTGGATTCATTCCTCGAGTCCATCTCCTGGCTGATACTAAGTCCCCTCACCTTCTGGTTTGGGTGATTTCAATTTACGAGATTTTGACATTCCAGTAGAAATAATGTTTATTAAATGTTTAACCCAAGAGCTTTCTTCACACAATGCATTATATCTATGTAAAGCAAACCATAGTGTTGTTTCTTATTACCGCAATGTTTGAACTCACTTTTTCTGTTGGTTTCCATCCCTTTCTAATCCTTCACTGCTTGCTATTCATAGAGGGAATTTATCTTCCCTAAATCAAAATATAGGGTCACTTCAAAAATGTAGTCCCACAGTAATCTATATTTTGTCCTGAAATGTTTTTTTAGCATCACAATAAATGCAGGAGTAATTGCATTTTGGTACCTTCTACTAGAGTAATCCCGTAAGTGTTTGTATAGCTATGTAGTTCTTCATAGAAGAAAGTGGTATGCTGATTATGAGCTCTCTTGGGCATTTACTCAGAAAGGAGGATGCTGTGCTGGATCAACCTCTGATCTAATTTGCCATAGCCCTTTTTATGATGACTAAATATGTTAAAAGAGACTATTTTTAAAAATGCAAGTATCAGCATGCTTTGGGGACTAGAGACAAACTTTAGGGGAGAAACTAAGCAGGCAAACCTCCATACAAAGCAGCTTACCAAAGATTAAACATTCTCATGGGTCACTGAATGTTGAATGTCTTTTGATGCAGAAGATTTGAAAAATAGAGAGCAAGAACAATTAAATGGGAATCCTGGGGAAGAACAGTCTACACTATATCTATTTGTCAATCCATTTGTCAGTAGGAAAGTAATAGCACCAAGTGCCCCAATAAAAACTTCCATGAAGTCCATAATATGCTATCCCCATCTACTGGATGTTGGTGGGAGCAACAACCTAAAAGGACTTTGGGGGGGGGGGGACTAGCCCAAGGGTAGAGGGGCCATGTTCTCCCACCTGCTGAAGATTGTGCAAATTCTCTCAAATGCAACATAATTGAACTGCATTTGGCACGACTGATTTGCAACCATGAAGACATATAGGAAAACCTGGGAAAGCATTTTCTCCTTGTCTCTTCAAACCCACCCAGATTATAAGAAAGGAAAGAAAATATGTAGTGTAGTGACCTAAAGAAATAAAGTTGCACAGTATAGAAGTCTAATGTGTAAGAAAAAATAGGATATGTATTACTTCCTTGAGTTTCTTTTCTTAAAGCTGCAAATCAATAGATACCTAAGAAAAACAATCTTGTCATAACTTATATATCATTTTTAAAAATTTGCATATATAGATCCTTATGCTCTGTTAATTCCTGACATACTCATACCTGTGACTTTTATTGATTCAGCTCTACTTTCCAAGAGAGCCAAAAATCTCATGGACTTCTTTGACCCTACTGTAAAGCCACCTTCCTAGATTCATTTGCTCCTCAAAATCCACCTTTTCTATGAAATATTATGAAAATTATACATTATAAAATATATATTATTTCATGTTCTGCGATGGTTTCTGGATAATGTTAGAGCCCAGCTATTATAAGTACCATCCAGAATATCCAATATCTAAGGATGGCAGGTATTGTAGTTTAATATCTGGAGAATCATGTTGTAGATTACTCGATTAGAATTTAGCCCAATTTTGTCTTAACTCCAATAGTAGCATAACTCTTCTATATTAATTTCCGTCATTACATGCACCTGGTAATTCTCTAGTTTTCTCTGTTGTGTTTATTTCTATAATATCTGAAGTATTGATTTACTTCTTCATAATATTTTTATACTGTCCAATAACAAAATCTTTCAGGAGCTTTAAAAAAATTATTGATCAGTAAGTTGCAGCATGTAGCCAAAATAATATCAAAACATAAATTTAAAAAATGAACCTTAATGAATATTGTATCCTCTTAGAGGTAGAAGTTGTCTTCTCATTCTTTATAAAGTGAACAATTATTAAAAAATAATGCAGATGTTTTGGATATCTAATTACATTAGCAACAGTAGTAAATTTACTTTTTTCTGCATTAAGTATTGACCAGAACCATGCTGGCTTACATTGAGCAAGTTTTTCTTTTATTTCTCTGCATACCATAGAACTATAATTGTTTTTACATCATTGGAACTCAGGCAAAATTTTGATGTCTTTATTCCAACCTTTCCTAACATCCATAACATAATTTTTGGATTATGGATTTCCTGTCTGGCTGCTCTCAGAGGGTCAGATTAGGTAATCATACCTCCTCAGCCCTTATTCTTAACACTGGTACACCACAGTTTTACATGTTGAGTCCCTTACTCTATACTCTTTATGTGCATGACTGCATTCCCATTCATGCCAGTAATGCTGTTATTAAATTTGCAGAAGATACAACAGTGGTGGGACTCATCTCCAGGGTTTGGGGATGTGGGTCTGCCTATTGAGATGAGGTGGACTGGTAGCTTTATGACGTGGAGACAATAACTTGGTCCTTAACCCCAGTAAGACCAAGGAGCCTACAGTGGACTATAGAAGGAATAGATCAGACATCCAACCCTTGGATATCAAGGGAGACCAAATGGAGCAAGTGGCTAGTTTTAAGTTTCTGGATGTTATCATAAAAGAGGACGTGACCTGGAGCACTCACATTGCAGCACTGGTCAAAAGGGCCCAGCAGAGATTAGACTACCTGAGACCTCTCAGGAAAAAGAACAACTGAATGAAAAACTGCTGGTGACCCTCTATTACTGCACCATAGAAAGTATTTTAACTTACTGCGCCTGTGTATGGTTTGCCAATTGCACAGTGGCAGATAGGACAGCGCTCCAGAGGGTTAACATCATTGCCCAGAGGATCATGGGTTGCCCTCTCCCCTCTTTGGAAGAGCTTTATAGTTCCTGCTACCTTAAGAAACTTCAAAACATTTTTAAAGATTCATCTCATCCTGGGCTCCCTTTTTTTTTTGAACTTTTACCATCTGGCAGATGGGACAATAAAAACAAGGACAAATAGACTGAAAAACAGCTTCTATCCCAGAGCAGTAACTGTATTGAATTCAACTGTATAATGCAATATTAATGCGATATCAGGGGTTTTCAATTCAATTGTATAGAACAGTGATGGTGAATCATTTTGTAAATGCATGCCAAAATTGTGCATGCAAACCACCGGTAGCAAACTTTCGGTAGCCCCATTGGGCCTGTTTTTCTACCTCCCCAGGCTCTGGGAGTTTTCCTGAAGCCTGGGGAGGACGAAAACAGCCTCACCCGACCCTCAAAAGGCTGAAAATCAGCTGCCCCGGTGCACGCATGTGCACCGGAGCTGACAGCTCACGTGACAGCAGATATAGCTCCATGTGTCACCTGTGGCATGCATGTGGCAGAGGTATAGAATGTGAAGGATGTGTGTTTTGTTTTAATGTACACTGAAGAAGGCATTAAATTTCATTGTACGAGGTGCAATGACCATAAAATAAACTAATCAACTAACTAACTGAAGGAAGAATCTGGCATGAATGCTTTCCTTGAGTATTTTTCACTTTACAGAAGACTGGTGAGGAACAACAACATGGTAGAACTGTACAAAGTATTAATAATTTGACACCCTGATTCTCAATTTTAAATTTGCTCAAACAGCACATGCCTTGAATCTTAAAGTTTTATTTTATTTATTTGCACATTGCCAATCAACATTCTTCACTTTGCGGTTAAAACATCTGAACAAGCAAATCAGACAAAATAAAGCAGATGGCAACATGCAATTAAAATAACTAACATACAGGCAACAAAACCTGTAGATATTTAAAATCATGAAAATATTGTAACATTAACACACCCAAATATATATCCTTGTACATGCCTCATCCTCTGTCTAAAAGGAGCAAAATGCAGCTGCTCTGAAAGTCACCTTGGAAAGGGGATTCTACAACTAAGAGACAATCTCTGTCTATTGATTAAATGAAGCATCCCAGGAAACATCTGAGAAGTATGAGGGTATTCTTCAGAAACAGCATTGCTTCAGAGAGCTTGGATCCAGGCCACTTAGGTGTTAAAGTTTAATCACAGCACTTTGTACTGGCCTAAATATGGTAGGCAGTTATGAACATGTGCAAATATTGCAAGATATTAACAGTTAACCATACAAGAAACTGGCTTCTAGCCATGATCTTTATATACATTGGTTGATTTTGACTGATGACACTGTTCCAAGCCCCTGGTTGTGAATCACAAGTATTTCTTGCCTGCTTGTTGGATATCTAACACTCCTAGTCTTACATCTTCTAAAAACAAAACTTCCCAAGGTTTCTGTCTTCTATAAGCTATTGCATAAGATCACTTAAATTTTTATCTCAGTTCTTGAGGATTCAGTGTTCTTCTATGTACCTTTCAAAACCGATGTTTATTTCACAGGATCTCATGTGACCTTAGATTTTACAAGTACAGGAGATTTCAGAAATTATTTTACCTCACAGCCAGTTTCCATGCCTCATGAAAGACAGGAAAATATACAGAAACAAGATTTCATGTTTAAAATTTCAAATTTTCATATACGACACCAATTTTTTCCTAAATCTAAGCCATCCAATCTCGTTTAAGATATTGTTACTTAGAACTTGTCTGGTTTTATCTTTGTTGAATACTAGAATGTTCTACATAATCTATACAGAAATACTTAACATCCATGCCTTTAGCTTCTCTTTTTTGGGGTAGGTGACAAATAAATTCTTCAGTTTTTGTCACTGTTACACTCTAACAGTCAGTTAGACATGATGCTGAAAGAACAGAAGGACTCAGATGCCAATATACCTTTGACTAAGGAGTCATGTAAGCCAAGCTCAACACAACCTATCCAATAGAATTGTTTGTAGTACAAAATAGAAGGGAGGACTTTGCCACTTTGAGCTTCTAAATGGAAGGTGTTATCTATAGCTAATAAATAAAAAATAGATTGGTGTATATTGTATATTTTTCTCAGGTTTTTCTTATAATGAGATAGAACACTCATTGTTAACCCTGCAATTACAGAATTCAAAAATAGCTCTGGCCTCTTTCATTGCAATGTTGTATTTCTGAATTGCATTATGTTTACAATTTGCAATAATACAAATCCTTCTTAACAACAATATCTTAATAACCAATTTAGTGCTGATTTCTCCATGGTTTGGAAGTCTCTTAGCAATTTGTAGGGAATAGCTTAAGCACAATTGCTTTCTTTATACAATAATCCCCAATTATCAGGTTATGAATTCCGCCTTCTTTTTTGGTCTTTCTCTACTAATAATTATGGTAGTGTTTTTGAAATTCCAGAGCCAAAGGAAACTGACATTCCAAAGAGGAGGTCACTGTGCAGAATGGTCTCTTCTTGAAGACTATAAATTAATGATTAAAAGTGAGGCAGTCTCCCAGTTTAGCAGTGTTTGAGATCATGGCAGATGGGAATCATTGTAGATGCATATCAATATATCCAGAAGGCCTTTGGTTGAATAGGGAAAGAAACAGATTCTTTTCGTTGTTTATTTATATTACATTTACACCCTGTCCGTATCATATAAAGGTTTTTGAAGACTCATGACATAAAACAACAACCATAATTATATAAGGGGGTGAGAGATAAGTACCTTGATTCACCTATTAAAGGTACGGCCCAGCAGGAGGCCCATATTAAAACAACATACCTCATGTGTGGCCAGAATTTGAAAATGGCATTTAATACTGCACAGTTTCTGACTAAAAGGGTCCAACTTAATTCGGCATATGTAGGTTTGATTGGGGTAGATTACAGGGGTGATAAAAAAAATGCAGATGATACCACTCTAATGGAAGAAAGTGAAGAGGAACTAAATAGCCCCTTGATGGGGTGAAGAAGGAGAGTGCAAAAGTTGGCTTGAAACTCAACATTAAGAAAAGTAAGATCACGGCATCTGTCCCTCTCAATTCCTGGCAAATAGATGGGGAAGAAATGGATGTAGTGACAGATTTTATTTTCCTGGGCTCCAAAATCACCGCAGATGGGGACTACAGGCAAGAAATTAAAAGACGCTTGCTCCTGGGGAGGAAAGCTATGGTAAATCTAGACAGCATACTAAAAAGCAGAGACATCACCCTGTCAACAAAAGTGCATATAGTCAAGGCTATGGTTTTCCCAGTTGCAATTTTGGGTGTGAAAGTTGGACCCTAAGAAAAGCTGAGAACCAAAGAATTGAGACCTTTGAACTATGGTGCTGGAAAAGACTCCTGAGAGTCCCTGGAACTGCAAGGCAATCAAACCGGTCAGTCCTAGAGGAGATCAACCCTGACTGCTCTTTAGAAGGCCAGATCCTGAAGACGAAACTAAATACTTTGACCACCTAATGAGAAGAAAAGACTCACTGGAGAAGAGCCTAATGCTGGGAAAGATTGAGGGCAAAAGAAGAATGGGACGACAGAGAATGAGGTGGCTGGATGGAGTCACTGAAGCAGAAGGCATGAATTTAAATGGACTCCAGAGGATGGTTGAGGACAGGAAGGCCTGGAGGAACATTGTCCATGGGTTCACAAAGGATTGGACACAACTTTGCAACTAACAACAACAATTCTATTTTACATGCTTGTGTATTAAATTATTGTATGTGATCCTGTAACTATTGTATTTTACCCTACTCTCATTTTAAATTGTTTGTTTAGAATTTTATTGGTAATATGTGTTTGGACCTGTATGTTGATATGGCCTATAGGCTAATCAATTTTTTTTTAAAAAACACATAATAAAGTTTATATAAAATAAAGTTGACAGTTCATCAAGCATTAATCTCCAAACTCAGCCCTGAGAAAAACTTAGTTTTAAAGAGCTTCTAGAAGGCAACCAGAATTGAGGCCAGCTATGTATCTCATGGGAGGCCATTCCAGAGAGCCAGATCAATAACAAAAATGCCTCCAGGCCTCAGGCCTCCTAACCTCCCCCAAATGAGGAACCACAGGCTGCTTCTCTTGGATGACTGAAGTGGCAGACCAATTCTAGTGGAGAGACGTGGGCCCAAAGTGTCTGTATCAAACCATAAAGGGCTTTATAGGAAAAGCAGACATTTAAATTGCACTCAGAAGTAATTTAATAGTAAGTTAATGCAGAGCCCACAAAATAGACATAACATGACCTCATCAACAAGCAACCATGAACAGTCCTGCAAATGCGTTTTGCACCAGCTGAAGCTTCTAGGTGTTCTTTAAAGGCTGTTTCATGTTCAGCATATTGCAGTAATCTGTCTGTGTGTGAGCCAACATAGGCAGGTTCTCTCACACCAAGTAAGGCTGCAATTAGTGCATCAACTACAGCTGGCCGCAGCTTCCATGTGACTCACCAGAAGTCAAGAGTCCAGGAGGAGCCCAACTGAACCTTGACCTACTCCTTCAGGGCCAATGCCACCCTACCCAGAGACAACACATAAAGCATGTTTTTTTTGTTGATCATAATGACGACAACTACGATAATAACAGAACTTCTTCCCAACTCATTCATTTATTGGTGTGTTGTTTTTTTTAAAAAGTGTCTACCAAGCACTTCAAAGCATTAATTACTTCCCATTTTATTGAAAGGAGGTTTCATTTTGATCTATGTCCTGTTCTCTCATTCATGTTCTCAGAGGGAAAAAATAACTGTACATTGGTTATTATCGGAGCATTTTTTTCAGAAAAAAAATCATCCATTTCCTACAAACAGAATATGAGATTTGAGGCACATTAAAAAGATGGCAGCCATTAAAGTCCTCGTTGGAATAAAATGTCAAAGTTGTAAACCTCCATACTTTAAAAGCCAATGAATTCATAACTTAGGAGGCAAAAGTAATTCGATGCCTATGGTAGAATAGCCAACGGGTATTGGCATTGGGTAGTAATTTAACTAGCCGTGGGAGAGATTAGGATTCAAACCTTGTTTTAGCTGTGAATGTTTCCAAGAGGATCTTGGATATTATTTTTCAGAATAGCCTGCCATCAAAAACTAACCCAACGCTCCTGGTGAATACAGTAGCTTGGAGTCAGAATCAGAGAAAATATGTTCCAAGTCCTAATCTTGTATAATCAAAGAACATATTTATAATGAGCCTAGATGTGTTACTATAACATAAATTGCATTCAGACCACAATGGGACTTGGGGTCAAGATCAGAGCTTTACATTTTGCCACTCCACATATTGTTATTGACAAACTAGAGTAACCTAGAAGGGTTCCCTGTTTGATGAAGAAAGAGAAGCATTGTTCCTTCCTTTTTAATCTATTGGCAGATACAATAAAGTCATATTTTGCATTACCACAGGGAAAACTAGAGATTCACAATGGTGTTAAAAACTCTTCTTGGATACTTTATGCAGTTGTGAATGCCTATATCTTCTGGACATCTGTTCAAAAGATGACACACAAGAAAAGAAAATAAGCTAAATCTATCAACCATAAAATACAACGTTAATGAATTCAAAAGATAAAACACAAAAAGTAGACATCTAACCTGCTTGGAACCCAGCTTATTTGTATGTTTTTGACTGTTTGTTTTGCCTGGCACCAGACTGACATTGGGGTATGTTCAGTGGTGGGAAGCTGCCCACAACTGATTCGGTGATCGCACACGTGCACATTTTTAACAAAACTTACTGTTCTTTCTTTCTTTCTTTCTTTCTTTCTTTATTTATTTTATTTATTTATTTATTTATTTTAATCATATTTATATCCCGCCCTTCTTCACAAGGGACCCAGAGTGGCGCACAGGAATTTAAAAAACATACAAAAACAATAAATACAGAATTTAAAAACATATTAAATTATAATCCTATGCTAAAATCCAATTTTAAAATCCCCAATTTAAAACTATCTAAAATAGTCCCAACGGGGTTAGGCTAGGCCGGCTTGCTGAAAAAGATGTGTTTTTAGACACTGGCGGAAGAGGCGGAGGTCCGAGATGGTACGCAATTCAGGGGGTAGGTCGTTCCAAAGGGCAGGGCCTGCCACAGAGAAGGCTCTTCCCCTGGGTGTCGCCAGACGGCATTGCCCGGCCGACGGCACCCTGAGAAGGCCCTCTCTGTGGGAGCGGATCGGCCGAAGGGATGTATGGGGCAGGAGGCGGTCTCGCATATAACTAGGCTTCTCGCATTCTAACCTAGGCTTTCCAAGAGCATGAAACAAACTCCTTGTTCCGTCAAAAAAATCCTTTTAGTAATTTACTGTGAATTCTTCGCATTCACACACAGCGAGGTCTTTCAAGGGAGGATTTACAATTACAGACCTTACCTAGTTTGGAGAGCTGCCAGGCCGATGTCTGCAAAACTTGGCAAGAAGTCTCAGAGTCATGAACCAATTAAGCAAACTAATTGTCTCCTGCAAACTCCACTCTTCTTTTGCTCCTCTTTTATTTCCTCTGGGAGGGGCCATTCATCGTCCACTTGTGGCCTTACTCCCAAGTCGACCCTGTTCTTTAGCTGTTCCCTTCATCTGGCAACTCTGCACATGTGCACACTGGGAACAGGCTCCAGCTGTTCATCTGCCTCACTGATGTCTGACTCTGAAGGCAGCTGATAGCCGGCATACGGCTCTGGCTCCCTCTCTGCCTCCAACACAGAGCCTTCATCAGGGCCTTCCCCAGACTCCAGGACTGGCCCATGTTCCTCCCCAACATCCTCACTGTCTGAATCTGCTGCCAGCTCTGCTGTCTGCTAGCAGGCCACAATACTTACCTTCCATATTACTTTTGAGGAGTAACACAGATGAGGGGCAGCAATCTACTCTGCTGCACTTATCAGCTGAGAGGATATAGATAAGTAAAACGCAGGGGCAGGCAGGTGAGTCCACTTGATCATTGGAGCAAACTGGGTCGCTCCCCAGCTGATCATCGGAGCTACCTGTTCATCCGAACTGGTCCGAACCAGCTGAGTCCCACCTCTGGGTATGTCCCAATGAATCTTCTTATAGAGAGTAATCCAAAAACAGCTCTCTGCTTACACACTGCCTGCCTGCCTTAATACACTGCATTTACTTTCTTCCTACAGTAGTTCTTACCGAACTACAGGAATTTGAAAGAGTGTTGGCCTTATGGTGCTGCCCATTAATCAGCACAGGTTCTGAACACAAGTCACCAGGTTACTCTGGGCACCAGAAAGTGTCTGGAAAAATAAGGTAAGCAAAAAGATCAGAACTTAGGGAAGGAGAAGGAAAAAAAGGCACGTTCAAAGAGAATTCTTGCTACAGAGGGCAAAAGGGCTGTGTAGCAGAAGTGTGTGCTCCCAAAAGTCCCATCCAGCACCAGATGCTCTAAAACCACATTGCTGCAAAATGCCTCAGTGGATGCCTCTGGTTCTTTAACCCTGTGCAGATTTAATAAGAGCTTCTGCCAGAATACGCCCCGCCAACCCCTTGGGTCTGTACAACCTTGAACGTTTGGCTTCAGTTTCAGGTTTTGCAATAAACATTCGGTTTTAAAGGACGATAAAGTCAGCCCTCAATAAACAGCAGAAATGAAACCAACACTATTCTAACCACACAATTTTTCTGATAGTGAGGTTTTCTTTTTCTCCTACATGATCTTTACCCAAAGTAGCAACTGATGTTATTCCTCTCTAGCTTCACTTTTTTTCAACTATCACCTGCCTAACGTTGCCAACATTGTGTAAATAACAAGCCATCTTAGGACATACCTGGGGAAAGAAAGCCTGGACTGATTGCATTCAATTTCTTCTTTAAAATGCTGTAGTTTATTTTTATTTTATTTAGCATATGGAATAGACAGAGGTTCGGCAATCACTGATATACAAAATTATTTTCAATAAAGTATTTGCATATCCTGTTTCCCTGAAAATAAGACCTTCCCGGATAATAAGCCCAATCAGGCTTTTGAGCGCATGTGCTAAAATAAGCCCTCCCCCAAAAATAAGCCCTCCCCCAAAAATATTGCAGCACAGCAGCAGCCATGAGGTGACCACACTCACTGCCTCCTGCACCTGAAAAATAATAAGCCCTCCCTGAAAATAAGACCAAGGGCTTATTTTGGGGGTCAAAAGGAAATAACACCCTGTCTTATTTTTGGGGAAACACTGGATGGATGGATGGATGGATGGATGGATGGATGGATGGATGGATGGATGGATGGATGGATGGATGGATTGACGGACAGATCTAGATAGACAGACAGATCTAGAGAGACAGACAGACAGAGACAGAAACACAGAGAGACAGAGACAGACACAGAGACAGACAGAGAATGAGAGACAGACAGAGAGGGACACACAGAGATAGAAAGTATATGGATGATACAACATAACAGGTAAAATATTAAATTAAGATAAAACCATAATAAAATCACCATATGGAATCAGAATTGCAATGATTAGGTATTATAAGTCAATATCTAAAGAAACTAACCAATGAGAGGGACCTATAGAGATGGGAAAAATGAGAAAACTAATGACACTACATGTTCTTTACTCCACTGATATATTACTGACACTTTTGCTCATTTCACCACCACCTAATATTGCTCATCCACTCTTAAATAATTTTTGGAAACCTATAAATAATTATTTTAACTATATTTCACTTCTAGAGTCATTTGAGCATTTGCTGCATGGAGAAAGGAAAGTCTCAAAGCTCATCTCTACAACCAGCAGAATCACCTGAAGTTGAGGCAAATGATCCAGGGATCTTCCACTTCAGGCTGCATGGAGGGAAGGTAAAAGTCCTCTCTTGCACAAGTGCACAGGCACACTCAGATGAGGGAGGGAGGGAAGGAGAGGAAGAGAGAGGGAGGGAGGGAAGGAGGAGAGGGAGAGGGAGAGAGAGAGAACACACATTTCCATATGGGAAAATAGCATGTCGTAAGAAGTGACTTAACTTAGACTTATTCATGGGGGCTGGCTGATGTTTTTGATAATTCAGGTAGAACATCTCCATACAGGAGCATACAAGAATGCACTCCAGTACTTGCATTGCAGGATCCTTTGAGTCCCAGAGTGAGGGTAGCAATTTCTTAGTTGTGTGCATTTGTGTTCTACAGGGAAGGACAGTTTCTCCCCTCGTGCCCTGACTGGCAGAAGTTTTATTAGCTACTTAATTGCCTTTTGCAATCCCTCACCTATTACTGCAGAGAAGTGTCTGGGGAAGCATTTGTCAGGAAAACCTTGTCTAAATAATGTATGATTGATTCAATCAGTGTCACAATTACTAAGGAGATGGTGTGAATGACTGCCCTCCTGCCTGCTCTTGTCCTCTTGACCCTCTTTCGCAAATCCTTCCCGAGAAGATCCCAATGGCATTTCAATCAGACTTGCAGAGATCCCCATTCAAAGGTGATCTGGTTGCACATAACAGATAGGAAGACGTTGTGGTGCAGACAGGAGTGAGACGGAGCGAGTCTGGCTCCAGCAATCAACAGCAACAATAAAGGAGTTCATCTGGGAAGGAACTGCATTACTCCCAGATATAAAATATGACACATCCCAACGGAACTGAGAAAACATTATATCACTGCAATGGATGAAAAACTTCAAGCAAGGATGATTGGATTCTGAGCAACAAATTTTTAACACTGCTGCTGCACGACCAGCATCCTTCATTTAACAAGCTCTGATTCACTCCAGCATGGATTCCACTATCTTCTTATATCACCTTTCTTCTTCCTGCACCATTTCCCCGGCTTCATTAGCCAGAGATTGTGGATTTGCTGCAGATTCTCCAGGTGAGAGTGAGACAGGTCACTTAAAAAAAAAAACACCTGCTAATTTGATATAGCTCACAATGCAAACACTTGGGAGATCACGGATGACTTCTGGTATGATCAGGAGTTTAGGGTAAAGGTAAAGGTTCCCCTCGCACATATGTGCTAGTCGTTCCTGACTCTAGGGGGCAGGGCTCATCTCCGTTTCAAAGCTGAAAAGCTAGCGCTATCCAAAGACATCGCCATGGTCATGTGACCAACATGACTAAACAGCAAAAGCACACGGAGTGCTGTTACCTTCCCACCAAAGCTCTCCTATTTTTCTACTTGCATTTTTATGTGCTTTCGAACTGCTAGGTTGGCAGAAGCTGGGACAAGTAACGGGAGCTCACTCTGTTATGCGGCGCTAGGGAATCGAACCGCCAAACTGCCGGCCTTTCTGATTGACAAGTCTTAGCCACTGAGCCACCACATCCCTCATAATCAGGAGTTTACCACCACTCAAAAAAACCTAGGGCAATAGATACGATGATGCAACAGATTTTTAAAAAATGTTTCATAGTTAGAATCATTTTCAAATTCTTTTAATTTAACTAATTTTGTTAAGCTTTCAAAAAGTAATGTGGAATTTACCCAACTTAGAAAGTAGATATTATGTGATTGTCCTCTCTATCACTATGCACTCAGGCAGGCACCTGCTTTCCACCCTTGAATTAAATCCCAAGGGAAACTACCATTATAGAAACATTCCTGGTTTTGTTGTTTAAGATAATAATAATAATAATAATAATTTTAATTTCTAGACCGCTCCTTCTCCCCAAGGGGACTCGGAACGGTGCACCGGGAAGTTAAAACAATAAATATACATAAATATACAAAACAATTAAAAGCAAATTAAACAGTAAAACCCTGCGCTAAAATTCCCAATGCCAATTCACTAAAACCCTATAACCCTATAATACTATAGTAGAGAGGCTACCCTAGGCCGGCCAAGCAGAAAAAGTGCGTTTTCAATTTCAGACGGAGGGAACGGAGGTCCGTGGTTGTTCTAATATCGGGGGGGGAGGTCGTTCCAGAGGGCAGGGCCCGCCACAGAGAGAGCCCTTCCCCTGGGCTTCGCCCGCTGACAGAGTCTAGTGGACGGCACCCGGAGAAGTCCCTCTCTGTGGGAGCGAATCAGCCGTGAGGATGTATGGGGCAGGATCCGATCCCGCAGATAGATGAGGTGGCATGTGGTTAAAAAAAAACTTGCAAGCAAAAGAAATGCTAGCATTCTCTGCCATCATGCAACAATAAAATAGGCTAACAGTACTAGAAGAAATCCAAAAGCACCCTGAGGTAGAATGAAGTGGAGGGGAGTAAAAGTTCTTTTTTTCCTACGAGGGAAAGAACTTTTTCTAAAAAGTGGAAGCAAGCATTTGACGAAGTGTTTTCTGAGCCTTTCCAGGGGCAGCCTTTCCTCCGTTTTCTTCTCAAATGTCTGCTTAAAGAGTTCATCCTGCTCCCATTGTATATTCTTCTTGACCTGCAATAGGAATCAATATTGCAGATGGCTGGAGCATTATGGGAGCTGACATCCAAGCTGCCTGGAGAGCAGAGAAATGTGCTAATAGCCACTGAAGCAGCTTTCTCCTCTTGGCCCACTTCCTGTGCCACATAAAAATGAATCATAACATTTTTCAGTTTAAAACTTTAAATGGGAAGGGATGCTGGCGATTTGTTCACATTTCTGCAAAGAGAAAATAATCCACCTCGTGCTGGGTGGTTTTGACTTTTCTTTTTCAGGACAAGATTTTTAAGAGTTGGAATAGAGACTCAACACCTTGAGGCAAACTGCTTCCATTCTCATATCTAACACCATGAACTGCCAGAGTTGGCCAACAATTACGGGCAACTTTAGGATCTG
Source organism: Rhabdophis nuchalis (assembly GCA_039707465.1). Lineage (NCBI taxonomy): Eukaryota > Metazoa > Chordata > Lepidosauria > Squamata > Natricidae > Rhabdophis > Rhabdophis nuchalis. The sequence continues at coordinate 93,527,430 of CM077648.1, read as the reverse complement.
CAGAAGGCATCTGCGCCAATTCAGGAAGCTCAAACTGCCCAAGGAGCTGATGATTCTGTTCCACAGAGGAAGTATTGAGTCTGTCATCTGCACCTCTAAAACTGTCTGATTTGGTTCTGCAACCCAACAAGACAGACACAAACTTCAGAGGTTAATCAAAACTGCCAACCTGCATTCCATTGAGGATTTGTATACTGCAGGAGCCAAAACACGGCCGTGAAAATATCTACAGACCCCTCACATCCTGGACAAATTGTTTCAACTCCTACCCTCAAAATGATGCTATAGAGCATTGCACAACAAGACAACTAGACACAAGAACATTTTTTCCCAAACGCCATCACTCTGCTAAACAAATAATTCCCTCAACAATGTCAAACTATTCACTAAGGCTGCATTACTATTACTATTAGTCTTCTCATCGTTCCTACCACCCATCTCCTCCCACTTATGACTGCAGGACTGTAATTTTGTTGCTTGTATCCTTACGATTTATATTGATATTATTTCCTCTTATTTGTACCCTATGACTATCATCAACTGTTGTACCTTATGACTCTTGACAAATGTATCTTGTCTTTTTATGCATACTGAGAGCATATGCACCAAAGACAAATTCCCTGTGTGTCCAATCACACTTGGTCAATAAAGAATTCTATTCTATCCTATTTAAGAATTGATCTTGAGATTCCCCCTCCCACTCCTCCCTGATTTGTTTTTTTTTTAACTTGCTACCAAAATTCAGCCATTTTGCAGTTAAATTGTATATGATCTTGAAGTGTTGGGGAGTCACAGATCTAATGTTGGTGTACACGTAGACCATAAACCACATAATTTAGCTATACAGGAGTAAAACCCACTGATGCACTGGAAACATTTTCAAGTAAATAAGTTTATAATGGCAGACTTAACCAGATGTGTCTTTTTTTTAGACATTTAAAAATGTGTTTGCAACACTGGTTCCTGAGAAATAAACATATGGCTGTTTGTCATATTCTGAAAATATAAACTTCAACTGCTACTAGAATTTCTCTGCAAAAAACCATAGGTCTGGTATTTATCAAGGGTGAAATTCAGCAGGTTCTGACAGGTTCTGGAGAACCAGTAGCAGAAATTTTGAATAGTTCAGAGAACCGGCAAATACCACCTCTGGCTGGCCCCAGAGTGGGGAGGGAATGGAGATTTTGTAATATCCTTCCCCAGGAGTGGGGAGGGAATGGTGATTTTTCAGTATCCTTCCCCTGCCACACCCACCAAGCCACCCGCACTGAACTGGTAGTAAAAAAAATTGCATTTCACCACATGTATATATGTTTGTATGTACATATGGTGCTCTCTGAAACAGAGTGTAAATATAGGTTGTATCAAGATCCATAAATATTTGTTCGCTGGTATGCTTCCAAATATATTGATTCATAATGTAGGAAGCTTTAAAAATGTTAAATATTTTCTCGCTTAGATATGACCACCTGCAAAGGGAAGTCACCATTCATGTATGTAGTACATATTATACCCACAGAGCTGGGGAGACTGTTCAAAGCTCTCCCTTGCAAAGCTCTCAGCCTTGCAATAACTCATGGGAAGGAACATGTTTTGCTTGCCCTAAAACATGTCACAGAACAACTCTCTTGAATTCATTGCACAACCTAAAAAGAAAAAAGAAAACACTTGTTTTGGGTTGGATTATTTTTGATACAGATTTGGGGGCTCATCAGTTATGATAATCTGATTTGTTAAAAGAGCAATCACTTTTTAAAACACTTGAAAGTTGTTCTAAAGAAAGGCAAAACAAAACAAAAAACGCTGTTCTTATCAATCATTTTCTAAAAATTAAAACAGATGTTATTATCTAGATACAGTAATATTGTAAGACTAGGATGCTGGACCAGAACAACCTCGTGAATATGTGAATCACACTGAGTTCTACACAGCATTTCTAAATATATATGCACTGGAGTATCCTGTTCATGAGGTACTAAATGGATATTAATTTTGTCTTTTTTTTTCATCATCATCCTCTTTCTCTTTCTTTTCCTTCTTGGCAAGGCTGGACTTTTTTGATTGCTTTTATCTTTCGATTGCCCAGAAGGAATAAGTTCCCTAGCAATTACTGGAAGCAAATTCCACTACAGTCACTGCAGCTTAATTCTGAGTTATCATTTACAAAACTGCACAGTCTAGCAGAAATATTTTTTAATTGTGTTTTGGCAATTTACAATAAACTTCACTGAGCTGGAGTAAATGGGCTTCTTTTAGAAATAATGCATTAGTTAGTAAGACAAAACAAAGTAAAGATATCAATGTTTCCTGTCTTATATCAACACTAACTAAATCCAATAGGTTTTCCACGCTGTCCCAGGTACATTCATTACATAGTGATATATAATAGAAGTATATGGCAGTTTATATTCTATAGGAATTCATAGCTGGAAAACAACAAAAAGAAAAAAGATCTCAAACACAATCATATGACTGTGGGATGCTGCAGCTAGTCATAAATTTTGCCAAGCATCTGAAATGTGATCATATGGCCACAGGATGGTATAGCATTTCTAACTTTAACAGATTGTATTTTTTTTAGTCCATTGTAACTTTGAATAGTTATTAAGTGACTACTCATAAGTCAAGGATTAGCTGTACTGCTGATCCTTTGAATGAGTTGCTTGTAGACAATAAGGTAATTACCGAAAATTAGAACAACTTTCATTTACTGGTTCATTTAAACAATTAGTAGATTTTAAAAAAAACTGCACAATAAAAATGTCCATTCTGCCAAAATACTTTAATTATTTATGCTGCTTTCAATATTTATGGCAATTCTCAACTACAAACCTGGCAGTAAGATGATATTAGAATCATCTGGACTCAAAGGGAAGCAATCCAAATGAAACTAGCTCATTTGGAAAGTATAATAAGGAGCAGGTGATTTAGCTACATCAAATCTTTTATTTCACTACTTTTTATTATAGTTAGTAGCAGTCAGGGAATGTTTGATAGTGATAAAAGCAAAGGACTAAGATTCTGTAAAAATGCTGTAAAATGCTTTCTCAAACTCTTATGCAAAGTTGATGAATACAATTCCTCAGTATTAGCCATATGGATGACATGTAAAATTTATAAGCCTAATGTAAGCCCAAATAATTCACCAACAGCATCTGTTTGGTATTTATAAGAGGACACCTGGTTAGAACTATAAAGAAACTGTAAAACCATTGGAGTGGTACAATTTAATTATGTGGAATAATCTTATGTGTAATGGATATTGAGTAACACTGTCAGAGCAAGATATCCTTATAAAATGACAACTCAGGGGTTTCCCCTACACGGGCACAAAAACACAGGCTTACTGTAGATGCTATTCTTAGACCTGTGGTCCTAAGCTATTCTGCTATTTTCAGATACAGTAAAGGATCCTGGGTTGTCTTTAGTCGTGAAGACAGGAGTGGGCTGCTTCAGGTTCACCCAGGTTTGGGAGAACCTTAGCTAACATTATGGCCAGTTTGGAGAACCCCCAAATCCCACCCCTGGTTGGCCCCACCCCACCCTACCCCTCCCCTTCCAGAAGTCTCCATGCAGTCCATTTTGGATGTGAGGTAAGTACAGGGCCTATGCGGAGGCTCAGGCAGGGCGGGGGGAAACAAGCTTCTTGGAAGTTCTGGAAGGCCGTAATGGGCCTATTTCCATCCTCGATAGGGCCTCTGAAGCCCGGGAGGACAATTTTCGCCCTCCCAGAGGCTCAAGGAAAGCCTCCGGAGCCTGGGGAAGGCAACCCTCCGCCCACTCTGCTGTGGTGCAGGAGGCCAACTAGGCCACACCCACCATGGCCATACCCACCCAGCAACCGGGCAGAGAACCCATTGCTGAATTTTTTGAAGCCCACCCCTGCATGAATATATATATATATATATATATATATATATATATATATATATATATATATATATATATATATATATATATATATATATATATACACACACACACACACACACACACACACACACACACACGGGAAAATATATATATATTATATGTGTGTGTGTGTGTGTGTGTGTGTGTGTGTGTTAATTTTATGAGCTGATCAATAAATTTAAATTTGAGAAACCAAAATAGATCTATTTCGAGCTTATTAGCTCTCATCAGTTGGCCAATAAGCTCGAAATAGATCTATCTTGGTCTCTCAAATTTAAATTTATTGATCAGCTCATAAAACTAACACACATATCTAAAAAATGTACACAATATAACTCATGGTTCTCTGTCTCTGGTGATGAGCCGAAAGGCAGAGAGGGAAACAGTATGTCTCCTCCTTAATAGGGCCCTAACAGGAAGTTGTGAAAACAATTATCTATCTATCTATCTATCTATCTATCTATCTATCTATCTATCTATCTATCTATCTATCTATCTATCTATCTTTGTGTCACAACACCCTGTTAAACCCCAATTAAGGGAGGAAGCATACAGCCCTGGTTCAAATCACAGTAAGGGTATGGCTAGCTGACGAGGGCTAAAAAGCTCGAAATAGATCTACACTAGCCTCCCTAGTAGTGATTGATCAGCTGAAAAACATAACACACAAACACACACACACACATAAGCCAAACAGCTTGGACTGTTCAGGTGGGATTTTATCATATAGAAACATGATTGGGGATAAAAGAATGGGACACAAAGACTTTAAGTGGCCTATTGGGAACCTTTGGTTGCTGCTGGAGCCCTGTTGGGTGATAGAGGAAGTTTGGGGAGCTTTTAGCAGCAACATGAGTGGGAACTTGCAAATGCTTAAGGCATCTCTTTAAATCAAATGTTTCCAAATGTTGGGGTGTATCTCCCATTGGGAAGAAGCAGACAGAGTCCAGTGGTGTGAAGAACCTTTTAGTTGTACATCGTTACAAAAATCCACCTTTCCCCAAGTTCGATTGCATTGTTTTTATTGTTCATGTATGTTTATTGTGATGTTTGGATTTTTAGGAGATGTGTGCAGATTAAAATCACACCAAAGATATTATAGCATTACCCATAATGGGGGAATGGCTGGGGAAAATGACAGAAATTGCTGAGATGGCTAAATCGACTTCTTTGATCAGAAAAAAAGACAATATCTACATTTATAGCTGGCTGGAAAGCTTTATAGACTTTTTCTGTGAAGTGGGAAAAAATAAATTTATGATTTATGGTGTGGATGATTAAACAGAATAGATTATAGAAAAGAGAGAGAGAGAGGTTGTAACCATACAGTAAGTACCATGGGGTGTTCTTTTTTTTAAACTTTTTTCCTTTCCTGCACTTTTCTTTGATGTCTCTTTCCTTTTTCTTACTTTATATTAGTTTGTGCTAGTTTTTATATCCTTTTTGAAAATGTTGAGTGTGTGTGTGGGGGGGGGGGGAAGATCCAAGGAACAATGTTGGAGCTGTCTAGAGGAGTGAAGTGTTAGGAGCAGCTAAGATACTGCACAGATCCCTGGAAGAAGATCCAAAATTGAGGAAGGCACATACCACCCATAAGGAGTCTTCTTCATACCCAAAGGACTATTCTCTGTGTGTGTGTGTGTGTGTGTGTGTGTGAGAGAGAGAGAGAGAGAGAGAGAGAGAGAGAGAGAGAGAGAGAGAGAGAGAGAGAGAGAGAGAGAGAGAGAGAGAGAGAGAGAGAGAGAGAGAGAGAGAGAGAGAGAGAGAGAGATGGGGAGACAGAGATGGCAAAAAGCTTAAGAGCCCCTAAACTTTACAAGCCTGAAGCCCTGGCTCCATCCACACTAAGCTATTGCCATATATGCCATGCAGGGATAGTATTCATTTACCTTCCCTACTGGTTCGCAAATGTGAGCATGTGCACACAAATGTGAGTGCACTGCACGCGCACAGCCTTCCGCACATACGCACCACCTACCGCGCATGCAGGTTTTTTTTGAGAAAGGCCTAAATGGGATACAGTAGAGGTGGTCATGGCCACCCATGATTTCCGCTACTGGTTTGGGTGAACCAGAGCAAACCCGTAGAATACCACCTCTAATGCCATACCAATATCAAATCAATGATCTGATGGAAGTTAGTATTTCCTGCCCAGTAACTTTGCCCATAACTGCTTTTAACTGCCACTTTATATAAATTATGGGAAAGCACTTTTATTGTTTAAATTAAAGTATAAGATTGAATAAGGGTGCTCACTCTGGGTTTCTTCTCATAGGGATGGCCACCTGTAAGGTCCATAGACTCACTTTGCCTTCTCACTTTACCTCCCAAACTGAGCCTAAAATATGCTTTTAAAAGAAACCCCTGGGAGGGAATACATTAGGAGTCGGGAACCACATTTTTAGGTCTGAGTGTTTTTTGTGGGTGTGTTTGTGGGTGGTTTGTTGTTGTTGTTTTAGAGTTCATGAGTGACTATAGTTTTCCTCTTACATTTATTTCCTATTGTCAGTTCTATCACATTATTGCTTTGTTATTTTAATTTTTTTTTAATTGACAGAAGGGTATGTAAGCCACTCAAGAGTTTCTCTCTGAACTGGGCCAAAACTTAAACCCCCTTAAGAAACTAAAAATAAAACTGAAAATGTTTGATTGGTTCAAAACTTATAACAAAGAAGACCTCTCAGAACTATCTGCTCTGTATACTTAATACAAAACACCACCAAATCCAGGGATACTTAGCATGGATAACAAACTACAAATGGATAACAAAATTGATCATTTTTGCAGAATAGATATTGAAATAGATTTGGGGCAATCGAGGGTTATTCCTTGATTTCACCTATGGGAACATGAAGAAAAAAGTCCAGCTTTATGCTATCATTTTGCTGTTGTGTCTAATTGATTCAGGTTATTGATAGAGGTTATGTTTCCTCTTTACAAAACTAAACCCCATGTGAGGTGGTTCCCATATAAATAATACTGTCAGACAACCTGTAATCTAATTCAGCTTTCCTCAAGCTGATCCCTCCTCCTGTATATGGGGGCCTACGGCTCAAATCATTTCTAGTCAATGTAGTTGAAAATGACTTAGCAGATTTATTAAAGATAATACAGTACTGATTACAAATTATATTTTTGCATTCCCAACCTCCTCCCTTCCCTTTTTTTCTGTAATTTTCTCAAAAGGTTGAGACATGCGATCTCAAATTTATTATTAACCTTTAATGTACAATCAAGATTAAATCTGGCAGCAACCAGCAAAAAGGAGCAGCTCGTAAGATTAATGGCTGTGTGGGAAAGATTTGGCAAATAGCCAAAATGATACCCCTATGGATTATATAAGGTTTTGGGAAGGATGCCAGTTAGATAATAAGTTCGTAGAATATCGGGCATTGTTTATTCATTATTGGAATGAATGCCGTAATGATATAATGCTCAGCCATATGTTTTATAGAAATAACATTTTTTGGTTACTGATTAAAACAACTTTTACATTGTGGTTTAGTGTATTTCTTTGCTAAGGTCAGTATTTTCATTTCAGATACCTTTCATTTTCTTAATTTCATATTTCAAAAATTATATTAAATGAGTAATAAATCCTTAGATCCCTGATATAGTTTTTGGAGGCACACCCCTTTGGCACCGAAATGGTCGCATCCCTTCCTGACTTTTTAAAAGATTTCTAATTAAATTGGAAGCGAACAGGCTGCAAAGCAAGGGCCAACCTCCAGCCATCATTTTCATTCCACAAAACACCTCTGAGTACCGCACAAACCTCAGAGCCATTTTAAAGAAATAAAAATTATAGCAGGCTATAGCTCACAACTTTATCTGGAAAGGTGCCCATTCAGCTTCCTTCTCACCACACCCAAAAAAATTGAAAGGTGAGTTGAAGTGGTAGTAATCATTTTGGGAGACCAAAATGGGTGATAAGAAAGCTAACCCATTTTTTTTTAATCAGAAAACTAATCTTCTGATAAACAGCTGCTTTGTGATTGCCCATCCCATCCTCTTTTTTGGGAGTGCCGAAGCATGTTGTTAAATTATGTCTTTCAACCCAAAAAGGTTGGGGACTCAGAGATAAGCAATTTAATAAAATAATAATAAATTTAATTTGTAGACCGCTCCCTCTCCCCGAAGGGACTCGGAGCGGTGCACAGGGGAATTAAAAAACATACAAACATAAATACATAAATATATATAAAAGCAGATTAAACTATTTATCCCTGCGCTAAAACCCAAAATACTAAAAAACTAAACCCCTTAAAAACCCAATTAAAACAATATTAAATGTTCAGACTGAGAGGCTGGAAGATAGATTAGGCCAGGCCGGCCTGTTGGAATAGATAAGTCTTGAGCTTTTGTCGGAAGGCGCGGAGGTCCGTGGTTGTCCTGAGGTCGGGGGGGTAGGTCGTTCCATAGAGCTGGGCCCGCCACAGAGAAGGCCCTTCCCCTGGGCGTCGCCCGCTGGCATTGCCTAGTGGACGGCACCCAGAGAAGTCCCTCTCTGTGGGAGCGAATCGGTCGGAGGGATGTATGGGGCAGGATGCGATCTCGCAGATAGCTAGGTCCCGTGCCATGGAGCGCTTTAAAGATGGTAGTTAGCACCTTGAAGCGCACCCGGAAGACCACAGGCAGCCAGTGCAGCTCGCGCAGGAGTGGTGTTACGTGGGAATGCCTAGGGGCACCCAAAATTGCCCGCGCGGCCGCGTTCTGGACTAGCTCTGTACTTCTTTATCCAGAAGTAAGTATCATTGACATATTATTCAGTAGGTATCTATAAGACTTGCCTTTAGAAGAAAGGCATAAAAGACAATAATTCTAAAGAACACTTCAGCATCTTCTGCAAGAACATCTGCTGATGAGAATACAGGATTTTCTAACAAGTTGCCATCATTTTGGCCAGCTGCCTATTTGCCACTGAAAATATTCTGTCTGTTTTGAAAACACCTTCCTCTTTTTTTTCTTTTTCTTTTTGCTTACCAATCCACAGGGGATTTGCAGCAGATCAAAAAGAGACTTCATTCTCAAAAAAGTCTCAGAAAACCAACAAATATATTGTCTTTTTTAGCACTGTCGAGAATTTTTTTTTCCTCGTCAGCTGTTTTCTGTGTCAGGCAGTTTACACTGAATTTCAAACGTCTCTAACTAAAGTCTTCCATATTTATACCATTTAGAGTTTCTACTGTTTTTGTTGGTTACATAAATACTGGATAGCAGCCATTTTCAGATCAGGCACGATTCCATAGCTGCCACCTTAGCATTCACTCCCCATCCCCCAACAGTCAACGTTTTGAAATGGTTGGCATTTTCTCAAAAATTCCAGTTTATGTGCGTAAGCATCTGCAAAACGGCAGGCAGGGTGCAAAGGGGCATCTGCAAAGAGGCAGGCAGTGATGAAACACAGTATTTTGAAAAAACAACAGCAACATATACTTGTTTCTGTCAATAGGACATAAATATGTAAAGGTGACGCTCACTTCATGATATCCTCTTACACTTGTCAATATGTCAATATGATTTCAGTTGACTTGAAATTATAGAATAGAATAGAATAGAATAGAATAGAATAGAATAGAATAGAATAGAATAGATGATCATCACAGAAACCTGGCTTCATCCACTTGTACTGGATGCGTCTGTGGAGCTAACTAACCGCACCACATACTGCTTTGACAGAAACAACAACTCTGGTAAAAGCAAAGGTGGAGGACTGTGTATTTACACACATAATAACTGGTGTACTAACAGTAGAGTTGCTTATTCACACTGTTCTGCAGACGTGGAATTCTCAACTGTCATTTGTCGGCCATTTTATTTACCTAGAGAGATTTCTGTTATAGTTATCACTGCTGTCTATATTCCACCTGATGCAAATGTTAGCACAACGCTCAAACCAATTTCATTGTAATTTTATTACAATGACAATAAAGATTATTATTATTATTATTATTATTATTAGAATAGAATAGAATAGAATAGAATAGAATAGAATAGAATAGAATAGAATAGAATAGAATAGAATAGAATAGAATAGAATAGAATAACAGAGTTGGAAGGAACCTTGGAGGTTTTCTAGTCCAATTAAATGAAATGAATAAATAAATCATAGTTTGCTACAGATACCTATGTTTATAGGTTTTGCCTGAATTCTGGATCCAACTGATTGTAATTCAGCAATGACTCTTCCGGGTCTCACACAGAAGTGTTTCTTGCTTGCCTCTCTTTTGACTGGAGATGGCACAAGTTTTCTGTATCGCTTTCGCTGCTACCTAATGTTGCATAGATTTTTGCATTCCAGATATGGTAACTCCACCACAGATAGTTGTTGATACAAAAGCAGCTGTTTACTACTGATCTATGGTCCCTTTCCAACTAAATTAGGAGTGAGAGGCAGAAAAGATTCGACATGTTGATATTCTTTATGTTAGGACTCTATGAAATCTTCTCTAACATTATTCAGGTTATGCATTCCAATGTTGAATTTAACATGCAAAAAACAATGCCTTCCCTCCACCGGAAAAGGGATTGATGCTGGAGGCATCAGTGCAGAATCATTCTCCACAAGAAAAAAATATGATTAACTGTAGTGCAGTGGTGGGTTTCAATTTATTTTACTATTGGTTTGCTTGTGTGTGCACGTGCACACTCCCATGATGCTTCAGTGTATGCGCAGAAGTGCCCGGGTGGGTGGGTGGAGCCCACTGGTTTGCCTGATATGGGCAAACTGGCAGAAACCAACCTCTGCTGTAGTGTAGAGACTTCATGTAAATGAGAAGCTTTGTTCTGACCCACCTCCCCAAACATGAAAAACCCTCTCAAGTGAACTCGAGATTCCTCTATTAGGCGTTCCTGCAGTCCTGCAGGCAAAAAGTTTATCTCGCAAGCTAACAAGGCATCCAGCCAGAAGATGAATACTTGTCTGCCACATCTATTCATCTCCGCTCCCTGCCTTTTATCCCCACAGCTCGGGTGGGGCATCACTAGCAGCGGTGGTTCTTCCTTCCCCAGGATCGGCCAATGGTTTTCCACTGCTGTCCTTTGTGTCAGGTTCTGGATTGACAATAAAGACTCTGAACACCACTTCAGGCACTGGACCCAGCTATTCCTCCTCTTCTTCATCAACCACCTCCGGACCTGGGGGCTGTTGACCCTCCATCTGAGGACCAACAGATGGCTTAGGCTCCACCTCTGTCTCTAACTCTGACAGCTCCCTCTTCCCCCTTGGAGCTCTCAGGTTGCCTTGTTGCTGACCCTCACTCCCATACCTCCTCCACCTCCTCTGTCAGCTGGTGGAAGGGCCAGTGGCTGACAGGACACAACAAGCTTCTAGTAGATTTAAGTCTTGATAGTATAGGATTTCAGTTCACCTCAAATGTTTAGTGTGGGTGCTGCTAATGAGCACACGCTGTATCACACAGAGCCCATTATAATATTTGTGAAGAGCAGACATTCAGTGACATCACAAGGATGACTTGGAGATCACATGATCCTGGGATGCCTCAACCATCATAAATATGAGTCGGTTGCCAAACACCTGAATTTTGGTTCCATGACTATAGGGATGCTACAACAGTCATAAGTGTGAAAAACTGTCATAAGTCACCTTTTTCGGTGCTGTTGTAACTCTGAGTGGACACTAATTGAACTGTTTGTAAGTTGAGGGCTACCTGTTCTTACTACCTGGATGTTTGGCAACAGTTGTGATATATGTACTGGTTGATTTTGGCTGGGTTTTCCAACAAAAAGACAAAATCACAAGTGTAACTTATGTGTTCAGATAGTCATCATCAAAGTGGCAGAAGAAGTTGGGTAGTGTAGAAATGAAACATAATAAATAAATGGCAACTGATAGATTCAAGAGTAGGATATTATTTTAATCTTAATCCATAACTAATATTATTGTTGTTGGCTATTGAATTGTCTGTTGTATCCAACCCGTTAATCCAGGCTTGTTAAAGCTGTTGAAGGCCAAAGCAGAAGTTTTGTAAATAAACACAGCTACATATCTAGGTTAGTTTTAATGAATTATGACTGGTTGGAAAGAAAACCACTAAAGAAGCATATAGTTTGTTCCCCCCACTGTTGTGGTGTAACAGAAAATGTATACAACCATCCAAAATGCCATCCAAAAGGCCATCAATTGCCTCCATGTTGTTCAAATGAAGCTGACTTTGTTTTTACATTTTATTTATATGTTCTTATTGAATCCCAGGTATCTCCAGTTGGAGGCTCTTTGTCTGCAAAGGCAAAGTTTAGCTTTAGAGAATCATACAAGAAATATTTATATTCCCCAATCTGAAACAGATGTCTCTCATATGATTCTGAATTCAAGTAAATTTGCTCACCTCCAGCCACTAAACTAAAAATGCATCAAATTTAGCTACTTAGCTATTTTTGCAAGGAAATGCTGGATGTCGGTACTCCTCAAAGTACTACTAGTAGTGAATATGGCATGGTCTTCTAATAAGAAAAGAAGTTTTAGGAAGAAACTTGAGGAGCTGCTCTGTTTCCTCGCAAACGTCATTAACATAAAGACAAATTTATTCTCTCCCCAGCAGAAAGAAATGTAACATTTCTCTAGGCAAGCTTAAAGTGCATTTTAGTTTATGTATCTTTTAATATTTCATGAGAATAATGCAGAAGCATCCTCAAAAGGATCAAGAAGGGCATCTGATGGAAACAATATTATGCCATTGTGATGCAAGCTCTGCCCCTTCTGTATGTGCACTTTGTATAGAAGAGTAGAATTGTATCACCCTGGTGGAATAGTACTTTCATTGTTTTGGCAATAGCCTCTGAGACTGCAGATGACTCTCAAAACTTAGAGTTAGCATAATATGACAGAGCTGTGCAAATCCTTTGAAAGAAGTGCCCCGGAACATGTAGGAAGGACCACCACAACCCAATGTCCAAATTGTGGAAGGGGCCACTGGTATACATTACAACAGGGGTCTCCAACCTTGGCAACTTTAAGTCTGAAGGACTTCAGCTCCCAGAATTCTCCAGCCAGCAAAGCTGGCTGGAGAATTCTGGGAGCTGAAATCCTTCAGACTTAAAGTTGCCAAGGTTGGAGACCCCTGCATTACAAGGGTTGGATTCAATTTTAATAAAATCACAATACAGATGAAACATAAATCATTTTCCATTCAACATTTTAGGAGCAATCAAAGATGAACATATCCAACATTTTAATGACCAATCTATTCCGCAGATCTGTTCCTACACCTATGACCACAAGTGGGGCCAAATTTCCATTGCTAAACAAGATGGTTGTTAAGTGATTCATGCCTAATTTTACAAGCTTTTTATGCCATCGTTGTCAAGCAAATTCTTCCTAAGTGAATCACACAGTTATTAAGCCATCTGGCGTATCCTGTTAACTTTGCTTGTTGGAAGCGGCTGCATAAACAGAGGGATAGAGTCAAGATCACGTGAAGTGTTAATACCTCTTTATAATGCCTTGGTAAGGCTACACTTGGAATACGGCATCCAGCTTAGGACCTGGGTACCTACAAGATCGCCTTCTGCCACCGAGAGCCTCCCACCGGCCCGTACACTCCCATAGAGAGGGTCTTCTCATGGTGCCATTGGCTAGACATTGTCGACTGGCGACACCCAGGGGGAGAGCCTTCTCCGTGGGAGCACCTGCCCTCTAGAAAGAATTGCCCCCAGAATTAAAAACTATCCCTGACTTACGCACCTTCCGCCACGGTCTCAAAACCTTTCTCTTTCAACAAGCCGGGCTGGCATAAAGCATGTTTTTAAAATTTTAAATCTAAATTTTTAAATTTAAATTTTTATTATTTTAATTAGGGTTACTTTAGGTTTTTTCCACGTTTCGGCCAATATTTTAATGATGTCTTTTAATTATGCCTTTTAAAAGCTTTTTAAAACTTTTATATATTTGTTTTTATTTTGGCTGTACACCGCCCTGAGTCCTTCGGGAGTAGGGCGGTATAAAAAGCCAATAAACCTAAACCTAAACCTAATACTGCATCCCGTTTTGGTCGCCACAATGTAAAAAGGATGTTGACACTCTAGAAAGAATGAGCATAACAACAAAGACGATTTGGGGACTGGATGCTAAAACATATGAAGAATGATTGCAGGAACTGAGTATGTCTTGTTTAATGAAAAGACGGACTAGGTGAGACATGATAGCAGTGTTCCAATATCTCTGGGATTGTCACAAAGAAGAGGGGGTCAAGCTATTCTCCAAGGCACCTGAGGGCAGAACAAGAAGCAATGGGTGGAAACTGATCAAGGAAAGAAGCGACTTGGAACTGAGGAGAAATTTCCTGACAGAACAATCAATCAGTGGAACAGCTTGCCTCCAGAAGTTGTGAATGTCCCAACACTTTAAGAAGATGTTGAATATCCATTTGTCTGAAATGGTATAAGGCTTCCTGCCTGGGCAGGGAGTTGGATTAAATGACCTCCAAGGTCCCTTCCAACTCTGCTATTATCTTATTGTATTATTTAATAGCAATAAAGGAAAGACAGGATGTAAATATAAATCAAAGTTTGGGAAAGCCATGCTTTATGGCTATTGTTATTTTTACTATAAAAGAATGTAGAAGGAATGTATGTTAGGAAAGTAACCCTCAGATGGCCATGAAAAAAAGGCAACAGTTGATCTGTGGCACATCTATAGAAACGAATTGGATGAAATCATGCATTTTAATTTTTTTTTTCAGAAAAGGATTTGCTGAAGGGGAGACTAAAAATACTATTCCCTTATCTCCTCTCTGCCAGCACAAGTCAACAGGTTTTGAATACAGGTAGTCTTCTACTTACAAACATTCATTCTACAACTGTTCAAACTTGCGACAGAAAAAATGACCTAGGATCCAACTGTGAAGTTATAACCATCAGCATCCATGGTCACATGACTGCAATTTGGGTATTTGGCAAACAGCTCACATTTATGACCACTGTAGGATCTTATAATCACCTGATTGTCAATTATGACCTTCCCAGCTGGCTTCTGGAAAACAAAGTCAATGGTGGAAGGCAGAGTTGTGTAATGACCATGGGAAAATAGTTGTAAAATTGGGAGAAAAGTCACATGATGACTTATTTATGACTGCACCAACTTACAAGGGAAATCCCAGCCCCAATTGTGATGATAAATCAAGGGCTACCTGTAAAACCATTTGTTTATCTACTGATTCTTTCCTCACTACAGCATGTATGCAAATAGCTGTTTGGAAAGAGCCCACAGAATTCAGTGCAGAGGTGTTTGAAGGGTGTGGTCAAAAAAGTCAAGATGGTAGCCATGATGGTGCAATCAAATCTTTGCTTATTTTTCCTGGGCCCTGGGTCTGCAATAAATATAAGAAACAGATAGAGTTGTGATCTCACCATTAAGGCCACTGTGACTTTTTTTTTAGCCCCACACTGCAGATGCCCCTCTATAAGTGGATCTAGGCAATGAGTGTCAAACTCAATTGTGTCACGTGAAGTATCATGACTTATTGCAATAGTTTTTGCCTTTGCAGAGCTGGATTGGGCGTGGCCTGCATGTAACGCATCTGGCCCATGGGCCGCCAGGTTGACAGGCCTAGTCTAGGGAATCAAACTCCAATTGGCACACCCATGACATAATATGACAAACCTATTTTGGGTCTTCAGATATTAAACAATCAATAATTTTCACTCAGAACAGATTGTAGAGTTCTGTAGAGAATTTGAAATAAATAGGCCCAAAAAAAAGAACCAAAATATAAAAAAGCTAAGAAATCTGTATGTATTAGGGAAATATTTATTGTTTATGAAAATAGCTCTCATTAATGTGCTAATTTTCACACTAACTTGCTTTTTTTTAAAAATTAAATCAGCAGATCTTGGGAACATTTTTTATTTTTAAAAACCACGTCATGAAGACATAGCTATTACTCATGTGTTTCTGAAGTTCTGCATGTTTTTTCTTCTTCTTTTTGAGACAGAGCTCCTACTGAAGGCATATCTTATTTTCACAGTTCTCAGAGCTTCAATGTTTTGCCTCTTCAGAAAATGAGATTCTTCCTTCAGCTGGTGCTATCATTGCTAATGTAATTACTCTGCATACAGTAATTGGTTAAGCGTCAACAGCCAGGGAGGAAAATAATGACTGGCAGAAAATATATCTGCCTTCTTCCATCTCATTATCTGATTTTTAAACAACACCCCTCCTCCAAAAAATATTAAAGAAAACAATTGGTGAATGAGTCCATTGGGTGCTCCACCTGTTTGTGTTATCCATGTTATTGGTATTTAACTTTTTCTTTTAAAAGAAAATCAATGCCACTTTGAGCAATGCATAAACATTAAAGGCAGGGGTGGGTTGCACTTCCTGTCACAACCAGTTTGCTGATCGTGCACGTGTTCAATTCGCATGCACACCTGACTCGCGCTGCACGTGTGTGCAATCCACCACTACTGCGACAATGCGTTGATTGTCGGAACTTGCACAGGAAGTACACACTGTGTGCGTGTGTACAATTTGCTTTTTGCCATAAAAACAGGTGTAGAGTGTGGGCATGCAGGTGGACTAAAAGAGTCACCATGCCAGTTCGTTCTCAGCTTCTCCAGGCCACTACCGGTTCGACTGAACCAGGCTGAACTGGCAGCAACCCACCTCTGATTACAAGTGTATTATACTGATTAAGATTAGGGAGGGAGGGAGGCAGGCAGGCAGGCAGGCAGGCAAGGAGGGAGGGAGGGAGGAAAGAAGGAAGGATTCATTCCAATTCCTGAAAGCTAATTAAGGTATTTACATACACCAAAACAGAAAAAGAAACACATTTCCAAAATAGAGGGCAAAAAAGTCAAAGAAAAGTTTGTATTAAAAGTGCAGGAGATAATTTGTGACTTCAAATTCAAATGTAAAGAAGTCATAATCATTTAAATGTAAATATAATGCCATAGTAAGCAAGGCTGGTCAGGCAAGTTGTTTGTCTGATCAGTCTGCTGTCCAGGTGCTCACTCTTGATAGGCAATTTCAAGGTTTCTACCTGTCGCTCTGACGTTATTTATTTTTAAATTGGTTTGGACTCGCTGTTCAAATAGAGAACACTATCAAATAGAGGACTGTTCTGTGACAGCCCTCCTGATACAGGACCATCCTTTGCAAATAGGAAACAAGTCTAATCCTTCTGCCCCGTATCAAAACTTCAAAGAGAAATAACTCAGTGCTATCCCTGGTCTGCTTCTCTAAAAAAATGGTACCCTGTTTTCTTGGTTCCCTTTAATGGCTACACATGCAGAACAGTACTACATCAGGGACTTTCCCAATGAGAAAAGGGGAAAGAAACTTAATTTAGAAAAAGCAACTGAGATAGAACTTGATTGAGGTGTATAAAATCGTGCATAGCATGAAAATAGTGGAGAAAATACTATAGCCTGAGATTATACAGTGAAACCAGCTGGAAGGAGATTTAGAGCAAAGGAAGCATAACATTAAATTGAGATTAGGGCTACTAACATGGATGGTTTAAAGAGGAATGCATACATTCATGCCTATCAAAGGTGTTGGGCTTGAGATTCCATGTTACCTCTGAACTGGGAACAACTTGCCTCCAAAGTCCAGCTGCAGGAGAACATTGGGAGGAGATGATGTGTTTCCATCTCCTGCATATGAGCAACACGGAGGCATCGGTTTGGTTACTGTGAAAAAGAAAATGCTGGACAAAGAATTCTTCCAATCACTTGTTAATTACTATAGAAAGATAATAATAATAATAATAATAATAATAATAATAATAATAATAATAATAATAATAATAATAATAATAATAATAATAATAATAATAATAATAATAATAATAATAATAATAAATTTATAGACCGCTTCCTCTCCCCAAAGGGACTCAGAGCGGTGCACAGGGGAATTAAAAATACAGACATAAAAATACATAAATAGATAAAATAGAAAATTAAACAATTTATCCCTGCGCTAAAAACCCACAATACTAAAAAGCTAAACCCCTTAAAAACCCAATTAATAAACGGAAGACTAACGAAGGCCGGCCAAGCAGAAAAAGTGTGTTTTCAGTTTTTGACGGAAGGAGCGGAGGTCCGTCGTCGTTCTAATTTCGGGGGGAAGGTCGTTCCAGAGGGTTGGGCCCGCCACAAAGAAGGCCCTTCCCCTGGGCGTCGCCCGCTGGCATAGCCTAGTGGACAGCACCCGGAGAAGTCCCTCTCTGTGGGAGCGAATCGGCCGCAGGGATGTATGGGGCAGAATCCGATCCCGCAGATAGCTAGGTCCCGTGCCATGGAGCGCTTTAAAGATGCCTTGCTATCCATTTGCAAAAGAATCTAAAGAATTAGATTGACTCCATTCATTTCCATGCCCCACCATTTAAGAAAGGAGACTATGAAAATCTGTTACAATCTAAGGAGCTGTGTCTTGCTGTATGGACTGTCTTTGAGGCCTTTTACCAGGTTTCAAAACAGCTTAGAAATAAAGTTCTAAACTGACCATGTTTGTTAACAGTCCATGCCCTTAGTCAGTCCTGCCTTGACTAATTAGAATAGTTACATACAGATCACCAAAAAAAGAACAGACTTAAAGTTGCAAAGGTTGGGGACCCCTGGTTTAAAGTCCTGGTGCTCATTTTAGAGCTCAACATAGCTTAGGATCTATTGTGAAATGTGTTCTGACCTAGGCTTCCCAAAGCAATATAGCTTATCCCGACAAACCCCTTTTTATTAAGCTAATGTGAATTCCTCTCATTCACATCCAGCCAAGTCCTGGCAAACAGTCTTTCAAAGGTGAATTTACAACCACAGACCTTATCAGGCTTGGAGAGCAGCCAGGCTGATATTTTCCAAATGCAATGCTGTACAAGAAAATACTTAGCAAGGATTCCCTGAGAGTCACAAACAAACCTTCATGTTAATTAAGCAAACTAATTGTTTCCTACAAACTGCACTCCCCTTTTGCTCCTCTTTATTCCTTATGGGAGGGGCCATTTACCATCCACCTGTGCCTTTACTCCTGAGTTGGCCCTTGTTCCTTAACTATTCCCTTCTCCTGGCAGTTCTGCACATGTGCACATTGAGAACAGGCTCCAGCCGATCTCCAACTCCAAAGGCAGCTGATAACTGTCGGCCCCATCTCTGCCTCCCATGCAGAGCCCTCATCAGACCCTTCCCCAGACTCCAGGACTGGCCCATAATCCTACCCAACCTCCTCACTGTCTGAGTCTGCTACCAGAACCAATGGCCACTGGTGGGCCACAACAAAATGGACCACCTTTTGCTTTATGAAATTGTCAGGATTAAAATCTGCCAGTGAGGATGTTTGAGGATGATCCTGCTGTCACACAGGAGATGACCTTTTCCTGCATTACTCCCAAGCTACAGAGAGCCCAGATCTCAGGACTTAGAATTAGGGATGGCCTCCATTGCCTCAGTATTTAAAACAGTATTCAGGAACATTTCTTTCACCAAACATTTATGTGAATTACATATTTTATTCATTTGAATGAGGGGAGAGAGTTGAATTTTTTTTCTGAACCATAAGGCGGTACAGGTAGCCCTCGACTTATGACTGGTCTTTGGGTACTTGTCAACCAGCTTGCATTTAGAGGCATTCTCAGTGTCCCACAGTGATGTGACTGCATTTTATGATGTATAGAATAGAATAATAGAGTTAGGAGACCTTAGAGGTCTTCTAGTCCAACCCCATGCCCAGGCAGAAAACCCTACACCGCTTCACACAAATGGTTATCCAATCTATTCTTTAAAACTTCCAGTGTTGGAGCATTCACAACTTCTGGAGGCAAGTTGTTCCATTGGTTAATTGTTCTGTCAGGAAATTTCTCCTTAGTTCTAAGTTGCTTCTCTCCTTGATTAGTTTCCACCCATTGCTTCTTGTTCTGCCCTCAGGTGCCTTGGAGAATAGCTTTATTCCCTTTTCTTTGTGGCAACCCCTGAGATATTGGAACATTGCTATCATGTCTCCTCTAGTCAGTGGTGGGTTTCAAATTTTTTAGAACCTACTCTCTAGGTGTGGCCTATTTTGTGGGCATGGCTTGGCAGTCATGTGACAGGGTGGGAGTGGCCACCTTTTAAAATGTGGTGAAACTCATTTAACGCTCTTGCTTAGCAACCAAAATTTTGGACTCAATTGTGATGATAAATTCTTTCTTTCTTTCTTTCCTTTCCTTTCCTTTCCTTCCTGTTGGGTCACTGGCAGCGGCGGGCCAGATTTACTTCCAGGTACGCCAGTGGAACCCCCTCTCACCGGTTCTCTAAATTTCACCAACCGGTACTCGCGAGTAGGCGCGAGCCTGCAGAAACCCACCACTGCCTCTAGTCCTTCTTTTTATTAAACTAGACATATCCAGTTCCTGCAACCCGTTCCTGCAACCTGATGTATAAGGTACCTATATCTTATATACCAACATATGTTCTATTCTCAGATTTCTTTTCATCACTAAGTTTCCATTCAGCCTTTCATTGTATAGGTGAACCTATATAGATTACCTACTATTTCTCAGATCTTCCCCTCTCCTCCCAGTTCCTCTGGTGGCATCTTCTTCCATCCCAATGGCAGACTGGGGATCACATTCAGCAAAGTAGCTCTTCTCAAGCAGAAAATGGACTTTCAAGAAGCCAAGGGGAATGAAACAAGATACAAGCCTTAAGCAATCTACCCACCAGCTGCCTGCGGGGTGAGTTATGCACTGTGCTTGCTTAATGTGTTGAAAGAAGGGCATAGTCATTCAGACAGTCACCAAGGCGCATGGTCCTCCTTTGGGAAATGCCTGGGATGAAGCCTTTTTATATGCCAGCCTTGAATACAACTCCGGGTATCCGGTTTCCAGAAGAATGAGCAAACTGAGAAACAACTATAAGGCAGGATGAACCATGGAAAAGGAGAATTGTAAAATAGGGGGGAAAGACACATTTGCTGGAAATGTAACAAGGATGAAAGAATATGGTAAATACACATTCATCTATTTACTGGCAGAGGATGTAAATTTATAAACATATAAATCAGGTGCCCTCCTCTGGAACAATATGCACTGTCAAAGTGAATGTAAACTCTCTGTATATCATAGAAATGTTCAAAACAATGTCCATCAATACACTGAATGTACCTAATACAACCTAATACAGAACAACAGAGTTGAAAGGAACCTTGGAGGTCTTCTAGTCTAACCCTCTTGCTCAGGCAGGAAACCCTACACTATTTAGTAAACATGTTTCCAAAGTCTTTTCCTATTATGCAACTAATCTTAGTTGGTTAGTTCTTACATGGGCAATGTATCTGATTATTTGGAAACAGAAAAGAGTGAGCCCACAATCTCCCGCAAATAATGAACAAATAGGTTCAGCCATGTTACATGAGAGACAATGCAGTATTGTGGCAAAAAATATTGAATGCCATGTTTGTTCCAAAATGAATTTTCTGTTCTGTTTCTGGCCTCTAGAGTTTAATGCTCTTAGTTAATGACTAGATTAGATGTCAAAGCTTGCATAAAATAGCGTGTGAATTTACTTAGGTTAAAACTACAATTTGCACTTGTAGTAAGTGGGTTCAAGTGTGTCAAAATTGCCTGATATTATCCTTACCTTTTAGCAGGTTGTAAATGACATGAGTATAGTTAAGGTTGGTAGACCTAGGCCACATATTTTTATTGTACTAAAAAGCATTGTGTGCACGTCTTGATCAACCAATGCAATATCTAAAGAACCATATTTTAATGACTGTTATATTTGTGTTTTAGAATTATGTTGTAAAAAGTATGAATTAATGAACTATTTAAATAAAATAATAATAATACTTTAATTTATAACCCGCTCTCTCTCCACAAAGGGACTCAAGGCGGGGGAGGCAGGTTGGACAAGTCTGTGAAACTAAGAGGAGGAGGAGGATTTGGATAAAGATAATCCGATCTTGTGCAGGGAACAGAAGATATAAATTTAAATATAAAAGAGAATGCTCCATTATGTTTCAGAAAGTATGAGCTGTTATCATATGGTTGTTGTG
This sequence comes from Rhabdophis nuchalis, assembly GCA_039707465.1. NCBI lineage: Eukaryota > Metazoa > Chordata > Lepidosauria > Squamata > Natricidae > Rhabdophis > Rhabdophis nuchalis. The sequence continues at coordinate 93,505,532 of CM077648.1, read as the reverse complement.
AGTAGTTATAAATATAGGGATCTATAGGCTGATGATAGTTGCATGCTTCATGTCAGTCCATAGTGATAATGGAGGAAGGAGAGGTACAATTGAGGGAAAATATTATTCATTAATGTGATCCCTGGAGGGAGAGGGAGGGTATGTATCTGTTGGATGGTGTGAATGAATGGATGGGAGTGAGATAATAGTCTGTAAAAAAAAAGGTTTTGGCCCCTTCAGAGATCCATCGATAAGAAAGAATGGTGATTGGTTTGGAATAATTACTTAGAAGTAGGTCTAATTGTCTTGAAGAAGCAATTTACACATCCCTCTTCTTAAGCAAAAGAAAATACAAATATAAAATCATGATTGCTTTGCTTATACATGGTGTAAAATTGAGTTTTTGAAGGCGCCAACAATGATGAAAGGTATTGATCATTTTTTGTAATGTCAAGTATAAATGGAGGGGGGAAATGAGAAAAATATGGGGTGGGAGGAAGGAAGAAGTTAAAGATATGAGAAGGAAAGTACAAGAGAAAGTGTGAATCTTCATATGAAAAAATATTAGAAGATAAGATTAATCTCCCAACAGAATTCATAGATGTAAGTTTCATTCATTCAATTTATATGGCTGCCCATCTCAACAAGTAATTCTGGGCACTGAACAAAATTAATAATTATAAGCATTACAAAAATTAAAATGCGTAGCAGCTGAGAAAAAAACATATCCCATCATCACCAATACAAGCTAGAAATGGGTACCCATGTACATTTATGGTCCCAGCCTGAGCACTAAGCCAGATCTTTAGATTCTTATGATAGGCCAGCAAGTTCAGAGTCATCCTGATCCCCAGAAGGTGAATGTCCCATAAGGCTGGTATTACAAAAATCATGTCTTCTGCCAATAGACGCTCCTTAGCCAACAGAACCTGAAGCATGCCCATCCTGTTTGACCCAATCGGGCAGGTAAAAGCAATGGTACTTTAAATTAAAAGGATATCAAGGCCACTTGGAAAACTTACATTGCAAAATGACACAATTCCACAAATTTGTGAAGTTACATTAACATGATGTATGGAAAAGGATGGTTAGTGGAATGTTGAAAGGCCCTGTGGCTACATGTAAGAGAAAGATTCCTACATAGAGGATAAAATATATTTTATAATGCGCACATATACTGTATCTAGAGAGAGAGATGGTTGCAAATGTATAATCAAAATGCAAGGGAATGTTAGGATTACAACAGGCAGAGAAAAACAGAAGAATTTAAATGAAAAACAAAATTGTTTGGGAAATGGATGAATAGGGCTAAACAACAAGCCTCCAGCAAAGTGAATGGAATTAAAAATAAAAAGGGTGAATTAATTTGAGATGAAACTGAAATGAGGGGATGCTGGAATTTGCATGGAAACCATAGCAATATGTCAAAGAGTGGAATTAAAATGAATGCTATAAGTGTTATTTCGTAAGAAAATATTGATGAAAGGGAAATCATAAACACTGTGAAAATGTTGAAAAATGGTAAGGCTGAAAGTATAGTAATTGAAGTAATGTGAAGATATGGATTTGGTTTGCTTATGGAGTGACTGTACAAGTAGGCTGTTGTTTGTTTGAAGTCTCCTTCAATGTCTGACATCTGGAAGAATGCTGTTATTTTTCCATCACGAAAGAAAGCTAGCAACAATGAATGCAAAAACTAACGTGGGATTAGTATATTAAGTATGCCTGGGAAGATGTTTGGGAGAATTTTGGTCAAAGTGGTATGAAATGTGACAATGAGCACAATTAGGGAAGTGCAATTGCAGCTGACAGGCTTAGCAGGCATGATTCAAGGCAGCTGGCCTCTGATCATTTAATTTATTGCAAGAAGTAGAAAAGTTAGCATTATAATAACATTCCAAGTATAAAATGCAAGCAATGGTATGGTAGCACTGTAAAGGTTTAACAACTGGGTCTACCAGCTCTATTCTTACCACTTCATGACACTGCACTGCACACAGTCAAACAGCCGGTTGCCACATCGGTTACAGTAGCTAGGTTCAACTCTGCTCTCAACCTGCTCTCAAAATTCCAGAAAATGTAACAATTGGCTCTTGTAAACAGGTATGAGCCAGCATCCCACTGAATGTGAGCCATATTTATGATGGAGTCAAGGTTTAACTTTTTCCCCTGCCTGCACAGGAAGACTTTGTTCCTTGATATGGTAATGGACTACTCTAGTCTCAGGCTGCTTGTTTCTGGCCCTGCTCATACATTGGGAAATTGGCATACTGTGCATTTTCTAGGCAAAGCACGTGTCCAGATTTTTACTCTTTAAGCAGATCACTGACAACTGTTTGAACCTGAGAAGTATTGATTGTTTGTGTGTTGATTCAGTGAAAGTGGGTGATAAAATGAACAAGCTGGAACTATGGAATGTATTGCAGAGACACCCTGTTGAGAATTGGTAACTAAATGTGATCAAATCAATATATAATGGAAAAACAATATGCATGAAAGCTCTCCAAGGTCGCTTCCAACTCTGTTATTCTGTTATTCTGGGATGCTTACTGAATCATTCAAGATGGAGCAGGGAGTAAGACAAGAACATTAGTTGTTGTGTGTTTATGGATAGCTGGTACTCAGTTTTGGACATAATCTATGTATATATTTTATGTGCAAATGATGGCATGATGTTGACTGACAACTTGAACAATTTGCAGCAAATATTTGTACAATGTATTAATTTTCACATCCTTGCTCTTCTCATACTTGTATTTAACAGAGAAAACAACAATACTTTGCAAGTTGTATACAAATGGTGAAAGCTAGAGTAAATAAATAATGGTAGAATGCTTACTAAGGATGGGAAAATAGATGGAAAGATTTTAAGACATTGAATTCTGGTTGAAAAAATCAGAAATATGTGGTGTGCTTCAAGAAAAAATAATTTCTAAAGAAGCAAAAATGAAAAAGTTGGCTTCACTGTATTATATATGTGAGTGAAAGTTAGGCATCTTAGGAGAAATATAAGTTAGTAAGTTGAATACAATGAAAATGGATTATTTTAAAAAGTGTAGTAAAACAAGAAGTGATGGCATCAATATGAACATGGATTGAATACAAAAGTAGTTATTAGTACCAGGAAAAAGTACGGTGCAGTGCTTCAATCATTTACAGAGAATAAGGACTCAGTCATAAAATAAATACATGACAGAAAAGCCCAAGAAAAGACCCTAAAAAGAAAGATATAGGAAGTTTAATGAAAAAGATGTAGTGTGTAAAGAACTCGGAGGATGAGGTAGAAACAAAGATGGTTTGAGAGGATAGAAACCATTTACTCTTTTCCCTCCTTCTGCTTAGTCATGTCAATTCCCAGAGATGGCCTGGACAAGGTCCTCTAGTGCAGGGGTCTCCAACCTTTGCAACTTTAAGTCTGAAGGACTTCAGCTCCCAGAATTCTCCAGCCAGCAAAGCTGGGAGCTGAAGTCCTTCAGACTTAAAGTTGCAAAGGTTGGAAACCCCTGCTCTAGTGTTTTGGCAAGGTTTTCAGAAAGGGTTTGCTGTTGCCTCCTTGCCAGGGCTGAGAGAACATGACTAGCCAAAGGTGACTCAGCTGGCTTAGAGTCAATGAATAGCCTTTCTATTCACTAGTGCAGTGATGGCTAACCTTTTTTGCTTGCGTGCCAAAAGCGGGGTGAGCGCAGGGGGGTTGTGCGTGGGCGTGCCATACCCATAATGCTATGTGTGCGACCCCCTGCTTTTGGCGTGTTTTTTTCGCCATCCACAGGCTCCAGAGGCTTTCTCCAGAGGAGCCTGGGGAGGGTGAAAACAGCCTTTCCCCCCACCTCCAGAGGCTTCAGGAGCTTCCCTGAAATCTCCAGAGGGCGAAAAACACGCTCAAAAGAATGCCTAAATCAGCTGGCCAGCGCACACATGCGCGCTGGAGCTGACAGGGCAACACCTTGCGTGCCCTAAGAAATGGTTCCGCATGCCCCCTGTGGCACCCGTGCCATAGGTTCACCATCACTGCACTAGTGATATGGATCCACATACAACTTGAATACAGAGTCCTCCTGATGAACTCAGCTTTATGAAACATGATTTTGTAAAGCAGACCCCTTTAGTTGAGTTTGAGGCCTGGGCATGGTAGAGACTTTTGGACGACTTCTGGTGGGAGCAGAATGGGGATATTGCAGCCATCCTTGTTCTACTTGACTCTCAACAACTTTCAATACCATTAACTATGGTGGCCTCCAGATCAGCCCCACCGGTTGGGATTATCTCTCTGGGCTGGGAGAAGGCAGGACTGTATTGTGCTGGTTCTCTCCATTCTGCCAAGAATTAACATTCTTCTGTTAATCTATTGTATGGGATGCTGCAGGATTCAGGACTTTCTCTGCTCCCATTTAACATCTACATGAAGCCACTGGACAAAGTCATATGTCACTGAGAACTAAGGTATAATCAACATCCTGATGAACCCAGTGTCAGGTTTCTGAAAGATGCCGTAATTAATTCATGAGCCTCAAGCCAAGTTTCAAAAGAAATCCAGTCATTTATTAGGAACACCATTTCAGCAATACCCCATTGCAGTCAGATCTAACCTCATCTAACTTATAGCTGAACTTTGCCCGTTTTGCCCTCCCCTCCATCTGTGTCATAAATCACATTTTCCAACATAGTGCATGCCTCACAATCCTGCTGTAGTAATCTGAGATCTCACTCTAGCTGAAGGTATGTGTGGAATGCGCTCCCCCTCTTTCCTCACCATGGCAACTCGATAACAGACATACAAATGCTTTATGAGTTGGCACCCAGCTCTGTATCTCTGAACCTAGTGAATTAAGCAATGCTGTGGAGGCTATAGGGACAACAACAGACTCATGATTCTGCTCAAGGAACAGGTGGTAATCATGGCTAGGAGGACCTTTGCACAACTGTATGCTGTATACCAGTTATGCCAGTTATGAGGTCTCTACTCTAAATGACTCTTGCCCTGCTCATTCCCTGAATGGACTACTGTCATTCACTGTACACAAGCCTGCCTTTAAGAAGCATCCAAAAGCTTCAGCTGCTGCACAATGTGGTGATGTGGAGTTATTTATGCCCCTAGCACTGAGCACCTCTGTTCCTTGAGCTGCATTGGTTGCCAATCTGCTTCCAGATTCAAGGTGCTAGTTATAAGCTTTAAAGCCATACATGACCTGAGATAAGGTAGTGAGGGACTGCCCCTCCATATTGCATACTAACTGTACCCGGCCACGCATTGCTGTGGCCAAGTCTGGTTAAATGGCCAACCAATCTGTGTGTAGATCTACACCTGCACATACAAACATGTACACACAACCACTGTATAACCCAACAACCTACCTACATACTGTATTTTTCCTCTCTCCCTCTACCTACCTACCTACCTACCTACCTACTGTATTATTCCCCCCCCCCTCTCTCTCTCCCTCTACCTACCTACCTGCCTACTGTATTTTTCCCTCTCTCTCTCTCCACCTGGGAGTGTGCTATCCTCTGTGCCTTGTTTTGGGTCTAGTAGGCCTCCATACAATGTGGAATGTTGGAAGCTTATTTGGTTGCTGAGGAAACGACCATTGGAAATGTGAGGGGCATGTGCGTAAAGCATCATAAGAAGCAGCCGGGTGGGAGGAGCTACAGGGAGGTGAAAAGCTGAGAAGTGCGTACCTTTTATGTTTGTGCTGCTTGCACATGTGCCAGCCACACAAAATGTACGTATGATTTCTTAGCAACATTGTGTGAAAATATGGTGGCGATCGGTGCAGTACTTTCTGAGATTAGTGATTTTGCACAAACTATTTAAAATTTTTATTTATATAAATTTCCATCCCATCCAGTCCAATAAAAGGGGAATGTTATTAAATCTATTTGCTAAGGAGCTTCATCTGGTGGGATGAGCCAGGTATTATACCACATGCTCTCTGGAACATCATCCCCCTTGAGGTGAGATTGGCCTACAGACCCTCAAGAAGGCCCTTGAAAGCTGGTTTATCATCAGGCCTGGGGATCCCTTGGAAGTATGGAGCCCACAATACAGTTGTACGCTAGGGATTTGAACTGTTGAACTCCCAACCTTTCTGATTGACAAGCTCAGCATCTTAGCCACTAAGCCACCGCAACCCTGTTGTTACTTATGTACACCTTAAAAAAATAGGTGTGAAAAAGCCTACAAGGAATATGTGTTATGGACAATCAGATATTCTCTTTTGTCTGCTTCTACTAACCTTTGGAGTCATTGGTATATTTTCAGCAGAGCTATTCATACAGAGTTGACAGATGTAAGCTCTTCATGCAAATCTACCTCAGTGAAATATATAATTGGCCTAGCTTTATGAGATTACTGTGAAAAGAGTATTAAAGAGTTTGGAATTAGAAGTAAAATAATGCATATGCGGGGGGGGAAATGAAAGTAAAACACACATTACAAACACACTTATTTTATGCGGCCGGCCTGGCATAGTTTTTAAATTTGATCTTAGCAAGGGTTTTTTATGTTTTTAGCATGGGTTTGTAATTTAACTTATTTTTAATATATTTCTACTACATTTAGTGTTATAGTATTTTATTACTCCCTGTGCACCGCCCTGAGTCCCGCAAGGGAGATAGGGTGGTATATAAATGGGATAAATAAATAAATAAATAAATAAATAAATAAATAAATAAATAAATAAATAAATAAATAAATAAATAAATAAATAAATAAATAAATAAACAAATAAACAAATAAACAAATAAACAAATAAATAAATAAATAAAGTAGACATACAGGTAATCCTGAACTGAAGATCACAATTGAGCCCAAAATTTCCATGGCTAAGCAAGACAAATGAGTTTTGCCCCCTTTTATGACTTTTCTTGCCACTGTTGTTAAGTGAATACTGCAGCTGTTAAGTTAGTAACGTGGTGCTTAAGTGAATCTAGCTTCCCCATTGACATCACTTGCCAGAAGATCACAAAAGGTGATCCCATGACCAAAAGGTGATCCCTGCAATTGTCATAAATACATGCCAGCTGCCAAGTTTCCTAATTTTGATCACATGACCATGAGGATGCTGCAGTGATCGTAAGTGTGAAAAACAGTCATCAGTCGTGTTTTTCATTGTAACTTTAAACCGTCACTAAGCAAATGGTTGCCAGTCGAGGACCATCTGTAATAAAAGGCAGATTCATCCAGTATCTCCCAAAGACCTAGCAGTAGGAAGATCTAGAACAGGGGTCTGCAAAGTTGGTTCTTTTAAGACTGGTGGACTTCAACTCCCAGAATTTCCCAGCCAGCTTGGCTGGCTGGGGAATTCTGGGAGTTGAAGTCCACCAGTCTTAAAAGAGCCAACTTTGCAGACCCCTTACCTAGAACAGCTTGGCTCAACATTACACAGTTCACGATTCTCATGCTCTTTTGAGTTGCACAGACATACCTGAATGATGGGATTTGCAGACCAGCTCATGTGGAAAGATCCATATTGGATGAAGCTGGGTGAAAAAGTCCAAGCTCAACAATGCATTCCTTCTCATTCCCCACCAAACCTCTTCGGATCAATGTGATTCATTCTTTCTCCTTGTTTTCAGTTCCACTGAGACACTAATGTTATTTTTCTTGGATAAAATGAAGTGATGGATGAGACAGTTTACCAGTAGGATAATGAGCAGTGAACGCAATAGAATATTCAAAGAGCTGCAAATCCATGAACTTGCTGTGGAAGGTATTTGCTTGGCTGTGGAAGGTATTTGCTTGGCATGTGGCTAATCAATTTCTCTATTTAGAGGGAGAGGATTCAGATTAGAGCCCAGGCCAGGGGCAGAAATCATTTTGCTCCAATAACTAATCCTTCTCTTCATGCTGAAATATACAAACATAGCACCATCTAGCAGCAAGGACTGCATAGGCATGCAGCACCTGCCCTCAAGGATTTACTAGAGTAGTAAATTCAAAATGCAAATGACTTTCTCTCTTCCTTTTTACACAGCAGAAGAACTGCATCATCCAAAGGGTTGCAACATATGTTTTGATACACAAGGTGCCAAATGTAGTGCTTTGCTTCTCCAAAAAGGACTAAAAGGATAAATCTATCTGGGATTCAGAAAAGCCACTACTGTGAACAGAATTAGAACAGAACAGAACAGAATAGAATAGACCTTGGAGGTCTTCTAGTTCAACCTCCTGTTCAGGCATGAAACCCAATACCCGTGATGGCGAACCTATGGCACGGGTGCCACAGGTGGCACGCGGAACCATTTCTTAGGTCACGTGAGGCATTGCCCTGTCAGTTCCAACATGCATGTGTGCGCTGGCCAGCTGATTTAGGCCTTCTTTTGAGGTCGTTTTTCGCCCTCTGGAGGCTTCAGGGAAGCTCCTGAAGCCTCTGGAGGTGGGGGGGAGGCTACTTTCAGCCTCCCCAGGCTCCTAGAAAGCCTCTGGAGCCTGGGGAAGGCAAAAAAAGGTGCTCCAAAAACAGGAGGTCGTGCACATAGCATTATGGGTGTGGCACGCTCACACACAACCCCCTGCATCCCCCCCACTTTTGGCACACGAGACAAAAAAAAAGGTTAGCCATCACTGCCATATACCATTTCAGTCAAACAGTTGTACAACTTCTTCTTAAAAACGTCCAGTGTTAGAGGATTTACAACTTTTGGAGACAAGTTGCTCCACGGGTTAACTGTTCTAACTATCAGAAAATTTCTTCTTAAGTTCTAGGTTGCTTCTCTCCTTGATTAATTTCCATCTATTGCTTCTTGTCCTGCCCTGAGATGCTTTGGAGAATAGGTTGACTCCCTCTTCTTTGTGGAAACCCCTGAGATATCAGAACACTGCTATCCTGTCACTCCTGTCACCCCTAGTTCTTCTTTTCCTTAAACTAGACATACCCAATTCCAGCAACCTTTCTTTATATGTTTTAGTCTCCAGTCCCCTAATCATCTTTGTTTCTCTTCTCTACATTCTTTATACTACTATAGACAGTTTGATGTTGTACATAGTTTTGAATTCTGCCAAAGAATAGGCACCCCTTGCTTCAGAGCAGATTAGGTCTGAACCTAGGACCAAATGAAAATCAACTGAGCAATCTTGATTTAAGGCACACCCATCACATGTACTTTGCTGTCAACTTGGTGCTTCCAACCTTGAGCCTTACTAAGCAGAAGCCTATGACTTTCACTATCTTGTACATGAGCAGATTTTAAGGTTTTATGATAGAGTAGCTTTCTTCAGCCTGGTGTTCTTTAAATGTGTTAAACTATAACTCACGTCTAGAGGGCACCAGATTGAGAAAGCTGTAAAAAGAGTCTGTTTTTTAAAAAAAAAACCTGAATGTTTCCAATTCCCAATTGCCAACTAGAGAAATTTCCCTGCAGTGTAAGTTAATATAGATTTGTTGTGCTGTAGAAAAAAAATTCAAACTGGGGAAATTTCTCTGGCTTCTTTTCTCTTTCTATAATGTTACTTCATGAAAGCCAAATTTTTTAGTTTTGATTTTGGTCTTACATGATTAATTTTTGCTTTGTTTTGGTCTTGCATGATTTTACACAAAAAAGGTACTATACGTCATATAACAACACCACATTTTTCTGTCTGAGGTTTATGGCATCTGAGCTAGACCAGATATCCCAATTAGTTGTTGGCATGAAATCAACTTTTTTATTTTATTTGCAAGGGCAAAGCAATGGTAGGATAAATTGACCCATCCTCAAATGCCCAAATAGACCAATTCCATATTTTGTTCTTCAAAAAGCCTTTCCCACAAAATACCTCATATAATATTATGACTGCTATATATTGGAACTTATTATTCAGCCATAGAGTTATTGGAAATGTGGACCTGCTGACGAAGTACCATATTTGTCAGACTATTAAGCCACACCAAGATTTTGAAGAGGTAAGTAAGAAAAAAAAGTTTTTGTCCTCCTGGGGCCGCAGCAGCAATCTGCAGGCTTCAGAAGGGCTGGGGGGAAGGCAAAAATGTCCCCATTTTTGCAAAAAACAGATGGAAAATTTTGTATTTTCTGCAAAAATGGAGGTGTTTTTGCCTCCCCGCAGCCCTTCTGGAGCCTCCAGAGTGCGGCTGGGAGCTGGGGAAAGGCAAAAATGCCTTCTGAAGCTTCCAGAGTGTGGCTGAGAGCTGGGGAAAGGCAAAAATGCCTCTGTTTTTGTGAAAAATGCCTTGTTTTTTACCCATTTTTTGCAAAAATGGGATAATAATAATAATAATTTAATTTCTTGACCGCTCCCTCTCCCCGTAGGGACTCGGAGCGGTGCACAGGGAAACTAAAAAACCATAAATATACAATAGATATACAACATCTTAAAAACAAATTAAACAGTACCTGTGCTAAAATACCCATTATAGACTAAAATTCCCACTAAACAACTAAAACCCCATAGAGAGAGACTACCCTAGGCCGGCCAAGCAGAAAAGATATGTTTTTAATTTTAGACGGAAGGAGCGGAGGTCCGTGGTTGTTCTAATGTCGGGGGGAAGGTCATTCCAGAGGGCTGGGCCCGCCACAGAGAGAGCCCTTCCCCTGGGCGTTGCCCGCTGACAAAGTCTAGTGGACGGCACCCGGAGAAGTCCCTCTCTGTGGGAGCGGATCGGCCGTGAGGATGTATGAGGCAGGATCTGATCCCGCAGATAGCTAGGTCCCGAGCCATGGAGCGCTTTAAAGATGATGATTAATACCTTGAAGCGCACCCGGAAGACGACAGGCACCCAGTGCAGCTCGCGCAGGAGAGATGTTACATGGGTAAACCTAGAGGTACCCAGGATTGCCCGCGCGGCTGCGTTCTGGACCATCTGAAGTCTCCGGGTGCACCTCAAAGGGAGCCCCATGTAGAGAGAGTTACAATAGTCCAGTCGGGATGTCACGAGAGCATGAGTGACTGTGCGAAGGGCGTCCCGATCCAATACGGGGCGCAACTGGCGAACCAGGCGAACCTGGTAAAACGCCCTCCTAGCCACGGCTGTCACTTGATCTTCCATGGACAGCCGGGAATCTAGGAGGACACCCAAGTTGCGTGCCCCATCCACAGGGGTAAGATGTTCGCCCCCTATGGCCAGCGATGGAGTCAACTGGTTGAATCGGGCAGCCGGAAATCACAGCCACTCGGTCTTGGTCGGGTTGAGCCTGAGTCCGTTACTTCCCATCCAGATCCGTACGGCTTCCAGGCACTGGCACATCACCGCTACGGCATCGTTGGGGTGGTTTGGGGTAGATATATACAGCTGAGTATCATCAGCGTAGAGATGGTACTCTACCCCAAAACCACGGATGATCTCACCCAGCGGCTTCATATATGTGTTGAACAGGAGAGGCGAGAGGACCGACCCCTGAGGCACCCCACATGTGAGGGGTCTCGAGGTCGACCTCTGCTCTCCTGCCAACACAAATTGCGATCGGCCAGAGAGGTAGGAAGAGAACCACCGTAAAACGGTGCCTCCCACCCCCAACCCCCCCAACCGATGCAATAGGATACCATGGTCGATGGTATCGAAAGCCGCCGAGAGGTCTAATAGGACCAGGATGGAGGAACAACCCCCATCCCTGGCCCTCCAGAGATCATCGACCAACGCGACCAATGCCGTCTCGGTGCTATGCCCGGGCCGAAAGCCGGACTGGCGTGGGTCTAGATACTCAACTTCCTCCAGGTGACGGGGAAACTGTTGTGCCACCACACTCTCAACAACCTTCGCCAAAAAGGGAAGGTTGGAGACTGGACAATAGTTGGTTAATAAAGCTGGATCCAAAGAGGGCTTCTTGAGGAGGGGCCTCACCATAGCCTCTTTTAGGGAGGCAGGCAAGGAACCCTCACTCAAGGATGCGTTGATAACCTCTTGGAGCCAGCCTCGTGTCACCTCCCAGGATGCCAGTACAAGCCAGGAGGGACACGGGTCCAATAAACATGTGGTGGCTCGCAGTCGCCCACGTAACCTGTCCATATCCTCGGAAGTAACGGAGTCAAACTCCTCCCAAACAAGATCTGTCTCGTGGCATCCCACTGGGCCATCAATGGGGGCTAGCTCGGGGAGAGGGGCTTCAACAGACGAAAAATGGCTGTATTCTGTATATAAGACTACACCAACATTTCCATGCTCTTTTAGGGGGGGGAAGTGTGTCTTATACTCTGTAAAATATGGTAATTCACCGATTTCTTAATTAGTCTCATCACAGGAGACATGGTACAAAGCTTGACTTAATAAAGCAACAATCAATTCAAAGAGACTGATTTTAACTTATGCCTTCAACATCCTATCAATGCAACAAAAAAGGGGAGAAAGGCAAGAGACGACATCAAGGAGAAATAAAAAAGAAAGGGCTGTCAAATATCTTTCAAGAGGTCAAGTCTGTCTTTCATGGACCATCTGTTAGGGATCAGTCTAAGTCTTCAGATGCAAGAGCTAAAGTGCTTGACTCAAAGGAACCTCCTCAACCCACACCATAGCAATTAGCTGAAGAAAACACATCTGAGGAAACACCAGTAGAGGCTGAGTCAGCTGATCCAGTGTCTGAGCTAGGCAAAGCCTCTGCTCTAGCAATACACTGTGAACAGCAAACAAGTCATACTGATAGTAAGGGCTAGATTAAAGAAACTGCACCTTAACAGATTCTTGGTGGCAATTAACTTGTGGATGCCACTTGCTATGATCTGATCTGTATTCTGTTTTGGATTCCTTGCTGAACATTGGACTGCAATTTGACCACTTTGGGGTAATATCTGAGTATTATGTCATTCCAGACCATCAATCCAGATCAGGGGTGTCAAACTCATGTCATCACAGCAGTGTCACATGATGTATTGGGACTTTTTCCCCCTTTGTTAAACTGGTAGTGGCCATGGCTGTGGGCTGGGGGTTTGACAGCCTTGATCCAGACTATCTAAAAAGTAAGATTTCAGTTTTCTATTCTCCAAGTAGAAAGTATGTAGTTTCCAATATGTACAAAAAATAAAAATTTAGAACGACAATAAATACCTTGTGTGTTTGTAATTGGCAACACAGAACAGCTTGGTCACACTGTAGAGTAACCTTCTACAGTACTTGCAATAATCAAAGTGAGCGATTACAATCTGAAAACAAAGAACTACAAGTACAACTTTCAATATGACCATGGGAAGTAGATGGAATGCAACAGGTGTAAATGCCCTGTAGCCATACCTGAAAATGTTGATAGGATTTTGACTTTGTTTCAGTATTTCTGGCCCAATGCAATCCATACATGAGCTTTTCCACTACCTAATTTAAATTTGGGGTTCTAATTATCTTACTCATTGACTAAGTGGTCAAATGGACTAATCTTCTGCTGTTACAACAGAACCCATTGCTTTTTAATTATGATGAGGCTGTCAATCACTTAAAGATGATATTTGAAGACCCAAACTGTCAGCTCTAGCCAACTGCAAGGTACTGCAGGAAAGCCAGGTAGCAGTTGTTTATGCAAGTGACATCACTTTCATGGGACAAGACTTGGAGTGGAATTTAGCAGTTCTGATGGACCAGTTTAAGGAAGGACTTCCATATAGGATCCTGAATAAATTCATCAGATTAAAATGTTCTGCCTTTCTGCCTGATCCATCAATGCCTGCATATTGATGGGTATCTCCAAACACACCAAGATGTGTCTCATTGAATCCCCTTTTGGATTGCAACCTCCTTTCAGACCCTCAAAGCCAAGCTCTTCAGACACATCCTCTCAACCTGCAGAGCCCATGAAAATAGATGGAATAACACCACATTTATCTCTTTAAAAAAAAGTCTAAATGCAGATGTCTAGAAGACAGCATTAAGCCACTGCGTATCTGGCCAAGAAATCATGCCAAGAAACAGGCTATAAAACTCTAGACTATGGCCATCCAGCTAGCCTCACAGTGCCATGAACTACTGTGCCTAGCCAGTACTTAATCCTGCCTGCCAAGTTTCAGATTCATGGTTTCCTAACTTTATGAACCACGCCATGATTGATTCTGGAGCCATGAGAAATTTCATGGACTTCATATTTTCTGAGATCCATGGGTTTTCAAGACATGCTGCTTAATTTCCTCGTTAAATAGAAAGAATGGATGAGAGATCCCTTATATCTGGGCCAGAGGCCTGGGTTGAGATGGAATTTAAAACGTACATAGAACACCTGATCTTTGCTCTTCATCTGCCAGAGATTTGGAGCACTCAGTTGCTCCATAACTTTGCCTCTCAGATCATCCCTTTGAAAGAAATCATACTATACAATTCACCCAGATGCATGAGTCATTTCCCTTCCATGCGTTCCAGCAACTGGAATAGAAGGGATGCCCAGCCTTCCATACAAATATGTAAATCTCAGTGACATCTTCAGTGAATATAAAGTTGATTAGTCTATCTCTATATCACACCCATGGCTACCCTATTTCCCTATAGATTGAACCCTTGAGCCCAGTAGTGTGGATTTACTTCTCTCAGAACCTAATCTTACAGATCTGAAAGACTTCATAAGGACAAACTTTTAAGAACAAGTTCATTTGCTCCTTTACTTTATCTGCAGGATGAAGATGGGAAACCAATGTATATAAATAATAATATATGGCAACACCTTCATTATTTGTGAAGAAAAAGTCAGGATAACAAACTTTGCAACAGGTGATTACTAAACTGATCATAATTACTGATCATAATCCAATTTTTAAACATCTGAGAAAGTCCTAATTTTTTACAAAATTTATTCTCAGAGTATGTCAAACAATGTAAAGTGTAAGACAGCTTTTCATACCCAGTCTGGCCATTTTTACTATAAACTGATGACATCTGGCTTATGGAAAATACCCATAACAGAGAGTAGCTTGAACAATATTTTCCAGGATTTTATAAACAAGTTTGTCAGCTTCTACTTAGATGACATCCTGATTTATTCATTCTTCCTTCAGGAACATGAATACCATGTTTAAGAACAGCCCTGTATGCCTCAAAGAATATCACTTACTGTATATGCAAACCTTGAAAAACACAAGTTCAGGGCAGAAATTTACAATGTGTTTATGTTACTACAGTTAAAGATTTACAGCTGGAATAAATACCTTAACATACTCTGAAACTCAGTACTTTAAGCAAATTAATATGTAATTGATTTAATTAGATTGATTTAACTGTTTCATTTAAAATTCTATGTATATTATTGTTACCTATCCTTCCTTTACTTATCATCTCTTCAATAAGCTCTCTAATATGTAGAAAGACTTGGCTTCATTAATTTACAAGATAATTTTCAATTGAACTTTTATTTTTGCAAAACTGCTTGGTTACATAGCTACTGTTTCGCTTTTAGGATGTGTGCAACGTTTTTACGTTATTTGTTTTTTACATTCTTTGGCCATTCTATTTTTTTTCCTGGAGTGGATCTTCTACTTCCTAGCTTTGGTGCCTGCATTACAAATTCAGTTTTTTTGTATTTTCAAAGAGGAAACTAACAGGTGAGGCTTGAGTAAGCAATACTCCTAAAATGTTGTGGGGTGAAACCAAATAAGATTGCAACATTTTTAAACAATGCAGAAATTGCCAAAAAGCTCTGTTTCATCATTCTCTACATCCCATTCCATTAAGAGTTGCAGGAATTAGGGAGACCTAAAGGTCGGCAGTTCAGCGGTTCAAATCCCTAGCACCGCATAATGGAGTGAGCTCCCGTTACTTGTCCCAGCTTCTGCCAACCTAGCAGTTCGAAAGCATATAAAAAAGCAAGTAGAAAAATAGGAACCACCTTTGGTGGGAAGGTAACATGCACCTTCATGTTGGCCACATGACCACAGAGATGTCTTCGGACAGTGCTGGCTCTTTGGCTTTGAAATGGAGATGAGCACCGCTCCCTGGAATCTGGAATGACTAGCACATATGTCTGAGGGGAACTTTTACCTTTACCTTTAAAGAACACTGGGGTAAAAGATAACTGGCTAACAGGTGAGAAAACTATGCACTCTAAGCCAGGATGACGATGGTGGTACCTTTGCCCTGTGTCTCTTTCAATTCACATTACAAAATATATTACAAACATTGGACAGAACATTCCTGAGTTGCCAAGGGAAGATTCATCCCCCCACCCCTTTCTCTAACAGTGTGTTTAAAAGCCAAAGCAATTTGCCTACTAGGTTGCAGAAATGGCAAGAAGGCTGAAAAGGGAAGTGCTGTTCTCCAGTCTTGCCAGCTGTCTGCTGGCCCCTTTCTCTGCATGGTTTTATTTGAGCTGTAAAATGGCAGGCTCCACCCAAGCCCTTTTATGGATTTGACAGCCTTAGTTAGGACAGTCCCGGTTTGTCTCAAGGGAAATCTCCTCTCTCCCGGCCATCTGCCTCTCTCCCAGCTCTTCCTTCCTCTGCAGCTTTGTCAGGCAATAAAAATTATCCCATTCCCGATGAAGAATTCTCAATAACTTCTCAGTAATGAAAAATTACAGGGATATTGCAGACGTTATCCCTGCAATGCTGATTTCTCAAGCTTGCTTGCGTTATAAATAAGACTGTTTAATGGAAGAGCTCCAAGAGTAAATTATAGCTTTATTGTATGCAGACCTTGAAAAAGTAAAACGAACTTTTCCTTTGTTTCAACATTCTCAAGTTAAATGCAAGTGCTTTTAAGAACAGAACCAGAGTATAATATTTGTTTTAGGAATACATTCCATTTCACTTTATTTGTTGCAAACTGAATTTCACAGGGGTGACACACAGAATCTTGGCTCCTAAATTCAAAGCCATTTGCGCTCCAAAGCAATTGCAACACTTCACACAACCTGCACCAATGGCGGATACCAGAGCAATAGCTAGCAGGGCAGAACTTTCTCCCATTTCCAGTTTTATAGAGTGGGGGAGGGAAGAAACGTCTGGATACCCCATTCCACTAGGATTCGGACCTGCTTCCCTGGGCAAAATAAGTCCCATCCTTTCTGTTACAGTGAGAATATATACATGCCCCTGTCTTGATTAAATGTTTATATTACAAAATTCATATTTTTTACATTCATATTCCATTCTACAAATTTGTGATGGTAAATAATAATACAAAGGGTAATAAATCTATAACTTGGACTATAATAGTTCAGATTGTGATTTATCAGAAATCCCACTGGATTTGGAATCTGCACTGTATATCAGCCATTAACACAATTGAGCGAGTCCAGAGGTATTTCACGAGAAGACTTCTCCACTCCTCTGCTCGCAACAGAATACCTTATGCCACCAGGCTCGAAATTTTGGCCTTGGACAACCTAGAACTACACTGCCAATGGTCTGACTAAGCATAGTACACAAAAATATCTGCCACAATGTCCTACCTGTCAATGACTACTTCAGCAATAATACATGAACACACAATAGATACAAACTCAAGGTAAACCACTCCAAACTCAACTGCAGAAAATACAAATTCAACAACAGAGTGGTCAATGCCTGGAATGCTCTACCTGACTCCGTTGTTACATCCTCAAACCCCCACAGCTTCAACCTTAAACTGTCTGCTGTTGACCTCATCCCGTTCTTAAGAGGTCAGTAGGGGTGTGCATAAGCGCACCCGTATGCCTAACGTCCCTGTCCTACTGTCCCGATTTATTTATTCATGTTTGTTCTTATTCCTGTTACCTTGTACATGAGTGACAAACTAAATAAATAAAATAAAATCAGAGAAATATTTTTTTCTTTTTCTTCACTATCTCCCATAACCCTCACTTTTCTCATTCAAAAGCTTCAATTTCAAATGCAACTTTCTCAGATTAACACACTCAAGATACCAGTTACTGTGTGTCTTTGACTTTTTTTTATGCGGTCTTGCTGTTTTTTCATGTTTACTAGACTTTGGGTATGATCCTAATTCCATTAATCTATTAAGATTTTTTCAGTGTAATGTATTATTCTAATTCTTTTAATGAGAAGTCCTTGGTGCAGTTGGCCAACCCAGAATTTTAGACTGATGTTCAAAGCTCCGTAGTAGTTTGGAAAAATATTGTAGCATGGTGTACTACATGCTTTTTCAATAAGTAGAATTTTTGCAAAATAATTGATATCTGGAAGTCCTCGCCTACTAAGGAAAGAAAAATGCTGATACTATCTAAATATTCTCTCTCACACACATACAAATATAAGCTAATTTTACACAACGCCTTACAGACACGTTACTACAAATTGGCATCTTTCCCCATCTTTTAAGTACTATCTCTCTTATATTATACTCCTATTCTGTTCTTAAACTCTTCCCCATAAGGGACTGTCATTCATTTCAACCAGATCATGCTGCTCTGCATTTTATAACACCCTTCTTTTTGTTCTATGCTTTGATGAGCATATGACCTGATTAAAAACGTTTCATTTTAGAATATTACCAGTGGCATCTCAAAAGAAAGATATGTACATATTGTCGTTTGACCTAGATTTTGAAATTCCCTTTCGATATTCAAATCCCTTTTGGCATCTCCAGTTGTGAGAGTGCCCAACTGTGCAGTTTTATCCATCCATCAACTCTAATGCAAGGTGTTTCCCTCAATTTCATCTTAGTATAGCTCACCAATTGCTCATAACAACACCGAGTATAAAGGTACTAGATACACAAGAGGAAGAAATTAGCAGAATGAACTGTTTTAATAACTTTAAGATTCCTCTAGTAGAGGGGTGTCAAACTCAAGGCCTGCAGGCCAGGTCCTGCCTGTGGGGTATTTGATCTGGCCTATGGGGTCACCCTGGAAAAAGCGAAGGTCTAGCCCATCATGCCTCTGCTAGCAAAAATGGAGCTCAGGAGGGCTGTGCGTAGTCTTCCCAGTCTCCATTTTTGGCCATGACAGCCCTCTTGTAGTCCTCTGCCAGTGAAAACAGAGCTCAGGGGGACTACGCGCTGGCAGAGGGCTAGCAAAACAAGAGCAAAACTGCCACGCCAATCCCAGCCATGCCCACCCACCCACCCACCTCCAGGGTCAAACACAACCCTGATGCGGCCCTCAATGAAATCGAGTTTGACACCCCTGCTCTAAGCAGTATTTTTTGGAGATCATACATTGCTCAACCTTTTCAAGGATTCCTTTATGTCCTTTATTTTAGTTTTACAGGGAAGATAGCAGTTGCATCAGCACTGATTTCTTCATGTCCTTACCAGGGGTGGGTTCCACAGCCACTACTTCCGGTTTGCTAATGGGCACGCAGTATCCACGCATGCACAGTACCAAAAAAGTTTTCTGTGCATGTGCAGAAGCCAAAAACAAGATGTGCAGAAGCCAAAAACATCTATGGTGCCGCCAGGAGAACTGGTTGTGGGGGGCATGGCAGACCTGGATCGCTGCCAGTTCCAGCAACCCAGGCCGCCAAACCATTACCGATTCAGTCGAACCGGTCCAAATTGATAGGAACCCACCATTGGTCCTTATTCCTCAATTTCCCAATGATATGGGTTAATAATAATAATAATAATAATAATAATAATAATAATTTTATTTTTAAACCGCACCCTCTCCCCACAGGGACCCGGGGCGGTGCACAGGCAGAATAAAAACAGTCAATAAATACATACATTTCTAAAAAACAATTAAACCAACCTCAGTCTTAGCTCAGTCTCCATCCAGTGAAATTGCTTTGCTTGGTAATGTCACTTAAATAGTACAAAATATGTTTCAAAACCATATTTCTATAAAAGCTGCTACTCTTCAGATCTCTCTCTTTTGCAGTGTCATGCACAAACAGGATTGTCATTCCATAACAACGTAACAACTGTAGCACAGGTAATATAGAAAGGCATCTAGAACTAGGATTTTAATAATTTGTTTATCGTAATTTTGTGCCATTTTCCATTCTCAAATTGCTCCTATTCCCTTTCATTGAGAAAGGGCAGCTATATAAACAGTCGTTTCAGCAGGTAAAAATGACATGAAAGGGAAATGCAACAACTCCGAGGTTATTCTTCTTTCTAGAATAGCATAAAGCTGCACCAGCTCCTAATCTTCAAAACAATCCTAAAAATGTTTTGACTTTATGATTGTAGGAAGTTACCCTGTATCAGCTCATCTTGTCTATCTAGCAAAGTAATGGCAGTTGTTTTGCCAACAAAACTGCATGAGACATTAGGGTGGAGCATGGGAGCAGATTCTTGGAGATACAATGAGTAAGAAGTGAGTATGTGTTCATAAAAAGTAGAGTTTAGGCCAGTATTTCCTTGTCCTGTACTCATTTTTAAAACACAAACAAATTCGATCACAATTCAATTATTTCACAAAGAGCATTAGAAGAGAATGGTGCCGAGGAGGCCATCAATGAACCAAGTAAATCACATGCCTACTCATCTGCCACATTTTTGGTGGGCTGATGGGTGCATGATTTATTTAGGAAATAAAAATGACACTCAGTCACGAACCTTTCAGTCTTCGATCTATGACTGTGATCAAGGAGAGTGTTTAGGAAGAGACACTGTTGCATTTCCTGTAGCCTGCTAAACAGCTGTGTCAAAAGCTGACTGGGGAGTAAAATGTGGCAATGGAGGGAGAATTCAATACCCAGTTTTGAATATCATAATTTGCTCTTATGGGATTGTTGGAAGAAATCTCCTTCTGGGTTCAGCTCCAAGTGAGGAAAAAGACACTGGAGATATGGAGGCTGCTTAGGAAGATGGTTTAATGGTGAACACATGGCTTGGTCCTGGGGAAAAAGGTGATCACATGCTCCCAGGTGTTGGTTGAAGAAGGGGTGAGGGAGGGACTTGCAGGGTCTTTTATAATCTGTTCAACCCCACCTATCTGTTTCCTGTTCCTGTGTAAGAAATGTATTCCTGATTGGTTGTCAGACTCACATGGGGCCATGCAGAGGCAACTCTCTAGGCTGAGTTCTCAGATGCCCTGTGGTCAGTAAGGCTTATACTAGCATGCCTTGATTCCATCACCCTGGAGCTGATGGGGAGGGGTTTTTGTTATGGGAATAGATTGGCTTGGCCTCTTAATGGCCCATTGACAAAAGGGGGGTAGGCAGGAAGCTGCAGGAATTAAAACATGTTTCTCCCTTATCACATTCAGGGAAATAATAACATTCCGCCTTTTCAATATTTCCTAGGATATTTCATTTTCCTAGGAGAGGGCTGGCTGATAACTCCCTACAGGATCTATTTCAGAATAACCCATCCTGTCTGCAACAGATTTCTGGGGGAATTTCTTTGTCACTAGCTCCCTGATCTTTTTAAGAAGAGATGCAGGATATTTCACATTTGAAAGTTCCACATGTAAACTATGGACCTACAAGTCCTCCCTATGCTATCCCTAGACATCATTGCTTTGTCCTATGTCCAACATGCACTGCTTTCCAGAATTGTTAACTCTGCAAAATGTGTAACACATGACTTGTGGGAAAAGCACAGAGCTCTGGACTATTGCACTGTTCATAGCACAAACAACTTTCAGGCAACTCCTTGCATGGATTATCCTATATAAGGGTGTAAGGTGATCTGCAGAGGATGTGGAAATGATGTCAGAATTGTCCTTCCAGAATGGCATAAATCTATGAGTCAGTCTCAAGTGCCTCTACCATTGATACTAAGACAAAACTATATATTGAGAGAGAGAGGAAAAAACCATTAAAGTCAATAAACTGCTACCACTACATTTGTCTGGTCCTGTTGCTAAGCATTGATGCAAACTAAGAATATAATCAACCAACAATCACAGGATAATAGCAGAATAGCAGAAAAATTGAATACAACATGTTTAACTTAAATTCAACTTACTATATATTGCAGAGCATAACTAATGCACAATGGGATCCTAACTAGGGCTTCAACATTTAATCAATATACCAGACAAATGGATCAATTAAAAACGTGTATTAGACTAAAAATGTTGTCTATGAAGCATATCCCAAGTTTGTTTGTTTTTAAGAAAATCATTAGTTTAATACAAGTGCTGATAATTGCTGCAGACAGCAATTGCTGTCTTTAAAATTCATTCTTCCTTTTCTCAAAGTATCTTTTAGGAAGATGGTGCTTGTTGTAGTTCACATTTTCTTTTGCCCTGGTAAGTAGAACCGGAACTAATTGGTCGAAGTGACTAGAAAGGGACACTGATCAAACATTTGGAAGGCTCTCCTGTGACAGAAGCTGTTCAGTGATGGAACAAATTGCTTTGGAAGGAAATGGACTCTCTGCATTTCCTCTCTGCATATGAGATTTTTAAACAGAAGCTAGTTGCTCTCTCTCTCTCAGGCAGTTACAGTGGATTTCCTCCACTGTATTCTGCTTTCCACAGAAACAATGTTCCTATTGTTATGCAAATGCAATTGATAGATCACTCATGGGATCAATCAAATAACCTTTTTGGGCACATTTCCCTGGGAGTAAAT
Organism: Rhabdophis nuchalis; assembly: GCA_039707465.1. Classification (NCBI taxonomy): domain Eukaryota; kingdom Metazoa; phylum Chordata; class Lepidosauria; order Squamata; family Natricidae; genus Rhabdophis; species Rhabdophis nuchalis. The sequence continues at coordinate 93,483,250 of CM077648.1, read as the reverse complement.
CTCATGGAATTCAATACGTAAAGGAGTTCATTATTCATCAAGCTGCTATCTCACATCTGACACAACGGATCAATTGTGAATCCAAAGAACAGACATGATACAGGTAGCCCTTGACTTACAACTGCAATTGGCGCAGGAATTTCCATTGCTAAAAGATTCAGTCACTTGAGCCATTGTGATGCAATGGTTAGAATAATAGTATGGCTTTTGATCTTGACTGGCTCAAGGTTTGGCCCACAAAGTTGCTTATGACATCCTTCCAAGGTCAGTAAAATGAGCTCTCAGATTGTTGGGTGCAATATGTTGACTCTGTAAACTGCTTAAAGAGGCTGTAGTTCAGAGTTGTCAAATTTACAGCCCATAGGCCAAATGCGTCACAAGCTGGCCATGCTCAGTTTAGCAAAGGGGAGGCGAAGCCCTAATACGTCACATGACACTGCCATGACTACCCCTGCTGTAGAGCACTATGAAGTGGTATATAAGTCTAAATGCTATTGTTATGAGGTCATTAAGCAGGTCCTGCCTCATCTGATGTGATGCAATGTAGTGACATAGAAAGGAGGGGTGCATTCCAGATGAGTAAGCAGCAGCTTAGTCCAGATATTTTATTAGGAAAAAGAGGGTGAAGACCCTCCCTAATAGTTCTCAGTATACACTCGACTGATGTAAACAGTAGAGTGTTTCAAAAAATCTGCCTAAAGGTATGGAACAATGAAGAAATCCGCTTGGAAAAATCACCATGTGCCTTCCTTGGTTTTGGGGCCTGACATTTTATGACTTTTCTTCCTACAGTCATTAAGTGAATCAGACCCCCCCCCCTCCAACTGTGTTAGAAGCCTCCTGGGAAGGTTGTAAGTGGCATTCGCATAACCCCAGGATGCTGCAACCATTGCAAATACAGTTCCCAAATGTCTGAATTTTGATCATGTGATCATAGGGATGTTGTGATAGTAGTTAAGTGTGAAAACAACTCCTAAGTCATTTTGTTTCAGTGCTGAAAGACTTTGAATGGTTGCTAAATGAATGGTCATAAGTCAAGGCCTTCCTGTTCAGTAGTCTTGCTAAAACATGGTAGACCTGGGTCTGGAGGCTTTCCATTTTCTTAAACGATGGAATAACATTTTATTGAAAACTATGCTTACCGCAATGGTATGCAACTATTTAAAACTCTAAGACATTGCCTTAGGACTACAAGTAAAAGAAAGGTGCAGTACTATAAAGAATAATAAAATTATTGACAAGAAATAGCCAAGTAACTATATTAATTATGTCCTGTCTCAAACTATTATAAACAAAAAAAAATTGGGAACACATTTTCTGTATTTCTCTTTAGCTTTCTCCAAATGGTTGATGGGCAACTGTTGTTTTTGTTTTTAACTTTTGCACAGCACTAATTTAGTCAGTTCACATTAAGAAATGTAAAGACAACTTTGATGAAGAAATGGATGAATTGTTGATAGCAGCAATAACATCAGTCCTTAAAAAGTGCTAAGCGTGAGAAAACAGCTCAAGGTCATACATTAAGATAGGGAGAAGCTGGCCTTGTACTGTTCCTCTACCTCCTATGAGCTATATTTAATTTTAAATGTCTATTTATACCCATATACTTTCCATCCTTGAGATAGTTGGATGAATATGCAGGTTTTGATTTCCTGGAGTGAATCCATTTTGTCACTTTTTCCCATCAGTTGGTTCTCATCTGAAGGCAGCCTTTGATGGCTTCCCAGGTAATTTGTTCATTTACTTCAGGGATGCTATTTATATAGGAGAACTTTCTAGCCAACATGTCCTTAGGGACCGGAATCCATTCCTTTTTCTGCCAGCTTAACATCATCAGATTGGTGAAGGCATATTCTGCTTTGTAAACTGGTTGGTCTCTGAAATTTTCTTGGTTTGCATTTGTTGACCTACTCATTGGCACGTGTTTTGGGGACTTCATTTTTCCATGATTTATCTTTACTTTGTGCAGGAGGTAGCAAATGTGGTCACAGCTGCTGCTCTTTTGCAATATTTTCAGGGAGAGCTTATTTTAGTGCATGCGCTCAAAAGCCTGATAGGGCTTATTTTCTGGGGAGGGCTTATTTTCATGGAAACAGGGCAGCTCTGTCTCTCAGCTTTAAGCACATTTCATTTGGCAAGTATATGGAGACCTTGCAATCAAATATTCTTTAGGTGGATTATGGTGGATTTTGTGCCTCGCTATAGTTCACATAGTATCTTTGCAGTGGCTAATTTTGTACAAATATATAGCTGCCATCATGACTTCTCTGGAGAATTGAATGAATCGGTTGGTACACCACTATGAGTCTTATCACCTATGTCAGAAAACAGGTTTGAAATGTTTTAAAAAATAAGTCTGAGAATTAAGAAAATGGCAATCACTGTGAACCCAAAACTGGTTGATTGTGTGAACAGAAAATGCATAAGTAAAGAACTCCAACAGCTTTCCGGAGTTTCCTGCAGTAATATGTCTTCTTCGACTGATGTAGAACATTCATAAATATGATTCAATAGTACCCCCTCAACTGTACCCTAAGCATTTATTCCTAGGATTTGGAGAACACAGCAGTGTGCACCCTCATTCATTGACATTTGCAGATGTATGTCGTGTAGGAATTGACTTGGAGCCAGAAGCCTGCACAGGGCTACTACCAGTGCTGTTAATTTAGTATATCTGCTGCCTATTTGATTTACAGGCAGCAAGCCTATTGCTGGGACCATTTACTGTATTGTTCTTTATTGATTGTTCAGCATCTAGTTGTTTAAATGAGTAATAAATTATTATTATATTACTCTTCCAGCATAAAATCAGCTGGATCCTTCATTCTCACTGCTACAGTAAATATCCTTCAAACCTTCCCGGTCAAACTCAACTGCTATCTTCCCTGCTTTGCTAAACTCAAGGGTTGAGCGTAATGAGGTACTTTAAGAAGAGCAATACTTGGAAGACTGTCTGGAAAAGCAAATTTGTGCAGGATGCCACAGCCTGTCTCCGTGTGCAATTAAAAGAAAACTTCTGCTTATTTAGCCTGATCCAGCAAAGCTGCATGGATTCACAACATCCTGGTACCATTCACTTTGTATTTGAGAGGCTTGAACTGGGCCTTGCATTTATCCCATTTATCTTCCTTCTCCTTAAAAGATGTTGGCATATCAATATAATTTAATGTTCTGGAGTCCCTGGTCTTAAGAAGACCTGTTCAAGTAATATTTGTTCCTTCTATTACTTCAGACTGTGGCAAGTCAGCCCTGCTATGGGTGATAATCCTCCTGTATAGTTTAATTGGGTTCCTGAACTTCTGCCTATAGTAATAGCATCACTATTAAGTTCCACTGGAAATTAAGTAAGATCCTTTCTGCTATGGCATTGACATTCTGGCACTAATATGCCAGCATCCGTTCTTTTAAGGGATTTGTTTTACTATCCAATAGATTCTGATATTTAATCTGGATGCAATTTGGATCTTACAGTAAGATCTCCTCCTGATTTTTATTTGTACTCTTATATGATTAGCCACACTGTGTGATAAAGAAAAGAGGGATATGAATTTTTAAATGAATTAAATCTCCAACCAAGGCATTGAGATGCAGGGCTGAAACATATATGTAACCAAAAGAAGAAGACATGCCTCTCTCCTCTCCAACATGATGCAACCCAGTGCAACTTAACTTTACATTAACATTCAACAGCAGAATTACAGTTAGGAGGAGAGGCTACCTCATTCAAAACCTATGACTGATCAATAGATCTGATCGATTAGAATTCCCATCATCCAAAACAGCATGGTAAATATACCTAAGCAGAGTTCAAATTGCAAAGTCCTCACCTGGAATTAATTCGGATGAGTCCTTATGCATTCTTACCATGAATTATTCAAATGTTGGCAAAACTTCAGGCAAAAAACACAGCCAGGATTAATACCATTAAACTATTTCTAGAACGTGGAAAACGAAGCATCTCATGAAAGAAGAAGGGACAAGAGAGAGAAATCAACTGAACAATTTTATTTTTGCTATTAATGAAGATACTTGCCTAACCATGGAAGACATCTTTTTCATGTTATCTTTAATGCCTTTTATTAAATGACACTAAACTCTTATTCCAGATGCTATATAATCAATTATGCATTCTGGAATGTGGATGGTTAATCTTCCTTTACCTGTTTTTGCTTTCAGCTGAGTGGGGCCTGAAGGATTTCTTCCTCGAGCTGACATAGGTTTCTTAGTCTCATAGATTTGTCAATATGGGGAAAACATATGAAATATGGTGCATATGCAAATGTTGAGAAATGGGAAAATGCATGGGTACAAAGAACACCTGCAGACAGATCTCCTTAGGCAAAAAGAACTAGAGCTGTTTCACATGGTAAACCTGCAAGACAATATAGTTAACCGGCCAAAAGCAGCATTTAAGGCCTTCCTGGGCTTCTGTGTAACAGGGGCCTACATGATTTCCTTTGAAATAACTATCTGCAGGTTAACCGGACATCTACATTTGAGCCCACTTGGATCCAGGGCCCTATGGGATACTATCTTGTGTGTAAGACCACTGATGAAGCTGAAGGGTCAGAATGCTTCAATTTTTAACAATGGCCTATAGATAGGCAGGAACTTGAGTGTCCCATTTAAGAAACGCTGGTTTTGCCCTATGCCTCACTGGCATGTGCTCTGATGACTTTGCCAACGTAAAATCTGAAGGTAGAAATTGCACTGTCAAAATGTCCAATTTTGTATTTTGCTTAAATTCATACTCTGTTTTCATTTGTTGGGATGGGGCAAGGAGAGTCCCGTTTCTTCTGAAGCAATTTAAGTCACTTCCTTAACCCAAAAGGTGCTTTAAACAATTTTTTACCTGATTTCTACAAAGTACTTCCAGCAATTGGTCTGGTGCAGATGTAAATATTCTTAGCAGCCACATTAAGCCATGATTGTTTTTTCTTTGAGAGCAGGCCAGAGTAAGCAATGAGTTAATATTTTTCAGAGACTTCTCTTCTGCCTTCCCCTGCAAAGAGAATCGTGCCATTGACCCCCCTCAGAAATGCAACAGCTCTAGTAAGTAAGTCCTAGAAGGATCTATGAAACCAATTAAATAAAAACAGGCAATGCAACTCTTGCCCAGGAGATTATATTGAGCAGCTTTAACTTCCTTTAATCTTAGTGGTGCTATGCTTTTCCTAATTTGTACAACCATGAACAATTCATTTTCACTGCAAATGCTATTTTATTTTGCATCAGGTCATCAGAAAAAGGGAGAGCATGAATAATTTACATGCTATAAAGCGCATAATGAAAAGACTCTCTCAAGCTTATTTTTATACCAATTGAAGGGCACTGCCTGCTGAAATGTGTGAATGCAGTGCCTATATACATGTCCTCCAGTATAACCATCTCACAATCACCTAACCATGCCGTCCTCTTGAAGGAAGAGTTAAGGATCATAGGGAACATGGAAGATGAAAGGAAAATTTGGGGGAGTTAGAGGAGAAGCCTATAGGGCCAGCACAAAGACCCACAGTTTTTGGAAGGGTTGTTTCACTTTAATAGAGATCAGCAAAGCAGCTATCAGCCACACTGGTTAACCAGACTAGGAAATCAATTCCATAGGAAGATTAAAACAATTTTATTGAGATTGACTATTATAACAGAATCTTGTAAATCTGATTGTGCTCTCTTCCTGTATAAGAATCAGGCCTGAGCTGCTTCTGAATGTTATTGCAGCCCATTTGCCTAACAGTACCTGCATATTTCCATCAAGGTCATCTTGATCATCTTCTTTATGCTCTACAGCACCCCTTTAAAATATTCTCTGAAGCAGTTTTAATCAGCGGAACAGTCACTTTGATTCACTAGGCAACAGTGCCTTCATTCACAAGGCAGATAGGCCAAAGAAAGCCTATCAGCTCTGCTTCAACTGTTCATTGAGGTGCCCCAATGTACCTCTGCAAACATCCATGTCACAATCTACAAGAGATTTCGTTAGCAGAGATAATGCAACAAATGATCTCCTGATCTCATTAAATAAAGATGTATTAAAAGTCAAGACCTAGATTTTTTTTTTTCTTAGACTTTGGGGGAGAAAAATTCGAGCTTATCTCTTGAGAGCAAAAGTAAACCAATGAATTGAAGACTGCAATTTTATATATAGATTGTTAGAATTCCATGATTATCTTAAACTAGTTTTTTTGGGAAAGGTAATCCTACTCTGCCTGATCATAGAATCAGCCCTGCTAATCAGACAATAATCTTGGAAATAGTGACAATTCTAAGTTCCCATGTTAGTGCAAGCTTCATTGGGCACATTTAATGCAAGCTAATGCAAACTTCCTGAACTGCTCTATTGCTGGTGATTACGTTGACATATTCAAGTGGTTTTTTGGGGAAAAATACAGAAGTGCTTTGTCATTACCATTTTACAGGATTAAAAAAAAAAGTTTCCCAGAGTAGCCTATAGCCTCGGAATTTTCTGGTGCTCTTTCATCTATCTCTGCTTAAAATATTCGGGATTAGCTAATATCAGCTACATGTTGTATCAATGCAAGAATCAAAATACAATTATATATTAATTTGCATGTCTCCATATTTTTCAAAATGGTTCTACAATTAAATTATCTAATAAAACTATTAACAAAAGTGTATATAATCCACATGTAAATATATTATGGAGAAGGACTAGCAAAAATATGCCTAACAAGAACATATGTAGAAAATGTTTACATATATTTTTGTAAGGTATATTAAAATTATCAGTTGATGAAGTGGATAAAATAATTATAGTTAAAAAGTATGAAACTACACAAAACCAAAACCAATACTTTTAGCCATAGTTTTCCTTTTATTTATATTCATTCATTCATTCATTCCCCCCCAATTTTTGGCTTAAGAAAAAAAGAAATGACCCTGATCATGAACATGCCACATATACCAAATGTCCACTTTATGTGGGGTAAATAACAAATACAAAGCAATGTTGGTGGGTTATAGAGCCTCGGCCTCTGTCCTGCAGAGGCCATTCTTCTGCATGAGTGAACATGCCAGTGTCATCTATCACATATCATTCTCCTCAACCCACACCATCCTGGTTTGTTCCTGGAAGATGTGAGCCCGCACCACCTTTACCAAGTCCTCTGCACTGCTCCAGGATTGAGGATCTACCCATACCCATGAACAGGGTAAAGTATGGAGAACCCATTCATCTCTTTGACATTTCTTCAGCACCTCAGATTCTCGCTGCCCTGGCTTCCCTAATAGGCTCCTAGAAAGAACACAGAAGAGAAATGCAGCATTAATCATGTAACCTTTTAGGGACTGATGACATTTTTGTTGATGGAGGCTTAGCAAAGCATATTTTAAGTCTAATGTTCTAATCCCAAGAATTGATGGTATGATGGCATGTCTAATACAGGGATGTCAAACTCAATTTCACTGAGGGCCGCATCAGGGTGTTTGATCTTTGAGGGCCAGTGGGTGGGCCTGGTCACAGTGGGTGTGATATAGGACTTGTATCAGGAAGCACTTGTGGTAGCCAAATTCTAAGCAAGTAGGACTTGCCTGAGACTCTCCTTCACTCTCATTATGCAGGTAATCTTCGAGTTATGAATGTCAATTTGATTGATGCACATTAAATGAATGTGATCGCTCCCTGCTTTCCCCAATGCATTTGTTAATCGAATGCGTTGGTCATTAAAAGCACATGGGGTATCTCAGAGTCAGAGTTGTTCTGACCTAGGCTTCCCAAGAGCGTGAAGCAAACTCCTGGTCCCGAAAAAAAAGCCATTTATTAATTTATTGTGAATTCTTCTCATTCATATAGAGCAAAGTCTTTCAAAGGAGTATTTACAGTCACAGACCTTATCTGGCGAAGAGAGCTGCTAGGCCGATATCTGCAAAACTTGGCAAGGAGTCTCGGAGAGTTACGAGCCAATTAATCAAACTAATTATATCCTGCAAACTCCACTCCCCTTTTGCTCCTCTTTTATTTCCTCTAGGAGGGGTCGTTCATCCTCCACCTGTGGCCTTACTCCCAAGTTGACCCCTGTTCTTTAGCTGTTCCCTTCACCTGGTAACTCTGCACATGTGCACACTGGGAACAGACTCCAGCTGTTCGTCTGCCTCACTGTTGTCTGATTCTGAAAGCAGCTGATAACTGGCATACAGCTCTGGCCCCCTCTCTGCATCCAACACAGAGCCCTCATCAGAGCTTTCCTCAGACTCCAGGACTGGCCCATGTTCCTTCCCAACCTCATCATTGTCCGAATCTGCTGCCAGCTCTGCTGGCTGCTGGCGGGCCACAACAAGAGGACTAGCGCTGGTGCAGGCCCTGTTTTTGCTAGCATCTGGTCCTTTGCTATTTCTAGGCCAGCTCTATGGGCCAGATCTAAGCATCCAGCCCGCAGGCCTTGAGTTTGATACCCCTGATCTAATAGATCCTAGGAAAGTTAAGGAGAAAACAGTGCTGTTAAAGAAGAGATTCCTTAGTCCAGGAGAAGGGGAAAGAAGGAAAAGGACATTCAGAGCAATTCCACCTTAATTACACTAGGTAACAGTTGATTGGGAGAATTGCTTTGACAGGCTTTCAGGATTATGTTGCATTACTCTAATAGCAATAAAACTCTTTCCAGAAATCCCAGTAATTCTTGTTTCCTAAGTTTGCAATCCTTGTACTGCTTGACAGATGGGCCACTGTACAAATTCTTTGGCTCCTGTTAGCATCAATAATTATATTCATGCAATATTACAAATTATTATATTGTTATTCAACAATAATAGCTGAGAGCAGCATTTCTGCTTTGACAAGTCAAGTCCTGAAAAAGCCAGAGGATATTTTTTACTGGTATTAGTGAAACCTGGTCATTCATGATATATTTGGGGAGGTTCTTGGCTAAATAGGATATACATCCCCAAGCAAGAGTATTTACATTTTGGGAAAGTGCTAGTAAATGTTGCCAATACCGGTACTAAGCAAGATGGATCAGTAGTCTAATTTAAAATAAAAAATAATTTGTATTTCTTATCTAGAGTGGGTTTTTTTAACATAGAGATTAAAACATTTCCACATACAGAAAGAATGACAGGGAGAACTGGCAACAGGTGAGGAATATTCATATAAAGTCAATATTAATTTATTCAGATCTCTAGCTAAGCCAACTGTTTCTTAGTGCTCTTCCATGAAACTGTAAATAAACTATAGCAAATGCATATTGTTGAGGTGGCAATTTCTGGACAAAACAGGCCAGGAGAGTAATATATCATCCAAGGAAATTTAGCTGCTCCTACTCATTGGCTAGATTCATTCTTCATGCTAACTTATCAATTGCTTAACCACAATTTCTTGATTAAGCTACATTTCTGGATTTACACTTATATTAAACCAAAACCTCAAGCCAAGTGTTTTTGTATGTATTTTGTGCTGAACACAGAAATCAGAACATCTCTTTCCTTGTCAGAAATATTTGGTTCACAGCCATTCGTATCCACCTTCCTGCCATCACAACACATATTGAAAATTCAACCTGTTGGCAGTAAGCTGCCTGAACATCTGAAAGTCTGTTGCTTGGTGAATCATTCCAGACACTATTTGTACATTTTTGTACATTTCATGCATATTATACTCTTTTCATTCATGCATAAAATGCCATAATGCCATTTACTATTTAAAGGACCTTTCCACATTAGTCCATGAAATTGAAGGTTTACTATACTACGAACTGTAAATGCTCGGCTATGATAGGTAGTCAAATATCACTGTTTAGGGTTCAGTAGTATTTTTTTCCCTTCTATTTAATTATGTCCAATTCATGGAGACTGCCTTGAGAAGTCCCTGCAGTTTTCTTGGCATGGATTTCCAGATGTGGTTTGCCATTGCTTCCTTCCTAGGACTTAGGGTAGGTGACTATAGAGCCAGATCTAGAACTCACCTTCTGCTGATTACTAGCCTGATACCCTAACCAGTCCATCACTGAATATCCTGAGAACTATTTCTTTTCTAATCACTTCCAAATGTACTGGCTGCAGAACATGAAACACCTCTTTGAATATGTAGAGTTGAAAGCTAGCATGGTTATCAGTATGCTATACTGTATTTTTAATTCATCATATTTATTGAGAACTTCTTCAACTGCAACGAATACAACAACCATCCAAATAAGCCCTATAAATTAGTCAAGATGAGATTTGGAAGGGGTGGAGAGAATATTGATCTAAAACTAATAGATCTTTGGTAATGTACAATGTATTGATTGATATGGGTATTTATATATTTAGGTGGTAGAATGAATCTGGCATGCAGATTTATTTCTTAGCATCCATCTAATATTCATCCTTTGTTCCAAGATGTTAATGGATCTTAAGGTATTAGTAAAAGTACAGTAGATCCCGCAAGATTAAATTCTGCCCATCCATCCTATGACTCTCGTTTGATAGCAGTTTCTCTTCCAATCCTTATCTCTCCTTTATATTTGGGAAGACAGCTGCTCTTTCCATCCACATTCCAATTCTGAGAAGAGCTTTTATTCATACCTGACTCCTTTGATCTTTTTCTCAGTGACTTTAACATGGATAATGATGGGATATATTTCACTTTTAATTAGGTCCTTTACCAGCTGGACCTCCAGTTCCAGCAGACAGTGTTGGTTCTGTGAAGAAATCCAACAGATTTAGTGATTCAGATGGGAAAAAAATAACCTATTTCAGATTAGTTACCATATTTTTTGGACTATACGACGCACCAAAATTTTGAAGAGGTAAATGTCCTCCCCAGTCCCCAGGGCCTGCAGAGTGGAAAACAGGGCATTTTTTGCAAAAACTGGGGGCATTTTTGCCTCCCCCCAGCCCTGCTGAAGCCTGCAGAGTGCTTCTGGGGGCTGGGGGAAGGCAAAAACACCTGTTTTTGCAAGAAAGGGCCCATTTTTGCCCATTTTTGATGGGGCTTCAGGAGGCTGTATTTGGTGTATAAGATGCACCAACATTTCCATGCTTTTAGGGGGGGAGGTGCATCTTATACTCCAAAATATACAGTATATTAAATCAAATCCGATAGTATGAAAACTCCAATAGTAATTCCATTAAAAGATGGCAATTACAACCAACTTACAAAGAAGAAAAAAGAACTGAAGGGCAGAGCCAGTTGATATAATAGACACAGTATTGTCTATTATACATACATTACATTTGGACTCTTTCAGGGACAAAGTGTCTTCTGAGTTAGTCTTCTGAAGACTAAATATTCCCACAGATGCTATATATATGTCTCATGAGCTCGGCAAAGATCAGAGAAAGAAAAACTTAATAAGATGAAATCATGATCTGAGCAGTGCTGGTTCTCACACAGAAATCAGTAACCAGGCATAACTTAATAGGAATTCCTTGAATTTCTGAAAAGTAGTTGCCCACATTCTTATGCTTTTCATGTAATTCCGTGTATCAGCCACTCAACAGAAGGATTTTAAGCAGGATAAATGTTCTCAATTGTCATCCAGAAGGCTGGGATAGCTTCATCCTAATAAATTTTGGCTTGCTCTCAGAACCATAAGATCCCTGCCACAAATAGTTACCAATCCTTTTATTCGTTACCTTCATTCTGTTTTATTGACTGAAGGGTTGTCCAAGACTGAACCGCATTTTTTTCCTATTCACACGGAGGGGGGGGGGAGGAAGAATCCTCTTGGTTTTCTCTATTCTGATAAGCTTATACTAATCTTTCTGAACTGGCATCCCTCTGATGGCTGGTGGATTATGTGCACCGTCGTCAGATCCGAAAAGCATACTTTGAGAAGGCTGCTTTATACCTTCTGTTGTCTATTTCGCTGATCTTGCATTTTTAATCTAAGAGCAAAGAGCCTATGGGCCATCAGTCTCTTCATGACATTAAATTTGCAACATAGATGTTATGCCTCCAGCTCTACAGAGGTGTGTGTGTGTGTGTGTGTGTTATGTCAAAGCACCTGGTATGCCCAAATATGGGAGGAAGCATACTGCTTCCCTTTTGCCTTTCAGCTCCACCCTAGGAGCCTTCCAGGCAGGAAACCATTTTTGTGTTGTATTTGTGCTAATAAATAAAGGGAGAGTAGTATAGATCTATTTCAAGCTATTTAGCTCTCATCAGCTAGCCATACCCTTACTGGGATTTGAACCTGGGCTGTTTTTACATGTTAGACAGTTGTATTAGCCACTGAGCCACAAGCTCTCCTCCCTTATCAGCAACACAAAAATGGTTTCCTGCCTGGAAGGCTCCTAGAATGGAGCTGAAAGGCAAAAGGGAAGCAGTATGCTCCCTCCCATATTTGGGCATACAGGTGCTTTGACATAACACTTACTTATTTCCTTGGCTCAGCTGATAAGGGAGGAGAGCTTGTGGCTTAGTGGCTAATACAACTGTGTACCATGTAAAAACAGCCCAGGTTCAAATCCCAGTAAGGGTATGGTTGGCTGATGAGAGCTAAATACACACACACACAAATAGCACTTAGCACAAGCAATATAATAGCAAATTATAGCCCGTTTGTTTAATTTATACAGTTCCCACACTAAAGCAAGCCCATACAACACATCATGTCTGAGATCCCAATGCTGCACTGGTTCCAATGCACAAAGGCATGGGTTCAGGGCTAAGTCATTCTCTCTCAATCCAACCTACCTCACAAGTTTGTTGTTGTGGATGGGAGGAGTGTACACTACCTTGAATTCCTGAACAAAAGGGTGGATATAAATCTAACAAATAAGTAAAGTCAATTCACCTCCCCACTTCTCAGTAGTGGGAACTGCTGGCCTCCGTTTTCTTACCTTTTTAATAGCGTCTTGGATCATTTGGATCATCCCACGGTCCCTGTGAGCCTGAGAGAGCCCCTCGGCATTAACAACATTCTTGGAAGAAGCAGAGAATCCTCTTTGGTTTGCAAGGTTATCTGTGAAAAGAGGCGACAACAAAAGATGGATAGTAAAACATATGGAGAGGGGAATAGCACTAAGAAGCATGGGCTGAATGCCACGAAAAGCTTCCAAGTTATAAGTTAAGACAGTCACCCTCAATCCTCCTATGCATCTTTAATCAGAATAAACCCCACAGAATGTAATGGTATTTACTTCCCATTAAGTATTCAGAGGATTAAAACCTAATCCTGCAGTCTGGAGTGGAGTCTGCTGAATGCTAGGTTGGGGAGAGTGGGGGAAATGGGGTTAGCACAAGACATTTTCATTGTCTTGAAACAAAAGGCAAAATGGGATCATCCCACACAAGGTCAATTGGACACATCTTAAAATATGCAACACAGATGATGGGATAATATCCCATCATATAACATACAAAGCATTCCTGTAAGATAACAAGGAGATTCAGAAGAAATAATTAAGGGGGTGGCATCATTACCGGTACCTTTGCTGTGACTGTAAAAAATAAACGGCAGATTAGTTTATTCAGTACTTTACTTTTTCCTCCAAAGTATGACTCCCCTTTATTCTCCCACATTGTCATCAGGGAAGGAAAAAAGTTTGTCTTGAGAAAGACAGCAAAAAAGATAGCAGCAACAAAAGAAAGCTCTTAGGAAGACCGGAATTAATAGAAAACAAGGTTGTCTAGATAAAGAATTTCTACTACAACGTAATTTCCAATGTTTTTCGTAAGAAGATCTATGAAGTGAAAGCATTTTTCTTATCCAAGACCTATCCAAGGACTCTGCTCTCAGAAGGAGCTTCCTATGTGTCCTATTGTGCATTCTGAATATTATCTCAATGTTCCCCAGGCCACGGATGGATTTCAACCTGCCATGCAAATGATTGTGTTGTGGCCTGCTGGTGGCCAGTGGAGCTAGCAGCAGAGTTGGACAGCGAGGAGGTTCGCGAGGAACATGGGCCAGTCCTGGGGGCTGAAGAAAGTTCAGATGAGGGCAGAGGCAGAGAGGGAGCTAGACAGCAGTGAGGCAGAGGAACAGCTGGAGCCCAGTGTGCGCATGCGCAGAGCTGCCAGAAAACAAGAACAACTAAGAAAGCAGGGTCGACTTGGGAGTAAAGCCACACCTTGGAGGTGGTTGCTCCCTCCCATAGGAAACAAAAGGGGAGCGAACAGGGAATGGGTTTTTGCAGGAAACAATTCGTTCCTTTGGTTTCAAGAGTGGAAAGTTTTGCTTGTGACTACAAGAGACTGTGCCAAGTATTACCTTGCCCTGCTTTTGGAAACTAGTTATCTGGCAGCTCGCCAAGCGAGATAAGGTTCGTGTTGATAAATATTCCTCTGAAAGACTGTTTGCCAAGCCTTGCTGACTGTGAATGAAAGGAATTCAGTGTCATGTAAATAAAAGTGGCATTGCCAGGACCAAGACTCTGCTTCATGCTTTTTAAGGAAGTCTAGGTCAGAACAGATTGTAGCATTAGCAGATGAAGCTCTTAGGAAAAGAACACCTTTTTGCTGCAATTTCGCAGGGCATTCAAACGGGCTGGTGTGGTTTTCATTTTCTATAAATGAATGCAGTGCCTCAGAATTCGATTATTCTGGCCCAGGTGGTTAACGTTTTGCACTGTGGAAAAAGCAAGCATGGGCTGAAATACTAGAGGCCTCCTTCGAAAGTACGTTCTGCTTCTCTTCAAGATGCAGAATGGGGAGACACTCTCAGAAACAAACAAACTGCTTACATGCTTCCTGATAGGAAAGGAAGATTACAGATAGTCCTTGACTTGCAATAGTTTTGCTTGTTCAAAGTTACAACAGCACTGCAAAAAGTGACTGATGACTTTTTTCCACACTTATGACTTGCTTGGCCATATGATCAAAAATCAGACACTTGGCAACTAACTCATATTTATGACGGTTGCAGTGTCCTGGACTCATGTGATCACTTTCTGCACCTTCTGATAACCAAAGTCAAGGGGGAAGCCAGAGTCACTTAACAACCAGATTACTAACGTATCAACTGCAGTGATTCACTTACCAACTGTGGCAAGAAAGGTCATAAAATGGGGCAAAACTCACTTAACAAATGCCTCACTTAGTGACAGAAATGTTGGGCTCAATTGCAGTCGTAACTCGAGGGCTACCCACATTCAGCTCAGAAGTTTACATCCTGAAGTGACTTCTAAGTTAGAAATCCTGATCATCTTCTTCTTCTTGTGCCATATCCGTCATCAGACGTTGGCGATCTTGTTGGCGATCCTATTTTTGTCAACAGCCGCATGGGAAAATGCTGCTGAGCTTTGTCCAAACCAGTCTCTTAGGGCAGGGGTCTCCAACCTTTGCAACTTTAAGTCTGAAGGACTTCAGCTCCCAGAATTCTCCAGCCAGCTTTGCTTTGCTGGCTGGAGAATTCTGGGAGCTGAAGTCCTTCAGACTTAAAGTTGCAAAGGTTGGAGACCCCTGTCTTAGGGTTTTGAAGCCATGATGTTGTTCTTCTGCCTGGACCTCATTTGCCTTCAATCTTTCCCTGGAGGATGAAGTGATGGGTAATCTTGATCTAGGACACTGTATGTTAGCTTACCTGCTGGGCTGAAGCAGAAATCCTGGCTTGAAGAAGGGAGGCCCAGAAGGTTCCTCAGGAGCAGAGGGGCTAAGCATCCAGGGGAAAGCATGACGGGGCGACGGGTCTGAACCACCACAGGACGGACCAGGCTGTATGGTTTTTCAACCCCAACTGTAGGTAGAAAGCAATGAATGATGGGAGGGACTTTGCTGGTTTTCTATATGCAGATTTAGCCAGGAAGAACCGTGATACCATATAAGGAGGATTCCTGTGTTTCTAGCACAGGTAGTCCTTGACTTACAACTTACAACTATTTGTTTAGTGACTGTTCAGAGTTGCAAAGGCACTGAAAAAATATGACTGATGAACAGTTTTCACACTTAGGGCCATCGCAGCATTCCCATGGTTTAAGGTAAAGGTTCCCCTCGCACATATGTACTAGTCCTTCCCAACTCTAGGGAACCATTCCCATGGTTATATGATCAAAATTCAGATGCTTATTAACTGGCAAGTATTTATGGCAGTTGCATTGTAATTATCATTTGTAACCTTCTCAGCTGGTTTTGGACAAGCAAAGTTAATGGGGGAATCCAGATTCGCTTACTGTGTGATTCACTTAACAACTGCAGTGATTTGCTTAACAACTGTGGCAAAAAAAAAGCTTGTAAGATGGGGCAAAGCTCACTTAACAACTGCTTTGCTTAGCAATGGAAACTTTGGGCTCAATTATGGTTGTTAAGTCGAACACTACCTCCAGTTGTATATCGTATTTGCAAAGAAGGGGGCGAGCTGTTTGGGTCATGCATTACTTCAACCACTACTGTCTAATTGCTACAAATTAAACCAGCCATGTTCCAAGATTAAAGACAAATAAGCAGCATCCTGTTCAACATACATGAAGGAATGTGTGGTACCATGAAGGAAAGATCTGCACTCTGGCAACCTCTTGATATACTGAAATACATATCTATTGTGCCTAGGCAGAACAGTATATTTGGAAGGCACCAGATTAGAGAAGCCTCTGAATATGTGCATGCATATAAAGACAATGTAAATTGTTCCACTGAGGAGTAGTGTCTTGCAGGAAAGATCCTGAACTCTCAATTACATATAGTAGTCTATGTTTCCATTATTATCTCCCCATGCACACACACTCACAGACAAAGGTACTATACCCACTGGATTTACAACATATTCTTATTTTGGATCTTCATCAGAGCTTCTTCTCCCCAGTCATTTGTGATAGTTATCAGGAGAAAGAATTCTTCGTCAACTGAGCTACAATGGCGCTGAAAATACTTTCCCGGGAAGATGCACCTGCCACCTAATCCAATGTCTTTTTGGTGCCTGCTGATTTTGCTTAAATTATTTTAGGATGTTTGATACAGTGCAATATTTGTATGCTGATTTTAGAAGACTCCCTGGTTTTACATTTATTTGTATATGTTAATTATTTACCAGGCTTTTAATATTTTATTGTAAACTGTCCTGACGGCATGATTCAAAGGCAGGCTTAGAATCTTAATAAAGCATCGATTTCTAACTTCTTATGAACGTGCAATGGTTTAATGTTCCAAAATATAGAGTACATCTCCTGGTAGGAAAAACTGTCCCTCAGAAGTTACTAATCTAAAATGGAAGTACAGCTTTAAGCTTCTTCTACCTAAGAAGGGAACATAAGGGAAATCACACATAAGGGACATAAGGGAAATCACAGCTCACCTGGACAAAAGTCCAGCCAAGGGTTCTCATCCTGTTTCTTGAGTTTCACCAGGCGAAGCTGCTTCAAGGTCCGTTTCTTCAGCTAAAAGGACCAAGACAAAAAAGAGAAGAAAGGGAAAAGAGGAAACACAAAGAATGCATTATTCAGGTGCCAGCAAAAATTACACCCACCTATTTATTATTGGAAGCTAAGTAGACTGTCGAGATACACCTCGCTGAGAAAGGTAGTTTTAGAAGAATTTAAAGAAAAAAATGAAAACCTTTAAGGAAGATGGGCAGTTAAGAAATACAAAATATAAATAAATAAAATAGAAAAAAAATCATTTTTTCAGCTCCAGAAAGAAAATTCACCACAGAAATAGCTACCACTAATGTACTACCACACACAGTTCTTACCACCTGATAAAAGTATTTTTACTTTACCAGTATGGTAGGAAATCAGCTTTCTGGATCCTTACTCCTTAACTTTACTATTTAACACAATTATTAATCCGATTCTTGTTATTAATGTTTTTATTGAATTATAAGATAAAATAAAAATACAAAATAGGAAGCAAATAGGAAAACAGTGGAATAGGAATAACAGATTATTTATCAGCTTCTAACAAATTGGGCCCTGCACTCGACTGATGATGAAAATGAGTTTATTTATGTAGAATAAAGGCAAAGTAACAATTCTGACTTAAATTCAACTGGGACTTCATGTGTTATGACATAATAGATTGAATGCAGGACTTAGAATAAAGAAAATGGGTTCAAATCACCCACAGTTAAATAGTTTCTTTGATCACCTTGTGCCATTCAATCTTTACCTCAGTTTAGCCCATCTCACAGGGCAGAATAAAATTGGATAATCACATTTATGCCAGGTTGAGACCCCTAGATGACAGAACATATTCAATTATGGCTAACAACAATAAGGCTTCGTACCCTAATAGTATGATGTAATAATAACGAAAAAAAGTCCTTCTGAACTTGTATAAAATACTCTTCTCTCACTGTTCAGTATTCAAGCTACATTTATCTGGGTTAGTGGAAAGAAGAGCAATATTTGCAGTCACCTTTCACTGTTGGTGATGCAGAATATAGATGAGTAAAATTAACCTTCTCCACCTTGGTGGCCTCCAGATATGCTGGATGGCAATTCCAATCAATGATGAACTATTAGCTCTTTCTAGGTAAACCCATCCATCGTTCCCAGCCTCCCACTTCCAGCTCACCTTATTCCTGCAGCTTTTCTGCCACATTGCTACCTGTATCTTCAAGAGCTGGTAAGCCCTGAAAGAATGACATCAGTTGAAAATCAGACCCTTGGCAGCCTAAAATGAAACAGAACACATGCCAAGTACTCTCTAGAGGTATCCCAAGACATACCAATGCCAAAAAGCTGTCATTTCTATAATCATTTGGTGTCTAAAAGCCATAACTATCGCTCTCCATTTTATAGAACACCAGAACAGGAGGTTGTTACTAACTCAAACCCCCGTTTCTCATCATGATGTGCTAGTTCCTATTATACCTCCTGGGGAAATGCCTCTTAATAAAGACTGAGCTATCTTGTGTCTTCCATGTAATAGTATTCCACAACAGGGTACCTTAAATTTTCATTTTCAAAACATAAGCATTGACTTATGTAGGAGACAGCATTTTAAGGGTGGAGGACCCTCCCCTCCACCCTTAAAATGCTGCCATGCATGTCGCAAAGCTGGAATTCCTGGTCTTTTGCCAGCCTTTCTCCTTTGTCCTTTAGATCACAATGGAAACCATTGAGAATCACGGCTGCCTCTATTTGCATAGATCTGCCGTTCAGGTGAAAAGCTGCATTTTATGTTTTCCCATAGTACAATGTAACACTACACTAAGATAAAGAGGCAAAATCCCGAATGGGATTGGAGTAAGACAGTTGCCAACAAAAGGCATCTGACAGCAATTCCATCTTGTATTTTACACTACAGAAGGATGAAATCTGCTGGCAAATCACCATTTTTTATCTATGCCTTGACAGAATAGGAACTAGCACAGGGCTAGTTTGATTTCTTCCCACCAAATCCGAGGTGGATTGCAAATCTCGGCGCAAATCTCGGTTTGCTCATACGCGCACTCGCGCACACCACTTCTGCGCATGTGCAGAAGTGTCTGGCCGGGTGGGCAGAACCTCCCACTGCTGACCCTACCGGTTTGGCCAATTCGGGCTGAACCGGGAGCAACCAATGACTACTGTAGTAGGGAAATCACTACTTTAATCCCAGAATAATATGAACTCAGATGGATCAGCTGCCTACTTCAGGTATGCTCATTGTAATGGACCATGTTTTCCTCTCACAGTGGTAGCAGAATGACGTAGCTACACAATTTAACTTCACCTGGATTCCACCCAAATGTAAGAATTGACAAACTTCCTGTTCGTTTGTGTGTTTAAAATTATATAGCTGCCTATCTTGTGGTACACAATTCTGAGAGGCAAACAACAATGATGAAGCGGGAAGGGGGATTCAAGAAAAGCCAGGATCCCAAGCAAAATTCTTTCAATTCATCTCTTCCATTCCCAGGCTACAATCTTAAGGTCCAAGTCCCTTGGGGGGTGGGGGGTAGCCAGATATCCACACAGAAGGCTGAGAGGATGATGGCTTCCAGATCTCAAGGGGGAGAATGTTCCACAGGACAGGGAATGGCTACAGAAAAGACATACCGTATTTATCGGCGTATAACACGCACCGGCGTATAACACGCACCTTCATTTTAAGAGGGAAATTTCAGGAAAAAAAATTAAATTTCAAATAAAGAACTTTGAAGCAAAATAAGGGTAGCTCAGAACTTTTTTTTATTAATATTATTACCATTTATAAGGTAAATAATGTAAAAGGAAAATGTGGTGAAACTCACTTAACGACGGCCTTGGTTAGCAACCAAACTTTTAGGCTCAATTGTGGTCATAAGTTCTTTCTTTCTCTCTCTCTCTTTCCTCCTTCCCCCCTCTCTCCATTTCTCTTTCTTTCTCTCTTTTTCTCTTTCTTTCTCTCTCTTTCTCTTTCTTTCCCTTCGTCTCTCTCTTTCTATCTGTTTCTCTCTCCTTCCTCTGCCCATCTCTCTCACTCTGTGTTTGTCTGTCTGTCTGTCTCTCACTCACTTAATCAGTCTCTATCTATCTGTCTCTCCCTCCCTCTCTCTGTGTGTGTCACTCACTCTGATTCTCTCCCTCCCTCTCTCTGTCTCTGTATGCCTGTCTCTTCCTCTTTCCCCGTCTGTCTCCGATTCATTCTCTATCTGTGTCTCTCTCCGTCTCTCTCCCTCCCTCTCTTTCTCTCTGTCTCTGTCTTTCCCTCCCTTCCCCTCTGTCTCTCTCTGTGTATGTCAGTCACTCCCTCTCTTCCCTCTCCCCCCGCCCCAAACCGGGAAGCAGCAGAAGGGCCGGCATGCCAGAGGTTACGGACGCCTCCTCCCACAGCGGGCCAGGTGGCCCGGCAGGGGCGTCAGGCAGAGAAGCCGCGAGAAGCCGCGCGTATCTCCGCCGGCTTCCTTCGACAGGGAGGAGAAACGTGTGCTGTGGTGGCTGTCAAAGGGAGCCGGGGGAGATGCGCGGGGCTTCCCTGCTCGATGCCCCTGCCGGGCGCAAGGCTCTGGGAAGGGCAGAGAAGCCGCGCGAAAGGCAGGGAAGCCGCGCGTATCTCCGCCGGCTTCCTCCGACAGGGAGGAGAAACGTGTGCTGTGGTGGCTGTCAAAGGGAGCCGGGGGAGATGCGCGGGGCTTCCCTGCCCAATGCCCCTGCCGGGCGCAAGGCTCTGGGAAGGGCAGAGAAGCCGCGCGAAAGGCAGAGAAGCCGCGCGTATCTCCGCCGGCTTCCTCCGACAGGGAGGAGAAACGTGTGCTGTGGTGGCTGTCAAAGGGAGCCGGGGGAGATGCGCGGGGCTTCCCTGCCCGATGCCCCCTCTTTGGCCCTTCCCCCCGCCCGTTCGCTCGCTCCAGGGGGCTGTGGCTCCGGCGCAGCCACAGCCCCGGGCATTCCGCCCGCCCGTTCGCTCGCTCCAGGGGGCTGTGGAGCCGTGTGTACAGGGAGGCGGGCGCCCGGTGCCCGGACGGGATCGCTCCGGCGGCTGCTTTCCCACCGCGCGGGATCACCGGGATTTTGGCCGCTCCTGGCTCCGCCGGGCTTCCGTTCTCTGCCGGCGGGGAGATGGTAAGAGGAGAGGCGGTGCGATCTCCTGAGCAGCCGCCCCGTGCCGCCAGGCGCTCCTTTGGTCGCTTCCACCCGCGCCCCTCTCTCGCGGGCTCCGAATTTTGATACGAGCGCAAGGGCAGTGGTTTGCCAAGGCTCCATTAGGGGTGGAGGGATGCGAAGCAGCGGCGGCGGCGGCCGTTGCCGTTGCCGCCGCCCCTTGGCGAGCTCCCGGGGTTTGGAAAGAGCCGGGAAGTGGGGAAAGGGGGGAAGCCCCTCGACCTTGCTCTACCTGCCAGGGTCCACGGTTCCCGGGTCCATCCCTCCACCCCTAATGGAGCCTTGGCAAACCACTGCCCTTGCGCTCGTATCAAAATTCGGAGCCCGCGAGAGAGGGGCGCGGGTGGAAGCGACCAAAGGAGCGCCTGGCGGCACGGGGCGGCTGCTCAGGAGATCGCACCGCCTCTCCTCTTACCATCTCCCCGCCCGCAGAGAACGGAAGCCCGGCGGAGCCAGGAGCGGCCAAAATCCCGGTGATCCCGCGCGGTGGGAAAGCAGCCGCTGGAGCGATCCCGCCGGGATACAACTTTTCCCCGCGCCCTGCAGGCACCCCCGGAGGGCATGATCGGAGGAGGGCAAGTACGGGAAGCTGCAGTCTTGCGGGAAGGGAAGAAGGACGGGAGGGAGGGAGGGAAGGGACGGGACTGTGTCGCCCCGCTGGCTGGCTGGCTTCCAGCCCCGGCGATTAAAGAAGCCAGCTTCGGCGGTTCGGTGAGCTGGCGTTAGCCCCCCTTTCCGCCGTTATTACCTTCGTGCCAGCTTTTGCCGCGGCGTGGGAAAAAAGGTGATCGGGCGGAGGAGGAGAAGGAGGCTCCGTCCTCCGCGGGGCAGTTTCGATGCCGTTGGCTGGGTTGCCTTGCAAGCGAATCCATGGGGATTAATGGAGAGGTTGGGGGTTTTTTTCTCCTCCTTCCCCTGGGAACAGTTAGCCCTCCTTGCGGTCCCTTCCCTAATGGGAGAGCAGCGCCCTCCCTCGTGTTGCCCTTTTGGGGGGGATTGCCGCCGCCGCTGCCGCCGCCGCCCCTCGGCAAGCTCCCGGGGTTTGGAAAGAGCCGGGAAGTAGGGAAAGGGGGGAAGCCCCTCGACCTTGCTCTACCTGCCAGGGTCCACGGTTCCCGGGTCCATGTATCGGCGTATAACACGCATATCGGCGTATAACACGCATACATAATTTGCCCCCTATTTTCAGGGGGGGAAAGTGCGTGTTATACGCCGATAAATACGGTACTTCCCTGGTTCCACTAGGTGGAAACATTTAAGGGAAGGGCCTGGAGCAATGCCTACTCTAGCCAATCTAGCGGAATGGATAATCCCAAGGTAACATGGCTCTATGCCAAGCAGCACTTTAAAGGTGGTATTCAGGAGCTTGAAATTGCACCCAGAAAGAAATAGAGAAAACCAGGGCAGCTTGCACAACAATGTGTGGAGTAAAACCAAGAGGCACACAGTACTGTGTGAGCTGTTATTTTGGACTAACTGTAACTCCAGGAGAGACTTCAAGGGCAGCCTCACTACAGCTGGGAAGTGACCAAGGCATGAATAACCATACGTTCTTAGAGCTCCCATTCAGTATTCACATTACTGAGAATTCTGAGAATGACGTTTACACATCTAGACAATAGCCAGGAGGATCTATAGCCCCCTATTTTGCTGGTGAAGCAGCATATGATTCTTCAGCCAGCCCCAGGAAACTTCAGATTATACACCAAATCAATTCACTGTTAAATTAATTATGCATAAAATAATGTATAATTAAAACAATAACTCTAAAGAAAAGGAATTTTTTTTCAAGTGTGTTTATATATATGTGTGTGTATATACACACCCACCCACAGAGAGAGAGAGCCTGACATCTGCATTGAGAATTAACTCTGCTAAACACAACTCTGATTTCCATCAGCAGGCTGTATACAACAGAATGTAATCCAACTTGCTGGGTGGTATTAGGTTGGGTTGGCAAATTAATCTTTTAAAATACTTACATATACATACATACATACATACATACATACAACCAAAGACCTACATACAAACACCCGCGAAAACCTCAGAAAACACATACATACATACATACATACATACATACATACATACATACATACATACATACATACATACATACATACTTTCCATTATCTTTATCCAATTGTCATTTTTTTCTCCCCAGAGATATTGGAGAAAATCTCAAATATTTTGATCATGAATATTCCTATGGATATTTCTGACTCATTTGAACCTGGGCCTGGCAAATTAAAATCTCTCCACTGAGCACCCCACTTACTCCAGATTGCCAGTTCCATCTACATGCATTTATCCATACATATCAGCCCAGTTTTCTCTAAATTTTTGATAGCAAGATAGTAAGAGCATAGTACCAAATAAAACTCAGTTAATCCTGGAAAACCAAGTGCATCTAAAGTTTTTCTAACAATACTATCTAAATAGTATAAATTACTTAAAAATATTTTAAAAAATAATGTTTTGCATAACTGGTGAGAAATCCAGCAGCCTAGAGTTTAACAACATTTAGTAGGCAAAGTGTACCTTAAGATCATCATTCATTCATTCATTCATTCATTCTACACATTTTTGAATTTCACAAATCAAAAATTTGGGCAGGATCTTTTGTAAATTAAGTTGGGCTATCAGAATCTCCTTCCCCCCACCAAATCCTGCTTTCCTACAAACTTTGCATTTACAACACATATCATAGTGGTGCTTTGCTTTGTGGGTTACCCCAATTTTTCCATTACCATGATTATCTAGATCCGCGCCAGTCCGGCTTCCGACCCGGTCACAGTACCGAGACGGCATTGGTCGCGTTGGTTGATGATCTCTGGAGGGCGCGGGATAGAGGTTATTCCTCTATCCTAGTCCTATTAGACCTCTCAGCGGCTTTTGATACCATCGACCATGTTATCCTATTGCGCCGACTGGGGGGGTTGGGGCTGGGAGGCACCGTTTTGCGGTGGTTCTCGTCCTACCTCTCTGGTCGGTCGCAATATGTGTTGACGGGAGGGCAGAGGTCGACCTCGAGGCCCCTCGTATGTGGGGTTCCTCAGGAGTCGGTCCTCTCACCCCTCCTTTTCAACACATATATGAAGCTGCTGGGTGAGATCATCCGTGGTTTTGGGGTGGAGTACCATCTGTACGCTGATGATACTCAGTTGTACATATCCACCCCAGACCACCCCAACGATGCCGTCGAAGTGCTGTCCCGGTGTTTGGAGGCCGTACGGATCTGGATGGGTGGTAACAAACTCAAGCTCAACCCTGCCAAGACTGAGTGGCTGTGGTTTCCGGCACCCCGGTTCAGCCAGATTATTCCAACTCTGGCCATAGGGGGCGAAACACTGGCCCCCGTGGAGAGGGCGCGCAATTTGGGTGTCCTCCTGGATCCCCGGCTGTCCATGGAAGACCATGTGGCAGCCGTGGCCAGGGGGGCGTTTCATCAGGTACGCCTGATGCGCCAATTGCGCCCCTTACTGGACTGGGCTGCCCTTCGCACAGTCACTCAAGTTCTCGTGACGTCCCGACTCGACTACTGTAATGCTCTCTACATGGGGCTTCCCTTGAGGTGAACCCGAAAGCTACAGTTAGTCCAAAACGCAGCTGTGCAGGTGATTATGGGAGCCACTAGATGCTCCCACATAACACCGATCCTGCATGAGCTGCATTGGCTTCCTGTGGTCTTTCGGGTGCGCTTCAAGATCTTGACGACTATCTTTAAAGCGCTCCATGGCTCGGGGCCTAGTTATTTGCGAGACCGCCTCTTGCCCCATACATCCCTTAGACCGATACGCTCCCACAGAGAGGGCCTTCTCAGGGTGCCGTCAGCCGGACAATGCCGACTGGCGACACCCAGGGGAAGAGCCTTCTCTGTGGCGGGGCCAGCCCTTTGGAACGACCTACCCCCCGAATTACGCATCATCACCGACCTCCGCCTCTTCCGCCAATGTTTAAAGACATACCTATTCCAACAAGCCGGCCTAGCCTAACCTCCCATGGGGACTTTTAGATAGTTTTATTGGGTATTTTAAAATTGGGTTTTTAGCATAGGATAAGACGGTTTAATTTATATTTTAAATTGTGTATTTATTTTTGTACTCTGTATGTTTTTTAAATTTCCTGTGCGCCGCCCTGGGTCCTTTGCGGAGAAGGGCGGGATATAAATGTAAATAAACTAAACTAAACTAAACCATAAGCACAAAAATGGCGCTATATAAAGAATATAAAGCTGCCTTAAGAATCTATTAAAATATTGCATGCTCTGATTCCACATCATGAGCACATTTGCTTCTTTCTCTACATAGCTGAAGATATTAGGGCTGGAATTTGCACTCATAGCCCATCTTCAATGACTGAGCTACAATCTACAATGACTGCGAAAATGGAGTGGTCTATTATTTCCCCCCTTTTGGAGCACAAAATAGCAATTGCAATACGTGAACAAGGGGCACATGCCCCAGGATGATTACCTGTTGTAGTTGGGTACAGTGCCCTTGTCCAAATCTCGAAGTGTGAAGGGGTCCACACGAGCACAATACCATTCCAGCTGCCCCTTATACAAGGTATCAGTAACATGAAGGATCTCTTGACACTTCACACATAGAGCATAAGGGTTTGAAAGCTCCAGGAGGCTCAGGTTAGCACGCACATAAAATGAGTCACCAAGAATTTTCTTTCTGGAGTCAAATGCTTCTTTGAGAGGCTGATAACCTAACAAAGAGAAGAAAGTACAAGAAAGGAAGGGGTTTTTAAGGGTCTGTATAGACCAGCATCCTACCAGAACATTAGATGCTCTTTAGAGATGAAAAATAAATAATCAGGTGTTCATTTCTATATATTTTAATATGGTCAACACAGATGTAGAATATATTCAAGTCTGGTGTCCAAATGGATCAAAGATGAATAGACACAACACAACACCATATGCTTAGCTACTTACTTTTGATGTCAGGTGAGAATAGAAGAGCAGATGGTTCCTTCCATTGCAACAAGCTTAAGTGAGCAACCTCCAGTGTGCAGTTCTCCAAAGAGAGCCCCTCTCCATTCAGCTGTGGCTCCCTAAGCTGAGAGGGAGGGAGGGAGGGAGGGGGAGAGAGAGAGAGAAGATTCATTAGCTTCAGATTAACATTTCTGGGGTTAAAATAAATGTTTTACCTTCTTTGTAACTGTAAAGTGTATAAGAAATCAAGAGAAGATTGATGAATACAAGCTAGATAGCAGGTTTCCTTAACAGGCTTTTGAAACAAGCTGTTGCTGGGTTCTTAGATCTTCCTTTAAACAAAGAATGGAAGTCTTGTAAGCTCTTAAAACAAACAACTCCTCCAAAGTTTTCTCAAACAGGCTACAAGCTGTTTACTGGTGGATGCATGCTCGTGCTTGGTTATTTCTGCCCAATGTCATTATATGAGAAAACTATACGCAGAGAAACTTGTGTATGCAGGCTACATTAACAGCAATTTTATTTATGACCAAAAGGCCCAAAATGTTTATAAAAACGTTTTTAAAACCTTTTGGCTGTAAATAAAATTGATGAACAGCAGTGACTAAGTCAGACACATGGAATAATCTAACATCATAAACAATTCCAGTTTTATTATTCTCTTATTGTGATGGAATATCTAACAGACCTTGGAAATATAGGAGGAGGGGGAAGAAAGACCATTATAGGAGAAAGATTAAAGATTTTAAAAATACCCAGCAGGGCTGTTAAAGATTTAGGGGAGGGGGAAATATAAGAAACAGACCCAGGGTAACCCCATCTCAATTATGCTGGGTAGTAATTGAGCTGAAGAATTGCTTTGGCAGGTTTTCAAGAGTCTGCTACATTATCCTACTAGAACTAAAGTTTGTTCCAGAAATTCAAGTAATTATCTTCTTCTGAATTTGTCTGTCTCAAAGGACTTGCCACCATCAGGGCATTCTTTCAGAACAACAATCCAAACCTTTGCTCAACAGAAGATACTCAGATATTGTAGAATTGACTTGCTGTATTTCTAAACAAATGAAATAATATGTATTACCATCCTGAGGGAAAGAGAAGGGGAGATAATTCAGCTCAAAATCAAAAATTACCAACTGCGCTAGGAATTCCTCAAGCTAGTATAACATACGTTGAAAATCAATCGGCTGCTGAGAGATAGAACTTTTAATCAGATACTCAAAGAGAAGGCCAATCAGTAAGTAACATAAGCAACTCCATTATGCTTGGTATATAGTCCAATGACCAGAATCAAAAAACAGAACTTGGAAAGGAACTTTGAGAAGCTTCATTTCCAGTATTCTGTTTTCACTTTGGGGATAAAAACCTATCAAATAGGATTTCGTTTGTTTTAGTGCTTTAGAAACATAACAACAGTTGTGTTGGATAGACCAAAAGTGTAGCATTCATATTTTGTAACAGTCAAATAGATGATGTTGAGCAACCAATAAATTTATGATATGCTTCATTCAATTCAATGTTGTTTTAAAGTATTAAGGAGTTATGCCTCTAAGTTATAGAATGCAGGAATAATATGCTGGTTTCCAAAGTAATCACTAGACTGGGGTTGCTAGCTACTATAGAATAGTGTGAATATGCTTGGGGTAAAATGGATCTGTTGTACTTATAGCATATTGGCCAAAATGTGCAAAACCGATTGTTCTTATCTTTAGCAAGGAAAGCTACATGTGACATAGAAAAGGCTGGTAACTTTATCTAAACTTTCTCTAGATTACTAAACAATATTCAGTAAAAGCCTAAATTAACTAAATCTATGATGTGTGGTGGAGGTTAGTATATTTGGGCAACTTTGCAATAACCACAGCACATAAGAGACTATGAATTAGAATATATAAAAAGCACTAAAATTTATATCAGAAAGTATGAATTGGTTTCATCTACAGTAGGTTGCTATGAATATATAGGGAGTTTGGAGTCCATAGATTGTTAAGGATTGTAATGAATTGTGTTAATGTGAGAAAAGCAGATGAAACAGACTTTGGTGGAAATCGTGCAATATCCTGAATGAGTGTGATGCATTATAAAAATTACTGTTAGGTTTCCTGAATGGATAGACGAGAGCAAGAGGAAAGAATATAGAAAAAGAGACTGGATCTTCAAGAAATTGAAAATTAAGTAAGAATGGTGACTATATGTTGAGCACAGGAAATGGTGTGCTTCAAAAATGTGATTTAAACATACCATATTTTTCCGAGTATAAGACACATCTTTTTCCCCCCAAAAGAGGGTGAAAATTTGAGTGCTACTTATACACCAAATGTAGCCCCAGCCACCTCCCACCAGAGGCCAAAAATGTGAGGAATTGAGGCAGCAATGATCTGTGGCAATCCCTGCAGCCTAGAACAGCTGTTTGGGGGTATTCTGGCAGTCCGATTCATCTGCCAATCAGCTGTGTTGCATTAGGCTGCAATAAGCTGACCTGGCTGGTCAGAGTTTGCAGCAGCAATCATATTCAGAAAGCACACACAAATAACTGATTCAGCAGAATTAATAATAATAATAATAATAATGTGCAATACAATACCAAAAGCAGGTTTTCCAAGGTAGCAGTAAATACAAGCAAAACACAAGCAATTTCACTTTCAGTTCTCATCTAAGCGAAGCTCCTTCCTGTCTCCTTGTTGCTCACACAGCAAATACTGTTTCAGAGTTCAAATAGCCCTCATTGCCTGACTTAGTTGCTATGCCTCTTCATTGGCTGACCTTGTTACCATGTGTTTCAAGTCAGGAAGCTAGCCAGCTGAATACCATGCAGACACAGATTTTTTTTCCTTCTTATTTTCCTCCCCAAAAACTAAAGTACGTCTTATACTCAGGAGCGTCTTATACTCTGGAAAATATGGTAAGTCTCTTCATGTACATGTAGCAAAGGAATTGATAAAAATCTAAATTCATGATTATTTTGACCTTTTATGATGAGGATTAGTGAAGGATATAAAAGCGATGAGCAATTCTGAATATGGGACAGATTTTTTTTTGCTGTCAAGAGTGAATCTTACTGTCTCTAACAAGGGAAAGTGGTATGCGGCTACTTGCAACATTGTGTCTAGGTCTGGCTGGTTAAAAAAAAAAAAAAAAATTCTACTCTCTCCTCTGGGCTCTGAGATGGGCGGTGGAAAGTGGCTTTTCTTTGTCCCTGCCTGACTATTTTAATTATGGAAAATTTCCAGCGTCTTTTTACAATTGGGACTCTCTCTGGATATTAATGAAGAATTTTTTTTTTGGATTTGTGGTTCCTTTCTGGATTACCTTCGTTATTATAACTATTGAGTTGGAAAATTGTCTCTCTCTTGGTTCCTGAATTTTACAACGTTCCAACCTTGATCTGAACTTTTGGCTCCCGGTTAGTCTCACCAGCCCCACCCTGAAAACGCCATTTTGGTGGCATTAACTCTAACAGTTAAGATGGCTCAAGAAACAGCACTGACAAGTTTAGAACAATGGATGGCTTCTCTTGAAACTGTTATACAAACTTTGGTTCAAGAAATTCAGGCCCAGCGGGCAGAAAACATCATTTTCAAGAAGGAGCTATTGGACACACGGAAGCAAACGCTGGAAATCACACAGAAGACTGAAGAATTGGAAGGGGGGCTGGTGGGGGTTAAGGGAGAGATTAAAAATGTTACTAAAGAGGTTGAGGAAACAAGTGGGCCTGTGTCTAGGATTGATATGGAAAGAATGACATATTTTTTGAGATTTCAGAATGTTTTTGAGCAACCTGGTGAATGCCTCCCTGATCTTATGAGCACAATTTTAGCAGACTATTTACAAAAACCTAAGGATGAGATCAGGGGGGACATTGACCTAGCCTATAGAATTAACTCAGCATATGCCAGGATAAATGAAGTGCCTAGAGAGATACATGTGAAATTTGTTAGAAGGTCAACCAGAGAGGAAATCTTGAAGGCGCAGAGAGAGAACCCTTTAATTTACCAACAAAAAACGGTCACTATCTTGAAGCAGATTCCTAGAAAGATTCGAGAAGCAAGGAGGAAATTTTCCTTCTTGTCTAAAATTTTATTTGATCATGGGATTTGGTTCAAGTGGGTGACACCCGAAGGGATGCTGGTGTTCTGGGAAGGAGGAAGAGTGAGGATTAAAACAGTTGCTGAGGTGGAAGCCTTTCTTAAAAAAACATTCCTCTGCCCTGGGGGAAGATCCAGGGGGGACGGAGGGGGCCACGGCCCCGCCCGCTGGGGGCCAGGGAGGAGAAAAAGAAGATACAATAGCCAAGAGACTTAGATCGAAAAAATAACTTTGCCTTGATTTTCCTGAACAATTTTGCATAATATTTTCTGGATTTTTTGTAAATGTCTGACAGCATGGAATTGAGAATTTAGGTATATGTACTTGCTTTTACCTTGTAGTGTTATGAAAAATGCTTTTTTTTTTGTTATTTTTTTATTGTGTATTTTGAGGTCTCGGAAGGGCCGACGACTCTGACGTGAATGCTCTCAAAATTTCTTTGTATCCCTTACCCTACCCTATAGAAAAAATGTAAAACCAATAAAACTTTTTCAATATAAAAAAAAAAAAAGAGTGAATCTTGAGAGTAAAATTGTCATGGAATAAAAAAGAAAGCCATGAAAGATATGTCTGAAGTTATAAAGTCTGGTGGAAAAGAAAGTATGAGCCCCACATGAAAAAGTATTAGATGATAGATTAATCTTCCAAGAGAATGAATGGAAAGTAGATATAAGTTAAGAGGATATAGAAGATGCCTGAAGCAGAGAATTATGTTACTGAGGTCCACAAAAGTAGGTAAAGATACATTTAATGGGGAGTTTAGAATGGACACCTGGTGGAATGATAAACTGAAAGAGTTTGTGGAGGGGGGGTTGGAAATCCATATAAGAGAATGATTGCGGCAGCAAAACTGAGAATAGTAGTATTTATGGCAAATAATGTAATAAAAGAAAAGGAATCGTTATGAAGAAAACACAGAGCAGTTTTGATGGAGATTTTTTTCTTATTCTGAAGTTTGGCAGAAAATCAAGACAAGGAGCCTCATTGATGAATAATATAGATAGGTAGGTAGGTAGGTAGGTAGGTAGGTAGGTAGGTAGGTAGGTAGGTAGGTAGGTAGGTAGGTAGATAGATAGATAGATAGATAGATAGATAGATAGATAGATAGATAGATAGATAGATAGATAGATAGATAGATAGATAGATAGATAGATAGATAGATAGATAGATAGATAGATAGATAGATAGATAGATAGATAGATAGATAGATAGATAGATAGATAGATAGATAGATAGATAGATACATAGATACATAGATACATAGATAGATACATAGATAGATAGATACATAGAGAGAGAGAGAGAGAGACAGACAGACAGACAGACAGATAGACAGACAGACAGTGTGTATGCACGTGTGTGGTGTGTTCATTCCAGCATAACTCTAGAACACCTCGAGTAATTTCAACCAAACTAATACACAGATGACTTACTCTCTGAAAAAAACACATGGGGGGGGGGGGGAATTCTGTTAAAATACAGCCTGTTGTGCCTTAAAATGGCTTCTACTGTACAGGGTAGTGGAGTTGACATGGTAACAGCTTCACGGTACTCCCCAAGGGGGCTCCCTCTGTTAAGGGGGAAAATCCAACATTAGAAATTACATTTGGTCTGGACATTTTCCTCCTATAAATAAATACCCGGGCAACACCGGTTATCAGATAGTTAAAAATAAAAGTGATAAAATGATTTGACGTTAACTAAAAACGTTAACTGAAAGGGAACATTAGAAAGAGTATTTTAAAGTTGTGTATGGGGATGGCAGATATATGTTGAAAATTGGAACTGAAATAAATGCTTCAAATATTAATGTCCCAAAAGTTAAGTGTTTCTCTCTTTCTTTTCCAACTCTCCCTTTATAGAAATTAGCCATAATTTTGCAGAACTGAGTTCTATTCATACTTCTAGGAGCCGACATCCCTCTCGGAGTCCTGCTTTCTCAGCTTCTGAGCCCGGTTTCACCCACTGGATATAAATCCCAGTTCTGTTTCCCCCAAGGATGGAAATGTCTCCAGTCAGTCCAATGCTCTGGGGTCCTGGAACACTCAAGGATCCTGTGTTGGGCAAATGCACCGTAACTGATCTAAAAGGGAAAGCAAACAATGAGAGGGATTTAGATTCCGGTCTCTGCATAAATGGAGAGATGGATATGACTTCTGTTTTACAAGAACAATAGAGGCACATCCAGTAAAACGTTCTAGTTTACATCAGGCATCAATCATGCAATCATGAAAGGCTGGATTTTTTACAACTACTGCAGAGTTTTTATCTGAAGAGCTATGCAATAACTAAATTCATGGCACTGCTAGGTCCTAGGGAGGCAATATATTTTTATCGTGCAGCCTAAGGACACATGAATCCCAAACTTAAATTTTTGTCCTGACACAATAGTACCTTTTTTTCATAGATCTACCTAATCTCAGCTACAGCAACACCTTGGGCAACAGCCTCCATTTCTTGTGCAAGAAAGATTGTTGCCAAATTTTAAGATGGAAATTTTCCAGCTTTTAACTAGCTGATATTAGGATTTAATGGACCACTATTCCTATCACCCCCTAGCTACCAAATCTAATGGCGAATATGAGAGTTGCAGTGCTCATGTTAGACTGCATTTAGAAGATGTCAAATTAATAAAAAAGTTATATTTTACCCATCAACAAGTTTTACTTTGTTTTGTTGCAATTCTTTGGATCTAATATAATTTCCATGTTAATCGGGAGGGGAGGGTGCATTTTCTTTCTTTTTTAATGTGAACTGTCCTAGAGAAGTATATTGCAGAGCAGCAAGAAAATAACTGAAAATATGAAAGATGATTGCAAATCTGGATTCCATTTACTAAAAAGGAAAATACTATATTCTAATAGTAGGGTGAGCCATTCCCATGATGTATCAGCTTCCCTAGTTGGACCCTGGTAGTCTGAACTGGCAAGGACGTAGAAGGTGGCAGCGTAAATAGTGCCCATAGGTTGCAGCATCAGGGGGCTGAGCAGAGGTGGTATTCAGCAGGTTCTGCCCAGTTCTGGAGAAACGGTAGCAGAAATTTTGTAGTAGTTTGGAGAACCAGTAAATACCACCTCTGACTGGCCCCGCCCCCATCTATTCTCTGCCTCCCGAGTCCCAGATGACTTGGGGATTTTGCAGCATCCTTCCCCTGGAGTGGGGAGGGAATGGAGATTTTACAGTATCCTTCCCCTGCCATGCCCACCAAGCCACACCCACAGAACTGGTAGTAAAAAAAATTGAATGCCACCACTGGTGCTGAGCTTTGAGTTTTGATGGTCGAGGACAATCTTATTATCTATGACACTTTTGTCAATAACGTTGTCTCTAGAAACCAAGGAGGAAGCCAAACAGACCTTCTGGCAAAGTTTTGTGGATCACCATCATCGGACAGGCAGGCTTCTGATTTTGCTCTGATGTGTGGACTGCTGGAAGATGAAGGTGACCTGGCAGAAGAGGTTGTGGTGGTGATGCTTCCTGATGGGGAGAAAGATGGAAAGCAAGTTCGTATTATTCACTCTTATGTTGCATGTAGAGAGCTGGGGAGATTCAGGGGAGGAGAAACAATGACATAAATATGGGAACAAAATCCCAAATGTAACGGCTCTTTCCTTTGCAAGGCTACTGTGCCATTGGACTGGTGGAACTCACTAAAGGACCTACACACCTACAAACTTGGGTCACTTGGGTCACAAACCTGGGTGATGTCAGCCCCCCCCCCCAAAGATAGCAAGTCATGGAGTAAATATGGCCCCTTTAAAGAACCCCCATATTACATTAAAATCAGGGCTGTGAATGTCCATTCATGGAATTTTGAATTGAATTTAGGCATTGAATGATGGGGGTTTGGGCACACCTTTGGCATACGTAACATCTAAATGCAAAAATCCAGACAGGATCAGGCTAAATGCCAATCTTCCTGTTAGATGCCTTGGTAGTGAACGCCACAAAACTATCTGATCTCAGGATATACAGTGAGGCAGGCTCTAGAGATTTACAACCTGTCACCAAGAACCAATAACAGCCAGAAGCTGAAACATTCATCTTTTCCAGTTTCTACTCTTCTGAATCTGAATCACATTCATTGTCTAACCACTCCCCCTCCCCAATAAATTAAGTACACCAAACAGGAATAACTTGAGTCAAGCATGCATGCAGGACACCAGTGCGCCCCTGGATAATTAACCCAGAGCTAGCAACTGAAAGCATGGGGCAAGTGTGCCCCCTAGTGGATGCATATTCATGCAGGTGATTTTGTAAGAGGGAAGGCTCTTCTCTGCTTGCCCCAATAATCCCTTTAGTTTTGAAGATGAAAATGTTTGATAGGAAACCATG
Organism: Rhabdophis nuchalis; assembly: GCA_039707465.1. Lineage (NCBI taxonomy): Eukaryota > Metazoa > Chordata > Lepidosauria > Squamata > Natricidae > Rhabdophis > Rhabdophis nuchalis. The sequence continues at coordinate 93,448,506 of CM077648.1, read as the reverse complement.
ATTAGCAATACCTGTTAAGTCTTCCATGCTACCAAAAGACCCATAAGACCAACTGAAGACAGAAAAAATACAGAACACAATGAGGAAAAACATTACTTTTTACAAAAAATCCAAATCAAATCTCTTCTATTCTTTAATTTCTTCAAATAATTCATAGGACATATAAAAGATCCTTTCCAGTGCTCATTAATTCTCCATCATGTTATCATATTATCTATATTGATACAAAAAATTGTAACCTGAGCAGGGTAATTTCATTACCTCTTTGTCTGTCTCATTACTCCTATAGTTTTGTTGTTATTAGTTGCGAAGTTGTGTCCGACCCTTTGCAACCCCATGGACAATGTTCCTCTAGGCCTTCCTGTTCTCTACCATCCTTTAGAGTACATTCAAGCTCACGTCTACTGCTTCGGTCTACTCCATCCCCCTCATTCTCTGTCTCCCCTTCTTCTTTTGCCCTCAATCTTTCCCAGCATTAGGCTCTTCTCCAGTGAGTCCTTCCTTCTCATAAGGTGGCCAGGATCTTCAGGATCTGGCCTTCTAAAGAACAGTCAGGGTTGATCTCCTCTAGAACTGATCACCTTGCAGTCCAAGGGACTCGCAGACGTCTTCTCCAGCACCATAGTTCAAAAGCCTCAATTCTTCAGTGCTCAGCTTTTCTTATGGTCCAACTTTCACAGCCATACATTGCAACTGGGAAAACCATACCTGACTGTAAGCACCAACCTTAACTATCCACACTTTTTATAGGCAAGGCGATGTCCCTGTTTTTTAGCATGCTGTCTAGATTTGCCATAGCTTTCCTCCCCAGCTTTAAAATCTCTTATTTGGAACAGTTAAAATCTCTGGGGAGCAGGTTAGAATTTAAGGTGCTCCTGTTTCTTGCCTGGCCTATTTCTGTTCTCTGCCATGACTTCATTCCTTTCATTCCCTTTCCAGAAGAAAAACGTTTTATTTCTCATAGAGAAAACTAATTGGCAGAGAGAAACTTGAGAAAGAGCAGACCTTGCGCTTCAAGATTCTGACGACCATCTTTAAAGCGCTTGCACTTCAAGGTTCTGACGACCATCTTTAAAGCGCTCCATGGCTCGGGGCCTAGTTATATGCGAGACCGCCTCCTGCCCCATACATCCCTTAGACCGATACGCTCCCACAGAGAGGGCCTTCTCAGGGTGCCGTCAGCCGGACAATGCCGACTGGCGACACCCAGGGGAAGAGCCTTCTCTGTGGCGGGTCCAGACCTATGGAATGACCTACCCCCTGAACTTCGCACCATCTCCCACCTCCGCCTCTTCCGCCAATGTCTAAAGACATATTTGTTCCAACAAGCCGGCCTAGCCTAACCTCCCATGGGGACTTTTTAGGAAGTTTTAAATTTGGGTCTTTTAAAATTTGGTTTTAGCATAGGATAGGATTATTTAATAGTTATTTTAAATTATATTTATTGTATTTTGTATGTTTTTTAAATTTCCTGTGCGCCGCCCTGGGTCCTCTGTGGAGAAGGGTGGGATATAAATTTAAATAAAATAAAAAAATAAAAAAAATAAAAAAGAAAAAAGAGACTGGATTGTTCAAATTCAGCACTGAAAAAATATCTCATGTGTTTCTACCAAACATTTGACAATCTGAATTAAACGAAGTCAAAAGGAGTCAATCCCGAATTCACGCTAACACTGCAGTTCTACCTGTCTGAGGCAATATATTCCTCCACCAGTCATACATTAATGCATTGTTTCATAATCTGGACAACTTAAACATGTGTGGACTTTGACTCCTAGTATTCCCTAGCCAGTTCCGGGAATTGAAGTCCACACACACACCTTGCAAAGTTGCAAAGGTTGAGGAAAAAATGCATTAATGTTCAAATGTGTCCCGCAGAAGGAAATATTATTCCGAATGGACAATCCCAAGGTTCAGTAAGATAACCGAGAGAAACTCCTATTCTAATTGATACCTCTTGAAAGGTGTTGGTCCATCTTCACGCTGCCGTCGAAGTATAGACCCTGCACATGGTGGGAAGGGAAAGATGGAGAGCCGGTTTATTTCTTTCTCTCTGTCTGGAGTCACATCCTAAGGAAAGCAGAAAACATATGTTGAAGACCAGTTCGTACCTCTCCATCCGACATTCCCTTGACTCAATCATTCTTTATCTAGGCTTGATAATTTTAATCGCAAATTGCTCAACAAAGGGCAAGTAGATATAAATAAAAATTCTGTAGACAAAGCCTTTTTTTCCTGATGTGGTTTTATCACGTTAGGCAGGTTATCATCTAACTGAGGCATTGAGGTACCATTGACAGTAGTGGGGTGAAATATTTTTATTTAATTATTTCTAACCCATCTTTATATTTTTACAAATAAAGTGGAGAAAATATCCAACACATCTTCTTCCTCTTATTTTCCCCACAACAACCCTATGAGGTAAGTTGGGCTGAGAGGAAATGATTGGCCCAACATCACACTGGTGGCTTTCTGGACTAGAATTCAATCTTCCAGTTTCTAGCCTGGTGCCTCAACTACTGGCCCTTTTCACTAACCTGATAACCTCTTAAGGCCTAGGGGTGGCATTTTGCAGAATTCTGAGTGGTCATAATGGGTGGGAATCCAGTGGTCTATAAACCCAACAATTCTAAAAAGATTTCAAATTGGTGAAGGTTAGCCCAAATACCAGAACTCTAATCAGAAGCTAATATATCTATTTTGCATATTTAGGACAAAATAGAAGGGGTAGTTCAAGTCCTATTTATACTTATATCATCACCAACATCATAGAAGATTAAAAACATACCAATCAAAATCCATCCTGAGAGAAAGGAGACAACTTCAGGAAGTAAATAGGTTAGGTTAGCATACTCAAAATTAGAAGCTAGTGTCTCCTAAAGAAGTGGAGTTGGGAACTAATCGTTCAGTCATTATACTCCACCAAAATTTTCAAATTATCTGACTTTTCTTGATTCAGATTCGCTGCACTCTCTCATTAACTGACAAGTATGTCTTCCTGCATTAAAGTATTTACCTAATGTAGGAGTTCAGTACATAATAGGCCAATAGTAGTGGCTATGACAGTCTTGCCCACCTGCTGAACACAGTGCAGACATTACATAAGTTTGTTGGTTTTAGAACAGAGATTTCATCAAAAATCATAAAAGAGCAAATTCCCACAGATATGCTGGGATTGCAATCTCCAATGTAAAACTCTCTAAATGTTCTGGGATTCTAATTTTCAAGATTCTCAATACAACCTGGGGGTAATTAGTTGTAGGAACCTGACTTACAGCCTCAACTTTGCCCTTACTACGTATATTTTCAGCTTCAGATATCAGTGTTTGCCACCTAAACAGAAAAACAGCAATAGTTTCCAAAAACATATACAATTATCTTACGCCAGATCAGCTCTTTCCTCCAAAAAGCATCAATTGTCTTTCTTCATTAATAGCTGCCACAAGATAGTCCTCTACATTTTGCTGAACTTTCAGCAGCTCTCCCTATCAAGACAGCTTTTGAAAATTATACCTCAGTAAGTCAAGACTGACTCCTCTGTGCCACCTAATTCTTTGTAATTAACTGAGCTCTTTCAGCATTTAAGAATGTGCCTTTTTAGTTCATGGCTTATGCATCCTCTTCTTACCACATCTGTCTCTTTTGGAAATACAATGTCCAGGATGTCTGGTGAATCTACAATCCCATCCTCTAGGGACAAAGGCTTCTCTATTATGCTCCAACTGCTGCTGTAGATTGAATGAGAAGAGGAACATATCTTGGGGGGCAGGAGGAGAGAAAAAAGAGAGAATGAATGCAAGATACTTCAATAAAGTAACTCATCCCTTAAGATCCATTCCTACAGAGACACACACTTAATTTGCAGACAGGAATTCTTTGCATTACTACATTTACTGCATTGATTCTATGGACGGTAAAAAGACCGTTCCTTTTCTGATTTTAAGAGTCATCCAGACTGACTCAATCATTTCAGAGGGAAATTTCACTTCTGCAGTACCAGAATGTGTTTGATTTTTTAAAAAATATCAGGCTAAAATCCTATGAATGCCATGGGATTTGTTTTTGTTTCATTTTGATAAAATATCAAAGGCTTGAAGAAGAATTTGGGACAGTTTAAATCCTACAGACTGTCATGTAGTTTAAAATTGGAATATCTAGCTGTCCTTTTTGCCTTCTTGATGGACGGAGGGTGGGGCTATTTTTTACACATGCTCCTTGTGTTCTGATTTCACACTCTTGCAATTATCTAGAAGATGAGGGCACAGAGGATAGTTTATATCACCACTCACATGTGCCCTTTTCCTCTCTAGCAAGCTTAACGGAATTCCTGTAGAAGGAATGGCAGAACCTGTGGAGGGCAGAGTGAAAGGGGGAATCAGCCTAAAATCCCTATGTAGCCACAAGAGAATTAAATCCAACCCCTCCCCATCTTGAGTGCTGTTGACCCTCATCTAATTCTAAACAGGTGCTGGACTTTCGTTGAGAGGATTCCTGTGCATAGGCTTTTAGCAATAAATTTGTTAATTGAATTGTGTAGTCCTGTCTTTTGTGCCTGACCATTCCCTTCAATTCTAGTCTCCCTTCCCAACAAGACATTGGCCTTCTCGCCTTTCTTTTGAAGGGTCCTTGGTGCTCTCTAAGCTTGTTTTCTTGCAGACCTTTCACTACTCAAACTAGGCAACATCATCAGTGCCAGTCTGTGGTGTTACCTAGTTTAGGTAATGAAACATCTGCAAGAAAACAACCAAGCTCAGAGAACACCAAGGACTTCTCATTTCAACCCTGAGTTACAAATATTATCCTCTATTGCATTTCTCTTTTCCTCCAAACCAGGGGTGGGTTTCAAATTTTTTAGAACCTACTCTGTAGGCGTGTCCTATTTTGTGGGCGTGGCTTGGCAGTCATGTGACAGGTGGGAGTGGCCACCTTTTAAAATGTGGTGAAACTCATTTAACAACGCTCTTGCTTAGCAACCAAAATTTTGGACTTAATTGTGATGATAAATTCTTTCTTTCTTTCTTCTTTCCTTTCTTCCTTCCTTTTTCCTTCCTTTCCTTTCCTTCCCGTTGGGTCACTGGCAGCGGTAGGCCAGATTTACTTCTAGGTATGCCGGTGGAACCCCCTCTCACCGGTTCTCTAAATTTCACCAACCGGTTCTCGCGAGTAGGTGTGAGCCTGCAGAAACCCACCCCTGCTCCAAACGTACCTTCTTGGCAAGCCCCCTGTTACATAAGCATCGCTGCAACTGTCCCTCTAGGGCGATGATCTTGCCCTCGGCCTGTGTGAGTTTGCTCAGCAAGTCATCCCTGTCTTCCTCCAAGGTCCGAACACGTTTACGATACTGGTCTTTCTCAATGAGGCTTTGGGAATAATGGAACTGAATGTCATCTCGGCTCTGAATGGCCTAAAGAAACAGTGAAGAAGGGGAACTGAAGGTTGAGATTATGGGCAGAACTGTGCATAGCATATGCTCTTCTTTTCTCCAAATCACATTTTAAATAAGTTATATCCAATTTTGCACATTGCTGCATAATTTCTGCTGTGTGAGTATCTATAATCAAAAAGATAAAATGCCATGGTTTATTAAAGTTCTTTTCGGCTCCCTTCTGGTATTCACCAAGCCGTTCTAAACAAAGAATTTACTGATTGAAAGTAAAATTACAGTAAGATAGCTCTTTGAAATATAGAGAAATGAGAATGCATTGACATATAATTCAATCAGTATACAATTACTTGCAGAGCAATAGCAATGGAACAGAGCACATTCAATAAAAATAACACAAATAACCAAGAACTGGTATAAATAAACAATCCTGATTGACTTCTAGATGTTTCTATCTGATCTAGGATCTGAGATTATATTACACAAGTATCTATGAAGAACCACACTGAAAAACAGGATGGATTGGAAACAAGCACCATTCTTCCATCTTATTATTCTTAGATGTTTTCTGCATTTTTCTATTACTTTTGAGTAGCATGAAATGGGGTAGCAAGAATGTTGTTTAATCTTATGGTTTAATCTTAACTGCATACCATAATTATAAACCAAGGTAATACTTCAGAGGAGAAGCAATTTACCTGATCTCTTTCCTTCTCAATCTCCTCTAGCTGAGCCAGCACGGTGTTCATTCTGTGCTTATACAGATCACAGTTCTTCTGCAGAGTATGGAATTTCAATTGTAAATCCTCCATTTCTTGCAGATACTGAGAAAGAAATTCCAGAGATGGATTATTTCCCAAGTGAATGTTCAGGTTTTAAACAAAGGCAGTTGGGAGTTTGCAATCTCTTTTCAAATGCCAGGTTTCAGAAAGAAGAAAGGACACATCATCTGTTTTGCAGCATTTACCCCCCATTTTCAATTATCATGCATAGCTGAGGACAAAGGGACTGAATTTAGAATTTCCAGACTAGAAAGCATATATCTGATGTTTAAAAGACATTGGAAGAGGGATAGGGGAGGGTTTTCCTGCCGAGGTCTGAATTGCCTTAACCTCTTATGAAGGTGTTTATTCTAATAGTAGTGAGATCCAGAAATGAATAGTATTAGAATATTATTTTCCTTTTTATATACCTGTTTTCAGGGGTGGAAGTGGGATAGCATTATCATCTTCCATTGTCTGTCTCAATTGGCAAACGATTCCTTCCATAGGTTTTGCCATCTTTTTTCAAAAGGGTAGAACAAATTAAGGACTATCAGGGATTAGAGTCCAAAAATACCTTGACTGCCTTTAGCCCATGGCATAGACATTCCCTCCTCACTAATGTCTGGAACAAGGATTTCATGGCGGTTCCCATGTATCTCCAAGCTTAACTGTCTGGGGTTAGTGTTACAGCATCTTACCTTATCTCTCAGCTGTTCAGCACACTGCAGCTCGTTTTGTAAGGAGTTGAGCTTCTGACACAGTTCCTGTCGGTCTGCTTGTGCTTCTTTCCAATCATGCTCCAGGATGTCTAGAAGAACCCTCTCAGAGCCTGGAGCCTGGTCTTCCCTTGCTTTCTAAGCAGTAAAGAAGCAAAGTCACTCATCTGCTAGGACATAATGATTTCAGGATCATTATTGGGGGGGGGGAGATAAGAGAAATCAGCATGCTTTCCTAGGGAGTATTTTAAAATATCTCCTCCAGCAGCTCCAGAGTAGAGTTCTCTATTTATTCTTCTCTTTGCTTAATTGACAACCTCCAGATGTGTTTAACACCCTTCATCCTCAGTTAACACTGGAAGGCACTTTTTTAAAAAAAGAAAGACTATTCAATTTGATATCTATATGCAGTATCTTCACGACCACCAAAAGTGAAAGGTGCGTGCCACTGCTGTGCCATTTTTAATTTCATGGCGGCTTTTAAATAATTCTGAATCCTCTAGTCTAGCAGGAATTCTGAAAACTGCCAATTAGCAAGCCTGGCCCCTTAGTTTCTAAGCAAAGAATGACTGTTAAATCTATTTGAGACTATAAGATTGATGCAGTTTAACAACCTTTTCATTCCCAGCAAGGGCAGCCTGGAGTATTCTGCTGCCTGAGATAGAGCAATGAGTGGTTGCAAAATCAAGATACATTGATTCTAAGGTCAATCAAGTTACTGTCTTCTAAAACAGAAAACCACACAAGCAGATCTCTCTCTTCCTTGTCAGTAGAGAAATATATTCCACAATTATATACTGGCTTCCTTTTGAAGCCTAAGATGCTTGTCTCAGTATCTCTAGTAGTAACGTCAGCCTTGATGGCGCTTTCATAGGCTGACTCTGCATCAGCCTGCATTAAACCAGTAAGCCACAGTAGCTGTCGAAGCCAATAATGTACAGGCAGAGCTCTAGTTTTGATTATATTTAGATGAATGATTTGAGGGGATCTAAGCAGTGAAAAATACTTACGCTAAAGAGACAAGCTGTGTCAGATTGAAACCGTTAAGCCAAAACATCATAGCTAAGCAATGTTTTATGGATGATTATGAACATGGGCAGATGGGTTCACATCTTCCAAGATAAGAACCTTACAATTTCATGCTTTCTGGGACGAGTTCTTAAACTACTCTAGATAAAAATTACAGAGTATAATGGAAATGGCAATATTTTGCTGAGTATGTAATAGATTTATATAACTGATTGTATCCTTATGCTTCTTCCTCACGAACACGTTTCTTAAAAACTATATGGTTACTTGAACTAGAGGGCCATGAATTAAGATGTGGATGGCATGGCTACTTAGGATAGGATAAATTTAATTTAATTTAATATTTTAATATTTAAATTTCTATACCGCCCTTCTCCCTTCCGGGACTCAGAGCGATAAAAGTGAAGTTAATGTGGATTTTAATGATTAATGTTAGATGTGCCATACTAAGAGTTTGGAAGAAATATAAAACAAGGCTCTCTACGAAGTTATCGCTTTGATGTCACCTCAGGAAGCCTTTTCTAGAAAAGAAATGGTGGCAAAGCCAGACTGGTTGACTTAAGCTAAAATTTTATCTTTTAACTCTGGTGACCTAATACTAAAGACGAAGGAAGAATTTAGATCATTGGTTTACCTATCAACAACTGAAAGAAAGGTTTAAACTGGATAAAAATGTTATGGATTTGACTTTGTTAAAAATGAATTGGAAATTTCATTATATGGTAATGATGAACATATTGCTATGGTCTATAAAATGTTATTGAAATTGAATTTGGAAAATGAATATGTAAAACATTTTATGATTCATTATATTCAACCTTTGGATATAATGTGATGCTTGAACAATGGGAAAATATGTGGACAAAGGTTTGAAAGGTTACATTAAATTATAATCTAAAAGAAAATTTCTATAAGATGATATATCGTTGGTATTTAACATCAGATACGTTATCTAAGATGTGTAAAGATATGTCAAATGAATGTTGGAAGTGTAAAAGTAAAGAGGAGACATTTTACCATCTATGATGGACATGTGATAAAGCAAAAAAAAGAAGAAGTATGATTCATATTTTACTACAGAAAACTTTGAAAATGGAGATAAAAATGAAACCAGAACTTTTGCTCTTGGGTTTAATGGAAAAAGAATTGGGGGAAAATGGAACTTTGTTATATATTGACCTAAGCAAGACTATTGTATGCACAAAAATAGAAGGACACTTCGATTCCTACTATGGACGAATAGTTGCAGAAGTTGATGGAGTTGGCTGAAATGGCAAGCTTGACTATTTTGATTAAAGAAAAGAACATAAATATTTTTGTTTCCATATGGAGGCTGCGTCTGAACTTCGTGCTTGATGTGGAAAGGAATGAAAATTTTACCGATTAGACTGATAGATCTTTATAGAAATGGCTTGTTCATATTATGAAAAGCAAAAAGTTTTGATTTGATGTTAATGCCTTATTTTACTGTAACAGAGAGAGTTGGAAGTCAATGCTTCTTTTTATTTATTTTTCCTTATCTTTCCTCACCTCTCCTTTCCTTTCCCTCCCCCACTTCCACTTTTCTATTTATTTTGTATATTGTATTTTATTATAGTTTATAATCCAATAAAAAAATGTTGACTGGAAAAACTATATGGTTAAAAAATTAAAAAGATTTGGGGAAAAGGAAGAATTTTAAACCAAAATATACTGTACTAAAGTAGCATTCACCACAACTAAAACAAATTAGAGTAAGTTGTGCCTCATGAGATAACTTATGTAAATAACCAAATAATTGATATCCATAATACAGGATAGTTTTAAATCATAAATTCAAGGCTAAACTTCAAAACTATATATATATTTATATATTACAGAGTAAAAATAGGGGTTATTTGGTAACCCAAATATAACAGGCTGTTTACATCTCTCAAACAGCTGAGAATCACAGCTGCTCATACCACCCACTGATATTATAGAAGCATCTAAGCCAGTGCTAGAGGCCTTCTTTTTAAAATATGTTTTATTTTTAGCACTCTACCGACTCAGGTTATGATCCAGCACTAGTGCAAGAATTAACACAACTCTCATGCAATATGTAGTATGTTTATCTGGGTGGCAAGTCTTACACTTATTATAAAAGACTACTTTGTACTGAAGCCACTCAAGGAGAAACATTTGTCAATGTTGTGATGAGGTAATTTAGAAGGGAACAAAGACTATGATTCACAAAAATACAAGGCAGTGCTGGAAAGGAAGGAACAGCCTTGCTGGCATTCACCCTTTAATTGTTTAAGGCCTACACGTAAAATCACACATATAACTAGTTTAGTGTTTGCCAATCCGATTCCCTTTAATTATATTCGACTACCATCTGTATGCTTAAATTCCAACTGGAACAACAGTACTAGAAGTATAGTACTAGTAGAAAAATCATCATCATCATTTTAGCCATTACCTATAGCCATTGCAGGATGCAACAACAGACTGGATTCATACATCACGCCAAAATGATTTGTTTTATTTGGATGCAGCTTATTGTGTGAACACTACAGCTTGCCAACCCTTGTTTATGACTTACATGTGATATATGAATCACTTGTTTACTTTTTGATTAAGCAAACCAAACCTAAAACAAATAGAGTTAGGGTGAAGTAGCAAGCAAGTCACAGACCCAGAATGAAATTCTAAAACAGAAGTTTTAATTATATGCAGATTGAATGGGTTTCCTTTAAGGTCCTCGGCAGCCTTCCCTGACATCTGGGTTCCAAACACATAAATCAATGCACAATTTACCCCAAGCCTATTTAACTGTATTACTTGAAGAATTACGTGAAGTCCAAAACTTCTCAAAGGCACGAAGTAGGAAATCTGGACTATACAATGAAGAACCCTGGAAGGTCCATAGCTGGAGTCTCAGGGCAGACCATCAAATAATGAGGATATAATGGCATCTGATACTCTGAGTTACGATGTCTGGGATCCTCTGCAACCAAATAATTTTTATAGATCAAGGTTGTTCTTTCAGATGCTGTCCCGGTTTAAATACAAAAATGACCCCATACAGCAGGGGTCTCCAACCTTTGCAACTTTAAGTCTGAAGGACTTTAGCTCCCTGATTTCTCCAGCCAGCTGGCTGGAGAAATCTGGGAGCTGAAGTCCTTCAGACTTAAAGTTGCAAAGGTTGGAGACCCCTGCCATACAGGAGAAGGTTCAGAGTAGAGAATGCTTCTATTGATTACTCTCAAATCCACATTTTCCAGAATGTACCTGCATTACGTTCTGCAACTCCTGAAGTGAAGCTTTTAACCTCTGGTTCTCAGTTTGCAAATCAGAAATGTCAGTAAATCCATGATCCTCCACCTCCCGCTGAGGAGTCATTAATGTTTGTTTCTTCAATAAGGAACATTCTTCTTCCATACTAGTAATCTTGCACTTCAACTGATCTATCTGAAATTTGGAACAGATAAAAGACTATTACAGCACTACATTGATTATAGCACTAGAGAAACAAGTGGTTTACATTTATATAGGACTTCATTTTGACTGGGAAGTTCATCAAAATTAAGTCCTACATAAAACTTTTGAATGGTTCACAATCAATAAATATTGTAGTAAAAAGAAAAGAGTAAATTGGAGTATAGGTGAGTTCTCCTCACAATATAAGCCCTATTTCAGAATGTAATGATGGATTTGCGGAATGGACACATGCTCAAAAACATTTTAAATAATAGGTTTAAAAAACATCCAGATTAGACATGCCTTTTCTAATTTTATTTCCTCCAGCTAGAGTTCAACTCTCATCATTCCTGGTCAATACATCCAACCAGGTTCACTGACACAGGATGTTGGACATTGTTATCCAACTAGTTTGAGGAAGGCAGAATAGTGGTGTCAGAAAATGTCTAATCTAAACACAATATATAGATTTAAGGTTAAAGTTTCCAACATAAAGAGGAAAAAGACATGCCTATTGCTCAAGGAGAAATTCAAGTAACCAAGGGGGTCTCTAATAAATTCTGTCAAGTATCAGGAGTAAAAACATTATTTAAAATTGGGACTTGACAACTATTTTATACCTCTACCTGCTTTTCAATAGCTTCAAAAATAATCTAACCTGGGATTCATCTGAAGAATCTAACAACCTCCAGAACAAATTCTAGTGATTGGCACTTCAGATGAATCCCAGGGTTGCATTTAATTTGGAGCAGTTTTAAGGCTGCTGAAAGCAGCTAAAAGAAAGACACAAGGGTAATCTAGTTAAACCCACACCTTAGACCACCATGGACAATGTTTGGTAATAGGAAAGTGGAAGAAAAGCCATACTAAAGTAAAATTGATGGGTTGCATCACACACATAGGCAGGGTTGAAATTTTTTCTCTTTTCTGCTTGAGTGGGAATTATGCTTTTTTAACACTGTTATCTTACGGCTTGTGCTTTCAAGTTTCCATGTCTTTCCCATTAAAAAACGGCAAAAAATCATGCTTCCAATTTTGGAAAATTCAACAGTGTGATCAAAATAATTTTAGGAGCTACAATTTTTTTTAAAAGCACTACCAATCTATGTTTTAACCAATCAAGCATTTAACAATCAAGCATTCCTATACAAATGGAAAACATACAACACACTGAAACTGTAGCACACAATACTTCCACCATGTTAAAGTGATCAATGCTATAAGATGAGATTCTTAAGTTTTTTTTCTCTTTTACAAATAGTCATACACTAAAGGGATTAATAATAATGAGTCTGTCTTTCATTAATCACAGCTCTATTATATCTTAGCCTGAGTTGTTCAAGGTAATTTATTTATCTAATTTATATGCTGCTCATCTCATATTGCTAGGAAAGAGTAAGCTACATGGAGAATGGTGAAGAACCATGAAACATGTATTTCTAATTTTGACTTTACCATCAATATTGATTTAAAATCAATAACTTTCATCTGCAATATGGTACAATAATACCAGTTTAGCTGAGGGTTTTAAATATTTTTGAGATAAAGTGATGGAGATGACTGTGAATTCAAATACTATATGCAAATAAATTGGTATCATGTTATTAATTTGGTAGGGTCGTGCTTTAAGCATAAAGAAAGATAAATGCTGAAATAATCAAAACCTATAGCAAATCTTGAAATAAGCAGAAAAATGTACCGCATCTTTTGGAGAAAAATGTACCGCATCTTTTTTTCCTCTAAAAAGAGACTGAAAATCTGGGAGCTTCTTATTCACTGAATACAGCATTATTTTTTTTCCTCCCGAAGCCCCATCCCCTTCACCAAAATGGCTATGCATAGCCTTATGGGGGCTTTCAGAGAGCTCCTGGAGGCTGGAAAAGATAGAAATGAATAGAAAATGCGCCATTTTCTGCTCAATTCTTTTCCCACAACCCCCAGGAGCACTCTATAAGCCTCCATAAGGCCATGCATGCAATTTTTATGACCAAAAACCGATCCGTTTTTGTGAAAAGTGGATCGTGTTTTGCTCATTCTGGGGGGAGGCATGCCCCCAGACCACTCTGCAAGCTTCCCCAAGGGTATTCAGGTGCGTCTTATACTCTGGTGCATCTTATACTCCGAAAAATTTAGTATATGCAGTATTTCATAGCAGATAAGTACATATATGCAAATTCATCCTATATTTCAGGGAGATACAGTTAACATGAAAAGATGCCCCGCCCCAATTACAACTTGCTTAATTTGTTTCATTTGCTCAAAAGAAAATTAGGAATATTTCTGCCGTGGCCTATAAAATAATTCCTTCCTAGAACAAATACGAAATCCACTTCAAGCTCAGATCTAACTAAAAAAGGCCAGGACTGCCACCATCTATCATTTTTACAGCATCATCAATATTCACAGGGCTTTGAACAGTAAAATAGCAGATAGTGGCTTTATTCTTCAGGGACATAATATAATTGGGAAAAGGGGGGATATAATAAATATCTGACACCATATTATTAAATGCAATTATAATTTACACATATCCTCAGATAAATTATAATCTGGAGGGTCAACATAAGGCCAAGCAAAAGAGACAAACAAAAAGCCCAGAATTTTATGATGTGTTAGGAAGGCAAGGAAAAACTGAATGGCATCTAGAATTGCTGCTATACCTGGAGTTCCTGGGCTACTTGTAAGGGGCTTGCCTTGCATGCAATGTGATATATCCACTTAAAAAGATCAAGACCCAAGAGATATGCAAAACCCCTGCCTCAGACCCCTGACAACTACTGCCAATCAGAATAGGCAACAATAGACTAAATAGATCAATAGCCTGACCTAGAATAAGGCAGGTTCTTTTTATCTTTATTGATGTCTGGAAAAGATGATTGGACATATTTGGAACCCTGGGAATTTTGAACTGGAAATGAGAATATTGAGGAGGGACCATAAGTCAATCCTTTATTTGTATGCCACACATCCCAAATTTAATTCTGACACCTACATATCACCTAAATATCAGCTATGAAATGATGTGGATGAGCTTCCTGCATAAAATCCAGCAGATCTTTCTGGTTAAGTAAATTAAGAATCTGATAGTGGAAAACAACATGTTCCAAACCAAACCACATTTTTCTTGGGGATACATTAAAAGAACACTATTTGTTATGCATGAAACTACTATTTGATTTTCATTAGGTCTCACTGTTGCAAAAGAACAATAAAAGCACAATCCAATTCCCACACAGCATATCCATAATCTTGGGTTATTCTGGCCTTTTTCACAAAGGCTTTTTTGACTTAGTTGAAAGGATCATCTGAGACTTACCATTTTTATAGGAGGCACTTTGATCCCTCCCATTCATTGCTTTAGTCATAATTCTAGTATTATGTAATATAATACAATACAATAGCAGAATTGGAAGGGACCTTGGAGGTCTTCTAGTCTAACCCCCTGCCTAGGCAGGAAACCCTACACCATTTCAGACAAATGGTTATCCAACATATTCTTAAAGACTTGCAGTGTTGGGGCATTCACAACTTCTGGAGGCAAGCTGTTCCACTGATTAACTGTTCTAATTGTCAGAAAATTTCTCCTCAGTTCTAAGTTGCTTCTTTCCTTGATTAGTTTCCACCCATTGCTTCTTGTTCTACCCTCAGGTGCTTTGGAGAATAGTTTGACTCCCTCTTCTTTGTGGCAACCCCTGAGATATTGGAACACTGCTATCATGTCTCCCCTAGTCTTTCTTTTCATTAAACTCGACATACCCAGTTCCTGCAACCATTCCTCATATGTTTTAGCCTCCAGTCCCCTAATCATCTTTGTTGCTCTTCTCTGCACTCTTTCTAGAGTCTTTTCTACATCGTGGTGACCAAAACTAAATGCAGAATTCCAAGTGTGGCCAAGTGTGTGTTACAAAGAATGTGAGAGTCTACAGTAAGAAGGAATCCTACATTGGGTCCAAGAACTGGACTTAGTCTTCCAACTCTGCAAGAACTGGTGACTACAGATAGTCCTTGACTTTCAACAGTTCATTTAGTGACCATTCAGTTACAATGGCACTGGAAATGTGACTTATGAACCATTTTTCACAGTTATGACCTTTGCAGCATCCCTATGATCATGTGATCAAAATTCGAAAGTTTGGCAACTGGCAATTTATAACCGTTGCTGGGTCCCAAGGGTCATGTTATCTTTGCAACCTTCTGGCAACCAGTCAATGAGGAAGCCAGATTCAATTAACAACCAGGTTACTAACCTATCAACTGCAGTGATTCACTTAACAACTGTGGCAAGAAAGGTCGTAAACTCACTTAACGAATGTTTCACTTAACAACAGAAAATTTGGCTGGATTGTGACCGTAAATCAAGGATTACCTGTATTCCATCTACAAAGATTACAATGAGAGTTTGCAGTGAGACTGAATAATACTTCAAAGAATCAAAGGATGCCCTCCTAAATGGTTGGGCAGGCTCAGATTAAAATGGCAAGGGATGGTTAAACTTGCTATGATCAATAAGTACTAAATCCAATACTTGCGCCTGGGTTTTATTTTAAAACTGTACATGAATAGCATCTGACATATTGAATAACAGTATTTTGGTTTAGTTTGGTTACTTCTATGTCCTCTTCTTGGTTGTTACCTTATTGGTTCTGGTTTTGGCTTTAATCCTATGTTTAGCTGCCCAAAGTTCTGATGTGTCAGTTGGGCAGTTCTAAAAATCAAATCAATAAATAAATGTAGATATGCTCCTAGGGACCCATACATAAATCACACTTGCTATTTAGAACAATCTTGCCCATCCTGGACCATAATTCCCAGGTAGCTCCCAGCAATTTGTAGAATTCTCATCCTTGGCTATACTGGTTGGGAAGACGGATACAGTGGGGCAGGGAATATATCACATCTATCTATCCCAGAACTAAGGAAGCTTCTTAGATGAGAAGCAAAACATTTTCAAGTGAAAACAAAGTCTTGTTGCCTTTTGAAAAAGCAGCTTTTAGACAACCATGACCTGGATGACTGAGAATCCAACACTTTAACTATTTTGCTGCCACACAGTTCTACCATATCCAAACAACACTTAATTTACAACATAAAATATTCTTTTCTTCCAATAATAAATGCAACCTGAAACTGCTGCATTTTTAAAAATGCAGGTGAGGTTAATCATCTGACCTTAGGATCCACTGTATATTTGCCACCATTAAGTTTTAGATTTTGCACATAAAACAATCTCCTACCTTAAGAGACACTTTTGAGAAATTTGGAAAAATGCCCAGCTTTTCCAACTCCAGCCACTATCATAACAATAATAAGTATTTTAATCTTATTCTTTCTCATCTCTCCCCATCTGTTGTCTTTGTGTGACTTGTTTTTTAAACAGACTATTGATAACAGAGGTTTGAAAGTGATTTTCGGAGACAGTTTAGCTAAAGAGTTGCAAAAATGTTTCAGAGACATAAATGGTAACATGGGAATTCCATCACCAAGGGACAAAGATTACCCTGGGAAATTAGCTTTCTGTCTAAGGTGATTAGGTATTTTGAAATTGCATGAATGCCTGCTGATCATACAACAGATCTAGCAGAAGTACACAATTACAACAAACAACAAAACTGTAAATTTTAAAATACATTCATAAATCATGATTTTGTTATCAACATCTCTAACATAAAGATGCATAAACACAAGTGCCAAACATATTTGTTCAGTCACTGATTTTTCAAGGTTCTGCTTAGATCTAAAACTATACATCTATTTTCCCTAAAAAATAAAAAAAAGACACCAGCAATGTCAAACTATGAAATTTCCTAGCTAAGAGGGGTCACAGACATAAAGGAAAGTCATGTTGAATAGAACCTTGGCACAAATACAGTCTAATTTTCAAATTTCAAAATGTTTAACCGTTGGCATTTCAAAAATCCAGGGAGGGAGGGGGTTGGCATTTAAGAGTTATCATCTGGGTCATGAGTTACACTGGAGCTAAGAGTAGATTAAGTGTATTTGGGCACACTTAGGAGAAAAAACTTAGGGCAGATAGGAAGGGACAGCAGTAAACACAGCAGAGAACAGAATTAGAAAGGGACAGGTGAAGGTGAGAATGCCTCCAAATGAGCAATGTAATGAAAAACTAAGGGACAAGAGAAGCAATTTTATACCACACATAGCAAAAAATGCCAAGACAGTGGAAGCAAGATGAGCTGATTTTCCGATACTTTTTCATAATCCTTTTTTACTAGATTACATATACCCAAATTCTATTTTAATAACAAAATAATCTTCAATCAAGAGTTGCTTTAATTTGGACATAATTCCACTGTTCCGAATTGCTCACCATACCCCAAGTTGCAGATCCCTACTCCTTAAGACAGCAGTGTTCTTCTCTTCACATAGTTGTGCGTAGCGCATGGCCAGCAAATAATTTTCATCCTTCAGTCTCAGCAGCTCCAGACCATTGGTGTCCCACTCTTCTTGGAACCTCTGGCAACGTTCTTGTACTTTCTCTAATCCCTGGAGCTGTTGCTTCAACTGGCTACATTCCTTTTCTAAACCTTGGTTTTTTATCTGGAGCTGCTGCTCTTTGGCCAGGTGCTCCTTTCGTTGGGCCCTCACCTTCTTCACCTCCATCATCAGGAACTGAGTCAGGCCTTCAGGACCTTCCTCATCTGGAAATGGGACAGAGGATGATCATCAAATTAGTGCCACGAGTAGACAAAATGCTAGGAGTCATCTGTCAGAACACCTCATGCGTAATTCACACAATAAGCCAACTTGTCAAACATCTACTTAATTTGCAAGCACTTAATATGTGAAATATGCTTATGAACATGCATGTATGCTTAAAATTTACCACAATCATCACTGCAAGCACACTGCAACACACTTAGCTACAGAAGTGTGTTGCATCATGTTTATTCGTGATAAAACTGTTCTATAAGAAAATCTTAAGTATCTGACACTTCTGGCAAACAAAATTCCTTTGCTCAAATCTATACGAATGTAAGTGCATCTCAACTTGTATTTCCTGAGAATTGCACCAGATTTTCTGTGAGGCTTATTTATTGTTACAAACCTCTTTCTAATATGGAGATGTTGCTCTAATGCATACCTATTATGTACATATTTTGCACTCAGAAAACCCAAACTGTATAATCACATGGCAATTTATAAAAATGCAAACAGAGTAGATTATTTTAAGAATGAGTGAACTCAAACTGTATATTTTGCTTTTATTTTGGCAAGAGAGCTGTTCAAATAAAAATAACATTTGTTCATAGATAACAGTGTTATGACAATATAGGAGTCTATTCACATACAGCAACAAAAGATATATCAGTGGAAGCAGCAGAGAAAAGGCAAAACAGTTAACCAATATACAAAAACATAATCTTGGTATCATGAAGCATTCTATAGTACTGCCCTGAATAGATGATGTCACCCATAAACCAAAGACAACACAGACAAATTTAAGCTTCCTGATATTTTCCTGATAAGGCTGTTCTAAAAAATATCCATGTGGCTATTTTTATTTCTTCAAATTTCAAAATATAAGATCGTTTTAATGACCAATAAAAGCCCAGTTCTAGAGTATCTCATCTTCTAAATAACAACCACTTTATGTTAGGAAGGCATTCGAAACAAAACTAAAAGTGACAAATATAGAAATTTCAGTACAATACGGGCCAAGCAATCTCACATAAAATTCTCCATACCAGCAGAAAGGTCAATAAAGCATCCATTTGTGCATACATATAAACTATATATCAAGAGCTTTGAAGGCCCTCCTTCTTCCAAAGTAGAATCAACCTTCTCTAAATCTGACTGGATATTGTGCTGCTTGCAATCTCTTACCCAAGATTATAGAGCAACGCTGAACAGGTTGTTTTCCTGTTAGTCGGGTGAACTGATCAGGATAATAGAACTCCAAGGACTCTAAGAATGCCTCATAGCCTCGCTTCCCTCGCCTTCGAAGCATATCCATCAGGAGTCCTGCAGATAGGATGCAAATGATTGGCAAACAGAATCCTAGATTTGGTGATTGCATATCACATGAAGCCATCTTGTGCTTAATTCTGACTCATTAAATGAACCATAATTGAATAAATAACAATTAGCTAGGCTTACAATCAAATTAAATCATAAATTAGGATTTAATACAGTAGCTTATTCCCAGTCTAGAAATATAAAGCTGAAAATTGTAAAAAGGCCACTTGGTCTAACCTTTACAAGAACAGCAATGGCCTTTTAAAGCCAAGTCAAGATAGCAGGATTTAGGGAAATTCCTTAGGTCTTATGTAAGGTTAAGCAAAAAAGAAACCATAATCTATTCTCTAAAACATACAGGTAATTCTCAAGTTATGACCCAAATGGAATCTGGCCATCAATGGTTCATTATGGATGCAATTTTGCTGAAAACTAGCAGTAAATGTGGTTATTTACTTAAATGATACAGCTAACAAACATCTATTCACTTAATGATCACAATACTTGACAACCAATTGTAGATTTAAGTCAATGGCCACATTAACAAGCTCTTGCTATGGTCAACTGACTAATCAATAAAGTTATACAATACTATACCATTAGCATGCTCCATCAACAGCAAAAGGAAATCAAAAATATCAATAACAGAAATTAAACAGAAATTAAAAATACAGAAGGTGGATTTTGTTTTTCTTTTCGCTGGGCTTTGAGAACCTCCAAGTTAGACTTCAGTTCCATAAAGCCTTGAGTTAAAGAAACTGCTGGGTTACATGGAGCTTTGCACTGCTGTAGCATGGCTTTTTTAAGGTACCACAGAGTCACTTGAACAGGCCCTTCCTTTCATGCAGGAACCAACTAACTCTCTGTATTGTACTTTAAACAAAAAGAGAGACTTTCCACTGATTTCTCCTGCATGCAAATTCCGAATATCTCTCACCTGTTCGGTTGCTCCTACATGGGAACCGATAGGTACTCAGCACCTCTTCTTCATCCTGCTCATCTATCACACGACATTGGCGCAAGTAGGGTGTCAGCTTTTCTGGATTCAACGAGCGAGTTAATTGGTGGCGCACACTCTCAATCTTTTCCCACAAAGCTTCCTCTTCTTCCTCTTCTTCAGAAAGATTTTGGACGTGGTTGATACCATCTTCAAGACCTATGAACACATATTGTGTAAAACTGAAATTAAGGACGTTAATTTCCTCTGGATGCTTTTAAACAGTTTGGAATTGGACTTTTCACATCATTTTAATGTATAAAAATAAAGGTTCTCCTCCCACATATGTGCTAGTCATTCCCAACTCGTGTGTGTGTGTGTGTGTGCTCATCTCTGTTTCCAAGCCGAAGAGCCAGCACTGCCCAAAGATGTCTCTGTGGTCATGTGGCTGGCATGACTAAACGCCAAAGGGGCACGGAACTCTGTTACTTTCCCACCAAAGGTGGTTCCTATTTTTCTACTTGCATTTTTACATGCTTTTGAACTGGGAAAAGTAATGGAAGCTCACTCTGTTACCCGGCGTTAGGGATTCGAATCATCAAACTGCCAACCTTTCTGATCGACAAGCTCAGCATCTTAGCCACTGAGCCACCACGTCCCTACAATGTATACTGAAGGTTAAAGTGGGGATATCAACTTCTGCACAGAAAATGGAACCAGTCTGGGGCTGTTCTTTATTGGAGACTGAGCAGCACAAAGTATATTTATTTTTAGACTCTGGGCAGTTTACAATATTCAAGCAGAAGATTCCAGAATGTGAGGGCTGCTGCAGAGGTGGTCTACTGCATAAGGTCCATTAAATGTAACTCCCTAGACTACGGAACCTGTAACATGCCCTCTCTTCTGGGTCTGGTGAGATGAGCATATGTATCAAAATCAAAATAAAAGTATTGGAAAGGACTTTGGAGTCTTCTAGTCCAACTCCCTGCTTAGGCAGGAAACCCTATACCATTTCAGACAAATGACTGTCCAATCTCTTCTTAAAAGCTTCCACTGTTGAGCATTCAAATGAAACATTCATATGAAGTTGGGGCAAGGTGAGCCCTCAAATAACTCCATTCCAAGACTTACATTCTGCATGAACACGGAATTAAATTTGGGAGGGGAGTCTTGGGGAGTTCCTTTGTTTTTTAAAACTATAATATTCTTATTTTAAGGCACACAAAATAATATGGACCATGCACAAACTGAAGAAAAGATATAACAGTTTAAACGTGTTCCAAGCATGTGCTATCTGTCCACCTACAAAATCTCTAAATCACAATCTGTCTTTCAAATGCAAATCTCTGCACAGCATAATAATAATACATAATGCATAATAATTTCCCTATGCTTTCCATCTCAAAATGACAAGAACTACTAAAGTCAGAAATAGCTCCAAGGGTTGTAAAAAGGGAAGTCAGGGATCACATCTAGCATGGTCTGCAAGTTATGAACTCCTGCTTAAAAGATAAAACAATTACCTGCAAATAAATACAGTATTATCAACTAGGATGACAAGGACATACAGTAAGAATTCCAAATTATAATGCATTTCAGATGGCTGTGGAAGCTAGAGATTACGACAGTTTAATTGAAGGTATCTATTAAAATTACCAGATATATGAAGTCTTGGAAGTCCCAGACCAAACATCTAAATTTTGATGCTATTTTTTTCTATTTTTAATCTATTTCAAAGCCTATCTTCATGGTGAAACCTTTAGTTCTTATTCCTGTCTTAAACATGGAATAATCCAAATGCCATTTTCTGGATGATTCATGCAATTTTCAGCCTTCAGTCTTATGTGTGAAACTCAGTATCATCCAAGTCTCCAAATCTAATCTTACTCACTTCTCTTTCTTGCACCAAACCATGATTTGCTGGACAAACTACAATGGTAATATTCATACAATTTGCTACACCACATTTAGCACATCGCAGAACAACAGAAGAAGCAAAAGGGCCAAAGTGGCATGCAGAAAGAAAATAGCCATACACTCTGACAATGCTGCAACACCAGTGTGTTTTCAGATCTGACTCTGATTGACTGTAGCCTTGATCGACTTTGATAGTAGCCATTTACAAAATCCTCCCAACCCCAAGATAAAGCAGAATTCTCGGAATTGAAACCCAGACCTCTTAGTGACCATGATTGGGAAACAATGACCTAATACATACTTATTAGAGACCACCATTGTTTGGCCAAACCAAACAGAATGGAAGAGCATTTAAGAATCTATACAGCTCCACGTAGAAGGAAAATCCAGCTATTCAATAATGTGAAGAATAAGCAAACAACAGTATTCTAATTAGGACCTGTACACTGCACAAGGCAAAAAGAGGGCTGTGAAAATATTTATAGACCCCTCACATCCTGGACATAAATTGTTTCAACTCCTACCCTCAAAATGACTCTGTAGAGCACTGCACACCAGAACAACTACACAAAAAGAACAGATTTTTTCCCAAACACCTTGTTTAACACTTTGTTAAACAAATAATTCCCTCAACACTGTCAAACTATTTACTAAGTCTGCATTACTATAATCTTCTCATTGTTCCTATCACCCATCTCCTCCCACTTATGACTGTATCACTGTAACTGTGTTGCTTGAATCCTTACGATTTAGATTGATTGTTTCCTAGTATGATTTGATTGCTTACTTGTACCCTATGACTATCATTAAGGTTGTATCTTATGATTCATGACGAATGTATCTTTTCTTTTATGTACACTGAGAGCATATGCACCAAAGACAAATTTCTTGTGTGTTCAATCACACTTGGCCAATAAAAATTCTATTCTGTTTTGTTCTAATAATTCAAACAAATATAGGCAACTTGTGGCCCTTCAAATATTGCCAAACTACAATCCCAAAAGTCTTAACTATTCCAGTCAATAAGGACAACCATGTTGGAAGCCATAGGTTCCCTCTGCCCTTCCTCCACAATACAAACCAACGTTCCTAATATTAAGCAAACTACAATTATTATCGCCACTAAAAAAAAAAACCTTAGATTTTACTCCAGGGGACAAAATTACTAGGAATGCATGCAGTCGCTCCCTCAAAAAAGAGCAAAGCTTCTAAGAACTTCCAAAGCAGCAAGATAAGCTGTTTGGTTGCCTGAGCATGGCTTCCTGCTGTTCTTCCATTCTCTCTTCAAGGAGTTTCCAGGGCCTTCTCTGAAGCACTGAACAGTCAAGTAGAAGATTAGCATATCCAAAGTCTTCAAAGATACAGATCCAAACAGTTGCTTTTCTACCAAAACCATTTTAGCAATTTCAGTGATAGCCAGCAGGAATGGATACATTACATAACTGTGGAAACAAGGGTCACTATTTGATTCTGAAATCTAACTTTAACTGCCTTCCCTTAACAAAAGGAATTGGAATTTGACACGTTTACTGAAAATTCAAGGCAAATTACCAGGAAGCCTGTAATTATGGAAGTTAGTTAAACAACTTTCTGAATAACCCATAACTGCTAGGTTCACACCACAGATGCAAAACGCAATTAACCACTTTTTGCCTTAGCTCAATGTGAGAATGCATACTGTAATTCTCAGAGTAAAGTTTACTAGTTCAGAGATAGCACTAATCTTCACAAAATTTCAAGCCTAAAAACTCCAAGGAAGTATTGCAAAAATTTCAAATGACCAACAACAAGCAGAGATCTTAAGCTACATTTAAATGAAAAAAGCAGTATTGAATGCTTTTCCAGGAGTCTTACGGTAGATCTACAACAGCTTTCCAAATTGGCTGCCACTCAGGGTGAGGGGTTTATAGGAACTCTTTAGTTTAACGCATCTGGAAGACTTCAGGTTGGGGAAGAATTGGTTCATACAAAGTTTAATTCTATAGCAGTATATTTTGCTTCCATTTCCACAGCAGTCTTGTTGAGCCAAACTATCTTGCTATAGCATTTTGGGGAGGGGGGGCAGAAGCAACAGATTGAAGATAAAATAATATGATCTATTCTGTTCATGTCACACAAACTAAAAGGCAAAAAGCCAAAAAGATAAATTTGAAGTATACAGACCAGTTTGCCCTGTGTCCGAAGTAACTGAGATGTTCCATCTGTGGGGAGAATCCATAGCTTGGAAGGAATTCTTGGGATACATCAACTTTAATTCTGAGAAGTGGAAATGCTTAAGAGCAACCAGAAAATGGAAGTAGACTAGAAAAATCAAGAATACGATACAGCATAAGGAAGCTTCATAGATTAAAATTAAAAGTTTATCCCTTAGTCTGTCTCCCATAACAATGGTTCCCAGTAAGGCACTACATGGTCAATAAAGGGCCAAAAAGAAAAATTTCTAGGTCCCTATCAAATGATACCTTTCCTGTATCTATCCCTCATTCTCAGAATGGTTTAAGGGTTTCACTATGGTTTGATTTTGGCTTACTATTATGACTGAACTTTCCCATCATGCTTTATTGTAAGCTAGTTCATTATGGCTTGTTCAACAAATTATATAAATATAGCTAGGCCACAGAGATAGTCTGGACTTGCACATCATATTAACACATGTTCTATCTTGCTATGGTTTGTTTAATCAGCTGCAAAGTCATAATCCATGATGGCTTGGAGTTCACAATATACTAAGCTCAAACCACATTGTGAATTAGGCATTTCCATGTGAGATCTTTGTTCATGTTAAGGTCACAATTTATCCAATCTCTTGATGTTTGCTGGCACCAAATCTATAGATGGCTCAACTGATGTTTTGCTGAAATGGCAGCATTTATCAGGAGTCTGCCCTGTCACTAACAAAAAAGCATCTTTTCCTATCTTCTAGCTTCCTTTCACCTACTACTTCCCCTCCTGTCACAATAGAGTAGTTTTCATGTTTCAAGCTCTGCAGAACTGAAGTCAGTTGCAGATCATCTTCAAATCAGTTAGAATGGATGGGAAAATGAAAATAGCACAATGACATATTTGTGTAGAAGTATTCATGGCATGATCTATGAACTAGTTACTCCAAAACACACCTGGGTTCTTGAAACTTTAACAACTGCTGGTTGATATTTACCAAATCTTCAGATTGGAAAAAGTCATTTATGCCAAACTATTGCTTAGAACAGTGAAAATGACAGTCCTATTCTTCTTTGAGCTAAATATGAGCAAGTTCAGGTCTTTAATTCTCCCAAGTCTACTAAGATTAAGAGAAAAGACCCAGAATTCTAAGGAAATGTTTTGAATCATCAATCCCAGACATGCAAACATGTTGCTGATTCATAGCGCACAGATCTCATCACATACGCATAGTTTCCTTCAGGCTATGTAGTTTCTGCATTACTAGACTGCATAAATCCTGTATCCAAAGAACTATATATCTATTCCTTGAGGGTAGAAAGTAACAGATTCAAAATAACACATTCATATAAAACTAAAACATTTTAAATAGCCATTAAGATTTAAATTATTATTATATTTAAATTATTATTTAAAATAGCCATTAAAACCACCACATTGTTCATATTACCTTATTTGCTGTGCCACAGAGAGCCCAATACTACTAAACCAAGGTTTTTTTTGAAAACCTTTTAAGTTTACACATTCTTCTCAGTGCCAGAATAAACATCTTTTGTCCATCATATTTCTAAGGGAATTTGGAGTATCCCAAGTTAGTCTGAAAAAGCACAAAATCTTGTCTCAATATTACAATGCAATACTTGCCTTTTAACTGATTTGCTAAATGCTGATGCTTCTTTTCATCTCTAAATATCCTTCCTTCCTTCCCTTGCCACACCTTTCTCTCTCTCTCTCCTGAAGCTTGAATATTTAAAGTACACGTAGCTTGCACTTTGCACGTAATATTATAA
The DNA here is from genome assembly GCA_039707465.1 of Rhabdophis nuchalis. Lineage (NCBI taxonomy): Eukaryota > Metazoa > Chordata > Lepidosauria > Squamata > Natricidae > Rhabdophis > Rhabdophis nuchalis. The sequence goes on along the minus strand of CM077648.1, from coordinate 93,422,392 downwards.
ATCAATTCTAAGAGAAAGGATATGGATAATAAAACTTTTACCCCACCTTAAATGACCTTGCTATTCAAATATAAACGATGGTCTAATTGCAACACTTTGCGGGCAGTTTAAGAAATCTGAAATCACAGTTGGGTTTAAGTTAAACCACCTAGGGGTAATCCCCAGAACCAAGACCTAATGCCACAAAGCAGATCTGCAGGTGTGAGAGAATTAAAATGAGGAGACAACTCCTAGGAACAGGGCGACTCCTTCACAGCAATAAATGCAGACAGATCTCTCCATCTTCAGGGGGGAGGTGGCCCCTATTGTTGAATAGTGGCTGGATTCTGCAAACTTCCTGACTTAGAGACAAAGGTAGAGCAAGCTACCCTGGGCCTCGTGCCTAAGCCGGTTGAGAAATATCATGTAGCGTGTGCTTATTCAAAGTTGTTGTCTATCAACACTGAAATAGCACCATTGAGATCCACGGCTCTTTTTGCAAAGAAGTGGGCCACAAAGCGAGAGAAAGAGAAAATAAAAGACAAACATGTCATCACCTCAGCTTTACATCCTTGGCCTTCGTTGCTGCAGGATTTGTTGATATCTGCTCAGCAGAAACAAAAGACCCCTAAGGCGCAGCCAGCATCGGGAAAAGGCGCAATGTTTTTTTCTCCTTTTTTTTTTGCCTCACTACTCGGACCACGAGGGCTTAAAACTTACCTTAAAACTTCTCAGCCGACGGGCTACTTGCAGAGGAAGCAAACTCCTGTGCTGAAGGGGTCCTTCTTCGCGTTTGCCCGCTTGCCTTCCTCGCCCTCTCCCCCTCACTTACTCCCTCGCCTACTCATTCTGCCCGCCTCAAGGCGAGGCGCACACCTGACGGCCGCAGTCAACAGCCGCTTCCTCCCGGGCCTGAGAGGTGGGCGGAAAGGCAGGCAGAGGCAGATTGGCAACTGGATGAAGCATTCGGGGTGGCTTGAGCCCAAACAAGTCCCGGCAGCCCCTCGGCCGGCTCAGGAATGCGCGCGGCTGGATTCCATTCCCAGAGGGGGAGAAACTCACCCCCGCGGGCGGGGATGGCAAATAAAAGCCGAAAAGAACTCGGGGGAGGCCATTCGCCGCCAGCTAAAGCGGCCCAGCCACCTTCAGCCTCGCTTTGTTTTGCAGCAAGGGCCGGGCGGGGTGGCTAGGCGGGATTTTTTATTATTATTATTGCACCTCCAGCGCTTTTCACGCGTTCCTTGCATACACCTTGAGCCTCAACAGGTTAGCAGCCGTCGGTGGTTGTGGCCGTAGGCAAGTCAAAGGAGCTTCGCGTGAGGGTTTGTGGCTGGGCTGGCAGCCGCGCTCAGTCACAAGGCAATGGCTTTGGTTCCGCGCCTGGAGGGAATCCCTCCTTGTGATTTAAGAGCCTTGTTTGGTGGCTTCGTGGGTTGTGTAAACCTAGCCGGTTGTGCTTAGTTTAATAAACTATGGTTGAACTTTGCCGTCGCGGATTCGCTGGACGCGTGGATTCCACGGGAGAATTTGCGTGCAGGGGTCCAGGCGCATCTCGCCATCTGAAAAGTAACAGGTGATGGGACAGAAGCGAAGAAGTTTGGCGATATTATGATATTAGGCGGGAGGGCTTGGCCCCACCTGTTTTGCATTTCTTTAAAAAAAAAAAACCTTATCTGCTTGAGCTTCTACACAGTTAACGATGCTCCTTTTAATATATTTAGTTCTAAAATGTAACATATTTTCTAAAGCAAAATACAAGTAGTACACTTATGACAAGTGAGCCCAAAAATTATTTTGTTAAGTGAGCTTTGCCCCATTTTATGATGTTTTTTGCCACCGTTAAGTGAATCACTGCCGTTGATAAATTAGTAACCCGGTTGTTAAGTGAATCTGGCTTCCCCATTGATGTTGCTTATCAAAAAGTTGCAAAGGGGGGAATCGCATGATCTTGGGACACAGCAATGGTCGTAAGTATGAACCAGTTGCCAAGCATTGAATTTTGATTGGGGGAATGCTACAAAAGTTGTAATTCTGAAAAATGGTCATAAGTCACTTTTTTCAATGCAATTGTAACTCTGAACCACTAAATAAACTGTTGTAAGTCAAGGACTACCTGCAGTGCTTTTGACAAGTAAGCCACAGGACTATTTAAAGAAGGACTAGGGTTCCAGAAGAATTAGCTATATCATTGTTTTGAAGTAAGCACAATATACACATAGTCCATGGTAACCCAATAACTTCTGCATAGGTTCATGATGTATGAATCATGCCCAATATAGATCAATGCCACCCTTGCATATTCCTCCAATGCCATTGGGTTTTAAAAGGTCAATGACAGGGATAGCTTTCAGTCCAGGACAAATGTTCAAGCATAAATTAGCATAGCAGCTTTGATAATATCTGCCATTACTTTTTCCTTCCTGAAGCTAAACCACAGTAACACCTCCACTTCCTCCTCTTGTCCTTATCTGTTGAATGGGGGAATTTTTTCCCACTTTCCTGCCAGTGGCCAGCATATCTCCCTGCTTCTCTTAATGCACAAAGTGAATACAGCAATGTAAAGAGTCTGGGTGTGCCTTGATTGTTCTCCACTTCCATATCTGAGTGGGTACACTTGCAATGCATAATGCCACTGCTGTATATGTGCCAGTGTTGTAGTCAGTAACAAAAGTAGGGAAATGCCTCCAGTGATTTGAAAGAAAATGCTATTAAACCTATTGGTGTTTAATTTAACTCCATCTAAATTAACCAAAGATTTCCAGGTGGCTCCTATTTAAATTGCCAAAGTGAATTAACAAGAGTATTTTTGTTACTTCCCTCAATCCAGAACATTGTGCTATTCCGGCACAAACTTGAGTTCAGCTTGAAAATCTTGTCCTCTGATTCTCTTGCCTGATTTAGCATTTGGACAGACAGTATCCTACCTCTCTGGTCGGTCGCAATATGTGTTGACGGGAGGGCAGAGGTCGACCTCGAGGCCTCTCTTATGTGGGGTTCCTCAGGGGTCGGTCCTCTCGCACCTCCTGTTTAACACATATATAAAGCCGCTGGGTGAGATCATCCGTGGTTTTGGGATGGAGTACCATCTGTACGCTGATGACACTCAGCTGTACATATCCACCCCAGACCACCCCAACGATGCCGCCGAAGTGCTGTCCCGGTGTTTGGAAGCCATACGGATCTGGATGGGTGGTAACAAACTCAAACTCAACCCTGCCAAGACTGAGTCGCTATGGTTTCCGGCACCCCGGTTCAGCCAGATTACTCCAACTTTGGCCATAGGGGGCGAAACACTGGCCCCCGTGGAGAGGGCGCGCAATTTGGGTGTCCTCCTGGATTCCCGGCTGTCCATGGAGGACCATGTGGCAGCTGTGGCCAGGGGGGCGTTTCATCAGGTACGCCTGATGCACCAATTGCGCCCCTTACTGGACTGGGCTGCCCTTTGCACAGTCACTCAAGCTCTCATGACATCCCAGCTCGACTACTGTAATGCTCTCTACATGGGGCTTCCCTTGAGGTGCACCCGAAAGCTACAGTTAGTCCAAAACGCAGCCGCGTGGGTGATTATGGGAGCCACTAGATGCTCCCACATAACACCGATCCTGCGCGAGCTGCATTGGCTTCCTGTGGCCTTTCGGGTGCGCTTCAAGGTTTTGACGACCATCTTTAAAGCGCTCCATGGCTCGGGGCCTAGTTATATGCGAGACCGCCTCCTGCCCCATACATCCCTTAGACCGATACGCTCCCACAGAGAGGACCTTCTCAGGGTGCCGTCGGCCGGACAATGCCGACTGGCGACACCCAGGGGAAGAGCCTTCTCTGTGGTGGGCCCAGCCCTCTGGAATGACCTACCCCCTGAATTACGCACCATCACCGACCTCCGCCTCTTCCGCCAATGTCTAAAGACATATTTGTTCCAACAAGCCGGCCTAGCCTAACCTCCCATGGGGACTTTTTTAGGAAGTTTTAAATTGGGTATTTTAAAATTTGGTTTTAGCATAGGATAGGACTGTTTAATATTTATTTTAAATTATATATTTATCTTTTGTATTTTGTATGTTTTTAAATTTCCTGTGCGCCGCCCTGGGTCCTCTGTGGAGAAGGGCGGGATATAAATTTAAATAAAATAAAAATAAATAAAAATAAGTATTCTTATTCCTGCACTGGAAAAATAAATGCTTGAACTGTACTTCCAAATAATGATCTTCCATTGATTATTATCATAATATTATACATTTTGAGAAAAGAGAAATTTGCAAAAGACAACCTGTGATCTTCTCTATGCAAAGCTGAAGTATTACAGTCAGATTTTGAACTACATGCCTGTGTAGTCCATGAGTCACAGTCTCTATTCTGACTGGTAGAGGCTTTCTGGAATCTTGAACAAAGATTCTTTACTTTCTTTCTTTCTTTCCTTGTTTTTAACTGGGATTAATTGTGATTATCCTAGAATTGTCCCATCTTGGGATCAAGCACAAATGCAACCTAGTTTTTCTTAGCACAATCACCCCCAAAGCTGCATAACAGGAAAACAAAATCAGACCAACCAATAGAATCAATATTTTATTTTTCTGATATTATACATTTTTAATGGTTAGCATAGGCTAATTGTTAGTGTGGCTATAAATCTTTTTCCTATGCAAGACAAATAAAGAATTTAAAGAGCTTCTGAGTCTGCAGCTATTAGGAAATAACACAAGGAAGATAAATGCCTCCCTTGTGTGCATAAGTGGGAGAACAGAAAAATCTACAGTGGTTTCTAGGGAACACTTACATATCAATATGCAGCAATAGCGGTCCATGCATTCAGTTCCCCAAGGCAAAAAAAATAAAATTGGTATATATCCTGTGAGGTGTTTTTTTTTAAACCTATATTTTATTAAACTAATCTTTTGTTGTATTTAATAGTGCAACAACATCATCTTCCAAATCTGATCTATAAAATGGGACACCTCATTCCAGCAAATGGGAAAATTGGTCACAGCAGGTGTGAAAAAGTGCTACTCATTATGGGTTTTTTTTAAATTGAGGAACTGCATTCTGGTTAACATTCAAGGCAGCCCTTAAAAAGAAAGAAAGAAAACCCATCAAAGCAACAAAGCCAATTAAAATATTTAAAATATTAAAAGGACAATGGAAACAATAAAAGCCACCCAGTAGCATTAACTATTCATAATGTTCAAAAACTAGAACACAAAAAACCCACAAATTAACTATTAAAAAACTAACTATTTAAATTTAAATAAGCCCCTGAATGAAAATCTAGTAAAGCTTGCAGGAGAGGGGAAATTGCAGAAAATGGAAGTACGTGTGAAGTTGAGAGACATCTAACACAAGAAATGGAGTTCTTGTTTGTGAAAATGGGCCCTTGAACTAGACGAATGCTGCCTTGGATATATGTATATTCCTTTCTCCTTAATAGATTATATTACAGTAATCACTAGTTTGAGTTTGAAATTATGCAATATTCTGTCTTTATTTTAGTTCATCTAAACTCATGGTTTATTTACCTTTGCTTTTATTTGAAATTACTTGCCATGCAGCTGATCTGAATAATACTAAAAACTAGTTTTTACATTGCTTCCTAAATCTGTCATCAAATAACTTTAGTAATGTATACAAAATTGCTGTAAGACTGAGTGGTATTAGCCTTGCGTTGCAAGCAAGGCTGAATATTTTTTTTTTAATTTACATTTATATCCCGCCCTTCTCTGCAGAGGACCCAGGGCGGCGCACAGGAAATTTAAAAAACATACAAAATACAACATAAATACACAATTTAAAATATAAATTAAACCATCTTATCCTATGCTAAAAACCCAATTTTAAAATACCCGATTTAAAACTATCTAAAAGTCCCCATGGGAGGTTAGGCTAGGCCGGCTTGTTGGAATAAGTATGTCTTTAGACATTGGCGGAAGAGGCGGAGGTCGGTGATGGTACGTAATTCGGGGGGTAGGTCGTTCCAAAGGGCTGGGTCCGCCACAGAGAAGGCTCTTCCCCTGGGTGTCGCCAGTCGGCATTGTCCGGCCGACGGCACCCTGAGGAGGCCCTCTCTGTGGGAGCGTATCGGTCTAAGGGATGTATGAGGCAAGAGGCGGTCTCGCAAATAACTAGGCCCCGAGCCATGGAGCGCTTTAAAGATGGTCGTCAAGACCTTGAAGCACACCCGAAAGACCACAGGAAGCCAATGCAGCTCGCGCAGGATCTGGATTCTCAGGGTATTCAGTAAAACGAAATGGTGATAGGGCTGTGGCAGTGGTGAAATTAACATTATTTTACTACCAGTTCTGTGGGTGTGGCTTGGTGGGCGTGGCAGGGGAAGGATACTACAAAATCCCCATTCCCTCCCCACTCCTGGGGCCAGCCAGAGGTGGTATTTGCTGGTTTTCCGAACTACTCAAAATTTCCGCTACTGGTTCTCCAGAACCTACTGAATTGAACCTCTGGGCCCTGGTCAAAAAAGCAGGATAGAAGCTTCCCTTGTTAGGAAGGGAAGCTTGGTAGGATAGAAGCTTCCTTTGATTTTTATAAGTGTCACATATGCTGCAATAAGAAGTATAACCAGCTACAAAGATTCACTTATCATGCTGCTGCTTGCTATCCTCTCCTTTCTTTCTCCTTTCTCTGGGCAAGTGTTCCCATTTCCTAATAAAGCCCTATGCTACAGTCCCCTACCATGTTTATTTTCTAATCATTCTTCTGGAATCCATTGAAGGCCTTGAAGCATTCTTGAAAATAAAGATGTTGATGGAGACTGGTGCTTTCCAAAATGCTCAATTTCCATTTATTTTTCTTTCAAAATTAAAATATTATTAACATGTAGAAAAATGAGGTAAGCACATTGGTACCCCCCATTAATACATTGGGGAACTCGATACTAAACCATTATGTTGATTAATTGATTTTGGCTCAGTGCATTATGTGTATCAGGTTTACTTCTGTTCTAAGCAATTCAAAGTTAAAGTGAATTTTGGGCTGCCTGTATTAGAGTTTCTTCTTTTAACTAGGGTGCCTGCAATTTCCCCAGTTAAGAAAGGAATCCCCTCTCTGCAAACCCTGGGAATGAAAAGCAGTAGCATTCTTCCAGGTTGGGGCATTAAATAGTTGCAGCTAATCAGTCGTCATCATCTACGGAAGATACCATAATAAAGCATTAAATCAAGGTGAAGCGATGGCTGACAGTGTTGTGTATGCTTGGCATGTACAAATTATAGTAAAGATTTTCTTGTACTTAGAGAATGAGAAAGAAATGTGAAAGGAATGAAAGGCATGAAAGCTGGTTGGGCGACTTTGAGACAGTCACTCTCCCTCACCCCAATGCATTCACGTGGTTGTGATTATAGATAAAGTAGGAAGTGGAAGCAGTATATACACACCACTTTGATTTATACAAAATAAAGCCAAGATATGAATCTTAATATTTTTTTATTATCAGACTGAATCAATCTACTACAAGACGAGGGCTTCTTCACTAATTATCGAATATAAATTCCATACATTATGGAATATAATTTATCACTCTGGTCCAGTACAAATTGGTATACATGATGTTTTTTTAAAAACTTTCCAGTCTGCCTCAAAATCATCCTAACAGCTTCTGTGTCTAAGGAAGGACTAGAACTTACCTTAATCGCTTTACCATACTGGCATCTATAAAACACAAACCACTATGATTTGGTCAATGATCATTATGCTACATGATAAAATACGAATTACATCAGCAGTAAAGAAAGGTAAAATTAAACTTAAAATATAACTGGATAAAATAATCCCATAAATAGCATGACTCTTCATAAAAGTTTTCCTTTAAAAGGTAACAGAATAACAGAATATTTTAAAGCAAAATCAACTATATATTGTCTTAGATGTAAAACCTAATTTATTCTGCCCGCTACATAAGTTTGCAGAGACTGGCCCTTTATCCAGCTTTCATCCAAATATACAAAGATGCATTAGAAATGTTAACCTCCATAAATGGATGCCATTATTGTGTATCTTAGATATATCATATTGATATAGTTATTGAGTTCTGCAGTGAAATACTAATAATGTAATAATGTAAGCCACATTGTGTTTTATTTGCTATGTTTTAGCAAGTTCCATGAAGCTAGCTATTGGGATTATACACTATAATTTATGATTTATCTAATCTATGACCAGGCATTTGGGGGCTATTTCAACAAATCATAGTTGAGTATAGTGATTTTATACAATATGTATTCCAACCTGACCTTTAAAAAAGTATCTGCTCATGGTGCTTACAATGGACAATTCCTGCAGAAGGGAATTATCTGAATGTGCAAATTTTCAAGTGAGAAAGGTGAAGATTTTTTTCAGCTGGAAATTTATACCTATATATTTTTCAGTTCCTCATTTCTTTATTTCTGTTTTACTTATTTTGTTTACATGTTTGTTTGGACATCACCAACGGATTCAGAGCATATGGGTATGCTTAGGAAGGCACTGCATTTTTGAGCTTGCCTTATCTACGTTTCCTGGAAAAATACATGGGAATATCCCAGTAGGGGAAAATCCATTTAGGGGTAGGTCTCCATGAATTTGGACAGTAAAATGGATGCAGCCAACCGATTCAGAATACATGTGTATGCTTAGGCAGGCACTGACTTTTGAGCCTGCCTAAGGCTCTACCCCTCTACCCCCTCTCTCCTCCCCCCATCTCTCCTATCTTATGTTGTAAAAATTTACTGCCTTCCCTTCAGCCAGCTTTTTCTTCTTCTCCCTTCTTTAAAACATCAGCTAAAACAACCTTCCTTTATTTTGAGAAGAGATAAAGCTAAATTCACATGTTATACTCTACACAGAATTTCTAGTCAAAGAAAGAAAACGATTGTGGTGCATTTCCTGGAGAATGCAAACCCTATGGTTATGAAAAATCAAAAAATGGAAAGATTTTATGACAAATCAGTTGATGTTTAATAAGGTGTTGAAGGGGAAGTGGGCACAAAGATCTATAGTTAGAAATATAAGTAATGGATACTATAGTTAAGTTACTGCATGTTTAATTCCTACCTTTCTCTATCTTGGTCTTTTTCCTCTTTTTCTTTAATTTCTTTAATTTCTGAAGTCTTCAATTGGTCCTCGTTTGGTATAGTAAATAGCTTTCTGTCTAATATGTCATTAATTATTTTATTTCTTTGTTTTAATTCATTCAAGATTTGAGCCAAAAGTTTCTGATTTTCTATAGAATTCTCATCTATGTATGTAGTCATGTTGTCAAGTCCAAATCCAAAATATGGAAAGTTAGGTCTGATTGCCTTCCTATTTGTTGGCTTATTCTTTCTTCAGTGCACCAAAGAGCTTAACTGCTCAGAAATCTCCACCAACAATTTCCAGAGGCAATACAATGTAACAGAGTATTAAGAAAGTTTCAGTCTTATTAAGAATGTTTCAATCTTCTTAGGTGAAGGAGAAACAGAAACAAAAAAAAGTAAAAGTATAGTCCTTATTTAAGTTCAAAGATGCTCAATAAAATTTCAAAAACAAATATTAAAATTGTAAGGGTAATCCCAATTTCAAGATTTTAAGTGAAGTAGATTAGAAAGAAGAAGAAAAATAATAGAGAAAAAGTCAGAAATAATCCAATTGCTTTCAGCGCAAACGGAAATGTCTTTGTTCTTTGTTCTAATGCTTCAATCCGCCATTTCAAAGAGTTCTATTAATAGCAGAAACCTCTTAATTCAATTAAATCCGCTGCTTGTTTCAAAATTCAAGACTTTAAAAAAAAACGTTTCTTAGCAAAGTATTTCAAAAAGCAAGATAGAATAGCTTCCCGGTGTTACACTTTCACTTTAAGCAGTTCCTTTCATCACAGAGTTTTTCCGACGCCTTGTCCGCCTGCAGGGGAGGTGCGTTTTTGTCGCCCTTCAGAAGCTTTCCCTTCGTGTCAAACAGGGGTTTTGTGAGACCCCTCTGATCAGCGAAGCCAGCTTCCTAGTCACCGTCCCTCCAGGACGGTTTAGGTTCCTATGGAACCAAGGGGGCAAACAAAGGATCAACTGGGGTCTCTGCTATTTAGAGACCTCCGGTTGTGTCAGCGTGGTAGCTCCGCCCTTCCCTACCTTTCTCATTGATTGCTAAGAATATTCTGAGCACTATATGAAAATATTGTCCTAAACAACTAAATACATATAATAATTGTGAGCTTTCAAAGCCACTCATAATATTTCCTTGCACAAACTGCATATAATTCAGATAATTTAGACATTCCCTCAGGTTTAGTAGAAAATAACATAAAGAAAGGAGTTCTATTTCATGTATTTCTCTATCATTTCTTTGTCATTCCTAATTAACCGCACTGTTTTTGTAATTAAACTGTGAGGGGAAAGTTGTAGCAGTCATCCTAACAGTTGTTCTCTTTTGTAATAACATATATTTTGATGGTTTAATAATAATAATAATAATAATAATTTTTATTTATAACCCGCTCTCTCTCCCCGAAGGGACTCGAGGCGGGGCACAGGGAATTAAAAAGTTAGAAAAAATACAAAATATAGAACAATAAACATACATAAATACTGACTAAAAGGCATATTAAACAGAAAACCCTGCGCTAAAATTCCCAAATATTTACTAAAAATCCCTAAACAATCAGAAGAGACTATCCTAGGCCGGCCAAGCGAAAAAGATGTGTTTTTAGTTTCAGACGGAAGGAGCGGAGGTCCGTGGTTGTTCTAATATCGGGGGGAAGGTCGTTCCAGAGGGCTGGGCCTTAAAGACTTAAACAAGTCTTCTCTGCAGATTGGCCCTTGGGTTAATATTATGCAGCTTTGAAAGCTGCACAATTTTGAGTGTTTGAAACACTGAGAAATGTTCTCTTGTAGAAGTAGGTAACTAGTTCAGCAGCTGAGATACAGCTGATTAAGGTTACCATATTTGAGAAGCTATGATTGGTAAAGTTGGAGATATTTTCCTTGAAGCCAGCTTTCTGAAGTGTACAGCTTGATGCTAGAAATAGGTGTTGTTTACTCTTGAAAATAAAGAGTAGCAGCTGCTGTTATCAATGAGGAGCTAATAATACAGGAGTTTTCCCTTACAAAATGTACACAAAAGGTGGGGGGGAGAAAGACAACATGTTTGAGGGGGAAAATATGAATTTCCAGATCTACAACATTAGCAGCTCCAACTGCATTTAGGCCCGAGTAAGAAGGGCCTCATTTGCCAGGATATTATCCTCACCTGGGTAAAGCACACACTCAAGATTGAATTCAATACTGAGCCTAGATCTGGAGCAGGACTTAGAACAGAGAGCAGTGGCGTAGCGTGGGTTGTCAGCACCCGGGGCAAGGCAAGTAATTTGCGCCCCCTAACCCGTGGATTTTAGCACTCGAGTCTCTTCCACTAGATTAGTTAAAGCAGTGGTGGGCAAACTTATTAGTCAAGAGAGCCAAATATCAACAGTACCACGACTGAAATTTCTTTTGAGAGCCAAAAGGTGTGGCCTGTTCAATGGGAGTGGCTAAGCGGTCGTGTGACTGGGTGGGCGTGGCCAACTTGGAAAATGTGGTGAAACTCATTTAATGACGGTGCTGCTTAGCAACCAAAATTTTGGGCTCAATTGTGGTCATAAGTTCTTTCTTTCTCTTCCTCCCACTTTGTTTTTCTTTCTATTTTTCTTTCTCTCTTTTTTTGTCTCTCTCTCTCTCTGTATCTCTCTCTCTCTCCTACCTCCACCCATCTGTCACTCTGCGTGTGTGTGTGTGTTTGTGTGTGTATGTGCAGGCCCGGATCCAATAAGTGCGGGGCCCGATTGGATTTTTTTTGCAGGGCCCTCTATATATTAAATATTTAAATAAAATGCAAATTCAATATATATATAAATTAAATATCATGGATCATAAGATAGGTAAACTTCTACATACATTAAAAATAAAAATATGCAAAATACAAAAACAATTGCATTTTATTGAATATAAATTTACATCATTGAATATGAATATATGAATTTACATATTTCTAAGTTTTTGTTCTGTAAATTCTTCTAAAATAGTTTGAAAATCCAATTTCCTTGCTTCTTCACTTTCAATCGACATAATTGCTAAACTATTTAATCTATCCTGAGTCATTGTCGATCTCAGATAGTTTTTTATTAGTTTTAGCCTGGAAAATGATCTCTCTCCAGAAGCAACGCTCACTGGAATTGTTAAATATATTCGGAGAGCAATAAACAAGTTTGGAAATGCCATTGCTCTGTCATTTTCCGATAAAGATTTGAACATTTTAAATGGATTTTCAAAAAATTCTGATGGAAGGATAGATTTTAAAGCTTCCATTTCTTCAACTAACATTTTTCCATCTATATCAGTTTCCTTCACTATTGGTGCATCATTTTCTGTGAACCTAGAATCTGTTAGAGAAATTTCTAATTTAGCTGCATGTTTTTGAAGTGCTTCTTTTTCCATATTTTGAAATTTTCCCAGAAACCCAAATAAGTCATTATGATTTTTGAATTATTCAAAACGATCTTTTAGTGATTCTGTAGCTTTATCTAAAACAAAATTTAAAAAAGATATCTTGTATGCGTTTATCGGATCTACAATAGGTTCATCATCGCCTTCATAATTGAAATGTTTCTTTCTTTTCCGAGGCCTTTTATTTCGAAATTCTGTAGATATTTCCAAATCTTGTGCAAGAATTTTTGCTTGAACTAAAACTTGTTTGAATCCAGTATTTCTGTAGTCGCTTAACCATTTTAAAAGTTTTTCAAATGAAGAAAGTGCAATGGATACTGCTACAGATTTACTTTGAAGTTCCTTGCTTACATAATTGACTTGGAACAGTAAATCGTACCAAAAAACCAGTGATACTAAAAATTTATAGTCTTTCATTGCATTTCCAAGAGATTCTGCCTCGCTTTTAATTTGTGGATCTTCGGAAATTTCTGATATTTCGAAAAAAGCATCATAAAATTCACCTATTTGGTATCTCACTGCTTTTACGCTTTGAATCCGATCAAAATTTGGGAGCTGGGCAACTGTCTGCATGTATGAGGATTGCAGAGTCCCCTGCTCAACATTAGCGACCGACGGTTGTTGAACATGGGGATTTAATTCTCTCCTAGCCCACCTCACAGGGTTGTTAGAGGGAAAAAGAGGAAGGGCTTGCAAGTCTGTTTTAGTGCCTGGAGTTATTAAAGTGGAACACAAATACATCCGTAAAATAAAAATAGGTAAATCGATGTTCTTGTAGCCCCTGAGTGGTTTGTCTTTCTCTCCATTCTTTCGTCACTCTTCCTTCCTCTTGCTTTTCTTCTTCATCATCATCCTCTTCTTCCTTGTCCCTACTTTTTCCTCCTCTTCCTCTTGGTGGCTCTCCTTTTCTTCATTTTTCCTTCTTTCTTCTTACTCCTCCTCCTTCATTCTCTGCCTCCACCCCTCTTCTTCTTTCTTCTTGGCGCTCTCTGTCTGCATTCCTTCCTCCTCCGTTTTTTCCCTTCCACCTCTTCCTCTCCTCCTCCCTTCGTCTTCCTCTCTTGGCATTCTCTCCACATTCTTCCCTCTTTCCGCTTTTCCTTCCACTTCTTCCTCCTCCTCCTCCCTCTTCTTCTCCCCCCCTCCTCTCTCTCTCTTCCCCTCCCTCCTTCCTCTTCTCTCCGCACTTCCTCTCCACATTCTTCCCTCCTCCTCCTCCCCCTCTTCCAGAAAGCACCAGTTGGAAGGAAAGTCTGCCTTCCCAGCCCCTCCTCATTCCCTCCCACTTGGGGAAGGGAGCCCATCCAAATCGAGGGGGAAAGATTTGCGCTTTGAAACAGCGGAGAAACTTCCTTCTGCCTCCACCTCCCCAATTTATCTCTTCTTTCCTCTCTTTCTTCTTCTTTCTCTTTCTCTCTCTCTCTCTTTCTCTTTACCAACGGGCGCCCACCTCCTCTTCCCCCCCCCCTCCCCGTGCCGACTCCTCCTCCTCTTTTCCCTCCCTCCTTCCCCCCACTCTCCCATAGCTTTGACGTGCTCGCTGCGTCGGGAAGGAAAGGAAAGGCGCTCCTTGCAACAATTTGGATTTTTTTGCGTTTTGCTTTTCATTGTCCCACCCCCCAAAAAAAGCCAAAACTGTTGCAAAAGAAGCTCTGACAGCTCCGAGCCCAGCGCCATCCGTCGAGCCGCGCCGGGGATCAAACGCGGGTTTTGAAGTGTTTAAATGTATTGTTCATGCCGCCCAAGAGATGCCATCTAGGGGGCTTTTTGGATTGGGCAGGGGGCTGCCCGAGCGCGCCCCCCCAGATGTTGCGCCCGGTGCGGCCGGCACCCCCTGCACCCCCCACGCTACGCCTCTGACAGAGAGCACGCTTTATCATCAGCTCTAACTTTTGTTCCAGCTCCACCGAGTCTTCATACTTCTGAGTAAAACGGGCCTCATTCAGGGGTGAAATGCTATCGGTTCGGACCGGTTTGCCCGAGCTGGTAGTAAAAATGCTACTGGTTCACCTGAACCGTAGTAAAAAAATGTTTTTCTGACGATCAGCTGTGCTTTGCCATTTATATTAGCTAGAAAGCAGGATTTTCTGCTTTCTAGCTAATCTAAATCGCATGGCACAGAGGATTCCCCCCCCCCGCTAGCTGTTTGCTTACCTTTGCAGGTGCGCTTTGTAGCAGGCTTTGCCCACCCACCTGGATTTCCTCACATCCATTTTTGACCCTCTGTGCATGTGCAAAGGTGGCACGCATGAGTTTCGCTTGCACACATGCTCTCAGTGGTGAAATTCATTTTTTTTACTACTGGTTCTGTGGTTGTGGCTTGGTGACTGTGGTGTGGCTTGCTGGGAGTGGCAGGGGGAGGATACTGCAAAATCCCCATTCCCACCCCACTATGGGCCAGCCAGTGGTGGCATTTGCTAGTTCTCTGAACTACTCAAAATCTCCGCTACTGATTCTCCAAACTAGTCAAAATTTCCACTACCAGTTCTCCAGAACCTGTCAGAACCTGCTGGATTTCACCCCTGCTCTCACATTGCTACCGAACTGCTAGCAAAGGTAAGTGGATTTCACCCCTGGCCCCATTTGCCTGGATAGGAGACACTTGCCTGCATACACAATTATTTCCTACACTGGCAACATGGATGGGGGAAGAGATTGTATTGAGGAAGAATAAAGAAGTGGCTTTTACTTGTAAAAAGTCAGCATCCACCCACCTTCCTAGAGAATGAAATGTTTTGGGGAATATTAAAAAGGTAGGATAGAATATTTCCCCTAAAGGAGAAATGGAAAAAAAAAATCTTAAGGGAGGCAGAAACCAGCACTAGTCTCCCTGCCCAAAGTAGAAACTAAGGAGGCCAGCTTTTAGAAATCCAGATTTGGTAATCCATTCAGAAGGACTGGGCTAGACAGAAACTTCAGATAAGCAATTAGGTTGACAAGATTCTCAGGCATACACCTCGGATTTGCATTTCTCTTTCTGCCCATAGAGCCAGCCATGACCCCATAAGAATCTGACAACAGCTATTAGAATATTAAAGCGCATGCTCTTGCACAGGAACAGGAAGCTCAAATGCAAAGCCAAACTCCATGTTGTCAGCTGTCCCAGAACCACATGCTGCTGGTGGTTTGCTTCATCTATAAACCAACTTTCTTTCCAATCAGCCTCCATTTTATTCCTGACTTGGAACTGGAACTGGGATTTGTCTTCCTACATATCAATTTATTTCGCCATCAAGTCACTGTACACTCTTTGCAACTACATAATAGACCTTCTCCAGACTGAACTTCCCTCACTCCGACTGTTAAATTTCCTTGCACATATCATTGCAAGATTGAATTTGTCCACCTTGCCTCTAATCATTTTCTTTGTCTCTTTCTTTCCAACCTTCCCAGCATTATGAACTTCTCTTAAAGTTGATAATATAATAATTTCTGAACTAATTTATTCTTTGATCCATTTGTTGTTGTTTTGCCTACTCATAGTATTCTCAGGAATCTTTTCCAACACCAAGGTTCATTACTACTATTTCTGTCCCATTTCTTCAAAGACTACTTTCATCTCCATCGGCTGTCACAAAGAAAATCAGCTTGCAGGAAAAACATTTCTTGCAGGATTCTGAGTTTTGTAGGTATACAGTAGAGATGTCATAGTGCCTGAATATCTTCTTCAAAGCCTTCATTGCTACCTTACCAACTGCTAATCTGTGGTGTATTCCTTGACTGCTGGTTGTTTTATTGTTGATAACCAATCCTAAAAGACAGACACGACTTCAACATCTTCATTGTCAGTTCTGGGGCTAGCAATAAGTACCTGCTGTCATTGCTTAGATCTTTATATTTTAAATATTTTTTTTTCATTGTGCTTCTTTCATCATTAGAGCTTGCAGGTCATGTAACATTTTCAGCTATCAAGAATCACGGGCGCATTGCAGGTTATTTATGATCTCCCACACTCAATTTTAAAACCACATTCACCTTTTAGTGTATCCCTTAATTTGTATTTAGCATTTGACTTGAATAAATAAGAATTATATAGGCTTATCTTACTTCCTTATTGAACTGGAGACAATTGTTTGACCATATTCTGTCTTATGTAATTTATGCATGAGAACAGCGAGACATTTTTGGATCACTATTTTCCTAAAGGCATTCTACATCCTCACAAGGCCAACACAATAAACACCTTTCTCCACTCAATAAAGCACATCAACAAAACAGCAGCAATAATGTATATTATTCTCTGGCATTTTCTAAACCCAGAAACATCTTGAATTTCTTTTCCCTGGTTCCATATCAGTAAGGTTCACAATTTCAAAACAATTCTTGTTCTTCTTGAAAATGGTGAATATATACATAAGATCATATGAAACATATAGTGGCTTTGGTCTTTTGCTCTAGCTTGATTTGGAAATTCATGAGTA
This sequence comes from Rhabdophis nuchalis, assembly GCA_039707465.1. Classification (NCBI taxonomy): domain Eukaryota; kingdom Metazoa; phylum Chordata; class Lepidosauria; order Squamata; family Natricidae; genus Rhabdophis; species Rhabdophis nuchalis. Next base: position 93,405,561 of record CM077648.1, on the reverse strand, counting down.
GTTTTTGATCTGTTCCACAATCAGATCCTGACTGCAATTTTGCTGTTACAACAACTCTTCCTTGCAACAATAACATAGTCAATTTTATTTTTGTACACTACATTGGCAATCTCAGTCAGCTAGAGTATGCTGAGAAGGGTACAATGAGGAAGGGACCTGATAAAGAGGAGATGGTGCTTCCTTGGGTTGTTTGGTTGGAAATAGTTTAGGCAGATGAGGTGAAGGACCAATTCCAGGAAAAAAGAAGCTTATAGTCTGAGAAGAATCCCTGAGACTAGAGATGGAGATGGAGATGGAGATATAGAACCCAGTTAGTGGTACGACATAACATAGAAGCAGGAGATCAGAAGTTAGCAAGGGGGCTGAAAATCCTGAGGAGTCCAATAACTGGAGGAATGGGAAAGGAGGGCTACTGCAGGGAAGGCTAGAGAGTGCTCTGTGGATTATCCCGCTGAGTACCAAGAATGGACATAGGAGTCACAGAGACTGACAGGAAGATAGAGAGCTGGGGGGGGGGTGGATTGCAATAGCAAAGAGCTGAGGAAAATATTATGGGGTGCATGGAACAAGTCTATAGGAAAAGGGAAATGGGAAATTTGATCCCAATCCCCTCTGCCAGTCCTTCAGTCTCTGACAGGGTTATGAATGCCAGATCATTCAAGACCTTTGACTTATGGTGGTTCTACCAAATCCCAGCTCTATTTGTAATAAGATCCTGATCCTCTGTGACTTAATACTGGAGAAGGTAACAGGCCTGGCACTTGTCAACAAAACCTGGCTGAACAAGGATGGACTGTTTCTCTGTCCAAGATCTGCCCAATTTGTGACAGGTGGTTTACAGCTTCGACATCAAGGTTGCAGAGCAGGTTAGGGCAGGAGAGGTATTTTTTTGTTTTTCTTTTTATGCCTTCAAGTCATTCTCAACTTCTAGTGATGATATGGAAATGTCCATGCAATTTTCTTGGCAGCATTTTGCACGTGTTTGTCATTGCCGCCTTCTTATGGCATGACTGGCCTAAACCACCTACCTGGCTGGTTGTGTGATTAAGGAAGGACCAGAACTCAAGTTTCTTATAGGAAGAAATAGTGCATGTGACAATCTTTGAGAATTTCATGATGGCTAAATGTGTTGCCCTATATATGAAACTGATTGCCAAGGACAATCGATAGTTCTGCCAGTGTACAACCCCCATTCTGCTGAGCAGACTCACTTCCCAAGCTCCTTGTCCATCACCAGGTTGTGGCTCTACCTTGAGTGGGAAGAACTGACTATCAGGACTCAGGCTCTTAATTCCATTCAGTTGGTCTTCTACAATGCTCTACAAGGAGCCCCATTTGAAGCCTATCTGGAAACCGCAAGTTATCCAAAATGCAGCCGCCTACTTCTTGAGTGGCATTTGTCACAAGGAGCCTGGTGGATGCAAATAGATTTCCAGGTGCAATGCAAAGTGATATTTTTGCTTAGCAAAGCCCTGTAGGGCTGGCACTGACTTACTCGCAGGACTACCTTCTCCAATCAGTCTCAATTTGAGTCAATCTTACATGTGCTGGTGATGTCCACTTTTGTTAAAGTGAGGCGGTCTGAGGAAAGAAAATCACTTTGTTTTTTATTTATGTCAGTAACACTCTGGAATCACTTACTTCTAAAAATAAGACTGGCCTTTTCACTTCCAGCAGTTGGTTAAAACAGAGTACTTCTGGAGGATTCTTTGGCCCACATTACCATTTGTCAAGGACAAGTTTAAAAATGGGAAAGAGGCTCATATAGTGTAACAAAAACAAAATATAAGGAAACAGCCCAAATCTGCAAGTTTGAAGTCAGGAATGCAAGACTTAGGATGAAGCAAGGCTTCCGTTTTTTTTATTTACCTTTTTCCTGCAAGAGCAGGGTCTGATTCCCCTTCCCCTCTGGATCAACCAAGTGTTGATCCATTTCATTGGGACAGGGGAATTGACCAATCAGCTGAGCTGGATTTCATAGGTTGAGAGACAGTAATTGGTTTCTGGCTGGTGCCTTAACCACTAGGTTTAGGTTTAGGTTTTATTCGGTTTATATACCGCTCCTATCTCCCCAATGGACGCAGGAAATTAAAATGCCACAACAGACAACAATAAATACAATATAACATTAAAATATAATTAAATTAAATACTGTAACCTGTGCTAAAATGTTAACTAAAAATATTAAAATCCCCTATAAAATCCAGTTAAAATTTTATCTAAACTAAAATCTAAGCTAAAATCTAAGCTAGGCCGGCTAGGTGGAAGAAGTGCGTTTTAAGTGATCAGCGAAAAAGGCGAAGGTCCGCGATGGTACGAAGTTCGGGGGGTAGGTCATTCCAGAGGGCTGGACCTGCCACAAAGAAGGCCCTTCCCCTGGGTGCTGCCAGCTGGCATTGACCGGTAGATGGCACCCTGAGGAGGCCCCCTCTGTGGGAGCGGATCGGTCGAAATGGTAGGAGACGGTCCCACAAATAGCTAGGCCCCGTGCCATGGAGCGTTTTAAAGATGGTCACCAGCACCTTGAAGCGTGCCCGGAAGGCAAACTGGCAGCCAGTGCAGCTCACGCAGGAGAGGTGTTAAGTGGGAGCACTGTGAGGCTCCCAAGATCCCCCACGCGGCCGCATTCTGCACTAACTGGAGCCTCTGGATGCACCTCAAGGGGAGCCCCATGTAGAGAGCATTGCAATAGTCTAGGTGGGACGTAACGAGCTAAACCAAACTGGCTCGCAAGTCTTGTGATAAATGCAAAAAACAACCCAAAAAAGTTATGAAACATTGATGAAAAAAAACAAGAATGGATTTTAACAATGAATTTAGAATGAGCTGCCCCCAGAGCTTCACATAATTCCCGACCTCCCGTTCTTCCAGCGCACCCTAAAAAGCTGGCTTTTCCAGCCTGAATAAAATAAATTATTAATTTTAATTGTTAATTTAATTTATTTTAAATTTAACTGTAAATTGTTAATTTATTGTTATTGGATTCTCTATTTAATCTTTTTTTAAATTTTATGTATTTTATGTTGTACGCCACCCTGAGTCCTTCGGGAGAAGGGAGGCATATAAGTCCAATAAACAGTAAACAGTAAAAAATGCTAAGTTCATCAATTAGGAAACAGAAGTAAAAATGTAGGGCTAAGGGATTCCTGGCTTGGCAGTGGTACCTGTAAAAGGTTATTGAGGAAAAATCTTCATTAGTAACTGAAATAGAGACTAAAAGATGTTAACCATGAGAAGACTGAGAGAAGAATAGGATAGCACTCTTCAAATATCAAAAAGGTTGTCACACTGAAAAAGGCAACTGTGTGTACTCTATAATGTCAGGAGGCAGAACACCAAATAACAAATGTTAGCTATAGGTTTTCTCTGTTTTTAGAGAAACGTTCCTGGCAGCTGAACGATCACCAGCAAAAATGTTGCCTTTGATTGAGCCTGTTTACATGCAATCTAGACGGTCATCTGTCATGGATGTTAAAATCTGAATTCCTAAATGGAACAATGGATTGGAGTCAGGTAAATAATTATGTTACATGTGTAAATAGAGCGTGAAGCCTTGGGCAGAGGCTTCACTCCAAGCCGGCTCTTAAAGAAAAATTAACATACAGTGAGCCCATTGGTCAAACTGATCGGCGAGATAATGAAGAAACCTTAGTGGCACGGGACCTAGCTATCTGCGGGATCGCATTCTGCCTCATACATCCCTGCGACTCATTCGCTCCCACAGAGAGGGACTTCTCCGGGTGCCGTCCACTAGGCTGTGCCAGCGGGCGACGTCCAGGGGAAGGGCCTTCTCTGTGGCGGGCCCGACCCTCTGGAACGACCTTCCCCCCGAAATCAGAACAACCACAGACCTTCGCTCCTTCCGACAGCTTTTAAAAACTCATTTCTTCCGTTTGGCTGGCCTAGGGTAATTTTAATTAATTTATAGTGTTAAGGGGTTTTAAGGACAGTTTTTAGTTTTTATAGATGTTTTTAGCGCAGGATATGTTTAATTGTGATTTTAAATTTTGTACTCTGTTTGTGTCTATTGTTTTTAATTTTCCTGTGCCCCGCCTCGAGTCCCTTTGGGGAGAGAGAGCGGGTTATAAATAAAATTTATTATTATTATTATTATTATTATTATTATTATTATTATTATTATTATTATTATTATTATTATTCTATAGTTTATAAATTATCATTAAAAAGCTCACTATTTTCCTTGAGGAGGAATTGTAGAGAACTCAAAACTTACATATTTTTTACTATGTTTCCAATGGGATTTTGTTTCCTATTTCCATAGGGAAAAAACCTGCAATTAAACTTCAAAAAAAAAAGTAACATCAAGCTAGTTTGATCAGTGCCCCATCTAGCTGGGCTCAGTTCTCTGGTGAGTCCTTTAGAGTTACAACTGAATTCTCATATCATAATATGGCATACTTTAGTTTGATTAATCCCCAGTTGATTAAGTTCATGTACCAGACCAATTCAAACCTAGTTTATAAGACAAAATGGCTACATTTGCACATCACATTTAGCCATGATGGTGGGAAAAACATCATCTGCATCAAAACTGTTTGTTTCCAGCCTTTGGGAGTGGCTTCAGAGACTCAAAAACGCAGCCTGAAACCCTTGCAGCCGAATTGATTTTTTCCCCTCCATTTAAATGGTAATTAAATGTAAATTCAACTACTCCCCCATTTTTACTTTATTTTCCTAAATACTATTTTCCTGACGGAGTTTCAAAATGACAGTCTTGGGCTCCAGCAAAAGGTAAAGACTAGAGAAAAAGTTTGATACGGGCTTGAATTGTTGATGGTGTTCAATTCCTTTTTATTCATTTATTTTACTTTTGTAATGTTTTCATAGGGACGAGGTGGTTCAGTGGCTAAAATGCTAAGCTGGTAGATCAGAAAGGTCAGCAGTTTGGCGGTTTGAATCCCTAGCACCACGTAATAGAGTGAGCTCCCGTTACTGGTCCCAGCTTCTGCCAACCTAGCAGTTCAAAAACACGTAAAAAATGCAAGCAGAAAAATAGGAACCACCATTGGTGGGAAGGTTCCATGCACCTTTAGCTTTCAGTCATGCTGGCCACATGACCACAGAGACATCTTCAGACAACGCTGGCTCTTCAGCTTTGAAATGGAAATGAGCACCACCCCCTAGAGTTGGGAACAACTAGCACATATGTGCAAGGGGAACCTTTACCTTTTTAATGTTTCATGTCTTTCCTTGGGGACCTCAAGGCACTGCACTCTTCTGTTTCTTACAAAATTTTGTTTAAGAGCTTGTGACATAATCGAACGAGAGTTAACTTCTATATATTTCCATATGCCACACTTTTCATACTTACTCATGGTGGGCTTTTTAACAGCTGTATCAAGATGGAAATTCAATAAAATATCTTAATCTGTTGGACTTCTACTTTTTTTTTCCAAAGATGCCAAGTAGCTTTTCAGCTAGCGTGCTTTCAACACTTTCTCCAGTGACTTCCACGAAGATAAGAACAGGTGTTCTGGTTTTACCTTCATGCCTCTCTGCCCTATAGGAAGTAACAATAGAAAGTTACAAAAGTTGAAGAAAAGGCTTTGAACAGCAAGTAATCCTTTCTAATCCTTATATGTACAACTATCAATATCAGCTTTCTGGCAAGTCTACAGTATGCCTACTTGTATTTTTAACTAGCCAATAACCCAATGTTGCCCAGGTATTTATTTGTAGGGGGAAAATGTCTGGACCAAATATAATTTCTAATGTTGGATTTTCTCCCTTAAGAGAAGGAGCCCCCTTGTGGAGTACTGTGAAGCCGTTACCATGGCAACTCCACTGCGCTGCACAGAAGCCACTTTATGGCAGTACAGTAGAGGGCATTTTAAGGCACAACAGCCTAACAGAATACACACCCCAAGGGCTTTTAGGGGTGTCTTACCCACATAGTATTTGTTTCCAGAGATTAAGTCATCTGTGTACCGAGTTTGGTTGAAATTACTCAAGGCGTTCCAGAGTAATCCTGGAACATACACACACAGAGCTGATAGATAGATAGATAGAGAGAGAGAGAGAGAGAGAGAGAGAGAGAGAGAGAGAGAGAGAGAGAGAGAGAGAGAGAGAGAGAGAGAGAGTGAGAGAGAGAGTGTGTGTTATTTAAATGCATAGGCTTCAGTATTCCTACACACAATACTTTGTAATCTTCAACTGGTCACACATAATGTGAATTTAGGATATGTTCAGTGGTGGGATTCAGCCAGTTCACACTATAAATTCGAAAATAAATTCGAAAATAAATATTCGGGAGAACCGGTTGTTAACTTTCTAAGCAGTTTGGAGAACTGATTGTTGAAAGAAATCTCATTTTGTTTTTTTCCACTTTACAGGACTAATCCTGTAAGGAAGGCAGGAAGGAAACATTCTGGTGTTGTTTCTAGCCTAATCTTTATAGACCTGCTTACAGAAACTGCCTCTCTGGTTAACCCTTATTACATTGTAACAGCTAAGGCGAAGTGCCCATCGACATGAGTGACATTGAGTTGCCCACACCTACTCAGTCACATGACCACCGAGCCCCACCTATCCAGCTAGTCATTAAGGCAGAGAACTGGTTGTTAAATTATTTGAATTCCACCACTGGATATGTTCCGATGCAATGTTTGCTTTTTGTACTCTTCGTGTAAGGGACCCAGTTTAGTTTTAGTAGCTAAGGCATCAGGCTACAAGCTGGGAAGCTGTGAGTTCTAATCCCACCTTAGGCTCAAAGCCAAAGTGACCTTGGATCAGTTGCTCTCTCTCAGTTGTAGGAGGGAGCCAATGGCAAACTACTTGTAAAAAACCTTGCCAAGAAAACTGCAGGGACTTCTACAGGCAGTTTCCAAAAGTCAAAAACTGGTTCAAAGATACAAAGTTGCCTATAAAACAGGCTTATCTCAGTGCAGTAATTGTAAAACAAACAATAATGCAATGTAGGTTCTCAAAAGACAATATCCCCAGCCCACATAATGCAGATTAAAATGCTAATAGAAAAAGGCATGTCAGCAAAGCGAGAAAGACTCATACCAAATAAATGAAGAGAACCGGTCTGTTAAAAGCACAAGTGCAAGAGCCAGAGAAACAATTGGCAACCTTAGAATCTCCTTAAGCCTCCAACATGTTTTCCTCTTCGATAGTCTTGTCATGTAACCTTTAAAGGGGGGGGGGGGAGGAATGGAAGGAGAATTTTCCTGAGCTGCAGAAATCAGACTTTGCTTTTCATCTGCCCCATTAAGCTCTAGTTAACAAAGTCGGGGTTAACGTGCAGGGCTGCTGACTCATCCTTTGGAAGGGAATGTGTTGTCGGGAGGAAAGGAATGTGGGAGCCCAGCCAGTCAGCCAGCTCCTGCCTTCTCGTTGTGCACAACAGCTCTCTAGGATGCAGCTGTAAGAGAGAAAACGCAACCCACAGCCTCTGAACACTCAATTCCTGTCTCACTTCTTTGCCTCCCATCACAGGAATCAATTCGCCAGCTTCAAATGAATGATCAGAAGCCAGCACAGGCTGTTCTGTCTCCAGTGAACTGAGACCAAATGGAGCTTTACAATTGTTGCTGCTAGTAATTCTGCAGCAGCCAACCAGAATCAATCTCTCTCTCTCTCCCTCCCTCTCTCTTTTCTCTCTCTCCCTCCCTCTCTCTCTCCCTCCCTCTCTCTCTCTCTCCCTCTCAATTTCCTCCTCCCGCCCTTCCTTTTTTAATCAGAAAATTTCCTGGGTGAGTATTCTAAGGGAGATGGCAAGGAAGAATGGGAAAAACAAAGGATTATAACTTCCAGTGGGAAAGGATGCTCTACCACATGGGTGTCAAATTCAAGGCCCGGGGACCAGAACTGGCCCACAGGGTACTTAGATCTGGCCCACGGGGCCATCCTGGTAACAGCGAAGGACTGGCCCACGGTGCTTCTGCCAGTGAAAACAGAGCTTGGGAGGGCCAAGCTTTGCTTTTGCTGGCAGGAAGCATTGGCAGCTGAAAATGGAGTTCGGGAGCCCGTTTTCCCTGGCAGAGCACTCGGGCTTCCACAGGCGCCCCCGATATAAGTGAGGTTGAGCTGGCCACACCCATCACAACCACAACCACCCCAGCCCCCAGAGGTGAAACACAACCCTGATGTGGCCCTCAATGAAATCGAGTTTGACACCCCTGCTCTACCATTACCCCAGTAAGAGAGCAGTTCACTGTTTGGATCAGAATTGTATCTTCGTTATTTTGTCAACATTCTCACTGGAAATCATTTCTATTTTCACATCTCATGAAAGCAGGCTCACATTTGGTGAGTGTAGAAAATCACAGTGTTTCAAAACGTGGCAACATCTCCAGATGCTGGCTAGGTATTCCAGCCCTTAACAATAAGTATGGATTCCATTTCAATGTATTATCTCACATCTGGCCCATTTCTAAGTATAACAGACCTTCGGAGGAGCAATCATTTCCTGTAGTTGACACAGAAATATAGATAGTTGGTAGTTTAATGATAGTATCCATCTCCAAATCTCCTGGTGATATCCCTCAGTAGTTTCATGTCGATAATAAAAAATAGAGACCAAATGGAGCCCTGAGGGAACACCATCTAATAGCTGCCATTTCAAGGAGCAACTGTCTCCAAATGACACCTTCTGAAATCTTCCTGAGAGATACAAAGAAAAGGACTGAACAGCTATAGCTCCTTATTCCTAAATCTTACAGGTGCCTTTGTTTAGCTGTATTAAAAGATGCTAAGTGTTCCAAAAGAATAATCAGAATCGCATTACCTTTGTCATTTACCAAACAAGGTCATCCATCTGATAAAGCTACCATATATTGTCAGCCTGACAATCCTCAATATTCTTGTCTAGGTTAAATGTTAAAAATCCCAGTGCTAACATTTTTTTGTAGCAGTTTTTCAACCTACATAATATTCGGTTCCAAAGTTCCAAATTATTTTGGACTGCTTCCGTGTGTTAACTTATATTTAACAAATCAAGCCGAACATATTGGACCAATCTAGATGTTTTGCACAAATACACGTATGAAATGAACGATCCAAATCATATCAAATTTAATCAGGTCCACTATGGAAGGTTGCTTTGAATCAGTTCAGATATCCAAACTGAATCAGCCTAATTTTCTAAATGTATTTGAAGTAGATTGGATTGTGCACAATGATTTGAACTTTCTAAGTGCACTGGCTTTGTTTCACAGATCTCTGGTAACTGTCACAAAACAGCAGTGCATGGATCAAAATGCAAATGTAGCTTCAAGACCAATTCTGACCTTCTACCTGAAATTTATACATGAATCAAGCCAGAGATAAATCTCATAAATATGTGTTTCTTCCTTTTGGAAAGTGATAATTATTTTTTCCACACCTAGATGACCTCCAAGGCCCCTTCCAACTCTGTTATTCTGTTCTGTTCTATTCTGTTCTACTCTGTTCTGTTCTATTTTATTCCATTCCATTCCACCACACATATTTTATTCATGTAATTAATTATCAGATCTTAATCTTCAGCTATTGCCAACCAAGGTAGCGTTCCAAACAATGAAAGAAAATGTCTTAAAATTATTGCTTAAAAAAGGATATGAAAACTGAAAAGATGAAAACACAGGGAAAGTCATTTCCTGGTACTACAATATTTCACAGCCAGTGCTAATTAGCTTAGCAAGCCCAGAATAGTTGCATTTTCGCCAATTATTGTTGCTGTGAATGGGGTTTGTGCTTCAACTTCATATGTTTAACTTAAATTAAATTGTCACAAGTAGAACTTCCTGTATTTCATTGCCATTTATCCTCTATACCGGTTATCTTTTTTCCTGTATATCCATGTGCATAGAGAATCTATCAGTTAGAATAATGCTTCATTCAACTAATGTTCTGAAATGTCTATGCTAAAAAAAAAGCCTTTCTGTTATTATATGCAAGTTGGTTCTAAATCCCGGTGCTCAAAATAAATCTAATTTTAGACCTGAGAACAGAGATGATAAATACCCTGGTGCCATCTAGATATTTTAGATCATCAACTCTAGCCAAGATGACCAGCAAGGAATTTGGGAACTATGGTTCAAAACAATGTTGGCGAACCTTTTTGGCACCGAGTGCTGAAACGTGAGCGCACATGTGCTGGAAACCAGAAGAGCAGCCGCCCGATGTGCATGTATATGCCAGGCGGCTAATGTTCTGGTTTCCGGCATGGACACATGCACCAGCCACCTGGTCTTCTGGTTTCTGGTGTGCCTGTGCATTGTGCACACAGAAACTAGCTGGTCGGTGCGCATGCACACGCTGGGCAGCTGCTCTTCTCGTTTCCGGTGCTCCCACACAAATGAAGCCCAGCTGGCCGGCACACCAGAACCCAGAAGAGCAACGGGCAATGGCTTGCGTGCCTAGAGAGGTGGCTTTGCATGCTACTTCCAGCATATGTGCCATAGGTTCGCCATCATGGGTACAAAGCATTTGATGGGTGTCTACTATAGAAGAATTTAGGAACTTGGAGCATGGGTCCATTTAATTCATTACATTAGCATTATTTGGCAGCAGATTTAAGTAGAAATCTTTTTTAGTCCAGCATTGATCTGAAGAACATATATGTTCAAAGCATCTGCTTTCTCACCAACTTACAGACTCACATATACCAAGCTGTAATTCATGGACCAATTTTTTCCACATGCGCCTATCAAAGGTTTCTCTTTTTGTTTTAGATGCCCTTTGGATCTCTTTGATTTCAGAAATAGGATCTCCCTGCCTTCTGAAAGTCAATCCTGAGAGCCTTTTCAGTTATGATTTCCACTCTGGAAAATTTTCTTTCTCAACCCTATTGGTTTGGGGGGAGCAAGGAAGCCTTTTAGCCCAAATCATTAAATATTCCTGTGATCTGCTTTTTATCCTGTTGCAGAGGCGTAGCGTGGGGGGTGCAGGGGGGGCCGGCCGCACCGGGCGCAACATCTGGGGGGGCGCGTTCCAGAGACCCGACTCGGAAGCTCTCCTCCGCGGGTCTCTGGAGTTGGCGGCGGCGGCGCCTGGGCGCTCCTGGGCCGGCGAGAGTCGGGGAGCAAACAGCGGCCAATAGGGGCCAAACCCCCCCGGGCCATCCCCCGGCTGAGGCCAGCGCCGGCTCCTCGCACCCGCCAGCGCCACCCGAGGGGGTCTTTCGAAGCAACGGCCGTGCGGAGACCCTGGAAGACTCCTCCGTTCCGAGCCAGCCAGAGGAGCGGCGACCTGGGCCCCGCGGCGGCCCGGGAAGACCCTCTTGCCCCGGCTTTCGGGCCGTCGCCTTCCGTAGAAAGGAGCGTCGGGTGTCCCAGGCCCGCACCACGCAAAGGGCGCCCGCTTCTCCCCAAGGCGAGGCAACGAGTGTCGGCCCCGGATGGCCGAGCCCTTTGGGCAGCGGCTGCCCGCCGGATCCTCGCGGGAGGTGCATGGGCTCGACACCACAAGAAGAGCTGCCTCCCCCGAGTGCTAAAATCCACGGGTTAGGGGGCGCAAATTACTTGCCTTGCCCCGGGTGCTGACAACCCACGCTATGCCACTGTCCTGTTGTTTTTGGTTGTCCTTTGTTTTCATTACTCATTAATTAATTATCACTACTATGATTCTGCACTTTTTATATTTTATTTTTGCTTACGGGCATTACAGTGGGAACTCTTCCAATTAGAGTTTGAAGAATTGCATAAAGTATGCCCAGTCCTCGGAAGCACAAATATTTTCTCACTTGAAATTTACATATTTTCCTTCTACAATTACTGGGGGGGGGGGGGGCACAAAGTAGCCCCTGTTCTAATAGGACCAATTTAATCATTTGACAGTATTAAGGAGCTTCTGTAAACACAAGGTTTATAGTAAGATGAAAAATAGCATACATGATCCATTTGCTATTACTGTATTTTTAGTTCCAGGGATGGGGAAAGTAGTTAAGTTTTTTTTCCAGCCTCATTGTCAAAAAAACCTGGATTTTATGCAGCTAGACTTGGATGGATATCAGAACAAGAAAGAAGCATCTGCTTCTCTGCCTCAGGCACAAAATGGATCTTTTTCCTTACAAAAGAACTGCTAGAATCACTTCTTGCTGGAAGCCAGAACACAAATGGCAGGAATTGTGAGAATTTTCTCTTTCTCTCATCCCAAAATCTCAATAATTATCCTATTGGGGCACACAGAATTGCATTTGTGCCATAAGAAGGCAAAAAAAAAAAGGTGTTTGAATCCAGTGCACTCACTAGCTGGGCTCACAGAACATTGTAAACTTTAAAGTTAATAAAATAAATTTGCTACTTTCATATAACAAGATATGCAAACAAACGAAACCTATTTTATCATAATGTGAATCCTGGTTCATGCAACATATTGGATCCCAAACTCCTGTATCCATTTTGATCTAGTCTATTGTATGGTACAACCTAAAGATTTTATGTGTGTGTCTGTTTCCATACTTATTTTTGTTCTGGCAGTTTCCATGGGAGATGGGAAATGTGTGGTGTTGCCTTTGTGGATCACGGAAGTAGCTAAAGCAGTCAGTGACTCCTAATACTTAGACACTGAGCATAGTTCTTCAATAATATATACAGAAATTCTGAAGTTCTTCTCAAGATGAATATGACCTAGTCCTAGCCCAATAATACAGCTTTAGAAAAGGCCTATAAGATTTTAGTCTACATTTAAAAAAACAAACAAATCTAAATTTGCCAAATTATGAGAGGCATTTTTATTTTACGTATTTTGTGTTAATTCTGTTTCATTAGGAATATTCATTTTATTTTATTTACAATATATCTCACTTTTATTATTTTTATAAATAACTCAAGGTGGTGATCATGTTAAATGCTCCTTTCTCCTCCTATTTTTCCCACAACAACTCTGTGAGGTCGGAGAGTGGTGCCTTAACCACTACTAGACCAAACTGGTTCTAATGCAGGGGTCTCCAAACTTGGCAAGGTTTAAGCTTGGAGGACTTCAACTCCTCACTTTGCTGGCTGGGGAATTCTGGGAGTTGACGTCCTCTAGGCTTAAGGTTTCCAAGGTTGGAGACGTCTGTTCTAGTTTATCTTGTTCTGGAAACCATACTGGAAGAAGGGTGAAGATTTATATCCAGGGGAATGGCCAGCAATATGGAAAGCATGTCCAAAGGAGAAAGACTGTAGAAACTAAATATGCTAGGTGGATGATGGACTCAATTTCTTTTTAAATATCAACAATACGGTCAAAGAGAGAAGTTCATTCTTTCTTCTGTTGTTCCCTACAGAGCAGGAAGAGCTAATGGGGGTAAATTACAGGCAATTATATTTTCTTTGAACATCAGGAGAAACTTTTTGATAAGAGAAGTTTAGCAATGAAATCAATTGCTTATGGACATTGTGTTAAGTTCTGAGGTAGAGAGGGAGTCTGGACACAGGCTAGTCAAAGAAGAATGCGTTTATTCGCAAGACAAGCAAAAACAGCGGAAGATATTTACAGGCGGACAAAGGGGCTTTGTCCTGGGGCTTCCCCGTTTGACAGCTATTTATACGCGAGCTGTCAAACGGGGAACCAATCAGGGCCCCCCCGGACCTAATTCCCGTCTGAGCCAATCAGGCGCGGCTGGCAGTTAGAGAGTTATTACTGTCTGTTGCCATGGTCCTAGGGGGAAGAGTGGAAGACCTGCGGCCGGTCGTAAGTCGGGACCGGTCGCAAGTCGAGGACTCAACACATTGTATTGCCATACATCTTCATACAGTAGCTAGATACATATCTCTGGAGATGTTCTAAGTCTGGGTTTGCTGCACTGAGCCAAAAGATTGAAATTTTTGGGTCATAAGATCCTATTTTTTTAATTGCCTTCACAGCAGCATTCATTGCATCTCTACATAAATCAGTGAAATACAGTTACCACTTTTCCAATGAGAAGATACACTCCTAGCATGCTGTGTTTCACCATAAGGGGCAAATCACTGAGGGTAAGTCATTCTAACTCATTCACAGTATTGGAAACAGTACTTAAAATCTGAAGGCAGATGCTTGTGCATAATTCTCTCCTTCCCTCTTAACAAGACTAATGGCCAGGGGCCTTTGCTGCCCTCCCCATTACATCATCACAATTTTAAGGTAGGATTGGTGATACTTCAGAGACCACCAGGTATTTTGTATTTTACGTATTGTGGAGAACTGTAAATAATAGATGGCTTATAAGTGCTTAGCACTCATAGTTGGTAAGAACCTCGTCTCTCTTCCCCCACCCACCCACAAGTAAGAGGGTTTCTATTGTAGGAAGGTAGCACCCACCTCTCCTACAAAGTGAAATATTTTAAGAAATATTAAAAGGGCAGAATATTTCCCCTAAAAGGGAGGCGAAGCTCACTCTTTGACCTTTGCCAATGAAAAGCCAGAGAAACATTTTTAGGTAGGAAACAGACTCACTCTTAATAGCCCTCACCTTTGTCAATGGGCCATTAAAATGCCTGAGGCAGTCTATTCTACATAACAAAGATCTACTTCCTTCAGGCAGACCCATCTGCAACAGAAACTCACCACATGGCATCTGGGAACACAAGCAAGCTTGGAACTTAAAAGACACATAACCTACAAAGTTAGCTAAGACTAAGTTAGCCCCTGGGAGTCTGACAATGAATCAGAATACATTTCTTACACAGGAACAGGAAATAGAGAAGTGGGGCTGAACAGAGAGTATAAAAACCCCAGGAACTCTCAGCAAGCCCCTTTTCCCTCTTTTTCTTCTTCACCTAATATCTTGAAGCATGTGGTCCCCCTTTTCTTTTCAGGAGCTCAAGCCGTGTGATCCTGTCCACCATTAAACCATCTTTCCAAGCAGCCTCCATGTTTCCAGTGTCTTTTTCCCCACTTGGAACTGAACCCAGAAGGACATTTCTTCCAACTCTTATTATGTCAATGGAGCATTTTGCTGGGGTTTCCTAAATCCCAGACCTGCTTACATACCTCTCGGTATAATAAAGAAGTCTCTCCAATATTAACTTGGAGGGTTAAACATGCCAAGCTATAAAACTTTGAAGTAGTCCATTCTACTTAATTACTTCAGTTGTCCTTCTAAACAACAGATTTCCCAACAAACACAATTTTGTATCTAATTGCATTTTTGAAATATATCATAATTGCCTCCTTACGAGAAGCTGAATTTGATGACCTCTGGGCCTGTTATAGGCCTGAAGCCTTACAATTCAGTAGTCCCCCCAGGGAGAAAAGAATTGCAGTGCGCCTCAAATTAAAACGTGGCCAATATCTCTCCATGTTTATTAGAAGTGCAGGCCAGGGGCAGGGGCAAAGAAAAGCCTTCAATGCCTATGAAAAATCAAATCTGAGATACGGTCCTTTAAATGGAATTCATTTTTCATGGCTGAAGTGTTTCTCAGCAGAAAGCGGGACCCATCGCTCAAGCCAGTGATGAATAAGCCTAAATCAGAATTAAACCATAAATCTCCATTCTCAGATGCCCCTCCTCTGCTTGAAATTGGCCTGTTATTAAAATACCATCTTCTTATTAAAATACTGTTATCCTTGCAAAATAAAAAATTAAAATAATATAGCACCACCATCACAATATACAAATATACAACTCCTCTTGCAAATACTGGGTAGTTTTTAATAAGATTTTTGCCTTTAATTCTGTATTATGTAGTCAATATATATATATTAGAAATGATAATGAAAGCAGACAAGGTATAACAAGTAAAGATTTTACAGATTTATAGAGACTCTTTTATTGCCCATCTTGTGCCATAGATCCTACATTTATCTATTTGTCTGGGTACCAATGCAATCTCTATGCATCATGATTTACTAAGTAGCAATAAAAATAAACTTACCTGCCCATGAACATTACAGTCTAAATGATACAAAAAGGGACAACGAGAAATAGTAAAAAGAGAGCAGAGCCAAACTGCCATAAGAAAAAGGCTCAAATACACATTGGGACAATAACTGTTATTATCAAAACAACTCAATGATCCTCCAGATATGTGGATTTCATTTTTCTTCATGCATGTTGTTGTGGAAAGAGAAAGTAGGACCGGAATTAAGGACCACTTATCTAAGTAACAGCAACAACAAGAGGAGTCTCTTAAAGTTGTGCCACTTTCCAAGGTCTCTGAAGTTAGTTGGAAAGAGAAGGGAGATGCTGCGCCCTGTCTTACTATTTGGAAGAAGCATAGTAAGGATTTAGATAAAGAATGAAAGGAGATGCAGACTTGCAAATGAGGTGCTACTTGGCCCTATGAGGTTTCAGCAGCAGCCTTTGTGTTTGTAGCATCCTTTGTGTTTTTGGGGTAAGCTTTCCTATAACATAAACCTGTCTCTTTTTGAACCCTCCTCCATTCTTAACGATATAGGCTCTTTGGTAGTAAGAGAATTAGGCAGAAGCAGCAGCTTAGGCGGTGTGCTTGGGAAAGGAAGGAAAGAAGAAAGAATGCTCAGTGTAACTAAACACACTGGACAGTCTTAACCATTAAACAAAATAAACATGTCTTCAGGACACCAAAGGAAGGGCAGCACCACAGTTCCCATCCCGCTCTCCCCAGCTAACATTCTGTTAACTCATTCACTGCCCCAGCTAACATTCTGTTAACTCATTCACTGCCACATTCGACTTTAGTTTTCAGCCCCTGAGTCATCTTGACCCTGGAGGATCAGGTGACGGCCGTGGCCAGGGGGGCATTTTACCAGGTCCGCCTGGTCCGCCAATTGCGCCCCTTACACACAGTCACTCAAGCACTCGTGACTTCTCGTCTGGACTACTATAACGCTCTCTACATGGGGCTCCCCTTGAGATGCACTCGTAGGTTGCAGTTGGTCCAGAATGCGGCCGCGCGGGTGATCATGGGAATCTCAAGACATTCCCACATAACACCACTCCTGCGCGAGCTGCACTGGCTACCTGTGACCTACCGGGTGCGTTACAAGGTTTTGATGACCATATTCAAGGTGCTCCATGGCACGGGGCCTAGGTACCTTCGAGACCATCTACTACCCCATACATCCCTTCGACCGACTCGCTCCCAGGGAGAGGGTCTTCTCCGGGTGCCGTCGACCGGACAATGCCGGTTGGCGGCTCCCAGGGGAAGGGCCTTCTCTGTGGTGGGCCCTACCCTCTGGAATGGCCTACCTCCCGATAAATCTTGTCAGTCAAGCAATGAGGAGGATCTGAGGAGCATCATTGTTGGGGCATCCATTGACCATAATCCAAGCCCCTATTACACATATTTCATCCTAATTTCAATAATGGATGGAAAACATGGATTTGGTGGCAGACTCTGAAAGTGTTTGCATGATTTTAATTGGATGTGAGATCCTGTGATTGAGGCTCTCTTCTAAGAAGAAGTTGGGTTATTTCTACTCTACTGGCCTTCTTACTGTGGAGCAATGTCCTTGCCTGAGCTGCAGTTTCAGCTGGTGACAACCAGGAACTCCTTAATTCTTCTGATCCACATGAAAGGGTATGCTATCACCATGACACAATTTATGCACTAAGATGTTCCATGCATTCTTAGGCTGTACGTGAAGTATCATGAACTATGAGGTCTGAGCACCAATGATATAAATGTATATGTATATATAATAATATGAAAATAGAGCACAAACATTAGAATTATGGAAGCATCAGATTTGGAGATGTTCCTCTGATCAGGATTAGAGAAACAAAGAAGATGATAATACTTTAATTCTCTCTTTTTAGTCTTTCCAGTACATCTCTTCCCCGATTTTCTTATACCTTTAGTGTGCCTAATTGCCATAGAGAGGGTGAGTTATGCATAGCTGCCCTAGGTTCAGTGGTGGGATTCAACCAGTTCGCACCTATTCGGGAGAACCAGTTAACTTTCTAAGCAGTTCAGAGAACCAGTTGTTGAAAGAAATATCATTTTGGTTTTTTTCCCACTTTACAGGGCTAATCCTGTACGGAAGACAGGAAGGAAACATTCTGGTGTTGTTTCTAGCCTAATCTTTATTGCCCTGCTTACAGAAACTGCCTCTCTGGTTAACCCTTATTACATTGTAACAGCCAAGGCGAAGCGCCCATCAACATGAGTGACGTTGAGTTGGCCACACCCACCCACTCAAATGACCACCATGCCCCGCCTACCCAGATAGTCATTAGAGCAGAGAACCGGTTGTTAAATTATTTGAATCCCACAGTGCCCAGGTTCTACCACAGGTGATATGAAAGGGTCATTTCAGTACTGCCTGTGTACTGAAAGCCTCTCCCAATTGCTGAAATTGAAAGATAATGTCTCCCACACACTACAAAGTGCCCTGATGAAGAATGTGACTGCCGTGCCTCAACAAGGCAAAGCGTCTGATCTCCGTGGTACAAAGTAATCCCTGGGGCAACGTTTAGCCACCTGTTACTGTAGGGTCCCCTCTTGCCACCGTGTGCAATTAGAGATGGTGTTCCATTGCCAGGGCCTGAAAAAGATCACAGCATCAGCCTCCCTACCTTCTATCATGCTCTGTACCAACCTATTATCCCCTTCTGCACAGAATACGATCACCTTGAAGCACTCAATTAGAGTAGACTGAATTGTCTTTAGCAATAAATTAATATAATGTTTCTACTACAGTATCTTCTGCTTTCAAGCTGAAGAGACCAAAGGACGCAGCCATGGAAAGCCAACTTCCATTTATCCATTCATTTATTTAATAAATCTGCCCACTCAACATGTAACTTAAATTACATCCTTTCTCTTAAGAACTAATTCTGAACACAGGAGATAACAAAAGATCCTGGGCCAGACCAGACAAAACACAAATGAAAGGAGACATCTGAAGGGTAAAAATTGCAAAAGGCTGAAAGTTACCATCTTTCTATCCATATGATAATCAAGGCAACTTACGAGAGTTTTTTTTTTTAAAAAAAACCTTAATAAGAGTAACAAAATAACATTTAAACAATTACATCCAGACAAAAAATAAACATTAAAAACATTATTAATTAAAAGCGTGGTGGAAAAGATTTTTCTGTTTATCAGCTTCCTCAATACTAGGCCAATGGGGACAAGCACTTTTCTCTATCTATAGGGTACTTTTTAGACTGTCCAAGGACACTGGGCAGTCTACTACCCAAGTCTACCTGCTGATTCAGTTCTACAGAGGAACCATTGAGGGTCATCTGCACCTCTATAACTGTCTGGTTTGGCTCCACAAGGCCGATACAGACTTCAACGGATAATTAGAACTGCAGAAAAAACAAATGCTAGAAACCTACGTTCCATTGAGGACCTGTACACTGCATGAGTCAAAAAGAGGGCTGTGAAAATATCTACAGACCCCCCTCACATCCTGGACATACATTATTTCAACTTCTACCCTCAAAACGACATCAGAACAACTAGACACAGAACAACTAGACACAGAAAAACTAGACCGTTTTTTTTCCTGAATGCCATCACTCTGCTAAACAACTAATTCCCACAATTAATTCCCACCGCCCTGGGTCCTTCGTGGAGAAGGGCGGGATATAAATGTAATTAAATAAATAAAATAAATAAACAACACTGTCAAACTATTTTCTAAGACTGTATTACTATTTTTCTTCTTCTCATCCTTCCTATTACCTATTTCCTTTTCTACTTATGACTATAACTTAGTTGCTTGTATCTTTACAATTTAAATTGTTCTATTTAGTTTCCTAGTATGATTTATGTTGATTGCTTATTTATTATCCTATGACTATCACTAAGTGTTGAATCCTATGATTCATGATGAATGTATTTATGACTATGATCATGATTTATCACTTATACCTTTTATGTACATTGAGAGCTTATGCACTGAAGACAAATTCTTTGTGTGTCTAATCACACTTGGCCAATAAAGAATTGTATTCTATTCTATTAATAATAATAATAATAATAATAATAATAATAATAATAATAATAATAATAATAATAATAATAATAATAATAATCTTTATTGTCATTGTAATAATAAAATTACAATGAAATTGGTTTGAGCGCCAGGTGGAATACAGAAAGCAGTGACAGCCACAATAGGAATCTCTCTCCAGGCAAATGAAAAGGCCGACAAATGACAGTTGAAATAAAATGGCCGCCAAATGACAGTTGAAAAGGATCAATTGTACTTTGTCTTTTATTATCCATTTCTTCAAATCTGTTTGGCATTTTAGGAGTTGGTGGAAGAGGAGCACGTCTCTTTTTCTTTTTTGTTTCTTGTTGCAATGAACTTTGAGGAATCGCACTTGGCATTTTTTCTTCTCTCTCAGCTTTCCCAATAGGAAAGGATGGAATAACTGGTAGGGGTGGTGCTCTCCGCTTCTTCATTTCAATTCTTGCAGTTGCCCTTGTATATTCCCAAGAGATAATGATGGTGCCACCGTTACAGAACATAAACTTCATGAAGAATCTGCGATCATTGTTTCATCAAGGCTTTGTTTATGATACAACCTAGGTTTTAAAAATTCTCCACTACCCAGATCTAGGCGTCATCTTGAGGATTTCTCTGCCTGAAACTTGTTTTTCTTACTTGTCCTAAAAAATCCGAGTAATCCTTTCTTTCTTTAACTGATGTGTCACAACCAGTTGATATGTTTGTTTCTCAATAATTCACAGTAGGTTCAAAGCGAGTTTTTGATGGAAAAGTCTGCTGTGACACCAGGAGCTCAAAGCCGCTGCGCCTAAGCGCGCCGCCATCTTGGATTATTCTATTCTATTCTATTCTATTCAAAAATAATAGAAAGATATCTGTAAAATATAGTCAAATCTACATAGGCAGCAAGAATATCATCTCTGGCTGATCTTAGAATTGTAGCCAGTATAAAGATAAACAAGTTTGGGCCATCCAGATCTTTGCCCATTTGCATTAATTTCCAAGCACTTTTGGAAGCATTTTTAAAGGGTAGACAGTCCCATATAGCACATTGTAGAAATCAAGGTAGGTTGTTATGAAGCACGTATAATAATCACTGAGCCTGGCAAGTTCAGGGAGAATCATGGTTGATACAGTAATCATAACTGCAAACATTCTGTTCATCGTATCTACCATTTGCAAATCCAGGAACAGCTGGAGATGAAGAAACACTTCCAAGTTGCAAACCTGCTCCTTCTGAGGAAATGCATCATCATCAACAGCATATTTTCCTTCAATCCCAGAATCCATTTTTCCCTATTATGAGCAGCATCTTCATTTTGTCTGGATTTAATTCCAACTTGTTCTGTCTCATCTATTCAGATGAGACAGATTATTACTAAGATTAGACAATGTTGAAAGACATTGACTGCTTTCATGGAATTAGGAGATAAGGTGTAAAAGAGCTGGGGGTAGTCAGTGTACTGACAGCACCTACCTCCAGAGCTCTTGGGCGGCCTCCCTCAATGATTTTATGTAGAGGTTAAAAAGTCAAGCCAGAGCCCTGAATAACCTCAGATAGGTAATGTTAAGTCCTCAGGCTTACGACCGTGCCAACAAGTCTGGTGAACTTTGAATTACCGCATTCCGGAACGGAGCCGGCAGCCGCGTCTGATTGGCTAAGACGCGGCTGGCCCGATTCTGTCTAGAGATCTGAAACAATGTTGCAGATGCCTTGCTGGAAGGTTTCCCGCCTGAAAGCTGTATATAAACTGCTGTCAGGCAGGGAAACCTTGCCAGTAATGATCCTTGTGTATTGTAAATAGTTGCTGAATAAACGTTCCTGTTGTTTGACTATGCCTGAGTCGGAATCCTTCTTTTAATCTAACAGGTAATCCTCAGGTTATGACCACTATTGAGCTCAAAAATGCATGCTGCTAAGTGAAACATTTGTTAAGTGAGTTTGCCCCGTTTTGCGAATGTTCTTGCCACAGCTGTTAAGTGACTAAGTGAATCAGGCTTCCCCATTGACTTTGCTTGTCAAAAAGTCATAAAAGGAACACTGCAACCATCATAAATATTTACCAGTTGCCAAGCATCTGAATTTTGAGCATGTGACCACGTGATTCTACAACGGTCACAAGCAATCTCGGCACAACATTCCATATATGATTCCAGTGGAAATGTGTCCAAAATATCTGCCTCATTCAGATACTCCTGAAATAGTGCCAGTTTCTCAGCTGCCTTTCCCAAGAATGGGATATTAGAGACTGGCTTAGAATTGGAAGGGTCTTCAAGTCAAGAAAGACTTCTAAAGTAAGCTTCATAAAGGCATCCTTAAGATAGACAGGAATGCATCCTGGGCACCACCAAGTACTAGGCACTTCCATTCACCTTGATCCTTAGCTAATTTAATCACAGTGGCAAATATGGAGTAAACAAGCAGTGGCTCTCAGTTCTTCAAAGTCCTCTTCAAATCCTTGAGATTTACAAGTTAAAAAGAATCAATATGAACTGACAAGCAATTATCAAGGTTAACTCCCTACGACCTGTGTCAATATTGGAGTCAAAATCAAGGCAAATCAGGCTGACTTTATCTGTGAAGAATGATGAAAATTGCTCACAAAAAACTGTGGGTATCTGCATCTTCACTTCTGTACCCCCCTGTCTCACTCCAGTTCATACCATCTTCTTGCCCTGCAGCTCTGGCCTCCTACAGCAGACTATTCTTGTGCACAAGGCTGGAGAGATTAATTTCCCTCCTCTTACAAGTAAGTCTTTGTAATATATGCCAGGCTGGTGCTTTCATCAAAGAACTAAAAGCTAGATAACATCTGCAACTGGTCCCCCCATCACTGACATCTCAACTTCCTCAGATATATATACTGCAGTCCAAAAGGAATGAAGAAGGTTGGCCATCAACCCTCCATCCTCTGCTATGGTAGGGTTGCAATTATGTTTATGCCAGAATAACGAAGTGATCTATTTCATTTTTTTTAAAATAACCTTCTGCACCATCCTTGAATGACGGCATGAATATGGAGGCCCTCAGAATAGCTATTATATACCAAGTTGGGTCATTTGTCCTTCAAATAAGGATTAATATCAAGATTAGATTCTGATTGTCATTAAACTCTCCAAAATTTCAGGAAGATATCCTGGGCAGCATCTACATTTTGACACACTTCCTCTTTCCCCCTCTGCCCCCACCCCCATAACCCACTGGATATATAAAGAATTGAAGCTGGAACTTTCTGCATGGGAGGCATCGTAAGGTTCTTGCAGCATTTCATATGGCTGAAATTATTCCTTGGAATGTAATGTCTAGTTGTGATTTACTGTCTGAAAACTTGTTTTGTTTTTCTGGTGGAACTGAGAACAACACGTAGATCTGTGTGCCAGATGTACACACGCTAAACAAGTGATCAAACAAAATTAACAGTTTAATCCAATTTAGCTCTCTTTCTTTCTCTGCTTTTCATTTCCCCTGAGCCATAGAGACCATGTATCAGCTTAATCGAAAAGTTCTGCCATTTCGATTAACAAATACATAGAGCTTGATCTTTCATTGTCCTGCCTCAAAACAACAGAGAACTAAAATCCCCCCTGAAGACTTGGAAAATAATTTGGAATTGCACATTAGATGTGTACTGTAGCTCTGGCCTGTTCGTTTCATATCAATACATCTTACAAATGGAAACAGCAAAAGCCGGAGTATGATTTCTTAACATTAACAAAGTCGTAGAAAAGACATAATATTGCAAGGACATCGGTGAGTTATGCGGCGGTGGATTTGCTTTAGCTGTACAATCGCTTTAGCATTGATAAATTAAGTCGTAAACAAAGGCTTCAATCATGTACCTACCTGGGAGTAAATCCAAATGAACTCCATCACTCTTATTTCTGAGTAGAAGACACATCCTGGAAGGCTCACCCTCTATGTTAGACAGACACCTAGAGGCATAATGTCATTAGTCAATATGTGGAAGCAGGGAAGGAATTTTAAAAACACAACCTTCAGTCCCTAAATATACTGTAAGCTTATGGAGTATACTTGCAACGGTGGGGGATCAATTAATGTAACAACCTCTTTTAATTATGTCCATAAACAGAACATGGACCACTTTAAACCGCTACTGTCTATTTCAACAGGAGAAGGGGTCTTAGAACTGAATTGGGTTCGATTCATGATTCTGCATTACACTATGCAGGAATATGTTTGGACAATTCATATAAGCCTTGAAAGTATCAACATGATAACATGTGAGTCATGCCACCACCATGCAAAACATGTCATACCTGATGCAAGTAGGGCAAGTCCCCTCATTTACATGTTAACATCATGACTAACAGATCCTCATTTTTCCTCCCTTGCCTTGAGGATGCCGTTGTGCTCTGCAATTGAGCATAATAGATCACCCGATGAGACAGTAGCACAGAATGGCAAAATGAAATGTTTACAATGCAGGGGCCACTTGTGGATCTGTTTCAAACCAATACTGTGGTAAGAACCAGTGAGCACATAGGGAAGAACCACAAGATTGCTTCTGTTCTGCTATTCATTCTCCTGAGCTACATGATAAGCGCTACAGATTTATAACAGCCCCCCCCCCCCGGCAATTGGGTCATGAGCAGTGGTGGGATTCAAATAATTTAACAACCGGTTTTCTGTCCCAATGACCAGTTGGGTAGGCGTGGCTCAGTGATCATGTGATTGGGTGGGTGTGGCCAACTCAGCATCACTCATGTCGATGAATGCTTCACTGTAGCTATTACAATGCAATAAGGGTTAACCAGAGAGGCAGTTTCTGTAAACAGGGCAATAAAGATTAGGCTAGAAACAACACCAGAATGTTTCCTTCCTGCCTTCCTTACAGGATTAGCGCTGTAAAGTGGAAAAAAAACAAAATAAGATTTCTTCCAACAACCGGTTCTCCGAACTGCTTGGAAAGTTAACAACTGGTTCTTCTGAATAGGTGCAAACTGGCTGAATCCCACCACTGGAAGGGGCACTGTTCTAATGCTTCCCCTGTATGCCACACCACCTCACCTTTTATATTTTATAGTGTAAGTAGGCACATTTTCTAATAAAGTAATGGTCAACAGCCATCCATCCTTTTTTTTTTCTTGTTGAAGATGCTACAAGTATTCCTGAAAATAAAGATTGTGCTGGAGGCTGGAGGTTTCCTGTTTTTTTAATGTTTTTTAAAAAAGAAAAAACATTCTGAAAGGTCCAAGAGGTTGGCTGGCACCTAGAGAAATATCTGTGGGCATATTAGCACTTCTGAGCACCCTGTTGGGAATACTCAGGACAGTTAATAGAACTGTCACTTGCCGCCCCCAGTGTGCAAACACTGCAAAATTGAAATTGCATTACTTAAAACACAAATTCAAATTATGGAGAGGAAGGTTCTCTAAAAATGTAAGTAGATCAGCAAATGCCATGTAAATAAAGCAAATGAAATAGTTTTCTTTTGTGTTCAGGGGCAAACGTAGCTGTACTGCATTCCACGGAAATTTTCTAGCTGACACTGCAGTTGTATCTGCTAGCAGCTTTTCCTGAATTCATTGAGAAACCTGTTTCTTTCTTCACCACACTATACAATACCACACGACTAATGACTTCTGCGACTAAGGAAATGTGTTGACATTCTCCATAGGCCCAGAATAAATATTTAATATCCTTCAGCTGGATGTGCAAATGCAAAAAGAAATTGCTTTCTTCCTTCCCTTTTCTTGAGCAGCAGCAGGGTGTTGAGCATGGCCTTTTCAAGGTCAGCTCCTTTCAAAGGAGAGCATAAACTGGAGTCTTAGCGTGTCTTTGTGGGGGAAATAAGGTCTACTTATCACTGTCACAGAGAGGATGGGAACACAGGAAGCAACAGCCCACCCACGGCAAAAAGCATGCTGCCAGCAAACTCGGCAAAGAACCTATAACCTTTATGAGAGTATACAGCAAGAGATCTCTGGGTCACCCCTGTAAAGCAGGATGAGAACCTCTGACATTTACAGACAAGGCACACAGGATACAGCGGGATGAGGATGCACAATGGTTGGGGCCATGCCACACTTGGGCAGAGCCAGTATTTCTCCCTAACCTTTCTCTTGGCCGTTTGAGATACACAAGATCAGAAAACTGGGAAACTTGGAAAGCATTTTTAAGCGTAGGGAGTTAAAACAAATTTTGAAAGCTTATCAAAGCCCCAATCTATTTCAACGAACATAACCTTGTATAACCTAGACAAGTGGGATTTTTTGTTTTGTTTATTTCTCATGTTTTCTGCTTTGCCAAGGTAGAGATGCCTTTTCTGTAATGGTTCCACATTGTATTGAAGTTCCATTACAGCAGTGTTTCTCAACCTTGGCAACTTGAAGATATCCAGACTTCAACTCCCAGAATTCCCCAGCCAGCATTCGCATTCTGGGAGTTGAAGTCCAGACATCTTCAAGTTGCCAAGGTTGAGAAACACTGCATTACAACTTTTGGAGTGAATTCAGGGGGGGGGGGGGGCGCTCTGTTTTCTAACCCTCATAAATATTTTATATTACAGTTCTGTATTTCCTGCTTCCCAATGGTTAAAAACTGTCCCTATTTGTCAGCAACTACATTCAGACATGACTCAAAGGGTATGAATCAGAGTTTAAATGCTTTGAAGTCTGCTACTGGTTCGCTTTGCATGCAGGCGCACCGCAGGTGCTGAGAAACCTTTTCTGAGTCTGCAAAGGCAAGAAGAACAGCAAGGGGGGTGAACAGCTGTGCCGCGCGGTTCACTAGAAATCAGGATTTCCTGCTTTCTAGCAAATATAAATCACGCTACACAGCTGATTGTCGGAACTGTTTAAAAGCTTTTTAAAGCATTTTTTACTACCGGTTCAGGCGAACTGGCTTGAACCAGTAGCATTTCACCCCTGGTATGAATACCTGCAACTTTAAGATTGGCCCACCAAAACTCCTCCAAATGTTGAAAGCAGTAATTTCTCATTTGGCTGTAAGAGAAGCGTTTTAGCAATGTTTTATTTAACCTTAATGTTAACTGTATTTCAGTGACAGGAATCCAATTGGGACCAGAATTTCTATTGCTAAGCAAGATGGTGGTTAAGTTAGTCCTGCCTAATTTTGCCACAATTGTTAAGCAAATCACGACATTTATTAAATGAATCATGCTGTCATTAAGCAAATCCGTTTTTGCCTATTGACTTTGCTTGTTGGAAGCCAGCTGGCAAGTTGCAAATGATGGTCACTTGTCCCCAGAATCCTGAAACTGTTAGAAATACATTGCAGCTTGGCTATCATCTTATCAGACGTCAATGCCAGAAGAAGAGGCCTTACAAATCTTGGTCTAGGCAAGTGGCTCTCAACCCTCCCAATGCTGTGACCTTTAATACAGTTCCTCGTGTTGTGGTGACCCCCAACCATAAAATTGGTGTCTCAGTTCCTAAGACCATTGAAAATATGTGTTTTCCGATGGTCTTAGGTGACCCCTGTGAAAGGGTCATTCGACCCCCAAAGGGCTCCCGGCCCACAGATTGAGAACAATAATGCAATAATACAATAGCAGAGTTGGAAGGGACCTTGTAGGTCTTCTAGTCCAACCGCCTCCGTGCGCAGGAACCTTGTACCATTTCAGACAAATGGCTATCTAACATCTTCTTAAAGACTTCCAGGGTTGGGGCATTCACAACTTCCGGAGGCAAGCTGTTCCAGAGGTTAATTGTTCTTACTGTTAGGAAATTTCTCCTTAGTTCTAAGTTGCTTCTCTCCTTGGTTAGTTTCCACCCATTGCTCTTTGTCCTGCCCCCAGGTGCCTTGGAGAATAGTTTGACTCCCTCTTCTTTGTGGCACCCTCTGAGATATCGGAACACTGCTATCATGTCTCCCCTGGTCCTTCTCTTCATCAAACTAGACATACCCAGTTCCTGCAGCCGTCCTTTGCTTAAACCAGAACCCCTGGTTTAAGCAAAGGACGACCCAAGGGAAAACCCAACTAAAATCCAACCACCACTGCTGAATAGCAAAATTTCACCAATAACCTTTGTGGGTCTCATTCAGAACCACCTCAAATTGTTTTGCTGAAAAAAAAGGAGTGGCAAATCCTTCCCTACTTTTAAAACAAGATACTTACTATTTAAAGTTGCTCATCACTAGAATAGCAATGTATTCAATTTAGATAGTCCAAACTTCCTTTATGAAGAGCTTTCCAATCATATGTTTAGTATAAAGATTCACTCAATTAGGACATGAGAAATTCAAGGAGTTTTTTTATTATTTTATTTTATTTTTTTATTTTTCATATTTATATCCTGCACCCATCTCCCACAGAGGGACCCGGGGTGGCGCACAGGAAAATTAAAAAATACAAATATACAAAAACTCTTAAAAACCAAATTAAACCCAACCCTGGGCTAAAACATAATTAAAACCCCCACATTAAAACTTTGATCAGCTAATAGTCAGTTCAGTATCGGGTGGTTCATGCCAGGCCGGCTAGATGAAAAAAGTGCATTTTTAAGCGCTGGTGGAACAGGCGGAGGTCCGAGGTGACACGGAGTCCAGGAGGTAGGTCGTTCCAGAGGGTTGGCCCCACCACAGAGAAGGCCCTTCCCCTGGGCGTCACCAACCGGCATTGCCCGGCCGACGGCACCCGGAGAAGACCCTCTCTGTGGGAGCGAATCGTCGTAGGGACATATGGGGCAGCAGACGGTCTCGCAGGTAACTAGGCCCCATGCCTTGGAGCACCTTGAAGATGGTCGTCAATACCTTGTAACGCACCCAAAAGGTCACAGGTAGCCAGTGCAGCTCGCGCAGGAGAGGTGTTATATGGGGTTGCCTTGAGGCTCCCATGATCACCCGCGTGGCCGCGTTCTGAACTAACTGTAACCTTCGAGTGCATCTCAAGGGGAGCCCCATGTAGAGAGCGTTACAGTAGTCTAGACAGGAAGTCATGAGTGCTTGAGTGACTGTGTGAAGGGCGTCCTGGTCAAGTAAGGGGCGCAATTGGCAGACCAGGCGAACCTGGTAAAACGCCCCCCTGGCCACGGCCGTCACATGGTCCTCCAGGGACAACAGGGAATCCAGGATGATCCTCCTAAATTGCGCGCCCTCTCCATGGGGGCCAATAATTCGCCTCCCATGGCCAGCGATGGAATCACCTGGCTAAACCGGGACGCCGGGAACCACAGCCACTCGGTCTTGGACGGGTTGAGTTTGAGTTTATTACTGCCCATCCAGATCCGTACGGCCTCCAAACACCGGGACATCACCTCAACGGCATTGTTGAATGGTCATAGGATTGTTGTGTTTTTTCCAAACTTAACACTAAAGATTAGGGTGAGGGTACATTCTCCAAGCTTGTGGGCTGGTTTCCAAACATTTCATTACCAGGCCATGTAACATGTTCAGCGGAGTTTAAGGTTCTTCTGTTTATAAGGGCTTCAGATGTGGGTGTCTCAAGGGAGCGTCTTGTGATGGGTCAGCTGTGAGTCATCAGTGAGTCTTGTGAAGGAGATCAGATCAGGGTCATTGGGAGGTGAACTGCTGGTGGGAGGAGTTGCATGGGACAACACTGACCCTCCATCAACCCACACAACCCCTGCTACCAGCAGTTCACCTCCCAATGACCTGGACCTGATATAACGTCACAAAACTCATCCAAGACTCACTGTTGACTCACAGCTGACACTCCCTAAACTCTGCTGAACATGTTACCTAGCCTGGTAATGAAATGTTCAGAAACCAACCCACAAACTCAGAGAACAAACCCTCATCCTACACCCGAGCTACAGATATTCACCACTATTACAAAACTAAAGGTTAGGTTAGTCATTCCGACTAAGGTGAGGTGTGTTGCATCTCAACAATAAGCATTATTTCTAAATATGCATCCATGTAACTTAATGTGTGCCAGGTTTATGCAACAGTATCCCATTCATATATCAGGACAGGATTTGAGTCTTCTATTCACTCTTAATATCTGTATCATTGTATGTTGTTCCTGATACAGTAGTTTAACAAAGTACGTGTGTGTGTAATTGATAGATAGATGTTAGGGCTAGGGAGATATGTTAGGATTCAACCAATAGTTTCAGTTTCAATTTTCTACTCTGTACTCTCATACATTAAAACATGCACAGACAATGTAACAGTGAATAAGCGCATCGGAGTTTACAGTAATCGTAAACCCTGGATGTCAGCAGAAGTACAATCACTTCTGAGAGCCCAAAACTCCACCTTCAATGCAGGAAACGAAGACGAATACAGTGAGGCCAGGGCAAAATTGAGAAGAGACATTAAGGCTGCTAAACAGAAATAAAAACAAAAGGTAGAGAAGCATCTGGAACATAACACTCAAGACAGGTGTGGCAGGGGCTACAACACCTAACCAATTGTAAGGGCAATATGAAAAAATAGCCAATGTGAATGCTCTGTGGCTGTAGCCCAAAGGCCCTCTAACCTCCAGCCACTCACCCTAGATGAACATCAAGTGAGAGCTGTGCTGAAGGCTGTAAATCCCAACAAAGTTGCAGGTCCAGATGGGGTGCTGGGGAAAGTGGTAAAAACCTGTGCTGACCAATTAACAGGGGTCCTGACAAGGATTTTTAACATCTCCCTGCAACAGGCTAGAGTCCCATCATGCTTGAAAGCAGCCACAATTATCCCAGTTCCAAAGGTAGCAGCCATAAAGAGCCTGAATGACCACAGACCCATTGCACTGATGTCCATAGTGATGAAGTGCTTTGAGAGACTGGTCCTACAACACCTCAGGTGCTGTCTTCCACCAAATTTTGATCCACATTAGTTTGCTTATAGAAGCAACAGGTCCACAGGGGATGCCATCGCCACTGCTCTACATATTGCACTGAGCCACCTTGAGAAATCTGGGAATTATGTCAGAGTGCTTTTTATAGACTATAGCTCAGCCTTTAACACCATCTTACAAGGCATTCTCATTGAAAAGGTGACTGACCTGAATTTCCCTCCCCTCACTTGCGAATGGATCAAAGACTTCCCAACAGATCATCCACAAACAGTAAAGGTTGGGTCCTTTACATCTTCCACACTGAAGCTCAGCACATGCTCCCCTCAGGGCTGTGTGCTCAGCCCCTACCTGTACTCGCTGTATACATATGACTGCATATCTTATCCATCCAACATCATAATAAAGTTTGCAGGTGACACAACTGCTGATTGGCATGGCCCAACAAAGACTTTATTTCTTTAGAATCGTGCAAAAAAGTCAGATGGAACATCGGCTGTTGATTTCTTTCTATCAGTCCATGATAGAAAGTGTCCTCACATACTGCATTACAATATGGTATCCTGGTTTAACTGCTTGGGGACAGGAAGGCACTACTGAGAGTGATCAATTTGGCACAAGAAACCAGTGGCTGTCACCAGATCTCGCTGCTTTAGCAGAGTAAGGAAGATACTCAGAGATGATTCACACCCTGGTCAGTGCCTCTTCACACAGGCAGAAGACAACAAAGCATAGCGTGTCAAACAAATGGGTTTAAAAATAGTTTCTATCCTTGGGCTGTCAGACTCTTAAAACACAACCACAATCACCTCACGCACACGTGAAAACTTATCACTAATTTTTCTTTTTCTTTTTTCTTTCCCCCTAATTACTTGCATTGGGATTATTCTTTATACTATTTATGTTGTTTGTATTTGTTGCCATGAATTGCACCAGTGGGCTAAAACCAATTTCGTATCTTTTTTGTACAATGACAATAAAGGCTGTACTATACAAAGATCACTGGATCAAAAGCGATCCAGTAATTCAAAGACACCTTCAACTAATGTTACCAAAATATTTCATCTCTCCATGTCTGCCTATGGGAAAAAAATACCACTGTAGAGCAGAGGTATCAAACTCACGTCACCACGATGGTTTCACATGATGTATCGGGACTTTCCCCCTCTTTGCTAAACCTGGTTGGGTGTGGCGCAGTGTGTGGCGCATCTGGCCCAGGGGCCGAGAATTTGACTGCTTGTAGAGCTTACTTCTTTGAATTTTGGATTTTCCTCAAATTCCACCCATACTTCAAAATGGGCATAGGTTTCAAACAGCAAACCCAATCAGTTCCTCCCAGCTTCTTCTTTCCCCTGATTTTTGGGGATCTTGCTTAATGTCAGGCATGTCTCCTTCAATAACCAAGAAAGAAAACTCCCAACTCCATTTTTGTAGAGATAAAAATACTTTTACTGGTTATGAAAAGAAAGCAGCGAAAGAAAAGCAAGATCTGAGCCAAAAAGGCGTGAATATGTACATATCAAACGTTTGCCCAGCACCGTATCCCCAATTACTCCAACCCAATGACCAATCTGCAACTCCCTAAGGTGTCCCGTAGGGTGCATCTTCAAAAACCCTCATTCAGCTGGTGTACAGAGACGGATGAGCTTGACCAAGTCCAAACACAGGCCATCAGCATGCCCAGAAGATGATGAGAACTAAACTCCCTCCTGATAACTCCTCCAGTACCAGAAATTCCCCATCTCAAATACCTCAAGCCCTCTCCCTCCCCATTTCTATAGCAGCCAATAGCAAGCAAGCAAAGTAGAAGCTGACGAGGAGAGAAATCTGAACTGAAACAATTAGTTGGAGTTCTATTATGTAGACAATTAATGGCGTCCAAGATGTTGCATTGGTGCAATGAAAGGTGCATATTGGCACTCTTTAGAACAGTGTTTCTCAACCTTGTCAACTTGAAGATGTCCAGACATCTTCAAGTTGACAAGGTTGAGAAACACTACTTTAGAAGCTTAGGCTAAGGTGACCAGACATCCCGCTTTTGGTGGGACAGACCCGCATTTCAAGCATCTGCCCCGAGTCCCGCAGCCTCTTAAAAATATCCCGCTTTTTGGCGGCGGGGGCTGGGCGGGCGGCGGGCACTCTGCACGCACTCAGAGGTGCGGGGCATGGGCAGGAAGTGGCGGGCTGGTGGGCAGGCAGAAGGGGAGGGCCGGCGAGGGAGGAGCCAGGCCCAGGCAGGCAGCATGCGGCGGAAGAGGAGGACAACCTGCCGGAGGCCACACAGCCTGGACTTCTTTGCGTTGCGCTGCAATGTGCTGAGAGCAGCCGGACGGAAGCCCCACCACCACCGCCTCCTCGCCCGGCTCATCCCAGGCACCCATGCCGGAACGGGCGGGCGGCGGTGGGGCTTCTGGCCTGCCGCTCTCATCGCAGTGCGGCGCAAAGAATTTCAGGGTTGTGCGGGTTCCAGCAGGCTGTCCTCCTCTTCCACCGCCTGCTGCCTGCCTGGGCCTGGCTCCTCCCTTGCTGGCCCTCCCCTTCCGCCTGCCCGCCAGCTCGCCGCTTCCTGCCCCCGCCCCGTGCCTCTGAGCGCATGCAGAGCACCCGCCACCCACCCAGCCCTGCTCTGCCGCCCCACCAGATGCCTACCTGCAGGTGCCCTGCTCGAGGGGGGAAGGGAGGGAGGGGGTCGGCCTGCGCAGTCCCCGGCCAGCGAGGGAAGTGGGTGGCGAGGCTGCGGAGCTGGGAAAGGCGGCTGCCCCACCCCCCCGGTCGATGGTGTCCCGCTTTAGTCAAGTTGAAATCTGGTCACCTTAGCTTAGGCCCAAGAGATGAACAAGGTCTCTCCGGAAATGGTTAGAACAGGTATTTAATTTCTAGGAAAACATAAGACGAGTTAAAGTAAAGTAAAGGGAAATCTACAAAGCAAAGTAGAAGAAGGTTACACCCTTCAAATGGAAAATAAATACTTACTAGTCTATATCACCACAGAGTGTTTACATATAGGAAGTCACCTGGCAAATACCAGAATCATTTAGTGTTTTCCTTCCAGGTGTCACAAGTCCCATCATTGTTTTATCAGACAAATTCAGCGCTCCACTTGATGTATGGTTCCCTCTTTCTCCTGCTCCTCTTAATAAAACACCATACGGGATGTCTTTGAAAGTTTCATACCCGCTTCCAAATAAAAGATCTTAGGAAAGGTTGTTAGAATTAAGAAAAGGTTTACAACATCCAAACTTTAAAGGATCATTTTTATTTGAAGTTTAGATTTAAAGGTAATGTGACATATTGTGACTTGATATTTCAAACAAGTTTGCTTTAATTCCTGTTTTTCCCTGGGGGAACAGTTAATGTTGCCCCTTATCTTGTAAAACAAATGAACTGCTCTAAAATATTTGTATTCTGCACACATACGTAGACACTATGCCTCCTGACTGTCTCCAGATTCAAACAGCACATTTCAGCAGAGGGCTTGCAGGAAATACTGTAAAAGGAAAATAAACAGGGCAACAGATGCGATTGTTAGCAGAATATTACTGCCAAAATTTGGTCGTTTACCAAAGCAATCCATATGAAATGGTTGAGAAACAGTTCTTACTGTCAATATATTAAACCTCTCACATTTGTCTAAATCCACTTTGTTCTGGAACCGCAATTGGACTATTACAATTTAAAAAAAACAACCCTACATTGCTCTGTTCAGGCCACAAGGTGGCTTCCTACCTCCATATTTAGCCCGTATGGAAATCAGACTTCCCACCACAGAGGGGAAGGGAAAGTGGATGGAGAACCAGCCTGCCCAATATTCACATTTTATTTTCCTTTTAAGGGAAAAGTCTGCTCCAGAAATTCCAAGACCCACAAAACCAGCCACTGAACTGATGTAATGCCATCTTCAATTTCACTGCGGTATGCCTAATCCAGGTCAACAGCACCCTCTACTGTCCAGTCCATGATAGGTTTATTCCAGTGTTTTAAAGAAGGCCTGCTCCAGCGATGTTTGGAATTGGCTCCGTTCAATTCTCTGCATAAATTCCCATTACCTCTTGCTTTACATTGGGATTAGGCTGCAAAAATCCAGATGGCACCAGATATACAAAGAAGGGTCTGGATTTTTTCAGTCATATTTATTTACAGTATTTAAATTTATTGGCTGCTGAACTCCTATATTAGACCAAATGGAAAAGTTGCAAGGAAAAAAGAAAGCAAAGTGGGGGGAAAGGGGGGTGTAGAGCAGGGGTGTCAAACTCTCATTGTCACCGCGGTGTCATGTGACATATCTGAACTTTTTTCCCTTTGCTAAACTGGGCGTGGGTGTGGCCAGCACATGACACCTACAGGAGGGCTTTGTGCTGGGAGTTTGACAGCCCTGGCCTAGAGCAACACAACGGAAGTTGCAAACATTGGGTGCTTTTAGCTTAGAATGTGAATAGTACTCAAATTATGACCACTAGTGAGACTGGAACTTCTGTGGCTAAGCAAAGCAGTCATTAAGTCAGTCATGCCCAAATGTATGATCTTTTTTGCTGTAGTCATTAAGTAAATCATGCAGTTGTTAAGCGAATTTAGGTTTCCTCATTGTTTGGAGATATTGTTTGTTGGAAGCCAGAAGGGAAGGTTGCAGTTTGTGATGTCATGACTCTGGGAGGCTGCAACTGTCATAAATAGAATAGAATAGAATAGAATAGAATAGAATAGAATAGAATAGAATAGCAGAGTTGGAGGGGACCTTGGGGTCTGCTTAGGCAGGAAACCCTACACTACTTTAGACAAATGGACATCCAACATCTTCTAAAAAACGACCAGTGTTGGAACATTCACAATTTCTAGAGGCAAGTTGTTCTGGCAAATGCATACCAGATGCCAAGCATCTGAATTTGGATCATGTCACCCTGGGGATGCTGCAGTGTGAACTGTGTCCGGACCAGTGATAAATGCAAGTATCCTGCTTTTTTCAGCACCATCATAATCTATCTGTTAAGAAAAGGAGGAATATGGTAAGGGAAGATAGAGAATAACATTCGCGGAGTGAAAAAGAGTAAAAAATGCATCATGTAGGAATAAAGGGATTGATTGATTGATTGATTGATTGATTGATTGATTGATTGATTGATTGATTGGGGTTTCCCCGCTCATCCAGGTGGCTCCTTTTCCCTCCACTAACGTTATTCTCAATCTTCCCTTATCTTTTAATTTGACACCCAGGCATGTGGGAATTACCAATCTCTGATCCCTGAAAGTGGCAGATTTAATGATATCTATCTATCTATCTATCTATCTATCTATCTATCTATCTATCTATCTATCTATCTATCTATCTATCTATCATCCACCCTGTTTCCCCTGAAAATAAGCCCTCTCCAAAAGTATTGAAAACACAGAAGTAGCCATGAGGTGACCACGCTCCTCACCCCCTGAAAATAAGGCCTCCCCAAAAATAAGGCCAAGCATTTATTTCAGGGGTCAAAAGAAAATAAAACCCTGTCTTATTTTCAGGGGAACATGGTATCCATCTATCTATTATCTATCTACCTATTGGTATATCAAAGTTGTATGCCATCCATAGGCAATTCTTTGCTTTCCATCAACCATTCATCCTCCATTCTAAAAAATGCCACATACACATACATTATCTAGTTCCAGCCACAGGTGCAATAGTATGTGTGGCCAAATCACACACTATACATTCCGCATAGCAGAAAAAAAGATAGGCAGAATTGATATTTTATATTCCGTCCCTGAGAAAAGATCAATGGTTCTTATTCTGGGGCAGGATGGCAAGGAGGCATCAAAATCCAAGCACTGCCACTTCTGTATATGCTGTGGGCTTGGATCATGACAACATGCTTGCTTTCTTGGGGATTGTGCAGATTAACCTTCCATTACAATTGCCAGATATTTAACCATTGCACCTGTGCTTTTTACATTTCATTTCATTTATTAGATTTCTATCCCGCCCTATCTCCCAAAAGAGGGACTCAGGGTGGCGCACAGGGGCTTAAAAGCCAACAATACAAAAAGTACAAATACTACAAAATTTAAAACAACTATTAAACCGTTTAACCCGTGCTAAAAGAGGCAATCAATTTAAAACCCAAATCTAATAAAATATGGTTGTAGCAGCTATGCCAGGCTGGCCATATGGAAAAAATAGGTTTTTAAAATCCGGCGGAAGAGGCGAAGGTCGGTGATAGTCCGGAGGTCTGGGGGGAGGTCATTCCAAAGGGTGGGGCCTGCCACAGAGAAGGCTCTTCCACTGGGTGTCGCCAGCCGGCATTGTCCAGCGGACTGCACCCTACGGAGGCCCTCCCTGTGGGAGCGGACAGGTCGAATGGAGGTATGCGGTAGAAGGCGGTCCTGCAAGTAGCCAGGCCCCTAACATAGAAAGTAAATTCCAGACCACTAACATAGAGAGTAGATTCATGTATTGCCATAAACCAGTTTGGGAGTTGTCTTATGGTTTAGCATGTGGTATGGATTTCACCAGATATGAATTATTCAATAAGCTGTGATCATAACAGGGTTCAAGTGATACAAAGGGCAAACCATGGGTGATAATAGATGGCTGTGCTTAGGTCCGTGCAATGGAAAAGCTAAGCCATTCTTCAACTAGGAAATGCAATAAAGGGTGTCTCAGTTGATTTTATATGTGGTACTTCAACTGCAAATATTATATAGTTTCTTTTGCTGTACTGAACAATATTTGTCTCTACTCCAAGGCTTGTTGGACAAGGTAATAGACCAGGGACTACAATCTTTGTGTTTTCAAAGTTAGGGAGAACAGCTATTTTCTTCTTTCCTAAAGAGAAAATGAAATCTGATACCAATACCCTTTGAAGGTGACTGTTTCCAGTCCACAGGTTCATTCAAACTGCAAACAATATGGCTTATGAATCTCTAGCTTAATTTCTTAAAGCAGCTTGCCTGATAAACATTTCTTGAGAACTCAGAAACTTGTTTCTTGTATTATTTGGATGGACCTTAATAAAAATTCCACTGAGCTATAGAATTTGGATTCCGCTCTCCATACTGCCCTAGACAGTATAGGATCATGATGGCGAACTTATGACACACGTGCCAGAGGTGGCACACAAAGCCCTCTCTATGGGCACATGCGCCATCGCCAGCTGCCCTTCTGGTCTTTGGGTTTCCAGCGCACACATGCACACCAGCCAGCTTAACTTCGGGTTTCTAGTGCTCCGGCACGCACATGCACAAGCACATTCCAGGTTGTGCTTGTGCATGTGCCAAAAAGCTTCGCCATCGCTGGTATGGGGTTTCATTGTTGCTGTTGTTTTAACAAGACTGTAGCTAAAAATCTACCATTGGCCATTGCTTTAATTCTACATACCTTAACAATTGCTATTAAATGAAACAGATGAACTAGTCCCATGATGGTGAACCTAGGGTACATGTGCCACAGTTGGCACGGGGAGCCATTTGTTAGGGCATACGAGGCGTTGTCCTGTCAGCTCCAGCATGCATGCACACGCTGGCCAGCTGACTTTGGCCTTCTTTTAAGGCCATTTTTTGCTCTCCGGAGGCTTCCTTGAAGCCTCTGGAGTGCGAAAAACTGCCCCTATGGGCAAACCAGAAGTTTGGGAGTGGACTTCCGGTTTGCTGGTAGGACCATTCTTCACCCTCCGGAGCCTTCAGGAGGCTTCCCTGAATACTCTGGAGGGCGAAAAACAGCCCTACAGCCAAACCGGAAGTCACCATTACCGAACTTCCGGGTTGCCCATAGGGCCAGTTTTTCACACTCCAGAGGCTTCAAGGAAGCCTTTGGAGAGCGAAAAATGGCCTTAAAAGAAGGCTAAAGTCAGCTGGCCAGCGCGCACATGCATGCTGGAGCTGACAGGGCAATGCCTTGCATGCCCTAACAAATGGCTCCCAGTGCCAACTGTGGCACGTGTACCCTAGGTTCGCCATCATGGGACTAGTCCATCTGTTTCATGTTTTGCCCTCCAGCGGCTTCAGGGAAGCTCCTGAAGCCTCTGCAGGATCTCGAGGGGGGGGGCTGTTTTCATCCTCTCCAGGCTCCTAGAAAGCCTCTGGAGCCTGGGGAAAGTGAAAACAGCAAGCCAAAGGCAGGGGGGAGCGCTGGTTGCACGCACATGCACACTGGGGTCGTACTCATAGCATTATGTGCCCACACACGACCCCCCCCCCTGTGCTCCCCCCACTTTTGGCAGACGATCCAAAAAAGGTTAGCCGCCACTGGACTAGTCTTTCCTACCCTGATGCTTTCCAAAATAGGAAGGCACCAGATTTGGGAAGGCTCTTGTAATTTTGAGTTGTTGTATGAACAACTGGCTTCAGGGAAGTGCATGATACTTAACAACATTGTGGAACATACTGGAGGCCAAAGGGTTTAATTTGTTGTTGAGAATCCCCTCTGGAATTTGTTATATTGAAAAACTGGAATAATTTCATCATGCTTTTAATTTTCTACCAAGAATCACGGCCTGAAATGCACACGCATATTCTCTAGTGTGGGTGATGGTTTGCCACTTGCTGTTATTCATTTACTTTATAACAGGCAATCCCGCACAGGCTTCAGTAACTGAATATGTTAATAAATTGACCAGAGCTCTTTGTTTTGAAATACCTAGCTATATTTACTGCAGATCTGCACCTCTACCTCATTCTTCAGGGTTACCAGTTAGAAATGGGGGAGAGGAGGTGCAGGGAGGGAGTGGAGCTCTAATATTTTCATCTACCCAAGTGTGTGCGCTTATACCGCAGTTTTTCCTCTCTTACCACTGAAATCTGAAGAATTCTTTGCAAGGCACGCGTTGGTCTTGCTGAAAACTAAGGAAGTAATAATATTTTCCCTAGGGCATTTGCACCCTGTTCATACCTTCCTCATACAGTATTTCCAGCCTTGGCCATACCGACTAACTCTCAAGTCATAATTCAAATGCAGCTGGAACTGGTAGTTCTCTGACTATTTCCATCTAATGGGAATGGACATGTTTATGTATCTGTAAGTTTACTGAGCACACGGAGAACCAACAGTTAATTGGCATTTGCTTTTCTGGTCTAATAATTGAGAACCCAGAACTATCAGCCACTCAGCTCGGTTGGCAGCTAGGACTAAATGCCTCCTTACGTTCACTTAGTTTTGTGCCAAAACAAACATCTCTTCCCTTGTATTAAAAAAGAAAGAAAAGAAAAAAGAGAATGATTAAAATTGCTAGCAAGAGTCTGGTTGCTATTGTGTTTTCTCCTTAGGCTAACCTGTCAATAATTCTATGTTTAGTACCTTTGCTAGCAGTGAGGTCACTTCACTCAGCAGGATCTCACAGGGCTACAAAGTGGAGCAACAGCAATCTCCCACCCCCTCCCACCTCAATACACATCACTGATAAAGTAGATTGATAGAAGAACAAGGTGGCTTCTGCAATGGGATCCTATTCAACAACAAACTAGTGTCAAACTCTCCATATTGTTTCCAAATACACGGCAAGAGGATGCATGCATGGTCACTGGAGGTCAAGCTTAACTTAATAAAAAGCAGGAAATAGAGAAATGCTGGGAGGATTAAATACAAGGACAAGCATCTGGTGAGAGCATGATTTGATGAACGACCCCTAGAATTCAACTGCATATTTGCTCCGAAGTACCAAGAGGAATGGATTCTAGATAGAATCCAAAAAGACTCTGCTTATGTTTAATAGCAAGCCAAATTGCTACATGGCTTAATATAATAAAATAACAATTTTCCATAACTATCTCATGATTACCTGCAAGCAAGATCCTAAGGACATTAAACTCAGAGGTAAATTCCATCCTATTATTGGGTTTCACCCTGACGAAAGAATGTTTAGGACAGCATTTTGTCATATAGTTTTGTTTTATGCAATAAAACCAATTCTTCCAGTGTTGTTCTTTCAGCCACACTAGACTGGATGATAAGACCAGAAAATTCCCACAGAGAAAGAAGTAGAGATCACTTTTTATTATTTTGAATTTGAATTTATTTATATTTATATCCCGCCCTTCTCCACAGAGGACCCAGGGCGGCGCACAGGAATTTAAAAACATACAAAAATACAAAAAATAAATAGATAATTTAAAATATATTAAACTATCCTAATCCTATGCTAAAACCAAATTTTAAAATACCCAATTTAAAACTTTCTAAAAAGTCCCCATGGGAGGTTAGGCTAGGCCGGCTTGTTGGAAAAGATGTGTCTTTAGACATTGGCGGAAGAGGCGGAGGTCGGTGATGGTGCGTAATTCAGGGGGTAGGTCGTTCCAAAGGGCTGGGTCTCGCCTTCTATGGAAGATTCTTCCTAATAGTCGCTTCTTAGCTTATTTCGCTATTTTTGTATTTGCAGAGAGAGAGGAAATGAGGGAGAAGAGTGATAGATTGTGGAAAGAAGAAAACAATTGAATATCCATATTTAGGCAATTAGTCTTATTAGGCCAATTCAAATTTCACCATATAGATGCAGATACACCCATCTGCTTGGTAAATAACAAGTTGTCTAGTTTCTGTCTTTGTCTTTTAGCAACAACAACAAAAATCTGTGCCTTTTGCCTATGAATAGTGACATTTCTGCACATCAGATTGATTGTATATTTTTAAAGGGAGGAAGTTAGTGAACAAGCAATTGTTTGTTTTTCCATCCAGCAGCAGTTGGGAAATTCCAACCTGATACTGTCACAGCACCAGGTTGGTAAAAAATTGATTGTCCTTGATATCATTTTATATCCCTTCTTAAAATTATCATGGTGCAACTCATGACTTCACAATCAAGACTTTCCTTCCTTCCTTTCCCTCTGAAATTTTTGTTTTGGCTAAGTTCATAAATACACAAGCCACAATGTGGAAGTTTTTTGATATTTTTTGTGGTGAACTGGCAGAGACCATCCAAATCTATCTTCCTTCCTCCCCTCCCTCCCTCCCTCCCTCCCTGTTACTCTGTCATTATCTTCCTCCCTCCCTCCATGTCATTATCTTCCTTCCTTCCATCCATCCTTCCTTCATTCCTCCATCCCTTATATTGTCATTTTCTTTCTTTCTTCCTTCTTTCCTCCCTTCCTTCTCCCAATCCTTCCTTCTTTTTCTCTTGCTTCATCCTTTTCTTCCTCACTGTTCTTCCCTCTTCCCGGTTCAGAAATTGTTGCCCTATGATGACCATCTCACCCAGTTAAACATCATGACAAGAAGAGTTTTAGGAATAAGCAGATGAAAAACTGAGAGACTTAGTGAAGGATGAAGGGGAAAAGATCATGGAAGAAAAGGGAAAGTGAAAGAAACAAGAGTGAAGGCTGGAAGGAAAGAGGACTAATGAGAAGGAAGAGAACATTTAACCTCTATAGAAACAGTACCAGGAAACACATTGATATAATCAGTGAAAAGTGGATGTATAGAAAGAAGAATGGAAACTGCTCAGAACGTAGTGAAAAGAATTCTGTTACAAATAGGAAATAGAAGAGTATGGAGCTGTACTAAGTCTGAGAAAGGATACTTTATGAAATACAGGAAGTCCTCAACTTACAACCACAACTGAGTCCAAAATTTCCATTGCTAAGCAAGACAGTTGTTAAGTGAATTTTGCCCCACTTTATGATATTTCTTGCCACCGTTGTTAGGTGAATCACTTGGTAAAGCAGTTGTTCACTTGGTAAAGCAGTTGTTAAGTGAATCTGGCTTCCCCATTAACTGCTAATCAGAAGGTTGCAAAAGGGGACCATGTGACCCCGGGAGACTGCAACCGTCATAAATATGAGTCAGTTGCCAAGCATCTCAATTTTGATCATGCTTCAATGGTCGTAAGTGTGAAAAATGGTCATAAGCCACTTTATTCAGTGCCATTGTAACTTCAAATGGTCACTAAATGGACTACTGTACCTGTAATGAAGAGAGGCTAGGGATGAGAAAAAAATGTTCATCAGAAAATGATTAGTAAAGTAGAAAAAATGAGAGGACTCCTGTTGTCAAAAAGAGAAAAGTGAGATTATGTCATTGATCGGCAACATTGGCCTCTTCTAGACATCTGTGTGACATCGTGATGCATCGACAGAAGGACTGTGGTTTGCAATGTGACAGCATTATAGCACTAGCGCTTAGACTTATATACCGCTTCACAGGGCTTTGCAGCCTTCTTTAAGAGGTTTACAGAGTCAGCATATTGCCCCCAACAATCTGGGTCCTCATTTTACTCACCCCGGAAGGATGGAAGGCTGAATCAACATTGAACATTGTGAGATTTGAACTGCCAAATTGTAGGCAGCCGGCAGTCAGCTTAATTAGCCTGCAGTCCTGCATTCTAACCACTGCGCCACCGTGGCTTTTGTAATGAGGTTGACCCATCCAACTTCTTCATGGACACC
Organism: Rhabdophis nuchalis; assembly: GCA_039707465.1. NCBI lineage: Eukaryota > Metazoa > Chordata > Lepidosauria > Squamata > Natricidae > Rhabdophis > Rhabdophis nuchalis. Next base: position 93,362,680 of record CM077648.1, on the reverse strand, counting down.
ATTGATGTGTTAGTTGGAAATAGAAGCATACATTGATGTCTATATGCACATGATGCTTTACAGATAGTCCTCGACTTACAAACCAGAATTGAGCCCAAAACTTACGTTGTTAAGTGAGTTTTGCCCTATGACCTTACTTGCCACAGTTGTCAAGTGAACCACTGCAGTTGTTGAGTTAGTCACATGGTTGGGAAGTGAATCTGTATTCCCCATTGATGTTGCTTGTCAGAAGGTCACAAAAGGGGATCCCACGATCCCGGAATGCTGCAATGGTCATAAGTATAAACCAGTTGTCTGAATTTTGATCAATACAATACAACAGCAGAGTTGGAAGGGACCTTGGAGGTCATCTAGTCCAACTCCCTGCCTAGGCAGGAAGCCCTATACCATTTCAGACAATATCCAGCATCTTCTTGAAGACTTGCAGTGTTGGGGCATTCACAACTTCTGGAGGCAAGCTGTTCCACTGATGATGTGACCATTATGTGATCATTATGTGATTATGTGATCATGTGACCATGAGGATGTGCAGAGGTCATAACTGTGAAAACTAGTCCTAAGTCACTTTCAGAGCCATTGTAACTTTGAACAGTCCCTAAATGAACTGTTGTAAGTCAAGAACTACCAGGCATTATTACCTGAAAACCAAATAATTTGCTATGAATACACAGACACAAAGAGGAGCTGGAATCTGAAAAGTACCGTATTGAAGATCAAAGTAATTTGAAAGGGGAAATTGATGAAACTGCACATTATACATAAATGGCAAGAAATAAATGGAGCATGTAGATGAATGTATGTACTCTGGTAGAATATTTACTAAAGATTGGAAAATGGATGGAGAAGTGTTAAGGTATGTAAATGTTGATGGGAAGGTAGTGAACTGCACATGGTCTGTTGTGAGGAATGAATATTTATTGGAAATGGTAAAAATGACTATTTATAAGAGAGCGCTCTTACCCGCATTGTTATATGGAAGTGAAATTAGCATATGTCAGGAAAAATGTATAAATACGTTGAATGCAATGGGACTGTATTCCTTAAGGCAGGGGTCTCCAGCCTTTGCAACTTTAAGTCTGAAGGACTTCAACTCCCAGAATTCTCCAGCCAGCTTTGCTGGCTGGAGAATTCTGGGAGCTGAAGTCCTTCAGACTTAAAGTTGCAAAGGTTGGAGACCCCTGCCTTAAGCAATGCAGTGTGAGAGAAAAAGACAAAATGGGATCAACAATGAATGTAGACTGAATTACAAAATGAGGTGACCCAGGCAGCAGAATGGTATGTTGAAGATGCTAGATCATATAAGATTGAATTGCCATACATATGAAGAAAAAGGGAATGGGTTGAGAGAAAGGGAAAGACAGAGAAAATCATGGTCGGATGGTATTGAAAAGATGCTCAAAGAGAAGTGACAAAAAGCAATTTGTAAATTCTTACTTAGAAGTGGTGGAAGCAAAAATGCTTTGCAAGTACAAAATGTTATTGAGAAATACAGTGAATGATGTTGGTATCAACTAGTTTTAATTCTTACTTCATTTTTTTAATGCTCTTAATTTCTTGGGTTTGATTTTTTTTATTCTTCATCTACATTTTCCATAACATTCCTTATCCTAAAAGAACATACACATAACCCTTGGATAGCACATACAATTAGGACTGGCTACTAGGTAATTAGAAGGGACGTGGTGGCTCAGTGGCTAAGACACTGAGCTTGTTGATCAGAAAGGTCGGCAGTTTGGTGGTTCGAATCCTTAGCACTGCATAACGGAGTGAGCTCCTGTTACTTGTCCCAGCTTCTGCCAACCTAGCAGTTCGAAACCATGTAAAAATTCAAGTAGAAAAATAGGAACCACCTAACCACCTGGTGGGAAGGTAACAGTGTTCTATACACCTTCAGCGTTTAGTCATGCCAGCCACATGACCACGGAGACGTCTTCGGACAGTGCTGGCTCTTGAAACGGAGATGAGCACCGCCCCCTAGACTCGGGAATGACTAGCACATATGTGCGAGGGGAACCTTTACCTTTACCTTACTAGGACATTAAGTTAAGCCAGTGGTAGTCAACCTGGTCCCTACTGCCCACTAGTGGGCATTCCAGCTTTCATGGTGGGTGGTAGGGTTTTGTCCAATACTGAAGCACTTTCCTTTTTGTAATTTAATTGACTTCCCTACTTTATAAATCACCATTACCGTGGAACTGATGGGCGGTTAGAAAATTTTACTACTCACAGAGATACAAAAGTGGGCGGTAGGTATAAAAAGGTTGACTACCCCTGAGTTAAGCCATTGCTAGGGGAAACTACAACTGTGCTTTTCATCTTACTTCAGCTTTCTTTTGCTTTACCAGACCTGCAAAGGTCGTAAACGCAAGGATTGATCACAAAGTTACTTTTTCATCACCATTGTACCTGCAGACAGACACTAAAAGAGACAGTTGCTAAGCGAGGATTACCTGTACTATGATGGCTACATATGCCTGTTTACAATCAGTGCCTTCTGCAACTAAAGCAGGTGTCTCTGTTCTTAGACTGCAGCCCCTTCCTGAAATTCTTGGAATAGTGGAAAAGTCCAAGAATCCATCTTTAAGATAATTATAAGAAACACCAAAGAAGGTGAATACATTATCAGGCGTTTAGTTTCAATAGCTTATTATTCCTTACCCCTTTTCTGCATGCTGCATAATGTTGCCATAAGGGAATAGATAGAATGATGGGTCTATAGGTAGGTAAGTACAATTATATTTTTATGAGGCTATCTTATTAGAGGTTTGGATTGGCTATGTTTATTTTTAAAAGAAAATAGACACGCCATGTTTCACAAGAGCCAATTTTACAGCTTAAATTATCAAGAGAGAAGCTGTAAGAGACGATCATGCCGAGAAAGGAATTTTGCAGCCAGATTTGGCAATGCAGTTCAGGGGAATTGTAGAGGCTGCAAAAATAGAGTTGGAAACTGCATATGGCCTGTGGCTGGTGGTTACCCACCCTAGCTTAGTGCACTATGCCTTACCACTGAGTAAAGGAGATTTGTTTTTCTGCACAGTGCTAGTGAGATTTCAGGCAGGCTCAGATTGTTCACCTAATAGCCCTTCTCCTTTGCAACTTTCATGGTTGCATTTCTTAACTCTCTGCAAGACTTTTTCTCTCAGGGTCCCAAGTCAAAAGTATTTCTCCAACTTGTATCATCACAGGCCATCCCACAGATACCAATAGCTGCCAAGGACAGAGACAAGGTCACATTCAAACCCAAGACAAATAAAGAAAATCCACAGACAAAAGTTGCTCAAGGCTCCAACGGCTTTGAGAGTAAACATTTAACTTTTCGTCACCCACACATTCTTCATTCATACCTTGAGAATGTTCCCCAGAGTTTGACCTTTAACATTAGCATGATCTACTTCAAGACTCAACCTCAGGCCCTGTCCCCATTTGTACCTGAGTATGGCACATACCCGTGGGGGCGCAATGGCTCAGTGGCTAAGACGCTGAGTTTGTCGATCAGAAAAGTCGGGAGTTCAGCGGTTCAAATCCCTAGCACGGCGTAACAAAATGACCTTCCATTACTAGGCCCAGCTTCTGCCAACCTAGCAGTTTGAAAACACGTAAAAAATGCAAGTAGACAAATAGGGATCATCCTTGGTGGGAAGGTAACAGCATTCCATGCATCTTTGGCATTTAGTGATGCCGGCCACATGACCAAGGAGACGTATTCGGACAGCGCTGGCTCTTCGGCTTTGAAACGGAGATGAGCACTGCCTAGAATCATGAATGACTAGCACATATGTGCAAGGGGAAATTTTACTTTTATGGCACATACTGATGTGCACACATATATTTTTTCCTGTTAATGGTGCAGGGTGATGCTTTCCCCTTGTCCCCATCATGTTAAGTCATCTTTAACTGTAACTGGGTCAAAAGCATTTACCCCTCATGCTGCCGCCATCCAAGGTCAGCCTTGAAATATGTAAACTATGTTTGGCTTTGAGCCTTTTCCCCACTGCTCAGTTTAACTGCTATCTTACCACCCTTCAGTTAATAGATTATACCTGTACAAAATTTATAGACCTCATTGCTGATCCCTACCCTGTTGTCTCTGTTCTGATTGAATAGTGCTGTCCTGCTCGTGCATGCATAGGGCATAATAAGTAAAGCAATTTATACAAAATTATTTGATTCTTCTGGCTTGGCTGCTTTCCCTCTTCAGCATATGACTAGCTGACGGGGGAAAAAAACCACCCATCAATCACTGCCCTGCAGTAGGAACAGACTAGATTTAGTCACAAGATTCTGTTCATCGTTTCTAGGCTCCTTCCCTTGCTTTTCCTCCAAACAGCTCATTCCTTTCCAAATCAAATAAAATATATATATTTTTAAAAAATATTCGGGTCAGAATCATGAAAAAGGGATCCCAGAGCATTTTTGCTTTCTTTCTTTACAGTAGGCTCTAAATGCCAACTTTGAGGTTCTCCATGCTGTTCAGGAGTGAGATTTTCTGGTCATTTCAGAACTATACAGAGCTGTGATGTTACATCATCTCCGTATCACACTATTTCAGATCATTTTCTTTATATTTCACATGATGCTGTGAACTAGCACTTTAGGGAGACCATAGCCGAATGACAACAGATGAGATTGATGGGGAATCAGAGGGAATGTGATCTGCCTGTACCATACAGGCAGTATGGTGCTACTGAAGTTTGCAGATGATACAACAGTGATTGGTCTCATTCGAGACAACGATGAAACCGCATACTGAACAACTAGCCTTGTGGTGCGACCGAAACAATCTGGAACGGAACGCACTCAAAACCGTAGAAATAATGGTAGACTTTAAGAGAAACCCTCCCGTACTACCACCTCTTACAATACTAGACAACACAGTATCAACAGTAGAGACCTTCACATTTCTAGGTTCTATCATATCTCAAGACCTAAAATGGACACCTAACATTAAAAACGTCATCAAAAAAGCACAACAAAGAATGTTCTTTCTGCGCCAACTCAGAAAGCTCAAACTGCCCAAAGAGCTGCTGATTCAGTTCTACAGAGGAATTATTGAGTCTGTCATCTTCTCCTCTATAACTGTCTGGTTTGGCTCTGCAACCCAACAAGACAGACACAGACTTCAGAGGATAATTAGAACTGCAGAAAAAAACAATTACTGCCAAACTTCCTTCCATTAAGGACCTGTACACTGCACGAGTCAAAAAGAGGGCTGTGAAAATATTTACACACCTCTCGCATCTTGGACATAATTGTTTCAACTCCTACCCTCAAAATGACACTATAAAGCACTGCCTACCAAGACAACTAGACACAAGAACAGGTTTTCCCCCCCGAAAACAACCATCACTCTGCTACACAAATAATTACCTCACCATTGTCAAGCTATTCACTAAGGTTGCATTACTATTATTATTAGTCTTCTCATCATTCCTATCACCCATCTCCTCCCACTTATGACTGCATGACTGCAACTTTGCTGCTTGTATCCTTGCGATTTATATTGATATTGTTTCCTGATTGCTTATTCGTACCCTATGGATATCATTAAATGTTGTACCTTATGATTCTTAACAAATGTATCTTGTCTTTTTATGTACACTGAGAGCATATGCACCAAAGACAAATTCCCTGTGTGTCCAATCACACTTGGCCAATAAATAATTCTATTCTATTCTATTCTATTCTATACACCCAAAATCAATAAGCACCTTTCTGATTCCACACTTCTCACTTCACCTGAGTCACACTTCCCTGCCTTCCAAGTGAGTGGAAATGCAAGATATTTTATTCAGCTTGTAGTTACTGTTGGATGCAGTCAGTGTAAGTGGGAAATACTATGTAACATCATTTCAGCTAAGGGTAATTTAAATATGTCTCACTTGTGGACTGAGGATGAGATGAAGACAATGTTATGGGGACACATCAGAAAAGGAGGTGTTGTTCATACCAGGCTTAGGTACAAGTAGGGGGAAAAAAACACTTCTACAATTGGATCTATGTTGTGGAAGGGTCTGATGAGCAATATCTTTGAAGAGCACAAAATGTTAAGTTGTAACTTGATAGGTAGAAATGAGTCAAAGCTTACATTCAAGTTCTCTAAAAGCCATGAAAACAATTTTCTTAGTCTAGCAACTCTAAGTATGATAGATTCATGAATCAGCTGTCAAGCAGACTTCAGGAGTTGTAGTTCAGTAGAAAGTCTCTGCTCTTTCAAACCTGCTACCCAGGTTTGAAGCAGCAGGTATATCTTTCTTTGACACACACACACACACACTTCCTGTGGATCAGCTATCTTTGACATGGCAATATTGCAGGATAGCCTAGTTTGAAAGAGTTTTCCATTCTGGTCTTTTCCATTCTCTGACACAAAATAGCTCTGGAGGAGAATATCCAACGACCAAAGAGGAAGGTATATGGCTAACATGAGCCTGAAGAGGCTAATAGGTATCAGGCTTATCTTATCCCACTATGAACCATCCAGCCTTGCCTCCAAAATAATTTGTAGCAAAGCATACAGATCAGTGGTGGGATTCAAATAATTTAACAACCGGTTCTCTGCCCTAATGACCAGCTGCGCAAGCGGTGCTTGGTGGTCATGTGACTGGGTGGGCATGGCCAACTCAATATCACTCATGTTGATGGGCGCTTCTCCCATGTAATAAGGGTTAACCAGAGAGGCAGTTTCTGTAAGCAGGGTAATAAAGATTAGGCTAGAAACAACACCAGAATGTTTCCTTCCTGCCTTCCTTACACGATTAGCCCTGTAAAGTGGGGGGGAAATGAAGTAAGATTTCTTCCAACAACTGGTTCTCCAAACTGCTTAGAAAGTTAACAACCGGTTCTCCCGAATAGGTGCGAACTGGCTGAATCCCACCACTGATACAGATTAGCAATAGCACTTAGACTTATATACTGCTTCATAGTACTTTTACAGCCCTCTCTAAACACTTTACAGAGTCAGCCTATTGCCTCCAGCAATCTAGATCCTCCTTTTACCTACCTTGGAAGGATGGAAGGCTGAGTCAACCTGAGCCAGTGAGATTTGAACTGCTGAACTGCAGCTAGCAGTCAGCTGAAGTAGCCTGCAGTACTGCACTCTAACCACTGCGCCACCTTGGCTCTCTATTATACACTCTGTGCTTCTGCAACTGAATGTATGAGTTTAACTAAGGGGAAAAATACTAACACTCAATGATGTAACAATGCCTCAAGAGTAGGTTAGATAAGACAGAATAATGGAGCCAGGTTATGAAGGCTTATTCCAGGCTTGGGTTCAAGGGGAGAAAGGACCTCCAAATGCTACACTTATGAAAGAGGAAAGGTTTTAAAAATCCAATTTTCAGAATTATATAAAAGCTTCCCAGTACACGAAAATGAATTTTTGCTCATGACATTAGTATTTCATAATAGGCATCCTTGGTTTTTCGCCTCTTGCAATGATGACTCATTTTTGAAGTCTTGTCTCTTTCTTTTCTTCATATACTGTTTTCATTTAACCTTCAGTAGCCCATCCTGCACTGATTTAAAAACAAAGACAGTGGATACTCTTTTGATTAAAGATCCACAAGGGAATATGCTCTACAACAGGGGTCTCCAACCTTTGCAACTTTAAGTCTGAAGGACTTCAGCTTTGCTGGCTGGAGAATTCTGGGAGCTGAAGTCCTTCAGACTTAAAGTTGCAAAGGTTGGAGACCCCTGCTCTAATAATAATAATAATCTTTACTGTCATTGTAATAATACTGTTAGATTCTCTGTAATAAAATTACAATGAAATTGGTTTGAGCGCCGTGCCAACACTTGCACCAGGTGGGATACAGACAGCAGTGACAGCCACAACAGGAATCTCTCCAGACAAACGAAAAGGCCGACAAATGACTGTTGAAACAAAATGGCTGACAAATGACAGTTGAAAAGGATCAACTGCACCCTGTCTTCCGTTATCCATTTCTTCAAATCTGTTTGGCATCCCAGGAGTTGGTGGAAGAGGAAAATGCATGTCTCTTTTTCTTTTTTCTTTTACAGTAGGTTCAGAGCGAGTTTTGATGGAAAAGTCTGCTGTGACACCAGGAGCTCAAAGCCGCTGCGCCTAAGCGCGCCGCCATCTTGGAAAGGTCCAAGATGTTATCACAGTTCAAGGCATGCCCCAATAGTAGTAGCATTTTAAAATTTTAAATAGTGCTGTGAAATGCATAGGAACAAAGAAGTATAGTATTGGAAAATACCATGAAGGTCAACTAGCTGAACCCCAGTTTTATTCTGTTTAACATGAAATGGACATTAAAAATGACCGATGTGTTGGTTCTGCAATCATGATCATCATCTTGTCTTGTTTTATCCCCTGTCCACTCCTGCAGACACTCCTGCAAAGCATCTTCCATCACTCCCAAAACAATTCAATTCACTATTAATTCAAGATGCTTCTTCTAATGCTTAGCTCACGTCTGCTTTCTTATCATTTCCACCTATTGGTCCTGAACTTCAGGAATGTTTGCACCATCTTCTGTAGAAATATTTAGAATAATAGAATAAAATTCTTCATTGGTCAGGTATGATTGGACACACTAGAAACTTGTCTCCAGTGCAAGAGCCTTCATTGTACACGCAAGCAACAAGTAATAAATCATGATTATAATAATAAATACATTAATCATAAATTGTAAGATACAACACTCAGTGAGTGTCAAAGGATACTAAATAAGCAAACAACATAAAGCATACTAGGATACTAAGTAAAACAATGAATATAAATCATAAGGCACAAGCAACAAAGTTATAGTCATAAATTAAGGAATAGGTAATAGAAAAGATGAGAAGGATAATACTGATAGTAACACAGTCCTACTAGGCTGTATTGATGTGGGATGTATTGTTGTGGGAATTAGTTGTTTAGCAGAGTGTTGGCATGACTGTCCTTGTGTCTAGTACGTGTTTTTAATACCTCATCTCATCTTTCATAAACATGCTTAGTTCTTTTGACCATTTCCCTTGAAGGCTCGATTTTGAGGCCCTTCTCCTAGTCATCCTATTCTGCACATGTCCTATTTTGTCACTATCCTTCATAAATCATGCTCTTAGTCTGTCATCGTGCTATCAATGCAGTTCTATAATCACCTGACTACATACATACATACATACATACATACATACATACATACATATAGGTAATTGTTTCACAACAACCTGTTAATAGGCCCCAATTAAGGGAGGAGACATACTGTTTCCTTTTCTGCCTTTCGACTCATCACCAGAGACCATCTAGACAGAAAGCCATGAGTTCCGTTGTGTGATTTTTAAAATATGTGTGTTAGTTTTTATGAGTTGATCAATAAATAAATCAGAGAGACTAGGATAGATCTATTTCGAGCTTTTTAGCTCTCATCAGCTAGTCATACCCTTACTGGGATTCGAACCGGGGCTGTATTGCATATCAGGCAGGAGCCTTTAACCTGTTTAACTTTAAAGTTAAAGGCTCCTGACTGATATGCAATACAGCCCCGGTTCGAATCCCAGTAAGGGTATGGCTAGCTGTTGAGAGCTAAAAAGCTCGAAATAGATCTATCCTAGTCTCTCTGATTTATTTATTGATCAGCTCATAAAACTAACATATCTATCTATCAGTGGTGGGTTGCAAATATTTTTACTACCGGTTCTGGCATGTTCCCCTGTGCATGCAATGCTTCTGCAAGACCAAGTGGTTGTGGTTCCCGGCTTCCCGGTTTAGCCAGTTGACACCATCGCTGGCCATGGGGAATGAAAATTTGGCCCCCGTGGATAGAGTGCGCAATTTAGGAGTCCTCCTGGATTCCCGGTTGTCCCTTGAGGATCAGGTGGTGGCCGTGGCCAGGGGGGCATTTTACCAGGTTCGCCTGGTCCGTCAATTGCGCCCATTACTGGACCGGGAGGCCCTTCACACAGTCACTCAAGCACTCGTGACTTCTCATCTGGACTACTGCAACGCTCTCTACATGGGGCTCCCCTTGAGATGCACTCGGAGGTTGCAGTTGGTCCAGAATGCGGCCGCGCGGGTGATCATGGGAATCTCAAGACATTCCCACATAATACCAGTCCTGCGCGAGCTGCACTGGCTACCTGTGACCTACCGGGTGCGTTACAAGGTTTTGATGAACATATTCAAGGTGCTCCATGGCACGGGGCCTAGCTAACTTCGAGACCGTCTTCTACCCCATACATCCCTTCGACCGATTCGCTCCCAGGGAGAGGGTCTTCTCCGCGTGCCGTCGACCGGACAATGCCGGTTGGCGGCTCCCAGGGGAAGGGCCTTCTCTGTGGTGGGCCCTACCCTCTGGAATGGCCTACCTCCCGACCTCCGTTCCATCACAGACCTCCGCTTGTTTCGCCGGCACCTAAAAACTTATTATTTTCATCTGGCCGGCCTAGCATGATCTACTCCACACCCATTATTTCATAACAAATCAAAATTGTAATTTGGGTTTTAAATTTAAACTTATTTTAAGCAGGGTATTGATTTAGTTTAGTTATTATTTAATAATATTTTGTATTTATGTATAATTGATTTTAAATCTCTGTTCGCCGCCCCGAGTCCCTTTGTGGTGAGATGGGTGCAGGTTATAAATGTGAAAAATAAATAAATAAAATAAATAAGCGTCCGGTGGGCGGGTGGGACCTCCCACCACCAGAACTACCGGTTCGGCTGAACCAGGCCGAACCAGGAACAACACACCACTGATATATAAGTTCTATAATCACCTGACTAGGTGGCTCAGTAGCTAAGACACTGAGTTTGTTGATCAGAAAGGTTGGCGGTTCAAATCCCTAATGCAGGTCTCCTGCGTAAGCAGGGGGTTGGACCAGATGACCTCCAAGGTCCCTTCCAACTCTGTTACTGTTTACTGTTTTACTATAAGCATGCGTGCTTGAAATAGAAACCATCTAAATAATATTTGAGTTTGAGATCTACGATAGGCACCAGAAAATGGCTCATTTGCAAATCCTTCCTCCTCTATTCCTCCTTGGCAGATTGCTGAGTCGCACATATGGCTGCTCTGCTTCCTCTTGGTTCATTTGCTACCACTCCAAGCCATCACAGTTGCCTCCCTCCCCCTCTGCTCTGAGGATTGCTAAGTCACATAAACAGGAAATGCCTGGTCGTCTCCCTCCTTCAGAGTTAAACAAGTCCCTGTGTTATGTGTACAAGGGCCCCCCATGGGAGGGACTGCTGGCTGACCTCTGCCCTTGCTGCATTTCCTGTGGCAGTTTAAAAGGCAGCCAGAGAGAGATCCCTTTACACCAAGCAAAGAAGAAAAGTTACAAACAAAATTAAAACACACACACACACACATTCCCCACACAGAAGTAAGGGACAGTCTGAGATTGTGGTGTCTGAGATAAGGCATATCTCTTATGTTCCTTGGCACCAGGATGTTCTTGAGATATATAGATATCTCAAAATAAAATTCAACTGGCCAATGAATCAGAGGAAAGGTGTTTGGTATATTTACAGATCAAGAAGGAAAGGTCATGTCTAAAATCTAAACATGGCGAAAAGAGGCCCCAAATAAGATGTCATTCACCCTTACAAAAGAGAAAGTGGGGTAAGAGGGAAGCTGAAGATATTGTTGACTCTGTGACTCTTTAGAATCTCCTCTGAGGACATTTGCTAGTTGATTTGTCTTGTTTGGGGAAAAAACACTTTCCAGTGTGATGTGTTCTTGTCAAAAGTTTCAAGAGGGGTTACTCTCTTTTTTTTGGCAAAATCTTGCAGTGCCTTAAACATCAATGGGTTTATTATTGTAGCTAAGACGCGGAGCTTGTCAATCAGAAAGGCTGGCAGTTTGGCGGTTCGAGTCCCCAGTGCCACGTAACAGAGTGAGTTCCCGTTAGTTGTCCCAGCTTCTGCCAATCTAGCAGTTTGAAAGCAAGTAAAAATGCAAGTAGAAAAATAGAAACCACCTTTGGTGGGAAGGTAACAGCGTTCCGTGCTTCTTCCGTGCTTAGTCATGCTAGCCACATGACCATGGAGATGTCTTCAGACAACGCTGGCCCTTCAGCTTTGAAACGAAGATGAGCACCGTCCCCGAGAGTCGGGAACGACTAGCACATATGTGTGAGGGGAACCTCTACCTTTACCCTCTGCAATGGCATATTTATTGGACAAAGTAGGCACTCCTACTAGCTCCAGGTTTTTCTCAAGCAACAGAGGTTTAGAGTCACACAATCTTATGAAAATTACCCAGTGCTCCATAAAGGAAGGGATCATTTCTTCCCCGCATGTCTGGATGTACTGACTTCACTCCAATCACTTGCTTAAAACCTTCTTTTTTTAAACCGCTGAAGTCGCCTGTAACCTATAAGAAAGGTGGGAGAGAAAAAGGAACAGAATCTTTTGCAAACAAACAAAAACAATGAAAATGTAATAACTGGTTTCAAAGTAAGCAATGAATCAGCTGCTTCTCTCAGAACCTGCTCAATGAACCAAGAAGTAAGTCTTTTTAGAACATGGAATAGAATAAATTTCAGAACAATAGTGAAGGAACAATTACGAAAACAAAATATATTATTAGCTTGTATCTATTTATTACCAGCCTGCACATCACAGTATGCTATGAAGTTAGTTTAGTAGTGCAAGAATGAGTGTTTAAGGAATAATCTCAGGATTTAAGAACAAAGAATAATAGGGCTGGAAGGGACCTTGGAAGTCTTCTGGTCTAACCACCTGCCTGTGGCAGGAGATCCTATACCATTCCAGACTTTCTTTGGGCTTGGTGGGATAGATATACATGATCACGGAAAGAATAACAAAACAGAATAATAGAATTGGAAGGGGCACCAGAGGTCCTCCAGTCCAACCCTCCACATAAGCAGGAGACCCAATACTGTGAAGTCTTCGACTTGCAACCGGCCAGAAAGTTCTTGACCTATGATGAGCTGCAAGTCCTCGACTTACGACCAGGCGGCTTGCAACAATTGGACAACAGTGATTGGCTAAGGTACGCCTGGCTAAAGCGGGATTTTTACAGCTTTCCTATTGGTTGCTGTGCTTAACAGCTCTTGTATAAATAGCTGTCAAGCAGAGTGTGGTGTTGTTCTGTTCCTAGTATTGCTGTAAATTAATAAAAGTTGGTTTTTGAGGTTACTTCACCGTGTTCTCGCTTCTGTTGACCAGAATTCAATAGATACCATTTCAGACAAATGGCTGTCCAATCTCGTCTTAAAAACCTCCAGTGATGCCTCACTGGCAGGAAATTTCTCCTTAGTTCTAGGCTGGTTCTCTCCTTGATTAGTTTCCATCCATTGCTGCTTGTCCTTCCTTCAGTTACTTTGGAGAACAAGTTGACCCTCTCTTCTTTATAGAAGCCCCTCAAATTTTGGAAGACTGCTAGGATGTCTTTCGTTGATCCATTAATTTAGTCACTCGTTTTGTTTTAAAAAATGAAATAAGTTATATTTGATTTTTTGACAAACCCATGTTAGATTCAGGTTATAATTTTGCTTGCTTCTAGTTATTCACAGATCTGTTGCTTGATTATCTCTTCCAGGATTTTCCCAGGCATTGATGTCAGACTGATTAGTCTAGCTTCCTAGATCTATTTTTTCACTGTTTTGTAGGTGGCAACCATGCCCGCTCTTTTTCAGTCCTCTGCTAGTTCCCCAGTGCTCTAGGATCTTTAAAAGATCATGTCCGCCAGCTCCTTCAGAACTCTGGATTTAATCCATCTGGTCCTGTGATTTGAACTCATCTTGAGCAGACAAGTGTTGTATTACATTTTCTTGCCTATTGTATTCTAGTCTCTTTTTCAGTTCTGCTTTTGGTAGGTTGGGCTATTTTTTCTTTTTGCATGAAGAGAGATGCAAAGAAAGAATTAAGCAGCTCTGCTTTCTCCCTGCTGCCCATCATTTTTTATCATCTTCTCCCATTAGTGAACCAATTGTTTCCTTGACTTTCTTCTTCTTTTTTACATGTTGAAAGAAACTTTATTATTGTTAACATATTGCAAGTCTTAGTCCATTCTGAGTCTTAACTTTCCCGACTTCATCTTTGCAGATTTGGGCTATTTGCTGGTATTCTGCCTTAGTTTCCATTTTTTTATACTTGTCCTTTTTGTCCTCCAGATTGTCAAAGAGTTCTTTATGCTTCCTTTAGATAAGCTTGTTTGACATAATGTGTGCAGTCCAGAGTTGCTTTAGATAGTGAGATGACAAATAAACAAACAAAAAAATAAATGTATCTGACACTGGCTTCACTTCCCTGCAAGAAAGCAAAATCTAAATATATTCATACAATAAAAACAAACTATAGTTTCACCCTATGGTTTCTTCTGCTGGGGAATTAAAGCCATTAATCAGTGGTGCCAAATGTGAGTAATCAAGCCAGGTTCAACTCATTAGTCATATCCAAAAGGTCTGAGCAGACTAATGCACCCCTTAGTCAGCCTTATGACTTGACATAAGAGATCCTAAACTTTCTTTCAATCAGTGGCATTTTGAAAGCATATTATCACAAGACGCTTAATTATGGTGAGGAACAAACTGCTCCTCACCATATTCTTAAGCCTCTAAGAGTACCCTCTACCACAGCTGTGTTTCCCAGCAAAACTTTTATACCACAACTATATATACAAAAGATGTCAACTTTCATTAATAGTTTACTATCTACAGCAGGGATGTCCAAACTTGGGAACTTTAAGACTTGTGGACTTCAACTCCCAGAATTCCCCAGCCAGCTATGCTGGCTGGGGAATTCTGGGAGTTGAAGTCCACAAGTCTTAAAGTTCCCAAGTTTGGACATCCCTGATCTACAGTAAAATACAGTAGTACAGACCATATGAAAAGATTTATATACAAACAGCTTACTAGCAGGCAGCAATCCAGTAAGAGACCAATAGAAAGTACACTTTTGAAGAGAGAAAAAGGTGTTCTTTACCTACAAAAGAAGGGCCCTGGTGGCTCGATGGCAAAGACTCTGAGCTTATCAATCAGAAAGGTGGTTCGACTCCCTAGCACCACCATATAGCAGAGTGAGCTCCCATGACTTGTCCCAGCTTCTGCCAACCTAGCACTTTAAAAGCACGTTAAAATGCAAGTCGGAAAATAGGGACCACTTTGGTGGGAAGGTAGCAGCATTCCACGTGCCTTCGGAATCTAGTCATGCCGGCCACATCACCACGGAGATGTCTTTGGACAGTGCTGGCTCTTCGGCTTTGAAACGGAAGTGAGCACCGCCCCCTAGAATCGGAAACAACTAGTACATATGTGCATGGAGAACCTTTACCTTTACCTACAAGAGAGCATCTTGGATCTGCATATAATATCAATTTTAGTGGTGGGATTCAAATAAATTTACTACCAGTTCCATGGGCGTGGCTTGGTGGGCGTGGCAAGGCATGGCTTGGTGGGCATGGCAGGGGAAAGATACTGCAAAATCTTCATTCCCTCCCCATTTCTGGGGGAAGGTTACTGCAAAATCACCATTCTATCCCCAACCCACTAACCTGCTTTCCAGCTCCATTCTCCTGTTCAGGACAATGAAAGAAGATCAGCTGGGAGGCTAGGAGGCACCGGGAACAGGGCCAGCCTATTTGCCGGTTTCTCTGAACTACTCAAAATTTCTGCTACTGGTTCTCCAGAACCTGTCAGAACTGGCTGAATACCACCTCTGATCAGTTTATAATTAATGTACCACATATGTTGCATTTCTACAGTTAGCATATCTTTATATTTTCCTTGGGCAGAAGAATTCATTTCCTAACAAAGCACCATCTTATTTTCTAACAATGTTTCTGGCGTCTATCTAGTACCAAGAGACATCCTTGGAAATAATGTTTGAGATGCCCTGCCTTGCTTCAATCCATCTTCTCATTAAAAAAATAAATAAAAGTAACCTTGAAAAATAAAATCAGATGAAGTTAGAATGTTGAATTGTGCTAAGAAGATGCAAATTGGCTCTCATAAATACTAATTGGAGAATGTGGAGCTTAGTTCAACATCTACAAATAGTCTTTTCTACAGAGGCAGAAGTTTTTAGAGCTTGCTAAACAGGCTCATTTCTATGCATAAGTGTGATTGGTCTGGGTTTACTAATTTTATGAAGAATAATAAGAACAACAAAAATTGTCCTTTGTTGATTTTATTGGCATTTGTTTCTATAAAATATTCGTATACCATGCCTCTCTGTCCAACGGGGACTCTCAAGACATTTAATAAGTAATAACTTAATCAAGACAAATTGTAAGAGGTCATAACACATAGTTAAGGAAAGGACAACCCAAGAACAAATAACATACCATCATTAACAAAAACAACAAAGAGAGCAATTCAATTGCCATTAGTCTTCACAAAGAAAAGAAAACTCTGTCAAAATGCCCAAATGCAAGCAGACAGGAGACAAATGAATGTTGCTGTGAAGAGATTTCCAGAAGACAGTCGCTATCATCCAGCGTGTTTATGTGCCATATCGAATGGCAAAGAGACACTGCGCAAAGCTGAAAATGAAGATGAAGTGAGCCAGCTAGGATACAGTAGAGAAAAATCAGAAAGTTCTCTAAGGAATGGTTGGAATGTTGAACTTGGAGAAGAGCTCTTTAAGAAAAGATACAAAAACACATTTTTATATCTGAAATGCAGTCCACCACACAGAAGGCAAAGCAGATTTAATCTCGCCAGAAGGAAGGACAAAATGCAAGCAAAGCAGAGTTCAATCAACTATTAGAAGATCCTTCCTAATGATAATTGTTTGATAGTGGGAAAAGCTGGTGGATTAAGCACCTAAAGCTGACACCAATTTTCAACATCAAATATTTTGCAGGTGTGCAACAAATTGACAATGAAGATATTAAAATATTAGATAGCTTCTGTCTGTTAGGGCATACGATCAACAGTAAAGATACCAGAAGTAAACCATAGAGTATAGCATCTGTTAAGTCAGGTCTTAGAAAAGATATTCAAGATGATGTGTTTATACCAATGATTAGACTCATGTAGGCAATGGGCTTGTTACAGAATATGGAAGTGAAAGCTGGATTTTGATATGGTAAGATAGAAAGAGTATTAATTTTCCTGATAATACAACAAATAAAAATAAACAAATAAATAAATAAATGGATTGCAGAGGAAAGCAAACTAGGGATCTTACTTGAGTACAGATGAGCAGGTTCAAATTACCATATTTCAAATTCATTATGCAAAGACCCAGCTTTCTTGACAAGTTCTATAATGGTGGAAGATGGAAGGAAAAAGGATAACTGGCGCAAGACCAACGGACTCAGATTGAGAATACCCAATCATCAATATTCTGATGATATCCAGCGTTACATCTCCACCATTGGGGTAATTAAGTGATTCCATGTATTAGGTTGTGTGAGCTCGGATGGGGAACAACAAGCTCAACCAAAGCAAAACCGAATGGCTTTGTGTGTTGGATTCCTCTGGTTCTGGGGACTTTCCATCTCTTGTGCTGGATGGAGGTGCACTGCGCCAAAGAAAACCTGTGCAGAATTTGGAGGTACTTCTGAACATACAGCTCCTGTTCAAGGAACAGGTGGCAGCCATGGCCTTTGATCAACTACACGTTGGGTACCCAATTGTGCCTTTTCCTAATTCAGGGGGCACTGCTCATGGACACCTGTGCCTCAGGGAGCTCTCATATGGATTGCAGCAATGTGCTCTACGTGAGGCTACCCTTGTAGAATATTCAGAATGCACAATGCTGCTGCATGGGCAGTTATGTGTTTCCCTCGATCAGTGCATGTTATGCCTTTGCCCTTTGGTTGCCAGTTTGCTTTTAGATGATATTCCGGGGAAAGCCTGTGCAATGGCTATATTGACTTATGAGTAGAGGTCCTCTCCTCAGCTGTGAATTTTGAATTTGTATGTGATTTTATGGTTTATATTGTTTTTATTGTTTCAATTAGTATTGCTTTGCTTTTTAATTCTTTTTTAACTGTTTGTGAGCCGCCCAGAGTCCTATATTAAGATGGATGACTATACAAACTCGATTTAACAAATAAATAAAATGTGATTATGGGTGCCCTGTTTGGGTGAAGTGAAAGACAAATTTGGGGATAGAAAAGCCCTTTTATGTATGATTTTTAATATTTACTGCAGACTTGATGCATATAATCAATTTTTTATTTTTTATTTTATTTTATTTATATACCGCCCTCTCTCCTGATTTGGGACTCAGGGCGGTGCACAGGGATAATAAAAAGATAAAATACATATAAATACAATCAATTAAATAGATTTAAGATTAAATTAAATAAGTTTAACCCGTGCTAAAATAATTTAAGACCCTATTAAAATAATGATAAAACAAACTATGCCAGGCCGGCCGCATGAAAAAAGTAGGTCTTTAATGCTCGACTAAATTGCATCCTGGACTACAGATATATATTTTGCAAAACATGTTAACCACCAGGCACTACAAAAACTTTCTCCATCCTGTTGCTCTCTATATATGGTGAGCTAGAGGTCCAGTTGTCCTCATGTTGATATTCGGAATTATGGCAGTTGTAATCTAAAACATCTAGAGGGTATCAGAATGAAGAAAGCTGATTTAGGGATCTAAAAATAAATTTTAGAAACACTTCAAATTGGGCTCAGATATGTATCTTCAGTTGTACCACTTGGTGGTACTGGAGGTATAGCTGTGCAATAGCAGTTCCCGGTTTCACAAATCCAACCTGTGCTTCCACCATCCTGCCTCGCCTTGTCAAAGCTAGAGATGAAGGGAGAACTGGTGCTCACTGAATAGGCAGAACTGTTTGCATAAGTAGATTCACCCTAAAATAGATTGGACCTTTAACAACAACAACAACAAAACCCTTGAATCAGATGTAGGGAGGCTGCTGAATCCAAAAGGAACTGTATAATTAAAGGCCAGGGTGGGGTAAGTGCCAAAACAGCCTTGCCCATCTGCAAATGCAGAAACAAGGGTGAGGAAATTGGAAGATATCCACGACAGAATGGAAGTCTTGGCAGAAACCAGAGGGTGGTTGGCTAAGATGGAGCCAGGGTGGGCAGATTGCAAATTATTGATTTGTCTTATATTTTTAAATTCATGACTATTATGGAAATCCGGGAAGCCATGTTATTGTCTTTCTATCCCAAACCCTTTGTCCCATTGCCCACCCTCTCCTCTATGAGGCTCAGCTGAAGTGCTGCTTTCCATGAGGTGGTGAAGCAAGAAAAAATATTTCTAGTTATTTTCCCAATATATAGTAATTTTAAAGGAACAATGATGACGATTATAATTTGTCGTGTGGGCTCTGTGGCTAGTAAACAGATCTCAGGTGCATCCTCTGCTTAATTGGCAAGTTACAGGCAGGACAAGGAAATTATTGAAAGTTACAGACAACTGGCTGCCAATCATAAAAAAAATCCCGATGCAAAATAGGAGGCTGAAATAGATGTCGTACTTTGTATGCAGGTCCCAATTTCACTCTCTAACATTTCCAGAGGGAGATGAGAAAGGCCTTTATATAAAACCTGAGGACTTCCTGCCAGAGAAAGCAATCCTGAACAACACAGGCCAATGTCTGATTCTGCATAAAGCATCTTCGCAGTTCTATAAATGATTCTGGGATTACAGAAACCAAGGAAGCATAAAAAAACTATAAGGAAGAAAATGGTTGAATGACTACATAGCCTTCTTGCCTTAGAATCAAGATTAAAAGCTCCAGCTGTAAGAAGCTGGATTAACCAACTAATTG
The DNA here is from genome assembly GCA_039707465.1 of Rhabdophis nuchalis. Classification (NCBI taxonomy): domain Eukaryota; kingdom Metazoa; phylum Chordata; class Lepidosauria; order Squamata; family Natricidae; genus Rhabdophis; species Rhabdophis nuchalis. The sequence continues at coordinate 93,342,989 of CM077648.1, read as the reverse complement.
ATATCAGTATAATAATGGAGTCTGTAAACTCACTCTGAATATCATTCTAAGAATATCCTGACTGTGGCTACAAAGATCAGAGCCACCGATGAAAACTGTGTAGTATTAAATATAAAAACTCAACAGTTACACTTGATGGTTGAGTACACAGCACACCTAAATTCACAATTCACTGTGTTTTTTAAATCTTTGCTTAAGTGCATTGTTTATAGGTAATAATTTATGGCTTAACATGATTTACAAAGCCAGGCAGTGTTTAATAAAAAACAACAACAATGGTTGGAACAAACCATGTTTTCCTGCATTTCATCTACATTGCTGAATTTATATCTCCAAGTTTGTGACTGTGGCTCTACACATCTGGAGGGCACTAGACTAGTGATTAGTCTAATCTTCATGCCATTTAAAAAAAAAAACAACCCTGGCATATTGCTGTTATATCTGAATGAATCCACTTGTTAAATTGTCCATTGCCTATCATGAAGACTAAACTTTGATGTGGGAAAATTATGAATATGAATGAAGAGATTTGGTGAAAACTAGTTAAAATGTAAGAAACAGGCATCTATACTATTGTAACACAAAACAGCCAAAAAAATAATAATAATCCAAAACCCTGGGACTGCAGTTGCTGAATAACAGAGTGTCACTTGTTGGCCTCCTTCCAATTAGAGAACAGTTCCTGTAATTCAACCCTCACCCCGCTACCCTCCATCTCTGCAGTCTGATGTAGGATGGATGTGGAATGCCACAGGGAGCCCCCTCACATTCCGGGACGCCATTGCGCCCCTCTCAGCCCAGGAATGTAGTTAACAAGTTGCGTGTGGGAAAATAGAATCAGTAAAGACCTTGAATGTCTCAGCTCCCAGTTGAGTAAACAACTGTTTTCTGGCAGCCGTTCAGCTCTACACCCTGGAGACCTTGAGCAAAGAGTTGGAAAGAGGTCTCCCCTCAGTACGAAGTCTAATAAGTGACTCCCTCCCCCAACTCGTTCTGCTGGTCACTGGCCAGCAAGTCAGCCTTTCAAACCCACAAGGCTTTGAAATCCGCTCAATAATGAACAGTCATCCACCAGCAAAAGAGGTTCCAGGAAAACTCCCTAAGAGGAGAGTGGAAAAGAGAGAGAGAGAGAGAGAAAGACTGCAAAAATAGATTTCCCCAACAAGCTGAGGTTGGAGATCGGTAAAAACATTTTTTACAAAAAAAATTCAACTACCAGGAAGGGAATTCCAAATTATGGCTTCTAAGAATAATGAGCCAAAAGCACTTTTATGCTGTGGCCAATTTAAACTTTTAAAATATCACAAATAACAATTATTTCATAATTGTTGTTCATGTCTTGGTTCCCTCTAGCAAATACTTAATGGCCTATTCAAGCTTGATTATTCCTATCTGGGACCTTCTAGGGTGGGAGTGGTTAAGTAAACCGCAAAAGCTTTTTTTCTTTTTCTTTTTTAGACTTTGTTAAGATCCAGACTGGAAACAACTGGTTTTTCTTCTCCTGATAAGTGAGAATTACACCAACTCACCAAGTAATTCTGGGACTGGGTTCACAGACTGCTTTGAGCCATAGCATCATTTTCTTCTCTGAGATTTAGCATGTTGTTGAAGCCGTTTGTGACTTGTTCAATGAACCTTGTTTAAAGAAACCATGACTTAGCATTATATACATGCTACAGTGGTGGGATAAAAAAAAAATTATCACCAGTTCTGTGGGCGTGGCATGGCTTTGTGGGCGTGGCAGGGGAAGGATACTGCAAAATCCCCATTCCCTCCCCATCTCACTGACCTGCTTTCCAGCTCCATTCTCCTATTCAGGGCAATAAAAGAAGATCAGCTGGGAGGTAGTGGGGGCAGGGCCAGCCTATTTGCTGGTTCTCCGAACTACTCAAAATTTCCGCTACCGGTTCTCCAGAACCTGTCAGAACTGGCTGAATACCACCTCTGACATTCTATCACTATAAAATCCGCAATTACTAGGAAATGGCAGTTGCACATTAATAAATCATTACTGTGCAATCTTTCTTTTATATTGCAGATCCATTAGTTTTAAAATACTTTTGACTCCTACTGTTGCATGAATACCACTGACCACTCTGCCATGATTTAGTAATAATGTATTACCAAGACAAAGGACAAGAGTGAAACAACTGATATAACATTTCCTAATTCATGTAGTCCTCGACTAATGACTACAACTGGGGCCAGAATTTCCCTTACTAAGCAAGGCAGTTGTTAACTGAATCATACCAGGTTTTGGACTTTTTCCCCCATGGTTATTAAATGAATCACTGCAAGTAAATGAATAATGTGGTTGTTAAACAAATCTGGCTTTCTCCATTGACTGCTGGTTTGAAGCCAGTTGTGAAAGTCACAGATGTGATTATGTGGCCCTGGGACACAACATCATAAATACATCCTGGTTGCCAAGTGGGGATGTTTTGATGGTCATAAATGTGAGAACCGGTCATAAGTCATTTTTTTCAGTGCCGCTATAACTTTGAACGGTTGCTAAACAAATGATTGAACTGCTTTAAAAGGAGGTTAAAGGAGCCAGTTCAATAATATCTATAAAGCCTAATTAGTATCTATAATGTAAACAAACACAATTTTACCACAAACCGGAGAGATTTCGTCCAGGTGACCAGCAAAATTAATCAAACTATTGTCCAAGTAATGCTCATGTTGTTCAGCAAGTTTTTAAATATCTCTCTCACACACACACATACACACACACAATTATTCTCTCTCTCACACACACACATAGTTGTTCTCCCTCTCTCTCTCACACACACACACACACACACACACAATTATTTATACAAATATGATTATGGCTCAGTATTACTCTATTTGCTGATTTTAAAAAATCAACAAGGCGCTTTGAAAATAATGCTAGGAATCACCTTAAGTTACAACGGGATACTCCAATATTGTATGTGACCCTCTGTCTGTAGGCTGTCCATACAAGTTACAGACTCTCCCTGTTTCCAAAGGAGACTGTTCCCTTTCACATTCCCACCCCCACCCCATCTTTTCTTACCACACACTGCTTGGTAACTTAGACGGGGGAAGGACACTGTCTGGCTTTGGGGAGGTGACGTATAAGGCATGAATAACTGTTCTTTCCTTCACCATTTTGTACAACCGGAGAGGGGAGAAAGAGCCCGTGTCAGTGGGCTGGCCACTTGCCCACTTCCCTATCACAAAGCATCAGGCATTGACTCTGAGTAGAATGTGCTATTGTTTCTCAGCCTCCAGGCCTTTTCCTGTCCTCCTAAGAGCTATAGTTGCAAACAAAGGCAAAGCTAGACAGCTCAGGGCGGAGACCAAGCCAGCCTTCTCCTTTATGTACCACACCCTGCTCTCCGCATCACCCTTACAAATCAAATGATGCACACTGTTGTTTTGAAACAGAAAGGGCCTATTTTTAGCATCCACGAGCCAAAAATAAATGAGCCACATGGACAGTTTAAGCACTTGAGATAAAATAATTTTCCAGAATGCTCCAGCCCTGCCTGTTTGGAAAGCTGTTTGCTTATTTACCTAGGAAATCATCTCATTTTCTTCTTTTATATTCAGCCTTCATTTTGACTTTCTCCTGCAGCTTTCAGGAGCAACTAACTACACGTTCCATTGCCATGTGATTTCCTGGATTCTCCTCTCCTAAGTGGTGGAAAAGTCCAATTTGGGACTCCCTATTTCTAACTCCCTGCCAGCACCCACAGCTACCACACTCTAAAGCAGTGTTTCTCAACCTTGTCAACTTGAAGATGTCTAGACTTCAACTCCTAGAATTCCCCTGCTCTAAAGTACGATATACAGTACCAGGACAGGGTTCAGGATTCAAAAGATCTTAAATCCTTCTCCCTCCTGGCCTTTCTCCATGGTAAAAATGTAGACCAGCTGTTTTTTAGGTCAAAGCGTCCCAACCTACAAATCGTCCTGGTAGCAGTAATTGCTTTTTCTACATGTTTGCCGACATAGGGAAACCATTGTGTTCTTTTATTATTGTTCTAGTAGTTAAGCAACAATGTGCATAAAGCTTAAGAGCCCAAGATCAATGCAGGATACAGGATTAAGTTTAAAAGATGGGAGAACAGACGAAAGAGAGAAAATGGAACAAATATGCCATAGTTTCACTAAGGGGGGGGGAACATATTGGTAATCAACAAAACGGATCTTTCTGGAAATCTTCAAATGCAGGCTGAGCAATCATCTCTTGAAGATACTTTACTTCTAAAAGGGGCAAATTATCTAAAAAGCTTTTTCCAACTCCAAATGTTATAAATAATTCACGCAATCAACTAAGTGACCATGTAAATTGTTTGGCTTATCGTGTTAGAGGAACCTAGTCATTAATGACTTACTTAAAAAGACATAAATGAGTAATGGAAACCATAGCTTAGTGAAATATCTTAATTTCCTCCTATTTTACTCCATTCTCCATACTTCCAACACTTTGGCATCTCAGTCTATAGCACGGGTGTCAAACTCGTCACAACGTTTTGATGTCCTGTGACGTATCATGACATGTTTTGCCTTCGCGGAGCTGGGGTGGATGTGGCCTGTGTGTGACACATCTGGCCCACAGGCCACCAGTTTGACACCCCAGGTGTACAACACTCTTGAATGGGCAGGATTTAAAATACATTGGCTGCAGCAGGGCCACCCTTTTTCCCATGTAGACTGCTAGAAAAGATAGTGGCTGGCTAGAAGTCTGCTGTTCAATGGGAATTACTCCAGCCTAACCCCAAAAGGGAGTGGAAGAGAGGAAATAGGCCAGTGATGGCGAATCTTCTCGGCGCCAAGTGCCACAAAGGGAGTGTGCGCACGCATGCACTTCACATGCGCTCGTGCTCATCTGGGCCGCAACCCAGAAGAGGAGATGCCCAGGGGGCATGCACGTGCCATAAATGAATTTCTAGTTTCCAGTGTGCACATGTACACCAGCCAGCTAGTCTTCCTGTTACTGGTGCGCATGCGTGTGCAATGATCAGCTGGCTGGCGTACATGCTCACACGGGAAAATGGAAGACCAGCTCTTCCAGTTTCCGGCACTGCCGCAAGCAGGGGGGGCAGCTGATCATCACACGCACATGCGCACCAGAAACCCAGAAGAGGAATGGGCAACGCCACGCATGACAGTTGACATGGCTCTGTGTGCCTCTTTGGGCAGGCGTGCCATAGGTTCTCCATTACAGAAATAGGACATTTCTCCCATTACTACTATCTAAAAATAGGGCTGGAAGTTGGGCTGATCAGTGCAGGGCATGAACACAGAATGCAGGCGAAGCACAGTGATAACTGGAACTACCAGTGCTGTTTTGTAACTATGCATTTTGGGTGTGTGCATTGCATAGGATGGATATTGTTTACATGGGCAGCGGCAGCCAGAGGGAACCAAATGAATGCACATCCTACATAAGTGTCACCTAATTGCAGCACTGGAATGATGTTATTGCAAGTGGGTGGTCATTATGGCATCACTATAATTTGTTACAGACACTTCTAAGCAGATGGTTGGGATCACACATTTGATTAAGTAATAGTTAACTGATTTATAGTAAAACTATAATAGCTGGTGTTTATACAATACTCTAAACCATGATGTATTAATCACAGTGTTTGGTTTGTGTATCATATTGAGCCAAAAGTGAACAAACCATGGTATGTGAATGCAATATGGACAAGGTTTTTTTTCCCATTATGAGTTTTTTTAAGTATTGGAGGCATACGACAGTATATTCAAGCTACAAATATCAGGATGGCTTTTAAAGAATACACAAACTCTAATTCTACCCCATTAGTGGATGTCTAGATATTTGCAACTTAGATATGCAAATATCCAGACAACCAGGTGTATCCAGGGCAGATATCTTCTGATGCTGCCTATAATGAATTCTGAATGTTCAAAATATGTCCACCATCTCAAAAGTCTGAATACTGTATCTTCTCTCCTCTACCAGTTTCCGATCTCAATCTGATTATTTCAAAGTGGGTAGTTTTTGAGCTATCTGGAATAGTTCTGCCCTCTGTTACTTTTTCCTTTCTCTCTCACCACTTCACACATAAGCCATAATCACCCATAGCTCGTTAACATAAACCACAAGGAAGTGAGAACAAATAGATTACAGTAAGCTAATCTGCAAATGTTCCACTGCTATCAACAAGGTTTTTCTGCAAGTCTGAAAACTAATATTTGGAATACCTATCCATGAATATCCAATGACTGATGAAAAGCATCTGGAAAATTAAATGAGATTTTGGAGAAGCCATTCTGAAAATCTTGTCCAAGTGTCTTGAATTCTGTTGACATCCTTGTTTCCCTTCCAGCTGTTTGGATTTATATTTTGCATTTTGAGCTTCCATGAGACACAAACTCTTGACTTTTTCCTTTCCCTTCTGTAGTTGTCTATCCCATCTTGTTATCCAAAGGTGTTAGACTGCAACTCTCTTCATTCCTAATCAACATGACTACTGACTGCGTTCAGTGGGGTAATAGGAATTTGGCATCTCTCATCTGGATGCAAGCTTCAGAGTGATGGCTCCATTGCATCTCAATCTGGAGACAAAATTTAATAATCTCATCAGATGGAGCCAGCATGTATTAACATCTTCTCATGTACCATATTGATCTATGGGCTGTCTTATATACCTGTCATTTGACCTAAGCCACAATTGGCTCGATTTACTTAACACATTTATACCAATATCAAACTAACCACATTATGATTTACTATAAAATGTAATGGTTGTTACAATTATTGTTTCTAGCATCTGATAGCCAGAGTTTTAGGTTTTGAATAGGTGAGTCCTAAGTAGGTATGGTAATTATTAATTAACAGAAATAGACTTGTGCATCAATACATAGTACTTTCATCAGCAACTTTTCTCTAAGCTTATCATGTTTCTGTATTTTTATGCAATCCTTTCAAACTATCTTATCAATATTTCCATAACCCTTCCATAATGTGCTGATTTGTAGGCCAGAATAGCCATGTTCCATGTAACAGAGGGTAGACCTCTATTTGACAAGGCTTCTTTGTCATGGCTGTCTGGTCGCCTAATCCAATTTTTAACATTACAAAATACGTATCAAGAAAGGAGAAAAGGAGACTCCGTGGCCATTAAATTTCTCCAGTAATCAGCAGCAGCCATCCTGCACAGCAAATGCATAGCCATCTGGTCCTAGTCTTTCCCATTCTGATCGACTGCATTGGTTTTTCTATTTCATTTGCAACACAGCTTTCAAAATTATACATGCATGTAAAAATGACATATAATAGTAATAATAATAATTTATTACTTATAAACCGCACCCTCTCCCCACAGGGACTCGGGGCGGTGCACAGGAGGAATAAGAACAATAACTATATACATATGTCATTAAAAATACATTAAATTAAGTGACCTGTGCTAAAATACCCGTTAAAACTATCTAACTAGAGATCCCCAATAAACCCTAAAGACAGAGGAGTAGCTATCCCAGGCCGGCAAGGCAGAAAAAGTGTGTTTTCAATTTAAGACAGAAGGAGCGGAGGTCCGTGGTGGTCCTAATATCGGGGGGGAGGTCGTTCCAGAGGGCTGGGCCCGCCACAGAGAGAGCCCTTCCCCTGGGTGTCGCCCGCTGACAAAGTCTAGTGGACGGCACCCGGAGAAGTCCCTCTCGGTGGGAGCGAATCGGTCGTGAGGATGTATGAGGCAGGATCCGATCCCGCAAATATGCAATTTGTGTGTGCCGGATTGGGGGTGGGTGGGGTTATTTTTGTCTTCTGATCTAGATATGATTTGGGGGTGGGGGAGGGATTCTGAATAAATATGGGCCCTTAGTGCTGAGCTTCTCATTTATTCAGGGAAACTGAGATTCTAGAGTGCCTCCTTTTGAATGGAACCATTGTGCTGTGCAATATCCTGATGCAAACTGCTCTAACCTTATACCCTTCAGATGTGTTAAGGTTTCAACTTCCGAGAGCAATCTTTGGAGGCCACCAGAAGACTGTACAGGGAATAGCATCTTTGCCATTGTCCTGCTTTCTCAATATCACAGTGTTGACTCAACATGGGTCCCACTTTAAGTAGTGAATTGAACTAAAGATTTTTAATGAAGAAGATAAAGGTAGAATCAGAATCCAGGTTGGCCTGGCTACTACATAATGTTTTAAGTGTATTCTGTCCATTTGTCCAGGAAACTAAGGCCATTTCTTTAGCCTTTGGATAATGAGATGCTGGGGAAGAAAGGGGGGTTATAAATGCCTGCAGCACTACACCCCCCCCCAACCCACCCACCCCCATGGAGATCCCTCCTAAAACAGATGCCAATGTGGAAAAGATTTGTTCTGCATTCCTGAGCAGGGATGATTACAGCTCTCTTGGAATTGGCCCCTCCGCCCTACAACAAAAAGAAGGATGTCATTTTGTGGGGAGAAGGATGTGATCCTTCAATGAGGAGATGGAAATACTCATCCGACAAAAGGTTTGTGGAGTATTGCCAGCTTTTGTGGAAAGCCTAGGTCAAAATCAAACTCCAGGACGGGATGAATTACATATTAAGTTAAGAAGATGAATGAAAAGGTTGGTTCTCCCTTCTTGGAGCTGAAGGGAATGGTCAACTGCTCTTAGGCAGAAGCGTACCAACATCACGGCTTGCTGCACTCAGATCTATGGGTTTGACAGAAAAATCCCACCCCTGTAAATAAAAAATAAAGGAATGTGATGCTCCTGCATGTTAATAATAAATTGGTATTCCCGGTCCAGCCTTAAAAAGTCTGCCACGAAGTAAATTGTTAACTCCATTTTGTAAGTATCCAGGCCTTTTAATATTTGACAGATGCTACATCAAACAATACAGGTAGGCCTTGACTTACAACCAGGGGTAGGATTCTACTAGTTCGGGCAAACCGGTAGCTCCGACTATCAGCTGAGAGCAAATCGATTCACTCCAACATTCAGTTGTCCCCGCCCACCCTCCACTGCGCTAGACTCATCTCGATTCCCTTTTCTGAAGCTCATCTGGCAGGTCCGGCAGAGTGGATTGCCACACCTCAGATTGTTTTCCTCCCCATCAGTAATGCAGGAGGTGACTTCTCTGTAACCTGCGCACGCACATACAGCAAACCGGTTGTTAAACGGTGTAGGATCCCACAAAAGTAAGGTTCTACATTTAGGCAAGAAAAACAAAATGCACAAGTACAGTATAGGTGGTACCTTGCTCAATAGTAGCAACTGTGAGAGGGATCTAGGAATCCTAGTGGACAATCATTTAAATATGAGCCAGCAGTGTGCAGCAGCTGCCAAAAAAGCCAACACAGTTCTAGGCTGCATAAACAGAGGGATAGAATCTAGATCACGTGAAGTGTTAATGCCACTGTATAGTGCCTTGGTAAGGCCACACTTGGAATACTGCATACAGTTTTGGTCGCCACGATGTAGAAAAGACGTGGAGACTCTGGAAAGAGTGCAGAGAAGAGCAACCAAGATGATTAGGGGACTGGAGGCTAAAACATATGAAGAACGGTTGCAGGAACTGGGTATGTCTAGTTTGATGAAGAGAAGGACCAGGGGAGACATGATAGCAGTCTTCCGATATCTCAGAGGGTGCCACAAAGAAGAGGGAGCCAAACTATTCTCCAAGGCACCTGGGGGCAGGACAAGAAGCAATGGGTGGAATCTAATCAAGGAGAGAAGCAACTTAGAACTAAGGAGAAATTTCCTGACAGTTAGAACAATTAACCTCTGGAACGGCTTGCCTCCAGAAGTTGTGAATGCCCCAACCCTGGAAGTCTTTAAAAAGATGTTAGATAGCCATTTGTCTGAAATGGTATAAGGTTCCTGCCCACGCAGGGGGTTGGACTAGAAGACCTACAAGGTCCCTTCCAACTCTGCTATTGTATTGTATAACAATTCATTTGGTGGCCGTTTGAAGTTACAACAGCACTGTAAAAGTGACTTATGACTTTTTTTCCCCAGTCACAACTTTTGCATAGTCCTGTGATCAAAATTCACATGCTTGGCAATTGATTCGTATTTATGACAGTTGCTGTGTTCCAGAGTCCTCTAATCACCTTTTACAACTTTCTGACAAGCAAAGTCAATGGGAAATCCAGATTCACTTAACAACCAGCTTACTAAGTTAACAACTGCAGTGGTTCACTTAACCACTGTGGCAAGAAAGGTTGTAAAATGGGGCAAAACTCACTTAACAAATGTCTCACTTAACAACAGAACGGTTCTGATTTAGAACTAGAAAGCCTAAGATTTGGGGGGGCTGTTGGACATATTTGGAAATATGGGAGCATTTCATGGCTGCCATTACAAAATGGTGACCATGGCTGATTACAAACTATTTACCCCAAAGGAAATAATCGGTCTACATCCCGTCTTTCCCATTATTGTGCCAGTTTATATATGTAAATATGAATACATGTCATACAAAGGATTGAACTGCAACCATCCTCCACTTTTATTTCCTAGAAATGCCTATATCACGGGTGTCAAACTCACCGCATCATGTGACATTTCACGACATTTTCCCCATTCACGGAGCTTGGGTGGGCGTGGCCTGTATGCGATGTATCTGGCCCCCAGGCCGCCAGTTTAACACCCCTGGCCTATATGGAACACAGAGACTTTTTAGAGCAGGGGTCCCCAACCTTTTTGGCACCAGGGACCGGTTTCATGTAAAAAAAATTCCGCGGAACGGTGGGAGTCTCCAGCAGGTGAGTCAAGTCACGTGGGCCGCACGCGCGTTCGGCGGTCATGTGGAACCTGAGGCTCACTCCAGCCCAGTTACTATCAAGCCATGGACCAACACCGGTCCGTGGCCTGGGGGTTGGGGACTCCTGTTTTAGAGGAGGGGAAGAGCAGGGAGAGAGGATGATGATGGAAGCTGATGACTTTTTTAAAGGATGTTAGCATCCCATTTATTTACTGAGTATTAAGCGGGGGGGGGGGGGGAATCACATGAGTCAGGCATACCAAACGAAGTGGCCATGAGCATTGTTTATTAAAACTTATACTTTATTTAAATTTAAATCCTTCCAGAACCCACAATGCCAAAGAAACAGGGGAAGTATCATGGCTGAAGTTTAGGTCTGGTTTTGGACAAGCTATATAGTACAGTATAGGTAAGCCTAGATGAGGCTGTGTATCATTAGATGCATTCCAACAGCTCAAAAGTCTTAGATAAATGTCTTAACGGCATCCACCCATAATTTGGAAATCTTTCTGCTTGCTTGGGCAATTATTCTAACCTTGCCTACAGACCTCTGTCATGATAAACATTATAGGATTCCGTCCACAGCACATACTGCCCCAAGCTCAGAGGTACAGCTGTGATTAAACTCCAACTCTTTCAACCAATGGAGAGACTATATCAAAGAGAAAATACAAAATATTTAAAAATGTCCATGTACTCTTTGGTGAAAGAGGATATTATGTCTTTCCAAGCACAATTTCTAAACATAATGTACAGAAATTGAACAGGTTAAATCTTTATTCTTCTTTCTATCTAGACAGAAATAAGGCTAATAATATTCTTCTAGACCAGAGGTTCCCAAACTTGGCAACTTTAAGACTTGTGGACTTCAACTTTCTGGGAATTGAAGTCCACAAGTCTTAAAGTTGCCAAGTTTGGGAACCTCTGTTCTAGACAGAGGGCTTCCACAACCATCAATCAAAAGCCATTCTTTAGCTTTTCTTTCCATTCACTTTTAATATATTTTTGCCTATTGTAACTAACATTACAATAAAAGAAAAGAAATGATGACAACATAGGAGAGCTGTAAGTGAAGGATGGCCATGGCTCGACTGCCTTACCTTATGAACGAGGTAAGCAGTAGCACAATAAAGGAAGTATATCATTTCAACAAGAAAAACTAATGTAGCCAAGTCTTTGTGCAGGAGTATGCAACCTTTGCTGGATAAGATCAGCATCTGGCCGCTGAAAGATGCACCATGGATAGAAATTGTGTTGATATGTATATACAATTGTATTTAAATGATCCTCTTCAGATTAGCACGTATGAGTTTCCACTTCTTATCACATTAGTAATTACCACTTGGGCTGGGCTTCTGAGGGTTTCTTGGGGTTGCATCCAAAAATGTGAGAGATGCATGGGGATCTATAGTTTCTGTTATAGTACTTTGTGCAGTACATTATTTGAGGGCACCTATAAGATTCTCCATAAAATGTGATTAAAATGCCTCAGAAGTTACCCAAACAGAAAAACAGGATTGGAAGGGATCTTGGAGGTCGTCTAGTCCAACCCACTGCTGAGGCAGGAAACCTTATACCATTTCAGGCAAAGGTTGTCCAATCTCTTCTTAAAAACATCCAGTGTTGGAGCATCCATAACTTCTGGAGGCAAGTCATTCTATTATTTAATTGTTGTAACTATCAGAAAATTTCTCCTTAGTTCTAGGTTGCTTCTCTCCATAATTAGTTTCCATCCATTGCTTCTTGTCCTGCCCTCGAGTGCTTCGGACAATAGGTTACAATAATACAATAGCAGAGTTGGAAGGGACCTTGTAGGTCTTCTAGTCCAACCCCCTGCATGGGCAGGAATCTTATACCATTTCAGACAAATGGCTGTCTAACATCTTTTTAAAGACTTCCAGGGTTGGGGCATTCACAACTGCTGGAGGCAAGCTGTTCCAGAGGTTAATTGTTCTTACTGTTAGGAAATTTCTCCTTAGTTCTAAGTTGCTTCTCTCCTTGGTTAGTTTCCACCCATTGCTCCTTGTCCTGCCCCCAGGTGTCTTGGAGAAAAGTTTGACTCCCTCTTCTTTGTGGCACCCTCTGAGATATCGGAACACTGCTATCATGTCTCCCCTGGTCCTTCTCTTCATCAAACTAGACATACCCAGTTCCTGCAGCCGTTCTTCATATGTCTTAGTCTCCAGTCCTCTAATCATCTTGGTTGCTCTTCTTTGCACTCTTTCCAGAGTCTCCACGTCTTTTCTACATCGTGGCGACCAAAACTGTATGCAGTATTCCAAGTGTGGCCTTACCAAGGCACTATACAGTGGCATTAACACTTCACGCGATCTAGATTCTATCCCTCTGTTGATGCAGCCTAGAACTGTGTTGGCTTTTTTGGCAGCTGCTGCACACTGCTGGCTCATATTTAAATGGTTGTCCACTAGGATTCCGAGATCCCTCTCACAGTTGCTACTATTGAGCAAGGTACCACCTATACTGTACTTGTGCATTTGGTTTTTCTTGCCTATATGTAGGACCTTACTTTTTTCACAATTGAATTTCATTTTATTAGACAGTGCCCAATGTTCAAGTTTGTCTAGATCCTTCTGTATCTTAAGCCTATCTTCTGGAGTGTTGGCTATTCCTGCCAGCTTGGTGTCGTCTGCGAATTTGATGAGTTCCCCATTTATCCCCTCATCCAAATCGTTGATGAAGATGTTAAAGAGTACTGGGCCTAAAACAGAGCCTTGGGGGACTCCACTGCATACTTCCTTCCATGTAGATGCAGTTCCATTGAGGACTACACGTTGAGTGCGGTTGGTCAGCCAGTTACGAATCCATTTGGTGGTGGTGCTGTCTAACCCACAATTTTCTACTTTATCTAATAGTAGGTTATGGTCTACTTTATCAAATGCCTTACTGAAGTCCAGGTAAATTATATCAACAGCATTCCTCTGGTCCACTGATTTTGTTACTTTGTCAAAGAATGCAATTAGATTTGTCTGGCATGATCTGTTTTTGACAAACCCATGTTGGCTTTTGGCTATTACTTTGTTTGCTTCTAGGTGTTCACTTATTTGTTGTTTAATTATCTTTTCCAGAATCTTTCCTGGTATTGAGGTCAGGCTGATGGGTCTATAGTTTCCTGGATCTGTTTTTTTTCCTTTTTTGAAAATGGGAACCACATCTGCTCTTTTCCAGTCTTCTGGCAGTTCCCCGGTGCTCCAGGATCTCTGAAAGATATAGTTCAGTGGTTCTGAGATCTCGTCTGCCAGTTCCTTCAGAACCCTGGGGTGTAATCCATCCGGTCCTGGTGATTTGAACTCGTCCAGGGCAGACAGGTGCTCACTTACCATTTTCTTCTCTATTTCAACTTGTGTTCCTAATCTGATATTTGTGGTGCTGTTTTTGATTGATTGGACTGTTTTATCCCTTTGTGTAAAGACAGATGCAAAGAAAGAGTTAAATAGTTCTGCTTTCTCCCTGTTGCTTATCATCTTCTTGCCATTTTCTCCCAGCAGTGGACCAATTGTTTCCTTAACTTTTTTCTTATTTTTAACATGTTGGAAGAAGCTTTTTTTGTTATTTTTTACTTTTTTGGCAAGCCTTTCTTCATTGTGAGCCTTAGCTTTCCTCACTTCATCTTTACAGGCTCGGGCTATTTGCTGATATTTTGCCTTGGTTATGTCCCCCTTTTTCCACTTTTTATATTTATCCTTTTTGTCTTTCAATTTGTCAGAGAGTTCTTTATGCAGCCATGCTGGTTTCTTTTGGGAACTGTTATTTTTCTTCTTCATTGGTATTGCGCTGGACTGGGCTTTTATAATCTCATTTTTCAAAATTTCCCAAGCTTCTTGAGTTGTTTTCCCCTTGAGGATTCTCATCCATGGAATCCTTCCCAAGCTCTCTCTGAGTTTGTTGAAATTAGCTCTCTTGAAGTCTAAGACTCTAGTTTGACTTTGTTCAACTACTTTTGTTTGCATAATGTTGAATTCCAGTATTTCATGATCGCTTGCCCCCAAAGTTCCTGTAGCTTCTACACCTTCTATCATTTCCTCTCTGTTAGTGAGAATTAAGTCCAATATTGCTGATCCCCTTGTTCCCTTCTCTACCTTTTGGGAAACAAAGTTGTCTGCTAGGTTTGTTAGGAACCTGTTGGATCTTCCACTTGGTGCAGAGTTTGTTTCCCAATTGATGTCGGGGTAGTTAAAATCTCCCATTACTATTGCAGTGTGCTTCCTACATACCTTAGTTAGCTGGTTAGCAAAAAGTACATCCACTTCCTCTGCTTGGTTGGGTGGCCTGTAGTATAGACCTATGACAATATCATTCCCCCCCCAACCTTTAATATTGACCCAAATACATTCAAGATAGTTCTCATCATTGTTGTGCTCTATTTCTGTAGAGATGTAATTATTTCTTATATATAGTGCAACTCCACCTCCTCTTTTATTTGGTCTATTTCTTTTAAATAATTTAAATCCTTCTAGCTGTATGTTCCATTTGTGGGTTTCATCCCACCAAGTTTCTGTAATGGCAACAATATCGTATCTGCCCTCATTTACTTGAATTTCTAATTCACCCTGTTTATTCCTCATACTCTGTGCATTGGTGTATAGACATTTGAGTCCATTTTGATTGACCCTGTGTTTTCTGTCTACGAAACCTGTGTTATGCCTGACTATGGTTCTCTTTGCCCCTATTTCTTTGCCACTTGTATGGTTCATGTACATGGTATGGCACCCACTGTTAATTGTTTGGTTTTGCTTGACAGCAGTGTTGATAATATTACCTGCACAATTATCTATGTTACACGCACTGATAACCCTATGAATTTTAGTTTGCTGGGGACAGAAATATTCTTTATCTATTGATTCTCTGTCCCCACTATTCAGTTTAAATGTTTAGCCAGGAAATCTGTGAATTTAGTGCCATTTAGGTTGACCCCCTCTTCTTGTAGCAGCCCATTAGATACCGGAACACTGCTATCATGTCACCCCTATTCTTCATATGTTTTAGCTTCCAGTTTCCTGATCATCTTTGTTGCTCTTCTCTGCACTCTTTCTAGTTCAGGAATGCCAAACCCCTGGGCCACAGCCCACTACCAGGCCATTGCCTATTTAGAAGTAGGCCGCTGTAGGAGCAGGACAGCGCACACACACATGGCTCAACTGACACTACTAATGGCAGGCTGGTGTGCGTGTGTGCACAGCTCAACTTACGCAAGTTAAGCTGTATGTGCGCCTACGTGTTGGCCCACCACTCACATGGTCCAGTTCCCCTCTCCCGCCTGCCCCTGCCAAGCTCCAAAGGTTGGAGACTGCTATTCTGGTTCATAGAGAAACCAGAAAATGAGTTATCAGGTTTACACACTGCACTGTTTTTGTTGTTTTTAAGTGTGGTGTGTTAATACATATTTGAGCCCTCTGATTCTTTCACTTTTTCCCAATGGTAGAATGAGAGAAAGAATGGAATCACACAAAAATCAGCTAGAAAAGTTTTGATAATGGCATTTTCTTTTTCACATTCCCCCTCTTTAATCAGTCACTGATTGCAGTGCTGCCACAGGGTGGGTGGAATTTAAATCTTGGAATGGTCCACCAAGGGATTCTAAATTCTTTGCCTTCTCAGTTAGGCTGTCGGGATGGAAGAAGGTC
This sequence comes from Rhabdophis nuchalis, assembly GCA_039707465.1. Taxonomy (NCBI): domain Eukaryota; kingdom Metazoa; phylum Chordata; class Lepidosauria; order Squamata; family Natricidae; genus Rhabdophis; species Rhabdophis nuchalis. The sequence goes on along the minus strand of CM077648.1, from coordinate 93,326,631 downwards.
TGTGTGGGGAGAATGGAATCCGGTCTGTTGCTTTTTCTTTCTTTCTTTCCTCCCTTCCTTTTTTTTTGTTACAGAATTCTGAGCTTTGATGCTGCAGATAAATTCCTCCGTTGAACAAGTTTTGTGCTTTATAGTAACTCTGTGCCCCACCCTGACTGTTAGCTGTTACGATTTTCATAAATATAGGTCTCTGAAGCCTGAAGCCTTGGTATCATCATCATCATATTACTGTTCCCAGGGTTTATAGGTGTTTCTTCCTTACAGTGTTTCCTTATAAACAGGCTCTATGTTACTTTCCAGAAAAGGCTATGGCAGGGATGTCCAAACTTGGGAACTTTAAGACTTGTGGACTTCAACTCCCAGAATTCCCCAGCCAGCTATGCTAGCTGGGGAATTCTGGGAGTTGAAGTCCACAAGTCTTAAAAGTTCCCAAGTTTGGACATCCCTGGGCTATGGCAAAACTCCTTAAGACTTTTCAGTAGAGATTTTGGGCAGCCTTTGAGATTATTTCCCACCCTTCTTCATCTTTTCTGACTACAACAGTGAAAAGATCAAACTACATGGCAGTCTATGTAAAGGTTCCCCTCGCACATATGTGCTAGTCGTTCCCAACTCTGAGAGGGCGGTGCTCATCTCTGTTTCACAGCCGAAGAGCCAGCGCTGTCTGAGGATGTCTCCGTGATCATGTGGCCGGCATGACTAAATGCCGAAGGCACACAGAACGCTGTTACCTTCCCACCAAAGGTGGTTCCTATTTTTCTACTTGCATTTTTATGTGCTTTGGAACTGCTAGGTTGGCAGAAGCTGGGACAAGTACAGGGAACTTACTCCATTACGCGGCACTAGGGATTTAAACAGTTGAACTGCCGACCTTTCTGATTGACAAACTCAGCGTCTTAGCCACTGAGCCACCGTGTCCCTTTGACAGTCTATGTAAATATATTTCAATGGCAATTAAGAACTTCCTTTAAAAAAAGAATGCTTCTTGTTATAGTTTCATCAGATGAAAAAGGGGTGTGACACCACTGCTTCCTAGTCTTCTGGTAGGAATACAGTGTCAACCACACAGCAGTATCATTAATTTGAAAAGCAAGGTCACATTTTCCCCAATGCCATCCTAACTGAGACTCATTGTTATAGGAGGAAAGTATTTCGCCCAGTTTTATGAAAACTTCAGCAGGAATATTCAGGTATGTTTGCACTGGTTTAAAAGATTAGCAAACTCTTCCACTGTGCAAGAACTGCTAGTATCCAGACAGGAACAATAGGACTTCAGTCTGAGGGCTGGGACAAACTGTATCTCCTGAATCAAAGTATGGAAGTTTGGTGATACAGGGCCACATTAGCTACCAAATAAATGGACCAAGTAGCTACAAGACCCTTGTAGCTACTTGGTCCATTTATCTTCATAAATTCTCACCACAGTAATAATCCAAAATGTTAGGATTATAAAGATATTTCCTGCATTTACATTTTCAATGAGTTACAGCAGGGGTGTCAAGCTCAAGGTCAGCAGGCTAGATCCGGCCCACAGAGTTCTTAGATCTGGCTCTGAAATCAGATTTCAGAAGGGCCACGTGTGACCCTTTCACTGGCAGAAGGCTGCAGGAGGCCATCGCAGCCGAAAACAGAGCCTCAATGAGTGGTTTCAAGCTAGCCACACCCCCTTCCCCACCTCCCCGAGGTCAAATACAATTCTGATGTGGCCCTGAATGAAATCAAGTTTGACACCCCTGAGTTACAGCGAATATTATTTTGTTGAAGAGTGCATGATGTCACAAAATTAAATTGCAATAAGTATACATACGATGAAGTAATAGTTATGTCTTAAATGTATTTAACTTGGACGGTGTGTGCATTTTGATTTCCCTGTCATATTTTCAGGTGTTGTTTTTTTTATTAAAAAAAACAACTTGAAATACATTAATAAACTCCCAACGTTCCCTAAGCCCTAGGCCAGTCTTTCTCAACCTTGGCAACTTTGAGATGTGTGGATTTCAAGTCCCAGAATTCCCCAGCTAACATGCTGCCAAGGTTGAGAAACACAGCCCTGGGCACTGTGAATAAGTTGAGCATACCACAGTAATATATTCGTATCCGCTGTTTTGATAAAAGTGTACAAGATAACTGAGGTTTATGATTGGATTGTACTGAAACCTGAAAACATATTAATCAAATATGTCCTATAAGGGTTAGCTGCAAGGTAATTCATATTATCTTATTAAGCCATGGTATGTATAATCATAATTTACTGAAACAGTCACAAGTGGCTGGTTCACATAATATGCTAAACACCCAGCAAACCAATAATATGTATTATGTATGTATGGAGGAGTGAAATTCAGCACATTCTGACAGGTTCTGGAGAACTGGTAGCAGAAATTTTGAATAGTTCAGAGAACCGGCAAATGCTACCTCTGGCTGACCCCAGAGTGGGGAGGGAATGGAGATTTTGCGGTATCCTTCCCCTGCCACCCCCACCAAGCCATGCCCACAGAACCGGTAGTAAAAAAAAATGAATGTCACCGTATGTATGTATGTATGAAATCTCACCATGTGTAAACCTAGCTGTTACCAGATACCTTATGTTTTTCTAGTGCATATGGTTTGTTTAGGCTCATCATGTTGTATGAACCTAGCCAATATGATTGCATTAACTACTCAACTGTGTCTTATTCATAAAATCAGAAATGGAACAAAGCATGGTTTAGAATCACATATAAATCTGTCCCACAGGCTCCAGCCAGAATACTTAGAACTGCCTTCTGAATGGCAGCTTGTATCATTAAAACTACCGCCATCTAGAACACTTCATATTAACCTGTCCTGGAAGTGATTAGGCAGGCCGGTTTCTCCAGAAATGAGCACAGAGGCAGCATTCATGTCCCATGAAGTCAACTACTGAATTAACATGTTTTCTGAGCTTGCAAATACAGTATATGAAACCATCAACTAACCAAATATGCTAGTCTTGTACAACATACGAGATGAAAAGCAGTGACTTGGTTAAGGATGTAGCATGACTACAGATACAAAGCTGTAGAAAAGCACTCCTAGTTGAAGGCAATAGTGGCTTGTTTAGCAACAAGCTTCAGGCTGCAACGTTGCTGCTTTAAGGATGAATGGAAATTCCCTCGCAGGGGGTGTAACTCCATTCTACATTTTCAGAATGCCCAACGCACCATAGCTCCATTTTCAATCAATCATTTCTTGGTTCAGCTTCGTCTTACTGTGCAATATACTGCATCTACTGAGCCGCCATCCTTCCCCAATGCTACTGTTTGGGTAATAGGCAAACTCATTTATTTGAATTGATCAACCACCCGTTGAGTAATAAAGGAAGGAAGAGTTCAACTAGAACAGCTCATGAAAATATTATGCTTTAAACATAATCATCTTAAGGATTCGAGGAGGGAGGGAGGGAGGGAGAAAATCAAAGAACACCCCAAAAGTGGACTTCTCCAGCAACTCGATGGAACAGTGAATGTGGGTTTGCAGATATTTTAAAGAAATATTTTAATGTTATACGTATATAGGTGACATTGGAAACAAGTGTATCCAGAAAAGCAAAAAATAAATAAATAAGCCAATTGCAACACATTGCTCACTTCAGTTGATCTCGGAATACAAGTTGGGTTGGATCAGGGTAATGTTTGCATAAGAGATTATCAAACAACTGCAAGGCTATAGGCTATACTACGAAGTTGAAAAATAATCTGGGAAGAAATTTGTAGCTAACTTTTCAATCCTGTTCACACAAAAACTACACCGGTACAGCCATGTAATCACCAGAAGTCATGTTTGACACAAAGAAATCTTTGCCTTTCAGTGATATATACAACCTCATCGTATATCATTATAAAAATTTCCTAGCCACGTGATAGCCAAGTTTCTTATTTATCCATTTTAGCTTCCTGCGGGGAATACAGGAAGGGAATAAAGACGTCCCTTCCTGATCCATACTTGGCACTGCAAGAAGAGGGGAGATGACGGCTGCAACGTACAGGTCGATCAGAAAGGTCGACCGTTCGGCAGTTCGAATCCCTAGTACAGGTCTCCGGCGAGAACCGGGGGTTGGACTAGATGACCTCCAAGGCCCCTTCCAACTCTGTTAAAATATTGTACTCACTTACTAGATTATGTTTGGGGAGGGAGAGACGGGGGGGGAGGGAAGCTGTCAACCAACATCTAATAAACCCAACTTTTTTCCCCCTGATAAACCGAGCGGGGGGGGGGGGGGGGAGAAGCTGAAAATGCCATCCTTCCACCCTGTTCCTGGAAAGGAAAGCATTCCAAACCTCAGCCTCTTCAAAGAAGGACGCTCTCCTTCGGAAAGAGAGGGGGAGGGTGGAGAAGGGGAAAAGAGGAAAGATCACGAGTTTCTGAATTTCCCTCGGCTGGACTTTTCGAAAGCCATTCCGTCTTCGCCGAACTTCATTCTCTTGTCGGCTCGGGATTGGTCAATCGGAGCTGAAACTCCACCCACCCACCCCTTTCCAAATCCCTCTCCCGTGTCCGTCGCTTGACTCTGCCTCTTTTATGTCCGCGGTGAAGGGACGGCGGCGAGAACAAGAACAAGGGGCAGGAAAAAAAGAGGCTACGATTGAGGGGCTTGGAGCGTCCCTGGCATTAAGAGCCCCTCCGCTGGCTGCGGTGGTAAAAGAGAGTTTTCAGAACTCCTGTTCTTTTCTCCGGCAAGTTTCCTTCGGTGAGAAAGGGGGGGGAAAGACTTAAGAAAACTCAGAAAGGCGACAATCTGTGCGGTTTCCACTCTCTCCAGGACAGGTAAATCCTCAAGATTAGAAATTAAAAGTTTTTATACACTGGACAAGTCGCGGGTCTATAAGTACGTCGTGCCGAGTGTGGGAAAGGGAGAGAAGGGGAGAAAAGAAATGATGGGGTAGAGCTGGAAAGATTGAAGAAGACATTGAAAGAGGTGAGGAGATGGAGATGGGGCAAGAAAATTAAGGGGAAGGGGCAAAGAGTCACATACATACATACATACATACATACATACATACATACATACATACATACATACATACATACATACATACATACATACATACATTTGTGCCTTCACCATTTTGGCTTGGGGATTATAGCAGACGTAGTAAGTCACTCCATCTGGATGGGGTGTTTCAAGTCCGTGAGGAATTGTAAAAAACGGAATTAAGAAAGAGAAGGAGAGAAAGGGTAGGAGAACGAGGAGTGAAGAAAAGATAGTAAGAGGAAGAAATGGTTTGAGTCCAAGACAGATGTACCATGTGGAGCAGCCAGGAGGAGAGAAAAAAGAGTAACTGCTGAGTTAGAAATTGTGGTGTGTGTGTGTGTGTGTGTGTGTGTAAAATTGGTGGGATTTTATATCCTACGCCTGAAAGAATAGGACTCCTTAACTTTTTCAAGCATGAAACAGAATTTCTTTTTAACTGTGGAGTGTGATCATGTGAATCGAACTAAGTACAGTAGTACTTTAAGATGCCAGACCTAAACATGAGCCTGTCTGGGGGGGGGGGGGGGAGCATTCCATATGATCCAGACAGACAGACACACACACACACTAATGTTCATATATACACACAAGAGAAACCTCTCGTGTTTCTGCTGTGGCTTATGAGTCTAATTTCTTAGGCCTGGAAGCAACTAGAGATCTTCCAGATGTTGCTAGTTCCACTTCTAGATAGCATTTTAATTTAGTGTCTAACTAAATAGCTTGCGTTTTAATTGCTGACTTGCTAGGGAAAATTAGCAAGAAAGCCAACAAATATTCTGGATTTCAACCCAAAATTGGAATACAGCAGGATTAGTTCCTTTTTCAGAGTATCCAGAGTTAGGCCTTTCCACTTTTTATATCCCTACCTTTGGGGGTGGCTTGGATTGCAGATATCCCAGTCAAAAAGCCATCTGGACCTTTGCCTTCCATTTTTGTTCATTTGTTTGCTGGCAATCTTTTTTCAAAGTAGTGTTTCTGGTTGAGCCTTTGAACTTGTAAACTGAAGTGCATTCTGGTGCTAACAGGCTGTTCATGTTTTGTGTAACTACGACGGTCTGGATAACAGACAGGAATTTCCTAAAACAAAAGAAGATGCTGCCCATATTTTCTAATTTCACTCCTAATTGTTTTAGGGTTCTTATATCAAGGCAAGACAGGAATAAAAAAAAACTACTTGTTCAAGAATGCCTTTTAACTTGGAGAAATTAAGGCAACTTTGCCCAACTCATCACCCTCCATATGTGTTATGTTTTCTCCCCCTTCGTTTGTCGCTGGGTTGAGTAGGCATGATAAAGATCATTGTCTGTTACATCAGGGTGGGGGGATTTGAATTGGACAAGATCAGTTTGGACACTGGCAAAAGCAAGAAAAGAGATGTAAAGCAATAAGTGCTACTTATTAGAGTCACATTTGGAAGTAAACAGCATTAGATTCAGAGTTGAAGTAAACAATCTTATGGGAAGGAAGGAAGGAAGGAAGGAAGGAAGGAAGGAAGGAAGGAAGGAAGGAAGGAAGGGTAATTCTGGAGTCAGGCAGCACCTAAATCAAATAAATTAATTGAAAGATGGAGAGAGAAAGAGATGCCATTGCAGCCGTTGTTTAGCTGTAGCTGTACATAAGCTTCCCTTAAACAAAAGAATAACTAGATTTTGGGTTCCTGATAAATTCAAAAGAATGGGAAGAACTTTTGTTGATTATGTTGCTCCCGGGGAGCAGAGTTTGGGAAAGTCCCTGCAGTAGCAACTTAGGCTGTTTGGCAGGAAAAAGAAGGAAAGGAAGAGCAAAACCAAAGATGGATAATAAGGAGGCGCATAAAACTGTGGCTTTTGGAAGAAGCCAAAGTTCTTTAGCAAGAGTAGGCTGAGGTGGCTGCTGGCAATAGGGCAGCAAATCCAAAAGAAAACAACACTTTTGAGTTTCTGAAAGTTGTGTTGGTTAAATAAGAGTTTGTGTCGAGAAGCCAAAAATAATCTTCTGCTTGGCCTGTCACAGCTTTGGAGCAGATCCCACCTACAAGTGCCTTCCTCTGCTCTTTTCTTTCCTTCTTCTCCACCATCTCCCATCAGAATTTTCAAGTTGGTATTCGTGAGATCTGCTAGGCCCCTTTGAGAAAAGCCACAATTATCATGGATTGTTTAGAGCAGGGGTCTCCAACCTTTGCAACTTTAAGTCTGAAGGACTTCAGCAAAGCTGGCTGGAGAATTCTGGGAGCTGAAGTCCTTCAGACTTAAAGTTGCAAAGGTTGGAGACCCCTGGTTTAGAGAAGAACAAAAAATATCATAGCTTTTCCCACCAGCATGGGCAAATTTTAATCTCCCTTCTAGGAAAGAAAATGGATAGTTTGGGGTACTTTTTAGTAAAATGTAAGCCTGATACTGTTAAGCAGGATCCAACTAGACCAGCTTTGCCTGATCCATGCGATGGATTGGCTATCTATCCTAAGCATTGTAGAGGTTCATATATTTAGCCTTGTTGTTTCCCTTGCACTCATCAGACGAAAGGAGGAGCTGTGACATCATTACTGACAAGGGACACAAGGGATGCTACCTACATCTCCCACTTTGTGACGTGTCCTGCAAAAATGTGTTACTTGATTGGGTGTAGGGGACCATGGACATTACTTGGAGAAGGCATCCAAACACCTTTAGAACAACAACAGGTACAGAAGCATGTGTTATGCCCAAGAGCTGGGAGAGTATTAGAAAAAGGTTCAGATTGGCATACCTTTGACTTCCTGGAGTAGAGAAAGGGTAGTCCTAAAGGTGCTTTTTCAAGAGGCAACTGGACTTCCTGGTTTTTCTTTGAAGACGTTTCGTTTCTCATCCAAGAAGCGTCTTCAGCTTGGATGAGAAGCAAAATGTCTTCAAACAAAAACCAGAAAGTCCAGTTGCCTCTTGAAAAAGCACCTTTGGGACAACCATGACCTGGATGACTGAGAATCTCCATAGACAAGAGAGAGGGTAGGGAAAACAGGCAATTATACTTCTATCAGTATAGATTATCTCAATAAAGTATAGTTCTAGCTTTCCTGGGAGTCAATTCCTGTTCTGTTCTACCTCATAGGGATGTCATTGGGTCACAGAGCCCCCATCCCCAAATATGCATGGGAATGAAATCCAGCAAGATGTCCCAATTACTCCTATCACCTATATGTATGCAATCCTTTCATTAGGTTCTGATATTTCATGTTTCCATCAGCACAGGGGACCATTACTTTCTTCCCTTTCTGTGTGTAGGCTAACCTTACAGGCTGTTAAAACACTGAGCTGCTTCTTTGCAACCCAGTCACATTCCTCTTAAAAAGCAGTTAGTATGTGTCATAAATTCCAACTGAAGTTACTCAGTTTTTGGTTTTTTTTGAATATTTGCCAGCTTCTAAACCTAGTAGATAAGAGTAACCCTGAATGAACAAATAGAGCCAAAAAAAAAAGGGAAAAATACACAGAGCTGGGACACCACTTAGTAGTTCAGTAGCTACTCCTGCTCTGCCTTTCTGGCCTTTCCAAGGTAAGCCACAACATAGAAAACAAAGGAGACATTTGAAGAGATTTCTGGATATAGTTAAGTCAGCACAATGGGGGAGAGAACATTTTCCACTGAGAAAAGTGTATAAAGAAGCATTTCATTAAACCAGTACATTAATAATGTGCAAGTGCTAGTAACATTTCAAATATCTGGCACTTTAAAATGTTGGATATTGAGCAAAAACAGATGCATGTGGGTTCAAGTACATGCCACTCAGTGCATAGCATTGTATAGACCAGAGGTTCCCAAACTTGGCAACTTTAAGACTTGTGGACTTCAACTCCTAGAATTCTCCAGCCAGATAGCTTTCCTATCCTGATGCTCTCCAGATGTGCCATTATAATTTCAATAATCCAGTAAGCAATTACACTTATGGAAACCCTGAACATAGTCACAAAGTCCTAACTGCTTGAAAGGATTGGATTAACTATAAGCACATCTGGCCAGGGCATCTTCATTATTGAAATCAGGAAGAGGGAAGAAGACGTTAGCTGCCCTCAACCAGATGTCCTGGGATGTATTTAACTACAACTTTTGTAATATTTGGCTGATAATGACAAATAGCATGATGGTGGCTGTACCACTGAGGGCAGGGCAGGGCAGGTGGCAATACCGGTTAACCTTGGCTGGGTTCAGAAGTTAAGCATGGTCAGGTGTGGTTTGTACTGCAAGAGAAGACAACTAAGGAAATCTCAGGATTTTTGGGAAGACTGAAAATTTTTTAAATATTATTTTATTATTTATTTATTTAGTGAATTTATTTGCTACCCGATTTTTAATGAAATGACTCTGGGAGGCTTCCAGCAATATATCATGTAGACTTATATACTGCTTCACAGTGCTTTACAGCCCTCTCTAAGCAGTTTACAGAATCAGCATATTGCCCCCAACAATCTGGGTCCTCATTTTACTGACCTCGGAAGGATGGAAGGCTGAGTCAGTCTTCAGCCTGGTGACATTCGAACTGCCAAATTGCTGGCAGCCGGTGATCAGCAGAAGTAGCCTGCAGTACTGCACACTCTAACCACTGCACCACCACATCTCCTAATTAAACCATTAAAACCTTGACAAATATCTCTAAAACAATTAAAATAGAAATCCCAGTCAACATAAAATTGTAGTTAAAAGATGGGGAGGGAGGGAGGGAACAGGATGCTCGGGGGGAGGGGTTACCTCTTAATTCAACAACCACTGCTCCTCCGTTTGGACCCCAAGCCATCTGGCAGAGCCAGGACTTCAGGCTCTTGCAGAAGGTCAGATGGGTGGGAGCCAATCTCCTCTTAGGGGCTAGGATGTTCCAAAGGGTAGGAGCCATGGCAGAGAAGGCCCCTTTCCTGGACACCACCAGCCAGAATTCCTTGACCGAAGGGCTTACAGGATACCTCCTATGCTGGCATGAATAGGGCAGGCCAGTTCCAGTGAGATGAGATAGTTTCTCAAATAGCATGGATTCATGCCATAAAGGTAATATCCAACACCTTGAATTGTAGCCTGAAGCAGACCAGCGACTAGTGTAGCTCACACTGTGCTGTAAGATGGGTCATCCTAAGGACCTCCAAGAATTGCCTACACCACCATACTCTGCATCAATTGAAAATACACACTGGGAGAGTGTCCTGAGAGAAAAAACAACCACCGACTGTTCGGTAAGAAAACTGCATGGGTTGGATATGTCTGTAAGTCACCAAAAGTTGACTTTGAGTTGACGGTATCTTAACTATTTTACTTTGCCCCAGAACCCCATGTCAGGAAAGGATCCTCTGAAGTCACATATAGCTAGGGCAGAATGTAATAGGGATCTGAGGCTCTGCCGAAAAAGAGTTGGGAAATTCTTGCAAGATGATGCATCCCCAGCCAATCATTTGCCTCTGACCTGGAGGGTACAGGCACAGAGATGTAGTGTATTGCAACAAACTCTGCATTCAAGCTCTATTTCAACCTAATAATAATTCCAGCCAACATTACAGAGGAGGCAAAGAAGAAAGTCATTTCACCTATTAATATGTAATCTCTCTAGAATTGTTTGATCAACAGCACTGTGTGTTAAATACAAATACAAAGGCTGCAGGCAGAAAACCGTCTCTGCCCCCTGGTGGAGGACTCCAGAAGGAATCTGCTCAATGTTCCATGTCACTTTTCTCTGCCTAACCTTCTGTGTTGTACTTTCATCACAGGCTGGTTACTAGGCAGCGTCCATTTTCAAATTCATCATTTTAAAATAGTTTGGGAACTTCGACTATTACTTTGTCACTTTTATCTTCTCTAGGATGCTGTGTGACAACAATCCAGGCTCGGGACATGAGATGTGAGACTCCCACTGTGTCCCTCGTTACTTGCTGCCCCCATGGTTTTGCTGGCTCGTACAAAAGAAATTGAGAAGTTGAGAAAGAGAGATGGTGGAAGACGAATCAGCTCAATAATATTGATTTTCCAGCTTTGCACACATTGAGTCAGACAAGTGCAAACACTGTTTTAATGACCATTGCTTTTCAAAAAGAGAAACTGGGATACTCACCCAAACCTACAAGAAACAAATCAGATAAGTAGCTACATGAAAACTGTGAAGGGTCACTATCAAATTGGACTGGGGAGACCAGTGCAAATTAGACGACATTGTCCTGGAAGAAACCCAGAAGTTCCATGATAGAGCTATTTTTTATTCTTTGTCAAATAGCCTAGAAGAAAGAAGAACAGTGAAAGAAAACATAAACAATGGGGGGTGTGTGACCCTCCTTAAGCGACACCCGTACACCTCCAGGTTAACACCAACCTTTTCTGAAGGACACATTGAATTTCTGGGTTGCGTTTTTGTCAACTGGCTAGGAAATGAGTCTTGGAAAGCTACCCGTGATTGGCTGGGTGTCTGGCTCACACAGCAAACGTCGATTCAAAACAGAGTTGACCTCGGACATGATCAGCCCACCACTGGGGGACTTTCGTCACACCATGCATGTGGGGCGTGGTGGGGATGCCTTTGGAGACACTTCTTTCCTTAGGAATCATGGTGGAGAGGAAGTCAAACCCCACAATTTCTTTGCTCGGACATTGTGGCACGTGAGGAGGAGCCCGCTAAGGAACCGGGGAAGCCGAAACAAGGACCAGGGCTCATCTGCACCTCCCGCCATCTCACCCATCATCAAGAATGCCGTGTCACTGCCTCAGCTGAATCAGAGTCACTATGACAGCGATGATCTTGGTATCTCATTTGCCTTGAAGAAACACCCAACAAGCTTCTCTGACTATGGTAGGTGGCTTTTAAGGTAACTTGTTTGAGTCAAAAGGGTTATCTTGTTTTAGATATTAATTCTTTCTTTGCTTTGGTTCATTTAGATCAATGTTTCTCAACTTCAGCAACTTTTATGATGGGTGGACTTTAATTCCCAGAATCACCTTGCCAGCATGATTGGCTAGAGAATTCTGGAAGTTGAAGTCCACCCATCTTAAATTGCCAAGGTTGAGAAGCCCTGATTTAGATGCACGACCAAAAGCATTTCATAAGCACACTCAAATAGACATTTCAATAATATTTTTAGAAGCCAATACATTTTGGATTGACAAGTGCCATACTGCAGTATGTGTTTAAGGGAAGTCTGTCACACATTATCTTACATTACAGTTTCTACGATTCTCTGCTGCAGTAATTTTCTTTTCTTGAAAACAGTTCTGCAATATGTGATTACCAAATCATTATTTTGAATAACGCTACGGCTCTTAAGTCGTAGCATTGTCTTAGTACGTGTTCAAATGACATCTTTGAAGAGTTTCTCAGGGACTTTGCAACAAGAAGTTCCTATAAGTATATAAGTCTTTTTTTTTAAAGAAAAGTATAAAAGACTGAAAATGGAGGGTTTCTAGCAGGAAGCAATGTGACTCATAGCTTTCAGATGTCCTTTTTTTGGACTTTCAGCCAGCAGGCATCTAAGCGTGCTTTAAAGTTTCATCATTTTTTTGTGTGTCTGGTGGTTCTTCTACTACATATTTATGAAGTCTACACCAAGGCTTTAAGTCATATGTTTCTAGAATTTACTTGGTATTTTCCTGGAATGATAACGATAAAGGCAGAAATAGCTACATGTATTTTCTGGTTTACCCAACAATCCATAGACAGCAGGAGATTAGAAATGGGAAGTGTGGTTATAAATGGAAAGGGAAGGGAAGGGGTGGGGTAATCTCAAATTGCAACTTTGCATGAGATTGGGAAGAACAACAAAATGAAGCAAGTATGTTGTGAAGAGTCCAGAAACTGATTTATGATTTAAAATGTATGTACCCTCAAGCTTCAAGGTTCTAACGACCATCTTTAAAGCGCTCCATGGCTCGGGGGCCTAGTTATATGCAAGACCGCCTCCTGCCCCATACATCCCTCAGACCGATACGCTCCCACAGAGAGGGCCTCCTCAGGGTGCCGTCGGCTGGTCAATGCCGACTGGCGACACCCAGGGGAAGAGCCTTCTCTGTGGCGGGACCAGCCCTTTGGAACGACTTACCCCCTGAACTCCGTACCATCTCCGACCTCCGCCTCTTCCGCAAGTGTCTGAAGACACACCTATTCCAACTAGCCGGCCTAGCGTAGCCTCCAATTCTGACTCATAGATAGTTTTAAAATGGGGATTTTAATTCGGTTTTAGCACAGGTTTTTTAGTTGAATAAGTTTTTTTTTAAAAAGTTTTATATGTCTGTATGTTTTTTAATATGCCTGTGCGCCGCCCTGGGTCCGTTTGGAGAAGGGCGGGGTATAAATTCAATAAATCAAAATTAAATCAAATCAAACCCCTTCCTTTTATTATTTTCTAATGGAATATGTATGAAGACTCGGAGGCGGTCACCAAACCTGACGTGGAAGCTCTAAAATATTATCTAATACCTTATCTACCCCTTTCCCTCTTAAAAATGTTAAAACCAATAAAACTTTTTTCAATCGAAGAGTCTAGAAACTGCAAAAATAATATTGTTAGAGCAATCTTAACTTTTGCTGCAGAATAAACACTAGTACAGATGGTCTCACATGCCAATTATTTCATAAGGCTTAATATGTCTTCTGTATCCTTGCTTATCTATTTGCTAATAACTTTTATTTTTATCTATTACTATATTGTTTATTCTAAATCAAAATCTTACCATCTGCAGTTGAGTAAACTACATTGGTGGTACATAAGCAAAGTAGACTTTGGAAGAGTTAACTTGATAAAAAAAACAGAACAGAAATAATTCGGAGCAATAAGATCTGCCTTAGAGGGGGGGAGCTATAAGGTGGCAATATAACCTTAAATTTTAAAAGTGAACAGAATATAAAAATCTATTGCTAAGCTCTAAATAATCAGCAACTAAGAATTTTGCATATGTTGTAGCAATCAGAATAAATTGAAACCTAGGATATGTTCAACATGACATGGGAAACGCCTACCCATGTACAAATTCTACGTCAGGAAGACAGAATCCCTGGAAAAGAAGGACCTTCCAACTGTCATATAGAAATACATGGTTACAACCAGCCTATGTACTCAGGGGTGGGATTCAGCCGGTTCAGTTCGGTTTGGCAAACCGCTAGCTTGGACTATCAGCTGGGACCAAATCGGTTCATTCTGATTATCAGTTTGGCCCGCCCACCCATCTCTGCACTTTACTTACCTATATCCTCTCAGCTGATTCACGCAGCAGAGCTGTGTTACTCCCCAGAAGTAACGTGGAAGGTAAGTTTTGTTAAAACTGTTGACGTGCGCAAAGCGTGCAATCACTAAACTGATTGTTAAACCAGCAGGATTCCACCACTGTATGTACTATATAAGCCAGACACTTCTGTGTGTGTAGGCCACATCACTTTATGCTGAATGTAAACAGAGGGATAGGACAGGGGTCTGCAAAGTTGGCTCTTTCAAGACTGGTGGACTTCAACTTCCAGAATTCTCCAGCCAGCATGGCTGGCTGGAGAATTCTGGGAGTTGAAGTCCACCAGTCTTGAAAGAGCCGACTTTGCAGACCCCTGGGATAGGAGAAAAACAAAGATGTGATCTTTCCACTTATAAAAACGCACAGGGCATACCTCCTGATTATAGCTTTTTAGACTTGTCTGCGACTACATGTAGACATCAATATTTTTATATTTATATTTTATTAAATTTATACCCCACCCTTCTCCTTGGTAGGACCTATGTTGCAAAGAGTTTGATGGATAAGTGTAGGTTGCAGAAGGTTGCAGACGGGCTGATGTGCATATTTCCCAAATCTCAACTACATGTTGTGTTGAGATGTGCATCCTGTATGCTGATTGACTGATCCAACTTCCTGTTGGCTTTGTTATTTGAGCTAGAACATTCTAATTCATAGAAGTATAAATGCAACAGCTATGCAACTATCTCCAGACAGACAGACACATATGTTCCCTGACATGTAGTGACATTGATATCTACTCCAGGCTAATGGCTCTAATGCTGTAAATGTTATTTGATTAGCATCATCTCAAATGAGCTGCTTTGTTCCATTGATTTCACCTGAACCACATTGGAATCCTTTACAGCTGAAATTGGTGTAACAATAAAATGCTTTGAATCAATAAATAGATCATGACTTTGACATTGTGCTTACAGAAGTTTCATTTCATGTCTCTACTGTAAACATAGAACTAACACTGGGTCTATGCTAATACATGTGATGACATGTGTCTATTTGGAGAGTTGGCAAATATGTCAAAAGAAGAGTTATATAGAGCAGTGGAGAAAAATCATCATCAAAGGCATTATTATTTTTCTACACTTGTTTTGTAAGTTAAATCTTAGTGAGCGAATGCAAAGAGACGTGCGTCAGTGGAAACATATCTAGGATCAGGTTATAAATCTGTGCTGTTTTGCTAGGTTCGAGTAGATGTATATGTAAGATGTTGGGAAGATTACTGCTGGAAACATGGCCTGTGTCCAGCAAAGGGAATCTGTATTCAGTACAGAATGCCAAGCAAGTTGATAGGAAAAGAGAAGAATTTGTATGTAACGGATGGAATTTATGAAACAGGAATATTTGGATCAGGAGAGGAAACCAGAATGAAGTAGAACAGATCTCCTCCGGTGTCAAATGCTAAACCTGGACGTTGCTCAGATGTTTCCAGGCAATCTTCTGGGCACCCACCTTATTAACAAAGAAAGAAGTCATCCAATTCTGATCTCAACTCAAAACAGTGGAACACGTTCAGGTTTTACACTGTTTAATTGGCAGCTGCTTTCTTTACCTCCTGTGGTGTCTGCATCTGCAGTAGAAAACTGCAGCATTTGCACTGAGGTGGGACCAGGAGAGTCACTCTGAGCAACTGCAGCTGCTGTACGGTTGGTTATCTTTGCCCACATTGCCAGTCTAGCAATGTGTTGTTCTTTCCAGCTTTTCTTCAAAAGAGACACGAGACAATGCTGCCCTCTGTTGTACATGATGAATTGTGCAGTTTTGGCCATAATCACATTCCCCTTTCCAGCTTTCTACACTTTATCATTCCTCCTGTAAATTCCAGCTTCATGAGCAAAGTGCAGAAAAGATAAGGTTAGCCAATCATTTAGAGAGAAAACTCATTCCCCATTCTTTCTGCTTTTATCCATTTGATCTTCAGAGTGCAATCAAACCTGCGGTTCCATTACCCCACCGATGTATTTGCTCCCTAAATAAGCATGACCAATATTTCATTGCCCAGGCCAGCTGGCTCTGATGCATAATTCATACTGCTCCTAGAATCACATGTTTAGCAACAGGCAGGAGGATATTCAGAGACGATCATGACTAAGGCAGTGCCTAAGGTATCTTTATTCCAGAGATCAGAATGGATGAAATGTGCCTTGAAAAATTAAGTAACCATATTGAACCATCGTAAGATCATTTGTTATGCTTTTTTAAATAAAAAGCAGGGTGAAATGTTTTAAAATAAAATAAAGAGTCAATGGGATGGAATGTGCATCTGGAGAAGAGCTTTGGCAGCACAGGGCTTTCCTTGGCAGTAAAGTCCATCAAAGGCCCAAATTAAGAGACTGCAAAGTCCTGAACTGGATGGGAAGGAAGGAAGAGGTTCAGGGTAGCCACACCCTAGAATCTCTCAGGATGTATCTAACATGTTATAGCTTTAGTTTAGCAAGATTCTGTCAATTAGCGATAAGCAAATAAAGAATTGAATTTGATTGGATTTTGGTCTGTTGGCTCTGGGTTTGGACTTGACAGTTGACTAGATCTGTCTATACCAGGGGTGTCCAAACTTGAAAACTTTAAGACTTGTGGACTTCAACTCCCAGAATTCCCCAGCCAGCGAATGCTGGCTGGGGAATTCTGGAAGTTGAAGTCCACAAGTCTTAAAGTTCCCAAGTTTGGACACCCCTGGTCTATACCAACAATCTCTTTTCCCCATCGAGGCCACCCCAGATTTTTATAGGATGTTCATAGACTTCCTTGGTTCCTCTTGGTACACGTTTCTCTAGCAACTGACAATCGAAACATCATGCTTCCCACAATATAAATAATACGCAGCCTTGAAGGCTCCAGGTTTGGAAAGACTGCTCTATGAAGATAATCTAGCACTATTTATATTTAATGGAAGAACTGTCACATTCTCCATTTCATTCTTTCTGCCAATATATGACATACAGTAATTCTGATTAAGGATAGGAGGATAAATGAGCCAGAATTTCACAAAATAGCCTGCTTTGCATCTTTTAGATACGAGAAATTCCTTAATCGTTCAGGAATCATGATCAGAACTCACACTGCAGGTTGAGCAGGGTTAAAATTAAAATGAATAATCAATCATAGTTTCTGGTTCAATGTGTTATGGTATTCTGCCAATGGGTTAACAGTTTGTAAAATCAGATATTCCAGAGGGAGGGGCAGCAAATGACATCATGTATGTATTCATACCAACCCATTACAAACTGATGTTAAATGGCATGTTGCTTCATATAACAGAACTATTTTTGTGATGATGTTAATATGCATGATTATGGACCCCACGGGTTTATATACAATAGCAGAGTTGGAAGGGACCTTGTAGGTCTTCTAGTCCAACCCCCTGCATGGGCAGGAACCTTATACCATTTCAGACAAATGGCTATCTAACATCTTCTTAAAGACTTCCAGGGTTGGGGCATTCACAGCTTCTGGAGGCAAGCTGTTCCAGAGGTTAATTGTTCTAACTGTCAGGAAATTTCTCCTTAGTTCTAAGTTGCTTCTCTCCTTGATTAGTTTCCACCCATTGCTTCTTGTCCTGCCCCCAGGTGTCTTGGAGAATAGTTTGACTCCCTCTTCTTTGTGGCACCCTCTGAGATATCGGAAGACGGCTATCATGTCTCCCCTGGTCCTTCTCTTCATCAAACTAGACATACCCAGTTCCTGCAACCGTTCTTCATATGTTTTAGCCTCCAGTCCCCTAATCATCTTGGTTGCTCTTCTCTGCACTCTTTCCAGAGTCTCCACGTCTTTTCTACATCGTGGCGACCAAAACTGAATGCAGTATTCCAAGTGTGGCCTTACCAAGGCACTATACAGTGGCATTAACATTTCACGTGATCTAGATTCTATCCCTCTGTTTATGCAGCCTAGAACTGTGTTGGCTTTTTTGGCAGCTGCTGCACACTGCTGGCTCATATTTAAATGGTTGTCCACTAGGATTCCAAGATCCCTCTCACAGTTGCTACTATTGAGCAAGGTACCACCTATATTTTTAAGAGTAAGGCATGTCTTCAGTTCCAGTCTAGAAATAGAATACATGTATGCCATGTAGAAATAGACACAAGACATATGCCATAAAATGGGGAAACAGACACAGAAATGTAATAATAATAATAATAATAATAATAATAATAACTTTGCATTTATTAACCGCTCCCTCTCCCCACAGGGACCCGGGGCGGTGCACAGGAGAAACTAAAAACAATATAAACAATCAATACAAAATATACAGTTTAAAACACCATTAAACTATGTTATCCCGTGCTAAAAAATTAAAACCCATTAAAATACATTTAAAAATCTATAGACAGAGAGACTATCCAAGGCCGGCCAGTCGAAAGAAATGGGTCTTTAGTTTCATACGGAAGGAGCGGAGGTCCGTGGTCGTTCTAATATCGGGGGGAAGGTCGTTCCAGAGGGCCGGGCCCGCCACAGAGAGAGCCCTTCCCCTGGGCGTCGCCCGCTGACAAGGTCTAGTGGACGGCACCCGGAGAAGTCCCTCTCTGTGGGAGCGAATCGGTCGTGAGGATGTATGGGGCAGCATAATACAACACTCTTAATCTTGAACCTGTTTTTATATATTTCCTTTACTGGTTCTGGGAGGCCACTGTTGAAGGATGGCTACTAGGTTAACTCAGGGATGAAGCATTTGTTCTTGGCATCAAGCACAGTTCATTAGAAACAGCTCACAATCCTCTGAGCTGTTACTAATTTGCATATTTTAGCTGTATGCTGTTAACACAAACGCGCATGAGGTAGCAAATGTGAATCAATGTTAGTCTGGCATGGTGCACTCACTCCACAATAGTCTTATCCTGAAATGGTAATCTCTCGCAGAGAAATCTTCACTAAGCACTAAGACAGGGATCTCCAACCTTTGCAACTTTAAGTCTGAAGAACTTCAGCTACCAGACTTTTCCAGCCAGCTTCAGACTTAAAGTTGCAAAGGTTGGAGACCCTTGCACTAAGAGGAAGAAATAACTTCCGTTTTTTAAATTGGGTTTAGGGGATTGTAGTGTAATTTTAGTATAGTGGGTTTTAGCGCAGGGATAATTTTGTTTAATTCTTATTTTACCTATTTATGTATTTTATATTAGTATTTTTAATTTCCCTGTGCACCGCTCCGAGTCCCTTTGGGGAGAGGAGGCGGTCTATAAATAAAATTATTATTATTATTATTATTATTATTATTATTATTATTATTATTATTATTATTATTATTATTATTATTATTATTATTATTATTATTATTATCATCTCATCTCTCTACCTTGTTCTCTCGTCTCCTCCCACTCAACCCGCACCCCAAACCCCCCACCACACATTTGTGGTCTTAAAGGGAAAAAAAGAACCATTTTGAAATCTCCTCCTAGAAATCCCAGGTGAAATCAAACATATATGATTGCTTTTCATTTCCTTGATTATTCTTTTGGCCTTTAAGCCATTTGCTGTCACATTATCAACCTTTTGCCCAGAGATTTGCAACATGAAAGCTGCAGTTATGGATAGGGTACACGAAAAACCTCTCGTTTCCCTCGAATTATGAAATAATACTGACCTGTCCTCATATTTCACATTCTACAAATGTAGAATTGTCGACTTCTGCTATAACATAGAATGCTGAGTAGTAGTTTTCTTTTTTCTCATTGTTGATTTCATGTCCTTTTAGGATTCGAATCTGGATTCTGCACCATCCCACGTGCTCCCAGGTCTGAGAAGCCTCCCGAGAGCTCCCATCCTGCTGAGTCCCATCCTGCTGAGTCCCATCCTGTTGAGTCGGCATTGCAGCGTTCAGATTCCTTGCTGTCTTTCCGCCTGGACCTTGGCCCCTCTCTCATGAGCGAGCTTCTTCATGTCATCAGCTTCTCAGGATGCAGCAGCTCCGACTTCAAGGAAAAGAAAGAATGCGAAGAGAGGAAACCCCCAAGCAGCAGTGAACCCCACTCTTCCCTTCACATCAACAGCAACTGGTCAGAGGATTCACTACCTGGGAAGTCAGGATCTCATCATGGCAACGGTGAAGGAAGCCAAAACGTATCAAGCCTTTTGGATTACTCCGAGCTTAGATCACCCTTGGGACATTTGGCCTATGCCAACGGAGATTCTCACTCTATAGAGATGTCTGAGGAAGGGTCTCCCTGTTTGAGAAGCAGGAGTTCTAGTTCTGAACTGGAGGCAGCGCCAAAAGAGACCTATTGGCAAAAAGGGCACCACAAGGACTGTAACATGGAAGCAAGAGAATTCAACCATGCTGCCCGTGTCTTAGCATGCCATTATGGGGCAGAAAGCACCTACTGCAGTTCATCTCCACAAGAAGATCCCATGAGACAAGCCTCATGGAAAAGCCCAGTTGCCAACTCATGGCACTTGAAAGTGGGTGCACCTGAGCAACAGGAATGTTCTACCAGATGGCAACAAAGAGGAGAAGAGGAAGAGGAGGAGGAAGAGGAAGAGGAAGAGGAGGACCACAACAAGTCTGACAGTGATGAAGAAACCATTAGGGACGGACACAGTGATTCCCTTGAATATGTTGATGAAGAGGATGAAGATGAAGTTAAGGTTTGAACGGACATATACGTTCTCTTGTGGCCTCTTAAGAGATATCAGAACAAAATGAAACAATGTAAAGCTATCTGGCATTCTGGATATGTGCAGATTCACAAGGTTAGCCTTCTTTCCAGATGGTCTGCTGTATGTCAGTGCTTCTTAAAGTGATGTTTTCAGACACCAGTTTGAAGTCCCAAAGAGTGATAGGTTCTACCATACATACAGAGTGCCAGGTTAGGAAAGGCAGATCTTGGTCTCTCTCCTCCTCCCTGCTCTGTGGGTTTAAAAAAAGAAATAGAGAAAAGGAACAATTCAGAGCGAACAAAAAAGTATTCGTTGCGCTTTTGTGGCAGCTGACAGTTAAAGATGCTAATGACCTCACATGCTCCTTCCTTCCCACTGGCTGACTGATTTCATCATGACAGATACCATTATTTTTCCATTCCCTAGAAATAAAAACATTTATACTTAAGAATAGAGACCACGGAGATCTTTCGTAACTATCTCTATCAAACAACTATCAGGAAAAATTCCAGTTAAAAAAGGACAGTCTAGGAAAGAGAAGAGAAACCGTACTTCCATTGGGACAATATTCTCCTAACTGCCTTGTGCTGAAAATAAAGATCAACTCAAGATACTGGGACACCAGTTAGGCAGGATGGTTCCTCCCCTGTTTTTAGAAGAAACACAAAATTTGGATTGGATCTGAAACCAGTTCATCAACACACCGACCATTTTTCCTGTATCAGAAGTCTGATTGAGATAGGATTGTTTGTTGTTTATTATACACCTTCAAAAGGAAATGTAACCCCAACTGAGATCATTCCAGGAAATCTGTATGTTAAGCTTGTTGTTGTTTTATATGCTTCCAGGGAGTGCATAGAATTCAATTTATGTTAAGGGTCTAATTTACTGACATGGAGGGCTTGAAATACAATTTTCCATCCTGTACCTCCTCATTCAGGCATTGGCAACGCAAAGCCCTAAGTAACAGTTTGTTTCTAGCCCTTACAGCTTTGCATAGCTACTGCAGCAGCTTATCCACAGTGCTTGTTCAGGAAGAAAAGGAAATCATTTCTCAAGGTAAAATCAGATTCTGAAACAGGGCTGCTTTTCATGCTTCCGTGTTCCCAAAAAAGGAGGAGAGTTTACAGGTTGTCTTTGGAAGCCTTCCAGGTAGCCCCTGGATTTGCTGCTACTGCCATATGCAAGGCTGTGTAGAGCACAACCCCTGCAATGATTCCACTTCCCAAGTATGATATGTAGCATGGCTTAAACAGGGAGGACAGCATGCATAAAGTCACCCTTGTGCATTTCCCTTTTCCTTTAAACCTCATGTGTCTGCCACATCTGCACAACTGCATACTCTTGGATGAAACTCTTCTCCATACCAGGCAGTGATAGGCTCCGGATTCCATTCCAACCGGTACAGTTGGAACGGGTCTGGCATCGCCCATGCGGCATGCATGTGCACGGCAGGCGCATGCATTGTAGCTGCAAACGATGCTTCCGCAAGCCTCCGCAACGCTCCAGCTGTAGGTGCCGTGCGTGTGCACGGAAGCGCCGAAAGCTTTAAAACACCGGTAAGGAGTTCGGGCAGGTGGGGGCCCTCCGGAGCACCGTATCGGAACAATACCCAGTGCTCCGGGCAGGCTCTGATACGCCCGTACTGGGGCGTACCGCCTGCAACCCACCACTGATACCAGCAAAAGAGGTTCCATGAAATCTAAAAATGCAGCATTGCATGTCTTTGGCTGCATGTTCTACTTCTGCACTTCTGCTCACTGATAGAAATAACTTTCATTGGTCAGGCAATAATCCCCCTCCCCCTCTGTCTCAGACCATTCAGACAATCATAAGTTATACTCTCCTTAAGAGAAGTTGTTTCTTTGAAAGTATCCTTGAGGGGTGATCAGACTGCTTAATCTGAAAGTACCTCAGTATGTACTTTATTCTCACAGCAACAGTTGACCATCCCCAAAAGGAGAAAAAATGGGTAAAATGTTTCTCTCCGAGTAATTATAGCAGTGGCCATTTTTTACACAGATATATTTTGGAAGCATCCCTAGTTGAGATAAGTCTGTCTGAATCATGTCTTTGTGCTCGTTTATAAGGGGCTCTCAGACAGTTATGTTGGCTGGGAAAGAAGGGTTGTCTTGTCCTAGACATGGAAGAACATGAGAATTAGGCTCCTCACTCCCCCTTCCCTTACATATTTTCAGAAGATACTCATACGTTGCCCTCTTGCAGCTCCCACCCATCTGCCTGCATTTTTCCTTGACCAAATCACTCTCTCAAGGAACTATTCAGCTGAGAAACCAAAGGGAAGAAGTGAATGTCATACAGCAAATTCTTTAGGGGATTAGCAGTTATGAAAAAGAAATGTTGCCAAAGGATCACTGAGTAGCAGTGAGATTTGTCTAATCAACTGAAATCAAGTTTTAAAAGCTGGTATAAGTATGTTTTAATATTCTTCCTTCCCTCAGAAGGGTCCCCTGAAGTTGTTCCTTTGGGTTGGTATTAGCTAAACAAACCAAAGCAAATCATAGTGCATGGAAATTCAAACCTCCGTGATCATTGATAATTAAGATAAGGTGATAATTGGGATTTTTTTTCTTCTTCTTCTTTACCAATGTCTGTATTACTGGTAGGGTATCTTTTTGCAGCCAAAGACTGTAGCTCCTTGGGAATCATTGAGGGGGCACATAGACAGGGGTAAAGAAATAATTAGTGGGATCCAAGCCCCCCAAAAGATATGTACATTTATTCTGTCTCTGGCACTCATTGCCAGTTTTTGGTTTACTTCCTACCATCTTTCCCACTCTCTTCCAAGTAACGGGCCATAGATAAAGGAAGATCTGTCTTAACCAGAGGTTTGAAGAAAACACTTATACCAGGAGTGTTAAACTCGTGATGTCACGGCAGCACCACATGACATGGTGGGACTTTTTTCCCCTTCGCTAAACCGCACGTGGCCAACACATAACACATCTGGCCCACGGGCCACGAGTTTGACAGCCCTGACTTACACCCTGTGATAGGAATACAAACTATCCATCTCAGTTATAATGCCCTAGTGTAGGGGTCTCCAACCTTTGCAACTTTAAGTCTCAAGGACTTCAGCTCCCAGAATTCTGGGAGCTGAAGTCCTTCAGACTTAAAGTTGCAAAGGTTGGAGACCCCTGCCCTAGTGAATACAATTAGCAATCCCTTTGTTTAGCAAAAATTCACAGTTGCAACAGTCGTCATGAAAAAGGAACAGTGGTGATCAGTCCTCACTTTAATGACCCTCACTTTGTGGGTCTGTAAAGCAAAAGAAGGCTGAAGTAAAATCATAGACACCATCAGGGATTCACTTAGTGGCCACTTCATGTAACAACCGTGGTAGTTAAGTATTACCTGTATCTGTCCTTCAGAACCACATTACTCCATAGTCCTGTCTTGTGAGATATACTATTTACAGTATATATTCTGGCACTTTTTCAGCAACTTGAATGAGTAAAAGTGCTTTTCTACAGGCTTATTCTTGGCTCGTCTTCCTGAGATTTGGATTCACTGGAGCATTAGATGACAGTATCCGACTACATTTGGGATGCCCTCTGACAACACGGATTCTTTGGAATGAGCAAGCTCTTTCCATATTCACAGAATATATTTTTTTCCTTGTGGCAAGCAGAGATGTCTGGCAGATGAGGTCAGCAAAATGTCCCTCACAGCACCACGATTGTTCACAAATTGGCAGCAGCTGGAGGAAGCCTAATCCTGCAGTAAGCTGTACGTGGCAAAAGAAGGGAGAAAAAGCAGGAAGAAACAAAGAAAATACAGTCAATAGGCACTGTGTGGCAACATCTAGCTAACTGATTTTCTGTGGTGGATGACTTAGAACAGGCTAACTTCAACCCCACTGCCTGAGCAACCGAAAAAATTGTAAGCATCTTTAAACAAAACATCAGTGGTGATTTGGCATTTAGCTGGAATCCATGAGGGCAAGAGATGGATTTTAGGAAGGGTTGGCTTAAATACTGAACAAGGTGGGATGTTAAGTACACCTTTGCAATCAAGTGCACATTTTTTTAAATAAATATCAATTGGCTATATAGAGAGCTAAGCCATAGGCTTATCTAGCACTGATATTTGCACTAGCTGACATGAATTCAACGGGCACTTTTCATATCCCTATCTGGAGAGATTGAGAATTGAAACTGGAAATCTAATATACAAAACTGATTCTATCCCACAATGTAACACTGTTAATGGAAGTTTTGCTCCCTATACATAAAGCAGGTTCCCTTTCCCCAGTCACTGTTATTTCAGTGATTTTTCACATGCATAAATACCAATGGCTGCTTGTGGTTTTTTTTTTTAAGTGTATGTTTTAAATGCAAGTGGTATTGAACATTATGTCTAGCATGACCCTAAACAGCTTCAAAATCTGTAGAAAAAATACCACAATTATATTGCTTGTCCATTTTTTCAATGCAATTTGAAAATCTTCTTAGCAAATATCCCTCTGTCAGCTCTGGGTTATCTGATAAGCTTCAAAGTACAGATTCCACCCTTTTCTTCTATATATTCCTGACACTTGTTACCGTTCTTCACAATTTTTATATGTAAATCTGTATATATAGATTGGTTGGTGTCCTTGTGGTTCTTTTCCTTTTTAAAAAAAACTTCTAAGTATATTCCAATTCACCAGAGGCAGTTGTAGGAGTCAAGAATACACAAGCTTGTACTAGCCCACACTTATTTGTGCCATTTAGATTTTGCTTCTCAGCAACAATATAATTTTTCTATAGAATAAAAACATTGTTTGGGTTGAGATAAAAGCATGACTAATCACTGTGCCAGGCTCCTAAGAACAATCTCATCTAATCAAGAAGCATGTTTTAGCTCTGACTAATCCTTGATACATCAGAAAGTTTAGAAACTCAAATAATCAAAGGAAGGGTTCTTTTTTCTGCAGACACATAGAATTTAGAAGTTATTTTCCTTTAACAAATCCAAGTTACTAATGCATTTGTCTGAAAGTCCTCACATTTGACACAAAGTGTATCACAAAGCATTCATAATTCAATTTTGATTCACCACCATTGCAATTTACAAAAGGTTCAATGTCCTATCATTAATGCTGTTTCTTAAATTTGGGGGGGAAAATCTTATGTCCACCATTCCAATACGTTCAAGCACATATTCACTCTTACGTTAAACCAGATCTTATGTATGGTACTAGATTTGTACAAACATGGTTTACAAGCCAGAACTGGTTGGATTCAACATAAGTTACAACCAAATGAAACGCATCATACAAAGCATACTATGTGAAGCAGATTTTCACGATCAGTAATTCACCCCAGCTAAGGAGAACATGCTGAAATGAAGTGAGGTGAAAATTAAAAACCTGCTTTAGTGGATTAGAGTTAAGTATTCTCTGAAGCCAGATCCCACCTTCATCAGAACTTTGCTAGATGTTTTTTGGGGGGTAGATAGCATGTGTCTTTCATGCAGGTATCAGAAGCTTTATTATCCAATTATCTGCCTCTCCTTCCCACAGCTGGAATAAGATAAGCCTTGGCAAGGTTGAGTTAATTGCTAACTATTTGGAATTTCCCATAAAGATAACAACAGGGAGAGATAACAAAGGCAAATGGAGGAAGATGCTTTCCTATAATGTTGTTGGAAGCACTTTTAACACCTGGTGGCTCGTTTCTCCAAACTGCAACACCAGATACCAAGATGAGGCTGCTGTTTCACAAGGCAAACAGCCATCTTTAGGCTGACTAGTCAGGAAGCGGTGCTGCAATATGATGTCAGCTGCAGAATGCAGATTGAGCTGTTGCTTTCTAAAGCAGCTTTCTTCAACCTTTGCAGCAATAGAGCAGGAATCTTTGCTAAAGCAGAAGCTTAATAGATGCAATAGCCCTCAGAAGTAGGGACAAAAAAAAGCAAATATAAATAGGAGGGGCCATTTCAAATCATGGCTGCCGCTTACAAATATGTTGCACCTTCGAATTAGGATTTTTACCTTCAGGTAAAAGGGTATTGCCATTTTTTTCACCTATTCACTGAAGCAATAGCCCAATAGTACAAATCTACAAATAGATCTGTAGACTTCAATTCCCCAAATTCCCCTATGCCATCACAAAATCCACACATCTTAAAATTGCTAAGGTTGAGAAACACTGGTCCAATCCAAACTTCTCCAGCCTAGGCCCTAGCAAATAGCCAAAACATCTACAAAGTACTTGATGGTTGAAAGCAGTTCTATCAGCCAGATGCATCGTCAAAAGGGTGTTTGGGGACCCAAACTATTGATTCACATAATATACTGTCATTATTTGTTCCAATTGTTTTGATAAATTAGTCGCAATGGTTAAGCTCACGCATCATAGCAGCAGTAGTTTACAAACTCTAATATGGGATTTACAAAATGGGTTAAACAAAAATCATATAAATTTCATTGAATAATACAGGGCTTCTTTCCTATTATATTGTAACAGGGGACCTTTCCTCACAACCATCTTAACAAGCTATTTTTTCAGTTCTTCAACTAGCAAAAATTATGCTACCATAAATTGCGCTGCACCATATTCCGACAGCAGCTGGTACTTTCTTACAGTTTTAATGCAGGCCAAGTTAAGGATTGTTACCCCCCCAAAAAAGCCAATGCAGTCCTAGACTGCATTAACAGAGGAAATGTATCGATATTGCATGAAAAGAATTGGTACTCACTATACACTGCCTTGACAAAACTACCCTTGGAATACTGCATCCATCTTGAGACTCTAGAAAGAGTGCAGAGAAGAGCAACAAAGATGATTTAGGGTCAGTAGGCTAAAACATGGAATGAATGGTCGCAGGAACTACTGTGTTCTCCAGACTAACAATGAGAAACACTAGGGTGACCTGACTGCAGTTTTCAAACATTTGAGAGGCTGTCACAAAGAAGAGGGGAGCAATCTGTTTACCAAAGCACCTGAAGATAAGACAAGAAGTAATGGATGAAAACTTACCCAACCTAGAACTAAGGAGAAATTTCCTGACAGTGGTAACAATTAATCAGAGGAACAGCTTGCCTTCAGAAGTTGTGGGTGCTCCTTCACTGTAGGTTTTTAAGAAGAGATTAGACAGCCATTTGTTTGGAATGGTATAGCATCTGCTGCTTGGGCAGGGGGTTGAACTAGAAGACCTCCAAGGTCCCTTGCAACTGTTATTCTGTATTCTGTACTCTAATTAGAAGATGCTCCTGCCTTCATTTCCTTCATCACCAACTTCTCATCACTCACTTGTGGGAAAAATGACAAACACTTGAGGGGGAGGCGGAGTAGCAGGTTTGAGCAAATGTAGATGAATGCCCAAGATAGAGGGCTTAGCAATTTCTCAAGTTGTCCAAGTAATAATTTATCTGTGACCGATCAGTCAAGGTATTTCTGAATATAAGACTGACTCTCTTTTGAAAGAGCATTGTGTCCCAAAACAGTTTTGGTAGAAGAGTGTGAATGAAATGGGATGGATGATTTCACAGGAAAAGCCCCTCCTTCTGACTTGCAACTGGGTCAGCCTTGCTGGGATTTTGCAACTCCTAGAGAGTTCCTGTGCCAGTAGGACCTTTCTGTAGTGGGAGAAGAGGGAAGGCATTGATGGGATTCTTATTTGTAGGAGAAGTCAGGATGGCACTTAGATAAGAATGAAGCAACTGAACTTGATGCCCTGAGGCAGGAATGGCCAGGAATTCCTCCAAATAATCTCTTGTCCATTGTCCCTGTTGGCTATGGGGAGGATCTGACTGTGCCGTCAAAAGTCGAAGGCTTCCCACCTCCTCCAAAGTGATTGCTGCCACAGACAGCAGACGTGTGTACCTCCCACTGTTTCTGCCTACTTCGGGCTGCATTGCTGCTTGGCTGGAGAATCACTGATCCCTTAGCAGCTGGATCCAGAAGGAAGCCCAATCTAGTGTAGGGTTGAAATAAGAAAAACAATAAGAAGATACTATAATCCTGAGCATACCAATTTGTTTTAAAACAAGTGGCATTTTCTTTTGATTTCAATCAACTTGCAATCTGAAGAAACAGATTTTGCTGCCTCTGAGGGCTGAAGCCCTTCACACAAAAGTATTGCTTCTTTTGTAAGCGTGCAGCAGCCAAGCCAGTTTTTACATATGATTATTTATTTATTTATTTATTTTTCATATTTATAACCCGCTCCCATCTCACAACAAGGGACTCGGGGCGGCGAACATAGAATTAAATCAATAAATACAAAATACAAATACATAGATATTAGATGCCTGTGTTGTAACCGTTTTTAAAACCCTCGTTTATAATTGGCGGTGCTGGGGTTACGCAAGGCCGGCTAGTTGAAAGAAGTGAGTCTTAAGACATTTGCGGAAGAGGCGGAGGTCAGGAATGGTGCGGATTTCAGGGGGCAGGTCGTTCCAAAGGGCCGGCCCTGCCACAGAGAAGGCCCTCCCCCTGGGCGCCGCCAGTCGACATTGCCCGACCGACGGCACCCTGAGGAGGCCCTCTCTGTGGGAGCGTGTCGGTCCCAGGGATGTATGGGGCAGGAGACGGTCTTGCAGATAGCTAGGTCCCGAGCCATGGAGCGTTTTGAAGATGGTCGTTAGGACCTTGAAGATTAAACCAACTAATACTACAACTCATATTCATTATTATTAAGTTGTTGTTGCTGCTGCTGCTGCTGCTTTTATTAAAATGCCCCCTGTAGTTGTCCACTGATCAGCTCTAGAAGATGTGGCTGATGAGTTTTCAGGTTCTACTAAAACTAAAAGCAGAATAGTGGCAGAGGAATATGGGGACTAAACAGGAGGGAGCATATCTACAAGGGTCCAAGTAACCAACAGGAATTGGAAAGATCTGATTCTGATCTCATCATTAACAATATTTTCAGGGAAGCATCTCAATTCATGTTCATTGCAAAAGTTATGTTGAGAAAAGAGGAAAATGCTATTCTGAAACTAGAACAGTTAAAAGTTACTTTAAATGTCCTCTATTTAATATTTAAACATTACTTTAAAGGGGCTAGCAGGCATATTAGGCAGAGGTGGCTTGCTAGTTTTTCTACTACTGGTTTGGGTGCGCTCCTGCGTGCATGATGCCTCTGCACATGTGCAGAAGGATCTGGGCGGGTAGGCGGAGCCTCCCCCCGCCACCACTACTGGTTCGCCCAATCCGGGCTGAACCGGCAGCAACTCACCTCTGATATTAGATGGATATGATGATGAGCCCAAAGGAAAAATACCCAGGAGAGGGACAAGAACTTGTCAGCCTTTAGAGGTAGTCTAGACAAGCTCCAACCATGAGTACTAACACTACCTTTATTATAAGGTTAAGGAACAGCATCTGAAAGTACAGTTCTACCTCTTCGTTTTTACTGTCAAAGAAACTAGAGGCTCCCTCCTGAGACATTTGCTATGCCTCCCCATTTCTATTACAGGCTAAGCTGCCTCTTATTTGACCATTGCCTGGGAGGCTGCTGCTGTTCCTTCTCCTGTCTCCCAAGGACATTCTCACAGACCATTACAGAATCATTATAATGCAGAACAGTATTTCCTTTTCTATTACATCCAATAGTTTCCTTGGTTTATTCTCCTCCTTTTGGAAAATTCAGGCTTTCTTGCTTCCTTTTTATGTAACACTTGTTTTTGCTTGTGATAAGTTCTTTCAGCTTCTTTTTTATTCTAGCTGCTTCCTTTAACCGGAGCTGGATCTTGTGTTTCTTTGGATTTTCCCAGATCTGTGCCCAGAACGGCGCTGATGCAATGCAGACTCTCCATTGATTATTATTTGTTATTTCTGATTCTGTATGGCAGTGATGGCGAACCTATGGCACGGGTGCCACAGGTGGCACGCGGAACCATTTCTTAGGGCACGCGAGGCGTTGCCCTGTCAGCTCCAGCACTGGCCAGCTGATTTAGACCTTCTTTTGAGGCCGTTTTTCGGCCACTGGAGGCTTTAGGAAAGCTCCTGAAGCCTCTGGAGGTAGAGAGGGAAGGCTGTTTTCACCCTCCCCAGGCTCCTAGAAAGCCTCTGGAGCCTGGGGAGGGCGAAAAAAGCGTGCCAAAAGCAGAGGGTCATGCACATAGCATTATAGGTATGGCACACCCATGTATGACCCCCCTGTGCTCCCCCCCCCCGCTTTTGGCACGTGAGCCAAAAAAGTTTAGCCATCACTGCTGTATGGTGTTCTTTCCGGGATTGATACATTTGCTTCAAATATCCTCTTCTTGTTGGATTGATCTGTTAGAACATTATTTCTTTGTTTTCAATCTCTGGATATTTGTAATGGATAAATACTTTTTCTTCCAGCAGTTCTGCAGCTGCTGTCACTGGTTGTTCAGCTAACAGTCCTGCAGCCCATTTTTCACCAGGAATTCCAACACCCAGCGTGGTCTTGGTTGCCTAGGGTGACAATCAAGCCAGTATGTGTTTCTATAGTTTACATCTCACCATATTTTTTAATGGGAGAAACACTCTTTGTCTGGTTCCTCTGGTGAGAGATATCTTGTATGACCTCTAGCATAACTCTCATCTTCCTCAGAGCCCACAAGCCATACAACTAAGTAAAAATTACAATCATGGTTCATCACACAGTCAGCCAGCTGTTCAGACTGAATTTGGCATTTTTGTCTGGAACAGGAAGATGTTTGATGGTCTTAAAGGTATTGTCACAAGGATGTAAGCTGCTCCAAGCAAAACTGCCTTTTGTCACTGACAGATAGATATTTTATCAATGACAGTGGTGTGTAAATTGTGTTCCAGTTGTTTTGGGACTGCATCCAAGGTAGCTATTATTATTAGTACTACGTTTGGTATTTTTTTGGCACAATCATTCTACAGAATTTCTATCTGCAGGTCTTTGAATTTTATTATTTTCTCCAGTTCTTTCTCTTCTTTTCCATTGTCTCCAGGCCCATTATCCAGACTTCTTTTTTTTTCTTATCGACAGTTGTTAAGTCTGGGGTGTTATGTGACAAGTGCCTGTCTGAATTCTAAAGCTCGTTGCTTTCTCTATTTTATGGTCCCACCAGTTCTTGTTCACAAACTAATATTTCTTGTAGCCCTTCCAATGTAACTACTTTGCCATGCCCTGCTTGCAGTCAGTCTCAGCAATCTTCTTGCAGCAGCTAATCAGGTGATCCACTGTTTCTTCCGCTCTTGCTATTTTCTCAATTCTAGTTTCATATGCATTGTTGTTGTTGTTGTTGTTGTTCATCACACAGTCAGCCAAATGTTCAGACTGGGTTTGTCATTTTGGGCTACCGATCAAGTCTTTTCCAAGGCCCTAGGACAGGGAGATTTGGATTTTTGATGGTGTTACAGATATCATCGCAGGATGTAAACTGTTCTGAGTAAAGTCGCCTTTTGTAATTGATTATTATTATTTATTGATATTATTGTTGAATAGATATCATGGGGTGTATAAGCTTGGGAACCAGAAACAATGCTCTTTCAGAAAAGAGGTTGGAAATTTTAATGGAACACAAATCTTGCTATTATGCCTTCATTATAGATTAGCATATGTTCCTTTTTACACAGGATGATCATATAGTCAAAGGGGACTCAGACAATAGCCTTTGGTTTGAATGCCTTTTCAGTTCAGCATTTCACTAGTTGTGAGTGAAATATTAAATACAAACTGAACTACAATATAGAGGTGTACAGCATAGTAATTGGTTCTACAATGTATATATTACAGTTAGCTCTTTTTCATGTTTTAAGAACAGCCTTTGCTCTTCAGAGCTCGCCATATATTTTGGGCTATAATTCCAATCTTCCCCAAACAGAATTAATTAGTGTTCTGGTTAGATTTGATTGGACAAATAATCTAACACAACTGAAGATGACGGAAAGGTTATTCCTAGCAAGATTCACGTATTGGTTAAGAAATCCCATGTGCAAGTTTCAGGAAAGTTTATTTACTTGTTTATGCTACACAGAGGGAAAATAATGTTTAAAAGATCCTTGTTATGTGTACCAAGCTACAAACTCCTAGAATGAAGTAAATAATATCAGGGGGTCTTTTGCCAGAACGCCTGTATAAATGATTGCAATTTTGGCTCAACTAGGACAATAAATGGCACACAAAGCATCCATAAAAATTGTGAAATGAAGTCATAAATTGTGCAAACAAATAATAATGTTTTCAGGTATAAACTTTTAAGTGTTTTAAGTCAGGTATAAACTTTAAAGAACTTTTATGTGATTTGAAAATGCGTATTCATTGCTCTGCACAAAGACATATATTTTCAGATCCTTCGAGAGGAGCTCTGGGGGGAAATGGTAATGCAAATTACTAGTTTTTCAGATATAATGGATACCTATTAGTAGCTCCTCGTTTCCATATCAATCACTACATCAGTAGTGACGTTTTTAAAATAGCCTACAGTCTAATTGTTCCTTAAATATTAACAAATTTATTGTGGAAGATATTACAGGCAATAATGCATTTGTTATGGAGAATACTCTACTTCCACCACTCTTAATTCCAAAAAAGTACATTTTATCTAGGAACGTACTTAATAAAGATTCAGCACAAAATAGTGCATTCCACCTTTCTGAATCCAGTGGAATTTAATCCCTGGGGAATAACAAAGGCTTGGCCGGGTAGTCTAAGAAACATCCCAGAAAAAACAGTAGTAAATACTACCATATTACGACTAAGGCAATGGCACATATGTGTCCATGAAATCAGTCCAAGTCAAGGCTTTGACTCTCCTTTCCTTTTTTTCAATGTATTTATTATTGCAGTATACAGTATTCCATTTCTACATTTTTAAATATATGTTTTAATAATGTGCTTGGTAATCTTTACTTTGGTAACTGGTAATCTAACACAGCGGTATACTAACGATACAGGAATAGCATCAATGAACGCATCAGATACTTTGACTGTGAACATCACAATAAGCAGAAATTGGTGTCACTTCTAACCTGTGCAATAAAAATTCAATCTGTACTTTGTAAACTGAGAGCACAATAATGGGTTCTATGCAGGAATAATACTGACTAGATGAATGGATGGGAGAGTAAAAATGAAAATGTCCTCCATGGGGCCTGGATACTATAATTTTATTTTCTAAGGCTAAATCTTCTTAGATTCTCTGGGAAATTGCCGGAGGTTTCTTCACAAAAGTCGGCCACACTCAGTATCTTGCAAAGATAATAGCTTTAAAAAGTCATATTCGGCAGTTGAATATCAAACTAAAAACCATATGTCTGAAATACATTAAATAGGACATGTTCTTTTTGATTGCCTTTGCAATAATGCGGCAAGGATGGAATAGGAGAGTGAAGACTGAAGTGAAAAAGCTGCTACTTAGTGGAGAGAGGAAGAGGGACTGAGAGTGGGGGGGGGAGGGAGGGAGAGGGAGAGACTATTTGAAACTCCCCAATAAATGGCCTGCTGCAGGAAACTGGCTTCTAAAATAGGAACTTCAGACAGCTGAAAGAGAACTAAGAAAAGTAAGAGAGAACAAAACGAAAACAGCTTGAGTAGAACTCTTTAGAACAAATAAATGAGGGGACTCTTGACAAAAATGCCAAGAGAGAAAGGACTAAATGTAGAATACGCAGTGGGTAGGAAGAACCAACCCCACCCCCCACCCCAAAAGTCCTGTACTATTATTGATGGGTTATGGCTTGTTCTAAACCAACAATATATTTGAAAAACTAAATGTCTTTATTGGGGGGGAAATTATGTTAGCTTAATCTTAAATTCTCTCAAGATGCACTCCTTTCCCCCATTCTTCCATAAGAATAGGCATATTTTTCATCTAATTCAGTAAGGCAGGCAGTCCCAATGAAGAAGATCTTTTAGTGGTGGTATCCTGTTTATGGAACAGCCTTATGAAGGATTTTGAGGCCAAGTCTAAAAGATATTTTATTTATCCCCTTATCCAGTTAGTTTTTTGCCCAAGGCAGGATTACAATTCACGGTCTCTCAATTTCAGCCTGATATCTTTAATCACTCCACAATCTGGCTCTCTATTGCCTCTTAAAACGAGGCTAAAGCTGCAATTGATTTTATGCTGGCTGTTCTAGATAGAGGGTTAATACTGTTCTGTTCTAGATAAAGGGTTAATACTGGATATTATTACAGTGTTCACATTTTAATACATATCCAATGTATTGTTCCAAGCATACCTATAATTATTGAGCTTGATTTAAACTTTCATAGTTTTATTAACCACACCCAGAGAATTTGATGGATAGGCAGTACAACTATCAGAAAGAAAGAAATGAAAAGATAAGCAAACATAGAAATTGATTGACACTGAGTCATATTGGTCCATCATTAACCCAAAACTTGTTCAAGTTATTTCCCCCCCCCCGCCCCCCAGCTCTACCAATATTATCCCATTTGCTCAATACATAAAGGGCAATAAGAAGTTGGAACTCTTTCCCAATGATACTGTAGAGTTGAATTATCCATAGATGTTTCCAGTTAAGAACTTATTGTCATTGGTTTCCCAAGTTTTTTTCATACTACAGTTCTCTGCATTCCAGAATGTGCCTTTTTTTCTTCCTCTGTTTTTTCGTATCGTTAAAATAGATAGGTAAAGGTAAAGGTTCCACTCGCACATTTGTGCTAGTCGTTCCTGACTCTAGGGAGCAGTGCTCATCTCCATTTCAAAGCCGAAGAGCCAGTACTGTCCGAAGACATCTCTGTGGTCATGTGGCCGGCATGACTAAACGCTGAAGGCACATGGAATGCTGTTACCTTCCCATCTAAATAGAGAGGTAGAGAATGCCAAAATTTATCCAGGCTTCTTTTTCCCATAACACCCACTGCTAAGTCTTTCTTTCTAGGTACACTAGAATGCATATTCTATTGTTATTTTTTTCAGATCAACTGTGACCTTATGACTGTACAACCGGTATAACAGATTTTCTAAAGTAAACAGGTGAGATCCTACAGAGAGTGGCAAAGATGAACCTCTAAAAATGGGTCAGAACCAGTGGTGGGTTATGGCTGGTACGCCCTGGTACAGGCATACCAGTGCCTGCTGGGAGCACCAGGTACCGTTCCAGTACGATGCTCCGGAGGGCCCACCCTCCCGCTCGCCCTCCTTACCTGTATTTGACCAACCAGGCCATTTGCGCATGCACACGGAGCATACAGCATCGCAGGCAGTGGGTGCACACACATGCACAGCGTGCATGCCCATGGATGGACGGCCATGTTGCAGCGTACCAGTTGCAATGGGATCCAGAACCCACCACTGGTCAGAACTGGGTAGTTGGAAGAAATGTCATACAAATTGGGGTAGGAGAATATTATATGCATCAGTCTTCCCCAAATTGTTAATCTCCCGAGGCGTGAAAAGTATAAAGATTTATAATTTTCAGGCCTCTGGAGATT
Organism: Rhabdophis nuchalis; assembly: GCA_039707465.1. NCBI lineage: Eukaryota > Metazoa > Chordata > Lepidosauria > Squamata > Natricidae > Rhabdophis > Rhabdophis nuchalis. Next base: position 93,290,504 of record CM077648.1, on the reverse strand, counting down.
AGGAAGAGAATTCAAGATAGCTCTGAAGCAGCTATACAAGTTTGGCTGTATATTTGTTGGCCCAAAAGAGGTATTTCTCAATCAAAAACATAGGGGGAGAAATCTGATAAAGTCACAGTCAGCTAGGAGAAGATACCACTGACAATGTTATCTGCAAAATAGCTCTCATGGAGAGAGGGAGGCATTTTTTATCTGCTGCACTGTCAAAATGCAAAGTGCACTACAATTTAAGACAATATAGTGGAAACATGTAAAGCATATTCCTTGCCACACTTTGCAACCTGCCCATTGCATTCTGTGTAGGGTAGCTCCACATCCAATTTAGTACAGTACTCTGTGAATCTATTCTTATGTGAACAATTGTAGCCTCCCTGCCCAGGAAAGGGTAGAGTTAATAGACCAAACAAACCTGGCAGCAGCCAGGCCTTGCCATATACACCTACATATACATATGCAGGTGCCAACTGTGGCTGCTAAATTGAGACTACCTGTAGTCATCTGGATCTCCAATGAAAATAATTATATGAGCAACTCCATAGCTGTGTTCCAATATATAAAGGATTGCCACAAAGAACACAGTGTCAACCTATTCTCCAAAGCATCTGAAGCAGGACAAGAAGCAATAATCAAGGAGAGCATCAATCTAGAACTAAGGAGAAATTTCCTGACAGTGAGAACAATTAATCAATGAAATGACTTGTCTCCAGAAGTTGTAAGTGCTCCAACACTGGAGGTTTTTAAGAAGAGATTGCACGATCATTTGTCTGGAATGGTATAGGGTTTTCTGCTTGAGCGGGGGGGGGGGTGGATTAGAAGGCCTCCAAGTTCCCTTCCAACTCTGTTGTTCCAAATTATGAATCTTTTTTTCTGAGAGAATCCTAATTTCTATACTTGGGAATTATTGACCAATTATGTCTCCATTTTGTTTTGATTTATCCCATAGAGATCTGCAGGATACATAGGAAGCGACAAAAATGCTTTGTGACAGGACAATCTTTCTGACCTCCTTGTTTGTCTGTCACATGGGTCATGTGTTATGACAGTGCAACACACATTTCACCATGGTTTATATTGGATGTTTATTATTCAACTTCAGTTAATTGTCTTTCATTCATCCCATCACTACATTAGAAACCAGTTGAGGACATGTTCAACATCTCCTAATTAGGATGTTATTAAGCTGAGTGTCAGCATACTAACAATATTTTATCCCTAAACTTCTCACAGCCACTCTCAGTGCCTCCAAATAGAAGTTAAACAGCCCTGGAGATTTCTGGCACCCTGCAGCATTGCTGTTAATCTACAAAATTATAGCCATCCTCTTTCTGAGATCATTCCCACAAAAAGGAGTGGAACTGCCACAGCACAATATCCCAATTCACATAGAAAATCCAGGAGAACAACAGTTTCAAAGCAACTGATTGATCAAACCCTATCAACTGTTACATCTTTACTATTTGCTTTCAGTACAAGGTCATATATTCAGTTCCCAAATCAGACTTGAACTCAAGAGTTAAAATAGTTGAGATAGTGTTTTCAAAGAATGTCTATAGTTGTCCAACCTTGAGTGCCAGCCAAAAATTACAGAAATGCAGTCAAGTAACTGCATAATCTTACATTTTTCTCAAGTTATATAATGAATTATACTGAGATTCAATTTATTTAGAAGAGAGATTGAAAAATCTTTTATTATTATTTTTCTTAAGTTATGTTGCCAAAGTCAATAAAAGGTTGCTCAATACATATGAGTCCTTCCTCACAATAAATATGCACAAAGGAAAAAAATAATCAGGTAAAAGAACAGGTAATTCCAGAAAAAAAATGAAAATAACTATGTTCAGAGCAATGAGCAAATAGTTCTAAAAGGAGTCACCATGGGAATTATCAATGATATAGAGGCTTTGGCTGGATTCATGGTTTCTATTTATTTTAAAGAAAATAATTAAACTATTGTTAAGAAATATACTAGAGTACATAGAAACTTTGGTATGTAAGAGGTACAAAAACCCTTGGGTTCAAGCTGACCTCTGTTTAGTAGAAGTAGCAAGGATTTCTTCCAAGGCTAGATTATTCCATTCCTAGTTATTTCAGGGATATCTAGGTTAACGTGGTCTGAAAAGGTGGTTAATTATTATCACACAAAACTAGATTTAGTGAAGACCAATAGGCTGATTTGAAATAGCAATCACTCAACAAGTGGCTGGTTTTAAATTTAACATAATTGGCTTTTCTGCGTTTGTTTTAGTGTGCTGGATGATTCCAATCACTGGATTCATAAAATAAAATTAAGGGCAGGGAACAATAGCGAAAAGATTGGTGTGTTGTAATAAGGAAGCAGGAATGTGGCTGTTATAGGACATATTAAACTATTCAATACAAAAACTGACACATGGTTTTCACTTCTATACACTAATATACAGAATATGAAAAATATCCGTAACAAAAGGCAAATATGATTTTAAAGATGTAACAAATGATTGCCAGAAGTAGAAGAGCAACTGAAGAACATATTTTTTTTCAAAAGAACTGGATGCAATAGAGAGGACAGTTTTCACAATATCTTAAAAGTGCACTCATCTGCTCAGAAAAGTGAAATGGACAGAACAATAAAATTTAGAACATTTAAATTAGAGTAAGCAGAGGAATGAATTAAGCTACATTACTGTTGATATCTAATTATTCAGCCAAAGAAATGCCAGTTATTTTTTAAAGCATATAAATCTTTCAAAGAGACAAAACAGTGGACTTTATTAACATTGATTGGGAGTCAAATTCTGCCAAACTTGATTCTTCCAAGAAATTCCTGATTGTTTTGCTGAGTAAAAGTTGCATTGATTCATTAGGTTTTCCCCAAGTAATCTTCCCCAAACTTGGACACATCCAGATGTGTTGGACCCTCTTGATTTGCACAAGTGTTTGGACAATCTGCAAAATCAATTCCATTCATTTCCAGGTATAGCTATACGCTTATATGTTTTCAGTTAGCAATGATTACTGCAGTACAATTTTTCTCTCTCCTGTATGAATTCTAATCTGGGAACGTATCACTGCTTAGTTGGACAGCACTTTGAGTATATTTGATCTTTTGTCCGTCTTAAAGGGTTTTCTGTTTGGGGATATTGCCATCATTGGTCAAATTCTTGGCTTGCTTCCTTTATGTGTGGCAGTTTGGCTCCCTCTGCTTGTCACAGTCATATGGGCATTCTCATAGGCACAATTCCTAATTGATAGGAAGTGGCATTAGTTGAGGTGTCTCTGGGAAAATAAATGCTATTTTTAGTAATTTATTAAGCAGTGTTGCTATCAGCCAATATATGGCACTTTAGTTGGATTTTATCACACTGTATAAATTTTTATGAGAGCCTTTTTTCCCACTCAATAGCAAGTGTTGCTGAAAACTGTTCTGATAAGTATGTGGATGTCTAAAATCTGCACTATCACCCCTCAAAGTTGCTTGCATATTAAATGTCATTAGTGAAAATAGTATATTGTACATGTATATTTGGTAACTAGGAAGCAAAGTAAAAGTCTTAAAAGGGCTTGACATTGCCCTGCTATATCCAGATGCTAAATCCTTAGCATATGTCTTCACTTCAAAATTCATACAGGTAATATTTCTGTGTTCTCAATTTATGTCCCAATAAATTGCGAATATTTTTACAGACAGAACTAGGGATGTTAGCTTATGTTAACAATTATCTTAAAGACATTTCAATCTTGCCTCTTCTCTAGCAATCATGTGCAGTCTTGTATGCTATGATTGACCAGATCAACTCTGGATGGGCTTTAGAAATATCAATAGTGCTATAACAATTGGTCGGCATTCTTCATCACGTTCAAGTCAATGAGATTCTTGGAGCACCCTTACCCCTCAGCCCTCACCTTCACAGTACGATGTGCAAGTCATCAAGTAGAGGACTCTGCACTTGTCAAGCTGACAACTTCTCCAAGCATTAAATTAAAAGTACTGTACAGAGTTAACATGCTATATTGCTACAAAACTACTGGAGCAGATAGAAGACAAGCTATTATTATTAACTATCATAATTGCAACCAGGATAACTTATTGAAGAAGCAAGGACAAAAGGACAAATGGTATTTAATTATCTAGAGAGCTTTTTTTTGCAGCCATTAATAAAGATATCAACAATAGCATCTAGTTTGGAAGATAATGGATAATTTTGCTAAGAAAATGAGTCAACACATCAGAGATGTTATCAACACCATTCTTTAAAATGTCACTTATTATAACACTGCATAAATATAAATTAATGTATGTAATGTGGTAAACAATTTTATGTTAGTCTCACATTGCACTAAGCAATGGTTGGTTTGTTACGAGTGTGGATACCCTCAATAAATCAGAGAGAGGCAATTTGGTTTAGGCCAGAAAATAGGAAACTCTGATTTGTAGTCCTGCCTTAGGATCAAAACCAGATGTGTGACGATGGCCCAATTAATCTCTTAGCCCTAGGAAGCAGGCAACAGGAAACCAGTTCTGAAATTTGGCAAGAAATCTACAGGGGCCAGCCACTAGGAGTCAACACTGACTTGAAGGCATCAAAAGAAATGTCAGGACATCTCATCTATCTTCTATTTATTGGGATTCAGGCATTATGAATTGGTGTCATTAGGTTGTGAAAGTAAGAATGCATTCCATTGAATAGCAATAATTGTAAACCAGAGTGGAATATGGAGGAACCCAAGAATGAATGGAAGTATGGGTAGTAACTGTTTGGCAATAGTGTATCCATTATGGTTTGGAATATATACTGTAGCTTATGCAGAAGACCATTCATACATACAAACATCAAAATAAAGAAAATAAATCCAAAAGCATGAATTATTTTATTATGCTAAAAGTTGAAAAAATTACTAATGAGAAGTTCTGAATGTGGAACAGACTATTTCATGGTAGCATCTGAACAGATCTTGAGAACATAAACATGGAAGGAAGGTAGTTGTGTTTTAGCAAGGAAAATGGAGTGAATGATTTCAAATTATACAAGACGGAAATATTAGAACAATAAATATTCTGTAGAATATTTATTAAAAATGGGAAAATGTATAGAGATGTTAAGGTGCAAATGTTTATAGAAAGGATGCCAGTTAGAAAGAGTATTGATGCTTTCAAAACAGCTGAGGATCCCATGGAAAGCTAAGAAAACAAGCAAATGAATCACTGAACAAATCAACTCTCACGTGGGGCAGAAATAGCCAACCTCATATTATTATATTCTGGATATATTATACAAAGACCTAGCTCTCAGAGAAGGTTGTGATGCTGGGAAAGGTGGAAGAAAAGTAAAGAGGAAGACCAGCAGCAAGGTGGACAAACTCAGTTACAATGGCAATGGGTGCACAATTAGAAGAACCGAAAGGACCAGGTTAGGGACAGACCACCATGCAAAAAAATCTATGTGGCCACTGACTTCCAAGGAAGAAACATTAAACCCAAATGGCTACACTAAAAGCACAGCCAATAACCATGGTGGAATGAAGAGCCAGTGAGTAGACTGGATCTTCATAATTCCTGTCCTGGCGAGGAGATGGCCTGAGATTGTTCACACATGGTCTAAACAGTTGCTCCTCATAAGATTGCAAGGCAGCAGTCTTTGGCAGGTTTAGAACTCTGAGAAACATGGGAATATCCCTGTGATGATGAATCCATGGCACACGGAAGTGGCATACCGAACCATCTCTCCAGGCATGCAAGCCATCACCTGTTATTCTTCTGCGTTCCGGTATGTCGGCCAGTTGGTATTCAAATGCACGGGAGCACCAGAAACTGGAAGAGCAGCTACCCGGTGCACATGTGTGCGCCAGGAAAGGGATCTTCTGGTTTTCGCCATGCACATGTGGTCCAGCAACCTGGTCTTCCAATTTCTGGCATGCATGTGCACGCAAAGACCAGCTGGCCTGTGCTCATGGACACGCCAGAAACCAGATCATCTTCCAGGTGCACACATCACACTGACCAGCTGCTGTTCTGGTTTCCATCATGCATGCATGTGCGCACGTGCTCCTGTTTCGGCACTCGGTGCCAAAAAGGTTTGCCAACATTGGAATAGCCCATTTCTCAAACTACAGTCAGTGCCTTTAAGGATGCTGTTTAGGCTTAGGTTTAGGTTTATTGGATTTATATGCAGCCCTTCTCCCAAAGGACTCAGGGCGGCGTACAACATAAAAAACACATATTACAAAAGTTAAAAGGGAGATTAAATAAATACCCAAAACCCCAATTGACATTTACAATAAAATTTTAAAAATTAAATTAAAATTAACAATTACATTAATCATTTATTTTATTCACGCCAGGCCGCCTTGCTGGAAAAGCCAACTTTTTAGGGCGCGTTGGAAGGACCAGAGGTCAGGAATTATGCACACATACTTCCTTTTCTAATGACTTCAGAAATTGCTTATTAATTGCTTTTCAGCTATTAGGAACTTTTGGATCAACAAGTTTTATAGCACCAGGTGAGTCCATTCATACTTAATGAAAGAGGTTTCAAACAAATGTAGGGACTTAAAAAAATTATTTTGGAACAAACAGCAAAAAATGATTAGAGCTTTGACTTTGATCAATGAACTAGGGATCCAGATGGATCTGAAGTAAGGTTTTAAAATAAATTATAACAATCCCCCCTGTGGGAAAACTGTTTGGAATGCTTTAGAAAAATATGATAGGATCAGACTTTGAAGGTTGGACACTAGAAGGACCAGGAGGAACTAAGGATTACAATTAAGGGAGAAGTCTATAACCATTGGAAGATACTGAGATTACTTGAACTACCCAACCAGTAGTTTTCTTATTGAGTATAGTTGGAGTGTAACAATGCAAACTTAAATATGCTTTACTAATACGGAACGAAGCAAAATATTTTAACATTGGACTTATTAAAGTTTTTTAAAGAGTTTTCCTGAAGTGTTAAAAATGGACATTGTCTACATTAAAAGCATTTCATTAGCTATGGAAAGTTCTTACTTTAATACCTTTGGTATGTTTCTTAATTTTTCTTTATATTTGATGCATCTGCTATTGTCTATGTTTTTGCTTTATAAGTTGCTTTGGTTGAAGTGGCAAACTACAACTTTCTCATGAATAAATAAACAGAGTGTAATATGAAATCATTTCTGCTAAGCTACCCAGAATGGGAATAAGAAGGCTACTAGTAAGCGCTGTACTTACTTACAGCACTCCTTACTACTAGTATTGATGATGTTACCTAGTTGGAGTAATGAAACGCCTGCAAGAAAGCTCGGAGAGCACTAAAGGTAAAGGTTCCCTTCGCACATATATGCTATTCGTTCCCGACTCTAGGGGGCTCTGTCCAAAGACGGTCCCCATGGTCATGTGGCCGGCATGACTAAAAGGCGAAGGCGCAAGGGAACGCTATTACCTTCCCACCAAAGGTGGTTCCTATTTTTCTACTTGCATTTTTACATGCTTTTGAACTGCTAGGTTGGCAGAAGCTGGGACAAGTAATGGGAGCTCACTCCGGGGCTAGGGATTCGAACCGCCGAACTGCTGATCCCTCAAATAACCACAATGTTGCTTATTTAGCTTTGACTTCACAAATGGATACCGCTCCAGTTATGATTTGTTTACTAGCCCAAAAATAAACAACCAACGGTATCTGCAGGTAGGTCAATCTGGTGTTCAACACCTGTCCTCCCCCAACAGGTTTCGACATTTAGCGCTCCCTCACCCAGTCGCCCGCGTTAACGGACAAGCGGCCCAAAACCGCCCAAGCCCAGCTGCGCTGGCAGAGAAACCGTGTCCATCTCGGAACACGCTAACGAAATGTTTCGCTAGGAATTGTGGGTTTGGTAGTCCAACAAATGTCAAAAATACTGAGTAGGGGGGGGGGAAATGAATCGCGCCTCTACTGACCGCTCCCCACCCCACAGGTCTGCTTTGACCAATGACACCACAGTTCCCAGAATGCACCACGAAGGGCTGTTTTCATAAAGCATGACTATGGCAACAGTGCGCCTTTTCAACAAGGGACGGCAGTTATGGCGCTTTCCGGTCTAGTCGTCAGACAAGCCTGACGCAGGCAATCCGAAGACAGTGAGACATTCTAGCGTACTCAAATGTCATTCTCTATGATGCTCTGTCAAAAGCTTCCGTTCTATTTACTCGGTGTAATATCATCATAGAGATAGAAAGAGCACAATAAACTTGTACGAAACTGTACTCAAATTTTCTTTCTCTGAGCATATCTCTCCCCGTTCCTTTCTTTTGCCCTAAGGTTGTGAAGGGTCTGTCTTCCTTCCCGCCACAGATAAGAAAATGCACTGTCCTGCCTGCCTCAGCCCGTCCCCTCAGTTAGAACTTCCCTTCGGGCCTTGTCATCACTCTCTAGGCAAAACCTGTCCATCTCAGTGATTCGGAGGAGGAAGTTGGGAGCAAGTTTCGCTCCGCTCCCAGAGGGCGTTCCGGCTATAACTTCCGAAGCTCTATTGTTTCCAGAACGGCCCTCTCGACGGTTTCTTCTCTATGGCTCCGGGCTGCCGGAGCCGGAGGGCGGCAGGAAGCCTGAACCTTTGAACGGGACCGGGCGGGGGAGGGGGGCGGGGCAACCGAGCAGGGACCCGATGGAGCCCGAGATGGAGGCAGAGACGTTGGAGTCCAGGATCAGTAAGTTGGGGCGGGTTTATCCCTAGCGGTTATAGCAGGTGCTTCGGGCCTGCTTTGGAAGAGGGCTCTTCTTCGCGTGATCCGCTCGCTGTCACATGCTCTGCGGTTCCCCTTTTTCATCCCGGGGGTCACGGCTTGCATGAGAAACGCTGCCACGTTTTTTGCCTCCTCTTCGCTGGGCTATCCGAGCGAGGAAAGGACTTGCCCTCCATCCTAGTGTAGGGTCTCCTGCGTGAGAGGGGGTTGGACTAGATGACCTCCAAGGTCCCTTCCAACTGTGTTACTGTTAATCCTCCTTTAGGCCTGAAGGGGTCCCCCCCCCCCCGGTCTGGCCCAAGCTGAGTTTTCCACTCACCGACTGCCAGAGGTTAGGGGGTCTGTTACTGTACCCAGGAACGAAGCTTGTAACCTGGGTTAGTCGAATCAGACAGTGAAATCCCCAGAAAGTGTTACTGGATTAATCACGTAATATGGACAAGTAAATGTATTGCTGGCACCAAATAACATTGATTTTTTTAAAAAATGAATTCTGAACAGGTTTAGTTACGAATATAACTCATCAAAATCCAGAAATATTCAAGGAGATAATTTTGTGATCTTTAGTTGCAATGAACTACCCTAAAATGAGGTAGTTTGTAATATGCAAAATGATTTTTTTAAATACCCCGTTTTCCCAAAAATAAGACCTCCAGGTGAATAAGCCCAATTGGAGTTTTGAGTGCATGCACTAAAATAAGCCCTCCCCAAAAATATTGCAACAAAGCAGCAGCCAAGACCACTCTCTCGCCGCCCCCTGTACCTCAAAAATAATGACCTCCCTGAAAATAAGGCCAAGTGCTTATTTTGGGGTCAAAGGAAAATAAGATCCTGTCTTATTTTGGGGGGAACACAGTATCTTTATATCTGGTGAATGGAACTTTGGCCCACCAAGATTTTTCTGCAGCGTTTTAACTTTTAAGGCGCAGCAGATTCTGAATGCTATTTGTAGACCGTCTTGCTGCTTCTTTCGTGTCTCTTCGTGGTGTGATATTGTTCCTCTCTTGACAGCATTATTTTTTTAATTGAGTTTGCTGTGTTTAGAACAGATGACTGTTCTGCTTTGTAGGAACAGAAACTGTAGCAAGTTTCTTTTGGCTGTGGTGCAGATGACAGCAATATTGATTTTGAGGTTACATTATTGCAGTGCTTCTCAATTAATTTCTGTCATGCCCCCCTAGGAAGAAGAAAACATTTTGCGCCCCCCGCGCGACTGTAAATAGTATCATTTGTCTATAAAATTGTTATAAGTACATCTCTGCCGAGGTCAAACGCGCCCCCCTTTATGGAGCCTCGCGCCCCCCCTGGGGGGCCCGCCCCACTATTTGAGAAACACTGCATTATTGTGATGGTGGATTATGTTGAGAGAACTTTGATTTTTGCATATATATTTTTAAATGAACACTTGCTACTCAGCATAGACAATTAAGACTTGAGTTTGGTATCTTGTTAGGGAATAATGTGTGCAATTTGATTTCTCCCCCCCCCCCCATAATGTTATGTTCCAATTTCCATTTGTAGAGCTACCTTAGGTTGAGCCAGATGTTTCATTCAATTTGTTGAGGACTGTCCACTCATTTTGTAATACTTGCACATGCTAAGTAGATTACTTATTGTGGCAAAAAAACCTGGGACCTTTGTTGTGTAAGCACATGGTTTACCACTAACAATGGCGTCTCCCTGTTGTGTCATTCCTATTGTGTCTGATGCTAGCGTTGCAATAAATTTTAGAACTTCCCTTTTTGTGTAATATGATTGGTAAATTGTCTCTGACAATTATTTATTCTTGATTGTAGGTTAAAAAAAATTAAAGAACACTTTATTTTTCTCTCTTTCAATTCAGATAGAGCTACAAATCCTTTAAATAAGGACTTGGAATGGGACAACATCAATGCTTTTTGTGACCAACTGAACAAAGAATTAGAAGGGTTAGTACACCTGGTCTCATATTTGACTATTTGGGGTATATCTATGCTAATAACATTATAATAATGAAAAAGTATTCTTAAGAAGCACTCTGAATTAACATATGGCTATATCTGCATCCCTTTGTGTTTTTCTAATGTTGAAAACTGTTTATTTAGCTGTAGTTACTAAATTAAGCCACTATTCTGGGTTTGCATAATCCATTTTGCCATGCAGTCCTGATCATATGCGGCTGGATAAATCCACCAGCAGCTGATTTGGGAGGTTGGAAGGCTGTCCAGCAAACAGATAGCCTCTTTTGCACTATACGTAGTCCTTGACTTATAACAATTCGTTTAGTGACTGTTCAAAGTTACAACAACACTGAAAAAAGTGACTTATGACCGTTTTTCACACTTATGACTGTTGCCGCATCCCCATGGTCACATGATTGAAATTCAGGTGCTTGGCAACTGACTCATATTTATGACTGTTGCAGTGTTCCAGGGTCCTGTCACCTTTTGCAATCTTCGGACAAGCAAAGTCAATGGGGCAGCCAAATTCACTTAACAACCATGTTACTAACTTAACATCTGCAGTAATTCACTTAACAACTGTGGCAAGCAAGTTCGCAAAGTGGGGAAAAACTCATTTAACAAATGTCTCACTTAGGAACAGAAATTTTGGGCTCAATTATGGTAGTAGGTCAGGGACTACCTGCATTGTACCCATCTCTACCATTCTTTAGTTCTGAAGCAAATACCCACAGTGGATAGCATCTGCCTATAAGGCAGAATAGCTTTTGCCATTTACTGGGCAGCTCACCAATTCTGCCAGTGAACTATCTAGCAAGCTTCCTTTGACCACGGCTTTAGTGCTCATTTAGAATTGCAGGATTTTTATTTTCTATTTAATTTTACTTCATACATGACTCCAAACTAACTCTGTGTAGGTTTTTTTTTTTTTTAGAGAGCCAGTTTACTGTCTTATGGTACATGCTGAGCTACCCAGGGTTTTGATAGGTGTAACCACCTGGAATGAAAAAATATATAAGAATAGCAGAGGAGAATTCCTTATATTCCAAGGGAAGCCGCAGGCTTCCAGGAGCCTGAAGTAGCCAATGGATGCCAAGCTCTCCCTACTTCCCGGGTATCATCTGACAAATCGTAAATCACAACAGGTTTTACTCACTTGGCCATTGTGGTTGGTTGCTGCTTACTTAAAGGGGAAACACTACTTTTGTTAGGACAGTTAAATGCAACATAAGCCTGTCTTACTCATAAGCTAAGGACAGTTTGAAAATATTGTCATAGGGACATAGCAAGAACAAGAAGTTACTAGAGCATGTTTATAATATAGTTAAATGCCAACAGGGAAATATCCTATGTATAAAATGTGGGAGTTCTGGAAAGATAGAAAAATAGTAAAAGCAATTAGTTAAGACTTTAGATAGGCGTTTATATAAATCAGACACCTAAAACACTATTAATTGATAGAATGATGCAAAATTGCATAAAGGGTAGTGGGTTCAAATTGATTTTGAAGAGGATCATCATTTAATAGTGGATGTTAAAATAAATTTTAAAATGGTGCTGATATATCCTTTTTATTAGTAGGGCATTAGCATACATTTTCTGGATTACTTGAAGATTTCACTATTAAAAATGAGATTTTTTAAAGGAATGGACTAGAGTCATAATCAAATTTTGACTATAAAAGTGATTAGCTCTTAGAAGCCAACTTCAATCAGTCTCTTAGTATCAGTTAGCAATTTACTAAATTGCCTTATTCATAATGTTTGCTGCAAAGGAAGTATAATACCTTTAAAAAGGGGTGCGAAGTATTTGCAGAGTTTAAAAACCAATGACATTTTCTTGAAGCCAGCTAATTAATAGAAAGTAAAAAAAGTGAAGACTACATCAGGAAAAAGTGGGGTTTCAGACTCATAGAGCAATAGGCTGCATCTCACCAACACATCTGCTCCATTTCACAAAATGTGTCAGTCTCAAGGCGCTCTGAAGGTTACTTGAAAAGAATAGCCTCTGAATTGAGAGCTCTTATTCCAGTGAATGACAGCTTGTATGTTGTTATGAATGTATGGTTAAAAGAATCACAAGGAAGTACTGGTGCAAAATTCGGAAATGGTTGGAAGAAATTACTGAGCGAAAAATAGAACTCAAACCAGAAGCATTCTTATTAGGACTACTGGACCAAAAAATGGATAAACAATCTCAATACATAATCATAAATATGCTTATTGCAGCCAGGATTGCTTTCGCACAAAACTGGGGAAAAAATCAATACGCCCTCAGATGAAACTATAATCAGGAAAATACTCGACTGCGCAGAAATGGATAAAATGACAATAGAACTAAAAGAAAAAGAAGAATCGGACTTCTATAAAGTATGGAATAAAATGTATAAGTGGCTAGAAATCAGAAGCCAAAACAGAAAATAGTGAATATAAATATATGGTGATATAAATAATGAATATTATTATAAGTGTTAATACTACGTTTTCTACATTATAGGACAAGGTTAAAGCAATAGGAAGGCAATACAGAAGGGAGAACTATAAAAGCTAAGCAGGAAAGCTGATATAGAAAGCTGTAAAATTATATTCTTATGTATGCTCTGTGTTTTGTTTTTTGTTTTTTTCTTGTTGTGTCGTCTTTACTGGTTTTAAAGATTAAAACATTCAATAAAAAAATCTTTAAAAAATAAATAAAATGGGGATTAGCTAGATCCTGATTACTACTTCATTAACTGTTTCTATGTCTCACTCACAGCCCACCCCTAGCAACCCGGCTCCTAGCCCACAAGATCCAGTCTCCACAAGAATGGGAAGCCATGCAGGCTCTCACGGTAAGATGCCATGAACTCCTTGATTTACTACACGTTGGAAGGAAACAAAAACTTCTTGGTAACTACCCGAATAAGGGCTGGTTCAACTTAAGCAATCTTGGGGTTATGTTGGAATATGTTGGAAGAAGAGTAGCGATATAATCGAGGCTAAATGTGAAATGTGAGGATGATTATTATTTCTCCCATCCCACTCTGCACTCTGATTTCAAGTGCCGTACCTTTGACAGATACAGACATGCTTCTTTTCATGGGATGCCAAGTGTTTCAGAAGAGACACCGTAGCCTCACTCTTTTCCGGTTTCAAGAAAACTGCAGTTCTGCTTGGTTATTTCTTTAGAGCCACAATTTGGCTTGACTATAACTCTATGATTATCGCTTAATTGAAAGGATCTTTTCAGTATTGGTGTGTCAGCTGAGACATCACCCTTTCTGGTGATGGTCTCTTCCATTTCCAGTGAAAATTGCATTTCCTACGCTTTTCAAACTTTCAGCCTTAAAATACTTCTCTTTGGATTCTTGCACTGATTCTGTTTTACTTTGGGTTTATTCTCATGCAGTCTTAGGTTACTTTAGGTTGTTACAACAGCCGTGTGTATTGGTTTTCAACTTTTAAAGTATGCAGACTTTTGCCCATGGCAATATAATAAATTAATAAATATATTCCCCATTCTTGTGAAACAATTGGTCTACACCAGTGTTTCTCAACGTTGGCAACTTGAAGATGTCTGGACTTCAACTCCCAGAATTCCCCAGCCAGTGAATGCTGGCTGGGGAATTCTGGGAGTTGAAGTCCGGACATCTCCAAGTTGCCACAGTTGAGAAACACTGATCTACACATAGAGAGCAATAACCACAGCAGTGGTATTAATACCTGAACGCTAAAAGCTAATCCTACCTGATGCCTAATGAATGAATTCTAAGGTAATGGAAAAGGTCCTGCTGCAATCTGCTATTCCCATCCTCACAAATTGTGACCATAACCTCTCTTTATGACTTTACATGCAATCTATTTCTAGCAAGAGTAAATACTACCTGTATCTAATCACTTGGGAAAGAGGAAATTCTCATCTGAATACAAGTCTACTGACATTTGAGATTTTGGATCAGGTGTCTAATAAGGACACTCCTGCTTAGCTGTCAGCTCGTTGTTTCCAATGATTCCTTATCTGTGCATGCCACAAAAATGAGAAATGAGAGATCTCTGAGTTTCTGGGAGCAACTGACACTTTTTCTTGACATTTTAACATATTTTATAGAATGAATTGTAGGTTCATATTGCATGCATGTGTTACTTGTCTGAATAAGGCATTCTTGGGCTGAATACTGGAAGCCATCGTATAGGTTGTTTATTTTTGGCTTAGCATATTGTTATTACAAGGCAATGCTCTCTCAATAGCCCAAGGTGGTTAATTCTGTGTTGAGCCAAGGTGGGATTGCTTTTAATTATCTCCATACTTAAGAGCCAAGGAAGGTAATGTGCACAAAAGATGTCTCTCTAAGTGCAACCAGTATGTTCAAATCTGAGGTCATAATTTGTGATTTTTGGCAGAGGAGCAAACTTTTTTATTACCTCTTCCCAAAATGGAGCTTTCCAGATGTAGGAAAACGTCTAGAAATTATAGTCCAATCTCATGGAGGCACTATTGAGGAAGACTGGCTTATATTGTTTTTGTGGTTTATCAGTAGAGAGGAAAGAAAGTATGAAAGCTTCAGAAGACATACTTTTTAAAATAACGTTCTTCTCGGTCCTCATCCCCACCTACCCACCCACCCAGCCCCATTTCATTGCATTATGAAGAGAATGGGGAATCCTGGCATGTGGATTTTTAGGGTCACTTCCTGCTCTATTTTACAGGTCCTGGAGGGCTGTATGAAAAACTGTGGCAAGCGCTTTCATGATGAAGTTGGCAAGTTTAGGTTCCTTAACGAGCTCATCAAGGTTGTGTCACCAAAGGTGAGTGCTCATTACAATATGGCCCAAGGGCTAATAATCAATAAAGTAAACTAAACTAACATTACCAGTGGGACAAGTTTGAAATGCAACAAGTAGAAGTGACAATCAGAAAGCAATTTCATATTTCCACATATAGAATAAAAAGTAATATTATTGGCTTCATTAAGAAAACCTTGTATTTTGAGTCATTTTCTTTCACGTCCTGTGCTAGTACACTATAAATGAAAAGTGAAGAATTGCTGATGGTGGTTTATTTCATTAATGTCTGGTATTGTCAGGATTGAAACAGTGGAATTTGTTCTCATCTTCAGCGTAGAACCAAACACATGACACTTCATCTCATGCTTGGTACAGAACACCCTGGAAGCAAACTCTTGTGTTTTTCTTTAACCCCTTCATGTTAAATATGAGATGTGATTTGTTTCTTCCTCAGTATCTAGGAAACAGAACTCCGGAAAAAGTGAAATCAAAAATCTTAGAATTGATGTATAGCTGGACGTTGGGTCTGCCCGAGGAAGTGAAAATTACAGAAGCATATCAGATGTTAAAAAAACAAGGTGGGATCTACTTTTCTATGCTCAAGAGGTTTCCACTTAATTGTACAAGAATGGGGACATTCCTTCCGAACTTGGATTAATACCTTGGGGTTTTATATTCTGGGATACAGAAATACTGAAGGGGTAGAGTAAAGAAGTAGGCATTTTTTCAGTTCTGACTCATCTGTTTGCAAACTCATACATACAAATTAATAAATGATAAAGAGGATCGTTCAATATGGTTAAAGCAAGTTAACTTTTGCTTCATATCTTAGTTACAATGTTAGGTAGAAGCAAGGACGTGCTTTCCTCTTTCTGCCAGTAATAGTCATAGAAGTAGCTATTTGAGTCTTAAAAATCAATTAATTAGCATTATAGTTAGGTTAAATTTTTATTACTGGTGTTGTGTCTGTATATTCTTAACTTTTAAGTATATACAGTTTGCACAAGAAGTATTGAAATGAAAATATAAATATATGTACCTTGCAGCATACAACCGTCTCAGCATTATGCACTTCTCAAGTGAGTCAGGTATTTGCCAAAATACAATAATTTGATCTTGGTCAACTAGGCTTGCCGTGAGAGCTCTGGATTATTTATTAATTTGCTAACCAGAATATTCTGAGTTAAATTCATTTCTAAAAGTAAATTATATTATAGCCATTGCATTCCCACAATCTATTAAGAAAGTTACCCATTTTTTTTAAAAAAAATGAAATAAGTTTAGTTTGATAAGACTTGTTCTTACAAATTCATACTAATTACTGCATTGTTTTCAAGAAGATTAGTTTAATTCTTAGATATCAATATCAGAGTGGCTGGTTTATACCATAATTTCCAGATCCTTCTTTTTCTCCTTTTAAAGATAAAGGTAGTATTTTCTCATTTCCTTTGGCCTCAGATAGTCTTAATCTTTAAGTCATCAAGTTTCTGTAGTAGGACTAAATCGCATTTCAAACTTTCTCCCATTTCAAAAATTTCTTCAAGGCTCTACTAATCTCCTTTTGTAAACCCTATAATAATCATTATCCACATCTTTTCCCATCTCTTGATATGTCACTTGCATTTCAAATTTATCATTTTATAGTTGTTTATAATCCACAATTTCTTCAAAATATTTCTATATTATTTAGAATTTTCTCTTTTACATGACTTCTTTAAAATTTCAAAAAATATGTTGGCAGATGTAGAAATTATTGATGTTAGTTTAGTTGTAAGCCTCCCAATTATTCAAAGACCCTTTGAATTGTCTCCAGTATCATACCTTTATCTGACATTTTTAAAGTTTCTTCCTAAAATGTACATCTGTTCTCTTTTGGTATTTACAAAATCTCATTTCTTTATTTTAAATTTGCACCAATAATCTCTTTCGTCATAGGCTCTACAAGTCCCATTCCCGCAAAAGTGTTTTATTTACCCAATTTTTCAAAGTTCTTCAAGTCCTAATATTCCAAATTCATTTGCTTCCTTAATTCATTTAAACCTTTCTTAGGTTGATTTTTTATTTAGCTTTTTGCCATTTATTTCATGTTTTTAAATTCTTTAAATTGTAAGGTAATCTTTCTTGTATTTCAAGATGAAGTCTTACTCACCAGGTGAATTTTCAGACTTGTTCAGAAGATCTCTTTTAATGACATACTTCTTCCACCAAGCCGGTCGGGCTTAGGGCTTAGGGCTCAGATGCGACATAATTTTAGCAATAAGTAATTGGATTTATAATTTTATTAATGGGAAATATTTTTAGCACAGGTTACCTAATTTAATTCATTTTAATATTATCATTGTATTTATTGTTATTTGTTGGTGTGATTTTTAATTTCCTGTACACCGCCCTGAGTCCATCTTGATGGAGATAGGAGGGGTATATAAATCGAATAATAAATAATAAATAAATAAATAACTGTAACATAATTGTAATTCAGAAAGTGATTAGAAAGTGAGGTTAGACTAATGTAATGTCCTTAAGGGCTCTACCCCAGCTAAGCTTGATGGTGCTTAGACCCGCAGGAGAACTACAGACCTACAGTTTCCTTATAGGGAGGAGCTGTCTGGAACACAAATCGGCAATCTTCTCTCCTTCTCTCCTGTCTGGAGAGGAACAGCATTTCTGCTCCTTCGGAGTTGCCTAATTCACAATTTTCCTCACCTCAAAGTGCTAGTTCTCAATTTTTCAAAGATAATACCAAACCATCAAATTTTTCCTTTATTACCACAGTACATAATTCATCTAGCCTTAGACATTTGAACATAGTAATTTACTGACAATAACTCTTATCAATCCCAGGCTTCAATCCTGCTTCTTCATGTGGGTCTTTAAATTTGCCTCGTGAAATCTGTAGTCACTTATTTGAGAGGCGTTGGATAGTTCTGCCACCTCCTTGTTACCCTTTAGCATGTTAATATCTTCACTGCGCGTTTGTGATATGATTTATGTGCCTTTCATTGCGAATCTATATAAAGAAGCCCTGGTCCTTGTACTGGTCTTTGTTTACCTTCCCCTTGGTTGGATTGGTAATGGGAGAAATCAGCAATGCGGGTAGTCCTCAACGTACGCCCACAATTGAGCTCAACATTTCTGTTGCTAAGTGAGACATTTGTGTTTTGCCCCATTTTACGACCTTTCTTGCCACAGTTGTTAAGTGAATCGCTGCAGTTAAGTTAGTAACACGGTCATCAAGTGAATCAGGTTTCCTCACTCACTTTGCCAGAATGTTGCAAGAGACAATTACATGACCCTGGGACATTTGCAACTAATCATAAATACGGTATGAATCTGTTGCCAAGCATCTGAATTTTGATCATATAACCGGGGGATGCCACAATGGTGGTAAGTGTGAAAAATGGTCGCAAGTCACTTTTTTCAGTGCCATTGTAACTTTGAACTGTTGTAAATCGAGGACTACCTGTCGTTCCTCCATTTATTTTAACTGAGAAGTTGTCTACTTCACGGCAACAGTCGTTTACTTGGAAAAAGGGGTCAAATCGGGGAGTCTAATTAAATTGGCCTGATAGGGAAATGGATCATTTGCCTACTTGGTCTTGGGAACCCTTGGTAGGAGCTTTCCTTTTTTCCCCCCTAGGGATTATAAAATGTGACCCCAAGTTGCCAGATGATGCACCTTTCCCTCTACCTCCTCCCAGACCAAAGAATGTAATCTTTGACGATGAAGAGAAATCCAAGGTAAAAAAATAATTCATTGGCTAGATACTATACAGTAATTGCTTTGCTCTATCTAAGGTTTGAAACTCTTAGCTTTTCAAGGTACCGCATCACCTGAAAAGATTTTGGGTTGAAAGAGAAAATGTGAGCTATTTAGGGGGTTGCAGTGAACTGGCACCAGCAAGTTTTAATAAGCTTGGATAGAACTAGGATTGGATGGATTATTTGTTGCTCCTCAGTTCCCATCGTTGTTGACTACTTGTTTGGGGCTTCTTCTTTTTTTTTAATGGACTGATAGATTTGTAATCAGACAACTTCAGGAGCGCCCAGATTGCCCTGGTCTGGGCTAAAAGATGAAATTGTCTGTAGGCATTGTTACAACAATGGGCCATACAGTTCAATATAATATTGTTAAAAACAAATTGGCCACACTTGATTGGTTCACTAAACCTCCTGCTTTTCTTCCCTTAAACAAGTTTAGAAACAGCCAGTGAAATCTGGCTGTTTATCTTAGTACATCATGGATTATGCTAGCCTGCTCTACCGAGAAAGCAAAAAATATTAAATTTATTGTTACTCTGTTGTTGATTATAATACTTTCAGGGGTATTTTAGCACTCTATTAAAGTATATAAAGCTGAGTTTTCTAATGGTCTGATTGATTTAAAAGGATAACATTATGTGGAGATTATTCTGCTCTGTATCTCTTTTTTTTTTTCAAATACCCTTCTATTGTAAGCTTTCCACAGACACCTGTTTTATTCTGATCTCTGTGTCTTTGCAGATGCTAGCCCGCCTGCTCAAAAGTTCCCATCCTGAAGATCTCCGAGCCGCCAATAAACTCATCAAAGAGATGGTTCAAGAGGCAAGCTTTGCTTCCACCTCCATATATTTATCAATTGGCATTGTTTGATAAATTTGTCTTTGACGTTTTCGTGCCAGGGCTTTTCCTCCCCACAAGTTATTTCACAGGGATTTTTCCTGTGCACATGGAAGGCAGAGGTTTCCAAGATTCAGAAATAAAATATGGTCTTGAAATACATGTCTGGTGAGCTATAAGAGCTTCCTGTGGGGTTGCTTAGGATACTTAGTTAGCTGCAGTATCTATCAGTGATCTTGATAGAATAACCCTGGGATAGCATTAGCTGAGGCCCTCTTCAAAGTCTTTGAAGATAATAGGATTGCCATGTTTTACATTTTCTAATCTAAGGAGTAGGACGCAGTGTCTCAGTAGCTAAGATGCTGAGCTTGTCGATTAGAAAGGTGGTTTGAATCCCTAGCATCACGTAACAGAGTGAGCTCCCATTACTTGTCCAGCTTCTGCCAACCTAGGAGTTCGAAATCATGTAAAAATGCAAGTAGAAAAATAGGAACCACCTTTGGTGGGAAGGTAACAGCGTTCTGTGTGCCTTTGGCATTTAGTCATGCCAGCCCCGTGATCACAGAGACATCTTCAAACAGCGCTGATTCTTCTGCTTTGAAACGGAGATGAGCACTGCCCCCTAGAGTAGGGAACTACTAGCACGTAAGCGCGAAAGGAACCTTTATCTTTTTAAGAAGTAGGAAGAGGTTGTAACCATTCTCTTCTTCCAGGACCAAAAGCGAATGGAGAAGATTTCCAAGCGAGTGCAAGCCATTGAAGAAGTAAATAACAATGTGAAACTGCTGACTGACATGGTGACTAACTATAGCAATGGAGAGATGACCGAGAGTAACGAGGATCTCATGAAAGTGAGCAGGCGTCTACAGTTTTGCATTTTGTTTTGCAACACGTGCTAATGGATGATTTGAAATTCTTAACTATGAATACATGTGGCGTTCTTACAACATAAGCAGCAAAATGTCCCATTTATGTTTGCATGAAGAAGCTAAAATTGTTAGTCCTTGCAAGGCATCATTGAAAACCCTTGGTTACATAATTTAACGTAACAAAGGTGCTCACAAAGATTGGTCTTCTAAGTATCTCCGCAGTTACCCTTGAGGCTCAGCTGCCTGATTATTTTTTCATTCATTTCATTTTGCATTTCTGTGGCTGTTGCTTAAGCCGCATGAGTAAATCAGTCACCTGAATGCAACTAAGATTTGCAAACATTGGTATGTGACTGTGCTAATAATTGTATATATTCAGCAAATATTCACATTCAGCAAGTTTGCTTTTATTTTTAAATACCATTATCTAAATTGTTCCTAATACTTCCACTTCATTTACTGTTAGGTTGAACAGGTTCCCTATCATAGGTTCCAAATCAAATTACAGCATATTACATTTTGGCATAATATTTTGTGCACTACAGCCTACTTCATCAGAAATTTCCATATATCTGCTGACATGGACTTCAGTCTACAGAAAATGTATATGATACTTGTTTATCTTTAAGCTGCCTTAAGACTGCTTATCTGTTGCATCAAAGATATGTTAATCTTTATTAGCATATTTTTTTTGCCTGTCATGTATAGTACTTTGTGACACCCTTTCCTAGAGTTTCTAAACTGGTCAGGATGTTGGGAATTCTGATAGTCTAATATGCCAGAGTTGGATGGGAAAGACTGATAGAATCAGAAACCAGTTAGAATTCTAGGAGTTAAATTGCACAGGTCTTAAAGCTGCCAAGGTTGGAGACCACTGAATTAGAAGATTAATCTGACAATCCTCCAGAAGAGGGCAGAACATGCCTTTTGCTCTTCTGTTCTACAAATTAGCCACAATAAACGAAGCAGTATCTGGACTTACATGTGGGACGACTGACCCATTGTGATACTTAGCTTAATTTGGCTTCATATCTCACATGACTGAATCCCTGAATTCCTGCCTTATTTCAAAAAACATACTTAAACAAACTATAATTCAAAGTGTTGTGTGCACCCAACTATTGAATTTAGCCTTTAAACCTGAAATTTAGTAAGTGATGTCAATTGATGACTGAAAAGTGTTAATGTTTCAGGAATAGCTCAGTAAAAGAAACTGCAACTTTTTCATCTTATTGAAACTATCACTTATGGGGCAAACACTGGCTGCTCCTTTCAGAAGTTGTGAATCCATGAATAAAATGAGGAATTACTAAACTGGAATTGGGATATGCGCCTCACTAATGCTCGTCATAATCTTGACTTATGTGTAGGCATGAATACCTCTGACTGCACATTTAATTTCAAATAGATGAAAAGGAGGCCGCTGTATTTAGATCTGTTGCTTCAAGGTCATTCAGACCCAAGATCCAGGAAATCTGTTGTCCTGAGCCACATTGTTCCTGTAATTACGACTGAAGGATTCACATTCTAGAGTGCTTCTGAATGGGGCTTCCCACATTGTCTTTCTTTTCTAGTTTTTCCCCCTTTTGCTTCTTTTCAAATGAATCAATTTTATAATTTCATGCAGGTTCACCCAGATATAGTCAGTAAAATAGAACCACCCCACTTACTTGACTATGTATTTTTATGCCTAGAAGTGCACTTAATTATGCTGAACTTTAATATTCCTCATTATAGGAGCTGTATCAGCGCTGTGAACGCATGAGGCCCATGCTTTTCAGGCTTGCTAGTGACACAGAGGACAATGATGAAGCTCTGGGTAAGTTATCTTTGAGCAAGCATTCAGTTACACATTAGAATAAATTCAAGTAAACCCTAAGGTATCAATAGATTTCTTCACAGTTCATTATAAATTACTCTAAATATGAGTTTCTGGATTAAAGTGCATCCAAAGTTACCTTGTGCATAGGTAGACTTTGTGAGCTTTCACTTCTGACATCTCTGTTGTCATCCCCTGGTGAGCATTTTTGTGTCTGTTCTAACCAGGTTAGAGTGGAAGAAAAATTGGTTATCAATGTATAGACTTGTTGCATTATGTTGATATATTATGAGTATTAACTAAATGTCAATGTGACTTTCAACTGAAGGTTTTAAACCTACTAACAATTTAGGCTTAAAATGTTTGTATTTTTTATTGCAGAAAAATTAATACTAGGCTTTATCTCTATTGTGGAACATTTGATTTACCCTCTGAACATTCACTTCTATCATATTGGTCTTGTTGCAGCTGAAATTTTGCAAGCTAATGACAACTTAACACAAGTGATCAATTTGTACAAGCAGATTGTGAAAGGAGAGGAGATCAATGGTGAAACAACGGCCGGTTCTCTCCGAAGTAAGGAAACTGAATAATAAGCTGCTGACATAGGAGGGGAGGGCTCGGAGTCTTGTCTAAAATAGGATTGTGAATATGATATCCAACTTTAGGGTTCAAAAAGTCATCTTATGTGACTAGCTCACTCTCATGTAGTCCATCTCTAGGACTGAAAAAATAAAATAAAACCGTAAATAATCAGGGAATGATGGCTGTGGGGAGTTGAGGTAGGGTAAGGATTTTTGCAGAGCAATCTCTTGACTGACAAGGCAGTGATTGCTAAGAGCTGCGCTTGTTGCCATTCTGTTCTTCTTGGTATAGACTTTGTTTCTTTGTTTAGGCAGCACTTCTGCACTTCTGGATCTGTCAGGACTGGACATGCCACCTGCGTACCCAGCCATACCAACTTTCTCAAGCAGTAGCTCAGCAACTGTGCCGGAGCAAAGCAGCTCAGTCTCTCTGTTGGATGATGAGCTCATGTCACTAGGTAAATCCATGGTTCTGCAGAGCAGAAGGTGATGGTTCTAAAAGTGGTGTTTGAGCAGAATAGAGTGGGCCAGGTGGGAACACTTTTCAGAAATGAAATTTGAGAAAAATTTTAACTCATTTCTCAATCTCTTCTTTTGCTTAAAGAAAATTCTGTATTTGTGGAAATAGGTCTTGCAGGGTTATTGTTCTTTGTCAAATGTTGAGCAGATCGTTATGAATACCAGTTGTTTGCTCTGAGTGTAGCTTTTCGTCTATAGCAGCAATAGCACTTAGACTTCACAGCGCTTTAGAGCCCACTCTAAACTATGAGATCCACATATAATTTGTGCATAAATTCTGCATTTGCAAGAAGAGTTAATTATTAATTCCTCTAAATCAAGAATTGGCAATTTGGGAAGGATTTAAGTACATTTGTACAATAATATATGGACTTACAACAGACCAAATGTTACTGAAAGCCTTGCTTATTGGCTGTGATCTTGCAGATTGCTATATTATTAAATCTTATTCTTTACTGTTTAGAACATCCTTGTTCTTAGAGCACCATGGTTAGAATGCAGTATTGCAGTCTAATTCTGCTGACTGCCAAGACTTTGATCCTCACTGGCTCAAGGTTGACTCAGCCTTCCTTCCAGCCTTCCGAGGTTGGTAAAATGAGGACCCAGATTGTTGGGGGCAATATGCTAAACCCATAATTAATTAATTAATTTATTGAATTGATTGTGTATTGGGGGCATTGTATGACTATTCGTTAATTTACTGTTTTAATCATTTTGTATGTTTTAATGTGTTTTCCATATTATACTGAGTTACTGGATTGCAGAGGAATACCACTGTAGTTTGGGCTCCTCACTTTTAGATTAATTGGATTTCCTTTTCTCATATCTGTTCTTTCTGATTCCCTGTCTAGGGCTTACTGATCAAGCAACTTCTTCAGTCCAAGGCGCAGACAACAGTGGGTGGAACAGTTTCCAGGTAAGGATCTTGGTTATCAGAAAGCTGAAAGGACATCATTGGTTGATAAAGCCTAAACTTTGGAACTAGAAATCAATGGAATAATAAAGCTGTGACAACAGATTCTTCAAGATAATCTCCCATATTGTACTCTTAAAGAATGCTTCAATCAAAATGTATCCCAATTATCCAGTGGAAATCTAAATGGAGATTATTTTAAATAGTTGACTATTTAGATCTGTAAAGGTGCCCTTGCATGTTGAACTGTTTGTGTAGCATAGGTATGTGAGCAAGGTTGTGTTTTTTCTTTTTCTTTCTCTTTCGTTTCTGCTATAATTTTGCACCAGGTTGAAACCAATTTCATTGTATTTAAGTACAGTGACAATAAAGATTATACTTAGACTTATTTAAAATTGCTATCAACTTGTGTGAAACAAACCCAAGGGGTTTTTTTGTATTGCAGGTAATATACTGTTCTTTATCTAAGGCAGGGGTCTCAAACTTGATTTTATTCAGGCCGCATCAGGAGGCCGGGGTGGGCGGGCCAGTGTAGGAGGGACCAGCTCGATGTCACTCATGTTGGTGGCCCCTGTGGTGGCCGGAGCACTCTGCCAGCTAAAACGGGTTCCTGAGCTCCGTTTTCAACTGCCATGGCCTCCTGCAAACCCCTGCCAGTGAAAACAGCTGGTGGGGGCCCTCAAAAGCTCTGTTTTCACTGGCAGAGGGTTACAGGAGGCTGTGGCAGTCAAAAACTGAGCTTGGGAGCCCGTTTTTGCCGGCAGAAGCACCGCAGGTCACTCCTTTACTGTTTTCAGGGCAGCCCTGTAGACCAGATCTAAGTATCCCGTGGGTCAGATGCAGCCCCCGGGCCGTGAGTTTGACACCCCTGATCTATGGATTGTACTTAAGCTATTCAGTTTGGCTGTGTTTTTGTGGGGGAAATTTTGTGTGTCAATTTTTCTTCTTCTTCTTCTTCTTTTAAAGTCATCTGAGAGCCCAGAAATGGGTGTCCCTTCAGGACTACCGGCTCTAATAGGGAAAGCTGAAGCTGGACAGCCTGCATCTCCTGCTGCCACTAGTGGTATGGATGACCTGGACCTGCTAGGCAAGACTCTGTTACAGCAGTCTCTTCCCCCAGAGTCTCTTCAAGTCAGATGGTAGGAGGCAAGGAGGGGACGGGCAGAGGGTGTTTCTGAAAAGGGAGTAGCGTCTGCTGAGCAGAAAGCCAGTTCTTGGCCCCTCTCTTGAAACTCTCACTCTCTTTCATACTTTGCAGGGAGAAGCAGCCACCCCCTCGATTAACCCTGCGTGACCTCCAAAACAAAAGCACTTCCAGCCCATCTCTGAGCACCAATAGCACTTCTTCCATCTTCCCAAATCTCTCTTCGAACCCTGCTGTCACTCTGCCCATGGAAAAAACGGCCCCTGTTTTGGCCCCTCAAGGGTCGCCGACTCTGCCTGGAAGTGCAAGCCTTCCAGCAGGTCTCCCAGCTTCCACACACCCCTTGGAATTCTCACTGACGAATGTCACTGTGCCTCTGGAATCTATCAAGCCAAGTGAGTTTGAGCAAAGTTCTGGAGAATGGTCTCATCCCAAAGCATCTGGCTTAGCTCATTTATTGTGGTGGAATCTCTAGCTTGGGTGGGGAGGGAGGGGGGGACGGCTGGTGAGCTTGGAGTCCTTGCAGGGAAGGGAAGCGATGAAGGCCAGGAAATTCCCCCCCCCCCCTTAGAATTCCTGACAGCCTTTAACTTTCTGTTCCCAAAATAATGTAGTCAGTCTGATGAGATTCTTGTAAATAGACAACAGCAAAGAATGATCACCTCACAATATGCTCTGTTTCCTTGTGTCTGACATTGATGCAAGTTGGAAAACCTGGAAAAAAAGTTTGTGGTTTGTGCAAAGAATTCTTCTCGATTTACACGTGCAAGATACCTCCATTGCCTCAACCTGGCTTTTCAAAGACAAGGGAAAGAGGTTGAGGAAAGTTAAAATGTGGGGTTCCCACTAGTTGAAACATAAAGGACAACCAAGTTAAGAGAGGTAGAATTTGGGGAGGGGAGGGTGGGTTGGCCTGTCTATTCTTTTGTTTTATGCCTCTCCTGGTGGTGCTTATTCTAGGCAGCATCCTCCCAGTGACTGTGTATGACCAGCATGGTTTCCGTGTCCTCTTCCACTTTGCCAAGGACTCTCTGCCTGACCGACCTGATGTACTAGTGGTGGTCATCTCTATGCTAAGCACAGCCCCTCTGCCCATTAGGAACATCATCTTTCAGTCTGCCGTCCCCAAGGTAATATTTTTATGCAAATGAAAACTTCATGTACACCTATTTTAATTGTTTGGCAACACAAGGAAGTCACCACCCATCCTCAAATTACCTAGCGTAATTGCCTAAGTGCGTAAGTGCCTAAGTAAGCACTTACCTACCTAGTACTTACTTTGCCTACAATTTCTGCTGATTTTTTTCCAACTTAGTTAAGCAGAAGTCATAACTTACTACTGAAAGGCATGTCTTGGTTTCATCCCTTATTTTCTCTTACCCGAAAGGCTATTGCTGATTAATAGTTTAAAATGTAACATTTGTTAAAAACCCGAGGCTTTGGAGAACAACTACCAGTTACAGGAGAATAATTCTGCTTTTTTGTTTGGGGTTAAAGTTTCACTTCCATACATTCATGTGAATCTGGAGGGAGCAAGTCCCAGGGGTGATCGATATGTTGATATGCTGCCCTTGATACACTGATTGCAATGGGCGGTTCCTTGAAATAATTTTGTTTAGCTAGTTAAAGAATTTTTTTTGTTAATGATTGCTTTCATATTTCCCATTGTCTTTTCATTGAAAGAAAAGAAATGTAATATTCGTAAAGGCTGTAAAACAAGCTTGAATTGGAATTATGATCTAAAAGATCTGGAGGGTCATATTATTATATAAATCAGACTTCTGATGGATGTGGTTTAATTTATCAGTCCAATTCTTCCAGAGAGTAGATACAAAGCCTGCAACCTTTCTAATTAGGTAATGCCATTGGTTGGAGGCAACCCTTCTTCTTTAATGGTTAAATCATAGAGTTGCATTGATGTGCTTTTATTTGTACAGGTGATGAAAGTGAAACTGCAGCCACCTTCAGGGACAGAGCTCCCACCATTCAACCCAATAGTGCCCCCTACAGCAATCACGCAGGTCCTCCTGCTTGCAAATCCACAAAAGGTAACGTTACCTCCTTAAGGGAAATAAGTGGGGCCGTGTTCTTGATCTAGAGTTGTCTTACTCAGAAGTCCTAGTTCCTCTACTCTACTCCTTACCCCACATTTGCAAATCTCAGCCATCATCCCTGAGTCCTTCTCTTAATTGTTACACATCTTTTTCTCTTGTCTAGGAGAAAGTAAAACTACGATACAAGCTGACCTTCACCATGGCAGATCAGACTTACAATGAAATGGGAGATGTGGACCAGTTCCCCCCTCCAGAATCATGGGGAAATCTCTAGTGCCACAGCCAGTGTGCTGGGTCACGTTTCTAAAGATTCTGCCTCACTTAGGACCAGAACCTTCCCAGGATTGGCTTCTGTTTGGCCTCTACTTTCAGACTGGAAAGGCAGGCGCAGGAGGATGAGAGGCAGAGAAGAACAAGAGGGGATGTCTGCCTTGGGGTCGGAGGGGCAAGAATGATTGAGTTGCTCTCTGTTCTTTGATTTCTGTTCTTATTTGATTTGTCCTTTACCCTCATCTTGTTGTCTCACTTTTTTGCTTTTCCTTCAGTGGAATAATATCAGCACAGTTGAGCTTTAAAGAGACACTTTAGACCTTCTTCTGTACAGCTTTCCCATCTGCTGAAGTAGTATCAGATCTTACACTTTCCCATTAATACCACTTCTGCACAAGCAACCCTGACATGTTAATAGATCAGTTCTGGGTTTTCAGAAGGCAACACAAAAGATGGGGCAAGATAAGTACCCAGTACTTTGTCATAGGGGAACTAACTGTCTCATTTAAAGCTTTGTGAATCTTTAGGACTACAGGGTAGCTGTTTCTGTTTTGCTCACGAAGCCTTCATTCTCCCAAAGGCTAGGCAAGGAGGGGAGCGTTGACCTAATTCTCAACATATTGATTAACACTCCAGGAGTCAGAACCAGACCGAGTTAACAGGATGGGCAACAAAGTTTATAAGGGAAGTTTGAAAACTGTTTTGCTCCATGATTTGCTTTTCTGGGAATATACTACCAATATACTGTATGCAGGATCCATCTTCAGATCCATATTGTTGTATGCAAAGCCCCTAGCTCCATCTTACACAATCCAGTCTTTGAAACCCACTAGAACACAAAGGAAGAAATTGTCGAGAGATAAAGATATATTCCCCTAATATGTTTCCCTTCAAACCATTAGCAGCTATAGCTCCCTTTTTCATTTCCATAAAATGGCATGCTCAAGAGATAACCAGACTTGGAAACATGCAGTCTGTAAGGCTGCTCAATTTATTTTCATGAGCAAAATGTCCGTGGAAGTGTTAGGAGTTCTCAACTGGTTTTATAATAAATTGCATTAAGAGGGATGAAATTAAGCATTGCCAGCAAAAAGTAAATGGGATTGAGAAGTGAATGACATTTTCACCCAATGGAGTTGCATACTTTCTTCAGTCAAATTGACAGGTTTTGATGGGAAATATTTCTGGTTAGGTTCTGCTATGACTGGATACTTTTAATTTCTGATCTCTTTTTTCAGGTTTATCTTTGCCCCTTGCTTTTTTTAGAGTTGGTTTCATTTAAGTTTTGAAGTCTATGTTTTTGTGTGTGTGTATCTACACACACACACACACACACACACACACACACACACATTCTGCACATAGAAAAAGAGCCCTAAAATAGACAGTGTGAAGTCTGCTGTATTAATGAGAAATATTTTTTCCCAAAAGTGCATTCTAAGATCTGGGGCCTCCTGAAATAAGCATGAGGATCCTATATAGAATTGTAGTCTTGCAAGTCTCTTGTTTTTCTCCTACTGGTAATTTATAAACTTCATTTTGAACTTAAATGGTTTGCAGTCACTCTGTTTTTGGTGGAAAAGAGTAGTGGCTCTTGATATCATGATTTACATGGAACTCTGCCTGTATCATCTCTATTTTGGGCCAAATCCATACTATGTACAGTATAATCTGCACTTTTAAAAAGATGTACTGAGAAACTGAATGTATTATGCAAATATCTCATCTTTTTGTAACACTTTATGGTGTTTCTACCAGTTAACTGAAATCTTGCCTTTGTGAATTGGTGACACTGCTGGCGCAGTCTTTTAATGCAGTCTGATAGGCGACAAATGTAAGGAGCAAGATTCTCAAAATGCAAAAAGCACCATTGATTCCTTGCTTCTGGATTTCTGTAACATGTTTGGGATATTTACGGGTATTCATGTCTGCTTTAAAAACTGTCCTGGAGGTTAGCCCTGACAAACACTTGATAATCCACAAATACTAAGCATTTTTATAAAAAATACTAATGCATTTTTTTTTTAAAAAAAAAGCAATTTACTGATATTTTATGCTGATCACTTGACTTAGTCGGAGGATAAGTGTAGGAGCAGCCATTTCCAGTCATAATGAGTTATGTTCCTCAGTCTCAATTCCTGTTTTAGTACAGTAACTTCCAATATAAGTAAGATATGACCATATCGACCACAGTTGCCTCCATATTCCATGCAAGGTAGTGTTTGAATAGTGATCTGTAGAGCAATTACAGAGCAACATTATTTGGCAGAAAGCAAAAGAGATGGCTGCCAATGCTAAGCATGGCTTTTAACTCTAGGAAACCTTGCCGACCGTTCTTCCTACTCCTGTTCTAGGCAGGGTTATTGTAACCTCAAACTGTATAACATACGGTAGTTTGTGGCCAAATCTGCTCTGCAAATATTAATAGCTCTCACTTCCTCTTCCTGCTGCTTTTTGCAGGGCCTCTTCAGCAGTAATTTCTGCTATGTGATAGCCAGACTCAGTGGGAAAGGGAGGAAGTGCATACTTGCATTTGAGATATAGCAGTAACTACAGGTAGAGATTGATGCCTTATTTGGGGCTTGATACTGCTACTGTCTACAAATTTCTATCCCACACAACTTCTCCTTCTTAGGTTATTTCGTGAATTTGCTTCCTTTCTATTTTTGGTGGACATTATTGTACTATAACTAAATGTTATCTTTGGTGGTAATCTTCGTAGCTTAGTTAATTAGGGCGATTGGATTTTAGAAAGAAAGCTGAAAGCGATCTGTAAGAAGGAAAAATAATTAATATTAGATTATACCAGTATACAGCAGTGATAGATTAATAAACTTTAACAGAAAAGCCATAATTATTCCACACGATAAGGGCAGCCGCATACTCCATCATTTTTGCAGGTTGTGAGATGGTGACTGCAACCGCCCAGAAATGATTTTTCTTCATATTCCCTTAATCTGTGTAAGAAAATTAATGAGCTCTTTTTTTTTTTTACCTCGGTGAAACTGAAATTTAATGTCTTAATAAATATCTGAATTTAAGTAAGCAAGGAACCAAAAAGAATACCTTCCCTATTTTAACACACCTGAGAAGTATCCTGGATCAGACATTTTCCTCTATTAGGTAACATTGATTTATTATGTGCCATCACCTTGGTGTTGACTCTTACCGGCCACAAAGCTAGGCCCAAGTGAGTGGTCCTTCAGATTTTCCAACAGGGCATCTACTGCTGTGGTGATCATTTCCATCCATTTCATTGCTAATCATCCTCTCTTAGATTTGTCAAGGTCTTCACATACCTTGAAATATAATTTGAATCTGGACATCTGTGCCTTGAATGACAACTCGGGATTGATTCGTTATATGACAGTTATGGCGAACCTATGGCACAGGTGGCACGCAAAGCCATTTCTGAGGGCACGCGAGGCGTTGCCCTGTCAGCTCCAGCACGCATGAGCATGCTGGCCAGCTAATTTTTGGCCTTGATTTGCGGCCAGTTTTTGCCCTCCTGAAGCCTCCAGAGGGAGAAAAATGGCTCACCAGGCAACCCGGAAGTCCATTCCTGAACTTCCAGTTTGTGTGTTGGGCCTTTTTATGCCCTCCCCGGGCTCCAAAAAAGCTGTGTGCACATGCGCGGGGCAGCAGGGGGTGTCACGCGTGCATGTTCAGGGAACACGGCATGGGAGGCATTAAATTATGGGTGTGGGCACATGAGCGCGCACAATAGCACGAGCGTGTGTGCTTTTGGCACCCAGGGCTAAAAAGGTTCGCCATCACTGTTGTATGATCTACTTGGCTCTCTCTGGGATTATCGGGAGCCTTTTGCAAAACCAACCTTCTAAATTTTTTCTATCCTGCTTCTTCAAAATCCAACTTCTGCTTCCATAGAGTAACAGAAAAAAGTATCGCCTCCACAGTTCTGATCTTTGTAGATGCAAATGTTTCACACTATATCTTTTCCAAAGCCTTCAGTTGCGATCCTACCAAGTGCAAATCTGCAGCGTATTTAATAATAATAATAATAATATTTAATATTTATAAAACCGCACCCTCTCCCCACAGGGACTCGGGGCGGTGCACAGGTAGAATAAAAACAATAAATACATACAAACAATTCTAAAAACAAATTAAACATAACCTGCGCTAAAATTTCCCCATTAAAACTAAACAGTACTAATTTCCCAATAAAACCCCCAAAGACAGAGAGACTTATCCTAGGCCGGCCAGACAGAAAAAGTGAGTTTTTAATTTAAGACGGAAGGAGCGGAGGTCCGTGGTGATCCTGATATCGGGGGGAAGGTCGTTCCAGAGGGCCGGGCCCGCCACAGAGATAGCCCTTCCCCTGGGTGTCGCCCGCTGACAATGTCTAGTGGACGGCCTCCTGGCCACGGCTGTCACTTGATCTTCCATGGACAGCCGGGAATCCAGGAGGACACCCAAATTGCGCGCCCCATCCACAGGGGCAAGATGTTCGCCCCCTATGGCCAGCGATGGAGTGAGCTGGTTGAATCGGGCAGACGGAAACCACAGCCACTCAGTCTTGGTCGGGTTGAGCCTAAGTCCGTTACTTCCCATCCAGATCCGCACGGCTTCCAGGCACTGGCACATCACCGCTACGGCATCGTTGGGGTGGTTTGGGGTAGATATATACAACTGAGTGTCATCAGCGTATAGATGGTATTCTACCCCAAAACCACGGATGATCTCACCCAGCGGCTTCATGTATGTGTATTTCTTCACGGCTGCTGTTAATCCTGAAAGACAGAAACTCTACCATTTCAGTATGTTTATTTGTCAGTTTTAAGGCAGTGGTTGTATCTCTTGCTATTCATTTGGTCATCTTTATATTTAAACTTTGTCTCGATTTTTTCATTGATGCTCCTTTGCTTCCATTACTTGAGCTTGCATATCATTTGGATTTTCCGTTATCAGAGCAGTGTCATCAGCATACTGCAGATTTGTGATGTTTCTGCCTCGAATTTTAATTCTGTACTTTATTGTTTTCCAATCCAGCCTTTCTCAGTATATATCCAGCATATAAATTTGAATGAATTGGGAGAGAGTATACAACCTTATCTCATCTTTTACTGACTGAAGTCAGTTTGTTTAACTGACAGTTTGTGCTTACTGTGGCTTCCTCTTCTGTTTTGCATAAGATCCATGAGATACTCTGAGATTCCTGTTTTTCTAGGGACACTACTGTGCATAGTTTGACATGCTCAACGAAATCCAAGGCTTTTCTATAGTTCTGAAGCAAGTACTGATTTCACTGGTGTATTTTCTCACTTATCCAACGTATGTCAATAATAATGTTTCTTGTTCCTCGGTCTTTTCTAAAACCCGCTTCAACATCTGGCATTCTCCTTTCCTTGTACAGCTCTAATCTACATTGTATGATCCTAAATGTTGTTTTGCTAGCACAAGGGATTAAGAATATTGCACAATAGTTTGGACATTTTGCTATTTCTTTTCTTTTCTTTTTGTATTGGGACACAGATCTTTTTCAGTCTGTAGTCTACTGCAGGGGTCTCCAACCTTTGCAACTTTAAGTCTGTAGGACTTCAGCTCCCAGACTTCTCCAGCCAGCATTACTTCTCTTTCAGACTTAAAGTTGCAAAGGTTGGAGACCCCTGGTCTACTGTACTGTTTTCCTAATTTGCAGGCATACTTTGATTTTGTTGGCTGTTTGAGGTAACTCAGATGACAAGCCCAAAAGGGAATATCAACTCTACCTTTATTGTAAGGTTAAATTAACAAAATATTACAAGACTGAAAATATTTTGGCCCTCCTACCCTTTTTCTCTCCTGAAAGTCAGGGACAGTTCCTTCTGAAATGCTTCTCATGCCTCTTCTACTTCCATGGACCAAGATATATTTTAGAAGTCACTTGTCCAATCGGAAGCTCTTCTTTCTGCCTTCCACATGCCATTAACAGATTAGAACCTTTATTAATTCTTCTGCCGTTTGCATAGTTCTGCAGAAATTCCATTCTTAAAGTCCTCTGACTTGCTAACGTTGGCCTGTTTTTTTCTACTAGTAGAGGTGCTCAAAAATAGGGAGCGCCTTTAAAGGTATCTTAAGATACCTTTAAAGAATTGTGAATTAAAATAAAAGAAGTATTAATGTGGTAGTAGTAGATGGTAGTAATGTGGTAGTAGAGATGGTAGTAGAGCTAGTAATTGACTCCAATAAGCACAAATAAGATGGACTGAGTAAGCTGACTTACTTAAAAGTATTTCAGCTTACTCAGTCCATCTTATTTGTGCTTATTGGAGTCAATTACTAGCTCTACTACCATCTCACTGACATCGTTTGGTATATCAGTTTGAGGTTGGAATATCTAAGTTCGCAGATCTTTTGGAAAACTTGGAGGAGTTTTTTGTACCTGTTTTCAGCATTGCCTCTGCTGCTTGTCTCATTCAATTGTTCTCTGAAATTTTGGGTAAGTTTTTTCCTGAAATTTTTGCCTTTAACATCGCTTGGCTGTTTACCCACTTTCTTTTGCCATCCATCTTACTTTCTTCTGTTTCTAGATCTTTGGCAGTCTTTTTTCACATTAATACTTTTTTATTTTAATTCACAATTCTTCTAGTTCCCTGTCAACAAGGTTCAAGATTTCAAAACAATATGTGATCTTGAAAATGGTTAGCACTACTCAAAGATCATATAATGGAAACTGGTCATCTTTCTTTTTCTGTTTTAGCTTGATTTCAATCTTGCACATATGTACAACAGGGCTATTACACAGCCATCCTCATCTTTGCTGTTACAACCAAGCTCTTCCACTGCCTTGTATCAATGATATAGTCAGTCTGATTTCTGTGCACCCCATCTGGTGATGTCCAGTTATACATGTTTCATTTTGGTTGTTCAAAGAATATTAGCAATAAAAAGTATCACTAGATTAGCAAAAACAGATTATTCTGCTTCATTTCTGTTTCTTAGACAATAGGTCCAACTGTCTTTTCAACCTTAAACTATTTCCTACTTTGGCATTCTAGTTTCCAACCACAAGCTTGCATGTTCTGCCAATTCCACATTAAACTTGAGCTTAAAGCCCATTGCTGTCCTCTTCTATACCAGTGATTGGAGGATACAAGTGTGCAACCATCATGTTAAAAGTCTTGACTGCAAAAGTCTAATATTCAGTCATTGACTGCACCATTTCCAATTATTCTGCTTGCTACAGTATCTCCTTGACTATGAAAGCAACATGGTTCTCCCTTTGTTCTTCATGTTCTGAGTAATAAACATGATCTTCTGACTGAAAGAGTCCAATTCCAGAACATTTCAGTTCACTGATGCCCAAGATGTTAATGTGTTACTGGTTCATTTCAACTTAACTGTGTTGAGCATCCCATGTTCATATTTCTTACGTTCTGTGCTCCCACTGTAATTCTGCCTTTGCAGCTCCAGCTTTTCTTATACACGGCAATATCAGCAGCTAGCCATTCCAGGGTCTTTAATCTGATTGCATTGTAAACACCATTAAAACTCCAAAAGAACATCAGCTTTTTCTAAGGAGAACATTGAAGCCCACTGACCCAAAGGGCCCATCTTCTGGCACTATATTGCCAGTCACTACCTTTCTAAGTGGCTTTCTTGCTAAAATAGAGGAATGGTTAAGCATTGCCTTCCGCATGGTATGAAATTCTGCCTTTGCCATTCTCACAAAACTGATCATCCACCTCCAGCATTTCCTATATTACTGAGATTATCTTCATAACTGAGTGTATCATCATCACTATCATCATTCGTTTAGCCATTGTCTATCCACTGCAGGATGAAAGCCTTTCCTGCATATTTCCAACCGATACATTATATATGTGTGTGTGTGTGTGTGTGTGTTAGTTTTATGGGCTGATCAATAAATAATAAATAAATAAGCTCATAAAACTAACACACATAAAAAAAATTCACACAACAGAACTCATGGCTTTCTGTCTAGATGGTCTCTGGTGATGAGCCGAAAGGCAGAAAAGGAAACAGTATGTCTCTTCCCTTAATTGGGGCCCTAACAGGGTGTTGTGGAATAATTATAGATAGATAGATAGATAGATAGATAGATAGATAGATAGATAGATAGATAGATAGATAGATAGATAGATAGATAGATAGATAGATAGATAGATAGATAGATACACACACATACATACATACATGCATGCATACATACATGCATGCATGCGGTATATACTCCCAGCATTCTTTACTCATCACTTCCAGGGACACCACTAGTACTACAAACAACTAATGTAGCAGAATTGCTTCAGTAGAATTATTATATAATGGCTTTCTCTAAATTGGAAGTCTGCTAAGTATGTTATATTTCAGTTCGCATAATTCCTGGTATTAGAGAAATTGTGGTCCAATGGATGACTGCTACAAATAGAACAGTGACCAGAATGGTTGTTTATGCTATTTTGAGCTGAGAAGAATACCCTGCTGTTACTTCCTTACATAATTTACAAGAATTGAGCTCTGTCCAACCAGTGACTTGAATTTAAACATTTAAATTCAATCAATTTAAATGTTTAAATTCAATCAAGACTTGAATTTAAACATTTATCTGCTATACTGTATGTTATAAAGTGCATATCATCTCACGTGCAACACACTTATGAGGAATTCTGAGAGAGAAATGTATTTATTTAGACAATTTAACCCTGTCTCTTGGATATACAATCCTAAATATTTCAAAATTAAATAAAACCCATTATAGATGGTAAATTCAAAGTAATCCATCCTTATTCTTACTTTCTTCACTTGTCTTTTAGGTTTTTTTTAATAAAACTGGGTTATGCAGAATTATCTGACCAGTGCACTGAAAAACTCTTTGATTCTGACCACTGTTATCCCTAGATTTTTTTTTACAAAATTACATTTACAATCAGCCTTTATCACCATTATTCATTTTGCAGGTACAGTCAAGCAACAATAGTTTAATGATTTTTCATCCCATAGCCTATGAATCAAAAGTCTTGCTTCCACTGAATTGAAATGAATAATTATTTACTTTCTCATAATAATATTCATTTGCATTATAACCCCCTAACTCTGTGCTTTTGCAAGATAGTAAAGGGTGTCAGCACTTGGCTAATCTTGTTTAAGTTAAAAAGGTTGGAACATGCTTAGGATTTAAATAGAAGACCTACATAAAATTCCAGGCCTCAGAAGCAAATGCAACAATTGCTCAATAATTTCAGTTACATATACAATCCAGAACATGTGTAGCAGTTCTAATTCAATTCCTTGAATATCTAGATTTAGGGTATTGTAGGTGCTGAGATATATCATTAATATTTTTTCTCATCTACAACTATAGATAGTTCATGCTTAGCAACCACAAACTCAGTTGTTTAAGTAGTCGCTAAGTGAAATTATGACTGCTTATGATCTTATTTCAGCTCCCCTTTGCTTTATAAACTTGCGAAGATCGTAAGAGTGAACATAAATGTGAAGATTAGTTGTACAGTTACTTTTTCATCACTGTTGTAACTGCAAATGGTCACCAAACATGGATTACTTGTATAGAACCAATTTCTTCTCAACTGGACTATGACTGCTTTCCTGCCTTTTCCTTCAGGTTTCCTACTTCTCAGACCTTAATTTGAATCAAATTCTTAATTACAGGTCAAAATCCCAAACAAAGTAAAATCTATAGAAAATGGCTACAAAATTAATTAAAGCATACACCAAATAAAACATGGATAATTATGCTTGCATTAGTTGCTATCAGGAATATATGAGTTTTATAAGCCACAGAAACGTTTCCATCCACTAGTAAAAAGTAAACATAAATTTCTTCAGTCAATTCTGGGAAGGCATCAGCAGGTCTTTATGTCTCAGTAGAAGTTACATTACAATAATCCTGTTGCCTCTTGAAAAAGCACCTTTGGGACAACCATGATCTGGACGACTGAGAATCTCCATTAGCATTTACACTACAATAATATGCATTTGTTCTAATCTTTATGAGGGCAGAGCCTTTCTTCAGATACAAGTGAATGGCACCAAGCAGTTACTATAGGGATTACCTGTAGATGAATCCTATCCTATTGCACCGACTGGGGGGGGTTGGGGCTGGGAGGCACCGTTTTGCGGTGGTTCTCGTCCTACCTCTCTGGTCAGTTGCAATATGTGTTGGCAGGGGGGCAGAGGTCGGCCTCGAGGCCCCTCGTATGTGGGGTTCCCCAGGGGTCGGTCCTCTCGCCCCTCCTATTCAACACATATATGAAGCCGCTGGGTGAGATCATCTGTGGTTTTGGGGTGGGATATCATCTGTACGTTGATGATACTCAGCTGTACATTTCCACCCCAGACCACCCCAACGATGCTGTTGAGGTGATGTCCCGGTGTTTGGAAGCCGTACGGATCTGGATGGGTAGTAACAAACTCAAGCTCAACCCGTCCAAGACTGAGTGGCTGTGGTTTCCGGCACCCCGGTTCAGCCAGATTACTCCAACTCTAGCCATTGGGGGCGAAACACCGGCCCCCGTGGAGAGGGCGCACAATTTGGGTGTCCTGGATTCCCGGCTGTCCATGGGAGACCATGTGGCGGCCGTGGCCAGGGGGGCGTTTCATCAGGTACGCCTGATGCGCCAATTGCGCCCCTTACTGGACCGGGCTGCCCTTCGCACAGTCACTCAGGCCCTCGTGACATCCCGACTTGACTACTGCAATGCTCTCTACATGGGGCTTCCCTTGAGGTGCACTCGAAAGCTACAGTTAGTGCAGAATGCAGCCGCGCGGGTGATTATGGGAGCCTCTAGATGCTCCCATATAACACCGATCCTGCGCGAGCTGCACTGGCTTCCTGTGGTCTTTCGGGTGCGCTTCAAGGACTTGACGACCATCTTCAAAGCGCTCCATAGCTCGGGACCTAGTTACATGCGAGACCGTCTCCTGCCCCATACATCCCTTAGACCGATACGCTCCCACAGAGAGGGCCTTCTCCGGGTGCCGTCGGCTGGACAATGCCGGCTGGCAACACCCAGGGGAAGGGCCTTCTCTGTGGCGGGCCCTGCCCTGTGGGACGACCTACCCCCTGAACTCCGTACCATCACCGACCTCCGCCTCTTCCGCCAGTGTCTAAAAACACACCTGTTTCATCGAGCCAGCCTAACATAGCCCCCGCTGTGACTAGTATTAGATAGTTTTAAAATGGGGATTTTAATTGGTTTTAGCGCAGGTTTTTGTTATTTAATAGGTTTTAAATTTGTGTATTTTGTATTACTTTTGTATGTTATTTTAAATTCCTGTGCGCCGCCCTGGGTCCTTTTGGAGAAGGGCGGGATACAAATTGAATAAAATCTAAATCTAATGAAGAGGAAATTTGGAGAAGGAAGCAAGTGGTAGGAAAGTAGTTACATCTGTTAGAAGAAAAACAAAGATGTGTGTTTTCTGTAATCATACAATAAAGTACTTGTTTGACTCAGCTGAACATGTGAATGACCTCCAGTTAACATAGCTCAATGGCCCTATCAGATAACAAGACATTTTGTTGGAAGTATATAAACTTATGGTTGTTATCAGTTATAAAAGCAGAATTTAGCGATGGGAAGGAGCTGAATGATGCAAGTCTAACTATTTCTAAGTTATTTCTAGTAAGTCTAAGTTATTTCTAGTAGCACCAAGAGAAACATTTCTGGAAGGGCTCAAACAGGATATGAAGGAGATCACTGTCCAGAGCTGTTCATCACCAGGACATATTTCAAACCCAAGAATCCATTTTGCCTTGTAAATGATTGCTGCTAATAAACTGAGCCTTCAAAAATGTTCTTAACTTTTTTTAAAAAAAGACTATTGGCCACAATCCTATCCTGTAGTAATGAATTTCACAACCTAACCAAATGACATGAAAAGAACATCTTTTATCAGTTTTGAATCTATTACTATAATCAACATGTGAGTATGTGGACATGTATGTATACTTTTTAATACACATGCCTGTACTGTTATGTACAAATATTAAGACACCATTGGTCAACATGATTCAGCATTTGAAAGTGGTTATTTCTGGAAAAACGATATTACAACAAAGTAACTAAAAGGATATCCAAACTTGCTTTTTTCACCTTCACCAATTTCTTAGTCTGAACCTGTAAATAATTGCAGGTAAAAAGTAGGATAAAGCCATGTTCACCTTTTGTTTCATCTGCTGTTCATTTAGAGCAGGGGTTCCCAAACTTGGAAACTTTAAGACTTGTGGACTTCAACTCCCAGAATTCTCCAGCCAGCATAGCTGGGTGGAGAATTCTGGGAGTTGAAGTCCACATGTCTTAAAGTTGCCAAGTTTGGGAACCCCTGATTTAGAGCTTCCTTGAAACATATAGCTTGATGGTGCCTAAACTTTGGCTTACTGATTTCACATATTTTTAAATCTGTATCGTATTTCTCTATTCCTGTTGAAAACTGACCGGTAAACTCATGTTTAAATACTTGCCTGAACCAGACAAAGGATGAAAAATGTAATTACAGAAACTTTAAAAAGATTTTAAATGTAGTCCATGTGACTTCATATTCATAGGAGTGGATTTTTTTTTAAAAAACCATGAAAAGATGAAGTTGAAAAAACATGCATTACGAAGTTATATAATTTACCTACTTCCACAAGTATTGAAGAGGCCAGCATGACATATTCATGGTTTCATTCTGGAGGCTTTGCTTTAAAAAACAACACATTTCTGCTGTTGTAGTTGAGAAGGTGTTGGTAACAGCATTAAATCTTCTGAACTAGAATTGATGAAAAATAAATCGGTGGGCATGAGTGTAATATCAGTGTGCAACAGAATACTGTATCTTGCACACTTCAGAATCTTCGTTTCCTAAGAGTACGTTTTGTTCTGATGTTTATTTTCTTTCGGCATCAGAGGTTAATCTGTAGTGCTGGTGCAGGAGGTAGCTGAAAATTTCCTGGAAGGCAAGAATATCATCATTTATCATTATGGATATTTTGTTTTTGTGGCCACAACAAAACAGTTGGTATCACTGCAAATTATCAGCTTTGCTTGAAAAGGTGTAAGGCTTTGAAAAACGTTTGTCTTTGCCTAGAGCAGGGGTCTCCAACCTTTGCAACTTTAAGTCTGAAGGACTTCAGTTCCCAGAATTCTCCAGCCAGCAAAGCTGGCTGGAGAAGTCTGTGAGCTGAAGTCCTTCAGACTTAAAGTTGCAAAGGTTGGAGACTCCTGGCCTAGAGGTAATACTGATCAATTCCATTTGCGATCCTGTCTGGGAACACTTATAAATCAGAAGTGTGTATTTTATAGCTAGTTTTCCTCTGGCCCATTCACATAGTAAGCTAAGCTATAAGGAAGCTTGTTCAGCTTTAATACAGCTTATTAAGTGAACCTAGATATGATGGCTTATTTCATAAATCGTGACTCAGATAAGATGTGGGCTCATTTTGCCACCTATTCTAATCAACAGGCTGTCGCCTTTGCACAAACCTTTATGCTAATGTGTCAAACATACACTATTAAGCACTGGAGGCAGAGAGAAAAAACAGAAAGTAGGAAGTGCTACCACATGAGGCTTGCAGATCAGCTTGTTCTGCCTTGTTTCATGTTTGTTGTAATCATATTTCCCCTTTAAGACTTGGCTGAAGTTATTTGTGTGGGTTTTTTTTTTTAAGGGGTGGTGACAGGAACTCGGAGAAACAACCACAGATTTTACCTGACAAGCACAAGGAAAGGTAGTGTTAGAGGCTAGAAGGAGCAAGAGAATTAGGAAGCTGGAAAGTTTGCAAAAAAAAAAGTAAAGCAGCACCCAGAAAAAGATGAGTAAAGCTCATTAGTTGGAAGGGGAAACCATGAGAAGGAAGTAGACTTGGGAGGAGAGGCATAAAGACACAAAGGGAGGATAGGTGGAGAATCAAAAGGAGGTCAAACTAGAAGATGACAAGGAAGTGACAAGAAGAAGCCTGCAGTGAAGGCGGGGAGAGCGAGCAACGGATGGCAGCAAGTGCAGCTGGCTTGTATTGAGGAGATACTAAAGCCTCTGGCTTGTTTTCCTGCCTTGGTGGTTCTCTTTCAGCTTGGCCCACAGGATGATGAAGAAGCAGTTTAACTGGATGCGGCAACAGCTCACTTACCCAAGTGGACGGTAAGGACTAGTTGTTTGGCTGCATTGCTAGGCACACTATGCAGTTTGGGGTGCTAGAACTTTGTGTTTAAAAATTCCTGTGGATTTAGAAGGGTAACTGCTTTAAAAACTCTCACAGGTTAGTTCTCAATGGAGGTACACCCCCCCCCCAATCTAATATGGAGAAGCCCTACCTTTTCCCTTCCATGGGATTGTTTAATTATAGTTTGTTAATGGTTTACAGATCACTGTTGTTCACTCAGCACAGTGGCGTAGCGTGGGTTGTCAGCACCTGGGGCAAGGCAAGTAATTTGCGCCCCCTAACCCGTGGATTTTAGCACTCGGGGGAGGCAGCTCTTCTTGTGGTGTCGAGCGGCGAGCCCACGCACCTCCCGCGAGGATCCGGCGGGCAGCCGCTGCCCAAAGGGCTCGGCCATCCGGGTCCGACACTCGTTGCCTCGCCTTGGGGAGAAGCGGGCGCCCTTTGCGTGGTGCGGGCCTGGGACACCCGACGCTCCTTTCTACGGAGGGCGACGGCCCGAAAGCCGGGGCAAGAGGGTCTTCCCGGGCCGCCGCGGGGCCGAGGTCGCCGCTCCTCTGGCTGGCTCGGAACGGAGGAGTCTTCCAGGGTCTCCGCACGGCTGTTGCTTCGAAAGACCTGCGCCTTTAAGTCTCGCCTGGCCCCCTCGGGTGGCGCTGGCGGGTGCGAGGAGCCGGCGCTGGCCTCAGCCGGGGGATGGCCCGGGAGGGTTTGGCCCCTACTGGCCGCTGTTCGCTCCCCGACTCTCGCTGGCCCAGGAGCGCCCAGGCGCCGCCGCAGCCAACTCCAGAGACCCGCGGAGGAGAGCTTCCGAGTCGGGTCTCTGGAGCGCGCCCCCCCAGATGTTGCGCCCGGTGCGGCCGGCACCCCCTGCACCCCCCACGCTACGCCTCTGACTCAGCAGACTTCTAAAAAGCTCCCATGGTGGTTATTTCCCCACAATGGATAGCCCTCGTTTCTGCAACCCTGTTAAGACTTCAATACCCAGATTTTGCAACCAAAAGGGGAAAGTGTTCGGATTTCCAATTGTCTAAGGAGAACCAAGTGATTTTTCTATCATAGCTTGTTGCTGAGCCTGATGCTGTTGATCTCACTATTGAAATTAAGAAAACCAATGTGGTATGGTGGTTAAAAGTGTGGACACTCAGAGTCTCATTCTCCCTTGGCTGCGGAAACCAGTTTGATAACCTTGAGCCAATCAATCCCCCTCAACCATTATTGGCTCTGCGACAAGCTAAATTCTAAACAATTCCTCCTCACTGCATCATGCATGGTTAGATTCACCTGTAAGAACCAGGTGATGCAGGGCCAAACAAGCAGAGCCTTAGCAGGAGAAGTGCTAAAAACAGCAACTTTGAAATTTGATTTGATTTTAGTTGGGGTTCTTAACTATGGATTTTAGCACGGGATGCAAATTTGATTTAATTTAATTTTAACTATATATGCTTGTATTTATCATCTGTTTTTATTACTCCTATGCACCGCCCTGAGTTCCGTCTAGGGAGAGAGGGCGGTATAGAAATACAATAAATAAATAATAACAATAATAAGAAATAACAATAGTTGGGCTAATCAGAAATGGATTTCAGGATAGAAAATGTGGAATCTATTCTACTCAGATAATGAGAGAGGGGCTTTTGAATTATATATACCTTTTGTGCATATAGTTCGACTGATGGCCTCTGGTATTAGTGAAGCAACAACTGGATTCTGCAGAACTGACAACTGCCGTTCCCTTTTGTAATTAAAACTGAAATTGTGTGTGTGTGTACAACCACATGTTTTGAAACCTCATCTAAAGAGGCATAGACACGTTTGCTCTTTTCTGAAATAAAAGCGGAGGTTTTCCGATAGCAGATTCTGTACAATATTTTACTTGTAGGCGATGAGATTGCTACAACTAAAGCCTGTGGGATGTATGTATATATATATATTTATATCCTGAGCCATATCAGTTTCATGTTCAGTCACTTTCTTGAGCAGTTAAAATATCAGCTATCAATCAAAGGCTTATATTGGTGATCTTACATATCCCTGAAATAATAATGAGATTGGTAAACTTCTAAAAGATGCAAGCGACAAAGTTATAACTGGCAAGGTAGGAAGAATTATGGCATTTACAAGATCGTTGGAAATATCATAGGATCCCCATTCCTGACTTACAAAGAAAAAGCAAAAAGCCAAAGATAAAAGTTTCTATTAGCTCATGTTACCAACTTGGTGTTACTAACCCTTGTATCCCCATCACGTCATACTTAATCAACATGGTGCATTTAGTCCAACATGCCTGAAAAGTGCCAGATTAGAAACTTTTTCTTGCCAAATATGAACAGGAGGATGCACAGCATCTTTGCTCCAAGAGAAGGCAGTGTTTGCTTGGCAGGAAGGCAGATAACTTTATTGTTTGATTTACTTTTACTTATTGATTATATTTATTTGCCACCTATCTAACTGGGGCTATTCTTGTTGTTATTGTTATAATAACTCTGAAGTATTCTTGCCCTTCAGAAAATTTA
This sequence comes from Rhabdophis nuchalis, assembly GCA_039707465.1. Classification (NCBI taxonomy): domain Eukaryota; kingdom Metazoa; phylum Chordata; class Lepidosauria; order Squamata; family Natricidae; genus Rhabdophis; species Rhabdophis nuchalis. The sequence continues at coordinate 93,245,715 of CM077648.1, read as the reverse complement.
AATTCCATTCAATTATCTCTGAGGAAGATGGGCAGTTAAAAAAAGGAAATATAAATCAAATAAATAAATCTGATCCTTCTTGTATATTTCTGGGCTGCTTTGCAACCATTCAGCATATGTATAGATGGGTAGGATTTTACTTTTGGTCTCCCAGTGCCAAATCCATTTCACTAGCCCAACAATAAACAACTTATTGTCTTTCAAATATTTTGATTACAATTTCTTGTAATCTCTGGCTTTTGTTCATGCTGAATGGGGATTTTAAAACTCTACTCCAAGACATAAGGACACCTGCACTATACAGTCACAAGAGAGATTCCATGGAAGTTGGATGAGGAGGATTCTTCTTAACTTTGCTCTTGTCATTTTTTAGGCCGGAAGTGCAGAGAAATATGACTGCTTACCATACATTTAAAAACACAGGCATGACATCAGTAGAGTTAGGGTAGGGTTCTCCTCTCGGGAGTCCCGAAGCTGCTTTTCCTGTCTTCCCTGTCTAGTTGTTGTGAAGTTACTCATCCTTTCTATTCCAAGATGGGGGTGAAGAGGATCTTTGCAGACTTGCTCACCTAGGCTAATTGCACAAAAGGACACCCAAGTATTGCTGTTGTTGCATAAAGCAAGCAGCTGTGTTAATAACATGTTTTTTAGGTTTAAGTATTCTTTGTTTGCAACTTTCATTAAAATGCCATTGGGATCAGTCACAACACAATTAGAAAAAAATGCAGGGAGAAGAATTCATCATCTCCCCAGGATGGTTGGAGATATAAAGTTGTGAACATTATTTCAACAATGCAGCAGCAATTAAGGTACTAAACTATTAACATTATAGCACTTAGCAATAGCACTTAGACTTATAAACCGCTTCATAGTGCTTTTACAGCCCTGTCTAAGCAGTTTACAGAGTCAGCCTATTGTCCCCAACAATCTGGGTCCTCATTTACCCACCTCGGAAGGATGGAAGGCTGAGACAACCTTGAGCCTGGCGAGACCCAAACTGCCAAACTACTGGCAGTCGTTGATCAGCAGAAGCCGCCTGCAGTTTCTATTCTAACTATTATGATACTTGTGTTTTAGCAGAGCATATATTTAAAATGGGATTCTCCCTCCCAATAAGATGTTACACCTGGTTGTAACAGTAATTTTCAGCTCATCAATAACTGGCGAATGGATCCATAACTTATTTTAGCCATAAGCTTGTGCATTGCCACCTTTCCCTTTTTTCAGAGAATAGGGGCTAAAAGTTGAAATGTAAGAATCCACTTCTTGAATTGGCAGAGCACTATTAACAATATAAAAACTGCTGCCCACACAGCCCAATCCTAGACTGAAGTACAGGTAATCCTCAACCGAACCAGCATTCGTTTAATGATTTTTCAAAGTTACGGAAGTACTGAATAAAATGTAGTTCTCGCACTTATGACTGTTGCAGCATCTCCATGGTCATGTGATCAAACCTTGGGCGCTTGGCAGCCAGCATGTATTCAAATGATTGAAGCATCCCAGGATCCTGGGATTGTCATTTGCAACCTTACTAGGATGCTTCTGACATTAAGCAAAGACAATGGAGGAAGCCAGATTTGCTTAACAACCACATAATTCGCTTAATAACTGCAGTCATTCCTTTAACACCATGGCACTGTTGGAAGAAAAATCCAGTTCCAGTTCCAAGCCAGGAATAAAATGAAGGCTGATTGAAAAGAGAGTTGGGTTATTGATGAGCAGAACCACCAACAGCATCTGATTCTGGGGCGACTGACAAAAGGGAGTTGAGAGTGGATGGGTTTTAATATCTTCTTTGGGTTTTGTATTTGAGCTTTCTGTTCCTGCGCAAGAACACATCCTTTAATATTCTAATAGCTGTTGTCAGATTCCTATGCAAATCCTAGATGTTTGCCTGAGTTAATCTTGTCAACCTAATTGCTTATCTGGAGTTTCTGTCTGGCCCAGTCCTTCTGAATGGATTACCAAATCTGCATTTTTAAAAGCTGGCCTCCTCAGTTTCTGCTTGGGGGCAGGGAGACTGGTGCTGGTTTCTGCCTCAAGATTTTTTTTCCATGTCTCCTTTAGGGAAAATATCCTATCCTGCCTTTTTAATATTCCCCAAAATATTTTGTTCTCTAGGAGGGTGGATAGGTGCTGATTTTCATGCCGCACAAATTTTTGTAAAATGGGGCATGGCTCTCACAGGCGGCTGGAAGGTCTGCATTCCGAAAGTGCTGCCTGCGGAAATAAGATTGGCCCTTGTGGTCAGCCTTTTTGTTAATGGCAGGGAAGCCCTTGCGTTTATCCTTGGATTTTATTAAGACCGAATCCAAGGCCTCCCCAAAGAGCTTTCCCCCTTTGAAGGGAGCAGAAGCGAGCTTCCACTTTGCCTTCATGTCCGCCTGCAAGTGTCGAGCCACAGCAGGCAGGGTGATGTCACATTGGAAGCAAGAGCTCTTGAGGACAATTTGGTGGCATTAAGTGAAGTGTCAGCCGAGTGGTCGACTGCTGCAATAATTTTGTTGACATCCTTGCACAATCTAGTGTCGCCAGCTGGCAATTTGGATTGCTTAGCAATGGAAATTTTGGGCTCAGTTGTGATTGTAAGTCAATGGATACTTGTGTTGCTTCCGTATAGGACAGTGATGGCTAATTTTTTGTCATTGGGTGCGGAAAGTGTGCGCTTGCACCTATAATGCAATGTGTGTGTGACAAACCCCCGCATGTGCCCTTCCCCCCTGTGCATGCGTATGTGACCCTCTCATACCCAGTTTTGGGCCTAGTAGGCCTACCTGTGGCCTCCTGGGAGCAAAAATGGGCTCTCTGCACTCCCCTCCATTCTTCCCCTTGCCCTCCTGTGCATGCCTACATGGCGCCACCGCCACCGCCCACCCCACATGCACATGCATCTCCTGCATGCACCTCGCCCCCCCACGCATGCGCAGCAGAGACCTGAAAATCAGCTGGCCAGTTTGAGGCAGGGGTGGGTTTCAAAATTTTTGGAACAGGTTCTGTGGGTGTGGCCTGCTTTGTGGGAGTGGCTCTGCAGTCATGTGACTGGGTGGGCGTGGCCAACTAGGAAAATGTGGTGGAATTCACTTAACGGTCTTGCTTAGCAACCAAAATTTTGGCCTCAATTGTGGTCATAAGTTCTCTTTCATCTCTGTCCCACTTTCTTTTTCTTTCTTTTCTTTCTTCCCTTCTTTCTCTTTCTCTCTGTCTCTGTCTCTCTCTCTGTGTCTGTCTGACTCTCTCTCTGTGGCTCTTTCTCTCCCTCCTTCCCTCCCTCTCTGTCTCTTTCTATCATTCTCTGTGTCTGTCTGTTTCTCTCAGTGGCTCTTTATCTCTCTCTCCCTCCCTCCCTCTCTGTCTCTTTCTATCATTCTCTGTGTCTGTCTGTTTCTCTCTCTCTGTGGCTCTTTCTCTCCCTCCTTCCCTCCCGCCCGCCGTCTCAGGCAGCCCAGCTCCCGCGCCACCCAGTCCTCCGCCTGCATCGCCCCGCTTCACCGGCTCACCTCGGCCCCCGAGGTTGCCCGGTTTCCGGATGAAGCCGCCCCCTTGTCGCTTCGCTCTGCCGCTCTGCGGCTTCTGCTGCTTCGGCAGGCCGGTAGGTTTGGCCGGCGGGGGCGGGGTAAGCCCCGTAGTCCCCGTTCCCCTCCCCTCCCCCGCTCCCAGCGCCGGGAACCTGCAGCGGCCGAAGCAGCTTGGGCAGCTGCGCACGCCGGCCAATGGCGAGCCGCGGTCCGGGGGCGGGGTTGGCCACCCGCAGGCGGGGCAGGGGGCTGGGCCGCCGGGGAAGGGCGCCCCAGGTTGGCTCCCGGGTCAGCACCTCCACCGGCCAGCGGCGGGGTCGCGTCGGTACCGTGAGGGCGGCCCAAGGGAAGGAGGAGCAGGCAGCCGCCTCCCGCCTGCCTCGTGGCTTCAGAACAGGTCCTGGGCAGGCTGAGTCGGGCCTCACCATCCCCGGCCCAACGGCACACGGAGGGCAGCGGGGAACGGAGGGGAGCGGCGCAGGAGTTTCTGCACGGGCCGATCACTCCAGATGCCATCGGGGAAGACGGGGGGGGGATGGTGAGGCCCGACTCAGCCTGCCCAGGACCTGTCCTGAAGCCACGGGGCAGGCGGGAGGCGGCTGCCTGCTCCTCCTTCCCTCGGGCCGCCCTCGCTGCTTCGGCCGCTGCAGGTTCCCGGCGCTGGGAGCGGGGGAGGAGAGGGGAACGGGGACTACTTACTTCCGGGTCCACCGGTCCAAGCTTGGGATCGCTTGGGATCGGGAAATTTCACAAAAGGGCTCGCCCGAGCCCACCCGAACCCGGAGAAACCCTCCTCTGGTTTGAGGCACACGCACATGCACAGTGAAGCTGAGCTGAGGCGACAGCACTCATACCAGCAGAGAGGGCTGTGCATGTTACCTGTGACACACATGTCATAGGTTTGCCATCACGGGTATAGGACATGTTATGTAAATCAATTGGATAAACACTCTGATTTTCTCCCTTCCTGAATGTTGCCAACTAGCGGAAACCTCAATAGCAATGCAGAGAGGATACAGCTTGGGGAGATGGGTGACAAATTTTGATAAACTGTGCAACCTACATCTCCTGCTTCATTGTACGCAGGGAAACTCATCGCAAATTCTGCAAGCCTTTAGCCCTTGATCTTTTTCATGTGCTCTGGGCAGATTTGAAAAGGTGCGAAGTTTTGAAATAACTACAAGTTGTTGTTTCTTTAAAAAAAACAACCTCGTATTGCACATGGAGGATACAGATTTTGAAAGAGTCACACTGTCCTGCCTTCCTGCACATAATCTGGAAAGCATGGTATTTTCAAAATATGGTGCCACCACCAGCCTACTCCTTAGCACTTTCTGCAGGGAGATGGAAGAAAAACAAAATGGAGATGGGTGCCCCGGATAAAGGATGTGCCCACACCAGTCTGAAGTGACATATGGATGAGGAACTGGTCCCATCCACTCTCTATGTTCCTCTTACTGAGCAATGGAAAAAAAACAATTGACAAATTGCATCGGATTACATATATTTCTTTAAACTGCTACAGGTTGCTTTTTAAAGGGGAAACATTATGGTTTAGGTAAGGAGAAAAGAAAGCTATATTATACCTGGTTAGGTACAAGATGAAGGCAACATCTTGGAGACCCAGGAGAAAGAAAATACTGCCAGCAGGGCTGGGCTGCTACAGGTTCAGGAGAACCCATAGCTAACATTATGGCTAGTTCAGAGAACCTCCAAATTGCCCACCCCACCCCACACTACCCCTCCCGTACCACCCCGTCCCTCCCAGGAGTCTCCACGTGGCCCGTTTTGGATGCGAGGTAACTGCAGGGCCCACACAGAGGTTCAGGGAGAGGGGGAAACAGATCTCCTGGAAGTTCTGGAAGGCCAGAAACAGGCCCGTTTCTGGCTTCTGGAGCCTGGGGGAAGCAGGAGGCTCGAGGAAAGCCTCTGGAACCTGGGGAAACCCCCCTCCCCCATGGGGCAGGAGGCCAACTAGGCCACGCCAACCCAGCAACTGGACAGAGAACCTGTTGGTGAAATTTTTGAAGCCCGCCCCTGACTGCCAGCATATGTTTCCCATGATATATACCAGAGTTTCTCAATGCTGACAACTTTAAGAGATGTGGACTTTAACTCCCAGAATTCCCAAGCCAATCCCAATTCTGGGAATTGAATTCCTCATGTCTTAGTTGATGAGGCTGAGAAACACTGATACCCAGAAATGGGGAAAGGCTTTTAACATCATCTTTGATTTCCTGATTTCATTTCGGTTTGCTGTGCAATTCAAACTAAGCACGTCAAGGCAACTAAAATCCCATATATTTCCTCTAGATCAGAGTTTAAAATGTGTTTCTAATTGAAAACAGACATGAAAACCAAAAGGAGGGGGAGGATATTGTCAGGCATAGGGCTAAGAATAAGAAGGAGACAATATTTCAAGAAAGGCCATTTCCCAGACTGTGAGAAACTGTTCTCTATATTTTTCTGGAAGATGCCCTGGTGATTATTTGTCCAAAAACCAGGAAACGTTTGACCAAAGCATCCATTGGAATCTTCTGAGTGAGATGTGTTCCAGTTTTTTGCCAGTCCATTTCCCCCCAATCTCGGGAAAAGAATTCCAGAACATCTTTTGAGTTCAGAAAACTCAATATGGATATTCTGGTAATATTTTGAGCTTTGGATATCTTGCATGGCTCAGATGGGCCTCATATAATGGTAACAGTTGACTGATTCTGTGTGGATAGGAGATCACCAGAAATCGCAGTTGTCTGGGATTAGGTAAGAATGGCAAAGCCATCTCTGCAGTCAAGAAGATTCCAAAACAATTACATCCACATAGTCAAATGGAGCCAAGTTTGACCTGAGGGCATCTTCACTATTTTGTTTATCAGTGGCAAGAATGTGTTGAAGAATCTGGGAAGCATTCCAATTTTCCACAAAATAGCATTGTGCTGTTCAAATAGCAGCTTTCAGGCTCCATTTCCAGAGTACTGGAAACCATTATTTTTCAAAAGGAAACAAAGGTAGATTTTGAGGCTTTTGCTATATCCTCATGCTGCCATTTATAGGCCTTGAACCTACATTCAACTTCAGGTTGAATTGTGAGAATTAAACCATAGCTAACATTTGAACATTCTAAGCCTGCATTCGCCTGACATGTTGCAGCTGCCCAAGAATTCTTCCACTGTGTAGCAGCATGTCTGAATACCTGTGGGGACAACTGTCCCAGGGGTGGGCTTCAAAAAGTTTAGCAAGGGGTTCTCTAGCCAGTTACTGGGTGGTGTGGCTATGGTGGGTGTGGCCTAGTCAGCCTCCTGCACCACAGGGAGGGGGGCATTTTTGCTTTCCCTGAACCTCCGGGAAGGTGAAAACCAGGGGTGGGTTCCCGCCAGTTCTAACCTCTTCTATAAAAGAGGTTCCACAAATCTACAGTGCCGTTTAGAACCGATTCCAGCTCCCTCCCCCTGCCCGTCCGCAAATCATCAGGATGAAGAGCGAGAAGAGGAATTCTGGGAGTTGAAGTTCACAAGTCTTAAAGCTGTCAGGTTTGAACACCCCTGGGGGTTTTTCTTTCCAAAGGGTTAGGGGTGCAAGAGTCTTGTAACTTGACAGCTTTAAGACTTGCGTGCTTCAAATGCCAGTTTCTGAGCCAACATTTTGGTTGCTAAGCAAGAGTGTTGTTAAGTGAGTTTTACCACATTTTACAAGTTAGCCATGCCCACCCAGTCACATGACTGCCAAGCCACTCCCACAAAGCAGGCCACACCTACAGAAGAGGTTCTAAAAAAAATTTGAAACCCACCACTGGTGAAAACAGCCTCCCCAGGCTATAGAAACTAGAAACAAGCCATCACAAACTTCCAGTAACCCCATTTTTTGCCCTCCCCAAGCCTCTGTACACTCTCTGCACTTACCTGCATCCAAAACAGGCCGCGTGGGGAGGGGTGGGTGGGGCCAGCCAGGAGTGGGATTTGGGAGTTCTCCAAACTGCACATAACTTAGCTAGAGGTTCTCCTGAACCTCTGCGAACCCCCAGTAGCCCACCCCTGAACTGTCCCCATTGTTGTCCACATTTTGTTTTTTCTGAATGCTAACCAGACATATTGTTATTGACAACTATGAGCCTGGAAAATTCTGATCCTATTCTTCTTTCCCTGGGGTAAATCAATCTGTCTTCCAAACAACCCTATCGTTTTCCTGAAAGTATAATGCTGATCTAAAATGCAAGGATTATTATATTTATATAATATAAAGTTAATGTACAAGTGTGTTGGTGACCACTTTCTTCCATTGCTGCTCCTCTTTCTCCAGAGCCCAAGAAACAGCGGATTACTTGACTGAAGACTTGCTCCAGGTGAGGCACCAGGTTTCATCTGTGGGCATGTACTTACCTGTAGCCCTGTGCTGTCAGAGAAGGCGTCACTTGTCTTAGAGAGCAGTTTGTTTTCTCTCTGTGTCTGAGTCACAAGACAATCTTGGACTGGAATCATCTCTCCCGATACGATCCAGGTCTACTAGTAAGCCATGTGGTGGAAGCTGAGTACGCTAAGACTCCACTGGGTGGGGTTCTGGGAAAACACCTGAGAAGATGCAGAGCGTTCGTAGAACAACTCAGACTAGCAAAACGTTAGAACATGCAAAGCTGCAGATGTTCTGTGAACTGGGTTTCTGTCCTTAAATTAATGGAGCTTTGAAAGGCAGTGAAGAGGCTTTCAAACGGATGAGTCTTAGTGTCATCACTCACAAGACATCCTAAAATCATCCTAAAGGCCTTTGTTTACTTAACTGGGTTTTTTCTGGCATAATATTTGAATTCAGCGTACATTTCTGACAACGAGAAAGTTAGTTACCTAAATACAAATGATGACTGGAAGTCCCACAGATGAATGTAATGTACATATTTTAGTCACAATCTCCAAAAGGAGAAGAGGATTAGTAGACTATTCTGGTTATGCTTTCAAAAGTGGCTGCATGTTTTTTAACTCCAGCTGTGAGTTTAATAACAGGACAATGCGTTTTAAGCACCGCAGGAGTCCATGAATAAATATTTATATTTTATAAAATGTGTATGTTACCCAACTCCTAACAACTGAGTGTCTCAGTGTAAAATGAGATTACAACATTAACCCATTGGAAATGATTTAAATAAAATTGTGATTGAAAGACTGGCCAAGATGAAGGAAAGGACCTTTTGCATACATACACACACACACACACACACAGAGAGAGAGAGAGAGAGGGACAGAGGGAGAGAGAGAGAGAGAGAGAGAGAGAGAGAGAGAGAGAGAGAGAGAGAGGGAGAGAGAGAGAGAGAGAGAGAGAGACAGAGAGAGAGACTGACGCTATACATGGGGAATCACGGTGGATGCATAGAAAATGAATTTCTTTTCATTTCTTCTCTGCTAACTGTTCCACTTTCTTTTTTTAGGTTGAGCAGAGAATTGAACCAGTCAAGCGGGCAGCACACAATGTGCACAAGAGGCTTGTGGCTTGCCTCCAGGGGCAATACGGGGCAGAACTGGACAAACGGGTGGTAAATCTCATTTTTTTTCTTTTGGGGGGGATTCTTTCTGGATCTCAGTTCACAATATGGGAAGCACAGTTTTAGTGCTTCATGCTAGTTCTCAATTATAAAACATCTTTCTTTCCCACCGCACCTTTTTTAGAAGCTGATACTCTTCTACATTGAGGAAAAAAGTGCAATGGGTACACAGTAATTTATGCCTAGAATTTTTTCCTCTCCACGGCTCCGGCTTTGGGTGCTGATCTAGACTGTAATATAGAGTTTTATCTCCAGCTTTGCTACTATATAGCTCCTATGCAGATCTCCAGGAAATCAAAGAAACTTGGGAAATAATATATAAAGCCTTAGCGAGACTACACCTAGATTACTGCATCCAGTTTTGGTCACCATACTATAAAAAAGATATTGAGACTCTAGAAAGAGTACAGAGAAAGAGCAACAAAGATGATTAGGGGACTGGAGGCTAAAATATATGAAGAACGGTTACAGGAACTGGGCATGGCTAGTCTAGTGAAGAGAAGGACCAGGGGAGACATTATAGCAGTATTCAAATATTTCAGGAGCTGTAACAGAGAGGAAGGGGTCAAGCTATTTTCGAAAGCATCTGAAGCCCAGACAAGGAATAATGGATGGAAACTGGCCAGGGAAAGATTCAACCTAGAAATAAGGAATTTTTTTCTGATAGAACAATCAACCAATGGAACAGTTTGCCTTCAGAAGTCGTGGGAGCTTCATCACTGGGAGCTTTCTAGAAGAGATTGCCATCTCTCAGAAACGGTGTAGAGTCTCCTGCTTGAGTGGGGGGATTGGACTAGATGACCTACAAGGTCCCATCCAACTCTGTTATTCTATTAATATCAACCTACAGTTCTATCTGTAGCATTTATCCTAGGCCATGGGAGATTTGAGTTCCTTTGCCCTTGCAATTAGAGAGACTCCTAAGATAGTCTTCCAGTATGTCTTCTGGATACATTGAATTTTCAGCCAATATTGCTGTTGGGCCTGCTGGCTATAAATTATGTAAGCGACATTCTCATTTAACTATTGGTTTGAAAAGTCCATTCAAGTTTTTTTAATTTAATTTATTTTATTTTATATTGTCAAGCATGAATTAGATAACCGATATAAGTCTAGACATGATTATGAATACATGAAATGAATATGAATACAAGGGAATATTAGGTCAGGGATGGTAGGCACGCTGGTGCGCTTATGCACACCCCTTAAAGAATGGGGTGAGGTCGACAGTAGAGAGTCTAAGAAAGTTTTGGTGGTTTGGGGAAGAAACCATAGTGTCAGGTAGTGCATTCCAGGCATTGATAACTCTGTTACCGAAGTTGTATTTTCTGCAGTCAAGTTTGGTGCGATTTACCGTAAATTTGTAATAATAATAATAATAATTTAATAATTTATTGCTTATAAACCGCACCCTCTCCCCACAGGGACTCGGGGCGGTGCACAGGAGGAATAAGAACAATAACTATATACATATTTCATTAAAAATAGATTAAATTAAGTAACCTGTGCTAAAATACCCATTAAAACTATCTAACTAAAAATCCCCGATAAACCCTAAAAACAGAGGAGTAGCTATCCCAGGCCGGCAAGGCAGAAAAAGTGTGTTTTCAATTTAAGACGGAAGGAGCGGAGGTCCGTGGTGGTCCTAATATCAGGGGGGAGGTCGTTCCAGAGGGCTGGGCCCGCCACAGAGAGAGCCCTTCCTCTGGGTGTCGCCCGCTGACAAAGTCTAGTGGACGGCACCCGGAGAAGTCCCTCTCTGTGGGAGCGAATCGGTCGTGAGGATGTATGAGGCAGGATCCGATCCCGCAAGTGTCTATTGTGTCTATTGTAAGCTCATGTGTTGTAGTGGTTGAAACTGAAGTATTCACTGACAGGTAGGACATCGTAGCAGATAATTGTATGTACTATGCTTAGTTGGGTCAAAGACGGCAAAGTTCTAAATTGTCTAAGCCCAAAATTTCAAGTCTGGTGGCCTAAGGCAGGGGTCTGCAAAGTCGGCTCTTTTAAGACTGGTGGACTTCAACTCCCAGAGTTCCCCAGCCAGCTATGCTGGCTGGGGAACTCTGAGAGTTGAAGTCCACCAGTCTTAAAAGAGCCGACTTTGCAGACCCCTGGCCTAAGGTATTCATTCTGTTGCAAGCAGAGGAGTGGAGGACTCTTCTCATGAAATATCTCTGGACTCATTCGATTGTATTTATGTCTGATATGACCTGTGGATCATAATCAGTATTCAAAGGAATATGACATTGAACAGAGTTATTGGATTTTGCCCATGGAGAGATACAACTAGTTGATATAATTTCTTTATTTCTGTCCATACATATTTTATAATCAGCTCTGGAATTAAATACAGGCAAAATCCAAATATCTTATTTATTATTTTTCTTCAGCAGTTCACTTTTGCTTCTGTATATAAGTATGTATGGAAGGGAGGGGAAGGGAGTACACTAGCCAATTACTCTTTTGAGACTAATATACTACACAGAATTTTTCTGATAATTAAAAAAATAGGAGAGAATAATAACAGATTACTACTTGCATTCCTTCGAGGAATAGTAAAATAAGAACTATAAAAATGCAAGAGAATTCATTAATCAAGCTTTATAACTCTTCCATTACTTTAATTACTTGTCTTTTTTAGACCAGTAATACTTTTGTACTTCATATCCTTTAGAAAAGTTTTTTAATCATCTTTCTTCTAGCTAGAAAAAAAACAGAGGATGAAGTATTGAATCTTTTTCAGTTTGTTCTTATTTTACATCTCTAGCTTCTGAGTGAATAGAGTAAATCCAGAGTACTAATCACTAAGTTCAACTAGCCAAGCTGTGAACATTTTTAAGCAGCATCCACCCCTCGTGGGTGCAGCCAGTGGGAGAATACAGGCACATTTGCCATCCAGCCAGATACAGACTTTAGAGTAAGGTATAAATTGGCCCACAGTTGCACCAATAATGGTTTCTCTTAAAATCCATGGTATATTTACCCATGTCTGTGGCTTATTATGCAACTACCAACAATATTTTAATCTTGCTAATTTTAAACTTTAAATCAGTTATGACAAATCATGTATTTTCCTGCCTAACCTATTTCATTTTTAAAAATATATATGGCTATCGAGAAAACCAATATTGTTATCATTTAAAGAAAAGGCTTGTAGTTCTGTTATATTCCTACAGTTAATGAACTACCATACGTATCTCCATCATATTTACCTACATAAGTATGTAGGTAAATATGATGGAGATACGTATGGTAGTTCATTAACCATTAAATCACATGGTTCCCTTTTGGGGTGAATTATGCAATTATGCATAGTTCAGAAAAGGAGTGATAAAAAGCCAAATAAATTAAAGAATGGGTTCAGAAAAAGAAACATAGCTAAATCTGGCTTACAGTTTAACGCACCTCTCCCTACCTTTCTGTCCTTGCAAATTATCCCTGTTTCTATATTGAGTTGGTCTTGCTTTGTGTTGTGAGGAAGATTCATTCCTCACAACAAACCATATAGTGCCATGATGGCAAATCTATGGCACGTGTCGCCCCAGCTCAGCTCCACTGTGCATGTGCATGTGCCTCCTGCTGGTCAGCTAGTTTTTGGGTCTCTGCCTGCACCAGGGGACACATGTCCATGTGTGGGACAGCGTACCGATACAAGGGAGTCAACTCTGGGCTACAAATAGTCTCTTCTATCGATAATTGATCTGCATACAAATATGATATGCATACCCCTATCTCCAACCAATGTCTAATATCATTCGAAATATTCCTTATATATTTGCCATAAATATATTTCGGCACCAAAGAGTATCTTTTTCTAAGCAGGTATTTAACAGGCACCATACTAATTCATTCCTGGGTCTTCAATGGGCCAATCACTTTTTTTCCAGGCTTTTCTATACTATTCAAGTCACTTGAGTGAATATTTTTCTGTCTTTAGATAAAATGCATGTAGAATGTTACATATATTTTTTACTAAAACTTATCACTGGTTCTTCCATTATTAACATTTATTGGAGTATTATTTATTTATTTATTTATTTTAATTTCTAGACCGCCTCCTCTCCCCGAAGGGACTCGGGACGGTGTACAGGAAAAAATTAAAAAACATCTAAAAACAACAATACATACATAGTTAAAATCGAATTAAATAACCCTGTACAAAATTTAAAAATATTAAAAACTATATCCCATAACATGAAATATAACATGAAATTATCATAATCCCCTGGACTTTTATTTTCTGTGCAACTACTTCAGCATAAATGACGCTAATTCATACACTCTGATCCATATCTTGGTCTTCTCATTCATAGGCTAGGATCCTTAATTTAGACATTGCCTGGAAGCCAAAATACTGTTACCCACATTTCACTAATTAGGAGATATACCCAGTATATGTTCACATACTGCCCTAGGGATTCAATAAACTATCATTGCCAAAAAAAAACCTAACATCATATTAAGATAAGGTGTTGATGGTGAGAAAGTTACTATTACCTGTTAAGTCAATAGTAAAGAAAGAGAGGAAAGTTATATCATTATAAGAACCCATAATGTAGGCAAGAAGTTAGAGATTTAATAATTGTAATTGCCAACTTTTGGCTGTTGCCAACTGGTATAGGTATTTTCCTTGTCTGTTCATCGTCTTATTTACTCACTTTTTTTCCACAGAAAAAGTTACCTTTGATGGCATTATCAGTCACTATGGCTGAAAGTTTTAAGGAATTAGACACGGATTCCAGTCTCGGGTAAGAATTCTTACGTTTTATGAGAGAAAGACCACAGAGTGTTCTTCATATTAATCTAGTTTGTTCTCTCTAAGGCTCCTATAAAGTTCATCCCCTCTATGGATCGGAAAAGACATATTTTCTTTCTCAGTTTGGAAATGGTCTTTGCATACTAATTAGTATCCTGACTGAACTGGTTTTATTTGTTTTCTGAAAACATAAAAATATTGTTTTTCTAGAGCAGTATTCTTTCTAGCATCTGTGTAATGGATATTAACCTTAAAATCCACTCCTACAGAAATATATGGCAAGTTGAGTCTCCTCTGCCTTGTCTGTTTTCCTCCACCACACATGACCTGTTGACCATGTCTTTTAACAACCATGCCAACTATGAAATCTGCATTAGGTTATATTTTATACTTCTGGGATTACTTTCTGTCCAGCAATAGGGTGGTACTTGAGAAAGCAGCAGAAACACACAGTGGGTCAAGTTTTCACTAGTTGAAATCCAAGCTGCACTTCTGTGATGGGTGGGTATTGGTTGGGGGGAGGGGTTGAGAGTGACTTCATGGCAGTTTTGGACTCCTAGTGATTACCTGGACAAATCCCTGAAGTTTTCTTGGCAAGATTTCAGAAGTGGGTGCCATTGCCTGCTTCCTAGGGCTAAGAGTGTGTGATTACCCAAAGGTCAACTGGTTTGCTTCATGCCTAAAATGGGACTAGAACCCATGATCTCCTGGTTTCTAATCTTCTGCCTTAATCAGGACACCAACTTGGTTCTCACACTTCTATTAGCAGAAGCCATTTCTGGGTGTTGAGTGGGAAGAAGGCCATTTCCCTTTCCCCTTGCAGAGGCTTGCACATGCCTTCAAATCTGTTTCACAGAAACTCACATTCTTCCAGAGCAATTGTAAGAACACACAGGAGTGACATGAAGAAGAGAAAGTCTCGTCACACAAAGTGCAAATCCGCTCGTGCAGCCTGAAATTCTACTGCTCATCACTTAATAGGCACTATTTGCCCTGCTAGCATTCCCTTGGCTTCCTCTTTGCAGTGTCACAAAAGAGCAAAGGGCAGACTTTTTTTTCCCTGTAACAGACACACCAAGTCACAAAAATCAAAGTATTTTTTTACAGGCAACCCCACAAGTAATATATGGACGTTGCATTATCAGCTGAAGCTGAAGCACACAATGACCTGAAACTACAGAACAGTCTTTGGGGTTTATCAGTGTCAAGTACATGTGTCTGCTACTCAACAAGCATTTTATTTAGAAAATGAATATAGGGGAAGCAGTTACTGGTTGCATAAACCTTCTTGTATCTCCAATCATCCAAGTAATTCCAAATTCTGGAGAGTATTTCTTTGGGAATTGTGCTCTGTCTCCACCTTTTATCCTTTTCTGTTGCAATGAGTTGTGATTTTTACCCCTTTTAAACTAGATTTTTCAACTGCTTATTTTTACTTTAATGGCCCTTTTTGCTCTGGGCAAAAAGATGGGATACATATCAGATACATTAAAACAGAGTAATAATCACAGAAGTTAGAATTGTGGCAAACTAATTGAAAAAAATGGTTTTCCCAATTTGATGCTCTCGATTCCCATTGCCCATGACTTGCAATGCAATATTTCTAGAAAATGCTGGATGTGAGAAGAAGCAACTGTTGGGAGGATCCAAACCAGAACTCTGGAAGCAAAAGAAGAAAAACTGTATTGTATGTTAGTCCCCAGAGGTGTTATGATAGATAGAAACTCTTCACCTTCAGGTTTTCAGCTCTTTCTTTCTTCTTTGCTTTCAGGAAAGCTCTAGAAATGAGTTGCTGCATTCAAAGCATGCTGGCCAGGATCCTTGCAGAGTTTGAAATTACTCTTGAACAAGATGTCCTACAACCCCTAAATAAACTGAGTGAGGTATCTTTGATCTCAAATGAAATATCTTTACTACAGTCAGAAAACAGCATAATCTTTCATCTCTTTTTCTCTTCATTCCTATTTCCATATTTACTGAACCCCAGCATTTTCACAATTTGTCCAGCCACAGTACAATTCATGCAGTAACCTATGGTTGAACAATAGATGATGGAATGGTTCAGGAATCCAGACACACAGCCCTTCCTAACAAATGGGCAAAAGGTGCTGTAACTTAGGAGCTATGGGAACTTTGATTGTGATATTCATTTACAAGAAAGAACAAAATCAAAAGGTTGCTTAAATTTTGTAAGGCTGCTCACAGTTATAGTTCAGGATCAATATGCACTGGAAATAACCACTTTGTCATGCTTGACTCTCTAACTTAAGCAAAATCAGGAAACAGTCATTTCCTGTCAGGGTGCCAGTAGAAAGACCACTAACGGCTTCTGCTGTTCAAATGTAAGAAAAAGTATAGTAGGTGAGAAGCCACTCAAAGCCTCAGGAGAGACAAACCCATTCTCACTCATTGGAAGCTCATTGAATGCCTTTATATACCAATCACTGTTTCTCAACTCAACAACATTCTTCGTGGAATGAGTCTTGCAAGAGAAATTGGAGGAAAGACTGCTATGTATGCTTCTTTGATCTCTTGGAGGAAAGACAGGATATAAATCTAGCAAATAAATAACAAATCTGGCTATGGTGAAAATTCTCATACAGGGTCCTTGTAAGGACCACCATAATATTAACATCAGAAAAAGAATAAAATCCTGGAAACATAAGAAATAGGGTGTTTTATGCGGGTTACAAATAAATAGGAACTTAAATTAATGGCATTTTCTCACTAGTCACTGCAATAATTTTCTAGTGCCATCAACCCATCACTGAAGTGATATAAAGCTTACGGTTGGTCCCACAGTCAGCCAGATGTTTAAACTGGACTTGGCATTTTTATATACTTACCGAGTCCTTCCCAAGGACCCAGGATAGGCAGGAAGTTGTTGTTTAATAATTAAGTATCATTGCAGCATATTGTTCCAAGTAAAGCTGCCTTTTGCAATAATCATGATTTTTGTCAATGCCAACAGTGTACAAGTGGTGCTCCAGATGTTTTGGGATTGCACCCAAGATGCCTATTACTGTTGGTATTATCTTTGCTTTCCCCCCCTACTGTTGTTCTACTTTTATTTGTAGGTCTTTGGATGTTGTGGTTTTCTCCAATTCTTCCTTTTCTCTTTTACTGCTACATCCACTATCCAGACTTTTTTGTCTTTCTTATCAACAGTTGTTAAATCTGAGGCATTATATGGCAGGTGCTTGTCTGTTTGAATTTTAAAATACCAGAACACTTTAGCTTTTTCATTTTCTGCTTGTCTATTTTGTGATCCCACCAGTTCTTTCTTGCAGGCAAATGATATTTCTTGAAGATATTCCAAAGTATCTTTGTTACTGCTGTGTCTGGCCATTGTAGCTTATTATTATTATGGTTGCTTACATAATAATATAACAGTCAAATCTTTAGACCATATTTGCCATTTTTATTATTATCGTTAGTATCATTACCATATATCTAGGTGTATCTAAAGACCATTTTTATTTTTTTATTTATTAGTTAAAAGTTATTGATGGGGATGGGCTTATGGGAACTGATGATAGTGTGAACCGGCTCTAACTCCATCATCCCAATCTCTTCTAGGAGGAGCTGCCTGTCATCCTGAAACACAAAAAGAACCTTCAGAAACATATTCTGGATTGGAACAGCATCAAAAGCCGGTACTGGAGGGGAAATAGAAAACTGGAGAGGGCTCAATGAAACCTTTGAAAGGAGTGATGGGGAAAAGTCTCTTAAGATGTAGCTCACGTTCCACCAGGGGCTTGTTGTGTTTTTGATAACATCACCTTTGCAACAAGATATCTGCCACTCAAAGCCTTAAAATACCAACTAATTTAACATTTTGGATTACAATTTCCATGGATTTGAGGTTTAGTGTTTGTGTGAGATAGGCACAATGGCTTATGATATAATACAGTCACTGACAACTGAAAGAAGTGATGTCTGAACAAAACACAGTTTGGCACTTCAAAACTACTTCAAATCTTTTTCTTGATATTTCAAGAAGTTACTATTTTGAAACAAATTCTGAAAAAAATTAGAGAGATAAAAAGGAAATATTCCTTCTTGTCCAAGAAATTATATAAAAAAGGAGTTTGGTTCAAATGGTTACTGCCAGAAGGAATGTTGGTCTTCTGGGATGGAGGTAGAATCAGAGTTAAAACATTAAGAGAGGCGGAGGCCTTTCTTCAAAAACACCCCTCACTTCTAGGAGACGAAGAAGAGGGAACAGGGGGGGCTGTGGCCCCGCCCGTCTATGGGAAGGGAGAAGAAGAATCAATAGCAAAAAGACTTAGATCCCAAAAATGACTTTATTTGAAATTTCTACTGTGATAGTTGAAACTAAAATTACTTCAAATCTTTAGCGTATCATTTTTCTAATCTATTACCAGATGTACTGTACTTCCTATTACTCAAAGTCAGCCTGGCCAGTGGCATATTATAGACCTCACTTAACAACTGCCTTTGGGACCACTAACTTCATCACTAAATGGCATGGTCATAAAATGAAATGTCATGTGAGCACACTGACTTATAGCAATTGGCAGCTGCAGTTATATGAATCATCCTCGATCATTAAGCATCATGTCACATGTTAACTAACAGTCGTTAAGTAAGGATTGCCTGTATTTAAGAGATACCAGGTTGGGGAAAGCTTCACAAATGGATGATCCCCTACATGCCTGTTCAATTGCCTTTCAATTTGGGAGTCCCACTTTCCATATGTCTTACCTTACTATTTGTTTTCCATGTTGACTTTCATAAATTATTTAATGTTTCTAAGCAAATGCATGGGTTAAGGAGTGGTGATTGCTCAGTGGTGGAACTCCTACTTTGTGTGTAGTACATTTCAGCATCAATGCTTGTCATTTCCGAATTAGACAAGAAAAGTAGCTGCAAGAGTTGAATGACTGCCATCAACCCATGTCAGAAATAGGAAACTAAATTCTCAAGGTTGTTAGAAGTGGCTTTCATGTTTTTAGATGTCTTTTCAGTTAGTAACTGCTTACTATCATATTCACATCAGTAAAGTGTTTCACTACTATGCTTGCTAACTGAAAAAATAAACCACATATTCTTATATTGTATATAAGGGCCTACCTGGTTACAGCCTCCATAAATCCATAATGTACTTTAGGTAACTTTAATGTTTATATTTGTGTTCTGCCTCTTTCAAGGAAAAAGTAATGTTATGCATGGTATTTTCAGAAGTCCACTGCCAGTGCAACCATAAAGAGTCATGTTTATACACACAAACATTACAGGGAGTGTAGCGTTGTTCCTCTTCAGGTTTCCCGATTACCAAATTAATTTTTATGGAAAGACCTTCCGCCCAACATTTTCATATGTGTGTTCAAGTAGATACATGTACTGTATTTTGGGACATAGGAATTGTATGGATATACATACGGCTATTGTAATATGAGTGGTATAAATATAAAGTCACTCTCTTACTTTGTTGTTATCAGCTCTAATATTGCATTGGGATGAACGAAGGAATAATTAAGGTAGAACATATAACTGAGCATTAGAAATAAACTTGATTAGTTGCAACTTTCTATCTGTAGATAGGACTAATTCATATTCCATTCACTTTAAAGTAAGTGACTGTCTTATGCTATCCATGTTATTCCAAAGGCTAAAAGGGAAAGTTTTTGCCAACTTAATGGCTTGACTTGGAATAATATTACATTCATATGTTATGAAGGAATCCCTTAAGTGTCCCAATCTTGACTCATTTTTATCCTGCCTTATTTCTAAACAAAAAAAGAATCAGACAGATTTCTTCCCCTCTCCCCTTTTATTCTCACAACAGTGTGAAATAACTTAGAAGAAAATAAAACAAGCCACAGCCACTTAGTAAGCTTGGACAAGATTTTTTTGGATTAGGATTTGTATCCAAGTGTTACAAGAACATGATAGTGATGTTACTAGAAGAGGTGGGACTGAAATTCTTGGCTTGTTTTATGTCTTGGGGGAATAAATTTACCCCTTTTATTTTTAACATCTAACTTTGTACCTTCTAAACTTGGTGATTTATCCTTAAATTCAGATTGCATGAAAGTGCCAAATTGTGCAGAATAAATAAACTGGATGTTATTGGTTGTTTACCTGTGCAATATGCTTTCTCAATGAGACAAGATTTGAAGTCAAGCCTTCCTAGTTCTGGTTTTGCGCTCAAAATTTGCAGTACACAAACTGCTGTTAAAACAGTTTAGGCTTCCCACTTGCACAGGAAATATAGCATCACACGGGTACTTGTATCCAGAGTGTCAATCTTAGGCCTCAAAATAACAGCTCAAACCCTTATTATTAAGAAATGTTCATATCAAACATATCTGGTTTCCTAATTTTGAAATACCATCAAATCTACCTGCTTTTTTAAAAAATTGCAGTCTAAACCAAGCTGCCAAGAATTCCAGTAACAGTGTCAGTGCTGTCACAACTTCAGGAGCCTCATCAGCTGCCTTAAAGTTGGAGAGTCTAAAGGAGGAGGAAGAGGAGATGAAGAGGAAGGTGGAGCAGAGTAAGGTACTTAAACATGGAGACAACTTGATCAAGAATGTATTGATTTATCTTAGTCCACTCTTCAATTCTGGTGTAAAGAAACATGCTTGTGTAAGAAATTCATCAAGTACAGAAGAGCTGAGAAATAGTTAAAAAAATAAACTAGAAAGAATAGAGTGTGGATGTAGTTTCTTTTTTGTCACTGAGTTCATCAGACTGGCTGTGCTTAGATTGTCTAGTGATGGAACCAGTCTCTGCTATCAATTCTGTTGTGTATTGGGTAGCTTCCACAAGTGAGCTCAAAATGCCAAACTAGTTTGTAATAATTGTTACCCCAAAACCTACCTGATTGCTAAAATAAGACTTTTGCAAAACTCCTGCAACTCATTATTCTAGCCTAGAAAGTCACTATGAATCTTGTAATGGCTACCAATGGGAAGCATAAGAAGTTGTTGGCCTCCATTAGCTGCATGCATGTATCCTGAGAGCCAATGCAGTTATATTCGAGAAGTACAAGTATTCTCCCTATCTGTATTAGGAGTTTGTTGATGCTGTAATGCAACCTTGGCAATGTTAAGATGGATGGACTTCAATTCCCAGAATTCTCCAGCCAGACATGGGAAATTCTGGGAGTTGAAGTCCACACATCAATGCCCCCTAGGTTGGGAAACTCTGCTGTAATGAATGAATGTCAAGAAATATAGTGATGAAATTTTATGTTTAATTTTTCATGAGTGTATCAAGGAATAATACTTCCTAATACTGTTCCAGGATGAATATATGGCTGATTTATATCATTTTTCAACCAAGGAGGACAGCTATGCTAAGTATTTTATCAAAGTAAGATTTAATTCCTCTTCTTAACTACTCTATTTATATTTTATTTATATTATATTTTAAAAATCATGTAACATCTGAAAATTTCATCTCTCCATAGACAAGGCTTATAGGAAAAATACTAATTAGAATTACAATTCTGTTTGTGTGTTTCTCTTGGCAGTTGTTGGAAATCCAGGCAGAATATCATCAGAAGTCTCTGGAATCTCTAAATTCCAGCTTGGCAGAGCTAATGAGTTCTCACAACCAAACAGGTACCACTTGAGATGCATTTTTTTGATGTGACACATTGGCAATAAATAAATCGTTATTATTCAGCCAGAGCTTAGAGCATATTAAGGAGAAATGGCTGCAAATACAGTAATAATAATAATAATAATAATAATAATAATAATAATAATAATAATAATAATAATAATAATAATAATAATAATAATAATAATAATAATAATTTAATTTATAACCCACTCTCTCTCCCCGAAGGGACTCGAGGTGGGGCACAGGGAATTAAAAATACAATTAAAAACCACAAACAAAGTACAATATTAAAACGAATTAAACTAACCCTGCGCTAAAAACCCATATAAAACTAAAACTAAACCCTAAAACCCCCTAAAAACAGTTTAATTACCCTAGGCTGGCCAAGCAGAAGAAGTGTGTTTTTAATTTTTGCCGGAACGAGCGGAGGTCCGTGGTTGTTCTAATTTCAGGGGGAAGGTTGTTCCAGAGGGTCGGGCCCGCCACAGAGAAGGCCCTTCCCTTGGGCGTCGCCCGCTGGCACAGCCTAGTGGACGGCACCCGGAGAAGTCCCTCTCTGTGGGAGCGAATCGGCCGCAGGGATGTATGGGGCAGGATCCGATCCCGCAGATAACTAGGTCCCGTGCCATGGAGCGCTTTAAAGGTGATAACTAACACCTTGAAGCGCACCCGAAAGATGACAGGCAGCCAGTGCAGCTCGCGCAAGAGCGGTGTTATGTGGGTAAACCTTGAGGTTCCCATTATGTATCAAGGAGGATGCCCAAGTTGCGTGCCCCATCCACAGGGGTTAGATGTTCATGCCCTATGGCCAGTGATGGAGTCAACTGGTTGTAACGGAATGCCGGAAACCACAGCCACTCGGTCTTGGACGGGTTGAGTCTGAGTCTGTTCCTTCCCATCCAGGCCCGCACGGCTTCCAGGCACTGGCACATCACCTCTAAGTGGGAACTGAACATTAATACTTTTAGTAGGGGCATTCTCTGCTCATCTGTTTAGTTGTGCTCCTTTTTAATTGATGTTTGCATTAACTGACGTTTGCATTAAGCTGTGGTAGTCAGCTAGAAATGGCTTCAGCTTTTTGTCCTTTGCACATCAAAAAAATTGGTATTAGGCCAGAAGAGTAGAGAGGAGATAACTGTGGAAATTAATAGACAAACATTATTTGACCTTTCTCCTCCTCCTCCTTCCTTGTTTAGATCCTCCTTTTCCATTAGATGCAGCTGTACCAGGGGTGTATGGCATGCCATTAGAGACTCACCTGCAGGCTGCTGGGCGAGAGATTGCACTTCCCATTGAAGCCTGTGTTATGATGCTGTTGACCACAGGTATGCGGGAAGAGGTAGGTGCCACCCTCTGCCCAACCATTCATTTGCCACGGACCTCCTGGCTTCTCTCTTATTTTGTTTCTTCTTTTAGGGGCTCTTCCGGTTGGCCGCTGGAGCTTCTGTGCTGAAGAAACTAAAATACTGTCTTGACAGTGGCTCAAATATTCTGGATGAATTTTATGTAGACCCTCATGCTGTGGCAGGTAGGTGATCAGAAGAGACCTTGTCTGAGACACCTACACATCCTCTTCAGGACCTGTTTTCCTTTGTTAGCTTTTGGGAGGAGGCTTTGTGGTTTCCAAAGAAGAACATCCAGATTTGGTTACAGTTTTGTTCCATATAGTATCAACCTTGCAAACTCTCAAACTTCCTCTTTCCAAAATGTATTCAAGATGGACAGTGATTAATATATGTATGTATGGTTGTAGGTGTGTGTGTGTGCTATATATGTGCACTTTTGAAAGCAGGCAACAGATTTTCATTTTTAATGGTTTCCAGTGTGCTCACAGTAAAAAAAAATGGCAATAAAGTTTATGACTATCTATCGTCAAAGAGGCTTTTCAGTGAAATTTGAGTAGAGCAAAACCGAAGCAAAGCACACTGTTCTCTCACCTCCAAGCTTCTAAGCAACCTTCCCTTACTGCTTCACAGGAAAATAAAGTATTTACTTCAAGCATTAAATATGGCAAGTTTACACAGCATCATTCCATTTTCCTCTCAGAGTGTTCTTTAGACAGTTTGGAAAACAGTTCCCAAACTCTGGTCATTGATTACTATACTGGTTTCTCATAATATTGAAATATTCGACACATATCAGGAAATTTACATCTTGTTTACAGCTAGGCAGTCATATTGTGTATCATGTGTATGTGTATTTATTGTTTTATTTGCCCTGTGCACCGCTCCGAGTCCCTTTGGGGAGAGGGAGCGGTCAACAAATTAAATTATTGATTATTGATTATTGATTGTGTCAGAAACAACCTTTTTTTCTTCCAGGTGCACTAAAATGTTACCTACGAGAATTGCCACAGCCGTTGATGACCTCTGAACTCTATGATGATTGGCTGAAAGCTGCCAGGTGAATTGGAAATAGAAAGGCACACTATAATTATTTCAGTCTTTGATTGAGTTTTATTTATCTGATAAACTACAGTAATACTTACCCCAATAGTTAGCATTTTAATGGGTGTGTAGCGTTCTTATATCCACTGTCAGGCTGCACGGCCATTAAGAAAGTGCAGATATTCTCATCTCAAGTTAATGGCATTAAAAAATGAAAAGGAAATTCTATATTTCAGCAGAGATCTTTTTTTAAAGAAAACTCTCAGAAATATATCCAATTTTGTTTCTAGCTCAGATTATTCTTAGAGTACTAATTCTGCCCAGTTCTGGTCCTATTCAATTTCCCATAGGCAGAAAGAACAATAGCAACCCAACCACAAGCCAGAAATGTCCTACTGTTTGTGTGTAATTGCTAATCTCCTGATAAATATTCATGGTACCGGCAATTAACTTGTTTTCTTATAAATTGTCCAAAAAAACCTTCCTAACATATGATGGTGCAGAAGAAGAATTTATAATATATTCTGATCCATAAAATATATATATACAGTGGTTTGAGGTTAGAATAAACTGTAAACACCTGAGACTGAATCTCAGCTCAAGCAATTAACTCTGACAATCAAATCTAGGTTCAAGGTTTCTAGTCAAGGTTCCTTTGCATTAAACTTGACTCCTGATAATATCATGGGCACGTCTGCGTAATTTCTTGGCAACAACATGAAATGGTTGCCACTGCCTTATTCCCATTAAAACCAACAGTCTAGAAATTAATCTTAGTATTCCCAGATGACACCCCCTTGAAAATATTAACCAGACTCATGCAACTTGTTTGGCTTCTACCCTCAGAGAAGCTCAGTCAGGTGCCTCCACCAACTGAGAGCTAAAGACAGCTTGGTGGCGCAGTGGTTAGAATGCAGGTGAATTCTGCCAATTGCCAGCAGTTCGATTCTGACTGGTTGACTAAGCCTTTCATCCTTCCAAAGTCGGTAAAATGAAGACCCAGATTATTATGGGCAATATGATGATTCTGTAAACCACTTAGAGAGGGCTGTAAAGCACTATGAAGTAGCATTTAAGTCTAAGTACTATTGCTATTGGCAGAGAAGATTGCTCCATCCATATCTGAGAAGATATCTTAGAGGATGTAAATGAAAAGAAATACAGCCAGAATCTGATTACATTGTCCTTTACTATTGGGCAATACAACATAATATGAGAAATTCTCACAAGCTCTAGTATCTTTTTTATTTTCAAGTTGTTCTGGCCTTCCTTTTCTGCTCAAAAAAATAAATAAATCACATCCTTTTTTCCCCTTCACTCTTCCATTTCAGTGTCAAAGAGCCAGAAGTTCGACTAGAGTGCTTCAAGGATGTTTGCAATCTTCTTCCCAAGGACAACTACAACAATCTGAGGTGTGACATAGCTATACATTTTTAAAGCTTTCCAGGATCAATTTTAAGTTTTGTTATAATGTATAATATTATTCTTGAATGCTTGCATTTTTATGTTCACTGCCTTAATTCAGAAAGTTGGCTTATAGGCATGCTTAACTGAAGATCTAAAGGTTTTCTGCTCCTTGGCTTTTGATGATAAGTCAAAATTCAATAGAAAAATATGAGACTCCTAAGAAAATCAAGGCACTGAGTTTTGCTTTTACTAATCACTCTTTCTTTGTAGGTATCTGATTCGTTTTTTAGCCAAGCTGGCTGAACAACAGGAAGTGAATAAAATGTCCCCAAGCAACATTGCTATTGTCCTAGGACCCAACCTACTGTGGCCCCAGGAGAATGAAGGGTAAAGTATATATGTCCCAGAAGACAATATTCTCTGTTTGTTTCATATAGTATATACTTATTCAGTAATGAATTATTGACAAATACCTCTCGAATTTCACACATTTTCACTATCGATATAATATGCTGTACCAAAAATGTTGCATGTTATTCTCTCCCAAGCTTGGTACTGCCCATCAGATGTATTAAAATATAATGCTCATTATTCTCCGGCCAATAGCATTACTGTTGGGAATTGTAGCACAAAAGAACTGGAGACCCAGAGGATGGACAAAAGAATCCAGGGCAAATTCTTTTAAACATACAAAACTGGGAATCATTTGGAAAATGCACCTTTTTTCATCACTGCAACAAAGTGATTACAGCAGTTTAGTTTTTGTGGTTTCAACATTCTTCATTCAAAGACCTTGCTGAGAACTTTATCTTTATTTATAATATAGAGAGGAAAGTCTTAATTTCTTTTTCAGCCATGCCAAACCAATCCAGTAAGTGGCTGGTAGTTTAAGTAGATACATAAACAGATCTCCTTCTCAACTCCCTTGCACAGGTTCAACTATCCAAGAATTAGATATAAATTAAAAAGTTGTAAATAACTTCATAAATAATTAGTTAAGCTATGAAATAATACCTTGCTTAAAGTAAAGATACTGTCAATTTATTCCTTATAGAATATGTCTCTGCATGTAACTATGGGTAATTTCTACCTTAACCAGGGGCAGTAATTACCCTTAGTTGACAATTTTTTGTAGCTAGTGGAATTCTGCTGGCTTTTTTCCAATCAGCTTCTGTCTCTGATCATCTGTATGGAGTATGCGTGATCCTGTGTCCCATCCTTCTCCATCTTTGGTGATCTTCCTCAGTCTATCTTGGAATCTGCACTTCTTCATCAATCAAAATCCTTCTTAGTTTGACAATTTATCGGCTTCTTCTGCATCTCTCCAATCATAGCTCCAAAGCAAGCTCTCTTTTACTGTCATACTTTCAACTTTCTTCAATGTTTTTTGTCACTGCCAGCTCTCCTAATGTGAGAAAGTGTGTGTGTACCTGTGTTTGAAAAGTGTATTTATTTCACTTTGTATTTTTATATGGCATTTCTCAAACTTCTCAAGAAATGAAAGAAACTGAATGGGCAGTCACTGCCAAAATGAAGGGGGTGGGGAATCCAATTGCTTGTCTTCTTAAATCAGTTCTTAATACCTTTCAAATGAGGTTTTAATCAGTTCTTCAGAAAACACATACGAACAGCAGTGCTTTCAACGTAATATTCTGTTCTTGAAGTAACCAACCAGAAACAGATGGGAATCCCTGTGAAAGACAAGACTGCATGCTTTCCTACACAAGAGCAACCAATATTGAGATATGTTTTGATTATCATCTTTAAAGCACTCCATGGCACAGGACCTAGTTATTTGCGGGATCGTATCCTGCCCCATACATCCCAAAGGGCGATTCGCTCACACAGAGAGGGACTTCTCTGGGTGCCGTCCACTAGGCAATGCCAGAGGGCGACGCCCAGGGGAAGGGCCTTCTCTGTGATGGGCCCGACCCTCTGGAACGACCTACCCCCGGATATTAGAATGACCACGGACCTCCACACCTTCCGCCAAAAAGTAAAAACTTATTTATTCCATCAGGCCGGTTTGGCCTAATCGATGCTTCTTGCCCCAGTCTGTTTTTTGCAAATTATCGATTTGGTTTTAATGGGTTATAATTTTAATGTTTTAAATTCTTGTACAGGGTAATTTAATTCGTTTTTAACTTTGTATGTCTTGTATGTTTTTAGATAGTTTTTAATTTTCCTGTACACCGCCCCGAGTCCCTTCGGGGAGAGGGAGGCGGTTTATAAATGTAATAAATTATTATTATTATTATTATTATTATTTTCTCTTTCCAGGGAATTAATATATATCAATAGAGATTTTAACAATAATAGCCTTATCTGACCACCTCCTGTTTAGTACCACATAAATATAAAAAGCATTCACCCTGGGATGAGAGGATAATATTGTTGATGGAGAGGATAGTATTGTTAAATTATTTAGATGCACTTGTTGTAATCAGGTTAAATCTCATTAGATGTTCAGAGATCAAGTAGCAGGATAGTTTAATATTTATATGCTGACATGTGGGTGAAGCCTACCTGTAAAGGTGAGCAAGGGAGAGTAGGACAAATGAATTATATAGGTTGTTGCTTCAGAATCTGCTCAGTGTTGTTCTTGGCTTCTTTCTCCCAGGTCCCAAGTGCAGCTAGACATAGCTTCTGCATCCTCCATTCAAGTTGTGGGAGTGGTGGAACCTCTCATACAAAATGCTGAGATTCTCTTTCCCGGAGGTAATCTACATTCTTTTTTTCTCAGGGCAAATTGGACTCTTCCACAAAGCTTGTAAGCAGACACATGTAATTGGTACCCGGTTGAAAAAGACAGCTTAGGGAGACTGGAAAATGGAATGAATAAATGAATTCTGTGAATTCATTAGTCACTATGAAAAAGAAATCTCTATGTGCCTTATGGAGTAACTATGCATTGCAATTATATCATTCATGTGCTATATGTCTTACTTTGTCATGCAAGTTTCAATAGCAAGAGTTTGCAATCCAGGGTTAGAATAAGTTGCAAAGTGTGTGTGTGTGTGTGTGTGTGTGTGTGTGTGTGTGTGTGTGTGTGTAGGGGCTCTAAATTGTGCTTCTTTGGAGCAAAGAAAATATATAATTTATATTAATGATGTTTAATATTTAAAAGCAAGTACTGTATAAAGGTGGCCAGACAAATGGCTTTAAAATACTTCATTCTTTTAAAGATATAGGGGTAAAAGCTGAGTATATCTGAATCATTCTTGGGGAAAACTCAAATCAGTGGCAGATGCAGAAGCTGCATGTGGATGATTTAATCAAGTATGATTTATATACAGTTACCAACACTTCTGAAAGGAACCTCCAAGGCACTTCATTAAATTATGCATCGAATGCCAGCATCAGGGTTGGGTTCTGGCAAGCACTACTGCCGGTTTGCTCATGGGCACACTGCACACGTGCATGCACAGTGCAATAAAAAAAGTTCTGCACATGTGCAGAAGCATAAAACAAGATGGCGGAGCCTATGGCACCATCCAGAGGACCGGTTCGTGGGCATGGCAGGCCTGGGTCACTGCTAGTTCCAGGGGCCTAGGCCGCCAAACCACTACCGGTTTGGCCGAACTGGTAGGAGCCCAACACTGGCCATGATGGTATTCCAGCCATATTTCTCTAAACCTAGATCCTAGATGGGAAGTGCTTTCTTAATCAAAAAATAGATAAATGAACAAATGGTGTCTTTTAGCAATTTAAACACCCAGGTTGTGGCATTAACTTGTAAGGGCTTTAGAGGGAAGAGTCACAGGCTTCTGACTTTTAACTAGGCTGTCTCTTCATGATTTGGCATGAATTGACTATTCTTTATTAGAGCACTGATAAATCTTATGAAAAGAGGTGGAAGGAATCAAAGATGAACCTTCTGCTGATAGAGAGAAGTGCAGAACCTTATAATAGCTTTCAGGCACTCAGACTGTCTCATGCACTTATTTTTCTTTTCTCCTTAAGATATCGACTTCAATGTCTCCAGTCTGTTTACTCCTCCATTAGACATCAAAAATCAAAACATCTCCAGAACAGAAGAACCTGCAGCTGTGTTACTGCCTTCAGAATCTAATGCCCCTATGCCTGAAGAAAGGTACACATAGACAAGTATATCCTTCAGTTGTGCTTTTAGTTTTACAAAGAATGCTAAGAGTGAAAAGGCCATGAAAGTATTCATCCAAGTTAGCATCTGGATAGCAGCATAAATATACATATAGAGCAGTGATAGTGAACCTTTTTCTTATGGCGTGCCAAAATTATGTGTGTGCGTACCCGCACCAATTCAATCCTCTCCGCCCACCTGCACATGCGTGTGTGACCACCCCTGTACATGCATGCATAATCCCTCCCCAGGCTCCAGAGGCTTTCCTGAAGCCTCAGGAGGGTGAAAACAGCCCCGCCTCCCTCGGCTCCCCAGAGGCCCTCCGGAAGCCAGAAATGGATTGATGCTGAACTTCCAGTTGGCTTGTTGGGGCCATTTTTCATCCTCCCCAGCCTCCGGAGGCTTTCTTGAAGCCTTGGGAGGGTGAAAACGGCCTTCCCTGGCCCTCTGGAAGGCCGAAAATTAGCTGGCTGGCATATACATGCACGCAGAAGCTGACTGCTGGTGTGCCAGAAAATATGCCTGTGTGTGCCACAGGTTCGCCCTCATGGATATAGAGCATGGGCTCAGTTACACCAATATGGAGTTAATGCATTGTATTCTTTTGTATCAGGTCCGCAAAAAATTGTAACGCTCCATTTCAATTACACAATCTTCTGTTCTCCATTTTTTTATTCAGATACATTTCTTCTTCTTAGTGATGTGATGTGCTCATTTACCTATTATAACATGATACTGTTGTGTTGCTTATTTAATACACTAGTTTTAAATAGACAGGGTACCAGTCTAAGCCTGGCTTAATAAAACATTTGTAAAAATAATAAAGAAGGAATCAAATAAATAATCACTATACCTACAATAGCATGGTATATGTAAGCAAATCAATTGTCTTACATCTTAACATAATGATCTGGTTTTAAACAGTAAAAAAAACCAACCTTCCAAAGAAGGCTTCCCAACTGTCATTATGAGATAATAATTTAAAGCATTGAACCATGGTGGTGCAGTGGTTAGAGAGCAGTACTGCAGGCTATGTCTGCTGCCTGCTGGCTGCCTGCAATTTCACAGTTCAAATCTCATCAGGCTCAAGGTTGCCTCAGCCTTCCCCAAATTGTTGGGGGCAGTATGCTGACTCTGTAAACCGCTTAGAGAGGGCTGTAAAGTGGTATATAAGGCTATGCTATTGCTAGTGCTATTTTAACCTGACCTTGTAATAGCAATAGTCAGTAGCATATAAAAACCAGGACTAATGATCCCTCCCTCAATGTTATATTAAAAAAAATAATCCCAAAGAAAAACAGATTAGCAAAAGAGAAAAGGAGAAAACACAATTTGGGAATCAGTTTTTAAAACTTAACTCTTCTTTGGGATGCACAAAGCAACCTTCAGCTGTTCTTCACTAGTCAGTGAATGGAGGCAAAACTTCACTCTAATCTTCCCAAAATTCAAGTCAGCTACCATTTTAGTGGTTTGTGGTTGATATCAAAGGATTAAGAATGGAAATATTTTTGGAATATTTTTGGAATTTCTCTGTATACTAATTGGAAGCCTACAAATAAGAATTTATAAGACTTTTCCACATTGGCAGGAAAAATGTTGAAGTTATTCCAGAAACAGTGTCCTCAAAAGTGACCCAGTCATCTACTGACACAACAATCTGCCCACCTACCTCTCTTTCTGCTGATGAGACCTCACGAAAAAGTAAGTTTCATAGCAATCATTTTGCCTCTCTTATTGACACCAGCTGCCAATGTTCCCACATTATTGAAGAACTCTTCAAATGGGATTGTATCAAGATACTTGCATTAAGGACAAGACAGTGGTACTATTTTGTATTCTGGAAACATAGCTTGTAGCTTGGGAGATTCAAAAGGTTTTAGTTGTGCAATCAATGTTCCTCTGAATTTTACAGAGACCTGATGATAACATCTTATATTGATACGTTTCCTACTTCTTACATTTTTTTAAGAAAAGAAAAATCATCTAAATAAGGAGTAATGGAATAATGGCACAATATATTTTCATTGACAGAATTAGACGCTATCTGGAAATATGCAATGCCATACTACCTGTTGGCTGTTTTATTCTGTTTACCTCCCTACCATTCTGCTATTCATAGCTGCCTTTTGTTTTACTGTCCTGTTCAGAAAATCTATGACATAGCCAAGGTTGACTAACTAGTGCATAACTCTGTATGTACTTTGAAGTGACAAGACTAGATAAAATAGAGGGAAACATAGGTAGAAAATTCATACTGCAGATTGATAAACTCTCGTGACATCCCGACTCGACTACTGTAATGCTCTCTTCATGGGGCTTCCCTTGAGGTGCACTCGAAAGCTACAGTTAGTCCAGAATGCAGCCGCGCGGGTGATTACGGGAGCCTCTAGATGCTCCCACATAACACCGATCCTGCGCGAGCTGCACTGGCTTCCTGTGGTCTTTCGGGTGCGCTTCAAGGTTTTGACGACCATCTTTAAAGCGCTCCATGGCTCGGGGCCTAGTTATATGCGAGACCGTCTCCTGCCCCATACATCCCTTCGGCCGATCCGCTCCCACAGAGTTGGCCTTCTCAGGGTGCCATCAGCCGGGCAATGCCGTCTGGTGACACCCAGGGGAAGAGCCTTCTCTGTGGCGGGCCCTGCCCTTTGGAACGACCTACCCCCTGAATTGCGTACCATCACGGACCTCCGCCTCTTCCGCCAGTGTCTAAAGACACATCTTTTTCAGCAAGCCGGCCTAGCCTAACCCTCCTGTCGAGACTATTTAGATAGTTTTAAATTGGGGATTTTAATTTGATTTTAGCATAGGATTATAATTTAATTTAATATTTTTTTAAATTTTGTATTTATTGTATTGTTTTGTATGCTTTTAAATTCCTGTGCGCTGCCCTGGGTCCTTGTGGAGAAGGGCGGGATATAAATGTGATTAAAATAAAAAAAAATAAGATAAGGTTGGGTATCTGTTTTAAATATAGATTTCAGATTTCAGTTTACTCTGCAATTCTGGCATTGTTAGGAACCACCTTATGCAATTAACCACATATAAATAACACATATAAAAAGCCAGTACTTTTAGAAATAATTTTATTTCAGTTTTGAAAAACAGATACAAAGAAAATACATAGAAAGAAAATAATTAAAAGAGACTCTTATATCAACTGTGACAACATTTTTTTCTGGATTCATGCAGAGCTGAGACACAGGAGTTGGAATTTTTAAAAAATGTCTAAAATATTGGATTTTACTTCTCTTTCTTTCGTTCTCCTTTACAGCTAAGCGGGTGGCTCCACCCAGACCTACCGTGCCTCCACCCCAACCTCAAACTACGCCACTTGTTCACCGTCACACGGCTCCTCCTCCTCCTCTAGAGTCTCCCTCCATCCCTAAAGCCTTGCCTCGAAGAACAGTAGGGGGACCAGCACGAGCTCCAGTTGTGCCACCCCCACTCCCTCCCCAGCCTGCCAGGCGGCAGAGTCAAAAAGCTCTGCCATCACCCAGGCCTCCTTCAGAAGCTACAGACAATAAGGCAGCTGCAGCTGAAGAGGATTCTACTAAGGTCTGCAGTAGAGAAACGCCCGAAGATTCCGTCCATACGAAGAAAGAAGCCAACGAAGGAAAGAACAGCTCTCCACCTGCTGCTTCTGACAAAGTAGAAGCTCCAGAGAATGTCTGAGAGGAAGAGTTTCACTGGCTTTGCTTTGGCCTATCCGATTTGTTGCAATTCCTTTCTGCCTGGCATTTTGTTAAGATGTTTCCCAAATGCATCAAGGTGCAAAGGTCATCCACCTTGAGACCCTTATGCATGGTCTATTTAAATCAAACAACTCCTCCCCACCAAGTAAATAAAGAATCGCCCTTCCTGTTTGCAAACTTAAAGCATCAGTTAGTATAAGTTAGTATCATGCAATATTTCAATCCAAGCCCTGTACAGAAGCAGCAATTTGATACAACACACTTCACATTCCTACTGTTCTATTGTTCAATCTAGAAAGCACAAAGTAGCTTTTCATTAACAGTGCTCTGCTTTTTTATTTTTTATTTTTGACAAGACATTTGTGAAAGCTTCTGAATAAATGTTAAAAGAAGATAGACTGTGTCAGTGATGGCGAACGTTTTCGGCACCGAGTGACCAAACTGGAACGCATGGGCATGTGTGCGCGCCAAAACACTGAAACCTGAAAAACAGCTGGCCGGCGTGTACACACCTGTTTTTGGGACATTTGGGGCTGTTTTTCAGGTTGTTTTCAGGCCATTTTGGGGGCATTTTCAGGCTGTTTTTTGTTGGGGGTCTTTGGCTTGAAAAATGGCCAGAAAACAGTCCCAAATGACCTATTCTTGGCTGTTTTTCAGGCCAGTCTTCAGGCTGTTTTCCAGCGCTTCGGTGCCCATGAAGACCAGCACGCATATGGGTGCTGGAAACCAGAAGAGCAACTGGCGACGACGCGTGTGCCCACCGAGAGGGCTCTGTGTGTCATAGGTTTGCCATCACGGGACTATTGTTATCTTTTCTTTACTGTAGTTACCCTTTTAAAAAGTGGTTAGTTATTTCGCTGGGGTAACATTTTATCTATAATTCAACTTTAAGAATGTATCTAGTTCATGTACGATGATCCAAACAGTTCATACAGGCAAAAGGCAAATCAAAGAAACGGTGTATCAGTTTGGCCTGTATCAAAGATAAATACAGCTCTTGTTTTATTGAGATAAACGGTGTTTTGTAACATTATAAAGTTTAATAAATACATTGCTAATGATTACTCTTTTTTTTAAAATCAATTTTCATTTTTAGGTATTGCTTCAGGAAAAACAAATGAGAGGAATAGGCAAATAAAATAAAATTGCAATTGAAAGACTCTTCTCCCCATAAAATCAAAAGTGTAGGCAATATATAACTTTTGGTAAATAAACTAATAGACAAGAGCATAATAAAACTTCTGGATCCTACATGACACATAGACACAAAAATTGAACAAATGCTCACGTCACATGATGTATTGTGGCTTTTCCCCCTTTCGCTAAACCTGGCATGGGCATGGCCAGCACATGACGCATTCGGCCTGCGGGCTGCAAGTTTGACAGGCCTGCAACACAATACAAAAGTGGCCCATCAGAAGCAGCTGAAGCCTTCAAATCCTGGAGAGTTCAAATCAGAGGTATTTAGCAGGTTCTAACCAGTTCAGGAGAACCGATAGTGGAAATTTTGAGTAATTTGGGCAACCAGTAAATACCATTTCTGACTGGCCCCATCCCATCTATTCTCTGCCTCCTGAGTCCCAGCTGATTGGGAGGAAATGGGGATTTTGCAGTATCCTTCCCCTGCCACACTCACCAAGCCACACCATTAGCCCGTTTGTAACTAAGTTGAGACTCTCTAGATCCGTGATGACCTGTGGCACGCGGAGCCATTTCTGAGGGCACGCGAGGTATTGCCCTGTCAGCTCCAGCATGCATGCACACATTGGCCAGCTGATTTTCGGCCTTGATTTTCAGCAGTTTTTTGTCCTCTGGAGGCTTCAGGAAAGCCTTCAGGAAAGCCTTCAGGGGCATGGCATGGGGGGATTAAACTATAGGGACAGACACCCGAGTGTGTGCAAGCCATGCTTTTGGCACCCGAGGCAAAAAAGGTTCGCCATCACTGCTTTAGATGATAGATGAAATAGACAGAGACAGAGATATGGTAGAGATAGGTAGTTATATAGGTAGGTCTAGGATAGAATAGGCAACGTCCCTCTGTACCCTGCTCTTTTTCCCACGGTCCCTAATGTGAGTTTTTCTAACGCTCCTTTGCAGGAGGAACCCCTCGAGCTTTCATCCTTGGATTTAACAGGTTTACAGCACGTGCCACTTTATTTGGACCCGCCTCTTCCTTCTGTTCTTCCACCAATAGGCTAAAGCTACAGGGGCGGAGGAACACTAGGTTACTTTTCGCGCTGCTCAGTTAGAAAAGGAGACGAGCGCCCCCTGGCGGGTCTTGTGCAGAACGCCCTCTTTGCATCTTCTTTCTTTCTTGCCTCCCCCCCCCCCCCAAACTCCCACCCTGCACACCGCTTCTCAGGCAGCCCGCCCCGCTTTCATCACCTCGGGGCAAACCCCCCCTGCCTTCCCCTTTCAATTGCCTTCATCGCGCCAGCATCCCGCGATTGGACCTCGGACTCCCCCCCGCCTTCCCCGCTCCGCCCGATCTCAGCCCCCCCCCCCGCCCCGCCGTGTCGTTCCAACCAGGTCGAGCCCCCGGCTCTCCAGGCATCTGATTGGTAGCGTTTCCTAAGCCCGTCAAGGGAAGGGCGCGCTTCTGGTTGGCTGCGTCTCCGCGAGGAGGACGGCGGGGGAGGGGGTCCGGGAGGGGGGGTGGCGGCGAGTGCGGTTCCAGCATGGCGGGCTGCAGGCGGCTGAGCGGCGCTTCTCTGCGCGAGGTGCTGGGCGAGTCGCAGGGGCTGCTGTTCGACTGCGACGGGGTCCTGTGGACCGGAGAGCGGGCGGTGCCCGGAGCGCCGGAGCTGCTGGAGCGCCTGAACAAGAACGGGAAGACCACCCTGTTCGTGTCCAACAACAGCCGCCGCTCGGTGGCCGAACTGGAGCGTCGCTTCTCCCGCCTGGGCTTCCGCGGCGTCCGCGGCGAGCAGGTGTTCAGCTCCGCTCTCTGCTCCGCTCTCTACCTCCGCCAGCGCCTTCTGGGCGGGGAAGCCGGAGACGGAGACTCGGCCGCCTCGACCCCGGGCCAGGTCTTCGTGCTGGGCGGGGAAGGGCTGCGCGGGGAGCTGCGCGACGCGGGGCTCCGCCTGACCGGCGAAGAAGGGGACGGCGACGAAGAGCCTCCGGGCCAGGAGGGCCTCCCGGTGCGCGCTGTCGTCGTCGGCTACGACGACCAGTTCACCTTCGCTAAGCTCTCGGAGGCCTGCGCCTATTTGCGCGACCCGCGGTGCCTGCTGGTAGCCACCGATCCAGACCCCTGGCACCCGCTTAGCAGTGGGCAGCGCACCCCGGGTGAGTGAGGGCGGCGGGCCGGAGGGGGCCAGGCTCTGGAGCCCCGTTGCCAGCACCGGGTGGGCGCCGAGGCCCAGTTGCGTCGCCCTGCCCTGGGCCTGTTAGCTGGGTACAGGAGAGGACACGGTCCGGCCTTGGTCCTGCCTTTACACAAATTAAGAAAAAGGGTAGAGAGGAAAAAAAAGCGTTCATAGGATCTGGGTAGGCTTAAGGCTGAGGAATGGATTTCCCCTTGCTATATCACCTATTCTGGATGTCTGGCTTTCTGTACAGTTTCATAAATGTCCCATAATGAGATTCAAACGGACTAATATTTCATTCAGATAACTGCATACAGTATAGAGGGACACACCATACTTTATTTGAATGATGAGCTGAGCAAAGCTTTGACCAGATATGGATAGTGTGAACTGAAGGGATGTTCTCACAGTCAAGTGTGCCTTTTCCTAAAATGCTGAAGAGTTTAGCCTTTATGTCACTTTTTTTCATATTTTACTAGCAATCATTGTTGGAAGAACACTTGGCCTATTAGCATTGCCAGTGATCAAGTAATCTTGCGGGGGTTCTTGTGAGTTGCTATGATAAAACCCTGGCACAGTTTCTATATACAGGATTTGTTATTTTGATAGTCTCCTTTTGCATGGTTGTTAACCAGAAATTCCAATAAGATGACTTCTAGTAAAGTGACTTGCAAGTAGATAGTAAATGTCTATTAGTCAGCTGCTGCACAGTTCATCATATAAGATGAGTCAGCATCTGTTTCTCCTGGACCATTGCAAGCAACTCCTATTAGAGCTGTATGAGTTTTAAGTTGCTTTTGTGGAATTTAGAAATATCCCTGCACAGAATCCAAACTTTGGATTCTAGGATTCTGCCTGACTGAGCTCTTAGGATGGCAGCATTTGCAAGCCAAGGCCTTGACTTCCAACAGTTAATTTAGTCACCACTCAAAAGTTACAATGCCAGTAAAAAACAGGAAACCTGCAATGGGCAGGGGGTTGGACTAGAAGACTTCCAGGGATCCCTTCCAAACCTTGGATTCTAGGGTTCTGCCTGATTGAGTTCATACATCCTAGTCTTTCCCTCATAAAAAGATCATCTGTTCCCCACTTTATTTGAAATCTTTACTCCAAAGTTCACTGGTTGATCTTAGGTATACATTACTATTAGGAATACTACTTGAAGAAGTGTATACTGTATAACTATATATATATTATTGATCAGCTAAAAAAACCTAACACACATATATATATATTAATATATACTTATATTATACAGTGTAATAAAATGCATCCATTCATATCTAATTCTAGCCTTGAAATGTTACATACTCAAATGTATCTGTTTCTGAACAACTGGGAAGCTTGTACTTATAAGACCTTGGAATCCACTCCAAGATTTTTCAACTGGGATCCCAACTGAGCGGATAGAATTTCTTGGATTATGTTACTTGCAGTAAAATCTTTAGAATCATATGAATCTGTTTCGCATAAATAATAAAATGAGATAACCCTTCCATTTAAGTGAAAATTTAAGTTTACTTGTCTCGCTAGTTTGAACCCAAAAGGACCCGTTTCATTCTTCCTTTATTGATT
The DNA here is from genome assembly GCA_039707465.1 of Rhabdophis nuchalis. Taxonomy (NCBI): domain Eukaryota; kingdom Metazoa; phylum Chordata; class Lepidosauria; order Squamata; family Natricidae; genus Rhabdophis; species Rhabdophis nuchalis. The sequence goes on along the minus strand of CM077648.1, from coordinate 93,207,838 downwards.
TCATTCATTTGGATGACCGAGATAAGTCAGGCAGTGCCTGGATTGCTGCTGCTAACGGAGGTCAATCTTTTGATTGGTGGTTGTTTTGTCTCTTCTCTTTCAGGGACAGGGAGTCTCACTGCTGCAGTTGAAACAGCCTCCGGTCGCAAAGCAACAGTCATTGGAAAACCAAACACATACATGTTTGAATGCATTGTAGAGCGTTTTGGTGTAGATCCATCCCGCATGCTTATGGTGGGTGATCGGCTGGAGACGGATATACTGTTTGGCAAGAACTGTGGCCTTGATACTGTCTTGACCCTGACAGGTGTCTCTCATTTAGAGGAGGCACAGGCTTACATGGCCAGTGACAGCCCTTCAGCTAAGGACCTGGTGCCTCACTACTATGTGGACAGCATTGCAGACTTGATACCAGGCCTGGATGAATGAGGGGAGAAGTGGGTGGGTAACAGTCCTGTTTCCATTCCAGACTGCTAACCTTTCCTCCTCCTGTCTCCCCTCTTGAATCTGGGCTCATCACATTCCAGTGTTTATTCAAGAATGAAGAGAGTGGGACTAATTCCCCTCTCATTCTTTAAGCTTAATCGGTTTTATTTTAGACACAGTAGGGGAGCAGGAAATATAATGTGGGGGGAAAAATAGGTTGTTTACAGGCCAAACTAGTATTTATTACTATTTTTTCATCACAGTAACTATTTATTTAAGGGTTTTTTTTTTGTTTTACTGTAGCCAATGGTGATGATCTTACTGTTGGCCATTGCTTTATTTTGAAGCATAATGATGTGCTTGATGTGCTTTTATAGTGTTTGTGCCCAGGCGTAAATATAACCACTGCCATTCCATGTCTGTTTTGGAGTTCTTCTCCAAGAACCTAAGCTGTGAAAAGGAAACATCAGGTACATATTCAGAAAATATGACATTGAGCCTCCACAAAATGGTCCTTTGGGTTTATTCCTGTGGATGTTTATGTAGTTGAAGTTCATTCAAACAATTTAGCTGATCCAGGAGTCGTATGAACTAAGACCATTTTTTTAAATTTGAAACTAAATACAGGAGCCATTCTAACAGAATTGAGTAAATTCCTCCACAGGATTTGTTCCAAAGTGCTTTGTTTTGTGCAGGAAAGAAAATGACAGCTGTCAAAAGGAACTCGATATCCAGAATATATATTAATGAATTAACATTTTAATGCCCCTTTTTCTGTCTTTAGTCTTATCAAGTTAAATGCTTCTTTAATCTATCCAATTTCATTTTTATATATGCTACGGCTGCATCAAATTAAGTTGCATACAATGATTTTTGTGCCACAGAGTTCAGCACTGATTCACTTTATCTTGGTAATTCTCCTGTGGTCACAGCCTCCAGGTATTCCTTCCTAAAAAAAACCCCAAGAACTTGATTCTACCCCCCCTCTTCCCTCCCCCCACAACTGGGCAAACTGATAAATGTCATCAGTAAATATTTTAGCTCCTGTCTGTGCCTGATACAATACACCACTGTTCTGGAGGAGGGGTGAATGTGTGTTCTCGCCCTGCCCTGCCATGGTGTGCTTGACTTGTGGGATAATGTTGGCATTGCCAGTGGTGTCTGTGTACCACACGGTATCCCCAGATCAGTCCTTGCTATTCTTCTAATGGGTTATTATGTATTTATCAGTGTGTTTGTATAAATTATGCTGATCAATTGTGCCAAAGTGGTATGCTGCCTCTGGGCCTTCTCACTAACTGTACCTCCATGATGTTGTGCTTTTTCTGACACTTCCTGTCATTCTGCATATAATAAATTGCAGGCACCAGATGGAATTTGATTGTATTTATTGAACTACTTGATGAAATGGCTGCATGATCATTTTTAATTTCATAATTTCTTTTCGTTAGGAATGTGCAGACATCATTGATAGGGGAACCTGTTCCAGAGAATTCCAGAATGTTCCATTTCTCTTAGGATTGTGCTGAACCTTCTTCTGGACCATGTCTTTCTGAGATGGTTTGTCGGTTTTCAGAAGTAAATCCTCCAAGCCAGAAGAGGTTTAGTGTATTTTAAGAGTGATCTTTTAATGCAGTCATTAACCAACAAATATAACATAACACATTCTATAAACAGTAAAAAATTTAGGTGATCCATAGATTCACAACAGCTTATCAATCTTCACCAATTTTTTTTTTAACAGAAAAGGGGCAACTGGAGATAAGTACTTTTAAAGTGTTCCCCCAAATATTAATACTTTAAAAAAGCCTATTAAGTAAACACTAAAAAAAAGTATTTTAATGCTTTAGGTTCTATTCCTGCTCAAACCTTCTCATGCTTTGTAAAAAAGCTTTTTATCAGGAAGAAATTTGGCATAATTCACAAACAGAACACTCTAGCATTCTTAGGAATGTTCTTTTCATGGATTGACAGATATTATATATTATTTTCATCCTAGCCACACAAATCCTGTTGGATAGGGTACAGGGCAAGGGAAATAACACTGGATTAATAGTCCACACAAATCCAGGATGATTTTTGTTAAGTTATTAATAGCCTCTATTGTCTTTTTTTTTTTTAAGAAAAAAATCAGCCTGCTGACATCATTGAGATTAAATATACATCAGCACAATACTACAATATTTATTATGTTCCATTCATAAAGTTTAAAGGGCCAGGGTTAAAGCAGTCTAATAAGTAATGTGAATTAAACAGAACGGTAATGATGAGAAACCATCAAATGCCCTTGGCTTAAAAAGAAAAAAAAAACATCGTGCTACAAGCCCTGGGACCAAGTTACCTGTTTATTCATTGTGTGTAAAAAATCGGTTTGACTAATCAATCTGTTTCAGATAAATCCTGTAAAACCTGTTAGAATGTTTAAAGCTGGGTCAAAGAAAGAAATTTTTACAGCCATGAGAAATAAAGACTGCAAATGCATACAAAGATTAGGTGTAAACGAACTTGCTAGAGATCAGTATGTTTAGAATAAATAAAACTATAATTGATCATTATAAAAACTATAATTGATCATTATTCACAAGTGTCCAATATTACCTCTGTATATAGTGCCAGAAGTAATAGTATACTGTCTTAAAAGTATTCTGTTCAGTAGTAACAATTGTCAGAGTTTGTTGCAGAAAAATCAAATCCAGAAAACAGAGATAACTGATTCAACTGGATTAATTAACTTCTTTATATATATAATAACAGATGAATAAATGTACAATACCATTAGTAGATTTTTTCAACGTAGTAGAAGTTACAAGCAGAACACAAGCAGGAGAGAACAGTTTCATTTCAGAATTCAGACCAGGCAAGATCCGTTTAGACTAGTTTACTTCTCAGAGCAGCAGACTCAAAGCTCAGAGCTTACAGGCTAGTTTCAGTTTCAGTTCTCAGCCAAGCCACACCAAGACTCCAAGCTTAAGTTTCTATTTCCAAAACAGCCCTCATTAGCTGAACCAGTTGCTATGCCTATTCATTGGCTGAGCTATTCCAGTCTTATCAATATTCATACTTTTGACAACAATCCCTGCTTCTTCCAAAACTGTTTCAGGGTAAGACATAGACATAGTTATTAAATACACCTATACATCTTTGCCACACCTTACCCAAAAGCATAACTTAAATTCAATTAAGCACTCTTGGGGCTGGAGGCACGTGAATAATCTGGCAGACATGGTGGTCATGGCAAGTGTCATGGTGGTCATGGCAAGTGTCCATGGCAGACATGGTGGTCATGGCAAGTGTCCAAACATCCATTTATCATGGCCAAAACCAATAAGTTTGCTCCACCATTGGATGCCCTCTATCCAACCCTTCCACTCCCAGCTTACTTTTAATTTCTACGATCATTCACTTTCAAATAAAGGACTCACCCTTTTTCATTCTTTCAAAGCATTTCCTGGACCTATATGAATTCCAGAAGCATTCTTGGAAGCAAAAGCAATACAAGTGGCTGGTACTTTGAAGTACGTTCATTTCCAATCTTATTTTTTTAATTCAAAAAATATTTTCAAAGTTCATAGAGCAGAAATTGGTCAGAAAGCCTTCCTCTAATTTAGGCATATATTTTTAATGAGAATGCTTTTGGTAGAATAGTTTCTTGTGAGTTGTACTATTAGCATGCTCTATAGCAGGGGTCTCCAACCTTGGCAACTTTAAGCCATGGCGGACTTCAAGTCCCAGAATTCCCCAGCTAGCTTTGCTGGCTGGGGAATTCTGGGAATTGAAGTCTGCCAGGCTTAAAGTTGCCATGGTTGGAGACCCCTGCTATAGAGCAGGAGTCCCCAACTCCCAGTCTATGGACCTGCTTCTGTCTGTGGCATGCCAGAAACCGGGCCATGCAAACAAGCAAAGCTCCATCTGCAGGACCCTGGCAGCACATGAAACCACACCTCTTCTGGTCCATGGAAAAAGCCTCTACAAGGAACCAGTTCCTGTGGCCAAGAGGTTGGGGGCTGCTGCTATTTTAATAGCTTTTCTTTCCAACTTGCTGCGAATTTTACAGAGAGGGATATTGTCCTGCGCTGACGAAGTAAGTTTCTATTGCTTTTATTAATTTGATTGTAAGTCACTTAATGGTTCATGCTATAATTACAGGATGTAAATTATGCAAAGAAAACCAAGAAAAATATACAGAGAAATTATATCTTGCCTCCTGATTCATAAGGTAAAGGTTCCCCTTGCACATATGTTCCTGACTCTAGAGGGCAGTGCCCGTTTCAAAGCCGAAGAGCCAGCGCTGTCTGAAGACATCTCCGTGGTCATGTGGCTGGCATGGCTAAATGCTGAAGGTGCATAGAAGGCTGTTATCTTCCCACCAAAGGTGGTTCCTATTTTTCTACTTGCATTTTTTACATCCTTCTAAACTGCTAGGTTGGCAGAAGCTGGGACAAGTAATGGGAGCTCATTCTATTATGCGGCACCAGAGATTTGAACCGCTGAACTGCCGACCTTTCTGATCAACAAGCTCAGCATCTTAGCCACTACATCCCTGATTCATAGCTATAGCTTAATACAGCAAAGTGACCTTGTCCAATCCAGGGAACATAAAGATCCAATTTGACGAGTAAAGAATCGGGAGAGACCAAAAATGAGACCAGAGGAACACAATCTCCTAACAGAATTCTTTATTGGCCAAGTGTGATTGGACACACAAGGAATTTGTCTTTGGTGCATATGCTCCACAGTGTACATAAAAAGATGGAAAATTGTTTTCGATGCAGGGAAGGCATCCTGGGAGTGCTCTTAAATAATAGGAATTCAGGACCTTCCCTAATTAGAAGAAGAACTGTTCTCTGGTCTCAAAGAGACATGCCCTTCCTTAGGTGACCATGTGTTTTAAGATTGGGTCCTCTCCCAAATTCTGGATTTGACCCCTTGTTCTGCGAATCAGTGATCACCTTACATTGGGTCTGAATTGCTGATTTGCTCCCCATCTACAGGTTCTCCAGCTGTAGAACTAGGCAAGTCCATAACAACGACTAAATGGGAACGCTCCCATTATCCTGCTCGAATAGGATCTCACACAGAACCTTATTGCGTAGAATATTTGTCTTACATCTCAAGATTAAAGATTGAAGCAGTGTTCTAAGATTAAAGGCTTAAATCTATTATTTCAAGGAATGAAAGAAAAATCCTGATTATAGATTTTGGAAAAGGTCATCAAGCCAAGCTGGTGATTAATTCTGAGAATTCAAGCAAGCATTAAAGAACCAGTCAAGGAAAGTTAATCATTTCTTTTAATTCTTGAGCCTACTGCTCTACTGAACTTTTCTTAATATATAACTGGAATCTTTCTTGATTGCAAATTATTATTCTATATAATGAGTGGAGAGGCATTGACCTTTGGGGGTGTCATCCACTCATATTCTTGAAAAGCGCTTTATTTCTATCTCCCTTTGTAAGGCTAAGTATTACAGATAATGCAGTTCTCCCAACAGGATGGATCATTCTGAAATAGACTCAAACCTGATTACAATAATGCAATCCCTGGTCTCCTAGCCATGATTGCTACCTGCTCTTTGAGCAGTACCTGTGAATTTAAGGAGGATCTTCGGATTGAACGGTGGGACTGTCTGAGGTAGTGCAACCTCATTCAGGCCAGGGGGGGGAACCTTGATACTAGAAGTACCCAGGGCCACTCAGTCTTTCTTGGGTTAAGCTGAAGCCCATTGCATCTCATCCAGGCAGGGAGACATCCCACTCCTAGTCCAATACCTTAACCACTGCACTGACTATAAATATAGAAGAGTAAATATTTTGTAAGGCATGATACTGTAATATATTTTAATTGTCTTTACAAAATGTCCTGTAGTTTATTAGAGAAGGACAAGTAATAGCAAGAAATGCATGTTCCCAATAAAGTTATATTAGATAATCAAGTTTTAGAACACCTCAATTGCTTAAACAGAAGCATTTCCTTGAAAAGAAACTATTGAATCTCCCACAATATAAAAGGGATCCCTTTATTATTTGTTACATTCTTCAATTTGCCAATTGGCACTCCTCTGCTCACAATAGAATTCCTTATGCAGTGTTGGGTTTTGCTTTTTTTTACTACTGGTTCACGCGTGCACATGACGCTTCTGCACATGCGCAGAAGCGTCCTGGCGGATGGGTGGAGCCTCCTGCTGCCACTACTACCGGTTCGCTTGATCCAGGCCGAACCAGGAGCAACCCACCTTTGTCCCTATGCCACCAGGCTTCAAATTTTGGCCTTGGATAACCTTGAACTACATCGCTATGATTTGACCTAAGCATAGTACACAAAATTGTCTGCTACAATAGGGGTCCCCAACCTTTGCAACTTTAAGTCTGAAGGACTTCAGCTCCCAGAATTCTCTAGCCAGCAAAGCTTATTATTATATATATACACACATAGCAAAGCTGGCTGGAGAATTCTGGGAGCTGAAGTCCTTCAGACTTAAAGTTGCAAAGGTTGGGGACCCCTGTGCTACAACATCCTACCTGTCAACGACTACTTCAGTTTCAACTGCAACAATACAAGGGCAAACAATAGATACAAACGCAAGATAAACCGCTCCAAACTCGATTGCAGAAAATAGAACTTCAGCAACAGAGTGGTCAATGCCTGGAATGCTCTACCTGACTCCGTTGTTACTTCCTCTAACCCCCATAGCTTGAACCTTAAACTGTCTACTGTGGACCTCACCCCATTCCTAAGAGGTCTGGAAGGGGGCGTGCATAAGCGCATCAGCATGCCTTCCATCCCTGTCCTACTGTCCCCATTTATTTGTACTCATTTCATGTGCTCATGTCCATGTTTATACTTATACCTGTTATATCGTACATGTTTAACAAACTAAATAAATAAAATAAATATAAGTATAAATATAAATAAAACACAAACTTTTCAATAAGGCATTTCAGCAGTAGAGGGTGCTCTAATGCAATAGGTGTTTTGCAAAATAACTACTACAGTATTGATGTAGAAATCCGTTGTAAGCAAAACAAGTATTTTTATTTTAATAGAGTGAAGTAGAAAATACCATTTTTAACATTTAAATATATTCCTAGCATAAAATTATTTGTTGGGCTTTCTAGTAAGTATGATGAGAGAGACTTTCTCTCTCTGTAAAAACAATCAAAGCAGGATAGAAAAAATATAATAGCAATTTTTAGGATAATAAAGGAATTAACAGGGTACAAATTTGTTTTATTTGCCTTTCAAGTGATCCATTAGACTGGAAGAATTTTGATACTTGGGTCTCTGAATAGTATTCAAAAGAAGAAAGTAAATGCCAAGTAAAATAAATAATAGTAAAATTAACCAAAATTAGGTTTACCCAAAATAGGTTTAGATAAAAGTATGAATCACAAGGAAAGCAAGAAACAAAGAGAATCCAAACTTCTGAGTCATTGGGAATATAAATTGTTTTAAATCCATGATTATAAATTATTCAATCTTTCCATGGAGAAATTGAGTTGCAGTCTTTTCCATAATCAAGGCATGCTTTTTGAGTAGTCCCACATATGCTGTAATCCTTGAGTAATAGAGGTGTTAGTGATGGGGATAGTAATTGTGGAATAGTGAATAACATAAATTTATTTTCCAGGCTCCTATTTCAAATTTCTATTTCAAATTATTTCAAACTAACTCACAGACAAAGCAATTTCATTTACTCACCCTTTCCCACAAATCCGAGGAATAGAGTTTCTTTCTCTGTTATTATTTCGCAGGCTAATTCTTTGTGGAGCATAATATTTTTGCCTTTCACAACATAATCCAGCGATCTCAAATTTCTTATTGTTAGTTATGTTTGTTTCACATTATCACTGGAAGCATCTTACCAGAACTAAGCTTTTTCACAAAGCTGTCTAGTTATAAAAACATGACATTCCCTTTCCCTTTAAAAAAATAAATAATGTCGATAATATAAAATAAGAAATCTGTGAACTGTACATTTCTTTGAATAAAACATGAAATTAACACCGGTTAGAACCTCTGCTGTAGCTGGGCAGCAGAATTATTGTCCACACCTTTTCACTATAAAGCTAGGCTTCCAAAAAATGAAGGGAAGTGACACTAGTTCAGGAGTAAACCCATCTATTGAAAACCTATGACTTAAGGTGCAAACTCCAGATAATAGATCTCAAATTTTAAAAGTTCTGCCAACTGAATATACAGTACATCATTGGGTCAGGCATTGGCTTGTCCAGCTGTCTACCAAATGCTCTTGTTTATTATAATGACCTTGTGCAATACAGAATAGTTGCATCAGTCCCTGGTATTATTTTTCTCTAATCAGTGAAAGGCAAATTTTCTCTCTATTGGTGTTGGTGAAGATCATTGTTAGATTTCGGGAACAGAGGGAGTTCGGACTCAGGCTAGTAAAAGAACAAGCCGTTTATTGGCAAAAACACAGAGACGTGAATAACTATTTACAGAACAGAAGAAGTGCGGTAAACGGGCTCCCGCGTTTGACAGCTACTTATACGCGAGCTGTCAAACGGGGAGCCAATCAGGACGCTCCAGGACCTAGTTTCCCGCCAGCCGCGTCTGGGCCAATCAGATGCGACTGGCAGTTTCAGACTGGCTACAGTCTGTTGCCACGGTCCTTCAAGGCAGAGTGGCCGGTCGTATGTCGGGACCGGTCGCAAGTCGAGGACTCAACAACCATGGCTAGTGACGAGGGAACAAAGATGAGAAATGAGAAATGAGAAATGAGAAAGAAAGAGTTACGTTCCTCTCCAGAATTTCATCTTTGCTTCCTACTATCAGAGCTCTGACACTAGAGAAGCAACACCCACCAAATCCCCAGAAACAGATTAAGACAGGGGTGTCAAACTCAATTTCATTGAGGGCCACATCAGGGTTGTGTTTGACCTTGGGGGGGGTGTTGGGGGGGGGGGCATGGCCAGCTCAATGTCACTCCTGTTGGGGATGCTTGTGGCAGCCCAAGCACTCTGCCAATGAAAACTAGCTCCTGAGCTACGTTTTTGGCTGCCACAGCCTTCTGCAACCCTCTGGCAGTGAAAATGGAGTCCTGGGTGTGCGGCCTTCCCCAGCTCCATTTTCACTGGCAGAGGGTTGCTTGCAGGAGCCTGTTTTCACTGGCAGAAGCACTGTGGGCCAGTCCTTTGTTGTTTCCAGGGATCTAAGTACCCCGTGGGCTGGATCCAGCCCCTGGGCCTTGAGTTTGACACCCCTGGATTAAGATTCTGAGGTAGAAACCTACCTGTGGACAGAAATCTTTTTGTAACTTTCCAGGGACGAGACTAAAGACAACAAAGCCAATTTCAGATCTTGATCCAGAGTTTAAAAGCTCTTATATTACCAGCCGTTTGATTTGGCTGATAACAGTATTTTTGTTAATATAAAAACCATTTATATTTCTGATGATGTTGGTGCCACCAATAAATATTGACATATTAAACTGCAGTCTGTTATAATTATTGCTGGCTAATTCATTAGTACAGAGGGGTATTGTTCAGTTTATTAAGTCCATTTATAACATGAAAGGAAAAAGATATTAAAAGTGCTTTCATACAATACAATACAATACAATACAATACAATACAATACAATACAATACAATACAATACAATACAATACAATACAATAGCAGAGTTGGAAGGGACCTTGTAGGTCTTCTAGTCCAACCCCCTGTGTGGGCAGGAACCTTATACCATTTCAGACAAATGGCTATCTAACATCTTCTTAAAGACTTCCAGGGTTGGGGCATTCACAACTTCTGGAGGCAAGCTGTTCCAGAGGTTAATTGTTCTAACTGTCAGGAAATTTCTCCTTAGTTCTAAGTTGCTTCTCTCCTTGATTAGTTTCCACCCATTGCTTCTTGTCCTGCCCCCAGGTGCCTTGGAGAATAGTTTGACTCCCTCTTCTTTGTGGCACCCTCTGAGATATCGGAACACTGCTATCATGTCTCCCCTGGTCCTTCTCTTCATCAAACTAGACATACCCAGTTCCTGCAACCGTTCTTCATATGTTTTAGCCTCCAGTCCCCTAATCATCTTGGTTGCTCTTCTCTGCACTCTTTCCAGAGTCTCCACGTCTTTTCTACATCATGGCGACCAAAACTGTATGCAGTATTCCAAGTGTGGCCTTACCAAGGCACTATACAGTGGCATTAACACTTCACGTGATCTAGATTCTATCCCTCTGTTTATGCAGCCTAGAACTGTGTTGGCTTTTTTGGCAGCTGCTGCACACTGCTGGCTCATATTTAAATGGTTGTCCACTAGGGTTCCAAGATCCCTCTCACAGTTGCTACTATTGAGCAAGGTACCACCTATACTGTACCTGTGCGTTTTGTTTTTCTTGCCTAAATCTAGAACCTTACTTTTTTCACAATTGAATTTCATTTTATTAGATAGTGCCCAATGTTCAAGTTTGTCAAGATCCTTCTGCATCTTAAGCCTATCTTCTGGAGTGTTGGCTATTCCTGCCAGCTTGGTGTCGTCTGCAAATTTGATGAGTTCCCCATTTATCCCCTCATCCAAATCATTGATGAAGAAGTTGAAGAGTACTGGGCCTAAAACAGAGCCTTGGGGTACTCCACTGCATACTTCCTTCCATGTAGATGCAGTTCCACTGAGGACTACACGTTGAGTGCGGTTGGTCAGCCAGTTGCGAATCCATCTGATGGTGATGCTGTCTAACCCACATTTTTCTGGGTTACTTTCAAGACTAAACATACCTAGCTTCTTCAAACTACCTACTTAGAATTTAGTTTCTAGTTAAGTACAATTCTTGAGCCAGCTATATAGCTACTTAATCATCATGCCATCCAGCAGGCACGTAGCTAGCTAATCATTTGTTACTCTGACAAAAGTCAAGTTCTGTTATGCCTACAGTTTTCCCACACTTTATTAAGGAAGTTGTCAGATTACAAAAATGAAACACGTTTATCTTGATAAATCTATGTTGATTTCATGTAATTACTGCATTGTTTTTAAAGGTACTTACAAAGTGATCTCTTTATGATCTGTTCTAGCCCAACTACTGATATCAGACTGACTGGTCTGTAGTTTGCTAGATTCTTCTTTTTCTACTTTTTGAAGATAGGATCAACATTGGTTATCCTCGTCATCTGGTGTTTCACCAGTTCCCCAATATATTTAAAATATAATAAGGGTTCAGTCATATCATCAGCTAATTTCTTCAGTACCCGAGAAATGGAATTAAACTGGCCTGAAGGTCAGGCTCCTTCAGGGAATCCCATTATTCAGATAAGCAGAAAAAGTACTTGAGAGATTCCGAAGGCATGATGATCATTGCACCTGTTAATGCCTCCTTAAAGAAGCCACACCTTTTCCTGAGGTCTCAAATGTACATTTTTTGGGGATCACGTATCTAAGTAAAGAAAGTTTAATCCTTTTATATCTCCCTCCACCCTCTAAAGTTAGCAAACAAGTCAGGAATTTCCAGCCAAACTTATGCTTAAAGGAGTTTGTCTCCCAAAAGATTTTGTTTGATTGCATCTAGCCTTTGGAACAAAGGGTCAAGGAGGTAGACATCATTCTCTCTCTAACCTGGTTATTCCTGAAGCCAATCCTACACTTTAAGCACACCACCAAAGTGGATACAACAGATGCTAGAATAATTAAAGTCTCCCATCACTACAAAGTCAAGTTTCCTTTTTGAAGACATCATCCACATCTTCTTCTCGGCTGAGAAGTCAATAATAAATGCTGACAATAGTATTTCTTTTATTACCTCAATAAATGCTTCTAGCATTCCTTTGGATTTTTGAGCAAGAATTGATTTTTTTTCACATACAGTGTAGTTCCTCTCCCGTTCTTAAAAATAATAACTTTTCAACTGCTGTATTCTAATCAGAGGGGCTCTCGTATATATCAAATCATATCTGTCCTTCTGAGCAAAAGCTCATCCTTTTGTTTATTTGTCTGTATCAGTGTATTATAGACAATGGAACAATGAGCATTATAATCCTGTTTTTATCCCCAAAAAATCAATTCTTCTTCTTCTTGTGCCATATCTGTTATCAGACGTTGGCGATCGTATTTTTTATCAACAGCCACATGAAAAAGTGCTGCTGAGTTTTGTCCAAACCAGCCCTTAGATTTTGAAGCCATCATGTTCTTCTTCTGCTTGGACCTCATTTGCCTTCAATTTTTCCTTGGAGGATTAAGTGAAGTATGCCATATTTTTCTGGGGGTCACATCACATGACTAAAATATTCTAACTTTTGCTTTTGTATGGTTTTCATTATTTCCCTTGACTTCCCCAGTTGGCCTAATGCCTCATTTCTGATTTTGTCAACCCAACGTATAGTTTAACAGCTGCCTGTAAATCCATATTTCAAATGTTTGTAGTCTCTTCAAGTGGCTTTCTGTCAGAGACCAGCTCTCCACTGACGCCTCGCATGAACAAAACAAATCCTGTAATCGGGAAAGAAGACGGAAGACCATGCTTTACAGATTACATATTGTATGAGTTTGAATTGTATTTCACAGTGATGAGTATATATTTGGAAGCCAAAAAACTACATCTAATGATTATTTTCAGTGTAGCCCACTCACACGAGTAACAGACACAATTTAGCCAATTTCCTATATGGCTTGTCCTGCGTGTGTGCCTTTTGGAATTTTAGTTGTGTGCCACAACTATAAGCATGAGGAAAAATATATGCTGTTTGAGTTCCAGTGAAGAGGGAATCAGAGTGCTTCCAAAGCCGGTTTGATGTAGTGGTTAAGCCATCAGGCTAGAAACCAGGAAATCAGGAATTCTAGTCCCACATTAGGCACAAAGCCAAGCTGTGTGGCCTTTAACTATTCACTTACTCTTCGCCCTAGGAAGGAGGCAATGATAAACCACTTCTGAAAAACCTTGCCAAGAAAACTGCAGGGACTTACCCAGGTTGTCTTTGAGAATCAGATATGATTGAAGGGAAGAAAAAAAAAGTAACAGTGCGTTCTATTAAATATTCAATTACTGTCTTTCTTTCTTTTTTAAAAAAGCCAGACATCCGGTGACAAACAATGATGCAATTCTTCGCAATAAAGTTATCTTTTGTTGTTGCTACATTCAGGCCACAATAATTCCTTGTTGGCAGGTAAGCTCTCAAATACAGGTGTCTTTTTCCTACTATCTGCCCAAAATGAGACGATAGGTTTGTGTCTCACAATAAAGAGGTGTGATAATAAATATTTCCCACACTTCTCATACTTCCGACAACTTTTCAGCCACAGTTCTAAAATTCTGTTTCACTGGAAGCCAACTTTGAGAAGAAGGAAAACTTGTGATTCACAATACAGGCAGTTCTCGACTAACAACTATTTGTTTCAAGTCTATTCGTCTTGCATTGAAAAAAGTGACGTATGACTATTTTTCACACATGACTATTGCAGCTTCCCCATGGTCAAATGATCAAAGGTCGGGCATTTGACAACTGCCCTGTGTTTAGAAGAGAATGCCAGAAATGGAAGGGACCTTGGAGATCTTCTAGTCCAGGGGTCTGCAAAGTTGGCTCTGAAGTCCACCAGTCTTAAAAGAGCCAACTTTGCAGACCCCTGTTCTAGTCCAACCGCATGCTCAGACAGGAAACCCTACATCACTTCAGACAAATGGTTATCCAACATCTTCTTGAAGACTTGCAGTGTTGGAACATTCAAAACTTCTGGAGGAAAGTTGTTCCACTGATTAATTGTTCTAACTGTCAGGAAATTTCTCCTCAGTTCTGAGTTGCTTCTCTCCTTGATTAGTTTCCACCCATTGCTTCTTGTTCTGCCCTCATGTACTTTGGAGAATAGCTTTGTTCCCTGTTCTTTGTGGCAACCCCTGAGATATTGGAACACTGCTATCATGTCCCCTAGCCCTTCTTTTCATTAAACTAGACATACCCAGTTCCTGCAACCATTCCTCATATGTTTTAGCCTCCAGTCCCCTAGTCATCTTTATGATTTTTCTTACAAAATTTATAAAAATTTTCTTTATCTTTATAAATGTTTCTTTATAAATTTTATTTATGACAGTTGAACTGTGCCAGGGTTACATGTTGACCATTTGTAAACTTCCCAGCTGGCTTCCAACAAGCAAAGTCAATGGGGGAAGTCATTTTTCTGCTCTTTTATAGACTCATTTAATGACCACATGATTCACTTAACAACTACAGCAATTGGCTTAACAACTGTGACAAAAAAGGTTAAAAATAGGATGCAACTCACTTAACAGCTGTCTTGCTTAGCAATGGATATTTCGGGCTCAATTGTGGTTGTAAGTTGGGGACTGCCTATATTTAACTCCTTTAACTAAGAAGATAATGGCTCTTCAGACTCAACCTTCAGTGTTAGGCAGGTTAAAAGAAACATCCAGAAACCCCATCCTTTGCTCTTCAGTCTATAAAAGAGCAGGAAAATTTCACTTCCAGATTGTGCGCACTGTGTGTGTGTGTGTGTGTAAACCAGATTAGCATGTATTGGATTGATTTATGATTTATTTTACAAAATTACAGTAAGTTAGAATGCATTTCTGCAAGACTGTTAGTCCCCAAGCTCTTTTCCATTGGCAGGATTTCACATGCTTCTCAACTAAACAACAAAGCCAGAATTCAAAGAGCTGTATCAGGTGCAACATGTGGGAGTCTTCATGTATTTTGATCAGCAGATTCTTAGGTCAGAATCGCAAGCTATTATGAGAAATCCCCTTGGTTTCAAAAGCAGTTGCAGTTTGTAACCACCACATTGTGGGCAGGAAGATAAGTGTGATTCCATTATAGATTTTGATAATTTGTTTATGATGTTGGTAATTTAATTTTAGGAAGGAAGGAAGGGTATATAGATTTTTTTCCGCTGCATCATTATTTCTATTATAAGCTAATTCGACTTTCTGGTGAGCCAGTTCAGCCTCTTATGAACATGAAATCAGATTCTTTTTATGGCCCAATGTGCAACCGATTTTCATTTGCTTCCATTGGACCATAATTGCTATTTAATGCACATCCGTGCAGATCTTTTCAAAGTTCTTGGTATCTCTTTTTATTTTAACTGCTACCCTAAATAAATAAATAAATAAAGTAATGGGCTTCAGTGTGTGTGTGTGTGTGTGTGTGTGTGTGTGTGTACACTTTATTGCTCCAGATTATTTAGCAGCAATTTAAAACATTGCCCATTACAAATTATTTGTGGCATCTTGCTATTTATATCCATCCATTACGACATGAGAATAAGTTATTGAATAACTTATTCTATAAATTATTAGGTCATTCAGTTGGTGCCCTCCAATACCTTTCTACCTCTGGGATGTCTTTTTGTCCCTTTTGAAAATGGAACAAAAACTGCATATAGTACAAATATTTCAGATTTTCTGTACACATCTCCCTTTGTTGTCACAGTTTATTTCCTAATATTTGGAGGCACTGATTTTTTTTTACTGATGCTGCATATTCTGAGTAAAGAGGTATGACTTTTGCAGCAATTCTGCCCTTTTCAGAAAATGTCCTATTTATGTTCTCGTAGAATTAATGTTGTATTCAAAAAAAAATTATTTCCAAATACATATGCACAACAACCCCAGCCTTAAGGTTTATCTCAAAAGAGAGCATAGAAGCACCATGAGAAACAAAATAACTTCTGATACGTAGCTAGCAGTTCTCATGTAGGTGGAAATATGTCTTGAGCAGGGTTGTCAAACACAAGGCCCATAAGCCGCATCCAGCCCGTGAAGTGCTTAGCTCTGGGCCACGGGCCACCCTGGAAACAGTGGTGCCTATGGTGCTTCTGCCAGCAAAAACAGGCTCCCGAGGTCCATTTCTGACTGTGACGGCCTCCTGCAAACCTGACAACATTTTCGCTGGCAGAGGGTTGCAAGAGGCCATTGCAGCCAGAAACGGAACTCGGGAGCCTGTTTTCGCTTGCAGAGCACTGGGGTTGCCACAGGAGCCCCTGATAGGAGTGACATCAAGCAGGCTACACCCACTCTTGCCTTACCCACCCTGCCCCCAACAGGTCAAAAACAACTCTGATGCGGCCCTCTACGAAATCGAGTTTGACTCCCCTGGTCTAGAGAACACAGATTATAGAGCAGGGTAAAGATTTAGGGTGCCCAGACTGAGTCCAGTGATATTTCTAAAAGGAAGCAGGAGACACTGTTTTATTCTTGAGAAATCACCTTTACTCCTTCATTCAAATTACTGGAGTATGAAGGGAGCTCAACGTGTTATTTGAAACACTGTGATTTACCCATCTTTTCTTCCATCTTTGGTCCTTACCACAAGGATAAGAAACACAGATGGAAGAGAGCTTCCCCACTTCAAGAATCCATGACAAACAACCGCTGACAAAGGGCCACCCAGCTGCCTCTGAAACAGATCCAGTGGCAGG
This sequence comes from Rhabdophis nuchalis, assembly GCA_039707465.1. Classification (NCBI taxonomy): domain Eukaryota; kingdom Metazoa; phylum Chordata; class Lepidosauria; order Squamata; family Natricidae; genus Rhabdophis; species Rhabdophis nuchalis. Next base: position 93,191,041 of record CM077648.1, on the reverse strand, counting down.
AAGCCCATTACTTCGTTGGGTAATTGGTTCCACTGTTAAAATACACTCTGAAACGAGGGAGAAGGAGTATTTTAAAGAGGCACAAAAGGGGGAAGAACTGCTGAGAGGAGGGGTGGGAATAGGAATAGCTGCCACTCCGGAAGGCTATTTTCAGAGGCCTCCTTATAAACTGTATAAAATGCTCAGCCTGATTATTACTTCATGTATCCTTTTTAATGTTAAGATTCAATACTGTATTCACGTAATAAACTAGAACTTTATTTTTTAATATCTTCTCACTACAAAAAAAGCCTAATTAAAATAATCTCCTTTCACTTACTTCTTTCCTAGGAAAGAGTCTCTTTCCAAGTTAAATGAAAATTATTGCCAAACACAATCAACCTTTGCTATACAACATGCTCCAGGGTTACACCGAAAGAATGCAATGACTCAGTGGTGGTAATTATAAATGTTTCCTTATTCTTGGATTTGAATGCATTGAATTGAATTTAAAAAATTGAAAGCTCTTGTAAGAAAATACAAAAAATGCATTTAAATCCATTGCTAAAGTCTATCCTACTGACCTGACACTGTCATTTATTAACTTACTAGCTATACCCGGCCACGCATTGCTGTGCCCAGTTTGGTTAAATGGCCAACCAATCTGTGTGTAGATCTACACCTGCACACGTACACACAACCACCGTATAACCCCCAATACCTACCTACTGTATTTCTCCCTCTCTATCTATCCCTCTACCTACCTACCTACCGTATTTCTCCCTCTCTATTTCTCCCTCTACCTACCTACCTACTGTATTTCTTCCTTTCTCCCTCCCTCTACCTACCTACCTACCTATTGTATTTCTCCCTCTCTATCCCTCTACCTACCTACCTACCTGCTACTGTATTTCTCCCTCTCTATCTATCCCTCTACTTACCTACCTACTGTATTTCTTCCTTTCTCCCTCTATCTACCTACCTACCTACTGTAATTCTCCCTCTCTATCTATCCCCCTATCTACCTACCTACCTACTGTATTTCTCCCTCTCTATCTATCCACCTACCTACTGTATTTCTTCCTTTCTCCCTCTACCTACCTACCTACCTACCTACCTACCGTATTTCTCCCTCTCTATCTATCACCCTTTCTACCTATCTACCTACCTACCTACTGTGTTTCTCCCTATCTATCTATCCACCTACCTACCTACCTACTGTATTTCTCCCTCTCTCTCTATTCCCCTATCTACCTACCTACTGTAATACAATGATACAAAAGCAGAGTTGGAAGGGACCTTGGAGGTCATCTCGTCCAACCCCCTGCCTAGGCAGGAAACCCTATACCGTTTCAGACAAATGGCTATCCAACATCCAACTGTTGCTAAACAAGATAGTTGTTAAATGGGTTTTGCCTCATTTTATGACCTTTTTGCCACACTCGTTAAGCAAATCACTGAAGTTAAGTTAGTATTATAGTTGTTAAAATCAATCTAGCTTCCCTATTGACTTTGCTTTTCAGGATAGGATAGGGTAGGATAGGATAGGATAGGATAGGATAGGGCAGGGCAGGGCAGGGCAGGGCAGGGCAGGGCAGAGCAGAGCAGAACAGAACAGAACAGAACAGAACAGAACAGAACAGAACAGAACAGAATATAAATCTTTATTGGCCAAGTGTGATTGAACACACAAGCAATTTGTCCTTAGTACATAGGCTCTCAGTGTACATAAAAAGACAAGATACATTTGTCAAGAATCATAAGGTACAACCCTTAATGATAGTCATAGGATTGCAAAATATAATTATAGTCAGAAGGTTGCAAAAGATAATCATATGATCCTGGGACATTGCAACCCTCATATCAAGGAAAGAGTTCAAACTGCTCTTCAGTAGTTTAGTAGAAATATTGAGGTAGTTTGCCAATGCCTTCTCCTGGAATGATTTTTCAGCTTCCTAGTTTAGTTTACAAACATATTTATCTGGAGACTTTCAATCCAGTTAATAACTAGGCTGCCTGCTCAACTTCTGAGTTTAAACAAAATCAGGAATCCATTGAGACTCATGTTAATATCACCACTATGAATTGGCCCAGAAAATGAATTGGCAGCCAGATCAGATAATAGGGAGGTGTTAGCTGATGTAGTCCCTTTCTTACAATATCCTGCCTTACCTGGGAGGAGGGTTATCATATGGGGAGAGAACCACTTTTGGCAGAAGTTTAATTTTACCATTAATTTTTTTTTACATTCAGAGCAGGAAGGGTTAACTTGTAGTTCTAAGTACATAGACAGATTTTAATTTCCTAGATCCATGCTCTTCATTTCAAAGGCCCTATACTGTGCAAGCAATTGATTCAATATCCAATAATTATTATTTTTATCTTCTCTGGCAGCCTTCAATGGGTAGTTGTGGTGAGGCATGGAAAGTGATAGAAAAGCAAAGGAGAATTTTGGGGTTTGATTTCATCAGCAGTCTTCATGTACCTCTCTGCAAATTCTCCTGACTGGCCAATTTTGTCATATTCCACCAGAGCAGGAATATTGATCTTGGGTTGCATTGAGGTAACCAAAATGCTTTTTGGAAAACAGAATGGACTCCCCAGGGTTATTTCTCATAATGGTGCCTTTGCCAATAACTCTGTCAACCTGCACGGCTATTGCACAATCCAGTGATAATTTGCATATGTGAATGGTCTATGTCAGGCCTGATTGCACAGATAGCAGAGATTATTCAAGGTGTAGCTGGACTCATTTTATACTTTGGGGGTGGGGGATGGAGGGAAGTGGAATGGTGCAGCTAGATTCTGTGCAGTTGGGAATATAGGGTTGTTGTTTTTTTAAAAAAAGTGGAAGTATGTGAGCAAAAATCAACAAAATGGAAATGTCATATTTGAATTTGAATTTATTTATATTTATATCCTGCCCTTCTCCACAGAGGACCCAGGGCGGCGCACAGGAATTTAAAAACATACAAAAATATAAAAAATAAATACATAATTTAAAATATATTAAACTATCCTAATCCTATGCTAAAACCAAATTTTTAAATACCCAATTTAAAACTTTCTAAAAAGTCCCCGTGGGAGGTTAGGCTAGGCCGGCTTCTTGGAAAAGATGTGTCTTTAGACATTGGCGGAAGAGGCGGAGGTCAGTGATGGTGCGTAATTCAGGGGGGTAGGTCATTCTAAAGGGCTGGGCCCACCACAGAGAAGGCTCTTCCCCTGGGCGTCGCCAGTCGGCATTGTCCGGTCGACGGCACCCTGAGAAGACCCTCTCTGTGGGAGCGAAGGGATGTATGGGGCAGAAGGCGGTCTCGCATATAACTAGGCCCCGAGCCATGGAGCGCTTTAAAGATGGTCGTCAGAACCTTGAAGCGCACCCGAAAGGCCACAGGAAGCCAGTGCAGCTCGCGCAGGATCGGTGTTATGTGGGAGCATCTAGTGGCTCCCATAATCACCCGCGCGGCTGCATTTTGGACTAACTGTAGCTTTCGAGTGCACCTCAAGGGAAGCCCCATGTAGAGAGCATTACAGTAGTCGAGTCGGGACATCACGAGAGCTTGAGTGACTGCGCGAAGGGCAGCCCGGTCCAGTAAGGGGCGCAATTGTCAGGCCTGCCAGCAGTTAAACCTCTAAATAGAAATTATCCTTGGATCCATTTATAGAGAAATAATTATAATTTTATTAGAAGTATATGGTAGTAATGCATAACCAGAACTGAGAATCATGCAGCAAAATCCCTAAATTCAACTTTTCCCTCCCTTAACTGACTCCCATCATTGACCCCTCATGACCCAATCAGGTTCAAGCAAGATGTTTTCCCAGCGGATACTTCAAAAGTAGATTGGTATGCAGTTGCCTTCTTCTCCCAGCTGGGTGACCTTGAAGCAGCATCTTAGGGCAGGGGTCTGCAAAGTCGGCTCTTTTAAGACTGGTGGACTTCAAGTCCCAGAATTCCCCAGTCAGCTATGCTGGCTGGGAAACTCTGGGAGTTGAAGTCCACCAGTCTTAAAAGAGCCGACTTTGCAGACCCCTGTCTTAGGGAGATCTAGAAATACTTTCACTTTCCCCCAAGCATCCCCCCTTCCCCAGAGTTCATGGCAGGCTGTCATCGCATGGTGGTGAAGCACAAAATCAAGCATCAGGAGGCAGCTGGCACATATTTTCTAGTTCATTATCAGTTTGATATCTCATTGTTATGCATTTTTTAATTAGAAAATATTTGGAAGGTGATCATGGACTGCATAGTGAATAACAGTCAACTTTATTAACTGTATAGACTTGCTAATGTATTGCTTTTTCAGAAAAGAGCCCGATGCTTTAGGACACCAATTTATACAGATGAATCATCTAAGGAGTGGTAGGCTAACTAGCACCAGATTCTAGTACATTTGTAATCTGATACAATTTCCACTATAGGCAAAACGTCTTTCTTTCTGGAATGGAACTAATTACTATTTGTGCCAAGGAGTAAGTTTTAATCTATTTTAGTTCTTGCTCGGTTTCTCCCTGTTCCTAACCAGATGGGTTCCACAATTTCTTGCTTGTTAAATCCAGCCTTAGTGGAGCTGAGAACAAGAATAGTTCAGAGCAGAGATGTGCAACTCTAAGAGTGTCTCCTGGTCCCCAAAAGTTATATATACAGCTTCATAGTCAGAACAGATATCTGTTACTTATTTAGACTATGACCGGGGAATAATTTAGTTTGAGTGCTTTGCTGTAGAGATCTGACTTTCTGTTTCCCGGTTGTCTAAGGAAACCAAAAGTGCTTTCTCTCCATTCCTATATTTTAGTGTCAAGCTGGAATAAAACTTTGAATGAAAAACAGGAGTGTTTTTTAAAAGTGCCTGAACTGTGAGTGAATTCTGGTATGGGAATACATTCTAATCTGAATGTGTGTTCAGAGGTATAGTCATTCCTCAATTGTTTCTTTGCAGTCAAGGTTTCTTTGCATTCTCTCAAGCCACTATTTTGTACCTTCTTTTTGTGGTTAAAGAAAAATAAATAAATTATACCCTGCAGGTTTGGAGTCTCTGTGTCCCTAGCTCATGCTGGCCTAAACCCCAATTTTTTGCCTTACTTGGTCTCCCTGCCTATCTGTCTACTGGGCTAATTGCAGGGGTGAGCTTCTGTGGTTTCGTCCGGGTTTTGGAGAACCTATAGCTAATGTTATGGCCAGTTCGGAGAACCTCCAAATCCCACCCCTGGCTGGCCCTAGTCAGCCCACCCAGCCCCTCCCAAAAGTCTTCATGCAGCCTGTTTTGGATGTGAGACAAGTGCAAGGCCTACGCGGAAGCTTGGGGAGGGAGAGAAATGGGCCTCCTGGAAGGTCTGTGGAGCCCGAGGGAAGCAGTTTTCACCCTCCCAGAGGCTCGAGGAAAGCTTCCGGAGCCTGGGGAAGGTGAAAGTGCCCCCCCCCCACCGTGGTGCAGGAAGCCAACTAGGCTGCGCCCACCATGGCCATGCCCACCCAGCAATCAGGCAGAGAACCTGTTGCTGAAATTTTTGAAACTCACCCCTGGCTAATTGATTTAATATTTCATAATTCCAGTTCTTCGGCAAGATATTTCTTGAGTCCTCTCATTTTAAACGAATTGGAGTTTCCTGCCTAGTTCTTCCATATAGGCTAGGTCTGCAGCTCCCAGGATCCCAAGTTTGACTGTGACGGTAGGCAGTATATACAAACGTTCAGTAGAGATTTGATTTCTTCACAAATGTTTTGCCATACATGTCTGTTAACTATAATTGGAGGATTCCAAACTAACTTGTTTTGAATCTGTTGGAATTGAAAGAACCCGCATAGATGCTCCTGTGGGTATTCCAGAAAAGATAAGGGAAATAACACAAAATTGCTGTTCATGCTTGGCTATGACTTACTGTTTCCTCTGCAATATTTCTATCATCTACCACTATAAATGGTGTATAGGAGAGAAAAATTGGTTACAACAGAAAACATTCCTTTGCTTAATTCATGGGTGTCAAACTCAAGGTCCATGGGCCGCATCTGGCCTATGAGGTGGTTAGATCTGGCATGTGGGGCTGCCTTGAAAACAGTGAAGCCCCCATTGCCTCAGCCCCAGGCCAGCCTGGCACTGATCTACAACTTGGTGGCCGCCATCTGGGCCGGAACGCGGTCAGCCTTAGATCCAGGGGGCCACCTTGGAGCCAGCGAAGTGCCACTCCTGCCCCACCCCAGACCACCCCCTGGGCATGCATTGGAGACAATGGGTTTACCAGCACCACCCGGGCCATTACAGGTGCCCCTGACATGAGCGACATCGAGCTGGCCAGGCCCACCCTGGCTACGACCACCCAGTCAGCTGCGATCACCCGGCCATACCCCACCCCTCTCAAGGTCAACCAAAACCCTGATGCAGCCCTCAATGAAACCGAGTTTGATACCCCTGGCTTAATTCATGGGTAAGCATAGTTTTTGCCTGGAGAACTGTGTTGATTGATGGTAGCATTACTAGAGGGAATCCAGCCTCAATTTTCAAGTCTGACAGATAGAAATTCAGATTGCTTAAGAAGAAACACACACAAAAAAAAAGCTGATTGAAAAGTTAACACCCCTCTTTTCCTGTAGATTTGCACCAGAGGGGAGAAGGGAAAATTGGGAGAACATTAAAATCATGTCTGGTGAGTTTGAAGGACTACACTACAGAAAAGCATGCTGATGCTGCTCTGAAGATGGGGTAATTGCTACTGGGGTAATTAAACATCTGCAAGGAAAAGCATGCTGATGCTGGGGTAATTAAACATCTGCAAGGAAAGAACCAAGCTTTGAGAGCACTAAGGATGCCGCAGGACCAGAGAAAAGTAGCTAACCTAGTTCTAAAGTATAGGAAACAAAGGCCAGCAGCTATCTATCCCTCCATCATACATTATATTTATAAAGCTAGATCAAAATTAATACCCTGGAAATGGATGTGATTTTGTTGCTGAAAAGTGGTTGGAAGAGAAGACATCTCCATGCTTTCTAGATCCCGCATTCACCCTCTGCAACTGTCTCTTATATCTTTGCACTTATTATATCAGCAATGCATTAAATTCCGGGGTTTTTGGGCGAATGCTAATATGGGATCCATCCATTAATACTATAATAAGCAAGCATAAGCTAGTGCAGTAGAGCAAAGGACAACCGTTTGTTCTGAAAATCTAGGAGGGACTTCAGCTGCCTCGAGATGAAATTACAAGCAAAACCACAAACCACAGAAATAGACGTTTTGCCTCTGGCTTTCTTTTTCTTTACTCTGCACATTTAATTCTTCAGAGAACTTGTTCTCCCCACCCTCTATCCTCCATTTGAAAAAGTCCTCTTTTGGTGCCATGACTCACAATTGGCATGATACACCAAAACCTGGTCACTCTCAAGTTCTGCAGAAATTGCTGAGAAGTCTTTGCCTCTGTACTACAGTCTTCTGTTAACTCCATCTGAAGCCATTTGGGTGATCACCAAGCCACCCCCACCTAAGGGATTAGATTGGATCTGAAAGTTGGCCACTTGCCTCAACAATTCAACGCATCTCAATTTAATGAGCTTCCCACCTTGCCTTTTTGCAGCATTGGACCAAACCTGAGCTCTTATCAGGTGTCTTTACAGTGGAACAATTAAATTTATTTTTTAAGTTTTACAAACCAGGATGGATGTCCTACCAAAGGGACAAAGCCAACACAATGATTCTACTCACTGCTGGGTAATACGGCTTGTTTGAATAGAAGAGAATATCTGTAGCTCTAGATTCAACTGTGGAGAGCTTGTTGCTCTCTTAGATTGGTTATTTGCTTGTAGGGTTTTTATTACCCAACTATGTTACAGCCTCAGTGTAAGTGAGTGTGGGGTTACTGCCTGTTTTCAGTTTGTTTTTTATGTTACATGATATAGCCTGTTTTCCCCCCTCTTTTGGTATATGTTATATTGTATCTCTTTCAATGTGAGCATCCATTCATGGCTCCCCCACCCTCTGCCTTTCATACACCATTAAGTGTTGATGAAATGTTTTAATGCTCTTTTTGTCACAGTGCTGCCTAGAACATCCTTACAGTTTGCAAAGATGGGAGCAATGTTATGAAGTGCTGGCAACTAACATCATGGACAAAGAAAAATAGAGGTCTAAATAAAGGAGTCTAGGTGCACTACTTAACCCCAAAGCCTGATGTCCTTCAAAAATAATGAATTTGCAACTTTCAGAATTTTCAGCTAGCATGTTGCAGTTTCACAGCTTCATTCTGCGAACCTCCTTTTGATCCTTCCCAATGTTAGATTTTTCTGGTGCGACAAAGATGTGGTTTTGAAATTTTGTAGAAGGATTTTTCAGTACCAAATTCCCCACTCTTCCTCCAGCCTCAAAGGGAAAAGGCAAAATATCTTATGATCCCTGGTAAGCCCTCCCACAGATCATAAGATTTCAGGCTAGTCATATTAACTGTTGATGGTTATGTTCTGTTTTCATGGGAAAAATGACTTGAAGGACCCAGAAAATAATCCACAAAATATTCTACACTTGCAATCATTCGGAGTTAAGGAAAAACACCGGGCAATCCTTCCTGAGATCAAAATCAACTCTATTTCCGTCTCACCCTGGATATATGACAGATAAGAGTAAAACATTAGGATAAAATCTGTTTGGAAGGAAGTCAGGCAACAAAACAATCTAATAAAGAATGTGTGGCCATCTCTATTGTTGGACACGAATTAGATATCTTCAGTTAAATATAAGAGTCATGTCTTAACAATAGATTAATTCAGCACTTCTGGTTTAAGCTTCCCCCGCTTCTTCTTTTTTTTTTTTTAATAAAGCCATTTGTTCAAATATCTCTGAATCTTTTGGCTCTGGTCTCTATAGGCTTTTACAATACAGAAGCCTAGAAAGTGCCTGCCAACTACTCAATTTAAATTGGGGAGGGCAGAGATCTTGGACAATAAAACCCTTTCGTTGTAAAAGTATTTTCCATTGGCCTCAATGCATAATGGAAAAAAAATATCCTATGCCACATTGCCACATCCCCCACAAACAACTGCCTTGATAATCCTTCCAGCCATCCTTTCACTGCTGCTTTTCTATTGGTTGGCAGCATCTGTAATTCCTCAGCTGCAGAGTATTTAAAAGCAAGGGAGGGGCATCATAGTTCCCTTCATCTCTGTGTAGGATCTTCTCTGTGAGCTGCAGCAACGAATAGAGCCATGCCTGTGAGTTTATGGGACAGTGATGTATGGTGCTTAAGGATGCCGGCTATTGCTGGATTCAAATTAGATTAGAGTATTTTGCCTTCTTACTGTTTCAAACAGAGGCGAGATGCCCTAATCTATCCTGCTCTTTCTGGAGAGGGAACCTTGATATTTAATTCTCCCTAAAAGCTGTCATTGTAATAGCACCAGAGTGAAAGATGAAACTAGCTAAAAATGTTAAATAGAATGTGTGGTCTCTTAACAGGCTTCTATCTAGCACAGGGTTTCTGAAGTATTGAATAGCTATGAGATTATTGTAATTTTCTCATTTGTTTGGGAAATATATCTGGGGAGAGAAGTTTGGCTTACATTTGCTTCAGCTTAATAATTTTTTTCTCCCTAATTCTCATCCTATCCGCTTTCTCCCAATTTTGCAGTAGCTGCAGAAAACTGCTGGAAAAACTGCTGATGGAAGCCAGTTTTGCAGACTCTGTAATCTCATTATTATAATATACGTCTAGCCCGATTTTAAATCCACAGATTTGAAGGAACAGAAGACATCTGTTGGGGGGGAATAAATAAAAGGGATGTTCAAAGTCTTGGGGCAACTTGGTGTGGCTCAGGCTGGCATAGACTTGCAGGGGCGTTGCCCAATTAGGCCTTTCCTCGCCTTATCTATCATTTTCTCTCTTTTATGGGGAATTTAATTTTTACAACAGACAAAAAAATAAATGAATCTTTTTTTTTTTTTTAGTTCAGTGGCAGGAAGGAATATTGCTTGCTTGAATTCTGTTTTGGCTGCTTTATAAAAAACAAAACCTGTAGGCATAAGAAAAACTAGGATTTCTTTATAAAATATACTTTGCCAATTTTAATCTCTTTTTTTAAATTTGTAATTTTATTTATACATTTATATCTTCTTTGCAGCAATTCTACATCTTTTATATATCCATTGTGTTTCTTTTATCTATACATATATATCTTATATAACTATATCTATATATACAGTATATACGTATTTTACACATCCTTTATCTCTATTAATTCCATATATTACATCTTTTATATACATCTTACATCTTTATATTACATCTTTTATGTTTCTTCTTTCGTACTATTTTTATCTACAGTCAATCTTATATTTTCCCCTCCTGTTAATTCTGTGGTTTTGTATTTATTTTGTGGTTTCTTGATCTTTTTTCTTCCCTTTATTACTTTCCTATTTTTGCCCTCTTTCCTCTAGCCCAGGGGTCTGCAAAGTTGGCTCTTTGAAGACTGGTGGACTTCAACTCCCAGAATTCCCCAGCCAGCCAGGCTGGCTGGGGAATTCTGGGAGTTGAAGTCCACTAGTCTTCAAAGAGCCAACTTTGCAGACCCCTGTGTCTAGCCAATTATATCATAAGTCCCATAGTAAGTAGTATTCGGATTCCTCTTTGTCTTTTTGCTCTTTGGTGCCAAAATTGGCCATTTCGGTGCCAATTTTAATCTCTTAAACAGACCCCAAAGGCTTTTTGTAAGCCATTTCTCTGAATAGCAGGTGGGGATTGAAAACGGTTTTCCTGAAGAAAATCACCTCAGGCATTCGGGATCAATATGATAGGAGTTGAACTTGGCCTTCTTCCCATAAAAGAAGAAACTTTCATGTTGCCATCTTTTACTCCTGAGATTTTCCACAAGCTTCCAGTTATGAATTAGTGTGGAGAAGTTAACTGTCAGATGGCTGTGTCAGAACACCTCCTTCCCCTCTCCCAGATCCTTGGCACAGACAGTCAAATGGGGAGGAGCTGCCCCTCCCCTGCAGAAGATGGTTATGGGTTTGATGCATTTCTCTGCTGCTCTCTCCCAGCGTATTCCAATGGTGAAATTCAGCATGCAGCAAGAGAAAGGGCAGCTGGCATCATCATGACTCAGTCTGGTTCTTGTCTCTCTCCTCAACTCTGTTAGGTTTGGGAGGATAGAAAAAAGCAGGATGAGGCTGCAGTAGTCATGGTCTGGAGGCAAAAGAATGCCAGCTCAGAGAGAGAGCAGGATTAAAAATGTCAAATGAGGCTCTTTCTCTTGTTTCATGGTTGCCTTAATGCAACAGTCTAAAACCACACAGTGACAAATGCTAGAGTTATGGTCACTCTTATGTTTAACTTAAATAACGGAAGGGAAAGAGGAGGAGGATTTTTGCTTTGCCTCTCAATACCAGCAAATAATCCAATTGTATGATTAGCATTTCATTCTCAGCAGAACTGTCTACTGAAGAGATAACATCTTTATTTGCCACGCTAATACGGAATCATTAATTTCCTGGGTTTTTCTGTAAACCCAGTGCAGATTATAAATCTCCCATCTAATAATATAAAATGTTGTGAGAAATAACCAGTTAAGCTAGCCCTTCTGATTTATGCAGAAATATCATTCCTATTTTTTTTTCTGGCCAAACATTATTTGGATTAGCAGAGAAGTAGCAAATATAAATTTGTCTTTGGCTAGCGGCCCCCTTTGCTATGTGACAGTATCCTAACCTGGGGACAAAACAGATATCCAGCTGCATTATGGGGGCAATCCATGAATATCCTTTATTTCTGCTAATCCGATTAACTTTGTACCAGTTTCATTTGCTTAGAACACCTTTTCGCAACCCAGTTAACCTCTAGAGATATTACAGGGTTGATTCCATTATTGTTGGCAGAGGGGATGATATTGCAATCATTTCTAGAATGATTCTTTAAACTGGTAAAACTGGGTAAATTCTATTTGTATTTTTTAATTTATACATTTGATTTTAATAATAATAATAATAATAATAATAATAATCATCATCATCATCATCATCATCATCATCATCATCATCATCATCCAATTTACAGGGGGGTTTCCCTACAAAGGGGAGCTACAGGAGCACTAAATGCTGTTGAATTCCTTTTCTAGGGAATTGTTTGTACCAGCCTGAACGTTACACCTGGCCAGAGGATAACAGTGAAAGGTGATATTCTATCAGGATGTAAGAGGTAAGTTGGCATCCCTAATAAGATAATTTGGAACATATTTAGAATCATGTGCAGTGGAACCTTGTATTGGTTTATAGAAGCGTTCCCCGCCAGGTGATGACCAGATGTACAGTAATGTACAGTTAGTTGATATCTAACACATTTGGAAGGTGCCAGATTGTTCAAATTAACAATTACTTAACAATAGTTCCCAGGAGTTTCCTCCTGGGAACTATTGTTAAGTAACATAAAGGACTTTCTCTGTACCTGTCTGATTGCCAAGCCCATCAGGAGGCCAGACCAAAAATCAAGTCCACATTAAATTATAATTGTACTTTATAGAGATAGGATATAATACCAGAATCTTGAACACCTGATGTGCATTACTTCCCTCCGTCTTGTGTCCTGGTGAATCAGGGATGAAATTGCTGAGTTACTTCTGGATACTACCTTGCTTTCTGAGACTTAAATAGTGTTTTAGCCCTCTTGGTTTATATAATGATTCTTGCATATTAGCAATAGCAATAGCACTTAGACTTATATAGTGCTTCACAGTGCTTTACAGCCCTTTAAGCAGTTCACAGAGTCAGCACAATGCCCCCAACAATCTGGGTCCCCATTTTACCCACCTTGGAAGGATGGAAGGCTGAGTCAACCTTGAGCCTGGTGAGATTCAAACTGCCAAACTGCTGGCAGCTGGTAGTCAGCAGAAGTAGTCTGCAGTACTGCACTCTAACCACTGTGCAACTTCTGTCAAAATCATCTCCCTGATTCTCTACACTGATATATTTTCCAGTGAAATACAGTACAATATAGCCTGAGTCTATGAGAGTAGAACAAAGAACTTAGTAGTTCTCACTAACGAAACACAAGAATCCTGTTGTTGCTTCTTCCTTCCTCTTACGTCTAAAAGATCCCAACGTTGTTGTTTTTTTCCAAAAGGCAAAATATCTTCTGGGGGGGAAAACATCACTGGGACAACCATGTCCTAGATGATTGAGAATCTCCATGGACAATTTGCTAGAAAAGAGTTAATACCACTGTAACATTTTCCAATGACTCATATCTGAACACGTCCCCCTTGGTCTCTGCTACTCCTGCCAAGATACTAAATAAAACCAGCTGTTGGGCAGCACCCCCATTTTCTGTCTTCCTTCTGTCTCCTTTTGGAATTTGTCTCTCCTCTATTCACAGTAACCTGCATTTGGTGTTCTTCTAGAAAGAATGAGCATGATGATTTGAAAACTGTACATATGTGCTTCTGACTGTGGTTTCCAATTTGAGTCTCCATTTTCAGAGACAAACGTTTGTCCATTTGTTGACTCATACTGTAGCATTCCTCAACTAAGTCTCTTCCAAATATGTTGGATCACAACTCAACAGCTCAAGCCAGCACGTTCAAATGTCATACAGGCTAGGAATTGTGGGAGATGCCTAAAGTCTTTCCTCATAAAGCTGAGAAAAATTATCTTGATTTTTTTTTAAAGCCTGGCATTTCACTTTTGGAGATTTTTTTTAAATCCAGAAATGGATATTTGATCACTGCATATGCCTCATTTCTCCCCCTTCTATTTCATGTCTGATTCTCAGAGACCACCTGGACCAGTCTCTGCAGTTTCCTTGGCAAAGTTTGTTAGAAGTGGTTTGCTATTGCTTCCTTCCTAGGGCTGAGAGAAAGTGACTAACACAAGGATTCTTAGTTGGCATTGGGCCCAAGATAGAATTAGAACTCACAACCTTCCAGTTTCTAGCCTGATGCTTTAGCCACATCACCAACAGCTCTCATCTATGATTCTAAAAAGTTTTAAAACTGCATGCATGCTCTTCCAGTTCTCACCAACATCAGGAAAGGAACTGGAGACATTTTCTTGGAAAAAAACATGCATGATCAGCACCATTTAGTGCTATAATCATTCCTTAATATTTGGCTTGGCATGAAAGCAAAAGTGGGTACTGGGTCTGTAGAAGAGGAACAGGTCTGGGCAGGAAAGTGTTTTAGAAATCGCTCCAAATGATAAACAGTAGAGCATCTTGCCAAAAAAGCTTACAGACAGCAGCGTTCCCCCTTAAACATATATTGAAGTAGTACCAACTATAGCAGTAAAATCTAGTCATTGAAGGTCATTTAAGAAAAAAAGGAATTCATGTGGTACAAAGGTACAATTTGAAAGAGAAAAGTTGCAGGATATTATGAAAATGATGCTATTCTGTCTACACAATGGGCTTGCCCAAGCGGGTGATTTCCACGTGTGCTGCTTTTAAGCTCCCATCACTCCTAGTTAAAGGGAATTTTTAACACCCTCTAGCAGGCACCAATGATGTTGGTGGGGAGTGTAATAGGCCTCTGTAGAGAGTCTTGAGGGAGTCTGTATTTTGTCACTGAGACAGATATTCTGAGGATCAACGTGTCCCAACTCTTCCCTTGCTGGTAATAAAATCATTCCCATTATTTGGCTCAGATATCTCCCACTTGCACCCCAAAGGCAGGGAAGATCCCTGGAAGAGACAGATGATACTAATTAAAGCCAAGAGAACTGATCTTCTTTGGGAAAGATGCTTGAGCAAGAACATTGCTACGTGATTGCTTCAGGTCCCCTTAGGGGAAGGCGAGGCAGCTGCCAGCCTGTAAATTGGGATGGGAGAAGCTTGGAATTGGCAGTGGGTGCCTGTTCCCCATTACCATGTTGCACAGCTCCCACCCACCCTGAAGTTGGTGTGAAATTACCAGCATGAAATTTCCCATTCATGAGCCCCATCCTGCCTCATGCATGCTTATTCTTACCTTCACTTATAGCTATTTATCAGAATAGGAAAGTGTGGGGTGGGAAACGTTTGGGTCAGGGAGAGAGAACACCTGAACTTGCTTCAGATTACAATGTGAACGAGGGAAGGGGGGAGCTACCACAATAATTCTCAGTGGCTGCCTTTGTGGAGCATTCTGCGGAGTAGGCACGCACACTTCAGACTACTTCATTGTGCCTTGCTGAGCCAAAAACAAAAAAGGGCTAATAAAGTATGAATCAATAAGGGTGCCAGGTAAATACTTCATGTATATATTGCCACTATTTTTCACATCACATTAAAATGCTGCTTGCTAACCTAAGCTGATGAATTCATAAAACTTAAATGCAGGACACTGTATTAAATACTGCTGGGAGTAACTTGCTTTATGCTCTAGCAAATTGCCCTGTAAATATTTTGGTTTCAGTGACTTTGGAAGAGAGGGATATAAATGCCACAAATCTATCTATTTGTGTTATTATTCCTTACCATATTTTTTCCTCCATCCTTCACAGTTTTGCAATAAATTTTGGCAAAGATCAAGATAATCTTCTACTACACTTGAACGCACGTTTTGACGCTCATGGAGACAGAAATACCATCGTGTGCAATTCCAGGAACAAAGGGCAATGGGGGAAGGAACTCAGGGAGACCAATTTCCCTTTCCAGGAGGGTGGAAGTACTGAGGTGAGACTTGAAAGGGCACAAGAAGAGACAAAACATGTGTGTACGTGTTTGGCAACTAAGGAGTAGTTTTCCCCAACATTTATTCTGCACATGTTTGATAAAAATGTCCATTCTCCCAGTCAGTAGTTTATCAGCATTCTGTTCCAATACACCGAGAGAATAATTTAGACATTATTCATCTAACGGTCCTACTTTGTTATTGTTAGTCGTGAAGTCATGTCCGACCCATTGCGACCCCATGGACAACATTCCTCCAGGTCTTCCTGTCCTCTATCATCCTCTGGAGTCCATTTAAGCTCACGCCGACTGCTTCAGTGACTCCATCCAGCCACCTCATTCTCTGTCGTCCCATTCTTCTTTTGTACTCAATTGTTCCCAGCATTAGGCTCTTCTCCAGTGAGTCCTTCCTTCTCATTAGGTGTACTTGAGGTTTGAAACTCAAAGTATTTGAGTTTCATCTTCAGGATCTGGCCTTCTAAAGAGCAGTCAGGGTTGATCTCCTCTAGAACTGACCGGTTTGATCGCCTTGCAGTTCAAGGGATTCACAGGAGTCTTCTCCAGCACCATAGTTCAAAGACCTCCATTCTTTGGCGCTCAGCCTTCCCTTTGGTCCAACTTTCACAGTCCTCTACTAGTCCCTTTAATTATTCCTCTGACAGTCCCAACTGATGCTCTTGAAGGTTTTGTGATGGGTGGCACTTGGGAGCAGTTTATCTCCTTATTTGTTCAACTTGTCATTGGGGAAAGTTCCTAGCTCTTTCTAGTGACAATATTTTTTTAAAAAAATGGTCTTTCATATATGGAGGTCTCAAATTATATAAGTCTGTTGTAGATAATAAAGAAGAGATTAAGAACATGTGCCCTGCCCAGCATTCTTGATCACTGGCTATATTGGGTGAGACTAATGGGAACTGGATTCTGTAACATTTGGAAGACTATATATTCTCCAACCTTGAATTATAGAACATTTATCCATCACATAATTAAAGGCTCAAAAGCTTTAGGAAATGATTAATCCTTAATCAGATCTTCTTTGGAAATTCTTTCACCTACCCAACTGCTTCCCAACTTATGATGATGATGATGATGATTAGGTTAATTAAATGGATCCTGTTTCTTCTGTTGAACTCTATTTTATATTTCACTCCATTGTGTTTTTTCTTTCTTTTTAGCTGTCCATCATACATGACAAAAAAGAAGTGACTATTACATTGCCTGGAAACCATCAATTCAAGTTTCCCAATGAAACTGGTTTGGAAACCATTGATTATATCTGCACAGAAGGGGAACTGACCTTCAAAGGCATCTCATTAGGTTAAACAACCTCCTGGCCTATTTACCTTTTTTGGGGGGGGGGCTTAATAAGGCAGCAAAATAAATGCAATTGAATTCTGGTCTTCTGTTGATGTGTCTTTTCAGTTCTTATCTTCACAGTTCAGGATTTCTCAAACCAACCATCTCTATATACATTGAGGGTGGCTGTCTGGCCATATGGCTGCTTGGCTAAGGCAGGGGTCTGCAAAGTTGGCTCTTTGAAGACTGGTGGACTTCAACTCCCAGAATTCCCCAGCCAGCCTAGCTGGCTGGGGAATTCTGGGAGTTGAAGTCCACCAGTCTTCAAAGAGCCAACTTTGTAGACCCCTGGGCTAAAGGATAAAAGCTGCACACATAAAAATGTAAAAGGAGTACATTTTGGGGTCCTTATTGTTTAGAGGAGCTATTTGCATCTCAGTTCTTATTTTTATAACAAGGAGATAAGCTTACTTCAATTTTGTCCATCAGTCACTCATCAATAAAGAGTTTAATTAAATATATTTGGAGGATACCATTTAGCAGAAATAGACAGTCAGTTTGTTGTAGCAGTTAACCTGATGCCTTAATGCAGGACTGTCAAACTCCTGGCCCGTGGGCTGGATGCATCACCTTCTGGCCACGTCCATGCCCGGTTTAGCAAAGGGGGGGGGGCGGAATCCCAATATGTCACGTGACTCTGCCATGACAATGTGAGTTTGATACCCCTGCCTTAACGCCTAGCTAGAAACCAGGAGTCTGTGAGTTCTAGTCCTCAGTAGATGCCAGGTGCGTAACCTTGGAATACTGACTCTAGGAAAATGAACAAAAAAATAGCAAAAAAACTGCTTCTCCTATTTGGAAATTATGCATAACCAGCTGCTGAAAATTCACCAGAACTTCCAAGTGCTAACTTGTTACTTCTGCAACCATAACTACATCATGAAAACCCTAGAAGAGTGGAACGTCTATTTATGTGAAACTTTCCTGGAGTAACTGTGCAAGAAAAGTGAGAACTTGTAAGTATTTATTTCAGGCTACCTACTTGTACAATAATCTTCAGTAATTGTTAAAACGTATGAGGTGCCTCAAAGTGCAATGCAAGCATTTTAAAGCAAGGGTCTCCAACCTTTGCAACTTTAGGTCTGAAGCACTTCAGCTCCCAGACTTCTCCAGCCAGCTTTGCTGGGAGCTGAAATTCTTCAGACTTAAAGTTGCAAAGGTTGGAGACCCCTGCTTTAAAGCATATTCATGGCTACAAGAATGTGGCAAAAGAGAGGACTCTAAAATCCTTACTAGGGTAAATCTAAGGAATTTTTATTAAGCCAACACAAAATATATCACACATGAATGCATTTTAAAATCTCCACATCAAGCAAGAAAAACCTTATAAAAAGCAGGAGGCAAGAAATAATCTCAGGGTTTGGGGATTTCTAAAATACAGATAGTGTTCCACTTACAACCATTCATTCAGCAATCATTCAAAGTTGCAATAGCACTGAAAAAAAGTTACCTATGACCAGTCCTCACACTTATGACCATAGCAGCTTATATCGGGTGATCAAAATTTGCGCAATTCACTTAGCAACCAGCCTGTATTTATGATGGTTGCAGTGTCTCATGGTCATGTGACCACTATTTGCAACCTTCCCAGCCTGTTTCTGACAAACAAGATTTCAGAGGGAAGCTGGATTTGCTTAATAATTGTATGATTCAGTGAACAACTGAAGTGATTTGCTTAACTGTGGCAAAAAAGCTCGTAAAATCCAGTGCAACTCACTTATGTAAAGCCATCCTGTTTAGCGATGAAAATTCTGGTCTTAATTGTGATCAGGAGTCAAGGACTACCTGTGTACCTGAACCAGTGGTGGGTTTCAAAAAAATTTAGAACCTCTTTTGTAGGTGTGGCCTACTTTGTGGGCGTGGCTTGCCAGCCATTTGACTGGGGTGGAGTGGCTTGCTGGCCATGTGACTGGGTGGGCATGGCCAACTTGTAAAATGTGGTGAAATTCACTTAACAATGCTCTTGCTTAGCAACTAAAATGTTGGCTCAGAAACTCTGGCATTTGAAGCATGCAAGTCTTAAAGCTGTCAAGTTACAAGACCCTTGCACCCCTAACCCTTTAGAAAAAAAACCCCAGGGGTGTTCAAACTTGACAGCTTTAAGACTTGTGAACCTCAACTCCCAGAATTCCTCCTCTCACTCTTCATCTTGATGATGGGCAGACGGGCGGGGGGAGGCAGCTGGAACCGGTTCTAAACGGCACTGTAGATTTGTGGAACCTCTTCTATAGAAGAGGTTAAAGCAATTTGGTATCCAGAGTAAAGGCACTAAGCAATGCCTGGGGTTTGCCAATTTTATAAAAGACAACATTTAGGGTTAATCTTCTCTTGGCTACGTTGCCTGTTATCCACAAGGCCTTGCCCACCTCCTGGCTGTGGGGGCTCAGCTGGTCACGTGACACAGATATATATGCCACAAGGAACATCCTGATAAATCACATTCCTGATTATCTCATTTTATCTCATTTGACTTGAATGTCACAAAGAAGGCAGTCTGCCATCTGGCGGTTAGGAAAGAGTCATGCAGACTACAACCTCTTCTAGGTTGCACGCAGACTTCCATTTGGCCACATGAATCTGCTGAAGATGGAAAGGGTAAAAAAGAAGAATCTACCAATGTGAAATTCCTTTTAACATTTTTGTTTGCATCTTGCCCTTCCCATTCATGCAAGCTGGTTAGCCCCTGCAAAATCCCCATTTCCTCCCCACTCCAGGGGAAGGATACTGCAAAATCCCCATTCCCTCCCCACTCCAGGGGAAGGATACTGCAAAATCCCCATTCCCTCCCCACTCCAGGGGAAGGATACTGCAAAATCCCCATTCCCTCCTCACTCCAGCGGAAGGATACTGCAAAATCCCCAGTCCCTCCCCACTCCAGGGGAAGGATACTGCAAAATCCCCATTCCCTCCCCACTCAGGGGAAGGATACTGCAAAATCCCCATTCCCTCCCCACTCCAGGGAAAGGATACTGCAAAATCCCCAATCCCTCCCCACTCCAGGGGAAGGATACTGCAAAATTTCCATTCCCTCCCCACTCCAGGGGAAGGATACTGCAAAATCCCCATTCCCTCCTCACTCCAGGGGAAGGATACTGCAAAATCCCCATTCCCTCCCCACTCCAGGGGAATGATACTGCAAAATCCCCATTTCCTCCCCACTCCAGGGGAAGGATACTGCAAAATCCCCATTTCCTCCTCACTCTAGGGGAAGGATACTGCAAAATCCCCATTTCCTCCTCACTCCAGGTGAAGGTTATTGCAAAACACCCATTCCCTCCCCACTCCAGGGGAAGGATACTGCAAAATCTCCATTCCCTCCCTACTCCAGGGAAAGGATATTGCAAAATCTCCATTCCCACCCCACTCTGGGGCCAGCCAGAGGTGGTATTTGCCAGTTCTCCGAACTACTCAAAATTTCTGCTACCGGTTCTCCAGAACCTGTCAGAACCTGCTGAACCCCTGGACTAGCTGCAAAATAGTCCCAAGGACAGCATGTGTTATTATTTATCTTTCTCCATTTGCCCTAGTGATCAAAACTAATGCATAGCCAAGAGATGACACAGTCTTCAACAGCAATTACAAACATCTGTTATAAGATACGGAAGCTTTGCCCCTCAGGGAGAGTAGCAGTCAGTTCAAAATGATTCCATCACTTTGAAATGAATTTTACTTATCTTCCACCTTTCAAATATTCTGGGCTCCCATCAGTTACAACCAGGGTGGCCAATGGCTGAAAAGGCTGGGGTTGTAATAAAAGGTGTAAGCAACCCAACTAGGCTGGGGTGATCTGCAAGAGAGGGTCTTCCCATCTGTGCCCCTTTGCTCTTGTATCCACTCCTTCTAGGGAAAGGCTTGTTAGACTCTCTCATTTTTCCCTATCTGCTTGGGTGGTCACCATTGCTCTGGCCAGGGTTTTCAACTGCGGTTGTTATTGTTGTTTGAAATATCTGTTGCCAGAAAGGGCATAATTTAAAATGGAACGTTTATGTTACATTTTGTTTAAAAGCAAAATAGGTTCACTAAGTCCACTGGAGGTTTAACAGGCATTTTAAAACAGAAATCAGCTGAAAATGTATATTACTGAATTTGCTATTGAATTTTGAGTGGGACTCAGACTGGCTTAGCTGGGAGATTAAGGGCCGATCTGCATAGTTGACACATACCCGCATGCAGATGGGCTGCCAATCACTTTTTGAGTTCATGAGCACCCAAGATCATCCTCTCCCGGGTTCTAGTCCACAAGGAAGACAACTTTCCCTTTCCTTTTTCTGCTACACATTGAAAGTGCTGTTTTTGCTTGTTTGGCTATTCAACCCATCTGCTATGCTTCATTTCTCTGTAGGCAAATCCCTTCCTTCCAGTTGATCCCAGTGCATTGCCCTCCATGGTTATTTTACCAATAGGAAAAGCTGGACTTCCTTTTTTCTGTAAAGATAGAAGAGTAGAACAATGGAATATGAACCTTTCCTCCCTCCCCCAAAGGACATTACTGAGAGATGTGCTGCGGTCCCCTTTAGGTCCAGGTGACCTTTAAAAAAAATAGTATATCTATGGTGTGTTCTTTTTACCCTCTCAGAGGGCTAAAGAAGCAGAGGGATACACTAATTAGAGGCTGCGGTAAATACATTTAGGACAGAACATCAATTATGCAATTCTGTTCTTTTTTGTATTTGCTCTGTTCCATTTGTCTTTCCACTTTCCAAATTCAAAGTTGCTTCCAAAGTTAGATTAGAGCAAGATGTTGTAGAGTTGGGGAATAATATTGCAGACAGAATTTTCCAACAATTGCAGAAGTGAGCTAAGATCATGATGTTTGATATGATTAAAAATATTAACCAATGCACAGTTAATGAATGCACAAATGACTTAATAGGCATGGATGAAACTTTGGCAGGCTATAAATCAGACTTACATCTTTGGGCAGGGCACGTGTTTAAAGAGAAAATGTCTCATGCAGCTGTAACATACCACACAGCAGCAACATTTAAGAAGAGGATGAGAAACCACATTAAGCTGTCTGTAACTAGAGTATTGGAAATGCTTACAGGACATAATTGGAATATCCATACTTTAAACTTCTTCTATGATTCCATCATCATTGATCAAGTGATAGCTTTCCATTGCACGTGCAAATAATCTGTAAATAAACCCATTCTTAAACAGAGTAAATGCAACTGTTTTCTCTGATAGTTTATATTGCCCTATTGCAGTGATGGCTAACCTTTTATGGCACGCGTGCCAAAAGCGGGGGGAGTGCAGGGGGGGTTGTGCGTGAGCGTGCCACACCCATAATGCTATGTGCATGACTCCCTGCTTTTGGCGTGCTGTTTTCGCCCTCCCCAGGCTCCAGAGGCATTCTAGGAGCTTGGGGAGGGTGAAAACAGCCTCCCCTCCACCTCTAGAGGCTTTAGGAGCTTCCCTGAAGCCTCCAGAAGGTGAAAAACAGCCTCAAAAAAAGGCCTAAATCAACTGACCCGTGCACACAAGCGCGCTGGAGCTGACAGGGCAACGCCTCGCATGCCCTAAGAAATGTTTCCGCGTGCCACCTGTGGCACCCGTGCCATAGGTTCGCCATCACTGCCCTATTGGATTGGATTGGATCATAAAATCAAGAGAAACAAACGATGGGCTCAACAGGTGAGAATGAAACAGCTTATCAGATGATTGTATTGATGCCATAGCAATGGAATGCATCCCAAAAGATGCTCTATATGTGTTAGGACACTTTTTTCAACTCAATGTCTTTTGGATGTGCTGGATTATAGTTCTTAGCATTTCTGCATATCACAGACATAGAAGTTTAGAAAGCATATAGACAACAATTTCTCACTTACTTCAATACACAAGTTGTTAAAGTTGTCATATTTACCATCTTTGTTTAGCTAAGAAGTTTATTACAAATCGTCCATGGATGAAAAATCTGGGAACTGAGGGGATACTAGAATTACTTTCTAGGACATTACAGCCATCCAGGCCTTATAACAGGCTGACATAATTAATGGGAAGAATAGAGCCAATTGTACGGTGCTGTTGATATATGCAAGAATGCATGGATGCAATTACACCATTGGAAGATCTGAAAGACCAGGTTAGGGACAAATCATAACGGAGAAAACCTGTCTATGTTGTCACTAAGAGTCAGCAATAACTTGATGGGATACAGTCAATATGCATATATCAAGTACAGGCAACTTAAGAACAATAGGCTAGATCCAATAATAAACTTGATTGCAGTAATCAACATGGCTTAACTAAAATTAATATTAATTTAATGACTCTAAGGATATTTCCCCACTACTATTCTTCCACTTCCTGATTTTCCAAATTAAATAAATAAATAAATGATCCTCTACAAATCTGCCAATTTCAAAATGCCAAAAATGAGGAGCAAAGATCACTGACCCACCCAGTGCTGTCAGAAGTTCTCCACTAACAAAAATCTCCTCACCCCCATTCCACCTCAAAAAGAAAGAAATTGCCTCATGCATATCTATATTTTTGTTATCTGCTCGTCTGATGGTTTGTAAAATAAAAACCAGATGAAGCCCAAACTCTGGGCATGGTGAGGCCAGGGCAAAGGAGAAATAATCATCCACAGGGTCAAAGGAGCCAAGGTGTTTTCAAAGAAAACAGTCATTTCAAATGCACCATAGCTGAGCCAGAAATAAATTAATTCAGCTTCTAAACAAGGCAACATAATGAACTCAGAGGTCTAGAGCTATTCTTAAATTAATGCAGAGCTCTCGCTTAGAAATAGCACCCATGCCAGGAATACAATATTACTGCAGAAAGCTAAGGAGCAGCTATTTATTCATTCCTAAATGCTTTTGAGATCAGCTGATTTAAACCAAACATTTGACTTTCAACTCCCAACTTTTTGTCTTTTCAATGAGAAAAGAATATCAGCATTATCATGGAGGAGACATTGAGCCTTTTCCCACCATGCATTTAAAATGCTACCCACCCACCCTGGAACCAGAAGAAAACGTACTGCTGTCAGCACTTGAGGTAAATAGACAGGAAACAAGCCAGTAGAGTTTTCAGAAATGCTTTTTATTGTTCTAGGATATAATACAGTAGCGATATCTTGAAACTAAGCCTGTCTATTTTTGTTCACTATGTATATCTTATGCCAAACAAAATCAAGGCAGGGTTATTTTGAGTTTCTTTCTCAAGTCTTTTCTAAACCTTCTCCTCCCAATGGTCCATCTACCCTTTTTTCAACAACAGCGGCATGTGCAGGTATAGAGTTTTGAAAACAAACAAACATCCAATTTGCAGATAAAGCCACTCTTAAACATAATAAAACCTCCCCAAGTTCAGCGGGATACTTTTTCATAAGCGTGGCATCTTTAGCCTGCCCAGGAGGGGATCTTCAATTTCTGTAAGGTGGTAGGAAAGCCTGATTTGAAAAAGGTAGATTCTCGTCTCCTTGAAAAAAAGGTGATCCTGGAAGGAGATGCCCAGAGACCAGAAGGGAAGGTTGTCCCCACACCAGCCTGAAATAGCCAATAGATGCCAGGACGATTCATACCCTTTGACTATCTGACAAGACTTGTGGACTTCAACTCCCAGAATTCTCCAGCCAGCTATGCCAGTCCTCAAGTCTTAAAGTTGCCAAGTTTGGGAACCCCTGATCTGACTGAATCACTGATAGCAAAACACATTATATTTTGCGCACCTTTATCTAGCTTCTGCAGCAAGGTGCCTACGGTTACCAATTTATCATGGATATCTCCTTTAATGCTGATTACCCTTCCCAGCTGGTTCTGAAGAATAACCAAATCATAATTTACTAGGACTCAGAGCAATATCCCACTCTTTAGCTCTATTTTTCCTTCTGAATAATACCTCTAAGCCTTCATAATCTCCACCAGCAATCCTATAAAAATGTTAAGTGGCTGCAGCCCACGCTTAATTTGGAAGAGTGGTTGACAGCTCAGAGTAAGGAAAATGTAGACTCAGAGGATCTTAAGGATCTTAGAGAGGTCAGCAGGAATATTCTCATTAGTCTGCATGAGTTCCTATCATGTGCCATCAAATTCTCAGTGTATCCATGGAGCCCAAAAGGTTGAAGTTCCTTGGATTACATGAGTAAGATGAACCTCAGGAACAATGACATCATTGACATTAATTATTAATGGATGTCTTCTGTTTCTTCAATCAGGTCAACTCCCTGTGCTGCAGATACACGTTCTGCTTGAGGTTTTGCATCACTCCCCCTTCTGAAGATGGCAAACTGTCTGCCTTGTCTTTCCTCACACTGAGTTGACATGTACTCACGGTAATTTTTTGTTAGCAGAGTATAAAGGAATGGGTTGATGCAACTGTTGCTATAGGTCAAGCAGGTAACACCAAAGTTGAGGTAGGCCTGAGCAGCAGGGCCAATCTCCAAGTCCATTGACCAGTACAATTTGGCTAACTGCCAGGCCCAGAATGGTACAAAACAAGCCCAATAGGCCACAATGATGCTGAAGATCCTGGAGAACAGCTTCTGTTTCAAAATTCTGCCTGTCACCTGAGGCTGCATAGTTTTTGTAGAAATCCAATAGCTCCATGCAAGACGTGAGTACAATATGGCCAGGACAAGGCCAGGTGTTAGGATACTAGTGGCAAAGAGAACTGTGAGGTAAACTCGGAAAGCCTCAGGTGTCCACGTGGGAAAGCAAATATGTTTATGGCTTCCACTTTCCCGCTGCTGGATCATGACCATCATTGGTATTGTAAGCAACAATGAGAGAAGCCACACAGCAAGGCTGGCAACTTTATGATAACTGTTCCCAGCAATCCTAACCTTTAGTGGTCTGGTCACTGCCCAATAACGCTCCAAGCTCATGGCTGTCAGCAGAAAGATGCTAGCATGCATTGTGAGCAAGTCCAAGCTAAGCAAAAATCGGCATCCTGCATCTCCAAAGAACCAGTCCTGGGCAAAATAGGTACAAACTACAAAGGGGATGGTGGAAAGGTAGAGTAAGTCTGCCAAGGCCAAGTTAATAACATACACACACAAACAGCTTGCTGAACGAATTGCCATGCTGCCAAAGGCCACCACCAGTGTGTAGATGTTTCCTGTCATCCCAATGAAGCACATCAGAAGGAGGATTGCTCCCAAAACTCCCGTGAGAGAACTCTGCTGCTCAAAGTCAATGTCTTCATCTGAGAAATTGCCCCAGAATGGTTCTTCAATGAGTTCCGCCATCACTGAATAGCCAAAATGGACTCCAATTCCATAGAAAACTATCACAAGCAAATTTTGCGCCTCACAAGTCTGGCAATTAAGATCAATAAGGAGGGTTAGGCATGCTGATGGGGAAAAAACCAAAATAGGTTGGATACGAGAAAAGAAACCTGGTCTTCATAAGGACTAATGGCAACCATCTTCTTTGCATGTCATGCTCAGTAGATGCTTCTTACCATTCCTTAGAGAAAGACCATTGGCTGAAAGAAGTGCATCTGAGGCATTTTATGAATGGAACAGCATGGTTTCTTCTTTCTGTTTTCAACCTCCAAAGATAAGGTCCACTGTGCATCTGTGAGTCTTCAACTTCTCTTTCTCTTCCAGTATTTATCTGCTAGCCCATTAATGCAAATCGATCATTTCGGAGCAATCCAACAGATTTCTTCCTCATCTCTTCTGCTGCCCAACTGTCCTCTACTCAAAAATAGCATTCCCTTTTTGGGGGGAGGAATATGTCTGAATCACGGCTTCACACTCAAATGCTAATATTCTCAGCAATAACTACTGGACTGTTAGCTCATGAAGAATGACACTGTGTATTTAAACCATTCATGTCTTCCCACCCATCCAACTCCCATGTTTTTCCTTCAGCTTTCTGTCAGTTTCTCCATTGCTTTCTCCCAACCCCGGCTTCTCCCTTTTTTGTGCATTGTTGTAACAAACAAGGAAGGTCCTTAATTGTCTTAGAATAAAAATAGAAAATTAAGAGCTGTGTTAGGAAAGAAGAGGGCTAGGATGGAATAAGACAAACTAGTTAGTGGAATCAACACTACTTTATACCATAACAAAAAAAAACGGCACTGAAAAAAAAAATCCCCCTTTAATAAATTTAAGTGTTAAAAATGGGATACACAGAATTGTTTGTATAGCATTATAATTTTAAGATATTTTAAATATATCTGGAATAAAATATGGGGTTTTTTTTAGTCAAATCATACCCAATATCTGTCTTGAGCTAATCAAGATGCTCATTATCTTATGCAGTGGTCTGTGACAGATGTGATGAGGTTTGGAGAATCATAGCTTTAAAAGAAGCTTTTAGACAATTAAAGCCAGCTCCTAATTATTTCAAGAACTCATATTAAAGCAAGACTCATATTTCTGATTCTGCCTCTAACTCAGCCAGGACCTCATCATCAATCTCGGAAATTGTCAGTTATCATATTTCCCACCCACTACCCTCATTTTCAAGGCTAAACATATCCAGTTCCTGCAATCTCTTCTTTTAGGATTGAGCTTCCAGGACAGAAACTTTGAAAATGTTTTGAAAGAAATGTGCTATGAATCTTGCACTTTACTTCTCTACTGTTTAGTAAAGCTTCCTGCTATTTTTTTTGAGTGTGTATCTGAGGTGGGGGGAAAGATGCAGCTGTATTAAAAGTCACAACTGAACAATTAAAACAGACATATCTTTTTTCAGGGTTGCATGGAAGCCTAAAAAAGACAGATAATTCCAAACCATTTTTTGAAGTGTTGTAAAGCTTACTTTCCAAGCGAATGATCCTTCCTCTTCTTCCAGAATTTGCTTTGCTTTTATCATACTACCAAGCAAGGAGATCAAACATTGGCCAATCAGCAGTAAGCAGTGGTAGTATCAAGGTGGGAATAGGCACGTTTTGGTCAATGCAAAACAAGCCATTCAATTTATTGTAGGGCATTGCAGTAGCATCCATCAGCTGCTTTACCCCAGTCTTTGTGTTGCTTATTTCTATACCAAGTGTAGTTCAGGATCAAAATGACAGAGGATTTTGAGGGCAAGTTGCCCAGCAGTATTTTGGCAGAGGGCTGTCTAAATGGATTTTATTTCTTTCAATACTTCTTCCAGCTCTGAGCGAATGCATGGGCGGCTTTAACTCCAGAAAGTCTTTTCCTCTGTGGTATCCAAAAACTATAGACCCAGATACTAGCAGCAGAGATGTTAATGTTTGATCCTGAAATTAGCTTCAACTGTAAAAAAAAGAAAAAATATATTATATTATAAATCTACTAAGGGAAACATGAACAGACCTAGGCAAAAGGGGAGATAATTCTGCAATTCTATATTTGCACTTATTTTATTGCTGAGCATATTTCATTTTAAAATTACTGTTCTAGTCCTGTTGGTTGAAGAGACACGCTAGAAGGATTGTGGGCGGGGCCTAGTGGCAGCAAGAGATAACAGCTGCATTTTACTACCCAACAACCTTCCATGCGCCTTGGCATACAGTCATACCGGCCACATGGCCAGAGAAGCTTCTTAAGACAATGCTTCCTCCCTTGGCTAAGAAATGAAGATGAACACAAACCCGTAAAGTTGGATGAAACTGGGCAAGGGAAAGCTTTACCTTTACCTTAGAGATCTTCTTGCCTTGTGACTAGTGAAAGCATAATCATTTAAGCCAGGAGTGTCAAACTTGATTTCATTGAGGGCACCGCAGGGTTGTGCTTGACTCAGGGGGGCTGGGATGAGCATGGTCAGGGTGGGTGTGGCCAGCTTGATGCCATTTGTGTTTCAGGTGCCTGTGGCGGCCTGAGCACTCTGGCAGCAAAAGCGGAGCTCCTGAGTTCTGTTCTCGGCTGCGACAGCCTCCTCTAACTCTGTCAGCAAAAGCAGATCTGGCTGCACATGCCCCTCCTGAGCTCCATTTTCGCTGGCCCATTTTTGTGGGCCACTCCTTCACTGCTTCTAGGGTGGCTCCGTGGGCCAGATCTAACTACCCAATGGGCTGGATCCAGCCTGTGGGCCTTGAGTTTGTCACCCATGATTTAAGCAGTGTAAGTAGTGTGACATGCATGCATTATATGGTGGAGAAAATCCTGGATATCATCAGAACAACTCTCATATCTGCCCAATCTACCTAGATGACCTCCTGTTCTTATGGGTCAGGGCAGAGTTTGTCAACCTCAGCAACTATTTAAGATGTATGAACTCACAAAATTCCGCAAGCAACATGCCAGCTAGGAAATTCTGGGAACTAAAGTCCATATATCTTAAAGTTTCTGAGGTTGAGAAACACTGGGTGAGTAGTATATTTGAAGTGTTCAGAACACATGGACAATCTTGCAATATTAAAATAGCTTCCATAGGGGACAGAACCAGTTACAAAACATTAGTTTGACAAAATGCTACCTGCTATCTTCTCCCTACTGCCATTGCTTACCTTGGTCCTTTTTCTGGGTACATTGATATACTCACAAACAAGCCTGTGAGCTGTTGTCTCCCATAAAGCTTACAGGGTCCTAAAATATTATTAGAGCTTGCCACTTTCCCATAGAGCCAGTTGGTGTAGTAGATAGGGCATCAGGCTAGAAACGGAGAGATTGTGAGTTCTAGAGATTGTGAGTCCTTAAGCAAAAAGCTCCCTGGGTGACCTTGGGCCAGACTCTCTTAGTCCTAAAAAGAAGGCAATGGAAAAACCACTTCTAAACTCTTGCCAAGAAAACTGCATGGATTTGTCAAGGCAGTCAAAAGAAGTCAACCTTAACTTAAAGGCATGTGGAGACACACACCGACAAAGTTTTCGATCTAGCTTGCCACTCCTTACTTCTTAATGCGTTTTTTTTTTAATTTACCAAGGAAGGAGGGGAAGAACGCCAAGAAAAAAATCAGCAACCATCTTAGGGCGACCTCCTGTCTTCAATCTCTCATGGCTGAATAGAATGCAACTATCCTCTTGGAACTTACTTGCATACTCCTGGGGTGTCATGGGCTGCTCCATCACATGGCAGAAGACAGCTTTCCATTCCTCCTGCTCTTTCTCCGTCTCACAGGTGAAGATGTACTTGCGGTCAGGAGTTACAATAATGATGCCATGTTTCCAGGTGAACCTACCCTGCATGGCATGTGGCAATCCTTTTATGACATTATATCCTTGTTTCCCATTGCCCAGGAAAACCTCACCTTTAGCAAAAGCATCCTGCATGGGATAAGGGGAAAAAAATACATCTGCCTTCAAGTCATTTTGGGATTCTAAACTATAGTTATAACTTATAACAGAATACTGTCAATTCAATTCAATTCAAACCTTTATTGTCAGAGTACAACATGTGTACAATGAGATTGGCTGAGCCTCCCTTTGTGGAGCAAGATGTTTGTTAGGAATGGGAAATGTCAAAGTCAGGCTCTTGACCAGCTCTCCTCAAACTTTGGGACTAATAATGGAATATATACAGAACGTATGAAAATCAAAGATGAATGAACTTCACTATCCTGGTAGGAAATTCAGGGAGATGCCATTCAAACACATCTTGAAGGCACTGAAGTGGGAAAGGCTGCTCCAACTTTACAAATTGAGGAGATAATTCTTCTCTCTTAATTTAGAGTACACAAACCAATAAAAGAAGAAACAGTCTCGTCTGCTTTTAATAGTGGTTTGATATGCAAAAAATTAAGTGGGAAAAATATTAAATTTAACGTAAGTGTGTTTGGGTAGCTGCAGGATTGAGCTCAAAAAGTAATAACTATTGTTATTTCAAGCAACAAAATGGTCATGTTTCTGCTGGACTAATATACATTTAAATACCTGAGTAAATCAGAAAGTTGAGAGGAAAAAGCAAAATTAATTATTGGCTTACCAAAGGATCTTTGAAGTACATCAGCCTTCGATGATCTAGACTGAACCAGCGTTTCTTGAAACATTCCTTCTGCTGTGAAAACCAACCACAGACATTTATAAGAGGAGAGAGCCCTCACCTGGCCATTCTTTGGAAGCAGCATTAGAAACAACTTCAGTTCCTAACCTGTGCTAGAGTCTAGAGTGGATATCTTGGGTTTACTTATTACCTTTGTTACTGGTTGTTGTTTTTTTACATTTGCCAGTCAAACTTTCCAAGGACATTACAATAAATATAATACTAAATCAGAATGGACTTTGTGACTTAAAATAACCATGGCATATGGCTTAAGTGTGCATTATGGAAGTTAAATTTAATCAATAAATCGAATTCATTTTTAGTCTTGACGCAGCCATTTTTGAAGCCTGGGTCTTGTAGTACTTTTGAATTTTGATGTTGCAGAAGACCCCAGAGAATATTTTCAATACTTCTTGGCTGGCCGATAAGCAAACAAATGATTTATGGAACAGAGCAACTCAAGAATTCTCACTCGTGGAAGAAAAGGTGAGGCTCAAATTATCCTACTATGGACACCTATGCGAAGATGTAATGCTCTGCAAAAGGCTCAAATGCTGAGAAAAGTCGAATGAAAAAGAAGAGGATGACCAGCAGCAAAATGGATAGACTCTGTTACAGTAGCAATAAATGCACCATTGGAAGAGCTGAAGGTCCAGGTTGGGGTCAGATCATGACGGGGGGGGGGGAAATCTACTTATATAGTTATTAAGACTTGACACAACTTGATTGGATGCAATCATCATCATCATCATCATCATCATCATCATCCTGCTCAAAGATAATGTATGGCTTTTCATTTCAAAAACATTGCACTTTCTTGAGTGAAAAAAATAGTCAATTTTATAAAAATCTGGAATTGCACATTGCTGAACACTTTTGTCTTTCATGCTCCCTTTCTTTTCATATATCAACAGACTTTCAGCCAGTAATAGGTACAGAGAAATAAGCCACATTTACATGCCAACCAAAAGAAACAATAAAAAGAAAAGAAGGAAACAAAAAGACCACATCCTCTTCAGCAACCACTACTCAGATAAGCAGGGATTAACACTAGACAAGAAAGCAGGAAACAATATACTAACCAAGGAACTACCAAGGGAAAACTACACACACCCCAACATTGGCAGGGCACACTACTATAAATAAGCAGGGAGCAAATATCATACTCACTAGCACTGATGATGTTATCTAGTTGAGTATAGAAATGTCTGCAAGCAAATAACCAAGATCAGACACATCAAGGACTTCACATTTTAATCCTGAGCTACAAATATTCTCTTCTGTTGGAGCTTCTTTTGGGTAAATGGTAACAAAAAACAACAAAGTAATAAATAGCAATACGTAGTTGTACCTTGGGTCCAGTTTTTTCCATATAACCTTCTCTTAGGAAATTCCTTGTCAATCGGGTTTTCAGCTGCAGCAAAAAAAAATTATGAGGATTGTCTGTGAAAATGCTTTAGCTACTTTGAACAATTAAAGATTTGGATGAATTGTTATTTTATCCAGCTATTCATGCTGGACAGAGAAGAAAACATGCATGAGTCCAGAGACATATGATTATCCCATTTCATGGAAAATAATTAGATTGGTTATGTCATAAGGAAATCATGTCATCTGTAATATAGTTTAGTTAATAGGCTATCCAGTTTTGCAAGATTCTTACCTCCTGATCACTAGCTCCAGGAAAGGCAACTTTAAGGTGGTGGAATTTTACAGCACGGATTGTATTGAACCAGTCCACAATTTCCTAGGAAGAGAAAAAGCACAATAAATATTAAAAATATGACTGGCAACTTGATCTTAAGGTGATCTGCTCAGAAACAATTCTCCATTTACTTCTATGGAATTTATTTGATTGGTATAAAGAACTTCCAGAGGGACCCAAAGATGCTTTTTTTCAAGAGGCAACTGGACTTTCTGATTTTTCTTTGAAGACATTTTGCTTCTCATCCAAGAAGTTTCTTCAGCTCTGACTGGATGGTGGGACTATCCAGTCAGAGCTGAAGAAGCTTTTTGGATGAGAAGCAAAACCTCTTCAAAGAAAAACAAGAAAGTCCAGTTGCCTCTTGAAAAAAACACCTTTGGGAGAACCAGGACCTGGATGATTGAGAATCTCCATAGACACTTCCAGAGGGAATTCGTAGAATACACTAGAATACAGATTTGTTGTAATATGTATGCGCCAAACTGTACTTCCTTTTTCTTAAATTAATTATGGGCACAAAGAAAAGGCCTTGAAAGAAGAATTAAAAGAGAGAGAAAAACACTCTTTAGATATGTTAGGTATAGAACTCTGCCAAAAGTTTAACCATGCTCTGGAGAAGCTTGTGGAATACTCATCTAAGAGAATTGCTTTATTAGGCATCCAACTATGCATATATTAACTGGCAATAAAAAAGGTCATGATGAATGGAGAGTGCTTGCATTGCAAGTAGGTCTTTTCTAGGGGAGAGATGAAGACAGGGGAAATAAACAAGAAGCAGGAATGATCTGGCCCTGTTCTAGTGAAGGTCTTAAATGTACCGTTTTTAAGATCGCAGCAACATTTCAGACTGTTTCCATCATTTCCTATAGCTGTGCAATAAACATATACACCAGATCCTCATACCTTCCCATCTTCGTGATAAACAAAGATGTTGCGAGTCTTGTTATGCTTAAGATAAGTGATCTGCAAGCCATTGGAATGCCTCATCTTTTCTGTCTGGAACATGGCATTGACAGTGTCGATTTTAACTTCTACTTTGGGTTCTTTCGCCTGAGAAGAAAGTGGTTTTGCCATTATTTGTACACTATTAATGGATAGACATAGGGCGTTACAAAGTTCCACCTCTGCCCTTACCCATTTAAAAGAAAAAGAAAAAAGGAAGGATCCTTTTGTCCCCGGTGAATTTAAAAAATCTAGTTCTTGCAGGGCTGAGTTGATAGTAAGAAAGAAAAGGAACTAGGGGTGGGATTCAGCCAGTTGGGACCAGTTCGGGCAAACTGAATGTTAATTTTAATCTGTTTCGCTGAACTAGTAGTTACAATGACCGGCTGACCCTGCCAACCCCAACCTGCCCCTCCCAGAAGTCTCCACACAGCCCGTTCATCATGCTAGGTCAGGGGCCTCCAACCTTTGCAACTTTAAGTCTGAAGGACTTCAGCTCCCAAAAAGCTGGCTGGAGAATTCTGGAAGCTGAAGTCCTTCAGACTTAAAGTTGCAAAGGTTGAAAGCTGGCTGGAGAATTCTGGAAGCTGACGTCCTTCAGACTTAAAGTTGCAAAGGTTGAAAGCTGGCTGGAGAATTCTGGAAGCTGACGTCCTTCAGACTTAAAGTTGCAAAGGTTGGAGACCCCTGTGCTAGGTAAGTGCAGTGCCTGTGCGGAGGCTCTGGGAGGGCAAAAAACAGGCCTACCAGAAGTACAGGAAGTCTGGAAATGGATCTTCTGGAAATGGATCTTCTGGGGGCCTCCTGGGGGAGCCCGTTTTTGACTTCCCAGAGGCTCGAGAAAAGCCCCCGAAGTCTGGGGAGGACAAAAATGCCCTCCGCCCCCCCCCCCCGCCTTGGTGCAGGAAGCTGACTAGGCCACACACCCATGGTCACACCCACCCAGCAACCAGGCACAGAATCAGTTGCTAAAATGTTTCAATCCCACCCTTGAAAGGAACTGTAGAGTCATCCAGAGAATCAAATGATTTTCTGACCCTAAATAACACTCTACTCTGCATACAAGTAACACTTAAAAGCTGGTTGTTACGCACATCCTGTTTGACGAAATATTTCAGGCATCTCTCTTTCTCAGACAGAAGAAATCTGCGTGGCTGATACAGCTCATTATCTCGGCCTCGTTTCCACAGGATCCCTTCCTTCAGGCCTAAGAGAGGAAATGCAAGCTGCAGTCTTAGCTGTGCTAAATCTTTTTAATTCTGATATATTAAGTCACAATGGCTGGGTCAAACAAGTAGCCCTTGACTTATGGCTGTAATTAAGCTCAGATTTATATTCATAAATTCTCCCCATCGTTAAGCGAGATTTCACATAACCAATCCAATTTTACAACTTCTTTTTCGAGTGCTTGTTAAGCAAAACCGCTTTTATGAAGCAAGCCCATTATACCCAATGGATGCTTTTTGCCAGCAACCAGCATTAAAAACTTGTCTTCAGCAAAAAAAGAGAAATGTATATTGCAGCCATGTGACTTCAGGACCCTGCAAACAGCCATAAATACAGGCTAGTTGCTAAGTGTCCAAAATGTGATCACATGATCAAGGTACTTCAAATCCAGGTCGTAAACACTTTTTCTGGAGTCCATCGGAATGTCAAACAGCTGATAAACAACTGGTCATTAAGTGAGAACTACCTGTATATGAAATTATCACTAGCAGATTAAATCCTAAAGCCTAGGTTATAAACTACAACTGGCTTCTGACAATATGCTTAACCACATTCAAAGGAACCCATTAAGGCTAAATTTGTTACTGCAAATGTATGCCTGCAAATGCCTGTGTATACATTGGCAGAAGGGTGATATCAAATCAGAATCACCCAATTGGCCTAAACTTTCCCCTGCTTGGTACTTCCAGACATTTTGAGTTATAATAGCACTTAGACTTATATACCGCTTCATGGTGATTTACAGCCCTAAGTGGTTTACAGTCAACATTTTGCCCCCAGCAATCTGGGCCCTCATTTTACCCACCTCGGAAGGATGGAAGGCTGTCAACATTGAGCCTGGTGAGATTCAATCTGCCAAACTGCTGGCAGCTGGTGATCAGCAAAAGCAGCCTGTAGTACTGCATTGTAACCACTGTGCCACTGCAGCTCTATATATTCCTATAACAGCGATGGCCAACCTTTTTTGGCTCATTCTGCCCATTTAATTTTTGGTAGTCCAGATACAGTAATTTTAAATTGTTGTGTACCTACAACTCTTTCTCATTACGCTACTTCATCTTTTGAATCAGGAACGAAATCGATTCAACTTCAACAAGGCCAAATCCACTATCTCTCCACTCTAAACTCTACTCTGTTTTGGAAGAGGTCCTGTTTCCTTCCTATTCCTTAGTTGTAGTTATTTAGGAGCCTGTGCAAGTGGTAATTCTTGAGATGGGGCATCCCTTTGTTCAAAAGGAGATACATATCTTTTTTTGCTTCTTTGAAGTCAGAAGAGAAAGCCAAGATGTCCTCAAGCTAAAGGATTGGCCCCAGTTCCCTAGGGTAGCTTCTGATGAAGGCTTTTTCCATTTCATTTTATGAAAGCCCAGGGTTCCTGCTGCAGAAATATCTCCAGATGTCCTTCTTTCCCATACCTTTTTATTGGATAGTTGCCCCTTGATCTTCCCTTGGAAAGGGAGAATGGAGATGAAGAGGGAACTATAAGCCATTTGTCCTGGTGGCCATTTAACTCTGGAAGTGCCATTGGCTTCTATTTTTCATCTGGCAGGACTTTTATTATCTTATTCAGCACTAGCAATTCAACTGGGGACCTTTCACAGTAAAGAATGTGGAAAATCTGTTTATTTATTTTTTTATTTCTAAATTTGTTCTGCCTGTCTCCCCATGAGAAAGTCTTCAAACTCTCTGATGTATAATTTCATATCTTCTAGCATGCACAGACCACAACTACTGAGCTAGAATTCTTCCTGTTACATTTTTCAGGCTGTCACACTATGACACTTCCTATGTTGGATAACAGTGAAATGTTTAATACCAGTAGTACTGACGATACCATTTTATGAACAATCGATGGGCCTATTAAAAGGAAAAGGTTTCTGAAAAGTGAACTGTATGCCTTATTTGGTTAAGCATTGGGAATATGAGGAACTGTCTTCTGCCATGGAAGGTAACTTGGCCTTCTGGGTCATTTTGGTTAAACAAGAAACTTTATGACATTCTGCAATTGTGATGTTTGTTGTGGATATGGTTTAATGTGTTATTCAACCCCAGATCCAAACCCTGATTAACTGATGGCTGATCTGATATTAATTCCTCCGGAAAGCAATGTAGGATGTGGGAACAGCTTTAACCACACCTGTACCATCTCTTGGACTCTGCAATTGTCTTCTTCCTTCTGCAGTTGTGTGAAACTCTTTTTTTCTGAAAACAAAGGAGCTTTTACAGTGGCACTAAACCAAACTGGCTACTATGCACTACTGTGCTTTCTGTGTTTTTTGCTTGCAAACAGTAACAAAACCATGGTATTATTTCTACAGTGGCAATCAGTTTAACACTGAACCATCTGGCGCACTATTTTTGATAGTGGGCAGCCGTTTCCAAAGTTTCAATTTCATCAGGCTACATGAAGATACCAGGAATGGAAACTGGCAGCTTCTCAAACCACGTATTTTGCTACCAAACTCTTTCTCTTAAATTGCAATCTTTCATCCTGCCAATACTTGCTACCCAGGCTATATTGTAAGCTCACACAGCAGCATCCTGTCTTCTCCAACAGCTCCTACAGTCAGTTTTGAAAGTTAGTCATAATGCTGCATTTCACACATAAACTGAAGTCGTAATTTATTTGCTTGCTTTCGGCATAACATTTTATGTGAACCTGATAGCATCCAGAGCAGTATGGCTTGTCCAGCAAACCAATGTAAACAAATATATCATACTTTAGCATTATGTATGAACCACACTAATATATTTCAGGAGTCTGTATAAAAGCAAAATCAACAACTCAGACTTATTTTCCATTTGGCCAGAGGTACTGTATATATTCAGATTTCTATCAGTATAAAATTAAAATATCTGAGTCCAATTATTTTTAAGCAGCTCTCACTGGACTTTGGCTCAGGGCTTCTAACATGCTGTTTGGAAAGATTATTCCCCAAGTTTTAATTTGCTTTAGACAAAAGGCATATACATTTGCATAAATAAAAGATAAATAAAGCTAGAAAATTCACCATA
This sequence comes from Rhabdophis nuchalis, assembly GCA_039707465.1. Classification (NCBI taxonomy): domain Eukaryota; kingdom Metazoa; phylum Chordata; class Lepidosauria; order Squamata; family Natricidae; genus Rhabdophis; species Rhabdophis nuchalis. The sequence goes on along the minus strand of CM077648.1, from coordinate 93,153,356 downwards.
GAATTGTTACCATTGGAATAAAGAACTTTCTTTGGCTCCAGGAATTCCTTCCGTTCATACTTGGCTCGTATCCACTGCTCTCTCAGGACTCTGTGAGACATCACCGTAAGTGATAAAGCAGGTAAGAGAAGTCATTAATGCCTACCACCCAATCTCCTATGCCTTCTCTAGTTAAGAGTTATAGCACTTACTGGCAGTCGCTGTAAGATGGGCAGTAATAATAAGCAGGTACATGAGCCTCATACGTTGCTTTGGCCAGTGCATTCCCGTGCTGGGCCAGAAACTGTAAAGCAAGGAAAGGCAATTGCTCTCCATCATCTCCCTTTGCACAAAAATGATCTTCATTAGTAGCACTTCTCAGTTACCAAAGCTCCAAAAATCCTCAATCCTCATATTCTGTAGAAAGCTTTCTCTCTGCCAATTAGCGCCTATAAAGGAATGCAGAGCTGACCTTCTGGAAGGAAGAAGCAAGCCATTAAAGAGGCAGCTTGCAGAAATGATTCCAGTCTTGAAAAAGAACAGCTTAGCCTAGTGGTTAAGGCATCAGGCTAGAGACCACGATTCTGCAACTTCTAATCCTGCCTTGGTGACCTTGGGACAGTCACTCTGTCTCAGCTCTCGGAGGGAGGCAATGCTAGAACGCTTCCAAGAAACGTTGCCAAGAAAACTGCAGGGACACTTCCAAGCTGTTGCCAGGAATCAAGAAGGCACCCAAAAAAAAGGAAAGGAAAAAAACACCCTCAAAGTAAACGTGCCTTAATTTTGTTTAGGAAAAGGTGGGACAGAAACCTGGACAGGCTTTCAAAATACATATTTTCTACCTTATTACAATAAAATAGACTCCTAAAATCTTTGTTGTGTCTGCTTTTTGACCTTTCCTATATCAAAGGCCTAACAGCACCTGAGATTCAGAGGGTTTTTTCTTGAATCCTTTTCTGAATTCTTACACCACTACACTGTTTTACTTAGGTAGTAAGTACACTGCTCAAAAAGTCTGTAGCAGTAGGATTACATTTGGCCCTCAGCACCTTTTCAAGTTAGTCAGTTAATTTAATGAAATCAGTCCTAAATTGTCAGTCTGTCCAGATTACTGACTATCTCTTTCCATGAACTATAGGAAACTAAAATCAGCCAGCAAAGCAATATCCCTGATCTTGTAGTAATAGTATTCTTCTAGCATACAGCCACATCTGAGAAGTATGGATAAAAGGACTTCAGCTGCTGCAGTTAAAGCTGAACTGGGAATTTATAAAGTTTGTTCTTTGTCTAAAATCAGGGCATAAAATTCCTTCCCTGCTGCTGCAACTTGTGAAATAATTAAATTTTCCCTCTCTTTGCCATCTGCTTCCTTCAATGCATCTGAGAGAAAATATGGAGAAAATACAAATAGCAGGCCAAGAAACTTCTCAGGATAGTACTCACCTGTATCTGGCTTTCCTCCCAGCAACTCTTCTTGATTGATTTAACTTCACTTATGTTAGGGATCTTGTAGTGTATTTCTGAGCACTCACAGCAGATGAAAGTACCCAAAGTACAGGAGACCCAGCAAGGATCTGAACAGAATGAAACAACATCAGTGGCTATGGACTGAGTGTTGTGACGTTCAGCCCAATAAATTTTAGAGAGCCTAAGCTCCAAATACCCATCAGTTAATTATCACTGCTGCTTGCTGTTCATATGTCACTGTGACTTGCAACACCTTTCTTCCACCTAATGTCTCACAGTTATTTATCAGTCCAGAACTGACATGGACCCCCCTTGGGGCCTTTTTCAGAGTCCTGCTTGGAGGTGTATAGGCCACACAATATTGTGATGTCATTAAAGGAGTGGGGCAGAATTTTTAAAACTCCTTTTCTGTTTTATTTTGGGGTAGTTTTAAGGGTGAGATTGGTGCCATCCAAAATAAAAATATAAATCCTCTAAACCATCCCCCTCCATAGGAGGTGAGCCTCTGCAAATATTTTTAATATAAATCAAAATCACAGATCAAGCGCCTGCATTTTGCGGGAACTCCCGTAAGGGCCTGGCAAAAATATGGTGATATCAGAGAATCGGGAAAAGCTTTAACTCCGTGTCCTATCCAAGGCATGATCAGTTACATTTCTGTCCTTTCTGTTCTAGATTACCCAGGCTGTAAACAATGGAAATAGGATTAAAAAGCGGTGCGCTGCTGTTTTTGTTTATATCGAAGGTCAAAAAATACCTTATGCAAAAGATTTTATTACATAACATCCCATTGTTTTATTATGTGTGCCTCTCAGTGGCCTGCATCAGTTCCAAGTCAAAGGTCCACCCAGCCCTGCAGCCCAAGTGGTTTGTTAAACCTCAAATGTACATGCCATCTGCAGGATGCAGCCCCCAGCAAATCAATGCTTACGTGTTTTTTAATTACATCAATTTCTTGTATTTGGGGGGGGGGGGGAGTTTTTCCCTAGTAAACCAATCTTTTTCTCCAATACCTCAAAAAACTGGATATCTTCTCATATTTGTCTCTACCTGGATGGTAGTCCTCTTAAACAAAGTCCAGTGAGTTCATGCTTTCCTGATCCTTCCATAATTCTCCATACAATAGTGCTACCATTCTTCATTTCTATCTTCCAAGGAATTCACTCTTATTCTTTGTTGGTGGAAGCAATCTTTCTTCCTACCTACTCCCATATGCTGAACTTCAAATGCCACCACCCATCGGAAGCATGGCCAATCATGACAGCCATTCGGAATTGTAGTTCAGCAACGTCTGGATTGCCATATATTTTTATCATTGAATGGAAAGTCACAGAGACAACAGCGAGCACATTCCAGTGTTAGATGGCTACTACGGTCTGCAGAGTTATAGAATTCTTAATCCTTAGTACAACAAAATATTTAACGTACAATGTATAGCATGCACAGCATTCCATGATATATTTAAGAAATCATATAATATTGACTATCTCATCCTTGTCTTAAATGCCAGGCATAATACCGCCATCTGAATTTCTTCTAAGTTACTGCAATTGCTGTTTTCAAGAGCTATCTTTGTTAATTATTCATTTCTCCTACCACCACCATTTCCCCCTTTATTTACCCGGTTGCCCGCAATCTGCACACATGGCATTTTCTTTTCTCTTCCAAACTTCCTGGAGGAGGTTTTCATTCCTCTCATCTTCTGCAGCCATTTTTCTCAGTTGCTTTTTAACTCTCCAGGGCCTTTTTCCCCTCTCCTCCACATGTATAAGAGACCGGACTTATGTAGAGTCGTAGGTTTTCCTTTCTTTTCTTTTTTGCAAGGGAAGAGTGACAGGAAAACAACAGTCGGTGTCCCTGCACTGCACAAAACTTGAATGATAGACTGATTTTGTAATCCAAAGCAAGTTCAGGCTGAAGGGTGTTAGGTAGGCTCAAGTGACAGGCGAGTGCTGTAGTTCAGAAGACCAACCCTGTGGGTGTAAACTTAAAGGGAAGTACAGCTATTAACCACAGAACCGGATTTTCCATCTCAGAAAGGGCTAAAGGACAAGCTCATAAGTTTAAGCACTTTGCAAACTGCTCTCTGATTAACAATACTGTGTGTAACTTCCCCACCCATTTGATAAGTTAAAAGTATTTATAATCAGTCACCTATTGGCATGAATCGTATTTGGAGATTTTTTTTAAAAAGGGGGGTAAGTGAACTTCAAGATGAAAGAAACACATTCAAGTTCTCCTGAATTTTTCTACACATGACATACAGGTCCCCTTAAAAGAGCCTCCAATTCCACTTTGCCTACTGCTTCCCTAAATGCATAAGTGCACCAAAGTGCCTAATATCCTTGTCCTAATGCAGGGGTCTGCAAAGTTGGCTGTGGACTTCAACTCCCAGAATTCCCCAGCCAGCATGGCTGGCTGGGGAATTCTGGGAGTTGAAGTCCACCAGTCTTAAAAGAGCCAACTTTGCAGACCCCTGTCCTAATGTACCCATTTATTTGTACCCATTTCCTGTGTTCTTATTCATGTTTATTCCTATTCCTGCTATCTTCTACATGAACGACAAACTAAATAAATAAAATAAAGTCTCCATAAAACTGATCAATTTGGGCTACAAAAATCCTGATGGGCACTAAAAGTGGCAACAATCAAATACCCAAAATTCTAATTATGCTGCTATCTAGAGACAGTCTGGATTTTTGCCATCAAGAACTGGTAGCCTTATTGAAGACTTCAAAGAAAAGGTCAATTCAATCACTGGAGTCTATCTAGTGGGGGCTATCAGAACGAGGTTGTAGTTCCAGGATATTCAGCATGAAGATAAATTTACATTTTCAAGCAACGTCCATCTATCTGTGTCCATTGAATTAAGAGACTGAGGCACTGAATATGTAACTTTCCACCACCGTTGGACAAGCATCAAGGATTATTAGGGTTTTACTTTTTAAAATTATTTTTTACCAAAAGCGAAACAACCACAACTAACTTGTTTTATATGCAAATTAGAGGTTGGATTTAGCTGGTAACAAATTGTGGTTCAGAAGGTAAATCTGACTATCCAGTACATCCCAAGGTTGTACAATGCAACGATCAATAGTGTCTGGCAGCTTAATTTACTTTACTTTTACTTTACTTTATTTCAACTTATATACCACCCTTTTCACCAAAAAAGAGACTCAGGGCAGTGCACAGAAAGATAAAACACCACAATATACAAAATATAAAAAATAATTAAACCAGTAGAACTGTGCTAAAATTTAAATAGTTAAAACCCATAAATAACGAATTAAAATATTCCCTAATCTATGTCAGGCCGGCTAGATGAAAGAAATGAGCTTTTACCATCCGACGGAAGAGGTGTAGGTCCGTGATGGTACGGATATCGGGGGGAAGGTGGTTCCAGAGCGTCGGACCCGCCACATAGAAGGCTCTTCCCCTGGGGGTCGCCAGTCGGCATTGACCGGCTGACGGCACCCTGAGAAGGCCAACTCTGTGGGAGCGGACAGGTCGGAGGGAGGAATGTGGTAGGATGCGGTCTCTCAAGTAACCAGGACCTGTGCCATGGAGCGCTTTGAAGATGGTAACTACCACCTTGAAGCGCACCCGGAAGACCACAGGCAGCCAGTGCAGCTCACGCAGGAGAGGTGTTACGTGGGACTAACGAGAAACTCCCAGAATCCCCTGCGCGGCTTCAATTTAGAAAAGGATCCTTTTTGTAGCTTCATTTATTCATTTAATTGTATTATAATTCTGATGGACTCTGGGCAATGTACAAATCAAGACAAGATTTATGAAAACAGATACATAAAACCATAGTTTGGACTAAAACGATTTAAAAGTGACACAAATAATTAAACACCCCTCCCCCTCCAATACTACTCAGGCCTGAGATCAAAACCAGGTTTTCAAGGCTTTCTTGAATTCTACAGAAGGCCCCATCTTTACCTTTGCGAGGAAGCTGTTCCAGAGTGTATGGGCTGTGACAGAGGAGGCATGGTTTCTCAATCCCACAGGATGACAATCTTTAACAAAGGCAACTGGAACACACCCAGTCTGTCAGAAGAAACCAGGTTGGCAGAAACAATTGGGGATAAATGGTCCCTCAGATCTCCAGGCCTCTGTCTATTCTATACAGGGCTTTATAGGTAATAACCAGAACACTGAATTGTATTTGCAACCCAACTGAAAACCAGTGTAGTTTGCAAAGGAGAGGCGATACATAAGATGCCAACAGGAACCATTGGTGCTGACTCTGTAAACTGCTTACAGAGTGTTGTAAAGTCTAAGTACTATTGCTAGATCCCAATCTACCTGCTGCCTTTCCCCAGGAAGCCTGTTTACTGCTTATTTATGCAGCCACTCGGAACTGCAGAAAAGAAATGTTATTCTTTTCTTTAAGAAAAGTACAAGATCAGTATTGCGGCTTGTACTGGTGAGTGAACTTTCGAGAGCCGTTTCACACGCAAATACTGAAGAAGATATAAAGTGAAAGAGGCAGGAAACCAATTAAAAGTGCAAGCTACCCATACGTTCCACAGAAACTGAAACTGAAACCTTCAGATGACAGAGACCGAGATATAGATGCCCCACCCCTTCCCACATCATCCTAACCCAATTTGTTTCATAATGAAATAGAAGCTCGCGTTTAAATCATAGGTTGCAAACCACACCGGCCTCATACAACACTAAACCACAATCATAGTTATGATATAGCGCAGGGGTTCCCAAACATGGCAACTTTAAGACTTGTGGACTTCAACTCCCATAATTCTCCAGCTATGCTACGCTGGCTGGAGAATTCTGGGAGTTGAAGTCCACAAGTCTTAAAGTTGCCATGTTTTGGAAGCCCTGATTTTAGCGTATATTTGAAGCTCCCCATGCCAACACAGCCTTCCCAATCCATAGAATCATATTGCTCGTTTTTTGGCTAACCAGAAGCATGCTGAAGAACTGGAGAAACAGACTTGTCTCCGGGAGGCATTTAGGTTCCTGGCCCCCCAAATATTTCAACCGAGAATTCTGCAAGGCAGTCTCAAAAATTGTATAACGATTAAATAAAAAGAGTTTGGTTTTATATATATATATAACCAAACTCTTTTTATTTAATCGTTATACAATTTTTGAGACTGCTTTGCAGAATATATATATTTAAGGATTGCTTAAAGTGAGAACAGAGGCGGAGCTTCTTGCAAAGACTCATGGAGGAGGCGACGGCGGGACGGAAGAGGCGGTGCGCTGGTTTGCTCTTCTGCCGGCGGGATCGGAAGAAGTCATCGCCGGCATGGGCCGCAAGAAGAAGAAGGAGCGGCGCGATGGGACTGCGGGGCTCCGGAAAGTCATCTCTTTCGATGAGAAGAGTCGACAGTGAGTTCGGGCGAGGAGGAAGGAGCAGGGCCGAATAGGCCTACCGCTGCCTAGCCTTTGGCTGGGCGATGTGCACTGCACATCCCTCCCGCGGAAGCCCCCAGCATGCAAAGGGGATTTACCGGGGTGGTGGTGGTGGTGGTGCTCTTTGCATAGCGAGAGAAGAGTTAACGCTGAGCAGAATGCTTGTTCCACGATTGAGACACGTGTTGCTTTAGGTTTAGTACAGTGTTTCTCAACCTTGGTGACTTTAAGTCCTGTGGATTTCAACTCCCAGAATTCCCCAGCCAGCTATGCTGGCTGGGGAATTCTAGGAGTTGAAGTCCACAGGACTTAAAGTCACCAAGGTTGAGAAACACTGCTTTAGTATAATGTTTTTTCAAACTTGGCCTAGAATTCCCACCCAGTGGCCAAAGTTTGAGAAAAACGCTGCTTTACCTTACTAGATTTTAGTATACAGGTGCAACAGCATGTATAAATTCACAGGCAGTTCTCGCCTTTCCATCCCAATTGAGCCCACCATTTCTGTTGTTAAGAGAGACATTTGTTAAGTGAATTTTGCACCATTTTACAACTTTTCTTGCCACAGTTGTGATGTGAATCACTGCAGTTGATAAGTTGGTAACATGGTTGTTAAATGAAGCTGGCGTCCTCGTTGATTTTGCTTGTCAAAAGTCCTTCAGACTTAAAGTTGCAAAGGTTGGAGACCCCTGGATTAGAGGACCTTAGGAAACAGAAATGGACATAAGCATGAACCAGTTGCCAAACATCTGAATTCTGATCACATGATCATGGGGATGCTACAAAGGTGATAAGTGTGAAGAATGGCCATGTCACTTTTTTCAATGCTGTTGTTCAAAGTCACTAAATGAACGGTTGTAAGTCTTGGACTACCTGTATTTATTTTAAAAAAGCAACTTGTTAGAACTTCTGAATTCTGTTCAAAGTAGATTTTCCCCAACTTCGTACATTCCAGACGTTTGAATTACAGAATCTACTCAATAGCTGGTTAATGCTGGCTGAGGGTAATGGGAGTTACTCTCCTCTTCATCTGGGAAACATCAACTAAATGAAGGGTGTCATGGTTTAGAAACAATCCACAAAACAGTTAACCAGCTCTTCAAAGAGTGAGATCCAATTTTTTTCTTTTGAGGTTGACATTCACAGTTCCTCCCTTGGCCTTTGTCCCTTCATCCTTCTTGCTTAGGGACGTATCTGAGCTATAGATATCCAGACATGCTTCAGATAGTATCTGTGCTGCCAAGTAGAACACACATGGATTTTTTCCAGCTTAACAGGCAAATAGAGAAGTGAATTGTGGAGAAAGAAAATCTGCTTATCATTCTGTCTCTATCATTTAGACAAACTAACTTAAAATGGCAAGTAATGGGCAACAGTTACATTTCCAAAAAGGCTAGCCCACTTATGGGAACAGAATCACACAAGGCTACCTGGACATTCAGAATTATAAATAGTTCTCAGTTAACAACTGCCCGATTAAATGATTGCTTAGTTATATAAGTGCTGAAAAAGTGGTTTTATGACTGGTCCTCACACAATTGTCCTAGCATCCCATAGTATATGATCACCATTTGTGAACACAGCTGGTTTCAATCAATCAATAGAGTTGGAAGGGACCCTTGGGGGTCTTCTAGTCCAACCCCCTGCTCAAGCAAGAGATCCTATACCATTTCAGACAAGTGATTGTCCAGGCTCTTCTTAAAAACCAAGCACTTGCTTCCAACAAGGAGAATCAATGAAGAAACCAGTAGGAAGTCAGTTATATGATGTCGTACGTAAGTTTGAATGATTCACTTTATGCCTGCAGGGGAAGTGATATAAGTCTGGCATAGTCATGTGATAAGGGGTAGCCATATCCCTTAGTAAAGGATTTGCTGGTCCCAAGTGCAATTGTTAAAGACTACCTGTATTACTCCCCGAGAGACTTAAAAAAACTATAGCTTCCATACTTTATGGTTATCCAATCTGTTCTGCCATTTTTCTCCCTGTACAAATGAATTGGACTCTTAAGGAATGTATTGCAGGAGCCAGTCCATACTTCTAAGTTAGTACATCATGGCATGTCTACACGGGAATGTTTAATATGGGCAAATCATTGTATGCTTTTGAATATAGGTAAAATTTTGTATGTATTTGCCAATTGGTCATGCAGGATAAGTTATTTATAGAATATTGATTCCATAGGCAGAAGGGCAATCCTAACGTATTGTGCCTACTATACTTATTTTTTCCAGGGACTTCTTGACAGGGTTTCACAAACGTAAGGTTGAGAGGAGGAAAGCAGCTTTGGAGGAAATAAAGCGCAAACTGAAGGAGGAAGAAAAGAAGATGAAAGAAGAGGTATGATTTTATGTGAGATCTGTCAGGGAAATAGAAGGCTGCAACAGCTACAAAAAGTAAGGCAGAACTGTTTCCTTCCAAAAATGACTTTTTTCAAACCTTTAGGGTTGCTGCCTTCATTTTTGCCTTTTATTATTGATACTCCAAAAATGTAAATTACATTTGCTTGCTATTTTAGCCAGCTTACCTCACCATTTTGATTCCACTCTAAATATGTTATACCAGTGTATTACCTAATTAAACTGCCCTTACTTTTGATTAAACAACAGAGATATATGTGCTTGGAAATAAAATGGAGTACCTCCAAGTATGGCTCCTATTTTGAGGCAAAGATTTTGTGGGGGGAAAGAGAGCTTTGCTTAGGGCACCATGGTTTAAATTGATTTATTTTAAGGGAGAAGATTCCAGATCTCACAGGCTTTGATAATATAATATTATAGAGTAAATTGATTTTGGTAAATTGATATAGAAATACCACACAGTACCACAATTCTACCAAATACTATACTACCACAGTATATAGTAGGAAGAAATAGTGCATGACTTCTCATTGGCAGAATTTTAACTAGATCTGAAAACTCTTGGAATATCTATTTGTTTGCTTCTCTTGTAGAGACATAAAGAATACATGAAGATGTTGAAGGAGAGAGAAGAAGCCTTAGGTAAGAGTCCTATTTGATGATGTAAGCTAGCCTGGAATCCCAAAATGTATAAGATGACAACTTAGAGAACAGAAGGCTGATCAATGCAACTTCTCTAAAATAAGGTTAAATGAATATGAAACACGTTTCAAAACATATCTTCATTTGATCTCCATTAATGAATTAGTTTTGCTAATCTATAATCTTTAGCACACTTTTACTAGGTGTTGTTTTCTATATTAACCAGTGTGACTATGTTTAGGCCACTGCTGTTAATCGCAAAGCATTGGAAGGAGACAGATATTCAGGGCTGATTTTTTTTTTTGTTGCACTGTATGTAAACTTTATGTCTTTAGAAGAATGACTACTGTATGGATTTTCTGCTGATCCCACGACTGAAAAGATGAGGTTTTATGGATTTATTTATAGATAAGCAATGTGATTATGAGATGCAGAAATGATTGTAAGGAGTGAAGAATCACTAAATTGTTTAAATTGGTAGTGAAGATTGGAAGGCTTTTTTTTATATTCCTACTTTTCTCTTTTTTTCCTTTTTCCTTACCTTACTAACTCTTTCTCTTCTCTTTATGTATATTTGTAGTAGATTTTATTGTTATAATAACTCTGTAGAAAGTATATTAAAAAATGAAAGAATATTTTCATGGGTAAATGATGCAAATGAAAAGGTAAAGAAAGTGGTCAGGATATGGCTAAAGAGACGTGGAGTTCTTTTTTTTCTTTTTGATAGCTTGAAGAAGCTTGCCCATTATTGGCGGAATTGTGTAGTAAATAATAATGATTATGTGGCAAATACAGATAACAAGAGAACCTGCTTCGAGGATTATCTTCTCTTAAAATATTCCAATTTGAAGTTATGCAGGTGGAGGCATCAATCGTCAGGAAACCCAAATATATAAAGGAATAATAGAATGTAATGGTAACAGGGCTGAAAGGTCTAAGCTTAAAGCAGGGGTCTCCAACCTTTGCAACTTTAAGTCTGAAGGACTTCAGCTCCCAGAATTCTGCAGCCAGCAAAGCTGGCTGGAGAAGTTGTGGGAGCTGAAGTCCTTCAGACTTAACGTTGCAAAGGTTGGAGACCCCTGGCTTAAAGAATTCCTTCCATAAGGTTTTCATTTAAATTATGACTGTACTTATTTCATCTTCTCAGAGGAAGCTGATGAGTTGGAACATTTGGTGACATCTCAAACAGAATCAGTGAGCTATGATCACCCAAACCATACAGTTACTGTTACTACCATCAGTGACCTGGACCTTTCTGGTGCTCGTGTGCTGGGGCTAACTGAGGTAATATATCAGTCTTTTATTCACGTGTTTATTCATTTGTTAATTTAACAAAAAATATTTATGTGCAATTTTTATATGGCTGCCCAACTCAGAAATGCAACTCTGACTGGCTAACATAAGTGTAAAAGGCAGACAAGTGAACAATTATAGGACCACACCATGCAGTATAAAATGGCACAAAAACATAACATCTCAACATTTTCCTGTCACAGGAAGTCAGCATCTTGGCTGGGTAAGATTCCTCCGCTCTCATTGGAGGCTGAGTCTGGGCAAAGTCTTTTGTCCCGCCCTTCCTGCGCACGCAGCCCAGTTTCAAAACTCAGCCTCTCTTGAGGTGGACGCGTCTTTGAACTCCGGATCCTTTGAAAGAAAAAGAACGAGAAAATACTCAAGAAAAATAGCTGAATTTCTGGCAAGGTACTGGGGACTGGGCTGGCGCTTTGACTGCTCCTGGAGCAGCGCGCCTCAGCTGTGGGCCTCTTAGCCTTTCAAGGCTCGTAGGCAGCCGGCTGCAGAAGGGATTGCTAAGTGAGGGGGAGGAATCCTCCGAAGGGCTCCCCTGCTGTGCTTTGCAGCCGCTTCCCCGAAAGCCCAAAAACTAAAACGAAAGAGGGAGAGCCCGCAGGCTGCAGAAGGGATTGCTAATTGAGGAATCATCCGAAGGGATCCCCTGCTGTGCATTGCAGCTGCTTCCCCTGAGAGCGCGCCGGGCAGTTTGGCCTTCTCGGCAGGAGATTCGGCCTGCAGGCGTGTGAAGTGTGTAGGCGGCTGGAGCCAGGCAGCTTCTGCGTGGGCGGGCCTCTTTTGCATCGGGAGGCCTGCTTGCAAAGCGAAACTCTTTCAATTGCTGCTGGGCTCCTGGCTGATTTGTGGCGCGATGGAAGGGCTTCCCACTCCAGCCTCTCCTGACTTGCCGGAGCCGGTGGCTGGGCCTTCTTCTGCCCCGGTGGAGCCTTCTCCAGGGCAATCCCCCCTGCCTTCCACCTCCCAGGGGAAGGGGAAAGGGAAGGCCCCGGCCAAGAAGGCCAAAGCCTCCAAGAAATCAGAAAAATCCAAGCCCACTAAAGCTGCTTCTTCTTCTACCTTTGAGAAGAGAAAGGAGAAGGCCTTGGAACGGCTCCATAGCAGGGCAGCAGTCAGGGCACAGGCCCAGGCCTCCCCCCTCTCTCGTAATTCGCAGGCCCACTTGTCCCTCATGGCCTCTCCAGCCCAGGGGCAGGGAGGGGGAGCTACCATAAATCCCATTTTTCCCATAAATGTTTCGGGGATCTGGGGGCCTGATCAGCCTTCAGTGCAGCCAGGGCCTTCTCTGTCTGCATTCCTGCCCCCTGGTATCCAGCGGATGGAGGCAATCCCATCCACTTCTGCGACCTTGCCTATGCCTCTGCCTCAACCGGCCCTGGATGCAGCCAACATCCAGGCCATCATTGCTGCGGCCATGTCTCAGGGGTTCGCGGCTGGCCTACAACACCAGGTGCCTGGAGTTCTCCCCGGTGCTGGCCCGTCGGGCATTGCTCCGCCTCCGGTTCCAGACCCTGTCCTTGCAGCGGGCGAGGGAGATGACGAGCCTGGAGAGTGTGTCCAGCGCTGAGGAAGGGGAGATCCGTGATGGGGGCCTTTCGGAGGATGAGGGCAGGCCGCCAGAGAAAAAGACTTCGTCCGGTCTGTTCCCTTCGGCCCTTTTCACTTCCCTGCTCTACAAGGCCAGGGCGGCTTCCAATTTCGCCCCGGCTTCGGCTCCTGCTGCTCCAGCGCCACGCTCAGCGCTGATTTCGCCAGAAAATATGTTTGATGACGACATTTTGCCATCTGAATCAATCCCGATGCCCAAGATCTTTGTGGATCTGGTTCAGCGCCAGTGGGCCTCGCCTACGTCGGGGCCTGGCCCGTCCTCCAATGATAGAAGGTTTTTCAACGTGGCTGAGGAGATGGCAACTTGCTTGACCACACCAACCGTGGATGCCCCGGTCGTTTCCCTCTACACGGCGGCCAATATGCCTGGGTCCTCTGACGACGTCTTGAAGCCGGAGGAAAAGAAGGCTGACCTCACTTTACAACGGGGGCATCAGGCGGCGGCGTGGGCCATCCGGGCGGCCACCTCGGCCTCTTTCTTCACTCGTCCCTGTCTTCTTTGGCTGCAAGATCTACAGCTTCGTACCCCAGTTGCTGATTTCCGGGCCCACCAGGACATCGCCAAGCTGGTGGCAGCCGTGCAGTTTACATCTGATGCTACTCTGGCCTCGGCCAGGTTCGCCTCCAGGGCCTTGGCTTCCTCCGTGGCTTCCCGGCGTCTTTTGTGGCTGCGGCAATGGCAGGCAGATGTGCGCCACAAGTGGCGGCTTGCTTCCGCCCCCTTCAAGGGGGGCTCCCTGTTCGGGGAGGCCTTGGATCCCTTCCTCATTGAAAACAAGGACAAGCGGAAGATTTTGCCCACGGCCCCCAAGAAGGGGTTTCCCCGGGCAGCACCTTATCCCAGGCGGCCCTTTCGGGGTCAGGAGTCGGGTTCGTCCTTTCGGGCCCTCGACTATGGTTCGTCCTTTCGGGGGGCGGATTACGGGTCTCAGGGCTTTCGTTCCCAGGGTGGCTACTTTCCCAGGAACAGGGGCCAATCCGACCGCTTTCAGAGGGGCAAGCAATCCAAGCGGCCCTTTCGGGGGGGAGGTCAGCGTTCCTACCGCAGGAACTAGTTCCCCATCTGAGGATCACCCTATTGGGGGCAGGTTGACCTTTTTTGCGGACGAGTGGGATAGGACCACGTCCGATGTTTGGGTTAGGTCCACGGTTAGAAACGGTTTGTTGTTGGAGTTTCTCTCCCCTCCCCCGTCCTGTTTTAGGGCTTGTCCGGTCTCCTCTAATCCAGGGAGGCGCCGCCTCATGCTGGAAGCGGTTCAGCATCTGCTGCAGATTAAGGCTATTGAATTGGTTCCCGTTGACCAGCAGGGCCTGGGTTTCTATTCTATCATATTTGTGATCCCTAAGTCCTCAGGGGGCTGGAGGGCTATTCTTGACCTTAAAAAATTAAACAAGTTTCTGCGTTACAAAAGGTTCAAGATGCATTTTTTGCAATCCATTTTGTGGGGAGTTCGGCAGGGGGACTTTCTCACTTCCATCGACCTCACTGAGGCCTATCTCCATATTCCCATAGCCCCACAGCATAGGCAATTCCTCAGGTTTGCGTACCTGGGCCAACACTATCAGTACACGGCTCTTCCCTTTGGCCTCTCTTCCGCGCCTAGGGTTTTCACCAAGGTTTTGGCTGCCTTGTTGGCCAGCCTGAGGGAGGTCCCCATTCGTTTAAATGCGTACCTGGATGACATCCTCCTGCTGTCCCCCTCCCCGGGGCAGGCTCGCAGGGATCTGGCCTTTACAATTCGCACCCTTCAGCTCCATGGGTTCTCCATCAATGCCCCCAAGAGCCACTTCCAACCCTCCACTCGGTTGGTTCACTTGGGGGCTCTGATTGACACGGTGGGAGGTAGGGTCTTCCTGTCTCAGGAGCGACTGGAGTCTCTCCGGGCGCTCGTCCGTCAGGTCAGGGGAGAGGCACGGCCTTCCCTGGCTTCCCTCTCGAAATTGCTGGGAACCATGGTTTCCTGCATCGGGATTGTGCCCTGGGCCAGACTTCACACGAGGGATCTCCAATGGTTTCTTTTGCCATTTCAGAAGCGGCTGCTCAGTTGTTCCCTGGCCCGAGTTCGTCTTCCCTTAGAGGCCTTCCGCTCCCTCCAATGGTGGTTGTCACAGGCGGTCACCAGGGGCCGCCTCTTCCAGGAACAGGAGTTGGTGGCAGTTACCTCGGACGCCAGCCTCTTTGGTTGGGGGGCCCATTGCCTGGGGCGGTGGGCGCAGGGCCGGTGGCAGCCGGCCGACTTAGCTCACAGCATCAATTGGCTGGAGCTCCGGGCGATCCACCTGGCCCTTCGTCACTTCGTCCTTTTGCTGAGGGGGAGGCATGTCCTGGTGCTCACGGACAACATGGCAGCCAAGGCACATGTCAACCGTCAGGGGGGCACCAGGGCTCACTCCCTCATGGTCGAGGCCAAGCAGTTGGGCCTCTGGGCCGAGCGCCACCTGGCCTCCTTGACGGCGGAACACATTTCAGGGGTCTCGAATGTGCAGGCCGACTGGCTCAGCCGAGAGGTCATGGACAACGCGGAGTGGCAGCTGTGCCCCAGCCTCTTCCAGGACATAGTGGCCTTGTTTGGGGAACCGGTGATGGACCTCTTTGCCACCCCTTCCAACGCTCAGCTCCCGAGGTTCTTCTCACGCTTCCCGTCAAGGGGGGCGGAAGGGGCGGACGCTTTGCGGTGCAGATGGCCCCTCGGCCTCCTTTATGCCTTTCCTCCATTGCCCCTTCTTCCCCGGGTCCTGCAGAAGATCGTGTCGGAGAAGGCGGAGGTGATTCTTCTGGCCCCGCATTGGCCCCGCAGACCTTGGTTTGCGGACTTGCGGAGTCTATCAGTGGAGAGACCGTGGAGGATCCCCAACGACAGGATATCCCTCGTCCAGGGGTCGCTGGAGCACCCGAACCCGCAATGGCTCCAGTTGACCGCCTGGCGGTTGAGCGGAGCATTCTGATTCGTGACAACTATTCCCCTGGGGTCATCCGCACCATCCAGGCGTCGAGGCGTCCCGCAACGAACCGTATTTATGATTCTACCTGGCGGGCGTTTTGCCGTTGGTGTGCGGGTAAGTCCCTTCACCCTCTTCAGTCTACCGTTCCGCAGGTCCTGGACTTCCTCCAATCGGGCCTCGACAAAGGGTTGGCGTTGAACACCATCAGGCGTCAGTTGGCGGCCATCTCATCCGTGCTCACCTGCGGTGGCTCCCTGTCCCTGTCTCAGATGCCCACGGTGCGCCTGTTCTTCAAGGGGGCCTCGAACTTGACTCCTCCTGCGGTCAAGCGTTACCCCTCCTGGGATCTTCCTTTGGTGTTGGATTCCCTCATTGGTCCTCCATTTGAACCGTTGAAGGAGGTGCCTCTGCGTTTCCTTTCGTTCAAGGTGGCCTTCCTCGTTGCAATTACCTCGGCTCGCAGAATCTCCGAGCTGCAGGCCCTGTCGGTCAGGGAGGAACTCTGTATCTTTCACCAGGACAGAGTAGTGTTGAGGTTGGACCCAGCCTTCATCCCGAAGGTGTGTTCTTGCTTCCACCGTTCTCAGGAATTGGTCTTGCCAAATTTTTGTTCCGACCCTGCTCACCCCCTGGAACGTAGGTGGCGCAAGTTAGACGTGCGCAGGGCTCTCAAGGTCTATCTTAAACGTACGGAGGCCTTCCGCGCCTCTGAGGCCTTGTTTGTGTCCTTCCAGCCTTCCTCGTTGGGTAGGAAGGTCTCCTCGGTTACCATTGGGCGTTGGATCAGGGCCTGTATCTCCATGGCCTACCAGGCCCGCTCCTCAGCGGTCCCCGGCCGCTTAACGGCTCATTCCACGAGGAGCGCGGCCACCTCTGCGGCCTGGGCAGCCCAGGCTTCCCTTCAGGAGATCTGTAAAGCGGCCACGTGGGCCTCCCCTTCGCCCTTCATTACTCATTATAAGATTGACACCTTTGCATCAGCCGATGCGGCCTTTGGCCGGAGGGTCCTCCAGTCTGTAGTTCGTGCTGAGAGGCCTGACCACTTGTGATTACCGCCCGGGGACACCTACCGCTTTGGTATGTCCCAGCCAAGATGCTGACTTCCTGTGACAGGAAAATAAGCGTTGGTCCTTACCTGATACGCCTATTTTCTGTGCAGGAAGTCAGCATCTTGCCCCGCCCCGAGGGTTCTTGTATCTTCTGTTGATTCAGGTCAGGGTTCGTTCAGCCTTGACACCTGTTTTGTTTAGTGCTATGTTACTGTGCTTCTCAGTGGTTGTTTTTTACATGGGCTCTCATTGAGTTGGATCCGGCTGTTTTCTTCACTTGCTACATTCGTGATCAAGACGCTTCGAGTCTGGGATCGTCTTCGTTTTGAAACTGGGCTGCGTGCGCAGGAAGGGCGGGACAAAAGACTTTGCCCAGACTCAGCCTCCAATGAGAGCGGAGGAATCTTACCCAGCCAAGATGCTGACTTCCTGCACAGAAAATAGGCGTATCAGGTAAGGACCAACGCTTATTCTAAACCTTTTTTTTTCCAAATGGCTGATGCAACATCTTACTTTGTGTGTGAGAGTGTCAGGTTTTTAAAGTCATACAGAAATCCAGAGCTGTCCAGATCTCAGGACATGCTGTTTTAAACTTAAAGCGTAGGAATGTGTGCCTCTATAATTTTAAAAAGTCTTCCTCATACATCGTTTAAGTAGTAGTATTTTTTTGAAGGGACTCAACGCACACCCTTTCTGTTGGATTTTGTGGAATGGGCAGCTATCCATAATAGCTGGTTTATTGATTAACCCAGCCCTGTGGCATAAAGGGTTTCTATCAGTGAAATCCAGAATTTTGAATTGCAGTCAGAAGCTGATAAGCGAGTGCTACTTGCAAAGCAGTGATTATGTTGTAACCATGATCATGGTGCATCTATACATATCACAGCTGCTACATTTTGGATCAGTAGTGGTTTCTGAATCGCCAATGGCAGAGGCATATACTGTGTACAAGACTAGTCCATTCAGGAGGTACCATGGATCCAAAAGGATTCCCAAATTATACAGCAATTCTGCCTTGGGAGTGCTATCCCATCCAAAGTGAGGTGCAGGGAGGGAGAGTGAACAAGCCCACAGCTACTCAGTTTTGTTTGGGTTAAGTGTTGAGGTCCTCGACTTGCGACCGGTCCTCGACTTGCGACCGGCCACAAGTCTTCGACCTCACCTTTGTAGGCTTGGTAACAGCCAGTCGCGTCTGATTGGCTCGGACGCGACTGACTGGAATTAGGTTGCCGGGCCTCCTGATTGGTTCCCCGTTTGACAGCTCTTTAAATAGCTGTCAATTGGGGAAGCCCCTGTCTACCGCACCTTATGTCTCCTGTTTTGCAGTTGTGTTTTTACTGTTCTTATTGCCAATAAACGGCTTGTTTTAGAACCAACCTGTCGGACTTCTTCCCTTTGTCGATCTACAAAATTAAGGCAAAGCTTTTACCTCCCCATCTGAACCCCAAGGCTGCCAGACACAGAGGCTCTGAAGGCATGGTTTAGTCAGCACATGATAGAGATGGAAGCCTATGTACCATTAGCAGACTAATGATACTTAACCCCATGCCAGTGGATTACCTCACCCAGAGATGTGTTGGGAAATAACTTGATTTTACGTTTCTAGTCCAGACCATCATCAGGAATCAGTATTGACTGGGAGGCACAAAAATAAAATATGAAAAAGAGGCTTGGAAGAAGAGCCCAAGACCGGTCAGCATCCTTCAGTGAGGGGTATGGCTCAGTGGGTATTAATCTGTGATCTCCACAGCCATAGTTTGACATTTTTATCACTATGCATGGGGGTGCAATGGTTAGAATGCAGTATTTCAGGCTAATTCTGCTGCCTACCAGCAATTCTCACCTGCTCAAGGTTGACTCAGCTTTCCGTCCTTCCAAGGTCAGTAAAATGAGGACTCAGATTGTTGAGGCAATATGCTGGCTGTGTAAACCGCTTAGAGAGAGCTGTAAAGTACTGTGAAGCGGTATATAAGTCTAAGAGTGCTATTGCTATACTACAGATTTCTCACATACATATATTTGTGCATCCAAATATGCAAGATCCTAGTACTATGTTTGAATATGTCTTTTGACCTGTTTTTCCCAAAGTTTATAGAAGGGAATAGCTTTCTCGAATCCAACTAGAAGCCAAATTCTGAATTGTAATTGATGGTTTACAGTTCACCGCTGTGCTAAATGATTGATGCCAAGTTTTGTCTCTACACATTTGGTCTTGGTGTTGATTGCTACTATTCTTTAATCTAAAGTGTTAACATTTAATCTGAAATATTAATATTTTGCTAAGAAAATCAAAAACTTTTCTAGTTGCATGTCTAGATTTTATTGTGGTGTTCTTTATTAGCTCACATGCCTTCTTTTTAGAATGAAAATATTGACCCAGAAGGGGAAGATGCCGTGAAAACATCTACATTGCCTAAGAAAGCTAGAGATCCTCTTCTGTCTGACAGGTATTACAATTGTGTGACTTACTTTTAATTAGCAAATCGTTCAGAATGTCCCATCTGTTCTCTGAAGATTTGCTTAGAGATTATTCTAACTTTGAGTGGAAAGCAAACTCCGTTGAATTTAAAGGGTTTTTGTTTTGAGTAGACACATATGGGATGTGTTCTCAAGTGATGTTAAAAATAAAAAAGTAGAGATAAGAAGTAAGTATGATACGGTCAGGTGGAAGTGGGCATAGATGATTATGTGAAAGTATTATTTATGTAAAGATATTGGCTGGGATAGGAAGAAATGTGACTCAAGAATCTTCTCATTGCTGGTTCTTTCTTATGGTACACCTTCCTTAGAAAGTATACAAGTAAAGTTTGCGCATGCGCGAAAATGGCGTTCTTGCCTTGAACGTGGCAAGGCACAGGGGTCTTATGGCCCAGAAGGGATGTTTCCAGCCCTCCACGGACATCTAGGAGGGCTGGCCCTGCAAGCCGGTCACTCGCAGGTTTAGCAGGTGCGCTTGTTCGCGGCCGGGGGGCGACGGGGGCGACGGGCGAGCGAGGAGCAGCGGAGACGCCCGGAGCGGCCCAGAGCGGCCTGGCGCGGCTCAGGCGCGGCCTAGTCCCGGCCCTCCACAACATCTAGGAGGGCCGGCCCTGCAAGCCGGCCGCTCGCCGGCACGACGGAGCGCTTTGGCCGCGACGGGGGGCGACGGAGGCGACGGGCGAGCAAGGGAGCAGTGGAGACGCCCGGAGCGGCCCGAAGCTGCCCTACCGCAGCCCCGGTGCGGCCTGGTCCCGGCTGGAGAGGAGGTAGGCTGGGTAGCCAGGCGGCCTGGGCGAAGATCAGAGGAGCGCCCTGTCTGTGTGCGGTGGGGGCGACGAGCGAGCGAGCGAGGGAGCAGCGACAAGACGCCCGGAGCGGCCCGCGGCCCGGCCACGTCTCGGCGCCGGCTGGAGAGGAGGTAGGCCGGGTGCCGGAATAAAGACGAGAGGGCCGAGTTGGAGGCCGCGAAAGGCGGGAGGACCGAGTCGAGGCCGCAGACCATCAGGCCGAACATCGGGCCGAACATCAGGCAACGTGGGAGTTCGGAACAGCCCCGATGGCCCGGGCGCGGCCCTTGTGTTAACTCGAGGTGGCCGAGTAGAGGAGGCAGGCCGGGCGCCCAGGGTGAAGACGGAGGAGGCTGGGATGCGACCATCTGGCCGCGCGGGGATAACAGCGGCCCGCACGGCCCCCTACCCGGCCCATGTGGCCCCTATTGTGGAGGACCATGGAGAGATGGACGGTATAGAGGAACGGTCGTTACAACCGAACTGAGAGCTAATGGCTGGAAAAGCCCCACATGGCATTACAACTAGCCATGTGGCCTGTACTTTGATCCAACGGGAGAGGGGAGAGACAATCTGTGGATACAGCCTATGGACAGAGACAGTGACTTTGCGGGGACTTAAACCATTTTCTCCGATTGGATGGGCTGATGTCCACAGATTTAACTTGATCCATCTGCTACCACCCCCTCCCTCTACCCGAACTGCCCACCGCTTTTGTATTTTGTACTTGTCCGTTTAATTAATTAATTGTCGATTTTACCATCTTTACCATCTTTTACCATTTTTACCATCTATTGTATAATGGGCCTTTAGGCTCGCTGTTTCAACTATGGACTTGCAGTGTATCATCTTTGGGGATTCTCCCCCCCCCCTTTTTTTAGTGCCAATGCCGTCTAATGTTATCTTATTCAAGGTCAGTTCTCCTTCGCCTGCAGGAGTCTACCCTCTCGCAGGCTTGGCCCCCTAGTTTATCACGGGCCCACCTCGAAGATGGACTTATTGCTCCTGAGAGGTGGGCGAAGCGCAAACTCGGGGGGTTTTTATTTAACTTTTTAATTCGGATTTTAGGGGGTTCCAGGGAGGAGGGTAGGGATAGTCAAGTGGGGGGGCGTCAATCTATTGGGCCGGCTGGCGGAAGTAGAGGAACGGAGGAGGAGGGAGGGGGGGCCGTTTCCATTGAGGCATTTTCCATCAGTTCGGTCTTGGGGAGGGGCAGGGGCGGTGGGAGACGGGGTGGACATCATTGGTTGGAGGACCGCGGCTGCTGGCTACGGGCGGTTACGCGCTCCAACCCCCCATGCTCCCATCGCACACTAGGTGGGCAAGAACCACAGACCCGGGGCCCTAGGCTGATGTTGTGTAACGCCAGGTCCGTGGTACAAAAAGCCCCCCTCATCCGAGACCTTGTGTCAGAGGGGGACCCGGACCTGGTAGGTATTACGGAAACCTGGTTGGGCCACGAGGGAGGACATCCCCTCGTAGAAATGTGCCCACCAGGATACCGAGTCTTTCATCAGCCTAGGGCCCTAGGGAGGGGTGGGGGGGTGGCGATTATGGTTAGGGAAGGTCTTGAGCCAAAGGAGACCACGATCCCTCAGACGACTGGGTGCGAGTCCCTCCTTGTGAAGTGGGGCCTAGGGAGGCAGTTGGGCGTGTTAGTTGTATACCTGGCTCCTCGCTATACGACAACAGCCCTGCCCGAGCTCCTAGAGGTGATAGCCGAGGCGGCGGTTGAGACCCCCAGACTGTTAGTCATGGGGGACTTTAACCTGCCGTCGGCAGGCGAAACCTCTGGGGTAGCTCGGGAGTTCATGGCTTCCATGACAGCCATGGACCTGACCCAAGTAGTTGTAGGCCCTACCCACGAGGGCGGACACACCCTGGATCTAATCTTCGTCTCGGGACAGTGGAGTAGTGATCTGGGAAGAGGGGATCTAGCCATCACACCCCTGTCATGGACAGATCACGCTCTCCTTCAGCTCGACTTTCCGATCGCTGCACCTCACTGCGGGGAGGCGGAACCGGACATTCCTATATGGTTCCGCCCCAGGCTCCTGATGGACCCGATAAGGTTCCAAAGGGAGCTTGGGCCAATTCCTGTGGACTTGCCCCGCGACTCGACTGAGGACCTAGTGGCCGCATGGTTAAGTGCGGCCACGGGGGCCTTGGACCGAGTCGCGCCCTTGCGGCCTCTCTTGCGGCGACGAACCACCTGGGCTCCTTGGTTCACCGAGGGGCTTAGGGAGATGAAGCGCCACAAGAGACGCCTAGAGAGCAGATGGAGATCTTCTCGCTCCGAAGCCGACCGAACACTAGTGAGAGACCATATTAGGACTTACTTAGTGGCGTTAAGAGTGGCCAAACGTGAGTATTGTGCCACTCTTATTGCATCCGCAGATAACCGCCCTGCCGCCCTGTTTGGGGTGACCCGCTCCCTCCTTCAACAGAGGCCGCGGGAAGCCCCTTTACAGGGTCGAGCAGAGGAATTTGGGATTTATCTGCAGGAGAAAATCACTCGGATTCGGAACGAGTTACCCTCCATCGACAGTGGTCCAGTCGAGCGGGCCGAGGCTGATCTTGTGATACCATCTTGGGAGGAGTTTGATTTTGTTACCACCGAGGATATGGACAAGTTGTCAAAGAGGCTTAGGGCTACCACATGTTTATTGGACCCGTGTCCCTCCTGGCTTGTACTGGCATCCTGGGAGACGACACGAGGCTGGCTCCAGGGCATTGTCAACGCATCTTTGAGTGAGGGGTCCTTGCCTGCCGTCTTGAAAGAGGCGGTAGTGAGGCCCCTCCTCAAGAAGCCGTCCCTGGATCCAGCATTATTAGAGAACTATCGTCCTGTCTCCAACCTCCACTTTCTAGTGAAGGTTGTTGAGAGTGTGGTGGCCCAACAGTTTCCGCGACACTTGGAGGAAGTTGATTATCTAGACCCGCGCCAGTCCGGCTTCCGACCCGGGCACAGCACCGAGACGGCATTGGTCGCGTTGGTTGATGATCTCTGGAGGGCGCGGGATAGAGGACATTCCTCTATCCTAGTCCTATTAGACCTCTCAGCGGCTTTTGATACCATCGACCATGGTATCCTATTGCGCCGACTGGGGGGGTTGGGGTTGGGAGGCACCGTTTTGCGGTGGTTCTCATCCTACCTCTCTGGTCGGTCGCAATATGTGTTGACAGGGGGGCAGAGGTCGGCCTCGAGGCCCCTCATATGTGGGGTTCCTCAGGGGTCGGTCCTCTCGCCCCTACTATTCAACACATATATGAAGCCGCTGGGTGAGATCATCCGTGGTTTTGGGGTGGGATATCATCTGTACGCTGATGATACTCAGTTGTACATATCCACCCCAGACCACCCCAACGATGCCGTCGAGGTTATGTCCCGGTGTTTGGAGGCCGTACGGATCTGGATGGGTGGTAACAAACTCAAGCTCAACCCGTCCAAGACTGAGTGGCTGTGGCTTCCGGCGCCCCGGTTCAGCCAGATTATTCCAACACTGGCCATTGGGGGCGAAACACCGGCCCCCGTGGAGAGGGCGCGCAATTTGGGTGTCCTCCTGGATTCCCGGCTGTCTATGGAAGATCACGTGGCAGCCGTGGCCAGGGGGGCGTTCCATCAGGTACGCTTGATGCGCCAATTGCGCCCCTTACTGGATCGGGGTGCCCTACGCACAGTCACTCAAGCACTCGTCACCTCTCGACTCGACTACTGTAATGCTCTCTACATGGGGCTTCCCTTGAGGTGCACCCGAAAGCTGCAGCTAGTCCAGAACGCAGCCGCGCGGGTGATTATGGGAGCGCCTAGACACTCCCACATAACACCTATCCTGCGCGAGCTGCACTGGCTCCCTGTGGTCTTTCGGGTGCGCTTCAAGGTCTTGACGACCATCTTTAAAGCGCTCCATGGCTCGGGGCCTAGTTATATGCGAGACCGCCTCCTGCCCCATACATCCCTCAGACCGATACGCTCCCACAGAGAGGGCCTCCTCAGGGTGCCGTCGGCTGGACAATGCCGACTGGCGACACCCAGGGGAAGAGCCTTCTCTGTGGCTGGGCCAGCCCTCTGGAACGACCTACCCCCTGAACTCCGCACCATCTCTGACCTCCGCCTCTTCCGCAAGTGTCTGAAGACACATTTATTCCATCTAGCCGGCCTAGCGTAACCCCCTGTATTGACCATTAGACAGTTTTAAATTCGGGATTTTAATTCGGTTTTTAGCACAGGTTTTACTAGAATAAGTTTTTTAAATTTTATATGTTTTGTATGTATTTTAACATTCCTGTGCGCCGCCCTGGGTCCGTTTGGAGAAGGGCGGGATATAAATTTAATTAAAAAAAAAACAAAAAAAAAACAAATACTACTACACCTGCCCCTTTGTCTGCAGAAATATATTTCTCCCACCAGGCAAATGAATTCGTTTTTTAGTCCTTTTAAATCTGTTGGGAAATTTTGTTTTTTATTTTACAGTTCCTGCTCTTCCTCTAGTTCTAAATTTATTCCTGCATTATTTACTCAATATGGATTGATTTGTTATCTCTTAATAGTTTTGCAATTTGTATTGTTTTGTTTAATTTTTATAATCTGCCCAAGAATTTCAGATATACAGTTTTTTTTAATGCATGTAAAAATAAAATAGAAGCAAAGAGGACTAGTAGTTCTATAAATAACAGGAACTTTCAAGTCAGAATTAGTCCAAGGAGACTGTCTTTAGAGCTCAGAATTGTCTTTAAATATTTAAAGATCCTAAAACTGGATGGACTTACATAGCTCTAAGCTGTGTTTATAATCATGATTTTGTGAATAAACCACTATAATGCTGTTGAATAAACCAGTATAATACCCTTGACTAATGAATTTTTCATTTTATGTTTGTTCAAAGACACAATGGATTTGGAAACATTTATAACCTATACTTGAGCATATGACCATCTCCAGGGTTGCATAAACACAATTCAGGAACTTGGCAATTGAATCATATTTATGACCAGTTGCATCATCCTGTGGCACATTAATCATGATTTGCAACCTTTTTTGCCAATTTCCAGCAAAAACCGCCTATTGGGCAAGCTGGATTTGCTTAACAGCTGCAGTGATTTGTTTAACAACTGCTTAAAAATTGTTGTAAAATCATGTCCGATTTGACTTACAACCTCAACAACTTAACGACAAAAATTCCAGTTCCAATTGTGGTTGTAAGTCAAGGACTACTGGTCGTTTGGAAACCACCGCAGTTATGTTTACAAGGAATATGCTGTAGGTGAGGGTGAATAAACTTGAGAATTAAAAGCTAGCTTTTATTTTTTGAAACTGAGAAACAATCGTTATTTTCTTCTCTTATCCACAGAATTTCTTCCCTCACTGCTTCTCTTCATTCCCGTACCCAGAAAAAGAGGAAAAGAAAACAGAACAATCACAAACATGGGACAAAGAACGGAGGCCAAAACACAAGAACAGGACGAACAAGCAAGTCCCAGCGCCGGAAAATGACAGGCAGGAGGAGGCATGTCCAAGACTGAATGGCTGACACATGGACTATTAAATTTTACTAATTGGCTTGGCTGAAGATCAGTGTTATGTGAACACAGTCTTCTGCTCAGGATTGCAGAGGAGAGGTGATGCTTGGTGTTCCAGGAGCTAAGAAATGTTGAGCCCATACAAGTTACGGAAACCTATTCTTGATTTGTGTAGATCGCCTGCTAGGAAAGTTCTCTCTCATTCAACTTCCCCTTATTTGGGTGGACAAAGGCCTTTTTTTTTCACAGAGAGGGAGATTAGATCCCTGATTAATATCATGTTTCCCAAGACTGGTGGAGACCACATTTATAATTGCATTCAAGTTCTTATCTCCATGCAATAACGTTTCATGTATTGGATTCAGAAAAAGAAACAAGTATAAAAGAGGAGCCATGGTCAACCAGGTGTTCTCCACTTGTCCAGACCGTCATCGGAAATCAGTATTGACTGGGAGGCACAAAAATAAAATATGAAAAAGAGGCTTGGAAGAAGAGCCCAAGACTGGCCAGCATCCTTCAGTGAGGGGTATGGCTCAGTGGGTATTAATCTGTAATCTCCACAGCCATAGTTTGAGATTTTTATCACTATGCCTGAGAGTGCAATGGTTAGAATGCAGTATTTCAGGCTGCATTCTAGCCGTGGTCAACCAGGTGTTCTCCACTTGTTGGGACAAACACCGAAATATTGTGCAACACATCTGTCAAGTATCAAGTTGGGTAAGGCTGGCACAGATAATAGCAATATTTTCTTCTTGCGCATTTTTTTACTATTATTCACAAACATGTTTCTCATAAATCCTTGTGACAAATGCCAACGATTACATCACTACTCATAAACAAGCGTTGAAGATAAAAGTAGTTGTTAACTTTTTGAATTGTTTTTCCTCTCATGGCAAAACATAGAAACTGCCGCCATTCCCAATAGGTCCCAAGGAGTAACTTGTTGATGCTTGCAGGAAATGAATCCATGGAAGCAGTGGGAACGAATCCATAGCTAAACTTAAAACCTCATACTTGATCTATTAGCTGTCAGAGACTTTTTAAAATGACCAGGATCCAAATGTTTTTTTAGGTGGATCTGTAACCCTGCATTTTGTTTTGTGTTTTGTTCTGAAGATATACCCTCTCAAAGTGTTGGCTCTGTGTCTGAGTATCATTTAATTACAGAACATTTAAATGTCGGGGCTTCTGCCATTTTTAATTCCTAAATTAGATCTCCAGATCAAAAAGAGTTATTGGATGTACTGTTTTGCCTACCTAGCAAAAGAACAGGAGGCAGGAAGAGGATTTGTCTGCATTATGTTCTAACAGCAGCCTGGAAAGTTGGGGAGACAGCCAATGCAGATGCTTTGCTTGTGCCCTGGCAACAATCACACCAAACCAAAAGATTTCTGATCTATTTGTAATTGGTTGCAGAGCCCAGAACAACAGAGAAAGAAGGCATTATGATGGGGAAAACAAAGGAGGGGAGACCTGGAGGTTAACCTGCATACAGGTTAACCTACAGTATCTTGTGGCTTCAGTCCTGTGAGGATTTGAAAGGCAGCACTTGCTGGATAAAGTATTTTTTGCTCCTTGTCTTTGAAGGCTAAATGCCAGAAACACTAGGTTCATGGCAGTTGGGTGGTTTCCTGTTTCTGATTTCTCAGCTATTGGAAATCCTTCAAACAAAAAATGGGATGGTACAATCTTAAAGAAGATCCTTTACATCCAGCTTTGACAAGTGTGCCAACTACTATCCAACATGGACTTGGATAGTCTAATGTCAGTGCTCCGTGCCCAAGGAAATTTTGGATTGGATCGCTGCAATGAATTCTTCATGAAGCTATCTTGAATTCAGCGCAAAAGCTGTAACTGGTGCAGACTGCATCTGCCTAATTGTTGAGAGGGGTGGATATAAATCCCATGTCACACTAGTCCTGAAAATGTCACACTGATTGTGATTACTGAACTGTACTTCAAGTGTTGAGATCAATTTGTAAAGTGGTAAGAATCCAAGTAATTAAAAGAATATTTCCTGAAACACTGTCCCAAATTTCCATTGCAATCAGGAGGGGCGTCCGGGAGGGGAGGGATCCTATTAGTGGGTTTAATTAATAGTGTGGTGGGTATATTTTTGCAATTTTTGGAAAATCACGACTGCAATCTCTGCCCATCTCACTTTATGCTAGCAAGCTGCTTTTCCTGACCATAGGAGTTGATGGTGAATTTACTGTATGTCTCCCTCCAATGTCATGTTGGAACAGAGAATCTAACCATGTACCGAATACAGTTCATCACCAGGAACACAGGTGCATCACCTATATTGGGCACAAAGCATAACATGATTAGTTGCTAACACCTTGAATGGACTTTGGTCGTGCAAAGTACTCCAGCATTAAACATAGTAGAAGCAAGCACAAGAAATGAATTGTGAGCAGGAATATCATCTTGGAGTTACTCCCTCAACACTTTAAAACATATAGGCAGCCCACTGTCTCCAGTGAATGTGGTTAATGGGAGTTAGTCCAAACATTTGGAGACCAGGTTGCTAACTTTGCTCTGAAGTACAAACAACTGCCAGATAGCTCAGCCCCGTTTCTATAGTGGAGATTGCAGGAAGACAGGAAAACACCAGACAAGTGGTGGTGGAATTTAGAGAGCCCTGCTGGATCAGAACAATTTCAGTATCATTCCATCAGAGGTTCAGAAATGAAGACGAGGTTTATTATTAATATTCTCACTGTTCTCCAGTGGACAGCAATGAAAGGGAGGTTGCCTTTGATCCTAATTTCCAGAGAGCACATGTACCTTGAAATAGAATTTTGCATTTCTTCCCTGCCTCCTTTGAAGATTCCCCCCCCCCTTCCCCATTAAATGCATGTATAGACTATTCCCTATCCTGATGCCATCCAGATGTGTTTGGATTCTGGCTTCAGAATTTTCAGCCAACATGGCCAAGATGTATGAAGGACGATGCCAGACTGGAGATGGCTGCTATAATAGCTGGTGTTCTTAGATGAGATTAAGTTCTAATGTGGCTTATTTGATTTTGGCTTTGTGTGTTGTATGAGCAGATAATGGTGGAATTGCTTGTAATGCTTTATAACTAGATATTCTCTCTCTCTGCTACTATAGCATAGAATGGCAGGGTTTATCATCATTTGGCTTGCTACATCTGGGGGCCATCCATAATTACTGTATACTGTACTTAAATGTGCAACAGATTAGTTTTTCCTACTAATAAGCAGAAGAGTAAGCTTGGGTGGTCTAGACAGAGATGCTTAAGCTTTGTTTTAATCAAAATTCCTCTTGTGTAGAAAGAAGAGACACATAATCTTGATTAATGATGATCCAACTACAGAGTGTTAAAATAAAGGTTTTCAAGGGAGAGACCGGTTGAGAGAAAAGGGAGAAGACATTGCCACAAGGATAAATTGTATATGAGGGGTGAAAGAAACACAGACAATTGCAATAGAATCTACTTTGTCAGCGACAGAGTGGCCAATGCCTGGAATGCACTACCTGACTGTGGTTTCATCCCCAAACCCCCATAACTTTAACCTTAGACTGTCTACTGTTAACCTCACCCAGTGATGGGTTCTGGATCCCGTTGCAACTGGTACGGTTGCAATGGGGCCTGGTGTTCTCCACATGAATGTGTGCATGCGTCTTACCCTCCAGCAACGCCTCCGTGAACCTCTGCAATGCTCCAGATGCTCTGCGGAGCATCGCGCAGGTGCTGTACGCGCCATGTGCAGAAGCACCGAAGAGTTTAAAGACCGGTAAGGACAATGGGCAGGCATGTGGGCCCTCTGGAGCACTGTACCGGAACATACCAGGTGCTCCGGGCAGACACTGGTACGCCTGCATCGAGGCATACCACCTGCAACCCACCACTGACCTCACCCCATTCCTGAGAGGTCTGTAAGGGGCGTGCATAAGCACACCATCATGTCTACCGTCCCTGTCCTACTGTCCCCCATTTATTTGTATCCATTTCCTGTATTCATAAACATGTTTATACTTCTATCTCTTACCTTATACATGCTTGACAAATAAATAAATAAAAATTGGTTTACATCCTGATTCAGTGAAGATGGTCTCATTTGTGTGGAACTCATAGGGAACTCATAGTGCTTCCTCTTATCATTTGTCATCATAACCACCCTGTGAGTTAATTATATTTGAAGTTTATACTGAGGGGCTTGGTGAGGTTCAGGTTAGTTGAGATAGCTTCTTTCATATGTATGATTTCTATATTAGACACCACCCAGGTTGTTTTGAGAGGGCATTTTGTGGAAGAAATCTAAATACACATACAACAAAGAGAACTATGTGCCTAAAAGGCTACAATGCTGAATCAGTAGCAAAAATACACTCTCGCGGTAGACTTGACCAACAGCAGGGTCCAGGAAAGTTGGCACACGCTGTCATGGAAAGGAGAGATCCCAAAGACGCTATGACCACGGCAAAAATCAAGATGATCCACTCCACGCGGTGTCAAAGCGTGTCATTGTTTATGTACGCTCCTCGTGGGGGAAAAAGACCCAACGCGTGAAAGAAAATAATGGTTTGCACGAAAGGGAAAGCGTGCTTAACTCTTGACAGAAAGCACGAAGGGGAGAAATCAGTCACACGCCCAACGACTCCGCAACGCGGGTTGTAATCAAATTCGGGGTGGGTGGGTGGGAGGGGGAGAGGAGGCGTCGATTTAATTGCAAAAACTCCGCAGCCGAAAAAGACCCAACTCCCCAACTTCCAATATCGTCAGAAATTGTATTCGTTGCTGATGGGCCCCGCCCCTCTGAGACAATCAATTGAGATATTACATTCAAATGAGTGTGATCCATTCAGCCAATGGAAAGGAGGCTGGTGGGTGGAGCCCTAATCCACTTCCTCGGAGGAAAGTTTGTATTCATAAAAAAAAAAGTCAGCGGTGGAAGAGTTCCAGTTGTAACTAAGTGTAGGCGTGCGTAGTAGGAGTTGCATTCTCAAGGTGCGTTCTTTTTCCCCCCTATACGCTGTAATGATTATGTATGAGCTTGCTATTTTCTAGTCACGAGCGTCTTAGATATAGATTAGTATTAAAAACTATCCAATTCTTAATAAGATGGTATTATTTTATTTAAATTTTCAGTAGAAAAGAATTTGCATTTTCCCATTGATGATAATTGTAAAATCTATTTTATTGTCTTCAGTTGTAGGCAGAAAGTGAATTCTTTAGATGCTGTGAATTTCTTGCGGGTACAATAAAATTTTCCTCTATTACTAAGTTCCAGAATAGTTTCAAGTGACTGTGCTTGATTTTTATGTATTTCTAAATGTATTGCATGATAATTTAAAACAGTGGCAGAAAAAAAAAAGGGGGGGGGGGTCACGTAAGGAAGCGTATAAAAATAAAGATGTTTAGCAGACATGGATTATGAAATGTGAGCCTTTGTATAGCATGCAATGTAAATTCATTTCTAATTTTCTTTCTAAAAATTACTGTTAACTCCTAAGTTGTGCTAAATCCTTAAGGCCGGTTTCTAATGAATGAGCAGAAGCTACATTTTGTGTGATAGGAAGAGAAACTACACAAGACGCTTGTGTAGTAAAGCTTATGCTGTGGAGTGCTTTTTTTAAGTTATCCCAAGAATCAGTTGATATAAAACTGCATGGTAGCATGATTTATTGCCATTCCTCTCATGTTGCACTCTGATAGGTTCCCCCCCCCCCCCCACTCCTATTCAATCATGTCTGATTCTCTGAGACTGCCTAGGCAAGTCAATTCAGTTTACCTGGCAAGGTTTTTCAGAAGTGGTTTGCCATTACCTCTTTTCAAGGGCAGAGGGAAAGTGACTGGGCCATAGTCACTCAGCTGGCCATGCTCCACGGCTGGCTGGGGAATTCTGGGAGTCAAAGTCCACAAGTCTTAAAGGTTCCCAAGTGTAGACACTCCTGGTCTAAAGCATCTCCTGGTTTCTAGCCAAATGCTTTAACCACTACACTAAACTGCCACTAAAAAGCACAGTAAGGTTCATAAATTAATCACACCAGAAATAGAATATATGAAAAAGATACAGAAGAAATTGTGATGGGAAATTAAGGGTATAAAACCAATGTTAAGTTTGAAATATTAAATGGCAAGGGCAAATGTTTAATTCGTTCAGTCAAAGACATTGGACTTAAATGTATATCCTCATGATCATAAATAATTCAAAGTACAGAAAAGTACCCACTGTCGTTAAGTTGGTTCTTACCTTGATGGAATCTGCAATAATTGCTGCCTTGTTAAAAGTAAAGGGTTATGATTTGCTCTCATTTTCTTTTTCCAAAGTCTTAAGCTTCACGCTGACCCACACCATTCCCACTGTCTGTTAGAAAGTAGAACCAGCTTGTCCAACACTTCCCAGAGAGATGCATGTGGTATACGTGGGCATCTCAAAACATTGCATATTGCAGAAGCATCAAAATAACTACAAGTATTTTAGCATGCAACACACACGCTAAAGTTAGCTGAAAGTTAGAAGCAATATCTCCCAGCTGGGATGATGGAACAGGATATTTAGGCAGACAATACTTTTTCAGCTGCCTTTTATCATACCCACCAATGATAGCTTTTTAATATGAGAAAAGCTTTTGCGGAACTATGTGCATCCAGGTTAGAACTGTGAAAATGTATTCTCTTGTAAACCACAGTTACCTGAAGAATAAACCTTGCTGGAGGGTCCCAGCAAGCTAACTTTGGGGGGGGGGGGGGGGAGAGAATCTGCAGTTGAACTGGAGACAGCAGATTGAGAAAACCTCTTTAAGGTGATTTTCTCCAGTGAGAAAATGCACATAGCCCGTCTACTTAAATAGGATATTCTTGTGGGGGTGAGTGTTTGATTCCCATGTCACTGTAGGCATCTCTCTAGTTTTGATATTCCCATCTGAAGATTCTTTTCCAGGTGATGAGAGAGCAATCTTACAATTGCTAGTAGATGCCAGGCTGTACAAAAATGTTTTCTCTTTGATAAGTTTGGAGGAAACAAGGGGTATTGTTGTGTCTTGTCTCCTGATCCGTTCACAGGTGCTCTTCCCTCCTTACTCTCTCCATCTCTCCACAAAACTACTTGCCTAAGGCATCTTTCCTTCCTTGCTTCGACTATGTCCGAACCAGCTGATTATGCTCTCTGTGAGAAATTTGAGGCTAATATGTTTGCCAAGAACCGATGCCAGAACTGTTTGCGAACAATCACTGCTCATCAACATGGTAACCAGGTGAGCTCGATTCTGACATGGAGAAAAAATTAATTCATGAGGCCTGCTTAGTGTTTTGGAAGGGGAGCATCATAAATGTTACAAGAGGAGCTTTACAGCAGTAAAGTGTTAAAACAGAAGCAATATTTCTGGTAATTAAGATTTAAGGTGATGGCGAACAAATCCGCTTTTTAAAAAAAATAAAAAATGTCTGTTACCACCTTTTCCAGCAGACTTTATTAAAAAGGATAAGCTTTCATCAGCTGTAGCTTACCAACAAACTAATTCTTAATGCAACTAAGGATAAAGGTAGTAATCCTGTTCAGTGAACCCACTTCTTCTCTTTTGCATTTTTTATATTCTTAAAAGCACTTTTGTTGCTAGAGGTGGTACAGATACTTGTGGATGGTTGTTTTTTTTTGAAAAAGTATTTTATTGGTTTTCATAATTTTTACAAGGGAAAAAGGTGTAGGGTAAAGATAACATTTTGGTAGCTTCCCTGCCGTTTGAGGTGGCTCTCCCAAAACTTCATAAGTTTACAATTTTAAAGGTAAAGAATAAACATATACAAAATTACATTGTATAGTCTATATATTCAATCATCTTTTTTTTGCCATTTTATCTTGTATCCACAATTACAGTAATGTTTCAAATAAATTCATTTTTGCAATCTAAGTCTTTTTGCAATTGACTCCTCTTCCCTGTCCCCGGGCGGGGCCGTCGCTCCCTCCGTTCCCCCGTCTTCACCTCCCAACTGGGAGGAATGTTTTTTAATAAAAGCCTCCACCTCACTAGTGTTTTGATTTGTGGATGTTGCAGGTGTGGAATGGAGGTGGAAGCAAGAAGTTTGGCAATTTATCGTAAGCCTCACTCCCCCCTTCCTAATCAGATGATGTCCTCAGAGGGCAAAAGGTGTTTTTAATATTGTACTTGGATGGGACACAACTAGGAATTCCTCTGGCTGTAGGATAAATTAGAAAGTTGAAAGAAAAAAAATACATCAGACGAAGGTAATAGCTAATCATTTCCATTTTGTAAATCCTGAAGGAAAGATTGAGTGGATCTATTTATGTAGTTGCCAGGAGCTGACTGAACTCAAGGGAATCTTTATCTTTGTTGTGATACACTTCTCATACTGTAGATTGCAATTTTAAAACATCAAAAGGAGAAAAAATGTATAAATAAAATCAGTTAAATTAAATGTAAGTCTACGGTATATACGAACCAGCCTAGAATAAATATTTATAATTTTCATGAAGAATAGCACATGACTAAAGTAATCTTAAAATAAGTTTCAGTAGTTAACTTAATCAATTTCAGTACATAAAATGGGATATTTTGACTTGCCAAGCCAAATTTCTTGTGCAGTTCTGAATACAGAATATAACATAAATTCCTGGAACGGTCTACAGGCACTGTGATAATATATGATGGACAGGAATCTTAAAGAGTGGACTATCAAGGGATGGAATATAGTTGTGCCTTGCCAGTTCTGAAAAAAAATGGGCATGTATCTATGGAATTCTTCATTTGAAAGACAGGAAGGTTCAAACTCTGGATACTTAGCAGAGTGATTATAAGAAAGGTGGTACATTTAAAGCAGGGGTGCTTCAGTTAGACATGCCACAGAAGGAAAATTATATGCTGTGATTGTGACAGAATGGCTAAATGATTTATCTTAGAAATAAACACTCAGATTATTGTGGAATAAGCACTTAGTGCCCTCCAGATACATTGAACTCTATCATTCTCAGCCAATATGAAAAATGGCAAGTGTCTTCAATAACTTTGGCCTTCTCCAAAGTTATTGACCTATTTTTCAGAACTGAAGGCAGCAGGGATAACTGAATATTTGCAGTCTCTCCTTTCCCACAAGAAGATGTGCAGGTCCATGATCCTAAGTTTGGGATAGTGGAGGTTGTTGTGGTCGAAATACCTAGGGAGAAAATTGCCTCATCCTCTTTCCATTGCTTCCAGGAGAATTAGATGACAGGGCATTTGCTTCATAAGATGCTCTCAACCCCTCAGTTGGGACTGCTGGCTGTTCTTTATTTGGGATTTATTCTATTTCCTTTTGTTCTCTCTAGATTCCTTTGACTTCTGCTTAGGGAGATGCTTTCGCCAGGGTTCTTTGGCCATAGAATCAGCAAGTCATGCTCCTTCCTCTACTTTTAAAAATGTGAAGTGGGAATATTGAAAATATTGTCCTTTTAAAGCAGGGGTCTCCAACCTTTGCAACTTTAAGTCTGAAGGACTTCAGCTCCCAGAATTCTCCAGCCAGCAAAGCTGAAGTCCTTCAGACTTAAAGTTGCAAAGGTTGGAGACCCCTGCTTTAAAAGGACTACACTTACTGAAATTCTACAACTGCCTGTTATACCAGAAGGCTGATTATTCAGCCTGTAAGCTAACCTTCCTCCACCTGGTGTTCTTAGAGGGCTTAGATTTCTCCCTCCCCCCCCCCCCCACTTCCAATTCTCAGGTAGCATGCTGAAGACTGCTAAGATGGGGAGAGGCTGCTGAAAGTATCAAAAGGGATTATTCTCTATTTTCCTGTTTTGGAGCATCCTGACAAAAGGCAGAGAAATTACTCTTGTCACAGCCCCAACACTTCCTGATGGCTTGCCAAAAGAAAGGAAATAGCTTGCTTGCTTTCTTTAGTGCTGTTTGCAAATGTGGAATATCCATCAAATTCTAACCTTTAGTTAAAAATCTTGATAAATTAAGGATTGTGTTAAAAGTGGCAGTGGCTGAAAATGACAGCTTACTTAAGTCTTACTGTGGAGATCCCAATAGGGGTTTTTTTCCCCTTAAAGGGGCTAGGAATTCTGTGTCTTTAATCGCTGTGTGGCAGGCAGCCATTCAGCAGGTGAAACCTGCCCTGTTTATTTTCTGCAATGCTGTGGCATGCTTTCTGGCCTGGTGCAGACTGACTGGTTGAACGTCAGCATCGTCCCTCCTTATAGAGCGCCAACTTGTATACTGTAAACAATGGGGCTTAGATTGTGTCTTGTTCACTGGGCTGAATCAGCCCAGGATGATGAAATAGTAATGAGGTTTCTTCTCTCCAGTCCTGGCCCTCTAGAATTTCCTCCTGGCTCAGCTGTGTGCAGCCCAGAGCCAGTCCTCCTGAGCTTCATCAGGACAATGGAAGGGAAATGGAGGTGCTGACAGCCAGTCTGCTAGGGACCCTCCCTTTGCTGATCAAAATCTGTTAAGGTAACCTGACTGGGATGAGGTGGTGGATGGCTCTCTGGCTGAATAAGGCAATAGGATGCTCTTAAAGGGACAGGCACATTTGAACTTCAACTTAGGATCTGAGTAGAAGAGGACGATTTACCTACACCCCTGCTGCTAGCCTCTCCGTTTCTCTGGAGCAGAGCGGGCAATGCTTCCCATTAGATGGTTCATCCTTGGTAGACCACGGGCTTCATCAGGAGTCATATGCTAAGCCATAATATGATTGATTTTCACTTCTAAATAATGGTGTATGGCTCTGTGATAAGTGAAATCAGTCAGGTAATCTCCACCTAAGGCCAAAGCTACAATGAACAAATCTGAGTTTTAACAGTGCCTGCAGAATGGGAACTGGGGTGGCCAGTTGTAACCTTTGGGATACAATTATCCCATTAGCCTGGCACAAACTAGAAATAAAAAAGTACTCTTTAATTGGGTTTGTACATTACATGAAGCTGTATTGGTTGATTTCGTTTTGACTTGTTGGTGTTGTGTAAACCCAACTAATGGGTTATTCAGCAACCTTGGCTTTGCGCAGTATGTGAGCTCAGCCTGAATGGGAGCTTAGAAATATTGTCAGACAAAGATGTGCCCATAAAAAGGTATAGCTGTGATACGAGTAGCTAGTGCATGACCTCTCTCCAGATATTTTGGACTATAGATCTTGTATCCCTTCTATGTCGGCTGGGCTGGGGAAAGTTGTATTGCAAATGTGTTGTGGGTGCTAGATTACTATCTTAAATGTTAAGATGAGTTATCCCCTCTGAAGAAAGGTAGGAACTAATGGCCAGAGGCGGTTGACTGAGGTGATGGAGACCAGTGTTGGTGATGGGCTATTTATATATTTTTTCCTATGAGCTTTTTGGTTCAGGATTTCCAAAGTTCATTCTAGGCCTATGATGGGGAACCTATGCACACAGAGTCTTCTCTCTGGGCAGGCACGACATTGCCAGTTGCTCTTCTGGTTTCTGGTGCATGCATGTATGCTGGCCAGCTGATCTTCTGCTGGAGTGGTGGAAACCTGAAGACCAGTTGGCCGGTATGAATAAGCATACTGGCTACCTGGTCTTCGGGTTTCTGGCACTCCAGCATGCATGAAGACCAGCTGCACAGTGTGCATGTGCGTGCCATAAACCAAAATACCAGGTGGCTGGCACACGTATTTCCAGAGCTCTGGTGCATGCAAAGACCAGCTGGCCAGCTTGCATGCGCACACTGGAAACCAGAAGACCTGGTAGCTGGTATGCATATGGGCACAGGCCAGCCGGTCTTCTAGTTTCTGGGGCTCTGCCGTGTGTGCATGCTCCAGTTTGGTCACTTAGTGCCAAAAAGTTTCGCCATCACTGTTCTAGACCTCTTTATTTGTTATATTATATCAACCTTTCACCTAGGAGTTCGATGAGGTTGGTCTAAGAGCATCATTGGCCTAGATTGCCCTGGTATTGCTATGACTGAAGGTGAACTTAAATCCTGTAAAATGGACAAAACGTTTGAGATTTTTTTTTTTTTTTTGAGATGCTGCTTAAAAAACAGTGAGTCCCAGTGCAGGTAGACCTTGACTAAGAACCGTTTGTTTAGTGACCATGCAAAGTTACAACGGCATTGAAAAAATAGACCTAAGATCATTTTTCACACTGAACGTTCATCACAGCATCCCCATGGTCATGTGATCAAAATTCAGGTGCTAGGCGATTAACTCACATTTATGACCCTTGCGGTGTCCCAGGGTCATGTGATTACTTTTTGAGGCCAAGTCAATGGGGAAGCCAGATTCTAAATTTAGCAGCTGCAGTGATTCACTTAACAACCGTGGCAAGAAAAGTTGTAAAGAGGGGCAGAATTCACTTAACAAATGTCTCACTTAGTAACAAAAACGTTGGACTCAATTATGGTCATGTCAAGAGTTACCTGTATTGAAGGATTCTGGGCAATGCAACTACAGCGCATCGAAACAAAAGTTATAAAACTCAACAAACTGAATTAAAATAAAATCAGATAACCAAAAGAAGATGGGCACCTATAAACAGAGGCTAAAGGCTCATTGGAATAATGGGGATTTTAATTGTTTACAAGTCATCCTTTTTCTTTCCTCTGCGAGCTGCTGAAGAAGCAATGAAGTACCTCTGTGCCCATGTTTTATAGCTTCTCAATTCTTCCTGACAGGTATTCAAAACAAATGTCATAAACCTTCCTAACTGTATTGCTAGTACCAGTGAATCTGATCCTGGTGATCCATGGGACCCCTTGTGCATTCTAGCATCCCAGTGTAAGGTCTACGTATATGTGGGCTCTGAAGACACAAGAGAAAGGCAAGTACTGTTATTTGTGAGACAAAAGATGGTTGAGTTTTGAAACTTGCAGCCGGCTCTTCAGTAGGCATGCAGAGTTTCCTGGTCAAACTGTAAAAGTGTGTAACGGATGAACAAATTTTTTGTATGTTAGACAACATGTGGTTTTGCATAATGTCCACAGGCTTACATATAAAGTGATAATATACCTGAGAGCCAGTTTGGTGTAGTGGTTAAAGCAGTGGGCTAGAAACTGGAAGACTCTGAGTTCCAATCCCACCATAGGCATGAAGCCAGCTGGGTGACCCCGGGCCAGTCATTCTCTCTCAGTCTTGGGAAGAAGACAATTAACCATTTCTGAGATAATGTTAAGAATTGGAGAAGATCACATTGAGTTCTGAAAATAGAAATAGGAAGATAATGGCATAAACTGGCTATGGTGATACTAGTGGTTGTTAGCGTACTGGGTGCCATACACAAAAAAATTAATTGGACAGCCCTTAGAAATTCTGTGTATTGTCAAAATTTCCTTCTGTCAATTGCAAAAGGCCACACTGTTTGGATCCACAAATATACCATGCCGATGCATATCTTACGTTGTTGGGAAGAACTTGATGTACATGAAGGTCAACACCAATTAAAGTACTGGCAGTTGTGACTTCACATTGTTGAGAACTTTTAAAAACTATTTTGGCAATATAGTATTTTTTCCTTTTTTGAAAAAAATAAAATGTAACAAACATTTTTTACAAAATTTAGTACAGGGTTAACTATTTAATTTGGTTTTAAATATTTATGTATTGTTATGTTTTAGATGTTCTTAATTCCTGTACACCGCCCCGAGTCCCTTCGGGGAGAGGGGGCGGTTTAGAAATTCAATAAATTGAATTGAATTGAATTGAATTGAATTATCTGCTGAGATACAAGTGAACAAAAGAACCTACTATTTTAATCTCACATTCTGTGATGTCACTGTGATATCCTCAGCTGTTCACTC
This sequence comes from Rhabdophis nuchalis, assembly GCA_039707465.1. Classification (NCBI taxonomy): domain Eukaryota; kingdom Metazoa; phylum Chordata; class Lepidosauria; order Squamata; family Natricidae; genus Rhabdophis; species Rhabdophis nuchalis. The sequence goes on along the minus strand of CM077648.1, from coordinate 93,114,104 downwards.
TTTTCATGTTAACCATAAGGAAAAAATAATGTTGGAAGCAATTCTTTTATTTTGTGATATGTTAATTTCAAGTGGGATTTTTTATTAGAAGTCATGTAATTGAACTGGAATATTTGATAAAGGGAAGATGTTCAGTATGGTCCATTTAATTGGCTGTTCATATTGTGTACATTCTTTTCAATGTTATTTTTATTGAGAGACTTGTAAATATTTTTAAGAGATGACTGTTTGTTGATGTATAGCTCCCTTACATCATCCACATTTCCAGGAAGCTAAAACATTTCGTAAGCCTCTTCTTTCAACCCAACTCACCTCACATGGTTTTGTTGTGGGCAAAATAGGAGGAAGAAAATGTGTTTGGATAGGTTCACTGCCTTGAGTTATTTGTAAAAATAATAAAGGTGGGATTTAAACAAAGATAAAATAAAACCTAGTATTTCAGTTTTAGCATGATCAGAGAATGGTGATACTGAAGGGATTATTTGCATGGAAGTATCTCAAAGAGGGACACGGTGGCTCAGTGGCTAAGACGCTGAGATTGTTGATCAGAAAGGTCGGCAGTTTGGCGGTTCAAATCCCTAACACCGCGTAACGGAGTGAACTCCCATTACCTGTCCCAGCTTCTGCCAACCGAGGAGATTGAAAGCACGTAAAAATGCAAGTAGAAAAATAGGAACCACCTTTGGTGGGAAAGTAACAGCGTTCCATGCACCTTCAACGTTTAGTCATGCCAGCCACGTGACCACGGAGATATCTTTGGACAGCACTGGCTCTTCGGCTTTGAAACGGAGATGAGCACCAGCCCCTAGAGTCAGGAACGACTAGCACATATGTGCAAGTGGAACCTTTACCTTTATCCCAAAGTAGTAAAATCCATTGCTGGTTGGATTCTGTATAGAGATTCTCCCACATAAACTGCAACCTTACATCTTTCTTGGTTGGTAGGATACATCCAGCCTTCTTACTTCAGACAACTATGAGTAGAGCAGTGAAATTAGTACATTCATGTTTGGCTCTTATACTAGACCAATGATGATAGAGGAGCAGAACATCAGGGCAAAAATAAAGAATTTCATTGGCAGAATGAGTAGAAAACTTCTAAATGCATCAGCCTGTGTGACACATGTTTAAGTCAGTAAAGTCACCACCAAATAAAAATATTTTTTTTATTATTGCTTGCCCCATAGCCGGCAAGAAAACTTGGAGTACACCCAGCTCAACTGCAGCAATGAAGAATCTGAAGCAGCAAATATATGCCCTGATGCCAGCAGTACGCCCAGCACGGAGGCAGATGGCAATGCCATGCTTAGTGAGGTGAGAGGTCAATTCTCATATTTGCTTTAACAATCTACTAGTCCACATGCATGCAAAACATTCCATAGTTAACATTATTCTTTTTACCATGGTGCTTTCTATAAAGCAACAGACGTACAATGAACTTTTTTCCATTCATACATTTTTTAGTGATCTGAAGGTCAGAGTCTGCACATTCTCTCCTGGTAAAGAGTTATATAGTTATATATATATATGCTCATGGACCCTTCTGGAAACATATTTTTTGCAGGCAGAGTTAACAAACCAGGCCCTGGTAGATGTTGCATTCTTAAAAACGTTTTCTTTTTTAAAAGAATAGTAATAACATTATTCTAATTGTCCTCATGCAGTCTTCACATAGCATTAAACAAGTCGTGCATCGATTCCACAAGCAAAAGATCAGCATTTTAATAGTCCTTCATATGCCTGCAACCTCGCTATTTTTCAACATACTCACCTTATGAAATATAAGTTACATGAATAAACCTGATTCTTGGTAGGGACTTTTTAGTGATATGCTCATTCTTATTCTCTTAGGACCAGGAAATGACTAGACTGCTCAGCAACATTTTGGAATCTGAAAAAGAAAACTCACTACACATCGCAAGTCTGAAGAAAAAGGTACAATCTGAGAACGTCTACCCTGATAGGCACAGATGGGCTGAGGCAACATCCTGTAGAAGAACTGTATCTTGGAGTTGTCTAAAACCAGGTATCTTTTCTTATCACCAACAACTTTCTGTTGACCTTCTTTTTTAGGAAATACTCAACTCATAAAAAGAGTCCTGTCCTAGTGCTCCACAGAGGAAAACAAATCTGTATTTTTAAATTTATTTTATAAGTAAAATAAAAAATATTTTCTCTCTCAACTCATGTACACACTTCATTTTGCTCCACCATTTATATCAGTCTTCCCTAACATGGTGCCTTCTAGATGTATTAGTCTTCAATTCACATAACTTTCTCTTATACTGGATTTCAAATAGTAGTCAGGATATACCGTGTGGTTGTTTGGAAAAGCCCTGTCTAGGTTTCAAAGAACTTATTTTCCCGTGTATATAGCATGGAGATGTTATTGCAACGTTTCGACAAGATGATGATGATGATGATGATGATGATAATAATAATAATAATAATAATAATAATAATAATAATAATAATAATAATAATAATAATAATAATAATTTAATTTATAGACCGCTCCCTCTCCCCGAAGGGACTCGGAGTGGTGCACAGGGGAATTAAAATATACAAACATAAATATACATAAATATAAATAAAATCAAGATTAAACAATTTATCCCTGTGCTAAAAACCCAAAATACTAAAAACTAACCCCTTAAAAACCCAATTAAGCAATAAACAGATGACTAACCTAGGCTGGCCAAGCAGAAAAGGTGCGTTTTTAATTTTTGACGGAAGGAGCAGAGGTCCGTCATTCTAATTTCGGGGGGCAGGTCGTTCCAGAGGGCCGGGCCCGCCACAGAGAAGGCCCTTCCCCTGGGTGTCGCCCGCTGGCATAGCCTAGTGGACGACACCCGGAGAAGTCCCTCTCTGTGGGAGCGAATCGGCCGCAGGGATGTATGGGGCAGAATCCGATCCCGCAGATAGCTAGGTCCCGTGCCATGGAGCGCTTTAAAGATGATAACCAACACCTTGAAGCGCACCCGAAAGACGACAGGCAGCCAATGCAGCTCGCGCAAGAGCGGTGTTACATGGGAAAACCTCGAGGTTCCCATAATTGCCCGCGCGGCTGCATTCTGGACAAGCTGAAGTCTTCGGGTGCACCTCAAGGGGAGCCCCATGTAGAGAGCGTTGCAGTAGTCCATTCGGGATGTCACGAGGGCATGAGTGACTGTGCATAGGGCATCCCGATCCAATAGGGGACGCAACTGGCGCACCAGGCGAACCTGGTAGAACGCCCTCCTGGCCACGGCTGTCACTTGATCTTCCATGGACAGCCGTGCATCAAGGAGGACGCCCAAGTTGCGTGCCCCATCCACAGGCATTAGATGTTCACCCCCTATGGCCAGTGATGGAGTCAACTGGTTGTACCGGGATGCCGGAAACCACAGCCACTCGGTCTTGGACGGGTTGAGTCTGAGTCTGTTACTTCCCATCCAGGCCCGCACGGATTCCAGGCACTGGCACATCACCGCTACGGCATCGTTGGGGTGGTTTGGGGTAGATATATACAGCTGCGTATCATCAGCGTAGAGATGGTACTCTACCCCAAAACCACATATGATCTCACCCAGCGGCTTCATATATGTGTTGAACAGGAGAGGCGAGAGGACCGACCCCTGAGGCACCCCACAAGTGGGGGTCTCGAGGTCGACCTCTGCTCTCCTGCCAACACAAATTGCGATCGACCGGAGAGGTAGGAGGAGAAACACCGTAATACGGTGCCCCTCACCCCCAACCCCTCCAGCCGATGCAATAGGATACCATGGTCGATGGTATCAAAAGCCGCTCAGAGGTCTAATAGGACCAGGATGGAGGAACAACCCCCATCTCTGGCCCTCCAGAGATCATCCACCAACGCGACCAATGCCGTCTCGGTGCTGTGCCCGGGCCAGAAGCCGGACTGGCGCGGGTCCAGATAATCAACTTCCTCCAGATGACGGGGGAACTGTTGTGCCACCACACTCTCTACAACCTTCGCCAGAAAGTGAAGGTTGGAGACCGGACGGTAATTTACCAACAATGCTGGGTCCAGAGAGGGCTTCAGGAGGGGTCTTACCATCGCCTCTTTAAGGGAGGCCGGCAAGAACCCCTTACTCAAGGAAGCATTGACCACCTCCTGGAGCCAGCCTCGTGTGACCTCCCAGGATGCCAGTACAAACCAGGGGGGACACGGGTCCAATAAACATGTGGTAGCTCGCAGTCGCCCACGTAACCTGTCCATATCTTCGGAAGTAACAGAGTCAAACTCTTCCCATAAAACTGTCTCAAGATCTGCCTCGGGGCATCCCACTGGGCCACTTTCGATGGAGGCTAACTCGCTCCGAATCTGAGCGATTTTATCCTGCAGATAAGTCCCAAATTCCTCTGCTGTACCCTGTAAAGGGGCTTCCCGCACCCTCTGTTGAAGGAGGGAGCGGGTCACCCTAAACAGGGCGGCAGGGCGGTTATCTGCGGATGTGATGAGAGTGGCACAATGATGACGTTTAGCCACTCTCAACGCCACAAGGTAAGTCTGTAAATGGGCTCTCACCTGTGTTCGGTCAGATTCAGACCGTGTGGATCTCCATTTCCTCTCTAGGTGTCTCTTGTGGCGCTTCATCACCCTCAGCTCCTTGGTGAACCAAGGAGCCTGGGTGATTCGTGGCCGCAAGAGAGGCCGCAAGGGCGCGACCCGATCCAAGGCCCCCGTGGCCGCAGTATTCCATGCGGCCACAAGGTCCTCCATCGGGGCGCGGGTCAAGGACACAGGTAATGGCCCAAGCACCGTCTGGAATCTATCTGGGTCCATCAGGCGCCTGGGGTGGAACCATATAGGTGACTCAGGTTCCGCCTCCCTGCAGTGGGGTGTAGCGATTGGAAAGTCGAGCCGGAGAAGTGAGTGGTCTGACCATGACAGGGGTGTGATGGCTATATCCCCTATACCCAGATCACTCTTCCATTGACCAGAGGCAAAGATTAGGTCCAGCGGGCGTCCTCCCTCATGCGTGGGGCCCCGAATTACTTGGGTCAGGTCCATGGCCGTCATGGAGGCCATGAACTCCCGAGCTACCTCTGATGATTCGCCCATCGATGGCAGGTTAAAGTCCCCCATGACAACCAGTCTGGGGGTCTCAACCGCCATTGCGGCGATCACCTCAAGGAGCTCGGGCAGGGCTGCTGTTACATAGCGGGGAGCCAGGTATACAATCAGCACGCCCAACTGCCTCCCTAGGCCCCACTTCACGCAGAGGGACTCACAGCCGGTGGTCTGTGGTTCAGTGGTCTCTCTCGGCTCAAGACCTTCCCTAACAATAACCGCTACCCCTCCACCCCTGCCTAGGGCCCGATCTCACTTGTCATCATCAGGCAGGCTTTTGTCTGTGACTGTGACAGAAGCCTGCCTGATGATGACAAGTGAGATCTTGTCGAAACATTGCAATAACATCTCCATGCTATATACACGGGAAAATCCCCGAAGCCAGCAATGCCAGCATACCTACACCCATGAAAATCTACGAAAACAAACATATATAATTATATAATTATTAAATCAGCCCTTAAAAATCTAACATGTATGTATGTATGTATGTATGTATGTATGTATGTATGTATGTAATTGTTTCACAACAACCTGTTATTATTAGGCCCCAATTAAGGGAGGAGACATACTGTTTCCTTTCCTGCCTTTCGGCTCATCACCAAAGACCATCTAGACAGCAAGCCAAGAATTACGTTGTATAATTTTTTTAGATATGTGTGTTATTGATCAGCTCATAAAACTAACACACACACACACACACACACACACACACACACACATTTAATATAAGAAAAAAGAGAAGGGAACAGAAAACATGAAAAGATTTCTGATTATCCTCTTGGCTAATACAATTCTAATCAAACTTCTCTGTAAAATTACATCATAATCCTTTCTATCACCCTCTGATGCTTTGTTGGCCTCTTTCCATCTGTCGGGAATCTTTCCATTCTGTAGAATAATATTCATTGTTTGTTGTAAATGTTGTAAACATTCATCCTCAAAACATTTATAATAAGAGGCCAGCAGACCATTTGGGGAAGCTGCCTTTCTTGTTTTAGTATGTTTTTCTCGCCCTTTATATAGAGTAGAACAATGTTGGAGAAACAGGCTGCATATTTGCATTATCTGTTATTACAGTATTTCCTTCTTGTAACTTTATTTATTTACTACTTTATTTTTCTTTTCACAACATACACCAGTGATTTCTCTGATTTACTTGTAGATTCAACTTTTTTTGCTTCGCATAATTCATCTTTATTTCCATCTCTCTCATTGTTAACATAGACAACTACCTCCGTAGAAGCTTAATTTGGTGAGCAATAGTTGCCCACCCAGGGGACTTTTCCTGTTTTTCTCTCTGTGTCTTTAACACTTTCGTCCTAATTAGCTCTCCATAGTTACAGTCACACAATCTGACTCATATTACGCATATCTTATTTTGTAAAATCCATCAAGTTTCTAATTCCTTAATAGGCAATCAATATTCCAATGAAGTTTCAGTCTAGTTGACAAGTTAATTTTACTATTTTTAAAGAGACGTCAAAGACAATTCTATTTTTTTAAAATTATTATTCTGTTTATCCTTTATCTGTTTAAAATTTAAATCACAATCTTAAGTGGTTTGCATTTAAGACAAAATTAATTTTTTCCCTCTTCTTAATTCCAAAAAGAAGTCAACTGAGTGTCTTTAGTCTTTCTTGTTGCTTAGCGAAATCTCTCTTAAGACATACATTTATTATATCTGAAAGTGTTTTTGTTTTTTTTAAATTAGGCTTTGATGTGTCAAGTGTCCATAGGGCTGCACAGTGTTTTTGAGTGCAGTGGTAATCCCTCTACTTCCAAGCCACTCAACCTACGATTGATCGCAAGAAAGCTTAATTCCTGTGGCCTCTTCCTCTACTTTAGAATACAAGAGGATGATCTGTTGATCTCTTCTCCAGGGAAAAGTTTGTTGGCAGAATGAGTAGAAGAACTTTCAAATGCGCCAGCCTTGTGTGACACATGTTTAAGTCAGAACTTGCAACCTGGTTGCCAATCTTTGCCGTGGTGTTGTCCCCACTCACTCATAGATCCTCACTCAGAAGCTGCAAAAGAAAGTAATATTATGAAGCAGATTAAAAACTTGAAATAACCTCCCAGAGAAGACAGGGGGGAAAAGAAAATTGGGCACTAAAGTCTTTCCCTTTGACCAGTGAAAGCCCTGTTTTCTTTGGATTTCTAAGTAACCTTTGTATTACTTAGTGGTGAAATTCATTTTTTTTTACTACCGGTTCTGTGGGCGTGGCTTTGTGGCCGTGGCAGGAGAATGATACTGCAAAATCCCCATTCCCACCCCGCTGTGGGGCCAGGCAGAGGTGGCATTTGCTGGTTCTCTGAACTACTCAAAATTTCCGCTACTGGTTCTTTAAACTACTCAAAATTTCTGCTATTGGTGCTCCAGAACCTGTCACAATCTGCTGGATTCCCCCCCCCCCCCCCGCCCCGGTATTACTACTGTAAATGCTAATATGTATTTATTCAGTAATATTTCCATACAGTGTGTTAACAAATTTGGACAAGGGACTTAGAAAGGCAGACTTCTTCTGCCTTCCCTTCTTTGAAAACTGGCATTCTGCAGATCGCATCTCAGAGCTAGAAACTGGAATCTATTCATGGCCTCATGAAGGAATGGAATCCACATTGCTTTAGTTCAGTGTGCAAAATCTTCAATTACAAATCTTCTTTGTAAAGATTATCTGTGTTTTCATCTTACTCTCCTCATTGACGATGAAGACTTATTTTGTCCTGAGGGGTGGTGGAAAAGCTGCAAATGTAACCAGTCAAAACCGTCTTTCTCCTCATCCACTCACAACCTTGAACTTATGAGATGGGGATTGAGGGCTTTCCTTTTTGCTCACCATGCAAATGCCAAAAGGTTGTTTTTCAATTCTCTGGTCTCATAAAAGTATTTTTAAATTAAGTTTTCTATTGGCCAGAAGGGTCTGCTATGTCAATTTGGCCATCAACAAACATAATCTTCTATATATATATATAAAAACAGAGGTGTGTGTGTTCCAAAATAACTCTGGAACGCCTCGAGCAATTTCAACCACACTTGGTACACACAGATGACTTACTCTCTGGACAAAAATACTGTGGGGGGTAAGACACCCCTAACACCCTTTGGAGTGTGTGTTCTGTTAAGATACAGCCTGTTGTGCCGTACTACTGTACTGGCTTCTACTGTACGGCACAGTGGAGTTGCCATGGTAACGGCTTCACAGTACTCTGCAAGGGGGCTACCTCTGGTAAGGGGGAAAATCTGACATTAGAAATTACATTTGGTCCAGACACTTTCCCCCTATAAATAAATGCCTGGGCAACGCCATGTTATCGGCTAGTTAATAATAAAAGAGGCTTCACCAAATTGACATCACTTACATATTTGGATTGTAACTTCCCTTGAGGTGCACTCGAAAGCTACAGTTAGTCCAGAATGCAGCCACGCGGGTGATTACGGGAGCCTCTAGATGCTCCCATATAACACCGATCCTGCGCGAGCTGCACTGGCTTCCTGTGACCTTTCGGGTGTGCTTCAAGGTTCTGACGACCATCTTTAAAGGGCTCCATGGCTCGGGGCCTAGTTATATGCGAGACCGTCTCCTGCCTCATACATCCCTTTGGCCGATCCGCTCCCACAGAGAGGGCATTCTCAGGGTGCCGTCGGCCGGGCAATGCCAACTGGCGATACCCAGGGGAAGAGCCTTCTCTGTGGCGGGCCCTGCCCTTTGGAATGACCTACCCCCTGAATTGCGAACCATCTCGGACCTCCGCCTCTTCCACCAGTGTCTAAAGACACATCTTTTTCAGCAAGCCGGCCTAACCTAACCTCCCGTCGGGGCTATTTTAATTTGGTTTTAGCATAGGACTGTAATTTAATATGTTTTTAAATTTTGTATTTATCGTTTTGTATGTTTTTTAATTCCTGTGCGCTGCCCTGGGTCCTTCGTGGAGAAGGGCGGGATATAAATATGATTAAAATAAAATAAATAAATAAATAAATAACTCATGTTTTCATTAGCCAGCATAGCCAAGGGGCGGGCAGGCTGAGGCTTAGAAACTGGTAGTTTGATATGTCTGGAGGACAGTTGGTCTGGAATAACACTACTCCATCATTGTAGAAGAAGATTCGGATAAAGAATAAGCCAGAATGCTTTTTGTTAGTCGTTTGGAATCTGTGTTTCCCAATTCTGTCTTGAAAGCCAGTCTGTTCAGAGATGTTTTTGAGCTGTATTCTTCCTAGGGGTGTGCACCTTTTTTGAACAATTTGTCATGTCATTTTTTTCCCCTTCCTTCTAGAATCGAGGGCTTTGAGCCAGGATTGTGGGGACAGCAAGAGGAAGCATCAAGCTGAGAGTGGCTATTTCTCTTTGGAGTGTTGTAAATCAGAGTCAAATTGGATCTCTTCCGCTTCCTGTCCTAACCATAGCATGTTGCCTGCCCCTAGCAATGCCACAGGAGCAAGCAGGTGGGCTACCTCTTCCCTCACCTTGGCAGATTCAGAGCTGAACTGGCACGCGAGTGGTAGCGGAGAGGGCCGGTGTGGGCTGATAAAGCAGAACTATACAATCTTGGCTGATTTACCCAAGGCCAAACGGCTCCATCACCAGGGGGCTTTTGAAAAAGAGCACAGCCGTGCTCGGAGTCCAGGCCGAGCAGAGGTGGAACGGATATTTGGGCAGGAACGTAGGTAAGAAATGCTGTTGCATCCCAAACTGCATCCTTTCTCAGTCACAAGCATAGGAACTAGATAAGTCTCTGTGCTAACAACTTTACTGCCAGGAAAGGATGACTCAGTCTTCCAGCCTTCCGAGGTCGGTAAAATGAGGTCTCAGATCATTGGGGGCAATAGGTCGACTCTGTAAACTGCTTAGAGAGGGCTGTAAAGCACTGTGAAGCGGTACATAAGTCTAAGTGCTAGTGCTATTACTACAAAGATTCATCTACGACAATATGGAGAACATTCCTTTTGGGCCCTTTATAGCAGAGATCCCCAAGCTCTGGGCCGCAGTTTATTCGGATGCAGGCCAGGGAAGCTGTGAGTGATTACGTGCCTAGCTCCTGTTACGCATGCAGGGGTAGGCTCGTGCAAATGGAGCTATGTGTGCTCACCCGCCATTCACACAGACACATCCCTTCTCCTGACTGTAGTGATTCGCTTGACAATCGTCATAAAATAGTCATAAAATTGAGTGTATCCATGTGGTGACTTGACTTCTGATCAAAATTCTGGGCTCAACTGTGGCCATAAGTCAAGGATTGACTATATTACGTACCTATTATACCAACATTCACTTGACTTTGGGAAAATAATGGATTTCATGATCAAACAGGGCTTAAGGCTACCAGACAAGGAAAATTTTTCACAGGTATTAGAAATAATATGAAAAACATACCCTGGAGTGTAAATGCCAATATTATCCTTGTATTTGAAGGTGGAGATCCTTTGCAGGTTATTTCAATTGTTTCTAAAGATTGTCTTTTTCTTTTTGGTTGTTAGGAAGTCAGAGACACTGGAAGTCTTCCAAGCGTTGGAAGAGGGCCTCCTGGAACGTTTGGACAGCAAGTCCTTGAAGCTGGCCAAGGAAGGGCGATTAGTCAGAAGGCGGTCGAGCCCCACCCTGTGCCGAGAAGTAAGTGGCTAGTCCACAGACAGAATTTCAGCTTCATTTAACAGCTGGATATTGAAGGGGGGAAAGAAAAGTATATTTTCAGTGTTGCATTCCTTAATTTGTCTTGCTTTCTGTGATGGTCAACCTTGAAGAATTAAACCCTTGCTTTTCCAGCTTTGTTTTTCAACTATGGGGCAGAATACTGAGGAACAGACCAGACCACAACAGCTGAAGATTGTACCACTTCCAAACACATAAGAGTTGTTAACTTGAAAATGCTGTGGTAACAAACTCTTTCCATTCACCATGGTACAAGAGAGAAGCAAACCAATTTAACCCTCCCTTTGATGAGCTAACTTTGCAAGGATATCAGATTTGTCCCTTATATATCTTTGCAACGTGGTGTTGGGAAGAAACTGCTTTGCCATTTCATTTGCCAAAGGATGGCCGATCACTTTTTCATGTGTGGGCATGGCAACTAAAAATAGTTGAAACCTATATTTTAATTTCCTCAAGTGCTAGTGGTGACTGCCAGTGGCCCAATCCCAGGGCATGTCTGTTCTTGTAATAATAGATGTGAGCATGAGATCTGAAAAATAGCCACTATATATGAACCAACATAATATAGGGATCTACTTTATGTTTACAAAATAATATTTTGTTGTTTGTTTTAAATATACTGATAGTAATCACTGGGGGCCGCAAGGACATGGGACGGTCAGAGGTCAGACGCTCAGAATAATCTGCTTGACCTGTTAATCTGATACTGATTTTTTGATTGCACTATGAACTTTCCTGGACTATTGAGAATCCTCTATATATTTTGCAAATTCCTTTTACTAGTGCAGAATTTAGCCTCTTCAACATTTTGGATTTACTTTTTTAGAACTCCTTGTCATATACATAGAACATATTTTTTAGCATCCTGGACTATAAAGTAGGCTTGTAAACATGTGGAAAAGGTCAAAGAAAATCTCAGAAGACTTAGAAAAGTATCCGATGAGTAATCATTGATTTTCCTAACTCCACCAAGTTCATGCTTAACCACTTCATTTGACCTACATCACTGGTTACCAGATGTGCTGAAATTGTAGTCCCCAGAATTCCTAATCAGTATGCTTGGGGAATTATGGGAATTGCAATCCCAACCAATCTGGAGGATGTTAGCTTGTGAAAGACTGGTCTTGAGCTATTGAACTTTAGAATATAGTGTTTTTCTGCATATGCAATACCCATCTGCTTAAATATTACAGCCCTAGAACTCCACTATCTCTTTTTGTAATACCTGAAAAATAGTTGCTTGCTAGTTGCTTATCTCCAAATCCCTACACTTCCAATCACAGGCATCAATGATATTTGTAGTTCTATACAATATCTAGAGAACCTTCAGTTTCCTGGGCTGAAAGCAATGGCAGCACTTCTTTTGCAACATAGAGTATGCATTTGTTTTAAAAAATACTGCCTCAATTAAATATTTCTGCTTGGGACTATAAGGCAGTGGAGGACACACAGTAGGCTTAATTCAGTATCAGCAAAGGCATCTTGGTAGATTCACGCAGGTCTCATAGAATAGCTTTGCTATTAAGTGAAATGAAGCAGTTATTTTGGCCCCTGCTAATGAGAACAAACTTCATAGGATTTCAATTTTATTTAATAAACTATGTTGACTTGTATTGAGCATTCAACAGTGAGAGAGATGTTTTACTACTGAAAATTAAGAAGGAAGGTGAGGGAACCAGCCACTGTAGGAAATTGAATTTTCAAGTTATAAATTTTGGCATGAGAAAAATAATTTTCTAATGGATTTCTAATTTCCAGGATAATTTGTTAAGTTGAACTGTTTGCAATAGATACCGTATTTTTTGGAGTGTAAGACGTTCCGAAGTATAAGATGCACCTAGTTTTTGGGGAGAAAAAAAGTCTGCCTCTGCCTCCCAGCAATTTGCCTCCTTGCACCAAACAGCTAACAGAACAGAAGATATGCAGTTTGTGGTGTTGCACTTCAGACTATACTTGTACAGATGCTGTTAAAATTGATGTGGCTTTCTGGAAGTATATATTATTCTTTGCTATTTAAAAGAAGATACAATAGCACTGGGCCTCTTCAGATCAAGCATTTATTTTAAAAAACTTTTTCATTTTGTTAATAATAATAATAATAATAATAATTTTTAATTTTATATCCCGCTCTCTCTCCCCAAAGGGACTCGAGGCGGGGCACAGGCACTTAAAAATACAATTAAAACCACAGACAAAATACAAAATTAAAAATGAATTAAATTAATCCTGCGCTAAAAACCCATAAACTAAAATTCCCCCTTTAAAACCCCTAACCTTAAAAGAGACTACCCAAGGCCGGCCAGGCGAAAAAGATGTGTCTTTAATTTTAAACGGAAGTTTAAGTTGTTGTTGTTAAGTTGTCTAGAACAATAATAAAGCAGTCTTTAAAAAAAGAAGTCTAATAATTTGAACATTCTATAGGCATTTATAATTATTGACTTACCTCTTGCAACAAACAGCCTGTTTCAGTTTAGCCTGATTAGAAGGGGGAAAAAATCTGCCTCTGCCTCTCAGCAATTCGCCTCAATTTTAGTTTAAGCGGGCTCCTGATGATCAGCTTTTTTAGGCTACAGGGATTGCCATAGCCCAGTGATGGTGAACGTTTTTTGCCTCGGGTGCCAAATGCATGCACTTGCACAGCATTGCATGCACTCAGGTGCCCACCATAATTTAATCCCCCCATGCCATGCCCCCCGTGCATGCATGCATGACACCCCACCCTGCTGCCCCGTGCATGCATACACAACTTTCTTGGAGCCTGGGGAGAGCGAAAACGTCCCCCTCACAGAAGCCCTTCGGAGGCAGGAAACCAGCCCATTTTCCAACTTCCGGTGGGCCTGGTAAGTCCGTTTTTTGCTCTCTGGAGGCTTCAGGAGAATTTCCTGAAGCCTCCAGAGGACAAAAATCTGCTGAAAATCAAGGCCAAAAATCAGCTGGCCAGTGTGTGCATGTGTGCTGGAGCTGACAGGGCAACACCTAGCGTGCCCTCAGAAATGGTTCCGTGTGTAACCTGTGGCATGCGTGCCATAGGTTCACCATCACGACCATAGCCTATTGCCACCTCTGCAAGCCCCATTTTCTCAGTTTACAATTGCTAGGAGGCAGAGGCCAAAGGTTGGGGGCTGGTGGGTGGGTCGGGCTACATTCGTTGTATATTCGGTGTAAATTTTCACCCAGTTTAAGGGGGGGAAGATGCGTCTTATACTCTGAAAAATACGGTACCTTGCATGATTTGTTTTTTTTCCTTCCCTTCTGCAGATAAAGACAAGATTTCCACAGGAGCCAGAACAGCCCAGGAAAAGAGAATCTCTTTGCATAGGAAGAGCAGACCAGCAACTCAAGATAAGTAGCCAGAGCCATGGTGAATCCTTGCATTTAAGGAGCCCAAAGCAGCAATCGGAGAGAGAAATTCAAAGTAGAGGGAGGCCTCTGTACTCAGCAACTTCAGCCTCTCAGAAGATGGAGAGACAAGGAAGGAAATTGGAGGAGCTTGTGTCCCGTCTGAGTTCCAGTGGAGAGAGGGTTGTCCTTTGTCCTACAAGTCATGGGAGGCAAGTGGATAATGATAAAAAGAGGCGAGCGGAGATCTTGCCTCACAAGAGCCCTGGGAAGAATGGCACAGATACTAGATGGAAAAGCAGTCCAGCTACCTTGCATACTGCTAATCCTTCAAAGACTTTGGACAAGAATCAAGCAAAGCTCACAAGGCAACTAGATCGGTATAAAGAAAGTGACCGGAAGGCGCGAGGAAAACCTTTGCTCCTTATAGGTGCAGTTGACCAGCCAAGAAAGGACGTAAGAGACTCCCAAGAAGTTATTTGTGCAGTTGGCTCAAGAAGTGAAATTGCAGCTAGAGGGAAAGGGGGACAACCATTGGTTTGTTCAAGGCTTGGGCAAGATCAGGGCAGAGTCCAAGAAGCGAAAAAGAATCCTTTTAATCCTAGGAAACAAATGGGAATCGGTTTGAAATATCCTAGTGCAGCTGTGAACAGCTCTAGTCCTGGAATATCTGCTAGTAGAAGCAAAAGAGATACCAGAAACTCTTGCGGCCCAGGGAGATGCAAGGAGGACAATGGGAACAGCGTGAGAGAGCTCAGACATTCTCCAAATCCTGGGGGTTTTATGGAAAGTAGCCAAATACGCCTTCAGCAGGCAAGAGGCTGTGCTGCTTCACAGCGGCACCTAGAGAATAACTGGGAAAGTCGAAGGGAAGCCAGGAATGCAAGGGCCAGTGCCAGTAGTGATGGGCTGAGCAAAAGAGACCATTCAGTTGCTTTTGCTTCTAAGGAGAATGACTGGAAGGGTTGTTGCACGTCCTGTGGCCTCACAGACCCCACAGTTTTTGGACAGCAAGGGATGGTCCAAGAAGCTCTTGCACACTCCATCAAACCAGAGACTGTCCCAAGAATCCAAGAAAGCTCCGAGAGCCATGTACATCCAATGCCATCCTTGGAAAAAGGGTGGGTAAGCCAAGGGGAGTGCTTCCATTCTGCCAAGCCAGGGCAGCAACAGTTGGGGGATAACAGGAAACACCAAGGAACTCCAGTAAAACCGGCAGAGGATGAACGGATACACTGCCAGAGGTGTCCCAGTCCCTCAACAACAGAGAAGCATCTGGGAAATAATAAAGAAAAACTTTTCTATCTGGTAAGGAAGAGATTAAAACACTGCCTGAAATTGCTTTCATGTTTTCCCATATTTTCTTTTTGTTTGTTTTTTGCCTGGTCCTCAAAATGCAGTATGGACAAACAGGCATGCTTCAGAGAAGAATCCAGCTTTCTGTCTCCTGAAGCAACATAGATGCAGTGTGTGTGTGTATCCCTGTAAAATATGTCATTTGCACTATTGTATGAGTCAAGGAGTGGAATTATATAAAATAGAAAAATGCAGCTAGTACATCTTGGTAGATGTGTGGGAAAATTCTATGGCCCTTATGTCGGTTCTCAGGATTTTAAAAACCATGGTTTATTTAACTAGCTAAATGTCCACAAATGGTTGATGTATGTGCAGTATTAAAATAGATGAAAGCTTATTCATTCAGTGGAACAAATCTGAACTATTGAAAAGTCATTGGAAAAGGGCTGTTGTAAGCAATCAGAACTACATAGAATGGAGATTCTCCTAAAATAAACTTTTCTTTCTGCACTTTTCTTTGTAGAAGCAGCAAGGCGAAGGGCATATTGCAAGAAGTGCTTGTTCCTCTAGAAGTCAAATCCTTTCTCTGGACTCCAGTAAGAAACATAAGGTACAGTGCAACTTTATCCTTTGGCTCAGGTCTATGCAACTTGATGTCCTTCTAAGTTTTGGATTTGTTCAATTCCAGTCAACATGGTCAAAAGGAAGGGACTATTGGAAATGAAGTCCTGAATATCTGCATGGCCACAGGGTGTCTGTCTACTCTTGATTTAGCTGTTCAGCATTGCCTACTATTGGTACCTCAAAAAAGGCTTATACTTTTCTTTGGAAAAAATAATTAACAATTCTTCAGGGCATTCTTGATGCAAATTCAATCATTAGCATCTTCAGATGCTTGTTAATATATCCTGGACAAATACTGTAATTATAAGAATCTGAAAAGCAGATCTGTGTTCTCATAGGAATACAGGCAACTGCCTTATATCTGATCAGTCTGCTGATCTATTTACCAGTAGTTAAATATTATTCTGCTGAAAATTGCTCTTTAGAGGAGTTTCCCATCTTTTTCCACTAGATGTTTTTGCAGGAGGTGTCAATGGTTGTGTGCCGTATTACTTTTAAAACTGGTACTCTGTCCTTAAGCAACTCTTCCTCTTCTTAGGGGGCTGGTGGTACTGAGATCAGCCAAGCCTGCTTGATATCAGAAACCAAGCAGAGTTAGAGACCATCAGGTACTCAGAAACTGACTAGGTTTAAAAGTTTGCAAAAATGCAATGGCGAGACATTTCTGGATTGTGATTGAAAAACCATGGAAGTACCTATGAAATCATCAGGAGTTGGAGCTTGACACGAAGGAATACTTTTTGTATCTCATATGGGAAATACACTACTGATACAAACAAGCCCACAGAAAAATTTAATGTTTTCAAATAAATGGTCAGAGACTGCAAGTAAATGAAATGCACAGAACTAAAAAAATACTAGATCATCCTTTAAGATGAAAGAATTCCAGTCGCACTAATATTTGGATGTTAGATGGAGACGGGTCCCTCCCCTGCCAATTGGCCTGAATTTATGGGGCCAGAAACAGTGCAGTGTTGAATCTGAACTTGGAAAACTGATTTAAAAAGCGCTGCATGAATAGCAGGGGCATGTAGACAACATTGGGGACTATTATTTATTGTTCAGGTGGAGATGGCTGGCCGGCTGGCCTCTTCTGTAGTCATTGTATCAATGCCTGCCCCCCCCCAACCCCTTTTAGAGCAAGCCTCTGCTCGAATTGCAGCTGCAAGTGATTGATATGAATCTGCCTTCGTGCTTTAGGCCAGCTTAGCACCTGTATATCTGCTCTTCCAGACACTGCCTCTACTGTTAAGCATGTTACACCCTTAAGGGAGGCAGAAGCAAAGTAAATAGCCTGAAACAACCATTAATCCCTATTTAGAAGTGATGACACTGAAATGACCTAAGGCTATATGCAAATATTTCTGGAGTGGGAAGAGATTATATTCTGTAATACAAGATAGATACATATTTGAGGAGAGTTTGCAAATATATAATCTTTTTAATTAAAAAAAACCCCGAAATCCATTATCCAGTAGTTGTTGTTTTGCTGCAAAAATAGGCTGTTTACATTTTTACAGATACCAACTATGAAGGTTTTCTACATCTAAGTATTCTGAATTGCATGATTTCTGAGAGGGGACGGGGTGGTATAGCTGGGAGTGAGTTGCCCTGGATGACAGGTTCCATGGCTATCCAAGAATACTTTTGGTTTTTCAGGTTCCACTGGCATATTTTAATAAATAGTACATTCTTACAAATGAGTTGGGCAATATAAAGTAGTAGACTCATTTCTTTTGTTCATAAAGCAATTCACCCCTGTATTATTGGATTTCAATCTGAATGTTCAAAATGAAGAATTTGTATTTTCTGAATAGAAAATGTAGTACTTTTGCTAATAAGTACCTTTGCTTCTAGGAAATAAATGGTCATTAGACAACCTACAAATACCCAACAGGGAAAGTTGGCAATTTCTTAAGTACATCCTTGTAATTTTAACTGGCAATTTCTTAAGTACAGCCATGTAATTTTAAATGAAGATGGAAGCAATTTAGTGATTTGCTACAACAGATGTAATACTGAGCAAGGTTGACAGGTGGGAGACAGAAGCAGCTGCTTAGTAGCCTGTTTAGGAGATGATGTGCTGGGGTGGTTTTCTCTATAGGTATCATTGACATAGTGTTCTCTTCCCATCATCCTGCATTTTTCTTGCTGGCAGCTAGCCTTCTCATCAAACTGTTTTTTCCAGTGGGCACCAATAGATTTTCTCAAATGAAACAAGTGTTTTCAGCTGCTGGGCTGTACAGTGAGCAAGTACTTTTGTTTCCAACTGTGCATGCTTGAAAATGATTGATTTTTTCCTTACCTTATATACGCAAGAGGTTTTTAAGTTGCAGAGTCAATACAATACAATACAATAGCAGAGTTGGAAGGGACCTTGTAGGTCTTCTAGTCCAACCCCCTGCGTGGGCAGGAACCTTATACCATTTCAGACAAATGGCTATCTAACATCTTTTTAAAGACTTCCAGGGTTGGGGCATTCACAACTTCTGGAGGCAAGCTGTTCCAGAGGTTAATTGTTCTTACTGTCAGGAAATTTCTCCTTAGTTCTAAGTTGCTTCTCTCCTTGATTAGTTTCCACCCGTTGCTTCTTGTCCTGCCCCCAGGTGCCTTGGAGAATAGTTTGATTCCCTCTTCTTTGTGGCAACCCCTGAGATATCGGAACACTGCTATCATGTCTCCCCTGGTCCTTCTCTTCATCAAGCTAGACATACCCAGCTCCTGCAGCCGTTCTTCATATGTCTTAGTCTCCAGTCCCCTAATCATCTTGGTTGCCCTTCTCTGCACTCTTTCCAGAGTCTCCACGTCTTTTCTACATCGTGGCGACCAAAACTGTATGCAGTATTCCAAGTGTGGCCTTACCAAGGCACTATACAGTGGCATTAACACTTCACGTGATCTAGATTCTATCCCTCTGTTTATGCAGCCTAGAACTGTGTTGGCTTTTTTGGCAGCTGCTGCACACTGCTGGCTCATATTTAAATGGTTGTCCACTAGGATTCCAAGATCCCTCTCACAGTTGCTACTATTGAGCAAGGTACCATCTATACTGTCATTTGAGTCCCCGGAAAGCAGAGTTAGAGCCTATTGTGTCCTGGTTGAATGAAGCATTGATGGTAATGCTACATATTTCTTAGAGCTTTTCCAGAGATCATGTCATTACAAGTTCAGCTAGTGCTTGTAAAATGTGAAGGGAAGTGTGCATTTTCTGAAGCAGTAAGCTTTTCATTTGGTACCTGACAGAACTCCATTTAAGAAAAAACAACGAACAGTGCAGGTAGTTTTCGACTTACAAAAGTCCACTTAGTGGCCGTTCAAAGTTACAATGGCACTGAAAAAAGTGCCTTATGACAATTTTTCATGGTCCGTGCCGTTGCAGCATCCCCATGGTCACGTGATTTAAATTCAGATGCTTGACAACTGACTCACATTTATGACGGTTGTAGTGTCCCAACATCATGTGACCATCTTTTGCCACATTCTGCTAAGTAAAGTCAATGGGGAAGCCAGATTCACTTAACAGCTGGCTTACTAATTTAACATTACTGCAGTGACTTAACAAATGTGGCAAGAAAAGTTGTACAATGGGGCAAAGCTCACTTCACAAATTTCTCACTTAGCAACATTAATTTTGGGCTCAGTTGTGATCGTAAGTTGAGGACTACCTATAACTCAGATTTCTCTGTGGAATGATTTATATTATTAAATTTGCTCTATGCTTTAACTGCCCAGCCATATAGCTATATAAACACAACCCTTCCTTAACCAGAAAATACTTAACATTATTTTTAATGATAAGATAGGATCATTTGGAAAAGAGCGTGTTCAATGTTAATTGACAGTTTCCTGTGATGTTTTCATGCTTTTATTCAGTCTATTGATCATTGAGGCTTTTCTACCTGTGGTGGGATTCCAATCTTTTCCTACTGGCTCTATGAGAGCTTGCTTTGCGCTCACACTTTCAGCACTCAAAGACCGCCCTTGGTGTCAGCGCTGGTGAGCCAAGCTGGTTTTTAGCTCAGCTGAGGTGCAGCAAATTGCTCTGCCACGTGAATCAGCTGAGCTAAAAAACCAGGGGAATATAGCGCAGGAAAGGACTTGGGCGCGAGGGGGGAGCCAACCAGAGGTGGTATTTGCTGTTTCTCCAAGCTATGCAAAATTTCTGCTACAGGTTCACCTGAATCGGCCCAAACCGGCTGAATATCACCTCTGCTTTCTACCCTTGGCATCTATGTATGGCCCAAACCTAGCATTGCTTTCATCTCATCCTCAGTCCATGCATAAGTCCTAAGTTTTCCTTAATTACTATCCTGTTTCCCTGAAAATATGACCTCCCCGAATAATAAGCCCAATCAGGCTTTTGAGCCCATGCACTAAAATAAGTCCTTTCCAAAAAATATTGCAATACAGTAGCAGCCATGAGGTGACCACGCTCACCACCTCCTGCACCTCAAAAATAATAAGACCTCTGTGAAAATAAGGCCACACACTTATTTTAGTGGTCAAAAGAAAATAAGACCTTGTCTTATTTTCGGAGAAACACGGTATTAAGGAAAGTAATTACTATTAGCAAAGTAGCATTTTCCCCTTCATTCTGGCATTAACCACAAGCAGCTTCAAGATATCTAAAATATTAGGCTTTGTCAGTGTTGCCAGGCAAATGAAGAGACTACTATGCTCTGAAATAGAATCAGGACAGGGAACAGCAGCAAGGAAAGCACATTTATGCTAGCCTAGTTCTCCTGACTCAAAACAGGGTAGATTTCAGTTCAGCTCAACTATGTGGAAAGGCCATCTTTGAGGCAGCCTCTTCCCTAAGGAAATTCAAGGTGGAGCTATGTGTCCGTAGTCTTTGTGAAACTTGAATACAGATAGCCCTTGACTTCCAACTATTTGTTTAGCAATCATTCTAAGACACTACTGTATGGCACTGGAAAAAAAGACTTATTACCGCTCATCACATTTACCTCACATTTACAATGGTTGCAACATCCTGGGGGCATGTGATTGCCTTTTGAGACCTTTCCAGCTGGCTTCTGACAGACGAAGAAAATGGGGGAAGCCAGATTTGTTTAACCATGTGATTCATTTAATTCCTTCACGACCATGGCAAAAAAGGTCTTAAAATTGGGTGCAACCATCTTGCTTAGCAATGAAAATTTTGATGCTTGTACTTTCATCAGTCACATTAAGGGCCAAAATGCATGCAGGAACTATGGAAAATAGGAAAGAGGAAACTTAAATTTACCTTAGAATGTTGTATTTATTCCTTATTTGTAAACAATGTAATGGTCTTGTCAGCCCCACTATTTCTCTTTTCTTTAGATTTTGGGAAGTTTGTAAGTTGCCAACAAATATTTTAAGCTTTATTGGATTAGAACAGGGATGTCAAATTTGCCGCCCATGGGCCAGATGCATCACATGCTGGCCAATCCCAGTTTAACAAAGGGGAATAAAGTCACTTACCACACGAGTTTGACACCCCTGGATTAGACGGTATGGATAATGGGTGTTTACGTTTCCAGAAACATAGTCATTTCAATTTGCTGATGTACCATAAGCAGCTATCATTACATTGGCATTTTGAAGATAATATTTGATTTTTTTTGGTCCCAAGCTTTTGTGAATGGAAACAGCCCACTTGATTATAGAGGTATTCTGAGACTAGAGGCTTAAATAGGGAGCTGAGAATTATGAAGGTAAAAGAAATGAAATGTAGTCAGATTGTTTTTAAAAGGTTGACACTTAAAACTGTTTTTGGTCTCGAAGCTGTCATTCCCTGTTTTGATTTAGGAAATAGTAATTGGCACAATGCTTGCTCTAATTGGGTTTCCTTCACTTAAAGTATTAGTGTCTTTCATACCTCTTGGATTGTATGACAGAAACTGCGAGTAACTTTTTCTGGTTCAGGCAAAGGCAGAAATGTAGATACTTACTCGTTTTTTTACAGCATTGCATACTTCAGAGCCAAATACACTGTCTGATCTTGTTAGCCTTTGTGCAGAAATAGGAGCCATAGATTCCCTCTCACCCACATAAAGGCTGAAGCTATCCGGTTATTGCAAGCCATTTGTGCAAGCCGTAGTTTATATGTAAACCATCATCCTGAATTCCACAAAGCACCTTTTTTATCCTACCTAGGTTTTCCCTCTCAGGCTTCTTTCCACAATTAACACCAAATTAGAAATAATGGCACCAGAGAAGGCAAGAGTGTTTTTTCCCCCTTTCTTAAAGAAAAGGAAAACAGTTAAAAAAGGAAGGTAAGAGTGTTTCTCCCCCTTAAATTACAACCAGGCGCCTTCCCAATTATTTCCAGGATTAGATAAAGGCAGGGTTGGAAGTACGCGCGGGAATCTGGAGGGGTAGTAAAAAGGAGAAAGCCCTCGTATTCTAATCTTCTGATCTGGAAGCCTCGAAGTCGGATTGTAGTTCGGCATTCGCGCCTCAAGGCTCTCCGTAAAACGATAGTCTCTTTTTTTATTTGGTTTTCATCAGCCAGCCTCCCCTTTGCTGGGGTTGACAGGCGCTGCCCGGCGCACGACGGTCCCTGTCTGGGAAAGGACCGCGCGGCGCCTCTAGCCCAATTCTGCCTGTTCTCCCTCGGCTGCTTTAGTCTCTCGCGCCCGCCTCCACCATTGGTTACTCTCGCCTCGGGGCAGCCGGGCTCCGCCCCATCTCCGTTCTCGCTTCCTCATTGGCCGCCGGGTAATAGTGCGTCACGAACGTTGCAATTCGATACGTTCCTATTGGCGGAGAAGAGCCTCCCAGGAAGTTTTTGAGGAAAAAGGAGGAGGAAAAAAAAAAGTTTCTCCTGGGCGGATGGGAGAAGTGAGGCGAGTTCGGAGCGGAGCAAAGGGAAGGCGAGAAATGGCCATGGATGTCGCTGCGGTCGGCGGTGACTTTAGCGCCGCTTGCGGGGGGCGATAACCAGAACGACCCCGAAGAGGCTTGACAGCCGTTCGCTTTAGACGGCAGCATGACGGTAAGTGTCGGACCTGGAGGTTTTTGTGACCGCGGATTCCGGTTGCTTGTCTATGGAGGGAGGGCGTGTCCGGTCAAACGGAGCGGTCGGGCGATCCGCTACCTTTGGGCTTCGAGAGGTCGATTTGCCCCGCTTTTCCTCCCCCAAAGGTGGGCTGATACCTGGACTTCCCCGCTTTTCAGGCCTGCCTCCTCCTCCTCCAACGGGTTCGTTTTTCCTCTCTTTTTGGGGACAGGTCACGCGTTTGCACACACGAGCTCGGCAGCGCGCCGGGATGGCTTGGGTCGATTTTTCGCCGGCGGCTTTTTCGGAAGGGAGAAACGGAGGGCGAGAGATCCCTCCGATCCCGCTTTGGTTTGAAAACGGCGGACGCCGGTTCTCCTTTCCCTTCCTGCAGGGAGGATTAAAAAAAAATGTGGGCAGGACAAACAGAAACTGGCTTGATAAGTTTCTCATTTTTACTGAAAAAGAACCATGCAAGCTTTCTCGGTAACACAGAATTCTTTCGTTGGATAACGAATTTTGTAGAAAAGTCTGTTAAATGCATGTTGAACGCTTATTCCCGCAGGCAAGGTAACTATTCCCATGAAAGTATTGTGTTCATAAAATATCCATATCCCTCAGAGCAGATATGTTTATAACCAGGGAGAGCCGCTGCTCCTGGGTGGGGAAAATACTTTTTTTGCCTGTCCCAGAACCTACCATCCTTCCTAGGCAGGCCTAAAAAATTGGTTTTGTGCAATCTCTTGTCTTCAACTTCTTCTCTTTCCCATTTTGACCTCCTGGGAGTGGGTGTGTTGTAATCATAGCATGGAGCAGTTTTGAGATGAACATCATGTTGATTTGGAAAGTGCAGGGTTTTTGTTTTGTTTTTTGTTTTGTTTTAATAGCTGTTGCATATGAGTTGTTAGGCTTACTTTGTGGAAACCTTTTTTTTGGGGGGGGGGGGACATAGCCAAGCAGACATCTTATCCAGATCTGTTTCTTCTTCGCCTGTGAATTGGATATTATAAAATATATTGCAATATAAATAAACAATGTGTGGCTTCCTGCTTGCTGAAAAATGTTCAACATTTCATTCCGCATCTTTACAGAGAAGAGTAGGATCCAACATTTAGTGGAATTTTTGAAATAGTTGGCAATAATGGTGTTTCTTATCACGCTTAAGAAAATAAGGAACCTGGAGAGGAGATTATTCCTGAAAGGGTGATGGGCTGGGTTGTGGAAAGGGATATGGGGCAAGGGAGGACTAATGCTGAAACAATTGAAAGCTTTGTCTGCTTTTTGTTGTAAATCTGCATTATGGACCTTTCTCCAATGCCTTAGGACCCTGGAGCAGAATTGCCTAGAGATTGAACAAACTGAATGCAGCAACAAGTTGATGCCCCTGGCAAAAATCTTACCTTCCCAGGTGGATTGCCAGGAAACAGACTTGCCAGTCGGTCATGGTGGCTGATGTGAGGCCTAATGCTTGTCAGATTGTGAGGTGAAGGAGCCTGTTGTGGAAGAGGTGAAAATAATGAAGAATCTCAGCTCTTTTACCTTTTAATTTAGCGGCCATGAAATGCCTCTGCATACAGATGTTTGAGGGCAGAGCAGTGATCTAGGGATATTTTTAACGTCCTGAAGTCTGTGAGAGAAGGCTGGAATAATGAGAGAGAGTGTGTATGTGTTGATAGCATTTGGTTATTTATGCTGGCTGCATGAAGAATGAAGGCTTCAAGTGATTTCACAACCATATTAGGGGAAAGCCATGACCCTGAGTTTTGCTCCGTGCTTCCTACTGCCTCATTAACATCCTGCAGCCCTTCCTATCCTTCCTGGAGACACCACTCCTTTTCCTCTTCTCTTACCCCTTCTGACCACCCTCCCCACTCCTGGCTCAGAATGATTACTTAGAGAGGAGGAGGAGGAGGAAATGGGCACGTGAAAATGATTTTCTGTCTTGAGGTCTGTGTGGAGTTCCAGTTCCATAAACATGGCATAATTCCTGGTTAGATTTTCCTCCTTTTGGTTTTCTGTTCTCCCTGTTTTTATTGTGGGTGGAGTTGATTGTCAAAACTTGGCTACAGTGCAGAGGGGAGAGTTGGTTTATTTATTTATTTTTAAAAAAATCTTTAATAGTGTTGAATTTTGTCTCCCTAGCTAGAGTAGACAATGCATATCCCTTGATATTGCTGACGTTTCTTTCTTCCTTTTGACAGTGTCATTTTTATTAATTCAGTTTTAGTGAGTTCTCATTCAGTGCTTACACAGGAACATTCTTCTAATGACCCTTGTATGCATAACAGTCAGGTGATCTTTCTTTACCCCTAAACAGACCTCTGCTTTGGCCATAACTGTGGGAGGCAATATGTCCTCTACAGTAAAGTCTGTGTTACAGGCATGCATGCCTCAACATTTAACCCAAAGGAATTAGTAGTTAACAAATGGCAACAAACAATAGTTTGCATAGAAGTATATGGGAATGTCACCCATGGTGGCTTCCTATAGAAATATTCAAATGTAATGCGAAGCAATTTAATATGTTAATGAGGTTTGAGTCTCAGTCTTCCTCCCAAGGCATGACAGTTTTTATTTATTTATTTATTTATTAAATTTCTATCTGACAGTTGAAGAAAGGGCAGATCAGTGCTTCCAATTGTCTTCCAAAAAGTTGCTGTGGATTACACATGATAGAAATGTTACACATTACTGCTTGCTGTGGCCTAGAGGTGCAGCTCTTGCCTCACAAGCAGGAGGTTGTGAGTTCAATCCTAGGTAGAGGCAGATGTAGGATCTCCTGCTTGGGCACGGGGTTGGACTTGATGACCTGCAAGGTCCCTTCCAACTCTGTTTAAAGCAGCTGCATTTTTCTTGAGAATGAGTGCCAATATGCTGCAGTTGTGGTGGTTAGGTGTTGGAATCAAGTCCTGGATTAGTGGTAGGGAGACCAAGGTTCTGGTTCTCCCTTAGGCAGAGAAGACAGCTGGGTGACCTTGGCCCAGTCTCTGTTTTCAGCTCCCAAGCAGCATCAAGTTCGCTGATTAGCCTGCTGAAGAACTAACCTCTCCTTGCATCATGCTTTGATGCCTTTGCTCTGCAAAGTAGGCAAGCACAGAGCATTCCAGCAGACTCCTCAACAAGTAGGACAAATGCTAAAAGAAAAGGAAAAAAAACCCCTTGGAATTTGTGGCAGCTGAACTTTTGTGAAATAAACACAAAACTCTGCATAGCGATGCTTGATCCTCGTGTTGAAACAAAGCCTTTGAGTTTCATCCAAAGAGGCAATGATCTGTGATAGCTTACAAACAAGGATTAGTTTTCGGTTTTTGGTTTTAAGCTATGTAAGCTGTGGAAAGACGGCTTGTTAAGATGCAGTACCAATCTGCTATAAGATACATTAATGTATCTTACTTGTTTTTGATTTGGCATGTTAAAAACTAGCCATTATAGTTTGTGTAACATTGTCTGATTTATGTTCCATCTTTCTATCCCAACAATATTCAAACTATCTATCATTTTTTAACAATTCCAAAAAATCAAAATATGAATTACCATTAATATTAACATGAAAAACTAGTAAAAGATATTCCCACAAAGACTTTTAGATCAGTGTTTATCAATCTTGGCAGCTTTAATGTGTGGATTTCCAACTCCCAGAATTCCTCAGCAAACCTCTGATAGCAAGGGCATCTTCAAAAGTGACTTTCACTCTTCTATCCATTTTAGCAAATTCATGCAAGGAAAACTAGTTCCTGATAAAGGCAGAACCATATATATTTAGATTGAAACATGTTATACTACAGTACTTGTATTGGAGTTGCTAGACACTTTTTAAGCGAGGCCCATGTACAGTAAGTTACAATAGTCAGATGTAGTCAGCATAATTATTAGTGAATTAGCATTACCCACAATTGTGCAAATACACTTTTGCCATAATTGCCCTCTTTAAATTCAGTAAATCTGAAGGTTGAGGAACACTCAACAAACTTCTCTTTCTGGAGGAGTACAACCCTTTTTCTAATCTGAATTTTAGCACAGACCTTGATTTAATTTATTTTTAAACTGTTTTGTATTGTATTGTTTTATATTTTATATTTCTGTGCACCGCCCTGAGTCCCCTTGGGGAGATAGGGCGGTATACAAATTTGACAGACAAATAAATAAATAAACCCTGTACAAAACAGTCTGGACCTCAGTCACTGAGTTGAGTTACCTATTTATCAGTAACGCATTAATATTACATAAGTTTCACCTTGTTCTCCTTCATCCAATCCATTATCGCAGGGGTCTCCAACCTTTGCAACTTTAAGTCTGAAGGACTTCAGCTCCCAGAATTCTCCAGCCAGCAAAGCTAGAATTCTAGGAGCTGAAGTCCTTCAGACTTAAAGTTGCAAAGGTTGGAGACCCCTGCATTATCGGACTTAAGCGAGACTCAAAGGTAAAATATCTGAATGCTAATAAACACTAGAACTGGGCTCATCAGTCTGGATAACACCCTGCTATGGTGCTTCCCTGCAATTTGATGTAGATGTTACACGGCAGAGAGAACACAAGGGAATCTATGGAACACTTTAGATCAAAGCTTTAATATTAAACCGAAATTCCCAACCACCAAATTCTGAGTATTGCTTTATATGAAAGGCTGAAACTACAGTAAAAGCTGTCCTATAAGGTCCAGTTCAGATAACTTAGCAGGGTGTCTTGTCGATAATTCTGAAAGCAACTATGAGATCCAAAAGCTCCAGAAGAACAGCATTCCCCATTTCCCAGTTTCACTGCAGATCATCAACAAATTGGCAAAAAATGTAAGTGAAATGTGTCAAGAACATGAACCATATGTTTAGATTCCTTTTCTCAGAAATTGAATGTTTAAGACTGATATAGAATTCTCAGTCAATAGACAACTTTTAAATCACCATCCTTTGGTTTGAAGGCAGGGGTGAAATGCTACCAGTTCAGACTGGTTCATCCGAACTGGTAGCAAAAAAAGCTACCAGTTCACCTGAACTGGTAGTAAAAACATGCTACTGGTTTGAGCGAACTGGTATTTCCGACGATCAGATGTGACACGCATTAGCTAGAAAGCAGGATTTCCTGTTTTCTAGCTAATCTAAATCACATAGCATAGCAGATTTCTCCCCCGCCCCTCCGCTATTCTACTTACCTTTGCAGGCATGCTCAGTAGCAGGCTCCGTCCACCCGCCCAGACATCATCACGTCCATTTTTGATGTTCTGCACATGCGCGGAAGGTCCTGCGCATGCACAGAGATGGCATGTGAGAGTGGAGCACATGTGCTTGCACACTGACATTTGCAAACTGGTAGTGAAGGTAAGTAGATTTCAACCCTGGTGGAAGGGGATGTTCCCCTGAAGAAGGCATTGAATATTTTCCTCAAGTATGGGCCCAGCAGTAGTATGGGCCCATTAAGCAACTATAGTTTTCATCTCTGCAGACATCTTGTGGACATGTTCAAGATCTACAAATATTCTAAAATAATACACAAGTAGTCAAAATACACCCTTTCAACTTAACCACAAAAAATAATGCAAATAATGATGGCTCGGTGATTACCAACCCTTGGCCTAGTATGATATAATTTTAAGACTTGGCTTGTATAAGAATTGGGAGTTCTGATTACTGTGAACTTGGAAAAACAGGAGTTTGAGGCTATTTATTCTTTTAATGGAAAACTCCTGCTTTAGCATTATGGCAAGAGCCTTGTCACTCAGTCTATTCTTGTCTTCTCCATTAACTATTTCTATGAAAACAATCTAGGCATTAGAGTTAGTGAACATTTATTTAAACCAAAAGAGTTGCATGGATATGATTTATGCAAGTAACTTGAGTAAGATACTAGCGGTATGTATTTTCGTGGAGAGTAATTGTACAAAAAACTCAACCAATGGTTGGCAGAATCTAATACATGTTTGCCTGTTTACATGATGTATTCCTAATTTCCGTAGTCATGCTCTAAAAAGAATTAAAGCAAGTTTAATGAATGATGTCTAGTACAGTATATATCATTACATTAGAATCTCTTCCGTTACCTGTGTTTTATATTCCACACAATAAATGGGGATTTTTTTTTGTTACTTCTCAAATTGTTAATACCAAAACCTAAGTCAGAATTGAGCTGAACATTGTTCTCTTTGGTTTTTTATTAGTATAATTCACCACGTAGTCAGCCAGAGGTTTAGACTGGATTTGATATTTTTATCCACCTATTGAGTCCATTTTCGGAATGGCCTAGCTATGCAGCCAAGGGAGGAAGCATCTTGCTCTTCCTTTCTAGTTCAGGTGGGCTAGAAGCTGTGTGAGTTTTGTCCCAGCTTCATTGTCCGCCTCAAAACTTCTGTCCTCCCTTTCTAATCCAGGTGGGGAAAAATGAAGAAAGGCTAAACTGCAAACAAAATTCTCCCAGGTCCATTTCCCCTGCAGCTTCTAGTTCACCTGGGCTACAAATGGAGGCGAGAAGCTGTGAGGAGGGAAATGAAGCTGGGACAATTTTTATTCTTTTGCCATATATGTCATTGGATGTTGGCGATCCTATTTTTATAATTTTTATAGAAGTGTCAAATACAGAAAAGTGAGCCTTTGTGTATATTCCACAGATTTGTTTATTTGTGATGTGTGAATTTGAATGGACAGTTTATAAGATGTTATTACATAATGATCTGTGTATTAATTGCAACCACAATTAGAGTGGAAAATTCAACATTAAGTGATGCAGTCGTTAAGCAGGACACCATTTGACTACAACCTTTCCTGCTAGCTCCCTCACTGATTTTATTTATTAGAAGCTGGCTTGGAAAATTGCAAATGGCAATCACATGATTGCAGGATGCTGATCGTGATTATTTAACCATGATGGGATGCTGTGACCTTACTAGAATTAGGTTATTTTCAGGGCACTCATAACTTTGATCAGTCGCTTATCAAATGAGTGTAAGTTGAGGCATAGCTAATTTGTGTAAAATCTAAGTGAATGGCCAGTTTCTTTTTAAAAGTTTCTTTGATTTACATTGATTTAAAAATGGATTTAATTTACATCTGAGCAGAATCAGAAACAATAAATATTAACAACCTAGTAGAAAAACCTATCAGGGGGCATTGCTTTTTTAAAAAAATGTATAGCAAAAGTTATCTTTCTCATACCCACAAATAGGTTATCCTTTTGCAATATGTACGTGTAACATTACTTTGACTGGTATATCTTACAGTGATGGTTCCAGATCTGAATTTGCAAAGTGGAATGACCTTGTAGTAGTCTGGTCCAGTGCAGCCAAAGGTGGCCATTCATGATTATAGCTTTTCAGAAAAAAAAAAATGAGCTTATTTTTCCTATGCAAATTATACTGTTTTGCATAAGGATGTTTATATCTGCAGTGAAGTGGGGTAAAAAATATTTTTAACTTTGCTTTTTAATGTTAAAGAAATTTACATGCAACTCTTGTATAAATACACTCAAAATCTCTTAACAATTCAAGTTGATTTAGTATCCTTGAATGATAATATCTCATATGTAGAGTTTCTTCCAAGTTTAAACCACAAGTAGTGTTGAAAAATGTGCTAAGCCCTGCAAGAGAGAGCAAAGTAACTAGCTTGTATAGATGAAGCTCTGAAGCTGGAAATTTGAATCCAGGTCAGGGGAGCCAGGTGCACCAAACCTCTAAAGTTGCTTGCAGTCCTCAGGTATCCTTTTTCAGGTTGGTTGATGTTCCTTAATGTTCTTGTGGGTATGACTAGGGTGAAACACTGGATAAATAGATATATCACTAAATTAAGGGTAATATGCTCCAAAACTCAGACCTCAGCATTTTATTGCTGCCTGAAAAGCCTTATAGACATAAATCAAGGAAAAAAGAACTGTGGTTTTGATGATTTAAAAAAAAATAGTTAATAGAAAAAGAGATCTTTCCTTTTTGTAGCTGTAGAATATGAGAGAATGTTGTAGTTGTATGTGTATTTGCTGCAAAGAAAATCAAAAGTTTCTTCTATTTCCTTTTATCTTTTTCTCCTTTTGTCTATTTTTCTCTGTTTTCCTTTCTTCTCTTTCTTTACTTTATATTTGTTCTTGGTTAATTTGTATATTCTTTTAAAAATCTTCTAATGAAATTTATATGTGTAGGTTTTCTTCATTTAATAAATTCTAACAGACCTTCCAAAAACTACTTATGACCCAGCTCCAGAAGTCATGTGACCACAATCTTCGGTGGGGGTTTTTTTGTCCATTTTCAGCTGGTTTTTTTTTGCAAAAACCAAAAAAAAACCTCCCCACACCCATTCCGTAAAGCAGGCTTGTTTAATGACCAGTGCAAAAAAGGTCGTGAAATCTGGTATGGTCGTGCAGCGACCCTTTTAATGACATATAACCATAACTCCAGGGTCATATATGGCCGTAATTCAAGGACTACATATATATAAAAATAAAACTCAGCCCCAACCTGAGGGGGAAGTGAGTCACTCTCACTTCCCGCTCAAATGTTTTCTGTGACCTTTGTTCACCCAAAGATTGTATACAGCCAGAGCAATTCAGTGCTGCTCTAAAGAAAAATTTAAATCTTGGTCAGGCCTTTTATAGACGATCTTAGCTTGGTATCCTCAAGATATGTTGAGCTGTGGGCTTTGATTATGACAGTTCCAACACAATTGTTAGTAAGGTGCCAGGTAGAGAAAGCCGGATTTATTTTTTGAAGGACAGAAGTTGTTGTAGTTAAGGTGGAGAACACAAGGTCACGTTTGGTTTTTCTCTAGCGCTGTGTCCAGAACATTTCTCATTCTCTGTCACATAACCTTTTTATTAAAGGGCTTGTTGTTTGCTTGCTTTTTCTCTGCCCTAGTTACGAAGTCCTGTTTGCTTTTGGGTGGATACAGTATTTAATTGTGATGAACCATTCTGATTTGATGGATTTTGGGAAATACTTTCAATTGGGCTGTGTAACCTCCTTTCTGAAAAACACGAGCAGGTTGTTGTTTTCCAATTTCAGGTAGATTGGGGAATGTGGCACAGTTCAGAGAGATTGTAGATAACAGCAGCCTTTTATGTTGGATCATGAAGTTTGGTTATAATCAGATCGTTGCGGCAGATGGCTCAGTTTCGTTTTAGCATAACTGCACAGTGACCAAGAATGCTTTAATGTGTTCATTGAGTAATCCCTTAATTAACTAATTCATCATTGTAGACTCAGGTGTGTGGACTACACAGAGCTATGCTGGCTAATAATAATAGGATGCCTTGTGTATCTGAAAGACTTAAGTTGAGGAAGGGTAGATTGCATAGCCACCCGACGGCATTGAAATTCGAACTCGCCTCCTTTTCATCGAGTTTATATTATTGTTTGGTCAGCTCTTGTGCCCAGACGCCTGGGTAATAGGGAATTAGTGCGCTAACTTTTGTCTATTTAAATTTACTAATTGGTTTTGGCAGTATACGTTTGACTTGCATGTGAAAAAGATTATGCCTTTCCCTGCCAAGATAAGCCACTGTAAATCAAAAGTAGGAATGGAATTGGAGGGATGTCCTAATGTCCATGGTGCAGGTTGCTTTATTCTTTCCCTTGACTTGGTGGCCAAAGTTTGCATGGACTTTGTGCCATTTTAATCCTCTCCACAATCCTGTGAAATAGCCATAGGCAATGAAACCAATTTGGCCAGAAAACCAGTCTGCTTAAAACTGCTCAGCAATTTTATTGAGCTAGGGTTTTTATTATTATTATTATTAAATTTAGCCTCCCTTTTTTCCACGTGGCTTCTGTTTTTGACTTGGAAGAAACTGTTCAGAACATTATGGCTTTATTATTTAGTTTTTATCCTTAAGAGCGTGAGAGGTGGCCCCCAAACCTCTCAGACATACAAGGTGTTTGTCATTCTCTCAGAAACTGTTGACTCCCCTTTTATGCAATCTTGCTATAAAACTACTAGACCTCACACTTGGTCGATGTCTTAATGAGCATTCCTTTCTTCTTCTTCTCCCTTTTTGCCATTCTAAGCAATTCCTCTCCTTCTTTGGTATTTACATTCTTGGCGTACTTGTACACTATTATCATATTCCTGATCAACTTCATTTTAGCAGGGTAAGCAAATTTTGTTCTTTTTAATCTCATGCAGCATAGGCCTCTTCAGACCTGCAGGAGGATTTGTGAAATACACATGAGTGCGTGCACACACATACAAGCACACACACACATTTTACTACATGTGGTATAGGGTTTCCTGCCTAAATAGGGGGTTGGACTAGAAGACCTCCAAGGTCCGTTCCAACTCTTGTTATTCTATTCTATCCTAACTTGTACCGTGTTGTTTTAAGATGAAATGTAATACTTACGATGTTATTTAATTTGCTGCTGGTCGTTTTCTTGCAGGACACATCTTTTCTATTATTCCTGTTAATGTCTAGCCCAGGGTGTCAAAGTCAAGGCCTGCAGGCTGGATCTGGTCTGTGGGGTGCTTAGATCTGGCTCAGGAGGCTGCCCTGGAAACAACGAAGGACCGACCTGCGGTGCCGCTGCCTACAAAGATGGAGCTCCTCCCAAGCTCTGTTTTTGTGGGCAGAGGGTTTCAGGAGGCCATTGCAACTGAAAATGGAGCTCGGGAGCCTGTTTTCGCTGCCAGAGCAGTCAGGCCACCACAACACCCCTGACATCAGCTGCCCATGCCCACCCCCCTGGCCACCCTGAATTCAAACACAACCCAAATGTGGCTCCCAATGGAATTGAGTTTGACACCCCTGATGTATAGAATACCTGTATATGTAGAAGGTGCCAAGATCAACTATTTAATAAAATTGTATTACAAAAACAATGACATCTTAAGAGACATTGGTTCTATCTTTGCTTTCTTTTGCCACAATTGCTCCACTTCCATTTGCATGTTTTTGTATTTTGTAATTTTCTCTAGTTCCTTCACTTCTTTTCTGCTGCCTCCAGGTACTGCCAGATCCACTCTCCAGACTTTTGTTGTTGTTTCTCTTATCAATCACTGTTATGTCTGGGGTGTTATGTGGCAGGTGCTCCTCTGTTTGAATTATAGAACCAGAGCACTTTAGCTTCATCATTTGCTATTACCGTATTTTTCGGAGTATAAGACGCACCCAGGTTTTGAAGAGGCAAATTTTTTTAAAAAGTAGGTAGGTAGACAGAGGGATAGAGAGGGAGAGAAAGAGAGAGAATTACAGTAGGTAGGTAGAGAGAGAGAGTAGGTAGGTAGGTAGGTAGAGGGGGAGAGAGAGAAAAAAATACAGTAGGTAGGTAGGGAGACAGAGTGTGTACTTAGGTATGTAGGTAGATAAAGGGATAGAGAGAGAGAGAAATACAATAGGTAGGTAAGTAGGGAGAGAGAGTGTGTGTAGATAGATAAGTAGGTAGAGGGATAGAGCGAGAGAAAAATACAGTAGATAGGTAGGGGGAGAGAGCGAGCAGGTAGATAGGTAAATAGAGAGGAGAGAGAGAGAAATACAGTAGGTAGGCAGGGAGAGGGAGAGTGTAGATAGATAGGTAGAAAGAGAGAGAAAAATAAAGAGAGAGAGAGACAGTAGATAGGTAGGAAGAGAGAGTAGGTAGGTAGGTAGGTAGATGTTTCCATGTGTATTTACCCATGTGCTAGAGAAGGAAATCACTGACCACCTTTGGAACAAATCTTTGTTTCTGCAGGCATAGTACTTGACCAACGTAATTCTCAGCAATCACTCTAATTAAACAGCTTTCTGAAAGGGGAAAAAAAACCTTTTTGCACTGTGCAAACCTCCCCCAAACAGCCCGTTTTTCGCGAAAATGGGCTGGGTTTTTTCCCAAATAAAAGGCATGAGTAGTCTTGCAGAGTGCTCCTGGTGGGGTGGGGGAACGCAAAACGAGGGAAAACGGCCTGTTTTTTTCGTGAAAATGGGCCAATTTTTGGTCAAATAAATTGCATGCATAGCCTATATAGAGTGCTGGGGAGGGGGGAATGCCCTGTTTTTTGCTCATTTCTGCCCTTTCCAGCCCCCAGGAGCTCTCTGGAAGCCTCCATAAGGGTATGCGCGTGGCCATTTTGGTGAAGGGGCGGGGTTTCAGGAGGCAAAAAAGGTTGTATTCGATGTATAAGACACACACAGATTTTCAGCCTCTTTTTAGAGGAAAAAAGGTGCATCTTATACTATGAAAAATACGGTACTTTGTCTATTTTTGTGGTTGCACCAGGTTTTTGCTTGCAGGCAAATGGTATTTCTTGCAGATATTCTGATGCGCCATTGTTGTGATGGAATCTGGCACTGGTTGCAGAAGGGAGGGGCTCTTTCAGCATACCAAGGATTCAAAGCTGATTTGTCTTTTAGCTTCTTGAGAAAGAGCCTCTCCCTTCCCCTCCACCCCCAACCATAGTTTGTCATGCCATTTGTAGTTCATTGGTGCAGGCCTCTTCCAACAGCTAACTTGGTGTCTACCATTTCTCCCACTTCTTTGTAAAGATGGCATTGCTGTCTGTTGCTGTCTTCTCAATTGTAGTATGGGCTAGTTCTTAAGGCTTGGTCTTGGGCAGCTAGAAGTAGCCCCTTTTATAATAATGGGGCCATTGGGATCAGGGCCATCTGGATTTTGCTTGGGACCCTTGTGTCAGAGGGCAATTGATGCTTCAGAGGGAAGGCAGATTTCCAGGATCCCATTAGATTTATTTATTTATTTATTTTTCATATTTATAACCCGCTCCCATCTCACAACAAGGGACTCGGGGCGGCGATGACATTGTTTACTCAAAGGAACCCAGAGTACACCATCTCTGCAGGATCAAATTGGTTGGGCAGGTGGTAGCAGTTGTAAAGTTGGGTATGACTCACTTAATAACTGCATTGCTTAGCAACAGAAGTTCTGGTCACCATTATGATCGTAAGTCAAGGTCTACCTGTATGATATTTTAGAGCTCTTCTATAACCTGATGGGAAACGATCAGAATTATATGTAATGTATGTGGAAGGTCCTAGTGTACTTGTCGAAGTTCCTAGATAATAATTGGTCCTTCCAATACTTTGGTCTTAGGCCATTTGAAAAGACATTGATTCCCACCATTTTGAATCGATTGCATAGATACCAGGTAGAATAGAATTCTTTATTGACCAAGTCTGATTGGCCACACAAGGAATTTGCCTTTGGTGCATATGTTCTCAGTGTACATAAGGAGAATAAAAATACATTTATCAAGAATAAAAAGATACAGCACTTAATGATAGCCAAGGTTGCAGTACTAATAAGCTATCAGATCGTATTAGGAAACAAATAAAATTACTGTGGCGGGCCCGACCCTCTGGAACGACCTTCCCCCCGAAATTAGAACAACTACGGACCTCCGCTCCTTTCGTCAAAAATTAAAAACACATTTCTTCTGCTTGGCCGGCCTGGGGTAATTGAACTGTTTTTTAGGGTTTTTAAGGGTTTAGTTTTAGTTTGGGATTTTAGCGCAGGGTTTTAGTTTAATTTATTTTAATATTGTATTATGCTTGTGGTTTTATACATATATTTTTTAATTCCCTGTGCACCGCCTCGAGTCCCTTCGGGGAGAGAGAGCGGTTTATAAATTAAAATTATTATTATTATTATTATTATTATTATTATTATTATTATTATTATTATTATTATTATTATTATTATTACTGCCATAAAATATGATGGTAGAATGCATACATGAGACTTAGCTAATAGGCAAGAAAATCACCCTGCAGCTCTTTCAGGTACTGAAACAAAATTTTACACATTTTCTTCATGACTTGGATTGTCCTTACCTGTCTGGCACGAAGGAATCTGTTGAAATTGAAATAAATCTCTTTAGAGTGCTAGGCTAGAGGCAGTCCTCACTTTTTGACCACAATCAGGACTAGAATTTATGTTGTTAAGTGAAGTGGTCTTAAGGGAACCATCACGTAACCGCACCTGGTTTTACAAGCCTTTTTGCCCCAGTTGCTAAGTGAATCATGTAATCATTAAGGAACTCCAGCTTCCTCATTGGCTTTGCTTATGGAAAGCTGGTTGGGAAGGCCACCAATAACAATAGCAATAGCATTTAGACTTATATATCGCTTCGCAGTGCTTTAGAGCCCGCTCTAAGCGGTTTACAGAGTCTGCATATTGCCAATTGACTCAGTCTGGGTCCAAAATGGCGATCATGTGACTCTGGGATGCTGCAAACATTATAAATGCGAGTTGGTTGCCCAGTGCCTGGATCACAATCGCATGACTGCAAGGACAGTGCAACAGTTGGAAGTGCGAGGACCAGTTTGAGAATAGACCATAGGCCCTCTTGTGAAATAGCTGCTGGGGGGCTCTTCCTCATTCAGACGGGATAATTTCATCTCCCTTCTCCTGATAGGTGCTGCCTGTTATTATTATTTTTAATCCTTTTTTAAACTGGCATACATCAAAATAAAACTCTGGTAGCAGCTCTCCATCATTTTTATTTAAAAAAAAATAGAAATAGTCCTTGACTTATGGCCACAATTGAGACCAGAATTTTCATTGCTAAGCAAGACAGTTGTTAACTGAATTTTGCCTCATTTTATGACCTTTCTTGTCACAGTTGTTAAGTGAATCACCAAAGTTGTTAAGTTAGTAAATCTGGCTTCCCCATTGATTTATCTTTTTAAAAGGTAACAAAAAGTGATCACAGGACCCAGGGACACTACAACCGTCATAAACAAGAGTCAGTTGCCAAGTTTCTAAATGTTGATCACATGACTAGGGGGATACTGCAATGGTCATAAGTATGAAAAATGGTCATAAGTCACTTTTTTCAGTGTCTTTGTTACGTCGAGCAGTTACTAAATGAACTGTTGTAAGCTGAGAACTACCTTTACCTGTGGAGTTGATTGGCATTTGAAAGTAAAAACAATGTCATTAGCTGATGCTTTTTTAAAATTAAATGTTTCTTTTTTTAAATGTTCCAAGTCAGGGATGGCAGAAATCTTGCTGGGCACCAAAAGACATTAGCATTTTCTGCTATGCTAAGAAACTACCATATATTAAATACCAATGGACAAATACTGAGGATGTACCGTGTTCCCCCCAAAATAAGACAGGGTCTTATTTTATTTATTTATTTATTTATTTTATTCAATTTATATCCCGCCCTTCTCCAAAAGGACCCAGGGCGGCGCACAGGAATACTAAAACAGTATACAAAAATAATACAAAATACATAAATTTAAAAAGCTATTAAATAACACAAAACCTGCGCCCTCTTTCTTTTGACCCTCGAAATAAGCGCTTGGCCTTATTTTCGGGAGGTCTTGTTATTGTTGAGGTGCAGGAGGTGGCAAGTGTGGTCGCCTCGTGGCTGCTGCTGTTTTGCAGAGGGGAGGGCTTATTTTTTTGGGAGGGCTTATTTTAGAGCATGCGCTCAAAAGCGCAATTTGGCTTATTATCCAGGGAGGGCTTATTTTCAGGGAAACAGGGTACATAGATAAGATCCTAATTTCCCTGTTGTCTTCACGCATTCATGTATGAACACCATCTCTCACTTTCCAGGGGCTAGCCCAGGGGTGGGCAAACTTTGCAACTTTAAGTCTCAAGGTATAAATTTAATAAAATAAGGACTTCAGCTCCCAGACTTCTCCAGCCAGCTTTGCTGGCTGGAGAATTCTGGGAGCTGAAGTCCTTCAGACTAAAGGTTGCAAAGTTTGTCCACCCCTGGGCTAGAAACATAGAGATAGAAAATGAGAAAGCCTTGCTTTCCCAGCTCTAGTTTCCATGTAGTGTTGTTTTTTTAATCTTTGTGTTTTCCTATTGGTATCAAGTTCCTGCACCTCAGCAAACTAAGTCACATTCGTGTCGGAAGCCACCTACAAAGCCAACCGAAATGATAGGCTGGGATTCATAGTTGTAGCAACAGGTGGCCTTCCCCCGTATCAAATCAGGTTGTACAATCTGGGATGGGCAATAGCACACAAGCTTCGGTGCGCCTGCCCATCAGCTTGGGTGTAACCAAACTCAGTCCTTTGAGATGAAAGCAGAGAAAGTTTCCTTCCAGCCGGATTGGCAGACTCAACTTGATCCTTTCTTAGAAGTATTGGAAACTCGGCGAGATCTGAGGATCCATCCAAGAACTGCTTCTAAATACTGTATCCCTGACTGGAGAATGTGGCAGATGAGGTCATTGGATGGTTTCTCTATAAATGCTTTTCTTGCTGCAGATGGCTCTCTGGTATGGATATATTATTTGATATATTCTATAGGGTTTGAAGCCTAGGCTCATTTTGCTTGTGTAAACAGAGCGTAGATAACCGGTTTAAATATTTTTGTTGGTGTCTTGTTTTTCTTTATTATGACGCTAGAACTACATAATGCATCCAAATACTGTTGTGTTCTGTGTTTGAAGGGGGTTAGCATCCTTTTTGTTTACCTGAAACCAGACAGATCTTCCTATGGCAGCTGTACCTGAACTAGGAAGACAAACTGGTTGGGGTGCAGCAACAGCTGGCATGTGTGGCATTACAAATTTGGTTTGAATGGCATCCACCCTACCTATGTTTATAAGGTGTAATAGTTTGCTAGCAGAAACAGGAAGGGAATGGCGCAGGTAGAAAGCTTCTGGATCACATGAAAAGTTTCTACTAATGTTTTTTACATTAAGTTTCTTTTTTCTCAATCTGACTTGTGCCCATAGCCCTGAGTGGGTGATTTTAATATTTATACATTATACCTCCTATGTTAAGCAAAGCTTAACTAAGATTCGTTTGCTCCATGTCTTGTACGAGGAAAAAGGAAAATGAATTTTTTTAAAGATGTGTTTCATAGTAGAGCAGGGATGTCCAAACTTGGGAACTTTAAGACTTGTGGACTTCAACTCCCAGAATTCTGGGACTTGAAGTCCACAAGTCTTAAAGTTCCCAAGTTTGGACATCCCTGTAGTAGAGGATGATAGCCCTTAAAAAAAAGTTTGATTTTTTTTTTGCAAATACACAAAAAGATGCTGTCCATAAGGAATAATCTGTGTAAATTATGAAAAAAGTGTCTTTTTTTCTGAAAAAAATGTGGGTAGTTCGTTTCAAGTTTAATTACATATTACATATATGTAAGTTTAAATGTGTTTATTAATCAATCACCATCGATTAAACAGGAACACCGTGGCTCAGTGGCTAAAACGCTGAGCTTGTCAATTAGAAAGGCCGGTGGTTCGAATCCCTAGCACTGCGTAATGGGGTGAGCTCCCGTTACTTGTCCCAGCTTCTGCCAACCTAGCAGTTCAAAAGCATGTAAAAATGCAAGTAGAAAAATAGGAACCACCTTTGGTGGGAAGGTAACAGCATTCCGTGCGCTTTTGGCGTTTAGTCATTCCAGACGCATGACCACAGAGACATCTTCGGACAGTGCTGGCTCTTCAGCTTTGAAACAGAGATGAGGATCGCCCCCTAGAGTCAGGAACGACTAGTGCATGTGTGTGAGGGGAACCTTTACGTTTACTGGACAAATGGACTAAACACCTTTTAAGATGTTTCAGAGAAAGGAGCTTCTGACCTAGTCCTGGATGTGGAGCCCCATGGGATGCAAGGGCTGTAGGCAAGGTCATGAAATTAAGAAAACAACCCAAAAGAAGACAGTGGCAAACAATTTTTGTATTGTTGTTGTTGTTGTATTACGCCTATCTCATTATCAGAGATTTGATTACTAATTTATTTGAGATTTAATGTAGTTATGCAAACAAATTTAATAAGTATTAAGTTAATAAATGTATTGTACAAACAACACCAGTACATGAAACTGTTAAAACAATACAGCTCACTTTTTATATGTTGTTCCTGCCTTATCAGTTACCAGAACTCAGGAAAGTTTATTTATTTTTTGTTAAAATCTCTAGATTTTGTCTGCCATAAGCAAGTGGGGGATGGAGCTAAGCATAGAATAAGTAGCATATTGTGTATGTGACGTATCATAACAGCTTATATGGCAGTAAATGCTTATCTACCCTGAGGAATGTCAGGGTATTCAGTAATAAATAAAATAATGTTTTAATTCTTTGAAAATGAAATCTGGCCAAATGCAGTCAGCTAGTCCAGAACATTGCTACATATACATACACGTATATTCACACACACTATATTAAGAACAAAGCCTTCCTCTATTTTTAGAGCGACAATAAATTCGCTTTGCTTTGGGGTTTAGTACCACTTTTACTACACATCTAATAACTGAATTTGGGCCAACAAAAATGTTTCTTTTAGGTTCTACAACTGTAATACAGGAGAAGCAGTAATCCTTATTATTCCCCTAAAGGCATTTATGTAGTGATACAGTGAGAAAGACCTGTTTGTGTGCCTGTTGTTTTTAAATAAGCTTATAAGCCTCCTAGATGCTCTGGAAGCTGTAAGTGTAGATGCTGGCTATTCTTTGTGTTTAAATGTACATTCTTGTGATTCAGGGAAATGGGGGGATGTGGATGTTTTGAATACGTAAAAGAGGCCTGCTTGATTGTGTAGATAGGCTGGGGAGATATACTGTAGAGCAGGGGTCCCCAACCTTTGCAACTTCAAATCTGAAGGACTTCAGCTCCCAGAATGCAGTGCAAAGCTGGCTGGAGAAGTCTGGGAGCTGAAGTCCTTCAGACTTAAAGTTGCAAAGGTTGGGGACCCCTGCTGTAGAGGACTTGGTTTCTCATCTTCTTTCTGCATAGAAACCCAGTAAGAGCTTTAAGGAAGGAAACTCTTTCATCTGAATCCTTTTCTTATTATTACAATTCCCAGAAGGCTAACTAATCTTGGAGAGTTACTTGTAGTTGTAAAGCAGAATTAATTAATCATATGCCGGGGGGGAGGGGGGAGAATATACTAGTGGATCGATGTGTGACTTCTTTTTCATGTTTTCAGATGTAAGGGTTTATTGTATACTTCCCCAATGTATGCTTTAATCTAGCCTTTTCCATCTTCTAGAACAGGGGTCCCCAACCGCAGGGCTGTAGATCGGCACTGGGTCGTGGCATGCCAGAAAACGGACCGCACAAAATGAAGCCCCATCCGTGGGATGCAGGCAGCATGCAAAACCACGCCCCTTCCAGCCCATGGCAAAACCTCTCTCCTCGGAACCGGTCCCTGGTGCCCAAAAGGTTGGGGGCCACTGTTCTAGAATGCATGGAAATGTCCTATTGTGCCACCTTCTTTGTCAAAAGTTATGAATGATAATCATTGCATACTGGAGAGAACAAGGATAGGGAATGGTCAGTTTAATCTTGCGCTCTGTATTAAATCTGTTCTGTCCTCATCTCTCTTTCCAGCCAGATCTTCTGAATTTCAAGAAGGGATGGATGTCCATATTGGATGAGCCAGGAGAGGTAAGGTGGAAGAATTATTGGAGCCCAATCATCCCAACCTCTCTATTTGAAGAATTATTATCTATTTCTTACTCGTACTCTTCTTTTTCTTCTATTCCCACTGAAATAATGGTTTTACGCCAACCCCTTTTTAAAAATGTGGGGACTAAGTATGCTTTTGATTTTTCTTCATAGTTAAATGCAATGCTTTACAGAAGCTTTTGCTTTGTATCATAAATGCATTATATGTATCAGTAAAATACCAATATGGATAGTTTGCCTAACATGTCTTCTATTCTTCGATTCACAATTCTGTTGCATGTTCCTTGTCAAAAATGGCCGACAAATAAATTGGGAGAGCCCGTTTCATAATTAAGTGGCTACACATGAGGCCGAGTGCTTTTTAAGCAACATAGGTGTTGAATGGTCTGTGTGTTTGAGAACAAACAAATCTTACATTTTGCCTTCCTGTTCTCCTTCGGTTGATGGTTTGGCCAACAGTGGACAAAGCACTGGTTTGTGCTGACAGATTCAAGTCTGAAG
Source organism: Rhabdophis nuchalis (assembly GCA_039707465.1). Taxonomy (NCBI): domain Eukaryota; kingdom Metazoa; phylum Chordata; class Lepidosauria; order Squamata; family Natricidae; genus Rhabdophis; species Rhabdophis nuchalis. The sequence goes on along the minus strand of CM077648.1, from coordinate 93,071,345 downwards.
TACTACAGGGACTCCAATGCTGAAGAGGTAAGAAAGTGACCTAGCCTCCATGGAATCTTTTGGATGTAGTATTCAAGGGAAAAGTGCTGTGTAACGATTGTATGTATTTCCTTGGGGGTGGGGGGAAAGTAGAAGTGATGGGCTTATTTAAAAGTGACAAAGGAATGTCATGTACTTCTCTATACACTGAAAAGATAATATGGGGTTGCTTAGCTTGGAAATAATTATTTAACTGAAGAACATAAAAGGAAGGAGGAGGCTCCAGTAGGCTGGAAATGTTGTAGATTGGAGATAGGAAATTCCTGTACTAGATGATTTGCATAACACTTACGTTCTGGAGGTCTTTTCAGGCAGATGATCTAGATGGAGAAATTGACCTACGTACTTGCACCGATGTGACAGAATATGCAGTGCAGAGGAATTATGGCTTCCAGATAAATGTAAGTGCTCAGAAATGCGTCCAGCAAGGAATTCTCTAAAGTTCTTAAATTCTGTTGTGGAGAAGATGCTTCTGTTTAGCCACTATAATGATGTAAAAGCAAAGGATGGCAATTGACTTTGTGAATTGAAATTATTTTCTAAACAGCAGTCATAAAGTTATAACAGAAAGGAACCCCAGTGCTTACCTTTCTGTTTGCCAAGAGACGGAGTAGAATTGACCCAGCTGAAGTTTTCCAAATGGAGTAGGCTGCAGTTTGCGTAAATACTGTTGAGCAGAGGGTTAAACCAAGTGGGATCCAGCTTTAGTTACAGCCAGTTGACTTAGGACTGTAATTGGGGCCATAATTTCAGTTGTGAATCATTGTGATCTTAAGGCATCACATGACTGAACCTGGGTTTTTTTGGCATTTTCTGCAGCAGTCATTAATCAAACACCATGATAATGGTTGTTAAAGGGACCTGGAAGTAAATGCTAAAAACCAGCAGAAAAAATGCCATAAATGCAAACATATAATATGTGCAAATGACTGTGAAAGTGAGCTGGTTGACAAGCACCCAACGAGCGTATTACTATGGGGAGATGTGGGCATTGTAAATTCAAAATCAGGTTTAGGGGAAGGCAGAGGTGGTATTCAGCCGGTTCGGATGAGTTCTGACAAACCGGTAGCAGAAATTTTGAGTAGTTCAGAGAACCGGCCAATACCATCTCTGGTTGGCCCCGCCCTCCCACCACCGCCATTCCCTGTGTATATTCCCTTGTTTTTTAGCTCAGCTGATTCGCACGGCAGAGTGGATTACCATGCCTCAGCTGAGCTAAACAACAGCCCTGCTCACCAGTGCTGACACTGAGGGTGGTCTTTGAGTGCTGCGTGCGACTGCGAAGCGCTCTCTCATAGAACCAGTAGGAAAAGGTTTAGAATCCCACCGCTGGAGGACGGGATCATCTTTAGTTTGAACGGTTGCTAAATAACAAGTCAAATGTTGAGGAATACCTGTAATACTTAGTTTATAAAGAAGTTCTTATGTGATTTTATCCTGATTGAAATCTGGCTGTTTCCTAATTTCCTATTTAATCAAAACCCAAACCTGAAATCAGATGTACTTGTAGGACTTGCTAGCATATGGAGTTCTCAGTACTCCGTTGTTTGCTTACCGATGTTTCATTTCCCAACTTCTCAGGCAAATGAAACATTGCAAGCAAACAACAAAGTTCAGAGAGAGAACCAAGGGCTCCACAGTTCAGTCCTGAGCTACCTATATTCTGTTGCCAGTATATGCTCCCTTCCATTTGGCTCATTACCTTTCCTATGTTGAAGGTGAAACATAGGGACACTTGAGGTGTATAACCAAGCCATATTTTGTGTGTTTCTTTTTTCTAGACTAAAGATGGTATTTTTACGTTATCAGCAATGACATCAGGAATCCGCCGGAACTGGATTGAGGCTCTAAGGAAGAGTATTCGACCAGCCAGTGTGCCTGATGTCACAAAGTATGTGGTGCATCAGACTTACTAACAATTAAATTATTACATTCAATCTATAGGAATATTTGAGCAGAGATATTTTTCCAGCATTCAGCGAGATCTAACTTCCTTGCTAGACTATGATATTAGAATAGGGATGCTATAGCAATCATCTTAAATCTGGTGCTCTTTAACACAGGGGTCTCCAACCTTTGCAACTTTAAGTCTGAAGGACTTCAGATCCCAGAATTCTCCAGCCAGCAAAGCTGGCTGGAGAAGTCTGGGAGCTGAAGTCCTTCAGACTTAAAGTTGCAAAGGTTGGAGACCCCTGCTTTAACAGACACGGTGATTGGAAATTGCAAGCAAGGCAAACATGGAGGACTATGCTGAAGGTTTTGGTGAAAAACAGCTTTCTTATGGAGTTGAGTGGAGAAAACTGCTGCACCTCAGTACTGTCAATAGTTCTTCTCTAGATTTCAGAAATCCCTTTTCCCCAGTCCTGATGGGATTGGATATAGCATTCTTTAAATGTTGATTAAGAGTTAGATTGTTGTGCTTGGCCTCTTTCTGATTCCCAGAGGTTGTCCAGTCTGATCCAATGCTATCAGTCTGGAGTGCCTGCCCTTCTCTCCAACTGAGCCAGGTGAAAATATTTACTAGCATTATTCATCACAATTGTTTTGTTATATTTCCAACGATCCAGTTACTGTAACTTCTTGAGAACTTGTTCCTCTTGAATTACTATGTGGGGTAATAGGGCTGACTGTACTTGGGTGGCTTCCAGATCTGGGTGTCATCTACACTGAGATTGGAGATCCATTTGTAGGCAGTTTCTGCAAATGCTTCCTGAATGATTTCTACTTCTAAGTTTTCAACGGCTTTCCTCCTGGTTCCAGGCTATCTGACCACAACAAGGAAAACTCATTCTGCAACAATAAATCCCCCAAGAGTTCCTTCCGAACTGAGCTGCAGCCCAACACAGGAAGTGAGGTGATATCCAGAGCTGGCAGCAGGAAAGCTGAAGGGCAGCAACAGGCTTTTGACTATGTTGAATTATCCCCCTTACAACAGCGGTCAGCTTTAAATCAGGGATCCCCTCAGCGGTCAAGAGGGAGCACAAGAAGTTCAGATGGAGCAGTCAAGCGGGAAGAGTTGGAGCGGGACCTGGCCCTCCGGTCGGAAGAGAGGCGCAAGTGGTTTGAGTCTTCAGTCAGTGGGGGCCTGCAAACAGATGGCCCAGCAGAGAATCCTTTTCCTAGGAAACCTCCGGGGACTCCTCTTACAGAAGCCCAGAGGAGTCGGCTAAGTGAAGACATTGAGAAGAAGTGGCAGGAGCTAGAACGTCTTCCTCTAAAAGAGTCCAAACGGGCCCCACTGATGGTGCTGCTGAACCAGGGCAAAGGGAACCCTGAGGACGCAAGTGAAGCACTGGAGAAAGAGGTAGAGAAAAAGGGAAATGGGTGCTTTAAAAATTTGATAAATAAATAGAAGTAGCCCCGGGTAATGTCCTGAGTCAACATGTGCGGGAGGAAATACCTCTGTCCTTTTCACAAGCCTGAACAATGCAAATGTGCACATTCTCTGAATTGTTTCTGCTATTGATGCTGACTCTTTGAAACATGTTGAAATAAGAAGGACAGAGAAACATAAGCTTCTCTGTAGAGATAGCACTTACTAGTAGCATTTAGACTTATACACTGCTCCACAGTGCTTTATGGCAACTCTGAGTAGTTTACAATTACACCATATTGCCTCCAACAATGTGGGTCCTCATTTTACCCAGGAAGGATGGAAGTCTGAGTCATCCTTGAGCTGGTCAGGATTGAACTCCAGGCTGTGGGCAGAGTTAGCCTGCAATACTGCATTCTAATTACTGAACCACATGGCATGCCATCAGTCTGGTGTACCAAAAACATTATAGTATTGAATAGAAAAAGACTCCCTTCCATACTTTTAACATTGTGCAAAGAAGATGTCCCAGGCCAGGTTCATTTTGAATAGTTTGACACATCCATCAATGAAATTTTAGTCAGTTGGTCATTGCACACACATAAGTCTGGCTCAGCTACAGTTTGTTGATTAAACATAAACTATGGTTCACAAACCACAGTAGCTAGATTTTCCTGACACACTAAAGCAAAATGGAACAAACAATTAAAACATCTCTAAAGCTATTGTGAAACATTTGTGGTTCACTCATAATACTAAATAATAATGTGACACAAACCACCACACAGAGGTCACCGGAATGGTTCTATATTTCATTACTTGCAGAAACAACATAGCACTTTGAAGCTGTCTTGAGTATGGTGGGCAGAGCATAGAATCATCTGGCTAGAAAAATGACTTGAATGTTGCCAGCAGCTTCTAAAATCCACTGTCACATAGAAGTTGACTTTCATCCACCAGTGATTATGATGTTTTAGAGCAGCAAAAAGTAGGAAATATTAAGGGGTTTAAAATGGATGTACTGAATTGATGTATGAGCATGGCAGCATGCTCCTATGTCATTATATCAAGGGTGTGTGGGTGGATTAGGGAATAAGTCCTTTTGTCTTTCCTGGTGACCTGGGCCTCAGGCTAACAGAAAATTATTCTTTGGTGGTGGTTTGTTATTCTGCTAAATCATTTTTCTAATAGGTCCAAGTCCTGAGGTCACAGCTGGAGTCCTTGCGTTCCCACAGTGAGGCAAGCCTTCATAAAAATGGGCACGTGCCCCAAGGATTCATTTCTCAGGTAATGATAATAACCCAACATAATCTTCACATTCTTCAGCTTTTCCTTTCTCCACCCCAGTCACTAACCAGCCAATGTGGGTAGAGAAATGAAGAGAGCTGGGACCATGTTCCTTTCAGTGCTATCTATGATTGATTTAGCTACCGTGGGACAATGCCTTTAACATATGGCAAACGTTCTAATGCAACCTCTTTCTTATTGCTCTGCTCTTTAAAGTAGGAATGGGAAGCCTGTGGAGCTCCAGAAGCTGCTAACTTTGATTTGCAGAGCCTCTTGGTGTTAACCATGTTGGCTAAAGTATGTTGGTAGTTCAACAATAGCTATGGCGCTGTAAGGATTGAAAATGCTGCCAAGTTGGCCAAAGACGGTGCGGGTGTGGGTGGATTTGTGTATGGTTTTTATCCTACCCTATTTAAGTCTCAACCAGTGATAATAATTGTAAATGCCTGCTTGTCTGATATGAGTAAGAACAAGACAGGAAACTTCTATTTCCATGTTGACCTGAAACCATTAAGGTATCCATAACTGAACAGAGTAATTCTCTTGCATATTTACTGATCAGCTAAGATTTAGTAGAAATAGTCTCACAAAGTTGCTGTATTGGGTAACAGTGCACTCTGCAGTGACTCAAGACAGTATTTTCAATAGAAGGCACCCAGCTGTGGAATTTCCACTGCACAGTTTCTACCAAATCTTGGGAATTTTTAGCACCAACTTGAGTTCATTAAAATAGTGTGGGAGTGGAGGGGGGTTAAAAAAAATCCTTCCCATTTTTGGATTTCTTTTAGCAATAATTGCAAACTTAAAAATTGAATGAACGGATGGATAAAGTAACTATGAGTTGTTGAAAAAAATTAGTTTCAAACAGTAATGTATGGTTGTTTTAACTTTAGCTAAGGCTATTTGGAGTGCTTTTGAGGCCAGGCAAAACTGAAACTCTAACCAGTGTGAATTGTCAAGTTTGCTCGGTGGTTGTACAACCAACAGAGAAGGTTGAAACCAAGGTTCATTTATGTCTTGTTTTTATAATGTTAAATTACAGTATAGCATTTCCAAATAATAAGATGGTTGAAGATACATGTGGTTAAGAGTATTTGCCTTTGAAGCGTAGGAGTATTTACAGTTTATAGCGCAAAATAAGATGCAGTTAGTATCATCAACTAAATTATTTAATAAGTAATTGGACAGGCTGAACTTGTTAACTAAAACTGTAAATTGGACACCTCTCTGCTTTTTAAAACTTCTTTTGCTAACTTTATTTTTATTAAAACATATTTCAGTGTTCTTATTATATAATGCTGTAAATTATAAAATCATTCTAAAATATAACAAGATGATGATTGTGGATAGTTTTAATTGATTGTCTATTGAAACTTGAAACTCCTGTGCCTGTCAGGGTCATTACACATAAGGAACAGGCTACAAACACTAGAAATAAGTAAAGTACCTGATAATTATTAACAATTTTAAAAAATGAAATGAAAAAAATGTGGAAGGTACAAGTTACAGGGTAAAAAAGGCTAAAATGTAGGATTGATTTTTTTAAAATGATACCCAAAGGTAACCCTCCACATACTCCTATTGATACTAAGACATAGCATGTACTGTGACTCATTATTGAGTTACTTAGATTAAACTTAAATTTTACATTTGCAAACTAAAATATAAAACGTTAATATCTAACTTTGTTACTTAATTTGCCTCTCACTTTCTTCATGAGATTTATTTATTTACATTATATCCAGCTTGCTTCAATAAACACCAGGTGACTTTTAATAAAATTAAATATTTAAAAACCTTTATCAATTAACAGTTATAATTAAAAAGTTGAAAATGACTCTGCAATGCGCATAGCCCAAACCCCAAATCCTCACCAGAAAAGCCAGTTCTGGTGGAAAGTTTTCACAGCTTTCCAGAATGCTTTGGAGAGATGGAGCCGCCACAACAAAGGCTGATTCCAGACTCCCATTCTAAGCTCAGAGAAATAGGACTACTTCACCCCTTCCTGGTTAACAGGATTTGGTCCCATAGATATAGTACAGACAGGACAATAACAGCACCTTGAATTGTATTAAAAACATATTGATAATAAATACAGCATCCTTATTTTCTATATTCTCATCCACCAGCATGCAGTTTCCAGGTGGTCTTTATGGGTGGGCTAAGTAGAATGTATTGCAATAATGCAGTCTCAAGGTAATAAGGTTATGAATCATTGTTGCTGAGGCCTCCTAAAAAATGCCACAGACTAGCTGAGGTTGGGCAGAGTTTCCCACGGGGACAGATTTCATCTGCTGCTCCGGTAGAACCCTCAAGTTGTAGACTTGCTCCTTTAAGGGAAGTGTAACTCTTATCCAAAGTGAGCACAGAGGCAACAGCAAATCCAATAGTTTCTACATAAATAGTTCCATGTGGCTAAAGTGTGCTTTCTATTTACTTAATTTCATTCAAAGCCTTATTGCTGCCAGTCGTTGGGTAAGGATATCCACTGCATCTCCTACCTGGCCAGAGATGAAGGTGTATAATTGTCAGCATATTGCTAATACCCAATGATGAATAAATAGACTTCTCCCAGATTCATATAGATATTAAAAACATGGGTCAAAGAGCAAAGCCTATATACGAACAGCCAAGGATTTGATTGCTCCTCTCAATACTACTGAGTGGAAGTGCTTACATAGCCAAGAAGGCTGTGAAAATATTTACAGACCCCTCACATCCTGGACATAAGCTGTTTCAATTCCTACCCTCAAAACAATGCGATAGAGCACTGCACACCAGAACAACTAGACACAAGGACACTCCACCCCGAATGTGATCACTCTGCTAAAGAAATAATTCCCTCAACACTGTCAAACTACTTACTAAGTCTGCACTACTATTAATCTTCTCATCAGTCCTTCCACTTATCACTGCATGACTGTAACTTTGTTACTTGTATCCTTACAATTTATATTGATTGTTTCCTAATATGATTTGATTGCTTATTTGTACCCTATGATTATCATTGTCTTATGATTCTTGACAAATGTATCTTTTCTTTTATGTACACTGAGAGCATATGCACCAAAACAAAGTCCTTGTGTGTCCAATCGTACTTGATCAATAAATAATTCTATTCTATTCCATTCTAAGAGCAAAATCATGGTAAAATAAAAACCCCAGCTCCCAATTATCATGGAGAATCAAGATCCAAAAAAATAAATACCACTGAGAGATCTAACAGAACCAGGAGAACTGTATTCTAACCTCCAAATCCCAAACAGCATAATGCAGTAGTCTCCATCCCATCTCCATCTCTGAAATGTGACCCAAAGGATTGAGATAATTCATACGGGGATCTCTAAAATCATAATTCAAAGCAAGAAAGTTGGGCCCAGTAGTTGTGTTATCTTTGAAATCAAGAAATGACCGTTTGAAACAGAAGGTATTTGTCACCCCTATCCCTCAAAGTCCTTAACTACCTCCTTAAGCCAGCTGTTGACTCCCTGAACGGCCTGAAGGAAACAGATGGCAGATCTTATGCCTTCTAGCGTGCTGCCCATACCCTCGGAGTCCACAAGATCAAAAGAATCGCAGGAAAACTTGCAAGACTGTGCCTCAATTATCTAATTGGATTCTGCTGATGGGGAGACAAGGTCTGAGTAAATGGAAGCAGTTTTATCTCCACAGGGTTTTTGCTGTCATGGGAGTCTGATAGAAAACCATCAAACCTGTCCTTCTCCAGTAGGGGTTACCTTAAAACAGGGGTCTCCAAACTTGGCAACTTTAAGACTTGTGGACTTCAACTCCTAGAATTCTAGGAATTGAAGTCCACAAGTTGCCACGTTTGAAGACCTCTGCCTTAAAGAGTGGTATCTGCCTTAAAGAGATCTACCAATACAGTGTGAGCAGATATACGATGCTTTCCTGCCCTTGTTGTCCCGTGTCAGCTCAAACATGAACTTCTACTTCCTGGTTTGTAACGTCCTCAGAATTATATATGCCTTGATTCCTCAATCAAAACTGCATTTTAACATAGCCTTTCCATTGGAAATGTCTTAACATGTAACATGATAGAGCTGCATGGGACAGATGCTTTTTAATAAGTTACGTTCCCAGTTTTTGCGGTTATCTGTTCTCAGGGCGCCCCTATGGCCAACAGAGATGCATTTCTTGTTAATTCATCACACAAAATGTGTTTTCCCTTTCTTTTCTCTAGGAGGCCTGTGAGCGCAATTTAGCAGAGATGGAAAATTCCCACCAGCAGGTCATGACAGAAGTGCAGCGGCATCACCAGTGGGAGATGGAGCGGTTGCGGCAGGAAAAAGAGCGCCTTTTGTCTGAGGAGGCAGCTGCAACAGCTGCAGGTAGAAGCTGCACGATGCACACCCAAAACTAAGCCGTAATGCTTATTTTATTCCTATATATCAGAGGTTCCCAAACTTGGCAACTTTAAGACTTGTGGACTTCAACTCCCAGAATTCTCCAGCCAGCATAGCTGGCTGCAGAATTCTGGGAGTTGAAGTCCACAAGTCTTAAAGTTGCCAAGTTTGGGAACCTCTGATATATATGTTTAAAATGAGAAAATACAGATGCATATTCTATCCATCTATTTTTTAAATATGTTATCATGTAGATAAAAGTTTCCCATTCTGAGAATAGCCAGCCAGTTCAAAAGAGAGAGAGAGAGAGAGAGAAAGTACTTGCCATCAATCCAAGAAAGTAGTTTTAGAATATAATCTTTTCACTATAACAAAGTAATTTGTATGCGTAATACTTGGTACTTATTTGTTTTGTTAGTTAATTCCATATCCCCCCCACCCCCCACCTAAATAGTTACAATCATGTAGTGCTGCCCTCTCTCGATGAGAAGAGGCAAAGCATGTATTTTGGCAGAAAACAAGCAAGCATGAAAAACAGTTGTCGTCCGCAGGCTGTAGTTATCATCCCTTTAAATGCCAAGGACAGAGCATGTAAAGTTTTAGGAAGATATGGTTGTCACCCACAGCAGTATTTTCAAACAAGCAGAAGATGAGTCTTGACAATAGGAATCAGACCAAAAAAGAACAGGGAGGAAGAAATCAAAGAATGGGAAATTTAAAGGGAACTTACATTAGACATCTTATACAACACTATAAAATTCTTGATAAAGATCTTACTAGAGAATTTGGGGGAGCTGTTACTTAATTTTTCATTGATCTTTGTTAGAGACCTTCAAACAGTATAGATTCTAGCTGTGATCTCTTGTTCCTCTACTGCTCTGACTCCTGGAAATAGTAGGACTGGATTCATTGAACTGGATTCCTCCCTTTCTACTAGGTCATGCTTTTTAATAGCATGAACTTGCAGCTGTGGATTTGTTAGCATTGGGCATTCTGATGTCCATCTTAAAAATATTTTAATCTCTGTTTTTGTTTTGTATATGTGTTTATTATGTTTCAAATTAAAAATTAAAAAAATAAAAATATTTTTAGTTATTTGTAATCTAAAATGCATTTCAGTGTTGATAATCTTTAGGAGCTAAAGAACAGCTGATGCATCCAAATCAAACTGTATAATCAGCAGATGTTTTAATTAGATACTGCCATCCAGCATTTTTAGACAATTCAAATTCCTTTGGTAATAAATCAGTCTTTTTAAATACATTTTATTAGAATACAAGCACCGATTTTGTGGAACTGTCTTTAATTTGCCAGGAGTCCAATAGGCAAGTGAATTTCTCTTCAAATAATTGTTTTGAGAAACCTAAGAAAAACCTCATTTTTTAGCAATTGGGAATATATGAGATTTCTCCATTTAATTGAATAACCTGATAATTCAGCATCTTATTACTATGGCAGTACATTTTTGTAAAGAATATTCACAAAGATCAATCAAATAAAATGTATCATTCAAATGTAATATGTTTAGCTGTAGCCACTGAATTCTCTATTATTTAAGGTGAGCAAATGTTCTGTTTGTCACCTGATACAATGTATGAGTGCAGAACTTAAGTTCTTCCGCTGGATTTTTATCCTTTCCAAGGCAATTTAGTTTGGAATACAAAAGATACATACATTACAATGTATCAGATTTTAGTCATCCTTTCTTTGTCCTGTCTCTCTGCTCCTACCCTTCCGTGCTCTAGCAATTGAAGCTCTGAAGAAGGCACACAGGGAAGAAATGAACAAGGAGTTGGGCAGAACGCGCAACTTTCAGAAAGGGTTTTCAGATCCAAATGCGCTCCAGCAACAGCATCGGTAAGCGACGATTGAAAAATGATTGAGGGAATCTTGACTCATGAATTGATTGCTGTAGCGTTTGATGAAAATCTTTGGGTGCGTTTTGGGGGCAAATTGACTTTGCCATCAATTTTAAGTGTAATATAGAAAAAGAAAAAGCTGGAGAGTAGATCTATTAATTTGTGTGTTCATTTAAATTCATTTGGATCAAATTCAATTTTTGCCCTACCTTTACAGTACGTCATCCTTTGACCCAACCCCTGTGTGCGTTTGGGATGCATCCCCTCTAGCTCATTTAGCTAAGTACAATCCTTTTATGGGAAAAGCTAATGATCTTGCGCTTTCAGTTTTCACTAGAAAACTTTTCTTTCAACAAAAAGATAGGTCAGAAAGACAGATTAAATAGGACCATTAAGGCCCTTATGCACCATAGATAGTCTAAAAAAGGAACTGACAACTCAAAAAGATGCCTAAACATATCAGACCTGGAAATGGAGATGATAGTAGTAGGCTCTATTTGGATAGATCAGGGGTGTCAAACAAGGACTGCGGACCAGATCTGGCCTGCAGGGTGCTTAAATCTGGCCCGTGGGGCCTGCCTGGAAATATCAAAGGACTGGCCCGCGGTGCTTCTGTCAGCCAAAAAGGGCCATGTGGGAGGGCACATGCAGCCCATTTTCAGCCTCCATTCTGACAGCCAAACACAAGCCTCGCAGAGCCCTTGTGAGGCCCCCATGCAGCCCATTTTGGTGGGCAAGGTGCTGCAGGAGGCATCCCTCCTGTTTCTCTCCCGCCCTCCCCCCCACTGCCATTCTGCGGAGAACTACAATGCTGATCCAGCCCTCGAAGAAATCCAGTTTGACACCCCTGGTATAGATTATCCTCTCAACCGGCTTCTGTATCATGACGGCCACGTTTTGTTCAGGATTTGCAAAATAAGATTCTTATTTTGGAGGAGACAGACCAGATTTGGGAGGAGGGAAGACTAGCAGAGAAAACTTAGATGGTGTTAATGGTGAAATCCTGGTATCTGTTGCAGGTCTGATGTGGAGTCTCTGAAGCGGGAGTTGCAAGTGCTCTCAGAACAGTATTCCCAGAAGTGCCTGCAGATCGGGGGCCTGGTGCAGAAGGCAGAAGAACAGGAACAGATGCTGCAGCGTTGTCAACAGGAGGGGAAAGAGCTGCTTCGGCAAAACCAGGCAAGGACTGGCGGTGCGGCCAATAGCAGGAATTCTGAGGGAAGGAACAATGACAGAGCCAAGTAGCATTCATTCATTCATTTTATTTATTTATTTAATTTTTTATACCGCCCTACTCCAGAAGGACTCAGGGCGGTGTACAGCCAAAATAAAACACAGATATACGAAAGTTAAAACAATTTAAAAAACATATTAAATAATTTGGTCCATAAGATTAAAAACCAACAAACCCAATTAAGATTAATAAAATTCGTATTTACACCAGCCTGGCTTGTTAAAAAAGAAAAGTTTTAAGAGCACGGCAGAAGGTGTGTAGGTCAGGGATAATTCTTAACTCGGGGGGCAATTCGTTCCAGAGGACAGGTGCTCCCACGGAGAAGGCTCTCCCCTTGGGTGTCGCCAGTCGACATTGTTTAGCCGACGGCACCATGAGGAGACCCTCTCTATGGGAGCGTACTGGCCGGTGGGAGGCTCTCAGTGGCAGAAGGCGATCTCATAGGTACCCAGGTCCTAAGCCATGGAGTGCTTTAAAGATAGTAACCAACACTTTGAATCACATCCGGAAAACCACCAGAAGCCAGTGTAACTTGCGCAGGAGGGGTGTTACATGGGAGCGTTGCGTCGCCCCCATAATTACCCGCGCGGCTGCATTCTGGCACTCATGAAAGGAGGACAGTTGCAGTCTCCTCCATTTAAAATTCAAATTAAATTTAAAGACCAGTGATCTTGCCATTCTTCTTACATGGTGGTCCTTGTCTTAGCAGCTAATTCTGGGAGATTTGGCACCAATTTTTGTGATGTCAGCCATAGACCTGTTTGGAATCCCTCGGATGCTGAGTCAAGTTGAGCAAACACTACTGAGCTCTGGAAAGACAAGCTTTGTAGAAACAACCTCAGATGTTTCTTCTCAAGGCTGCACAATTGGAGATGTAGCAGGCCATTGTGTAAAAATGATGCAACTATCCATAGTCTTTTGTCAATATAAGAAGTTAGACAGCCATGGTTTTGCTTTTTGTAACTCATCTTTTAATAACTTGAAAAGTTAAGAAACCAAAGGGGCAAAGCCAGAAACAATCTGTCTCTCTTGAGGATGTTATCAAGTGTATTCCTTCCATGGCCCTCAGTTATTGAAAAAAATATATGCTTAAATCGTTACCTAGTTTCAAAAAGGCATCCTCCTCCACCTGTTATATTTGATGAACGTGTTAATCTATTTCATCCTCATTCTTCCAGGAGTTGCAGAAGCGTCTTTCAGAAGAGATTGGCCAGTTACGAGACTTCATTGCTGCTCGGGGCTCACGTGACGGAGCTTCACACAATGAGAAGAGTTCTTGTGAGCTAGAGGTAAGGAGGGAAGGTTGCTTGTCCCCTGATCATTTTTGCAGTTTCTTTGTTTCAGGTATAATTTGGCTATGTAGGGTTGTGAATGAAAATAAACGTCTGCTGAATCCAGAAGCAGATGCACCCAGTTTTGCGGCAACAAACAGCTCTTTTAAAATGGAGATTGGGGAAATTATAGATTAGTCAGATTAATGTTTCTTCAAGACAATTGGTAGAAATGGTAATAGCAATAGCACTTAGATTTATATACTGCCCCATAGTGCTTTACAGCAGGGGTCCCCAACCTATTTGGCACCAGGGACCGGTTTCATGTTAAAAAAATTCCGCGGACCGGTGGCCATGGTTCGGCCGGCATAGAGGGGGAGCGGGGGGGAGGGGATCAGGCGGCGCATGCGCGCACGGGTGTGTGTGTGAGTTGACTTAGTCGCCCATCTCGGGGCCCCAATGGTGTGAGTGGCCGCGCCTGCGCTCTCCTGCCCCTGGTGTGCGCTCTGCCCAGGGGGCTGCCCCCTCCTCCTCCTCTCCGGCCCTTTCTAAGAGTTGTGCCGCTCACTGCGGCCCGGTTCCTATCAAGTCACGGACCGGCACCGGTCCACGGACCAGAGGTTGGGGACCCCTGCTTTACAGCCCTCTTAAGTGGTTTACAAAGTCAACATATTGCCCCCATCAATTTTGGGTCCTCATTCTACCCACCTCGGAAGGATGGAAGTCTGAGTCAATCTTGAGCCTGGTGAGATTTGACCTGCCAAATTGCAGGCAACCGGCAGTCAGCAGAAGTAGCCTGCAGGACTGCACTCTAATCACTGCACTACCACAGTTCATCAAGGGTAATCAAGGAAATAAAGAAAATCAAAAAGGATCCAAATCAATTTGGATTGATTCTAGGTTTTTTTTTTTTAAAGAAATCTACCAAGCAATAAAGTATGGTTGAACAAACATGGTTGATCAGGTCAGGTGAACCATGCCATAGAAAATCAGCTTGGTCATGAACACTATCAATTTCCTGCTTTGTATCAGACATCATTTTATTCTAAGGAGCAACCTAATTTTTGCTCTCTTCTGAGGGCAGTATCTCACCCATTTTACCACATTGAAAGTGATTTCAATAGTAGACAGTTGTGTCCTGAACATTTCCCTTTCCATCTTTCTTCTGAAGGTGCTTCTTCGAGTGAAGGAGAATGAACTCCAGTATCAGAAACAAGAAGTCCAGTGTCTGAGGGATGAACTCCATATGATGCAGAAGGTAATTTTCTAAAAGCAAATCAGAGTTCCTGGTTTGCAAGGAGAAGTGTGTACACATATAGGCGCAAACTGATCACTGCATTCCCTCTAACAGTATGCAGTGTTATCCAAACAACAGAAAAGTAGAAAGCTAAAGAAATTAAAGGCATCAGATAGAAAAGGAAACCCAGCTAAAGCCGTTTTGCACCAAATCAAATTCTCTGTATTGCCCCATAGCTTTCTGCCCTGGAAAATCACCTTCATATCCATGCCTCTCTTTATACTCTGCCTTTTATTATTTAAATGCTTAGGCTCTCTTTTTTGAGGATATTGTCAAATCTCTATAAATTCTCAGTCATTCTTTTTAACTTAATTCTTTTTTTGGTAATTTGATTCTCCTTGTTTATGATTGATTAATACATTTCTTTCATATTAGTCACTTACTTAATATTCAGCCCACATTCCTTCTTAATTCACCTTGACCTCATTTTATCATATTACATTGCATTCAACTTTATATTTCTCTTGTGACATATTTAACATTAAAAAAGTGGGTAAAAGCATGTTAAATATACAGCTATTGTCTTCTGATGCACATTCATGTCTTGCAATAGACCTACCTACTATTTGGCTAGAAACATTTCCACATCTTAAATTTTTTCTATCCAGGTTCCCATCTTTAACTAATATTCTACAATACTGGTGTACAGATCATGTAGATGCCTTAGCTTTTACCATTATTATACTATTTGCAAACGTTTCGTCCATTTTCCCTCTTATTTTCCCTATTATCCACAGCTACCTTTGTGTTAGATTGTGTATCACACAATCTAACATTCACCTCAAATCATTCAGCTTCTCAGCCAACACAATATCATCTGCATATTTTGGTTCATGTCCAGTATTCTTCTAACACAGGGGTGTCAAGCTCGCGCATCACTGTCGTGAGATGTATCGCAACTTTTTCCCCTTCGCTAAAATGTGGGTGGGCATGGCCAGCGTGTGATGAATCTGGCTCGCAGCCCATAAGTTTGACACCCCTGTTTTAGCATCTCTATAAGTCCATAAATAAATGAAACAACCAGGAAAGCATCCAAAATCCCTGTCTTACGTTCCATTCAATACCGAGCAATCTGCTCAGCATTTATTCTTATATATGCTTTGTTGCAATCATATACTGTAGAAATATAGAGGAAAGGTTAAATAAAGACATGCACAGCAAATTGCCATGATCTCAGTAGCTGGTTACCTCGAATACCTATGAGCTCACCTAATTAGCAGAACCAGATGTAGAAAGAGAGGAAAGGTTACGTACAG
Source organism: Rhabdophis nuchalis (assembly GCA_039707465.1). Taxonomy (NCBI): domain Eukaryota; kingdom Metazoa; phylum Chordata; class Lepidosauria; order Squamata; family Natricidae; genus Rhabdophis; species Rhabdophis nuchalis. The sequence continues at coordinate 93,055,425 of CM077648.1, read as the reverse complement.
ACATGCACAGTAAACTGCCATGAGCTCAGTGACCGATTACCTCAACTGTTTATTAGAACCAGGGACCATCTGGATATGTGGAGCTTCTACCTTGGCTGGGATGGTCTAAGACAGGGGTCTGCAAAGTCGGCTCTTTTAAGACTGGTGGACTTCAACTCCCAGAGAACTCTGGGAGTTGAAGTCCACCAGTCTTAAAAGAGCCGACTTTGCAGACCCCTGGTCTAAGAGATTGACAAGGATAATGTACCAATAAGATGCTGTTGCTACCCCTGCTTTTGCTTTGCTTGTTAAAACTGTATAAAAGCCAAATAAACTCTGCATAAGGGTGACAGACATTTTTGATACCACCGCTGTGATGGATTTCTGAGACCTACAATATACCACTGTTATTATATTTAGTAATAAACCTCCAACAAAAAAGATTCCATAATTCAAGCCTATTGTATAATTAATAACGTGCACTTCACCTCAGAAAGATACCAATGTCTTTTGTTTGTATCCTTCCTTTCTATTCTTTCTGGACAATGATATGTGCTTCCCCATGCAGGACAAGAAGTTTGCCTCAGGGAAGTACCATGATATCTACCTGGAGCTGAATCACATCAAGCAACGGTCAGAACGAGAGATCGAACATTTGAAAGAGCACCTGCGCCTGGCCATGGCAGCCCTAGAAGAGAAAGAGATGCTGCACAACAATATCGGTATAAAAAGGCCGTTTGCATTAAAGATACATGTTGTGTAAAGTGGAGCTAGCCAAGTTGCAAAGGCAGAAGGCGTTGGGGCCCCTTTTATCTCTCCACAGCAGAGGTGCACCTTGGGTTGGGTAACTTGCTGATTGCTTCACAGTGTTCAAAACCTTTCTCCTTGCCTTCTCTTCTCTCTCCTCCCCCTCTTTTGTATGCCAGAGGACAAATGCATAAACAAACTATTTCTAGAAGGCTCCATGAAATCAGGTTGAAAGCTACAGGTTGGTCACTGCTATTGTATTGGTCTAGTATACGAGACCGTCTCCTGCCCCATACATCCCTTCGTCCGATCCGCTCCCACAGAGAGGGTCTTCTCCGGGTGCCGTCAGCGGGGCAATGCCGGCTGGCGACACCCAGGGGAAGGGCCTTCTCTGTGGCGGGCTCGGCCCTCTGGAACGACCTACCCCCCGACCTTCGCACTATCTCGGACCTCCGCCTCTTCCGCCAACGTCTTAAGACGTATCTATTCCAACAAGCCGGCCTAGGATAGCCCCTACTTCTGACTTTTAAAATTAAAATTAATTTGGTATGGTTTTAAAATGGGTTTTTAGCACGGGTCTAATAATTTAATATATTTTAAATCGATTTTGTATTTTGTGGTTTTAATAATGCCTGTGCGCCGCCCTGGGTCCTAACAAGGAGAAGGGCGGGGTATAAATTTAATAAAATAAAAAAAATAGTACAGCTCTAAAATAAGTTTATAAGCCAAGGATGTTACAGCTACAATATATACATTGTCATCACCAAGGCATTTTAAATCGGGGGTCTCCAACCTTTGCAACTTTAAGTCTGAAGGACTTCAGCTCCCAGAATTCTCCAGCCAGCTTTGCTTTTTCTGGGAGCTGAAGTCCTTCAGACTTAAAGTTGCAAAGGTTGGAGACCCCTGTTTTAAATGATTTAATACTTCCATCTCCCATTACTATTAGCATGGCCACAAATCCTACTATATAGCAAAGATACACTTTTTCAATATAATTTAATGTTCTTAATTCTACTTCTTTCTTCGTTCCATAGGTTAGTTACTTTTTGGTGCACCACTTTGGAGAAGAAAGCAGCGTTCCTCTCCAGGAGCATTGGGCAAGACTTTACCAAATAGCCATCACATGCATCTGCATCACTCGGGCATGTTTTGGGCTGGATCCTACTACTAGCACCTTTTGGGGACTCTATACATGAAAATAATTTTTATATTTTGGGGGATGGGGTTGGGGATATGTTTTAAAATCTTATACTTAAGTTTCCCAGCAGTTAACCACAAAGGCGGACCAGATATTTCTCCCTAAAGTTCTTTTAGATCTAATTATTATTTGTCCCAAATATTTAGCTGTATTTACATTCAAAGTATTTATCTGCTTTCAGTTTTCTTCCAAATGGAGAAACAAAATCACACAAGCCTCAAGTTCAGGTTGTAAAGTGTTGCTTCACAGCAATCCATGTTGGAGATATGCTGTGCAGAAAGAATGTTGTATTAGTTACATTTGTCAGTGGAACTGGTTTGTCCAAAGACCATGCAGAGTTTATGTTTAGGGTCTATGAATAGCAATTATTTTCAGAACAACGGAAGATAAAAAATGTGGATTAAATGTCTGTGCATCCCATCTGAGTCTTCCTCCCCAAAAGTTGGATTCAACTAATGTGTTCTCATGGGGAGAAATTTTACTGTTGATGTTACCAGAGCCAAACAATGAAGGCGGCTGATTTTCTTTTATTTCTGCAGAGTTAACTTAATAAAATCATTGACTACAGAAATGTGTGGTTATTGCTTGGCAACAGAAGGTATAAATCTTGAACCGTTTTGCATTCCCAAAAGGTTGGCGCTTCCTCCTCTTATATTATCATTCTTGGCACTTAATGCTCTTTAGAGCTTCAAAGTGCTTTCCCTATTTTCCCTCTAATCTTAGAAACTTTTAAGGCAGATTTTTTTTTGGGGGGGGGGATTATTTACATTTTGTATGACTTGCAATAGATCATCAAATTCTTGACTCTGAATTGTTTGGCAATAGCAACAAGAAAAAATTTCCACTAAATTTGTCTGTTTTATTCTGTTCTGCAAATGTAGTTTTTTATTTAATTAAAGAAAGACTATAAAATATATCCATGCTTATTACATGGATAGGTAACTACTAATGTTCCTGTTACTTAGGACTATTTCAATAAATTGGTAGCATCAAGTAAACTTGGCTGGCTCAGAAGGCATAGCCTATTTAAGTAATTGAATGGGACATTTATCAGGAAATCCCAAAATGGCAAACTCAAATGGAAGGTCAAAAAACATCCCATAAGAAAACAACAACTCACTTCTCTATTGTTTTCAAGAAAACATATCATAATATCACCAGATACTGGGCTCAATGTGGAGGCTCTAAACATCCCTTAAGGAGGAATGCAAGTACATATTTATAGCAGTTACAATGTGCTCCCCAAACTTTTTCCTTCATTATCCAAAACTCTTTACCAGAAAATCCTTTTTACTAAAATAACTATATAAACACTTTTAAGTTAATTTAAATGTCCCACTTCTGATTGAGTAATAGATTTGTGTGTTGTAAAGTAAAACCACTTTTACCCAATTTTCGGAAATTACCAAGGTTTGGGAAGCATAGAATTAATAAATGCCCAAACATGATCTTGAACTTGACCCCAAATCACCCCGTTTTTGTATCTTAATGGGCTACTTGGGAACTTGAATTTATTTCTCTGTTCCTACCATATGCTGAGTCCTCTACAACTGATATCACATCTGAATGTAAAGGCTATTTGCAAACTAAACTTTGCAGATAATGATTCTATTTTTGCAAATCCATTATAAAAATGTATAATATATGTTTTGAATTTTGTTAAAATGCTGTTATCAGGAGTAAATATTCCAAAAGTAATGATACTCTTTCAGATATTCTTCCACCCACAATTTCCTTTTTTGTAAAAAATCTGCATTTAGTATAGTCCTTGTATTGATTATATTACACAATATCAACCTCCAGAATTAAAAAAAAAAAAAAATTAAGACCTCCCACACTATCATTCCATCATGCAATTTAATTAATTGGTCTCACCATATAAAATAAGCAGAGAGACATAATATTTTTTAACATGCATAGCTTTATCTAAGTTTTTTTCATGAGACAATTCCAGTAAGTTTGTAACATTTCTTCTATTTACCATCTCTCTCTCTCTCTCTCTCTCTCTCTCTCTCTCTCTCTCTCTCTCTCTCTCTCTCTCCACAAACACATACACACACAGCACCCTTCTATAATAACTCTGGCATATCAAGCTTCTCATTCACAAGATACTGCAAAATGATAAGGCTAGTTTAAAAATAATCAGCAATTTTATGTAAGCTGTAATTTCATTTGTAAGAAAAACAGATATTTCACAGCTACTTAAATCTTCTCCCTCTAAAAAAAAACGACCTTGACTGAACCAAGAGAATATAGTTAGCATATAATATGGGAGTCACTCTGATTAAACATGATTTACTCTATCCAAATCAGCGATATGCTCATCGCTTGGACTTGCATTGCAGATCCCTCTGGCTGAAAGGTGGCTGTAAAACAATTTGTCGCTTTTACACAGCCACGAAAAGCCACGTAAGGGGAAAATATTGCTCTTGGGAATTATATTTGTAAGTTACGGCTGGGTTTGAAATAGCTAAAATTCATTTAGTAGGAAATCCTACTAAAAATTGTCCTCTGCAAAAAAAAAAAAAATCGTCGTTGCAAAGAGAGCCGTGCACGCGTCACCCAATTCGGCCATTCCTTCGTTCTCTCATTTCGTAACCCGCTCCCCCCCCCCCCCCCGTCGCAATGCTTTTCTATAGCAGCCGATGGGGTCCGTAAAGGATGACGCCGAAATTAAACTCTATTTTGGTCGTATACCAACTGAGGAAGCGAACGGCACGTGCGTCCAGTACCCATCTCTGGCTATGGGAAACAAAGGAAAGGAGGGCTAGCCTCTTTTAGGCGATGCGTGTAGTCTGTGGAGAAGAGGAAGCGTACGTGACCATCCAGAAGCATTAGACAGTCGCCGTCAGAGACGAATCGCAGGGAGGAATAACATTCCTATTTCTTCGAGCCTCCCAAGGTTGGCGCTGTCAAGTAAGGTAGAAGCCTCCCTTCTCGGACTACATTCCCCACAAAGCATTGCTCTCACATTGTACGGTGGCCCTTTAGCCATACAAACCACTTTGACGGATTCCTCTCCCTCGGTAAGAATTAATCAGCTGATTGCTGAGAGCTCTTCAAAGAAACAATTGCTATTGTCAACAGAGAACTGTCAACGCGCTTACAACCCACAGGGCTGTTGAATCGCTGGTCCTTATCGCAGTTCTTTAAAATTCTTTAGTAAATACTTGCACGGCGATCTTGGCTCGTAATAAACACTAAAAAAGCAGAATCCAACTTTATAATTTCAATAAATTAAACATTATTTCTTAACTTTCGGGGAAATATACTTCAGAATTTTGTGTAAAATTTTAATACTTTTTATATCTTTGGTGAATCCTGTAAGTAGCCTTCGATCTCCCCGATTAATTTTTATACATCTTCCTGCCATTTACAATCCTGGAATTCGGGTAAATTTGACATTTAATCTACTGGTGCAATCTGTTCTCCTATTACGTTCCTCGCAGTTTTTCGGTATAATGAGTCAATGGAAAAGGCAGCCTTAGAAGAAAAGTTTCACATGAGTGTGTATCCCTCACACACACACACGCCTCCCCCCTCCCCTCAACTGTCCAAATTAAAAGTAGCCTGGATAATAGAAAACAATTTATTTTCAATAATGTGCATGATACTGAGATAGTTATAAAGGATAGAGATTAATAAACCTAAAGCCTAATCATTTGACAAAATAAGATTAGCAATCCCAATCTTTTTTTCGCGATGTCGAAGTCAAAGCAATTAAACCGAGAGAGACGGGCCGGGGGCCCTTCCCCACCCTTCTATAGCCATCAATTTACTTGGAAGTCACCGAGCAACATCGGGAGTTAGAGTAGAACCAGCTGCCTTGTGGTTTAACTCTATTCATCTGTCCTTAAACACCCCCCCCCCCATGTCCCCCGCGCTACGGGGGTCTCTACTTTCTCCAAGTCGAGGGACGCCAGCTTTCCCCCTTCTTTTTTGAGTCTAAGGAAGCTTCCCAAGAGAAAAGACGCAGGCATCGCAAAGGTGCTGACGTTTTATTATTCGCATTCTACTGCTGCCATATAACTGCATCTCATGGTTTTGTGCTTAAAACAAAACAAAACAATATTGCTAATTCGGTTTTTGGAACTGAGAAGCGACGGGGTATTTTGGAAACGGGGAGAGGTGCGAATGTACCTGGACGTGTTTTTGGGGTGCAATTCTCCGTGTTGCTAGGATGCCAGTTCGATCTTATATTTCCCTCTTTTAAAAAAAAGTATTCAGAGGTGCGCTTATTTTTTTTAACTTTTCCTCCCGAGTTTTTCCGATACCACAAACCGACACCTAGCAGCTCCGAGTCTTTCAGGTTGCAGCCCCGACGCTTTTCATTAATTTCTTTATTAACAACAACAACAACAACAACACTCCTAAGAGGGGAGAAGGGGGGGGAAACAACCTCAGTTCTTCCAGCAAGATGGCGATTGCTCGTACATGTAGTCTTTCAACAGTTAAGCCCTCCGCCAAGGCTGGCAAATTAGGGTTAATTCATTTAGGGAAATTGCTCTTCAAGCCCCTGTCGCCTCTTACCCCCTTCGCTTCTCGGGAACTTAGGTTGAGAAAGTGTTTAAGAGGAGAGACTCCACCTTGAAAAACCCAAACAACAGCTCGTATAAAATCTCCACTGTCTTTTAGTGGGGGGCAAAACAAATCGGGGGGCCGGGGGCACGAAGGCAAGTTGAGTTGGGGAGTGATGAGAGGTGTCTGAGATAAGTGGTTAAGTGGGGTACTTAGGCAAGGGGGCTGTTGTGTCCCCCTCCCCTTTCTCTCTTATGTAGACATACTTATTATTTTGATCCCATTGCAGGCAATGAAGTGCGTTTGGGGGTAACGGGGGGCGAGTGAAGAAAGACCCCATTCTACCCCTCTTCGTCCGAAGTCAAAAGGAAGATCCAGATGCGTCCCCAAGCCAGGTGCCCCCCAACTCCAAGCAGGGGGCTGCCAGGTGGACCTTGGGGGAGGGGATGGCTGCAAACTTCCCATCTAACAAAAAGGAAAGTTTTCTCAGCGCTAGCACTTGGGGAGGGGGCGGCTGGAGGACGGGACCCACAGCATGGGGGGCGAGGGTCCCCCCCAGAGACACCCCCAACCCGGGGGGAGCCGCTCCCCCCACCCTTCCTGGCCAGGTCTTAGCTGAGTCTCGGCTGGCTCGGGGCTCCCTGTGTTAGTTGGGGTCTGCTCCAGGGCTCCCCGCGCGGCTCTTGGGGCTCTTGGAGTGCCGGAACGGGGGTTTCCCGTTGGCCCAGGGGTGCCTCTTGCTGGTCGCTTTCCCTCTTGGCTGGGCTCCCCTCGGCTGCTTCGCTAGGGGGGAGCAAAGGGGAAATGTCGAGGCGCCCCACTCGCACCCAGCGCCGTTTGGGGCGCCCTGAAGCGGCGGAGGACGGCTGCAGAGGGAGCCGGCCGCGGGGACCAAGAGCACAAGGACCGGAGCAGCCGACGGCAGTGGTGCGGAACCCAAGAGCCACGGGGAGAAGCGGGAAAAAGCCGCTTTAGGCGGCGGAAGAAACACAGATGTCGGCGGCGCGGCGCCATTCGGGGCCTGAACAGGCAGCCAGCAACCCTGTCCTCACCGCGGTCCGCGCCTGAGCGCTAAATACCCGGATGCGCCGGCTGCTGCCTAGAGAGCCAGACACAGAGCAAGAAGCGGAGGCAGGGCGCAGCAGAAGCTGTCAGAAGAGGTGGGGAATTGAGTCCCAGAGAGAGAGAGAAAAAGAAGGCAAGCAGGAGCTAGGCTTGGGCACAAAGCAGTCCCCAAGCCTGAGTGCGGACACCTGCTTCCTTGAAAAGACGGGTGAAGCAGAAAGGCCTTAGCCAGAGCTGCTTCTCAGGAGGGGGGCATTCCCGAAGAAGACTGTCCCTGACCACACCCTGCCACCAGCTGCCTAGAAAGACTGTCAGGAGGGGACATCCTCCTTGGACATTAAAAAAGAACTCTCGTCAGAGAAACTGTTGGCGAAAGTTTAGCACATCTCAGCAGGATCTTCTGTACCACGCAGGCTGCTGGCAAGAAAGTGTCTAAAGAAAGTTTAGGACCAGCCCCGTGTGGCTTAGACACCAGACTTGTCTTTCTGAAGGGACACTGCGCGGCAGGATGACTGAAAACTCTACCACGGCACCTGCGGCCAAACCCAAGCGGGCCAAGGCAGTCAAGAAGTCCACGGACCACCCCAAGTACTCTGACATGATTGTGGCTGCCATCCAGGCTGAAAAGAGCCGGGCTGGTTCTTCACGCCAGTCTATCCAGAAATACATCAAGAGCCACTACAAGGTAGGGGAGAATGCAGATTCCCAAATCAAACTGTCCATCAAGCGGTTGGTCACCACAGGTGTCCTGAAGCAGACCAAGGGCGTTGGGGCTTCAGGTTCCTTCCGCCTGGCCAAGAACGATGAGCCCAAGAAGGCTCCAGTGAAGAAGGCCAAAAAGGAAGTCAAGAAGGCTACAACACCCAAGAAAGCCGCTAAGCCCAAGAAAGCTGCTGCCAAGTCACCGGCCAAAAAGCCTAAGCCCGCAGCCAAGAAAGCCAAAAAGAAGCCAGCACCAGCTCCAAAGAAAGCCAAGAAGCCAAAGACTGTCAAGGCCAAGCCGGTGAAGGCCTCCAAGCCTAAAAAGGCAAAAGCCTCCAAACCCAAAGCAAAGTCCAGTGCAAAGAAGTCGACCAAGAAAAAGTGAGGAGCGAGTTTGGGACTTCTTTCTTGGAACTTCTTCTTGACCTCTATTCTGTAAATAGGTTTCTTCTTTATTCTCTACTCATTTCTATTGCAGCTTTATAAAGACTGAGCAATTCTTGCCCTATACTTAAAAAAAAAAATATCCGTATGGAAGCTACATTGGGGGTTTTGTTTTGCTTTTCTATTGTAATTTGAAAGAGATTTTTATGTCATCATTTTATTTCCCTTCTCTATTAAGGTATGCAATACATGTGTCTAAGCATGAGGGAAGACTAATGAGGGAAATCTTAGTGTTCTTATTTTTGGAGGAAGATTTGAGAAATATTTGATGGAGGGGATGTGTTAGGTATGGTGGGCCTTCTTCAATTGGATCTCCTCAACTGAATATACCCACAACTGATCACTGTAAATGGCTTTTAAGAAAAACAACTGTTTTATCATGGATGAACAAGCTTCCAATTTAGCTAATATGGTGGGTGACTGTTTCTCGACCTAGTGAAGGCTGGATTGGTTGAGGTTAATAAGCTTTCCACTGACTCCATTCTTTCATAGGGGGACTGTGCTATTTACAGGAAAGATTGAAATGGGGGTCAGTGAAAAATATTGCAAATATTTGTATTTCTCTCTATTAATATTTGTACATATTGGCTACATTGGAATAAAGTGGGGATGTTAAATCTGTTCCTCAAAAGAAAATGGAAATAATAAGGGGCGGGGGGGGTGGGGGGTGCACAGACTCTGATCACCATCTGGTTCTGGCAATTTCAAGAGAAAGTGTTACAAAAACTATCTATTACCTGCTATTGCAATCTGGATGCCTCCCAATTCTGCAGTGTCTGCCACCTAAAATTACAACTTTTATATAAGGAGCATAATCTAAAGATTCCTCCCAATCTTCATTTTTTAATTATGGTCTTTTGAGGGTAAGGGAGGAAGAACAAATGTTAGGCGATAATAGATAACACAAACGTAGCCAATATTGAATCTAGGAAGCTGTATACAATTGTTGCTAAGATTTGGAATGTTTTTCCCCAAGAGGGGAGTGGAAAGCATAATTTTAAGTACTCCAGATTTTAAAAATTAAGTATGCTTATGTTTAAACAAGAAAATTCTTATAGGATTGATATCTGATTGTTCATTTTACTTTGTATGTGTAATTTTGTGCAAGGAAGATTTAGCTGTCTTTGTAATTTTAGGGTTTAAAATAAAATGTAAAACAAACTAACATCTTAGTTATTCTTCATTTCCATTATGCTGTGTAAAAATCATTTTTATAACATTGCAGATTGAGTTATATATCCTCAACACTAGACCATTGTACCATTATTCTTGATCAAATATGTTAACTTGAATGGAAAAAGGAGACAGTTCTTTGGTAATGAAAACAAAGCAGTCAGGAAAAAATATGTGCTCAAACCTAGGTTTCTCCATTCTGGTGTTCTCCAAATATTATATTCCCACTCCTGCATCAAACATCTGGGAAGCATGTGTTTAATAAAGCTTTATTATTCTATACAGATGTAGCTTTGGTGGCAAATTAAGGAATTGGATATTTGACAGGTTGAAAAGAAGTTTTCATCACAGAAAAATCAGTGTAACTTGGCCACCAGATGTCAGCACAACAAGACATAATCTCATTTTACCATGAAAATGTGTTTTACAGTAAAAATATCCAATCTGCTATTTAGTTCTTTGTCTAAACCTGTGTGAACTATAGACAAAGTTGCATTTACATTACAAATGTATGTGTGTGTCACAATTGTCTGCTACAATGTTGAAAACTTACATACTATCATAGATAGTAAACACATTTGATATTAGAACCATCAGATGGTCCCACAGTGTGGTTTGGAATTTGTAATAGAGATAGGAACAACTTGAATATTTGTAGAATGCAGAAAGTACTTTAAAGGAACAAATGCATCTATTCCTCCACTAATACCATGCAGATGTAGTTTTATAAAGTTAAACAATTTACATTTGACCAGTTTAAGATCAAAATTCCAAATGGAAAATTTCTGTGCAGTGATGTTCACTTTCTAGCTACATCTTCCCAATGGCTCTTGCATCCAGCCATACGATTGAGATAAAATAAAGGCAAATAGAGAAGGGAAATTGAAAGGAGACATGGCATCTGCATCACTTTCCATATATCGCTACACATATAGCTGAAAATATATGTCATTTGTCTTGTGATGCAGTTGGGAAAGATGCATCCACATTCACAATCATTGTTTTAAGTCAGCATGCCTGCACTCATTCACCATACATTGCTGTAAATAGGTTGCTCTGAAGTCAGCCAAAGTCTCCAAGTTGAACAAGTCTGTTTAAACACAATAATTTGGAAAATAGGCCTTGTGCTCCAATATTACCTGGTTTTGAAAGCAGGCATGTAAACAAAACCCTGGTACTTCCAGTTTGGAAAAAAATCTGAAAAATAGAATAAGAACAACTAACATTCTTAGCTGAAACTTAAGCAGGTTTGGGGTGAATTTCTGTCCTTGAAGATCAAAGGAAGAAATAACATAAAAAACAAAGTCCTGTAAACTAGTAATTGTAAACATATATTATCAAAGAACAGGGAATATAAGAGCATATCCTTCTTCCAATTGTAACAATTTTTAAAACTCTCATTTTAAACAAAACCTATATCTTTTTGGCTACTTTCCAGATTTTCTTCACATACCCAAACATTCTCCAAGCAAAATAAAAATATTCAACACATATAAGCAACATATTAAATTAGAACAGATCTAAAGGGTAGCATAAAACCATGTGTAAATATTACATGCAGGAGCAAAAAGATTCTGGCATGTTGATCAATTATTTCCACATTTATTTGAGGATTGTGGGCAATTTCCTGAGTCCCTTAACAACTGGACTTTTCAGTTTCAATTTTTTTTGAACTAATAGTGGGGAACCAGAGCGTAAAATGTGTATTTTTCCTAATTTGTTCAAGTACATCTTTAGTCATTCAAGGCAGGCAGGAGAATAATGTGAATAATAACATGTAGAAGACCTACTTCACTGCCTGATCTATAATTTTGCTTTATTAATGCATTGCTATAGCCATTTATTTTGCATGATATAGATATGTTATTTGTTCCTCCCTCATTTGTTCCTTACCGTCTCTGATCTCTGTAGGGGGCTTAGAGTCTAGCCCAAAACATAAAGGAACAATATAAATTGTAACAATGACAAACAACAAAACAAAAATCAAATCAAATCTGGGTACAGAAACCTACAGCTGTTGAAAAAGAAGTTGGTCTCTTTATCAGGGAACTTTGGATTTCACATACTATTGTAAATCTCAAAAGCCAGGCAACTTTATACAGGAAAGGCAGTCTTTCAATTAATATGATCCTAAACCACTAATTGTACAAATTGTAATCAGAACTTTGAGTGGTCCCCAGCAACAAACCAGATATATACTAGACATTTCAGCAATGTGGGAGTGCTTCCTAAACTGGACAAAGTAGTTCTGCTTGAGGAAAATACTTATTGTTTAATGTAATAAACACTTATTTTAATAAATATTTATTCCTAATCCATCTCATTATTATTTTTTTGCAGAAGGATTTCAATGAACTCTTACTACAGTACTGGTAACAGGATAGCATTTTTCAGCATAAATGTCTATGGAGATTCTCAGTGATGCAGTTGTCCCAAAGGTGTATTTTCAAAAAGCAATTGGATTTTGTTTTCCTTTGGAGACGTTTCGCTTCTTATCCAGCTTTTTGAAGCTTCTGGGATGAAAAGCGAAACATCTTCAAGAAAAAAACAAAGTCCAGTTGCCTTTTGAAAAAGCACCTTTGGGACATTTTTCAGCATACAAACAAGATATCTAGATCAGCAAGCTAGTTTAGGAAGTGTGAGTGAGCTGTCCCTCTCTGCGATAAACTTTTTAAATTTGGAAACAGAGACTTTCTAGTGTGAAATCAGAGCAGGGTGGAAGGGTCATTCTACAAGCCAAGAAGAGAAGTTATTCTGCAGCAGATGTTCCCCTCCAGTTCCCACCCTCCTTATCTTACTCAACAGAACATCACATTAAAATCCCTGGGTGTGGATCAGTCAATTCCAGAGAATTTTTGGATCCCATGTGGGCTTGTATTAAAGGGAAAAGCACTGGCAATTTGAACTGTAATCTAACCACGAAACTTAGCAAAACATCTCTAAAGTTTCTACTTTGGAAAGTTTGCAATTGGCAGTGTAACTTTCTTTGATACAGGCATTTACCTGTCTGGAGAAGTATTGGAACTCAGAGGAAAAAGTTCGAGCGCCTAAAACCCCAGTGCTTTTGAGTAGAGTAAAAACAGACCAATAGTCTTAATATATACTGAATACTATTTGATTTCCTTTGAGAAATAAAGATTGAGCAAAGATAACAGGCAACCAGGTAAATTCATTGTGCTATGTTCCATTTCCAGAAACATCCAGAAGCTTCAAGAGCCATTGCTTGTGTTGAGCCACATACAAGTAATCACATGTTGCTCTGGTCTGGTCTGTTAACTCAGCAAAAATGAGCTTCTCTTTTTCACAGATTTCAGTTGCATTAACTTGGTGGAGGAGAGAAGAAAATACCATTTATTTCACAACTATTCTTATTATTCCACATTAACATTTTCAAAAGTTTCCATTGTTTTTCTAGCCAGACATCTCCTTAAACCGGTATTTCTTAAAGTATGGCCCTATGACCAACCCACCCCCAGAGATCCCCAAGACCCTCTCAGGAGTCTGTAAAATCAAAATTATTTGCCAGCCTATGTTGAAAAATAATACACCCTTAAAATCCCACCAAATAATCATAAGAAGCAGTAATGGTATAAAATGCATCCAGTTTAGTTTTTAATACAATACATATCAACAAATATGACAAATACGAACAAAACTCTTTGGGGATCCTGCATAATTTTTAAAAGTGAAAAGGCATCCTAAGAGAAGCAAAGTTTAAGAAACAAATGAAAAATTGAGGACAAGCCTGATCAGTTAATTCTAAGCAACTTAATTTTAAGTTAACTTGAGCAAGCTTTCAGGTTTCTTTATATTCTTTCCTGTTAGGCCGGCATTACTTGTTCCAATAATCCAGGGGTCTGCAAAGTTGGCTCTTTTAAGACTGGTGGAGCTATGCTGGCTGGGGAATTCTGGGAGTTGAAGTCCACCAGTCTTAAAAGAGCCAACTTTGCAGACCCCTGCAATAACCCATCTGGCTATTTTTCATTCCGCTCCTTACCAGACAAATGGCTATCTAACATCTTTTTAAATTTCGGTTCAATTTCTGCCCCGCTTTAGAGTGTCAGAATATCATCCCACCCACCACCCACCACCTAATGTTTCCCTGTCTCTTTAAATAAATTCTGCTGCTTATTGGTGCGGCTGAAAGGGGAGAAGCCTTTTCTGTTCTCTGATTGGCTGCTCAGTCCACACCTCTTTTTACATGAAGCCCTCGCCAGTCGTATCTTGCCTTCTCCCTTTGTCGGTGTGGCTCTTTCCTTCGGAGCCATGTGGTGCCGCCAGTTCTTACGGACCCCGTTTGTTCTGGGGCAGTGCAGCCCTTTGCGGGCGCAGTCTGCTTTGGCCCAGCTCAAGCACCTGCTGGAGGGTGAGCTGGAGGGTATCCGAGGGGCCGGGACCTGGAAGAACGAGAGGGTGATAACATCAAAGCAAGGCCCGCATATTAATGTGGAAGGCAGCCGAGGAGGTAAGCCGTTTGGGAAAGAGAAAAGAAACAGAAACGAAGCTTTGGGGAGAATACAGAAAATTATTTGGCAATAGTTTCGGGAAATCATGTTCCTCTTTCTTATTGAACTGACATATTTGATAAGCAGAAACCAGACTGTCATCTGATGTAGGTTAATGGTGCTGGTAGCCCTACAAGAAAATGAATTTTAAAAAATCAGATGAAGTATAAGGATTTAGTCAGTTAACTCAGAAGGTTGAGAGAGAGAGAGTTATTAACAGAGAGATAGAATCAAGATCAGGTGAAGTGTTAATACCACTTCATAATGTTTTGGTAAGACCACACTTGGAATATTGCATCTAGTTTTGGTCACCATATTATAAAAAAGATGTTGAGACTCTGGAAAGAGTACAGAGAAGAGCGACAAAAACGAGTAGGGACTGGAGACTAAAACATATAAAAGAACGGTTGCTGGAATTGGTTATGTCTAGTTTAATGAAAAGAAGGATGAGGAGTGACATGATAGTAATGTCCCAATATATAAGGGGCATCCATAAAGAAAAGGGAGCCAATCTATTCACCAACGATGGAAAGGAATCAAGGAGAGAAGCAACCTAGAACTAAGGAAAGATTTTCTGACAGAACAATTAATCAGTGGAACTGCTTGCCTTCAGAACTTGTGAATGGTCCAACACTGGAGGTTTTTAAGGAGAGATTGGACAACAATTTGTCTGAAATGATATAGGGTTTCCTGCCAAAGCATTGGTTTGGACTAGAAGACCTCCAAGATCCCTTCCAACTCTGTTATTCTGTAATCAGTTCAATCCTGGGCAGTGGCTGCGGAGGAGTCAGGAAGGACTACGTTCCAGCCAGTTGTCCTGACTATACAGGGAGTTTACTTTAGAGAACTTTTCTCTTGCATGGGACAACTCCTACTGACTCTGCAGAAAGAGCCATGTCATTTTCTTGGGAACTATGCATCCATGATCTTCCTAACCTAGAAAGGTTCAAACACAATTGTTACACATCCCATGGGATGTCCAGTACTCTTTTTAAAAAAAAATATTTTTTATTATAAACTAATAACAGAAAAAAAAACAGAAAAAAGGACATTAACAAGACAAAACTACATAGATATAACTGGGAGTGACTCACCCCCTATATGTATAAGTTACCAGGTAACATCATATATCATCTTACTACATTTCCAGTTATTCCAGTTATTTCTATTTATCTATATCTTACATTTATTAATCTTTAGTTCTTTATAACTGTTACTGCTCCATATATTTATTTTATTTACTATTTACATATCTACACTGTATATTTTTCCCTATCGCTTACCCCGTAATCTTTTTACCTCTATCCATTAGTATCATTTTTCCCAACTTTGATAAAATAAGAATATATGTCAGTCTATCGCATTCAGCACACCAGAAAATTTTGTTGATAATTAGTTGGTTTGATGGTAGCTCCTTCCCTTTCCAAAACTGTGCATATACGATTCTGGCTGCAGTGATAATGTGTGTGAAAAGATACCAGTCTATCTTCCTTATGCCTCCGGGGTTTATTCCCAATAAATAAGCCTCTTGTTTTAGTTGAAAGGTGATTCCTATAATCTCTGTAAGCCAATCTTTTATCTTACCCCAATATCTTTGGGCTTCTGGACATGTCCACCATTGATGATAGAATGTGCCCCTGGCTGACTCGCATTTCCAATATTCTTCAGGTGTTCCAGGAAACGTCTTCACGATTCTTGCTGGTTGTATATGCCATCTGTAGAGCATCTTAAAAATATTTTCTTTAAAAGACACTGCCTAATTCCGTCTGCTTATTTCAAACCACATTTATCATTTTGCTCCCTATGCCTTCCATTTAGAAGCAACATTTTAACTCTTTAGTATTTCTTTTTGTTTGGTCGTCTAAATAACTTGACCTGCACTGTATCATTTGAGAATATATTAAAAAGAATTGATACTTGGAATTTTGCTGAACTGGGAACCAGTGCACAGGTTACAGGCTTCTGAGTGAGAGTTAATCTGGTGTATAAATGTTCATACCACCTCCATGGCCAATCCCTTCCCCATTACACACACATGTGCATTGTTGTGATAGTTGAGTGGAGAAAGTTGGAATAGGTGGGGAAAGTGAAAATAGGGGCAGACTTTTAACGGTTGGAATCAACTTTTTTGAACAAGACCATATTATATTCAGACAAGAGTGAGTTTGGGGTAGATATGGGGATTCATGTTTTTTAAGACTGATACCTTTTGTAGGGCTTTCTACTTTCATTTTCATCTATTTCCCAAATTTATTCATAGCACAGACTCTTAAAGTTTCTTTAAGCCTATCAGTGCCAAAGGTGATTCCAAGCCAACAAGAAAGAGATTCAAGTGTGCATATTTTGGACCTCAGTTTACCTACCTCTGGAATAGATTAATATTACAATTTAGCTTTGATCTTGCTATTCAAATGATTAATCTTTGCATTTATATCCATAGTTCTGACTCCATACATTACGATCCAAACAAAGGTTCATTCTCCCATATTTGCTAGTGTAAAGAAAGGGTATTTGTTAGTAATCCAGTAGGCCTGGACCTGCATATACTGTATGTGGAGGGTTTTGGGCGTTTTTTGGGGGGGGGGGGAAATAGTATCAAAACCTGCAATTATTGAGGAAGATCTGTACAGTAATGTTATTATTAAGGGTCTATCTTCAAATATTCAAATCTCAGAAAACAAGAGACAAAATGATGTCTGCTAGAAGTCCTAACAAGCAGAAGCTGAACAGAATAAGTGGACCAAACCATTTCATGATGTAAAGTAAAACCCTATATACCGTATTTTTCAGAGTATAAGACACACCAGAGTATAAGACGCACCAAGAGTTTGAAGAGGTAAATTTGAAAAAAAGTTTTTGCACTCTGCAGACCTCCCAAAGCCTCTGTACGCCTCATTTTTTGTGAGAAACAGGGCATGCAGAGAGGCGGGGGGGGGGGGAGGAAAATGCTATTTTCAGTGTATAAGACACACCCAGATTTTCACCCTCTTTTTGGAGGGGAAAGGTGCATCTTATACTCCAAAAAGTACGGTATCTATAATCTAAAAACTGAAATTTAGAACATGTTTCTATGTATAATGGAAATGTAGAATTATTTAAGAAGTTGCATAAGGCTGGACTCCTTGTGACCAATTCCTTTCCTCTTCTTACCATATGTCATTTTTTTTTGCAGATATCCTGAATTTCTGTGCCAACAATTACCTTGGACTTTCTAGTCATCCAGAAGTCATCCGTGCTGGACATGATGCTCTGGAGAAGTACGGAGCTGGCCTCAGTTCTGTCCGCTTCATCTGTGGAACACAAGTAGGAAGGCATAGGAATGCAGTTCTGTGTAAAAGCTATCATTTTATAATTCAATTAATAATGCCTTATAGCACTATATTTGCAGACCAAGCATTTGAAAATTTGATTTTCCTGCTAAGTTGCTCTGGGGACAATTTTTAAGAGTTACAAATTTTTAAGATCACGGCAAGGTTCTATTGCGGTGGTAGTCAACCTTGTCCCTACCGCCCACTAGTGGGCGTTCCAGCTTTCATGGTGGGCAGTAGGGGTTTTGTGCGATATTGAAGCACTTTCCTTTTTTAAATTTGACTTCCCTACTTTATAAATCACCATTACTGTGGAACTAGTGAGCGGTTAGAAAATTTTACTACTAACAGAGATACAAAAGTGGGTGGTAGGTATAAAAAGGTTGACTACCCCTGTTCTATTGTATTATTTTTAAGGATGGTTTAGCACTTCAATTTGAAGGCAAAAAGACGTTGGAACATATGGGGTGCTTCCATCTGCAAACTTTGGAAGGAGCTGCATCTTGCAGGATCCAATCTGGAAAGGTCACTGGGAGCAGAGAGTTTGTCTTCTGATTTTTGGACCCATCTTCAGGGAATTTCTCTCTAGCTAGCTCTCTCTAGCTCGGAAGACAAAACCTCGGATCCCAATGATGGACTCAAATTGGATTCTGCAACATTATCCCGGGACAGGTATATTCACCTTCATTCATGTGCTGCATCTTGAATTGAATTGAATACTTTATTTGGCTAAGTGTGATGAGACATACAAGGAATTTGTGTCTGGTGCAGCAGCTCTCAGTGTACATGAAAAGCAACTAAATAATAATTAAAATAATAATACCAATAAGAGGAGGTAATAAAGACAATAAGAAGGATAAATAATAATACTACAGTCATACCACATGGGTAAATGCACATAGACATTAAATAGCACTGTGAGAATTAATGTTCAGCAGAGTGATGGCATGAGGAAGAAAAACTGTCCCTGCGGCTAGTTGTTTTGGCTTGCAATGCCCTATAGCTATGATGGCAAACCTATGGTACGCGTGCCACAGGTGGCACATGGAGCCATTACTTAGGGCACGCAAGGCGTTGCCCTGTCAGCTCCAGCGTGCATGCGCACACTGGACATCTGATTTCGGCCTTCATTTTCAGCTGTTTTTCGCCCTCCGGAGGCTTCCCTGAACGCAACGCGCAAACTGGAAGTTCAGGAATGGACTTCTGGGTTGTCCATAGGACCATTTTCTGCCCTCCAGGGGACAAAAAACAGCTCAATGCGCAAACTGGAAGTTTGGGAATGGACTTCTGGTGTGTGCATTGGGCTGTTTTTCGCCCCCCGGAAGCTTGATGGAAGCCTCCTAAAGCCTCCAGAGGGAGAAAAATGGCCCTATGGGCAACCTAGAAGTTCAGGAATGGACTTCTGGTTTGTGCATTGGGCTGTTTTTCACCCTCTGGAGGCTTCAGGAGGCTTCCTGAAGCCTCCAGAGGGCGAAAAATGGCCCAACATGCAAACCATAAGTTGGAAAATGTGCCATTTCTGGCCTCTGGAGGGCCTTGGGGGTGGGGCAGGGGAGGCTGTTTTTGCCCTCCCCAGGCTCCAAGAAATCTATGCGTGCATGCGTAGGGCAGCAGGGGGGTGTCACCCGCATATACGCAGGGGGTACAGTGTGGGAGGGCATTAAGTTATGGGGGTGGGCATGCGAACGCTGTCCTGAGGGGAGGAATTGAAACAGTTAATGTCCAGAATGTTTGGGGTCTGTCTATATCTTCTCAGCCCTCCTTCTGACCCAAGTGATATAGAGGTCTTCTATAGAAGGCAGGTTGATTGCAATTCTATAGTTTACAGTTTCAAATCTCCCAGGACCTTTTCCCAGTACAGCACAATCCCAGGCTGAAGGAATTGCAGGCGGATGTCACATAACATAATGCTGCTTATGACTCTTATCTACTTTGTGTAAGAAAATGAGATTGAAGCAAACCATGATTAATCAATGTATGCCTGCATTGTGGTTTGTATCACCAAATATATGGATGTAGATTGTTCAACCTGCGTGGGTAATAGTGATAGCTGTGGCCATTTATTTTGGAATTCTTTTTCTCTTACTTTCCAAATTTTCAGAATATACATAAGGATCTGGAGAAGAAGATCGCTCGTTTCCATCAAAGAGAAGACGCCATTCTCTACATCAGCTGCTTTGATGCCAATGCTGGGATCTTTGAGGTTGTTAACTTTGTGTAAATAGGAGATTAATAATAATAATAATAATAACAATAATTTTAATACTTATAAACCGCTCCCTCTCCCCATGGGGACTCGGGGCGGTGCACAGGTAGAATAAAAACAATAAAAATATACAAACAATTCTAAAACCAAATTAAACTAACCTGTGCTAAAATTCCCATAAAACTAACTATACTAAAAACTACCCAATAAAAACCCCAAGACAGGGAGACTATCCCAGGCCGGCCAGACAGAAAAAGTGAGTTTTTAATTTAAGACGGAAGGAGCGGAGGTCCGTGGTCGTTCTAATATCGGGGGGAAGGTCGTTCCAGAGGGCCGGGCCCGCCACAGAGAGAGCCCTCTCCCTGGGCGTCGCCCGCTGACAAAGTCTAGTGGACGGCACCCGGAGAAGTCCCTCTCTGTGGGAGCGAATCGGCCGTGAGGATGTATGAGGCAGGATCCGATCCCGCAGATAGCTAGGTCCCGAGCCATGGAGCGCTTTAAAGATGATAATTAACACCTTGAAGCGCACCCGGAAGGCGACAGGTAGCCAGTGCAGCTCGCGCAAGAGCGGTGTTACGTGGGTAGACCTTGCGGTCCCCATAATTGCTCGCGCGGCTGCATTCTGGACTAGCTGAAGTCTCCGGGTGCACCTCAAGGGAAGCCCCATGTAGAGGGAGTTACAATAGTCCAGTCGGGATGTCACGAGCGCATGAGTGACTGTGCGAAGGGCGTCCCGATCCAATAGGGGGCGCAATTGGCGAACCAGGCAAACCTGGTAAAATGCCCTCCTGGCCACGGCTGTCACTTGATCTTCCATGGACAGCCGGGCATCCAGGAGGACACCCAAATTGCGCACCCCATCCACAGGGGCAAGATGTTCGCCCCCTATGGCCAGCGATGGAGTAAGCTGGTTGAATCGGGCAGCCGGAAACCACAGCCACTCGGTCTTGGTCGGGTTGAGCCCGAGTCCGTTGCTTCCCATCCAGATCCGTACGGCTTCCAGGCACTGGCACATCACCGCTACGGCATCGTTGGGGTGGTTTGGGGTAGATATATACAACTGAGTGTCGTCAGCGTATAGATGGTACTCTACCCCAAAACCACGGATGATCTCACCCAGCGGCTTCATGTATGTGTTAAACAGGAGGGGCGAGAGGACCGACTCCTGAGGCACCCCACATGTGAGGGGTCTCGCGGTCGACCTCTGCCCTCCTGCCAACACAAATTGCGATCGGCCAGAGAGGTAGGAGGAGAACCACCGCAAAACGGTGCCTCCCACCCCCAACCCCCCCAGCCGATGCAATAGGATACCATGGTCGATGGTATCGAAAGCCGCCGAGAGGTCTAATAGGACCAGGATGGAGGAACAACCCCCATCTCTGGCCCTCCAGAGATCATCAACCAACGCTACCAATGCCATCTCGGTGCTATGCCCGGGCCGAAAGCCGGAGTGGCGCGGATCTAGATAATCAACTTCCTAACCATGGCTTAGTCTGCAATATTCCAGAAATCTGTATATGGAAATAAATGTAGAAGTATAGAGAAAAACATTACAGATGTCAAAGGAAAATAAAGTAAAAACGTTTTATAATTAGTTATAATCTGTGTTATAATCTGTTATAATTTACATGTATACACAATACAAAATAAACATACTAGCAATCCAAATAGCAACAATAAATGCTTTAGCAATGTTAGAATTCCCATTGGTGATGGGATTGTTTTTATAACTATTCCAGTGATGGTGAACCTATGGCATGGGCGCCACAGGTGGCACGTGGAACCATTTCTTAGGGCATGCAAAGCGCTGCCCTGTCAGCTCCAGTGCGCATGCATGCGCTGGCCAACTGATTTAGGCCTTCTTTTGAGGCTGTTTTTCGCCCTCTGGAGGCTTCAGGGAAACTCCTGAATCCTCTGGAGGTGGTGGGGGAGGCTGTTTTCACCCTCCCCAGGCTCCTAGAAAGCCTCTGGAGCTTGTGGAGGTCAAATAAAGAATGCCAAAAGTAGGGGGTCACGCACATAGCATTATGGGTGTGGCACGCCCCTGCACGACCCCCCCTGAGCTCCCTCCACTTTTGGCACGCGAGCCAAAAAAGGTTCGCCATCACTGAACTATTCTATTTGTTTTCTGGTATTTACAGGCACTTCTGACGCCCGAAGATGCAATACTGTCAGATGAACTGAACCATGCCTCCATAATTGATGGAATCCGTCTTTGTAAAGCCAATAAGTATCGTTACAAACATATGGATATGCAAGATCTGGAAGTCAAACTGCAGGAGGCGCAGGTTAGTAGCTGGGTGATTCTGAGATTGTTCAGTAGTACAGAACTGCCAAAAACCAAAGCAAAACAAAATCCTCAGAATCTTTAACTAGCCAGAATCCCACGCCTGTACTCTTGTCACCCACTGCTCTGCACAGAAATGTCGTCTTCGGATGGTGGCTACAGATGGTGCTTTTTCCATGGATGGTGATATTGCCCCATTAAAGGAAATATGTAGCCTCGCTCAGAAATACAATGCCTTTGTTTTTATCGATGAATGTCATGCCACTGGATTTCTTGGGCCTAACGGCAGGTAAGAAACTATTACTTTTTTCAGATGGAAAGGATGTTAGAAAAGCAGCTATATAGTGACTATATGTCGCCGCCCTGAGTCCGTTTGGAGAAGGGCGGGGTATAAATTTAATAAATAAAATAAATAAAATAAAATAATGTATTGACAATAGCAAATTCAAATTCGTTTCTGTGTTGCTTTTTGTCAAAAAAAACCCCACGCATTTTTATAACACATACAGCAGTGTGTGTGTAGGTATACACAGCCTGCTTTCTGACTTCTCACATCAAATTATCCTCAATTTCTTAAATAAGCTGTGATGTCCAAAGCACACAGCAAAGCAATAGCACTTGGACTAGTGGGGTCTGCAAAGTTGGCTCTTTTAAGACTGGTGGACTTCAACTCCCAGAATTCCCCAGACGGCCATGCTGGCTTGGAAATTCTGGGAGTTGAAGTCCACCAGTCTTAAAAGAGCCAACTATGCAGACCCCTGATGGACTAGAATGGAAGTTAAGCCATCATAAAAAGTTTGATGGAATAGGGATCTGCTTAAAGGATGATGATGACAACAACAACAACAACGTGGTTTGCCATTCTGCTTGTAAAATGACAACAGGTACAATGCATTCTGTGCTGTATTTACATTTGTGTGAAATTCTGTATACAAAGGGAAGTATTAGCCTTTTATTTGTGCTTGTACTACCCCTTGTACATAAGTCAATTTTTTCTCAGACTGTTTCTGGGAATTCTTTTGAGAATTGATCACGATCAATTAGATAAGCATCCCTAAAACTATGTTAATCTTCTGCAAGTGCTGTTTGGAATAAGCACCTTTAGATTATATATTCACATTGAGGTGTATAATATTCAGATCCAAAGTGGGCAAAGGTTCTTCAAACTCAACATGAGTACCTTCTTTAAAGAACACTTGACAAGTAGAGAAGGAGCTCCTATGCTGGATCCGAAGCATGTTTGTTCATTTGGGATCTGAATATACTGTATGCTGCTTGCCATCAGATTTTGTTAGTCCCCGTTTTCAAATAGATTCTTTTGAATACATCTCCCAATTCTTTCTGATACGTAAAAGCCCTTTAATTAGCAAGAAGGAGAACATGCTTGTTTGAAGCGTTCTCTGCAGATAGAACATCAAATTTATTTGGGAGTGGCTTCTTATGGTGTGCATACAGAGACATGTGGAAGACAATTCTAAATTGGTTAGGGGCAAAGTCTTTTTAAGGGAGACTTAAAAAGCAAAAACATGCAAAAATATGTCTGATATCTTCCCTAATTGATGCCCTCCAGATGTATTGAACTGCAACCCTCCAGCATCCGTGTTGCTGAGTTGGAGAAGACTGTAATAATGACTTGTATTCCATTAGAAGTTACAGGTTTTCCCTTTCAGACTAGGTCTGTGATGGCTAACCTTTTTGGTGGTGGGTGCCCAAAGTGCACATGTGCATGCACGCAGCCCCAAAATTCAATGCGAGCCCCCTGTGCATGCATCCCCCTGTGCATGCATGCACATCCCCCCACATGTGCACCCTCCCACCCAGTTTTGACTCCCCCCCCCCCCCCCGTGCACATGTGCACATGGTCCAAGTCCCCCCCCCTCCATTTTGGTTTCCAGGTTGGTGCAGGAGGCCTTCCAGGCCCAAAATGGGGCAGAGACTCACAAACCAGCTGGCTAGCGGGAGGCACGTGTGCATGCATGGTGGACCTGGGTTGGGGCGATGGCTGGCATGCCCGCAGAGAGGTCTCTGCGTACCATGTGTAGCATGCGGGCCATAGGTTCACCATCATGAGACTGGGTAGTTGTTTGTATCCTTATCTTCTGAAAAATGACAATGAAAGGGCAAGGCTACGGCAAGTGTAAGCATGCTGATTTTGGATTGTTGTTACTTCGAGTTGAACTGCCTAGACCCATGATGGCGAACCTATGGCACGCGTGCCACAGGTGGCACGTGGAGCCATTTGTCAGGGCACATGAGGTGTTGCTATCAGTTGGCCAGCGTGCATGTGCGTGCTGGTCAGCTGATTTTGGCCTTTTGAGGCCATTTTTCGCCCTCTGGAGGCTTTGGGAACGTACTTCTGGTTTGCTCGTAAGGCTGGTTTTAGTTCTCCGGAGGCTTCAGGGAAGCTCCTGAAGCCTCTGGAGGGCCTCCAGGGGAGTGGGGAGGGCAAAAAAAGCATGCCAAAAATGGGGGGGAGCATTGGTCGTGCATGCACGCACACTGGGTCATGCACAAAGCATTATGGGTGTGGCACACCCACGCATGACCCGCCTGCGCTCCCCCCACTTTTGGCACGCGAGCCAAAAAAGGTTCGCCATCCCTGGCCTAGACTATTAAGGTTCTTTTCTCCCTGCAGGGGCACCGATGAGCTTTTGGGAGTGATGGATCAAGTAACTATAATCAACTCAACACTTGGAAAAGCCCTTGGGGGAGCAGCAGGTACCAGTTTCAGCTAATGTTTTAAACCTACAGTTTCTAAACCTTGGAAGCTTTTTAGGAAAGCCAAGGCAATTTATTTTCTATTCTAGCTTACTAATGTGTGCCTTGCTTTACATCAAAAGCCGTTTTGCAGATCTTTCTGCTCCTTTCATGGAAATCAATTTGAAGGAGACCAAGGATTTATGGTCTTGTGCCATAACTAAAGACACCATCTTTGCTTATTCCAATCTGGTACTTTCCAGATGTGTTGGATACCAATTTCCACCATTCCTTGCCAAGATGGTAGGCTTCATTTTGAGGAAGGCTGTGCAAGATGGAAGTTTGCATAAGAAAAGTCAATTTAAGAGAATGATTGAGCTGTCCGGTCGTAGTGTTATTTCTGTCCATTTCCTGGTCATCTGTAGCTCCTGGGAACGTATCACACCAAACTAATTGATCCATCAACCCCACCAAACTTTTTTTATGAAAGGAGGAAGCATTTTGGATAAGTTTTTCTTCCCATATCTGCATTCCTTCACATTGTTTTTCTCTATTCCAACTATGGAGGGATCAAACTCTTTTCCTGAAACCTTTTGAAATGAAATCCTAGCCAAACCTCCAACCATATACAACTCTCTAAATACTACCTCTGGCAATATCTATATGACCATTAGATAAAACTGGCTGCAAGCCACATTCAATCAACCATTTTTTGATATTTCTGGAGTCCCTTAACATTGCCCTGATGAAATTTAGCAGCAAACCACTAAATAATATCAACATAATTTTCCTCATGTTGGGGCTAAATGAGAAGTAACAAGTGTATTAAGCCACTAATAGGAACAATAGCTCTATTTTAAGCGATAGAAAAAATGGAAATTCAAGCTTCACCCCATCCTATGCTGGCTTTAGCTCTCTGCACCTACAGACCCTACCCATTCAAAAATATAGTTGCTGACCACAAAAATATTGCTTTACCTCTCCTTAAGGAAAACAAAATAGTTTGCCTGTGTTTGCCATTCACTTATTCTTCCTGCCTAAGTGAAGTAAAGAACTTGGGTATTCTTTAGTGTATAAATTATCAAGAGGAGCACAGACCGACCAGCAGTTACTCACTGAGAAGATTCCATTGGGATCTTCGATCTTCACTGTCTGGATTATAAAAAGAGCAAAAAATACAGTGTGTCAGTTTCTTGGAAGACTCATTGGGGGTTACAGGTTGGTGAAACACAAGCCTTGGTGCCTGTAATAGAAAAACACACCTTTTCTCTTTGTAGGTGGCTATACAACTGGTCCTAAAGCACTCGTGGATCTTCTGCGCCAACGTTCCCGCCCCTACCTCTTCTCCAACAGCTTGCCTCCTGCTGTTGTGGGCTGTGCCTCCAAAGCTCTGGACCTGCTCATGGAGAGCAATGCAATTGCGCAGTCCATGGCTGCCAAGACTTCACAGTAAGGGAGAATATATTGTGCCCTTCACTCTAACAATCTATCTAATAATAGATTACTCTGCAGAGAAGGAGGGTTTGGTTTACCTATTGAACTAACGTATGGGTTCTTAACTTTTTGAATAACCCTATATTTGCATTGCATGGTAAATGATAGCCATGGTTAAACCTTAAACATAGAATGGCAAGCCAAAACTAAGCAAAGTTGGGTAATGTCTTAGCATGATGCAGGAATGTAGAAACACGCTCTAATCTAGAATTGAACAAATCAGCAGTCCCTACTCTGCATGGATTGCCTTCAGCAACGCATTTTTTAGCAATTGAACTAGGCATATTGTGTGACACAAATGGAAAAAATAAGCTTACCAGCTTGGGTGGATACGTTTATGTTTTCATCCTTGTTTATTCAGTTCCAGTAAGTATTTTTCAAATGGGAACTGAGAAATGAACTGAACTCTCTCTGCCTCAGACGAATGTACTCCCAGTGGAAATACTTATACCGTATTTTTTGGAGTATAAGATTCACCATATATAGCTCTGATTCTTAAAAGATGTATTAAGAATTGCTACATAGTTGAGACTGAGCTAATTTCCACAATTTCTTCTTATAGGAGGGATTGTTTTTCTTCCTGTTGCTTCCTGCTTTGATCTGCTTTTTCTATGTTCTCTCCCCAATCCTTGCCGAATACTTAACATTTCAGGCAAAGGCAATGATATACCTTGGACTGCTGTGCTAATTAGATGAATGAAATTTGTCCAGCTTGTACAAAAGGTAGAACTTCTATAAAAATGTGCTGGCATGGTTCTCTGGTTCTAGCCAGCCAGTGTAGCTCTCCCCCAGGATGTCCGTTTCATTTTCTCATATTTCCCCAGCATTCTGTGGATACTGGCAAAGTTTTTATGTACCTGCTTTAGTCTGTTTCATGAGAACTGTTTTTTCTGTTCTTCCTTGGCCTTTTCTTAAAACTGTCATAATGTGTTGAACCTACGCATCCAATACTGACAGCACAAGTGCTGCTTCTCCTGGAACTCTTCCTAATGATTTGAGATCAGCAACATGGAATTTGGAGCAATTGTGCCTTCATTGCAAATGAGCTTTGAGCCTTCTTATGGTTAATTATGAGAATGGGGAAAGCACTTCAGCCCGTCTTCTGCGTGTGAGGATGGGGGAAGAGAGAACAGGAGCCATCTTGACTCCTGAATGAGTTGTCTGCATGCATACTTTGCCAAAGGATTTTAGTTTCTTTGCAGTCAGTGGTGGGAAGAAGGAGAGAAATGAATTGGTTGCTGGAGCCAGTTTTTGCCTAACTAAATAATCAAGTATGCTTAGATCTTATTCTATTTTCAGAGGAAGAACTTGTCCCCTTATACCTCACATATTCTCAGTGGTTCTCACTTTGTATAACTATTGGCACCTATCATCTGAATTCTCTTAGGAAGTTATTATTCCTAAGGATTGGATTGATGAGGTGCCAGGCATATGAATCTATTTTAAAACAGATCAAATGATGATTTTCCTCTGACTTGCAGGTTCCGAAGTAAGATGGCAGCAGCTGGATTTACAATTTCAGGCAATAATCATCCTATTTGCCCTGTGATGTTGGGTGATGCCCGGTTAGCTTCAGTGATGGCTGATGATATACTAAAAAGAGGTAAATGTTCTGGAGAAGTGGGAGGCTCATAT
The DNA here is from genome assembly GCA_039707465.1 of Rhabdophis nuchalis. Taxonomy (NCBI): domain Eukaryota; kingdom Metazoa; phylum Chordata; class Lepidosauria; order Squamata; family Natricidae; genus Rhabdophis; species Rhabdophis nuchalis. Next base: position 93,027,467 of record CM077648.1, on the reverse strand, counting down.
AGTATAATCTGACATGATTTGTTTACCCTCAGAAATTGGTTTCAGTGCCAATTAAATCATAGAAAGGCTTAAAGTTGTCAGTCTGTCTGGTTTCCTTCAAGCATTCTGTCAAATATTATGGACAGTATTAGTCCATAACCTCTAGAGGACATTTGTAACAGCCTGCTTAAAATCTTAACACTGTGAGGAAAAAAAAACCTCTTACAACCTTCTGCATTGAAGGCCTTCAAAGTCCGAACCAGTGATTTCCTGTCCCACTCAATTCATCCTTTAACAGAACAGGTAAATGAGGATAACGTCTTGGCAATTTTTAATTACAAATAGTTGAGCTACAATCATTTGTTCAGTGATGGTTTGAAGTTATTACGGCACTGAATCAAGGGAATTCCGATCATTCCTTAGTGGTTGTGTGAACAGAAATTGGGGTATGGGCATCCAGCTCATGCTTATGAACAGAGAAGGGCAGTCCAACCTTGGCAACTTTTAAGACTTATGGACGTCATCTCCCACATTTCCCCAGCCAACATTGCCAAAGTTGGGCATCCCTGAATTAGAGTATCACTGTTGCCGACCTTCTTTGTACATAAAGTCAATGGGAAGCTGGCAGGGAAGGTTACAAGTCACTCAGATAAGCCCTTCCTAGTCCCCTCTTCCCCCAGCTTTTCTTCACTTGTTCACATGCATTGTTTCCTCCTTCTCTCTTAGCTTGGCTAACTTAGGTCCCTCTTAACCTTGCTCCCCTGGGTCTTCCAGGCGCGTACCCACCATCCAGTGGTGGGGGTCACAATGTAACAACTGGTTCATTGGTGGGTTGCAGGCAATACGTCCCGGTATAGGCGTTCTGGAGCCTGCCCGGAGCATTGGATACTGTTCCAGTACGGTGCTCCGGAGGGCCCACCTGCCCACCCTTGCTCCTTACCTGTGCTCTAAGCTTTTGGCACTTCCGTGCATGCACATGGTGCGTACAGCACCTGCGCGACACTCCACTGAGCAGCTGGAGCGTTGCGGAGGCTTGTGGAACCGTCGAAGTTAAGTACAATACATGTGCGCGCCACATGCACCCATGTGGGTGACAGCGGGCCCGTTCCAACCATAATGCGGAACCCACCACTGAACTGGTTCGTCCAGAATCAAAAATGTGAGCATGCACGCTTGAAACATGGCGATTATTTATTTATTTATTTATTTGGATTTATTGACCGCCCCCTCTCTCCGAAGAGACTCGGGGCGGTGTACAAGAATTTAAGAGCATATACATATATAACAATTATAAATAATAAAACTAAATTAAATGTTAGTAAATTAAATGTTGATTATGTAGTACAAGATAGCACTAGGTGGGTGGGGTGGGCCCAGCCACTGGATGGAACTACCGGTTTGCCCGAACTGGTCCAAACCAGCAGCAACCCACCTCTGCCACTATCTCTCTTCTTCCCTAGATATCTTGTGCTTGCACGCAGACACCCCTCCACTTCTGACTTAGGACTTCCTCTACTCCCCATGCAATGACCCTGTGTCTTAGGCTTGCTACGATAACGGGCTGCTTGGATTGCCATCGTTCAGCAAATGCATCACACTTCATGATCACATCGCTTAGCAACAGCAATCCTGGTCCCAATTGCCATCATAATTCAACATCTGCCTGTAGAAGAAACATCTGAACTAATTGCTGCTTCTGAGAATTCTTCTATTATCAGGAATGAAATAGAAATTCCTTTTGGGAATTCATAGAATTCCAGAACTATCAAACTGAAAGATTATCCCAGAGGTTATCTACTTCAGGGAATTAGATCCAGGAAAGCTAATTAAGTCATCCTCAAGAAGGGTCCTTCTGAAAAGCTTCTCAGATGAAGGACCTACAACCTTCTTAGGTAGACTGCTCCACTCTTGTACTGATCTTTTGGGTAGTTTTGCTTATGTTTAAGGTAGCTGCAATTTAGATTATTTCTGACCTTAGTATCTATGAAGTGGAAAATAGTTCATGACCATCTTCCTTATGATGAGTCATGGCAAATATCAACTGAACTTTTAGCAATTTCCAACTTTTATTTTGTCTCAAAACGATCCACAAAGTGTGCCATCTACTTCCTAAAGCCAGTTACTCTCCCAACAGCATATCCTTTCTTTGTTCATTCTCCTGCATTCTTTAGGACTTTGCTCCTTCTAATTAGATTAGGAAAGATTTTGAAACCTGGAGTGCCAATCGAAGCAGAGGATGCCAGGGAAGATTCAACCGGGGTCTGCTACAGAAGCTTCCTAAGACTGGACACACCACAATGAAGCAAATCTGTACACAGCCCTTTATTGCAGCACACTCCTTTCCAAAAACAGGCTATTGTTCTGGGTCTTAAAATCATAGGGCTGTAAGGGACCTTGGAGGTCTTCTAATCCAAACCCTTGCTCAAGGCACAGTAATACCCTGTTGCTGTTGACATGTAAATGCATCTTCAATACAAAGTCCTTTATGTTCAGTCTTTTAATATTCCATTCAAGGGAAAGTCTCAATTTTTTAAAAAAAAATAGCATACAACTTTTGCCTTTTTCCAAAAATTCTTGTACTCATTAAGATAATGTGCTGCCTCAGTGTGGTGGTTCCTACAGTATTCTAGTTGTTATCAAGCTCCCAGAACAGCTCCAGGCAGGACTCCTGCTCACTGTAGCTAGTTGAATAATAGTGCTATTGCCTACTTGTAATAGCTGCCAATCTCCAGGCAGGGCCTCCCTTTCTCCTCCTTCTGCACGCCCTTAGCTTATTTCCTTTTCTCCTCCACACCCACTCAGTGTTTGCTTTCGTAAGCTAAGAACCTGGGTGGGATGCGACTGCCTCTGCAAAACAGCCTATCCTTGAAAATGCCGGATGTGACTCAATTATTACAGGCAGCTGAAAGACCAGCTGGGGTGCTTCTGAGTAGAGCCGTGAGTGGATGAATGTAGGAGGGAAATGGGAGTGGGAAGCATTTTTACCTAGCCACGGCTACCCTTCCCAAGTGCAGATAGCCACCTCAACTTCATTCCCTCATGTTAACCCAGAACAAAGCCAAGGCTGGACTAACAGCCGTGCCGTTTTTGTCACCCAACAGGCATTTATGTCATCGGCTTCAGCTATCCTGTAGTGCCCAAAGGTAAAGCCCGCATCCGAGTTCAGATCTCAGCTGTTCACAGCGAAGAGGATATTGATCGATGTGTGGAGGCCTTCATTGAAGTGGGGCGTAAACATGGAGCCTTGCCTTAAGCCGCTGCAGGAAAAGAACCGTGCCTTTCTACAACTGGAACCAAATGCTGCCAAATACCTCTTTGCTTTGCCAGTGACAAGGATTGTGGAAATTATAGTTCCAAATTTCCCAGTTTGCCTGCTTTTTTTATATGGATTATTTTGCAATAATTCCAATGATGCAGTGTTAATTGAAGGTCTATGTCAGTGATGGCGAACTTTTTTTGGCTCGCGTGCCAAAAGTGGGGGGAGTGCAGGGGGGTCATGCATGGGCGTGCCACACCCATAATACTATGCGCATGACCCCAGCATGCATATGTGCATGACCAGTGCTCCCCCCATTTTTGGCATGCTTTTATTTGCCTTCCCCAGCAGGGGTGGGTTTCTGGGGGTTCGCCTGGGATCGGGCGAACCCTTTCGTAAAATTTCCGGATCCCGAGCGATCCCTTTGGATCGTGGACCCGGAAGTAAGTTGCCGCTGCTAACTGCTGCTCCCAGCTGGGGCGGGCAGGCAGGAAAGCAAGCAAGGCGACTGCGCTGTCTTCTTTTTCTATCAGCGAAGCGCCGCCTCCTCCTCGCCCATGCTTCGCTGAGGGAAAAAGAAGACAGCCAGGCCGGTTCTCCGAAGGGGTCCCCCTTTCCCCTTCTCCATGGGGGTGGGTGGTGGGGGTGGGCCGCTCACCTCGTCGCCCCACAACCTGCGGCCGCTGCTGCCGTGACAACTCCGAAGAGCAGCGCTCGGGCCAGGAGCCGCAGGCCAAAAAAAAAGAAAGCACACACACACACACAACCTACTTCAGGCGGCGGGAAACACGCAAGGAGAATCCACTCCCAGCTGTCTTCTTTTTCCTTCTGCGAAGGGTACTGGCCGCTGGCAAAGCGGGAGGCTCGGGAAGGCGGCGGGAGCGCCTTTCCCCCCCCCCTTCCCTTTGCTCAGCCACCTCTTCCCCCCTACGCCTAGCCGCGAGTGGATTCTCCTTGCGTGTTTCCCGCCGCCTGAAGTAGGTTGTGTGTGTGTGTGTGCCGCCTTCCCGAGCCTCCCGCTTTGCCAGCGGCCAGTACCCTTCGCAGAAGGAAAAAGAAGACAGCTGGGAGTGGATTCTCCTTGCGTGTTTCCCGCCGCCTGAAGTAGGTTGTGTGTGTGTGTGTGCTTTCTTTTTTTTTGGCCTGCGGCTCCTGGCCCGAGCGCTGCTCTTCGGAGTTGTCACGGCAGCAGCGGCCGCAGGTTGTGGGGCGACGAGATGAGACCTGAACATTATTACTTTTCTATGTTCCTTCAGGGCAAAAGAAAGAAGTGCAGCCTCGCAAGCGCAGCGCTCCGAGGGGAAGGGAGGGAGACCTTTTTTCCCCTGGGTTGCTTTCGGAGCGGATCGTGGGGGCTGCAGGCCCTACGCACCTTGGGGGGGGCACCCCAGAGACTAATCCGGCACACGTGGCAGCCGTTCTCCCCCCCCCCCAAGGCAGGCGCACTGGCGCTTTCGCTTTGAAGTCAGCTCTGTCTCTTTAATGCGCGCTCCCGGAGCTCGGCGCGCCCACCCCGCCTGTATAACTGGAGTCCATGGAGTTGTATTGAGTTCAGAGGGAGGAAGTTGCCCCGGGTGCTGACAACCCACGCTACGCCACTGGGTCCGAGTGAGTGGCCGGCGGGCGGGTAAGGAAAGTTGCTGCGCGCCCCAAAAATCCTCTGGCCCGCTGGCCGCGGTTGCTCGCTCGCTCGCTTGCTCGCTCACCCATTGGACGCCAGGTTCCTTCGTCCGGTGGATGGGTGAGAGAGAGAGCAAATAAATACAGCCAGCGGGCTGGCGGGCCGGTCAGGCTACTTCCTGGAGCTGAGGAGGTTTGGGGGGGGGGGGAGACAGACAGACAGAGAGAGGCACAGACACACAGAGAGACAGGGAGGGAGGGGGGAAACCAGAGAGTGACAGACACACACACAGAGACAGAGAGGGAGGGAGGGAGAGAAAGAGAGAGACGCAGAAAGTGATTTAAGTGCGTGAATGCGAGACAGACACACACACACACAAACAGAGTGATAGAAGGGCGGATGAAGGGGAGAGAGACAGAGAGAGAAAGAAAGAAAGAGAAAGAAAGAAAAAAGTGAGAGAGAAGAAAGAGAGAGAAAGAGAGACAGAAAGGAAAGAGAGAGAAAAAGAGAGAAAGAAAAAGAGAAAGCGAGAAAGAAAGAAAGAGAAAGAAAAAGAGGGAAAGAAAGAGAGAAAGAGAAAGAAAGAGAGAAAGAAAGAAAGAGAGAAAGAGAAAGAGGGAAAGAGAGAGAGAAAGAAAGAGAGAGAGAAAGTGGGAAAGAGAGAGAGAAGGAAAGAAAGAGAAAGAAAGAAAGAATGTATGACCACAATTGAGCCCAAAAGTTTAGTTGTTAACCAAGACCATTGTTAAGTGAGTTTCACATTTTCCAAGTTGGCCACTCCCACCCGGTCACATGGCTGGCAAGCCACTCCCACCCAGTCACATGGCCAGCAAGCCACTCCCACAAAGCAGGCCACACCCACAGAACCTGTTCCAAAAAATTTGAAACCCACCCCTCCCCAGGCTCCATAGGCTTTATAGAAGCCTGGGGAAGGTAAAAACAGTCTCCCCCCCCTGCCCCCCCTAGGCCCTCCAGAGGCTTCAGGAGCTTCCCTGAAGCCTCCGAAATGTGAAAAACCAGCCCTATGAGCAAACTGGCAGTTCAGCAACAGACTTCCGGTTTGCTTGTAGGGCCGGTTTTAGCCCTCTGGAGCCTTCAGGAGGCTTCCCTGAAAGGCTCCGGAGGGCAAAAAATGACCCTATGAGCAAACCGGAAGTGACTTAGGGCCGTTGTTTTGTCCTCCGGAGCATTCAGGAGCCTTTAGCCTTTCCTGAACGTCTGGTTTGCCCGTAGGGCCAGTTTTTTGTGCTTTGGAGGCTTCAAGGAGGCCTCCGGAGAGCGAAAAATGGCCTTAAAAGAAGACTGAAGACTGAAGTCAGCTGGCCAGTTTGCACATGCACGCTGGCCAGATGACAGGACAATGCCTCGCGTGCCCTTACAAATGGCTCCGTGTGCCACCTATGGCACGCGTGCCATAGGTTCGCCATCACGGGTCTATGTTCTTCTAAGAACTACAGTCCACTACTATGCTAGAAGATTAATAACGATTGCCTCTCCCGTAGTCAAAGGCAACCAGAGCTTATAACCCAGGGGTCGGATCTGGCCTGCAGAGTGCTTAGATCTGGCCCACGGGGCTGCCCTGGAAATAGCAAATGGGCAGGCCCTGCACAGCCTCTTGAGCTCTGCTTTCACTAACAGAAGGCTGCAGGAGGCTGTTGCAGCCAAAGAGAGCCCAGGTGGACCAAGTGACGTCAAGCTGGCCACGCCTCCTGGCAACTCCCCCTCCAGCCCCCCCCCCCATGGTCAAACACAACCCTGATGTGGCCCTCAATGAAATCGAGTTTGACATCCCTGTTATAACACCAGGGAAAAGGTTGCGTAAAATACCCCATTCTGATTTGGGTCTTATGGTCAGGCCATTGTGGCTCGATTTTACTCCTTTGTTGCAGAAATGAGCTTGGAGGAAGGAGAGGGAAAGATAACCTCCCCCCCCCTCCCCCCGCTCTCATCCTTGCACAAATTCCTCTTTATGGAAGCAGTTTCTTCAGATTGATCACTAGAGGGCACATTTGTAACTCTGGCCTCAGGGACCCCGAGACAGCAGAACATACATACATTGCAGTGGAGTATTGCTTTTCATTATGCAATCTCATCATTGTTGTATATTCATTTTCCTTACAATATGCTAAAAAATCTTAAACAATTATTGGTTCTCTGTATTTTCACAGTCTCCTTTGTGTATATATATATATATATAAAAAACCAATCGGAAGAGGGAGGGAATAGGATGTGTTCTAAATGGGACAAAGGAGCCAGAGTACAAACATGTTTGTAATGGGGTAAAGCCAAATTTGATTTCGCAGCTCTACCACGTACATGAGATGACCATATCTGGTCTGCAAAGAGCTTGACGGTACTACACGGCAACAAAGAAATAGAGTGCACCAGTCTGGTGACTCTCTGTTTGTGTAGCCTGCATGTGGAAGCCCTGCTAGCACAAACCACTGTTAGGATTAAGAAAGAGGTTGGGTTCCCTTCAGTAAAATCAGACTGGCATAGCTATAAGATATAATGCGTATCTTTATAGGATATAAGACTATATCTTAAAGCCGTGATGGCAAACTTATGGCACGGGTGTCACGGGTGGCACACGGAGCCATTTGTCAGGGCACGCGAGGCACTGCCCTGTCTGCTGGCCAGCACGCATGTGTGAGCTGGGCAGCTAAATTTATCCCTTTTTGAAGTCATTTTTCATCCTCCCCAAGCTCCAGATGCTTTATAGGAGCCTGGGAAGGATGAAAAGAGTCTCCCCCATACCCCCCCCAAGCCCTCCGGAGGCTTCATGAGCTTCCCGGAAGTCTCTGGAGCACTCAAAATGACGCTCCGACCCAACCGGAAGTGACCTCTGTTGTGTCCTCCAATTTGCTCGGAGTGTCGTTTTGAGTGTTCCGGAGGCATCAGGGACTCCTGAAGGTCTCTGAAGCCTCCATAGCGCCTCCAGGGTTGGGGGGAGGCTGTTTTCGCCCTTCCCAGGCTCTTATAAAGCCTCTGGAGCCTGGGGAGGGCAAAAAGAGCATGCAAAAAATGGGGGGGAGCACCTGTAGTGCGCACATACGCACTGAGGGGAGCGCATTGCATTATGGGTGCATCATGCCCACGCCCAACCCCCCTGCACTCCCCCCACTTATGGCACACGAGCCAAAAAAGGTTCACCATCGCTGTCTTAAAGCATTGCCATTTTTCTTTTTAAAAAAGGAGAATTGACCGCTCATTAAATTAGCATAAACCCAACCTTTTTCTGTCTGAGGCAAAAATAAAAACTATCCATCTCATGTTACATACAGGGATTGTGGCAACCAGTGAGCCGGTTATAATCAGAGTTGGTATTCAGCCGGTTCGGACTGGTTTGCCTCAAAAAAGTTGCGGAAATTGCCCCCTCCCACCCCCGCCTGTCCACCCCAGTTCTAAGTCATCCTATTTAGGAGTGGTTTTGAGGCTGGGTGCATGCACGGAAGGCATGAACACAAGCAAAAGCATGCGCGGAAGGCCGTGTGCATGCGTAGAAGGGGCACGTGTGCGCAGGGCAAACTGGTGGTAATGAAATGTGAAACCCACCACTGGTTATAATGGCTAGAAACATACTGTACATTCTGTGCTATCAATGAATTACATGAGGTACCTTTGGGGAACATACGGTAGAAAAACCGCAGATATGTGCCTTTCCCATTTCTCACTAATCTCCTGCAATAATGACTAATCTTACTCAAGACGTTTTGCAATGATACCTCTTGGACTTTGTTGTCCTGAGCAACAGCAAACTGAATAGGAAAGAAACAAGTATCAAAATGTTTGTTGTTAATCCTTTCCATTATTGCAGCCTTCCGGGTTGTAGTGGGCTTGCTGAGTGGGGAAGGTCAAGGGTAGAAAAAATGAACACTTTAAAAAGATGATGAAGTAGGATATTTACATACATTTTGCCGATGTTCATAGGATGTACGGTAATTGCAAAATTAGAATTTGTGTGTATTCCTTTGAAGCAGCCTTGACACCTGGCAACTGACTTCCTTCTTGATTTGTTTATTATTTTCTTGATAAGTTTTCAGAAATGGTTTGTCATTGTCTGCCTCCTAGGGCTGAGAGAAAGTGACTGGCTCGTAGTCACCCAACTGGCTTGTGTCTAAGGCAGGACTAGAACTAATGGTCTCTTGGTTTCTAGTCTGTAACCACTATATCAGACTGGCTCCTAAAATGGATTATTGGCGTATAAATTGATTTCATGATAAGAACAATAACTGTAATAATATGATGTGTTGTGCCTGTTTGAACTCAATTGCTGGAAAACCTCTGATTTTCTATGCTCTGCTCTTATGATCATTATGTTATGAGAGCCTTTGATACAACAAGCCTTTAGACAATCAACAATTATAAAACAAGGCACAGGGCCACTCAGCTTCAGGAATTAATAATAGACTTACCAGGAATTCCCACCTCACACTAGTTATGGACGCTAATGTTCTGGAGTGTTTATTGTGAACCATGGTGGCGCAGTGGTTAGAATGCAGTACTGCAGGCTAATTCTGCCGACTGCCAGCAGTTCAGGTCTCATCAGCTTAAGGTTGACTTAACCTTTCAGCCATCCATCCTTCTGAGGTTAATAAAATGAGGATTCAGATTGTTGTGGGCAATATAATGACTCTAACTGCTTAAAGAGGGCTGTAAAACATTATGAAGCAGTATATACAGTAAGTCTAAATGCTATTGCTATTGTGATATTCTCAAGTACTGAGACATTATTTAGGCAAGGTAGGAAGGTTTGAAATATAACTCTCAAAGAATTTGGAGCGCTTCTGTCTTATGAGCCCAGAACTGTCTTGCGATGTTGGGTTTCGCATTTGTAGGAAACAATTTAGGAGGAAGTTCATTTTGGAAGATCTGTTGCCTTATGAAGTCAACATTGATTCTGGATAAAGCCTTTATTGTCTAATTTTTCATTGTCAAGCTGAATAAGGAGTTCCTCTGGCCAGGATTTTTCCCTCAAAGCAATATTAATGCGTTTTCTTCTGGCAAGGAGATGGCACAAAAGTATTGTGGCATACCTCATGCTACCTTCACTGCTGAATCATATTCCGCCTTCGCAGCGAGGCCCCTGATATCATCTAATGGCAAGAAAAACAGCCATCAGTCATTCTTTCAAGCAATGATATTGTTCTGTTTTATGAGGCAAAAGCCAAGAAATTCCCACCCTGCACAGATCAAGCACTGCATAAAATCTGCTTGAGCTTGATGGTCTACATTGCCTTTGTTTTCAGTCCTGATGTCATTGAGTAATATCAGAAAACAGAACAAAATAATATCAGAGCATTTCAGCCTCCTAGGATACTGTATTGCAGACCTCAAGGTGACCATTTTAAAAGAACAAAATTTACTCTAAGCAACACTGAGCAAGAGATTACTAAACTCAAACATCAAAACATCTCATCACAAAGGATTTTTGTTGTTAGTTGTAAAGTCATATCCAATCCATCGCGACCCCATGGACAATGTTCCTCCAAGTCTTCCTGTCCTCTACCATCCTCTGGAGTCCATTTAAGCTCATGCCTACTGCTTCAGTGACTCCATCCAGCCACCTCATTCTCTGTTGTCCCTTCTTTTGCCCTCAATCGTTCCCACCATTAGGCTCTTTCCCAGTGAGTCCTTCCTTCTCATTAGGTGGCCAAAGTATTCAGGATTTCAGGATTTTTAACACTTGCAATTAATTAATAATATACTGGCAATCTATCTCATATGTAACAAGCCATTCAATCACAAAGATTTCTACCTGTAAATTAAATTGCATCAAAATTTCACTCAGATTGGTTCCAGCCAAGCCAGAGAACATTCTTTTGAGATGCTGGAAGGTTGGATTATTTAGTAACTTACATGTCATTTCAGACATATGCCATCATATATGTAACTTTCTTGAAGGTTGTGAAATTATTATTGTGATATCATCCTACCAAAGTCTAATTAGAAGTCTTAGGGAACCATGTCTATAGTATTACAGTTGCATTGCACTTCGTTGATTTTATACAGCAGCCTATCCCAATTCCAAGATGCACCATTTATGTTCCCAGACATGGGATATATTTGGAAGGAATACATAGAAAGGAAACCAGGCCAAAGAAGGTTTTAGCAAAGCAGGAATCTTCCATTTACTTAAATATTTGCTAGGAATTCATATAGATAAAGTAAACTGAATAGCAGTTCTTTAATTTCAAAGACCTAGATCAAAACCACAGTGCTGAACTTTTTCTTTAAAATTTTTAATAGAGTCCACAATGGAAAATGTCAAAGGTTGGGTCCATGTACCTTATATATAAGGCTTACTAAATTATGCATAACCAAGACTACAAACCTCTATAGTAACATAGTGATAATATGATGAGATTAGTTAACCCAAATTCTAACTCATGCCTTGTATTTCTTTATCTCCCTTTATTTTTTCACCTTAACCTCATGCATCATCTCCAATTAAAAGAAAGAAATGCTTATTACTAAATTTCCAGAGTTCCAAAACTCTTTATTAAAACACATTTAGCTTCTGCTATTATTTCATCATTGCACATTTGAGAAAGATGCTGGTGTTTCCGTTTTGCATTTGGCTAGCATTCTTTGGATATGACAGAGAACTTTAATACCTGGTCTTGTTTTGTATTTACATAGCTGTGAAGATTCCTCCAGGCACAGGTTTTCAGATGTTCACAAAGGATTTCTCTCATTTTCATGACAATTATTGCTCTTAAGATTTGAACCTCAAGTTTATGTCATCTTGAAGGCCACCTTTCATGTAAGTGGGAAATGACCACAAAATCCTCACAAAGCCCAATGCTGCAGAATAAAACTTCCCTTCATCCGCATCACGAGCAGGTACACTTACATGCAGTTACAACAGGATAAGGAATCTGTCTCCAAACACATTCCTTACGAGACTTTCTACGATTCAGAGACTGGGTTCCATTTATCCAACAGTGCCATGCTAGCAGTTTGATGTGGGTAATTTGGGCTGGCTGGCAAGTCATGCCCGGAGGCCAAGAGCATCCTGCTTGCATCGGGTCACAGTGTGTGTGGCGTATCCAGCGTGGCCAGAAGACAGACCCCATGTCTTCCCAGGAAGAGGTTAACAAACAGGTTGCACTGTCCACTAGCCATCGACGTAGACGATAAATGAAGGACTGGCTCAAATTACGAGCGATCCCATCCTCCAAAGGCAGCAACGGCTGCAACTTGGGAAGCTGTAATCTGCTTGTCTCCTGCAGGAGCTTCTTCCTAAATCGGGCCGTATGTTTAGCCAGCTCTCGGTTCTGTGTGTTCAGTTCTTCGGCGCTTGGGTTCTGACCTCGGGGGTCCTCCGGAGACATCCAGAAAGCATCATAGGAAGAGCCCAGAAGTTTCATCAGCTTGGAAGTACGCAAACGCTTTGGCTTGGGCACAGAGTAGTGGTAGTCCTCAGGAGAGAGGGAGAGGCTGTAAGGCCTTGCTTGAGTCGGCAGCTTTCTCCAAGTAAGATGTAAGTCAGGATTGGACTGCTCCAGTGCCCTGGTGTTATTCGATGGCTGGGGAGCTCCACTTAAGGAAAAGCCTCCTTTCGGAGAGACAAAAATTGCTCCGATGTAGTGGAACCCTGGGCTCCATTGTTCCAGAAGCAGCATACAAGCCAGCCAGACTTTAACATCCATGTTTCTTCCAAGACTTGAACGTGTCTCAGTTGCTGCAAGCTAACTCTTATGAGGCTTTCTTTCTCTCCACCTCTTTTATTATCAGCCTTTTGACCCAGAGTTTAGCAGCTCCCCTCTACCCTACTTGCAGGCTTTGATAACAAGCAGCACTGTGGCTCCCCTTGACATAAACAGAGACGGGGTGGGGGTGGGGGGAGGAGGATAGCCGTCATTTAAGCCATTTGGACATATTTTTTTTAGTAACCTAGGGTTTTAATGATATGCTATCATCAGCATTAATAGTTCAACAACTCTAAGTTCAGCAATTGTTTTAAATTGCTAGGGCTTGGATTCAGCAGCCATTCTCAAATTGTGACTTAGTTCTGGATTTTTGGTCTATATCAGCATTCCCCAACCTAATGCCCTCCAGATGGACCAGATCACAAATTTATCATTTCTGGCTATTGCAGATTTTTACTAAATCCCTCCCCCCACTTCATGGTAGGTCATTAATTTGGTATGTATGCAAATTATTGTAACAATACAGTGGTTTCTAGATAATTGCATGCCGAGCTTTGGTTCGATTGCTTGCATTGCATTTGGATTATGTTTGGAAGATCAGTTGTGGTTCCGGAATTGGTGAGTTTTTTTGGAATCTGAACATAGACCTTGCCACCATTCAAATATTTGATTCCATCTCCATCAATGAGATATGAAAAACTGGGAATGTTTCTTCTTATCTCTATACATTCACTAGAAATCCTTCAATAAGACAAATGTTCAATGGCCAGGCATAATAGATTACACATGCCTCATCTTCTCTGGAAATTTGGGAATTCTTTCATTTCATTATCTGAAATGTCACTCCAGCATTCTTTGTAAAGGCAATAATGCTTAGCCAAGTTTATAGATCTTTTCGTGACCTGGGATCCATTCTGACGTTAGAATGAAGCCATAGAACATGTTGAGGAATCATATTCTGTTGCAGAGATGGTAAGCAGTACAGAGAAAACTCGTGATAAACTATATGCTTCGTCAGGAAATAGATCAGTCATGAGAAAAATACAGCATTTTCCCGAGTATAAGCACTTCCCCTCCCCCCCCAAAGAGGGTGAAAATCTGGGTGTGTCTTTAATACCAAATGCTGCTGCCCCACTCACTGCCAGACCCGCCACCTTGCCACAGGACCTGCTGTCCCATTGCATTGCTGCCGAACCTACTGGTGGACATGAAAGATTGGATCACATGTCATCGGAATAATGGCTTCACGGTTTCCACAAAAACAGTGATAGGTGAAGCCAAACGCATTGCTGCACAGAAAGGCATTCAGGATTTTACTGGATCTCCATCGTGGTGCTTCAGATTTATGAGGCGATATGGCCTTGCTATGCACACTAAAACTAGAATTGCGCAAAAAATATATATATATGCCAAAAGAGTATCTAAGATCTCATCTATTTCGTGCGGCCGGCCTGATGTAGCTTTTAAATCTATTTTATCTATTGGGTTTTTATTCGGTTTTTTAGAACAGCTTTCTAGTTTAATTTATTTTTAGTATATTTATTGTTATTGATGTTTTTATGCTTTTATGACTGCCTGTTCACCGCCCTGAGTCCCGTAAGGGAGATAGGACGGTATATAAATTTAAATAAAGTCAACGTGAAAGTGATAGACTCCAGGAAGAAAAATAATTTAAAAATTGGCCAGATTGGGAATATGGATGAAGTCCCGCTAACCTAAGCATAACCATAAAAACCTCAGGACATGAAAAAACATATTACATGGTTGTGTTGTCCTGCAGTGTAGGCGGCACCAAATTACCACCAATGTACCGCCCGGAATCCACCACTGATCTTATCTGTAATTCCTGGGGGTCTTACCAGCCAGTTGCAACCTCTTCACGTTTGCATCAACAAACCATTCAAAGTCTACATGCAAGAAGAGCGGAACAAATGGATAGCTGCTGGTAATCATGATCTGACACCTACTGGACGAATGAGGAGGCCCACTATCACTCAAGTTTGTGAATGGATGAAAACGTCATGGCACTCAGTGAAGGACGAAATTGCTACATGGTCATTCAAAAAATGTGGCATTAGCAATGCCTTAGAATGGAACTGAAGATGATATCATTTATGAACATAGCGAAGAAAGTGATAACAGTGATAGAGCTTCCTAAATTCTGACACTAGCGATGATGAGTTTTGGAGGTTTCCAAAAAATTAGAAGAGTGCTTAAACCTTAAAATCTCTCCTCATTTGTTAATGACAGTGATGATGGTTCTTAATACTGCTGTTGATTTTACATGGTTATAAAAATTATTCTGCTGTATTTTATTAAATATAATATTACACCATTTGATTCAGAATATTTTTTTCCTTGTTTTCCTCCTCTAATATCTAGGTGCGTCTTATAGTCAGGTGTGTCTTATACTCTGAAAAATACTGTAATTACATCAGAACAATAATTACCTGGTGTAAACGCAAGACCTCTAGCATACCTCTAGCATTAGCTCTTGGAAATGGAGACTTTTAAAGCTAAAAACATCACTATTATACCCAGATGTCAGCTGCTACAACAACCAGTCCCTATTTAACTTGAGTTATTTCCTTATAAGCAGTGCCCCATCTTAAAACTCCTATAGTGACAACACATCTTGTTTTACAGCTGGAGTATCTTTATGCTTATGAATTGCCAACCCCCTTCATTTTGGGAATCTGAACAGTGTTATTCATATTCTCCAAGGCAACTCTGGCAGTTATACAGACACAAACACAAAACAGCTACTTGTAAGAAACTCATAACTCGCCTCCCTCAAATTCAATTTTTTTTAAAATAAAAAACAAGTGTTGTTTTCAAGATACATGATTGAGAAAACAAAACTAAACCATTCTTCTGTCTAGTCTGCTGCTTTCCTCTTCACTGGAAGATGCTGTCCTGTTTTGACCATTTTAAATTATCTTCAATGGCCATTTCATTCAGCTTTTCTGAAGGTGTGCATGATAACCTGTATCTCAGCACCACACTATCAAAGTATGCCCTAATGTTAGATTCCCAGTGTGATACCTTGGGATGCCAGGTGCTCATGGATACCTTATTTCTTTTTAAATGTTTATTTGTATTTAATACAAGATTAATAAAAGATGAAAAATCATCGGAATGTACAATGCTATGTTTCTAAACAATTCAATTTTAAAACAAATTAAACCTTGATCATGTAGGTAAATTACTTCTTTCCTTTCCACAGATAGCTAGTTCAAAAATTGGGAGGGCACACATGCCAGTATTTTTTCTAAAACCAAAATAAAAATGTGAACCATCCAGGCAGAAGAGATATAAAGTTCTTCATAAATGCAGACATCTTAACTCTCTTCCTAAAACCGGGTTCATATTCATATTACTAAGAGAAAACCTGCAGGGTCTCTTGGTCCTAATGCAGGGACAATCCATTAAATGTCCCAGAAGACTCTTGGCCAAGTAAAATGCATTATTGCTCACGGAGGAGGTAGACTGAAACTACATATTCTGCATCAGCCAATTTGTGGCTCCAACAGATTCTGCTGGTTCTCAATGGCTCTGTCCTCTTCCTTTTGGTGTCTGACTTTTTCTCTTGCCCCTCAGTCCTTTTTTCACTGTAAGAAAGTCTTGCAGGCAATGTGTGTTTTTCTCCTCCAACAAAACCTTATTAAATGTCAAAAACATATTCATTCCAAAAGAACAGAGAGAAAAGTTAGAAAGAGGAAAAGAGTGAGCAGGGATTAAAACAAAACAGGGGGATGCAGACAATTTATAGAAAAAGCTATTAAAAAGATTAACTTCCAACTTTTTATATACAGTTATACAAGCATGAAATAGTAAGATCATTTGAACTGGAATAAATGAGAGCACACAGTACTTCTGTACTCCTTAGCTTAGCAGTTCTGGTCCTCAAATCCCAAGGTTAAAATTTGTTCTCTTTTAGTGTCCAGCAAAAAGTCCAAAAATGGTTTCCACATAAGAACAAAGTTGGATAAAGTCTTTCTTTAATCAAAGCAGCCAATTTCTCCCTCTCCCCAAATCTATTTTCTTCACAAGCCATTCTTCCATTGTTGGTATTTGTGAGTCCTTCCATGCCTGCACATAATGCTGCTATTATCATGTATAAGAACAGAGGATTGATGTTGTTTTTTTAATAGGTTGATCAGCAGTTGACTGTCAGGATTAGAGAGTGTGAAGCCTTGAAGTAAACTAGCCTTGGCTGAATGTATGCAAACAGAAGTGTGATTGAAAGGCCCTGCTCTTGTTGGAGCAAAACTACACAATGGGCAAGGAGAGACAGGAACACTTTATTTACCATGCCTCCTCCGAAGGCCACGTATCTCCAGATGTACCCATTGCCATGGCAACAAAACATGTGCATTCAGGAAGAGCTTATCACCCCTTTTTCTCTGCTTAATGTTTAACTATATATTTCTAAGAGAAACTATTCAACTTGAAGAGATAATTATAAATGATATTATGCAGTCCGTGAGATAACCATAGCTCAGTACAGATGTCCTTCAAAGTCCTTCCATAGTGTCTGTCCAATTTCACTTCAATGGGTTGCTTATCCTTTCAGGGGTGGGGAACGATGGTCCTATTATATGATCTGTGGACTTCAACTCCCAGAATTCTTGAGCCAGTATTCTGGGCCCCTTTATGACCTGTAGACTTCAACTCCCAGAATTCCTGAGCCAGATCAAAGTCCACAGATCATAAAGGGGCCATCGTTCCACAGATCATAAAGGGGCCATCGTCCTCCACCCCTGAGCTAAATCAATGTGTCCCCCCCCCCAAATTTAACAACTTTAACATATGTGGACTAACACCCAGAATTCTCCAGTGAGCATGCCACCTAAATCAAATGGGATTCTTTTCTCTGATTCTCACAAAGTTCTCTTCAGCAAGATCTATTTGAAATGAAGAAGGGTAGGGGGACAAAAATTTCAATAAGTGAACAATTTCCAATGTATCAACAAAATATCTCCATGTATCTTAAGGAAAAATCTGTCTGGTTCTCTTGTTTACAGCATCTGCAAGGAGAGATTAAATGAGTGAGACCGAGGAAGATAGCATTGCACCATTGGATAAAAACCTTTTGTACCTACATCAAAATGTTATACATATGTCCCAAATAGGTGGAACTTGAGACTGCTGCTGTGATATTTAACTGATAAAGCTAATCTTTATAGCTAGTTGTTGACATAACAGTTACCTAAATCTACCAGTCTGGATTTAGCTTTATTTGCCACCCATCTCTTTTTGAAGTGACTCTGGACAGCCTACAGCTGTGTTTCTCAACCTTGGCAACCTTAACTCCTATGGACTTCAACTCTCAGAATTCCCCAGCCAGCTGTTGTGGCTGGGAGATTCTGGGAGTTGAAGTCCACAGGACTTAAAGTCGTCAAGGTTGAAAACACTGGCCTACAGCATTAAAAGCATTGAAACCACAAAGGATAACTATTTCTAAAAAATATCTGCTTGAGGGAAGTGTAAGCTATGCATAAATCTTTCCAAGTAAAGAAACCTCAACGTTATAGAATCATCAAGTTCAACCTCTTGCTTAAGTCAAGAATCCAAATTAAAGTTTTCTGGATGAATGTCTGCCTAGTCTCCATTTGAACACAACCAATGAAGGAAACCCACTATTCCCCGAGTAATTGGTTTTTCTTGACATGGAAAAGGGTAAGAAGAAGTCCAAGGAGAACCAAGCCTGATAGAGGGCAGAGGTTGCAGGCTAATTTGGGGGTAAGAGAACAAAAACATGGGTTGAAGAAGGGGAAAAATAGTGTTGGGTATCCTAAAGAACATTCATGGCTTCTTACTGCTCTCAATAGCTGATAAATGGCTGGGAAGACAAAGTTCTTTAGATATTAACTCATATTTGAGCTCTGGATCTTCTATTATATTTTGCATTAATTATGTTTTGTGCATACAAATTTGCAGAAAATGTTACTTCCTATAAGTGACATAATTACAACTTATAAAAACATCACAGGTTTTTGAACTCACAAGAGAGTCAAACACTGTAGAATGTTTATTTGCTAGTGCTAGATTTTGCTTAGACTGATTAATATAAATATTAAAGTTAAGATTTGTATCTGCCTGTGGGATATAAATCAATCTAAAATCAAGAATTGGCTCACCATTATTTTTAAAAGACTGGACACTAACTAGATCTAACCTACAATAACAGCTTTATTTTTATTTAATATTGGATAAATATGTAAGAATTCTGCTATGCAGTTTCATATAAAGTCACTCTATAACAGGGGTGTCAAACTTGATGTCATTGAGGGCCGCATTAAGGTTGTGTCTGACCTCAGGAGGCCAGGTTGGGTGTGGCCAGCTTAACATCAATTGTGTCAGTGAGCGCCTGTGGTGGCCTGAGCACTCTGCCAGCAAAAATGGGCTCCTGAGCTCACTTTTCGGCTGTGGCATCCTCCTACAACTCTCTGTCATGAAAATGGAGCTGGGGGGAGGGCTCCTGAGCTCTGTGTTCACTGGCAGAGGCACCGCAGCCTGGTACTTCGCTGTTTCCAGGGTGGCCCCACAGACCAGATCTAAGCACCCCATAGGCTGAATCTGCCATGCAGGCATTGAGTTTGACACCCCTGCTCTGTAACAACCAAATAGATTATATAGCACATGTAATTTCTTTCTCTCGCTGGCGGTTTTTTCAGACCTTCTGAGACAGCCTGAATGTTTTGTTGTATGCATGTTTAGCTGCATCACATTCAGTTGTGCCTCCTTTATATTACAAAACGGCTACTTTGACATCTGTAATGGACTGGCCAGGAAGTTAAAAGCTTTGCTATTACTTTGTCCTTGTTTTGAGTCCTGATGTCAAATGTGTGCCCATTAATTCTTTTATGTGCAATGTGTCATATTATCCTATGCAGAACCCAGATGGGCATTGAAGGAATATGCTGACATTTGTTGCATTAAAAGAAGAGAATGTGTAGCATCTGTAGCCCAATAACTACCAGACATCTGATTTTTGGCTACCGCAGCCTTATGAAGCTCTCCTTTTGCAATATTCTCTCACAGTGTAGTCAATTCTAGCTAAAATTGAGTGGATTGGGGTAAGATGTGACTCCCTAGCTACCATTACAGAGAGCATACTCCATTTGGATTTGCACTCAACTGGACCTTCCTCCATAAGCCAGTCAAATGTTCAGCTAAGAAATCTTAGTACAACAAACCACCAACTCTAGATTACATCCAAGGATAACAAGGTTCCCACAATGTGCTATGCCAAACACTGTGTCTTAACAAAATGCGTGCATCCTGTTACTCAGTTCTGTGGAAAGAAGGAAATCTAGAAAAAAATATTTCCTTCATTGGAATTAGGATACTGGGATGCAATATAAACCAGCCTTTTGGGGGGGGGGGCACAGCCCACTATTATTACTAGTATTGCAGAATATTTATTTGTATATCTTTTATGTCAGAACAAATAAGATTATGAAAATTAAATCAAATTTAAAAAAATAAACAAGACCAACCAAGACATGGTATAAATATGCATGTCTGAAATAATGTTTCCAAGCACCATCATGAACAACGCTCTAGAAACAATTGCAAATCTAATTGTAGCCCCAAGAATACAGTTTAGTAGAAAACAGAAATAAAAGAACATTATTTGATTATGATCTGACAGATCTATTTTGTGCTGCATAATATATGACAGGATGTTTTCCTGGAATCTTGCAGAAATAAGACAATAGAGCAAATAGCGAGGAAGGTCCCCAACCGTATTTGTTCAGTACTGTATAGACAAAGGCATGAATGATAGAGAATAATTCATAACTGGCCTTCAGGCACTGGTGATTTCATCAGCCACATTCATAACTGATCCAAAGCCCTTGTTTGAAAATTCTGAATTCATAGACGTTCTATAACAATAGGAGTTTTAATGGGAGGAAAGCAAAGTCATGTCCTATCAATTGCTAAGGCAGAATTTTAACAGAAATAACAGTTGGAAGGGACTTTGGAGATCTTCTAGAATTCAAGGGTGTCAAACTTGCAGCATCACGTTGCTGTCACACGATGTTTCAAGATGTTTTTTCCCTTTGCGGAGCTGGGATGGGAGCATGGGCTAGATGCATGACTCATTCAGCCCATGGCCAACAGTTTGACATCCCTAGATCTAGGCCAAAGCTCTGTACAAGCAGGAGACCATATACTTTTTCAGACAAGTGGTTGTACAATCACTTCTTTATACCCTCCAGGTTTTGTTCCAGTTGTGTATGCTCCAGGAGCATACATAACTTTTGAAGATAACCCATTCCATTGATTAATTGTTCTGTCACAAAATTTCTCCTTATTTCTAGCTTTGTTCTCTTCTTGATTAGTTTCCATCCATTGCTTCTTGTTCTTCCCTTGGGTATGGAGAAAAGGCTGACCCCCTCTTCTTTGTGAAAGCCTCTTAGATATTGGAACGCTGCTATCATGTCACCCCTAGTCCTTCATTTCATTAAACTAGATATGTCCAATTTCTGCAACCTAGTGGTGAAATTCATTTTTTTTACTACCGATTCTGTGGGTGTGGCTTGGTGGGCATGGCAGGGGAAGGATACTGCAAAATCCCCATTTCCTTCTCACTCCTGGGAGAAGGATATTGCAAAATCTCTTCCCACCCCATTCTGGGGCCAGCTAGTGGTGGTATTTACTGATTCTCTGAACTACTCAAAATTTCTGCTACCGGTTCTCCAGAACCTGCTGAATTTCACCCCTGCTGCAACCATTCTTCATACACTTTAGCCTCCAGTTCCCTATTCATGTTTGCTGCTTTTCTCTAATCTAATTTGATTGCATAGTCACAAACCTGGATCTTTATGATTTTATGATAAACCTGGATCTTTAAACATGGATCATTTTCTCTACATCAGAAGGGGAGAGATAAGGAAGATCCTCACTGGAGAGTTCCTAAGCTAGGAGCTGCTGATGAGTAGATCTTGTCCATGGGACAGATCAGTCCATATTTGTTCCCCAAAGCATTTTGGCTACTATGGAGGGAGGCGATGCGTCATAGCTTGAGTCAGTGATTTTAAAAACATGTCTGTATGTGTTGCTGTTCTTACAGAATGTATTCCAGTCTCCACCTGGAGTAGTACCAACAGCATATAAATCTTATGTTGCCCTTTGCCTTTATTGGTTCTTTTCTTATACTCTACGTCTAAAAACATACTCTAGAATGAAGTACAAATTTACTTTATCTAGAACAACTTTTATTCTATTCTTTCACCATGGAACAAAATTGTCATCTTTTTTACTTTCCCAACAACCCAGTGAGGTGAACTGGACTGTGCATATGCCACTCTGCTAAGGTTCAACTCAAAAGGGTATTTTGAATTAACTCCACCATATTTGTTACACACACACATGCAGACTCCAGGGCTACATACAATGTCACCCAACTTTCCAAACAAAAGGATACATGCAAGAAAATAATGCTGTACTTTAATCTAAATGGAGGGCTTTGCAGACAGATTTGCAGTATGATCCTGCTTGACCCCATATGGCAGGCTTTAAAATGGTATTGTTATTGAGTTATTTATTCAAAAATGTGCAAACTGTTCTTTTGCACAAATCCTAAACTGTCTTTATTTATAGGAACAAAAGAGGAACAAAAGAGTTGAGGAATATCTTACATTTTACAAAAGAAAAATGACACCTTGATGATATGTGCCCATTTAATCCCAGGCAGATGAAAATAATAACTAGTTAGAAAATGAAATTAATGAAAATAACTAGTTAGACAATGACAGGAAATATAGGTAAAGGTAAAATTACCCAATGGCAAGGGCTCATGATTATGATAACATTTTTCTGGACATAAAGCGTGATCTCAGATATGTTTAGGTTTCCATTAAATAAAGGATGGGTTTCACTCTTGTAACGGAATAGACTTCAGAGTACAATGTTTGGCTGACCCCAGCCTAACATTCTGCAGAATATTTAATGGATAATTATCAACTATTTTGTCCAAAGCTTACTAGCAATTTTTCTCAGTATAATTCATCTGCTCTGGAGACTTTTTTTGCCAACATGCAAACTATAATTTTAGATCATTATGAAAATAATATTTTTTTCACCTTTGTTCTGTTATTTGATGTGTGAACGTACTGCATGTAAATTGGACATTTTACTATTCAAATATACAGTATATAAACTAAAGCATGGTGCCAGATTTTGAAACTGTTTTTTCATATACAAGGCTTCTATGAATCCAAAGGAAACAAATCGCTGGAATGAAACCTACACCATTATACAAGCAAATTCTGCCTGTGAAACAAATCTTTGAAAAACCTATTTGGATTGTGATGCTAAACCATAATAAACGGATGCTTCTTTTAGCCCCAGGGAAAGGAAAAGAAGGGAAACTTCTCAATATATTCTGAAATCTCTCTATGCCAGCCTATGGTTATGGTCTGGGGTGTCTTTTTTGGCATGGTCATTCAGAAGACACTACTCAACTGCAGCTGCAAATATAGTATTGAGTGGCAGAAAATATGCTCTTCTGTCATGGATGGGAGCAATATATAACATGTATGTTTCCTGCACTCCATTCCTATATATCTTTGTTGTACAGGCATTATTGTGTTTAGGGAAGAGGCTAGTAAGGATGGGTGGATGGACAGACAGATGGATTACATTGGATAAGCAGTTCTGGCTATTGGTGGGTTAACACAAAAGCACAGCAAAAACAGGAGGGGGAGAGCAAAGGCAGACTATATGATGAGAAGAAGAAAGAGGAAAGCAGAGGAAGGGAACAGTTGGATAGATGTACTGAAAGTAGATTACAGGGAGGGGAGGTGAAGCACAGGCCAAATCTGTCATCACAACTTCAGAAATTCTGCTCAGTCTGGTTTCTTCTGGTGTGAAGGGAATGAGGACCTCTTTGTATTTCCAGTTACTGCTTCTTCAAGTCCAGGAGGAACCCATCTCTTCTCTAATAAAAGTGAGTAAGTGCAGTAATTTACAAAGAGGAAGACAGCTTGTTACAGGGTGGCTTTTCCAGAGCTCTGTAGGTTACACAGAGACAGAAGGAGGGAGTAAATGTTCCTGGAGTGGCCAGATTCAGGAGGCAAGCTCTGCCTACTTTTAGTGGGGAGAATATCAGCAGGTGTGTTTTCTTCCTTGACAGTTTTATGTTCAGGCGAGGCAAAGAAGAAATAACTCTAATTTGAGGAAGAAAACGATGCAGAGAGCTGCATACCATCTCCAAATAGGGCATGTGGCAGTGGACAATGACTGGATGGGCGAAGTTCAGAACCAGTCCAGCTGGAGGGCCACAGACAAATAAAACTGTATATTCCATTACTTGTCAAAGGGAGTGAATAACGGATAGCAGTTCAGTGCTTTTTGAAGGTAGGTAAGTGACGCATGGCTGCAGATATCTCAGCATTTGTTTTATGCTTTATTAATTTTACGTGGCACTATGCTCTGTTAGTATTATAACACTTTTTATCTTTAACAATGTTCTTTGTTTCCATTTGTAATTTTGTTTGCTGAATAAAATAAATAATAATTTTAATAATAACTTTTGTTTGCTGAATAAAATAAGTAATATCTTTGGTATCTCGTTCTGCCAAGGATAATGCTGTAGAGAGTACCAGGTCTTTGTGTGAACCTCAAAGCACTCCAGAAGCAAATAGTAGGAAGGGTGCGTTTCAAGAGGCTTTATGCTTCAGGAATAACACACAGACCTCCGTCACTCAGAAAATTTTCTGACCGCCAGGAAAGCTGACTATGCTAACTAACCTATATTCTTTCCTCAGTGGCTCTGAGCATTTTCCCCCAAGTCATTCCAACCTTAATTTTATATTTGTATTGCTAGCATAATGGATGTATTAGTCAAATGCCAAAGTGTCATTTAAAAACACCTGTGGAGTTTATTTTAAATAATCATACACGAATGAAGGCACATATATGTGTCCCAGGATAATGTTGCAGGATCCCATCTGAGCTGGGATCAGAGGTGTTGCCTTCTGAGTCTTTGGACTGGTGTCGGAGTCCCTCATCAGGGATCTTCTTTCTAGCAGAGTTGAAAGCTTGGAAGACAAAACCTCTGGTCCTGGTGACCAACCCAGATTGGATCCGGCAATAATCATACAAATTATGTGCTTTCCCATTAATCTTACTTTAGAATGCACTATCACACAGATTTTAAAAAAACTAAAAATATTAAATCAAACCTGGTGTATCCCCCACCCACCCCCATGGGATTTAGTAACTTGCAATTTAGGCAGAATTTGTTTCTGTTGGTGAAACAAATATAGACAGCTGTGGGATTGTACTCATAATAGTTCCATTGAGGGTCTGTGGTGGTCCCTTGTTTAAGGCACCAAAGTTGTCTCTCTCTCTTTTACAACCAATTTATGGAACAGAACATACTGTAAACAAGCTAAGTGCGCCATAATCAGGAGATGCGAACTGTCACTATTGCTTATTCTGTGCAAATCAGAATTACTCACTTAACATGAACAGTGGAAAGGAGGGTGCAGGAATACAAAAAAGATTGCCAAATGCAAAAACCTCAATTGTATATACCAGAAAGAAGCCTAAAGGCTGAACCCAGTTAAATTAAGTTAAAACTAGAGAAAGACAGTAATTTTATTCAATCATTTCACATGCTCGGCTCTAATATTATGGAAAATCTACAAAATCTATTTGTCCAGAAGGACCAAAGAATGTGAGTAGACATCAATTGTCCCTTGCAGATACTGTACCTGTTACTTCTTAAAATCATATACTGAGTTCATTCATTATAGTAAGCCATAATATGATACAATTGGTTTTGGTTTAGTTAGTATGATGTATGAACCTAAAGTGTTAGTTACCATCTTTAAAGCGCTCCATGGCACGGGACCTAGTTATCTGCGGGATCAGATCCTGCCTCATACATCTCTGCGGCCGATTCGCTCCCACAGAGAAGGACTTCTCCGGGTGCCGTCCACTAGGCTATGCCAGCGGGCGACGCCCAGGGGAAGGGCCTTCTCTGTGGCGGGCCCAGCCCTCTGGAACGACCTTCCCCCCGAGATCAGAACAACTACGGACCTCCGCTCCTTCCGTCAAAAATTAAAAACACACTTTTTCTGCTTGGCCGGCCTAGATTAGTCTTCCGTCTTTTAATAGGGTTTTTAGGGGATTTTAGTGTATTTTAAGATAGGGTGATTTTAGCGCAGGGATAATTTGGTTTAATTCGTATTTTATCTATCTATTTATGTATTTTATATCGGTATTTTTAATTTCTCCCTGTGCCCCGCTCCGAGTCCCTTTGGGGAGAGGACGCGGTTTATAAATAAAAATATTATTATTATTATTATTATTATTATGATGAGAAATTAAACTTTTTTTTGTCTTTTCATCCATACATTATGTGCCAGGGCTCCTATAATTTCTATGCTTGAGAGAAATCCAAAGTCCAGTTTTTCATAGGGATACCCCTTGACATGCCTCTATGTAAAATAGAGGACCTGCTCTAAAATCTGTTTGTACAGGATCGCAAACAAAGAAAAAGAAAGAGATTGAACAGCTATGAGGAAAATGGCTGAATTAAAAGAGGGAAGCTAGAAGTTTTTATCTTGACCTCGTAAAAAGAAAGGAGTTTTGAACTCACACCCTGAGTAACGGAGAAGAAGGAGCTTTATAGCTCAATATCACCACTAAACTAGCATATTTAGTGTAGGCATCTAAAAGATATTGGTTGGATAAATGAAATATACTAAGCTGTGGTTTATTTTAATGACAGTTTATTGAATAAGCCACAGCGGCTAGATTCAGACACAACACTGCAACAAACCATATTTTACAAACCACAGTGGCTGGATTCCCACAGTATTCAAAGCCCAACCATGCAAAAACATGATGCAGGAGAAGGATACAGTGACCTTCAAAAACAAATCCCAGGACCAGCTGACTAAGATTCAAGCCCCATTCAAGCCCCAGAGCTCAACATATCACCATCCAGTGCTGTAGATGGGTGCCAATATTCCCGCCCATGTCATTCAGATGTATACGTTTGCATGTTGATCGAAGTTGCTGTGTTTAGTTTTTGTGGATCCTATTGTCATATTTCTATTCTTCCTCTGCTCCTGTGTATTTATGTGCGTCATCCATTAATACATTTCAACCAAAGGTTATTTTCTCCCTACCTATACGCTGATTTAATAAAAACGTAACCTGTTGAATGCATGTGTCAGATTTCTGGAAAGACAAAGCAGGAAAGCAACAGTGTAGAGAAGCAGTTGCCCCCCCCCCCCCCTAGCTGGCTTTTCATTCACGAGTGATGTTCGGGGTGCAAAATACTTTCCTCAAGACAGTATGAGTGGTCCCCACTTCTGTCTTTTAGGCAATAAATAAATTCTAGGCATTACATAAATTCTTGCTTTATTCACCAAGAGAGATCTTTATATATTACTAGTGTTGTATTTTACACACTTGAATTTAGTCTGTGCCTTTCTTAATGCATCCATTTTCTAAATACAGCATCTTTGCTTTGAGAAAAGCAGGCATTTGATGCACTTAAATTGAAAAGAAAATGCATTTGGGATTTGTGTGTGTGTGTTACATTTGTGATACAATATATACTTATTCCCCTGGCTCAGCTAATCAGGAGGAGAACCTGTGGCCTAGTGGCAATTACAATTGCCTCACATGTAATACTTCCCAGGTTCAAATCCCAGTAAGGGTATGGCTAGCTGATGAGAGCTAAATAGCTTGAAATAGATCTATACTAGTCTCCCTTTATTTATTTATCAGCACAAAACACAACACACACACACACACACCTTGTTGTATGGTATTCGGGTCTTTTCCTGTGTAAGATTGAGATTGTCTTTGCAATATTTCAGCAAGATCTCACTCACTATCTTCAGACTGGCATCAGTGAGACCTCGCCGAAACGTTGCAAAGACAATCTCAATCTTACATGGGAAAAGACCCAAATACAATAAGACCAGCATACCTACACCCATGAAAATCTATGAAAACGTGTGTGTATATACACACACACAATAGATAGATAGATAGATAGATAGATAGATAGATAGATAGATAGATAGATAGATAGATAGATAGATAGATAGATTAGATAGATAGATAGATAGATAGATAGATAGATAGATAGATAGATAGATAGATAGATAGATAGATAGATAGAACGAACGAACGAACGGACGAACGAACGAACATGATTGCATGCAAACAGAGACATGATAAAACAAAAAAGCTTCTCTGATTTTGATATTAAGATAGGAATTTCTTGGCACACATTTGCTTTTTGCCTGTGGTTGCTTCCTACTCAGATCTCACCCGCTGTTTTCATGATAAGCAACATACAGAGTCATCAAATACTCAAATGAATGAATCAGGAGGCATCTTCTAGCACTTTTTCTAACTGATTTTATTAAAATGTGTTATTTAGAAAAGGTGGTGTCAGACTCTGCCATAGACTAACACGGTTCTTCTCCTACAATATCAACATACTGCAACACTGAAAAGAGTGGGAGGACACAATATTTCTGACCTTATTTGTCCTGCCCACTTTAACCTTAACCGTACCCTACTCCATTTTCTTACTCATCCAGTTTAAATGTGGGACCTCTTTCTCTTGCCTTCCCACAACGTGCTCTACCAACTCTTGACTGCCAACTTAGTTCCCATATATTGGGCTTGAGTGGTAGGTTGTTTAGAATGGGAGAAGTAAGATGGCACCCCTAATCACTGATACTGAATGCTGGCAAGAGTTAGTAGCAGCAATGAATACCTTATCCTGTGTCCCCTATATGGGCTTTCAGCCCTCAGGTGTGGTCAAGGGAAATAAGATGTAACTGTCAGATCATTTGGGTTCTTTAGATGGAATGGTAGGGAAGAAGAGTCATGTGTAAAATGCTGGGATAGAAAATGAAAGTGGCAATTTTTAGAGGTAAGAAGAACATATGCTGAATCCAGGAGTGATAGCCATCCTTAAGGAGAGGTCATCATTTAGCAATAGCAATAGTATTTACTTATATACCGCTTTACAGTGGTTCTAACCAGTTCTGGAGAATGGTAGCAGAAATTCTGAATAGTTCGGAGAACCGGTAAATGCCACCTCTGACTGGCCCCACCCCTATCTATTCTCTGCCTCCTGAGTCACAGCTGATCGGGAGGGAATGGGGATTTTGCATTATCCTTCCCCTGGAGTGAGGTGGAAATGGAGATTTTACAGTATCCTTCTCCTGCCACGCTCACCAAGCCATGTCCACAAAACCGGTAGTAAAAAATTTTTTGAATCCCATCACTGAAGTCAGCATATTGCCCCCAACAATTTGGGTCCCCATTTTACTAATCCCAGAAGGATGGAAGACTGAGTCAGCCTTGCGCCTGGTAAGATTTGAACTGCCAAATTGCAGGCAGACGGGAGTCAACAGAAATAGCCTGCAGGGCTTCCGGTTGAGTTGCAGGCGTTGCCGGCAGGCTTTTTTGAGCCTGCCAACTCAGCCGCCCGTAGAGGCGTTTTTAAAACATCTAAAACGCCTCGGAAAACTCCAAGCTCCTAAGGATCTTGTGAGAGAGCCAGCGCTGTCGGGTAGAGTCCCTTGCGGAGTACCCCAGAGGGTTTCTTTTGCCTCTGGGGTGCGAGCAAGGAGGGGCTCCGCTTCTAAGCAGTTGTTTGCTCCGAGCATCTGGGAACCTCCGCTTTTAGCGGAACAAGATGCACGCACTCGACCTTCAATCCACATTCCAAACAACCCAAGGAAAATACCCTGCTTAAATCGCAAGTATTCAAAGCCTGTGAAATTTCTAAACAATAGCAGCGTTGAAACCCGAATAGTATGGATTTAGAACAAAGGATTTAAAACAAAGGATTTAAAATGGCATTAATCTCCAGTGGAAAGGAAACGAAAGTTAACCGGCTTGTGTATTCCAGTTTGTTATAAAGTATTCTACCCTGGCAGAAAGGGAAAGGAGATGGCAATGAAGCAAGGGGGAGGTCCCCCAGCTGGCGCAGCTCTAATGCAACCACAGATAGAGATAACAAGCCTTCAGGATTTGAAAAACTTTATAGGTAAAGAAATCAAAGAAGTTAAAGGAATGGTCCAGGATAATATGGATAAATATGAACAGCTTGATAAAAATATACAAATAATAGCTAAGGGTCTGTCTGATGTGGTGCTCAAGGTGGATAATAAAGTTGAACAATTGGCTTTGGATTTGGAAACTAAAATGAAAGAATCTGATTTAAAATTTGTGGAAGTTGAAGGAAAAATACAAAGGATTGATAATGAAATAACTATGATGCAATTTAGATCAATGGAATTTGCTATCAGATTGAGGGGAATAAGGGAGAATCCTAGGGAAGATATTAGAAGAATCTGTGGGGACGCATTGTCTATATTACTGAAACTGGATGATTCCGATGAGATTTTTTTTAAGATTGATAAAATTTACAGAGTAAACTCACGTGCAGCACTACAAAGACAGCTACCAAGAGATGTGGTTATATATTTTACTGATAGAAGTCTTAGAAATGATATTTTGCAGAAGTCCTTTTACTCTGCTCTTCAAATAGATGGAAACCAGATTGGTGTTTTTAAGGAGTTACCACCAGCGATGTTAAAGTCTAGAAGGGATTTTGGATTTTTGGTAGCAGAGTTGAAGAAAAGACAGATACAGTACAG
This sequence comes from Rhabdophis nuchalis, assembly GCA_039707465.1. Taxonomy (NCBI): domain Eukaryota; kingdom Metazoa; phylum Chordata; class Lepidosauria; order Squamata; family Natricidae; genus Rhabdophis; species Rhabdophis nuchalis. Next base: position 92,997,287 of record CM077648.1, on the reverse strand, counting down.
GTGGGATGTTCCAATGGGTATTATTAGAGATGCCTAGAGAGAAGATGGAGGTCTACCCGATCTGAATCTGACCGGACACAGGTAAGAGCACATTTACGGACTTACATTGTGGCGCTGAGAGTGGCCAAACGCCATCATTGTGCCACTCTCATAGCATCCGCAGATAACCGCCCTACCGCCCTGTTTAGGGTGACCCGCTCCCTCCTTCAACAGAGGGTGCGGGGCTTCTGGTTCCGGCTCCAGCGGCGACGGGCGAGCCTAGCGCTCGCTCGCCGTTTTGTTTCTTTTTCTGCCCCCCCACGGGGGTGAGACGCCCCTTGTTTGGGGGTCTCCCGTAAAGCCGGCTCGACTGAGACGTTCCCCCTCACGGCGGTGGGGGAAACGACCCTTGTCGCGGCTTAGGTGAAGGAGAACATGCTGCGGGGGGTTCTCCCTTCGCCAAAGGAAGACGGCGCCATTCGCAATCATGAAGAGGGCTAAACGGCTGAGTCGGAAGGCTTCCCGAGGCTTCAGCTGCGAGGGGAGAATGAGTGTTTAAAAACTTTTTTTTCTGCTGTCAGCTGGGCTGAAAGGACTGGGAGGGGGGTGTTTGTTCTTAAAAAAAACCCCTCGGACTTAAGCGGCACTCGGAAATGGCTTCTCGCGGCGAGAAAGCGGAAATCTTTAATCCTGACTGTTTGCAGCAAGGGAAAGTGATCTGCGGTTGTTTGCAACAATGTCTCTAGGTCTGGCTGAAACAATTTATTTTACCATTCTCTCCTCTGGGCTCTGAGCTTGGGCGGTGGAAGATGGCTTCTCTTTGTCCCTGCCTGACTATTTCACTTATGGAAAATTCCCAGCGTCTCTTTGCAATTTGGACTTCCTCTGGATATTAATGAAGAATTTTTTTTCTTTTTGGATTTGTGATTTCTTTTCTGGAGTACCTTCGCTATTATACTTATTGAGTTGGAAAATTGTTTCTCTCTTGGTTCCTGAACTTTACAACTTTACAACCCTGAACTGAACTTTTGGCTCCTGAACTGCCTCACCAGCCCCACCCAAAAAACGCGATTTTAGTGGCATTGATTTTAACAACTAATCATGGCACAAGAAACAGCACTGGCAAGTTTAGAACAAAGGATGGCTTCTCTTGAATCTGTTATACAAACTTTGGTACAAGAAATTAAGGCCCAGAGGGCAGAAAATATTAACTTTAAGAAGGAGTTATTGGATACACGGAAACAAGTGCTGGAAAACACACAGAAGAACGAAGAATTGGAAGGGGGGCTGGTGGGGGCTAAGGGAGAGATTAAAAATGTTACTAATGAAGTTGTGGAAATAAATGGGCATGTGTCTAGGATTGATATGGAAAGAATGACATATTTTTTGAGATTTCAGAATGTTTTTGAGGAATCTGGTGAATGCCTCCCTGATCTTATGAGCACAATTTTAGCAGACTATTTACATAAACCTAAGGATGAGATCAGGGGGGACATTGACCTAGTCTACAGAATTAACTCAGCATATGCCAGGATAAATGAAGTACCTAGAGAGATACATGTGAAATTTGTTAGAAGGTCAACCAGAGAGGAAATCCTGAAAGTGCAGAGAGGTAGTCCATTAATCTACCAACAAAAAGAGGTTGCTATCTTGAAGCAGATCCCAAGAAAGATTAGAGATGCAAGAAGGAAATTTTCCTTCTTGTCTAAAACATTGTTTGATCACGGGATTTGGTTCAAGTGGGTGACACCCGAAGGGATGCTGGTGTTCTGGGAAGGAGGAAGAGTGAGGATTAAAACAGTTGCTGAGGCGGAAGCCTTTCTTAAAAAACATTCCTCTATCCTGGGGGAAGATCCAGGGGGGACGGAGGGGGCCACGGCCCCGCCCACTGGGGGCCAGGGAGGAGAAAAAGAAGATACAATTGCCAAGAGACTTAGATCGAAAAAATAACTTTGCCTTGATTTTTCTGATTAATTTTGCATAATATTTGTATTTGGATTTTTTGTAAATGTCTGACAGCATAGAACTGAGAATTTAGGTATATGTACTTGCTTTCACTTTGTAGTGTTATGAAAAATGTTTTTTTTTATTGTTATCAATGTATTTTGAGGTCCCGGAAGGGCCGACGACTTTGACGTGAATGCTCTCAAAATTTCTTTGTATCCCTTACCCCACCCTACAGAAAAAATGTAAAACCAATAAAACTTTTTCAATATAAAAAAAAAACAGAGGGTGCGGGAAGCCCCACTACAGGGTAGAGCAGAGGAATTTGTGATTTATCTGCAGGAGAAAATCGCTCAGATATAGAACGAGTTAGCCCCCATTGATGGCCCAGTGGGATTGCACAAGGCGGATCTTGTTTGGGAGGAGTTTGACTCCGTTACTTCCGATGATATGGACAGGTTACGTGGGCGACTGCGAGCCACCACATGTTTATTGGACCCGTGTCCCTCCTGGCTTGTACTGGCATCCTGGGAGGTGACACGAGGCTGGCTCCAAGAGGTTGTCAATGCTTCCCTAAGTGAGGGTTCCTTGCCTGCCTCCCTTAAAGAGGCCATGGTGAGGCCCCTCCTGAAGAAGCCCTCTTTGGACCCAGCTTTATTAACCAACTATCGTCCCGTCTCCAACCTTCCCTTTTTGGCGAAGGTTGTTGAGAGTGTGGTGGCACAACAGTTTCCCCATCACCTGGAGGAAGTTGATTATCTAGACCCGCGCCAGTCCGGCTTTCGGCCCGGGCATAGCACCGAGACGGCATTGGTCGCGTTGGTAGATGATCTCTGGAGGGCCAGAGATGGGGGTTGTTCCTCCATCCTGGTCCTATTAGACCTCTCAGCGGCTTTCGATACCATTGACCATGGTATCCTATTGCATCGGCTGGGGGGGTTGGGGGTGGGAGGCACCGTTTTACGGTGGTTCTCCTCCTACCTCTCTGGCCGATCGCAATTTGTGTTGACAGGAGAGCAGAGGTCGACCTCGAGACCCCTCACATGTGGGGTGCCTCAGGGGTCGGTCCTCTCGCCTCTCCTGTTCAACACATATATGAAGCCGCTGGGCGAGATCATCCGTGGTTTTGAGGTAGAGTATCACCTCTACGCTGATGATACACAGCTGTATATATCTACCCCAAACCACCCCAACGATGCCGTAGCGATGATGTGCCAGTGCCTGGAAGCCGTGCGGATCTGGATGGGAAGTAATGGACTCAGGCTCAACAGGACCAAGACCGAGTGGCTGTGGTTTCCGGCTGCCCGATTCAACCAGCTGATTCCATCGCTGGCCATAGGGGGCGAACATCTTGCCCCTGTGGATGGGGCGCGCAACTTGGGTGTCCTCCTGGATATTCGGCTGTCCATGGAAGATCAAGTGACAGCCGTGGCCAGGAGGGCATTTTACCAGGTTCGCCTGGTACGCCAGTTGCGCCCCCTATGGATCGGGATGCCCTTCGCACAGTCATTCATGCTCTCGTGACATCCCGACTGGACTATTGTAACTCTCTCTACATGGGGCTCCCCTTGAGGTGCACCCGGAGACTTCAGCTGGTCCAGAATGCAGCCGCGCGAGCAATAATGGGAACCTCAAGGTTTACCCACGTAACACCGCTCTTGCGCGAGCTGCACTGGCTGCCTGTCATCTTTCGGGTGCGCTTCAAGGTGCTAGTTGTCATCTTCAAAGCGCTCCATGGCTCGGGACCTAGCTATCTGCGGGATCGGATCCTGCCCCATACATCCTCACGGCCGATTCGCTCCCACAGAGAGGGACTTCTCCGGGTGCCGTCCACTAGACTTTGTCAGCGGGCGACGCCCAGGGGAAGGGCCTTCTCTGTGGTGGGTCCAGCCCTCTGGAACGACCTTCCCCCCGACATTAGAACAACCACGGACCTCCGCTCCTTCTGTCTAAAATTAAAAACACATCTTTTCTGCTTGGCCGGCCTAGGGTAGTCTCTTTTTATGGTTTAGGGGATTTTAGTAATTTAATTGGGGGATTTTAGCGCAGGGATAATTGTTTAATTTGCCTTTTATCTAATTATTTATGTATATTTATTGTATTTTTAACTTCCCTGTACACCGCTCCAAGTCCCCTAGGGGAGAGGAAGCGGTCTATAAATTAAATTTATTATTATTATTATTATTATTATTATTATTATTATTATTATTATTATTATTATTATTATTATTATTATTATTATTATTATTATTATTATTATTATTATACTGAGATATGAAGGTGTGAGATATCATTTGAGTACCTTAGACACAGCAAAAGAATTTTATTATGTAGTACTCAAGGCAAGCGTTACACCTCTACGCACATCTACACCAACAGATATTGAGATTGAAGAGCAGAAGCAGTTTGAAAAAGAGACAGAAGAACAAATAAGACAGCTGCAAAAAGAAAAGAAAACCTATGGTGCTGCAGGTGGTTTTCAGGTGGATCCTTTTGGACCTCTTTTAAGTTCTACTCTGGAGGAATCATCAAAGACTGTTATAGAGGGACTTGTTGAAACGTCAATGCTTAAATTAGATGAGCAACATGAAACCAGATCTATCACCAGACAAATTCAAGTAGCGCAGAAGCAGGGGAAGCGCAAAACACAATGAGGTAAGAAAAATAAAGGAAAGAAGCAAGTTGAAGCCAAGGGAGGAGCAGGACTGAAGATTAGTCTTGTGGAGAAAGAATACAGCAAGGAGGCAAAATACCTTCCTCATGGCAAGCGGCTTTTATATTGTTGATATCTAAAGATGAAGATGGTCCTAAGAAGCCAGAGGACTATAGACCAATATTTCTTTTGACTACAGACTATAAAATTTTTGCTAAAGTATTAGCCAACAGATTGATGTCAATTATTCAAGAGGTAATTCATCATGATCAAGCAGGATTTATCGAAGGTAGACATATGAAGGAGAATGTAAGGCAACTTATAGATTTAATTGACTATCTAGACAAAAATAAGCAGATCTCTGCAGTGCTGGTTTTCTTGGATGCAGAAAAGGCCTTTGAGCGAATGAACTGGAACTTTCTAACCAAGACTTTGGAAAAAATGGACATGGGGATTTGGTTTCGACAGGCGATAGGAGCAATATATTAACAACAAAATGCATAACTTATTATTAATGGAAATTTGTCTATGAGTTTTGAGATACAAAAAGGCACAAGACAAGGTTGCCCATTATCTCTATTGTCACTTATTTTAACTTTAGAAGTCTTGTTGAATACAATTTGGAACTGGAACTCCTTAAATGGTATAGCTATAAGGCAAAAGGAATACAGAATTAGAGCATTTGCAGACGATCTGGTTGTTACCCTATCACGTTCTTTGAATTCAATAATCCAGATGAAAAGTCACTCGGGGGTTGTTTATATAAAGATGTGTTTTTTACTGATGGGGGCAGCTGGCAGCTGAAAATTCTGGAACAACTGTTTGAAGAAGGAATTATTTTAAACTGGTTATATTATAAACAGCTACAGATGAGATGGAAAGAAGACCAAAGAGTTGGATTTATGGACAATGAAGTAGAACTGATTAATGTCATGTTGGAGATCTGGGAAAAAATATGGGTTAAATTGTGAATGTTAAATTTACACAGTTACAGAATTTAAGGGTGAACTTTTATAAAATGTTTTATAGATGGTATTTAGATCCTAAGAAATTATCATGAATGTATCCTAATGTTCAACCAAAATGTTGGAGGTGTGGGTGTTTAGATGCTACATTTTTTCATATATGGTGGGCTTGCAATAAGGTTTAAAAAATATCATGTAGCTCTTAGGTAAGAATGAATAGACTGACAACAACATGAAGAGAACGAATAACATATGGGTTGTTTGGAATTATTAGAGTGGCGTATAGTGGAAGTCTGGGGGGTGGGGTGGAACGGGAGGTGGGGGAGGGTTAGGGTGGTTAGGGGAGGGAAATATATTTGTATAAGACTTATATGAATTAGCTTAAAAGATGGGGACAAGGGGGTAATGTTATGTTATGAGAAATCTATATTATGTTGGGTGGGAGGAGGGGGGTACAGTATTTGTAGCTGAATTACATTATATGTATGGGGGGGGGAAAGGGGGGGAAATTTTTTGTATAAAACTCTTTCAATAAGAAATAGCCTGCAATACTGCATTCTAGCCACTGTGCCGCCATGACTCATTTACTTCTCTTTCTATTTCTGCTAGGTCTATTATCTCTGATGGAGAGATGCCCGACAACTGGAATATATCTTCAGGCAGCCTAGAAGCAAAGATTATTGTGCCTATAGTCTTTTCCCTCATCTTCCTTGTAGGCACAATTGGGAATAGCCTTGTGTTGGCTGTGCTGCTACACAATGGAGAGGTGAAATACAACACTACAAACCTGTTCATCCTCAACTTGGCACTGGCAGACCTCTTCTTCATTGTCTTCTGTGTCCCATTTCAGGCCACCATCTATTTTCTGGATGGATGGCTCTTTGGTGCCGTTGCCTGCAAAGTTGTGCATTTCTTCATCTTCCTTACCTTGTATGCCAGCAGTTTTACCTTGGCAGCTGTTTCTGTGGACAGGTAAATATAAAATGCTCTCTTTCCTCCAAAAGATAAAACTTCTTGTCCCCTCCTATGACAAAACATTGCTGTTGTAGTTGCTCTGACATTGCACTAATGTGGCTCGGTTGATTCTGGCAAAGAATATTGTGTGTATTCAGGCACTGAGACCAATTTAAGAAAAAAAAAAGTAAAGAAACAGAAGAAACCATTGCTTAATATGATATGTGAAATCAGTCTATTTCTAAACAGGAGAAGGAGAGTCTTTAATCCTTTATCCAAAATCTTAAATTACCCGACAGGTTACATATTAGAAGAGAATATTTGTAATTCAGGGGTTGAAATGAGGGGTCCTGCTGGTCTCTGAGCTATGTAGATGTGTGTAATATGTAAATGAACGGTACATAGATCTTCTGACAAAGCAGCCATCAACAGCATATAGACATAAACAACATTTACATCCCATTTAAGAGACAATCCACAAGCCAAAAAGGGAACCAAAAGACCTAAACTTTCACCAGCAATCAACACTCAAATGAGCAGAGATTAACACCAAAGTTAACATTAGACTAACAATCAAGAAGCAAACTGTTAGATCGGATGAATGGATGAGACAGACTCAGGCTTCAGTGACAAATAGCAGCTATTTATTAGACAACTATTTACAAATCCAACACCAACCCATTTGACAACTAGCCCTTTTATAGGGAGCTGTCAAACGGCTCAGCCAATCGGCTTGGAGTATTTTCCTGCCAGATCGGAGAGCCTTAGTGGAGCCCACCATTTGGCTGTCAGTATGTAACACAAACAATATCCTAGTCAAGGAACTGACAATCCAGCTAACAGTAAACAGCCCACCAAAGAACCGTCAAGACCACTCCCACCAACACTGACAGGGCAAATCACTAGAGCAGTGGTGTCAAATTCACAAGAGTCAAGTTGTCCTCACATATTATATCGTGACTTTCCCCCTCCTTGCTAAACCAGGGGTGGGCGTGACCAACGCGTGACGCATCTGGCCTGCGGGCGGCGAGTTTGACAGCCCTGCACTAGAGCAGGGGTCTCCAACCTTTGCAACTTTACGTCTGAAGGACTTCAGCTCCCAGATTTCTCCAGCCAGTTTTTCTGGCTGGAGAAGTCTGGAGCTGAAGTCCTTCAGACTTAAAGTTGCAAAGGTTGGAGACCCCTGCACTAGAGTAATAAATGAGAGCAAACCCTGTTCCCTACCAGCACTGATGATGTTACCTTATTTCAGTAATGAAACATTTGCAAGAAAACAACCAGGCTCAGAGAGCACCAAGGACCCTCCATGTGTTCTATATTTATTTAGTTAAAAAATGCACTTCCTATCTTCCCATAACAAAAGCATCCCAATTAATTGGTCTCTTTAGAAATGTCTGTAGGTGGTTGAGGCCAGATGTATCCACAGGTGCGACAAGGAGATATAGAAATGTCTCAAGCTAGATTACATATCATATTTTTTTGGAATATAAGACGCACCAAGATGTGGAAGAGGTAAATTCTTTAAAAAAAATATTTTGCACTCTGCAGATCTCCCAAAGCCTCTGCACGCCTCATTTTTTGTGAAAAACGGGGCATGCAGAGAGTTTGAGAGGCCTGCAAAGTGCTCCTGGGACATGGGGGGCAAAAATGAGCAAAAACTGGCCCGTTTTTCACAAAAGAAGGCCTTTTGCCAAAAAAGGGGGCATGATAGCCTTTAGGAGGCTTGTAGAGTGCTCCTGGGGATTGGGGAAGGGCAAGAACAAGTAACAAATTGTCTGTTTTTTGCTTGTTTTTGCCCTCCCCAGCCCCCCAGGGCACGCCCATTTTTGTGAAGGGGGGGAGGTTTCAGGAGACCAAAAGTCCTGTATTCAGTGTATAAGATGCATCCAGATTTTCACCCTGTTTTGGGGAGGGGGGAAGGCGCGTCTTATACTCCGAAAAATACTGGTTTCCAATTAGATTGAAGAATACATTTAAAATCAACCATGAACATTTTTATGTAAATAAAAATATGACACATCAGGAAGGTAGGATCTTCTAGACAACCTGCTCCATATTCTGCTAGCTTTCTACTTGCTAGCAAAAAATCTTCCAGGCAACAGAGCTTACATAGATTGTTCCCTTGCCATTCTTCCCTACCCAAACTTTCTCATTCGATTCAACTAAATGCAGAGTTGTGGCCTTAGGCCTGATCTCCTGATCTGCAACTTCAGTCCCAACCTCTACCTATGTCACAGACAATTAAAAAGAAAATGTCTTGCCTTCTCCACATAATTATTTCTATTTTTATCACTTTACCCTTTCATGCTTTCCCCTCCCTTCCCCTTTAATAATTGTAGCATACTTACCAGCTCTTTATGTTTCCTGTCAAAGGGTATATGGATAAATTCTTTCGGGAAAATGTCATATCCAAACATAGAATGAATTTCTAGCATGGTTCAACTATGTGGGTTCCAAAATTTTTCTACTTGTATTGGGGGGGGGGGGGAGAGATCCATATTTACATTTACAGGATTAAATTATGAACACCTACATCAATTTCAGTAGACTTTCAAATAGTAGGTTTGGGTGGCACTTTAAGTATCAAATTCATGCCAAAAAGAGTATGGAAAAAACTTGTCACAAGCAGAATCTGAATCTAGAAGAAAGTGAGCCAATAAGAGCAATACATTTAAGCAATGAAAGTGAAAATAACGATAGCGGTATAGATAGGTAGATAGGTAGATAGATAGATAGAGAGAAAGAGAGAGAGAGAGAGAGAGAGAGAGAGAGAGAGAGAGAGATATGTAGATGTAGATGTAGATATATTGTTTAAATTTAACAACTTCTGTCTTGTTTCCAGATATTTGGCTATTTGCTACCCACTGAAATCTCGGAATCTCCGTACCACCTGCAATGCAGTCCTTGCTATTATCATGATTTGGACCATCTCCCTGCTTTTTGCAGGACCCTATCTCAGTTATTACCAAACCATTAATTCTGAGGAGGCATTCATCTGTGTCCCTGTTTGGGAGAACAAACACCGTAAGATCTTAGACATCTTCACTTTTGTGTTTAGTTACATCCTCCCAATCTCTGTTGTTAGCCTGGCTTATGCCAGAACCATCAAATTCTTGTGGACTGCTGTAGACCCTCTGGAAGGAATCTCAGAGTCCCGCAAAGCCAAACGTAGGGTCACCAAGATGATTATTGCAGTGACTGTCCTCTTCTGTTTGTGTTGGTTGCCCCACCATGTGATGATCTTGTATTTCTGGTTTGGTTATTTCCAGTTTACCCAAACTACCTTTGTCTTACGCCTACTTTCTCATTGCTGCTCGTATGCCAATTCCTGCCTCAACCCAATTGTTTATGCTCTCATTTCCAAGCACTTCCGCAAGAAGTTCAAGCAAGTCTTCACTTGCGTTCTTGTCTAAGACAAGAACAAGAAGAAGTGAACTGACAATAAATCCAAGTGGCCAATGCTGCTGATGGTTTCATCTACCAGATGATGCAGGTTTCTTTGGAGGAAACACAAAAGTAGCATGGCTTTAATGAGGAAAATATGAGCTGTTGCATGGATCTATTGGTAAGAACATAGGAAGACAATCTTCCTGAGAAATGGCTCTAGCATTTACAAGACATTATCAATATTTTAACAGAAATTACAAAAGGACCAAGAAAATTCTGGAACTATCAACCATCACCTCATTGAGTGCAACATGGACAACAGCAATTTTTAAATATTAATGGCAGGTGGTATCAACCATCCCTTCTCAGCATGACTACCATATTTTCATTCAAATCGCATTCAAATTTGGGTCAGTAGAGGATAGGTTGACTCAAATTAGTTTCCCTCAATGCAACCAAAGTATCCCAATTCCTTAGAGAACAGCTTGATATTACTTTAGACCATCTCCACAGTTGGCTGAGGATGAGACCAAGACAATGTCCCAAAGACATGTAACTTGAAAGCGGTTCCCAAGGTTCCTTGGGCCACAGTTAGAGGGATGTGAAGATGAGCCTGGAAGTTCATTTTAATACTTCTGATGTACTCGTAACCGGAGTGGTTACAGAAAGCATAAATGAAAGCTTCAAAGTTCTTGGGTTGCTATAGGAATCAAGAGTTTTGAAGATATATCTATAAACAAAGAGGTTGTTGTTTTTGTTTCGGTTTTTAGCCTCTGAATCCAGATTGATAAATGTAAGTGCATGGACTCTTTCTCCCTTTCCTTTCATTTTGTAAATAAAACATGTTATGTTTGGATTTCTTTGTCTTTTGATTTTGAATTTGTTTTTTTTAAAAGAAGATTATGAGGATTTTTACATTATTTTAAAGCTCTTAAGCTTTGTTCTGAGAGGAGAAAGAAGAACTGAAGAAGCTTCTTGGATGAGAAATGAAATGTATTCAAAAAAACTCCAGAAAGTCCAGTTGCCTCTTGAAAAAGCACCTTTGGAAGCACCTCTGGATGACCGAGAATCTCCATAGACACTTGTGGTTTTGATTCTCACAAGGATAAGCCAATAGAGCTGTATTGGTTGATGTCACAGCAATGTGAATTAAAGTTCAGAGATGGCTCTCATTCAAGACTTTTTAGGATTGTGGGAGTCCTAAGGATAGTTTTTCCACTCTCTCCTCCTTCTTGTTGCTTCCAATGTCAATATAGCATGCCCCCCCCCGCAATATTGTCTTTGTTATTTACAATTAGTAAACAAGTGTGCTATGTCCTGACGTCTTCAGTCACAAGTGTCAATCAAGGAGGAAACGACTATTCATTGGCTCCGGCGCGAATGCAGTCTGGTGGGAGCGAGGCAAGCTCCCTATTGGTTAAGAGTCTGACAGCTCGCATATAAAAGAACTGTCAGACCATTGTTGTTCATTCGTTATCAGTTGTGTTAATAAAAGGTTAACTGCATTCAACTGTCTCCGAGCATTACCTCAGGCAGGTATTTACCAAAGTGTGTAAGAGGAAACACTGAATTATAGAATCATTTTGGAGCTGAATTTAATTTTACTCCTTGAAAAAGTGTATGGTTTACTTTGAAGATTACAAATGCTGAAACATTTTTGGAATGGAAGTCCCTCTATATGTGGGAGTTGTAGCTACTGAATCATTTGCATTCCCAAAAGACCACGCTTACCATAGAATAACAGAATTGGAAGGGACCTTGAAGGTCTTCTAGTCCTACCCCCAGCTTAAGTAGGAAACTCTACACCACTTCAAACAAATGGATATCCAACATCATCTTTAAAATGTCCAATGTTGAAACATTCACAACTTCTGGAAGGAAGTTGTTCCACTGATTAATTGTTCTGTCATGAAATTTCTCCTTAGTTCTAAGTCACTTATCTCCTTGATTAGTTTCCACCCATTTCTTCTTGTCCTGTCCTTAGGTCAGGGGTGTCCAAACTTGGGAACTTTAAGACTTGTGGACTTCAACTCCCAGAATTCCCCAGCCAGCATTTGCTGGCTGGGGAATTCTGGGAGTTGAAGTCCACAAGTCTTAAAGTTCCCAAGTTTGGACACCCCTGCCTTAGGTGATTTGGAGAATAGCTTGATTCCCTCTTCTTTGTGGCAACCCTGAGATATTGGAACACTGCTATCATGACTCCCCTTGTACTTCTTTTCATTAAACTAGACATACCCTGTTCCTGTAACCGTTCTTCATATGTTTTAGCCTCCAGTTCCTTAACCATCTTTGTGGCTCTATTCTGCACTCTTTCTAGAGTCTCCACATCTGTTTTACATCATGGTGACCAAAACTGGATGCAGTATTCCATGTGTGGCCTTACCAAGGCATTATAAAGTGCTATTAACACTTCACGTGATCAAAGCTCTTCAAAGCTAAGGAAATATAATTTGTGATGGAATTCACACATCCATAATATGATTGTTTGGTTTTAGCTGAGCCTATTAGATGAAATCAACCCCCCTCGTTAGATTGAGAAATAAAAATATGACACATGAAGCCAAGTTATTGTCTATTTATTTTGGGGTTGAGCAGGAGCTTTAGAGATTAGAGAAGCCTTTTTTAATTTGCCTGTTTATTGCAATTTTCTCTGCCTTGAGCAGTTAAGTTAATTTGAATTCAGCAGCAACCTAGAAACAAAGTGCTTCATTACTGATATCGGTGAACATGTATTTCTCCCAGTGTCCTTAAGTTTAAAACTGTCCTTGTTTACACCCTTATTTGAATGCCAATTCTACTGATTTAATGGGACTGACTTCTGAATAAACACGAATACCAGTGAGAATCATCAGCATAATAGGCTCTGGTCCTGTGCTCTTTTGTTAACAAACAAAAGGCATTAGCAGAATACATTTTTGAATAAGTAATGATAAACTGGTATTTTCCCCACTAATATCAGTGAGACTGACTCCCCCAAAGGCCTGATCAAGGTTTAACTTTAATTATTTCACATTCATAAATATGCAGTGCAGCACCTCTGTTTCTTTCGCCGGATTCTGAACATTAGAGCTGGCCCAGGAGTATTTAGTTAATTAATCCTCTGCCTCCTAGTTTCAAGGCTTTGTATCAGGACAAAACACAGTTTTCATTCTTGCACCTTAAACCCAACAGCAAAGAAAGCTGATAGCTCATATAAATAGCTTATTATTTCAGTTTCCCTTCAGCATCTGTTTCTCCAAAGAATTGTTGTAAAGCTATGAGAATATAGGACAAGCTTGCTTCAATTAGAGTCCGTTATTATCTTTCCACTTTTCCATGAATTGCAGAATTCACGGGAGCTATTATGAGGCTGATTTTTCTGCCAGTCCATCCAGGATGAGTTTTCTAGAGTCATGTTCCTCAAAGCCTCACAAGAGTTTTTAAGGCAACTGAAAGTGACACAAAAGAACCTTTGCTTATATATTCATTTTTTAAATGTTTGCAACCATTCAAATAGGTTTTTCCTGGGTTTTAATCAATGCACAACTTATTTATCAAAGCAGCACTTATTTATCAAAGCAGCACTTATTTATCAAAGCAGCACTTATTTAACAGAGGAAGATGAGCTTCTTTCAAATCACCTTCAGTTTGTTGGAAATATAAAATGTTACTTCCCCTCCCCCCCATATGTCTTTACAAGCCCAATTGGCCCATCAGTTGCATTGCTTTTATTACACTTAGCCTCATTTCAGGGGTGTGTGTGTATGTGTGTGTGTTTGATCACTCATTGCTGGATTCCTAGGGAGGTGTCTGCATGTGAAGAAGACAAGTCATAGCTATTCACTACTAGCCACTCTCAAAATATCTTCTTCCATGAAGATAATATCTGTTGTTAGCCCCTGAACACAGAACATAAATGGGGACAGCATATTATTTTCCCATCGAGCTATTATTCTGACACCCCAAGAGCTGGGTGATACTAGTGAAGAAAGGTTCATTTGGGTTTCTGTAATCTATGTTTCTTCTTCTTCTTCTTCTTCTTCTTCTTCTTCTTCTTCTTCTTCTTCTTCTTCTTCTTCTTCTTCTTCTTCTTCTTCTTCTTCTTCTTCTTCTTCTTCTTCCTCCTCCTCCTCTGATTCTTCTTCTTCCTCCTCCTCCTCCTCTTCTGATTCTTCTTCTTCCTCCTCCTCCTCTTCTCCTTCTCCTCCTCCCCCTCCTTCTCCTAATCCTTTTTAGTTTCCCTTGCCTATTAAGGTCTCTTGCCTATTCCTTTTCCAAGTCTATCCTACTGTAAGAATCCATTTTGAAACTAGTGATGCTTTTATTTCATAGATACAGATTATAACAAAGCAGTAAATATGAAAAGTTTATAATGAAAATCAATATAGTCTTTATCAGAATTCTTCTGAAACCTCCATAAAACTCTCCAGCATTTGGATACATTCTCATTACATGTATTGATCCAAGCCAATTTCTCTGTGCGGGAAAGGTGTTGATTGCGAGAGAAAAAAAACTTCCATCTACAGCACTTCTATCCTGGAAACAGGTCATCTCTTTCCTCAATGTTGCATTGCATAAAGCAATTAAGCTAAGGCTTTTCTCTAGAAGAAACTTTAAGGATTGTAATTGTGCTTTTTAAGAAGGCCCTACTAAATGTCATTTTATTTTCTGTTGAACTTGCAGCTGAGCATAAAGTAAACCAGCTCGGTTCTAAGTAGAAATTGTGTTGGTGTGGGATTGCACAGGTGTGGAACCAGTCTGGGTGTGCCACAAGCATTGTGTATGGATGTGCCACATATGTTGCTTACTTTTCTTTCTATAATGAACACTTTCTTCTAATCCATCGTAGAATTATAGCAAATATTTTAATATACGATTGGCAATAAAGCCACACAGCACTCATAGTCATGTTTGCATGGAAATAAGTCCTATCACAGAAACTTACAGGGCATTGTGGACTTGGATCAGTGGTGCAATTCAACCGGTTGTATCCGGTTTAGGTGAACCGATGGGGGTGGCTCTGGGAGGCTCTGCCCACCCGCCTGGACATCATCACATCCTGTTTTTTATGCTCTGCGCATGTGCGGAAGGTCCTGTGCATGCGCAGAGGTGGTGTAGCCACTTACATTTGCGAACTGGTAGAGAAGGTAAATTGATTTCATCCCTGACCTGGGTCCAAATGCATGGTGTTTTAGCACCAGACTATTTTATTTTTTATTTTATTTAAATTTATACCCCGCCCTTCTCCTACAAAAGGACCCAGGGCGGCGCACAGGCAAATTAAAACACAACGTACATAAATAGATCAATTATTAAAATCCAATTAAATTAAATTACCCCATGCTAAAACATTTTAAAATTCTCTAATTAAAATTTATAACTAAAAAGTCCAGATCGGGTGATTATCCTAGGCCGGCTTGTTGGAATAAATGCGTTTTCAGACGCCGGCGGAAAAGGCGGAGGTCTGTGGTGGTACGGAGTTCAGGGGGCAGGTCGTTCCAGAGGGTTGGGCCTGCCACAGAGAAGGCCCTTCCCCTGGGTGTCGCCAACCGGCATTGCCCGGCCGACGGCACCCGGAGAAGGTCCTCTCTATGGGAGCGGATCGGTTGGAGGGATGTATGGGGCAGGATACGGTCTCGCATGTAACTAGGCCCTGAGCCATGGAGCGCTTTAAAGATGGTCATTAACACCACTAAAAACCAGGAGACTGTGAATTCTAGTTCCTCCTTAGGCATGAAAGCCAACTTTGGGCCAGTCACTTTCTCTCACCCCCCCTCCCCTCACAGGGTTGTTGTTGTGGGGAAAATAGGAGGAGGAATGACTATTAGGTTCATTTACCCTTGAGTTGTTTATGAAAATAATAAATGCAGAATTGAAATAAACAAAGAGACTGATGGTTCAGTAAAGTGAGGTATTCAGTTCCAAAATATTATTAGGTGACTTCTGCTGCGTGACATCTGCCATGCCGATAAAATTGAGGCATCAATCTATTTTATCTCTTCACCCGTTTATGCGTATTTACCGTTACAGTACCATTTATCTGTCAAAGAAGGGGAAAGAGAAAAGGATCCAAGTATTGTGCTTGTTTTGAAAACAGGGGTACTAAAATTGGATTCAAGTATGATTCTCGGAACTGACTCAGGCTGTGCAATGCAGTGAAATATGATCCTTGTCTGAGAAAAGAAGAAAAAGCCAAGGAAAGAATCAAGAAAGAACAGAAGCCGGAAATAAGGATTCTTCTAAGAAAAGTAGACCAAGAAGGTACTGCAATGTATGTTCAGTAGCTATTGTAAATAAAGAAATGCTGTGTAATGGCCAGTTCATAAGGAACAATCCATGCAAAACTGCCTTTGTGAGATACTTTTCTCAAAGAAACCTGCATGTCGGCTATTAACGCTTTTTAAGATCTAATGAGTGGAAGCTATTTTCTCTGTGTTTACACTCATTAAAACTTCTATTTGATGATAATAAGGAAACCTGAAACAAAGCTATCAGATTGATATCTATGTTTTGATTCATGTAATTGCCTGTAAACACACAGATGCAGACAGACAGACAGACACACAAACACAGACATTGCTTTTTAACTATCATGGAATGCCACTTTGGCTGAGCTGAAGCGAAGTGGACAATCCATAACTGCACAGTTGCCAGGCTGAATTGATGCTCGGCTGCATTTCTATTGACACTGACTTGTTCAAATGAGATCCTTGGGGAAATATTATTCAAAATGGCAAAACATCTACTTGTCATCATGGTGAAGCTTTTTAGATTGTGGGAAGCCACCCCTTCTTTTAGAAAAATGAAATATTTTGAGGAATATTAAAAAGGCAGAATATTACATTTCCCTGGCTGAGAAATGGAGAAACATTTTTTAAGCAGGAGAAAGGAGCCCCTGCCTTTTCTTAATAGCCCACAGCAGATGTCAGTACTTAAGAGATAAAGAGACAGATAGCTCTATTCATAAGCAAATACCTTCGCCCAAGATCCAAAACAGGAAAAAGCCATTGAGCCATAATAAGAATTGCCCAACACCCTTTCAGAACACCCTTTCAGTGATGATCTGGTCTGGGTCGCAGAACCGGCAGCAACTCAGGCTGTCCACACCCCCGAACTGGTTTCCCAATCTCTTTGCCATTGCTGGCATGTTCCTGCGCATGTGTAGGTCAATTTTCAGTCAACTGCGCATGCTCCAGCAAAACATGGTGGGCGTGCGTGAAGCATGCACAAAGCAAAGGGGTACGAATTGGTACAGGAACCCACCCCTGCTCCATACTGTCCTTCAATACATCTTTCAGGTTTAAATAAATTGCCTTTTTGTAATTTTCTTATGATTTATTGTATCTGAGTGTTGTTTTGAACACACTACTCAGTTAAAATAAATAAATATTATTGGTGCCCCAAATTAATATCTGCTTGACTAGCATGAAGTGAAGAAATTCCCAGAGGAAAAGTCTATACCACAATTTATTGTTTAAAATATTTTTTAAACAACCGTTGACAAAATACAAGGCTCAAGCTTGCATAATATGCTAAGCAAAAAATCAAATCATTCATAGATTACTAATTAGTGAAGTCCTAGCCAATGTTCTGTTGTTAGTGCCTTTTGGGACTTAGCTTTTTACCAGCTTATGACAATCACTTTACAGTTTCTGAAATAGAAGTTTCCTAGCATTTCATCACACAAATGCTTATTTTTCCTTTCTCTCTCCCTGCTATGAGAACTTGCTATATTACAGCATGGTCGGGGTTAGGATGACCCACTGCAGACTTTACACATCGGCTGTTCAGATAGTGGAAAAGCCCTGTTTATATTAATGACTACTAACATTTAAGATTATTCTGTGTGAGTCCAAACAGTTCAATGGAGAGCCATAACAATTCTTTTCTATCAGTTTGCAGATTCACAGTCAATGACAGATAAGCTTTAACCTCTGAAAGCTTTCCCTGATCTGGTGCCATTCAGATGTGCTAGAGCAGGGGCGTCAAACTCGACTTCCTTGAGAGTTGCATCAGGGTTGTGTTTGCTCTCTGTGGACAAGAGTGGGCGTGGCCAGGGTGGGTGTGCCCAGCTTGATGTCACTTGTATCGGGGGCGCCAGTGGTGATCCAAGCACTCTGACAGGGAAAATGGGCTCCCGAGCTCCATTTTTGGTTGCGACGGCTTCCTGCAACCCCCTGCCAGCAAAAATGGAATTCCGTTTTTGCTGGCAGAGGCACCATGGGCCGGCCCTTTGCTCTTTCCAGGGCAGCACTTGTGGGCCAGATCTAAGCACCCCACGGTCCGGACCCTTGAGCCTTGAGTTTGACACCCCTGTGCTAGAGTTATACAGCTTAATTTTGACTCTCCTTCATATTCAAGGAGCCTCTGCGGCTGTATTCCATGTTCTGTTTTTGATTTTTGTGTATCTTCTGATGGTTTAATGGCTAAAATATTTTACAAATAGACTTCACCTGTCTCTGTTCAATCCATTGGGTTTTCTGTGATTGTTATAATCCTTTCCAATTGTAGTTAAAACTAATCAGACTCTAGACAGTTGTACAGCCATACCTAACTACTCTAGGGATGTCCATGGGGTATGGTTAAAAAAAAGTCAGGGTGACAGTGCGATTGGACCTCTACCTTTTTATGTGCATCACAAGTCTCTTGCTCCTATTATGTGTACATAAGTGTATATTAGCATTTTTTAATCTATGATGCATTTATGGCTCTTTAGTTGACTACTTAAGTCAGTTGTGTTATACAATCTAGCAAAGAAGACTAGGGGTTAAATGTTAGCAGTCTTCCAATATTTGAAAGGCCGTCACAAAGAAAAGGGAGTCAACCTATTCTCCAAAGCACTTGAGCGCAGGATAAGTAAACAGATGGAAACTTATCAAGGAGAGATCCAACTTAGAACTAAGGAGACATTTCTTGTGAGGACAATTAATCATGAAATGGCCTTTTCAATCAGAATAGAGATGCAAGGGTCCTTGGAGGTTTTCTGGTACAACCTCCTGCTCTAGCAGGAGACCGTATACCATTTCAGACAAGTGACTTCCAGTCTCTTCTTAAAAACCTCCAATGATGAGGCACCCACAATTTCTGAGGGCAAGCTGTTCCACTGGTTAATTGACCTCAGTTGTGGAATTTCTCCTTAATTCCAGGCTGCTTCTCTCCTTGATTAGTTTCCATCCATTGTTTCTTGTCCTGCCCTCTGATGCTTTGGAAAATAAGTTGACCCCTTCCTTTGTGGCAGCCTCTCAAATACTGGAATACTGCTATCATGTTCCCTCTACGCCTTCTTTTCTCTAGACCAGCCAAACCCAAATCCTGCAACCGTTCATGTTTTAGTTTCTAGGCCTTTAATCATCTTAGTTGCTCTTCTTTGCATGTTTTCCAAAGTCTCAACATCTTTTTTGTAACGTAGTAACCAAAACTGGATGCAGTGTTCCAGGTGTGGCCTTCCTAAGACTTTATAAAGTGGTACTAAAACTTCACGTGATTTTGATTCTGTGCCTCTGTTTATACAATCAAGGATTGTATTTGCTTTTTTAGCTGTTGCCATACACTGCTGGCTCATATTTAAGTGATTGTCCACTAGGACTCCCAGGTCCCTCTGTCAGTTACTGTTTTTGCACCAGGATTTGCCTAATCTGTACTTGTATCAGATACTTGAGCACTGTGAGCTTTTTAAGAAGAGGTGGAGGGGGGTGTTGGTTTGTTAAACCCCCCTCGGAATTAAAGCGGCGCTTGGAAATGGCTCCTCGTTGTGAGGAAGCGGACGTTTCTTATCTGGACGGCTTTGAAGCAAGCGAAAGTGATTTGCGGCTTGTTTCTTTAAAATGTATCTAAGTCCGGCTGGCTTGAAACAATTTTTCCTTTGTTACTTTCTCCTGCTGGCTTTCAGTTTGGGCGGTGGAAGATGGCTGCCCCTTGTTCTTGAATGACTATTTCACTTATGGAAAATTACCAACATCCCTTTGTGATTGGGACTTCCTCTCTCTATTAATGAAGAAATTTCTGGATTAATTGATTCCACCCCTGGAGTGCCTTCTCTGCTATAACTATTGATTGTGAAAGGTGTTTTTTCTCTGGATATTGAACTTTTTAACCCTGATTTGGACTCTTCTCCTGATTTGCTTCAACGGCCCCACCCAAAAAACGCCATTTTAGTGGCACTGACTTTAACAGTTTACCATGGCACAAAAATTAGAATTGGCAGGTTTGGAACAAAGGATGTCTTCTTTGGAGACAGTGTTGCAAGTTTTGGTGCAAGAAATTAAAGCCTTGAGAGAAGATAACTGCAGCTTCAAGAAGGATCTTTTGGAAACACGGAAGCAAGTGCTGGAGAACACACAGAAGACTGAGGAGCTGGAAGGGGGGCTGGCTGGGGCAAAGGGAGAGCTTAAAAATGTTAAGAGTGAGGTTGGAGAACTAACTGGGCATATGTCTAGGATGGATTTTGAAAGGATGTCATATTTTTTAAGATTTCAGAACATTTCGGAAGAGGCTGGTGAATGTCTCCCTGATCTCATGAGTACAATTTTAGCAGACTATTTACATAAGCCTAAAGATGAGATCAGGGGGGGACATTGACCTAGTATACAGAATAAATTCAGCATATGCCAGGATAAATGAAGTACCCAGAGAGATACACATTAAATTTGTTAGAAGGTCAACCAGAGAGGGAATTTTGAAGGCGCAGAGAGGGGGCCCATTAATTTACCAACAAAAGGAGGTCGTCATCTTGAAGCAGATCCCAAAAAAGATAGAGAGATGAGAAGGAGGTATTCCTTCTTATCCAAAAAATTGTTTGACCACGGGATTTGGTTTAAGTGGGCGATGCCGGAAGGGATGCTGGTGTTCTGGGAAGGAGGGAGAGTTAGGATTAAAACAGTTGTTGAGGCGGAAGCCTTTTTTAAGAAACATTCCTCAGTCCTGGGGGAAGATTCAGGGGGGGCAGGGGGGGCCACGGCCCCGCCCGCTGGGGGCCAGGAAGGAGAAAAAGAAGATACAATTGCCAAGAGACTTAGATCAAAAAAATGACTTTGCTTGTTTTTTTATTAATATACTATAACCTTGTTATCTGGATGTTTGTATATGACTGCCAGCATAGAATTGAGAATTTAGGATGTATGCACTTATTTTCATCTCGTAGTACCTTTGAAAAATGTATTTTTTAATGTTTTATTGTGAAGCCCTGGAAGGGCCAATGATCCCGACACAAAAGTTCTCAAAATGTTTCTGTAACCCTTACCTTTCCCTTTCGGAAAAATTGTAAAAATCCAATAAAACTCTTTCAATACAAGAAGAGGTATGACACCATTTGTCTGGAATGGTATGTATGTGGTCTCCGGCCTGAGCAGGGAGTTGGACTAGATAGAAGACCTCCAAGGTCCCTTCTAATTCTGTTATTCTGTATTTCAATTCTCATTTATCTGCATATTGATCAAATATATTTTCTCTACTGATGTTGAACTTTTTCCTATCCTGCTCTCCTCATAATTAAGAATGCAAACATGATTTTAGAGGCATTTTCTGAAGATGACTAGAGAATAACCCAGTATTTTCCATTTATACAATAAACAGAGATGCTAGGACAAATTGCTGGAGCTCCAACCCCCTCCTACATAGAGGTTGATAATAATGAATATGGATACATGTACTTGGAAATAGGAAAAAAGGATGAAGATATATTAAGAGATTCTGAAACATTTGCCTGATGCTTTGTTTAAATATGTAAGTCATCAAGGAGCTCATTTTATTTGTTCCAGAATTATTAGCTGCATGTGTTGCTGTTCCTGCAAAAAGTGACGGTTTAATGGGAGGAGATCTTAAGAAGAACCAGTTTGGTGTAGTGGTTAAGGTGCTGCGCTATGGAAACCAGGAGAATGCGATTTCTAGGTCTCCCTTAGTCATGAGAGCTGGCAAAGTGACTTTTGAGCTAATAACATTTACTGTTAGTTCCAGTAAAGAAATGGCTGTAGGTTGAGATAAAAAAAGGGAATGGAAGCAACCTAAAGGCAGGAAAGAATAAACATCCCAAACTCATTCTGACAGCAAAACAAAGTTTTATTGAAAAGATAAAATTGCTTCCCACCCTCCTTGTATAACAGAATAAAGTCCATTGTATTCACAGTGACAGTTCTAGCGAAGTCTGAGCCAATTCAGAACTAAAGCATCCTCTTTAGGAAAAAATCTGGGATTCCTTGATCAAGATTTTGCTGCTGCATTCAGGAAACCCAAGAATGGTGTCTCTTTTAAAGTTATGCACCCAGTAACTCTTCTGCCACAAACATTGCATATTTACCAAAAAAATAAAGTCATAAGAAGATAGGAATCTCAAGGAATTAAAACAACCTTGGAATTTTGATGATGCTGGAATGGCTACAAGCGTCTTCCTTTTTAATTACTGCTGGTTAGAGTCAAAACACCCTGTTAGGACATAACAACAGCTTGGAGGGTTTTTTTTCCTCTGAACTAGCGCTTATTCAACAAATTTATGGTTGCAGAAAATTGTTTGAACTTCAGAGTAAGGGATTTTTTTTTTGATTTTGAACACCAAAATGAAAAAAACAAGTACATTCCCATAAAAGAAGCAGAATTTCCAAAACCTGCTCAGCCAGAGCCAATTAAAATGGCATCAGTAAAAAAAAAGTCTTACACGTTCAAGGAACTCACAGGCACCAGGGGAAAACACTTCTCTCTCTGCTTATCTACATTACCCTAGATAAGGTCTGTGCCTAATTCAACACAGCTAACCATATTACGATTTGAGTACAATCTACATACTATCACAGTGAGACGTATTTTGATTTAAAGCAGACGATTTGCTACAGTACCTGAATCTGGCATGAGGTGTAAACCAAAGTTATGCCCTTTGTATGAAGAAAAACAGCATATGAGAATAAACTAGCATGTCACCCATTGTACTTCACATTATTTTCCTTCCCTCCCCCCCCTTTCTGGAACAAGTAATTCCATGAACCAGAGATAAAAAGGGAAGTGACCCAAGGAAAGGGCACAATAATGATATTCATCTGATAATCTAACAACTCATTGCAGCACCCTAAAGCAGGGGTCTCCAACCTTTGCAACTTTAAGTCTGAAGGACTTCAGCTCCCAGAATTCTCCAGCCAGCTTTGCTGGCTGGAGAAATCTGGAAGCTGAAGTCCTTCAGACTTAAAGTTGCAAAGGTTGGAGACCCCTGCCCTAAAGGAATCACCCAACTCCTGCAAATGCCTTTTTGTGTTAGCAGGCTAAGAGCCAAAGATTTTTAACTACTCTTGCTCTGCTCCTTTAATATAATATCAGCAAGAGAAGCTTGGGCAGAGTGTAGACTTACTTATGCCAGCCTTTCTGTTATTCAAAATTCAGGAAATAAAATCAACATATAGGAAATGCCTGGCCCATCTAACTATATCTATGGTATGCACGTGTGTGTACAGGTGTGTGATATCAATAAAATCCCCCTCCCCCCCCAACTATGGACATAGGCAGCATTGCTAGCCCTTCAAACTTTTCTCCATTTAAAATATTCCCAGCCTGTTTTAAAAAAAAAATATTGTCAATTAAGTTTGCCACCTTTATGCACACCTCACTAATTGTGTGCATAAATACTGGGTATTAAAAGCAGAGCAATTGCTAATAGCTGCCATTTCTCCAAATATATTCAGAGCAGACTGAAGATGCTACTTGCAGGACTTCAAACTACTTCCTGAGGGCGGTGTCCTTAAAGAGGGGAAGCTCCGCCACAATTCATTAGCTGAAAGATAATTCCTGATTCTTAAACAAAGAATAATAAAGATGCCTTTGAAGGCAGCACAGCAAAAATCCTTGGCCCAAAGAAAGGATATTGAAGGCAGTCCCTGATATTTTATGGTTTCAAACCGTTCAACGTAGATGCAGCAGGAAAAGTAAGCTTGATGCTGGCAACAACAATGCTGCAATCCTGCAATGGAGCTCCAGCTATCTTTTCTTCCAGGGTTTCTCCTTTGGTGTGGGAGGACAATATTAAAACCGGTTACCTCTGGTCTATCTTCTGCTTCTGCAAGCTGAGTGAGGTGAAACTGGCTAAGAGGTCAGTAACTTCATCCACCTGCCAGGGAAGCACATGATGATGATGATGATGATGATGATGGTACAGGACCTGAACAAACAAAATCCTACAAGGATGGGCAGCTTGCAGCCTAACCCCTTTTTGAAGCAACTGAGGTCCCTCAACCCAATTATTCTGCTGAAATCTAGCAGCAGCAAACCATCCTATAATGGCAATAGCAAATGGACCAAAAGTAGGTCATGTATTCCCATGAAGGCGTTTAACAGACCTGTAATTCTCTCAAAAAAATGAAAAATGGGTTAAAAATCTCATCTCCACCAGGGATAGAACAATATAGCTATTTCATTTATTGAAATAGATACAAAATAATTAAAATATCTTTAAAATCAAACACTCTCCTAAAAATACCAATGTATTCTGAATCTATTTATCCTAAATTCAAGGTATGTATGTATGTATGTATGTATTTTGCCAATAATTAAAAGTATTTCATAGTGATATGAAACATAGTTTTCGGATCTCCCAGTTTCTCAATTTGCAGAACTGCTCAGCTGGTACAAAACTTTCTTTGATCCCTCACCTGTTCTTTTGTGCTAGTCATCTGTAGCCTGGTGCAAAGGTCATCCAACTGTTCCCTCTGTTCATGCCGCCCAAGACGGTCAAGATATTCCCGCAACATCTGGATGATCTAAAACAAACAGCATGGGAATATGCAATTTGCAGTGAACAATGAAAGAAGCCCCAAGTTTTTAATTAAAAGCAAATCTGTAGAGTACTACAAGCTGTTAGTAAAGTGGAAGGACAGAGACAGCTGTAAATTAACTGCCCGGGAGAAAAATTAGGACCCAAACATAAATATAACGGTAAATGAATAAAACTATTTTTTTCCCTTGAGACTCAAGGAACTTTATTTTTAAAAGGCAACAGTATTATTTAATCAGTTTACAATTTACAATCTTACATATGTGACTTTCAACAGCTACTGTAACAACAATAAAAAACCATTAAAACAAATGACCTACTAATCCTATCACCATCAAAAATGACCAATGATGAACTCAAGGCAATCCAACAGCCTTCAACAATAAGAGATTAAAAATAATATTAACCAACAGTTTTATTGGGGACATTCAGGAGGCAGGGTGGGATGGGTAAAAATGTTATACATAGTGACCACAACTGTGTAATCAAACTCCCCCCATTTTTGGCAGGTAAAGCATGCATGATATATGTAAAAATCTATTGTTAAATCAGGCTTCATCTCTATTTTATAGGTATGGTTGCTGACAATAGTAGCAAGAAAACTACACTGCTACATTAAACATTTCCAAATCATCACATTTCAGAGCCACGTGAACAGAAGGGCCAAACTTTGCAGTGACTGTTATACAAATGCACTTAGTGCGCTTATATCAGAATGTGACATCTTAAATACATTGCCATAGATTTTGGCCAGGAGTAGATAGAAGGATTACAATAGAATTGAAGTATCATTCTGGTAAAATGCAGATTCTATAGATACTATAGCTATAAAAACCTAGAAGGTAAATAAAATAAAAGGTAAGTAAGCGCAATATGCACTTTAAAAACCATGCATGTTCAGATTATACATTTTTTGAAAGTAGGTTGGCTCTCTTCAGTATGCTAACTTGATGATCTTACTAGCAACATACCTTGGACCTTCACACATCAAAACATTTTGAAGCCTGTGGAAGAAAATTCCCTATCCTGGCTATAGAAGGCCAGGTGTCAGCAACAAGTCAAAGAGAAAAATAGAACAAGCCTTACTTTTCTATCTGTCACCCTCTACTTTCTCTTTTCTTTTTTTTTCACAATTGCCAGGTAAGTTCATATTGTACTTCCAAGATGATTTCCAAAGATACCTAATAATTACTCCTTGACCTAAAACTTTTCAAAGATTAGATTCCGTTTTAGACTCATCAAGACCTCTGCCATATCCAACTAATCTGAATGGCCAATTATATCTTAGAAGTCCTCTAAGTCAAAGGTGTTTTTCCTTTCCTAGTCTACCGTGGGAATCAGGTTTACACACCTTTGCCTTTGTCCACTTTGAATCCACTGACACCAAGCTCTCATGTACACATACATTCCTTAGTCCCAAATGTCTTCTGTGGAGCTCAGAGACAACTGTTAAATATTAAACACCTGGCAGCTTCTCAAAACTAGGATAACCTTCCTGTACCTGCTTTACTTCAAGGCGAACAACCTCCAAGCTCTGTGAGAGGCCATCCTGCAGGATGTTTAATTTTGACCTGGCCAAGTGCAGAGGGGTCCTTCCAGCTCGATCCAGGGCATCCACGCGAGCTCCTGAAATATGTAAATCAGAGTAAGAAAAACATGTTGAAAGAGCACCAGAATAACAGGCAGCTTTAGAGTTGCCAAAAAGAAAGGTTACCTCCACGGAGTAGCATGGTGATGACAGGAACATGATTCGTGCAGGCAGCTGGGGAGGGGAAATATAAAACACAGAACTAAGAAGAGCTTTGGAGTAAAGTAGTGGGGTTTCATTATATCTGATCAGAATCACAATTTTATTTATACCGTAAAGCTCCCTTTGCAAATCTATATGGTACACTAACTAAGAATGCAAACTGAGAAATTTTATCTCAGCTTCATGTCATGACATTAAAGAAGTCAATGCAGTCTCACCAAATCCTATCTGTGCTAGAAGAAATGCTGCAGTAGAAGTTAAGACTATTATAGAACCTTCAAAAACTAAACAGAGTACCACAAGTTCTTTGGCGCAGATGTACTGGCTCTATAAGATTATTGAAATCCAATTTTTTGAAATATGCTTACACCCAGATGTAATTTCTTTTAAAACAAAAATGCTAAGATATACTTTATAGAAATTATCACAGTTAAACATTAAGCTAGTCCTGAAAAATAAATAAAATGCTATTTGCATGGCAGATGTGGGCCCAATTCCAAAGGCAAACGTTTGCATATTGTCACTCTCTGCTGAGGTGATACTTGATAGGGCAATTTCCTGGTTTAGGCTGAACAATTTTTTCCACTCCATGTGTCCCAGGCTATTGCTGCCTGAACTTGAAGGAAATTTAGTTTCAGCAAATTTCTTTCAGGGGGAAAAAAAGAGAGAGAGAGAAGGCAATTCAGATAAATGATGCTTACCCAAATGCAAGGGAGTGTTCCCCAATCCATCTCGCTGGTTTGGATCAGCACCATGGTCTAAAAGCAACTGCACTAAAACACAAAGAAAGATTCTGTCAAGTTCACTTTGAAAATCATATAGAAATATCCCAAATATTAGCCCAGGGTCATATAGTTTACAGAATGCATTCTTTTACAACAGCTCTTGGAGACAGACAGCCATCTTACCAATATCAATCTCTTTTCCTAAGTACTTTAATGGAACAGGCCCCTATAATAAAATGCTTTTATGTCCCTTGAAACAGTCAAGCATGCATATGAAGCACTACTGAATGGAGCTCTGGGCCCCATTCTTAAGTTCACACTATCCAAAATTGCCAGCAAAATAAACTGCCACAGCACAATGTGAGCCAATCTGCCACATTTGGGGGCTGTTCAAAAGTAATGGAAGGGCACTGGCTTCAAGATGATGGGCGTGATCAGGGGATTAAAGCGCAACTCTCCTTTAACCTGCATTGCATGCAACTTATACCCATAAAAAAGTCAAGGCTTTTCTTGCACAGTAGTACCTGCCATTTTGCAACACAAGCATCATTGCAGATGCCCCCCCCCCTCCATATAGATAATTTGCCAGTGAGAATATTGCCTCTCTCAGCTCCTTCTTAATCACACTGACTCTAAGAATAGGTCAATAAAGTTTAACTACATCTTATTGAACAATATCACAGATTTATTCATCGGCCTCCAGGCACTTTGGACAGAATGTAAAGCTAAGTGATGGACCCTCACATCTCAAACTGCACATTTTTTAAACTAGACACCATCTTAGACTTTGCTCAACTCTTGGTAAGCAAAAATGACCAACGTGAGCTGATATTAGCTTAACTGAGTCTGTCCTCTATCCAATAACCAAGCCCCTTCAACCTAGAAAGTAATAGAAAAGTTTTAATTAAGGATGCTGGTGTCATTCCTAATTTGCAGGAGCAACCTATGTTGTTGGGTTTTTTCCTATTCTTATTTTTTTAACTAAACTTTTCAAGGAACACCCTGAAAGCTTGTTTATAAAACCACAGCACCTCTCGGAATTATTCTGGACAACAGGCAATCTCTGCAATATTGCATTTTAGAACAGAGTTTCTCAACCTGGGCAAGTTGAAAATGGATGGACTTCAACTCCCAGAATTCCCCTGTGAGCCACCAAGCTTAAAGTTGGATTTGCTGGCTGAGGAATTCTGGAAGTTGAAGCCCATCCACCTTAAAGTTGCCCAGGTTGAGAAACATGGTTTTAGAAAGTATACTTCATAATGGTATCTCCACTTCAAACTTCATTCTATCTTGTAGTGTGTCTCAACCTTAGCAAATTTATGATGCATCAATTTCAATTCCCAGAATTCTTCACCCAGCATAGCTGGCCTGGGAATTCTGGGAGTTGAAGTCGACACAGCTTAACTTTCCTAAATTTGAGAAACACTGATCTATGTCCATTACTTCTGCCCAGTTTCCTTCCACCTGCTAGGAACAGTGGACTGCCTTGCTGAAATTTACAAATAATAATGCTTTTGAAAATAATACCTCCCTGTGAAGTGGCATCTAAAGTAAGAGTCCACCCCAACCTTTTATTTTTAATTGGCTTACCAATGCGATCATTTCCATTACAAGAAGCAAAGTGCAAGGCTGTTCGACCTTTGTCATCAGCAGCGCAGGGATCTGCCCCATCTTCTAGAAGTTGCATTACTGATGCCACCAAATAAGAAAGAAAAGGAAGCATTAATAACCTGAAGATTTAATTGGCTAAAGGTCACCATCAGCATCCTAGCTTAAAATGTAATACTTTGTTGCAAAACTTTCAAGAAACAATACTTAATGCTGAAAGTTTATTTTAGAAGAAACAAATAAGAGACGTGCACACATTCATTTTCAATATACATATTTGCCAAGCAATTCAGCATCAGTAAGTAAAACAGCATCAGTGTAAGCATCCCTTTAAGCTCAAAGTGAAATAGCAGAATAAAGCATTCAAGAAAAAAAAATTGTTTCAATCAATGTGAATTTATATTTCTTTTAATGAAAACATTAAATGCAAATTTTAATCTATATTTAGACATCAGTTAGTTAAGACATTGTCTCTTCCAGAACTACCCTTTTATTTAAATTTTGCTTCCTTATTAAAAAAAAAAAGACACAATACCAAATGTTTCACTATCTCACTGCACTCTTCAGACAAATTTAAATCTAAACTTCTTCTGATTTTAGCTAAAGTTTAGATGGAGGATATTTAATATAGGTTAATCAGAGATAAAGACAGAAAAAATTCATATTCCTTCAATGTAAACTTCTAGTAAATATACTCATTTTGTAATCCTGATTGGCAATGAGGAACTGCATGCCAAGAAATTAGATATGCAGGCAAGTCAGGAGAGTGAGGGTAGCAAAGCACTGAAATCTGACCCTCTGTATTTCTTCTAGCCAACATTTCCATAAACAATTTTTTATGAAAGGATTGTTTACAAGCCTCCACTAGTATATGCATCTTACAATAAGATAGAACTGGTTGGGAAAGACTTAACCGAAACTAGGAGATGAAAGAAGATAATACCTGTATAGAGGGGGCGGGGACGACTAACATTTTGTTAACAGACCCATTTTCAGGCTTACCTGAGGTTCCTCCAAGCTACTGATTTTAATTTTTTATTTTTTGGAAAAGCTTACATTCCAATGGAATTCTTACGAATCTAATACTGTATATTGAACATTCTCACCTCAAAGAATATTCCTGTTTATGGCCTATCATTGTTTAAGACTCATATTTCTGAAACAGAACTTATGTAGGGAAAAATACGTGGTGCTATAGATCAAATTCTGACAGATGCAATGTTACCTGTTTCCAAATCATTTGAATTAGCAGCTTCTCTCAATCTTTTTAAAGCTGTGGAAAAACAGAGAGAGTTATTTCCTTCTCAATTTAATTTTATAAAAACAAAACAACCACAACCACACCAGGTTTGATTAACTATGTTTACTATGCACAATCCACACCTTCTCCTCAAGGGTGATCTTTTACTGGGAAAAGGCAGCAATGTAGTGCTTTATATCTAGGAAACTGTGATGTTACCTCTAGCTAATGGACTCATAATTATTCAGATATCATGGCTTTTTGTAGGGATTTTTTAACCTCTTAAAATTCATTTTAGATGAGCAAACAGCAGCAAAACAGACCTTCTTTTTCCCTTGGCAAAAAGGGTTGGTAATCTTTTACACATAGGGCATGAACTAGTTGGCCACAGGAGGACTTGGATGGGCAGAGCCCAATAATTTTGATTTCTCTTTTCTTGTAATTTGAGGGCTTTGGTATGATTTTGACTAACAAGATCTTTCAAGAATTAATGATCATTTTGTATCTGAAAAGAGAGGAGCACCAGTCCACCAAGTTTTCACAATTTGCTCCTCCTCAAAAATTTACTCGGAGAAGTGAGCAAACTTTGTCCACATTTCTGCTGCTATTTAGTTATTTATAAAATAGAACAAAACAGTACAAAACAAACTTATCAGGCTTCAATACATTATAAATTTTCCTGGCAGCAAGTTGTAATTAATACTGCTACATTGGATTGCTTTGATCACATTTATTCATCACAAATCTGTTAATCCTTAATTTATAGCATAACACAAGCTACCTCATTTTACTCACAATTTAAACTACATTCATTCTTTTAAAACAAAATCAGGAATTCTGGCAATTTCAGGTCTGACCGGCAAAATTACCGTACTTAAAATGTACATCATTGAGCTAGGCTTGTATTTCATTTTTCTCTCCAGCCCACCACACAATTTTAAGGTCAACCACAATCTGGATCAGTGGCCCACATGCATGAATGACAATTCCTTTATACAGCCCAGTACTATTTATCCATAATATTTGTAGGCAATCCAATCAAACATGTTCTGGGTGGCACAGAACAAGAGAGAAACAATGTGGTTCATAAGACATCATTAAAACAAATCATACTATCCATAATTGTACAATTAATTCTTGCAAGAGGTTTGGCTTGTTGAAATAAGCCAAGCATCCCGCCAGGAGCAGTCTGTTCCAAAACATAGGAGCTATTATGAAAAGTCCTGTCCTTCATCCTGGCAAACAGGGCAGGTTGTTGGACAATTATTATGAACACCAAGTGGAATAGATCAGGTTGGGGAAGGCTGCCTTGGATTATCATGGGAACAATTATGAGTCCACGCCTATGCGTGTTTGCTTGAGTGTTTGGTCCCTTATCCGTATCTACAGGTAGTCCTCAACTTACAACCATGATTGAGTCCAAAATTTATGTTAAGTGGGATATGTAAGTGAGCTCATTTTATGACCTGTCTTGCCACAGTTGTTAAGTGAATCACTGCAGTTGTTAAGTTAGTAACACGGCTGTTAATTGAATCTCGTTTCCCCATTTACTCAGCTTGTCAGAAGATCGCAAAACCCCGGGATAGTGAAACGGTCATAAATATGAACCACTTGCCAATCATCCGAATTTTGATCACGTGACCATGGGGATGCTGGAAGGTTTTGTGTGAAAAAAGGTCATAAGTCACTTTTTAAAGTGTAACTTTTGTAACTTTGAACGGTCACTAAACAAACTGTTGTAAATCGAGGACTTCCTGCATTTGACAGCAAACTCCCGCTGCCTTTGTCTTCCCAATACAATAAAGCATGGAAAAGCTCCAAATTCCTGACAAAGCCCCAGACTGAAGCTCCCAAAATACCCACGGCTGCGAGTTTGGCGGTTCGAATCCCTAGTATAGGTCTCCTGCCTGAGCAGGGGGTTGGACTAGATGACCTCCAAGGTCCCTTTCCAACTCTATTACTGTTAAGCTCCTAGGCAATTCAGCCAGGCGGTTTCTCCGAGCTCAGGATCCGGTAAGGAGAGGCGAGACGGACGGCCTTTCGGTCACCCCGTAGAAACAGAGCACCCACACCCCGCCCCTCTGCCGCCGAGCCCCTCACCGTGGATCTCCTTGCCCAGAGGGCTCCCCTTGTGGTGTAGCCGGGCGTCCCTGCGGTGGCGGCTGATGATCTTGCACACGCGGGGCTGCTCTCTCTGCCACGGCAGCTGCAAGTAGCCCAAAGCAGCTGGATCCGGGGTCTCCGGGATGGTCCGCAAGGCGACGCCAAGACCCGTCAGGGAAAACAAGTTGGCGGCGTCGGCCGGGCTGGCTTCGCCGGGGCTACCGCCTTCCATCCCTCCCGCCCCCTCCCCCCGCGCCCCGCTTCTCCGAGCCTTCGCGTCAAGTGTGGGCCCAGAAAAGCCAAGCTCGCTGACGGGAGGCGGGGAAATTCGCGTAACCGTGGAAACGAAAGGACGGGAACAAGGTAAGTAGCAGCCAATAGGAGCGGTCGGTCGCCGTAAGCCACGGGCTAAGAATGACGGGAAGGGAGCGTACTCCCCCCACCCACGGCCCAAAAAGTTTCCGTCATCCTTTCCTTAAAGGTGAGGACTCGGTCTACGGCCAAGAAGAACACTGTAGTTCAGGGGTCTCCAACCTTTGCAACTTTAAGTCTGAAGGACTTCAGCTCCCAGAATTCTCCAGCCAGCTAAAGTCCTTCAGACTTAAAGTTACAAAGGTTGGAGACCCCTGCTGTAGTTAGTAGATGCCTTTGTACGCAAGCCTGTAAAGGTGCTCACAGTCGGCGATGATTACTGGCTGAAGATGATGTCCAATCCAACAGGTCCTTTGGGGAGGGTATGAGCATTATACACCAGACTAGAATAAAACACCCTTTCATATATGTGCCTCTTTACATAGGCAAAACAGCACACTTTACGTCTAAGACAGGCATGTCCAAAGTCCGGCCCGGGGCCATTTGCGGCCCGGGGGTCGGTTTAATACGGCCCTCCAACAGCCCTCCCTGCTCTGTGTAAATGTGGCCCTCCCTTCCTCCCTCTGTCTCTGGAGCTGTGTGGCTGGGAGGGAGGTGGACGCGCGGCCCCAGAACGTGCACTTGGTGCCTGCAGGAGGGAGCCGCGATGGAGCCGCGACTGGCTTCCCTGCCTGACGCCCCTGCCGGGCGACCTGCCGGGCGACAGCCTCGGTGGTGCTTAAGATGACGGTAGCCTTGGGTGCTCGCACAAGGTCGCCCGGCAAGTCGCCCGGCAGGGGCGTCAGGCAGGGAAGCTGGTCGCGTCTCCATCGCGGCTCCCTCCGGCGGGCACCACGGCTTACGTTCTGGGGCCGCGCGTTCACCTCCCTCCCAGCCACGCAGCCCCAGAACGTGCAACTCCCGCCGCACAAGGTCGCCCGGCAGGGGCGTCAGGCAGGGAAGCCGGACGCGTGGCCTCAGAACGTAAGCCATGGTGCCTGCCGGAGGGAGCTGCGATGGAGACGCAACCGGCTTCCCTGCCTGACGCCCCTGCCGGGCGACAGCCTCGGTGGTGCTTAAGGAGGAGGCATCCGTAACCTCCGGCATACCGGCCCTTCTGCTGCTTCCCGGGGTGGGGGAGGGGAGGAGAGGGGAGAGAGGAAGTGACTGACAGACACAGAGAGAGACAGAAGGGGAGGGAGGGAAAGACAGAGAGACAGACAGAGACAGAGAAAGCGAGGGAGGGAGGGAGACGGAGAGAGACACAGATAGAGAATGACACAGGGAGGGATTGAATCGGAGACAGGCGGGGAAAGAGGGAGAGACAGACATACAGAGAGAGGGAGGGAGGGAGAGAATCAGAGAGAGTGACACACACAGAAACAGGGAGAGACAGAGAGAGGGAGGGAGAGACAGATAGAGACTGATTAAGTGAGTGAGAGACAGACAGACAGACAGACAGACAGACACACACACAGATTGACAGAGAGAAAGAGAGAGAGAAAGAGAGAAAGAAAGAGAAAGAAAGAGAGAGAGAAAGAGACAGAAAGAGAGACAGAAAGAAAGAGAAAAAGAGAGAGAAAGAGAGAGAGAAATGGAGAGAGAGAGAGGAAGAAAGAGAGAAAAAGAGAGAGAGAGTGAGAGAGAAAGGGAGACAGAAAGAAAGAGAAAAAGAGAGAGAAAGAGAGAGAGAGAGAAATGGAGAGAGAGAGAGGAAGAAAGAGAGACAGAAAGAAAGAGAAAAAGAGAGAGAGAGAGAGAGAGAAAGAGTGAGAGAAATAGAGAGAGAGAGGAAGAAAGAGAGAAAGAGATAGGTAAGTTTTTTTAAAATTTATTTTCAATACATTGTGAAAACTCAACTGTCAGTTGATCTTAATGTTATGAAATGAAAAGTATGTCATTTGCAATTAACTTGGCATAAAATAATTTATTTGCATTTAATTGTAATGGTTCAAAGAATGTTCGGAAAAATGTTCGGCCCTCCACCATGTTCACTTCATCCAATCTGGCCCTCTTTGAAAAAAGTTTGGACACCACTGGTCTAAGAGGTATCTGAACGTGAAAAGGGAGAAGGGCAGTTGGACATCCCAAGTAGCCGAAAAGGATGATGCTACCTCCTTCAGGGAAAGGAAGTGAAAGCACAATCTGCAAATGGGGAGGCTTTAACTACATCCTGAACAGAAGTGCAGGAAGCATACCAACATTTCATTAGAAACCCAGGATAATATAGTACTTGTGCAACTCTGAGAAATAAAGTTACTCAAGGCAGCAAAAATAAAATAAAAAAGTATTTCAGAAGGGAAAAATACTGTAATTAAGGTAAATGTAAAGGTTCCCCTCGCACATATGTGCTAGTGCTTCCCGATTCTAAGGGGCGGTGTTCATCTCCGTTTCAAAGCTGAAGAGCCAGTGCTGTCCAAAGACATCTCTATGGTCATGTTGCCAGCATGACTAAATGCTGAAGGTGCACAGAACACTGTTACCTTCCCAACAAAGGTGGTTCCTATTTTTCTACTTGCATTTTTATATGCTTTCAAACTGCTAGGTTGGCAGAAGCTGGGACAAGTAACAGGAGCTCGTTCTGTTACGTGGCGCTAAGGATTCGAATTGTCAACCTTTTGATCAACAAGCTCAGCGTCTTAGCCACCGCATTTTAGAGGGGAAAATACTGTAATTACTTGATCTCAAAAATGAAACAGCAGCAAAGCACTGACATAGCTACAAATTACACAAACCTATTGTCAGCCTTCGCTTTACTGCCTGCTTCGGCTGCCATTGAAACGGGGAGGGTGGGGGCTGTGGGCTTTGAACATTATGTGTGCTGGAGGGAGATTGGAGCTAGGAGGTGATATCGCCAGGCCCAACGGTATCACATTCCATTCTGATGACCGCTGTGGACATCTGACATCGTGGATGATATTGCATTGCATTGCAATATCATCCACGATGCCCATCTGACATCGTGGATGATATTGCATTGGACACTACTGTGGGGGTCATGGGTTATTGGGGTTGGCTTATGCTTTGATATGTATGCTTCACGCCTAAATTACTCATTCCTTGCTTAACTTTCACTGCTGTCCTTTCTTTTCTTTTTTTTTTTTTTTATTGAAAAAGTTTTATTGGTTTTACATTTTTTAACAGGATAGGGTAATGGTTACAAAGAAATTTTGAGAGCATTCACGTCAGAGTCGTCGGACCTTCCGAGACCTCAAAATACACATTAAAAAAGTTAACATAGAAAACATTTTCCATACCACTACAAGATGGAAGCAAGTACATTTACCTAAATTCTCCCTTCCATGCTGTCAGACATTTACAAAAAGTCCGGATAGAAATATTATACAAAATTGTTCAAGAAAAATCAAGGCAAAGTTATTTTTTTGATCTAAGTCTTTTGGCTATTGTATCTTCTTTCTCTCCTCCCTGGCCCCCCGCGGGCGGGGCCGTGACCCCCTCCGTCCCCCCTGGATCTTCCCCCAGGGCAGAGGAATATTTTTTAAGAAAGGCTTCCGCCTCAGCAACTGTTTTAATCCTCACTCTTCCTCCTTCCCAGAACACCAGCATCCCTTCAGGTGTCATCCACTTGAACCAAATCCCGTGATCAAACAAGGTTTTAGACAAGAAGGAAAATTTCCTTCTTGAATCTCTAATTTTTCTAGGGATCTGCTTCAAGATAGTGACCATTTCTCGTTGATAAATTAAAGGTTTCTCTCTCTGCGCTTTCAGGATTTCCTCTCTGGTTGACCTTCTAACAAATTTCACATGTATCTCTCTAGGCACTTCATTCATCTTGGCATATGCAGAATTAATTCTATAGGCTAGGTCAATGTCCCCCCTGATCTCATCTTTGGGTTTTTGTAAATAGTCTGCTAAAATTGTACTCATAAGATCAGGTAGGCATTCACCAGATTCCTCAAGAACATTCTGAAATCTCAAAAAATATGTCATTCTTTCCATATCTATCCTAGACACATGCCCATTTATTTCCCCCACCTCATTAGAAACATTTTTAATCTCTCCCTTAGCCCCCTCCAGCCCCCCCTCCAATTCCTCGGTCTTCTGTGTATTCTCCAACACTTGCTTCCGGGTATCCAATAGTTCCTTTTTAAAAGTACTATTTTCAGCCCTCTGGGCCTTTATTTCTGATATCAAAGTTTGCATAGAGGTTTCAAGAGAAGCCATCCTTTGTTCCAAATTTACAAGTGCTGCTTCTTGTGCCATGGTTAAAAGTTAGAGTCACTGCCACCAAGATGGCGTTTTCCGGGTGGGGCTGGTGGGGCAGATCAGGAGCTCAGTTCAATTCAGGGCTGTGAAGTTGCAAACAATTCAGAAACCAAAAGAGACACAATTTCCCAAATCAGCAAATAGTAATAACGAAGGTATTCCAGAGAAGAAGTCACAAATCCATCAAAAAAATTTTTTTTTCAAAAATCCAGAGAGAGTCCTGCTTTCAAAGAGACGCTGGAAATTTTCCTTAGTTGAAATAGTCAGGCAGGGACAAAGAGAAGCCACTTCCACCGCCCATCTAGCCAGAGGGAGAGAGTAGCAAAAAAAAGAAATTTTTTAAGCTCAGCCAGACCTAGAAACAATGTTGCAGAAAGTCACAACTGCTGTCCTTTCTTATTCAGTAAAAGTAACCTTAAACATTTACAATGTGCTTTAAGTGTGGTCTTTGAGTAATGGAAGAAGCAGGCCTGACACCTATTTACCAAGTTTTAAACCTCAGTGTTGAAAGGAGATATTATTTCCAGGCATTAGATTGTAATGTCTACATCTTGTTCAAACTAAAATAAAGGGTATATAGGTTCAAGGACAATTTGTTGTTTTGCAAAAAAAAGTTTTATTGGTTTTTACAATTTTTTTAACAAGGAAAGGGTATATAGGGTATAAGAGAAACATTTTGGAGGCATCCATATCGGGGTGCAGGCCGCCCCCAAGGCTTCATACAAAGATTAATTATTTTTACATTTAAGGTGGCAGGAGTTACATATATGTCATTTCATAAAGTTCATGCATTCAATACATTGTTTCTACAAAGCATCCAAAAGAAAAAGTTACAGTATATTAAAGGAAATCATTTTTGTAAACCGAGTCTTGTATCCTCATCCTCCCTCCCACCAATGGGCGGTGCCATGGCCCCTCCCGTTCCCCCATTTCCTTCCTCCAGGATTGAGGCATGACAATTTGTTGTTATAAGTGTAGTATTAAGCATTGACAAGTAAACCCCACAGGGCAGAAACTCAGTATATTTAATTCTTGGTGTCTTCTATTAATTTTTTCCCTCTGTAGACCTAGGTCTTTTTTTCCTATTGAAAGTGTACAGGAACATTCTCAGGAAACAAGTATTCTGTAATTCTTTTGCTCCTCTTTAGAGTGGAGCTGAAATGTCTCAGCTGTAGCTAAACTTTGTTTATACGTTCTTATATATTTTCACCATTCCTCCTTAGTAATTATGAATTCATTTGAGTTGCAATTGTGAATCAGAAATTTGTTTTATTATCTAATGAATGCTTTACGAAAACAAAACTTGACTTTTCAGGTTAGGAGGCAATATTCTTGTGCAGTGGTTATTGAGGCATTCAAACCTGTTGCTCTATTCATTTGTTAAGTCCCATAAATTCTGGTCACTAAAAACCAATGGAAATTTGTGACATTTTCACCCTGCTTGCGATCTTGTAACTGGGTGATCACTGCTGAAGATCAGATAATGCTTTAGGGGTCCTTTGCTTTGCTCTAACAGAGATCTGTTATTCAGTAGATTTATAATCCGCATTTCTTTCATAACAGAATTAACAGTACTGTACCAAATACACTACTTTTTCTCAGCATGGTTGTCGTCAGCACTATAACACACACACACTAAACGTAGCGCGTTTACTTCTTCGCATTAGCAGCAGATTAACACCGTCCCGCTTAGCCCTACAGTATTTTAAGTTGTCCGCCAAACGGACTTTTTATACCGGCGGCTTCCGGTTTACAAGGGAAGTTCCACAAATTCGGTGGCCGGAAGACTTCTTTTGCTGCAACGTTCTCAGCCCGGTCGGCTGTTCGGCGGTGTGCGTTCCCTTTTCCCCCGTGCTCTTCAGCCCGCCATGTCGTACCCGGTGGAGGATTACGAAGAGGTACAAGCTTTGCGTATCTATTCACTGGGGTCTTGATTGGCGTGAGGGAATGAGGACCTTCGTGGATGGTTTTGCTTGGCGTTTTCGGATAAAAGGGATAGGAGGGCGGTTCCCTATAGTGCAGGGGGTCTCCAATCCTGGCAACTTTAAGACTTGTGGACTTCAACTCCCAGGATTCCTCAGCCAGCAAAGCTGGCTGAGGAATCGTAGGACTTGAAGTCCACAAGTCTTAAAGTTGCCAGGATTGGAGACCCCTGCTACATGTAGTGGAAGGAAGAGGGGTTACTAAGCTGAGTTCTCATTAAAAGCAAAGCCGAGAAGAAGGGTCTTGTTTTCCAAATCCATGGGTGTTCACATATGAGAGGAGGGGGTGGGCAACGGTTAAGTATGTTGTACTATGTTATCTGTACCAGATTCAAACCTTCCCTTCCCACACTCTCTTTTTGCAGGGCTCTTATGATCCATATGCTTATACAGGGGATTATGATTTACACACAGGTGAGTCCACATACTTTCATATTGATGGTCCTCCTGTTTTGAATTTATGTTAAGCAAAGAGTACTATCCTAGATGTTTGTTGATGTTTGCTACAATCCCCTCCCCCCCATTTTAGCATACAATTGCAAATTAAAAGCAGTTGGCAAAGAAACAAAGGGGGGGGGGAATAAAGTTGCTAAACCGAAGATAGGTCAAAGTACTTTCTTTCCATAAGAGACAAATATCAAAAGTTTAATAAAGCACCACCATTTCTCCCACCATTTTGGGGGGAGAAATTGAATAAAGAAGTGGGCTGGACTCAAAGCACTTCTATCAAAAAAATGGATAACTATGTGCTTTATTAACCTTTTGATATTTTTCTCTTATGGAAAGAAAGTACTTTGACCTATCTTCGGTTTAGCAAATTTATTTGTTCCCGGTTTGTTTCTTTGCCAATTGCTTTTAATTTGCAGCTGTAGGCTAAAATGTGTGTGGGGAGGGGGCAGGGGAGGGGAATGAGTGGAAACTAGATATTAAAAAAATCTGACTGCACAAAATAACTCTTAGGTATTTTCATTCTTGTACTTTCCATTCTTGTAATCTACTGTAGGTGTTTTATTCAGATTGGCTTTCTTAAGAATAATGGGATTTTATTTAATACATATTTTTTAAAGTTGTCAACTGAATTGGGAAGATCCAAATTCAAATGTCCACTCAGTTATGGAACTCATTTGGGTGATTATAGAGCAGTTACTGTCTCCCAAAACAAATTACTTCTTCGGATAGTTTAAGAATCATGAAAAAAGCCTTCCATATGTGTTCTGAATTTGCCAGTTGAAAAGCAAATTTTAATTAAGAAAAAATGTTACTGACTTAGATACCAAGAATACGATGGCTTAAATTCACATTGTGACTCTGGATAGCATCCATAATAGAACAAAACACATAAAAAGTATTAAAAAGCCCAACTTAAATTAGTATAAAGGCAATATAAAAGCAAGGTTAAAATAAGGTGGAATGACAGCAAAGCACACCAAGAATGCATCTAGTTAACTATTACATTTAACAGAGTCCCCAAATTCATGGTATCCCCAAGCTTGTCGGCAAAAAACATTTTTCAGGGCCTTTGAGAATGCCTGCTCTTGTTCTATATACTTTTTTTCCTCTGTTGTCTTGTTTAGTAATATTCATGTTTGTTGGCCTCCACAGTAACCCTAATGTTGCCAAAGTGTTGAGTGGCCTGTGATGGGCTATGAGCCACAGACAGGCAGACAGATATCATCATGCAAATGCAAATGCTGCTCTTATATATTTTCATCATGATATATTATTGCAAGTCTGAAAGTAATGGTATTTGCATGGATCATCAGTATGTTATCATTCCTTTTTCCATTCCTCTTCCTGTCATCTGCCCATGTTCACATTTGAAGAATTTTATAAAAAATGAGGATTCTAAAACAGATGCATGCATTTAAATATTAGATTCAAAATGTTGCTATTCTATATCTTCCTGATGTTGTGTTTGATATAGTTGTTATATCTTGTATTACGTAGGAGATCCAAAACAGGATTTAGCCTATGAACGGCAATATGAACAGCAAACCTATCAGGTGATTCCAGAAGTGATCAAAAATTTTATCCAGTACTTTCATAAGACTGTTTCAGATCTGATTGACCAAAAAGTGTATGAGCTTCAGGCCAGTCGTGTATCTAGTGATGTTATTGATCAGAAGGTGTATGAAATCCAAGACATCTATGAAAACAGGTATGATTTCATTTGTTTCAGAAAAGGGCAAGAATTATCAATATGGCTAGTTCTTATTATGGTTCAATTACATTTAAAAAGATAAAATATTATTGAGCTATATAATTGTGAATATATAATGCAAGTTATGCAGGTATGAGAAAAATGGTAAGAAAGATGCTAAAGAACATCTGCCCACATGATGGCATACTCCACTGAAAAATCTTGTTCTTTAGCATCTTTCTTACCACTTTTCTCATAGAAATCTTTACATATGTAAAGTTGGCAAAAGGTGAGATGGGGTCATGTAAATTCTGGTAGTTTGTTATATGGGTTTATTATAGTCAGCCATGCCATGATTTTCTAAATACTGATGTGTATTGCAGTTGGACCAAACTAACAGAAAGGTTCTTTAAAAACACGCCATGGCCAGAAGCAGAGGCTATTGCCCCACAAGTTGGAAATGGTAAGAGTTTTTAATATAAAATGTTATTCTGACTTTTGTCCTGTATTGGAAGAGTAATTTGGGGTGGGGGGGGGAGCAGTACATATTGAAGAAGACAGATTTAACAATTGCATTGAACTCTCTTAGTTCCAAATGATTCCTTTAATGTCACATGTGATCTGATTTGATCCACATTTCCAACATTTATATCATGCCTAAAATTGAGATTTAGCAGAAGACTTTATTCTTTTTTATTGTAACAATACCTGGCTTGTTTTTTGTTCTGAAATTGTGAAACTCACAACAAATTTAAGAGGTGGTATAAAATAATATTGTCCTTGAATTTTTGCATCCTACCCTACTGTATTAAGATACTGATATAATATTTTCAACAAATTAGAGGGAATCTGTTGCCAGAAGAAATCTCCTGTCTTAATCATATTTCCTATTTGCATCACTCAGTAACCCTTGAATAAATTTTTAACAATGCTACCCGATGCTTGAAGATTTTATAGTATAGTACAGTACTGTAATTGTTAATATACAACATGACTAGTTTTTTATCAAAATAAGAATAGCCTGTTTTTATTATAGTTGTAGTCAATGGACCTTAATGGCAGTGTAGGATCACCAATTCTGAGATATATCAGATGCTCATTAACAAGAGAGACTGTGTTTAGACAAAAATGTATTTGTAGCATATTCTAGCATTGTCATGGTGAACCTATGGCACGCGTGCCCAAAGTGGCACACGAAGCCATGTTGCCTGGCACCCACAGCCTTGCCTGTTTGTCTTCCAGGTTTCTGGCACGCATCAGCTGTCCATCAGCTGACAATCAGCTGTCCTTCGCATGCGTGGCAGTGCCAAAAACCGGGCCAGCCAGCTGATTGTCGGGTGCGCGTGTGTGCCAGAAGCTGGAAGTTCAGCTTTTCCAGAGCACAATACCTTCATGTGTGTCGCAGTGCCAAAAACTGGTCTGCGTGTGTGCGCTGGCCAGCTGATTGTGAGGCCCGCTGGAACCTGGTAGTTTGGTTTTTCCGGACCACAGCCCCGACCAGCGTGCACATACGCATGACGTTTCTACATTCGCCATCACTGTTCTAACATCATATTCATTAACTTTCAGATAGTATATGACATTTTATTTGCCAGAGAATCATATTGTTGATAGGCGTTTGCAGCATATTTTTTGACATTTTGTTATAGGAAATTTTGGGGTTTCTGATATATTTTATTATTTTCACTTGTATCAAATACTTGAAGACCAACTGAATGAAAAACTCAAAGGCAAATACAACTACAACGATTTATAGATTTTATTTAATTGTAGATGCTGTGTTCCTGATTTTGTACAAGGAGTTGTATTACAGACACATCTATGCTAAAGTCAGTGTGAGTATCAAGTTTAGCTTGTCCTTAATGAAAAATAAATTTACTTTTTGTTCATTTACTTTGTTTACTGAGAACTCTGAGATCATGTATTCATTCCTTTCAGAAATTCAGGCAACTATTTACTCTTTCTTCATTTATTGCAGGGTGGGCCAACCCTGGAACAAAGATTTGAATCTTATTACAATTACTGCAATCTCTTCAACTACATTCTTAGTAAGTCTTTAAAATTATGTAATTCTTCATATTATACAAGGGGTAATAAGAATATCTTCTATATTAATATTTAGTCAATTTAACATCCTAATATGTAACTCTGTTCCCAAGTGTGTTTTCCCCGGAAGCTTCCTAAAGCTCTCTGACCCCTTTTGTTAGTCCTTTATATCTTTATTTTTTTAAAGAAAAATCCCTTTCTTTATTCTGATTTTGTACATCTCCGTTTGGTTTTTCCTCTTCCTTTTTACATTTCGTTCTGTTAAGGAAATGATCGGCTATGATATAGTGTTTATTTAGAATGCTTAGAAAACAATACAAGCATGTAAAATTAAACCAAGAAGCAATAGTGCAAGCTGCTAAATTAGTAAATATTCAGTGTTCATTAACTAATGCTGGGATCTAATTTGGATTAAAAGTAACCATCTATTGGAAAATGCAGCAATGTATAGTGTCCGTCCTGTCCTCCCCAAATGGTAAATAAATTACATTATGAAGGGTTTTCGCAGAATGCAGAATGGTTTAATAATGCTATAAAGCTAGGTTCTAACTTGCCTTTGGAACTGCTCAATCAACAGTCCAGGATTTCCTCTTTATAGTTTTATAGGTAAGATGTGGAGCGAAAAAAAACATATAGACTCTTTGTCTTGTATTATTCATTCCATATATTTTATTTGAATATTCCTTTCTAGATGCAGATGGCCCAGCTCCTCT
Organism: Rhabdophis nuchalis; assembly: GCA_039707465.1. NCBI lineage: Eukaryota > Metazoa > Chordata > Lepidosauria > Squamata > Natricidae > Rhabdophis > Rhabdophis nuchalis. Next base: position 92,953,798 of record CM077648.1, on the reverse strand, counting down.
AGAACTACCCAATCAGTGGCTCTGGGATATTATAGATGAATTTATATATCAGGTATAAAAATGGATTGTTCTCGTATATCTGTTCCACATTCTTTTTTTTAACAATGATGAAAATCTACAAAGATCACTAGAATCAGATGCTAAGCATGCAAGTAATTTGCAAAAAACTTCCCAAAGCAGTAAGACTTCCAGCAGCTTTGTGGTTGGAATGTTTATATTTTTCTTTTGGGGTCTTGCAGAATATCCAATTATATACTGTATATGCATAGAAAGAAGGGTTTATTTCTATGCAGGTATATAAGATTGCAATTTGTATGGAATTTTGTGTGCTTGGCAGAATTTAAATTCTGTTTTGTACCAGCTCTGTTTGACATATACTATAGATATTTTGGATACGGATATGCCTATTGTTACTGACTTGAATAATATTTTTATGATGAGTTGTAATTTTATTCAGGGTTCTCAAATTATTTGTTTTTCCTACTACAATTTGGTTTCTGATTAGCACTGGGGAAACTTTACTATTTTCATTTTTAAAATAGTATATAGTTTGGTTATGTAAAAAAAATATCCAAGGAAGAAAATAATACCATCCTAATTTTCTCTTGCATTCTCTATATCCTTGTAAAGTTTCAGTCCTACAGCCAGTATCGCTGCAAGACTGCCAAGAAATCTGAGGAAGAAATTGATTTCTTGAGGTTAAATCCTAAGATCTGGAATGTCCACAGTGTTCTTAATGTGTTATATTCCATAGTGGACAAATCCAATATCAACAGGCAACTGGAAGTCTATACAAGTGGAGGTAAGGAAATACATATTTTTAAATGAGTGGGATTTTTCCCATGATAAATTATCAATAATAATTATCCAGTAATTTATTCATGAGGAAGGTCTAGCAATTTTCATTCTGATCGTGTCTTCAGCTGTTTCATTCTGATCAGGAATCAAGCTGGCAGATTAAAATTTGCATTTTAATTCACTGTTGCATTAAAGTTCACATATATAGTTTCAAATTCTTTTTTTCCCTTAGGTGATCCTGAGAGCGTTGCTGGAGAATACGGTCGTCATTCTTTATATAAGATGTTGGGCTATTTTAGCCTTGTGGGTCTGCTGCGCCTCCATTCATTGCTGGGTGATTATTATCAAGCCATTAAGGTTCTGGAAAATATTGAGCTTAACAAGAAGGTAATAGAACCACCTTTGTGTTAAAAGTGCACTTTTTTTTAAGGACATTTCCCTTCTGGAATATTTATTTATTTGTCTGTCTCATGAATATGGTTCTGGACAGCTATATTTATATAAATGTATAGATTTTGTTTGGTAGGATGCTAAATGTTCTGCAAAATAATTTTTATCTAAACTATAGATGTCAGGTTGAACCTGGTGAATGACTCAGAACTGTACAATGAGATTTCCAGCTTACTTTTATTCTTTGTACTGAAAAGAGATGTGGAGTCTCTTTAAAGGTTTCTGTTGGTTTTATATTCTCAGGCATTTAACTATAAGCCATCCGTTACTGTTCAGGTTTTGCATTTCATACAAAACTAGCTATACCCGGCCACGCGTTGCTGTGGCCCAGTCTGGTTAAATGGCCAACCAATCTGTGTGTAGATCTACACCTGCACACACACACACAACCACCATATAACCCCCAACCTACCTACCTACTGTATTTTCCCCTCTCTATCTATCCCTCTACCTACCTACCTACCTACTGTATTTCTCCCTCTCTCTCTATTCCTCTACCTACCTACCTACTGTATTTCTCACTATCTATCTATACACCTACCTACCTACCTACAAACCTACTGTATTTCTTCCTCTCTATATATCCCCCTATCTACCTACCTACCTACCTACCTACATACCTACTGTGCTGTTCCCTATCTATCTATCCCCCTACCTACCAACCTACCTACCGTATTTCTCCCTATCTATCCCTCTATCTACATACCTACCTACCTACCTACCTACTGTATTTCTCCCTATCTATCCCTCTATCTACATACCTACCTACCTACCTACTGTATTTCTCCCTATCTATATATTCCCCTATCTACCTACCTACTATAATACAATAATACAATAGCAGAGTTGGAAGGGACCTTGGAGGTCATCTAGTCCAACCCCCTGCCTAGGCAGGAAGCCCTATACCATTTCAGACAAATGGCTATCCAACATCTTCTTGAAGACATGCAGTGTTGGGGCATTCACAACTTCTGGAGGCAATTTCTCTTCCACTGGTTAATTGTTCTAACTGTCAGGAAATTTCTCCTCAGTTCTAAGTTGCTTCTCTCCTGGATTAGTTTCCACCCATTGCTTCTTGTTCTGCCCTCAGGTGCTTTGGAGAATAGTTTGACTCCCTCTTCTTTGTGGCAACCCTCTCTCTCTATTCCCCTATCTACCTACCTACTGTAATACAATAATACAATAATACAATAGCAGAGTTGGAAGGGACCTCGGAGGTCATCTAGTCCAACTCCTTGCCTAGGCAGGAAACCCTATACTGTTTCAGACAAATGGCTATCCAACATCTTCTTAAAGACTTGTAGTGTTGGGGCATTCACAACTTCTGGAGGCAATTTCTCTTCCACTGGTTAATTGTTCTAACTGTCAGGAAATTTCTCCTCAGTTCTAAGTTGCTTCTCTCCTGGATTAGTTTCCACCCATTGCTTCTTGTTCTGCCCTCAGGTGCTTTGGAGAATAGTTTGACTCCAGTGCCTTTTTGGCCCTAAGAGGCCTCCGTAGTTAATGACTGTTGGTGGGCGGAGTTACAGGGAGTAAAAACATTTTTCAGTTAGTACCTTTTATTTGTGCTTACCTAACACACGATACACATTTGCTAGGCACAAAATGAGTAGCTATTCTATTATCGGAAGTCCTTGGCTACATTGTGTGAAAGTTTGGTGTTCATCTGGCTAGCGTCCTTAGCAACCAGCCTGGTCAACTTCAGCACATTAGTTTGATTCAGCACGAGCAGCTGATTGGTGGGTAGATCAGCCTCCCAGAATACTCCCAATCAGCTGTTCCTAGAGGTGGACTTTATTTATTTATTTATTTATTTATTTATTTATTTATTTATTTATTTATTTATTTATTTATTTATTTATTTATTTAAATTTATATCCCGCCCTTCTCCACAGAGGACCCAGGGCGGCGCACAGGAAATTTAAAAAACATACAAAATACAATAAATATAATTTTAAAAACCATTAAATAAACCTATCCTGCGCTAAAACCAAATTTTAAAAACCCAATTTAAAACTATCTAAAAGTCCCCATGGGAGGTTAGGCTAGGCCGGCTTGTTGAAACAGATATGTCTTAAGACATTGGCGGAAGAGGCGGAGGTCGGTGATGGTACGTAATTCAGGGGGCAGGTCATTCCAGAGGGCTGGCCCCGCCACAGAGAAGGCTCTCCCCCTGGGTGTCGCCAGTCGGCACTGTCCGGCCGACGGCACCCTGAGGAGGCCCTCTCTGTGGGAGCGTATCGGTCTAAGGGATGTATGGGGCAGGAGGCGGTCTCGCATATAACTAGGCCCCGAGCCATGGAGCGCTTTAAAGATAGTTGTCAAAACCTTGAAGCGCACTCGAAAGGCCACAGGAAGCCAATGCAGCTCGCGCAGGATCGGTGTTATGTGGGAGCACCTAGTGGCTCCCATAATCACCCGCGCGGCTGCGTTTTGGACTAGCTGTAGCTTTCGAGTGCACCTCAAGGAAAGCCCCATGTAGAGAGCATTACAATAGTCGAGTCGGGACGTCACGAGAGCTTGAGTGACTGTGCGAAGGGCAGCCCGGTCCAGTAAGGGGCGCAATTGGCGCATCAGGCGTACCTGATGAAACGCCCCCCTGGCCACGTCTGCCACATGGTCCTCCATGGACAGCCGGGAATCCAGGAGGACACCCAAATTGCGCGCCCTCTCCACGGGGGCCATTGTTTCGCCCCCAATGGCCAGAGTTGGAATAATCTGGCTGAACCGGGGTGCCGGAAACCACAGCCACTCAGTCTTGGCAGGGTTGAGCTTGAGTTTGTTACCACCCATCCAGATCCGTACGGCTTCCAGACACCGGGACAGCACTTCGGCGGCATCGTTGGGGTGGTTTGGGGTGGATATGTACAGCTGGGTGTCATCAGCGTACAGATGGTACTGCACCCCAAAACCACGGATGATCTCACCCAGCGGCTTCATATATGTGTTGAAAAGAAGGGGCGAGAGGACCGACCCCTGAGGGACCCCACATAGGAGAGACCTCGAGGTCGACGTCTGCCCTCCCGTCAACACATATTGCGACCGACCAGAGAGGTAGGATGAGAACCACCGCAGAACAGTGCCTCCCAGCCCCAACCCCCCCAGTCGGTGCAATAGGATACCATGGTCGATGGTATCAAAAGCCGCCGAGAGGTCTAATAGGACTAGGATAGAGGAATAACCTCTATCCCGCGCCCTCCAGAGATCATCAACCAACGCGACCAATGCCGTCTCGGTGCTGTGACCGGGTCGGAAGCCGGACTGGCGCGGGTCTAGATAATCAACTTCCTCCAGGTGTCGCGGAAACTGTTGGGCTACCACACTCTCAACAACCTTCACTAAAAAGTGAAGGTTGGAGACCGGACGATAGTTCTCTAGTAAAGCTGGGTCCAGGGACGGCTTCTTGAGGAGGGGCCTCACTACCGCCTCTTTCAAGACGGCAGGTAAGGACCCCTCACTCAAAGATGCGTTGACAATGCCCTGGAGCCAGCCTCGTGTCGTCTCCCAGGATGCCAGTACAAGCCAGGAGGGACACGGATCCAATAAACATGTGGTCGCCCTAAGCTTCCTTGACAGCCTGTCCATATCCTCGGTGGTAACAAAGTCAAACTCCTCCCAAGAAGTAACCTCAAGACTAGCCTCGGATAGTCCCACAGGACCACTGTCGATGGAGGGTAGCTCATTCCGAATCCGAGTGATTTTCTCCTGCAGATAAATCCCAAATTCCTCTGCTCGCCCTTGCAGAGGGGCTTCCCGCGGCCTCTGATGGAGGAGGGAGCGGGTCACCCCAAACAGGGCGGCAGGGCGGTTATCTGCGGATGCAATAAGGGTGGCACAATACTCACGTTTGGCCACTCTTATCGCCACTAAATAAGCCCTAATATGGGTTCTCACTAGTGTTCGGTCGGCTTCGGAGCGAGAGGATCTCCATCTGCTCTCTAGGCGTCTCTTGTGGCGCTTCATCCCCCGAAGCTCCTCAGTGAACCAAGGAGCCTGGGTGATTCGTCGCCGCAAGAGAGGCCGCAAGGGCGCGACTCGGTCCAAGGCCCCCGTGGCCGCACTTAACCATGCGGCCACTAGGTCCTCAGTCGAATCGCGGGGCAGGGTCACAGGAATTGGCCCAAGCTCCCTCTGGAACCTTTCCGGGTCCATCAGAAGCCTGGGGCGGAACCATATAGGAGTGTCCGGTTCCGCCTCCCCGCGGTGGGGTGTAGCGATTGGAAAGTCCAGCCGAAGGAGAGTGTGATCTGTCCATGACAAGGGAGTGATGACTAGATCCCCTATTCCCAGATCACGACTCCACTGTCCCGAGACAAAGATGAGATCCAGTGTGTTCCCCCCCTCGTGAGTGGGGCCTAAAACTACCTGGGTCAGGTCCATGGCCGTCATGGAGGCCATGAACTCCCGAGCTACTCCAGAGGCTTCGCCTGCCGACGGCAAGTTAAAGTCCCCCATGACTACCAGTCTGGGGGTCTCAACTGCCGCCTCGGCTATCACCTCTAGGAGCTCGGGCAGGGCTGTTGTTGCATAGCGAGGAGCCAGGTATACAACTAACATGCCCAACTGCCTCCCTAGGCCCCATCTCACGCAGAGAGATTCACACCCGGTTGTCTGGGGGACCGTGGTCTCCTTCGGCTCAAGACCTTCCTTTACGATAATCGCCACCCCCCCACCCCTCCCTAGGGCCCTAGGCTGATGAAAAGCACGGTAACCTGGTGGGCACATGTCCACGAGGGGTATACCCCCCTCGTGGCCCAACCAGGTTTCCGTTATACCCACCAGGTCCGGGTCCCCCTCTGACACAAGGTCACGAATGACGGGGGATTTTTGAACCACGGACCTGGCGTTGCATAACATCAGCTTCGGGCCCCGGGTCTGTGATTCCTGCCCACCTAGTCTGCGATGGGAGAGCGGAGAGTTGGAGCACGTGACCGCCTGGATCCAGCGGCCACGGTCCTCCAACTGATGGTGGCCATTTCATCTCCCTCCGCCCCTGCCCCTCCCTAAGACCGGCTCGATGGGAAGAGCTACCGTGGAAATGACCCCCCCCCCTTCCCTTCCTCCGTTTCCCTACTTCCGCCCGCCGGCCTCATTTGCTGTCCCCTCCCTGGACTATTTTTCCCCTCCTCCCTGGAACCCCCTAAAAGCCTAATTAAAAACCTCCCTAAAAACCCCCTCAACCTGCGCTTCGCCCACTTTAGCAACAGGTTTGCTAGTTGTGAGCACACATGCACGTTTTTAGCCTCCGATGGCTGCATTTCAGACCCATTCAAGGCTGTGGGGATCACCAAAGCACATGAAAACGTGATGTGCAGATGCCAAAAATGCAATGCATGGAGGTGGCAATTGGCGATGTGCTCTGGTGATCCTTGCAGCCTTCAATGGGTCTCAAACAGAGCGTTCAGGGGCTGAAAATGCAACACACAGGGGTCAAAAATGCAAGCTACCGAGGGGGTGATGGTATGTAGCAATCCCTGCAGCCTGGAACAGGTCTAAAACACGACGCACAGAGGCCAAAGGATGGGAGCTGGTGAGTAGGCGGGGCTACATTCAGTGTATAAGACGCACCCAAATTTTCACCTTTTAGCTGGGAGAAAAAGTGAGTCTTATACTCCGAAAAATATGGTATATCCTTTGGAATGGCGCTATTCACTTTGTAGAGACCGATAACATTTCTTTCCTGACTCCTCACGTGCTGAACAATGTCTCCTTTCTCCCTTCTCAGAGTATGTACTCACGAGTGCCAGAATGCCAGGTTACCACCTATTACTATGTTGGTTTTGCATACTTCATGATGCGACGATACCAAGATGCAATCCGTGTCTTTGCTAATATTCTGCTGTATATTCAGAGGACCAAGAGCATGTTCCAGAGAACAACTTACAAATATGAAATGGTAAAATGTAGAACGGCTTCTACCTTCCTTGAAAATTCTTCCCTATTTGCTAATAGTGCCAGTGATCTTTTGGGCCAATTCTATAAGTATCTGTTTCATGGATATCAAGAAGTATGTTGTACTCAGCTTTCAGTTCAAGTCAATTTGTTTAAAAATTTACAATTGCTTTCTGGTTTAGCTGAGTCTTATTTACCTTCCTGGCATCAATAGCTCCCGCCAGATGCATCCAGTATGTAACTGATTAAATCTTTTAAGAGACTATTTATTCTTTGATCCTTTTCATTTCCCCAGGTATGTTAAACTTCAGTCTTCACTTTCGGACATTTTGATAATTTGATTTAACTTGTCCATTTCCCTAGTGTGGTGTTGTACTGCTGATGCCCTCTCCCCCTTCCCATCCCTTCATATAGTGATACTGTTTTCAAAATTGGCTCCTTATTGTGGACTGGGCAAAGCTTTATACTCTTTGTTAATGTATATCCTGTCTGGTGACATTCCTGCCAGCATGTGCCTATGATGGTATCTCAGTTCCTCTTATTCTTGCTGTTATTTTCTTAAATATGGTAATCACTTCTGTCATGAATTCTCATACGTAGCTTTCCGTATTGGGTAGGTCTTCAACATTAATGTTCAAAGAAGTGTTCCTTAAAAGGGGGTGGGGGAGAATAGGCAATAACTTAAAAATAGTGATTTGTTTAAAGCCACCAAAAGCATACAATGTATATTTCAAAGCGCTTTTTAAAAATCCCTTTATATTAAGCTAACCCAGTTATCCAGATGACTTGGTCTATTAAGCAGAACTAGAATGATGCCACTGTCTATGTTCAGGGAGATTCTTGGATCAGGGCAACTTTTACTTTCAATTTGTGTGTCACTCAGTGGTGGGTTGCAGGCGGTATGCCCCCATATGGGTGTACCAGAGCACTGAGTACCATTCCGGTACGGATCTCTGGAGGGCCCACCCAAGCTCCTTACCAGTGTTTTAAAGCTTTTGGTGCTTCTGTGCACATGCATGGCGCATACAGTGCCTGCGCAATGCTCCGCCGAGCAGCTAGAGCGTCACGGAGACTTGCGGAAGCGTAACTGGTAGCTACAACACATGCATGTGCTGTGCGTGTGTGCATGCATGCTGTACGTGTCCATGCAGGCGATGCTGGGCCCATTCCAACAGATACGATTGGAACGGGATACAGAACCCACCACTGGTGTCACTGTACATTTGCTTGTCTAGTTTTTACTTTGGAAAGCTACCCAAGAATTCATGGCAAAAGTGAGACAACGGTGTGCTACTTGGCCAGTAGCCGCTACACTTGTATCTTCTTAGATGTGAAATGTAATTTATCTTTAATGTTTCTCATGGGAATTGTTTATTTTTCAGATTAACAAGCAAAATGAGCAGATGCATGCTCTTCTGGCCATTGCTCTTGCCATGTATCCAATGCGCATTGATGAAAGCATTCACCTGCAGCTTAGAGAGAAGTATGGGGATAAGATGCTACGGATGCAGAAGGGAGACCCCCAGGTATATGAGGAGCTGTTCAGCTATTCCTGCCCCAAATTTGTCTCGCCTGTCGTACCCAACTACGACAATGTGCATCCCAATTATCATAAGGAACCATACCTGCAGCAGTTGAAAGTCTTTGCTGATGAAGTCCAGCAGCAAGCTCAGCTGTCCACCATCCGCAGTTTCCTCAAACTGTACACTACTATGCCTGTGACTAAACTGGCTGGCTTCTTGGACCTCACAGAGCAGGAATTCTGCATCCAACTTCTGGTCTTCAAGCACAAAATGAAAAACCTGGTCTGGACAAGTGGCATCTCCGCCTTGGATGGAGAGTTCCAGTCGGCTTCTGAGGTGGACTTCTACATTGACAAGGTTTGACATTTCTCCAACCCTTCTGACAATGGTACATAGTACCTGCTTGATACTATTTAGATGTACTGAACTCCAGTCAACAGGATACATTCCAACAACTGGAATGCATCATCATCAAACTCATTTACACCTTCTCTTGGGTTTGAGTTCCTTTATACATGCGAGATGAATCTGTGTTGGAAACTGACATAAAAATGAGACACTCCCACCATCCCCTTGCCGTGACTGTTTCTCGGGGACTATATAGAAGTAGTGGTGGGGGCCCCATCCCTTCTCTGAAGTCCTTCTCTTGTGAGACCAGATCACTAGGCCACCTCTCTTAGGGGCATGCGCTTCAGGTAGAAACCCCCAAACAGATTAAATCCACCTAAGATGATAGCAGGTAACATGACAAGTCTGTTTTCATTTTCATGACAGCAAGTCCTAATTTGGACAAACATGTTTAGCATGAAAGAAGGCAGTATAAAAATAAAACCCTAATCCCAGCCTAGAGCAGACATAATACTCAGCAGATGTCTCCTAGCAGAATCTGGATATGTTGCTAACTTCTACTTGCCTTTTGTCAGGACATGATCCATATTGCAGATACAAAAGTGGCTCGACGCTATGGGGATTTCTTCATCCGTCAGATTCATAAGTTTGAAGAGGTAAGTTAATGGATGAATGCACAGGAGAAACTTATTAACAAATAAATGGCATAGTTTCCAAAACCTGGTGTCTATGAAACTCAAAACACTTCTTTCTTGCTTCAGTCTGGACTTCTTTCCATACAAAGGTGGTCAAACATTCAAAGAGCACCAGTTATCCCAAGCAGTATTTGTATACAACCCCAAAATGAAGCAATGGTTGGCATTGCTGCCCTCTTTCTGTGAGAAAAGGGAGTTGTCAGAAAGATCCCATGCATTCTGCTCGGCAACCTGCTGCCCAGAGAGCAAAATGTGGCTGTTGTAGCTATCCTGAAGAGGTCACTGCATTACCCAGCAATCTATCCAAAGGAGTATAGATGTGTGTGAATGTGTGTAAGTAAAATGGTTATTCCTAGTTCCTGTTTTGTTTATAAAAATACGAAAAAGCTCGGTACTCTTTATTGAGATCATTTAAGGTGGGATCATGGTGGGAAAATGGAGGGAAGCTATTAGATGAGCATCGTGTAAAGCTGCCTTGTGATTAAGCCCTCAAAGCTTGTCAGACAGCTGGGAGTTGGCAAGTCTCTTCTGGAGGGGGTGAACTGCTCCCCCCTCCCTGAATTGCCTGCTTTGTTTTTATTCTGGATAGAAGAGCAAGAACAGAGAGTTCTAAAACCTTCTTTGCCATCCCACCAGAATTCAATTCCTAATTACTTGTAATCAACAAATTGTATGTTAATACAAGGTTTGTTCAGAGTTGTGTGCTGCACTTTGATCATCATTATTTTTAAAATAAAACCAAGATACCAGCCAGCTTCATAATGGTTAACCATGCTAATGCATGGTTAAAGTGGCCTCAATTTTAACGATGCTCTTCAGATGCCTTACTTAATCCTAGCCATTGTAGATATCACATTGCCTTAAGTGGCAGGATTGTAGTTACGTTGAAAAGTAGGGGTCAGGGGATCCCTACTGCACAAAGAGTTTTCCCTCATAAGAATGAAAGGTCAGAGTCAGTGAAAGATGCTCTCCTAGACTGCAACCTTTCTGCACAGGCTTACCAACATTTAAGCAGCTTATGTTACAAATAATGCCAGGCAAATCTAATTTTGAAGATGCTAATTTTGGGCTGTCTAATGAAGATCACAAGGTGACTTATAACAGCCAGTTGGAGTTATTATTTTTGCAGTAATTGTCAAGCAATGGGTACAACAAATGTTTTAAACAGAAATGGCTGAATTATTTTGAATATATTGTGTTTAGTTGAGCAATGGTACATATTTATGGTTTATTTTCCATATTGCTTACTGTAATAATTTCTGTAATATGTACTTTCTGTTGGTTTTCTTGATCACAAAAATCTTACAACTTTATACATGCATGCCCGTTGTGTTGTTCCCTGTCAGGTTATTTATCATTTGTAAGGAGTTGAAAGGAGTAAGAATCAATAAACCAAGGAAACATCTAAAATAAGAAAAAGGAAGCAGCTGGTTTTAATGTATATCATCACCACTTCTGCATTTCTCTTTACCTTTCAAAATACTTGCAAACCATCTCTGTTTCCATCATATTTACACATGCCTTTTGTTGTTCTGGGTTTTTTTTTTCCAGGACTTCATTAATTTCTTCTCAGTCTTTCCCTTCCTCTTAATCCATGCGTTATTTTTCACCTGCAATTCAATGATCATTCATTTTTTATATATGGCTTAACGAACTCAACATATTGGTCTCTTACATTTAGTCTACATTCTTATTGTGTCCACTCATTTCTAATTAATTCCTTGTTTTATCACATACATTTAAGTACACTGTTCCCACTCTATTTGGCTTTATGCTTCTCTTGACATATCCAAATCTCACCCCTATATAACAAAGTGGGCAGAAGCACACTTTTTATGCAGGTATATTTGCTATTTCTGATGAATTCCTTGCAATAGATTATATACTACTCAGTGATGTTCTAGTATTCACACATCTTTAAATTTCTACGTTTTCCTATTTAAGCATTTTGTTATGATACACAAATTCATCTACTTGCTCTATTTCCCCCCATTTTGTCATTCATAACTGTTTACTGTTTTCCTTGCAAAATTTCATTTAATTTCACTGCACCATACAATTTAACATTTGATGAAATTATTCAGGTTCTCAATCAACAACATGGCAATAGAAATACATGTTCCAAATCAACAACTCTCCAATATCACCACAAGCATTCCTTACATATTTCTTTACAAATGCATTAAACAATCAAGGTCATATCACACATCCTCTCTGTAAACACTGAGCCATTTGCTAAGCAATCTGTTTATTTCAACGCTTGTGATTCTTGCAGCAAACACTGATTTTATTATAATCAGCAGTTAATACTGCATAATAATAAAAACATTCCATGATTCTGATTTTTATCACTTTATTGGGCGGCTTTTCTAATGTCATAATTTGGAATAATCTTTCTCCACATATATATCTCTATCACCTCTTAAGATTTTTCTGCACATTTCACATACAGCACGATTCTCTGCGTCCCACCAACTAGGAGATAGAATGTAGTATATTGACTCACCTTCGGAATACATAACTAGTTGGTCACATTTGCACGAGTGGGGATTACATGATTGGTAAAGGAGAGAATAAGGAAGTCCCTAGAAATGCATAATATAGCATAAACACTTGGACAATGATGCAGGAGATGAAATAATACTGTCTAATGAGGTTTCTGAAACGAATCCCAAGAGTAAAAAGTTTTGAGATGACCAGCTGGATGAATGAGTATGAATTATTTGCAACCACCATATCTTTGCTATGAATGCAATTTCAATAACCCCTAAAATTCTTTTTCTAGGGTTTTTTTTAGCAGTTGAATAGTCATTTTCCAGAAGTGATGTTTTCTAAACAATTTTGCCGGTAGAGATTTGGATAAAATCACTTACAGTTTGTGTAATTTGCAGATGCCCATCTCCTTTTAAAAATATGGTGGTGGTCTGTTCTCAAATCTGTCCACCTTAGCACAGTCTGCATGTGAGCTAGATTTGATTTACTCATTCAGCTTCAGTCAGCATTCTTGGTAGGATGCAGACAGTTGTTTGGAGAATGTATAATTGCCGGCAATGACACTGAAGTGCTTAACTATGTGGGTGTTTATCTCCCCCTCCCCCAATTAACTTGTAATTAGATGTCTGTCTCTTTCAGTTGAACCGTACACTGAAGAAGATGGGCCAGAAACCTTGAAACTCTCCTTGCATCAGCTATTTGCCCTATTTTGAAGAGGGCAAGCCTGGAAGAAATATGAGCTAAGAATTTTGGAATTTTCTGTAATCTGCAATTTTTTCTTGGACAGCAGATGGCTGTGCTCATACAAAAAAAACCCTAGAATGTCTAATTAAATAAATGACATGTCTTTGTGTCTCTGGAGTTTGTTCATTTGTCCCTTTGAGGGAAAAATAGCTAATCTTTGGCTGCTTTTGATATCTTGGTTCTAGGGCCTGCCTACTTTCATTCTATTGGAAGTGTTTTTGGATAGCTGGCTGAGTGTTTGCCAGGACTGAAGCACAGGTCTTCACCTCTATTTTGAAACGTGATCTGTATTGATGCTGATTTCACAAAAATGTGAGCCTGCCCTTTCTCCTATAGCTTTAGAATGCAAAACCACAATGCCCTGCATTGTTAAAAGAAAGGAAACGAGAAAATGCTACATGTCCAAATGATTTCCGTGAGACTGTAGATTTAATCCCTCTAAGATTGAATGCTTCGGAGTATCTTCCAGATTTTTAATGATGGGTTTTTTTCTTTTCTTTTTTCTTTTAATGTAATGCACTGGGACAGAAAAGGTGAAACTAAATCAGGCTCAGCTCTTGGTGACCTCATGGATATGCCCACGCATGATTTTTGGCAATATCCATTTGACTTGTTTTTTCTTAATGTGCAAAATCAGAGTGAAGTTGACATCATGGAACAACCTACTTATCCTTTAGGATTAAATTTCTCTCCCTTTTAAAAATTCGGAGTATAAGACACACCTTTTTCCCTCAAAAAAGAGGCTGAAAATCTGGGTGCGTCTTATACATCGAATACAGCATTTTTTGCCTCCCAAAACTCCGCCCCTTAACCAAAATGGCCGTGCATAGCTTGTAGGAGGCTTTCAGAGAGCTCCTGGGGGCTGGGGAGGGCAGCAATGAGCAGAAAATGGGTCATTTTTTGCTCCATTTTGCCCCTTCCCCAGCCCCCAGGAGCACTATAAGCCTCAATAAGGCTAAGCATGCCATTTTCTTGACCAAAAACGGGCCCATTTTCACAAAAAAACAGGCCGTTTTTGCTCATTTTTGCCCCCCCCCCCCAGCATGCTGCAAGCCCCCCAAAGGCTATTCATGCCTTTTTTTTTTTTTTAAAGGGCCCATTTTCACCAAAATAGGTTGTTTTTAGGAGGTTTGTAGAGTGCAAAAACTTTTTTTTTCCTTTCGGAAAGCTCTTTAGTTAGAGTGATTGATGAGAATTAGATTGATCAAGTGCTGTGCGAGCAGAAACAAAGTCTTAGTGCTGCAGATTGTCAGTGATTTCCTTCTCCAGGACATGGATAAATACACCTGGAAACATCTACCTTCCTACCTACTCTCTCCCTCTCCCTACCTACCTGTGTTTCTCTCTATTTCTCTCTATCCCTCTATCAACCTACTTACTCTCTCTCTTCCTACCTACTGTATTTCTCCCTCCCTCTCTCACTTCCTACCTACTGTATTTCTCTCTTTTTCTCTCTATCCCTCTACCTACCAACTTTTTTTTAAAACAATTGCCTCTTATACTCCAAAAAATACAGTATGACTACAGTCCCATGTAAGTTGGCAATCATTCTCAGTGTGTTTGCTTACATTGGATGAAATGTTAGGGGGTTTCAGTATGTGACGAAGTATAGCACATGTTGTGGAACGTTTTTAACAGTAATGAAACAACATTGCTAAAAAAATCAGCCATTTGTTCATGCCAGACTCTTTCCAGCTTTCCTAGTGAGGGTAAGCACATGAAATTAGAACTGCCAATTCTTTCAATTGTACACCCAGTGAGGCTAGCTAATATCTCTTGGGAAATGTTTGTTTCTTAGAAAAGGCATATGAGGAAGTGCTGAGTTCATAGAAAATCTGAAAATCTGCAAGCTCCTTTCCTATTACAAGTTCACAAAATAACAAAACGGGCACACTTTCGAGTTTGATAATCTGTGTTTCACTGTCTGATGAAAATAGATGAAAAACAATAATAGAACAATAAATTTATTATGCTCACTTTTGCTAAAACATAGTTGGAGAAGATGATAAGCTAAAGCATTTTATAAAAATCCTTGTTGCAGGTGTTAATTAGTCAGCTGGAGTATTAACAGGAATGCACCAATTCAAAAAATTTACATTTTTCAGGATTTTGTAAATACTGACATGATTTTCAAATGTTATAATGAGCAGTTCATATAGGATCTAAAACGTATATGATGGGCCTCTGGTAGCATCCATCTGGCGTCTACAGGAATACTCCCTACTTTCTGTAGCAATATTGAGTTGGAAAGGTAAAGCCATTCTTCCTTGCTAGAGATTCTATCTACAGAAAAACATAGTGTTAACAGGTTTTAGCAGCGGATAATGTGACAATCAGAGTTGAATATTTTGTAACTTCTAGCACTGGAGATAAATTCCTTGTGTGTGTCTAACCACACTTGGAAAATAAAGCTATTCTATTCTTTATTCTATTCCTATTCTAATCTATTCTCTGATAGAAAATGATATTGAATTTTTTTATGCTTTGCAGTCTAATATAGCCGCACATATTTAAGATTTGAGTTTTCAGTATTTATTTATTTATTTATTTATTTATTTATTTATTTATTTATTTATTTATTTATTTATTTATTTATTTATTTATTTATTTATTTATTTATTTATTTATTTATTTAGTCAGATTTTTATACCGCCCTTCTCCCTTCCGGGACTCAGGGTGGTGAACAGGCAACAAATAAAAACAACAATAGAAAACATCAAATACATTAAAATACGCTAAAAATAACATTAAAAATATATTAAATGGGTGGCCTGTTCTAAAATCCAGATAAAAACCCCTAGTAAAAACAACTACGCCAGGCCGGTCGCACGGAATAAGTAGGTTTTCAAGGCCCGATGGAAGAGGCACAGGTCCGTGGTTGTGCGTAGGTCGGGGGGGGGGGGTGTAGGTCATTCCAGAGGGCAGGAGCTGCCACAGAGAAGGCTCTCCCCCTAGGGGTCGCCAACCGGCATTGCTTGGCCGACGGCACCCTGAGGAGGCCCTCTCTGTGGGAGTGAACTGGTTGGTGGGAGGTATTTGGTGGCAGGAGGAGGTCCTGCAAGTAACCAGGTCCCTTGCCATGGGGCTCTTTAAAGGTGATTACTAGTACCTTGATTACTAGTAGAGCTTGTTTTGTTGTGAACACCATTGGAATGCACAGTTCTAATAACTACATTCTATAACTATAAAAACTATACTTTGATGAACATATTTCAATGGAATATGAAGCCTGCTGTTGACGTCTGGTAGAGACATAGTGAGCTAAACAAGTCTCCATGGAGAGCACAGATGATCATGGCAATGACCAAAGGACTTGTAAGACAGGAGATCACCCATATGTGTTCCAGATGGCTGCTCCTCATGACATCACTGGACAGTTTGTTTCCCATGGGTTTGAGTACTAACAGATGAAGGGATCAATAATCGAACTCACAGATGGCAGGACCTTTTAAAGAACACTAAGTTTGCTAACCTCATTTCTAATCACTTCAGAAATTGCTTATCTAACTATCTTAAACCTATTAGCGATCTTCCAAAAACAAGTTTGAAAAGCCACCTGGTGAGTCTGTCTTCATTACTGAACAACTAATTATAACTTAAAGAATTTTAAATAAAAGGCAAAAAGCTAAATAAAACTTGGAATAAAGAAACTTATAAATGAATTAAGTGTGCAAATTTGGAATATTGAAACTTTTACTATAAGATTTTGGAACTATTTAAAACAACTTTTGTGAGAGCCAAAATTATTTTATCTACTGTAAGTCATAACAGAGATAAGAAATTAGATTTAAATTAGAAACTAGAAGGGACTAAAGATTGAAGGCAAAAAGAAAACCCCTTTTTCAATTAGATTATCTGGATAAGTTTTAAAAATTAAAGGGGAAATGCAAATAACAAATCTAGAGAATGGCTGGATAATGTCTTCTTGGATTTATAAAAGAGGCTAGTTCAAGTCTCAAGAAGCCTATGAGAGGGACAAAGAAGATTTGGAACAACAATATTGGAATGAGTTAAAGATTCAGTTTTTCAGGAATAAAATGAAAAAATATAAAACTGATTTATTTGATCGTGCTTAAAATAGTATGTTTTTATGAAATTCTGGCAACCGTTTATGGATTTTTTTTTATTGACACCAGGATTGAGTAGTTGATGTTTTATACATTTGCTTATAAATAATGGGTCATGGGAAGAAGAAATACCTGTTTGTAATCGTATAGGGCAGGGGTCTGCAAAGTTGGCTTTTTTAAGACTGGTGGACTTCAACTCCCAGAATTCCCCAGCCAGCCTAGCTGGCTGGGGAATTCTGGGAGTTGAAGTGCACCAGTCTTAAAAGAGCCAACTTTGCAGACCCCTGGTATAGGGTGATAAAGACCTACTAAACTCATTTATACTTGTGAAGATTGGAATTTCTTTATTTTCTTATTTCACCTTTCATTTTTCTTACTTTTTTCTTTGCGCTTTTCACTTTTTGTTATTACTTTCCTTTCTCTTGCTGACTTTAGTTTGTATTAGTTCTTATTACAGTAATTAAAATCTTCAATAGAAATTATAATAAAAAGGAATTTGAAGCCTGGTCTTGTATGTGTTTGCTTGCAAGTAAAAAGCCTTATTTTATATGTGTTTATATAGAAGTGATTGAATTGTTGAGTGGAATTCTTCAGTAATTGAAATGCAGTTTTTAGCCATTTTGTAAAAGATCTTTCTCCTGCCACTTGTGTAGAAAGAAAGTATATTATAAGAAATTGGCTGGCAAAGGCTTTAGGAGAGGTCTAGTCTGGTTGTGTATATATCTCGATTCAGTGTGTGCAGCAAAAAAGATTTTTTCAATCATTTGCAGCATTTTTGTCATTTTTACACTTTTACAAGTATATATTGTAGCATTGATTATGTCTTAGTGGATAGAACCTTGAACTTAAGTTGAAATTCAGGTTCTCCTGCTCAGCCGCAAACCTTTATGGGCGATTTTTGGCTAGCCACTATTTTTCAGTCCGTTGTATCATTTTTAAAAAATAATATGAATTGTTATAATCCCAAATTGCCCCGAAGATAAATAAGACTTGATATAATGTTATGGGACCACTTTTATTAAAAGCTATTGACCATGCACCATGTTCAGTGTTCAGAAATAAGAGTCACTATTCGCATCAGACAATACTAAATCCACATTTCTGTCCCCATAGTGACCAACTAGATGGTGCTGAAAGTTCATGAGGACAAGAGCAATTAGTGTTAACAAGCCCACTGTCTCTTGTGGAGGAAGAAAAATAAAAGTCACTGTAAAAAGTTATTTTGATAAATGTATCTGCCAATAATTTGTCAAATCCTCTCTTAAAGATAGCCAATTTCTGTAGTTCGTGTTCTGCGAAGAATTTCTCCTAGTGTCATGCTATTCTTCATTTTCCCCAGGTACCCGCCTCCCCCTCCAGCTATGTTAGCATTTTATGGATCAATAGGTTCATTTCAAACAGCCAGAAGTATCTCCTCAGGCACTTTCTTGTTATGGAGATGTTTCGAGTGGCATTCTCAAAACTAGCCTAGGATTATCTTTTAGCCAGTGTGATCAAAAATTACACGTTGTATTTGCATTTGCACCTGTTACCATTCCTTACACAATTTCTGAGAATGCAAATATCACATGCTGCACATTGATGCCTGCATCACACTTCTGTTAAGTGGCAAAAGGTGTGGGTGGGTTCACTTCATCACAGCTGACCTTCTGAAAAGACCTTCTGGCCAGTTGCTCTTTGTAGCCAGAGGAAGGACAGGCTGTTTCAGTCTGTGCCTGGCACCAACTGAACCTAAAGGAATTCAAAGTATGCAGTCGCGTTAACAGAGAGCCCAATTGTTGAAATGCGGGTGAAGTTTCTGTATAGCCACATTGTTTTTAAATCTCAGCTCCAGGCTCAACTGCCATAATAAATTCTGGGCTGATGTAGCTCAACGATAAAACCCCTTCAGAATTCTTAATTGCTGAAATCATGAAATAAAATTGGTGCTACAAGTGATTTGTTTCACATTTCTTGACAGGAAGATACTGCTTTACACTGACCAGATCCAGTGTAAAGTTGATGCTGACCGAGGAAAATGACCTATCTGTATGACCTATCACAATTTAAGTTGGCTCCTTGACCCACTTGCACCCAGTATTAATTTACTATGGTGATCAGTATTCTGGTCTTGGAGTCATGTCATGGAAGTGCCTAATGAAAAATGATTTTGTTTGAACAAGACGCCAAGCATATGGAATACTATAGTGATATATTGTTATACACAATGTTGTATGACATAAGATCCTGTAAATTTGATCAAAGGCACACTTCCTTAGAAATATGCCATGTTTAAAATCTCAGTATGAGGATATAGGCATCAGTCTACCTGTCAAAGCCACTCTTTGTATTTCTCTGATTTACCTGATTTCATTAAAAAGATTTAAAAAATAAATGAAAAGCAAAGCAATACATTCAAGCCTAATTTGTATTTTCAACAATTCCTCTAAGTCTTGCATAGTGTTCAGAAGCACTCATAAAATAAAGTGATAGACAATTTCATCCTGATATTCTTATGGAAGTGAGCCCACCTACTCAGAAAAAGGCAACAGTGTGGGTGGCTTATTATGAAGTAATTTTATCAGTTTGTGTTCTGATGTTTTCTGATTATGGTTGCCATTTTTTGAGAAATTCCTCATTAATCCGCTGTTATTTTAACTTTAATTTGTTGAAAAGCCTACAATGGCTGGGTTCATACAGAATGGCTGACAAATAGTAATTTATTTATATTACGTGTTAAACCAAAGCCAAATAAGACATTCTATAAATTGGCATTTTGCAAAATCCTGACCCTAGCAAAGTTAGATTCAAAGTCAGTCAATAGATGGGTGTGCCCATATTTTGTCACCTCTGTTATTTTAAAAGTCTGGCATTTTTCTTGCCATTTCTAACTTATTACAGAAATTATTTACCTTAATTTGCTTTGGAATGCTCTTGGCATCATGCTACTTTTGGAATCTCTGAGCTTAAATCTTAAAATGATTTCACCCTTCCCAATATTATTCTGCAGAATAAAATGCCTTTGAAAAGCTCCCTCTACCTTCTTCAAGTACAGAGGTGGTATTCAGTTGCTACTGACCAGTTGTGGAGAACCAATAGTGGAAATTTTGAGTAGTTCAGAAAACCGTTAAAAACCACCGCTGACTGGCCCAGCCCTCATCTATTCTCTGCTTCCCAAGTCCCAGCTGATCAGAAGGAAATGGGGATTTTGCCAATATCCTTCCCATGGATTGGGGAGGGTATGGAGAGTTTACAGTATCCTTCCCCTGCCATGCCCACCAAGTCATGCCCATAGAACCGGTAGTAAAAAGTTTTGAATTCCCCTACTCAAATAGCAATAGCAATAGCACTTAAATTTATATACCGCTTCACAGTGCTTTACAGCCCTCTCTAAGTGGTTTACAGGGTCAGAATATTGCCCCCAACAATCTGGGTCTTCATTTGACCAACTTCAGAAGGATGGAAGGCTGAATCAAACTTGAGCCCATGAGAATCAAACTGCCGAACTGCTGGCAATCAGCAGAAGTAGCCTGCAGTACTGCATTCTAATTACTTCGTCACCATGGCTCTTAAGTAACGAGATTCAGGACCAGTTTAAAAGCATTTTACCCAATGAATAGTTAAAATGGTATTTGCTACCATCAAGTACAAGAAACACCAATTTTGATGGCATTACAAATACGCATGTAGTCAGTTATCACTGCCTATTAGGTTTATGTCTATTTAGTGCTACTGTAATACAGTAGATGATGTTAAATACCATATGCTAAAAACAGCAATTAAAGAGAAAAACCACTTCCTGTCTGCATTGACAAACTTCCTGAATTCATTTGGCTGGCCACAATCTAATTCTGTGTACTGGACTAGACAGGCTGTTGGTTTAATCCAGTATGACTCTTTTTAAAAAAACACCAAAAACCTTGTTTTGAAGATAGTTGGCATTCTGCAAATAGAAAAAGCCCAAACAAGGATAGAAAAGCAGGTGGAGAAAGGCATGTGAAAAGGCTGTAGAAAACTCTGCTTCACATATTCTGAAGCCTTGTTTAGCTCACTTCAACAGTGTTGCGCATTATATCAGCCACCATAAAGGATCGGATTAGAGATTTGCTTTTAAAATGGAAACATTTCTATCTGTCATAGTCTGGAGTTAATTAGTTGTCAAATATATATATTTTTATGAAGGCAGGCTTGGAATGTTTTAGCCTGGACAATGACAATGAGTTGTCATCTGACTTGTATGCCAATTTTCCATCTCTAAACTTCAGACTCATTTTGTATCTCAATTATGAAATATACAGTGCACTGTGATCATTTTGTTAAATTACAGAGCAGAATAAAAATTAGGAGAAGGCAGGGAGAGCAGAGGAACGCACATATCTTTGAAGCCTATTCTATAAATGTTTATCATCCGTTTTGGTCTTCCATGACTAAAGAAATGGTGTTGTCTGTGCTATCATGCTCTGCACATCTCATCTCAAAATTATGCAGCATCTGTTGCGTGTCTGAATAATAACAAATCTTAATCTTATGACAGATTCAAAGAGATAAACAACTTTCACTTTGTGTAATTTCCAACATCTTCAGATAGTTTTGAAGATCCAGTGCAGCTGCCTTTTCTCCATCGTTAGTACTTTCCTCTTAACCTTTTTTTTTTAACTACCTCAATAAAAAGTGCACTTTCATGATAACTGAAAATAGATGAACTTCTTTTTCCTTCCAGGCATTTATCATGTTCGTTTCCTGCCCATCCCTAAAGTACAGCTGCAGCTGGAAAACATCTCAGCATTTAGTTTCTTTGTATGCTATTTTCCATTCTCAACATTAGAAGAGTTCACATCCTAGAACAACATTTTAAAAAAGAATTTCATAGCTGAACAAAGCTGAAATTGTCACAAAGATATTAATGCCCTAATTAAGTTATATGCATTAGCATGCAGTAAGATTTAAAAATCGAGTGGTGATTTAGACAAAGCCTAATCTTAAGGGATTTTATCCCAACTACTCTTAACAGGGAAAAACAATAGAACTGGGAGAATGGAGGTCCCACCACTCCTAATCCACACTCAGGTGGCCTTTAGACCTTTTAAGCAGCAGAAGCAGCCATTAGAACTGGAGGAGCCCATGAAAGAGGTGAATCAGGAGGAAGCTGTTTCCTCACTAATGAATTAAAGCATTGGCTAGTCACTGCAAAGGTGAAAGAAAGGCTATTATGTTGGTACCAGTGGTGGGTTTCTGCAGGCTCGCACCTACTCGCAAGAGCCGGATGGTGAAATTTAGAGAGCCGGTGAGAGGGGGTTCCACTGGCGGACCCAGAAGTAAGCCTGGCCTGCTGCTGCTGGTAACCCAATGGGAAGGAAAGGAAAGGAAGTTAGAAAGTAAGAAAGGAAGGAAGGAAGGAAGGAAGGAAAGAAAGAAAGAAAGAAAGAAAGAAAGAAAGAAAGAAAGAAAGAAAGAAAGAAAGAAAGAAAGAAAGAGAATTTATCATCACAACTGAGCCCAAAATTTTGGTTGCTAAGCAAGAGCATTGTTAAATGACTTTCACCACATTTTACAAGTTGGCCACTCCCACCCTGTCACATGACTGCCAAGCCACGCCCACAAAATAGGCCACACCTAGAGAGTAGGTTCTAAAAAATGTGAAACCCACCACTGGTTGGTACAATGATGTTTCAAGTGGATATTCTGCCAGCTTTCTGGCTTTATAATATTCATAGCTAGAGGGTATAACAGGAGGATGAGTTGAGGCAATGCAGCTTCATTCCTTCCAAGGTCCCACTCGGGACCTTTCCAGTTCTTGGGAAATATCAACCTGAAGAAACTGAAGAATGGTTCTTCTGTTTGGAATTTGGGAACCAGTTCATGAATTGAGGATGCCACAAACTGAAAATACATGATACTTACAAGCCTAACCAGAACAGGGGGGTGGGGTGGGGGACTGGACTAGTAGGCCTCCAAAGTCCCTTTCAGCCCTGATTTTATGCAACAATTCCTGCCATTGTTATAGCTCAAAATCTGCAGCAACAGCCTAAAGCAGTGTTCTTCTTTGGCATTCTTCCAAATACCAATTGTTCAGAATTTTATTTCTATTATTTGTACCTTAGATGATACTCTATCCAATGGCTTTTCTATCCGATGGATTTACAAACATATACAATGTTTGTAATTGCTTGAATCAGTGTTTCTCAACCTTAGCGACTTTTAAGAGGTATGGAGTTCAACTCCCAGAATTCCCCAGCCAGCATGTGAAACACTGGTTTTCGTAAAGACTGGTTAATTATAGCACTGCAAGGCAATTGAGAGTTCAGACACAAACATTTCTGTGTGCAAATGTAAAGGGAAGCCGATGCTCTGCTTGGCTAGAACAATTGTAACAAAAGACACACCCATCCACACCTACCTCGGGCAACTCCTCATTCCAGTCTTCCTTGTCTGACTGGTCTATGCAGTTTGATAAAGTTTCAAGTAAAGTCTTTGATATCCCAAACCACACATAACTGCTACTATACTTTTATAGAAAAATTGGTGTAATTCGATCTACCACAATCATTATAATGTATGTTATTTACTAACTTTTAAAAAAAAGAAGTATCTTCACTTTTAATGGATGTAAAGTGGCAAAGGACTTCATTATAAGTCCATTAAAATTGAAGTCCCAGCACCCCCTTTTTAAGCAGGTCCTGAGATGCTTTCATCCTTGTTATCCCAATACTGTACCATTTTAAAGCTTATACAAAGGAAAGCTTTTATAATAGACTATTGAAAGAAACATGGGATCTACTACAAGGCAATGCTTATTAGGAACTTTCCTACCTGCCCACACAAATATCAAATGCAAGCTTTTCCTTCTTCCTTCCCCCAGGTTATCTCTACAGGTTGCCTTATCATCCCTTTGTTCTACCTTTGTTCCCCACCCCTCCTTTATATATAAGGTGTTTTTCAGCCTCTTCCTTCTCGCCCGCTGAATATAAAACAAAGGCAATCAATAATACTCCAAAACTGATTCAGAACTTTTTAAAGCAAAGAAGAGAGCATGGGCAGAGCTTACATTGAGCGAATTATAGTGAATTACAGATTTCACCATCCTGTGAGCCTCTCCTGCGTGTACATTGCCACTCTTAAATACAGTTTAAGTACTATTTCCTCAGTGAATGTTATATCTCCTTTAATTGAGTGCTTTATGTGAGACAATCAGGACAGAGGAAGTCAAGAATGGATGGATTCTAAATTAATGTAGCCTGGATGTAAACGTGTATGAACAATACAAAGGAAACCTGTTGAGGAGGTTTAGTTATATAGAGATTGAATCCAGAAAATTAGGAAAAAGCAGAGTGTGAGTTCTAGTCCTACCTGGCATATGAAAGACCATCTGGGTGACTTTGACTCAGGGATTGTCTCTCAACTCAACCTCACTCACAGGGTTGTTGAATCAGGGAAATGGGAGGGGTGTACATTAAGTATGTTTGTATACTTGAATACACACACGCATGCATGCACTAATGGGAAGAATGAGAAAATTATTGTTTTTTGATATTGAGGAGATACTAAAAAAAGTGAGCTATTTCAAGAACAATACGTTTCATACAAATCTGAATGGATATGATAAAAGCAAAGATGGTTTGGAAAGGAAAAGAACAGGGATAGCTACAGAGAATGGCATTGATGTGAACGAAGTTTAATTATGTATTCTTTTCTTATCTCATGGATTTATTTATTTTGCCTACCAGCTCGCTTCTGAGCTCTGCAGAATGTTTTTTTGTGCTTTGCATAATGTAGCTCTCAAATGGGATAACTTGATGGATCTGCCTGAATGAACACTACTTCTCCAGTGATTACTGAATTCTCTTTTATTGATATTATTTTCAATGACAATTAATTTCTTTCATTTCTGTCTGAGGAATTTGCTATTGGTGAACTCCATATTTGCTCTGGTATGTATGTTTAAATATAATATTTTTAAGACCGTTTCTCTTGGGGGACTTCCTGCAGAACAACCTATAGAATAAATAATAATGTTTAAAGGATATGCAATTTTGCAGGGCAGCTGTGTATTATTTTATATTAAAGGGATTTGCAAAGCTGTGCATTCCAAAATGAGCCTTCTCTGAGAGATGGCTAGTTAAATAAAGGGTGGGTAAGGGCAGAGAAAAGCTATATTTTAATTATAGTTAAATGCCTTAGTAGGCACATAAATAATCATATGTTTGTATTATATGACAGGTTTGCATCCAAAACATTGGGGAACACACATATTATGTATTCTAGATCTAGGTTAAAGAAAGCTTTGGAAACAATGCTGCTATTTCAATTTATAAATAGTAGCATAAATTTCCTTACTGCTGTATTCATTCCCAAATCCTTGAAAGCTGGGCATTTCTACTTGGGGATTCTGTATTTGAAATATGATTTAGAAAATGAAAATGGTGAAAGAATGGAAGTGCTTGCTGTCTGAATGCTATTTATAGCATGTTCTTAGCATTATTAGCCTTGACATCTTCTGATTTGAAATGCCAAAAACTAGTAGTGAAAACTTTCAGGTTTTCCTGACTGACTTTTCCTGTAGCAATAAACTTCCCTCAGTTTCAGTCCAAATAAGGGAGATGTATAATGTCAGCAGTAAAATTTGCCCCAAACCTGGTGTTTTCCATGCATCTTCAACCAAATCTGCAAAACAGGAAAAACAAGATACATTCACAGTAAATTATTTTTGCTTGTGCTACTGAGGGGAGCTGCATGGAAATAAATGTTTCTTTCAATAGGAAAGAAGCATTATTTCTTAAAACAAACAAATAAAAATGTGTGTAGCACTATTAATGCCAGAAATAAATCACCAAAGCTCTTTGGTGACACTGTTGATGTGGAAACACAACTTGTTACATTGCGAATAGGATTGAGTGTGCTCCACTGTTTCCTACAGAGCCAGTTCATTTCTTTCTAAATTCACTGCAGATAATTTAACCTCTTAAAACTGCATGGCAACATGCATGTGGAAGCATGTTACACACTCATACACACCCTCTATTAATTTTGGATAACGTTTCCAATAATCCCTATATTTTCCTATGGATAGCATAGCTACTGACAATAAATACAGTTGAGGTAGTCCTCAAATTACATCCATTCATTTAATGACTGTTTGAAATTACAATGGCACTGAAAAAATGATTTATGACTAGTTTTCACATTTACGACCATTGCAGCATCCCCATAGTCCAGTGAACAAAATTAGGACACTTGGCAACTGGCATGTACTTATGATGGTTGCAGTGTCCTGGGGTCATGTGATCACGTTCTGGGACATTCTGAGAAGCAAAGTCAATGGGGAAGCCAGATTCACTTAATAATTATGTTACTATCTTAACAACTGCAGTGATTCACTTAACAACTATGGAAGAAAGCTCAAAAAATGGGGCAAAACTCACCTAATAACTGTCTTGTTTAGCAACGGAAATTTTGGGTTCAAGCAAAACCTCAAATTCAAATAATCAATATTTTCAAATTATTAAGATTTTTACCAGATCCCCCTAAATAGTTTTCTGTTGTATCTGCAAAGGAAAAAAAAAAGGATTTAGGATTTATACATATCTCAGATTTATCTAATTGTGAGTATGAACATTTGATGGTGCACACATTTAGGGAAGGGCATCTTGATGAGGGGTGGGAGCCAATGTATAAAGCAGGAATTTCATTTTAAGTATGTGGTTCCCATTCAGTTATGCACAGTGGAGGGA
This sequence comes from Rhabdophis nuchalis, assembly GCA_039707465.1. NCBI lineage: Eukaryota > Metazoa > Chordata > Lepidosauria > Squamata > Natricidae > Rhabdophis > Rhabdophis nuchalis. The sequence goes on along the minus strand of CM077648.1, from coordinate 92,927,081 downwards.
TAACCTGGACAGAGTTTTGCCTGACCTTGCCTGATCTAATTGTGAATCTTTTTTGCTTGAATGGTGGGGATCACCATTCTCAATCAAGCCCTAAAGGTGCTTCAAGCCAAATGTCCTTTGGGCCCAGCGCCGTTTCCACAAAGGTCAAAGCAGGATGTCCGGATGGTCGTAACCATAGTTTCCTTATGCTTTCTTAACATGGAGGCTCTATTGAGTGACCGTAAAGGGCAGCCCCGAACTAACGACCTCTGCAGAATCGCGAGGCGGCCGCAGGGTGACTCTTCCCGGGCCTCCCGTTTGCGGCCAGCCGCCTTCTCCCGTCCCCGGGGCTGACGGATGACTAAGAGCAACGCGCTGCGCGGGGATGATCATGGGCGGAGAAGGGACAGGTCTGAGCAGAGTCCGACGGTGTTGCTGGGCGGGAGAGGAAGGAGGCGCCCCCCGGGGGTAGGAGGGGAGCGGGGAACCGCCAGAGAACCCGAGCGGGGAACGGCGAAGCTCAGCCTCCCCGCCCAGGCACCGGCCCGGGAGCCGCACTAGCTCGAAGGCTCGGCCCCGCCGCTTTCCGTTGGCTCGCCCGGGAGGCGCGCCCAGGCATCGGGCACTGCTCTCTGCTCCGTCCATGCCGCTTTCTCAGGCAGAGGCTCCCTGAGCCGGGCTCCCTCTTCTTTTGCCTCCTTTCCGATGTCGGGTCCCCGCAGCGCCTTGCAGGCCTGGTGCCGCCGCCAATGCGAGGGTTACCCGGGCGTGGAGATCCGAAACCTCAGCAGCTCCTTCCGGGATGGCCTGGCCTTTTGCGCCATCCTCCATAGGAACCGGCCTGATTTGCTGTGAGTACCGGGCGACCGCCTTCTCGTTCCCCACCCCTTACTCTCCGCATCCAGGGCGTGTGGGACTAGGCCCAGCAACCCCGAGCTCGGCTCGACCACCAGCCGCTCGAGGAGGAGCTTCTCTCCAGCTCCCGAGTGGGGGAACCATCGCTTTCCTCCTGGGAATTTTGGAGAGGGAGAAAAGGTGGGCTACTGGCTGGAGAGAGGCGCCCCCTCCAAGCGACGGACATGATGAAGTCATCTTAAAGCAATAGTTAGAGCCTTAGAGAGACCCCCACCCAGCTGTTCATACCCCTCTAGCAAAGGCACCAACTGGCACCCGTTTACTCCATAGCAACTGATCCCAAACAAGGACTGTTTCCCCCTCTGCAATCAGTTAGTGTAATTTCATCAGTTAGTGGAATTTCATTGTGTAAAAAAGAGCTGTGCGGTTCAGAGGTGTCTGACATGGGATCTGCTCCAGACATGGGATCAGACGTTTCCTGAAAGAGGGTGAATATTCAGTTGTTAATAGTGTAAAAATAGTCTATAAAAAAACGGTTCCTGATTTTGTTTGGCTGAAAATTTGATGGACCCGTTAAATAAACTTTTCTTTTTTCTGCTCCAAATCAAAAGATAACCAAAGTTCATGTTTTAATAATTGTAATGCTACAGTAATGAAATGGACGCGCCTGCTTTCATGACAAAAATTTTATGAAGCCGAGTTTTATTCTTCTCAGATTTAGCTAAAACTCAGTTTTAGTCTTCCTCCTTGTTCCTCATCTCTGAGATGGCTTGTGCAAGAAATGGAAATTTCATCCTACAAAAAGAGTGGTATTTTTAACATCATAGACTCTTCTAGGTCAAGCTGATTGATCACCTGGCCTGTGTTGAAATAGTCCAGTCTTATCATCAGAAAAAACAAGTGTAGACTATTTATCACATTTGTACACCACCCATCTCACTTAAGTGTCTTTCTAAGACCTATTATCAACCAGACCATAATCAGGGAATACTGTTTGAAGTTCTGTGAAATATGTTTTTGTAGTGCCAGCTGTACGATTCTAACAGCCAAATAATATATAATATATAAGAGAAGAGTAGTAGAACCTCTTCTTTTTGACTGTGAAAAACTATGAAATCTTACTTTATGGTTGTGCTTCCCTTTTCAGAACTTTTCTCAAATGAAAATTTCCACCCTGCTTTGCTTGATGATTTTTACTATTTTTTGATATTGTATGGATGTATGGATGGGCTCTAGATCTGCCATTAGTTATTTAATTATTTTGTTATCCTAAAGGAGCTACACGTTTTGTGAGAAAGTGCCTCTAGGCAGCTTACAACCATTAAAACATCAATATGAAGCATTAAACATTAAGACAATAAATAGTCATATAACGTTTTATTAAAATTGATAAAGATGAGGAAGTGAGCCAAATGCACATTGAAGGAGGTGGGGTCTTATCTGAGTCAGTTAACCACGTCCTGAATGACACACCTCCACTTGTGCAAATCATCTCACAATTGTAAATACACCCACAAACATTATATTTTTAACAGTTGTCACTTACAAAATAGTTGGCAGTACATGATTGGATTTTTTTGTTTTGTTTTACAGAATTTCTAGTTAGTCCAAATTCAGAAGTTTTCAGAAAAGGAATAAATAAATGTTCACTGTCTTAAAAACAGTATAAAATTTGTCTGTCTCATCCCTGAGGTTTAACAGAATTATAGTTTTCAAATGTATTGTTGCCGGCAAATATTAATGCTTCTCTTTTGTAATGTTATCTTGCAAACTTGTGTTGCCATAGTCAAACTATTTTGTTGTCCATTTTGTTTCAGACATGTTTGAAAAAAACACTGATCTAGACAATATCCACTGAAACTAGCAAAATATGATCCTGTATGTGTCCTATATACTGTGTTGTATATAATGGAGAGGTAGCTAAATGTGCTTATTTACTAGATTTTTAAACCTCTGCAACTGTATGACTCAGTTTATAGAGTATAATACTTCCACAATAACAATAGTATAATAATTATTACAAAGATAACTATTACCAATACATAACATTTCACATTTAAACTGAAATAATGTATACACAATTCTTAAGATTCATTCCAATTAGTTAAAACCCCTCCAGAAGGCCTCTGTTTTAATGTATTGGGTTTTCTAATCAGAATAAGTGCTTTGGTGAAATAACAGGCAGAAGGTGGGGGCAGGAAGGTCTCCATCTGAAGGCCCCCTCATTTTTAGTCCTGGGTAAGCTGAGCTGCTTTCAAACAATAATGTTATAAATTAACTTATTTATTTGCACAAGACTAGTCAACCTACTTAATGAGGTGAGTTTATGCAAAGAATCAAGTAAATAAATGAGTTAAGTTTAAAACTAACCAACTTTGCACAAAGTGCAAATGGCAGCATAAAGTCTTTAGCCAATGGTTAAGTATATTATGTAAATACATTTATTGAGTCCCGATCCAATTTAACTCTGGGGGGAAAATATTGCAAATAATTATTTAGGGGTTATTTGTCTACCCTACATATTTGTTAATCCTCCTTCTCCTGTCTGCCTACCCCAGTATAATACTTTAGCGCCGTTCTCTTACAACTGGATAACTTTTAAAAATGTGACAAATGAATAGCAGAAAAACTTAAGACACGGTTATTACCATCATCCTCATCTTATTTCTATGCCATCACTTATCTTAATAAGGTTTATAATTATAATTGGCTATGAGAATTAAGAATAGAAATGTCTTTAGTAAGTTTATGATCTATATGGAAGTACTGTGCTAGCAGCCTTTTTCATCTTGGTGCCTTCCAGATACAGTGGGACTGCAACTGGTAAAATTCTTGAATTATTGAAGTACAATACCTGAAGAACATCAGATTGGGGAAAGCTAGATTTTTTATTTTTATCCCACCTATATTATTTTTATAAATAAAAAGGCAGAGAAGAAACATGATACTTCTTCCCCCTGCTATTGTCTGTACAACAACATTTCTTGTGAGGTGAGTTAGTTTGAGAGAGAATTACTGATCCAAAGTCACCCTGCTGATTTTCATGCCTAATGGCAGGAATACAACTGAAAGTCGGATGGCCTCCAGCCTGGTGCCTTAACCACTTGACCACACTAGCTCTCTATTAGATCAAACTAAATTAGGTATGTCGTTGATGAATGACTGATAAAGATGCTTGGTGATAGTCATTCAATAGTTTTTAAATGAATGTGACAGTATTGAGGGCCTTTGAAGCAGCTGTCCAATAAGCACAAGGCTTTTGAAGCAAGTTGCTCCAAAGAGGTGAATTCAGCCCAGAGTCCATTAAGCACAAGTTTACTGTTCTGAAATATCTCAGCTATGAATCGCTGCTCTTGCAAATGGTGTACGTAAGCACTTCTTAGTTAACAGTAGTGAACTGCATTGCCAACTTGACACATAGAGCCTTACAAGGATATGGCATGTTAAGAAATAAGTTTCCAACGAACATCTGAAGGGAACGTTGAATCATTTTAACTGCTTCAGCATGCCTTGACTTGGAAGCTAGAGGATCAAAGGATAGAAAGAAATGGTCAAAAATCACAAGAAATCCTGTTTTCACCTATTTTATTTTATTTTATTTTATTTTATCAGAGCCCTCGGTGAACTGGCTGGCATTTTATGACATAATGCAAAACGTCATAAAAGATTTCTTGTAGTCAGCTGTTGATATTTGATTGTGCTATATCAGGAGTGTCAAACTTGCGGCCTGTGAGCTGGATGCGTCACACATTGGCCACACTCATCCCTGGTTTAGCGAAGGGGAAAAAAAGTTGCAAAACGTCACATGACGACAACATGACCCCGTGGGTTTGACACCCCTGTGCTATATAGTTCAACATGGGCTGTTTCAAGGCCGATAGATCTCTGAATATGTTCCTGAATTCTTAGGAATTTTTCTAGTATATTAGAAGCTCTGCCTTTTTTGAAGACGTTAAGGAATGTGGCAAGGAAATACCTCTGAAACAGTGACCTGTCAGGTCATGAGTTGTCTAATTATGTTTTAAAGCACTGAGCTCAGCATACTGTTTTCCAATGAGAAGCCTAGATTCCTGTTGGCAATAAAAAACCAAACCAAACCCAAACCGTTTAAAAAATGAATTGTAACAGTTTAGGAGTAAGGCTTGATAGATTGGATACAATCCCTTCTACCCTCTCAAAATGCTGCCCAAGAAGAGCTGAGGAAAATGGATTGCAATGATGGATGATATGATACCAGATGAGGGGTCCCTCCAGGTGGATGGCATTCAATATGCTGAGCATTTTTAGAGGTACAGTACTATAGTATCTGTGATGCAGCTGCATTGAAGTCAATAGGGCAACTTGTTCCTGATGTTGCTCTGCAACATCTAATTAATCTAATTAATATTAGACTTTGTGGAGAATCCTTTAATATGATAGTTTCTTAAGCTTATGCTTTAATCACTGTTGCAGAGGGACAACAAGAAAATTCACAAGTTTTCCAGTCAATCTGAAATTAACAGAATGTGTCATGGCCAGCTCACTGGAAGGAGTCTAAGGAGGTATCTTAGAAAGCAGCAGAGACACACCTGGGACGGATATGGTTGCAGAGGATTCTGAACAGCTGGAAGCAGCAAAGAATGACACTTCTGATCTAGGATCTCCTGGCCCTAAGGCCCATAAAGCTGAAGGAAGGGCAGAACAGAGAAGATCTGAGCAGCTCTTTGCCACACAAGGGTGTTTCCACTAGTAATTGCTTGCACCTGGTAGAGGCTCTATTTTAGAACCACTGCTAGCAGTCAGTCCCTTGTTGGGAACAACTACCTGGCTGCGTCTTGTGATAAACATCCTCCTGCTTTTTCACCATGACGTACATTTGTATCTTAGTCTTTTGGATTGCCTTCTGACACTGACTCTGCTTCCTTCTCTGCACTCATGAGCTTTGACTTCTCCTCAGGCAAACTGCTCAGGGAGGTTAGGACTTGCATTTGAGGTGTGTGATTACACACCCTGTTTGTGCTGCCAGTATTTAGTAGTAACATTTAAAGCTTTTTCTGTGCTTCTTGTTGTTGGAGACGAGAAAGCCAAAGTGGGAAAGAGGAAAATGTAGTTGAACTAAATGTAGTCTAGGCGGCTGAAATGAAGCGAAACCATTTATTTGTTCCTGCCAATCCAGTTTTTTCCCCATTACTAGCATACTCTTTGGATGGCCAAAACAGTATCTATATGCATGGACATCACCAGGTAGAATACCCAGAAATTGAATTGATCTGTTCCCCTGGTTGGGAAAACAGAAGAAAGTTTATCTGATTACTAAGAGTTAACGTGGACTTGAAAATATATAATAAAGTCCATCAGCGAGTACTGTTGATTGTAAGGCAGAATAGTATCAAATAATACCAAAGTACAATATTGAGGCTAATTTCTGGGATCATAAATGAAGCTTAAGGAGATGTATATTTTTAGCCCCAGAGTTATTAAGCTCTTCTACATAACAGTAAGAATGATACAGGTTCTGCAGTGTTGTGTGTAATCATAATTAGTACATCCAGCATCAAATTTAAATTATTCTAACTCTCCATGCTAAGTAAACATAACCAAAAAGATAAATAAAGGCTGACCCTGTGTGTGTGTGGGGAGGGGGGGGGGGGGAGTAAATACATAAAACTCACTTCCAATTATATGTGCAGTTATTATTTGATTTTCTGGTCCTGTTTGTATACATCCTAGCAAAACCCTTATTGTATACATTCTGGCGAAATAGGATTTAATCAGCTTGCCCCTGTTCAAAATATGTTTAGGAATTATTAACAAACCCACCAGAAACAATGCTGGTGTATTCTGTGTGTATTTTAAACATGTATCTTACCACCTTAAAAAACATTATATTGGTCTTGGCTTTGTATTCTGTTTTTCTTGAATGTAGCTTCTCTATCTCTTGAGCTCAGCTTCACTGTCAGTACAATTTTCAATAACTATTCACACTTTCAGGGATTTTCTCACACAGTGGAAACGTGCAAGGAAACTGTAAAGTAATCGAGAAAATGGAGTGTATCCAAGAAAAATTGTTTTGAACATAAATTTCAGGTGAACCCATTGGGACATATTTTTGGCAAGTTGCAAAGAAAGTGCTGTAAAGCTGTTCCTTTGGTAACCAGAATGCTTTTTATGCTAGATCTCTTTTTTAAAAAGGCATTTCTATTGGGATTGTTTCAATTTTAGAGTATTGTTGAAAAGTCCACAGTTTAAAGCTTTGGTGTTCAACTGTAATATCAAACAACGAACTACAAACATTCTGTTCTCTGAAAATTTTACTAGTGGTTACTGAGAAATACTGCAACACTGAGCTGTATAGTCTAATGTACTTGTTTTATGACAATGTCTTTTTTTTTCAATTTGCAGGGACTTTACTTCCCTGTCCAAAGAAAATGTATATGAGAACAATCGTTTGGTAAGTTCTGGCGTCTGGCTTCATTGCAATCATACTTCATCATGCTTGCTTTTTAGTCCCTTTTTCTAACTAGTTAATAATCTGCTGTGAAAATCAACTTGAAGTGCATGTGCTAGTAAGTTACATCAAATGAGTGCCATGCATGCTATGTATGGATGACTAGAAACCTGCTGATGAAAAAAGCTAATTTTTGTTAGGATGAACTCAGTTTTGTCTGACAGAGCGTTATCCAGATGTGTTGATTTATAACACTTCATATGTCTGGATAGCATGACTATTGACCAGTTCTAAAGTTGTAAATTCCAATGCATCTGGAAATCATTAAGTTTGGGAAAGCTGCAGCAAAGACATTTGTGGAAGATATAAGGACAAGAGAAATAGAACAATGTGTCAGTTCTGAAAAGCGGGGAGCAGAAATTTCAATGTCTCATTTTTTGAGTTACATATTTCTACATTTTTATCAATATTCATTAAGTGCAGGCATTTCCAACATGGTATCTCTGGCAGTGATGGCAGTTGGTTGGTTTTGTCCTAGTTCAGAAATTGGCTGGTTAGTACCTGAATGGGAATTTTTTTGGGAATATCAGACCTATGGGCCTGACTGGGAAGTTGAAAAACCAGCGGCAACACAGTTCCATATTGGCAACAGAACTACATGGATATGTGTATGAAGTCCACTTGAAAGCTAAGCTCAACTTGAAAAGTGTTTACATTTTCCCAACCTGGTGCCCTTAACTGGCTGTGTTTGGTGAAAATTTAAAACCAATACTTAAATTGGCTTAGTCTTGTTGATTTAAACTTCTTTAATTTCTTATGCACGCCTATTTCTAACTTTCACTATCACAACCTTTCTAGAAGTTGGTATCAGGGAAGAGGGATTAGGATGTTTATAGTTTTCTGGCAAGCCATTAGTACATAGGTCAAAGTAAATCTTATAGCTTCATAATCCATAATTGTTCTGCTAGCAAGGTTCTTCAGGAATTAGATTTTTTTTCTCTTGAAAAGTAACATGTTTGTATTCTAAAGGTGTTTAATCCTATGTACAGTATTACTGTAGTAAATTTCATATTTATACAGCGAACATGGCAGATGCAAGTGTGCAATCAAGTATCATGGGCTTGTCTTGGCAGTGAAAGAATGTGCTTAGATTTTGCCTCTGTGGCCGGTGTAAATTATCTGATGACTGTAAATAATAATCTACACTAGGAAAATAGTGCTGATGTAATTGTAAAGTTCTGACTAGCAATAGACTAGTCAGAGGTGTAATCCTTGCTGGTTTTAATCTGAGGGAATATGAGCAAGGACACAACATTAACACTTTCTGAATGTATAGATATTGATGCATATTTTTAAAGACTATAGTTAAGGTATTGTTCGTTTTTGCACATTACTAAGTTTATGGCATCACGTTTTTATGTCTCTTAACATTTTGTGTGAATGGTCCATCTATGGGCAACATATTTTCTTTTATGATGGAAACATATTTTCTTTTATGATGGGCATTTTCACAGATGGATTATATACATCTGTTTTAGGTTCTTTTAAAAATAATGCACTTCTTGCTAATTTGTTTACAGTTTAGTGCTGTTATTCTTAATATGTGGTATGCTTTGCTTGAGAAAAAAGTTAAAAATATCTGTAATTATAAATTACAAATACTTTCCATTTTGACTTTTGCATAAAAGCAGCTAAGCTTTGGCATTCTTAGATTAAGGAACACCGATTGATACATCCAGTTAGACTTTGGTTCAGCTGAGAATTGGTCAACAATCCAACCTTCCATCTATTGTAATGGATTATATCAGAAGCAAATCTGCATCATCATTAATCTCTTTTATTTCTGCTTCACTCATTGATCCTGGTAATTGCTTATGACTAGAAATGCTTTACCTCGGTAATTTCATTTGTCCATTCGGATGATATCACCATCACATCTTTTTAATTAAAACCTATTTAGTTGTATAATATTTTCTAAAAGCAATTTTTTGTGTGCTCAACATTTGGAGGGGGATTGGGCAGGAATTTTAATGCTGGAAAGGAAAGGGAGGTGTGTATAACAACTCAAAGGAGGCAAAGGGACCTGCCACAAGATATACATGGGAAAAACAGAACACACTGTCTTCCATCACTTTTTATATGTTTGTTTGTTTTATGTGTATTACCTTTTCATTTATTGCTTTTGTGTTCCATCAAGGCAATGCTTGTAATTTGCTGTCTCCATTTTATTTATGCCAGAATAAAACAGGCTGAAAGCTGATGATTTGCCCCAGGGCATGGGATTAGCTTTGTAGCTAAATAGGAATTTGAAGCTGAGTTGTCTTAATCATAGCCTGATAAACCAACTATTGCATCATTATTGTCTTTTTAATTATGGGTCCGTTTGTTTCACTCTGACTACAGCCAAACATGTAGAAACAGAAATACTATGCACAAACAATTCTCTGATATGAAGGGACTCAAAAGATGGTATAATAAATAGGATTATGCAGACCATTCCACTCTTAAGAAATAGACCATTCTCAATATTGCACAAAGTTATGATTCTAACATGGAAGGTTTGACTTCATAACAGGCCATTTTGAGTATTCTGGAACAGTATGGCCTGCTACTTGCTTACTAACAGGCAAAGTGGATGCTCCTGTCTTATACTGAAGTGAATTTAAGATGATAAATCATTGATGATTTACAGGCTCGCGAGCCTTATTTTACCTTTGAATAATGTTCCTAATGTGATGGACAAAATTAAGTTTGATTTAATTTAAGTGTAGCAAAAATTAATTCCAATTAATTCAATTAAATATAAATAATCAGCATTCTTATATATTTTTCCTGTAAAATGTCTGTCTTGACATTTTTCTCTTCCTTTGTTTTCACCTCATGTTGTTCCACTAGAGCAGGGATCAACTGGTTGAGGAATTCTGGGAGTTGAAGTTTTAAAATTGCCAAGTTTGGCGTTCCCTGCACTAGAGCCTGCCTCTTTGTCAGCTTCCATCAACTAACTGTTCTCTCCTGGTTGCTTTGATAGGCATTTGAAGTGGCCGAACAAGAACTGGGGATCCCTGCCTTGTTGGATCCCAATGATATGGTCTCCATGAGAGTTCCTGACTGCCTCAGCATCATGACATATGTGTCCCAGTATTACAACCATTTTAACAACTCTACCCAAGGTGAGAGCGTCAACAGGTCATTTATTCAAGAGATAATTATATATTGAGGAGGAAGAGTTCCTTCGTTTCCTTTGATGTGGCAGAACTAGTTTCCTAATCCTTGCTAGAGGCTGTGGACTCTCCAGGAATCCATAATGTTATTTGCCAATAGTAAACATCTCATAATAAGCAGGATGAAATTTTAAAAAGCTCTGAGTTTGGTGTTTGTGTGGAGTATGGGTACTAACACCATAACCAACTTAACCTCCCATACAAAACATCCCGTTAATGACACCTCTTACTTATGGCAGTAAAAAAGGATAAGTAATATGTTAGGACTGGCTGTGGTCTTCCTTCCAAATATGTCTGAAATAATAATGGAATATGGAAAGACTTTGTCACTCCTTTGCTTTGGACTTTGGTCCTAAGGTTGTGGGTGGAATATTGGTCTTGAACCCATAATGCAACTCAGATGTCCTCTGACTATTTCCTTATTTCACCCTGGCTCTTTCCTTTACTCAAGATCTTTTATAGGAGACCAAGAATTTACTCAATTTTTCTCATTGCATAGAAGAAGTAAAGCATTGTAGGACATTACTAAGTGCAAGTAAGAATTAAAAAAAAAGATGTGTATTTCTGGATCCTCAAAAGACATGAAATGCTTGCCTCTAGCAAAATAATTTGTAGCTCTACTAAAATATATTGATAGGATGTTTAAGGCAACTTCCCCAATCTAATGCAACGGTAGCAGGAATTAGCCTAACCGACTAGAGAAAAGTTGCTCCAGACCTTATTTTTTCTGTCTTATCTGCTGCATCACAGATTAATTTCCCTTTTTTCTTTATTTTTGCAGCCAGAGTTGGCATCCCTATGAAACACCCAGCTGTTGCCTCCTCACCGATTCTGCAAACTGACAAACCTTTGCCTGTACTTGAAGCTACATCTACATCCCAGGTATTCAGTTTCATCAAACTGGAAACTCTCATGGTCTCTCCAGTCTATTTTAGGCACTTGCTTCTGAATCTGCGGACTTTAAGAAAGGCCAATTTTTAGACTTAGAATAACTTTATTGTCAGTTTGAATGTATACTAATCGGCATACATTAAGATGAAATTTTGTTGCATATTTGAAGTGCCTGGTTTAACAACTCATCCTCTTCTGTCTTCTTTACTATTGAGGGTTTTGTTGATCCCTTAACATCTTTCTGTGGGTTTTATGATTATACTTACATTCCTCCTCCATCATGCCATGTATGACACATCAATGCAAACTTGATAAATGCTACGTTGTTTGTCTGAGATTATACAACTACAGGTTGCCAAGGGCCCCACAGTACTTGAGTTGCAATAATTGCCACTAAGCTTGCCTCAGTTATGAATGCATTTGCAAAAAACAGTAATGCCATTTAATTTATTTTACATTAAAATAAGTATTAAACACTGATCATTTTTTGAGGAGGGGAGGGTCCCAGGGACTGGGGTAAAATGTTTGCCAGGGAGAAATAGCAGCCATGTTGAACTTGGTTTGTACATTTCAAACCACACATCAGTTACATGAGGAAAAACTGCATGAAAGATTGCCTTAGAGTTGCAGAATATTAAGACTCTTCATTGATTTGGCTATCTCCAGGAAGCAGAATCTACCAAAGCTAATGCTCCCCCCACCCCACCCTTCAATAAATCTTTGTCTGAAATTTTTACTATTAACAGTTTCATAGGACCAAGCCAAAGAAAAACATGTCTTTGATGCCTGTAAAGAATAATGCCTTTTAATTATTTACATTACTAGTTTGATTGCTTCATTTCTATAGTTTGCTGCCCAGAAGTTTTTATTAAACTTCTGCCCACTAGTTTTTATTAAAGAAATATACACTGTAATGGCACCTATGAATTAGAAATATGCTTAAGGGCTTTATGGCTGTGAAGAAAATTGTACATAAAGAAGCAGATATTATGTTGCACACAGGATCCAAAAGTGGGATATAAAGTTTGTGTATAAAGCCAGTTTGGTATAATGGTTAAGGCATCAGTCTAGAAACTGGGAGACTGTAACTTCTAATCCCTTCCCTTAGATACAAACCCATCCAGATCATCTTATGCCAGCCACGTTCTCTCATGCCTATGAAGGAGGCAATGGCAAACCAGTTCTGCCAAGAAAACCACAGGGACTTGGATGTGATTGGATGGAAGGGAGGAGGGGGGGGAGAAGGATATCCCTAATTATATTCCTTTCTTTTAAAAATATAAAATAATGTGTTCAGGATAAAACTTGTCCGAGGATGACTGACGCACACACAAAGAAAGAAAGCATAAATCAGACCAATATTAATATTCACCAGCTCTCAATGTTAAAATGACAAAAAGTAAAACATCCATTCCAAAATGCTAAAAGCTCAGCTAGGATTGCACCTCTGAACAACATAGTTACTTTTGGATGAATAAGTACATTTTGAGAGTTTTCTTAAAAGGTGTCAGTCACGGTTGTCAGATGGCATCAAGTCACTTTATATAAGTGTTTTATTTTATTTATTTATTTATTTCTTACAACTTCATCAACCTAGCAACTTTGAGAGAAGGGTTAAAAAAAAGATTATTCTAAATGTTTTTGTGTCTTGCTTTCATAACCTTAAGCGAAAGGCCCGCTCTTAGTCTCAAGCCTATAAATCACAGTTCACGGAGACTTTCCCATCTCAATTCTTGTTGTCTCAGGACAGTGTTACTGAAAGCCTGGCAGAGGATTCCTCGCACACTTCCCTTAGCAGCCCTTGCGCAGCTTGCCAGCAACACGTTCACCTGGTTCAGCGCTATTTGGCTGAGGGCAAACTTTACCACCGTCAGTGTTTCAGGTGAGCTCTTCCTATCCAAGGCCACTGAAAAAGGGTCTCTCATCTGTAGTCCTGTAGAAAAAGTCTGTAGTTGTGCCAGGGTAACTTAGAACAGGGGTCTCCAACCTTTGCAACTTTACGTCTGAAGGACTTCAGTTCCCAGAATTCTCCAGCCAGCAAAGCAGGCTGGAGAATTCTGGGAGCTGAAGTCCTTCAGACTTAAAGTTGCAAAGGTTGGAGACCCCTGACTTAGAACACCTTTTCCTTTTTCAGTCCTTTCAAGCCCCCGATGTCCTTGCAATTTACTACATTACCATGTTATTTGTTGTTGGTTTTTTAAAAAAAAGGTCACCTCCAGTTTCTAGGCTCAAAAGGATCCCATAATTTTTACCTTTTACCTTTGAATGAAATAAAGAGAAACCCTATTTTGGTTTTTCGGTACTGTCTAATACAGGAATATAAACTACAGTGCTGTTTAGGTTTAGGTTTTATTAGTTTTTTATACTGTCCTACTCCCGAAGGACTCAGGGCGGTGTACAGCCAAAGTAAAACAGATATACAAAAGTTTAAAAAGTTTTTAAAAAACATATTAAACAATTTGGCCTGAAAATTAAAAAACCAAACAACCCCGATTAAAAGTAATAAAAATTCCTAATTTAAAATTCATTTTTATGCTAGCCCGGCTTGTTGGAAAAAAAAGGTTTTGAGAGCACAGCGGAAGGTGCGTAAGTCAGGGATAGTTCTTAATTCCGGGGGCAATTCGTACTGTGAGATTCAGTAGTGTCATTTCCAGCTCCATGAGACTGTTTTGTTGAATGGCAAACTCAGAACCTCAACCCCTCAGGCACAGCGGTTAAGGAGTTGAACTTAGACCAGAGAGTTTACTATTTACCGTGTCATAGCTTCACACAAGATTGTTGTTGTGGGGATAAAATTAGGAGAAACATCCCACTTTATACTTTCTTAACATAACAGTAATCTTGAACTCTCGGAGTAGAGGCAAAGCATGAATGCAGTACAGTAAATGCAGTTTAAAAAAAAAACAGTTTTCTATGCCATTCATGTTGTAAAATAATTGTGGATTTTAATTTCTACAAGCAGTCAGGTCAGATACAGGAAATTAGGATGGGATGTGCTAGTTCAATAAAGAGAAGCTCTCCAGGGAAGGTGAGATGGAGGCTTACAATATAGCCACACAAAGTATTATGGGCTTCATAACAGAAATATTGTCACTCCTGATATTTGGTCTTCATGTGGACATTGTTGGTGGTGGCAGTTTTGGATCTGCTATATTCAAAATGTTATAGTCCTCCGGGATGGGACCTGAATTTACAATAGCTTAGGAATAGGCATATATATTTTTTCTTTTACAGGTTTCAGTGGGATGAAGACATAGACAAAAAATGAAACTTAGTTGGGAGAGGGAAGCAGCAAAACGCTGCCTTTGCCTGTGCTACCTCTATTGGTGTATATGGCAAAACATTTACTACCCACCTGCTCTCGTTGCTTAAAAGTGGGGATGATGGGAACTGATAAAAATGATAAGTGATTTCCCCCCCCAGTCTCTGAGTGAATCTGTAGCAAAATCACAGATTGAATTTTATTTTCTTTGGGTGTTCCTATTAGCAAGAACCTAAGAGTTTTCCTCTTTGTCTTGTCTTTCTGATCATGGATTCACATCTCCGGCAGATGCAAGGAATGCTCCAGCACCCTCATTCCTGGATCTTACAAACCTGGACCTGAATTGGGCACATTTGTGTGCACCCAGCATCGTGGTAAGCTGAGCAAACTGAGTGGGAGGACTGAGCACCAGCTAACTCCAGACCTTCTACTTGGAAAGGAAAGTACAGAAGCTGGGACAGTGAGTAATGAGATGGAAGAAAAGAATGGCATATCAGAAAATCACTTACCAGCCATGGAAGAAATGGGCAAAATGGGGGAAAGAACTGTTGGTGAAGCAAGCACAGAGCTTGAGACACCTTGCACCCGGCCAAAGAATGAAGTGCCCGCTTCCACTTCTGGCTCTTGCTTACAGTTGCCTCCCAAGCCTCCTGTACCAACCAAGCCACCAACACTTATCCAAGAAAAGGTTAGCTTGCAACAAGGGCAGCTCAAAGAGCCTCGACCTACCCCTGCCCCTCGGAGGAGCACAGACCCAGCCAGTCTGTCACCACTGAACTTATATCCTATCCCAAGGCCCAGAGCCACTATGCAAAATGAGAGTTCCAGTGAGCCACCATCTGATTTGGTCAACGGTAAGGAAACATGGACACAGGAAGTAATTTAAGCCTTCTAACTGGACTCCTGGTAATCCTGTATGTTGAGGCCATGCCAAAGTAAGGAAAATGTGTGTGTTGTATAAAACAAGGAAGGAATCTTACTACTTATTTTTCTAAATTGTTTTATGCTAGAGTGGATAAGTGTTCATTCAATTTTGTATTGTTTGCTCCAGTCAAGCCTAGTGCCTTTACACGTTTTGGATAACAAATTTCAGAATGGTCATTCTGATTTGGGATTATGGGAATTGTAATACAACGCATTTAGAAGAGACAGGTTAGGGAAACCTGGCCTTCTTTAACGCCCATAATTTAATAATATTTTATTGAAATACTTCTTTGTAGTCTGATGGGAAACCTGACTACGAAAGCTTGATATATGAAATACATAGAAAAATTGTGGGAATGGAGCAATGGCTATTCCTTAGGTATTTCTGATTTGGTGCTTACCTATTAGTTGGGCCAGAATGTCCATCATTCCCTACCAGCAGTGGCCATACCAGTTGGGAAGATGTGCATGATAGTACTATACATCCAAAGGGTCTCTGGCTTTTAAGCATGTGCCAAGGAATTAAGGCAGAGTCCAGAAATAAGAGAATGTGCATCTTCCTCCAGAAAAATCTCTCCTTTAATATAAGTTACTGATTAGATACATAGCCAAGCCTTCATTCCTAGGCACAAGAGCAAAGAATAGACTTTTTAAAATAATCACAGTGTAATGATTTTTAAAGTGGTTTTAGAGAGTAACACCTAATTATGGTATGTCTTCTTCATTTCTGGGATAGGTAAATTTCCTGAGCTCAGCCTTCCAATTCCAAAGCCCAGGAGCAGACCTACTTCCTCAGACCGGTATGTTCCTTTCTTGCAAATCTTGTTGAGAGGGAGGGAAACATGTTGCCACATTTCCTCCCTCCCTCCCTCCCCAAAAAGTATAGTATATACTGCACATACTCAACACAGCTGAATCCAATAGTGTATGACAGATTGGCCTTCACGTATTTGTCTAATGCTGCTGACCATAAAGCCATGGTTTAGAGAGCCCTGCATTATGTTGTTCATGGCTGCATTCACCTTTGAGCTACATCCAGCAGTTCAGCATAAAGCAGTCCTAAAATACAACTGTATCTAGATAACGATATCTGCTGAATCTTAGATTGGTCTCAGTCTTATTCCCACTGTTCTGTAGTAATCATAAGATACATATATTCCACATGATTCTTATCATTCCTTCATTGCAACATTGATATACCTGCTCACGGAAGTAGAGAATGAAATATGGGCAGGTGGTGTTATTATTAGTGTAATAGGCCTTGGGGTATGATCTATATGATAGCATATGCAGATATGATGTCTCTGGACCAAGCTGTTACATGTACCTAATGCCTACCTTCAATCATTATAAAATTACTTGGCTCTACTTAGAAAAGATGCTAACATCATAGGTTTCCTACTGCTAATAGAGATAAACGAGTGGATGAAGGATAAATGGATATTTGATCGTCCCTGATTTCAAAAGATGTTTAGTAGACTTCACTTGCTAATCCAGGCCTCGAAGTGATATGGATTGGATTCAACAGAGAGAAAGTCCTGCTTTTCTTGAGCCTCATTGTTAGCTAAGCAGTAGATAAGGAGGAAGTGGGCTTATTGAAAGGCAAAATGTTGTTTACAGTTCAAATAAAGGAGTGTATTTGGATTGCAAACCTCAGTGCATTATCAGTAGTGCGTACGCAGCAGCTAATTAGAAGAATTAAATTCTCCCAAGTAAACAAGCCAGCTTTATTTGGAGTGGGAAGATGGAGATGTTGGAAAATATGGGAAATATTGGGGGGAGGGGGGGGGGGGAGGCTAAATTAAAAAGCAAGAAGAAATGAGGCGAAGAAATGCTTGTGTCTTTCCTCACTTTTAATATTTTCCCTGGCACTTCTGTAAAAGTAAAACATTTAAGAAATGCATACTTAAGCCAAACTGGGATGAAAGGAATGGAGAATACAGACTGATATGCTCAGCAGTAGCAGTGAGAGCAATCCAATTGTAGGTGCCTTGCAACAATACCTGTTTCCCCCCTCTTTATTCTCTTGCCAGTACTACCAGTAGTTTCAGAATGATTTCTTTAGTGGCCTTGAAATGCCTGCAGTTTTCCCTCCCATCAGATTTCTACATCTATCTTGAACCAATAACAATAGATATAGAATGCTATTTTTTTCCCAGGTAGAAAAAATTTAGAACCCAGTTGTAAAGCATCATTCCATTCATATTGCCTAGAATAACATGCAGCACTTGAAAAAGAGCTGTTGTTCAAGAAGAGGCATTTTGGGTTTTTTACTGAGAGAAAACCAGCACATTTTAAATATATACTTGAAACGAAACACTCAAAGCTTGTGTTCTCTTCCAAGCTCAGAACACTCGGAACAGGAATCTCTAGATCAGAACAATTTGTGTTGGAATACACCCCTAAACTTAATTTGCGCATTTAACTAAACCATTTCAGTTCAGGGAAGGAAAATTATTTAGCATTGGACTTAAAACCTCATGTTAGAAGTTTTGTCCTTTAAGAAAAGGTCATAGGCCATAGAGAAAAAAAATTAAGATTTGAGATTTAAGACAATGTAGAGAGAATCTGGGATGCAATGGCTCAGTAGCTAAGACACTGAGCTTGTCAAATCAAAAGGTTGGCAGTTCAGTGGTTCGAATCCCTAGCACCGCGTAACAGAGTGAGCTCCCGTTACTTGTCCCAGTTTCTGCCAACCTAGTTTGAAAGCACGTAAAAAATGCAAGTAAAAAAATAGGAACCACCTTTGGTGGGAAGATAACAGTGTTCCATGCGCCTTTGGCATTTAGTCATGGCGGCCACATGACCATGGAGACGTCTTCGGACAGCCCTGGCTCTTCGGCTTTGAAACGGAAATGAGCACTGCCCACTAGAGTTGGGAACGACTGGTGCATATGTGTGAGGGGAACCTTTACCTTTACATTAGAGAGAATCTGAAGGGAAGTATTCAAGAATTGAATTCTGAGAATGAAGAAATGTAGGTCTAAGGAGACTGAGAAAGCAGGGTTGTAAATTATTGGCAGGAGAGAAAATGGCGAGAGGTTTGCGTTCTCAAATCTATCCTAACTTTGGATTTGCATGTGTTGTTGAATTCTAGCGTTCACCATCTTTAGTCAGCTTCTCTACTGGTCAGGGATGGTAAGTATTGTAGTTTAAACATCTGGAGATCCACAGTTATGAAAGACTTATCTACACCTTGTTAAGAGAGCTTGTTATTTATATCCACATTGTAGAATGGAGGAAGGCTAAAATCTGCAGGGATATGTAAGTTGTTGAGCTTTATATATACATTTGAATTAAAGAGACAGTTATTTCACTGCAGACTTTCAGTCTGAGTTACTTTACTGTCAAGTTCTTTGGCAGTTGCCAAACCCAAGTAAATCTTTCCAAGCAAGCTTCCCACAGGTGTTTTCTTTAGTGTGGTTTATTGAGATGAAAGGGATGGGGCTACAAGATTTCAGCAACAGAATTATTTCCCATTTAGAAAACAGTTTAACCAATAATACATTAAGGAAAATGCTTTTTTTAGTTTCAGTTTAGCAGCCTTCCTGTTATCCTGTGGGAGCTGAGTTTGTTCATTCATCAAAGGAAAACTTGCAGCTGTCCATTTACATGACTATCTACTGAATTTTTAGTAATGTGGCAATTAACCATAACATTTACTTAAATTCATTTTGCTTCTTTTACCTCTGAAGAAGAGCTGAAAGTGTACATGGAGAAGAAATCCATTTTGTTCCTCAGAAAGTTATTGTTGTTGTTATTCATTCATTTTAGCATTGTAATTTGCAGCCTGAAGAATATAAGCTTACAGAATTAAAATGAAAGACAAAATGAAATTGCAGGAATAATTATTTTGTGTTTAGCTATTCCTTTATAGCCTTTCTTCATGTTGTGCAAACCGCTTGCAGAATATTTAGATTTGTACATATCAGAAAGTGCATCTTGTTTTCTCCCAAGGAGACATAGGAACACATCTGCCTATCGTCCACTACTCAGGAAGAACTTTCTAGGTCAGGGGTCGGCAACCTTAAACACTCAAAGGGCCTTTTGGATCCATTTCCCACAGAAAAGAAAACACCGGGAGCCACAAAACCCTTCCGGTGCCTGACTATTTCCTGAGTGGCTACAAAACTAGCATATGTAGTTGAATTAAACATTCTGTTTTCTTCTGAAACTTTTCTTGGATTTATCCATGGTTGGCCTACCAGTAGTCAAAAAGTTCAGTAAATCGCATGCTGGAACGTGTCATGCATTGATGGTTGTGACACATATTTTGAGTGACAGGGAGCCACAGCAGAGGGATGAAAGCTACATGTGGCTCCAGAGACGCGGGTTGCTCACCCCTGTTCTAGGTAATGGAATTCCAGTCTTCCTTTTCATCCTTCCTTATGTTCTGTCCTTTTTTGCCCTCCAACCAGCTCTGGTGAATTGCTAAGGCCCAAAGACCCTCCATGGATTGCACTGGTTCAGGCAGAACCCAGGAAGAAGCTGGCTCCTCTACCACCAGGCAATAGCAAGGAAAGCTCCCCAGTGGCCTTTGAAGAGAATGAAGATAGAGTAGGAGGAGGAAAGGCACAAATCAGGGAAGGCAGACCTGTCCTGGAAGAGCCAAAGCCTTATAACCCCTTTGAAGATGAAGAAGAGGAAGAGGAGGAGAAGGAAGTTGTCATATCACAGAGTGCACAAAAGCAAGAGCAAAGGGAGGGGGAGGGTGGTCTCAAGCCTACTCATCCCTGGTACGGCATTACTCCCACAAGCAGCCCCAAGACAAAGAAGCGACCAGCTCCAAGAGCACCCAGTGCCTCCTCACTTGGTGAGTTTCTTCAGCATGTTTTAAAATGGGGGGGGAAATGCCTTCTAGATACGTATCCTGACTTATCCAGCATGTCAATGGCTTCTTCTTTTTACAGTATAGATTAGTGATGGCGAAGCTTTTTGACACCGTGTGCCGAAAAGGGAGTGCGCGTCTGTGCTTATCGGGGCCGCAACCCTGAAGAGGAGCTGCCCAGGGGGCATGTGTGTACTGGAAAATAAACTTCTGTTTTCCAGAACGCGCATGTGTGCTAGCCAGCTAGTCTTCTGGCTATTGGCACACGGTGAGAAGCTGACACCGGAAACGGAAGACCAGTTCTTCCAGTTTCCGGCACTGTCGTGCACACGAAGGCCAGTTGATGGTTGTGCGTGCATGCACACCAGAAACCCAGAAGAGGAACGAACGATACCCCGCATGCCAGGCAACATGGCTCCACATGCCACTTTGGGCACTCGTGCCATAGGTTCATGGATATAGATCATGATTGATTTGATCTTTCAGTTGCTTCCAAAATAAATGCAATTACCTAGTCTTTCTCCAGTTATTCTTGGAGGACTAAAGAAATGGCAGAGAGCTATTGTTGAATAGTTTATCTCCTCTCCTCTTCTGTTCCTTAGTGAAGGACTTTTAAGATGAAAACTTCCTTTCCAGCATTCAGTCTTGAAAATAAGTTTTCATTCTTTACCTAAAGACAAGGTGTTGTTGTGTGCTGTGTTGTCTCTTCTTTCCTCCTATTTTTTTTAAAGGTTTGTTATTTATGAAACCTTATTTATGAAACCATCTTAAAGACTGGGAAGGACTTGGCTAGATTTTTTCTCTAGGTGTTTTCCTTTTTCCCCTCTGTTTTTACTCACTATAGTTTGGAGGGCACAGAGCAGTGGTGCATGACCTGAATTTCATGGTCCTGTGCAGTCTTCAAAAACCTGAGGGGAATTCTCACAAGACTGCTGCTGAATGTAAGGTTATGTAATGGAAGAGAGAAATTATCTTCTTATCTTAATAATAAAAGCAGTACAATTTAACTTACCATATTTTTCAGAGTATAAGACGCACTGGAGTATAAGACGCACCAAGGTTTTGAAAAGGCAAATTAAAAAAAAAGGTTTTTGCACTCTGCAGACCTCCTAAAAATGGGCCATTTTTTGTTAAAACAGGCCTGTTTCCTCCCCCCCCCCAAAAGAGCATGAATGGCCTTTAGGAGACTTGAAGAGTGCTACTGGGGGATGAGGGGCCCCCCAAACAAACAAAAAACGGTCTGTTTTTTGCGAAAACAGGCCCATTTTTTGGTCAAAAATGGGCATGCATAGCCTTTAGGAGGCTTAAAGAGTGCTCCTGGGAGCTGGGGGAGAGGCAAAATTGAGCAAAAAACGACCCATTTTTCGCTCATTTCTGACCTCCCCAGCCCCCAGGCTCTCCAGCCCCCAAGGCTCCTAAAGGCTGTGCATGGTCATTTTGGGGAAGGGGGCGGGGTTTCGGGAGGCAAAAAATGCTGTATTCAGTGTATAAGACCAGATTTTCAGCCTCTTTTTTGCATCTTATACTCCCAAAAATGCGGTAAATTAGAAATTGTTCTCTTTCCAAGTACTGTTTTGTTCAGGCCTCATCTACTTTTGGAATGGGTTTACTGGAGCATAGCCTTCATTTTGGAAAGTGTTGAACATCCTTAAGACGAAAGGGACAAAGAGGGCGGGGGCCTTGAGGTATGGTGCTTTTCGGTCACTAGCTGCAGGACTTCCTTCAATGCACTTGACTAGCCAAAAGATTCTTCATACTACCTCCCAACTCTGTCTTTCCTATTGCAGTTCACCATCCCATCTCCAGGCTTTCCCACTCAGAACCATCTTCTTCCACGCCGTCCCCGGCCCCCAGCTTGGAGAGTATCACATCTGAGTGTTTGGCCAAGGCTGCTGATAACCTGAACGATGCGTCTGTGCCGAAGAGCTCCTCTGAGCCTACAGTCCATGCTCCAGCCGCTTCCATCCTTTCCCACTCGGACTCCCCACTGATCAGTGTCCCTTCTGGTGAGGGACCTACGGTTCTGCCCGCCTGTTCTACCGATTCCTCCTTATCGTCATCCAGTGATTTGACGGGCTATGGAGATGAGGCACAAGGTGGACATTTACAGACTGCCAGAATTTGTTCGTCTGGGAACTTTAAAACCAGCCCTGGGAATACCTTTCCTAAGCCTCCTGCTGGAGCATCTCCCACACCCATTCTCTTGGCATCAGAGTTGAACAGTGGGTCTGCAAGTAACTCTCCTTCACCCAAAGCACAGCCAAAGGTAGGTAGCAGGCATGGTTGGAAACTCTCTGCCTTTTTCTTTCCTTCCCTTACTCTTCCCCTGTCTCTCCCTACCAAAGCTATTCATTGGTATACATAGCTTTCTAGGAAACATATGGGATTTGTTCACTATAAAACATTCAGACAATTCCATCGTTGTCCATGAAATGCTTCTTTGGTCTCTTGGCATCACTTAGAATTAGGGCCAATGCAGTGGTGGGTTCCAGATCCCGTCGCAACTGGTATGCTGCGACGGGGCTGGGCGTCCACCTTGGGCATGCGTGCTGCGCATGTTTGCACACCCACTGCTCTGCAATGCTCCAGCTCCCCAGCGGAGGTCGTGCAGGTGCCGTACGCTGTGCAGGTGTGCACAAACGGCCCTGTTGGCTTAAATACAGGTGAGGAACATAAGTGGGCCCTCCAAAACACCATTCCGGTATGGTGGCCGCTGTTCCCAGCTGCCACCGGTACGCTCGTACTGGGGCATACCGGCCAGAACCCACCACTGGGCTAATGATATTTGGTTCCGAAGTTCTGTTTAGAGCTGGCCATTTTAAATTTTATTATTTTGTAGGTTCGTTTGGAGAGCAAAAATCTGTCTTACTTTGATTAGTGAGAATACTCTTGACGCTGCCTTCACCAGGGAGTTCATTTTATTTGCTTCTGAATTATTTCCCCAGAAATTATTATGGGACAAATTATGTAAACTAGAGAAGACAAGAACTGCTCTACAGGGTAGGACCATAGCTCAATAGTGGAGCACACACTTCACATAGTAAGGGCAGAAGTGGGTTGCTCCCGGTTTGGCCTGGATCGGGTGAACCAGTAGTGGCAGCGGCGGGAGGCTCCACTCCTCTGCCCGGACGCTTCTGCACATGCGCGCGTACATGAGCAAACCGGTAGTAAAAAAAAATGGAAACCCACCACTGAGTAAGGGTTGTATTTTCAGGTAGAACTGGGAGGACTCCATCATGGAATCTTGGAAAAAGTAGTCAATAATAATAAAACTGAACTAGATGTACCCATGTGTTTATAAGGTAGTTACCTAAGGGTACTTTTGTTTTTATGCAGTGATTCCATACCACCTAAAGAATACGTATCTCTTACCTAAGACAAAGAAATAAATAAAAAACATTGCTCAACATTCAGTTCCCGAACTAAATTATGCTGTTCAAATTCAAGCTGCCATTCAATTCAACAGTAGGGCTGGAAGAACTTTTGCCTTAAATTGTGATATTTGCCAGTTAGATTCTAAAAGATGGATTGACAGTTTAAGTGCAACTTCCTACAGTCTTAGACTTGTGGTTTTTAATGTTGACAGAAAATACTCTCCAATCCTTCAGTGTTTCCACAGTACTTGCAACTTCTTACAGCACCTATTTTTTCTTTCTTGAAAATCTCATGCATTTGTTCCTACTTATTTTACCTGGAGGGGAAAATTCTGCATTTTTTTGAAGAAGATGCACTCTTCTTCAAAATGAAGATGCAGCCCAGAATCACAAGATGTGTTTTTATCTGTTTGTACCTAGTCCTCCTGTAAGGAGAATCCCTTCAATCGGAAGCCATCACCTGCCGCTTCCCCCTCTATTAAGAAAGCTTCAAAGGGACCCAAACCAGCAAGGCCTCCTGCTCCTGGACATGGTTTTCCACTAATAAAACGGAAGGTAATTGGGATTGGGGGGAAATGGGGAAGTACTTTTCCATGGTGCTTCCTGAACTTCCTTTTTTTTAAACAGATGTTGGAAGAGGGTTACTAACCTTCTAAGAGAGGGGTTGATAGCTTAGATAATCTTCATTTTCCAAAATGTTCATCAATGCCAATTATGGGTGGTGAATTTTTGCAGTTAAACTTCACATATCTGAAAGGGGCACAGTGTCAGAAGGCTGCCAAGAGATGCTATAAGGAAGTGCATTACTATGTAATAGTATAGTGGCTTTTTCTAAAGGCTGCACTACAGTAAAAGTCACCATCTCAGGTTCTAAAAGTGTGGCCTTAGAACTTGGCTTGGAACATTCCAACCTCCAATTCTCTTTTTTGTAATGATTTCCATACATCGTTATTGCCATAGTCAAAATTACAGCTGCTTGCATAAATTTAGGCCCACTTGGTC
The DNA here is from genome assembly GCA_039707465.1 of Rhabdophis nuchalis. Classification (NCBI taxonomy): domain Eukaryota; kingdom Metazoa; phylum Chordata; class Lepidosauria; order Squamata; family Natricidae; genus Rhabdophis; species Rhabdophis nuchalis. Next base: position 92,902,318 of record CM077648.1, on the reverse strand, counting down.
AAATGGAATATTTCAGTGCCTTCACGGTCCCAGACTTAAATATTATTAAGATTCTGTGTGGAGATCTCAAACTTCCTAAAAGAATGTTTAAGCTAGAAGAGTTCTACCAGGAAGATGGAAAAAATTTCCACGAATGAAAATAGAAAGATACTTATCTGACTACAGAAAACACTTGGAAGTTTTCAATTCTTCCAAGGCTGTGTTACGAAGTGGTGATTAAAATGGTGTTCCCAAATTTTCTGCATGCAATATACATTCTTTATTTTAAATTTGTAAATAGCTATACATACATCATAACCATATATTCAGATTTGCAGAAAGATGTGTTTTAGCTTTGTATCATGTACGGACTATGCCAACTTTTACTCACCGAAATGTACAATTTGACTAGAGATGCCTAAACTTTTATATAAAACAACATAAGGAATGACATAAATTGAGAGTGAATTTGGTGTAGTGATTAAAGCAGAGGTTCCCAAACTTGGCAACTTTAAGACTTGTGGACTTCAACTCCCAGAATTCTCCAGCCAGCTATGCTGGGAGTTGAAGTCCACAAGTCTTAAAGTTGCCAAGTTTGGGAACCTCTGGATTAAAGCATCAGGCTAGAAATGGGAAACTGAATTCTAGTTCCGCCTTAGGTGCAAAGGAAGCTAAGGTGACCTTGGGCCAGTCACTTTGTATCAGGAAGGAGGCAATGGCAAACCACTTCTGAAAAATCTTGTCACGAAAACGTCAGGGACGTGTCTAGGGAATCTCTGCAAATCAGACACAATTGAATTGGGGACGGAGGGGGAGAGAGTCTGATTCCTGATTGTTAACCATGAGTTTGCTTCCTTAGGCTTGAATATTCCGTTAAATAAAAGACAATAAAGCACTCCCTCCCTGCCTTTCACAGTTGTGAAGGAGTTGGGCAGTCATTGCCTGTTTCAGGCAAAAAATCAGAAGGAATTTGGCATATTGTATCTTCTCCCAAATTCTGTCCTTCTTCTGTCAGTAACTGTCATTTCTCTCTGCCTACGCTGGAAATAGCTAATATTTTATATAAATCTTGTTTGGAATAAAACATTATTTCCCCCCCTCTTTTTTATAGGTTCAGTCAGATCAGTATGTCCCAGTGGAGAATATTTATGGTGAGATGGACAGCATTGAGCAGCAGCTGGATGAGTTAGAACACCGTGGAGTTGAGCTGGAAAGGAAGCTCCGGAGCATAGAGAATGGTAGGCTAGCTGATGCTGCTCCTAAGACTGGACAAAGAAAGGAAATGTATTTTTCTGACCTCACCCTGTCCTGTCTCCAATTGGCAGATGTCCCTGAAGATGGTTTGCTAGTGGATTGGTTTAAGCTGATTCATGAGAAACATATGCTGGTGCGCCGGGAGTCTGAACTTATCTATATGTGAGTACAATATAAGCTGCAATTCAAAACATGCTTAACAATGTACTGAATTTTGAATAAATATACTATGAATTATAGTTGTTAGATAGCAAAGAATCCAAAGGAATCTGGTAGTATTTTTTTGAAATTTAATTGTTTTTTAATAAGTTTTATTGAAAGTCATTAAGTTTCCATAAGCTGCAGCTCACTTCATTTATGTATCTGCTTATGTGAGCTGCACTCATGAAAATTTATGAATTAATAAAAATTTGTCAAAAAAAAGTGCCATCAGACTCCTTCAGATTTTTCACCTTAAAAAATAAATTAATGTGTATAAATGTGTATAAATTAATGTGGCTGCCTTCCTAAAATCCCTACGGTGAGAAACAGTTTATTAGTTGGGTAGTTTCCTGCATATGGGACACAGAATGAAAGCAAAATGGCTAGCATTTCCACTGACAGCCCTGGAAAATTGTGGAAGAATCTTGGAGCAATATAATCAGAAATAAAGTCACCCTCAAATATACTACAGAAATAGAAGTAACATAGCAGAATCTAGATGATTCAGGAACCATTTCTTGTCAAGATCTTCCGAGCTGAAAAGCTAGAAGTGAAGAATTTGATGCTATTTAGCCCATCATACCTGGAAACTACCAGTATCTGATACTTTCTAAACTTATGATGGAAGCACTCTTTTGTTGTTAAGAAACTTTCCTGCCAAACTCTTGTGGCATTGGACATCGAACTGGCTTTCCATCCTGTGGACAATCCTGATGGATATTTCATACAAGTGCATGTTTGCTTATTTAATTCAATATTGTTTCAAAATGATCAGTTGATTATTTGTAGGAAGCCCAGAGATATGAGTGTAAAACATTCAAAGTAATTCTTTTGACCTTTGGAAAAGTGATTTACCTGAATTTCATTCAGTATTTGAATAGCAACAAATTCGGTAATGACAACGGAAATGCAACTAGGGGGGCAGCCATAAGCAGTGCCTTTCTTACGTAGCAGAAATTGTGCAAAAATGCTAGAGAATAAAGCATATTTTCTTTTACTGAAGATTTGAGAGAAGTGTATTGGTCCTTAAAGGTGGTATATCCGTTTTTACAATAATTAAAGCAATAATATATGCTCTGTTTCTTCTTTCGAGTTTTAAGCAGCAGAACTTGGAGCAACGTCAAGCCGATGTGGAGTATGAACTGCGATGTCTTCTTAATAAACCTGGCAAGTCTCAAAGGGTGTTAGCCTGCTGTTTGCTTCTTTAAAAAAAAAAAAAAAAAGATCTTAAGTGAAATATGTTGTTGCATTAGGAAATTATGTAAATCATAAGCATCTGTTCTCTCACTGGGTTTGGTTCTTCCCTAATCCAATATCGGTCATGCATGGGCTGTGCTGGAGGGGAAATGATGAGAATTACACTTTGACACATCTGGGAGGAATTACATGGAGGAAGACTGAGTTGTGCTTATTGCTTTTCAATGTTTTTTTAAATTTGTTTCACCATACCTTGGCTGCCAGCAGGGAGTACTGTTCTATAAAAGCAGAGCCTCTGTTGCTAACCAAGAACTTTTCTGCATGCTCTCTATTTCTGCCCTAATAGCAAGAATCCAACAAAAAAGAAACTCCCAAAATAGGCTGAAAGCATAATGACCTGTTGAAAGATATCAGAACTTACTGATTCATGACTGGATTTAAATGTGTATTGAACCCACAGTTGATTCTTTTAATATATATGATAACAATAATTATGGTCGCAGTCAGCCAGATGGTAAGACTGGGTTTGGAATTTTTATAACCTATCAAATATCCCAAAGACCTGGGATAGACAGATGTTGTCTGATGGTGTTAAAGGTATTGTTACAGGATGTAAACTGTTCCAAGTAAACCTGGCATTTGCAATTGCCTGGTGGTAATTTTGTCGATACCAATAGTGTTCAAGTGGTAGTCCAGATGTTTTGGGATTATTATTATTCAATCCCACCCTTTAATATATATTTTGGTGAGCTCTCATTGTTCATTTTCAGCCAAGAAACTCAATGGCACATAAAATATAGACTGCCTAGTATTAATCTACTATAGTTTGTTCTGATGGCAGTGGATTTCTACAGAATCCTGGTACTAACTGGTAATAACTGAAGATGCTGCTATACAAGCAGGATAGAAAAGCAAACTTCGCCCAATCTTTTATATATTCTCAGCATGTTTAATATGTAGTGAAGAATAAATGCATAAATGGGGGTCAAAAGCACTTTTCTCATGTAACATTTCATAGAGCCTAAATTGTCTTTATTATATAATTTGTTTCCTCTCTTTCTTTCTGTTGGGTGCTAGATAAAGACTGGACAGATGATGACCGGATCAGAGAGAAGGTATTGATGGAAGAGCTTGTAACCATTATTGAACAACGGAATGCCATCGTCAACAGTCTGGATGAGGATCGGCAAAGGTAGTGAAAGGAAAAGCAAATGGCTGTATTTTTGGTTAATTGAAAACAATTGGCCTGGGAAATGTTGATTATAGTACTGCAAAGCATAATTGCATGTGTGATTCTTACCATTAATTCTTCGATAAGCTAAGGCAGGTGGTATTAGCAACTTGGGCAAAAGGGTAGGGTGTTAGTTTATAGGAGAGGGGTGGGCAATATACAGCTTCTGGAATCCCCAGCCACAGTTAGCTATCTTTTCAAGAAAGGACACATTCACAAAATGTAATGAATGCCCCAAAATAGATTTAATAGAATTAAAATCTATTTTTAAAAAAATATGGAAAACCCAGGCAATAGCATATGTGTGATGCATTTTCTCTATCTGGACCTTCACCCACTTGAAAAATATTAAATGCAGGCTTTGGTCACCAAATAGCAACTCATCGCTGTGTTAGGAGCATGATTGTTCTAACCAGTGCCACTTTGGCTACGTTGACTAAATGAGGATCTGATAGTTTTGCTTGTTTTACCAGGGAGGAAGAGGAGGATAAAATGTTGGAAGCCATGATTAAAAAAAAAGGTAAGAAGAATGAGTTCCGGTCATTCAGACTTCCCGGTCTCAGATGCAGTTGCTCTTTGCAGAATTATGCACTGATATTATTGTTTAACTATTAAATATGTTTGTCTTCTGTACAAAATGTTTAATGTCTATACCTACATTAACTTCTCTTCTATCCTAACAAAAGCTGACTGTATAATTAGGTATAAAATATAAAGCAAATAGGTAGCTTATCCTATTTTCCACAACACACCTTAGCAGTAAAGTATACTTTTTGTTCCTTGCAGACGGAAGGAATTAGAAATGGGAAATACAAAGTAATGTTTCTCCATCCTAAATTGGCTTTGGCAATATATGGTGTTGGCACACTTCTCTGTTGTTAGGGACCATCTTTGCCAAAAGAAGCAGTGCATTTGCTACCATGAACCAAGGGAGAGGGAAGTTGTGTTGGCTTAGCTTCTTTCCCTTTGCCCACACAGGAGAGTAGAAATAACTTTTATCTTAAGAGATCAAAGAAAGTTAAGTGAAAAGAGGAGGTAAACTGAGGCATTGGACCGGTGAATCTAAATCTGCCTTTCTCTTCCAGTGTAGAAGAGGGCAATCCTCCTTGTCTTTGAAGTAAATACCTCAAAAGGGAAGGAATACAAGTCATGAACATTTTTCAGGGACATGCATTTAATTTGTTATTTTACATTGATTTTGCTAGCTGTGGAGCAAATACAAATACTGTAGAAGGCATAGAAGTTCTGCCCAAAATATTGGAAATCCAGGATCTTTTGTCATTTGTCATAAAAGCTAGAAACCTGTTCTGTAACAAGACCAGTTCATTGTCAAGAGAGCATGACTTTTTCTTTGACCTGGAGAATCACAGCATACATACTGGATGGGACTGATTCTGAGTACAGTGCAATAATTCTAAATTGAGGTTCTATTTTCATTCCCAGAGTGGTACAGATTCAGTAATGAATAAGTTCAGTGGCTGTTGTGGTCTTTAATATTTGCCACCTGAAAATCTTTTCTTTCTTAATCCAATACAGGAGGTGGGGGGATCTGAACACAACTGCAGATTCTGTAAACTTTGCTAGCTCTGATTCCAAGATGATCTAAGTTTTAGAAAACATGCAGATAAATGGATTTATATTCTTAGATAAGATCCATGTACAAGTTTTGAATATTAGTCACTAAATGTAAATATAAAATTTACATTCCTGTAAATCCTGTCATTGAGGCATTTTCTGGATGCATTGCTTAAACATCTGTGGTCCAAGAAAGTCTTTGCATGTGTTATAGGAAGGACCTTCTGTGCTTGATGAGGTAGTGTTAGGAAGGAATAGTTTCTGAAAACCAAGAGCTTTTTGTTCAGTTTAAGCAAAGACCGTTGAGTAGTCTGGCTGATTCTAAGGCAGCCTTCTATGCTCCTCTACTTTGCAGGCCACTAAGCCTAACATTTTCTCTCTCCAGAATTTCGCAAGGACTCCGAGGCTGATAGCAAGAAGAAAGGAAAATTCAAACCAATGAAAGTGCTGAAGTTACTTGGAAATAAGACTGACTCAAAAAGCAGATCCCCCAAGGAAAAAAGCTAAAGCAGCTTGGCAGCTAGAAGAGTAAGGAGGGCTGCTAGTCTCTTTGACTGCTCAGCCCCATTTAGCTGGGCATGCCTGGCAAGTAGGATGGCTTCCTGCTTTTGCCCATTTTTTTTTTTTAAAGAGGTTGTGCCTTGCCATACACCAAAGCTGGCTTTATCTTGGAAAAAATCCAACCACCTTCCACAGCAGCAGGTGTTAGAAAAGGGGGAAATATGGCAAGTCGTATGAGCACATTAACAGAGAGGGACAGACATGGAGGAAGAAGCTGTTTGCCATTTTCTCTTTCAAGGTGGGGATGGGAATGGACAAATAAAATAGCTTTAGACTTCCTCCGTTGTGCACCTATTATATCTTTTGACTGTTCAGAACTTTTAATCATGCGTGTTTTGGGGAAAGTTGCACTAATTCTCCTCCTCCTTTAACTGTGATAGTCACATGTGCCTAATAATCTCTTTGGGGGAGGGAGGAGGGAGGGAATCCCCACTGTAGTTTGGGGAGCCTCTGGTTATCTCTCTAGAATTCCTTTTCTTATTCTTTTTCTCCTCTTTGATCATTCAGTTAAATAATAATAATAATAATAATAATTGGGCTTTCAGGGCAGATTTTTGTTGTGGGCTTAAATTTTACAATATTTTGACCATAGAAAAGTCTATTATAAAGTCTAACCAGATCTCTATTCCTGGAAGATTTCTCTGCCACCAAAGAAGATATTATGCTGTGAATGCCGATTCTCTTGGCAACCAGTTAACAAAGCACAGAGGAAAGGCTAAGGACGCTTTGGCCTCTGTTGTAAAGCAAATTGCAGTTGCTGTCTGAGGGTAGATTTGTGCAGGTGTGAATGGAAAACAACTGGATCTTTTTAACCATCTTAGTTGCTTCTGCTGCTGCTGCTGCTATTTATATCAGGGGACACAGCAGGCTGGGACAATAACTCATTGCCTGCCAAACATTAAAGCCAGAAGAGGATGTCAAGCTGTCTTCAATATCAACAAGGTACCACTGTAATTCTTCTTAGCTCCCTCCCCTCAGGGTTTATGTGCATGGTTTTTTTTTCTAAGAGTGCAAAAGATCTTTATAATTTTTGTAGCCAAACTCCCACCCTCTATCTGACTTTCAGCTTTTTTTTATTTTGTGTGTATGTATGAATTCAGAGGGGAGAATGTCTTTGTTTTCCTCTTCTGGCTTCTCTAACTTGAGGGTCTATTTATTGAGAAGTTTGTGTGGTCTGAGTTAAATGTTGATAATATTGTAGGTGTTGGTTTGAGTTCTTATTAGCAAATTGCTGTGCTGCTTTATTCAAATGTGACGAACTGGCAAGCAGTCCTTGACTGTGATATTCAGCCTGGAATGCCCTCCCTAACTTGGAGCACCCCAAATGTGTTATGCTACCATTTCCATGTGGTCAACCAGTATGTCATGTTAATACTAGTTTGGGAATGGTGGATAATTCAACATATCTGGAAAGCAGCAATTAGAGTTTAGGCCTTTTCAAGGCAGAACTGAATTCATTGGTGGTGTCAGCTCTGATTGGGACCACCTTCTCAGCCTCTACAACAGGGGTGTCAAACTTGTGGCCTGAGGCCGGATGCATCACACGCTGGCCACCCCCACCCCCATTTTAGCGAAGGGAAAAAAAATCACGATACATAACATGATGAGGCAGGTTTGACACCCCTGCTCTACAAGTACAGTAGCCACCATCTGATTCTTGGTCTCACCTACAAGATTGTCCAATGCACAGCTCTCCCTTTTATAAAGCAAAAAAAGTCTATCTTTTAAAATGTCCTCAGATACATTCCCATCAGAAATTATCAGATTCTGGTGAACATAATTACCCTGTGTTAACTGCAATCTCCACTGATGGGCACAGATGAAATAAATAATAAAAATGATAAAAACCATTATATTTTGTATCAGTTGTGTTTGTTTCTGTAGTTTGAGATGTCTTGGCAGGAAGTGGACACAAAACATTACGGTATAGGGAATGAAAAGTAGAAATCACAACATTCTTAGGACTTTTTATTTTTTTTACAAGCTGAATAATATATAGCTATCAAAAGGGAGCTGCTGGATTAAAGCAAAAAGTGTGCCAATGAGAAAAACATCCCTTACTCCCACCCATTTACTGTTGTGGTATTAAGTCTTTCTTTTAACATGTGACAGGCATGTGAATAAATAGTCACTTAGTCATAATGAAGATGGTCCTAAGTCTCTAATTTTACTGAAGAAGCATTCATCAAAAATAAGTGCCATCTAAAATCTTCCGATTCTCTCTTTCATAGTGTGATACAACAGTCACCACTGTTTGCTGAACAATTTATATGACGAGTGAAAAACTGCAGTTTTGACTGGAAGCAGCATCCCAGTGGATGGCAGAATCATAATATAAAATATTTTTGATCTATTCTAATAGTTGTACTGTTCTAATTCTAAAAAGCAGCAGCACATAAATGATAGAAACACAGATGCTCTTTTCCAGAGATGAAATATATGGAAATCCTTTCTCTTTTTGGGGGGGTCAAAGCAAGCATTGTTAAACCCAGTGATTCATTTGAACCCTTTTGTTTCTGGATCACATTTTTTAAAAGGCTTCCTGCCATTACATATTGAAACAGGTCATTCCTACTTTTCAGGATTCATACAGTATTCCTAGGAGATTAAATGCATTCTACAGATACCTGCCACAAGAAGGTCAAAACTGTACTGATAAGATATTCTTCACATTCGTTTATGTCAGCAGAAAAAGAGTGAAGGAGTTAAATCCTTGGGTGTATGTGTGGGGAGAACTATTGGTCTACTTGACCTGTGCTTGGATTGTTATGTTTGATGCTTATATTGAAAGACTTAGCTATTGCCACTTTCAGTTCTGCAGTTCTCTGCTTGTCTATCATCTCCATCTCCCGGAGCATCTGCAAACAGCAGAGAAAGGAGACATAGTAAGAATTCAATAAATTCAATAAATTTTAATTTTCTTACAAGATAATACTTAAGTCTTACTCCAGATGAAGATGTATTGCCATCTCCTATATAACATTTTTAAAGGTTCTTTTTCACTTTAGATACGCACATGCCTTCTGCCAAATCTTTCCCTACTTTGTCAAAAAATCATGATCATATCCAATTTTCATATTGAAAAAACGACTGCATTTAAGCCTATAATGGTCAGAATTACCAGGTACCTGTGATATTTCAGTCTGGATAATTCCTTGATACACTTTGCTCTGTCCCAAAGCTTCCATTTCTGACAGGAAATTTTGTCGATCTTGAATTTCATTCACCACTGAGCATAAAGACAAAAGAAGCAATGGAATGAAACACTAAAGGGCAGGAACATAGTTGTTCTTCTGAAGTTTGAATCATTAATTTCCCATGTATTTTATTTAAAAGACTTCTGTAGCAGCTCATCTTATGGGGCATAACCCTGGGAGGCTCACAACAACAGCAACATGAAAACTACAGCACTGGAACATATGCTACATTAATTCCCTGTATGCTCTTTAAACCTGTTAATGACCACTGCTTCACTTACATTCATCGAATCGGTCCACCTCTGGTACTGTTTCTTCTACCTTGACTGGTTTCTTCTGAGTTTTGTTCTCTACTTTGTCCTTTCCCGTTGCTAAGATGTTTTGCAGTCTTTCTTTCTCCTTCTCCAGGTCTCCTATAGATATAAAAGAAATATTATTACTGTTTATAAAAATATTGATTATAATTCCTGGAGCGAATAGCTTACTGTCATGTTCCATCCTCCCCACCCCCAGCTCACAATTGGGAAGAAGGACCATGGACTTGTTTGAATTTGGATTGCTGATGCTTGATGCTTAGCAGTTTATGGTTTGATTCAAATCTCAGGCATTTATATATTTTAGGAAAACTATTCTTGTTGATCAACCTTATCCTAAACTACTAAATAATAAATAAAAATTACCATACAATATAAAACATAAAGGACCGACCATTCTCAAAACAAGACAACTTTAAATGTCTAAGCAAAGGAGTACAAATGAACCCTGATACTCAAATGGCAGCAGTTGAGACTGCTAAGTGGAGAGAATTCTGGAGATGGTATTTTCCCATACAAGACATTCCCTTGGTTATGATTTTCTTTCTCAGACATTTCTCTTTGAAGTGTTGCACTAATCTGGCAGATCACTTAGAACAGGGGTGTCAAACTCACATTGTCATGGGGCCATCATGTGACGTACTGTGACGCCCTCCCCTTTGCTAAAAAGGGTGTAGGTGTGGCCAGTTTGACACCCCTAACTTAGAACATTAATCCATTCAGCATCCTTGTTGAACTACTGCAGCTGGGACCAACCCAGTCATTAAGCAAAGTGGTAGCTAAGTAAAAAAATATGTGACTCTGCTTGCACTTTTAGAGCAGCTTTCCTTTTACAGCATCAAAAAGGATATGACCCCAAACAATTGGGAAATCTCAAAACAGCAGGGAAGGTTTCTGGAACTTGACTTACAAGGAAGCCAAGTAAAAGGGCAAATCTTATGGCTCCTTTTTACCATTTTGGAAGCTTGCTCAAGTACTGGGATAATTTAGTAAGGGAATTAGAGAATTCATGTTTGGAGAGGAAGAGATTATAAGAAGTAAGCAGGCACACTAAGTGGAATACAGCTGTTTGCCTAGCACACTTAGGAGTACTGAACTACTTAGGGGACAAAAAAAGCCTTGAGACATGGATTATAGTCTTGTCAATTTCAGGCAGCAACTGTACAGATCCAGAATTCTAATGAAGTAATTAAAATCACAAGAGTGGGTTAAATCATGGTTTGCATTTTTCAGTGACCCTCTGCACTGAAGAGAGAAGCAGCTCCGGAAGAGATACCTTGTTTAGGCAATCCTGCACTTTGAATGAAGTAGAGAAAAAAAAAGCAGGTCAGGCAATACACAACATGTACTGTGTTTAATGGTGAACACATGACCGAGAGAAGCTTTGAAGGCCATAAATGTGGTCACTGGTTGCAAAGTTACATTTTCATCACTGTTGTAACTACAAGTGGTTCCTGCCCAGGTAGTACAGTAGCTAAACAAAGATTACTTGTAAATAATGATGAGTATAATTATTATTTATCTTTCCATTCCTTCATTTATCATTTGTAAATGTTTCTTGCTTACGAGTGGCTTGAGGCTTGAATTTTTCTCTGATATATGCATTTCCTGCACGACAGATCTCTGCAGGCCGGAGGTGAGGTCTGCCAAAGGGACTGGTGGTCAAAATAACCTTTGGTAATACAGGCTTCGGAAACTCTGGTTCTCTGCTGGATGTTGGGTAACAGTGTATGGGGAAAGCATCACCGCCTAAAAAAGAAGGGCAGAGATTGGTCGGAAAGGAATCACATGTAAAGTTGATTGCATGCATGTACCACTTTAAGTGTCTCCTTTCAGCCATGCTCAGTCTCTGGCAGCTTCTTAGAAACCTCCATGTAATAGTCTTGGCATTGTCTAAATTTGACCCCAAAGTTAAATTGCTAGGTATAAATATGAGTTCCAATTTAATATTTCAGGAGGGATTCTGTAAATTGGCTTGCTTGTAAATGCATAGAGAGCCTTCTCTGTGGCAACTCCTGCCCTCTGGAATGACCTACCCCCTGACAATCATGGACCTGCGCTGTTTCCGTCGGGCCTTGAAGACTTATTTATTTCGTGCGGCCGGCCTGGCATAGTTTTTAACTGGCATAGTTTTAAATGGTATAGTTTTGAATTGTTTTTTAGCAGGCATTTTAACAAGGTTTTAAGACAGGCTATTTATCATTTAATGTATTTTTAAAGGTTTCTATGTTTTTTACTTGTGATTTTATTGTTGCCTGTACACCGCCCTGAGTCCCGGAAGGGATAAGGGCGGTATAGAAATTTAAACAAATAATAATAATAATAACAACAACAACAATAACAACAATAACAACAACAACAATAATAATAATAATAAAAGAAAATTTATAATAGGAATTATTCATGTTTTAATATGAATTCTGAATTGTTTAAAACTAAAATAGTCCCTCAACCTACCTTTATAGAACATTCTGAAAATTCCAAACTTTTTCAGAAGATTTCTTATTTTCCTAGAGAGTTGGCTAAAGTAGAGTTTATTAAGAAGTATTATCAGTGATTTACAGTTTTCCACTAATGTTTTGTTCACTTCCTGAGTTTATATAAATTTCCTTTGCAAGAGGATAGTTTGTTTCTTTAGCTGGAGAAAGTAATATGTCTGAATTAGATTTAGAAATCTGAAAGCCAGAACTAAATGGCTTTCATGGAGCTAAATTTTAAAAGAAAGCTAAATTTCAGGCATACGTACGTTTCATGCAATTTACAAGATGGCGTTGCTGGAAACAAGTAAGCTTAGATTCTTGCATCATCACTGAAAGAGAAAAAAATATCTATATAGATCAGCAACAATATCACTCCCTTTGCAGAAATCCAGATTTAACCCAACGGTACCTACATACAAAAAGGAATGCCAAATCTTGAGCACAGATACCCCAAATGCTAAAAGGGTACAGTCCAGTCTACCTGTAAGCAGCCTTTTCCAACAAGATATCTTCCTCCTCTCTTTTTGATATAAATATAATTGAAGGGCATCCAGTTGTAGAATGTTACAGTGTAATGTATATTCAAAACCCTTTTTCAAAATATCTAACTAATTGCAACAATGGGTTTTCTCTCCAAAATTATTATTTTTATTATTGTGGTTATTCTGGAATACAAAAATCCAAAGTGACGTTTTTTCTGGATTTTTCACTTTAAACAAGTAGTATTCAAAAGGCTGTATTTTTTTTCTGTAACTAGTTTTCAGCTTATAACTTCATTAGCATGACCAGATCTTGTGATTAGCTGCTGCAGAGAGAGGTATGCAAGAATTTTTACCTCATATTAATGCGGAAATTCAACACAAGTGTTTTCTTATAGTCACTAGTTAGTAAAATCATCAAAGACTAGGGATCCTTAACTTACATCCTCAATCTGCACAAAAAGTAATGCAAATGGTAGTAATTTAAAATGCAGCAAGATAATAACCAGGAGTGGGGGAAGCATTACTTCCTGGGATACTTTTCTATTCTGCTTGCTGATTACCTTTTAACAACTCTTGCGTTTCCTGGCTATATTCCTTCACAGTGGGAACATGCCAAAATCCACTTCCTTTTATCACAGGCCTGATCCTCTCTTGAGACGCCATTGTAATATAGTACTCTGAAAGAAACTGATAAAGGGATCTACAGTTATTAAAATCACAACTCACCATATTCTGTCTTTATTTTTTCTAGTGATTCACCAATGTTCATTTGCCATATTTTATTTTATTTATTAAATTTCTATGCTGCCCATGTCAATACAATGACACTGAATTTAGGACCGGTTTCCACATTTATCACTGTTGTAGCATCCCCATTGTCACATGATCAAAATTTAGATGCTTGGCAAGTATTGTAACTCATATTTATGATGGTTGCTGTGTCCCAGGATCAGGTAATCACCTTTTGCTACCTGATAAGCAAAGTCAATGGGGAAGCCAGATTCACTTAGCAACCATGGTGCTAACAACTACAGCTATTCACTTAACAACGGTGGCCAAACAGGTCGTAAAATGAGGCAAAACTCACTTAACAACCACCTCACTTAGCTACAGAAGTTTTGGTCTCATTTGTGGACATAAGTTGTGCATTACCCGTAGACCAATTGTATATTCATTTGTAAAATATGTATGGGCTGCGAACTGGACTTTTTAAGGCAAGAACGGGAGACATTTGTGCTACCTCACGATCACAACAATTGCACCCGGCGTCTTATCGCAGCCTAATCATAACTTTGACATCACGGTGCAATTTAAGGTAGCGGAAGTGCAAACCCAGCATCTCAAACGGACGCGTGAAATCGTGCCTTTCTCGGCTTGCAGGCACCCATCTCAGCTATTCCCACAGTAGTCGATTTTCCCGTCCGATCACGGCTCTCTTTTCTGGAGGGGTAACAACACGGGAGAGAGAGGTTTGCAACAAGAAAAGTCCCCCCCCCCTCTTTCCCCTCTTCTCTTACCCGAATTGGCGGCTCCCGTCACCATGACAACCACCTCCGGCGCTCGCTTCCGCCAACGTCAACTCTGACCCCGGAAGTGCTCGCGCTCTGCATGCTCTTCGATGGGAAGTGCGTGGATTTGTTTTCCTTTTCCTTTTCCTTCCTTGCCGGTGGCGAGTTTCTCGGGGCTCTTCGCGTCTCCCGCTAGGCCGCTCGGTTTGTGGTGGGAATTGACCCCGTGAGGGTCTGTGCTGAACGAGGGAAGGCCTCAACATGTCGGACAACGAGGATAAGTAAGCGCGTGAATACGAAATGCTTCTTCTAACCCAGTGTTTCTCAACCTTGGCGACTTTAAGTCCTGTGGACTTCAACTCCCAGAATCCCCCAGCCAGCACAGCTGAAGTCCACAGGACTTAAAGTCGCCAAGGTTGAGAAACACTGTTCTAACCTCTGGCCCCAGTTTGGCGTCTCCGGGGTGTTGGGGCTGCTTCTCATTTCCAGAGCCGGTCCAAGGAAGACTCGCTTAGCCTGCAGTTGGGAAAAGAGCCTCCTGGAACTGCTTTAAACCGAGCGGTGAGACGCTGCCCTGGGTTCAACTTCAATTCGTGCCTTAAAGAAGAATGTGGAAGTTTCACCTATTGATTCCCCGCCCCCAACCTATATTGCTATGCTTTAATATTAACACTGTTAATGTTAATAACAATTTGTTGTTAGTTGCGAAGTTGTGTCTGACCCGTCATGACCCCATGAACAACGTTCCTCTAGGCCAGTGATGGCAAACCTTTTCGGCACTGAGTGCCCAACCGGATTGTCAGAAGCCCGAAGACCAGCTGGCCAGCACCGCATGGCTGTTTTTAGGGTGTTTTAGGGGCCAGTTTCAGGTCATTTGAGGGCTGTTTTCAGGCTGCTTTTTGGGCTGTTTGTAGGCTGTTTTTCAGGCAAAAAACCCCCACGTTTTGGAGCCAAAGAAAATGTCCATAAATGTCTGAAAACTGGCCTGAAAATGACCCCAAAACCATCCTGATGGCCATCCTTTTTGGACATTTGTCAGGCTGTTTTCAGGCTGCTTTCCAATGCTCCGACGCCCTCAAAGACCAGCGGAAACCAGAAGAGGAGCTGAGGATGACACGTGTGCCCACAGAAAGGGCTCTGTATGCCACCCCTGGCACGCATGACATAGGTTCACCATCACGGCTTTAGGCCTTCCTGCCCTCTGCCATTCTCTGGACTCCATTTAAGCTCACGCCTTCTGCTTCAGTGACTCCATCCAGCCCCATGTAGAGAGTGTTACAGTAGTCCAGGCGGGACATGACCAGAGCTTGAGTGACCGTGCGTAGGGCGTCACGATCCAGAAAGGGGCGCAACTGGCGTATCAGGTAAACCTGATAGAAGACCCCCCTGGCTACGGCTGTCAGATGGTCATCCAAGGACAGCCGAGGGTCCAGGAGGACTCCCAAGTTGCGGGCCCTTTCTGCAGGGGCTAATGACTCGCCCCCGATAGCCAGAGATGGAATCAACTGGCTATGTTGTGGCGCCGGAAACCACAGCCATTCAGTCTTGGACGGGTTGAGTCAGAGCCCGTTCCTCCCCATCCACACTCGCACAGCCTCCAAACACCGGGACATCACTTCGGCGGCATCGTTGGGGTGGTTAGGGGTAGAGATGTTCAGCTGAGTGTCGTCAGCGTACAGATGGAACTCTACCCCAAAACATTATGTACAATATGTTAAATAGCAACAGTCATGCCAATGGGTTCCCCGACTTACGTATGATTTGACCCTAAATTCCTTAGAATTTAAGAAGGAAGCAATAGGTTGTAGTAATCTCTGAAGTTGCAAATTTGGAAAGTCTAATAGCTAGCCGTTGCTTTTATTCACCATCACCGAGTACACTCAAGGAACAGAATTGCTGTAGATTCCAAATTCATGCCTATTGATTTAGTGACCTTTAAAAGATCAAGAATGTTTCTTTTTCCTGGCTTGTGCCACAGAATTTGAAAGAAGAGCAAGTTAATTTTTTCCAGCCTAAAGACAAACATGTTCCCTTTCTGACTTCTCTGTGATCCATTCACAGCCTGAACTATAAACCTGGGATTTCCTAGGTGACCTTCCTTCCACATATGAATCAAGTCCAGTCCTACGTTGTTTTTGTCAAGATAGCTAATTTAGGTGTTGACAGAAGCTGTGACATTTAGCTTAAAGTGCTTGTAGAAACATACTTTTGGGGTTTCCTAGAGAATTGCCCATAAAATATTAATACATTTCTCCTATTAGTTTTGATGGAGATGATTTTGATGATGCGGAAGAAGATGAAGGACTTGATGATCTAGAAAATGTTGAGGAGGTAAGTGACTTTAGCTTGTGATATGTTAAAATAGCCTTCAATCTGGTGAGTGGTTTGAAATAGGAAGATGTATATTTTATGATTGAAATAGCTTCTAGGTATATTAGACTTCAATTTCTGTCATTTTTAGCTGGCAAAATGAATACTTTTGGAAGGCTGTATTTCTGTATTATTAGGGTATAAAGGAATACAGAGTTGATTTTAGGGAACTTATGAAAGGACCACTTAAGAGTAGAAAAAAGAATCAAACTATAGAGGGTCTTTAGAGGAAAGCATGAGAAACAAACTCAAAATAACCTCCCCATGATTTTGTTTAGTATAAGATGGGATAGAGAGAAACGTGGATAAATTTTCAAGAATTTTGTCAGCCTTTGAGGTAGGTCAAGTCAAGAAAATGGATTCTAGGAATACTGTTTATCATAGTAAGGCAGAATAATAGAATCTTGAAAGTTTTTGCTCTCTTATGTCCCTCAAAGTCTGTTCCAAATTGTTTTACACGAAGCATATATTTTATTTGTTTGTCTAGAAGCTAAGGACAATGAATAAGATGTAAATTTATACTGGTAACCTAGATCTGTAAAGCCCCAATGCTTAAGTGGCATAAAATATGAACTTCAGAAAATGGGTTAAAAATGTATGAATTCATAAGTTAGTGTCTGTTTTACATTTTATATTTTATCATTATGTATTAGGTACCTCTACTAATAGTATTCTTGTCATAGAGCCTTATTTAATATTTCCCATTCATATTTTCAGTTTAAATTGCATGACTGCTCAGATGACAGGACATACAGCTGTGTGTGTTCACATTTGCTTTGTATTATTCCATAGGAGGGTCAGGAAAATGTGGAAATCCTGCCATCTGGAGAGCGGCAACAAGCAAATCAGAAGCGGATCACTACTCCTTACATGACCAAATATGAGCGGGCCAGAGTTCTTGGGACCCGTGCCCTACAGATAGCGTAAATATAGATATACATTTATTTAGTTATTTGTCTTTTTATATCAATTATTGTTTGAAGGCTTTTCCAGCTTTCATCTGCATGTCTCCAATGTATAATTCTACTTTGCCATAGTTGTAGCTCTTTGGCAGAGCATGCATTTAAATTATTGAGATTTCATTAAAAATAGGACATTCATTCTAAATATTATTACCAGTATGTACACGGCTTTCAGAGTTCATACAGAGAAATATATGAATAATGGGAGGAGAAGGCTGCTAGCAGAGTATTGTATCCCTCATTCAAGAATTGGGCAGTAATAGTGGTAGAGAAGGGACAACTTTAAGATCATCATCATCATCTTTTAATGGCCCCATAATCCCTTGCAGGGTGGAATCTTGGCAACTGAATGGAGCTAGCAGAGTGTTGACTGGCCGGATGCTCTTCCTGTTGCCAATGCAGAATTTTGTTCAGCAGATATATTCTCATGTCCCCGGGGAGAGAAATATCTGCCTCTATCTAGGATCAAACTCACTGCCTCCTGATTGTGAGGCAAGAGCTCCACCCTAGGCCACCACACCACTCCTAAGGGACAACTTTAGGATGAGCAACTAAAAACAGAGGTCCATAAATAAGATTGTATTTGGGGGGGGGGGGTGTTACACAATGTCTTTCAGATTAAATCTTTTCTCCATTCTGAAGGTGCTAGGCAGGAAAATTTTACTTTTTTGGGGTGGAAAATGAAATATTTAGAAGAATTAGCCACTAAAGATGAATAGAGGTTTCGTTATCCAATATGTTCCCAGTATTGTAGTGCACTCGAGCTTATTCGAAGCATCTTTCCGGAGGTTTACCAAGCCCAACCTTTACAAGTTGTCCTCATTTATGAACTGCACAATCAGTGATCATTCAAAATTATGACGGCACTAAAAAAGTAGATTTATGACCAGTTCTCAAACTTACGTTACAGTGTCCCTGCAATCATGTGATTGCAGTTTGGATGCTTAGCAACCAGTTTGCATTTATGATGTTTGTCACCTTCTGGCCACATGATTGACATTTGCCACCTTCATAGCTGGCTTCCAGTAAAATCAGAGAAGCTGCCAGTAAGTTGCAGTCATGTGCCATCTCACTTAATGGCCATGGGTGATTTGTTTAATGCCCATATCCAGAACTGATGTAACTCTGTATGGTTACATGAAGTTCCACTTTACAACTATGTCATTTAATGATGGAGTAGCTGGTCCCAATTTTAGTCAGTAAGTGAGGATTGGCGGCTGGTTATTCTTTATTTCAGTAGAAATCACATGGTAGACAGTTACTTTTATAAGCCAGTGAAGATTGGTTTGCTAGAGGTGAATAACAGTAATGTCCATGTGTGAGAATTTAATCTCTCCTACTTTTATTTTTGTATTTTATTTTGTTTTATGCCAAAAATAGCAAACCCCCCTCCTACACACACACACACACACACACACACACACACTTCTGTATGCAATTCATTTGAACATTTTATTATTGACGTATATCCAAACAAATAACAAAGAGCCAGTTTGTGGTTAAGGTGCCAGGCTAGAAATTGGGCTACTTTCTCTCAGCCCTAGGAAGCAGGCAGTAGCAAACTACTTCTGAAAACCCTTGCCAAGAAGACTGACTCAATGGTACACACATACCCAGTTCTAGAATTAAAATCTTTAAAATGTCAGAAAACAGAGATTATAGCATAGGTTCTCAAGAGTAAAAACTCCAGGCCAATTACAAGTTTGACAGGAAAGCAAATGGTATATCTTATTTTCATCTAACCTGATAAGTTTTAATATCCACTGCTTACTCCAATTGCAGTAAAAGTTCTTAAATCTTTCCCCCCCCTCAGGATGTGTGCCCCAGTAATGGTAGAGCTTGAAGGAGAAAGAGATCCCTTGCTGATTGCAATGAAAGAACTGAAGTAAGTTGAGAAGTTTTATCCATGTGCAGGTGTGCATAAACTGTTCCCTCTCTAATTAGATTTGGACATTCTGCTCTAAGGCAGGAGGGGTTGGGGGGTGAACATGCTAGTTTCACTCTTCCTGTTCTTCTAGTTGTCCTTAAGGTCAAGAGAATTTTTTGCAGCCTGAAATCTTGCCTACATGTATTGGTTCCACCTACAATTTAAACCATGATTTTTTAGGACATGATGAGAGGAAACTCTACAGATACAGTATAGGGTTTCCTGCCTAGGCAGGGGGTTGAACTAGAAGACCTCCAAGGTCCCTTCCAACTCTGCCATTGTATTGTATATAGTAAATATTTATTGCTACATATGTTTGTCCTACAACTTATGACAAAAAGGCAATTATTGGGGGGAGGAGAGAGCTAGTTAATTTTATGCACATATAAAATATCTGAATTAATTTCTGTTCTCCAACAAGGGACACTTACATAGAATGTTCCATTTTGTAGGTGCCTTTACTTTTCTAAGTAGAGATATATTGTTTTAAATAGGAATAAAATACTAATTATAAAAATAATAATAGTATTTTTATAATTTATTTTTGACATATTTTCAGTACCATAATTTTCCCAGGTGCACTAATTGAAAGCTAAAATGGTTTATGACTTAGTCCCTGTCATCTTTGTTTTTTTTCCATAGAAGTATCGTCACAGTAAATGATTTCCCTTTTCTTAGCATTGAAATATTTCAGACTATTATTTTGAGATTCAGGGCTTAAGTAGATAATAATTTGGTTTCTCTTTTTTTTTTATAAGCGTCATTGTTAGAGCTATAAATGTATGTATTATGTAAAAACTGAAAAAGTGACAGTAAACTGTATTCCTGTTATAATGTGGTTGAGATTCATGAGTTCCCATTATATTTTATTTATTTATTTTATTAAATTTATACCCCGCCCTTCTCCTTGTTAGGACCCTTGTTAGAAAGGAATACAAAAGACTACTTTTTTCTTTCTTCATATTTGGCTCATATTGTGCACATAATGCAAGATTTGTACATTATTTAATAGAAAGTTTGGAAACCCAAACATTAATGTAACTAAACTTGTTTTAATGTTTATTTGAACTATGTGAAGCTGTAACTGTTACCCCAATACAAAATCACAATGAGAATTTCCCTGAAAAATTCTATTCTGATTATTGCTTCAGGACCATTCTGTTGAACTCCTGCAACTTAAAAAAATTTTTTTTTCTGTTTTTACTTTTCACATATTACAAGTTTATCAACCCGATGCCCTGGACAAATTCCAGGCTGGCTAATTACATTGTTGACCTAAAAAGTCTTATTTAGATTAAAACTGGATTTAAATTTATTTCCTTTAGGTTCCAAATTGTTCAGTTTGCCAAAAGTTTTTAATAGTTTAAAACCCAGAGCATTTCTTTGGTTTATGGCATTACACTATAAAGGTCAAGGTTTCCCTTGCACATATGTGCTAGTCGTTCTGGACTCTAGGGGGCAATGCTCATCTCAAAGTCAAAGAGCTAGCGCTGTCTGAAGATATCTTCCTGGTCATGTAGCTGGCATGACTTAAACGCCGAAGGCTCATGGAACGCTGTTATCTTCCCACCAAAGTGGTCCCTATTTTTCTACTTGCACTTTTTACAAGCTTTCGAACTGTTAAGTTGGCAGAAGCTGGGACAAGTAACAGGAGCTCACTCTGTTACACGACGCTAGGGATTCGAACTGCTGACCTTCGATCGATAGGTTCAGCGTCTTAGCCACTGAGCCACCACGTCCCGTCATTACACTATATGAACACTTTATATGCAATTAAACAAAGCATATTAGAAAGGGTCATTTATGTGATCCCAGTTTGCTCTTTCTATAGTGCAGTTGTCTCCCTGTCTCTTAGGAAAATTAAGATTCAGAAGTCCTACATTCAGATTACTTCCTGGTTATTTTTAAGATGTGGAAAAGAACAGTTAATTATTTTCTGTTGGTGAATTTTTTGATTTGAGTTTGGAGGCTTTCAGATGTTTTATTACATTACTGGAGCCTTGCTGAATACCAACGATTTAGTGTCCTTGACTATGAATGTCTCTTTCCTTCCTCCAGAGCTCGGAAGATTCCTATAATTATCCGCAGATACCTGCCAGATGGAAGTTATGAAGACTGGGGTGTAGATGAACTAATTATCACAGATTAAATCTCTTCAACTTTCAAGCACTTCAAAAGTGCTCCAACTTTTATGGATATATATATATATATTGTGTAAATAAATACCAAAAAACCCTATAAATGTCTTGGATGTTTCCTTTTTACATAAAATGCTAAAGAAAACCAGCAGTCTGCCTGTCTTGGTCTTTCTTTCTCTCTTTTTAGTGCTTTTATAGCTCAGTCTTCCATTGTTTTGAAGACCCAGTAGGTTTAATTCTGTTGTTTTTGCCTAGCCAACTTGCTGCCTTTCAGATGCTATAAATGCAAACTAGAAAGGTGGTGCAGGAGAAGCTTCCTCAGTGTTGTATCTAATCATCCTGTTATGCGCAAGTGATTTTAAAGTGATCCTGCAGCTGCCAAACTTCCAGATGCCCTTTAAGACAACTGAAAGACCCCTTTGCCTTCGACCTACGCTTTTTTCCAGGGGTCTGTAGTAGAGGAGGCATTTCTGTTGCTTGCTACCAAACAGACATGCCTTTGTGCCCGGGGAAGAAGTTGCCTTGGAAACCCCCAATTTCCCCTCTGATCAAGGCTGGCTCTCTGGGCTTCTCAGGAGTATCACAGAGCAACTCTCATCAAATCTCCCATTGTTCCTTTTCCTGCCCTGACTTCTTATCAATCAACAGGATCCCCTTACAGTGGGCTGTTCTACAGCAAAAAAGCATAGTTGCCTTGATGAGCTATCTAGCGAGAGTCAGCTTGACATCTGTAATCTATGCTTTATGGTACCTATGTCTCAGTACATTTCTTTCCCACCCTGTCTGGTATTAGCCCGACTGTAAGGGCATGCTCATATTGAGAAGAATTACATGATCCCTAAAACATCAGGAAAAGAATGTTGAAACGTACGTAAATAAGAGAACTGTACTGCAAAATAAAACTCCAAATCCACTGTGCCACTCCAATGGTAAAAGAAAATATTTTAAAAGTACTTTTGCAATGAAAAAAAATAATGTTTCTAAGAAATCTTTACTTTTTGCAACAAACTTTTTTTGGAGCTTTATAGAACTAATGTATTGTCAGCGTTATGTCAAGCCTCCAACTAACGTGCTGAAAAATGAAATCCAAGGCATCCATCCTTTTCAAATCCATTTTATTAGGCACGTATTAAAATTGGCAAGGACTCGGTGTAATTCCGACTCTGAAACTGGCTCCGGAATTACACCCAATAAAAGCAAAAGTTTGGAAACACCCCCCCCCTCGAGTCACACACTCCAATCAATCCTCAGTCCAACACCCCGATGGACTGTAAGGATATTTTAAAATTATCTACA
The DNA here is from genome assembly GCA_039707465.1 of Rhabdophis nuchalis. NCBI lineage: Eukaryota > Metazoa > Chordata > Lepidosauria > Squamata > Natricidae > Rhabdophis > Rhabdophis nuchalis. The sequence goes on along the minus strand of CM077648.1, from coordinate 92,879,646 downwards.
AATGCTTTGTAAACCTCATTCCTATAAGTCAAAAGTCCCAACAAGTCCATGGTCCATTGGGAACTGAGCTGCACAAGCGATGGGTGAGCAGGCAGAGCTCCATTTTGTGTAAGCAGCAGGCGCACACGCAAAACCATCCCCCTTCCAACACTGACACCGCCAGTCGGCAGAGCCGGAAAAGTTGGGGACCGCTGCTATAAGTTACATGTATGTAATGCATGTTGTTCAAAAAGGTTTGCTTAAGGTACAGATTGCCTTGCTTTTGGCTCTTGATGCAAACTTAATGCATACTTTTCTTAAAGTGTAATTTCTTTGAATGCAAGTTCTTTTTAAAAAGATAACCCTTGGTTTTTGTATGCAACATTCAATCCTGTACCTTTGTAGGTTTTTGGGAGAGAAACTAAAGCTAACCAGACTCTGAAGAAAGATTCCTGCTGGAATACCAAGATTGGCTCCTACTGTGACAAAATTCTTTTACTATTCTACTTTATATCCGGGAGTTGCTACTGGAGGGGTACATCAGACTTGCCCCCAGATCTGAGATGTTTTTCCAGGGAGCTTGTGAAATTAGGGCAAAGACTGTAGACAGTCCTAGGACTTCACGTTACCTATTCTCCCCCCACCTCCACCCCCACCCCATTTCATTTATACACAAACACATATATGCAAATGAAATTTATATTTGTAAGTAGTTTTTTAAGGGAGTAGTTTCAGAAATAATGTGAAATGGAAGTGAACAGAATGCAACAACTCAACAGACAGAGACCCTGAAACCACAAGGAATGTGTCACGTTTGCTCACAGCAGCTATGCCAATAATAGGTTAATTTGCAGAGTTATAACTTACAAATCTCCTTGGCCTCCCGACTCCCTCTGGCGTTTAATCACGTTTGTGTGATGAAATTTCAGTAATGAAATGTGTCTTTGTGTGATCGTTTTGGCATCCACAATGGAGCGCAGGAGTTGTTCTCCTGGTCCTCTCTCTCTCTCTCTTTTTTAAAAGCTTCTTTGTTTTAATACTCTTCCTTCCCCATCCCCCCCCCCCCATCCTCAATCCTTGCATCTACATCAGATACAATTAAAAGGATAGCAAAAGGCTCTAGGCTAGCTCCCACCAGACTGGCAGGGAAATGCGCAGTCCCTTTGTGCCCAGCATGGAAGCCAGTAAATGCCGGGTCCTACTTTTGTTCTTAAGACAGAAACAGGACAATTGGCATTAACTCCTGCAATTTATTGGCTAAGAAAGCACATCACCTCTTCTTAATCAGCTTTCCTTCTGAGGATATGCATAGGAAGCACTTGAAGTAATCTGGAAATATTTGCTTTTGTTCCTTGTGGGTGGTTCCTTTAGTTGCGGCAATCTCCCTATTGGCAATAGGTCATATATTTCCAGTTTTAACCATGCTTCCCTAGACCTATTACAAAAGTTGTTTTGGCTCTCCCTCCTAACTGCCAACGAGTTTTCTAATTAGCTTTTTCTTTATTTTCAGTGAGCTTCCTCCAAATAGGGCATCCTCCGGATGTGTGAACTCCAATTCAGAATTTTCAACAAAGGCTATGCCAGCTGAGCAATTTTGGATATTGACACACCTATTTTGGGGAGGACACAAGGGTGAAAAAGACCACACTTTTTTGCCTTTGCTTGAATATCCAAAAGGCAGCTGTTTTATTTTGCAGTATTAATCTTAATCTTTAATCTTTATTGTATTTCTATACCGCCCTCTCTCCCAGACGGGACTCAGGGTGGTGCACAGGAACAATAAGAATATTAAAATATATAGACAATCAAGTAGTTAAAACTGAATTAAATAAAATTTGGACCCATGCTAAAAACATAATTAAAACCCAACTAAAATCAGCCATAAAACAACTATGCACAGGCCGGCCGCATGAAAGAAGTATGTTTTTAATGCCCGACGAAAGAGGCGAAGGTCCGTGATTGTACGGAGGTCGGGGGGCAGGTCGTTCCAGAGGGCAGGGCCTGACACAGAGAAGGCTCTTCCCCTGGGAGTCGCCAGCCGGCATTGTCCGGCGGACGGCACCCTAAGGAGGCCCTCCCTGTGGGAGCGGACAGGTTGAATGGAGGTATGTGGTAGGAGGCGGTCAGTAACCAGGTCCCATGCCATGGAGCGCATCAAAACCCAGCAAAGCAAGCTTCTTCTGCAAATCAATTCTCTTTTATTGGATATAAAAATGTCCATATAGATGACGTTTTCTCATTCCAGAATGCAAGACACAGAATAATGAGTTTAAGTTACAGGAAGACAGATGCCTTCTCTATCAATAAGAACAGTTCAACAATGAAACATGCCAGTGGTGGGATTAGCCGGCTCGCACCTATTCGGGAGAACCGGTTGTTAACTTTCTAAGCAGTTGGGAGAAACAGTTGTTGGAAGAAATCTCCATTTGCTTCCCCCCCCCCCCCGCACACATACTTTACAAGGCTAATCCTGTAAGGAAGGCAGGAAGGAACCATTCTGGTGGTGTTTCTAGCCTCATCTTTGTTGCCCTGCTTTACAGAAAGTGCCTCTCCGGTTAACCCTTATTACATTGTCACAGCTAAGACAAAGCGCCCATCGACGTGAGTGACTTTGAGTTGGCCGCACCCACATGGTCACATGACCACCGAGCCACGCCCACCCAGCTGGTCACTAGGGCAGAGAACCGGTTGTTAAATTATTTGAATCCCACCACTGAAACATGCTATCTAGAGAAGGTGGACTGCTCTTTCCTGAATATATTCAAATTAGGACTGGAAACCATTTGACTAGAATGCTTTAGTTTGGATTTCTTCACAGGAGTTAGAGACCCCATGCATCCTCTTCCAGTTCTGATTCTATGCTTCTAGGATTTGTAGTAAGAGGTGTGAAGAAAGAAACTATGGCTATTCTGATCTAAAATGAAGTCTATCTTGTGATTCATTGGTCCGCTGAAGAAAGGTAATTGCATTGATCTTATCACTTTCCTATTAACCTCCTCTTGTTACTCTCCTTAACCTAGGAAAGTTCAACTCAGATTGCTTAGTGATCATTGAGTCATCTGGTTAAAAAAAACTCCTAGTGCCATGGCAAAACATAGAGCACAAGTTGCCAATTTTGGGGAATTTAAAGCATTTGGCCAGGCATTTAAACAGAGGCCTAGAGCCAAAGATTTCCACCAGAGTCAAAGGAGATAATGTCAAGCCAAATACACAACCCGCCCACCATTACATTTTTCACGTGCTCCCACGCAGAATAAGTCAAAAGGTACCTTGGTATGCAAAATATGGCAGTTTCTGAATGTTAAGTGCCATCTTGGCAACATATCTCCTTTTTCTGACATTGCAATCCTTTGGTTTTGGTATATTTCAGACTGAAAAATGTATCATTTATTCATAATCTCAGGAATCTTGTGGAATGAAACAGTTGAAGGAGTGGACGAAAGTGGGAATTTGTTCCTACTGGTTGTTAAGTACCTACCTGAGAAATCAGGAAGGATCAGTTGGTTTCAGGGATGGGAAGTTTGAAAGTCCATTTTTGTAATTCCCAATAGAAATGGCATATGTAGTGGTAGATATTTATTTATTTTTGCTGCCTGATGAAGGAGCCACACACTTTCTCTCAAGTAAAGCATTACAAATCAAGTGGGATGGTAAACTGAATGAATTAGAATGGTATTATTCTAATCTCACTTTAAAATATACATTTAGAACTTAAAATTACACAGTCGACCTGTTTGGATGCATCACAAAAAGGATCCCTTATTAATGTGATGCAGTTGATTTATAGAATGTATGCCAAAAAGGATTACATACAGTCCTGTAGAATAGACTTATCAATTACAGTTATCCTTGGAAATTAAAGATGTTACCCCATATTCAAAGGCAGCTGACTTTAGAATAGCAAATGTAGTGAAAGAGCTAGAAAAGATGACAAGATGCTTGTGAACATCCCAATTGGGTTTAACCAACAACCATGGAACTGGAAAAATATAGTAAAAAGGAATGGAATGTTGGAATGTTTAACTGGAAAGACCAACAATCCTCACCTGGTCCATTGTTGGGGGAAAAAAGTGGGGATTGTAGTTCTGACTAGGTGTGAAAAGACAGGTTGATATGCTAACAATGCACAGGGAGAAATCTATGGACAAGAAGGCTATATGTAGTGTACTAGTTTTTTCTCTCTCTCTTCTCAGCCAATTTTGGAGGGATATGAGGCAGAGCATATATCAAAATAGGAAACACACATTGACATACATAGCTAAAACATTTTAAGTTTATTACGCCATACATTTGATGCAAAGTTAATGATGCTAGGACAACTTAAGTTTGTAGCATTGGGGACAGGAAAAGATGTGCTACTTGCATAAATAAGGGTGCACAGCAGTTAATAGATTATAAGAGATACAGCCATACTACATGTTCTTTTCAAATACCATAGAGAAAAGATAATTATCCATAGCTGAACATGGAAGTAAGCATATATAAGTTCATAACTTGGGGCAGGCAAGCCTCAGCTGTCTCAGTCTAAAGGTGTTGGGAAGAAGAAAACATAACGGTAACATACATTACTACAGCCCAGAATTTCTCAACCTTGACAACTTGAAGATGCTGGCTGGAGAACTCTGGGAATTGAAGTCCATGTATCTTCAAGTTGCCAAGGTTGAGAACACTGCTACAGCCAGTAATGGCCTTTTCTCATGTACTTACGTTGCACAGCAGCATGTTGCTTCTAGTGCATTGATGTTTTCATGCTTTTACATTGGGAGCAAAAGGCATGGTAACACAGTCCTCCATTCATAGCTGATTTTGGTGAATGATTGAAGGGTAGCAAAGGATCAGCTAATATTTTTACTATCTAGTTACCATTCCTGGATACTATTGGAACATTCTGCCTCAGGCATCCAAAAGTCTTGAGATGTTTCATGAAATGACAACATTAATGCTATGGCAATTTTGTTCTCAAACAAAAGGAAAAACCATACTGACTTGCTCTCTTTCCTCAATTCCCCTACACCCACATATACACACTCATACATGGAAACACACATTCATAAGCGTGCCAGAAGAAAAAACATTGGCTTTGGCAGGATATCTTTTTGACTATTAGAAGGAGAGTTGGGAGAGTTAGAAGGGAACCATGAAGTACTGGGAACAGACTAGGAATACAAAATGTTCATTACCAAGAAAGAAATTTTCAGTCTGCTTTGCCTTTTATGGTTGAGGGACCAGCAGGTGTGCCCACATGGATGCACTTACATGCAAAGGTGGCCAGATCATATAATACAGTTCCTGAGTCCAATGTACTGTGTAGTTAAGTCTTAAGAGAGCCAGGCAGCAGAGAGGCGATGGAATAGATAGGCGGAAACTGAGATGCCAAGTACAACAGGAAAAGCAAGCACAGGGTGATCTTCCAATGGAGAACTAAATTTCATGCATGTGCAACTCTGAAGCATGAATGTCCTAGAGCTCTGTCCACAGCAGCTGCGTCACTGCATTTCTTCTGTAACATATCCACCACAGCGTGCCCAGCTCTAGCCACAATTTTACCCATAGACTGTGGCAAAGTTATGGTTATTCGTTTCTTTCTTAAATTGTTTGGGCAGTTGAGGATGGGGGAAGAGAAGGGAGGAATTATCTCTCAATTTTATTCTTCTTGTAATTACTTTAAACCCTCAATCTGCCTTACAAAAACCAACCATGACTTGTTGCTCCATGCCTAGAATCACCTTCCTTTAGAAGGCCTATGGGATCTTGAAAGCCACTCAGGGATTGGGAGTAGGGGTGGTGGTTGGGAATCTTCCTCCAGCCAGGTGAGCCATCGATAACCGTGGTCATCATAGACATCCCCGGATATTCTGTGGATTCTGGCGAATAGATGACACCAAAAGACCGTGGAACTTGGAGGCTCATCTTCTGGGGCTGATTCTTTGGAGCCTTTCCGCTGCTGCTTTGGTCACTGCTCCCCATTCCCTAGGGTCTTGAGAGGGTTGTATACACAGGCTGTTCCCAGTGTGTGGGACTGTGGGACTGTGGCACGGAAGGGGCTGGGTCAGAGATGGCAGTGTACAGAGGACGCTGAGAGGGCCCCATATATGAGAAGGCTGAGTAGAGGCCAGAAGCCTGACTAGAGTGGCTGTAATAGGGTCCTGAAGGTTGGTGATCAGGATAGTCAAACTGGGGCCTGGATATAGAGGGAAAAGCTGAGCCATAATGGGGCAGACTGAGTGATGTGTAAGCTAACTGGGAAGTGGAGGGTTGGTCAGTATAATGACCCCCAGGAGTAGAGCCCTCTGTTTTTACTTGTGTCTTCGAATCTACCACTGAGGATGCGGCAGCAGACAAAGAGACTCCATGCTGCTTGGAGATCCAGGCAGAGTGTCCACTGGCTGCAGCCAGGGCACTACCAAGGCCGTAACCAGCAGCTGTGGCATAACCCCCCACATGGCCTGGGTGAGCAGCGTGTCCATTTGGTGGAAGATATTGATCAAACTCGTTGACATCAAAGGGCTCCATGTTGGACATCACTTCGTGGCTGATCTCCCCGATATCCACGTTGCCAAAGTCGATGTGAGGCTTTCCTCCTTCCCCAAGGGAACGCCCATCCCGTTTGGAGTCAGCCTTACCCGTCTGGAGCTCCGTCTTCGGTGTAGTTGGTGGAGTGGGAGGTCCATGGCTCTGACCTGTAAGGTTGACATCACAAAAGAAGGAACAGTATGTGTGTGTAAACTCTTCAGTTTATACAAATATAACTTTCATAGCAACATTATATTTGGATTGGATTCTTTCCAGGTTACCAGAGTTTGACTGCATGAAGAACGAAACACGACAAACCAGTATCTTAGTTAAGTCTTTTACCTTCATTACAGAGACTGCTTAGTCATTTATTTGTTTGTTTTATTTGATTTAGGCACTTCCTGATTTGGGGTGTCTTCACAAGAGCTTCCAATGAAAAGGGGAAGGAAGGAAGGAAGGAAGGAAGGAAGGAAGGAAGGAAGGAAGGAGGTAATCAGTAAAAAAGCACAATTGCAAGAGGTAATTGTGAGCTGAGGGCTGTGGGCTGTGGTAATTGTGATATCACTCTTTTGTTATGATCTTCATCTATGCCAATTCAATTAAATGTTCAGCTTTGTCAGAAAAATAAATGGTGTTTTTGATGATTCTGCACTATATTTAGGCAGACTATGCCACTAGAATTCAGAGTGCTGTGGATTTGACTGCTGGCTAAATTTATGAACTCACCTGAAGAGTGTTCAGGGTGCCCATCAGACAAGGGAGATCCTTCTCCAGGATGCCTATGGTCCAAATGGGCATTCTTATAGTGGGCTTGAATAGCTGCAGCTCCACCAGCTTCCCCATCAGCCTGGCCATCATTTTCTCCTTGGGCAGCCTTGCCGTTTTTCCGACGCCGTGGTTGGTACTTATAATCAGGATGGTCCTTCTTGTGCTGCATCCTTAGCCGCTCTGCCTCTTCAATGAAAGGTCGTTTGTCACTTTCATTCAGTAATCTTAAAGAGGTGGAAGAGAGAAGAGAACAGGAAGACATGTAAGCGACCAATGTTTTAAAAGGGGAATTCTAAATCAGAGGTCTCCAACCTTTGCAACTTTAAGTCTGAAGGACTTCAGCTCCCAGAATTCTCCAGCCAGTTTTGCTGGCTGGAGAATTCTGGGAGCTGAAGTCCTTCAGACTTAAAGTTGCAAAGGTTGAAGACTCCTGCTTTATACTATTTATGTTGCTTGTATTTATAGTCATGTAGTCATGTAGTCATGAATTGCACCAGTGGGCTAAAACCAGTCTCCTTGTATTTATTTTGTACCATGACAATAAAGGCTATCTATGTGGTATGAATCACATAGGCTATCTATGTGGTATGAACTCTGACCAATGCTGCTGAGAAACAAGTTATATTTAGAGTTAGAACAGGGGTCTCCAACCTTTGCAACTTTAAGTCTGAAGGACTTCAGCTCCCAGACTTCTCCAGCCAGCAAAGCTGGCTGGAGAATTCTGGGAGCTGAAGTCCTTCAGACTTAAAGTTGCAAAGGTTGGAGACCCCTGTTCTAAATAATCAGGCTCGTATCAATTGATAATAGAAACCCATTAATGACTATCAGACACAGCATTGTAAATGGGAAAGAAGATCAGCAAAGAGGACATGTTGAAAGCTGTTCTACCATGATGCTGGAAGGAGATTGATCAGAAATGTTGCAATGGGAAAGTGAGAACTTTTAAGACAATCGATGATGCTACCAGAAACATCAGCAGCCATTTTCTTTTGAACTCAGCAGGAATGCTACACTCAGCTAGTCAAAGCTCTGTCTCATATCACGAGCAGATTTCAATTTAGCAGACCAGCAAAGCTTTTTGCCATAATCACGCTTTTATGTAAAATTCACTGGCATGAGCAACTGTAAACAACTATGTATTTTATTCAGCTCAGAACCAGTTTGGTGTAATGGCTACAAGCTCTGGGCTAGAAACCAGGAGTTCTAATCCTGTTTTAGGCATAAAGCCAACTAGGTGACCTTGAGCCAGCTCCTCCCCTCTCAGCCATAAGAAGCAGGCCACGGCAAAACACTTCCGAAAATCTTGCCAGGAAAACTGCAGGGACTTGTCCAGACAACTGCCAGGAGTCAAGACTGACCGGAAGGTACACAAACACGAAAAGCACATCTGGTACATGTTTTTCTACTGACCTACCGAGCCTTGTAATGCGTGAAATTTTTATTTAGGAGAATTGGTTAAATGTTTGTAATCAATTTCACTGAAATGGAACAGAAAGATGTTCCTCACAGATTGTACAAGTGGGAAAATTTTACATCATACACTTGTACAAATTCTAGTCTTTCGGTAATAAGATTAATTTCCATTTATATACACTCTTTTTCAATTTATTCGCAGAACAAACACCCAGAATTAAATGAAACTGTGAGAGATTGGTACACTCTGGTATTTCTTTCCATGGCTCAAGCTACATCACATGTTAAATCTGTAACATGCATTCGCTATGGCAGCTTTATTTCTCAGATTGGGGCTAACATACATTGGATAGGTAATACTTTCATCTCCAGATGTCATCTTCAAAAAATTCTCACAGAAACTGTGTAAATGGAGTATTGTTTTGTTTTAAAATGTCATGTATAACAATAGAGAGTATCCCTCCCCTTTAAAAATCCCATACAGATGGAGGAGAATGTTTTACTTTACTTTACTTTGATCAACAAGGGGTAGAGAAGGCTAAACTTCTGCTATCCAGCAATGTGACTGCCCAAATCTACACTGGGTTATTGCAAGCTTTTTTGTAAAGAAGAGAAACTACCTCTTTAACACATTCTGAACTTTGCTTCTTAATGGGGATTGCCACTGAGACCAATTTGAGCCCAACGCTAACTTTGAGACCAATCAGACTCTTATTTCATAGCCTCGTCTAATCAAGAATTTTTCAATCGCTTAACATAATCCCTAAGTGGCTTGTGTTATTACTTTAGACAACATTTCCTGCTAAGTCGCTGCAAGTGGGCAGGGTTGTTGAGCTAAGTAGCATTATGGAGCCTTGAACAGAAAACCTATTATCTGGAGTTTCAGAATGCTGGCTGGGGAATTCTGGGAGTTGAAGTCCAGACATCTTCAAGTTGACAAGGTTGAGAAACACTGGTTTAGATTATCATTGTTTTCCCAGGGGGGAAATATAGGCAGGTATACCACAAGAAGGGAAAATATAAGGTAGGTATCACTTCAACGTGTAACTTAGTTCTCCGTCTTTCAGCATCTACCACCTGAGGCAACCAACTGACTGTTTAATAGCAATAGTACATAAACCTATACACTGCTTCATGGTGCTTTAAAATGCTCTCTAAGCAGTTTACAGAGTCAGCATATTGCCCCCCAAACAATCTGGGTCCTCATTTTACTGACCTTGAAAGAATCAAAGACTTGAGCTGGTCAGGATCGAACTTCTGGCTGTGGGCAGAGTTAGCTTGCAGTATTGCATTCTAACCACTGCACCACCACAGCTGTTTAATGGTACTGTAAAGCCCACCCCAGAATGATTGCTGTGTAAAACTTGCTATACTATATACATTATATTCAAATTACGGATTGTCTTCCCAGTGCCCAAAAATATTATTGCTTACATTAAATCTTAAGAAAACAAATCTCAAATTGTTGAGGTCCCTTTCTTTGCCTTGCCCAATGAGGGGGGAAAACCTCTGTTTGATAGACAAACAACGAACAGAATGAATATTTTTATTCCTCAAATAACCTATGAAGAATTATTTTGGCTATTTCTTGTTTAGTAAATAGATCAATGGATTTTGCTTTCATCAATAAGAGCCTAAATACTCGATTTGTTTATGTAAATATAAGCCCCTCCATGGCATAGATTGTGAGGAACCACTGCTTCCTGATTATGTATATCCAGGCAGGTCCAACTGTCGTCTATAGCAGGACCAAGAGAGAAAGCCTGTTGTGATGGCCACTCTTTGGAGCACCATTAGATTAGCCCCAAACCATGTTAACCTTTTGGATGGTTTTGAAGAATATGCCACCGGGCATGCAATCAAAATGAGAGCCCATGGGATACCTGCATTGATGGTTATGATGGTTTTTACCTTGGCTGCCAATCTTTAGTATGCTATTATTGTTGCTTTATGTTTTTAACTGCTGTTCGCTGCCCAAGGTCATGAGATTAAGATGGGCAGGTCTATAAATTAGAGAGAGAGAGAGAAAGAGAGAGAGAGATTAAACCATAAAAATTCTGAGCTTCAATTCACATTATTATTTAATATTATTCTGTTATTCAGATGCTCTGTCATTGCATGAACTGGGAATAAATTCTAATGCTTTGTTTCTGTGTGCGAAATGGTTCTTCATGAAGTTTTGGCACCTATCAGCACTCTGAAATCATCTGAATATATACCAAGGATGAGCCAGAACATCCCCAAACCCCACTTTTTGCAGCCTTCAAACCCTTCCGGGAACCCATTTCCCCAAAGTCTGGAAGTGCTGACAAGCTTCCAGCATGGTTGGGGGGGGGGGGGGGGGGAAACAACAACCCTCAAAATGGTTTTACACATTTGCATTTTAAAAACTGGGTAACTGAGTTGTTTTAATTGGGACTTAATTTTGCAACATCCAAGATTTCCAGTCTAAGGCACTATAAATCAGGCACAGAGATTGGCAGCAACAATGTTTAATGCATAATATGTAAACATGGAGTTATAATGACAGAGCTTCATTGGAACAAAAGCTTGAGCTCTGGTATTTGTTGTAAATATCAAGCAGCTGCTTGAAACATGTGAAACAGTATTTTATTAGGACTACAAGCTTTGTTTATTTGGCATTGCTTGCTAGCACATGGATCTTAGTTTTAATTGGTATAGAAATTACAAAACCATGCAGGTTTATTGTTTCTAGGGTTTTACAAGAATGGGAAATCAAACAAAAATATTCAAGATAATACTATCTTCATATAGAACAGTTTTTCCGAATGCCATTACTCTGCTAAAGAATTAATCCCCACAACACTGTCAAATTATCTATTAAGACTGTATTACTATTATTTTTCTCTTCCTTCCTAGTACCTATCTCTTTCCACTTATGACTATAACATGTAATGATGACAGTGCATTCCTATTTTTCTAGTGAATTTTGTTTTAGGTCCTTCTTTCCCCCCTCACATCATTCTACCTTCTTCTTGCAAACATGCTTACAATCTATTAATTGTCAATTGGATTATCATTAAAAAGGAGGGGGGAATTAATTTCCAAATTAAAGGAATAAAGGACTTATGGAAACATGGATGAAGCTAATCAAACCAAATGCCTGGAACTATTCCTTTCTGCCTTACATCATCAAGTTTGCTATGTTCACCTACACCTGTTAACATTTTGAGGTACTGGTTGGTTTTGTGTTTTTGTTCTTCAAGCAAGCTAAAAAGTTTATGAATTATGTCATGTTAAGATTGAAATTGCTCTCAAAAGAAGGAGGGACCATGACAACAAGAAATGACAATGAGTCTCTCAAAGTGCAAAAATTAGTCATAGAAGAAAATGGGCATAATTTACAGCACTAAGAGGAATATCTTTCATTAGTATATTGATCTATTGATTTTAGATATTTCTCTACATTCCTCCAAGAGACTATTTTAGCTAGCCTATTAGAATAACTACAGTTTTCGGTAATATATAGCTTTTAGATCAGGTTTCTACAACCTGGGTTCTGGATATTAAAAAATTCAGCCAGTTTAGATTTCAAGATTAGCTGTGCTATATTCTGAATATCACCTCACAGTATGCCTTGTTAAAACATGGACCGACTCTACTGTTTCTGTCCATAAATGCTGTTTCTTTCCGATTCAATGAGAAACAGAACAATTCCCCGGTGTTTTTGTATGGCTTCCAGCTAATTTAGACACAGTTGTAAATTCTCATGCAAGCCTGTCACTCTGTACAAGATTTCCAGTTAAGAATTTTGATTAAGTTCTGGGAAGGAGCACCAAAATACTAAATTGGGTTGAGTTTCTCTGAGTCTGTGCAAGATCTGATGGTTCTTACATTATTAACATTAACATCCAAGCAGACTTTAATATTAGAAAGCCAAGCAGAGACTAGGCTCGCACATCACATAAATCAGGGGTCTCCAACCTTTGCAACTTTAAGTCTTTAAGCTTTGCTGGCTGGAGAATTCTGGGAGCTGAAGTCCTTCAGACTTAAAGTTGCAAAGGTTGGAGACCCCTGACCTAAATCATGGTTTTTAAGCGGTTTGCTGGCTGGTTTGCACTTTATTACTAGCTCAGAAACCATGGTTTATAAACTAAAATTGTACTCACACAACATATTGCTAACAATACAAAATCGATCACACATGTTCTGGCTTAGTTTATTATACGAACAAGAATACTAAATACTTATTAGCAGCCCATAACAAAGTTAATGGGCAAACAAAAGACTTGGCTTTTCTTTTCTATGACCTGCAGCAGAGTCTCTAGAACAGGGGTCCCCAACCTTTGCAACTTTAAGTCTGAAGGACTTCAACTCCCAGAATTCTCCAGCCAGCAAAGCTTCAGACTTAAAGTTGCAAAGGTTGGGGACCCCTGTTCTAGAAAGCTTGACTTACTTATCACACCACCTGGTGCTGAATGGCTTATATGCCTAAAATGTCATTCTTTTACTTCATCATTTAATCCAGGTTATTAAAAACCGTGATCTTCTGGAAGTTAAAGGCCAGATTTCCTGATTCTCTTTGTGGCTCTATGGATTGCATTCAGATATCCAAACCACCCTCCTCCTTTGTCTTGAATTGTTCCAAGCAGAGTTCTTCAATGGGTCTAAAAAGCTAAAGTAGAGCCCCAGCTCATTGATACACAGCTGACAATTATTTACTGGAAGGATGAAATCTGGACAAGCCAATGAACATACGTTATTTTGAAAAGTTCTGAATATTATTCTAGGATAAAACAAAAAGTCACTGGAAATTCATTCAGAACCTTTTAACTTGCTTGGTATTAAATACTTGTCAACAGAAAATAATGTCTATGCAAGATGGCCAACAAGGGATGCGGTGGCTCAGTAGCTAAGAAGCTGAGCTTGTTGATCGAAAGATTGGCAGTTCAGTGGTTCAAATCCCTAGTGCTGCGTAACGGGGTAAGCACACATTACTTGTCCCAGCTTCTGCTAACCTAGCAGTTCGAAAGCATGTAAAAAATGCAAGTAGAAAAATAGGGACCATATTTGGTGGGAAGGTAACAGCGTTCCATGCGCCTTTGGCATTTAGTCATGCCAGCCATATGACCACGGAGATATCTTTGGACAGTGCTGGCTCTTTAGCTTTGAAATGGAGATGAGAACCACCCCCTGGAGTCGGAAACGACTAGCACATATGTGCAAGGGGTACCTTTACCTTTAAGATGGCCAACATTTTCAGTCCTTGCTTGGAGATACATAGAACCAACAGACGTTGTCTGTAGTAGTAGTAGTAGTAGTAGTAGTAGTAGTAGTAGTAGACTGTCAACTCTCCCCATTCCTAAAAGGTCTGTAAGGGGTGTGCATAAGCATACCAACATGCCTACTGTCCCTGTCCTAATTGTTCCCTTTTATTCGTATCCATTTCATGTATTCATAATCATGTTTATATTTATATCTGTTACCTAATATATGCTTGATAAAAATAAATAAATACTTAAATAAAATAAAAACATTCTTCTTCACTGTCTCCTTTCATCAGTGATTCAATGGGCTACTTCTGATGGCATTATATAATATATTTATTTATCATATTTAAGAACTGTCTATCTCCATCGCAGAGGGACTCTTATATGGCAGGATGTGCTTTTTATTTAAAAGGATCGCCTTTCATTTTGCTGTTTAATGAAAACACAACTGACAGGAAGATCCATGTTACAAAATCAGCTTCAATTCTTTTTGTATCAGCCTTTGTACCCAGAACTGAACCTCTGCATATTTGCTTTCACCATCTTTCAATGAATTGCAACCAAATCCATGCTGATCTACCCACCTCTTTCTACCTAACCAAACCAGCTGTAATAAATAGAAAGTGATACGAGCAGGCAAAGATCTGGGGTTTTTTTTCCCAACTCAAGCTCCTTGTCTCTATGTTTTAAAAAAGGAATTAGATGCAACCTCCCCCCCCCCATATGCATAACCTCCCCCCCCCACCAAAGCTGATGGGGGAAGGCAAACCATCCTGTAAAGCTATTGGTCCTAAGGAAGCTGCTGTGGCCTAGAGGTAGAGCTCTTGCCTCACAAGCAGGAGGTTGTGAGTTCGATCCTAGGTAGAGGCACATGTAGGGTCTCTTGCTTGGGCAAGGGGTTGGACTAGATGACCTGCAAGGTCCCTTCCAACTATGTTAATCTGTTAAAGAACGCTTTAACTGAACTTCCAGTTCCCTGACCCGCAAATAAAAAATATTTCACAGTTCAAGTAAAGTTTTCACATTGGCTATAACATCAGTGAGAGATGGTCTTTTCAGTCTTGGTTTTTTCACTGTCACGACAGTAGAAATCTGGTGAATATTGCTGAGAATGACTGCAAGCGATAAAGTCACAACCCTCCCCACTTACTCATCAGTAGCAGCTGCTGCTGAATCAGTGTGGTGAACAATGAGAACAAGGGGAAGGTGGAGGATGGAAGATCACACATTCCGCATGAATACCCATGGACAACTACAGATGTTTGAACATTGTGACTATGACAACACTATTCCAACATGACATGGCTCAAAGTTATTTAGGCTGAGACTGAAAGCTCTAATTATGCACTTCAAAATTTCTACCATCTCATATTTGACTTTTGATAGGCCATTAAGTTTTAAAAAAATGCTTCAAACGAGCAGCACCTAAAAGATAATAGGTTATATTTTGTACATTTGATTTTATCAGATGAAGAATATAGAAAACAGGCTTAAGAAAAATTCAGCATGAAATAAATTTAGACTATCAAAATCATTGTTGCTAATCTGGATTTCAATTGAATAAAACCATTAATTATTATTTACTTATTTTATTAGATTTCTAGACCGCCCCCCTCTCCCCTGGGGTTAATTAATTAGCAGTGCTAAGACAATGTTGTTATTTCCAATGAGTGCTGTTGTAAATGTTTTCTCTGCTGATAGTATGTGTCTGAAATTTAATTGAGCTATCACAAATGGATGTTTGTACTATCTACTTAATTATTTGTTTTATTTTTCTAAAGTCATGAGTTCCACCAGCCAAATCTAGCTGAACACAGTAACTGACAGTATTTGGGGATTTGGAACAAGGATACGTCTGGAGAAATGCTAAGCATATTTTTCCTTTAGAATAGAATAGAATAGAATAGAATATTTATTTCTATAACCGCGTCCTCTCCCCGAGGGGACTCGGAGCGGTGCACTGGGAGAAATTAAAACAACATAAAATATATACATAGATAAATACAATAAAAACAAATTAAATCTAACTATCCCTGCACTAAAATTCCCATTTTTAAATTAACATTTCCTAACCCCTAAGGTAGAGACTAACCTAGGCCGGCCAAGCAGAAAAAGTGAGTTTTTAATTTCTGACGGAAGGAGCGGAGGTCCGTGGTTGTTCTAATGTCGGGGGGAAGGTCGTTCCAGAGGGCTGGGCCCGCCACAGAGAAGGCCCTTCCCCTGGGCATCGCCCGCTGACAAAGTCTAGTGGACGGCACCCGGAGAAGTCCCTCTCTGTGGGAGCGAATCAGCCGGGAGGATGTATGGGGCAGAATCCGATCCCGCAGATAGCTTTAGTACAAGAGTTCACTTTCTATAAAGAAAGGCCATTTTAAAGATCTTAAATTCTTCCCAATCTCCACAAAACATTCCAAACATCAAATCTAAATGGCCACATGCCAAAAAGATAAGGTTATGCTCCTGTATTCATATAGAGTTCTCTGTAGACAAAGAAAACAAAGTCTGCCAGTGTAGCTTTAGGACAATCTATATCTGTTGATATCACTCTCTTCTTCACAACTACAAAAGGGTCAAGAAGACTGTATCTTTTTTGTGTGTGGCAAGCTTGTCTACCAAGAAGGTTAGATGTAACATAGGTGGGCAAAAAATCACCAAAACAGATGCTGACAGTCCTGGTGAAGCGATACACATT
The DNA here is from genome assembly GCA_039707465.1 of Rhabdophis nuchalis. Lineage (NCBI taxonomy): Eukaryota > Metazoa > Chordata > Lepidosauria > Squamata > Natricidae > Rhabdophis > Rhabdophis nuchalis. Next base: position 92,863,050 of record CM077648.1, on the reverse strand, counting down.
TGGTCCAAAAAGTTGGTGGCAACTGAACAACAGAGCACTTTGCCTACTCACAAATTCTGGTGTAGTTTCTGCTCTTCTATGTGTGTTAACAACTCAGTTCATATGAAGTTGCAATGTAGAGTTGTTTGAGAAAAAAAATGGAAGTATTTTTAAAAGTTAAAATTGTTTATAAGGATGAGGGATTTATAATCCCCCATATTTTGCTGGGTATAGTTTCCATAATCTCTGAACGTTGACAATGTTAGGACAGAGGGATGGAAGATGTGTCCCATTACCAGGAAAGACTTCAACTTGTTCCAAAACAATTCTAGACACGTGTCTGCCCACTCTTCTGCTTAAATACCGGTACATTACATACATACTTCTATTTGTTCAATGTCATTTGCGTGAATAGTTTGCGAATGTTGGGCCAAACATGATAAAAACTTACATTCCTTAGGTGTAGGATAACCTATTCTCACACAAACAATTTTAGCACCTACCAGTTTCCAGCAGTGGCACAATTTAAAAAAATGTCCTCCCTTTCTATTCACACAGCACATGGCCACATTTAAGAGGATAATTTTATTAGTTTTGATTTCTCACATTTTCTGAGTTTTCTACTCCAGTTCTCTTTTCCATTTGCCATTTGTTTACAGTTTTTTAAAAAAATGTGTATGTTAAAATGAATTTTTCCAAATGGTTGATTTAATATCCATTTCTTTGTCATTCTTATTAGCATATGCATTTTCCTTATTTTTTTTCCAACGTGCACATTAGAATGCACAATACAGAGTGGAGAATTGCTTCATCAGAAAAGTACCATTCCTGAAGGATAATTTGCAGTTTTGTTTGAGTATTGGTTTAGGACAGTTATGGCGAACCTTTTTTGGCTCGCGTGCCAAAAGCGGAGGGAGTGCAGGAGAGTGTGCGCGCAGGCGTACCACACATGCGCGCACTTCCCCCCTCTGGTTTGCTCATAGGGTCATTTTTCGCCCTCCGGAGCCTTCAGGAGTCTCCTGCCCTCCGGAGCCTTCAGGGAAGCCTCCGGAGGGTGAAAAATGGTCTCAAAAGAAGGCTGAAGTCAACTGGACATGCGTGCTGGAGCTGACAGGGTAATGCCTCGCGCGCCTTAACAAATGGCTCCGCGTGCCCGTGCCATAGGTTCGCCATCATGGGTTTAGGACAAATCATTTACTAGGTTTCATGCAAATACAAGCTGAACAATTTTCTCATTTTCCTATGCTGTCAGACTTTTTTTCTGAGAATATTAATATAAAAACATTGGATGCAATTCACACTCCTCAATTCATGAATAACAGTGCATGCACTAAGGCATGATGAAAAAGGGACCAGGAAAAAAAAGCGTCAATATTATCCCTCCACAATTTTCTTGCTACGATTTTATTGTTTATGCATGCCTAGTTTTGATGTGCCAATATTATTGGATGGATAGTGATAAAGGTAGGGCATATCCTGAGCTATTGCACCCACCCACCTCCAACCTGGTCTTCCATTTCAAGGTGTGCTGGGTTTCAACCATTGATTTCTAACCAGCATAACTACTGTATGTATGGCAAACATACAGTATTATGGCTGTTCACCACTCTGAGTCCCGAGATGGAGAAGGGTGGTATATAAGTTAAATAAATGAAACTATGAATTTCAATTTAAACATTAAATGATGCACAATAAGGCAACCGTCTAACTTCATCTGTACATCAATATGATCTGAGCTGCCCATAAACTAATCAAGAAAAAGAATAAACAAAGAGGACAACTCTATCCACAGCCGTTGTTGAAAAAAGCATATTCCATCTAGACATCATTAGGAAATGGATTGAGAATAACATTGCCTTTTTTTTTCATCATATACATCAATGGTATTTGATGTGTTTGGAATACTGTTTACTAGTATATTTATGTTTGGAGTAGAAAGAAAAATATAATAGAAATATAGTTGAGAAGAGTGAATAGTTAGGAGATTCCTTAAGAAATCAAAAATAGAACATGCAGGATTCTTAGCTTAGGAAGAAGGCACCTGAGGAAGGGATTGGTGGACAATCGAACTGTTTATGCAGCATGGCATTAAGAAAGTGGGGTGGAGACAGCTTTGTTCCTCTGCCAAAACACCTGGGCCAACTTGTGATCCACTGAAGTTGACTGGATTGACATTCGGAACAATCAAAAGAAAGCACTTCTTCAACCAGTGCATAATAATCCTAAGTGAGTTGTCTTTAAAGGTGGAATGGATACATTCATGGAGGAAAATCGATTAAGGGCTTTTAGTCTTGAAAAGTCACTATGATCTTTGCATTAGAGGCGGTGTTGCTCTAAAATTAGTTGCAGGCAAACAACAGCAGAAGAGAAATATGTCTCAGTCTTCTATTTGTGAGCATCCAGTTGATCAATGGGAAACAAAGTTGGGCTTTGGTTTGGTCCTATTCTTATATTTTCAAAAATATGCTGATTAGGAATAATAGTGGATTTAGAGGCCAACACCTTTGGAGGACATCAAATTGGGAACACCGAGTTACTTGATTAAAAAGAATACATGGAAAGAAGCACAGTCGCTTATGTACTATGATGCTGTCAAAAACTCTCAGGAACACTTTCACCAAACTAGCATTGGTTTTTGGTCTGTGTGCACTGTGCTGATGCTTAATGTATCTTGCAGTGTTCCGTGCTTAATGATCCTCTTCCAAATACCTGAATTTGCTCATAAAAAACTAAATGTACTGTACACCAGAAATGTTCATGACAAATGTTTATGACAAATTCACCTTCCTCTTCTCATGAATACATGCAGCAATTAGGCAATCACAAGTCTTAAGCATTCTTTTCTTTTTGCAGCCTCAGTAAATTCCTATGGATTTATTTTGGGGAACAGTTTTTATTCCTGTTGGAATGCGTTATTGGATATCTTCTCCAGGAGAGGGTGCTGTAAATAGCAGCATTTTAGTCTCTACACGCAGCAGCCTGGCCTGCTGCGTGTAGAAAGAAAGACAATAACAAAATGCTGATTTTGTTATTGTCTTTCTTTCCAAATGGATCAGGCTCGCACTCCTCGCAACATGTAGAAGAATCCACACGTACATCTATCTCTACAATTCTTTAGGGATTTTGCACTTCTGTCTTTGCAAAAATGCCCTTTCAATTTGTCAGTATCTCCAAGGCTTCTACATCTCATGAATTTTCTGGGCGGGAAAAACCCTGCACTTCTGTAGCTTTCTCGGTGAATCTGGCAGACAATAATTTTTTTAGCATTCATTCTTAGGCGCTAGATACTATTTCCATTTTTTTTAAAAAGTCCTCGAGAAGAATCAACCAACAAATTATAATATGCATTTTTTTTAAAAAAAACCCTTCTGTTCTACTCTTACTCTATCCTCACGGAAATTGGCAAAATGGATAAAAATTTCATTTTCACTGCATTCAACTTCCAAATGATGTAGACATACTTACACTTAAAAAATCTATGGATTTTAGCTTAGTCTATTTTGTGAAACCAGTTAGTTTTGAATGTTCAACAAACCATTTAAAAGCAAACTGTGACTTGAACCTAATGTCTAAATCTGGCTTGATCATGATGAGAATTAAAACAGTATCAATTGAGAATTATCCTCTGTATTGTCCTCTAAATGAAATTAGATCTCAATTTTCATTTTATTTATGCAGTAATCATTCAGATAAATCATTCATCTATTACAGCCCTTTGCCTGAATTCCTTTTATTGGTCAGCAATTAATTTTTAGAAGAGATTTAAGGATCTGTTCTATAAATTTATAGGAACTGAAAATTCTGCTCTCTTCATCATTAACATATTAATGATAGTACATTAACACTATTAGTAATGTTCAATTACCTACATTTTATTTCAAAGTGTCTTTAACAATTAAAAATCACATATAATTTTTTTTCAGGCATAATTGTAATTCTACACATTCCAGAACTGATCTTCAATATTAAACCTGCCAATACATTTATTCAACTGATTATTCAACTTTGAACAGAATCAACATTGAATAACGTGAAAGTCTATTAATCTTTAATATGCCACAAAAGTATTGGTTTTGCTGCAAGAAATGAGCAATTATCCTTCTTCTGGGGAAAAAATATAATGGCCTCTGCAAAACCAGGAACTACAAGGCAAATATTCTGGATGTGAACCTGTGCATCTAACGAAACTCATGAGCAGTTTTTGATATCGCTTGGGTATATAATTGTTAATGCTCCCATATCAGTTTACATGTGCACTCAAGCTATTATATATATTTCCCAACATATACAGATAGCAAACGATATTCAGATGCTGTGATGTATATACCTATGATGATTAATATAATGTAACCAATGATATTCTTGTTACACTCTATGAAAGCTAAGGTAGGACTTTGAAGAAGCAGGATAGAAAAAATATTGGCCCTTTTGAATGTTGGGGTTGGAGAAGATTCTGGGAATATTGTGAACAGTCCAGAAAGCAAACCAATGGATCATCAAACAGATCAACCCAGGGTTCTCACGTGAAGCCGAAATGGCTAGGCTCAATTGTTTTTTACACCAGACACACTAAGTGAATAAGCTAGTTCTCTGCTGAAATCTATTATGCTAGGAAAGTTGAAAGGAAAGAGAAGGAGGGACGACCGGCGGCAAAGTGGACGGACTCAGTTTGAGTGGCAATGAGTACACCATTGGGAAGACTTGAGGGATGAGGTGAGGAACAGATTGTTTTGGAGAAAATCTATCTGCGCGGTTGCTAAAAAGTTAACACTGACGTGATGGCACATAATCAATCAATATGTGGCAAAAATAAAAATGTACCCACGAAGTAAGCACATGCAATTCCTGCAATAAAAGATAGCACTGTGTAAAAATTCATTACACATGAGATCATAAGTCATTGATTGAGAACAAGAACAACCTGGTAGTTGAGAACTACCCCAAATCTCAGTTCAACTCTGATACTGCATGTAAAAACTATACAACATGCGAGGTTACTTTAGACAAGCTATTCGCAGTGAAGTAGGAATATTATGGGCATAAATTGTAGTCTTATCATGAGAGCATGATGTACTAAAAAAATTAAATACAATTTTAAGGGATCTTGGTAAATACAGGTTTTCTCTTCCCATTAAAATATTAATTTTCCCATGGGGTGGCAGGTATTATTTCCACAATGAATAAGGCAAGTACCTATCTGTAAAAAATTCAGAGGAATTTACAAATTGTAGGAAGATTCTCCATTATAGCAGACTATGGGAGCAATAATACAGGAATTTGGGTGAGTGAGTGGGGAGTAATCTTTTGGATATTGCCACTGAAAAAAATATTGATAAGAGAAGGCACTTAAAAAAAAAAAATCTCCTGGATAAAATAGAGCTGATACGGTCTTAGTTTCTGATTGTACAACAGTTACAAATTCAACACATCAGGCAAAAGGCATGTACTTTAATCCCTAGGGAGTAAAATAGTTGCACTTGAGCTACAGCAGATGCTTTGGAGATGTGATGAGAAGCAAGACATAAACACCAGTATGGTTTATGGAACTAGTAAAGGAGTTTGTTGCGTTTTATGTGCTAGTGAGTTATATTCTGGAATATACCTTAAAAAATAAACAGAACTTCATCAGCACGCAACTGTGATTTGGAATTTTAATTATTTTATTTTTGTCCAGGAAACACAGCGCATGAGGCAAAGTTTGTTTGTTTTAGTCTCTGGCCGAAAGTGTTGTATAAAAGATAAACGTTGATGCTGTTTGTTTGTCATTTTAGCAGTGAGTGCAGGCATGCTTGTCAGGACAAGAGAAGCGGCAATCCAAACTTCCAGTTCCATTTTAGGAATCAGGCCAGTTTCTAATTCCTGGACAGGTTCGTATATTAATTGCCTGCTCTGGAATAGCCCGTCCCTCAAGGTGAGGATAGCCCTCTCCTTGCCAACATTTAGGAAGACAATGGAAACTTTCACCGAATGCAAGAGTTTTGAAACTGGAAACATCTGGGAGAGGATTTCCGATTTGTGAACTATTCTACAGTTAACTAAGATAGCCAAGATAATATGAATCATATTAATTTTACTACTGGTTTTGATCACTATTAAATGCAGCATTAGTCTAATGTTAGCTTTAAAACGTTTACTCTGTGTTTTATTAGTTTGTAAATCTCTTTTTTATTTTATGTTTTCTTGCATTATGCTTTTAAAGAACTGTTAAATAAAATTTAATTTGGGGTTTATGATATTTATTGGGGTACTATAAATATCAGGAATTGATAGAGCAGGTGACGTACGTAGGCATGTAAGAAATAAGCATATTAGGTTATTATTATAACATATAAACAAAGAGATTTAAATCTTTCCTGCACTTTTATAAGAAAAGTATTATTTGTCAGTTAATGGGTATGGACTGTTTTTGAGCCATTGGCTACATTTGCCGTGTGAATAGTGTGCCAAGAGTTGAACTCCTAGAAAAGACAAAAGGTCAGAACAAAACCTAAATGTGATTAAATAGAAATTAGTTAATTAAATAATGTTCATGACCATTATTTCTATTTTTAATAATTCACCTCTTCTTTTGTATTAAAAAGTGCAACCCAGGGACAATTTCTGCAGAATTTACGAGGCTGTTTCAAACCTGGGGCCACCATTGCTCAAAAGTGTTTTTGTAATGCAGTTTATTTCATTTACCCTAGGGAAAAATGAAAGCTATTTTCTTGCTTTTTTCATACCATAAATTAGACTTCTGTAGCCCAGTGCCTTCTGAAGGTATTGGACTATATCATTTTATTCCATGGGATGGGAGTTGTAGTCCAACATATCCGGAGGATATCTGGTGCCCAAAAGGTATCCTACAGACTTGTTATTGTCATTGCCCATTCCCAAGTTGTGACTAAAGCAATACAATTACTGTAACATCAATCCACTAAAAGCTATTTATTATGTTGCCCCTTGATTGCAATGGATGCAATGGTATGTGAGAATACCTCTGGGAGATGGAGGGAAAAGATGCCACTTGGATACAACCTGCAGCTGCATAATGGGCAGAGATGGAATTTACAGAATTTACAGAGACGGCAAAAAGTTTCTACTATCAAACTTGCAAGATTCTCTCCTCACAATTCAGTAGAATTAGGTCACCTGATCGTTTTCCTGCCTAATCTACCTGGGAAGGCAGACGTGGGGCTTCTACAGTTTAGAAATCCTGGAAGTCTCAAGGACAGGAGTGGCAGATGTAGGTCCCATCAAACATAGTCATGAGATCTGGGAGATGCCCTCTGTATGTCTGGGGTCAGAAAAGAAAATGACTTTGGTTCCAAACTTAACATTTTAATGATTGACATTCTGCCGCATGTGGGTTTTATACTGAAAGCATGAAGTGAAATTGTTTTATTTTTTTTTAAACTCAAAATATTTATTTATTTATTTATTTTGGATTATATAGTTAAGATAATATTTATTTAAGGAATATTTAGCATGATTTTAAAATGTTGGCAACAAGATATAAAAAGAGAAAAAAGAGAAATGCTGTGTAAGGGAAGAGCGATACAAGGAAGTTTTTGTTAACAAAAGCAAACAAGACAAAGCAAATAGAAACATAAATCAGGATTATTGAGAAAGCAGCCAGACCCTTAGATATGTTGTGACTGCTTTCCTAAAACCAGAACTAACCAAGCAGGATCACAGCAAATGGCAATAAATATAATGGGATATTAAGGCAAAAAGGGAAATATATATAGTCAAGAGTTGTGCCTGAAACAAGATATATATACTACTATATACTATTAAAAAAGAAGTCAGAGATATTCTATGGAGCTCTTCATAATATAGAGTATAATTAGCAGGCCCGTGATAATAATAATGATAATTGTATGATGATTAATTATAATTATAACTGTATGATGATCTGATCATGTGGTACCCTAAGGGTGTTTATATATAAGCAGATTCTGTTGAATTCAACGTGCATTGTTATTTTGATGTGTTTAAGAGTATAGCCTTTCATTTTGAAATACATACAGGCAAAATACAATAAGAGTAAGTGCAGCATCAAATTTATAAAAATGAAAACAGAAATATGGCTATCACTCCATGTCCTCTTTTCAAACCAGACATTTTCAAAAGCCAATGGCTACAATCTAGTATCATCAATGAGCTTGAAGTTGACTTTAAAATAAACTAAGAATTTGGTATATCACCCACTACGCCTACAGAAGGAATGTACTTCGAAATTCTTTTTATTTGATTTGCCCTTGCAGGAGTCACAATATTTAGTATGGTTGATTTTTAACACTATTGTAATAGTTCAATAATTACTGCATCCAATAATCAGAGAAAAAAATAGAAAGATGATTCCTGCTTTCATCTAATAAGAAGGAGTTATAGATATTATTCACTGCCATTTAATCTACTAATTGCCAATATGATTGACACTGATTTAACATTTGCAGTTTCTATTTCTCACTGATCTTAATGCAATTAAATAAAGACATTGATTGCTTTATTGGTTTATATCTCAACACTGTCTATATTTACTAGTTTACAACTAACATACCAATATTCACAGAAATAACTTTGTAGCTGGTCAAAGAACAACTCCTCATAAATAATTGTTTATAAGGAGTAAAAAAAAAAAATATATATTAAAAAAATTATTCAACTAAATAAATAAAGGTTAAATAAATATTTATTTAATATAAAATTAAATAAGTAGCGGTGATTTTTAATTGAATGGATTGGTTTCCTAAGACTTAAACTGTCTGGGTGTCAAAACTATGGTAATCTGGTTTCAAATGCCAAATATTAGTAGCAGCAGTGGCAATAGCAGCATTAGTAGTAACACTAGATTTACTAGTCTATGCAATAGTGAATGCTAACAGACTCCTGAAATAACGATGTCTTCGTAACCTTAAGAAACCAGAGTTTATCAAAGTAATTCGTCATGACTTGCTTACAAAAATGCTTCTGTAGGATTTTTGGGGGAAAAATGAGATATGAGCAGGGTTTCCTAGAAATCTTATTTGTGATCTACCATGTTTGTTTATATTCATTTATTTTTTAGGAAGCCCTTTTGTTTAAGTTAATCAAAAGAAGTAAGAACAGATTTTGATAAACCGGAATCAACAAATTAGTCTGTCAAATATTTTGTGAATGCTCTCTAGCACCAAAGAGACGAACTAAAATACTGGAGGAAATAGGTTTCACAGAGGTTCTGCAATTTAATATGACTTGCACTCAATATCTCTGTTTCACGTCTACCTAATCCAGAAAAATAGTTGCCTTTAATTCACATAGCTAAAGAATTGAGACCCAAATCCTTAATATTACGTTTGTTTTCACTAAGAAAATCCCAGTGTCTTAATGGAGTATGTATCAAACAATTTTAGGGAGGTAACTAAAAAAAACAAACATGCTGCATATGAAGTTAGATCACTAGCCCAGCTCAGTTGTTTGTCCTATTAGCCAGTGGCTCTTCAAAGTTTAAACATTTTCAGCCCTACTTGAGAAGAACATAGTCAGTTCACTATGCAATATGTACTATTGTACACTATTGAACTCTAGTCAGTCATTTGCCTTTTAGCTGAAGTCAGTTACAAATGTGCCAGAAAAGCAGTGGAATTCTTAACCCGACATCACATGGGTAATATGTTGCTCCCCATAACCAAATTGCTTAGCAAAATGAATCACATGAATTAAGCCTTATTTAGATATTTGGAAGGAATGATAGTCGGGTGGGATGGGACCAAGTCTTGAAAGCAAGCAGTGTGGCTAGATCCTGGAATTTCGAGTCCGTTGTTGTTTATATTTCCTTGTCTGAAGGAATCACGTGATATGATGAAAATTATATATTTCATTTGTTTTGTTCCAAAGCTATTTTCTAACATTCCACTATCTGGATAAAAGTAGATTTTTTTAAACCCCAATTCCGAGGATCATATTAGAAATAATGTAATTAATTTAATGTTTATGAAATGTTAAATGAAATTAACTTTTAATTGCTTCAAATGTGGTACAATGAATTCAAAAGAATATCCCACAGCAACAGAATCCAACTTTAAGGTTTATTTGGATGATAAATCAAAAGCAAGTCTACCTCATCTGAGACTTGGAGACTTTGCACGAAACTCCTGCATGTCCAAAATTCTAAAGTTATAACACAATATGACAGGAAGAGAGGCAAATTTTATACTTTACCCTTAATCATCTTTCTAAATGTTTGATTAGACTTCAGTGTATAAGTCATCTTATACTTTCCCCACAAAATCAGCTAACATCTAATGCGAAAAAGCCCCATGCTAAAATAACCATTTTAATTATGCAAATAAATCCTTAGGATATAGCATCAGGATTATCTGATGTGAAAATGCAACTATCAAAGGCCTTTCCATGCTTTGTTTCCACCCACTTAGTTTCAGTTCCATTGTGAGTCCTTTTTTACAAGATATAGTGAGTTGTAGCTGTTTTAAATCAATGAAGCCATAGGCACTCTCCAATGGATACCCTTGGCATCCTCATAATTGTATTCTAATAGGTTCTTTTAGACGTGATAATTGATTGTGTTTTCCTCCCAGCAGCAATCTAATGTGATCTGAATGCTGGGAAAACGTAGTGCTTCTAAAATGCAAGTGCTTCCTCAAATCTAGGTTCATATAACAGAAGAGCAAGGACAATGCAACAATACTGTTGGGTAGGTGCTGGCTTGTTCCTGCTAAATACGGAGTAGTATAGTTCCATAAAGATAACTGCGTTCCTCAGTTTAATCACCCAAAAGTTACAAATGCCCAGTTCATCAGCCAAGTATTACCTATTTATAAAGGAGGAATTAGCAACATAGAGGATGCTATATTTAATTTTAAATTCCTCACCTCTCCGCTTGTCACTAATCCTATACCAAATCCCATCATCACATCACTTTCAGACAACTACAAATTATTTGTCCCTGTGATTAAAAATGAGATGGTTTCTAATAAGAACAAACTGCTTCTTTCATTGTACCTGCATCTCACCACATCATTAGTAATCATTTTCTTCTTTCTCCCCAAAAGAAGCATTTGTTTTCCCTCATGAAGGAAAAAAATGTAGTTATTTGAATTGTTTTAGAGGATAAAACGTCTCTTTTCCAATGTTGTTGGATTCCTGAAAATCATTGTTCCAGTGTTAGATGTTAGATGCTTCCCAGCAGAACAAAGACCTTTGGTTTGACAAGGAAGCAAAGGTTTAAACTTGCCTATCCCACTTGGGTGCCCTCCAAATGCCTCCAAATGTAATTTCCATCATTCCCTGCCAGCACATCAAATGCTTTGGATTAGAAGATGATCAAAGATTTAGACTGAAGGGACACAACTGACCAAAAGAAGGGCAGAGTACATAGTATCTGAAATAAAAACTCATGGGCCTGAATGGCCAGGTCAACTGGACCTCATGGCAGAGATAAGAGAATAGACAAGATCAAAATGTGAGCTAAATTTTATATTGAGAGCACTCTGGATATTTCATTCTATTGGCTGTCTGCCTATTCTTTGACACTGTCTATCTTAACACCATAAATCATGAATATACGTATATCCATTAAATCAATACTTGCTGAGCTTCTCCCACTCTCCATTGTGCCTCTATTTGACCTTGCCTTACGTGGTTTCTTCACCCCCCCACTCCCCCACCCACCGAATTGTTCTTACCTCCAGAGCTTCCCAAGCGTCTTACTAAGTTCTGCATTGTGAAGGTGAGGATACTGATCAGCCAGCTTCCTCCGGGCTGCTTGAGCCCACACCATGAAGGCATTCATAGGCCGCTTGACATGGGGCTTGCTCTTGCTGCTTCCATTGACACGCACAGGCATGGGCACTAGGGTCCAATCATAACCACTCAGTACCTGGCTCACTGCCTCCCGGATGCACACTGGAAACTTATCATCATCTGCCTCTGTGTCTTGTTGTTCCTTCTTCACTTTCCCCATCTCACCACTGCCGGAGTTGGTAAGATGAGAGTTGGTGTCTGATGCCATGGAAGGTCCTGGTGAAAGGCAGTTATGGTCTTCAGAACCAACAGGACTCATTTCTACTTCAGAAAGGTCTTGATCATCTGTCATGGTTTCCTCTTGATTTTACCCTTCAAAAATCAAGTCTTCAAGCTGGAACTACCATTTAAAAAATAGATGTGAATATTAAAGTCAAAAGTGTTCAAACTTTCTGAACAATCAAACAAACAGCCAGTAACCATTAAAAAAAACACCAGCCAGGGCTATATTTTATCACTTGCAAAACCCAATGATCAAAAATGGGAGGAAAAGGTCCAAATTAATTGATGCTTCCAATTCTTGTTGGGGACGTTTCTAATATGGCAACCCAATTTTTGAACATATGAGCATAAAGTAAAAGTTGGGGTGGTCTTAGAGGGGTGAGAATAAAAAAAATTATGTCCGTGTTCTAATTTGTCCTACTACATTCCAAATATGGCTTCTAATATAAGCTTCTTTTGAGACTGAAGTCAAAAATATTGGCAGCGGGGGAGAAATAGGTGGTTTTAGTATTAAAGGATCATAACATGAACGCCTTGTGATTGTGTAAGACGTACATTTCAGAATGCGTCTTTACACATTGTGCCCTTTGAAGCCAACAGGTAAAAGCAGCACAGAGGGGATACAAAGATTTTGTCTTTAGGTTTTCGTCCTGTTTAACTTACACTCTGATTAAAAGCAGGGGGAGAAACCTTTTAGGAAATTCAAATCTGTTAGATTTAGTTCGTCTTTACTTCCACCACCACTTAGTTTCTCTGAGATATTATCCAACCATAGGGAAACAATATTTAAAAATAAAATTGACCCAAACACCTTCAATGAAATTAGCCAAACGAAAAGTTATATGTTTACGTTAGTTTGAACAGAACAGTAGCAACTTTGCTAACATCTGCTAAAGTAATAAGTGAAGTGAAAGCTGTCAGTTGGTTAAAAAGAAAGGAGAGAGAGAGAGAAAGGGGGAAAAAAAAGAGAAGAAGCAAGTTACCAAGTGCAGGTAAGGAAACTTACATCAGCCAGTGTCGGGCAAATCCTGAGTTAGCTGTAATTTGTGTCCCACGAGCCTCTCTGTGTCTGTTCTCTTTTCACGAGGCTAGTAGCTTTCAAGAGCTGTGTGCTGGGAGAACTATCAGAAGTGCCATTCCTGGAGGGAGGCTTGGTTGCTCCTAATACCCTGCATGAATGTCTCTGTGACTGGCTCGTTGCTTAACACTGGGGGAGGGAAAGTCAAAGGGTGGAGCTAAGAGCTCTCTATGGCCCAAATACATCCATTGTATGCAGACAGGAGACGTTCAGCCTCCCCATCAACTACATTTCAACCCCCATCTCAAATTAACACTTTTCTATCATATGGCCTATTTAGAAGGTGGCTATAGTCAACTTTTATTTCATCTTTTCAGACGTTTAGCGCCAGACCTTCCTTTCTTCCTCGCCTTTTTCCTTTCTTTTGTTTGAAAAAGGACCACATTAAGGACCACTGTTGTATCATTTGTCTACAGAATGAACAAACTTTGTGTGTCATTCCCTATTACGGCTACACCAACAGTTTTATTTTTATTTATTTCTATACGTACACATCTCTATATGAGTGTGTGAATAATAGTTCATTATTCAATACGTGCATCTACTAAAAATATGATGGTCTCCACGTATGCAAAATTATATGGAACTGCCTTTAGGATGAAGCTTACTGCTCAAGTATTGGAAGCCTGCCCCACCAGGGCAGGCTTCCAATACTTGAGAGTTCTGAGAACCCTCAAAATAAATGCTTTCCTCCTACAAAAAGAGCTCAGAACATTCTAGCAAATAAGAACAATCTAGAAAGACTTGTAATTGAATTGCCTGTTGCCAGTTACAGTTCGGCCTGTACTTCTCAACCATCTCAACTTTTAGATACATGGACATCAAGTTCCAGAATCCCCCAGTCTACATATTGAAGGAAGTTGAAGTCAACACATCTTAAAGTTGCCAAAGTTGAGACACACTGAGGTAGGTGATACTTCTTTTGGAGGCTACATTCTTGGAAGATACTGAGGGCAAGGAATTGGTGGATTGATTAAGAGCTTCTCCCAAAAAAGATGATTTGGGACAATTTTGAAAGAGTTTTGTGGGAGGAAGTGTAAATTTGTACTTTTACAGTTATGTAGTTTATTGTTGTTGTTCAACCTGTAGTAGAAATTCCTGTCTATATAAACGCTCCTGAAATGCAGACAAAATTTAAATGTACCTCAGTGCAGTGACTAATATATGTCTCTGATGACCTCTATTGTATTCATAGAGAATCCCTCCTAGTATTTTTCCACATTCTTGTGGAGAAAACACATAAACAAAAAAAGAAAATTCTACATTTTTCTTTCCCTTTGAATTACCATTTTAAGTCTCCAATGATTCTTTCAATATTAATATTAATATTGATGGAATGGACCTGCAGACATTTAACAGAATCCTCAGGAGACAGCTCCAAAGATGCAGTAAAACTCAGGAAAGACATTTGCACAACAAAACCATAAAATATTAATTCAAGTATAGATGATTCCACAATCTTGTGGAATTCTCACTATTTCTGCATTCTAGTTGCAACAAAAAAAATTTTTTTTTAAATCAATTGAACCCTGGTAACTGTCACATGCTACCATTCCAATAAACAATTTTTTTTCCATTTAAGTACCCAAATGATAATTTTAACTGTGATGTCTAACAATCCCCATTCTAATATTATACCACAAATCAGATTATTGTATATTTGAGGTCATTGGTGAAATCTGGTGTTGCACAGGCTGTATTACCTATATCTCTATTTTTGGTTGGGGAGCTGAGAAATCATGTCTCAAAACAGGAAGTTGCTATATTTTTGTTTAGGCTAATTTTGAGAATGTAACTGTTGTCTTTCTCTCTGGTTTGTTGGGAAGATGCAGTAATAACAATGTCGTAGTATTTGCTCCAGCAAGCAAAGATGGGTGAAGGCAATCTTGAGATACTAAGACAGACAATAAAAGCAGCTGTGATATCAACATAGTAGCTGGACTCACAACTATTGCACACAAAGCCATAATGTGTTTAACCACAGTATATTTAATAAGTCGCAACTAGCTGGTTTCACATAACAACATGTTCTGTGAAACTAAACATGTTAAACTAAAACCAACTGAACAATATTACAGCTTAAGGTCTCTAGAAAGAATTAGACAACATCCTGCAGATTCTGTGAATGTAGGTCAGAAATGATCAAGGGCAGCTCTTAAAACCATTCCATATATTGCCATCCATTGAACAATAATTTTTAATATGACAGAAGAAGAAAATCATAAGTCTACAGAGAGGACCATATTCATGCATTCTGTTTTGTTATGTTTTATTTCTGTGCCACTTTCATTGATAGAGAAGCACAGTGATTTACAAAATAAAGGGGGAAATGAAATTATAACTCATGTTTAAAAATAATAAATACATACATACAAAATATATAATTAAAACAAATATCAATCATATAATAAAATAAAATAAAAACAGTTCCAACATGGGAAGTGGAAACCAATAATAGTATACATTTGGGTTTCAGATGTATGAACCCAGCTACTGTCCTTAATGCTATTACAGAAGGAGTAAGTGGATCTCACAGTTTAAAGATTGATATTATAGTATAGTTAGGCCTGGGTGCCAAATTGTGGTTTTAATATAGATTTGATCTATTACTTTGTTTATAATTTTTAACTGGATATTCCTTGAGTGTTTTTACTTGTTCTGGTCTCTGGTCTTTGACTGTAATAAGCTTGATTTGATTTGATTTGAATTATTACAGAAGAAATGAGAGTGGACCCACTGGGAGATGAAGGCTTAATCCTTTCTCAGTCATGTCTTAACTAAATTCCTAATGCCAAGTTGCCATTTGTCCCTCTATGGACAGTTACATTAAGGGTAGTAACTGTAGCTGGGTTCATGGTGGGCCATCTAAATGAGAAGAGGCAACCTTAAAGTCACTAGGTGGTATAAGGTTGCACCAGGTTGCACTACAAAACAATATTAACATCAGAATGGCAATTTTGTTCTCTTATAACAATAGTTAATGATATGGTTGCAGCAAAGATTATGACTGACAAATATTATACATCTGCAACAGTAACAATGGTCAAATTATCAACATAGGGTTTGGTAAATAACTGATGTTGTAGCAAAGGCCCTCCCCCTGCCTTTGAATTAACTTTTAACTTTTTATATTGCATTTTAACTATCTTTGCCTCTTATCTAAATTTTCCATACAGGTTTTATGTTTTCATATTTTACTTGCATACTGTCCAAACTCCCTGTCTGATGGATTTTAAATTTGATAAATGAAATAAAAAATTAAAAAATAAAGTGGGCAGATTAACAACGCATCATAAAAACTCACAAGTAAAATTGACTGGTTTTGTTAACAAATGTGTAACACATTGTTACTACTTTGGACTATAATAACCATAAACCCTAGCCAATGTAGCAAGTGTTCGGGGATTGTAAAGTTCAAGTCCCACTGGCTCAAGGTTGATTCAGCCTTCCATCCTTCCGAGGTGGGTAAAATGAGGACCCAGATTATTGAGGGGCGATATGGTGACACCGTAAACTGCTCAGAGATGGCTATAAAGCACTGTGAAGTGGTATATAAGTCTAAGTGCTATTGCTATAGCTATGTAGTTGTAGCCTAAAGCAATGTTTCTCAATCACAGCAAGTTTAAGATGGGTGGACATCGACTCCCAGCCAGCAACTGGTTGGGGAATTCTGGGAATTGAAGTCTACTCACCATAAACTTGCTAAGGTTGAGAAACACTGGCCTAAAGTATTTGAAAGATATTAATAGATCTACATGGTTGGAGCCATAATTAGAATTCAATGAAGAAACTAACTGATATTATGCATGTAAAATATATATTTGTGAAAACATGAGCATGTTTTTTCCCCCCTATGAGCTCCAGGATGCTGAAAATGTCCCTATACATCCCAGATTGACATAATTGTTGCACAAATACTACAAAAATCATTAAGTCACACCTAATATTACATCAAAATGTACCACTTTAAAAATATATTACGACATATAATGACATTATGACATATCATTCTGCAGCTATCTAAATTCTGTAAATTCTGACTATATTTTATGGAAAATATAGTGATAAATATATGTTTTCACAGAAAATATGTGCTAATTGGGAAGAATAACTTTGGCATTTCAAACCAGGCTCCTCTGCGATTATAATCTGAATATCTTCATCCCTCCATTTAAAAGGAACAAACAAGAGTTTGGTAATTTCTACCCAGGGGAACTGTTCATTTCTATGGCCTACTTCAAATGGTGTAATTATATTACATCAACTCAGCTGTATCAAGCCTGGTTAGAAAGGGTCATCTTCAGCCAGCGTGAGAGATGGAAGACTCTTTAGAGGGAGCAATAGCCTCAGGGAGGAGAAGGCGCAGGGGGGGGGGTTGGATCCCTTGGTCCCCTGAGATATCACCATGGCTTGGAAACACTGGTCTGATTGTTCCAAAGTCAGGCTAAAATTCAGCTTCGAATAGGGAACTGCAACTTGTGAAACAATGGAAAAGAAAAGAGGTAGGGCAGCAATTTTCCCCATGCCCAGGTGCAGTTTGCTAGTGAAAGACAATAGTATTTTGGATGCCGTAGTGATCTTCAAGCATCTGGAATTACATGATCAAGCAAGAGGAAGCGAAGCATCAATTGACAGAAAAGTCCAACTTCATGAAAGGGGACTTGACCACAAACCTGGAAGGGCACTTCCAATCTCATCTAGAAAGGAGAATTCTGCCAGCTTGCTTCTCCTAAGACTTTATTGATGGAGAAATTGACACCCACAGAAATTTACAATACAATAGCAGAGTTGGAAGGGACCTTGGAGGTCATCTAGTCCAACTCCCTGCCTAGGCAGGAAACCATATACCATTTCAGACAAATGGCTATCCAACATCTTCTTGAAGACTTGCAGTGTTGGGGCATTCACAACTTCTGGAGACAAGCTGTTCCACTGATTAATTGTCCTAAATTTCTCCTCAGTTCTAAGTTGCTTCTCTCCTTGATTAGTTTCCACCCATTGCTTCTTGTTTCTCTTTGCTTCTGTGTTAACTATGAATGGAGCTGCTTAATTAGGCCAGCACAATGAAAGGTATATTTCAGAGAACAACATGGATAAATCAGAGGTGATATTCAGCACCTCTGAATGGATAAATTCAGAATGATATTCTGGAGAACCGGTAGAGGAAATTTTGAGTAGTTCGGTAGTTTGGAAAACCGGTAAATGCCACCTCTGACTGGCCCCGCCCTCATCTATTCTTTGTCTCCCGCATCCCAGCTGATCGGGAGGAAATGGGGATTTTGCAGTAACCTTCCCCCGCCACGCCCACCAAGCCACGCCCCCAGAACCGGTAATAATTTTTTTTTAATTCCACCATTGGTATAAATCATTGTTTCATTGAATCTCAGAAGAAAAGTGGATCCTACTTAGAATGAGAACAGAACTCTGCAGCAACATGACTAATCCAGGCTCCCTGTTTTACTGCCCTTATTTTTTAAAAAGATTTTTTAAACTATAAGTAAATGGGAAGCTAGGATGCAGCTAAGCCAACCGTTAACCTCCCCCCTAAAAAATCTTCATTTCTAAGAATCATCTTGAGCTGCTACTGGTTTCCCTAGATATTTTCAGCCAGTAACAATAATGGATAATTTGAACTTAGTGCTCTGTTTGACAGACAGACAGACAGACAGACAAACAAACAAGCAAACTGAGATTGTAGGAAATAGACTGGAATGTCACAATCAGAACACAAATCATATGGCAACCATTTTGTGAAATAACCCACAGCATGCTCTCAAAGTACCCAAAGGTTTCCTACCTCTGGATTTAAATTACTATCTTCTCCCCCCATCAGTCATGCTTTACAATTAGAGATTGCTTTTCCCATCACAATAGATGGTGAGTGTTTGTGTGGATCTTCTGGAGAACCAGAAGAAATTTTTCACAACCACAATTATTTTGGAAAGCATCAAAGTGGTAATTTATGACATGAGAAACCTGGAAAATGTACCGTAACTTGTTTACTTCGGTGTATTCTTTTAAACTGGCTAATTAAATAGTTAAACGGTTGCATCGTGTTTAAGTTCGGAATGCACTCTTCCATATTTTTCTCATAGTTTTTAACTGTTTTAATTGTCTTTTTAATGGTTTTGTTTTTAATTATTTTTAAGGTTTGGTTTTTTTTGTTTCTTGCAGTATACACTGCCCAGAGTCATTTACGTGAGATGGGCAGCTATATATAATTGTTTTACCCAGGAAACAGCCTATTAGTGGAGCTGAAACACATTCACAAATCCATGGTCACAAGTAAACTTGATGCTGCTTTTAAAAAAAAAATGCTATAAAGACAAGGAAAAACTCTGATTCTCATAGCTTCACTTATTTGAAAAAAGTGGACAAGTAACAATTTTGAGTTTATTTCTGGGTTCCTTTACACTTCATGTGTCGTCATCTCTGTGGCTTGGGCTCTCCCCCACCTTACACTTTGAATGTGAAACACTTCTAAGCCTGTTACTTTCCCCCCTCTGCAACTATAGGTACCCCATTTAGTGAACATATGGAGTATGGAGTTCTCCGATATATTTTCCACTGCTACATGTTATAGCTGCAATGAAAGTGACATTACAATCCGGTGCTACTCTGATTAGACTAGATCTCATGCTTGAAAAAATAGTTTTTCACGTTCAATCCATCAGCTCTTCGTGGACGTGTTGGCAAGACACCTGTCTATACATCTGGGCATTTACAGATAAGCAGCCTTCCTATTTGTGCTCAAATTGTCTGATTTCATAGCATAAGTTTGGTGGATTGTTTTTGCTGCTTAAAATTCCAAAGTTGCTAGCACTTGAGGAAATGTGATGGAACCATCAATATTACCACTTCTACTGAAAACAGAAAATTTGGTAGCAAACCCGATTACTATAAAAGGAAGATCCCAGAACAATACACAATAGCACCGACTCTAAATTCAGGTGGGGAGAGGGTTCAATTGACTTTAATGTTGCAATTGCATCCTTGTCTGAAGGAGCCTTTGGTTAAGAGAGCTTTTGTTCACTCTATTCAGCTTTGGGCTGAATAACACCTGTCTGCAAATCTTAAACGAAATGTATCTTTTCCCAGGATTATGCTGTGGTTGTGAAGGACAGATGTGCAACCCCAAGAAAACACTCAGCTGCTTCAACAGTTGCTGGGGTGCTAGGGGAGCAGCCCCGCCCGTTCGGAATCCTTTTTTTTTACCTCAGAACTGAAGTCTTGCATAGTTTTACTAGACACAGCTTGTTCCAAATGTGTGGAATTACAAATCCTGAGAGTTGTAACTCCAGTGCTTTTGTAGTCTCAAAACAGGACGAAATCAGAAAATAAGATACATTAAATACAAGATAATATTAAGTCACTCAGGCGTTTTAGAGTTGCACAGTCTGGAAATTTGGACTATATAAAGGATTCCATTTTCCCACAGAGCTTAATTAAAAACAATGAATATACTTACTTCCCATGTATTTCATGATTTCCATTTTCTGCTGCATTGCAATTGAAATTTTGTAACAACATGAATAGGCACCTGCATATTGCATACCTAAGAGCCTAATGCTGGGAAAGATTAAGGGCAAAAGAAGAAGGGGACGACAGAGAATGAGGTGGCTGGATGGAGTCACTGAACCAGTCAGCATGAGCTTAAATGGACTCCAGAGGATGGTAGAGGACAGGAAGGCCTAGAGCAGGGATGTCCAAACTTGGGAACTTTAAGACTTGTGGACTTCAACTCCCAGAATTCCCCAGCCAGCTATGCTGGCTGGGGAATTCTGGGAGTTGAAGTCCACAAGTCTTAAAGTTCCCAAGTTTGGACATCCCTGGCCTAGAGGAACGTTGTCCATGGGGCCGTGATGGGTCGGACACGACTTCGCAACTAACAACTAACAATATTTCATACCAGCTTTTTAAGAGTCCTGTATGACCTTCAATTCTTTGTCTCTATCAACTGGAGCTAACAGCAGTTCTTCAGGATCACTGGCAGATGACTTGTTAGCACTTGCTTATTTCTAATTGAATTTATTTCTAACTAGCCGTACTAACTAGCGTTGCTATAGCTTAGTCTGGTTAAATGGAAAAGAAAGAAAAGAGAAAGTGCATATTTCTAATATGTTTAATTTCACAATGCTTGTGGGTATACGATATTTTTTGTTGCTACTCCCCATCGCCATTAGCCGCTGCCTCAGAAACACTGATGTAATTCCCACTCCAGTTCTATGGAAACAGAGAGTTGGGTTCCTAGCGCCTTCTGGGTAGCATGGTTTTGTCCCGCCCATTTGCTGCAGTCTATGAGGGAATTCTTCTTCACTGCTACTTCAGCTCCTGAGATGCCTCACGAGGACAAAGAGGAGAATGAGAAAATGGAGGGAAGGAGGGAGGGGGAGAGCGAGTGAGCGAGTGAGCGAGCAAGAGAGCGAGACAGAGAGAGACTAAGAGGGCTTTCTCGAAGCAGGAGGAGGGGAGGAGCTCGCGCCTGTGCTAACAGGCCCCAGTTGCGCATTTCCCCTCCATCAGGTGGAGGAGTGGTCTAGGTGGGAGGGGAGGGGTTTGCTCTCTAGAGTGAAGCGGTCCGAGGAGTGGCTGAAGCCAGTGAGGAAGCTGAGGAGGTTGAAGCCAAAATGGAATCGTAAAATATTTAGTATATTGTGTGTTGCTTTTACCTGTCACAGGTGTGACATCTATATAATAGTAGGTATATAAAAATGTGCATATTCGAATTCAACGTTGGGTCAAAATTTCAAAGCAGTCAGTGAAGAACTTTCAGAGTTTTAAGATTTTGGACAAACGAAAATTTACATTTTTATTTATATAGATTGAAAGTGTCAGTGACTAAACCTTAAATTTTCTGAGTGTGAAAGATACCATTAAGTACTAATTGTATTAAGGTTCCTCCTCCTTTAGGCTGGCCCTAATGAAAATGCATTACAAGTACGTTACATTAATAAAAATTGGACTATTGTGATTGTGGTGGTCCCTGTTCCACATTAGTCTCTTTTGCACTGGGACTATTCTACTTTTGATATTTTTTTGATATTGGGTAATAATATGAACTTCTCTGATTGAATCAACAGCAGAAACAAAGGCCTAATCTAGGCCTCCCCAAATGAATTAATTTCCTATTCAAAATTAAATGGGGAAATTAATGAACACATTAGACAACTTGTCAGAAGAGAAATTAATCAATAGATTCCACATATGAAGGCGAGTTGAAGGAAGAAAATTAAGCTTCCATGATATTATTTATTTTCTTAGAAAATGCTTCAGCCACTGAAGAGTTCTGATGTTTTAATTATCTCAACCTTAGGGGGAAATATACATACGTGCAGGTGGGTTATACTCACAATTGCATAACTGACGTGGCCAGACACATTGTAAATGTGATTGAGGTATCTGTTGCAGATGATGCTTGTCTTGGGTGCAACAGACTGGTGTCATACCCCTTTGGAAAATTGGAGGGACTCTATTAATTATTTCTATACACTAGAGCAATAACGGGTGAAGGAAAGAAGGGAAAACGTTGAACATGCAATGGCTGAACAATAACGCCAGTGTGTAGACAGAAAGAGAGACCCATGAATTGAAAGTTTGATAAGGGCTCTCTCTTTCTCTCAACAACCCCTTCATTTCTCCCCCCTTCTCTTGCCTGCTTTCTTGTTTGGGCTTTTTAACAGTGCACTGCCTTTGTTCAAGATACAGGTGAACAATAATCATGTGATTAAAACGCACACACACAGACACCACACATGCACAAAGCTTCTTAAAGGCCCGTCCTTTCTTGCCCAGAACCAGGGAGCACTTAGGGCTGTAGGAAGCAGAGACCACAAGAGCTGGGCTAGTGGCCACAGCACAACTATGCCTGAGCCTTTTCTGATGGCTCTGGACTGTTCAGGGCCTCCCTGGAATGAAATGCTTCCTCACAGAACAAGAAGTAGCCTCAGACAGTGGGAGAATGGGAGGAGAGGCCCATTTTATTCCTTGCTTCAGAGGGAACTATAAACCCCTGGTTGGTGGTACCATTTTTTTATATTTTTGAGATTGCCATGCCGGTTTTCTGGTTCTCCACCACTTTCCTAGGTCATACTGGTAGAGCAGATCGTTGGCACTACTTGGAATTGTCAACTTAATCTGCCACTGCCAATGTTTGGAGGTCTTGCTGGAGCTAAATCAGGGGAATGAAGGTTAGTTTTATTTATTTATCTATTTTCTTTTTGTTTTATTCTGTAGAAGGAGGAGATGTATAAACTGCAGACTTCGAGCTTCTCTTCAACTTCTGATAGATGCTAAGAAAGGACTCACATGTCCTCTTCCTTTTGCAGATGTCATGAAAAACGTCTGGGTTCTTCTTTGGTAGAAACATAGAAATGAATGTCACCCTCTACTGGGTTCTGTGGGGTAGGCTCCCTTGCAAGAGCAGATAGGCAAAGAGATGGAGATGGGGGAAGCTGGTTTTCATTAGACCTTTTCAAACTGGGGCTAAGGCAAAAGACTACAAGTGGGAGTCCATGCATTTCGAACAATTTATAATCTAATAGAGATAAATTTAAATGATTTTGTTACGATGAAGTCTAGTGTGTAAAATAGCAATAAAGCCACAGGTGTTGAAGAATTGGAAGAAGTAACAGTACATTTACATGTGTATATGTAATTATTTCTTCTTCCTCCTCCTCTTCCTCATTTCCATGTTTTCTACTTTATTTAATCTGTTCTGTATTACAAATAGTGAAACACTTTTGCTGCATGGACTTTCAATACCTCCCTTCCAACAGAAAATCCTGGGATTTGAGAACTGCTTCCCAAAGACAGAGAGAGTTTCTGATGACACAACAACAATCTGAATCCTTATCTTAAGTCTATACAAAAAGAAATGCCAGTAAAGTCAGACAAATTTGCACAGGATCTATAAAACATTCCCTTTGTGCAATATAGATTCAAAGAAGATGAGCAGAAGGAAAGGAGAAAGAAATGCCTCCCTTAGGATCATGTTAAATCTATGTCTTTAATTAAGAATATGAATGTAAATTGGCTGATTATTCCTCATATTGTTAGATATTGATCTTATTAAGGCCATTTAACTTCTGTGACAGTCTGAAGTCTATCAGGTCTATGCCACAAATATATGTTCTTTGAGTTAGATGTTAGGTGTTACGCTACAAAATTAGTAGATAAAGCTAAAAAAGGAAACTGGTTTCCATTTATTTGCATTAAATGTAATTAGAATTAATATAGTTGATATTATTGTCTAATAATGTACAGAATATATCAGGTTTTTCCCCTCACAAATTGATAACTGTTCTGAGATATCTCTATGGGTTGTATCCAAATATTTCAGGGATGTAATGAAACTTAAGGCCTCAGAGGACAGCTTTATTTTTATAAAGATAGCATTTATTAATTTCCTTGCTTTGAGTAAACCTTCAGATTTGTAATCTGAGTCCATTTTGTGAATATATGCATTTAAAGAAACAAGTCTATTTTAAACATATTTCATTTTCAGAAGTATGAGATGTTAATGAACTTACTGGAGAAATAGAACATATAGGGCACAATCCTATCTGAGCCATCTTTTCTATGTAGTTATTGACTCTTTTGAGGCGGCAGTGATATGTCAAATTGTAATTGGGAAATTCTAATTGTAATTACAATTCTGGAAGGAACAAGGCTTGGGAAGTTAATGTAATGTGTAGTTCAGCCTAGACAGACCTTGTGAGCAATATTAGCTTTCCTAGAGTCTCTTCCAGATTCTGATTAAGGTGCCACATTAAAATGTCTTAAAGTTAATATTAAGATGCACTTCCCAATATGCTTTTTTCTGGCTGCTTCCAGCTGCAGCTGGGAAATTTGTTGGTAACAGGAATCTTCCATTTTTAGGCAGCAACTATCATTGCATACGTTTGTCTGACCTGGGGTCATTGGTGATCACAGGAGGAGGCTCATCCAACCCTCCCATTTTCTATATTCCAGTGTAACAGCAAGAATCAAGACTCATAAATGTCCACAAAAGATTGGAAAGTTATTTGGCAACCCCAATAAACATGTCTCCCTGTCTCATCTCATCTCATTGTGAGACGCCCTTTACTAGATAACTGGCTGATTACCTAGCTATGTGCTTCTCAATGATGCTGTATTTCTGTAAGCACATTTGATGTGCATAAGGAATAAACATGCAAATTCCCAAACTCTTCTTTGTCAAGAAAGCCCTTGCTAATCCTGTTACATTTCATGTTGAAGTAAGATGCTTTAAGCAACATAAAACTGGAAGCAGCATGAGGACAGTAGCAGCTATATAGAATCCATGGCTATCCTTCCCCAAAGAATTTTGAAAAGTACAATTCTAGTTATGTATGGTGGCCACCTAAATCAATGTATTTTATACACAAGGGATCACTTTTAAAATGGATCATTATTACCAATGATGTATTTAAAGGCCATCTTGGTCCCAATTTATCAGCATGGTTCAGAAATCAGAGTGCCATGCTTTCTGTTGACTTGATCACTGATAAGATTCACTCTACATCACAGGTTGACATATTATGTTAAACAGATCAAATCTCCAAGATATTGATTAGCAGTTTAAACTTTTTTCCTTGAAAGTGTTTCCAACTCTCCTAGAAATTTCTGTACCAGGTGAAATCTAATTAGTCCTCTAGTGAAGAAACCATATGTCTGAATATTAAGGTTCCTGATAAGTTTTAGTAGCTAAGTAATTAATTATTCTTATTCTTCTCTAATGAGTTATTTAACAAACATTCTGGATTAGACACTGCAATGGATTTAGTCTTTTTCCATAGCCTAGAAAGTAGTCTTATTCATGTGCTGGATTGCGTATTTAGTTCTTAAGGAGATTAAAGGAAAGCTTGAAAAAAGGCATGCCCTTCCATATAAGAGTAACTTTTAAGCTGAGATTCTCAGGTACTGTAGCTATGTTTTAGTAAACGCTACTAATCATAAGAATGGTGACAGAGTATTAATATCTGCAATATATGCAAAGAAGTCTGTCAATTTGCTCTGCTCCTCAGGGCTCCCAATTCAGATGCTTGGTTATCACTGTGGTTTATTGCATAAAGAGGTGAAATAAAGGGCCCTCGGTTCTGTCATAGGCTGCATGTCTTCTGTCTGCCCTGTTTGGACAACAGTATAATTTTCTACGATTAGATTAACTGTATGTTCAGGTTGGGTATCTTTGTGCTTCAAAATATCTTTTAGGATTTATATTATAGTTTACATATGCTTCCTGCCATGAAATGTATCTCTGCTGACTTGATCAGAAAAGGTTTATGAACTGCAGGTTATCCATCACTGGTTGATGTGAATTTAGAAGATCATAATATAATTCAAATCTTAGTACAATTCTGAGTTTTACTGACATCTGTAATATTATTACTTGTTGGCATGCTTGCCAAAAATACTATAAAATTAAATATTGTTGTATAATGCTCTGAATTGAAAAAAATTTCAAGGACCTAAATTTTGTTTATTTTAGAAGGTAGATGGAAATTTGCTGGCAATAGATAGATGTTAGGTGATGGTTAGGTAGGTAGGTAGGTGGATAGATGGATAGGGATAGATGGATAGTTGGATAGATCAAGAGATAGATAGATAGATAGATAGATAGATAGATAGATAGATAGATAGATAGATGGATGGATGGATGGATGGATGGATGGATGGGTGGATGGATGGATGGATGGATGGATGGATGCATGGATGCATGGATGCATGGATGGATGCATGCATGGATGGGCGGGCAAGCAAGCAAGCAAGCAGGCAGACATACAACAGATAAATAATACAAATTAAAATATATAGAAATCTTGAAATATAACGTTTAAATTTACTGGAGGAAAAACAAGGATGAAATAGAAGAGGAAGACTGAACTGTTTTTTCACAAACAAAACAGAACATTAACTTTTGGTAACGTTTGTGCTTATTTACAAATAGATGATAAACAGATAGATGTGGGCTTTTAATGTTGAATGCATGCATGCATACATACCAGTGGTGAGATTCAAAAAGTTTTACTGACAGTTCTGTGGGCATGGTTTGGTGGGCTTGGCTTGGCTGGGTGGGCGTGACAGGGGAAGGAAGGATATGTAAAATCTTCATTCCCACCCCACTCCAGGTGAAGGTTACTACAAAATCCCCATTCCCTCCTGATCAGCTGGGACTCGGGAGGCAGAGAATAGATGGGGACGGGGCCAGTCAGAGGTGGCATTTACCAGTTCTCTGAACTACTCAAAATTCCCCAGAACTGATCAGAATCTGCTGAATACCACCTCTGATACATACATTTGAATATGACATTGAGTGCCCTTCTCTCAGATGGAATCACTAGGCCCCTGGATAGGACTCAGAGAAGCTAGCATGCCAAGGACACACACACACACACACACACACACACACACACACCCCACCCTCAGGCTTCCTGCTTCACCTAATTTTACAATAATAAATACATAAGAAGGAAATACATGGTACAAAGGAAAAGTACTTTTATTCCCCAAAAAGTTTTGGGGCATAAATGGTTCCCTGCTCACACAGTATATATTTAAAGTCCAAACTCAGCTCTACACTCCTCGTGCCCTTCTCAAATTGCATTCCGACTATTTACTGACCAACATTTTGCATGCTTTCCTTACATAGAGGGGGTGAGGGTCTGGTGGTCTCTTCTAATCATCATCAAACCTTCTCTCTATCAATTAACACCATGGATTATTAGGACTACTTTGTCAAATTAAGGTATTACTTGCAGAGAGCTCAATCTCACAGAAGTTTAGAAGAAAGGAATATTATCAGTATCCTGTATCTCAATTTGTGGAGTACTGTATCCTTGAAGTATTGCACGGTGTCTCTTTCTCTCTTTTAAATTTTTATAGGCAAAAGTAACTGGAATGATTTTTTTTATGAATTTGGGAACCAAAATGTATCTTGATTAGGCTTTTCTTACACATTACCTGGAGAATTACCCATAACATTTTCTATGGGGACCCAGGCATGTTCATTAATAAGTGAACACCTAGAAGCAAACAAAGTAATAGCCAAAAGCCAACATGGGTTTGTCAAAAACAGATCATGCCAGACGAATCTAATTGCATTCTTTGACAAAGTAACAAAATCAGTGGACCAGAGGAATGCTGTTGATATAATTTACCTGGACTTCAGTAAGGCATTTGATAAAGTAGACCATAACCTACTATTAGATAAAGTAGAAAATTGTGGGTTAGACAGCACCACCACCAAATGGATTCGTAACTGGCTGACCAACCGCACTCAACGTGTAGTCCTCAATGGAACTGCATCTACATGGAAGGAAGTATGCAGTGGAGTCCCCCAAGGCTCTGTTTTAGGCCCAGTACTCTTTAACATCTTCATCAACGATTTGGATGAGGGGATAAATGGGGAACTCATCAAATTCGCAGACGACACCAAGCTGGCAGGAATAGCCAACACTCCAGAAGATAGGCTTAAGATACAGAAGGATCTAGACAAACTTGAACATTGGGCACTGTCTAATAAAATGAAATTCAATTGTGAAAAAAGTAAGGTCCTACATATAGGCAAGAAAAACCAAATGCACAAGTACAGTATAGGTGGTACCTTGCTCAATAGTAGCAACTGTGAGAGGGATCTCGGAATCCTAGTGGACAACCATTTAAATATGAGCCAGCAGTGTGCAGCAGCTGCCAAAAAAGCCAACACAGTTCTAGGCTGCATCAACAGAGGGATAGAATCTAGATCGCGTGAAGTGTTAATGCCACTGTATAGTGCCTTGGTAAGGCCACACTTGGAATACTGCATACAGTTTTGGTCGCCACGATGTAGAAAAGACGTGGAGACTCTGGAAAGAGTGCAAAGAAGAGCAACCAAGATGATTAGAGGACTGGAGACTAAGACATATGAAGAACGGCTGCAGGAACTGGGTATGTCTAGTTTGATGAAGAGAAGGACCAGGGGAGACATGATAGCAGTGTTCCGATATCTCAGAGGGTGCCACAAAGAAGAGGGAGTCAAACTTTTCTCCAAGACACCTGGGGGCAGGACAAGGAGCAATGGGTGGAAACTAACCAAGGAGAGAAGCAACTTAGAACTAAGGAGAAATTTCCTAACAGTAAGAACAATTAACCTCTGGAACAGCTTGCCTCCAGCAGTTGTGAATGCCCCAACCCTGGAAGTCTTTAAAAAGATGTTAGACAGCCATTTGTCTGAAATGGTATAAGATTCCTGCCCATGCAGGGGGTTGGACTAGAAGACCTACAAGGTCCCTTCCAACTCTGCTATTGTATTGTATTATTTGTATTTTTTAAAAACTTTTCACGTTGTTCCTTCTTTTGTGTATGAGGAAAAGGTAGAATAGTTATGCAGTAGATTTTATTGAAACCTTTGGCTCAATCTGGAAAATTTAAGAGAGTCAACATAACATATCCAACTATTTTAGAAAGAAAACAAGGTCTACCAATGCCAAAGGATCAATGTCTTTGCCTACTTCCAGTTTTAAAAGATGAAAGAGGACAGGTGTACCTCTTCACTTCCTATTCCTTTCTCCTTAACCCTTCCTGCCCTGATGTAGAGTAAGAAGTTTCTAGTATCAACTACAATATCAGTTTTAACAGTTTTTAAAAATTAGCCTGCTGTCTTCCAGACTTGCATTATCTACTGTAAGATTACGGGTATCTTTTACTATTAAGTCCTATATAGGTTTTGATTTCATAATCAGTGTGACAAAGAGTGTTTTTAAAACAGTTTTCTAGGCTGAAGATTAGCATCAGTGGTGAAATTCAGCAGGTTCTGACAGGTTCTGGAGAACCAGTAGCAGAAATTTTGAGTAGTTCGGAGAACCAGCAAATACCACCTCTGGTTGGCCCAGGGAGTGGGGAGGGAATGGGAATTTTGCAGTATCCTTCCCCTGTCCATACCCACAGATCTAGTAGTATAAAAAATGAATTTCACCACTGGTTAGCATGTATGTGTGAAACAGATACGAGGGTATTCAGCCTGCGTTTTGGCAAGGCTCTCATTCTTTTTGGGAACATTTATGGAAAACCAGAATCAGCAGCAGTGCTTGTATCTTTGGCGCCCTTGCTCTGTGAAACATCCCAGGAAGTCAGGGAAAGGGTTAAGGCACGAACATTTCGGCCTGCTGCCTCCTTCCTTGTAATTCCTCCCAGGGAATAAGAACAAGGAGCTCTTTCTGTTTTCAAGAATTAATAGCAAAGAGTCATCTGGGGTGTCATTCAAACCCTGATCGGCTCCCAGAAAAGAGAGAGAGAGAGAAAGTAAAAGAGAGAGAGGGAGAGAAAGAGAGGGTCCCTGAGGCCGAGATGCCAAAGCAAGGGCAGAAATAATTCTGTTGGCAAGTAGAGAACAAAATGGAAAATGTTCAGGAAGACATTTTTTCTTCCTTTGAATTGTTTCCATCCCAATGGCCCAACCAGAGATTAAATGCTTTGAGCCACATTGATCTGATCTCTCTCTCTCTCTTAATATAGAATTGCTCTTTCCTTATTTGCTGTGCCTGAATCTATATCCTGACAAATTTCTGATTGGATCAATATTTACTTGCTTTTAAAATACGAAGTGCAACCTTTTCTGGCTCAAGAGCTATAATTGGGGCATGTTTGGGGCCTGTTGCAGGTTCTTCACCTGAAAATTTTTATAGCTTCTCCATGTGGTCAGATTCTATAACCTCTGTTGGGGCAGTAGGACTGATTAACTTTGCCAAGATACAGTACAGAAAGAATCACTGTTGATGTATCTTGCAGCTGGATTTTCCCACTGACAAGGGTTCCCAAGTCCTAAGCTTTTCCCCCTCCCTTAAACTTCTCATCCATGTTACCCTCTCAACAGTCTTTTTAAACTGGACCCAAGAGACACTTTTCAATTTGCCCTCACAGAGACAGGCCACGTTGTTTGAAGCTGCCAAGGGAAAAAAAGCATTGTATCAAGATATGGGTAGGAGGTAGATGTTGTAGAGGTGGTATTCAGTAGGTTCTGACCAGTTCTGGAGAACCAATAGCAGAAATTTTAAGTAGTTCAGAGAACCGGTAAATACCATCTCTGATTGGCCCCTATTCTCTGCCTCCCGAGTCCCAGCTGATCGGGAGGAAATGGGGATTTTGCAGAATCCTTCCCTGGGAGTGGGGAAGGAATGGAGATTTTACAGTATCCTTCCCCTGCCAAGTCCACCAAGCCACAGAACCGGTAGTAAAAAAAATTTGAATCCCACCACTGAGATGGTGGAATCAATGGAACAGCTTGCCTCCAGAAGTTCTGAATGCTCCAACACTGCAAGTCTTTAAGAAGATGTTGGATAGCCATTTTTCTGAAACGGTAGAGGGCTTCCTGCCTGGGCAGGGGGTTGGACTAGAAGACCTCCAAAGTCCCTTCCAACTCTGCTATTGTATTGTATTATGCTGATAGGATATGTTCCCTTCTTGGTTAGTTGGAATGTAAGCACAAACGGCATGGTGGAACTCTTCTCAGTGAGCAGAATGAATTCCAATAATACCCAAATACATCAGAATTATTATCTTTTCTGCTTTTATACTATATTACAGTACACAGATATTTGCATTTCCTAGAATATGCAACTCCGAATTAATTCTAAATTTCAAAAGAACTAGTACATAATCAAATAAATAATAAAATAAAATAAAATGATCAGTCTTACAAGTTCACATATTAATCTTCAGAGTTTGATATACATATTTTCCCCAGCACCACCTGCAAATTTCAAATATATATTTAGCAACTAGATGTTTGAAAGATATAAAGTTGCCAATTTTACTGTTAATGAAACTTTCAAATTATAAAATGAATATAGAGAATAGAATGGCAATTGCTATTTTGTAACTACTGATAGATGTCAATTTTTGTAAACTGAAAATAAGAAAATAATGAAAAAGAAAATAATGGATAAGTAACTGAAATCAGGAACATCTTAATTGAGGTGGCATATTTTTAAGTTTTTGCAGGGACAAATCTTAAATTCTGTTAAAACATATTTCATAATTTTTATTCATCAGACTAGTAAAAAGTAGCAATAAAATTAATTCAAACCTATTGTTCCACTATGTTATTTGCTAATATGTAAATCTGTTGTATCACACCATGCTTTTCTTTTTGTCCTCTCTATTTCATTGTCTGCATATTGTCACTTGATTTTCAGTTATAATCTTTTATCTTTGGGGCACATTCTTTCGGCTATTCTTTTTTCCTCTGTTTGCTATTGATTTGCACTGCTTTATCATCACTTCAGTTTTATAAACTGAGTTATATTTCATACCAGCCATCATCCATCAGAGTTCAAAAAATGGAAAAATTGCCTACAGTTGAATCTCTGTCTGCTTCTTTCTCAGTACCTCAAAGAAATTCTGAATATACAAACCCTTCACCCTATAAAATAAGGGCCCATTGTACAGGAAGGGTTAATAAATGATGTAAAGAGGGGACCATTTAAGACACGACAAACCTTGACCTTTCATAAATCATACTAGCTTGGGTGCAAGTGTGTGGGGGCTCTATGCAGCTGCGCGCGACGTTGACATTGTTCCCACCATCTCTAAATGCAACAAATCCCTCTATTGTCTTCCTGGTTTATCTGGTTCCTCTTGTTTATTAGCAGAGGTTGTTTGGCACTGGTTCCAGCTCTGGGCGGGTGGAAAGAGTGCTGGCACGCACCAAGGAGGGAGGGGGAAGCGGGTGATGAGAAGACTGTATCAATGGCGTTATTGTCCCACCATTTTTGTTTCGCTGTAATGATATGTTTGAAAAAAAAGGGGGGGATTTAAAAAGAAAAGGAGAGAGAGAGAGAAAGAGAGAGAGAGAGAGAAATCTGTGCAAAGGACTTGGTAGGAATTGTTGTCTGGGTCTCGAGCGGATGCTACTGCAGCTGGAGGATGGCCCAGGACATAGGCATGGCAGGGTTGCAGTAGCCTTTTATTCTACTGCTTTGGATTCTGATCTGTCACTCTGTGACAAGCACTGGAATCCACAGGTGTCAATTACTAAAAAAAGATCAGTGGTCATCCTCTGACTTTCACATCCGTTCACCAGAAGCTCGCTGTGACAAGGAGTTCATACCACATAGATAGCAGTATAGCCTTTATTGTCATGGTACAAAATAAATACAAGGAGACTGGTTTTAGCCCACTGGTGCAATTCATGACTACAAATACTAGCAACATAAATAGTATAAAGCAGGGGTCTCCAACCTTTGCAACTTTAAGTCTGAAGGACTTCAGCTCCCAGAATTCTCCAGCCAGCAAAGCTGGCTGGAGAATTCTGGGAGCTGAAGTCCTTCAGACTTAAAGTTGCAAAGATTGGAGACCCCTGGTATAAAGAATAATCCCAATGCAAGTAATTAAGGGGGGGGGAGAACAAGAAAACTAGCCATACGTATTTGCGTGTGCGTGGAATGATTGTGGTTGTGTTTAAGAGTCTGACAGCCCAAGGATAGCAACTATTTTTAAACCTATTTGTCCGGCTGGCTATGCTTTGATGTCTTCTGGCCAATAGTAGAAGTGCAAAGAGACACTTACCAGGGTGTGAATCATCTCTGAGTATCTTCCTTACTCTGCTAAAGCAGCGAGACCTGGTGTTAGATGGCAACCAATGGTTTCTTTTGCCAAATTGATCACTCTCTGTAGTGCCTTCCCATTTGCAGCAGTTAAACCAGCATACCATACTGTAATGCAGTATGTGAGGACACTTTATATGGTGGACTGATAGAAAGAGATCATCAACTGTTGTTCCACCTGATTATTATTTTTTTTTGCAGGACTCTAAGGAAATGAAGTCTCTGTTGGGCCTTGCCAATCACCAGAGATACGTTGTTTTTCCATGTGGGATCTTGATAAATAAGCACTCCCAAGAATTGAAAGGGGAAACCCTCTCCACACAGCCCCCCTCGATATACAATGGGGCAGGTTACTCTGTCTGCTTCTGGAAATTTAGCACCATCTCTTGTCTTACTAGTATTTAGATGTAAGTTGATTTTTGATCACCATGTGGATACCTTCTGGACTTCTTCCCTGTTTGCTGATTTGTCCCTTTCAGTTATGAGAGCCAGCACCATTGTGTGCAAACTTTATTATGATGTTGGATGGATCAGAGGATATGCTGTCATATGTATACAGTGAGTACAGGCAGGGGCTGAGCACACAGCCCTGAGGGGAGCCTGTGCTGAGCTTCAGTGTAAAGACGTAAAGGACCCAACCCTTACTGTTTGTGAACTATCTGTCAGGAAGTCTTTGATCCATTCGCAAGTGAGGGGAGGGAAATTCAGGTCGGTCAGCTTTTCAATGAGAATGCCTGGTAAGATGGTGTTAAAGGCCAAGCTATAGTCTATAAAAACCATTCTGACATAATTCCCAGATTTCTCAAGGTGACTCAGTGCAATATGTAGAGCAGTGGCGATGGCGTCCCCTGTTGACCTGTTGCTTCTATAAGCAAACTGGCGTTGATCGAAATTTGGTGGAAGACAGCACCTGAGGTGTTGTAGGACCAGTCTCTCAAAGCACTTCATCACTATAGATGTCACTGCATTGGGTCTATAGTCATTCAGGGTATTTATGGCTGCTTTTTTAGGAACTGGGATAATTGTGGCTGCTTTCAAGCATGATGGGATTATAGCCTGTTGCAAGGAGATGTTAAAATCCTTGTCAGGATCACTGTTAATTGGTCAGCACAGGTTTTTACCACTTTCCCCAGCACCCCGTCTGGACCTGCAGCTTTGTTGGGATTTATAGCCTTCAGCTCAGCTCTCACTTGATGTTCATCCAGGGTGAGTGGCTGGAGGTTAGAGGACCTTTGGGCTAAAGCCACAGAGACCTGTCTTTTGACCTCAAAGCCGGCAAAGAAGCTATTTAGCTTATCCACCAGCAGGGCATTAGCACTGGCTAGTTTTTCATATTGCCCTTATAATTGGTTAGATGTTGTAGCCCCTTCCAGATGCTTCTCTACCTTTTGTTTGTATTTCTCTTTAGAAGCCTTAATGCTTTTTTTCAAGTTTGCCCTGGCTTCACTGTATTCGTCTTCGTTTCCTGCCTTGAAGGTGGAGTTTCGGGCTCTCAGAAGTGATTGTACCTCTGCTGACATCCAGGGTTTACGATTACTGTAAATTGTAAATCTCAATCTGTAGATCTCAAGGGCATTCTTGTAAAGTTATTGCCGATGTGTTTTTGTCACAACTCTTTTTTTATTCCTCCTTTTCTCTTCCTTCCCCTTTCCAGAAAAGCTATATTTATATAATAATCCTCTCATAGGATTACACTCCATGTATCTGATGATTATACTGTCAACAAAAAGTTAAGTAATAATAAATTTGTCTTTATAATGCCACAAGATTCTTTTTTGAAACACTTCTTAATTATTATTGTAAAAAGAAGCAGAAATGTTATTTACTACTCATGAATTTCATTTTATGTTTTTTTCAAAATGAGCACATTTTTTAAAATCAACCCCCATTGGCATCGTGTCTTGATTAGACAGATAATTTAAGGCTAATTTATGCATTGTGTAGGATGGTACACTTTTGCCATGGTAGAAATTTCTCCCCAAGTTTCATATAGGAAAATACTCAGTTCAAGGAATTTTCCTTCTTCTCTTTCTAAACTTGACAGAATTCTAAATTAATCCTTCTTTCTGATCCATGTGAATGGGAATGATTTTTAAATACAGCAGTTTTCATTTAATGTCTCTCCATTATTGGGGAGAAAAAAGCCCTCCTGAGCTAATACAGACATGTGAAAGCTTAATTGCATTATGAATGCAACGTGTGTGTGTGTGTGTGTGTGTGTGTGTGTGTGTGTGTGTGTGTGTAATAATTCCAAAGGCTGGCAAAAGGTTATTGCCCAAAAGGGGAAAATGTGTTGCAAAAATGAGTTTAATTTGCATGAAATGTATGCTAGTCCAGAGGTCCCCAACCTTTGCAACTTTAAGTCTGAAGGACTTCAGTTCCCAGAATTCTCCAACCAGCTTTGCTGGCTGGAGAAGTCTGGCAGCTGAAGTCCTTCAGACTTAAAGTTGCAAAGGTTGGGGAGCTCTGTGCTAGTCTACATGTTGAGAGGCTTATGTACACATAAGTATTCTTATATAAATAAAAAGCGTTATGGGATCACATCAAACTTAACTCATAACTATAGAAATCAAACCTTATGGGCCTTGCTTCCCGCAAATCATCACCAATTAATTGATTTGCAATCAAAGATATTTCTCTCATAAAGTTAGGTTTCAGGGTCATCCATTGAAACGAAATGTAGAAAAATATAAAATTGAAAAAAGAAATATTTATTTACACAGTGAATAGAGCAGATTATGTTGAACTTGTTTCCAACAAATATAGATGTTTTAAAGAGGAATGAACAGATTTAGGGAGAATTAGACTATCAATGGACCTAGTGTTGTTGGTTGGCTACTACCTCTGGAATCATAGGCAGCAGACCTTGAAAATCAGCTGCAAATGGAGCAACTTCAAAAGAAAACTATCACCCACATGTCTATGCTTATAAGCTTCCTGGATGCTTCTGATTGGCAACTATAGAGCAAAATGCAGAATTAGATGGAATGTTTTCTGATCCAACAGAATTCCTCTTATGCTAATCTCCAAATAAAAGTTCCTCCTTGGTTCATTCTACTGTACTACTTTTCAGAAACCCAAATGAATGCATCGGATGATGGTTCCGTTTCATTACTGATAACCTATTGCCAGTTTATTACTTGGTGTCTTGGTGCCAATGGAGAGACCAGGGAGAGATCTTGGGCAATAGAAGCGCCATCTCTTTTTGCAATCTTTGGAATCAAACCTCAGAGAACCAGTCCATCCGTTACCAGCAGTTTCCCACCCTTCTCAGAAATACACATTGCAAGAAAACTGGCCAAGACCTTTTAAAAGAATTCATGTTCAGATGGAAGTTTCACATGCTTTCAGCTAGATTTGTCCTCGAAACTGAAAATGGAGATGAAATAGCCTTTGTTGCAGAATCTAAAGGAAAAAACTATTATTTTCCCCCCGAAAACAAATTGTAGGAAGGATTACTCCTTGGGTTATATGCACTCATTTTGCCACATCCTCTAGCAATCAGATTGTTGTTCTATTTCAGAAACCTATTGGGCCTCGTTAGTAAGAGTGAAGGCACTTCTACAAATCCTGTTCCCCAGTCCTTCAGTTCCCAAAGTGGTGTCAATATAATTGATAATAGTCTACTTTTGAATAGGTAAGGAATCCTTGTATGGATTCCTTATGGATGTGCCCTTAGTCAAATAGAAACAATGTGATGAAATAGCAATTTTCTAACAATTTTCTAAGTAATTGACAACATTCTTAAACCGTCTTTTCCAGTCCTGCATAATTATAAATTAAAGTTAGTTCTATATATCCACATGCCTTCTGAAATTTAACCAATGGGGACACTGCCCTTGACTATGATACCTGTATTCTTAAATATAAGAGCCTTCACATTACTGAAGAGGTCCTTTTTACAAAGTTAACTAAGTGTCTATAACAAAGTCAGTTTTAGCTATTAATTAGCTGGACAATAATTCTCACAATGCTCAGCCACTCTGATGAACAATTAGGAATTATTTATTTATTAATCACATTTACATCACAATCATGAAATATTCTTGGTGTCTCACAACATATAATAGAACAATACAAGTCAGGTGTACAAAAACTTACAAGCTGAAAAGGCATCTGGCGTCAACCCCTACATGCCTCATGGAAAAGCACTATTTTCAGCTGCTTCTGGAATGTGACCAAAGTTGTGGGTGACTT
Source organism: Rhabdophis nuchalis (assembly GCA_039707465.1). Taxonomy (NCBI): domain Eukaryota; kingdom Metazoa; phylum Chordata; class Lepidosauria; order Squamata; family Natricidae; genus Rhabdophis; species Rhabdophis nuchalis. Next base: position 92,825,205 of record CM077648.1, on the reverse strand, counting down.
GGAGTTCAGTACTATTTAGGGTCCCAAAACTGGAAAGCACTGATGTAGGGGTTGTATAGGACTGTGAGTTAATTGTACTGTGAGAACGTTACATATTGTGGTAAGCTGATATGAGTCTGGAAGGATTGGGCAACATACACTTTTAATAAATAAAAATAAATCATCATCATCCTTCTTGGAAAGGACTCAATAGGTAGACAAAAGCACCAAATACAATCTAAACATCTAATGCAGGGGTTCCCAAACTTGGCAACTTGAAGACCTGTGGACTTCAACTCCCAGAATTCTCCAGCCAGCTGGCTGGAGAATTCTGGGAGTTGAAGTCCACAAGTCTTCAAGTTGCCAAGTTTGGGAACTCCTGATCTAATGAACCATCACCATCACCACCACCATCATCGATAAATTCATCATCAGTCAATTGCAAAAGGCGGCTTTACTGGGAACAACTTCCATCCTCCAACAACATCTGTAACACCATCAAATATCTAGATCTGCCTATCCCGGGTCCTTGGTAAGGACTCAATAGACAAAAATGCCAAAGCAAGTCTGAACACCTGGTTGACTGTGCGATGATCAATAACAACAACAATAATTCAATACTTGCCATGACAGAGGGCCTGATGGATTTCCAAAGACCCAGATTCCCAGGCAGAGGTCTTTCCATCACATGCGGCTTAATCCTTTTCATCATAGATCCCTGAGGTTGAATTTGAGATCTTCGTGTCAAAGCAGATGTCATGAGAAGCAGATGCTCTATTACAGAGTCATCTTTTCCCTCAGGTTGTTAACTGAACCATCACAGTTTCCTGTGTGACTTTCAAGATAAGTTTCATGATCTGTCCCATCAGATTAATGAATACTAGAAACAGGACTTGTTCAATAGTTGTGCCAAAACATTGGAATGCCTTTCTTTGCAAATCCTTAGGCTCCTTCCTAACATTTTAGAGGGTTATTGTTTATTGCAACTTCTTTTTTTTTAATGAACTTTAAATGTCCTGATCTGCTGCTATTATGGATCACTGTGTTGAGTGTATGAATGATTTCAATACTGTAACAGTATTCATTTCAGTATTGATTGTTAATGTTTTTAAATAATAATGCTTCATTTTGTTCAAGGTACTATAGATATTTGGTGTTACAGATGGAAAAGCAAGGTGGTGGTGAGCTCGGTTACAATAATAGTTATACTGCAGTGAGACCACTGTTAGTTATTAAAGACTAGCTGGAAGTCATGATACAGTATTTAGCATCAGGCCCTGACTGTGAACATGGAAGGATGGGTTTTGTTGTTGCTGTTGTTTATGCTATTTTTATAAATGTTCATTCAAGTTCAAACAGTTGCAGCCTGTTGCAATCAAATAATTTATGTAGGTGGTTTACATCCTTTATTTTTTTTAAAAGCTTAAGAAATGGTACGTAGCATTTTTTCCCATTTTTTCCATACTTCCTTGAGATAAGGTAAAGGTTCCCCTCGCACAAATGTGCTAGTCATTCCCGACTCTAGGGGGCGTTACTCATCTCTGTTTCAAAGCTGAAGAGTCTCCGTGGTTATGTGGGCAGCATAACTAAATGCTGAAGGTGCACGGAACACTGTTACCTTCCCACCAAAGGTGGTTCCTATTTTTCTACTTGCATTTTTACATGATTTCAAACTGCTAGGTTGGCAGAAGCTGAGACAAGTAACGGGAGCTCACTCCATTGCACGGCACTAGGAATTCCTACCGCCGAACTGCCATCCTTTCTGATCAACAAGTTCATTGAGCCACTGCATCCCTCTTCCTTGAGATAAGCTGGACTAAACAATGGTGATTGTCCCAAACTCACTTTGTGAACTTGTATGGCTGCGGCTTGGCTTAAACCTGGATCTTTATGGATTTAGTCCAACACTCTAACACTGGTACATGACTACATAAACAACTGCTCCAGGCAGACAAGCAGACATCTCCTCCTCCAGCAGGCCATTTGTTTGCAATGGATAGTCCTTATTCTGCATGGATGGCAGAATTCATTTCTATATTATGTCACTTTTGTGTCTGCTCATAAACCGGTCACATTCTAATTCCCTGCATATCCAACTGCTGTTTTACAAAATCTGCATGGACATTTGCATTTAAATAACATCCAATACCTTCTTAGATACATTTTCCTTTTTAAAAAAATGTGAATTTCTCAAGATATGGTTCTATAGCAGGGGTCTCCAACCTTTGCAACTTTAAGTCTGAAGGACTTCAGCTCCCAGCAAAGCTGGCTGGAGAAGTCTGGGAGCTGAAGTCCTTCAGACTTAAAGTTGCAAAGGTTGGGGACCCCTGTTCTATAGCATGGAAAAGGTAGAGTGACTGATACTAAAGGAATTTTCAAGTTCTCCTCTGGCTGATGTTTTAGGTTCTTCGGGGCTTTTAATGCTGAGGCTTCCACGAAGAGCACATTTTACTGGCATTTATTTGTTGTTATTATCAATATTTGCACGCTCTGTTTTGTTATCAGTGCAGTTTACAAAAACTAACCGGTAAAATGTAACAATAAATAAACAAGCAACCAAATAGATTGAAAAATAAATAAATAATAATAATAATGGAAATAACGCACTAGATACATCATTTCCTCTTTCCTTTTTAAAAAATGAAATGATTCCAATAATTTTTTAAAAATACATTTTTATTGGTTCACACCAATAAGGGTGAAACTGTATTTGATTGTATTTGGTGGAACTCATCTGGGCTCAGTAGCATAAGCAGGTTTGATTAGTACTTGGGAGATTACAAGGGAATTCCAGGGCTGGAAAGCAAACTAGGAATCCCTTTATCTTTTGCTCGACAGGTTGACAATAATAGCTCTCAAATGGCAGGAACTTGCTGGTAAATGGTCCTCAAGGGACTAATCTGAATAAGTAACTCAGTTTTACAATACTCCTCTGGAAAATGCTCTAATGCTGGGAAAGGTGGAAGCAAAGGGAAGGGTGGTGGTGGAAGAGACACAGCCAGCAGCTAGAAGAATCATAGACTCAATTGCAGTGGGGATTGGTGCATTTTTGGAAGACCTGAAAGATAGACCAAGTTAGGGACAGTTCGTTATGAAGGAAATTATCCATGTTGTCATTAGGAATTGAAAATGACTTGATGTTACATAATATCACCAACTTAAGGAAAAAAATATAATTAATACAGCTCCGTAAATGCTGTTCTAAAATAATTATTTCTATTGTTCCTTTCTACTTTGAGGAAATATTTCTTCTCTTTGACCCACCTGTTATTTTTCTCCATCGACCTCCAAACATTGTAATAATCAACTACCTTTTTTTCCAACTACTAATAACCTTTTTGGGGGACATGTTACAGTCTCTCTCTACCTCTACCTCTAACTCAATCACCTACATAACAGGGTGGTTGTGGGGAAAATAGAAGGAGAAAGGTATGTTGGATATGTTTGCCACATTGCATAATTTATAAAAAGGATAAAGATGGGTCACAAATAGAGATATAAATATATCTTTAGTGTGATCAGATGCTATAGTCCAGTGATGGCGAACCTTTTTTGGCTCGCGTGCCGCAAGTGGGGGAAGCGCAGGGGGGGTCATGCATAAATAAATAATTAATTAATTAATAATTTAATTTATAACCCGCTCTCTCTCCCCGAAGGGACTCGAGGCGGGGCACAGGGAAATTAAAAATACATATAAAACCACAAACAATACAGTATTAAAAGAAATTAAACTAAACCCTGTGCTAAAATCCTATGTTAAAACTAAGACAAGCCCCTAAAAAACCCCTAAAAACAGTTAAGTTATCCCAAGCCGGCCAAGCAAAAGAAATGTGTTTTTAATTTTGACAGAAGGAGCGGAGGTCCGTAGTTGTTCTAATATCGGGGGGAAGGTCGTTCCAGAGGGTCATGCCTGCCACAGAGAAGGCCCTTCCCCTGGGCATCGCCCGCTGGCACAGCCTAGTGGACGGCACCCGGAGAAGTCCCTCTCTGTGGGAGCGAATCGGTCGCAGGGATGTACGGGGCAGGATGTGATCCCGCAGATAACTAGGTCCCGTGCCATGGAGCGCTTTAAAGATGATAACCAACACCTTGAAGCGCACCCGAAAGACGACAGGCAGCCAATGCAGCTCGCGCAGGAGTGGTGTTACATGGGAAAACCTAGAGGTTCCCATAACTGCCCGCGCGGCTGTATTCTGGACAAGCTGAAGTCTTCGGGTGCACCTCAAGGGGAGTCCCATGTAGAGAGCATTGCAGTAGTCCAGTCAGGATGTCACGAGAGCATGAGTGACTGTACAAAGGGCACCCCGGTCCAGTAGGGGACGCAACTGGCGGACCAGGCGAACCTGGTAAAACGCCCTCCTGGCTACGGCCATCACTTGATCTTCCATGGACAGCCGTGCATCAAGGAGGACACCCAAGTTGCGTGCCCCATCCACAGGGGGTAGATGTTCGCCCCCTATGGCCAGTGATGGGGTCAACTGGCTGTACCGGGATGCCGGGAACCACAGCCACTCGGTCTTGGACAGGTTGAGTCTGAGTCTGTTCCTTCCCAACCAGGCCCGCACGGCTTCCAGGCACTGGCACATCACCTCTACGGCATCGTTGGGGTGGTTTGGGGTAGATATATACAGCTGCGTGTCGTCAGCGTAGAGGTGGTACTCTACCCCAAAACCACGGATGATCTCGCCCAGCGGCTTCAGATATGTGTTGAACAGGAGAGGCGAGAGGACCGACCCCTAAGGCACCCCACAAGTGAGGGGTCTCGAGGTCGACCTCTGGTCTCCTGCCAACACAAATTGCGATCGACCGGAGAGGTAGGAGGAGAACCACCGCAACACGGTGCCCCTCACCCCCAACCCCTCCAGCCGATGCAATAGGATACCATGGTCGATGGTGTCAAAAGCCGCTGAGAGGTCTAATAGGACCAGGATGGAGGAACAACCCCCATCTCTGGCCCTCCAGAGATCATCCACCAATGCGACCAATGCCGTCTCGGTGCTGTGCCCGGGCCGGAAGCCGGACTGGCGCGGGTCCAGATAATCAATTTCCTCCAGAATTGTGCCACACCCATAATGCTATTTGCTTGCTTTTGTGCCACACCCATAATGCTATTTGCTTGCTTTTGGCATGCTTTTTTCACCCTCCCTAAGCTCCAGAGGCTTTCTAGGAGTCTGGGGAGGGTGAAAACAGCCTCCCCCCCAACCCCAGAGGCTTCAGGAGCTTCCCTGAAGCCTCCAGAGGGCGAAAAACACTAACCCCAAGGTATGTCCCCATTTCCAAGACACATCTGGGGAAATGAGATCTTCCTCCAATTGATCTCATTCAGAATTCCTAATTTTGCTCACCGAGGTCAGAACAATGGCAGTGAACTTTTCTATTGCTATTTTAAAAAGCACTTTGCGAAATAAATATATAAATAAAAGTATGATTGTGCCAGTAGAAAGGCTTAGTTGTCCCAGATGGTAAAGTCTTGTCGTCAGTCTTGTATTTATTCAAGAATAAATCATCCATAGACATTAGACACCTCTGTAGAGACAAGGGGTAATGAAATGAATTAAAAATGGATTACAATATTTGATATAATTGGAAAGCCTATTGGGTAAGCTATCATTAATTCGTATGGCTTCCGATTAAGGCATAGAAGCTACAGGTGGTCCTCAAAATATGACTATAATTGAGCCCAAAATTTATGTTGCTAAGCAAGACAATGAATTTTGCTCTGTTTTATGACCTTTCGTGCCACAGTTGTTAAGTGAATCACTGAAATTGTCAAGTTGGTAGTAAGTGAATCTGGCTTCCCCATTGACTTTGCTTGTCAGAAGGTCGCAAAAGGTGATCACCTGACCCTGGGACACTGAAACTGTCACAAATACCTGCCAGTTGCCAAGCATCTGAATTTTGATCATGTGACTATGTGGATGCCACATGGACCTAAGTATGAAAAATGGTCATAAGTCACTTTTTTCAGTGCCATTGTAACTTTGAACGGTCACTAAATGAACTGTTGTAATTGACTACCTGTATAGTTGAGAAGAGGATCAGCCCTCCCTACAAATTAATTGCAAAAGAAATACAATACAATACAATAGCAGAGTTGGAAGGGACCTTGGAGGTCTTCTAGTCCAACCCACTGCCTAGGCACGAAGCCCTATACCATTTCAGACAAATGGCTATCCAACATCTTCTTAAAGACTCTTCCTTCCTTCCTTCCTTCCTTCCTTCCTTCCTTCCTTCCTTCCTTCCTTCCTTCTCCTTCCTTCCTTCCCTTCTTCATTCCTCCCTCTCTTCTCCCTCCCTCCTTCTATTTCAATACAATACAATAGCAGAGTTGGAAGGGACCTTGGAGGTCTTCTAGTTCAACCCCCTAGGCAGGAACCCTGTACCGTTTCAGACAAATGGCTATCCAACATCTTCTTAAAGACTTTCCAGTGTAGAAAGATGGTGTGAAGGGAAGGAGTTAAATTAAGGAGGAAAACTGCTAACTTCAGCAATAGAAAACATGAAGCAAAATAATAATCACATTTAGTGTTTCACTACAATATATAAAAATGTGTTAGTAGCGGAAAACTACATATTGAGATGTAAATATAATGTATAAATGAGATATCAGAAATCAAGTACAATAAGGTTAGGGAAAATATGTTAGCAATAAATAGATAATTTATTAAAAATAGAGAAAGAATCGTTGTGAGCCTACGAATGCAAAAATGGCAATTAACTACATTATTTTAAACTTGCTTTAATTAAATATTGCATATTCTGAAAATGTTTATTAATTTAAAAAGTGAATCTCCAAGATGGCAGAGCACCGAACAACTATCCTATTCAATCTATGCAGCCTGTCTTCATCATTTAGTTTCCCCCTAATTTGTAACTTTAAATATCATCACACATGATGATATTTAACCTGATATTTGCCAGGTTTTCCTCTTGGGATAAAAGATTTGCCGCTTTTGGACAAATAAATGCAATTTATCTTCTGCTTCCTCTTCCTCGCCTTCCAAGCAAAATTTCTTACACCCTGTCACCTTGTCCCCCATTTCCCCAAACCAGTGTGTGTGTGTGTGTGTGTGTGTGTGTGTGTGTGTGTGTGTGTGTGTGTGTGAGTGAGTGTGTGGGCACGCGTGCGCTTCTCTCTCTCTCCCTCTCTTACTCACTGAAAGTTCCCTGCAGCTGCAGAGCTGGCTAGACAATCGGGTGTTTTAGAGAAATACATTTTTGGGCTAATTTGCCATGCATAAGTGTTTCTCCTACCCTTTAAAGGCTGGGAACAAAGAGTGCATTCTGCGAGAACTCTGCCCTGTTGTGAGCGCCCTGCAGCTGTACAGAGCTAAGCTATGCTCCTCTCTCTTGCTCCATTCTCTGCTTTGCTTTTTAGAGAGCTGGGCCTCTGCATTTACCAATGCCCCAAAAGACCACGCCATCTCCAACTCCCACCAAATGTGCCTATTCTTCCTTTGAAAGGCAGATGGAGCAGGTGGGGAGAACAAGAGGCAGTGGCAATATGGCCCTACCTATAGTGGCTTGTATCTTAAATAAGTTTACTTCTTTAAAGGACATCCTTTTGTTTTAAGAGACATCTCCAGCTTGGTACATAATGCTCCATTTTCAGCATCATATTAAAAAAAAAAGTCTGATGTGTTGACAATCAGAAAAATGGTGATCCTAGATAGGATATGAGATTTTGGTAATGCATTATTTCACACTTAATGGTCAAAAGCATAATGTGTGTAAGCCTATACTGATAGAAAAGAATTTTTGTAGCTCAGGGTTGAACTGTGGGGTCCTTGCTCTGAGCTTGGTTGTTTTCTTGCAGACATTTCGTTACCAAACTAGGTAATAACTTCAAATTCGGATTTATTAACCGCACCCTCTCCCCACAGGGACCCGGGGCGGTGCACAGGAGAAACTAAAAACAATATAGAATAAATACAAAATACATACTTAAAACATAATTAAACAGTGTTACCCGTGCTAAAACTGATTAAGAACCCATTAAAATACATTTGGAATCAATAGACAGAGAGAATTATTCAAGGCCGGCCAGTCGAAAGAAATAGGTCTTCAATTTCGTACGGAAGGAGCGGAGGTCAATGCTAATAGGGAGTGAGGTTTGCTTTCATTTTATATGCTAGCAACTTGCTCTGTCAATATTGGTGGGAATGGTCTTTGTGGAACCTTGGGTTGTTTGCTTTTAACTTGTTTGTCTGATTTGCTAGTTCCTTGATTGGGGTACTATTTGCTTCTTTATTGTTGGTCTAATGTTGATTTTGTTATTGATCTCTGCTCATCTGGATTCAGGTTGCTGGTGCAGAGATGTTTTGGTCTTTTTGTTTCCTTTTTGGCTATTTGATTGTCTCCTTTGGATAGCATGTAGATGTTCATCCTTATGTGCCTGTTTATGGCCAATTTATCTGAATGCCAGGCTTCCGGGAATTCTCTAGCATTCTTGGACTTGGCTTGGTCTAGGATGCTCACACTTTTCCAATTAAAACTAGAATTAAGTCTGTCCATGTGTTGCGAATTTAAGGAGTTTCTATCATGTCTACTGACTGCTAGTTGGTGTTCATGGATGTGCTCTGCTAGTCTTCTGCCTGTTTGTCCTTCATAGTAGCTATTACAGTCCTTCCACAGTATATTGTAGATCAGGGGTCCCCAACCCCTGGTCCGTGGACCAGTGCTGGTCCGTGACTTGATAGGAACTGGGCCGCAGGGCCGGGGAGGAGGGAGGAGGGGGCAGCCCCCTGGGCAGAGCGCGCACCAGGGACAGGAAAGCGCAGGCGCGGCCGCTTGCGCCATTGGGGGCCCTAGAGGGGCAAGTGAGCCAACTCACCCCCTCCCCGCGTGCGCATGTGTCACCTGTTCCCCCTCCCCCCCGCTCCCCCTCTACGTTGGCCGGTCCGCGGAATTTTCTTTAAAATGAAACCGGTCCCTGGTGCAAAAAAGGTTGGGGACCCCTGTTGTAGATGACTCCTGTTTTTTTCTTCTGGGAATGCTGGGCCTTTTGGTTTTCTTAGGGTGTTTTAGAGGGCCTTAGTTGGTGTACATGCTATGTTGATGCCATATAGTTGTAATAGTCTATGGTTCTGAGATGCTTTTGATGTATGCCAGTGTAATCTTTTTTTACAACTTGTGTTGGTATTGCTATACTGGGTTGAGTAGTAGCGCTTTTTGGTGGGTATGTATTTTGTTTGACGATATATAGATGATCTCTTTCCTGTTTCTGATGTTCAAGATTGCCGCAGTGTGATTTTGTTCTTTGTTTCCTTCTTTCCTAGTGAATTTTAATCCTTTGAAGATGTTGTTGATGATTTTGTGTGCGTTCTCTAGTCCTTTTTTATTATGATGAAGGTGTCATCTACATGCCGGATCTATACAGCTAAGCCAGTGCTCATATTTAGAGCCCGATTTAGTAGTATTTTATTTCTTCCTATGATTTTTCCCACAAGTGCAGGGTCTGCATCATTGATCCATGGACTGCGACAGTAATTAACAAACCAGCTTGTCACCCAAGCCTGACATCATGGACTGAGAGAAAATGACGGAGCCAAAACAACCAACTGGATTTCACGCCTAAGATAGGACTGGAACTCAGTTTCTGATTTCTAGCCTGGCTCTCATAGCTGATTTAGTAGTAAACTGGGGGGGGGGGGGGGATCCTTTAGCACAAATTGTTGCTTTGAAATAATAGAAAATACTTGTAGTCAGTTTTTAGATTTTGGCAGTGGTTTGTTCTCCAAGGTTGTTTCAATTTAGTTTCTGAACGTTTCGTTACCAGACTAGATAATATCACCAGCAGGATTTCTATTTGTCCAATTCCTCTTTAGTTTATTATAAATCTCTTGTTTGCCAGTGTGGTCAGTTGGTTGTGTGATTATTTGCTATTTCAATAATAGCCATAGGAAAGGGACAATCAGAACAGGAATAACAGATGCTTTTCCTAGAGGCTGCAGTTCTAACAAAAATCTGTGAACGTATTTGTATTTTTGGATAGTATTTGTCTATTCTATAGGAGTGGGAATTTTGGGCTTGTTTTCATGGCTCCTCGTCCTAATCCTGATTACTCCTACTGAAACCATAAAAGTCAGATCTATCAAAGGCATCAGATATATTTTGTGTATTATTTAACTTATCTTTCATATAAATATAAAATGAACTGCCTATCTGGGAATACATTTTATTCCAAAGTATCCCAAATTTATTATTTTATTTTATTCCAAATCTCCAGGTAGCATGGCCTACAACGAGGGATGTGATTGTAATTCAACTACTTTGGGCAGCCACAGGCTTCCCTCATTTATGAAGAGGAATGATGGTTTAAATGAAGAAGCCTTCCCTGGATCCCGTGTTGTTAGTAAATTATCGTCCGGCCTCCAACCTTCACTTTTTGGTGAAGGTTGTAGAGAGTGTGGTGGCACAGCAGTTCCCCCGTCACCTGGAGGAAATTGATTATCTGGACCCGCGCCAGTCCGGCTTCCGACCTGGGCATAGCACCAAGACGGCATTGGTCACATTGGTGGATGATCTCTGGAGGGCCCGGGATAGAGGCTGTTCCTCTATCCTGGTCCTATTAGACCTCTCAGCGGCTTTTGATACCATCGACCATGGTATCCTATTGCGCCGACTGGAGGGGCTGGGGGTGAGAGGCACCATTTTACGGTGGTTCTCCTCCTACCTCTCCGGTCGGTCGCAATTCGTGTTGGCAGGGGGGCAGAGGTCGACCTAGAGGCCCCTCATGTGTGGGGAACCTCAGGGGTCGGTCCTCTCGCCACTCCTGTTCAACATCTATATGAAGCCACTGGGCGAGATCATCCGTGGTTTTGGGGTAGAGTACCATCAATACGCTGATGATACACAGCTGTACATATCTACCCCAAACCACCCCAACGATGCCGTTGAAGTGATGTCCCAGTGTCTGGAGGCCGTACGGGCCTGGATGGGGAGTAACAAACTCCGACTCAACCCGTCCAAGACCGAATGGCTGTGGTTTCCGACGTCCCGGTACAACCAGTTGATGCCATCACTGGCCATCAGGGGCGAACTATTAGCCCCCGTGGAAAGGGCTCACAACTTAGGCGTCCTCCTGGATTCCCGGCTGTCCATGGAGGACCATGTGACGGCCGTGGCCAGGGGGGCTTTTTACCAGGTTCGCCTGGTCCGCCAGTTGCGCCCCTTTCTTGACCGGGACGCCCTTCGCACAGTCACTCAAGCACTCGTGACATCCCGTCTAGACTACTGCAATGCTCTCTACATGGGGCTCCCCCTGAGGTGCACCCGAGGACTACAGCTAGTGCAGAATGTGGCCGCACGGGGGATTTTGGGAGCCTCATGGCATTCCCATGTAACACCTCTCCTGCGCGAGCTGCACTGGCTATCTGTGGTCTTTCGGGTGCGCTTCAAGGTGTTGATAACCATCTTTAAAACGCTCCATGGCACGGGGCCTAGTTATTTGCAAGACCGCCTCATACATCCCTTCAGCCGATTCGCTCCCATAGAGAGGGACTTCTCCGGGTGCCGTCCGCCAGGCAATGCCGGTTGGCGACCCCCAGGAGAAGGGCCTTCTCTGTGGTGGGCCCAGCCCTCTGGAACGACCTCCCCCCCAAACTCCAGACTACCACGGACCTCCACCTCTTCCGCCAACGCTTGAACACTCATCTTTTCCAACTAGCCGGCCTAGCCTAGTCCCCGAGACCACTTTAGTAGACTGAGCAGTAAATTATCTTGAGGGTTTTAATGTGTGGGTAATGTTTTTAGGGGATTTTTAGCACAGGGCACGCAAATTTAATTAGATTTTATTTTGTAATCGTATTTATTATATGTCCGTTTTATTGCTTGTTTGCATTCTGCTTTAATTTCCTGTGCACAGCCCTGAATCCCTCCGGGGAGAGAGGCGCGGTATATAAATAAAATAAAATAAAAATAAATTCTGAAGGCATCAAGAGGAGAAAAATGGGCATGGAAATTAGATTTCAGGCTAATACAGTAAAGATCATTTGTTGGGAGCTTTCAGAAATGAATGAAAACTGTAACTTCTTCAAAAACCCTTTATGAGCCTGATTTGGTCACTTTATCCTTTTCCTCCCACTCTTAAAATTCCACAGCTGAACCAAAGATAAAGGTAGAGGATCTGCCTTGTCAGAACCAATAGTTGGCATTCCTCTTTACATAAAGATATGGTTTCCTTAACTATGGTTTGTTGAAAAACCACTGCTGGGTGTTAACCCAGCATGCCATAAACCATATTTTACAAATACAGTGGTTGTGCTCATACAGCATGCTAACTCAAAACCAATCTGCTGCATTGTAGGCTTTTGGTTACTTGAATGGGAAAGGGCTTCAACCAGTGGTGGGATTCAAATAATTTAACAACCAATTCTCTGCCCTAAAGATTTCGTCCAACAACCAGTTCACCAAACTGCTCAGAAAGTTAACAACCAGTTCTCCCGAAATGGTGCGAACTGCCTGAATCCTACCACTGGCTTCAACTAAATAGCTCTTAAGAACCAACAGCTTCTCCCCAAAAGATGAAATTAGAAACTTGACCTGCTTGCAATTTGGCTAAATGTTTAATTGACCCAAAAGCTTCAGAAGCAGCCATCATACATGTACCCTACCTAGATACCTTCCAGATGGGTAGGCTTTAATCCTCAGATTTTATAGCAATAGGCACAGCAGCTGGATATTCAATTGTTTGAAATGTACTCAGTGGGTGGTTGTTCTAAATTGCAATAGAGTGTGTATGTGTGCGTGTGTGTGTGTGTGTGCGTGTGTGTCTGTATGTTTATGCTGTTAATTATTTTTATGTTTCTTTTTTATATTTGTTGCTTTTATCTGTTATATGCTGGACAGCATAAAAATATGATAAAATAAATAAACAAACAAACACAATTTCGTATTGAGCTGCCCATAGAACTCTTTGTAGATCTGTTGCTCGTCTTGAATAAGTTATCAGTGGTTCTATATTGCAATAGGCAATACCGTTCACTAATAGTTTTGGTATTCACTTGTATGAAGGCCTGTATCACACATGCAGAATACACTGCTGTTTCAGTAGATGAAAGACTGTTTAGCAGATTAGGAAGGAGTAAAACCACAGTGCCTGTGGACATTATGAGAAGAAGAATGAGTGATTAGCTAGCAGTCCTATAAAACAGTTAGATTTTTGTAAGCAGCAGCTAACAAATTACAGTGCTTTGCTACTGTATTTGTATCAGATTTTTCTAGAGCTGAATACTAGGTGACTGAATGCTATTTGACAACAGTAAAATATATCTCTAACAAATCTATAGTACAGCGATGGCTAACCTTTTTTGGCTCGCGTGCCAAAAGCGGGGGGGAACGCAGGGGGGATCATGCGTGGGTGTGCCACACCCATAATGCTATGTGCGTGACCCCCTGCTTTTGGTGTGCATTTTTTTTGCCCTCCCCAGGCTCCAGAGGCTTTCTAGGAGCCTGGGGAGGGTGAAAACAGCCTCCCCCTCCCCACCTCCAGAGGCTTCACGAGCTTCCCTGAAGCCTCCAGAGGGCGAAAAACAGCCTCAAAAGAAGGCCTAAATCAGCTGGCCAGCGCACACATGCGCGCTAGTGCTGACGGGGCAATGCCTCGTGTGCCCTAAGAAATGGTTCTGCGTGCCACTTGTGGCAGCCGTGCCATAGGTTCGCCATCACTGCTATAGTATAACCCCCTTTTTATGGCTGACTTTAAACGGTAGACCTTGTAACCAAAACATCTTCCAAACAATATTGCTTCTTCCTCTGATCTCTATAATAGCCTGAATTCTTGAGAACTCAAATATTCGCTCCTGTTCTTCTATTCTCTTAGTGAAGGTATTGACCAGCCTTTGAAGTTTAGATTGTGTTTTTAAAAAATGTAAATGTTACTTTAAGATATAAATATAGCTTTAAAATGAGAGTAGGGGATCCTTAATGCATTAGATCAGGGGTCTGCAAAGTTGGCTCTTTGAAGCTGGGTGGACTTCAACTCCCAGAATTCCCCAGCCAGAGAATGCTGGCTGGGGAATTCTGGGAGTTGAAGTCCACCCGGCTTCAAAGAGCCAACTTTGCAGACCGCTGCATTAGATGAAAGAGACTATAATTATTAACAGGGATACTAGCAAATTATCGTCAGAAAGACAAGATGCTGATTATAACAATTCACATGCAGCTCAGAGGTAGTATCCTGCCGATTCGCCCCGGTTCAGATGAACTGATAGTGGCGGCAGTGGGAGGCTCCACCCACCTTCCCAGACATCATCATGGATGCTCTGTGCATGCGCAAAATCATCACGTGCGCTCCAAGCTTTGAACCGGTAGCGAAGATAAAAGTATTTCATGCCTGATGACGCTGTATGTGTTTTTTATGTGCACACACTTGGCTTGTTCACAGGAATGATACTTTTCATTTCGTCAATGCAATGTAATTATATTTTACATTTCATTATTGTGAACCACATTGGCAGCCATCTGGAAAATGGGACGTAAAATAAATAAACAAATATTTGTTGTGGGTTTTGTTTTTTTTACTAATAGGAAATTGCATCCATCATCTGTCAAAAAATTTCACAGGCAAATAAGGAAGTGAAAATCAAAGAATCTTGGACAGCAACCTTGAAAAAGAATCCTAGAGAGATTTTGAAGTTCTAATACTAGCTAATATTAGGTTACAGAAGCCATAGCAGGACCTGTTATTATAATATCATAGATCAAAGGTTAATTTTGGTGAGATTAAAAGAGAAACAGAATTGCAGAATTGGTTACAGTTCTAACTTTGTCAACTAAACATCAATGTATGGCAAGCATACACATGATTTATTCAATTCATCTTTCTGAGCTTAAATGATACATTAGATTATAAGGGAATCATAAGCAGGTGAAGACATCTGCTTGGGAAGACCCTGAAGCAAATGGGGAGCCACTGTGTGAGACAGAATGCTGGACCAGATGGGCTATGGCCTGTTCCAGCAAGGCTATTCTTATGTTCTTATAATTCAAATGGGTCAAATTTGTGTAATATACTAGGTCAAAATTTGGATGAGTTTTTTGGTTTAATGAGGTGCACATATGAGTTCATAAATTCTACAAACAATACATATATTTTCCAGTAACTTCGTTGCTTTCAGCTACAATCCCAGAGATAAGAGATGTTGAAGGTAATGGGATGGACAGGGAGCTAGAACAGAATAAGAACTACTTGCTGTCACCAGCCACATAATTGTGGGATTTCATCGTAATCTAGTTGTGAGACAATTTGGAACAGCAACTAAGGCACTAAATGTAAGAAACAACTTCTGTGTGCTAGTGGAAAATGTGGAAGAATGCCACACCTAGCATCTTTTCTTTATAGACAAAGTATTTGCATGGCCGCATAACAGTGTGGGATCTTTTCACTAAGATGAACACATAGCGTATTTTTTTTTATTTCTAAATATTTTTTTTATTTTAGAACATTACCAAAAAAATAGAATACCAGAATACTCAACTATAAAAAAATAAATAAAACTGAACAAAACTAAGGGGGGGAAAATATCCGAAACTCCTTAAAAACTGTAAGAAAGCAAATTATACTACTAAAGATGTAATGGATGTGATAGACCAGGGGTCTGCAAAGTCGGCTCTTTTAAGACTGGTGGACTTCAACTCCCAGAATTCCCCAGCCAGCTATTGTGATATTTTATTGAACTTATAGCACATGGTTCTCTAAAAGAGCTTATTGCTTTGGTCAGTTGTCCTTAAGGCAGGGGTGTCAAGCTTGATTTCATTGAGGGTTGTATTTGACCTCAGGGGCCAGTGTGGGCATGGTCAGTGTCACCAACCCGTGGTGGTCTGAGTGCTCCTGAGCTCCATTTTTAGCTGTGACGGCCTCCTGCCATCCTCTGCTGGTGAAAAAGGAGCCCGAAGGCTTGTGTGCTGCCTTCCCGAGCTCAATTTTCACTGGTAGAGGGTTGAAGGAGGACGTGGAAGCCAAAAACAGAGCCTGTTTTCACTGGCAGAGCGCATGGGTCACCACAGGCACCTTGACAGGAGTGCCATTGAGCTGGCCATGCCCAGCCGGGCCTTGTGAGGTCAAACACAACCCTGATGCAGCCCTCAATGAAATAGAGTTTGACACCCCTGCTTTAGTCTACACTAAACTAGTAAACAAAGACTGAAGAAATGTTTAATTAGTGTTCCTTTTAAAAACGCTTTGAAAATAATAATAAAGAAAAGATTTTCATTGTTGACTTTTCCATAAGATGATGTGCTATATAGATCACCAGCCTTAGTCATATTGGTGCAATGCGTGCAGCATTCAGTGGTAAGAGCTGTAATGGTCAATTTTGTCCTGTTTGCCACAAGCACATCAGGAACCCAATTTTCCTTAAAGCATGCTTGTGCTTTTCTATGCAAGCAAGACTCTCTAATCTGGAACATTTTACTGTGAGAAGAGAATATTTGTGACTCAGAGATGAACTGTGGGATCCTTGGTGCTCTCAGAGCTTGGTTGTTTTCTTGCAGATGTTTCAAGAAAGCTCTGAGAGTACCAAGGACCCCACTGGAATCTTTTGCTAGCTACATTCCTTCATCTTTGTCAAATGATGTGAAAGTCCCAGTTGATCCCAAAGAGAAATGGAGAAGTCACACTTCACATAAAACAAGGAAGAAGCTCAGAAATCAGCCAGAATCAAATTGCAAAACAAATCTATGAAGCAAGAGTAAATGGGCTGAGAAACGGAGAAAGATCACAAAGTTGTGGTTGACATATTTGATGAAATCGTCAAAAAGAAAGGGGCAAGAATCTTAAATGCAAAGTGCGATGTATAAATAACATATGATTATTTGTTAGTTTACGAAGATAGAAAGCTATGGAAAGATATAACAAATGATTTTGGTGTATTCAAGATTCAACTAAGGGTTTTTTCCTTTTTCTTGATTCGGCCTTTAATTTTTTGCCTTAATATTTTGTACTCTATTTTGGCACTCTGCATACTATTGTTTAGCACAAATGGAATTATTTGATAGGGGTGTGGGTATGCACATACTCCATAGGGTTCGATATGACATCGGTCCACTGTGCACTGTTCTTGAGCTAATCTGAAGGCCACATGAAGTGTGGAGGTCTGTAGCGATTGACTCTGCAGAACGTTGGCGACCTCTTCGCACTATGCGCCTCAGCATCCGCTGACCCTGCTCCTTCAGTTTACATGGCCTACCAGTTCGTGGCTGAGTTGCTGTCATTCCCAAACCCTTCCACGTTCTTATAATACAGCTGACAGTTGACTGTGGAATATTTAGGAGTGAGGAAATTTCACGACTGGATTTGTTGCACAGGTGGCATCCTATCACAGTTCCATGCTGAGCTCCTGAGAGCGACCCATTCTTTCACAAATGTTTGTACAAACAGTCTGCATGCCTAGGTATTCGATTTTATAAACCTGTGGCTATGGAAGTGATTGGAACACCTGATTGATTATTTGGATGGGTGAGCCAACACTTTTGGCAATATACCTACCTACCTACCTACCTACTATATTTTCCCTCTCTCTATGTTTATCCCTCTACCTACCTACCTACTGTATTTTTCCCTCTCTCTATGTTTATCCCTCTACCTACCTACCTATCTACCTACTGTATTTCTCCCTCTCTCTATGTTTATCCCTCTACCTACCTACCTACTGTATTTTTCCCTCTCTCTATGTTTATCCCTCTACCTACCTACCTATCTACCTACTGTATTTCTCCCTCTCTCTATGTTTATCCCTCTACCTACCTACCTACCTACCTACCTACCTACCTACCTACCTACTGTATTTTTTCCTCTCTCTACGTTTATCCCTCTACCTACCTACCTACCTACCATATTTCTCCCTCTCATCTTGTTTTGGGCCTAGTAGGTCTGCCTGGGCCACATGGAAGTGTGCTACACCCTGCGTCTTGTTTTGGGCCTAGTAGGTCTGCCTGGGCCACATGGGAGTGTGCTACACCCTGCATCTTGTTTTCGGCCTAGTAGGTCTGCCTGGGCCACATGGGAGTGTGCCATGTGTGAGGGAACATTGGAAGCTTATTCGGTTGCTGAGGAAACGATTGTTGGAAATGTGAGGGGGATGTGCGTGACGCATCATAAGAAGCAGCCAGGTGGGAGGAGCTACAGGGAGGTGAAAACCTCACAAGTGGGTACATTTTATGGTTGTGTACCGTGCACATGACACACATGTGCCAGCCACAAAAAAGGTACGTATTATATCATCGAAAGTCCTTGGGAACATTGTGTGAAAATTTGGTGTCGATCGGTCCAGTACTTTCTGAGATTAGCGGCTTTGCACAAACTATTTTACATTTTTATTTATATAGATTAATGCTTTGTTTAACAAATCATTATTAAACCAATTCTGGTTTAACACAAATGTATGAACTCCAGACATTCATAAATATTTGTTTGTATAATGTCTGAATATAAGCCAAGAGTAGTATGAAGCACCTTCAATCTGGAGAAGAAGCAGAAACTGGGCAAGATTATATTTCTAAAAATAGGTTATACTCCATTCCTCCTTATTATACGGTATCAGTTGTCTGATTTAAATCACACTCTCTGTTCCTTCCCAACTTCAGTTAGCTACAAAAGGGGAAATAGAAAAAATATGGTTTGAGGGCTTCCTTTCTCTATTTCTCTTTCTCCTGCAGTCAAAAGCAGCTGGAGGCAGGAAGAGATTTCAGTCAGGAAAAAGTGGATCATAGCCCCATTCAAAACCTCTTAAGCGATAGCTCAACATTTGCACTAAGATATTACTTGCTTACTCCTCAGTTGTTGAACAAGCCACACCCAAAGACAGCCCATAATTTCTGATTTGCAATAGAGTTTGTTTCCCATTGTTCAGGGGTCCCCAACCTTTGCAACTGGGAGCTGAAGTCCTTCAGACTTAAAGTTGCAAAGGTTGGAGACCCCTGCCATAGTTCACTCACCTCCTGAAGCCACTAAGCCTCATTTTTGAAGTCTTCATGCTACCTCTTCTAGCATCATCCAAATAAAGCAGCAAATCATCAATTTTGTTTGGTGCAATGTTTCACATTTAAAAAAACAATTTATGTACCGGTATTTAAAATATTTTTTGCTTTGAGTTCACTAAGGGTATTCTAAGAGGCAGCTGTGGCCATGGGAATGATGCCCTGCCCCTTGCAACACCACACACACACACACACACACACACACACACACACACACACACGGGGTGGGTGGGGGTGGAATGGCCTTGCAGCCCATAGAAAACCCACAAAGAAGGCTCTAACTTTTTGTTATCCCCTTTGGTTATATTATTGCATTATCAACAGCCTCCTTGTTGGGAAAATTAAAAAAAAGTAACACAAATCAAACACACCATATTGTGGTTTATGAGTCGAATATAAAGCAGGCCACAAAGTAATTAATTCCCATATCTAGTGTGGTCTTAAGACTGCAGTATTTATAGAGATAATCTGAATTCACTGATACAACAATGAAAAATGCATCGGGAATTTGCCAGAGAAAATATTGATGAGCAGAGGTAGATAGCAAGAAACATCAAAGATCCCTTGCAAGAGCTACTATTGGTAGCATTTGTAAAGCCTAAAGAGAAGGCAAAGGAGATCAAAGGGAGTGATGGGGTCATGCTTCCACATGATTTCCTCGAAGTGCTGCTGAACTATACACACTCGCAACACATGTGATCTCGTATTTACGAAAGCAAAGGCATAAATCAAAGTGCATCATCATCATCATCTGCCTATCATCCCACCCAGCCCACGTGTCTCTGAAATGTCTAAGGGCTTTCAGGCACAAAGGGCACCAGGAATATAGAGACAACTAACCCGGGAAGATCACACAGCTCCTTTGGAGAAATCGTTAGTCTTGCCATGGGCTATTGTCGTGCTCCTATGCTGAGATTCAAGGGTATTTCCAGGGACAGCATTATCATCATTATCCAGAATATCGTGTCTCACTGGCTTGGTTTCCTGAAAATATTAAAAGGCAGAATTTGTGGCTTGCTCTGCTTCACTCCAAGTAAGTAATCAGAAGTCTGAATAATCAGCACTGTCACATGTCTGATTTGTCCCTGATACTTTTATTGCGCCACAAAGCAAAGTGACTCCTCTCCCTTGGTTTTTAGCGCAGCTATAATGAGGATTAGTCCCACTGATTGGGTCCCATTCCTTTGAATTGCAAGGGTTGCCCAACGAATCCAAGTCTTAAATAGTGAGATTGTACTGAAATGAGTGACATTAAAAATTCCATTCTGAAAACGTGAATCTTACTGGAAAGCCACAGAAAAACAACCACAACAAAAACATCCAATTAAACTGTGCTTTGCGGTTATCCCCACAACTGGCTGAACTATCTAAAACTATTTTGAGGACTTAGTATCGAATGTCATAAATATAAAATATCATAGACATCAGCATTTAATATTCCAGAGGCAAGTGCAATTCAGTGTTCAGGATTGGGATCTGCAAGTTTGGCATTTGCCAAATATGTCTAAATCGATGAAAATGTGATTGGGCTCAGCAGGAGAACTGTTCTGACCTAGGCTTCCCAAGAGCATGAAGCAAACTCCTTGTCCTGACAAAAACCCCTCTTATTAATTTACAGTGAATTCTGCTCATTCACATCCAGCAAAATCTTTCAAGGGAGGATTTACAGTCACAGACCTTATCTGGCTTGGAGAGCTGACAGGCTGATATCTACAAAACTTGGCAATGAGTCTCCAGAGAGTCATGAACCACTTAAGTAAACTAATTGTCTCCTGCAAACTCCACTCCCCTTTTGCTCCTCTTTGATTTCCTCTGGGAGGGGCCATTCATTGTCCATCTGTTGCCTTACTCCCAAGTCAACCCCTGTTCTTTAGCTGTTCCTTCATCTGGCAATTCTATGCATGTGAACACTGGGAACAGGCTGTTCATCTGCCTCACTGATGTCTGACTCTGATGGCAGCTGATAACTGGCATATGGCTCTGGCCCCCTTCCGCCTCTGACACAGAGCCCTCATCAGAGCCTTCCCCTGACTCCAGGACTGGCCCATGTTCCTCCCCAACCTCCTCACTGCCGAATCTGTTGCCAGGTTGTGCTGAACGCTGGCAGGCCACAACAAAAACAAAGAACAGGTAGTGGTAGCAATGAAAAAACAGGATTTTTCATGCCGGGCTGCTTAATGAACATTTCTTGCCTATATATTTTCCATGATTTAATGCTACCAATTCTCCAGTGCTTTTTCTCCCAAATAGTTTCAGATGTAGAGACAGATATATTCTGAATATATTTATCTGTAGATTGGTCAACTTCCATCGCGCTAATATTTGGAAGCTTTGAGTGGAAGCACTAAAGACAATTAGCCAGTAATGAAATCTTCAGGTTGGCTAGGAGCAATCTGCCACCTGAGCTTACAATAAGAGAAAACACAATACCTTGGGGGGTTCTCATAACTGTGGAATCAGTTTTAAGACTTGCTTTAATAAACCTTTATGTTCCAACTGAGGTCAGACATGATGAAACCAATCATGGCTTCTCCTCATTCTTAAATAAGATCCTTAACAGTACAAATATAACTGGTGTTTTCCTCTTACACCAGTGTTTCTCAACCTTGGCAACTTTAAGTCCGGTGGACTTCAACTCCCAGAATTCCCCAGCCGGCTATGCTGACTGGGGGAATCTGTGAGTTGAAGTCCACCGGACTTAACGTCGCCAAGGTTGAGAAACACTGTCTTGCACCCTACTGCATTGCCCTCATGAAGGGTTAATTCAGCCAGGCTCTTTTTTCTCGGAATTGTTTTTTAAAAATCCAAGAGAATAGTTCTCTTGTTACAAACATGGCTTCTGGGCATTTGGTGATGCTTTCCCTTTTTTCTTCTCTTCTTGAACTACAAAGGAATCTTTTGTTCCCTCCTCCCAGACTCCTTTCCTCACCCCGATCCTCCAGCTCTGGCCTCTTCCCCTCTTGGCTGCCGACTAGCTATGGAATGACAAAAAAAAATGACCAAGCCATAATCATGGCAAGTATTTCTCTGGTTATTATTTGAGTGGGGTCTTAAGGTTTTCAGCAATGGGAGTGTCCCATTAAGTAGATAAGTCAAAATGGAAACAGATCTACTCAATCCAATGCATGCATATGATATCTTTCCTAGGGATTGCAAATGAAGAGTCTCCAGAACTGGGTAAACAGTGAAAATCAATCTGTGATAGGAAAGAGTTTTGGATGCTTTGGACCAAATGGTTGTAACACCAGGCTATTAGTCACCCTGGTAAGGCTCATAGGACTTCTTTTCCAAAAGCAGATTGAGGTTGGAAAAACCTAGATTCCAATTGCTTCTAAAATATGAAGATGGGCTTGCTAAAGTTCATCCTGAAAACTGGGCTTCTTCATAAATCAAGATATTCTTTTAGCCTATAGAAGAAGAACCGGATTGAGAATCAAAGTACAGAAAGGCAAAAGAGTGCTTGAGTTCAAAGCAATACACTTTGATAGTTCATTTGAAAAATAGGAGTTCCTTCTAACAGTCCTGTACTCTGATTCAAAATAATTAGAACCAGTTGGTTTCTCACAGAGGCTAGTTTTCTGTGTAAAAACCTCTGGTTGAAACTTGGATTCGTGATAACGCTGATCTTGTGATTGACATCTGTAGAATTTGTTTTTATGAATGCCCAGATGCAGAGACACCTGCAGGAACTGGCAAGGGGGTGACACAGGATGAAGGTGGTGTTGTGTGACATAGCTTTTTTTTTAAAAAAAAACAATTTTTATTATTACAATATATATGGGGAAAGGGTTTATAGGGTATATAATGACATTTTAGTGGCTTCCATGTTGGAGGTGGTGATCTCCGAGACTTCATACAAATGCAGTAGGCCCTGCCCTTTGGAACGACCTACCCCCTGAACTCCGGACCACCACCGACCTCCGCCTCTTCCGCCAATGTCTAAAGACATACTTTTTTCATCAAGCCGGCCTAGCCTAACCTCCCATGGGGACTTTTAGAAAAGTTTTAAATTGGGTTTTTAATTAATAATTGGTTTTAGCACAGGTTTGGGATTTAATATATATTTTAAATTATTTATCTATGTTCTATTTTGTATGTTTTTTAAATCTCCTGTGCGCCGCCCTGGGTCCTCTGTGGAGAAGGGCGGGATATAAATGTAATAAAATAAAAAATAAAAAATAAATAAATAAGTATAAGAAAAGCAAGTGGCAAAAATACATATATATTACATTGTAAAATCATACATTCAATCTTGTTTTTTCCTTACCATCCCTTTTCACAAATCACAGTAATAATTTCAAATAAAATCATATTTGAGATCTGAGTCTTTTTGCTATTGATTCTTCTTCTTCCTTCCCGCCAATGGGCGGGGCCATGGCCCCTCCTGCTCCTTCTTCTTCGTCTCCTACGAGTGAATGGTGCTTTTGGAGAAAGGTCTCCGCCTCTCCTATTGTTTTAACTCTAATTCTACCTCCCTCCCAGAAGACCAACATTCCTTCAGGCAGCATCCACTTGAACCAAACTCCTTTTTTATACAATTTTTTGGACAAGAAGGAATACTTCCTTCTTATCTCTCTAATTTTTTTTGGAATTTGTTTCAAGTTGGTTTTGTCATTGTGAGAAAAGTGTTTAGTTCTGCAGATGCTTCTGCCTAGATCACATCTTGTTGTTCAACCCTTGACATTTGTATTTTTCTGCAATGTACAATGAGAAATCTCAACTAAATCTTTTTCTGTTGTTTCTATTGTGAATAAAGTCAACTTCTATTAGTAGTACGCAGATTAGTGGAACTATATAAATATATGGGAACAAGGGCAAAACCCCTAAATTAATTATGTACTGGTTATTTCCCATGATATCAGTAATTAGGTCTTTCTGTTTTGCTTTCTGCCAACTTTTGGAAGAGCCACAACCAAAGCTATCTTGGAAGCCTAGGGTTGCAGATTGTGCACCACTGGTCTACTGCCATTCTGAATTACAAATCATTTTTTTTCTTAAAAATGTAATAGTAGTGGTTGGTATTACCAACTGTCTAGTGCAGTGGTGGCGAACCTTTTTGGCCTCGGGTGCCTAAAACACACATGCTTGCGCTATTGTGTGCGCTCACGTGCCCACCCCATAATTTAATACCTCCCATGCCATGCCCCCTAAGCATGCACACTTGACACCCCCTGCTGCCCCATGCATGTGCGCATGGCTTTTTTGGAGCCCAGGGAAGGACAAAAATGCCCTTCCCCCACACCCCTGGAGGCCGGAAACAGCCCGTTTTCTGATTTCCGGTGGGCCTGGTAGCTCCATTTTTTGCCCTCCCAAGGCTCCAGAGGCTTTCTAGGAACCTAGGGAGGTCAAAAAAAGGCCCAGCACACAAACCGGAAGTTCAGGAATGGATTTCCAGGTTGCCTGTTGGACCATTTTTCTCCCTCTGGAGGCTATAGGAGGGCAAAAAATGGCCGAAAATCAAGGCCGAAAATCAGCTGGCCAGCATGCTCATGTGCACTGGAGCTGACAGGGCAATGCCTCACGTGCCCTCAGAAATGGCTTCGCATGCCACCTGTGGCACCCGTGCCATAGGTTCGCCATCATGGGTCTAGTGTTATCCATGAAGAATGCAGAATGGATTATTCTTTAGATGCATTTGTGTGCAAGACATTGATAAGAAAACAAGTAGTCTGACATGTCCAGAAGAAAGTTTCCTTTCTCCCCTGTTTCTTCCAGGATTTGTGGTGACTACTTGAAGAAGACAATCAACAATATAAGAAT
This sequence comes from Rhabdophis nuchalis, assembly GCA_039707465.1. NCBI lineage: Eukaryota > Metazoa > Chordata > Lepidosauria > Squamata > Natricidae > Rhabdophis > Rhabdophis nuchalis. The sequence continues at coordinate 92,800,488 of CM077648.1, read as the reverse complement.
TATAATCATTTGAACCATTTCCCTCTATTTGTGAGCTCTCCAATCCAAATCCACTTTCGAGAATCCAGATTAAAGACCCGTATTAGGAAAGAAGATCAAAAACTTTGAACTTGGACATCAAGGAATGTGACTAGATGAATCCTTGTTAGAGGTAGACAAATCTGCAGGTACTATTATGCCTCAATCTCTGCCTGGCCCTGTTCCCAGCCCACCTGCAGATAAAATTCCTAATCTGACTGGCTGCCTGCCACGAAAGCCTTACTTCTCCAACACTCCTCAAATGCCTTAATCCTGAATAAGAAAACTGTAGAGGCTGGCATGGAGGTTGCAGGAATAGGCATCAAGCTGTTGTCTTTTTCTGTCTTTCCCAGCTACTTTATCCTTTCTAAAGGAAGAATCAACCTGACTTTTTTCTGACCATACTCCAATCAGATATATTGCATTTCTCATCGAAAGTAGCCATTTATTCCTAACAAACAAGTCCAAGAAAATATTATGCATCTCCTAATATTTGGTGATGCCCTTCCTAGCAGGACTGGTTTAGTCAAAAGTAAATCTGGAGGAGTAATGGAATTATATCTATCCTCTGATGGGCATGGAGCACATCTGACATGGAGTGAAAATTTTCCTTACTATCAGAATATTATTAAAGGTTTTGTTTCCACTTTGCAGTAAAAAGTTAATTAGATATATTTGAATTGTTGACCTTATTATTCAGGAATCAGATTGTTGATAGGGTTTTGATTAATTGGGTTGAGTGGTATCACATAATGAACTTAGAGATACGAAAAATATGTCTTCCAACAGTAATTTCTTCATTAATGGAATAAAAAATACCTTCATATGTTTAAACAGATTTTGAAAGTGACATCCTCTCATTTTAGAGCAAAGGAAGGCAGATTATGGATTCTTATTTAGATGGTTGTAGATGGATAAGGAAAGGCGGGCAGGAGATCTAAATAAAGCCAATGAGATCACATGTTCCGCCTTTTTATTTGTTTCTCTCTTTCTCCTTTTGGACAACAAGGCCTCCATTGATACTCAGTTGGAAAGGAACAGGGAGGGCAGAGGAAAGGGGGTGTCAGTGTCACCCCAATGGCCCCCGGTCACTTCTCCACGCTCCTTAATGTGATGTTCCCATCGGCACAGTGAGGCTGAAAAACAGAATGATCTCATGATTTCAAAACTGATTCATGCAAAAGACACTAAGAGATGAAGAGAGAGGTGGAAAGAAAGAAAGAAAGAAAGAAAGAAAGAAAGAAAGAAAGAAAGAAAGAAAGAAAGAAAGAAAGAAAGAAAGAAAGAAAGAAGGGAAGTGAGTGAAAAGGGACAGGTGCATAGGCAGAAGGGCGGACTTCCAGAATTAGTGGCAGGTAGATCACAGGGAGCAGTAGAGTGAAAAGGGGAACAAAAGGAGAGATCCTTGCGATGACAAAGGGGGAAAATGAGATAAACAAGTGGAAAGATTTAGACAGCTTGTTGGCAGACTAAGAAAGAAGATTACAGACTTGCTGTGCAATACAGAAATCCATACCGTTAATATAGATCCATCCTGCATCAAAAGTCTCTTATCACAGAACGGGTCAATCTTGTTTTCTACTTTTTAGATAATAAATCCAAGGAGTAAAAGAGACAAGGGAACAGACATAATGTTATAGATTAAAAAAAAATTTAGAATGCATATATAGAATATCATCTTCATAAAGTGATAGGACATTGCTCTAATTTAAGCAGAGGAGGACTTACATTTTTATGTATTTAAATTTCTGGCACCTCACACTCCTTATGCTGGTCTTTGACTGTAATAGAGGTTGATTTGATTTGATTTGTCCCTCAAGTTTGGTTTTGTTTGCTTGTTTTTTTCTTCCTAGTTTTGAAAGGGGCCATCTAAACCACTGGCTCCAATCCTCAGTTCCAGATGAAAGCATCCATGACAGATGTCTATCCAACTTTTGCTTGAAGACACTCAATGAAGGGGAACCTGTCACTTCCCTTAGTAATTGGTTCCACTGTCAAATTTCTCTCACTGCTAGGAATTTTTCCGAATATTGAGTGGGATTTTGCCTTCCTGTAACTTAAATGTCCTTATTCAATGGCTTGCCCTCTGGAGTTATTGGGAACATGTCTTGACCTTCTATACAACATCCGTTCTGATGCTAGAAGAGTGCTATCATATCCCTTTTCATTTTCCCTTCTCAAGGCTAAGCATGTTGAGTTCCTTCGTTCTCTTTTCATAGGACTTTGTTACTAGTTCCAGGATTATCTATGTTGCTTTTTTCTGAAACTCTTCCTAATGATTCAAATCTTTCACAAAATATGCTGAGGATGAGGCAAAATCTTCTAGATGAAACCTTAACAAAATTGAATAAAGTAAGACCATTGATCCCTATGATTTGAAAATTATCTATCCTTACAATTTACTATTGCAATTGCCTTTTTTTCTAGCTACATCATACTGATGATTCATATTCTATTTGCAGTCCAGTACTATTCCAGTATTTTTTGTAAGTAATACTATCAAGCTAGGTAACCACCTCCCAACACGTATTGCAACCTGCACCTATTAATTTAATTTCTCTTGCCCAAGTGAAGAACTTTGTGTATGCATATTTGATAAGCATTCCCTTCATATCTTTGTCCAAGTTTTTAATATTGTAATATTATTAAGGGATCAAAATGCTAACCTGTACCAACCACTTAGGAAATTCCTCCAGCTTGATGAGGAACTATTGATGAGTTCTCTTTGCATATGATTTTTAGCCCCGCGCCCCCGTATATCCACTGAACTGTCATGTCATGATTTAATTCTAGCTAGCTAATCAAAGCATCAAAGGGATATACTGTATTGTCTCACACTAGTGAGAGACCATATTAGGACTTACTTAGTGGCGCTAAGAGTGGCCAAACGTGAGTATTGTGCCACCCTTATCGCGTCCGCGGAAAACCGCCCTGCTGCCCTGTTTGGGGTGACCCGCTCCCTCCTTCATTTGAGGCCGCGGGAAGCCCCTCTGCAGCAGGGGTGGGTTTCAAAATTTTTGGAACAGGTTCTGTGGGTGTGGCCTGCTTTGTGGGAGTGGCTTGCCGGCCATGTGACCGGGTGGGAGTGGCTTGCCAGCCATGTGACCGGGTGGGAGTGGCCAATTTGGAAAATGTGAAATTCACTTAACAATGGTCTTGGTTAGCAACCAAACTTTTGGGCTTAATTGTGGTCATAAGTTCTCTCTCTCTCTCTCTCTCTCTCTTTCTTTTTCTTTCTTTCCTTCTGTCTTTCTTTCTCTCTTTCTCTCTCTCTCTTTCTTTCTCTTTCTCTCTTTCTGTCTCTTTTCTTTCTCTCTTTCTCTCTCTCTTTTTTCTCTTTCTTTCCTTTCTGTCTCTCTTTCTTTTTCTCTCTTTCTCTCTGTCTGTCTATCTTTCTCTCCCTCCCTCCCACTCTCTGTCTCTCTGTGTGTCTGTCACTCTCTGGTTCCCCCCTCCCTCCCTGTCTCTCTGTGTGTTTGTGCCTCTCTCTCTCTGTCTGTCTCCCCCCACCCACCCAAGCCTCCTCAGCCTCTCTCACCCATCCACCGGACGAAGGAACCTGGCGTCCGATGGGTGAGCAAGCGAGCGAGCAAAGGCTTTTGAAGCAAAGACTTCAAAGGCTGCCGGCTAGGAACAGCGCGCTACGCTGCGCGAACCCCCCCCCCAGTTGCGGCAAAACTTTCCCTGTTAGCGCGACTGGCAGGGGGCGGGGGGGGTTCGCGCACCCTAGCGCGCTGTTCCTAGCCGGCAGCCTTTGAAGCCTTTGCTTCAAAAGCCTTTGCTCGCTCGCTTGCTCACCCATCGGACGCCAGGTTCCTTCGTCCGGTGGATGGGTGAGAGAGAGAGCGAGAGTAGCCGGTCAGGCTACTTCCAGGAGCTGAGGAGGTTTGTGGGGGGGGGGGGGAGACAGACAGACAGAGAGAGGCACAGACACACAGAGAGACAGGGAGGGAGGGGGGAACCAGAGAGCCAGAGAACCCGCTGGCTGTATTTACTCTCTCTCTCACCCATCCACCGGACGAAGGAACCTGGCGTCCGATGGGTGAGCAAGCGAGCGAGCAAAGGCTTTTGAAGCAAAGGCTTCAAAGGCTGCCGGCTAGGAACAGCGCGCTACGCTGCGCGAACCCCCCCCCCCAGTCGCGGCAAAACTTTCCCTGTTAGCGCGACTGGCAGGGGGCAGGGGGGGGGTTCGCGCACCCTAGCGCGCTGTTCCCCCGCGCCTAGCCGGCAAGGCCCCTCCAAATCAGCCAGACTAATCCCCTCCAAAGAGTTAAGGTGACAGAGTTCATATTCCTGGAAGGGCAGGCGGGTAGGAAAAACGCTGAATAATAAATAACTTCCGGGTCCACGGTCCAAAGGGATCGATGGGGTTCTGAAAATTTGACGAAAGGGCTCGCGAGAACCCCCGCGAGCCCTGAGAAAGCCCTGAGCAGAGGAATTTGGAGTATTTCTGCAGGACAAAATCACTCAGATTCGGAACGAGTTGCCCTCCACTAGTGGCCCAGTCGGGGCGTCCGGTGCTGGTCTTGAGATAACACCTTGGGAAGAGTTCAACTTTGTTACTACCGAGGATATGGACAGGTTGCGGAGGAACCTTAGAGCCACCACATGTTTATTGGACCCGTGCCCCTCCTGGCTTGTACTGGCATCCTGGGAGGTGACACGAGGCTGGCTCCAGGGCATTGTGAATTCATCTCTGAGTGAGGGGTACTTGCCCACCGTTTTGAAAGAGGCGGTGGTGAGGCCCCTCCTCAAGAAGCCATCCCTGGACCCAGCTTTATTAGAGAACTATCGTCCCGTCTCCAACCTTCACTTTTTAGTGAAGGTTGTTGAGAGTGTAGTGGCTCAACAGTTTCCCCGACATCTGGAGGAAGTTGATTATCTAGACCCGCGTCAGTCCGGCTTCCGCCCCGGTCACAGCACCGAGACAGCATTGGTCGCGTTGGTTGATGATCTCTGGAGGGCACGGGATAGAGGTTGTTCCTCTATCCTTGTCCTATTAGACCTCTCAGCGGCTTTTGATACCATCGACCATGGTATCTTATTGCACCGATTGGGGGGGGTTGGGGCTGGGAGGCACCGTTCTACGGTGGTTCTCGTCCTACCTCTCTGGTCGGTCGCAATGGGTGTTGGCAGGAGGGCAGAGGTCGTCCCCGAGGCCCCTCACATGTGGGGTCCCTCAGGGGTCGGTCCTCACTCCCCTTCTGTTCAACACCTATATGAAGCCGCTGGGCGAGATCATCCGTGGTTTTGGGGTGGAATACCATCTGTACGCTGATGATACTCAGTTGTACATATCCACCCCAAACCACCCCAACGATGCCGTCGAAGTGCTGTCCCGGTGTCTAGAGGCTGTACGGATCTGGATGGGTAGTAACAAACTCAAACTCAACCCGTCCAAGACCGAGTGGCTGTGGTTTCCGGCACCCCGGTTCAACCAGTTAAGTCCAACACTGGCCATTGGGGGCGAAAAACTGGCCCCCGTGGAGAGGGTGCGCAACTTGGGTGTCCTCCTGGATTCCCGGCTGTCACTGGAGGACCATGTGGCGGCCGTGGCCAGGGGGGCGTTCTATCAGGTACGCCTGATACGCCAGTTGCGCCCCTTACTGGACCGGGGAGCCCTTCGCACAGTCACTCAAGCGCTTGTGACATCCCGGCTGAATTACTGCAACGCTCTCTACATGGGGCTCCCCTTGAGGTGCACTCGAAAGCTACAGTTAGTACAGAATGCGGCCGCACGGGTGATTATGGGTGCCTCAAGGCAAACCCACGTAACACCTCTCCTGCGCGAGCTGCACTGGCTGCCTGTGGCCTTTTGAGTGCGCTTCAAGGTGTTGACAACCATCTTTAAATTGCTCCATGGCTCGGGGCCTAGCTATATACGAGACCGCCTCCTGCCCCATACATCCCTTCGTCCGATCCGCTCCCACAGAGAGGGCCTTCTCCGGGTGCCGTCAGCGGGGCAATGCCGGTTGGCGACACCCAGGGGAAGGGCCTTCTCTGTGGCGGGCCCGGCCCTCTGGAACGACCTACCCCCCGACCTTCGCACTATCTCGGACCTCCGCCTCTTCCGCCAACGTCTTAAGACGTATTTATTTCAACAAGCCGGCCTAGGATAGCCCCCCATTTCTGACTTTTTAAAAATAAATTATAATTTGGGAAGGTTTTTAACATGGGTTTTAGCACGGGTTAACTAATTTAATATATTTTAAATTGATATTTATTGTATTTTGTGGTTTTAATAATGCCTGTGCGCCGCCCTGGGTCCTAACAAAGAGAAGGGCGGGGTATAAATTTAATTTAAAAAAAAAATTGTCAAACGCTATGATAAAATCAGGATATATTATACCTAAATGTAAAGATTCCTCTCACACATATGTGCTAATCTTTCCTGACTCTAGGGGTGGTACCCATCTCCGTTTCAAAGCCAAAGAGCCAGCACTGTCCAAAGACGTTTCGATGGTCATGTGGCCGGCATGACTAAATGCTGAAGAAGCACAGAACGCTGTTACCTTCCCACCAAAGGTGGTTCCTATTTTTCTACTTGCATTTCTACATGTTTTTGAACTGCTAGGTTGGTAGAAGCTGGGACAAGTAATGGGAGCTCACTCCATTACGCAGTGCTAGGGATTTGAACTGCTGAACTGCCAATGTTTCTGATAGACAAGCTCAGCGTCTTAGCTACTAAGCCACCGCAGCCCATATATATTATATCTATGCGTTGCCTAATCCAGGGATCCACAACCCACGGTCCATGGACCAGCACAGGTCCGCGGCATGACAGTGGCATGACACCGGTCCGCAGTTTGCTTGTCCATGCAAACAAATGAAGCCCCATCTGTGGGATGCAGGCAGCACACAAAACTACACCCCCTCCGCTTCACATAAAAACCTCTCTCCATAGAACCAGTTCCTGGTTCCAAAAAGGTTGGGGGACACTGGCATAATCTGTAAAACATGAAAAAGCAGACTAAGGAAAATCTGGCAAAAGTTGCTCTTAACAAGCTTCAAATGATCGTCTGGCAATTACTAGATTTCTTCTTTGAAAAATATGAATAATTGTGTGGGAGCTGTGATACAAGGATGTACTGGGGAGGATATTAGTCACTGTTTGAGTAAATAAAATATTTCTCAAAATGACGCAACATTGGTTTGTGTGTGTGAGAGACATATATAGTCATTTTTGGCATTGCCCAATGTAAAACTGTATTTCATAAAAGATTTTGCACAATTTTCTATCTGTAAGGTTGTTGGGATAGGTTTTGGGATAAGAGCCTTCAGGAAATATGAACAAACAAATAAACAAACAACCATTAAAATCACAGAAGGTAAAAGAAGGAACCAGCTGTGCATTTACTAACCCAGGAAAAACAAAACAGGTAAAGAAGACATTATGGGATGAAACTGGAAAATAGGGAGATCTCAGCTTTTCTCAATTCTTTGCCACTGAATTCTTTAAACTGGGCACAATCCAGTAAGGTACAGAATGTCTGCAGGATATGGTTGAAAAGCCAAGGTGATGGCTATGATGTGCTTCAATTGTGAATGCACTGAGGGGTATTGGTTTTGCTAAATGCCTCTGCTCATTTGTTATACAGAATGAAAATATCAATTCCAGACTTATTAGGCAGTAGGGCAAAACTAGAAGCTACACATTCCTTGAAGCAACATTTGGGGATGTAGCATCAGAAACTGAATCTGTTATTCACACTCATTGCTTCACTTTCATCTTCTCCTGTAGTTTAGAGAGGCTGAAATATAGATGGGGGGTTCATAAATTGCTTAACCTTGCCTAAATTTAGGCTTAGCATATCAGGTCAATAACAATTCTGAAGACCAGTAGATGGCAACAAAGAGACAAAGAAAACATTCGCTCTTTGCTGTCCTCTAGTGGTTGTTTGATTTTTGCAGCCCAAATATGGCTGCATAGTAAACCGTGCTTGATTAATAGATCGTCTTTCTCCAGAGCCATTTGGTGTGATTGTTAGATTGCCTTCTGACAAATTTTTTATCATTTAATTGAGAAAACAATAGAACGGGAGTGTCAAACCCTAGGCTTGGTGGCCGGATTCAGCCCCCAAGGTACTTAAATCTGGCCCGCGGGGTTGTTCTGGAAACAGAGAAAGACCGACCAGCGAAAACGGAGCTCGGAAGGCCATGAGCACTCAGGCCACCACAAGGGCCCCTGACACGAGTGATGTCAAGCTGGCCACACCCACCCTGGCCATGCTCACCTTGCCCCCCAAGCACAAACCTGAAAACACAGCCCTCAATGAAATCGAGTTTTCCCTGCAACAGAACAATTAAGCTCTGGCCCTTTACTCCCTTATACCCATATTCTCAGTACAGCAGTTTCTCCATAATGGGAAGCAGGGAAGAAGTTTCTTGTATATTTTTTTCTATTTAAAATGGAAAGTTTAGGAAAGAAGGCATAAAACTCAAAAGAAAATAAAAGGCTATTTCTTTGAGAATGCAGGAAACATTCTTGGCATCCCACATCACTCAATCTAAAAGTCTTCCATTTTTTCCACTTTATTTTTCTGGTAATCTTAGTTTCCGGGTGTGGGTGCCAGAGACCAGTCATAGTTTTAGCCACCGTGATCCTGACTGGCTTTCCCTGAACTTCAGGAGATTATAGTTTTTTTTCAAATATGTATTCCTTCAATCAGGCTCCACACAGCAGATTACAGGCCTATAGTTATCCCATCAGAAATAATATTCTACCAAAAATAAGAATTTTTTTTCTGTTCAGGGCCACATGCCTTTGGGGATAAGCTGCAAAGGATTGCAAGCAGATGTGGATGGAGATGGAGGGGTAAGCATAGCCTCTCTCTTTCTGTCTCCCTGCTATTGCCTGCTAAGGGACAAATCCACGGGTGAGATTGAAAAAAATTAGCAAATGATTCTCTGCCTGGTTGCTAGGTGGGCATGGCCATGGGGGCATGGCCTACTCAGCCTCCTGCACCACAGCAGCGGGGTGGGAGTTTTCACCCTCCCCAGGCTCCGGAGGCTTTCCTTGAACCTCTGGGGGGGCAAAAAAGGCATTGCCCGGGCTCTGGAAGCTCTCCAGAGGCCGGAAACAGGCCCATTTCAAGACTTCCAGGACTTCCGGGAGGCCCATTTTTTGCCCTCCCAGAGCCTTCCCGTGGGCCCTGCACTTACCTGGCATGATGAACGGGCTCCTGGGAAAGGAGGGGACGGATGGGCAGGGCTAGCTAGTCCTTCCAACTACCGGTTTGGCGAACCAGATGCAAAATTAGTATCCAGTTCACCCAAACTGGTCTGAACCAGTTGAATCCCACTCCTGGACAAATCACTTTTGCCAAATATCTGACCTCTTCATTTGCAGAGGGCTTATAAGATTGCCTGCCACTCAACCTTCCTTAACGTTAGAAAGAAGCAAAGTTCTCAGTGATGCCTTCCCCACGTTCCCCCTTTGCTCCAACTACCAGAAGATAGACATGTCCACGCCTGCTTTTCAAACTAAGTAGAAGAATTCCTTGCTGTGTTGGAAATGATGGCTTTCTATTTGGGTCAAATTGTGATTCATGATCATGCTAGGATTATAGATAACCATTTAATCTTCACGTGTTTGACAACCATAGAACCACATAGGTTCTTAAAGAAGACTTGCTTGTGCTATCACCCAAAATCTGGGATCTCTTTCCAAGGGGCAGCTGGACAAAACTAGCAGAAATCACCTCAAAGGAAAGCTGAAAACTAGGGAAGCTAAAGAGCAAATACACTCTAAGAGCCAATTACAAGATAGAGGTAGGACAGAAGCTCCAAACACAAAGCAATTCATTTGACTCAAGTTTTCTATTCCAGAAGAATGTTTGTACAAAGCACAAAATGGCACAAAATAGCTATTTCACAGAAAGCAAACTAGAACTAAGGAGAAATGTCCTAACAGTGAGAACAATCAATCCGTGGAACGGCTTGCCTTCCAGGGATGTGGGTGTTCTTTTATTGGAGACTTTTAAGAAGAGACTGGACAGCCACTTCTCTGGAATGGTGCAGGGTCTTCTGGTTGAGCAGGGTCCCTTCCAACTCTGTCATTCTGCAAAGAAGATTCTGTAAAGAATGTTCTGCAAGTAGGTCATGCATCAACATATTTACGGCAATCTCTTCCCCAGTTCTGTGAGATAGCTAACTCAGCTAAATTCATGTTCTCTTACTTCCAATTAAATCAACCAGAAATTTACATTTACTCAAGCTCTTTTCGACCAGCATAAGACTATTAACTACATAACATTTGCCACTCCCATTGGCAATGTGTATTTTGTCCCTTGCAAAGGGCGAGTCCTGATTTACGGTGTACAGGCTACATTAATGTTGGTGGATTCTCTCAGCTGACTTTCCATTCACTTCAACAAATTTCACCATTGGTAAGAAAGCACTCACTAATCGCTCTCCTTAAAGTATATCAAGGGTGGGATCATAGGGAGGTGAGTTTTAATAAGTGGCTAGACTGGCAGGTTCAACCATTTGTCAGGTATAATCAGGGGTGGGTTTCAATTTTTTTAGAACCTACTCTGTAGGTGTGGCCTATTTTGTGGGCGTGGCTTGGCAGTCATGTGGCAGGTGGGAGTGGCCACCTTTTAAAATGTGGTGAAACTCATTTAACAACGCTCTTGCTTAGCAACCAAAATTTTGGACTTAATTGTGATGATAAATTCTTTCTTTCTTTCTTTCTTTCTTTCTTCTTTCCTTTCTTCCTTCCTTTTTTCCTTCCTTTCCTTTCCTTCCCGTTGGGTCACTGGCAGCGGTGGGCCAGATTTACTTCCAGGTACGCCGGTGGAACCCCCTCTCACCGGTTCTCTAAATTTCACCAACCGGTTCTCGCGAGTAGGTGCGAACCTGCAGAAACCCACCCCTGGGTATAATGCTCTATTTTTGCCCATGTGTTTTGTTTAGTTGCAGTCAGAAGCTATTCAGAGGACCAAACCTGGATTCAAAAACAACTTGAACAACAGCTGACAGGCTTATGGTAGGAAGAGTTATATCATGAGTCAGCAGAGCGTTTTCTCTCTCTCTCTCCCTCCTTCCCTCCCCACCCCTCTCTCATATTTTATTGTCCAACTTCCCTTGCCATCAATCACTGTTACTGAACTGCTACCCAGGCTGATCTCCAGTCTCTGAGCCATCATGGTGATCTGGTAGATTCAGAGGGAAGGCCTACTTTGAAATAATTAGGCTCTCCTGCTGCTCAAACAGACTTGCCCTGAAGGCAGTATACAAGTACTGGAGGCACTGGATGTGCCTGCATCAGACTAATGTCTGGTGTTGAGGTTCACACATCTTCAAGTTGCCCATGTTGAGGAACTGGCCTAAACTGACCAATATGGTTGGGTGGCTCCACCCTTTAAGTCAGGGGTCTCCCACCTTTGGAACTTTAAGTCTGGCTGGAGAAGTCTGAGAGCTGAAGTCCTTCAGACTTAAAAGTTCCAAAGATGGGAGATCCCTGCTTTAAGGGGTCATCAGGATAGTTAATGAAATATATCAGACTACATTCAGTGAGAAACGCTGGCTTGTTGCCTGCTTAAATGGGAAAATACTACTGAGCAGTGGAACAGCTTACAGATGACTTTACTTTTGCTCATATATGTGTCCAGGTCAGGATGAAATCAAGGCTATGTCATGAAGACATGGGGGGAAATAGTTTGCCAGAACAGATTTGTGATAATCCTAACAACTAATTCATTCCCAGATTATTTAGCACAAACAAGGAAAATAATGCAGGTTTCCCTTATTTCTCACCTTCTTCTATCTGGCCTTGTCCCCACTTGCACCTTGACATAGCATAACAACCTGACAAGATCTATATCCTGCACTGCCATCATGGCCACCCAAGCTCATCAGTGAAGTGGTCTTAAATCCTCATTCAGTATATTTATATCAAGTTTTCCCTTATCAAGTATGTTTGACCAGCTGTTAACCATTCTTCGCTTGTTGCATTTTGAAGTATTTGATCAAATTGAGTGGCCATGGTATGATGGAGGCTGGTCAAGTGTTTTAGCCAGTATCCATGCAGTTCGTGCAGGCCAGGAGCACTCCAGTTCTTGACCTTCTTTGCTTGTTTTGCCACCATGTCAGTTTATGCTACAATATTTTCTATTTTATTTTGTGCTGTTTGTTGTTGAATATCTTTGATCCAGGAGGCAGTTTTTTTGTGTTCCACCGGGTTTTTCCACAGTTCTTTCTTAAAGTTCAAAGTTTTTTCTGTGCATGGGTGATTAGTTTGGACTCGATTTTCATCAAGGGACCAGTAGAAGAGGTGCTGATTTCTTTTGAACTGGGCATTTTCACGATATTGTTTCATTTCTCCTTCATATCTTTCAATTTTCTTTGCTGTTGCTATTACACATTGTTTTAGTTCTTCCATGATTTCCGTTATTGTTTTTCCTTCAGGTGGTATTTTTTGAGTAAACTATTTTTCAGCTTTTTGTTCTTTAGTTTTCCTTCTTTCAGGTACTTCAGATTGCTGACATCCCCCCGTAGTTTTATTATTTTATTTTAAAGTTGAATTTTCCACTTTGGTGTTCCAGTGGGTTTCTTTTTTGGCATTTTATAACCCAGTTCTGCAGTTATAATGGTGGAATAATAATAATAATAATAATAATAATAATAATAATAATAATAATAATAATAATAATAATAATAATAATAACAACAACAACAACAACAACAACAACAACAACAACAAACAACCACCACCACACGGCTATGGATGAAGCATGTCACAGTGACACCCATTGTTATCGGGGCACTTGGCACCATGTCCAAGAATTTTAATAAATATCTTAGCAAATTGCAGCTTTCTGCAATAACACCAGCGGAACTGCAAAAAACGGCGCTACTTGGAACATCCTATATTCTACGAAGATACTTGGTTGATACCTAGGACGCTGGCAGCAAACTGTATCAACCATTAGCACCAGTCAATAGTATTTGTAATATGCATTTTTAAATGTTCAGTTGGCTGAGTTTCATGTTTTATGAATAAAGTAAATAATAATAATAACAATAACATCATCAACAACAATAACAATAACATATTGTATTATTATATATTTTAATATTATTATAATATTACCTTGTATTCATATTCATTTCATGTATTAATAATCATGTCTATACTTATATCTGTTATCTAATTCATACTTGACAGAATAAATAAATAAATAAATAAATAAATAAGATAAATGATCATCACCATTTTTGATACCAAAATACTTCTAGACTTTTAAGAGAGATGAAGCTGCTTTACTACTTTAGTTGGGGGGGAAAGGGTATGTATATTTGCACTAGTCCACTTGAAGAATGTTTTGAAAGTTATCTTTTACCTTTAGATCTAGCATCCCCATTTTCCTGCACTGCGACATCCAAAAAATGAGTGATGTTGACTTTTGTTGCTTATTTATCTGTTTCTTTTAATTTATTTCATTCACTTCCCTCCTCATTGTGAAGTAAGAGATTAGCTCATTTGCAGCTAATTCTTAATGTCCTTTATTTTAAAAGGCAGGCTCTTCATCTCTCATATTATTCTGTTGGAATTAAATAATTATTTCCAGCTTTCTTTCAATGCACACAGGTAAACTTCCTCAGGAATGGGGTGATTGGTTCCTTTGTGATATTGTATATTTTCAGGCAAATAATTCCAGACAAAAGACACAAATACAGTAGCTATTTCCTTTTCCTTTTTAATCTTACTATAAATTGCCATGTGCAATATACTTTTTCTAAATAAATAAATAAATGTAAAATTATGTAATAGCTATAAGTACATGTAAACATTTCCTACATTTAGTTTCTTATACAAACATAGAGCTAGAAGGGATGATTTAGACTACTGAGTTCAAATTCTTCCCATTATGGAAATCCAAATTAAAGTATCTGTAGGTGTCTATTCAGTCTCTATTTGAAGACAATTGGTGGAGGTTAAGAGTACTAGCTTCCTAGGCAAGCGATCAATGGTTTGACTTGGCATAAGATTATTGTTTGTTTTTTTCTTTATTGACTTTAATCACTTGATACAGCCATTACCAACCAGGTTTTAGCTACAACATACCTGGGACTCTTCTTTTCAGATGGCGTGTATGCAAAGTACCCATCAATGAATGGTTTTTGCATGCAATAATTACTTTCAATTACAATAAGAGAAAGAACCTGTGATTTAAGCTGGTTCATTAAGTTCCTTATTCAGTTTATTCATAACCATGCCACAGTTGGCAATAGCCTGGTCATGAGAATGCACACTGATTCATTTCCTTCAGAGATAGACGTGGGAAAAGCAAAGAGTTTTATTATGAAGCTCAAGGTGGTGGACAAAGCTGTAGAAATTTTAGCTTCTGGAACCTTTCTTGGAGGCATGGATAACTACTCCAAGTTTGATAAATGGTTTATAATTACATGGACAGAGAGGGAATTTCTTTCTGAACATGGATAGAAAAGCGGCCTCCTTCCTATGAAGGATGAAATGGGTGTGGGAGCCACCGAGGGAAATTATGATGGGTAGAGCAATGCTTCTGAACAATTCAGCACTGTCCCCGACCATTGCATCCCACCCCCCTGAACAAAAGGCTCACACACAAGGGACCTGGCTGTGAAACTTCCATCTGCTTTCATCCATGACCCTTGGGGGCATCCAGGTCATGAGGTCATCCTGCTTAAACTCAAGGATTTTTAACCAGAAATAGAGTCGGGAAGTGGCAAGGGGTAACCCTGGGTAGGGGTCCCAATTTTATGAGGGGAATTTTTGAATAAATCACTTTAAAAAAAATCAGCTACATATTCCCCTTATTGATTGAATAAAAGAATGATGTTATTGTGAATGATAGCTGCATTTTACGTTTGTGAGCTGATAATATGACGCATTGATTCATCAAGAACAAGAGTGAGTGCTGCCCATTTCAGATTCATCAGTTTTGTGACCCACAAATATTGTCAAAGGGTTCTTTGGCTCACAAAACTCTTAACAAATACCTAAAACCACTGAGGCAGTGCTGGATCTCAAATTGTTCTTCTACCCAGAGTTCTGAGCCCAACCATTCCTTATGGATTAATGGAATACAGATATTTGACACCACACACTACATATTTGAAATTTTAGAAAAGTATTCCACTGGAATAAACTGGTTGGTGGCATTTTCAGTAACTGGAAGGAAAGAGTAAAATAGAGGTGTCCAGAGGCTATGGTGAAAAAATTAAAATGGCAGCCATGATGAAGTGATCAAACTCTCCCCATTTTTTATGTATGATCACATTGTCATGACTGCCATCTTGACACCTTTGAAGTGAACTCCATTCACTCAAATGTACAGGTACAAAATTGAAAAGACTTGGAATACCGCATCCAGTTTTGGTCACCATGATGTAAAAAAAGAGGTTGAGACTCTAGAAAGAGTGCAGAGAAGAGCAACCAGGATGATTAAGGGACTGGAGGCTAAAACTTATGAAGAACGGTTGCAGGAACTGAGCATGGCTAGTCTAGTGAAGAGAAGGACCAGGGGAGACATGATGGCCGGCTTCCAATATTTTAGGGGCTGCCATAGAGAGGAAGGGGTCAAGATATTTTCTAAGGAACCTGAAGGCCGGACAAGGAATAATGGATGGAAACTGACCAAGGAAAGATTCAACCTAGAAATAAGGAGAAATGTTCTGACAGTGAGAACAATCAATCAATGGAACAGCTTGCCTTCGGAAGTTATGGGAGCTTCATTATTGGAGGCTTTCAAAAAGAGATTGGACTGCCATTTGTTGGAAATGATGTAGGGCAGTGATGGCTAACCTTTTTTGGCTCGCATGTCAAAAGCAGGGGGAGGGCAGGGGGGGTCGTGCGTGGATGTGCCACACCCATAATGCTATGTGTGTGACCCCCTGCTTTTGGCGTGCTTTTTTCACCCTCCCCGGGCTCCAGAGGCTTTCTAGGTGCCTGGGGAGGGTAAAAACAGTCCTCCCCCCACCTCCAGAGGCTTCAGGAGGTTCCCGGAAGCCTCCAGAGGGTGAAAAGCGGCCTCAAAAGAAGGCCTAAATCAGCTGGCCAGTGCACACATGCGTGCTGGAGCTGACAGGGCAATGCCTCGCGTACCCTAAGAAATCGTTCCGTGTGCCACCTGTGGCACCCGTGCCATAGGTTCACCATCATGGGTGTAGGGTCTCCTACACATTTGGGGTGGGAGGTTGGACTAGATGACCTACAAGGTCTCTTCTAACTCTGCTAATCTAATCTAATCTAAATTAAATTTTCATTCAACTGAGGGTATCTGAGAAACCACCGCACCCTGATGGGACTAACCCTTCAGATGGTGTCGTCCAAAGAATTCCAGGTGGCGGGGTCCAAGATAAGAGTCTTGCCTGCTGTGGTCCCCATCCTCTGTAATATTCTCCTGTCAGAGATGAAATCTTCTCCCACACACCTGGCTTTTGGAAAAGCCTAAACACTTGGCTCTGGCATTGGGCCTTGGGCCCCGAAAAGACCTGCTACACAAGAGGTGCCTCTCCCCCCCCCAAGCTGCCCATCATCTTCTCAGCTTAATATTTGTATTCAAAATTTAAATGTTTTTAGCACTTTTAACCTTTTTATTATTTTTTATTATTATTATTTAGATTTATACCCCGCACCTTCTCCAAAAGGTAAGCCACCCAGAGTTGCTATACTGGATTAGTGAGCTAGATGTCATAGAAATTTAATAAATAAAATCATTATTGTAATATTGTATGCAGAAAAATGTATAATCAAAGCTGCCACTCTTTAGATGGTGTTGGCTTTCATATGTACAAATAAGGCTGTAATCCGGTGGTAGCATATAGGTTTTGTATGCAGAAAGACTTGAGGCATTTCCATGTAGAAAACTCTGGGGACAGATGATACTCCTGCCTCAGGTCATCAACAGTCTTTTACGTTTTGTATATATTGCTTTCACAGCCCCCTATCCTTTAAATCTGTTTTTGTGCATTTCTCAGAATCACCTTTGGTGAGATATGCAGCTATATAATTGCATGCATAAATGGTAATTTGTATTATTGTCTTTCTTATGTGGCAAAGTTGTTCATCTACATCTGGGAATCACCTGGCTGATTCTGCTGCATGAGCCTAGATAATTTCCTCTCAATCTCTGCACTGAATAGAGAGATGGAAGAAATCTTCCATGGGTTTAAATGTGACCATCAGTCACTGGATAGGAGGTTGTTTTCTAGTATTTGTCATTTTGTGTCTTTGACACAGTTACTGGACTATTTTTTGGTCCTAACGTTCCAGAATGATTATTTGAGGGGAGCTCCATCTCAGAACTACTTTGGGGTAGTTGCAATTTAAAGGGATGCTGGGGTCATTCTTCCTTCTTAAAAGTGTGCATGTTGTAAATAGAATAGAATAGAATAGAATAGAATAGAATAGAAGAGAAGAGAAGAGAAGAGAAGAGAAGAGAAGAGAAGAGAAGAGAAGAGAAGAGAAGAGAAGAGAATTCTTTATTGGCCAAGTGTGATTGGACACACAAAGAATTTGTCCTTGGTGCATATGCTCCTAGTGTACATAAAAAGACAAGATACATTCATCAAGAATCATAAGGTACAACACTTAATGATAGTCATAGGGTACAAATAAGCAATCAGGAAACTATCAATATCAATATAAATCGTAAGGATACAAGCAGAAAAGTTACAGTCATGCAGTCATAAGTGGGAGGAGGAATGATGAAAAGACTAATAGTAATGCAGCCTTAGTGAATAGTTTGACAGTAGTGAGGGAATTATTTGTTTAGCAGAGTGATGGCGTTCGGGGGGAAACTGTCTTTGTGTCTAGTTGTCTTGGTGTGCAGTGCTCTATAAATAAATAAGAGTAGTAAATAAATAGCTCCATAATTAGTAAAAAAAATGTGTACAGAATTTGCATTTATCTGGGATACCTGCATACAAAACTGGATCAATATGGAAAATTACAAATGACTTTTTATTTTACAGAGAAATTGAAATAACAGGTGAACAATTGAAACAGTAACAAAATTTAGAGAGATATTTGTATCTCTAGCACCAATCATGAGCTCCGTTTTTCTTATTTTTTTTCATTCTATGCTTCAGATATCTATTTCACAAATTTGAGCTTTTTTTCTGAGGATGCCACTTATACCAATGAACCTCAAGGGCTTAGACTAGTGTGAACTGCCTATGGTGATGTTAGATCTACCCTATAATTTCTAATAATTTGCATAAATTGTACTATTGTACTTACCATGGTCGACAT
This sequence comes from Rhabdophis nuchalis, assembly GCA_039707465.1. NCBI lineage: Eukaryota > Metazoa > Chordata > Lepidosauria > Squamata > Natricidae > Rhabdophis > Rhabdophis nuchalis. The sequence goes on along the minus strand of CM077648.1, from coordinate 92,782,229 downwards.
TTATCAATGCACAATTTCAATCACTCTTACAAAAGCCCTTTCATCTAAAAAAGAATGCCCTAGAGTCAAGCTTGACCCATAGTGATTTCATGGATGTATCCACACAATTTTCATGTTCATAATAATAATGTGGTTTGCCATTAGCTTCCTCCTGTGTGATTCCCAACCTCCCAATTTAATTAGGTCTGACTGCTTAAATTCCAAGTCCAGTCAAGGTATTGCTACTGAAAATATCTCAAATATGACCTGTCAAAAGATTCATAATGCATATGAAGTTTAGGTTTTCAGTGAAAAGTTATCAGAAGTATCTTTTACTTCCTCCCTGATGCAGACTAAATTAGATAGGAATTAATCTAGAGATGCCATTTGAATCTCATCAATAGAATTTGTTACAACAGAACAGTTCAATGTATGCTTTTCTGACTATGGTTAAGGAGATAAGTAGTCGTATTTCCTTTAATTACATATAAAACTGCATTTATATTCTATAATAAAGAAGAAAATATTCTCACAGAACAAATTCTTGATAATAGAGCTGTATGTAATTAGTAAAATTTCAAACACATCACCCCCAAAAATTCATTAAAGTCCAGGAAAAACAAGGAATTAAACATTTTCGTAACGATATGGGTTTCGTTTGGAAGCCTTAGGCAGATGACCTTTTAAATTAAAAGGGCTTATATAAAGAATATTTGGGTTTGCATTGTCAATCAGGGACTAAAGCTCCTTCTTCAATGCAGCCCCTGCAATCTCCAGTTCATTTTCTATGGTATGACAAAACCATAAACATGTTTACTACTGTTGGAAGTAAAGAGTTTAGGGTTCGTTCCCAGCCGAGAATCACCACCGACTCTAAAAAAGAATTTCGTGAAGACAGCTGCCTGGAAGGTATGAGCTTTATTAAAGGAAAGAAAAGACAGGAAGGACGAGACACAGCTCTGACGTTCTCGGGTCTGCAGCAGCCCCTTCAATGCATTGGTTTTCCCCCTTTATACACTTTTCCTCCTTTGAGGCCTTGGTGTAAGTTTCTGATTAACAAAGATTTATTTATTTGGGATGATTGCTCTGATGTTGATTCTGTTCGTCTGGTGTCTGGTCCTTGGGGTTAATCCTGTCAGAGAAGGCAAGGAAGGGTATTTCCTGTGAGTAGGTGTCAGCTTTATGTAAATGGTTATGATGTTTGCCTTGCCTTAGATTAGATTCTATGTCTAGTGGTTATCGCCAGACTGGGGTTTTTCCTGTGCTTTGGTTATTTCTAATCCTTTATACTATGTTTCCTTTTGTGATTACACTTAATCCCTTTTGGCTACGTATATGGTTTTCTCCTGGCTATGGCTCTAGCCCATATGTGTTTATTAATTTCTAGGATATGCTTCTGGTTATATCCTTCTGGTACCTTACTACACTACCACATTAAAAAGAACTACGCATGACTACGATTTACATTTTGTTTTTCTCTTTGTGGTCAGATGAATGAAAAACAATCTTAATACTTAGCCACATGATGGTGCTCTTGTACTATTTTCCCTGCTTATTCAGATTTTCATCAAGTGAGAGCCAGTTTAGTTCTTTGACTTGCATAATGGAGGCTGAGCTCCAAAAAGTTGATGGGGCCATGGCAACATTACATATATTTTAAAATATATTACAGCTAGTCCTCACTTAACATCTTCTTCAGGAACCATTCAAAGTTACAACCATGCTGAATAATGAGACTTATCATCAGTCCTTGAAATTGTAGTTCTCACCGCATCCTTGTATGTCACATGATCATGATTCAGTCGCTTGGCAAATGGGATGCATTTGCAACAGTCATTGCTTCCCATGGTAACATGATCACTATTTGTGATCTTTACAATCGATGAGCAAAGTTGGTAGGGAAGCCAGCAGGAAGTCACAAGTCATGGTCATATGACATCATGCTTAACAACCCACAGTAATCCATATAACAACTGCAGTTGGAACCGACTACTGTTGTAAGTCAGGCACATCGCATGATTTACCAATTTAAGTCACTTCATTTAAAAACAGAGTTGTCAATTCCAATTATGGTTGGTGAGGATTACCTGCACACAATGTACCGAAGCTTTTCTCTTATGCGACTATGAAATATTTTAAAATTAATTTAAAATTCATCTGCAATGGAGTGGCTGCATGTTCACAATCTTGTTTACACCTCTTTTCAAGTAATTTTATACAATACTTTTATAAAATTGACAAAAGCTGTGATTTTATTTTTTTTATTTATTTGTATCCTGCCTTTATTATTTTTACAAATAACTCAGGGTAATGAACACATCCAGCACACCTTCCTCTTATTTTCCCCACACCACTCCTATGAGGTGGGCTGCGCTGAGAGAGAGTGAGTGGCCCGAAGTTACACAGCTGGCCTTCATGGCTAAGGTGGGACTTAAACTTACAGTCACCTGTTTTCTAGCCTGGTGCTTTAACCACTACACCAAACTGGTTCAAATATGCATTTTATATTGTACTGAATTATATACTGATTATTTGGGATCAAGCATGTTCAGAACAAAGATGATTTTTAATGCTATAACAATAAAAGAAATAATGCTTGGATGGGAAAATACTTTATTTTCAGATATAAAGAACTAGATATCAGAGAAATGTGATTTAGCAATTTCTTTTGGTCCTCTGCATGCAGTGTTCCTTATCTAGTGATTTCTATTCAGGTTAAACATTCCCTGTAGAAAATATGTCCAACTAACTAGTCTAGGTAAGTAATCACACTTTATTCCAGATGAAATGGTTAATAATCCATTTAGTCTAATATTGTCGACTCTGATTTGCAGGCGCTCCAAGGCATTACCTGGATTTCAGGTGGGATCCCTCCCATCACCTGTCACTGATTTCTTTTTAAGCTAGAAGATATCAAAGCTTGAATTTGGAACTCTGCATACAAAACAGATATAGTTGTCATGCATGATGGTTATTCTCTCACAGTACTGTTGCTTATAATGGGTCCTTCACCATAATTCAATTAGTCGGAAGAATCTATTACTTGTCTCACATATATGAACATCAAGCTCCTTCCTACGCATGACATGCTGCCATTCAACATGGGTGGCTTCACTGTCAGATGCTTTGATCAGTACTCCCATTCATGTCACTTAACTGTGCACTTAAAACCTAAAGGAGCAAGGGAAAGAGAAGCAATTGTTAACAAAGTCATGTCCCACACAGACACATTTTTAAATAAAAGAACGGCTCTCTTCTTCATGTTGAGAGTCAGGTCAGGAGACCCTTGGCTCTTCAGACATTTTAACAGCAGCTGGGGGGAGGGGGAAATGGCACATGATGCAATAAGATTCCTTATTGATTCCCTAAATCAAATCCCCATTTTAAGACTTGAATTCCTTTGCAGAGGTAAAAATGTATGCAATATTTTCTTTGTCAAGCTATACCTCACACTTGGTTATATACTTGCTTAATTATATTGTCAGTACATAAACTTCAACAGTGCTGTATAATTAAATCTTGTCATTTGCTAGTAGCCATGAAGAAGTTATGAAAAAAAAGTCATAAACTCATAATGTGGCCGTGTTTCTGCTTCTATTAGAACAAAACTTAATGAACAAACTTCTGAGTTTTCTGGCTAGGATGTTAAACCACGTGAGGAAATACAGGTAAGTATAAGTATAATCTTTATTGTCATTCTACTTAAATACAACGAAATTGGTAAGAAGAGATAAAGGAGGAGGTATTTGCTTTCAGCTGCCCTAAATGTTAGTGAACCTGATCACAGAAAATAATACATTTGCCTTTTAGCTCATCATAAATATCAATATCTAGGATTATTTTAACATTTATATTTTATTGGGTTCTACCCTGTTTCCCCAAAAATAAGAACTCCCCAGGTAATAAGCCCAATTGGGCTTCTGAGCGCATGAACTAAAATAAACCCTCCCCTGAAAATAAGCCCTCCCTGAAAATATTGCAACACATTGCAAATATTGCAATATTCCAGCAGCCATGAGGTGACCACGCTCGCTGCCTCCTATGCCTCAAAAATAATAAGACCTCCCCGAAAATAAGGCCAAGTGCTTTTTTCGGGAGTCTTTACTTTACTTTATTTCATATTTCTATACGAGACTCAGGGCGGTGCACAGGAAAGGATAAAAACAAAGAACAATAAATACAATCAGAAGTGGTTAAAAAGAATTAAATCAATTTCAAACCCCGTGCTAAAATAGTCAAAAGAAAATAAGGCTGTCTTATTTTCGGGGAAACACGGTACTAATTTAGACTAAATGTTAAGATATATTGCTAGTCCATGTATGATATTGCCATATCCTAAATAAATAAATAGATGATCACATGTTAATTAGCTTCCCAATGCTAGCATATTTCACCTGTATGATTTTTTCCCCCTCCATCCTGGTATCTTGAAACGTCACAGCGTTTTTTAAACTTGGCAACTTTAAAACTTGTGGACTCCAAGTCCCAGAATTCCCCAGCAAGCACAATTTCCCATTTTTAAAATAACTAAAGAGAGACTCATTTGTCTGACATGGTAGAAGGATTCCTGCCTGAGCAGGGGGGTTGGACTAGAAGACCTCCAAGGTCCCTTCCAACTTTGTTATTCTGTCGTTTATTCTGTTACTTGAAGCTCGGAGTTGAAATGATGGTGTTACCTAGTTTGGTTAATGAAACGTCTACAAGAAAGCAAACAAGCTCAGAGAGCATATAGGACCATCCCTCCCTTGTGTTTAAGCCGCTTGCCAATTTGTACCCCTGAAACAGCTACAACCCAGGAGTCTCCAAACTCGGAAACTTTGAGACTGGTGGCCTTCAACTCCCAGAATTCTCCAGCCAGCTATGCTGGCTGGAGAATTCTGGGAATTGAAGTCCACAAGTCTTGAAATTGCCGAGTTTGAAGACCTCTGGCTACAACCAATCTTCTGCCGTTGTGCTGAAAACGTCGCGCTTGCTCACTTTCCACCTTGCTCGCCTTTAACTAAGGAAACCAGACTTCTTCCCTCGGTTCCCCCCCCCCGCCCCCGCCTTTGTGACGTCAAGAGACCGTCTTACTTACTACACTACGTACCGAGGCGGCTCATTTTTAACACTAGATCGTACAGTCCACGCTTAGTATCGCGAGACGTTATTCAGGTGATTTCTCTCTTCCCACCCCACCCTCCCCGGTGTTGCCTATACCTTCCTTAACTCAAAGCCTCGTTGGGTCTATGCAAGTTGGGGGCGGAGTCGTGCGGGCAGGTTTGACAGTGACGTGGGAGACAACCTCCCCCCCTCCCTCCGGCCCGGGTCCCACTGCTACTACGGGCAGGGGGAAAAACGGGTAGGTGGGCGCGGAGCTGGAGGCAGAGGCTTCCGGTGAGTTAGTGGTTGAATGGCTGCATTTCTCTTGGGGGAAGAGCGTCGTCCTTCTTCTGGGAAGGGGCGATGATTGGTGGAAAGAGGGGTTCCCTATTGGGTTCGGCAGTAACTCCCCCCCCCCCCCGCCAGTTTGGCCACTGAAAACAGGTAATGTTTCTGGTCCAGAGTCCTTTCTCTATGCAAGGTGACTCCTGTGCCTAAGATTGCCAATGGGGGAAATAAATGTGTCCGGCTTGCTTATTTGTATATTTCATTGCTGCTTTGCTGGGGGGGGGGGGGGTGTTGTAGAAAGATTGTGGGGGGAGGCAGCCTTTTATTACCTATCTGTACCTTGCAAAAACCCACCCTTATGAACATGTCTGTCTGCAGGTGATTTTTCAGCCCAAGTCAATTTTGCAGCCTGGTGGCTAAGTTCAACTTTTTTCCGGTCATCAAAACTAACAGTTGTTTATTAGAAGTCTGTCATTCATCCAGAAGCTCAGGGTGGGATATATAGCTCTGCCTCTTCCTTTTTTTTTTCCTCTGCAAAACTCCTTGAAGTAGGTTAGTTAAGGCAAGTGGCCCAAAGTTATCCATTAAGTAGAATAGAATAACAAAGTGGGAAGGGACCTTGGAGGTATTCTTGTCCACCCCTCTGCCTAGGCAGGAAACTTTAAATCATTTCAGACAAATGGTTATCCAACATCTTCTTAAAAACTTCCAGTGTTGGAGCATTCACAACTTCTGGAGGGAAGTTGTTCCACTGATTAATTGTTCTAACTATCAGGAAATTTCTCCTCCTATTTGTGGCTGAGGATGAACCAGAATCTCTCCAGCTCTAATCCAGCATTTTAACCACTACATCACACTCTAACTCTTATACGAGTATTGTTGTCGTCTTCTGACAATAGGTAACACTTTACACCAGTTTGTATTTACATATCTAGTGGATATTGAAATCAATTAATATCAAACTTTTTAAAGGCGTTTCTTAAAAAACAACACTTTTTAGACTTTCCAAGATACGGGTCACAATGACGTTTCCAAGACATGGCAAAATAGGAAGAGAAGAGGGAATAGTTGTTAAAAACCAATAGTTAACTAATTTGAACTTTTGTAGCAAGTTTTGGTCATTACAAATCACATGGATTGTTGAGAATGCGCATACTAATTGCTGCAGGTATTATGCATTTATCTTTTAAAAAAAGAGTTACTTGTTTGGTAGCTAGCACAAATAATGATAGCTAAAAGGTGGTTTAAACGTTGACAGCTGTGCTTGAAGTAGTTTCCAGTTGAAAAGTCAAGAAGCCGGACTGGGAAATCAGGACTGCTGAGATTGGGAAGTACTGCCAGCCAGACCAGACAGTACAGCGTTAGATAGACTAGTCCAGGGGTCTGCAAAGTTGGCTCTTTTAAGACTGGTGGACTTCAACTCCCAGAAACTCCCAGCATAGGTGGCTGGGGAATTCTGGGAGTTGAAGTCCACCAGTCTTAGAAGAGCCAACTTTGCAGACCCCTGGACTAGTGAATCTGATTTAAAATAATGTTGGTATTTTAAGTCTGATGCTTTATCCCTGAAAAAATGGATATTTTTATGACCCCAATTAGGATTGGAATTTTGGCTGGTAAGGAATATGTTAAATGAGTCATTACAAGATTGGACTCAATTTTATTACCATTTTTATCATGGTGGTTAAGAAAATCATGTAGTCTGACTTCCCCAATCATGTAGTCTGACTTCCCCAATAGATGTTGCTTGTTGAAAACTGCTGGAAAATCACAAATGGCGATCATGTGATAATAGGATCCTGCAACCACTCTTGAATGTGAGCTGGCTATAAAACATCCAAATTGCAATCATGAGACCAGAAGGGTAGTTGACAATTATAACTGAGGACAAATCACTTTTCCTCGAACTGTCATAACTTTGAACTATCATTACATGGTCCTAAATTGAGGACTACCTGTGTACCTAGCTTTATGGCCCATAAAGCATTCTAGCAATTGTAAAGTGTCATGCCACAACTGCCTGACATGATCATTTTGACATGATCATGCTTGACCACAAGCTGGTCTTTAGAACTAGTTGCAGCTCCTGCAGTCATGTGACCATGGTTTGTAAGTTTTTTTGCTGGTTTATGGCAAAAATACTCATTTGGGAAGAATGGATTCATATTTGACCACAGTGATTTGCTTAATGATGACAGATATCATCCAAGCAGAATCATTACTTGAAGACTGGACTTGAGAAATAAAGCTTTGGTAGTATTGAGTCATAAAATCTGTTATAATTTATATTCTTTTGGCTGTAAACATTTTAACGTTAGGAACTAGGCCTTTACATTGTATTGTGATATGTTTCATATTTTATAAATAGCTTCATAGATCATTTAATGATAATAATCTGAGAAGGAAGGCAGTTTTTCTCATTGTTCAGCAGATACAGTAGAAGTTAGAAACCCAAAGACAAAGATTTTGATAAGCATATGAAAAGACGAGATGAGGAATCTCCATTGTTGATTTAATTTTTCCTTTTAGGTAGTCTGGAAAACTCAGATTCTTCACAAAGTGATCACTAATTTAGAACAATGTTTGCAGACTTGGAGTATGACATTGAGGAAGATAAGCTGTAAGTTTTCTTTTTCTCTGTATCTTGCTAGTAATGTTTGTCTTTGTATTTGATTTGGGGAGAAGTAGAATTAGAATTGTTTGGAAAGCACACAACAATAATTTCTCAATTGAAAAGAAAAGATGCAACAAGAATTCAGAAAAACAGAAAAACACACTCAGAGACTAGTAGATTTAGAGCCAAATCAATTAAGAGTCCAGTACCAGACATCTGGAAACCAGCACTGACCGACAGACGAGCCCCACCCTCCATCCAAGCCGTTGAAATTCAAAATAAGGAGAAACATACAAATAAGACCAATCAGCATCAATCTACCAATTATGATACAGCTGCACAGCCAATCAACCCCCCCCCCCCCCCCCCCAAGATCTCACTTGCCATCTTCAGGCTTCGGTCTGTGGCTTCATAGGTGCCGCCCTTCCTTAAAAGGGCGGCACCTACAAAGCCACAGACCAAAGCCTGAAGATGGCAAGTGAGGTCTTGTTAAAACGTTGCAAAGACAGTCTCATTCTTACACGGGAAAACACCTGAATACAACAAGACCAGCATACCTACACCCGTGAAAATCTACGAAAACAGATTTTCTTTTTAAAAAGACAGTCCTAGAAGTAAAATCAGTGCAGCAGGAATCTGTGCTGGAAAATAATAGAATTAACACTGTAAATTTACATCTGGCTTTATGATACTAATTTAAAATCTAAGGCATGCTGGCTGGTATTCTGAGGCTAAAAAATATCAGCAAGAGACCACTGTTTAATCTTGCAAGACGTTTTGACTCTTTATATGCTTCTGCAAATAATTTGCATGTTTTAATCAATATAAACAAAGATATTGTTCACATTTTATATATTTACTAGCTGGATACCTGTGCTCCGCTATAAAACTATGTGATCGAGCTTGCTAAACTGACATTTATAGCTTGAAAATTAACGAGTAGTTACGATCAGACTCTCCCCTTCTCTCCCTCAGGCTTGCCCCAAGAAACCTCTCCTCTCCTTGCTCCCCTCTCTCCCTCAAGCTTTCCCCATTGATCCTCTCCTATCCCCTTCTCTCCCGCAGGCTTGCCCCACAGAGGCCTGCCCTATCTTATCTCCTTTTCTCCCTCAGTCTAACTCTTTAGCATCGGAGCGTTTTTCAGGTGGGGAAGGGGAGTAGAATGTCTAAACTCCCAGCCTGCAGGCTGGATGAGTCACATGCTGCCCAAGTGGCAGTTGGAACAGAGTTCTTTTCAGATGAAGAGAGGGAGTAGAATGTCTAACACCTTAGCATCAGAGTGTGTTAATAATAATATAAGAAACGCTAATGATCTGATGGTCATTTAGAAAAATCCTTTCTTAGTGAGCACCTAGAAGCCAAGAGGAACATATGTGCCAAAATTCAAGTTTGTAGACTTTACAGTTCTGGAGATTTCGTGAAGATATGTGTGGTTTTTCGCTTTTATATATATAGATTTATCAAATTTAGAGACCACTTATCTCAATCTCAGATTGTATTTCATTGTTGCATTTGTCTTTTTAGTCTAAACCTTGATGTTTAGGAAATAAACATCTGACACAATTTTGATTCCAATTATTTATATCTCTGTTGTGGCGAAAGCAGGGGCAGTTGGCAGGTATTTGTGTTTTTATCTCTGTTTTAGGGGGATTCCTACAGTACCTGGAACAGTGACCTTGAAGAAAGACTCTCAGAATCTGATTGGAATTAGTATAGGTGGAGGAGCCCAGTATTGCCCCTGCCTGTATATCGTCCAGGTTAGTGTTAGGGAAGAGGAATATATTCTGAGAAAGAAAAAAATTATAATAAAAATTGCATGCAACATCCTGGGAGCAGAATTTTGATTGTGGGAACATTTTCTGAAGATCCAACCTTGTAGCCTGTAGCGAGAGCAACAACAGTAGTTAAAAAAAAAGCAAAGAGTGGTGGACTACAGTGCATAAAGCTTATGGGATAATAAATAATTTATTTTTTTTAATTGGCTATTTATCCAATTACGTGTTTATGAGATAAATTAAACAACTAAACTGATGTATTTTCTGATCTGGTATATCTAATTTTTGATTTAAAAAAAGCATGGCTTGGACTAGAAAGATACTTCAAATTCATTGAATCTTATATGTGAGCTCAACATTTAAAAGCAATCCTGCCAGGGATGTTAAACAAGAGAGGTTCAAGGGGAATTCAGTATGAACCTCTTCACAAGTGGCAGTAAGATTTCTTTCTGGGTCTAATGCAGTATGATATAGGAAGCTGCCCAAATGGTGTGGGAACGATGGAAAGTGGGGAGGAAAAACCCTGGTTTGAAATCTCTGGATTAAAAAACACTTCAGGTCATCTAGCAGCTTTTATTATAGAAGAATGGCTATCAGGTAAACCTCCAGTAAAATGACATATTTCAACCAAGTAATACTAGCTTTTCTATGGCTTCAGCACCACATAATATAGATATAAGCAACTAGTGTTTATGAAGGTCCTGTCATGATATTTCTGAAAACTAAGGTATTTTTATAAATGTGGAAAGAAAAGTAGCAATTATGCATGGAAACTATAGTTCTTTCTTTTTGGCTTCTTTGATCATAGCAACAGCACTTAGACTTATATACCGCTTCACAATGCTTTAGAGCTTTTCTCTAAGTGGTTTACAAAGTCAGCATATTGCCCCCAACAATTTATGTCCTCATTTCACGAACCTCAGAAGGATGGAAGACTGAGTCAACCTTGAGCCGGTCGGGATCGAACTCCTGGCAGTGGGCAGAGTTAGCCTGCAATTACCGCATTCTAACTACTGCACCACCACGGCTCTTCCATCATCACTATGTATTTCTCCTCAGGTATTTGACAATACTCCTGCAGCTCTTGATGGAACGTTGGCAGCTGGTGATGAAATCACAGGCGTGAATGGGAAGTCAGTCAAAGGAAAAACCAAAGTAGAAGTAGCCAAAATGATACAGGTGGTGAAGGTGAGAAACTCCAAGGATTTGGAAAGAAACATTTTGGGTTTCTGCTCATGCAAGAAACTTGCATGAGCAGAACCAATCCATAATATTTGGTTTTGGTCTTCTAGGGAGAGGCGACAATCCATTACAACAAGCTCCAGGCTGATCCAAAGCAGGGAAAAAGCTTAGACATTGGTAAGGAAAGACTTTGACTCTGTTAAAGGTTTATTTTTAGTCGGTTTTTGTGAAATGCAGGGATTATGTTACATTTTGGAAAATGCAGCTTATGGAGAATATTTCTCTTTTTCTGGAATGCAGTGCTAAAGAAAGTGAAGCACCGCCTGGTAGAAAACATGAGCTCAGGGACAGCAGATGCCCTAGGACTGAGCCGAGCTATCCTCTGCAATGGTAAGTACTATGCTAGAGTTGCATTTAATCAAGATAAACAAAGATATTGCAAAGACATTTTATACCAAGTTTCCCCAAATATGAGACAGGGTCTTATTTTCTTTTGACCCTCCCTAAATAAGCGGCCTTATTTTTGGGGAGGTCTTGTTATTTTTGAGGTGGAGGAGGTGGTGAGCATGGTCACCTCATGGCTGCTGCCGTGTCGCAATATTTTCGGGGAGGGCTTATTTTAGCACATGCGTTCAAAAGCCAGATTGGGCTTATTATCCTGGGAGGTTTTACTTTTAGGGAAACGGGGTATATTTATTTATCAAATTTAGAGGCCACCTATCTTACTCTCAGACTGTATTTCATTGTTGCAGTTGTCTTTTTAGTCTGAACTTTGATGTTTAGGAAATAAATATCTGACACAATCTCGATTCCAATTATTTATATCTCTGTTGTGGTGAGAGCACAGGCAGTTGGCAGACATTTGTGTTTTTATCTCTGTTTTAGGGGATTCGTACAGTACCTGGAATAGTGTCCTTGAAGAAAGGCTATTATTCCCAAGTGCAGGATGTAAAATAATAGATGTAACACTTTATGCTCTTAAAATCATTTATTGTTGTAATCCACTCCTTTTATTTATTGTTCTAGATGGCTTGGTAAAGCGATTAGAAGAGCTGGAGAGGACTGCAGAACTATATAAAGGTAATGACACTTTTTTTCCCCCTTTGTAGTCTGGAAAAATGTTATCTTACAACTCATATCAATGATGATTTCTTGGGAGATGATTTGAGTAAGTATATTGTACACACATGAGCAGGCTTTCAGCCCTTAATGACATACATGCCGTGGCAGGTTAGGCCTGCTTGCATCTGGAACATTTGACGAGCAGATGTGGACTGACTGTCTCACCTCTCTCATCTACAAAGCCATCTTCCACCCACTGCCTTTTTATGATAAACCCCCTCTTATGCAAACACACAGAATAAGATAATTTCCCCACTAGTGACTTACAGCATCTTCAAGAACATTCTAACCATTATTGTGCCAAATTAATGATAATCGGGACAGGCTTTGTATCATTTCAACCATGGCTGATGATAATGTGAAGATGCTCCAAAGTCTCCCCCACTCCATTAACACACAAGAATCGAAAAACAGTAAAACTCCCTTCGTATGTGTTGACATTGCACTTTCCCCCTCCTTCTGCTCTCTTGCAAATTAGTACAATAAGAGTTTATGAATTTGAGAGTGAATGTTTCTCAGCTGTTTACATTTGAAAGAAAGAAGCAGTAGTAGAGAGAAGTAGAGAATATTTGGGAGCTACAAGTACCCATGTTTCCTCCCAAAATAAGACCGGGTCTTATATTAACTTTTGCTCTAAAAGACGCTTTAAGGCTTATTTTCCAGTTAGGTCTTATTTTTGGAAAAATACGATACTAAATGCGTCTTTCTGGCTGACAATCTTAACTGGGGCTTACATGAGCATCCTGAAAAATCATGCTAGGGCTTATTTTCCAGTTGGGTTTTATTTTCAGGGAAACATGGTAGATCCTGAGATCAGGATGACAATTGAGTGGTGGAATTACCCATTTGTTTGCTTACATCCTGTTTGCCATATAAAAGCATCTTGAAGCATTATTTTGCTTGATATATTGATAACATGGTTTATTATCAGTAAGATTTTCAGCATGGCTTATTTTCAGTCTTGTTTACAACTTATTTGGTCTGTAGGTAGAGCTCCTTCCCTAGAGCCACAAGCAGATATCCTACATTATATGGCCATGGAAAGAGTTGAAGCTTTTGTGTGGTTTAGTAACTATATGTCCATTGTGTTGAGCAAACTGTTCCCAGGAGCACAGAATATGACCAGTGAAGAGCAAAGAATGACTTTTGCATTTGGTCAGTACAGCTTTCGCCACTAAGTTACTTCTGCAGGCAATCTCAGAATAAAAACATACCAGTGTTGACTGGTCCCCAACCATAGCTTGATTTTGTTTGTTTTTTACCAAACATCTGGTTTAGTATTAAAATATAGACTGAAAAGTAACAAAAGTTTCTAGAAGAATGAGATTTTAGTGAACAACTAGTATTTTTTTCCTTCTCTTTTGCCTAGGGATGACAGAGCATACCAAGAGTCTTCTCAGAGCCTTCTTTGAACTGTCTCAGACTCACAGAGGTAAATGGATAGAGCGCTTGCCAATTATGGCCATAACGTCTTTAAAAATAGCACAGAAGCTTGCATTGAGATGCTAATGTGTGCTCCACCTATTTTATTTTTTTTCCCTTCTGTTCAGTTGTGTCCAATTTTGAAGACTGCCTGGGCAAATCCCTGCAGTTTTCTTGACAAGGTTTTTCAGAAGTGGTTTTGCCATTGCCTCCCTCCTAGGGCTGAGATAAATTGACTGGCCTTAGGATCACCTAGCTGGTTTTGTGCCTAATGCAGGACTAGAACTCACAGACTGCCGGTTTCTAGTCTGATTCTGCCAACTTGACTCTGTCTAATTTATTTTTTAGCTCATTGTAATTAAAATAAATATGCAACTAGCATGCTACAAAATAAAAAGCTAAGTAAGGATGTTATATATTTCCAATATTCTTCTGGCCCATGCTAATGTCGGAGAGGTATTTATAAGAAAAAACTGATGGGGGTCCTCAGTGGTGTTTTGGAAGCATACTTAGTTGCCTAGAAGGAAAACAGAAGGAAACTAAGGAAACAGAGAACCTTGCGAGGCACAATCTCAGGTTTATCACTGGCCATAACAACCATGGCACCAATTTTGTGAGAATGGCCGTAATATTCTTTCCAAATTCCAGATATGACCACTGGTTTTCAAAATTTGGACTAGAATATCTGTGGGTTGTAGGCAGGGTTAGTACCACGTCTGTGTGAGCTATTATCCAGAGCAACCTATTGAAGAAATACCTTCTAGCTTACTGACTAGAACGAGATTTAAAATGGGACAGCATAAAGTCTAAATCTAGGCATGTTTGCATTCTGGTGCCCTCCTGAAACCGTTTCAGGTTTCTAGTTCCATAATCCTCAGGGTATCAGTCATTCTGAAGTGGTGAAAAATTGAGTAATATAAACCAGAAAATACACCTATGATTTTTGACTCCAGTTTCTATTGCATGTTTTTGCTGTATGATGACCAGCATTTGGTGATGTTTTTTCGGTTATTGGTGTACGGGAACCTCAGCCAGCAGCCAGTGAAGCGTTTGTAAAATTTGCTGATGCTCATCGCAGTATTGAGAAATTTGGAATCCATCTTTTAAAAACCATTAAACCAGTAAGAATGTGTGTTTTATCTTTATTATGCTCAAAACAATAATTCTTTATGTAAAAACTGTACACGCATGCTTAAAGACTATGTCTTTAAAAAATATGTCTATGGAGATTCTCATTTTTTTAAATAAAAACAATGATTAACTATAACTGATAATTTAAATATGTATTTGTTGTTTTATTGTAATGGTTGTATGCGCCCAAGAATCACTTCATGTGAGATGGATGGCCATATAAATTTACCAAATAAAATAGATAAAATATCATTTTAGCATGATCGTCTAGGTAGGTAACACAACTGTTTGAGAATTGAGATGTTTTATACCCCCATGTCTGAGGTAGAGGTAGTACTTGACTTTTGGCTGTAATTGGGACTAGAATTTCTGTCACTAAGCAATGCAGTTGTTAAAGGAATAGTGTCTGATTTCGTGCTCTAGTCATTAAGCGAATCCAGTTTCCTCCATTGACTTCACTTGTTGGAAGCCCCCTGGGAAAGTCGCAAATGGTGATCATGTGACCTTGTGTCACAGCAGCATCATAAATACGTGCCAGTTGCTAAGCTGCCAAATTTTGATTATGTGACCACAGGGAGCCTGCAACGGTTGTAAGCATGAGAATTGTTGTAAGTTGTTTGTTTCAGCACCATGATAACATCAAGCATTTGTTAACCTAATGGTTTTAAGTTTGACTGCCTGTATAGAATTCCAGGGTAGCACTGAGAGTACCCAAAGATATAGATGGGAACCTTTTCCTTCTAAATCAGGGGCGTCAAACTCGATTTCACTGAGGGCCGCATCAGGGTTGAGTTTGACCTTGGGGGGCCAGGGTAGGCATGGTCAGCATGATAATCACTCGTGTCAGGGACACCTGTGTTGGCCCGAGAGTTTGCCAGAGAAAATGGGCTCCCGAGCTCTGTTTTCGGCTGAAATGACCTCCTGCAATCCTCTACCAGCAAAAATGGATCGGGGGGGGGGGGGGTGTGTGTGTCACAAGCGGCCCTTGCAAACTTTGTTTTCAGCTGGGACGGCCTCCTGCAATCCTCTATTAGCAAAAATGGTGCTCAGAAGGGCCATACACAGCCCTTGCGAGCTCTGTTTTTGCTGGCAGAGGCACCGCAGGCTGGTCTTTCACTGTTTCCAGGGCAGCCCCATGGACCAGATCTAAGCAACCCCGGGCCTTGAGTTTGACACCCCTGTTCTAAATGGCTGTCACCTCATAGGATAAAATAGTGAAGCTTACAACTATTAGACGGTGATGGTGACAGAGAGATGACAGGGCCAAAATCAAGCAGTAATCTTACATAGTGTTCAGCTCTTTCTGTTATCTTACATACATTCCCCACTCTCTTTCTCTCTCCTGATCAACTCACATAAAATAAGGAGCAGTGCTAAATGTTTACTGTTTCTGGGGATGTAAAAAAAAAGGAGGGACAAATAGTGTTTGATAAGATGATTAGGGGACTGGAGGCTAAAACATATGAAGAACGGCTGCAGGAGCTGGGTATGTCTATTTGATGAAGAGAAGGACCAGGGGAGACATGATAGCAGTGTTCCGATATCTCAGAGGGTGCCACAAAGAAGAGGGAGTCAAACTATTCTCCAAGGCACCTGGGGGCAGGACAAGAAGCAATGGGTGGAAACTAATCAAGGAGAGAAGCAACTTAGAACTAAGGATAAATTTCCTGACAGAACAATTAACCTCTGGAACAGCTTGCCTCCAGAAGTTGTGAATGCCCCAACCCTGGAAGTCTTTAAAAAGATGTTAGATAGCCATTTGTCTGAAATGGTATAAGGTTCCTGCCCACGCAGAGGGTTGGACTAGAAGACCTACAAGGTCCCTTCCAACTCTGCTATTGTATTGTATTGTATTGTATTGTAAATAAAAGGCATAAGAATGAGATGGTGTCACCTGACTACACCATTGAGCTGCAACTCTTTGCTTTCTATGGCCTCCTTGGTTGTTAATGAGTGAGGATTTCCACATGACCTGTTTATTTGGCTTCCGCTTCTTAGTTCTGTACAAGCTATGCGCTAAATAAGGGCAAAGCACTTTCCCATATCAAACTTGAGATAAAGGTTATTAGCCTGACTTGCCTTGTATTGTGACAGGACACCATAATGGAGAAACAATATTGTTTTGGACTGGAACAACACAGCACTGGTACTCAGAGCTAGTTCAGATTGGCTCAGGAATAAGATTGTCATCTAGTCCAGGGGTCTCCAACCTTTGCAACTTTAAGTCTGAAGGACTTCAGCTGCCAGAATTCTCCAGCCAGCAAAGCTGGCTGGAGAATTCTGGGAGCTGAAATCCTTCAGACTTAAAGTTGCAAAGGTTGGAGACCCCTGATCTAGTCCATATAATGACAAAGTTGATCTATTACTATGTGTCAAATGGCTTAACTACTCTGATAGTTGATGGAAATATCCCCAAATTATTTACTAATTTTGGGATGATGAGCCTTCTCATATACGAAAGCATGTCTGTTTTATTTTGCTTTATATTCAGTTTTCACTCCCAGTATTTCCTTACAGATGTTGACTGACTTGAACACCTATCTGAACAAAGCAATTCCTGACACCAGATTAACTATCAAGAAGTATTTGGATGTCAAGTTTGAGTATTTGGTGAGCTCTTCTTTTTGTTTTAATTATTCTTTTAGAAAAAATACAAGGGGGTTAAAATGCATATTCTTTGAAAGAGAATTTCAATCTTTGTTATGCTTTGAATGCAAACTGATCAAACGTTTCTGCTTTTTCAATTTTTTATGTTGTGTATATAATATATCTAACAATTCAGGATAATGCTTCATTTGATGGCATGGACTGTGGACATTTTATTTTTGCCTGTTATAATTGGCTGATTATTCTGCAACTTGTAACACTGCACTTTTTGTTCCCGTTCAGTCGTATTGTCTAAAGGTGAAAGAGATGGATGATGAGGAATACAGCTGCATTGTAAGTACAGACGTTCTAATTTCTACTGAGATTGCAGATTTGTTCGTAGACATACTCAGATAATTACTTGATTTCAAAGATTTAAATTTAGGGAAGTTTATTGTGTACATTCCATGTTGAATCTTGCATTGTGTCGCCAAGTGTTATCAAATGAACTTTCTAGATGCCTCAGTTTTCACTAGCTCTTAAGATGCTTAAGAATTTAATTTATACCTTACTAGCTGATAACCTGGGGTTGTCTGGGTATTTATTTATTTATAGGGGGGAAATGTCCGGACCAAACATAATTTCTAATGTTGGAATTTCCCCCTTACCATAGGGAGCCCCCTTGTGGAGTTCTATGAAGCTATTTTACGGCAGTACAGTAGAAGCCATTTTAAAGCACAATAGGCTGTATCTTAACAGAACTTACATCCCGAGGGGTGTTAGGGGTATCTTGCCCCCACTGTATTTTTTCCAGAGAGTAAGTCATCTGTGTACCAAGTTTGGTTGAAATTGCTCGAAGGCGTTCCAGAGTTATGCTGGAACATAAACACACACAGCCATTTTTATATACATAGATTTCAAATTTTCAAACTGAGATTGATAATGTTTTATGTCAGCTATCACTTTTATCTGGCATGCTCCAAGGGCAGCTTTTCCATCTTGACACCTTCCAGAAATGTTGGACCAGATTGGAATTTTGAGTGCAGTAACACAAGATTGATTCACTTGCCTTGCACAATCACAGATTGTTTAAGTATTAATGAGTTCTACTGAAGAGAGGCCAAACGTTTGATTGCCACTGCAGAGAAGCTGGATAGATAATATCCCAGTGGACTCAATACAGAGATGTGTTTTGTGGCTTTTGTTTCCCATAATGACAACTATGATCTCCAGCACATCATCCTTTGTCAGCCTTATATGGAAAGGCCAAATTGTCTGATAAGCATCTGGCAGGCCATTATTTTTATTTGAGCAAAAGAAAAGTTTTCTAAAGTTGGAATCTTGAGGACCAGATTCATAGGAGACTTTTCTTTTGACTGAAAAAGCTTATGGTAAGAATTTGAAGAAATTTATAGCTAATGCAAATTGCAGAGGTTAAAGTTTCAGGTTCAAAGATTAAGATTAAAGTGTCAAGCAAATGGCTCCAGGGAATGTAGAACATATTCTGTCAATATTGATTTGCATTAACGTTTCTGTTAATTAAGGGATAGCTTCACCATTAATTCGGAATGGAAAAACTGACAACCTTTCTGATTTGTCCCTTGATCTCACTAGCCATGTGATGACCTTGTGATGAGTTTCTGTTTCCTTAAATGTTTGGTTTTCTTGCCCTCGGGGTTCTAGGCATCTGCTCCTTTAGCAAAAGATGCTTTAATGTCTGACTTTTGGCCAAGTAAAGATGTAGCAGCGTCATGTGAGGAGCTCACAGTTTGCTAGACTGCATGAAAGGAGCTTTAATACATGCATGAGATGTTGCCCAATCTACCCCGTCGGTTGTTATAGTAACACAGTATTTTTGCTAGGCCATGGGAGAACCTCTCTACCGGGTTGGAACTGGGAACTATGAATATCGCTTAATCTTGCGGTGCCGCCAGGAGGCACGTTCACGTTTTGCCAAAATGAGGAAGGATGTGCTAGAAAAGATGGAGCTGCTAGACCAGAAACATGGTAAGTGTGGTTGCTTTTTGTTTAGCTCCAACTCGCCTCCCAGAATGTTGAGGGAACTAGATCTGCAGATGAAAACTATCAAGCTCCTTAGAAATAAGAATGCGGGAAGAAAATATATATATGTTTGACCCTGAAAGAGCCAAAACATCATCTTAGCCATTTATAGAGTACTTGATTATTGTCATGCATAGGAGGACAAGCACATCCTAGGCCTGGAGTGTCACACTCAAGGCCTAGGGGCCAGATCTGACCTGTGCGGTGCTTAGATCTGGCCCCAGGAGCCACCCCGGAAACAACAAAGGACCAGCCCATGGTGCCTCTGCCAGGCAGCCCTCCCGAGCTCCATTTACACTGGCAGAGGGTTGCAAAAGGCCACCGCAACCAACAATGGAGCTGGGGAGCCCATTTTCACTGGCAGAGCGCTTGGGCCACCACAGGCATCCCAACACAACTTGACGTCAAGCTGGCCACACCCAGCCAGGCCCCTTGAAGTCAAAGACTGAGTGGCTGTGGTTTCCGGCGTCCCGGTACAACCAGTTGATCCCATCACTGGCCATAGGGGGCGAACATCTGGCCCCCGTGGATCGGGCACACAACCTAGGTGTCCTCCTGGATACCCGGCTGTCTATGCAAGATCACGTGACAGCCGTGGCCAGGGGGGCTTTCCACCAGGTACGCCAGTTGCGTCCCTTATTGGACCGGGACGCCCTTCGCACAGTCACTCACGCGCTTGTGACATCCCGGCTAGACTACTGTAATGCTCTCTACATGGGGCTCCCCTTGGGGTGCACCCGAAGACTGCAGCTGGTCCAGAATGCGGCCGCGCGGGCGATCTTGGGAACGTCTAGATATTCCCATGTAACACCGCTCCTGCGCGAGCTGCACTGGTTACCTGTGGTCTTTCGGGTGCGCTTCAAGGTGTTGATCACCATCTTTAAAGCGCTCCATGGCACGGGACCAAGCTACCTGCGAGACCGCATCCTACCTCATACATCCCTGCGGCCGATCCGCTCCCACAGAGAGGGACTTCTCTGGGTGCCGTCCACCAGGCAATGCCAGCGGGCGATGCCCAGGGGAAGGGCCTTCTCTGTGGTGGACCCAACCCTCTGGAACGACCTACCCCCCGACCTTAGAACAACCACAGACCTCCGCACCTTCCGCCAGAAATTAAAGACACTCTTGTTCCATCAGGCCGGTTTGGCCTAAATTATTTATCTAGCCTTCAGTCTGTATTATAAATTGTTTTAATTGGGTTTTTAATGGATTATGTTTTAACTTTTTAAATTTTAGCAGAGGGATAACCTATTTAATTTGATATTAATTATTTATATTTTATATTGTTTGTTTTAACTTCCTGTGCACCGCCCCGGGTCCCCTCGGGGAGAGGGTGCGGTTATATAAATTCGACTAATAAATAAATTAAATAAATAAATAAATAAATAAATACAGCCCTGATGCGGCCCTCAATGAAATCAAGTTTGACATCCCTGACCTGGGCTATAAGCTTGGGGGGTAAGGTGTATTTTTGTTCCTCTTTGTTCAGTGATTTCTCTCCTTTGCAGTGCAAGATATTGTATTCCAGCTCCAGCGTTTTGTGTCCACCCTTTCCAAGTACTATGATGATTGTTATGCTGTACTAAGAGAAGCAGATGTTTTCCCAATTGAGGTGGACCTAGCACGTACCACATTGAGTTACGGCCAAAAGGATGTCTTCACGGATGGAGCAGAAGATGAGGAGGAAGAGGAAGGCTGTGGAAGTAGAGAATGCAGTAAAAAAGAGGAAGAAAATGGAGAGAAACTCATTGATGATGCCTGAATTTCTAAATCCTGTCAAAAAAATCCCGTCAGAGACTGATAAATATTATTTCTCTAGACAGCTTGTCCACAGTGACTCCTCTGTTTGTACAAGACCAACTAGGGAATCAAGATTCTGTGTTGAATGGGACCATTTGGGTAATGACGTATGCAAAATCTTGGGGGGGGGGGGGGGAATCTTTTTCCGTTTGTGCTTTTCTCAAAATCTCACGGACCTCCTCCAGAGCTGGTTGGACTGAAATTACCTTTAAGCAGCCTTCAACCATCTCCCCAATATGGCTTCCTGTGCAGATGGACTATGATTAAATATACATCTCTCTCTCTCTCTCTCTCTCTCTCTCTCTCTCTCTCTCTCTCTCTCTCTCTCTCTCTCCTTTTCAGTAGCTGAGTATCTCATATAAAAATGCTGAACGCCTTTGATTTCCTAGGATTTTCTTTTTCCATCACTTTCCTGTCATTTTTAATCTTCAATGATATTGCTGCCAGCAAGTGAATTTAGTGTTAAAATGTTGACTTCTCTGCATTATCAAAGCCCTTAAAAGGGAAACATAAAGATTATTGAGGTTAACAGTAAGTCCGCCATTTTAAGACTTAAGTTCTTAATTCATACAATTCACCATCTGCAAATTTTTCTCCTTTTGAATGTTGTCTTTGTGGACAGAGAGACTTATGTGTGTCCCCCTAGCAGCCCTTTCCCACTCATTAATCATCAATTTGGCAGCCTTAAAAATGAGAATGATAAACTGTCAAAGGAAATGGGGAGAATTGCTAGTATTTCTCTGTCTTATATTTTCTTGAATAAGTGCAATATTCAGACGTGATCTAACAATGAAATTACAAAAATAGGCCAGAAATAAAATTAAAAAGAAAATTGTCTGCAATAACATTTATACCAATGGGAACAACCTATCAGAAATCATTGATAGAACATGTTGGCTAATAATGGGAAAGTGGCAATGCCACTAATACACTGTGAAGAAATCTCCCCATCCTATATCACATAGGCTGCCACCCTCCAGTTGCAAGTTCCATCACCCACAAATTTGAGGAATGCTGCTCAACGTTTTGTTGAATTTTCAAATAAAATAGTTTAATGATAAAGCATTGCCTTTGAGAAGAAAGGGCCTTTTGTTCCTCCTTAAATTGGTGTAGTTGGTGCCAATTGGCAAGAAGAAAAACTATATATATTATGACGAACATGTTTCCCTGTGGTTTTTGTTTTTGCTTCCTGTTCTCTCCCCCTCCTTCTCTCTCCTCCCCCCCCCCCCCTCCTGCTCTCTCTCACACACACAACTAAAGAAAGCCAAGCTAGGGTCAAAATGATCTGTGGGATTTTACATGTCAAACAGAATGTCTAACAAAGAGAAATCTTAGGGCCGACATGATAGCTGTCTTCCAATACTTGAAGGGTTTTCCCATGGAAGAGGGTATCTATCTATTCTCCAAATCACCTGAGGGTTGGACAAGAAACAATGGGCGGAAGCTTGTCGGAATGAGATACAACCTGAGAAATTTCTTGACAGAACAATTAAGCAATGGAATAGCTTACCTCCTGAATTTGTGAGGGCACCATCGTTGGAGGCTTTCAAGAAAAGATTGGACAGCCATTTGTTCAGTTTGGAATAAGGACTCCTGCTTTGACAAAGGGGTTGAATTAAGATACCTCCAAGGTCCTACATAGCCACACAATTCGATTTGACTCGATTCCACTCAATTCTTATTCTCTAATAAGAATATGAGGTTTCTGGTCTTTTTCCTTCCAACTTAAGCTTTAGGTTTGTGTCTCCTAAATCCTTCTGTTTACACCATAATAAAAAAAAATATTGAATAATAGAAGAATCAAATTCCTTCCAGATTGCAGGAGTCATTTGTTTCCAAAAGGGAAATGTTTCCAAAATGTCCCTAAAAATCAAATCCACAAAACAGACAAACACAGGTGGACTTTCATATATCATCTTGATCAGCAGCTTCTCTCAAATGTGCTAGAAATGAGAAAATAAGTTGTATTTATAGGCACATGTCAGGTGTGAACAACCAGACCCAAACTTTTAGAGTTCAAACAAGCTAATTTATTGTTCCAGGTCTATTCCACAGGAATAATAATAATAATAATAATAATAATAATTTAATTTATATCCCGCTCTCTCTCCCCGAGGGGACTCGAGGCGGGGCACAGGCAATTAAAAATACAAATAAACACAGACAAGTACAAAATACAGAATTAAAAATAAATTAAATAAATCCTGCGCTAAAACCTATAAACTAAAAATTACCCCTAAAAAACCCTAACCTAAAAAGAGACTACCCAAGGCCGGCCAGACGAAAAAAGTGAGTCTTTAATTTTAAGCGGAAGGAGCGGAGGTCCGTGGTTGTCCTGATATCGGGGGGAAGGTCGTTCCAGAGGGCTGGGCCCGCCACAGAGAAGGCCCTTCCCCTGGGCGTCGCCCGCTGACAAAGTCTAGTGGACGGCACCCGGAGAAGTCCCTCTCTGTGGGAGCGAATCGGCCGTGAGGATGTATGGGGCAGGATCCGATCCCGCAGGTAGCTAGGTCCCGAGCCATGGAGCGCTTTGAAGATGGTAATTAACACCTTGAAGCGCACCCGGAAGACGACAGGTAGCCAGTGCAGCTCGCGCAAGAGCGGTGTTACATGGGCAAACCTAGAGGTGCCCATAATTGCTCGCGCGGCTGCATTCTGGACCAACTGAAGCCTCCGGGTACACCTCAAGGGGAGCCCCATGTAGAGAGAGTTGCAATAATCCAGTCGGGATGTCACGAGAGCATGAGTGACTGTGCGAAGGGCGTCCCGATCCAATAGGGGGCGCAACTGGCGTACCAGGCGAACCTGGTAAAACGCCCTCCTGGCCACGGCTGTCACTTGATCTTCCATGGACAGCCGGGTATCCAGGAGGACACCCAAGTTGCGCGCCCCATCCACAGGGGCAAGATGTTCGCCCCCTATGGCCAGCGTTGGAGAGAGCTGGTTGAACCGGGCAGCCGGAAACCACAGCCACTCGGTCTTGGTCGGGTTGAGCCTAAGTCCGTTACTTCCCATCCAGATCCGCACGGCTTCCAAGCACTGGCACATCACCGCTACGGCATCGTTGGGGTGGTTTGGGGTAGATATGTACAGCTGGGTGTCATCAGCGTACAGGTGGTACTCTACCCCAAAACCACGGATGATCTCGCCCAGCGGCTTCATGTATGCGTTAAACAGGAGAGGCGAGAGGACCGACCCCTGAGGCACCCCGCATGTGAGGGGTCTCGGGGTCGACCTCTGCTCTCCTGCACGCACAAATTGCGATCGGCCAGAGAGGTAGGAGGAGAACCACCGTAAAACGGTGCCTCCCACCCCCAACCCCCCCAGCCGATGCAATAGGATACCATGGTCGATGGTATCGAAAGCCGCCGAGAGGTCTAATAGGACCAGGATGGAGGAACATCCCCCATCTCTGGCCCTCCAGAGATCATCTACCAACGCGACCAATGCCGTCTCGGTGCTATGCCCGGGCCGAAAGCCGGACTGGCGCGGATCTAGATAGTCAACTTCCTCCAGGTGACGGGGAAACTGTTGTGCCACCACACTCTCAACAACCTTCGCCAAGAAGGGAAGGTTGGAGACTGGACGGTAGTTGTTCAAAAGAGCTGGGTCCAAAGAGGGCTTCTTGAGGAGGGGCCTCACCATGGCCTCTTTTAGGGAGGCAGGCAAGGAACCCTCACTCAAGGATGCGTTGACAACCTCTTGGAGCCAGCCTCGTGTCACCTCCCAGGATGCCAGTACAAGCCAGGAGGGGCACGGGTCCAATAAACATGTGGTGGCTCGCAGTCGCCCACGTAGCCTGTCCATATCCTCGGAAGTAACGGAGTCAAACTCCTCCCAAACAAGATCTCTCTCGTGGCATCCCACTGGGTCATGAATGGGGGTTAGCTCACTCTGTATCTGGGCGGTTTTCTCCTGCAGAAAAATCACAAATTCCTCTGCTCTACCCTGTAGCGGGGCTTCCCGTTCCCTCTGTTGAAGGAGGTCGCGGGTCACCCTAAACAGGGCGGCAGGGCGGTTTTCTGCGGATGCTATGAGAGTGGCACAATGATGACGTTTGGCCACTCTCAGCGCCACAATGTAAGTCCGTAAATGGGCTCTTACCTGTGTCCGGTCAGATTCAGAGCGGCTAGCCCTCCATCTTCTCTCTAGGCATCTCTTGCGGCGTTTCATCACCCGCAGCTCCACAGTGAACCAAGGAGCCAGGGTGGTTCGCCGCCGCGAGAGAGGCCGCAGGGGCGCGACCCGATCTAAGGCTCCCACGGCCGCACTATTCCATGCGGCCGTGAGGTCCTCCATCGGGGCGCGGGTCAGGGATACAGGAAATGGCCCAAGCGCTGTCTGGAACCCATCCGGGTCCATCAAGCGCCTGGGGCGGTACCAGATTAGTGACTCTGGTTCCGCCTCCCCGCGGAGGGGAGCAGCGGTCGGAAAGTCGAGCCGGAGAAGTGAGTGGTCTGACCATGACAAGGGTGTGATGACTATATCCCCTGTACCCAGATCACTTTTCCATTGGCCTGAGACAAAGATGAGGTCCGGCGTATGTCCACCCTCGTGAGTGGGGCCTTGAATTACTTGGGTCAGGTCCATGGCCGTCATGGAAGCCATGAACTCCCGAGCTACCACGGATGATTCGCCCAACGATGGCAGGTTAAAGTCCCCCATGACTATAAGTCTGGGGGTCTCCACTGCCACCGTAGCGATCACCTCCAGGAGCTCGGGCAGGGCTGCTGCTACATAGCGGGGAGCCAGGTATACAACCAGCAAGCCCAACTGCCTCCCTAGGCCCCACCTCACGCAGAGGGACTCACAATGCCCAGCTAGTAGCTTTCACCTGGGAAAGACTAGATAAGACTCATAGGCATTTAGGTAAGATCTTGCTCTGTTTGTTTACGTAATGATTCCAGACTAATTTCCTGCTTGATCCCTTCTCCAGACTGGGACAGTTGCTCTCCCATCAGTATCCCATTGAATAGGTAGCTGTAGTGTCATATCCTATATGCTACTATAGGAACTTTGCCAATTGAATTTCTCTTCTGGATCCACATCAAATGTGGCATATGTGAATTCAATGCAGTTCTATACCTACAAATAAGGCTGTCTGCTTTGTGTGCAGAATTATTGCTGGAAAAACCAGCCATCAGAGCAGATAGTGCCTATTGCAGAGAGTACAGAGCAGATGTGCCTTGTTTTAAAGGGAAAGTTACTCTCTGGAGTTCTGTGCTCATCTCACATGTACAACCTAAGTACTCCTAATCTGTTGGACTACAGCTCTATCCTACTTCAATCATATATGTTCAACACATATATGAAGCCGCTGGGTGAGATCATCCGTGGTTTTGGGGTAGAGTACCACCTCTACGCTGATGATACGCAGTTGTATATATCTACCCAAAACCACCCCAACGATGCCGTAGCGGTAATGTGCCAGTGCCTGGAAGCCGTGCGGATCTGGATGGGAAGTAACAGACTCAGGCTCAACCCGGCCAAGACCGAGTGGCTGTGGTTTCCGGCCGCCCGATTCAACCAGCTGACTCCATCACTGGCCATAGGGGGCGAACACCTTACCCCTGTGGATGGGGCGCGCAACCTGGGTGTCCTCCTGGATACCCGGCTGTCCACGGAAGATCAAGTGACAGCCGTGGCCAGGAGGGCGTTTTACCAGGTCCGCCTGGTACGCCAGTTGCGCCCCCTATTGGATCGGGATGCCCTTTGCACAGTCACTCATGCCCTCATGACATCCCGACTGGACTATTGTAACTCTCTCTACATGGGGCTCCCCCTGAGGTGCACCCGAAGACTTCAGCTGGTCCAGAATGCAGCCGCGTGAGCAATAATGGGGACCGCAAAGTACACCCATATAACACCTCTCTTGCGCGAGCTGCACTGGCTGCCTGTCGTCTTTCAGGTGCGCTTCAAGGTGCTAGTTGTCATCTTTAAAGCGCTCCATGGCTCGGGACCTAGCTATCTGCGGGATCGGATCCTGCCCCATACATCCTCACGGCCGATTCGCTCCCACAGAGAGGGACTTCTCTGGGTGCCGTCCTCTAGACTTTGTCAGCGGGCGACGCCCAGGGGAAGGGCCTTCTCTGTGGCGGGCCCAGCCCTCTGGAACGACCTTCCCCCCGACATTAGAACAACTACGGACCTCCGCTCCTTCCGTCAGAAATTAAAAACATACTTTTTCTGCTTGGCCGGCCTAGGTTAGTCTCTACCTTTAGGGTTTAGGGAACACTAGTTTTAATATGGGGATTTTAGTGCAGGGACAATTAAGTTTAATTTGTTTTTACTCTATTGTATTTATTTTTGTATATATATTTTATGTGTTTTAATTTTTTCCCTGTGCACCGCTCCGAGTCCCCTTGGGGAGAGGACGCGGTATATAAAATAAATATTATTATTATTTATTATATTGGCATTATGATAATCTGAGAGGCAGCACATTTTGGAAGATTAACATTGACAGTTCAGAATATATGGAAATACAGTTCAGTTTAGATTAAATGTTACGGAGAGTCATAAAGTCATGTGGAAACGTCTTAAACTTATAACTCTGCTTGAGTAGAACAATGTTACTTGCTTAAAATATTCAGTGCTCTGCCATTTTACCTCTTTTCTTTTTTGGCTGCTTTTTCCTTTAACATTTCCCCTCATATCACTTCTCAGAAGGGGGAGTCATCTGGCAAACAAACTGTCTCACCCACCCACCCACAGCCTTATTTGAACTGAAATCCTGCATTTGCTGTCCTATGGGAAGAACTGGGCTACAGATCACAAAACTCATGCATACCTTTAATAAAATGTGTTAATTGGAAAAGATGCTATCAGACTATCCCTGATTTTTGTTTTTTTGCAAACCAAACCAAAAGAGCTGATCTACATGTCTGCAATCATTAAAAGCATCTATAAATCCAAAGTATAATTTTTTTTAAAAAAATCTGTTGCCTTCCAAATTCACATCTAGAAAGCCCTAGAAATCTCAACCCAGCCAATCTATAACCCATAGTCAGGCAGCTGAGACTGTATCTCTGTGTGTGTGCATGCCTATACATGCACACAAATAACATACACAATATATGAACAACACATGGATCAGATAAGGTTTATTTTAGAAAAAATATCCCTTCTAGTTATGTATAGAGTTTAAAAGATTCCAAGACTATTTTTTTCCAGCAGAATGCAAGAAAACATACAAAACTGGGTCTGTTAAGAAGATAAATATTTATGGCATATTTTTACTTTTAGTCATATACTGGTCACATATGCTTACAGTTTTACAACTCTGAAAATATATTAGGCATACAAGTCCTATGATCTCTCTTGTGAGCAATAAATACCAGTATTTACTTTGGCTTTACATTTCTGTGCCCCCAAGTCCTGCATCACATGGTCAATGAGGATCTAGATAGCAACAGCACTTAGACTTATATACCGCTTCACAGTGCTTTTACAGCCCTCTCTAAGCGGTTTACAGAGTCAGCATATTGCCCCCAACAATCTGGATCCTTGTTAACCTTGACCCTGGTGAGATTCGAACTGCCAAATTGCAGGCAGCCATCAGAAGTAGCCTGCAGTACTGCATTCTAACCACTGCACCACCGATGAAGGTAGTTCCTAGTAGCAAATTATTCCCACAAAGTACAGTCACTTGTAGTTTATGGCTTGAGTCATAGCATAAATTATCTGATATACCATTTGCAACGGGCATACAAAACATCTAATTTACATAGCACCATCATGCTAGCTCCTATTTAAGGCAAAGCTAAAACTGTTTCTAATTTCCTGTCATGTTTATCGAGCAGGCTTATTCCGAAATTTACAGAATCTGGCCAACACATCTGTCATCTAATACTAATTTAGAATGGATAAAAGCTGCTAGTTTTGACCAACTATCTACAGTACTTATTATCAGTAACAAGAATATGATATTTGGCCACACTTTTAAAATGCCTGCTTGTCAGTTTGTAACATTATTCCTTCTTCAGTCCCAGCTACAAGGATTCTTCTGTTCTACATTTTTGATATTATAATTAAATACATGTTCAAACTAGAATAATCACAAGGTTTAAGTTTTGCTGAACACCAGGACTGTAGAGGTAGATGGACAAAGAAGTGATATTGAATTACCAGCCAACAGATCACTAAAACTAATGTAGGTGTAACATAATGTAAGTGCTGATACATACATACATACATACATACATACATACATACATACATACATACATACATACATACATACGTGCAAACCCCTATAATATTGAAGAGAATTATACAATTCTTTATTCATGGCAGAGGTATGCTATGGTTTGGATTCCATAACTTTTGTTTATAGTATCATTCTGACTATATGTATTTTTTTAAAGGCTTCCCAGGGTCCTCTCCCTGCCCATCATACCATTCAAGAATTTATACTTTCCATATCCTCCTCTTGAGTAAATCAGATCCCATGTGTTGAGGTCACTGGGTCTTTGGATCTTTTTGGTTTGTTTTTGGCTCTCTATGTTGCTAAAACTCTTTCCTCTAGCTGATCGGTACTGCAACCATCTGGAACTGGCGCTATATTCTCCCCTTTGGGATGTCCACCATTTTTGTACGTTGCAGAATGATTCCCGCTGTCGCTTCCAACGCTGTCAGTGCTGTGGGCCAGAGACTGATCATTGTCGAAGCTTTCCTTTGCCTCCTGTAGGTCTGCTTCTGCTTCTTCCGTTTCACTGTTACTTCTAACTATCGATGGATTCTCTAGCTGAGGCCTAGTTTCTTTCTTCACGTTCAAACAGCAGTACGAAGCAACAGCCAGGAAGAGAGCAGACAAGACCACTTCTGAGCCAGCCAGATAGAATATAATTTCATACTTCTTGAATGCGTCCACCAGTCGCCCTGCGTTTTTGAAACAAAGCATAACATAGTTGCGTTGTAATCTGTTCCCACAGTTTCATACGGAAGTGCTTAAACTTGCAAACGTGCAGCTTGTAAGTTTGCAGATTTTGTAAATGTAGAGCTTCAATTAGGCCTGCATTTAGTATGATTGCCAAACATACATATAAACACATTTTCATACTTTCCCCTTTTCATTCACAGAATTACTGAGGGCTCCACCAGAATCACTATGGAAGAGATAAAAACAGTATTTCTGTAACACGGAGATGTATTTGTTTA
The DNA here is from genome assembly GCA_039707465.1 of Rhabdophis nuchalis. Lineage (NCBI taxonomy): Eukaryota > Metazoa > Chordata > Lepidosauria > Squamata > Natricidae > Rhabdophis > Rhabdophis nuchalis. The sequence goes on along the minus strand of CM077648.1, from coordinate 92,752,031 downwards.
TTTGTATCCTGCCTTGATTATTTTTACAAATAATTCAAGGCAGGGAACATATCTAACACACCTTTTGGGAGATAGGGCGATATAAAAATCCGATTAAAGTAAAGTAAAGTCTACAACAACTCTGAGATGGATTGGACTGAGAGAGAATGACTGGCTCATTTCATTTCATTTTATTGGATTTATATACCGCCCCACTCTCCCCAAAGGGACTCGGGGCGGTGCACAGGAAAAGTTAAAACACAAATAAGACCACACAAAAAATAAATACATCCTAAAATCATTAAAATCCAATTAAATTTGATAATACTTGTGCTAAAATCAATTTAAAACCCCTTATACGAATTTAATTTAATTTAAAATCAGTCACTAATATAGTCTCGGAGGTTAAGTCAGCTAAAAATAACCCAGCTAATTTTCACGGCTAAAACAGAACTCCACTTTCTGGTCTGGTGCCTTAAATATTAGACCCTGTATGGGGCTTTCAAAATGCTGTTGACCTCAAGTATCCATGAACATTACACCTGATCAATAATTAATGGCAGTTGCATGGGCATCCCACACATATTCCACATCACACATTTATTACAGTGTAACCTTAGAGACAGAACATGATAAAGTAAATCCAAAAGCAGGTAGTTGTTGTGGCTGGGAGAGCTAATGCACAGCTTTGTATTGTGTGTCTCTTGTGCCTGTTCCTGGCCCAGGAAGCTCAGTCACTCATGCCCTGGTCACTTCCTGAGTGGACTGCTATAATGCATTTTACCTGGGGCTGCCCCCAGCAAGCATCAGCTGATACAAAATAGAGCACTGCAGAAGAGTGATGTATATCCCTAAAGTGGCACATGACAATTTGTTTTCAGGTCCAATTCAAGGCATGGGTTTTGATCTCTGCCTTATTTGAGGGCCACCTCCACCAAGTGACATCTGCTCAGAAGAGGGCATGCTGCAGATGAGGTTTACAGAGTCAGCCTATTGCTCCCGACCATTTGGGTCCTCGTTTTACCCACCTCGAGAGGATGGAAGGCTGAGTCAACCTTGAGCCTGGTGAGATTCGAACTGCCAAATTGCAGGCAACCGGCAGTCAGCAGAAGTAGCCTGCGGTATTGCACTCTAATTGCTGCACCACCGCAGCTTGTGAGAAACAAAAATAAATAAACAGGACTAAGCCTGAATATGGCCTACCTCAAAGGAAGCTCTACACAAGAAAGGTGGTTAGACTTACCTGCGGAAGGTGGTCCAATGAGCACAGCAACGGCCTCAATGAGCAAGTTAAGCCCAATTGCGCTGGAGAATTTCTGTGAGCCAACAATAGTCATGAGCACTTCAAACTGCAGAGCTCCCACCATGCCATAGGAAACACCAAAGAAGATGCAGAAGATGACAAGGGATGTGTAAGTATTAGCCCTGGCACTAAAGATATCCGTCAGGCCATTGAAGAGCATTGCAAAACTGAACAAGTAGATTATATGGGGTCGTATCCTCTTCATCCCGGCAAACATCCCACAGGATGGACGGGCAAAAATGTCTATGAAGCCAATGATGGACAAAAGAAACGCTGCCTCTTTGTCAGGTATGCCTATGTCTTTGGCATAGTTGACTAACAGAATTGTGGGCACAAAGAGGCCCAGAACCATGATGAACTTGGCGATGGTGTAAATGACAAAACCTCGGATTTTGAAGATTGAAAAATTTAACAAGCTTTTCGTTTTCTTGGCTTTTTTCTTCTTGAGTTTCTTGGGTTTCTTAACATTGTCCAGGGTGCCGCCCGCCTCTTCTGCTCTTCCTCCCATTGGCAGCATCTCTTTAGTCTCGTAAGTGTCCGCGACTTTCTCCCTTGTCTTCTTTGTGCCAACTTCCAAGGGTCTCATGAGTGCTCCACATGTGCAGCAGTTCAGGAGGAGCCCCCCCATGATGAGGAATCCCCCTCGCCAGCCAAACTTTTCCAGCAGGACTTGTCCCAGTGGAGAAAGGGCTGAGAGGAAGACCGGGCTCCCAGCTGCAGCTAGCCCATTGGCCAGTGGCCTGCGCTTGTCGAAGTAGGATCCCAACATAATCAAAGAAGGCTGGAAATTCAGAGCCATTCCTAAACCTGGGGGGGAAATTGCAAGAGGAACAATTGATGGAAAGACGTCAGCTCTCAAGACTCAACTGATGCAAAAGTTTCAAGGCCCCTGTATTTGAAGGAAAGATTCCCCTTACCTTAAAATATGCTATTTAATTTAACTTCATTCAAGTTGCTCTTTAACACAAGGAATAGAAAACTACAGGTAGCCCTCGACTTACGACCATAATTGAGCCCAAAATTTTTGTTGCTAAATGAGACATTTGTTAAGTAAATTCTGCACCATTTCATGAACTTTCTGGCCACTGTGGTTAGGTGAATCACTGCGGTTGTTAAGTTAGTAATATGGTTGTTAAATGAATCTGGCTTTCCTGTTGACTTCGCTTGTCAGAAGGCCACCAAAGGGGACCATGTGATCTCAGGACACGGCAACCGTCATAAATACGAGTCAGTTGCCAAGCATCTGAATTTTGAGCATGTGATCTCGGGGATGCTGCAACAGTTATAAGTGTGAAAACGGTCATAAGTCACTTTTTTCAGTGCCATTGCAACTTCAAACGGTCACCGCCCTGAGTCCAATCCGGAGATAGGTGTGGGATATAATTTTGATAAATAATAATAACTAAATGAATGGTTGTAAGTCAAGGACTACCTTTATAGCTCAATGTATGTTGCTGAATTACAATTCTCAGAATCATTTGTCACTGGTCATACTGGGTCTTCTGAGAACTGTGTATTAGAAATATCTAGGGAACCATAAGTCCCTATAACTGTTTTCCACCCTTATTTAAAGGAATTTCTCCTTACAATCAATAGAAACATATATGAGCTTCTCTCAAACATCGGATCTGAAGGGTAAACATGAAAGCTACATTATATGGCAATGATGGCTAACCTTTTTCTAAAGGTGTGCCAAAATTGTGTGTGCATGCCCACCCACCTGCGCATGAGTTTTCACCCTCCCCAGGCTCCGGTGGCTTTTCTGAAGCCTGGGGAGGGGGAAAACAGGCCCAACAAGCGAACTGGAAGTTTGTTCGCGAACTAACTAACTAACTTCCGGTTCGCCAGTTGGGCCTGTTTTTCACCCTTCCCAGGCTCTGGAGGCTTTCCTGAAGCCTGGGGAGGGTGAAAACGCCCCCCCCCCTCCAGAAGCACGAAAATCAGCTGGCCGGCCACACGCATGCACGCCGGAGCTCAGGGCTGCCGTTCTGGCAAATATGGCTTGTGTGCCATTGGTTCACCATCACGATTATATGGCATACATCCTCCTGGCAATATTTCAACAACATCATGTTACCTATCATTTTCTGAAGTAGACTTGCACAATCTTTCCACTTTGCAAAAGCTCACCTGTCAGCACTCCAGCAGACAAATACAGTTCAATTATGTTGGTGGTGAAGGAGGCCAGGATCATTCCAGAGGAAGCCAGGAGCCCCCCAACAAGCATCACAGGCCGACACCCAAACTGGTTCACCATAATGCTGCTCAAAGGTCCTGCAGGGCATCCCAGAAATCAGAAAAGGGGCAAGACCAGAATAATATGAAAGGAAGGCAAAACCGCAGCAATTTCCTAATGCCAAACAGCAGCTGATTTGTTGAGTATTGAAGGTACCTCTGCCATTACATGGCTTTTGTGGAGATTGGGAAATTTAAGCTTTGCATATGTAGTCTCGGGAGCGAGGGGGAATGCCATAACTGTGGAACAAATACATATTTTTGCTTTCATGATTAGCAATGATTGTGGGTAACAGTTTTCCACAATCAGGTGCTGCTATATTGAATCTAAGTCCCAGCTGCCTGGGCATTGCAGACTGGCACTATTGCAGTTCAGGATGAGTGAAAAACTGCAAGCTTTGAAATGTGCCGTTATGCTAAAATATTAAAAACGAAGACGTTTTGGAGAGCTGCAAAAGTGTCTAGTTTGTTACAGAGCTTCCTGGAATGTTAGATGGCATCTTATCCATCTTATTGGTTATATTTAAAGCGTGATAAAGAATATCAGTTGTGGTTGTCGTGGGCTGCGTTCCAACAGGAAAAATTGTTGGGAGGTGCATTGCATGGGGCAATGGGTACAGCCGCCTAAACTCTTACGTCACACTCTTTTCCCCCCACTCTATTTTGCTGACACAATCTTCCCTTTCATTTTCTTTCTACTTATTCAAAAATCTGCCTAGGAAAAGAACAATATGGTTTTGTTGCAGCTTTGACTGTAGCGTTCGTAAAGGTTTTTTTATATTAGGTAACGCTTGCAAGCAATGAAGGCAAAGGCTCCAGCTTTAACGTTTGGTGTGGAATAAGACTTTTTCTGCTCAACTTTTCAAAATTGCAAGGAAACCCTGCAGGGTAATTATTAAGAACATAACATGACCCATGATCTAAGGCATGGTTCGGGAAGCTATTTTTAGCTTGTGGGGTTCGCTATTTGTGTGTAGGAATGTGGGTAGAATGAATAGAGTTGAACTTTTCAACTTAAAAAAAATATGTATTTGCATGTTGTAGGGAGGGGTTTTCTTTCTTAACATTTCCCACATCCTCCCTCCCTCCCCCCCCCCCCCAAATATTGGAATTGAAGATTTTTAAAAAGCTCGATGGATACCGTAGGTCTCTGCCAAGCTTAAGGTTACAGGTAGCCATGGCCTGTGAAGGAAGACAGATGGAAAGGGCTGACTTTTGCATAGCTATCCTCAACAAATAGCTAAATCGTTGATGGCATTAGTGTGGCTGTATGCAGTTTTGCTCTAAAGCAGGGGTCTCCAACCTTTGCAACTTTAAGTCTGAAGGACTTCAGCTCCCAGACTTCTCCAGCCAGCTTTGCTGGCTGGAGAAGTCTGGGAGCTGAAGTCCTTCAGACTTAAAGTTGCAAAGGTTGGAGACCCCTGCTCTAAAGATATGGGGATATTTTGCTGTCCGAATTCAAGGAGGCCTAATCCTAACCCTACATTGATTTACTTCCCAATGGGATTTTTCCATGTATTTTACCAGGATATATAGATAAGGCTGATTCAAAAAGTCAGTGCCCTCATAAACATACCCACGTGCTTCAAATTCATTGCTGATGTCCATTTTGTTGTCCGAATTCAAGGAGGCCAACCCTAACCCTAAGTAGATTTATACCCCAATGCAGTGGTCAAATTCAAAAAAATTTTATTGCCGGTTCTGTGGCTGTGGCTTGGTTGGCGTGGCAGGGGAAGGATACTGTAAAATCTCTATTCTCTCCTGATCAGCTGGGATTTGGGAGGCAGAGAATAGATGGGGCGGGCCAGTCACAGATTGTATTTACTGGTTCTCCGAAGTATTCAATATTTCCGCTACTGGTTCTCCAGAACCTGTCAGAACCTACTGAATTTCACCCCTGCCCCAATGGGACTTTTCCGTGCAGAATTCTCACCTGTTCCATACAGCATGGCCAGCATGATGGATGAGATCCAAGCCGTGTCGCTGTATCCCACATGGAAATCATGCATCAAGTCCTTGAAATAAATGCTCACTGCCTTGGGAAACCCATAAGAAAAGCCAGTGATGACGAAGCAGCCCAGTAATATGATCCAGCCCCAGCCACCGTCAGGAGGCTTTGCTTTCTCAGGCAGTTGCCCTTGTTCCACATCATCTCTGCCCATGGCCCAAACGAAGCCTGAAAGCAAGTGGAGCACAGATTGTAGCAAAGACAGAAGGACAAGAATGGTCCTTCACAGAGGCAGAATGCAGAGGCAGCCAACGGACCAGCCATTGCTTTGGGAATCCGCCCAAATACTATTAATAACAGGCACCTTAGGTGCAATCCCAAAACATGGAGTACTACTTGAACACCATTGGCATTGATAAAATCACCATCAGTCAATTGCAAAAAGGAAATTTTTTTGTCAGTGCATCCTTTTTCTTGCCCCTTAAATTTAGAACAGTATTTTCCAATCTCGTGCTCACCAGAGAGGTTGGATATATTAGTATTATTAACTGATAATATAGTTGTTTAAAAAAAAAGCAGAGGACAGATAAAACATTTTCATTTTTAAATGTTGCTTTTAAAAACCAAATATTGAGAATAAAGTGAATCAGCCTTTACAAATGTCTTCCTCGGGCAGTAAAATTCATACTCATCTTTGAAAATATATTGGTCATCTCAGAGGTCCAGACCAGGGGTGAAATCAACTTACCTTCACTACCAGTTCACAAATGTGAGCGCACCCACCACCTCCGCACATGCGCAGGGCCTTCCGCGCATGCGCAGTGTCAAAAACAGGACATGATGACATCCGGGTGGGTGGGGCCTGCTACCGAGTGCACCTGCAAAGGTAAGTAGAACGGGGGGGGGGGCAAATCCGCTGTGCCACTCAATTTAGATTAGCTTGAAAACAAGAAATCCGACTATTCTAGCTAATATAAATCGTGCATCACAGCTGATAGTTGGAAATACCGTTTCGTCCGAACTGGTAGCATATTTACTACCGCTTCAGGTGAACCGGTCTGAACCGGTCTAGCATTTTATCCCTGGTCCAAACTAAAAGTTCAATCCTGACTAATGTTAATAATCATGGATGGCAAGGACCTAACTGAGCTAATGATAGCCCCTAAACAGTGTTCTGGAAATATCCTTCCATGCTATAGCATGTGCAAATAGAAGTCACCTTACCTGTAAAATATCATGTAAATGGAAGAGAGCAACCTCCAAGCTTTCTCTGCCCTTTGGGGAGTCCCTTTGGGGAGAGGGGGCGGTTTATAAATTTAATAAATTGAATAAATTGAATTGAATTGCCACTGTCACCAATGTAACAGCATGCCCAGTTAATGGGTTTGAAGGCAAAGGTATTTACCTTAATCCTTTTCTTATTCATGCTCTGGTTATCAATATGAAGCTCCAAAAGACTCCAGCTGAGGGACTTTATATGTGCGTCATTGCCCCAAAACGAACCTCTTGGAGGTTTCAGAACCTTTTCTTCAGATTACCTGTCTCTATTTAGGCATGAAGACTAACAAGTGATTCGGTGGACTGTATGACTCACCAAATGTGGACTTTGTGTCAGGCTTCCAGCGCTAAGTACAGAGGCTTAAAAGTGATTTTAGGCTGGGGTGGTTTCTCCATCTGATCGAGCCCCTTGGTCAACTGAACGTGACTGCTTGTTTTCTGCTGATCACTTGGCTTACAAGAAAACCACAAGAACCACAGATTACTCACAAGTACTTTAAATAATCCAATGTGGTCAATGTATTCCATATCTTAGAAATAAGGAAAGCACTGGGAAAATTAACCCTCTGTATCTAATTATGTTATCATCATAAACCACTCTCAAGATTATTTTACAGATAGTCCTTGATTTAACAACCATTTAATTAGTGATTGTTCAAAGTTACAATGGCACTGAAAAAAGTGACTTTTGTTGTTTACACTCATGACTGTTGCAACATCTCCATGGTCATGTGATCAAAATTTGGATGCTTGGCAACTGGCATGTATTTATGATGGTTGCAGCGTCCCTGAATCCTGTTGTTGGAAGAAACATCCATCTGGTTCAGTTCCAAGCTGGGAGAAAGACACTGGAAACATGGAGGGTGGTTGGAAAGATGGTTTATTGGTGAAGCAGAACCACATGGGTTTGAGGTCCTGGGCAGCTGACCACATGGAGTTGAGAGTGAGGGTGGGGTGTGTGTGGTATTTATACCTTCTCTCGGGCCTTGCACTTGAACTTCCTGTTCCTGTGCAAGAACATGTATTCTATTGGCTGTTGTAGGGGTCATAGCTGGCTCTGTCTGAGCTCCCAGGTTTGGTTGAGGTTTGGACTCTGATGCAATGTCCCTAGAAAATTATGCAATGTAGTGAGCTCTGCTGCTAGTGGGTGAACCCTATTATGTCCTGGACAGTCATGTCTTAATCCCATCATCCTGAAGCAGAGGTGGGTTCCTACCGATTCAGACTGGTTTGGCTGAGTAGGTAGTAACTCGGCTGGCCACGCCCCCAAACTGATTCTATCGGCAGCACCAGAGGTGCCACCATCTTGTTTTTTACTTCTGCACATGCACAGAAGCAATATTTTTACTACGGTGCATGCATCAAGCAAGTGCGCACCCAAAGCATGTCCCTAAGTGAATTGGCAGTAACAGAAGCTGGAATCCACCCCTGTCCTGGAGCTGAAGGTTTTTTTTGTAGGTAGGATGGCCCAGTCTTTCTTAATGGCCAAAAAAAATATCTGCTGGGAGCTATTAAGAAAGGTTGGGGCTGCTTTTCAAGAGCATGTTTCTCCATTTCTCATGCAGGAAAATATTATATCCTGCCTTTTTAATATTTCTCAAAATTTTTCATTCGTCTAGGAGAGAGGGGGGTCTTCCTTCAGTCTCATCACCTTTTGTGACTTTCTGACAAGCAAAGTCAATGGGGAAGCCAGATTCACTTAATAACCATGTTACTAACTTGGTTAATCACTGTTACTGCAGTGATTCACTTAACAGCCATGACAAAAAGGTCATAAAACGCAGCAAAACTCACTTAACTGTCTTGCTAAGCAACATAAATTTTTGACTCAATTGTGGTCATAAGTCTAGGATTACCCATAGAACAAGAAGCCCTCAGTTACCTAATAGTTTTGCTGTTGGCTGTTGTTCTGCCTGCTTGCTTATTTTTTCCTTTCTTTTTTTTCTTTTTCTTTTTCCTGAACTGTCTAAAGACCAACAGACTGAAAAAATACACATTAAAAATCAAATTAGTAATGCTAGCCAGAGTAAAGAGTAAAGCTTCACAGTGATAGCCTCTCTCGCATGGAAATTAGTCTTAAGGAACGTTCCTCGTTCCACTAATACAGTGGTAGTCAACCTGGTCTCTACCGCCCACTAGTGGGCATTCCAGCTTTCATGGTGGGCAGTAGAGGTTTTGTCCGATACTGAAGCACTTTCCTTTATTTTAATTTAATTGACTTCCCTACTTTATAAATCACCATTACTGTGGAACCGGTGGGCGGTTAAATTTTTTTACTATTAACAGAGATACAAAAGTGGGTGGTAGGTATAAAAAGGTTGACTACCCCTGTACTAATGGCTATTTTAAACGGCCTTTGGGTTTTTTCTTTCCTTTTCACATTTGCCGTTCAGATCTTCAAACTTGATTCCCAGCCACTTTGAAGTATTAAGCTGCTCCAATACTTATGGAGCTGACTAGGGATGGTATTCCCTTCCCTTCCTTACTGGTTTGCAAATGTGAGCGCATGCGCACTTCAGGTGCCCCATCCGCGCATGCGCTCAACCTTCCACACATGCGCTTTGGCTAAAAAAAGTGCCTAAACAGGATAGCATAGAGCCAGGTGGGTAGATGGGCAGGCCCACCCGCAATTTCCGCTACCAGTTCAAGCCGACAGAATACAACCTCTGGAGCTCACCCTGAAAGCAAAACTCTATCATAGCACAGTCTTTTTTAAACAGGGCAATATCTGCAGCAGCCATTAGCCTCTGGGATTTTGGTCTTTTTGTTTGTTTGCCTTCCTTTATGGATGCTTTCAATGGATTTCTATTCATCTTGATATTTCATTTATCAAATTTATATAGCCACCAATCTCACAGGCTAGACTCTGGGTGAATGTACATTAAACAAACAGTGAAAAACAAATCTAAAACAATAAAAACCAATTAAATATAAATACCGGTAGTTCTCTGAGCTCTGAGAAGTCCTGTTTGACTCTGTTACGTTTGACGTTGCAAAACTAATTGGCAATTAGGTCTCTGGCAGCATTTCAAGGGAGATAAACCTGGGTGCTTATCAACATTACCCTGAAAGACTGTGTCAACTCAAGCAGACATCTGTCGGGATCTTCACAGAATGTCTGTGAATGATCATAATTCACAGCCATCTAAATAAAATATGGTTTGGGGGACTAAGTTTGTGATTTATGCTTTCTCAGGAAGCCTAGGTCAGAACATTAAATGAGTTATACAGTTGTTAAGTGAATCTGGCTTCCCCATTGTCAGAAAGTGCCAAAAGCTGATCACATGACCCCCAGGACATTGCAATGATATCAACCCATTGCAAAGCATCCAAATTTTGATCACATGACCATGGGAATGCTGCAATGGTCGTAAGTATGAAAAAGAATCATGTCACTTTTCAGTGCCATTGTAACTTTGAATGGTCACTAAATCCACTCTTGTAAGTTGAGGACTAACTGTATAAACAAGACTATGGGAGATTGCTCCATATACTGACATAGTGCAGGAATGTAACTGCATTGTTAGCCATGCATTTTCAAAAAACAGATCTCATTATATACAATATCAACCCATTTGCCCATCTATTTCTCAATAACCTTTTTTCAATATTTACTCCCTGGGAATAGGTAGGTCCCACTACTGAGCTACGTTCCTTCCCTATATCACCTTTCTAAACAAATACACACAAGCAAAGACATCTGCTTCTTTTTCATGGTTGTAAGTCATATATTTTCAATAACTTCAACTATCAGCCCACTGAGGGTTTTTTCATTGCTATAACTGTTATTGTATAAAAACAAGCTAGAAGGTAAATCACCAGAAAAAAATGATTATCCCTGAATAAAACTATAGCTGAAGAAGTTTCTTAGCTTTGTGTCATTAATTAATTCAGAACAACAGGATTGATTGATAGGCACATAGCTATAGTTTTAGGGTGTGCATGAAGTTTGCATGCCTTTCTCTTTGCTGCTGGCTTGTACATGTATGTGGATAAAAAGTCAAAAGGCTTAAAGATGAATGGGTTCAAGAGTTAGAGAATTTATTCTCAGAGCAATAAATGGTATACGTACACATTTCTGTACACCAGAAGCCACAAACAGAGTTCTTCATTCTTACTTCCAAGGAAATTAGAGAGTTCTGCATTTGAAGTTATCCAGCAGCAATATGTAAAAATAATTGGGGGGTGGGGCAGCTGTTATTAAATTATTTTCTTTTTCTAAATTTATCAAGGCAGAAGAATGGTCGCAGGGTATGTCTAGTGTAATGAATAGAAGGACTAGAGGAGACATGATAACAATGTTCTGATATCTCAGGGGCTGCCACAAAGAAGAGGGAGTCAAGCTATTCTCCAAAGCACCTGAGGGCAGGACAAGAAACTAATCAAGGAGAGAAGCAACTTAGAACTGAGGAGAAATTTCCTGACAATTAGAACAATTAATCAGTGGAACAACTTGCCTCCAGAAGTTGGGAATGATCCACTGGAAGTTTTTAAGAAGAGGTTGGATTGCCATTTGGATTGAAATGGTATAGGGTCTCCTGTCTAGGCAGGGGGTTGGACTAGAAGACCTCTTTCTATTCTATTCTATTCTATTCTCAGGCAACTACAAACAGATTCAAAGGCTTTTAGGGCAAATTAATTTGGTCTTTACTGACACACCTTGAACAGTTTACTAAGATATCAGATCAGCACTTAGGCTTAATGAAAATTAGTTGAACATCTTCCAGTGCTCAGCAAGGTAAAATGGACTCAGTTATTGTGGCTATGAGTGCATAGCTGGAAGACCTAAAAGACTAGGCTAGGGATAGATCATCATGGAAGACATCTACCTATGTAGTCACTAGGAGTTGACCTCAACTTAATAACTCAACTTGATGGCACATAATCAATTTTAAAAAAAATAAAAATTAACAACCACAGATACAACAGTACATTCATGTTACATTGATATAATACAGTATTACTCATATAACTATACAGACCTGGGTACCTTCCTTTCCAAGGAGATCAACACCTTTGAGAATCCTCTTTTTCGGCCAGGTATAGTTTGAGGGAGGAAGGAAGGGATATTTCTTTAACCGGCTCAGACCACGACAATATAACTCTTGGAAGAAGCCTTCTGTTTACAGTTTTCTAGCCAGCAATTTTTTTTCTTCAAGCTGGGATTTCAAAGTTTCAATGGCCAAGAGTAGTAATCATCTAAATGGCTTCAAACCTGGCTCCTCCAGATTGCCCTGGAGCTCAAGGACCAAGCTGTTCAAAGTGCATGGATGTGGGTCAGCAACTGCTTATGTTGTGAAAGTGCTAAAGAAGCAGAAGTTGCTTTAGCCGAAAGAAAACACTTCACTATTTTTAAGAGGCTTTCCCAGACAGCGGGAATGAAAAGATTTATAATTGGGCCAAAATCCTCTGAGGAATTCTGTTTTTCCCCAAAAAGAGGAAACAGGAGAAGGCACAAGGACTCGTTAAGGATTTCTGCTCTAGAAGACTTCCTGCACTATTTGAGGGATTGGTTTGGGTTCATCAGACTAGGATAAACTTATATATATATAAATTGCTCCAGGCATTCCAGAATTATGCTGGAACATACCATGCACACACACAGCCATATATATATATATATATGGCTGTGTGTGTGCATGGTATGTTCCAGCATAATTCTGGAATGCCTGGAGCAATTTCAACCAAACTTGGTACACAGATGGCTTACTCTCTGGAAACAAATACTGTGGGGGTAAGACTCACCTAACACACCTCGGGGTGGGTATCTATGTATCTGTGTAGATTCCAGCTCTGGAATGCTTTGGCCACTGAAGCCAAAAGGATTGCATTATATCTATAGTGTCAAATCACAGTACTTTTGACAGTAATAGTGTGCATTAGTGTGATTGTGTTAGGATACAGCCTGTTGTGCCTTAACATGGCATCTACTGTACAGCACAGTGGAGTTGCCATGGTTTCACAGTACTCCACAAGGGGGCTCCAACCTAATACAGAAGACTTCCACACTTCCACACCATTTTTACACTTGGATTGATTTCCTTCCTCCCTCACCCTCACCTCCTCCTCACCTTAAAAGAAAGATAAATAAAATAGTAATTCCAAACGTTTTTAATCTGATTTTCCCCATTTAACTAAAGGCTAAAATGAAGATAAGAAAAGTAATAATTCTATCAACACATAAACTCTTTCATATTATATGTCAGTGCACCTTGCTATGATAGAATATTAAATGTGCTTAAAGATCCCATTAATGAAAGAAAATCATGAGAAATTTATAAGACTGATTAGAAATTTAGAAAGTTTTAAAATTAATTTAGTCTCAAGCTTAGTAGTCATGCTTGACTTTTGAGGATTGCTGAACCTGAAAATTATTCTCCCTCCCTCTCTCTCTCTCTCTCTCTCTTTTCTCCCCTCCCTCCTCCCATGGGTTGTTTTTAGAAAAAATATTGAGCAAGACTATATTCTTTAAATACATTGTATATTTATATTTCACAATATGGCACCAATATGCCCTGGCTAATTCAGTATAAACAATGTCTCCAAACATAAGAACCATAAAATCAACCTAAAAACCATAACACTTAGCCGAGGCTCAGCAAAAGAGCAATGGTCAGGTCCAATGTGCAACCATCTTCATTCCTTAAGTCTGTTGAAAGAGGAAAACCTTCACCTCTTTCCAAAAACAACTTGGGACGAGACTATTCTGACAGTTGTGCCTCAACATCTCCTCATTTTCCCTTAGCTTGGCTCATGCAGGCACCTTAATCCAGGGGTCTCCAACCTTTGCAACTTTAAGTCTAAAGGACTTCAGCTCCCAGAGCAAAGCTGGCTGGAGAAGTCTGGGAGCTGAAGTCCTTCAGACTTAAAGTTGCAAAGGTTGGAGACCCCTGCCTTAATCGATCCCTGTTCCTCTCAGTCTTAGCAACTTTAAGATGTGTGGATGATCAGCATCGAAGGGGACGGAATCCAATAATAAAGCCATAGCAGGTGCACTATTGGAAGGTTAGGGACCAATCGCTATGGAGGAAATCTATTGATATGGTCACTTAGAGTTGATACCAATTTGATGGCACATAATCAATGGATCCAACAGGAGGGAAAGCTCTATCCTTAAAGTAAACACTTAGGGAAGGATCCTGTGGCACAATAGTAAAAGGGAAAAGTAGTAGAAAAGTAAGTGGGAGTGAGACTAGATCCGTCCTATAAACTGGCACTCCTGGCACCGGTGAGCCCACGGACTTTTAATACCTACCCTCCCAGAAGTGAAAGGTCTTGGCTTTTAAGCTGCTAAGCTTCTTAACTTCATTCTCACCTTCACCCCCTTCCTTTATCCAAACATTCCTGTCATAGAAACGGACTAAGAGCCCCAGGTAGGAAAGGCAGCCTGAAAACTGGGCTTAATTTCTTTTAATAAGGCTAATCGGCTGAAAGAGCCACAACAGGTCCCTTGGCTCCCCCTCTTCCCTCCCGCCTATGCAAGCTCCTGAAACAATGCCGCATTTATGTGGAGGCCCACATGAGGCCTTGAAATGCAGGCTTTCCTGGGGAAGGCAAAACAAGCTTTCCTGATCAAAACGAGCAACCTCTGACCATGAAAGCCAGGCATATTTTCAATTAAACTAGATTTAAAGGGTGACTGACAGGTGTTTTACCCTACTCAGCTGAAGTAGAAACCGAACTCCATACAGGTGGATGGACAAGGGACATGCTTGTGCGACAAGAGAAAGGGCAAAGGGAGGTAAATGCTATCTGTCTGTCTGTGTCTGTCTGCCTGCCTCATCACCCCCCTCTCACACATGCACCCATCTGTCTGTCTGTTTATCTATCATCTGTCTCTCTATCTACCTATCTAATCTATCTCAATTATCTTTCTATATTTCTATCATTCTATCTTTCTATCTTTCTATCTATCATCTATATATCATCCATCTATCATTTCCTGTCTGTCTGTGTCTGTCTGTCTGTATATCCTCTCTCTCTCATCTCTCATCTGTCTGTCTATCTAATCTATCTCAACTATCATCTATCTATCTATCTATCTATCTATCTATCTATCTATCTATCTATCCATCCATCCATCCATCCATCCATCTACCTACCTACCTACCTACCTACCTACCTATCTACACACACACACACACACACACACTCACACACACACACACACAAGCTATCTATGTACCTATCCATCTATTCACCCATTTATCATCTATCCATTTATTTTGAATTTGAATTAATTTCTTTTGAAGAAAATAGCTGCCAATCAAGTTAGGTCTTTCATTATTTTGGTTAATTTTCTTATTCTCATGTAGCATTTTTGAGCATCATCGTTTGAGAAAGTGGTGGCCTCTGAAATATGGGAAATAATATTTGGATTCATTGCTCTCTAGTTTCTAACCATCTTTTCAGATTAAAATAGATTTGGCGTCGCTATCACAGTCTCTTCTAATGTTGGGAATATGTTAGGCGTATTCGCCATCTGAACCGTCGATTTGGATATTGTGTTCCCCCCTATAATGGAGGAATGGGAATTCAATTTCAATTTATTTCAATTTATATACCGCACCTATCTCCATCAAGATGGACTCAGGGCGGTGCACAGGGAATTAAAAATCACAAATAAATAACAACAAATACAATAACACTAATTAAAATGAATTAAATAAGAAACCTGTGCTAAAATTCCCATTTAAAATACTAACATCCATTTACTAATACACTTCTGCTGATGCTGCTGGATCTTTTAGCAATTTCAAGTCCTTTCAGTTATGAAAATATTTTTGAACTTCTCCAGCTAGAACCTGTAGGATGAAGTTTCCGATCATTTCTGGAAGGGCAGTTTCAGACAATGGGACTAAGGGGGCCTCTTGTTTCAGGTCTCAAAGTTCCGTCATGTCTCGCTTGCTTTAGTTTTAGTGTCTTTGATATTTGTTGGGAGACAAAACCTAGGGGACTTCAAGGAGAGGCCAACCAGGCAGACTCTCCTGTTTTTGGCAACGGTGGATGTTTTCCCTGCTGATAGTGCAGTGCTGAAGATGAATAGCTCAGTGGCTAAGACTCTGAGCTTGCCGATCTGAAAGGTTGGCAGTTCGGCAGTTTGAATCTCTAGTATAGGTCTCCTGCGTGAGCAGCGGGTTGGACTAGATGACCTCCAAGGTCCCTTCTAACTCTGTTACTGTTAAACTGTTAATAGCAGCAAGACAGGAGGAGAAAACTCACCACTTCTCTTGCCTATAACCAGTGGCTCACTTGCACCAGTCATGGCAACTGCAATGATTCGGGAGAATTAGCAAGGGAGATAACAAGGATAACATGAGGACTGCCTCATGAAGAGAAGGCACTTATATAACAGAGAAAGGCCAATAGTTATTTTAACTCAAGGGCCTGAACTGATTCAAGGCAATATTCTAGGCTAATTACTGTATTTTTAGAATAAAGGACACACCTTTTTTCCTCTAAAAAGAGGCGGAAAATCTGGATGCATCTTATACAGCGAATACAGCATTTTTTGGCCTCCTGGAACTCCACCCCACCGTTCACCAAAATGGCTGTGCATAGCCTTATAGAAGCTTCCAGAGAGCTCCTGGGGACTGGAGAGGGCAGAAATGAGCCTAAAACGGGCCGGTTTTTGACTCCCCAGCCCCCAGCAGCACTCTATATGCCTCCATAAAGCTATGTATGCAATTTGTTTGACATTAAAATGGCACGTTTTCACAAAAAATGGGCCGGTGTTTTACACATTTTTGGCTCCCCCACCCCCCCAGTGGGAATAGTGCATGGCGAGGCGGCCTCTGCGGTAGGACAGGCAGGCGGTGATGGGGCTCCCGGCCAGCCGCTCTCAGCGCATTGCAGCGGCGGCAGCGGTGGCGCAAACTTCAGGGCCGCTTGGGCTCCAGCTGCAGCCTCGCCGCGCACAGCTCTCCTCCTCCACCAGCTGCCTGTCTGGCTGCTCGCTCGCTCCTCCCTTGCCGGCCCTCCCCTTCCGCAGGCCCGCCAGCCCGCTCCGGCCGCCACTTCCTGCCCGCTCCCCATGCTGCTGCCCTGGCCGCAGGCCGCCTCCGAGCACATACAGAGCAACTGCATGGCCCCACTCCGCCGCCCCCTGGCTGCACCCCGGCCGCTATGGGAATGGCGCATGGTGACCGGGGGCTGGGGCGAGGTACCTCTGCGGTGGCTGCGGGGCCAGGAAAGGCCACTGCCCCCCCGGCAATGGTGTCCCGCTTTATCAATGTTAAAATCTGGTCACCTTACTCTTATTTGGGGGGGAAACGGGCCCGTTTTCACAAAAAATGGGCCGTTTTGGGGAGGTTTGCAGTGTGCAACACCTCCCCCCCCCCCGTTTTTTTCCTTTCAGAAGACTGTTTAGTTACTTGGCAACTTTAAGACTTGTGGACTTCAACTCCCAGAATTCTCCAACCAGCATAGCTTGTGGACATAGCTGGCTGAAGAATTCTGGGAATTGAAGTCCACAAGTCTTAAAGTTGCCAAATTTGGGAACCCCTAAGTTAGAGGGATTGATGAGAATTACATTGGTCAAGTGCTGTGCCAGCAGAAACAAAAGCTTTAGGTGCTACAGTGATTTCCTTCTCCAGCAGGATAAATACACCTGGAAACATCTACCTACCTACCTACTGTATTTCTCCCCCCCCGTATCTACCTATATACCTACCTACTTTCTATCTCTCCCCCCCACCTATCTACTGTATTTCTCTCTCAATTTTTATCTCTCTCCCCCCCTATCTACCTATATACCTACCTACTTTCTCTGTCTCTCTCCCTACCTATCTACTGTATTTCTCTCTCTATTTTTCTCTCTCTATCCCTCTACCTACTTATCTACACTCTCTTTCCCTACCTACTGTATTTCTCTCTCCCTCTATCTACCTCTATTACCTACCTTCTCTCTCTCTCTCTCTCCCTATCTACCTACTGTATTTCTCTCTCTCTCTATCCCTTTATCTACCTCCCTAACTACTCTCTCTCCCTCCCTCCCTCCCTCCCTCCCTCCCTCCCTACCTATTGTATTTCTCTTTCTTTCTCTCCCTCTCTATCCCTCTATCTACCTACCTACTTTAAAAAAAATGCCTCTTCAAAACCTGGGTGCGTCTTTTTACTCCGAAAAATATGGTATATTAGTTGCCAACTCATCCACTCCAATGGGGCTCAGACAGGATATTTACAAAAACTTCATGGCTGCAATACCCTTTTACTGCTAGTCTGTGCTGCCACCTGGTGGCTATTAGCATTTCAATTATTATGACTGATTCAGTGTTCAAATATTACTTTGATAATATTGGGTGAGATTTTCAACTTCGTTCTTCCATGGACAGATGTTCTCATTTTTCATATTCATACAAACCTTGGGAGTTGTACCACAGCTCCTTTTCCTTGTGGATGCGGATGGTGCCATGTTAGTTATATTCACACAAGCATGGAAAAATATGAATTGACAATAAAGGATGAAATGACGTTGAAATGAAAATCAATAGTAAGATGGGTCTGTGGGTTTGTCAAATAGGTTTTTATCCCATGCATTTGCACAATTTTGGTTCTCTAGGTCAGGGGTCTCCAACCTTTGCAACTTTAAGTCTGAAGGACTTCAGCTCCCAGAATTCTCCAGCCAGCTTTGCTTAAAGCTTAAAGTTGCAAAGGTTGGAGACCCCTGCTCTAGGTATCTTTAAAACGTAAGTCAAATTGTTTCTAGTCTTCACAAGGGCCAAGCTTCCTCACAGCAGTCCATATAGACAGTAAGCCCACAGCGCTTTTTAGAAAGATCACACACACACGAGAGAGACAGAGAGAGAGAGAGAGACAGAGAGAGAGAGAGAGACAGAGAGAGAGAGAGAGAGAGAGAGAGAGAGAGAGAGAGAGAGAGAGAGAGAGAGAGTGTAACATCTTTGCAGGATAGATCCACATGGGGATTGAAGGGATCTCAAAAGTGCATGAGTCCACTGGACCCCCACATTAGTACCAGGTTGAGCAGCCAAGCCAGGTTCCTTCAGCTTCATTAAATAAAATTATAACAAAAGGTCTATTTTCAGGGGTGAGCTACTGGGGGTTCGCACAGGTTTGGCCGATCCTCTAACTAGGATTCTGCCCAGTTTGGCGAACCCCCAAATGCCACCCCTGCCCCACCCCTCCCACCCTGCCCCGTCCCTCCCAGGAGCCTCCATGCAGCTGGTTCATCAGCTGGAAAAAAACTCTTTAGTTGATAGTTACCAGTACAAACTGGAAAAAAAATGCCTAATAATATTCCAGAATTGTTCCTAGTTGTTATCAAAACAAGTCAAGTATTTGATTATAGCATGTAGATTAGGGGTTCCCAAACTTGGCAACTTTAAAACTTGTGGACTTCAACTCCCAGAATTCTCCAGCCAGCTATGTCCACAAGCTATGCTGGCTGGAGAATTCTGGGAGTTGAAGTCCACAAGTCTTAAAGTTGCCAAGTTTGGGAACCCCTGAATTGTAGATGGATAGATGGATACTACTAAAACATGGATATCAGTGGTGGGTTTCAAAAAAATTTAGAACCTCTTCTGTAGGTGTGGCCTGTTTTGTGAGAGTGGCTTGGCAGTCATGTGACTGGGTGGGCATGGCCAACTTGCAAAATGTGGTGCAACTCACTTAACAATGCTGTTGCTTCCTCCATAAGGAGGTTAATCAGAAGGTAAGAACAGCTCTTGCCTAATCATTCAGAGAACCCTTTCACACATTACACAGCAACAAACAAGAGTTTCCACCAAGTAAAACTCTAGGAAGTCATAGATAATATTCCCTTTTGGTCTAAGGCAGTGGTTCCCAATGTGGGGCTCATGCCCCACAGTGGGGCAATTTGATTTTTAATGAGGGCAATTTGGAACCTTGTTTAAACCAAGTTAATGGCCTTTTAGGCTTCCTCCCCATGAGTAGAGTTCACCTTTTGAATAGTAAGAATTATATGTCACAGGGAGGGGATCAGGATTTTAGAGATGCTTAGGTGGGCATGGCCAAAAAAAGGTTGGGAACCACTGATCTAAGGAATCCTATATGTCTGTGATGGCGAACCTATGGCACAGGTGCCACAGGTTGCACACAGAGCCATTTGTCAGGGCACACAATGTGTTATGTGCTGACCAACTGACTTCAGCCTTCTTTTGAGGCCATTTTTCGCCCTCCGGAGGCTTCTATAAAGCCTCTGGAGCCTGAAGAGGGCGAAAAAAGCATGCTAAAAACAGGGGGGAGCACTG
Source organism: Rhabdophis nuchalis (assembly GCA_039707465.1). Classification (NCBI taxonomy): domain Eukaryota; kingdom Metazoa; phylum Chordata; class Lepidosauria; order Squamata; family Natricidae; genus Rhabdophis; species Rhabdophis nuchalis. The sequence goes on along the minus strand of CM077648.1, from coordinate 92,732,059 downwards.
GTCATGCGCATATGCATGCTGGGGTCGTGCACATAGCATTATGGGTGTTGCACACCCACAAACAACCCCTCTGCGCTCCCCCACACTTTTGGCACACGAGCCAAAAAAGGTTCACCATCACTGCTATATGTCATATACAGTAGATATTAAAAGCCTGCATATCCTTGTTAAAATGCCACGTTTTTGAGATGTAAAATAAATCAGACCAAGAGAAATCAGAATTTTTTCACTTTTAATATAAGATATAAGCTGTACAATTCAACTGAAAAACACACTGAAATCTTTTACAGGGGGAAAAATAACAATAAAATGTACAATGACATGGTTGCTTAAGTGTTAGGATGAAATTATCTTCGTCTGATGATTGGTGCTGATCGATCATTGGTTACGGTTGGACGCAGCTTGACAGTAGCAAATGGGTTGGTACCTCTAAATGGATGAAAACGAAATGAAATGAGTTCAATCACTGGAACAGAAGATAATATCACATCTTCAAGTTGTCAAGTTTGAAAAATGCTGCACTAAAATATAAGAAATGTATCAGTGACCCAGTCCTTCTGGAGATCCCTGTGGTATTTATAGCCAGCTGGCTGTTAAATGCTCATAACGGTTCAAGGTTTTCCTGATGCATATTTAGAATAAAATCACAGAATTGAAAGGGACCTCCAAGGTCTTCTAGTCCAACCCCCTGCTCAAGCAGGACCTTTTGCTATTTCAGATAAATATTGTCTTAAAAAACCTCCAGTGATGGAGCTCCCATAACTTCTGAAGGCAACCCATTCCACACATTAATTGTTCTCACTGATAGGAAATTTACCCTTAGTTCTAGGTTATATCTCTCTTTTATAAGCTACTTCTTGTTCTGCCTTCGGGTGTTTTGGAGAATAGATTGACCCCCTTCTTTTTGTGGCAGCCTCTCAAATATTGGAACATTGCTATCACATCAACCATTTCTCTTTTTAACACCCCAAAATTCTTAAAGTAGAGAATAATCTAACAGCCACCTTACCTCTTATTAAGCAAGTCACAAGTCATACAATAAATGACAATTGTTTAGAAAACAGGTGAAAGTGATTCTGCTCATTTAATAAAAAAATCCCACAACCTAAAATTATAGCACACATATACAAAACAATGGTACATTTGATCTTGCCTAATCTTTCAAGGGAGTGAAAAACATGAGTTATAAATATTTTACAATGCAATCCTATAGCCATGGTGCAGTTTCCTGCATCCGGCGGCTTCCAAGAGAGTGAACAAATATAGTAATTGTGGCATTAATATCACGAGCAAAACCGCAGCTTTAACAGGACAGAAGATAAAAATATACAGCAGGCTAAGTCAGTTAACCTGATTTAAAGAAACTCTTTAAACTCTATTTAAAAAAGCTACAATCCAGTCTAAAAAGACTGAAAGTGTGGCTAGGACACTTATGTTTAAAACTTTAAGGAGAGCGATCCCTAACGGAAATATGAGGCTAATTGTTTTGTTGCAGGGCACTTTCATTTTAGAAGGAACTTGGAGACGATCTTCAGTGGAACAGGATCAATGGTGGGCTTCAAATTTTTTTAGAACCTCTTCTGTAGGTGTGGCCTGCTTTGTGGGAGTGACTTGCCGGCCATGTGACTGGGTGGGAGTGGCTTGCCATCCATGTGACTGAGTGGGAATGGCTTGGCAGTCATGTGACTGGGTGGGCGTGGCCAACTTGTAAAATGTGGTGAAACTCACTTAACAACGCTCTTGCTTAGCAACCAAAATGTTGGCTCAGAAACGCTGGCATTAGAAGCATGCAAGTCTTAAAGCTGTCAAGTTACAAGAGCCTTGCACCCCTAACCCTTTAGATAAAAAACCCCAGGGGTGTTCAAACTTGACAGCTTTAAGACTTGTGGACTTCAACTCCCAGAATTCCTCCTCTTGCTCTTCATCATGATGATGTGGGGACGGGCGGGGGGAGGGAGCTGGAACTGGTTCTAAATGGCACTGTAGATTTGTGGAACCTCTTCTATAGAAGAGGTTAGAACTGGCGGGAACCCATCCCTGAACAGGATGATACAGGGAGAGGGTTCCATGGAGGAATTGGATCTTATGGAAAGTTAATAGTGACATGTTCATTGTGTTCTAAGGCTGGGACAGAGCCCGTTCTCTCATTAGGTAGGTTAAAGCAGCTATTTCAATCAGCAGGATATAGATCCGTGATGGCGAACCTATGGCACACGTGCCCAAGGTGGCACATGGAGCCATGACGCCTGGCACGCATGCCATCACCCCTTCACCTTCCGGGTTTCTGTGATGATCAGCTGGCCTTTGTGCATGCAACAGTGCCGGAAAGTGGAAGAACTGGTCTTCCATTTTCTGGCGGGAACCATGCATGCTGGCCAGCTGATTGTTGGGGGCGCATGTGCACCAATAACTGGAAGACTAACTGGTCAGCGTGCATGTGTGCGTTGGAAACTGGAAGTTCATTTTCCAGTCTGCACATGCCACCTGGGCAGCTCCTCTTACGTTCTCCATCACTGATATAGATGCTTCCTGCTACCAATGAGCTAGATAGCCACAGGGTGGCAGCAGAGAATTGCAGAAAAATGTTGGCTTCATTCTAATAGCCATCCAGATTTTAGCACTCCAGAGCAGGGGACCCTTACTTAAAAGACACGATTTTATTTATTCTTAATAAAGTGTTGTTGCTAGATGAAGGGAGAAAGACAGGTAGGAATTTTAATTTTCAATTTTATTTCTTGCCTCTTGGCTGCTTTAGATCATAACCCCCCATCTTTTGCTCCACTTTCAAATAGCAAAATGGCTTGGACCAGTCAAGCACTGAAATAGTTCTTAGAAACTAAAGTAAAATTAGTTTGCAATGAAGCTTTTTTAATTAAATGGACATTGGCGCAATTTGGGCCGCGTGAACAAATCTTTGCACGTATACTCAACCTCCCCATTTTGTTTCCTGTTTGAAACAAGAATTAAGCTGATGTTAATTATCTAAATAAATGATAATTTAGAATGATCTAAATGCTACTTTACTTCAAAGTGATTGCATTTGCAATAGTATGAAGGCAGAAATGTTAGTCGCCATCAAACAGATGTAAAAAGTGCATCTAGAAAGATTTTTTTTTTTGTTATTTCTTGAGTCTTAATAAATGACTCATGAAAAAAATGGACAGCATTGATTCAAGTTCAAATTTAGAGAAAGTGTACCTGGGGAAGAGCTCTGGAGGATGATCCCATCTTGCTGGCTTCTGCAATAAATCAAAAGTATGTTATAAAGCTGGGAGGAAATCCCCTTATAAACATTCAGAAGAGAAAAAAGCATGAACACAGCAAATGCATACATGCATATGACTCCAAAACTGCTTTTCTAGGAGGCCAGTCTATTTTTGGCTCAAGGGATCTGCAATATGACTCTGTCCCTGGCGTGATTTAATCACACACTTTGCTCAGGCCATCTTCATTCCCAGTTGTCTGGCAAACGAACACCCCCATCTCTGCTTCCTTTCACAATATGCATGTACAGGTAGTCCAGAGATACATCCCCAATCCACTTAAGTCCCAGCAGTAAGACCATAGGACCCAGTGGTGGGATTCAAATTTTTTTACTACCGGTTCTGTAGGTGTGGCTTGTTGGGCGTGGCGTGGTTTGGTGGGTGTGGTTTGGTTTGGAAGGCGTGGCAGGGAAAGGCAAAATCCCCATTCCCTCCCTATCAGCTGGGACTCAGGAGGCAGAGAATAAATGGGGGCAGGGCAGTGGTGGGCTTCAAATTTTTTTAGAACCTATTCTCTAGGTGTGGCCTATTTTGTGGACATGGCTTGGCAGTCATGTGACAGGGTGGGAGTGGCCAACTTGTAAAATGTGGTGAAACTCATTTAACAATGTTTTTGCTTAGCAACCAAAATTTTGGGCTCAATTGTTTCTTTCTTTCTTTCCTTTCTTTCCTTTCTTTCCTTTCTTACTTTCTGCCTTCCTTTCCTTCCCATTGGGTTACTGGCAGCGGCAGGCCAGACTTACTTCTGGGTCCGCCAGTGGAACCCCCTCTCACCGGCTCTCTAAATTTCACCATCCGGTTCTTGCGAGTAGGTGCGAACCTGCAGAAACCCACCACTGGGGCAGGGCCAGCCAGGGGTGGTATTTACCAGTTCTCCGAACTACTCAAAATTTCCGCTACCAGTTCTTCAGAACTGGTCAGAACCTGCTAAATACCCCCTCTGATATGACCTTTTCCAAATAGAAAGGAGACCTTTCTCATCTTTGGAAAGATATAGAGAGTTTTTTAAAGGAAGAACAAAATTGGTCTTTACATTTTCTAAGGCCACTTCTACACCATCGTGACTTGCATTCCTCAATCAGTGAAAAACAGTTTTGAAGATTAGTTTCAGTTTCCTGGACATAATTTGTTTCAACGTCTACCCTCCAAAGGACGCTATAGAGCACTGCACATCAAAACAACGAGACACAAGGACAGTTTTTCCCCGAATGCCATCACTCTGCTTAGTAACTAATTCCCACAACACTGTCAATAATTCACCAAGAATGCATTGCTATTCTTCTTCTCTTCCTTCCTAGTATCTATCTCTTCCCACTTATGACTGTAACCTTCTAACTTTCAATTTATATTTTTTTTATTGTATCCTAGTATGATTTGATAGCTTATTAGTAACCTTGACTATCACTAAGGGTTGTCTCTTTTTATTCTTGATGTATGTATTTTTATTCTCCTTATGTACATTGAGAGCATATGCACCAAAGACAAATTCCTCGTGTGTCCAATCACACTTGGCCAATAAAGAATTCTCTTCTCTTCTATGCCTTCAGGTCCTGCTATCCTAAGATCAAAAAGCAGTGAATCACAATCCTGCCCCAAGCTGCTGGAGGGCCTAGAGCAGGGGTCCCCAACCTTTGCAACTTTAAGTCTGAAGGACTTCAGCTCCCAGAGTTCTCCAGCCAGCAAAGCCTGAAGGACTTCAGCTCCCAGAGCAAAGCTGGCTGGAGAATTCTGGGAGCTGAAGTCCTTCATATTTAAAGTTGCAAAGGTTGGGGACCCCTGGCCTAGAGGAATAACATTTTCCCCACACTATGGAAGAAGGAAATAAATTATTTGGACACATGTACTCCTGCCCGATCTAGGTTCTTGTTTTGTGTCCATCATGTGCAAAAACTAACAAAAATCCCAGCTGTTCTTACAAGGAGGATACAAAGGCATAAAGGACCGTTTCTCCTTGAAAGACGGGTGGACAGGAGGATGCGACACATAAAGCAGGAATTTCTGGGCTGTGTGCAAACTTCACATGGGCTCAGTATTTTTTAAATGACAGATTAAATTAAGGATGGTTTCACAAACAATACAGGTGAGCCAGAAATATTGGCTTTTCACATGGAGAGATTTGGTTATGTGAGCAACTTCCTTCTTGTTTCACTTTGTTGAGATGCATATACACACTTCAAAAAAACACCACTCACTACACCCAAGGATATGTTCACATGAACAGCACTGGATACTTTGGCAATGGCTATACCAAGGTGTGCACTGAAGATCCTGGGCCTATTTCAATTTTGTACAATGTACATAATGTGTGCAGTGTAATACTATCTGTGCTTTAGTATGTTATAGACCATTCCAGGAGAATGGGTGGTTTTAATCAGATTACCCCTTCATTGAGTGACTGCTCTCCAGGTTCTTACAGCTGCTGAGTTTTCCAGCTGTGCTGTTGGCATGTATTTTAATAGATCTACCCTGGTTGGGTAAAGAAATATGAGTTTAAGACACATCTTTTTCCCTCAAAAAAGAGGGTGAAAATCTGGGTCCGTCTTATACACTGAAAACAGCATTTTTGGCCTCCCGAAACCCTGCCCCCTTCACCTAAATGGCTGTGCAGAACCTTTAGGAGGCTTCCAGAGTGCTCCTGGGGGATGGGGAGGGCAGAAATGAGTGAAAAACAGGTCTTTTTTTGCTTGTTTTTGCCGCCCCCAGACCCCAGGAGCACTCTATAAGCCTTCTAAAGCAGGGGTCCCCAACCCCCGGGCCGTGGACCGGTGCCGGTCCGTGGCTTGATAGGAACCGGGCCGCAGTGAGTGGCGCAACTCTTAGAAAGGGCTGGAGAGGAGGGAGGAAGGGCAGCCCCCTGGGCAGAGTGCACGCTGGGGGGCGGGAGAGCGCAGGCGGGGCCGCTCGCACCGTTGGGGGCCTGTGAGGGGCGAGTGAGCCAACTCACACACACACCCCGCGCACACATGCGCCGCCTGTTCCCCCTGTCCCCCGCTCCCCCTCTACGACGGCCGAGCCATGGCCACCGGTCCACGGAATTTTTTTAACATGAAACTGGTCCCTGGTGCCAAAAAGGTTGGGGACCCCTGTTCTAAAGGCTATGAATGCCCTTTTTTTGACAAAAAAAATGGTCCCATTTTCGTAAAAAATGGGATGTCTGCAGACTACAAAACCTTTTTTTAATTTGCCTCTTTAAAATCTTGATACATCTTATACTCTGGTGCATCTTATACTCTGAAAAATACAGTAAATCCTCTTTTCAGAACTTGCAAAGTTTTAAAATGTATTTGCTTTGATATTTGATGTGATGACCAGGAAATAATCTTCATTTTTCAGAAATAAGCCCTTCTCTATGGAATGTTCACCTATGTTAAGATAGAAACAGAAAACTCAGGCATGTTTCTCCCCATCATACATGTTAGGTGAAGTTGTCTGAAGAAATCACAGAATTCTTTTAATAATAATAATCTTTATTGTCATTGTAAAAATTACAATGAAATTGGTTATTATAATGAGCAGATAAATATATCTGTGGGGTCAAACTGCATGTGAGTCTAAATGCATCGCTTTAGATCCATGGATCACTGTTGAATTCTAAAGAGCAGGTGTGAAGGATGACAAAACCCAAGATGGGTGAGGCAAGGCCTTCCTTTTGATCCCAAGAAAAATTTACCTACAGAAGCACTTGCAAGTCCTGAGAAAAGCACTCAAGGTGGGCAATGCAAACTCCTCTTTTAAAGGAAAAGGTGAGTTCCCAAACTTTGAGGAGTCCAGGATGCATTTTAAGATCACATCCTAGGTGCAGTGGAGTTCCCCATTTACAAAGTAGCCGTCAGTGGGACCAATCATAAACTGTTTTCCAGAAGGATGCTTCCTGGCAATATCTCAGTGTTTCTTCAACTTTGGCAACTTGAAGATGTAGGGACTCCAATTCCCAGAATTCCCCAGCTAGCATGCTGGCTGGAGAATTCTGGGAGTTGAAGTCCCTACATCTTCAAGCTGCCAAAGTTGAGAAATATTACTCTAGACCACCAACAAACTTTCTACTTTCTGTGGCTCCCAGAAACAATGGAATGTAAAATAGGCAATTCAAATGTTGCTTTCCTCAAGTCAGAATTAAAGAACACTGAAGCACATTTTTAAACCCTTCACGTGAACACAGCCTAATTCTCAATCCACAGCAAACAATAAACAACAACAACAACAATGTTTTTCATTTCTGGAGGCAGGGAACACCATAATACTAGCATTCTTTTATAAATTAAGCCCCTTTAGAAGAGGTACTCTAAAGTGCCCAACCCAGAAAGAAAGCCAGGGAAGGCATCTCCCCAGCTGGCCCAATTCCATCACCACCATCCCAGTCCACGTTCACCACTCAAAGGTCCTACTGTTAGCAGAAAGAGCTGCTGCCCCGGAGCCACCAGAAATCAGGCTGGGATGTCATGGAGAAGAGGAGAGAACTGAAGGGACCCTAAGAAGGGAAAGAGAAGTGACTGAGTCTTTCCTGGTGGGGCAGAAGAACAGAGGACCAGAATTGATACGGATGAGGGGGGAACTGGAGAGAAGCAAAGAAGGATGGGTTGTTATGCTTCTACACAAAAAAAGGAAGGAGAACGACAGCTTCAAAAAAAGGTTGAAAACTTCCTCATAGTAGGGACTGTAAATTAATATATCAAGAGGAATTGGAGAAGTTGTGGGAGTTTATGGCGAGACTATGACAGATAGAATTCACTGAGTATGAAAAGGGAAATTCCTTAACCATTTGGGGTCAAACTAGGTGAGATTTTGGGAACACAACTAACACGCAAGGTTTGTCCCTTTGTGGAAACAGCAACTTTAAGGAAGCAATTTTCACTTTAGGCCACAGCAATGAACTCTGCCTTCCTATCTCATACAGGCCTGCTACATCTTGTGGGAAGGATACTGTATGTGAGGGTCTTCTCCCTGCTAGTACTAATTGTGTTTTCCATAAATGCTCATGTTTATTGTCTTCAGTGTGATGGGCATTTTATGCGATGGGTCCAATAAAGAGTTCATATTAAAGTATTATTTTAAGGCAGCTGCTTTCTTTGCCTCAATTGGTGGGTTTCACAATCTAATTGGCTATCATATATCCCATAGCAGTATCCCTTCCAAGCCTGATATTCAGTTTAATTGCAGGTATGCAACTGAGGATATGATGTAACACTGCTTTACAACCTTTGGGATAGGATCAAGCATAACTTGCTGTGCCCTCAAACTCTGGAAGTACCTTATCCTGAACTGGATGCTTATGTTACTGCCCTACTTTCACTCCAGGGCAGACTGGCGTGCCATATACAGTAGATGAGTAACTATTTTTGTACACCAAACTCTACTAAATGCGCAACTACATCCTTTGATGCATGGCCTAATTTCTACTTGTGCATCTCTAATAAGAAACATCTAATGTCTCTAATAAGAAAACTAATATGGGATGATCAAGAGATGTTAGGTCTACCTTACCCACCAGCTTCTTCCTACAGGAGAACACAGGGAAGGGCCAGTAAAATCATTTGTCATCATAAGCTGTTTGTCCCCAATGGGGGAGAACATTCTTTGCCACAAAGTCTGCCTCATAATCAACATTAAGCTACATGCAGAGCTATTTGCTGCTGGAAGGAGAAGTAAACAACAGGAGGCTAATTTTTACAATAGAGTGGTTGCCAAAAATAATGCCTACTCCAACTTACACCAATTCAAAAATGTTGCCCAGATTGTGTTTGCTTTCCACCCTTTTGTGCTCTAATTAATTAATTAATTAATTAATCTAATTAATGAGGGTGACCATATGATTGTCCTTATTTACAATGCAGCTGCAGTTAGGTTGGTTCTAGCACATTTTCAGTAAACATAGGAAATTGTATGATCTGAACGCAAGCCAACTCTTCTATTGCATCCCTATAGAACAGTGATGGCTAACCTTTTTTGGCTTGCGTGCCAAAAGCGAGGGGAGCGCAGGGGGGGTTTGCGTGGACGTGCCACACCCATAATGCTATGTATGCGACCCCCTGCTTTTGGCTTGCTTTTTTCACCCTCCCTAGGCTCCAGAGGCTTCCTAGGAGCCTGGGGAGGGTGAAAACAGCCTCCCCTCCCCACCTCCAGAGGCTTTAGGAGCTTCCCTGAAGTCTCCAAAGGGCAAAAAACGGCCTCAAAAGAAGGCCTAAAACAGCTGGCCAGCGCACACATGCATGCTGGAGCTGACAGGACAATGCCTCGCGTGCCCTAAGAAATGGTTCCACGTGCCACCTGTGGCACCCGTGCCATAGGTTCGCCATCACTGCTATAGAATAAGCTTCTCCAACTGGTGTTGGGGCCCAAACTACCAGAGTTTCCAACCAGGATGCATTCCTAACTCCTTTGGAGGGCCGTGCTGAGGATATCTGCTGCAAACCATCATCCATTCAAATTTATTGATGTGTGAATAAACCTGGAGTCCTGAAAAGATCCCCAAATATTACTCATTCATATAAAACTTTACCTTGGAGCCTGTGCTGGGAGTTGCAGCATTAGATATGCTGTTTGGAAGAGTGCCTGCTCCCACCGAAGATGGAGAAGAACGTGGAGACTGAGGCCTACTGGATTTCTGCCAATAATTATCTGGCGCTGAAGCAGTAGACTGACTTAGAAGATTGTCCACGCTACGACTGCTCCTCAGGGGGAAACCTCTAAGCAAGAAAGGAGAAAAAAGTTGACAAGGAAATAAGTAATTATACCATTTTATATAGCACTTAGCAATAGCACTTAGACTTATATACAGCTTCATAGTGCTTTTACAACCCAAGCGGTTTAGAGTCAGCATATTGCCCACAACAATCTAGGCCCTCATTTTACCCATCTTGGAAGCAGTGGTGGGATTCAAATTTTTTTACTACCGGTTCTGTGGGTGTGGCTTAGTGAGCATGGCATGGCATGATGGGCATGGCTTGGTGGGTAGATACTGTAAAATTGGGGAAGGATACTGTAAAATCTCCATTTCCTCCCAATCAGCTGGGACTCAGGAGGCAGAGAATATATGGGGGTGGGGCCAGTCAGAGGTGGTATTTACCAGTTCTCCAAACTACTCAAAATTTCCACTACCGGTTCTCCAGAACTGGTCAGTACGTGCTGAAAACCACCTCTGCTCGGAAGGATGGAAGGCTGAGTCAACCTTGAGCCTGGTGAGATTCGATCTGCCAAACTGCTGGCAGCCAGGGATCGGCAGAAAGAGCCTGCAGGACCACACTCTAACCACTTGTGTTCCCTTGGCTCTCTCTGTATATGGTCTTAACCTCCAAACATCCTGTCATTTAACTGCAGCATGCCTATTTCTCTTCCTTCATTCCCTTGCTGTATCATCACAAAAAGTTTGTACAAGTTAATATGCAGTAATTTGCAATTGGAAATAGTTTTAGGACTGAGGAGGGATTTGAACCTGAATACTCCCAGTGCAGTATTAGGCTATGGTTCCATAATACTCTATGCTGGACAAACCCTTCCCAGTTTACCCACTCTCCTACACTACCCTTTAGTCAAGATTTGAAATTTACTGTCTTGTCTCATTCTGGAGTGAATGTCAGTTTGAATTTGCACAGGCTGGCATCTGAAATAAGGTAGCATTGAATGAAAGAGGTGGTATTCAGCCAGTTCTGTCAGGTTCTGGAGAACCGGTAGAGGAAATTTTGAGTAGTTCAGATAACAGGCGAATAGGCTGGCTCCGCCCCCTCTGCCTTCCAGCCAATCTTCTTTTGTTGCACTGAACAGCAGAACGGAGCTGGAAAGCAGGTTAGTGGGGTGGGGAGGGAATGGGGATTTTGCAGTATCCTTGCCCTGCCACGCCCACAAAGCCACACCCACAAAGCCACGCCCACAGAACCAGTAGTAAAAAAGTTTGAATCCCACCACTGGCTTGGTTACAAATTCCATTTTGTGTCAACTCAACACAGTGGAAACCTCAGACTGAAGTGGTACAGCAATAGTGAGAGGAGATAAGATGGCTACACATTCAAGCACATTTAGCCAAGTTTTCTTAATCTGCTGTGTCTCCTAAACTTCACCACATACACAATTCAGGTTTGTAGTACTGTACCTAGGGGTTGACTCCTCCAAAGACTTTACAAAAGCTTCAGGAAACCAGCCACTCCTGAAATCAAAGGCACAAGACAGGAGTCACTTTTGATGTGGAACCAGGAAAAAATTATGGACATATATTTACATTTAATTAAAATTGAATTGCAAGAATAAAATATATATTCTTCTCGGTGTCTTTTAGAATGCTGAAATAGCAAATCTATACCTCTGTTACCTACATAATTTGTAAAGCAAAATTTGGATTTCGGCCTTTCTTGATAGAGGGCAAGAGGGATAACTTTCGAGCAAAGCTTTCGAAAATATAAAGTTCCAGAATCTTTGAAAATATAAGTTCAGTCATCATTGTTTTACATACAAAAACACTAACTGTTTTATGAAAGCAGAATAACAGAGTTGGAAGAGACCTTGGAGGTCTTCTAGTCCAACCCCCTGTTCAAGCAGGAAATCCTATACCATTTCAGGCAAATGGTTGTCCAATCTCTTCTTAAAACTTCCAGTGTTGGAGCATCTCCAGGCAAGTCGTTTCATGGCTTAATTGTTCTAAATGTTAGAAAATTTCTCCTTAGTTCTAGGTTGGTTCTCTCCTTGATTAGTTTCCATCCATTGCTCCTTGTCCTCCCTAAAAGTGTCTTGAAGACTAGATTGAACCACTCTGCTTTGTGGCAGCCCCTTAGATATTGGGGCACTGCTATCCTATCACCCCTGATCCTTCTATTCATTAAGGAACAAATAAAATAAAATAAAATATTATTACATTTAATAATTTCAGCCTTCTGTCCATTACCAATTATTCCTTTATGAGAAGATCTGGGAGCTGCATCAAAGTTTACCAGGCCCACCATCTACCATCCAACCCCATTTGACAGAAATAAATCTGATCAGACTTACATTGATGTGCCTTCCAACTTGCCATACAGCCAGCCATTTTGAGCTTCTGGTAGGAGGACGGTAACCACATCTCCAATGCCAAATGGCAAAAGAGTCTGGTTTGAACCCGTGACATGAGGCACAATTGCTTGCACTTTGAGCGGATGGCTGCTGTTGCCCTCTTTACTGCCAGCCTCTGCCCTCCATGCTGCTTGTTCTCCGAAGGAGTTGGAGCGAGAAAGACCAGGAGAAGCAGAGCCTGTGACATATGAGAGACCAAAGCTCTTCATGAACTTACACTGCTGTTCCAAAAGAGACCCAAACTTAAGGTGACCAGATTTTCAAACTCCCAAAGCGGGACACCGTCGACAGGTGGGGGTGGGGGGCTCGTCGGGGGGGGCACACTCCGGCACAGCACACGCCTGTGCAGAGGGCGTCAGGGCGAGGGCGCGCTCCCCCCCCACAGGGCCCTCTTTAAAGGCAGCGGCGGCGGCCTGGCCCGGCGGCGCTGAGACCCACCGGCTAGGGCGGGGAGGGGGGAGGCGGCCCGAGCCGGCCGCTGTCAGCCCATCATGCCGGTGTGATGGGCCGAGCTGAAAGCGGCTGCCTCGGGCCACCTTCCCCCTTCCTGCCCGAGCCAGCGGCTCTCAGCACTGCCATGCCAGGCTGCCACTGCTGCCTTTAAAAAGGGCCCCACGCGGGCAGGTGGGAGCGCGCCCCCGCCCCGACACCCTCTGCACAGGCGCGTGCCATGCCGGAGCACTCCCCCCTCTCCTCAGCCCCGACGCCCTCTGCGCAAGCGCATGCTGCGCCAGAGCGTGCGCCCCCCTCCCCTCGGCCCCGACGCCCTCCCCGGCCGAGCCGGCACTCTCAGCTATCCGCGCCTGCCGTCTCCCCGCAAAAAGCGGGACATTTTGAAGAGGCGGTGGGGCGCGGGACATCTGCTGGTGAACCGGGACTGTACCGCCAGAAGCGGGACGTCTGGTCACCTTACCCAAACTCCATAATGATTGGTTCATAAAATATGCCACCTGAGGCAAAACTGTTGTTCTGACCTAGACTTCCCAAGAAAGTAAAAATCACACGCTTAGTCCAGGAGTGGGTTTCTGCCGGTATTACTGCCGGTTTGGTGCACACACAATTTTGCTCGTTTAGCTCGCGTGTCCATGTGCAGTTGCCCATAAATAGGTCTGTGCATGCGCAGAACATTAAAAAATGGGGAGGGGGGGAAAGAACATGCCGCGCCAACCAGGGAACAGGTTCTGAGGTGTAGCAGGCCTGGGTTGCTGCTAGTTCTGGCAACCCAGGCTGGCAAACCTCTACCAGTTTGGCTGAACCAGTCCGAACCGGTAGGAACCTACCTCTGGCTTAGTCCCCAAAACCCTTTTTATTTAAATGGCTGTGAATTATGCTCATTCACAGTCCGTCATAATTCACAACCAATCTGTTTAGAGTCCGACAGAAGTCTGCCACAGTCTTTCAAGGTAAGGCTGATAAGTTCTCACCTTTATCTCCCTTGAAACCCTGTTAAAGACCTAACTGCCAATTGTTTTTGCAAGGCCAAACAGAGCATCAGAGCTTAAACAACCAGAATGAATAAAGTCGCTTCCTGCAAAGGCTCAGGTCTATTTCTTTTATGTCTTATGGGAGGGGCCAATCATCTCCAAGCCTTACTCCCGAGTCGCCCCTTCTGCCTTAACTGTTCTTGCCTTCTGGCAGCTCTGCGCATGAGCACACTGGGAATAGGCTCCCCCTGTTCCTCTGCCTTGCTGATGTCAGACTCCCAGATGGCCCTGGCCCCCTCTCTGCCTCCGACACAGAGCCCTCATCCAAGCCTTCCCCAGTCTCCAGGATCAGCCCACGTTCCTCCCCAACCTCCTCACTATCTGAGTCTGCTGGCAGCTCTGCAGACCACTGGCCACAACAACTATTTGGTGTCACTCTTCCTTACTTTCTCTCCCAGAAGTTAAATGAGTTCCATTTCTGTTAATGTCCAGGACATCCTCAAGACTTGGTTATACCAACAGACTTGGGGATCCCAAACAATCATCCATGTGGATGATATATAGTTGCTATACTTGCTTTCTCTCTTTGTGGTTTTTATACTCTTTTTTTAAGTGATAATGATTGTCCATAATTGTATAATGATTATTTTTATGATTTATTTTATATTGTTGCTTTATTTGATTATTGTGTCCCGCTCAGAGTCATCTGGTGAAATGGGCAGCTACTGTATGTAAATTTGATTAATAAGTACAATTCATTTGTCATAACGAATAAGAGCTGTGGTGGCGCAGTGGTTAGAGTGCAGTACTGCAGGCTACTTCTGCTGATCACCGGCTGCCAGCAGTTTGGCAGATTGAATCTCACCAGGCTCAAGGTCGACTCAGCCTCCCATCCTTCCAAAGTGGGTAAAATGAGGACCCAGATTGTTGGGGGCAAAATGTTGATTCTGTAAATCACTTTCAGAGGGCTTGCACTGTAAAGCAGTATATAAATCTAAGAGCTATTACTATTGCTATAATTGCTTTCATTATATTCATTTTTATGTAATCCAAAATTGCTTTATTTGATCCTCACAATAATCCTCACATTTAAACCCCGATAGACTGGTTGAAATAAACACAAACATCCATATTTCACTCATAACAAGGAATCTCTACCAAATGTGCTTTAGCAGAGATTCTCAATCTCGTATTCCCTACATTTTTCCTGTACAACCTTACCAAGCGAAGGAGTTCTTGCCATTGTTTTCCTTTTTGTTTCTGGCTGAGAGGAGGGTGTCATCTGCAGAGGCTCTTGGGAGAAGCTCTGTCCCGCCATAATTGGACCAAAATCGCTTGGAAGCCTCGGGAGCTATACCAAAACAAGGATAGCAAGAGTGAATCCTTCCAGTAAAGCATTCAAGAAGGCAAGTTCCATTGCAGGGACTGAGATATTCTTACACTGAAAATTGCCATATCTTCTGTTGGTCCAGACTAGGAGGTTTTGGCCCACTATTTCCTTTAGGTTCTTCAATTATTTTAAAGATATTTAATTATAATTTAAAAATAAGTTATTGTTAATTAATTTAATATGTAATTTAAATTAAATTATGGGTATACTTCTCAGTGCTGGAAAAATAAATTCCCTATTTTTTTAACAATTCTACAAGTTAGACAAGTACCAAGATAGAAAATCAAGATGCACAATCATATATAGCAAGCAAGGTTTAGAAATTGGACCAATGAGAAAACTGGATGTGAACATTATTGTTCCTTTCAGTACAGAAAATTCACAATTCTACTAGGCTATGGCTAAATGTAGTACAGTATCACAAGTGACAAACTACAAAATGATTTTGTACATCCCTTTATTGCTACAGCAACAGTTGCTGCTTGGTTGTCTATCATCTAAGTCCGTGATGGCAAACCTATGTCACACGTGCCCGAAGTGGCACACAGAGCCATATCGCCTGGCACACACGGCACTACCCGTTCCTCTTCCGGGTTTCTGGCATGCATGCACACGCAATGATCAGCTGGCCTTTGTGCCTGCAGCAGTGCCAAAAACTGGAAGAACTGGTTTTCCATTTTTTGCCATAAGTATGTGTGCTGGTCAGCTGATTGTCCTGCGCACATGCACTCCAGTAACCCAAAGACTAGCAGGCCATTGTGCTCGCGCAAGGCGGAAATTAGAAGTTTATTTTCCATGCGTGCATGCCCCCTCCGGCAACTCCTCTTCTGGGTTGTGGCCCAGACAAGTGCGCGCCCGCGCCCGCACCCACACGCACTCCATTTTCATCACTCGATGCCAAAAAGTAAAATGAGCTTATACAATATAAACTTATGATTTAACAATTACCACGGTTATGTGTGCAAAAAGGTAATGTAATCCACTTGCATGTCTAAAAAGTACATATTGTATAAATTATAACTATTTGGGGAAAACTAAGAAGCCCAGGAACATCAACAGCATTTCTATGTGTGCATTATGTATTTCTCTCCCTGCTATATCCCAATGAAAGAAACTATAAATGAACATTAAAGTGTGTATGTGATTAGAGCAATATGCATATAACTTTTGCCTAATCAGCTTCTTCATATTTATGCCTCATTGTCAATTGAATTCCTCTGCAACAATCTGTGTGATTAACAAAAAATACTGAAAAGCAGGAAAACCCTCATTTCTCACCACCCTCACCACCCATTTGCTTTGTATCTAATATCTTACAAAAACAGTTTAGTGTTAGGAGAGTTCAGGTTTTTCAGATGCTTCAGAGTTACCATGCACTCCTACAGTATTATTTTTAATCATTTTTAGTTGAGGCTGAGAAAAGCAGTAATCTAAGAAAAGAACCTACAACTAGATATAGATACTTCAGGGGAGCATAAATTGAAATTTGAAGCTGGCTCCCGCCTTGCTGGATAAGAGATGCATCCATAGTCCCCTCCCTCGGGAACCTTAGTTCCCTAGAGGCCTGACATACTGTTCCCCTTGAATCAACTGTCAGTCAACTTATACTTTCAGGAGGAAAGGAGCACAAATTCTGAATATCTACACCAACCATAACTTCACCTATCATGCTTTCCCCAAACCATCTTTTCTATTTTCTATATCTGAAACATTCAAAGCATTTATATTAGTCCAGTTACTAGGCCTGTCTTCTTTCAACATCTTTTCAAAATATACTTGTAAAATTGCATATACTGTAACATGCTGAAGATTTTATGGCTATAACCTACTTTTTGAGTCCAACCAATGCATGTCTCCAAATGCAAAAGAGCTATGCAATTCAGTTAATCTTCAAAGATTATGATTCCTTAGCACTTCCAACACATGTGAGTGTGCATCTTTTCAGTATCTGAGAGGCCCTTGATTTCTGACTGGGTTCACCATCTCCTCCACTTCATAATCCATGTTTCTCTCAGTCCCAGCCAAACTTGGCAATAAGGCTTCAAGTAGCATTGTAGTAATATGAAAACCGCCATGCAACTTTTGCAGGCATTGATGAACTTTTGCATTAGGAAATGAAGCAGATATAATTTCCCAAAGCAATCTGCCCAACTGCACTCACAAAATGCATAAACGCAGATAGGCGAGGATAAATTCAGAGATTGCAAGGCAGATGAATGCTTGAAGCTCTTTTTGCCTTCCCTTAAGCTTTGGGTTCCTATTGTTATTTATCATTTCACAAAAAAGTGGGAAGAACAGTGACAAGCATCATATTTGAAAGAGAAAGAATGAGGACTGGTTGGCTGATTCTCCCATAGTTGCCCTGTCTTCTAGTACTAAATTGCAGAGTATGAATTGGATGAAGGTGCTGTCTATGAACTGCAATCATGCTGGCACATGGATTTTAAAAAAGGGTCCAGGTGCCTCTGAAATGCAGAAGGTGGAAAGAATTGGAGTGAAAGTTGATTGCATAAAAAGTTGAGATATAGAATTTCGGGAATCCATATTGATATGTTGGTGGAGACTCGTCTCCACCCCTTGCTAATTCTACCCTAAAAGTCATTCATTTAAAGCCTCCTCCATTCATGGGGCTCCCGTGTTACTCCACTTTCTCTTACATTTTCAAGGTGAGTAGGAGTGAGGCGGCCAGTAGGAGTGAGGCGGTGTTTCTGGCTAGGTGGGGAGTTGAGCACATTCTGCACAGGATTATGAGAGGCCTCCAGTTCCTCTTTCCACAGTGGTGCCTTGTTCAGGATGAGGGTCCGAGCCTTCAGAAGCAAATCAATTAAAGCATTAGTTCATCTCAAGAAAGCTAAGAGAAAGGAGCCATCAGTTGCACAGTTTTAGCAGGGCTAATAAAAAGAGATTTCATCCTGGATATTATTGTAAAAAGCTGTAGAAGACGTAAAATATTCCAAGATATTTTACTAAAAGAACACATTTGAAATGCTCTCTTGTTCCCATAAAGTGTGCAGAGGTTCTCCAGGAAGGAGCAGGGTGAGATTAAAAGGGTCAGGGTTAATCATATGGTTATGGCCTCCTTGATTTTTTGATCTGCCTGCAGACCCCTTTTCGAAATGCTCCCGTCTTGAGTGCCCCGGGCAGATGTAAATGCTTTCAAATGTAAACATAAATAATATCGGACAATCAATAATGTTAACCTTGATTGATGATTTGTAAGCATCTTTATTTTTATTTTGCACAACCCGCATTTTTTCCTTCTTTTCCTTTCGATTCATTTACCAGGATTCAAAAATGTTGAAGTTACATAGGTTGAAACTCAACAATTCTGATGAGGGACATGCACTTGCCATCACAAAAAGGGGCTGGAATTTATTGATTTACTTAATTAATTAAAAAAAACAGTCTGCACTATTATGCCACTATGTTCTCCTTTAGTTTTTAAATCTTAAGCCATTTCACCTTTTCCTGACCTATTTCAAAGAGAACTAGTAGCAGGGGTGGGATTCAGCCAGTTTGGAATAGATCGGGTGAACTGGATGCTAATTTTACATCTGATTTGCCCAACCGGTAGTTGGAAGGACTGGCTGGACCCGCCCCTTTCCCCACCCCTCCCAGGAGTCTCTACGTGGCCCATTCATCATGCCAGGTAAGTGCAGGGCCGGCATGGACGTTCTGGTTGGGTGAAAAAAGGGCCTCCCAAAAGTTCCAGAAGTCCAGAAACAGGCCTGTTTCCGGCCTCTGGAAGGCCTCCGGAGCCCGGAGAAAGCTGTTTTGCTCTCCCAGAGGCTCGAGCAAAGCCTCTGAAGGCTGGGGAGGGCAAACCCCCACCACCACCGTTGTGTAGGAAGCCAAGTAGGCTATGCCCCCCATGGCCACGCCCCCATGCCCAGCAACCGGGCAGAGAATCAACTGCCAAAAATTTTCAATCCCACCAACTAGACAGTCAGCATCCTTTAAATGTATGGGCTTGGGGTTCTCCTCCTGTTAAGATGTCGTCATATCTTCATTTATGGTATAAACATTCCACGCTTGTATTTAATTTCTGGAGGTTGACAGGGAGAAGTAAATATCTTATATTAAGATCATTGTTCCTTCTCTCTCCCCACCAGAAAATACCATATCGAGGACCTTTTTGAAATAAAAATAAAGGTATCTCACAGAAAAACCAAGCTATGCCAATGCACACAATTGTCTCCATCTCTTCCCCATGTTACATTTTCCTCCCCTGCTCCTCACTTTGGTGTAGAACTGGAGAAGAGTATTGGACAGTAACTGGTGCTTCTCAGCCAGGAAGCGATAGCGGCGTTTCTCCTCCAGTTCAGCAGCCTGTTGGCTTTCACTGACAAAACCTTGCAGCTCACTACGCAAGTGAATCATGTTCTCCTGGAGTTAAGGAAAGAGAGTTTGGGTGGGGAGGGAAACAAATCCCTGTCAACCAGGTATTCCAATAGGGAAGATCATTTCAAAATCCCAGGTATTGTTGAGTTTTTAGAGTTGACTGGGCCTACCCAGCAGTCGTTGAATCATTGCAGTGCAAGGTCCATTCCCTTCTAAGATACTTTCTCCACACCCATCCCTCCTTTGGACTTAATTTCATTTATTGGATCATTGTCTAGATCACAGCTCTTCCTCCTGTTTCCCAAGGTCCATTATATTGCCTCATGCTTGTTTCATAGGGAATAACTTTAGGATTACGGCATAGTAACATCCATGGTGAGTGTGTCCAAAGTCAAGATGGTGACTATGAATAACACACCTACAAAAGTGATACTACGCTTGAGGTTGCCATCTTGATTTTTTTTAAGCTCTCCTTTGGATTCTCTGTAGGAATTATGTATGAACCATCTTTGTGGGAAATTGGAGACAGATTTAGACATGTCCTAGCATCCTACTATTTCTCAAAACAACTCAAGGCAACTAACGAGATCCTTTATTTTTATTTTTTATTTTGAAAAAGAAGAACTCCTAGGAAACAAATTTAGCTTTAAAAAAATCACTAAAGTTCCCTATAAGGATACACCCATCCAGGACACTTTATGGAAGTGGGGATTTAAACTAAAGTCTCTCCATTGTAATCCAATACTCTGGAATTACTCCACTGTCTTTTTAAGCATTTAGATTGCCATAGCTGGATCCTCAACTCTAGTCTTCCTCCACTTCCCACCAGATCCAGCCAGCCTGCTTCTTACCTTCAGCTCCCAGGCATTCTGATCTCGACGACTCTCCATTCTCCGCAGGTCCATCATGGATTTATCTATACTGGCTACTCTATGCCGGTATTCCTTCTCATATTGTTGCCGGCTATCCTACGAGTGAAATGTTTAAAATAAATACAATCTTTACTCTGAACTCAAGAAAAAAAATTAACAAGTTAGTATAGATAAGGCTATAGTTATGGCTGGTTAGATTTTCTGGGCATCAAGTAGCAGCCATTATGTACACAGCTGTTTGGTTCATGAACAATAAATTGTTTGTTTAGCCCAGCCCAGCCATTAGTATACTGTACATAGCAACTTGTACAAGACAATAATAATTCAAGAGATACAACACCAAGAGTGGTGGTTCAGTAGAGTAGAGAATAAAGTAGAGAATAAAGAGAGGAAGCTAAGAAGAAGAAGAAGGCAAAGGATCAGTATGACTCTTACATTAATGAACTGAACATCCAGCTTGGTGTTTTTTTCCATGTGCTGCAACAAATCTACATGGAAGGTCTCTGCCTATTCAAAAAAGAAGGCATTGTCAAAAATCATGTCTTAACTAGTATACCTGAGCATTAAATGGGCATGAGACCATCATTCAGTAGTAGAGGACACGCGGGCCAGATTCATCATCTGCAGGCCACACCCACCCAGCTCTGCGAAGGGGAAACCGCCACGATACATCACATGACAGCAACGTGACACCACGAGTTTGACACCCATGCATTGTATGAATAGATGGCTGAGAATGAGTTGAGAGAGGCCATTTGAAGATGCAGAAATGAACAAGAATGCAATTGTTCAGCATGTAAATCTGTTCAAATATGTGGCTTAAACATTATTCAGGCATACATAAAACAAAGCAATAGATTCAAGAACATGATTGGTTGGTTGATGATGATGTAGGGAAGGGATTAGTGATGGATACAAAATGAAAAGTTCTGAATAGCAATGGGATATTATTTATGTAGTAGTGTCAAGAATAGATGTTGGGTGGAAGAAGAAAAGGAGGGGCTACAAAACGACAGGAAAGAACTTACAACTGATGGATTGCAAAGAGAAGTCCATACAAATTGGATTAAGGATATGTTCAGAAGAAATATGCCACAAATGGCAGAAGATGTGATATTGTTTTATTACTGGAAGGATACAGGCTGATAGATAAAAGAGTAACTTAAAACTAGATGAGATTAGGGAAACTTAGTGATAATAGACATAGTTAAAGAAGTAATTGAAAGTAATAATAAATGTATATATAAGCATATTTATAAGTGGTAATTGGGATTGAATACTGAATAAGATTTATTAAAGGAGATGAGTAAATATTACTGATGTTTGGTTAAAATAGGCTATAGGGAATAATGATTTTGGAGGGTAGTAGAATTAACAAATATGATGCCAACATGTGGCTATGTTTTAAGTTTTTATTGGTATTTTTTAAAATGAAGGACGTATAATACAATTATAATTAATTAAGGAAAGCATAGAAAAGATAAAGTCTATAAATATATTTGATGTGACGCACTTGAAATAATATGAAATAATATGAAACCTGGATGAATATCAAAGAGACATACGAAAATGTTTTGTAATCAGCAGATACACTTTCTATAACATGTGAGATTAAGGATTTTTATGTTGTGTTTAAAAATAAAACAAATAAAAAACTTAAAAAAGAAAAGAATAGGTGTTGGGCAAAAATGGACATAGGAAAAAAGTGAAAGAAAGGAGAGTAAAGGTAGAATGTTTGCAAAAAGGAAAAGTACAAATCATGTATGAAATAGCAGCAGATAATAGATGACTAATTATAATTAATAATTGATAAATTACTTTCCCAACAGATTGAAAGAATAATGGAGATAAGAAAACGCAATGAGGAAATTGCTTGTGATAGAATGCAAAGAATTACATTACCTGGAGCCACAGAAGTGTGTGGAGCTATGCTTATAGGAAGTACAGAAAAGATGATAATACGATGAAGTGAGGTGGTGTAAAAGAAAAAAATGCTGATAAGAAAATGATTTCTGTCAAATTCATTTTATTTTATTTAGCATGTGGCATTTACAGAGGTCATGCAATCACTGATTTTAATCACTTATTTCTGTCAAATGAGAAAGAGACAAAAATAGCTGCAAAGTATATAGGGGAGACAGCCAAGGAGAGAAAATGCAGAATGATTTTGATGGAAGTAATTTAAAAATATTACAGAAACAGGTGAAAAGGACTAAACCAGGAGCCTTCAACAAAGGGAATGGAATGAAGAATAGCAATGATGAAATGATTAGAATGAAACTAAGGTGAGGGAACATTCAGTAGTTCAACATTGAGTGGTATGTAATATAAGGATACGTGCATTTGCCTTGATTATTGACTGCAATTATGGACAAATGAGTAAGGAATACTTGTTGGGGGGTTAGAGGTATATTGGATGGAATATCCTGTACTGTATTCAGGCAATGACATGTTGTTGGTTGAGAATCTCTGGATAAGCATGTTCAGAACTTTGTGCAAAGTAAAAAACATAAATATATTTAGTTAGGAATGTAAAGCATTTATTTTGCGCCCTTCATAAAAGGCTGCTAGACTGGCCTATAAAATAATAAAAAAGAAGATAAGACTCAACCTTTCACACCTGATATTATTTCCTCTTTTTTTAAATTGTGGGTGTGTCCTGTAAATTGTCAACCTTTGGCCATTAGTCATGCCAGATGGGGATTAAGTGATCTGAAATGCAACATATCTAGAGGCAAAAACAGGTTGAGAATACTGTAAACAGGACACAGATATATGACCAAGCTATAATAGGGATACCTTATATATCTCTATTATAGCTTGCAGATACTTATATTTGCAGATACTGTCAGGGGTGGGTTTCAAAAATTTCAGCAATGGGTTTCATTCTCAGTTGCTGGGTGGGTGTGGGTATGGTGGACATGGCCTAATTGACCTCCTGCACCATGGGGGGGGTTCACCTTCCCCAGGTTTTGGAGGCTTTCTGGGAGGCCCGTTTTTTCCCCTTCCCGAGCCTCTGTGTGGGCCCTGCAATTACCTCGCTGCATGGAGACTCCTGGGAGGAGAGGGGAGGGTGGATGGGGCCAACCAGAGGCGGGACCGGCCATAACATTCGCTATGGGTTCTCCCAAATCCAGGCGAACCTGTAGCAGCCCAAACCTGGATACTGTATGCCTCTGCACACGCCTCCCTCCCCCATGTCTTTGTACAAATAAAATTTGAGTCGCAAACAACTGAGAGAAAATAAATTCTCTTTTCAGTAATTGTTTAGGTTAGGACAACACAGAAAATATGTCAAAAATGTCACAACTACAGACAGAACTTTTTGTCATCGTTCTCCTGACAAGGTAGCAATAGTAGCATATTAGTAGCAGTATCTCCAAGATACTTACAACTATTTCCAAGTTGCGGTTCAGGTGCAATTGAGTTTCTGACATCTGTATCAAAATTTCACCTTTAGAAGGTAAAGAAAAACCATTTCATTATTTTTCTTCTGGCAGTGGCTGGGAATTCTAAAAGATGCAGCACTTCCAAACACATCCAATGTTACTGTACATCAAGAATTGTGATTTGTTGAGCATGTGGATGGCGGAAATTGGAAAAGTGGCTTTATGCTAGATGTCAAGGAATGATCATCAGAAATATGAGATCTATCTGTTTTGAAAACAGCAGTACTGTACTTTCCACTAATCAAAGGATGCAGCAATACGGCTGTGATCCTTACAATAATATCTCGCATTATTTATATTATAGTAGTGAATTCATTGATAAACCAGTGATTTTTTAAAAAAATGAGTTTTTTCTGTATTTTTCTTCTTTTAACTGAAAATTTTATCTATTTAAGATTAAAGATGGTTGGTTTTGTTGTAAAAATATAGATATTAAATAAATAATATTTTTATTTTTTACATTTTTTTGTAAAAATGATTATAAAAACATTATTGATCTCATATGCCTTAACTGGACCAGAGGTAAATTATCTACATTTCATACTTCTCTAGATGTCATAATAGCAATAGCACTTAAACTTATGTACCACTTGATAGTGGTTGTATGTGCTTTAGAGCAGGGGTCCCCAACCTTTGCAACTTTAAGTCTGAAGGACTTCAGCTCCCAGATTTCTCCAGCCAGCAAAGCTGGCTGGAGAATTCTGGGAGCTGAAGTCCTTCAGACTTAAAGTTGCAAAGGTTGGGGACCCCTGCTTTAGAGCCCTCTCTAAGCAGTTTACAGAGTCAGCATACTATTGCTCCCAACAACCAGGGTCCTCATTTTACTGACCTCAAAAGAATGGAAGGCTGAGTCAACCTTGAGCCAGTCAGAATCAGATTCCTGGCAGTGAGCAATAAATGAACATACAGTATTGGATTCTAACTACTGTGCCACAATGGCTCATGCAGTTCTCAACTCAACTCAAAGTACATATCTGAATCCATTTGACCCCAGATTTTAAGAATTTTTTTAAAAAAATGAATGAAAACTAAGAAATAAAATACATTATGTGTATTTTGTTAGACAATTAAGTTTGTTTGTTACTTTAAAAAAATTGGAACTTTAAAAACTTGCTTATGAAAGCAGAACTGAGTCCGATGAGCATGTTTGAACTGGTCCAAAACAGGAAGTAAACTGATCATCCTATTGCAGGGGTCTGCAAAGTCGGCTCTTTTAAGACTGGTGGACTTCAACTCCCAGAATTCCCCAGCCAGCTATGCTGGCTGGGGAACTCTGGGAGTTGAAGTCCACCAGTCTTAAAAGAGCCGACTTTGCAGACCCCTGTCCTATTGTATCTGGATATACAAGTTAGCCTTCTAGCTCAGCTACACAATTGTTGCGTAAGATTGAATTGTATCAGTTCTAAACATGAGTATACTGTGAAAAGGATGGATCAATATCTAGATATGAACTCACAAAATATCTTTGCATGTGGAACCCAGAGGAATGATGAGCAAGCATATATTTAGCTCCCTATATTACATGGTAATATAAATTGTTATTACCAGGTGACAATCATATATCTTCTCATGGAAACCCATGTCTTACCCAGAATTTGTGAAGTAGAACTCTGAAGAGCTTGTTCTCCAATCTTCTGAATTGCTGTAAAATATACATCTGCTGCCTCGGATAATGCTGCAGGATTTATTTATTTTTAAAGAAGAAAATTAGAACGCATTTCTCGCCAAGAATTCTCTTTCTTTAAAAAAAAAGTATTTTAAAGTATTGTTCTTCAATTATTAAAATATTTTTAAATAATTCATTCCCTAGGTTTTCTTCCACCAAAGATTCAAGTCAGCTCCCAAACTGCCTCTCTGGAAATCTTTTGAAATTTGTGTTGGGCAAAGAAAAGAATAGGACTGCTTAGAAATTCCATTTGTTTCATGTTATCCACAAGTAGAGCATACAAAGCTGTGCATTTCTTATATTTATTTATTTATTAGCTGGATACCCATGCTTCATGACAAAACTATGTGATTGGGCAATGCAGGAGAAATCCGGTCCACTCTTGTTTAATCTGTTGGCTCAGTAGTGGTCGGTGATTGAAACACATAAGGGAATATCGCTCTCTCTGCCTTGAGTCCAGAAGCAGTTCCATAGTTGGAAGGCATAGACATTTTGGTGAGGTACCAATGTTTACTACATTGGAACCCCAGACTGCTCCTGAGTGAAGGAGTGGAATGTCTGCCAGTTTGAACTGAGGTAACGGAATGTGAGGGAACTGGCAGTTGGAACAGAGTTATTTTCAGATGAGATGGGGGAGTAGAACATCAGATCATGTTAATCACTGTATAAGAAATACTAATGATCTGATGGTAATTTTGAAAAATCCTTTCTAAGTGAGCACCTAGAAGCTAAGAGGAACTTATGTGCCAAATTCATGCCTCCTCTACTATATGTGTTACAATATGAACAGTACTGATTGTGGTGCATCTTATTATACAGATGGATTTGTCTGCACATTGGTATTCTTCTTTATCCATGAATGGTGAGAAAGAGCACCTCCTCTCTCATGTATATATGAAATTCTACCAAGTTAAACACAAACCAATGCAGATGTTATTTGCTACATTATGTCTGCCCAACTCCAAATGATTAAGGGCACCTTATTTTATTTGAAAAGCAAAGAAACAATAAGAAATAATGAAATAACTCATACAAGTGAAAAAGAGAAGACATTATATAACATCAAAAAATTATAATAACTTAATGGGCTATTGAGTCTATTCCAGGTCTAGGAGGACAACTAGTTTTCTAAGGAATCTTGGAGTATTAGCAAGGTGTATTGTGTGTGCCTCAATGTCAGAAAGAATGTTCCAGACTGTAAGCAAATAGACATACTTCTAGCTGTCTGACTTACCATAAAAAGCCTGCAGATACTTGTTGCCCAGATATATCAGCTTCTCCAAAGCTGGATTAAACTGTTCCAAGATGCTCTATTATCCATCCAGATGAAGAAAAAATAAAAACAATCTTAAATACAGCATCCAGGTCTCCTTAAAGAAAACTTACTCTAGCCCAGGCATTATTGCTTTCTATATTCTAGACAATCAATCAAGTGGGCCATCCATAAGGTTTAAAAGTATTTTATGCTGAAAATACCTTAACTACAATTATTGGCCCAAATTTGGAAGAAAATTGGTGCCAGACAACATAAGGTTGTGTTATGGACCCAATGTTGGGATCCAATGTAAACAGCGAGCAAAATGAGGGGAGATACACTTTCTTTCCTTCCCCCTCCCCCAGAGTTAATCAAGATCATTAATTATGCTAAGTTAGCTATCTTCCATCGCTAGTAGATTGTATCATCTAGTAAAATGGATGTCCAGATGCCTTTTTCCCTTAGGGATTGTTCATTGAGTTAATATGATCTCATTTCATACCATCTCTCTCCAACTTTGGTGATCTCTCTTTCACCCAGAAACCTTTTCCTGTCTCAGCCATCTTGGATCAGGCTATTCTTCAGCAGACAGAACTTCCCAAATACAACTTAGTTTGCCAATCATCATCTTCTATTCTGCTTTTCCAACTCCAACAGAGCTCTGTCTTCCTGCAAATCCCTTAGCCAAATTCATTTCCCACCCACCCCATGTGAGAGCTCTCTTTATACATGTAGAGGAGAGAACACTTCATCATTTATTCTTTTTACCTTCCAAGTTGCTGTCTTCCATATGCTGCAGTCATTACCCGAGGGGCCCATAGATCTTGCTGCCTTACATGGCTTTTGTCAATTGAAGGTTGTACGTAACACTTTTATACACTCTCTCTAAAAGGTATAGCTTAAGTTATCAGTTATACCTCTCCATGTGCATATTCTCTGTCTAATAGTAACAATAGTACTAGTGTGTTTGGGCAGAGTTAACCATGATCCAGCATGTTGGATAAACACTGCTTTGCTAGGTTTACTTAGATAAGTATTGCAAATCAATGAGCTTGATGTTGAGTAAGTGTGCAAAAGGTATCAACCTTTGTGTGTGCTGGACAGCCAACTATAGTTTCTATTTCATCTAGCAGTTAGTTTTCACTGCATATTGGATTACCTTCTGGTTACTTCTAAGCTGAACCTTTTGGCCTCTCAATAGTTTTCAGCTTAGCTAGGCCAAACGTCACCGGGCATGAGATTAAACCAGATGTCATCCAAGATTTACATTCTATGATTCTATGAAGTGCAAAACTTTGGACGAATCAAAGAATGGAAAAAATGGTCACATGCTTATTACAATCCCACTTGGGAACAATTTACTAATTTCTACGTTTTGCCCATTTCGAAACATCTCCTTACCTTCAACTATTTCTTTCATTCCTAATGCTCTTCAAGCTTGTCAGCTGGTCCAAAATCAATATCCCTGCTTTCATCAAATTTTTCTGTGTCACTATTTTCCCTCAATTTTTAATGTTGGATTTCCCTATAAAGTCAATTTAGCATTCGAAAAAAGATCAAATCTGTTTTTATGAGATGTACCATTCCATAGCTTTCTAACAAGTACAATTATTTCCAGAAATATTAGTTCTGTATTGCTATATGTATGCATATTACAAAGCTGCCCAAATCAGAAAATTAAAACCAATTTGGCTTTGTAACAGTAAGTTTAGTGAAATAGGAGACTCCTTTATACAAAATACAATAGGCTAAAAGATATGGTATAAATGGGTATTAGAAATGAGTGTGTGTGTATAAAATGTATGTTTGTGTGTGTGTGTTTGCATTAAATACTAATCAAGAGAGTTTTAACTGTTTACTGGATCATATTATACATATTTTGGGTTTTTTAATATTGTATTTTTCACTTATTTTTAAGCACTTATTATGTATTTTTAATATACATATATATATTTGGATTTTGTGCCTTTTGTTTTTTCTTTTTCTATTATATTAAAAAGCAATAAAATATTTTTAAAATATAGAATGTCCTTCTAAGATGTATGAATCTGGTCTTTATTGGAAACAATGCTGTCTCTACTACAAATGACTGCATGATCTGATAACATAGAACAAACTATCTGGGTACAAACACAATTGCTGCATATAATGTGAATAAATCATTTCCGTATTTTTAAATTTGTAACTAAAGCAGACTGGGATTCAAAGAATTAGGTTCCTCAGTTACTCTAAGTATCTCACAACTTAAAACAGAGATTATTAATTTATTCAAGTTTTTTAAAGCTACAGAACATAGAAGCTATACTGTTAAGCAATCTGGATCGCAAGTTTTTGTAATCAAACAGTTTTTCTCCATTTATATTTTAACAACTTCTTTCTACTTCCATTTTGTCTCCTGCGGAATCTATTATTAAGGAAGAGTCTTCTTAAACCACATGTTTCTCTTGGCCAATCAAGAGAGCCTGTTACAATCCAGGGAACAAAGAAAATTGTTGCCTCACCTTATAAATAGTGATTGTCGATCTGTAGGATTGCTCCATTCTCAAATATTTTAAGACCCAAGATTCACTTCCCCAGGAATGGAAGCGTTTGAGAAGATATGCTGGGTTTGCTTTGAAAAAGAAGAATATACTGCCAGAGAGTTTAATAATTAATAATCATGTCGTTGGAACTTGATCTTTAGGTGTAATCAGATATCAAGTAGGGCGGACTCTTGTGACAGCTATGGGGGTCATATGATCTTTACTCTTAATTATGTATTGCAGTTTCCATATATGGTTCTTTGTGGAGCATTGTTCCATCAAATTATCTTGACTGAAATAATTATGATGGGTTGAGCACCTTGAACAACTTATCTCCGGTTTGGCTTAAAGAGCTTTTTCCACTTCTGCCTAACCAAGCAATACACTTAGAAGCTGTATCTTTTTTCTGCTATGTCTTCATGACATGTTCTTTATGTCAGGGGTCTCCAACGTTTGCAACTTTAAGTTTGAAGGACTTCAGCTCCCAGAATTCTCCAGCCAGCTTTGTTGCAAAGTTGCAAAGTTGCAAAGGTTGGAGACCCCTGCTTTATGTCAACTTCAATCCATGAGTGGAGCAAGCTTGTTGCCCTTAGTTGTTCCAGTGTTAAAGTAATGTTTTCCTTCTTATTCTAACAACCAAGATGCTTGTGTGGCCATGGATAGAAATATAAAGTTGGATATCATCAGCATATCTCACTTCATGGCTTCATGTAGATGTTAAACAGGAGTGGAAAAAAGTGCCAAGCTCTATGAAACTCCACAAAAAAGGGACCATAGTTAGACCTTTCTCCCTGATCAATATTGCCTGGAACAAGTCCCAAAGCAAGAGAACCAGCATAACATCATCTGCATACTCCCAATCTCCAAAAAGACACGCCAGTCCAAATATACCATGATTAATGATATCAAAAGCCACTGAGTGATCAAGAAGAGCAAAGATGGGACTATAAACACCATCCCACTTCCACCAAATGTAACAATGCCATTTTATCCTGTACCCAGGTCACAATCCCTACTGAAAGAAATCCAGGTAATCCAGTTTCCCCAAGGTTTATGGAACTGCCATATAACCAGTGGTAAAATTCAAAACTTTTACTACCGTTTCTGTGGGTGTGGCTTGGTGGGCGTGGTAGGGAAAGGATACTGAAACATCTCCATTCCCTCCGCACTCTGGGGCCAGCCAGAGGTGGTATTTGCCGGTTCTTCAAACTATTCAAAATTTCCACTATTGGTTCCCCAGAACCTGTCAGAATCTGCTGGATTTCCCCCCTGCATATAGCCATCATCTTTCCAACCTTCCCTATAAAGGTTGGATACTAGTTGAAAATTGTTCCGCATAGTTGAGTTCATCGAGTGGTAGACAAATTATCATTTCTGTAAGGGACAGAGGAACCACTCCACTCAAATAATTCACCATCATCAGAACCTAGCCACGTCACTTCTCAGGACATCTTAGCCAACTTGAAGGGACATGGATCTAAGATGCAACCTGAGTTTGTAGCCCCAAGGACCCTGTCCTTGTCATTAGGACCAAACAGATCAAACTCTCTCCGAGAATCAAGGACCATAGGATCTGCAAGAGTTCAATTCAGAATGAATCTAAGTGCCAAATCTATCCGATAGGTGCTTATTGTCTCCCCCATAGCAATTTTGCAAGTAAACCTCTGAGTCAGCCCTTGTCAGAAGGGCTCAATTTACATTAATGAAAGCCACCAAGTGGTTATCTGCAGACACATTCCAAGCAAACACAGGACTAGCCTGAAACAAACACACCCACTTATAAAGGCCCACCACTATTAATGTTTGAACTAAGTAAGAGGGCCTTTCATAAAATTGCACCCTCATCTGCACAAAAACACAGCAATGGCAGGAAAAACCTTACTAAGGGGGAGGTCTAATTAAGCACAATTGGGTTGGCATTAGGCTTTAGTAGGTAAAGAGGATTTAATTAATTAATTAATTAATTAACTTAAATAATAGGTTGAGATTTGCATAGGGGGCACACACCACATTTGGCACAAAAGGGAACAACTTCATCCAATGACGAAGGAAAAAAATCAAGGATTTCTCTTTTAGATAAACACCATGCCCAAGTCATATAGAACATAGTGTCACATGTTACTTAGTTCCCTCTTTGGTTCCCAGGTCATCAACGCATGATCAATATTACTCCCAAATAAAAAGCAAGAACAACATATGCTTCTGTTTTATAGTGATCTAAATAAGACCCTGCTGTAATATTGATGTAATATTGGCCTAGCTTACCTTGCCATGCAGTTCTGTTATAGATATTAAATTTGTTCAAAATGGAAGCAGGTCAGCATCTTTAGCTCCTCTTGACTGTTTTTAATTTTTTTTTAAATTTTAATTCGATTTATATCCTGATCACACCTGGTGGGATTTAGAAATATTCAGCTATATACAGCTTGTAGCGAATGTAAAAAATGTTGAATCTTGTGCTAAATGTTCCTTTCCAAAAAGCATGTGATTTATTAAAATGTGAGCCTTCCTTGTTAGTTTGAGCAGGGAAAGAATAAAATGCTTACAATATGAGTTCTGTCAATTTTGTACTCAGGGTAGCTGCACACACTTCAAAAACTGGAAACAAAAAGCTAAGCAACTATTGTATACGTCACGTTATGCATAGCAAATCTATGTGTGTGCTTACTCTGTGCTACGTTTTACTGAGTTGAATGACTTGTATTCCCAGATTCATCTAGACCGGTGATGCTGTCTATGCTGTGGCTGGATCGCTTCATCCAGCTTGCACTGTGTTAAGATCAGCTGGAAATTCAGGAAAGGCAACATTAAGCTGTTTTTTTTTCCTTGTTTGCAAAAAAGAAATTTATTTATTTATTTTTATTTATTTTATTACATTTATATCCCGCCCTTCTCCGCAAAGGACCCAGGGCGGCGCACAGGAGATTTAAAAAACATACAAAAATAGAACATAAATAATTTAAAATATATATTAGATCCCAAACCTGTGCTAAAACCAATTATTAATTAAAACCCAATTTAAAACTTTTCTAAAGTCCCCATGGGAGGTTAGGCTAGGCCGGCTTGATGAAAAAAGTATGTCTTTAGACATTGGCGGAAGAGGCGGAGGTCGGTGATGGTCCGGAGTTCAGGGGGTAGGTCGTTCCAAAGGGCAGGGCCCGCCACAGAGAAGGCTCTTCCCCTGGGTGTCGCCAATCGGCATTGTCCGGCCGACGGCACCCTGAGAAGGCCCTCTCTGTGGGAGCGTATCGGTCTAAGGGATGTATGGGGCACGAGACGGTCTCGCATATAACTAGGCCCCGAGCCATGGAGCGCTTTAAAGATGGTCGTCAAGACCTTGAAGCGCACCCGAAAGACCACAGGAAGCCAATGCAGCTCGCGCAGGATTGGTGTTATATGGGAGCTTCTGGTAGCTCCCGTAATTACCCGCGCGGCTGCGTTTTGGACTAGCTGTAGCTTTCGAGTGCACCTCAAGGGAAGCCCCATGTAGAGAGCATTACAGTAGTCGAGACGGGACGTCACAAGAGCTTGAGTGACTGTGCGAAGGGCAGCCCGGTCCAGTAAGGGGCGCAATTGGCGCATCAGGCGTACCTGATGAAACGCCCCCCTGGCCAATCAATCAATAAAGTCTCTGTACTCCATGGCAAGCATAAGGAAACCCATCCAGTTACTGTATAGTTGTCTACATTGAGTTCAAGGCTCCTTACTTCCTTTCAGGTACCATATTAACCAAACTATCCTCATTTCCTTCCCAAATGTGGTTTAGTTAGCATTTTTAGTGGATAGAGAAGCTTTGCCCTAGGGATAAGGAATGGGAAGAAGCATCAGTGTCTCAGCTTTGTTCCTTTTCAGCTACTTGTGTGAATTGAACCTCTGTTTATTTGCTTCCACCAATCAGCTCTCACAATGCAAAATGATACACATGCATCCACCCACCCCCAGGGATTTATTTGGGGAAGCCCACCCCCACATCTTTCTTTAGGTTAAATATAGCAATTCTCACACCTCAAAAAAATTTTAAAAATCACTTATGCCACACACAGCAGCCTTTCTTTGTCAGGGGACTTCCAGATATTGGCTAAATATTGTTAAAGTTGATCCTATGCATTTTGAATTACCAGTTTTTTTAAAGGTTACTTTTTTTAATAATGTGCTCAGCTTGCAATAAAAGCAAGCTAAAATGCATCTCTGACATTGGAGAATGCAATTTGTATTAAGACATCTTTAAATAAAAAGAATTAAGACAGAAACGTCAGATTTCAGAAAATATTGTTTTTATTTAATGCTCACTTTTGGAAGGAGGGGGAAGGGAAGGACTTTTTAACATCAACATAATTTTCATCAGAATTTGAAATAGCTTATGAAAACAATGGGAGAATGGAGCATTTCCTGTTAGTTTCACTTTATCAGTTTTTCAACAATTCCAGTGCATCCTATTAAGTCAGTTAAAACTTAGAAAAACAGTGCATTTTTGTTAAACATCAGTACACCTTATATTTCTTGTCTAAACAAAACACCAAATACAGCATTCATGAGTAGAAAAATTAATGAAGTAAGAAAGGGAGCATGAGAAAACAGAAAAACCAACCGTAAAAACATGGGCCCCCTCTCCTGACTTTGTCAATCAATGCTCTCATTTAATGTGTGCCCATTCCTACATTTTTTCATCCGTATTCAGAAATATCTTTGTTTGGAAAGACTATTGTCTAAGGAAGTACTATCATCCATTCTTCCAGGACTCTTTTGTGCCACTTAGAGCAAAGTGATTTCTTCGGGGGCAAGAGGACTCAGAAAAAAAAAGGAGTCTGAAGTAAGGCAACAAACACTTAGGAAAGGCTTTGGTCTAGAATGAGTAAAGGAGTTTGCCTACTACCAATAATGTTGAAAGGGAATGGTAGGTTTTCTCACGTGGAAAAAGAAAATTCCTTCCACATAAGAAGAAACTCAATAAATGACTTGTAAACAAGGAGAAAATGGCAATTTCAATTGTTCAGGTCCTCATGTTACCACCTTAGATACAAAGGTGTAAGCAATTAATTCATAGCACACTAGTCTTAGATTCCAGGCAGGAATAATCCAACTTTGATCAACAAACAAAGTGAAATGACTTCAACCTTTAAGGTTACTGGTATAGCAGCACATTGAGGTGGGAGGGAGACAGTCCCAGGACCTAGAACAGCTGATGGATGTTTTGATGGGAGCAATCTTCAAATTCTTCCACTTGATTTTTCTGGTACGAAGGCAAAGGGCAAGCCACTGGCCAGTAGAATCTGCTACTTCTCACTGATAATCCTGGATGCAGCATCAAGGCAGGCATTATTTGTACCAAAAATCCTCACAAAAGCTTTATTTGATTAGGAGCTGCTCTACCAACTGCTCAAATTTATCCCAGTGTTGATAGATGTAGATCTGAGTCTCCCAGAGCACGTTGACCAGGATTGTATTGCTCACTTCATCCAGCATGATGTCTGTCTCCAAAGAAGGATTGAATCTGTGGGCATCATGAAGATGTTAACAAGAACAGAAGTTTTGTGCGTATGCTGCCACTGAAGATACGAACATAGGGCAAAGAAGCGTTCAACAGAGGAGAGGACAACAGAGAAAACGAAATACAAGTGTGGTGCAACAGGAGCATCCTAGGACCTTCACTTTTAAATTCCAAAAGCCCAGCCCACCCACCAAATGTTTTCTGAATATCACTGACAGAATTTCGTGGCAGAAAAAGCCAACCCAAATAGTCCACAACTTGTGATCACAATTTTATTTTGACTTATTTTGTATCATTGATGCAGCCGTTAGGTACGTTACGCCCGGTTTTACAACCTTTTGCTGTGGTTGTTAAGTGAATCACATCACTGTTGAGCAAATCCAGTTTCCCTCATCAATTTTGCTGGTCGGAAGCCCCCTGGGAAGATCACAAATGGCAATCATGTGATCTCCAGGGCGCTGCAGCTATTGTAAATACATGTTGGTTGCCACCACGTGAATTTTTATCATGTGACCATGGGAGTGTTGTGGTGGTTGTAAGCATAAGGGCCTATCATACGTCACTTTTTTTCAGCACCATCATAACTTCCAACAGTTGTTAAACTAAAGGACTTAAGTCAAGGACTATCTGTATGGTTCTCATCTTCCATATAAATATTTGAGCTCTTGCCTACTTTTGAGTCTACAAAGTTCTCTACAGCAAGGACTGAGCCATTGCCTCATCCAAACTGTGTTTCCTGTTCTTGAATTATCCTGTGTCATGGTCCTGTCTTCTTCACTAACATGGGCCTGGCTTCATATAAAACTGTAGCTCAGACATTGGGCTATTGGTTAATACTTCCCTAGTTTTCTGCTGAATCCTATCCCATTAAAACGTTGTGAGGGTCCCCTATATAAAATACCTGAAAAGCAGAAAGTAGCCTAGAAAATGACTACCATATTTTTCGGAGTATAAGACGCACCAAGATTTTGAAGAGGCAAATTTTTAAAAAAGTTTTTACACTCTGCAGACCTCCCCAAAACGGCCTATTTTTTTTTTTGCAAAAATGGGCTTTTTTTGACAAAAAAAAGGGGCATGCATAGCCTTTAGGCAATTTGTAGAGTGCTCCTGGGGCTGGGGAGGCCCAAAAACAAGAAAGAAAGGGGCATGCATAGCCTTTAGGAGGTTTGTAGAGTGTTCTTAGGGGCTGGGGGGGGGGGGGATTGAGCAAAAAAATGGCTCGTTTTTCACTCATTTCTGCCCTCCCCAGCCCGCAGGAGCACTCTGGAAGCCTCCTAAAGGCTATGCATAGCAATTTTTACAAAGGGGGCGGGGTTTCGGGAGGCCAAAAATGTTGTATTCAGTGTATAAGACGCACCCAGATTTTCACCCTCTTTTTTGAGGGAAAAAGGTATGTCTTATACTCCGAAAAATACGGTGTTTATCAGGATGGGGAACTTGTGACTCTTGAAATGTTGCTAAACTGTCATTCTCAGCAGCCACCGCAAACATGACCAATGATGCTGGAAGCTCAGCAACATACTGAGAGTTAGAGCTTGCTCAACTCTGCCCACACAGTCTGCCAAAATGCATAATAATCTTCAGCTACAAATCAGTTTTGCCTTCAACTAAAGTGACTGATAGAGCCCCTTTATGCTGATCCTTGTTTGCTATATAAGCTCATATTCTGGAATCACATTC
Source organism: Rhabdophis nuchalis (assembly GCA_039707465.1). Lineage (NCBI taxonomy): Eukaryota > Metazoa > Chordata > Lepidosauria > Squamata > Natricidae > Rhabdophis > Rhabdophis nuchalis. The sequence goes on along the minus strand of CM077648.1, from coordinate 92,695,676 downwards.
ACAAGCTCAAGCTCTGATTTTTCTGACACAATATTATAGTAGGCAGGGCTTATACCTGAAATAATGGGCATTTATCATCTCACACCAGGCGGCTGCACGGTCAACACATGGTCCATCTGGGTCTGTGCACTGCAAAAATAAAACCAATGAATCTAACATTATTTAAGGTATGCCAATTTTTTTTTACAGAACAAATTTCCAGTCCAATTTTTTTTTTAAACCTCAAAAGAAAAAAAAAACCCAGCAGGTTTGGATAAGCACACATTGGATAATTTAATTTTAAGGTTTCATATATAGATATGAAACATATGGCAGAGTTTTTCTGAGAATGAGACCAAATTTTAAGACCCTCTTTTTGATTAACAATGCAACTGTTAATAATTACGGTATTCTGTGTTCCCAGTAGGCTAAACTGATGACAGTACATTATTGGCATTCAGGATTTGGTCATATCCTTTACAGCTTTCTAAGAAAGAATCAAATAGCTGAAAGTCATAGTAAAGTTGCTTGAAAACATGCTATCATATATGCATATGTGAAACTGGAGTAAAAGTAAGGTGACTCCTTGCCTTTAGCTTTTTACCAATTCCTGTAAGTCAAAACTATTAACCATTCCTAGTGGCAAAGCTGGATGCCCAGCAAAATCCAATATGATAAAAGATATGGCATAGTTTGTTATTGTGAGTAGGTGGGAGTGTTAAACAGTAGATTTAGTGTGACACTAAAAGGTTAGCTACCTGACTACTGGAGTTTGACAAAGTTGGAGAAATAAATACATAATTGTATAGCAATCTTAGACATCAAGTAGAGATTTCCCTACTAAAGAAGAAATAAAAATAAACAAAAAAGGGGGAAAGTATACATAATAAAGGAGAGTATTTCGTTCTTGATAAAAACGTTCACTTCTGTAAGACATTGTATATAATAAACCAAGCTTATCTCATGCAAATACTCTATTCCCAAATTTCTAAAAATATGAGAAAAACGCTTTCATCAGTTGGACAAAAAGCAAGGGAATCTGTTAAGAAACTAAAAAATGAATATCTTCTGTGGATCAGATAGACTGTTTAAAAACATTATAAGATGTTGAGGAACAGTATACTGAGTGAACCTTGATGGTCTCTGAGTTGATTTTTTTCTTGCAGATGTTTCATAACATCACATTTCATTTGGAAAACTGTTACCATCCTAAACCAAGCCAAATCTAGGGAATTCCTGGAAGCCTGGCACTCTGACAAATTGACCATCAATAGGCACATAGACATAAACAATAGCTACATGCCGTTCAAAAGAGACAATCAACAAGTCATAAAGGGAACAAAAGGAATAAAAGACGTCCCACTAGCAGTTTAACACCCAGATGAGTGGAGATTAACAGCAAGATTAACACAAGACCAACAAACTAGAAATAAATAATACCCTCAACACGGAACTATCAAACAAGCTAATAGTAAATAGGCCAAACAAAGAACCTCTTAAACCACCTCTACCAACCCTGACTGGGCAAACCACTAGAATATAAAATGAGAGCAAACCCTACTCCTTAATAGCACTGATGATGTTACCTAGTTTGGGTAATGAAATGCCTGCAAGAAAACAACTAAGCCTAGAGAGCACCAAGAACCCTTCATTTCAACCCTGGGCTACAAATAATCTCCTCTGTCAGAACATTATATTAGATTGTAATTAATTTACAGTACATCTAATCATAGAAGTGAAGAAGTAATTCAGAAAGCAGCAATGTTAATTTCAAAGGACAGTAAGATATGGGTAAGAGTGGATTAGGCAAAAATATTGAAGCATATGTATGAAAGAAACTCAGATAAGCATCTCACATGCTTATATTTATCTGCCTCAACATTTGTTAGTATCTCCCTGGAGAAAGTATTTTCTTCACCTTTATTGGGTGTTTAAATTGCTATCATATTACAAACTATCAAAACATTCCTTTTATATGCAAAATGTAGAAATTTTCACCTCTTGGATCTGGTATCGTGACGCCTACTCTCTATCTATCTCATACTCACACAGTCCACCACCAGCTTGCCTAGTTCTTTAGCCCCATAGACAGTCTTGGCCAGTTCCCAAGGGTTAGAGGGACGAAAGACATCCACAGAGCTCACAGGCACTTTTGGTGCTCTGCCTGTTCCAAGAGAGACGACGACTCCTAACTTCTTCACTTTGTCACCTTCTCCCTGCAGAGATGGAAAGAAAACTAAGCAAGTACTTCAAGCCTCCAAGGATAAAGGAGACAGGAGTCTTATCAACATCTTCACATATGTTGCTTGAATTTAGCACAAATCAAGCATGTGAATTGTCCATGTGAAATAGGTTTCGGGAATATTATTCTGGTTTTTCCATTCTTCAGAAAGGTATGGGGATTTAGCAAATGAGTTTGTTTTAAACTTGATTGGTAGCTTTATAGCTCCTTGATGTCTTACACATTTATTCTGAATTTACACAAAGCTTGAAAGTTTATTTAGTTACAAATCAGGGTTTGATACTTGTGTTGCCTTGGCATTATTAAAAGAAGAGTTACGGTGCAAATCTCACCAAATTTATAAAACTTCTTTCCTGGCCAGGAAATCTTTTCTTTCCTTGTATCATATGATGGTCCTTGCCAACCCATTTTTTTTTGTAAAGACTTACTTTTGACAATCACTGCTTTAGTTAGTTTTAGCTGAACAGATTAATGCAAAATGCTCTGGCTAGTTTTACAGACATTTTGAAACTCCAGATGCTCCAATCAGCAGCCACCAAGGTTGCATGCCATGAATCACAGATCAAAGCACCTGACTGTTCTTAGTGTGGAAATAGCCCTAAGAAGCTTCGGAACACATATCTTTAGGAATTGTTTGTTTTCATACAAAAACCTTATCAGAGCACAAATACAAGAGGTGCGCTGGTACTTATTTATTTTTCCTATTAAAACTTCACTTCCTCCATGATGTCTTTCCAGAAATTGACCTGCAGACTTTTAATTTTGCATACCTATTTTTTTTCCATTTTACCTAATTACCATCTTTCTCTACTTGGGTCAAACTTTAAAACAAAAGATAAATAACAACAAAAACGAGCAGTAAAACTTAAGTGCTGGTTATAGGATGTGGTTTCTGTCAGAAATTGGTTGACGCAGCTTACTCTGATGGGATTTGATGAAAATGTTCTGATTATGTTGTTTGCTGCATACTTTTAGATCACATTATCCTGTTTCCCCGAAAATAAGCTCTCCCCGGATTATTTAGCCCAATTGGGCTTTTGAGCACATGCACTAAACTAAGCCCTCCCCCAAAAATAAGCCCTCCCTGAAAATATTGCAACATAGCAGCAGCCATGAGATGACCACGCTCGCCACCTCCTGCACCTCCAAAATAATAAGACCACCCTGAAAATAAGGCAAAGCGCTTATTTCAGGGGTCAAAAGAAAATAAGACCCTGTCTTATTTTCGGGAAAACACGGTAGTGATCTGGAGTACCCAAAAATTATACTGTCAAATTTGGCAGCAAAACACCTATTTTCCAGCAGTGCCACTTTATGCTCTTCTTGCTAAACGAAACCAACTGAAACATTTCACCTTTTACTCATCCAGGGACATTCATCACTTTCTGAATTCCTTAGAAATCTGTTTTTTAAAGAGAACATATTGTCTTTGGGAGTGGGGGTGGGGCAGAATGGTTCATTCTTAAGACATTTTAGAAAATGGCATGTGCAGATTTGAATTTGTCTTTAGTAAGTATTCTTGCACAATAAATCCGTACTTTCTGGATTAAAGACTTATTATATTCATTGATCTCAGTTATGGCATCCAAAGTGGGGTTGTTGGCTAGCAGCCCTCCGTCCAGAAACCGCCCTACAGGTCGGAAATATGTTGGAGCAGCTCCACTGGAACGGGCAGCCTGCCATACCAGTTGATCTATAAAGAGCAAACAAAAAGCAGTGACTATCAGCAAGAATGTGGTATCAATATTATAATACACAATGAAGCCTTTCGATGAATTGGAAATAAACACAAGAAAAATTCAAATCAAGGAAAGATTTGGAGGTAGTAGGGAAGCCAAAAGTAGATCTTCTTACGTTATTTTGATTACACTTGAATTCTGAAGAAGAAAAATAAAAAGCTCCCACCCAAAACATTATAGTGAATAACAAATATTTCCCCAAAACGTCTGGCAACACAAATGCTGTCAAATAGAAAACACTGATGGCTCCCTGGGTGCTTCCTTTACAATACTTAGAAAAGTTTTCTAACACCACGCTTTTAGCCTTAGGGCTGATCCAAATGTTTTTTTTTCCTCCATTCATAAATTATTCTTGTGATGGGAGAAAAATATGGCCACATATGCAAGCGGTCTTTAATTGGTTATGAGCAGAAGATCCTGGGGAAGTGATGTGTTCCAATCTTATTTAGAATATGTAGTTGTATACATTCATTCCAAACATGACATAGGCTAAGTGTATGATTTCTTTGGTTCATCCAATTCCTTACAAGAGGGAGAATGAGGAGGAATTATGTATTCCTTTAAAGCAGGGGTCTCCAACCGTGGCAACTTTAAGACTTGTGGACTTCTTGCTGGCTGAGGAATTCTGGGAGTTGAAGTCCACAAGTCTTAAAGTTGCCACGGTTGGAGACCTGTGCCTTACAGGTTCCTCCCCCCACTCCCCATTCCCCCCCCCACCAGTGCAACTTATATCCCTGGTCTGTGGGAATAGGTACAGATAATCCTCAATTTACAACTGTTCATTTAGTGACTGTTCAAAGTTACAACGGGACTAAAAAGGCGACTTTTCTCACTTATGACCTTCACAGCATCCCTATAGTCATGTGATCAAAATTCAGATACATGACAACTGATTCATATTTATGATGGTTGCAGTGTCCTGGGGGTTACATTTTGCAACCTTCTGACAAGCAAAGACAATGGGAGAGCCAGAGTCACTTAACACCCCTCTGGTTTGCTAACTTAATGGCTGCAATGATTCATTTCACCATTGTGGTAAGAAAGGTGGTAAAATGGTGCAAAATTCACTTAACACCTGTCTCGCTCGACAACAGAAATTTGGGGCTATAAAGTGGACGTAAGTCAAGGACTACCTGTATTTACCTTCCGGCTTGGTCATTGGTTGAAATGAGCCCATCATTCTGAAACGGGATTTGTTTCTTCCTTCTGGCGGATTGTAATTCCTGAACAAATGGAGCTCAGCGGGTTGTCGGTCGCATAGTGTTGCTGTCAACATGACCCTGTACAAGGTTGAACAAGACAAAATTTTGACTTGATTGTAAGGCAGGGACCAAAGTGCAGCAGCAATACTTTTGCTCTCCAGGCAGAAAGTGAGTGACTCAACCTGCTAATTAAAGGAGATCAGGTAGTACTTGATGAAAAATACTTTTACTAGAAAGAAGATGGATCATTCACCTAACCAAGACAGTTTAGTGTGTATTACCATTCTTCTATGCGCCATAAAGTGGTATAATAACTCTGTAGTGTTCTGGCACACCAGCAGAGCTGGCAGCAGATTCGGACAGTGAGGAGGTTGGGGAGGAACATGCGCCAGTCCTGGAATCAGTGGAAGGCTCTGATGAGGGCTCTGTGTCGGAGACAGAGAGAGGGCCAGAGCCATGCGCCAGTTATCAGCTGCCTTCAGAGTCAGATATCAGTGAGGCAGATAAACAGCTGGAGCCTGTTCCCAGAGTGCGCATGCACAAAGTTGCCAGACAAAGAGAACAGCTAAAGAACAGGGGTCTTTAGAGTAAGGCCACAGGTGAACGATGAATGGCCCCTCAGAGAGGAAATAAAAGAGGAGTGAAAGGGGAGTGGAGTTTGCAGGAGACAATTCGTTTGCTTAATTGACTCCTTGCCAGGTTTTGCAGATAACAGCCTAGCAGCTCTCCAAGTCAGATAAGGTCTGTGACTGTAAATCCTCCCTTGAAAGACTTTGCTGGATGTGAATGAGCAGAATTCACAGTAAATTAATACAAGGGTTTTTTGTCGAGACAAGGAGTTTGCTTCATGCTCTTGGGAAGCCTAGGTCAGAACAGTTAGGCAATTTACTATTTAGATACTGATGAGATGCCAAACCTACTTTGAATAATGGAAGGTATATAAATGACCAGCAGAGCTAATTAATGAAGAATAGAAGGTCAGGAATGGTTTTCATTTTGGCTTACTTGGGACTCTTGATATCCGTCATTTTGGTATGTTCTCCAAACTCCTTTTTCAGGAAATTCTCAAGGGGCTCTGATTCATAAGGCCGTGACCCTCGAAAGACCTCATCTTTCATGCGAAAGTACACACAGCGCATATAGTCCATGGGCTTCCCTGAGAAGAAGAAGAACATGATTGGTTTCCTGGAGAACATCTTTGCTTCCAATCCAGCTGATAGAAACAGGCAGCAAATTATCCAAACGTCTTGGTGAAAGTATGGAAATCCATGTTTTGTGCAATGAGTGAAATCACCAAATGTGTGACAGAAGAGGGAACATCAGAAGAAGAAGAAAAAAAGTTCAATAGGAGGAAGGAACCCGTAAGGCTACGCCAGAGGCAAGAGTGTAACGTAGATGAGCAACTCTGTGTAAATAATCCATATATTGGATGCTTTGGATGCAGGAAATCCCAGATTCAATCTCTTGCTCTCTGTTCTCAATGAAAAGATCGGTAGAAAAACTAGAAAAATACCGTATTTGCCGGCGTATAAGACGACTGGGCGTATAAGACGACCCCCCATCATTTCCACTCAAAATATAGAGTTTGTTATATACTCCCCGTATAAGACTACCCCCTCTTCTGCACACCTTCCACACACCAAATAAAACGTTTGACTGCTGGACAAATATCAACAATACAATGACTGAAATTTGTTTCAATCCGTCCCTCATCACCCAATACTTCAAACTCCCGGCAAATTAATCTCTCCACAGGCTACATCACCCTGATTCTACCGATTTCTTGGGGAAAAGGTGCAGAGCAGGCAGAGAAACGGTGAGGAGGGGGGTGGGTGGAAAAGAGCGATCCAAGGCCACATAGGAAAAGCCCCTGCCACCAGCTTCCCGGGAAAGCAACTCACCCACCCTTCCTCCTTTCCCTCCCCCCCTCTTCCACCATATTACCAGGGTTTGGCAAGGGGTGAGGCGGAGAGGGGAGCAGCAGCAGCAGAGGCACCTGCTTGGGCACGACAGCGACAAGATCGCTTGCCTGCTTACTGTCCAGCTCCCACGCTGCTGGTGCCGGGCGGGGGGGGGGGAGGAGGGATGCTTCCCCGTTCCCCTTGGCAACCAGGCCCTCCACTTCTGGATTCCCTTCCTTTCCTTTCCATTCCTCTCCATTCCTCTCCATTCCTTTCCTTTCCTTCCTTCCATTGCCTCCTTCCCCCTCCCTCCCTTCTTTCCTTCCTTCCCTCTTACCCTCCATCCCTCTTTCTTTTTCTTTCTTTCTCCTTCTCTGTTTCTCTCTCTCTCTCTCCTCCCCCCCACCCATCTGTCACTCTGTGTGTGTGTGTGTGTGTGTGTGTGTGTGTGTGTGTGTCTGGGTGTGTGTCTGTTTCCCCCTCTCTCTCTTTCTGTCTCTCTAAGTCTGCCTCTCTCCCTCCCTCCACCCGGGGAAGCAGCATGTCAGTTGCGGAGGTTATCCCGCAGCGAGCGGACAGAAGACCCAAGCTGCGGCTAGTGCAGGCGAGGAGGAGGGGCCAGCATGTCGACTGGGAAGGTTATCCCGCAGCGGGCGGGCGGGCGAAGGACCCAAGCTGCGTGCTGCCGAAGCCGTCCGGGGCTGGGCGTGCGGCGCCCGGATGGCTTTGGCGGCACGCAGCTTGGGTCCTTCGCCCGCCCGCTGCGGGATAACCTCCCCAGTCGAGATGCTGGCCCCTCCAGGAAGCCCCAGAAGGTGCAGGGCGCTGAGGTGGCCGTCGGAAGGAGGCGTCCTTTCCATTCCTCTCCATTCCTTTCCTTTCCTTCCTTCCATTGCCTCTCTCCCCCTCCCTCCCTTCTTTCCTTCCTTCCCTCTTACCCTCCATCCCTCTTTCTTTTTCTTTCTTTCTTTCCTTCCTTCCTTCTTTCACTGCTCCCTTCCTCCTCCCTCCCCCTTCTTTCTTTCACTCCCTCCCTCCCACCCTCCATTCATCTTTTTTCCTATTTTTCTTTCTTTCTCCTTCTCTGTTTCTCTCTCTCTCTCTCCTCCCCCCCCCCACCCATCTGTCACTCTGTGTGTGTGTGTGTGTGTGTCTGGGTGTGTGTCTGTTTCCCCCCCTCTCTCTTTCTGTCTCTCTAAGTCTGCCTCTCTCCCTCCCTCCACCCGGGGAAGCAGCATGTCAGTTGCGGAGGTTATCCCGCAGCGAGCGGACAGAAGACCCAAGCTGCGGCTAGTGCAGGCGAGGAGGAGGGGCCAGCATGTCGACTGGGAAGGTTATCCCGCCCGCCCGCTGCCGGCACCGGAGTCTCCGCGCGGCTGTGGAGGGTTTCCTCATTTCCCCTCTCTCTTCTCCCTCTGTGTGTCTGTAGAAAGACGGGGGGGGGAGGGAATCAGAGTCTAACAGACACACAGAGGGGGAAGAGACAGAGGGGGAAAGAGGAAACCCTCCACAGCCGCGCGGAGACTTGCCGCTTTTCCATGCATGCCTATCTTTTGCACGTCAACCAGTCGGGGCATCTGAGGTCCATACTCAACTGGAGGGCGCCGCGTTGGGGAAGCGCCCCCCCCCAGCCCCGGGGCTTCCCCCTCCCTTCTTTCCCTCGCCTCCTTCCGAGCCAAGGATATCTATTTTCCATGGTGCCGCCGTTCCCTTCTCCGCATGGCCCGAGTGCCTGTTCCTTACTGCGATGATCTCAGCAGCTGCCAGCGCGCCGCCCGGCTCGGCCGCTCACGGCTCTTGCCCACTCTCCGCCTCGAAAGCCGGGAGGAAAGCCGGGAGGGAAGCGGCATGGAAAAGCGCTTTTCACCGCGGCTTTTCTTGCCCGCTCTCCACCTCGAAAGCCGGGAGGGAAGCCGGGAGGGAAGCGGCATGGAAAAGCGCTTTTCCCCGCGGCTTTTCTTGCCCGCTCTCCACCTCGAAAGCCGGGAGGGAAGCTTTTCCCCGCGGGCAAGAAAAGCCGCGGGGAAAAGCGCTTTTCCATGCCGTGGAAGGGGGTCGCTTCCCTCGCGGCTTCCGAGGCGGAGAGCGGGCAAGAAAAGCCGCGGGGAAAAGCGCTTTTCCATGCCGCTTCCCTCCCGGCTTCCGAGGCGGAGAGCGGGCAAGAAAAGCCGCGGGGAAAAGCGCTTTTCCCTCCCGGCTTCCCTCCCGGCTTTCGAGGCGGAGAGCGGGCAAGAAAAGCCGCGGGGAAAAGCGCTTTTCCATGCCGTGGAAGGGGGTCGCTTCCCTCGCGGCTTCCGAGGCGGAGAGCGGGCAAGAAAAGCCGCGGGGAAAAGCGCTTTTCCCTCCCGGCTTCCCTCCCGGCTTTCGAGGCGGAGAGCGGGCAAGAAAAGCCGCGGGGAAAAGCGCTTTTCCATGCCGTGGAAGGGGGTCGCTTCCCTCGCGGCTTTCGAGGTGGAGAGCGGGCAAGAAAAGCCGCGGAGAAAAGCGCTTTTCCATGCCGCTTCCCTCCCGGCTTCCCTCCCGGCTTTCGAGGTGGAGAGCGGGCAAGAAAAGCCGCGGGGAAAAGCGCTTTTCCCTCCCGGCTTCCCTCCCGGCTTTCGAGGCGGAGAGCGGGCAAGAAAAGCCGCGGGGAAAAGCGCTTTTCCATGCCGTGGAAGGGGGTCGCTTCCCTCCCGGCTTCCGAGGCGGAGAGCGGGCAAGAAAAGCCGCGGGGAAAAGCGCTTTTCCCTCCCGGCTTCCCTCCCGGCTTTCGAGGCGGAGAGCGGGCAAGAAAAGCCGCGGTGAAAAGCGCTTTTCCCTCCCGGCTTCCCTCCCGGCTTCCCTCCCGGCTTTCGAGGCGGAGAGTGGGCAAGAGCCGTGAGCGGGCGAGCCGGGCGGCGCGCTGGGAGCTGCTGAGACCATCGCAGTAAGGAACAGGCGCCCGGGCCATGCGGAGAAGGGAACGGCGGCACCATGGAAAATAGATATCCTTGGCTCGGAAGGAGGCGAGGGAAAGAAGGGAGGGGGCAGCCCCGGGGCTGGGGGGGGGGGCGCTTCCCCAACGCGGCGCCCTCCAGTTGAGTATGGACCTCAGATGCCCCGACTGGTTAACGTGCAAAAGATAGGCATGCGTGGAAAAGCGGCCAGGCTCCGCGCGGCTCTGGACGGCATCTGGGGACCTCGCGGATGACCCGGCGTATAAGACGACCCCCCCACTTGGAGGCATGTTTTTCGGGGCCAAAAAGTCGTCTTATACGCCGGCACATACGGTACTTGGGCATTTAGAATATAGACCACGAGGACTAATGATTAGATTATCATTAATGACATGATACAATAGGGCAGCTTCTGATGAAGCTTTGAAGAAGCTTTAAAGAACAATTGAAGAATTGTTTGACGGGCAAAGAAAATATATCTGAATGACACATTAAATACGGTAATGGGGGTAATACAATATAAACTAGGGTTGCCTTCTACCTGTTCCCAGCAATGGAAGCATTACACTGAATCTCAATTTCTGGATCAGGAGTCCTTGGTTCTCTTTTACCTGATCAACAAAAAGCTTTTTACAGCCCTCTTCTAGACTGAATGCATGTTAACTGCTTACTTAAAAGTTTAGAAATTTTAAAAAAAACTAGAAAGGAACTGAGCTTGTGAGGTTACCTATTTACAAACCTATCAAAAACAAAATTGCAAAGCCAATACAACGAGAATGATTTAGACAGGAGCACAACGAGCTACATAATATGGCAGTTTGACATGAAATCTAGAGCCCAATTCTGATCAAGGTTTTAAACACACACACACACACACACACACACACACACACTCTTTCTTCCCAATTCAGTGACCACTCCCATCCCACACTGAGTCATTTCCATATGGGATTACTTGCTATTCACATCACTTCATCACTTCTTACCATGTATAATAGCCAGGGCCAGAATTCCCCCTGTACTAGTCCCTGCCACCCAGTCAAAGAGTTCTTTGACAGGACGCCCTGCAGCTTTCTCTATAGCGATGAGAAACTGGATGAGTACAATGCCTCGGACACCTCCACCGTCCAGGCTCAGGAGGCGGTCCTCGCTAGAGAAGGGGAACAGAGAAAACAAGGAAAGTGTCAGTCCCAGAAGTAACTCTGCCTTGTTCTCCACATTCAGATGACTCAGGGAGATAGTTAAATGTTTATATACATTACTAGCTGTACCCGGCCACACGTTGCTGTGGCCCAGTCTGGTTAAATGGCCAACCAATCTGTGTGTAGATCTACACCTGCACACATACACACAACCACAATATAACCCCCAACCTACCTACCTACTGTATTTCTCCCTCTCTATCTATCCCTCTACCTACCTACCTATCGTATTTCTCCCTCTCTATCTATCCCTCTACCTACCTACCTACTGTATTTCTTCCTTTCTCCCTCTATCTACCTACCTGCCTACTGTATTTCCCCCCCTATCCCTCTACCTACCTACCTACTGTATTTCTTCCTTTCTCCCTCTATCTACCTACCTACCTATTGTATTTCTCCCTATCTATCTATACACCTACCTACCTACCTATGGTATTTCTCCCTCTCTGTCTACCCCTCTACTTACCTACCTACTGCATTTCTTCCTTTCTCCCTCTACCTACCTACCTATCTACCTACCTACCTACCTACTGTATTTCTCCCTATCTATACACCTACCTACCTACCTATGGTATTTCTCCCTCTCTGTCTACCCCTCTACTTACCTACCTACTGCATTTCTTCCTTTCTCCCTCTACCTACCTACCTACCTACCGTATTTCTCCCTATCTATCTATACACCTACCTACCTACCTACGGTATTTCTCCCTCTCTGTCTATCCCTCTACTTACCTACCTACTGCATTTCTTCCTTTCTCCCTCTACCTACCTACCTACCTACCTACCTACCTACCTACCTACTGTATTTCTCCCTATCTATCCCATCTACCTACCGCCTACCTACTGTATTTCTCCCTCTCTATCCCTCTACCTACCTATATTTCTCCCTATCTATCCACCTACCTATCTACTATATCTCTTCCTTTCTCCCTCTACCTACCTACCTACCTACCTACCTACCTACCTACCTACCGTATTTCTCCATCTCTATCACCCTCTCTACCTACCTACCTACCTACCTACCTACCTTATTTCTCCCTCTCTATCTATACCTCTATCTACCTACCTACTGTAATACAATAATACAATAGCAGAGTTGGAAGGGACCTTGGAGGTTATCTAGCCCAACTGCCTGCCTAGGCAGGAAGCCCTATACCCATGATGGTGAACCTATGGCACGGGTGCCACAGGTGGCACACGGAACCATTTCTTAGGGCATGCAAAGCATTGTCCTGTCAGCTTCAGTGTGCATGTGTGCCCTGGCCAGCTGATTTAGGCCTTCTTCTGAGGCCATTTTTTGCCCTCTGGAGATGGGGGGGAGGGTGAAAACAGCCTTCCTATAAAGCCTCTGGAGCCTGGGGAGGACGTTAAAAGCATGCCAAATGCATGGGTCATGCACATAGCATTATGGATGTGGCACATCTGTGTACATCGCCCCTGCACTCCCCCTGCTTTTGGCACGCGAGCCAAAAAAGGTTAGCCATCACTGCCCTATACCATTTCAGACAAATGGCTATCCAACATCTTCTTGAAGACTTCCAGTGTTGGGGCATTCACAACTTCTGGGGGCAACTTCTGTTCCACTGGTTAATTGTTCTAACTGTTAGGGAATTTCTCCTCAGTTCTAAGTTGCTTCTCTCCTTGATTAGTTTCCACCCATTGCTTCTTGTTCTGCCCCCAGGTGCCTTGGAGAATAGTTTGACTCCCTCTTCTTTGGGGCAACCCCTGAGATATTGGAAAGCTGCTATCATGTCTCCTCTAGTCCCTCTTTTATTAAACTGTATTTGCTGTCAGATGGGTGGTTTTTGTTACAGTTTGGTTCTGTTCGAATTAAACAGTTTAAAGCAGCTACCTGCCTCCGTGTTTTTACCTCAGAGAACAGTCTTGAGCAGTATTTCTCCCACCCCCTCTCTATGGGCCACCTGGGAGTTTGCTATCCCAGTGCCTTTTTGGCCGTAAGAGGCCGCCATATGAGGCCTCTTCCAACACTGACAGTTGAAAAGCAGTCTGATGGGCATGGCTACAGGGAATTCTCACATTTTCAGTGAGTACATTTTACATGTATGTACTTTGCACATGATACATGTGTGCTAGGCACAAAATGAGTTGGTATTCTATTATCCGAAGTCCTTGTGAACATTGTGTGAAAAATTGAGGTAAATCAGTCCAGTAGTTTTTGAGATTAGTGGATTCGTACAAACTATTTTACATTTTTATTTATATATATATAGTAGGGATGCGGTGGCTCAATGGCTAAGACACTGAGCTTGTTGATCAGAAAGGTGGGCAGTTCAGCGGTTCGAATCCCTAGCGCTGCGTAAGGGAGTGAGCTCCCATTACTTGTCCCAGCTTCTGCCAACCTAGCAATTCGAAAGCATTTAAAAAATGCAAGTAGAAAAAGAGGGACCACCTTTAGTGGGAAGGTAACAGCATTCCGTGCACCTTTGCCATTTAGTCATGCTGGACACATGACCCTGGAAACATCTTTGGACAGTGCTGGCTCTTCGACTTTGAAACGGAGATGAGCACCCCCCTCTAGAATTGGGAACGACTAGCACAGATGTGCAAGGGGAACCTTTACCTTTTATGCATTATATAATATATCTAAAATACCAAAGTAATTGTTCCTGAAAGTACAATTGAGCCACAGAAAACAGAAACAGTAGGCATGGAGCCTTTCTTTCCAGGAATTTGGTGCATTTTTACTAGATCTTCCCCATGCAAGGACATCTAAACCATCTTTGTGACTCTCACTAACCCTATTCGCTTACTTTCTTCTCTTCTCAGGGGCAGAGTCCACCACATCTGGTCTCTTCAGCAAGTTGCCAAGTGCTGCTGAAACATGGATGATGTCTTGGAAGTCTAAAAAAACATAGAGCAACCAATAAAACATAACATTTCTAATTTTCAGGACACAATAGGCATAACGGGATAAAACTGAGTTTAAGATGTATTTCTTCAGTTACTGTGGTTTCCAGATTCAATAGAATCTGAGCTTTCTATTTCTCAAGGCATTGCCCAGAAGGAAATGATGTGATAGGCATATCTTTCTAGAGTCACCATAATCAGTGACAGTAAGTCATGCTTGTTAACTCACTTCCTTGTATGCAATGCTTATTAAGAGTCTTGACTATAATGAATATATAGCAATCCTATCTGCTAATTCAAGAGCTACTTATTAATCTCTTTTGACATTATTATTATAACTGTAAGAATAGGAAGGAAAAGTCATTGGGGTTATAATAGGGTGAATTACAATAGAACATGGTAGGTAATCACAAGGTTGGTTGTCCTGATTACTGCAATGCAATGATCACTTTTCTAGCACACCCCACAGTATTGAAAATCTGTAATCAACAGAACTGGTTAGGGTGACAACATGGATATATATACACTGGCATTCATTTTACACACATAAGAATTCTTATTCTAAGTGCTACCCCATGTTGGAAATCTTCAGGTGTGAAGTGGCCCAAGAGAGTGAAAAGAAAGAAAGGCACAGAGCTAGGTAGTAGGTTACCTAAGCCAGAACTCCGTGGGTCTGGTGGTCTTTCTGGGAGAGTGGAAGTGGATGTTGATGAGGAAGATATGCCAGGTGGAAGGAAGCGTTCAATCCCTATAATTTTCAGCAGATCTAAAAGAACCTTCCGGTTGGCACCTTGCATAAGTGAGGCAGGAATCACATGCATTAAACAGAAAATTATTAAAACAAAAAAGGGGAAAATTATACATAATAAAGGAGAGTATTTGGTTCTTGATTAAAAAAAACACTCACCTCCTTAAGACATTGTATATAATAAACCAAGCTTATGTCATGCAAATATTTTATTCCCAAATTTCTAAACATATGAGAAAAACACTTTCATCAGTTGGACAAAAAACAAGGGAATCTATTAAGAAACTTAAAAATGAAGCTCTTCTGTGGATCAGACAGACTGTTTAAAAAGATTATAAGATGTTGAGGAACAGTATATTGAGTGAGCCTTGATGGTCTTGGAGTTGTTTTCTTGTGGACATTTCATTACATTGCATTTCATTTGGAAAACTATGAACATCTTAAGCCAAGCCAAATCTAGGGAATTCCTGGAAGCCTGGCACTCTGACAAATTGACCATCAATAGGCACATAGACATAAACAATATCTACATGCCATTCAAAAGAGACAATCAACAAGCCATAAAGGGAACAAAAGGAGTAAAAGACGTCCCACTAGCAGCTAACACCCAGATTAATAGCAAAATAAAAAAATCAGTCACTGCTGCAAGTTCTGAGGCAACCTAATTCTGGTACCTGGGAAGAGCCTGTATCTGAAAGGCAGGTGAATATGCTTGCCAAGGGCAATGGAAGCAATTTTAATGAGGAAGCTCTAGGGGCCTAATTTTTAATGCTTCCCTTCATTGTTGATTATTTATTAATGCTTCTAAATTTCCATTCCATTGCAGACCTTCACCTGGAAGTACTGATCTACGTCCTAAAGCCCAAGATCTGGAGCTTCAATATATATGGAATTGGTTCACAATGTTAACAGAATCCAGTTGGGTAGACCAAGATCAACCCTCCCATCACCTACCCCTATCCAAAAGTTCCTCCTACCTTTGCTTGTCCTGGCTGCCACCAATCCAGGTGTCTCCCCTAAATCATTGGGGATATCCACATCTGCTCCAAACACAATAAGGGCCTTGATCATTTCTATGTGGTCTTGCTATTGGGAAGAAAGGAACTTGTTAATGGAAACATATTGTCCTATTTCTCTCCATCCATTGTTTTCTAGTCTACATCAGAATGCCCACCCACTTTACCATCTGTGCCACTATGTTTCCTGTAGATCTAAAGCTGCTTAAAGAATATAAAACCTTGGGTTAAAACACTGCATCATTCTGATCAACATCATATGGCAATGCCATTCCTCAAGGGTAGGCTAAACTTCCACATCATCAAAAGCCCTCTTGAATAACAAAGTCTTTATGAACTTCCAGAAGCCCATAAAGTGGAATGTAATTTACTTTTTCCTTCACACATGCAAAGCAAGCTTCCTTTGTTAAAGCCAATCGCACTTAGACCAAAGGTCTTCAAACTTGGCAACTTTAAGACTTGTGGACTTAACTTCCATAATTCTCCAGCCAGCTATGCTGGCTGAGGAATTCTGAAAATTAAAGTCTACAATCTTAAAGTTGCCAAGTTTGGGGACCCCTGACTTAGACATATACTGCTTCACAGTGCTTTACAGCCCTCTCTAAGTAGTTTACAGAGTCAGACCTCGGAAGGATGGAAGGCTGAGTCAACCTTGAGCCTAGTGAGATTTGAACTGCTGAACTGCAGCTACAACTCAGCTGAAGTAGCCTGCAGTACACCACATTCTAACCACTGCACCACCTTGGTTCTTTAAAGCCAAGGAGGGCACATTGTTAGTTCTATTACCGGAAAACTGGGAGTGAGAAATTTAGGCTGTTTGCTGCAAAAGAGTCTTCCAGAGGGACCCTGTGCTCACCCTCTGCTCTCTCCATTTTAGAAAGGAAGTACCTCTCTCTCGTTTGCTAGAAAAACATCCAAATGATGAAAGGCCCACCTGCATGGCCAGGTGAAGTGGCGTGTTGCCATTCTTCTCTTTAGTGTTTGGCATAGCTCCATGTGTCAACAACACCATTGTGCAATCAAAACGCCCACGCCGCACAGCAATATGAAGGGCTGATTCCCATGATGAACTGAGGGCATTCACTTCACAGCCATACTCAATAAGCATCCGAGTCATCTAGAATCATAAAGGGAGAAATCACAAACAGGAATTGCAGCATCTGCCCTCCTCTTCTTCCGAGAGCTTCTTCTATGATATTTTTCACGATGGGACCTAGGTTTCTTCATCAGTCCTTTTAAATATTTGTAGCTCTTTGAAAAAAAAATGTATTTTTAGTTACCAAACTATTCACCTGTACAGGTAGTTTTCAAGTTATGACCATTCGTTCGGCAACCATTGAAAGTTGCATCCTCAGAAGGAGGGAAGGCTAAGTCAACGTTGAGCCTGATGAGATTCAAACTGCCAAACTGCTGGCAGCCGGTGATCAGCAGAAGTAGCCTGCAGTACAGCACTCTAACCACTGTGCCACCGTGGCTCTCTAATAATCTCAGAGAGACCCAATCTTTTTTATTTGTGCCACTTTCTGACAACAAGAACCAAAGACATTGCTCTTATCCCTTCGACAATCAAATTAACCGATTTTAATTTAATTTAATTTAATTTTAATTTAATTTAAGGGATTTTAATTTTGTTTTTTTAACCAGAATTCTGATATTAGCCTACTGAATTATTGTGCAAAAGACATACATTTAATGAATCCTATGCCTTGAATTTTGTCTTGGTTGCCAGAATTGAACAAAATTCCCCATATTTCAAAACAAAAATGCACTTTGTTTTTCTGATGGTTCCCTCGTATTCCAGCGATACAATTGCATAGATAATTTATTTTTATCATTGTTTTAATTAAATTATCTGGAGTGATGGATTTTATGTCACTCAGAGATTTTTCTAGCAGGTATATTTTCATCTTCCATCTATTTCAATTGTATAACAAGTTTCAGCATTCTCCGAATCCTCAGAGAAGTAAACTCTGAAATTTCTGCTGATATAGAGTTCCTTAATAGCACTAGCACTTAAACTTATATACTGCTTCATAGTATTTTACAGCCCTCTCTAAGCAGCTTACAGAGTCAGCATGCTGCCCCAACAATCTGGGTCCTCATTTTACCAACCTTGGAAGGATGGAAAGATGAGTCGACCTTGAGCTGGTCAGGATCAAACTGCTGGTAGTCGACAGAGTCAGTCTACAATACTGCATTCTAACCGCTGCACCACCACAGCTCTTAATGTGATGAACCTTCTAGCATATAGAGCTACTTGTATTATAAAAGGGGAAAATTAACTATAACAGCCCTATGACATTCCAATCTTGTTCATCCCACAAGTGAACAAGCCCCTTTAATGGTCTGCAGCAACCCAGGCACTCAATCTTTCTTACCTACGATGCTAAATCAAAGAGATATCTATATCACAGGAGACACCCCCCCCCCCCCCAAATAATTCATCAGTTTGGCTTAGATATAAATTTTGCCTAATTTTAGGATCCATTATTTTTGAAAATGCCACTAAGAGCCGAGTGGTGCAGTGGTTAGAGTGCAGTACTGCAGGCTACTTCTGCTGACCACCGGCTGCCAGCAGTTTGGCAGATCAGATCTCACCAGGCTCAAGGTTGACTCAGCCTTCCATCCTTCCGAGATGAGTAAAATATGGATTGTTGGGGGCAATATGCCGACTCTGTAAACCACTTAGAGAGGGCTATAAAAGCACTATGAAGCGGTATATAAGTCTAAGTGCTATTGCTATTTTATCCCAAGAAGAAGAGCGAATCATTTCAGCATCAGAAGACTTACAAGGGTAAATAAATCAATCCTTTGTTTTTATAAGGAGATGGAACATTTGCATAAAATGCTACTTTCATACAGTATGTAAAAAATATTTTTCATTTTCTTCTGTGAGCAAAATATAGCCACATTTTAAAAACTTTCTTAACTTAGTGTCATGCAATCGCCTCTTAAGCTATCCTTCATTTTGGGTATTCGTTTTCTCTAACAAGTAAGATCTTTGTCTGAAGCAAGCATGCTGCAAATTGTACGATCAATTTGGTGCATTGGAAGGAAGCTTCTTAAGGCTGGAATACAACCAATGCTGTTTCTCCACAATTTTCACACAACGGCAGGGGGAAGAATGTTTCCAGGTCTCCTAATTCTACATGGATATTAAGAACCCAGAACCCAGCAAGATCATAGATAATGAAAATGCTAGCAATTGATTGGGAAAAAGAATTCTTCCCAGGAGAACAAGGTTCCCAGGTAGTAAAAGCAAAATAAAAAATAAATGATTTGTCATCTCCAATGACATTGTACTTTTTCACCTCTGCATTCCTGGCCCAATGAAGGGGTGTAGCACCATATCGTGGATCCAGAAACTGAATCTGGTTGATTTCTTTATCAAGGAGAATTTCTGCACATCTGGAAGAAAAAGGAAGGAGAAATAAACAAAAGATGCCACAAAGATGCCCTGGTAAGCTTTATACATATTTGCATTTTCAGTAAGAATGGGATTATTTTTCAATAATCTACCTACCTAATAATCAATAATCTTTATCTACCTACCTACCTACCTAACTACTCTCTCCCTACCTACCTACTGTATTTCTCTCTCTTCCTCTCCCTCTCTATCCCTTTATCTACCTACCTACTTTTTTTAAAAATTTGCCTCTTCAAAACCTGGGTGCGTCTTATACTCCAGTGCGTCTTATACTCCAAAAAATACGATATGTTATAAACCTTAAGATTCCTATTGGGAATGCAGAAAAGCCAATTTCAAAATATAATTAAGCAGCTTTGAAATTCTATGCCTTTGAATGATCATAACTTCTGATTTCACTGGGTCATCACTTATGTTCACTCACGTGTCCCCTCTAGTCCTCTCTTTATTTCTATACTGTCTGAGGCACTTGTTATCTTGATTGTGGAGCTTCCCTGCTTTTGCTAGCCTTCACCTTCTTCCAGAATCTCCTGGAGACCACTGACCCTCTTAAAAGAGTTTTATTAAAACCTTTGGATCAGAGGTATATTTCAGTATGTTTCCTATGGAGGCAAAACTTCCCACTTACACACTGTAACCTGTAACCCAACTGATGGGGCTATGGACAATAGATGGGTTTGGCACACCTCTCTCCTTCCCCTCCTCCTAGCCTGCATTTTATACAGCAGTCATTTAGAGCAATCATGGAATTTCCCCACCCACTTAATTGTGAAGGGACACTCCCAGGACTCTTGCGTGTTCTGCCACCTTGCTGCCACATTCAGAAGCACAAAAATGGGTATAAGATCGGCATTCTACAAAGCACCACTTTCAATTCCGACAAGCAAATTTACTGCCAGTTTGGTGTGAGTGAAAAATGCGTGGAACTTTGAGGAAATTTCCATGCAGGAACTTTCCCCAGTTTGAAATCATTTCTGGAAGCAGGCCTGTCTTTGGTTTGATTGAAGAGCTTTGGATTTTTCCTGCCTTTGAAACCAGAGAAAATCTCTATTCTAGGCAAGGGTGTCTCTCTGCTCACTTTGTGGACAGCTCATTTCCCCATTTCTAACTCTTATCTCACTCTGCATCTTGCCTTTGTGATTTCAGTTGGGCCTACCAGATATTTCGACAGAAAAGTGGTTGGATGGTTTTTGAGGCTTTCATATGAATCACTCGGGGTTTAGAGAAATGGTCTCCGCAGGAAATAAAAACACGGATTTGAAGCTGGAGAGGGCAAATAGCCATGCATTTTATTTCCATTTTGTGTTGAGCGGGAAAGAGGAATCATTTTGCTTTCTTCAGGACCCACAGAGTAAAGTGTGCAGGGGCCTTCTGTTCCTTTCTTTTAGCATGGCATTCCTTTTCTAAGGTCTTAGTTGATGGGAACAGAAGGTTAACAGTATGACAGTGTTGGAAGAGACCTTGGAGGTCTTACAATAGCAGAGTTGGAAGAGACCTTGTAGGTCTTCTAGTTCAACCCCCTGCGTGGGCAGGAACCTTATACCATTTCAGACAAATGACTATCTAACATCTTTTTAAAGACTTCCAGGGTTGGGGCATTCACAACTTCTGGAGGCAAGCTGTTCCAGAGGTTAATTGTTCTAACTGTCAGGAAATTTCTCCTTAGTTCTAAATTGCTGCTCTCCTTGATTAGTTTCCACCCATTGCTTCTTGTCGTGCCCCCAGGTGCCTTGGAGGTCTTCTAGTTCAACAACCTCTCAAACAAGAAGTCCTATACCAAGGGTCCCCAACTCCCAGTCCATGGACTGACATCGGGCCACCGCAAAATGTCATACCAGAAACCAGGCCATGCAAACAAGCGAAGCCCCATCCGCAGAATGCAGGCAGCAGAAACCTCTCTGCACGGAACCGGTCCCTGGTGCCCAAAAGGTTGGGGGCTGTTACCCTATACCATTTTGAACAAATGGCTGTCCAATCACTTCTTAAAAACCTCTTGATGGATCATCCACACCCTTTGGAGGGAAGCCATCCCACTAATTAATTGTTCTGTCAGGAAATTTCTCCTTAGTTCTGGGTTAGATCTCTCTTCTCTAAGTTTCCTTCCGTTACTTCTTGTCTACCCTCAGGTACTTTGGATATTAGGTTGACCCCCTCCTCTTTGTGGGAGCCCCTCAAATATTGGAAGACTATTATTAGACTAGACCCGTGATGGCGAACCTATGGCACGCATGCCACAGGTGGCACGCGGAGCCATATCTGCTGGCACCCGAGCCATCAGCTCCGGTGCAGATGTGTGTGCCAGCCAGTTGATTTTCAGCCTTCCAGAGGGCCAGGGGAGGCCATTTTTGGCCTTCCCAGGCTACAGGAAAGCCTCCGGAACCTGGGGAGGGCAAAAACACCTCCTGGAATTTTGTTTCTGGAGGCTTTCCTGGAGCCTGAGGAGGATGAAAATGGTCTTCCCCAGCCCCCCTGGAGGAAATACCAAGCTCAGCTTGGAGGCGAGCAGTATGGCACGCATGGGGTGTGTGCGTGTGAGGTTATGCACACGTGTGCATATGGGGAAGGTGCTTTACATTATGAGTGCTGGCACGCACACATGCTATTACGCACGCGCTCTCGCATTTTTGGCACCCAACAACAAAATGGTTCGCTATTACTGGACTAGACAATCTCAGCTTCAGCAACCATTCATGATGTTTTATCCTCCAGTCCCCTCATCATCTTTGTTGCTCTTCTCTGCAATCTTTCTAGAGTCTCAACATCTTTTTTGTACTGTGCTGACGAAAACTGGACCCAGGATTCCAAGTGTGGTCTTACCAGCGCAGTATAAAGCAGCACTAACACTTCACATGATCTTAATACTATTCTTCTGTTGAGGCAACCTAGGACTGCATTGGCTTTTTTGGCAGCTGCAACACACTGCAAGCTCATATTTAAGTGGTTGTCCAATGAGTGACCAGCCAGGTACATGATTAATAGGTATAAATGATATTTAAAAACATCATTTGTTCGCTATGCAGTCTAAACTGGGCAATCTAATAATGATCAGCTTTAAAAAATAGTAGTACGCATGATCTGGAAGGAATATCACATAGATGACTTACGTTACTTAAATACAGATATACCTGGTTTAAGCCTAAAATTAAGGGAAACAAGTGCATTTTCAGTACAGTTGGCTAACATGTAGGGCTTTCTATTTACAGAAATCCTTATATTCTAATCCCAACAAAGCTAGGCAAAGTTACCTTTTCTGGGAATACTTCATAGCAGTGTGGATGGGATAACCCAGTGCGCCCAAGTTATTGCACTTGGCATGAACCTTAAGAAGAGAGTAAACTGCATCTTCTTTGCCCAACTGGCAGGCCAGGTGCAATGGACTCTGCCCCTCATCATTCAGATGGTCCAAAGCAACAGTTGCTTTCTTGCCCAGGAGCTGAACAATTAAACAAATTCACTTGTGATTTTCAATTCTTCCTTCAAAGATGTGTCCTCCCCAATTTCCCAGTCAACATTTTACTTTTATCTAAGGAAATGCTTCAGCATTTCTCAGACTCATTTCAAACCTCTTGATATGTATACAAAAGAGAATTAATCTAGATGTCGATGTTGCCAATTTTTAAGAAGAGAAATGAATCAACTCATATGCATTCTTTGCAGTGGGATACACCGCTGTGTTTGCAGTCCTTGAAACAGTCTGGGGGTATACTCTGCTTAGATATATAGGGCATTATTATCCTTTTCATACTGTATTTTTGCTCGTTAATCTATATGTATGTTATAAATCCCTTCACTGAATGATTCAAAATTATACATTTGTAATGATCAAATGCTAGGCTGGTTTTTCCTTCAGGGTTTATATTAATACTTCATTTTCCAAATTTCCACTTTAATGCTAATTTTTTTTTTACTGTGTATTCCATTATCCATCTAAAATAGGATAGAAAATCTCTTAAAGTCTCTTATATGATTATAAAAGTATTACTAGTTCTTCATCTGTAAATAAATGAATTTTGAAAATAAATTTAATTTTCACTTATTCTGTGCCCTGCTAATTGTAAAGGTTGTTTTGCAATTGCAAATATTGATGGGCAACTTCGCTTCAAATATATTTAATATCTGGTTTTAAGCACTTTAGCTTTAAATGAACAGGGTTTTTTAACCATATCAAAAACCTAATAGTTCATGTTATAGCCAAAAAGAAATAAAACTATACTACAAATAATCAACTTCTTCTCATCATCACAATTGCTACTTACTTTTCTTCAGTGTTCAAACCGACATGTTATTTCTTCAAACCCGCCCTCAAGCCCATTGTGGAAATTTAGGGATGGGAGAATTGATGGACAGGAGGGTACATTAGATATGTGAGGCAAGCATTAAACATGTTCTCTAAATCAGGGGTCTCCAACCTTTGCAATTTTGCTGGCTGGAGAATTCTGGGAGCTGAAGTCCTTCAGACTTAAAGTTGCAAAGGTTGGAGACCCCTGCTCTAAATAGTGCATATAGGTGCTCATATATAGTGTGCATATATAGATAAATGCATGGATGCAAGATTCTGCTTCTCCTGCACTCCTAGGAAGAGATAAGAGACAAAGGGACTTTACAGCAAGCGAGAGGCTCCTTAAATCCTCACCTCTATAATCTTTGGGTTGCTCCCTCGAACAGCATAATGGAAGACAGTTTCTCCATTTTTGTCTGTCAGATCAACGCGGGCATGGCACTCCTCGATCAGCTCCTTCAGACATTCAAAATCACCTTTTTGGCAGGCTAAGTGAAGTGGGGTGCATTCATTGTCAGAACTGTTGCTATTTACGCAGCTAAAACAAAGATAGAGTAATGCTAGGTATGCAGTCTCATGTACAAGCTGGCCTACCCAACAGATTTCTCCAAAAGTTGTGGCATTATCTGATTTTTCAATCCTGCTGTTCTTCTATTTATTGTGATGCAAGCCATATTGCAAAGTTAATTGTTATACATTTGTAAAGCATGTGTTTCCACTACAATCCAACTATAAAAGCCAACTACCACTCACTCATCACGAAATCTCCAGAATGGTAAAGCCTACCAACTTGAAATTTGGCACATATGTTCCTCTTGGCTTCTAGGTGCTTGCTAAAAAAGGATTTTTCAAAATGACCCTCAGATCATCAGTATTCCTTATACAGTATTATATTAACATGTGTCGATGAGAAGGAGTTAGATGTTCTACTCCCCCTTGTAGACCAGGTGTAGGCGTGGCTAGCGTGTGACTCATCCAGCCTGCGGGCTTTACATGTCAATTGATCAAGCCCAATCACATAGTTAGATAACGAAGCACAGGTATCCAGTTAGTTTTAAATATGATAGAAAAATCCCTTTAAAATTACAGCCTTTTTATTTGAGAGCTAAAACACAATACTCTAGATCTTTGTTGCTGAAATGCCTTGAATCACACATAAGGGGAAGACACCCTGTTATTTAGCAGTAGGTTTTTGAATAATGTGCAATAGGTCAAAAACTGGAAATGTGTGATTTCTCTAAGCAATTTTTAGATCTTAATTCTATTGTGTTCTATAATAATTTAGATTTGTATTTTGATACCAGTAATAGTATAATGTAGTGTTCTAATACATCAGTATAAAGTATTAGGATATGGATTCAAACAGGCAATTTGCTATGTTTTGCGGGCTAACTTATTTCATTAAAGAAAAAAAATAAAATGATCTTAAAGTCTATCTTAAACAATGGGATTCACATTTCATGCTAAACTGCTCTTTACTAAAGTACAGCCAACTTGGTTCATACAATAGACTGAGCCAAAGAAAAACAAGGGCCTACTAGCTCAAGCCAGTAATCCATCCAGTCCAGCATTATCTGTCACATGCTCCTTAATCATATGAATTTGGGAAGTTAAGAGACATGCGCAGGAAGAGGTTGGAAGCCTTTTCCACCATTGTTTCTTAGCCGCTGGCATTGAAGGTAACCATGCTGTCCGTGGTTATGAAGATAAATGATAGCCATCAAACCTACTACTGTAATCACCGAAAGCCCATTCTTATCTGTTCCCTTCCTTTTTAAAGCCATTGGAATTGGTGCATATCAGTATAACTTGTGGCAGCAAATTCCATATTTTAATTATATGTTAAGTCAATTCATAATATTTTTATTAGGCTTGAATCTCCATATATTTAGCTTAATGGATGAACCTGAGTTTTAAGTTAAAAGGGGATGGAGGGAGAAAAACATTTCTTTCTGCAAGTATGGTTTTACAGAATTTAAACTGAGGACTTTGCTGAGCCATCTTTGCTTAAGTAGGGAAAAAAATCAAACACTTTTTCTTGGAGAGGAGCTGCTCTCACTACTTACAGTTCTTTTTTTTTTTTTTGCAAGTTTATATATTGGCTGTTTTATTTTCAGTTCCCTGACCAATGATTCCAACATGAATATCTTTGTTTTCCCAGTAAAGATAGTCCCTAAAGGTACAAGTACATTTAATGACTGTTCAAAGTTACAGTGGCACTGAAAAAAGTGACTTATGACCCTTTTTCACACTTACATCCCCTGCAGCATCTCCATGGTCACATGATCAAAATTCAGACACTTGGCAGCTGATTCCTATTAACGATGGCTGCAGCAGGGGTGGGTTCCGGATGCTGCTACTGCCAGTTCGCTCAGCCACATTTATGCTTGATGCGTGCTATGCGTGCATGCGCAGTACTAAAAAAATGCTTCTGCACATGTGCACAAGCAAAAAACAAGATGGCGGCACCTATGAGAGAACCAGTTCAGGGGCATGGCAGGACAAGTTACTACCTACTTGGCCGAACTGGCAGGAACCCACCTCTGGGTTAGTAACCATGTTACTAACTTAACAACTTCAGCCTTTCACTTAACAAGTGTGGCAAGAAAGCTCAAAAAAATGGGGCAAAATTCACTTAACTAATGCCTCACTTAGCAGCAGAAATGTTGGGCTCAATTGTGGTTGTAAGTTGAGGACAACCTGTAGTTGTGTGCTCATTGACATTATCACCAAGTTATAAATCATGACTCTAAGATCTCCTCTGATATTGGTCAGCTCAGATTTGATTACTCCACATATGATGTTGGGGGGGGGGGGGGGGCACTGTGCCCATGTCAATCAATGTGGTTCCACGTCATACCTTAGAATGAGATTGTGTCGGAAGCATCCCAGAAGTCCACACTCTACAGCTATGTGTGCTAGTGACCAGCCGGGGTGACTTCGCAAACAGTCGGTCAGCTGTTGCAAAGTTTCCAGAGCCAACGGATCAGGATAGCTCTCATAGAAGGGACGCAACTGCTTCGCATACAGATCAAAATATTCACGTGCACTTGGTTCAGTGTCAAGTTGAAACAACCTACAGAGAAAAAGGGTTTTGGAATGTTTATAGCCTTTCTATGGCTTTAATAAATTGGAAGTCAACACACCTGCCATAAAATCAGAAACAAATCACCCCAAACCTTGACTTTTGAGAAAAATAGTATTTGGGGCACCTCACAATCTGTTCCCAAGGCAGTTCCATATAGACTTTATTACAAAGAGGTCATTATAAGCATAAAGAATATGAAACAAGGAAGCCAAATAATTAATTACAAATATAGAGAGAAAATTACATCCCTCTCTGCCCTTCGACTCATCCTAGAGATCAACCAGACAGAGAACCAATTAGATTACTGCTGTGTGACATTTTTTAGATGTGTGTTAGATTTTTAAGGGCTGAAAATAAAGAGACCAGGATGGATCCATTTCAGGCTTATTAGCCTTCTTCAGCTGGCCATACTCCTTCTACTGGGATTTGAACCAGGGCTTTCCAGCATTTGAGGCAAGCTCTCTATGCCTTGAGCTATCTGGTATCCCTGATATATCAGCCAATTTACAGGACTCTTAAATGAAGACTAATTATCACAGCTCCTGTGAAGGAGTATGTGAAGGAGTATGGCCAGCTGAAGAAGGCTAATAAGCCTGAAACGGATCCATCCTGGTCTCTTTATTTTCAGCCCTTAAAAATCTAACACACATCTAAAAAATGTCACACAGCAGTAATCTAATTTGGTTCTCTGTCTGGATGACTCTGGGTTGAGTCAAAGGGCAGAGAGGGATGACGTTGAGTCTCCTCCCCTTAAAGGGACCTCTTCACAGGAGCTGTGATAATTAGTCTTCATTTAAGAGTCCTGTAAATTGGCTGATATATCAGGGATACCAGATAGCTCAAGGCATAGAGAGCTTGCCTCAAATGCTGGAAAGCCCTGGTTCAAATCCCAGTAGAAGGAGTATGGCCAGCTGAAGAAGGCTAATAAGCCTGAAATGGATCCATCCTGGTCTCTTTATTTTCAGCCCTTAAAAATCTAACACACATATATATATGTGTTAGTTTTATGAGCTGATAAAACTAACACACATATCTAAAATATTATACAACGTAATTCTTGGCTTGCTGTTTGGATGGTCTCTAGCGATGAGCCGATGAGCAGTAAAGGAAACAGTGTGTTTCCTCCCTGAATTGGGGCCTAATAATAACAGGTTGTTGTGAAACAATTACCTATATATATATATATATACATACATACATACATACATACATACATACATACATACATATATGTTAAATATAGATACACAGATACACAGTCACAGACAGAAGCCTGCCTGATGATGACAAGAGAGATCTTGTCGAAACGTTGCAATAACATCTCCATGCTATATACACGGGAAAATCCCCGAAGCCAGCAATGCCAACACACACACACACACACACACAAATTTCACACAGCAGTAATCTAATTGGTTCTCTGTCTGGATGATCTCTGGGTTGAGTCGAAGGGCAGAGAGGGATGACGTTAAGTCTCCTCCCTTAAAGGGGCCCTGAACAGGAGCTGTGAAAATATTCTCAAATATATTTTATAATTGTTTCCACAACACCCTGTTAGCCCCAATTAAGGGAGGAAGCATACTGTTTCCTTTTCTGCCTTTCGGCTCATCACCAGAGACCATCTAGACAGAAAGCCATGAATTCCGTTATGTAATTTTTTAATATATATGTTACGTTTTTGAGCTGATCAATACATAAGTCAGGGAGACTAGGATAGATCTATTTTGAGCTTATTTTGAGCTTCTGTCACAGACAGAAGCCTGCCTGATGATGACAAGTGAGATCTTGTCGAAACGTTGCAATAACATCTCCATGCTATATACACGGGAAAATCCCCGAAGCCAGCATATATATATATATATATATGTTAGATTTTTAAGGGCTGATTTAATAATTTAATATTTAATATTTTATATATATATATATATATATATATATATAGATATAGATATAGATATAGATAATTGTTACCACAACTTCCTGTAAGGGCCCCAATTAAGGGAGGAGTTATGCTGTTTCCCTCTCTGCCTGTCGGCTCATCACCAGAGACCATCTAGACAGAGAACCATTTTTTAGTTACGTTGTGTAATATTTTTAGATATGTGCTAGTTTTTATGAGCTGATCAATAAATTTAAATTTGAGAGACCAAGATAGATCTATTTCGAGCTTATTAGCTCTCATCAGTTGGCCACACCCCACTGGGATTCGAACCGGGGCTGTAATGTATCTAAGGCAGAAGCCTAGCACTCCAGGGTAGAACCGATTAGGCTGGGTAGAACCGATTAGGGTAGAAACAGGGTAGAACCGATTAGGCTGGAGTGCTAGGCTTCTGCCTTAGATACATTACAGCCCCGGTTCGAATCCCAGTGGGGTGTGGCCAACTGATGAGAGCTAATAAGCTCGAAATAGATCTATCTTGGTCTCTCAAATTTAAATTTATTGATCAGCTCATAATATATATTTATTTATTTATTTAAAATAAAGATCTGTTACTTACCGTAAGGCAGAACTTTGATTCTGAGGGTTAATAAGCAGACAGTCCCAGGATCGAGCTGAACTGTTCTCATACAGGATTATCCTATCGTCTTGTTTAACAAGGTTCCGAGAAGTATAGTCTGTCAGGGATACCTCCTTTACCCGGTGAGGGTTTGTGAACAAGTTGGTGACATTGTTCAGAGTATGGACAAGGCGTCCAAAGAACTGCATGCCTCAAAAATATGTCCTAAACAATCTTCTTTCAATACTCTGGCAACAAAGAAAAAAAATCTTTATCCCACATTATCATGGACATTCACTAACTCTGATCATGCATAATCATTTCTTTATTCTCTCCATCAGTTACTACAGTGCATAATGATGGGAAATGGATCTACCTTACTTGTCTGGAGTCCGCTACTAACGTTCACTGGATTGGGGAACTCAAACTGAGGAGCCAGTCCGGCTTAGTGGCTAAAACACCAGGCTAGAAGCCAAGAAACGGTGAGTTCTAATCCTACCTTAGGCAAGAAAGCCAGCTGAGTGACTTTGGGCCAGTCATTCTCTTAACCCAACTCATCTCACAGAGTTGTTGTTGTGGAGAAAACAGAAAAAAAGTGAGTATTGTGTGTGTTTGTCACCTTGAGTTATTTATAAAAAATAAACAGATACAAATAAATAAGTAAACAAACAAACAAACAGACACTGGTTAGAAATATATACTATGGAATTCATCCAATGTTGAAGCAACTAAATAGCCAAAACAAGAGGACTCAACAGGCTAAAAAATGGTCCTTTAGGACCAAAGTCTTCATAAATGAACACAACAGTTTGGCTGTAACTCTACCTTACTTATTTTTCCACAAAATAAGTTTACACTGAATATTATTTACTTAAAAAGAAAAGGAAACTTTACTTAATATCCTTGGATCCATTACAGATCTAAGAGTTTGGTTCCAAAGGCAAACTCCTAATTAAGAGAGGTAAATACATTACGTAATTTGATTTTGAGATGGACAATATTGAATACAATGTAAGTAATCTGTAATTCAAAGTACATTAGATAGACTAAATATTTTCAAGTTACAAGTAATATATTGCACTGGCTATTTGCAAAGAAAACATCAGTACTGATATTTTGGGGCTGTTTTAGCTTTGGTGGATTTAGTTTGTAAAAAATACATCTGTTCTTCTTGCACTATACTTTACAGCAAGGTGTCAAACTGGCAGTTGTGTCACTCACGCACAAGCCATGCCCACCCAGCTCCATGAAGGGGAAAAACATTGTGATACATCATGTGATGGCAACGTGACATGGCAAGTTTGACACCCCTGCTCTACAGAATCCTTCTGCCATTCAACTGGTGAAGGTCCTCCTTTCTCACTTCCATGGGAGTAAACTTTCCATAAAGTTACTCTCCAGTGCAATGACTTTTATCAGTGCATTTTGCGCTCCGTGGCACAGGACCTAGCTATCTGCAGGATCGCATTCTGCCCCATACATCCCTGCGGCCGATTCGCTCCCACAGAAAGGGACTTCTTCGGGTGCCATCCACTAGGCTGTGCCAGCGGGCGGCGCCCAGGGGAAGGGCCTTCTCTGTGGCGGGCCCGACCCTCTGGAACGACCTTCCTCCCGAAATCAGAACTACTACGGACCTCCGCTTCTCCCGTCAAAAATTGAAAACACACTTTTTCTGCTTGGCCGGCCTGGGGTAATTAACTGTTTTAGGGTTCTTAGGGGGCTTAGTTTTAGTTTTAATATGGGATTTTACCACAGGGTTTTAGTTTAATTCATTTTAACATTGTATTATGTTTGTGGTTTTATATGTATTTTTAAATTCCCTGTGCCCCGCCTCGAGTCCCTTCGGGGAGAGAGAGCGGGTTATAAATTAAAATAATAATAATAATAATAATTATTATTATTATTATTATTATTAGTAGTAGTAGTAGTAGTAGTAGTATTATTAGTATTATTATTAGTATTATTATTAGTATTATTAGTATTATTATTAGTATTATTATTATTATTAGTATTATTATTATTATTATTATTAGTATTATTATTATTATTATTTTGCGGCATGGCTTAGTTTTTCATTAAGAAAAGATAACAAGTATGCAGTAGATTTTACTGCTTAAGAGACATAATTTGAGTATTTGCTTAAAGTAATTTTTGAACCAAAACATACTGCCCGGTTATATGCTATTTGAAATAATGTTAAAGATGGATTGGGTTGCTGTAGTTACTATTTGTATAATTATGTTCTACTTTCTTCTATTAATTTTCAGGGTAAATATTTTTGTAAGAAAAAATGGCAAATATTTTTGATTTATATTTAAATACATTTTACTGGCATGCAAACATTGGGAAGCCATATACAATCTCTAGTATATTTGAACAAATTCAGCACTGTATATTTATTTGCAATGTACAACATAATATATGCTGGACTTGTATACTTTTTAAAAATGATTCTGTGCCAAGGAGTCATACTACACATTTTTGAATATACAAATCAATGACAAAAACAACTGTGCCTAATTTTTATTCAGACTTCTTTCTTTTTATGGTTTTACTTTCACAAGACCAAGAAAAAATATAGAAGTCTTCTATTCACTCTATAAAAATATACATGGGAAAAGGAGAAGTGAAATCTAATTCAACAATATTAAAAAAACAGCAAAGTCTTGAAAGCTAAACTTGGAATTTTTAGAGTAGCATTTGGTGTGTTTTTTTCTTTACTAATCAACTTTGCATCTTCCTAGGGGAAGATTATTATTGCATCACAGGGGAACAGGGGAAAGCATTTAAGGAACATTATGATAAAGCATTTTTGGCATCACAAATATTTCCATTTGTCTTTATTTCTGTTTTTGAATTATATCTATGCTTTTATTAAAGTAACTCAGAAACTTGCTCTTCATGTTAAAAGGAATACCATAGAACCAAATGGAAAACTTTCCACATCAAGAGAGCTATATTTCCTCATTGTTGAATTTAGTGGTACATATTCTGTACCACTATGCAAAATCTCCCCCCCCCCCCCCTTTTAAGGCTGAGAACTTTCAAGATGAAATAAGTTATCTAACTCTTGTTTAACAAAGCAAATGCATATGTTCCTAAAGTAAGTTAATTTTGAAAAGACTGATATATATGGCAACAGTGATTATCAGTGTAAAATTTTAATCATACTGTCAGGTGCTTTTTACAATCCTTTTAGCCTTTCAAACAAAGGCATGGGAAATACTAACCCTTGTGTTTTCCTCTAGTTAAGTGGCCTGTGCTCAACGTTGGAATGATTGAAGTTGCTTAAAAACTCTTGAAACAACAATAAAATGTGTTTATTCAAAAAACAATTAACTAGATTCATATACCTCAACAAGCCAACCGAATAACCTAATTTCTAGTTAACCACAATATGCAAATACAGTCGATGCAGTTTTATGTAGAAATCACCCTTTTGGGGGGCATGATTTTTTTTTTCTTTAAGATTTTGCAGGAGATAAAAACTTTGCACTGCCAAAGCTTTCGTTGTGATTAAACTGGAAGTCCTCATCCCCAGAGTGGCTGCCCATGGTACAATTACAAAGAAGCAATCCTACTCAGCATTTCCTTCGGGAGACAAGCTCGCAGTGTAGCAAATCAAAGAATGTATCCAAGTATTATAATTCTCCAACCCCAAAATCAAATAATGGATTGACGGTATATCGGAGTCTATGGAGGCATCTTTGGATAATCTACACCAGGTTATCACAATTTTCTTTTTCCTTAACGGCAAAAGGCCTTCTTTGGAGGATTTTAAAAAGGGAAATTGGGAGGAAACCAGAAATAATATGCGAAAACTCGTCTGAACCAAGTTTCTACGTTGCGCTGCAAGGCTCAGAGACACTCACCTCCTACTTAGCTATCATTCACCCAGCTATTTCCGCCAACAAAGTCCCAGTTGCCTCACGTGATCGCGCCTCTACCAATCACGAACTGCCGCCTCGTTGTCGACTCACAGGATCTTCTTAAGAGGGCGACGTGATTACGCACGTATCACCATTGCGCCTCGACGTAGAAGGAGACAGATCAGCCATCTTTCTGCCGGGCGGATGTTAGTTTAATACAATAAAACCGAAGCCGCCATGTTTGCAAAAAGAGGGGGGGGGGGGCTTTAGGGCGTAGAATAACTTCTTCCATCTTATCCGGTGTTGGTGTTTACGGTATATGCGACGTTGGTAAAGACTCTCAAGATGAAGAGCGGGATATACATAAAAATAAAGTTTTCTCATTGGTGGGAAGGTTGCAAAGCTTAAATTCCACCAAATTCCTCCAAATGCAACACCTGCTAGCACTGCTAACAGGAGACTGAGACATAGGCTGAAAATGATTCGGGTTAAAGGCACAATAGGCTCTTTTATGGGTAGTAGCGATAGTCCTCGAGTTACAACATTTTATTTAGTGACCATTCGAAGTTAGGACACTGAAAAAAGTGGCTTACGCCCATTTTGCACATTTATAACCTGCAGCATCCCCATGGCCATGTGATCAAAATTCAGATGATTGGCAACTGATTCATGACAGTTACAGTGCCTTGGGGTCTTGTGATCAGGTTCTGCAATCAACTGACAAAGTCAATGGGGAAGCCAGATTCAGTTAACTGTTGCTAACTTAATAACTTCAGTAATTCACTTAATAACTGTAACAAGAAGGCTCAAAAATCAGGCAAAATTCAATACATGTTTCACTTAGCAACAGAAATTTTGGGCTCAATTGTGGTGGTACGCCAAGGGCTACCTGTTAAAAATACAGGCAAAATGCTGCTGAGTGAAGTATATGGACAGAACTTAAGGCAAATTCAGTAGTTTTGAGAAATGGAAGCCCTCTTGAAAATAATTTAGCCCCAGTCAAATGGAGTATCAATTACTAGTGGCCAGATACTGTTAAGTATGGTGTGCTTGGGGAAAGGAGGTTTTTTAATTTACAATATATTAAGCTTTCTCAAGGCATTTGGGTCACTGGTAGGAAAGAAAATTGTTGGCTTGCTTAAATTTTAGTCTAAACAGTTGGGGGATTTTTATTTTAATCATATTATTGCTGAACTATTACAGGCATACCTCAAAAATATTGCACAACCCTACAATAAAAGTCAATATCACAATAAAATGAGTCACACTTTTTTTTATTTTCCAGTGCATGTAAAAGTGATACTTATATTAGATTAAAATCTATAAAGTATTCACTATATCTAAAAATATGTACATATCTTAATTTAAAAAAATATTGCTAAAGAATGGTAATCATCTGAGCCTTCAGTGAGTCATAATCTTTGTGCTGTTGGAAGGTCTGGTAAAAAAATCTGCAAAGTGAAATAAAGCGATGTGATAAGGATTGGAAAAGTTAAAGATAAGTATACAGTATTTTGCCTTCTCTGCATCATGAAACTGATATATTGGAGGAGAAACAAAATGTTTGTTAACTGTCTCATTACATTACATTAACTCATGAATAGCTGCACCTGCAATTGAACATTGCAAAAAAAAATATCTAATGAAACTCTGTGATTGATATTTATATTGATAAGAACCTCATATTTATTGAAGGTAAGGTTATCAATTGTGCCTACATATTTCCAAAATGAAAGGTAATGTTTTACAATAAATTAATATCAAGGGTGGGTTCTAGCCGGCGTTACTGCGGTTTCACTTGTGCACTGCATACACATGTGCATTTCAATGGAAATTGTTCTGCGTATGCGCAGAACTCCCAAAAAAGATGGTGATAGCGGCAACCAGGGAACCGGTTCGGGCCTGGGTCACTGCTGGTTCTGTGACCCCAACAGGCATACCACCATCAGTTCAGCCGAACCAGTCCGAACCGATAGGAACCCACCTCTGATTTATATATGATAATGGAGTCATAGTTTATTGAACTGATTAGGTTAGTTGGGGTCTCATGATAAAATATCCAATCATCTTTCAGAGTGGAATGTTTTATAAACCCAGTTCCAATTGTTAAGGTTGTTGAACAAGAGAATGTGCTTCCCACAGAAATTGGTTGTCTATTGTAGTAGGTAGACAAGTAGGTAGAACTTTGTGGTTTTTAATTTCCTGTGCACCGCCCCGGGTCCCTTTGGGGAGAGGGTGTGGTTATATAAATCCAAACAATAAATAAAAATAAATAAATTTGTCACCAATTTAGCAGAGACGTCTTTATATCCTTAAACTATGATTATCAATGATTGTGTTTAAATTCTACAATTTTGAATATGTTACATAAACATTAATCCAGCAACAGGGTTAAAGATTTAGCTTGGGTTCACGCAGCATATTATGATATAAAATCATATTATGATTATGCACCCAACCATTGTGATATATGTGTATGTATAAATATTACTTACAGTGATGTCTATATGTAGTCAACAAACTTTTTAAAATCATGTAGTATATTTTTAAAATCATTTTATTCAATTTAGTACCAATGGGCACCATTTAGATAGTCTTCGTTTGTTTTGTTAATCAGTGTAATAAAAGAAGGTGTGATCAAAATTAGTGTGATAAAAAATGAATTTCCTACACATGGATGATGATACTGTATTGCATAATTATATATGGTGTGATTCTTATTCATTTTAGTGACTATTGTTAGTCATGAAAATTACAGCATCTCCAGTACAGAGTTGTAACCTCGCCTTCATCCTTCAAAAAAAGCCAGAGTTAACTTGCACATATTCCTATCTTTAACTTTATGTTGCTGTTATGTAAGAGTGAAGCTGAGCGTTTGAAAAAAAACAAACGTTGTTTGGCTTGGTATGAAGAAATGGAACCTGTTGGTTGAGTTTAAATAGCAATGTTTTCTTAGCCATGTCTAGAAGTGAGGCAGGTCTGGGTGCAAATTTGGAATATTAGATGTTTACCAACACAATATTCCTGTTCCTGCTTTGTCACATTGAATGTTGTTTCTGAGGCTGTGAAAGACAACAGATCTCTTTAAGAAAAATGCAAAGCATTGCATGATGGGCAGTACAGTACAGATGTACAGGTGTACTGTACTCCAACACCAGAAAAGGTAGACTCAAACAGATCTATCCAAGTGCCAAGCCTTGAGCTATTCAAACATTTTTTGAGGAAGCAATAAAAGCCCTTTAGAAGTAAATTGCAGGGCTTTGGAAAACAGCCCATTCATTCTGAAAACATGTTATTGTTGAAACATAACCTGCTTTAATAGATGAAATTCTAACACTGCAATCTGATATGTTTTGGGATGTAGTAATAGTACAAATCCAATCTATCTGTATGCCACTAGCATTCTCATCATGACCTTTAACTGGGTGAAATAGTGCACTAGGCTAGAAGGCAACTGTTGAAATAAGATTACAGAAAGTGTCTAAATTCAGGGACCCATCATTCCTGAGATAATGAAATTGGGGGAATTGTGACTTCTTCAATGTTTCTGGCTGCTGTTGCGGTCAGTCAGGGGTCTATAACAGTTTTCCAGCAAAGTCTTACACCTTCCCCCATCCACCAGCAGCCACTTAGCTAGAAATCGAAGATTTCTGATGCTCCCTGCAGAATTCCCACGAAGAAACTCAATGGGGAAGCCAGCAGGAAATAACTCCTGCTCCCACTTCTATTTTTGCCTATCCTTGGTCATTCCATGTCTGTGTTTAGGAAAGGAAATTCTGTATCTCTGAAACGGTGACCCAATAGAGTATTATACCAATATTAATTGATTATAATTATTCAGATATTATATAATTATATTATTCAATTATAATTAATTGATGATAACTGAAGGTCCTCCATTTTATACTATAGAAATATCTGTTCTGAAGCAAGACACTTGAAGTTACCCTTATTGTTCTGAGAGAAACAAGTCTTCATTACTGCATTACTTTGGGGTTATATTTTCTCTAGGGTAATGGGTACAGTTCAGTGTAGTGATTTTGACCTTTAAAGCCTTTAGCAGTTTGGCCCTACTATGAATGAATGAATGAATGAATGAATTTAATACTTATAAACCGCTCCCTCTCCCCATGGGGACTCGGGGCGGTGTCCTCTTCATCTTTAAACCATCATGAAGCTATGAACTACAGACATGACTTCTTCATCTTTAAGTAGTAGACTTCTTTAGCGCAGGATTTGTTTAATTGTGATTTTAAATTATGTATTCTGTTTGTGTTTATTGTTTTTTAATTTTCCTGTGCCCCGCCTCGAGTCCCTCTGGGGAGAGAGAGCGGGCTACAAATAAAATTTATTATTATTATTATTATTATTCTTGTTAAAGACTTTGATGTGCCTCAGAGGACAACTCTCCACCTTCTAGGAGTGCTGAGTTCAAATCTCTTTTAAAGAAAAACAGGTGACGAGCAAGAACGTTTCATTGTATTGAACGGCATGGCACAACAACAGCCCCTGGACATACACAGATTAACTGATACAAAGTTCATTTCATTACATCTTTCTCTGTTGTAGTCAGATATACTATATTGTTATTTAAATAGTAGCAATTGCATGTGTTATTTTTATTTAGTTACTTACTAGATTAGTTTGTTATTAAATGTAAATTCTGGGCTTGTGTGAACATTAGAGGTGACTTTTTAAATGTATTTATTGGATTACGTTATACATTCCACCTTTCTTCCTTGAGCTCTCAAAGCACTTCAACCCCTGTGGATGCACCTGGAATCTGTTTATATCTTGTACTCACAACTGCTGTGCAAGTACTTGAACTGATGATGAACTTAGTAAGTTTTCATGACTGAGAGTGAAAGTGGAGTTTCCCAGCCCTAGTTCAATGCTGTTACACACTGCATCACGCCGACATGAATTTTTAATTAAAAACATGTATTCCTCCCTCACCCCACCCCCCATTCCTGGGGGGGGGGTTGGTTGGGGTGTTTTGTTTTTTTTTGGCTGATGCTCACATGGCCTCTTTAACTGTGAATAGTTAGATCAGAAAAAAGTATATAACCAATTGTTCTTGAAAACTGAAGGGCAATAGGGTCTATTAATTCATGGAAGTGTGAACAGAATTCAGGGAAGGCAGTAAAACTTCTTTTCCAGATGGTCATGATATGCAAATTGCATTGTGCAGATGTGACCTTAATCTAAAGGGTTTTTCATCAGCATTGTGTGTATTGTCTTTCAGTATCATTATTGTAATTTCAGCTCCACGGGGTATTTAACAGGATAGTCTTAAGCATATTTATATGAAGTCTAGGATCTATTTCCTTTTAAATTTGTAATTTTGAATTCATCTATGCATAGCCATTCAAATGGTTGTATCTTTCTAAGAAGAATTTAAAACGTTTCAAATAATTTTAGAGATTCTATTTCAGAGCTCAGTATTATTGTGATGGAGGAATGCTATAGTTTCTATGTACAGTGGATTTCAGAATTCACAAAACATTCTCATCTTACTCATTGACTTTTTCTAGTTTACTTTCAAGTGCATTAGGTTTCATATATCTGGTATTGTTTCTTTCAGTTCACACCAGTCAGACAGAGCAAATTACTCCAGGCCATCCAGGGATCTGGAAATCGATTTTCTTGCTTTCTCAGGACACTGATAGTGCTTCTAGCAAATGCTAAATGAATACAGGGAGTCCTTAACCAGGACCACAATTGGAATGCAAAAATCTCCATTTATACCCCACTCTGGGGCCAGCCAGAAGTGGCATTTGCTACTCAAACTTTCCGCTACTGGTTCTTCAGAACTTGTTAGAACCTTCTGAATTTCACCCTTGGGCTGCATTATATATGCAACCTGAACTGGATAGTTCCAGCAAGCATCAATCTTCTGAAAGACTTTTGTATGCTATATGGTAGGTTCCTTGCTCTGCAGTGGATGTAGATCTAATTAGCAATCATGTAAATTGACACCTTTCCATGTAAACAAAATGTGTATAGTTTTGGTAGTAGGTTAGGGTAGGTTATTTTTATCTACTCATTCTTCAGTGCTTTATTTTTGCACAGAAACAATATCTATTTGTATTAAAGCCTTGATTCTGAAGGCTAGCTACCAACTGCAAAGCATTGGGTATGGTCCCTTTAAAAATAAATGCCCAGTACCAAGATGGCAGCTTCCTTTCACCATTCTTCAGTCTGTGCCCTTCACCAAGATGGGGAGGGAGGGGAAAGAATGATGTCATTGTATGACTGTGTTTTTATGAATGAAAAGAATCCTGTGAGTGAGTAATTCCAGGAAACTCATATTACAACTCAGCAGATCGCAGCGCAGCGCCCAGCTCAGCCCTTCGCTTCGGGAAAACAACAACTTCATTTGGGGAAATAAACAAGGCGATTCGAAAGCTTAATTGTCACGAAAACGCGGGTCGTCCCCCCCCCCTCCGATTGCATAAAGAGGAAAACGGCAAACAAAAGGACGACTTGGCAGGCAGTAAGTGACTCTTTCGCTTCTAATCTACTTCCCAGACGTCAGGGACGGATGGCGGCTTGCACTGTGCCAAAGGGAGGCGTTTAATGTCAGACGCAGAGAGGTGAAAGCGATGGAGAAAACCGTGGCAGTGTGGTTCATTGTGGATTGTTTCCGTGCGGTGAGGAGGGGCTGTCTGGTGTTGATTTTCTACAGAGCTAGACAGTCATAGCTGTTCCTCGGGAGAGGCTTCAATTTAGTTGATGTAAAGCGTGTAGCTCTGTTCCGAAGAAAGAATCCGCAGAAGGAATCCGGATTTGGAACAAGGCATGTGTGTGTGTGTGTGTGTGTTGTTTTGTTTTTTAAGAAACTGTTGTGTTGATTTGCTTCGGTTTCGCAGCTGCGAGGCAGTTCCAAGAGACAGGAAATCGCTTAATAAATAGGAGTTGCTCGCTACATTATTAGCCCTGCGTTTGCACGTGCTGAGGCCTCGGTCACATGTAAGAAGCCGTTTGGCACCCAGGCGAGTTCCGATGTGCGGGGTGGGGTGTGGATTCCATTGGAAAAATCATGTGGATCGGTCTAAATCCGCCCTTTCCCTTTCCCTTCCCTTCCTATCCCGCCAATAATACCCGAGTTGACAATGGTTGGGTTTTAATGATGGTGTCTCGGCTTCGGAGGAATATTCAGGTGGATTCGGGAGTTCCCGGCGAAATAGGCTGAACCTCCAGAATGGTGCTGAACGCCTGATGACGCAGGGAAAGTGAAGAGCAAACGAAGGGTGACTTGGGAGTTTGGGGAAACCAACCGTGCAGATAACCTGCATCAGCATTTGGGGGGGGGAAAACCTAAAGAAAACTTGGCCTGAACTTGTGACTTTCGATTTTTTTCCCCTAATGGAAGATCCTGGGATTGCTTCCGTGCATAGGGGGGGTCCTAATTAACCCCCCCCCGTCCTGTTAAACTCCTTAAAGATCATGACGGCTTTGGTTGTTGTTGTTTTTTGCGCACAACAAGAGGGATGTCTTCAATTTTAATTTGGGGTTATTTCCTCTTGGCTGCGCCTCATTTAGACCAATAAACAAATGCACAGTCCCACTTTGTTTTCCGTTTGGGATTACAAGGATCTCGGGATTGTTTTGGGTTTAATTCTTTTCAACAGCGTTGTTTTTTTGTTTTGTTTTTTTAAGTCACCAATATAAACGACAAAGTTGAAAAAAGATCAAAGAGAGATGGGGGGGAAAAGCAGAAGTAGAACAGCCATCTTTTGAAAGCAAAATCAAAAGGAGGAGTACTGTAAAAGCAACCAGAATAGGAGCAGGTGGATTTCTCCGGAGAGAGTGGACCACAGGTATGGAAATGCTGTGGAGGAGAGTTTGGGTTACCCGAGGCTGGTATTGCTAACCTAAGAGGCACTCGGTCAAGGACTGGCAGCAACGGGTATTATGACTTCAGTCTATAGTTATTAATTCACAAAAGAGCATGCATTTTGGATAAAGTGTTTGATATTCCTTTTTTATATAAAGATGGCCAGCCTTTTCCCCCCCTGGAACTTTGTAGCCTCTTGGTATACCTTTCCAATCCAGTGTCCCCCAAAATACATTTGACTATAGTCCTCTTATCCTCAGCCAGTGTAGCCACAGACATATCTAAAGACCTGCAGAATAGAGAAGAAACATTTTTTTCTTGAAAAGATACCTACCTCTGCTAGATGTTGATTGGAATTTCATTGAGGACACGCTAATACAGTTGCATCTTATATTTAACGCTACTCATGCTGCTGTAACCACATTTAAGTGATTATTAAGCTATTTAATTCTTTGGATGTTTTGTTTAATAACTCTGTTTCTGTGTTCTGCAAAAGTTCCGGTTTCCAGTTCTCTTGAAAGTTTATATTTAATCTGTGGGGCAGGTGATTTGTAGTTAACCATTAAAGAGAAAGAAGAAAATGTTGCAGGTGGTAAAACGAAAGAAGAAAACCAAGGCAAAATGTTTCTCAAATGTTTATTTAGCAAAAGGATTTAATCTGATCTCAAAATTGCCTTCACTTGTGAGCAAAACAAAAACTTTATAAGCCTTGTATTATTGAGTTTTTGTTATGTATAATTCAGCAATAACAAGGATTCCTTTCCATCTAAACACCAAAATAAGTACAATTTCAATTATTCTTTCTGCTAGTTTAAATTAATGTAGCCCAAGAAACAAAAAGGAACTACTGTAATGTATTTGTGCATTATTCACTTTCTCCAATTTATAGACTCAACAATTTCTTGCCCATGTATTTGTAAGCTTTCTCTTCTGTAAAAGTGAATAGAAAATATTTGTAAGGGAACTTTCATTTTTTTTAACTTTTGAGGATTCTAAAATGTGTGTCTGCATAGTATCACATTTTTGAAAATGTATGTTCCTCAAGATATATTGTTTCGGAATACAGTTAGATTTCACAGTTCCCATAATGACACATGCATTCCTTTTATAAACTACAGCTGATATTTGTTTATAGATTCTAAGGAACGTGTACTGGTGATGTGCTCCATCCTTTAATTATTGCTCTGATTAAGCCTATATTTAGTAACACCTTGTGTGTCTATCTTTTTTTGAAGATGCATTAAGTCTCCCCAGGTTGGCGCCTACCAGATGTATACAATCGTATCTTTCATAATTCCCAGGTAACTTGGCTTTTATAACCATAAACAGTCTGTATTTAGGCTTACATCTGAATACATATCTATAGGCTTCTACCTGAAATACTAGATCAAGAAAAGCAGTAGTTAAAAGTGCAGATTTCTGGTTCCCATTATCTATATAAGTAACCATCCAGTATTTAGCTACTTGCCTATTTGCCAGAGTCAACCTGCAGTTCTGTGCAGGTAAGTAAGCAGAAGTAGGGGAGTGAAGGAGAGAGATTCTCCTTTTGGTAACTAGCAAAGAACAGCCTTCTTCCTGAGCAAAAACATTTAACCAAGGTTATTAACTTACTAACAAGTAAGTTAAGTTTAGTTTCTACTTCCAGGTTTAATTCAGAGGAGGAAGCTTCTCCTTTTTTGAAACCTGTCTGGTAATGTAGGTTGCTTTTTTAGCAAACAAGTTAAAAATATGCAAACCTGCAACTTTTGTTAGCTTGCTTTCAAGGCTGTTATCTTCGTCTGTGACACCACACTGAGGACCAGAATGTAGATTCTGTACATTCGTGCAGATTTCTAGTAGCAAAATTCTTCCTATCCAAATTATATAGCAGGCACAGAGTGAAGGAAGTTTGGGGATAATTAAGAGTTTTTGCAGAGAAGATCTTTGAATTTTTCTTGTAGCTGATATAATTGCCAAGAATGGGGATGTCTTAATTTACAGACAGGTCTCTTTACATCAGATTGTGTTCAGTAGACTTTGGGATTATAGCAAAACTGAGTAGTTCCTATAATTGAAGGTTCCTTTGTTTTATTTAAAGAATGAACTGGAAGGGTTTTGTTGGTTTTTTTCTACCAGAGAATCTGTGGAAAGAGCTTGAGAGCTGAAATGAATTAAAGCTACCTGTGATGTGTTTCATATGATCATTTTATGTAGTGTTGGATAGTCAGACAGCTTTCCCAATTGTCATTCTTTGCAGTTATCGTAACCCTTCTGGTGAGAAATTTTGAAAATTATAGTTTAATGCTGGACTACAGTGATTAGAGAAGGCTCTTACATAAACCTGTGAAACTCCTTTTATTGAAAGAGTGGACAAATCATCCTAAGACACAGTTCACTTGACCACATCTTACAAAATAAAATGTAACCGGCTGGGGTGGGAGTATACTATGTTGTAACTATGATTTATAACCCTAGTGGCTGGGTTTACACAATGTATTAAGGCAGTTCTGGAAATGAGGCTTCCTTGTTATGCCTACAGATTCTAAAAAGCCCTCATCCTGAATCCCTTTACTGTAATTAGAATTCACAGCAATCTCAAGGATGCCATTCTGGTTAAAGGATCCCCAAGTAGGCAGATGTTTATGATTTGATTGTCACATGAAATCGGAAACATCTGTTGAAGAGGTGAACAGAGGGAAGACTGTAAAAAAAAAGACACTGTGAATATGCTTACTAGTTAAAGTTTCCTGCTGAATATTTCATAGAAATATTGTATCAGATCCCATGTTTGGGTTCCTTGATAATTTTTGTATAGCAGCAACTCCCATTGTAAATTTCTTTTACAATGGGAAGCTTCTGATCAAAGTCATCTGTGATTAAATTTCTTGGCATGTAATGCCTATTATGGTGAGCAAACAGTTGTGCCTGAAGTGTATTTTAAGGGCCCTTAAAGTTACCACAGGTTACTTGTTTGCATGACTACAAATCTCTAGAATGAAAAACATACTGAATAACTATATGTATACATACTGACAGGATCACTTCACATTTGCTTTCTTTATCAAAATTTGATCAAGGAAGGGAAGAGATGGGTGGGGAGAGAACAAATGTAGTGCATTTTACAGATTACGTGCATATTCTATATGTCATTTTTATTGACCACTCATTTGCACAGTACTATTTGGTGGCTCACAAGTAAAATAATAAAACATCTAAAAGCAAATCTGCATTGGTGCTGAAAATGCACACCATATATGGACACTTGAATGCTAATAGGTTTTCTTGGGTTTTACGTTGGAAATTGCTCCACATGTTGTGCTGAAGGGTCATTTTTATTGAATAATAAATCAGCATATGGATGCTAAATACACAGTTTGGGCTTAGGTATATTTCCTCAGGAATAAATCCCTTTGACCTTGGTGGAAGAAAATTTCTGAGTGAAATTTGTTAAGTGTGCATTTAAGGATATTCATTCCATTACAATCAGAATTCCATCAAGGCAAATTTGTTTTAGAATGTATAGATATTTTTGTCCTCCTCTAAACCAGGGGTCTCCGACCTTTGCAACTTTAAGTCTGAAGGACTTCAGCTCCCAGACTTCTCCAGCCAGCTTTGCAAAGGTTGCAAAGTTGCAAAGGTTGGAGACCCCTGCTCTAAACAATTCTGTGTTGTTGACTTGACTCTGGGTTAATCCTGAAATTCTTGGAGAGCATTTTATGAGGGGATATACTATTCCCAATCATGACTGTTGGTTTCCCCCCCCCTTTCAGTTTATCAGAGTTTTAGATATTGCAATAGATATGTTAGCTCAATTCCCATACTTCCAAGTTATATGTGTATCAATAGCAGAATAGAAGCAACAACTACAAGACTCTACACACAGGGATTTCTTACAGCGGATATCTGTGTAAAATTTGGTCCTGAAACTGGAATACTTGTTTCTCCGCCCGTTTTTGTCATAC
The DNA here is from genome assembly GCA_039707465.1 of Rhabdophis nuchalis. Lineage (NCBI taxonomy): Eukaryota > Metazoa > Chordata > Lepidosauria > Squamata > Natricidae > Rhabdophis > Rhabdophis nuchalis. The sequence goes on along the minus strand of CM077648.1, from coordinate 92,650,922 downwards.
CTAAGAATTGTTGAACTATAAGGGCTATGAATTTGGAATCAGTTGAATAGATGAGCTGAACCAGACTATTAAAAGTTGTGCATGCATCTGTGTTTTGAAAATAGCGAACCTGTTTGGAGACAGGTTCGCTATTTTCCAAACAAAGATGTTTGTCTGTTCCTTTGCTGTTTCCATGTTGTCTTGGATATTTGATACCCTATATGAGAAGTCCATTGAATACAGATGTGCATGCACATCCAAATGCACATCTTGGCATCAGAAAAGTTAACGTATCATTTGAGGGGAAATCTGTTAGTTTTGCAATAGTTCTGTACACTAGCAAAATAATAAACCTCTTAGACACTGGATGCCAAATCCATAAAAACCAGATACACTGTGCAAGCAGCTGCTATACTATATATTGATAGAGTTACGATGAATTATGCTAGCAAATAGATTATCCAAATATTGATCTTCTTATACTTGTGAATCAGAAGGGAGGGGCCTTTGCTTTATCCTCTGAAAATTGAACGGGCAAATTGCAAAAGTCTTTCAACATTATGCTAGAAAACTCCTGGAGTTACCGTCTCAGGCCCAGGGAATCATATTCAGAATGGGAATACTATTTTTATTTGTGGTTTTGTTTACAGGAGTTATACAGTATACCATGACAGAGGCAAAAGTTCTTAGTATTTGGTTCTTAAGCAATGGGTTGTGAGAGGTCCACTATTTCCTTTATCTAGCAAACAAGTTCCATTTGCTTCATGGAATGCGGTTACACAAGTATCATGGAGACTTATTGGACATTCCCTCTGATGCAATTAGTGATGTCTGGGACAAGTTGCTACCCTCCTCCACATATAATAGTTTGCAGCACTCAGTGAACTTCCTTTTAAAATATATTGAAAAGGGTCACAAAGGGGTAAGAATGTGTGTCTACCGAAAGAAGAATTAGTTTTGCCCGCACTCCCTTTATTTTATTTGAGCTATCCATTTTGAAAGAGTTTAGTACATTATTTAATTTTAAAAACATTACAGAAATGTACTCAGCATCTCCATTCTGCCCTGATTCTGCACAGAGGTTTCAAACAGCATTCAACCGAAATATATTTGGAGAACATACTATCCCAACCTACTTTCTTTGCAGGAGTATATAGTCATTTTATTATATACCGTTAATGATTATATGCAACTTTTCTGCAGCAGCAGCCAAAAAAGCCAACACAATGCTACGTTGCATCAACAGAGGGATAGAATCAAAACCACATGAAGTATTAACACCACTTTATAAGGCTTTAGTAAGACCACACTTGGAATAGTGCATCCAGTCGTGGTCACCATATTATAAAATAGATGCAGAGACTCTGGAAAGAGTGCAGCAAAGAGTAACAAAGATGATTACAAGGGTGGAGGTTAAAACATACGAAGGACGTTGCAGGAATTGGGTTTGCCTAATCTAGTGAAAACAAGGGCTGGGGTGACATGATAGCAGTGTTCCAATATTTGAGGGGCTGCCAGAAAAAAGAGGGGGGTCAATCTATTTTCCAAAGGCAAGGCAAGAAGCAATGGAGGGAAACTAATCAAGGAGAGAAGCAATCTAGAACTAAGGAGAAATTTCCTAAAAGTGAGAACAATTTAACCAGGGGAATGGCTTGTGGGTGCTCCATCATGGGAGGCTTTTAAGAAGAGACTGGACAGCCTCTTGTCCAGAATGCTACAGGGTCTCCTACTTGAGCAGGGCATTTTACTGAAGACCTGCATGGCTCCTTCCATCTCAGTTATTCTCTTAAAAAATAAAAGTTTACAATAGTGAGAGAAATCTACAAGGAACTCCTCCCAACAAGCAAGAATTTTGCACCCTGCAAAATTTGTTCTGTATCGCCACCCATAGAAATGGCATACAGAGCTACTGCTGTTGACTTAAAGCATATAGTAATGACAAAGAATGAAATAGAGCTATAGCAAATTTTCATTGTACAGAAAATGCATAAAATGGCTTTGGTGAAGACAATTCTTAGCATCTTATAATGCTTGAATATACAAGGATGTTGCTTTGAGCTATTTGGATAATTCTAATAATCAGTCTGCTGTCTCTAGATTAAAGATATTACTGTACTATCAGCATCGTTTCCCTTTCCTACCCACATTGGTGTGTTTATTTCTTTGGAAGTAAGTTTCACTATTATTCTATGCCAAAGTGCTTAAAAACCATATGTTTAAAAACTGTAGCTTTAGAAAAGTGGCTGAACCTTAATGCTTTTTTAGTCTTGATTTTGCAAGGTCAGACCTTATGATTTGTTAAATGCTGTTTTATGTTTTATTGGGTTCTAGCTAATGATTTATTCAGCATTATTTAAACAACCAGTGACCTAGTCTAAACTATAAACTAATTCCAGTCTTACTAAGACAATTAAAAAGTAAAGAGACTTAGGAAAACTTTGGATTAGTGCTCCTATCAGGAATTGGATGGTTACACATTTATTTAGGTTGCACTTAAAGAGACTGGTATTCCATTGTACTACCTTCCAGAAATAATATGGTACAAGCACCAGATTTTCCAGCTGGTGGGATTATATTGTAAACCTCAACGTCTTGATTCCCAGTTGGTTAGCTCTTAGGAGAATTGTTGTTCTCAATGCATATTTAGTTTTGCCTTTGTACCTTTTGGTGATGAGACTGTCTCATGAGTATGGAGTATTTGTTTCCCAAGTTTTTTGAATCAGCATTGAGAAAACATCATTACTTCATATAGATTACATACTGGAATTTAACTTTGCATTGATGGGTTACGGCAAGCATCTTACCCTGGACTAGCTGACTTTACTTCAAGAGGCTGAGATGATGTGGTGCAAATTTGCTTTGAGGACAAGCGAAGGATGAAAGCTTGATGACAAATGCTGTTGTTATTACAGTCCAAGATGTGCTTTGCATCACTTGCTGCTCCAGACTGTACAAACCTTGGAATCTCTTCAGTGTCATTCAGTGTCATTCATACAACTTTTAAGTCATCCATGTTTCTGTAGCAACCCCCTTTCTCATCAATTTATTTATCCGACCTGTTGTTTCTTGCAATATGTCATATCAGTTCCACAAGGTTAAGATCTGTGTATCTGCCTGAATACTTCAGAACCTGGATCTAACTTCCAGTAATGACAAAAGGCACAGTAGAGATGGTAACACATTTCTATTTCTACTGATTTACAATGACCATGGACCAAGGGGCTTTAGAAGCACAAGATTTCAGAAAGGAATAGCCCATTCTATCCTGATGGTATGAGAAGGCTGAGAAATTATATAAGTATATAAAATGGAATTGATTCAAGACTAGATGTAAGATACCTTATCTCTTGGTTGTAGTAAACTAAGAGAAAAAAAATTATTTATTATTTATTTAGTTATTTAGTTTGTCAAATATGTAAAAGATAACAGGTAGATGTTAAACATGGACATGAGCACATGAAATGAGTACAAATAAATGGAGACAGTAGGACAGGGACGATAGGCATGCTTGTGCACTTATGGACGCCCCTTACAGATCTCTTAGGAATGGGGTGAAGTCCACAGTAGACAGTTTAAGGAGTTTGAGGAAGTAACAACGGAGTCAGGTAGAGAATTCCAGGCATTGGCCACTCTTGCTGAAGTCGTATTTTCTGCAATCAAGTTTGGAGCGGTTTACCTTGAGTTTGTATCTATTGTGTGCTCTTGTATTATTGTGATTGAAGCTGAAGTAGTCATTGACAGTTAGGACGTTGTAGCAGATGATTTTGTGTACTACGCATAGGTCAGATCATAGGTGGCTGAGTTCTAAGGTTGTCCAAGCCCAAAATTTCAAGCCTGGTGCCATAGGGTTTTCTGTTGTGAGTAGAGGAGTGGAGTACTCTTCTCATGAAATACTTCTGGATTCTCTCAATTGAATTAATATCCGATATACAGTGCAGATTCCAGTATAAAAATCTAATAAATAGAAATAAATTAGTAAATTCAGCTGAAAGTCATTTGAGTCAATGGAAAAGAAGAAAATAAATTCTTTGGACTAGATTTAAAAATATGTCTTCTGCAAGGTCTTGCTTAATTAACTATTGTTAATTAAACCATGTTTTTTTCTAGAGATGAAAAAGGGTGATTATACTCTTAAGGCATGTTTTAATGAAGTTAGATATTTGTTTCTATCAGAATCTATCATTCCTAGTATTGCTTTGCAAGCAGGGGAATTTATAAGATATTTTAAAATTTGGAGGTATATCATTCAATTAAATCACTTGTATTTCAACCAAGGTAATTTTATTAAGAATACGAGAACATTATTTGCTCTGAGGTCATAAGCTCTTTCTCTGAAGAAGGGGGCCAATGGAATATTCATGATTTCCAGTGGGGCAACCATGAAAATCTATTACGGTAACTAAACCTCATCCCATAATACTGTAAATATCAGCCTTTAAGACTGCTGAAGGATTGTTGTTGTTTGTATATAATAGTTACTGCCAGAGAAAAAAAAGTAAGCTTCCCAATGAGACATGTGTATGCATGTGATCTCAGCAATAACTATTTAGATTTGTAGCCAAATGACTAATGGCACTTAAAAAACTTAATTTTTACCAGAGGATGATTTTTTTTTTTTAAACTACTTAATTTTTGAATGTCTTTCAAAGAAAGCACAACTTTCCTTGATGTGCTCATGTTCTTTGGCCATCTCTCATGTTGTGAACCATGAACTCTATGCTTTACTCTGAAATAAGTGTTGATACCCTAATTCTAGGAAATCCCTGCAGATGATTGAAAAATATACATATGATCTTAATGCTTCAAATTGTATCCCTGGTACTCCAGAAAGCTTGTAAGGTGAAGTGGGACGTTTACAAATCCTGACTTCAGAGACTGAAGTTGATATAAAGTTTTTGTAATTTCTGAGAGATTAAAAAAAACCCTGAATTTCCCTTAAACATTTTCAGTGTTACCTAAGGCTGCTCTTACGTATTCTGTACTTTTCCATTTACACTCATAATCCTCAAAACCTGGACTGAAAATAAATATCAAATCAATATCTGAAAGTAAATGTTAAACATTTTAGTGATAATTTGATTTTCATTAGTGTGAAGGAATTGAGATTCTGGAGGAGTAGATAAAAGTACAAATTATTTATCTATTTCGATATCTATTTATAGATATGAATATCTATTATTTATTTATTTAAAATATTTATATAGCCATCCATCTTATAACCAACTCCGGGCAGCTGCCACTCAAAGTTTCCGAAAAAAGTTAAATAGGTGATAATTAACAAAGGAGTAGAGATATCTAACCACCCCTATGACTCTGAAATAATTTCCTGCTCACATCTAGCCACATCATAATACCTAAAAATAATAATAATAATAATTTAGGGCACTATATCTCTCACATTTAACTTCACTTGAAATCTTGGAAGAATTAGGCTGGAACAACAAAGTCATCAAGAGCTCACCAGATATATCAGCTTGGTCTGATCTTTGCACACAAATATGCTGGGCTTTACATTTGGGTATCTTCAGATCCCGTATATCAGGGGTCCCCAACCTTTTTTGCACCAGGGACCGGTTTCATTTTAAAGAAAATTCTGCGGACCGGCTGGCGTAGAGGAGGAGCGGGGGGGGGGGGGGGGAGGAACAGGCAGTGCATGTGCACGTGGGGGGGAAGGGGGAACAAGCAGCGCATGCGCATGCGGGGGGGAGTCAGCTCACTCGGCCCTCTAGGGCAGGGGTCTCCAACCTTTGCAACTTTAAGTCTGAACGACTTCAGCTCTCAGACTTCTCCAGCCAGCTTTGCTGGCTGGAGACCTCTGGGAGCTGAAGTCCTTCAGACTTAAAGTTGCAAAGGTTGGAGACCCCTGCTCTAGGGCCTCCAACGGCATGAATGGCTGCGCATGCGCATGTGGGGGGGGGAGTCAGCTCACTCGGCCCTCTAGGGCCTCCAACAGCGTCTGGTGCATGCTCTGCCCAGGGGGCTGCCCCTTCCTCCTCCTCTCCAGCCCTGCGGCCCGGTTCCTATCAAGCCATGGACCGGCACCGGTCCACGGCCCGGGGGTTGGGGACCCCTGCCATATATGACTAGTTTATGCAAACTGAAATTTAGCCTTCTACCTACCAGATAACATTTCCCATAGCATAGATGTGAGCTTTAATCCAACACTTCTGGTTTGGTTACTTCAAAGAAAATAGACAGCACTAGAACCACTTGCATGAAATCATACTATTATAAAGTAAAAATTCATTGGTGTTATCCATATTCTGAAGAGCTCAGCGACATGAGGGCATAATCCTTAAAACATACCTATACATTTGAACAAACTAGGTACCAATACATACATGATGAAACCAAGTATTAGGGCAGTGCTTCTCAACACTGGGAAATTCTGGAAGTTGTAGTTCACACATCTTAAAGTTACTAAGATTAAGAAACTACCGTATGTATTAGAAGAATGGAAGCTCCTTGCTGTCCTCTGTGGCTGAACTACAATCCCCAGGGATCTTGGGGGCAGTTCTGAAGAATGCTGAAAGCTGCAATTCAGGGACATCTGTAGAACCACAAATTTTCAACTCTTGCAGCTGAAGTGAAATAATAATTTAGTAAAGTATAAATGCCTTAATATGAGCTTCACATACTGTTTCCTGAAGGCTTCCAAGAATAAAATACAATGTTGTGACTGCTAGCTGCCAAAAGCTCTACATTGAACAGTTGCATTGGAGGTCAGTTTTCCAAAGAAGAATGACAAAAAAGGCAAATGTCAGCAAGATGCCCCCTTCATTGATGAACTATCAGAAAAATACCAGGATCATTAAAGAAAATAAGAGAAAGGATGGTAGGAAAGAATGGAAAATTCTATATATTTGTCCTCAATTTTATACAATACTGCTATTTAAGTTGCTTTGGAAGGTCTCCATCTAAACCTTAATATATCTGTAGATTGTTGCTGGACCATCCTTTTTTAATCACAAATATGGCAGTGTAAAATAAGGGCTTCCCCAAAAGGAGATAAACTGAGGATAATCCCAATTTTTGAAAACAGCTGATAGAATAGAATAGAATAGAATAGAATTATTTATTGGTCAAGTGTGATTGGACACACAAGGAATTTGCCTTTGGTGCAGTGGTAGGTTCCAGGCGATATGGCCTGGTACGGCCGTACCAGTAGTAGCCAGGAGCAGTGACCACCATACCAATATGGTCGCTCGTTTGGCTCACCCACCCACCCGCGTTCCATCCCATTGCGCCAACCCATTGCGCATGCGCACTTAGCAAGCACCGCCTGCGTGACCTCCACCAAGAATATATGCACCAAAGCAGTGGTGGGTTCCGGATCCTGGCACAAGCCAGTCCGCTGAGCACTGGGCCGGGCATCAGGCGCCTGGCACCATGCGCAGCATACTGGCTAGTGCCGGAATCCAGAACCCACCACTGCTTTGGTGCATATACTCTCAGTGTATATAAAGAAAAATAAAATAGAGTACATTCATCAAGAATAATCAGATACCACACTTAATGACATAGATAATAAGCAGTCAAATTATACTAGGAAACAAATAAAACAATATAAAATTTAAAGATACAAGCAACATGGTTATAGTCGTAAGTGGAAAGAGATAGGTACTAGGAAGGAAGAAAAGAATAATAGTAATACAGTCTTAGTAGATAATATGGCAGTGTTGTGGGGATTAGTTGTTTAGCAGAGTGATGGCATTTGGGGAAAAACTGTCCTTGTTTCTAATTGTTCTGGTGTGCAGTGCCCTATAGCAGGCGTTCCCAACCTTTTTGGCACCAGGGACCGGTTTCATTTTAAAGAAAATTCTGCGGACCGGTGGGCATGGCTCGGCCGGCGTAGAGGGGGAACAGGGGGGAGGGAGAACAGGCGGCGCATGTGCACGCGGGGGAGGTGAGTTGGCTCACTCGCCCCTCTTGGCCCCCAACGGTGTGAGCAGCCACGCCTGCGCTCTCCCGCCCCCAGTGCATGCTCTGCCCAGGGGGCTGCTCCCTCCTCCCTCCTCCTCCTCTCCGGCCCTGCGGCCCGGTTCGTATCAAGCCACCGACTGGCACCGGTCCATGGCCCGGGAGTTGGGGACCCCTGCCCTACAGCATAATTTGGAGGGTAGCAGTTGAAATAATTTATGTCCAGGATGTGAGGGGGTCTGTAGTTATTTTCACAGCCCTCTTTTTGACTCGTCTACAGGTCTTCAAAGGAAGGAAGGCTGGTAGCAATTGTTTTTTCTGCAGATCTAAATATCCGTTGAAGTCTTGTTGGGTTGTGGAGCCAAACCAGACAGTTATAGAGGAGCAGATGACAGACGCAATAATTCCTCTGTAGAACAGAATCAGCAGCTCTTTGGGCAGTTTAAGCTTTCTGAGTTGGCGCAGAAAGAACATTCTTTGTTGTGCTTTTTTGATGACATTTTTGATGTTAGGTGTCCATTTTGATACTGTTGATACTGTGTTGTCTAGTATTGTAAGAGGAGGTAGTGTAGGAGGGTTTCTCTTAAAGTCTACCACCATTTCTACGGTTTTGAGCATATTTAGTTCAAGATTGTTCTGGTTAGTTGTTCAACCTCCCGTCTGTATGCAGATTCATCGTTGTCTCGAATGAGACCAACCACTGTTGTATCCTCTGCAAACTTCAGTATTTTAACCGAGGTTAAAATTTTAGTAGAGCCACAGATTGTATCATGTATCTGACGGCAGACACAGCTCTCTAACGCAGAGTTTTCCAAACACTGTTCTAATGCATAATTCTTAGTAGTGACGGTTGACATACATCTGCCCTTTGGGATGTAAGGGTTTGGCTTATTAGTCACTCTCAGCTTCCCCCCTCCCCAGTGGACTGAAGTTCTTGTTCTGCCAAAGACCAAAATGTATTGCTTTTATTCCCTCCCTCGTGTCTCCATTAAGGCCTTGCCATTTCAGAGACACACCCGTCAGCTGGCTCTCCACTGTTCAGTTTCCTTCTCCTCAGGAAATGTTTGCCCTTCTGTGTTTCCGGCAATGTTTGCCCTTCTGTGTTTCCGGCAACTGCAGAGCATGTCCATTATAGAATCACTATACAGTGGAGGAGAGGATGTGCTGGAGATGCCTCATATTTTGCTTGGGTGGCTAGGTAGGCTGTTCTGTGCAAAAATAATAATCATCATCATCATTTCGGGCTTAGAATTCTGAGCGATGACATCCACACGTCTTAAAGTTTCCACGAGAAATTAACAGCATTTAAAAATATATTTCTTAAAACAAAACAAAAAACACAGAATTGTTTAGATCAGTGTTTCTCAACCATGGCGACTTTAAGTCCTGTGGACTTCAACTCCCAGAATTCCCCAGCCAGCATAGCTTTAGGATTCTGGGAGTTGAAGTCCACAGGACTTAAAGTCGCCAGGGTTGAGAAATACTGATTTAGATTGATCTCTGTTGCTCCTGCTGAAGTAAGGAACTGTGGGTCCAGGATTTTTATTTTTATTTTTATTTTTAAAAAGCCAGCTGGGCAGGATGGATAGTAGGAAAATGAGACTGGAAGACAGATGAAAAAGAAGGGAAATTCTGTGACAGACACAACCTGTGGACAAGCTTTAAATAGCAACAATCTTGAAAACTGAATAACAATCACAGATCTTTCTATCCAACCCCTCTCTCTATCTGTTCAATTACAGGCTATTTCTGGGGGACTGTCAGGAGTGCCCAAGAAAATGTCAGGTGACAGCTTGTCAACCAAAGCCCTAAAGGTAAGCACGTAGCCGTTTCGAAAAACACATTTCTCTCTGTAATATTTTGCAAGCTGGGTCTCCTAGAGATTTCATGTCCTTTCCATAAAACTCTGGTATTCTGCTATAACATATTGATCATCACGGCTTAAATCAGTGATTATTATCTGGCATTAAAAAAAAAAAAAGCATCATCCAGAGTTCTTATTGGAAGAAAAGTATACCTTGCAAACTCTATAGCAGAGGTCTTCAAACTTGGCGACTTTAAGACTTGTGGATTTCAACTCCCAGAGTTTTGGGAGTTGAAGTCCATAAGTCTTAAAGTTGCCAAGCTGGGGACCCCTGCTCTACAGAATTTGTGCTCAATTTGTGTACATCTCCTTTCCCTTGACCTTCTTTGCAGTTATTCTAGCCCCACCTTTTACTTTCCCTCTTCTTTGTGCCCTTGCTTTCCTGTTCTCTCTTCCCTCCATTTCTCCATTTTTTTATCCCTTCCTGCTTGTGGTGTTGTTCACTTTCTCTTTTGGCCTCACCCTCTTTTCAGAAATGATGAACATGTGTGTGGAAATTTGTATGGAATTAAATTATTTTCAATAAACTGATACGGGACTTCTTTTTAAAGAATAGCCAGTCTGTAATCCACCCAGTTGCTGAAGCACATATGGACGCATATTTGCAAATGGGTCTGGCAGCATTGAGCCAAAAAGGGAAGGATGTTCTCTGTCTTTCCTAATGCAATTTTCCTCTCTGAGAGTTATTGCACTGATGTGGCTTTGTTAATGTGAACTATAAATTCTTGCCATACATATGCATACACAAACACATTTTGGCAAGCTGGGCCCCTTTTAATTTTCTGAGAAATATTTGAAGAACGACACTTGCTTTCCATATAAGTATTTTCCCTGCTTGTTTCCAAGAAAGGAAACAACAAAAAATTGAAACTATTGCCTCCCCATTTTTAAGATTGCCACATTGTTTGTTTAATAACAACAGCACTTAGACTTATATACCGCTTCGTGATGCTTTACAGTCCTCCCTAAGCGGTTTCAAGAGTCAGCATATTGCCCCCAACAATTTGGGTCCTCATTTTACTGACCTTGGAAGGATGGAAGGTTGAATCAACCTTGAGCCGGTCAGAATCAAACTCCTAGAGTGAGCAGTGACTTAGCCTGCAGTACCGCATTCTAACCACTGGGCCACCACAGCTTTTTAAACACAAACCTGGAGGACAGAGGCAATCTATTATTATATGCAGGTAAAGTAAGGACTGGTGGAGGTGTGTCCTGCAGAGAAGTCACAGAAATTGCCAAGGGAAGCCAGCCCCTCCTTTATATTTAAGTAAAGAAATGCACTCTTTATTGCCAGTCTCTACCAGTTACATTTTTTTAAAGCAAAAATCCAGGGCAGTAATTTTGAGAACTGTATTTACCTGCTTTAGTGTTCTAGAAGAGGAAATCCAACACATTAATTTAGAACAGATTTTGTATGAAACATCCAGGGGTAAGTATGCTCACCCCAAGGTTTTTTGAGGAGTCAACAATTATTGTCCGCAAGCTGATGAATTTTGTGAAAAAGACCAGCAGCTAAGCAGGTATTAGGAAATTATGATAATATCATAGTGACAATATTCAATTATAACTTTGTTTCTAGTAGCAATGCATGATTTGCAGAGGAACACTGTGCTATTGTTTACATGCCTTTGTTTTCCTGAGACCATTAGAAATTGTCAACTGATTAAATAAAATAGTTTCAAGCAATATGTAGTCTAAGTGGGGAAACCCAAACTAGGTTGGTTTATTTGGCCAAATGGTCACTTCCTTCTAGTTGTTTATTGCTCCAAAACAATTTGAATAGGAATGGGTATTCCTGCTATGTTCCTATAAGATGGAAAAGTCAGGACAATAAAGTGTTGATTCACTAACTTTTGCTTAGAAACACCTCAAGGCAGAGAAATTGCAAATTCTGTTCATAAGAAGTGTTTGGAAATTGACCTGGAATGCAGCCAGTAGCATCTGAACTGCAGCAGGAAAATATCACATGTGTCTCACACCAATATTGAGCAATGCTTAGTCAGTGTTATATGATAATCTCGATGTCCTCAAAAGCTAACATCTCATATACAGTATGTAGTTACTTTCTCCATGGAGAGTTTGGAAACAGAATTTTTCTTCTGTTTCTACACAGTCCTACATAAGATTGCACTGTAAATGGTCTATTATCTCAGTCATAAAAGATTGTATCAAACCAATTTTAAGATTTCCATCCATCTTTCAAAAATGCTTTATAAGAGAAAAAAATGAAATTTACATAGAAAGCCGTTTCGGTATACTAATTGATGCACTGGATGAAAGGGTTAATACAATAAAGTTATGGGGGAATTACATAAAAGAAATACAAAATTTTATATTTGGTTGTAATTTCTGCTGCTATGAAATAATAACAGTGATAAAATGAGATTAAATAAGTCTTTAAAGAAATATAGTGATGGGAATAAATTCAGACTGAGCTAGTCTTACTTTGATCCTACTTATTTAGTTGATGGGTAACTTTTATTGATTCAGTTGACACTGATTTAAGTACACAACTCCTCTACTGAGCAGTAAATTCCATTGAGTTCATTGGCATCAATTCCTGGCTAAATGATTTAAAGATCTTAGTTGAGTTTCCAAATTTCAAAATCTTATAATAAAACCAATTAATTTTATTGTGAGGGATTTATAATATAATTATTACAGTATAGGAGGGGGAAACCCTAATTCAAAGAACGTTGCAGAAAATATATACAAATATATAAAAATAGCAATGCCTACATACTTTGCTACAAACGGTTCCCCTGTTGTTGTTGTTGTGTTATTCTTCTAGACTCCCATTGCTCTTTCCAGTTGTTGTTGTTGTTGTTGTTGTTGTTCCCGTACTTGTACATCTGATTCTCAACTATTTGATCCTTTTCTTAAACAGATCAAACGGGAGATGGGTGAGAACACACCACATCTTTCAGATGAGGAGCTTATGGGATTGTCAGTGCGGGAACTTAACCATCATCTGAGAGGCCTGTCCAAGGAGGAGGTAGCCAGATTGAAGCAACGTCGGCGCACTCTGAAGAATCGTGGCTATGCGGCCAGCTGCCGAGTAAAGCGGGTGTGTCAAAAGGAGGAGCTGCAGAAGCAAAAGACAGAGTTAGAAAGGGAAGTTGATAAGCTAGCGCGGGAGAATGCTGCCATGCGCCTTGAGCTGGACGCCCTGCGTGGCAAGTATGAAGCACTGCAGGGCTTTGCCCGCACAGTCACTGCTCATGGCACTGCCGCGAAGGTGGCGACTGCCAGCGTTATCACCATTGTCAAATCTGGTTCCAACCAGGCCACCTACTCCTAGTGCCTACAAGCCGAGCCATGAACTAAGTCCTGTTGCCATGCCTCTGCACAGCTCTTACCTAAAGTGGCTGTAGCTGCACTGGCTCTTTCCTTCTCCCACTTTTGTTCCAGCCACTGGAGGAGACACAGTTGACTTGAAGACCAAATGGCTAAATGTTGAACTTTGTCCTTAGTCCTTGCCTTCATTGGAAGATTGTGGGAAAGTGGTGCCCAACTTGTGTGTAATTTTAGCTGTCAGTTATTTGTGAATTGGATTACAGTGGCCAGTTATTTTTCTTTTCCATTTTATATTTGTTAGGTTTTCTTCTCTGCTGCTTCATACCTTACGACTGATTAAATGTAAAACAGAGAGGTTTGAAAATGAGATCATAGTTGGAAATGCTGCTTCAGAGAAGTTTTGACAGCAATTATAGAGAAAGGCAGATAGCTTCTACCTGATGGGGGGGAAAGGGGATGCCAAGGTTGAAGTCTCCTTTTAATGTCTAAAACCTAGTGATTATAATAATCCAGATGTTATCAGAGGATATCAATTTCCCAGTTTCTTGGTGAGTTGTTCAGATCCAAGTCTAGGTATTCATGTATAACCCTGTCTGCTTTTTGTTGTAAACCATAGTTCCCAGTTACCTACTGTTTAATTCAGAGCCTCTTGATCGCTTCAGCATGAAATTGTTGTTTTACAAGAATCAGTCTGAGCCTCTGATGAGTAGACATTTAAAAATGGTCAAGAAAAGTGTTATTGCTTGGTGACTGCAAGGGTGATGGAAAAACAGATCACAAAAGGGACATGGTCAAGAAAAGAGCTAGTTGCTGCTAACCCAACCTAGGAAGAAATAAAGGAATTATGCCCATTGCAGTGATTGGAGAGACAATCTCTCTGCAACTGTGCGTGGATGCAGCTGTGCTCCAAATACTCTTTTGATTGTAAAAGTGCTCTTTTGCTGAGGTTATAAGAAAATAGGAGAGAGAGAGAGAGAGAGAGAGAGAGAGAGAGAGAGAGAGAGAGAGAGAGAGAGAGAGAGAGAGAGAGAGAGAGAGAAGGAAGTGAGAAAAGTAAAGAGGGAGTGTATTAAATGAGGCAGGGGTGGATAAAGCAAGTGAGACTGATGGATAGTGAAGGGGCATCAGAATTACAAGTGAAGTTCTAGAGAAGACACTGAGGTCTAAAACGACAAGTTCCATGAGGGTACCAACCAACAGAATGTAATCAAGAGACCCTTTTGTATTTTCTTTCTGTTTTTGCATTGGCAAAATACTAGAAATAGAAACTCAGGAAAGAAATATACCCAACTATTACAGAGATGAAGACATTTTATGTTCAAGAGAACCAAGCTATACGAAGGTTGGCCCAACCCAAGAAGCAATTGGGTGTGGGGTTCTGAGAGGTTCAGACTCAGTCATAATCTGATGGGGTGTAACCCAGCACATCTCTTTCAGTTGCTTTTTTCTCCCAAAAGCAAGTTGAGAAAGATCCAGTCACTTACATAGAACAAGGAAAGGAGGCTTCAGTTGGAAAAAAAACATTGGTGAGGAATATAGTTCCTCTGTGCTGTTTTGTGGCCTAATTTTTGTCCCATTCAGCTATATAAAATGGAAGATGCATTTCTATTGAGGAAAGTGTAGTAACTGAAGTTCAAAATGCTTTTCTTCTTTTTATCTGAAGGATGCGTTTTCACAAGAGCAGCAAAATAGCTTGAATCATAGCCAAAAATAATTTATGTCATGAAACTAAAACCTAGCTTGGTCTAAGCTAGCACAATGGCAGAGTTGGGTTCTCCTGGATGCCACTGTGTTTGTCTCTTGTTCTTTTAAGATAATATTCTCATATGCACTTAGTAGGATTTACTGTAAAAAACCACACTGTTTAAAATGTTTACAATCACAATCTTGCCCCTTTCATTGTAGCAGCTTTTATACCGTCCAGTGGTTTTCCAGATGCATTCTGCCATGTTGGCTGGAAATGTGTATTGCAGAGAACACAAACATAGAGAAAACTGATCCCATTCAAAAGCCTAACTTAGTAAACACACAGACTTAAACAGTGTATTGTTTCCCTTTCTCTGCCATGCTGTCATGAATCCCATATGTCATTTAAACCAAACTGCCTGCATGTACACACAGAATATTAGTAGCACTGGACTTGTAGAATCAGCTATTGATATACTGCCTATCTGTATGCCTTTTTGGCCAAGCAGTTTTAGCCCATTGCCTTCTCATTTTAAAGTGGGTATGAAATTTTACACCAAGCATGGATGATATGAGAATAGCACATCTGTATCAAGAGACACTGGCAGCTCCATTGCTTAAGAAACTGGGAGGTTTATACACCTGGGAGACATGGATACAGTAATTCTGGAGAAAGCATGGAGAAGGGTTAGATTAGAAGACTTAGGAAAGTACCTTCTTCCATTAAATATATGTTGCTAACATAAGAACCAGTGAGTATTTGTGGGTAATCATTTCCAGGCATGTGCCAGTGACTTATTTAAGAGGCAAATATGATCCATTTTTAAAAAAGACATATGGTTGGGTTTACCCATCCTGCAGCTTAACGTGACTTCTACCCCTAAGATGGAATCAGCTTCCAAACCAGTGTTGTCCATCCTTCCTCTCCAACCTTTTGATCCTTAGTGGGGATTCCCTCTTTAACGTTTCTACCCTTGTTCACCCTATTTTTCCTTGTTCCTACCCTGTGATTTATTTATTGCACGAATATAAGTTATTTTCACATTCTTTATGCCGTTCTGCCTTGTGGCACGGCCGGGATGTTGGTACAGAGCTGTACTTTATATTTTATATATGCAAATCACATTTTATCTTCTATAGAGCAAGAAAAAAAGTACTTATTTATTTTCTGACTTACAGTAAGTGTCCTGCCAGACTCCTCTGTATTTTGTAGAATTTACAAATAAAGCCAGATTTTTTTTCCAAAATGGAGAAACTGAAAATAAGTGATATGTGCTCTTTTCTTGTGAAAATGAAAGGGATTGTGCTGATGATCTAGGAATCAATTCTGGGATTTTCATTGAAAATGTATAATTATACAGCATTAATTTTATGGCTGCTGGTCATTTGCAGACATAGTAGAGAATATGCCATGCACTTTTAGGAGCTTTCAACATCAGGTAAGGTTGGGGTGGGTGGGTAAAAATCTGCTTCTGAGTTCCTGTAAACCACTATTAGGATTATTTTTCCACCTTTTAAAGACAATGGGTGCATCTCTTATTTAAGTGCACCGCAAAGTGCTTATGTGATTTGGCCAATCACAAGACACATTTTTGTGAGAAAGCCAATAAGATTAAAATACTGTACAAATCATTAATCCGATCTTAATAAAACATGAAACATGCCTAAATATAAAAATACATAAGTACTCATTTAATCTACAGTACAATTTCCAACTTTTTAAAATACCTTCTGAGGCTAAAGAGAAATAATTTGTTTGCCATTATTTTGTGGCCGAGGTTAAATCTGAGATCCAAAGTGCAAATCCAAAATCTTATTTTTCTAACCTTCATTCTGTATCCTTCTTTCACAGTTGCACAACCAAATGTAGCACCCAAGGGTCCCTCATCAAAGTTATCAATTTCTCTTTCAGGTTACCTTTAAGCCCGTATGGTTTCTCCTCCATCCAGATCACACTCAACCCCATGCCCCCTCAATCCTACCTGAGTATAAATACAAACATTTCAACACACATGGACTGCAGATATTCAGGGAACGACTTGATGGAACAGATATTTGGAAGCCCTTCTCATGGTTACTGTGCAGAGTTATCAATACTTCTCACTTTCTCGACACTGCGAGCACTGAAAGCCAGTCATTTACTCTTCTTTCCTCTTTTCTGAGGGATGACAGAGCCCCAAAGTCCTGGGGAACAACTGTGGCAGTGGCCTGGTGAACATGTTTTTCGGACCACTTTCTAAATATAAATATGTGGAGCATTTTATCTGCATAAGGGAAGAGGATTACATATAGGTTTTTTTGCTCCAGCACAAGTAATTTCATGGTAGATGGACTGCTTTGCTCACTGTTTCAAAATGAAGCATTTGTAGCTTTGCTTTATCCTATCATAACAATCACCAATTCACTGTAAACGGAGATTCAAACTGTAAACAGAGATTGAGTTTTGAATCAAGCCAATAAGGAAGCTGTAAGGACTGAGGAGCAGCAGTTCCCAGGCTAAAGAGACCTTTAGATATTAATATATCTCTGGGACCTTCTAAGGGTATCAAAAAAGCAATCAAATATCTCCTAGCTTCAAAGGGCAGACAGAAAAAGTTCAGAGTTTAAACTCTGGAGCATTATATATTTATGAAGGCTCTGACTTCTTGACTTTGTGGTGAATAGTCAGCTGTTGTGTTAAGACCTTCTCGTCTGCAATAATAATTCTACCTTAGCTGAGTCACATCTAAGCATCTTCTGCCAAGTGCTGAATAAGATATTAAAAGGTTGAAGAGCAGTGATTTACTGCTGAAGCACAGTGTGAAGTGTGAAGAAGTAAATTGGCTTTCTTATAAACAAACAGGCAAATTCTTGCATACAGATCTCACTGTATATTAAAACCAGGGGTGGGTTCCTGCCAGTTCTAACCTCTTCTATAAAAGAGGTTCCACAAATCTACAGTGCCGTTTAGAACCGGTTCCAACTCCCTTCCCCCACCCGTCCGCACGTCATCAAGATGAAGAACGAGAGGAGGAATTCTGGGAGTTGAAGTCCACAAGTCTTAAAGTGTCAAGTTTGAACACCCCTGGAGGGTTTTTTTTCTAAAGGGTTAGGGGTGCAAGGATCTTGTAACTTGACAGTTTAAGACTTGCGTGCTTCAAATGCCAGAGTTTCTGAGCCAACATTTTGGTTGTTAAGGAAGAGCATTGTTAAGTGAGTTACAACACATTTTACAAGTTGGCTATGCCCACCCAATCATATGACTGCCAAGCCACTCCCACCTGGTCACATGGCCGGCAAGTCACTCCCACCTGGTCACATGGCCGGCAAGCCAGTCCCACAAAGCAGGCCCACAGAAGAGTTTCTAAAAAAATTTGAAACCCACCACTGATTAAAACATACTGATAGAACCCTATAAACAGCCTCGTCCAGAGCATTTTGTATTTTGAGATACATTTATTTTAGTTGAGTACTTTAGTTCAGTAACTGGCACATGTCCTGAAAGAAAATGTCTGAATGAGAGAGTTTTGGAAGGATAAATCAGATCTCACTGATACTGAAGAATGACCATGCATTAATAAACAGGAAGTTTCCTGACTAAATGAAACCACAGTCGTTGCAGCTGTGCACATCTAGCCCAAAAAGCAGCAGAAGAAACAAAATTACAACTGCCATGTGCACGAAAGTATTAAAATAGTGCCATAGGGACCCTTGTTATATGCAGACCACTAAGCAATAGGTGCCAACGAGATGAATATGGAGAAAAACAGCTAGAAAAAAAAACCCTTCTCCTGGAATGTGGCCTCCAGGTCAGAGTTTGGCAACTGGACTTGCCTATTCCACATTCCATAGACTTATCATCATTATAAAAAGGTTCCTATTTACATACAGGGGGAAAGCGCGCACGCACACACATGCACACACACGCACACACACACACACACACACACACACACGCTCAGAGGTTACTTAAGGGGCTGGTTCTATCAGCAGCTCAAAATTAATGTTTCTAAGTAAATTGCACTTGGCCCATTTCAATGAAACATGACTGCAGTAGTCACAGTTTTGAAAAAAAAGCTCAGTGGGACAGAGTGGGAAGGTTTAACAAATTATTTTCTTGGCAAAACCATGTTAAGTAGCATTTACCCATTACCTGGAGCAGTATTTCCTCCACTAACAGTTTGGTACCATTTAATATTTTCTGCTTAGGAGCAAAAGGCAACCTGCAATCTCCGTCTCCTGTATAACATGTAATAATGAACGCTAGGCTAAATATCAAAAGTTTACGATAAACTATAAATGGATCTGAATTGATGCATGGCTGTAGTGAAATGCAATCGTAATAAGAGAATAGAAAGAGCTGCCAATTTTGTCTAATGTTAAGATCCCACAGATGAAGGAGGCCATCTTGGTAGAAAAACAGATGAAAGGTGTCAAGCAGTTTATACATTTAGTTATTGATTTGTTACAATTCAAATGCAACTCTTGGGCCAGTTTGTAAAGAACAAAAAATGGTACCAACAGCGCAAACCATGTTGCAGCTATACAGATTCCTATGGAATGAAACTGAAAATCCTTTCCCTTTGAAACTTGGCCTCTTGGTGTTTTTCCACCAGACTTTGATTTCAGTAGCCTACTAGATGGTATAATTGGAAGCATGGCATAATGGTATAGTTGTTCAGTCCAACATTGCTACTCAACTGATGGCAAATGGAGGAATCCAGGTGTGTATCCTCATTTCTGCCATGGACCAAACGGAATAAACTGCAAATCTTTGTTATGGCAGGTAAGAATGACTTTTTCTCTTTGGAAAAAAAACAACCCCTGATCCATACAAAATCTTCTCACATACAAAAGATGGAGGCTATATAAAAAGTGGATGAAAACAGATGACTGAGTTGTGAGACAAGAGAAATTAAACTATTACAGACAGGTAGATTGTATTTTGCAGAAGGATTTATCCTAAAAATTACAGATGGAAGCTGCTTTAACTGTAGAAGGGCAGTGGACATGATTATCTTTGAACCATCAAGGACATTCAAAGAAAGCTATAAAAGGTAAAGGTAAAAGTTCCCCGTGTACTAGTTGTTCCAGACTCTAGGGCAGTGGTTCTCAACCTTCCCAATGCCGTGACCCTTTAAGACATGTTGTGGTGACCAACCATAAAATTGGTGTCTCGGTTCCTAAGACCATCAAAATATATGTGTTTTCCGATGGTCTTAGGCGACCCCTGTGAAAGGGTCGTTCGACCCCCAAAGGGGTCCTGACCCACAGGTTGAGAACCACTCTCTAGGGGGTGGTGCTCATCTCCGTTTCAAAGCTGAAAAGCCAGCGCTGTCGAAAGACGTCTCCGTGATCATGTGGCCGGCATGATTAAACACCAAAGGCACAAGGGAATGCTGTTACTTTCCCACCAAAGGTGGTCCCTATTTTTCTACTTGCATTTTTACATGCTTTTGAACTGCTACGTTGGCAGAAGCTGGGACAAGTTACGGGAACTCACTCCATTACGTGGCGTTAGGGATGCAAACTGCTAAACTGCTGACCTTTCTTTCAGATAGACAAGCTCAGCGTCTTAGCCACTGAGCCACCACGTCCCTAAAAAGAACACTATAGGGAAATGGAAAAAGCCCCATCAGACCAATTTTGTTTCATGATCAAGGGCATCATTTAATATTGTGAGCTGACCAGAGTTAACCCATGGTAAGAAAGGCAGCCAATAAATGTGATAAATAAATAAAATAAATAAATGTACACTGGTACTGTTGAAAGAACCTCATTTTGGGAAAGTCGTGCACAGAAGCCAGAAATGTTCTTCTGAGAAACGTGTTTGTCATAAACAGAATATTTTGAAGCTATCTATCCTGTGCCCAAGTGGTAGGAGAAATTAATTAAAATTAAAAAGTGATACCATAAAGTACTTCCTTTGAGAAGCAGTTGTATGCTCTTCGGTTTTCAGCCAGACTATGGAAAGTATCTTTTCAAATCAAGGTACGTGAAGTGTCTCTTAAAACAGATACTTTTGCCACTGTGATTTCACAATCTGTCTACAAGTTTTGAAAAATATTTTATTTCCATCTGAAACCCCAGAAGAAGGCCTCATATTGCCTTGGGTATTTGATAGTCAGTTCCAAAATCAGAGGAACAAAATCTGAAATGTATGTATCTGTGGTCAGACTTTTGGACAGGAATATTATCTGAGTGAAGCATTGGCTTAATTAATTAATTCTTCAGTTGGCTGAGGAATTCTGGGAGTTGAAGTCTATATATCTTAAAGTTGCTGAGGTCGCCCCTAATACTCATCTCTAGGCCAAGAAGCAACTAATGGTCAATGTGTATATGAAGATGTCATTGCAGAGCCTGACAAAGAAAGAGAAAGTATAAGGATTCCTCCCATACAGGTAGTTTAAAAAAGAATCCATTCCATATTCACTCCATAGAGCCACAATCGAATCAACTGTACTGCTGCCCAATATAAAAATAGAACCAGAGGATAATCCAATATGAAAAGACTGAGGTAATCAATTAATCAACATCTCGTTGGTACTCAAGCAAAATGGAAGTGTTTGTAGTTGCATTCCTGAAAGCAATAGCATCGTTTTTTGCAGGTTTGCAAAAATTCTGAAAAAATGGTCCTCCTTATGAATAAATAAATAGCAGAGAAATGTTTGCACTTTTTCTGAATAATTTCAGATCATGTTTACACGGAACTCAGACCAAAAAGAGCAGAACAAGTTTGTCAAAAAAAAAAATGCAGATCCTTTTCTTTACAGCTGATGTTCTTCCACAGTTTGCAGGTGTTTGGATACTCTCAGTGCTTGATGCAGCTAGTGGGTTTTGGCAGATCCAGTTACACTCAGACAATGCCAAATTAACCATGTTTATTAGGCCATTTGGTACATTTTTCTGTAAAAGATCACCACTTGGGATTTTTAGCCCTTTTGAGTTCTTCCAGGGGGAAATGTGCGTTCCTACAACATCTGGAGGCTGTTTTGGTTTTTATAATCTTGAAAATATTCGGGATTAAAGTCATAGTAGGTATGAGTATGGTCAGTGACAGTTTTAAATCCGATAAAATTCATATGGTGCAAACTGAACTAAAGCAAAGAACCTTATGACTGAAAAAAAAATCACAATTCTGGAACATCACCTTAAATAAGATCAACTTGAGTTCCAAAAAAAGTGGAACTATTATAGGAAATAACCTTCCGGAACATAGATTTTATCAAGGAGATTTGGAAAGAAGAACTGTTACAAGATGTAAACGAAAGAGGAGGACTGGGTTTACCGGATTTCAGATTTATTTTGCAATTTGTGGTTGGTCTGGATGAAAGAACGGATGCTGCTGAGAAACAAGTGATATTTAGAGTTAGAACAGGGGTCTCCAACCTTTGCAACTTTAAGTCTGAAGGACTTCAGCTCCCAGACTTCAGAATTCTGGGAGCTGAAGTCCTTCAGACTTAAAGTTGCAAAGGTTGGAGACCCCTGAGTTAGAAGATCATCACCTGAGGCTTGGATACCATGGATACTTATGGTATGATAAAGTTAAAATGTTGATTTTAAAAACAAGTTTATTCATTGTAGCAGGCTGAGAATATGGTATAGATATAAAACCAAGCAATGCCCCAAAATACATCTGTGGCTCTCAGCTCAAGAAGTATGCCACAGAAGAGAAACAGCAGGTAAAGACAAATGGTTGACATATCAGGAATTATTAGAAAATTGTCAAAGGAAATTTAAAATTAAATCAAGAGAGCAATGAATAGCAGATGGAAATAGTTGTTAATGATTTTCTCGTTTACAATTATCAGAAAGATCCAAAATGGACAAAAAGACTAATAGTATGGATCAAATGGAATTTGAGGTGCAATTGTGTGCTGACAATGAAGAATGTGTAATTGCTAAAAGGGATAAACGCTTGTTAAAAATTGAAAGACAGGAAAACCAGGTTCAAGAATGCATGATAAAGTGGGATAAGAAGTTTGGTTATAACATAGCGATGGAACAATGGGAAAATATGTGATTAAAAATGGCTGAAAGTTACATTGTATTATAACCTTAAAGAGAATTTTTATAAAAGGATGTATAATTGGTACATGATGCCAGAGAAATTATCTAGAATATATAAAAACACTTCAAATATATCTTGGAAATATGAACATCAATAGATATTCTGATATTCTTGGTGGACAGATAATAAAGCTAAAAAATGGATTCAAATACATACATTGATAAGATTAACCTTAAAATTAACATTAAAATGAAACCAGAACTTTTCCTTTCAAGATTGATGGCTACACAGTTAGGAAAGTCATGCAAGATGTGATTACTCAATCAATACGTGATTACTGCTGGCAAGATTAGGCAGCCCTTGATGTAAAACCAGTTGCTAAATGCCTGTTCAAATTATGATGGACCTGCCCTTAAAGTTACAGTTGCCATACCACCATCACTCACAGTCCTGTGATTGCATTCTGGGTACTTGGCAACCACCTCGTAATTACAACTTGTCAGCACAAGCAACCAGAGCCACTTATTAATAACTGAAGTATACAAAACGATATTGTTTTCAACCTATATTGCAAGAATCTCCCCAGACAGCTTTCCTTTCCCTGGAAACAGCCAGATAAGACTTCAGGGACCTTGGGGGAGATCAAGCTTATGCCTTTTGCAGCTGTACAACAATTCCAAGTTGGGCCCCCATTTGACTCCTCCTTCCAACTTAGCTGGCTGTTTCCCAAAACAACCTGTTGCAACATCCCATGATTACATGATCATTTTTGCAACATTTTTTAATTATGTGGAATAGAAGGGGATCTCATCAAATTTACAGGCAACACCAAGCTGGCAGGAATAGCCAATACTCAAGAAGATAGGCTCAAGATAAAGAAGGATCTTGACAGACTTGAACACTGGGCCCTATCTAACAAAATGAAATTCAATGGTGAGAAAAGTAAGGCAAAAAACCCCAACAATAAAGGAAATGCACAGGTCTAGAATAGGTGATACCTGGCTCAATACAAGCAACTATGAGAGGAATCTGGGAGTCCTAGTGGACAATCACTTAAATATAAGCCAGCAGTGTGCTACAGTCACCAAAAAGCTAACATAGTCCTAGGCTGAATTAATTAGAGGGATAGAATCAAGGTCATGTGAAGTGTTAGTACAACTTTACAATGCCTTGGTAAGACCAGACTTGGAGTACTACATTCAGTTTTGGTTGCTATGATATAAAAGAAATGTTGAGACTCTAGAAAGAGTGTATAGAAGAGCAACTAAGATGATTAGGGTCTGAGGGCTAAAACATAGAGAACGAGTGAAGGAATTGAGTGTGTCTAGTTTAATAACAGTGGGAACAATTAAACAATGGAATGGCTTGCCTTCCGAAGTTGTGGATGCTCCATCATTGGAGGGTTTAAGAAGAGATTGGACAGCCATTTGTTTGAAATGTATAGGGTTTCCTGCTTGAGCAGGGGGTTGGACTAGAAGACCTCCAAGATTCCTTTCAAACTCTGATATTCTGTCAATTCTTTTAAAATTACCCATTGGATAAAATGGGTCTGTATTTACAACATCTAGTTTACCTAATGTCTGGTTGGTGTGCTTAATGATGATTTGACTTACTTAACAACCATTTTAAAGCAATTGTTTGGTCAGGTGATGTCTCAGCTTACAATCACAAAAATCTATGACCAAAAAATCTGGTCCCAATTGTACTTGTAAGTCAAAAAGTACTTGTAAGGACTTCCGGTTCCGCCTTCCAGCAGCGACAGGCGAGTCTCCGACTCGGTCGCCGCTTTGTCCTTTTTTCTGCCCCCCCACGGGGGCGAGGCACCCCCTTTTTTGGGGGCCTCCCGTAGGGCTGGCTCGCCTGGGTTTGTTTTTCCCTGCGGCGGCAGGAAAACGGCCCTTGTCTTCGGCCTAGATGAGAGAAGGCATGCCGCGGGGGGGTTTCCCTTTGCCAATGGAGGACGGTAACGCACAGCGGATTTAAAAAGAGCTGAGTGTCGGGTCGGAAGGCTCCCCGGGGCTTTGGCGGCGAGGTGAAGAGTGAGTGATTTGTAACATTATTTGTGCTGGCAGCCTGGACTGAAAGACGTAGAGGGGGGTGTTTGTTTGCTAAACCCCCCCTCGGATTTAAAGCAGCGTTTAGAAATGGCTCCCAGTTGCGAGGGAGCGGATATTTTGTATCCAGACGGCTTTAACTAAGTGAAAGTGATTTGCGGCTTGTTTTTTTTTACAATGTATCTAAGTCCGGCTGGCTTGATACAATTTTTCTTTTGTTGTTTTCTCCGGCTGGCTCTCAGACTGGGTGGTGGAGGATGGTTCCCTTTGTTCCTGAATGATTATTTTTATTTTTGAAAAATTACCAACATCTCTTGTGAACTGGACTTTCTCTCTATACTAATGAAGATGTTTTTGGATTAATTGATTCCTTCTCTGGAGTGCCTTCTTTGCTATAATTATTGACTGTGAACAGTGTTTCTCTGCTGGGTCCTGAACTTTTTACATTCATTTGAACTGTTTTTCTCCTGATTTGCTTCAACGGCCCCACCCAAAAAACGCCATCTTAGTGGCACTGACTTTAACAGCTTACCATGGTATCTAAATCAGAACTGGCAGGATTGGAACAAAGAATGTCATCTTTGGAATCAGTGTTACAAGCTCTGGTGCATGAAATTAAAGCTTTGCGAGAAGATAATAATAGTTTCAAGAAGGATCTTCTGGAAACACGGAAGCAAGTGCTGGAGAACACACAGAAGACGGAGGAGCTGGAAGGGGGGCTGGCTGGGGCAAAGGTAGAACTTAAAAATGTCAACACTGAAATTGCAGATTTGTCTGGTCATATGTCTAGGATGGATTTTGAAAGGATGTCATATTTTTTAAGATTTCAGAATATTTCTGAAGAACCTGGTGAATGCCTTCCTGATCTCATGAGTACAATTTTAGCAGACTATTTACATAAACCTAAAGATGAGATCAGGGGGGACATTGACCTAGTCTACAGAATAAATTCAACATATGCCAGGATAAATGAAGTACCCAGAAAGATACATATTAAATTTGTTAGAAGATCAACCAGAGAGGGAATTTTGAGGGCGCAGAGAGGGGGGGCATTAATTTACCAACAAAAGGAAGTCGTCATCTTGAAGCAGGTCCCAAAAAAGATTAGAGAGATGAGAAGGAAGTACTCCTTCTTATCTAAAAAATTGTTTGACCACGGGACCTGGTTTAAGTGGGCGATGCCGGAAGGGATGCTGGTGTTCTGGGATGAAGGAAGAGTAAGGATTAAAACAGTTGCTGAGGCGGAAGCCTTTCTTAAAAAACATTCCTCTATCCTGGGGGAAGATCCAGGGGGGACGGAGGGGGCCACGGCCCCGCCCGCTGGGGGCCAGGGAGGAGAAAAAGAAGATACAATTGCCAAGAGACTTAGATCGAAAAAATAACTTTGCTTTTTTTATTATTATTAATATTCTATAACCTTTATATCTGGATGTTTACACACGACTGCTAGCATAGAATTGAGAATCTAGGAAACGTACTTATTTTCACCTTGTAGTATTTTTGGAAAAACGTTTTTTTTTAAATATTTTATTATGAAGCCCTGGAAGGGCCAATGATTCCGACGCGAAAGTTCTTAAAATGTTTCTGTATTCCCTACCCCTTTGGAAAATTGTAAAAACCAATAAAACTTTTTCAATATAAAAAAAAAAAAGTACTTGTAAGATGGAAAGATTCAACATTGTCTCCAATAGAGGAATGGCTGGTGAAATTTACAGATTTTGCTCAGATTTCTATTTCTATTGATTAGATTTTTATACCGCCCTTCTCCCTTTCGGGACTCAGGGCGGTGTACAGGCAATGATAAAAATCAATAGTATAAAACATAAAACATAGATGGATAAACTAACGGATTAGAATTTATTTATTGGTGAGTAGAAATTTTGTGTGGAATTTTTGCGTAAAAATAAAAATGAACTTGTGATTCTGGTTTTGATTGGGCAGGATATGGATAGAAGACAATCATGAAATTGTAGGATTGACTATTTGCAGGATTTGGGGAGGGGGTAGATCACAGCCCACTTATTTGGTAAGATAGAAAACTGTGGGATAGATAGCATCACCACCAGACGGATTTGTAACTAGCTGACCAATTGCACGCAATGTGTGACAGTCCTCAATGGATCTATATCTAAACAGAGGAAAGCATGCCATGGAGTACCTCAAGGTTCTGCCTTAGACCCAGTACTTTTAAATATTTTTATAAATGATATAAATGAGGGAATAGAAAGAGATCTAATCAAATTTGCAGACCACGCTGGGAGAAATAGCCAACACTATATATTGAGAGACAATATATAGAAGGCTCTTGATATTGGTCCTATCCAACAAAATACAATTCAGTCTGATAAAAATACAGCCTTACAGTTAGGCTGTTCCAGGTTCCAGTGCCCCAACCAGCTAGTCTTCACGCTCACGGGAGCACCAGAAACTGGAAAAGCAGCTGCCCGGTGCACATGCATGTGCTGGGAAGATGATGTTCTGGTTTCCAGCGAATGCACTGGCCAGCTGGTCTTCGTGCACATATATGTGTCAGAAACCGGAAGACCAGGTGGTTGGTGTGTGCATGCACACCGGGCGGCTGCTCTTCCAGTTTTTGGTGCTCCCACATGCGTGAAGACCAGTTGGCCAACACTGGAACCTGGAAGAATGGGCGACAGCTCTGCATGCCACTTTCGGCATGCGTGCCATAGGTTCACCATCATGGGTCTAGTATATTGCAGAGGACTAGGGATGAGATGATAGCATGTACACGAGGAGCTGTCACAGAGAAGAGAGGGTCAACCTAGCTTCCAAAGCAACTGAGAGCAGAAAAGAAGTGACAGATGGAAATTCATTAAAGAGAGATCCAACCTAAAACTAAGATTTCCTGATAGTGAGAACAATTAAGCAATGGAACAGATTGCATCCAAAAGTTATGGGTGTTCAGTTACTGGAATTTTCAAGAAAAGGACAACCATTTGTTTCGAATGGTGCAGGGTCTCCTGTTCAAGCAGGAGGTTGGACTAGAACAGAGGTGTCAGGCTGGTGGCCTGTGGGCCAGATGTGTCACACGCAGACCACGCCCACCCCAGTTCCACGAAGAGGAAAAATGCCACATGACAGCAACTTGAATTCATGAGTTTGACACCCATGGACTGGAAGATCTCCAAGGTCCCGTCCAACCCTGTTACTCTATGTTCTATGATACATCTTTTTATAAAACTTCTCGAGATCGTAACATGTAATCTTTCTTGTTCATTAATTTTTTTTTTCTATTTTACATCTTGTTGCAATTTTAGCTTTATTTTTCACTTTTTATCTTCTAATTTAGTTTGTCTTATTTCATATTATCGTTCTTAAAACTTTGAATAAAATTTGTATTAAAATATATATGAAATCGCTTAAATTTTAATTACATTAAAGGTAAAGGTTCCCCTCGCACATATGTGCTAGTTGTTCCTGACTCTAGGGAGTGGTGCTCATCTCCATTTCTAAGCCGAAGAGCCAGCACTGTCCAAAGACGTCTCCACGGTGATGTGGCCAGCATGACTAAACACCAAGGGTGTACAGAACACTGTTACCTTCCCACCAAAGGTGGTCCCTGTTTTTTTATTTGCATTTTTACATGCTTTCCAACTGCTAGGTTGGCAGAAGCTGGGACAAGTAATGGGAGCTCACTTTGTTACGTGACACTAGGGATTCGAACCGCCAAACTGCCAGCTGCATCTTAGCCACTGAGCCACCGTGTCCCTTTCAATTACATTAAATGATTTAAAATTTAGTTTCTTGAGCAAAAGAAAAAGGAACGACAAAATATTTCATGTTTGTCAACAAAGTGACAAATACTGCCTCCAGCAGCATGCCACAAATTAGCCGTTGATAGCAAGTTTTGGGGAAGTGAAAGTGTAGTCTCATCATTAGGTGTCAGTCGCCAGAAATAGTCATATTCCTTCTAAGGAACAGGGGAAGTTTACATATATTTATATCATTAATGTCATTATTGTATGGACAAAGGGTTGGGGTAAAGCCAAACATACTGAGGTCATGAGATGTCACACAAGTTCTTGTTAAATGAATATAGATAAAGGGAACTTCCACAACATTACCATTTCCACTTTCCGAGGTAGTTTGAAGTCAACCTCAAATCATTTTTAATTCTGCTGGCCTTAAAAACACTGAGAGTAGGCAGAGAGCAGCACTACTCAATTAGTGGGCCCTGTGGTTGATCAGTAGGAGGGTGCATAGAACAGAATCCAGTCAGCACCTTGCTGGAAGTTGCCACTATTAACAAAAATTATCATCCCTCACTCTAACCAAAGAGGTACTACTCCTCCTCCTCCATTTCATTCATATTCTGTCCGTACTTCGTCTGCTTGAAAAAAATCCAGTGGCTGTTAGATACAGAGAATCCTTTAGTATTGAAGCCTCTAGTCCAGGGGTGTCAAACTCGATTTCATTGAGGGCCACATCAGGGTTGTGTTTGACCTTGGGGAGGATGGAGTGGGCGTGGCCAGCTCAACATTACTCGTATCAGGGTGATACTATGGTGGCCTGAGCGCTCTGCCAGAGTAATTTGAGCTCCGTTTTTGGCTGCAAAGGCCTCCTGCAACACTCTGCTAGTGAAAAACTGAGCTCGGAAGGGCCGCATGCAGCCCTCCCGGGCTCCGTTTTTATTGGTAGAGGCACTATAGGCTAGCTCTTTGCTGTTTCTAGGTTGGCTCCACAGGCCATATCTAAGCACCCGGTGGGCCAGATCCGGCCCCCAGGCCAAATTGACCTTGCTCTAGTCCAGGGGTCTGCAAAGTTGGCTCTTTTAAGACTGGTGGACTTCAACTCCCAGAAATCCCCAGCCACCATGGCTGGCTGGGGAATTCTGGGAGTTGAAGTCCACCAGTCTTAAAAGAGCCAACTTTGCAGACCCCTGCTCTAGTCAATTATACAATCTGTTAAAAATTCTCCCCCGTTTGATTTCTTCTTTCAAATAAATAACCAGCTTTGAATGTTTGCCTCACTGCTTCTCTCAATTAGCAAATTATTTTTTGCTTTTGGATGAATTGTAATCAAATGGGTATGTTTTTGGTTTAATGACAATCAAGACAGTTGTTAAAGGGATGGAAATAAAGGGAAAAAACCTACAATGTGAATTTGCCTTAAAATAGTGGAAATAGAACAAGAAATGTAAAAATCTTGAAATTTTGCTCCTGATGGTGAGGAAATAGAGAAAAATGGGAAAAAAGGTTCTCCTTTACTGCCTTCAGAAGTCTGAGGAAGCACTGAGACAAGGAGGAAGAATATGCATGAAAAGCAATCTTCTTCTTCTCTTAAGGTATAATGGGAATCTAAAGGTCTATCAGTGGTTGATACTTGATATCTTCCACCAGTACATTCTCTTCCCACTCTTTTCATGTTGGGCATGACTGGATTGAACAGGCACACACACACATCCATTACTAGCTGTCTGTAGCCATGCCCATCACTAGATTGCCACTGCTAGTTCTGTTTATCTGACTTCTGACCTAGATAAACAAAATTTCTGTGTGGGCGGGGTGTGGGAAGGCAAGGAAGCAGGAAATAAGATTCTTGGGATCAGTAAAGTTACACAACCAAGCAATGAAAGGTTACCAGGTTACTCCTTTAGTGCCCTTTCCTGTTCTGAGTCTCCAATTCAAATCACTCTGCTCAGCATTTTGCTGTTAATGAGCCGGTAACTGAAAAGAATGATTGTATTTCTTATGTCAATATTTTAGTTCCAACAGAAGACAAAAGAATTCCCCAAATTTGAACAGTGTATTATTTTAGGCATAAGAAATGATCTTTACTAGATTTTGAAATCCTTTCACGTTGAATCCATTATGTTAGAACTATGCTATGTAAAACAATTCTGTATCAAGTGGAAACTTTCACTGGCTGGATGTACCTGCCTTTTTCAAATCTTTCCCATGTGTCATGTGACCCTTTGCTTTAAAGCAATTCTCTGCAACCTTTGCAAAGTGTAGAATTTTTTAAAAAAATATTGCTACCTTTTAAAAAGTAATTCCAGAAAGAAAATGAACAAAAACAGCAGAAACATATAAATACAATCTATATTATCTCTATATCTTTATTTGTCATATTTGCTTGTTTCCGCAAAGCAGTATATAATATCACAAATAACAAAAACAGAAACAACAGCTTGTCTCTGAACTCACATCAGTTATTACATGGTAGGTACAAAACTAAGTAACTCTGTCTTATTATACAGTTTCCCCCCCCCCCCATTTATATACAAATATCTAAACTATATGGAAAAATAGTAAAAACAAAACTCGCAGGATATTGCATGGCCAAAAAAAACCCCAAAAAACAAAACCCCAAGGAGAGAGAGAGAGGAAAGGAGCTAATCAAGAAGCAGGCAGCGCCAATATTATTTTGATGGGATTCATGTATAAGCACATGTATTAAAATGGCTGGTGTCCCAGGAAGCCTGAGGGGGCAATCATTGACCAATAATCTCTTTCATCTCTTTCCTGTATGGATATACAATAAACTATTCCCATCACACAGCACTGGTGCTTTCATATGGCTCTAAGTTTTTAAAAGTCACACTATTATTGGACCCAGGGGACTTGCTTTGTGGGTGTCAAACTACTTAAAACTGCTTAAAGGTTGCTTCAACGTAATCAGCCTGTACACACAGTATACATATATGTGGTATACATTGATAGAAATAAAAAATAGAGCTCTCTCCAACACTGAAATATCTGCAAGTCAGTCACATTTTTCACCCATTCTATTTAAAAAGGAGGCTATTGATGAAAACTTTTCACACGTGCAAGTATTAGCAAGGTATACTGAGAGCGAGATAGTTAGGAAAATGATTTGGAAGCAAAGTAGCGCTGAAATAAATACCGGTAGAAAAACTGTGCATGCTTCAAACATTATTTGGAAGTGCATGAGAGGTTCTGCAATTCAATAAAGGAACCTGACCTTGTTCAGGTTTCTTCAGATGGCTGGAAAAAATGTTGTTGCTTTGCAAGAGTCACCTTAACTTCAGTGAGTGTAATTCCTTAAAGCAGCAGCAACAATTTTCCTGGATTCTACACAAGGTCAAAGCTGGAAAAAGATCCAGCTTCTTTAATAAACAGCAGAAAAATGCTAATTTCAACGTCTCTGAAATATTGAGGTCATACGTCATCCTAATCAATACAAATTCCCTACTGCTGGCACTAAAAGATAATTGAACTGACCTTACTCCCCAATTGCAGGGAGCTGAACTCCATAATTTATGCAAGAACAGTGTTCAACCTTCCTTTACTAAGAATTACAAACATACTCATGTTACTTTGGCCAAAGTTATGTCATACATATATCTATATCTATATCTCCATCCAGGATTTCCTGTCAGAGGAACTTCACATCATAGTTCTGGTGCCACTGGTCTGTTATTTTAATTGGATATCAATTATCTACTGACAGTTTGTGGAATTCTGGGTGCCCAGAACCAATGACAGGATTCTAAAAGTTAGCCCATATGAATACATTGTACAAGTCAAATTGAAGCAAAGCAGATGATTGTGTGTTTACAGAAACATGCTCCTGTTCTGTCTTCCTTTCTTCATATCTCAAGTTCTTTAACTACTTCAGGTAGAAAATGTGAATGGATCTTTTGTTCTCCATTATCCAAATTCTCTCCAGTATCTTCTGGAAAAAGGGAAGTGCAAACCATAATGACAGCAGCCACAACCTCACTTTCTGTCCCAGAAAAAAAATAAACAAACTTCAGCAAAGTTCCCAAGTTCACACGAACACATTTTGCCCAAATAAATGCAATTTGGACAAAGGATGCTAATAATTGCTGTAGAAATCTGTCTTTGCTATAATGTGGTATGTGTGGGGGTCTCAGGTGAGAATATTAAGGCACAGAGAAAAGGAGCATTAGAGTCAACCCCCCTGAGATCTCATATTTAGACTTTCCAGTGAAGGGGTTAAAAAGCACCATATGAAAAAGTGCCAAATAACCACAACATGCTGTGGGAGACCCAGCAGCTTAGAACAGAACCAGCATTACTGATTTCATAATCTATGCAGGAGACTCAGGGGGGGCTAATGTTACCCCCTTTTTATGCAGCAATGTGTTAAACAGGCACAGTTACCACAACCACAACAGCAACAAAGACGTGCAATATATTGCAATTAATCTGATTGCCCTTTTCAGCTTTATAATGTGCCTGGCAAAACCAGTGGCAGCAGATCTTACTGCTTGCAAAGGGAGCCTGTGATTCTTAGACAAAAGATACATCATGCCTAATGAGATCAGCATGTTTTAATCTCATGGCTTGTAGAAAATAATGGCGAAGATAATACCCACACACCACACAGATATGTTTAGATCTCTTGGCCAGATTGGAACACAACACGAGGAAGGGAAGGGAAAATGGAATGTTCTCCATCTTAGGCGAATGCCATCCCACTGCACTTAAAATTAACTATTAACGTTGGTAAAATATTTACAGCAGAAAGGAGAAATGGTAACTTGCCATAAATGTGATAGAATTTAAAGTCCAGGAGATGCACGGCTCAAAAACAGACAAAAGGCAAAAGAGATTTCTGTATCATTGCTTGTACAATTGCTCCCCCAGAAGAATGACAAAAGGCAACAGGATTCTAACAGTGCATACAATCACAAATTAAATCAATGGAGAGAAGCAATCTTGCACATTTGGATTTGGTATCTAGGAAGATCGGATGAGGTCTAAAGAAAAGTAATTCAACATGACATTCACCCAATATATATAGGATACGTGCTTCTATCTATTGAGCAACTTTCCTGGGAATATGCATCCAGATGTGTATCTTGGGCAGCTTTCCCTGAAATTCTGGATCATTAGGTCCTTACAGAGATGTCTTTCTCTACAGATGGGAGAAAACTTGTTTTGCAGAAAATACCTTGCAGATTCTTTTGAAATACTGGGCAACCAAAAATACCCACAAATGCTGTATTTCACTTCTGCATAAGGGAAAAAATATCTATGGATTGTTTCAATCTTGTCTTCCCCCATTCACACTTTGGATCTTTTGCAAAGACTAATTGCATATATCATACTATGGAATATTAATTAAAATAAATCCTGGCCACAATGAAAAACTAAATAGAACAAATTAACAGGGCAATAGCTAAGGATGACAAATAATCAGAATTATGAGGATGGAGATACCTTTTCATAATAGAGTGCAGAAAGCAAATTTTCTGCTAGTTTCATTTGAAATAATTTA
Source organism: Rhabdophis nuchalis (assembly GCA_039707465.1). Classification (NCBI taxonomy): domain Eukaryota; kingdom Metazoa; phylum Chordata; class Lepidosauria; order Squamata; family Natricidae; genus Rhabdophis; species Rhabdophis nuchalis. Next base: position 92,616,901 of record CM077648.1, on the reverse strand, counting down.
GCAAGTGAATAAAGATTCAGCCCCATTTCTTGGGAATCATTTGTCTAATTTTTGTAGTATTACCAGCCCTTTTGCCTTACAAATAACATAAAAACTATTCAAACATAATGCGTTTTACTCATCTTACATCTCTGTTCTAGGCTACAATTTAGTGTTGTTTTTTTAATTTTTTCTTTATTAAGTGAAATGTGCACTAGTTAAGCTTTTAGAAAAGAAAGTCCATACCACCCGCATTAGCCATAATGGTCCTTGCTTACAATTGGCATCAGAAGGTGCCCAATCCTGACTTGAGCACCATGTAAAAAAGGAATATAACCTGTTTTCTGGTTCAATAAATAAAGGAAAGTTCCAGGCTATGGCATGTTCCACCAACCCCTTAAAACTCATCATCTGAGCTCAAAAGCAGGGTCTTCTCATTATCACGGACACCAGAGGTGCTATGAGAACGTGAAATGATGTGATTGCCATTCCGCCATGGTGGTCCATGTTCCAGGGTGGACTGCTGTGTGTATTGCTGGTAAGCTGGGGAGAAGTTATGGATAGCATCCTGGACGATGTCGTGGGGGTTCATGGTTTCCTTAAGGCTGCTAGAGATACTCTTCATTGGGGCACACCGTCCTAGAAAGAAACACCGTATATGAAAAACGGAAGATTTTCTCCAGTTATCCCATAAACCTTTTCAAAAGCTGACTTACAGCAGTTTCTTTTGGTGCCCTTATATTAACAAGGGCAGGAATTAATTTTGACAACTAGAGAAATTTGGATAATACCTCAAATTAGGAGTGAATGTATTTTAAGTATATTTTGTGGGGGGGTTTCAGTTCTTTCATAAAAAATATCGACTCCAACTCTAAATCTTATCTTCATAAACCGCCCAGAGTCAATTTTCTTAAATAAATAGATAAAGCTGCAAAACATTTATTTATTTAGCATATAATTTGAAGTTAGTGGGTCATTTTTTTGTTGCTCCTGTTAAAAAGAAAGGGGAGTCTTTAAGTTGTGAATCACATAGAAATCTATCAGAAATTAGAAAATCTGTATTTTGTCTACCACTGGTATAGATTAATGGTCCCCAACCCCAAGGCCACGGACCAACCCATGCCAGAAACAAACGGCAATCACATGACTGCAGGATGCTGTGATGATCATAATTTGATTGCAAAGCTGGTTTTTTTAAACCAGCATAAACTTAATGGTCACTAAATGAGGCAGTTAGTAAGCAAGGACTACCTGTAATCTACTGCAGAAAAAGCAATGGAGTTTCATATTGTCTTTTATACTAATACTTTGCTACTGAAGGCATATTGAGTTATATTGTGTATAAACCCATTAGAGATGCTGATCTCCAGCTGTAGGTTTTTTAAAGTTTTCATTACAGATTTTCCTATCAGGCACAACTTTTGTAGTGTTCAGGAAATATGTTTAATGAGGCCTTCCACTATTCCCCCAAAGTAGAAATATTTGCTGCTTCTAACATGATCTAGGAGAAACAGTGCAGGAAGCCGAAGTGTCTCAACAACGAAGAAACAAACAAGTGCAGAGAGAGCTTGGCACCTACCATATGGACCATATGATGGAACCGCTGCGCCAGATACCAGAGCCCAAAGCAAGGGAAAGAGAAAAGGAGGAGAGAAAAAAAAGAGGAAGATATGGGAAACAACAGTCTGAAATGGCAAGCAATTCTCAGGTTGTATAGCAAGTTGAATTCTTTACTCTCACACCCTCCACCCAATTTCACCAAAGGTCTTGACCCAGAACTCTTACTCAAGCAATACAGTAAAAAATGCCAAACCTACACATCAATTCTGAACAGCACAATAGAAATGCCAATAAAGGAGAATGCTTGTTGCTCAGGGTTAAAATGAGGGGAGGGGTGTGTGTCCTTGGTGCTCTCTGAGCTTGGTTGTTTTCTTGCAGCTGTTTAATTACCCAAACTAGAGAACATCATCAATGCTAGCAAGGGGTGGGGTTTGCTCTTAATTTATATTCCAGTGGTTTGCCCTGTCCATGTTGGTGGGAGTGGTCTTGGTTATTCTATGATTAGCCTGTTTACTATTTAGCTTGTTCAGCAGTTCCTTGATTGGGGTACCAATTACTTCTTTGACACCAATATTAATATCAGGCCAACAATCAAGAAGTAAAAAATATTGCAATCAAGGAACTGACAAACATGCTAACAACAATTAGGCTAATCAAAGAACAGCCAAGATCATTCTCAGCAGCGCTCAACGGACAAGCCACTAGAATATAAACAGAGCAAACATCACTCCCTACTAGCACTGATGTTGTTACCTAGTTTGGGTAATTAGACTGCTGCAAGAAAACAACCAAGCGCACAGAGTATCAAGGATCCTTTATAATAGAAATAAAAGCACTCACCCCACTTTCAATATTTAAAAAGAAAACGAACACAAGACTTATAATGCTGACTGTATTTATATCTTTGGAGATGTGTTATAGTGGCAAAATACTACTTGGCTTTCCTGTGCCTTCACTATTTCTACTCTCTTCATTTTAAGACTGTTAGTCCAAAATTACTTTTCTGATTTTACATAGATGCACAATTCAACAGGGATGTGCCTTCGAGTCGCCTTTTGTTCAGTTCATAGTCTATGCAGGGGAGTCCTTGTAAGTCTAGAAAGACTCATGGAGGAGCTCACAGGACATTAAGTCAGCCTTTTATTGCAAATTCAGTAATGACCTCCATACCTTGCGCATCAAGGTGCTTGTCTGCATAGACCTTGTAAGTGAATGCATGCCGCAGAGCAATAGCTGCAAAGAACATTTCCACGCAGATGATGAAGTCCTGATAGCCAGCCGCTACGGTCCCCACAGATACATTGGCCGAGCGGATCTTAGGGATTGCACCACACTTCTCCAAAATGGCCAATAGCATCCCTGAAATGAAAGAAATATTCTGAAGTCTCTTTCCCCTGCGGATTCATTTTTATGTTTTTAATGAGGATGATTAATTGCAGGCATCTTAGTACAAACATTTCTCACTAAGATTATCACTGATGTTGGTTCATGTTCCCATTCATTTTAGTTATGTTAAACCTTTTTGCTTAATGTATTTTGTTTCATTCTCTCTCCTTCTCCTTCTCCCTCCCTCCCTCTCTCTCTCTCTCTCTCTCTTTTTGGGGGGGGAGGCCATGCTGTTTCTTTCATCTTGAAGACATGAATTAATGGTTTTAAATTATAGAAAAATAGATTCACATTGAAAAACAACAGATAAGAATGGTTTAACAATGAAGCCAATTATCTAGAAAGTTACCCTTCATTTGAGGTATTCAAGAAAACCCTGGATAACTACCTTGTGCAGATGATTTAATTTGGATTACTGCAGGAAGCAAGGAGTTGGACTCTATGATTTAAACGTCCCTGTGTTTTTATTCTACTACAGTTTATTCCAAATCTCCAAATAGAATATAACAATATAAAATAGAGTGCAAATTATACTTAGGATTCAACTTTGTGTTTAACTTCTGGCTGCAATTAGAAGCAAAACCAAAAATGAAAATAAATTAGGGGGACCATAATTTTCTACTGCGGGAGTCCCCCTACTCGCAGGTATGGCCCTCCACGTCAACGAGGACCCACCTTGATGAGGGATTCTGTATCAAGAGAGGTGGGCGGGTCGCAGTTCTAGGGGTGTTTGAACAAAATTCTTAATTTGGCTTTTAGGGGGTTCCAGGGAGGAGGGGAGGGATAGTTTACAATTTAAATGGGGGATTTAATCTGGTTTTAGCGCAGGTTTTGTCATTTAATAAGTTTTTTAAATTATAATTGGTACTATTTTGTATATTGTTTTAAATTCCTGTGCGCCGCCCCGAGTCCTCTCAGAGAAGGGCGGGATATAAATTGAATAAATTGAATTGAATTGAAATTGAAATTAACTAGTTGACTGTTAAATGTTTGGTGAAAGAGGTGTATTTTTACTTCTTCCTAAATGATGGGAGCCAAATGCAGCTCCTTAGGGCAGTCACTGCATACAATCAGCTAAAAGAAAGTTGCAGTTACCCAGAATTGTGCAAAAGTGCTCCTCATCTCAGTTGCAAAATCAGTGATAGTTGGGGGTCATGGAGAACTCCCAAACTGTAAATCTACTCTTTCTGGGGGATTCCAACCCAATCCAGAGATAATTTCAACCCCTGAGTCCAACTTTCTCCTTACCAAGAGCACTTCTGTTTTCCCTGTGCTGAATACCAGAATTTTTTTTTCAACGTACAGCTCGTTATTGAGATTTAGTCAGTGATAAAAGGTAATTATTTCTTCTTTGGAGACAGAACACAGAGAGCAGTTGAGCTGACTAGCCTCCTATTCCCAAAAACCAAATGACCTCTCCCAGTAGTTTCATATGGCAAAAGAAATAAGCCTGAACTCGTGCCCTATGTTATTAAACCATTGTTTCTCTAGAACCACCTTCTATACTTCAGATACAATAAGGATCTGAACCACTGCAAACAACAGTCCATGTCTCATGGCCTAAAAGAGTAAACTTTTTTAAAAAATCAGTTCATATCAAAATCTGTTTAGAAAAGATACTCCTGATGATATATCTTTAAAAAGTTTTTAAAAAAACCTTCTATGCCTGTTTACACCATCCAGAGTCTGGAATGATGACTAATCAGACTCAGAAAAGTAATGATTTATATTATACAAGACGTGATATCAAATTTTCCCTAGCCAATCTAAGTTTTCATTTATGTCTTTATGCTAATTTGAACATAAAGCATAGATATGGTGACCAGTGATTGATTATGTATATTATGTATTAATCCAGAAGGGATGCCAAATTCAATTGGGGATTTATTGCTTAAGCTACAATGAATAAAACTTAAGTATATAGTTCTAAAATGCTGCAGGATTGTTTTGTTTATTTAGCACCTTCTATTCATGATAATTGGAAATAATCTGATTCTCAAACTGCCTGGCACTTGACTGAATGAATTGCCTTAATACACCAGAGTGGAACTAACTGAAAGGATTAAAGAAGAGGTCTGAATTATAACTGAATTATAAATGAAGTTAACATATAAAAATGGCATCGGAAATAAAAAAAATCAAATGTAACATTATTCAATCAGAATGACCTACTAAATGTTCCAAATTTTTTGTGCTTGCGAGTTGTAAGCATGTACATTAATATCTCACCTTGCCAAAAAGACAGGAAAATAACAGACTTGACCATGAAAAATTTTAGGACAGGACTATAAGGACTGAGAAGTTCACGGGTGGCAAAATAGAAGAGGAAGAGGGCATACAAAGCCAAGCTGACTGAAATATTGTAAATGATTGTCACATAGAGATATCCACTTCTGACACTGGAAAGGAAAAAAAAAAAGAACATGTCAGATGTTTTCAGTATCGTTTATCTTAAGAAAAGTTACAGTATAGACCAGTGATGGCTAACCTTTTTGTTGTCACATGCCAACAGTCTGTGCATGCGTGCCCACACTCATAATACAAAGCGTGCATGACACTACCATCCTGGCCCCCTGCGCATGCGCGCGCAAACTCCCCATGCCTTGTTTTGGGCCTAGTAGGCCTCCTTTGTAGTCTCCTGATACTATAAATGGGGGGAGGGGGGAAGGCGGGAGTGCGCTGCAATCCCATGTTTCCTCCCGCCCCTCCCCCCACATGCACATGCATCTCCCCGTGTGAGCCTCCTGGGACCATAAATGGGGGAGAGCGCCACAACCCCCATCTCCCCCCCCACGCATGCACGTGCATCTCCCTTGTGCGCCCCACTCCCACGGATGCGCAGCAGAATCCCAAAAAATCAACTGGCTGGCGTGAGGCAGGCATGCAGGCGCGGTAAAGCTGAGCTGGGGAAACGGTTCGTGTGCCTGAAGAAAGGGCTCCACGTGCCATAGGTTCACCATCACGGGTATAGACTTTCTCTTAGTCAAATATACCCCCCAGTCACTAAACAATGCACCATTGCAAAGAGGCATAAGCAGATTAATTATTTCAATAATATTATAGTAATCCCAATTAAAAATATCTCGAATTGTCCTAAAAAGAGTAAATAGTGATGTTTTATTGAACAGTGAAAACAATGAAAATGAAAATTAGGGAAGTGGCCTTATGAATGCATCTGCATTCATACACTGTATGAATACTACACTATATTCAAAGAGTACAATCAAAGAGATTGTATTACGGCAACTACATTCAACTCAATGGCTGCCGGCTTATACCACAAGGCTTTTTTTGGGGGGGGGGTCCCACTCATTTGTTATACTTATATGAACTTGGTGAGTCCATCATGCCTTAGGAGTTGGATGACAAAAGGCTGCTAATAATGCTTAACAGTTACTTCTCCCTGATGCCAGAATCAGCCAGAACTGTGCAGATGCTGGGACATTGTCTGGAGACAACACGAAGTCTACAGAGTTATCACAGAATGGACAGCTTGGTTGTTGCAAGAAATATGATTTAGGAATTACATTATACTGGTTTTAAAGAAATAATATTTATAGGCAACATATATCCCTGGAAGTCTTTAAAAAGTTGTTAGATAGCCATTTGTCTGAAATGGTATAAGGTTCCTGCCCACGCAGGGGGTTGGACTAGAAGACCTACAAGGTCCCTTCCAAATCTGCTATTGTATTGTATTATCCAATCCAAAATCAAGATGCTAATAATAATGCTCAAATCTGTAATGCTATGAAGCTTTGATATTTGAGGAAGTATTAAATTCTTTATGCATTTGACATATTAAGCTCTGCTAAGTGGTTTTGCTCTGTGTAGCATCATTGGGTAGAGTACAACATGTGAAGTTTTTGAATGTAGCATATTAATTATGGAATATAATTCACCTTTCCAGAAATTAAGTCACTGCCAACACTTCTTTTGTCGTGACATCAAATGAAGATAATATGATACTCATCTAAGGTTTTGAATTTAAGATCAGCTCCATTTACATTCTGATTTATTGTCTTTTATTTGTTTTATTCTGTCTGGAGTCGCTTATATTCGCATAAATATAAATGTATACCATACATAAAATATAGGGCCTGGAAATATCTGAAGAAATACTAATTACACGCAAAAAAAAACCATGCATGCTTGACCATGTACAGAATCAATATGTTTTCCCTCCATATCTTGTGCCCATCCAGTCTCCAATAATATAAAATATAATGCCAAAATAATTATTTGGCTCTGATCTTTCATCTCTACATCTAATACTATTATTATTATGCTACTCTCTCTTATGCTCACAGTCTTCTTTTGTTCTCCCAGTTCTTATGGCAAGAATTCATTTTTACTCAAATCTAGTTCCCATTCAAAGCTTTGTTTTGGTGGTCAGTGATTGAAATAAAGACTTGACTTGTTTTCACATGTCGGGTATGTGTTATTTAACAAAGAATGTCTTTACAATCAAACTATTTACTTACTCAAAGTCTCCATCCTGGTACTTTCCAAATGCCTGAAGAACAACTGTAATAATTGCCATGAGGGGCTTCACGACACAGAACTGCAATGTGGCCTGGAGGAAAGGAAGACAGAAAGGCAGACAAAATGAGGATAAGAAAGAATATATACAGCTGTAGTCTTCCTTAATCTTTTCCTTTATGTGTAATTCCCAATATTGCTGTCTTTCTGCTTACAGCTTGACAATGAAACATGGGAGGGGGGAGGGGTATGATTGGAATGTGTGGGAAGCTGGGAGGGAGAGAAGGAATTTAAGTTAGCCATTTGCAGCTTGACAAAATTGTACAACCCCAAGGTTGTGAGCTGAAGACTTTCAAAAGGTGCAGACTGTTCTCCCAAAATAAAATGCTTGACCTGGATTGGTGGACAATGGACACTGGGCAGCCCGGGAAATCATAATACTGCGCTTCGCACCAAAACCTTAGAACTGGCTTTTCTTCTTCTGGGCCCATGTGGATCTATCAGTAAAGTTTTACTCTTGAAAATAAAAATGTCCCAGGAGTTTCTTTTGCTGTGCATGCCAGGACGGTTGACAATTGCCCAACTGTAGGATTGGGAATTCTGAAACTGTTGTCCCAGTGCATCTCAATGGTGCAAAACTGGGTTCTTTAAACACCTATTTTCTTTCATTCTTCTGTTTAAGCAGATGGTTTGAATACTAATGAACTGTACTTAAGATAAAATATGTCTGATGTGACTTCTCTGAATTAAATTCTAGAAGAGACAACCAGACTTTGCTTCATGCTTGATTCCCAAGGAAGAAAAGGTGGGGGGAAAGTCCATCTTAAGAGGAGCAGAACTATAGGATATAAGGCAGTTCAAGAAATGTGTCAGAAACCATTTCTGTAGCATAGGGGTCCCCAACCTTTGCAACTTTAAGTCTGAAGGACTTCAGCTCCCAGACTTCTCCAGCCAGCAAAGCTTAAAGTTGCAAACGTTGGAGACCCCTGCTGTAGCACATGTAAGTTATTCAAAGTTGAGTTCAATTCAAAAGCAAATTTTGTGAATAAAGTACACAAAAAACTTCCTTCAGTTCCCTAAGTAACTTCCTAAATAGCACTTTAGAAATGTTTGAGCTATGTGATATGCTATCTTAGACTAGGGTACTAGATCTTTGAGAAGCCGTGAAATGATTCATGTATAGGAAATGTTTACTATATGTCTTGGATGCAGCTGAACTAGGTCTAACAATCCAAGGAGGAGGAGGAGGAATACCATATCAACAGACAACCTCTAGATCAGGGGTCTCCAACCTTTGCAACTTTAATTCTGAAGGACTTAAAGCTGGCTGGAGAAGTCTGGGAGCTGAAGTCTTTCAGATTTAAAGTTGCAAAGGTTGGAGACCCCTGATCTAGATAGCATCTCCAAGATATAGAAAAGTTTATTTATTTGTTGCCATTTTGTGTCATCCTGTTTTTTTACAGCCTAGATAGAATGGCCCTAGTGAAACCATAAGATAGTTTCAAAGGAAGTAAGCTGCCCGTTCAGTCAGACAGAAAAGAAAGTCAAAGAAAAGGAAAAGTTTGTTTTTGATCATTCTTGAGTGATGATCATAAGACTTGAAGAGATTAAAATTGAAGCACAATCCAAACAGTGAGTCATAACCAACTTGTGAACTGGAAAATGTCAAGCTAATTGTTAAACTGTGCATTTGAGCTTCTTCTTCTTCAGTCTGGGCGCTGTTTAATCATTTTCCTGTAGCCCAATCCCACAAGTGTTTATTTTTAAACACTTCCTCGTAAAAAAAAAAATAGTATTAAGACATAGTGGAAGAACAAGTGGGACCAAATGACCTACACAACTACCCAGTCATCAGGCAGATGTCTGACAAAGAGACAAATCAAAGCCTATGATGGCTCTTCAGAATCTTTTCACCTATCACTTTCTGAGACCTAAGAATGCCATTTTTGCCCTAGGCAAGCAGAATGCCAGGAGCAAGCACACAGCAGCTCCTTGTTCCTAGAAATGAATGGATTGATATCCAGTCAAACCTGTAGTTTCAACAGTTGTTTTCAAAGAAACCCTTTGTTATTCATGTAAGCCGTGTACATACATTTCTTCATGCCAAACTTTTGAGTTGTAAACAAAAATTAAAGGATCACAACTTTTTCGTTATGACCTGTCTTCTTAAGCATACACTGTTCAGCATACATAAACGAGACATGGTATCAATACTGGATTTATAACTCACAGGCAAAGAGAATGATTCCGAAAAGGATGTTTACGTGGAATCTATAAAGGAAACTAAAAAATTCTGTGTAATGGGACAAATAAGAAATGAAAAGGAATCAAATCCTACAACAAAGTTTGAATGAACTAAAGGTTAAGACTGCTAAAAGCAAAAGGAAGGAACAGAATGTAGCTTTACTGAACATAACATAAGTTATGCTGTTACTTCTGACTACTTTTTTGGACTTTCTGCTGACACCGATACTGAAGGTGATAAATATTTTTAACTTTAGAGAGAGTGAAAAGTTACTAAGTTACAAAATTTGTTATACATTTGTTGTTATTGGAAGTCTCTTACTCTCTTTATTATATTCTTACTTTTCCTTTTCTTCTCTTTTCCCCCTCTATTTTCGTTGTTTTTATTATTACAATCAATTATATACCTAAAAAGTTTCTTCAATTACAGGACTCCTGGCTGAAAACTGAAGTGACAGGTCACATCAGGGCAGCTAGAGAAATTTCAATTCATAGTTTCCTGTTCCTTAATTGACACAAACTCATGGCTTAAATGGGAACTAAATAATTTTGTTTTCTTTCTAGTTCTAATTTTTAAAGTTGTCACAAATGGAGGAATAATTCCCATAGTTACTTATATGATCTGAAATTAAAATACTATGAGAGAACAAGGAAAGAATTTCCTGGATACATCCACTCATATTAATCAACACTGAAGTCAAACCTCTAGCAATGAGATAAATCTTAAAGAATCTCCAGAGATCCCTCTTGAAATATGTCATGGAGGGGTGGGGGGGAAACACTGTGATAGTACTCAGTTTTTCAATTTGATACTCTTAATCCATACCTGTTTACAAAATCTCAGAAAACCAATCGAGTATGTCTTTCCCCATAAGCAACAAGTCCCATACATGCAGCTGGACCTAAAAGCAACAGAACAGTAGGTCAAATTAGAACAAAATAAAATTGTATGTGGAACTGGCTTAATAAAATAAATATATGTTTATGTATATAACAAGGGAATTACAACATGGTGCCTCTTTTAAGTAAAATCTAGCAAAGAAGCAAATAAATAAAACAGGCACACAAACATTTCTTTCACCATGCTTTTTGTGACAAATTAAATCTGGAAGATTCAACGCTCCTTTTACTGCTCTAAGACAAAACTTTCACTTATTTCAATAGAGCTACACTACATTATTTGTATTTCTAGAGCAGGGGTCTCCAACCTTTGCAACTTTAAGTCTGAAGGACTTCAGCTCCCAGAATTCTCTGTTACTCTGTTTTAGAGTATTGCAAATTACACAAGTTCTCGGTGTGGAACCTGTTAATTTCAATGTTAATTTGAAATAGGAACAGAACAGAAATGACACTGGACAATGTGAATGATTAAAATTAAATTCTAGCTGGATTAAGAAAAAAAGGCTAATAATATTACAATCCAATCCAATTAATCAATCAGCTGAAGGCAGATATTGATATGGTGAACAAATTTTGTTCAATATCAGGGCTAGTTTTTATTACTATTTTCTTTTCATTTTGGATTCCTTATATGTTTTATACTTTCTACATATCACAAGAGTTGCAATTAGGTGTCTTATAAATATAAATTACCATCTTCTTGTTGAGTGCTCATTGTAGAAGAGATAGAACAAATACTATAATTAATATCTACCTAGTCTTTGTCCCACCAAATAGAGAATGATTATAATGCAAAGTATCTGAAAGAACTGCCATAAAAAATATGGGAATACAAATGAAGCGTCTCTCTTTAAATCATTAAAGCAGCTGCGTCCTTTGCAAGAGTTGAAACAATTTTTGGCTGTAGAAGCCTTGCAAAAGACAAAACTCCTGAACCATTCAAAGTGACTGCTTCATTCACAAAGCACTTCTTTCAAATCTCCTGCAGTTCTAAAACATATAAAATATGCATATGTGTATATTTAGATACCAGATACTCACTCTATAGGCTTTCCTCTTATCTCAGACATGATGGAACTCTCTCCACCTAGGTACTCATAGCAGAGGCTAAGAAAGTTATAGATGACAAAAGCTGCAAAAAAGAAATAAAAAAGAGAGGGAGGGAGGAATAAAAAAGAAAAACACATATTAAGCTAGTAAAATATCACTCAGTATAAGCAAAAATGTCACTGTAAGAAGAGGTCGCTGTAAGAATGAGTGTTTGAAAAATGCCCTTCATGATTTTTTGTATGCTTGTGATTTTTTAAAATTGCTGTGTCAATAATGGGGTGTGCCCTTTTAAATGGCTCATTTTAAAAAACGTGTTAGAAATATGATGGATGCTGCTTAAACACTATAATATGGAAAAACCATTATTGGCAGCTACAGCAAATAAATAGTTCAAGACAAAATGATTTGCTTTTTGCCAGGGCTAGCAGAATAAACAGAAATGGTGGGGGGAAAGCAATAAGGAAACCTATATAACATTTCATAATACATCCATCCATGTATGTAATGATCATTACATGAAATTAGAAGACAATCAATTAATGCTTCCACTAGATAAAATTTATCTCGAAATTATTCTGACTGAAGCACCTTCAGCAAGCAAGTCAGATTCTACAGATAGTGATCTCTATGTTCTCTAAAAAGAAATCCAGGTCAGAATTTTAGATAACTGGTACTTAACTATTCAAGCAAGAAGGTACCTAAAACTCATGATCCACCGTTATGCTATCAAACCAGCCATTTGGAAATTAGTTGTGCATTGTGAGCATTGATTTGTTCCTTTAGAAAGTGCTCTGCAACCGAAAGAAAACCTGCAGCTTTTAATAAGTAACATGTTCAGTGCAACGTAAACTTATTTTTAGAATCATAGTGCTCCCTAGTGTTTGTGACATTGTTAGTATGTTCAATGAAGAAGTGACTTAACAAGGTTTCTTATCCAAATACTAGTTCAGCTATTACATGGGTAAACTTGTTCATAAAAATAATTTTCAAAAATCTGCCCTTTAGGATAAAATAGCATATATTAGCCCGATTATCACATTTCAAAGACTACAGAATATTAACCCAGCATTTAAAAGGTTTTATAAAGAGAACAGTACACGGTTCTGCTGACCTAAAATAATAGTAGTTTCCCAGCACTCATAATATAATTTGGTGAGTTCCTAATTCAAATCTCTCTCTCATCCAAAGATGCCAGAACCAACCCATTGTAACACATTGCATGTCTATTTTCAAAAATTATTGAGAATACATACATGAGGTCTTTCAGTACCTGAAATGTCACATACTGCTATCAACAGGATAATTAACTTTAGTCTTAGTTAACTGAATAAACTGTTATGGAATCATAAATTTCTAACAACATATCTTCTCAAATAATCCATAACAAAGAGTGTCATTCCTTTTTTGGGACCCTATTTTATTTGTCCAGTATTTAAGCTATGGTATATTTTCCCAGTTTATTTTTGGCCAATTTACTGTTTTGCCAGTGGATTGTTGCTGGATGTTTCAACTATCATATGACATATGAATTGCAGATATGAGCATCTTAATATTTTAATCCTGTAATTATGTTGTGTGCTCCTTAATAATAAACACTAAGTATATGGGCCTACTGTAGATACCACTATGATTTCGTTCCATAGTATTTACATGCAACTGAGATGACATTGCAGGATGATGGCTCTTATATACTTCCTTTTTTTGAAAAGAATAAATAGTAAGTATGACATGAAGGAAGGTAGGAATGAAGGTCTTCTTGGGTGACTATCAGAGGAAAAATAAGTGACATTGCCATAGGTACGTACTATAAGACACCCAACCAAGCAGAGGAAATAGATGTTGTTAATCAATTAGCCCAGGTGTGCAGGAAACACCACTATAGTAATGAGATTTTAACTATCTTTACATCAACTGGGAAACAAATTCTGCAGTGAGTAGATCAAACAGATTTCTTATGTACCTAACTGACAACTGTATCACCTGAAAGGAGGTGGGAACTAGAAGGTCAGCTATACTGAACTTAATTCTAACTAATAAGGATGGAATGATTGAAGGATTGGAAGTTGTAGGAACTTCGGGGGAGAATGAATGTAGGAGATGACCAGGCTGAGCCTGAGGGAGGGGTCAAATGCATCCTCAATTATGTCCCTTTGTGTACACAAGAGAGCTAATTCCAGCCCACCTTGAATTCCATTAACTTTTATCTACCCCCAACTCGCTTTGACCGTAATTCAATAGAATAGAATAGAATTCTTTATTGGCCAAGTGTGATTGGACGCACAAGGAATTTGTTTTTGGTGCATATTTGGACATATAAGGAATTTGTTTTTCATGCATATTCAGATTCTTATAGAGAGCTTCAGCATACAATAAAACTATGTTTTCATTTGAACTGCCTGGATTTCTGATATCCTGCATTTGACAGTGACCAGGTTATACTAAAATTTGCCACAATGTAGGCACGAGTGACTGAACAAAGTCAGACTAGTGTTTTAGGCATTAAGAGATCTGACTTCAACAAACTGAGAGAGAGAGATGAGGAAGGATTCCATGGATGGAAATCCTGGAAGAAAAAACAGTTCAGGATGCATGGAAAACTCTGAAAAAAGAAAATACTCCAAGGCCCAAAAGAAAAACAAAAGACACCAGATGAGACCAGCATGGTTGCACAAGGAGCTCTCTGACAATCTGAGGCACAAGAAGGACAAGTATAAAAAAGGAAAAGAGGGACACATAACTAAAACAAAATTAATAGCTCAAATCTGAAGGGATGGAGTCAGGAGGGCTGAGGCTCTGAATGAACTAAATCTTGCAAAATAAAATGCCAAAAAATAACAAAAATAGTTTATTTCAATACAAAAAGAAAAGTCAAGAAAATAATCAGTCCACTAATGGGAGAAGATGGTAAGAAGGTGCCCAGTGGTCAGCTTAATTCCTTCTTTTCATCTCTCTTTACGCAAAAGGGGAAAATAGCCCAACTTATCTTAAACTTAAACTGCTTAGAGAGGGCTGGAAAGCATTATAAAGTAGTATATAAGTCTAAGTGCTATTGCTATTGCTTTGTCAATAGTAGCATAGTGGGAGATAGAACAGAAATGCAGGTCAAAGTAGGTAAGAAATCATGCTGTCCAGGAAGTCTTTATCCTCCTAGAAAGTAGACATTATTTACAATAGCATATTTATTTGTTTGCTTATTTGTTTGTTTATAAATAACAAACAATGTAAAAGCAGTAGTCTATCACAAGAATTTCTCAACAGGATACAACAATCTTATGTCCATTTTGCCCAGAAAGGAATTAACTTCCAAGACGATATATAGAAGATTGCATGGAAATGTCTGCAAATAGCTTGGCCACAAGACTTTTTATTATCAAATATGCTTATTATTTACAAATTCTAGAACTGATGCTTGTCATCAGATTACTATCATCAGGCCATGTTACGAAAATTAAGAAACAAACAAAAAAGTGATGTGGGGAAAATGGAAGGAAGAACTGAATACTTTTGGTTTGTATATATATATTAACACTTTAAAAAACATTTAACATTAAATACTGAATGTGTTCATTAACATTTGTATAAGGGCAGTGTTTCCCTAGCAAAAAAGAAAAAAAATCTCCTTTAAAATGCTCTTGCTTTTTTCCAGAAATAGTTCTGAACAGTTCATGAGCAGAAAACACAGAAAGGGGTGGGGGGGGGGGGGGGAAGGGGGGGGGAATAATACACTATTAACACACAGTATATTGAACTGGACAAAGTGGCAAATTTTAGAATGTGAACTGACCCTCCAAGCAGATGTTATGATGTTTGCAATCTCCCTAAGCGAAGCAAAGGGAATAATAGCTGTTGCTAGGAGATGAGATCTACAGAACAACAGGCTTCTTCCTATGACTTTGTATTTAGACATAAACAGTAGCGGGTAGGAATGGGGACACTCAACCAAACAAAAATAATTTCTGACTGTGCAATGGCTTGATTTATATCCTGCCTTTTTGCAGGAGGCTTAGGACAGCTTATAAAACCCCTGTATTCATTTTACTTGAATAAAATAACTCTGTGAAGTAGATTGGACAGAGAATATGTCAATGGCTCAAAGTTACTGAGGAGTGTATATTTTGAGTGTATATTCAATTTCTGCAAATTGTTACCACTATGAAGGATTCCTCATTTCTCTAAAAGGAAGAATTTGAGATCCATCATAGTCTCTTGTGAAAGGAAAATAGTCTTGTTTCATCTCAAGTGGTCCAAGCAAAAAAGCACACCCCCAAATCCTAAAATAAAGGAATATGGCATAATGACAAAAAGGAGAAAACTATACTAGAGAGGCAGACTCTGAAGGCTCAAGTCACCACACTTCAGGAGTCCAGATGAATGAATTGGCTTCAAGTCCTGGAGGATTAGAGCAGGCTACAAAACACATTATCTTTAACAGTCAGCAGATTTCAACGGAGAATGTGTTATGCTGGTGTTCTCAGACCTTCACCGCAGCCGCTATGTAGATATCTTGCTCAGAAAACAAAAGTAAAAGCAATCATTCTCACAGAGCTCTTTCCTACAGGCATGTATTTCTGTACATTTCAGTTCTTTGATATTTGATTGTATTCTGCTTGGGTCTCCCTTGGAGCTAGAGCAGGGGTCCCCAACCTGCAAAGGTTGGAGACCCTGAGGTAGAGGGTATTCTAGAGAATCTGCACTAGTGCTGTAAGAAACAAACCTCAAACTTGGGGATTGGTTCTTTGCAAGTCCTTATTTTGGGGCCGAGCTCTGTGGATATCTTGATTTAGTCACCTACTAGTCATCTTCTTTCTCTTAGAATGAGTCACCTAAGGAGGGCATAACATCAATTCCCTTAAAGAGCTTGTCTCAGAACAAAAAAGATGTCATGCCAAAATGCTTTTAAGATAATCATGTTCTGGAAATGAGAATATCTATTCTCTTGAATTGTGTGATCAAACTAACCACAGCATTTAAAAAAAAAATAGGAGCAACATTTTTTCTGCTTATATTGTTATCATTGTATTCTGATAATGAATACAAATGCATTAATTTTAGATTGATGGTTTTCTGTGTCAATTTCCTGCTACAGGGGTTAAAGAAAGGCCCAACAGGATTCTTGGCCTAAAACTAATCAATAAAGAAGAGCTAGTTAAGAAAACCTGAGTTAAGTACACTCAAGGGAAAGTTACCATGGAATGATTTTGACTTTAGGAGGAACTAAAACTGACCACCATCTAATATGTATCTTGGTCTTCCAAACAGTGAATTTTATTTAATTCTGAGAAATGATAAGTAGGACCCTATGATAGGAGAAGCTGGTGGGAAAAGGGCTCCTACAATAAGTAGATGTTCCTAAAGAAAGAGGCATTAAAAACACAATTATAAATAATTTGAATAACAGAGGAGAACATAAAGAAGCTGAGTAGCTGTACAAAAAGCTTGCGGCAGACTTGAAAGCAAGAAAAGATACACAAGAAACTGAAAAGAGGATGACATTCAGAACTGGTATTCAGCTGTTGTCTCCAGTTCTGGTAGCGGCAGGATGCTCTGTGCACCCGCCCCGGCGTAATGCGCGACCTTCTGCGCATGCACATTTGCGAACTGGTAGAGAAGGTAAGTGAATCCCACCACTGATGACATTTGTGTGGTCATAAAGGGGAAGCCTGGAATTGTAGAGCAGGAAAGAGAAAGCTCATAACGAGCTCAGCTTAGCAAAGGAGGCAGTGAATATAAAAAAGGTGAACGTTTTTAGATATGTTGAAAATAAAAGAAAAATGAATCAGTACATTAGTTGCTTAATGATGGTGAAAAAAGTTAAAGAAACAAAAAAAGTAGAGCTTTTGGTTGCTGTTTAATTCAAACAAATCATACATGATCTAGTATAATATTACAACAGAGAGAAAAGGCAGGCCTGAAGTTTGAGTTAATACAAACATAGTCAGGAAATGTTTGTTTATTTTCAGTTACTTTAAATTTCCAGATGCTGGCTATTGGTTTCCTGAAATACTGAAAAAAATGTGCTGATGTCCTGGTTCCATATTTTCTAAAGTGTTGTTTTTGTTCCAACACTGAACTTATAAAAAAATTCCATCCTTACAATGTACAGAAATAAATGCAATTTTTCTTCTTTTACTAAAACAGGGGTCCCCAAAGTTGGCAACTTTAAGACTTGTGGACTTCAACTCCCAGAATTCTCCAGCCAAAGTTGGCTGGAGAATTCTGGGAGTTGAAGTCCACAAGTCTTAAAGTTGCCAAGTTGGAAGACTCCTGGACTAAAGTGTTGGCAATAGGGTGACCTTCTACTTTAAAAAAAATGTATTTTAAGGCAAAACCTTATTTACAATCTTGCACATGCAGAACGTAACAAAACAAAACAAAAATAAAAAAACTGGGGTTTTGGGCCAGCCACTCCCTTTTAGCCCACCTAACTGTTTTAACAAAATAGTAGGATATGATCCAAATAAATAAATACAATGTTAATGGAGAAAACACTCATAATGTTTGCAGATAAGTGTAAAATGTGATGGAATATCTAAAACCCTATTACTGTTGCTCTGTGAGAGAGATGGATGGTCTCTAAATTTGATAAATAAATAAAATTCATACATTCACTGGAGAAATGTCCTAAAAAGATGAAATTTTGCAAAATTCCTCACTTAGGAAACAAACATTAAATGTAAAGATAAAAGATTGGGTTATCTTGTTAGTAATGGTACTTATGAAAAAGATCTTGGGACTTAAGCCAGCAGTGTGTTAAGATTTCCAAAGAAGGGAAAAAAATCACTTCTATACTGCATCAATATATTTCTAAATTAGGAAAGAATTGTTCCCCTTGATTCTGCTCTAATTTGGCACATACTTTTAAAGAAGGATTCAGAGTCTTTGGAACAACTTCTCAGTTGGGAATGATTAGGGACTAGAGCTAGGATCCACAAAGAGAACTGGAAAGAGTTGGCTATTTTTAGTTTCAAGAAAAGATGATTAAAGGACAGCATTCTTCAAGTACTTAATAGAATGTTACATATAAGAACAGATACTCCTCACTTAAACACCATATATTCAGTGATACCGTAATTCAAAATTACAATGGCACTGAATGAAAAGACTTAGGACTGTGCTCAAAGTTATGTCAGTTGCAATGTCCTCACATTTATGTGATTGTGATCGAAACACTTGGCAACCAGTTTGCATTTACAATGGATTGCAATCATGTGATTGCCATTTGATATCTTACCTGACGGCTTCCCCAGAAAGTCAATGGGGAAGCTAACAGGAAAGTCCCAAGTTGCTACCGCCTACTGAGAGAACTCCCTCTGATTTCTGAGGGTTGGCTGAAAAAGGCAGGATTTTAACACAAACTGTTTGTAGAATGGGGTGTTTGTAGCCAGACCTCGGAGGCAACAGGACTTTTTCTAGTTTCTACAGGGTAGCAGAAAAAAGTTCATCCTGAAATCCAAGCAGGATTTTGGCATGAAATATTTGCCCCATGGGGTGTTTGCAGCTAGCCCCCAGGAACAAGTGCCTTTCAGCTGCATGTACAATGGAGTTCTATCCTGCACCCAGAGAATTAGAATACCTGTCAGCTTATATCTAACTTCCTTTTCTACATAATGAGAAATATCAACTTCCATCTCTATTATAGAATACCACAAACTTTATCTGTAAAAAAAGGCCTTTTATCCCAATATCTCAATTGGCTACTTCAGAGAACTTCAATTCTGGAACCCAGAAATTTATTATCAATAGGTGATGCACTCAGGGTGGGCTTATGGATATGCTATTAACTTGGTCAGAAACTGCATGTACTTTCACAGAATCAAATGTAAGAGAAACAGCATCATTTTTAATATGGTGACCATTTCTTCCTTTCCCCCACGTCTCAGGCTTTCAAACACCTTACCTTCATAACAATCCCGTATTGTCCCAAAATAAACATAGTATTGGTCATTGGTGAAGAAAAGGAGACTGAGCCATGAGTCAACAGCATAAATGGGAACGATGAAAAGGATCCTGACAATATAGCGTTGCTCATTGGGGCAACTGTAGCAGCGAAGGTGCATGTAGATCTAAATAAGAGAAAATGGAGGCTGTGATCAGAATCCAATCATGGAGTAAAGAAAATCAATGCAAAACTCAAAGAACTGGACACCCCAAGCAAGAGTATTTTTCCCTAACTTTCTTATATTGAAAGATAATAATTTACTCAGATGTGTTTACTGGAAGTTTTGCCTTCATTGATTATACGTAGATTCTGCTTTTTCTCTAGGAACTGAAGCTGACATACATCATATTACCCTTCTATTGTTATTCTAGAAAATAACCTGTGAGATTAATTTACAAAATAATTAATAAACATACAACATGCTCCAAAATTATTTCAATTATATTCTCCATAATACGTTTAACCTAATAAAAAAAGCAATTGTCCTGCAGTTCAGATAACATGAAGATGTAAATTTTATTTTTAGTGAAATTCCAGTGATACCACAAAACAGGAAGTTTGCTAATTCCATATTAGAAAAACAGGAATGTGAATTTTAATGAGATCATGTTCCATTGGGGTTAATTTTAATCTCAAAGTAAATCCTTTTAATCTAGTAGGATACAATCTATGATGAGTCACAAAATGCTGTCTTCTAGTAAAAGATAAGGATAGTAAAGTCAATCAGCTTCACTATCAGATTAATTAGATACAGTTTACAACCTGATCAGTCACTATCTAAAATACAATGCAGTTTCAATATAGTACTATAACACAAATGCACATTGCGTACAGCAGATCATTCCCATCTTTGTGTTGTGGAAATGCTTTGTATCATGTGATTACCATCACAATCCTATTATGTTTTTGGAAATCAAAAACAGGAAATGCTGTAACAAAAAATTAAAATTGCAATAGGCATTATAAGTCAATTATGCTTTCAATGTACTTCATGCTTTCAAAAGCCAAAAAATTCAACTTTTAAAATAATTTTTAAAATATGTCTAAAGTTCTGTGTTTAATTTAACAGCACACTTCCACTGCACGTTAATATTTGGACTGGTTGGAAAATGTTGATTGTTAATTGTAAATCTGAAATAGGCTTTTCCCGGACTGAATGGTTTTCTAGACAGCAAAGTACCAAGTATTTCAATACAGAAACTACCGAAAAAAGAAATTCTTTGAAACTTCCTGCCAATTCCATCAAAAGCAATTCTATAACAGTAGATAGATAATGGAACAGGAATTCCCCATTCCTGTACTCTAGAATTCCATTAAGAATCATGTATACCTGATCCTAGGACCAGTCATATTTTGAAGTAGAATTAACAAGATGTGATGGAATTTAGCCAGGAGATGGATTCCCAGAAGGGAAGGAGTACATTTCAGAGGAATAAATGGCAAAATAATTCACGTATTATACATGTAGACAGTGAAGTCTTCAGTCTGGCAAGATGCTGTCTATAGGTGTGAAACAATAAATAACTCATCTTGGAAGAATTACTGTGGGCTGTTTTGTTTTTGGGCCCAAGAGTAATCCACTTCTGAATCCTAACCCACCAGTTGATTCAATCGCATGGAGAAGTTCTATAACTGATAGTCACTATCTAATAATTAAAAAATGCTCAACAAGATTGCTAAATGGCAGAGTTTATCTATGTAAGTATAATATTGCAAAAGAGAAAGTCACATTTGTTTTGCGTTGGTATCTGATAAAAGTCAGAAGCTAGACATTATGGTAGAAAGGCTAAGGTGGGACAAAAGTGGATATATCTCTTCTTTTCACTGCAGTGAAATTAGTCATAATGATGACAGATAAGAATGGGAAGAAAGAATCAAACATTGCTATTTATTCCGTGTATTCAGACCAAACAGAGGTACAAAGCGGGAAGATAATGCCAAAGGGTTGTTAAACCTTATGAATCACAGTTTTTCATCATCATCTTATCCTCCCACCTATCCCTATATAATTAAATGTATAAAATTCCTAAATTATCACGAGCAAAGAGCATTGCTTATATACCACAAATGATGAAGAATTCTAGAATACTCTTTTTTTTCCTGCTTTGTATTCAAAATGGACTGTGATTAATATATACATGTTTATATGTGTATGTATCTATCTATCTATCTACACCAGGGGTCTCAAACTCAATTCACCTGGGGGCCGCTGGAGGCAGAGTCTGGCTGAGGCTGGGCCGCATAAGGGATTCCTTATATTAATATTAATACTAATATTATACTTTGGGGGCCACAAGATATCGTCCTGCGGGCCGCAATTGGCCTGCGGGCCGCGAGAATGAGACCTCTGATCTACACATACGTACATACGTGCTTATGTATGTATGTAGGTAGGTATGCAGTGTCAATAAAGGTTAGCCTATTCTATCTGATCTTATCCAACCTTACCAAATGTCTCCAGGGCTGAAATGACAATTTGCCTCACTGTTTTAAAAGCTAAAAGAGACATTTGATTTTCTGTAAATTTCATACTGCTGTAAATTACTGCTTATATTTCTTTTTTGAAAAGAAGTGGGCATAATCAATTAAAAAGCAAGCTGGAAAAAGGTAAACCTAGCTTCCTAGCCATTTCAATTCCCATTGGCATATCTGCAGAATTTTGAACCTTATTTCTCTTATACACTATTGAATCACATTGGCCTTGAAATTTTCAGTACCCTTATTTTTAAGAAATGATCATCAATAATCATTTGTATTACAACTAAAGGAAAAAAGGCCCATGCTCTTTTTCAATACTTTTTTGGGTTTGTCCCAAAAGGATGATCACACCTGTACATTAAGGAAAACAATGGTTTAGAGAATTTGGAGACTCAATGCATATCAAGTTTGCAGCCTCCCTACCTCTAAATTTAACATTGCAGAAGGGTTACTATAAAATAATTAAAATTATGTATTTAAATTATGCATTCAATCAAAAGAATACCCACATAACATGAACTAAAAATTAAACATATATTTCAAAGAAACCTCCTAGATATAAAACAAAATATAAACTGTTTTTGTTTTAAAACATTCAAATTCTTCTTTAAAGAATCATACTTCCACTGGCAGAGAAAAGCTGTTTATTCAAAAAACAAATTGTCCTACAATGATTGCCATGAGTTTATCAGTGCTCAAAGTCAAGTTATATCACTCTGAATTACAGTGACCTACTTTCTCTTAAAAGTGCAGAGGATTTGGAACAACACAGAAGCAGTAACCCTTCCATACTGCCAGGAAAGCTGTTCAACCAAAATATAATTCAAAATCCAAGTCATATAAAATGTATTTGTGAACCGATGCCTTTGCTTTAAATTGCAGACATGATACCTTGGGAAAGAATGCAAAACAAAACACAGTAGAGGAAGAGGAGGAAAGAGAAACAGCATGCTTTGTAGCCCTTTGTTCTGACAAGAGATCTGTGAGTACAATAAAACAGTCCCTATGCAGTAAAATCTTGCTTAGAAGACTGATCTATCAGCTTCGTCTACTTGGTTGCCCTTTAAAAATCCCCTCCGCACAATGTACCAATTGGCTAACACAGAAATGTGCTAACCACTAAGTTAGATGGGCCTGCCCTAAATTCATATTGGCTATTCTTGTGGATAGACCAACAGAGGCAGCTAGTTTCACACCCTGTGACTGTTTGCACATAGAGGTAATCCTTGACTTACAATCAATCATTTAAGAATTACAAAATTACAATGGGCCTTGGAAAAAGTGGCTTTCAACCTAAACTTGTATGTAGGATATTTGTATCACACCCACAGTCACATGACTGAAATTTGGGCACTTGGCAACGAGCTCACATTTACAACTGGTTGCAGTATCCAGTGACTACAATTTGCGATCTTTTTGGCCTATTTCTGACCAAAACAAATGTCGATTGGGGAAGCTGATTCTTTTAATGACCATGACGATTTGCTTAATGCCTGGTATATAATTGTCATAAAATTGGGTCCAACTTGACTTACTATTACAACTTACAACAGAAATTCTGGTCACAATTGGGGTTGTAAGTCCACAATGTGGTTGTAAAAGATGGTCATGTTGGCAGGTTAACAAACCCCCATCCCTGGCCTCCATTTTTTATTTGGAGCCTAAGGCAATTACATACATTATATATATACCCTCTTATAACAGTCTCAGTTGAGGATTGCTTATATATACTGCAGGTCATTACATCATGCAAAACAGCAGTGCTGAAAGGAGACTGGGATATGTTAATAGAGGAGTGTCCAACTTGTGTCGTCATGGCATCGTCACATGATGTATTGCGACTTTTCCCCCCTTCGCTAAATTGGGCGTTGGCGTGGCCAGCACATGATGCATCGTCCGATGGGTCGCAAGTTTGACAGCCCCGTGTTAATGGAAAAACAACACTTTGGAAAACAAGCTTCTTCTCTACTAGAGGATGAAGTGGATGGAGAGCAATTCAAAATGTTTAATTGTTTGTTTTACCTGGTGGCAGGTGATCAGCACAGCTGTCCACACAAAGAAACCTGAGATGGCCTGGGCAGCTGTTGTCATTAGAAATATTGGCTGCTCCACTGCAGTGAGGCTGCCATCCTCAGGCATCCTGGATAAATTAGGGGCTGTAGCAGGGGTGCTGGCAGGGAATTCTGACCCAGGCACTGACATGGCTCCAGTTACTACAATCATCATTATTTTTTGTTGTTCAGACCTACAGGAAAATGGAAAGAAGAGGGGGCAAAAATCAGCAGAATGACTTGAAATAACATAGACATAATCCAAAAATGCTAGGACAAAACTTCATGAATCTCGGGGGGGAACTGCCTTCAATGCTAAACATAACAGAGGAAATAATTGATATAACCGATCTATGCATTTATGATATATACAGCATAGTTATCCTTGAGTTTAAAAAACACAGGACAGAAGAAACTAAACTGTAGCAACGTAATGTGCATTATTTGTTTTAACTCAATCTATAAAATATTGAGATGGACACTCAGAACTAGCTTCAATTTATTTGGCTTATAAGCCCAGAAAATAACTAAATAAATACATACATCCATTTCTGAAATTGATACAACCTTCCCTCCAAAACAGAAACCGCAGCAATCCAAGGCTCAATATACAAATGAGATTATGATGTGATACTAAAGAGAATCTAGATCAGTGGTTCTCAACCTTGGTGACTTTTAAATCCTGTGGATTTCAACTTCCGGAATTCCCCAGCCAGCATAGCTGGCTGGGGGATTCTGGGAGTTGAAGTCCACAGGATTTAAAGTCGCCAAGGTTGAGAATCACTGATCTAGATGCTTTTACATCTACAGCAGGGGTCCCCAACCTTTTTTACACCAGGGACCGGTTTCATTTTAAAGAAAATTCTGCTCAGCAGTCATGTGACTGGGTGGGCGTGGCCAACTTGGAAAATGTGAAACTCACTTCACAATGATCTTGGTTAGCAACCAAACTTTTGGCCTCAACTGTGGTCATAAGTTCTTTCTTTCTTTTTCTTTCTCTTTTTCTTTCTTTCTTTCTCTCTCTCTCTCTCTCTTTCTCTTTCTTTGTCTCTGTCTCTCTTTCTTTCTCTCACTATTTCTTTCTTTCTCTTTCTCTTTCCCTTTCTCTTTATTTCTTTCTCTTTTTTTCTTTTTCTCTTTCCCTCTTTCTTTCTCTTTTTCTTTCTCTCTCTTTCTCTCTTTCTGTATCTTTTTCTGTCTCTTTCCTTTCTGTCTCTTTCTCTCTGTCTTGTCTTTCTCTCTCTCCCACTTTCTTTTTCTTTCTTTCTCTTTCTTTCTCTCTGTCTCTCTCCTTCATCCGCCCATCTCTGTCACTCTGTGTGTGCGTGCGTGTATCTGTCTGTCTTGCATTCACTCAATCACTCATTCTGTGTCTCTGTCTATCTTTCTCTCCCTCCCTCCCACCCTCTCTGTCTCTCTATGTATGTCTGTCGTCGTCATCGTCGTCCCCCCCCCCCCCAGCCTCCTCAGCCCGCCTGCCACGCTTGGTCACTCGTTTGCTCGTTTAGGCTCCGTGGCTGGGTAGGAGCCGGACTGGAGAGGAGGAGGAGGGAGCAGCCCATTGGGCAGAGCGCGCGGGAGAACACAGGAGGATGGTGGGGGCTCTTCCTCCACCCTCGTCGACGGAGGGACTCCTGTGTGCCGCCGGAGCAACCCTCCCTACGGCCGCCAGTTCCCTCCCCCGCCCGCGGAGCCTTTGCAGCCCCTGGAAGAAAACAAGTGGCCGGCATGCCAGCAGGGGAGGGAATAGGTGGCCGGTCCGGCGGCGCCCAGGAGTCCCTCCGTCGACGAGGGAGGAGGAAGAGCCACACTCCAACGGCGCGAACAGCCGCGCCTGCGTTCTCCCGCGCGCTCTGCTCAGGGGGCTGCCCCCTCCTCCTCGTCTCCAGCCCTGCGGCCCGGCTCCCACCCAGCCACGGACCGGCACCGGTCCGCGGCCCGGGGGTTGGGGACCCCTGATCTACAGTATGTAGTAATCTCTGTAGTCAGTTTATTTTTAAAAAGGACATAAAGTTGTGATACTTGGCAGACTTCATTAGAGTCCAGCCTTACAAGACAAGCATGTCTGTAATCAGCACACAAGCTATGAAAAATATTTTTCAGACAGTTACTGTATTTTCTTTGACAACATTAGCCTGTTGACTTTTATACTGGACAAAATAATGTCATCAAAATCTAGCAAAGCCATTTAGTTTTAGAAACCCGAAATTATACTCTACAATACTGACAGTTCTTGATTTATAATCACAATTGACAGTGCGACTTCTGTTACTAAGTTATGTGGTTGATAAGTGAACCACACCCAATTTTACAACCTTTTTCCCCCCCACAGCCATTAAACAAATCATTAAGAGAATCTTGCTTCTCCCATTGACTCGTTTGTCAGAAGCTAGTTGGGAAGGTCACAAATGACAATGACTTGCCCCTAGGATGCTCCAGCCATCATAAATACATGCTGGGTGCCAAGTGCTTGAATTCCATGACTGCAGGAATGCTGCAACAGTGCGAGGAGTGGTTGGAAATCACTTTTATCATCACTGTCGTATCTTTAAACTCTCATTAAACAAAGGGTGTCAGGGGCTACCTGTCTACTTATGATCATAACTGGAACCAGAACTTAATCACTAAGTAATGCCATCATTAATTTTACAACCTTTTTTTGCCATGGTTGTATCAAACAGCTGTTAAGCAAATCTGACTTCCCCCACTGAGTTTGCTTGTGGGGAGCCCCCTGGGAAGTTTGCAAAGGGTAATAATGTGACCTCGGGATCCTGCAACTATTGTAACTACATACCAGTTGCCAAGTGTTGAAATTTTGATCACACAACTGCAGGACACTGTTAACAGTTGTAAATCAGTTGATAAAAGGCAAATATATGAATCATGGTGAAATTCAGTATTTTAGAACCAGGTACTGGAGGGTGTCTTCTTTGCAAGTATATTTTAGGTAAAGGTGAAGGTTCCCCTCGCACATATGTGCTAGTCGTTCCCGACTCTAGGGGGGGCAGCGCTCATCTCCGTTTCAAAGCTGAAGAGCCAGCGCTATCCGAAGATGTCTCTGGGGTCATGTGGCCGACATGACTCAACGCCGAAGGGGCAAGGGAATGCTGTTACCTTCCCACCAAAGGTGGTCCCTATTTTTCTACTTGCTTTTTTACATGCTTTCGAACTGCTAGGTTGGCAGAAGCTAGGACAAGTAACGGGAACTCACCTTGTTACGCAGCGCTAGGAATTTGAACCACTGAACTGCCAACCTTTCTGATTGACAAGCTCAGCGTCTTAGCCATTGAGACACCGTGTCCCTATAAAGTATTTTCATCTAAAAGCAAAAATCCAGTGTTGCTGAATTGGGAATCTTCCTAAAACAGTGATGGCGAACCTTTTAGGCACCGAGTGCCCAAACTGCAACCCAAAACCCACTTATTATAATTTAACCTGAATAATGATGTTTTGTTACCTAGAATAACGATAAACAACGCAGAGTTCAGTTAATTGTTCTAAGAAAAATGTGATAAATGCACTTTTATGCCCCTTCATTTTTTCTGCTTTTGAAATATTACGCTTAGCAACAATATTACACTTCATAATAGCATTTCTCTTCCCCCCCTTTGTCTCTCTCTCTTTCTCCCTTCCCTCTCTTTTTCTCTTTCCCTCTCCCTCTCTCTTTCTTTCTCTGTCTCCCTGTCTCTCTCTCCCCCCACCCGAGTGGGGGGGGGGGAGAACCCCTGAACTGGTGCTGGCCAAAATTTCTGTTACTAAAAGAAATGATTGTTAAGTGAATTTTGTCCCATTTTGTGACCTTTGTTGCCACAGTTGTTAAGTGAATCACTGCAGTTGTTAAATTAGTAACATGGTTAAGGGAATCTGGCTTCCCCATTGACTTTTGCTGTCAGAAGGAAGTGGATCATATGACCCTCGGACATTACAACTATCAAAAATATGAAACAGTTGCCAAGCAGCAATTTTGATCACATGACCTTTGGGATGCTGCAACAGTTGTGTGAAAAAACAAGTCGTAAGTCACATTTTTCAGTGTTACTGTAATTTCACTAAACGAATGGTTGTAAGTCAAGGGCTACCTGTATAGAATTTGTTTTGGTATGATGTGGTAGTTGTTTTTGAGTGAGTGGAGGATCTATCTATGTAGTGCTGAATAGCAGAGAAAATTCACTTTTCTTCTCCATCTGGACAGGTAGGAGGCTTAAAACATATTTTTGAATTCTTGCTTGCCTATAACTAAAGACATAATAATAAATATCTTAAGCCTGTGATTTATTTCCCACAAACTAATTAGTTCAATGCGCTTTATTGCTGATAAAAATCTGTGTAACTAGAACTAGATAATTTTATTATTCAAAATAAACTGATGCAAATTCATTTATTTGATCCATCTCAAAAATAACTGGATATTATTTTGAAGAACTAGATGGGGAAATTATGCCCATTTCCATTCTAACTTGATCAGTTTATAAAAATGAATTTCTACTTGCAGCATTCAGTTTTTGTTTCGTTTCTTCTTAATACTGTGAATACAGATTGCCATATTGATGCTAGGAAATAGACACACCCTACAGTAGCCTTTGTCTGATATATTCAAAGGAAAAGTACTAAGATGTAACTAGACTACTCCCTTTTGACTTATTTCCTGTCCCTTCCCCCCCCCCCAAATGTCCTGACTATATCACATGCATATATTTTACAACCTCCCCCCCACAACACATGCACCAAAGAAAAATAGAAATTAATAGAGAAGACAGAAAAAAAGAATGTCATGGTAAAAGGCATTCACTGTTGATCTTCATAACTTATTTAACATAGAAGGAAGATAAATAATGTAAAATAACTTGATTGCTTGCATACGGAACAGTGTAGGAAAGTTAAAAAAGAGAAATAATTAATATGAAAAAAGTAAGGTTCTACATTTAGGCAAGAAAAACAAAATGCACAGGTACAGTATAGGTGGTACCTTGCTCAATAGCAACTGTGAGAGGGATCTTGGAATCCTAGTGGACAACCATTTAAATATGAGCCAGCAGTGTGCAGCAGCTGCCAAAAAAGCCAACACAGTTCTAGGCTGCATAAACAGAGGGATAGAATCTAGATCACGTGAAGTGTTAATGCCACTGTATAGTGCCTTGGTAAGGCTACACTTGGAATACTGCATACAGTTTTGGTCGCCACGATGTAGAAAAGACGTGGAGACTCTGGAAAGAGTGCAGAGAAGAGCAACCAAGATGATTAGGGGACTGGAGGCTAAAACATGAAGAACGGTTGCAGGAACTGGGTATGTCTAGTTTGATGAAGAGAAGGACCAGGGGAGACATGATAGCAGTGTTCCGATATCTCAGAGGGTGCCACAAAGAAGAGGGAGTCAAACTATTCTCCAAGGCACCTGGGGGCAGGACAAGAAGCAATGGGTGGAAACTAATCAAGGAGAGAAGCAACTTAGAACTAAGGAGAAATTTCCTGACAGTTGGAACAATTAACCTCTGGAACAGCTTGCCTCCAGAAGTTGTGAATGCCCCAACCCTGGAAGTCTTTAAGAAGATGTTAGATAGCCATTTGTCTGAAATGGTACAAGGTTCCTGCGCACGGAGGGGGTTGGACTAGAAGACCTACAAGGTCCCTTCCAACTCTGCTATTGTATTGTATTGTAATATGGGTGGAATGGGCTAATCCAAATAAAAGAAAGTTAGACAGGTGTCTATGTGAGCAAATACAAGTTGAAAAGTAATGTTATATGCTCAAATTTTCAATATGTACAGTACTTAATTTAAGATCTTTATATAGAAGTTGAGCCTCCCACGTAAGAAATTGAATATATGAACTGCTACAGAACACAATAGCTAGAAACATGTCTTAGATCAGGGGTGTCAAACTGGCAGCCTGTGGGCCGGATGTATCACACGCATGCCACACCCACCCCAGCTCTGCAAATGGGAAAAATGCTGCAAAACGTCACGTGACCACAATGTGACATGGCGAGTTTGACACCTGTGCTTTAGAGTATTTAAGGTATTCTCAACTTATGACTGTTCATTTAACAACAGTTTAAAGTTATGACGGCCTCAGAAAAGTGACAGCCTGTACTTGTCTTACACTTGTATGACTGTCACACTACCAGCTAGCATTTACTACAGCTGCAGCATCTTATGGTCATGTGATCACAATTTATAACCTTCCCAATTGGCTTCCATCAAGTCAATTGAAGAAGCTAGATTTGGTGCACTAAAAATGGTCATAAATCCAGGTCCAATCACATGATGCCTTGCCTATTCTGGTCCCAATTGTGGTTGTAAGTTGAGGTTTACCTGTACAACTTCTGCTATTTCCATAACATAGCTTCATATATACGGTAATAGTTTTCATCATAAAATGCCCTTAACTTGCAATATATGGCCAAAGCTAAATGTTACTGTATAACGTGAGCACAATAGTTAATATATATGTTTAAAAGAATATTGTACAGCAGATAGGATTTGGTTTTTAATTCACCCCTCCCCTATTTGTTTCCAGTAAATTGCATCCCACAGGGGTGATTAAAATGATCACCATGCTGCATTATATGTTCAAGTCTTCATGTTCATACTCCCTGGACACAAGCTAATCCGTTGCCTTCTCATTCAGCATTTGCACTGACAAACAAAACTAACCTGCAGTGAATACTTTTGCTGTTGCTAGTTTGTCTTTTAAAAAAAATGAAAACTCCAGATCAGAAAAACTAGAATCAAATTACATCAGACACTAATATTCTAATTAAAACATTCAGTACAGCTTTGATAAGTTGATGATATGAATGCAAAGCACTATTCTTCCAGAAAGTAATCTATCATGTATTGAAAATTGTTATTTGCAAAGTCCATCCTATATTAAAAGTTGCTTTGGTTTTTTTAACCATTGTGAGAGTTACAGATTAGTTTTTTTTAAAAGATTCCCAAAGGGTTAAACAGGATTAATTATCTTGATAGAAATCGAAGTGTAATTCTAAGTGTAATTCTTCAAGAACAAATTAGATACGCATAAAGTAATTTTAAAAATAAGTTAATGCATACTTAAATTTTGTCTTCATTGGTTCATTATTGTCCTCTTTCTCCTTGGCATCCTATGATACCACTGGCAGAAATTTTAAGGAGTTGCTGCTGTTGACTATTAGAGTTTGTTTCTAATATATAAAAAGTAATTGATCACAATATATAGTAATATACAGTAAAATCTATTTACTCTTTTCAGAGTAAATAGATTTTACTCTGATGTACATTTAGCTGATAATAAAAATTAGAAAAAAAGAAGATATGCTACTGAGCTATGAAATATGAAGGAGTTTTATGTACTGTGCTTTACATAATCAATAGATTTCTACTTAGTAAGAATAATAGGCATTTCTGTATTTTGAAATATGGGGTTGTGAATTAAAAGGATGTCATGATTCCTATCTCAAGCAACAGGCAATAATCAATAGCACTGAAACTGTAGAGGATGAGAAAGGTAGGAGATGCAACTAGTGGAAAGATTGGAGAATGAGATTTTCTAAATTAGCATGCTTAACTTATATAAACATTCTCCTTTTTTTTAAAAACCCCGATGACCTTTCAAATTTTCAGTATTTGCATGCAAATTCTCAGATGGAAAGAACAAAATATGTCCTACATGAAATGTACATAATAATTCAGGTAATCACACAAATCATGGAGTAATGTGGCACTAAATGTGTCATTTCTCCTACAACCATTCCTATCAGTATTATTGTTTTACGGTGCATAGTACCCATCTTTAACCACACACAATGTACTTAAGAACCATGCTGCACCTCTGACAAACCATGGGGTTATCATTCTGTACTATAAATGTTTAAATTGCTTTAACTACACTGGAAAAAATCCCAAGCTGTCAATTTATATAGGTACAGGTAGTCCTCAACTTACAACAGTTTGCTTAGTGACCGTTTGAAGTTACAACAGCACTGAAAAAGTGACCTATGATCATTTTTCAACTGTTACAGCATCCCCATGGTCACATGATTTACATTCAGATGCTTGACAACTGACTCACATTTATGACGGTTGCAGTGTCCTGGGGGTGTGTGTCATGTGATCATGTTTTACAACCTTTCGACCAGCAAACTGTAGATTCACTTAGCAACCATGTTATCAATTTAGCAACTGCAGTGATTCGCTTAACCCAGGGGTCTGCAAAGTTGGCTCTTTTAAGACTGGTGGACGTCTGGGAGTTGACGTCCACCAGTCTTAAAAGAGCCAACTTTGCAGACCCCTGGCTTAACCAAATGGGCAAGGAAAGTCAAAAAATGGAACAAAACAAATTTCTCGCTTAGCAACATAAATTCTGAGCTCAACCGTGGTCATAAGTCGAAGACTACCTGTAAAACCCATTCTCTTATTATCAGAAACAGAGTGGAGACCATGTTGCTGATAGGTAACTCCAAACCCACTTTTCAGTGGTGCCACGTTGATCTGCTGTGCCTACTCACCACTCACAGCTTTTTCTACTACAAGTAGGCAACCTTAACGTGTGTCCCAGGACCTCCCATCCTCCTGCGCCATCAATCCCGGGCAGGAGTTTGCTGCCATTCGCTTTTGCACATCTTACTCACTCACTCACAGAATTATCGCGGGCAGATGCCCGTCAACACCGCTGCAAGTGCAAGGCAGCAAATTCCCCTCCCCACCCGGAGGAGTCAGGCCACCGCTCTGCCGCTATGTCCATCATTTCAGCACCGATCCCTCCTCCCCATCCCTCCCTCCGGCTTCCCACTGTGCCCTCACCGCCACGAGGCACTGCAAACACCAGCCGCCCTGGAGCCGCCGCCGCCGCCGCTCCCCTTCCCTTCTCTGCCAGGGAACCCGACCCTCCGGGGCTCAAGGGAACAGGCGGGGGGAAAGGCCCTCAGGACCCCATGGCCGGCCCGAAGCTTCCCCGGTCAGCTCCGTGGCTTCGCAGCTGCTCTCCGTCCCGTCGCGGAGCCACTTGTAAATCCTCCACTGGGGCTCACCGCCGCGGCCCTGATGGGCTTGGAAGGAGAGAAGGGGAGGGTGGGAGAAGGAGAAATTCTACAGACGAAGACGCGAGTTCGCACTGCGCAGCCGCGAAGGCTTCTGGCTTCCCTTTTGGAGAACCTCCTCGGTCAACCGCTCCCCCCTCCCGCTTGAGAGGGAGAGGGAGGAGCCACAAGCGGGTGACATAACCAGTGGCCTCTCAGGAGACGGCTCCGTCTTCTTCTCCTCCCCCCTCCCCTCCCCAGTTCCCACCCGCCTTCGGAGAGAGATTCTCCTGCGGGCCTCAGCGGGGCGGACGCGGCTCTGCTTAAATAGCCCTCCCGCTATCCCTCTTTCAACAGTTTGTTGTTGGAGCGAAAGTCCAAGAACGGCTTCAATTATTTAACATCCAATTTCATTTGTACTTCAGATTGAAGTACGAGGTATGAAAATAGGAGAGAAGTTTTTCTCGTTGGATCTTTAGGGTGCAGGCAGTCTGGTAATAGAACTAACTCTTAAGTTCTAACTTCTTTAGATTTTAATGCTCACCAACTGCGCTTCATGTAATCTGCAAATCCAACCAATGAATCCTGGAGTACTACAAATGTGTTGTCTACTTTGTAACGTTTTGGAAAAATTATAGAATTTGGGCATCTTATGTTTGGGGAAAGTTTTCTTGTTGGCCAATGAAGTTACATAGGTATGTGTGCTTTCACCGAGTAGTGTACTTAGAAAAATTTTGGTTCTGGATATAGCAGGGGTCTCAAACTCAATTTACCTGGGGGGCGCTGGAGGCAGAGGCTGGGCCGCATAAGGGATTCCTTATATTAATAATACTAATATTATACTTTCATATCACGGTGGGGGCCACAAGATACTGTCCTGCGGGCCGCGAGAATGAGACCTCTGGGATATAGTATTGTAAAGACAAAAATCTAGGGATATTATTCATCTGCCAGGTTTCCTCTGAAGTTTTGTTTTCACACTTCCTTTTAGTGTAATCTTAATGTATACACCTTCCTTAAAAATTCAAACACCAACATTAAAAAAAAGAATAATGAAAGCATTACTGTACAATGAAACTGTTTGGGAATCTCTAATCTAGAAAGTTTTGGTTAAGCTTGGTAAACCAGGTTTGTAAGTGGAAACTGGAAAAGGAGGAGGAAAAAAAACCCCATTGTTTAATGAATACAAAATTGCAGTTTTTCACACAATTCACTATTCCTATTGTTGATTGATCATCTGCAAAAAAAATTCTTGTTGATATTGTTGCAAGGCGACACTAGGGGATGCTCTTGAAGCCAGACAGAAAGAAATATCTCAGGCAAGGATTTGAGAAAAAAAATATGTTAATATGGATGTGATGGTACCTTCTCTCTCTCTTTCTTTCTCTCTCTCTCTTTCACATATGCATAAGCACAAACATAAATACGTGGATACACATCCCAATACCCTTTTGCTATTTTTATTTAAAGCCTGTCTTGCTCTTCTCAAAATTGATCTTTTTGCTGCAAATGTTTGCCCAGTTTTTGAAGTCCAGATACTGTGGACCAACTTTCTTTATATATTTGAAAATAGAGATACCAATAGATTGATGATAGATAGATAGATAGATAGATAGATAGATAGATAGATAGATAGATAGATAGGAAATACAAGTTTCCTCTCAGTTTGAGTATTAAACACTATAGCATATCTTTATACCTTGAATCTATTGGATCACAAAGCTAATGTCAAGATATAAATTAGAGGAGAACCTTCATCCAAAAAGATGGTTGAGTCCAGATCTCAATCAAGAGACTTGAGAACAAGGCATATGTATCCAAAGAATGGAGGACAACAACTTGTGTGAGACTGGTTGGACTGAAAGAGTAACTAAAATCACTCCTGGTGCTTCCACGACTACCAGTCCAACACCTGGTTTGCTAACACCATATTGACTTTCATGGCATGTGTTGATGGATAATGCCTCTACTCTGCCTTCTGAAAGTGCTATGGCAGATGCCATCCCAAAGCAAATCCCACCCCCAACCTTTAGGCCAATGGTGCCATCTGTCAGAAGGCACAAGGCACTCTCTTCCTATTTGGCAGAGTCTATTTAGGAGGACCACTCACATGCTATATAGAAGTAGGATTTGGGTCGGCTGACCTATTTTATGGGGCTTCTCAGTTCAGTGTGTCCTGGATGCCAGGAATGGGCTTATAATCATTGATGTGCATTTCTGTTTTTACTCCCCCCACCCATCAGTTGCTCCAGGGCCTATGAAGCTTGTTGTGGTTTGTAATCCTTTTGACCCTCTTTAAGATCTTTGTTCTCTTTCAAGGAATGTTGGAGTGTCTGTTCTCCACAGACCATTTGTTTGGATAGTCACCTCACACTCAGAGTGCTCAAGCAGAGAATGCTGCTGGGAAAGGATCAGAGATTTAAATGGCAGAGGTTGAGTAATTTTTAGAAGGGAAGATAATCACAGAGAAAATTGTGTGTGTGTGTGTGTGTGTGTGTGTGTGTAAATCTTTGTACTGCTGCTTGAAGCATGCTGGTCCTTGTTTTTTTTTTGTTCTTGTTTTCTGCTTTTCTTCTCTCCTTTTGTTTCTATGTTTCCTGTACAGATGTGTGCTTCCTCTCCAACCAAGGGGGAAGGAATTGGTGATATCATAAAACCTCGCCAGCAGCTCTGCAGTAATTAAGTTCCCCAGCCTCTGAGAAACTTCCTACTGAATTCTAACCCCAAAGCCAAATTATATCTTTCTAAACTAATTCTAACTTCATTTATATTTCACAGAGTAAGTGAAGGCTGTATTTATGCAGAATTGCTGATAGAGCAGATTTTTCTTCCTGGATCTGCTGCCTGCCTTATACTGCAGTACATTTCACCCACTCCCAAACCAGAATGTTTTCTACTGGCTAACAAATATGAACCAGGACTTTAATTTCTCTTCTTTCTGGTCTTGTTCTTTCTATCAAATATTTTGTCATGTCCTTAATAACTTCTCATGGGAATCTCACTTCCATCCTTCCCTTATGTATGTGTGTGCTCTTACTGAGAGGCATAGCTAGATAATTTTCGGTTCTGGATATAGTATAGTAAAGACAAACATCTAGAGATATAGCGTTAAAGACTTTAAGCTTGTCAGCTGAAAAGCTAATAACCCGGGTTCAGGATCCAAGCATCACATGATGGGGTGAGCTCCCATTACTTTCTCCAAGTCTTGCCAATTTAGCAGTTTGAAATCATGCAAATGCAAGTAGATAAATAGGTATCACTTTGGTGGGAAGGTAGCAGTGTCCCGCTGGCCTCGGCATATAGTCATGCTGGTCACATGACCACCGAAGTGTTTTTGAACAACACTGGCTCCCTCAACTAAGAAATGGAGATGAGCGGCACCCCTAGAGTAGGACGCAACTGGATAGGGGAAACCTTTACCTATATCTTTAATGCTGTCTATAACAAGATGAGCTACTAACAATCAAAGCAAATTGGCAGTAGTTAAAGGTCAACAGAATTCAAGATAAGCTGAATATAGGTCACTTATGGGTGCCAAGGGACTTGAGACTGATGATGTGTTTGACTCCTCCCTTGGGCACAGCCTGGTCATCTCCTACAGCCTCCTCCTTAGGTCTAAGAAAGAGTGACTGCCCAAAGTCACCCAGCTGGCTTTCATGGCTAGAACTCATACTGGTCTGATACCATAATCACTTCATAAAACTGGCTCTCCATTAGATGATTTAGTAAATTATATTTTGATCACAAAGGATAAAGAAAACATACTAAAATTAATTTGATCAATGATAACAAAATGAATCTGCCACATTGTTATTTAATGTGAGCTTCTACTCTCTGATTAAGTCATTTGAAAAATAGACTTCAGGAATTTATATACACTCTATTATTTTTGTCATAGGGAGACGCAGTTGGGCACTGAAACTTCCACCCCAGCATGGGCTTCACATTTATTATTTTATTTATTATTTTATTACATTTATACCCCGCCCTTCTCCTTGTTAGGACCCAGACTGCATCATTTAGATGCTCCATATCCTGAATGCTTACCTGATACTCAGTTGCTGCAATTTGAGAGTCTATAATTTACAAAATGCTGTTATATATCACTTCCCATAAGTATGTTTGTATGTGATTTATCAGTTTATTGCCACTTCTGCTATACTATGAACATTATACCGGCAAAAATATTTTACTCTGTTAAAAGCCGAAACCTATAAAAAGCATAAAGAGACTGATTTACACTCAAATCCAGCTGTTATAAAACATATCTTTCAGTGTTAGTCTCCTATTATCAAATAAGAACAGCCACTGTTACTGTGAAGACAAACAAAATTAAGTTTTGAGGAGCACCTTGCAAGTTGTAAATTATACAAATAGGATTTGAAGAATAACAGATATTTGGCCTTAAAGCTGTTAAGGCCTAGTAGACAATCAAATTCAATATCAACAAATATGATATTGTTTTTGCTACTTCAGGCAAACATTTACAGCCCACAAATAATGCCTCTGAATATACGTAAGTGGTTTTTTTCATACCTTTTAGAATAAAATTCCATTTCGTTCTGCAGACACAGACATAAGCAGATTTAGCTGCTTTGAATCATTTTATAGAACTAGGCAAGATACATAAGGAACAACTTCTGTGCAAATGTTTGAGGGTGAATCTCTTCTGCTTTTCTATTAAAAAAACCTATCCAGGATGTCCACATTCTTAAGCAGTTCTATTCTCAGTACAGATCCCTGAAAAACTCCACTCCTACTTCCACTTGGGTACATTTTTCACCAATGTAAGTTTATTGGCAAAGAACATGATATGCATTTTTGAAATGCACCATTAAGTATCTTGTATATCAATACTCCAACCTTTCACAAAGGCTAGGCCTGCCAGGTTTCCTCTGAAGCTATATACATTGGATTGGGTGCCTATAACAAACAAACACACACACACACAACTAAATAAATAAACATTCCTTCTCATAGTTCTCTTTTTCCCTACTTTTAAATTAGGAGTGTCAAACTTGTGTCACCACAGCAGTATCATGTAGTGCGACTTTCCCCCCCTTCACTAGACCGGGCATGGGCGTGGCCAGCGAGTGACATATCTGGCTGGTGGGCCACAGGTTTGACAGCCCTGATCTAAATAGACCTTTTCCTCTCATATGCTTCTGTCCCTTGAACATCTTCTTTCTCTGAGTTCTCGGGTTTCTTCTGAAGCTATCTAAATTGGAGTTGGGTGGCTATAACAAATTTATAAGTACATAAATACATTAAAACAAGCAAACAAATAAAATAAATATTCCTTTTTTTTAATTCCTAAAATAGTCCTTTTTTTCTCTTTCCCTATATCTAAATGTACCTTTCCCCCTCCTCATTTGCTACAGTCCCTTGAACATCTTTCTCTCAGTTGTACACTTAGGCTTAAGAATAAGCTTCCATTCATGTGAATAATGTCTCCCCCCCCCCCCCCCAATCCCAAGCTTAATTCTTGTATGACACAATGAACAACTGATGCTGCAGGCTGGAATCAAAGATTCCACAGGCCACGTTTCATTGCTGAGCAAGAGTTTCCCACACTATAATCTATTTTGGCTTTCAGATTTTTTTCTGAAACTACTATAAAACCTAGTAGTTCAGTAAGTCATTCATATTCATCATTCATATTAATTCATTCTTTAAGAATTCTTCAGTGCTATTGTTCAGGCTGGTGGGTTATTTTTCATATTTCATAGTATTTAGCATCTCTATCCAGTTTCCAAAATGAAAAGCTTTTACTTATAGTATTGTTGGAAGAAATCTGGGTTCTGCTCCAAGTGGGGAAAAAGACACTGGAGACATGGAGGCTGCTTAGAAAGATGGTTTAATGGTGGACAGAACCACATGGTTTGGTCCTGGGGAAAAAGGTGATCACATGCTCCCAGGTATTGGTTGAAGAAGAGGAGGCAGAAGGAAAAAAAGGGCTGAGTGAGGGGCTTGCAGGGCTTTTTATAATCTGTTCAGCCCCCACCTATCTGTTTCCTGTTCCTGTGTAAGACATGTACAGACTCACATGGGGCAATGCATGGGCAACTCTCTAGGCTGAGTTCTCAGATGCCATATCGTCAGTAAGGCCACATCACCCTGGAGCTGATGGGGAGGGGTCTTTTGTTATGTGAATAGACTGGCTTGGCATTTTAATGGCCCATTGCAAATGGTGGGGTAGGCAGGAAGCTGCAGGAATTAAAACATGTTTTTCCCTTATCACATTCAGAGTAGAATAATATTCTGCCTTTTCAATATTTGCTAGGATATTTCATTTTTCTAGGAGAGGACTGGGTGATAACTTCCAACAGTATGATCTTATACACGTGGAGTCCTTGGTGTTCTCTGAGCTTGGTTATTTGTTTGCAGACATTTCAGTACCTAACTAGATAACCTTATCAGTGCTTGTGAGTATGGGCTTTGCTTCCTGTTTATACACAGTAGTTTGCTTTAATGTGGGTAAGTGGTTTTTTCTGTGGTAGTTCTTAAATTAGGGTATTGTTTTTACTTGATTGCTGGTCTGGTGTTAATTCCTGCTTAGATGGTGGTCAGTTGCTAGAGAGGACGTGTTCTGGTGTTTTTGTTTCCTTTGTGTTATCTTCTTGCGGTAATGAAAACTGACAAGAGTTTCCTGAATTTACACCGCTTTGAAGTGGGTACAGAGGAGGGTGGCCTGCTTAGGTTTTTAAAAAGTTGCTTTCTTTCCCTTTTGTGTGGAGTTGAAAATTACTTGCTCCAATGGAATGGAAATATTAGAAATGAGTGATTTCCAGTCCTTACATCCTAAGAAATATATATATATATGAGAGAATATTATCACAGCTCCTGTTCAGAGGTCCCTTTAAGGCAGTGCTTCTCAAATAGTGGGGCGGGCCCCCCAGGGGGGGCGCGAGGCTCCGTAAAGGGGGGCGCGTTTGATGCTCTATCCTGATTAGCCAAACCCGCCCGTGTGACTTTTAGACCCAGATGATACTATTTACAGTCGCGCGGGGGGCGCGAAATGTTTTCTTCTTCCTAGGGGGGCATGACAGAAAATAATTGAGAAGCACTGCTTTAAGGGGAGGAGACTTAACGTCATCCCTCTCTGCCCTTCGACTCAACCTAGAGATCATCCAGACAGAGAACCAAATAGATTACTGCTGTGTGACATTTTTTAGATATGTGTTAGATTTATATATATATATATAAATATATATATTGATTACATCTTTGAAGCCTTTCCCCCACTTCAGGCACTATCTATGATCATGGTCAGAGGCTTTGAGAAAAACATCTAATTTTAGAGTAGGTGACTGCATTTCATGCAAATAGTGCAATGGTAGGTTCTGGACGGCATTACAACTGATTTGCTCATGTGTGTGCTTTGCTTGTGTGCATTGGATGCGTGCTGTGTGCTGGATGCGCACTGTGCATACATGAGCAGTTCAATGGAAATTGTTCTGTGCATGCGCAAAACTCAAAAACAAGATGACAGCGATAACGGTGGCTACCGGGGAACCAGTTCAAAGGGGTGTCCAGCCTGGGTCACTGCCAATTCTGCGACCCAGGCCAGCATACCACTACCAGTTTGGCCAAACTGGGCCAGTTCAGCCAAAGTGGGCCGAACCGGTAGGAAACCACCTCTGGAATAGTGGTTCAATAGCTGGGCTGCTGCATCTTGTAACAAATGCTCAGGTTTTTACTCTTTCTTTTTTTCTGTCTTGTGGGGTAAAGAATACAACTTTAATTTCTTCAGGGCCACCACTAGCTTATGAGAAGTGCAATTCTGGCGAATTCCTCATTGAACATAGCACTAACTGATGCAAAAGGTTATTAGCATCCCACAATTGTCAGGATGAAGATGATCAGCAAATTCTCTTCAAACTGATCCAGGAGGACTAAAAGTTTGCCATATGGAAACGTCTATAATACCATTCCAACAGATTTCTTGACATGCTCTACCTGCATATGAAGCTTTCTTTTTAATAGTTTTGCTGAATCATTTTAAACCATATGCTACTCAATCTCTCAACAAGGCTACTGAAAAAAATGTGTTAGTGATGTGGGCATGTGAGATCTAAAAATTTAATAAAACAGCCGGAATCCTTCTGATAAGGCACACGAGGAATATTCTGCCAGCTATCGTAATTTACATATAAACAAATTGAAAAGATAATTACAAACACGCTCAGGCATGTCTCATGCACACAAGAGCCTCTTCCATGCGGGATGCTCTGATCCACCCCATCCTGCTTCCTCTGAGAAATATGTCATCAAGCCTAGCAGGTTAAGAATATTCGTGTGCATTTTAAACTCAAACCTCTTTTGCATCTGATCAGAGAAGTCTGTATTCTTAAAGAAGGGCTCCACAAAACTCTTTATCAGAGATATGTAAACTATAGTTAGTGAATCTCTTTCATACAGACCCTGTATGTGTTACCTCTCCTTTTGCTGCTTCTTCTAACACTTGCCCTGCTAGCGACTGTTGTCAGAAATGTCTTTCTCTTCCGCCAGGCTTAACCG
This sequence comes from Rhabdophis nuchalis, assembly GCA_039707465.1. Taxonomy (NCBI): domain Eukaryota; kingdom Metazoa; phylum Chordata; class Lepidosauria; order Squamata; family Natricidae; genus Rhabdophis; species Rhabdophis nuchalis. The sequence continues at coordinate 92,575,320 of CM077648.1, read as the reverse complement.
TGAGGCAGCTACTTCAGAGGGTGTAGAAAGTTGGTGTGACTTTTCACAGTCTATGTGAGACATAACAGCTGTGCTGACATTGCTGTGGGTCATGATTTGTGAGATAGATCAAAGTGGGCTGGGTCCACACAACAACATGCTAAGCCAAAATCAGACAAGGGATATTAAGGGTGTAGCATGATATGTGAACACCACCAGTTCTGTCAATTAAATAAACTTGGAAAAGGCTGGGTTCTCTCACACCAAGGCTTATAACAGTGGGACTCATTCACAGCCTGTTCAGACATTCATTTCTGAATCCCTGAAGAGATCTGCTGAGGATTAAAATGTATTCAGGTGAATGTTATTTCTGTTGTAAACAATGCTGGCTGTGAATTGTGAGTTTTAGACCAGCACGGTTAGAAAGTGCCAAACTGTAGCAGGATATGCTCAGGTTTAGCTCTTCACTTCAATAGAGGAGCTAGATTTAAACCCTCAGTTGCAGCAATCATTTTGTTTCCCCAGAATGCTGGCTTAATGCCATTGCATGCCTGGAAAAGAAATCTTGCTAGGATGACTGAGATAACTTATCAAAAGTTGAATACACTGGCTCATAGTTTGGACACCAGATCTTTTTCACATATACTGTTGCCAAACTGGGTCTCCCAATATATGTGCCTTTCATTTTTCTTACCCTGTTAAATTTTTCCCTGTTAAATTCCATCCTATTCTTTTCAGTCCATTTTTCAAAGTTCCTAGATCTTTCTGATTCTTCTACCTTTGTTAAAGTATAAGCCATTCCTTTTAGCTTTGTTTCAACTGCACCTTTATAAATATTCCCTCAGTTTTATCAATTCATTATTACAAATGCAAAGTCCCTGTTGCATTCTACTCAGTACTTCTCTTCGGGTTAAAGTAGATGCGTTAACAAGCACTTTTTAGTACAATTGTTCAGCTAGAGGGAGATAAGCTGTTTAGGATGACATAGCCCTATTTCCAGGGGTGGGCTGCTATAGGTTTGCCCGGGTTTGGGAGAACCGTAGCCAGTGGTGGGTTTCAAATTTTTTAGAACCTACTCTGCAGGTGTGGCCTATTTTGTAGGTGTGGCTTGGCAGTCATGTGACAGGGTGGGAGTGGCCACCTTTTAAAATGTGGTGAAACTCATTTAACAACGCTCTTGCTTAGCAACCAAAATTTTGGACTCAATTGTGATGATAAATTCTTTCTTTCTTTCTTTCTTTCTTTCTTTCTTTCTTTCTTTCTTTCTTTCTTTCTTTCTTTCTTTCTTTCTTTCTTTCTTTCTTTCTTTCTTTCTTTCTTTCTTCCCTTCCCTTCCCTTCCCTTCCCGTTGGGTCACTGGCAGCGGCGGGCCAGATTTACTTCCAGGTACGCCGGTGGAACCCCCTCTCACCGGTTCTCTAAATTTCACCAACCGGCTCTCGCGAGTAGGTGCGAGCCTGCAGAAACCCACCACTGACCGTAGCTAACATTATGGCCAGTTTGGAGAACCAGAGGTGGGTTGCTGCTGGTTCGGCCCGGATCGGGCGAACCTCTAATAGCGGCAGTGGGAGGCTCCGCCCACCTATGTGGGCACTTCTGCCCATGCCTGAAACTACCCAAACTGGTAGTTAAAAAATTAGCAACCCACCTCTGTGGAGAACCTCCAAATCCCACCCCTGGCTGGCCCTGCCCACCTCACCCCTCCCTTCCCAGGAGTCTCCATGCAGCCCATTTTGGATGCGAGGTAAGTGCAAGGCCCGTGCGGAGGCTAGGTGACGGAAAAAACAGGCCCCCCAGAAAGCCTCCGGAGCCCAGGGGAGGAACTTTTCATCCTCCCCAAGGCTCAAGGAAAGCCTCCGGAGCCTGGGGAAGGTGAAAATGCCCTCCTGCTGTGGTACAGGAGGCTGACTAGGCCCTGCCCACCATGGCCCCGCCCACCCAGCAACCAGGCTGAGAACCCATTGCTGAAAGTTTTGAAGCCCACCCGTCTATTTCTATGCTTTATGCTTTTTCTTGATCTATAAACGGCTAATTATCAAAGAAGATGAGGTTAGTCTGGCAATAATTTATATATGACAAACCCATGCTGACACCTGTTAATTGTAGCCAGTGGTGGGTTCCTGCCAGTTCTAAACTCTTCTATAGAAGAGGTTCCACAAATCTACAATGCTGTTTAGAACTGGTTCCAGCTGTCTCCCCCCCCCCCCGCCCGTCCGCACATCATCAAGATGAAGAGCGAGTGGAGGAATTCTGGGAGTTGAAGTCCACAAGTCTTAAAGCTGTCAAGTTTGAACACCCTTGGGTTTTTTTTTCTAAAGGGTTAGGGATACAAGGGTCTTGTAACTTGACAGCTCTAAGACTTGCGTGCTTCAAATGTCAGAGTTTCTGAGCCAACATGACTGGAGGAGGAATTCTGGGAGTTGAAGTCCACAAGTCTTAACGCTATCAAGTTTGAACACCCCTGGGTTTTTTTTACTAAAGGGTTAGGGATGCAAGGGTCTTGTAACTTGACAGCTTTAAGACTTGCGTGCTTCAAATGCCAGAGTTTCTAAGCCAACATTTTGGTTGCTAAGCAAGAACGTTGTTAAGTGATTTTCACCACATTTTACAAGTTGGCCACGCTCACCCAGTCATATGACTACCAAGCCACTCCCTCCTGGTCACATGGCCAGCAAGCGACTCCCATCCAGTCACATGACCGACAAGCCACTCCCACAAAGCAGGCCACACCTACAGAAGAGGTTCTAAAAAATTTTGAAACCCACCACTGACTGTAGTATGCTTAGCCAATCACACTGCTTAACAATCAATTTGAGGATCTTGCCAACTATAAAGATGAAGCTGAGAGATCTGTAGTTCCAGTCCTCTCGGAAGGTGGGGATAGTATTTGCTTCTCTACTCTTGTGCAATTTTTAAGTAAACCTCTCCAATAATGAAGCTGGGATCTTTTTTCCCCCCCAGTTAAAAATGGGATTTCTTATTGCCATTTAAAAAGACATTAATTTAAAATTGTTATTAACCTTGCAAACTCCTGTGAAGAGCCAGGATATAAATGGCACTTTTTTGATGCAACCAATATAGAGATGCTTTAAACTAAATCTGTTCCCATTGGCCAGAGCCAAACACCTTTTAAGATGCTATACCAGCAGGAGGAGGATTCCCTGGTATACAATCCATCAGACTATACCATTGGAACAGGTGAACAAAATGCCTTTGTAATTGCTGTATTGGCAGAGCTCAGAATTGATGTCATTCTTAGTCTTTCTTAGGTTTGCCAGAATGCGTATCTTGCCAATTTAAGTTGTTCCAGCATCGTCCTGTAATAGCGAAGCCTACACTTTCAGCTTAATAAAAGAAATAGCCATTTGTCTGAAACGATATAGGGCTTCCTGCCTAGGCAGGGAGTTGGACTAGATGACCTCCAAGGTCCCTTCCAACTCTGCTATTGTATTGTATTGTATATAAATACCATTGAGACGAATGTATGTATCATAATCATATAAGTGTATGGTTGTGTAGCTGTAAACGTTAATTCGATTTCAGAATAATTAAACTTGGAAAATTCTCAGCTGGCAACAGCCTATCCCTGCCCCTTGCATGGGATACTTTGTCCTTGTTCAAGCTAATGCAGCTTCCCTAATCAGTTTGTACGCACCAGGAATTCTCACCAGAACTTTAGTAATCTGAATCCTTTGTTATTTATTGTATTTCAATATTTATATATTGTTTTATCAAGAAACATTCCCATGCAATGAACATCTTAGATAAATAGCAACCCACACAGAATTATTTGGTTGAAACTGTTGACAGAATTACTGTATTTGGTTGCTATGTTTTGGGTATACAGAAGCAGCACTACATAAACATTCATATTTATGTACATTTCTTGCTCCAATTTCCTTTGCATGGAATCATTTCAACCTTTCATTTTATTTGAATACTGGCAGCATATTTCTGAGATCCTGTTATCGTCGCTTCCTTGTTCCTGTATCATTTTATCATGTAATGCCCAGTGTTGAGGAAGGGATATTCTACTTTGCTCAAAGTTTTAAGAATTTATGATAATATTTTGTTCAACTAAAATGTATTTTTACGGTTATATTTTACAACATTGCCACTAGCTGAAAGAGTAGACTAAAATACATACATACAAACACATACATACACATCAAAAGCATATTGTTGTGAATTCATACAGTCGTGACAAACTGAGGCAGAACACAGAGATGCCAATTCTTTGGGAAAGTGTTATTATTATAAAAGTATTTGCTGTGTTATAAAAGAAAGGCTACCTTTGTTTAAAAAGATCACCCGTTGCTTTCATATTTACAATAGATTTCCAAAAGCTAAGAATCTTCTAAGATCTATTCAAAACTTCTGGTTTATTTCACTGTTTCCTGTCTTATTGTTTTTCTCTTTTATGCTTATTCCGTTTATTTGATCGCTTTATCTTTCTAGCTACCTGTCTCCTGTTCTTATCCACCTGTTCCCTTTCTATAGTTTACTAGAGTCTTCCTTTAGAGTTCCTTTTCTTACATTCTTATATCCATGTAGTACATTGTATTAGGCTATCTCAGAGCCATTTTAATTCTGCCCCATGTCTGGTCAGAAGAATTGTCTGGCAATCAGCAGTCACCTTAGGAAGTCCTCTCTATCATCCTCTTCTTCTTTTGCCCTCAATCTTTCCCAGCATTAGGCTCTTCTCCAGGGAGTGTTGGTATATGTATGTTAATTTTTGAAGCAAAGTAATTCTAGTTGAAGTTCAACTAAATATCTAGAGTAGAAGCATTATAGAAAACTCAATTTACATATCACATTAAACTGTAAACTCTTTTATACAAAGATTTACTGAAGAAGCCACTGTTGGTTGTGTTGATAGTTTACATTAATCATGTACTATGATTATAATCATAATGACTTCATACCCACAACACAGGAAGATAAAATCAAAGCTATTACATTATGGCTTGTTATGAACTTATGAGACAAGTGGTAGCAGATGAGTTGTCAACCAGTCGCTCAGCTGCTGTGGTGTAGCACCACAAAAAGAAGTGCCAAAGAACTAAAAATGGAGAAAAGCTGAAGCAAGGGATGAGGAGAGGAGAGCTTACCTGACGCCAGTGATGACAACAGTGTTCAGTCATCTGCAGGATTTAGTAGTAAGAAGTAAAGAGCTTCAGTGAGTAGCTGCAGAGTGTGGATGCAGGCATCCTGGCCTAGAGTAGAAGATAAGTGTTGGGTTCCCACATTAGGCTAAGTAATATGACAATCCTCTGTTTTTGCTTTAGCACTACAGTGCCTTTTAAAAGTATCTTGTAAATTAATTCCCATTCTGAGAGGCCAGAACTTATCTTTTGTTCCTTTCTAAACCAGATGTAGAAGAAGGCCTGGCAAGCCAGGGGGAGGAGTGAAGAGGGATCAACCTAGAATCACTGCATAATCACCGATGAACTAAGTCCACCCTCCACTTTGAGTACCATTCACAGAAGATTCCCGTGCTTAGGCTTTTAGCAATAAATTAGTTAACTTGAGCCTTCATATGTGGACCTGATGCCTTTTTAATATAGGGTTGAAACAGTGAAGACTACTTGATGCCTTTATCATTCCAATAATGGTCACTAGAAAGACAGATACAACCATTAAATAATTTTCTGATTTAATAGGTTTGCCCATAACATCAGAGATGGAATATCACTGGACCAATAACATTCAATAGCGCAAATATTGGACAAGAGAGATGACTTTCTTCCACTTTGTATAAACTGAGACTAGCCAAAGAGGAAATGCCAGTAGCAGGATGGCCTGTCTAACAACATCTGAGCAAGAGACCCAGTTGTCTCTCTTCTATCACCATTTTTTTTCTGTTGTGTGAAAAATGGTGCTGAAACCTCAAATCTTATTTCAGCAAGTGAACTTAACTGAACGATATTCTATTTTTCTTATTTCAACTTCTTGAAATAAAAAAATGGTCGTTAGTTACCTTTAAATTTTTTCCTGTATTCCCTTCTCCAAATACATCAGATTTATTTAACCTACTGATTTAACTACATTAATTAAGAAAGGGGCTTCTCATTAAAGTCTTTTCCACCTACAGTACAATTGTACTTGTGTTTCAGAATTGGGATCAAATTTGTTTAGCTCTTTATTTCTGGATTTTTGAACTGGAATAATGAAGATATTTTTCTTTCTTTTTACTTGTGCTAGGTAAAATGAAAGGTCCTCAGTAGAAGAAAGAATTCAAACCAGATATGCTAGAGCCATGATGGCGAACCTATGGCACGGGTGCCACAGGTGGCACGCGAAGCCATTTCTTAGGGGACGCGAGGCGTTGCCCTGTCAGCTCCAGCGCGCATGTGTGTGCTGGCCAGCTGATTTAGGCCTTCTTTTGAGGCTGTTTTTCGCCCTCTAGAGGCTGCAGGGAAGCTCCCGAAGCCTCTGGAGATGGGAGGGAGGCTGTTTTCACCCTCCCCAGGCTCCTAGGGTGAAAAAAGCGTGCCAAAAGCAGGGGGTCATGCACATAGCATTATGGGTGTGGCACACCCACCCATGACCCCCCTGGGTTCCCCCCGCTTTTGGCACGGGAGCCAAAAAAGGTTAGCCATCACTGTGCTAGAGGATGTTGGTGGGGTCAGCCTAACAGGTGGCAGCCAATTATAATTATCTTTTATTAGGGAGGCCATGAAGAAAACATTTGTAAATTATTCTGCCTCAAAGTTCATAACAAGCCATAATGTAATAGCTTTGATTTTATCTTCCTGTGTTGTGGGTATGAAGTCATTATGATTATAATCATAGTACATGATTAATGTAAACTATCAACACAACCAACAGTGGCTTCTTCAGTAAATCTTTGTATAAAAGAATTTACAGTTTAATGTGATATGTAAATTGAGTTCTCTATAATGCTTCTACTCTAGATATTAAGTTGAACTTCAACTAGAATTACTTTGCTTCAAAAATTAACATACATATACCAACACTCCCTGGAGAAGAGCCTAATGCTGGGAAAGATTGAGGGCAAAAGAAGAAAGGGACGACAGAGAATGAGGTGGCTGGATGGAGTCACTGAAGCAGAAGGCATGAGCTTAAATGGACTCCAGAAGATGGTAGAGGACAGGAAGACCTGAAGGAACGTTGTCCATGGGGTTGCGATGGGTCAGACATGAGTTCGCAACTAATAACAACAATACCATTATTGTGTGTAACGTCACAATGAAAATACAAAAGGCTGGGATTTGCTTGCATTGTGTCTATCATAAGGTATATTTCATGCTATTTAATTCTAATCTTTATGAGGGGCTATGTGTTAAATGCCACTTCTTATCTTTCACAGTGCAATCAAGCTTTAGTGTTGGGGAGGGACAGAAGACAGACAGGAGCCATGCTTCCTGGAGCACAGATGAAAAGATACAATAAAATGTAATAAAAATTTCAAAATCAAAATCTGGAATTGTAAATAGGTTTGAAAACTGTCTGCTCTCTGGCAGTCACTTGCTATCACAATAACTTTAATATCCAGCGTCAGAATGGCCATTGTCATCCAGGAATTCCTGGTGGCCTTTCTGGGCTCTGCCCCAGGTATGTGCAAAGTGATACTCCCTTCATGAGGTTTGGCTGTAAGAATCTATTGGAACCCCTTGCTGTCATAACTTTCTCCCTGCAGTGTAGCAATGTCTTCCCATGTTTATTGACTTTATGGCCGGCTTGGCTGTAGAGTTTCACATGCTTGTGATCCTGGGAGGCTTCAACCTGCCTTCTTTGGGCCTGGAATTAGAGGTGCTCCCTATGGCTACTATGGATAGGCCCAATTTATTTAGAGCCCAGCTTTCAGAGCAGGTCACACATTACATTTTGTTTTTGCAAGGCAGCGGCATCAGGGGTGTGGAATTCAGCAGGTTCTGGAGAACTGGTAGCAGAAATTTTGAGTAGTTTGGAGAACCAGCAAATACCACTTCTGGCTGGCTCCAGAGGTGGGTGGGAATGGAGATTTTGCAATATTTCCTCCCAGGAGTGAGGTGGGAATGGGGATTTTGCAGTATCCTTCCTCTAGAGTGAGGTAGGAATGGGGATTTTGCAGTATCCTTCCTCTGGAGTGAGGTAGGAATGGGGATTTTGCAGTATCCTTCCCCTAGAGTGTTGTGGGAATGTGGATTTTGCAGTATCCTTCCTCTGGAGTGAGGTGGGAATGTGGATTTTGCAGTATCCTTCCCCTGCCATGCCCACCAAGCCATGCCCACAGAACCGGTAGTAAAAAAAATGAATTTCACTACTGAGGGGTGACATGGTGACATGGATTGCAGAATATTAATATCAGTTCCATGGACAGATGAAAGCCCTTTTGGCCCAGATATCCTGTGGCCACCCCCACCCCTCACTGCAAAGAGACAGGATCAATTTAATTGGCCTGACCCAGGTGACTGGGATTTGGGTTTGACTGTTGGTTTTATTATGATTTTGTGAGTTGCCCAGAATAGCGACACAGAGAATTCTTTTGAGTGAGTGAATGAATGAATGAGATAAACAATTTGTGATCCAGCTGGCCCAGTTTATAGTACATCAGTAATAGAAAAGGAATAAATTAATATCAAAGTGTACTTCTTGCATGCCTAAAGCTATGCTAGATATTAATTCAAAGGGAATTCCATTAAAAATCTTTACTACATCAAAATATCAGCTGTTTATGACCAAATAAAGATTGACTGACATATCACCATATAAACTACAAAGAGCGGGCAAAATTACATTTTTAGAATACTACTCACATGGTTTTCTTGCTACTTTAAATTTAAAATGATCATCCTCAAAAAGGGTTAGACACCCCCCCCCCCCCAAAAAAAAAGTTTCACCTATATTTCTATTCTCAGCAGTAAGAAACTATTTAAAAGTAAATTGTTGGAACAAACCACTAAGCTTTTATTTTGGGTACATAAAAGTGAAAGAATGTGCATGTACACATGGTTCTATGTATACAATACTTTTGAATAAAAGGAGATAAAAAGACTACAGAATTTCTTATAAATATGGTATAGGAAATAGATTCTTCCTTGCCTTTTCATCCTTCCTGTTAAAGCCATTGAGATTATATCTTGAAAAACAACTCCAGCCCCAGGAAACTAACTCTCCTCCTGCACATTCATATTGCAAATCCCAATTTAGACGAGATGAGCTAGCAATAAAGGCACTGCTGTTCTTCATGCCATAGTTCTAGCCTCCACCAGCTGATCTGATCTGATGACGGCAGTTGGGAGTCTACAATAGGAGGGCATTGACTGTCTGTGCCACTTAAGTACAACCAGTACTGATCTTTCGCTGCAGAGGCTCCATCTGACTAAGAGCAGCAGATTCAGGTTGGCTTCTGTGCCAATAAAATAATTTGTTGTTCTTGCTATAGATTGGCAACAACGAAATCCGTACCTATAACAAGTCTGTTTTCTCTTTTAAGTAATGATGGATTATTCTTATACTTGAAACTGGGGGATTGTGAACCAATTGTGGATGATAAATTACTGTTCATGGTGCAGCATGGAGTGAATTAATGGAGATTTATTCAAATCGTAGTGAAGTAATTAATAATTAATACAAATAATAAAAGTAGACTGGACTTTTAATGCGATGCACGAAGGAGATGAATGCTTTGCTCTGTTCCAGGTCAGCTGAGCAAGAATATTTGAAAAATTCAATGGCTTGTGTCTTTAATCTCTCCTAATTATTTATATAACTGTTCCAGTTTTTAAGATTGTTTTATTTTGAATCCAGTTCAATCTTCTATTTCACTACTGTGCCAATATTATGTTGTACTTTTGAATTCACGTAGTGATGGGCTCTTAGTTTGGGTGAATTTTTTATATACATCTTAATGTACATATAAGCATATTAATGAATTCCGTACCCCAGTAGCACAAAATGGTAAAGCACATCATGCCCACTGAGACACCATTTTTCTGGTGGTACACGTGCCCAATTAAGAGCCAACCATCACAATTGCTCAGTTACCATTGGTAGAAAGAGATGCTGAAGCTTCTTTGTAGTTTAGAACAGGGGTCTCCAACCTTTGCAACTTTAAGTCTGAAGGACTTCAGCTCCCAGAATTCTCCAGCCAGCAAAGCTGGCTGGAGAATTCTGGGAGCTGATGTCCTTCAGACTTAAAGTTGCAAAGGTTGGAGACCCCTGGTTTAGAATATTCACTATTGGAAACCAGCCTCCCTTTTCAAGGAAGACCCTTTGTAGAGTCAACAGTAGCATTACATTCATAGTAACAGTTCTGTGGTGGGAAAGACCAAGGGGAAGGGTTTTTTTTTTTGCTAGATTCTACCATTTTAAGCAGCAGTGACTCCACTAAGGAATTGAACTAAAACATCAGAAGATTTCAACTAGGCTCCTTCCAGGAACGACTGAACAGGGTGAAGAAATCTGCTACGGCTTTCTCAAGTGTAGGAGCAACGTTTCCAAGCAGAAGCAGAGAATAGAGATAGCCAAGGGGAGCATTATAGCCCAACAGGGCATGACGAGCCCTCCTTCCCCCCCCCCTTCCCTCAACATAGATAGTGGAAGACATAGGGATTTCAGGCAGAGAGTAGCTACATGAAGAGTTGCCAATACCATTACGTGTGAACAATAGGCAGTGGAAAAGAAGCTATATAGACATAGAATTTGGTGACGAGCTTGAGAATCATTTACTATACCGTACTATATCTGCAATGCAGGGTTAAATCAACTTACCTTTGTTACCGGTTTGCAAATGTGAGCATGCATGCGTGCTTCGCTCACACACATTCACTCACAATTCACTCACACACGGTACCTTCACACATGCACTGGACCTTCTGCGCATGCGCAGAGCATCAAAAATGGGACGTGATGACTTTGGGCGGGTGGGCGGAGCTTCCTGCCACCACCAATACCGGTTCGGCAGAACCGGATAGAATTGGCTAAATTGCACCACTGCTACAATGCTTTCCATATATTAGGCAGTTGGGATGAAAGACAAAGCTGCACTTAACATCTGATATGAAGCAGGCAGAACAGATCCCTCTCTGTCTATTGTTTAAGTCAGTGGAGGGAACATGATCTAAGTAGGGCACCTTTCTGACAGCAGTTTTGGACTATCGAGCAAGAATGGCAAAAAGATCATTACTATTAATGACTTAGAGCCGAAGTGGCGAAGTGGTTAAACTACAGTATTGCAGGCTACTTCAGCTGACTGCTAGCTGCAGTTTGGCAGTTCAAATCTCACCGGCTCAAGGTTTACTCAGACTTCCATCCTTCCTGGGTGGGTAAAATGAGGAGCCAGATTGTTGGGGGCAATAGGCTGACTCTGTAAACTGCTTAGAGAGGGCTGTAAAAGCAATATGAAGTGGTATATAAATCGAAGTGCTATTGCTATCAACCAGTTCTGATTGCCATGGCTGTTATTTGACTATACTACTGTAACACTCTACATGGAGCTGCCCTTGAGGAGCACCCAGAGGCTCCAGCTGGTCTAGAATGCGACCGCATGGGTTGTCATGGGGGTACCTAGGTGCTCCCATGTTACACCCCTTTTAGACAGCCTGCACTGGTTGCTGGTTGTCTTCCGGGTGCAATTCAAGGTGTTATGATCTTTAAAGCATTCCATGGCATTCCAGGGTACTTGCGAGACTACCTACTGCCACCGGTAGACTCCCAACGTCCAGTACGGTCCCACAGAATCAGCCTCCTCAGGGTGCCGTCAGCCAGGCAGTGTCAGTTGGCAACCCCCAGGGGGAGAGCCTTTTCTGTGGAAGCACCTTCCCTTTGGAATGAGCTACCTCCAGAGCTCCGCATAATTCCCAACCTCCGGTCCTTCTGATGTGCCCTAAAAAGTTGGCAAGCCGGTCTGGCCTGAATAAATTATTAATTTTAATTGTTAATTGTTAATTGTAATTTAATTGTCAATTGGGTTATTGGATTTTTTATTTAATTTTTGTAATGTGTGTTTTGTATGTTGTACGCCGCCCTGAGTCCTTGGGAGAAGGGCGGCATATAAGTCCAATAAAACCTAAGCCTCTATTTATATAGGGTTACAGGGGAAATGATAAGTTTGTGCTGGATACTGCATCATCTTGTTCAGACACAAGGCCACCTTTTAATCATTAGAATGTATAGTTGGTATGTTGGGATTCTTCATATAAAAATTGCATACACAATAGGAATAGAACATTAAAAACTGCTTTCGTTCACAGGAGTTGAAATTCTGCTACATTATGTTTATTTTTGGTTAATTTTTTCTTTAAATTATAAGATCATCCAAATGGTGATTCTGGGTAGCTAGTGTAGTTAAAAGCAAAGTAATGTGAAAGAATAGAGATTTTATCTTGGGAATGAAGAAGAGAACATTGAAACATTAAAGGAGATCAGAAAATAGAAAGTGTGAGAAAGGAACAGAATACAGATAAAGAGTTGGAAGGTCATCTAGTCCAACCCACTGCTCAAGCAGTAGACACTATACCATTCCAGACAAATGGTTGTCCAGTCTCTTCTTGGAAACCTCCAGTGATGGAACACCCACCTCTGTATGCAAGCCATTCCATTGGTTGATTGACTCTGCTTCTGAAAGGTATACATGGCCCTCCAACCAATAAATTGCAGCAAAAGTTATAAAGTGGTTAAGAAATTCAGAGGGATTTTCAAAGGCTCAAAATTTCACAGGTGTATTTTGACACCCACCAAAACAGGCTCTCATTGACGAGCCGTGACTCTTGTCTAGCAGAACTGCCATCTGGTTTCTCTGCTCAGAAGTACCTTAGGTGAAAGCTTTGCTTTGAGTGCAACGCTTACTTTCAAGTCAATCCCACTTTGTATGATATTACAAATCAATCCCTCCTTGAATTTGTACGATATAAAACCAGGCAGAGGAAGAAACTCTTGAGAGGCTATTAAGATTTTTCATCCCATTCTTTAACAATTAAAAATATTGTTGGAATTTTTCCTGCTTCTGAGTTTTGACCTTGCGTACCCTAAAGGTTAAAGAGAAAAATACAGAACCAAATCAAGCCACAAATACATTCCAGCCTGAGACAGCGGGGCTATTTTAAACAATGTATTTGTATCTCCCTATGAATTTTGGGGAGGTCTATTAGAGGTTAGAGACGATTTTTCTTATACAAAGGACAAGGAGCAATTAATGCAGTATTCCTTAATTACATGCAATGGAATCCTGTGGAGTTTAAAAACTATACATTCTCTACTGCTGAATGGAATTCCAATAAGTATTTTTATTTTTCATTATTTAAATTCTAAAAGGATCCTTGGCTAATGAGTTTTTTGGAAATGTTGATTTTTGATGGAAATGTTAATTTGGATTGAAATTTCATCTGAATAGAAATTACAATTCGCAGAACCTTTCTCGTTTTGAGTCCAAAACAAAGATTGCACAGTTTAAAGCATGTACAATTTGCTTTTCTGCTATTATACCAGTGTTAAGAAAGTGAAAGCTATATCTGCTTTATTTTTAGGTGAGCAAATGATGTACATACTCTTCTTAAGTCAATCTTTTTCCTGGAACTTGGAAACAGAGCAATGATGCGGTTGCATGTAAAATGATACTCCTTGCCTACATCACAAGGTTGACTGCAGAGAAGAGAAAGAAAACAGGCAGAAACTTCTATCACTTTATCATTTTCTACTTTATTACTTCAAATTAACAACCACAATAAAGCTCAAAAAAGTCCAATATTTACACAGGAAAAAAGTACAAAATTCCCACCCACCCCAAAGTTCAATTTTTTGTTTTTTTGTTTTTGTTTTAAAATTACAAAGTAATAAAAAGGTTTTTTTTACTTAATTAAAAAAAAGGAGAGAGAGACACAGTAAGCAGGGTAAATAAATTAGGGGAAAACAACAACAAAAAAACCTGTGTTAAATAGAAGAATTAAAAAAAGAAACCCAAAAACGCCAAGGCCGATCCACTTCCAAACATTCCAGACTGCCCAACGTTTAAAATAAAATAAAAATTCCAAGCTATAGGGCTGGAGGACAGTTGATGATGGCTGTGATGCAGAACTAAAGACATTGTTTTCTTGAATAAAACCTAAATATTTAAAAACAAGAATGGGGCAAAAAGGTAGAAGAAATCTTCTTACTGAGGAGGGAAGATGTGTCTGTCCTTCTAAAATTGATGGTACACGGAGCAACCTCTGCAATCACCTGGCTTCTACTCCCGCCCCCTTCATTCACATACCCCTCCCTTTTCCTCAGCTCCATCCCTACTCCTGCAGGAAAATAACAAAAATGAAATAAAATAAAACTAAACACATCCAAACCGGTTGCTTGAGAGAGAAAGAGAGAGAGAGAGAGAGACTGCCATCCCTTGCACTAGAAGCAGGGTACATTTCTACACCCTTCACATTAGTTGCTGCCTCGCACAGCAGATATCGCTACCCACATCCACACCCTTAACACACAACTGCTGCCGTGCCAGTCCTGTTCACCTTATTGGTATGCCTGTAGCATCCCACAGGAATGCACACACAGGGGCAGTGGTGTCCCCAAAAGAAAGAATGCCTGAATACAAATAGCAGCCTTCGTCCACTGAATCTCCCCTGGAGGCAGTGCCAGCTTCCCACTGCAGCCAAATTTGAAATGAATGTTAAACCACCTCCTGAAGCTCCTTGGAGCTGGAATTTTTAAAGTCTCCTGTAAACATCCTCCTCCCCACCCAAGAACCACAGAACAAAGATGTGATTAAAATTGTGTTGGAAACCTTCTTTTCTTAACTATCTGGACTTTCAAAAAAACAATATCGAATAAGGCTTCTCTTTTGTGTGTGTGTGTGAGCGGTAAATATAGAGATCGGAAAGGGGGAGCAGAAAGATCTGGATGGTGGCCACAACCTGCTGGCATGAGACGGACAAGGCCTATGGAGAGGAAGCTGCACAACAGCAGCAAAGGTGGTTCCTGCAAGGCTCCTGGATGAGTGACTCGTCAAAGGCAATTTGGTTCGGGAACACAGCCGATGATCTCAGGAAAGACAAGAAGGCCAGCACAGGGCAGATCCTCTCCTTGTTGCTGGCGGCGGGGGAAAAAAGGTTGGCTTTTTTTTGTTTGTTTTTTCCTTTTAATTTGTTTTTGTTGTTTTGTTTTTTAAAAGAAAAATACAGTGAAGACACTAGAAAAGGAAAAGAAAAGAACAGAGCGTTATACAGTGGTTTCTTCTCAGAAATTCAAACACTGAATTGTCTTCTGATAAACTGGCTTAGCCCTAAATAAGTCACCACTTATTTTTATGAAGGAATCCCTGTGCCCATCAATCTTTGGAACTTTAAGGGCTAGAAACTGCATTGAAAGAAGGAAAATAATTCTCATATCGGCACTCGTGTTTCTAAAGCTATCCACCAATCATAATTTATGCAGTATTGTTTTATTTGCAAGGAGTGCAAAGTTATCTCTGGAGCTTCAAGGGGTTTTCATGTTTGATTACTTTGCTTTTAAGAAATTTCCTACCAATTCACAGTGAATATTTTTTAAGAACCAAGCTGAATAATAATAATAATAATAATAAATTTTTATTTATAGCCCGCTCTCTCTCCCCAGAGGAACTCGAGGCGGGGCACAGGAGAATTAAAAAACAATAAACACAAACAGAATACAAAATTTAAAATCACAATTAAACATATCCTGCGCTAAAAACATCTATAAAAGCTAAAAACTGTCCCTAAAACCCCTTAACACTATAACTAATTAAAATTACCCTAGGCCAGCCAAATGGAAGAAATGAGTTTTTAAAAGCTGTCGGAAGGAGCGAAGGTCAGTGGTCGTTCTGATTTCGGGGGGAAGGTCGTTCCAGAGGGTCGGGCCCGCCACAGAGAAGGCCCTTCCCCTGGACGTCGCCAGCTGGCACAGCCTAGTGGACGGCACCCGGAGAAGTCCCTCTCTGTGGGAGCGAATCAGTCGCAGGGATGTATGAGGCAGAATGCGATCCCGCAGATAGCTAGGTCCCGTGCCATGGAGCGCTTTAAAGATGGTAACTAACACCTTGAAGCGCACCCGAAAGACGACAGGCAGCCAGTGCAGCTCACGCAGGAGCGGTGTTACATGGGAGAACCTAGAGGCTCCCATAACTGCCCGCGCGGCTGCATTCTGGACTAGCTGAAGCCTTCGGGTGCACCTCAAGGGGAGCCCCATGTAGAGAGAGTTGCAATAGTCCAGCCGGGATGTCACGAGAGCATGAGTGACTGTGCAAAGGGCACCCCGATCCAATAGGGGACGCAACTGGCGGACCAGGCGGACCTGGTAAAACGCCCTCCTGGCCACGGAAACCACGGAGATCAAAGTGAAACACAAAATTGTCTAAAGTGCTGTATTTACTTTGTGTATACTAGCTGTTTTTCCTGCTCCTGTGAAGTGAAACCCACAGTTGCATAGATCTAGATCTGCTTTTCAAAGAAAAGGACATCTAATTCTAATGAATTGGCAGTAAAATTAAATAATGGCAATTCTTCTTAGTCTACGGTGTTTTTTCTCAACCTCAGCAACTTTAAGATTCCTGGACTTCTCCTAGCAGGCTAGCTGGGGAATTCTAGGAATTGAAGTCCACATATGGTATGTTAAAGATGCTGAGGTTAAGAAAAACTGATCTACACCCTTCCCCCTGACCCCAAGACAAATATTCACTATCATATAAATCCTGACAGAATAAATATTTTATTATATTAAATCTATATCTGATTTTCTTTCAGGAATTTGAAGCAATAATACAACCCCCCCCCCCCCATGACAGACCCAGTATTATAGTTTAGCCATAATCAAATGGGGATGTGAAAGTAATAACCCTATCCCAAGTCCAACACCATAAACACTACAGTACAGCTCTTCAAGTAATGTTGCATAGTAATTATTTTGATTCAGGCTTTCAAGAATGTCTCTGGTGAAACAATGCCAATACCTTGCTACTCAGGACTGAAACTTGCTGCTCCTAGCACTCACTCTGCCAGAGAGGATCAATACTTCTGTGAAATCTTGTATGACTATACTTGCACAATTCCACCGTAATAAATTACCGTGTCACACTGTCTAACGCACACTAATTGGAAGAACTGGCTGTATTATTATTAGGTAGGTGTAGAACTTTATGTCCTTTATTGCAAAAACAGGAAAAACAGTCCAGTTTTCTCATCATGGGATGAGGTCATTTGGGCCTTTTAAACATCCTGACTATCCCATTTCCATTTCATTGAGTTTTAAACAGAAAATATGTGGACCCTGCATGAGCCACCATTCGCTTGATTGCATAATAATGAGCCATGGTGGCGCAGTGGTTAGAGTGCAGTACTGCAGGCTATTTCCGCTGCCTGCCGGCTGCATGCAATTTGGCAGATCAAATCTCACCAGGCTCAAGGCTGACTCAGCCTTCCATCCTTCTGAGGTTGGTAAAATGAGGAGCCAGATTGTTGGGGGCAATAGGATGACTCTGTAAACCGCTTAGAGAGGGCTGTAAAGCATTGCGAAGCAGTATATAAGTCTAAGTGCTATTGCTATAACGCTGTCATCACAGAACAGGCTGCCAAGGCAGACACTTACCTAAGCAAACACTGGTCTGGTGGAATCCACTCTTCATTTCCCCAGGTGATCAAATGGCACACTGGTCTGCAAATAAACAAAGAACTGAATAGGCTGCAGAAGGGGACCATAGGAAAGATACAGAGGGATTGCCCTACTTTCTCTCTCTCCCTTCTGAAGAGGTGATCCATCCCATTCCCTCTCCTAAAATGTATCCCTCTGTCCTCACCCTGAGAAAGATTTTCATCAATGTTTTAAGTGGATAATTTAGGGTGAATGCATTTTTTTTATTTTTAAAATGTTCTTCCCAAGATGACTTAGATATTTTTGAATCTGCTGGAAAAGGAATTTTCATACTTAACAAATCCACAAAAATAGATTATGATGCCAACTCAGATACTCCTTGAGTTACGAAGGCAATTGGAACCAGAATTTCTGCCGCTAAGCAATACAGTCATAAAGGGCAACCTCATGGGACTGACTGTATGTCGATGACAATTCCCAGTCATCCAGGCAGAGTTGTTTGGAAGTTGAGTCATGGCAATTGAATTTCTTGTTGGTTCAAAAAATTTCATGGCTTATCCAAATAGCTTCTTCAATCTGAACAAGTTGGTTAGAAGGATCCCACATATGTCCTCCAGGGAGGTTTTATTTCTTATCTAACCTGCATAGGCTCATTAAGTGAGTAGGTAAAGAGTTATTGGGATGTAAATGTTCCAACGGCTAACTCTTCTACCCTAGAGGAGTCATTAAGAGCAGCTTCCCTGGTGAACCTGTGAAGTGGTCTCCATCCTCCTGGAGAATGGTGAAAGAGCAGCATAAAAATGGGGCACAGATTGTGTCTGAGGCCTCCATCTCTACTGAGGGAAGGATTTTCTACTCTAGCATACATGGACTCTCTTCACTCAAACCATCCATCTTCCCTATCCAAAATGTGAACATTATTATCTTCCAAACAGCACCCTTTTTCTTCTCAGTGAAGGTGTCCTGCCGATTCTGGTCCTGTGCTGATGCTTTTCCTGTGCTGGGCCACCTTCTTGTGTAAAGGCTGCTTGGTTTCTCCAATGTAGAGCTCTGAACACTCCTCACTGCGCTGGACTGCATGCACAACTTTACCCTTATATTTTGGTATCCGCTCTTTAGGGTGGACCAGCCTAACCAGTGTTGGTGGGTTTGAAGAACACAGTATGTGGCATTTTCCAAATATCCATTTTAGCTTCTCCAATAAAGCTGCAGTGTAAGGCATGACCAGATTTTTCTGTTGATTTTGAGTCTCAGGTTTGCCTGCTATTCTTTTGCTGAATCCAAATGCTGATTTAATAAAAGCCCAATTTGGATGCACGCCAGCTTTAACAATTGCCAGGTGCCTGTTTTTCTTCATTTGGGCATCCCTGGTGATGGGAATGTTTTCTGTCCTGTGATGTAGTATCCTGATGACTCCTATTTTGTGTTGAAATGGATGGTGGGAGTCAAACAGCAGATGCTGGTCTCCGTGAATGGGTTTCCTATAGATCTCTATTTCTAGGATGCCAATGGTCCCAATCAGAACCACACTTGAGGAATGCCAGCCTGTTGTCCTTGGTCTCTTACCAAGTCTTGGTGTTACTTGATGTTTTAATCCACAGTGTCTGTATGGTCTGTGAAAGCCTGTACTTCCTGGATCTTGATTTCTACCCAGGTGACCGCATTGTTTAGTGACAAAAATATCTGCGGTTCCTATTGAGCAAGCACCTCCTTGCAAGTTCCTGCCAGCTTCCAACAATCAAAGACAACAAGGAAGCTGGCAGGAAGTTTCAAGTCCCAGGTGACTTGCAAGCCAGGCCAGCACGTAGGTAAATGGCTGCTGCCAAGTAGGAGAGATTGTGTGAGTGACGGGAGAGGCGCAGTGTGAAGGTAGCAGGCCTGCTGTGATGTCCAGAACTTGGAGCCACCATAACTACATTGTAAATTCAAATGGTCACTGAACAAGTCACTGTAGACCAAGGGCTACCTGTAGATGCTTCTCAGAATCCAAGGAAGTTGAGGTATCACATATCAATAATATTTATCCTCTCTTTGCCTGATTAGATGGATCGTTCTGTGGGATGGGATGGGATGTACTTAAGCTTTTATTGCTGGTCTTATTGTGACTTGCTTCTCATCATTTTTATCAGAAAAGGTAGTTCAGAAGTATTTTTTTTTGTCAGTGAAATAGGATCATCAAAAGAAACTCACCTGTGATGCTGAAATCCGTGACACTTCTTGCCGTCCTGTGAGGTCAGACGAGGAGATGTTGGCGGGGGCTCCTCGGTGTAACCTCATGCTGACCTTGCGTTCCCTGTCTACCCGTGAAATTGCCCTGGGAGATGTGTTTCCTGGCAAGAAGGGAGTAATTATTTATAACATTGATATTTTGCAGTTGTATAAAGGAGATGAAGATGAGAGAAGAAAGGAAGAAAAGAAAAAGAAAGAAAACGTTATGGGGTGGGAACAGGGAAGTGTCCATGGCATACTAAGACTGCATTCTATTGGCCCTGGGATGTTGGGTTTGTACTCTGAAAAGGAGGAGAGCTCCTGCTTCTAATACTGGAAGGGAGATGGGCTTCTTCCTCAACAGGTTCCATGATTGGGATTAATCTATTCCAGTTTTGAAACTGAAATAGATTCACTCTTTATTACCTTTAATAAGAATTCCTTTAATATTGTTAAAATCTTATTTTCAGAGGGGATAAACTTTCCGAAACAGAAGACAGGGTCGACCAGTCAAGATTTGGGATGAAAAGAAAGTGCTGAAATGCACAATCGATCAGCATGGCTGGCTACATCTCTCTGCTACCACTAAAGGCTTGCATGCCATTTTCTGCCCACTCACCAGACTGCTGGATGCGGGAAGTGGGTGTGGAGGCCATGGGTTCAGCGACATTGCGGAGACGGTTAGCAGTGGCGCCAGCAGGAGGGCCAGGAGGCAGTGCCCGCGTAGCAGAACCCCGGAGCTGCCCCATCCTTTCCTCTCGTTCATGCTCTCGCCTCTCCCGGTCCATATCCTCAGGATTCCGGGCTGCTCCCTGAAATATTTAATGGACCACGATGCTTCAATAACCACTGAGAGGTATCAATCACCTTATGCACAAGCATGAACAACTGCAAAAGCAGCTGAGAAAAGCTGAGAAGCAAAACTCCCCGATTTCCCCTACTGAGTCAGAGTCTATTTCGCAAAGCTTTTCCAAGTTCCTCCACTTCTGAGCGGGACAAGAAGTATGTGTGTGTAAGCCTGTAGCCATCAAGCTCTCTGCTTGCACATTCAGCTTTTGCTGTACATCAGTATTTATCCTTTCAGTTCTGCTGTCGTAAGGGAAAATAAATCTAGCCAAGCAATATTCCGAATGAAGATACAGTAAAACATCCGGTTCCTTATTGTAGTTGTAAAACATAAAGGCATTTGGAAAACAGATGCACCTTTGGAACTTAACATCTTAAAATATAGAAAATTAAACTTGTTTTACTGCAGTAACTACCTACTTAGAAAGGAGTAAAATGTGGGCACTTCCCACTTGTCTGTCTTGCCGCAGGGCTTGTGTGGCTATGTGCCAATGAGAAAATATACCGGACCTGGATCTGCCTTGGGCTGTCTTTGGAGTTCCTATGCACTTAGGTCTTGATGCTACTTTTTAGGCAAGCACTATAAAAGCCACTATAACCAGCACATTGAAAAGCTTATTTCACAAGGAAAGCTTCTCAATTTAGAACCCCATAAATACAATGCAGGATTTCATCCCATTTTCCCCACCAACTACAAACTGGATATTACAAGAACCGAAGTCCAAAAAAAGGGAGGGAACCAGGTTGCAAATTCTGGCCAATTTGCACTACAGGGACTCCAAAACGTAATCCAGCCTTAAAGAGAGAATGGCTTCCTAGGCAATGGCTTCCTCAGCCTCCCCATCTATCTGCAGCTCCCTGGTATACAAATGATTCTACTATACCAACCAATCACCCCCCGCCCCCCTTAAAAAATTAGGGTTACTCACAAATTTGAGCATATTCCAGTCAAATACATAGTCATAGGAGAAACCCTGGCGGTGGAAGAGATTGCGGAACAGCTGCCTCAGATAAGAGTAGTCGGGTTTGTCATCAAACCGCAGTGAACGGCAGAAGTTGAGGTATGTAGAGAACTCAGCTGGGGCAGAAATGAGAGACGGCAACAAGGAATAATTAGCAAGAACAATTTTATTCCTCTCTGGGCACTGTTATTCCACCACCTCCACCCTGCCTATATATAGTTTTATGCTATAGATCCCAACAGCACTAGTCCAGTTCAGAGAGATATGAACGCCTACTGTCTGCAATGCACACATTCATCTTGCAAAGTGAACAGGGTCATCTAGATCAGGGGTCTGCAACCTTTGCAACTTTAAGTCTGAAGGACTTCAGCTCCCAGACTTCTCCAGCCAGCTTTGCTGGCTGGAGAAGTCTGGGAGCTGAAGTCCTTCAGACTTAAAGTTGCAAAGGTTGCAGACCCCTGATCTAGATAAAATAGGAGCCTCCAAACCTTTGGAGACAGAGGAAAAATTTGGAATTTTGAAAGCCCACTAAAGACAGTCCTCAAAATGACTGCCTTGATGGATATGGCCAGTCACAAAACACCTATTTTTAATAGCGCTTAGCAATAGCACTTAGTTTTATATACGGCTTCATAGTGCTTTTACAGCCCCCTCTAAGCAGTTTGTAAAGTGAGTCCATTGCCCTAAACAATCTGGGCCCTCATTTTACCGACTTCCGAAGGATGGAAGGCTGAGTCAACCTTGAACCTGGTGAGATTCGAACTGCCGAACTGCTGGCAGTCGGCAATTAGCCTGCAACACTGCATTCACTGCACAGCATGGCTCATATTAAAAACGACAAACTGGGGAGACCTGCTCTCAATTGTCCTTTTTAACTATCTCCAAATCATTTGCATTTTTTGTAAACAAGTGGATCCCTGAATTGAGCTACAGATCCCTACAATTTTTTTCCTGTTTCTTCTGTTCTGGCCTATGCCAGTTTGCCTATACCAGGGGTTTTAGAAAAACCTCTGGTATATACAAAGACTACTGAAATATTCTTGGAAATATTTGTAGCTCCCAATTGTGCTAGCTTTGTAGCAAGATATCTTCCCATTTAACATTTATTTAGTTATGGAAATAGAAAAATAATGTCAGGCAAACATCAAGACAGCTACCCAATGGCACATAGAGGTTTGCAGATGGCACACTAAAGGCCCAAAAGATGAAAATTCATTTTGCCTTTTGATTCTTTTAAAATTAAAATTAAGCTGGATATATTGGAGACAGGATTAATCTATTCCAGCTATTAAAATCCTCCCTGGAGTTCCCCTTTGGCTCCTTGTCACTAAAAGAGGATCTAACTATTTTGGCTATGGCTCTCTGGATCTTTTCCAAAACTGAACCTAATTCTGCACTCCCCACGCCCGGTACAAGTAAACACATTATTTATTCACGCTAATCCTTAGTCCTATTTTCATCTTTTTCCTCCAGTCCACTTATGGAGCCATCTAAACATGCAACTTTTATTTATTTATTTATTTATTTATTTATTTATTTATTTATTTATTTATTTATTTATTTATTTATTTATGTATTATTTATTTATTTATTTATTATTTATTATTTATTATTTATTTATTATTTATTTATTTATTATTTATTTTACCACCCTACAAAAGTAAAACAGATATATAAAAGTTAAAAACAATTTTAAAAACATATTAAATAATTTGGCCTCTCATAAAATTAAAAACCAACAAACCCCAATTAAAATTAATAAAAATTCATATTTAAAAATTCATATTTACGCCAGCCCGGCTTGTTGAAAGATAAAGGTTTTGAGAGCACGGCGGAAGGTGCGTAGGACAGGGATAATTCTTAATTCCGGGGGCAATTCGTTCCAGAGGACAGGTGTTCCCACGGAGAAAGCTCTCCCCTTGGGTGTCGCCAGTCGACTTTGTTTAGTCGACAGCACCATGAGAGCGGCCAGTACGCTCTCTATGGCCGGTGGGAGGCTCTCGGTGGCAGAAGGTGATCTCGTAGGTACCCAGGTCCTAAGCCATGGAGCGCTTTAAAGATATAACCAACACCTTGACTCGCACCCGGAAAACCACCGGAAGCCAGTGTAGCTTGCGCAGGAGGGGTGTTACATGGGAGCATTGCGTCACCCCCATAATTACCCGCGCGGCCGCATTCTGGACCAGTTGGAGTCTCCGGGTGCTCTTCAAGGTGAGCCCCATGTAGAGAGCATTACAGTAAATTCATACAGGCTAATCTGCATACCATCTTTCTAACAGCTATGGTCCACTACGGTTTTTACTCCTAAAATATGAGACTCGGGGCAGGCAACCTTTCTTCACTCAAGGGCAGCTCCCTAACCACTTCTAAATTACAGTTGCTATTAAATGGCTAATAAAGGTAGGATTCACAGGAAAACCTGTAGTGCTTTTCCAGAATAAAGAACTTCCACCTAAATTGATAAGAAAGGCTACCAAAAAACTAGACTAGGAGTGTTAAATTGGGCGTGCTTATTATGCCCACAGCACTAAAAACAGAAACCTAGAACTTGAACATAAGTACAGGGAAATCTTACAAGGATAGCCTTTGCACAGCACTTCGATGGGTGTCGACATCTTCTTTTCACTGATGCGCTCGTATTTCTGTCGCTTTGTGGCAGCTTTTAGGCCTTGCCAAGGCAATGAGCCAAGATTGAAGTACATCAGTACATAGCCCAGGCTCTCCAAATCATCACGGCGACTTTGTTCTGGAAAAAGACAGATGCAAATACAGGCACTGCAAGAGATGTTCCAGCAACAGCTCAAAACAAAGGAAAATTATTGTCGTCTTGCAACAGCTCAAAACAACACTAGGGAAAGAGAAAAAGACAAACTGAAAGCTACATGCTCTGATATTTGGTCGAACATGCCAGGAATCCTGGCGTTTATTTATGCTTGCTTTTAAAATGCAGGTTAAGTGTTTCATTCCTTCTTATGAAGTCCTGAAAAACTATACAGGAAAGTATAGGGAAGGCTCTGAAGCTGTACCATTTCATACAAGAAATACAGCATAGATGCAGAAATCATCCCCTCACAGCCCAGTTTCCATAAAAAAAAAAGAAAACCAATTAAATCCGAAGGTGAATTAATGATACAAATGTTAAAAATCCAGATTTTTCTAACATTAAAAAATAGTTTTGTATATAATTTCAAAGAGTATAACTTGATTTCTTATTATACACTCAATTGTTGTACCCTATTGATTTCAGAGCAAATTGCACAATAAAAATATTTAGAGTTGGTCCTATATTTTTATTTATGACTTTAAATTCAGATTCTCTCCAACATCTAGAGCAGGGGTTCCCAAACTTGGCAACTTGAAGACTTGTGGACAGCAGAGCTGGCTGGAGAATTCTGGGAGTTGAAGTCCACAAGTCTTCAAGTTGCCAAGTTTGGGATCCCCTGATCTAGAGAATGTCTTTAAACAAGATTTATCCTCAAAGTAGAGACCAGGAAATACATGTTATTTCACTCTCATAAATTTTGAACTTCTAACCTTTTTCATGTAGTACACCTTTTTTCCAATGTCTTCTAAAACTCAGAAAAGGACCCCTAATTTAAAAGAAAATAATTGTGGGATGTGAGACGGGGAGGAGGTTAGAAGTAGAAATGAGGGAAAATTGTAGTATATCCAATTCAACGTACCCTTGGTCAGCTTCGATGGATTTTGACTAAACTTTAGCCCCATGTCATGGGCAAAACAAGTCTATCTTGTCAAAAAAGAAAAAAAAATCTATTTTATAATATTGAATTTTTTGTTTCTCTGTATATTATGCCATTTTCTTATTGGGATTACATCCAGAATACTGGAAGAAATATTCTTTAAATATATAAGATTGTTTAATTAATGAACATATTCCCTACAATTTGAAGGGGGAAAAAGGGAGATTTATACAAATGTGGGATTTTTTAAATCCAGTCTACAAAAAAAATCTACTTAATGATTTATAATATTTATAATATACTACTTAATATTTTATAACTGGATATATTTCATCCAGTTTTATTCCTATCGTATGTTTTTGAAAGTCCACAACCCAAGTGAGTTTTTAAATTAGCCAGTCGAGGATCCTGTAATAGTATCTTTGCATCAGTATTGAATGAGGTCCTAGGATATTCTAGTTCAGGATATACCCTCTGGGTAATGTTGGGTCAGTCATTCTCACGCTGGCTTACCTTTTAAGAGTTGCTGCAAGAACAATTTGGAATAGGGAGAAATAGCCAGCACATCATTCTAAACTCCCCAGAAGTAGTTCCCCATAGAAATGTTAGTCCTCGATTTATGACCACAATTAAGCCCAAAATTTCCACTGCTAAGCAAGGCAGTTGTTCAGTGACTTTTGTCTCATTTCACAACCTTTTTTTGCCAGTTGTTAAGCAAATCTTAACAACTGCGCCCTAAAAAGCTGGCTTTTCCAGCAAGCCGGCCAGTCTGGTCTCTGTAAACCTCTATATAAAGGTAGGATACTAGTAATCCGTTTTAAGAGAAAGGACACATCTGTGTGTTTTTTCCACCACCTTTGCATGCTGATATATACATTTCTGAATGCATTTTATTTATCTGTTTGTTCGTTCCCTCAATTTCTGTGGTCGCCCATCTCAGTCAATGACTCTGGGCAGCTTACAATTCAGAAAATATATTATGCTTAAAGATTTAAAACCATTTTAAAACAATAAAAACTGCAAAATCAGTAAGTAACATTCAAAATGTTCCATTCAACATATACAAGAGCAGGATATTGGGTCAGGAAATACAGACGCAATAAAGCCAGGAAAGGAGGTTATTGGCACATTCAGTGCCCCAGGCTCAGAAACACAGCCAAGTTTTTAGGGCCTTACAAAGGCTACAGAGTTCGCGCCATTCTGATGTCTGAAGGGAGGATGTTCCATAGAGGTGAGACCACTACATAAAAAGCTTGCCTCCCCACCCCCCACCCCCAAGATAAAGTAGATTAGTTTAAAATGTTCCATGTATAGGCATTTTAATTTATTTATTTTATTTATTTTATTAAATTTATACCCCGCCCTTCTCCAAAAGGACCCAGGGCGGCGCACCGGAATTTAAAATACAATACAAAATCAAGTAAAAAATTTAAAAAACTTATTTGATACCATCCTGCGCTAAAAACAAATTAAAATCCCCAAATTTAAAACTGTCTAAAATAGTCATTTGTGGAGGTTACGCTAGGCCGGCTAAATGGAACAAATGTGTCTTTAAACACTGGCGGAAGAGGCGGAGGTGGGAGATGGTGCGAAGTTCAGGGGGTAGGTCATTCCAAAGGACAGGGCCCGCCACAGAGAAGGCTCTTCCCCTGGGTGTCGCCAGTCGGCATTGTCCGGCCGACGGCACCCTGAGAAGGCCCTCTCTGTGGGAGCGTATCGGTCTAAGGGATGTATGGAGCAGGAGGCGGTCTCGCATATAACTAGGCCCCGAGCCATGGAGCGCTTTAAAGATGGTCGTCAAAACCTTGAAGTGCACCCGAAAGACCACAGGAAGCCAGTGCAGCTCGCGCAGGATTGGTGTTATATGGGAGTGTCTAGGGGCTCCGGCAATCACCCGCGCGGCTGCATTCTGGACTAACTGTAGCTTTCGAGTGCACCTCAAGGGAAGCCCCATGTAGAGAGCATTACAGTAGTCAAGTCGGGATGTCACGAGTGCTTAATGTACATTTTTCTTTTAAATGTACACATCTTTGTACAAACCAACATTCAGAAGATACAAAGGGTTAACGCATCACAGTTTTCACATCCATGTGGAAAATTCAAATTAGTTAAGCCCACAGTAGTGGGGCAAAAGATTAACCTTCCCTCCCCCCCCCCCCCCCCCCCAACTTGCCTGCCGCTTTGGACAGTCTCTCCCGACCTCTAACATATATTATTATATATACTTCAGGCAGATCTGCATTTTAAATTCTCTGCCATTATCTATTTGGCACTGTACTGTTACAAATAGCAAGGTCCCTGAGGTACATTAAAAGAAACGAATGCATTAATTGCAGCACAATTCAGTCACAAGGTTATTTCAGTTTAATCAATGTGTTTTAACAATCTGTTGATTCTGCTCTGTGAAAACAATTTCATAGAGAGCGCAGAGCAAAATTGCAGACTCCTTGTTTAAAAGGCAAAAGCCAAAAATAAAACCCGCTAGATTTCCTGAAAGATTTATGAGTATTCACACGGCTTCTGCCACTGACTTTGTCACAGCTTCATAAGGAAGCGGATACAAAGCCAACCAAGAACCCATTTTTCACTGCTTCCCTTAATGCTGGAAGCCATTTTGCATCATTAATAGGAACAAAACACAGCGCTGCCATCCTTATCCTTCTAGTGTTCTCCCTCATACCTGCCATCTTCTTATGCTATGAAGGCACCCAGCTCTTTGATATATATATATTTTTCTCGCCTTAGTCTGGATGAATGAGACAATGAAATCTGACACAAGCAGATAGCTGTCTTCCAACGTAAGTTGCCATCAAAAGGTTGGAGGGTGATTTATTGCCAAGGAACAGCAGTGAGCAAAGTCTCTTATCCGCAGCTTTGACGCCCATCGTTTGCCTCTGTTTCCTTAGCTTAAATCAGGCTACAAGCAAAGTGATTTGCATTGGAAGATATGAATCTGCTGTGACACTTTAGTTTTAATTCCCTGGCTACCATGACCACTTTTTACTAATTCAGGGAACTACGCCACATATTGAGCTTCCTACAAGCTCAAGATTTTCCTGCCATCAAATGGATACTGATCCACGTCTGTTGTTCTGACCGTGCCCCTGGACCTCTGTGTATTGACCCGAACGGCTCTTGCACAAAGCTACTATGTGGGCAGGTCATCAACATGGCTGAGGGTTTGAGGGGGTTTTTTGCACTGAAGACTGGCAGGAGGAACAGCTCAGCTCTTGTCACTGTGAGCCTCTTCGTCATGTGTGTAAGCTATTATTAACAACATACAAACATAAAGGGGACTATGCAAACATTTGCATGGCTACAACGGAAGGACCGAATCCACAGCTGCTAAAACGGAGCCTTTACTGCCTTTTGCGTTTCTCTCCCCAGCTGCCACGTTCAATTCCTTTTATGAAATCTGCATGAAAAGTTCACATGGATAGTGATTTATTTTAGCATGGAGTCCCTTATGGGCCCTGGGAAAAAAATGATCAGCAGAACTAGAAAGATCTAGTCCTCAACCGAACAATTCAACACTGGGGGAAGTGAACAAACGTACTGAAAAGCAAGAAAGGAGAAATCACTAGCGTATTTTTATCCTCTTCCAGCTATTTAGACACTGCCTGTTATAGGCCCTTCTTCTGGGCACCTTGGAGTGTGCATTTCAGATATCTTGAGCTCTGAAAGGGGCAGGATATGCAGGAAGTCATCTTCTGAGCATGTGAAAATTGACTGGAATGTATGATTCAAGAGATGCCTTTTCACGTTGCTCCTCCCAATTCTAAAGTCTCCGGCTGAAATTCCCCTCCTGACTTTGTGCTCCAATCTTCTATCCCAGCAGATTTGATTATCCTCACTCCCCAACTCTCCTTTCCAGACCTTAAATGTGTTCTTGGAATTCATATAATGTGGTGGGTTTTGGTGCACAATTCAGAAAAGCAGAGACAAATGCATAAAGCTGCAGTCCATCCTTCTCCTCTCCCTAAATCTTATTTTAAAACAACAGAATAAAAGCAAAAGGAAATCCAAAAGGAGTGGAAAAAAACCAATCACAAGTTTATCCCAAATTTAAGAAGAGCAGACTGTGGCATTTTAGAAGTCTAGAATTTCAGTCCTCAAACATTTTTTCCCCCATTTTTGTCAGTGGTCTGAATAACAATATATTTCAACCTTTCCAGAAATATTCTAACCCTAAAATCAAAATGAAGGCTTGAATTGAACAGTTTCAAGTTTGAGACATTTTGCACACTTATTGGTAGCCACCTTTGCCAAAAATAAGGAACAGACTCACAAATCTTACTAAGTCACAATTCGTTTTAACTATGGTACAAACAAACCACAGTGACTAGGTTTAAAGGTAAAAGGTTCCCCTTGGACATATGTGCTAGTCGTTCCTGACTCTAGGAGGCAGTGCTCATCTCTGCTTCAAAGCCGAAGAGCCAGTGTTGTCTGAAGACGTCTCCATGGTCATGTGGCCGGCATGACTAAATGCTGAAGCTGCATGGAACACTGTTACCTTCCCACCACCTATTTTTTCTACTTGCATTTTTACATGCTTTCGAATTGCTAGGTTGGCAGTAGCTGGGACAAGTAATGGGAGCTCACTTCATTATGTGGTGCTAGGGATTCGAACCGCCGACTTTTCTGATCGACAAGCTCAGCGTCTTAGCCACTGAGCCACTGCATCCCTTTGACTAGGTTTACAAACATGCTAATCCAAAACCAAATAAACCAAATATGACTTAGCACACAAAATGTCACCTTAATCACAGAGAAAAGAATCACAGGTTAATTATGATATTCCTCGTGTTCATTTTTCTAGGCTAAATTTTTCCATCAAAACCCAAGGCTGGTGTTTCCTGAAGGATCCAGAAAGGACGACAACTTCAACTTCAACTTCTACAATTGAAACAACCCCCCCACCCAATATTGTGTCAAAAGCACAAAAACATCTGGACCTTTCGTAGGTCCAGATATCCCTAACCTCTGGCTCTTTAAATGCAAATATGATTTCATTGAAATAAGTTTTAAGTGTTATGCTTTTTAAAACACTTTTTAGCCACATGGAGCTGTGAATAAGTAAATAGCTATAAAAATTGACGTTATAAATTTATTAATGCGCTATATGTATCACTTGAAACCTGCACAGTTCTATAGATGGCTTAGAGTTTGCAATTTAAAATACAAAATCAGTATCAAAATGAATTGATAAAACCAATAACCAAATTTACAGATCTAATACTGAGAATATTAACTAAAATTTGATATTATATACGGGCTATTGATTGCAACTGATCTCCAAAATTCCCCTGGAAGAGATACCTTTTCATCAGCTTCTGGAAGAATAGAAGAATGGATACTCTTGGCAGACATTCCCAGTTGTTCCAGTAGTGTAGTCAGAAACTACTGGGAAAGGCTGTCTAATGGATATCTAGGATAATCCTGCATCATGGATTATAAGTAAATTTAATACAATTCTCCTGTGGAACAGTCTCGCCAGGATTGCTGAATTTAAGAACTACATCCCAAATCAGGGGTCTCCAACCGTGGCAACTTTAAGCCTGGTGGACCAACTGGCTGGGGAATTCTGGGAGTTGAAGTCCTCCAGGCTTAAAGTTGCCAAGGTTAGAGACCTCTGTCCCAAATCATCTGTAGAACACCAAGCTAGGGAAACAGCACATAAGAAAGATTTTAAAATCTGTCAGTCTAACTACTTTCTTAGGAACGAAGAGCTCCCTGGAAAATATTTATGAGAACCAAATTAAAATGTAGTTTAATTTGGGTTTAATATAATATGTGAATATGTTTAGTCAACCACATTTTCTTTGGGGGGTGGGTGGATTTATGTCATCCCCATAACAGACACCCAACATTATGGTGTAGTACTGGGAACCAGGCCCATAGTTCCTTGTAGCAAAGGGTGGATTGCCCCTCTTACTAATCATCCTCCCACTGCATGCTGCCTAAGGGAGAACAGTGAACACATTTGAAGATTATATAGCTTAGGTTGCATTGAGAACAGCTAAATCAAGAAGGCCAGTTGAAATTCTGAGCAAATCACTTACATTCAAGTAACACATACTTTTTTTGTCTAATACATTTTTGGGGGAAGCAGATCCTTAGGAAAGGATTTTTTCGAAGTTGGAACATCCTAGTCAAGTCCAACAATGAGCACTGCAACTCTCAATCAACCCATCCAGCCCAATTCTAATCTCTCTCTCGCTCTCTTATGCTATCATATTTATTCATGTATATCCCATCTTTATTATTTTTATAAATAACTTAGAGTAGCATACAAATCCAAGACTTCCTCCTCTTATTTTTCCCACAACCACCCCCCTATGAAGTAAACTGGTCTAAGAGTGACTTGTCCAAAGTCATCCAGTTGGCCTTCAGGCCCAAGAGAGCTCTAGAACTCACAATCTCCTGGTTTTTAGCCTGGTGCCTTAACTACTAGACCAAACCGGGCTTTTATTTGTGAAATCAGGCAATAAGAAAAATCAGACCAAATGTTATCACAAATGTTGGAGTGAGATGAATATTTTATACAATCCAGTTAGATAATTATAAATGCAGAGCAAAATATAACAGCTAATTATTCCTGCTGCTCAGAACTTTCCAGGCAAATGAAAGCGTCCTGGATTAAATCAATTATTAAAAATATAATTATTTGAGATAGATGATAGATAGATAGATAGATAGATAGATAGATAGATAGATAGATAGATAGATAGATAGATAGATAGATAGATAGATAGATAGAAAGAAAAGCCCATCTCTCACACTTCTAGCCAGCTAAAAACAAACTTGTGAGGAAAGTGCAACCCAGTCTTTCTGGGCAATGCTCAAAATGC
The DNA here is from genome assembly GCA_039707465.1 of Rhabdophis nuchalis. NCBI lineage: Eukaryota > Metazoa > Chordata > Lepidosauria > Squamata > Natricidae > Rhabdophis > Rhabdophis nuchalis. The sequence continues at coordinate 92,543,235 of CM077648.1, read as the reverse complement.
AGAGCATGTGGAACACTCACCGTCTCTCCACCCCCTCGTCTATGTGTGACGTGAATGATGTTTACAACACCCCCACCTCCCAATTCTCCAAGTAGCAACATTTCTTTTATCAGTTTCAACACAGTCATGTGGAGACGTTCTATCAACTATACTTTTTTCTGCAGCTGCAAAAACTATTTCCGTATCCAAACTCCCAAAAAGCAACACCACATCAGGCCTGTTTGTGGAATGTGGGATCAGTTCTGCATGTTTTTGAAGCCATAATGGCTCCTTCTTTGATCATGCCAGTGGCCAATGCAAGCAACAATTTTATTTATTTTTATCCCATGTTTATTATTTTTAGAAATAACTTAAAGCGGTAAACATACCTTCCCCCTATTTTTAGTTATGTAGTTATTATTTGTGTGTTTTTTTAATGTTTCTGAAATGCCCATGCCCCACAACAAAAACTCTCTGAGGTACGTTGGGCTGAGAGAGTGAGTGACTGGCGCAAAGTCATCCAACTGGCTTTCATGCCTCAGGCGGGGCTAGAAGTCACGGTCTCCCAGTTTCAAGCCTGGTGCCTTAACCATTAGACCAAAGAGACTCGCAGTCGACAGTCCAGTATTACACAGCGCACAAGGTTGGTTAAAATTTGATGTCTAATCATTCACCAGTCAAGACAGCAACTCTAATAACAAACTGTATCACTGCTTCATATTCTGCAGTGATGTGATGTGGCAGAGAAAGGGGATTTGGAAATTGCCTACAATTTTCACTAGATCAAGAAGCATAAATCTGCATAGATCTGCATCATGGCATAAATCAATTCAGTCGAACTCCTAGTGGAGAGCAAAGTTTCATGGTAAGCTAGCAAGCAAAGAACATATATTTAGTTGTTGCATTTTGGAGCTGCACCTAGAGGTTTTCACTTGCCACTGAAACATCCCCACATTTGTCCAATGCTTTAAAAATATCCATTCAAGCAATGAAACCTAAAATATCGAAATACACATTCATGTGTTTGAATAATATATGATTATTGGTATTGGGTTCATTGTTTAGATCCCTTTTTACAAACCAGATCACAAAGGGACCTGAACTTCAGAACTCTGGAATAGAATCAAATAACCTAAATAATTAATCATTCTATAAGTCTCTCTTCTCTCCTAAAATTAAAGAACCCAAACACCCGATCTTTGCCTACATTCTTTAGCTTTTTAACCTTCATTAGGAGCAGTCAGTAGGAGTACAGACTATGCTGGTTGACTTTTGAATATTAAGACTAAACTGGTAGGATGGGAGTGCAAAATTCCCTTTGATTTGCTGGTATGTTCAATTAAAAATTTAACCAGAAATTGTAATGTGTCACTGAATAATAGCTGGTTTTGGTGAAAACGCTTTTATGACAAAGGACAAGCCAAAGAACAACTTGTCACCCTAAAATTTAATTCGAGGGACATAATCCCAAATAGCAGCCAATTCAATTTAGTTATGACTAAATAAATGGTTGCCTTCTTTAAAAATTTATTTAAAAATTCATTAAAAATTCATTTAAAAATTCATTCATTCATTTATTCGACTTATTAACCGCCCCCTCTCCCCAAAGGGACTCGGGGCAGAAAAAATACTTCTGAAATGCTTCAAATAGAAAATTTGTATTTGTATAGCTTTATATATGGTGGCTGGGTTCATATACATGTAGTCCTCAATTAACAACTACTGAAAAAAGTGACTGCCGGAGACTGTGAGTTCATGTCCTTCATTACTCATGGAATCCAGCTGGATGGCTTTGGGGCAGTCATACTCTCAGCCCACTTCACAGAGATATTATTGGGGGGGGGGAGAGGAAGAGGAAGGTGTTTTAGACAAATTAGCTACCTCATTTGCAAAAATAATAAAGATAGGATATAAACAAATTAATAAATAAATTTAATGGGGAAGCAAGATTCACTTAACAATCATGTTACTAACTTAACAACTGAAGAGATTCACTTAATAATTGCAGCAGGAAAGGTCATAGAATGGGGGGGAAATTACTATGTTGCCTAGCAACAAAAATTTTGGGCTGAATTGTGGTCATACATTTAGGACTACCTGTAATGTATTACAAACCAGCAAGATGAACTTTGGCTTAACTTGCCCTATAAATTCTGTCTCAGCGATTCAACCTAAAGGATACCTAAGACTTAAGTTTCTCAAGTTGACTCTTGTTTACAATTTCTACAGAATATTTAATCAATTTCTACATGCACACCTAATCTGAAAGGTAATGCAATCATTTTGCTCTATCACAGGGCAAAATAACATGCAAGAAGAACAAAATACCTCAAGATTAAAGGAACAATGCTTCCATTAAATTGGTAATTAGTATATCCCACTCCACCAAAATTATAACCAATATAACGATACAGATTTTGTTTTAATTGATCTCCCACCACAGGGTCGGATTTTCAACAATGTGGGAACATAAAACACTTACCAATCCCAAGGTGAGTGTTGATAGAGGCATAACGAGCTGTGCCGGTTAGGTTTTTGTTTTCCCGATAGGGAATGTGCTGGTGGGTACGGGCGTCTCGGTACTTCTTGGCCAGGCCAAAATCAATGATGTACACTAGGTTGCCTTTTTTGCCAAGTCCCATAAGGAAATTGTCCGGTTTCACATCTCGGTGGATAAAATTCTTGGAATGAATGTACTCAATACGGCTGATCTGGAAATAAGATTGGGACAAATGGAGGAAAGGTGAGAGAAAGGAGAGGAAGAGAGTGCCAATAATTTTATACTAAGGTATACATTGTGATCTCATGAACTGGAAGACCCACTGTAACCTCAAACAAGGGGATCTCAATACTTCCCACAGTTCAACACCAAAGTGAAGCCCTACCTACCCATAGCAGGTGAAAATGTAACACATGCCAATTCATTTATTCCTAGGCTGGGAGCCAAAAGATAGAATTTTTCAAAGGAAAAGAACACGGAGAATTCTTTAAAGTTAACACAAGTCTTCAACTTTAGCAAGATGTCTCAGCTGCTAGTCTACAGCACAGCACTGCTCCTTCTACAACAGCTAGACAGATAATAGGGACTTGCCAATGTTTTTCAGCTTTATCTGAGCGCCCCAGGTTTGGCTATTGAAGGACAAGCAATTGCTCTGAAAGGGAATCAGGAAGAGCACAAGGAACAGACAATCAAATAAGAACTTACCATCTGATCTGCCAGAAGCAGAACAGTCTTGAGACTGAACTTGCGGGAGCAGAAGTTAAAAAGGTCTTCTAGGCTGGGCCCCAGAAGTTCCATCACCATCACATTATAGTCACCCTCTGCCCCGCACCATTTAATGGAAGGAATGCCCACTAAAAAGAGATGAAAAGAGGATGTTGGCAAGGGGAAGATATGTGCACACACACACACACACCATTCATTCATTTCCAAATGTCTTTAGGCCTTTCCAAAGCCTTTGTGAACTACTGAAACATAAGCATCAGGCTCTGAAGCCCACAAACTTACCTCCACCTTGCATCATCTTGTAAAATTTGCTTTCAATGTGGAGCTGTGGGTGCTTGGTTTTCACACATTCCAATTTAATGGCTACTTCTTCTCCTGTGGCAATATTGGCACCTGTGCATGAAGCAACAGAAAAAAAATAGCCCTTGGTACGTTTGCCATTTTATCTTTCCCTCAAGGAGCTTTGGAGGAATCTTCTTCCCTATTTTACCATTCTACCAGCTCTGCAAAGTAGATTGAGTAGATGGGGCACAATGAGGCTCATAAATAAATATAACCTACATTCATGACTAGGGATTTGACCTTATTAGCTCTACCCCAACAGTACTCAATCCTAAGAGAGTTTAGAATGGAACGTATCAAAAAAACCACCCCAATTGCACTATTCCAGCAAGCATTTGATTATCACTATCCGTATCTGTCTCTTGATATGAATACATAGTCCTGTAATGTTACAGATAAGGCTGTAGGCATGTTTTTAAGAAATGGCACTGTTTTTTTTTCAACTGAAGTACCGTATTTTTCAGAGTATAAGACGAACCGGAGTGTAAGACGCACCAAGGTTTTGAAGAGGCAAATTACAAAAAAAAGTAGGTAGGTAGATAAAGGGATAGAGAGGGAGAGAAAGAAAGAGAAATGCAGTAGGTAGGTAGGGAGAGAGAGTAGGTAGATAGGTAGGTAGATAAAGGAATAGAGAGAGAGAAATACAGTAGGTAGGTAGGGAGAGAGAGAGTGTGTGTAGGTAGATAAGTAGGTAAGTAGAAGGATAGAGAGAAATAGAAAGAGAGAGAAATACAGTATACATGTAGGGGGAGAGTGTGTGTGTAGGTAGGTAGATAAAGGGATAGAAGAGAGAAATAGAGATAAATATAGTAGGTAGGTAGGGAGAGAGTGTGTGTGTAGGTAGATAGGTAAAGAGGGAGAGAGAGAGAGAAATACAGTAGGTATGTAGGGGGAGAGAGAGAGTGTGTGTAGATAGGTAGATGGAGAGAGAGAGAGAGAGAGAGAGAGAGAGAGAGAGAGAGAGAGAGAGAGAGAGAGAGAGAGAGAGAAATATAGTAGGTAGGTAGGGAGAGTGTGTGTGTGCGTGTAGGTAGGTAGGTAGATAAAGGAATAGAGAAAGAAAGAGAGAGGTAGGCAGAGAGAGGGTTCCCGGAGGCAAAAAATGCTGTATTCGATGTATAAGATGCACCCAGATTTTCAGCCTCTTTTTAGAGGAAAAAAGGTGTGCCTTATACTCCAAAAAATACGATACATGCCACCACAGCAAAACCATGTCAACTTTGCAAAAGTTATGAATAAGAATGTTGTAAGGGGTGGGGGGTGGGGAGGGCTGCTTTTATTTGGTTCACTTCACATACTCAGACTACTGCTAATTCCACTTCCAACAGAATCCAGTAAATGCAGTGAACAAGACAACAACCAGCTAGCTTTTATTTCTGAAAACCACACGATCCCATGTGAGCTACCTCACTTGCCCCTTTTGGGTATCACGGTCTTCAGCTTTAGGTAATTACATTTGACAATATAAAAACCTTTACAGTTCAATCCTTTCAGAAATAAACACTGGGAAAAAAATAAAACCACACAGACATTACTAACAAAAGCTGCTATTATATTTCTGTTTTAATGAAGGGTTGACAGGGAGCCAAATTTAGCTGCGACCAAATCGAGAAACTGTTTTAACGTAGTATGTAACCCTATTTTTATAAATAAAATATCTTTTCCCCCAAAGGTAGGGGAGGGGGTGTTGTGTTTGTGAATGTGACCTCTTTTTCCTTGCGCAAAGAGATGTAGCTTATGTGTATGTGTATATAAAAAATGAAAACAGGAAGCAGGACGCATAAGCTGTAAGCAATTACACCACAATCTCTTTCATAATATCAGCATTGTGCAACGTGTCTCAGTGGCAACCTTTTTTCCTCCCCAGACACTATAGCTCTACATCAGAGATAGTTGTAGCCCAAAGTAAAGATTTCCATTTTTGGAATGCATTTTGGAAGAACAAATGCAACACAAAAGACTGCACAAATAGCGGGATGAAGAGGAAGGGTTATAAATTTTCATATTCTTTGAAATGCTGAACTTCTGACATGACACTCCAACTGAAGCATATTTATGCCTATCTGGCCAAGTTAAAATATACATATTTACCATAATTTTAACGTGACTTAAATAAAATATATCCTCATAAAGCAGAAACAGAAGAAAACTAGCAGCAGTTATCAAAAATATTTGTATTTTTCTCCAGCTTTCCAAAGATTTTCCAAAGACATGAGGCCACATTCTCCTTGTTTTTCCCATTCTATTATATATATATATATATATATATATATATATATATATATATATATATATATATATATATATATATATATATATATATATATATATATTGTTAAGAGTAACTCCATGTTAACCCTATTCAAGCAGCTTCTTCAGCATGGAAATGCAGAACGAAAAGGCTATGGGAAAGGAACTTACTCTGTATACAGCTTCAATCAAAATGAGGAACATTTTTTTCACTTTAATCAAGATCTTATTTTTTCATATAGCAGCCTTTAAAGCCTACTTATATGCTTCAACTGATGGTTCTTTGGAAAAGAGGTTATGAAACATACTACAAAATGACAAGTAATTTTTAAAAACTATTTTATGATCTAACATAAAATCATTTAATCAAGCTACGAGGGAGAGAAAATAGGAAACAGGCTATTGCATGGGCTCAACTGCAACATCATAATTTTAGGCTGATGCTCTCTTTTGAATTATTTCTATTCTATTCTTAATCAAGGCAAGACTTCCAAGAACTTCAACTACACAACTGATCCTAATAGCTGAGTATTCATGTTTTATTTTTCCTTCCCCATCTGGATAGCAAGATATTTGCTATCCAGCCTGTCGTCTTCCGGGTGCGCTTCAAGGTATTAGTCATCATTTTTAAAGCGCTCCATGGCTCGGGACCTAGCTATCTGCGGGATCGGATCCTGCCTCATACATCCCCACGGCCGATTCGCTCCCACAGAGAGGGACTTCTCTGGGTGCCGTCCGCTAGACTCTGTCAGCGGGCGACGCCCAGGGGAAGGGCTCTCTCTGTGGCGGGCCCAGCCCTCTGGAACGACCTTCCTCCCGACATTAGAACGACCACGGACTTCCGCTCCTTCCGTCTAAAACTAAAAACACATCTTTTCTGCTTGGCCGGCCTAGGGTAGTCTCTCTCTTTGGGGTTTTAGTTGTTTTAACTGGGAATTTTAGTATTTCAATGGGGTATTTTAGCACAGGTATATGTTTAATCTGTTTTTTAATGTGTTTGTATATTTATTGTTTTAGTTTTCCCTGTGCACCGCTCCGAGTCCCTGTGGGGAGAGGAGCGGTCAACAAATTATTATTATTATTATTATTATTATTATTATTATTATTATTATTATTATTATTATTATTATTATTATTATTATTATTATTAATTTCTAAGAATTCATGATATACACCAATCCCCAAAAATCTGAGCAACACACAAAAATTTCAAATAAGACGGCAACAATAACTACATCCAAATTAATCTCTAAACCAAGCCTTAATCACAAAGAGGAAATCCAAAATCAAATCCAAAATAGGCACCACTGGGACTGAAAGCATACAGGAGTAAAACAAACTTAACATGGTTACGGAATTGCAGCAAATTAGGGGCTGTCCCTATTCCATAGGGCAGGAATTACTACAGAAAAGATTTAAATCACTCCTCTAATCTGTGGACCTTACAAAAGAGGTCTTTTAATAACTTATGTAGCCTAAATGGGCAGATTCAATTCAGGCAAAGTATTGCCTGGTGAATCCCAATCCCAAGGACCATTTAGAGGTAAAGGTAAAGGTTTCCCTTGCACATATGTGCTAGTCGTTTCTGACTCTAGAGGGCGGTGCTCATCTCCGTTTCAAAGCTGAAGAGCCAGCGCTGTCCGAAGAGGTCTCTGTGGTCATGTGACTGGCATGACTAAACGCCAAAGGAGCACAAAATGCTGTTACCTTCCCACCAAAGGTGATCCCTATTTTTCTACTTGCATTTTTACATGCTTTCGAACTGCTAGGTTGGCAGAAGCTGGGACAAGTAATGGGAGCTCACTCCGTTATGCGGCACTAAGGATTCCAAACTGCCCAACTTTCTGATCGACAAGCACAGTGTCTTAGCCACTGAGCTACTGCATTCCTGTACGTAGGATTTTACAAGCACTTTAAATTGGACCTAGAACAGTGACGGCTAACCTTTTTGTCATTGCATGCCAAAAGTGCGCACGCACTTGTGACATCATGAGTGCATGCCCACACCCATAATGCAATGCATGCGCATCTCCCACATGCGCCCTTCCCCCCGCCCATGGGTGGCAAAGACCCGAAAAGCAGCTGGCCAGCAGCAGGCATGCACACGCAGTGGAGCTGAGCTGTGGTGATGGCTTGCGCTCCCACAAAGAGGGCTCTGAGCCACCTGTGGCACATATGCCATTGGTTCGCCTTCATGGGCCTAGAACAGGGGTGGGCAAACTTTGCAACTTTAAGTCTGAAGGAAAGCAAAGCTGGCTAGAGAATTCTGGGAGCTGAAGTCCTTCAGACTTAAAGTTGCAAAGTTTGCCCACCCCTGGCCTAGAAGCTTACAAGGAAAGCAGGGCAATGGCTTTAGTATAGGTGTAATTTGATAGGTGGGACAGTCCTGTCAGTAATTCTCCTGCCAGCTGTAGCTTCCACATCGGTAGCTTCCAAGGGCAGCCCCACACAGAACTTGCTGTACTGTCTTATCAAGTGGTGATCAAAGCATGAGTTTCTGAAGCCAGGCATCCTGGTTGGGCTTGGCAATGGGCCCACCTACCCATGAATTCTACTGCTGTTTAGGCATGGTTGCAAGCCCAGGTAGTTCCCTTAAGTCACAAAGTACCTCCTCCTTCATGGGAAGCCCAGGTCCATTCAGTGTAACTGCTGGGCCAGTGTTATCAGAGTGCACAGATGTCTCCTGACCTCTAGCAATTCTGTCTTGACGGGATTTAATCTGAGCCTGCTTTTGCCTGATCCAGATTCTCACAGCGTCCAAAGACCAGTCTGAGACTTCCACAGCATCACTGACTCTTTAAATAAATACACTTTTGAACTTTACTTCCTTAGTGAGTCCTACACAGCCACAAATCCAGCAACAGATTTTCGGTGCAGCAAAAAAAAAAAAAACCCACCAAAAAGCACGTTCTTAGTTTAGTAGAACAGCACGCAGCAGCTCACAAATCTTTAAAATACCACAGCCACACAAAAATTAGAAACTTGCGTAAGAAAGGCATCAAAGAATGCAGACGGTGCCCACTAAGCTATCAAAACACAGCCCTTCCTCTGTGGTATTTCTAGCAACCAGCAAAGCACCCTTTCAATATTCTACATTGAAGGCATCCTTTTTCTCCCAGTCAGCAGACTGAACAATCTGTGAGAACTGCAGAATTTATTTTCCCAGTGCCACTCTTAGTTTCAATATGACAATAATGCAACATAAACAGGCTGAATGTTATCTCCATGCTCAACAAGCAGAGGAAACCCCAGTGCCCTTTTCATTAATCGTTGGTTATTTCTCTATTGCAGAGTTATAGTTTTCACCCCCATTTCCCCCCCCAGTGACATCATCAAACTAAATAACTCACTAGGGCAGGGGTCTGCAAAGTTGGCTCTTTTAAGACGGGTGGACTTCAACTCCCAGAATCCCCCAGCCTGCATAGCTGGCTGGGGAATTCTGGGAGTTGAAGTCCACCCGTCTTAAAAGAACCAACTTTGCAGACCCCTGCACTAGGGAATATGAAGCTACCACAACCTCACAGTCCCAGTCTTTGCTGGGTGACATCTCTAAGGCAAACAGAGCCAGTCCTTTGCCCTCTGTCGAAACTGGTCAAGAGGTAGCCTACCTGTTGCACAGCAACCCGACCATGTGATCACCGGGCCTTGTAGCATTAACAATACAGACTGTTCCTGTCCTGCTCCATAATGCTGCACCAGTTTGACATATGATTAGTACGCTCCATTTAGAAGGGAGGCATGCTTGCTGGAGTGAGAAGAGAAGCACCACCAAAAGATTTCCAAACCTAGCTTATTTCTCAAGAACAGCAAAAAAACAACAACCCATAGCTCCTTTTCATTCAATCGGTTGAATGAATCTGGGTTTTCGGGTTCGTGCTTCATTTTTAGTTCAAGATGTGCATTACCACAATTATAATTCAGCATTGCCTGGAAATGACTGTTGTGAAAAACTTGTTTTTAATATTCTCTGTGCACCTTTTTATTTCCTTAATTATTGTAATAATACAAGTGGCACTTCTAGAAATTCTACAACATTCTCAGGTATTCCAAAGTCCCACCCTTAATGTTGTAGAAAAGCTAAGTAGGGAGCAGACAGAAAAAGAGTGGAATAAAACTTACAATGAACAAAAAAAACCACCCATAAGGATGCCGAATAAATTAACTTCTATGACAAAGAAAGCATTTCCAATAACAAGGTACTTATGATTTCACCATCATATCATTCTAGCCATTGCCTATCTAGCTTCAACAAGTTGCAGTTGTTTAATACACATGTATCAATCCGATTCGGCAGTTAAACACACAGCTAAATACACACTAGGATTCTGGAAATATATTTAGAATGTGCTATTCAGAGGAGGATGCTGAAATCACAGGATACTTCCCTCCACCCCAAAAATACCATTCAGCTGGGCCAAGGAACTTATGAATGTCCTGTACTGTTGGACTACACTTCCCACTAGTTACATTGAAGTATTTAGCCAATGATCAAGGATTGAAGGCATAGTCTTACAACATTAAGGACGGGTGTGCTGCCAACCCTGTTCTAACATTCAATGTGATTTTGCAGGCAACTATGTGCTAACTTCCACATTTGTATCATTAGAACTATACAGCTTTGATCAATTCTCTGTAAGACACATCCTTCAATTTGCTGCCTGCCAGATGGACAGAATTAGAGATCCCACTATTACACAAACTCAGAATTATGGGAGTGTAGTCCAACAAACCTAAGGGGTATCAATAATAGACCAACAAACCTAAGGGGTATCAAGGGCTGAATATATATATATATACACACTATATACATATTGCCCCTAAAAGTAAGGCAGGATTAAACTCTGGCACCACCCTTTCAGAAATAAATAACTGGCAAATGACAAATGAGTTGAGATTTTTGTATTTTTCTGCAAATTGGCAGAAGAAGTCAGATATTCTTACAAAGCTTAAACTATAAAAAGATAAGCGTAACAACAAAAAAGAGCCTTCTGAAATTGTTCCTAAAGTAATATGTATTCTGCCACGGAATAAAGATCAAGATATCACGACTTCAGCTGTGACATTATAAAAAGAAAAGAAAAGAGCAGAAACAAATCTCTGAACAAATGCAGTGATGCAATCACAGAGCAAGAGGGGAGGGAACACCCACACATGAAACTTCATATCACTGACCCAAGACTGAACTTTGTTCTGGGGTGCCATGATATTCCATTTTCATCACTGCCCTGAAGGCGAGGTGTATCTTAATTACCGTGATCTTCCATCTTAATCCTTTAAATAAAAAAGAATAAGACAGAACATGCACTTACACAACTTTTATTTCCATTTCTGGAGAGTCAGCCATTATCTGCCAGGCTCAACATTACTTGTGTGGAAGATAGGTGTTATACTGCCGGCTATTTCTTTCTATGTCTACTCCTTTCCTTTGGGAGCTTCTGCTTCGCTCCACAGTCTTATTCCCGTCAGCTGGGCTCTGACTGCATCTGCTAAAATCATCAGCAAACCAAAGTTAGTGCTGACATTTAAGTCATGGTGTCACTCAGCTTCAGAGCTACAGCCCCAACGAGATTGGCCAGGGGGAGGGAAGCTGCAAATGCGCCACAAATGATATCTGATTCATTGTTTCAACCTCATTATCTGCAGGCTCAGGGGAAAATGGCACCCATTCAGAAGAGCCATGGTTATTTTTGTGAATGGCCTTGGAATCCCATAAGTGTTAAAAGTATATGAAATCTGAAGTTACCAACTAACACATCAATAATAGTGAGAGATCTGAAGTTGTGGTTGGAGGCTTTACATCTTTGAAGGAGGGTGCCATCTTTAAATTAACATCTAACCTTGTATTATCTGATGTCCCTTCCCATCATTTGTTATGAACTTTCCCAGGTAAAGGGGCTTAACAGAAAGGCATTTAAGCTATCAAACAAAGCATTAAATTAGAGGTTCCCAAACTTGGCAACTTTAAGACTTGTGGACTTCAACTCCCAAAATTCTCCAGCCAGCAGAGCTGGCTGGAGAATTCTGGAAGTTAAAGTCCACAAGTCTTAAAGTTGCCAAGTTTGGGAACCGCTGCATTAAATCAATGGTTTTAAATTTTAGACATTGTCTTCAATAGTTTTGGATGTATTTGTAAAGTAAAAATACAGATACTTATATGTTACTTTATAACTCGGTACTGTAGTGCTTTTACAACGAGATTATACACCCTATAATTTTTGGGTAAGTCATTCATGTAGAAATTTGTACATACAACTCATCTATCATCCTGCAAATTTAGCAGTGATGCCTAAGTATGCCCATGTTCCCATTGTCTTCTATTTGCCTCAGCCCTTTTCTATATTGGGCATGTCTTAACTTCCTTCTCCACCATCTAAAAATGTAATGCTCCTGCATATATCACTTTAATTCAAGAAGTATGAACCAGCATCCCAGATTAGCTGGTTAGGCTGGATTGATCCTGGAAGCCGGATGATCCATTTACATGACAATAAAATATAAAATCCATGCCCACACTGGTTACATAAGCACTTAAAACAGAAATGTGACGCTCTCATATTTTTTTTCATGAGTTAACCCATTCATGACATTTAGTTGTAAATCAAATGAAGAAAATATTATTCCAATTTAAGTAAAAAAAATAAATAAAGTAGTTTTTTAAATCAAAAACGATCCTTTACAGACATTAAATGTTAAAACGACGACTTTCTTCATACAAAGGATTAATATTCAAATACTGAACTGATTGTAACACAATTTGGGACAAATGCTATTTAAGGAGGACATTTTTCAGACACTACTGCTGATTGCATTTGGATTTTGGAAAATATTTGGGGCATGGTTAAACAAATAATAGTAAAGATTTTTAATTTGTGTAAGTGAGACATCAGAGGCAACTTTTTCAGTTTGTATTATACATTAAATGCTTTGCAGTTACAAATAAAATCTTTCCCCCTTACTGAGCTTGACTTCTGGCGACTTGGAGAGACATTCCATATTCCAGAGTTTGGAAATGGGTTGCCACTGCCTTCTTCTTCAATGCTTTTTAGACCTTCTCAATCTAGTCTACCGAATAGTCTCTAATTCAAATGCAAACTAGGTCCAACCATGCTTCACTTTTTGAAATCAGCCATGCTCATAATACAGTTACTAGAAGTTGAGCTCTAGTGTATTCTTTATTTAAAATAGTACAACTTTAGCAGAACAATATATAGCCATTTTATTTCTGACAAAAGTATCAAATGCAGGATAGGCATGATTCCCCCCAAGCCAACCCATAAACCTTTCTGGCCCGTTACAAAATTTCTACCAAGTGCACTAATAAAGCCCATAAGGCGTAAGTCCAAAACTTATGCAGAACGCAACGTACTTGAATAAGTCCTTTCAAGCATCCTTCTCACCCTTCTGTTAGCCTGCATTGCCTTACCGCAAGCTTCCCAGCTTCTGTTCTCTCCCAGACCTGTGGTTCTTCATTCAGACATGTAAAGTAGCAGCTTTGGTGAACAGTATTCACAGACCTCGGTCTGCTTTCTCAACCAAAATCTGTATTGTGTCATTTAAAGCAAGTAAATGTTTCGAAATATATACTATGTTACATAAGGCAGGTAAAGGGCTTTCAGGACTACATGTCACCACGCAGTAGCTTGAGATACATTAGAAACCATTCCTGTTTAAAAGATGCAAATGTTTCTGAGTTTTTGATTAGGGATCGGAGAGATCTGAAAATGATTTTTTTTTAAAAGTCCTATCCAGCATTTATCCCATCTCATTCAAGTGTGTGTGGGCTGCTTGCTCCAGAACCTGTTTGTTTCAAATATATGTGTAGCCGACCGGTCTGTGTGCATGTTGAAGTTGGCAATGTTATAGAAAGGTAATGTCACCAATGTAAGCAAAAATGATGCGCCTCCCCACGGCAGAAATACAAGATTGCTAGGCAAGTTAGCACACACACAAACATTTACTAGTGTTCCACAACAAAGCCATGACATTTCTCCTTCTCCATTCCCTCCCCCACCCTGTCATTTTTTGTTACTGAACGGCAAATGAAAGGGAGGACTAGAACAGATGGGTGAAGTCAGGCATAGAGACAGAATTAACAGGCCAAGAAACAAAGGGAATGGATCCTCTGCCTGAAGAAGGTACAAGCAATCAGGAACTGTCCAAGCAAATATCACCAGCATGCATTGCTAAGCTGCCTTTGGCTGTCTTTTTTTTTTTTTTTTTTTAAAGAAACAGCTTAGTAGAGGAGCAACCTAGGCCTCCATGGTAAGGTTAATGCAGAATTAAACCAACTCCTATTAAATTCTTCCTTTGATCCAACACTGCTTTTTTCCATGCTGCATCAGATTCTGTTCTGAGAACTATATCGCCATCCACCTCTTCCTCTGTCATATTAGTCCACCAGTACTGCTCAGATGAGCCAAAAACCAAACAAACTTCACTGCTGAAAGCAAAGTATCCACATTCCAGACATTTGTTTACAAAAGCCATTCAGCAATAGAACCAGAGAATTCAAGAGAGACTTAGGAGATGTCCAGTCCAATGGTAGCCGGTCTCGTCAATCTACCAGTCCAGGATGCTTCCACTGGCATTCTTCCCCAGCGAGAGGTATGACCCAGGTTAACTCACACATGAATCAGAATCAGAGATCCAGGTTGGCATACCGAGAACATGGGCTGAATAATACAATTATCCAGATTGTACAGATGCTCATCAACCAATATTTGGATCTTTGATCTCTTTCAAAAACTTTGCAGTGGAACATTTATATTCTGGAACATCTAAGTACTTATTTCATGAAATATGTTTTATTTTGCATTTTTGTACAAAGAAGCACAAAATTAGAACAGCAAAAAGCAAGTTTACAGCAAGAAAACATGTTGTTCAGTTATCCCATAATCAGATCAGGATGAAGCTGAAATAATTAGTGGGTGAATCTGGATGAAAATGAGTCTTGGGAAAATTCAAGCCTGTCTACTCAAACATTGATATTTGAAGCTTTCCAGAACTCACTGTTCTTCAGGAAACCAGTAGCCTTTACATTCTTCAAACATAAAATAGGATAAATGAATCTAAAATAAACCAAAACAAAGACCTACATAAAGTATATTTGTCTTCACGCCTGCTAACTTATATGGAGACATTCCTGCAGTTTTCTTAGCATGATATGCAAATTGCTTGCCACTGATTTATTCTGAAATGCTCTTTTGAATCCACAAACTAACCAGCACCTAGATTTTCATTTTTTCATTTTTTCTCATTCAACATTAGCAAGAAATTTCACATGTTTAAATAGGAATGTATAACATTTCCTATCAAAGAGACACATTTTTCATCTTATAATATGGGGGCATAAAATAGTTTCCCAGTTTTGGCAACCCCCAGCTATAGACTTTAACTCACAGAACTGCACATCCAAAAAGTTCATTGTTGAGAATTATGGGAATTGAAGTCCACTTCGTCACACATAAGGTAGGCAGCACTACAAGTTTTATTTTGAGTTGCCCAGAGCACTTTGGTTACTGAAATACAAAACTGCAGTGAATAAAATAATTTAAAACTATTAGCAACAGGTATTCAATCTTTGTCTAAATTCAGCTTCTTACACTGAAATGAGATATGTAGCACTACTCTCGATTCCTGCACAGTCTAGTATACCCTTCTTTAGTAAAAATTCAATAAAGCAGCATCCATGGGATACCTGATACAACCATAGTGGAAGCAATAAACATAACCATTGCATTTATTGTCCCGATGACCAACCTCCAGTTTTACATTCTGTATGATATAAACTCTACATCAATAACAACCATGTATTAATTAATGTACACGGAGAAGCTGAGCTTTTACCAAAAAAGCTCGGCCAGTCATTTAAGTTACATTACTTAAATCAGGGCTCCTCAAGTCCCAGGCCGTGGGTTGCTGGGCTGCAGTCTGCTTGAAACTGGGCTACATGAGCGATGGACAAGTGCATGCCAAGCTCCACTCGCATGAATGGTGGGTCCTTGTACTTACATGTGAAGCTCCATTCGCGTGAGCAAAGGACACTTGAGCCCTCTGTGTCAGCACAAGGATCTTCCACTCAAGTGCCCTCTACTTGCGCAAGTACAGTTTTGCGTGCACGTTAAACTCCTTCCGTTTACACATGAAACGCCACCTGCCACTCATATGACCTCACACTCACCGGATCACCAAGAGGGGTGCTGACTTAAATGACATTACTACTGCCGCCCCCAAAAACTTTGGGAAAAAACCCATGGAACTATAAACAGCAAACCATGGTGTCTTGTCGTCTATACTTACTGCTTATATGATTTAGTAAATTAACAGGCCAATTGGAGGGGGAAAGTGTCCAGCAAATTCAAATGTATTTAATTGAAGCAATTTACATAATTTGTGCCAGTTTATATCATCTCTGTGATTATATATTTGTATTAATTATGCAAAGGATACAAATTATACAAACAACTTAAACAGAGGTGGGTTTCACATAATTTTACTACCGATTCGCTGCACATCAAAAATGTGAGCGAGCGCATGGGGCTTTCTGCACATGCGCTTTGCTCGTGTATGCAGTTTGCACATATGTGCATGGCTTAGAAAACATGGCTAAATAGGATAACATAGCACCAGGGTGGGTAGTTGCCACTGCCAGTTTGCTTAAACCAGTCCAAACCAGCTGAATACCACCAGTAGACATTAAATTAATTAAACATTAATTACCTGGATTGTTTCACTTTTGAGGTTAAAATTTGAACTAAAATTTTGTTTCAGTTAGAAGTTTGCTGAACAAGGGTCAGTAAAAAAAATGCAATTTTATTGTATTCTCATAGTAACTAGGGGAGATTAGAAAAAACACAATTCATAATCTAATTAGTAATATTTTAAAGTTTTTTAAATTTGTAAAACTTTCCTATAAAACCCACTTCAGGATCAGTTTTTACAATAGGCCAGTGTAAGTCCATAGTAATAATAATAATAATAATAATTTAATTTATAACCCGCTCTCTCTCCCTGAAGGGACTCGAGGCGGGGCACAGGGAAATTAAAAATGCATATAAAATTACAGACAATACAATATTAAAAAGAATTAAACGATACCCTGTGCTAAAATCCCAAAGCTAAAACAAACCCCTAAAACCCCCTAAAAATAGTTAAGTCATCCCAAGCTGGCCAAGCAAAAGAAATGTGTTTTTAATTTTTGACGGAAGGAGCGGAGGTCCGTAGTTGTTCTAATATCAGGGGGAAGGTCGTTCCAGAGGGTCGGGCCCGCCACAGAGAAGGCCCTTCTCCTGGGCGTCGCCCGCTGGCACAGCCTAGTGGACGGCACCCGGAGAAGTCCCTCTCTATGGGAGCGAATCGGCCGCAGGGATGTATGGGGCAGGATGCGATCCCGCAGATAACTAGGTCCCATGCCATGGAGTGCTTTAAAGATGATAACCAACACCTTGAAGCGCACCCGAAAGACGACAGGCAGCCAATGCAGCTCGCGCAGGAGCGGTGTTACATGGGAAAACCTAGAAGTTCCCATAATTGCCCGCGCGGCTGCATTCTGGACAAGCTGAAGTCTTCGGGTGCACCTCAAGGGGATGGGACAAACCCAGAGAAAGTCCTAATCCTCGCCCATCATTTCCACTGCAATAGGCTTCAAAGCTCTTTCACAAAATGCTTCCCAGTCATTCAAAAATAAGAAGAGATTAGCAAAATCTAAACTTGCAAAGAAGGAAGGACATATATATAATGGCTCACTACTGTACTATAGTATGGCAAGAGGAAGAAGAAATAAACTGGGCTTTTGAGACAGAAGATAACCTACCTGGAATACAGATTTTTAGACAAATGGAAGTTAAATTTCTAAAATAAAAAGACAAATTAATGAAGAAATGGGAAGAGAATTCAGCAGAGGCATATTTTTTAACAGGCTCTTCGCACATATACCTACATCCAACATAGTCAAAATATCCCAGTATGTTATATATTGTTTACTGGATCAGATGTTTTCATTTCCATTAAGTTTATAGGGAGGTATGCATTTTCAGAATCAAACAAAGTATGTCTAAGTAAGAGATAGGTTAATGTGCAGACAAAGGGAAACATACTAACAAAGCCTGTCTTTACTCTTTTATCATGTTTTTTAAATTCTGTGCAACAGCTTTTTAAAAGCTATATTGAGAATAAAATTAGCTCAACAAAACATAACATGAATTACATACAAATAAAAAAGGACAGATCAGTTGAGAAGGAAATAACCACAAGTTGCCGTACTGAAGAACTTCAAAAAACAGTAAAGGTGAAGAATCTTGTAACAATGCCAGGAAGCATTGCAACATGATACAGTGTGGCTGGAGGCTGGGAAAACCAACTACGTGCAAAGGAGTCTAATGTAGAGGCATGGTGTTACTGAACACTCCATAGGTAGCAGCCCTAAGATTGCAGCTTTCTTTAACCTGGTACTCTCCAGGTATTTTGAATTATAACTTGTTAATCTCTGAAAAGCGTCTACCGTCACGCTTGCAAAAATATAGTCCAACACATATAAACAGAGAGAACAATACTTAAAAAACATTATTAACCTCAGCAGCATAAAGAGTAAAGATTGCTGAGACTTCACTGAAAGATTCACATATTTTTAAAATGGTTGGCCAAGGTTCTGATGTAAGTTATTTAAGGTAAATCCATAAGAGTACAAAAGCCCCTTGTTCCGTCTCCTTTTCAGACAACATAATGCAGGAAGTAAGCATTCCCTAAATATCCAACTTCCTTCCTCTGCTTCTGTAACATACTGAGCAAGCAGTCTAAACTACATGAGACAAATAATTTCTCAAATCAGCCTGCAAGTTGCTACTGGGATAGCAACCACCAATTCCTAAGTTTACTATTCTTTGTTGGTTATATGCCAGACGGTATAATCAGCAGCACCTCCACTGAGAATGGCCAAATGTCCCAAATATTTTTCTATCTCATCCCCACTTTAAAACCTTTACTATAAGCCCTAAGATTATTAATAATATGTTGTATAAAAAACAATCAATATTAGCTATCCAGAAAAAATATTATATATATTTATTATTAATAAAGGGGAGTTTTCTTACCAAGTGAGTCAAAATGGTTTTACAATTTTAAGGCATGGGCACTCCAAACTATTCAGCATCTAACTGCTGGTATTCTCAGAGGGCAACTGGAAACCAGCAGGAACAAGGGCTTTGGCCTACTCTGCTCTTATTTATGTTATGTTAGCAGAAAATAACTTCGAAAGAGCAGCAGCGTACATTCCATTCTCCAGGATATCAGAACTCCTTAGCTTGAGATAACAAGTGTACAGTAACAAGAAACTCACCCAAATAAATATCTCCAAAGGATCCACTACCAATTTTCCGTCCCAGCCGATATTTGTTTCCCACTCGAAGCTCCATGATTCAGATGCGCTGGAAATAAGACAAAAGACAGGCAGGGTAAAGTTAGAGGAATATACACCAAAAAGATCCAAGAAGTTCATTCTTAGACGTCCTCTATAAAAAATATTCCAATCCTTGGCATAGTACTTTACACTTAGGAAACTCTTTGATATAAGATATGTAGATTCAGTTTCCTGATTGAGACATTTAACATTTTAGTTTAGCAATCAGTGCCCTAATCAACAATTTGTGGGAAAAGGGTAAAAAAAGAATAGTGAGAGTACAACTCAGTCCCCCAAAGTAAGCTTTAATCTAAAGCCATAGTCAGCCACAATCTTTTTTATTGCAGCAAACCTCGCAGACATTCATGAAACGGATTTATTCTGTAAGCCCATGCACTGATGGCCATCATGATCATTTCTGGCATAAATTTCATTAAAGAGAACCTAATGATTAAGAAGGCTAGCCCACTTCAGAAAAATCATTCTAGTATACTTATATTGCAACAGTGACGGGTCCTCCAGAGTCATTACCAACCATCGGATGAGACCAAGAAGGAATGGGAAATAAAGAAATTGGTTCCCCAAATATGCACTTCTTCTACTCTACAATTATTCCTTCCAAGCCTGCCCATAAAGAGGTCAAATTACTTCACTGTGTGTTTTGCCACATTATTTACAACTTAGTTTGGGTCATAAATCCATATGCTTCTAAGATTTGACAATAGGCCCATTGCTGGTTTGTTTTTTTTCCAAGCATACTCATTAACATGAGATCTAGCCAAATCTGAGCCTTACCACCTCTGGTGCATATGGCAGGAGCAATCTCTTTTCATAGGCCTGTACCAAATGGAGTTCTGGAGGCTCCCCAGCAATATTCCCTGATGGCCATGTTCAAGTAACATGGATCTGTCTGAAGGAGGGAAGGAGAGACCATGGCTCCTTTTAGAGGATGCTGCCATACAATTAATTTATGTAACACATGTTGATTAATGCATTCTTTGCTCTTGTGGAGTATGCTGCATGGAAGGGGCAAATGTTAAGACAAAGAGGTAATTTTGCTTGACAAAGCCCATCCAAACCTAACCATCAAAAAAGACCAAGCATTTTCTCCTCCTCCCCATACGGATTGGTCATAATCTATAAATTTCTTTGACTCATCCAAGTTATATTCCTAAAACTATAATACAGTTAACAGAAAAACTGGAAAGAGCAATACCTAACACAAGTTACTTCGGAAATATCTGATATCCAAAGATGTAGAGTTTTCAAGATTTCCCTACCATTATTTCTGAAAGCATGATCCAGAGGTAAATAATATGGAATCCAGGCGCTAATCATGCTGCAACCCACAACGTACAGAAAATCATGGTTCAGGTCACTGGAGGCCCATCCAGCCACGGCATTTTTTCAGCTAGTATGACCATGCATCTTCTTGGAAAAGCACTAACAATTTAGATGTGGGTCATCTAATAGAGTTTTAGAGGAGCATTTCCAGCTAAGTCACCTCCAAACTGTTTTTTGAAAAAACAATATTATATGCTAAGAGAACCACCAATGAATTAGGAAGGAGCTGAGGGTTCACAAGCATTTCTTACCCTGTCATAAAGAATCCCAAGTACCTCCCCATATAGTAGACTTACTTTCTAGTAAGGGTGCTTTGGATTGTAATATTAATAAGACAGAATCTTAAGAAAAGAGTTTACGAAGGCAACAAGCACAGTTCAAGTCTAATGTCCAGTTAGAACTGGAAAAATTTGCTCCCACTCCACTGGCTTTCAGTCTGAGATCTTTGCTACAATTTGAGGTATATATATATTTTTTTTAATAAAAAGCGAGTTCTGTCTGCTTCTTCCAAAATGAACCAGCCAGTCTAATGAAGAATTCAATCTTTTCTGGGTTCATCTCTCCACCCATCAGCTTAACAAAGCATATACTCTGCATGAATAGATGCTTATAAAATACAACTATCCCCTTTTTTCTGTTACTCAGAAAACTACCTCCAGCACACGCAACCTCATGCATTATACAAATATAAATCATATTGCATAAACAATTACATTCTTCTTTCCCATATGCACACAGGCCCCACACATCTCACTATAGTGCTGAATCTACAGGTAAGCAATCCACCCACACTTTCAAACGATTGTAAATTAAAGTACCTCCACATTAGCCTTGCTGGATTTGCTGGGAGTAAAAAAATACAAATAAGATTACTACTGCCCAAACTGGGTGAGAACTAACTTAATGTATAAATAATGCTACTAGGTTGTAGAAGACAGGCGTATGCAAGGCAGGTTTTTATACAGCTTCAAATATAATGGGGGAGAAATGATAAATATGATGCCATCTTTTTTTTTTTAAAAAAAAATCTTAATGTGCCAGAACAAAGATCCTTGCTCCTCTCCCACCCCCTTTGAACTGTTATCAAAAAGGAAGGAGCCAAATCAACCGCACAATAAATCCAAGTCTTAAAAGGAGAAATTTAAAAATTGATAAGACCACCTCACTTAGCTATAGGCACAACTTAGAATTAAATCATTCTTCACGTTTCATTTATATGTTTAGGGCCAAAATAATTGAAAGGGGGAGGGGGGGAAAACAGGGCAGCAGCCCATTGAAATAGCACAAAACTTACATTTTGCTAGACTGTACAATCCTATTGCAAAGCTCTGAGCCACTACACTAAGCAGCAATATTAATTTAGAAGAAATGCTGAAGAAGAGGAGAGAGAGAGAGAGAGAGAGAGAGAGAGAGAGAGACGGAGGCTCCCTTGCTATCCCCCTCCCCAATACCCAGCCTTGTGTCTGTGCACAAAAGGAGATGGCTATTTACAATAACATCTCCCCTCACACACACCACACACACACACACACACACACACACACCCTATTTGCCAAAGGCAGCACTTTTAGGAACACAATGCTGGTTACCAACCGGTTCTCTCCCTTTAATAAAAAGCACAGACAGGGGTTGGCAAAGTGAGGGGGGGGGGGAGAGAAAGAGACACCCGTCTCAGTGCTGGCTATTTGGAAATCACCAGATGTGGAAGCAGAATGGAAGAAAAACAATAGCCCCCCCCTCCCCGTCCTCTTCCCCCCAAATGGATCACGATGGCGATCTCAACTATCTCCCCCCTCCCCCTCTCTCTCTCCGATGAATCAACTGAGAAGAAAAGGATCGGGTCTCTCTCTGCCTATCAGAAGGGACAGGCGAGAGAAAGGGAAGGGGGAACCCATCCTGAAATTCAGGCTCGGGAGGGGGGTGCCTACGGTCCTTTGTCTTCATCCAACCCCCCCTCCCCGAAAACAAAACAAACATCTCTCCTCCCCCAGTCGCTGAGACTCACCTCCCTCCCCCGGACGACGGCCGCACCGCTGTGGGTAAGCGCCGTTCCCCTCCCCCGCCTAATCCCTCCTCTCTCAACACACACACAAAAAAACACAAAGAGGCGGTGGGGCCGCCTTTCCCCCCGGATTTGCACCCCAAAACTTGCCCGGAGCCCCCCAATACTTACCCCGCCTGGAAGGAGCCTCCCTACCGCTGCTGCTCCTGGGGCTGTCAGGGGGGAGGGAAAGCCGGGGGGGGAGGATGACGGAGGATTGGGAAGGGAGGCTGATGGCCGTAGCCAGTGCTGCGCTGCTGCTACCGCCGCTTCCTCTTTCTCCGTGCTCTGCCTGCTCAACCGCCTCCCTCCTTCCCCTTCAGCCTCTCTCTCCCAGTGTACAGCCGGAGCGCTCGCTCATTGAGTTTCCATTGAATCTCACGGCCAAACCCACTGATGTCATCCTACAGATCCTTGGGCCCGCCTTCGGAAATTTAAAGGGCCAGCACCTTGTTTTTGTTCCTTTCGGCTTCGGCTTCCTTGTCAACAGCCGATTAATAGCGCTCGCTGGAAAAATGGAAAAAAGGAAAAAGAAAAAAAACGCCACTAGAAGCCGGACCCCCCCCCCCCGCCCGCTGTTTTCGTCGTTACACACATGCACGAAGTTTGCTAACAAACACTGTCGTCGCAAATGCCTGCCGATGTCACATCTGCAATGCAAAACCATTGAACCCAGCGGAACCGCTGCGAGAGGTTTGGCAGAAAGAATGAATGCTGTTCACATATTTCAGCTGAGGACATTGGAGGCGGCTCTGCTCACTTACTTGGGAGTAAAAAAACGGGGAATCTTGAGGCATTAAAAAAAATTATTCTAGCATACGTTTTCTTCATTCTATGGCTTCTAAATTTACATATTTCAGGCAAAAGATAGCAGAGGTTTAATAACAATGGAGACTATCCCAGGCTGTATTTTTGTGTGTGAAAGTGTACAAGCAGACAGGCACACTTTCATATATTTTTTTACTCCTGGCAACTGACTAGACTAGTCCCTGCAGTTTTCTTGGCAAGGTTTTTCAGAAGTTGTTTGCTGTTGCCTCCTTCGTAGATCCAGGAGAGAGTGACTTGGTCAAGGTTACCTAGCTCAGGAGACCCCAATCCCCAGGCCACGGACTCCTGAGCTGATACTGTGGCCTGTTAGGAAGCAGGCCGCACAAGCAAGCGAAGCTTCATCTGAGCATGCACAGCATTTAGGTAGTGGGCGGAACCACTAGTCCCTGCTGCCCAGAAACTTGGGGGCCACTGACCTAGCTGGTTTTGTGCCTAAGGGAGGACTAGAAGGTCACACACAGGGCTAGCCTGGTGCTTAACCATTACATCAAACTGACAAAACTTAAATTATTTACTACTTAACAATCATTACTATTATCAAGTGTCATAAGTCCCATTATATTTTTGAAAAATCAAATTTGGGTTAAAATCGCATCTTTCATTTAGTTTTCAACTGGATTTCTTTTAAAAACAAAAGTTACATTCAAAAGCAACATCTACTTTTATCTTCATGGGCCCTGAGTCAGCTTTGCAAAAGTTGCAAGTCCTGTTCTCTATACAGACATTGGATGCATAAATACACATTCCTAGGGCAAATATATGACCATCGCGATGATGCTATGAATCAACAGTTATGCAGCTAAATATGTATACTTTGACAAATGAGAGCTGGATTTTTACAATTGTTTTATGAATCATGTGATATGATTAATAGTATAATTCTATTCTCTACTGAATTCAGTAGACATCACTTCTAAATAAACCTGATACTTGAGAACATTTTGAATTCCACACATCCACAAACTTTTCTTTCTGCTGGATTCCAGATATTTAATCCTTTATCAAATTACTTCATTATATGTATATGTAAATCTCTTATCATACCACAAACATACTATTCAGATTTTGTACTGTATATGAAATAAGCTTATTTCTCATGAGATTTAAAATCAAACACATCAACACAATATTTTAAAAGTTCTACCCTGTTAGCTAAATTAATAGTGAAATTACTTTTCCCCCTAATCTGCAGCAATCAATAACATACTTTATTACATATTTTATTATTGTATTGCTTGTAACTTACCTTTTGTCTGGAAACTCAAAGCAGCATATTTAGTGAAGTTCTACTTATTTTGTCAGCAACAACCTGGGGAGGTAAGTTGATTGGCCAAAAGTCATCCAGTGACTTCAACCTGGACTTCATTTTGACTTTTCTCATTGAAATCCATTTTTCTCATTGAAATCCAACACCTTTTTCTTTACCCTGACTCTTGATTTTAAGCATAACCTTTAAATAATCAAACTGCATGCTTCTTTCAGGTTCAGAGACAATATGCCTGACTACCAGTTGCTAAGAAACAAAAATAAGAGAGGACTAGGGTGCTTCTAAAATGTTTCTGCTGGGTTTTTGTAGTAAACAGGACAGGTTTTGCTTTATTACAAAAAGATTTCTGTTATATTTGAGCCTTCCCCCAGTCGCATCCAACTAGAGGTGAGATGTTGCCAGTTCGGCCAGGTTCAGCCAAACCGGTAGTGGAAATCAATCCTGGGTCGCAGAACTAGCAGTGACCCAGGCCTGCCATGCCCCTGAACCAGTTTCCTCGCTGCCGCTGTGCCGCCACCATTTTGGATTTCAGTGACTACACATGTGCAGTTCACTGTAAATTGTTCTGCGCATATGGGCAGAACAATTTACAGTGAAGAGTGCATGCACGCACAGCACGCGTTGCACACAGTTTGCGAACCAGTAGTAAAATCGGCAGCAACCCAACCCTGCATCTAACCCCAGATCAAACATGGCCCAAAAATCTCTTTTTTCTACCATGTCCTCATGACATTGTCTTCATCTCTTCCCCAGCCTGAATCTCAAGCTGTTTCAAGTGGTCCTTAGTTGACTGGGTGCTTTTTCCTTTGCATAGGTAAAAGTCCATGGCAGTTTTTCTAGGGGTGTAATTGGATGTGGTGGTGTAGTGTCACTCCAGGGATCCTCAGTGGGATCATTCTGGCACCTATTGACTATTTTCAGCTGGTGTGTGCTTACACTCTCCCCTTTGATTCCTAGGTATTGTTTGCCAGGGCCATTCTTTCCTTCCTGTAGCTGGTGGTATTTGATGGGAGGGAATCCACCAGTCCATTCTTGAGCTTCCCTACAAAGAAAGCACCATTGACCAGCATTCTTCTGGTGGCAGATGTTGGTCACACACAGGGGCAAAAAAAACTTTAGGCCCACAAAGTTTCCTGACTACTCAGAAAACTTAGACTTGGAGAGGGCCCTGTTTCCAATTGGTGTCCGGATCACTTCTAAGTAAAGTTTAGATACATGAACCAGGAATTTCCTGATGAAAAACATGAAGACATCCCATAATTAGATTTTTAAGGTTATGAGAATAGTGGTGCTGAGTGGGTTTTAAGTATTTTCAAACATGCATTCTCTCTTTGAAGTTTCAGGCTGTACTGTCAAGTTGCCTTCAGATTTGGGGGCTTAGGTGGCATCCAATGGTAACACATTGCAGAATCAGTTTTATTGGCATCTCAGAAAGAGTGTAGGTTATTAAAGAGGTAAGCTTCTAGTCAGTGGTGGGTTCCTACTGGTTCAAACTGGTTCTGCCGAAGCAGTAGTGGTTTGGGGAACTGGGTTGCTGGAACCGGTTGTGACCCAGGTATACCACGCCCCCGAACTGGTTCTATGGGTAGCACCTATGGCGTCACCATCTTGCTTTTCGCTTCTATTCATGCACAGTATAATTTTTATTTATTTATTTATTTATTTATTTATTTATTTATTTATGTATGTATTTATTTGTTTGTTTGTTTGTTTGTTTGTTTGTTTGTTTATTTATTTATTAGACATATTAACCGCCCCCTCTTCCTTCTCGGGGCGGTGCACAGGAAATTTAAAAACATATACATATAACAATAATAAATAATTTAAAACTATATTAAATACTAACACCCTGTGCTAAAATATACCCCTTTAAAACTGTGCCTAAAACCCAATTAAACAATTTCTCTACTAAAAACTAAAGGCTGGGTACGGTAGGTTAGACCAGGCCGGCCTGCTGGAAAAGATAGGTCTTTAATTGCTGACGGAAGGAGCAGAGGTCTGTAGTTGTTCTAAGATTGGGGGGTAGGTCGTTGCAGAGGGTAGGGCCCGCCACAGAGAAGGCCCTTCCCCTGGGCGTCGCCCGCTGGCATTGCCTAGTGGACAACACCTAGAGAAGTCCCTCTCTGTGAGAGCGAATCGGCCGAAGGGACGTGTGGGGTAGGATACGATCCCGCAAATAACTAGGTCCCGTGCCATGGAGCGCTTTAAAGATGGTAATCAACACCTTGAAGCGCACCCAAAAGGCCACAGGCAGCCAGTGCAGCTCGCGCAGGAGCGGTGTTACATGGGAATACCTAGAGGTACCCAAAATTGCTTGCGCGGCCACATTCTGGACTAGCTGTAGTCTTCGGGTGCACCTCAAGGGGAGCCCCTTGTAGAGAGCGTTGCAGTAGTCTAGACGGGCTGTCTAGACTATTGCATTGAGCAAGTGCGCGCAGCACACCCACAAGAGAACCAGCAGTAGTGCCTGTCAGAACCCACCCCTGCATCTAGTGATATTATATGCCTTTTCCACTTCAAACTTGTATCTATAGAACTCCCTGTTAATAAGGTTTTAAAATGTTTTCAAACAGACGTCAGAGAACATCTCCCTCCACTGTAAAATCATTCTACCCCGCCCCCCCCCCCCTAAATCCATGAACTCCGACTTGTTAGAAACTCTACTGTATATCTTGGTTCCTGTGACATACAGGAGGTTTGGAATTGAGACTACTGCTAGTGAAAAGATTACACAATGAACAAGTTTATATACACAATAATTAATGTCATAGAAGGTAGAGCTGTTTTTGTACGGGTAAAATGAGAATGCTTAAATATATAACTTAAATAGGCATTTAGTTCTTAATGCATGTACTGGGTTCATATATCACATTAAGGCATAATGTGGTTTGATTGATTTTGGCAGAGTTTATTATGTGAGCCTGCCCATTGTAATTTTTAAGCCAAGTTGATGGTTCAGCATATCTGGCAATCCTACCCAATGGTGATATAATAAACTATAATTAAACAGACCATAGCCTAATGCAATGTATAAATTAGGTAACTTTGTTTTCCCCAGCTAAATACACTTTCAGGGAGTAACTTTTCATTTTAACTAGATTCTCTTAACCTTTACCCCTATAATGTTGCATTTTTATATTGGCTTATATCCAACTCTTACTATATAATTATCTGAGCTTTTATTGTTTTTATGGCAAATTTCCAACATTCATTCATTTCATTTCATTTTTTTGCACATGCCTCAGCAGAAGTTCTTTCAAATTTAATTCTACAAAGCTTTAAAAAAATTAGAACACATTTATTGAAGAATATAAATGCCATCACAAAAATTCAGTCTTTATTATTCTACTAGGACAGGGGTCTGCAAAGTCGGCTCTTTTAAGACTGGTGGACTTCAACTCCCAGAATTCCCCAGCCAGCTATGCTGGCTGGGGAACTCTGGGAGTTGAAGTCCACCAGTCTTAAAAGAGCCGACTTTGCAGACCCCTGTACTAGGATGAAATCCAGAATTTAGCCTTATCTAGAATAGGCTCATTAAATCTATAGGACCATGATTGTGAACCTATGGCATGTGTGCCAGAGGTGGAACTCAGAGCCCTCTCTGTGGGATGGCCTGAAAACAGCCCCAAAATGGCCTGAAAACGGCCCCAAAACAGCCTGGAAAATAGGCAAAAATGGCCAAAAACAGGCATGCACACACACTCCGATTTGGGCACTTGGTGCCAAAACGGTTCACCATTACTGCTATAGGATTTAAATAAATCAAATGAATCATAATCTGTTATAAAGAAGTTTAGATTTCATTGTTAACCAGAGTGCTTGTCTATTTTTCCATATTCCACTTTCACACACATATGAACATGCACAAACACACAAAACGTGCCACACTAATCTCAGATGACAAGCTCTGGAGTGGAGATGTAATTTAGAATCCCCACAGCAATGTTAAAATAATTTTAAAATGGATAGCTAGTAATGCAGACCCGCATGATTGTAAGACAATTCCTCTTTACTCTCTGTGGCCCAGGCAAGTCAAAAGTTTGGACATCCGTGGTTTAATAGCAAGGGGCAGAAAAAAAGCTGGATCCATTTTCAAACTGATAACAGGTAAAGACAACATAAATGTTTTACAGAAAGTCTTTAACAGAAACAAGCCTACTTTCAAGATGATATCAGGCTTAGTATATATTAGATCTCTAACAGAAGGTACTGTAGATGAGTTTGAATTGCTGCTTTGAACCAATAAAAAACTTGAAAGATTAGTTACATCAACATTTTGATGATGCTTCCTGTGGAAGGAGATGTCTCCTTGCCCTGCTCTGGAGAACTTGGATCCCCAGCAATTCCACTTAGGATTCTTTTGATATTGACAGATAATGTTTCATTTCCCCAACATGGTTACTAAACCAATGAGTGGCTGTCTGGACTCTGGAGATACATTGGAGGACCTTTATAATGCCTGAGGTTTCCTTCCGGAGACACTCCAGTGTGCCCTTTTGCTTCTCCCTCACATTGTTCTCAACCAACACTACAGTTTATAAAGTGGGGTTACATGTGTGCCATATTTTTGGAGTATAAGACGCATCTTTTTCCCCTCAAAAAAGAGGCTGAAACCCCACCCCTTGACCAAAATGGCATACAGAGCCTTTAGGAGGCTTTCAGAGAGCTCCTGGGAGCTGGGGAGGGCAGAAATGAGCGAAAAACCGGCTGTTTTTTGCTCAA
Source organism: Rhabdophis nuchalis (assembly GCA_039707465.1). Classification (NCBI taxonomy): domain Eukaryota; kingdom Metazoa; phylum Chordata; class Lepidosauria; order Squamata; family Natricidae; genus Rhabdophis; species Rhabdophis nuchalis. The sequence continues at coordinate 92,513,843 of CM077648.1, read as the reverse complement.
TTTTTCCACCACCACCCCCAGCACACAGGAGCACTCTATAAGTTTCCTAAGGGCTATTCATGCTCTTTTTAAAAAAAAAATAATGGGCCCGTTTCATGAAAATTGGGCCGTTTTTGAGAGGTTTGTAGAGTGCAATTTTTTAATTTGCCTCTTCAAAACCTTGGTGCGTCTTATACTCTGGTACATGTTATACTCTGAAAAATATGGTAGTTACTCCAGGCAGCCTTCCTGCCAATTCTCCCAGAGATCCCCAAGAAATTACAGTGTATTAAGTTGGGCAACTCTCATCTTCCTTCCTTATGTTAAATGTTCTCCTTCACCAAGACCTTCTATCAACCAATAGGCTCAAGCCCAGGTCATCCTTATAGGTAAAGGGACCAGCCAACCAAACAAGAGAGGTGCACACAGTCTTCACATCATTGCCCATGATATCTCCTTCCAGAATCAGTCAGACAGGGAAAAGGTAGAGCTGTCTCTAGACAAGGAATACGAACCACAGCCAGTTCTAAATCAATCTGAATGCTCTAAAAGTCAGCGTTCCTGAAGCATGTCAGAAAAATCTGCAATACTAATAGAGTGTCAGATAGATGATCCTGAAGAAAATAGGCAAGAAGTGTTACATAAACAGAGGGCTGAAACATTCCTTTAGACTTAGGAAACAAGATAATATTTGGAATAGAATCAAGCAGGCTCCTCCCTGATTCACTGGGGTATAAGAGGGAGGAGAGGTAGAACACAATGAGGTTTGCAAGATTCTGTTAATATAAGCAATTTCAGTAAAATACTGCCTAATCTTCCTGTGTAGTTGGCTTTCTTATCAACACTATCCTGTAGGATTGACAACGTACTAAGCCTCAAGGAAGCAAAATTGCTTCCCATTTGGATCTGCTAAAAGATTAATTGGCAGCAGAGATATTCTTTGGCCAGCCATTCTACGATGTCTCTCTATTTCCTTAAGGTATTCAACAAAGTCCCAGAGGAAATTCATGCTGGTGGAGAATGCTCAGTGTGGAGGTGGACTCCTTTTGGGTTGCTTTCCCTCAAACATTATCATCTCAAACCCTAATTAGTTATATCCCTATGGTAGCACCATGGAAAATAAGAATGGGGAAGACACATCCAAGCTCCAAGAAGACAGGGAAATAGAGATCCTCCCATGTATGTCCCATGAGGCCACAGCCATTGTCACTATGACTATCCTTGCCATTTCAGTTTTTAGAGCTTCTGTTCCATGGACCACACAACTAATCAACTCATCCCTCTTATTTCGGGAATATTAAATATTAATATTAGGCCGGTCAACACCCCATCTCAGCCAGAGATATGGCAGCTTAGGAGTCTGTTATAGCTAAAGAACTGAACATACCTCCAATCCAAGTTGATCCTAATAGCTGACCCATTCAAAGGGGACAAGCTGTCAGATAGCCCTTAGATTAGGTCCTCATAGAGATAAAAAACAAAAAGAAAGCCCTGTCAGCACAATTGACACCATGTACATACAGCAAATATATAAAGAAAGCGGATAACATCATATCCCAGAAAAAAATATGAAGGCAAGAGAAGCAGAACAATCTGTTACATGTCCCAGTTCTTTCAAACCTACTACATTCAAAGCAAACCCCGGGACCATCCTTTGGGGAGAAGAATGTCCCAAAGACAGACAGACAGACCAGCCTCAACCTCACACGAGGAAATATTTTCTCCCATAAAATGCGGACGAGGGTGTAAACTATAACATCTCACATTCCATGTAAACATGAAGCTAATGCATTTCATAGACCCATAGACCAGACATTAGACAGATACTTCTTAAGTTTCACATGGTTATATTACAGCATTTGACACCACCAGTCATGGCTGCTCATGGAATGGGAGCATGTACCCGATTAGAAATGTATCGCAATAGGCTTTACATGGACTGCCCTTGAAGCACATTCTAGAAAACAGTAGTTTCCTACTGAAGACTAGAAGACAGTAATTCAAATGACTACTTGTGGCTTTGGAGAGACACAAGTTTATTGGATGCCTTCTCTTAGGGATGCCATCTGCAGGGACTGAGGAAATGTTCCTTTTTAGTTGCAGCTGTTCCATGGGAATAACTAGGTTCCTGTTACTAGAATAGCCTCTTCCCTCTTGGCTTTGAGAAAAGATAGGAAAGCTTGGTTGTCTCAACAGAACATGGGCTAGAATGTTAAGACTGGGCCCTCCAGTGAGGAACAACGTTCGAATTTGGGAGTGGGGTGGCTAATGATTACAGTATTCCCATTTTTCCCTTTCACATTTTCCTTATTATAAGTGTGTGTGTGTGTGTACATGCGTGGGCACACACACACTAGCTGATAACCTGGCATAGCCCGGGTATGTATTTATCTCAATCGTGTATTAGAGGGAGTCCCCTTGTGGAGTATTGCGAAGCTGTTACCATGGCAACTCCACTGTGCTGTACAATAGAAGCCATTTTAAGGCACAACAGGCTGTATCTTAACAGAACTTAACCAAATACACACTATCGTTGTCAAAAGTATACCACAAATGGACACCCCCCCAAAGGGTGTTAGGGGTGTCTTACCCCCACAGTATTTGTTTCCAGACAGTAAGTCATCTGTGTACCAAGTTTGGTTGACATTGTTTGAGGCATTTCAGAGTTATGCTGGAACACACACACATGCACACACACACACACACACACACACTATACAGTAACACTCTAGATCCCTTATGTTCTACAACAGTATTAACAGTATGGTATATTAGTGTAATCTAAAAAGTAATTGCAACAAATCTTTTTCCAATTTTAGGTAATATTTTAGATTGTCTCTGACATTTTAAAGTATTGTATAGTGAAGAAGGAGTTTCTGCCTTCTGTATTCCTTTCCAACAATTCTCTTTCTCATCCTCTTCACCCATCCTCCCCCGATATTCCATTGCTACTTACCATTGTTCCCCATGGATCAACAACCTTAATGCAGAACATTCATTTGACAATTCTATGACTGTTAAGCAGATACCAATCCTCTAAAAAAAATTGTTATGAGGGTTTTATGGCCCTCTCACCAAACCATACCTTTTTTACCCTCATCTGACAGCATGGAGTTTAGAAGACAGATTAGCAGGCCGTTCTGTCCTGTGTCCTTGGGAGGCCGGGAAAAATATGAGAAAGTGTCATTATTACTGGAAATAGAAGGACACGCAATGGTTTTATTTTAGCAGGAGGCTGATTTTAAAAAGAGATACTAAGAACTGCTAAAAGTTCTTAAATTTGATGTTTAACAAAGTAGGTGGCAAGGATTTTTTATATTTCCAATAACTACTGTTATACTATCAACACAAAATATTATATTTTCTGTAAGGAAGAAAGGAAAAAGGGGAAAAAAGAATTAAAAAACATCAAACCAGACCCAATCTAAAAAATATAACATGTCCTGAATTATAACTCCAAATATCAGCATTTAGTAGCAGTATCTTTGGACACATTCATGTTTATTACCTAGTGTTTCATAATCTATTATAAACCTACATGGAAAATTGCAAATGACTTTATAAAGTGGGGACACCCATTAATCAACCCATTAAGTTAATACATTGCTGTCATATTAAAACCATGCCTCTTCAAAAACAAAAACAAGTAACGCTGAGGTAATATATACCTGTAGATTTTCACTATTATTCTTTTCCTCCCCTATAACAGCTGGATTTTCTGGAGTCTGGAGGAGGGGAAAAGAACAAGAATATAACTAGGAAAATCACAGGAGAACAACAATTTAATTATAACATTTGTGGATTTCCCAGTTAAGAAATAGCATAAACATCTTCAATAGAAGCATTTTGGTCCAGCGATTGTCTTAACCTAGGGGTCTGCAAAGTGGGCTCTTTTAAGACTGGTGGACTTCAACTCCCAGAATTCTGGGAGTTGAAGTCCACCAGTCTTAAAAGAGCCGACTTTGCAGACCCCTGTAAACCAGATGGCAGATTACTAAAACTTGGCTTCGTTTAAAAGATGCAAAATAATGTTCTGCAAAACATTATTCTCTACCATGCACCACTGACTCATGATACAGCTGAGCTAGGCAAACTATCCAACTTAAACAACCTCTTCAAACCTCTTAACCTCAAACTCTTGCCATTTCAAACCTATTATACCTTTCTCCAGCCTTTTGTCTTCTGCAGAGAGATTCAGGATTCAGCAGTATCCTATGTAGTCCTTAGAGACTAGGAGAAAGCTAAGCTGTCAAGCAGCCAACAATGACCCACAACTTGTCCAGATCGATAAAGTGGTGTCATAAAGGCTAGAAGTTTACTTCATCTGCAGTTTAGGCTTCAGCCATCTGACAAAATGTCCCTCCATTTACAAGGCATTGATAACATGCCTCTATTTCTGAAGATCCCAGTTCTTCCATTATAACAAAGAAAAACCAGGAATGGGACACCTCACATGGAAAGTAATTTTGCCAGAGCAAAGTTTTCTTTTATTCCAGATTTTTCATATCATGGACTCTCTCTTCAGACCGAGCTCATAGACACCCACCCATCCAGCCTCCAAGTCACAATTACAGTCCCTATGGCAACTGTGGTACCTGGTGAATTTGTACACACACAGGTTACATAACATTCAACACACTTTTTCTCCAAGGTTTGTCTCTTAAGTGAATGAATTCACACCCACCCACCCCATTTTTTACTATATAAATTCTCTCCCATGCAGGATATTCCTTTTTGGCTTAACTCCCATATATTTTTTTATCAATGGAGACATCTAGGTTATTAATTATAATTAGAACTTCCAAAATGATACCGTGGTAATTCTTAATTTAGATACTCTGTTTGTAATCTCAATCTGAAACCTTTTGTCCTCTCATAGAAGAGCCACAAATGAAATCTTGATCAGGGTAATTATAGAATTCAGTCTTTGGATCTGAATACATTATTTCTTTCCAAGTGAACTCAAGATGTTGCTATCCTGAAGATGCCTTTTAATAGGGTATCAATCAGTAATCTTCGACCTTACTCCAGCTTCTTAGCAGCAAGTTTAGACTTGAAACAAAATAGAAACTACAGTGATGACACCATCTTTAAGAAAGTGCATGCTATCCAGTCCTTCAGTCTTAGTGTTCCATATATTCCCTATGTACATTTCAGGGACTTTTGTTTCCAGGAATTTGAGAGTCAGTCATTGCTGGTTTGTCCTAGAATGCTAGGTGGAATCTTATGCTTATAACATCCACTAATGACGAATACATATTCAGTCACAAATTAAAACTGGTTTTATTATAATAAATTATCTTGCGATTAAGTCTAGTGTGCTACTTGAAGTAGATCATGGATTAAATGGATTAAATGTCAATGAAGCAAGAGTTCAATCATAGTTTGAAACCATAGTTTGCTGCAGATCCACTCAGTGAAACCACAGCCCAGGGGTGAAATTCAGCAGGTTCTGACAGCTTCTGGAGAACTGGAAGCAAAATTTCTGAGTAGTTCAGAGAACTGGTAAATACCACCTCTGACTGGCCCCGCCCCCATCTATTCTCTGCCTCCCTAATCCCAGCTGATTGGGAGGAAATGGGGATTTTGCAGTATCCTTCCCTGGAGTGGGGTGGGAATGGAGATTTTGCAATATCCTTCTCCTGCCACACCCACCATGCCATGCCCACAGACCTGGTAGTAAAAAAAAATTGAATTTCACTACTGCTATAGCTTAGTGTACAAACCCACTCAACGAAACCATACCCTAGTACAGTGATGGCGAACCTTTTTCACCTCAGGTGCCAAAAACACACACGCTCGCGCTATTGTGTGCGCTCATGTGCCCACTCCCATAATTTAATGCCTCCCATGCTGTGTCCCCTGCTGCCCCGCACATGTGCACACGGATTTTTTGGAGCCTGGGGAGGGCAAAAAAGGCCCAACACACAAACTGGAAGTTCAGGAATGGACTTCCAGGTTGCCCGTTGGGCCATTTCTCTCTCTCTGGAGGCTTCAGGAGGGCAAAAACTGGCCAAAAACCAAGACTAAAAACCAGCTGGCCAGCATGCTCATGTTTGCTGGAGCTGACAGGGCAACGCCTTGCGTGCCCTCAGAAATGGCTCCGCGTGCCACCTGTGGCACCTGTGCCATAGGTTCGCCATCACGGCCCTAGTATATCATACAAAGCCAGGAAATGGAGTTAATATGTGGTTAATTTCTTTCCAAATGAAGTTGTCCCAGTTATATAGTCCCTTGTAGTCATAACCTCCATAAGCATGCAGAGAATGTAATCTACCCCATCTGGACAGAAGTTGTCTGCAAAAATAGAGAGTGGTGGGTGATGATATGAAAGGAACTCAGGAAAGGAAGTATTAATGGAGAAAGAAAATATTAATGGAGAATCCTGTTAAAGAAATAGCTGTGACATAGGCTGGCTAGAATGTAAAGAGAAGGAGTGTATCGGTGCCTTCTGACATTCCTCAAACACACCTCTGGTTATACCCAAAACACATCTGTTCTTTACACCAAGTCCCATCAGGGAGAATAGGGCAGTATATAAATCCGAAAAATAAAATAAAATAAATATAAATCAGTGCTAAAGGTTTTAAAAATGTGAAGCTATCATTGGATAAGGTTAGCTTAAGAAGCAGGATGCTTCAGTGCCTGTTTACAGAGAAGCATATTCAGACTGTTTAACGTATGGGCTGGGAATGGAATGAGGACAATATTGTGCGGCCAAGGGAGAAAATGAGAATTGTCAGGGATATCAACTGCAAGCAGTGGCAGACTTACATTCTTAGTGTTCCATATCAATGAGAATGTTTGGGGCTTTCCAAAGGATTTGCTCAAGCCGATGGGTAAACATATTAGAATATATTTATTTAGCAAAAAGGCCACAATTGCAGAATACCCTGGTGATGGTATTATATTCAATCCGACATCTTTGTTAAAATTGTTCCTTGGGTAAAGGAATAATGAATGACTTGGCCAAAACATGTAAGTTGATAGGTGCAGTTGAAAAGGTAAAGGTTCCCCTCACACATATGTGCTAGCCGTTCCTGACTCTAGGGGGCAGTGCTCATCTCCATTTCAAAGCCGAAGAGCCAGCGCTGTCCAAAGATGTCTCTGTGGTCATGTGGCTGGCATGACTAAATGCCAACGGCTCATGCAACGCTGTTACCTTCCCACCAAAGTGATCCCTATTTTTCTATTTGCATTTTTACATGCTTTTGAACTGCTAGGTTGGCAGAAGCTGGAACAAGTAAAGGGAGCTCACTCCATAACACAGCACTAGGGATTCTCACTCCATCACGCGGTGCTAGGGATTCAAATTAGTCAAGAAGTCCTTCGAGAGTAGGGCAGTATAAAAAACCAATAAACTAAACTAAACTAAACTAAACTAAACTAAACTAAACTAAACTAAACTAAACTAAACTAAACTAAACTAAACTAAACTAAGAAGCATTAATATTTTGCTGAGTAATCACTGAGGCTATAATTATGTAACTGAAGTACTATTACCTATTGTTTAATTGTTTAACCTATTTTCTTTACAAATAAGAAATTTCCTTGCAGATTTTCTTACGAATAAACTGACGTTATTTCTTAGCCTGCAGAAAATTTTCCTAGCTTGCCATAGGTTTGCAAAGAAGGCACAGAGATTTGTCATTCAGTTTAAAAGTATTATTAGGCATGTATCTGGACATAAGCTGTGAATCCCAAATGAAGGCAATGAAGGCAATGAGAAACTGCTTCTATATTGTTCTCAAATAGCCTGAATGTGTTTGAGTAGTTGCCAGGAGCTGAATTCAACATGAAGGAGATGTTATCTTTTAAAATAGGACTGAGTATTTTGTCCTTTTTACACCAGCCTATTAAGGTGTACAGGTAGTCCTTGACTTATAATTACAGTTAGAATCAGAATTTCTATTGCTAAATAAGGTGGCTAAGTCAGTCATGCTCAATTTTACGATCTTTTTTTTTTTTAACCACAGTTGTTAAATGAATTATAACAAAATAAGAGAATTGGAAGGGATCTTAAAGATCTTCTATTCCAACCCCCTGCTCAAGCAGGAAACCCTATACCATTTCAGACAAATGGTTATCCAATCTCTTCTTCAAAACCTCCAGTGTTGGAGCACTCACAACTTCTGAAGGCAAATTCTTCCACTGATTAATTGTTCTGATTGTTAATTCTAGGCTGATTCTTTCCTTGTTTAGTTTCCATTCACTCCTTTTTGTCCTGCCCCTCAGGTGCTTTGGAGAATAGGTTGACTCCTTCTTCTTTGAGGCAGCCCCTCAAAATATTGGAACACTGCTATCATGCCTCCCCTAATCATTCTTTTAATTAAATTAGACATACCCAGTTCCTGCAACCATTCTTCATATATTTTAGGCAATGATGGCAGTTAAGTGAATCATGCAGTAATTACGCAAATATGGCTTCCCCATTTACTTGCTGGAAACCATCTGGGAATGTTAAAAATGCCTATTACATGACCCTCAATATGCTGCAATAAATATCCATTGCCAAATGCTCTAATTTTGACCACGTGAGTGCAAGGATGCTGCAATGGTCATAAATGTGAGGACCAATTGTAGGTCATTTTTAGTGCTGTTGTCATTTCAACCAGTCATTAAACTAATGCTTGTAGGTCGAGGATAACCTGTATACAATTTTGTGCACTTACAAAATGAACTTTTGTATCTCCACTGGCTACCAAGTAAACTTTAAATTGCAAAACCATTTTGTGGATTTGATGCTTTACTGCATATTTTATTTACCAAGATGTAGCTATTCTTGTTACGGAATAACATTACTTAGTTAGTACTAGGGGGTCAAGTGTCACAAATGAACTAAATCATATTTTGCAACCATTAGCCACAACTTATGTCCACAACATTGTATTTAAATTTTTTGATGAGGCTGGTCTCTATGATATTTCAATGTTATCTGCTTTTAGGAGATATACAGCAGACATTCAATGGGTAGAGAAATCTGTTTCTGCAGTGCGTATCTGAGTGAGAGTGTGGCTTTTTTGAATAGTCATCAGTTGCAGCACAAGTGCATGTTATGCATGGACAAGCAAGGCTGTGCAATGCTTCAGGATGGCTTGTTTGTTGTTTCTCATAGTCAGGCAGGCAGTGGCAGCCACTGAGCAGGAAAGATTCCAGCAGCTCTCTGCCCCCATGTGGACCTAAAGATGTCAGCACAAACTGTTATGAAACAAGTTGCAGTGAGGACAGTGAAGAAAAGATCCATGGGAAGATGAGATAGTAATAATATTTCTGTGGGGTTTGTGTGTTTTTAAATAGAGCATGAAGAGAGAGCAAGAGAACGTAGCTTTTCAGCATGGCTTCAGTCCATTAGAATAGCATCCACCCATTAATTGTTATGCAAACTCTTTCTGAACAGAGACCGCCTCTTGGCTAGCGGCTTTAGCAATAGGAAACTCTAGGGCACTGGTTAGTCGAGGTTGCAAGGGGTAATTTTTTGTAGTAGAATCACAAGGAAATTGTTTAAAACAAAATAATTTTTAGAAGCCTTCCCCTTCGGGTCTTTGAGACAATTCATAACCAACTTGCCTGTTGGTTGGTTGTGCCGAAGAGCGGAGGTAAATCATGGCTAACATTGCTGAGGTTTAAGGAAAATGCTAGCAAGAAGGAGAGTTGTTTCACTTGAAGCCCTGGAGCTCTGCAGAATTTGTGGGAGTTCTGCTTTCCCCTTTATCCATAACCCCTTTTCTTCTGTAATTTGAAGTCAGTAGAAAATTAAGTGATTGGCTACCGCTTCAAAGCGCTTCTGAAGTGTCACAAATGATAACTCCTGGGCAGTGGTGGGTTTCAAATTTTTTAGAACCTACTCTGTAGGTGTGGCCTATTTTGTGGGCGTGGCTTGGTAGTCATGTGACAGGGTGGGAGTGGCCACCTTTTAAAATGTGGTGAAACTCATTTAACAACGCTCTTGCTTAGCAACCAAAATTTTGGACTCAATTGTGATGATAAATTCTTTCTTTCTTTCTTTCTTTCTTTCTTTCTTTCTTTCTTTCTTTCTTTCTTTCTTTCTTTCTTTCCTTCCTTCCTTCCTTCCTTCCTTCCTTCCTTCTTTCCTTTCCTTTCCTTTCCTTTCCTTCCCGTTGGGTCACTGGCAGCGGCGGGCCAGATTTACTTCCAGGTACGCCAGTGGAACCCCCTCTCACCGGTTCTCTAAATTTCACCAACCGGCTCTCGCGAGTAGTTGCGAGCCTGCAGAAACCCACCACTGCTCCTGGGAGAGGGGTTCATAAGAGTTCATAAAGCACTTGTAGTCCAACTAGCATAGGGGGGAAAAATGAGATCCACTTAGGAGCACTGAGCTTCTATTGTTTTATAATGAGGAATGTATATCTGTTAAAGTGGAATTTCTTCCATTGTTTATTGTTCTTGACGGCACTGAATACAAAATGTTTTTATCCCTACCAAGAGTTCAGCATGAGAGGAAATATGAAATCCTGCCTAGTAAGGTTTAGCAGCTTCAGATATCAGCCTTTTTAAAATTTCCCTCTTGCCTGTTAACATTTCAGAATTGAAAGAAGAAACATGATTTATTCACAGGTGTGGTGCATAGCACACCTTGTGGAAATGTTATTTAGTTTTGCATCCCTGCTAGAGTGATTTCTATTTGTCAGGCTCTAAAGCAGCGGTCTTCAACCTTTGCAACTTTAAGTCTGAAGGACTTCAGCTCCCAGAATTCTGAGAGCTGAAGTCCTTCAGACTTAAAGTTGCAAAGGTTGGAGACCCCTGCCCTAAAGGACAAAACAAGGAATAAATAACTGAAATGAAGCAGTTGTGGGAGTGCTCTTCCTTAAGCTTAACCCCAATGAACTTCCTTTTTTTTTTTTTTGGTGCATTTTTAAATTTTATTCAGAACAAAGTTAAAATGCAAAATGCAAAACTAAATAAAAAGCCCAATGTACTTTCAAATAACGAATGAAGATCATATGAAGCAGTGTTTGCATGCAGTGGGAGGAATCTTTAAGCCCAAACTGTGAAATAAGAAAGCTAACTGCCTATCAGTTTCCTGAAACTGTCATTCCCTGTGAAATGGCAAATGAAGATGCCATAAAAAGCCTTCCTTATCACTGTGCTGTATGGCTTGCAGGAACTCATCAAAATTCTTTACGTGTTCTGCTCTACTGTTGCACTCGACCACAGCTGCATGTGACTTTCTGTACTGTGAGATATTGAGAAATCACAGAACAAATATTCAGGGAAACATACAGCGAGGGTCAGCCCTGACTGCATTGGTTCGAGTTGAGGAAGCATCAGTGGTAGTGCCATCATCCCCATTCTCGCTTGGCCACGAGGTGGCTGCCACTCAACCAGAACAAAAGCACCAGCTCAAGATTTTACTGTGGGCCTGTTTTTTCTGTGGGATCTGCCCAAAAGGCTCCGGTTTTCCAGCAGATGGAAAGAGTTTGGTTAGATTTTGCTTAGCACATTAAAAAAAGAGGCCTACAGCCTTTTTTGCCACATAGATTTTCTCCCAAGTGTGTGATTAAATGATCTGCTCTTGCTGACATTGCTTTCATTTTTAGCATTAAGGCATGCATGCATGCAGAGAAGAATATATGCCAACCTCGGGTAATATTTTCTGCTAACATTCTTCCTTGCTCTTACTGGTATAGAGACTTTGATATAAAGTTATTAAATACTGCTTCTGCAGATTTAATTATTTTTAATATTGAACCTTATGTTTGCAGTTAAGTTTGTGAGAGCTAGCTTGGAAACACGTAGTGAATTAAGAGGGCCGAGCAGCTGTCTGGCTGGGAGATGTTTAAGTAAATCAGAGCTGCTGTCCCCTCTCCAGTGAAAATGAGGGAGGGGTGCGTGATTTGTGGAGGTGGAGCAGAAGAAGAGTTGTTTTGTTCTCAGCATTTTAGGTTAGAGAAAGATTGGCAGAGTCTCTAGAAAACACAGAGAGAATGGGGATTAGTACAGTAAAATTGGAAGGGAGGGAATGTTTATTTAGTGGTGTGGGGTTTTTTCCCCCCAAAAAATATTTTTGTTCAGTTCAATACAGGCTCAGCTATTTTATATCTGCTTCAGTCTTCTCTTTGTCTCTCTTTTCAGACTGTACTGATTTGGCAATGTCGATCTCAGCTTTATTCATTAGTTGCAGTTCATCTATTCTCTCAGAACTCCACTTGATCACTTCGGTTAAAAAAATTTTTTTTAATTGTTTTCTCTTAATTCCAGGTTGGGACATGTTCCCCTGCACACACACATTTGAAGTAAAAGTATATTTCTATGAAAGAAAGAAATCCCACTGAATAACATGCAGGATTCTGCAGTTTAGTTTTTGTTCACTAGATGGTATTCTTGGGACGATCAACAAGACCAGTTTCAGGGACAAAATCCTTATAATGAAACACTTAAAAAAAAAAACATTTTAGTTAAGTGACTACAAGACAGTGAAGCTTCCTGCAGTTGGAGGAAAAAATTACATCTCATTATGCCATTATTGTAAGCATTTGACCTGAGTGGGAATTTTGGTGGGTGGTAAAACTGTACTGTCGCCTACCAACAGCCTTATACTGAGTCAGATCATTAATCCATTTAATCCAGAGGGGAGGCAACAAATTTCAAAACAGCTCCCACACTTAAAAAAAAAAAATCAGTATATCATTCTGTTTCCAAGGTCTACAGTAAAAAGAACAGTGATATTACAATATTGTGCAATTAGGCAAAGTCGATTTTCAATATTGGGGATGCTTTTTTTAAAAAAAGAGAGTATATTTGTTGTTGTTTTGCTTTCACGTGCACTAACCTTTTTTCAATGATACATAACATTTCCACAAAAATTACCAGGAAATGATTCTGCTTCCCATCAGTTTGTGGTTGAATTTCAATTCTGCTTAGCTCTGGGCATCACTTTCTGCATGCTGAGTGTGGACTGTATCTTGGCTTAGTTGAGAAGTGGGTAACTCGTGGCCTCCAGATGTTCAACATTTGAGTCTTGTCAACTTTCCAGAATTACGAGCTGATCAAGCAGTATGGTTGAGTGGGAAGAAAAAGACTGGGGTTTCCCAGAGTTATTATGAATTAAATTTCTATCCTGCCAAATCATCCAGACTTCCAACAGCTAGGAGCAGGAGCAGCAATAATAGTAGAAACATTATCATCTGTAAGATAACCTGAGGGAATTGAATTAGTGTTTTCCCACTTTTAATGACTCTGCTTAAAATCCAGGGTTTTAAAATTGCTAACTGTATTGTTTCACGCATGTCTGTGTTTGATTGCATGTACTTATGAACATGCGTCTTTCAACAATTAGTATCAGTATCTTTTCATTCAAATACTCTCCTTGTCTGGTTTAATAGCGTCATACAATCTAAGAGTTAGAAAGGAATCCAGTGCAGGAATCCACTGTTACAAGAGCATCCCCAAAAAGCCATTGAATTTCTTTTCCATTAACAAACAGCTCTTACCTTTAGGACATTATTCCTAAATCTAGTTGAAATTGTAATCTAAACCTATTGCTTCTTGCTTTTTGTTTTTGAATGACTTTAAATCTTATACGTTACAAACTTTCAAATCTTTGAAGACAATCATTGGATCGTTCTGTGGTCTTTTCTTCTCCATGCAAAAAGTGTGCAATATTTCCAACTATTCCTCATTTCCCCCTCTTCTAGGCTCCATATTATCATTGTTGCTTTTCTAGAGATGGTCCAGTTTGACAACCTCAATTTTTTTCCTTTGAGGCTCCATATTATCATTGTTTCTTTTCCAGGCATTCTCCATTTTTCCCGACATGCTCCAGTTTGCTTTTCTAGGCATACTTCCAATTTTCCCAGAAATATATTCTAGAAGTGGATGCAATAGTCTAGGTGTTTTATGCAACATCGGTTTTCTCTAGAGCAGGGGTCTCCAACCTTTGTAACTTTAAGTCTGAAGGACTTCAGCTCCCAGACTTCTCCAGAAGTCCCAGAAGTCTGGGAGCTGAAGTCCTTCAGATTTAAAGTTGCAAAGGTTGGAGACCCCTGCTCTAGAGCAGTAGTTTTAGGCAAATATGAGAATCACTGAAGAAATGAAAATCCAGGTTTTGGAGGCTTTGCAGATTAAATTTTTTCATGTGGTAACAAATCATTTCTGTTAAAAAAAAATCATTTCAATTCTAATCCAGGGATATGAGGAAATACGTCACGTCCTATCAGAGAAAAAACATAATCCCTTGTATTGCATATGAGGACATTAGTGAGGTGCACATACCATACCACCCTTATGCTTAACTATGGTTTTTAATAAACCCCAATTAGTAAATTAAGCAATACACTGCATTGTTATACAAGATGGCTAAATTCACACATCAAACTAATCCAGAACCAAACAAATCATGCTATGGCAATGCAATGTGGGAACCTATAAATTCTTCTATTCAAAATTTTGATAAAACCAAACCTAGAATTTCATTTACAGAATATATTATAGTTCTTCCAGCCTGGCAGTTCACAGCAACACTGAAGCGTCAGCAATCAATTTCATACATTTTAGCATAGGCTTCTTTGTCAGCTTCATAGACTCTGTTCCAAGACCTGGAAACATTGACCAAGATACCATCAGCTACTCCACCTCTTTGAATGAACTATTTTCTCATTAGTTCTGTGACTGTTGCCTAATTATTCAGTTTTTTTCTACGCAACCAACCAGAGTTAAGAGAGCAACATAATTAAATTAGGTCATTCTTCTGGTATCTATTACTGTCACTTGTTCAGGTCAGGGAATTATGTTATACTAGTAGAGGGTCAAAGCTGGGGAGGGATCAAAGAATGCTAGCAATTGGCAATAATCTCTCTTCATTTCTGAGTCATGCAATGGTTAACTGAGTACAGTTTTGGGGTAAAGTAGTACTTCTTTCTCAGACTAGCTCTTTTCTACATTTTCAAGCTACAGCAACAGCAACAGCACTTGGATTTATGTACTGCTTCACAGTGTTTTACAGCCCTCTCTAAACAGTTTGCTGAGTCAGCATATTGCCCCCAACAATCTGGGTCCTCATTTTACCCACCTCGGAAAGATGGAAGGATGAGTCAACCTTGGGCCAGTCAGGATCGAATTCTGGCGGTAAGCAGTGAGTTAGCCTGTTTTACATTATGCTAAGTCAGGGGTGTCCAAACTTGAGAACTTTAAGACTTGTGGACTTCAACTCCCAGAATTCCCCAGCCAGCATCGCTGGTTGGGGAATTCTGGGAGTTGAAGTCCACAAGTCTTAAAGTTCCCAAGTTTGGACACCCCTGTGCTAAGTGATTCTGTGGCTTGTTTGGTTTTGGTTTAGCATGTAGGCCAAATCTATTCAGTGAGATTAGAACACCACGGTCATCACGTTATGCAAATTCATTCGATTATGGCTTATTGAATAAACATAATTAAACCTTGGCTTACACGATGTTCCCATCACCCTCTGTTTGTAGGAGCAGCCTGGAGGAAGGAAGTTGCAGACCTCCATGTACAGCAACAAGCTTCCGGTCAGGAAAGCATTTACAAGCTCAAGCTCTTAATTAACTAAGCATAAATGCCACCATCTTGTACCTTGTTCATTCCTTCCTCGTTCAATGTGTTCATTTGTACCATAATGTTCTTTTTGTTTGCATGAGCTGAATTTTGAAACACAAGCAGCCAAGATAAATTTCATCATTCCTCCTATATCAGGGCTGGGGCTAATTTAATTGCTGTGTATTGGGGGGGGGGGGGGAGTATTTGTTCTGGCTTCCCAAAGCATTTAGAGCAGGGGTTCCCAAATTTGGCAACTTGAAGACTTGTGGACTCCAACTCCCAGAAGTCTCCAGCCAGCTCTGCTGGCTGGAGAATTCAGGGAGTTGAAGTCCACAAGTCTTCAAGTTGCCAAGTTTGGGAACCCCTGATTTAGAGGGTATGATAGTGATGCAGTATGCTACTAAAAAGGGGGAATGGAAGATCCAATATTTGGGCAGTTCATAGGAGGCTTTTTGTCTTTCTGTTTATATTTTCCTTATTTGTCATATTAAAATAATAGATTTTTGATGACAGGTTCTGGGAGCTGAACACTTTGATCTGGGAATATTATTAATGTAGATCAGCAAGGCTTCTCCTACCCAAGAATCCTTTAAATGTCTGAAAAATAATTTCCATTAGGAAGGAATTATGGGAATCATAGTATAGGTGGAAGAGACCAAATGGGAAAGCTGGTTCAATCTCTGTCCAGAATATTTGCAGTTGATAGGAATGTTGCCTGATATTCAAGGGCAAATCCATCTAGTGCTTCTTCTGAGACTCCTCTTTCTCTCTTCAAAGATCCATCTTTCTCCGTTCCTCACCTTTCTCAGATGGGTCCTGAACTTCTGATTCACTTATAGATCCTTTGCTTCTCAATCCATTATTTTACATTGCAGTACAATGCCTAGAAACAGGGCAACTGCTAGTCTTTGGGGAAAGGCCCTCAGGTAGACAACAAAATTACTATTGAAAAAGAAGGAGAGAGAATCAGTTCAGGGAAGCTGGTGGCACAGAGTTAAATCAACTGTTGATAAAGGAGGATTTGTTCTATGACCATTGGGTTTTACTTACCCTTTGAGTCAATTGTGGATGAATCATAAGCTGATACACTTACATCCTTCAGTCCTTTGGCCCTCCAGTAGCTGTTATAGTACAATTCCCGTCATCTTTGACTATTAGTCAAGTTTAAGTTGATGGAAGTTGTAATCTCACAATATTTGGATGATTGTAGGATTCCCATCTTTGTTGGGGATCACATCCTCTAAGTGTCATGATTTATCAGAACAGGGCCTGTTTTCGGTTACCTCTTCACAGTCAAGTATGTCCCCATTTAGTCTGTGTAAGACATCTTTAAATTGCTTTCAAGGGGCATCATAATCTCTTTCAGTCTATGTTGGCAAACTAACCCCTAAAGATGGATAGTTATTGTTAATTTTCTCCGCTTTTGTTCAAATGGATTCTTAATACAAGTTCCAATCTCATTGCAATAATTTCATGATATCCAGATGAAGTCATCAACCTTTACTTATCAATCTATGTTTTATTTCCTTTTCATGCATTTTTCAAACCTGCACAAAAAGTAAAAGCAGACATTTCTGAGGGAAGTTTGCTCCAAGAAATGTTTGGTTTCAGTGTCAGACTTTGGGCTCCTCACTCCTCATTCTCCCCCCAGCAAACTTTTCCAGACATTCCAGTTCTTATGAAATAATAATTTTGGGATCTTAGAAATGTAGAACAGGGGTCTCCAACCTTTGCAACTTTAAGTCTGAAGGACTTCAGCTCCCAGACTTCTCCAGCCAGCTTTGCTTCAGACTTAAAGTTGCAAAGGTTGGAGACCCCTGATGTAGAATACTTCGGTTTGAAAATATTAGAAATTAACAGATGTGAACTTTGTGCTTCATTCCTTCCTACCTTTTTAATCTTTGCATTCAGAACAGGCACTAATGGTTGCTTTCCAGTTCATCTCAGACTAAGCTCATGAATTTTATCACATTTTTGTTTGGTGCAGTTCCGGAAGTAGTAACAGATGATTACTATCCCCAGTTTTCAGTTTGATTCTGGATATGTAATTGATAATGACGTTTTGGAGAAGTTTCCTACCTCTGAAGTTTCCTACCTCTGTAGGAAAGCATGTGCTTTTTGGTTTGCAATAGAAAGGTACTTGTGCATTTCTAAAAGGTTAGAAACATGAGCTGAATATATTGATTCACATCTTTGAGAAATCATTTCTGAGGAAAAAAGAAACAGAAAATAAAACTTTTAAATAGTTTTAAACTTTCATTGAAAGAACTGTATCTCTATGTCTCTATCAGGGGTGGGTTCTAGCAGGCACTACTGCCAGCTCGCTTGTATGTGCGCCCTGCACATGAGCGCACATACGCAGTGTGATTAAAATTGTTCTGCACATGCAAAGAACAAAAAACACAAGATGGCAGCACCATAGGTGCCGCCATCTTGTGTTTTTTGTTCTTTGCATGTGCAGAACAATTTTAATCACACTGCTGGTTCCACCGACCCAGGCCACTAAATCGCTACCAGTTCAGCTGAACCGGTCCGAACCAATAGGAACCCACCACTGGTCGCTGTATGTGTGTGTCCATGTGCATATGGGTGTGTGTGTGTGTGTGTAAGAGAGAGGGGGGGAAGGGAGGGAAGGAGGGAGAGAGACTTTGTGTCATCCTCCTAAAATATACTACCAACTACACAAACATTTGATGAAGAGAATAAAGTGTGAAGTATGAAGAAGCCTGGCTGTTTTTGTCTTCACAGTGAGACTTTTTAAATAGTTGAACTGAATAATCATAGACTGCAACTCAGTTTTTGAAATGACAATTGATAGTAAAAATTATAATTGGAATGCAGGCTTTCTGGACAAAATGGCTACATTGCTGTTGCATAGTCAGTCAGAAAGATGAGCAAAAAAAAAACATGCAGCAGCTGAAAAGACATAGAAAGATGTCTATCTAGAAAGGGATATGATTTTTAATGCTCTAAAACAGGGGTCCCCAACCTTTTTGGCACCAGGGACCGGTTTCATGTTAAAAAAATTCCGCAGACCGGTCACCATGGTTCGGCTGGCGTAGAGGGGGAGCGGGGGGGAGGGGATCAGGCGGCGCATGGGCGCACGGTGTGTATGTGTGTGTGAGTTGACTTACTCGCCTGTCTCAGGCCCCCAACGGTGTGAGTGGCCGCGCCTGCGCTCTCATGCCCCTGGTGTGCGCTCTGCCCAGGGGGCTTCCCCCTCCTCCCTCTTCCTCCTCTCCGGCCCTTTCTAAGAGTTGCACCGCTCACTGCGGCCCGGTTCCTATCAAGCCACGGACTGCCACCGGTCCGCACACCGGGGGTTGGGGATCCCTGCTCTAAAAACCTGAATCAAAAATGCACATGGCATGCCATAAGAATAGATGTATTTTGAAGGAAGCCAAAGCTTCCAGTAATAACTACCAGTAGATTCCTGTCTCAAAGATCAGGTCCATGTCATGGAAAATGCTTATCTGAGCAAACAGAGTTAATCTGATTATTGCCTGCCCCTACTGTACAACCTTCTTTCAAATTCTTATTTCAGAATGGAAAGAATAGTGTTTGTACAATTCAGATTAGCATTCTAAAATAAAATCCTGTATACCAATGTAAGTCTTGATTTGGAAAAGGGGAAACAGGTACAAACAGGAGTAATCAAAGTTTTGGCAGATAATGTCCACATTTTGTTACAGGGGACAGATCTTCCAGGTATTAAACTGTTCTAAGCTAACCTCTTTGATGACCCTAATATCTTCATTCATTATTACAAAAATGAAGCACATTATGATAGGAGGTCTTATTGAATGCTTGGAAATTTGGTATTTTGGAATCTTTGTTTACTTTTTTTAAGGAATGCTTTAATTCAACCTAGTGCTATTAAAAGTATAGAGCCAAATCTGATTTAAAAATGGGCAATTTTAGGGCAGTAAACACAGCGGATTTCCAACAACGTGTTACCAAAAGAGTATGGCCAAATGATCTTTGATGAGCATGAGTAGATACTATTGTTTTCTCTATAAAAGGCTGTCGGAGAACAATTTTCTGCATGAAAGTGTTTCAAGGCCAGTTTCAGCATAGAGATCAATTGCGAGACGTATCAAAAGCTTTAAGGTCATCTATTCATACTGGTCTCATTCTTTCTCACAATGACCAGGAGTATTACATTTTTTAAAAAAACTGTCTCATTTTAAAACATAGCAATTATTTTTAAATGTGCATCTGTGTGTGTTTATTGCCTAATTAATGAAAAACTTGGGTGATGACCTAGCTGATCTTATTTCAAAATGTTACACAGAGTTAAACCCGGTTAGTACTTGTGTAAGAGATCACTAGGAAGGCCAAAGGCTGTAGGTCAGACTGAAAAGTCTAGAGAACATTCTGGAAGAAGACGAACCACTTTTGTAAGGTTGTCAAGAAAAACACAGGGTTGACCTTTGCTCAAGACAAACTTACTTTTTTCTAATTAGTCACTTAGATAAAAGATGGTTAGAATATCATTCTGTTTTGTTTTTTTTTAATTAAATTTATATCCCGCCCTTCTCCACGAAGGACCCAGGGCGGCGCACAGGAATTTAAAAACATATAAAATGGCAAAATACAAAATTTAAAAACATATTAAATTACGGTCCTATGCTAAAATCCAAATTAAAATCCCCAATGCAAAACTATCTAAAATAGCCCCAACGGGAGGTTACGCTAGGCCGGCTTGCTGAAAGAGATGTGTCTTTAGACACTGGCGGAAGAGGCGGAGGTCCGAGATGGTACGAAGTTCAGGGGGTAGGTCATTCCAACGGGCAGGGCCCGCCACAGAGAAGGCTCTTCCCCTAGGTGTCGCCAGTCGGCATTGCCCGGCCGATGGTTTTGTGTATTCATTTTCTTTTTTTCTAAATTCTTGTTCACCTCAACTTTTCAGTTCATTCAATTCTAAAAAAAACCACATCCATAATGTTTGTTTTGATTTTTAAGTTTGCCAAGCTAATGTAATTCTTGTGTTTTTAAATTTTATTTCTGTGTGGTATGTGTAAAATGAATTGTTCCTATCCTCATTTTACCTCAGTTCAATGTATATTATGTTATTCATGTTTACAGTTTTGAGTCTTGCAGTGCTTCACATTTGTGTTTCATGTGATCAACCTTTATCATAGAAACGGGAGGCCTGTAGCCTTCCAGGTCATGTTTGAAGCCAACTGCCATCAGCTAACCAGGGCTAAAAGAATATTGCAAGTAGTACTTCATTAACATTCGAAAAGCCACAGATGCTTCCTCCAACTGTATGCATGGTTATTCAATTAAGGTTGAATTATGTAACCATCAAGCAGATGCTAATCCAGACATAAATTATTGAACTTTTCCCTCTTTCTAGGTCATTGGCCATGCTGACTGAGGATGGTGAGACTTGCAGTTCAATGCAGCTGGAGGGCACTTAGTAGGTGAAAGGTAACTCATCATCATTAAGCAAATAGTAGATAAAGCATTATGCAGTAAAAGCCCCTCCCCACTTTATTTCCAGTCTTTTATATTTATTAAATTGTATACTTTATTTAAAAATAAACAGTTCCAAATCAATTTTCCAGAGAAGAACATTGGAAGGTGGGCATATAGATTGCATTGCTTAGAAAGGACCAGTTAAGTCATTTGAATTCTGACCCAATTTGTAACATCTCCTCTTGCAAATATTTCTGATTTGCCCTGTTTGCATTTCTATAGGAAGAAACAGAAATTTTAAATGGATCAGAACACTTGGTATTAACTTACTTAGGGAATCATGGATACCAAGAACCAGGATAAGATTGAGATTAACTGTACATGTTTGAAGATGGAGAAAGCTAGAGCTATTTTCTCCTGAAGATTTTGTATGCAACAAATAATATACATGCAAATTATATGCCACTGCCAGATCTCTCTATGACACTGAGAAACACCAGTTTCATTCAGCTTGCTAATATTTGCAGCTTCCTTGTCCTGCAGCAACATTATTGGTCTCTCTGCTACTGCTGGCAGCTTAGCAAAACATGTCCCATCTTATCTTAGTGTGTCACATCTGTTGCTGCTTTGTCACAGTTTTAAGCCACAGAAAAGAGAAGTGTGAAAATGAGGAGAAATAACCTTGGTTCTGTTCTAAATTCAGGATATTTAAAACCAATTGATAACTGCATGGCAGGAAGCGTGGATTGTCCAACACCAGGCAAGTGTCATGTCTATATATATTCAATAGTTGGTAGAAGTACAGTAGGGATTTTCCAACCAAAAGCTTATGCTAGAGCAGTAAGGAAACATTTAGGGAATATAAGTGAGATGAAAATCAAGATGGCAGTTCAGATGGCTGATTCCCTACGGTATGAGAGTGCATCCAGAGGAATGGAGACTTGCAATCGATCCAGATCCATATGGCTCCCAAACTCCATCATTGGTATGACTCCTGCATCCTCCTTTGGACCTCCTCCCAAATCTACTCCAACATCCAAGTCATCCTCCTCATCTTCATCCTGGCTGACAAGAGCCAATTCATTCTCATAGCAGAAGGCACTAGGAGGTGGGGGAGGTGAAGGCAGGATGGTAATTTTGCTCTCCTGCAATTCCCGAGCAGAACAATAAGGGGTTCCAGCCACCTCATAAGTCTTGTGGAAACGTGAATAGTCCACCTTATAATGTTTCTTCTCCTCAAAGACAACAGGCTCAAAACGATGGCCCCAAAGGATCTCACTAGCCAAGTAGGAGCTACGAGCCTGAGTGGTCATGGCTGTTGCTTCCACCATGCCCTCTAGGATAACAACAATCTCAAAGTCCTCTCTCTCCAGTTCTTCCTTGCCCATCCCATAGAGTGGACTTTCCTCATCGATCTCATGAACAATAATAATGGGAGACACTAAGAAGATACGATCAAGGCCGATGTCATAGCCCACATTCAGATCTCTCTGGTCTAATGGAAGATACTCACCTTCTGCTGTCATATAGGGTTTTATAAGCTGGGCCCGAACATGAGCTTCCACAATATGGCTCCTCCTTAGATTCCCCACCCGCCACATGAGGCAGAGTTTGCCATCCCGCAGAGAGATGACAGCATGATGGCTGAAGAGTAGGGTTTGGGCCCTTTTCTTGGGGCGTGCCATTTTTGCCATGATGGTGCCAATCATGAAAGAATCAATAACACAGCCTACAATGGATTGCACCACAACCACCATGATAGCTAGTGGGCATTCCTCAGTCACATATCTAAAACCATAACCAATGGTTGTCTGGGTCTCCACTGAGAAGAGGAAAGCTCCCAAGAACCCGTTGACATGTTTGATGCAGAATTTTGTAGCAACGGAACCGCTTCCTGCACCTGGGACATCTAAGTCACCATGGAAGAAGGCAATGATCCAAAACAGCAAACCAAAGAATAGCCACGAGACCAAGAAGGCTGCTGAAAAGATCATGAGCATGTAGCGCCAACGAGTGTCCACGCAAGTAGTGAAGATGTCAGCCATGTAACGTTGAGATTTGTTGCTTAAGTTAGCAAAGTAGACATTGCACTGGCCATTCTTTTTGACAAAACGGTTACGTCGTTTCCGTCGAGGGGCATGGCCTTTCCCATTACGACTGTGCTCGTTAAGGCTGCCAAGGGAGGAGACTTTGTGCCCATCCTCTTCAGTGGAAACAATGCTGTACCTTGTGAACAGGGGGAAAAGTGATAGTTAAAGGTGAAAGACAAGTTGTGATTTCTCAGAAAATCATTTAAAGTGCTCATACACTCAAATCTAGTACAGGTGAACTTCTCAACTTACAACAAGTTCATTTAGTAATGGATTGAAGTTACAGTGGCACTGAAAAAAATATTTATGGCCATTTTTCACGCTTGTAACTATTGCAGCATCCTCATGGTCACATGATCAAACGTCAGATTCTTGGCAATTGGTTCATATTTATGATGGTTTCAGTATTCTGGAGTCATGTGATCACCTTTTGTGACCTTCTGTCAAGCAAGTCAATGGGGAAGGCAGATTCACTTAACAACTGTGACAAGAAAGGTTGTAAAATGAGGCAAAATTCATTTAATAAATGTCTCGCTCAGCAAAAGAAATTTTGGGCCCAATTGTGGTTGTAAGTCGAGGACTTCCTGTATCTCATTATTTCAACCACCCCAGATGTCTGATGCTTTTGTATATGACCCTTTACAGAGGTGGCAAGCACACTGTAGATTTAGCATTACTAAGAAAATCCTATAGCACTGCCATTCATGTGTTCTGTGCAAACATTCAGAAGGGTGAATCACTCCACGTTCAGAATACCTGCAATTAAAATAACGTTCTATTCTGTGCAGTTTTTGATGATTATCTTTAAAAAATGACTGCAGATATTATATTTGGTATGAGAGAAAGAAAAAAGTCATTAAAATAATCTTAAAAATAGGAGTTTTAGGACTCACCCCCATATACGTCTTTAAGACCTATGAGTTATTCTCTCTGCAGTTTTAAAGTATGTTTGATTATAAGAGTTTAAAACAATAACCTTCATATTGTCCAAATCAAAAGTCTTTGTTAAAGCAATGAAGAATAATGCTGTATTAAGAGGTCCACTTAGCTGTTCAAGACATTTGATTTCTGGGATTGTAATAATAATAAAATGACAGAGTTGGGGGCCATCTAGTCCAACCCCCTGCTTAGGCAGAAAGCCCAATACCATTTTAGACAAATGATTATCCAGTTTCTTCTTAAAAACTTCCAGTGTTGGAGCATTTACAAGTTGTTCCACTGATCAATTGTTCTGTCAGGAAATTTCTCCTCAGTTCTAAGTTGCTTCTCTCCTTGATTAGTTTCCACCCATTGCTTCATGTCCTACCCTCAGGTGCTTTGGAGAATAGCTTGACTCTCTCTTCTTTGTGGCAGCCCCTGAGATATTGGAACACTGCTATCATGCCTCCCCTAGTCCTTCTTTTCATTAAACTAGACACACTCAATTCCAGCAACCATTCTTTATATTTTAGTTACCAGTCCCCTAATCATCTTTGTTGCTCTTCTCTGCACTCTTTCTAGAGTCTCAACATCATTTTTACATTGTGGCGACCAAAACTGAATGCAGTATTCCAAGTGTGGTTTTACCAAGGCATTATAAAGTGGTATTAACACTTCACGTGATCTTGATACCATTCTCCAACAAGTTAAGTTGTAATGAACAGGACCTACTAGAGCAGACTTCAGGTGTATTAGACTAGCTTTGCTGGCTGGAGAATTCTGGGAGCTGAAGTCCTTCAGACTTAAAGTTGCAAAGGTTAGAGACCCCTGTACTAGACTACAATTCCCATTGTACCCAACCAATATCATTGCCACAGTGGCTATAGTTGATGGGAGTTATATGTCAACACATCTGAGGACACAAGTTTGGATAGAGGAAGCCATATGAATACCGTTTTGTAACATTTAAGCTCAGAATTGCATAAGGCTGGAAGTTTCTATTTTCTGTTCGGTTTGCATTTGTTGATCTAATCGTGCATCTGTGACAATGTTTATACACTTCCAGAGTTCTAGACAATTCTGTTGCTACAGCAACAAGTATGTTTCCCAGCATCCCATATCTAAAACCTAAGGTGTAATTAGAGATCAAGAGACAACGGGTTGCCAGATATCCTGAAAAAAACTCCCTCTCCTCAAGAGCTGTGACTAGCTTTTATCTCCTTCTTCAAAATTTTCCACTCTCTCTGTATTCATTTTTCCCACAGCTGAGAAGAGCTGCTAAGTGGTTTCATCACAGAAAGCTCTGCCTGACATCATTTGAACATAAGATGTGGTCATAGCAAATAACTATCATTGAGATCTTAAAGTACTGTGGCAGAGAGACAGAGAAGAGACAAGAGAGACAAGATATAAGAGATTAATTGCCAAAACTTCTCTTTTTGTAATGCCAACTATCTTAAGATCAAACTATTTCTGATTTGGGTTTGTTTATTTTTTTTGCTGTTTGTTTCAACAGAACACTTTGCAAACTTGACTGAATTTTCAATGATATAGGAAGTGCTTATATCAAGTTGTTATAGAATTACTCTTTCCTCAGATCAAATATATAATGCCATAAATTTAAAACAGTGCTTCTTGGGCTTGGGTTAGGGCAAGCCAGGGACAAAACCAGACTGCTATATCAGCAAGTTTCAATCGTTCATGTATTGTATTACTGTGATTCATTTGATGATCTGTTTGATGTTGACAGTCTATTGCAATCTCTATTTTTTCATTATACTATTTATATAAACTGGAGCTTAGTGAGATGTGAGCTGTCTTTTTGCTGTCTTTTTTCAATGCTGTGTCTCTTGATAGCAGATTAACAGACTATTTTTGCTGAGACATAAATCCTGCAAGGTTGAAACAAGATTCATTTCTAGATGAACTTGATCTGGATAAGCTTCCATGGGAGATCTAGCATGGTGGGCAGTGCTTTTTGCAAAAGTGGAGAAGGTGGTTTGGGTATATGATCCATCAGTTCTGCTTTCCCTGCCATCCCATGTTGTTCAATTGTCAGCTTGTACCTTTATTTAGGGTTCTTGCTTTCTAGATTCAGCTATAGGAAGCCACTTCCATTCAAATAGGTATGTAATTATCGAGCATTTTCATGACCATGAGCCTTTAATGTTGAA
Source organism: Rhabdophis nuchalis (assembly GCA_039707465.1). Taxonomy (NCBI): domain Eukaryota; kingdom Metazoa; phylum Chordata; class Lepidosauria; order Squamata; family Natricidae; genus Rhabdophis; species Rhabdophis nuchalis. The sequence continues at coordinate 92,487,745 of CM077648.1, read as the reverse complement.
ACTAAAGAACTCAAAGATCATCCTTATGAGAAAAAGTTTAAAGTTTAGGACTGTTGACCTTAGAAAAAGTTTAACAAAATGGGGACATAATGGAGATGCCTGGAATTATAGAAGGCATGGAGAAACCTACTGCTCTGGCCTAGAGGTGGAGCTCTCACCTCCCAATCAGGAGGTTGTCAGTTCAATCCTAGGTAGAGGCAGATGTAGGGTCTCCTGCTTGGGCAGGGGGTTGGACTAGATGACCTGCAAGGTCCCTTCCAACTCTGTTAATCTGTTAAAGTGGACAGAATGAAGGCTTTCTCTCATTTTCAAAACACCTGGAATGGAGTCATCCAATGAAATTAATTGAAAGATTTAGAGCAAACAAAAGAAAGTGATCGTTACACTGTGCAGTGTGCAGCAAAATGCATCTTTACACTTATGCAGAATTGATTACATATGACATGGTAATGACCACTAACTTGAATATATTAAAAAGGATATTGGATAAATTCATAGAAGACAGATCTATTGAGGACTCTTTTTTTTTTTTTTAGTAGGGCAGCTATAACAAATCTGGTAATAAGAATATATGCACAATGTGTACTACTCCAATGAAAACTCTCCTAGTAAAAGAAATTGTTTGCATCCAACTACTGAGTTAGAGAGAATCCAGCACAGAATGGACAGAATGTTGTCATTAAACCTAATTCAGATATATCCCCTATACTTATTATAGATCATTCACATGAAACAAAGGGATTATTAAAATGCAAATCAAGCTCAATTAGCCCTGAACCTCTGCAAATTTACTGGCTTTGGTTATACAAGGTAAATCACCAGGTCAGAGGTAGCAGTGGCGTTTGCAAAATATGAATTATCATTAGGCTTTCATGGCTTATATGGTATAAGCAAACTAAGAAAATGGGTTAGTTATATAACATAGTTAAGCTTGTTGAGTAAATCCAGTCCTTCCATAAATACTTTCTAGAACCATTTCTTAAAATTGATTTGATTACCATTTGGTTAGTCAAATATTAAAAGTAATTTAAGAAAAAAAATCATACCTAAATCTTACAGCTATTCAAAAATTCTGGAGTTCCCTACCAAAGGCAACTTACTATGAGAGGCTGTGGGAAAGCAGGAGATGAGGCACTTGAGCGTTCATCCCACAAGAGGCAACTCAGGTCAGATTATAGGGGGTGGGGGTGGGGAGTGTTTCAAAGACACAATTAGTTAGATGACGATAACTGGAGATTTGTGTTACCAACAAGGCTTGACAACAACCCTGAACCTTCAAATATCTCATCCCCTACCTTCCCACAACCTCTTGCCACCTGATCAGCTCCATCTTAGTTTCCATTCTATTGAGTGGCAAAAGTCTTTTTATTTGGACAAATCTTTGCCTTTTAAGATGATGTGGTTGTCAAGACTGAGGTCTGGGGACTACTTTTTTTTTTTTTTTGCATCACATTTTAACTACAATTTTGCATATTATCTTATATTAATACTGTCAACCTTTCTGGAGGTTATTTACAATAACAACAACATGATTGTGTGCATGTGTGTTCCAGAGATAGAGAGACAGAGAGAGACAGAGAGACAGAGAGAGAGAGGCAGAGAGAGAGAGAGAGAGAGACAGAGAGAGACAGAGAGAGAAATGGTACTTTGGATTTAAGTCCTAAATACAAGATTCCCTAGCCTACAATTCATATGGCTAGAACCTATGTTGTGAGTTCCATGACCGTCCCTCAGCATATCACTTGTAAACATTTAAAATACCTAATTGTACAGCAGGTGTGGGGAGCCATACAGCCCACAGAAAATTAAGGAGGCTACAGAGCAGTAAAAATTGGATGGGAGATGTTACTCACCTGTTTACCCGGATGCTGCCCATGACTCGTTTTATCATGAGGTACTTCTTATTAAAAAGCTGAACAGCTTCCGATGTTGTGTGTGATTGGGAGTATCACACACCGGACACCCACAAATGGTGTCCCAGGGCTGTAAAAGCTTCGGTTCCTTTCATGAGGGAATAGTTACCTAGGTTAGAACAAAAAATTCAGAAGAAAAATCACAGCAACTAAAAAAAAAACCCTAATCAATAAAATCCCAGTTGTACTGTTCTCTCTATTTATTAATTTTTCATCTTTCCACTAGCACAGAATTCAGAAAGGAATACATAAGCTATCTTCCTACAACTTGTTAAACCTCAAACCTGGATAAACAAAACACATTTGCAGCGTTACATAACATGCATCACCCAAACAGATAATCCATGTTATAGATTTAATGTGATGACTTAGCTCACACAATATGTGATGCCAATGAGTGGACACTGGGAGACAAGCCACCGCCCCCATTTCCACATATAAAACCAGTGGTAACACAGCCGTGGAGTTTATCAGCCAGAGGCTCTCTTGGGTTGGACTTCAGAGCCAATTCTGGAAGCACAAGGTCAGAGATGGACTCAAAGAACTGTTTAATGAAAAGAACAAGTAGCAATAGGCAATAAGGGAAGCACTGAAAGTGAGCAGCTCTATACTGTCTAATAGCTATTGCTATGGGATGTGCATGTGTGTCCTCCCCCTCACATTTAGTATGTAGGAACATTGCCAATCAAAACCACGTTGAACAGACTGTTGGAGAAGGTGGAAGCTTCTGTGGTGTCTGCTTACCTGGACAACATCAATTTCTAGCTAAAAATAATAATATCATTGACATTGACAAAATCATCATCATTGGCATTGACAAAATCACCAGCTGCCTTACAAAAGGCATATTTACTTGGAACAGTTTACACCCTGCAATGATATCTTTAATATTATTAAACAACTTCTGCTTATCCCAGGATGTTGGGAAGGACTCTGTAGATCAGGGATGTCAAACTCACTTTCATTGAGGGCCGCATCAAGGTTGTGTCTGACTTCAGGGAGCTGGGTTGGACGTGGACAGGGTGGGTGTGGCCAGCTTGACATCACTCGTGTCAGAGGTGCCTGTGTGGGCCTGAGCACGCTGCCAGTGAAAACGGGCTCCCAAGCTCTGTTTTCAGCTGCGACAGACTCCTGCAACCCTCTGCCAGCAAAAAACGAGCTCAGGAGGGCTGCCCACAGCCCCCCCCCCCCAGCTCCATTGTTACTGGCAGAGGCACTGCTGGCCAAGCCTTCCCTGTTTCCAGGGTGGCTCTGTGAGCCAGATCTAAGCAGCCCATGGGCTGGATCCAGCCCACAGGCCTTGAGTTTGACACCCGTGCTATAGATGAACAAAATGTCAAATCCAGTCTGGCTGACTCACAAGAAACCATAATAATAAGCTTCCTGCTTCCAGGCTTTTCTTTAATGCAATGAATATCATGTGGGAATGAAGGGGAGAGGAGAGGCAGGCAAAGAAACCAGGATGATAAGAAACTAGGACAGAGGGGGCAAAATAAATAGTACGGCAGGAAACAAGAAGGGCAGAAAAGCATAGATTCACCTCAAATCTTGAAAGCCATTTTTTTTCTCAACAGTCTCACATCCAAGCATATCAGATCTAGACCCTCTTGGCTTCAGAGTTTGTTACATCTTGTGCTTCCCTGACCTATGGCTAGACGTTTAGGCATTTTGACGGCTGATTTAAATAAAAGTGTTTCGTCTCAACTGCTTCACAATGTATTTTTTTTAAAAAAAAAGATTGAGGATGGTGTTTTGAATGAATGTTGCAAATCCCTCCTAATTAATGGGATGAGGGTAACAGTAGTTTTGCTTAGGAGGTAGTTCTGGATTAAGATTCTAGCCTACCTAATAAAGTGTGTGTAAATATGGGATGAAACAAGGTTTTTAATTGTATCTAATGCAAACTGACCAAAATGACTAAATAGCTCATACAGTTCTTTCTGTTACCAGGGAAACTGTCACAAATAATGTGGACTGGACATAAATAAATAAATAAATAAATAAATAAATAAATAAATAAATAAATAAATAAATAAATAAATAAATAAATAAATAAATAAATAAATAAATAAATAAATAAATAAATAAATAAATAAATAAATAAATAAATAAATAAATAAATGTCACATGTATGCTGGTAACTTGATATGGTGATGCTATCCATTCAATCATGTCCAGTTCTTAGTGATTTTATGGGCCAGCTATTCCCACATTTTCTGATCTTGTGCGGCTTCTTTCAGTTGTTTTACGCTCTGGCTGGTGATGATGTCCAGCCAACATGCTTTTTGGTGGCCTTGTTTCCTTTTACTAACGAGCATTCCAAACATAACTGTCTTTTCCACTGAACTTGGTCACATGATATGGCTGAAATAAGTAAGGCAGAACTTTGTGATTTTGCTTTCCAGCAATATATTACAATATACTTTATCTTGTTATGTGAAATCAGGGGTGGGATTCTACCAGGTCAGGCTGATTCAGGCAAACTGGTAGCTCTGACAATCAGCTGTGAGTGAACCGTTCGCTCCGACCTTCAGGTGGGGCTCGTCCACCTGCCCCCGGGCTATACTCACCTATATTTCCTTGTTTTTCAGCCCAGCTGATAGGCACGATAGAGTGGATTGCCGCACCTCAGCTGTTTTCCTGACATGTGCACAGCACATGTCAGGCGCATTAGGCACACACGGGCGAAGCAAACTGGTTGTTAAACCAGTAAGATCTCACCCCTGTGTGAAATGTGGGTTGACCACAGACATCAGTATCCATGGTATTATCTGATGATGATATGGAACATAAAAGACTAATTTGGAATGTATGTGAAGTAAAGATCATGTATTAATGAAAAAATGAAGGAAGGTAATCTGACCCTGTGTTATGGAATACACTGTATAAATCAGGGGTGGGCAAACTTTGCAACTTTAAGTCTGAAGGACTTCAGCTCCCAGAATTCTCCAGCCAGCAAAGCTGGCTGGAGAAGTCTGGGAGCTGAAGTCCTTCAGACTTAAATTTGCAAAGTTTGCCCACCCCTGGTATAAATACATGCAGGGAAATTTAGGTGATGGTTTAATTATGAAGGAAAGAGCTGAAAGGTGTATCAAGTATGGATTGTTGAAATCTAGGTTCTTGTGGTTATTTAGGATGAGGGTACATGTGAAAGTAGGAATACATATAAACTGCTAATAGTTGCATGGTGTAATCCAGTGAGAGTGATACTGGAAGAAGCAATAATTCGTTCTAGGGGCAAATTCTGAAATAGACTGAATGAATGTAGTTGGGGGAGGAATATATTCTAGTAGGTAATGTGAATGGATAGATGGAAGTGAGATGTGAGTTCAGAAAATGATTTGGCCCTTCAGAGATTGTTGGCGACTTTTGTTGAATAGTGGCTGGCTATTCCAATATCATCTGCTTATACTACTTGGTGTGAACATAAAGCTATTCATATGTCTACATGGAAAAAGAAAAAAATGAACAGGATTGATTTGATTATGTGGGAAGAGTGAGAGACTGGTAAATAATACGTATAATAGTGATAAAAGATACCGGGATGGAACATTTTTTTGTAGTGTCAGTGGAACTCTGAACAAAAAAATGAAAGAAATGAGAGTAAAATCAGGACAACCACAGAAAGAAATACGGTAGTAAGGAACCTATATGCATGTATAAATGAATAGATAGATGACAGATGACAGAAGATAGATAGATAGATAGATAGATAGATAGATAGATAGATAGATAGATAGATAGATAGATGATAGACAGACAGACAGACAGACAGACAGACAGACAGACAGACAGACAGACAGACAGACAGACAGACAGACACATAGACAGAAAGAAAGCAGACATTAAATTGATCTTCCAACAGAATAATGTAAAATGAATGTAAGAAATAGAATTTCAATAATACTTAGAATAGAATTAAAAGGATTATTTTACAGAATGCCAGAACAGTATGTGACATTAATGAGATGTTTGAAAAAGATGTGAAAGGAAGCGATGAAAGAGCCTATGGTTGAGAAACTGTCATATATAAAAAAATAACTGCTTTCAAAAATGAGGATTAGGGCAAATACTGTATAATATTATAAAGCAAAAAAAACAACAAAAGATTTGCAAAGAATATAATCAAAAAGTGCAAGCAATACTTTTGATTTTAAAAATGCAGAGAAAATACCGAATGATTTTAATGGAAATGTTTAAAAATTGTTTTGAAAGTGGGTGAAGATGTTTAAAGAAGCTGCCTCCAGATTATTATTTTTTAAAAACAAAAGCTTACATAAAAATAAAAGTGACAAGAAACTGAATTATTTGCAGTGAATGTAGAGAAACAAGGATTTACAGCAACAAGGATTTACAGATTTGAAAATTAAAAACCAAAATAGTCTTGGAAACTGAATTAAACTGCCTCAAGTTATAAAGGAATGATAGGCTATCGTAGCAAGTAGATGAATGTGAGAATTTAGTGGATTGTTTAATGGGAAAATGGACGGAGACATTTTAATGCATGCTTATGATAGAAAAATAATAATAGGTTGTATGTCGTTTATTGCAAGGAATGAATGTTTATTGAAAGGAATGAAAATTAAGATTGAACCCAAAAACAAATATAGAAGGAATGAAGGAGTCAAGGAAAAGAGGGGAACTGATAAAGTCATTATTGGATGGAGTTGATGAGATTTTCAAACAGAGTGAGAAGCTTCAAGAGCAAAAGAGGTGAATGGACTTTGTAAAAGCTTTGGTCTGTAAGGAAAGAAAGTTATGGAGAAGATAAATGCTAGATTTAACTATATTTCCTTTTCTTTTTCTTATAAGAAGGGTACTATCTTTTCATAATTTTCTTTATTTCTCAGCATGGATTTGGTTCCTAATATAAGTAACACAACAAAAACATTGTATGTTTATAGGTATCCTGTAATCTAAAATGTAACTGCACATTAATTAATATTAGTTAATATTTTGGGTGTTTAGAAGTCACCATAGAGGAGATGTAATAAAAGTTTGTTTTCAAACTTTATTTTAGAAGTGTAACATTTTGGAGGGAATGATGACTCATAAATACTTTATTTATTTATTTATTTTTATTTTATTAAATTTATACCCCACCCTTCTCCTTGTTAGGCATAGTTACCATTTTGATTTAATATTCATAATATTAATATGGAGTCAAGGAAAACGAAATTTAAAATGTGAATGTGGAATCCAAAAATTTGAAAACTATCGAAGTATGATAAACAGGATTGTCCTTATTTACTTTTATTTAAAAGCAAGTTAAAAAATATTTTAACAGATTGGACAAACATTTGTCTGAAATGGTATAGGGCAGGGGTCTGCAAAGTTGGCTCTTTTAAGACTGGTGGAGTTCAACTCCCAGAATTCCCCAGCCAGCCTCGCTGGCTGGGGAATTCTGGGAGTTGAAGTCCATTAGTCTTAAAAGAGCCAACTTTGCAGACCCCTGGTATAGGGTATCCTGCTTGAGAAGGGGATGGAAGACCTCCGAGGTCCCTTTTAGCATTGTTAAAAAGTCATGCCAACCATGCTGGTCAGAAGCTCTGCTAGCAAAGGATGGGCCCTTAGCACCATGAATCCTCATATATATAAAAAAAGCTTGGAAATAATCAGTCTCTGAGGTTTAAAGTGAGAATAAGCTTTGGAAATATGGCTATAAATACCAAAACCTGCAGACCAATTCAGTAACATAACTTTTTCTGCACTGGAAATAGAACCACTAACAGTGACAAGAGGCAACTAGGACCTGATTAGTTTCTCTGACCTGACATTCCCACTGGAACTATATTTCATCCCATTCTAGATAAAGGAAGGCACAACAAAAACAATGCAACATTCTAAGATACCACAATCGCAGGATTTTATAACTACGATTAACTGAATGAGTCATTATGGCCTAATTTTCATGCTTTACTTATAATGAGTCGGATTGTACATTACATCAAGACAAAAGATGTAATAAAACTTTTTTGGGGAGGGGAATTCTGTTAAACCCATAATGTCCATTGAATCCACATTTATATGCTGTAATTGCACCATTTGCATAATGAAATAATTGATGTTCTTACATCATGACGTAACATACATAAATGATGTAAAAGCATCAATTATGTCATTAGAAACAATGAATCTGTGCATTCTTTGGGGGATAAAGAGTGAATGCAAATTTAGATCTTCTTGTTAAAAGTTTGTTTTCAAAAGGTCCATTTAATAAAAGTTTGTTTTTTAATCCACCCAAGAAATGGAGTTCTATAGATAGAGTACAAATTGAGACCAAACACTGAAAAACTAAAACAACAAAAATAATTTTATAAGGTAGATTACACAGGAAAAAGTGTTACACAAAAGTCATTATTCCATTGTCATGCAGGCATTTAAAATCAAAACTCATTATAAAAAGGCTGGGAAGAGACACACAGCTGTCATTTACGTATCATAATCACCTTTAGAACCTCCTAAATGGCCCAAATCAGATTCTTCTGAACAAAATCAGAGCCATGTTTTAATTGTTTGCATCTATCTTCCCCCCATAGCCCAGAGCTCCCCGGAGGAGCTTACTTTGAATATGGTTTAGTATTCTCAGAACAAAAATTGGGGGGTTGCTTAGTATAGTAAAATATCACAATTGTGTCCCAGTCTTTTCACCAGGGAGATGGAAAAGGGCAGCAGATGAGAGAGCGCAGGACAGGTTCTATGATAATTCGCCATGGTCAACTTGTCACGGCTAACTCACTGCAGCCAACTCGCCGCAGACAATTTGCCGTGGTCCACTCGTTGCAGGACAACTTGCCACAGCCAACTCCCCACAGGGCAATGCACTGCAGGACAAGGATTACACTAATATCAAAGTAATAGTGGAAAAGAATAATTGTAGGATGCAAAAGGAGGGACAGAATGAAATGTGAATGGCAAAAATTAAAATAGTTTTTATTTATTTTAAATTAAATAGAATTGTTAAATTGTCCCGCAGCAAGTTGTCCCATGGCGAGTTGACCACAACAAGTTGTCCTGCAGTGAGTTGGTGGTAGTAAGTTGTCCCATTCTGCGCAGAACTGAGTAGAGGAAGTTCATCTGCTGAAATGGGCATTAAGCATGGGCTGCCAACGCTGACCCCACAAATAGTCTACAGCAGTGGTGGGTTTCAAAAAATTTATGGGTTTGGCTTGGCAGTCAGGTGACTGGGTGCTTAGCAACCAAAATGTTGGCTCAGAAACTCTGGCATTTGTAGTGTGCTAGTCTTAAAGCTGTCAAGTTACAAGACCCTTGCACCCCTAACCCTTTAGAAAAAAGCCCCCAGGAGTGTTCAAACTTCACAGCTTTAATATTTGTAGATTTCAACTCCCAGAATTCCTCCTCCAGTCATGTTGGCTCAGGAACTCTGGCATTTGAAGTGTGCAATACTTAAAGCTGTCAGGTTACATGACCCTTGCACCCCTAACCCTTTACAGGGTTTGTTCAAACTTGACAGCTTTAAGACTTGTAGACTTCAACTCTCAGAATTCCTCCTTCATTCGCTCAGCTGCTATCACCGGGGTGCTTCCAGGACAAGCAAGGTCTTGGGAGGGACCTTCTCTCCCCCTCCAGAGAGCCCATGTCGGGAGAGAGGAGGCAGGCTGGTTTGAATGCGGGCAATCAGGCAGTTTAGTGCCCAGTGCCTCATTCACTTATTCGGGCAGGCGGAGAAAGAAAGGTGACGTGTGATAGCTGAAGGCGAAGGTGCTTCCCTTCACCCTTGGTGGCGGGGGTGCTATATCGCGCACCTCCTTTCTTTCTCCGCCTGCCTGAATGAGTGAAGGAGGCACTGGCCACTAAGCTCGCCCACGTTCAAACCAGCCGCTCGCCCACGTTCAAACCAGCCCGCCTCCTCTCTCCTGGCATGGTCTCTGGAGGGGGATGGAAGGTCCCTCCCAAGACTGGCTTCTTTCCTTCTATCCTGCAGTGTCAATCCATGGGGGAAGACACAGACTGTTCGGTGGCAACAGGGAAATGGTGGCTTCTTTGCCAGCCTCCCACCTGGCAAACACAGTGGTGGCCGTAGCACAATCCTGGGCAGTCAATTCTGGCTCTCCCTTCCCAAGCAGGTCCTGTTTCTGCTGGTGACACTTTTGGTGAATCTGGTGCTGGGCTCTTGCCATCGCTGAAAGCATCGCTGGCAGCCACTTCTTGCCATCACCCATGCCAGGAGAGATTGGGGTGGGCAGAGAAAGATAGGAGGTGCGTGATAAAGCACCCCCTCCACCCCCTCCAACCTCAGCTCCTCTGAAGAAAGGAAGCTATTGTGCGCCTCCTTTCTTTCTCTGCCTGCACAAATGAGTGAAGGAGGCACTGGCCACCAAACCGCCCATGTTCAAACCAGCCTGCCTCCTCTCTCCTGGCACGGGTTCTCTGGAGGGGGAGGCCCCTCCCAAGACCTTGCTTGTCCTGACAGTAGCTGAGCAAGGGAAGGAGGCGTGCAATAAAGCAGTCCCCTGTCACCACTCCAAAGGGCAAAGGAGAGCGCCTTCCCCCTCAGCTATCGCACACCTCCTTTCTTTCTCTGCCCGTCCGAACAAGCAAAGGAAGCACTGGCCACTAAACCACCTGCCTACCCACATTCAAACCAGGCCACCTCCTCTCTCCCCACACGGGTTCTCTGAAGGGGGAGGGAAGGTCTCTCCCATGACCTGCTTCCTTTACCTTGTGGCAAAATTCAAGGATGGCGGGATATTGGTTTTTTTGCTGGTCCGGGGGTGTAGCCTCGAGCTCTGCTTTTCTGCCACCTCCAGTCCAGCCCCGCGGAATCTTCCCAACACCCCACCCACCTGGGTACACTCTCGGCTCTGTTGGATGACCATTCCTTCATGTCCCATTGCCAGCTGCAGTTGGCTTTCTCCTGGTAATCCTTCCTGCCTGGGAGAAACCCTCCAGGCTGCCACTCCGGCCACATGCTGCACCCCCAGAGCGATCACATGGTGGCAGCATGTGGGCTGCTGACCAACCCAGAGTCCGCTCCAACCTCAGCTCCTCTGAATAAACCCCGCACCCGCTTCCTTCTCTTTGGGAAGTGGTTTGCAAAGTCCCAGTTTTGCAAGGCGCTTGTCAAAGAGAAGGAAGCATGGGCTTCTTCCAATAGCTGAGTCCTTCGCTCTGGCAAAGGAAGTGGGTGGGCGGGGCAAGCATGGTGCGGACAAGTGGAGAGAGAGAGAGAGAGCAAGTAGCAACCGTGCAGGCAGGGGGAGCAGGGGGGGGGCAGGCCAGGGGAAGGACCGTTCCGGTACGGAGCCTCTGGAGGCTCCAGTACGCATATGTATGCCAGATTTCCACCACCAGTATGCACGGACCGGACAGACCGGCTGAAACCCACCTCTGGTCTACAGATGCATGTTAGATTTGATCTATATGGAAACTGTATTAGTTGCCACCAGCTTGAACAGAAAAATGCTACAGCAACACTGGAACAGTTAACGACAACTTAACTTTGACTTATGCATTGAAGTCAGGAAGGCAATGTCATATGGAGACAAAACAGAACAAAGACCCTGATGAGGCATGTTGCAAGTCAATCCATGCTCAGGTGACTTTTTTATACTATGGTGGAACATCTGGTTACTTGTATAGTCCAAAGTGCTTCCCCAAATTATTTTTCCAATGTTGTTTATTCCCCATTATACACATTTTTCCAGGCATTGGGAAACAATTTATATAATCCTTGCACTTACACAGCTGTGTAATTGTAAATAAATATGCACCTTAGGGGGAGGGGGGAGGGAGGGAGGGAGGGAAGGAAGGAAGGAAGGAAGGAAGGAAGGAAGGAAGGAAGGAAGGAAGGAAGGAAGGAAGGAAGGAAGGAAGGAATAACCTGTATGGCACTTCCAGCTCAATAGGTGGGAACCTATTTTTCTACTTGCATTTTTACATGCTTTCAAACTGCTAGGTTGGCAGAAGCTGGGACAAGTAACGGGAGCTTACTCCATTACACAGCGCTAGGGATTCGAACGACCAAACTGCCAACCTTTCTGATTGACAAAGTCAGTGTCTTAGCCACTGAGCCACCATACCCATATAGTACAGGTTGTACTTGCTTAATGACCATTTGTTCAGCAACCATTCAAAGTTACAACAGTATTCAACAAATGGTATTTATGACTTCCCCTCAAAGTTATGGCCATTGCAACAGCCCCTTGGTCACGTGATCAAAATGCAGGTGCTTAGCAGTGATCTGATCAATATTATTTTACTAGAAGTTGTCTGGCAATAATTGCTTCTGTCAAGTCTTCTAACAGAACTAACCAAATGGAACATGTTTTTGTAACAGAACATGGTTGTGTTGCCTAGGATAGTACTTAGCCACATTGTCTTCTGATTGCAGCATGCGCTTCAATTCCCAACTCCCACTATCTCCCCTTTATCTTTCCCTTTTGGCTGCCTTCCACTCTGCTCCCACCCCTTAAGAACATAAGAACAGCCTTGCTGGAACAGGCCACAGCCCATCTGGTCCAGCATTCTGTCTTACACAGTGGCTCACCATTTGCTTCAGGGTATTCCCAAGCAGATGTCTTCACCTGCTTATGATTCCCTGCAAATGGCATTGAGAGATATCCTGCCTATCTCTCCAACCCGGAGGGTGTCCTTAGGCATCCATAATGATAGCCATTGTTACCCTTGTTCTCCATGAACTCGTCTAATCCTTTCTTAAAGGTGTCAAGGCTGACAGCTGTCACCACTTCTTCTGGCAGGGAGTTCCATAGACCAGTGATCCTCTGGGTGAAAAAGTACTTCCTCTTATTTGTTTGAAGTTTAGCTATCAAAAGTTTCATGGAGTGCCCCCTAGTTCTAGTGTTGTGCGAAAAACTGTAGGGAAAACAGGTTTTCCTTTTCTACTTTGTCCACACCGTGCATGATTTTATAGACTTCAATCAGGTCACCTCTCAGGCGCCGTCGTTCTAGAGTGAAGAGGCCCAGCCGTTGCAGCCTCCGATGGTAAGGAAGGTGTTCCAGCCCCCTAATCATTCTGGTTGCCCTCCTCTGCACCTTTTCCATTTCCATAATGTCCTTCTGAAGGTATGGGGACCAGAAATGTACACAGTACTCCAGATGGGGCCTCACCATAGATTTATAAAGAGGCAAAATTTTGTCCTGCAGTCCACTGCCTCACCACCCCTGCTGCCCCAAGTTGACATTTGCCATTTTTCTCTCCTCCTACTAATGAGGCAGACTTGGCTTTGTCCTTTTAGAGCAAGCTGCTGGCCACACACAACCTTCCCAAGGCCTTACGAAGGGCCAGAGCCAGGATGCCTCAGCAGCAGCAGCAGGAAGAAGGCAGCAAAGGTCAGCTGGAGGCATCAGGGGGAGGGATGTGCAGGGTGGTGGGGGCATCAGGAGTGGCCTAATGGAAGGCAATGGGGATGGTAGAGTGCATGGCAGCGAAAGGGATAGAGATGGGGGGGGGAAATAGATGGGGGGGGGGGAGTTGAAGGCAAGTTGAGGCAGAAGCAAGAGGTCCTGGCTTAGCAATGGAATTTCTGGGAAAAATTAGGGTTGTTAAGCAAGGACTACCTTTATTCATTATTATGAGACCATGTAGCAGCAATTGCCCTTGAAAAAAATTGAATTATGACATGGTAACATGCCAGAAGGAAAAGGACCCCATTGTACATTTTGCATTTGTAATAGCACTAGCACGTAGACTTATAGACCAGGGGTCTCCAACCTTTGCAACTTTAAGTCTGAAGGACTTCAGCTCCCAGAATTCTCTAGCCAGCTTTGCTGGCTGGAGAAGTCTGGGAGCTGAAGTCCTTCAGACTTAAAGTTGCAAAGGTTGGGGACCCCTGTTATAGACCACTTCCCAGTGCTTTACCACCTTCTCTAAGCAGTTTAGAGCCCGCAAATTGCCCCCAACAATCTGGGTCCTCATTTTACTGACCTCTGAAAGATGGAAGGCAGAGTCAACCTTGAGCCAGGGAGAATCGAACTGCTGACAGCCAGCAGAATTAGCCTGCAATACTGCATTCTAACCACTGCACCGCCACAGCTTTTAATATTAGTGCAATATCCTGAAAAGAATGCTTTTCTCATGAGACATGTCTTTCCTCCCTTTTCTTACTACGCTCTATATAAACATAAGTTATGGAAGGTAGGAGTGGAAGGTAGGATTGAATATTAGGGCTGCAAAGCCCAACTCCCAGGACCATAGTGCCAATTTGGATATCTCCCCTCTTTTTCTTTCAGCCACTACTCAGTTAAGAAAACTCCCCAGATATTTTCAAAACACATTAACTTTGATGCTAACTCTCGGTTTTGAACAGTCAACTGAAAGAAGTCCTGGCATCTATACCATTATGTGCAATGTAGCTTTGAAAGAGTAGCCAAGGCATTAAAGTATGAAATTAATATTCCATTATGTAATAAAAGTACTTCTGGGGAAAAGAGAAAGGTTACTTATTTGAAGCCATACATTACGAGAGCAAATGGTTTAAGCCCCAAGAGCACTACAGGAGCATTACACTCATAGGCAAGAGAGTCCCCTAAGTTTCTTCTTCTTCTTCCTTTTCAACTTCTGACATTCTACCCACAGATTTAAGCAGGTCGGCAACCAGTGTCAGCGTTTCTGCACCAAAGACCAACTGGTGAATCGTAGCATGAGCATGGTTGGTGACCCTAAGAAGATTTTGCAACGCAATGTCCACATGCTGTTTCACTGCCCCCATATTAGAAGTTTGGCCTGATCGCAGGCTTTCGTTCTCTACTTTGTAGCAGGTCAACTCGGCCTGAAGGAAGGACATTTCTTGCTTCAACTTGTCAATATTGCTTTCTGCCTTCAAAGCTCTTTGGGTCATGCACTGAAGATTCTGCTCTGCCTGCTGCATCAATGCTTCCAAATCTTGAGCCTCTTTCTCCTCCTTGTTCATCGTGGCTTGCAGTGTCCTCTCCAGGTTTCGTACCATCTGGGTCTGACTTTCCGAGAAGTTCTGTATTCTTTTGATCTTTCTCCTCAGCATGGAGTTTTCCTCTCTAAGTTCTTGATAACTCAACTGCGAGGTCACAAAATCCACTTCTTCAACGGGTTCTTCATGGGAAGTATAGCTATCTGTGACTTTGGCATGCGAAGGGCACCCAATGCATGGGTCATTATCATTGAATGGCCAGGAATAGAACGTTTCCATTCCTGAAAGAATGGCTGAATTGTAATCAAAAGGATCACACTGGGTAACATTACAGATCCTGGATAAATGCGTTTTATCATAGGGTGGGAATTTTTCTCTCCAATCGTCATCATCATCTGATAAACGAGTAGAAATGGCGGCCTCTTTGTATAGTGGCTCCTGAAACTCCAAACTCAAGCCTAATGGTTCTGGAGACAGAGACACTTCTTCAAGGACAAGGTTCTGCCTGGACAGTTTCTTCTTATTATTTCTGTTTTTTCCTTCATGTTGTCTCGATGTACCACGATTTTTGTTTTTTACCAGCCCTTTTAAGGAAGATGCAGGTGGATCATTTGAATTTTTCATCTGATTGTCTCCAGAGCTGCTATGATTCTTGACATGGTCTCCTGGAGTAGTTGGAATATGATGGTGATAACAGGGCTGGATTTCTTCTTCGTCATCTTTTAGGGCTCGGGTATGTGAGCAGCTGGCAAGAGGTGGCCGTGGCATTTTGGGCAGACAACTGACATCTAGAACATTTGCATTCTTCCCAAGATAACCCCAAGATAGCTCCCAGTTCTTCTCCACTGGTTAAACCAGCCCTGTCGACTGTAGAGCCAGTGGTGTTGGCTTCAACACTATCTAATGGCCTATTGAAGCATCTGAATTTAATCCTTGTATGTATGTGTCTCTTTAACAGTGGAGGAAGCAGAAGTTACCATGATCTATGATGTCATCAGCTGTCAGTGCTTCATTTTGTGACTTCACAGGCTGGAGAGAAATGTATAATTAGAATAGGTCTCACAACATTTTTCTGCTAGCTGAAATGTTGAAGTGTAGTGCTGAGAGCACTTATAATATGATCATGTCCTCAGTTTCTTTAACCTTGAATAAATTACCAACCTTTCCCTATCTCCAGAACTAATAACCTAGAATACTGGCCCATTTACAATATCTGATACTGACAGGTAGGTGAAACCTGATTTAATACAGGTTTCAGAAACTGCTCTCTCTCTCTCTCGCTCGCTCTCTCCCCTACCTTCCCCAATCTCTCTGTAATGCCACTTTTATGTGAGTTGAACTGCTGTGGGTCATCTTCTCTTCACCCCTGTCCTTGGAAATGTTCAGCTGAAAATAACAATTTGATGTATATAGGTGGCCTACATATCCAAATATTAATTTTGGCTGGTACAACTGCAGGCTAAAGTTAAACTTAATTGCTGCTTTGAAAGAGTTTACTTTTGATCTTAGGTTTAATCTGTCTGACTAGAAACAGTTTTTACAAGGTGTTCTCTATTCCCTTGCTTTTCTGTAATAGTGTCTTTGTTGTTTTTTTCTTTCCAGTTTATGTTGTTATTCCACATTAAATTGCATTCCTTCTCCGGACTCTGATAATCAAATCTCATCCTTTTTTGGAGTGAAAATACAGTAACCAAACACATGCCATTAAAATGATGCTTCTGCTTTTTATTATTACTTTGATTTGATTTTTATTTTTGTAAAATTCAGGGCAGTGTACTTAATACTCCCATTTTCTATTTTTCTCAGAATAATGACCCAGAGTGGGGATAGATATCCAAAAGTATCCCAAAGATGATTTTCCAAAAAGGCAACTGGACTTTCTTGTTTTTTTTCTCCTTGAAAACATTTTGCTTCTTATCCCAGAATAACTTCAGGTCTGTGGGAAAAAACAAGGAGAAGCACCTTTGGTACACCCATAATCTGAATGATTGAGAATCTCCATAGGCATTTTTCCCAAAGCTGGTTTCCATGCCAATGAGAAGATTAAAACTCAAAATCTGCCAATGTCTAATCCAGTACCTTAACTACTACGATGACTCTTATGAAAGTTAGTGGGCACTGGCATTCAAACAATGGGATAGAATTAAGATCCTAGAGTAGTAAAATCTCAAAGAATTCTTTAGAGGTTATATAATAAGAGAACTGGTTGAGGCAAGTTTGTAGAACAGTAATTAGATGCAGTAATTAAATCAACTTTTATTAGAACAAGAATAACACAGTGGGGGGAGCAATGAAAAGAATTCATATCTGTGAATTCTACATTTGATTGGGATGTAGTTTTTAAGCAGTTTTCACAGAAATTCCAAATCCAATGTTTGCCCAGTGTTATCATTATAGTATAAATAACATTCTGTTAGTCTATGAACAGAATGAATGAATGAATGAATTTTATTTTTATAACCCGCTCTCTCTCCCCGAAGGGACTCGAGGCGGGGCACAGGGAATTAAAAACAATTAAAAAGGCAAAATACAAAATTAAAACAATAAATGTACATAAATACTAACTAAAAGGCACATTAAACAGCTGACCCTGCACTAAAATTCCCCAAATATATTACTAAAATCCCTAAACAATCAGGAGTGAACTATCCTAGGCCGGCCAAGTGAAAAAGATGTGTTTTTAATTTCAGACGGAAGGAGCGGAGGTCCGTGGTAGTTCTAATGTCGGGGGGAAGGTCGTTCCAGAGGGCTGGGCCCGCCACAGAGAATGCCCTTCCCCTGGGCGTCGCCCGCTGACAAAGTCTAGTGGACGGCACCCGGAGAAGTCCCTCTCTGTGGGAGCGAATCGGCCGTGAGGATGTATGGGGCAGGATCCGATCCCGCAGATAGCTAGGTCCCGAGCCATGGAGCGCTTTGACTGAACACATCTCCATCTTGGCCAACATGGTCTCCTTAGCTGTTGTTTGGATTACATTTCTCAGAATTCTTATATTGGCTAAGAATTCTGAGTGTCACAGTCCCAGCTTCCCTGACAAGCTGGGGAAAATCAGCCATGGCGGCCCAGTGGTTAGAATGCAGTATTGCAGGCGAATTCTGCTGTCTGCTGACTGCCAGCAGCTTGGCAGTTCAAATCTCAGCAGCTCAAGGTTCACTCAGCCTTCCATCCTTCGGGGGTCAGTAAAATGAGGACCTAGATTGTTGGAGGCAATATGCTGACTCTGTAAACCACTTAGAGAGAGCTGTACAGCACTGTAAAGCAGTATATTAAGTCTAAGTGCTATTGCTATTGCTATTGCTATTGCTGTTTCAACAGGCTAGGGAGATGGCAAGAATACAAATAAATGAAGCTATCAAAAAATGCTAAGCATGTGTTAAATCAGGGTCTCAATTTGTTCAGCCAAGTGGCATATAAAAGGTACATAGAGGGGAATGCAACCAAATGTGTGTTTTAAAACATAATTATAAATATACCAAATCTAGGCCAACAGTCTCCATCTGTCCTTATAGTCGTTATCAATAGACTGATCTCTTTAGGTTATCTTATGCCATTATGCTTAAATAGCAAATTTTATAAACACATCTCTAATTGGATACATTGAGGAAAGAAGAGGGTGTGATTTCCCCCCTCTTTTTGTTAATAGTCATTAGAAAAGTACCAAAAAAAAGCCCACCCCCAAAACAAAACAAACGATTGGAAGCAAAACCATCTTCAGAGCGTGACTCAGAGCTATTCATAGCTCCGTAAAGCCAGCTGCAGTATCAGAGACAGAAGGGTTCTGCCCGTATTATTATTTCAATTACCATCTGAATTAAAAGTTTGAGCCATGATCAGCCCACATGGTAAAGGGAAGGAGGAGAAAAGGCAGACAAGCAAAAGAAGCTCACCAAGGCCTACTCAATGACACAATTGACATGTGGCAAAGGTAAAGTTCATAAAGACACAGCCTCCCCCAGTTGCACACTCCTAGCAGAACAGAAAGGCAGGCTACGGACTTACAGCTCAAGCAACCTCCTGGGTATATTCTGGGTGGCAACTTGGGGAAATAAGAGGGGCTTCTAACCTCTTCCCTGAACATCACAG
The DNA here is from genome assembly GCA_039707465.1 of Rhabdophis nuchalis. Taxonomy (NCBI): domain Eukaryota; kingdom Metazoa; phylum Chordata; class Lepidosauria; order Squamata; family Natricidae; genus Rhabdophis; species Rhabdophis nuchalis. Next base: position 92,468,882 of record CM077648.1, on the reverse strand, counting down.
CCTACAAATTTTGTGGCTGCAAACCAGTAGTGGGATTCAGCATTTTTTACTACCGGTTGCGTGGGCGTGGCTTGATGGGCATGACTTGGCTTGGTGGGCATGGCAGGGGAAGGATCTGTAAAATCTCTATTACCACCCCACTCCTGGGGAAGGTGACTGCAAAATCCCCATTCCCTCCTGATCAGCTGGAACTCAGGAGGCAGAGACTAGATGGGGGTGGGGCCAGTCAGGTGGCATTTACCGTTTCTTCAAACTACTCAAAATTTCTGCTACTAGTTCTCCAGAACTACTCAAAACCTGATGAACATCACCTCTGCTGCAGAAGCTACACTACTGTTTCTGGTGAAGCAGCTACAGCAGAGGTGGGTTCCTACTGGTTCGGACCAGTTCGGACGAGTAGGTAGTAATCTGGCCTGCCGTAGGTGCCACTGTCTTGTTTTCCACTTCTGTACATGCACAGAAGCATTTTTTTTTACTGCTGCACATGTGTGCGAAATGCATCCCTCAGCGAACCGGCAGTAAAAGAAGCCGGAACCCACTCCTTAGCTAAGGGGACAGAAAGCATACGTTGAAAAGTGAAATCTCCACCAGAATCTTCAGATAATCATGCACAGTTTGTCTTTTTGAGTCAATCAAACGGTAGAACACATGAGAGGGCATAGAAAAATCTTCATTTTAGCTAGAATCCCTGATTAATTTTTTAATGGTACTGTTCTAATTATGGAAATTTGAAGTGCAACCATTCATTGGGATGAGTTGATGAAGTTCATCTGATATTCCCACTTATAGATGTAGAGGCGTTATGCCGCTCTACAATATGGCTCTGCCTCTTTTGCTTTTGGCTTAGCATTTGTTAGAACCCAGTCATTGTGGTTTGTGGCTCAGCCTTGTATGTGAACCATGCCATTATGTCTTGTTAAGTTATGGTTAAAACAGTCTGTGACATGCAAAACTACTGTCAAATGCACAGCTCCTGAACACTCATCTCACTCCTTCAAAACACATTTCCTTTCCTTTCACGTACTGCACTTATGGTTTATGGCTTTATGTACTGGGTCAACAAACAATTGTTAGGCCTACTATGCTGTAGTGAGAAGTGAAGCCCAGGTCACTCTCTACTTATTATGTGCAGAAATACAGATTTGGAAATAGAAGTAACATGAGGTGGGCCCTCATGTAGCATTTGAAAACACCTCTGTAAATCAAATGCATATATCCTTGGAATTGCACAACAGTAGCTCTAGAAGCCCAGGAATAGGCACTGTTTCTTCAGGTTGTTACCAGCAGACGCTACGTGAGTACTCTAGATGTGAGGCCTAGTGTAACCTCCGCTGTGACTATTTTAGATAGCTTCTATTTTAGGGGGATTTTAATTTGGTTTTAGTGCAGGATAGTTATTTAATAAGTTTTTAAATTTTATATTTGTTTTTGTATGTATTTTAAATTCCTGTGCGCCGCCCTGGGTCCTCTTTGGAGAAGGGCATCTAAATCTAATTTTAAAAAAATGTTCCAAATCACATTTTCCCCTTCAAATTCAGATCTCTGCATAGTTGTACTCTTCGTGTATTGAAAATGGTAGTGAGGAACAGGCCTACCATTATGTAGGGTGACACAGCTAGTCTCGAGGGCCATATATTTAATTCATTTGTTTAACATCTCATTTTTACTCATGTATTACAATATGATGTTTGCAATGTATCCTTGTTTTTTCAGCATTCATGCAGGAGTAAAAGAGAACTAACAATCTGCTACAATTTGATTTTGCAAGACACCAAATTGGGAGCAATCATTTTGCCACCTCACATGACTCTCTCTGCCAGCGTAACACTCCCACTTCTCAAGAGGCACTTCACACAAATTATTGTTTGTGTGAAATTACTGTTGTTTGACTGCACAGGTCTTCCAAATGTTTGCACTGCCTGTTTATGCAGCACATCAAAAAGCTTGGCCATAACTGATGTGCTGCAAAGCTGCTTTTGAAAATGAAAGGTACTTGGTGATTTGGGTGTCTTTCAAACAAGGCAACTTTTCACAATAACAATTCAAAGCTATTCAATAATTATTTTCTGGATGGAAATAGCATGGGAAACTCTGAAAAATATAATCATAAAAGCCCAGGCTAATACAATACCACTGAAACAGAAAAAGAAGAAATCCAAGAGAAAACTAGCATGGGTGCACAAAGCTCTCTCTGATAAATTGAAAAACAAAAAGGACAGGTACAAAAAACGTGGAAAGAGTGACACATAATTAAAGAAAAATACCAGCATATAGCCCAAATGTGCAAAGATGAAGTCAGGAAAGATAAGGCTCAGAATGAACAAAGAATATTTTAACAAAAGTCAAAAATATTTTTTTAAACCATTTCTTTCAACATATAAATAACAAGAAAAAAGTCAAGGAAACAGGTCCACTTAAGAGAGAAGATGTCAATCAGTAGAGAAAAACCAGAGCTGCTTATTTTTTGCATCAATCTTTACCCAAAAAGAAAGTATAGCCCAACCTACCAAAAACCTAACTGTAAAAGACAAACTAGAAATAATAATTAAAATAAGCAAGAAAATAGAGAACACCTATCTGATCTTGATGAATATAAATCACCGGCCACAACCTACTTCTTGATATGCTAGAAATATTTGGGATAGACAGCATCACCACCAGATGGATTTGTAACTGGCTGACAAGCCATACTCAACGAGTCATCCTTAATGGAGGTATATCTACATGGTGGGAAGTAAGCAGTGGGGTGCAACAGGGGTTAAACCCAGTTCTCTTCAATATCTTCATAAATGACTTAGATGATGGAATAGAACAGGAACTCATCAAATGTGCAGATGACACTAAGCTGGTAGGAATAGCCAACACCCCAGAAGACAACTCAGGGTCCAAAAAGATCTTGACATTGAACAATGAGCCATATCCAACAACTTGAAATTTAATGAAGAGAAAAACAAGGCAGGAAAACAATATTTCCTAGACTCTTTGTAAAATTTATTGAATCTGACAAAGCAATTGTATATGAGCCTTAGGTAGAAGCACTTTATACAACAGTATTTATTGGCAAATTAAGGATTAGAAATCCTTTTGTGATTGTGGATGAAAAGGCTCACAGACAGGAAGAAGATGGGGGTCAAAGAACTGCATGTAAGAATTGGGGTGAGTGGATATTTTTTGTCTCCAATTAAGTGATTCAGGTTACTTGAGGAATTGAATAATGGGATGGAATTGTAACAAATAAGTACATTTAAATTTCCCACAATAATTCCCTGCCAGTATTTTGCTCCTTAAACATCTCTTCCAAAAACAACATGTTTAGAAAAAGATGAATAAAGAAAAAGTCTATAGAGTATATAGTAAGGAGATGGAAATAGTACCAGATCCTCGGAAAGAAAGAAAAATGACACTAAATATAGTGTAGGCGTACTGTGTGGAAAGCACCTTGTGCTGTATTTCCTTCGGTTTACTGTGATAGATCAACCTTTCAGATCAATTCTTACAAAATTCACAACTCCTTCCATGGAAAAAATGGATATCTGAATTTGAAATGTCTGGTTGTTTCCTTTTAGTTTTTCATCATCAGGCTTACATGCGCAATCACCTCCACAATTCCATTTTCCATTTTCTCTTCCATTTCCAAGGTGTTGCATCTTGCAGACCACAAACACTGAAGGAGTGGTCTTCTCCCTGACATCCTTCAGAGCAGAATTGAGACTGTTCCTTCCAAAATCCCATCAGCTGGATCAGATGTGAACAACTGGGGCAGCAGCATGCCAAAAATGAGTGACGCTACCCATTCTCTCCCTGCCTTCACTTTCTCAAATAGGGATTACATTTCATGCTGAGCAACAAAGTGGTTTATTTCATTTTGCTTTAGTAGATTATATGAACCTCAAATACTACGAGTTGATAAATTAAGTTTTGTGACTTAGCATATTACCCGAACATGTCCATCTGTGGTTTGTTCAATAAACCATAAGTTAATAATAACTTAGTGTGGTATTTGAACTTAGTCCTGTTTAATATGCTATCTCTATTATCATAACTCATATCAGTAAATATGTAAGTAGGTTAAAGTAATATCAATAATTTTTGACTAGCTTTCATGCTTTTGATCAGCATTTGATTTCATATCTAAATCCCATTGGAGAAGCCCTTTGTTTGATACTAATCAATACACTCGTATATCTTATCTATTATGCTACAAAGAATTTAGAAAGAAATGCAGTTTTAGTTCAGCAAACCAATCAGTGCAACATCTAAATGGAAGACAACTCAGCATAACACTGAGCTTTGATCAGCATATAAGAATGCAGTGAACAAGTGCAGTCTTCAAACAACTTTATAATCATTTAGAAAATGGCAGAATTTGTTGATATTCTGTTGTGTCTTTGATAGCATGTGGTGGAAAAGAGAAAATCACTGTCTGAATTTACAAACTAGATTTTCTCTAGCTTGCTGTATGTATCCTATTGTATATAAGGATTTATGGCTAAATGTGATGTGCCTTTATTCAATATATCATAAGTAAACAAATCATTGCTTAGCACAAGTTCCCAGCCACTGTGTCACCACCTGTGACAAATATTTAGCAGATTATGGCTACAATAGACAGATAAAATAGGACTGTAACACCACGTGCTGTCTTCTCCAGCTGTTTGTGTGTGTGCATGAGAGAGAGATACCAAAAGTCAGGGTTCGTAGGCTAATCACAATAGTTTCGTTTTATTGTTTTCAGAAAGAATGTTAGCATACTTAGGAATGTTCAAAGGTCATGCAATCAAATGAGTAAGGAAGTGTTTAAAAGAAAACATCAACCAATTTGAGTATTGTCTGCTCTACTCATGAAGAGAGAAAAAGAGAGGAATTAAGACAAAAAATCGACAGAATACTTAGTTACATATCAATTTCCTATTTGAACTTTTGTGCAGCCTTTTATTTAAAAAAACCCATATGAAATGAGCTTTTTTAGTTGCCAGTTTCAGTAATGTGAATTCTAAGCTTGCAGACCTGATATATTTTTTCTGTTCCTGCTGCAGAAATAAAGGTCAGTGCCAGCCAGAGTAAGCCAAAATAAGGGGCAGAATACTCATTACCTCTAATGTTTGCCAAATTACACAGAGGGTGGAAATATGTCCCATTAGTAGAAATGACATTACCTTTTCCTTCATACAGCAGATCAATCAATGTGCCATCAAGCTGGTGTCAACTTCTAGCAACTACCTGGTCTTTTCCAGGATAATTTATTTTGGAATGTTTCCCTAATTCCCAAAAACTATTTTACCACTTCCGTCTTTGCCGAATCTTCTCGATACCATTTGTGTTGTGCTTTTAGCAGTGAACACAAAGATATGTTTGTTCTTTGCCTTGGGTGGAGGAGAGCATTACAAACTCAACTCTTATTTATTTTTTTCTCCTTACTTCCTGGATTTTTTTTATTTTCACCCTTCAGGCACGATAGTCACCTAACCTTGATTATGAAGGAAGGTGGTAAAGTAGGCTCCTGACAAGCTTTTGTTTTCTTTCTATCAAAGGGATGGAATTTTGTTAAGAAATTTTGTCAGCTCAGAGTGCAACGGGATGAGGGACCCATGAAAGAGGAGTGGGAGCCCCACACCTGACCAATTTGAGGATAGCACAGATGAACACTGGCTATAAACCCAACTCATCTCCCTCCACACAAACAAGGAAAGCTCAGTGAGGTGAAGAAAAGAGGCAAATAGGCATAGTTGTGATTGTGTTTTACCCTGGATTTAACAGCCTTGAGTAATGGCTGTATCATAACTGAAGTAGCCTTAGATTCTCATCTTGTGAAATGTTCATTGCTTGTATCTTTTTGCCATTGAAGTAGAACTAAGGCTCAGCACCTTCTTCCCATTGGCCAATTGGGCTTCCTAAAACTACCCAAGGGACTACCGGTATAAGTCAGGAGATGGCACTGCAATTGGGAAAGTATTACTTCTTTAATCTAAGATTTGTTAAATTAAGTGTGTGTGAGTGTGTGTGTGTGTGTGTGTGAGAGAGAGAGAGAGAGATTAAACAGTATTCATGTCAGTATGGCATTCCACCATTACCCTAAATCAAAAACAATGGTAAGCAATAGGACATTTTAACTACAAATGGATTTTACTAGGAATTATCACATTGCTTTCTTGAACATCTCACTAATCCATGCTATTAATGGTATATTAAATCAATTATAGTTGGCTGAGTTTGTTCACACTTTCCCATCTATAAAATTCAAAATGCTTGTTGATATATACAACTCATGGCCTGGAGCCTGCATATATGGTGGAATGGCTTTCCTTGATCATCCCCTGTGGTTTCTCGGAGTTTCTGATCCAAAGGGAGACTCCTTTAGAATCAATTAGGAGAGGTTTTATCAAAGGTGGAAGCAGATTTCTGGAATTCCTTCCTACTAGCAATTTACATCATGGGTTTTTTCTTTTAAAAATCCTTATGTTTGTTGAAAATGAATGGGACAGAATTTATTGAATAAATCAATGTATAAATCATAAATATGATGGTTTAATATGCTATATGACTGCAATCTTAAATTTGTTAAAACATTAACATAAGCATATGCATATGGTTGACTTAGTTCAGCTGGACTTTCATAAAGCTTTTGACAAACACCTAGGCTAAGAGAAGAGACTCTAATGACTCAGTAATTTGTTACTCTCTAATGAAAGTAGAGAACAAGATTTCAGTTGTGCTTCTAGTGGTAGAAGGAAGACACTTAGAGCATTTCAGTGACTTGAACTGGGATCATTGCTTTAAAAAGTATTCATAAGTGATGTGAAGAATAGAGGGATGAACTGTGAGATGGTCAAGAGTGCCATATCTCATGATGGTATCACTTGACTGACTGACTGAACTAAAAAGAAAAAAGAAAACAGTAAGTAGGTCACATCTAGTTGGTACTATGATTGAAAACAACCAGGAAATTTCAAGGCTGTAAGATATAACTGAAATTTTAAAACATTTCAGAGAATGCGGTCACGAATTGCTCTTGTACTATTTTTTTAAAAGAAAACCACATAAACATACCCAGATACTTCAACCAGGGTGGAACATGACTCAAGAGAAATATTATCTAGCAAACAAACAAAAAGAAAATGGTTTCTTCACATGGAAGGAATGGTGTACATTTGTTAAGAAGTGTAAAGTGTAACACCTGTTGGGGAGAAAAACCCTAATTTTGTATACATGGCAATCAAGTCTAAACTAGTTGTGGCAAACCAACAAAGTGCATACGAGTTTGTGGTAGACTATGTGGTGACCAGGATAGAGATTGTGGCTGCTAAGGAGAACAAAACCTATTCTATGTTAATTAATAATAGAAAATAATTGAAAATAAAGTGTTAAACAAAATCATTATTGTATTGGCAGAGTCTGGAATACAGCTTTCATCACCACCTTTTAAAAGAATAATAATAATAATAATAATAATTTAATTTTATATCCCGCTCTCTCTCCCCAAGGGGACTCGAGGCGGGGCACAGGCAATTAAAAATACAAATAAAACCACAGACAAATACAAAATACAAAGTTAAAAATAGATTAAATTGATCCTGCGTTAAAACCCATAAACTAAACTAAAAATTACCCCTAAAAACCCCTAACCTAAAAAGAGACTACCCAAGGCTGGCCAGACGAAAAAAGTGCGTCTTTAATTTTAAGCGGAAGGAGCGGAGGTCCGTGGTTGTCCTGATATCGGGGGGAAGGTCATTCCAGAGGGCTGGGCCCGCCACAGAGAAGGCCCTTCCCCTGGGCGTCGCCTGCTGACAAAGTCTAGTGGACGGCACCCGGAGAAGTCCCTCTCTGTGGGAGCGAATCGGCCGTGAGGATGTATGGGGCAGGATCCGATCCCGCAGGTAGCTAGGTCCCGAGCCATGGAGCGCTTTGAAGATGGTAATTAACACCTTGAAGCGCACCCGGAAGACGACAGGTAGCCAGTGCAGCTCGCGCAAGAGCGGTGTTACGTGGGCAAACCTAGACGTGCCCATAATTGCTCGCGCGGCTGCATTCTGGACCAACTGAAGCCTCCGGGTACACCTCAAGGGGAGCCCCATGTAGAGAGAGTTGCAATAATCCAGTCGGGATGTCACGAGAGCATGAGTGACTGTGCGAAGGGCGTCCCGATCCAATAGGGGGCGCAACTGGCGTACCAGGCGAACCTGGTAAAACGCCCTCCTGGCCACGGCTGTCACTTGATCTTCCATGGACAGCCGGGTATCCAGGAGGACACCCAAGTTGCGCGCCCCATCCACAGGGGCAAGATGTTCGCCCCCTATGGCCAGCGTTGGAGAGAGCTGGTTGAATCGGGCAGCCGGAAACCACAGCCACTCGGTCTTGGTCGGGTTGAGCCTAAGTCCGTTACTTCCCATCCAGATCCGCACGGCTTCCAGGCACTGGCACATCACCGCTACGGCATCGTTGGGGTGGTTTGGGGTAGATATGTACAGCTGGGTGTCATCAGCGTACAGGTGGTACTCTACCCCAAAACCACGGATGATCTCACCCAGCGGCTTCATGTATGCGTTAAACAGGAGAGGCGAGAGGACCGACCCCTGAGGCACCCGGCATTTGAGGGGTCTCGGGGTCGACCTCTGCTCTCCTGCCCGCACAAATTGCGATCGGCCAGAGAGGTAGGAGGAGAACCACCGTAAAACGGTGCCTCCCACCCCCAACCCCCCCAGCCGATGCAATAGGATACCATGGTCGATGGTATCGAAAGCCGCCGAGAGGTCTAATAGGACCAGGATGGAGGAACATCCCCCATCTCTGGCCCTCCAGAGATCATCTACCAACGCGACCAATGCCGTCTCGGTGCTATGCCCGGGCCGAAAGCCGGACTGGCGCGGATCTAGATAGTCAACTTCCTCCAGGTGACGGGGAAACTGTTGTGCCACCACACTCTCAACAACCTTCGCCAAGAAGGGAAGGTTGGAGACTGGACGGTAGTTGTTCAAAAGAGCTGGGTCCAAAGAGGGCTTCTTGAGGAGGGGCCTCACCATGGCCTCTTTTAGGGAGGCAGGCAAGGAACCCTCACTCAAGGATGCGTTGACAACCTCTTGGAGCCAGCCTCGTGTCACCTCCCAGGATGCCAGTACAAGCCAGGAGGGGCACGGGTCCAATAAACATGTGGTGGCTCGCAGTCGCCCACGTAGCCTGTCCATATCCTCGGAAGTAACGGAGTCAAACTCCTCCCAAACAAGATCTCTCTCGTGGCATCCCACTGGGCCATGAATGGGGGTTAGCTCACTCTGTATCTGGGCGGTTTTCTCCTGCAGAAAAATCACAAATTCCTCTGCTCTACCCTGTAGTGGGGCTTCCCGTTCCCTCTGTTGAAGGAGGGCGCGGGTCACCCTAAACAGGGCGGCAGGGCGGTTTTCTGCGGATGCTATGAGAGTGGCACAATGATGACACTTTATTTTCAATTATTTTCTATTATTAATTAACATAGAATAGGTTTTGTTCTCCTTAGCAGCCACAATCTCTATCCTGGTCACCACATAGTCTACCACAAACTCGTATGCACTTTGTTGGTTTGCCACAACTAGTTTAGACTTGATTGCCATGTATACAAAATTAGGGTTTTTCTCCCCAACAGGTGTTACACTTTACACTTCTTAACAAATGTACACCATTCCTTCCATGTGAAGAAACCATTTTCTTTTTGTTTGTTTGCTAGATAATATTTCTCTTGAGTCATGTTCCACCCTGGTTGAAGTATCTGGGTATGTTTATGTGGTTTTCTTTTAAAAAAATAGTACAAGAGCAATTCGTGACCGCATTTTCTGAAATGTTTTAAAATTTCAGTTATATCTTACAGCCTTGAAATTTCCTGGTTGTTTTCAATCATAGTACCAACTAGATGTGACCTACTTACTGTTTTCTTTTTTCTTTTTAGTTCAGTCAGTCAGTCAAGTGATACCATCATGAGATATGGCACTCTTGACCATCTCACAGTTCATCCCTCTATTCTTCACATCACTTATGAATACTTTTTAAAGCAATGATCCCAGTTCAAGTCACTGAAATGCTCTAAGTGTCTTCCTTCTACCACTAGAAGCACAACTGAAATCTTGTTCTCTACTTTCATTAGAGAGTAACAAATTACTGAGTCATTAGAGTCTCTTCTCTTAGCCTAGGTGTTTGTCAAAAGCTTTATGAAAGTCCAGCTGAACTAAGTCAACCATATGCATATGCTTATGTTAATGTTTTAACAAATTTAAGATTGCAGTCATATAGCATATTGATGACGTTTGGCCACCCTCAGCGCCACAATGTAAGTCCGTAAATGGGCTCTTACCTGTGTCCGGTCAGATTCAGAGCGGCTAGCCCTCCATCTTCTCTCTAGGCATCTCTTGCGGCGTTTCATCACCCGCAGCTCCTCAGTGAACCAAGGAGCCAGGGTGGTTCGCCGCCGCGAGAGAGGCCGCAAGGGCGCGACCCGATCTAAGGCTCCCACGGCCGCACTATTCCATGCGGCCGTGAGGTCCTCCATCGGGGCGCGGGTCAGGGATACAGGAAATGGCCCAAGCGCTGTCTGGAACCCATCCGGGTCCATCAAGCATCCATCAAGAATATTGTAAAGCTGGAAAACACAAATGAAATTATGTATTCACACCCTAATCACACGAAAACTAACACACTAATTAATTATTGGTTACGAGCGGTCGCTTGCCCCAACCCCCTGTACTCCGCTCGTGGGCTAGGCGGTCAGGGACTACAGAGCCGGGGTCCCAGGCTGATGTTCTGCAACGCCAGGTCCGTGGTGAATAAATCCCCCCTCATAAATGACCTTGTGTCAGAGGGGGACCCGGACCTGGTGGGAATTACGGAGACCTGGTTGGGCCCCGAGGGGGGTTTACCCCTCGTGGAAATGTGCCCACCAGGCTACCGTGCATTTCATCAGCCCAGGGCCCTCGGCAGGGGTGGGGGGGTGGCGGTTATTGTTAAGGAAAGTCTGGAGCCGAAGGAGACCACTGTGCCTCAGACGACCGGCTGTGAGTCCCTCTTCGTGAAATGGGGCCTAGGGAGGCAGTTGGGCTTGCTAGTTGTATACCTGGCTCCCCGCTATGTAACAGCAGCCCTGCCCGAGCTACTCGAGGTGATCGCCGCGATGGCGGTTGAGACCCCCAGACTTGTAGTCATGGGGGACTTCAACCTGCCGTCGGCGGGCGAAACATCCGAGGTGGCTCGGGAGTTCATAGCTTCCATGACGGCCATGGACCTGACCCAAGTAGTTCAGGGCCCCACTCACGAAGGAGGACACACGCTGGATCTGATTTTTGTCTCTGGACACTGATTAGTGATCTCGGAACAGGGGATTTAGTCATCTTGCCCTTGTCATGGACAGATCACTCTCTCCTTCGGATAGACTTTCCAACCGTCACACCCCACCGCGGGGAGGCGGAACCAGAGACACCGAGTTGGTTCCGCCCCAGGCGCCTGATGGACCCGGAAAGGTTCCAGAGGGAGCTTGGGCCAATACCTGTGTCCCTGCCCCGTGGCTCGACTGAGGATCTAGTGGCCGCATGGTATAGTGCGGCCACGGGGGCCTTGGACCGAGTTGCGCCCTTGCGGCCTCTCATGCGGCGCCGAGTCACCCAGGCTCCTTGGTTCACCGAGGAGCTTCGGGAGATGAAACGACGCAAGAGACGCCTAGAGAGTAGGTGGAGATCTTCTCGATCCGAATCTGACCGAACACTAGTGAGAGACCATATTAGGACTTACTTAGTGGCGCTAAGAGTGGCCAAACGTGAGTATTGTGCCACTCTTATCGCGTCCGCGGAAAACCGCCCTGCCGCCCTGTTTGGGGTGACCCGCTCCCTCCTTCATCTAAGGCCGCGGGAAGCCCCTCTGCAGGGTCGAGCAGAGGAATTTGGAGTATTCCTGCAGGACAAAATCACTCAGATTCGGAACGAGTTGCCCTCCACTTGTGGTCCAGTCGAGGCGTCCAGCGCAGGTCTTGAGATTACACCTTGGGAGGAGTTTGACTTTGTTACTACCGAGGATATGGACAGGTTGCGGAGGAACCTTAGAGCCACCACATGTTTATTGGACCCGTGTCCCTCCTGGCTTGTACTGGCATCCTGGGAGGTGACACGAGGCTGGCTCCAGGGCATTGTGAATTCATCTCTGAGTGAGGGGTACTTGCCCACCGTTTTGAAAGAGGCGGTGGTGAGGCCCCTCCTCAAGAGACCATCCCTGGATCCAGCTTTATTAGAGAACTATCGTCCCGTCTCCAACCTTCACTTTTTAGTGAAGGTTGTTGAGAGTGTGGTGGCTCAACAGTTTCCCCGACATCTGGAGGAAGTTGATTATCTAGACCCGCGCCAGTCCGGCTTCCGGCCCGGTCACAGCACCGAAACGGCATTGGTCGCGTTGGTAGATGATCTCTGGAGGGCACGGGATAGAGGTTGTTCCTCTATCCTTGTCCTATTAGACCTCTCAGCGGCTTTTGATACCATCGACCATGGTATCTTATTGCACCGATTGGGGGGGTTGGGGCTGAGAGGCACCGTTCTACGGTGGTTCTCGTCTTACCTCTCTGGTCGGTCGCAATGGGTGTTGGCAGGAGGGCAGAGGTCGTCCCCGAGGCCACTCACATGTGGGGTCCCTCAGGGGTCGGTCCTCTCGCCACTCCTGTTTAACACCTACATGAAGCCGCTGGGCGAGATCATCCGTGGTTTTGGGGTGGAATACCATCTGTACGCTGATGACACTCAGTTGTACATATCCACCCCAAACCACCCCAACGATGCCGTCGAGGTGCTGTCCCGGTGTCTGGAGGCCGTACGGATCTGGATGGGTAGTAACAAACTCAAGCTCAACCCGTCCAAGACCGAGTGGCTGTGGTTTCCGGCACCCCGGTTCAGCCAGATAAGTCCAACACTGGCCATTGGGGGCGAACAACTGGCCCCCGTGGAGAGGGCGCGCAACTTGGGCGTCCTCCTGGATTCGCGGCTGTCCATGGAGGACCATGTGACGGCCGTGGCCAGGGGGGCGTTCTATCAGGTACGCCTGATACGCCAGTTGCGCCCCTTACTGGACCGGGGAGCCCTTCGCACTGTCACTCAAGCGCTTGTGACATCCCGGCTGGATTACTGTAACGCTCTCTACATGGGGCTCCCCTTGAGGTGCACTCGAAAGCTACAGTTAGTACAGAATGCGGCCGCGCGGGTGATTATGGGTGCCTCAAGGCAAACCCACGTAACACCTCTCCTGCGCGAGCTGCACTGGCTGCCTGTGGCCTTTCGAGTGCGCTTCAAGGTGCTGACGACCATCTTTAAATCGCTCCATGGCTCGGGGCCTAGCTATATACGAGACCGTCTCCTGCCCCATACATCCCTTCGTCCGATCCGCTCCCACAGAGAGGGTCTTCTCCGGGTGCCGTCAGCGGGGCAATGCCGGCTGGCGACACCCAGGGGAAGGGCCTTCTCTGTGGCGGGCCCGGCCCTCTGGAACGACCTACCCCCCGACCTTCGCACTATCTCGGACCTCCGCCTCTTCCGCCAACGTCTTAAGACGTATCTATTCCAACAAGCCGGCCTAGGATAGCCCCTACTTCTGACTTTTAAATTTAAAATTAATTTGGTATGGTTTTAAAATGGGTTTTTAGCACGGGTCTAATAATTTAATATATTTTAATCGATTTTGTATTTTGTATTTTGTGGTTTTAATAATGCCTGTGCGCCGCCCTGGGTCCTAACAAGGAGAAGGGCGGGGTATAAATTTAATAAAATAAAAATAAATAAATAAATATCAGTGAAAGGCAAACATTTTTTGGACTTGAGATTTTAACAGTAGGTAAGCAAAAGGTAGGCAAAAAAGGAACAAGGACTTTATGTTTTCGTGGCATATATATTTAACACTCTGAATATTCAGAATTGTGTGAGTAATGATGCTTTCACACCAGAATTCAGAGCCACTTCAAAAGCAGCTCCAGATGTCTGTCTTCCTACAATGCTAGCAAAGTTAAAAAAAAAACAACCCATAAAATTGATTTCGCTCTTGTGGCATAGATTTGTTTTAAGCCATGGTAACTTCATTTCTTTGCTAGAGGAAACTTGCTGTATCCTTTCTCTGGACCTCTGCAGTTTAGATTCTATCACAGAAAGAATAGTTTGATATATTTGCAGCTTCTTCTACTTATCTATATAAATAAAAATGTAAAATAGTTTGTGCAAAGCCACTAATCTCAGAAAGTACTTCACCGATCGGCACCACATTTTCACACAATGTTCCCAAGGACTTCCGATGCAGTCATACATACATTTTGTGTTGCTGGCACACATGTGTCATGTGCAAGCAGCCCAAACATAAAAAATACACACTTCTCAGGTTTTCACCTCCCTGTAGCTCCTCCCATCCGTCTGCTTCTTATGATGCTTCACACACAGTGGCGTAGCGTGGGTTGTCAGCACCCGGGGCAAGGCAAGTAATTTGCGCCCCCTAACTCGTGGATTTTAGCACTCGAGTCTCTTCCACTCCATCGCCCGCCGCAGGGCCCCCGCCCGCCGCCGCCCCCTCCTCGGCAGCGACTGCGGCACCCGGCAGCGAGGCGACCCCTTCGCTCATTCTTCTCGGCGCCTTTCTAGCCCTCCCCCGGGGGGAAGCAGCGGCATCGAGGACGGGGAGGGCGCAGCATGCGGAGCGGCGGGGAAGCGAGAAACGGGAAGGGGGGAGAGGAGGGGTGCAGGAAGATCCGACGGCAGCGGGGTAGGGGAGGCAGCCGCAGCCGGCAGGTACCCGAAAGAGCTGGCCTCCCTTCGATCCAGAGAGCGCGACGCCTCTCTCGCCCTGTCAGCTACATCTCCGCGCATTCACAAGACCGCTGCTGAATCAGCTGGAACGCGCGAGCTGTCCCCACCTTCCGCCCGCCGAGCTCTCTTCCTTTTCCCTGCGATTTCCCACCCCCTCCCGGTTTCCTGGATTCCGGATCCCCCCTCCCCCGCCTGAGAAATAATACTAATAAAAATATGAAAAAGCCCCTAAGATCCTTTCCCCAAGGAAGAAGACGGGGCGACGGAGAGAAAACGCCTCCTCTTGCAGCCGCTCTTGCTTCGGGCGACGCTTCTCCGGTCCCCGTGGCGGTGGCCACATTCCCCGGCTGCCGCTGTTCCTGCCTTACTCGATCCCCTTTCCCGAAGCGACGGAGAGCTGCGAGTGCGAGCGCCCCCCCCCAGATGTTGCGCCCGGTGCGCCCGGCCCCCCCTGCACCCCCCACGCTACGCCACTGTTCACACACACACACCCCTCACATTTCCAATGGTCGTTTCCTCAGCAACCGAATAAGCCTCTAACGCAGGGGTCCCCAACCTTTTTTGCACCAGGGACCAGTTTCATTTTAAAGAAAATTCTGCGGACTGGCTGAGTGGCTCAGCAGTCATGTGACTGGGTGGGCGTGGCCAACTTGGAAAATGTGAAACTCACTTAACAATGATCTTGGTTAGCAACCAAACTTTTGGCCTCAACTGTGGTCATAAGTTCTTTCTTTCTTTCTTTCTTTCTTTCTTTCTTTCTTTCTTTCTTTTTCTCTTTTACTTTCTTTCTCTTTTTCTTTCTTTCTTTCTTTCTTTTTCTTTCTCTCTCTCTCTCTTTCTTTCTCTTTCTTTGTCTCTGTCTCTCTTTCTTTCTCTCGCTATTTCTTTCTTTCTCTCTTTCTCTCTCTTTCCCTTTCTCTCTTTATTTCTTTCTCTTTCTTTCTTTTTCTCTTTCCCTCTTTCTCTCTCTTTTTCTTTCTCTCTCTTTCTCTTTCTGTATCTTTTTCTGTCTCTTTCTTTCCTTTCTGTCTCTTTCTCTCTGTCTTTCTCTCTCTCCCACTTTCTTTTTCTTTCTCTCTGTCTCTCTCCTTCATCCGCCCATCACTGTCACTCTGTGTGTGTGTGCGTGTGTCTGTCTGTCTGTCTTGCATTCACTCAATCACTAATTCTGTGTCTCTGTCTATCTTTCTCTCCCTCCCTCCCTCTCTCCGTCTCTCTATGTGTGTCTGTCGTCATCGTCGTCGTCGTCCCCCCCAGCCTCCTCAGCCCGCCTGCCGCGCTTGGTCACTCGTTCGCTCGGTCAGGCTCCGTGGCTGGGTAGGAGTCGGGCTGGAGAGGAAGAGGAGGGAGGAGGGGGCAGCCCATTGGGCAGAGCGCACGGGAGAATGCAGGAGGATGGTGGGGGCTCTTCCTCCACCCTCGTTGACAGAGGGACTCCTGGGCGCTGCCGGAGCAACCCTCCCTACGGCCACCAGTTCCCTCCCCCGCCCGCGGAGCCTCCGCAGCCCCTGGAAAAAAACGAGTGGCCGGCATGCCAGCAGGGGAGGGAATCGGTGGCCGGTCCGGCGGCGCCCAGGAGTCCCTCCGTCGACGAGGGTGGAGGAAGAGCCACACTCCAACGGTACGAACAGCCGCGCCTGCATTCTCCCGCATGCTCTGCTCAGGGGGCTGCCCCCTCCTCCCTCCTCCTCCTCTCCAGCCCTGTGGCCCGGCTCCCACCCAGCCACGGACTGGCACCAGTCCGCGGCCCAGGGGTTGGGAACCCCTGCTCTAACGTTCCCACACTGCATGGATGCCTACTAGGGCCAAAACTAGGCATGGGGGGTAGCACACTCCCAGGTGGCCCATTTTTGGTCCCAGGAGGCTGTATGGACGCCCAAAATTAGGCATGGGGGGTAGCACACTCCCAGGTGGCCCATTTTCGGTCCTAGGAAGCTGTATAGATGCATACTAGGCCCAAAACTAGGCATAGGGGGTAGCACACTTCCAGGTATTTTTGGTCCCAGGAGGCTGCATGGATGCCTACTAGGCCCAAAACTATGCATGGGGGGTAGCACACTCCCAGGTGTCCCATTTTTTGTCCCAGGAGGCTGCATGGTAGGTAGGTAGAGGGATAGAGAGAGAGGGAAAATACGGTAGGTAGGTAGATAGGTAGGTAGGTAGGTAGGTAGGTAGGTAGGTAGGTAGGTAGGTAGAGGGATAGAGAGACATAGGGAAAAATACAGTAGGTAGGTAGGTAGAGGGATAGAGAGAGGGAAAAATATAGTAGGTAGGTAGGTAGGTAGGTGGATAGAGAGGGGGGGAGAAATACAGTAGGTAGGTTGATAGAGGGATAAAGAGAGAGAGAGGAAAGGAGAAATACAGTAGGTAGGTAGGTAGGTAGATAGGTAGGTAGGTGGATAGAGAGAGATAGGGAGAAATAAAGTAAGTAGGTAGGTAGGTAGGTAGAGGGATAGAGAGGGAAAATACAGTAGGTAGGTAGGTGAGTAGGTAAGTAGGTAGGTAGGTACGTAGGTAGAGGGATAAAGAGAGAGAGGTAAAAATACAGCAGGTGGGTAGGTAGGTAGGTAGGGGGATAGAGAGAGAAAGGGAAAAATACAGTAGGTAGGTAGGTAGAGGGATAGAGAGAGGGAGAAATATGGTAGGTAGGTAGGTAGGTAGGTAGGTGGATAGTGAGGGGGGAGAAATACAGTAGGTAGGTAGGTAGGTAGGTAGGTAGGTAGGTAGAGGGATAGAGAGGGGAGAAATACAGTAGGTAGGTGGGTAGGTAGAGGGATAGAGAGAGGGAGAAATATAGTAGGTAGGTAGGTATTTAGGTAGTAGAGGGATAGAGAAAAAGAGGGAGAAATACAGTAGGTAGGTAGGTGGGTGGGTGGGTAGGTAGGTAGAGGGATAGATAGAGAGGGAGAAATACAGTAGGTAGGTGGGTTGGGGGTTATACGGTGGTTGTGTATATGTGTTTGTGTATGCAGGTGTACATCTACACACAGATTGGTTGGCCATTTAACCAGACTGGGCCACAGCAATGCATGGCCGGGTACAGCTAGTCCGAAAGAAAAATCAATTCTGAAACTCTCAAACTTTTGTCAATTTCTCTCTCCTTTTTCAACATCAGAGGAGTTGGCATGCACTGCTGGGATGCGAATCACTTTGTCTGTCTTTATTGGGGATTAAAGATATGAGAATTTTTATTGCTGTAGAACTGGTAGGAGTCTGGGGTGAGGTAATGGTTTTGGTTGCTTTTTCTCAACATTGCAAACTGGAAGAAGAAAATGCAATGATAGCTTTCCTTCAAACTGCTTCTAAGCTTTGGGGGGAATAAAAGTGTTAACATTGTGGAAGTTCCTAGGGCAAGAAAGTCATCTAATTCCCAATAGTTGTACCTTATGATTCCTGAAATAAATTTGCAAAGGTCAAAATATACTGATGGACCACCAAGGCACTTTACAATTACAATTACAATAGCAGAGTTGGAAGGGACTTTGGTGGTCTTCCCCTGCCCAGGCAGGAAGCCCTATACCTTTTCAGACAAATAGCTATTCAACATCTTCTTAAAGACTTGCAGTGTTGGGGCATTCACAACTTCTGGAGGCAAGCTGTTCCACTGGTTAATTGTTTTGTCAGGAAATTTAGAACAATTATCATCCTCTGTTTTGAAATTTAATTGCTATCAATCCAATCCAACCTAACCAATAAAAAATGGAATTTTAAATCTCAAACATTTGGAGAAACAATAGATTTCTCACCCTTGGTGTAAAAGAACTTGTCAAAAACAGGGATGATTTATTCTGTTAGATAAGTTGGATCTGATTTTCTAAATTGAGTCTGGTCAACTGCAGTTTAAAGCAATTTCATACAGCAGAAGCAACAATAAGTTAACATGCTATTATTAGCATAATCTGGTGACAGACATTTGTGGGTTGGCGAAGATATTTTTATCATATACATATATATGGAGCATTCTGGGAACATTTACAAATAAAGAACTGATTTATAAGAAAAGAAATGGTCATATTCCTTGCTTTGTGTGCTTGAATTACCGTATTTTTGGATTATAAGACGCACTGGAGTATAAGACACACTCAGGTTTTGAAGAGGCAATTTTTTAAAAAAGTAGGTAGGTAGATAGAGGGATAGAGAGAGAATAGTAAGGGAGGGAGGGAGGGAGAGAAATACAGTAGGTAGGTAGGGAGAGAGTGTGTAGATAGGTAGGTAGGTAGGTAGAGGGATAGAGAGAAATAGAGAGAAATACAGTAGATAGGTGGGGGAGAGAGAGAGTAGGTAGATAGGCATATAGGTAGATAGAGGGGGGAGATAGATAAATACAGTAGGTAGGTAGGGAGAAGGAGAGAGAGAGAATAGGAAGGGAGGGAGGGAGGGAGAGAAATACAGTAGGAAGGTAGGGAGGGAGAGAGAGAATAGGTAGGTAGGTAGGTAGGTAGGTAGAGGGATAGAGAAAAATAGAGAGAGAGAAATACAGTAGATAGGTGGGGGAGAGAGAGAGTAGGTAGATAGGCATATAGGTAGATAGAGGGGGGAGATAGATAAATACAGTAGGTAGGTAGGGAGAGGGAGAGTGTAGATAGGTAGGTAGGTAGAGGGATAGAGGGAGAGAAATAGAGAGAGAGAGAGAGAAAAAAATACAGTAGATAAGTAGGTAGAGAGAGAGAGTAGGTAGGTAGTAGGTAGATGTTTCCAGGTGTATTTACCCATGTGCTGGAGAAGGAAATCACTGACTACCTTTGGAACAAATCTTTGTTTATGCAGGCACAGTACTTGACCAACATAATTCTCATCAATCATTCTAATTAAACAGCTTTCCAAAAGGAAAAAAAAAACCTTTTTGCAGTCTGCAAACCTCCCTCAAATGGCCCGTTTTTTGCAAAAATGGACCCGTTTTCTTTCAAATAAAAGACATGAACAGCCTTGGTGGGGCTTGCAGAGTGCTCCTGGGAGGGGGGGCAAAAACGAGGAAAAATGGTCTGTTTTTTAGTGAAAAGGGGCCATTTTTGGCCAAAAAATTGCATGCATAGCCTTATGGAGGCTTATAGAGTGCTGCTGGGGGCTGGGGGGGTCAAAAATGCCCTGTTCTTTATTTATTTATTTATTCAATTTATATCCCGCCCTTCTCCGAACGGATCCAGTATTTTGCTTATTTCTGCCCTCCCCAGCCCCCAGGAACTGTCTGAAAGCCTCCATAAGGGAATGCGCGTGGCCATTTTGGTGAAGGCGGCGGGGTTTCAGGAGGCAAAAAATGCTGTATTCAATGTATAAGACGCACCCAGCTTTTCAGCCTCTTTTTAGAGGAAAAAAGATGCATCTTATACTCTGAAAAATATGGTAGCTACAACCAGGCAAAGTTAAAACACAGTCAATTCAGAACCTGCATAGGAAAGTAATTATTAGCTGTTTTGTAGTTAGCATGACTTCCTTAGTGTAGTGGACATAAGATTCATTGTCAGAGAAACTGATATTCATTGTCAGAGAAACTGATAAACCAGATAATGTCCAGTTGTGTGTGACGTTTGAGCAAATGTTAATTTTGCAGTTTTGGCTTTCATTTGAAAAACTGAACAAGTAATAATTATGCCACTAATACCATCTTTCATTGAGAGAATCTTCCTCTCTGTGTTGGTGGTAGCAGAGAAATGGAAGGAAGAAAACATAAAAAGACATTGTGCCTTTTCCTTTCATTTTTGATTGGTTGCACTGCAATTATAAGGTAAAATACAGGGCAGGAGAATCAAAAATTACTGTTTGGAATGAATGCTTGTTGTGCTTCTACTCAGCCTTTTATTCAGTATCATTAGTCACTTTGTATTATCTGGATATGAACTTGTTCTATGTGCTCTAGCAGAGATTCACAAATGTCTAGGTTTCCATAATATGAATTATTCTGCATTAAAACAATGGGTGCTCCACAGAGGTGGAGAAAACCTTAATAGGTTCTGTGAATTCCAAAAGACATACGTAGACCCCAGCATCTTATGCGGCCTCTTATTTTGTTGATGTCAATCAGATTAATGGCTACACAAATACACAATGGAGGGCCAAGTCATTCTGGAGTTCACCTGAACTTTAAACAGCTTAAAGACACTGCCAAAATGTTTCAATGTGAAAGGTATACATTTTTGTAGCAAATGAAGAGCCAAATTGATCTAGCGATTTAAGACACAAGGCTAGAAAGAAGGAGACCACAAATTCAAATCCTGCCTTAGCCATGAAAGCCAGCCAGGTGACTTTGGGCCAGTCACTCTTTCTCAGCCTGTGTCATCTCACATGACTGTTATTGTGGGGAAAATATGAGGAGGAAAGGGTGTTGGAATGTCCGCCTTGAGTTATTTATAAAAATAATAGAGGTGGATGCAAATAAGTAAATAAAATAAAATAACCAGTGACGGTGTTCAGATCTGGAGGCCTCAATTAAATAAAGATACTGATAAGATTGAAAGAGTCCAGGGATAGGCAACAAAAATGATGCAAGTCAAAGTCTAAAGGACAAAATATATCAGGAAAGATTGGAAGAACTGAACCAAGGGTGAGCTGTTGAGAACCTCTAGCTAAGATTCTGTGCAATTTGGAGAACCCCCAAATCCCACTCCTGACTGGTCCTGCCCACCCTGCCCCTCCCAGGAATCCCCACGAAGCCTGTTTTGGATGCAGGTAAGTGCAGGGTGCGTTTGGAGGCTCGGGGAGGGTGAAAAATGGACCTACTGGATGTCGGGAAGGCTGGAAATGGGTCTGTTTCCAGACTCCAGATGGCCTCCAGAGCCTGGGGAGGCCATTTTCACACCCGGAGGTGAGGAAAACCTCCGGAGTTTGGGGAGGGTAAAAACGCCCCCCCTCCCGGTGCAGGAGTCTGACTAGGCCATGTCCACCATGGCCACACTGACCCAGCAACTAGGCAGAGAAACACTTGCTAAAATTTTTGAAGCCCACCTCTGTACTGAATACATACAACGTGAAAGACAGAAGGAAAAGGGGAGACACAATTAAAACCTTTAAATATATTAAGGATATGAATAAGCTTCTAGATGGCAGTATTTTCAATTTTAAGCAAAAATTAAGAACATAATCTCAAAATACAATACAATAGCAGAGATGGAAGGGACCTTGGAGGTCTTCTAGTCCAACCCCCTGCATAGGCAGGAAACCCTCTGCTGTTTCAGACAAATGGTTATCCAACATCTTCTTAAAGACTTGCAGTGTTGGTGCATTCACAACTTCTGGAGGCAAGCTGTTCCACTGATTAATTGTTCTAACTAAAATGGCAGGAGGAACGTTCAAAAGTAATGTTGTAAAGCATTTTTTCACAAAAAAAGTAGTGGAACCAATGTCTAATGTAGGTAGTTTGTCAGTAATAATCAGTAATGGAGTTTAAACATGTTTGGGTTAAATACATCTATCATACGACAAAAATTAAAATAAATAAATATCAATATTTCTTTATTATTTAAAATAATGAATACATTACCATAATAAATTAAAAAGAAAAGAGAAACAAACGAAAAAGTTAAAAGACAAACTTGATGGACCACTGAGCCTTTTCTGCCATCAGTTTTCTATGTTTCTGTGTTTCTATCATTTTTTCTTCTCGTGTTCATCTCATCTCCTTTCCTTCACTAACCTCCCTTTTTCCATCCCCATCAGAATTACTCTTTAAAATATTTGTTCTCTCTCTGCTGTGTAATTATTACCATTGTCAGAAGCTCTATAGAGAAGGCCTCATGCATCAATGACTCATTCCTCTGAAGGCACCATTTCCAACAGAGAGGACCTTTAAAATCCTCTCTTGGCACCTGATTTTTTTTTTCTTCATTTCAACCTCTCTTACATAAGCTCTGGAAGGTCAGACAGTTCTTCCACCTAGAAATTGTCCTTGTATTGTAGGCCAACATCTCCTTCCTGCTCGCTGAAATAAAGATAATTCTGAGGGGGGAAAGTAATTGCAAACTCTTAAGGAATTTTTTTTGCTTGGCACTATTTCTTACTTCAACTTTTTTCTGAGGATGGATCCCAGGGAAATATGGAGTAAACAAACAAACAAACAAACAAACAAACAAACAAACAAACAAGAAATGATACAAAATACTTCTAAACAGAAAGGAAAGTTTTGTGGCATTACTCTCATGGGAGAGTAATAGAGGAAATACTGGTAGACCAGAGATGGTATTCAGCCAGTTCTGAGAGGTTCTGGAGAATCATTAGCAGATATTTTCAGTAGTCCGTAGAATCAGCAAATAGGCTGTCCCTGCCCCCACAGCCTCCCAGCTGATCTTCTTTTGTTGCCCTGAACAGGAGAACGGAGCTGGAAAGCAGGTTAGTGGGGTGGAGAGGGAATGGGGATTTTGCAGTAACCTTCCCCTGCCACACCCACAAAGCCACACCATGCCCAGAGAACCGGTAGTAAACATTTTGAATCCCACCACTGAGGTAGACCTTGTCTTAACAACCATTTGTTTAGCAAATATCTGAAGTTATAAGAACACTGAAAAGAATGGCTTATGAACAGTCCTTGCACTTATAACCATCACGGCATCCCTACAGTCATGTGATCAAAATGTGGGTGCTTGGCAATAGGGATTTATTTATTTATTTATTTATTTATTTGTTTGTTTGTTTGTTTGTTTGTTTGTTTGTTTATTAAATTTTTATACTGCCCTTCTCCCTTCCGGGACTATTTGTGATAGTTGTAGCATCCCAGTGTAATGCAATTGTTATTTGTAACCTCCCGCTTTACGTCCCACAAGCAACAAGCAATTTGGGAAGCCAGATTTACTTAATGACTGTAGGAACCTCTTAATAACTGGTTGAGTATGTGCAATAGATATATGCATATAGGAGAACTAGAATTTATGTAAAGTACTGCATCAATAGATAGTAGGGTCTTTGAATTTTATCTACACCTCCACACAAATACATACCTGCTTATTTTAAAAAAATCATTTATGATCCCCTTGACAATGAGAAGTTATTTCTCTGAAATGGTATAGGATATAGGGTCTGAAATGATATAGGGTTTCCTGCCTAGGCAGTGGGTTGGACTAAAAGACCTCCAAGGTCCCTTCCAACTCTGTTATTTCATTCTATTCTATTCTAGTCTATTCTAGTCTAGTTAGTCTAGTCTAGTCTAGTCTATTTCCATAGGGAGAAAAATGGTTGACAATGTGCATCAATTCTGATGTAAACCCCATAGTGCAGCGGTCCCCAACCTTTGCAACTTTAAGTCTGAAGGACTTCAGCTTCCAGAATTCTCCAGCCAGCTTTGCTGAAGTCCTCCAGACTTAAAGTTGCAAAGGTTGGGGACCCCTGCCATAGTGTATTCAGTAGGGTTATTCCTAAATCAATCTGCATAATTATGCAATCTTTCAGAGTATAGTTTGGGTTAGTCCCTTTGCATGAGCTGAGGTGATGTAGTACTGCAGGCTACTTCAGCTGACTGTTAGCTGCAATTCGCAGTTCAAATCTCACCAGGCTCAAGGTTGACTCAACCTTCCATCCTTCTGAGGTGGGTAAAATGAGGACCCAGATTGTTGGGGATAATATGCTTACTGTGTAAACCTCTTAGAGAGGGATGCAAAAGCACTATGAAGCCGTTTATAAGTCTAAGTGCTATTGCTATCTATTGTACTCTTATTTTATTGATGTATAAACTACCTCAGTCTGAACTGAATCTGAATAAAGCACATGAATGAAACAAATAGAAAAATCTCAGCACTTAAAATAATCAAAAAACAGTCCAAACAATCACAATTATTAGAATTTATGCGCTCCTCAATTTTCCTAGGGTCTGAACTCTGAAGATCCTCTGAAAGATGATAATTTTAAGGGCCTTTTTAAACTCAAAGATGGTTGTTAATTTCATGTCTAGCAACACCATGTTCCAGAGCATGAGGGCTACCACACCTGTCTCCTTTTTGAAGTCCCCTCCACTTCGCATTGGGGCAAAATCCTTAGCAGGCCTTCTTTGATGTTTGGAATAGATGAGCAGAATGAAACTTGGCAGGACATTGCCTGATGTCCCAGTGATATGACATATAGATGCTCTGTAGCAATATGAAATGCACAGTTGTGCAAAAGCTACAGAAGCATCACAGAGGTATTTAAGTTCTCCACTGTGATGATACATGTAACTGTAAGTTCTATCTTCCTCTGACTCTATTCAATGCCACTTTTAGTATCCCTTGGAAGCTGCCACCAGTTTATGTAGATAACAATCCAAGCTGCAGGTTGATAACACAATCCATTTTTTAACGTCACAACCCAAAATGTAATTGATTGGCATTTCAGCAAATAGATTGCTGAATAGCAAATAAGGTTAAATAGTGCCTGTATAAGTTTTTTCTCTAATTTCTCTTTTGTTCTGTTAACAAAACATACTTCCACAACCACCACTGTCCTCCTCCTCCTCCTTTTTCTCCTTCTTTTTCCCTTCTCCTTCTCCATGCAATTTTATATCATTAACTTTTCTTCATTTATTTTCTCTGTATGTATTATGAACACTTAATGCTATTATATATAACATTGTGTTAAATGGGCATAGTATCCATTTGCTTTCACAATATGCCACAATTTGAAACCCTAATTATATTTAGGCCAAATTCCCTCTTATACATATAATTAATATTATAATGTCAGAAGCAAATGCATTCAGTGTTTCACTGTATAAAATTCCTCATAGCTTAAATAATGAGAATAATGAGAATTTGGTCATTTAATGCTCTGTAGTATATGCAAAATTCAAAATTTAGAATGTCTACTTATGAAACATTTCAATTGTGCGTAGTTCCAAAAATTAAACATTTAGACTGTGCATCTCCATAATATAAGGAAAATGCATACAGTCAAACATGCCTACAGAAAATAGACATTAGCCATCCATATACCATAGAAGATTACAAGACTCGCCAGTGGACACATTTGAAGGCACAGATTGTGGAAAAGCTGTACTATGAGTTTCCATAGGACTTAAAAAAACAAAACAAAACCACAACTAAATTTATTCAGTTTTATATAAAATTAGATAGATGATTAAATGGCCAGCAATGTAAGATACGATAACCAGCCCCAAGATCTGAATCCTAATTATCTGACCATGCCTGCAGAATACCAGCTATTTAGCAAGAGGCACCTAGCGAACACCCGTGTATATGACACAGTTTAGGTTATATTTTATTGCTATTGTTTTATACTTTGATAATATATTGTATTTTACCTTATTTGAAAGCCGCTAAGAGTCTCTCTTAGATTGCTAAGGGGTGAAAATCAGATCAATCAACAAAGAAACAAATGTCTTGTCAAGAGAAAAAATTATCCAATTAAATTCCAAATTAAAGGATTACGGGGTCATACACACACACACACACACACACACACACACACACACACACACATCTGTGGCTGAATACCACCGCCAGTATTACTTTTGTTACAACCAGATGACTCCAAAAGCATATTTTATTTTTTAGATTCCTTATCATTAAAAATAGTAGTCTTACAGTAAGTTTTTGGAACAACTATTTACTGCAGATCACGTAGTGTTTACCTTTAAAGCACAAAGAGCTGAGAATCAAAGATCTGAAGGAATGTCTGTCTCTATATCAGCCTGCCCAGTTTAAATAGTCTGAATTATATAAGAGAAAAAAACTAGTTTTGACACCCAAGGGGGCATTGTATTGCATTCTTTTTCAAATCAGCTCAAAACTTTTTTTGCTTGCTTAGCTATTTTAAATGACACACTCTGATTGTGTCTTTATCACATTTGCTACTTCTTGGTTTTAAGGGTCCTTTTATCACTTTTTCTATTAATTCTGTATCCTATTATGGTTCTAAACATACTTTCTCATTACATTCTGTTATATTCAAAGATGAAGAGAGGTGTAACTATGGTTGCAATAAATAAATAAAATAAATACTTGAAATTAGCAAATTATATTTAGTTCTCCGTTTCTTGCTATATTAGTGAAATATAGTCCAGAGCTCAGTCTGAGACCACTGATGCTGTACTCCCACTATCTTCACTCAAGATGTCTTTTTTTAAAAAAGACTCCTTTGAATTCTTTAAAGAAACACTGGCAGTTGATGCTATTTTAGATGATATCACATGTGAGGATTTACTTTTACCACCACTAAAAACAGCTCAGTAATTGATTTTCAGAGCACAAAATAGCCTTCTCCAGCCTGGTACCATCCAGATTGCTGGAATCAATTCAGGAGTTGCAGTCATAGCACATCTGGGATATACCAGGTTGGGAAAGGTTGCTCTAAAGTAAGAAAATAAAAATAAAAAATAGAAATGGGTCACTGTATGTTTGGCACCACAGTGTGAAAGATGGAGAGAAGATGAATTTAGGTTAGTTCTAATCCAAGAAAGAATGTTAGTATACCTATATTCTATGAGTCAATTGACATTTTTGACCTTGTCTTCCCATAAGAATCCTATTTGCCTCCCCTCCAAAAAAAACAAACCTTTAGGCTCTGTTAATCCTATTAAAATGATTTCAGACTTTCTAAAATAACTTGAAAACTGCTGTTTAGAAAGCTGTACCAAAGAACAACTGTCCAGTCAAGGAAGAACAGAGATGCAGAACTGATCTTTTTAACAAACTTGTATTAAAACATGGTTTACTGTTGTTTTGATGGAAACATACAAATAAAGCACACAAATATTCTTAAAGTATCAGTCTAAGTAGAGTAGCATCTCCAAGATTTCTGTTAACGTAAGTTTTTATAAATGGACCAGAGCCTTCCCCACCCCCACCCCTTATTAAGCTTTTGCTAGAACAAAAGCAGCGATGCTCAGAATGTCAGCCAACACCAGATTATGCGCTTCCACTGAAACAGATACACAGACATACAGTGTACCCTGCTTTACCCAAACAGGCATTGAAATCACATCAACTTCGGGATAAAGCAGATACATGGTACATAAGTGCCAAGAATGATCTCTTACCTGTTCTGAAGCCAGTTTATTCCATCAGAGTCCTGCAAAATCCAGCTAATAAGGGAAAGGAGAAGAGAACAATGTCTGTATCCCATTCAGTTTCATTTTTATTCCCTAAAAATGTTCCCTTTCTAAGTCCATCTTTTTTGTTAGATTTCCAAGTAACTCACTATAGTTTCTTCTGCTCTTGATCTTCCTCCAACTTTCCTTCATTGTTTTCTCAGTCTTCTCTTCTCTTCTTCGTTTGATAGTTTTCTGATTTTAACATGCTCTATTAGGAGTTTCCGCTTGCAAATTTGCAGCTCAGTCTTAGGTTTTTCAAACAATATTGTTTCTAGTTTTTCTTTGCCTTTCCTCCTTACCTCCTACCCTTTTGCCTTCTCTTTTACACTCCTGCTGTTTCATTCACACTTTTCTTTCAGGGTTTGTTCTTCCTCTTGCTTTTCTCTGTTTTTCTTTTTTCACCCCTTCTTTTCAAATTGCTTGCTTCCCGTTATCTGATTGCTGTGCAGTCTGTAACTAAGAAGTCAGCAACTCTACTAGAATCCAACAGCCTTCCACTACTTTAACCCATCCCTGTGTGTGATCTCAAAACCATGGATACAAGCTGCAGATGCAGCAATGGGGAATGATAGGCATACAATCCAAAGCAGTGGAAAGCAGCAGTGGGAATGCATAGAGCTCCAAGTGTAAAGCCCTAAGCATCTTAGCCCAGAAGGCTCTGGTCTGAAGAGGTTTGGTGTCTCTTTCAGAAAATGTATAGATAAATGTGTTTCTTGTGTTTTCCTGTTTTTTTTTCTCTAACTGTTGCAACACGAGTCTGTTCTGTAATAGTAGAGAGAAAAGTAAGTTCTACTGCATTTCCAGAACCTTCTCCCTGGATGCCTTAATGTGACATCACAACCCAGGATTAACCCAAGTCAATTGGTATTTGAGACAGAAAATTCAAATTACCCCAAGAATAATACAGAATACAAATTGTGCCCTAAGAGTGGTATTAGAGCAAATATTTTGGCTTTTTTCATAGCTTCCTCAACCATAACCAAAAAGCTTTTGTGAAAATATTTGTTTTTTCCCCAAATAATTTTTTATTTTTTTATTCTCTTACATACCATTTTAAGTATACATTGACATAATTGTTATTCTTCTTTACATTTATCATTCCTATACATTTATTATTTCATTTAATAAGTTATAATGTACAGTTTGGGTTGCTTTATTTACCATCCCTTTCTTTTCTCCCTCCCTTCCTTCTCTACTTCCTTCCTTCCTCCTCTCCTTCCCCTTCCTTCTTCCCTTCCTTCTCCTACTCCTGCTCTTCCTCTTTCCCTTCCTACCCTCTCTCCTTCTCTTTCTCTCCCTTCTATCCTCCTTTCCTTACCTCTTTCTTCTTTCCCCTGTCTTCCTTTCATTCTCTCCTCCTCTCTCCCTTTCTTTTTCTATTATTGTTGGTGTATATTTAAAACTTAGTTTATGTTTCCTTGGGATTGTATTTCTGGCAACCCAAATATAATTTAGTATCATTTCTTATTCTCTTACCTTCTCTAGTCTACCCTAGTTATGTTCCCCCTCTTTCTATCTCACTCTTGAATATATACTTAAATATTTAATATTTTCTTTTCTAGCTTTTGTGAAAATTTTTGTTGAGTAGTTCTGTACAGAATACGGCATGTTGTAAGTTGTATTTTCTGTTTTAGAGCAAAGTGGTGAAAAAATACTCAGGAATGGAGCAATTCTGCATGGAATTGGAAGCTGAACCCTGATTGGAGTTGATTAGCCTAACCACAAGCTAAGCAAGCCAACTTCAGAAACCTCACATGAGTGAAGTCCAATGTTATAATTAATTTATGTGTAGATGTCAGAAAACTTTTGACTAATCATTAAAAGGATGCAAGTTTGGTTCTCCTCTTTTTTCAACTTCAAATTTTCTTTCTCATTCTTCACTATTCCTCTTATCCTATGATACCCTTCCCTACCCAATTCTCACATTTCACTCACATGGAGCCATGCAAACCTAGCTCCATCACAGGTATTGTCATATGCATATTGTAAGTGATCAAATACCATATACCCATGTATTAAATGTATATATCCACATAGTAATTTCTATAATGTGTGCTTTCAGATGTAGCTATTAATGCTTGCATTTGGTATCATTATTGAAATAATACTTTTTCAATATAATATTTTCACATTTGTACTTTTCATTTATACGTGATGCCCACTATATTTGTTGAGGCTGCAGATACCAGTGTCCTGCCAGTATGGTGCCCATATAGAGACAATGGGAGTGGCTGGAGTGATATATGGTTGAATTGAGGAATCAATTAGTGATGTAACATTTCCATATTTCAACATTCAATCTCTAAAATTACAACCCCAGAATAACAGAGTTAGAAGGGATCTTGGAGATCTTCTAGTCCAACCTCCTGCTCAAGCAGGAAATCAGTACCATTTCAGACAAATGGTTGTCCAATCTCTTCTTAAAAGAAACCAGAACAGGAACATAGATCAGCTTCTGCCACCAGTTGGTAGCTTTTATTTATATGGTTGCCTTTCTCATGCGATATGACTCTAGGCAGTGTTCATACAGGATTCCAGAAGTTGCCTTGTGCAGTACACAGTTTTAAAATGCCCATTACTATTAGTATATTTTATATATTAATGTATGATTCATAGAAAAGAAACTGAATACCAACTTACCCCTAGACTAATCAGCACTTATAAACTGGCCAGTCCAGAGCCTTTGCAGAAGAAAATGACCTAATCTTGAAGAGCTCCAATCCCTCTGAAAGATCAGTTGATAATGTTCATTTCGGTTTCACCCCTTGAAAAAAAAAATTATTTGCATACTAGTACTATGGGATTGCATGATTTACATTGTACAGTTTCATAACCTTTTCCTTAAAAAAGACTTGTTTTCTTCAGAAATGTTGAGCAATGTGTACTGTTTGTTCTCTAACTGTCAGTAAGGTTTCTGTTCTTCAATTCTTTTTCTTCTATCTCTTCATCTTAGGTCTAAAAAGTAATTACGGATTTGTTTGATCTTCAAGCCCATTCAATGTAATTACTTTTAGCACATCTCCCATCTATATTTTCTACATTCTCCCTAATAAGTGCTCATTGAATTCCAGCATAGCTACATATATGAGGCATAGTAACATTTAAGTTTCCAATTTCCATGCCATTATGAGGTTGAAAGCCTCAGAATGAATCTTGCATGGAGCACTCTAACCACATACTGATGTAAAACAAGATGCTAGTGATTATCCATAAGAATCTATATACTTTGAAACCCGAAGTTATGATACCTGAAACATTGTCTTCTATATGGGTTTACTCAGTTTAATACAATACTCATAAAACATATTGTTTCATATATTTTAATTTCAGAAACTCAGCTAGTTAGGTTGTGGGCCTTTTCATTGGTGAAGTAAACACTATAATTCCCTTTTTCAGGATGTGTCGTTGGTTCTTTCTTTTTCATCATTAGAATAAACTTCCTCTCAACTGCTGTTTTTCAGATGTGTTAGATTACAATTTCCATCATCCACCGGTGAGCGTGGTTTGGGATTATTAACTTTTAAGTGAATGATCAAGACATTCTTATTTCTCCAAGCTTTCATATTTTATGGTGATACTATGTCATATTTTACTGTAACTATATTGGAAATTACTTTAAGAAGCTATTTTAGCTGAAGGATGAATATGAAACAAAAAATAAATGTAAGGCAATCCAGAAATCAGGATACACCCCTCTGCCTACAATCGTACATAGAGACTATTTAACAAACTTCAGCTAGCATAGGGGGGTTCTGTGTGATCCTGACGTTTCTAAGGGCTCTTGTCTTCATCATTTGTATGGGGAAAGTTTCTTCTTCTACCTAGCGGTAATTCCAGTCCTCATTTAAGGATTTGCTTTCCTGCTCTACATTCCATCCAGAATGTAAAAAAGATTAAGTTTATATGCTTCTGAGTTTCTGTTTTCTTTTTTTAGATTTTCTTAATCTGCTAAAGTAAAGGTAAAGGTTCCCCTCGCACATATGTGCTAGTCATTCCTGACTCTAGGGGGTGGTGCTCATCTCCGTTTCAAAGCCGAAGAGCCAGCATTGTCTGAAGTTGTCTCCGTGGTCATGTGGCCTGCATGACTAATTGCTGAAGGTGCATGGAATGCTGTTATCTTCCCACAAAAGATGGTCCCTGTTTTTCTACTTGCATTTTTACATGCTTTCGAACTGCTAGGTTGACAGAAGCTGGGACAAGTAACGGGAGTGCACTCCATTATGTGGCGCTAGGGATTCGAACCGCCGAACTGCCAACCTTTCTGATTAACAAGCTCAGCATCTTAGCCCCTGAGTCACCGTGTCCCTAATCTGCTAAACTTCATTGTTAATCTGTAAGAATTAATTAGAAACTCCACCCCTTAGGAAAGAATTCATCCTAAAGTTCTTCCATTCCAAAACAAATATATTCTTCTGCAAATCTAACTAAGCAACAGAAGTAAAGAAGATAAAGCAAAAAAACTAAAGAAGTTTTGTCCCAAAGGTGCTTTTTCAAGAGGCGACGGGACTTTCTGATTTTTCTTCAAAGGCATTTTGCTTCCCATTCAAGAAGCTTCTTGGATAAGAAGCAAAACATCCTCAAAGAAAAACCAGAAAGTCCTGTTGCCTCTTTAAAAATCACCTTTGGGACAACCTGGGTGACTGAGAATCTCCATAGACATAAAGAAGCTTTTAAAAAAATATTTCACCTGTAACTTGCTATTGGGGTTATAACCACTTGGATTGTAAATACAAAACTTAGACTTTTCACCAACAGGAGGCTATGTGTCTGCTTTCTGATAAAGACCTTAATGAAACTACTGCCAAAACAAATTCTATCTTAAAACATCATTCATATTCTACATTATACTTGTTTTTAAGCAAGGGTTTTCCGTTAGAATTCCAAGCTCCAAGGTTTGAAGCTCCTGGGCAAAGTGGTCGGGTAGACAATCCCTCCTACCTCCAACTTCACTTTTACCAGCTGCTTTCTTTATTAAGCAGCATAGAATATTTTAGCACCTATGGAAAAACCACCACAGACGGTGGCAGCAGCCGTTGCTAAGGAGACGTTCCCCAAAATAGTCCCATTCCGCCAACCTTTCCTGCTGCTAATGTTGTGGGGATGGGGGAAGTGTAGAAATGGAGAACTAGTAGCTCCTTTGAAAAGTAGAAAAAGGATATTTTCATCCACCTGTCCCAAGCTGAAGTTGATTCCACTTTCCAGCCTGAGGTAATAGGTAGCTAAATTCTTATTGGTGTTAAGGACAGTTTTCAGAGCTTACTTTTCTAAAGACTAAAGTGAAGCTAGGGATTTTCAGGGTAAATTGCTTCCCAGAGAACCTGGCATCAAAATCAATCCCTCTTCCTCTTTCCTTACTACAAATCTCACCCCTCAGGAACGACTATGATTAGAAAAAAACCAAATCTCCAGTGTCAAATTCTGTTTGACATTGTAAAAACAGAAAGATGTGGATCAACTTGCAAGGGAAAAATATGAAAAACTGAAGGCTCCAGGAATGAAGTGGAAAATGAGGAAAAGAAATGTACTTTTGCTCAGACCTCAGGAAGCTTGGTAAAGAGCCTTGAAGGCCACATCAAGTCTGCAGTTAAAAGTTCTGCATTTTGGTGTACACATTTTCTCCTAGTAATTTCTCTGTGGTATTCCCTCACATTTAAAAGGTCATGCAATGATTGAAGTTTCTCCTCGTTCCTTGTCAAGACCTTTCCATAATATTAAGCTGACTCAACTGGAATTAGAATTAGAGAATTACAACTGGGAAAGTATAAAGCATTCGTTCACATCACCATCTAAGCAGTTGATAGCTGTAACTTCAGTTAATACACGTCAATCTCTTCCACTGCTAAAATGATAATATGAATGCCACATACTGGTATTTGATGTATAATTAACTGAACGTGAAGTTTGGTATTCTGTTTCAATCAATTTTATGTATTTCTTTTTTTTAAAATCTAATCTAATTTCTGTTAAAACAGCTTCCTCAATAGTAACAGTAAGGAATATTGGAATTAAATCAGAAAATACTTGGAGGGGAGCAAGTTGGGGAAGACTGGCACTGATTGTTGGAATTAACTATTATGTGTTCAGTGATGTTACCTAGTTTCTAGACACTGTTTTTCATTATTGAACCTTACCATTGAGGTTCTGCTTGTTTAAAGCCAACTTGTATGCCCGCCCATAAAATTTGAAGAGGGTCCTTTCTCAAAGCAAAATGTACCTTCAGGGAGTGAATGAGCATTGGGTAGTCAGCAAAAACAAGCTGACATTAGTCTGATGGATATATTGTCTCTCCTCCCAAGACAGAAGAACCATTTAAACTAGCAGCCCCCAATCCTTTGGGCTCTAGGCACTGGTTCTGTGGAGGGCAGTTTTTTCAATGGACTGGGTGGGGGGAGGCATTTTGTGTGTTGTGGCACAGATTCGGACAGTGAGGAATCTGGGGAAGGCTCGGATGAGGGTTCTGCATCAGAGGCAGAGAGGGGGCCAAGGCTATCTGGTAGTTATTTGCTGCCTCTGGAACCTCCAGAGTCTGACATCAGCAAGGCAGAAGAACAGCAGGAGCCTGTTCCCAGTGTGGTTGTGCGCAGAGCTGCCAGAAGGCAAGAACAATTAAGAAAACAGGATCAACTTGGGAGTAAGGCTTGGAGATGATTGGCCCCTCCCATAAGACATAAAAGAGGAGTGAACCAGACATGAGCTTTTGCAGGAAGCAATTAGTTCATCTGGCCAGTTCAATCTTTGAAAAGTTCTGTTGGACTCTGTGCTAAGTTTAGCCTTGCTCAGCATTTGGCAATTAGGTCTCTGGCAGAATTCCCAAGGAGATAAGGTGGGTGTTTATCAACATTCTCCTGAAAGACAGTGGCAACTCAAGCAGACATCTGTCGGAACCTTCACAGACTGTTTGTGAAGCTTTGCAGACTGTGAATCACCATAATTTACAGCCGTATAAATAAAAGAGGTTTTGGGGGACTAAGATTGTGATTTATGCTTTCTCTGGAAGCCTAGGTCAGAACATTGAGATACTTTTACATAGAAAATGATGTACATTTTTAGTCTTAATAATGAGAATAGTTTCACTATGAGAAATGGAATGCAGAATAAGTCAGAATAATTGGAACCAGTCTGTCAAAGTTACAGAAAATGGGATGGATTTCCCTCCCAATTTATCCCTTCTTTCCAAGGATATTCTGAGGGGCTACTACAATTCAGGATTAATCTTCTTATATTCTAGCTTGAGAAAGTATTAAAACTTGGGACCTCCCAAATGGAATTGGGTGGTAGATAGAGAGAGGAAGCGAGAGATTTTTCCTCCAGAAATACTGAATACAAAAGCAGCAGGACAAGATAACCTTTTGAAAATTCTAGCACTATAAAAGATAGCAGTGCATCAATGCAGGCATGTACAGGAGTGACGTTTTAGGGAGAAATATTACATAGTGAATATTATATTACATATAATATATGTATTAAAACATTAAAAACTGATTTAGGGAAATAGAGAACAAAGGAATGTAATTCGCATTTACGTATTGTTTCAAGGTTTCTAGTCCTGGTATTTCTGGGAAGAAATAGTGATGACTGTGGTAGAATGAAGAACAGATGATTAGATTGTCATTCCTCTCCAGACAAGAAGAATACTTGAGATCATCCACAAGTCTCCGTACAGTTGTCCTTTGTAAGAAAATTGCAAACAGTGGATTTAGAATCTGGGAGATGAGAGAATAACTGCCTTGCTTAAACTGCAGTTGGTAGCTTCAAAAAGAACATTGGGTTCAGATACTTCCTTTTTTGATCACTTTTAGATACTCCTTGTAATTGCTTTTCAAAAATTAGGAAGCCTTGGATTGACAAGTGTTACAGCACTAGGTGAGTTTCCTTCAGTTTTCGTTAAAAAGTTTTAATTACAAATTTAAGGACTTTTTTTTTAAATAAACAGCAAACATGTGATTAAAACTTTGATTTTGGAAAGATGCAAATAAACTAAGGGGTCAGATGGATTTGAAATAAAATTTGGGGATTATGGAAAAATGCTTTTGTTTTGAATTTTTAAAAAAATCAAAGATTGAGAGTTTGAAGGTTGAACACTAGAGGGAACCAAAAAGAGC
Source organism: Rhabdophis nuchalis (assembly GCA_039707465.1). NCBI lineage: Eukaryota > Metazoa > Chordata > Lepidosauria > Squamata > Natricidae > Rhabdophis > Rhabdophis nuchalis. The sequence goes on along the minus strand of CM077648.1, from coordinate 92,433,000 downwards.
TACAGATTACAATTGAAGAACACTTAAATTTGAATTACCAATATAGAATGAAGTAAAACATTGTAACATTAGACAAATTAAAGGATATTTTTGGACAATGGTCCAAGAAGATTTAAGAGTTTCTGCCTCTATGGTAGACTGCGTTTAAAAGATGTTATGGAACAGAAACAAATGTTGTGGATAAGAAAATGGATTTTAAAACTCAAGGCTACAAGAATTATATGGGAAAAGGTGTTACCCTGAGCATACAAATGGCTAATGTCTTCATAATTAAAATGAATATACAAATAACAAAGCAAAAGAGTGACCAGGATAGCATTCCTATGTTAGATTTAGACAAATCCAAAGTTAAATCTTTGAAGAATTTTGTTAGAAGGGACAAACAATTAAATGAAAAGAAATTAAATTATTTAAAACAGGGCTGTCAAACTTGTGATGACACATTGTGGTCATGTGACATATCACAACTTTCCTCTCCTTCACTAAAATGGGGGTGGGGGTGGCCAGTGAATGATGCATCCAGCCTGCGGGCCACAAGTTTATCACCCCTGATTTAAAGGGACTAAAAAATCAAAGTGTTAACAGTAAATGGAAGAAATTTAAATTTGATTATTTGATCAAGGCTTAAATAATTGTTATCTCTGGTAAACGTAAAGGGACTTTTGCTGAGCAGGACAAGGCTTTAAGCAGGGGTCTCCAACCTTTGCAACTTTAAGTCTGAAGGACGTCAGCTCCCAGAAGTCTCCAGCCAGCTTTGCTGGCTGGAGAATTCTGGGAGCTGACGTCCTTCAGACTTAAAGTTGCAAAGGTTGGAGACCCCTGGCTTTAAGGATTTATTTATATATAAAAAATGGTATATAGGAACAAGAGATCATTTGTTATATTTTAACAGGTGATAAATTGTGTATACTTTTTTGTGATGAAGGGGGGAGTAGTTTCTTTATATATATTTTTTCTTTGCTATATTCTTATTTTTCCTTTCTTTTCTATTTTTTATTTTTTTAGTATTAGTTTTTTATCTTTTTTATTTGTAATTTTTTAATAAAGTTACTATAAATGTAAAAAAAGTTATCAATCCCAAGACACCGATAGTGTTGGAGAGCTGATCATGCTAGCATTTTAGACCGTGTAGTTAATTTCCTGCATCCCAGTTCCTGAGTTTGGCCTAATTTTATGAGGAAAGGAAAGCGCCTAGATTTCCCCCCCCCCTCCCCCCCATGAACATATAACATGCAAAACAGAGGTGGGGCATTTATAAAAGTATTTTCTGCTTCTACAAAGCAGAGATAAGGATATTTGCTTTAAACTCCAGGATCTGCAACAGTTGCGGTAGGGAAGAAACAGTTTGATATTCTTTGCTCCTTATTCCCAGTATTTTAATGAGAGTGGTAAAGATGAATAAAGTTTAGATTAAAACTGTTTTTGTGTTTGGGGGCGTGAAAAATATGACCATGAGCAATAGAATAACAAATAAAATGAACACAAGCTATTTAATCAATAACGTATATGAATAGCACCTTTTTTTTCAGAACACACACAGAAGATGCAAAGAAAATGGCCAGAGAGAAAACATCTTGGCTTTCTGATTTAATAGGAGAAATGGAAGAAGAGCAAACACTCAGACTTAGGAACAGCTGAAATCAGTGGGAAACCGGTAAAACCAGCCTCTTAGCAAAGCAAAGTCTGACTGTTTATATTCTATCCAATAGAATGATGTTTCTCATTGCTGAAAATCCTCTAGTATTGGTTAAAAAGTTAACTTTCAACAGACCCACTTTCTTAAGGACCTTACACTCAACATACAGGACAACCTCAACTGGACAAAAGCATAAGTGAGAGAGTTTAAATTCTGAATACATACCTGCAAAGAAAATCTAAGAATCACTCTATTCAAACATTGCCAATTGGCTAGACACTCTGGGGGATACTGTTGAATCCCTTGAGCATCCATCAATTTGTCACATAGTAATCAAGAGTCCTTATGGATTTATTGACTTATCATTCATACCCAAACTCACTCTGACATGAAAATTATTACTTTAGTTACAGCCTAAATGGCTTAAGAACAAGTAAATCCATATAATCCATATGAACCTACATTAAAGTCACTCTGAGAGTGAGATGGGTGATATTTATATTTGACATGAAAGAAAAAGAAAGAGGGAGGGGGGAGTGAAGGAAGCAAGAAAAGGAAGGTGGGTAGGTAGGTATACAAATCGGGAGGTTCTGTTATATGTGTGGCTAATATATAAGAGGGAATATGGCTGAAACACAGAACACTTAAATAACCATACAAGTTTATAGAACTTTCCTATGGAGTTCAATTGTAAATGCACTGTTACCCCGAGCTATTTTTATTATTTCAATAGGCATTGCTTACTTACTGATGTTGTCTTTGAGCTGTAAAATTCTACTTGAATTTTTATCTCAAGTCTCTGGTTTCCATTGGTCCTGTTCACACAACATGGCCATGGGATACAGTGCATGGTCTACTGATTCTATAGTCCACAGAGAGGCAGATTAGAGTTAGCCTCAATGAATCCTGGTCTTGTCTAAGGATAAATAAAATCTCCAAGCCATGTAAACTATTTAATCAGGAATGTGTTGATTCTCACCACCACCACCACCACACCTCAACCCCCAAGACTTAGACAAAATCTTAGAGAGGCCTCTAAAATTAGGGACTATCTAAAAACTCCATTCTCCATCTCCTTAATATTTTTCCATTTTCCATTAGTTTTCAGCCCCAGCAGACAAATGAAAGAAAGGGATTGGCCTAAATAAAACTAAATATATCAAATGTGATGTAATAAATGACTCAAGCAAGAACTGTTTTTTAAAGGCAGCTGGAATCCATAAATCAGGCAAAGCAATGAATAGAACATAGGTAGGTAGTCAAAAAAATATCGAATATTGCTTAAGAGTAGAACACCCATGAAGTCCTTGGGGCCTTGAACCAAAAAATCAATTGATGTCTATACCTACAAAGATCAGAATAATGCAAGTAATGCTATTCCCTGTAATACTTTATGGAGATGAATGTTAGAATTTTAAGAAGCAGAACAGAAAGAGAATTGACAGTTTTGGTGTTGGAGGGGCCCCTGAGAGGATCTAGGCAGTGGTGGGATCCAGCCAGTTCACACCTATTCAGGAGAACCGGTTGTTAACTTTCTAAGCAGTTCGGAGAACCGGTTGTTGGAATAAATCTCCTTTTATTTTTTTCTACTTTACAGGGCTAATCCTGTAAAGAAGGCAGGAAGGAAACATTGTTTCTAGCCTAATCTTTCTTGCCCTGCTTACAGAAACTGCCTCTTCGATTAACCCTTATTACATTGTAACAGCTAAGGCGAAATGTCCATCGATGTGAGTGACGTTGAGTTGGCAACGCCCACCCAGTCACATGACCACCAAACCACGCCCACCCAGCTGGTCATTAGGGCAGATAAATGGTTGTTAAATTATTTGAATCCCACCACTGGATCTAAGCCAGGGGTGGGCAAACTTTGCAACTTTGCCAGGCTGGAGAATTCTGGGAGCTGAAGTCCTTCAGACTTAAAGTTGCAAAGTTTGCCCACCCCTGATCACAGTTGCTTTCCCTAAGAAATTTAGGAGGTTAATGAAGTTCTTCAGAGGAAGGCCTTCTGTGTATAAACACTTTGCTTTTTAACATGTTGCTTTCATTGTTTTAAATTACTGTTGTGTTTCTCTCCAATTGTTTCATTGTTTTATATTTCTGTGTTAGTAATTGTTGTGAGCCATCTAGAATTGTGCAGAAGATTGAGGAATATGAATATTGCCATAAATACATGAAGCAAAGTTCCATGCTTAGAGGCCCTAATTCAAGACTCAGACCCATGTTTTGCAATTCCCAACTTTCTTGCCCATGCCTTCGAGCTTTGAAGGGGCACATGCAGGAACTTTATAACCATAACAAACAAGGATTGGGTTATTTATTTATTTTGTTGGGCTTATAAACCACTTTAATCAAAAAGAACTCTGAGATCAACATGCCACGTGGGAGAACTTTTAAGGAGCATTGTCTACTACTGCTGGTATGAAAGAGGAATCAGGCACCTCTTGCAAGATACTCTTACATATTCTATGAGTAGGTAATCAGTTGTGAGGTCTTAGGAAAAATAATGTCTTCCTCAGCATAATATCATTAGGGGTGTTAGATCCTTAGGCAGAGTGGTTGTCACCTCAAGGATGTACTCAGTTGGAAAAGGGTTGAAAATGACAAGGCCTCATCTTGGTTAAAAAAAAAAGAATAAATAAATCCCTCAAGTTAAAAAAAACCACCCGAAAAATACCTCTCTTTTTGATTTTTTAAATATTTTTCTTTCTTGTCACCCTAGCGACATGGCTTGCAGTCACCATGGAAACTCAAGGCACTCGTTGAGATGGGGAGGAAAGCATCACAGAGAAAAAGAGAGAGACAGTAGCAGCATTCTGGGTTATTTTAGGAGACAGGGAGACACCTGGAGTGAGGCTCTTCAAGCTTATTTTGCAGCAAGAGAGGAGGTGGGGGAAGGTTTATTTTTAATTGTTCCCACTTCATGTGCCAACTTTTTCTTTCTCGGTTATTCCAAATTTGGAAACTCTGCCCCCTTCTTTCAAGCCTGTCTTCACCCACATCCTCCCTCAGCCATTTGATGGCACATGGATGTCACAATCAGAGCCTTTGGATCGCTTATGCTTGGTTGCCTCCTCCTCCTCTGCCTTCTTCCCAGCCTGAGGAACATGGCATGAAAAGGGCAGCAGAACAAGGTTGCTTTGAAGGGAAAGAGATGGGCCCCTGCTCACTCATCTTCCTTTTGAGGTAGGCTGCTGTGGCACCCATTGCAGGGCAAATTCTCACTCTAGACTAGGACAGCCAGAGGAGATGCTCCATATTTGGGGGGGGGAGTAATTTCCTTGACAAGGGATTGTTGTGTCACACCAAATACCTGCTTAAAATTCAGGGGTTTTAAGGTAGGAGTGCATAACTTTTGGACTTTGATAGATAAGCTGAGACTCACACTCCAAAAAAACCTAAGTGAGGTCAGACAAAGGAGGTGGGCAGAGCGAGGGCAAATTCAATCGAATTGTATGTGTATGTGTGTGTGGTATATTTTCCTTCTGTCATTAAAAATATAGAGTTTGTTGACATCATTGAAGGGGCTGTTTCAGAGGTGGGTTGCTTCCAGTTCGGGTAGTAGCGGTGGCGGAAGGCTCCCCCCACACGCCCTTATGCTTCTGCGCATGTGCACACACCCAAACAGGTAGTAAAAATATTAGCAACCCACCACTGGGCTGTGTGCTGGCTGAGGGATTCTGGGAGTTGAAGTCCACAGGACTTAAAGTCGCCAAGGTTGAGAAACACTGCCTTAGATTGTATATCCCTGCTTCATGTTTCTAGCTCCAATAGCTGGGGCTGGACCCATATCTCTTAATATGCCAAGAGGACTGCACCCGCCCTGGGTCCATTTTGGAGAAGGGCGGGGTATAAATTTAATAAAATAAATAAAAATAAATAAAATATTTATTTTTCTTCCCATATAGAATGATGCATTTTGTTGGCCCCTCAAGTCTTAAAATTGTAGACCCAAACAAGCCATTAGCAACTTGAACTAAAATTGACATTTACAGCAAGTAGCAAATTGTGCTGCTGAATTGGAAAAAAAAACCAAGAACTCTGAGAAAGTAATTCTGTGTTCTTTGCTCTTTTGTGTGAAGGATTTTAAACTCCTGTACTTGTGTGAAAGATTTTTGAAGTACTTTGACTTTCCACATTGGCCTTATGTTTTCTAGTAACTTTATGCCTCTTTACATCATGAAAGCCGCCAAGGGTTATTGAGAGATCACAGATATGCAGTTCCCAAAAGGCATGTGTATTTCCTTCCCTGAATGGCTTTATACACTTTCTGCCGTCTTCAGAAGATGAGAAACTGGATTTCGTTTCACATGTTTTATTGAATTTCTGTTTTGACAGAAAGTGCAATAAATAACAAAACTTTGAAAATAGAATACTCTTCTGGATAAGGAAAATAATTTCAACTCCGCAAAACTTTTGACAATAAGATACTGTATGTTCTGGGCAATCTTCAAACTCCCAAATCTCAAGCCTCTCTGATCCCTCTGCATCACTGTCATTCTTGTAATCTAGTTTTTTTTTACCTTCAAACTATTGCACAGTCTCCTTGTCACATGTGATCTGAGGACCAGACAGTAAGTAGGTTCTTATGAGAGAGCATGTGGCAACGGCATGCCCCACCTTAAAGGGCATGGTCAATTGAAGTTTATGTGGTTGCACTAATAGTAACAAAAAAGAAATTGTCCTAGGGCAGGGGTCTGCAAAGTCGGCTCTTTTAAGACTGGTGGACTTCAACTCCCAGAGTTCCCCAGCCAGCATAGCTGGCTGGGGAATTCTGGGAGTTGAAGTCCACCAGTCTTAAAAGAACCGACTTTGCAGACCCCTGTCCTAGGGTTCCTGAGGATAATTGGCAAGCTTGTGTTCCAAAGCCCAAATAAGTAAAAGTTGACAATAAAAGATATAGGTTCAGTAGCTACATAAATAATGGCATACTAAGGTCTCATAGTAAGGCATACTAATGGTATTCCCTTTTTCTAATTTTTAAAAGCATGTCTAGTTGGAGGCAGCAGTCTGCCTTCACATAGACTGCTTTCAGTTGTCAGATGAAAGATATGATATGAAAAAAAACAATAGAGGAATGAGTGGAGAGAGAGAGAGAAAGAATGAATATGAATGGCAGGATTTTGCTTATAGCTAAGGAAGACGCATGGTTTTCAAAAAAAAAACCCCACCTTCGTAAGATCTTAAGTTCCAGGGTCTAAAACAATCTGCAGTACAAGTAGGGTGATGAGATGCAGCCTACAGAATAAACTCTTAAACTGATTTTTTTTAAAAGACTAGCACACTCGTCTTTTATCTAGAGTTTTTTGCCTGTGGTGCCCAGGACCATAAGGCTTCTCCGCCCACATCGCCCCACCTACTTGCCAGTCCCCACCTGCCTTCTGGAGGTCGAGGAGGCCAAAAATGGGATGTGCAGAGACCCTGGGAGGCTAAAAACAAGCCTTTTTAGGCTTCCCCAGCCTCCAGAGAGAGGGAGGGAAGGAAGAAGAGACAGGCAGATAGACAGAAGCCCCTCACATCCCCCCCAAGGCAGCCACATCCCTTCACTAACCTGCTTTCCACACCAGGAGCATAACAAATTAAAGTTTAATTTCTGTGCATTGTTTAATGGACCGCTAAATTGGCCACACACACTGAGTCACATGACCACCTAGCCATGGCCACCCAGCCAGTCTGGCCTCCCAACAGTCTGAGGGAACAGTAAATTGACCCCCTTTAAAACGTTTAAGGATCCCTGCTTTAATATATGGTGCTATCAGGTCAGCACTCAACATTGTAGACAGACAATTCTGTATTAGAAAGCTCCATGCTCACAAATTAAGTGAGAAGTGGGATGAAATTTGGGCAAAGTAACAATGTGTTGAACGAGAGAGTTTGTATAAAGGGAATAGCATTTTGGACATTTTCTGTGAGTGTGACTATTTAAATGAATTGCTCATACAATAGGAGCCAAAAAGGCAGTTTCAATCATAATATCTGATATCAATAATGTATTTTATAGCCACAAAACATATGTATGAAGGGATGTGTGTGTATAAAGAGCCACAGTATTATTATGTACAGTGGGGATCCTTAGCATTTTTGAACCATTTGGCTTTCAACACAACATCTATCTATTTATCTATCTGATAGATTCTTCCATCTCAATCTTAATGGATTCTAGGGGCACATACCATAGACACCAATGATGAAATACAGCAATAATAAATAACAAAATAGCAAAAATAATAAGAAACTAAGGTAAAGGTAATTATGTGCTATGTGCTAGTTGTTCCCGACTCTAGGGGGCGGTGCTCATCTACACTTCAAAGCCAAAGAGCCAGCACTATCCAAAGACGTCTCCGTGGGCATGGGGCCGGCATGACTAAATGCCGAAGGCTCATGGAACGCTGTTACCTTCTCACCAAAGGTGGTTCCTATTTTTCTCATTGCATTTTTACATGCTTTCGAACTGCTAGGTTGGCAGAAGCTGGGACAAGTAACAGGAGCTCACTCTGTTACGTGACACTAGGGATTCGAACCACTGAACTACCGACCTTCTGATCGACAAGCTCAGCGCCTTAGCCACTGAGTCACTGCATCCTTTTATAAGAAGAAATAATAAGAAATTACACAATAATTTATATAATAATATAATAAGAAACTAGCAGACTACTAATGACTTCACAATCAATCCCAAAGCATTCTAGAAGGCCCGTCTTCCAGAAAAAATATGACAGTGAAAGCCATCCTCATCATGGAGGGCAGGTATTCCAAAGGATAGGTGCTCTCACAGGGAATGCATGATAGGTGAGAGCTTTTATCAAACTCTCTGTATGATATAGGTTAGTCAGGCAGAATTTATCTGGGACACATGGTTCCAGGCTCTGACTTCATATATGACTTCAAAAGGTAATTTCTCAGCACCTGCCTTCTTTTGCTGGACAGTTGGGCACATTAATAAAATAGCATTTTCTCATAACTACTTCCTGTTTTATAGGAAGGGTATTGAGCTTAACAATTTAACAGAGAGGAAATAAAAATAAAGAGGGTAATAGTTAACTTATCTGTGTTTACACCCACTGCCACGCATGCACAATAGGTTATGAGGTACTGAAGAGTAAATGCAAACGAAATATTTCCAACATCAAGAACCCAAATATAATCAGACTCTATCAAAGGAAAGACAGGTCCTACTTTTAGGCAGAGGAGTGCTGCCCTCAAACAATGAGGCTAAGAGGAGAGTATTGTACTCTTCATAGTTCCTGCCTCCAAAGAGGTTTGGTTTTTGCAGGTGGGGTTGTCTGCTTATCTCAGGAGGTCACTGTTGTGAAGTGTGACCTTGATCAGTGAACAGCGGGTGCCAATACTTTATATGACAAGGGAAAATTCAATAAGAACAGGAGCCTGAGTCAGCTGGGGAGTGTAACTGACCATTATGAAAGGGAGATAAATGTATTGTAAGCAAAGTACATACTGTACTTCTGTAAACAAAATAATCATTTGGTGGGTAATGGTGGGGGTGTCAGATCAGTTTATAAAAAACTGACCAAGCAATTGGGAAAACACCTGGTTCAGAGATCTGATAAACAGGCATTTCTCCTAATCCATCAGGAGTTGACCATACTTCAATATTGCTCTATTCACATGACACATGCTAGTACCGTGATGGCAAACCTATGGCACGTGTGCCACAGGTGGCATGCGGAGCCATTTGTCAGGGCACGCGAGGTGCTGCCCTGTCAGCTGGCCATCACGCATGAGCATACTGGCCAGCTGAATTCATCCTTTTTTGAAGCCATTTTTCACCCTCCCCAGGCTCTGCAGGCTTTATTGGAGTCTGGGGAGGGTGAAAAGTGCCTCCCCTTCCCCTCTGAAGGCTCCATGAGCTTCCCTGAAGCCTCTGGAGCACTCAGAACGATGCTCTGACCAAACGGGAAGTGACCTCCGATTTGGTCGGAATGTCGTTTTGAGCACTCCGGAGGCTTCAGAGACCTTCAGGAGGCTTCCCTGAAACCTCCGGAGCACTCAGAATGACGCTCTGACCAAACGGGAAGTGACCTCTGGTTTGGTTGGAGCATCATTTTGAGTGCTCTGGAGGCTTCAGGGAAGCCTCCTGAAGGTTGCTGAAGCCTCCAGAGGGCCTCTTGGGGTGGGGGGAGGCTGTTTTCACCCTCCCCAGGCTCCTATAAAGCCTCTAGAGCCTGGGGAGAGCAAAAAGAGCATACAAAAAATGGGGGGAGCACCTGTAGTGCACGCATGCACACTGGGGAGCGCACACATTGTATTATTGGTATGGTACGCCCATGCACAACCCCCCTGCGCTCCCCCCACTTATGGCATGCGAGCCAAAAAAGGTTCGCCATCGCTGTGCTAGTACTACTGTAAAGTAGCAGGTTTGAGCAGATAAGAAACTCTACTCTCAGTTGGGGTAGTGAACAAATGGCAGAAAGATGCAGAGTCTCAAAAATATGTATATGCAGGAAGCAAAATGTCCTGAGTTGGTCTGCATGATTTCTTTTCACAATAGTCAACGCAACTTTCTTTAAAGCCCATCTAAGGAGGTGATTATTCCAAAGTTTAAACATTGCATGGACATGTATTTTCCCTTTGTGCCATCACTCTGTTGAACACCCAACTCTCACAGCACTGGTCTTTAGGCCTAAAGATATTTACCATGTAGTAGGGCTGTATTGTTATTATCCTTCTCATCTTCTCATTTCCCATCTTTTCTACTACCTTCTTCTATTAGTACTTCATAATTTATCATTTGTTGTTTGTATCTTATGATTAATGATTGTAACTATGATTTATGATCGATGACCTATCACTTGTTGTTTTAAGTACACTGAGAGTTTATGCACCGGAGACAAATTCCTTGTGTGTCCAATCACACTTGGCCAATAAAGAATTCTACTGTGTTCTGCTCTGCCCTGCTCTACAAATCTATCTTTTGGAAGCCTACTTTATTTTTCAGCACTCTCCACCCAATATTACTAAGAGCCATTTTAAATTTAAAGTTCTTTTGTTTTTTTAAATGTATTTGCCTATTTTGGATTATTCATGGATGCCACTATTTTCCACAGTGTGTTGGGTTGTACTCATTAATATAATAATAATAATAATAATAATAATAATAATATTTAATTTTGTATACCGCGTCCTCTCCCCAAGGGAACTCGGAGCGGTGCACAGGGAAATTAAAACATATAAAAATATATACAAACAATAAATACAATAAATAAAAGCAGATTAAATTGATCGTCCCTGCGCTAAAAACCCCATTAAAACTAAATTCCCTAAACACCCCAGAGGTAGAGACTAACCAAGGCCGGCCAGACAGAAAAAGTGTGTTTTCAGTTTTCGACGGAAGAAGCGGAGGTCCGTAGTTGTTCTAATGTCGGGGGGGAAGTCATTCCAGAGGGCTGGGCCCGCCACAGAGAAGGCCCTTCCCCTGGGCGTCGCCCGCTGACACAGTTTAGTGGACGGCACCCGGAGAAGTCCCTCTCTGTGGGAGCGGATCGGCCGTGAGGATGTATGGGGCAGGATCCGATCCCGCAGATAGCTAGGTCCCGAGCCATGGAGCGTTTTAAAGATGACAACCAGCACCTTGAAGCGCACCCGAAAGACGACAGGCAGCCAGTGCAGCTCGCGCAAGAGCGGTGTTATATGGGCGTACCTTGCGGTCCCCATTATTGCTCGCGCGGCTGCATTCTGGACCAGCTGAAGTCTTCGGGTGCACCTCAAGGGGAGCCCCATGTAGAGAGAGTTACAATAGTCCAGTCGGGATGTCACGAGAGCATGAGTGACTGTGCAAAGGGCATCCCGATCCAATAGGGGGCGCAACTGGCGAACCAGGCGAACCTGGTAAAACGCCCTCCTAGCCACGGCTGTCACTTGATCTTCCATGGACAGCCGGGCATCCAGGAGGACACCCAAATTGCGCACCCCATCCACAGGGGCAAGATGTTCGCCCCCTATGGCCAGCGATGGAGTGAGCTGGTTGAATCGGGCGGCCGGAAACCACAGCCACTCGGTCTTGGTCGGGTTGAGCCTGAGTCCGTTACTTCCCATCCAGATCCGCACGGCTTCCAGGCACTGGCACATCACCGCTACGGCATCGTTGGGGTGGTTTGGGGTAGATATATACAGCTGAGTGTCATCAGCGTAGAGATGGTACTCTACCCCAAAACCACGGATGATCTCACCCAGCGGCTTCATGCATGTGTTGAACAGGAGAGGCGAGAGGACCGACCCCTGAGGCACCCCACATGTGAGGGGTCTCGAGGTCGACCTCTGCTCTCCTGCCAACACAAATTGCAATCGGCCAGAGAGGTAGGAGGAGAACCACCGTAAAACGGTGCCTCCCACCCCCAACCCCCCCAGCCGATGCAATAGGATACCATGGTCGATGGTATCGAAAGCCGCCGAGAGGTCTAATAGGACCAGGATGGAGGAGCAACCCCCATCTCTGGCCCTCCAGAGATCATCGACCAACGCGACCAATGCCGTCTCGGTGCTATGCCCGGGCCGAAAGCCGGACTGGCGCGGGTCTAGATAATCAACTTCCTCCAGGTGACGGGGAAACTGTTGTGCCACCACACTCTCAACAATCTTCGCCAAAAAGGGAAGGTTGGAGACTGGACGATAGTTGTTTAATAGAGCTGGATCCAAAGAGGGCTTCTTAAGGAGGGGCCTCACCATAGCCTCTTTTAGGGAAGCAGGCAAGGAACCCTCACTTAATATACTGAATCATGGCACCTGGGAAGTCATCTAATCCAGCTCCCTGACGAGTGCAAGAATCCTCATACTAACCTAGACAAATGGCTGCCCCATGGCATAGAACTTCAGGAAACTGGCTGTTTCACTGCCTCTGAACCTCAGGAATTCTTTTAGTTCCTCTTTGCTTTAAATCAGTGTTTCTCAACCTTGTGAATTTAAAGGAATGTGGACCTCAGATTCCATAATGCTCCATCCAGCATGCTTGCACACATTCTCAAGCTGCCACAGTTGAGAAACACTGATGTAAATTTAGATCTCAGTGTAAAACTTCCACCATAGGTTCTGGTTTTACCTTCAGGTGCTATGGAGTCCACACCCTCTACCCTCTAATATTCCTTCATGCAGTTCAAATGCTGCACTTCTAAACCCTTAGCCTTCTCTTCTTTAGTCTAGACACATCACATTCATTTAACTATTCTTTATGAAATTTAGCTTGTAAGCTTCTTCCATCATTCTCTGCACTCTTTTCAGATCCTCAACAGTTCCTTAATTGTGCACCCAAAAAGTTGTAGATGTGGTCAAGAAATGGTGGTGGGAAGGGGGAAAATATAGTCCAAATAAAGGTTTCAGCCTAGAAAGTTGTTCCAAAGGGAACCTGAACTATCACTGTCTAATCCAGGGGTGGGCAAACTTTGCAACTTTAAGTCTGAAGGACTTCAGCTCCCAGAAGTTTGCCCACCCCTGGTCTAGTCGCACTGCCACAATATCAGTGGCTTAGTCCATCATATAAAGGACCTCCCATCAAAGGAGATGGAGTTTCAAGTGCCACAAGAATCCCAGTTTGCATGGGTGGAGTGAATAGTTCCAGATGGACCTGGAACATTATTAAGAAAATTGGTTTAACAATTGGAAGGCATCCATTGACTTCTAAATCTCTTTTACATCTCTTTGCAAAAGACTAAAGAAATCTGCACAGAATAGTGAACACTGAAGGGAATATGATCCTGCACAGAGCCCCACCATGATCCCAAGTGGGGGTTGTAATTTAATGGTGGGCCCTTCACCATCTCCAGAATCTGCATCCATTTGAATAGTCCCCCTCCCGTCCCAGTTAGAAAGACATCTGCCTCCTCCCTGTCTTTTTCCCTTTAAGGACATTTCAAGCTGTAACTTGAGAAGTCAAGGGATGCAAGAGAAAGTTTAGCTAACTTGGCTTAGCGGCTGCTCCCGCCTCCCTCCGCCATTCTCTCTGTACAAACATCATCTGCGCCACGTCACCCAGTGTCTGCACTGAGGCTGTTCCTCTAATGTTCTTCCATTACTTGGTCGAGAGGAGCTGATCAGTTCCAGAGAAGGCAGAAACTTTCTAGAGAAGAAGTGTAAAAGGAATTTCTTTTGGCCTGTGCAGAGTACAGCCAGGTTTTAATTTCAAACTTCCATGCACAGTAGTTCTGAAGATTTCTGCTGTGAGAGAGCTCTTCACCTAGAAACAGGCATATCCAAAGGAATTTAATGAAAAGGGATCATTAAGCAGGAAGCTGACAAAGAGGAGGAGCAGCACCTTTCCCCAAGCTTTGAGTGTGGAGAATCGGCATCTTCCTTTGCAATTTACATTAACTTGCTTTTCTTCAGATTCCTGTAGGGACATTCTTGGGCCATCATGAATATATTTCGGATCCTTGGAGATGTCTCTCATCTCTTAGCTATGATCATTTTGATAGTGAAAATCTGGAGATCAAAGTCATGTTCTGGTAGGTATTATTATTATTATCATTATTCTCTTCTCTATAATGCTGAAACTGATGAGAAAGCCACATAGAATGCCATATAAAATTTGTTGCTTGAACACAAATGGACCACAGGGTCAGATTTGGGGATTTAGCCTTCGGCTGCTGGGGTCACATTCATCCTTGGTGTGTAGCACAATGTTAGAATAAAGTGTAGAGGAATAAATAAGGAATATGGAATAGAAATCAGAAAGTGAGTTATTCAGCTCAGCAGCATTTTGTAATTCCTTGAACAAAACTAAATTTCTCCCTATCCCAATCTAGATAAAGGTTTTTATTGCAGTGGAGGTGGTGGCAAGAAAACACATTTAATCCAATTTATAGAGGACTAAGAAACTTTAGACTTAGTCAGGAGTCTTTGCAGGCTAAGGCAAGCAAAAAGATGGCACCCCTTCTGTCTGCCAGTGTCAGGGCCAGAACCAATAGGAGGAGGAGCTCACTAAGTTGTGCTCCAACATGCTTAACAGCAGCAGGCTAGCCAAGGGAATGCAAGGAAGGTAGAATACCTTGCCACCTGCCCTCCTTTCTGAAAGTCTTGCCCTCATCCCCTGGGCTCCACAGTGTTTGCAACTTGAGGCATAAATCTTACTACCATAGCAACACACTTTTGTGACATTTGGTGTGGAGCCAAGATAAATTGGAGTTTTTATATTTTTTTGACAAACTACCTTGAGTTTAGATAGCAACCAAAAGGCTTTTAATTACAATCCATTTTAACAATAGCATCTTTATTGATCTAGATAAAAAGTGTTAAATTTCAGACACTGAAGCCTAAAATGTATTCCTGAAAAAGTTTCAAAGACTCCAACTTCATACCACTTACTTAGCTTTCTTGATTTCTTCTCACCCATTACATCCACCAGAGACATATTTCCTAGACCTTGAAAAAAACCTATGCCCAGCTTCCTGTTTGCAAGCCCATCCCACTCTATCACACCAGTCTCCTTCCAGATTCTGAGAATGAAATATGTGTTTAGAAGTGGTGCTGCAAAGTTATATAATGCAAACATTGTATAGTTTCCAATGTTGATGTGTACCCATCTGATAACAAATACTACAGGTGGTTAAATAAGCAGACTATTATTTCTCAGTTCATACATTATTTTTATAGAGCCTATTTGTCCCCATAGAGTCACCATTGTTGAAAAACATTGCAGTGTTAAATAGGAATATTCATATTTATTTTCTTCCGTGTAAAGACCATCCCTATGAAACTTAGAATGTTTGCAGCGGCAGAAAAAGGATTATTCCAGTTTCATTATCTTCAGTAACCAATTTCCACCAAAGTCCATACAATTCAATTTCTTCTCTAATTGTCTGTCTCCCTCATCCTCCACCCAGTCCCAGCTTTTGTTGGATGGATTTCAGAAATTAAATGTAGTATTGGAAGTGGTGAATTTTTAGTCTTTTGTAACATCCCCACCCCGGCTTTGGATGGCAAAGAGGGAGGACCAGGTGTGATGTTTCCCCGAGTTCAATAACTAGAATATCTGTGCTGTCAAAGACCCTGAGATAACATGTAACATGGAGGTAGATCCACTAACTAATGAATAGAGCCAGATGTAATGCTAGTGTCCTTTCCAGCTCTCTCTCGTCACTTCTCTTGCACACAAAAATCAATGCACAAAAGAGAAGAGCTTGGCACATAACTGGGCTAATGGGCCTGCAACATTCTGATGCTGGTATTGTTGACAATTGTCCAGAAGAATGATAGAAGTATATGCTCAAACCATCTGTATGCATACATTTAGAAACTGATTTAACTGTTACTGAATTTAGTGTGGCTTACTCCAAAGTAAGTGTCCTCTATGTTGTAAGTTTTTTCCCCCTCCAGAGGGATTGGATAAATGGAAAGGGGGATGGAGAGAGATTAATGGGACTTTCCATTAATTTTATAGTGAACAATTGATGGAGATTCTGTCATCCAGGTCATGGTTGTCCCAAAGGTGCTTTTTCAAGAGGCAACTTGACTTTTTCTTTGAAAACATTTTGCTTCTCATTCAAGAAGCTCTGACTGTCAGAGGTGAAGAAGCTTCTTGGATGAGAAGTGAAACACCTTCGAAGAAAAACAAGAAAGTCCAGTTGCCTCTTGAAAAAGCATCTTTGGCACGTTCAGAATAAATGGTAAAACAATCCTGTGGGCCTCAGTTGGGCTGAGACTAAAAATTATAAACAGAATTTTAAGGTATACTTTCTAATAGATACCAAAGTGCTGTACAATTTGATTGCAATTCACCCAAACAAGATGAAAATTTTGTAAGTGATTGGGAGGGGATTGCAACCAATGTTCAAATGTTTTTCATCAGCCCAAGTGACACTGAGAAAAAATAGAACCTGTCAGCCAGTTGAATGATTGAATTACAATGTCTGAAAATTTGTCTTCAACTTGCTGATTCATCCATCCACGCTTTTTCTCTTTTATAAATAGTATTTGGTTTTGGAAATAACAAATGTATAAGATTTTGGATCACTGGAATTATCCAACGATTCCCTTCTCAGACAGAGTAGAAGCATTTGACATTTTGGGTGCATTTATATGTGAATGAGAGCTGGAGAGGTACATACAGAAAAGAGACACTCTATAGACAAATCAAGCATGCCTCTTTATTCCTTCCTCCTTACAATTGCAGACTATTCTATTGTGACAAACGATCATATGCTCAGACTGTACTTTGGATAAACATTAACTTTTAAATTATCTTGATGCAGTTCCTACCTCGCAAAATAAGGCAGTGTGGTTCAATTAGTTCAACATGTTGTATATACAGTATAACTGCTTTTGAAAACTTCCCATAAGTCATTGCTTCAAAGCAAGACTAAAAGATTAACTTTCTCAGCTCTTACTTGACCATTCCTCTACTTTAAAACATTGCTAGTACCAGTCTGTTTGTAGTAGGAACTGTGTTACTGAGATTTGGGGGGACAATCACTAGTTTTAATAGCGTCTACCTAGACTTCTAATAAAAAGGAGGTGATTCTAATATTTACTTTCAGCCACTTTAATTCATTTGTATCAAGTTTTGATGTTACTGCCTTTAGGTAGTCATTAGTCTTAAGCATTTAAATAAATTATTTTAGTGATTTTTCCTCTTAAAATATTTTTATACTTATACTGTATCTATGTAGAAAATATCTTTAAATTAGAGGTGGGCTGTTGGTTTGAGCTGCAAGCTTGGCAATTTGGTTGCAAAAGTTTCATCACTATTTGAGGAGACATTATCAGTGCGCTTTGACTCAAAACAACTCAAAATGCACTGACGATATTGCCTTGAATAGTGACAAAATGCTTGCAACCAAATTGCTAAGCTCGGAGCTCAAACCAACAGCCTAACTATCAATCCGAGTTACTAATACATTTAAACTAGAGATCCACACACACAATATTCCATTACTGAATCAGTTATTTATAAAAACCATTTGAACAAATAAAAAAATATTTTTTTAAGCAGGGCTGCCAGATCTGGAATGTAAACATCTGGGTGACCAGTAGAGTAGTTTGAAGTTTTGTTACCCCAGCAGAAAATGCTACGGTAGTTCCAGGTTATAAAGAAAAGTTTCCCCTGAATTCTAAAGGCCTTAACAATAAGAGAAAAGAACTGTTTTCCTAATGTCATGCGTTCATTCAACCAGAACAGCTTTTTTTTAGTTTTGTTTTTAAAGGAACACACTTTTGCAATTACAACTATTAAACAAAATAGAATAATGTGTGAACCTGGGAGGAATGGGCTGGACTACTCAACTGCCTGACTGAATGTCCAGTACTGTCTCTTTCCATGACAGAAGCTGGTACTTTGATCTCAGAGGATTCTCTTGGGCGGTTGTGGCATCAGGTATCAGTTGCTGCCTCCCGCAGCCAACGAAGTAATCTGCATCTTTAGGCTTAAAGCCTCAAACAGCCTCTCTTTGGTTTCTTTTATCTTTGTTGTTCATATCTCCTGATGTGCAGGTATTTCAGGAAAGAGTCAGATCCTCTTTGCACTTGTTTTCACAAGCCGTTACCTTGACCTCTTCACCACTTTCATCTCCTTTTACAATACCATCATGAAGGTAAGGAAAGGGGTGGGGGAGAAGCTAGTTGATTCATTCACTGAGTAATTCAGATGTTTTAAGTCATGCAATTAAGTGTAGCCCATTTTGAATAAGGAATAGCTAAATAATTCTCCCTCCCACTTCCAAATTAAGACACTGTAATTTTAGATTATTCATCTGCAGGTAGTTCATTTAGTGACAATTCAAAGTTACAATGGCACTGAAAAAAGTGACTTACGACAGTTTTTCATACTTACAACTGTTGCGGCATCTCTGAGGTCATATGATCAAAATTCAGATGCTTGGCAACTGACTCGTATTTATGACAGTTGCAGTGTCCTGGAGCCATGTGATCATTTTTTGTAACTTTCTGACAAGCAGTCAATGAGTGAGCCAGATTTACTTTTTACTAACTTAACAACCGCAATTAAATAATTAAGCCTCCAGGCTGCAAAGGCTCAGTACCATAGATGTTTTTGCTTTCTCTAGCTGTTTACATCGCATCCCAGTGGGATTAAAAGTGGGAAGCTGCAAGTTATTTCTACGTTCCCACTGCCAAATTTACCAGTTGAACCCGCTTTCAAGCTTCCAAGAGTTCGGAGTCCCCATATTCTTAATTTCGCTACAAACTTATAAAACTCATAATATACACTGAAAAGCTTTCCTGCATGAATAGAGACATATAAAACAGACCGAAAAGAAGACAGGCTTCATATTCAGGAAGGAAGCAGCTAGTGTGATGCAAGAATTCCCATTTCCATGACAGTAATGAAAGAGCAGCAAGGTATGCCGTTCTCTTAGCAGTACTGATTAAGTCACCCACATCCCAGGACTAATCTTCACTGAGATTTTAAAAATGCTACTCTCCTCCCATTGCATGATGGCATGAAGGCAGTCATTAATATTAAGGGACTTTGGGCTGGATCCCAAAGAATTAAAACTATAGCTTACTCTGAAATAATCAAGTAGTACTAGCATTTAATGGCCATTCCTGTTAATGAAGTACAAAGGATGGACCCTGCACAAGAGAGAGATGGACACATTTGAAAAATGTTGGAGGAGGTTGTTTATTCGACAGTCATGAAAACCAGCTATTCAGTATTAGAAAAAACCAAGCCAAACTGGAAATAAGAATCAAGAAACAAAAACATACTTCAAAGCCACATGAATTATAAGGACTGATGCATCTCTGAAAAAGATATCATTCCATCCACCCGAGCAAGGTAGATGCTCAAAATACATGAGGTGCATAGCTGGGGTCCTGCAAGTTACATAGCTGTACCTGACATAACTAGGTAATACCTGTGTAGCAGCACTTGCTTCCATCCTGTAAAGCTTTCCTCCACTTGCTTGACATTTAGAAAACCTATAGAAAGTTGGTTCTCTTAACTGTTAAATAATTTTAAGTAAAGGTGGAGAAAGCCAGGTTACAATGTGGTATCATAATAGGTAGGACCTTCAAGTTTAACTTACTTTATTGGGCCCAAAAGTTTCTGGAACTGCAGCTCACTTCATCAGATGTTAAATCTTGGAGGTTCTACCAGTCTGTGTCCAGTTAGTATCACTGACCAATTATGAAAAGCTGCCCATGAAGAGAAGATCTAAGAAATACCATTCAATGATTTCTATTTCTCTGTAGATTATCTTCTTACTTTGTGCCTATGCTACTGTGTACCTGATCTATGGAAAATTCCGGAAAACTTTTGACAGTGAACAGGATTCTTTCCGTCTTGAGTTCCTTTTGGTTCCTGTCACAGGTCTCTCATTTTTAGAAAACTACAAATTTACTCCTTTAGAGGTAAGATTTCTGCTTAAGTAATGATGTTCATAATTTTGTGGTCTCAGCTTTCTAAACCCTCTTATTAAATATCTTATGCATATTTATAACCTTTTGTGTCAATGTTTTGGATATTTATTTTGGATTTACTGTTCTTCCTCAGATCCTATGGACTTTCTCAATTTATCTAGAATCAGTGGCTATCCTTCCACAACTTTTTATGATAAGCAAAACAGGTGAAGCTGAGACAATCACAACACATTACCTTTTCTTCTTGGGCCTTTATCGTGCACTTTATCTTGCCAATTGGATCTGGCGTTATTACACAGACAACTTCTTTGATCAAATTGCTGTTGTTTCTGGAGTAGTACAGACAATCTTCTATTGTGACTTTTTTTATCTCTATATTACCAAAGGTAAGGATCACCAAAAGATTAACAAAATATGGATTATGACATGCCATCTCCGGTGGCATGGGTCAGAGTTTTGGGTTATTTATTGAATTGTGAGTAATTTAAAAGGACAGGGTGCTAGAATTCCTAGACCAACTTTGGACTGCATTCCTGACTTGGGAGAACACTGTCAAAACCTGTTTCAGCTGGGTCTAAGCAAACACACAGCAGGCTCTGCTTCCAAATTTGAATACCTCTTCCCCACCCCCCAAGCTTCCTTTGAGACAGCTGTCAATCACAGTAATTTTGTTTTTGATTATTTGGGAAGTCACAGAGTTTGTGAAACTAGAAGCTTTCCCATCACCTTAGTTGTACTTTTACAGTCATAACTTTTAATAAAAATAATGCATACGCAGGATTTTGGAATATCCATAACCATGTCTTATAAATCACAAGCAGAAATAAAAAGTATAGTAACTTCTAATTATACTGTGTTGTCCCTCACACCAATCTTTGCATTCTGGGATTGCGAGATATTACTGACTTTGAGTAGTAAGGTGAAAAAACAATTCATCTTGGCATGCTTTGTATAGAAATCAATGTACTTTTTTGTGCTAAAGACACCATTAAATGTTCTTTGTACAGCATAAAAATATATCCCATAGATTCTGCTTTCTATTATTGGGCTATTTTTCCCTCCTTTTCTTTTAGTACTAAAAGGGAAGAAACTGAGTCTCCCAATGCCTATATGAAGATGTGCACAACAGAAGAAAGCAGATGAAGTCCCTGTTTCAGGATTCAAGACTCTTTTGCCATGTCACTATTTGAATTCAGAGCATATGCCTTTTTCTTTACATTTCGATTTGAGAACATGACTGCACCAAAGGGGCTGTGGTCTAAGCAACTAACATTTCAGAACAACTATTTAGCGTGAAGATGATTTATCTGCAGTACTTTTGTAAAGAAGTGTTCCTTCAAAACTAAAGAAACCAAATTACAATGTAACCATTGTATCCTCTATAATGGCTACATCCTTTTTCTAAAAAGTGCAAGCCAAATTTCAAATGATTATAAAGATTAAAACAGCTGTGACCTAACACTCTTTCCGAAACTATCGATGTTCCCTCAAGGGATTAGGGAAAACATTTTTAAATATTCAATTGTATTTTTAAATAAAAAACAAGATTTCTGAATTTTATTGACAACAGTGTTTTTATTCATACCTACAAAAGAAAACAAGATGGTATCAAAAGGACAATTTACAAACGAATAGTAACATAGCTTTTTAATATACTGTGCCTGAACATCACAGAGCTATGAATCTCTCTTTTCAAGTCTTTATTCACAGAACAGGAATGTGTTCAAATACCAATATTTGGGGGGAGGGGGGAACTGTCCCCAATGATTCAACCTAAGAAGCCTGCAGGGTTTTAAGAATCTGTTATCTTTTAACTAAACAACGCCTATACGATGACTTTTGCAAAATGGAATATAGGCTGGATATTGGTATATTTACAGAACAAATAATGAATATTACCAATTGGCCAGATTTTTAAACTGATAAATAGAAACAAGCCGAACATGTCAGAGTTCAATTATTTGTTAATGCTCAGTCTGAGCACAACACACACCAAGCTGTAACTATGTTCAAGCCACAGTATAGCACTGTAAGGCCCTAATACAATTTTCTATTGGCGAAGATGAAGACCAAATCCCTTTAAAGACAACAGGGAATTTATTCTGCCCACCCACCCCTCCTCTAGGCCTGTAGATTTATTTCTGCATGAACAGCAATTCCATGATGTTTTGATTAAGAAAGGAAATACAAATCAGGCAGTGTTCAGTAAATGAATGTTCATTTCTAATATTTTCAATGAAGATAACTGCCAAATATATATCTTAATTTTGATTATAGAAACCAAACTGAGAAAGAGGATTTTAACTAGCAAGCCTTTATTGTACAAGGTCTGTACCAACAACCTACCTGCATCATGTGCACAGACACACAAGTGGTTATTATTCTCCAGCCTGCTCTTATTGAGAAACATGTACTTAAATCCCGTTTTTATAAGCCAAGCCCACATTGCTATAAATAACTCCATTGTTTTAACAACCTGTTTCCCAAAACTTGGGGGGGGGGGGGGGGGGGGAAGAAAAAAGAAAACCCCGTAGATTCTGTCTCTTAGGACAGAAGAGATTTTCCTGCCATGTTTATCTGGAAATAAAAGGTGAAACCAACTACTATCAACTTTCTCCTGCTAGTAACAAGACAGAAACTTTATTAGAATAATCCCATCCCACCCTCCCCCACTCCCCAACTTTCTCAGACTGGGGAAAAAACAAGAATGAATGAAAACATTTGCTAAAGTTCTCTCTCTTCCTAAAATCTAGGGTGCTACCTACCTGTAAAAGCTGAGTATAAGAGCCAGCTCAAGAAACTCACTCATAAAGCCATTGGAAAGCCTAGTCAGTTGTGGGTATAAATGCAGCTTCAAGACATATTAGCTATCTGCTCACCATCCCTTCAAGAGATTTTAAGATTTTGTTCAGCTTAAAATAAATCTGAAAAATGGAACACTTTTGCTTAATGCAATGCAATGGGATCTCACACATGTCCAGTGAGGAATCTTGATACCAAGTAAATGGATCAGAAGATAAACACCAAGGAACTGTATAGATTTCCCATGTTTATATATATATATATATACACATTTTGTTGTAAGTACAACTTTAACACCAGAGTTGAAATTATGGGGCAGATGTCATTTGTGATATCTTGGGTGAAATCTAAGAGCCATAGAAAACTCCAATAAAAATAAAGTGGAGCAATTCTGTGATTACATCGAAGGTGAAAATGCATTGCAACAGAAAAGAACATTAATCTCCAACACTTACATCCCTTATGCATAGGGCTGGTAAGACATTCAGGAGCTGCAGAAATGCTAGCTAAACTCAAAATTATTTTTACATTTTGTAAAAGTTTGAAAGAATAAGAGCCAAACCAAAGGAATTATCTCCCCAAATTCTCCTATGGCAAATCCAAAGCCTCATTTCATTAGCTGTAGAAAACCTAAGTCTCAATTTCAGTAAGTAAAAATCACACCATATTTAATATTCTGTTAAAAAGGAGGTACTCCTTAGCACCATCTTTTTTGATGTTTATATTACAGAGAAGTCCTCTCCACAGCAATTTTTCATACACAAGCCTCAGACACAATAACAGCTGGACTGGGACAAACCTGCCTTTGTAAGTCTTTCTTTTTTGAGACAGAAAATTTCAGATTACATAATGCAAGGCCATAAGGAAATCAGTTTTCCACAGTCGATACTACTTTTTAAAAAGAAAATCAGTTAACATGTACCAGGACCATTTTTATGGGCACAATTTGAATGGTAAACTCTAAAGCTAACCTGCATTAAGAAAAACATCTCTGTGGAGATGGGATTGAGAAGGGAAGAGACAGAAAAAGTGAGAAAGGGTTGCAAATCTTGACTGATAACCACTAAATGAAGTGGCTTTATTTGCGTGAAGGAGGAGGTGGGGGTGGCGGTGGAGGATACTGATAGCTGGCAGTCTGCCCCATATAGCCCATCACACTGGTGCCAGGAGGCTGAGGAAACTGTTGCGACATGAGAGGCTGTGGCTGCTGACCTGAACGGCCCATCCCTGCATATTGCTGTTGGCTGGTGCTTTGTGAGTTTCTCCCAGCATTAGCAGTGCTGGTTCCCCCATACCCAGCAGCACCATATTCTGCCCCATAACCACTTGTTCCATAAGCTGCAGTTCCATAGGCTCCCTGGGCATAACCATATTGGCTTTGCTGTGCCCCAAATGCAGAAGTTGCATTTCCGTAAGCACTACCATAGGCTTTGCTGGCTCCATTGGCAAAACTGTCAGTGCGATCACGGTCTCGGAAATTACTTGAGTCTCTTCGGCCATCCTTAACTCCCCGGAGCCTTCGCTCACA
This sequence comes from Rhabdophis nuchalis, assembly GCA_039707465.1. Taxonomy (NCBI): domain Eukaryota; kingdom Metazoa; phylum Chordata; class Lepidosauria; order Squamata; family Natricidae; genus Rhabdophis; species Rhabdophis nuchalis. The sequence continues at coordinate 92,408,713 of CM077648.1, read as the reverse complement.
CTCCTCCTGGTACATCAAATTAGGATTGTTGGATGAATTGGTTGTACGGTAACGAGAACGACCACCTGGTAATACATGCATACAGACAGACCTGAACTTAGTAATTTCCACTGAATATTTTCAATACAACAATTAGACATGTTTACTAGTTCATCATGAAGACCTTGTGTAACTTAATAGGGTTTTTCTTTTCTATTTTGATAATACACTGGTTTATTCTTAAAAACAGAGGCAAAAAAAATGAAAATCATTTTTACTTTACTGTTAATAAAAATTGTCATTTCCCATTTCTATTGAAAGCCTACTTTGTTAACCTTATTCTGACATGATAGAGTGAATGGGGTAAGCTATTACTGGCTACAAAAGATAACTTGTGAAGATGTATTATTTATCTTTACAGTTTTTGCTATAATTTTAAATCAGATTATCCAAGAACAGATCAAAAATGCTTAATAGCAGCAACAACAGGCAAGTGAACTGGACATGCAAGTTGTTTCGGGTACAAATGTAATGATTAATTAAAGCTGTAGATTTATTCATACTAAAGGTAAAAAGTAAAGTACTCCCTGCAGATTTTACTCCGCTAATGGTTGCTGACTATAAGAGGGAGGAGTGCATCTCCCTTTCAATGGTCATTGAGTCAGCCCTGTCCAAAGACATTTCCGTGGTTGTGTGGCCAGCATGACATCACAGAATGCTGTTATTCACACTAGTGCCCACTTTAACTATTAAAAAGGTTAGAAACACTATTGCAAGAACTCTCTTTTATGACTAAACTGCAGGAGCTATGACACATAAACAATATTCTAATTTTGTTCTCCAGCATGTTTAAAGTGTCCAAAATTCTAAAGGTATCATTCCAGAGAAATGTCATATAATTTGGATTCCCAGTAATATATATGCTTTGATAATATATGAAACATTCCTGACACATAATATGCACATGTTGGGCTGTGGAAACATATCTCAATAACAGAAAGAATAAAGTTTAGATGAGGCGAGATATACAGGAAGAAATGTATTTGTTTCAAAGAATGATTTATCCTCTTAACAAATTTAAAGACGTGTTATCACATGCTGGACAACCAAACACGGCTTAAAGACACAGAAACAGCTAAAATACTCCAATCTCTTACCTCCTCCACCACCACCACCTCTGTGGTCCACAAGCTGCATCAGTTTTGGATTGATGGCTTGATTGGCTTCTTCTAGAACTTTTATTAACTCTCTAGCCTGTTTCAGATTTCCTGGGGTGAAGAACGTATAGGCAGTGCCTTTGTTGGTACTACGGGCAGTACGGCCAATTCTATGCACATAATCCTCTGAACTGTTTGGATAGTCGTAGTTTATCACAAACTTCACATCTTCCACATCTTGTAAGGCAATCAAAGCAGTGAGGAATTGAGGAGAGCAGTGGAGGATGTGCCAATAGAATGTGGGGAGCACAAATGCAAGTGACAGTAACAAGAGAAAAGAAAAAAAGTTAGTGTTTGTAAAATAGAGAGACAGTATAGACTCTTCCTAACAGAGCAAAAGGCTAAACTAAGATAATTGAAAGCAAAATATTAAGCCAAAGCAGTTCATAATTCCTCTCAAATTCATCCATCTTTTGCTGCATGCATGTCACACACACATACACACACACTGTCATCTCTGAAACCTTGTCATATAATTCAGGCAATTTTGTTCCACAACAGCATTTCAAAAGGGAAATGTCTTGTTTTTATTACAAATGCAGCAAACGTGAGCAAGAGAGAGAACTGCTGAATACTTTAACTCTGTTAGGAGAAGTCTACAAAAACTAGCAGCACAAGGTCACTTACCTTCAGGTTATAACAAGGGATAGGACACAAACCTTTTCCAAAAAAGTTTAAAAGTAATTAATATATTTCCCCTCTTCCTGATATCCAAAAGATATCTCAAGATAGCCAGTTTGTGTAAGTAGATAACTAGCTTATTTTAATCTTCCTTTTAAAAATGCACACTAACATTTGATCACACGTTCATTTTAGTGAAAATTTTAGCATATTATTTACATTGTAACCTGAACAGAGAACCCAGATGTAAACATTTAAAGTCATAAATATCTGAGTTTTCAGAAATGAGGTATTCAGAAATGAGGTAGTTTTGATTTAAAAAAATGACAAACAAAAGCAGTATTACATTAAAAATTAACAACCCATTAAAAATCTGCATTTTACAAAGAATATTCAAAATATATCCAAGATAAAACACAGATTGACTTTTTCTTTTAAAAAAATGAGAAACATTCCCTGTTTTGTTACCAGACCGATGCACACTCCCTCCTCCTGTGGGAAATCGCTGCAGCCGATCCCGTCTCTTTGCCTTTTATTTTTGGCGGCCTCCTTTCGAAAACTCCGCCTTCTGACACGGGACCACTGGAGCGCGGGGAGCATGCATCAAGGGTCCATGGCAGCGAGAAGTCCCCACACACGCTCACTCTGTGAACTGGCTTAGATGCTTCTCTGTAGCCTATTTGGCCGTCAAGCGCCTGAGAACCTGGGTTCACGTAAATGTTTCAGGTCCTCCAACACTTTTTATCCCTTCACAGGGCTTAAAGGGGCCAAAATTGAAGATGCAAAAAATTACATCCAACAGGTCAGGCTGCATCTATTGCCCAGACTGCATCAATTTCAAATAAGAGGAAGGGGGTGGGAGAGAGAGCAAAAATGGAAGTGGGCTGTAGTAGTGGCAAAGAGATGTTATGTCTGTTTCTTATTACAGCAAGGGGGGGCTCCTCAATCTTTCCAGACTCCAAAGTCCTGAATCACACCAAAAAGTGAGAAGGCAGATTTCACAGGGGGCAGCGCGAGTCTCCAACTAGGGTCCTTGGTGCAAAGGGCTTGTGTTAGATAAGGACAGGGCAGCACACCATGTGCATTCACATCTTCATAGCTAGGGCTTCACTGGAGTCTGACAAATGGCAGATTATGGACCTCAATCAATCCCACTATGTACATCCATTAGCAAAATGGTCACAATGAATACCAGGGAACATTTGCTTATTAGGAAATACATTCTACAATGAAGGTACTGGGGAATGGATTTTGCCAGAAAATCCATGAAAGGACAACAAGGAGGGGAAAGAGGAGAAGGCGGGGCCAATTTTCACCTTCGAATGGCAGTTATACATGGCTTGGGACTCAGGAAGACAACATGCAGTTATAATGCAGGTTTCTTACTATCTATCTTGCACTGGTGTAAAATTGTGCTCATCACAGTGTTTCTTCCACAGAATTTGTTCATTCTAAAAAGGAATATGACTACCTGGGGATACTTATCCACTGAGATGCCCCCCAAAGGAATGTCTGATTGTTAATTGGGAGGGGCAGAAACTAGCAAACTCCATCTAGAAAGCTGCTTCGACCACCAATGTAGATATGTCCCCAGACCTGCACTGAGTGATCGGCAGCTGATATCAAAGTTTCTGTTAAAGAAAACAAACAAAAAGAAATTTAATGATTTGACTTTAACAGAGTGAAGTGTAACCAAATTTTTAATGAACAGTGCAGAGGGAAATTTTCTGCCCTGGGGATGATTCACAAACAAGCCATTATGGGGCACTCAACTTACCTGGAAGGAGTTTTCTGAGACCAATGTTCATTTGAGTAGAAGGAAAAACCCTGGTGACTCAGCCAAAAAGCGCGCGCCCCTGTTCTATGTTTTAGGTAGAAGCCTTCAATTTCCAGGAACTTGGAGGAATTCGTCCAGAGATTTGCCAGTTAGATATTGTATTTTTATGAAGTAGCAAACTCTGGGCCCCAAAACAAGCCAAGATGTTATTCGTAACAAGAAACAGACCCTGATACCTTTTCCCCACAGCCTAAGTCAAGTGGAGAAGGCAGAACGGGGAGACTGTTTTCTTCCAATAGTATCCAAATGAGTTGTTTTGGGGAAATATATGAGGAGAAGGGCTGATTTAAGTGTCTAGGCAAGATGCACAAAGAAGCTACCAGCACACAGCAAGCCTGTTTCAAAACCAAAATGTTGCCAACCAAAATATTGTCCTTTTGTTTTATTTAAAAAAATAACTGGCCTCACTCCTTCTCCTAACAGGCCCAAGTTCTACCTGCATAGGTCCAGACATGACCTCAGAACACAGAGAGTGAAACCACATGAACTAGAGGAGCACTGGATAATTTTGGAGATGGCATGGGGGAATTAATTTTATGTGAGGAAAAGACTAGCAACTTGTCATTTTTGAGAAATGCTAACAGGCAACTGTCTTTTCAGTATTTTCAAGAATAGCTTTTAACTGATCCTATGTTTAAAGTACATCTGAAATATTTGAGAAATTACTTTTAATAAAAGGTTGAGTCTACTGACCTCAACATTAACTGAAAACCTTTTAGGAATGTCTTTTCAAAGTTTTTCAAGTATCTACAGCCCTGTTTAAAGCTACTTTCTGAATGTACTAATGATAAAGATTTGAACATTGAATGTAAGCAGCAGTTGAATTGTTTGCTTAAACATCCAGGAGATGAAAGCACTGAAAGGCTGACAGATTTTCATTATAACCCTCCCTTAGAGTTTTTGCTACAACCTCAACAATCCAATTGAGGAAGAAAAGTGAAAAAGAGTATGTGTAAAAAAGCAAAATATGCTCACACATATAAATCTATGTATTGTGATACTGAAGTGGGACTGTAATAATAATGTGCAATTACATTAGTAATGCATTTGGGCAAAAAAGGATTGTTAGAGATATTTGTTCTATCATCTGGTAATTCTGAATAACAACATAATGAATACAGTTCAGTCCTAGCCACCCAGCCACAAAGCTGGAATTAAAGGAGATGGGGTATAGTGGAAGAATTGGGTTGAGTAATTGGACGTCTCTTCTCCCCATTGGCGATCGATTAGTCATGCCTAGGCCTTGCTGCAGACCAAAGCCTGTTCATTAGGAGCAGGAAGAGATTTTGAATATGAAAGAAAAAAAAGATCAATGTTAAAAAGGCATTTCATATATGAGAAAGTCACGCTTTAAAATTCTTTTGGGGGAAAAAATGTCAATCTAAAGAAATGACAGGCAGGAAGCTCATGTGTACAAACCTAGCCCACGAGATGCAACATCTGTGGCAATGAGGATAGGAGCCTTTCCAGAACGAAATTCTGAAAGAAAAGAAAAAGCTTGGTGTAAATCTCTGATTCATAAACACATTTTAAAAACTGTTTTAATATTAATGTTTATATTATGCAATGAAACTGTACACAGCAGCTGGTTGAGTAAAACAGCATTCTCTGAGTAAATGAAACAATCTTTTTTCTACAACTCACCATTAAGCACCCAATCTCGTTCAGGCTGACTTTTGTCTCCATGAATACACATAGCGGGCCAACTGTAAAAAAGAGTTTTGAGTATTCTCAGCTACCACATATTCAAAAAATATGAACCTTTTTACAGTTTAATATAAATGAATATATTTTAAAACCTCAATTTAAACATTTGGGGCATCTTCTAAATCTAAAAATGCCTCATAAAGATTCATTTTTGTGAGTTGCATTGTCATTTGTGTAATTCTAGGTGTTAAGCCTTTTCAATTAGGATGGATCCTGAACATAGAATTTACCCTGGCTATCCAGAGTTTATTAAACCAAGGACTACTAGACAAGGTGTTTACTACAATTTTCAGGAGTTTTAAAGGAAGACTTTTGGTTTGGAGTGCGAAAAATTTTGATTTAAAAATCAGAAAAAAAATTGAGAAACTATTTTTCAAAACAATACCATGCTTCTGAAGCAAGTGATACTTTTTCATACATAGAAACAGGTTTTTCTGAATGAAGACAGAAATCTGTGTTTTTACTTCCTCTGCACTAGAGGAACTTTTGAATCATTTCAAATAACTTAATCAAACTGAGTATTTTATTCCAATATTGGTTGAATCACATGAGTGCTAGCATAATATGCAACTAAACAGAGGCTAATATATATGTGCAGAACCCTTTTGGAGATAAGAGTATATTAAATGATTACATCTAAGGATAACATCAAAAAACATTTGGGAATCAGGTCATAGTTTATCTTTTGCTTATATTGTCAAATTATAATCTGTGTTATTTCAGACATACCATAATTATCTATTTATCCTCTTTTAAACGTTACTTTCATGCATATGTTAATAAGTCCACATTCCCTCAAATTAATGGTGTTAAACTGATACTATTTGTGCCCCTCAAGTTACAGCAGCAACTGGGACTGGAATTTCTAGTCCTCGTCTTGGCAAGATAAGGGACTGCCTTCTCAACTCTCTTCCCTACCATCTTTGTCCTTTTGGCCACCCTACACAACAGCACTCCTCAGTGGTGTTAGTATCAGTGGGACTGAAGCAGAGGCCTAGGGCTTCAACAGTCTCAGTGAGCTACCACTGCTCCTGGATCTCTACTTTAGCCCCTGGACCATCATTCCTATGTGCCATTGTGAAGGGTGGCTAAAAGGGCAAGAGATTTGGGGGAGAGGGGGAGCATGTATGGGAATTGAAGCACTCCTGCAGTTGTAAATGTGGGTGTCCTGGCAAATGTCTGAGTTTTGATCATGTGATTGCAGGAAATGTAACAGCTATAACTTCAGGGACCAAATGTAACTACCATTCATTTAGTTCTGCCACAGCTTCAAATCGTCACTGAAAGAATTGTTGTAATGTAAGGACTACCTTCTTTTCTCTTTATCATTTGTCATGAGCTATAACAAACTTATAACATCTATTGCTATTTTAAATGAACCATGGCATTCTATGGCAACTTTTGAAATACTCAGTCTCATCTATCCTTTCATAGGATTTAATTATAATTCACTAAAACCTGTTTACCATAACATGGTGAGGGGTGCAAAACTAATCTGTCTTTCCCAATTTAACACTAATAATAATAATAATCTTTATTGTCATTGTAAAAATTACAATGAAATTGGTTAAAATGTTAAAATCAAATCTTACCCATCTCTACGCATCCTTCGTGTTAGGTCATCACATCGTCGTTTTGTTTCCACAAAGATAATAGTCTTATTCTCTTTTTCAGCCATAATTTCTTCCATCAGCTGTATTAATCTTTTAAACAAATACAAACAAGAGCATACTGTTTCATTCTTTTCCTGTATATTCTATTCTGTGCACTCCTCTACAATTAATGAATTACTGTAATTGGCTACAATGCTGAATTCCCCCCCCCCCTTTCTTTTGACAGAAAAAAAAATTAAGGAGTTTAGGTGTGTGGTTTGAACTACTTCTATAATGTCATAGCAAATAGCACTGACAATGGTTTTCTTAGTGAGGTTTTTAAATACAATTAAGATAAAGACAGAATAAAAATATTTAAAATGTTTTATAAAACTTGATAAGTCTATGTAACTAAACCATCATAACTCATATAAAAATGCTAAACTTAAAAACATTGATTCTACAGCTAGTCCTCAATTTATGACCATTCATTTAATGACCATTTAAAGTCTAGTCACAGTGGCCTCAAAAAGGCTACTTGACAGCATAAAGCACTTCCAGTCATCATAAAAACTCACACAAACACCATCTGTGGTCACATGATTGCAATCTTGGTGGCTGACAATCTGTTTGCACTTATCAAGATTATCAAATGGCCCACAATGATGTGATGGGTACTCACAATCGTATCTGCTGGCCTTTCAAGAAAAGTCAATGGAGAAGCCAGTGGGGAAGGATGCAAGCCTAAATGTTGGGGGTTGACTGACAAAGTTGCCTACTAGGGGAACTGAATTCCTGACAGGATGGGAAAACGGAGCTCAGATCCCCAAAGTCCAAGCTTCATTCTTGCAATCTGCCAAAGCAGTTCCTTCTACTCACAAGGAAAACTGAACTGCTCTTTTAGTCCATCTGCTTAACAACCAGGGAATTGCTTAATGACAACAACTTGGAGAATCGAGACTATGGTTGCTGAGGAAAACAGTCACATGAGCATTCAGTTTAACAACCACTTCCTTCAACAATTAAGATTCCAGGCTTAGCTAATTATGGTCATAAATCGAAGACTACTTTGAATTTAGATAAAATCTGACATATGATATAACAACATCCATACTTATGATCCTTCTCGTTCTCCATGCACACATCCACTATCTGCAGGATATTATGATTGGCACTCAGCTCTAAGTTCCCCACATTGATCTGGACATAATCATGCAGGAAGTCCTCCGCCAGCTGGCGCACCTCCTTTGGCCAAGTGGCACTCCACATGAGTGTTTGCCTGTCAGGCTGAAAAAACAGACATGTGTTATCTCCAAAGTCATATTTAAATGAGAAGTCAAGAAGAAACCTAAACTATATTAAGAAATACTGACCCGTATCTGATCAACAATTTTACGAATCTGAGGTTCAAAACCCATATCCAGCATTCTATCTGCTTCATCCAATACAAGATATGTACAGCGGCGAAGATTAGTTTTCCCTGCTTCCAGGAAATCAATCAGACGACCAGGTGTAGCAATACAAATTTCAACACCTTCCAAAGAATGGAGCAGAATAGAGAGAGTTCAAAAAGTCAGACAATAATCTAACTGTCATTTACAGGGCTATAGTATTTCATGAACATATTGTCCAACTTCAGTGTGTACTACTAAACAGACTATAACAATTCTTATGTTTATTTAATGAAAATAAAATACCTGTTCTATATCCTTACACCTTTTTTTAAAAAATGGTAGTTTCTTTTAAGAGATTCCCTAATTGGACATGCGTGTTTTATGCATAGATATGCGAAGATATTCCCAAGCAAGCACATTAAACTCCCAATAACTGATTAATCATCCCAAGCTTGTTTAATTTATTTCATCTTATTCCAATACAAAATTGCCATTAGTCACATTAATGTTAGATCACAATTACCCTTTAATATATAAGTTCATCATAATTACCTCTTTCTAAGTCTCTAATCTGGGGACCTTTGGGTGCTCCTCCATATATACAGGTACTCTTCAGTCTTGAACATTTACCATAATCATCAGCTACTTGTTGGACTTGTTGGGCCAGTTCTCGGGTAGGAGCTAAAACTAAACACTGGGAAGGAACCATCCATAACACTTAGTGATATACTTAATTTTTTGGGCTTAAACTTCAAAAGCAGAGCTTACAAAACTGCCATCTACAATTAGATAAATAAGACCCATAACTATGATATAATAGGCAGCCTATAAGCACACAGATCAATAACAACAACTCTACTTGGAACTGCCTATAACAACTATACTTAGTCATTAACTTAACAGCTCTTTGGTCCTTGGTTAGGACTTGAACTGTTAAGTTTTTACCAGCCCCAGATTGTGAATTAAAGATTAAATTTTAAATAATAATAATACTCACAATTGGACCATCTCCCCTTTCCAAGTATGGTTGGTGATTAATATGAACAATTGCAGGTAACAAATACTGAAAAAGAAGAGAACTATATTTCAGTTTTGACAGGTAATTAAGATGATAGCTAATTAGTACAACCATTCTTATATTTTCAAGAAAAGAGCAAGAAGACATTAGAAGCTAAACATAAAATTAAATAAGAAAGATCTGGAATAAGAATGACAATAAGTAAGCATACAATTTCAATTTTAAAAAATCAGCTAATAGCTTCTTCCAGTTTAAGTCTCAGAAGGATATACTAAAAACAGGACAGAAAGAGTAATAATGCACTAGTGTCCCAATGGGATACTTTTTATGCTCCTTGTTCCTGAAGAAGCTGTACTAGTTATACGTGATCATGTAAATTTATGCATGTATTAGAAATAATCACTTAATGACTACAATTGGGATTAAAATCTTGACTGCTGAGTGAAGCAGAATTTAAGCAAGACCCCGTGACCACATCACTCAATGACCGCGATCCCAGAAGTCCCCACTGTGGTCATAAAATGATCTTATGGGTGATTCAGTAAATGGAATCCCTTTTTATGACTATGGGACTGCAGATTGGGGATTTTTGGGCTTAGTGTTTATAGCAGATGCAATTTTAAAATCCTTTCCCCCCCTGCCTCTGTGGGGCTCTCCAAGGTACTTGGGGCTCTGTGCATGCTTGAAGTTTGGCTGCAAAGGTTCAAGCAGATATAAGAGTTTCATCACAGCTTCCAACCTTAAACTGTCTACCGTGGACGTCACCCCATTCCTAAGAGGTCTGTAAGAGGTGTGCACAAGCGCACCAGCATGCCTAATGTCCCTGTCCTACTGTTCCCATTTACTTGTAGTCATTTCCTTTGTTCATGTCCATGTTTATACTTACACTTGCTATCCTGTACATGTTTGACAAACAGACACACAAAGAGTTTGGGATCTTTCCCAACCTCTGCAGAAAACTAACAGACCTAATCTCCGTGTCTGCTTTGAGCTTGGCGGCAAGGATATCCCCATATCTTTGTCCCACTGGAACTCTCTGTAGGGGCAAGGAGAGGAGGACTCCCAAGTTCCATGCTTGATTGGATTTTACAGGTACTAATCAATAGGGAGCACTTTCAGCCACTTCTCAGACACAAGAGGGAATCCTCAAGCAGGCAGTAATCTCAGCTTGCAACATTCCCTGCCAGCATCCCCACTGATCTTGTGGGGAGGCTGACAAAGAAGATTGCATATGTCCATCATTTGATCACAGAACATTGACAACTGATGCAGACAGCCAAAGCACCCATCATGATTATGTGATTGCAGGTGGTGTGGATGGTGGTAACTTTTTATGATGGCCAAAAGTGCTTCATAAGCCATAAAGCACCCTTTCTAACATTGTCTTGACTTTGAATTGTCATTAAGTGACCATTACCTGTACATTCAGGGAGATGACATCCGATACTCCAGCCCAAAGAAATAAAAACAAGCTAAAAGGATTGATGTGGTCTGAGCTACTGTTATGGCCAATAGTGTAGCAATTATGATGAATGCCACGAACCACGTAAATTTTCTCCTTATGGTACCATTTTTTTTTCAATTCATCCACTATGGTACTATCATCATACACCAAAAGATCTTGTATTCATGAGAAATGAATGAGTGCTCTCTCCGTCACTAGAAATGTATGTGATGATACCTTCCATATCCACAACATTTCCAAGACTTTAGCTTCTCCCATGTATGTTTCAATGATCTAAAAGTGATTTACTACTTTAAAAGTCTGTAAATAAATGTCATGATATGTATGAAAATACAAGAAAATGCAAGCCTTCATATTTGCTTTATTTGTAGACATAACCTATTTTTAATAAAAAATTACAATAATATAAAAATCTGGATAAATGAATGCAAATTAATTTCTTATTAAGCCTTGATTCCCTTTGGGATTGATGATTTATTGTACTCTGCCTTGCACTGCACAATTTTTCAGTTTAACTTTTGGTGGCTCAGCTCTGCATCTGTACAATTTCTGTCCCAATTCTGGTACTTTTCAGAATGCATTAGTAGAACTTGCTCTACTATGGCAGTATAAATTATAAAAATCATGAATGCAATACAAGTTATTACAAGTAGCAGAACTTAGATAAAAATTACTTTTGAAACTTAAACAAAATAGTAGATACATACATATTCAATAAAATCTATACCTGTGTTTTCAACAGGCTTGCTTATAGTAATAAACTAAATGAAAACTGGCTGGCTAGTAGTGGGTAGATAGCACTATCACCCAACCTAGTGATGCAGCCCTGGGATGCAAACAGAGCCAACAACTTATCACAAATTTCCATTTCTTCCTAGAGCATAATTACTGGAAAGCCGAGATGACTTGTTCCAAACTTAAAGAAATTAAAATTTTCATTTTGTTCATTAATTAATTACATTACCTGAACAAAACACAATATACTTTTACAGATCCATAGACAAAAGAAAATTTAAAGAAACTGAAATATACATACTGCCAATGTTTTTCCAGAGCCAGTCTGTGCAATGCCCACCATATCACGTCCACTAAGGGCCAAAGGAAAGCCCTGACACTGAATTGGAGTTGGTTCAGTAAAATGTTGGTCAATCAAGACATCCATTACATATTCTAAAAATTAGCAGATAAAAATACACAAGTGAACAGCATGGTATTTATACTGCAAATGCTATATAAGTAAAGCTTGTCCTGAAATACATTTAGATTATAGCATTAATTTCAAAAACTTATTTCCCCAAACTCTGTGTCATTAAGCTCAATTTTCCAGAACTAAATACACCCAGCCAGATAATGCTATTTAGCATGCCCATCGATCCTCCAACACTCTTGTTTTGGGCATAACAGAATACTCATGTGAAAAGTTACACTGATCAAAGTTAAATACTCACGTGGAAAGTTACACTGATGAAAGTTAAATACTGGCTTGGGGCAACCATCTGTCCCTCTTACAGTAATCTCTTTCTTTCTTCTCAACTCTTCAACTTCATACTATTTAGAGTGAAAATTGCAAGCAAAGTGTGAAAAACAGAAATTGTAGTGTTCTATTATTTATTATTATTATTATTATTATTATTATTATTATTATTATTATTATTATTATTATTATTATTATTATTATTATTAGCAATCACTGAATATAAAGTTTCATTCCTTTTACAAGTAATCACCATCTCTTTGTATTCTCCATAAATAATCTAAACTCTTGGTCTAGTAGTTCTTTTGACACAGAACTATTACTCTCCTGTTATTCACTTCATTTTCAGAAGCTTATTAAAATGTACAATGAAATACAAATTGGATTTTTTTTTAAAAAGGAAATATTCAAAACCTTCTCAATTTCATGCATTTATTCATTGTAACTTCTAACAATATAACCTTGTGTATGCAGATGAGCACATGCACACATCACTATTTTTCCAAAAGTGCTTTTTCAAGAGGCAACTGGACTTTCTGGTTTTTCTTTGAAGATGTTTTGTTTCTCATCCAAGAAGCTTCTTTATCTCATCTTGGATGAGAAGTGAAATGTCTTCAAAGAAAAACCATAAAGTTCAGTTGCCTCTTGAAAAAGCACTTTTAGGACAACCGTGACCTGGATGACTGAGAATCTCCATAGACATTACTCCATTTTCTTTCAAATTTGCCATCCAAAGGATATTAAGTAAATCTACAGCAAAAAATTAAACAAGCTAGGTGTACTTAATATACTCTTTAACATGAAAAGTGAACTACTGATTTCCAAAGTAATAAACCAATTAAAAATATCAACAAATAAAGATGTTTAACTGTATTGATGTTTTGACCTGTATTAAATTAGTAGAGCAAATTGTTTTCTCTGCAGATGCATTTACTGAAGATGATGCAATCTGATTAGAAATATTTTTATTTATACAATTGGGTAAACATTCTGAAATGGAAGAAACTGCCCCAACCATTTATGGCCCTTTCCCAACTACACCCATGTATTTTGAACTTGGAATATTTCTCCTTTGGCCAAAACAACACTAGAAACTGCCCTGCAAGGTAGGAAATAGCAGTTAGAAAAAAAAGGAAGACACTTCGAGATTCAGTTGAACAAAATCACTCAACAGCCACCCACAAATGAAATGTATTTTAAAAAAAAGACAGAAAAAATGGATCAGAACAGGACTGTAGATCTAGGCTACAAAAAATTTATTGGCAGAATTTCTTTTCTGCCACCTAGTGGCATCAAAATTTTTGCATCCCTTCTTTTACAATCCCAGATCAGAACTACGTTGACAAAATAAAGAATAGAAAATCTCATTATAATAATGGCGGAAATTCTAATCATTTTCATTGCTACTGCATTTGGAGAGATATTAAAACTGGAGTAGTTTAACAAGACAAAAGTGAAAAAAAAGGCAGAACTTACAGGACTTAGTCTTGCTACTTCCGGGTGCTCAACATAAAAGTTTTTCTCAAATTTGGGTAATTCATTCAAGTCCCACTTCTTCTTTCGCAAACGCTCTCCTGGATTTCCAAATTTTTTAGGAGGCAGAGGGCTACCAAACCTTAACGGATTAGACAGAAATGATTACTTTATTTTCTCTAGCTGATTAACCTGAAATAGCATTATTTTATGAAGATTAAAAGCGTTATTACATTTATGTTGAAAAACATCAACAGCAATGGTAATAAAAGTTTATTCTATACTAGCCATTACCAGCCATGTGTTGCTGTGGCCCAGTCTGGTTAAATGGCCAACCAATCTGTGTGTAGATCTACACCTGCACACACAAACACGTACACACAACCACCGTATAACCCCCAACCTACCTACCTACTCCCTTTCTCCTCCTCTCCCTCTACCTACCTACTGTATTTCTCCCTCTTTCTCTCTATCCCTCTAACCATCTACCTATTGTATTTCTCCCTCCCTCTCTCTATCCCTCTACCTACCTACCTACTGAATTTCTCCCTCTTTCGCTCTATCCCCTTACCTACCTATGAACAGAGTATTTTATGTCATAAAGGATGACATTAATACCCATGGCCCACTGCTCTCTCTGTATCCATCTACCTATCTTTTTAACAATTTTTTACATTTCCGTTGCATGTACCTGGCACAGGTGTGACATCTACACAATCTATATATACATCATTGGTGCCGTATTTGAAAGGAACGTTGTGTGAAAATTTGGAAGCGATCAGTGCAGTACTTTCGGAGATTAGCGGTTTTGAATAAACTCTTGTTACATTTTTATTTATATAAGATAAAATGGCAGATCTGAATTAAGTCAGGCTTAATTTGGACCCTCTGAAAGCAATGGAAAAAATCATTTATGACTGAAAAATGATATTCATTTCATTGAATATGCATGACCAAGTCTGGATTCAATAAAATACAGTAAATGAACAAAAAGTATCACAAAGTGTTTTGAAAAATAATATTAAGACAAAGGATTAAACAAGTTTATAAGAAACTGGAAGTCGTTTGTGGATTTTCTACATGTTAAATAAAATGACAAATAAATTTGAAGGGGATTTGAAAATTAGTTTTAACTTTGGAGTAATCTGTTTTTATGTGTCTGTATATATGTAGATATATTGGGTCCATTTAATTATGAGATAGTTTTCCACATTGGGAATATTTATTTATATATTTATATAATATAGCATTTTCTGTTAAATACAGATGGGTAAATTTATGACTACTTTGTAGAACAGTTATACAAGGGGAAGAAATATATTACATTTTTAATGTATCTTTCAGCACTCAATCCGGAGTTGATTTTTTTTTTTTTTATGTTTAATGTTAGATGTATTGGGGCTTTTTTTCTTTTTTTTTGTACACAAAAGTTTTCTTTTTAAGTTGTTAGTGTTGGACATTTGTTAATCTGTTTACTTTTCTTTGTTTTGTATTTTATCTTTGGAAATAAAAGAACATATTTGAACATGAACATATGTAGAAATGTATATGTAGTTCCATAACAATCTCCAATGGAAATCACAAAATAGGGCATAAAAATATAGAAGAAAAAGTAACTCTTTAATCAATATTCTTTCTACTTTTAAGAGTAACAAATTACTGAAAAACTACATCAAAATAGAGTTTTAATTGCAATGCTAATATCAATGGAGCCACGTAGAAATTAAGTACAGGAAGCCAAGCATTTTAACCAATACAAAATCCACTATCTTCAATTACCTTAGGAAATTTACCTTAGGAAAAGGGGGAAGAGATGCTGCCTAGGAAACAATCAGACAGGAAAGGCAGGAGCTCCCAGTGGTTTAACAATCAAGAGAGAAAGAAACTTAGAAAGGGATCTGCCATTAATAGATCAAGCAGTTAAAGTGACAGCAGGGAAGTTTTGTACTTTCAAACTTGCAAGATTCTGTTAATGGAGTCTTAAGATAGATTTAGCTCATCTAGTTGTGTTTCCTGTCTGGTTTACCTAGGAAGACTGACCATGAGGTTTGTTCCCAAATATTGCTAAATACAGTGAGAAGTATATATTAATGCATATAGTTAAACTTGTATTTGTAAAATACAGTAGTAACATATTTCTCAAAAATTACACTGTAGTGCTCCACCTTTCAGGAAAGTATCACAGTTTTCCAGTTCTTCATTTGAAGACAGGAGAGGGTCAAACTAGTTCACAACTAGTTTGACCCTTGACAGTTACAGTGCTAACAATTATCTTTATTTTAAGAATAGATTACACCATGTAATAATTAATAAGCAGTTTGACTACCTAGTTTTGTGAGTTACAGTGAAAGCGCTAATGTATACAATTAATGATTTCTGCATAAATATAATTAGGATAACTTTAGTAGAGCGCTTCCATTCAGTATGACATTAAGTTTAATTATCAGTCACACTATTATCAATAAATATATCCCATATTTTAAAGATTTATGTTAAAATTGGACAACTGCAATAATGGTACTACAGCTCCCTCAGAATCACCTGCTACAATAGACATCTCTCAAAATAATTAATGTGGCTTCTCATATTGTATGGAACTAATCCCTGGGACTGCCTAGTAAAATATCAATGATTCGTAACTTCCTCTTAATTAAATACCAATCCAAAATATGTTTACTTGGAAGTTTAACTTATTTTATCAGAACTGATAAGTATCTTGAGGTAAAATACAGTGAGAATGCACTTTTAAGGAGGTTGTAAAAACGGGTTCCAAGTTTAGGATGCCCCAATGTTGGGTGTTGATTTTCCATCTGGCTTTTGATTTAAATGAGTGCAGATTTTGATTATAACCATTGTATTGCATTTTTGATTTTGTAAGCTCCCACTTTTCGACTAGAGCAGCTAGTAGCTGCTCTAGCAGCTAAATTTTGTAAGCAGGCAGTACCATCCTTACAAACTTGACAAGAATTTAGACAGAAACAAAGAAAGATCCGATTAAAATATTTCTTATTATTTTTAGATTATTCCAATGCAGCAACTCGGATTTTGGCAGTTATAAATTATTATATTACACCTAATCACAAGGAGATAAAGAAAAACAGGGTATGCTGGGTCAGAAGATAACTGACTATATAGCCAGGGACTCTAACCTTTGAAGGTTAGAGTCCCTGGTGAGTCAACTGTTATATGTAACCGCATGGAAGCCCTCTGCTCAAAGAATAGGGGGGGGGGGGGGGAGAATCTGTCCGGGAGGCGCCTAGTCCTTCAAAAGCCCAGCGCTTCCCCCATCTCCGTCTCTGCCTAGGCCGACATTCATCTGGCACCTCCCAGTCAAACGTTCACCTCCATATTGTAACGCCATCTTTCAGCCACCCGCATAAAATTTTCTGGCAAAGCTTAGAAATACGGGGAGGGAGAAAGAAAAGCAACCCGGAGAGTGAGCCTTTTTTTTTTCTTCATGAGAAAAGGTCCCTTTGTTAAAAGTGCTCTTTTCCTCACGACACAAAAAAAGGCCCAACCCTTACAAAGTGGCAGCCTTCATCCATTACATCTGCTCTCTTCGCACAGCCTAGTATTGTGCTGATTAATTAAGGAGCCCCCGGCGAGTTCCGAGGAACTTGCTCCCAACTTCGACTGTTTCTACATTTCTAGAAAATGGCAGAACCCCGCCCCTCTTCTCGGTGTCCTTCAACGCTTTAATAACTACGAGAAAGGCAGAAACTTAGCACGATCAGCCCTCGGGCAACGCTGGCCGTATCCGAAGTATTTCTGCCTGCCACGCAGCAGGAGGAACCCTCAAGGAGCGAGGAGGGGAGGGAGGGCAGAGATACGACAAAACCCTTGAAAGAAGCCCGATTCCCTCAGTCACATCGTCCTTACCCGCCGCGGTCACGATCGCGGCCTCGGTCACCGAAGCCTCGCATTCTCCCAAGCAGGAAAAGGGACCCCTGTGCGCGACTATGTGAAGGGTAGCGCTGAGAGGCCCAACCGCGCCTACTCTGAACTTTACTGCGGCTTTGAGGCTATAACAACAACTCCCGGGACTTAATTTTCCTAGCTAGACAGCCGTTGGAATTGGTTTTCTGGAGCCTCCGAGAGCCGAGTCGCGTCAGGAGTTGCTTGCCGCTGGTTAAAAAGGAAACCAGCCTTTCTTCTCCGGCCTCCAGACACAAAATGGCCGCCGTCACCCCGGTTCGCCGCCTCTTACGCTGTCGGCCAGCCCGTTTGTTGCGTAACATACGTCCCTTGAATTAGCGAGGAAAGAGAAAGCCTTTCTCTACGCTTATTCTCCAGCAGTGATCGTGTACGCTGATCACGCGTCATAGGAGCGATTTAAGAACATTTCGCTAGGTTACGCCGTAAGCCAGGGGTGGGCAAACTTTGCAACTTTAAGTCTGAAGGACTTCAGCTCCCAGAATTCTCCAGCCAGCTTTGCTGGCTGGAGAATTCTGGGAGCTGAAGTCCTTCAGACTTAAAGTTGCAAAGTTTGCCCACCCCTGCCGTAAGCGATCGAAGAACTCTACGTGCCCATTTTTAATGTATTCTCGAAACACATGTACGCTAGCATCTTAAAAGTAATAAAATACGGAAGTGCAAGTCCGTAGCGGTTCCGTTGCCGTCGCTTAGTTCAGCGCCACATTATGAGTGGGAAAACTAGCTGCCCGTTTTGCGTAGAAATTGGCGAGTTATGAGTACGCATAACTCGCAATGTGCGGAGTAATCATACTTATCAGCTGTATTGAACGAAAAGGCGTGAGGTTTATAAGACAAATAGTTCCAATATCTATAACGTAGAATTGTTTTCCCAATAACTAACCTCCTTTCTTATTTCAAAAATACAGAAACCATTGTTTCCTACAGCTCAGCTTACTTTCCTAACTGAAAGCTATTACGATACAAAGAGTGGGTGTGATTGCTATTCTACTACATGAGGACTGAGCCCTGGGAGGTCTAACCCTCCTGTTCTAGAAGTCCTTTCATATCCCATGCCCTGAGTTGACACCCTACCTTGGCAGTTTATTCTGGCTTCATCTTCCTGGAATCCTTTTTCTTAACAATAGAATGTGAGACAGGAATGCCACTGAATGCCACACACTTTCTACAGACTTTCCTATCAATTACACAGTAGTACATAAGCAGGATATTTTTTTAAGCAGAAGGGTGGTTTTTCACTCATGCTCTGTAAAAAGAGGTTGGGGATGGGGAGGAAAACTGTCTCAGTATGTGGAACTGCCCATTGGTCCAGCCATGCCAAGAGAGTGACTGTTATGGTCCAAAACGTTTGACGGGCACTAGATAATCTACTAAGGCTATAAAAATTTGGTTGTTTCATGTCGGAACTTAACTAATAATGGCCTTGGGGTTCTATATTGGTCCAATAATAATCGCTTTAAAATCATATTGCCTACTGCAACTAATTCACAAATGGGAAATTGATGCTTTCAACTTCTGACTGCTGCGTTAGAATATAAAAAAAGAGAAATAATCTATTCTGGAGGGTCATGCACTTCCAATACTCCCACTTATGTTCAGAATACTCAGTGTTATTTTCTGGTGAGTGACAATATTCAAGAAAAACACAGAGACTTATGAATATTGCTTTAACAGGGAGCAGGAAAAGAATATGCCATAAAATATTTACTTAGATTTGTGAGGCTTATTACATATCCATAGATAGAATAGACTGTATAATTTGCTTTCAAAGAAAAAAAAAGAGTGGCAATTGTTTGATTTTACATGAAGTACATATACGTATTTTAATTAAAATTAAGCAAATATTTAAACTTTGCAAACAATGACTATTCTTGAGTAAAACCAATTTCCAATTTTAATTCCATCCTACTTTACCTAAAAACTCCTTATCTAGAGAGTTGACAAATATTTTTTTTTAAATGATGATCAATTTCTTTCAGGTACAGTAATTCTATATGTTAAAGCTAAAATTAATACACTAAAAGTCCTTAAAATATTTAAGGATCCGCATATTGAGATGTTTTAAATTAAAAAATTGATTCTTATGAGCTCTAGGCTTTTTTCAGATTTTTGAAACAGCAGTGCATTAGTACTCTTAACTCCTAGTAGAAATGCCCTGCACAAAATTAGTGCTGTTATGAAAAAGGTGATTACACATGATTGACTTGTCCTATGAATAATGTAGATATACTCAGCAATATCAAAAAATAAAAACATTTCCAGCAATCATATTGCTACTTCTCAATTTTAACTTTTCTAAATTTGGAATAATAAACATAAGTAACTAGGAACTAAATAACTTTTGATATAATTTGATGGAAGTTTCTCAGTCAGTTTCTAAGATCAGCCTATTCTTTGGCGTCTCCTATTCCTCCAGCAGTTATTGCAAATGTGGCTTCATTTTCAGGCATTTCAGGACTGAAAAAAGAAATAAAAATTAATTATTTTACTTTCCTTTTGGAATTGAGTAAATAACTCAAGAGATACTATGCATGACAGAACTGGCTGCAGAAATCCAGAAGAACACTAGACCGGGGCATTTTGTCCCTATATAGTGGTGGGATTTTTGCAGCCCAGATCTTATAAACCTATACATTATAGTTGATATTACTTACCTTAAAAAATAATGTAATTTTCATTTAGCTTTTCTCATTGTAGAAGCAATTGTTACACACGTCATTTTGAATATCCTGTTACAGTTGGTCCTTGACTTACAACAGATCATTTAGTAACTGTTTGAAGTTACGACAGATTTTTAAAGGATATTTATTATCTGTCCTCTAAGTTACAACTGCTGCCATGCCACCAATTACCATATGACTGCATTTCAGATGGTTCTCTGATGGCTTCTGCAGAAAGCTGATGGAGAAGCTGGCAGGAAAAGTTGCGAATTGGTACCACCTATTGGAAGATCTTCCCTTCCCTCCATATGTGAAACTGATGGTGAGGAAAGTCCTATGATGGGCTGAAGAAATGACAGTTCCTGTCTGTAGATGGAGCTGAGGGCAACTCTTGCAGAGAGCTGGAGAAAAGACGCTCAGATCTTTGTGATCTGAACTTCTTTCTCCCGCCAGCCACTAAAATTCCATTCTGCACATGGAGGGGAACTGGCTACCCTGCCTCCAAAGACAGCTTCTTTATCTGTCTGCTTAATAATCCATATGTTCGTCTCAAAGGTGCTTTTTCAAGAGGCAACCGGATTTTCTAGTTTTTCTTTGAAGATGTTTCGCTTCTCATCCAAGAAGCTTCTTCAGCTCTTCAGAAAAAGCACTTTTGGGACAACTATGCCCTGAATAACTGAAACTCTCCATAGACATAGATAAATCCATGACGACACTATCATTTTTTGTTTTTGGGTTACTTGAAGAATTGGGTTACTTCTTTGTAACCCAATTCTATCAACTCTATCTTCTATATTAATAGCATGCTTCTGTCCAATGTATAATATAGAAGTTAGAGTTGACGATTTCAGAAGAAACATAAACATTTAATGCCATTGAATTGGGTTACAAAGAAGTGTGTGTCATAAAACAAGTAGTGATAGTGTCAAGTATAAAAGGATAATAATTTTGTTCTGGGTATCATTATTATTATTCTGTTGTTTTGCATAGATCCTGAGAACTTTTGCACTGGAGACAAATTTTGTGTGTCTAATCACACTTGGCCAAATATTATTCTAAATGACCTGTTCTATGCTGTAATGTATACTATAATGTACTGTCACAACTGACAGTATATTAAAGTAATTTATTCATATTTCTTAATGCTTACACATTCGTTTAAAAACTAAATCCCAAATAAGACACAATGATCACATAAGAATATGTTGAAGTATAGTGTACTGTACCAGTCCATTTCTTTATTACCTGTCATATATCTTGGCAATGCGTAATTCTCCTCTTCCCTTCCGCAAACTAATCCTTGTTGTAGAAGCATGAGCAAGGATATGTCCTCCAATGGGTTTCTTGGGGTCAGCCTGAAAGCTACATCAAATAACAGAATTATTATATCCAAAGTGGGAAATATGGCCCTAAATTACTGAACATCTTGAAATAATATTGATACATAGTTTACCATGAGAAACATCAATATTAACAAAATAACATTCTTTTAATTCTTTTAATTGTTGTGTGTTTGTCCATATGCCTTCAGGTGAGTGTGACTTCTGTGACTTCCTGCAGTTTGATGGTTTAACCACTATACAAAGTACTCAGTCTCTCACTCTTTCTCCACCTCTCCACTCTCTCCACAAAGTACTGATCATTGGCTTTATTGATGTTGGACAAAAAGGGGGCATAAACTTAAATTTAAAAATAATAACCAATCATTCCTCAGTTTATAGCACAGTCTAAATACAAATGAGAATGTATACAACAAAGCTAATGCTTGACAAAAAGAAATGAATTCTTGACTCAACATTGTTTTCCTGTTTCTGAAACCATTGTTAATTTACCCATCAACTACTATCTTTATGCAAGGAGCCAGGAGCACATCATTTGCAAGTAAGCTCTAATAGCAAGCTTGCTCTGAACTCTGTATAATCTGCAATGGGGAAACAAGATACTGTATGAGTCTCAGTCCCTCTCAGGATTATTGACGGAGAATATGAATCAGTCCAATCTGAGAACACTATAAGTCCACTCTAAAACCAAAAAATAATTTTAAGAGCAGGACTTTTCTCCAGATAAGACAATGAGAAACACAAGAAGTAGTTGCATTGTGCTCAATTTTGCACAGTAACTTTCACCTCATTTCCCCAGATGCTTTTTTAACATTTGCATTTTAAATATAAAGACTCATTTAAACATACCTAGCTTGGACTTTCATTCATTTTTCCTATCTAAACTGATATTCAGGTGAACTATTTCCCTAGAATCCCTTATTAGTATGGTTCAAAATAAAACAGAGTCTTCTTTAGGCATCTAGAGTACCCTTTTCTGTGAATTAAAAATATCATTTAAGAAATCCTATTTCTGTGACTTAAGGCCAACATCAGTAATTTATTGTACTTACGTCATAGTTGCTCCAGGATCAGAAGTCATTTGGTTAGTCACAAACACAGCCACATTATATTCTGCAGTAAGAAAAGTAGGCCAAAAGATGGAATAGACATAGAGAGAGAAAACTATTCTGCTAGTATTCTTGCATTTCTAATACATTATGCCTATAAAACTTTCCGCAATATTGAAAAAACATTAAGATCAGTTTTAATAACCCTAACAGACAAATAAAATAGTATTATGGAAAGTTTTCTAACTTTCAGGTGTCAGGACATCAAATATTTAAATTCCCTATTGCTGAGAATTCTTTCAGTTGAAGTAGGAATATCTGGCAGTTGCCAAGGTTGGAAAATACTAGTTTAAAAAAACCCAGCATTATCAACTTAAAGCAGATCATTAAAATCAAATTAAAAGGTGTTCTGTAAGTCTAATTAAAAGCCAAGTGTCCTTTTGTGGAATACAAATATATAGGGAGTATTACTAAAAAGATTCCATCCCTTATGTCTTTCGATTTCACTGGGATTTTCAAAAGAGAAAACAGTTTACATAAAACCATATGTTTAATCTAACAAATTTTTTAAATCCCACCTTCTGATATTTTCTGAAGTCTTGAGAGCATCTGAGCAAGTTTCTGTTGCCTTTCAGCTAATTCCCCACGACCACTAAAATCCACACGAAACAGTGCCATAATGGAATCTATTATCTATACATTAAATGTCAAAAAAGACATTTGCTCATGAGAATACATTTAAAAGATTAACATTCAAGGAATTGAAGCATATAGTAAACAGTACTATAAAATACATACCAGTAGTTTGAAGATGCCAGGTTCCTCATGGAATTTGCCTGCAACATAATCAAGTAGTTCCATTTGATGCTCACCTTCCAAGGAAGAAATAGTAATAATAATAATAATGCTTGTTTTAAATCAGAAAAAAAGAAGTACTTGCTATATAGACCTAGATGTATAATAGTGGAATTCTTGGTACAACTGACATAACTAAATTTTAGTATATTTACTAAAGGTTGCCATTTTTAAAATGTTACTTTAAAATAATTCCAGAAGAAGCTAAATACCTCATAAATATTTGAAATCCTCTCTTGAAAATTCTGCAAAGTATGATAATTAATATTCATTTCTAGCCGAGGTCACATTAATGTTTATATACCTAATTATAAATTTTACCTATAATTCTGCAATATTTCCATATAGAAGTCATCTGTAATGTCATGCTCAAATATTTAATGTGACTTTCCCAATTTATTTATTTATTTAATAAAATCTAATCTAAGACTTAGTAAGGCCACACATAGAATACTGCATCCAGTTTTGGCCACCATATAAAAAAAAAGATGTTGAGAAAAAGTGCAAAGAAGAGCAACTAAGATGATTAAAGGTCTGGAGGCTACAAAGAAGAACTAGGGGGAACATGATAACAGTATTCCTGTATTTGAGACGTTGCCACAAAGAGGAGGTCAACTTGTTTTCCAAAGCGCCAGAAGGCAGGACAAGAAACAATGGATGGAGACTAATCAAGGAGAGAAACAATCTGGAATTAAGGAGAAATTTCCTAACTGAGGACAATTAACCAGTGGAACAGCTTGCCTTCAGAAGTTATAGGTGCTTCATCACTGGAGATTTTTAAAAAGAGAATGGACAGTCACTTATCTGAAATGGTATAGGGTCTCCTACTTCAGCAGGGGCAGGACTAGAAGACCCCCAAGGTACCCTCCAGCTCTATTCTGATTGGTTGATTGATTGATTGATTGATTGATTGATTGATTGTAACAAGCTTGCAGAAATGTGGTCATATCACAATAACTTCAAATTAAACATTTAAAAGAGTGTTTATACAGAACGCTGTATTAGAAAAAGAGGAAAAAATACCTTTAATGTGAATTTCCTTAAGAAAACAGTCTCTTGTGTGTTATAAACAAACCTCACTGTACATAATTCATATAGTGCAGTGATATGGTTTGAAGGGAAGGCAGTATAAATATTTATTTGGGGAGGAGAAATAAACTGATAGATAATAATGTTCAGATTTTGGGAAACTTTATAACTTAATCTTATGTGAAAGATATCCTGAGTATATTCAAAACAGTAACCCAAATTGAAAAATAGACATAATTCCAGTGATAATTCCTTGATGCATAAATGTTCATTTTTAAAATGAGCAGGATTCCTATGCCATCTTGTTACAATCTTACTAGTATAAGCCCGTGCATACAATACGTTGTCAAGAACTGCCTCATGATCTGCATTGAAACGATCAGCAATGTCACGTAGGCGGTCTGGACGGCTGGAATGTTTCTTAGTTAAGGTATCTGATTTTTAATTGAGTTCTCAGATATATATCTGAATCCCATTCATAAAAACAAATATCCCCTCAAAACTGAGCACTTCCAGATGCTAACCCCCCCCCCCCACTTTTTAGTAACTATACTCTTTTGATTGCCAGATATTACTTGCAAACCAGTCTTGATGTAATGCAAACTTCCAAAACTTACGATCTAAAAATCTATTTGTATTTTGACTTCACTTGGAGGACAAATTACATTCACATTCCATTAAATTCTTCCTGCGTTTATGAACTTTGTCCTCATTTTAGTGACTTCTATATCTCCTACTTCTCAGCTCCTAGTATGCAACATCCAGCCTAGCTTAAGGAAGCAAATTCTGTTTTCACAACTGTTTTCACAATTTTGGATTCAGCTTGATTGACAACATGAACATGTTCTCCATGAGCTCCAGACTCCATGAGCTCCAGACTGATAAACCTCATGGTGATAGTGCTTGTGTTTTGCAAATTGTGAGAACAACATGTATCCAAGGAAGCATGAAGATAGATTGCAAATGAGCGGCATATGGGAAAATCTCTTTCCCATGCATGTGGTATATTCGTTTAATTAGCTTTCACCTTCTTAAATGTGGCTTCTGCTTATGTTGTACGATAAACTCAAATTAAAAATGTATTATTAATACAGCATAGGAAATCCTTTGAAATCCTTTCACCCTGTACAGTCGATACAATATATTCAGGATACAATGTGTTTTCTGTGTCAATGAAAATAATCTTTCCTCCTGTATATCCATCTGTTCCTGGAAGTTGAGCTGTCACTAAAATGAATAATAATAGTAACAAATTTTCAAATATCCAAAATCAACGGGTTACTATCAAAACAATGAATTCTACATTAAATCCCCCTTTTTCTATTGGCCTCTGTATCAAAAGCTCCATACTGTTATGTTAATTAGGTAAGTAAAGATCAAAATGAAAGAGTTCAACTTAGTCTAAAATCACTTTAGAAGTGGCATTTCTTAGGGTAAAATGGGAACTAATGATGATCATGTTTTTGTTATTGTATTTTATATTGGCTGTATATTTGTATTTTCTTCCTTGTATATTGTATGTTGCCTTAAATTCTGTACAAATAAATATTTGCAGATCAGAAGGGAATGGAAATATTGCTGCAGCCCTGGATGAAAATATTCTAGTGGTGCAGGTACTGTTTCCTCCACACCTATCTTGTACAATATAGTAAAATTGAAAACTCTGAGGCTGCCATAAAATGGATGCTGTCAGAAACAATGGAGGAAGTTTCATCTTCATCTGCTGATCATTCATCGGCTCCCTTGTCAGATGGAACATATCAAGTATTCTGACCTGATGACATACCAGCTGCATACTTATTATAATCGTCTTAGCCTGGCTGCTCTTTCCACTACCATGGAGATTCTGATAAGAAAGCTTGGGAGCCTGAGCATTTAATACACTTCTTCTATTGCAATGATTTCGGGAAATACCTTCAGGTAGATGATATTGCTAAGAAACCTGCCAGAGCAGGACTAGAAGGCAATTCTCATAGTTCTTTCCCTCAGAATATGGCTGTTTAAAGGCACAGTATAACTCATTTCTTTGTAATGCAGCATCTTGGGACTTGCTTTCATACTGGGGAGTCAGAAAGGCTATGGGGCTGAAGGCAGGATTAGAGTTATCCTTACCAAGTGAAAGATACAATCCACCACTGTCGAGAAGAAAGCTAATTCTTCTGCTAGTTTAATATTTAGAATGTTCACACATCATGTATATGTGATTTTAAATACCATCAGCATATTTTTGCATATTGAACATGCAGTTTTCAATATAATTATTATTCGATACATACCACAAAGAGTATGCGAAAGTTGGGTTTTGCCTGTTCGGAATTCTATAAAAACAAAAATTTAAAACTTGTAAAGAAGGGAAGTCAGTCATGCAAAGATAAATTAGCTAATTAGTCCAATATTTCTTTATTGTTTTTGTTTCAAAGACTAACACAACCACTTCTTTGAAACCATATCATTTTACTGGCACAAAAGCTCCAGTGTTCAGATGAATTCCCTTTTATAAGGATTTATATATTTACATAAAAATATTTATATTATCACATAATGGAAGGATCAATTGTATATCATGATAATATGCAGAACTCCAATATCCAATGAAATTGATATGAAAACCACTTAGAAGGGACACTTCTGTGAGGGAGGTAGTTTGACAGAAATATGGAGATAGGTATCAGGTTTCCAAAAGATGCCCTAATTAATTAACAGACATGCAAATGCTTTATGAGTTGACAATAGGTTTAAAATATTCTTGAAATCTGAGGAAGAAGATAGTATTCAGAAATGATACAGACAGTCCTCCTGATTCACTGGTGTATAAGAAAGAAGATTGCAAGATTCTGTCACTATAGTATAAGTTTAGTCGTCCTGTGAAGTAGATTTTTCTGATGTGGCCTACCTAGTGGATACTTATCTACTATCTACTTGAAGTTCCATTCACTTCAACTAGAAACAACATTCATGCAGTGATACAGATTTCAAATACTTTAAAGATATTTACATATTATTAAGATGGCATTTATAATTTTAATAATGGATTTAAAAGTTTAAAGCAGCTTTCCCAGTTAGGCAAGCTAAAGATGCTCTGAATGACTAACATGAACATTCACAAGCCGAATATCTTCAGAGAATTCTACCCAACCTGAATGGTATCACACAAAGAAAAATGATCTAGATATACTACAATCTGATATATTTTACTTACATATAGAGTAGGTCCCAAAATGCAATCCAGTTCTAAAAAGACTATGACTTTTAATATTGGCAAATAAATGAAAATATAGTGCCTATTCAATATATTTATAATTCCTATAGCTTTAGGGAATTATTCCCCAATATGTTCACTAACCTCCAAAGGCTTCTGTGATAGCCATGCTTTCAATCCCACCACCTAGGAGTTTACTGGAAAGAAGAAGGAAAACTTAAAATCATGGGATGTATAGGACTGAGACTGGCCAAACCAGGGGGAGGAGATAAACAAGAAATTAGTCTGGAATTCCTACATGGGCTCAAGAAAGCAAAGTCTGAAACATACCCCTTGAATGCCAGTGAACCTTATCTAGTCTCACCCAGACGCAATATGCTGTTTATAGGCTTGAGAAATAAAACACCCAACTGTCTGTTCATATGTGGATCTGGTTGCTTGTATCTGACAGAATGGGAGCTGATAGACTATCTAGGGTGCTAAATTATCTAGGAATAATGTATTGCTTAAAATGAAAAATACTAAAATGTAACTTTAACAATATCAGGAGATGGCAGTAAAATCAATTATTTACTTGATACATGATATTGTAAAAGAGGGAAATATAAACAAGAATGATTAATTAAAATATTCCCTTTTGGGGGTTTTCAGTTTATTTATAAACCAAAGCTACCATTTAAATTTATTAAACTTGTTCCCCATTACAATCTAGTGATTGCCAGTTGTTTATTCTATATATTAATATAATTAATTTTAAAATAATTTGTCCCTTAATAAGCAGAATTTGGCCCATTCTCTAACAGTTTTTCATTTTACCTAATAGAAAGTATAATCTCTGAGACTAAGATTATATGTCAGGGGCACTGCTAAATGCTTAATTATGGTACTGCTGAGGCAATAAGGTAGTGTGATGTCTCCTTTGGACGACTCCTCCAAGGCGTTGTCAGAGGCCAGCTCAAGGGAGAATGAGATAATTCCTGGCACATCAGGAATTACTGATCCTGAACTGCCAGCAGAAAAAGCTTCAACTGGGGACAGTTTGCAGATCAGTGAAAAAGAGGAGGAGGAGCTGCTGCTGTGGTGAAACTCAGAGCACGAACGGCAGAGAAATGGAGGCCTTGCACCGGGAGCTATTTAGCATGGCAGGCAGAGGGAGGCATTGATGAAAATAATGTGTGTGGGTCGTGGCTACATGCTCATTCATGTTTCCTGGGACTCTGAATTTCTATAACCTGTCAGCTAACATGGATGTTTTGCCTGGGGGCTTTATGTTCATTTATTGGACTTACTGTTTGGGCAGCTTACTATTTGTGTTGTGGACTAAATGGCCATTGCCTAGGGAATTAATCTAGGATTGCTCATGGCTGGCTTCAGATGGGACAGTTCTAAAGCCAGGTGAAGAGAACTGCTGGGGGAAGACAAATAAAACCCTCTGAAAAACCACACTGGCATTTGAGTGTGAGTGGGGCAGCATAGATAGTCAGCTGAAACTAAATTAAAATCAAAAGAATAAAAACTAAATAAAATAAAAATAAAAACTGAATAAAAACTTGAGCATGAAGGAAATGAAAAAAAAGTAGGGGTATGGGGTTGTCAGTTTACTAACTCAAATTCCTGGCTTCCAGTGGTAATATGGAATACCATCTTTCGCTTCTCACTATACTCAAAAGCAGTCAGAAACCCTGGTTCCTGGGGGGAAAAATAAAACTATTTAATATGTCTTGAAGTCACAGTCATTTAATATTTGTAAATTGCTTTGTACACTGAACAAATAAAGTAAGTAAGAGCAAACAATTATATAATATTTGATCAAAACTCCTAATCATGTAGTAGTGATAGTATTGAACAGGTTGCCCTTGATCTACTACAGTTTTAGTGACTGTTCAAAGTTACAATGGCATTGAAAAAGTGACATGACAGTTTTTCACATTTAACAACCATTGCAGAATCTCTATAGTCCCAATTAAAATCCAGATGTTTGACAACTGACTCACATTTATGATGGTTGCAGTGTTGCAGGATCATGTGATCACCTTTTGCAACGTTCTGACAAGCAAAGTCACAGGGAAGCCAAATTCACTTAACATCTGTGCTACTAATTTAACAACTGCAGGGATTCACTTAACAACTGTGGCAAGAAAGGTCATAAAATTGTTTATAATCATTAAATATGTATGGAATTGCATTATCCCAGACAGATCCAGTGTGCAACTTGGAGGTGCTCCTGGACTCATAACTCCTGCTCAAAGAGTAGGTAATATTGTGGCTAGAAGAGCCTTTGTGGAACTTAAAAACTGTGTTGCTTAACAACAGACATTTTGGTCTTAATTGTGGTCATAACTCAAGGACTACCTGAAGTTCTGAATATGTTATTCAGTGTAATTTGCATAATACTTAGTGGGGTAAATTTCCAAATGTGCATAGAACAGCTCCTGAATTTAAAAAATCTCAATAAAGTAGTTCATGCTTATTTTGTAAAAAGCAATAACTTTTTTTTACAGTTATATTTTGTTTACAAGACCATTTCAGATTCCTGAGCTGAACTAATAAATTTAGATTTAGTCTAGGTTTTCACCATTGGTTTACTATGACTAGACATTACAAAGATTGATTCCATGCAGGAAACTATCAAAATGTGGTGAAGTAAATTAAAGATATGTATTTGATATGGCAGAATTCCTAACTGAATTGGATTGATTTGTAAGGTGACTGAATCAAAGCAGGATTTGAGGAAGACTGAATCCAAATTACTTTGAAACAATTGGTTATCAATTTGCAAAATCCAATTTCTTCACAAACTATTTGTTTTAAGAAACAGTGTTAAATAGGAAGAACAGAAAAAAAAATATTAGTGCTGGAAGGTATGGGAGCCTGGGGAACAACAGGCTTTTACTGAACCCTGGCAAGACCAAATGACTCTGGGTACATGGACTCAGGATGGGGTGGCACGTAGGACTCTGGATAGGGTGGCACTACCCCAGACAGACATGGTCTGCAATTTGGGGGTTCTCCTGGACTCAAGAATCTTCAAGCCATGGCTAAAAGACAACTTTGGGTTGTGCATCAGTTAGAGCCTTTCCTAGATTAGGAGTCCCTGCACTAAGTCATTCACGCCCTAGTCATCTCATGCTTAGACTACTGCAATGTGCTCTATATGGGGCTACCCTTGAAAAGCATTTGAAAGCTTCAACTGGTGCAGAGTGGGGCGGTGTCCCAATCCATGGGGCCCTCAAAGTGGCCCATGTTACACCACTGTTCTGAGTGTTGCACTGGCTACTGGTTTGCTATAGGGTGCAATTCAAAGTGTTGATTATTACCTATAAAGCCCTTCATGGCATGGGTCCAGATTAGTTGAGGAACCATCTCATTCCTATGGGACAGGTCCACCCCACCCATGCCAGCAGTGGAAGCATGCTGCAGATCCCATCAATCAAGGAATTCTGCTACCTGGGTCCAGGAGAAGAGCCTTCTCTGCTGTGGCCCCAGTCCTTTGGAACATTTTGTCCCCTGAGATCATATTGTCTCCTACCCTCCTGACTTTCTGTAAGATCCTGAAGACCTGGTTCTGCAATTTGGCTTGGATCCCTGATAGGGGAATTTCACACTGGAGGTGGTTGATCAATTAATAGCAGTTCCCACCTCCCCCTGGTATATTTTCCTCCCTTCCCATTTTTAGTTGTAACTTGTATTTTATTGTAATTTTTAATATAATTCTATATATTTATACTTATATTTATGGTTTTATTTTAATATTGTAAGCCACCCAGAGTTTCCTTATAGGGAGCTGGGCGGAAACCCATTTTATATTTAAATACATGTACGTATATCTACACGTACATGTATATACATAATAACGATAAAGAAAATCTAGTGGGATAATTCTTGCTTACTATAAGTTTGTTGGCTGCTTCTTTTATCTTCTCTACTTTGGCTTCCGAAAGTCCCTTCACATTGCATAATGCCCGCTTAGTTGTCATCTGAATCCCTTTGACTGTGCAAATTCCTACTGATTTCAGTTTCTTAATGTCTGCTACATTCTATGAAGGAAATAAACATGGTCTAAAGTAGTGAAAGAAAGATGACCCTGAATTTAAGTTGATCTTCCCAGAAATAAATATTTTTTTGAATAATGTCTTTATCTTGTCAGTCTCATGTTGCCAACACTGGTGGCAAGACCAGTGCTGTAGATTTTATCCTTCTTTCACCAATTAACGTGTGCAGGAGGAAAAGTTATAAATCTATATGCATTTACCGGTATATATGTATAAATTCACTACCACAATCCATACATCAAAAAGGCATGGTGAGGAAAAGACAGTTTTGCCTAACAGTTAAGGCACCAGGCTAGAAACCAGGAGACTGTGAATTCTAGTCCCACTTTAGGTATGAAAACTGCCTTGAGTTATTTATAAAAAATAATGATAGGATTTTTAAAAAAACTAATCAATTATTTACCTTTAAAATATGGTATTTCTTTTACAATGTTCATTTACCATATGTCAAGTATTCTTTCTCACACCAGCCATTCTCTCTCACACACATGTAAACCACTTTCCCAAAAATACAGATAAAAACACACATATGCACAATCTCTTCCTTTTAGCACAGATAGAAAAAAAAAGTATTAGGATAAATATAAGCGTAAATAATAAAAGACAGAAAGAGAGAATTACCGGTATGTTTAAGTGTATCAAAAGAGTTCAAATCCATTGAGAAAACACCCACTTTTGCTGTTGTTATAGTATTATAATTTAATCCCTGAATGTACTTACAATGCCATGCTTCTGTAACAGATCAATGTCCTGGAAAAATGATTCCTGTAACATGAGGACAGAATATTGGTTATTATATTTATTTAGTTATTTATATTCATGTTTTTAAACTGCCCATCTCCCCCAAAGACAGGATATAACCAATAAATAAAAACTTGTATAAAAATTTAAATTATGTTTAAAATGTTTAAAATTATAGAATGATAATTTAAACACCAAAAAGAGGAAAAGAAAAAAAAATCCTAACATGGCCATCCCAATATGGTTATTACAGGTACTATGTGAAGGGATTTCTCAAGCGACTAGCTAGCACCACAGTTGCATGGTCTTCTGTGCCCACACAATCAAGGCTGCCAGAGCCAAGTTTTAACTCCTTTGCAGAAGGTCAAGATACTGAGGGGAGGTGGTTTCCTCATCTCTGAGGATAGGATGTTCTATAAAGCAGGGGCAAGAAGGCTCTTTTCCTAGATCCCACCAGTCAAAATTGTTTGACTGACAGGGCCTGCAGTGTATGTTCTCTGCCTGATTAAGTGAGACAGACTGATGAGAATGGGTGAAGCCAGGTCTATAGGTAATATGATCCTATGCCATGTAGAACTTTATAAGTTATGACCAACACCTGAATTAAATTCAATAAATAAATAAATAAAATAAATAAATTAGACCCAGAAAAAAATGGTATCCAATGCAGTTCATGGAGCCAAGGTTATTATACACTATGTGTCCTCCTTTGGGCACCCAATATGGCCCATATGGCCACACTCTGCACCAATGAAATTTCCAAATACTTTTCAGGGATAGCCCCATGTAGAGCTCATTGCAATAGTCCAATTGGGAGATGACCAGGGCATGAGTGACTGGACGTAGAGCTTCCCTGTCAGGAAAGGGCTTAATTGGTGCACAATGTGGAGTTGGGCAGAGGGCCTTCTGGCCATGGCCACCACCTGCTTTTGAGCAGGAGTCATGAGTCCAAGAAGACTCCCAGGTTATGCACCGGGTCTGACTTGGAGTGCAACTCCATCCAAGAATAGAAAACACCATCCGCTCTCTTACTGGGTTCAGTTAAAATCTGTTGTTACCCAGTCAGACCTCCACAGCATCCAGGCATTGTGAAAGGACATCTACTACAGAACTCATTTAATCAGGAATGGAGATATATAATTTGGTATTGTCAGCATATTAGTAATACCTCATTCCGTGGAGATGGATTATCTCACCCAAAGATCTCATGTAAATGTTGAAAAGGAGCACCGAGCCCTATAGCACATCACAAAGGGGCCATGAGCTGTACTTTTTATTTCCTATTACCACCAGTTGAGACTAGCCTTGGAGGGAGG
The DNA here is from genome assembly GCA_039707465.1 of Rhabdophis nuchalis. Classification (NCBI taxonomy): domain Eukaryota; kingdom Metazoa; phylum Chordata; class Lepidosauria; order Squamata; family Natricidae; genus Rhabdophis; species Rhabdophis nuchalis. Next base: position 92,374,762 of record CM077648.1, on the reverse strand, counting down.
GGAAACAGCACGAAACTGTGCCACCCAACCCAATTCCTCAAGTTGGCCCCAAAGGATGCCATGGTCAAAGGTATTGAAAACTGCTGAAGGTCAAGGAGAGCAAGGATAGAAGCACTACCACCATCTTGCTCCCATCAGACATCATCCATGAGTGTGACCAATGCAATTTCAGGTCCGTTTCTGGGTCTGAAACATGACTGAAAAGGATCGAAATAATCTGTTTTCTCCAGGATCATCTACAGTTGCAATGCCACCACTTTCTTGATCACTTTTCTTAAGAGCAAGTGGGAGATTGGATGAAAATTGTTCAACATGGAGGGTCCAGCAATAGTTTCTTGAGTAGCATCTCTTTAAAAGGAGCCAGCAATACCCACTCCAACAAGGATGAATTTACCAATGCAAAGACTCATCCACATGATACATTTTGATATTTTTAAATCCTTAATCTAATTACATCTGGGAAAAGGTAAAGTATATCTTAAATATATTTAGTACCAATTGTGAATCAGAGAGAACATCCAAGTTATACAGTACCCTGCTTATGACAGTCACCCCATCCAAAGGTAACACAGGAACTAGTTAACAATCTTGATGAATAAATGCAAACACCATCTTATTTAGCTTTAAGTTCAGTCTGTTTCTTCCCATCCAAGTCTCAAGTTTTTAATTAGTCTACAGTCCTGATACCTCCTCAGGTACCAAGTCCAATCCTGTTTAACTTGTTCTCAGCTGAGGTCACCTTCCTGTTGCCAACTAATTCTTATTCTTTTGATGCTGATAAGTAATAACAATATAAACATAGATATACATTTATTATTTGTAGATAAACTATCAGTTTCATTACATTTCTTGAATGGGTTTTTGTCAAAAGGCAGCTTACACTGAAAATTATTACTGAACCAAATATACTTCCATACCTCTTCATCTTGGTCTCCTAGTTCTTCTTGTACAACTTGGTCTTCTACAGATTTCATTGTGAAAATAGAACTAATAGAATTCAGTCAGTGCTGCAGAAATCAATTCAATACTGCTAAAAAGCATAAATAAGCTAATTATTTCATGAGTTTTTAATGTTTACCACATTATGCTAGCCTAGAATGGGCTAAGTAGATTGCTGAAATACATGAACTAAGATGAATTTCATTCAAAAATAAATATACAACTCACCACTGCAGTGATCTTATCTTTGAATCAGCACTGATTTAAATCTTTTCCAAGTAGAAGATTCAAAAGGAGAAAAGAATTACCAACATTTTTGCAACTTAATTTGAGAAATTAGGGGAAAAAAACCTCTTTCACATCCAGTTCACTGTAATTATGAATGTCTATAATAGATGAAGACAGTCGTCAAACACCATATATTTAGTATATGTTTTAACTTTAATATTCACAGGAGGCAATCTGACAGCTGGAAGGCAAGGGAACATAGTCTGGCCAAAGACTAAAACCCATGGGTCGTTGTACTGTTTGCAAGATAAAATTCCAATTAACAATAGCAGTAACAATAAATGTAGGATATACCAATATGGTAATAAAAAATATGATAACAATAACCTAATATGTTCACAGTGAACTTTATTATGGTGCGTTGCATAACTTATCTAATCATCTTCAAATTACACTCCTGTATTATAATTGTGTGTATGTACATAGATGATGTATGTGTACATAGATAATAGATAATTATGCAATATATCTATTATATAGTTGTACATCATATACACATAAAATGTTCGCTTCCATTATAGGCTACATTTTCCTGTCTAAATTGCAATAAATAAATAAACCCTAATAAATGAGAAATAATATATCTTTTATATTGTTTAAAGTGCAACTTTGAAAAAAAAACCTGGTATATGATATACAAGTTGCATGTGACCCTCATCCTAGAACACATTTTAATACAGATTTTCTCTATGGAGGCCAACTCTTATTCTGGCGTCTTGCCTCAGAATGAAAGCTGGAAGCTTCAACGTTTAAAAGTTACCGTACATTTTTTTAAATCACAAAGGAGCTCAGAATGGCATGCCAGATTCTCCCTACTCACACCTGTTGCTTCCTCACCAGACATTCTGCTATGAGGCAAATGAGATGGGTAAAGTTAGGCTCTGAGGTAAATGAAGGTATATGAAGTTTATTTCCTCTCAGCTCTCTCCTCATTTCACCTTCATGCCAAATTATTAGTAACATTTTAGTAATTTTGGAAGTGAATTGGCCTGGGAGAGAAAACCTGGGGTGAGGGGAATAATCTGCAACCTTGGGGACAGAGAAGCTGACTTCCCTTCACTCAAAAGGCTGCTCAGGCCTTACTTTATATGCAGCTGAGTTTAACCCAAGTTGAAACAGATTGGCTTGCAGCTCAGACATAGACTTTGGAGGCAAATTTTACAGCTGCTGGAACCTGAGCTCCCAAATTGGAGGGGGGAAAAGAAATTAGCTTCTCAGACATTGGGTTTAAAAAAAAAATTTGGCCGCTTTGCTATGTGTGGACTTCAACTCCCAGAATTCCACAGTAAATTGCCAAGCTTGGGAAACACTGGCGTACCATTCCAAAGAGCACAGAATAATGGATTTAAGGAAAAGCTTCCTAACAATTAAGAGCAGAACAGAACAGCTTTTACTATTATGATTTTTTTTTAATCTTGTGATCAACTAAAATCTATCTTTCTTAAGGTCAATTTTTCTTGGCATATCTTCAGGAACAACTGAAGATATGCCAAGAACAAGAAACAATGGGTGGAAACTAATCAAGGAGAGAAGCAATTTAGAACTGAGGAGAAATTTCCTGACAGTTAGGACAATTAACCAGTGGAACAGCTTGCCTCCAGAAGTTATGAATGCCCCAACACTGCAAGTCTTCAAGAAGATGTTGGATAGCCATTTGTCTGAAATGGTATAGGGTTTCCTGCCTAGGCAGGGAATTGGACTAGATGACCTCCAAGGTCCCTTCCAACTCTGCTATTGTATTATAAACTTGATCAATTCTGCTCGACAGAATTGCAGCCCTTCAGACACTTGAGTCCTTCATGTCTCCCCAGTTTTTCCTCACAAATCCAAACTTCTAGGCCACTAATTATATTTGGTTGCTCTGCCTATGCTCCAGTTTAGGAATATCCTCCTGGAAAGGTAGTCCTCAGAACCTAATAAAATATTACATTCTGACAAATAGAAAGAAATAATTTATCTTAATTATATATATTTACAATCCATATCTATTGTTGCCATGATTTAATTACAACATGATTAAATTACAACATAATTACAAATTATTATAGACATACTGGCATAATACAATTTTTAATATCTGGAAATAATCTTCTTTAAAAAGAGATGCTCTTTTAAACTTCATTTACTGGAGTTAATATGGAAGAACAAAGAAAAATAACACTTTGCACATTAGGAGCTAAAATATAGAGTTCAGTTAACAAATTAAACATTACAAACTTAGATATTATAATTCTAAAGAAAAGCATTGCTGTTATGTATCTGATTATGAAATTGGTGTTAGAAAAGCTGCAAATAATCCAATTTAGAGTCAATATATATTTAAACTGGGCAAGAATGAAACAGATACAACAATAAAATCAAATGTAATGGGAAAGAATTATACATATCATATTCAAAAGTAATAAAAGAAATTATATCCAGTAACATTCCCAAAACATAATCATATTCTTCCCCCTTAATGTAGTAGCACTCATTTATTTTTAATTAGCAATACATTTACATTTAGTACCAAAGCTAGGTTATTTAATTTTATTTAAATTGTCATCCTGTAACATGGTTCCACTGAATTCAATCAATATCAGTTCAAAAGATCTAGGTTAACTACGGTGTTTCCCGGATGAATCTTTTGAAAACAGGGGTGAAGGTTCTGCCGATCCTTCAAAGAAAGCATTTCTTTCTGTCTTTGTACCTTTCTCTTTTTCATCTCTTCTATTATAGCTTCTCTGCAGAACAAGATAGGAGAAAAATTGAAATTAACTTGAGCATAAAGTAGCAGAAGATAAATTATTTGAATTTTAAGCTGAGAAGAAACCTAGGTTATGATTACATGTCCTGGATGGATGGCAGGTGCTACCGTTAGGTAAGGGCATGTAGGATGCGTGGGGCAAGTTCTTTCCCTCTTCCCTCCTGCTTCAGCCTCGCCTCTTCACCTCCTGTTGTGTGCACAGCAAGCAATAAGGAGGCCAAGTAACACATGGGGTGCATCGATTGGCCTCCTGCTGCTTTTGCAGCCGCAAAAGCGGGCATACTTTGTCCCACCCACCCCACCTCCAACCAGTACATGGGTAGGGGGAGAAATTAAGACCTCCCTGAAAAGAAGCCCTAGCCATTTTTTTCAGGGATCAAAAGAAAATAAGATCCAGTCTTTTTTTCAGGGAAACACGGTAGATAAGATCATCACACAAGATGGTATGAAACAAAAATTGAAAGTGTAGAGGAAGAAAATAATGTGGCTGTTACAAAGCCATGTCTACATACAGAAACAGTTTTAAAATGTGGGCATTTTATGCATAAAATTATATAGTTTCAATATACACTTTTGGGTACCTGTAAAGTTCCTGATCATGTTGGTTCTGTTCATCAAATTTCCTCATTTCTCTGTATCGTTGCCGATAATATTTTCTAAAGCCTTTTTTCTTTTGATGGACGGTATGAAAACCTTCCTTGATCAGTTCTGCATATGTTTTGGCAGAATCAGTGAATTTAAATGTAAAGGAAATTTCTACTCAGAATTTTTTACTTAAGCAAACCACACATAAAAAGTAATGGGTTCCCAAAATGACCTAGATATTTGTATGAAATTAAACAATGCATTTCTCAAATACTTAAATACTGGAAAAATGTATAATAGTGAGCCAAGAATTTTTCATTAATACTTCCCTTCTGAACATCATAAGGATATGGCACTGATTTGTGTATCTCCCTCCTAGAAAGAAAGATGTCACATCCTGATTTTGATTCAATACCATGTTTCTGAAAGTAATGTTGTATTAGTGGACTATGACCACTAATATTGAAGCGATGCCACGAAAAGTCAGGACCAGGGCAAGCTGGGTGTGACTAGAAAGTAAATAAACATGACTATTAGATCTGTTACTAAAGCAACATTCAGAATGAATAATTTTATCAGGTGAATGATTATGCCATAACTTTGGCAATATATTTAAAACTGTTCACAATCCCCTTTAGATCTTGTTTTTGTATAGTTGTCAAGAAAGCTGCTAGTCAGACTCCAAGAATTTGATATGATTGAACAGAAGAAAAAAAGTATGCATATTTTGGAATATCTATAATTTAAATAATTTTCTTCTAAAATTCTTTTATGAATTTTGATAATTTTTCTCTCTATATATAAATTTTCTGACATTCAATATCCAACATATCCTAATTAACTATTACACAATTCATCTAAATATAGCCAGTCTTTCTACATGAGTGATGCTTATTGTCAGGCTGACTCTGAACCCATCACAATCTCAAGGAAACGTGAATATGAACATAACATAATATTAAACAACTCTCAGATTTGTAAAATGTTTCTGGATCATTAGTTCATTTTAGACATATTACTTTCATTGCCTGGGAGAGAGCTGATTTATTTTGCTACAAAATAAATCAAGCAAATAAATGTTGAAATAATTGAAAAGAATTAAGTTATCAAGTCAAAGTACGTAATACATTCTTGTATTATCCCGATCTATCCATAATTACTTTATTTTAACATTTTTATTATGCATAAATAATGTCACCTCTCGAGGAAGTATAGCTATCTTTGGTTTCTTTTTCTCGTGTCTGCTCCTTGTAGCTTTCTCATTATCCTCTTTAAGCTGGTCAATATTTGATGTACTTTGCTTTATTTCTAAAAAGAGCACACATTTGATAAGTATTAATCATTTATTATATATTCAATAAGTATTAATCATTTATTATATATTCAAATAACCATCAATCAATAAATAACATCTACAGTTTACTTTCCAAAGAAGTTGTGACTCATATTCAAGTATCGAAGAAAAAACATAAGAACATAAGAACAGCCTTGCTGGAACAGGCCACAGCCCATCCAGTCCAGCATTCTGTCTCACACAGTGGCTCCCCATTTGCTTCAGGGTATTCCCAAGCAGATGTCTTCACCTGCTTGTGATTCCCTGCAAATGGCATTGAGAAATATCCTGCCTATCTCTCCATCCCGGAGGGTGTCCTTAGGCATCCATAATGATAGCCATTGATACCCTTGTTCTCCATGAACTCGTCTGAAAGATGACTGCATGGGTGAGCAAATACATACAGTATTTTATTAGCAAACTGCAATCATAATTTTTCACTACATTTTGACTTCCTTCCGGTTTGCCGGAGGTGACGGACGGGTCCTCGACTCGTCTGCCGCTTGGTTGCTCCGGCGGCGCCTTCGGGGGCAGGGGGCTCTTGCTAAAGTGCCCCCACCGCACGGCCGGCTCGCGATGAGTCCCCCCACCCCGACGGCGGTCGGGGGGGGTGGCTCACGCCTCGTCCTAGGCGCCGGAGAACGAGTCGTGGGGGGGAGTTCCTCTTTCGTCCCCTTCGCCGATGGAGAGCCGGAACAGCTGCTGCAATTGAAGACGGGCTGAAAGCCGGGGCTGAAGGCAACACCGAGGCTCCGTTATTGCTACAGAGTGGATTGTGAGTGATTCAAAACTAATGCTTTCAACTTTCGCTTTAAAAGAAGGAGGAGGAGGGAGTTTGTAAAACCCCTCCTCGGAAAGGAAAAAAAAGCGGCGTTTTAAAATGTTCCTCAGGCTTGGGGAGGTGGAGAAATCAACATCCGATTTTTAAACAACAAATGAAAGTCTTTTACTTTAAGATTGATACTGAAACTTTGTATCTCTGTCTTGCAACAATTGCTATGCACTTTCACTAGCTCTCCGCGGCTTCCAGAGGGGCGGGGAAGATGGCGTTCCTTTGTTCTCAGTAAGAAATACTTCTCTTTAAAATGTGCTGACACTCCCTCATCTTTATGGGACTGAACTTTTCACCACTGGATTAAGGCAATGGACTTTTAGGATGCCTCCCAGATGTGCCTTCTTTTTTTTCTTATTTGACTGTTCTTAAAAATTGTTTTCTCTCTGGATTTTAAGCAAAGTGTATTCTAAATTTGGATTTTTTTTTACTCTTGTTCTCTCCTCGCCTCACGGAGTACCTCTCCAACAGACACCATATTAGTGACAAGAACTTAACACTTTCATTATGGCTTCAAAAAAGCAGCCACACCAACCTAAGATTACTTTCAATGTTATCCAAAGAAACGGAGGTGGAAGCTACACAGTTATCAGCAATAGAGGAAACTCTTCAAAACATCATGAAAGAATTAAAAGAGATCCGGAAAGACAATGTTAGCTCAAAATTGGAACTTTTGGAAACACAGAAAGCACTAATGGAAAACAAACAAAGAATTGATGGACTGTAGGGGGGGCGGCGGCCGAGATGAGAGGAGAAATAAGTAATTCTCAAAAGGAAATTGTGGATTTAGCTGGTCATATGTCTAGGATTGATTTTGAAAGGATGTCTTACTTTTTAAGGTTTCAAAATGTTCCTGAAGCTGCCTCTGAAGATTTAAAAGATTTAGTGTGTACGATGTTAGCAGATTACACTAAAAAGAGCAAAGAAGATATTTGGGGGGACATCGATCTGATTTATAGAATTAACTCAGCATATGCCAGAATAAATGAAGTACCCAGAGAGATACATATTAAATTTGTAACAAGGTCACCGAGGGATGGGATCCTGAGAGCACAGAGAGATGGTCCCTTGATATATCAACAGAATGAGATTGCCATTTTGAAACAGATCCCGAAAAAGATTAGAGAAATAAGAAGGAAATATTCCTTCTTATCAAAAAGATTATATAAAAAGGGGATCTGGTTCAAGTGGTTGATGCCCGAGGGAATGTTAGTGTTCTGGGAGGGGGGGAGAGTAAGAATTAAAACAATTACAGAGGCGGAAGCCTTTCTTAAAAAACACTCCCCAATCCTGGAGGATGAAAATGGGGGAACAGGAGGGGCCACAGCTCCGCCCACTGGAGGTCAGGGAGAGGAAGACACAATTGCTAAAAGACTCAGATCTCACAAATGACTTTTTTCTATATAGTGTAACCTTTATCTGGATGTTTATAGAAACAAATGATTGATTGCATGAATATAAAATGATATATTTGTATCTCTTTCCACTTTGTAGGGAAATGAAATGAAAAATGTATTGTATTTCCTTTTTTTTCTGTATGAAGCCTCGGAGGGGGCTGACACCTCCGACATAGATGTATCTCTTTAACACACCTTATACCCTTTTCCTGTTTTTAAAAATTTGTAAAAACCAATAAAACCTTTTTTCACACAAAAAAAAGAATTTTTCACTACATTTATTACCATAGCCTGAAACTAATAGGCCCCCATAATAAATTTCATTCAGATATAGTTGGAGCTGTAGAATCATAATTTTCTCAATCGCTTTATTTGAAAATTGAATATTTGAGACAGGCCTATAATTAGAAAACTCTTCCAGAAAAATGGAGTGCCGATTTGTGTAGGGGGTCATCATTTATTTATGTAGATGAACAGTTATATGTCTAGGAATACCTGTATTAGATTTATATGGCTGCTTATCAAATCAAGGCAGCATAAATTACATATATTTTAGATGTGCAGATCATTAAAAAATGAATTCAATTTTCTACCTTCATTAAGGTTTAGCAAGGATTTTATAGTTTTGTCTTTTTAAAGAATCCATGGAAAAACATGTAATTAATTGCATTCATATCTTATATAGTAATATACAAAATCTTTCTGCGAATGCTGTTCAAAATCTTATAGCAATAGCACTTAGTCTTATATACCACTTCCAGCTATTATTTTCACTCCCAAAATTATCAGAAGTATTTTAAAGGGGATCTGTGATTGTTCTGCCAAACTGAAAACAAACACACTTATTATGGTGTGCAACAACACAAATCTCCTTACCATCCCTTCCTTACCAAGGGAAAAGAGAAAAGAAGGCAAGACAAGAGCTTTGGGAAACTGGCTACTGATATGAAGTTACAAAATTATCAAGCTAGCTGAAGTTCCAGAGCTAGGAAGAGAGAAGAAACAAAAATGCTTGTAATCAACGGAGAAACAAAGAGCAATTTTAAAACAATTGTAGTTTCACAGAGCGTTCATCTGTAAATTAGTTCATCTTCAACCATGCTAATGGTACAGAAGTAAATTCAGCTTCAACCTCAATAATACATGAGCAAACAATCGATACAAACTCAAAGTAAACCGCTCCACACTCAATTGCAGAAAATATGACTACAGCAGCAAAGTGGTCAACGCCTGGAATGCTCTACCTAACTCCATTGTTACATCCTCTAACCCCCACAGTTTCAACCTTAAACTGTCTGCCATGGACCTCATCCCATTCCTAAGAGGTCCGTAAAGCAAGCATGCATAAGCGCACTAGCGTACCTATTGTCCCTATTCTAGTGTCCCCATTTATTTGTATTCATTTCTTTCGTTCATGTCTATGTTTATATTTATACCTGCTATCTTGTACATGTTTGACAAACTAATAAATACAAATACAAACCAGTGCAGAACTTCTGTGCTTCCATACAATTCTTATGGGAAAATGCAGTACTTTATGATCTAGACATGTGCTAGACAAGCTTTGTGATAAGTATCAGCAATACAAGATTATTCTATTGTGAATTCTCTGCAAACCAACTAAATGAAGCATATTTGTATCTTTCTGTCATAGGAATATGGTTGCATGATATATGAAAATAAGATACTTTTTTTATAATTGGAGAGATGATGATGATATCCATTCAGATTAGAGATTAACAGAGTTGGAAGGGACCTTGCAGGTCATCCAGTGCAACCCCCTGCCCAAGCAAGAGACCCTACATCTGCCTCTACCTAGGATTGAACTCACAACCTCCTGATTGGGAAGCGAGAGCTCCAATTCAATTGGAGAGAGCATTCTACATTATTATTGCTTACTTAGCCTGAAAACAAAGTCACACATACATAATTAAAGCTGATATTATAGAAAATTCTGCAGATGTTACCTTCACTTTCCAATGTTGAAACGTTTTTGGAAAGCTGTTTTTGATCTTTTTTCCCAGGCACAGGTTTTTTGCCTTTTTTAGTAGATTTGTTAAATGTTTTCCTTGTTGGAATCTATTTCAATATCAGAAAAGGAAAGATATAAAAAAACATAAATATCAGTTCATATAAGAATATCCGACTTTAATAAAGAGAACTGGAAATGTATTACAATCTGATTTATGGGTTGGCACAATTTTCAAAGAAAAATAGAGTTTAAATATATTTGGCAATCTAAGATCCTCTGCTCTTTGAAAAGAAGCAAAATAATTGTGCATGATAGCTTGCTACAAACATTGTTTTGATTTTTTTTAAATGTATTTTTATGGCAGTGGGATTCAAATAATTGTTCTCTGCCCTAATGATAGGCTGGGTAGGCATAGCTGGGTTGTTACTGTATGTGACTGGGTGGAGATGGCCAACTTGATTGGTCTCACCCTTAGCAGTTTCTCCTTAGTCCAACTCACAATAAACAGCACAATAAAATAGCACTGTTCTATTATATAGAATAGAATAGAATAGAATAGAATAGTTGGAAGGCATCTTGGAGGTCTTCTAGTCCAAACCACTGTTAAGGCTGGAAACCCTACACCACTTCAGACAAATGGTTATCCAATCTCTTCTTTAAAACTTTCAGTGTTGGAGCATTTACAATTTCTGGAGGCAAGTTGTTCCACTAATTAACAGTTCTAACTGTCTAACTGGTTAATTATGTTGGAAGCAATGTCCTTCTGGGTTCAGCTCCAAGTGGGGAAAAAAGACACTGGAGACATGGAGGCTGCATGGAAAGATGGACAGGATCACATGGTTTTAGGTCCTGAACAGAAAATGTGATCACATCTTCCAGATGTTGGGTGAAAAACAAGAGAGCAAAGAAGGGGCTTGCTGGGTTTTTTATACTCTATTTCCTGTTCCTGTGTAAGAAATGTATTCTGAATGGTTGTTAGACTCCTATGGGGCCATGCAGGGGCAACTCTGTAGGCTAGCAACGGCGAACCTTTTTAGGTTCACATGCCATAAAGAGGGGGAGTGCGGGGGGTTGTGCACCGGCGTACCACACCCATAATGCAATGTGCCCCCCCAGTGTGCATGCACACATGACAAGCGCTTCCCCTATTTTTACATGCTCTTTTTGCCCTCCCCAGGCTCCAGAGGCTTTATAGGAGCCTGGGGAGTCACTTCTGGTTTGCTCGTAGCATCGTTTTTAGTCCTCAGGAGGGTTCAGGAAAGCTCCTGAAGCCTCCGGGGGGGGGCTGTTTTTGCCCTCCCCAAGCTCCTATAAAGCCTGGGGAGGTTGAAAAATCACTTTAAAAATGGCTGAATCACCTGGCCAGCACACGCATGCGCGTTGGCCAGCTGACATGGCAACGCCTTGTGTGCCCTGCCAAATGGTTCCATATGCCACCTATCGCCATCACTGCTGTAGGCTGTCTTGAGTCCAAAGTTTGGTTGAGCATTGCTTCTTCCCAGGTACTCTGTGGTGAGATAGGTAAAGGGTAATACTATCATACCTTAATCCCATCACTTTGGAGCTGAAGCTTTGTTATGTAGAATAGACTGGCTCGGGCATTTTAATGGCCATTAAGGAAAGTGGGGGCTATTGAGAGTGAGCCTGTTTCCTGCCTAAAAACATGTTTCTCCATTTCTGATCCAGGGAAATATGTTCTGCCTTTTTAATATTTCCCAGGATATTTCATTTTTCTAGGAGAGGGCTGGGTGCTAACTTCCTACAATTACAAATGAGCAGGAAGATCTGAAGTGTGTGTGAGTACTGGCTGGCTGGCTGGCTGGCTGGCTGGCTGGCTGGCTGGCTGGCTGGCTGGCTGGCTGGCTGGCTGGCTGGCTGGCTGGCTGGCTGGCTGGCTGGCGGGCAGGCAGGGAAGATTGACTATTCAGCCAATTCGCAGAACTCCACAAAGAGTTAATAAAGGGCATTAAATTCAGCTTTATTTGATAAATTCTTTTCTTTTTCACATCCCAAATGAAAAAAAAAGCTTTATCTCCAACTCCAATTCATATTTTACCTTCTGCAAACGAGTCTTTCCTACAGAACTGCATTGCTTGTAGCTTTCAAACGATATACCCATTCCTATAGAAATGAAACAAATGTGAAATTTAATCAATAAAGGCTGGTATATTCTCCCTGCCTTGAATCCAGTGCTGGCTCTCTACATTCTATTGCAATCTATTTTCTCTAAGGCATATTATGATCAGGGTTGTTTTAACTTGCCATTTATATTACAGTTAGTATGATAGAGTGGGTTAAAAAGTAGTAAGAGGACTGGCAATAGCTATTTACATCCAGATGCTCATCTTCTACAAAATCTCAGACAGATTGTGCATTATTTTTAGATTTATTTCCTATAGCTGATTTTGCTTTAAGATGTATGTACTATTAATATTTTTACTAAAATTTTAATTTTGAAAACTCAAAATAAAATATGGTAGGTCTAATTTGTACTACTTTAGGCTATTGATCTAGCCAGCCTTGCATTATAATCTGGCAAGCAGAGTCAATATTTCTTATGTTCGCTATTGAAATACTATTAATTGGAATATCTAAAATTGTAGTCTTCTGCAAGCAAATCATACATTTAGCACTAATCCATGACAACTATACAAACCTTGATTTCATTTTGACTCCTTAGCATGGTTGAACTATAATAAAAGGGGGATCTGGCATATTGTTTAAATGTTACTGATGTGATGTAATACTTTATAATAATTCATAATGAGAAACTACTTCATGTAAATCAATGGGCATTTTCCTTTACATAAGAAAGAAAACATAAATGTTATCAGGAATTTACCAGTCCCTATTTTTTTCTTTCTTGACATCAGATCTTCTCTCCTTGACCGTTCTGGTTCCAGTTGGGAGTAATCCCATTTAAAGAAACTTCTTGGTTCATGCCGTGTACCTAACAAGGTTGTGCCAAAAAGGATTCATAGTGAAAATCATTATCTAGTGGATGATGTTAGTATAACTTAGATTTTATGCTGAAACAAAAGGAGTGAGAGGAAGAAATTGTTGAAAGACCACTATTAAAATTTAACGAACCAATTGAACACAACATAACCTGTTTTAAAATAGCATGTTGTATCTGATTATTAAAAATCATCTAAAGAGATTGATATTTATTGTTCCCAAGCAGTCTCGTTTCAGGCAGCCAAGAGATATAGTTTGAGCACTACATTTTTTTTCAGATTATGAACCACCTGGATTCATAACTGGAAAAATGCCTTGGCGCAGGGGTGAAATTCAGCAGGGTTTGACAGGTTCTGGAAAACTGGTAGCAAAAATTTTGAGCAGTTTGGAGAACCAGCAAATACCACCTCTGGCTGGCCCCAGAGTGGGCTGGGAATGGAGATTTTGCAGTATACTTCCCCTGCCATGCCCACCAAGCCATGCCCACAGAACCGGTAGTAAAAAAAATTGAATTTCACCACTGCTTTGTCGCATACACCTTGCAACTTAGGCCATCCAAATATGTTGAGATTTCAACTCATGATTTCTAAGCAGCCAAGACATCACAACTGAACTTTAACTCATCTGGAAGATAGTAGATTATGGAAGGCTGGCATGTAATATATTTTGATAGAAAATGGCAGCCATCCTAACTAAAAGTATATTAGCTGCCTAGAGCAGTAGAATTCCAAGTATTCAAGCAATTAGAAATATTTTGGAGAACCTTTTTCAGATTTTTTGCCTGACCTACTGCAGGACATTAGAACAACTACGGACCTCCGCTCCTTCCGTCAGAAATTAAAAACTCACTTTTTCTGCTTGGCCGGCCTAGGTTAGTCTCTACCTCAGGGGTTAGGGAATGTTAATTTTAAAATGGGGATTTTAGTACAGGGACAGTTGATTTAATTTGTTTTTATTGTATTTATTTATGTATATATTTTATGCTGTTTTAATTTTCCCTGTGCACCGCTCCGAGTCCCCCTGGGGAGAGGACGCGGTATAGAAAAATAAAATCTATCTATCTATCTAACTGTTAAAAGGTTATACCACAAGAAGTCAATAGAACACTACAGTATAGGTGTGGAGTATATTGTCTTCTCTATAAACAGCATTCTTCCATATGCCATATTACATGCTGTGTTTTTTCCCCATAAAGTTACATAGTCAACATAAAAAAGACTGTGCTTAAGAAATACAAGGACAAATTATCTTGGCATATAACTAGTTGAAACAACAAAGAATCTTAAAACATTTTAAAGAATTGTTATTATGGCACACTTTGTTCTCTAGTTCACAAAAACCTATGCCAGAAACAACATTTTTGTTGCAATAGTTTAAAAAACTATTTTTGGGAAGGTGCAAGTAGTAGATTCATCCTTTGGTTCCTATCTAGGATGAGTAAAGCAAATTGAGGGGCAGTGATACTTCACGTTTTGAAATACCAAATGATTAAAAAAAATATGAATTCTTGGTCAAAACCTATATGATCCATTCCTTGAGTAAGGATATGATGGCATCTAACCTCCCAGCCACTCGAAGAATACATCACAGAGCTGGGCCTTGAATTCACAGGTATTAAACCAGGACCTCGGGAAACAGGAGCAGAAGCAGATGTACACAGCTTGACTCAGTAGTGATGGAAAAAACTACAAAATCAAATAAAGCAGAAGTGGGAGAAAATCTCAAATTTATGGCAATTGTATTTGAGAATTTAATTTTCTCAGTCAATTAATTCTTAACCCGTGTTATAAGAATATCAAACCTCCTTAAAACCTTTTCAAAAGTCCCCCAATTAGAACTTTAATGATTGGCAGAAAATTGTCATCTTCTCTCCTAACCTTCTGTAAGAGAGAAACTGGCAGAGCTTGGTGGAAGAGTCAAATGGGAATTTAGTCTAGAATCCCTACGTGGGCATGAAGGTGAGGTCCAAACCCCCTTCCTTAAATACTGTTGAGTCTTATCTAGTTTCGCTCAGGTACAAACTAAGAAGATTTCTGTGCATAGGTTTGAGAAATGATTTCTTTCAGTAGCAAGCATTGCATAATTATTCAAATGGTGATGTTGCATCTAGTTTAGTTCTCAAAACCATAGCTTGCTACAAGGGTAAGGATAGAAAATGCCTATATACTGTTGGATGTTTAAATGACAGTAAAAATATGTAGATAACTACATAGATGCTGAATTGGTATTAATGAAAACTAGAGAGAATTTTCACATTCAGGTGAACTTCCATATTCCTTGAAAACCAGATCCTAGAAATAATTATTGTACGAGAGGAAAATTGTTGCCAGAAATACTGACCACTTATGAAAAAAGAATCCATAGATGAATTCATCTTTATTTTTATCTAATTTTCCTAGGAAGAGGAAGCATTAGTAATAACTGGAAATCAAAAGAGATGGCACAAATTTTACACAATAAGAAGCCTTAAGTTAATAATTGAAAAAGAAACCAGAGTTTTAATATTCAGTAGTGTCCCAGTTTTAACCCTTACATTTAAAACTTCTTCCTGTATTTCTAAAACTTAGGCCATATAGTCTTAAGATTTGGTTTAAAAAAATAACACTAATATGGCTTCTAGTCCTGTATTTCTTAAAATCTTTACTCACCTTGAGGATGCAATCCTGATTGGAAGTCCTGTGGTCGCCTAATAGAATGAGGGCATAATTATCTGCAATGCGTTCAAACAAGTGCCCCTGAATTTCTTGATTTGGCTATTGGGAGAATTATAAATTACAGAGTTATTGAAGGCATATTTATTTAACCACAGTGTCATGGCAATGGAATATTAGGAAGGAAAACTAGTTACAAGATTCTTAGGGTAAAGGCAAACTGCCATTAGATAAAATGGGACTGCCTCTAAGAAGTACAGATAGTCCTTGATTTACAACAATTCAAAGTTATTAGCACTGAAAAAAGTGACTTATGACCATTTTTCACACTTACGAACGTTGCAGCATCCTCATGGTCATGTGATCAAAATTGAGACTCTTGGCAACTGATATTTATGATGATTGCAGTGTCCCAGAGTCATATGCTCACTTTTGCAACTTTCTGACAAGCAAAGTCACTGGGGAAGCTGGAAAGAAGGAAGGAAGGAAGGAAGGAAGGAAGGAAGGAAGGAAGGAAGGAAGGAAGGAAGGAAGGAAGGGGCAGGGGAAGGGGAGAAGGATCATATACTGCAGTGATGGTGAACCTATGGCACGCGTGCCACAGGTGGCACGCGGAGCCATTTGGCAGGGCACGCGAGGCGTTGCCCGTCAGCTGGCCAGCGTGCATGTATGTGCTGGCCAGCTGATTCAGCCATTTCTAAAGCCATTTCCCCCCTCCCCAGGCTTTATAGGAGCCTGTGGAGGGTGAAAACAGCCCCCCAGAGGCTTTAGGGAAGCTCCTGAAGCCTGTGGAGGGCCTCTAGGGGGGCTCTTTTCACTCTCCCCAGGCTCCTGTAAAGGCTTTGGAGCCTGGGGAGGGCGAGAAAAGTATGGGGGGGGGAGCGCCTATCATGCATGCATGCACACTGGGGGGGTGCATTGCATTATTTATTTTTCATATTTATAACCCGCTCCCATCTCACAACAAGGGACTCGGGGCGGCGAACATAGAATTAAATCAATAAATACAAAATACAATACATAGATATTAGATGCCTGTGTTGTAACCGTTTTTAAAACCCTCGTTTATAATTGGCGGTGCTGGGGTTACGCAAGGCCGGCTAGTTGGAAGAAGTGAGTCTTAAGACATTTGCGGAAGAGGCGGAGGTCAGTAATGGTGCGGATTTCAGGGGGCAGGTCGTTCCAAAGGGCCGGCCCTGCCACAGAGAAGGCCCTCCCCCTGGGCGCCGACAGTCGACATTGCCCGACCGACGGCACCCTGAGGAGGCCCTCTCTGTGGGAGCGTGTCGGTCCCAGGGATGTATGGGGCAGGAGACGGTCTTGCAGATAGCTAGGTCCCGAGCCATGGAGCGTTTTGAAGATGGTCGTTAGGACCTTGAAGCGCACCCGAAAGACCACAGGAAGCCAGTGGAGCTCGCGTAGGACAGGTGTTATATGGGAGTGTTTAGGCGCTCCCGTAATTATCCGTGCGGCCGCATTCTGGACTAACTGTAGTCTTCGGGTGCACTTCAAGGGAAGCCCCATGTAGAGAGCATTGCAATAGTCAAGTCGAGATGTGACGAGTGCTTGAGTGACTGTGCGTAAGGCTCCCCGATCCAGTAAGGGACGCAATTGGCGCATCAGGCGTACCTGATGGAATGCCCCCCTGGCCACGGCCGCCACCTGGTCTTCCATAGTCAGCCGGGAGTCCAGGAGGACACCTAGATTGCGTGCCTTCTCAACAGGGGCTGGTGTTTCGCCCCCAATGACCAGAGTTGGAATAATCTGGCTGAAGCGGGGTGCCGGAAGCCACAGCCACTCAGTCTTGGACGGGTTGAGCCTGAGTTTGTTACTACCCATCCAGATCCGTACAGCCTCCAAGCACCGGGACATAACCTCAACGGCATCATTGGGGTGGTCCGGGGTGGATATGTACAGCTGGGTATCATCAGCGTACAGATGATATCCCACCCCGAAACCACGGATGATCTCACCCAGCGGCTTCATATATATGTTGAACAGCAGGGGCGAGAGGACCGACCCCTGAGGGACCCCACATAAGAGGGATCTAGAAGTCGACCTCTTCCCCCCCGTCAACACATATTGTGACCGACCAGAGAGGTAGGACGAGAACCACCGTAAAACGGTGCCTCTCAGCCCCAACCCCCCCAGTCGGCGTAATAGGATACCATGGTCGATGGTATCAAAAGCCGCTGAAAGGTCTAATAGGACCAGGATAGAGGAAAATCCTCTATCTCGTGCCCTCCAGAGATCATCGACCAATGCGACCAATGCCGTCTCGGTACTGTGCCCGGGTCGGAAGCCGGACTGGCGCGAATCTAGATAGTCAACTTCATCCAAATGTCGTGGAAACTGTTGGGCCACCACACTCTCAACAACCTTCACTAGAAAGTGGAGGTTGGAGACGGGACGATAGTTTTCTAATAATGCCGGATCCAGGGACGGCTTCTTGAGGAGGGGCCTCACCACCGCCTCTTTCAAGACGGTAGGTAAGGACCCCTCACTCAGAGATGCGTTGACAATGCCCTGAAGCCAGCCTCGTGTCGTCTCCCAGTACAAGCCAGGAGGGACACGGATCCAGTAAACATGTGGTGGCCCTGAGTCTCTTTGACAGCTTGTCCATATCTTTGATAGTAACAAAGTCAAACTCCTCCCACAATGGTATCTCAAGAGCTGCTTTGGCACTCTCGACAGGGCTATTGACAATGGAGGGTAACTCGCTTCGAATCCGAGTGATTTTCTCCTGCAGATAAATCCCAAATTCCTCTGCTCGACCCTGTAAAGAGGCTTCTCGCGGCCTCTGTTGGAGGAGGGAGCGGGTTACCTTAAACAGGGCGGCAGGGCGGTTTTCTGCGGATGCAATAAGTGTGGCACAATATTCACGTTTGGCCAGCCTTATTGCCACTAAATAAGTCCTAATGTGGTCTCTTATTAGTGTTCGGTCGGATTCAGAGCGAGATGATCTCCATCTGCTCTCTAGGCGTCTCTTGTGGCGTTTCATCCCCCTGAGCTCCTCGGTGAACCAAGGGGCCCAGGTGGTTCGTCGCCGCAACAGAGGCCGCAAGGGCGCGACTCGGTCCAAGGCCCCGGCGGCCGCACTTAACCATGCAGTCACTAGGTCCTCAGCCGAGTCGCGGAGCAAGTCCGCAGGAATTGGCCCAAGCTCCTTCTGGAACCTTAACGGGTCCATCAGGAGCCTGGGGCGGAACCATATAGGAATGTTTGGTTCCGCCTCCTCACAGTGAGGTGTGGCGGTCGGAAAGTCGAGCCGAAGGAGAGCGTGATCTGTCCATGACAGGGGTGTGATGACTAAATCCCCTACTCCCAGATCACTACTCCACTGACCCGAGACGAAGATGAGATCCAAAGTGTGTCCGCCCTCATGAGTAGGGCCTAGAACTACCTGAGTCAGGTCCATGGCTGTCATGGAAACCATGAACTCCCGAGCTATACCAGAGGTCTCACCTGCAGATGGCAGGTTAAAATCCCCCATGACTACAAGTCTGGGGGTTTCAACCGCAACCCCGGCTATAACCTCAAGCAGTGCGGGCAGGGCTGTTGTTGTATTGCGAGGAGCCAGGTATACAACTAACACGCCCAACTGCCTCCCTAGGCCCCACTTCACAAGGAGGGACTCACACCCGGTCGTCTGAGGGACTGTGGTCTCCTTTGGCTCAAGACCTTCCCTAACCATGATCGCCACTCCCCCACCCCTCCCTAAGGCCCTGGGCTGATGGAAGGCTCGGTATCCTGGTGGGCACATTTCTATGAGGGGATGTCCTCCCTCGTGGCCCAACCAGGTTTCCGTAATGCCAATCAGGTCCGGGTCCCCCTCCAACACAAGGTCATGTAAGAGAGGGGCTTTTTGTACCACGGACCTGGCGTTGCATAGCATCAGTCCAAGGCCCCGGGTCTGCGGTTCTTGCTCACCTAGTCTGCGATGAAGGAAAGGGGAGTTGGAGCGCGTGATCACCTGTAACCATCGGCCACGACGCTCCAACTGATGGTGTCCATCCCCCCTTCTACCGTCCCTGCCCCTGCCCCTCCCCAAGACCGTATTGATGGCAAATACCCTGGTGGGACCGACCCTCCCTCCATCCCCCTTCGTCTTTTCATGGGTGTGGCATGCCGGCGCACGACCCCCCTACCCTCCCCCCTCTTACGGCACACTAGCCTAAAAAGGTTCACCATCTCTGATATACTGTATTGATTTTTCAAAAATGTGATAGACAGACAGACATGATCTGACTCTCTCCTCTTGCATTATCCTGGTAGTAATCTTGTAAGTTTGATGTCCTTGAATTGCAATATTCAATATTTTTGAGATATATGAACAGATATGACTTTTTCTCTCCCCTCCACAAAATTGTTAACATAATGTATTAGTGAATACAATAAATATGTACTTCACTGGCTTTAACAACATCATTGTTAACATTAATTAACACTATATGGTGCAGAACCACAGAGTTAGAAAGAACACTTAGATCAGTAAGCTACAGGTAGTCCTCGACTTATGATTGCAATTGAGCCCAAAATTCCCATTGCTAAGCAAAGACAGTTAAGTGACTTTTGCTCCATTTTATGACTTTTCTTGCCACAGTTGTTCAGTGAATCACAGCAATTGTTAAGTTAGTAACATCGTGTTTAATTGAATATGGTTTTCCCATTGACTTTGCTTGTCAGGAGGCTGCAAAAGGTGATCACATGACCTTAGAACACTCTACTGCCAATTGCCAAATGTCTGAATTTTGATCATATGACCATGGGGATGTTGTAACAGTCAAAAGTGTGAATAACAGTCATGTCACTTTTTCAGTGCCGTTGTAACTTTGAATGTCCCTAAATGAATGGTTGTAAGTTGAGGACTACCTGTGCTGCTATTAATGCAAAAACCCAAATTAAAGCAATAGTTATAAGACTTTAAAAAAACTGTTATAGTTTTTCTTTGCCAATATTTTAAAACTTTGAACAGGTTATTATAATTTTATAGAACTTATTAAACGTATAGATGGTGCTAAATTTGGAATACCATTATTTTAAAACAAGGGGAACAATATAAAAATGCTGACCCAAAAATGAAAAACTGGTGAAATGGAATTTAATAATCTAATCAATAACCATTCCTTATCCTTACATGATACAAGTGCAGGAATTGCCACCAGAAACTATCCAGCAAAACAGCCTGGGAACATGGAGTGTCAAAAAACCTGTGCAGCATTTTCACAGCCCACTTCGTCTGCAAAGAAACAAAAGAGTAACAGCTTAGTCTAGATCTGTGTCCTCTCATGTTATGATCCCTCCACAAGTGCGGAACTGCAATTCCACGACTTCCCTCTATGCATGGACAAAGCCTGGCAATAATGGGACTAGCTATCTTGTACCGCTGGAGGAAGTAAGCTGGGAACTATTAGTCAAAATATTCTCAGAACCAACTGGAAAGAATATTTTACGGTATATTTACTCCTGTTCTATCTTAGACCTAGAACTATATTAAGCAATCATAGCAAGAGGTTTAAGTTATCTTGAATCTAAGCTCTCCAGACTTTGAGCTAATTTAAATAAGTAAGCATAGTTAAAACTTGAAAAGAATAATTAAGATCATGCTCTCAACTGAATCCATTCAAACTATAAAACTAGTTTCATCTCAATCTGTAAATTTCAAAAGTTGTTCCTTGAATTCTTGATTTTCTATTCTGATCTCTGACCTGAAATTTCCAGTTCTGGATTAATGACAAACATTTCACTAAGAACATTTTTAATCATACTAGGACATAAGGGAAGATGAACTCTGGTGGAGCACAGACAACCTTTATCCTGTGTAACTGGGCAATGACAAGTCTTTTGTTTGTATCAAGTGGCTATGTCTAAATACTCTGTTAATTAGAAAAGTAACTATATCTACTGTACTCACTTGAATCTGAGCAAAGAAAAAAAACTGTGCAATCACCACCATTGGGCATTATGGCTACTTATAAATATCAGGTGCTAATAGACATTAAAACAAGTAAATATATGATTAATCTATCCCTACTATTTTTACCCAGAAGATAAGAGTATTGCCACATGAACCTGAAGGACTGAATTACCTTCCCAACTACAGTTTTACTCTGAGCACGAATCACTTTCTCCAAAATGTCATTCATGTCTATTCCATTGGGCAATGGTGTGAGTTCTCCTTCATGATATCCTGGGTAATGATACAACTCTACAAGTTTATTCTTTTCTGTGATCATCTAGGGATGAAAGGAAGAAATAATATATGAGAAACATAGGAGGCCCACAATTTAATACGTTCTACTCAAGCAATCTGTTCAGGGGAAAAAAAGAATGTCCTCCTGCCTAATAAAACAGGTGTGGTTGGCTACCTTTCAATCAAATTGCAATATTGCTCAGAATATATTAAACTCAATGTAATGTGTTAGTAAATAAGTCAGACTAGGGACTCACTATACCAAGCAAATTAAACCCCAGTTATTCTTGTAGCAATGACCTACAAGAATATCAAGCAGGATTCAAGTCTCAGATCTGATTAAAGGAGACATTGTAAGAGGCTAAGTAAAATGACATATAGAGCTATAAGCTAGAACATATTACTTTATACTTCCTGATCTTTATAGAATTTATAGATTAAATCTGCTTGCACAGAGCATGACTGTGGGCCAAACTACATTATTTATTGGTTCTTTTAGGCATTTCTTTTCCTAAAAAAGCACTATTAGGAGATTTGAATTTGATACATATGACTATTAAAGGGACAGTATTTTAAGTTTTTTCCTGAAATACAAGTGGTGCACGATGACAACAATAAATTCTAACTCCTTAAAATTCTACATTATTTCCATAACAATGTTTACTATTATAATTATGAAGACTGTGTTTTATTGAATTATTAATTTAATTATAATTATTAGGAAAATAATATTTTATTTTTGTACAGACTATATTATAGTCCAACTTCAAACCATGAGATTCATAACTAAGGCTAGATCTTCCTTTAGCAGGAAAGAATAGCATTAGTGTACCAAACGAAGCCATATAAAGTTATTCCAGGTACCGCTATGGTGAAATTGAAACAAAGTGTGGATCCTGGTAGATAAAATAAAGTGAGCTGTCATTTATAGCAAAGAGAGCTTACTTTTCTGGGCTTAGCAGCAAGTTCAATTAGAAGAAAGATTTTCTCAGGGGAGGTAAGGATTATCTTCCACACATAGTGATTCTAACAAAATTCATACCCACATGGTCTAATAATTATCTACCAGGTGTTTCATTTCATGCTTGGTTTGTTCTTCAACCACAACTCTTATTTACAGTATGGGGTTGATATAGATACTGGGTTGTTTTTTACACTACATTAAGATAATGAATGTAGAAACATTTTGAATGTAATATGGAATAGTGTTATGACTTAATTAGAAGTCATTAACATCCACTAACGTTCTATATAATGTGTAAATATTTATACATTAGGGGTTGAGGGAACAAATGGAAAGGAAGAGGAGCATCTATTAACTATTCCTTTTTCTTTTTTGAAATCTATATATAATGTTTCCTTTCTTCTCTCTCATTTCTTTTCCTTTTATATTTCAACATTTTAACAATAATTTAAAAAAATTCAAATATTCAAAACTATTGTCTAAATCAAGAGTAGGGAACGATTTAACATCTAGAAGTGAGGCCAAATCTTCAGTGTGGCCATAATAAAAAATGAATATAAATATGTCTGTATACTATTAAAATTCTCTTGTCTGTAACTTTTAACTTTGTTGAAATGGTGTAGCATAGGACAAAATATTTTCAACCAGAGTACCTCATATGGGCTAACTTAGGCAATCCCTCCAAAATCTGGGAGCCATGACTCCTATAGAACTGAAATTTAGCAAATCTTATAAAATTATCATAAAATGTTTTGTTACATAATGCAAACCATTATAAACATTTCTTGGGGTCAGTTCCTGATATTTGATTGTATTATACAATTCTGCTAAAGGTTTGAGGAATCTGGTAAGGAAATATCTCTGAAATGATGATCCAAGGGTTCATTGGTTATTTAATGTTGCATATACATGGAGAAGGCTTTTAGGTTTTTTTCTTTACTTTCAGAGTTTCTTGGTTTTTTTAATAACTACTTTAATATTATTGTAGAGGATTCTCACTATGCTTATGAAGGTATTTTGGCTAAATATGGTGGGAAATTATACTGTAGAGTTGCAGTAAGGAGAAAAAATGTTGGGCCATAGATTGCTTACTCTACTAAATGCTAAATACTATTAGGACACATTTATAATATTTTTGAGACATGAACATTATAGATGTTTTGTACGGAAGCTCTCAGAATTCCAAGTAATCATAATAAAATATTTTGCAATATCAGCATAATGATGAAATAGGTTACAAATTGTAGTTTAATAGTCACTAAATATAAATATCCCTACCATGCATGATTTCTTCATAGCATACATCTCACAGTAACATTTGTATTTCCTAACCATTAAGAATAATATAGCTTTTAAATACTATATATTTATAGGAAAGAGTGACTTTTGATTTGTCATTCAGTATCATACCTTTTTCTGAGCTATTTTTTTCTGATTTCTTAAAGTACCGGCATCCGAACCAAGCCTTCCATACTTCTGCGTCACGACCTGATCCTTCTCTGCAATGTAAGATAAAAAACACTCCTATTGAGCACCTGAATAGAAGGTCATATAATATGCAATGTAATTGGTATGTAATTATCCAGGCACAGAAATGTAGACTTATTCCATGCCAATTGTTTGGTTTTGTCATGAATTTAAAGCTAGAAGGAGCTTATTTATACACAAAACTATGGCTGTTGTAATTTTGGTATTAGCTCTGATTCATAATACTCTGACAAGCCAAAATTAGGACCATTGCTATGTCACCATCCCCAATCATTCTCATGCTCCAGGATGGAACTTATGAAATTTTGAAGATCTATGTTGAACAGATGGTAAAGTACACATCTAAGAACAGTTTCCTCAAATATTCTGGATTCTTAACTATGGTTACTAGAAGAGCAGTTTGATCAGACATATGATTTAACCAACAATGACTAAAAGGGATATTTTTAAATATGATGCAATGAAACCTTACATTTGAAGCAATTAAGCCACTGATTTAATATTGTCATTATGCTTACCTTTCCCCTTGCTTAAACGTCTTCCTTTTCTAGGACTCCTCAACCCTGGATACTTCCTGTGCATCATATCCTCAATCACCTTCAGTGATAAGAAAAAGATAAACTGAGTCAATTTTCATTAAAAGTTGTGAAATGTATCTTATTTGTGGAGAATTGTAAAATAAAAAATTATCTATTCTGTAATTCCCATTTATTTGAAGAATTAAAATACGACATCCCCTCCATCAAAAGGAATTTTAAAGTGCTTGCCTTTCCTAGAATCATGTTCTTCATTTTCAGTTGCTCTATACATTTTCATGTACTTAAAGAAATCCAAATGTCTATATTGCTAACAATGTTCAACCTGATAAATAATTCATTCAGGTGGAACAGGAATGATTTAACTATGGCATGAAGAATAGCAATACAACAAATAACCACTGCTACTTTTTCCCAAAGATTGATAACTATTTTTATGTTCTTGTGCTACGTACATTTGTACATAAGTAATTTCAAGCTGAAAAGCCTTCCTTATTTAAACTGTTCATGTAGCTGCGTCAGCTTGGTATGTACTTTTTATTTTCTGCATCTACTCAGCTATATAAGTGTATTTAATTTAGAAAGAAAAAAACCTGCATTGATTTTCAGGTTGTCATCAGAAAGGCTAAGCAAAGCACAATTCCTAAATTGCTTAAAATTAGATCAGAAAAATTCTGGAATTCTGCATGTTAAAAGTGCTCCAATATTTCTTTACTTACCACATCACTACTGTCATATCTTCTCAGTCCCAATTCTAACTTAGATATTTTTTTATTCACATTGTGTATATTGCCAATGACATACACTAACAATTTTGTTAAGGGTTTTTTCAAAAGTCTATAAAGGGAGATAGTATACAAATCTTGCTGGTATTTCTGTTTCTTTTTCCTTTAGTTTAATATTGCTTTTTAAATATGATATGCATTATTTTATTTTTGGAGCCAGTCAGGTTAGTGTAGTGGTTAAGGCACCACGTTAGACATCAATATTTTATCACAATTAAAACAATCTAGTTTGTTTGGTTGCAATGTATTTTTCATAAGAAACACTTAATTCATAGATCCAATTCAACTCTCTTTTAAAATAAACTGAGTGGGGACTTGGTCCAATAACAACTTGTATCACAGAAGCAACTTTCTGCTAAATGGAAATATATATATATATATATATATATATATATAGATAGATAGATAGATAGATAGATAGATAGATAGATAGATAGATAGATAGATAGATAGATAGATAGAGATAGAGATAGAGATAGAGATAGAGATAGATAGATAGATAGATAGATAGATAGATAGATAGATAGATAGATAGATAGATAGATAGATAGATAGATAGATAGATAGATAGATAGATAGATAGATAGATATAGATATATAGTTAAATTTCTTTAAGGGATGATTAATAATTAATTAAATAATTAACAATTATAATTAACAATATAAATAATTAACAATATATCCACTTCATAGATATATAGATATATATATATAGATAATTGTTTCCACAACTTCCTGTAAGGGCCCCAATTAAGGGAGGAGACATGCTGTTTCCCTCTCTGCCTGTCGGCTCATCACCAGAGACCATCTAGACAGAGAACCATTTTTTAGTTACGTTGTGTAATATTTTTTAGATATGTGTTAGTTTTTATAAGCTGATCAATAAATTTAAATTTGAGAGACCAAGATAGATCTATTTCGAGCTTATTAGCTCTCATCAGTTGGCCACACCTCACTGGGATTCGTGGAAACAGCATGTCTCCTCCCTTAATTGGGGCCCTTACAGGAAGTTGTGGAAACAATTATCTATACTAAATACTCCTGGATTAGCTGATGAAACAGGGTAGAACCGATTAGGCTGGAGTGCTAGGCTTCTGCCTTGGATTCATTACAGCCCCGGTTCGAATCCCAGTGGGGTGTGGCCAACTGATGAGAGCTAATAAGCTCGAAATAGATCTATCTTGGTCTCTCAAATTTAAATTTATTGATCAGCTTATAAAAACTAACATATATATATGTTGCTCCTGGAAGCACCAAGCCGGAAGCACCAGCCTGAAGATGATGAATGAGATTTCATCGAAACGTCGTGAAGATACTTCCAATTCTACGCGGGAGAAAACCCGAACAACCAAAGACCTACATACAAACACCCGCGAAAACCTCAGAAAACACACACACACACACACACACACACACACACACACATATACAATACAATACAATAGCAGAGTTGGAAGGGACCTTGTAGGTCTTCTAGTCCAACCCCCTGCATGGGCAGGAACCTTATACCATTTCAGACAAATGGCTGTCTAACATCTTTTTAAAGACTTCCAGGGTTGGGGCATTCACAACTGCTGGAGGCAAGCTGTTCCAGAGGTTAATTGTTCTTACTGTTAGGAAATTTCTCCTTAGTTCTAAGTTGCTTCTCTCCTTGGTTAGTTTCCACCCATTGCTCCTTGTCCTGCCCCCAGGTGCCTTGGAGAAAAGTTTGACTCCCTCTTCTTTGTGGCACCCTCTGAGATATCGGAACACTGCTATCATGTCTCCCCTGGTCCTTCTCTTCATCAAACTAGACATACCCAGCTCCTGCAGCCGTTCTTCATATGTCTTAGTCTCCAGTCCTCTAATCATCTTGGTTGCTCTTCTTTGCACTCTTTCCAGAGTCTCCACGAGACTCTATATATATATATGAAGTGGATATATTGTTACAGCTTCCTGTTAGGCCTATTTTAAGGGAGGAGACAAACTTGTCATCCTTCTCTGTCCTTCGACTCAACCTAGAGACCATCCAGACAGAGACCTATTAAATTGCTGCTGTCTTTTTAGATATGTGTTAAATTTCTTTTAAGGGATGATTAATAATAATTAATTAAGAGACCAGGATGGATCCATTTCGGGCTCCTTAGCCCTCGTCAGCTGGCCATACTTCCCTACAGGGATTTGAACTGGTGCTCTCCAGCATTCGAAGCAGGCTTCTCTATGCCTTGAGCTAACCAGTTTCCCTGATTACATCATCCTTTCTACAGGACTTTATTGGATCCATCGAATGCTGGAGAGCACCAGTTCAAATCCCTGTAGGGAAGTATGGCCAGCTGACGAGGGCTAAGGAGCCCGAAATGGATCCATCCTGGTCTCTTAATTAATTATTATTAATCATCCCTTAAAAGAAATTTAAAACATATATATATATATATATATATATATATATATATATATATATATATATATATATATATATATATATATATATATATATATATATATATATATATATATATATATATATATATATATATATCTACGCGGGAGAAAACCCGAACAACCAAAGACCTATATATATATATATATATATATATATATATATATATATATATATATATATATATATATATATATATATATATATAGAGAGAGAGAGAGAGAGAGAGAGAGAGAGAGAGAGAGAGAGAGAGAGAGAGAGAGAGAGAGAGAGAGAGAGAGAGAGAGAGGTCTTCATGCAAACTTCATGTTGTTTGTAATTAATTAGTGGACTGCTGCTGTGGCCTAGAGATGGAGCTCTCATCTCCCAATCAGGAGGTTGTGAGTTCAATCCTAGGTAGAGGCAAATGTCGGGTCTCCTGCTTGGGTAGGGGTTTGGACTAGATGACCTGCAAGGTCCCTTCCAACTCTGTTAATGAAAAAAGGATACAGCGTGGAAGGTCATCTAAACTGCAACCGATGGTTTTGCTTCTCTCTTCTTGGGTTGGGGGTGGCAAAATCAAGAACCCACTTAGGGGGCTTAAAAATGCTTTAGTATGTATGAAATTCATCCTGCAGAAAACATTAAAAAAGGAAGGAAAGCATAGTTTGATTTGAAACACACTTTTATTCAGTCATTTTATTCTGAATCATTCTTGACGTTAACAAATTATCATCAGCTTGTGGTGGAATGTGGAAACAAAAGGAGTCACTTACATTGGAAATGATATTGACATTGTTGTTAAAAGTCCTGTTTACAATAGCTTGGGCCCTATTAAAGAAGATGGGCTGCTGAAATATATTAATGAAGTATTTTGCAGATGGAATTATTTATTTTTCATAGGAGTTAGAAGCCGGCTGGACAGAGTCCAAGAATAAGACCATGGTGATATCATCTGGGAAGAGTCTGTAGAAGTTGGGGAAGTGGCCAGAGTAACAAGCAGTTGCATTAGCAATCAGTGAGGGAAGTGAAGATTGAATTGGGACTATCATGAATGCAGTGGGGGTAAGGCAGGGCAATGGGGACAAGAGACTGGGGACTTTGAAGCGGGCTCAATATAATCCTCTTCCAAGAAAGTGAACTTGGATTTAGCTATATTGGTTTCAGTTCCCAAGCTGAATTTATTTCTTTATTTAAAACATTTACATAGGAAAACAGGGCACTGTGGGGAAATATATATATTTACATGATGATATAAATCACAGTGGAAATGAAGTCAACTGCCTGAGTATGCTAAATAAAAAGGAGGTCGCATAGAAGACAATGAAAGAACTATTCTGTACTGTTCGGAACTGTAGGATCCAGAATAATTGATTTGAGTTATTGGAACGTAGATTCCGACTGATTTTTTTTAAAGGCTTCCTAACAATACCAGAAATTCTACAGTGGAACAAAGTATGGCGCTCCTTTCCCTGCCTAGATCTGCCCAAGAGCAAACTGGACGGGGTGAGACTCTATTTGGGTACACGGGACCCACAACTTGTTGAGCACCGTCCGCTCAGGAACAGCACACCACGGTCAGAACTCGCAACCATTGTTCAGTTTGGGGACGGATATTGTGGGAATAAAATTGCTCACTTTCCCAGCAGCGACCAAGGCTCGAATCAGGCCACAGACCGCCCTCTCCCGGAAGAGTCTAGCTTCGCTCCCTTGCTTGGCGTCCTTCTGTTACCACAGCAACCAGCGGAAGAAACCATTCCCTCAGTCGACCTTTTTACCAGACTAAAGGAGAGCCTAGCACTCCTTCGCTATTACTGAAAAGTATAATACATTGTGAATAATTTATTTTTGAGAACACGTCTTCCGAATGTCAGCATTAAAAAATAGCTCTATCAAAATCATTATTTCTTCCTCCCCCATATTACAACGATGGAAGGACCCTATCGCCGCCGCTGTTCACGCCTCCTTTCACAGTCGCTTGGGTCGCTACCATCACACGAGGAGGGGGGGCTCGTACCTTTTGATACGGGTTATAACTTCTGAAGCCCTCTACTCATACGTCATTCCTTCTCCTGAGAAGAGATTCTGTCACGCGTTCTTAGTTTATATATATTCCGTATGTATGAATACGGATAAGCAAAGCTTATTTTCGCAATTGCGAAATTACAAAAAAATAATAATATCCCCCTTCCCCTTATATGGTACTGGCTGCTGCCCCAGCTATCCTCAGCGCGGTGGTCCCCGGGCTACCGCCGTTGCAAAGCTTCAAACATCGGTTGAGGCTGCGCCTGCGCACGTTGATTTGGAAGGTTGGGAGTGTTGTATGTGTTGTGGTCGTGATCATGGTGTGAAAGTTCCCTAAATTTGGCCTGAAGAAGTGCTAGGTATGAAAATACCGCTCCTTGCCATGGGGCTCTTTTAAATGTAGTGTTAACTTGGATTCGGCATTTCTAAGCACAGGAGATCCGGAATATTGGATTTTCCAAAAATCTTCCAGTGGGGTATTGCTTGGAGCAGAGGCGGTAAGAGGGCTGGGTCGCTTGAGATGCATTAAAAATTGCCATCTGCTACCTTGAGTAGATAGTTGATATCAGCGACACACCAGATGAGATTCAGGCGAGCTGCTCTTATTGCTGATATTCTCACGTTGCATCTGATTCAAAGCATCGTTTGTGGTTGCTTTTTGGACGAACCTGGTACCTTCTGGAGATGTAGGTTACTATATGGGCAATGGTAGCTGGGAATTTATAGTCTGGTTGAGGTCCAAAAGTTCTCGGTGTGTCCAACTCTTTGTGGGCAGTGATTGATCGATGCGTTTTTCAATGAAAGAATACTCTTGGGGATTTTTTCCTCCACAGAAAAATAATTTAGAAAGATGCCACTTTTTGGAAACACATTCAGTCCAAAGAAAACTCCGCCCAGAAAATCAGCCTCACTTTCCAACCTCCATTTGGTAAGTTCTAGAAGAAACTGAAGGTCCTTGTGCTATCTTTTTCATCAGAATAGGAGACTCTTGAAGCCACTTTTGCTTATAAAATATTCAGAAAAGCAGAACCAGTTTGCTACTTGTTGAATCCTTCCTGTGATGTTATATACCTTTATCCATTTTTATTTAAATAATAAAATATTCTTTTAACAATAAATAAACGGTATTAATATAAAAACAAAATTGTAAACCACATCGTATTTCTAGTTTGAAAGCCAAGTGTATTTGGCTATCTATCTCCTTTTGAGGAAAGGACTGAATAAATATAAATAATAAAAAGTTTTCCTTGTGTTGTGTGCAAAAGAAGAGATTTAGAGCAGTTCTCAAGCTCTATGAAATCTTTATTCTGTTTTTTTAACATAGTACAGAAGAGAATAGGGACTCAGTGGCTAAGAGACACTGAGCATGTCAATCAGAAAGGTCGGCGGTTCGAATGCCTAGCACAGTGATGGCAAACCTTTTTTGGCTCGTGTGCCAAAAGCGGGGGGAGCGCAGGGGGGTCGTGCACGGGCGTGCCACACCCATAATGCTATGTGCACAACCACAGCGTGCATGCGTGCACGATCAGCGCTCCCCCCTATTTTTGGCCTGCTTTCTTCGCCCTCCCCAGGCTCCAGAGGCTTTATAGGAGCCTGGGGAGGGTGAAAACAGCCTCCCCCCACTCCAGAGGACCCTACGAGCAAACTGGAGGTCCATTCCCAATCAGCTTGAGGATGCATATTTGAGTAAGATATGTACTTTTTATGCCCTACAATAAATGGACTTGGCATATTTTGTGCAGGTTTGCCTAATGCTAAGAAAATAAATAGAAATTAAGGAATGTAAAATATTGGGAAAATACTGAAGTGATTTCTCTGTTTTACAGCTGGACAGATCTGCCCGTGAAATTGAGCTGGGCTTAGAATATGGAACCCCTGTTATGACACTAACAGGGCAGAGTCTGAGGTTTGAGAATGGCCAATGGATACCTGGTAAGAGAGAAAGAGCAATTATCTTAGTGACTGCGGTATTCTGCAGAGTATCAGAGATATAGCTCTACAGATAGTCCTTGACTCACCACCGGTTGCTTAGCAACCATTCAAAGTTATAACACATCCTGGAAAAGTACTTACAGCCCATTTTGAAGTTCCAGCATCTGCGCCTCTGTGGCCACATGACCTCATTTTGGAATCAGGAATCGGCCTGCATTGACAACCATTTTCCTTGTGGTCACAGGTTCCTAATTTATGTTTTTGTAGAAAGTTGGTGTTTACTTCTGGTTTCTGGCAGAAAATGCTCCATAGCAAAAAATGGGCTTGTTTTATAAAGATAAAGTGTTTGCTTTATGACTGCAGTATTCACTTAACAACAGCTGCAAAAAAGGTCATTAAAATTGGGTCCAGTCACATAATGACTTGCTTTACAACAGTCTCGTTGTGGACTCAATTATGGTTGTAACTTCAGGACTACCTGAAATCCAGCAGTATATATCCAGGAGTGTATGTCCATTATTCTAGTGCCATGATGGTGAACCTATGGCATGTGTGCCACAGTGGAACGCAGAGCCCTCTGCGGACATGCGAGCTGTTGCCCCAGCTCAGCTCCACTGCGCCTGTGTGCGTGCCTCCCGCCGGCCAGCTGATTTCTGGGTCTGTGCCATGCATGCAAGGAGTGGATGGGACACGTGTCAGAGATGCAGGGGCCTAGGGGGTCGTGCACACATGCGCAGGGAACGGGGGGGGGAGCATGAGGGAGCTGCACCCGTCCGCAGCCAATTTTGGGGCCCAGGAGGCTGCAGGAAGGCCTACTAGGCCCAAAACAGGCACCGGGATTGCATGTGTGTGGGAACATGGGTGGTGTTGGTGTTGCGAATGCATGCGCAGGGGGCGGTGTGTATATATCGAGCGCACACTGCATTATGGGTGCGGGCGTGCACACACTTTAAGCACACAACGACAAAAAGGTTAGCCATCACTGTTCAGGTACTTAAGTGTGAGGTAATTTAAATCCTGATTCCTTCCAAAAGAGAGCATAATCAATTAGCCTGTGCTTCCTGCTATCATTCTTTTGATGTTCTTTTGCAAAGCCTAATGGTTGTTATTGTGTTGGGTGTGCAAGTAGTAATGATTGTTACTATGTTATGAGTGGTATTCATTCTGTAGTTTTATCTGGTTTGGTATGCTTGCTAAATCACATGTTTAGATAAATCTTTGTTCTTGCTAATCCTTTATATAACACCAATTCTCATTTTTTCTTGGAGACATAAAATAGTCTTAATATGCACCAAAACATACCCATTGGTGGGTGTTCAATTTGATTTTAAGGGCTTAATTTACTGTGGAGTGATAGTTTTTATATTTACTACGTAATTTTATGTTTGTATTTTATTGCTTCAGGTTCTTTTTAAAAAAATCAGAAATACTTATTATTTCAAATAGTGTTGTAATGCCCAAACTTCAGTTACTAAAAATCTAAAATAATTATGAATTGCAAATGAGAAGTACCAGAGATATGACATAGGGATGGCCATACACAGATAGTCCTTGACTTATGACCATTCATATAATGACCATTCAAAGTTATAATGTTGCTGAAAGAAGTGACTTACAACTATCCTCACGCTTATGGCCATCACAGTGTCTCCACGGTTATGTAATCAAAATTTGGGCACTTGAAAACCAGCTTGTATTTACAGTGATTGTAGCATCTTGGTTTCACAAGTTTTAATAATTAATAATTTATTACATTTATAAACCGCCCCCTCTCCCCGAAGGGACTCGGGGCGGTGTACAGGAAAATTAAAAAACCATATAAAAACATACAATACACACAATGTTAAAAGCGAATTAAACTACCCTGTACTAAAAATTTAAGAACATTAAAATTACTACCCATTAAAACCCAATAGACAGTTTGAGAAAACAGACTGGGGCGAGAAGTGTAAATTAGGCCAAGCCGGCCTGATGGAACAAATAGGTTTTTACTTTCTGGCGGAAGGCGCGGAGGTCCGTGGTCGTTCTAATATCCGGGGGTAGGTCGTTCCAGAGGGTCTGGCCGATCACAGAGAAGGCCCTTCCCTTGGGCGTTGCCCGCTGGCATTGCCTGGTGGACGGCACCCGGAGAAGTCCCTCTCTGTGTGAGCGAATCGGCCGAAGGGATGTATGGGGCAGGTTTTGTGACCTTCTCTGCCAGCTTTCCAAAAGCAAAGTCGAGGAAACCAGATTTGCTTAATGACTGTGTGATTCACTTAACAACCATGGCAAAAAGAGTGTAAAATTAGATATGTCTCACTTAACAATCTAAGACGCTTGCTCCTGGGAAGGAAAGCTATGGCAAATCTAGACAGCATACTAAAAAGCAGAGACATCATCCCACCAACAAAAGTGTGTATAGTGAAGGTTATGGTTTTTCCAGTTACAATGTATGGCTGTGAAAGTTGGTCCATAAGAAAAGCTGAGCTCCAAAGAATGCAGGCCTTTGAACTATGGTGTTGGAGAAGACTCCTGCGAGTCCCTTGGACTGCAAGGCCATCAAACTGGTCAGTCCTAGAGGAGATCAACCCTGACTGCTCTTTAGAAGGCCAGATCCTGAAGACAAAACTCAAATACTTTGGCCACCTAATGTGAAGGAAGGACTCACTGGAGAAGAGCCTAATGCTGGGAAAGTTTGAGGGCAAAAGAACAGGATGACAGAGAATGAGGTGGCTGGATGGAGTCACCAAAGCAGGAGCTTTGGGCCTGAATGAAACAGATCCCTTTCTGGGAAAACTACAATAGGTTTCAATCGATTCAACTGGTAAATGAAAGGTAAAACTATCTTGCAGACTGGAATGCAGAAAGAATTCAAACTTGAATTTACTAATACAAGACCTTTTTTTTACAACCATCATTAAAACGTTTGGTTGTCATGACTGTCATTGTAGAATTTTTAGCTGCAAGTAAAATGTTACGATATTCAAAGATACCTTTTCTGGCCTCGGTTATATATTAGTCCAGACCTAAGTCATGTGCTATAATATATTGTTTGCAATATCTTTAATTATTATGCTTTAACGATTCTATATAAAATGTTATTTTCTATCAGATTTTTGTTGTTTTTCTGACTTGTTATTTTGCCTATTTTAGTAAAGCTAATGTGACTGGTTTTTGCTGGGGCTCTCATTTTCCATGAAATACCTAGAGCAAGACAAATTAGATAATCTTGGGATATGTAATTCCAGAATCATTTGGAAGCAATGGGGACCGCAAAGAGACACAGCGTCTTCGGAAACGGAATCAGCAACTGGAAGAAGAGAACAATCTTCTTCGGCTGAAAGTGGATCTTTTGTTGGATATGGTGAGGTCAATGTGTCATCTCTGTTTTTTAGCACATTTCAGGAGTTATTTAATGTTTCCTTAGCACAGGGGTCTGCAAAGTCGGCTCTTTTAAGACTGGTGGACTTCAACTCTCAGAATTCCGGGAGTTGAAGTCCACCAGTCTTAAAAGAGCCGACTTTGCAGACCCCTGCCTTAGCACAATTTGCTAATTCAAATGAGCATGGTTTGAAAATGTGTCGTGCTATTGCATTCCACACTTTCTGAATAGCTTCTATGCCAGTGATGGTGAACCTATGCCACAGTGCCAGAGGTGGCAGGCAGAGCCCTCTGTGGGCACGTGTGCCATCGCCAGCTGGTCTTCGTGCGTGCCAGGGTGCCAGAAGATTTAAGATTTATTGCATTTATATACTGCCCTATCTCCCTTTCAGGACTCAGGGCGGTGTACAGCCAACAGTAAAAATGAGTAATATAAAAGTTAAGATCAAATGTTAAGATATAATTAAATAAATTGGCCTGCCAAATTAAAAACCCCTACTAAAATCAATTTAAAAACTGCGATGTGTGCATCGGCCAGCTGGTCTTTGGGTTTCTCGCATGCTGGCTCGCATACGTTCTGATTTTGACACTTGGTGCTGAAAAGATTTGCCATCACTGTTTTATGTTGCATGTTGAAAGTGAATTGATTGCTTTAGGTGAGCTAACTTTTGGCCATAACACAGGACGGCCCGTAAGGAGAATTTCCCAGTGAACAAAACCTGACATTCATTGATCCAAGATATTGTAGACCTTATTGTACAATCTTAAATTTAGAAAATTAAAACTTCTATTACAGGTAACAGGCTTTTTATGAGGGAGAAATGAAATGAATTTTTTCCTAATAAATTTCAAATAGTTTACTTGTTTTGTTCAGTAGATAGCTCTGACCAAATCTGCTCTAGATAGCTTAAACATAATGGTTAAAAAGAATAAAAATAAATAATATACAACTACACACCAAGAACAAAACAGGACCCAATAACAATTTTTTTAAAAAATGGCTGTTTCACAGGGAAAGCATAGCTACAGAGATCACCTGTGTTGTAGGTCCCACAAATAACACTGGTTTGCAGATGGGAGTTGAAAATAACAGTTCTTCCTGGTTGGTAGAAATAGTAGGAAGCATTTGCATCAATATTCAAATCTTTTATTCAATGTCTGAAAATGTAGTTTAAGAATATAAAACAGAATACCATATATGTTAAGCATTACCAGCAGGTGGTGACTTATTTTTAAAGAATTAATTTTAGCTCAAACACACACACACACACACACAAACACACACACACACACACACAATTGAAAGCCAGCCCATTTAACTAAGCCTTTGGAATAATTCTGCTTTGGAATAAAACCTAAAGAAAAATACTTCTGGGTGAGCTGCAACATTAGTATGTACCTATATATTTTCATTACCATTTATGCTTTGCACTTTCAGCTCTCGGAGACAACTGCTGAATCCCACCTCATGGAGAAGGAATTAGAAGAACTGAAGAATTACAGCCAAAGGAGGAAGTGAATTATAAATTGTCTATCGCTAGGAGATAAGGGGGAGAAATAACCGGCAAATATGATTTAGAGCAGGGGTCTCCAACCTTTGCAACTTTAAGTCTGAAGGACTTCAGCTCCCAGAATTCTCCAGCCAGCTTTGCTGGCTGGAGAAGTCTGGGAGCTGAAGTCCTTCAGACTTAAAGTTGCAAAGGCTGGAGACCTGATTTAGAGCAATCGGATTCATCACTTGTGAAGTCTCATCTCCTTGGAAGACTTTGCTGTCTTCGACTCTTTCTAGCCAAGGCCCCAACTAAGAAATAGTTAGTTCCAGTGCTGTGAGGAAGCTGGTATCTACTTTTTTCTCTTTGTGAAACTTCTATCCAAGTGCTCTTAACATATATTCATTATATTACTAACAGATGGTTAAGCGTAGGTAACATTTATGTCATCTTCCCAAGAAGACAGCAACCGTTCTGAAAGATCAGATGAGAAAAGAAGATATGAACATTCCTTGCAATACATCTCAGGATACTTACTGATAATGAAATTGTCAGTTTACTAAGCTAGAATGTATACATGCAGCATGCACTCACTTTTGTCATCTTATCTGTATTGTAAAGCAAGCTAGGAAGCCGAATTTACTCATAATTCATAAGACTGAAAGCATGGTAAATTGCTTCTAAACAAGGCAGGACTAAAAGTCCACTTTAGATTATGAACTCTGTCTTAATTGAAAGTTTACAATGAGCTAAGTGTGAGCTAGCAATGTAGCCTCTTTTTGCTTTATACAAAGGAACAGGTTGCCTCTAATGGAATGTACCTGAGTGCCTGCTGCTTGTGCACTTTTTGGCTTGTCATGCCAGGACTCATATTGTGTTTAAAATAAGCCATTATTTTTCTTTAATCTACTTTAGGTTCACTATCCATGCATTCCTTGGCATCTAGGAGTCTAATGTCTGGAGTGCAAAAACATCTCTGGATTGTAGTTTCTGACAATGACTTGGTATATGGTAGACAAAATAGATCGCACACCATATCTTTTCATTAATTTCTGTTGTTATAGGAGATATCACAAAGGCTCCTGCACTTTCCCAAAAAGTATATAGAAAGCCACTAGTCAGATAATGTTTTAATCTATGACATCAGAAAAAAGACACATCATGAGGAACCTTAAAAGCTAACAAAATTGTTCGGGCATCTGTTTTAATACAATAGACACTTGCTCACAAATACTTAGATGATATTACACATTCATCTAAAAAATGGCCTATTTATTCTACAATTCATAAAAATTAGTTAGGGTTGCCTTATAACTACAATAATTTACCTGTAAAGTGCAAAAACAATTTTTTATATATATCTTACCCAATCCTTATTTCTTTGAACTTCACACTGAATAGCCAATTTTTATTATT
This sequence comes from Rhabdophis nuchalis, assembly GCA_039707465.1. Classification (NCBI taxonomy): domain Eukaryota; kingdom Metazoa; phylum Chordata; class Lepidosauria; order Squamata; family Natricidae; genus Rhabdophis; species Rhabdophis nuchalis. Next base: position 92,336,474 of record CM077648.1, on the reverse strand, counting down.
TCCACGCCTTAACTCATAATAAATCACTTTTTAAAATTATTTTTCTTGTTTTTTTAATTAATAACAAAAAGAACAAAAAACAAATAGTGATACTCTTTTTCTCAAAAAGAAAAAAAATCATAAAATACTATAACAAAAATACTATGTCATAATGGAATACTTGTCTAATAAAAATATTATTTAAGATTTATGTAACATTTCTGGTAATATTTATATGATTATTTTAACCGACTGTAATCTGTATAAATGAGTCGCATATTTCATTATCTTTGTCCATAATGTATATAAAGGCTACATCTATCGGGAATCTGCCCATAGGTGGCCAATGCAGTCAGGTCTTCGATCCACTGAGTGAAAGGGGCCATGAGTTAATCTTTCTAATGATGCAATATCAACCTTTTGACCATAGTATGGACATATCCAGTTGTCAAATTCTATGTACTAAATGTGTAAATCAATAGAATATTGAGAATTTTAGCTTTTGTTGTACAATCCTATTTATGTAATGCACTACTTTCTGCCCAGACTTGCTAAGTATAGGACATTGTAAAAACGTGTTTTAAAGAAGCATTATTCTTAATACATCTGTAACAAAATGCTGTTTTTGAGAGTTCTTTTATATACAAACATAAGAGTCCAATGCACTCTAAATATTTTTATTGTAAAAATCATAAATTGGGGCCTATTGACATTCTTACTAGAGATTAAAACACACTCTCCTGATACAGACAGTTTAGGGATTTCTTCTTTTTTATTCCATTTTAAACATCTGCATATCAGATTGATTTATTGATAACATCTATAAAAATTAATACTAGGGTTTTTAATTTTAAAGGGTTGAACAAGTTGTTCTATTATCTCAGGTATTTCAGAAACTGAAAATGGTGCTGGTCCAATGTTGTTAGCAAATATAATGGGAAATATTTCCATTGGGTTATATGAGATAAATGGTATTTATCTTTTACTTTGAGTCCTTGATCTATGACTGTAATTGAGCTTTCCTCATTAATTGGTAATTGTATTTTTATAAAGATATTATCAGAATTGAAGAACCCTATACAAATTTTCTAAAGAAAAATTATTTTCTGAAAGTATTTTCCAGATAGATAAACAGGAATTCTTATCAGAATATAAATTAATCTGGAGTAGTATTTTTTATGGAATTACCGGCACCTTTAGTTATTGGGGGGGAGGCACATTTTACCCTTTTAAGGTATTTTGTGTAATTTGCAGATCTAATCAGACCACTTTAAAGAGAAACATTGCTCTTTAAATCTACTTTCATATTTTAAAATAAACGTTCCCGTTAATTTTATATAGTATTAATTATAATCCCTGACATTACAGGAAAAATGGCCATTTTCAACTTAAATTCAACAGCACATATTACAGGAATCTATACAGTAACATTGCTATATTGCCTGGGAGGGAGGGAGGCAGGGATGGAACTAAGCTATAATTTAAATAACCATGATTTACTGAATAATTATGATTAGCTGGGTTTGTGCTACATGGTCATTATTTAAAGGGTGGATTCATACAATACAATGAACCAAAATCACTCATGAACTAAGCCATTAACTTTTTTCCTTTTTAGAATATTTCTTCCTTTTATAAAGTTGCAGTGTTTTAGGATTTGATCTTTTTCATAATAAATGTCTGCAACCCATTGAATGTTCTGGTATAGTCACGGCTATAGTCAGACTTTAGCCAGATAGGTAACCCTTTCTTCTGTCCCCATCTCCCAGGAAGAAGAAAAAAAGTTGAATTTTAGTCCCGAATCACAAAACCTGGATTAAAAAACACACACCCTGAATTCCTATTGTAAGGTCCAATGATAATACGTTTAAGCTCATAAATGCCAAACAAGAAACTTAAACGGAGGCTTGAATAATATAGCATTTAATCTTGATCAAGGTTAAATGGTCAGCTGTTCCAAACACATAAAAGATACATGGCAGGGAAGAGCTACACTTCAGAGAAGGTGTAGCTCCTTTTTGTACAGTTAGAAACGTCATAAAATAACATCCTGGCTTCCTTATTGGTTTTGTATATTCCTTCAAAAGGATACACTCCTCCATTAGCCTTATCTGCCTGATCTCTTTCCTCTGTTCTCACTTTGGCCATTTGACCCCCTGTTGTGAAGGGAACAGATCAAAGGTGAGATACCTTCTTATGCAAAAGGGACAGCTATGCAGGCGATATGTTCTTATGCAGAAGGGGGAGAGATCAAACGTGAGACATATGTTTTGACAAATGGCAGGTACTTTACAGACCCCCAATAAGAGCATTTTTTCTTAGTTTCAGGAAATACAAACATAAGGGTCTAATGTGGCGTATTTGTGTTACTACTACAAAGGGCATAACAGGCATAGCCAAAGGCATAACATACATGTGTCACAGGAAACAAATATTCACAGCATGCAAGTATACAAAGGCATCATCTAGTATAGTATTATTTAGTATATCTTTATTACTATTTTCCTTCACTACTTCACCTTGGAAATAAAAATGACTGCATCAAGTCCCACTGAGGAAAGGGAGAGGCATTAATATTGCAGTTCCTGTTTATAAATTAATCTATGCACTTCCTCATATCTTCCTTGGGATGCACGCACCCATTTTTGCTGCAGGCCACTTACTTTTTTAACTTCGGTTAACTTTGAAGAGGAGTCCACGCCTATTGAAATTACCCAGCTTGAGAAACGCTGGGCTAAGTCTTTGCGCTATCTTCGCTTGTTCTTCCCGTGCGCTAGGCGTCGCTGTGCAATTGCAAGAAGGGCCGCGGGGTGGGGGTGGGGAGTTATCGGCCTCCAGTTCTTGACTTCCGGCAACGGTCTAGCCGCTGCGGGATCCTCCTCGTTCGTCTTTCTCTCAGTTGCAGTCATGGCCGCCTTGACGCCGCTGTCTCCCGAGGACCTGCTGCCCTCTAAGGGAAGCGCCGGCAAAACGGAGGAGCTGGAAGAGGACACAGAGGAGGACGAAGATGAGGTAAGCGGGGCGGCGGAGAGCTCTGTAGGGCGCCTTGGAGTAAGCCGCGCGAGGCTTGACCTCTCCTGGAGGCGGGACAGAGCGTGCGGAGACCGCCGGGGCCCCACGAGGTCACTCGGAGCGTGTTTGTGAGGGCCGGTGGGGGCTTTGGAAGGGGGCCTCCTGGGGAGGGGTGCATAAATGGCCGTCCACAAGACTTCAAGTCCAGGTGGGGGGGGGGGCGAGGGAGAGCTGGCTGGAGGGTCAGGCAGGCTCCTACTTACCGTTTTCCTCGCCTTGGTTGCAGCTGGATGAGACCCTGGCAGAGAGACTTTGGGGCCTCACAGAGATGTTTCCAGACGGCCTTCGGTCGGCGGCTGGAGCTACCTTCGACGTATCCCTTTCTGTAGCTCAGAAAATGTATAGGTGAGATGAGGAAATGGAGAAGTAGGGCTCCTCCTCCAGGGTCCAAAGAGGCTGAGAATACCTGCCCTCCATGATGAGGATGGCTTTCACTGTCATATTTTTTCTGGAAGACGGGCCTTCTAGAATGCTTTGGGATTGATTGTGAAGTCATTAGTAGTCTGCTAGTTTCTTATTATATTATATAAATTATTGTATAATTTCTTATTATAAAGGGACGCAGTAGCTCAGTGGCTAAGATGCTCAGTTTGTCGATTCAAAGGTTGGCAGTTCAGTGGTTTGAATCCTAGCACCACGTAACAGTGAGCTCCCGATACTTGTCCCAGCTTCTGCCAACCTAGCAGTTCGAAAGCATGTAAAAATACAAGTTGAAAAATAGGAACCATCTTTGGTGGGAAGATAACAGCGTTCCATGCACCTCTGGCATTTAGTCATGCCAGCCACATGACCACAGAGATGTCTTTGTACTCTTCAGATTTGAAACAGAGATCAGCACCATCCCCTAGAATCTGGAACGACTACCACATATGTGCAAGAGGAACCTTTATCTTTATTTCGCTGTAGTATGTCGTTATTGCAAAAGGGGCACAGAACCTGTTTCATATAGAGGAGGCATTTCTCAGCTTACAACAGTTCACTTAATGACAGTTTGAAGTTACAACAGCACTGAAAAAGTGATTTATATGACCATTATTCACACTTTCAACCTTTGCAGCATCTTCATAGTCACATTGATTTAAATTTGAATGCTTGACAACTGACCTTGGGTCATGTAATCTCCTTTTGCAACCTACTGACAAGCAAAATCAATGGGAAAACCAGATTCATTTAATAACCATGTTACTAATCTAACAACTGCAATGATTTGCTTAACAAATGTGGCAAGAAAAGTAGTAAAATGGGGGAAAACTCCTTAGCAAATTTCTCACTTAACAACATAAAGTTTGGACTAAATTGTGACTCCCTGTATCACAGTTGGCTGGAGAGGTGTTTTTTTCTTATGTGGCTGAAATCTGTTCCATTTAAACAGTTCAGATGAAACTAAGAATAAAACTTTATTTCAACTTGCAGCGTTTAACATAGCAGATCATTCCTTGTAATCACAGTTGGTCTATTGGTTAAGATACCTGGCTAGAAAGCAGCAGACCTTAAGTTCAAGTCCCACCTTACCCATGAAGGCCAGCTGAGTGACTTTGGGCCGGTCATTCTTATTCAACCCAGCCCAGCTCATAGGATTGTTATTGTGGGGTAAATAGGAAGCGGAAGGTGTATTGGATACATTCATTAAAGGTAAAGGTTCTCGTTGCACAGACATGCTAGTCGTTCCTAACTCTAGGGAGTGGTGTTTATCTCTGTTTCTAATCTGAAAAACCAGCACTGTCTGATGACAATTCCATGGTCATATGGCCGGTATGACTAAATGCTGAAGGCGCACAGAACACTGTTACCTTCCCATCAAGGTGGTCCCTATTTTTCTACTTGCATTTTACATGCTTTTGCACTGCTAGGTTGGCAGAATCTGGAGCAAGTAACGAGAGCTCACTCCATTATGCGGCACTAGGGATTCGAACCACCGAACTGCTGATCTTTCTGATCGACAAGCTCAGCATCTTAGCCACTGAGGCCCCACATCCCCATATATATCCATTAGCTTGAGTTATTTGTAAAAAATAAATATATCCAGGATACAAATAAATAAATAAAGTGACAATTAAAATGCAAATCAAGTATTGAGTCTGCTTAAGGAGTCTCTTGAAGCTGATGCATAAAGATACATTGTTAATGCTATCAAAAGCTGGCAAGACATCCCAGAGAGCCTTCATTGTTCATTATGATCAAAATGCTAATGTCACTGAAGTTATGGTGACGAGATGGATTTAGAACAGCATAAATTGTAAATTATGTGATTATCTGTAGAATAGGCATATTATTATTCTAGTCAATAAAAGTTCATTATTAAATATATCGAAGTCTGTTTTTAACACATAATTAAAATTAAACACAAATATTCATGTATTTTATATAAAGCTATATAATTAAAAATAAACAGAAACAGATGCAAAATATTACTATCATAAATTATAGTTACAATTTCTAGATATTTTTCCCCCAAATATTGTTTGAGAATGCTTTTTTTATCTGAATGTAATGAAATGACACTATTGAAATATTTTTGGGTACTAAGGTAATTATATATTACAGCCTTTCTGATCTTGCTGAAATTCAGCAGTATGACTAAATGAGCCCAGGATAACTCATGGGATGATGGCGGGGGTGGTGGGGAGAATAGAGGAATGGGTTCTACATATAGAACCTTGAGGTCTTAAAGAGAAGGCAGAATGTAAATCTATGATTCACATTTCTGTAAGATGCATCTATTAAACCACATCCATTTCCTGTATATCTCTCTCTCTCAGACAAGTCTTTCTTACTTATAACATCTTTTTTATTCAACCAAATTTGGATTTAATCCTCTGGTTCTTTTTAGGAAAGATATCCTATAACCTTTGGTGGCTAGATTGCAGATTGAAATAAACATGCTGCTATATTCTGCTTGAAAAGCAGGAGTATGCAACACTCCACTTCAATGTTCAAAAACTGTGTCAAAGCATAGATGTAGCATCTGTTTATAGTGCCTTAAAGTAGCTGCTCCCTTTCCTGTGATCATGGAACAACTATGGAGGACAATTGTGCAATCCCATAAAAATATAGCTGCTTTAAAACATTGCAGACATATTTTATGGACATGCTGCTATGCGTTTGAAGTACCTTTTGGAAATCAAATCCTAAGTGTTGTTCATTCCTGTTAAAGAGTACCAATCTTATGGTCACAACTTGTTCCTTTAAGAGTAAGAATTAATTTTTTAAACACTTTACAGTATGAAAACATTAGTTTTAATTACATAAGATCAAAGTGGGTGAAATTAATATATATTTATAGTTTATGATAGGTCTGAATGGCAGATTGGTAATTTTAAAAAAATGGTTTTATAGATTGTTATGAATAAGCAGTTTATATATGAATCTTTCTATGTGAAATGGGTCACTTTCATACTACAACTGAGGTCTATAGAGTAGCTGATTTCCATCTCAGCAAAAGTCAGAATATACTTCTGCTTTCTCTCATTTTCCCAAAGATTCTCAAGGGCAGCTTTATGGATTGGGACCACTTCTTTCATGATCCTAGTTCTTCCTGTTGTATTTGAAACTGAGAAATTGCAAATGGAGCAGCAGCAGCAGCTGCAACAACGACAGGTAAAGTCTCCTGAACTCTAATTTAATGAATCTAACCTTCCTTTTGTCTGTGAAGGTCATATATCTTTCATTCTCCAACCTATTAAGAATTTATAAACATACCTGTTGAAGAGCTATATTTTATTTAATGTAATTTTTCATCTGTAATTCAGCTTCTATACTAGTCTTCTCTAGTTTTCATTCAATGTACAGTACTGTCTTGGAAGTCTGGACCAACACATTTGAAAAGCATAAGATTGCTGAAAGTTTTGTACACCTATCTGTTTACAAGAGTTAGTGAAATAGTTAAATGAATGCATTGAACCAGAAGCGAGAAAACTAATTCTACCTTTGATACGAAATGCAGCTAGGTGATCTTGGTTGGATCAATTGCTCTCTCAGCCATAAGAAAAAGGAAATGGGAAGCTATTGGTAAAAATATGTTGCTACAGACTTTCATGGCTAACATCAATCAAGTGGTGATGAGCTTCCAGACTTAATGGCTGAAGTCTAGTGTTCTAGAGTCCTAACAGCTGCTGGCAGTGCTAGTACATCAAAAAAACTAGACTGCAGCCATTTAGCTTATTAGCTCATCACTATTTTTGAAACAATTGCCAAGAAAACGGAATGGTCTTGTCCATGTAGTTGATACAAGTCAAAACTGACTAAAAGAAAATACACATATGAACCAAGAACTATATTTTTGTAATGATAGGACTATAAACAAGAAATGCTACATTTGTGTTTTTTATGGATAAAAATGATGTAAGACAATTGTTGGGTTTATGACATTTGAAATCAAAATTCTTCTCAAATAAGTTACAAAAATTTGAATATTAGTTTGGCATTTTAATCATTTTGACATGTTCTCATTTCTTACAGATTTTATTAGGACCAAATACAGGGCTTTCTGGAGGAATGTCAAGTGCTCTGCCTTCTCTTCCTGGCAAGATTTAATCAAATCACTGGAGCCATATTATTATGGAAGGAAATACTGAAATTGTTTATTAGGCAGGAGTTTTTTTTCCTTTTCTTGGACATCTGTTCATGATGGAGGCATACCCCAATATATATTTTATGACATTGACCTCTTCTTTAATCCTTAGGCAATCATGATTTTTTTTATTCCTTCCCTCAGTTGATAATCAAAGCAATTAACAAGGACTTTGGAAGCTTTTATTTTGATATCCTTATTTCCAGGAAACCGCCTCAGGACATGCCAGATTCTGGCCAAATTTAGTTAACAATGTTTGTCTGTATAAGTCCCATGTTTCTCTCCTGATATACTCAAGATGGATTTTAGAGTAGAAACAGCAAAAACTGAAGTATACAAGCTACAAGTACAATGGAACTGGTGCATACTAAATTTCACTGAGTGAGCTTCTATTTGAGTTAGATGTTGCTTCAATGCTGAGGGAACCTTAGATAAGTAATTTTCACCAATTTTGCTGCATCTCTATTGATACTGAAGTCCGCTACAGCCCTTTTGTATTAAAGAGTTTGAGTGCAATCATGGAATGTTTTCTTTATTGTTTCAGCTTACTGGCTATACAGTTTCTGCTTAATTGCATGTTACGTTAAAAAGTTGACCACATAGACAATTGTTTTTCTCTGTTGAGCCACATTTTCAAGCTGGGTATTAAAAGGCTTCTAGCAGAGTTTAAAGTCTTCAACTCTGAATCAGTACCTTAAGATAGTTGAACTGGCCATTGGGTGGGGAGGGTGTGTGTGTAAAATCTTCAGCCCTTAATAAGGCAGTAACTGTATTAGGCCAATTTCACAGTTATAAAATACTCTATGCTACTGGACTTTTCTTTGGGTATAATATCTAAAAGACCCATGAGGAAAGTTATAGTTGATTTATGAGATGCACAGTTTTCCCACTTTTACAAACGGAGCAGCTCAATTTCCACACAAGTATCAGGACATTGGGAAAGGTTTTCTCATTTTTAATATTTGGTTAAACAAAATACATCTCTGTAAACAAACCCAAGACAAAGCTATAACAAAACCAAACAAGCAAGAAAACAATCATGGGCTTTTCTATTCCCAAGCAACTGGACTGGGCTGATTATTCTTATTCTCCTCTCGTGCCATAATTCTGGTTCTGAAGTGTGTATGATTACATGTTCCCTTTTCCTGAGCTGCTGAATCACACCACTTTCCCTATGGCCAGAACAATGACATCAATATAACGAGAGGAAAGGAATAGCTTTACTTTTTAAAATATATTTGTATATTATGCACTGGTCCATTGGCTTCCATGCAAACAGGGTCTCTCCAAAGTGCTATTTTAGTCAGCATAAAGAATACTGTCTTTACTGCTGATATTTTTAAAATTCATGAAAAAAATGGCTTCAAGTCAGAAGCAGAACTTCAGGCCTAATGTTCTGCTTATGAAAAATGTATATGTAAAAATGTCAGCTGGTTTGACTACTGGAATGTATAGTCCAGAAGAAAAGAGAGCTTCTATTAAACTAGAAGTATTCTGTTTGGACTGTAGTACATGCAGAGAAGAGTCAATTCAATTTCACCAGTATATGGCTGCAAATTATCCAGGCATCAATAAACAAGGTTCGTCTTGATCTCATTGTCATCCTCAAAGTATTTGAAAGGAGAGTTCAAGTACAAAATTGAAAGGTGTCTGTCTTGCTTTTACTCAAAATAGAAAGCAAAAAGCATCCTTTACAGTTACGAGTTACTTTTGCCCTTCCTTTACCAGGATGATGCTGGAAACATAGGTCCTATTCCTGATATATCAGTACTAATGTAAATGACACTTAATGAAAAATGCAACAGGATAAACCGTGACAAGAATGAGGCACACTTAGATGAAGTGAAAGGGAAAACTAATAAGGTTCCTGCCAGTCTTCAGCTCTTTTATTAATTTAGTGGGAAAGGAGAGATTATGATTTCCTGCCAGATGGAATGGAAGAATGTAACTCAGCTTACCTGTTTTAAATAGTCTTCATCTACCCGCATCAAACTTCCCTAGAAACTTTTTAACCTCAGCTATTATCAGCTGAAATAGGAACAAAACTCTAATCCTTGGATTTGTTCCCCACAATAGGTTGCAAAATTAACATTTGCCCTTTCAACAATGTTATACCTTACAAAAACTTGGCTATAATTTCCTTTTATGTCATGATTTCATCCTTAAGAAGTCTGTTGATATATTCCCTGCTCAGTGAATTATTTCCCTGAATTACAGGACAAACAAGATAAATAAAAAGAGGCTATACCTGACCCACCTAACCAAAAATATTTGAGGTTTTTGAAAAATAAGCATCAATTATCTCCCCAAATTATGCACTTGCTCATTCTCAAATCAAAAAAATGTCAAGTATGACAAAGAAAAGCCCCAAACTCCAATAGGAGTTCCAGAATTATGGTCCCGTTTTGTCAATATGTCCCCTAACTGTTGGCACAACTGCTATTTAAATAGGGAATCCACAAGCACCATACCATTGCTAAGAGTATCTAAAATTTCCTGAGAGACCCATACCGTTTGCATGTTTCTTCAACGTACGTTTGGTAGAGAAGGGAGTCATAGATATGAAGGGAACATGCCTGGCCTCAAACCTCTCCTGAAGGAGAGAGAAACCATCCAACTATAGAGACTCCTAGAGACAGTAGCGTACAATTCAATATAAAGTATTTTAGGATGGTAGGTAAGAAAGTGAATCAGAATTTAATGGAGAGAATTCCAATACCCCATTTCTAATTCCTTATGCATTATAATGAAAGAATGCAAAACTGTCTTCTACCTCTTCCCCTAAGTCCGGCTTCAATAATCTGGTTTGGCCCTGACAGTACCTTGTGACTGCCTTATTGCACCTTCATAATGGAAAGTTCCTGGGGAGAGTATAGTGCTCGTTATCCACATCACAGGACATTAGAAGTTGGAAGGGAGAAGGACCAGTACTGTAGTGCAAAGATAAGGTATTTTGCAGGTCATGCATCAACTCTCCAACTTTGATGTACTTCTACCTCCTCGGGTACTACCAGCAGAAGTTCACAGTTCTTTCCTTGCAGCTGGTTTCTTAAAAACTTCCTGTGGAAGTAAAAAGAAAGCACAAAAGGGCACAAATAAAAGTTTTGAGTATTTTTCGGGATTTTTGTAAACAGCGGAGTGTTAGGAATATGCAAACTATTCTGAAAAGTTCCACTCTCTTACCTGTTGTACTTTTATTATGCTCTCCAGCTATGGAGAAAGTGTAGTAATCAATGAAATGAGGCATAGATAGCATCTCTGCTGGATTTACTGGAGCTAGTTAATGGAATAATGTGGTAATGGAAAAGATTGCTAAATTATATATTCAGAGATTGAGAACCATTTTAAATATAAGAATAGGAGTGCTGCCAATGGGTAGGTTTGTACTGTTCTTAAATTTCCATACTGAAATTTAAGAATTCAAGAGTTGCAATATGATATATGGCATTGTGGGGTTTTTTTTTAGGCAGATCAAATATAGCAGTGCATTTTACCTCAAAAATAGCTTGCTTATATTGTTGAGTCTTTGACTAACCAAGCATAAAGCTAGGTTGCTCTGTTTAGCTTTATAAAAGGTCACTGTAAAAATATGCATTGCATATGCTACTAGAAGACACAAACTAATAATCAAAAAAGTCTATTTCTTCATTGATTTCTAATAATCAAAGAAGTCTAATTAATGTATGAAGAACAGTGCATGCTGTTCATGCAGTGCGGTTGGATCCTTACTGGATTCAGGAGCCGCTACTTGAAAGAAATGTTTTCAGATGGGCTATTTCCTTCTATATTCTTGAGAACAAGCTATTTTAAACACATGAAAAATAGCAAACCTGTTATTTGGAACTAGTACCCTCTGTGTGCTAACTTGGCTAAAAATAACTGCTGCTGCTAGTGACTTGATCTTGGCATGAGATAGTTAGTGAGTTGTATAAATTTTTTTTAATTCAAATATAATCCACTGAATTCAGCAACTGATACTATTTCCAAATACCGAGCATTTCAGTTCAAAACTTTTATGTGCCATAAGCAGTGAAAACAGTTACATAAAAATATAACTTTTATTATCTTGACATCTAAAGGGTACAAGAATCCAAAGTGAGACAATTTCACTTATCTTTGTTGGAACATTTGATTAATTTGGAGGGGTTAGTGGGAAGAGGGAAGGGAGATTTCATTGCCTAAAGCCAAATGATGTGATTCAGATGATAAATTCAATGTGTACAGATGATAGCACTCAGGTCTCAGATGAACAAAGACAACCTACCTGAGCTCACTTTCACCACCAATCCATTCAGGAACCTTTAGCTTGGAGTCAAGGTTATAGTAGGTTCCTCCCACTTCCCGGACACAGATCCAATGTTGTCGTTTAAGAGGAAGTTTCAGTGGACCCCAGCAGAGGCTTGAGGGCAAATTCATTATGAAACCCATGACATTGGAAAGGGCAATTACGTTAACATCCCTGAACAACGAAAGAGGAAGAAAAGAGCACATTCTTACATCTTTTCTAATCAGCCATCCGTAATGGCAATAAATGTATACTCTGGATTACCTGCGCTTATCCCACCAAACTGCTTCATAACCTTTGGTCTGAAGAGCTGCCATGATGACATTCACATCATAGTTTCCATTCCCCAGCATACTTTTCTTGTGTGGTGTCACCATAGTGTTGGGAGATAGCCTAGTCATCAAACAAATAATGCAAATGAACAGTAAGACAATGTACTATAATAATTGTAAGGTATTGACTTGTCACGTTCCTGGCTGCCTGATCTCACAGAAAGCATGATTCCTCCAATAAAAATCCTTACAAAGATTTATTGAAAGAAATCAGAATAAGGTTACAAAAATTTCAACAACTGGTTTGCTTTCCTCCTTTAGAATTTATTTCCTAAGGCAGAAACTTTCTCCATATCCTAATGACTCATATGTGAACAGTTTTCTTAGCTGATAGTTAGAAAGTAGATCTCTCTCCACTTCTCAACATGCCATTACATGGAGCCTCAGTTCAAATTCCCATTTGACCACGGAATTCACTAGATGACTTTAAGCCAGTTACACACAGACCAACTTCTTGTGAAGATAAAATTAGGGGAAACCCTTCTAGTTTTGAAGGCATGATCTAAAAGTCAATGGGGAAGTCAGATTCACTTAACAATTGTGTTACTAACTTAACTGCAGTGATTCGTTTAACAACTGTGGCAAGAAAGGTCATAAAATTATTTAACATAATTAACTCTGGATGGTGTTGCACTACCCAGACTGATCTGTTGTGCACCTTGGGCGTCCTCTTGGACTCACAACTCCTGCTCAAAGTGTAGGTGGCAATCATGGCTAGGATGGCCTTTGTTCAATTTCATATTGTGCACCAGTTGTGCACTTACCTGGATTGTAAAGTTCTGTGCAAGATCACTCATGCCTAGTCATATCTCAGTTGAATAACTGCAACATGCTCTACATGGGGTTAACCTTGAGGAATATTTGGAGGCTGTGGTTGATGCAGAATGCAGCGGCATGCACGATCCTGGGAACTCCTAGGCCTGCACGTGTAACACTTTTATTGTGTGAATTCCATTATAACCAGTTTGCTTCCAGATGCAATACAAGATGTTGGTTGTTACTTTTAAAGCCCTATATGGCGTGGGTCTAGGGCAGTGATGGTTAACCTTTTGAGTGCTGAATACTCAAAGCGCACACATACAAATGCATGCATGCGGGCCTGAAACCCCATAATGCAATTTGAGCGCTGGCCCACACATGTGCCCCCTCGCTTTTGCCCCCCCCACACATGTGCATGTGTCTCCTACATGCGCCTCAGTGCGAGGCCCCTACATGTCCCATTTTGGGCCTGGAAAGTCTCCTGCACCGACTTGGAAGCCAAAACGGGGCACGGGGGTCCCTCACACAAAGAGGCTGCAGCTGCAGGCCGCTCACGTCAGTAAAGAGGCTGAGGCTGCAGGCTGCTCTCACCAGCAAAGAGGCAGTGATGGTGATGGCAGGCCAGAATCTCGGGGCAGAGTCGTGCCCAGCTGCACCAATAAAGGAGAACCCCCAAAAGGCAACGTGAGCACTTCCCGTGCATGTGCTTCCCTCCCATGCATGCATGAATGCGTCCCCTCATGCACCCCACCCCCACGTGTGCACGGAAGAGACCCGAAAACTAGCTGGCCAGTGGGCACCTGCGCATGCATGGTGGAGCTGGGCTGGGAGCTGAACTCGGGCACCTGCAGAGATGACAGTGTGCTATCTGTGGCACGTGTGTCATAGGTTTGCCATCATGGGTCTTGGGTATCTGAGGAGCTGTCTTTCCCTAATGGGATAAGACCATCCCACTCATGCTAGTGATAAACTTCACAAAGTTTATCATTCAAAATTCACTAAGTCACAAGAATTAACTTTTAAGGCATTGTTTCTTAATGAGTCTTGTAAATCCCCAATAAGGTAAAGCTCTCATTGGTATAAACACTGCAAAGAGCTATTGAATCAATTGCATTATAGTTTTTGATTTCAACAACTATTAGAAATGAGCATATTTCAAAATATAAATCATGATTTTATGCATTTACACGACTTCTTATAAATGTACAAAGAAATCTAGCCACAGTGTTTGAAAAATGAAGTTTACAAATAGCTGGGAGCACAGCTTTTCAACTCAAGCCAATCTGCAATTACAATTTCCAACAGAAATAATCCACTATCGCTTTAGAGTTTGATATCAAATATAAAACATGGAGAGTAGCCTTATCCAGCCAATGTTTCATCTAGTTCAGTATTGACTGGCAGAAACTCAGGTGGATATCAGAAGTTCTTCTCAGCGGTATCTAGTAATTGCAAGAATCTGGACTGTGCTGCATACAAATCAGATACTTTAACAGGCAAGTATTTCAGTGGGTTCTATAGGAAGTGCCAATTTATCCTAGAGACAGGAATGGCACTTGGGCGATAGCAGATGGTCCCTGTATCTTTCCAGTTCTTTATGGAAGGTAAGGGATTGGATTAGTATCTCAAAGACTTCTCCATCCAAAAAAGACTTCAATGGTACTATATTTTAACATGCATCAAGATGATTTCTAGGTTACTTATATAAAAAAGCCATATCACCGGCTCCTTTTAGAGATGAGATGAACTGTGGCAGAATCATAGCTACTGTGCAGAAAAGAGCTAGCCAACCTTATAAATATATAACTGAGAATGACGGAAACTAGACAATTTGCATCCCACTGGGTCATTGTTTCAGAGATATTTTCTTACCTAAACAGAGAAACAGGATGAACAAGGGTGGGCCAAAAAGCAGCAGGAACAGGGCTGACTTCTCAGTCCTGATGGCTTCCCCATTAACTTTTCTTGTGGGAATGTGGCAGGGAGCATCAGAGATCTTCCTTTCCCTCTTCTTTTGCCTTCTCTTTTCAGTAGGTAGATAAGTGGCTGCTGCTGGGTGGGGGAGGGAGCAGGGGATTGTGCGACTGGCTGGGAAAGTGTCACAGAACATTGAAAATGAAGATCATGTGACTGTAGTAGTAGTTCAGCAATGCAGCGGCAGCCAGTAGCACTGAAGCAACTACAACTTCCCCAAATTTCATTCCTTGGGAGTCATGGGTCATGGACTCTGGACATATTCTATAAATTAGCCCTTTTAAGGTATCTTGGTTTAAAAACTATTGCTCTATGATGCACTGTTTCGCACTGTTAAAGGTCATATAGAGATTAAACTGAAAGTTGCCTTTTTTCATAGCTTTTATTCATTTGTAAATCAGGAAGACAGATGTCTTCGGCATTTGACAGGAACCCTTACAGTCAAAAGGGGACAGGAAAGGACAGGAACACTCGCAGACCTGCTGTTTTGTAAGTTTCCAGCAGAAGCTTAATGGATTATGGGCCACCAAATGTTGAATTGGCATCAGTTCCCCTTAACAGAAAAGTGTACCTAATTATTGATTCATTCATTACATACTTTACATTAAAAATATGTAATATGGCTTTTACTTCTTTGTCTGAAGTTAAGATAGGCAGGTAGACTAATTTATGAAGATCAAAGGGAACTGAATGGTAGAAGAGTTTAATAACAATACATCAGAAAATCACTATTAAGATCTGGTCTAGTCTACCAAAGAAATGTAAGCAAACACTCCACAATAATATGATAAAACCATTTTTCCTACCTCTGGAAAATGTCCTGTAATGTGTCTCGTGTAAAGGCATTGCTGTCCTGGAAGACATTATTGAGAGCATGGAGGGCACATAATTCTCTGCGTTGTTTTTCATGATAAATGTGCACTGGCATCACCTGTGCCGTTTCTGGCGATTCCGATTTTGTTTTGTCACCTTTCCATGGCATGCAACTCATTTTTTTTAAAGTGGTGTTGATGTGAAGATTGGAGATAATGTTTCTGAAGGTTGTTTTTCAAAAGAAACAAAGAACGAACTGCTCTTTTCCTTTTAGACAACTTCAGCACAAATAGTAGACCTGCGGTTGGATTTCAATTGTTGTCTTTATTTGAAAGCTGCAAAAGCAACTTCAAAATTTGAACCATTCTTCTTCCATTCTCCTATCTGCTTCCTTAACTTGAAGAAATTGCTTTTAGTATATTGTTCTCTTCTGAATATTTTTTTCCCTTGAAAAATTGTTTTGAGAGACTTCAGCATAGGAGTGTCAGACTGAATTGATCACATCGTTCCTTCTCCTCCATTTCTTTTGGTCACCGATGACTGTAAAGCCAAGATCCACGGCCCACCTCTCTCCCCAATATAGGAAAAAACAGTCCAAAATTAAGCAAGCCCAGGCTTTTATTACTGTTCATACACAACCCCAGGCCCCCAAGGAAAGTATCAAGGGCATCTTGGCATTCTGGAAAAAGTTAAAAGGCCTCCAAAAACACAGAAATCAAAAGGCAGGAAGCTACTTCTCCCAAGATAGCAGGAAAATAAAAAGCAACCGTTCCACTTTCGATAAGCAAAGATTCCTTGGCTGTCCGCCTATTCCTGATGGGAGAAAGAAAATATTCAATTAAGCACAGCATTTTGCTCATTACTGTAGCGGGCGAAGGACCATCGATTTTTAAAACAGCTCCCAATGGGCTTCTCAAGCCAGAAATACTCCCGAACGAACACAACAAAGATTCAGGGCCTGCGCTTTTCTAGCCAAGATCCACCCCTCGGGGAAAGCTCTCAATCCTCCGACCGTTTCGGATCCTTTACCACGAGAAGCTGTCACGCGCCGTCAGAGGAGGGGGAAAAAAAGCCCCCCAGAGCCGACGGGTGGATCAAGGGTGCGTGGCCGCGGAGGGGGGGACGGGGGACTCCCGTGTTTACAATCTCAGCCATTCTGGCTTGTCCTCTCCAAACCGCAGCGGTAGAGCCAGCAGGCCCTTCAAAGCTCCCCTCGCTTTCTCGAGGGGGGCAAACCAAAGCTCCGGAACGCCCCTCCTTCGAGAGAGAGGAGGATAAGGAAGGGAGGCGGGGGGGCTAGGAGACCTGCACCCCTTGGACCGAGTTGAGACCAGCAAACCCCCCCCCCCCCTCTCTCTCTCTCCACCACCCGCGAGGACGGCGAACCGACCAGGGGGAGGCTGGGGAGAGGACTCCCCTACCCAAACGGCCCCGGGGATCTTCCAAACCCAAGAACCAGGCTCCCCGCCCGGAGGGGAAGGGGAACCACAACGCCTCTCTTTGAAGTCCGATCCCTCCCGAGACTCCGCTCACCTTCCTCAGCAGCAACAGCCCCAGCCTTCTTGGACCAACAGCCACCTACCCCCCGGCGGCGCATGCGCAGCCCTGCACGGAGTCCTGGCCCGTCGCGCCAACGCTCGCTCGGCCCCACCGCAGCCTGACGTCGCGAGCGTAAGCGCTCCTGATGTCAGAGACCCGTCCGCTTACAAACCTCCTCCTTGCTGGAGGGAGGCTGCCCCACTGTTCGTCTCTGGCCGGTGGTCTCTGGAAAGTGAATTCTGTTTATCACAGGCTACTGGGGAGGAGGGGCGAGGGGGGGGGGACTCAGGCCACCAATCTGCATTACATGTTCCATTATCTGTATTGGGCCACATCCTCATGTGTGTAAGCTATTCATTTCAAGCATCACCCACCTTGTCACCATAAAATATTGCCATTATAAGAATGGGTGGCGAATAGAATAGAATAGTATTCTTTATTGGCCAAGTGTAATTGGACACACAAGGAATTTGTCTTTGGTGCAAATGTATCTCTATTTTAATTAATGGATTACTAACAGATTCATATTTGGACATAATTAGATAAATGCAAGGAGACATCTATAGATCTGGATGACTGAAACAAATAGCCAGAAAGCCCTGTGACTCTTAGTAATTGAGTGAGTAGGTGTGGGACTGGCTGAAACTGACAAATACACATAATTACAAATAGTCAAGGCTATTTCAGTATTCTATAATCTATACATACAGAGCACATATAGTATAATGATTAAGGAGATGGACTGTCATGGGGAAAACCAGATTCAAGCACAACCACAGCCATAGACCACACCCATTGTGTAATTTTCAGTGAGTTTTCCTCTCAGCATGAACTATCTCACAACACTGTTGTGCAGCAAGGGGAGAGGGCAATATATACCACTTTGAGAACCTAAAGAAAAAGGTGAGATGTAATTATCAAACAAATAACAAAAAGCAGGGATGTTGCAGCTCATGTAATGCTATTTGGGAACTGAGCAAGTACACAACTACAAAATTTACCCCTTCTTTCAGTAATAAAATAATAAAGCACCCAAAGTGTGACAGGGCAAAATCAGATTTTTAAGGGAAAAATCACTTGTATGCCGATATGCAAAGTAACTATTGAATATTGTTTAAATTAAGAAGTTGTAATAAAATGAGACTAGCCTTTTCTGACCAAGAAGGAGCCAAGAAGCATTATGGTGCTACTGTAAATTGTTAGCGGAGAAAGGACTAGTGTATCAGTATTAGGATGGGACCTTGCTGCCTGACATTAGAACAACGATTTCTATCAACACACATTCAAAATTATTTTGGGAATAAAGATAGTCAATGTTTATTGAAGTGCTGAAAAATCCTACATCTCATGCCATTCTTATCAGATTTTACTGCTCATTTTCTGTTAAGAAACTGGGAACTTCAAAGTAATTATAGACTCATCTTGGCTAAAAGTTTGTTTTTCCATCATCCACCCATATATAATACATTTCATCAATATGGCAATATATTTTGCTTCAGAAAATATTGTGTGGATTTATTGTACTTTCTTCCACAGGAAAGTGTTGATTTCAAAAAATGGGAACTGAAAACAAAAAATGCTGACTGTAGTTGACTGCAAATATTGGTATGTCATACATTTTTCTACATATTTTTGCTTTAGTAATAAAAGGAACATGAAAAATGATTACACAATTTTTAATATTCTGAACCAGAGTTTATTAGTTCTCCTCAAGGTGGCTATTCATCCTCTTAAAAAATCTCCAGAGATGAAGATCCCACAATCTTCACTTTTCAATAGCTGTTTAAAAATTCAGCCTGGAAAAAAATGATAAACCTAAACTATGAAACAACTTTTAATATAACTACTAGATTAGATGTTTCCTGTTTTTGCTTTCTGAGGACTGGTGTGGTGAAAAATCCGTTGCAGCCGTCTTCCCAATACTAAGAAACATCTGTTCTTGTATATAGTATTGGTGAGAGAGAGGGGAGGAAATCCCCAAATGGCATCAGCATCCGACTCTGGGTTGTCAAGTCATCGATCCCTGCTTCATTAAACCTATCAGACTGGAGTCGATTACACACAAGATATTTCCCTGTGGAACATAGTCTCTTGGGCTGCATTTGCACAAGCACATTTGCCACTTCCGCTAAAAAGAAATCTTGTGATTATAGGATTACTTACTCTATGAATAAACATTTCACTTTCAAATTCAGATACTTCCCAACGGCATCTCTACCAAATCAACAATGAGGCTGCAAAACTGAACAATAGAGACACTTTCTCTGCCAGGATTAAAAAGTCACGAGAAACCTCTGTTACTGCTGGTAGGATAAGACTATCTCTGGTCAAGGAGCCTCCATCCCCAGTTTTGGACACGTGCCATCCCAGACCAAACAATTGGTAAATAGAGGAGGAGAAATCCCACTTAAGCATAGGATTAGAATGGTTTCCAAGTGTACTGGCTTTCGCTTAGAAGAGAGTAGAATAACAGAGTTGGAAGGAACCTTGGAGGTCTTCTAGTCCAACCTCCTGCTTAGGCAGGAAACCCTAGACCACTTCTGAGAAATGGTTATCCAACATCTTAAAAACTTCCACTGTTGGAGCATTCACAACTTCTGGTGGCAAGCTGTTCCACTGATTAATTGTTCTGTCAGGAAATTGCTCCTCAGTTCTAAGTTGCTTCTCTCCTTTATTAGTTTCCATCCATTGCTTCTTGTCCTGCCCTCAGGTGCTTTGGAGAATAGTTTGACTCCCTCTTCTTTGTGGCAACCCCTGAGATATCGGAACACTGCTATCATGTCTCCCCTAGTCCTTCTTTTCATTAAACTAGACATACCCAGTTCCTGTAACCATTCTTCATATGTTTTAGTCTCCAGTCCCCTAATCATCTTTGTTGCTCTTCTCTGCACTCTTTCTAGAGTCTCCACATCTTTTTTACATCGTGGCGACCAAAACTGAATGCAATAGATAGGTTGCTTTCTTATCGACGCTTTTCTCCTCTAACTGGCTCGGTCTAAGCTACGGCAAAGGCTCGGTCTCTCCCAGAATTTCTTTAAATTTAATCCTTTAAAACAGGATTGGGAAGCCTCTATGTTTGTCCTAGCCACCAACGAGGGCAGGCTTAGCAGGCGCCTCTCTCGAGTTTCTAGGCGACACTCATAAACGAAACCAAGACCGCCGCTGCCGCCCGCCTCGCTTTCTCCTTCAAAGCTCCTGAAAAGAAGCGGAAAGAAAATATTGGAAAGAGGCGGGGCTCATACATATTAATCGATTCTAACGCGGTCGCCATAGCAACCCAGTAAAGGTTATTGACGGCTCTGCTCCCTGATTGGTGGGCGGAGGGCTCAATGACGGAACCACCTGTTTGGGTGGACTCTGAAGAGAAGCCCTGCTGGCTCCTCGAAAGTAAATTTCGCGCGAGTGGGCGGGGTTTATACTAATGAAGCCGGGGAAGGAGGCTGGCACTGCAAAGATGGCGACGGAAAGGAGTCGCTCTCCGGTGGGGGGCTCGCCAGTGCCGGCCTCGATGTTCGCCCCAGAGCCCGTGGCGCACGGCGGGACAGTGGCGGCTTTCTCTAGGCCTCACGGCGGCGTCCCAGAAACGGACAGCAGCGAGGACGGCGAGCTGCTCAACGGAGAGCCGGAGCTCGATCTTACCAGTAAGGTAGGCCTGGCGGGGCTGGGGGAACGAGAGCCGAGACGGCCGGAGGAGGTGAGGTCGGCTGTGACTGCTCCGGGTCGCGCTCCTTTGGCCGTCTCCGTCGTTCGTTAGAGCAAGGTTCCCTCTCTTGCCACCCCCACCGAGTCGGCTCTTGTTCCGATAGTCCTTTGGGGAACTTCATTCGGGGTCGTTTCACTAACGTTTGCTGTAAGTGAATTGGCTAGGTAGGAGACGGTGAAAGGTTGGCAGCTGCTGCCCTTGTCGCGGATGACGATTGTGAGAACCTGTGTCTCTGAAAGAAAATACTCGTGAGGGTGTAATCCAGGGTGCTTGGAGGGATCTGAGTCGGAGTACGTGGCATTCACCCTTGGCACGTGTCTGGATTCAGAAAGTTAATACATGTATGGTATAGTCCTGAATAAGGAAAAAGTGGGACTTAACTCATCTGCAAACATCTCTAGAATAGTAACCTTGCTTAATTTTTCTTCTTCTATGTTCATTGCCAGTTGTTTTAAAGTTGGGGTGTAAGTTATGTGCATAGACATTTGGGTACCATCTATTTTAACATTGCAATTTTCTGATCAAAAAAGAACTGATGGTAACACCTCAGTGTTTGTTGTTATGATGAACTGGAGAGAGGTGGAATCTGAGCAATTTTCACTATTCCTGTAATCTGATGACCAGATACTGACAGATCAGGCTTCTGTTGCTATGCTGTAGTGAACTTTGCAGATCTAGGTAAATAGAAACTGTTGTTAAAGTACTGGAATGGTTATGTATCCTGTGGAACATGATAAAATTCTGGGTATATTATACCATGTCAGAAGCAGCATTTATTCCTCATAACGTTAAGTACAGTCTTTGAAAATGAATCAATTTCAGATATTAAAAACCAATTTAATATTGTTTCCTCATCAAGTAGTACAGCTAGGTATTTTTGTTTTACCACTGTTTTTCTGTATCATTTATTTTCTTCCTTCTGAAAGCAATACCATTCAAATGAATATTTATTTTAAGGGGCATTCATCAAAGGGACTTAGGAACAGTTTAGCATCAACTTGTGATATATTACTTGAATTTTGTTTTAGCTGTATTTTTTTTCCATTGAATTGTAAATTGATTAAAACAAATCTATCTTAAGAGAAATAACTTGTTTGAATAATTAATAAAAAGTAAATGCCTACTCTCTCCATTTAGCTAGTAATGGTGAGCCCAACATCCGAACAGTATGATAGTTTACTCCGTCAGATGTGGGAGAGGATGGATGAAGGATGTGGAGAGACCATCTATGTTATTGGTCAAGGGTCAGGTAAGTACTCTATGGTTTTTTCAATGCTAAATGCTGAGCTTTTAAGAAATAGTAGTTTTGCAGAAGTAGCTCAATTGATTGTGCTTGGGAAAAAGAAAGGCTAATACATAATACCTACTTTATTCTTTTCCTCATTTTTACATCTAGCTAGTGCTAAATCACACTATAATAATAAGCACTTTTTTCTGTGGTCAGTGCCAACTAATTATTAATCACATTATGTGTTCATATTTTCTCCCTGAACAAAACTGGAATACTATCCTTTATGAACAGTGAATGTATAGAAGTAATGTGCTGCGTTTTATTTTATTTATTTTATTTTATTTGATAAAGGATGTTCAGAATAGCCATATAAAATAAAAACAATACAAGTACTCCTCGATTTATGACCATAGTTGAGTCCAAAATTTCTGTTGCTCAGTGAAACATTTGCTAAGTGAATTTTACACCATTTTATGACCTTTCTTGCCACAGTTGTTACATGAATCACTGTAGTTGTTAAATTAATAACATGGTTGCTAAATTAATCTGGCTCCCCATTGACTGTTTGTCAGAAGGCCACAAAAATGGTTCTGTGACCCCTGGACACTGCAACCATCATAAATATGAATCAGTTGCTAAGCATCTGAATTTTGATCACGTGACCATGGGGATACTGCCACAGTCGTTAGTGTGAAAAATGATCATGTCACTTTTTTCAACTGCACTAAATGAATGGTTGTAAGTCAAGGTCTACCTGTAATACAAATGGTATTCCTTGCCCAATGAGAGGGTGTAATCTGTAATTTAGGATTGCATGTAGCCTCTAAACTCCTTTTCCCTCTGATACATCAGATAAACAAGGGCTATATAGTGTGTTTGGATGGGTTAGTATTCTGCTATTAGACAAGATAGATGAAAAAGGAAAGGGTAGCAGGTTTTATCAGTGAAATGTGCACTTACCCGTCCCAGGTCACATACCTCCATGTCCTACAGATTGTTTTGATATACTTTTATTCATTTATTTATTAAATTTATATGCCGCTCACCTCACACTCAACTGTATAAGCATTTGAAATACGATTTGAGTTTTTATTCTTCTACCATCATTTTGCCTGTTTTAATGTCCTTTAAGTATACAATTAAAAAAAAAAATTGGCTAGTCTTTTAAAAGATCAGGAGGGAACAAAGTACCTTTAAATCTGTTATAATAAGTTCATGTAATTGTTCCTCCTTCCTTCCTAATGCTTCATCAGATGGGACTGACTATGGGCTTAGTGATGGAGACATGGAAGCCTCCTATGCCACAGTGAAGAGCATGGCAGAACAAATAGACGCTGATGTAATTCTCTTGCGAGAGCACCAAGAAGCAGGAGGCAAAGTACGTGATTATTTGGTGCGGAAACGTGTGGGTGACAACGATTTCCTAGAGGTCAGGTAAGAAGAGATGTGGAGGCTTGCTTAGTCAACATGATATCTGCTGCTGCAGCTTGTACTAGTAGTGGCAGAAAGCTGGTAACTCTGGTTTGACTATGGAAGTAATTTGGTGTAATTAATTTCTTTCTCCTTTCATGCTTTGCATAGAAACTTATGGTTGGGACTAAGAGTATATATTCTTATAAAGAAGTGTCTGAATGGCAGTTTCCTAGTTATTATTGTTAGAACATTGCAAGTTGTATTTTTCATATCCAAGAAAAGGCAAAAATTTACTTTCTTTATGACTAACTACTTTCAACTAACTTTGTAAGGGTTGACTTAAACTGTCTTATTCATTCATGCTGTTATTTTTTACTGTGGACAGACACAGCATATTAAACTAAAACATAGTTTTACTTGGTTTGGGTATAGTGTTCTGGTGAGCTCAGCCACTCAACAAACCAGTATTATGTATGAAACAGGTCATGGAAACATGCTCATGATGAGAGTTTAAATACATTTGGAAGCATTCCATGAATCTGGACTTTCAGATTAAAAGTTGATGCTGGTGTCTTAAGTTGTTCACCTTTTTCTTATCTTTACTCAGTTGGCACATAGCAGCTCTTGAAATTTGATCCTGACGCTTAACAACTGGAAATATTTTTCCAGTTTTGTTTAATAGTAATTGGTGAGTATCAAGATGAAAAACATATGCCATTCTTATTAGCTTTATGGAAATATAGTAGGAACTTGGAATGTACTTAAGAATTTCCTCTAACTCAATTCTAACTTGCCATTCATTGGCAAATGCTGTTTATACAGTCTCTTTCACCCTTCATCTCCAAAATGTATGTGGCTAGTGGGGTATCTTTAAAACACATAAGGTTGATGTACACATTAAAAGGTAAAGTTATAAATTCAGATTGATTTCAAGAGACTTCATGAATGTGTGCAAGTTATTTTCTTGGTCACAGTATAGAAGTGGTTCACCAGTGCTTACTTTTTGGGCTGCTATTGTCTTCCCACGACAGTTTTGGACTCCTGTGATGATCTCCCAACCAAGTATTAAATAAGCCTGACCCATTTAGTTTTTAAGGTGAGCAAGGATTGACTATGCTAGTTCCATGCAAATCATTTAATGAGAGCTTCCTTAATGAGTATAACACTCCATTGGATCCATTTTAATTTTGTTAAAAAAAAACCTTAGTTAATTGAAGGGTCAAGACAGCATGTTTGAGATATTTTCACGATTATGACTGTGTCAGTGTAGAAAATTTGCAGATGGGTACAGAACTAACAACACATGTACCAGTTGTATACAGCAGGGGCTCTGTGAATATGTGATTATATATACAAATTGTGTAAAAAAAGAAAACAGTCCAATTTGGTTAGGGATTTGGCCATTATATTAATGATTCAGTAGCTGTCCAAATAATCACAATCCCTTGTAGTGTTTTCTACATTGTGACAGCAATCTTCTTTATCCTATAGCCTTTAGGAGGAGTTCTATCCTCAACTTTCATTTAGTGAACATTTGAAGTTACAGTGGCACTGAAAAAAGTGACATGATCATTTTTCTCACTTACAGTTGTAGCATCTGCATGGTCATGTGCCAACTGGCTCATATTGCAGTGTCCCAGGCCCATGTCATCACCTTTTGCGACTTTCTTACAAGTAAACACAATGGGGAAGTCAGATTCAATTGTCATAAGTCAAGGACTACCTGTATAACTGCCAGTTGGCCTAATCAATAATGGAAATGATAGTCCAACATTGCTAGCAGGAGGATTCAGATTGGGAAGGTCATGCAGGAATATCTAATTTTTTCAAATTTATAAATTTTTGAATCAAGCTTTGAATCAAATTTCTTCTTCTCCCATCTCTCCCCATATCCACTTTAAGCAGTAGTAGAGTTAGGCATTAAGATATAGAAATTGGGTCAAGGATTCACAACAGTCACTTGGTGATTTGTTTGGTTGTATCACTCCAGCTCATCTCATTCTACCTCATGGTTGTTGATATCGGATAAAATTAGAGGAATACTCTGGTGAAAAAAAGCAAGATGGAAATGCAATAAATAACTGCTACCAAATGATAAATTTCAGTATCTCATTGTACAGTGTGCTATGCTGCAGACATTACTTACAGCGTAAGACATGGCAGCTTTTAGCAGTTGTGCTAGCTCTGAAGAGTTGTAAGAGAGAAATTGGTAACCCTAGGATATTCTCATGGTGTTGGATTTAGGTTTGAATGAAGACACTGGTGTTTGGGAAATAGTTTGGGTACTAATTATGTCATTGTGCACATCCTTGTGAGATGTCAATGTTCTAACAATGGCACTGGTGACTTTGTCCTCCTTTTCTCTTAGTCTTAGTTGTTTACGTTTTATATGATGTAGAAACTGATGATTGGAACCTTATGAAGTAGTTCTTAAAATATGTTGCAACATTCTAAATATGCTGTTGATTTTCATTCTATAGTGACAAGGAAATTGATTCCAATTGTTGCATTGAAGTCAAGAAGTTTATCACTTTCTTTTTCCTTCCTATAGGGTAGCAGTGGTTGGCAATGTGGATGCTGGGAAGAGCACTTTGCTGGGGGTTCTTACCCATGGTGAACTGGACAATGGACGTGGTTTTGCTCGGCAAAAACTTTTTCGCCACAAGCATGAGATTGAGTCAGGCCGTACCAGCAGTGTGGGAAATGACATCTTGGGCTTCGACAGCGAAGGCAACGTTGTGAACAAGCCTGACAGCCATGGTGGGAGTTTGGAGTGGACCAAGATTTGTGAGAAATCAACAAAAGTCATAACCTTCATTGACCTGGCTGGGCACGAGAAGTACTTGAAGACTACAGTCTTTGGCATGACTGGGCATCTCCCTGATTTTTGCATGCTAATGGTAAGCCATGCTAATTGTAGGGGAAGGGGTTTGTGGTAAAGCAGCCCTTTTCTAAAATTCTTGATTTACTAACAATTGAACAGTTGCATATAATTTATATTATAAATAATAGCAATAAGAGTAATAATAATAATAACAACAACAGCAATAATAATAATAATAATAATAATAATAACATGGTAAAATTTACATACTAAAACTGTTTTTACCAAACTGAATGTTGGGAACTTCAATTATCTGTCTTCTGCTCATGAAACTGTGTTTTGTGGCTTGTCTTGATTTTACATGATATTTCTCAGCCTAACTTTGTTTTTGAATTGTATATAATGTATTTTATTTATTTGTTTAATTTATATGTCATTCATCTTGCTATCAAGAATGACTCTGGGTAGCTTATAATATGTATGAAAGTTGCTGCTCAGATACAAAATGTAAACTTAGTAGAAATATCTCTGCCATGTGGGACAATCCCAAAGACATCAGTGATAATGCATGTAAAGCATGTAAACATTGGGTCCTGTTAGCTTATTGAATATTCTTCCTTATACCTGAAAAGCAAAAAAAGAAACTTTTTGATGGTAACTTAATAAGAATTGATTTAGGTTATTTTTGTATTAGTGACTTTTCTTCCATGACAGTAGCAAGCAAGCAGTTTCCCTTTGTCCTTGTGTGCTGATTGTGAGGTGCATATCCCATCTTAAAATAAAGAGAATCTTGAGAATTGCTTGAACATAAAGAGCAGATACTACAGAGAAGTTTTTAAATGAGGAAAAATGCTTTTTAGATAACATTTTGAATATTTACTTCATTAACACACCTTGTGTCTGGTACATGTCCTAAGGTGACTCTGTAGATTCCTCTTGAATTATGCTTTTCAAATTATCTTCACAAATGGTGTTACTAACCCTGAAAAATGATTTCTCATATGACAACTTGATCAATTTTTACTTTGCTACAAATCTTAATGTTTTCTCACATGATTGATTGAAGTGCATGTCTATACCTTTCTTTTTTGGCACACCCATAAATCGTGGTTTAATGCGATCATAGTCACAGTTGTTTTTTCTTAAACTTTATCTTAATACAGGTTGGCAGCAATGCTGGAATTGTTGGAATGACCAAGGAGCACCTAGGTCTGGCATTGGCACTTAATGTTCCAGTCTTTGTAGTGGTGACCAAGATTGATATGTGTCCGGCTAACATACTTCAAGGTAAATGGTTATTGCTGCAACAGTTTTTCTTTGCTGTGTTCATCTCAGTTGTGCTAAGAAGGGACTTGAATTTGCTGCCTTCTGATTTCTAGCCTGGTTTCTTAATCACATCAGACTGACTCTCACTACATTTATGGTACAAAATATTCCTAATTTCCCACATCAGCCTTGAGAAAAGTGTAAAGTCACCCAAAGAGCTTTTATGACTGAGGGCAAAGCTGAACTGCTCAGAGTCATATACAAATGTAAATAATAATAGTAATAGGCTCCTTGGGCGCAATCCCAAAAGAACTGGGGCATCACTTGGGCATCATTGGCATTGACAGCACCACCAGTCAATTGCAGAAAGCATCCTTACTTGGAATAGCTTACATTCTGTGACAAACCATTAGCACCATCAAACAATAACACCTTCTTATCCCAGGAAGGTGTATTCGATAGGTGGATAAAAAAGCAAAATCCAGGCTCACTGTGCAGAAACCATAACAGCATTAACAGTACACTGGGTCTCCCTATTCTGTTTTAACACTTTAATCACAATACCACCCTGGCTTTCTTTTCGTTTTTTGCTTTTCTGATCTTTTTCTATCTCTTTTTGTGGTTAATGTTTTCAAAGAAAGTAGTGGCATCATATTAAAATATTAATTTCCAGTCACTGCCAATTATTAATTTGACACTAGCCCTTTGAGGTAATTCAGATTTAAAAAAAACAGATACAATATGGATCCTAGAACTGCTCTTATTTTCGTACAGTTGAATTACAGAATCTGGGTGTTCTGTGCATATTTCAATTTATCCTAAACAAAATTAAGGTGGGGATATTTTGAGTTTCATTGCCATACAGGTACTCCTCAAATTACAACAGTTCATTTAGTGATGGTTCAAAGTTAACAATGGCATTGAAAAATGTGGCTTATGATGGTTTTTCACACTTGTGACCATTGCAGCATCCCTGTGGTTATGTGATAAAAGTTCAGATTTTTGGCAATTGACTCATATATTTATGAGTGTCTCAGGCTCATATGATCACCTACTGATAAAGTTAACAGGAAATCCAGATACAACCGTGTTACTAATTTAACAACTGCAGTGATTCCCTAACATCTTGGGCAAGAAAGGTTGTAAAATGGGAAAATTTGCTTAGCAACAAAAATTTGGGGCTCAATTATGGTTGTGAGTCAAGGACTACCTGTATTTCCCCCTATTTTAGTATTGTGTAATTTTTTTCTTCAGGTCTCTTTAGCAGATTGCTCATTGCTTCCCTATTTCCAAGGTCAGCTCTGTAACCCTTCATGTTTGTATTGTTTTTAAGATCCTGTTCTCTTTATTGGGATTAAAATAATTAACCCAGCCATCCAAAGTCCCTTGATAGCGATAACATGTTCATCGTTGCCACATAATGAAATTTCCAATTCATTTTTAATAAAGTGAAATCCATAGCACTTTTTATCCAGTTTAAATCTTTCTGTCTCATAGACGGAAAGATATTTATTTTATATGTTATACAGTTTATATTTTTTTCTTCATCCATTTGATAATGTAAGATGAAGAGTTATGGGCATTCCTTTCTATAGCTATCTTTAAATATTTTACCTGATTGTTGTGATAATTTATTAGTTCTTTTCTTTCTAGATATTTGAAACTTAAATTACAGAGGATAGATCTTAATAGGGAAAATATTTTGCTTAATAACTAGTTTATAAACAGCTTTACTTCTGGAGCTGTTTGTACACATAATTTATGAATATAGCATTTTGCAAACCCAGAAAAAACTAAGAATGTGGCAGATTATTATATTGGCTTATAACCTATCTATGAGTTATGAGCATATAAGTATTTAACCATAACTATCGCACCTATAGCAGGTATTTTCAGTTTGCAAGTAGCCTTGGGTTTACAGATAATTCTAAAGTAATGCAGCTTCTTTTCATTTGTTACTATTCAGATATGTTGGGCTATTGCACCCCTTATCTTCAGGATATTTGTTTAGGAAGGCTGATCTGATGTAAGAAAACATAAAGAAGCATCAGGACATAAACATCATTGAAAATGTTTATAGTCCAGTCTTTACTTCTTTGAAATGTTTCCCATAAACTCAAAAAATGATATAAAGTAAATAATCCTTCCTCCTGATTGTCCTCCAACAACTTGTTATGAAGGACATATTACTTTTGAATGAAAGGGTTCTGTTTATATGGTGCAGCAAATAGCCGTGAGTCTTGTTAACAAATGAAAGCATTATTTCTTCATTCTATCTAAAAAGATTATGGTTACCAATGGCCATTATGAATTAGGACAACAAGAATGTTTCTAATAATACTTTGTGGTAGGAGTAGCCAGTATCTTATGCTGCAGCAGACCATTAGAATCCATGCGAGTTAAAATATGCACATGTGTTTTTTTACTTCTGCTCTGTACAATTCTGTTTCAGGGAATTTTAGATAAAATGACTGTGTTATGTCTTTAAAAGCAAAGCAAAAGAAAATACTAAAGGCATATAATTGTTCCAAGCAGTGGTTTTCTTTTGATCTTTTTTGAAAATGTGCAGCTTTATGTAGGCAAATACTGTTTTCTAATACTGCAGATATTGGTTTTTCCAGGCCTTTTATGTAAGATATGACCAAGGCTCCTCTGGAATGCATAGCCAGCTCTATAACAGAAAATAGGAGCTTTGTTTATTTAGTACGGGGGTCTCCAACCTTGATAACTTTAAGAGTTGTGGATTTCAACTCCCAGAATCCCTTAGCCAGCAAAGCAAGGGTTCAAGGAGACCCCAGATCTAGTTCATAAAACAACCTACTGGATGCTTAGCGTAATGACTACAATTGGGATGTATTCAGCAAATCATTGTATTCAGCAAATCATTGTAAAATCATTGTAAAATGAACAATGGCTGTTAGCCCAGAGCTGATTGGCAAGCTAGTCTATCACCAGTGCAGAGGTGATATGCTGCCGGTTTGCACTGGTTCAGGCGAACTGATAGTGGGGGCTTCATGAGGCTCCTCCCACCCACCCTGATGTCATCAAAGACCTTTGCATGTGCAGCACGTGCTCCTGCTACCGAACCGGTAGTGAAGAAAATAGAATACCATCTCTGCACCAGTGGTCTTAAAAATTGACTCTTTTACAAAATCTATCCATTATAGACTGTTCTTGACAGCTGTCTTTTACAAGAGCATCTTCCTTTATTCCTTGCTGTGGTAAGTTATTCATGGGGAAATTATTTTTGCTGCCAAACACAAGCTATTGTCTTCGTATAAAAGAACACTGAATGCCAAAAGCACTTTGGTGTGGAATTTACTATAGCAGGGCCTTTCTAAGAGAACAGACTGACCGGAATAGGATCCGTTCTGACACCCTCACAGTTATGCTGGCAAATGAATGAGGCTGCCTGCTCCTGGGCAAAAAATGCATCTATTAGTCTCTCTAATGC
The DNA here is from genome assembly GCA_039707465.1 of Rhabdophis nuchalis. Lineage (NCBI taxonomy): Eukaryota > Metazoa > Chordata > Lepidosauria > Squamata > Natricidae > Rhabdophis > Rhabdophis nuchalis. Next base: position 92,305,260 of record CM077648.1, on the reverse strand, counting down.
ACAGGTACAATATAGGTGGTACCTTGCTCAATAGCAGTAACTGTGAGAGGGATCTTGGAGTCCTAGTGGACAACCATTTAAATAGGAGCCAGCTGTGTGCAGCAGCTGCCAAAAAAGCCAACACAGTTCTAGGCTGCATAAACAGAGGGATAGAATCAAGATCACGTGAAGTGTTAATACCACTTTATAATGCCTTGGTAAGGCCTCACTTGGAATACGGCATCTAGTTTTGGTCGCCACGATGTAGAAAAGATGTGGAGACTCTAGAAAGAGTGCAGAGAAGCGCAACAGATGATTAAGGGACTAGAGACTAAAACATATGAAGAACGGTTGCAGCAACTGGGTATGTCTAGTTTAATGAAAAGAAGGACCAGGGGAGACATGATAGCAGTGTTCCGATATCTCAGAGGGTGCCACAAAGAAGAGGGAGTCAGACTATTCTCCAGGGCACCTGAGGGCAGAACAAGAAGCAATGGGTGGAAACTAATCAAGGAGAGAAGCAACTTAGAACATAGGAGAAATTTCCTGACAGTTAGAACAATTAATCAGTGGAACAGCTTGCCACCAGAAATTGTGAATGCCCCAACACTGCAAGTCTTTAAGAAGATGTTGGATAGCCATTTTTCTGAAATGGTATAGGGCTTCCTGCCTAGGCAGGGAGTTGGACTAGATAACCTCCAAGGTCCCTTCCAACTCTGCTATTGTATTGTATTGCATTGTATTGTATATATATTATTATAGTGATAAAATGGATATTCTGGGCTTCCTGGTGTCTTTGTTTATTTTACCATTTTAATATTGAGAGTTAAAAGCAGACTGCAGGGAAGCAGTGGTGGACTGAAGGCAGCTTTGTTTTTTGTGGAATGAAAAGCCTTGAAATTCTGGATAAAGAGAAGGACCTGGGATCCCCCACAAGTGCTTCCTAAAAATGCTGCCAAGTGCTTCATAGAGATGCTGCCTGCAAGGAGACCATAAATAGTAGTCTCCAGGGGGTGTTAAGAGTTCTGGCAGCGTAGTGAAAACTAGCTTTGCCCAGTTTGGAACTTTCAAATGGACACTGATTTCACCCACTTCCTCTCTTAAATCACTTTAAGAAATGGCTTGTTAACTACCTTTGGGATATTAAGAACCTTCAGAATATCTTTCATCACACCAGATGATTTTCCTTCAACCGGTAGTGAAAAAAAATCATGTAAATTTAAGAGCTTAAGTTTTTAAATTTCTGAAATAAATAGCAAAAGGGTAATTACGTTGATTTTGGAAAGTTTTAAACAGACCAAGGAGCTGGATGGATTGGAAATATGATTTTGAAGCTAACTGGATTGTTTAAAATGCTATCACAATATAGGATTTTGAATCTAGTATAAGAAATCCTGTGGGAAAATTTTGAGGATAAAGGCAACCAGAAAGAGTAAAAAATAATTAAAGAAGAGACCCACTAATACAAAGAGAAAAAAGTATTTTAACTTTGGAAGAATTAAAGAATATTTGGTAACAGGGCACTCAGAAATTTCTCTTGCTACCATAAAAATGGGTTTAAAAGAATAGATGGATAGAAGAAGGTTTAAGTGAGAATCAGACTGTTTTGGATATGGATTGAAAAATAATAAGATACAAGAATGCTATGGAAAAAGATGTTATACACGACTTACAGTAAACCCTTGATGTCTTAATAAATAAAGGGGACACTTAAATGATAGAAGAGTGATTTGAACAATTTTTTTTATTTACCAAGCAATGTATTACACTCATGAAGGAATTCCTTAGGTAAAAAAAAAACAAATGAAAAGAAATCAGTTACTATTTAAAGGGAATAAACTTCAAGATTTTTTAAATTAAAAAGAAAGAATATACAATTGGCTTATAAGACTAAGACTAAAAAGTACCTATTCTTTTTAGTAGCTTAATTTAAAAAAATTAGGACAATGAGGAGGCTTTAAATACTTGTTTATAGATAAGATATCAGAAGAAGGGAGATCGTGTGTCTGTATATGTTAAGAGAAAATTATGTTATGGTATTAAAAGAAGTTGGCTTACATGATTAAGGTTAAAATATATATGTTATTACTTCTGTTATGTGTTAAACTTGCAAAGCAGTTTCTAAAAGGAGACAAAGAAAATGATGAGAAATGAACTTTAAATCAAAGGGATTAAAGATGATTTTAAATTTGTTGCTTTTTCTAGTAGCTTTTAAAGGATTTTTCTTGACAGTTCAAAAGAGGAGGCAAAAGTTTGGTTATATATGAGATAAGATATGGGAAGATTATTCTTTGTATTAGAGAAAACAAATTATTGTGTTAAAAGTAAAGGAATACAAGGTGATTTATTTGATTATAGTTGAAATACATATGTTATTATTTTGGGTATCTCTTAGTGGACTTTTGCTGATTAAGGTTGAATGACCAGTCTTCATAATTTGTTCATAGGTGAGAACAAGATATAGGAAAATGAACTTTTGAAGTATTAAAGAAGGTGGTCAGCTATTAAAAATGTTTGTACTTAGTGAAGGGGGCAGTCATTTCTTTTTTTTTCTTATATAATTTTTCTTTCCCACTCTTTTTTGTACTTTTATTTTATTTATTTATTTTTTATTTTATTCAATTTATATCCCGCCCTTCTCCGCCCTTTTTGTACTTTTTAATGTTTCCTTTTAATTTATATTTGTATTTTTAAATGTAATAAAACTATTATTAAAAATAGATATTGAGAGCAAGACAGGATTCTAGGCCACATGTCAAGATTAAATCTTGTAACATTTTATTAAACTATTAACTGTTTTGTGAAATTAACTTGTTGTCAAAGTAATAATGTTGATTAAATTCTATCTATAAGAATTGCTTTATTTTAGAACTGAATTTTTTTTTAATGGTACATGTAATGGAGCAGGGGTCTCCAACCTGGCTGGAGAAGTCTGGGAGCTGAAGTCCTTCAGACTTAAACTTGCAAAGGTTGGAGACCCCTGTAATAGAGCATAAAAGTTGTATGTAAGCAGAAACGAGTTTACAACTTGTTTGAGAGAGAATGCCTCCAATATTCTTGTTACAGTCTTTAAAATTTAATTTGATTAACCCAGTGGTGTTAAATTCTCCCACTGAACATCTGTATCTCACTTTCTAAATTCTTCTCTTCTTAAGACTTATCTCCCCCCCTCCTTCCTTTTAAATAAATTTTGAAATCCTGGTGCTCCAGGCATGTAAATATTTCAAATAACTTGAAAATGTACTTATCTGCTGTGTAACTCTGAAATAATTTTGATACAGTACCTGATTAACTCTGAATATGAGCCACTGTGCTATTTGCAATGTTGGCAGCTGGAGAACAATACAAATGATCCAGCTGGCAAAGTTGTAAGGGAACCATCACCCAAGCTCTGGCTTTGACAGATGGAAGATGATCCTGTTCCATCTCTCTCCCTCTCTCTCTCTTGCTCTCAACTACCCCTATCAAAATTAAGTGGCACAAACAAGCCTAATTATTTTCATTTTGTTCATCAAGAAACTCTGAAGCTCCTGCAACGACTTTTGAAGTCCCCAGGATGCAGAAAGATCCCTGTGCTGGTCCAGAGTAAAGATGACGTTATTGTTACAGCCTCCAATTTCAGCTCTGAAAGGTAATTTATGAAAACAAGCTGAATCCCAATTTGATGGCTTACAACAGAGATAAAAGACTTTTGGGAAATCCTGTGAAATTCTTTTTTTTTAAAAAAAGACCCTCACAATCTTATCATTTTTCTATAATGGAAGCAGATGTTTCTTTTAAACTTATAGCTCCCTATTTTGCCAGCCCTAGGATTAAAAACGGAGTGAGATGAGTTAAATCAGAAATATGATGCTATATGACTTGAATATATTAACCAGTGTCAGGAACAGCAGGAATACCTTGAAGGATAGGGATTTTCAAATTGGGTCCTCATTCTCTGGAAGTCTCATGAACAAACTTGAAATGATATTTGAACTGAATCACTCATTGTGCTCTTTACAGTGTTGTCAGCTGAGGAGCAATACTGATAGTCCCACTGGCAAAACTGTAAAGGAACCATCACCATTTTGACAAATGGAAGGTGATCCCTCTCCATCTCTCTTCTCTTTCCGACTCTCAACTAACCCTATCAATACTGCAGTTTTTTCCTTGTCCAAGCACATGTCCATGTACAAAATGTCCGTGCTGTTCCACAGCTCCAGCAATGCTAAATCCACTGGAATGACCAATATATGGTGTGTGCTAATTTGCTGGCCTTCAGCACCTCATTCTCGACCTTTCCCTTTAACAAAGCTTGATGGCTTGATGGCTTGGGGGGGACCCAAACAGATGGGCAGGACACTAAAGTGCAAAGGTAGATAGATGCCATTCACCTTCTCTCTGGGTTCACCTTCTCTCAGTTCTAACAAAGAGAAGTCATTGGGCCAGAGCAAGTGAAAAGACATCTGGAGGACAAGAAGTACTGTTTAGTGTTGCCAGTTAGCTGTCTACTTATATTTCCAGCAACTGAGCAGCAGATGGTCTGGCTGCTGGAGAGAGAGGGAAGGCAGTTACTCCTGTTGCCGTGTTCTGCTGCTTACAGGGCTTCAGCTCCTGCCAGTAGCCTCACTACCTAAGAGAGGATAAAGGCAGTGGTGGCAATATCTCAGCTCGTCACAATAGGAGCAAAGTGAAGCGATGGAGAGGCAAGCCAGGGCTGCAGCACTGCCTCAACTTAGGATTGGTTGAAATGTAGTTTCATGTATGATCGATGCAAGTCATCTGTACTACAAGCTTTTCTTTGGGAAAGCTGAGAGGAAAATTGGAGAAACAAATGTCACTTTTGGTTTTCCTCCATTCATGGGCAAGAAAACAGTAATGTGAAAGTATTTGATCTTCCCCAGAGAAACGAACTTAGCATCATTCCAAGCAGTCTTCCCCAGCATGGGCTTGTGGAAGTGGGCCAGCATGGAATCTGTGTTGGTGATGGGAGACCTGCTGTGGGAGGGGGTGTTAGGCGAGCAGGCTCTTCCTGCAAGGCAAAACCTGGAAAGAGATTGTTTGGGGCCTCAGTTGAGGCTAAGGAGGCAGGAATGAGCTGCAATAACTCTGGTTGGGATACCTTTCAAAGTTTTGGGATAGAGATTGGAGAGATATCCAATTAAGCCACTTCTGCCTCTACTAGGAAAAAGATTGGAAATTTGACTGGAGGTCATAAGGGTGAGTGAATAAATGTGCTTTCCTTGCAGAATAAAATATTTGAATTTTATATTTGAAAGATGCTGTTTCTGCAGCAGGCAGTTTGTGGCCTTTCTGATATTACCAAATTATGGTGCACATATGTCTATGGAGCTTCTCAGTCATCCAGGTCATGGTTGTCCCAAAGGTGCTTTTTCTAAGAGGCAACTGGACTTTCTTGTTTTTCTTTGAAGACGTTTCGCTTCTCATCCAAGAAGCCTCTTCAGCTCTGACTAGATGGTGGGGAATGGAAGGTACCAGTAATCCTTTATCTTTGGCGGAACAGCAGTTCAGTAACCCTTGAAGGGCCACAAATTATAAATTAATATGTAAGAAAAGGAGTATTTTTTTTATCCAACCCTAATCCAATGAAATCATTAGTTTTATTCATAATCCTAATTCACTTTAGGGGGTGTGGGGGGGCAACTATGACCCCTTTAAGTCATGTTTTTTAAACGTTTTAGTTTTATATGGTTTTAGTACGGATTTTAATAGGTTTTAGACAGGCTACTCATTATCTAATGTATTTTAATAGGTTTTTAATTGTTTTCTATGTTTTATTCGTAATTTTACTGCTTGCCTGTACACAGCCCTGAGTCCCGGAAGGGAGAAGGGCGGTATAGAAATTTAAATATTAAATTAAATTAAATTAAATGTGGACTTCAGCTCCCAGAATTTTGAGAGTTGAAGTCCACAGAACACAAAGGGGCTATAGTTACACACCCCTGCCTTGGGGGGACCACAGAATTGCAAACTTTGAGAAGTTCTGTTGCAGGACACTTTTTTCTCACTTTTTGTTATTTGTTATTTTGTTATTTGTTATATTATCTAGGGATGTCCGATACATGAAGAATAAGATGGTAAAGAGCCCTCAGTAATACATTTTGTAATTGTCTTTTTCCCCATTAGGATGTGCCCAATCTTCCAGATTTCCAATGTCACAGGTGAGAATTTGGAGTTGCTGAAGATGTTTCTCAATCTCCTATCTCCAAGGACAAGTTACCGAGAGGAAGAACCTGCGGAATTCCAGATAGATGATACTTATTCTGTGCCAGTAAGCAGATGTATTCTAGAAAAATGTTTCTCTCAACTTTTTGAGAAATGAGAAAAGTAAAGAAATTGTGCTATTTGTGTCCTAACACGATTCGTTTGTTTCCTTTTTTACTTTCTTCCTGAAATAGGGTGTTGGAACAGTGGTGTCTGGGACAACCCTGAGAGGCCTAATCAAGTTAAACGACACTTTGCTTCTAGGCCCAGACCCCCTGGGCAACTTCTTGCCTATTGCAGTGAAATCCATCCATCGAAAGCGGATGCCAGTCAAAGAGGTGCGGGGTGGTCAGACTGCTTCCTTTGCTCTGAAAAAGGTGAGTGCCAATTTGCTATGCCTTTAATTTCTTAGAAGGCATTTATTTTCAGTGTCTGACAATGCAGTGGTAAACGTGTATCCAGAAGTAAATACATTCTGGGTTAAGAAGGTTTATTCCTTGGTCCATATATTCAGGAAGGCTAAGCTATAGCGAGTTTTGTCTGCAATTACACAGCAAAATTGCTTCCACTGGGAATGAGTTAATGAAAAATATGATAGAGATATATATGCGTGAGGAACGGGCAATCCTTTTTTAATTTTCTTCCGTAATCTCCTTTCTACTTGTTATCTATTTTTTTAGGAAATAAATTGAGTTCAATTGGGTTTAGTCCCAGATAAGTAAACGTAGAGATCTAATTTGGTATAGTAGTTTTAAGACACAAGGCTAGAAACTGGGAATCCATGAATTCTAGTCCTGCCTTAGGCATAACGCCAGCTAGGTAGCCTTGGAGCTGCCATTCTTTCTCAGTCCTAAGAAGAAAGTAATGGTAAATCATTTCTGAAAATCTTGTTGCTTATTAGGAAATGGTTTTGACCAAACCTCCAGTTACTCTTCTTGGAATGGTTTCCTGCTTGGTTAGTTGAATAGATGGACATCCTACTGTTTCCCAGAGGAGGTTGTATTTCAAGAACTGGTGTAGTCTTATGTACATACCACAGAAGTATGTTTATTTTCCAATGAACCTACTTTTGATTTTGGTAACTCCCTTTTAATTATTCCACTACCAGATCAAACGCTCCTCTATCAGGAAAGGCATGGTGATGGTATCACCTCGGTTGAATCCCCAGGCCTCTTGGGAATTTGAAGCAGAGATTTTGGTACTCCACCATCCTACCACTATCAGTCCACGTTATCAGGCAATGGGTATGTGGAGTTCCTTTCTGTGTCTTTTATATACATTGTTGCAGTGTAGCTTGAAATATTAATTTAATTTAATATTTACATTTCTATACCGCCCTTCTCCCTTCCGGGACTCACTATATTAAATATAGTTGTGGCGAAATATTAAATGGTAGTGGTTATTCTCCACAAGAATAGGAGTTTACAACATAGGTCCAAGACTATCTTCTGCTCCTGAAGCTCTTGTTGCAGTCCCATCTCTCCTGTAAATTGTAAAATTACTAAATAGAGTAAAAGTATTGCTATTAACTTAATCCTTCCCTCCTCAAACGGGACATTAAGAGGCCAGGTGCAGCTCTTAATATTTTGCATCTTTAACTTAAGGGGACAGCACCAACAAAGAGCAGAGTACTATTCACTGTGAAACTTTTGGAATGTGGCAGAAGAACATCAAGATATTAGGTGATCCATGTCTAGAGCGCTTGACTTGTACCACTGTAGAAAGTCCATTTTAGAGCTGTTTGATGGATGATTTGGGGAGGGGGGGCTGCGGGAGGGACTGCATGTGATCTTTTTTTTAACCTGTATCTTTCAAGATAGAGGTTTTTGAGGAAAGCATGCGTTATGGGAAGCCTTCAGATTTGTCACTGGAGGAATCCCTCACTGCTTAAGAATGCCAGTGAGCAATGAAGATCTGGGCTCACTAGGAAAGTAACAAGAATAAAGTGTTGATGTTCTTCCTGTTCCATATACATAATAAAGGAAATTGAACTTTTTTGTGTGGTGAATTAATAACATCCATGTATATTGCCAATATTTGTTTCCCTGGTGATATTCTGAGTGCCAGTGAGATTCTTTCTGTTTCTAGTACATTGTGGTAGCATTCGCCAGACAGCCACTATCCTTAGCATGGACAAAGACTGCCTACGCACTGGAGACAAAGCCACTGTCCACTTCCGCTTCATCAAAACTCCTGAGTACTTGCACATAGACCAGCGGTTAGTTTTTCGGGAGGGGCGTACCAAAGCGGTCGGCACTATCACAAAGGTAATAGTGGATGGGGAGGAGTTTCAGAGATTGGCAAATGCAGTTGCATAATTTCTCCATTGATTAACTAGGGTATTGCTTTGTTGCCAGTTACTGCCTGTTGCTACTTACTGTTGGGGTACATAATTGATAAACAATTGTTATTTTCCAGTATCTATATATTTTCTTAAAGGTTACAGTGTGTTGGATGGGATTAACTTTACAGCAAATTCTCTACTTAAGATGGTTCTGTTCCCATTTTTTCAGATTTTTGAGCCCAGGTAGTTAGAACAAGTTTGAGCATTGTTGTTCAGTAAGGAACTTTAGTTTGGGGAAATGTTGCTTGTCTATCTGAATTTGCATTTAGCTGTGCTAGAAGGATCCACTGGGAAGCTAGTGGGAAAAGAATGGTGCCTATTTGTGCTGTTTCAATCCTTTCCCTCTTTTTTTTAGAGTTGCCGCAACAGGTCAAGTATCTTCTAGAATTTTCACCCCATCCAAAATGGAATCTTCTTAGGGGCCCTACATCTGTGTTCTTTCCATTGAAATTAAATATTACTGCAATACCCATATTTTCTAAAGGCTTTCAAACCCAGTTACAATTCTATGTCCTTTAAGCCTTGCTTCTGTTTGGAATGAAGGTATTATTCCAATGGATACCTCATATTTACAAATGCAATGCACCAACCATCCTTTTTAAAGCATGGCAAATTCAGAAGATCCTGGTTGCCAAATCAGAAGATATTTTTTTATACCATTCAAACAGATAAATTGAAGCACATGTTCAATGAAATGGCTTAAATATTGTTCTGCTGTTAACATATCTCTCTTTTATATAATGTTTGACTTTCCTTATCAGCTCCTGGAATAAAAAAACTTTAGTCTCTTCCTGCTTTGTGAGTTGTAGATGAGAGCTTAGCTTTTTCGGAGTATCTAAGTGTCTAACTAAAGCCACATCAACTTTGCAGGGTTAATTCTATGCTTTAAAGTAAAACCCTACATTCAGCAAAGATCTTCATTCTGGCTATCTGTTTTTGACTGACAGTTACTCCAGACCACCAATAATTCTCCCATGAACTCGAAGCCCCAGCAAATCAAGATGCAATCTACAAAAAAAGGACCCTTGACCAAGCGCGAAGAGGGCGGAGCCCAGGCTGGCATAGCAGTCCTGACTTCCCCTGTGGCAGAGGATGGAACCTCATTGGCAACAGTTGCCTCAGCACCACCTGGTGCTCAACAACCACAGGTAATTGTGGCCTGTGCAGTGTCTTTGTACCCTTGTCAATGCCATCATACCTTTACCTTAAAGGGAACCACCGTTTCTCCTCCACTGATTTTGGCTGAGTTCATATTAAGAAAATGCTTTTTAAACTAAGCCTCATTGAACAAACCTTTGCATCCTGATTCCTGTTCCCTGCTAATTCAAAAAAAAAAAGAACCAAGGAGGGTATAGTATGTTCATTTTTAAATTTTAATAAAATTTAAAAGTGTTCACAGTTTGTTTTTCTTTCCAGAATTGGTATGACTACATCATAAAAATGAGTCCCAACGCAGGCACAATCTTGTAGCCAAGGAAACTGCTTGTATCTTTTATTTCCTTTTAAATGGAAGTTTATTTTCCATCCATCCCATAGTGAACATTATAAGCTTTTTATTTAGTTCAGAGTGAGACAGCTGTTTCTCTGCCTCAGGTTTAGGTGTCCTGCTTAATAGTTCATGCGTTATGTTAAATCTTTCCCACATGAGCTTGCAGTTCTTTTGCAGTTTGTGGATCCAACTGTTTCATTTATCTTTATGATGCAGATTAATACGGTAAGGATTTACTGAGAGAGCCCCAAAGTGTAGAACGAACTCCCTCTTCATTTATGGAGCTTTCCTTGACTTACATTGAAAGCATAAAATGCATCCAGGTCAAACGTCTGTTTCTGCAGGAAGGGTTTTTACAGTTTTGTGAGGTTTTCCTTTGCAGAATGTATAGTCTTCTACTGCACTTTAACTGTTAAGATGCATTGCAAACTTTGGACAGGTAGCATAAACTTGTTAAATTGACAAAAGCTTGAGAGCTCTAGCATAGCAGTGCTTAATTCAGATAGTTATGCTCTGTAGGTGCAGTCATTGTTTATCTAGCATGTCAGTCTCCTTTCTTCCTTTGGCCTGTGTGAGTGTGTATGCCTTTGTTTTGTCTCCTGCCATGTGTTGTTGTCTAGTGCTTTCCAGATGAATTGGAACAGAACTCCCTTCGTTCTCTCAATCTTTGTCCATATCTTAGTTTTTTGTTTGTCTTGGTTATCTGTTTGTCCTGTGTTCAGCTTACCTCTGCTTTTCTTTTCCCAATGCTTTCCTTCAGCCTTCATTGGATGAAGAACCCCACAATCAAGAGGGAAATAAGGTATTTCCTCTACTATGGCTTATATGCCTTAGGAGCCCAGGTCTGTTGAGGGAGTCATAATCTTTAAATTGAATTCTCAGGAGCCTTCAGGAAGAATTGTTATGAACATATTTTATCATCTTCTCATTTCCCATTCTTTGATTTTATTTATAGTTTGTTTTTCATTTTGTCACAAATTTCAAAGGAATTTACAGTAGAAAGAGAAATACACAAATAAAACCTAAATTATACCAGTCATCTTTGGGTTGCTGATATTCAAGTACTCTTGTACTACCGGTCTTTAATTCATGGTGCAAATGCCCACTTTATTTTGCTGCAGTGCTTGTGCCTCTTAGCAGTTACAACAGAGAATACTCTACCATCATGACCATAAGAAAGCATCAGGGAGATTTCCTCTTCTCAATAGGACTGGGAAGACGTAGATGGAAGATGCTTTTCATTGAGCTTATACATATCCAATACCCAACACTGTGACTTGTATTTGTGTATTTTTTTCAATTTCTTTGGTCATCCAAAATCTCTTGTTCATCTTATTCTGACCTGACTTCTATCCTTCCCTCCTCCTTCCCCCCCCCCCCTGGCTTTAGCTGACAAATGCCCCCCTATTTATTTATTTATCTTTTAAAAACATCTCCTCTCTGAACTGGTTTTATCTTGCTGTAAATATCTAGGCGATTTTCCTCCCTTTACCTTTATAGCCATTATGGGTCCCTTGTAAATATTCACCACCCAGCTGTACTCAAGGACGGATCTCCTCTCCCTGTGGGAGGTTCCCCTCTCGCAGGTTTGGCCCCCGGGTTTATCAAGGGCCCACCTCTATGAAGGATGGATTAATCCAGAGAGGTGGGCGAAGCGCGGACTTAGGGGGTTTTTAAACAAATTTTTAATTAGGCTTTTAAGGGGTTCTGGGGAGGGGGGAGGGTTCACTCAGTCAGAAAGGGGCCAAGATATAGGGCCGGCCGGCGGAAGTAGGATAAAGGAGGGGTCCACTAGGGAGGGGGGATCGGGGGTCGTCTCTGTTGAGGGCCGCCCCATTCGATTGGTCTTGCGGAGGGGCAGGGGCGGCAGGAGACAGGATGTCCATCATGGGTTGGAGGCTCGTGGTCGCTGGTTACGAGCGGTCGCTTGCCCCAACCCCCTGTACTCCGCTCGTGGGCTAGGCGGTCAGGGACTACAGAGCCGGGGTCCCAAGCTGATGTTCTGCAACGACAGGTCCGTGGTGAATAAATCCCCCCTCATAAATGACCTCGTGTCAGAGGGGGACCCGGACCTGGTGGGAATTACGGAGACCTGGTTGGGCCCCGAGGGGGGTTTACCCCTCGTGGAAATGTGCCCACCAGGCTACCGTGCATTTCATCAGCCCAGGGCCCTCGGCAGGGGTGGGGGGGTGGCGGTTATTGTTAAGGAAAGTCTGGAGCCGAAGGAGACCACTGTGCCTCAGACGACCGGTTGTGAGTCCCTCTTCGTGAAATGGGGCCTAGGGAGGCAGTTGGGCTTGCTAGTTGTATACCTGGCTCCCCGCTATGTAACAGCAGCCCTGCCCGAGCTACTCGAGGTGATCGCCGCGATGGCGGTGGAGACCCCCAGACTTATAGTCATGGGGGACTTCAACCTGCCGTCGGCGGGCGAAACATCCGAGGTGGCTCGGGAGTTCATGGCTTCCATGACGGCCATGGACCTGACCCAAGTAGTTCAGGGCCCCACTCACGAGGGAGGACACACGCTGGATCTGATTTTTGTCTCTGGACACTGGATTAGTGATCTCGGAACAGGGGATTTAGTCATCTTACCCTTGTCATGGACAGATCACTCTCTCCTTCGGATAGACTTTCCAACCGTCACACCCCACCGCGGGGAGGCGGAACCAGAGACACTAAGTTGGTTCCGCCCCAGGCGCCTGATGGACCCGGAAAGGTTCCAGAGGGAGCTTGGGCCAATACCTGTGTCCCTGCCCCGTGACTCGACTGAGGATCTAGTGGCCGCATGGTATAGTGCGGCCACGGGGGCCTTGGACCGAGTTGCGCCCTTGCGGCCTCTCATGCGGCGCCGAGTCACCCAGGCTCCTTGGTTTACCGAGGAGCTTCGGGAGATGAAACGCCGCAAGAGACGCCTAGAGAGTAGGTGGAGATCTTCTCGATCCGAATCTGACCGAACACTAGTGAGAGACCATATTAGGACTTACTTAGTGGCGCTAAGAGTGGCCAAACGTGAGTATTGTGCTACTCTTATCGCGTCCGCGGAAAACCGCCCTGCCGCCCTGTTTGGGGTGACCCGCTCCCTCCTTCATCTGAGGCCGCGGGAAGCCCCTCTGCAGGGTCGAGCAGAGGAATTTGGAGTATTCCTGCAGGACAAAATCACTCAGATTCGGAACGAGTTGCCCTCCACTTGTGGTCCAGTCGAGGCGTCCAGCGTTGGTCTTGAGATTACACCTTGGGAGGAGTTTGACTTTGTTACTACCGAGGATATGGACAGGTTGCGGAGGAACCTTAGAGCCACCACATGTTTATTGGACCCGTGTCCCTCCTGGCTTGTACTGGCATCCTGGGAGGTGACACGAGGCTGGCTCCAGGGCATTGTGAATTCATCTCTGAGTGAGGGGCACTTGCCCACCGTTTTGAAAGAGGCGGTGGTGAGGCCCCTCCTCAAGAAACCATCCCTGGATCCAGCTTTATTAGAGAACTATCGTCCCGTCTCCAACCTTCACTTTTTAGTGAAGGTTGTTGAGAGTGTGGTGGCTCAACAGTTTCCCCGACATCTGGAGGAAGTTGATTATCTAGACCCGCGCCAGTCCGGCTTCCGGCCCGGTCACAGCACCGAAACGGCATTGGTCGCGTTGGTAGATGATCTCTGGAGGGCACGGGATAGAGGTTGTTCCTCTATCCTTGTCCTATTAGACCTCTCAGCGGCTTTTGATACCATCGACCATGGTATCTTATTGCACCGATTGGGGGGGTTGGGGCTGAGAGGCACCGTCCTATGGTGGTTCTCGTCTTACCTCTCTGGTCGGTCGCAATGGGTGTTGGCAGGAGGGCAGAGGTCGTCCCCGAGGCCACTCACATGTGGGGTCCCTCAGGGGTCGGTCCTCTCGCCACTCCTGTTTAACACCTACATGAAGCCGCTGGGCGAGATCATCCGTGGTTTTGGGGTGGAATACCATCTGTACGCTGATGACACTCAGTTGTACATATCCACCCCAAATCACCCCAACGATGCCGTCGAGGTGCTGTCCCGGTGTCTGGAGGCCGTACGGATCTGGATGGGTAGTAACAAACTCAGACTCAACCCGTCCAAGACCGAGTGGCTGAGGTTTCTGGCACCCCGGTTCAGCCAGATAAGTCCAACACTGGCCATTGGGGGCGAACAACTGGCCCCCGTGGAGAGGGCGCGCAACCTGGGCGTCCTCCTGGATTCGCGGCTGTCCATGGAGGACCATGTGACGGCCGTGGCCAGGGGGGCGTTCTATCAGGTACGCCTGATACGCCAGTTGCGCCCCTTACTGGACCGGGGAGCCCTTCGCACAGTCACTCAAGCGCTTGTGACATCCCGGCTGGATTACTGTAACGCTCTCTACATGGGGCTCCCCTTGAGGTGCACTCGAAAGCTACAGTTAGTACAGAATGCGGCCGCGCGGGTGATTATGGGTGCCTCAAGGCAAACCCACGTAACACCTGTCCTGCGCGAGCTGCACTGGCTGCCTGTGGCCTTTCGAGTGCGCTTCAAGGTGCTGACGACCATCTTTAAATCGCTCCATGGCTCGGGGCCTAGCTATATACGAGACCGTCTCCTGCCCCATACATCCCTTCGTCCGATCCGCTCCCACAGAGAGGGTCTTCTCTGGGTGCCGTCAGCAGGGCAATGCCGGCTGGCGACACCCAGGGGAAGGGCCTTCTCTGTGGCGGGCCCGGCCCTCTGGAACGACCTACCCCCCGACCTTCGCACTATCTCGGACCTCCGCCTCTTCCGCCAACGTCTTAAGACGTATCTATTCCAACAAGCCGGCCTAGGGTAGCCCCTACTTCTGACTTTTAAAATTAAAATTAATTTGGTATGGTTTTAAAATGGGTTTTTAGCACGGGTCCAATAATTTAATATATTTTAATCAATTTTGTATTTTGTATTTTGTGGTTTTAATAATGCCTGTGCGCCGCCCTGGGTCCTAACAAGGAGAAGGGCGGGGTATAAATTTAATAAAATAAATAAATAAATTATTCTAACTTGGGCTTTTTTTCCCTCTCCCCCACCCTCATTTCCCCAGGCAAAGGCTGGTGGTGGTGGCCGGAGGCGTGGTGGCCAGCGTCATAAAGTGAAATCTCAAGCAGCTATTGTGACTCCAGCTGGTGGCTGCTGAACATCTTGTTAGTAATTGAGAAATTCACATCTCCCCCTCCATTTCTTCAATTCAAAAACCTGGAGCAGCGTAACCAAAACCCTTTGCAGCTGATCTACTGTGGAAGATTTTGGGGACGGGGTCAGAGGGTTGGGGAGGAAGTTCTAGGGTTTTCCATTGAAACTAATGAAGGTGACAAAGAACAAATGGGACTGACCAGCAGCCACCTTCTCCCTTTTCCCAAAACATTTTGTACACCTTGAGCTCTTAGTCATGATTTTTATGTTTTTATTATGGTGGTTTTGTGTGTGAGTGTGCTTGTGAGCATGTGCATTCAGGAGAATACAGGTATAGAAAAAGTACCTATGTCTTCGCCATTCCCACACTCATCATTAGGCTACTTAACTTGCTTTTTTGCAGTTGGGAATTTCTGAAATCCCAAGCCTTTAAGAGTAAGAATACGTGGTATTTGGCAGGGAGGAGATAGTAGTTCTTCCCCCCATGTTTCCAATGGTTTGAAACAGATATTAGGTCTCTCTCATTGTAATTTCACCATGACCCTAGTTGGCAACTGTCATAAAGGAAACTCCCAAACAAGCCCCATCCCAAATCTTAGACCTCAATGAAATCCTAAAAGTTGTGTGTATTTGTAAGCTTGTTTGCACACACTTCATTCTTCTGAAAGAAAAGGAGAGTTTTGAAAGTGAGATTTGGGGGCCAAAGAGAATTAATTTCATATTAATGTATATTATGTTCAGAACTTATCTTTTTTTCCTACAGAGCAAACTAGAGGCTCCTGTATTACCGACTGCATGCTAGATCTAGGTTTGCACCCAGCTATGTGGGCACATTAGGAACAAGACAGCCTGAGTGCAAGCTTGTTTCTGGTTTTTTGCCCATTTATTTTCATGGCTTCCAAACCAATTTGAAGGCCACATTTCCTTCCTACCATGAATAGATGCTATTGTCAGCCTCTACGTATTCAGCTCCCTTTACATTACAGAAACAGCTGCCTGTTTAATTAATTTAGTGATTTAGAGACCAAGTTAGAAACTTGTTTCAAACTCTCCATATTTTTCTAGTGGCACTTACAGAGACTTCATAGAGGTGGGCTGAGGTTTATTGAATCCACCATTAAAATTTAAAGTCATATTTGTGATTTTATAAATTTAGTAGCTGTGTCTCTTCAAAGCACTTGTTCTGAACTGACATTTTAACTGCATCATGTTTTTAAAAAGGAGAAAGCATGAAAAAAAAGTGGTTTGTAGTTAACTGGTTTGTAAATTTGAATAGCATTTTCCCTACAATCTAGTGTTTCTTGGATTTATTCCATCCTACCCATTTTTGGAATAACCAGCCTTTTTAAAGTTATAAACATTGAAGAGAGGTAGGACTACATATGCCATCTTCCCAAATTAGATGCACAGTATATATGTTGGATTACAATTCTCCAACAAGCATGGTTAATGGATATGCTATATGGGACTGAAGGAAGTTGCAGGCCAATCTATCTCGAAGATGCCAGATTAAGAGAAGTTGCTATACCTGTCGTGTTTTTTTAACAACGTTCAGCACCTGCAGCATTAAGGCGCCCTGTGAGAACAAATCAGTGTGAGGATGATTAATGCAAGGTAGCAACCTGTGCTTTTGCTTTTTACTCTGTATTACATCTGTCTCCTTGAGTTCCAATTCCAAGGGAAGTAGAGCCCTTAGTCTGGTGTCTTTTTTATTTCATTCTTTTGTTCAGAAAGATGAATGTACAATGCTGGCAAGCATTAAGAAAGTCACAGTGTTGTGTTCTCCTTTCTGAGCCGAACATCAGAACTACTGAGGCTAGCATGGTGTCAACATTAAAAAGAACAATTTGGTAAAAAAGAAAAGCTTCTTGTTCTCTCCATTTTAAAGGAAATGGGGTACTACTTCACTAATCCTGGTTCATAAAATGGAAACCAGGTTAGATGTAATTTGTAAATATGTTTTATATGGTTGAAGTTTCTTCCCTGAAAAGTTTTGAAGGCTAGCTGATTGTTTTCCTGAACTGGGGATTTACTAAAATGCTTCTAGAACCTTGTAGAAAATCCAATTGAGAAAAGAAACTTGTGCCATAAGAAAAATCCTGCTGAATCAGATCTGCCTTTTTCTATACTGTGACTTAAGGGGGTGTTCAAAAGCATGAGCAAAGTCAGGTGTTTACAACCGGTATTTAGCAAATGCTGCCTTTCATTCTGAAGGTATTACAATTTTGCTGCTCTAGCTCTACAGATTTGACTAGCTTTTAAAAAAAATATCCAAACCAGTATCACCAATCACATTCATCTAATAGAAGCAAATTGTATGTGCTTTATAAACCATTATCTCCCCAAGTTTCACACTGATGCATGATAGCCATGTTTTGGTATTTTGAGGAAAAATTTCTGCGTAGCTTTTATATACATTTATCAAATTTTGAATGAAAAATAGTTTGTAGTCTTTTCATGCTAGAAGACAGCTTAATTATTTTGGGTATCCTATTTACATCCTTCCTAGCACTACAAAAGAGATCCAATGACCAGAATTGTATGAAGTGTTCCAAGGGCTATTTATAACAGCTGTTCATAAGAAATGTGCACAATTAAAAAATAAGTTCAAAGCTATTGCTATTTTAAAAACCTCAGAGTGGAACAGTTACAGTCCTGATTTTAGTTAAGCCTTGACACCAAATGTTTTCTTAAAATTAAACTACAGTAGTTTAAACAGCAGTATAAATTGCTTTTTTAATTATGTAACTTTTTCAGCAGATTCACTCTTTCTGGGACTCCTTCCCTCATAGGAGATTTGTATTGACATGGGTGGAGGGGATGTATGTCCACGTATGGTCTGTGGTCTATTTGACAAAAACCTGTAGTGCCATTATGCTTTGACTCCTATTTTATGCCTCTCTGACCCCCAAAAATGTATTTGTTCATTAATGACTAGTTTCACCGCTTTTAAGAAAAATCATTTATTGATTTATCTTGCATAGGTATAAATTACAACAAAAATAACAGACTGTGCAGCATTTGTAATCTACAGACTTAGATACACTCCTCCCAACCCTAAATACAAAAAGATTTCTTAGGAGTTATTATTATTATTACAACCTTTAATCTGTGGGGTACCTTCCTAAGGACAAAAATAAGTCTGGAAAAGTCATATTTTTCATGCTTTGCTTTTGTGTCCACTTGAAAAACATACTGTATAAAAGCATTCCTGATGATAACCATTGGATATGTACAGTTTGGAAGGTACTATATTGCTTCCCAGTTAACAGTCTTAACTAGCCATCTGTAGTTTAGTACCTTTAAATGTACAACTCTCATCGCGGTCTGTGGCTATGTAAAAAAGGTTAGATCTGAGAGTAGTGAGAGCAGTTACATGCAAATGACAGGTGAAGGCATTGGCATCATAAAATTGTAATACTTTTTCATATGCTTAAGTAAGGTCACGGTTGATTTGATATCACTGGATTTTCAGTCTCTAGTTGTATTTTATAACGTTTAAGTTAAAAAGTTTGGTTAATAAGTACACATGTATAGCTACATTATCTGTACCATGTGGAGGTCTTAAACCAGACTTATTGGCTGAACCAAAATGGTGGCCCAGAATTAATTTATAATAAAACTTAATCTCAGGCCCCAGTGTGCACAGCCCCCAAGTGATGTATCTGGACATGAGGGCAAGCCATGAAATTTGACTACATATAATAGGTCAAACAAGTCAAATAATTTGACTAATTGGACAATAAGACCAGGTGAGCAAAAATACCACTAAGAGCTTCTTAATTAAGCCTTTTAGTTTCCATACATCACAAGAATACAACTGCTATTTACCTTCACAATATTTATCTTTCACAATACTGTTTCATTATTTCACAGAACCACTGCGCCCTTTCATAACAAAAATTCCTGTCCTTCACCGGTCCCTATTTTGGAGAAATTACAAAAAAATTAATGTTACAATTAATGTTAAAAAAATTATATATAAACTACTTGGGACAACTAAAAACATGGAGAATGGGATGTGTGCCTTAAAATTTATTCTAAGTAGTGGACTAATGCAGGCCTATAATGTGCCTGAAGGATTCAGATGTTGAAACAAATTTTTGTAATTAGAATTCTTAAGGCAAGGAAAACCGTTGTCCTTTTATCTATTTTTTTTTAAAAAAGTGCTGGAAGCCTTTACTGTAATGTTGAAGGGAAAGTCATCACTTTAAAAATTACTATAGGTCAAAGAACATGCAACTTATTACTGGAATCTGAAAGATTAGGATAAGATGCTACCTGATACTGGGCACCTGATAAGGAAATAATGGAAGAATGATCAGCTAGAAATTCCTTGTTCTTATTCTTGGTGAATGGACTGATAGAACCCATCTGCCACTTTTACAGGTACACACAAGGAAAGACAGATAGTACCGGAGTCCTGCACCAATGTCACAAATACTAGCTAGGTCTTTCTATTAGATACAGGTGGTTAACAAAGTTTATAGAGCCCAATAATGGAAACAAACCTTTGTTAGCTAAATATTTCTCAAGCATTTAACGTGTTATGTTATGTTACAGCAATCACATCTTCATACTGAAGAAGTGAGGCAAGGCCCAAGTAATACTATTTCTTCTATAATTCTGTTATACACATGCACTGGTTCTAGTTGCAGGAAACCTTGTTCTTTGCCCCACACTTCTTCTCTCAATAGGTGCCTGGAATGAGTAATGGATACTACTCTGCCTTTGTAGCTACCCAATAAAATTGTGCCTTGGGATCATGTGAGGATGAAAGAAGTGCTACGTGGATCATGTGTTCTCAGATCCAAGCAGTGTATCTTGGGCACCTTGTATTTATTGTTTTGTATGTTTTTAAATTCCTGTGCGCCGCCCTGGGTCCTTTGTGGAGAAGGGCGGGATATAAATGTGATTAAAATAAAATAAATAAATAAAAAATAAAAAGATGGGGTGGTGAAGGTTGGAAAAGAGATGCCGAGGGGTGGCACAGATTGAGCCTGCAGGACAGTGGCATGTGCCAGGAAGAGTGAATTGGGGCCCTCCTTTTCCACGGGTAAGTGGCTGTTGCTAGGTGGGGGAGGGAATGAGGGATTGTAAGATTGGCTGGGAAACTGTCACAGAATGTTGAAAATGAAAATCACGTGACCACAGCTCAGCACAGCCAATAGCACTGAAGTAGCCAGTTTTCCCATATTTCATCCCCTCAAGACACACAAGTCAAGGATTTGGACACTTTCTGTAAGTTAGCCTATTAAAGGTAACTTGGCTCAAAAATTGTTGCCCTATGATTCCCCAATTTGCCTAATTAATTGTCATGACCATGAGTTTTAGTAGTATATGATAGATACTTCAGCTAAAGGAAACTTCCTTATCTTAAGAGGAGCATACATTAAAATAATGGTACACTTTGAAACATGTTAACTGGAATTCATGGAACTGAGTTTTGCTAAGGATTCAAAAGTTCAGATCAGAAAAGTGGAATATGAGCAATAGCAAGATCCCAGTACCTATCTCATTTAGGTAGACTTTATAGAGGAATTGGCTTGGCCAATAGGAGAAAAAATGCTAGCATTTGTGAACTTTTCTTCTTGACTCAGTAAAACTGTTCAATCATAAACCATCTTCATACTGCTTATATCTAATGTACGTCCTGATATTTTCTTTTTTGTGCTGCTTCCTCTTAAGAACCTTGACACAAATATGGAGGCAGCTCTTTTTTGGCCATGTTTCAATGAAGCCAACACATTAAGGGGGGCTTCTCAGAGTTATCAAAGTAAGGATACTGGCAACAGTAGGATCAGTGGAGGAAGTTCTCTGCTAAGTGGACCTCAGCCTCTGTTTATAGAGAATTCAAATAGGTAAGTCAGAAGGAAGGAAGAGGGAGACTCCCCCACATATGCCATGCATAAATTATAGGGTTTATTCCTCTTGAGTAGTAAAATTAGTTCATTATTGCTGGTTTTCATACTTTCAGGTTGAATGTGATCATTTACCCCAATCATCTATAATTATAATTCAAAATATTAAAAAGGCAGTAGAACAGACACGAGTGGCATGAAGTGGAAATAGGATTAGGTATTTTGAACTGCAGTATATTCAGTGTTGTCTCAAAATCAATATAGAACTCAACTAACTTCAGACTGAATTCACAAACTTCATTTTTAACAGACTTGATTTTTGTATTTATACAATTCTGCCTCACTTTTTATAAAGAGATTTTTCTGAATAGTATTGAAGATTTTGTCTTGTGTTAATAGTAGCTGCTATGATTAGATGTTAAGTAACAGCAAGGACATATCTGGCTCTAAATAGAATAAAGTGCATCATTAAAGATTGCACCAAACAGCTTCTTAATTTGCTTTGTCCCTTCTACATTTACAAATAATGGGTATTTTAAGACTTTTCAAGATTTTTTTTTAACGTCTGGCACATCGTAGCCCATTTCAGTACAGTAGTTGTAGTATACAAATAGCTAGTATGTAATTGGCTTTAATACACGTTTGTTTTTTAAATCAGTTACCCCCAAAATCTACGCCTCTTCCGCCGGGCATTAAACACATCTATTTCAAGAGGCCGGCCTGGCATAGTTTTAATGGGTAAAGTTTTAATTGATTTTAATCTTTTCTAATCCAATTTTTTAGCACAGACCCTAATTTAATTCATTTTAAATTGTTTTGTATTGTATTTGTTTTTCTATTTCTGTGCACTGCCCTGAGTCCCCTCGGGGAGATAGGGCGGTATATAAATTTGAAGAAATGAAATGGTTGGGTTACCATTTCTTAATTTCCATATAATTCTATCTGTAGTTGTCTGACTGGAATAGTAAGTTGTAGCTCAACATTCCTGTAGTCAGCAGAATAGGGAAGGCGACATTAAAGTGGCTGGAAAGCTCCCCATTACCATTAGATACTTTGATTCTTTAAAAAGAGAAAGGAAAAAGAAATAGCTAAACATTTAAGTGCTACCGCAGGAGAGTTAAATTAGTTGTCATTGCTGGTATCATAGGACCTGATTATTATACTGTATGGGCCATGCTCATGCCACTATGTCCCATTTGAAATAGTAATGGGAATGGTAAATGGAGAAAAATATTTTGTCATGAAATATTTTGTCATGTTATTTGTAAGAGAGTGCAGGCAAATTCCTTATCAGAGTCTTGAATGTTCTTGCTGTATAATTGGAGCTGTAGATAGAGGAGACAGAAGAGAGTTGGTGCCATAGGGAGAAGCCAAATTTGGATGCATAATTCTTTTTTTTTTCTCAGCTAGTTTTAGTAAAAAAATATGCACAAATACTTGCTTTTCTTATAAGTAACCATAATGAAACATTGGGGGGGGGGAGCTTAACCCTCACCCCCACCCCCAATCAGTTGGAAATTGCAATTGCTTCTTAGGAGAACCTGAAAAATAAGCAGCCTGTGAACCTCATGTCACCCTTCATAGCCCATTGTGCAGCCCCATTGCTCTTTAGAATAGCCTTGAAAACTTTCTGAGCATAATTTGGGGAACGGCCTCAAGGAGAATGACCTTAAAAAGGGCTCTCAGAAACCTAGTACATTGTTTAAAAAAATACGGCACTTTCCCCACAAAAAATGTGAAGAGGAATTTTTACATTGCCCAACCTAGTAACATTACTGCCTACATACTGCTGCAATCCTTACAGGTGGAAAAATATTCACTTTTACAAAGTGTAATTTGTAGGAGGTAAAATATTGTCATCTCTGGAGCAAATTGTTTCTGACTTTTGAACAATCAGCCAAGACGGCATTTCCCTCACAGCTTTCTTTTAGGCTTCTGTTTGCCACTAATGGGAAGATTTCCCTTTGATGTGATTTGCCAGAGTTGTACCAACCTCTTCAACTCTGTTTCTTGCTTCCTCATAAACAGCTCTAACCACATCGGAAAGCAATTGTTGCTGCAGAATAATCAGGCAGGAAAGAGAGTAGGCCGAGTATTCTCTCTGTGGGTGCATTGCCTCCGCTTGGCTAAAGAAGTGTCGGTGGATAAAAAGGATGTTACCATCTGTCTGCATTACTCCCTCTGTACCCATGAACTTTAAAGAAAAATGTTATACTCAGAAAAAGCTGCTTGTGCTATTTTATTTTCTACTTGGAGTGTAGTAGAAAATCCACCCCAAGTGTTTGGAGAGCATCCAAAGGATTGTTTAATCAATTCCAAAGCTAGCAGGTTACAATGAGTCACTGGTCTCTTGCAAAGAGCAGGAGCTGCAAAATTAAATAAATTTTATGTAGAATGTTGTTCAAATACTGAGCATGGGGCTACATAGCAGAAAGCCCCAAATACAAAATAATGGCTTTACAATTAATAGGGAAACAAGATAACAAAACAACAACAACCCAGGTTTACTACTGTTTATGAAATGTGAAATCATTACAGATGCATTCCTAGAAAGAAATACTGTGCAGTATTTGTGGTGTATGAGTTGAGCCAACGCTTTGGTTGCCATCCTAACAGGCAACCCTGCATTCAAAGACAGAAATAAGGAGGCACAACAGCTTATATCCTTGTGTTCTGGCTCCACTCAAGGACTGAATAGTGTAATAGCTTAAGCACTGACAGACACATCTTGCCACAGTTTAAGTCATTATTAAATGGTACACGAAGGCTACAGGAAAGGGCATTAAATAAATGGAATATGCTGTACTATACACATATAAGCAATCATGAACAGGGTTATAAACTGATTCAATCCAAGTTCTTATTTCAGTTCATCACAGGAGCAAACTGCATGCTTTTTTAAATTCTCTGCAAAGCAAGGTTTTTGGATAGTTCTAGTTTCCTCTTGTATTCACTATGTCATAAACACCTCACGGATTAGTTCTTCAGCTCTTAGCTATAATATAGAGCAGTGTTTCCTAAATCGGGTCCTCTGGATGAACTGGAACAGCATCTCTCCTGGCTATTCTTGTTGGGAATTTTGGTCTCGACATATTTGCTGTAAAGTGTTGGTGGACAGGGAAATGGCCTCATTACAATTGTTCTGTTCTGTAAATGAAGTTGTACATGGCTATATGGAAACATCCCCTTCCCCTCAAAATATGCAGTTTGGGTGAACTGATAGACAATACAACAACTTTGGAATTAAACAAGGCAAAATACAAAGTAGACTCCTCTGTCATCACTTAGATAATATTCATTAATGACAGACTAACTAGTAAGAGTTAGTATGTGGAGCAGAATTGATTCCTAGACTAGGTATAGGAGACAGACGTTTCACACTACTTGGTTTCCTTCTCAGGGTTTGACTGAAGGAGAAAAACCAAGAAATGACGTATTGATAAGACAGTATATAGTTAGATGAAGAACATGAATGAATATGCATTTATACACATGCATAAATGCTGTTATTTAGAAATAGCACTAATAAATTCCTATCATTTAATAGAATCCACTTCCTAAGAGTAGAATTGAATGGGAAAGAGTTAAAGGGGAAAAGCAATATTTTCTTATTTTCTCTCAAAGCTAATGTGACCGTTGATGAGCCATTGGAAAGCAATTCTTATTGGAGTAAGTATTTCTCTGAAATGTTCTGTAGCTTGCATGTTCTAAAATATAAGGAGGGCACTTGGTTGAGAGAATTTAATATAAGCTGCAAAGCAACAAATTGGGAACTCATAGCCCTTCAGATGTTTTTAACTAGGTTCCGGCTGACATTGCAGTGGGACGGTTGTGACTAGCTGGAGCTCTGTGAGGCCCAGCCAATTTCTGCCTGCCTGGAGGTCCCATGGGGCCAAAGTCACCCTCTTGTGGTGACAAAGAGAGGAAGGATCCTCTGTAGATTGCAAGGGAACTGCAACCCCCTTGCTAGATCCAGAAAAACCTTCCTGACCGGCGAAGAAGACAGCCATTGCAGCTGAACCAAAGCTGTGACAGCTGAAATGAAGAAAGATTTCCCCTCCCTCCCTTTTAAACTTGCAATAGATGGTTCTTCTAGAATAAAAACCAGATTAATAAAGAAAATATTGAGAAGTTACAGGACTGAAAATAAAGAAAAAACTAAAATACTAGTTAAAAACCTTACTGATAAACAGAAAAATGAACTAACAGGGAAGATAAATCTTAGACAAGAAAGTGAAGTATTTAGGAATTTACCCAACAGCAAGATGTGCAACAATCAAAAATGACAACTATACAAAGATAATGCAACGAATTAAACTGGACCTGGAGAAGTGGAAAAGTTTGCAATTTTCAATTGTAGGAAGAATGGCTACTATAAAAATGAGTATATTGCCGAAACTACTGTTCCTATTTCAAACAATACTGATAAAACCTGAGAAAAAATATTTAACAACTGAATAAAATAATTTTGAAATATATTTGGCAAAGGAAAGTAATGATGGGTTTGGGTTACTGTATTGGGAGCTGTATATCCAGATATCTCCATTTAAAAGTAAAAGTAAAAGACTGGATAAACTTGCGGTTAGAAGATCAATAGTGTTGGAGGGCCATGATATTCAAAAAGGTTGGCACACCTTTTGGGGATTCGGAAAGAACACAGCACATAGATATTTTCAAAGATATTATGTGAGGAATACTTTATTTCTAGTATGGGAAAAAGTTAAAACAAAAAATAATAGGAAAATTCCCATCTGGATTTCCACAATGGAAGCATTGATACAGCCTAATATTTTTAACTTGAAAAAAAATTGTAACCTATAAAGACACCTTAAATGAGGAAGGGGAACTTAAAATTAGGCAGAAATTATAAAACCAAGGGGTGGCTGCACCTGCAAATGCAATTGAGATATGAGAAAGATGTAAAAATATGGGTTTTTTATAAAGAACCAACAACACTTGACCAGATACTATTAGAGACAGATGAAAAATTGATAAAGAAACTATGTAATGGTTCCCCTTGCACATATGTACTAGTCGTTCCTGACTCTAGGGGGCAATGCTCATCTCCATTTTAAACCCGAAGAGCCAGTGCTGTCTGAAGATGTCTCTGTTGCGATTATCATTCCAGGTTTTGGCAGTTCAGTAGGTTTTAAATTAGTATAGGCTTTAAACCATTGTTAGGCCACTGAATGAACCCTGAACCTAGGAAGCACACGTCATCTCGCCTGACAAAGGCTAACAAAGGCTAAAGTGTACCATCACCCAATTCTTGAAGCAATACACAAAATGTAACTAAATGTATTTTGCTAGATAGCTGAATGTATTTTCCCAGGCTATTGTATGTGTTTTACCAAGCGACTATATTCTGCTAAGCAACTAAATATTTTCTACCAAGTGACTGAATCAACCAATCAACGCTGTACTGAAATGTATCTTTTACTTTTGAATCTAATAAAAAGGCCCGCACTGAGTTAGTCAGGGCGCGCTCATTTGGAGGAAAATCCCATGTGTTTCATTCTTATTTTCCCACCGGAGTAGCCCACCTTCTGTGGTACAGCGTTCCCTCAATAGGGGGCGCTATTTCACCACAGTCTCTGTGGTCATGTGGCCAGCATGACTAAATGCTGAAGGTGCGCGGAATGCTGTTACCTTCCCACCAAAGGTAGTCCCTATTTTTTTGCTTTCATTTTCACATGCTTTCGAGCTGCTAGGTTGGCAGAATCTGGAGCAAGTAACAGGAGCTCACTCCATTATGCGGCACTAGGGATTCGAACCACCGAACTGCTGATCTTTCTGATCGACAAGCTCAGCATCTTAGCCCCTGAGCCACCGCATCCCTTAAAAGAAACTATATAGTTACCGGTTAAATCTCAAAATGGAAGATGAACAAATAAAAAAACCCACAATAGCATGGGCAAAAAAAGTTTGGGTTATGTGATAGAACCAGACAAATGGCAAAAACTTTAGGACAGAAAATATAAACTGACAATGGCTACTTCAAATAAGGAAAACCTATACAAAGTGTTCTACAGATGGCATCTGCCACTAGCAAGATTAGTAAAGATGTTTAAAAGACTAAAAGACTTCCAGATTGGTGTTGCTGCACGACAGTCACAGGGAGCAGGGCTCCGCAAACCTAGGCTGAATTCTCCTCATGGGAGGGGGGCCTTAAAGTCACCTTGTAGGGGTGATGAAGGAAGGAGGGACGCCTTGCAAATCGTGGAGAGTGGCAACTTTGCTGCTTGATCCAAGGCTTACTCTCCTATCCAACAATGAGGAAATTACAAAAAAGTTAATGTTACAATTAATGGTAAAAAAACCTATACATTATCTACATGGGACAACTAAGAACATGGAGAATGGGGTGTGTCTTAAAATGTATTCCAAGCAGTGGAATATATATATTATATGCAGACCTATATTGTGCCTGAAGGAGCTTAAGGATTCAGATATTAAAACTTTTTTGTAATTAAAGAGACAGCGGTTTTCCTTGCCAGAAGAACTCTAACCTAATGTTTAAAAAAAGAGTGCTGGGAACAGGCTTTACTGTAATGTTGAAGGGGAAGTCATCACTTTAAAAATTACTATAGGTCAAAGAACATGAGACATTCCTGGAACCTGAAAGATAGGATAAGATGCTACCTGATTCTGGGCACCTGATAATGAAATACTGGAAGAATGATTAGCTGGCAGTTCCTTGTTCTTATTCTTGGCGATGGACTGATAGAACCCATCTGTCATTTTTACAGGTACACACAAGGAAAGACAGATAGTACCAGAGGCTGCACCAACGTCACAAATACTAGCTAGATCTTTCTGTTAGATACAGGTGGTTAACAAAGTTTATAGAGCCCAATAATGGAAACAAACCTTTGTTAGCTAAATATTTCTCAAGCATTTAACGTGCTATGTTACGTTATGTCACAGCAGCCACATTTTCATACTGAAGAAGTGAGGCAAGGCCCAAGTAATACTATTTCTTCTATAATACTGTTATATGCATGTACCAGTTCTAGTTGCAAGAAACCTTGTTCTTTGCCCCACCTCTCTTCTCTCAATAGGTGCATGGAATGAGTAACGGATACTACTCTGCCATTGTAGCCACAAAGTGCAGCAGTAAACTTGTGCACATTGTGCACATCCACTACGTTTATATTTACAATTGAGAAAATGCTTTTAAAACAAAGCCCCAAAGCAGAGAAAATGGCAAAGCCCAGCCTACTCCACTGTCACCTATCCTTAGGGATGAAAGGAACCAGTTGACCCAATTGGATTAGGCTTTTTTTTCCTGCTGCAATAGAACTGCTGCAACTCCTCTTGATAGTGCTAGCAACAATCATTTGCAGAACTACGGTTTTCCTAACTTTAACCACATATATCAAAGATTGAACCCAGGACATTCAACATTTAGAGTATTCTGGTGCAGAACACTATACCATCCTGCTACCAGATATTTCTACGATTTCTCTTCAGTTGTCAGCATGGTTACCTACCTAAATGTTTATGTGTCTTCATTTAAATAATAAAAAACATTGCAGTCAAGAATAGAGATATTATTCACGTTGGCTAGAGTGTTCCAAATGCCAGATCCTTTTTCCCCATCCGAACTCTGTTCTGGTAATCCCAACCTATCTGGATTAATTCGGAGTCATTAAGTCCATGTCAACTATTAATGACCACACCAACAGACCTCTAGGATGACCAACATATCTGGAAGGACCCAAATTGGCAATGCTGGACAAGGCTATATGTCTTCCCCTTAGATCATTTTTTTCTAAAGCAGGAAGCATTTGTTGGTTCCAAAATTATTTCAGTCTGAAAAAATGGGTCTTTTGAGACCCATGAAAGTCTCCACGTTCTTTTGCCATGTATGTCTATTTCCTTCTCAAGTAAGGATGGAAGGAGGAATTATTTAGGCAACAATCCAGAAGGCTGTATCTACTGAGCACAGATTTCATTCAGACGATCCATTTAGTCAAAAGAAAAATATTCTTTTCATAAGCCTATACTAAGTACAAAGCTTTTCCACTACAAAGGGTAGCCGTTAAATAGAATGTAACACTTTCAAGCAAAGAAAAAGTACACCATTTTTAAAATCTTTCCACCTATAAAACTGTTTCTGTGATCAACAATTAGCATAACAGGGAGATATGTAGTTTTTCTTGGCTTGCTGTTTTATTCTTTGCTGTATTTGTTTTCTATTAAAGGGGGAAGCTGCTTTTTCATGCCATAAGCAATGTTTAAAAAATTATGCCACCTCAGGACTCTGATTAATGTTTATATTTTGCTATATAGGTGCAGAAATATGGCAGTTTTCTTTTCTTTCATCATGGGACTAAGTTTAGCAAGTTATTTAGTTGCGCTTTCTCTGTCTCAAGTAATTATTCAAATAAATGGTTAAAAATTCAATTAGCTTAGAAATATAAGGTTGTGGTACATTAGAAGTTCAGGTTCCTGCTACTTTTAATGGCTTATGAGATTAATATGTATGTTATGCAAGCTTAAAAACAGCATTTAATCCCTTACCAACATATACAGATCAAATCACAGCGGTTTCTAATATATCTACATTATCATCAGGAGTTGCAATCAACTCAAGAGTCTTTTAACTTTTTGTGAACTACAATATGCAACTTATCTGCTGAAAGCAGGTCAAAAGACAGAATTCAATATGAAACAAGTTTTGTATTTGGAGCCAATATTGTAATACTGACTGTTGCAGAATATATGGGATATTCAAGAAAACAGTATTCAGAGATATTTCATCTCTGAACATAATGGATACTTTGTCATCAGCATTAGCAACCATCTCCCTCTTATTAGGAGCTGGTGTATTTGATTCTAGGCCAGTGTGAAGGCCTGACAATATTATCTCATTTTCTAAGAAACAAAATACTGCACATTGGAAAATATGCGTCAACATTTAATCCATACAAATAACTCTAATTTATCTTTACACTATTTTCCTTACAGAATTTTTTCCCCATTCTTCAAAACTGCAGCTTCCAATTTCTAAACACATCACAGTTCCCTAATAAACAATCCCCCATTTCTCTCTGTAGCTTTTGAATCTGTGCATTGTTGCTTCCCACTGAATCCTGTCTACACAGGAAGAGGAATGGCTCTAAGTCTACAATCCTCATCCATGACAGATTTCATGAAAACATTCTTCTACCTGCCTCCACACAATATGGTGGTGATATAAAGGTGACCAAAGTTACAACACCTTTAAAAAACTTTCAACTGCACAGTTTCCAGCACTCCTTCTGTATCCCCCAGAACCACTCAGAGTAGGCACAGTAAAAGGCACCTTTCTATGAAGAGGTTGAGGCTTTGGGGGGAGGGGGAACACACTAATGAGGGCCTAAATAGGACCTAGAATCTGGCAAAGGCTTTATATAGCCTTACTTCACACCAAACCTTATGTCACTGCCATTTTTTTCCTGCATTGCTTAGCTTGTTTAAACATGCCTTCAGTCCCCAGAAAATTGAGTTTTAAAGGGACAACCAGAAATCAGGTTTGGAGAAGTATAAAGGACAGGGTAAATATGAACTGGATTAAATATGTTTAAAAATCTGCTTTAAGAACAACTAAATATAAAATACCAAATCCAAAAGGCCGCTTTCTTCCTCTGCATTCAGAAGAGTGTTGTTTCCAGGAGAAAGCTGACTGATCAGGGAGAGTCACAGCTTACATCCCGTCTCTGTGCAACATAGCAAAAAAGATATATTGCCCATTCCAAGTTGCTTGCCCTCCTGGCACTGCTTCCCAACTGCCTTTCACGGTCTGAAGTGCAGATCTTGAGGTAGGTGACTTTTGAACTAGTGGTGCAAGAAGACGTTATGAGACCAGCTCCCCATGCACACGGAAACGATAAATGCAGGTATATTCTGGATGGCCCCAGTTGCTGAGAACTCTTAGCTCCACCAGCTGGAAGGCTGCCTGTTTGTCTATATCCTGAGGATGGGAAAGCAAAAAAAAGGTTGACATTTAAAAACGTGACCCATAGAGAATGCTGGAGGATTGCTCCTTCAGCTTGGCCTAGTTTAGTTCAAACATGCATTTACTGCCTGGAGAACAGTAACATCTCTCTGATCAGTTAAAACAGGAATATGTCACTTTTTAAGCCATGGGCTTTATTTTTATTTTTCTCCCTGGAGATGCTAAAATAGATATTTGGTTACAGAGTATGATTCCCTTTAAGAGAAAACGTGGGTGCCATAAGTTCTTAAATGTTTAATGTACACATTTTTTAATTTTTTAAAAAAATGTTGAAAATTGATTGTGCAAGTCTGTAAGTGTTGGGAGCCACAAATTGAAGGCAAGATGCAGGGTACATGCATTCAAATGTATAAATAAACTTTTTAAAGGTACCTCTACCAACAACCAATAGGAAGGACTTCAAACATGATTCTAATTTGTTTCTGTCATCTATAGAAATATAATGCCTAATTCAGCATCGCTGTCAGAACTCTGCAAGCATTGATAAAAGGGTACAAACTGTCTCCTTTCTTCCCCAACCTGTGCAGACCAGATAGTTTGAACTATAACTCTTCTTCACTTCCTAAATAAGAGTTAGTCGGGGATTTAATCCTTCACATATGAAGAGCGCTGAGTTGGGGAAAGCTTTAAATTCCATTTCTTTGACCAGGAGATATTAGCATATGGGGCAGAATGATCAATTTCTTCACTGTATTATAGTTCATTGCGTAGCCAGATGTTCAGATTTTTATCCTTTTATGAAATCCTTCCCAGATATGGCAGATATGGATGTTTGATTGTGTTAATGGTTATTATTATTGTTTTAGTAGGAGCAGACTCTTGGGCTATGTCCCTTAAAACGTCAGGAAAAGCCATCTGCTGTCTCCATAATGGCTAATCCTTGGGTAACTCTGGAGGTAATAACACAGTGAGATCAAAACAGTTATACTTAAACTACTATTATAATCCCTATATTGTATTGTTTGAAACCTATTTCACAAACAGGCTCTTTATCTAGGGAAGGCTGTATAAATAAAAGATACACTAGTAAGCTTTATTCACAAACCCATTCAGTACTGAATAAGAACAGCAAAATAAGGTCCAGTTTTCCTGCAGGCTCTCCCATCACCCCATTTCTTGTCCTTTTTCTTACCTGAAAGTGAAATGTTTGGATAGGATCCCCATCTTGATTGTATGTGAACTTCCCAAGGAGGATGCCCTCTTGATGGCCTTCTTCCTCTAAGCCCTGAGCAAACAAGTGAGAATGGGGATAGGAAAGGAGAGAGCTGAAGCCTTGAGGAGTTTAGAAAAAGCATGATGAGAGATGCAGGCAAGGGGGGCTCATAGCCACTTGTGTAGCTGTGAGCCAAAATAAAACACACAAGTGGCAAGACCCATACAGGTAGTCCTCGACTTACAATAGTTCGT
Source organism: Rhabdophis nuchalis (assembly GCA_039707465.1). Classification (NCBI taxonomy): domain Eukaryota; kingdom Metazoa; phylum Chordata; class Lepidosauria; order Squamata; family Natricidae; genus Rhabdophis; species Rhabdophis nuchalis. The sequence continues at coordinate 92,272,827 of CM077648.1, read as the reverse complement.
TTAGTAAAAGTCACCTAGGATGATTGTTCACACTTATGACCATTGCAGCATCCCTATGGTCACATGATTTACATTGGGATCTTGGTAATTGACTCACATTTATGCAGTGGTGGGATTCAGCCAATTCATACCACTTTGGGAGAACTGGTTATTAAATTTCTGAGAAGTTTGGTGAACTGGTTGGAAACTGTTGGAAGAAATCATTAGGGGGGAGAACCGGTTGTTAAATTATTTGAATCCCACCACTGCATTTATGGAAGATGCAGTGTCCCAAAGTCATGTGATCCCCCATTGCAACCTTCTGACAAGCAAAGTCAATGAGGAAATCAGATCCACTTAACCACCGTGTTATAATTTAAGACCTGCAATGCTTCACTTAACAAATGTGGTGAGAAAAGTCATAAAATGGAGCAAAACTCACTTAACAAATTTCTCATTTAGTAACATAAATTTTGGGCACAGTTGTGATCGTAAGTTGACAACTACTTGTACAGAACCAACATAGCAAAAAGAGGTCTGGTCATTATAAACATATAATTGATGGATGACATTACATTTATTTCTCTTTTACTTATTGTATTTATATTTTATATTGTTTTACAGTGTTGTTTTTTTTTAATTTTGGCTTTTAGTTAAATATAAATTAGTCTAAATGTTTATGGATTGCATTTTTCCTGTGATTGCGGGGGGGGGGGGGGGATCTGCCCTTTACCAGGACGAGATCACTATAATTTGCTCTTTCCTGCTTTGTTGCCAGACTTACAAAGACTGCAATATCCTTGGGGGCACTGGGAATGGTTCCACTGGGAGAAAGCGACTTGGAGATGTGCTCTAACGTCACAGCAGTGGGTTGGATCCTGCTTGAAAGGCGAATGACAGCAAAACCTTGGGAGCCTTGGAAGGCCCAACAATTTCCAGGATAGACATCTGGCTGTATCAAATAAGGCAAACAAGAATGTTAGGTAAAAGGAATAAATCCTTGTATGTAGATTTATTTCTCTCACGGCACAAGCATAATCTATTCAATCAAAAGAAAAAATATCACAAACTCTGGGCTGGACAAAATTCACAGATTAAAATTATCACTGGCCCTTATGAAATCACCATATTATTCAAAATTAAAACTAGAAATGTAAAAAACTTTTAGCAAAAAATCCTCCAGAAGCATGTTTGGAGCTTTGCTCCCAGTGAAATAATAGGACAACATCCAACTAAATTTATCATTACCTAAATGTTTTTTTTTTAAAGCCAGGGAATTATTCTGTCCCTATCAAGCTTCCAACTTTTTTTAGTTTATAAATAACACACTGCAGAGAAGCTTCTTCCCTTCTTGAATGAACTAGGTGACAAAGTAACTATGAATATCTCATGGTGAGATATACAATAAATGGTAGAGAAAGGAAAAAAACATCCCCCTTGCTTCAAAACAAGGGGAATGTTGACATAGATTAGGGAATATTTTAATTCGATATTTATTGGGTTTTAATTATTTATTCAAATTTTAGCACAGATCTAATAATTTAATTGTTTTTTATATTTTGCATATTGTGGGGGTTTTATCTTTCTGTGCACCGCCCTGAGTCCCTTTTAGGTGAAATAGGGCGGTATATAAATCGAATTAATAAATAAAAATAATAATAATAATAAAAACTTGTCTGCCCCATCATGGGGCAAAAGCCACAGAAAGTAAACTGGGTGACAAATAGGGGACCTAAGCAAAATGTTCTGGAGTGAAAATAAGGACAGTGGTTCTATTGTTCCTTTGAAAATGAACCCATACCTGTAGAATGACTCTTGGAGACTGGGAGTGATACCACAATGGTATGCCAAAAAGGCTAAGAAGTGCAGTCTTGGTCTCATAGGTTTCTGAACACCGGGTGCTGACAACACTGGCCCCTATAATCAAAGTGAATTGATGAAGATAAATTGTGCACTGTGTTAATCCCCAAATTATTCTGTAAATGAGGAACTAGAAATCTGGTATTAGACTATTAGAACATGTTTGTATACTTCATTCTTGGCAAAAAAAATTTTTTTTTGCAGAGAATGAACCTGGAAAAAAAAGTTGCCATCTTTTGTAAAGCAACAAGTCTGAAAATGCAGCACACTTTATGCCGTAACGTTAGAGAAAGAGGTTACAATATTAGTGTACTTATAAGTTCTGTGAAGAATATTAGAAGTTACTTCTTTCTACTTTCTTCCATTTGCTTGAACTTTTAGCTTTTTCTGTTATTTCTCCTTTTCGTTGTCTGTTTTAATTTAGTTGAATTAGTTATTATTTAACACACACGTGCACACACACTGACACACAGCGCAAATAAAATGCCTCTCCCCCCCCCCCCCAAATGTTTAAACTTATAGATGAAACTGACCAAAATAATTCTAGTTTCTTTATATGAAAATTGGAAACTTGTTTGTTTGGAGGGGTTTTTTGTACAACCTACCTCCAGATTCAAGTGCATAATCAACCATTCCAATGCGATCTTCACTGTAGCGCTTGAGGGCATCATTCACAATACGATGAACTTGCTGAAACAAGACAGCAAGATTGAATTCGAGAAGATTTAAAGGGATACAACTTTAAAAGGGTCACATTCTCTCAGTGTGATTTACCTGAGGGTCACATGAGAGCTGGAGTTGGAGCCCACAAAGTGATGGGACACCTATTCTGTTTCCACTCTTCAAAGAAACAAGCTTCTTATAAACATCTGAAATCATCTATTTTTGTTTGTATAGCTTGTAAAGGGAACTGAAATTAAGCTGAGAGATATAAAGACTGTGCATCCCTGTGCTAACAGCCAGAAAATGCTTCACAAGTGTTGCCCTTCCATAGGATGAGAAATAAGGAAAGAAGGCTATCTCCTCAACTTCGTGGCTTCAAGCCTGATCTGGATAGCGTTTCAGCAAAGTTAAGTCAAAACCTTTTGATACCAAGGCAAGGGGCATATATTTCTACTTCTCCTCTACAGAAGGCAATAAAACTGGTGATGGAACAGCCTTCTTCATGCATCTGAGGTTAGTTTAAGGACAGGGAAGGCTGCATAATTGTCTATCTGCAATAAATGGGATGAGTAAAGAGGTCAAGAGAGAGAAAAAAGGCTAACATCCCTCTCCCTCTTGCCCAAGGTGTTTGTCCAAATTCTGTAGGATGCATATTCAGAATCTACTTATGACTGATAGCAGAATGCCACAAAATAATAGTTTAGAGCCATGGTGAATGCAGTCCTGTAGGCTAATTCTGCGGATTGCTGACTGCCAGGAGTTTGGCAGTTCAATTCTCACTGGCTCTAGTTTGACTCAGTCTTCCATCCTTCCAAGATCAGTAAAATGAAGACCCAGATTGTTAGGGGAAATATGCTGATTCTGTAAACTGCTTAGAGAGAGCTGCATAAGTCTAAGTGCTATTGCTAAGTGCTATTAATTTTGGAACCTAGCCATTCAAATTAAAACAGTGCAATTAATGCACATGTATATCACAGAGCAAGTCTTACAATCTAGATTTGCATATGCACAAGAACGTCTCATATAAACAACATCCATTTATTCAGTAGATATTAAATGATGATTCTCTTAGATCTACTGGGAAAGACATCCTCATACCTCCTCAGTCACTCCTGTAATTCCTTCTTTATGAAGCGTGACTCCAACATCCTTCACAGACAATTCTTGGTCCTTCAAGATCTTGGCAAGGATCTTGTGCTCCAATTTGCGTAGCTGCTCCTGTAACTCTTCATGCTGGACAAAAGGTTTTCCAGTTTTATCCTCTCTAGATTGGGACAGGAATTGGCTAAACCATGTCGGAAGCTGAATTTCCACCTAAATCATTAAGAGAACAACAAATTTGATAAGCATCTTATTTCTTCATCCTCACTTTTCGTATCATGTCTGGTTTTCTATCAAATGAGATAGACAGCGTATTGCCTATTTCAGAGGAACTTCTGAATTATTGTGGTCTTTTTAAAGAACAGATCTTCCCTAACTTGATAACTTCTTAAATGTGTTTATTCTCATCATCTGTAGGAAATGTTTTTGTTGGCTGGGGATGTTGTCATGGATGGATCACTTTTTGATAATGTTTACAGTGATGCCTCCTACAACTCACTGCAGGATTAGTTAATATGGTCTAAAATCCTAACTCTAGAAAGTTTCCTAAATTTACTTGAGGAGTTTCCTGCCTTTTCTGTAATACTGTTGAAGACCCGGCTGATCTAAAAAACATGGAGTTGGTCTGTTCATTTATACTAGTGCTCCCAAGTGCCCTCTTCCTTCCAACAAAGTTTGAGTGGCACCTTAAATCACCAGAGAGTGAAAAGAAATGGGCCAGATATTTAGAGAGCAGGACCACAAGTGGAAGAACCTTTGGAACAAATTGATTTAAAAGAAAACATATGGAAAACATATTGGGAAACTCACATCTTCTCGCATTTCCTTGATCTGCCCTGGAAGAGATTCCACTTGTCTTGACAATGCCTTCTGATTAGAACCTAAAGTTCCAAGTTCATTTTTCAGACTTGATAAATGGTCCTCCAGTTTATCTATCTCCTTTTGGAAAGTATTCATTAGGTCTTCTTTTATGGAGCTTTGAAAGAGGAAAAAACAGAACAAATATTGAAGTGCTACTTATAATCCAGTGCAAATAAAAGGTATTTATCCACTTTTTTTCAACCGTGTTTATCAAAAGCTAGCTTAAGGGTATGAACTTAAATGTTTTAATCCTCAAATTATGAACAGTTATCTAAATTGTGTATTTAATCTTTAATAATAATATCCTACATAGTAAATGAAATTCTTGGACAATCTCATATCATAGCAAGGCAACTTTGGGGAAAAAACCATTTTAAGCTTTGCTAATGAGTTTTATGTCAGCTGCCCTGGGAGCTCTTGTTTATTGAACATAAAGAAAAATGTTTTAAATAAATACATATAAAGTTATCTAGCTTTTTGTGGATGGGCAATCAGTATCTTTCATAGGGTATTGAACCCCAGCTCCCAGGAATACTGCTTGGAGAATTAACAACCCTGTAATTCAACAATGTACAGAGAAGCATTACCTCAAGAATGTAGGTACAAAATATGAGCAATCCCCAATTTACTAAAATCATATTTGGCTATGACCACATTTTTTTGCAACGAATTGGAGGACATAGTCCTCTAAAAAAAATTATAAATTTCCATGTACTGTTTTATTGCATGTGTATTTTTACAGCACTGCTTAGTAAACATAGCACAGAAACAATAGTATCCTGCTCAGATGCGATAGAAATGTTCCTGCTTATTGTGCCTTCTTGAAATGACTTGAAGTATGGTAATAGCACAGGCAGAAAAGTTAAGTTGAACCTCAATTAAAATAATCACCTAATAATCATTATCCTAAAGTAATAGTTCTGGTAGATAGGTACTGTATGTTATAAGTGCTAAAATGCTTTTTTAGAATAACAATTCCTGCAAGGTGTAAGAATATTCCATGACTCCTTTGTTCCTTTTTACCAGAAATAGGAACATGACTTGCTCACTCAAATTACCTTTGCCACTGAGCTGTCTTCTCAAGCGTTTGGGCCTTCACCTGCTGTGGGAGAAACACTAGTCAGCATAGGCAAGATTTTGTATCAGTTATTAGCACTCAAGTTTCTTAGAAATCAATTCTGAAATAGTGACAAAATGTTACATGCATAAACTCTACAGAATAAGACAGGCTTTGTCATACCATTACATTTTTTCCACTTTATTACAAATGCTACGCAGGTCCTACCTCAGAAGTTTGAGAGACTTTCTTCAGGAGACTATCAAAATCCTTCTGCATCTGGGATTGGAAAGCATCCAACTTATTCTAAATAAAAGAGATAAAAAGGAACACAATGAATGGGGAATTATGAATGGGGAAAATGCTGATTAAAAAAGTAAAGGTGTTCTTTAAATTGAAAGAGTTTTAAATTTTACTTGTTTCAAATTTCTTTAACATATAAAAATGAATTCAGCTCAAAGATGTAATTATAAAGAGAACTCTCTTTTCGGTTCATCTAGACTCCAACTTTTTTCACATTACTGTACATAGTTATTATGCCAAAAAACAGCAATATTTTCAGATACCACGAGCCTGTATACATATACATTTTATGAAATGGTGGCAATCTCATTCTGGGTTCTTATGAGATTTCAGGTAATATCAGTGCAATCTTAGTATTCTTTATCTTGTGAAATTTTTGTCAAGTTTATTGAATGTTGAGGTTCTGTGAATGCAAAATATAGTGGCCCAAGTGCTCACCAGTGTAGTTAAGTGTAAGATTAGATTATATGTACATTCTTGGCCCTGCAGTGGCTCCTATTAGCTTCCAAATACAATTTCAAACGCTAGCTGTAAAGACCCTCAAGTTACTTGCAGGACTGAATCTCTCCCCTGAACTTGGCCCAATCGTTTTGATAATGCCACAAGAAACAATTCATTGTTCACCATTTTGTGAAAGTCAAGAAGGCTGAAGGTTGGAAGCATTTTTGTTGGTTGGGCCAGGCTTCTGGCATGACCTTTTGTTGGTGTCAACTCACGAAGCTTTCCTGACCTGGTCCCGAGTTGCCATAGACAGGAGGATGGGGAATCGTGCCTCATAGCTGCATTGAGGAATTCGCACCTCAGTCAAAACAAAACACATCCTAGCCAGCTGAAGTCAAGGCCATCCCCACAGAGACCCACAACGGTCAGAGGTAGTTTCTATGACTTATGAAATTGCTTATTGGGAATGACACACCTTGGGGAGGGGACAGGGTCAGAGGCAAGGCACGAACTGAGTGAAGTCAGAGCTGGCTTTACTTGGTTCGTGCCGACATGGTGCTCCTAATAAAGAACTGTATTTTTCTTCAAACTTTGCTTGAGGCTCCTGCTTTTATTACGATATCGGTCGGAACCCTGACAGTTGGAGTTTTACTTACTGTAGCTCTGATGCTGTTCACTTTTCAGAAGTTGAAGATGGAATTCTTCCAGGGGGTATTTGAACCATCTCATCACTTAGTGGTTGCTAGTGGTTTAGGTATTTTAGGTGTTTTTGTATTATATATCTTATATTTTATTTTATGGTAAGCTACCAAGAGTGTGTTTAGAAGAGATTATGGTAAAATATAACTGCAATGTCTGATAAGCGTCTAGTTAGGGTCCCAATACATATTTTGAGATTAACATTTTTGAGCAATTAGTGACTCTAGTTCACAATAATTCAACAGTCCACCTTTCCTTTAGTCCCAACTGGCCTCCTTGCTCCCTGACCTGGAGATGAAGATCTATGTCTGAGCCAAGCTTCTCTCTCAGGGCTGCCTCTTTCTGAGTCATCAGCCCATCCAGGAACACCAGGGTATCCTCATGTGACTGGGTGGCACCTTCTGTGTTCTTTCTTTTCTGGAATTCTAGCATAGAAGCTGCAGTTTCCAGGGTCTCAAAACGTCTTTCCAGTGCCTGGAGCCGAGACAAAGCCTGTTGCTGGGCCTTTTAATCAAGAGACAAAATGAAGGAAAAAAGAATGAAGTTTCACCCAGTTTAATAATCTCCAGATCTGAATTATGCAGGATGTTATGTGTGAACTGCAGCCAATAAAAAAGTAGAAACCTGGATCACTTGTGGACTAGAGTGAAAGGAATAATTTTTTTGCTCATTACATTGGTTTCCAGGTTGCTCCAATATGTAACACATAATTTTCATGATTCACTTTAAATTATTGATTGTTTTATATTACATTAACATTTACGTTGAGATGTATAGAGATATTTACAGTATTTTACATCTCCCCCCCTATCCCCCAATGGCTTTTTCTGGATTGCAGTGTCTGTGCTCAGTCACTTGAGCCCTTATCATCTACATTTGGACTATTGCAATATATTTTACAGGGGTTACCATTGAAAAGCATTTGGAAACTACAAGTGGTGCAGAGTATGATGGCGTGGGTAGTTCTTGGGCCCCTAATGTGGCTTATGTTACATCACTGCTCTATGAGCTGCACTGGCTGCTTATTTGCTTCCGAGTACTCTTCAGGGTTTGGTTATTACCTTTAAAATCCCTGAATGGCACAGGACCAGGTTACTTCATGAACCATCTCATCCCAATGGACTTCCCTGCCCATCCATGCTGTCAGAGGGGCAATGCTGCAGGCCCATCAATCAAGGAATTTTAGCTGGCATGGTCCAGGAGAGGTGCCTTCTCTGTTGTGGCTCCTGCCCTTTAGAACATCCTGCCCCAAGCTGAGATCAGCACCCACCTGACCTTCCGTAAGGCTTGAAGACTTGGCTCTGCCAGTTGACTTGGGGACCCAACAGGAGAGCATCTCACTGGAAATGGTTGATGAATTAAGAATCTCCCCTCCCCTTCCCCCACTCATCCTGCTCCCTCCCCATAACTGTAAACTTTCTTTGGATTGTAATTCTATTTTTATTGCTTTTAGAAATATTTATATTTTATGGTTTTATGGCTTTTAATGTTGTAAGCTGCTCAGAGTCACTTTAAAATAAGATGGGCAGCAAACAAATGTAATTATAAACCAATTAAGAGCTAAATTCCTCATTGATCTATACATATTCTTGTTTGATATTGGTATCATACTGCACATTTTATTGTTTATTAAAGATGCATTCAATAGTTAACATTTGTTGAACATTCTTGTAGATCAAATTAGTATTATAAATTGTAAATAGAAGGATTTGAAGCTGAGATTATATTCCTTGCCTAAGACCATGTAGTAAGTCCATGGCAAAAACAATATTTAAACTAGGACCCTCCTAACTCATGTTTTTTAGCCATTACATACCACCTTTCAGTCTGAAAGAATCTACCAAAATAACATTAAGCTGGTTAAGTATCTGTGCTACATTTATGACATGAAGAAAACCTGGTGATTCCAGCTTTAAGCGCTGTCCAATTCTCAGCAAATAAGAGAATTCTGCAATAGGTGATATCCAACATGAATATTCTCTACAAACACCCCTCTAAATCCACATAATATACACCTCAGAAAATACAGCAGTCTCTCTCATTTCTTGGTCCTTCTTGGTGCCAGAGGGAAATAATTTCACTGTTCCCCAAGAAAACATAGAAGGTTGAAGCCCAAAGGGATAAAAATACCAGGCACCTAAAATAATTAGAAAAGTAAAATAATCAAATACAAAAATGATAAATGATAATCGCAGAGCATATTCCAGAAGACTAAAAATGAGGGCTGGCAGATTGCATATAACGAAACTCAAGTTATTGACAAACATAATTCTAGAGTTCAGTGTTAACATTCCATGTTTTTACGTTCTTCTTTCTTTTTAGGACCATGCCCTCAGAAAGATAATACACAAAGTTTTATTTCTAGAAGAGAATAGTTAGAAAAAGGTCAGATTCTGAAAGAATTAATCCTGTTACCAGCAACAGCATAAAGTTCCTTTTATTATCATACTGCTGATACATGCTGAATTTGGAAGTTGAAGCCCTGCATCTCAAAGTTGCCAAGGCTGAGAAACACATATGGATGTAATTCTTCAAAGCGTTTTTAAAAATTATATTTATATTTTTCTGGTCTTTTTCTGGTCTTTCAAGAAAAGTGATTCTAGCCCTCGGGTGTAGATTTTCAGCAATTATTATGGATATTGTGGGATCAAATGGAGCTGTGGTTGCAATTGGAAAGGAGATATAACATAGAAGGAAGCAGCCATAATGTAGAAACCCTAAAAAAGAGATACCTTCAATAGTGTTAGCACCAACCACACTGGGAAGCAAAGGAGAACTCTGAGCCCTCCTGTGTTCAGCTTCCATTTGTATCAGAGAAACACCAAAGCCCTATAATTCTTAAGAAATGGGCCCGGGATTCCTCCCACAAGTATTCTCAGCTGGATCCTGAGACTCATTCGCACATCTCTCTCTCAAAGAAACCAATAATTAATAAAGGGCTAATCTTTTAAAAGTCACTCAACAGAATGAAGATATAATAAGACCCTCATATTACTGCAGAGCAGCATTAGTTTCAGCATTGTTAATCAGATTTCTGAAGCCAAGCTAAGAATCTCTAACTGCTTATCTGCAAGCGTGGCAAGGTTTTGGATTCGCTCAATTCCAGATCTGTACCAATAAACAGTTTTATCCCATTTTGTTAGGAACAAGTCACTGCTTGAGTGGAATGCTTTCCTGAGAACAAGAATTGTAAAAGGAGGAGGAAAGACTTCCCAATTCTTCCTGGTCGCTGTTCTCCTAATTAAAATTTTCTAACTGAGTTTATCTACTCAAATGTCATGGAAGAAACCACAGATTCTCCTAACCAGAAGTACATTTTTTAAATAGAGGAAGCAATTTTTAACAGTTTTTAAGGAGTGCTTAAAAAAATGTTTCCCTTCCCCCATTTTTTCCTTCCTTTCTCAACAGTTGCACAATGTAAGGCAAAAGTCTGCTGAAAGAATCACATGTTGAAATATAAGATCTATAATAATACTACTTTCAGGGTGATGTCATCTCATATTTCTAAGAGGTACAGACAAAGGCAAATGTGAAACTCACCATAACCAACAGAGCTCAGGAGCAAGAGCAGAAGCATAAACAACATTATCTTCTTCAATACTGGATAGCTCCTAGAATCCAAACAACAGGAGAGAGAAAGCAAACTGTTAATACCAGGAAAAATCAAGCATTATAAGCAAAATAGTGTTGCCTCAGCTTGCCAATGAAAATAGAACATATGATGTGAACCTCAATGAAATGAGGTTTACATCCCAACTTTGTATTACATTATTGGCATGATGATGTCACATCAAATATAAGTTCTGCAGTTAATATTGGAAAGTAATCAAAATAGATAGACCTGGTTCATATATTGTACTGTGTTGTTTACTTAACCATACATATAATATACTAAGATGTAAATCACAGATGACTATTATAATAGCTAGGTTCATCCAGCCAGCTAAGCCAACGTTCAATGTGTTTATGAAACTAGTCTACTTGTGTTTTTTTGACTTAATGTGTTGGGTAGATTCAGCTAAACTGCATGGAATATGGTTTAGTATGGTATGAATCCAGTCAATCATAGTGAAAAAATATTTAGCAAAATGTGTAAGCCCAATCATCAACCACAGTGGAGTTGGGCCACTTCAAACTTTTAAGTGCATCCCCCAGCTCTTAAGCATCTGCTATGGGATTGCACATATGATTAGCATCTAGTTGGTTAGATAGTTATTAAATGAAACAGGGCTGTAGCAGAAAAACACACACACATTCTAAAATGCTGGTGAATTTGGGGATACTCCAAGCTGTGCACTTGCAGGAGTTTCTTCTATTCCCCCCTTTTTCAGTTACTTTTCCAGTTCATCCAGGAATCAAAGTTAGCCACATCCCTTTATATTTCAAATTCTATTCCCACTAACCGTGTTAAAATGAAGACATCCATGAGAGAGGCTGTAGTTGTTAGACGATACCACATGGTCCCCATCCACCAGTATAACAAACCAAAGAACCGTCCTGCAAAAAAAACCCCAGAACAGCTTTTAAAAAAGTAACTGCTCAGCTTTCTTTCCATCTCTTCCCTTCCTCTACAACAGAATTTCTCAGAAGCCATATTTGCACATTCAATAGCAGAAATGGTGGTTTACAAAAAGCCACAAGATATCGTTAATTATACATATTGTATATATGCCCCTTGACTCCCAATGACTCTGGACAGTTTAAAAATTATTCAAAACATTAAATAAAAATTTTCCAAGTTGAATTGCATTCTTGGACAAATTAATCTCAAAGAATGAATCTGAAGAATTAGAATTTCTCCAGATGCTTGATCCTAAGCCTCTGGCTATCTCTTAATTTAATTCTCTATATCCCTGCCAAATGAACATTTTCAGCATTTTGAAGAAGTCCATATCAGATAAATTAGTACTGAAAATGCAGTACAGAGAAATAAACACAGCTATATAGCTTCCTTCGTTAACATGTGTAATATTACTAATCAAATTTCTAACAACTTTTTCCCCATTTACCTGGGGCTAAAAGCACCAGCCAAATAAAGGACCCTACTTTGGAGAGGACACTCTTGAACCCAAAATTGGATGAATTCTGGTCCATGGAAGAACCACCTGCAAGAAGCAGAAGATAGTTTTGTCAGCTAACAAGTCATCATTGATTTTCTTTCTTTCTTTCTTTCTTTCTTTCTTTCTTTCTTTCTTTCTTTCTTTCTTTCTCTTTCTTTCCTTTCTTTCTTTCTTTCTTTCTTTCTTTCCTTCCTTCCTTCCTTTCCCTCCCTCCCTCCCTCCCTCCCTCCCTCCCTCCCTCCTTTCTTTCTTTCTTTCTTTCTTTCTTTCTTTCTTTCTTTCTTTCTTTCTTTCTTTCTTTCTTTCTGTTTGGTCTGTCCTAGTTTGACAATGGCCCACATCCACCTTACCCTAAGCTTAACAACAGATAAAGGTGTTCTTAAGGTAGCGATTTCTCCCACATCCCACCTAAAAAGCATTGCATGCAGTTAATAGAGGGCACAGCTGATGCACACTCCATAGTCTGTAGCAAGAATGAAGGCAAATCTATGTGTTCCAGAATAATGTTGCAGGGTCCAATCTAAGTCAGTCACTAGGACTAGAGATGTAGTCTTCCAAGCTTTCAGACTCATTCTGGAGCCCACCTCAGGGAACTTTGTGTCTATCTGATGTGTGGTAAAAATATAAATCTACATAGGCACCATACAAATACTGCACACCGAATAGACTAGTGATGGCGAACCTTTTTAGGCTTGTGTGCCATAAGAGGGGGGAGCGCCGGTGTGCCACACCCATAATGCAATGCGCCCCCCCCCCCCAGTGTGCATGCATGCATGATAGGCGCTCCCCCCATTTTTTACATGCTTTTTCCGCCCTCCCCAGGCTCCAGAGGCTTTATAGGAGCCTGGAGAAGGCAAAAACAGATCCCCTGGAGACCCTCTGGAGGCTTCAGGAGCTTCCCTAAAGCCTCCGGAGGGCTGTTTTCACCCTCCCCAGGCTCCTATAAAGCCTGGGGAGGGCGAAAAATGGCTTTAAAAATGGCTGAATCAGCTGGCCAGCACGTACATGCACGCTGGCCAGCTGACAGGGCAACACCTTGTGTGACCTGCCGAATGGCTCCACGTGCCACCTGTGGCACGCGTGCCATAGGTTCGCCATCACTGGAACAGACCAAAGCATATTTTCTGCTAGAGAGAAGTTCCCTGAGGATGGACTCCAGCATGAGTCTGAAAGCTCAGAAGACTAAATCTCTGGTTCTGGTGACTGAGCCAGATTGGATCCTGTGGTAAGAATCTTGTAACCCAGGAATTGGTCAAATTGGATCCTTTGGTTTCCTCCAGTTACTTTATCAATCTAAAACAGAAATAAAATATTAACAGCTGTACTGTTTTGGTGGCCAGGTTTGTCTGATATATGAAAGCAGGTTGCAGCTATGATTGTTAATCTTTCCTCTGTATAAATTAAGCTCATCCTCTGCCAACTGTATGGAGATGGTAACTATTAACTACTCTCTCTGCATTACCAGTCTGCAGATCAGTTTTGCAACAGCTGTTTTTTAAAAAAACAAACTGAAAAATATTATAACGTCCTTTTTTTAAAAAAAGCAACAGACAAGCATTTCCTTTGTGATGAGTGGAATAACAAGGACTTGTGGTGAAACCAGAAATCAGGTTTTAAGTATGCACATCCTTGAGGCAAACTTCAATATGTGCTGTTTAAGGAGTTCATCAGGCCTTTTGTTAGCTGATGGCTTACTTTAGTCTAACAAACCAACCAGTTTGGGCTGTAAATGTTGTTAACAAATTCTTTCCCCAATATTTTTCCTCCAGGAGCCCCGTCTGATTGCTTAGGGGCGCAGCACTTCCCAATACCTGTGTAGTCATCCTCAGAGGAATAACCAGATGAAGAACCATAGGTGTCATATGTCTTTCTGTCTCCCAGTCCATTGATTTTCTTATTGGACTCGATGCCCCCTATACCTCTCCTCCTCCTCGGTGAAAGATCCTCACCTGGACACAAATTATATTTATTTTAAAAATAAACTCAATCTTTTTTTTAAATATATTTCCTATCAAAAGCGTATATGAAACGAGATACCATCAACTTTAGACTAGCTCAAATGAAGCATACCATTTAGTGAAAATTCAGGAGAGTTTAAAGATTATCTCCCTTGTGCCTTGAGTATATTTTTGGAATTCTACCCTCCCCTTCATGTTTATGTTTAATAATTGTTGTTGATGAGACAGGTGATGGATTACATCACCAAGAAGAGCTACAATATTTTATATTAATTGGTTAGATGTTTTAGAATTCCACCAACCAGCTTCCTTAGAATAGTCTTCCCTTTGCTGGATTTTCAGCATATGTCCCAATCCAATTCTCCCTCAGTTCTCTTTAATACTGCCTTGCATTCAAAACCTCACCAACTAATCTAGAGAAGAATATGCATGGCCTATCAGGTATTGCTGTACTTTTAACTTTCATCAGCCAGAACAATATCCCAAAATCATTTGGCTGATATCCATTGCACCAATTGAAAAAAATAATACAATGTCAAAACTATATTGACAGCATACAATAAATAAAGATTGAATGAACTCTCTGAAGCATTCTGTATAAATAGTGTAAGCCTCAACAGAGGATCTTGAGTGATCCCAAAGCCAACAAGTTTACTCCAAATCTTGCCTTCCAAGAGCATCAAATTGGAAATAGGGTCAAGATTCAGATAGGCTAGATCAGGGGTCCCCAACCCCCGGGCCACGGACTGGTACCAGTCCATGGCTTGATAGGAACCGGGCCGCAGTGAGTGGTGCAACTCTTAGAAAGGGCTGGAGAGGAGGTGGAGGAGGGGGCAGCCCCCTGGGCCAAGCACGCACCGGGGGCGGGAGACCACAGGCGTGGCCGCTTGTGCCATTGGGGGCCCAAGAGGGGCGAGTGAGCCGACTCACGTCCCCCGCATGCGCATGTGCCACCTGTTCCCCCTCCCTTCCGCTCCCCCTCTACACCAGCTGAGCCATGGCCACCGGTCCGCGGAATTTTTTTAACATGAAACCAGTCCCTGGTGCCAAAAAGGTTGGGGACCCCTGGGCTAATGATGCAGAAGAATATTCTAACTTGGGTATGAATTATGCTAACTACAGACCACAGTTAATTGAAATATTAGATAAAAGATGAAAAACAATTGGGGATTTGTACAATGACTATGCAGAGCCAATAAGAATGAAAAGCTTATGTTGTCCTGCAGATGTTGCAGATGCCAATTCTCACTAGTCTAGTTCAAAAACAGAGTTCCCAATTTGTTGATTTGCAATTTATATTAAATTCTCCCAAGCAAGTGCTGCCCATATATTTTAGAACATGCAAGCTACAGAACATTTCAGAGAAATACTTACTCCAATAAGAACTGCTTTCCAATGGTTCATCAAAAGACGCACTAGTTTTAAGAGAAAATCCTCTGTCATCAGTTAGATAAGACTCATTAATGACAGACTCACTGTAGTAGGAGGTAGTAGGAGGAGCAGAACTGATCCCTAGACTAGGTGTAGGAGAGAGACGTTTCACACTGCTTGGTTTCTTTCTCAGGGTTCGACTGCAGAAGAAACAAGAAATGGTGTATTGATAATACAGTACATAAAGAATTTGTATATGCATGCATAAGTGCTCTTATTTAGAAATAACATCAATAAATTCCTATCATTTAATATAATTCACATCCTAAGAGTAGAATTGAATAGGAAAGAGATAAGAAAGGGGAAAAGCAATCTTTTCCTAAGGATATTGCAAATTGGAACTTGATCACTCTAAATAAATGGTAAAAATATATCTGGTACAAGATTCAAATATAGCTGGGATTTCGGGAAATTGTCATCCCATTGCATATGGATGAGGCTGTACTGGAAAAGATTACAGTGATGTAACAACTGCATCTTTTATTACCTAACTAGCTATACCCGGCCACGCGTTGCTGTGGCCCAGTCTGGTTAAATGGCCAACCAAACTGTGTGTAGATCTACACCTGCACACATACACACAACCACCATATAACCCCCAACCTACCTACCTACTGTATTTCTCCCTATCTATCCCTCTACCTACCTACCTACTGTATTTCTTTCTTTCTCCCTCTATCTACCTACCTACTGTATTTCCCCCTCTCTATCCCTCTACCTACCTACCTACTGTATTTCTCCCTATCTATCTATCCCTCTACCTACCGACCTACCTACCGACCTACTGTATTTCTATCTATCTATCTATCTATCTATCTATCTATCTATCTATCTATCTATCTATCTATCTATCTACCTACCTACCTACCTACCTACCTACCTACCTACCTACCTACATTTCTTCCTTTCTCCCTCTACCTACCTATCTACCTACCTACCTACCTACCTACTGTATTTTTCGCTATCTATCTATACACCTACCTACCTACCTACCTACCTACCTACCTACCTACCTACCTATGGTATTTCTCCCTCTCTGTCTATCCCTCTACTTACCTACCTATTGTATTTCTTGCTTTCTCCCTCTACCTATCTACCTACCTGCCTACCTACTGTATTTCTCCCTCTGTCTATCCCTCTACCTACCTACTGTATTTCTCCCTATCTTTCCACCTACCTACCTACCTACCTACCTACCTACCTACCTACCTACCTACCTACTATATTTCTTCCTTTCTCCCTCTACCTACCTACCTACCTACCTACCTACCTACCTACCCACCCACCCACCTACCTTATTTCTCCCTCTCTATCTATCCCTCTATCTACCTACCTACTGTAATACAATAATACAATAGCAGAGTTGGAAGGGACCTTGGAGGTCATCTAGTCCAACTCCCTGCCTAGGCAGGAAGCCCTATACCCATGATGGCAAACCTATGGCACAGGTGCCACAGGTGGCACACTGAACCATTTCTTAGGCCACGCGAGGCATTGCCCTGTCAGCTTCAGTGTGTATGTGTGCCCTGGCCAGCTGATTTAGGCCTTCTTTTGAGGCCGTTTTATGCCCTCTGGAGGTGGAGGAAGGCTGTTTTCAACCTCCCCAGGCTCCTATAAAGCCTCTGGAGCCTGGGGATGATGTAAAAAGCATGCCAAATGCAGGGGGTCATGCACATAGCATTATGGATGTGGCACACCTGTGCACATCGCCCCTGCACTCCCCCTGTTTTTGGCACGCGAGCCAAAAAAGGTTAGCCATCACTACCCTATACCATTTCAGACAAATGGCTATCCAACATCTTCTTAAAGACTTCCAGTGTTGGGCCATTCACAACTTCTGGAGGCAATTTCTGTTCCACTGGTTAATTGTTCTCACTGTCAGGAAATTCCTCCTGAGTTCTAAGTTGCTTCTCTCCTTGATTAGTTTCCACCCATTGCTTCTTGTTCTGCCCTCAGGTGCTTTAGAGAATAGCTTGACTTCCTCTTCTTTGTGGCAGCCTCTGAGATATTGGAAGGCTGCTATCATGTCACCCTTAGTCCTTTTTGTTAAACTGTATTTCTTCCTCTCTCTCTCTCTATGGGCCACCTGGAAGTTTGCTATCTCAGTGCCTTTTTGGCCCTAAGAGGCCTCCGTACAGCCTTTTTGAGGAACTGACTGTTGGAAATGCCAGGTGGGAGGAGTTACAGGGAGGTGAAAAATTTTTCAGTGGTACATTTTACATTTGTGTACTGTGTACATGACACACGTGTGCTAGGCACAAAATGAGTTGGTATTCTATTATCCGAAGTGAACATTGTGTGAAAAATTGAGGTAAATCGGTCCAGTAGTTTTTGAGATTAGTGGATTCGTACAAACTATTTTACATTTTTATTTATATAGATGAATTCTAACATAATTTCCTTTTAGTCTGCTTTGTATTTTGCCTTGTTTAATTCCAAAGTTGTAAGAATGTCTGTCAGTTCACCCTAACTGCATATTGGGGGTGGGTGGGGCTATATGTTTTCACATAGCCAAGTGCAACTTCATTTACGGAACAGACCAATTGTAATAGTTTGAGCAAATGAGGCCATTTCCCTGTCCACCAACACTTTAGAGCAAATTTCCCAGCTGGGTCCCTCCAAATATGTTAAGACCAAAATTCCCAACAAGAATAGCCAGGAGAGATGCTGTTCCAATTCATCCAGAGGACCTCAATTTAGGAAACACTGCTCTATATTATAGCTAAGAGCTCAAGAACTAGTCCGTGAGCTGTTTATGACATATTGAATACAAGAGGAAACTAGAACTATCCAAAAACCTTGCTTTGCAGAGAATTTAAAAAAGCATGCAGTTTGCTCGTGTGATGAACTGAAATAAGAACTTGAATTCAATCCAATCAGTTTATAATCATGTTCATGATTATTTATATGAGTGTAGTACTGCATAATATATTTATTTAATGACTTTTCCTGTAGCCATCATGCACCATGCTTTAATAATGACTTGAACTGTAGTAATATGTGTCTGCCAATTATTAATTTATTACATTATTCAGTCCTTGAGTGGAGCTAGAACACTCAATATAAGCTGTTGTGCCTCCTTATTTCTGGCTGTGAATGCAGAGTTGCCTGTTAGGATAGCAACCAAAGCGTTGGCTCAACTCATACACCACAAATACTGCACAGTATTTCTTTCTAGGAATGCATCTTTAATGATTTCACATTTCACACTAGTATACCTGTTTTGTGGTTATCTTTTTTCCTTATTAATTGTAAAGCCATTGTTTTGCATTTGGGGTTTTCTTCTATGTAGCTCCATGCTCAGTTCCATTTGAATAACATTCTACATAAGATTTATGTAATGTTGCAGTTCCTGCTCTTTGCAAGAGACCAATGACTCATTGTAACCTGCTAGCTTTGGAAGTAATAAAACAATCCTTTGGATGCTCTCCAAACATTGGTACTTTTGGGGTGGATTTTCTACCACACTCCAAGGAGAAAATAAAGTAGCACAAGCAGCTTTTTCTGAGTATAACATTTTTCTTTAAAGTTCATGGGTACGGAGGAAGTGGGAGTAATGCAGACAGATGGTAACATCCTTTTTATCCACCGACACTTCTTTAGCCAAGCGGAGGCAATGCACCCACAGAGAGAATACTCGGCCTACTCTCTTTTCTGCCTGATTATTCTGCAGCAACAATTGCTTTCCGATGTGGTTAGAGCTGTTTATGAGGAAGCAAGAAACAGAGCTGAAGAGGTTGGTACAACTCTGGCAAATCACATCAAAGGGAAATCTTCCCATTAGTGGCAAACAGAAGCCTAAAAGAAAGCTGTGAGGGAAATGCTGTCTTGGCTGATTGTTCAAAAGTCAGAAACAATTTGCTCCAGAGATGACAATATTTTACCTTCTACAAATTACACTTTTTAAATGTGAATATTTTTCCACCTATAAGGATTGCAGCAGTGTGTAGGCAGTGATATTACTAGGCTGGGCAAAGTCAAAATCTTTGATCCCTCTTCTCATTTCCTAGAGCCCCCTTTTAAAGTCATTCTCCTTGAAGCCTGTCTCCCAAAATTGTGGTCAGAATTTTTTCAGGGCTATTCTGAGAATCAATGAGGCTGAAAAAATGGGCTATGAAGGGTGACATGAAGGTCATGCTTATTTTTCAATTTCTCCTAAGAAGCAATTGCAATTTCCAACTGATCAGGTGTGGTGAGGGATTTGAGCTCTCCTCCCCCCCCCCCCCCAATGTTTCATTATGGCTACTTGTAAGAAAAGCAAGTATATGTGCATTTTTGTACTAAAACTAGCTTTCTGCGGCAAAAAAAATGAATTATGCATCCAAATATGGCTTCTCATTATGGCACTAACTCTCTTCTGTGCCTGTCAATAGCTCCATTTATACAACTGAACCATGTATTTATGGTTTTTCTTTGTCATTAGTTGTTTCCAGTAAGAACATTCAAGACTATGATAAAGAAATTGCTTGCACTCTCTACAAAAAATGTAACATTTTCATGAGAAAATATTTATTTTTCTCCATTTACAATTCCCATTACTATTTCAAATGGGACATAGTGGCATGAGCATGTATAATACAGTATAATAATCAGGTCTTATGATACCAGCAATGACAACTAATTTAACTCTCCTGCGGTAGCACTTACAATGTTTAGCTATTTCTTTTTCCTTTCTCTTTTTAAAGAATCAAAGTATCTAATGGGAATGGGAGCTTTCCAGCCACTTTAATGTCACCTTCCCTATTCTGCTGACTACAGGAATGTTGAGCTACAACTCTCACTATTCCAGTCAGACAACTACAGATAGAATTATATGGAAATTAAGAAATGGTAAGCCAACCAGATTGGGGGAAACTGATTTAAAAAACAAATGTGCGTATTAAAGCCAATTACATACTAGCTATTTGTATACTACAACTACTGTACTGAAATGGGCTACAACATGCCAGACGTTAAAAAAAACAAACCTTGAAGTCTTAAAATACCCATTATTTGTAAATGTAGAAGGGACAAATCAAATTAAGATGATGTTTGGTTCAATCATTAATGATGCACTTTATTCTATTTAGAGCCAGATATGTCCTTGCTGTTACTTAACATCCAATCAGAGCAGCTACTATTAACACAAGACAAAATCTTCAATACTATTCAGAAAAATCTCTTTATAAAAAGTGAGACAGAATTGTATAAATACAAAAATCAGAGTCTGTCAAAATTAAAGTTTTGAATTCAATCCGAGCTTAGTTGAGTTCTATAAAAATAATTGAGACAACTCTGAGTATACTACAGTTCAAAATACCTCATCTTATTTTTAGTTCATGCCACAGACCCTTCTCTAGTCTACTGCCTTTTAAATATTTTGAATTATAATGCTAATAATC
The DNA here is from genome assembly GCA_039707465.1 of Rhabdophis nuchalis. NCBI lineage: Eukaryota > Metazoa > Chordata > Lepidosauria > Squamata > Natricidae > Rhabdophis > Rhabdophis nuchalis. Next base: position 92,252,033 of record CM077648.1, on the reverse strand, counting down.
ATGGGACTTGTATCTGACATTGATAATGAATAACAAGTTGAGGATGACTGTGGTAAACCAGGGGTCCCCAACCTTTTTGGCACCAGGGACTGGTTTCATGTTAAAAAAATTCCGTGGACCGGTGGCCATGGCTCAGCTGGCGTAGAGGGGGAGCGGGGGGGAGGGGGAACAGGTGGCACATGCGCACGTGGGGGACATGAGTCGGCTCACTCGCCAACGGCGCAAGCGGTCACACCTGCGGTCTCCCGCCCCCGGTGCATGCTCGGCCCAGGGGCTGCTCCCTCTTCCTCCTCTCCTGCTCTTTCTAAGAGTTGCACCGCTTACTGCGGCCTGGTTCCTATCAAGCCATGGGCCCGGGGGTTGGGGACCCCTGTGGAAAACGATCAGATTCAACCTGAAAGTATGGAAAGCAGTGATAATGAACTAATTTTACCACTCAAAAGATGCAGAAACCTTATAATTCATACATAGCATATGTGGGGGAGTCTCCCTCTTCCTACCTTCCGACTTACCTGTTTGAATTCTCTATAAACAGGGGCTGAGGTCCACTTAGCAGAGAACTTCCTCCACTGATCCTACTGTTGCCAGTATCCTCACTTTGATAACTGCGAAACGTCCCACCAATGCGTTGGCTTCGTCGAGACATGACCAAAAAAGAGCCACCTCCACACTTGTGTCAAGGTTCTTAGAGGAAGCAGCACAAAAAAGAAAATATCAGGATTTACATTAGATATAAGTAGTATGAAGACGGTTTATGATTGAACAGTTTTACTGAATCCCGAAGAAAAGTTCACAAACGCTAACATTTTTTCTCCTATTGATCAAGCCAATTCTTCTAAAAAGGCTACCTAAATGAAATAGGTACTGGGATCTTGCTACTGCCCATATTCCACTTTTCTAATCTTCGGAATCCTTTGCAAAACTCAATTCCAAGCATCCCAGCTTATGTATTCCAAAGTGTATCATTGTTCTAATGACAAAGGGAAGTTCTCTTTAGCTAAAGTAACTAATTTATATACTACTAAAACTATCACCGTCATGGGATTTAACTAGACAAATTAGTGAATCATAGGGCAACAATTTTTAAGCCAAGTTATTTAAATAGGTTAACTTACAGAAAGTGTCCAAATCCTTGACCTATGTGTCTTGAGGGGATGAAATATGGGAACACTATGGCTGATCAAGTGCTGCTGTCTGCTGCTGCGCTGTGGTCATATGGCTTTCATTTTCAACATTCTGTGACAGTTTCCCAGCCAGTCTTGCAATCCCTCATTCCTTTCCCCACCCAGAAGCAGCCATTTACCTGTGGAAAGGGAAGGGAAAATACATCCTTCCTGGCACAGGTTACTGTTCTGTGGGCTCAATCTGTGTCACCCCCCCCCCCTTGTGTCTTCTCCAACCTGCACCATCCCATGTGTTCCAAGATCTATGCAGCATCTCTTGGGCACCCTCATAGCTTCAACTCCCATTGTTTTTTGCCAACCTGTAGTCATTCTGTTTCTCTGTCTAGATAACGAAATACTTCTGAAACAATGACCCAGCAGGGCATGGATTGTCTAGTAGTTACTAAGTCTGTGAAGAACTAGTTTGGTGTCCTGGTTAAAATAGCAGACTAAAAACTGGGAGACTGTAAGTTCTAGACCTGACTTAGGCAAGAAACTAGCTGTGCAACTTTGGACCAGTTACTGACTCTGAGCCCTTAGAAGCTGGTAAAATATTTCAGAAATCTTGCCAAGAAAAGTGCAGGGCTAGTCTCTAGATGGTCATCAAGAGTCAATCCTGATTTGAAGGAAAAATAACCCATATCACTTCAGACTATGCAAATCATTTGAAAGAAATCGTTTTTGAAATGTAGTAGAGCCAATGAAGTTTTGAAATATCAAGGCAGGTACACCTTTGCAAGACCTGAGTGACTACTTCAAATGTTTTCTCAGTCATCTGCACATGCTAAGATCCTGATAGATGTAGACAAATACATTTGGTAAATAAACAATAGTAACAACAGAAACAAAAATGGCAAACTACTTCAGTAGTATCGCCAACAAATCAGCATGACTGTATTTGTCTACATTTATCAGGAGCTCAGCTTGATTTGAGGATTTATTTTTAATTTCTTTTTGCTATCAAAAGGCACTAGGGACTAATACCTAATGCTCTTGCACTGAACTACACTGCAGGGTCACATTTCAACTGCCACTGGCATGTGAGCTCAATTTCTAGCCCGCTGACAGATTCATGAGCTACTCCCATCAGAGTATCATGAACCAAATGCGGCTGGAAACAGTAGAGCTTTTGGGCAAGGCAAAATATAGTTCATAGCCCAGCCAAGACAAGGGTGGTCTGGAACTAAGTCAAGTCCCACCCCCAGCAGCAACAGCAACAACAACTATATTTATACAGTCAGTCACCCTGCAGATTTGCCTGCTGAGAGGAGGGGGAGGCGGGAACCACATAGCAAAATCAAGAGCTGACCTTGGGCCTATCCTTCACTTCATACAGTTAAAAAAACCTGCCTCCCTGCTTGTTGCCACAAGCAAATCAAGTCAGAAGTCTGCTTGCCAGCAATTGTTTATCAACATTTACATCATTAATCCGCTAATTATATTTCTATCATGCCTCAGCCTGCATTTCTACTCTTACAACACAACTGTTCTCCTGGGAAATGTTTCCAATGTTCAGCAAGTCAAACCATCTACAAGAGGGTTTCCCTTGCTTAGTCATAAGCCATGCTGCTGCTATTCTCCACACCCCCTCCTGTTCTTCGTTATTCCCAACACTCTACCTGGATTGCAAAACTCCAGACCAGTTTCTCAACTATGACATCTTGGAGATGTGTGTATTTGAACTGGGAAATTCTAGGAGTTAAAGTCCACCTATCTTCAAGTTGCTAAGGGTGAGAAACATTGTTCTGGACCATCACTATATCAAAGCAAAAGACTCGTGCATTATCCCTTTGCTACACTAGTGGTGGTCAGGATTTTAGAGGCCAAATTGAGTAGCTAGTTGTTAGTAGCTAGTAGCTATAATTATAGCTAATAGGTATAATTGTTGTTAGAGCACAAATTCCTTTCATAATGTTATCCCCGCCCACGCACACAAATATGTAGGAAGCAATGAACAAAATCAAAGAAAATTTGTACCAAATTCCCAAGAGTAAAAGAAAATACAAATGCCTCTTTTCATCCCAATTAGGATGCACATCCATCCCTAGGCAGCTCAACTCAAATCAAGTATGTTACCCCAGGAGACATGCTGGCCTTGCTTTCCTTCACATCTTTCAGATCTGTTCTTCTCCCCATCTTCCCCTTAACTTTTATGATTCAGCCTCTGAGAAAGAAAATTACTGGGTCCCTATGGAGCAAAAATGGCTCTACTGTTTTCAACAGCAAGGTCAATTTGCTAAAGTAGAGCATTTTAAAGAAGACAAATTAGAGAGAAAGTATAGTATTGTGTACAGAAATTCAGACTGCATTTTGATTCTGTCTTGTATTCATTCACAAGCTGCTCCCACTTTCAGTTTTGAAATCCCTCCCCTCATTTGAGAAAAACAGTTGTCATCTGTTTTAGTACTTGAACTGCACCATGTGGATTTTTTTGATCTAAAAAAAACCAGGTTATGTGGTTTGGGAATGTTGAGTTAAAATCATCAAAAGCGAATATTTTTCACTGAGACTACATCAGAGGGTTTACTCCAGAGGTGAAAATCAGTGGGGTAAAAGTGATACACAATATGTCACCACTAATCTCCAGGGAGTTTCAGTAACACTACATAGAATAAATACCCCACATTTTTCCTTTTCAGTGGCTTAAAACAGTACACAGGAGTATTTCCTTGCGTTTCCCTGAAAACAAAGCAATTCTTTCCCTCACAACAATAATCCCGCAAAATAGGTTAGGCTGACTTGTAAATGAGCCAATATTATAGAAGAGGAATTTGAATCTAGGTCTCTCCAGGGTAGGATTTCCAAATTAGGAGGCGTAATTTCTCCTCCCACCGGCAAATTCTCCCTCCTTCTCTTTATAAATTAAACATGCCCGGAGCTGTTCATTTAACCCCATCATCCCTCGCTACTTCAAACCTACATTTTGATGTACCAAACTTCTCAGTGTACCAATATTAAGAAAGGCACCAAAGAAAAAGGACGGTTAAGGCGGCAGCAAAACTGTCAAACCGTTTCCGTCGTTTCCGTTTAGAGAGATCCACGCGACTGCCTCGCACTTTTCAACGGCAACCACGTTCGTTACACAACTTGCCAGTCCACGCAAGGAAACTTAGATCCGGACAAACCAGCCTAGGATCGGGGCGTATTTGTTTCACTCGCAGCCCCCTCCCTTCACTCCTGTTCCCGGTCGCTCCTCTTTTTATCTCCGGCGAAAACTTCCAAGCCTGCAGCTCTGGCTCTCCGCTTTTTAAGGAGGGCAACAAACGCTGCGCCCGCTTGCCGGAAGGAAGCGAAAGCAGCGGAGCCTGATTTTGGGGGAAAAAATAATAATAATAAGCAGCCGCATTTCCAGAAAGGTAGAAGAAATGCAGCCGCAATCTTCGAAGATTACCACAAGAAAGAAAGAAAAAAAGAGCGGTAGGAAAGACGGAGCGCAACAAAACGTGGGGCAAGCTCCATCATCCCCAGCCAATATGCATGTCCGTGGCAGATAGGACCTGGAATCCTTAACAACAATCTGGGAAGGGGACCGGTCTGGAAATGGCTCACGCCGCCTGGGATGTTTTGAAAGTGACACCGCAAGAACGGACGGGGAGGGTTGGGGGAAGAACCGACAGAGCTACAGCACAGACAGAGGAAGGGGGGGGGGTAAAAAAAAGGAAAGGAAGAAATACTCTCCCGTTCCTCGTTTGCTTTTTTCTCGCCTTTAAGCGCACGGAGTTACCTTTCCCAAAGCGGAAGAGAGACGCACAAAGAACTCCAAACAAAAACCCGAGCAGCCCCCTTCCTCCTCCCCCCAAAAAACAAAATAAAATTCGAAAGAGGTTCGGGACTTTCTCCTCAACGGGCGAAGTTAGCCGTGCTTGCTAAGCGATTTGATGAATCCCAGGAAAAATCGCCGTTGCCAAGCTCGAGCCACTCGAAAAGCCTCGGCAAAGCGCCGCGCGCGCCAACAATAGAGCCTTGACGGGGCTCCCCTCCAAGTGTCTGCGTGCGCCTGTCAAACCTCACCAGCATGAGCTTATTGGCAGGAGCCGCACCTGACCCGGGCTGTCAGTCTCCGGCGACGCCCTGTGCCTATTGGTCGGTTTGAACAAGAAGCGACCCCGGGTGGTCGCCTGGTCTTTTCTCCTCCTTCCCCTCCCCGCCCCTCCCGTTCGTTTTGTGGATTCAGTTGCCGGATTGCGCAAGAAGAAAAAAGCTGCGGGGCGGGATAAACTGCAGCAGGGCTGGCTCCGCCCCGGGTTAGGCGTGGCATAGAAGAGGAAGGAAGGCGGGGGGCGCTCGTTGCCGCTTTGGGAAGAGTTCCCGGGCCTCGGGGAAGGCGGGGGGCGGGACGAGGACGACGGGGGGCTGTTGGGTGCACAGGAGGAGCGTCCGATAGAGGCTGTTCCTCGTTAGTTTCCAGCATTGCAGAAACGTGCTGATATAATGTGTGTGTGTGAGAGAGAGAGAGAATGAGTGAGTCAATTCTCGCCCCGTACATGAGGCAGCTTAAAAGTTTTCCATATCTGAAGTGCCCACAAACATCTAGTGGTTTCCTGACTTTTGCCCTGGGATGTGACGATGGAATGTGCCCAGTTCTTTAGGCATGCTCTCTCCCCACTGAATACTGCCCTCCAAGGCTATTTAGGCTCGGGCTGGAGGAAAATTTGAGTGACACTTAACAAGGCTTGTGCTTAGCTGAGAAGCAGCTCCCTCCTGCGTCATCTTCTGGTTTCGCCTTAACTCCTGTCACCCTTTAGCTAAGCAACATTGTGGGTAGCTAAAACTGTTGGCTGTAAAGCATTCGACTGAATTCATCCCACTTAAGGAGAGGTGGTTTCCCCATCTGCGGTTGGTACTTTTGTGACCACAAAATTGGGAAACCAGCCAATCCCTTTCCCTTAGGTAACCCAACGTAAGTATGTAAAAAGAGCATCGTTTCAGCAGAATAGGGATCATTGGTGAAGGACAGAATATTTTATGCCAACATACTTTTTTTGCAAATTTAAAAACGAATAGATAATACTTTAAAGATCCTAAAGCTAAGCAGCAAAAATAGATACATGGAAATATACAATAGTGGTCAAAATTGTGAAAACCTTTTGGGAAAGGTATTTTTGAGTTTTGATGGCTAATAACATCACTCTTTGGAGTAACACCATAGATTTATATATCAATGGAAAGATAATTTAGTCAAGAATGTAATGCAACAAAGTTTGTTTAATTATCTGTATTCTATGAAAAATAAATATAGCCAGCAATAAAACCCAGTTAATAGAAGCAATCATTCAATCTTGGTTTCACATTATAACAGCTGCATAACTAAAATACTTGGTTCACTCCATGGGAAGACATTGTAAGTCATGCTAAAGGTAAGTATTAACTGACATGGTGATAATTTTTGCATATCTCATTCCCTCCCCCTGTGTGTTTCATTTTTCTTCTTTACAACTGCTATTATAATAGCAAATCCTTCATAAAAGTTATTGCATTACATTCTTGATTAAATTATCTTTACATTAATATATAATTTTATGGTACTAGTCCAAAAAAAGTGGTGTTATTAGCCATCAAACCTCAAAAATAGTAGACTTTCCCAAAAGGTTTTCACAATTTTGGCCACTACTGTAAGCTATGCAGTGAAACCTTTAATACTAGTCTTTGGGCTTGTCATTATTTGTTACGATCTGCCTGTTCCATTTCCCCCTCTGGATACATGATGTTCTCATCTTGTTCCCAGCACAAGTTCTAAGTCATCTTAAAAATAAATGTAGATGTTTTCCCCTGAAATTGAAAACTCTCATTACAGCTTTATGATATATAAAATCCATAATAGTCTATCTCCTACTATCTGGAAAGTGCATAGAGATTACATTAGAGCCGAGGCAAAAGGAACAAGCAGTGAAATGTATATCATATTGTCATGCTGCAAATGTGCTATTTCATCAGATGTCAGCACAAGTAGCAAGAGTGGGACTTGTGTCATAAAGTCATTGCTACCTTTTGTGGACATTGCTAGTTGGGTATGTTCTGGATGGATTGAGCATGCCTTCTTCCCTCTAATCACTAGTCAGCCTCCACTACACTTTTTTCTTTTTTGTAGTTTGCCTTCTCCGTTTATATTTTGATTTCTGAGTTCTTCTTCCCTATTCATCTTCTTTAGATTTTCAACAAAGTAGGGGAGAAAAAAGCAGACCTCCCTTATTTTATTGGAGCCAGAAGAAGAGCATCAGTACAATTCCATATTGTCAGAAAGTGTCAGTGGGGATGTTTATCTTAGATCCAGGTGACCTCACAATAACAGGTTGAAAGGGGCTTCTATCTTGTGTTTGCCAATTTTCTGTATTTATTAGTTTCAGTTACTGCCTGATGCCTTTTATGAAATAAGGGAGGTGATTGTCCAGCAGCTAAGCAGTTTCAGCTCTGCTCTTTATTGCCCAATCACAGCAGGCTCTGACTGCTTCCTCCTTGGCCCTAAGTGGTGACGGCCAAGATTCTAAGAAAAGATAGCAATTCTGGGTGGGTTACAAGTTATAATTTACAACTAATGCTTATAACAACTCCACGTTCACACGTTAAGATAGGGGCTCAGTGCATCTAGATAAAAAAAGGTTAAAGCATATACTAAAGAGCATATGCTACCAAGTTAACTCAGTAAAAATTACGAATCAGCTAGGCGGTTCATTAATCCCACTTCGGTTAATCTCAAGAAACTAATTCAAGAAGTTGGATGGGAGACTAACAGTCAATCTATACCTGTAGATTAGACATATGATCTGTTTGCTTTTCTACTGATACTCACACTATTTAAAGTTTATAAAATCTGCTTTTTCATTTCAGTTTTCCCTCTAAAAGGTATATGAGCTTTAGCACAAAGTCTGAGCTAATGAATCAAATTAAATATTCTTTGTAAGGTGACAGAGAAAAAAACTGCCATTATGATCATAATCCTGACCAATTTATAAATGTATGATGCTTAAAACATGTTTAATACAACCAGGATTTAGTTAGGTGATTGTGTAACCTGGACTTCTTGGTCTTAACATTTTCACAGGGAAAAATGTTAATCTACAATATCAAGGACCAAGAAATTGTAATTTGTTATGGTATACATTTTTATGGAATGAAATTCTTTGCATCTGATGACTTTAGTCTATGAAATGTTTTTCTACAACAAACTTAAGTTAGTTCTTAAGGTGTTTGACTCTTAATTGCATAAGACTAAAAGCTATATCCATATCAATATATTTGTGCACAATGAATATACATCAAATGAGAGATTTGTCCATTTTTGGCTTTTTCCAGATATGCTACCAATTCGCCTCAATAGGCCAAACTTGAGGATGACCCTGTATTGAAGCTTGATTTTCAGTTTAAAGTTAAAATTACCTGTTGCCCCACATAGGTATAGCTAATATAGAAATTAAACACATATTTAGATCATGTTCTGGGTGTTTATTTTCGTTTTATACTTTTATTTAACAGGATCTAGAAAATCTGTTGCTGTGAAAAACGCGAAAAATATATTTATGAACATTGAGGCACAATTAGTAAAAATGATGCAATCCTTTCAGAGTTAACACAATATCCTAAATAAACCATGGCACATTTGCTTGTCATTTTCAGCAGAAAATATACCTCAGCTACTTTCCCCTCTAAAGACCTAAATATCATTAAAACAATTTGTTATTCATTCATTTGTTATATTCTTGGAAAAATAGGAACACTCATACTTGAAGTTCCCAATAAATTTGTCATACAGTTATTGACCAGTAGCTACAATAGTATTTCTTCAATTGCTTTTAAAAAAAATTCCATCCAAAAGGCCATAAAATCAATTCAAGAGCAATCACGTTAAATCATTTGTGTAACTATGTATGCATGTTTTCCTTTGAATGTACCTATCCAAGGACAGGAGTAAGGAACCTGTCAAGTATCTGTCAAGATGCTTTTGAACAGCAACCTTCATTGGCTGTCTCATTGGCTGTACAACAGTTTACATACTGTACAGAATACATATATTTCCATTTAGTTTGTCATTACCTGAAGCAGAATGTTACATAATACATGGAACTAATTATTCAGATAACTATTTATATGATTTCAGACAGACGATTCCAGGTTCACATCTTGCCCTTTCTAAAAGGACCATACAATAGGAAAACTTGATACCAGAGGCCTTAGTAGGTAATATTGTCTAGCAGTTGTCAGAAATAGATACTTTTTTCCTATCAAGAGCTGCAGAGGCAACCTCTGGGCAACTTCAAGGAACTGGTGACACGAGACACTGTACACCCTCCCTAGCCTCCAATCCCTTTTTACTCCAGATACTTTTTTCTCTCTCAAGAGGCAGTCTGGAGGAATTGACTGGAAGTTGGCACCATAGTCTGAATTGATTTCTTGCTGTGCATGATTGTTAAGGCAACAGATCATCTAGAAGTTAATTCAAGAAATAAATGGTCTGATCTGTCAGTAGACAAAGTTCACAGCTCCACATTGGAACTCAATAAACTAGATGCCCCCCTCCCCAATAAATAACAATGATAATTTCTTCATGAGTGAACAGAAATAGGTGGTTGGGGTTATTGTGTGTCTACTGTAGGTAAGATCACTATCACTTCTCTAGCTACTCTGAACTAAAAATGCTGCTTTCCTTTTAAGTCATCGACTATTACATTTTTGGGTCCATCTGCCTTCTTGCAGTTTTCCACCATAGCCAATATCTTTTTCAGTCGTCGATCTAGTGCTTCCAGATGAGGCTCTGATAAGACTGGAGATAGGGGATCTGAGGCTAATGATTCGCGCATGATGTCACTCAAGCGAAAAGGCTCAGTAGCAAGCAGTTGCAGCCGCAGGTAGGTTGACTTTTTAATACTGGGAGACAGTAACAACAAGGAAAAGAGAATATATACATGAGAGAGAAAATACAGTATTTACTATTTCTATCAATTCAATTGAATTAAAATATATCATATGGACTTGAAATACCAGTATGAATCAGGACATAGAAGCCTTAGAACTGTCAAAGTGAGAAATGCTCATAACTATTATAGAATCCAGTAAAGCACTGTAATTTCCAAACTGATTGCTAAGCTTGAAAATAATAATAATAATATGCTATGGACATTTGGGGAAAATCCATTCCTTATTATGAGTCAACTGAATCAATCTTAATTTGGTGTTGTTTACAAAAAGTTCCCTGGTTTAGATGACAAACAAATGCTTCCTCCTGTAGATTGAGAGTGGAAGTAGTTTGGTAGGAATTTTTCTACCCAGAGCATGTGCATTTTAATAGATTTCTGCCAGAAACATGGTTACATGCTCCTTTGCATTTTGAATTGCCCTATGTCCAAATGTGTCAATTGGAAACTGCCACCAGTCTCAGATAATTCATACTTCAAAATTGGAAAGGATTTCCGGTATCCGGTTCCAGCGGCGACGGGCGAGCCTAGGGCTCGCTCGCCGCTTTGTTGCCTTTTCTGCCCCCCCACGGGGGCGAAACTCTCCGGTTACCGGAGGTTTCCCGTAGGGTCGGCTCAGAGGGAGCGTCCCTCGTCACGGCGGTGGGGAGAGCGCTCCTCTCTGCGACCTAGGTGGAGAGGAACATGCTGCGGAGGTTTTTTCCTTCGCCAACGGCTGTCGGCGCCATTCGCTTTAATGGAGAGGGCTGAACGGAGAGACCCGGCGGATCACCGAGGCTTCAGCTGCGAGGGAGAGTGAGTTTAAAAGAACACCCTTTTTTTTCCCTTGCTGCCAGCCAGGCTGAACGGACTGGGAGGGGGGTGTTTATTTCTAAAAAAAAACCCCTCGGATTTAAGCGGCACGTTAAAATGGCTTCTCTGCAAAGAGAAAGTGGAAACTTTCACTCCGGACTGTCTTTAACAAGGGAAAGTGGAATGCGATTCTTTGCAACATTGTTTCTAGGTCTGGCTGGTTAAAAAAAATTCTTATTTGGCTACTCTCTCCCTCTGGCTCTGAGATGGGCGGTGGAAGTGGCTTTTCTTTGTCCCTGCCTGACTATTTCAACTAAGGAAAATTTCCAGCGTCTCTTTGAAAGCAGGACTCTCTCTGGATTTTTGAAAAAAAAAAATTCTTTTGATGGATTTGTGATTTCTTCTCTGGAATACCTTCGTTATTACTATTTGCTGACCTGGGAAACTGTGTCTCTTTTGGTTTCTGAATTGTTTGCAACTTCACAGCCCTGAACTGAACTGAGCTCCTGATTTGCCCCACCAGCCCCACCCGGAAAACGCCATCTTGGTGGCAGTGACTCTAACTTTTAACCATGGCACAAGAAGCAGCACTTGTAAATTTGGAACAAAGGATGGCTTCTCTTGAAACCTCTATGCTAACTTTGATATCAGAAATAAAGGCCCAGAGGGCTGAAAATATTAATTTCAAGAAGGAGTTGTTGGATACAAGAAGACAAGTGCTGGATAACACACAGAAGAATGAAGAATTGGAAGGGGGGCTGGCGGGGGCTAAGGGGGAAATTAAAAATGTTACTAATGAGGTTGTGGAAATATATGGGCATGTGTCTAGGATGGATATGGAAAGAATGACATATTTTTTGAGATTTCAAAATGTTTCTGAGGAATCTGGTGAATGCCTCCCTGATCTTATGAGCACAATTTTAGCAGACTATTTACAAAAACCTAAGGATGAGATCAGGGGGGACATTGACCTAGCCTATAGAATTAATTCTGCATATGCCAGGATAAATGAAGTGCCTAGAGAGATACATGTGAAATTTGTTAGAAGGTCAACCAGAGAGGAAATCCTGAAAGCGCAGAGAGAGAAACCTTTAACTCATCAACAAAAAACGGTCACTATCTTGAAGCAGATCCCTAGAAAAATTAGAGATGCAAGAAGGAAATTTTCCTTCTTGTCTAAAACCTTGTTTGATCACGGGATTTGGTTCAAGTGGATGACACCTGAAGGGATGCTGGTGTTCTGGGAAGGAGGAAGAGTGAGGATTAAAACAGTTGTTGAGGCGGAAGCCTTTCTTAAAAAACATTCCTCTGTCCTGGGGGAAGATCCAGGGGGGACGGAGGGGGCCACGGCCCCGCCCACGGGGGGCCAGGGAGGAGAGAAAGAAGATACAATAGCCAAAAGACTTAGATCAAAAAAATAACTTTGCCTTGATTTTTCTTGAACAATTTTGCATAATATTTCTATCTGGACTTTTTGTAAATGTCTGACAGCATGGAACGGAGAATTTAGGTAAATGTACTTGCTTTCATCTTGTAGTGGTATGGAAAATGTTTTCTATGTTAACTTTTTTATTGTGTATTTTGAGGTCTCGGAAGGGCCGACGACTCTAACGTGAATGCTCTCAAAATTTCTTTGTAACCATTACCCTATCCTGTTAAAAAATGTAAAACCAATAAAACTTTTTCAATATGAAAATTGGAAAGGGAGCTGGTTCATGGAACAACAGAACTGGGGGAAAGACAAAAATGTGACCTTCAAAATTATCCTACACGCAATCACATTAAACCATTTTGCCCTACTTGGAGCTCTTTAGATATATTAAACTACAGCTTTAACAAGAGGATTTGAGTCATATCCTACATCCCATATTTCACAAATGTCATATCTGCTGTACCACTGGGTATTCCAGCTTCAGATAACTTTCTTCTTTACCTTATGTTTTGAGATTAGTTAGATTTAATATTTTCTAAATATGATGGCCATGTTGAGTGAAAATTAAGGAAGCCCAATATCTCTAAAGGACATTCTCTTTGAGAAAGGCTGAATTAGGCCACCAGGGCCATTGTATGATAATTAATTGGGTAAATTTAATTAATGGGCATGCCTTTTTCTATGTAGACAGTCAAGAGGTATCCAAGCCGTTGGATATGAGATGGGCGGCAAATAAATCTCATAATTAAATAAAGAAGTTTGAGCACTCAGCAATATTGGACTAGTGGTGAGAAACAGTTCAACAGAAATCACTTGCTCTCACATGTTTTTTATTTAATTTATTTATTTCGGATTTATACCCTGCCCTTCTCCTTGTTAGGACCCAGGGTGGCGCACAGGCATTTTAAAATGCCATGTGATCTCCTACTCTCCAGAGCAAACTAAACAATGGAGGATTTGGATGTGTGATGTCCTCATACTAAAAACACAGAACTTTTGAGAGAGCACCTTGACAATCTCATTTACGAGCAACATTAGTTTTTCATTGCAAACATCTGGAACTTTCTTAAAACATCCTAAATTATATCATCCCAGCAAATGCAAATCTTGAGAGGTAAAATATTGTCCTTACATGCAGCATTGACGAAGAGGAGTCAGAATAGACATTTCATCATGAGAATGTCTCCCAAACCTGAAGAATAAAAATAGCAGATTAGGGCATAATTTGGGGGAAGAGTGATGATATCCACTACAAACAATTTCGCTGTTCTTCAGAGAAAGAAGTGGCAGAAAGCTGCATTCTGTCCTCTAATTTTATCCCCACAACAATCCCGAGGTATGTTGGACTAAAACAGTGAATAATCCTGTTACTTGAGACCTTGGATCTGGATCTCCCAGTCTAGTCCAACAGACTAATCAGTACACGACATGGGTTCATCTCAAGGGGTTACTGTACACAATTCAAATCCTGTCACTGAAATAGAACATGAAAATTAGACACAGCTAGACACTTCTCTCTACATGGGGCTTCCCTTGAGGTGCACCCGGAGACTTCAGATGGTCCAGAACGCAGCCGCGCGGGCAATTCTGGGAACCTCCAGGTTTACCCACATAACACCGCTCTTGCGCGAGCTGCACTGGCTGCCTGTCGTCTTCCGGGTGCGCTTCAAGGTATTAGTCATCATTTTTAAAGCGCTCCATGGCTCGGGACCTAGCTATCTGCGGGATCGGATCCTGCCTCATACATCCTCACGGCCGATTCGCTCCCACAGAGAGGGACTTCTCCGGGTGCCGTCCGCTAGACTCTGTCAGCGGGCGACGCCCAGGGGAAGGGCTCTCTCTGTGGCGGGCCCAGCCCTCTGGAACGACCTTCCCCCCGACATTAGAATGACCACGGACTTCCGCTCCTTCCGTCTAAAACTAAAAACACATCTTTTCTGCTTGGCCGGCCTAGGGTAGTCTCTCTCTATGGGGTTTTAGTTGTTTTAACTGGGAATTTTAGTATTTCAATGGGGTATTTTAGCACAGGTATATGTTTAATTTGTTTTTAATGTGTTTGTATATTTATTGTTTTAGTTTTCCCTGTGCACCGCTCCGAGTCCCTGTGGGGAGAGGAGCGGTCAACAAATTAAAAATTATTATTATTATTATTATTAATGTAGCTATCTTATTCTGTTACTGAGAAGAAAGGAATTATCCAGAGGCAAAACATGGTACAGCTGGTAGGAATTTTTCTAATCATGCTTCTTGTAATGTTACATTGTATATAATGTCATTCTACTGTTAAATTTTGGAATAATATTATCGCTGTAGTCTTAAATTATAACTCTCCTTATCATGTGTAAATAGTGCCAGTAGATAAGTAGTCCTTGGCATTCAAATAATAGTTGCCAAGTGCTGAGATTACTTTGCAACTAACTCTTTCTTGTTTGAAATCCTTTACTTGTAAACTCTTGTTTTCAACGTCTATCCCACAATGGGGGTAGTGGTTTATTTTGAATTAGCGGAGAATAGTTGGTGTTTTTTTTAAATCTGGGACTTTCCAAAATGTGTTGGAGCTACAGTTCCCAGATTTTTTAGCCAGGCGCATCCCCCATACATCTGAAGAATGTACTGAGATAAAGATAACTTCTGGCGTTAGCCCTGCTTATAGTCCCCCTCATTATAGTCAGAATTCAAAAGCTTTCCGAAATGTCTTGCCCATCCTTAGGAAGATAGCAGCACTTTCTCACCCTCTGCCATTGTCCAGGTGAAGATAAAAAGTGTGGTTACCAAACTTTTCAAATGTCTCATAATGGTGCCTATCCATATTTCCTGTAGATCAAAAAAAAGCAGTGGAAGAAAATGCATCACCAAAATTTGCCCATACCAGAGCTATAAGGCCAAAAGTATACAGTACATTTGTTCTTTGGGAAATATGGGTACCAATTGTTACTCAGTTCTGTTTCTGACATGACTGTTCAGACAGAGAATTGTCTTGAGAGTGACCCAATACATAGGTGGCTATTATAATATATAATATTGGAATACAAACATATATTACTTTTCTGCCACTGCAGGAGGGTATTTGTCTGAGTCTGTATTTAAAGAGAGAGTGATACAACATGCTAAAATCATGGATGAGCTATATTACATATTCTGGATTTTCAAAGCCAAAGGTCATGTAGTATACAATTTGATTTAACATTCAAACAGGCAGAGTATCAGTATTTGAATAGATTATATTAGCTTTTAAGGTGTTATGTTTGTGCTTCTGCTACCCGCTTATCAAATAGGTTACTCTGACTGGTCAGTTAAAAATTGTAATAACAATACATAATAAAGAGCTGCAATTTTGGAGCAAAAATCAGAATAGATGGGATGGCCAATCAGTGTTTCTCAACCTTGTCAACTTGAAGATGTCTGGACTTCAACTCCCAGAATTTCCCAGCCAGCATGTCCAGACATCTTCAAGTTGACAAGGTTGAGAAACATTGCTCTAAATATTTACTGTATACTGTATATGTCTATTGTTGAAATTTAGCATATGAATATGAAAAAACCCGCAATGCCTCCACTAGAGGGCATAGTGACACATATTTGCCATTATAAACTATAAAATATACCATTGTATGTTGAATAGTAATTTGAATAAAGAAGCTTTTAGCAAGCCACATTTTTTCTGAATTTTCTTACATGTATCCTGAAAACACTAAGGAAAAGATTAAAGTTTTGTCTCTGTGTAAGTCTGACAGGTGAAACTTTTTTTGCATATTAACCTGAAACTGAGAAAAAGAGCAAAAATAAGTTACAGTTTTTACTATATAAAATGGACAGCTTATGAAACCTGCAGAGCCACTGACGGTTGGTTGGACAGAATTGGGCTAAAACGGCCAACAATAAGCCTTGGTAAATGGTGAATATAAGGCCTTCAATGAACTTTCTGAAATTATTTAGGGTCCTGAAATTTAGTTAAGATCCGGGCCTCTACATTCCTTATTGTGACAGGTTTTAACTGGTATGAGTTTGGTTCTTCTAAAGTGGGATAACCAGCTGAGAAAAAGAATGTCCCCTTCTGGAATGATAAGGCAATGCTAAAAAAAAAACAGGCCAGAACAAGCGACTCTGAGAAATGTTACAGAAGGAGCGATTGTTTTCTTGTGAATTTCAGCACAATGTATTGCCAGTGAAAGACTATTTTGGAGAAGTTGGTGGGCAGCCAGTTTTACACAGACAGAGATCCTTTGTTTTGCAAGATGCAATAGGCATTATGGTTAGGAAACTCTAGCCCCACAGTCTCATTCCTACAAGCTGAGCTGAAACATCTGCCGTGGAAATGCCAGACAGAGACTGAATCAGGGGCATAATCTGGGGCCTTCTTCCCCCTGCCTTCTGCTACCACTGATCCAGGTCCCTTGTCATCCCCAATATAAATACACCAACAAACTTACCCATGAGAAAATCAAGCATGGTCATGTCAATGAGACTCAGAAGCCGGACTGTGTTGTTATAGGGCGGTGTCATTCGAACCTGAGCACAGTAATTTTCATTCAGCTCCCACCTAGGAAAAGTCAGCCATCGTGAAATATTATCTGCTAAATTTGTGGCCTAACAACTTTGTTCAAAAAGGCCTCAAAAATGCATTGCTTTGGACAGGCTTCTAATGGTTAATCATTTACAGTAGATCACTTTTAGTCTTCTGTTCACCCAGTTTTCTCTCCCTTTCCCAACCACCACTGTTGTACACTTTTGAGTGGCATGGACAATTGGCTGGTTGCTTTAAAAGCAGGTATGGAACGCAGGCGGGCGTGTGGGCGTGTGGGCCAAACGAGCCCATACCGGTACAGTGGCTGCTGCTCTCAGCTACTACCACTATGGCCGTACCAGCCGGAACCCACCACTGATGCAAACCCATACTAAGTGATGACACTCAAACCAGGAAAATCTCTGAAGCATCTTTTCACAATAGAATTCTGCTCCCTTTTCGAAACAATGAAAATGTGCTGGCACTTCTCATTGCTGATAGGGTGAACCTTGATCCTGAGACCTTAAGAAAAGCAACAGAAATAGAGAAAGTGGCATGCTTGCCCTGAAATATGATGCATTTTTGTGACCTGAGCCTTTCCCACAGGTATGAAGCAGCATGTCTCAACCGTTTAAAATAAAAGATTCATTTCCTCTTCTTCATTTCCAGGAGATTGTACCAGACAGGTAACAGATCTGCATTTATTTATACAATGGTGAATAGGCAAATATATCTTTCTGTTGATATCCATGTTCTGTCATGGTTTATTTATCTGTCACTTTATAGCTGTTTCCTTGGACTCTTTGCGGACTTGCAACTATCCCCCCGGATCTGGATGACCATCGGGGTTCCAAAATGTATTCTAGATGTGATCTCCTTTGCCTGCGAGAGTCTCCCCTCTCGCAGGCCTGCCCCCCTTGTCTAACACGGGCCCACCTCGAGGATGGACTAATTGCTCCTGAGAGGTGGGCAAGGCGCAAACTGAGGGGTTTTTAAAATAAATTTTTAATTCGACTTTTAGGGGGTTCCAGGGAGGAGGGGAGGGATAGTCCAGCTAGGGGATGGGACAGTACTAGGCCGGCCGGCGGAAGGGAGGAAATGGAGGAAGGGTCGTTTCCACTGAGGTCTTGTCTATCAGTTCGGTTCTGGGGAGGGGCAGGGGCGGTGGGAGACGGACTGGGTTGGGAGACCATGGCCGCTGGCTACAGGCGGTCATGAGTTCCAACTCCCCGTGCTCCCATCGCAGACTAGGTGGGCAAGGACCACAGAACCAAGGCCCTAGGCTGATGTTATGCAATGGCAGGTCCGTTGAACAAAGCCCCCCTCATCCGTGACCTTGTGTCAGAGGGGAACTCGGACCTGGTGGGTATAACGGAAACCTGGTTGGGCCTCGAGGGGGGTTTACCCCTCGTTGATATGTGCCCACCAGGCTACCGATCCTTCCATCAGCCTAGGGCCCTGGGAAGGGGTGGTGGGGTGATTATGGTTAGGGAAGGTCTTGAGCCAAAGGAGACCATGATCCCTCAGACGACCGGGTGTGAGTCCCTCCTTGTGAAGTGGGGCCTAGGGAGGCAGTTGGGCATGTTAGTTGTATACCTGGCTCCTCGCTATGCAACAACAGCCCTGCCTGAGCTCCTAGAGGTGATAGCCGAGGCGGCGGTTGAGACCCCCAGACTTTTGGTCATGGGGGACTTTAACCTGCTGTCAGTAGGCGAGACCTCTGGAGTAGCTCAGGAGTTCCTGGCTTCCATGACAGCCATGGACCTGACCCAGGTAGTTTTAGGCCCTACTCACGAGGGTGGACACACCCTGGACTTAATCTTCGTCTTGGGACAGTGGAGTAGTGATCTGGGAATAGGGAATCTAGCCATCACACCCCTGTCATGGACAGATCACGCTCTCCTTCGGCTAGACTTTCCAATCACTGCACCTCACCGTGGGGAGGCGGAGCCGAATATTCTTATATGGTTCCGCCCCAGGCTCCTGATGGACCCAGTAAGGTTCCAGAGGGAGCTTGGGCCAATGCCTGTGGACTTGCCCCGCGACTCGACCGAGGACCTGGTGGCCGCATGGTTAAGTGCGGCCATGGGGGCCTTGGACCGAGTCGCGCCCTTGCGGCCTCTCTTGCGGCAACAAGTCACCCAGGCTCCTTGGTTCACCGAGGAGCTGAGGGAGATGAAACGCCACAAGAGACGCCTAGAGAGCAGATGGAGATCCTCTCGCTCCAAAGTCGACCGAACACTAGTAAGAACCCATATTAGGACTTACCTAGTGGCGATAAGGGTGGCCAAACGTGAGTATTGTGCCTCCCTTATTGCATCCGCAGATAACCGCCCTGCCGCCCTGTTTGGGGTGACCCGCTCCCTCCTTCACCAGAGGCCGCGGGAAGCCCCTCTGCAGGGATGAGCAGAGGAATTTGGGATTTATCTGCAGGATAAAATCACTCGGATTTTACCCTCCATCGAGAGTGGTCCAGTCGGACTGTCCGAGGCTACTCTTGAGATTCCATTCTGGGAGGAGCTTGACTTTGTCACTACCAAAGATATGGACAGGTTGTCAAAGAGACTTAAGGCTACCACATGTTTATTGGACCCGTGTCCCTCCTGGCTTGTACTGGCATCCTGGGAGACGACACGAGGCTGGCTCCAGGGCATTGTCAACGCATCTTTGAGTGAGGGGTCCTTGCCTGCCGTCTTGAAAGAGGCGGTAGTAAGGCCCCTCCTCAAGAAGCCATCCCTGGACCCAGCATTATTAGAGAACTTCCGTCCAGTCTCCAACCTTCACTTCTTAGCGAAGGTTGTTGAGAGTGTGATGGCCCAACAGTTTCTGCGACACCTGGAGGAAATTGATTATCTAGACCCGCGCCAGTCCGGCTTCCGACCCGGTCACAGCACCGAGACGGCATTGGTTGCGTTGGTGGATGATCTCTGGAGGGCGCGGGATAGAGGACATTCCTCTATCCTAGTTCTGTTAGACCTCTCAGTGGCTTTTGATACCATCGACCATGGTATCTTATTGCACCGACTGGGGGGGTTGGGGCTGGGAGGCACCGTTTTACGGTGGTTCTCGTCCTACCTCTCTGGTCGGTTGCAATATGTGTTGGCAGGGGGGCAGAGGTGGACCTTGAGACCCCTCTTATGTGGGGTTCCCCAGGGGTCGGTCCTCTCGCCCCTCCTATTCAACACATATATGAAGCCGCTGGGTGAGATCATCTGTGGTTTTGGGGTGGGATATCATCTGTACGCTGATGATACTCAGCTGTACATATCCACCCCAGACCACCCCAACGATGCCGTCGAGGTGATGTCCCGATGTTTGGAGGCCGTACGGATCTGGATGGGTAGTAACAAACTCAAGCTCAACTCATCCAAGACCGAGTGGCTGTGGTTTCCGGCACCCCGGTTCAGCCAGATTACTCCAACTCCATTGGGGGCGAAACACTGGCCCCCGTGGAGAGGGCGCGCAATTTGGGTGTCCTCCTGGATTCCCGGCTGTCCATGGAGGACCATGTGGCGGCTGTGGCCAGGGGGGCATTTCATCAGGTACGCCTGATGCGCCAATTGCGCCCCTTACTGGACCGGGCTGCCCTTCGCACAGTCACTCAGGCACTCGTGACATCCCGACTTGACTACTGCAATGCTCTCTACATGGGGCTTCCCTTGAGGTGCACTCGAAAGCTACAGTTAGTTCAGAATGCAGCCGCGCGGGTGATTACTGGAGCTTCGAGGCACTCCCATATTACACCGATCCTGCGCGAGCTGCACTGGCTTCCTGTGGTCTTTCGGGTACGCTTCAAGGTTTTGACGATCATCTTCAAAGCGCTCCATGGCTCGGGACCTAGTTATATGTGAGACCGTCTCCTGCCCCATACATCCCTCAGACCGATACGCTCCCACAGAGAGGGCCTTCTCAGGGTGCTGTCGGCCGGACAATGCCGACTGGCGACACCCAGAAGGGCCTTCTCTGTGGCGGGCCCTGCCCTATGGAACGACCTACCCCCAGAACTCCGTACCATCACTGACCTCTGCCTCTTCCGCCAGTGTTTAAAAACACACCTCTTTCATCAAGCCGGCCTAACATAACCTCCACTGGGACTAATGTAGATAGTTTTAATTGGGGATTGCAATTGGTTTTAGCGCAGGACTGATATTTAATAGATTTTTTAAAAAAATTGTATTATTTTGTAATAATGGGTCCTTTTGGAGAAGGGCGGGATATAAATCAAATAAATAATAATAAATAAATAATAATAAATAATAAATAATGGTTATAAGTTTACATTTTTTTAAATTTTAGATTTCTGAATCTTTTTTGATCTTGTGTCTGAAGCTCGAGATGTTTATATATCTATATTCATATATAAAAAAGGCATAAAAATGCCTATTTCCATTTGTTACTTGAGACCCATACTTTAATATTTTTTAAACAGAATCAGCTTCTTCAAGTCACTAATACCACCCTGAGTCCTTTGGGAGAAGGGCGGCATATAAATCCAATAAATCAAATCAAATCAATAAATACTAATGATGAAGGAGCCACTGAATATTTTGCGTGTTGTGGTGTGGTGTTCTTTGTCCTCTTACTGGACTTTTCTTGGTCTCACATGAGAGGTGGTCTTCAGCCAGTTCTTGCAGGT
Organism: Rhabdophis nuchalis; assembly: GCA_039707465.1. Taxonomy (NCBI): domain Eukaryota; kingdom Metazoa; phylum Chordata; class Lepidosauria; order Squamata; family Natricidae; genus Rhabdophis; species Rhabdophis nuchalis. The sequence continues at coordinate 92,230,600 of CM077648.1, read as the reverse complement.
TCTGGAGAACCAGTAGTGGAAATTGTGAATTGTTCAGAGAACCAGCAAATAGGCTGGCCCCACCCCTGCTGCTTCCCAGCCTCCCAGCTGATCTTCTTTTGTTGTCCTGAGCAGGAGAAGGGAGCTGGGAAGCAGGTTAGTAGGGTGGGGAGGGAATGGGGATTTTGCAGTATCCTTCCCGTGCCACGCCCACAAAGCCACGCCCACAAAGCCACGCCACGCCCACAAAGCCACACCCACAAAGCCACGCCCACAAAGCCACGCCACGCCCACAAAGCCACGCCATGCCCACAAAGCCATGCCACGCCCACAAAGCCATGCCCACAGAACCACTAGTAAAAAATGTGAATCCCACCACTGGCTCACATAAAAGCAAGAGGAATTTTAAAAAGTGAAATAGATGCAAAAAAAAAAGATGGGGTGGGGAAAGATGGCCAAATTGGTGGGCTGAGGGATATATCTCCATGGTTTGTACAGATTCCCTTAAATTTAGACTAAGTGCTTCATTTTCTCCTTTCTTTGATTGTCCTGTTTCTCCAACCATCTCATTTGTCTCCACTCTGTCTAGAACGGGTTTTTTTTGCCTTTTAAATCCTCTTTTTAGCAGTAGTGGCTTTTCTTTTCTCCTTTTGGATACTCACGCAGCTTTCTTGGTCTTGGAATAGGAACGCCTCCAGGGACTCCGCCAAGACCGGCGTCCAGCTATTATTTTGTCAGGCAACAAGGCTGCCATGGATCCCTCAAGCTGGTCAGGTTTGCCACACAAAGCATGTTCAGTGGAGCAATAGTAGGAGCACTCACCATAGAAACAGATGTTGCCAGCTGGTTGATCCAGGCAAAATGGAAGGAAGCAAAGATTAGGGAAGTGAAACATATACATTTTTTTCTGTGATAGATTGTACCACCACCTGCCTTACAGATTCGAAGGGAGAAGGGAATAGTTTAAATTCCTGTCATAGTTAATTTGTCTTGGTCTTCTCTAAACTGTTGCATTTATTACAATGCAGTAGTGAAGCTGGCCAGGAATTATAGGAGCCGCACTAAATCTAGAGAGCAGTATTGGGAAAGATTTACACAATTACCCCCATAAATTCAAAGACACAATTATTCATTGTTTCCAAAGTTGAGGGGAGGTGTCAAGAGTGGGGCAGGGAGATACTCACCTGGGGAGATGAAAAACGTTTTAAACAGGTTCTTATCTGTGGTAATGTCACGAATCTCCTCGCTTATGTTCACCAAGCGCCCAGAAACTGGGGGGATTCTTCTAAAGTCCAAGATCCTGCACGGAAAAGGCAAATGCAGGCGAAAAGAAGCTATCTGCTTAGCCTATACACTATTAACATCATAGAGGCTACAATCAAACAATATCAATTACCTTTTTCTAATAGTTGTATTCACCATCACATTATGATGTGGCCCCCAAGCCTTGACCTGAGGTTTGTCTACTAGCTTAGCAAACTGCTATGGACTAGGTCCATGGAAAGATATCTTGTATCATCTCCTGCCATATCCTTTATGGAACTCTTGTTGGAGGATTCCTTGATGGATTGCTTCTTACATTGGAGAATTTGGATTATAACAGCAATGCTCTGAGTGAATTAGAAGCCTCACCTAAATTTCTCAGGATGCTCCCTTTATTTTGAAAATTAAATGGGACTTCCTGACTGCTTAGAGAGACCCAGGGCAAAGGTGTAGTAAATCGTGCTAGAAATTGGATTGTACCCTTCAAGGATAGTTTTTACTGAGACTAATCTGAACTCAGTGATGGATAAGATTTGAAATGGCCAGACCTCATATAAACATGAAACATTTAGTGTCACCTTGGATACACCAAGCAGAGCTAGAGTTTCAGAATGGCTACCAATAACTTTATCATGGTCTCAACACACCAGATCAAATGGTAAATCTGTGGCCATAGTTTTAGGATTCCTGCTTCCTTTAAGTAAACATCGTAATCCTGTAATCAAGGATATTCAGATTTAAATTTCCACAAAATCTAAAAAGTTATAGATTATCCAATCCTTTTCTATAGCTTGTTGTATGCCTGGATGTCATATCAGCCAAAATCACTATTTTGATTGATTATGTGCCATCAAGTCATTTTAAATTCCTTTCAATCACATAAATAGATTTTCTCCATGATGATTTGTCCTAATCTGGTCTTTCAGGTTTTCCAACATTGCAGTCATTGCTACTGTAACTGAATCAACCACCTTGCTGCTATTCCTCAGGTTTTCACATAATATGTCTGAAGAAAGACAATTTGAGTCTGGTCATTTGAGTGTGTCTTGAGTGAGAACTCTTGCTTGATTTGTTCAATAACCCATTGGTGTCCTTGATTTTTTCCCATGTGTTTTCTCAAACACCGTTATAAAGTGTCAGGCTGGTGTTATATTGTTATTTTTATTATGATGTGTATCTCACCATTCTTTCTACTCACATTCAGGGCAGAAAGTTGTCTTCTACTAGCTCAGTCTTGCCTACTCTAATAACAATAGGTTGAAAGAGTTCTTTTCCTGTACTACTGGGATTATTCCTGGAGGAAGTTGATTATCTAGACCCGCGCCAGTCCGGCTTTCGGCCCGGGCATAACACCGAGACGGCATTGGTCGCGTTGGTTGATGATCTCTGGAGGGCCAGAGATGGGGGTTGTTCCTCCATCCTGGTCCTATTAGACCTCTCGGCGGCTTTTGATACCATCGACCATGGTATCCTATTGCATCGGCTGGGGGGGTTGGGGGTGGGAGGCACCGTTTTACGGTGGTTCTCCTACCTCTCTGGCCGATCGCAATTTGTGTTGACAGGAGAGCAGAGGTCGACCTCGAGACCCCTCACATGTGGGGTGCCTCAGGGGTCGGTTCTCTCGCCTCTCCTGTTTAACACATATATGAAGCCGCTGGGTGAGATCATCCGTGGTTTTGGGGTAGAGTACCATCTCTACGCTGATGACACTCAGCTGTATATATCTACCCCAAACCACCCCAACGATGCCGTAGCGGTGATGTGCCAGTGCCTGGAAGCCGTACGGGTCTGGATGGGAAGAAACGGACTCAAGCTCAACCCGACCAAGACCGAGTGGCTGTGGTTTCCGGCTGCCCGATTCAACCAGCTGATTCCATCGCTGGCCATTGGGGGCGAACATCTTGCCCCAGTGGATGGGGCGCGCAACTTGGGTGTCCTCCTGGATGCCCGGCTGTCCATGGAAGATCAAGTGGCAGCCGTGGCCAGGAGGGCGTTCTACCAGGTTCGCCTGGTTCACCAGTTGCGCCCCCTATTGGATCGGGACGCCCTTCGCACAGCCACTCATGCTCTCGTGACATCCCGACTGGACTATTGTAACTCTCTCTACATGGGGCTCCCCTTGAGGTGCACTCGGAGACTTCAGCTAGTCCAGAATGCAGCCGCGCGAGCAATTATGGGAACCTTAAGGTTTACCCATGTAACACCGCTCTTGCGCGAGCTGCACTGGCTGCCTGTCGTCTTCCGGGTGCGCTTCAAGGTTTTAGTTATCATCTTCAAAGCGCTCCATGGCTCGGGACCTAGCTATTTGCAGGATCGGATCCTGCCTCATACATCCACACGGCCAATTCGCTCCCACAGAGAGGGACTTCTCCGGGTGCCGTCCACTAGACTTTGTCAGCAGGCGATGCCCAGGGGAAGGGCTCTCTCTGTGGCGGGCCCAGCCCTCTGGAACGACCTTCCCCCCGACATTAGAACAACTACGGACCTCCGCTCCTTCCGTCTAAAATTAAAAACATATTTGTTCTGCTTGGCCGGCCTAGGGTAGTCTCTCGTCTATGGGATTGTTAGTAATTTTAGATAGGGATTTTAGTATTTTAATTGGTAATTTTTAGCGCAGGGATATATTTAATTTGTTTTTATTATGTGTATGTGTATTTATTGTTTTATTTGCCCTGTGCACCGCTCCGAGTCCCTTTGGGGAGAGGGAGCGGTCAACAAATTAAATTATTATTATTATTATTATTATTATTATTATTATTATTATTATTATTATTATTATTATTATTATTATTATTATTATTATTATTATTATTATTATTATTATTATTATTATTATTATTATTCTGCAACAGAAAGTATTCTAGGTTTAAACTATGATAATTGTTTTACTAACCACCTCCTGAAAATAAAGCATAAGTATATTTTGAAGAAGAAAATTAGACTGAACATACCTGTCCAAATGAAAAGCTGATATTTCTGCATTGTGCCGCTCAAAGTCTGAAAAGTAAAAGAAGTCAGCTGAAGTCTCCTGGTCCCGGGTTTGCCTAGGAAGGCAGAGAGAAGAGTAGAATGGGATATCAGAAACAAAATATCAGATATCTTAGTTTCCCTAAGAAACTTTATCCAGCTCACAGAATTCTCCAACAATACGGTGTTACTGAGAATTCTGGGAAGATGTCAACATTTGGCAGATGCTCATATAGAGAGAAATTGCCAAGAAAATAATTATCTTTTTTCTGAAGTCAAGTCCATATCTCCTTTGCACCTGGGAGATCAGTTTGCACATGAGATAAGAATGTGCAAGGTTCTTATAGCAAGTCAGATTTACACCCATCATCTTGGTATTAATAATAATACTAATAATACTAATAATACTAATAATACTAATACTAATACTACTACTACTACTACTACTAATAATAATAATTTTTATTTATAATCCGCTCTCTCTCCCCGAAGGGACTCGAGGCAGGGAAGCTTTATTTTATAGCAGTAGTAACTATTGTGACTTCAAGTGGCAGATATTTTGTCAATCTATCTCAGGGGTGTCAAGTGCAAGGCCTAGAGGTTGGATGCAGTCCCTGGGTTGCTTAGATCTGGCCCACAGGGCTGCCCTGGAAACAGTGAAGGACCAGCCCAGAATGCCTCTGCCAGCGGAAATGGAGCTTGGAGGATGATGCGCAACGCTCGCGGAGCTCCGTTTTTGCTGGCAGACGGCTGCAGAAGGTCATGACAGCTAAAAACGGGGCCCGAGGGAGCATGAAGAGCCCACCCACCCCAGCTCAGCTTCTGCTGGCAGAGAGCTGCAGGAGGCCATCGAGGCTGAAAATGGAGCTTATGAGTCCATTTTCGTTGGCAGAGCGCTCGAGCCACCACAGGCAAGGGATGTCAAGCTGTCACCCTGGCCCCCTGAGGTCAAACACCACCCTGATGCGACCCTCAACGAAATTGAGATTGACACCCCTGATCTATCTGGAGATGTTGGAAGACATTTTGTATGCAAAGTGCATGCTTCGCAGAGCTACAGTCTTTCAGTTGAATCTGCTCAAACAAACTAGCATCCAATTAAGGTTATTCAATTTTATCATTTTAAAGATTTTTCTCAATTCTGACCTTTCCAGGAATGTTTGGATTACAATGTCCATTATTTCCGAAAGGGAAGTGTTGGGATTGTGTATTCCAGTTTGAAAAACATTAAGAACTTCAAATTAAACCTTTCACCAGCAGAGGTCGCACATCTCCATCAAAACCAACTCTGCAGTAGCTACAACTGTGCTAGGGTGGTAATAAGGATAATTATTTTTTACTACAGCGCCATATGTAACCATCTTGTGGTAGAAAATTTCAGAGTAATTTTAAGGACATTTCTATTAAATATTCAGTGCAATCAATCCGAACACTCATGAATATGGCACTAAGTTAGGGAAAGCAGGCATATTGGTAGAGAACAGAAGTGCAAGATTGCTGTTGTTTTGCTAGGATATAAAGATTACAAAATGCTTTGAAGCAGGGGTCTCCAACCTTTGCAACTTTAAGTCTGAAGGACTTCAGCTTTGCTGGCTGGAGAAGTCTGGCAGCTGAAGTCCTTCAGACTTAAAGTTGCAAAGGTTGGAGACCCCTGCTTTAAAGGGCTGTGAATATTTTTTTTTCTGAAGCTTTGAATATTTTTGGTTCTAATTCTAATTAAAATATGACACTGCCTGCTAGTATTTTGAGCTATTTTCCCAGATGTTCCCAATACACTGAGAAGTGCCTGTTTTTGAAAGAACACTTAAATTCCGCCTTTAACTTGTAATCAGATTTGCAGATGTTGATGATTTATTATATTACTCCTGTGTAATTTTATTATCTCTGTGACCATGACATTTTTTTCTGCAGATGAAACTCCATGAGAAATACAGAGCAAGTCAATCCATTTCTGTTTCAATGCTAGCCTTATAAAACATGCTGTCTGAGATATAGAGAAAGACTTCCCAGCAAAGGGGCACAAGTATCACTTTCCTACCGTAGTCTTCATTACCTTTTGCCAAGAAACCAATATGGAGGCATCTTTGTAGCCAGCAGCCTCTGAACCTGATTTTACATTTTAATGCTTACATTTAAGTGGCTTCTAATAGAGTCATTGCATAGGTTTGTTTAGCAAACAAACTTCTTTTTCACTTGGGATAAAGATGCCAATGCTAGAGTTACCTTATCAGCTTGCTATACAAAGATGCTTTAGCTACCAATTAATTTACAAAGTGTAGGTTTAATGTAAACCCATCAAGGACTGGTGCAATGCATGAAAAGATGCTCAGGCCGCAGTGGTGGGTTTCAATTTTTTTTAGAACCTAATCTGTAGGTGTGGCCTATTTTGTGGGTGTGGCTTGGCAGTCAGTGACAGGGTGGGAGTGGCCACCTTTTAAAATGTGGTGAAACTCATTTAACAACGCTCTTGCTTAGCAACCAAAATTTTGGACTCAATTGTGATGATAAATTCTTTCTTTCTTTCTTTCTTTCTTTCTTTCTTTCTTTCTTTCTTTCTTTCTTTCTTTCTTTCTTTCTTTCTTTCTTTCTTTCTTTCTTTCTCTTCCTTTCTTCCTTTCTTCCTTTCCTTCCTTCCTTCCTTCCTTCCTTCCTTCCTTTCTTTCTTTCTTTCTTTCTTTCTTTCTTTCCTTCCCATTGGGTCACTGGCAGCAGTGGGTCAGATTTACTTCCAGGTACGCCGGTGGAACCCCCTCTCACCGGTTCTCTAAATTTCACCAGCCGGCTCTCGCGAGTAGGTGCGAGCCTGCAGAAACCCACCACTGGCTCAGGGCCATGATATTAGTAAAGAGCACTCTCTCATGTCAGCCTGAAATTCCCAAATTTTCATCTAGCATTGCCTTTGGAGTTACCCTCTCAGCATATCCAAACAGCCCATTCTGGAGGGGATCACAATTAATGTATCAAGGTGCCTTACTTCATAGGTTTGAAGAGAGCTTGGCCATGATTGGGAAAAGTCATGATAAGCTTCAGTTGAGTTCCTCCAGGCTTCTGAACTGAAATGACATTAACAAGCATTAGAGCTCATGAAGAGATCCAGATTGCTGTATTTTTTTTATTTTATAGATGAGGATAAAATGATCCATTTATTTTGTTCATTCAAAGAGGATACCTCCTTGAAAAGAGTCCGTTGAATAAAAATCCTGGTTTTAAAAATATGATTACGAATTAAGCTGCTTTCTCACACTTTTAGTGTTTCACATCAAATTTCATCCTAAATACAGTGTTTCCCCCAAAATAAGACCGGGTCTTATTGTATTTGGTCTTATTTTTGGGGGGTGCAGGAGGCAGTGAGTGTGATCACCTCATGGCTGCTTGGCCCCTTAACTGTGGCCCACAGCCCACGGATCAGCTGATCCAGCTAGGGTTGGCGGTTCTGTTTCTCTGGGTGTCTAGTGATGTTTCTGGCACACTCTTGGCAACCCTAGCCCTGGTGACCTGGAACCGGGGGGAGGGGGACTGGAGCCAGAGCTCTGCGCAGTGGCCGGTGAAGGCTCTGTCTGCGCAGAGGGGTGGCGGCAGTGCACCTTGCTCACCGAATCTGGCCTGCTGATCTTGAGTAGCAGCAGCTCTGAACTGGTCCTGGCCGGTAATGCTGTGGGCAAGAACCGCCCATGCCGATCCCACTTCATGGCTGTGCAGACAGAGCCCACACTGACCACTGCTTGGAGCTTTGGTGCCGGTCCCCCTCCGCCAGGTTGACAGGGCTAGGGCTGGCAAGAATGTGCCAGAAACATTTCCAGGCACCCAGAGAGACAGAACATCTGGCTCTTGCTGGATTAGCTGATCAGCGGGTCGCAGTTAAGGGGCTGAGCAGCCATGAGGTGATTGGGGAAGGGAAGGGCTGCCTCCTGTGCTGGCCATGCCCACCCCCTTCACTAGGGCTTATTTGTGGGGTAGGGCATATATTAGGTTTATCTCCCCAAAAATCGAACTAGGCCTTACTTTTTGAATAAGTCATATTTTCAGGGAAACACAGTATACAATACAATACAATACAATACAATACAATACAATACAATACAATACAATACAATACAATACAATACAATACAATAGCAGAGTTGGAAGGGACCTTGTAGGTCTTCTAGTCCAACCCCCTGCATGGGCAGGAACCTTATACCATTTCAGACAAATGGCTATCTAACATCTTTTTAAAGACTTCCATGGTTACCAAACTGGGTTTTTTTACCATTGGCTGTGGTGATTTTATTACCACTTAGAGACTGCTTATCATCTGCAGTAATTTAAAAATAATTGACTCCTAAATTTAATTTTTGATCTGACAACCTACTGTACTAGGATCTCTTTTGGATATATCATCCAGTATATATCCAGTATCCATTAAACAGTACAACAGTGCTTTGATGTTCTTTATCAGCTTCAAACTTTTTATGCCTTTTAGATTCAAAATCAAATTATTATTTCCCTAATCGACATGTTTAACTCTGCTGTCATGTATTTGCCAGTGGTATGTGTGTATTTAAATTTTAAAAAAATTATTACAAATAACAAAGAGAAACATGGCCGTCTTTTGTTTGCACTGAGAATCTTGGCAAACTCTTGGCATGGGGGATGTAATTTAATGAGCTTATCTGACTCCCAAACTTCACTTTTGGCAATCAAATAGCCCAGAAACAAACTGCCAAACACGAAGAGTTCATTTTCCCAGCAGGTGGAGGAGGAGGATAGGAGAAGATAAGATGTCAGGTTGGTTTAACATATCTAAATAAAACATTCAGTAAAACAAATAAACAGGGAAATGTAATCTGTCCAAGATGTCATCACCTTTGGATTTCAGGCAAAAATTGTTAACAACAAGTGTGGCTGTGGGCTATAAAAAGATACGTCCCTGTTTTGGTTGGTTAGTACTAAATAGCTCATCTGCAAAGGACATCCCTCCTTCCTCTAACACTCTCCTCTGTGGATGGTTTAACTGGGTTGATATTGAATTAAAGAAAGGAAACACTAGAAAAGGAAACAGTAGAAGTGAGAAAACAGGATGAGAAAACAAGCAAACAACGAATTAGATGGAGCATCTGCTATGTGATACCTGAGCTGATAATTTTCTGTTGGGCCAAATCCTTTATCAAGTCATGGCGCGAGGGATCATGGCGGGCGTACAATTCATAGCGATTGATTCCAGCGTAAAAACTGAGCCAAGCAGGGTGAGCACTGTGGTTCTGAAGACCTTCTGCATTGTTGATTATGATTCTGCAGATCCAACACACAAAATCACTCTATTGAATTATTATTACATCCTATGTATGAATACTGAATTTACACACTGAATTACAAGCAAAATAAAGCTACCGATACATTAAGGCTATCCTGAAACAAACCCCCATCCTAAGAGTGCAGATGAAGGCCAACACCAGCTAAAGAATTGGCAGCTGTGGCTTCACACCTTTTGAACAAATAATTATTTAATTATTTAATAATAATTAAACTTGCCACATAACACTCCAAACGTAGCAGTTGTGGGTAAGAAAGGCAAAAAAAAAAAGTCTGGATAAGAAATGTTGCCTGCAAGTAGGCACTTTGTCTGGAAGGCAACTTCCCTGCAAGCGAGAACAGATGGGACAAAAAAAAGAAAGTAATAGAACATGTGAAGAAGCTAAAGTGCTCTGGGACTTTAGAATTTAGATGGAAAACATTTGTTTGTTTGTCTGTTTGTTTCCTGTCTTGTTTATTTTTTATAAATAACTCAAGATGGTGAACTTCTAATACTTCTTCCGCCTATTTTTCCTAGAACAAAAGAGAAAGAATCATACAAAATCACAAAACATAAAAACCTCAAATAGTAGAACAACTGTGGCAAATGAAAGCAAAAACCAATAGCAATAGGTTCCTTGGATAAAACATCTGGAGTACCATTTGAACACCGTTGGCACTGATCAAATCATAATCAGTCAATTGCAAATGAAGTTTTGCTTGAAACATCATCCAATGAAACATTTAATATTATTAAACATTTGCCTATTCCAAATTCTTGGGAAGGCCTTCATAGCTGGACAAAAATGCCAAATCCAGTCTAAACATCTGGCTGACTGCAATCAACCATAGTAATAATCTAGAATGAAGGAGCTAAACATTAGAATTGGGGTGATGGCACATTTCAAAACCTAGTTGTATGACCTAGCTTTCTGATTTCATTTTTCTATTGCAACCAGCCTTAAACCAGTATCTGTTGAAAATGGCCATGTAGTACACTCACACCCCACAGTTTCTTCCTGTAGAAGAGAAAATTCTGTGCATTTGTATGTGCAACTATATATTTCTATATGTAACTATGGTTGATGCGATCTCAGTTCTGGCCAGCATACTGTATATGGGCCCCTTTTTATAGCAATTGTCATTTTATAAGGATACTATGTTTATTTATTTGTTTGGTTCATACCTTTTATATTGAACCAATGAAACATTTTAGCAAAAACTTGCACATCACTTTGAATGATATGTACATCAGAAAATGTAGCTGCTACAGACCAAGCCAGGATATCACTGGATGTCATCTATTAAATATCATCCAATGCCGATGGATGGTATTTAATAGATGAGGGCTACAAAGGATGGGATGATGATGGGAATGAGTAAAATAAGTAAAATTGTGGGTGGAGCATGGGTCTGTTTTCCTAAAAGGGAATTTCTTTTTTCAGAAAAAAACCATAATTCTTTTTTGTTCTAGTTTGTACTTCCTGCAACAAATAGTACTGTTGTGTTTAGCAATGATGCTGTGCAATGAAAAAAATAAGGCTCACCAGATCTTGCTTTAAACAAATACGACAATAAGTAGCATCATAATTGTCTATTAGAAATAATCAAGAAAACAACTGGAAAGAGAAGAACGCAAGGAAGTTGGTTCATTCTGTACACAGAGGGACATTTGGAAGTCAGCATAATATACAGAGGTAAATTACAATAATCTGATCACAACACCCTGTGGAAAATACTTCCCTCTGAATCTGAGTCCCATGATCTGGCATGCATGCTTTTGGTACTGATTTTATATATTGTTCTTAGACATTATTATATAAGTCTTAGGAAGTACTCATGGCAGAAGACCATCTCAACTAGGATTGCAATTCTTTCCATAATAGGTCGGCATACACTTCTTATATCAACAGTGGCAAAAAAGAGAGAGGAGAAAATGGGTCATGACTGTAGGATAGAACTTCATCTGAATGAAATGGCAACGATCAGTGATCTTCCCACCCACCATCTTTTCTTCCTTCTCTCTCGCCTACACAAATTCACTTAGCAACCATTTCACTTTATGAAAAGTTGCTTGAACTGATTGCCATCACTAGTGAGAAGAGGATGATATTATTTCACATGGAAGGTTATGCCTCAGGGAAGAGTCAGAATCAAATTATACACAACATAATCTTAGTCTGGCGTCTTATCCACACAACCTACTGAGAATCAAACTCATGGGGAAAGAAAATATAAACTTAATAATAGAATCTGGTCAGGAATAGACACCAGCTCATCTGAGAAGGAAAGGCACCAAACTGAGCGAATCATCCAGAAGAAAAAGTGGATCTCTCACCCTTCACTTTCTATGAAGAGATTCATCTTTGGCTTGTTCCCAAATAGTTTGTCTTTCCTTGCAACTTTTGGGATTGGGATCTTATACAGAGGATGGTGAAAAAGAGCAGACAATTTGGATTTGATTTTCCAGCTGGGTTTTTCTTTGGTTTCCTGTTGCTTGATGTTGGCATCTTGGAGATTCACATTGCTGAGACCACCTACATGTGACACACCTTCTGCTGAATGAAATCCTTTTTCCAGAGAGCTGTTGCTGCTACTAAAATCTTGAAGATTCCTCAGATTCAGTTTATTCTGAGCTGCTGATATGGAACTGGATGATAAATGGTCCAAGCTACCCGTGGCTTTAGATAGACACCTGCAGGACGTATTATCAGCAGAGGGCACAAAATTCATCGCGATGTGTATCAGGACAACCAGAAGGAGAAAAAGGCAAAGGGTGGCTTTGAGTTTCCTCTGGAGCAAAAAAGGCAAGTAGCGTACCATCTTCTTGGAGTCTTAGATACAGAAAGATGTAACAGAATGTCAAAGATTCACATGTAAATAGAAAAAGTCTCTCTTCTTTTTTGATCCTAATTGCAAGAATGCAGCAGTAAGAATAGTACTTCCAGAACTGTAATCCAGGGAGAAATGCAGAAGTTCAACTTTTTTCAGGCAAAACAAACAATTAAACAACTATAATCTCTCCATTTATGTTATAATCACCTTTACTTATGAAAAAAAATATAAAGCTACGTCTGCTTACAAACATTTCCTTCATCAAGTAGTCCTCAGCAAGAAAAAGGGAAAAAGAGAGGTTGTCTATGAATTTTAACTATGTTGATAAGAGAAGAGCAGGTGGAGTCAAGGTTAATGTGAAGAGATCAAACTCCAAATCAATAGTAGCAGATTAGCCAATCCGCAAGTCTCTTCAAATCATAGTGTCATGCAACAGCAGTTGTTAAAACTGTCTATTGCAACATGATAACTTGCACTGGAACTTTTTGGCTAAAATATCTAGGATTTATTTTTAAAAAAATAGACGAAGCATGGGCTATCAATTAGATGATGTATAGGTAAAGATGTAGGCACATGTGTTCATTTCACAAATCTTTATAATGAAAACATGTCACTTTGTTCCCAGAATGTAAAAATTAAACATTTTCCCACTGTCATGGGACAAACAATTACCCTGCTAGTTTATTTCGGACTGTGCATTTGTATAAACATAGGCAAGACTGGTTTGCTAGTCATAGTTGATTGAAGTAGGCTCTATGGATCAACAGTCTAACTATGGGTGTCCAACATTTTGCCTTGCCTGGGTCATACTGAGTGAAGAAGAATTGTCTTGGGCCACATGTTAAATACAGTATATATATAGTAACAGCAATAGCACTTATATACCATTTCACAGTGCTTTACAGCCCTCTCTATGCAGTTTACAGAATCAGCATATTTCCCCCAACAATCTGGGTCCTCATTTTACCGACCTCAGAAGGATGGAAGGCTGAGTCAATCTTGAACCTGGTGAGATTTGAATTGCCAAGGTGCAGGCAGCTGACAGTCAGCAGAGGTAGCCTCCAGTACTGCATTCTAATCACTGTGCCACCTCTGCTATATATGATAATGTATATAGTAGCAACTGAGAGAGAGATCTTGGAATCCTAGTGGACAACCATTTAAATATGAGCCAGCAGTGTGCAGCAGCTGCCAAAAAAGCCAACACAGTTCTAGGCTGCATAAACAGAGAAATAGAATCAAGATCATGTGAAGTGTTAATACCACTTTATAAGGCATTGGTAAGGCCACACTTGGAATACTGCATACAGTTTTGGTTGCCATGATGTAAGAAAGATGTGGAGACTCTAGAAAGAGTGCAGAGAAGAGCAACAAAGATGATTAGGGGACTGGAGGCTAAAACATATCAGGAATGGTTGCAGGAACCGGATATGTCTAGTTTAATGAAAACAAGGACTAGGCGAGACATGATAGCAGTGTTCCAATATCTCAGGGGTTGCCACAAAGAAGAGGGAGTCAAACTATTCTCCAAAGCACCTGAGGGCAGAACAAGAAGCAATGGGTGGAAACTAATCAAGGAAAGAAGCAACTTAGAACTGAGGAGAAATATCCTGACAGTTAGAACAATTAACCAGTGGAAGAGCTTGCCTCCAGAAGTTGTGAATGCCCCAACACTGCAAGTCTTCAAGAAGATGTTGGATAGCCATTTGTCTGAAATGGTATAGGGTTTCCTGCCTAGGCAGGGATTGGACTAGAAGACCGCCAAGGCCCCTTCCAACTCTGCTATTGTATTGTATTATGTAAATCATATAATGTTAAAAATTTACCATTTTGTGAGGCTACATTACTAGCTCTCCAGAGTTGTATGTGACCCATGGGCTGCGGGTGGGACATGGTGGGTCTATACAATATGGCATATTCTTTATGAACTTTATAGATATCATTTATATGATATTTTTGATGTGAAGTTTGTAAATGTGAGTCCTTAATCCCTCCCAATTTTATACGCAAGGTATGTAGAAAAAAATTAATTTTAATATTAATGAACCTTTCAGTGAGAGTTATCTTTTTAATTCAGAATATCCATCAGATAATTTGCATGAATTTATATCCCTTGTACAATTACAACTGTCATTACTGCAAATGCAGCAGTAACATCTTTTTTTTAATAAGCACATCCTCAAATGTAATGGACATTAGTTATTAAATGGGGGTGAAGTTTGAATTAGAATTGTTTTCATTATGTCTGAAATCCACTAAACCGAAGCCTATTAAACCAAGGTTTTATTGCGTAACTTTAAAAAACTTCCTATATGCTCTGTGAAAACACAATTGTGTACATATGCTGTGGTGTATGTCAATGAACATGGGATGCAGTGGCTCAGTGACTAAGACACTGAGCTTGTTGATCAGGTCAGCAGTTCGAATCCCTAGCACCACGTGAGTGAGCTCCTGTTACTTTTCCCAGTTTTTGCCAACCTAGCAGTTTGAAAGCACATAAAAAATGCAAGTAGAAAAATACCTTCTCTTGGTGGGAAGGTAACAGTGCTCTGTGACTACAGAGATGTCTTCGGACAGCGCTGGCTCTTCGGCTTAGAAACGGAAATGAGCATCGTCCCAGAGCGGGGAACGACTAGCACGCATGGGCGTGGGAACTTTTATCTTTACCTAGGTCAATGAAGATTCAATCATCCAGGCCAAAGGTGTCTAAAGGTTTGATCATGGCATCTGGACCAATCTTTGTTCATCTGAGACATTTCATTGCTCATCCAAGCAACTTCATCAGCCTGAGCAAAATTAGTTAGGCAGAGAGTCAGAGAGTCGTTGAGATGTACTAATTCTTGTCATACAAACTTCAGGGGATCTCTCCAAAATGGCTTGCAATATGTCAATGAAGACTCAATCATTGATGGCATCAGACCAGAACTATGGGAGAGGAAACATTGGAAGAACTTTTGAAATAACAAACAATGCATGTTATAACAAAGGGGCTTTTTTCTTTTCTTCAAAAGGCAATATTGGACTGGGGTTTTTTTCCCCCTTGGGGAAGAATAATAATATATTTTCCTTCTCATCCAAGAAGCTTCATCAATTCTGATGGCAGGGAAGAGATGGAAGGATAGCACTGACAGTTGAGACTGGATGGTGGGGAGATGGAAGGATAGGTTCTGATAGGATGGGGAAGGGAATGGAAGGACTGTATTTCTTTGCAGTCATCTGGTCATTAGCTTTCTTCAAGAGCTGTTGATGCCACTTGTGGGTTTATCTGTGCCCTCAGGGTCACCTGAAACAAGGTGCAATTGTTTGTGGCATCACTTGGAACTGCTGCAAGGGTTGTGTTTTAAACTGGAGATAGGTGGTGTCTTATTGTGGTGTCTTATTGCGGTGGCTCAGTGGCTTGTTGATCAGAAAGGTGGGCAGTTCAGCAGTTCAAATCCCTAGTGAGCAGAGTGAGCTCCCATTACTTATCCCAGCTTCTGCCAACCTAGCAGTTTGAAAGTATGTAAAAATGCAAGTAGAAAAATAGGAACCACCTTTGGTGGGAAGGTAACAGCCTTCCATTCTCCTTTGGTGTTTAGTCATGCTGGCCACATGACCACAGAGATGTCTTTGGATAGCGCTGGCTCTTTGGCTTTGAAACGGAGATGAGCACCGCCCCCTAGAGTCGGGAATGACTAGCACATATGTGCGAGGGGAACCTTTGCCTTATTCTTCCCCTTCTGTTGAAGCAGGGCAGTTCAATTTAACATAGATGGATTATTTACCCCTCTTTCAAACCAAACAGCTTGTCATTATGCTGGTCACTACACAGGTGTTGCTTTAAAAGATCTTCAGTGTGATTCCTTGTTAGATAGCTGCAGCAGGCTGTGGTGGCAACACTCAGGTCACCTCAGAATGAGCTTCTCAAAGAATTTCCCTCAGAATGGCATCTATAAGATGACTATTTGCTTATCAGCCTGAGGAGCAGCACTCTGGTAACCAAGAAAGGAGTCACATAGGAGAGAATGTATACCATGGGAAGGAATAGAAGAGTCTCCCCTTGGCTCAAGTGCCCTTTTCCATTTGCTTCAGGCCTTCTTATATAATACGCTAAGTGACAAACACCCACATAACATTATAACATATGGCAATTTGTGAGCTCCCTGCTAGCAATTGAGCTTCCAAATTAAGTGGCAGTGTAAGTATGTTTTATGCTTTTGTCAGGCATTCTTTCTAAGACTACAGGAGATGAACTTCCAACATGCAAGAAATATCATTTTATCTACTAATGCTTAGCCAGTTTCTCAAATGTAGGCCACTTACGTCATACAGGTGAGCATTCATAATGTCACATCTGCTTCCTTTGCCACATACACAAAGGCCCCAAGCTGCTGAGAGAATGATGAGTTGTCTGCTCACTCATGTCCCGTGGTGCAGCTGTTGCTTAGTAACTGTCTCCAGCTAACATTTTCAGTTGCCCCAGATTCTGACAACACTATATTTCATATCAAAGCCACAGTAAGTCAAATAAGTTCTTTTTTCTTCCTGAAGCTTTTCTGGAGAAAGTAGGCCTTTTTTCTGCATTTGTACACAAAACCTATCAGGAATAGAACTTTCTGCTCAGAAAAAGGGGAATTGGTGACTGATTAAACAAGAGGCAGGGCCTTGGCATGGAACATTTAATGGCCGTTCATCTAAATTGTGTCAAACCTGAGAGTCCCATGAGGCTCAAGGGAACTTTAGCCTCTAAGTTAGCTATGGAGAATATTGTTATGACCATACACTGCCTTTTTTTGCTAGGTCAAGAGCTGTGTTGGGCAGAGCAATGATGTAAAGAGAGAAGAACCATCTCACACAGGTGAGGGCAGGGTTATCTGTTTTTCTCTAGATTTGCAGAGGTAGGCCTTTTCTCTGTGTGTTTTTTTTAATTAATTCTTTTTAAACCAGAATGGTTGGTTTATATATCACCCTAAACCAAAACCAACCAAATCATATTATAGGTTAGTGTGAGAAATAAACATTACGTTCTAAATCAATAGAATGAATTAAAATCAAGGCAATCTGTTCTTTTTACCTATGCAAGAACTCCCAAACTGTGTGGACCTGACATTTATAGATCCTATATCTAGAAGGGATGCATTTGATTTGGGAATGGAGAATGTTCTGCCCACAGTTTTTCAAATACACACCTTATTTCACATAGTTCAGAACTTATATGTAGTACTGAAAGCAGATTTTGGGCTGAAATTTGCTTCAACATAGACCCTGAGGAAAGCAGGCCATTCATCTCTCATGCAGCCACTGCCTTAGGCTCAGTTAATTTCTGAGAACTGAGGCAGGCTGTAGCAATCTCTTAGGATGGCCAAATATTCAGCATGGGTGGGATATGTGCCAAAGCAAATTCACTCATGAACCAATTAGGACTTTCTTGTGGCTTTCTTGCACAATCATGTTCAAAATGTCATCATCTCATGCAACTCCAGGGTAAATGTTATGCCTTGTGCATTTTATCATATGCTTAAATACCCAGGGAATTATTTCTAGGTGTAAATGTACAGAAAAGCAGTGATTGTGTTCTTCATACTCCTGGATGATGTAGATTGTAGAATGAAAGAATTTAACGTATAGTTTGAATGTTAGAGTTTATGCACATTAGCATTGTTTTTAATAAAACTGTAACCTGAAGACAGGCATTTGCAGCCTTCTCCAAGCTGGCACAACTCTCCAAATGTGTTGGGATACAACTTTCAGAAATCCCAGCCAGATTTTGATTATGCTTGCCGAGACTTCAAGAAATTATTAACCTCAGCACACCAGCCCATTTTTAGAATGTCAGCCTGAAAAAGTAGTGGGATAGCTCCCTCTTTTTTTTTCTTTTCATAATCTCAGTGGTCAAAGCACAAGGATGGCTTTTTCACTCAAGAAAACTTTTAGATAGTTCTGTAGGGAACTTTTTACATTGCTACTATAGGGCATATAGATACCATTCTAGCCTCAGCACCAAACAAAGTATTCAAATATTCTCCTGGCTGTGGAAAGACTGCTGAACAGTGGTTTTCCTTCAATGGCATCTAAAGTCTTGTGACCTAGTCTTCAGCAGACATGTGATTTGCTCATAGAATAAAATAAATAGAATTCTTTATTGGCCAAGTATGATTTTTGCCTTCCAGTTGATCAAAGTGACAACAGGATTTAATAGGATTAAGCATGCCAAAAAGTAACAGCCTTTGACAATTGCCGAGGTAATTAGGATATCAACAGTAGCAGCTACAGATAGCACTCTTATGAGTGAGTTTTGATAGAAGAAAATGGAGATCAGCTAATTCAGGCTGTTCTTGCTCGCTTGGTACAGGTCATTGCTACACTTCACATGACTGGTTACAGATAAGAGACAGGCAGAGCGGCCAAGAAATAGGTTGCTTAGATAAGCACCTATTTAGGCATTAGAATTTCTCTGGGTCAGCCTGACTACTAGATGGGTCACTATGACCAATGTACAAAAGAACATGCGTTTTTATCTATGTGCAAAAGATATTGATTTTTAATTTATTTTTGTAAAGTTCCTAAAGTAGCTATAAAAACAGCTTATGTAGTCAAAAGTAGATTCAATATTCAGAAAGCAAGGATTTCCAAGGCAGAATTGTTGAATGTTCCCCTCCCTCTTTCTCATCTCAATACATAATCTATTAATGGGATAAACAGGCCTGGCAGCATTGAGAAACAAACAACAATATGTGGAATATTGATTGTATTCCTCTGAAGTGGATAAATCATTGAAATGTCACTGAGGTGAATGGGATATTTCCACAGATAACTGTGAACAAATTGGTCCTAGAAAGGATGGTTTGAACCAGAGGTGGCTTGATCCTGGTTCGGCCTGGTTTGGCTGAACTGGAAGTGGCGGTGGCGGGAGGCTCCACCCAGCCGCCCGGATGCTTCTGAGCATGCGAGTGTGCACATGAGCACGAGCAAACTGGTAGTAAACCGGTTAGCAACCCGCACTGGTTTGAACAACATGTTATCTTGGTGATGGGACATTGAGCATTACATCCAAAATGCTCTTTAGGCTTTTGAGTCTTTAAATACAGTGTTGTTGTCCCCTTTAAAGCATGTCTCTACATATAATATTTTTCAGAG
The DNA here is from genome assembly GCA_039707465.1 of Rhabdophis nuchalis. Classification (NCBI taxonomy): domain Eukaryota; kingdom Metazoa; phylum Chordata; class Lepidosauria; order Squamata; family Natricidae; genus Rhabdophis; species Rhabdophis nuchalis. The sequence continues at coordinate 92,211,169 of CM077648.1, read as the reverse complement.
AGGTATCAAGTCACCTGTTCAGAAGAAAAAGCTGTTTGATTTCTTTATTCCTTTATTGCTACCAGCAAACTAAGTTATTTACAGCACAATTACAATGACCTTTTCTATAACAACAGAACTTGCTTCTTAGAGAAAAGCACCGTAACATCTTTTATTAAATTGAGAGTGGATGTTAACAATCAGACTGCTTACAGGAATTTTATATAATGTTCTGTTAGCTTTAAATGACATTTGTTTCTCACTACTTTATTACATTATTTTTTTTGCACTACATTTCCATATTATCTATCTATCATCTATCTATCTATCATATTTCCATTTCATTTACAGTTTTATTTAATATACATTTTATATTATAAAACTTCTTTCTTTCTGTAGAAGAAATGTTGAATATGTTTTAAATCTGTGGACATAATTTTACCTTGGACAAGAGCCATGTTTATTTTTTGAGTTGGGTGCTCCGCTCCCCAGAATAATGAATGGAATTAGAATAAAAATGAAATTTGATTTAATTTCAGTTGTATTCAATGTTCTCTAATTAATACTATTACCTATTTGATAGGTGTTTAATAAAGTTCTCCTTTTGTTAAATTGAGTTTACTATTTGGTCACAGGTTTTTGAAGGACGTAGGGGTAGCATATGGTACTATAGAACACATTTGAGATGTTGAAAAATGAGCAGGACATAAACATAATAAACCCAGCTCTATTCCAGGATCAATTGCTTATTGCATTTGAAGAATTAAGTCATTTCATTCATCATTCTAGATGTCCAAGTGACTTAGGATTGTATGACAATGTCTGATATCTTGAATGAAAGGATGGAGGCAAGTTCCTATCAAGGAATCTGCCAATAATTGAGACACATACAATAATTCTGAACTGAACCCTGTACCGGAGTCTTTTGGGACCTAAACTGAAATTTCACCACTAACACATGTATACACAATTCTGAGTAATTTTCTTAAACATTTATGTATGCACACATACGCACCCCTCATACTCCAAATTCAATAAGCGATATAGAAAATAGTCATGGTAATGAAAAATGTTGGAGAACTTCTTATATTTCAAGAATAACAGAATGATATATGCAATACTCTAAAGGTTTAGCATTGTTAAATAGACTAGAATGATGTAATGGTATGATGTTGTATGTATGATTTCAATATCTAGAATATTTTGTTTAAAATGAGGAATAATAACTGGAGTTGAACTATTGATGCACAATGATGCCGTATGTAGGAATCCAATACCTAGAATATCTTGTTTAAAATTAAGGAATAATTAATTATTATTCCTTAATTTTAAACAAGATATTCTAGGTATTGGATTCCTACATACAGCATCATTGTGCATCAATAGTTGAATAATTGATATATAACGATAATAATGTATTTATGTTCACCTAATGGACAATTTATGATTTGATATATAATTGTAAGTGGTGATTATGGAAAGGATGCACAAAAGCCTGTAACCAAACGACATGCTATATGAAATGGTAGAAGGTTGTACGTGTTTTAAATTCTGTTTGTTTTTGTTTGTTTAAAAACATTATTTTTAAAAAATAAATAGAAAAATAAATAGAAAATAGTGTTAGAACCATTCTATTCATCAAACATCGGCATGTCCACAATAACAAACAAACAAACAAACCAAGATGACACAGCAAATGTGCAGTTGTAACTGCCATCTTGACTTTTTAAAATGTCCTCACGGAACTCTTGATCAAATACCAATTGTGACAATATTATTAGACTCTACAGAATAGACATACAATTGCACTTAAAAGTAGAGAAACTGGTTGTTTAGCTACAGCTTCTTCCTCCTCCAGTTTCTCAACAACATATTGGCATTGTGACACTCCCACCCCATCCCACATGCTATGCAAAATAGTTCTATTTGTGTGCCATACACTTCACAAACTATATCAATGCTCTGTAGGTGTAATGAGGAGGTGGAAGGGCAATTACCTTAGCAACCATTCCGTGGGTCAAAATTTTCAAGCTGTCACAGACATTTCTCACAACCAGGCAGCTGTCATACAATCAGCGAGAAATCAGCTGCCTCCCTCCCCAAATCCACTCTCAGAAAACGGGATTGACAGCGAGGAGTAGAAACAAGTTGGATTTAACTTTTTTCACACTACCTATGACATAGAGCTTCATAAATTCAATCCCTCCTGCATTATTCCACCTTGAAACAATAGCACAATAAGAGTCAAGAGTCTTTTGAGCAATATTAAACCACTCACATAAATTTGCACAGACCAAACACAAAAATATTTTTCATGAAGCTGGTATATAAATAAGAAATGGCCCAAAATTACTGAAAAGAAACCTGCTCTTATTAACTGATCCAAAAATACAACAAAATGTCACGTGGAACCCGAGGCAGGAACCCACGTCTCGTGGGAACGCGGCCTGGGGAGGGCACCTTGCATGCAACCGGGCAGGAAAGTTGCCAGGGGTCCTGGGTGAAGGATCCTCGACTGGGGCAGGGAAAGACGGGCTGCATCCCGGGCAGGAGGGCCTGGCAGCCCCTTCCCCCTGCGCAGGGCCGGGTGGTGCCCCGAAACCCCCCCCCCAATGCAGGCTGTTGCCCCCGTCTTGCCCCCGGGGAGCGCCCTGGCCAGCTGCCAGGATAGCGGAGCATTTGCTACACTTTCCTAAGGGTTGTGCTACTCTCTCCACCACTCACTCCAGCTCGGTTACTATCAAGCCACGGACCGGCACCTGTCCATTGTGAACCCCTGCTTTAATTTATTGTCATTGTACGTATATACACAGTTTACACATACAACAAAATTCACATAACACCCAGAGACCAGGCCCAACACCCATAACAATCCCCAAAACACACAGCACCCACCAAAAAATCCCCCCCCCAACCACCCAAACATCCACACAACAGACCACGTAGTGCTGTCCAATAGCTCACTGATGGTGACCCTTTCGTTCATTGTTGAGTGAAATTATAGCTCTGGGATAAAAGCTATTCAGAAGAGGTGTGGTCCTAGTTTTAATTGTTCTATATCTTTTGCCAGAAGACAACAGTCTAAAAAGCAGGATGGGAAGAGTCTCTGAGAATGTTATGCAACTTCTTCAAACAGCAAGATGAGAAGATGTCATCCAGGACTGGCAGTTGGAGCCTGGTGATATTCTGGGCAGTTTTAATGATTCTCTGTAGAGCTTTCTTCACTTCACGAATGACTACAGAAACAAAATCTTGATCAGTCACTATATTTCTCTTGATTCCATCTTATTTTTAGTTGGAGATGTCTTTAAAAGGGGCAACAGAGGGAGATTATCTGCCCCATTTCTTAAATGAGACAGCCAGAACTGAGAATCACCACCCATAAAGGAAAGGTATCTACTCCCCCAAAGTCTGAACAAATATAGTCGGTGGAGAAAAAATAAGACCAAGCACCAAGAAACCATGAAGCCACAGATTACAGAAGTTTCCACTCAGCCACCATTTTCAATTTGATGGTACAATATTTTACCCTCCCAGACTCAGGTTTCTTCTAGCATGTCTTGAGTGCTGGTATTAAACACAAAGAACTTCAGTCACAGGAGTCTGAATCTTCCCACCATGTCTTTTGTTTGTGCTGGACCAGTTAGGGCTGGGGGTGGTGTGGGGAAATGTAATAACAGTAGAGAACAGGAGACTGCTGAGTCCTTCTGTTACTGAGAGATTTATTTAAGCAATAGAAAATAGGTCGATATACCAGCATTCACTTCTTAACACAAAGGTAGCCCTAAGGGAAGATGTCAATGAATTTCTACTCCTTACAGGCTCCTCCTGATAATTACAAGATGTTAAAGCTGTTAATAGATTTTGGGTGATTTCTAATAGATTGGAAAAGGGTTTTGGCTACCAATGATTTCATAACAGCAATAACAAAAATTGTCCCCGACCACATCCCACTGAAATCAAGCTACAGGACTGAAATGATGGCAATTTGATGTAACAAGCATTCGTCTTTTGTGGGAAAAGCTATACTGATTTTCTTCATTCTTCAAGTTACACATGGCTCAATTATCAAGGGGTTCAAGAAGGGAAATTGCAAAGCAAAGCTGGCTGGAGAATTCTGGGAGCTGAAGTCCTTCAGACTTAAACTTGCAAAGGTTGGAGACCCCTGCTCTAGAAGGCTCTCTTTAAATTGAGTGGATAGTCAACCAAACTGCAAATCTGCCATTTTGTTTGGAGAAGGATAATTGTTCCTACCTTCAAAAAAGGGGATGAAGAGGAACCAATAAATACACACGTATCAGATTGACATCAACACATGGCCAAACTCTATAAGGTACTATTAAGCACTTATTATAAATCTGTTTGGGAGGAAGCATTGTTTGGAAGCATGAATTTACTAAGAAGAAATTGTGCCAAACCAGCCTGATTTTATTTTTCATAGGGTGACTAGTTTAACTGGCCATGGGAATGCAGTAAAACATAAGTGCACATGGATTTCAGTAAATTATTTGACAGCATCTAAATGATACGTTTTTTGGAGTATGGCAAAATTGGGGCTGGAGTATGCAGCCAGAGCTCACAGACCAATCATATACAGGTAGTCCTCAACTTACAACAGCTCATTTAGTGACTGTTTGAAGTTACAATGAAAAAAGTGAACTATGACTATTTTCACACTTTTTGACCACTGCAGCATCCTCTCAGTCACGTGACCAAGATTTGGATGCTTGGCAATTGGTTCATATTTATGATAGTTGCCAGTTGTACCCAAATCATGTGAACATCTTTTGTGATCTTCTGACCAGCAAAGTCATTGGGGAAGCCGGGTTCTCTTAACAACTGGGTTATTAACAACAACTGGAATGATTCATTTAACAACTGTGGCAGGAAAAGCTGTAAAATGGAGGAAAACCTCTACCTGACTCTGTTGTTACATCCTCTAACCCAGGGGTCCCCAACCTTTGCAATTTTAAGTCTGAAGGACTTCAGCTCCCAGAATTCTCCAGCCAGCACATCTTTTGTGCTCGCTAACCATAGCAGAGATATTGCAGTGCCATAATTTATTTATTTATTTATCTAATGTCTATAGCCACCCATTTCACAGAATAAGCAACAGTTAGTGGCTTACAACAAATTAAAACAATGAATTCATACTTTAAATCATATTTATTAGCAATTAAAAATAAAAATTATCAAAAAGCTGAGCTACATCAAAAGTAGACAAAGTGACTCATTTATTTATTTATCTAATTTTTCTTATGTTTTGAGATTTCAGGTCTCGTAAAAGGTATAATTATCAGTTACTGTAATCACTTTAGCCTGCCTTTTCAGTTTGTACATTCAGAAATCTCTCAGGAACGTTACTTATACTCCGTTCAGGAATTCATTCAAAAACTATTATTGAATGCATAGAAATTGTGTCATATGCAGAGATATTTTAAACTATGTGGTGATTTCCGGTCGAATTGTTCAACCGAAAGCTTAGGAGGTTTCCTTTAAAAAGGAAGGGAGGAACCGTAGCTCCATTACGTAGATTATGTTCCATTAACTGTGGCAGTACAAACGGCAGACGTTCTTCAAATCATTACTGTAAAACATTATAAAATGACTAATATGTAATTCTAAGCAAGCATACTAGAGAAAGAATCAAAAAAACACTGATGGTAATCTTGATGGAATAAAAATAACCGGAGATGCTAGCAGGAAATGAAAGCAGTAATGCTCATGAAAAATTTAGAAGGCAATCCCAAAGTACAGCACATATAAAGCACTTTTTGTGAAATACAAACGAATAGTTCCAATATATTCATATATATTAATTGGCATTACAGATAGAAGAAAACATCCACGATTACAAGACTATCATTAATTAATCTACTTCTTTACCGGTTTGTGAGGTCTACTAAAATGCTGTTTTCCCAGATGTTAAAATTAATAACCCGGAACATTCTCTTTGCAAAATTGTAAAACCTTTCCCAAAAATGTTACTTACGTACGATGTAATCCTCCTGTAGTAATTTGAAATTCCATGATTTCCTACAGATAATAGATAAGAATTTGGAGAAAACATTAGCAAGTTTATTTAATTAATTATTTGTTTGTTTTGTTTAGTTTAGTTTGTTAAATATGTACAAGATAACAGGTATAAATATAAACATGGACATAAACACAGGAAATGGGTATGAATAAATGAGGACAATAGGACAGGGATGGTAGGCATGCTGATGCGCTTATGCATGCCCCCTTACAGTCCTCTTAGGAATGGGGTGAGGTCAATAGTAGACAGTTTAAGGTTAAAGTTACGGGGGTTAGAGCAAAGGTTGGGGACCCCTGCTCTAACCCCCGTAACTTTAACCTTAAACTGTCTACTATTGACCTCACCCCATTCCTAAGAGGACTGTAAGGGGGCAAGGAGAATTTCAAGCGGACTCTGAGGATGAGATGACGGCATTGTCACAAGCAGGAAAAAATGTTGCTGGGGCAGCCTCAGGCTGTGGCTAGGGTGCAAATAAAGGTTCACTAACCTTTACAGTATAGTAATACAGTTCTACCTCAATATTCAGGAAATTCACAATGCCCCAAAACCATCAGTTGGGGTATGCATTAAAATCAGACCTTGTGGTCTTCATACCCAGGCTAATGTTTATTTTACACCAGAATAGAACTACAAAAGAAAGCAAGGAGGGTTGATTGCTTTCAAAGAAACATTTTGCCAAGGAAAAAAAACCCAAAGGATTCCATATAAAGAATTTAATTAAAATTATACAGTTGAAAGGAAAATTATAAATATCTATCAAGGTGAGAAGTTTCACACAAAACAACAGATTGCCTAACAATGAGGGGGGAAATGGCATTTCTACAAAGATTGTAGAGTGGAGGGAGAGGATGAAATGGAGCAGATCAATGGTTAAAAAAAGAAAATTAAAGTGTTTAAACTCCACATGGAACCTTCTAAAGGATGCTAGGAAAGTGAACGTGATCTTGATTTTAAAAGAAACTATAAAGAGAGCTGAAAAACATGATACACATCAAAACTCTTCTCCTGTTAAAAATAATTAATTTAGCAAATGGAAAATTTTCAGATGCATATCAAAACATTCAGTTAATATAAATATTTATGTTGAAGAGGTTACTGGAAATTAAAAAGCTACATTTTGTGCAGGAATATGAGTTAGAAACTGAGGGAGAAACTTCAAACCTCAGACTTTTCTCAGTGGCCACTTGCACATTATCAAAGAAGTTTTTTTAAAAAAAAAACGGCCCATGTCAGACGTTGATATTTCTGACAATTCCGCCGCGCGGGCTTCTTCCACCCCCAAAAGCTACCAAAGAGGGGGGGAGGGATGAAGTAAAATGAGAGAGAGCACATAGTCTATCTTCCTGTCACTGCATGGATGCACCCACCTTCCCTGGTAGGTGTTGTTGAGCTGATTTTGAACATGGATTTATCATTCCTCCAGAAATACCAAGCCACTATTTTAAACATAGATTGATTTAACTGCTGAAAGATGAGCAGGTGGAATTGGTTGCAAGGTAAGTTGGAAGGAAGCCTTCCCCCCTCTTGCTTGTCAGGCTATTTTTAAATGTGGGATCTAGCATTCTCCTGTAAAAGTTTAAACTTATGTTTAAAAACAGCCCAACCACGATATGAGCCATCTTTCAAGCGAATGGTAAAGTCATTGGGGTAATTGTATGGTATCCCACCTGGCCTCTGTCAGTTTTTCTCAGGTTGGCTGAAAAAGCAACTGGAACAAATAATGGACACCTCCATTTCTGTTACCACTCCTAGCCTTTTTCAGTGTAGAGATCAGCTGGCACAGTTAACAGAAATGGAAAAAGAACCCTCTTGATCTATCAGATCTTTGATCCCAAGGAGTTGACAATTGGAACTGGAGACTTGGCAGGTAAAAGAGTTGTTCTATTCTTCTTCTGACAACCTTCCAGCTCCGGCAGTTAATTTAGGTTGGGAGGAGGGGCAGAAGAAAAAAGCTTGTCCCTCATCCAGCTCTGGGGTCAGCAGCTAGGAGCTCCGCCTCCACTCTAGCCATCCATCAAAACTTCCCTGCCTTGCTTTCTTCATGACCATTAAAAAGACACATGAGATTTGTAGTGTTGTAGAGAAATGAACTGCATTGTGTAGTAGGCTTCAGTAGGCAAGAACCAGACCAGCATAGTTACAGTAGAATTTATTGACTCAAAAATGGAACTAAGGAACTGCAGGCAATGCCTATGATTTGTACTCTAGGTCAGGGGTCCCCAACCCCCAGTCCGCGGACCGGTGCCGGTCCGTGGCTTGGTAGGCACCGGGCCGCAGGGCCGGAGAGGAGGAGGAGGGAGGAGGGGGCAGCCTCCTGGGCAGAGCGCGCGGGAGAGCTGTTCGCGCCATTGGAGTGTGGCTCTTCCACCCTCCTCGATGGTTGGATTCCCGAGTGCTGCCAATTCCCTTCCTCCCTCCCCCTCCCTCCCTCCACAGCCGGCATGCTGGCCACTCGTCTTCCAGGGACTGCCGTTCCTCACACGCGCGTGCACACACACACACACACACACACACACACACGGAGGCTTCTCAGCTCCTGGAAGGAGCCTGAGCGAGCGAACGAGCGATCAAGCACAGCGGGTGGCTGGGCGGCCGGGGCAGGCTAAGGCGAGTGAGCCGGGCTGAGGAGGCTCCGCGGGGGGTGGGGGCGGGGCGGGGACGACGACAGACAGACAGAGAGAGGCACAGACACAGAGAGAGACGGAGGGAAGGGGGAATCAGAGTGACAGACACACACAGAGAGACAGAGAGAGACAGGGAGAGAAAGAGAGAGACACAGAATGAGTGATTAAGTGCGTGAATGCGAGACACACACACACACACACACACACAGAGTGATAGATGGGCAGACGAAGGAGAGACAGAGATAGAGAGAGAGAAAGAAAAAGAAAGAAAGAAAAAAGTGGGAGAGAGAGAGAAAGAAAGAGAGAAAGAAAGACAGACAGAGAGAAAGAAAGACAGACAGAAAGGAAAGAGAAAAAAGAGAAAGAAAAAAGAGAAAAAGAGAGAAAGAAAAAGAGAAAGAAAGAAAGAGGGAAAGAAAGAGAGAGAGAAAGCGAAAGAAAGAGAGAAAGAAAGAGAGAAAGGGGGAAAGAAAGAGAGAGAAAGAGGGAAAGAAAGAAAGAAAGAAAGAAAGAAAGAAAGAAAGAAAAAGAAAGAAAGAAAGAAAGAAAGAAAGAAAGAAAGAAAGAAAGAAAGAACTTATGACCACAATTGAGTCCAAAAATTTGGTTGTTAACCAAGACCATTGTTAAGTGAGTTTCACATTTTCCAAGTTGGCCACGCCCACCCAGTCACATGACTGCTGAGTCACTCAGCAGTCTGCAAAACTTTCTTTAAAATGAAACCGGTCCCTGGTGCAAAAAAGGTTGGGGACCCCTGCTCTAGGTCCACAGGACCATCTTAGAACTAGAAAAACCAATCTTAGAACTAGAAAAAGGCCACCCAAATATAAATGTTCTAATTTTCCCTCCAAAACAGTTGGGGTCATCTAAAGGCTAGTTTCACTTTAGCACAGTTAACAGTTAGTGTCATCTAAAGGTTAGTTTCATTTTAGCACAGTTAACATAACAATATACATTCAATACATTACAAACTGAATCTATGATTTTGCTTCTCTGCCAGGTAAGGGCCTATCCCATCACCTTTTGACTGTTTCATTGGTAAATGGAAAGCAACTCCCTTTGCTTTTCTTCATTTAAATTATTGCTCTGTGGGGATATGTATTGAATAATCACCTTCTTAATCAATTTTTAGAAACAACAAGAGCTGAATTCGTTCTTGGACCACGTGGTAAAGCAGCAAATAAAACAAGTCAGAAATTAATATTCACAAAGTTATATGTCACTTCGTATCTCTTTTTGTGTGTCTTGCACTCCGTTAGAAAGATTGAATTTATGCAGACTAGAAACCACGGTGGATGAGATTAAGCCAAACTTTATAGAAATGAGGCACACACTTTATTCTTTAGATTAGAAAAATGGGAGATATATTGCTTATGTACAGTATTTGCTATGTTTAGAATATTCCATACTTTCTACTATTGTCAGTTAACAATAATGTGTATTTTTATGGTAAAAGATTTAAAATGAGCTCAAATGTAGAAGGTTGTAGAACTTTTTATGCACGAGAGCTCTTAATTAGAACAGTAGATTTAAAAGTTGATTACAGTCTCCAAGCATAAATGAAAATTATAAATAAAATTAAGGCAATTTTGAGTACATAGTAAAAAATAATAATTCTATATTAGAATTACATAAAGCCTTTCTAATTTCTAAGCTGGAATTTAATTGCAAATGAAGGCAAATCTATGTGTCCCAGGATAACATTGGAGGATCCAATCTGGATCAGTCGCTAGGACCATAGATTTAGCCTTCTGAGCTTTCAGATTCATGCTGGAGCCCATCCTCAGGGAACGTCTCTCTAGCAGAAAATAGGTGCTTTGGGTTATTCTGTGTGTGGCATTTTTATGGTGCCTGTTGTGTGTGGCTTTTTCGATGTTGATCGGGGTGTTGATGGTGGCTATTAAGTCGCTGGCTGTTGTTTCCTTGTGCTGCCACACACAAAAGGGATTTAATTCCTCTTACAAAATTGATATAGAAAATAAAGCTAAGCTCTAAGTAAATAATTGGTCTCCAGGGTGAAAACAGCAGCCACAAAGCATATTTTTCTATTATTAAGGGTATTCGGAACAAATAATATAATGACTCTGATTCAAGAAATTAGCCATTTTTAAATGTTTGTATTTGACTTCATAATCCTAAATCAAACGTTCTAAGGAAATAATAATAATCGTATATTACATACTTCAGAGATTGTTTAAATAGGGTTGTCCAATGAGTTTCATTATACTGAACCTGTAAAATGATGGGAAAGGCATCTAACTTTATGAGATGGACCAGCCCCGCTAGCACTCCCTCTTGATTTAATATCCATGAATTAATTAATATGGTTTTGGAAAGAATAATACAGTTTAAGGAAATGAGTTTATTTTCAAAACCTAAACTAAAAAGGAGGTACCAATATATTAAGAAGTCTGGAGCATAGCAGGCAGGTTACACTTGTAAAAGACTGTGTCCTTCCTGTATTCCTTTTCTGTTTATGAACCGGCTTTCATAATGGAAAGACTGTTTCGTCTTTCATGTGAGTAAGATTTAATGCTTTGTTTAAAAACTGGTTCCGCCATAATGTTGTTTCCTGCCAGCTATAGACTGATGGATGAAGCCACTTTAAGCCACGGGGAAAGCCCACTTTGCCAGGAGCTATTTCTCTCTTAACATTGGCACTCAGGAGAACAGATTGCAGGTCTAATAATTTTATTTGTAAATTCATCATACAAGGACTTGCAGCCCATCTAGATTATACCAAAACAGCACCATGTTTCCATCAGGATACAAATGTAATTTGAACATATTTGCCTCAAGTGACAAGTTATTCTTTTAACATCAAATTATCATAAGTTGCAGGAACTGGGTACGTCTAGTTTAATGAAAAGAAGAACTAGGGGAGACATGACAGCAGTGTTCCAATATCTCAGGGTCTGCGGCAAAGAAGAAGGAGTTAAGCAAGAGGTCTCATTCTCGCGGCCCGCGGGCCAATTGCGGCCTGCAGGACGCTATGTTGTGGCCCCCACCGTGATATGAAAGTATAATATTAGTATTAATATTAGTATTAATATTAATATAAGGAATCCCTTATGTGGCCCAGCCTCACCCAGACTCTGCCTCCAGCGGCCCCCAGGTAAATTGAGTTTGAGACCCCTGAGTTAAGCTATTCTCCAAAGCATCTGAGGGCAGGACCAGAAGCAATGGGTGGAAACTAATCAAGGAGAGAAGCAACTTAGAACTGAGGAGAAATTTCCTGACAGTTAGAACAATTAATCAGTGGAACAACTTGCCTCCAGAAGTTGTGAATGTTCCAACACTGGAAGTTTTTAAGAAGATGTTGGATAACCGTTTGTCTGAAATGATGTAGGGTTTCTTGCCTAGGCAGGGGTTTGGACTAGAAGACCTCCAAGGTCCCTTCCAACTCTGCTATTCTATTCTATATCATGATTTAAGTTTACTAACTTGCCTCTGTGGATGTTTGAGATTCAGCACTTTTGTAGAGTGAATTGGCAGAAATAACACCATTAAAGATAATAATATTTTGCAGTGTGGAGTCCTTGAGTAAGACATGTGAAGGATCTATGTGCTTCATTTACTGTACCTATGCTTGCATATCAATTTTGTATCAATGTGTCATGCCTGAGGATTTGAAATACTGCAAATCTGCCATAAAAAAGTGAAAGCAGAAGATGCCAGAGGAAAGCTGATCTTTATTCAAATGGAAATTCAATATTCAGATCCTGATTTATTATTACTTCTTATGTTATAAATAGCTCTGCAGGTGGCCACTAGATTTCTAATGCTCTGTGGATATTTCATTGATGGATTGCTTCCTAATACTTAATAGTATATGGAAAAATACTGCTGGAAGCAATCTATCATGCGACTTCTGCCAAAAAAGAAATTCTGCAGCGACTATGAATTTTATTACGGAGGAACCTTTTGTAGTCTATCAGGATTCATAAATCAAAGAATTGGTGTCTAAGGACTGAACTAATCAATATGATAAAGGAGGATTGGAATACTGAACTGAAATTATTTTAAAAATATTTTGTTGAATACTCCATAATCATCCTGGGATTGACTATGCTGATTGGGAATTCTGGAAGCCGTGATATGAACATCTTGAGATAAAGGAAGTCTGTGTTATGGAATTGTGGAAGCTGTCTTATATAATCTTAATTAATTTGTAGAACTATCCCAATATTATTTGTTTGACAACAACTCTCTAATGTTATAAACGGGACTTGTTTTCTGACCAATTCAATTAGGAGAAACCTGTGCAATTCTTCCCCAGCTACTGCTTTAATCTGTAGGATATGAATCAAACACACAAGATTGTCACTTCTTATCTTTTATCTCAGATTTAATTAGTATGAACTCTCATGTGTCGGCTTACTTTGGCACACGGCTGCAGATGTTTTTGAAAAAGCTAGAGAAGAGACAAAGGGAACAAATTGAATGGGTTTGTTTTTTTTGCAGTTTAGGACGAAAAATTTAAAATGCTGCATTATAATTAGTGAGTCCTGGAAAGAAGGCTCTTCTGAACTATCCAGAGCTGCTTGGAGTTGGTTGAATGTAGTTGGAGTGCTAAGCTAGAGTGTTTGAAATTGGGTGTCAGACCTGGAAGCCATCTTTTACCTTTTGAACTTCAAGCCTGCCACACTTTCTACTGTGGAAAAATGGGAGGGGGGATTATACAGAGTGTGGGTGATATGTAGCCATAATAACATTCTTTCTCAGAAAGTCAAGGTCAACTGGCCAGGCAGCGGCGATGAGACGACTGGGAGGTAACTCCTGGCTTGGATGATACCTGATTGGATTATGTGATGGACATGTGGGTGCTGGGCAGGGGCTTGAACTTTCTTTTGGGTGGGGAAAACCTGGAAGCTTTCAGATTCGAGTTTCCCCAGATGTGCCAATATGACATCTCTAATAAAATGGAACTTTGAAGAAACTCGAGTCTCAGAGTCTTCTTCCGTTAGGGGTGTTACTTGGAACCCTGGTATTGGGGTTAGTTCATGTGACCTAGTGTATAAATGGTGGGCAGGGGGTGTATTTGAAGCTTAAGCTTGGTATGTGTTGCTCTTCAAATATGGACCATTTGGCAATTCTCTGTCCTCCATTCAAAGATGGCTTCAGCAGTGGTGGTGATGGTGGCAAAAGCTTGTCTTGCTATTAATTTAAAAAACCCCTCCCATTTTTGAACCGCCCATCTTCCTCAAATCCTGTATCATAATTAGATTTCTCTTTGATTTATCTTTCAGCTCAAGCAGTATTATATTCTCTGCCCCACCTTTCACTCCCTGGCAGAAAGGTAAGCGTTATTTGTTAAGACTGGGATCTTTCCCTAGGATTGAGTCCAGATGAATGGAGTCTCACTTGTTGTATAGTAGCACATCTTAGTATGTTGCCATTCTATGGCATTAATTTTTAAAGTATTGTTTTTGTGGTTGTAATTGACATTTGTACACTACCAAGAAATGTTTTTGAATTGGGTGACCATATAAATGAAATAAGACCTTGGATGAGATTGTCCTGATGTAGTGTAGAAAGTATGGAAGATAATCAGAGAAAGGCCAGATCCCTTACTAAAGTAATGAGGAGAAACACATAGCTTAAGTCCAAACCAAGCTGACAAATATCTCCCTAATTCACATGGGTATAAAAGGGGGAGAAGGTACAGCAAAATTAACCTTGCAAGATTCTTTTATTATAGTCAAATTTAATAAAAAAAATAGTTTTAGCCATGTGTTGAGTTGACATTTGGTCTGGCCTCTCACTGTGCATCAATTCCAAGGGGCTCCTTGGTTCTTCAGTAAATAAAATTGCTCATTATTTGGAGTGGGACTCTCTGGGGAAAGTCATGTTGAGATGATGGAAAAATGGTTTCCATCTTGGGTAGGTGAGGTGAATTTGAACTCGCAAGTACTGAGGAAGTGGACTAGAAGCTTGAGTTGATAAACCCACTCATCTCTATATTAGATCAATGGTTTTTTCAGCTGGGGAATACCAGCCAGGAAGTGATATGCAATAGTATGAATTTTTTTGAGTATCTACTTCTTTCAAGAAACCTTTGCAATTTCCTTCTATTCTGTAATTTTTTTCCTTTGAGGGAAATTTTTGTGAAGGTGGTAGGATACAGCTTCAGAGTTCCCTGGAGAATATAATTATCTAGATACTTTTCAATCAAGTTTCAGACCAGTGCTAATATTGAGTCAGAATTAGCTAGTATTATGCTTGTTTATGACTTCTGGCAGAGTTAAGATGTGGGTGATACAATTTATTTGATCTCACACTGACTTTCAATTTGATGATATTGAATAACCATGGTATTTTTCTAGATCAAATAGATTTCTTGGTGGTTTGAAGCTTGAGGTCTCTGTGGTTGGATTTGTGTTGACTGAAGAGAAAGTTTTAAAAAAAATCTCACTTGATGTGGAATGTTTCAAGGATTATCGCCTTGCCCTCCTGATTAATAACTATACAAGACCACTGATTAAGGTCATCCATCAGTTTGGGAACTATTTTTTCTCCTGAATTTTCTTTTTCAGGTTATGCATATTTATGTTTATTACTATCTTATTTTGTAAACTGCATAAAATTGTGATAGATTGGGGCTGCCTATAAAACTCAGCAGTCAACCCCAGGTTTAAGCCTACTTTTGATCAAACTTTCACTGAATGGACCTCAGTCAACAACTCTCAGAATAATTGTACTACCAGAAAGTTTTTGTAAAAGAAAGAAAATAGAGGAAATGTTGTATACTGTCTTGAACTCCTAGACCTAGAGGGAAGGCAGGATATGAATTTAATCAGATCTCTAATATCTATATAATATTGTAAGTAATGCTTAGTGGCGCTTTTATTTCAAATGCAGTTTTGACCATGTTGAGAGAAGAAAATGGAACCTGGAGGGCATCAGGTCACAAAGAATCTGCTACAAGTTGTACAATCTTGATCAAGATGTTTTGGCACATTGTAAGGAAGTAGTGAATGAATTGACATTATAGGTGAATTATAGTTATGCTTGCTCTCTTAGACAATGATATCATTACAGTAAAATTAAAATGCTTGCTACATTTTCTACTCCTTTGACAAATTACCTTTCATGTATATTCTTCCTTTGTTAACAGAGTGAAACAAATATTTTCCAATGGTTATATTGTGTAGTGTATCAGCTTCCTATTTAATGTAATCATTACTCACTAAGACAATCAAATATAAACATCAAATTTATTGTCAACTGTCAAATATACCAAAAAAAACCAAAAAACCCCAAACATTATGATACACACATGTGCACACATATATCACATCCTTTTAAACAGCTATACAGGAGGAAGGGAGAAAGAGAAGAAGGTGATGGTTATAGAACTTATTCTTTCCCACAGGCTTGGGATATTATGATCACAGTGTTTACAATTTGAACAGGATTGCTTCTCTTCCTACGCTCACTCCTTCCTCTGAATAGTTTGATCCTCCCTGGCAATGAGACAATTTGAGGTTAACCTTTTTAGTGGTACACATTAAAGATTGGCCTGTTGGAGTGATGATTATTATAATTCATAGAGCCGGTTTACACTGTTGTATCATTACACGTATGATGTGGAGAACTATGTAGAGGCAACCTGTCTGCATATAATATGCTTCTGCAGTGGTGAAAACAATGCTTATCTCCATTTCCTATGTAATATTTGTACAAGGAGTTACACACTATGTCAATTGTCCCGGTCTGGTGTTCCTTAGATGTGCAAGGCTACTTGCACAGTTAAGGAATGTGTGTCATAATTCCCACATGTGCATCACATTATCCAACGTATCAGGGGGATACCTAGTCGGAGCAGGCTATATTAGTTTTTCATCCATTAAAAGAGAATCCTCACTTATAAATGTCTCCTTAACGGTTGCCCATATAATCTGGACAAAGCTTTTCTATCTTGCCTTCACTCACTCACTCCATCGGATCAAAGAGAAACTAAAAGAGAAAGGACAAATATACCGTATTTATTCGAGTATAACGCGCACACGTGTATAACACGCACTCCCTAATTTTCGATTTAAAATCGGGATAAAATTTTGTTTCACTTTTTCTCGGCTCAGACCAAGCATTGTAAGTGACAAACGTTGTTGAACACGTACGGCCATGATAAAAATCGTTTATAACGCGCACCCTCGTTTATAACGCGCACCTTCGTTTATAACGCGCACCCAAACTTTGAGTTCTTTTTTTGGTAGAAAATTTTGCGCGTTATACTCGAATAAATACGGTACATATTTTGTATTGTCAGGTAGAAAGGTTTATGGTAGGGGAGCACAATACAAAAAAGGGCCAATGCACTAGATTCAGAATTTCTAAAACAATTATGTCATCTGGCACTCAAAGCAACATTGTTGACTGTGTTCTATCGTATGAACAGATTCTATAGCTCTCCGTTGACTCCCTCATTTTTCTGGTTCCATTTTTTAAGAACCTGGAATGCTGAAGACATTTTAAGGTGTCTTATTTTTGTCCCAGAAGAGGCACAATAAGAAGAAAAACCAGACTGGAATAAGAATAGAAACACAGCTAGTTCTCTGCTGGAAAGTGTGGAGAGCTGAATATTTTTAAGTGACTTTGCAGATTTTAGTGCAGCATCCTGGGCTGTCTTAATCATTTGGCTTTATCTAGAATTTAATGTCATTTGTTAGCAACCTAACCAAGATCACATGACACATTTGTGAAAATATATTTTGAATAGATTCATGTGATCTTTGCTTTTCATGTGAGGAAGTCAGTGTTGGGTTTAAAGTTGAGTGCAGGGCTTCCTTCGCTCCCTAGAAAACATTACTAACAACATTGTTTACATTACTAATATACTCTACTAGTGTTCGACAACCTTCCCAGACATTGGGCTAGCTGGGAGTTTGGGGAGCATCAGATTGGAGAAGACTGAAATGTATCAGTTTTTGAAGTCACAAAGGCCCATAAGGGTCTTGACTCTTGATTAAGATTAAGATCTGAAAGAGCATTGAGTTCTAATATGTAAGCATTGCACTGAGATGGATTCATTTGTCATACTAGTGGCAAGAGATGATCTACTGAGGAAAGAAATTCAGTCAGTACTTATCAAGAGAGAAAGGGAGTTTTTCTTCTTCGGGATAAATGACTTGGGAAATACATCGATGTCTACAAATGTGTGACAATAATAAAGAAACTGTCCAATGCATTTTCTTTACTGACTGCAAGGAAAATGAAGAATTTGCAGAGGATCAAATGTTTTTATCTCACTCAACCAACCTAGTAAAACAAACATACTAACAACCCAGTTGTGGGTTTCAATTTATTTTACTACCAGTTCGCTCGTGTGCGTTTGTGCACTCGTGCGATGCTTCTGCACATGTAGAGAAGCGTCCGGCGGGTGGGCGGAGCCTCCCACCGCTGCCACTACTGGTTCGCCCGATCTGGGGTGAACCAGAAGAAACCTACCTCTGTAACAACCCAAAGATCTGATGTCTAAATTCTGACCACTCGTTTATATTTCACTTAGGCCAGAACACTCTGCCTTTTGTTCCCAAGTGATCTGAGAATCTGTTCTGCACCTCCTTGCTCACATCTGACTGCGATTGCCATGAACAAACAGCCAGTATGGTCTAGTGCAGGGGTCTCCAACCTTTGCAACTTTAAGTCTGAAGGACTTCAGCTCCCAGCTTTGTTGGCTGGAGAATTCTGGGAGCTGAAGTCCTTCAGACTTAAAGTTGCAAAGGTTGGAGACCCCTGGTCTAGTGGTCTAGTGGTTAAGGCACCAGGCTAGAAATCGGGATGCTGTGAGTTCTAATGCTGCCTGAGACATGCAAGCCAACTAGCCCAGTCTCTCTCTCACCCTGACTCATCTCACAGGGATGTTGTGGAGAAAATAGAAGGAGGAAGGAGTATTAGGTACATCCTCCCCCTTGAATTATTTATATAAAATAATAATGGTGGGATAAATAAATAAATAAATAAATAAATAGATAGATAAATAGATAAATAGATAAATAGATAGATAAAGCAGGATAATCCAAACACTCTAGTAGAAGCCCTATCATAGTTTTAATACATATTTAAATAGAAGGATTAAAACAAAACCCCAAAGTCTCACATGCCAGTCAAAGATAAATCAGAAAATCTTGGTCCTTTAGTATGAGACAACAGTTGTCCCCTCTGTAGCCTTTGTGTGCCAACCCCATGATAGGTGCATGCCTTGGCTGCCAAAATACAACACCACCCACCCCCATTTGATTTTCAAAAGGTCCTTTAACTAAGGGGCTGTCTGTCAAATAAGACATAAAACTGTATTTTCAGTGATACATTTATAAGTTTAACCACAAATATGTGAGCTAATAATGCAGCGGAAGAGGATGCATACTGAAAGATCCAGTATGCATCAGGGATAAGACAAATAGCAAAGGTACCACGGCAGCAGAACCTCAGTAAAATGTGGAGAATCTCTCTTGGGCTATGTAAATTACAGTAAATGAATTCATTTCATTGACCAACAGGCTCCCTTTCTCAATTGTACTGCCTTGCCTATTGTGTTCCTCTGCAGTTTACAGAGTTTTGCAGGATGTTGATATATTTATTGAAATACTGTATGTGCAGTGATGTATGACTTTTTGTGGTGACGTTTTTGGATGGCAGGATCAGATTGCTAGACCCGAATCTTCATATTGGCTTTTGTGTGGTCCCAAATGCTATTTCGTGACAGGTTTCTATTTGCCAGTAATCAACAATTCAACCAGTCAAATAGTTTGACCAATTTTCTTCAACTTGGGCATTATTCAGGTACATAGATCTCAACTCTCAGAATCCTACAGCAAGCATGACTTTTGCAGATAAATCTTTGAGCAGAAATTCATAGGAGGAGGAGGAAGAGAATGCATGGATAAAAAAGCTATCACAGAGCATAACAAAAGTTTTCATATCGTACCACATCACATACCACATCACTTCAGACACAATGCTTTTTAATGAACACGATTCACACACAATCAGCTGCAAGTCACTGTGATGATGATCAACAAAATGAGCCAAGCTTGTGAGAGTCAGCCCTTAGGAGGGAAAGGCAGCAATGAAAGGGAAAACGGGGGTAGAAAAAAGGCTTGACCAAGACTGCTCCTATTCTGGGCCTACCACTTAGAACTTGCCCTTCTTAAAATCTGTCATTATGGCTTATAAGAAAGGTTTAAAAAAGAGTTTGAAAATATATAATCTAGAGAAACAAACAAACAAAAAAAGATTGGCAGGGCAACACAGGAATTCAAGTAACCGATTAGGGAAATGATACCTTTGGTGTAAAAAAAAATTGAACAAACATAGGCCATTGTGAAGTTAAGGAAACTGCTGGCACTTTTTGCTTCGTGACAATGCCTTACAAGGAAGACTACGAACTAAAGCTAGAAGAAAGATAAAACAGCTGAACATCCTGGTGAGGACATGCAGATACTAGAAGAATATTGGGTTGTGTATTCTAGATGGTCAGTGGCTTATAGTGGGCAAATGTCAACAAGAGTGCTTTAATGATTTTACAATCGCAATCAACAGAGTTCAAGTTTCATCACTGAAACTATCAGCAATGGGACAGACTGGAAGTGTTGGAGATGCTAGTTCTACCAACAATTTCCTACTCACTGATACAATTTTTATCCTTTCTCATACTGCTCTTTAGAGATTGGCTCCTTTCCAGCCACTTTAGCTTCTTTAGTGGAATGTCTAGTCACGCACAGAATGAATTTAAAAGTATTTTACTGAAACAATGAAAAAATTCATTTTTAAGTTTAGAAGGCTTACTTGCGTACATGTGCTCTCTCTCTCTCTCTCTCTCTCTCTCTCTCTCACACACACACACACACACACACACGCATGTACACGCACGCGCACACACACACACACACACACACACAATTTCCCCCTCTCCAGGCCGAATGTAAGAAGTTGCTGGATGGGAGAAAGGAACTGTTGTTCCTTTGTTCCCAAAGCAGATTGAAAGAAGGAAATGTGGCTTGCATGCTCCTTTCTTGTGGCAGGAATGAAAGACCTTCATGCCTTCACTTTTGTCTTGCAGATCTCAAAACTTAATTTGGCTGCCCCTCCATGGACTTCAACCAACTTCTCATCCCACTGGGCTACGTTGCCTTGCAGCTGGCTGGTGCAGTTGGCCAGACCTACGATCTCTGCTGGCATCAGGACACGATCCCACATGTTGAACTGAGAAATTTCCCCAACGAAGGCCTGAGTCGCATCAAATCTCCCTCCCAGTGTATCCTGTGGCATCAAAATGGAGAAATGAGGAAAGAAACAAAGTAAATAGGAAGGAATAAAACAACAATGGGTGAATCAGAGTAGATTAAAAAGTTGAAGAAAAACTAGAAAATAGCGAGATCAAAAAATATTGTTACTGAAGGTAACTATTAATTTTAGTGTAGAGGTTGCCAATTCTTCAGTTTCGAGGGCTGCATTTCATATTTTGTAGGAGTAGGGGAGTTAATGAATGACAACAAATAGGGAAACCATACAGGGTAGAAACTGCCATTTCATGCTCGTGGCCCCTGGGTTTCAGGGACTCCAGTTTAAACCAAAAATCTTTTAATTTTCTAGATTTTAAGGCTGATGGGTTTGGCACAGTCAAGAGAAAACTAATAGGGGATCTCTTAGGCTCAAATTCTGCTCCTTTAGTACAACTGTTAGTCAAGTTTCTTGAATATTGTTTTGCTCATTAATTTTCAAGATCATGTGGAGAAATGAGACGTACCTGTTCCTGGCCCAAGATCATCACCCCATGAGGTTTGATTGAATGCCAAGATGCTAAGTTGTCACTGGCGCCACGCTCCACTCCATCTTGATACACGGACCATATGCCATCTCGGGTGATCCATGTAATGCAAATATGGTGCCATGCCCCATCCTTTAAAGTCATGGGCAGATGAGCCACCTTCCAACAAAATAGAACAGAGAGTGCCTTAATAGCCTAGTGCAAATAGATGCCTCTTTGTCTTTTCCTAAAATTCCCATACCCATCACTATCACTGTTGGTTTCCCAATCATCTTTATAGTCTAGCACAGTGGTTCCCAATGTGGGGCCCACATCCCACAGAGGGAAAATTTATTTTTAATGGTGGCAATTTGAACCTTGTTTAAAGTTAATGGCCTTTTAGGCTTCCTCCACGTGAGTAGAGTTCACTTTTGGAGTAAAGTAAGACTTATATGGCATGGGGGGGGGGAGAATAAGGATTTTAGAGATGCTTAGATGGGGCATGGCCAAAAAAAGGTTGGGAACCACTGGTCTAGAATTACGTGCCTGAATGCATCCAGTATGGCTACATATCAAACAGATAAAACTGAATGGAATAGTGTCAAACTTGATTTCATTGAGGGCTGCATCAGGGTTGTGTTTGCCCTGGCGGGGCATGGCCAGTGTAGGCATGGCCACCTCAACGTCACTCATTGAGGCTCCATTTTTGGCCATGATGGCCTCCTACAGCCATCTGCCGGTGAAAACGGAGCCTAGGAGGGCCGCATGTGGCCCCCCTGAACTCTGTTTTCACTGGCAGAGGCACTACCAGCCAGTCCTTTGCTGTTTCCAGGATGGGCTTGTGGGCCAGATCTAAGCATCCGGCAGGCTGGATTTGGGCTTTGAGTTTGACACCCCTGGAATAGAGTAATATTTCTGGTCATTTTTCCAAAGAAGAATCTGATTGCAAAAGAGTTCCACACAGCTGGATTGTTACTACCCAAAGAAGCCCATCATGAGTACTTGGCAACATGGTATCTCAACATGGTGGGTCATATTATAACAGACCTCTCAATTAGAATTGTAAAATTTAGATAGACTCACAGGAAAAGGTAGGCACCCTTTGGATAGCCTGAACCCAAACAATTTTCTTTTGTAAGATTAAAATCACCAGCCTGAATTGTGTGTAGTAGTAGATTAGAAGTCAGGAAAATATATTCAAGAGAGGCCTACAAAAATGGACCACAACAAAAATCTGTTGCTTTTGATTCTATCTGTACTTTCTGAACATTTTTCAAGGGCTGTTCCATGCAGACAGCATTATGGACATCTAAAAGAAAAGCAACCAAACCTGGGCAAAGCCATTCCTGCTACTTCATCACTGTGACCCTTGATTTTCCAGGACCAGAGCACAGTCACTTTCAGACCCTTTGAATCAGGAGTGAGGAGCTGGCTTTTTGTGGATGGCATTGTATTTTCATTTGACAGCTCTTTAAGGGCATCAGAGGTATATTGCTGACAGGCAGACATCACTGGAGGGGTGGGGAATCAATTTTTCCCTTCCCTTTCTTTTGGAGGTGATGTAAGTAGCTAATGTTAAGTAGGTAACATTAAACCTATTTGTTTTTCATATTGTTGATGGAAAAATAAGTAAAACAATCACACCACTGAAAATCAACGGTTTCCACTGACATTGGGAGATGCCATTTTACTGGTAGTGGCAGTTCATGTCTTAGCAATTCATAAAAAGTAAATATGTGTCACATATGTCCGGATGGGGAGGTCATAAAAGTCAAGATGACTTTTGCAATGCAACCCTTTCATGCTACCGTGGTACTCCAGCCTAGGGAAATCACACATGCCACTTTTAGAGCAAGGCAGTGCCTGTGCCATTCAATTTATTCTCTGCTGTAAGCTCCCTTTATCTTACCTTGTCATTAATTATAAGCTCCATAGGATTGTTTCCCCATACTATCAGTACAAGCTCATTGGCTTGTCCAGGAGCAGAGTAGGAGAAAGGGGTGCCCACTTCTGCTGAATTCTTAGCTTTTAGCCACATGCTGATGGTGAAGGCATATAGTTCAGGCAAGCTTTTCTTCATCCGAGCATACATGTAGTTGTTTCGTACAGGGATGGAGACTTTAAAGGCTTCTGGAGGGTTGAAGACAGTTGTTTCTATGCGCACAGGAGATAAACAAGAGTCAAAAGGCTTGTGAAAGACTAGCAGAAATAGAGAAATAATCCTGACATACGATCAGACCTTTGTTATCTGAAAGAGCTGCTGAAATGGGTGTCAGGTTTTATAAATAGTCAGTACATTAGTTGCATTCTATCAGAATTTGAGATCATTTGACAAGGTTACTTGGTCATAGATTTAAGAAATAGCACCTAGCACATACGTAATTCATGGGATCCACAGACACAAATGGGGAAAAGATGGTCACTAAGTATAGCTGGCTGTAAGAGAGGAGTCATCCAAGTTACAAAAGCTAGTTGTGTCAATCAATGGTTGCTAGTTATTTTACAGTGGCTGTATGAAGCTTTTCACTGGGGCATATGCTATAAAGTAATATTCGCTGAGGAACAAGAGCAGAAGAGACTCATTGTGTAACAAATGAGTAGCACCAGATCAGAAAGTACTTCAAGATAAACATTTCAATAGCACAGCATTTTGATGCATTTTTTTCTAATTTGTAAAGCTTTGTTTAAAGAAATAAATAAGACCCATGCCCAGAGTTATATAAACATGCACTAAAATTGAATGTATGAAAGTTCTGGATTTAACCCCATGTTCTGGGCTCCTCATGGTCACACTAACCATGCTCAAGGTCAACGACCCGGTTATGGAGAGCATCCAGCTCCTTTTCAACATTTTGTTGCTGTTGGTTGTGGCTGCTGGTGATAGAGGTGCGTTCTTTGTCCAGGGCCAAAAGCTTAGAGAGGATTTGTCCTTCCAGTTCCTCCATCTTGGTATGGATGGTCTCTTGGGCTGGCACAGGAGCAGAAGTAGAAGAAGCATTCGTTCGAGTGGGACTATCCTGCTGCGCTCAGAGAAGAGATAAAAAAACCAGATTAAAAATAACAGAAAAATAATTTCACACACAAAGAATTCAGAGAAGACTTTATCAATGTATTTATATTTCTACAGTACCCCAATATGGCTAGGATTGGGCTTTGGGAGAAAAGATCACGATCCTGCAGCCATTAGAGTCTCAAGTGATTTCCAAAGGATCAGTGCAGGGGAGCAGTAACCCTACTAGGACTGATATCATAGCATTAAAACACACAAACATATGCACGTACATATACGTGTATCAACCAATAGATGGTTGAACATATATAATGACATGTGATCTTTTTTGTTACTTTTAATTAAAAATATGCTTTTTTGGGAAATGGCATAAAATTGAGCAATATCTAAAGTTCTTCTTTCCGACACGTTTAGAATCTAAACTTGATTCCATTATTCCACTCAGATTGTTAATATAGATTCAGCATAAGAAGATGAGAGCCATGTTATTATGAATAGGCTAAAACTGTTGAATTGACCCAAAACAATTTAGAGAACCTTTGTGCACCTACCAATGTCTTCTTTTCCTGGGCCCCAGAACCACAAAAGGGATAGGAGAGGGATTGGAGATCAGCAATAAATGGATCCTTTGCAAATTCCATTGGAAAGATTCATATAACAGATGAAGGTAATAATTAGAGTAGGGCTTTTTTTTTTTTGGCAAGTTTAAGATGTGTGGACTTTCATGAAATTGAAGTCCATGCCTGTTAAAGTTGCCAAGGTTGAGAAACACTGTATTAAAGTTACAACTGAGCTGCAAAACTCTGGACCAAACCTCAGCAGAGGGATGGCATTTTCGATACCCATTTACTGCCACTTATTGGCCATATAGATTTGTACAGCCCAGAGCCCAGGTACAATAAGGAAAAAAAAACGTCCCTGTTTGAGACACAGGGGAGAGTTCCCATCAATCAGAGGGAAAAGGCTGGTCCCTCCCTCCCTCCCTCCCTCTCTTTCTCTCGCTCTCTCTGGAATAGTTTGGATTTAGTGCTTATTATTTATGCTTAAAAGTGACCACTTGAAATTAAAGGGACAGTTAAGTCATGTTTAATATGACCCAAAATTACTCCCGGTGGCCAAGGAATTGAAGGAAGTGTTGCAAACGGTTGCCCCATTTGTGTGCACTGATGAGCTGCGTTAACCAAGTAGAAAAGGTGAAAGATGGGCAAAGAAAATGTTTTTAAACTCTGTTCCTATACCTGTGTTGTGTGTTGTGTGTGAGGAAGTGACAAAGGAAGTTCCCAGTTTATCTGTATTTCCTCAACATGTATTTTTGATAGAAGTGAAACTTTTCTGTCCCATGCATTTCTTAATAAGTCCAAATATCAGTTCAAATATAATTTATCTTGTACCAGTTGATCACATGCGCATGGGTCAAAACTTTTTGGACATGAGATTTTAACATTAGTGGCAAGCAAAAAAGGAACAAGAGGCAGAATATTCTCCCGCACACAATAATACATAGGTCCCTTCAGATCTTTTCTGGCTTTTGGACCATGTATAGGTCTTTGAGTAATTGTTTTATATTTTGTGCTTTTATGCCTGTACATTAGTGGTTGAGAAATTTTATTTTAAATTGGAAATGGCTGCCAATATTTCAGATAAGCATAAAAAGGTAAAGGTAAAGGTTCCCCTCGCACATATGTGCTAGTTGTTCCCAACTCTAGGGGGTGGTGCTCATCTCTGTTTCAAAGCCGAAGAGCCAGCGCTGTCCGAAGACATCTCCATGGTCATGTGGCTGGCATGACTAAACCCCAAAGATGCACAGAATGCTGTTACCTTCCTAACAAAGGTGCTTCCTATTTTTCTAGTTGCATTTTTTACGTACTTTCAAACTGCTAGGTTGGCAGAAGCTGGGACAAGTAACAGGAGCTCACTCCTTTACGCGGATTCGAACCGCCAAACTGCCATCCTTTCTGATCGACAAACTCAGCATCGTAGCCATTGAGCCACTGCATCGCACTTCAAACAAGCGTAGTGTTAAGCATTTTCAATTAATGGGCTTATTTCTGTTTTTCCACACCCAAAAGTCTGGAAAAGAATACCTATACGATCCTAAGTTGCCAAGGATGGAACCGGGTATCAGGTGAAGAGTAAATGGACTTTTTCTTGCCCCTTTGACCAGCCAGTCTCGTTGACAAACATAATTATTATTATGATAAATTATTTTAATTTTACAGTCCTGCATGCTCTGTAACTTTAGGTGCTGAGGTCACAGCTGGAGGATAATCCTGCTGGGAAAAACGTTCCCATACAGAGAAACCTATTTTTCCTTCCTGTACTCTGATTACAATAGAGATCTTTTCATCCACAGAACCCTATTTCACTTAATTGTTCTAAAGCACCCTTGATGTTATACTGCATTAGTACAAAAGCAGTTAAAATTGCAGGAAGCAGCCCATCTACTCTGCTATGCCAGACCTGCCACAAATATGGCATCCAGGTCCAGCCTGGAAAGGAGGATTCAGATAAAGTGGAAAGAGTTTGAAGAACAATGAGGATGACAGGAAACTCAAAACAAATGTGTGCAACTCTTTTGAGGGACATTTTGCTTTGATAAAGATGTAAGCTAAGTAGCCCTTTGAATTGCCTAAACGGGAAGGGTCATAGCAGCAGGCTTCCAACTTGTGGAACAAAGCAGCTCTGAGTTTCAATGCATTCTTCAATGAGACTTCTGTGCGTGTATAGAAACCATTTAGTTGAAGTAAAGGAAGTTACAAAGGTAGAGTGGTCTCTCACTGATGCTTCACGACCTTTAAACAGTTTGCTCCCTGAGTGCTTTTAGCACCTCTGGAAGGTAAAGCACCATTGAAGCAGATGGCATACAATCCTCAGAGGCTTAACTATTAAATTCCTTGAAGAAAGATTAAGGAAGTCAATTGCAGGACAATATAGCAACAGTCTTCAAGTACAGACAGGAATGTCTCCCAGAAGAAAACGGTGACTCAAGACATGGAATAATGCGCTTCAGTCCAGGAAAACACCTACTGCTTGAATGCTAGACAACATTCCTTATGGAGGAGAACAATTTGACAGTAGAATTAGTTATGGGAGGAAATAATAGCTTGAACTGAACGTTCAAGAGGCTGGAAAAGACATTTGTAATGAGCAGCATCTGTGGTTTTGATTTTAGAATCTGTTTTATAATCAATCACATTGGGGTTAACAATGATAGAACATGCAGTACAGCAATCTTGTCTGCTTTTATTTTTTCCTGGTCGTGATTCTTAATTTTTGTGAAAGAACATCAGTTAAAAGCAGATTGTTCTAGAAGAGAAACGGAAAAGAAAATACTAAAGGAGGTGTGAAGGAGACAAATCTGGAGAATTTGGTTTAAATTGATTGCCAAAATAAATCAACGTTTTGCACATTTCCAAGGCTGAAACGCAATTATCTCTCAGATTTAAATAAATGTTTTAGAGCCAAATACTTTCAGAAAGTTTTGAGAGGAAATATATCTAAAACTAAATTAAAGATCTGCTCTATAAAAGAGAGTAGGATATTGCTATGATGGGACTTATTAAACCACAGTTAAATAAAAAATAATAATGTTTGAATGTTTTGGAGGAAGTCAGTCACCCACTCTTCAGATTTTCCTAAAGATTTGGCCACTTAAAAAATTTGAAGAATGGGTAAAATGTCAAGTGCCTTACGTGTGTTCTTATTTTCAATTGCAGAATAGGGAATTATAGACCAATCTTTCTGACAGCTATTCCTGTAAAAAACCATCCAGAACAGTTCATAAAGCAATCAGTCTTTAAGGGTTGAAAGCAGTATGTCACCAGAAGTTACATAAACCTGTCAAGAATCAGTCCTGCCATATTAACCTTATCACACTTTGTGATCTGATATTTAATAGATTGTGGGAATGTTATAGATAGAATATTTCTTGATTTCAGCAAAGCATTTGACTAAGTGCCCCAAGGCATTCTAATTAAGATAGCTAGTTAAGAGTGGGTTAGATCAGGGGTCACCAACCTTTGCAACTTTAAGTCTGAAGGACTTCAGCTCCCAGACTTCTCCAGCCAGCTTTGCTGGTTGGAGAATTCTGGGAGCTGAAGTCCTTCAGACTTAAAGTTGCAAAGGTTGGAGACCCCTGGGTTAGATGGTTTAACAGTTGTGTAAATACTGTATGTAGCTGGCTTGAAAATTGTACTCAGGAAGAGCTTACTGATGGAGTACCATAAGATTCAGCAGTCCAAGGTCCTATATTCTTCAGGGTTTTTTTTTTTTTTTACTAACGACTTGGGTGAGGAGGGAAGTAAAGTGTTTATCAAAATGGCAAGTGACAAAACTGGATGGGATAATTAATATAACATCTGAAACAAACTTGATCACTTAGAGAAATAGGATGAAAATTCCATCAAGAAATGTGATTGAAACAAACGCAACGCTTATTATTTTAACATTTATAGTCAAACAGAGGTTATACTAGTTTGTTATGGATGCTTTATTTGGATTCCAGCATTGGACAGGTATTAGATTTAATAATCTAAATGATCCATTCCAAAACTTTGAGCCTCTCTGTGGCTCTTTAAAAATATCTATTTTAGAACCATATGTTAAAAAAGTATTTTTATATGAACCCATACATTTAAATAAATATTCTATTTTAAAGTAGGAGATTGATGAAGAAATGGAACAGAATGGATGTATAAACGTACATATGAGAATTTAACATGACTCGGAGATAGACGACATTAGTATTCTCCAACTTCATGTTCTTCAAATATGATAAGCCTCCAAACAGATCTGGAGACCATCTTGCCCAGGGACACTAGCTATCCTTCCTTAGTGTGGGTTAAATTAAACGAAAAATAAGAAAGTCAAAGGTGAAATGAAAAGCAAAGATAGGCAAGAACAAAAAAATTTGAAAGATTAAAGTAATTCTTCACCCTCTTCTACTAGTGTTATTTCTCAGTCTATCCACGATTAGTCACTTACATCAGATGTTAATAAAAATGAAGTCAAAAAGGACTCCCTGCTGTGCACAGCTCCCTGCCGCTCTCATCCATTATTGTAAAAGCTGATCTAGAGAAATGCATCTATTATTTAAACCCCTTTCTGTGTTTTGATGAACTACTCCTAGGTGTTCCTAATTAAAGTTGTAGCTTTTCTTCTCATAATTAATCAGCACATCCTTTCTCCTTGGTAGAAGAGAGGGTTGGGGGGGGGGATGTTTGCCAAAGGAAATTATTGGTCCATGGACATATGTTAATCAAGCACATCTATCCAAAAGAGTCTTTTGTTTATCACTTAAGCTGTGCTTTGTAGAAAAATCAGGTTGTGGAAGCAAGGGGAAAGGGTTTACTGGCTTTGCTTTCTGTTTTTTCTGTTCCTTGGACGTATCATAGATGACAATTTAAGAGGAAAGGCAGAATAGAAATGATGAATGGACTTCTTAAAAAGAACAGGTTATTAATATTATAAGCTTTCTCTTCTCTATAAGCCAACAGGTATAGAAGCCCTCCTCTGGGATGAAGAATGGGAAGTAGAGGAGAAAGGGAAGGGAAGAAGAGAGGGACAGGAGAGAGGGTAAACGGGGGGGGGGGGAGAGGAAGAGAGAAATGAAGAGTGGTAAGGGGAGGGAGGAGAAGGGAGAGGAAGAGGAAGTAGAGAAAGGAAGGACGACAGAGGGAAGAAAGGAGGTAGGGAGGGGGAGGAGAGAGGGAGAAGAAAGTGATGGATAAAGTACAAATATGGTGTATGGAGAGCAGAAGAGCCAATAATAGGTTTTTGGGAGTTGTTGGTAGGATGAACTGATGTAAACATTTAACAATACAATATGATGTTGGTTATGTAATAGTATACATGTGATTATATGTTATGAAAATGGAAAAATAAAAAACTTTAATCAGAAAAAGAAGAAGCCCTCCTCTGGGTTCTAATCACACCCAAGTGGGACGAGGAAGTCGGCCTTTTTTGATGGCTATTCTCAGAGGACATCCACATTAACAATTTGTCACATGACCCAGCCATCAGTGTGGCAATCTAAAGTTTGTCAATAAAAATTATGAATCACCATAGCAATGATTGGAAAATGCAATAAGCTGCCAATATGAAAATGCTTCCGAATTATGAAAGTCCTTGTTCAGGAAGTTTACATCAACTTTGTGTGTGTGTGTGTGTATGCGGCCTCGCTGTTATTGAAATATCTTTGATTGCTGAGAACTAATGTTTCCACTTATTTGTCACTATTTATTTTTATTACTTTTAACATATTTATTCCATTATTTATATATGTATCTATCGAAAAGTATTTGTAAATTTAAAACAATCTGATTTGATCTACTTTTTGCAGCATTTCTTTACCTATCACTCTCAGATTGGCTTACAATAAAGTTAATGAACAAATGTGGCTTTTATCGTTATATCATATTACTTTAGCAGAAGAACATCAGAAGCAGTACAGTGGTGTATGAAATAAATTAATACAACTCGAATATTTTAATATACTCCTTTGGGTAGGAATTTTTTTTCTAACTATTTTCTATCTCTTGTTCCAAACAAAAGACAGAAAATCTTTTCAACTTATTCATATCCTGTTCTATCTTTCCTCTTTTCAATACATTTGCAATTTAAATCTGAAAGAAACAAATTCTTCCTTAGCTAATTTATCTGGGTAAATCAATATTCTCTCCAGCAGATTTGATCCCAAATATCAGTTGTGGCTCTAATTCTGACGCAGAGTGGTTGTACAAATCTGTCTGTCTCTGAATTAGCCTTCCTCAAATAAGATCAGCAGAACATGCATAGAGCCACATGTTGGGTTCTGAAGATGAACAAAATACACTCAAAGTATCTGATGGAATTTGGAAGAATAGCGAAGTAGGCTGCAGTTGTTCCTTCTTTAGACCTTGTTCTGTTTCTCAAGAAAGGAACAGAGACTTGGGGCAAAAAAGAGTGGTGCACACCAACATTTTAAAAAATATCCAATGTTAATCCAAGAACTCAAAAGAAAAAAATTATTCTGGGTTTCTAATGTTCCTTTTTTAAGAACCTTAATCTCAAATAGTGTGAGAAACATTCTAAAGGCCAAACAGTGTGTGTGAGAGACACAGGGATGTGCTCCATGATCGCTTAAAGCAGGAGTTCCTAATTTTTTTCTCATCACTTCTCCCTTCAGTTTAATCTTAATGCACACACCTGCCCTAAAACAATCAAAATACCAAAATAAACACAAATGAACTGTAGAAACAATACAATGAAAATTTGGAAAAACTGGATTTATTAAGTAAAGGTTATTCGCACCTCCCTTCGACATTGTTTGCACCCATCAAGGGAAGTTTGCCTTGCAGTTTGGAAAACCCTGGCTTAAAGCAAGGTCATTACAATGAAGTAATCATAGTTTAATTTGTTTCCCATGCACATCATCATATCATAATGGAAGCCTGCCCCTTTGGTCACTTGGCTCTAGCTCCCTCTTTGCAGAATGCTTGTGTAAAGTTCATTTTCCCGACCTTCTCTTTTTTAACCTGGTGTTTGTGAAATAATTACTTCAGTCACCCGGTGGGCTTGCATTACATAAGTAACCTATCACTTATGCACTGCTTGTCACCTATGGTACCAAATTATTTGTATTCCAGTCTAGATTCCAAGCTAAACTTTCTATAACCATTCCTAGACCGTATATAAGGTAAATGTAAAGGTTCCCCTTGAACATATGTGCTAGTTGTTCCTGACTCTAGGGGGCAGTGCTCATCTCCATTTCAAAGTCGAAGAGCCAGTGCTGTCCGAAAACGTCTCCGTAGTCATATGGCCAGCATGACTAAACACCGAAGGCACATGGAACACTGTTATCTTCCCACCAAGGTGGTCAACTACTTGCATTTTTACATGCTTTCGAACTGCTAGGTTGGCAGAAGCTGGGACAAATAACGGGAGCTCACTATTTTTTTAAAAAACTTTTAAATTTATATTTATATCCCGCCCTTCTCCACAGAGGACCCAGGGCGGTGCACAGGAAATTTAAAAATATGCAAAAGTACACAAAATAAATACATAATTTAAAATAAATATTAAATTATCCCGATCCTGTGCTAAAAGCCAAATTATTAAAATACCCAATTTAAAACTTTCTAGAAGTCCCTGTGGGAGGTTAGGCTAGGCCGGCTTGTTGGAAAAGGTATGTCTTCAGACATTGGCAGAAGAGGCGGAGGTCGGTGATGGTGCATAATTCAGGGGGTAGGTCGTTCCAAAGGGCTGGGCCCGCCACAGAGAAGGCTCTTCCCCTGGGTGTCGCCAGTCGGCATTGTCCGGCCGACAGCACCCTGAGAAGGCCCTCTCTGTGGGAGCGTATCGGTCTAAGGGATGTGTGGGGCAGGAGGCGGTCTCGCATATAACTAGGCCCCGAGCCACTAGGGATTTGAACCGCCAAACTGCTGACCTTTTTGATCGACAAGCTCAGTGTCTTAGCCACTGAGCAACTGCGTCCCTCTAGACTGTTTATAGTTAAGAGCTTACCATTACTGATTCTTTCTTTTTTTTTGTCTTTCTTCTTGTCAAGGGCCAAGACAAGTTACAAATTTAGTAGAAACAATTCAACCATTAGAGTGTGGGTGGATGGGTGGGTGTATACTTTATTACTGAGGTGGTGGCACATTTTGAATGTTTAGATGTGCCACAGGAGACTTGTCTATTCAAAGAACTGCTGTATTGATGGACATCAGCAGTCCCAAGCATGCCCTTACTAGAAGGTGAAAAAGCAACCCAGGTTGCTGTCTCTATTGTGTCAGAGGAAACTTTGTGGGTGTCAAAGCACCGTAAATACAGTGTTGATGTCTGCTACTTGGTTTTGTTGGATATTGACTTTCCATTTAGTCTTTATATTAAGAGATTACTTTTTAAAATTTAAGTAGGGCAGGCATCCTGCTGAGCACCAAATATGCTCCATGGCACATTTTGCATGGTGATATCTATGGACACGATTTTACCCATCTTTGCATTAAGTAAATAATAACATTTTCCATCAGTCAATAACTGCTTGGGTCCGGACATATACTGTACTGGTATATTTCACAGGTTCTTGGGAATAACTTGATGTATATGAATGTCAACACCAGCTAAAGAATTGACAACTATGATTCTACATTGTTGTGTAGATAATAATAGTACAATCTAAACATGTGGCAGACTATGCAACCAACAACAATAACTACTACAATAACAAGAATAATAAATAAACCAATTGTGATAAGACACCTTGGGTACAATCCCAAAACAGCTGTAACATCCCTTGAACACTATCAGCATTGACAAAATTGTCATCAGACAATTGCAAAGGGCAGCTTTACTTGGCACAGCTTACATCTTGAGACAATGCCTTTAACACTAACAGACAACATCTGCCTATCCCAGGTCTTTGGGAAGGACATGATAGCTGGATAATAATGCCAAATCCAATCTAAATATTTGGCAAACAGTGCAACCAACCATAATAATAACAAACAAATGGCACGACAAAATAACCACAATTGTTTTACTGGAATATCTGCAAGAAATACCATTTGCCTGCAAGCAAGAACTGTGGGAAAGAGAAAATAATAGAACATTAAGAAGTTAATGTGCTCTGCGACTGTAGAATTCAAACAGGCAAGCACCTGTCACATAACACCTCAGACTTAACAATTGCCAGTAAGAAAGACAAAAATGTGTGGATAGTGGATGTTGTGGTACCTGGAGATAAGAGAAGTGAAAGAACTGTGTGTGTGTGTGTGTGTGTCACAAAACACCAGTATCTCAAACAAAAACAGAATGAATGTGACAAAAGAAAGCAAAGATAGTACCAATAGTAAAAGACACTTTTGGTGCAATGCCAAAACAACTAGAACACCACTTGAATTCCATTGGCATTGAAAGATTCACCACCCGTCAATTGCAAAAGCTTTACTCCGAACAACTTACATCCTTCAATGATACCTTTACTGTTATTAAACAATAACATCTGGCTATCCTGGGTCATTGGGAAGGACTCAATGGTAGATAAAAATGCCAAATCCAGTCTAAACTCCTAAATGACTGTGCAACCAACTTTAACAATCAAATAGGAAGAGCAAAAACTATTCTAGTTCAGCACCACCCTGGGAAAGCTTAATTTTCAAAATTTGTGACCAGGGTGATCAGTGTAATATGTAGAATGGGGACACATGTTTAAAATGTGCTTCCATCAATGTGGCTCTTTACCACATTCTCAATTATGGACTTCCATGCCTGACATTTTGTCACAATGAAAGAGAACAAATAACAGGAGTTTGTCTTTAAAGTAAAATATGAAGGAAACTGAAATTGAGCAAAGAAAAAATAATTTGTTTCTAGTGGCAAGCAATATGTTTCATATAATCTGTACAGGATTAAATATATAAATGTATCATAAAATTATTGATTTTTTAATCCCACCCTTGTTATTTTATAGGTGACTCAAGCTGGCAAATGTATGCAATATTATCGCTCCCTTCTATTTTTCTCACAGCTGGCTTCCATACTAGAGTGGGACTTGTACTAACAGTCTCCTGGTTTCTAGGTCAGCACCTTAGCCACTACAGCAGGGGTCTCCAACCTTTGCAACTTTAAGTCTGAAGGGCTTCAGCTCCCAGAATTCTCCAGCCAGCTTTGCTTTGCTGGCTGGAGAAGTCTGGGAGCTGAAGTCCTTCAGACTTAAAGTTGAAAAGGTTGGAGACCCCTGCACTACATGCATGTGAGAAGCGAATTTATTCATTATACTTCTATTTAGGAAAACTTACCTGAGATTTCCAGATAATTTTGTATTCAGATACTGATGAGGAGCAGATCTGATGCTTGCTACACATAACTATGCAACCTCAGATGGTGCACCACATCTGCATTGAAGAAGAGTATACTAAAGCCCATGTGATGGGACTTTATGACTCTGAGGATTCTGGGGAAATTGGTGCCCCTTTTTCAGACTTTAGGTCAGGGGTAGCAACCTTTTTATACCTACCACCCACTTTTGTATCTCTGTTAGTAGTAAAATTTTCTAACCACCCACTGATTCCACAGTAATGGTGATTTATAAAGTAGGGAAGTCAATTAAATTTAAAAAAAAAGGAAAGTGCTTCAGTATTGGACAAAACCCCGACCGCCCACCATGAAAGCTGGAATGCCCATTAGTGGGTGGTAGGGACCAGGCTGACTACCACTGCTTTAGCTCCTAAACATAAAACCCACACAGTAAGAAACATCTGAGTGACTAGACAGCTACAGATTATCTTCTCATACAGTAAGATCTCATCTCTAGCCGTCTTACGGCACATTTCAAGTTCAGCTTCAGATCGCATTGGCTCAGCCTTCAAACTATTTTTTTCACACCAAATTCAGTCTGGGACGAAGCCAATCAATAATTAAGAAATAAAATCGGTCTGCAGCTACCGTACACATGTTCATTTCTCTGGTATTGTTCTGCTCTTCATTGGGTAGATAGATTCTTGGGAACAGATATTGGTGTTAAAACAACCAGCTCTCCTTCCATTTCAATAAAGTAAGAACTTGGGGGGGGGGGGGATCAGTTTCCCCAGAGATGGGCTTTTGTCCCAGTGCTGTATTTGTAGGCATGACATTTTATGAATAATAAGTCTGTTCTTACAAAATTTGTCCTTCTCCCCATTTCATTTTGCTGTCATGAGAACCATGTTGTGCCAGAACAATAATAGCACCAGCGTTAGCTTTGCCCTCAATTCAACGAACATTTGTCATTATGTTATTAATAATAGGTTTCCCCCCACGAATGATTCAAGTACAAAGGAACAGAATCATCGCCTCTGTGGGCAAACCAAAGCATAGAGCACATTGTGCTTGGAGGGTGCCCTTTAAAAAACAGATAATTGATAGGAAAATGCCAGATGAGAGGAAGACAATTGTATTTCTTATCTCACCTCTCTGCAGCAGACAAAAAGAAGTGGGGGAGCTGAAAGCTTCAGTTTTGTCATGATCATTGATTAAAAGATGCTAGGAAGGGGAGGAAGCATATAAGATCATCTATTCTATACCCTCTCGCCAGGATTGCTTTTAGGATGATTAACATTGGCTAATGTCACCAGGCTGGATTCCGTTTTCATTTTCTTAACACAAAGGTTCCAGCTGAGCCCTTGAGAGGCTGTTCCAGATTGCATTAAATAAATTAATAGCCGTTAGGGGTCTGTTCCCAGGTCTTCAACTACATCTTCCATTGGCTTTTCCTTTACCTTCCTCTCAATTAGGCTCATCCATATGTCCTTCAGGTTATGTGCAACAGAACATGTGGGCTTCTCAAAAAGCCAAAATGTTACAGAATGCCGACAGCGGGAATTAAAAGAGGGAACAAGAAGAATGAACTGCTGATAAGGAAGGGATAACATTTCTGATAAAAAGCATTGAGGGTATTTCATAATGGCATTTGGCACTCCGCTGTTTCTTTCATTCTTTCCCCCCCTTTTATGTTGCCAAACAGAGTTCTGAATCATCCTGGTTTTGACAAAGGCATAATGATATTGTTGGTGACCCCTCTTAGATCTAGTTCCCAATTTAAATGTCACATTTGTATCTTCACATAGAACTCTATCTGTTAATATCAAAGACCTAGGTTTAGCTTTTGAGTTTAGCTCGCATTAGCCTGAAGATAGTTTCTCCTATAGTGAATAATGAAGTTTTTATTACCCTGTCTCTTTCCATCATCTATGTTTTTTATTTTTTCCTTTTCTTTTGAATAGCTGAAATGTAATCAATTAAAACTGCCTTCCTCCTCCTCCCTTTCTGCTCTCTCTCTCTCTCAGAATTCATGTTAGAGAATTATCAACTTGCCACCAATATTGCTAAGGAAAGACCAAGATTTTTGTCAACATATTACAAGTGCTTGTATTATGCCGTCAGATTTTACTTCACTTTAGTGATTAATTACTTAATATAACTTAAGTTTATTCTTAGGTTATTAAATTATTGTTATTAAGTTTTCTTTTCTCCCCTCATTACAGCCAGCTCCCTCTGTCTCCATAAAAAATGAACATCTATTTATTACAATTTACTTAAAATCTATGCATTGCTGTTTAATGGCATTTACTGCCATTTCAGTTAGATATATAATTGCATTTACTGCCATTTCAGTTAGATATGTAATTGCATTTATTGCCATTTCAGATATTTCATTGCACATATTGCTATTTCAATTAGACATTTTGAGTCTGCCTGGTCTGCCTTTTATTTATTTTAATTTTATTAAATTTATACCCTGCCCTTCTCCTTGTTAGGACCCAGGGCGGCGCACAGGCATTATTAAAACCACAAAATACAATAAATATCAGTTAAAATATATTAAATTAGTTAACCCGTGCTAAAAACCCATGTTAAAACCTTCCCAAATTATAATTTATTTTTAAAAAGTCAGAAACGGGGGGCTGTCCTAGGCCGGCTTGCTGAAATAAATACGTCTTAAGACGTTGGCGGAAGAGGCGGAGGTCCAAGATAGTGCGAAGGTCGGGGAGTAGGTCGTTCCAGAGGGCCGGGCCCGCCACAGAGAAGGTCCTTCCCCTGGGTGTCGCCAACCGGTATTGCCCCGCCGACGGCACCCGGAGAAGGCCCTCTCTATGGGAGCGGATCGGACGAAGGGATGTATGGGGCAGGAGGCGGTCTCGTATATAGCTAGGCCCCGAGCCATGGAGCGATTTTATTTTGTATTGGAACCATCCACAGGCAGAGATGGGTTGGCATAATACACACAGATCACATGTACACATACACACAGAGCAAGCTTAGAAAGGAAGATACAATTCCCCCACATCCCCTACCTAGCCTTTCCCAATGTATCAACATTTATTGAATTCTAGTTTCATCTGCCAAAATGACTGGACCTCTGGAGAGGAGTAGGATAAGAAACTTCTGTAGTCCAACTAATGCACCTCACTGAATTAGTTCTCTCTAGATCAGGGCTGTCAAACTCCTGGCCTGCGGGCTGGATGCATCATGCGTTGGCCACACCCATGCCCTGTTTAGTGAAAGGGGGAAAAGTCCCTATACATCACATGATGTTGCCGTGATGATCTGAATTTGACATCCCTGATCTAGATTAAAGAGTGTAGAAGCTCAGCCTGGAACCAATCAATTAATTACCTAAAATCCTGAAAATATTTCTTTGCTGCTCCCTGAAGCTGATAAAAATAAAAGAATGTGAGGAAAAACTAGAGGAGTGATATTGTGGTGGTGAATGGTTGATATCCCAAACATACACAACATATGGGTAGTAAGAAATTATGCTTCTTATTAAGGCACCATTTCTATATAGATAATATGAACTTTACTAATCACAGATTTGTTATTGTCTCTTCTTACAATGTGTCCTTGTTTGGGGAATCACCTGTTTATTCCAATTGATTACATAGAATCATAGAATGTGGACTTGGAAAAGATCACAAGGACCATCTGGTCCAACTTCCTGCAGGAAAACCCATTTGACCATCTTTGAGAGGCCCAGTCTCTTCTTGAAAATCTTCAGAGATGGAGAAGCTACAATCTTCACAGGCAGACTTTTCACTGCAGATCTTAACCATTTTCCTTAAATAAAATCTAAATAGGTACAGGTTACAGCCATTATTTGTAGAATAACACAAGCAAAAGCTTTCCTTATTTCCCATATTATATTGTCTTTCAAAGACCCAGAGTTTTAAAGTTAGAAGAAATGTACCAATATTTATACCTTTAGCTGAACCAATGCAAAACAGTAAGATTCCACCTACATAACAGAAAGTTGTGCAGAAAAAAAAAATGATCTTGTAATTGTATTATTCGTTGTCATTTAATGAAGGAAAAAATATTTTGAAATGTATTTCAAAGCATTTCAATAAAATTCAGGAAAGAAATGAATTTCATTTATTTCACTGCAAAGCAGCTACGGTGAATGTGGAAAACATGCAACTCTAATAGAAAATGAGAAATATCAGTCAAGAGACATTGTTACACATCACATCATTTTCTTCTACAAAAAACTGGCTTCATCTTTTAACAAAGCGACCTGGAAGCCCATGATCTCCTTATAAGTAACAAAAAAGAGATTGGGAGATACCAAAGTATCTTCACTAGCTTCCGTTGTATTTCCAGTAAGCAGGAATATTCTTTGATAAATACCAGCCACTGCATCATGAGTTCAGGAAGTTAATTGGGTGCAGGAGACTGAACAGGACAAGTGGAACGATGGGACGAATGGGAGCAAATTGAGCTGTTTTGCAAATATAATCAAGTAAATGAGTTGTACTTAGTGGCTGAATTATTTGGGCAAAACCGTATCTTGCTGAAGAATGGGCATGTCTGATATTTTATTCTTGGCTTGGATGGCTATGTAAATTGCCAGAGAATTGTAAACTTTCCAGAACTTATAACCTGAAGCTTTTCAGTCTCCTGTACCCAATTAACTTCCTGAACTCATGATGCAGTGGGTGGTATTTATCAAAGAATTTTTGGAAGGAAGAAAAAAAATGTTCAGAATACAGATTTAAAAGCTGTTGGGTGAGCTCATAACTTCCCATCTGTTGAAGCAAGAGTGGGGGTGCAGAGTGTGCTTCTTGATTTCTGAGTCCTCCAAAAGTTTGTAACATGCCAAACAATATTAGTCATGCAAGATGTCAATATCTGAACTGAAAAAAAAGGGAGAGGAAAGTGGATGGAGAAACATTCCATCCTTCTGCAATATGTGATGCAACTTTTGGATTTTTGATGAATTTAGCCCATTGTCAGATATTCATACATATTTCTGTAAGCTACCATCAGTAGCTAGAGCA
Organism: Rhabdophis nuchalis; assembly: GCA_039707465.1. NCBI lineage: Eukaryota > Metazoa > Chordata > Lepidosauria > Squamata > Natricidae > Rhabdophis > Rhabdophis nuchalis. The sequence continues at coordinate 92,170,974 of CM077648.1, read as the reverse complement.
TAAGAAATCCTCTCTCATTCATTTGGATTCTAGCAAATTTCTTTACTGGCTATGATAAAGGCATCTGTCTACGTCAAGTTGATTTACTGTGAATAACTTTAGAACTTAGGAGATGTATCACATTCTTAAATTCAAATATTCCTCGATATCTGAAATAATTACTGTGTATTGAAATGTTGATACTGTGGCTTTCTTGTATAAAATCTGTTTAGCTGCAAGACTAACCTGACTCAAAGAATATTAAAATGTGTTAATAGTAAGCTTGATCATTATGATTAATAGGCAAAGGTAAAGGTTCCCCTCGCACATATGTGCTAGTTATTCCCGACTCTAGGGGTCGGTGCTCATCTCCGTTTCAAAACTGAAGAGCCAGCACTGTCCAAAGACGTCTCCATGGTCATGTGTCCAGCATGACTAAACACCAAAGGCACATGGAATGCTGTTACCTTCCCACCAAAGGTGCTTCTTATTTTTCTACTTGCATTTTTTATATGCTTTTGAACTGCTAGGTTGGCAGAAGCTGGGACAAGTAATGGGAGCTCACTCCATTATGTGGCGCTAGGGATTCAAACTGCCAAACTACCAAACTTTTTGATTGACAAGCTCAGTATCTTAGCAAATGAGCCATCGCATTCCCTATTAAATGATTAATACAGAACTCAAAACTCTTTGAAAAAAAGTCCACCAAAGAAAATTCAGACTGCAATACGAAAAACCATTCTTTTTAAACTTTAATGGGTATAGAACATAATCTATATAAAACTGGAAGATGCCAAGAAATTATACCTACCTATCTGTAGGTAGAATAATACAGGTAATCCTTGACTTACAACCACAACTGAATCCCAAATTTCTGTTGACAAGTGAGACATTTGTTCAGTGGGTTTTTGCCACATTTTATGACCTTTCTTCCCACAGTTGTTAAGTGAATCACTGCAGTTGATAAGTTAGTAACTTGGTTATTAAGTGAATCTGGCTTCCTCATTGATTTTGCTTATCAGAAGGTGGCAACATTTGATTACATGACCCCGGGACGCTGTGACCACCGTAAATATGAGTCATTTGCCAGCCATCTGAATTTGGATCACATGACCATGGGAACATTCCCATGCCGCAACATTCATAAGTGTAAAAAATGGTCATGTCATTTTTTTAGTGCTGTTGTAACTCTGAATGGTCACAAAATGAACCATGGCAAGTCAAGAACAATCTACACCTACTTAGTATCTCAAGTTTGGAAATGGGTGCAAGATATCAAAGGCTTCTTGCTCATTCATGCTAGTGAAAGGTATTTTATAGACAATAGTGGGATAATATTTTTTTTTTACTACCGGTTCTGTGGGCGTGACTTTGTGGGTGTGGCAGGAAAAGGATACTGCAAAATCTCCATTCCCCTCCCCACCCCACTAACCTGCTTTCCAGCTCCATTCTCCTGTTGGGGGCAACAAAAGGAGATCAACTGGCAGGCAGCAGAGGCAGAGCCAGCCTATTTGCTGGGTCTCTGAACTACTCAAAATTTCTGCTACTGGTTCTCCAGAACCTGTCCGAACTGGCTGAATACCACCTCTGTTTACAGAATACGTGTGCACACGCACACATACATGCAAGATACCATGGAGATTGACAGAATGAGCCTTAGTGTCATTTCCTCTGTGAAGGCTCTTATGCGACAGAACTTGATGAAAAGGATGAACTTTTGGTCCTTCCTTTTAGCAACATGCATTTCTAATCAGTGCAGTTCAACTAATAATTATTTTTTTGACCTTGAATTTCTTAAAGCACTGCTGTAAAATTAATAAGAGAGGCTTATACAGAACTAATATAGGAAAGATGATGAGTAGTAATTGACAGTTGTAGCAATATCAGTATATTGAATTTGTAGCAATCCATTCAAATAACATATGTTGCAGCCTGGCTAGATGCAATCCAATAAAGAATCGTGCAGTTTAATAAGTTTAATAAGCTGTCTAGTCCATTTCCAATTTTAGAAAGAACAGTCTCTCTGTAAGTCTGGATTCAGTGAAATCCTGCTAAAACAGCTAGAAAGAAATGTCTTTATTTATCTTGTGTGTTTATATACCATGCCTTTTCATGTTGGAAAAAAATTACAGGGCAGCTTGTAGAAATTAAACTGAAATTAAATAGAAAAATAAAAACAACAGGTGAGTTTTGTAGAAATTAAGCTAAAATTAATATATAAAATGGAGAAAACAACTTTTCAATAATTAAAAAGGGAAAAATAAGTAATTAAATCAACATCTTGGGAAAATGCAACAGTCTTTTTCAAACTCTAGAAAGAAATCGAAGTTTGCATCCGGTAAGTCTGAACAGATTTCTCATCGATCATCTTCCCAAACCAAGAGATTTCAAAGAGCATATAAAAGCAGTATCATTACAACTACATCAGAGTAATTATATAAAGTTCAAGACTTCACAAATCCTCAAAAGAATTTATGCTTCATTTTTATTATTTAATCTTTAAACTTGTAATGATATATTGTGGGACTATGCAGTCGATATAGTAATAAATCTTCTGACATGGTTTTTGAAATGATCACAAGCTTTGGGCTATTACCTGCCTTGAAACTGGCACCAAGTTCATGGCAAAAGAGATACCTTGATGACAGTGAACGGATATACATCAAACTAGAGCAACTTAAGAAGTTTAGTAGTGTCGATAGACACTCTATTGTTAGTTTATGTCTGCATCTATACACTGAAATCCTAAATTTAAAACAAAATTACATATATGTTTGATAGTGGGGTGCACTATCTGGAAAAGTGGGATTGGCTTCTGCAACCTTTCAAAACACACATTTGGTTGCAAACTGCATTATGGAAAATGGCGCTAAATAGTTAAAACCCCAATCTCAATGGATTTCTCATCTTCTAAAACTCATTGACAAGGAAAACGCAAACTACTTACTCCCCTCCCCCCTCCCTCTCTCTCTCACACAAAAATAGATTTCAAGAGGAATATCACTCATAGGTGCCTTCAGTGAGGTGCGCCCTTATTCATTTTAATCAAATAGAAAGAAGAGATTTGGGGAAGAATTTCAAAAATATTGTCAAAGAAAGAGCAATATGTTTTTAGATCGACTCCTTGAATAGATGTGAAATACTCTCTTGCTATAGGAAACTTCTTTCTAAATATTTGAAACTGGTCTCTTGGCAATAGGCCTTGCAATGAATAAGTCTACAATTTGATAAAATTCCGAGGAGAAGGAATTTTAACTTAAACTTCCATGAATATCCGTATTTATTTTGAAGTAGCTAATGATAGTGTTGACTTAAGGCGCCCAATATAATACGAACACCAAGTGTCCAGTATACCAACCCTCCTCTCTCCATATGGATAGAACTATTCTTCATTTCCACAATTGGCACTTGACACTTTCATCTTGCCCAGGGAAGGGCAGAAGAAGGTAGTTTTAATTTGATTACAATGTTATCTGAATGTCTGAAGTGCAATTTGGAAAAAAAACCCAACAACAACGGTGGATAGGAAAAATAAAAAGAGAAGCCAGCAAGAGAAACCAAGAGAAGTTTTTGCAAGAAACAGAAGAAAAGAAAAGGGATAAAGGGTGGTGGTGGGGGGGCGACATTGGAGTGGGAGAAGCAGCAGCCCTTAGTTTACCTCGATCTTGTCAATCCTGTCTTTCAGCGACCTCACGGCTTCCTCCAGCTCCTGGATCATAGCCGGCGAATCCCACGAGAGGTCATCCATGGGCATGGCGTCTTGCCTGGGGACCCCCCAGACGGAGGGGCTATCCTGGAAGCTGAGCTCCAGCCCGTTCTCGCACTGGCTCAGCTTGGTGGTCAGCTCCCGGATGGTCTCCTGGTCGGTGCGGATCTGCTCCTTCTGCTGCTGCGCCGTCTGCCTGAGCTGCTCGGCGGTGCTTTGGAGGAAGAACAGCTCCTCGCTCGCCGCCGCCGCCGCCGCCGCCGGGCTGTCCCCTTGCGGGCTCCCTTCCGCGGGGCACTCGACGGTCAGCGGGGTGCAGAGGAAGCGGCTGAAGAGTTGCTGGTGCTGCTGAGGCCGGGCGCTGGCCAGCAGGTCTAGCACGGAGTCCTGGGAGCCTGTGGAGAAGCCCCCGTAGCTGCTCTCGCCAGCCCCGTGCAGGGCGCCCAGCGTCTTGTCGGCGCCGGAGGCGGGCAAGAGGGCAGAGGCCGCGGCGTTGGAGCCATTGTCAGCACCTTGGAGGGCTCCGGCATGGCTGGCCGCAGGGTAGACGCTCGCGATGATGCAAATGATTGCACCAAGGAAAGCGAGCATCCCTGCGGCCAGCAGCACCACCAGAAACTTCAGGGTGGCAGTTTCCAGGGGGGCCAAAGCCGGAGAGAAATGAAGACCCCCAGAAGGTGGGGAGTGAAGGGAGGAAGGGGAGGGAAGGGGGAGAGAGCGAGAGAGAGAGAGCGCCCGAAGTGATAGCGAGCAAGCAAGGAAGGAAGAGTGGCCGGGACCGCTGAAGAAGCCCTTCCTTGCCTTCCTTCTGCTTCTTGAACCGTGGCTGTTGATTATATCCTGATTGGAGAGAAGGAACGGAGACGTCACCGACTCTTCCCCTCTGGGCTCTTTCCAACTCCTTCCCTGTAACCCTTTCCCGGCTGGTGAGAGAGAAACTTTTGCTGTTGCTTGTCCTGTGTGAGGTAACCAGAAGTTAGGAGACTGGGAACATCAACACCAAACGTGTTAGACTAGGGGTCTCCAACCTTGGCAACTTTAAGGCTTGTGGACTTTAACTCCCAGAATTCCTCAGCCAGCTTTTCCTGTGTGAGGTAGCCACAAGTTAGGAGACTGGGAACATCAACACCAAACGTGTTAGACTAGGGGTCTCCAACCTTGGCAATTTTAAGGCTTGTGGACTTTAACTCCCAGAATTCCTCAGCCAGTTTTGCTGGCTGAGGAATTCTGGGAGTTGAGGTCCACAAGTCTTAAAGTTGCCAAGGTTGGAGACCTCTGGGTTAGACTAAAAAGGTACTATCAGACTCCCATCTTATTTTTGGCTGCAACAGGCTAATATGGCTGTCTTCATATGTGTGAGATACACACTTTTCAAAAGAGCAGAGGAGGGAGGGAGGGAGGGAGGGAAGGAAGTTTTTTCTTTGGTGAAGCAGAGTGAAACTTTCCATGCTGTCTGCAAGTTATTTCCAGTTGAATTCACTGGCACCGAGAGGACAGTGTTGGCCAATCAACTGTTGAGTGTTCCAAAGTGGTGCCATCCATTTTGTTACAGCATCAACATTTTTTTAAATGGAGCAGTATTTATGTTAACAGATGAAAAATGTTCCCGGTTTTCCCTTTCCCCTTAAAAAAAAAAGGTGTGAGATCCAATAATGTACCTTCCATTTTCAGCGAAAGAGGCCGTTTCCCAACAATACTTTAAATATTTATGATAAGCAACAGACCAAAAATTCAAAAATGCAACTCATTCTTGGAGGCATACCAATTTAAATCACTCTGGTAATGTAGTCTTCAAAAAAAAAGTAATCAGTTTAAAATAAATGTTTGCTGCCGCTATTGAGAATAAACTTCAGGTATACAAACAAAAGAAAAAAAATTGGCCCTTGTGTGATACAGATGGAGGGATTCCTTCAGTTTTTGCATGAAATAAAGAGTAAGTATCTCAGTTCTTTGCCCCTTGTTCTTTTACATGAATGTGGCAGTTATTTCTCAGGTTAGCATTCCCTTTTTGGTGTATTTAAGTGCCTATTCTCATTTCTAATAAGCCAGTCTTCACAAATTCAGTCATGGCTGAAATTGCTAACAATGTAATTGTACTGCCAATGACGGTAATTCAAACCTAGTCAGATCCACTCTCCTGTCCTTTCTTCTTACAGTCTTTTCTTCATAAATGTGTGTTTCAGTAATCTATTTTTCTATTAACTACCCAGTATGAAATATTATGAGGGTTTTTTAAGGATCCTTAAATCAATATTTATCAATATCTAACTATAGTTCATGAAATAATTCCTTAATGTACTCTTAAAAACTTTTTTTAAAGGTATAATTATTTTACAGTAAAAAGAGGAGATATTAATATTTTGACGATTTAATGATAATGCTGAAACCATTTATAATTGTGGCCTCTCTTTAGGAGATCTCTGGGTTTAAAATATTATTTTTTGTTTTGTGCAAAAAATATGCTTTACCCTGATTAGGTTTTACTTCATAATTCCATTCCATAATTGCTACTTTATTGTAATAAACCAATTTAACTTTTCCAAATCTTTTAATGACAGATTGTTTCAAGACTGAATTGATGAACAAACTAATTTGTCTGAGCAGATTTTGTTATATTATGCTTCATTTTAAAGACAACTAACTAGCCTGGGAAGAGCTAATTAGAAAGTACATAGGATTGAATTCATTGAGTGTTGAATGTTGAAATGTTGTGATTTCTGCATGTGATACGTTCACTTGCCTTGTAAAGAGGTTTAATTATATCTTTTTTCTGCTTCCTTGCTTTGGCTGTAGCTTGTTTCTTATCTGCACTGTTGTCTTGTATTTTCTCTCTTTCCTATTCTTTCTTATGTAAATTTAGATAATTAGGTCCTAAAAAGATAAAATAATGCATTTCATGTACTGTGGAACAAACCAGAAAACATTATCCTAAGGGATGAAATGCAAGTTGTTTTGATGTGCCCACCATTATCCTCAAAAGAATGTTTTAAAAAACCTGATAAATCATGTAAATATATTTCACTATATATACAGACACACCTTAAACAATACTGTTATATCAGTTCTAGTATAGAACTGATAATTCTATATAGTTCAAACAAAACAAATGAAAGGTTTAGATAAAAAACAGAATTTCTTCTTTATTAAACCAATAAGGTTCTCTTTAGATTGCCTAATTTTTTTAGCTGTTAAAAGGTACTAATCATTAATAGCACAATTATGTGCTTCTCAGGAAGTGGCTTTCTGATGGCAACATTAAGTCTTTAACACGACTTCTTTAATTTCTCATTTTGGGAAACTGAAAGCCTCCAATCTGATGTCAAAGTTCATAACTTGGAGCAACATGGAGGAAAACAGTAATAGCAAAAATCAGCATGTGACAAAAACAATAAAATTCAGGGTATTAGAAAAAAAAAAGTTACCCTAAATGTTCCTAAGAGGAAACCAGTGAAAGTTTTTCTGTGGGAAAGAGGTTGTCTTCTTCCTCCAAGAGATGAAACAGACTTGGAGAACAGCTAGTTGGATTTGACTAAAGAAGTCTAGAAGATGGAGATTTAGCAAATTGGTTTTGTCTGTGTGAAACACTGCCACTTGTAACTAACAATCCAAACACTTCATTTTCCAAAAACCAGCCAGCAGTGTTAAGAATGAAATACTGAAGCAGTAGATGAAGGAACAGGAAAGATACCAGGAAAATAATATGCAGACATTGAAGAAAGAGAACTAATGGGACACCCAGGAAATTTGTAATAATAATAATAGAGATAACCATTTTGAGACATGGGCAAGGAAAAACATCATAAAGGCAGCAAGCAGGATCAGACTCTTACTGATAGATCCTATTATTGAGCCCTTTTAAGGTGAAAAATGAGTATCCTGCAAATTAAAGAGGCAAAACAGAAAAATCTGTTTGCCCAAACTTAAAATCTGCCATGTCCAATTTTACATTTTTTGCCATGATTCAGGTTAATTGTTAAATAAACTCACACAGTCATTAAGTGAATCCAGCTTCCCCCATTAAATTTGCTTGTTGGAAATTGGGAAGGTGACAAATGGCGATCATGTGACTTTCAGAAGTCTACAATCATTATATATAAATGCCAGGTGCCAAGTGCCCAAATTGTGATCATGTGACCAAGGGGAAGCTGCAACAGTCATAAATGCGAGGACTAGTCATAAGTCACTTTTTTCAGTACCATTGTAACTTCGAACAGTTGCTAAACAAATGGTTGTAAGTTGAGGACTACCTGTACTACTTGTTCCACAAAAGCAGCTTTGGCATCTTATTTGACCAAGTTTCCATCTACTCTGTTTCCCCGAAAATAAGACCTCATCGGATAATAAGCCCCATCAGGTTTTTTAGCGCATGTGCTAAAATAAACCCTCCTTGAAAATAAGTCCTCCTTGAAAATATTGCAACACAGCAGCAGCCATGAGGTGACCATGCTCGCTGCCTCCTGCACCTCAAAAATAATAAGACCTCCCTGAAAATAAGGCCAAGTGATTATTTTGGGGGTCAAAAGAAAATAAGACCCTTTTTATTTTTGGGGAAACACAGTACCAACTTCACCTATTTTCTTAAGGCCCATTTTTTCCTCTTCAGCATGGAAAGCCTCAGGCAGCTGCCTTATCACAAAAAGAACCAGGATGCACATGCCAGTGCTGGCCCAGCTTCTCAATCTACTCAAATCTCACAGACAGGGCCTTATTCTATTGATTTTGTCCTGCTATAATACATTGTGCTCTGTCTTATAATTTTATAGCTTGAAAGCCAATTGAGCAGAAAAACTGAAATAGGGAGTACATATATTGCTTAATTTCTCCATGGAGTGGGGAGGGAGATAAATATATCTCCACAAAAACTCTTTAATTCACAAAATCATTTTTTTTTTACTGTTTATCAGTCTTCAAACCCTTTTCTTGCAATGGAGCAACAAATTCATTTTGAGTAATTTCCAAGGCAGAAGCAAATGTTGTGTTCTGGAAGTTTGGGGTTCTTGAGTTTCCAGTCAATGTTTGATACTTCTTAGGATACAGAGAAAGGCACTATGATTCATATGGGACAGATGGTATCCCTATTCAAACACGTTTTCAGGCTATATTTAATTTAGTGAGAACTGGCTGCTGCTAACCTATTCTCTCTTGATATTCAACACATCCTGAATTACTCAAGCTGTACAGTCATTGGCATGACAATCAGCTTAGGAGAAATTAGTGTCATTTCCTATTAATGTAGGTGTACCAGATACTTACACTCTGTGTCATCACTTACCATTCAGTTATCCTTTGAAATGGAAGGAAGGCATTGCTCAGGGAAACAGATATTCAGGAATATTAGCCATAGTAGGCAGCATTATCTGATATCAGTAGGTAGCCTTAGTGTTATATGTTTTTTATTTCAGTATCTTTGTAACTCCCCAATACTTCAACTGGGACATGTACAACAGAATAACTATCATTTTTTTAAAAAAAAAAACCTCAGTTTATAAAAAAAAATATCCTGCATGGCCACCCAAATCCTTAAATTTGGATTAAAAGCATGACAAAAAAATGGCATATTATCAGTTTGACAAAATGCCAGGAAGGGATAGGGAAAAACTTGTTGGAATCACTGCCATAATACTAAAGATTCTTGAGAAGGTTATTTTGGCTTATTTATTACCTATGCTAGACTCCCTTTAACATTTCTCACTTAGATTTTTGTCTAAGTTACTTCAATAAGGAAGTTGTAACAGTATGTATTTTAGTGACATGCACTGCAGAACAGCATCATTTTAACATGCACCAAACAAGAGTAAGGAATTTCTTTCAAGATCTCCATAATTAATACTGGGTGAGTGTCCTAGGTTCTAGGAGGGTGCAGGCCCAAGCAGGATCCAGGGTACTTGGTTGGAAAATGACTTTTTACTGCAAATGCAAAGTATATGAAATGTTTTTTTTTTCTTTCTATCAAAAAGTATCTCTTACTTATTCAGTCTATAAATTGAAGCAAGTAAGACGTGATGCAACTAAGTCTCTGTAAGAATTGATAGGTATAGAAAATTCAGGTAGTTTGAATTTTGACCTTTTTTTTTTACTCTAGGAATAAAAATTTCAAGAAAGCCCTCTCAGTTGGTAAATCTGTACTTATCTTTGACTTGCTGATCCAAGTATTTTTTCCATATTAGGGGTAAGATCAATGTGTAGAATTTAAATGAATGAATTTATAAGATATTAACTTTGGTAAGGTTTACATCATGTAAACTAAGTTAACTGTTGGGAAAGGGAGATATACTGTAATTTGTCACATGTTTAGCTTTATTAACAGATTAACAGAGTTGGAAGGGACCTTGCAGGTCATCTAGTACAACCCCCTGCCCAAACAGGAGACCCTACATCTGCCTCTACCTAGAATTGAACTCACAACCTCCTGCTTGTGAGGCAAGAGCTGCACCTCTAGGCCACAGTAGCAGGTTGTTTGGCCTTTACTTTAGCTTGTTACTGGTTCCAAGATGTTCAGAATTTAATCCTGTAGGCTCAATTTGAAAGTTATTGACTTTACATATATCTTGGACAATATTGAATTATTTGTTCTGTCATCTATTTTAATGCCTGCACTTAATGTTGCAACATATATAGTGTATAGCAGGGGCCTCCAACCTTTGCAACTTCAATGAAATCAAGAGATCAGATCTGTCTTTGGTGTAGCAATACAAGATGGTTGAACATAAAATTGAGACAGATAGCTTGGAATGTAACAATTTATTGGGGTTTCTCTTCTTAATTCCCCAGTTCTGGCATTGATACAATATTCAAGAGCAACAGAAAGAACAAATGTACAAGGATACAAGAATAATTAGCATTACTTCCCCCCACCGCAAACTCAAAGCAATCCCCTTCTCTAATAAAAATGTCAATGGGTGATTAAATCACCCACTGTGTAATGCTTCCCAGCAATCCACTCTAGATAGTTTAGCCAGTTGAACACTGGATTTTAAAAAGCAACCAAGCAAATGCAAACACTATATTTAAAAAGTAATTAAGACAACATAGTATTAGATAACATTTAATTCGTGTACAACTGTTTCATTAAATGCATTTTTCTCATAATACAAAATAGTCATCAGATATATAGCTCTTGTTTTTAAAGCCTATTTGTATGCCAAGAGGTAAGAACTTAATAAATTTAAACTTTAGCTTGCTCTTGACCATAAGGTCTCAACTTTGTAAAAACTAAATGCCTAAGTGTATGCATATTCACTCAAATATCTGAACATTTGTAAGGCCCACATTAATACTTCAAACAAGTTACAAAAATCTTATGTGTTATTAAGGACCACAAATCCATTAATTCTCTTAGAGATTTCACTCTACACGAGCATCAGTTTTGGCAAGATTGAGACCTGGTCTTGGGAAGCCTAACAATGTATGAAATAAAGGAATAAGCACCAATTCTATGCCTCCCTGTAATTAATTGTGCATGTGAAAGTACAAGATTTTCCTTGAATAGGACCAGTAGGACATATTGTGAGATATATTTCAAGCGGTTTGGATAAAACATTCGCGAATTTAGGAAGAATAAAACATTTGGAACGTCACTAGAGCTGTTAGCTATATTAATCTCTGTGTGATAACACTAAGATTATGAATCAAATCTGATGTACTTAGTTGTCCCTTTAAAAATAGTTACATACTTTCCCATCATTTTATTCCTGCATTTTTTTTTAAATTTTGCATTTCAGGACCTGTAAATTTTAGGATTTAAAATTATTCGGGCTTGCAGTATTCAGATTCATTTTTGGAATATTTTGGAGAACACAAGAGTGAAAACATAATCTCTCTCTCTCTACAGATCTTTAAAGCACCAGTACATCACTGAGATGATATGGTAGCTTTAAAGAAATGCAGACAAGTGCTACATTCCTGCTCTTATATGCTCCAAAGTGACTTTTTGGACTGATGCAGTTAGAAAAACTTCTTTGTTATCCAATTATAGAGTATCTACCTTATTTCTGATAAGGTCCTATAAACACTACAGGACTGTCTCCCATTACTAACTGCAGCCTGCAAGGACAGATACAGATAATTGTAATATTTACCTAACTTGATAGAACAGTGATAATGCAGCAGAAACAGGGACTGCTTTCCTCACAATCAAATATGAAAATGGAAAATTTCCTATTTGTTGAAGTGCCTCAAACTATAACAAAACAAGTAAATACATATAACTATTTCCAAATGCTGCCAAATTAAAGAATCTTAACAGGTTCTCTGTTGTCTTCTGAATAATAAATATTCGCAGTTACAAGTCATTCCTATAAGTAGGACTAGTTACGGTAATTATTTGACAGACACAATCTGGGGAATGGGGAAGCATTCTTAGATTAAGGGGAAATCCTTTAATATGGCACAAAAAGTTTGCCAATATGATAATGTAGAGTTTAAATTATGTGCTTACAATATTTTTAAGTGCTATATAAACCAGGAACCAGGTTTTTCATGGTTCTAAATGATCTGAATGAATTCAATCAAAGGAAACATTTACAATAATCTCCCAAGCAGCTTCACCTCTAAACAATAATTTACTGTCCACTGCAAAGATAAAATTCATTTTAAAAACTGTATACTCCTTGGTTTTCTCTTACTTCTCTGTCTTTCCTATTCATATAATACTAGATATGGTCTCTTTCTCCTAAGGTACTCTTTCTGGTAAGTACTGTAAGTAAAACTGCACTGCAGCTGTCTTCTATCTTCACAAGCAAATAATGTGATGCCTGTTCAGACGTCCTCTGCAGCCCTTATGAGGCATGTACCAGATAAGGGTCACTCATTAGGAAATTACGAGATTCAGGAACCAGACATCTCTGGGGCATGCTTCTTCCTTGTCAACATTTTAACTGTGATATTTAGAAAAATTCACGCATAGGAAAAAAATTATCTACTCTACTGACAAAAAAAAAAAGAATGCAACCAGGTATATCCTAAAGGATTTATCTGAGCACTGTAGAATTTTTGTACTTAAATGAGCAATTGCTATTACCACCTGTAGGAAAAAATGGCTTTTTAGATGTTGGACTAGAACTCTCTGCAGGACTGATAATGAAGATGCTGTAAGTTGCATCTGTCAATCCCTAGAGGAATTTAGTTTTCCTAATACCATAACTATTACATTTTCATAATATACATTAACTGAGATTGCATTGGTTTTATTCAGCAAATTATTTTTCCTTAACTAAGCCTTATGCATTTCAATGATCTTACGTGCGTGCATGTGTACATATTCATCCATAGAACACTTATAGATATGTATGCAAATGAAATTTCACAAAAAAGTAGTCTAGAGTTTGCAGGATTCCAAGTTATACAAATTAAGAACAATTGCACATATTTATAATGAACAGGGGCTTGAAATACTCAGTTTCAAATTCACAAGAGTTATTTCAAGTTTAAAATGGATTATGTGAACTATTCCAGAATTATTTTGAGCTGAAACCATTTCAAAGTCAAGGAATAAATCTTGGGTATCAAAGAGCTCACATTGATTTTAAAATACCTCTGGAATGTTCAGAATTGTTTCATACTTAAAATATTTTGAATCTGAAACCTTGTGCACCCTCCTCCCTAAAAATAATACATGATACTGAAAATACACTATCATTACTCAGAATTCAGCTAAGAACTAATTTTGACATTTCCCCCTCAAACGTTGCTTACAGTTAGCAATTTAAAAAGTAATTTAAATAATCCAATATGTTTAGATGCTGAATTGCAAATAATCCAATATGTTTAGATGTTTACCAATTGCAAAATTCCAAACTTGGAGAAGTTTTGAATTTTGATTCTATGTCAATGTCAAATCAAGATACATAGATGCAGGATAACTTCATCTACCTTTGAGTTTTAGAAGTCCCCTCAAAGTATATAGTACAAAAAATATTCAGGACTTGGTATAAGCAAAGGGATGTACAAATTATATTGGGGAGCCTGTAGCTTAATAGCAACACATTTTGTGGAATGGAAGCTTAAGTTCAGTCTCAAGAATTGCCTATTGAAATCTCTCTGTCTCACAGAGATCATGCCCATAAGTATAATCAGTACTCAGCCAGACTGAATAAACCGCTAACAACACAGTATAAGGCAGTTTAATGTTTTTAACATCATTTAATCATTCAGAAGTAACACTGATAATCTTTAACCCAATAAAAACAGATCATATATACCAGTAGGTCAGATTAGAGGTTGCATCAAGCTGAAAAAAAGTCATGTGGGGAAGGAGAATTTTCCAATCCCAACTTCATCGCTTAGGATTCTCAATCTGTAAGTTAAGTGAAAGCTACCATTTAATTAGGGAAATATTAAAGAGAAGTATAAATATTCAGAAGTGTTTATAAGCACTGAGAACAGCAAGTTTCTCCTCTTCCTCTTAAAACCAATTTCAACTAGAGTAAAAGGAGATCTCGAAAATAAAACTAAACAGCTTATACATCACAGCATTCTTTTAGACCACAACTAGGTATTCCTAGTTCTCAAAATTATGATCATACTACTGGCCCAAACTGTCTTTGTTATCACAAAGCTTGGTGGAGGGTTAAATGGAGGATTATCTATATATATATACATAGTACATATACTTATATTGAAAATATCCCAGCTTTGCACCATCAGCAGACAGTCATAAAAACAGCAAAGCAAGCAATACTGGAACATGAATGCACCAGGCAAAACAGTGCAAGGCCTTGGGGCAAGAAGCAAGGAGTGCGAACAGAGACACGATGGTAGTGGAACCTGACCAACTAGAAATACATTCCAAATCTATTACATTACTTACCCATGACCCAACAGGAATCCTACAACTGTTGGATCCCAACATTTTCCCATTTACTTCATAATCGTAATTCCCCAACGGGGGCAAGTGGTGAATTCTCTTCACTATTTTATTTTCCTTTCCATATTAATTACCCAAATCTAGGCTTTATAGAAGATGGAGAGAAGGAAATGCAGCAAAGAAATCAAATTTATTCTAAACAGAAAAAGAAACACAAATCTTACACTGACACTCAACTCAGTTAGTACTCCATCCCTGTTAAATAGAAATTAAAATAAAGGGATGATTCTTCTGTAATTTATTTCAGATAATTTATATAAGCACCCATCTCATAAGCAGCAGCTCTGGGCAGCTAACATTATTTTAAAAATCAATTAAAAACAACGGATCACAATAATATACACAGAGAGATAATCTTTAAATGGGCAGGACTGAGTTATTGAGCAACAAAAAAAATCACCTTGAGATGGATCCACAGAACCTGAAGAGTGGCTTATTGTTGCCATACTTTAATCTTTCATATATCAAGTCAACCAACAACCTAAGGCTGTGTTATAGTTGGATTTATCTCTGGAAGGCATCTGGGAACACTCAGGAGTATGAATACAATATCTGTCTGCAACGTCATACGGTGGCTGTGACTTTTCTCAAGATCATGGGAGCTGCCACATGATAATGAGAAAGAATACAGCTACTTTAAGGAGACACAGAAAGTCTTATGTGCCACATAGCTGTAGAAGCATTCCCTTCTCTAGTCTCAAGATCTCCAAACAGGTTGAATCACAAGCCTTCTCAGTGTTAAGAGTGTAGTCTTATCTATCCAGAGGGTATAAGAAAGTTTGATTAGTATGGAGTGAAATAGTAATCTCAGTGAACAAAGATATCATAGTTCAACTAGTAAATAATAGCTGACAAAGCTTTTCTCAGAGTGAATAGATGAAAAATAGTTATCTGTAAAATACAGGCACAAATCTGGATACAATAGGGAGCAGTAGTATGTTTCCTTGGGAATACAGCTAATATTTCTTCTTAAGTAGATTTCAATTTTCCATTAACCATTGTTGCAGGTTATGAGACATTAAAAATTAAGAGCCAAAACAAAAATGCAAATTTCCATGCAAGCAAAAACATCAAAATTATAACAAATACCATATACCACTACACTAGAACAGCTATCCTTTCCCATTCTTTTCCAATGCCTGTCCTATAATTTCCACATCAATGATCTGATCTGTATTTGTCCATATGACTAACATGGTAGTCACTCATTTAGGTTACAATGACTGTAATAGAAAATTTAATATTGGCATTAATGTTACACTGCCATTGGGTTGTGTGAATTCTTTCCTAGCACTTATTTACACTCAGCTTCTACAATTAGCACTTCATAGGTGATTGGGCAATTGTGAATTACGTGCATCATATTGCCCTTTCATTATATATTTTCCTTAAATATTTCAACAGTATATTTGATTTGCAAGGCTATGCTTGCTTTTTTCATCTCATTTTCCTCATGTCTCAGGATGAAAATAATCACTATGGTCCAAGCCACCAGAATTAGTATAGTGCAGTTTTTTCTATGTTGTGGTTCTCCAACTTTTTTACACACTGTAACTACTGAATGACGGGGAATATTGGGTGTTGCAATTCTAACGCATTTGGACTATGCCAATGTTGGGGAAATTGCTTTAGTTTTACTTTCTTCAAGAAGGCCCTGATCATATCTCTTAATGTAGGAAAGCTATTACCCACTTGTAAACATCTTGCTTATATAAGTACGAAAGATGTAACATGGATTGCGTTAGAAAGAATTTATGGTGTTACAACTTCAATATCAACAAACTGACTTTATCATTGAACGTTTTGCCAGATTATAAGGGTATGTTTCCTTCACAGCTACCAAACACACATACGTCTTGCTTGTCAGAGATCCCAGATCTTACTGAAAACCACAAAGCAGCAACATGTCCCATTCAATTCAGCAGATCATCATGAAGTACAACTGATAACTTGCACGAACAAGTTAATAATAAAATGCCACATAGTCCTGCCTGACAAACAGAACAAGGCTAAATTCTGGCTTCATAACTATGGAAAGAGGCACTCTCCCTACTCCTTCAAGTTAAGGGTAAAAGAAGGAAGAATTTTCTCTAAGATAAGGATTTGCTTCCTCAGTTTGGAAGCTGCATCTCTTCTTACATTCTTTGCTCTTCCTTTCCAATTTAAATTATCTGAATGCCATCCTCTACCACTCATAATTGTAAAAATACTCTTTTCTTTAAGGACCAGCTAATATCACTACATTTGTGCAATTACTGCATTTAATATTTTTAAATCTCTATCCTCTTCTGTCTGTAAAAATCTTCTCTTTTTAAAAAAAAAAGAACTTTTCCTTTTTTCTTTTTTTCCCTTTTATTTGCAAAACTAGTCTTCTTTCTCAATCCCCACCCCATCTAACTCTCCTAATAACAAAAGTGGCCACAAGCATGGTACAGATACAAAGAAAACCTATACATACAACTCACACGGCATCTTTGCAGACTGTATGTATAGAAGGGCTTTTATGCTTTATCATATAAAGAGAAATTAAGATTCAAGGTAATAAACAACACTCAAATCATTAAAACACAACAATAGCTCTATATTACCCTCTAGTGGTTTGACTGCATCATGGAACTAGGTTTTCTTTTAACAGAAAAGATCAACACAATTTGCTTTTATAGAGCATATGCCAAATTAGGAAGGGAAAAATAATCTAAGGCAAAAACAATCTTGCATTTCAATATTACACATAACTGATCTCCCCCTGCCCTTAAAGGAGATGATTCTTTCTGATGTGAAGAAATGTTCTAGCTCCTGGACACAGGCAAAAGCAACTAGGCTGGTATGTTACAGAACCCCCAAATTAATTAGAAGCTGCTAGGAGGCTATTTTATAGTCCAAACAGCAGGCATTTCTTTGCATCAAACTGGCTCAAATCCCTTACACCTCTGTGAATTAATTACTCTAGTTCACAACCTTAGCCCATTCTTAAAATAGTCTGCTGGTTGTAATGAGATAGAAGAGATAATAGCAATACAACCAACAATTAGCACCATATTCTATTTTACCAGACTGGCTCAATAGCAACCTGCCAGAGATTTCTTACTCAAACACCGCTTGTTTAAATATTTTTGGCTAAATCTCCAATGATCAGCACAAGCAAGGCAAAACTAGAGAAATCTACTAACTGCAAATGCTATTACTCCAAATGGATTTAAGGAATAATAATTACAGTGAAGGAGCATACAACTTCCATTAACTCAAGAGCTACATCAGATGCAACATGTGACATACAGAAATGGGAAAGGCTAGGCTCCATTTGGGAGAAGGGATTCAGGAGTACAGTAGGTGCTATATTAGTATGTTGAATTTTAAAACAATAATTGCATTCCTTAAAACACCTAAAATGAAGAAAAAGGCCCACATTTTTAGCCCCACAAGAGAGACGCTGGAGGGCCACATGCAGCTTTTGGACCATAATTTTTCCACCCCTAATTTACTTCTTTTCATTTTTAAACACTTGCTACAGTGGCAATTATAGCAATGGAGGACTTGTTATTCAAGCAGCTTGTAATAAGTCCTAGAAGTTTCAACCTTTGACTTTTCCTCAAACACTTTTCATGTTATGAAAACAAAAAAAGATCCTTATTTGTTTTCCATTTATCATAGTAAAGAACAAGCGCGTGGAGGACATTTTTATGCCTTAAGAGGCAGTAAACAGGTTAGTTTTAAGCAAATATACCTCCTGAGCAAGTATTTAGTGCATAAAATGTATACCCAATATCTTAATGTTAAAATGATCATAAAAGAGAAAGGAAAAATTATTTCATCTCCTTCTTTCATTTTCTCCAGGCATACACTCCACTATTTCTAGTAGTTGATCTCTTTTTGGATGGAATAAAATCAAACAAAACCTGTTTGATGCATTTGGAGGAGCTTTATGTTGAAATCAGCCAGTTTTTTAAAGACTAATTTTTTTTCATAATACCTCTAAAAAAGGTAAAAACCATATTCTATGGAAACTCACAGAAACAAAAGTGACAAGAGACTCCAGGGAACAAGGGGAAATGGGCCAAGAGATTGTGTGCTAAAGTATCTGAAGAGTTTCCTATTGAAATTCCTTTTTACAATGGCTATCTAATTTGTTTCTAACAAAATGCCATAAAAATAAACAATTGTAGAATTGACTATTCAACCACCCTTATATTTCCTCTTGAAGTTTCATAAAATAATTCTATTTTTCTCTTAAAGTCTTTTTTAATACAAGTCTCCCTGTTCTCTCCCTATTATATATCTCTTTCCTCAGCCCAGCCCAGCCCACCCATCTTTGAAGCCATTAAAATAAACTCTCATGATAATGCCTCCTATTCTTCTGAGGCAATGTAATGATACAGCTTGTCTTGCTGATTTCACAAAAAATTACAAACAGTGAATTCCAAAGCATGCATCTGTGGAATAACAGAAAGCCTTGGAGTTATATATCAGTGGGAGGAGCATGGAGGTAATAACCCTGCACACCTTGTAGAGTTCATTTTGAAAAATAAAAATAAAAGACACTAAAGAGAATGCATGACTGGATAACAGTAAAACTTGAATATTTCTTCAATATTTCCTGCATTCAAGCTGTCAGAAACACAATGCTTAACATCATAAACTTTGCTTTTGGTAGGCATTTATGTATAGACACTGATATATAGGACTCTTAACACGTATCAGCTCTCAATCTTTTTTCTAACAAAGTTCTGATTTCTTCTTAAGCATGAATATAAACAAATGGAATTCTGAAAAGTCCTTGAAGGAAAGAGAGGAATGTTAAAAAGAAAACATAGGGGGAAGGAAAAGTGTGAAGAAATCCTTTCTAATGGAGAGAATGAAATTAAATAACTGCTTTTTAAAACCTTATCAATCAAGCAGTAAATGCCACAGTATTTGCAGCAACAGGATTCACATATAGTTAATAAACTTTAAAAGAACAAAACAAAATGAAACAAAACAACAACAACCCCTAAGCAGAATCTTAAAAGATAATTGTTCAGACTGGAACATAGAGAAGAGACATGCCTTTAAGAACAAGAGTTAGTTATTTCAGTGACAGCATAGCATGCAGTTGAGCCCTTAAGAATTACCTCAAACACATCCTTCCCATCATAATGTAACAATGCATAAATAGTTTGCTGGACAACACTACATACATACCCACATGTGCCACTACTAACAAATTGAAGGCATAGTATAGGGGAGGAGAATTTTGCATCAAAGCTGGAACATGTGACAAAAGAATTATGAAGGAGAAAATTGAAGCAATACTTCAGCGAATGTTAGTCATCAATATATGGAGTCATTGTTCCTAACATTTGTAGGTGGTGGAGGTGGAGGCAATCTAGCAAAAGCAACTACATTACTTGCTTACAAAGCAGAGTACTCAGGTTTCAGTAAGAATGAATTAAATGAAAGGAAGGTATGGCAAGTGGGTGGATGGGAAGAAGAGGCAAGCATACACTAAACATACACAGTCTCCCAACAAACATACCAAGATCCAAGAGACATATAATAAATGTTTACAATATGTTCTTAGCACCTTTGGTTGGCAACTGTACAGGCAACTTGAAATCTTGGGAACTGCAGAAATGAATGTTCTTCCATCTCTTTTACCGAGAGAAAAATAGAAAGAAGGAAAAGCACAAGCAAGCATCTTTTTCCTACTTCACTGACATAAAACTAAATATACCAATGTAAATAAGAATAGTGGGTTGCATCTCAATGCACTTTTCTAAAGGAGCATTAGGCCCCACTTTTTTTGAAATAAGGTTACAGAAAAAATAAAACTCATACATCTGATATGTAAAGAAGAACAAATGATGCAAGATAAGATTAACAGCTTCATAAGACTGAAGCAACTTTAGCTTAACAGTAAAAAAAAAACAAAATGTATTACAATCAGGAACTATTAGAGATATAGTTCAAGGCTAATGAAAACAGGAAAATGGGCCTAAGCCATATACAGAACAACCTTATTTGCACTTCTAATACATGCACAGTGGAACAATGTTCAGAAGTGCATTGCAGGATTAGGCACAAGCAATCTCTATCAAGTTCTGTAATGGTTTCTAAATTCTGTAGCAGTTTCCAATAACTATGGTGACATTTTCCTTGGATGCTGTCAATCCAAATTATCTTTGTCAAATCACAAATATTCAGGAAAGGTGACAGGAATAAAGTGGCAATTCACAGAAAATAAACTCCCTACTTTGAATTTGGCCAAAGGGTTACTTTTTTGTTTTGTTTTTTGAACACGAGGGGAAAATATATCACTCACTTAATATACCCACCATTCTCCCAAGCACTTATTTACCAGTTCCTGTCAAATAGATGCAATTTTTGAAGACCTCCAAATATGCACAAAAGGAAAATTTATTTCCCAGCATGAGTCCTAACAGTCGTGACATTGGAGAATTTCAAACACATCTATTTCCATTCCTCTATCAACTTAATTTCCAAGCAAAATGAGAAAGAATAGATGAGAAGGAAAGAGAAAACAAGCATTCATAGCATGCATGGTCTGCAGTATAGCCTCCTTGTCCCCTCCCCCTCCCCCAACATTTGTGAAAGAGGAATACACCTCTTTATTTGCTGCCTCCTCCTCCACCACCAACACCACCTCCAGCTGCTGCCACTTTTTCAAAATCTTCAGCATTGCAGAATTCCTTGATTGTGACCGTTAATAGATTGCTGGTGACATCAGTAACTACCACATTAGAGCATGGAGACATTTCAGGTCGCCAATCACCAGCCTCCTGTTCTGGGTCAGAAGACAATGGAGATGATGGGATCTGACCTACTCCATTCCCTCTGGAAGGTGACTGCTTACTGGTCACTGCTGACTCAGGTGGAATTGACAGATCGAGGACCTCAGATTCACGCCAGTCAGGAATGGCAGGATTTAGAATCTCGGGAAGCAACTTTGGTGGGGAATCATCTGGATCAGATGAGGAGTGTGGAGCTGGTGAGGGGCAGTCAGAGGAGCTGGAACTGCGGACATCATAGGCAGAAGAGCCCATGAGTCCACAAGAAGCACTTTGAGAACCTCCTGCCTCTGTCTTCCCCTCTAATGATGGGGTTGGAACAGATGGCTTGTTATACAGAGGGAAGCTTCCGAATTTCATGTGGCGGATCTGATTACGAAGCATGCTCTCACTAAACTTCTTGCTCTTACCAATTACACGATTTCGGGAAGGGATCTTAGAGCGTGCCAAGTTGCCTCCCCCACTTGCTCCTTTGCCACTTTTATCAATGACTTTCAGATTGAGAATAATACGACTACGCTTGGGCTCACGAGGTTTCACTTTGCGGTTGATGATGCGTACAGTCTCTGAGAAAGGAGAGACAGGGGGGCGTATGCCAGTACTCCCACCCATTCCACTGTTTTGTGGATCCGGGCGGGGCAATGGGCGCCGAGACATACGGTGGCATCTTCGAATGTCCTTCTTGAGCCGGTGCACTGCAGCACTGGAGTGCAGTTTCGGTGAGACTGTACTAGAACTGGGCTTGACAGAAAAATGTACATCCCCAATGTGTAGGGCCTCTGCTTGGGCCCGAGCCTGCAGTAGATGGGATAAAATGAAAAACATAGTTAGATTGGAAGAAAATATATTCTATGTGCTAAAGTCCAGGATCTTTAGAGTTGGGAACACAATTCTAAATACAAAGCCAAAAAAGATGAAGTGAAGAATGAGTTCTGGATTTCTAATACAGCTTCCTTGTAGTTCAAATTAAGAAGGCAGTTTTGCCTAAGCTTAGTCTAACCTAAATATGATATTGTTAGCATCAGGGAAATCCCAACAGGACTGTATAAAATATATATTTATTTTTTAGCATACTAGGATATTAAGGAACACAAAGAGTCAAGGGTTTATGTTTACTAAGTAAGAGTGACCCTAGATTAGGTAACCTTGATGCATGCATTTGAACCCAGCAATATAGTACAAATTAGTTTGCCCAAATTAACAAAAACACAAAGACTTACAAAATTAACAGTTCATAGGACAAGTAGTTTCTGTGAATATACTGTTAGCTAAAATATTCTGACATCACTAGAATTTTCGTGGACATCCTTTTTCAGACAATCCAAAGAAATCTTTGATCTTAACTACACACTAGAGAAGTGAGACAGGATATAAATTTTTATTTATTTATTTATAAATTTATTTATTTATAAATTTATTTATTTATAAATTTATTTGCCATCTATCTCTCTGTGAGGTTCCTCTAGGTGACCATACTAATATCTGTTGGAAATAATGTCAAATTTGGATAAAGACACTGTTAAGCAAGAAACAGTATTTCAAGTAGAAATATTTAACCATTAAAATGTAATTTATTGTCATAAAAATAGTTAGGAAAATACAGTAGGCAATTTGCTACAAATGTAAGATCTGGAAACTGTTTTGATTTTAATAAACATCTATCTACTCTTTGATCCATGGATGACTAGCAACAGCCCATAGACAGATTAAATATGATCTTTTAGATAGTGTCAATCATTGCCTAGCCACTTGAAAATGAATCGACTCCTGCAAAAACAAGCAATGTAATGAAATGCACTTTTCCAGGATTTGCAAAAATATTATTTCTGATCCTAAAAACATCGTAATGTACTTAGCAACAATCATTAATCTTTTAGACGTATCTTCTCTACTTAATACTATGCTGGAAAAGCCACTGATTATCATATAGAATTAAGACTGCAATGGCATCCAGTTACTGTTCAGGTTAAGTCAATTACAGGTACTTTTCACTTACATTTCAAAGTTATGATGGATCCCCAAAAAGCTAGAAAATCCCTCACACAGAAAACTGGTTTATGGTTCTATAAACCCCTCCCCTCCCATGATCGCATAGCCACATTTCAGGCATTTGGCAACAGGTTCACTTTTGTGGCTAGTTGCAGTGTACCCTGGTCACATGACTGCAATTTATGGGTTTTGGCAGTTTCTGGCTTTTTCAGCCAGTTTTTGGCATAAAAATGCCATAAGAATAAATGGTTTTGCTAAACAATTGTATCATTTGCTTAAGGATGTTGTGTTTGCTTAATGACCGCTACAAAAAAATATGTAAAATCATGTTGGTCACATGGGTGCCTCAACTTTACAACTCTCATGATTTACTATGGAAATTCTCAATTAGAGTTGTAAATTAGAGAGGGCAAGTCTGTCAAGATCCTTTTGCAAAGCTTGTCTTCTGGGGTTTTGTCTATTCCTATTAGCTTAGTGTCTATTCCTTCATCTAAATCATTTATGAAGATACTGAATAACACTGTGTCCAAGTCAAAACCTTGTGGTACCCCACTCCTTACTTCCCTCCATGTAGTAGGATAACTTGTGAATGTTTAAACATGTAGTAAAGACTTTAATTTATGCTGATATATGACCATAATAAACATAATAAATATAAAGACCATAAAAAACCATTGGTTTTTTTTATTTAAATGATTTATAAAGCTGCCCATCTCACAGTAGTGCCTAAACTAGCATACAGTGTCTTTATAATTTTCTTGATAACAACATAACAATTATTTACCACTTCTACTGGCATTTGTAAAAATCTGTGGTTTTCTGGTGATCTCTCTTCCAATGATAATTAGGAGTAACTTCTTTGCTTTTTAAAAATTAAACAGCTATCACATTCAAAATAAGGTCAATTTTTAAAAGCCTGATAAATTAAAAAGGATGGCTCATAGCCATTGGTCAGTGGCACTGAAATGTAGGATTGGGTGAAACAAACTTCTGTTTTGTCATCACACCGTTCACAGCATTTAACAAATGACAGTTTGTCAGATTTATCAGTTAGAGACTGTTTTCAACCATAAGAAGACCAAGTAACATTTGATTTTTATTTATTCCTTTCCAATTTCACTTTTTAAATATTTAGACAACAGAACCCAAAAACCTTAACCAACCATCAAGTTATTAAACAGAAGTTACCTTTAGCAGAAAAGTTTTAGGCTTAGGTCCTCTCTTCTTAGGTCCATAAAGCTCACGCTCACGTTCCCTTGTTGAAGGTGGGGAAAAGAAATGAAAACTTTTTTTTTTTTTAAAAGCCCAAACACGAACAATTTTAAAAGAGAACGTATTAACTTCCTGACTACAGGAAATAAAGCCACAGCGATCCCTCCTCTGATTTTTCAAGACTTCAACTCACTTTTGCTCAAAGGCTGCGATCAAGCGAGAATCTAGGATATTTTCCTCGGGTTCCCAAGTGCTGTACCTGCAGAGAATTCAGACGAACAGAGCGGGTGACACGGCGTTCATGTGCCACCGAGGAGTTAGCGGAGGGAGTGGTGGTGGAAGGGGGACGGGAGAGGAGACAGCCAACCGCCCATTGGCCCCCTGGGTCTGATCTCCCAGAGGGAAGGAAGGCAGAGCGCCAGCCCGGCCAGGCCCCGAGAGGCGGGAACGGGGCTTCGCGCGGAGAGGTTGGAAGGCAGCAACTCACTTGATGGCCCAGCCTTTCCATTTCACCAGGTATTCGATGCGTCCCTGCAAAAATACGTGGGCGGAAAGGAAGGAGGGAGGGAGGGAGGGAGGGAGGACGGGCGGGTGGGAGAGCGGAGAAAGAGGGGGAAGGAGGAAAAAAAGGAGCGGGTTAGAGAGGGTGGCAGCGGCAGCGACCTCAAGGCGAGCCCCGCCGGCCCGCAACTCACCTTTCGGATCCGCCGCTTGATGATGGATTCGGCCGCAAAGACCCGCTCGCCCACTGCAGAGAGCTCCATCTTTGCCTCAGCCTCAGCAACAGCAGCACCCACAGCCCATAATAATCCCGCCCGCTCCCTCGCCTTCCCTTTCTCCTTCTCTCAGGGCTGGCTGGCTGAGTGACTGGCTGAGGCGGGCTGTTGGCGGCGGCGGCGGCGGTGTTCCCGCGACAGCGGCTCAGAGCGATTGAATCGCGCACACGCGCGAGGGACGGGAATGCGCCGGCGCACGCGCGCAGGCCATCTTCGCCTCGGCGCGCGCTCGCCCGCCTGCCGAACGCACGCGACCGGAGGGAAAAGGGTACGTGCCGCGAGCCAAAAAACAAAAAAAGCCTCCCCCCCACCTCACCGTTTCACGTTCGCTGCCGCTTTGAGAGTCCGTGCCTCCTTCGCCCCCACCCACCCCGGGCGGGGGGAAGCCGGCAGGGCGCAAGCGCGGGCTCTTAAAGGGTCCGCGCTGTTGACTTCCGAGCACAAAAAAAAAGAAAAAAGGGACGTGGACGTGCGAAGAGCGAGAATAGGAAAGTACAGGGTGGACTCGCTCGCAGGGGTAGCGCCCCCTTCTCTCCCCCCTGCCCGAGTAGGTTTCCTGCTAGTCTTTCCATTTTCTCAGCGAGCGCCTGTCATTATTCATAGCTGTCATTTCCTCCCCCTCCTCCGGGCAGTAGCGATCTTTCTCCTGTGGCAATTAAAAAACAACTTACGATGTTATTCATATAAAATGCAAATAGGTGTTAGGAAGCATTGACTCCCAGATGGGTCTTCTGCTTCAGAGACACGTAACTTATTCGACCCAGTGAAGATGAGAATCAAGCCATGTTTTCGCTTCTCGGCTCGTCTTGACGTTCGGACTCCCTGCGGGGAGATGAGATGAGGGTGTAGCGTCCAAAACATTGACAAAATCGAAAAAAGTGGCTTCAGCAAAAGAGGATAATGAGCCTCAAGGATTGGATTTGTCATCCTGTCTGCCGGTTTTATTTGATCTTGAAATTCGGCTTAGTTAAAATTGAAGAGGCAAAACAAAGACAGTAGAAACCTGTATCACAGATGTCCGTAAAAATAGAATAGCCTTGCTCATATCACGTTGCTATAATAGAAATAGAATAGAATAGATTTCTTTATTGGCCAAGTGCGATTGGACGCACAAGGAATTTGTCTTTGGTGCATATGCTCTCTATACATAAAGAAAAATAGAATACATTCATCAAGAATCATAAGATACAACACTTAGTGATAGTCATAGGTTACTAATAAGCAACCAAATTATACTAGGAAACAAGTAAAATAATATAAATTGTAAAGACACAAGCAACATGGTTATAGTCATAAGTAGGGATAGGTACTAGGAAGGAAGAGAAGAATAATACATTCTCTCCCTCCTAAATTGTAAACCCCCCTACTTCTGGGTATTTATTTGCTGTATGTTTATTTGTTGGGCATTTATTTGCCTTATAGGCTGCATTGTGGGAAAACAGGAAAAACAGAACAAAAACAACAAAACAAACGAAGATATTCAGATAAGCTATTCATATTTTTTTTCTTTTAGCCACCAATCCATAGTGAGTAAACCAGCCAACTATTTGTTGTTAAATACAAAATTCTGTGCTTGGACACATTAGGGAAAAATGGAAAATAAAGCAGTGTAAATATTATCCTTATATAAAAGTGCAGTGAGCCTTTATCTTGAGTACTGTGTTTAGTTTGAGTACTGCATCTGAAAAAGGATCTTAGAAAGCTAAAAAAAAGAGTGATCAACATTTTAGGATGCTCCCTTGTTCCTTGTATACTTTTTAAAAATCTTACTGTTTGTACTGTATGTGGACATGTCACTTAGGATTTCTGAATTGGAACAAAATATACCCTGTAAATAACAGGTACAACCTTTAACAAGAAGAAAAGTAAATAAGAGGAAATCTTGTTTTTCCTTTTTCTTCTTTCTTTCCTGTTAAAGGCTGGATCTCTACACATCTGAGTGAATGCCTTCAACCTCTACTATTGTTAAGGAAAAGAACCTATGTTTGTGTAGAAGCATACCAAATTAAATGTCAGGGATTTATCATTGATAAAAGGTACAACTTATTTACATAATATATAATTTGGAATGTGCCACCATCAAATACAGTGATAAATGCCAATTTAGACTCTTTTAAGGGGCAGCTGAACACATTTCAAAGGTAAGTATATGATTAATGGTTTTAGTATTGAGAGCTATTTGTGACCCCAAAAACTGTTGCCAGCCTACTTTGCATATCAAATGCTGGAAAGCAAAAGATTATGACTTTCGTCTTCATGTTTATGAGCTTCCTGACCTAATTGTCTACAGATGTTTTGATCTACCAGGGCTACTTATAAGTCTTTAATTCACAACTGTCTTTTTAAGGTGTGTTTTGGGAGTAATCTGTAGTAATAAAAATTCAAAAAGAGTTTCTGATCTATCATACTTGATCAATGCATGCACGTGATCAAATCCAGCATGTATTTGCAACGAAATGGATCAAACTGGACACATCACATGGTGGATAAAGCTCTTTAAAACCCAATAGTGATCCTGTTACATAAACTACCATTTGTAATTCAGAAAGTGGCACCTAATGCTTAAAAACAGTACAGGCTTCTTTATGTACAATGAAGTGGTTACTGTCATGACTTGCCTAATTTCTTGACACCATGTATAGCAATTAAGGGCTCTGATATGCTTCAAAGATATTTGACTACATTGCCAAAGCAATCAGCACTCTGGAGAGCTCTTGGCACCTTGTTTTGTTTACAAACTGTAAATACTCTAAAAAGAAAGCGCAAAAGGAAATTAAACTTGCAATCGCTGTAGTATGAAATTGATGAAAGAATTAATGGATAAAGGTTAAAGGAGCTATGTAGGGTTTCATACAGCCTAGAATAATCTGTAGGTCCTCAGATTCTTCACCTGAGGAAGAATCCATATACAATACATGGATTTTAAAAAAATCCTGAAATGAATATGATTGCTTGGAGTAAAAGAGCAGTCCCAACATTCAGAAAAAAAAGACTCAACAGGTCTCAGCAGGCACCCTAAGCCTAACAGGTCTTCGTGGTCTCTTGCAGCTGTGCATGACTCCAGGGGGATGCTACTCTAGAGCAGGGGTCCCCAACCTTTGCAACTTTAAGTCTGAAGGACTTCAGCTCCCAGAATTCTCCAGCCAGCAAAACCCCATCATTAGGACAAGATTATTATATGTGCAGAGGTAGAAAGATCTAACACTACCCACTACAGTTGGTGAAATTTACAGATCTTGTTGAAATTGGTAGACTTCTTTGATTAGAGAAGATATTATCTACATGTATTGGTGACTGGAAGCCTCTTACACACTTTTCATATAAGAATGAATACAGCGAAGTTGTGATTTATGGTTTTGATGATTAGACAGGATAGATTATAGAAAGAATAATACATTGTAATTTTAGAGAGATTAAAACATACTTCTACTTAATAACCACTATGCAGAATATTGGAAGCCACTTCATTTCCCCCCTATTTTTCTTCAACTTTTCTTTTCTTGCAGTTTTTTTCTTTCTTACTTTATATTGGTTTGTAATAGTTTTTTGTTATTTATTTAAATTTCCTATTTCGTAACTACTCATTGTTTATGGAGACTTTTATTTTCTTGTTTAAGTCTTAATAAACAATATTTTAAAATTTTTTTTTAATTGAAGTTTTTATAATATTTTACAATATTTCACCCAGTGCTATACAAGACAAAAGGAAGAGTTGGTTTCAAGTGTCTTCTGTTATCTTTAAGATCTCCAAAATCCACGTTCTCTAGGTACAGGCGTCAAGGCATCCAAAGTTCCAAGTGCATAGTCCACAAATGGCTTCCAAGTCTTCCAAAAGATATCTTTTTTATAAACCCCCTCTCTGAATTTAATATCACACGTCATTTTATCATTTAAGGCTAATTTCCACATTTCACAGAACCATTCTTCTATTTTAATATTTACCTCTATTTTCCAATATCTTGCTATTACAATCCTACCCATTATAATCATAATTCTAATCAATTCTTTCTCATGTTTTGTTAACTCAGGTTCATTAATTATCAATAACAATATATTTTCTGATCTCAATATTATTATTCTTTTCATCATTTCACCCATCGTTTTTTCTAATTGCTGCCAAAACTTTTTAATTTTCACACATTTATACCACATATGTTCATAAGTTCCCACTTCCATATTACATCTCCAACATTTATCGCTCATTTTTTTATCTATCAATGATAATCTTAATGGGGTCCAATACCATTTCCAAACAACCTTGAAATTATGCTCTTTAATCCTTATAGACAAAGTCCTCATGATTCGACTCTTCCAGTTCTCATTCCAATCCAAATCCAATATTTTAATCTTAAGGTCTTCCTCCCAATTCCTTTTCATTACCATTTGTGGATTTCCATCAAAATTTATAATCTTATATATCTTACTAACGAGTCCTTTTAACCCAATTTCATCTTTAATAATTTGAGATACTAAACTTTCAAATTTAGTTTTACTTCTATCTATTTTACATATTCCCTTTACTTTCATAGTCCATTTTTCTACCTGTATTTTTTCGAACCAATTCAACTCCAATCTTTGAATTACTTTTTTTTTCTACTCTCAATTCCTAGAGCTCTTAACCAATTTACTATATTTCCTATAGGAAATATTTTAAATTTTAATAAAAATCATTTCCCATAACTTTTCCTCAAAGTAATAGAACTTTCCTTCATAGCTTTCCAATTTTGTTTAATTCTATAAAACACACAACTTTTTCCTTTGTTGTAATAGACCAATAGTACATTAAAATTCCTTTGAATAGATGTGATAGTTGACTTAAATAAGTCATGGCTTAACTGGAGGTTAATTCACTGTTCACTCCAGGAGTTCAATTCTCACTGGCTCAAGGTTGACTCAGCCTTCCTTCCTTTCGAGGTCGGTAAAATGAAGACCCAGATGGGTTGGGGGCAATATGCTGACTCTGTAAACTACTTAGAGAGGGGCTGTAATGCACCATGGAGCAGTATATAAGTCTAAGTGCTAAATGATCAATAACATCCTGAATTCTGATGTAGAAGATCAGTGATAGTTTTGCCAAAATACATTTTCATTTGTCAGTTTGTTCTAGATCAGCAGGATTAAGAAAATGCTACAAGGGAAAAAATGAAAGTTGTTCTTGAAAAAAGAAAATTTGACATTTTTTCAGAAAAAATATCTAAGAGAAAGATGGCTCAGGTAGTTACAATACAATTATTGGGAGATTAATCCACATTTATAGTCCTAGCTTTTGTGACTGGGAGTAAAGTAACATGTTTTCCTAATCAGAACATCAGTCTCCCCACCCCCAACAAAAAAGAATAAAAGAGTTTGCCATGTATTAAACTATCCATCTGTTTTAATTAATTGGTAGTTAGTTTGAAATATATGTGCAAACACTGTGTTGCCTTAATCATCCCATTTAAAAAAAATATTTAGGCTGCTGAGTTAATCTGATATTTTATGAGATTTATAATTCTTTTGAAACAAACATCTACAAAGCATTTTTTCCCCTTCTGTTCAGTCATGTTCAATTATCAGAAACTGCCTGGACAAGTCTGCAGAAAATGTGATATCTCCAAGCTAAAGCCTGTCCCATGTCCCAGGTTTAATTTTTGCTATTGCCGTATTTGTTTGGAGTGATTCCTGCCTGCCTGCACTTCACATTTTACAAACATCACTGACAAAACGTAGAGGATAAAGAAAATGATGGGATGATCTTTCAACTGGGTGAATTTAGCTTGAAGAACAGATTAAAGGAAGATACTGTTGATTTTAAATACATGAAAAATTGTTATTATAAAAAAAAGAGCCAGGAAGCAGATGCCAGCTAAAATTTAGTGAAAATTTCCAGTGTTAATAATTGTTTGACAAAAGAGTTGATTAGAGCTCAGATGCGATTTAATTTTAGCAAATGTGTAAAGAGATTCTAGAATTTATTAATGGGAATTTTTAGCACAGGTTATTTAATTTAATTCATTTTAAATATTGTCACTGTATCTATTATTTTTGCTGGTGATTTTTAATTTCCTGTGCACCGCCCTGAGTCCATCTCGATGGAGATAGGAGCGGTATATAAATCAAATAAATAAATAAATAAATAATTTTGGCATTTAAGTAGAGGCTAAGAAGCTGTAATGAAATTATAATTCATTACCACTGTAGCTGCTAGGTTTGAAAGACTTTTAAAGAGTTTCAAGTTTCTTCCAGTTCTGCAGTTCTATTATAAAGATGCTCAGCTGCTTACCAAACTATAATATCTAATTTTCTGGCAACTGCTATTCAAAATTGTCATAAGGGCAATGCAACTTAACTGCTTCCACTTTTGCTTGGCATAATATTATCCATAATAGTCCATCTCGATGGAGATAGGAACGGTATATAAATCAAATAAATAAATTATCCTATTGTCTCTTCTTGTAAACATTTAAAGGCAGCCTATTTCTTTTTATGTGATCAGTAAGTCAGATAATCATACTCATTGAAGGTGTCCAATAAATGCTTAATCATGAAGTAGATCTAAGGACCATGTGTTCAAACATATGAGGTAATTTCAGACCAAGCTGTATGTATGTGATCCCAATATATTCAGAAAATGTTATACTCTTTTCCAGAAGAGGAACAAAAGCCACATTAGGTACAAAACTCTGGTTACACTATTTAATATTACTATTTAATATAATAGCCAAGTTTTATTAGCCATCTGACAGAAATACCCACAAGAATTGAACTAAATGACATTCCGTGTCATTCATTCACTGATAATTGGATGACCTGGTCTGAACTGCAGTACTTGCTAAATTAGGCTATAGTTAAGCATACAACTTAAATCAGAGCAGGCATGAAATTGTAATGGAACATATTAATCAAACTTTGTATTCATGATTGATAGAAAATTTACTTACCCCCACCATTTATCATCTCACATGGATTAGAGCAGGGGTAGGCAAACTTTGCAACTTTAAGTCTGAAGGACTTCAGCTTCCAGAATTCTCCAGCCAGCTTTGCTGGGAGCTGAAGTCCTTCAGATTTAAAGTTGCAAAGTTTGCCCACCCCTGGTTTAGAGAGAAAAGAATACAGGATTAATTTCCCATTCTAATGTTTAAACAGAGATGTAAAATAAGGGAGACCACAAAAGGGATAGAACAGCATCTTCCTTCCCTTTGGCTGTTTTCCACCACCATGTTGAGGTTAGATTTGATCACCAACAGAGTGGCTTTATTTGAAATAGAAGACAAAACAGCAGACATGCCAATCAAGGCAAAGAATGATTATCAAGCTGCAGCTTAGTATGGTTTTGCTTTGTTAATTAATACACTGTAAAACCAGATTTATCAAGCATACTAGGTTGAAGAACTAGTTCAGTGTAGTGTTAAGAAGTTGGAGTAGAAATGTAGCCCATGAGTTCTTGCCTTTCATTAGGATTGAAGTCTGGTGGATGCCTTTGGGCCACCAAAGTGCTCTTTTGATACAGCAATTCTTGGGAAAGATAATAGTATCGTTTTCTTGAGGTGGGATGTAGCTTCCATTTGGCACATGTGTAAATATCAAGGTAGTGGCTTCCCCATGTGATAGAAATGTTGGAAGATTTATTCTGTGCATGTGTTAGTGTTCTCAAGAACAAGAACCTCAATTGAACAATGATGAGTGAAACAGAAAACTATAACATAAAAATAAATTATTTGCAGGAAATGGTGGAGTAGACAAAATCTAGCACCTACCTAGTTATATGCTATCAGGAGGAGAGCTGTTCTCTGCATGTGTGTGTATGGGGAAGAAATGATCTCCAATAAACTATCTCTTTACACAAAGAGTAGACAGAAGAGGAAAAACCCTTAATTCTTTATCTGTGCCCTACTGCCTCCTTGTGGTCATGAGATGCTGAAGAATCAGTGCCCACCCACCTTCACCCCTGAATTTGGACATCTAACAAGCAGTAAAAGTCCCAGAATTCTAAGATTCTTGCTCATCCTGGAAATTAATGCCAAGCTAAATAGGTATTGCTTGATTGGAAGATTGATATACAGAGGCTCAGTATACAAATATTCGCAGTGTCCAGGGAATTGCTTGGAAATCCATGTTAAAGTAGTCCACTTTACCTTGGGGTTTTACTCAAGATTGACATGATATATTTATCCTAGCATTTTCAACTCCTTCTCCCCAAACCTCAAGTGATTTGCAAGTCCATGGCAGTTACCTTTTGCAATTCTCATGCCAACCCTACCCATTTGGGTTTTTTTCAATTTCTATAGGATTTGGAACAGTATTTATACAAATATTTCATACAAATACACTATAGAGCAGTTTGGACTGCAAACGACTGTAAATGCCATAGCTGTGCACAGGGATTAAGTGTATGCTGCCTCACCTCAAAATCTAATACCCTCTAAATACTATTTCATATTATCCTTGCACTATTCCGCAGTATGAAGAAAAGACTGAATGGCAGTGAGAGGAAATAAGTATTATATATATCTACAACCCAAGTCACAGACGCTTCCAGGAAATTGGCCTAGCATAGAACTGTAGACAATGGAGATTAAAGGAAGACACAGAAACAGGGTGTTAGCTAAATGTCAGTTCTCATTTAATGCTCTTAGATAGCCTTATTTGCAACATTTACCACATATATCATCTAAATAAATAGATGTTGTACAGTCTTTTAACCATCATCAGTACAAAAATAAAGCCACACATTGCATCAATTAAAATTCGCTCTGTCCTCCTTGTTTGTATTACAATCTGTTGCGCAGCAAACACTCACAAAAAGGCATTAAAACTGCAATTTCTACATTTTTAAATTTTTGTTTGGAATTTGTTCCCTGAACCCTTCCCTTTCCAATACATTCAATTAGTCTGTACAAAAATCCCAAGAAGCTCATTCTGTGCAAAGGAAGCTTTTGTGTGCAAAGGTAACTTGGGCACTGGGGTCAGGAAAATATCAACTCGAGTACCATGCCATTAATGAGGGATTAACCTCCCCTCCCAAAATAATACACAGAAAAATAAAACAACACACCTGGCCCGTTTTTCTCCCATCCATCAAATACATTGCCGTATCTATCCCAAAGAAAAGAAGACTATAGGAATAAGCAATTAATTCAGAGAGTCACTCTGACACACCAAGCAGCGCAAACAACAAGAACACAACGCAAACCCTCTCAAATGGGATGTTCTTGGCACTAACATGTTTTCTAAGTTCAGTAGACAATAATAATGCCCTCTTTTGATTTTTTAATTTTTTTCCCGATTTTGTGGTATTTCTGACCACACTTTAAAAAAAAAAAAAGGTTTACTAATGAAAGACTGTAACAGCCATTAAGAAAAAGCTGCTGTTTATATCCCATAAAATAGCTGGATGCAGCCCCACATCTCTAATAAGTTATTAAAGTGCAATTTGTTAGGGAAAGGTGAACTTTGAAAAATATGCATTAAAATATACATCATATATACAGACATAAATGGAAGAGTGTCACAAGGCTGCGTTTGACTAGTGCGCACAAAGCTGGAGGAATCTATCAGAAACAACTTATTGCTGGTATCTGGAAAGTTTTTTGAGTTCAAGGGAAATTTGGAATTGTTCTAAAGAACAGTCATTCTCTTTTTTCTGAAATGGGGAACCTACTGTGCAGTTAGGTCTGAAAGACTAATTACAATTTATAAAAGAACAGCAACCTGGGGTCTACAATGGCTAACTTTTTGTCTTAATAATGCCATTCCTAAATATATCGAAATTAGCATTTACAGTGCAATCCTACATTCAGAAGAAAGCATCAATGTGCTCACTAGTATTTACTCCCAGTAAGATGCATAGGACTGCATCCTTTGTATCAACTTTTGTGTGTTTTAGATTGGTTTCGCCATAATACAAACCTGCAAATTGGTTGTCAGATGTACAGACACACTACATTACAGCCAAATAAAATCATTAGTGCAAATATACTTTGTATCTCTTCCCACTGAGGGGGTGGGTGAAGTTTAGTTGGGCCAATTAAAATATGTAATTTTGATATATTAAAATTTCCCTTCCTTCAATAGATTATGCTCACTGTTAAACTTTAGACTAGGACTATAGCCCAATATCTATATGGGTCTGAAATTATAAATTTTTCAGGATTCTTCAAATCTGCTTTAAAACTGTACATATTTAATGTTTAGTTCCAGGAGGTGATGAGAATTTGCCTTTTTATATTAGATTTTTCATACTAAGGGGCTGTCTCTTTCAAGAAAGTTTCCTATTAATGGAAAGTAAAACCTAATACATGTCAACGTTTTTAACAAGTTCATATTTCCTAACATTTCTTAAAGAATGCCATAGGGTCTTGTGCAACTGACAACCCAAGCTCATCAAACAAAAATGATTGTATAGTCATATTACAGCTGCTTCTATTTCATCATCAATCTGCACATCAAGAAACATCAACATAATTAT
This sequence comes from Rhabdophis nuchalis, assembly GCA_039707465.1. Lineage (NCBI taxonomy): Eukaryota > Metazoa > Chordata > Lepidosauria > Squamata > Natricidae > Rhabdophis > Rhabdophis nuchalis. The sequence continues at coordinate 92,135,216 of CM077648.1, read as the reverse complement.
ACAATAACTTATAGTAGTCTTCATAACTATTGCAATTTTTTTCTTTAATCCTTCAGTGGTTTAAGGAAAAGAATCTTTTTCACAAGGAACAGCAGCTATTAAGGTACTATATTACTATATTAGGATATCAAATTGTACACTTATGTTATATTTCTTTAATACAGAACTTCATCTCTCTTTCTCTTTTTTTTTTTACATTTATTCATATCTCTGTTGTTATCTATCTTAAGAGGTTACTTTTCCAAATCATGCTGAAAATACAAACATGAAACATCAAATGATCTTACCTTCTCTTTGGCACAAGGCATTACAGCATATGCACAAGTAGCATATATACATTTTAGCTGTAGCAAATTAAAAAAAAGGCCCTTTCTCTACATACTCTTTCTCACATAAAATACATGCACACCAAAAATATGAACAGCTCAACTATCTATGCATATAGGAATTATTAAACAGGAAAGAATGTACAGTAATAGGATTAGATCTCAAACTGGACTTGGACTATTTTTGTGACCACTGAACAACTTTAAAAATGTTGGTACTATACTAATCACTTTGGCATATTTTTTTAAATGGGAAAAACTAAAGGATCAAAAAATCTACAGCCATAATAATGCTACATTTTGCTGAAGCAATGCATCTAATCCTGAATAGTATAGCAAAATGTTACTAGAAACCGAGAAGCTACAAATTTTCTATGTGTCTTAGAAACCAAAAAAACATTACCAATGTAATGTACAATATAATGATGTAATATGAAATGCATATTCATTAATCATACAGGTACATATGACAATGTTTTTCTTGAAGATCATCTTAAACTCAACTTATACTCAACTTTTCTTATTGGAGGAAATGGTGCATTTTAAGCAATGTAATATGAATTAAACTGCATCTTCTGCTCTCTCAAACAAACACCATTCCTTTAGCTACTGCGCATTTAACAAAATTACTATATTTATTCCCTTAAGTCATTAAATCTATAATAAATTTATGCCATAGTCACATCATAAGTTTGAGTTGAAGGTGATCAGGTTTTATTAATTTCAGTTTCCAGCTTCACTCACATAACATACAAATGGAGCTTGTTTATCATGCTAAGCCATGATTCATTGCCTAAACTCTTTGGGGAAAGCATAGCTTTCATATTTTCTCTGGGACTCATATTAAGAGCTCAGAAGAATTGGGCTCTTATTATGTTAATGCTGCCTGCAATCTAATGTAGAATAAAGGAGGCTAGAATAATTCAGAAAGGTGGGAATTGAATATATTCCTTCCCCACTTTCAATTCAATCTTCCTTTGTCAGTGTGAAATAATATGAAACTATCCCAATTTACACCTTCTGACCCATAATGACACCTCTTCCTTTAAAACTTCTGAGAAAGAAAAAAACCAGCAGCTGTTGCACTGAGCATCAACAAATAGCTTCTTTGAATTGGTAAGCAACAACTTGGTCCAAATTACCCTGCCAGAATTTGACACCAGGTTGGTAGTAAAAGCCTTGATGGAAGGCTAGTTGTAGAAGCCTCACATGATTTTAACATTTCTATTTTTATAAATCTTTGAAATAATAAAGACTTTAATCAGTCAAAGGGAAAAAGTATTTTTGTGGGATAAAAGTGGAGAGCAGTAAGCAAATCAGAAATGATCAAAAGATGCATTAGAACATGCTATACACATTGGTTTTTTCCTTTCAATCCTTACTCATTTTTTTTTTCAGTAAAGCAAGACATCTTCCTTTCAGCTGACTTAAATTCTTCAAAAACTAGGGTTTGGACTGCAGTTCTACCTTCTACCATTCCATTGTCACTTTCCATAGGAAAATTATTTTCTAGAGTTCATCTGTTTAAGCAAACTTAAAAGAAGCACGTATTCACAAGAACATATGCTAAAGCTATACAATTCATAGGTACAACAGTTTCTGTAAAACAAAACAAAGCATTCACAAAGAAGTCCAGCACAAATTTCAAGGTACTAAAGTGCAAGACAGAGTCCTATACAACTAACTGCAAGCTTCTCCTGGCAGAGATCTTCATAAAATATTTTGTACAGAAAAATATACAGAAGTACCACCATGAGGAAGAAATCAAATAGTGTCCATTGGAGAACAAATTAATACAATTAGATTTTTGTTCTATCCTTATCTTTCAATCCATTTCTCTGCTCTAATATTTCTGATCCTGTATTGGATCAGTTAGCACAATAAAATCAGTGTCAATAGGCCACTTCTGATTAAATTTCTAAACAAAACGGTTAATTCTTTTCTCTACTAAAACATTCTTCACTCCATCAACTACTTCCACTTTTAACTCATGCAATATTCCCATATTGCAAATGCATGAAGTTCCCCCTCTACTTGAGTAAGAACAGAATGCCAATGCAGTATTCCTCAAGCCATTTCAAGCCTAGCAAAGAATTGTTTCATACACACAGTTACACATAGTCCAAATGTCCTTTTAAGTGTACATATCTTAATAGTATCAAACTGACAACCAGATGTCCAGTCAGGCTTGCTTAAAACAGAATCTGGTTTCAAAAAAAGTCTCCCAATTATTTATCTATTTAAAAAGTTAAATACACTGGACAATTCCTAACTGCATGGGGAACAAGAAACATATATAAAGCTAATTGAAGGAGCGAAGTTCTTGGGCTCAATTTTTTACTTTAGAAACTGGTTGTATCTTTTCTTCTTGGGCTATGTTTGGTGTACCAGAAATCAGCAATGCGTGTATGCTAAAGCATGTCCACTCTCCACATCCATCTACAAACCTGTAAATGGATATAAGCTTGAGTTTCCAATAAGCAATTCAAATTTTATATATCAAGAACTCACTATATATCTAATTAGATATTAAGCCCCCCTACTGCATATTACAAAGGCATCTGAAGTAAAACAGAATTTTTGGGATGTGCAACAATTCCATCCAAGCCATCTTCATACTCAAGGACACATGGAAACATGATAATGACTACATACTGTAGGGTTGCCAGTGATAATTATTGAGGAATTCCTATTCTGCTGAAAATCTGCAGGCTTCCTAGGAAAAGACCATAAAAACTACTGGGCTTACCTCATCAGATAAGTAACAAACTAGGCTTCGCTTATACCAGTATGCCTGATTATAGCAATACCGTTTCCTTGTGCTCCTGTTACGAATAAACCACAAGCAAGGAAAAAACCAACACAATTCTTTGGAAGCCCAAACCTGAAAGCCAGTATGCCAGCTGTAGTTGCTTCTCTAAATTATAGCATCTCTGGAAGCGCTGTGGATGGCAGCAAGCCCCATCATCAACAGTACTAGTAAATAAAAAAGCATTAAGAACCAAAAGGCAGACACCCAAAAGAAAAAGGGGAGTAATGTTTTTTTATAGATGCACCTGGTGGGAAGTAGATCAGGGAAGCAGTTTGACCTAGAGAAGTCTACTTAACTTGGAAGAGGCCATGGATATTTATATTTGGCCTCTTTCCTATTTCAGACACTGAGCCCTTAACTTTTGAGTGCCGAAGGTTTATGCCATAACTAAGAAATTGACATTTTTTCCACAATGCACCATGAATAAGTATCTTTGCCAGTGAAAAAAGCTTCAGTTTCCCAGACAGACAAAGCAACAACAGACAAGTAATATATCTATACACTCTTTTTTCTATCTATAGTAACAAATGAAGGGGGGAAAGCACAGGTAATCCTCACACTGCTTTACCTTAGCTTTGTGTATTTGAAAGGTGACTATAACCGAAAAGAATATCAGCATGATCATTTGTCCAAAAAATTAAAATGCTCTGTAAACATTTGCAAAGGGATGTTTTCCCTCACATTCTCTTTTTCTATATAGTATCATTGAAATTGTAATGAAACCTGACTGGGAATGCAGAAATAACTCAAACTCAAAAATTCCCTTAATGAGGGAAAGACCAAGAGAGAGAAAGGAAAGTTAACAAACAGCAGATTTAGAACTGGATGCTCCGGTCTCGGAAGAAGCCTTCTGCCATCTGAGCTTCTCTGAAAGTCACGGTAATGGAGTTTGCGGTGATATCTGTAACTGTCACTTCGTTTGGGGGCAATGCAGGGCTCCAGGAAAAAGGCCCTTCGGTTGCCTCTGGGCCCACTGTGGAAAAGAGAGAAGGCAGAAAAATAAATGCTGCTGAGGAGGAACAAACTGAAGGGGGAAAACCCCCCCACAGGTATCAAAGATCATGCCTGCTCATGAAACAGACCAACTCTTGTAGAATAGATGCATATAATTCTAGAAAGGGAAAGGTAGCTGGAACACAATCACATGCCTGCACAGATACAACAAATAGGTAATTGTGCAAATACTGCTATAATTCCAGCAATTCCAATCAATTTAATGTAATGCAATGCAATGCAATCAATTACATTAGCATTTATCTATCCCCAGAGAATCTCAAAGACTTTAAAAGGGAATATTGTAATCCCACATACCTTCTCCCCAATCCAGTGATGCACTAGCAAAGTACTTTCACTCCAATAGTATTTATACTGTGAAACTAAATACCACAGGGATGTTTTCCACAGTCTTCCATTGATACTTAATACAAGAAAACAGCAATTGCACATGAAGAAGGACTGTTTATTACTCTTTACAAAACTCGTAAAATGTTTCTTTTTGAAGGTTAATTGCAAAGGCATAGGAATTAAACAAATTCCTCTTCACAGCCACAGCAAACTGAATTTACAATGTGTTCGCTAGCCTTCTCTTGTTGGTCTTAAAAATAAGACAAGGGGAAAGTTCTTGTTTTCTGTTCTTTATTCATATTGCACTGTTCAATTTTACTTGGGGACAGAATAAGATGTCCCTTTTAAAAGTACTTCATTTTGGCTTCTCAATGGATATTTGACTAGGGTCTATTTCACCTAAGATTCTATTTCTATAACTACCTCAAATTTCTTGGGCCTATCCCATCCAAGTGGCATTCCTTATGTCATCCCGCCCTCAAACCAAATCCCAGCTCTGCCCACATACATGATATCATACACCACTGCTCTACCTACATTATATACATAGCATAAAACATTAAGCTCTTGAGTTAAAATAGTTGACAATACATAGCAGAACTTGACTGATCTTAGGATCAGATCATAAAGGCACTTGAATAGGAGACCTTAAGAGACAGGACTGTAACTCAGGTTGGAAATTGAATAAATGCTCGAGGAGAAAATAATGCCAAACCTTCCCCACAAAGTTGCCAAGAAAAAGCATGCTCAAAGGAGACTTTGCCTTTTAGTAAATTCTAAAGTTAGTACAATTTCAGAAATACCCTTCCTATGGATATGAATGCAGACTTTGCAATTTTGGATGATACTTGGTGAAGTAATTTAAGCTGGTATGTGTGCTTTTAAGCATAACCAATCAAATGACAATATCCAGAAAGCAACTCTGCTTCACTCATAATATATATAGCATGTTATCTTGGCAAATAATCCAGGTCCTGATGTGAATATTTCATATGAAATCAAAATTATATCCATACAATAATTTCACTGGAAGTTAATATACATCAGCCACTCAGTTGTTTCATACTTTGCATAGAAGGCAATGTAAACATAAACACAAAACTGTCCAAATATAAAATGTCTTATTAACAAACAGTAAAATTCATATATACCTACACTAAAACTTGGAATGGACCATTTATAACATTCTTGATTCATCACAAGCATAAACCTATAGTTTTGCAGAAGTGCTGCTCCAATTATTTCAGCCTGGAGCTGTTCAGATGTGCTGGACATGCTGGCTGGGATATTGGAATTACCGTCCAAAGTTTTTGAGGACATTCGGTTGGCAGCGTAAATACCTCAATGTTTACTTTTAGTTTTCTTCGAACATGACTTACAAATCTTTTAAGTTTTATGAGAAAAGGGAATAGCTTTTGGAACTTATATGAAAGAACCAGCAAAGAAGATCAGTGTATTTTGTCTGTCATATTAGAAATATTTTAGACCAGTGGTCTCCAACCTTTGCAACTTTAAGTCTGAAGGACTTCAGCTCCCAGACTTCTGGGAGCTGAAGTCCTTCAGACTTAAAGTTGCAAAGGTTGGAGACCCCTGTTTTAGACAGAATATGCAAGATGGTGTTAAGAGTTCCTACCAAAAGTGCAGCTAGAACCATCCGTAGGAAAAAGCATTCGCTCCTGTGGTATCTGTTGGCAACAGCTGCAAGGCTACTCTACAAAAGCCATGTGACCTAGCAAGCAACTGGCTTTCCATCAGTCCAATCAACCTTGTTGACCTGATGCTTGGATCTAAATGGCTCACGGCTCAACACTATGGACAGTCCTTGACATACGGCTACTCTACAAAAGCCACCTGACCTAGCAAGCAAATGGCTTTCCATCAGTCCAATCAACCTTGTTGACCTGATGCTTGGATCTAAAGGGCTCACGGCTCAACACTATAGACAGTCCTTGACATACAACAGCAAATGGGACCAAACCTTCTGTCGCAAAGCGAAGCAGTTGTAAAGTACAACTGCATCACTTAGTGACAACAATCCCGGTTACCATTGCTAACTGAATCTTGCTGGCTTCTCACAACCACAGTCAGTGGGGAAGCCAGCAGGAAGTTGCAAATCCCAAGCCAGCAGATAGGTAAGTGGTTACTGCCAGGTGGGAGAGGGAGCAAGGAGGTTCATAAGAATGGAATGGTGAGGGTGCCCGAGAGGTGTTGGGAGGGTTGGAGAGGGTGAACAGGGCTGCAAGGGTGCGTGAGTGGCAGCACAAGGACAGAGGGACTGAGGAAGGATGCACAGGTGGGGAAGACTTACCCCAGCAACTTGCAACCTTCCCTGATAGCTTCCCTATTGACTTTCTAGGGGTGGTGTTACTGCAACAGTCAGAACTCTTGAGGACCAGTCACAGCTACCATTTCTTCAGTTCTCTTTCTAACTCTAACATTAACTTGCAATTACGTTCCCCCTGGTCTATGCAGCCTTCGTGTTCCCTAGAAATGTATTCAAGGCGTGACCTCCTTTGCCTGTGAGATTCTGCCCTCTTGCAGGCTTGGCCCCCTAGTTTAACACGGGCCCACCTCGAGGATGGACTTATTGCTCCTGAGAGGTGGGCGAAGCGCAAACTCAGGGGGTTTCTTTTTAACTTTTTAATTCGGATTTTAGGGGATTCCAGGGAGGAGGGAGGGGATAGTCAGGTGGGGGGACGCCAAATTATAAGGCCGGCCGGCGGAAGTAGAGAAACGGAGGAGGGAGAAGGGGGGGTCGTTTCCACTGAGGTATTCTCCATCAATTCGGTCTTGGGGAGGGGCAGGGGTGGTGGGAGACGGGATGGACATCGGTTGGAGGACCGTGGCCGCTGGTTACAGGTGGTCACGCGCTTCGATCTCCCATGCTCCCATCGCAGACTAGGTGGGCAAGAACCACAGACCCGGGGCCCTAGGCTGATGCTATGCAACGCCAGGTCCGTGGTACAAAAAGCCCCCCACATTCATGACCTTGTGTCAGAGGGGGACCCGGACCTGGTAGGTATTATGGAAACCTGGTTGGGCCACGAGGGAGGGCATCCCCTCGTAGAAATGTGCCCACCAGGATACCGAGCCTTCCATCAGCCTAGGGCCCTAGGGAGGGGTGGGGGGGTGGCGATTATGGTTAGGGAAGGTCTTGAGCCAAAGGAGACCACGATCCCTCAGACGACTGGGTGCGAGTCCCTCCTTGTGAAGTGGGGCCTAGGGAGGCAGTTGGGTGTGTTAGTTGTATACCTGGCTCCTCGCTATACAACAACAGCCCTGCCCGAGCTCCTAGAGGTGATAGCCGAGGCGGCGGTTGAGACCCCCAGACTGTTAGTCATGGGGGACTTTAACCTGCCGTCAGCAGGAGAAACCTCTGGGTTAGCTCGGGAGTTCATGGCTTCCATGACAGCCATGGACCTGACCCAAGTAGTTGTAGGCCCTACCCACGAGGGCGGACACACCCTGGATCTAATCTTCGTCTCGGGACAGTGGAGTAGTGATCTGGGAATAGGGGATCTAGTCATCACACCCCTGTCATGGACAGATCACGCTCTCCTTCGGCTCGACTTTCCGATCGCCGCACCTCACTGCGGGGAGGCGGAACCGGATATTCCTATATGGTTCCACCCCAGGCTCCTGATGGACCCGATAAGGTTCCAAAGGGAGCTTGGGCCAATTCCTGTGGACTTGCCCCGTGACTCGACTGAGGACCTAGTGGCCGCATGGTTAAGTGTCATCACACCCCTGTCATGGACAGATCACGCTCTCCTTCGGCTTGACTTTCCGATCGCCGCACCTCACTGTGGGGAGGCGGAACCGGACATTCCTATATGGTTCCACCCCAGGCTCCTGATGGACCCGATAAGGTTCCAAAGGGAGCTTGGGCCAATTCCTGTGGACTTGGCCCGCGACTCGACTGAGGACCTAGTGGCCTCATGGTTAAGTGCGGCCACGGGGGCCTTGGACCGAGTCGCGCCCTTGCGGCCTCTCTTGCGGCGACGAACCACCTGGGCTCCTTGGTTTACCGAGGGGCTCAGGGAGGTGAAGCGCCACAAGAGACGCCTAGAGAGCAGATAGAGATCTTCTCGCTCCGAAGCCGACCGAACACTAGTGAGAGACCATATTAGGACTTACTTAGTGGCGATAAGAGTGGCCAAATGTGAGTATTGTGCCACTCTTATTCCATCCGCAGATAACCGCCCTGCTGCCCTGTTTGGGGTGACCCGCTCCCTCCTCCAACAGAGGCCGCGGGAAGCCTCTTTACAGGGTCGAGCAGAGGAATTTGGGATTTATCTGCAGGAGAAAATCACTCGGATTCGGAACGAGCTACCCTCCATCAACAGTGGTCCAGTCGAGCGGACCGAGGCTGTTCTTGTGACACCATCTTGGGAAGAGTTTGATTTTGTTACCACCGAGGATATGGACAAGTTGTCAAAGAGACTTAGGGCTACCACATGTTTATTGGACCCTTGTCCCTCCTGGCTTGTACTGGCATCCTGGGAGACGACACGAGGCTGGCTCCAGGGCATTGTCAACGCATCTTTGAGTGAGGGGTCCTTGCCTGCCGTCTTGAAAGAGGCGGTAGTAAGGCCCCTCCTCAAGAAGCCGTCTCTGGATCCAGCATTATTAGAGAACTATCGTCCCGTCTCCAACCTCCACTTTTTAGTGAAGGTTGTTGAGAGTGTGGTGGCTCAACAGTTTCCGCGACACTTGGAGGAAGTTGATTATCTAGACCCGCGCCAGTCCGGCTTCCGACCCGGGCACAGCACCGAGACGGCATTGGTCGCGTTGGTTGATGATCTCTGGAGGGTGCGGGATAGAGGATATTCCTCTATCCTAGTCCTATTAGACCTCTCAGCGGCTTTTGATACCATCGACCATGGTATCCTATTGCGCCGACTGGGGGGGTTGGGGCTGGGAGGCACCGTTTTGCGGTGGTTCTCGTCCTACCTCTCTGGTTGGTCGCAATATGTGTTGGCAGGGGGGCAGAGGTCGGCCTCGAGGCCCCTCATATGTGGGGTTCCTCAGGGGTCGGTCCTCTCGCCCCTACTGTTCAACACATATATGAAGCCGCTGGGTGAGATCATCCGTGGTTTTGGGGTGGGATATCATCTGTACGCTGATGATACTCAGTTGTACATATCCACCCCAGACCACCCCAACGATGCCGTCGAGGTTATGTCCCGGTGCTTGGAAGCCGTACGGATCTGGATGGGTGGTAACAAACTCAAGCTCAACCAGTCCAAGACTGAGTGGCTGTGGCTTCCGGCGCCCCGGTTCAGCCAGATTATTCCAACTCTGGCCATTGGGGTCGAAACACAGGCCCCCGTGGAGAGGGCGCGCAATTTGGGTGTGAGGGCGCGCAATTTGGGTGTCCTCCTGGATTCCCAGCTGTCTTTGGAAGATCATGTGGCAGCCGTGGCCAGGGGGGCGTTTCATCAGGTATGCCTGATGCGCCAATTGCGCCCCTTACTGGACCGGGGTGCCTTACGCACAGTCACTCAAGCACTCGTCACCTCTCGACTCGACTACTGTAATGCTCTCTACATGCGACTCCCCTTGAGGTGCACCCGAAAGCTGCAGCTAGTCCAGAACGCAGCCGCGTGGGTGATTACGGGAGTGCCTAGACACTCCCACATAACACCTATCCTGCGCGAGCTGCACTGGCTTCCTGTGGTCTTTCGGATGCGCTTCAATGTTTTAACGACCATCTTTAAAGCGCTCCATGGCTCGGGGCCTTGTTATATGCGAGACCGCCTCCTGCCCCATACATCCCTCAGACCGATACGCTCACAAGGAGAGGGCCTCCTCAGGGTGCCGTCGGCTGGACAATGCCGTCTGGCGACACCCAGGGTAAGACCCTTCTCTGTGGCGGGCCCAGCCCTCTGGAACAACTTACCCCCTGAACTCCGCACCATCTCCGACCTCCGCCTCTTCCGCAAGTGTCTGAAGACACATCTATTCCATCTAGCCGGCCTAGCGTAACCTCCATTACTGACTATTAGACAGTTTTAAACTTGGGATTTTTAATTCGGTTTTTAGCACAGGGTTTTATTTATTAGAATAAGTTTTTTAAATTTTATATATTTTGTATGTATTTTAACATCCCTGTGCGCCGCCCTGGGTCCATTTGGAGAAGGGCGGGGTATAAATTTAATAAATAAATAAATAAATAAAAAAAATAGTTCTATCATAACTTTGAACAATTGCTGACTGAATTTGGTTTGGAATGACTCTTTTAGCTCAAGCTGCCAAAGAACTGTGTGTGTGCCTGAGAATGGCAAATTAAAGATTCAGTCCCCATTTATATACCCAGAATGCTTCAGTTTAGGAGAAAAACCACAAGCCATCCAGCAAGATGAAGTTGGTATGGGCAAAGCTGGGGATATTTCTAAGCTTACCTTCCTTGCTAGCAGGTTGTGTTGTGTCATCCCAGTCATTGGGTGGCTGCCTGTCTTCCAGGACCACAGGCTCCTTCAAGAAGAACTCTCGGCGACGATTTCGATTCTCCAGGCTTGACATGCGGGTGAATTTCTTCCGTGAAAGGCGTAGATACTTCTTGTTTTTGCTCTGTTTCCGAAGAGGAAAGGGCAGGACCGCTGCCCCACTCTTCTCAGACAGTTCTGTCTGCCCTCCCTTGGCCCCTGCCAAGTTGTTTCCTCCTCCCCCAAACCTCCGGGACAGAGAAAAGCAGAGTTTCTCTTTCCCTTTGTGGGCACTCCTCAGGTCCATGCTATAGAGTCTCTGAAAATGAAGAAAAGCACACTCAGCTCAAGAAATCTTGATGCCGCTTGGTTCACACATTTTAATTTAATTTTTTAATTTATTTATATTTATATCCCGCCCTTCTCCACAGAGGACCCAGGGCGGCGCACAGGAAATTTAAAAACATACAAAAGTACAAAAATAAATAATCCTATGCTAAAAACCAAATTATTAAAATACCCAATTTAAAACTTTCTAAAAGTCCCCGTGGGAGGTTAGGCTAGGCCGGCTTGTTGGAAAAGGTATGTCTTTAGACATTGGCGGAAGAGGCGGAGGTCAGTGATGGTGCGTAATTCAGGGGGTAGGTCGTTCCAAAGGGCTGAGCCCGCCACAGAGGAGGCTCTTCCCCTGGGTGTCGCCAGTCGGCATTGTCCGGCCGACGGCACCCTGAGAAGGCATTCTCTGTAGGAGCGTATCGGTCTAAGGGATGTATGGGGCAGGAGGCGGTCTCGCATATAACTAGGCCCCGAGCCATGGAGCGCTTTAAAGATGGTCGTCAGAACCTTGAAGCGCACCCGAAAGACCACAGGAAGCCAATGCAGCTCGCGCAGGATCGGTGTTATGTGGGAGCATCTGGTGGCTCCCATAATCACCCGCGCGGCTGCGTTTTGGACTAGCTGTAGCTTTCAAGTGCACCTCAAGGGAAGCCCCATGTAGAGAGCATTACAGTAGTCGAGTTGGGACGTCACGAGAGCTTGAGTGACTGTGCGAAGGGCAGCCCGGTCCAGTAAGGGGTGCAATTGGTGCATCAGGTGTACCTGATGAAAAGCCCCCCTGGACACGGCCGCCACATGGTCCTCCATGGACAGCCGGGAATCCAAGAGGACACCCAAATTGCGCGCCCTCTCCACGGGGGCGAGTGTTTCGCCCCCGATGGCCAGAGTTGGAGTAATCTGGCTGAACCGGGGTGCCGGAAACCACAGCCACTCAGTCTTGGCAGGGTTGAGCTTGAGTTTGTTACCACCCATCCAGATCAGTACGGCCTCCAAACACCGGGACAGCACTTCGGCGGCATCGTTGGGGTGGTCTGGGGTGGATATGTACAGCTGAGTGTCGTCAGCGTACAGATGGTACTCCACCCCAAAACCACGGATGATCTCACCCAGCGGCTTCATATATGTGTTAAACAGGAGGGGCGAGAGGACCGACCCCTGAGGAACCCCACATAAGAGGGGTCTCGAGGTCGACCTCTGCCCTCCCGTCAACACATATTGCGACCGACCAGAGAGGTAGGAGGAGAACCACCGCAAAACGGTGCCTTCCAGCCCCAGCCCCCCAGTCGGTGCAATAGGATACCATGGTCGATGGTATCAAAAGCCGCCGAGAGGTCTAATAGGACTAGGATAGAGGAATAACCTCTATCCTGCGCCCTCCAGAGATCATCAACCAACGCGACCAATGCCGTCTCGGTGCTGTGACCGGATCGGAAGCCGGACTGGCGCGGGTCTAGATAATCAACTTCCTCCAGGTGTCGCGGAAACTGTTGGGCTACCACACTCTCAACAACCTTCACCAAAAAGTGAAGGTTGGAGGCCGGACGATAGTTCTCCAACAATGCTGGGTCCAGGGACGGCTTCTTGAGGAGGGGCCTCACTACCGCCTCTTTCAAGACGGCAGGTAAGGACCCCTCACTCAAAGATGCATTGACAATGCCCTGGAGCCAGCCTCGTGTCGTCTCCCAGGATGCCAGTACAAGCCAGGAGGGACACGGGTCCAATAAACATGTGGTCGCCCTAAGTTTCTTTGACAACCTGTCCATATCCTCGGTGGTAACAAAATCAAACTCCTCCCAAGAAGGAACCTCAAGACTAGTCTCGGACAGTCCCACAGGCGATGGAGGGTAGCTCATTCCGAATCCGAGTGATTTTCTCCTGCAGATAAATCCCAAATTCCTCTGCTCGCCCTTGCAGAGGGGCTTCCCGCGGCCTCTGGTGAAGGAGGGAGCAGGTCACCCCAAACAGGGCGGCAGGGCGGTTATCTGCGGATGCAATAAGGGTGGCACAATACTCACGTTTGGCCACCCTTATCGCCACTAAGTAAGCCCTAATATGGGTTCTCACTAGTGTTCGGTCGGCTTCGGAGCGAGAGGATCTCCATCTGCTCTCTAGGCGTCTCTTGTGGCGCTTTATCCCCTGAAGTTCCTCAGTAAACCAGGGAGCCTGGGTGGTTTGTCGCCGCAAGAGAGGCCGCAAGGGCGCAACTCGGTCCAAGGCCCCTGCGGCCACACTCAACCACGCGGCCACTAGGTCCTCAGTCGAGTCACGAGGCAGGGTCACAGGAATTGGCCCAAGCTCCCTCTGGAACCTTTCCGGGTCCATTAGAAGCCTGGGGCGGAACAACTTGCAAAAATTCTAGGTTCTACCAGTGCCCTGCCCAAATTCTACTCAGCCAAATGGTCCATAATTCAGTGTGTACGTTTCATGAGCTCTACATGAGCTTATTTCATGAGTAAAACACTAAAGTACCGTATTTTTCAGAGTATAAGACGCTCCGAAGTATAAGACACACCTAGCTTTTGGGGAGGAAAACAAGGGGGTAAAAACCTGCCTCTGCCTCCCAGCAAATTGCCTCCTTACAGCAAACAGTACAGAAGATATACACTATTTGTTGTGATACATTTCAGGCTATACTTGTACAGATGCTGTTAAAATTGATGTGGCTTTCTGGAAGTATACATTATTCTCTGCTATTTAAAAGATACAATAGCACTGGGCCTCTTCAGATCAAGCATTTATTTTAAAAAGTTTCTGCATTTTGTTAAGTTGTCTAGAACAATAATAAAGCAGTCTTTAAAAAATAAGTCTAATAATGTGAACATTCTATAGGCATTTATAGTTATTGACTTCCTCCTTACAGCAAACAGCCTGTTTCAGTTTAGCCTGATTAGAAGAAAATAAAATCTGCCTCTGTCTCACAGCAATTTGCTTCCTTGCAGCAAACAGCAAGTTTTACTTTCAATTTCAGTTTAAGCAGGACTCCCGATCATCAGCTGTTTTAGGTTGCATGGATTGCCATAGCCTATTGCCACCTCCACAAACCCCATTTCCTCCATTTGCCAAAGGGTGGGGGGCAGTGGATGGGCAGGTCTACATGTGCTGTATAAATTTTCACCCTCTTTTAGTGGGGTGGGGAAGGTGCGTCTTATACTCTGAAAAATACAGTATATCTGCATTAAAGAGCAAAAACGTCCATTGGACAATGTCACCAATGGAACATATAAAATTGCTCTGAGCTATGGGCAAAGTATTTTTTTTAGTTAAGATGTAATTCTGAAAATTAATTTTCCTTTCACAATGAATTTATTTAAATATATATGGTGACAGAGAAAAGGAAGGTTAGCTATCCCTAGAAATTGCTGGACTACAATATGTTAGTTGAAATTGAAAGAAGTTAAGAATCTAGTAATATCTGCCAAGAAGAATCTTGTGATGTTCTAATGCATATTATATCAGATACCAAAGGATTCTGTTGCTTTTGCTGCAATAAGACTAGCAGAGCTTTCTCTCCAGCCCAGGGTGTCTGGGAATTCAAAACTGGGAGAGGCTGAACTACAACATCAATACTGAGATTTAGGAACAGGCACCAACATTTAGTAAATCTAAAATATTACCTGCAGCAACAGGCGCTTAGGTTTGGGACCTCTCTTTCTGTAACCTGAGGCACGCTCTCTTTCTTCCCTGAAAAGGCAGAAAATACCTATCAGTTTTGTTTGTTGAAACAGCACAAATCCACAAAGCCTTTTGTAGAGAGATATTCCTTAACATACTTCCAAGGCAGTGGTGGGTTCCCATTGTATGGTGCAACGGGGCATGGTGTCCGCCACATGCACGCGCGTAGCATGTGCGCATGCGTACTTACTGTCCGCGGAGTAAGTCTGTTTGGCGGAGCGTCGTGCAGGCACCATACGCAAAAGCCCTGATCGGCTCAAATACAGGTAAGGAGGGAGGGAGGGCCCTCCGAAGCACCATACTGGAACGGTACCTGGTGCTCCCAGCAGTCACCAGTATGCCCATACCGGGGCATACCAGTCATATCCCACCACTGTTCCAAGGAAATGCTGATTCAAGTGTAGATCAAATTAAGATGGATTTCATACAAATTGGGTTGGTAATTATAGCTACTAATTTTCTCCATATTTAATACAATTGATCATTATAAGCTAAAAACTGTTACTTAAATATACACACAAAATGATCCTCCCTTGTCAACAATTTAAATAAATCTAAAAGTGCTTTCAATAAAAAGGTTGACTAGTACATTAGCGTTCTTCAATCCAGTGCCCTTCAGATGTGTTGTACTACAGATTCCAGAATTCCCAGCCAACATGGCCAAAACATAATAAATTGATGTTCTAAGCCTCACCAGGAAGTTCATATTTTAGCTGAGGGTGTGACTTTACCTTGCCTAGATGAACTGAGAGAAACAATTTTAGTCTATATATATATTGGCTGGGAAATTCTGAGAGTTGAAGTTCAGACCTCTTAAAGTTGCTCAAAATTTGGAAACACCATGCTGTAACCCCTTTCCCAGAAAAGCCAGAGGTTTTGGTTTAAGTTTTCCAAAATGGAAAAAAGAAATGTTCTTACTTTTCTTCATAAGCCATCACCAGACGAGGGTCAAGAATGTGTTCCTCAGGTTCCCATGTACTGTACCTATGAGAAAAGTTACAGAAATCAATCAAAACATTTTGGGTAAATTTGGGGCTTTTGTTCAAATTATCTACATTCTATTATCTCCTCATTCATTACATGGAGTTCTGAAATAAATAAGTACTTAGAGCGTTACTGTATACTTCTAAAACGTTTTTCTTTTACAACATGGAATGGATCTAGTAAAACTGATCTTGAAACAAAAAATAAAATAAACTTCATGGGCTACATTAAATAACTTAATTCACTTGCAAGATTTCCCTTTGATTGAAATTAATCTCTGGTACCTACATGGATATGGATTGATTACATGGATTATTTTTTTCAACACACTCAATCTAGGCCAAAGCCTTGGGATTAAATTTTCAAGAGAAGCCAAAGTCAATTAGGTTCTCCTACATAAGTAACCAGGAAAAAACAGTGTTTTCACCCAGACAACCTTTCTTTACAGTGATAGTAATCAGGAAGAAGCTTATCTTTTATAAACAGTTTTTCTTGCCTGCATTAGCCAGTATGAAATATAAACACATTGCTATTTTTAATGATACAAAGTGTAAAACTCTGAACATAATGCTGAGGAGTATATCGTATTTTTTGATTCCCTATAGATTCATAGAGGAACAGTTAAAACATTGAACATAATAAAGGCACTTTAAAAAAATACATATTACAGGTAGTCCGCGATTCATAACCATAATTGAATCCCAAATTTATGTTGCTAAGCAACATTAAGTGATTTTTGCTTCTTTTTATAACTTTTCTTGCCACAGTTGTTAAGTGAATCACTGCAGTTGTTAAGTTAGAATTACAGCTGTTAAGTGAATCTGCCTTCCCCAAAAGGTGATTACAAGACCCTGGGACACCGCAACACGAGTCATTTACCAAGCATCTGAATTGTGATCATGAGACCGTGGGGATACCGCAACGATTGTAAGGGTGAAAAATGGTCATTTAGTGATTTTTTTCGGTGCTGCTGTAACTTCTAAGGACTAATGACGGTAAGACTACAGGTAGTCCTTAGGTTATGATTATTTATTCAGTGATCAAAGTTACAATAGCACTGACGCATGACAGGTTCTTGGAGTTCCAGCTGTTTTAGTATCGCTGCAGGAATGTGATTGTAATCTAAGCACTTAAACCCAGCTCAGGATTGCAAAATTGCAGTAAAATAAAGTTACATGGTCGTAACTTTAATCGACTCTGGAAAGAGTGCAGAGAAGAGCAACCAAGATGATTAGGGGACTGGAGACTAAAACATATGAAGAACGGTTGCAGGAGCTGGGTATGTCTAGTTTGATGAAGAGAAGGACCAGGGGAGACATGATAGCAGTGTTCCGATATCTCAGAGGGTGCCACAAAGAAGAGGGAGTCAAACTATTCTCCAAGACACCTGGGGGCAGGACAAGAAGCAATGGCTGGAAACTAATCAAGGAGAGAAGCAACTTAGAACTAAGGAGAAATTTCCTGACAGTTAGAACAATTAACCTCTGGAACAGCTTGCCTCCAGAAGTTGTGAATGCCCCAACCCTGGAAGTCTTTAAGAAGATGTTAGATAGCCATTTGTCTGAAATGGTATAAGGTTCCTGCCCACGCAGGGGGTTGGACTAGAAGACCTACAAACTCTGCTATTGTATTGTATTGTAATTTCCAACTTTCCCTTTCAGCATCTCAGAAGTGAAGTCAATCAGGAAGCTACCAGGAAGGCGGAAGTTTCAATCACACGAAGTTTCCATTTAACAATGGCAACTGGGTCTGCTGGAATTGCCATCGTTAAGCAACCAGGTCATGTGAAGCTTCGCAACAGAATTCCTGTTCCTAATTGCCTTCATAACCTGTGGATTACTTGTAGTACATCAACTTCTCCAATTAAGTGCATATTTCCACCAAATTATCCTACCACCAAAATAAATTTCCTCTACTAAATTGGAACAAAACATAATAGCACCATGAATATTTCAAAGCCCCCCCCCCCCCCAATCTTTATCTTAAATATAAAGCAATGGAGATAGGGAGAATTTAATAAAATAAAAGTCCTTTTAAGAATGGTCCATAAACATGATGCCTCTACAGAAGAAAGTATGTGGCCACAGAGGACCTTGAAAATAATTCAGATTATCAAATAATGTAAAAGAAGGTTATCTCCCTGATCCGTGTGATTGAGAAGCTTTCAAATAGCCAAATTCACTCTGAATAAATAGAATAGATGAAAACCATCTATAAATGTACATATGCTGATGATATAAAAACTGAAATTCTCTAAAATTAAGAGCAGGCAGATTGTGGACCTGTAAGTCATTTAGCCTCAGGGCATCTGACTGCTTTTTCAAAATTCAGTGATATGATTGCTGAAAATATATGATGTAGAAAAACTTAAAGCCAACAGTATAATCCTTAAAATGGGCTTTATACAATTTGAAAAGGAAAGGAATAAATCATTACCACCGTCTAATGTGGGGAAATAAATAATAAAGGAAAACCAATCCCACCCATGCATGTGACATGGCACATCCATTTTGGATTACTTTCTCTCAAAATGCTAAGTGCAGTTCATGACTCAAAGAGTCTCACAGATTATCTTTCAACTACTTTTTTGGACACTTGATATTACAAACATTCTTCAAACACAATCTCAAGTATAATATTTTAGCAAACAACCCAGAAAAAATTAATCAAAACTGGTAAAAGTCTTTCCAAGCCATTGTTGTTACCAGATCAAACCAAAGTATATTCATTTCATTTAATTTTTTGCCTTTCCTCAAGGCAATATGCACAGCTCTTCAATTTTTGTACTATACATAATCAGGCCAGCCTCAATTCATGATGCCAAGTACATGGCATAAATTTCAATTCTTCATATACTTAACCTCATATTCATGAACTTCCTAATCACAGAAGTTCATAGACATTATCTATGTCTATTATCTCATCTAAACTTCTAGATTAGTTGCTTCACTGCAGATGAAGTCATATACAGAGAGAAATCTGTGTGTGTGTATATACATATATAAGAGGGAGGGAGGGAGAGGGAAGGGAGGGTGGGGGAAGGGACAGGGAAAGGGAGGGAGGGAGGGAAGGGAAGGAGGGGGAGGGAGGGACTGATTTTAAATTCTAGGCCTTTTTAAATAAAAAAAAAATTGGTCATTTTCTTCATACCAGCCTTAAAACTAGGAGGTACTTGCTCAGGGTGATACAACTTATCTATACAAATATCTTATCTGGCTGCTGGTTCTTAGCTCACCAGTTCCTCCTTAGAGGAAGGCTGCAGTCCAGCTGTTGAATAACCACATTTAATTTCAAATTCAGAACTCAGCATCTTAGGCTTCTGAAAACTCATAGACAGAGATGTACTTCAATAAGTAGAAACGTGTTGAAATCAGAAGCATTGACTATATATAAGGGTCTTCATTCCATATTTGGTCCTTACAAAGGTAATGTTAAAAATGACTATTTAATTTATGCAGCATCTCCTAACCCAGAATGTTCAAATTGTCAAGAAACAGTTCTAGGAATAAAAATTAATTACTAAGATGCCTCTTCAGCTTGCCATAAAATGTACTGTATTTTCGGAGTATAAGATGCACCTTTTTCCCTGAAAAAAGAGGCTAAAAATCTGGGTGTGTCTTATACACTGAATACAGCATTTTTTTTGCCTCCAGAAACCTCCCCCCCCTTCACCAAAATGGCCATCCATAGCCTTTAAGAGGCTTATAGAGTGCTCCTGGGGGCTGGGGAGGGCAGAAATGAGCAAAAAATGGTCATTTTTTGCTCAATTTTGCCCCCCCCCCAGCCCTTATAGAGGAGCACTCTATAAGCCTCCTAAAGGCTATTTATGCTCCACCTTTTTTTTGACAAAAAACCAGGCCTGTTTTCAGCAAAAACGGGCCTTTTTGGGAGGTCTGCAGAGTGCAAAACCTTTTTTTAAAAAATTTGCCTCTTTAAAATCTTGGTGCGTCTTATACTAAAAAATACGGTACTTTACACGCTATCTAAGGAAAGTTATTTCATTGGGTAGAAGATAATAGAATGCTTCTTCTAAAAATCAATGTCTTAGAACCAAGGTATTTGGCTCTACTCATTTGGACATGAATAAGATACTGGTTTCTTCTCTTCTTACAGAAAGAAGCAAAGCAGTAGTAGGAAGGTAGCGTTTTCATATTACTATTGCAATCCATTACATAGGTAAGTGTTCATACTATACTTATTTCATTTCACTGACCCCTGAAGATGGAAGATCATATTCGAGTGTGCTAAAGAACAGAAATTTCTTCCCAGCTTGCCATATTTGCTCGGAAAAACACTACAGAGCACATGTGGGAAGAAAACAGGAGAAAAGCAATTCTACTGCATATTAGATGAAAACCAATGTTTACAGATCTCCACGTCTATAGCTATGGGAATGGTATACTGTATGTGTACACATGTAATGTGCCATCTGATTTTCATCCTTAAAAATACAACATATACCCTGCTGGTTATTATACTGTATTGTCTAGCAATCTCCAGAGGAGTGTGGATAAATCTTTGTATGGTTAGAACAACAATGTCAATTTGGTTCAGAGTATAGCAATAGCAGTTACTTATATACTGCTCCACAGTGCTTTGCAGCCCTCTCTAAGTTTACAGAGTCAACATATTGCCCCTCACAATCTTGCACCTCATTTTATTGACTTGGAATGATGGAAGGCTGAGTCAACCTTGAGTCGGTGAGAATCAAACTGCTGGTAGTCGGCAGAATTAACCTGCAATATTACATTCTAACCACTGCACCACCATGGCTCTTACTGCACCATCACGGCTCTAATATATCCATCTTTAACCCTTTTTCTCTTGATAACTTTAGAAAGCATGTTTTTAATTCTAGGATTAAGGTATAGACTGATACAGTCCAAAATCAATTTATTGAATGTGTTTGATATAATTATTTGATATGAACATACAATATCAAAATAAAAATCAGTCTAGGTTGACTGAGAAAATTGACAAGATTCTACCAAAAATTTTCAATTAAAAATTGAAAATTGATTTAGAAGAAAAATTGAATTTATGAATTTAATACACCTATATTAGTCAGTCCATGGATGGATTCAGATATTAGCATTATAAAATAACAACATATTCTAATTTTTCAGCAATATGTATAATTTTACCACCAAATATCATGATTGTAAGCTGCCCAAAGTCACTTTAGAGGAGCAAGATGGGTTGCATATAAATGTAATTAATAAATAATAAATAAAATAAAATTATTTTACAAAGGAGGATAAGATAGTGAAATGATAAGAATCTACTTGAAGATTTTATTCTTGAGTTTAATAACAATCTAAAAGACTCCTTTAACCACCTACATAAGATTATTGAAATGAGGAAGTTAAGGAGATAAGCAAAAGTTGATTTGAGGGGGGAAATGTGAGCTCTATTCAATTTTGATTTTCAAATACGTTTCTGGCTTCTTTTGTATTAAGCTTAATTTAATACCTGCTGGGATTTCTAATGAAAGAACAATTCTATAATTTCTTTAATTCTGTCTATTCATTTTATCTGTTGTCTTTCTCTTCTATTTTTTAATTTTTATCCTGCCTTTATTTGTATAAATAATTCAAGGTGGTAAAAATATCTAAGATTCTTTCTTCTTCCTATTTTCTCCACAATAACTTAAGGCAAATTGGACTGTGTGTGAGTGAGTGGCCCAACAGTATTCTGGATCATTGTCTGCAGATGTCACATTTGCAGAGTATGAAAATTTCTTCCTACTGAATATAATCTCAGTCTTCAATTGATCCAAAATTGACCAGTTCTTCTTGTTATTATAACAGTATCCTGATCCATAATTCAAAGACATCTATTTTCTTTCTCTCACTATTCAGTGTCCAGCCTACAAAGCCATATATTACCAATATAAGTTTTGTTATTTTAATCTTTTTGTCATAAAAGCATTCCCATTATTCATAGCCTTATCAAAGTTTTTTGCTGTACAAAAATCTTCAATTTTTCATCTTTATTCATTATTAAGCCTAAGAAAAGTAACCATCATTTATCAATATCATTTCATTACATCAGCTGTAAGTTCACTAACAATGCCTGTTGATATTATAGTAAGTCCTCGTTTTGCTTTAGAACAGGGGTGTCAAACTCAATTTCATTGAGGGCCGCATCTGGGGTCTGTTTGACCTTGGGGGGAGGTGTGGCCAGGGTGGGCATGGTCAGCTCGACATCACTCGTATGCGGGGCCCATGTAGTGACCCAAGCACTCTGCAAGTGAAAATGGGCTCCCGAGTTGTGTTTTCAGCTGTTACGGCATCCTGCAACCCTCTGTCAGTGAAAATAAAACTCAGGAGGTTCATCTGCAGCCCTTACGAGCTCCGTTTTCAGCTGTGAAGGCCTCCTGCAACCCTCTGCCAGCGAAAACAGAGCTCCGTTTTCATTGGCAGAGGCACTTGCAGGCCAGTCCTTTGCTGTTTTCAGGGCAGTCCCGTGGGCCAGATCTAAGCACCCGTGGGCTGGATACATGGGCTTTGGCTTTGACACCCCTGCTTTAGAAGGACAGACTAATTTTTCTTCCAAATACCTCCATGAAATAATGGGCACAATCTACTGTATCTGAAATAATCTGAGTGACTAATATAAATTATGAGATTTGTGTCCATGATGTGTGTCATTTGCATAACGTAATTACTCAAGTGACATTATTTATACAATTTAATCCAAACATAAATTAATGCCAGTGATGTAAATTCAGATTTAATGACATTTAGATTTAATATAATGCCTTTTCTACTGAAATGGCTCATTAAACTCAGGATTTACTGTGCTCTTAATATTTAAACCAGATTTCATATTTTTTTTAACTTTTACTTTCATAGTAAGCTCTTCCAAGTATATATTAGTTTTCAGCTAACAGTGATATTATCTGCATAACTCAAATTTGTACTGTTTTGACTCAATATTTTGATTCTGTCTATTCTCTCTTACAATGCCTACAAAGACAATATGCATCTTTGTTTCATTTCCTTTCGTATCCTGAAGTAGTCTTTTTCAAATCCAGTTTTTACAATAGCTTCTTGTTCACTGAAAGTTTCACAGAATAATAATCATGTACTCTGTCATATCAGTTAGCCTTTATAATATCCACAGTGTAGCATGAACTACAGAATTGTTTTTCAGCGTCTTTTTCTCAGATTTTCTTTTAGATAAATTCACTGAATCCTGTTCATTTTTCTTCTTCTACTCAATCATTCCAATTCTTGAAAACTGGGTAAGTTCTGCAGTTTTCTTAGCAAAGTTTTTCAGAAGTAGGCTGCTGTTGCCTCTTTCCTAGAGCTTAGAGAAAATGGCTTGGTCAAGGTCATCCAGTTGGTTTTGTGCCAGCAGAATTAGAACTCACTGTCTTCCAATTCCTACCCTGATGTCTTAACCACTGCACTAAACTGGCTCTCGTACTTATCTTACAGTCTAGCTCTATATCATTCAGGTCCAATATTATTGGCGTAGTTGTGCTCTTTATTTGTTTAGGCTTGTCCTGTATATTTGATACCAATTATTTCTGGTTTCCATATTCTGTACCTAGAAGTGTCTCAGCTGCCTGAACTGCACTTCTCCATCATCTGTTTCTTATTAAATAGTTGATTTTACTCTGATGTTGTATATTTACTGATGTCCAGTTATAAAGCCTATGTTTATGTTGCTTTGGTATTAGCCCTGCTAATCCCTTTTGAAACATATTGATTTATCTCTTACAGTACTTTATTTACCCAATACAACTCTTCCTTTGATTCCAGATTTCTATCATTGCATCTATAATACTCACATATTTTATAGAACATTGATATTTATTGTACAGCCACTAATTGTAATAGATGTAATTTTTCTAATTGGGCTTTGTTCCAGCATGTATGGACCAATGGTCTATTTTAGAATCTTTGCTACATGCCCTAAAATTATACCGTGTTATCAGGACCGCCTGAATTCATGTAGATCTGAAACATCCTGTTTAATATGCTTCAGTTCAGTTTTGACAATTTCTCTTTCCCCCGGTTCATGCCTCTCATGTTCTGCATTACAACTGCGTGTCTTTGAAAATAATGATTCTTTCAGCGCTGGTTTCATCATCTCTTGCAAATGTGGTTGTGAGTGTTTAGCATTTCCCCCACCTAATAATTAAAGGAGTATTTTTGACTGGGATGGAAAGGTGATGGGACTCATAATTAAATATTTCAACCAATGTCACATAGTTTTCTTGGCACCAATGCAGAACTATTTTGCTGCTGCCTTTTTCCATATTTTATTTTGAGCTTTTTTTTTTCTCTCCTAAGGGGTTGTTTTTGTCATGCTGTTTTCTAGCACCTGCAGAACATCCTTTGGGGGATTTTTCTTAGGTTTCCCTCCCCAGTTTTGACCTACCAACGAAGGTAACTCCATCAGGAGCTCCAACTTCTATGGGTGTCAATCTGAAGGCTACTGAAGCTACTGAGTGCTCTCATAATTTATTTTATTTTTTTATTTTTATTTTTATTCAATTTATATCCCGCCCTTCTCCAACAGGACCCAGGGCGGCGCACAGGAATTTAAAACAACATACAAAATAGTACCAAATACATAAATTTAAAAGACCTATTAAATGACAAAAGAAAACCTGCGCTAAAACCAAATTAACATTGGAAAGGTAACATTGGAAAGGTAATCTCCAGGAATATAATCCTTTGCTCTTCAGATACTTGGATCTCCAATTCCTGTAATCCTAACCAGCCTAGCCAATGGCAAGGAGCTCCTGGATTTAGAAAATAAATTTCAGGGCTTTAGATTGTCTAATGTCGGTTTAAATTCCAATCTTGGAAATTATAAAGCAGGTTCTTTCTTTTATTTATGAATATTTTCCTAAACTGGATGGTGGAAAATCATGTTATGAAATAAAATATTCCAGCTCATTGCCTATGATATGAAATAGAGAAATAACAAGTTTTACATATGTCTGACTAGAAGACAAAATGCAGCTAGAAAACTGTTTTACCTGCCTTGAGGCTGAGGGAAAGAGATACGATATTAAGTCAATACATTTACTTCTTTAAAAGATGCCTTTCAGATTCTGCTCACAGGAGAAAGACAAGGTTAAAAATAGTTAACATATTCAGCTTCATTTTAATTCATCTATATTCTGTTCCCCTTTCTAATCCAGCCTTTTAAAATCCCTTCTCCCCCCTCCCCATCTCTCTTTTGTGCCAATGTCCACAATGGAAAGTGGTTAAACCCAAAAATGCCATTTGAACAAATGTTAGTTTTGTTTCCTTCCTTTCTGCTGGGGGAGATTTTGGCAGCACTTTTAATCGGTGAATAAAGAGCAAGCTAAGAATTCCTGAGAGGAAAAGAGAGGCCGCACTGGGCGGTGGGGGGAATCTTAGATCAGAATTTTTAATAAATATCCTATGGGTGTTGCCCGTTCCTCTGCAGTTCAGTTTCTTGCTTGACTGCAGTAAGAAAACACTGCATATAGGAACACACTGCACTTCGCCACACAAGACAAACGCATAACACCACCACCACCACACAAACAGAAAGGACCAGACTGCAGCAGAACTGCAGACCACGCATTCTGGAAAATACAAGTCATATGATCACTTCTCTCCTCCTCCCCCCTCCCTTCTTCTAACTCAAGTTGTAAACAAGCTCGCAGCTGACTCAGAGCTGTAACCAAATTCTTGGCTCTGATGGGTGGGGCATGAAGACAACTTTCAGAGAGGCACACAAATTATATTTTGGAAGTGGGGGGAGGAGAGGAAAGAGTCACAAAAAACCCCATCCAAAAATTATTGATCTGCAGCCATTTGCCTCCTATCTCACAGAATGAAATACCATAGGCATTTATAGGTGCCATCAGAAATTAATTCCTTCATAAAATTAATCAAGAATAGAGCCCAGAACAATGCATTTTTAATGTTCAAAGACCTGTATCAAAAAAAAAGGGCAATCAAAGGGAGAACAAACTCTGAGATGTAAGAGTGTTTCTAACAAAAATCAATGCTTAGTTTTAAGGCTAATTTCCAATTGATTCTGGCAGTTCTAGTAACTGTTTCAGGGGTTCCTCCCCCCCAGCAGAATAGCTAAAAGACCCTATACTACTTGAGGTTTGTTTTATTAAAGTGAATAGGAACAAAAAGGGAATGCAGCAAAGGATACTGTGAGGTGGGTTTTTGCTGCTTCCTGAAACTGTAAAATCCAGAAATATTTCTGATGTAATGGAGGAATATTATGAATTAAAAAATAATAGAGTAAACTTCTCTTCAAAGTAGTCTCTATTATGCACAAAATCAAACCAAATTTAGTCTGATATTTAAAGGGAGGCTAAAAATCCAGAGCCATAATCCCAACACATGATGAAAAACCTATTGAATACATCCATCATTACACTAAGAAATACTATTTGTACTGATAACAGAGAGTATAATTTGGATATCTTCATTTCTGTTCAAAATCTGATGCCCATTCAGAATCTGAACTCCAGGATTAGCAGGAAGCCAGTAATAATCTGGCATATGATTTGCCTACAGCAGTGTTCAGTAGTGATGTGAGAGCAAAGTTAGGGAACTAAAATCCAGGGCCTTGAGCAGCAAAGTTTCTAAACACAGAAGGTCCCATTTACTTCAAAATTACTAACACATGCTTCATCAATAAAGCTGTGCCATAATTTAATAAAATAATAATAATAATAATTTATTACATTTATAAACCACCCCTTCTCCCCGGAGGTACAGGAAAATTAAAAAACCATCTAAAAACATACAAAAACATACAAAGTTAAAAACGAATTAAACCACCCTGTACAAGAATTTAAAACATTAAAATTATAACCCATTAAAAACCAAATACATAATTTGCAAAAAACAGACTGGGGCAAGAAGCGTCGATTAGGCCAAACCGGCCTGATGGAATAAATATGTTTTTACTTTTTGTCGGAAGATGCGGAGGTCCATAGTCGTTCTAATATCTGGGGGTAGGTCGTTCCAGAGGGTCGGGCCCATCAGAGAAGGCCCTTCCCCTGGGCGTCGCCCGCTGGCATTGCCTAGTGAACGGCACCTGGAGAAGTCCCTCTCTGTGTGAGCGAATCGGCCGAAGGGATGTATGGGGCAGGATACGATCCCGCAAATAACTAGGTCCTGTGCCATGGAGCGCTTTAAAGATGATGATCAACACCTTGAAATGCACCCGAAAGGCCACAGGCAGCCAGGCAGCCAGTGCATCTCGCGCAGGAGTGATGTTACATGGGAGTATCTAGTAACTCCCATAACTGCCCACGCAGCCGCG
Organism: Rhabdophis nuchalis; assembly: GCA_039707465.1. NCBI lineage: Eukaryota > Metazoa > Chordata > Lepidosauria > Squamata > Natricidae > Rhabdophis > Rhabdophis nuchalis. The sequence continues at coordinate 92,108,025 of CM077648.1, read as the reverse complement.
TTCTGGACCAGCTGTAGCCCCCGAGTGCATCTCAAGGGGAGCCCCATGTAGAGAGCATTGCAGTAGTCCAGACGAGACGTCACAAGCGCATGAGTGACCGTGCGCTTGACCTAGAATCTAAAATCAATTGTGCCAATCACTGACATTTGGCCCATTTTAACTTCCAATGAAATATGTAAATTAAATTTACAATATAATTTGTTTTGATAGAACAACGAAGATGTCCCTATGTCCCTATGGCTTGGATTAACAGGAATGCTTTTTTTTACATACTTAATTTTATTGCGTCACACTACAGCATATTGCATAAGATTACCACTCTGCCTGTTGAAATGGAATTAACTCTTGGAAAGGACAACATCGCTAGAAACACCACGCAACTATCTTGTAGATGCTTAAGCAATACAATGTTATCTGAATGGATGCTATATACCTGTGATGGCGAACCTATGGCACACATGCCAGAGGTGGCATGCAGTGCCCTCTCTGTGGGCATGTGCGCCATCACCCCAGTTCAGTTCCACCACGCATGTGCACGTGCCTCCTGCCAGCCACCTGGTCTTCGGGTCTCTGATGCGCCTCTGGGGGACTGCACATGCATGTGTGTGGGTGGATCCAAATGCATGTGGGGCCCACATGTGCATGCACGAGGGGCATGCACGGAGGGTATGCATGCATTGCATTTTGAGGGTTTGGGCACGCACGCACTTTGGGCACTCAGTCTGGAAAAGGTTAGCCATCACTGTTTACATTACACCTTTACATTCTAGGAAGAAATCATGTGGCTGATTCTATGTTATTTGAATTAGAAAGACAAAGGCATTATTTTGCCAGATATATACAGCTAAAATAAAATTGGGCACTGACCAATTTACTATCTTGTCAAGGATACATATACACACAAGCTTCTGGTGAGCAACACTGAGAACCCAACTCATTTCTACAGCAGTTTTTGGTCATTTAAATAGAAACTTTTCTAAACTGTACAAAATAGACCTCTGCTATTCTCCATACCACACACAATAAGTGGATCTGCTTCTCTTTTCTTTGTCACTCTCTGACAATGTCCACTTATTACAACCACCTCAAATAACAGACGGGTGGCAAGCAAATTTTTATTTATTGTTCAACTAGCAAAATCACAATCTGCTCCTTACTCATTCCATTTCTCCAAGAGCTAAACTCTTTTTTAAATATAATTACTCCAATCATAACCTCTTAATTTTATTTGGGACGGCGGACTTCTGTTCTTTAACTATTTTCCACAATACCACAAGAAAATTGTTTTCTTTTAACAAAACGTATCAATTGAACTCAGTTCAAAAGAATCAACTAGGGAAACCTAAGGAGATCCTTTTCTTGAAGCTGAGGCCAACAGGGGGAAAAATAAAACACAAGACAGATCATGGTTACAAATCCTTTCAAATATAATCCAAACTTACTTGGGGGGCCATCCTTTCCATTTCACCAGATATTCCACCTTACCCTATAGAAAAAGAGAAAGGAAAGGAAGTAAAATCAACAGTGCCATCAAACCTCACAAAAACAGATCTATGAAATATTCTAACAAACAGCACCCTTCAATTTCTCTGCATTTATAATTAAACGTCTCCACACTCTGAGCTGCAATTCCTGGGCTTGCCCTGGAGGCATATCCAAAGGCTTCCCAGGGCACATAAAGAAACTGCAAAGCGCCACAAGGGCAACAAATCAACCCATCTATACATGATTAAGAAGGAATGTTTAGAAATTGGGAAGAAAAAAAATGCTGCCTGCTAGATAGGATGACTGATTTGATCACCTTGCTACTTTCATCCCTTTGCCTGCAAGGGCTTCTGGTACATCATACAGGAGCTCTGCTTGTAGCAGATTACAGTATAATTAATTAGGGGGTTTTATGCAATAGTCTAAACACTGGGCTACAGGAATGTTTCTCAGATTATCTAAGGTAGTGCAGATAATTGCTAGAATTGCTGCACAAGATTCTCAGCCTCCTCCCCATCTATAAACACACACTCATTGGTTCACAGTACCGAATGCCAGCCTACTCCTTACTTCCATCAACTGAACACAAGAAATCATGAAGAAAAAGGCACACATGATTGCTTGTGTTTCGTTGACGGGAAGCAATGGTTTAATTTCCCACCACAATGGAAGGCCATCAGCATAGATTTTTTTTTAGCAAACAAGTATGAGGCAATAAAAGCGTTGAGCTGATATACTTATTTTCCAGTTTATTAGGAAGCACTTGATAAACTGTTGAGCTTCACATTATTAAAAAATCCTATATATCTATATCTATATATTTAAAAGGATGATATAGTCTTGTAATCCTCAACTCATAGAATAATCTGACATTTTTCCCACATCAAAGAAACTCATTGATCAGTACAAATTACCTCTGAAAGGCAGCTAAATCATGCAGGCAATGATGAATATTTACGGCCTAAATAACTTGATAAAAATGAAACGAAAAAATGAAAACAATAATCATATTCAGGTCATCTTAGAACAATCTCAAATTTCACTAAAGCTGCTGAAAATAGCTAACCTTCTTCCAAGACATACAATTCCAATTTCTCTGTTCATCAGGATACTTTATGACTATAGAGCAAAAACGTGGGAAGCAAGAAAATGATCCAATCCGAGAGGCAGAGTTTTTTTTTTAAATATGACGTCCACCCATTTTGACATATTTATTCTTCCTCTAGCAGAAACGTCTACCCTACTCTAACACTCCCACTCTGCAGCAATCCTAAATTTGCAATCCAAGATACATCCGTTACTTTGTCTGGAGGTGAGGTCTCTATTCAGCTCAAGACATTTTGCACATGAGTAAAACAGACCTAGCACCGCACTGGGGAACGCTGCAACAACCCTTGTGCACATTCTAACAGGGCACATCACCACGTGATAAACGTGCAACAACCATCATTTCTCTGCACTCCTGCGAGTCAGCCCTCTCCTGGGCTTCCCTGGCGCCCCCTGCCGGCGGGAAAACGAGAAGTTCCGCCACGCCCCCCTACTCGCACTACGGCGTGTGTACAAACTGGGGGGCGAGAGGATGAGGTACTCCACTTCGCTCTCGCTGTACCGCGCAGTGTTTTTTTTTTGCGGAGCAAGAGCAGCCACCGCTAGAATAACGGTTTGTAATTAAAGGTCCCAAGAGGCGGCTTAGCAATGGAAGAAATATCCCGCCTTCCAGATTCTTCCTCCCTTAAAACGCCGTTCGTAGCCCTGCTGCAGAATAAACGCCAAGTCGGTGCAGGGAAGCAGCGGCAGCAACCCACCTTTCTTACGCGCTTCTTCCTGATGCTCTCCACAGCAAACACCTGCTCCCCAATAGCGGAAAGCTCCATACAGGGAGGAAGGAGGTGGCGGAGGCAGCGGCTTGCTCGCAGATTGAGGGGAAGTATCCAACTGCGTGCCGGCTATCGCTGTTTGGTCTCGCTCTTAGTTACTCCGCCGCCCCCCCCCCCACCTCCAACTCCAGAGCTCAATCACGCCGCGCCGCTAACGTTCCATTTTAGAACCTGCGTAACATTTTCCCAAGCGCGCGCGAGAGAAGAGCGAGCGAGCCCCCGCCCTCCCCTTCTGGCCAGCGCTAGTTTGTCAAGAGGAGCCGGGCGCACGGAAACCGCTCCTGCTTTAGACCTGCTCGAGCGGCATGCTCCACCCCCAAGGAACCTGCGCGAGCGTGAGATAGAAGCCCCGATTCGCACCGCAGGCCTAACACAAACGCCAGCCTTGGACTTGGCGCGCTAGGCTTATTATTATTATTATCATCATCATCATCATTATTATTATCATCACCGTTTCCTTCAGGGAACGGAAACAGGAGTGAAATAGTAATTCCCTCAATCTGCGAGGGGAAATGGGCGAAAAAAAGCCGCCTTTTTCACGGCTGGTGTTTTACCCACTGATGTTCGGTGTTGGCGCAGAGCAGAGATCAGCCCTGGAGCTGATGGCAACACAGTTCTCAGAAAAAGGGCCGAAACGGCTGCAGGTTTTGTGCACATATTCACCTGCGAGTATTCCTTATTGCACCGAGTTGTCCTTAATTTTTGAGGAAGGTGTGCAGGAGCGCCCTGCAAAAAAACAAACCCTTGCATCAGCGGCACCTTATTCATGAACTCCCAGGATGGCTCTGCTAAGTGAATGTGCTTTTCCTCTGTCTCAAAATGCATGTGGTGTTTTGCTCTGCAGAAGACAGCGAACCACCCGTTCTTTTAAAACCAAACCTTATTTCGGTATCCGCAAGGTGGTAGTCGTGGGAAGTTTCTAGAACAGTAATCAAAATTGAACCCAAGGGGAACGTCGCCTGTCAAGTTGGAGCTGCAAAAAAAAGGCACCCTCCCTGCAGTGCACCAACTCCGTTAACTCCAGTGAGAAACCGCACATTTCTGCCCCTTATTTACCTCCTCCCCTCAGGCGTTTTTTTGCACGACTTTTTCTGCAGCTAAAAACGCAGAATTTCCCGGTGGCCCGAGTTCTCCCATGGTTGGGAAAATCTGAACAGCGGAGTCTTCTGTGGGTTTACTTGGAAGTAAATTCGATTAAATTCAAAAGAATGTAGACATGAAAAGGATCGGTCTTCAATGTGTACCGGTGCCTGCAATTTCGCCTGCCCCTATTGGCATTTGTCACGTACGTCATAATCCTAGGTGAATACTGAGTGAAAAACAAAATGCAGTTTCTGCAGCGGGCGATTGTTTTCATGTGACCGCCTCCATTACGGCATATATACCTTTTTCATAAGACGCCGTATGTTTGAAATAAATAAATAAAAGGCTTGCAATAAACGCTTAAAGGCATCATCCTGCGATGTTTACAAAGTCGGAACTTTCGTTTTCAATCTATCCTTTTACGTGCCCTTATTGGCCCTCAGTTACCCGGAGGCCTGCCTTCCTAAGCCTTCATTGGTCTGGAGCTCCGTTTGTTTCCTTCCTTTGCACTCTAATTGGTCACGGACTAATTATTTTGGTTTAATTGAAAAATCCTCGACAGATGAACTCGGGATGAAAATCGGGTCTGGCGCCACGCCCAAGGGGGGATGACGAATGTCTCCTGGCTGGAGGGAGCTTGTCCTCTGCGAAAAACGGGCAATAAATGAGATATTTACTGAAGAAAGCCTCCTCCACCGGAGACTGCACAATTACAGTCCAGGCTGATATATTTTGTTGTTCTGAAATCTGTAGCTTATATTACAATGACTGAGTATAAACTCACTTAAAAAAACAAACTACCAAGCAAACTCATTATAGCTTAATGTGATGTGTGATTCCAAAGACTGGACTGTGTAGCACTGTGTGGATTAGAATGTTTATTGTTCAAGGATGAACAAAATGTTCTTCAGTTGTTGTTTTTCTCAGCACTGACTCAGACAATAGACTTGCCTCTAAAAGTGAGATTCTGTTGTTAATCATAACACTCTGTATCTTCTGTCAACCAATTTGAAACCATTCTGTTTCTTCTAACCCAGGGGTCTGCAAAGTTGGCTCTTTAAAGACTGGTGGATTTCAACTCCCAGAATTCCCCAGCCAGCTTTGCTTTGCTGGCTGGGGAATTCTGGGAATTGAAGTCCACCCGTCTTTAAAGAGCCAACTTTGCAGACCCCTATTCTAACCAATTTCTCTTGACTCTTTCTGGCCTCAATAAGAAGTGTAGTTACTTAAAAAGTCCCCATTTGTTTGGCTTTGATTCCATTGCATCTGATGAAGTGTATTTGGATTAATTTTATGTGAAAATAAATGTTTTGGTTTGACACATATACCAGGAATCTTGTGCTTGTTTCTTGTGAAAAACCAATGTGGCAACCTCCTTTGGGGATTTACTTTTTAAAATTGTTTATGGTTAGAGAAGAAGAGAGAATGCAGATAACTTTTTTGTTGCTTGTTTGAATTTTCACAGACATCCTAAAAAAACAACACCCATGCAGGATTGATATTGACTAAGCAATTGTATATAGAAAGTCACAAGCAAGACATGAATGCGATAGCTTAATGTGCTATCATATGAGAGGATATGGGTAAGTTGGAAGGATTATCAATAATTTATTGAAAGTGTTGCATCCACATGCATTTCCCGTAATGGAATCAGCACCAAGCATCCTGGGGGAGAAGCTCAAGCATCATGTCAAGGCCTGCTGCTGATGTTTGTTCTGGAATAATGCATCCAACCTAGCACTTTTAAGAGAGCCAACAGCTGGGTTTTATTTTTCTCAAATTTCCCTAAACCTTATTTTACATAAAACATTTAGACTGTATGACTGATTATGTGCCCTCAAGGCATTGATTCCTAACAACCACATAGATAGACTTTCTCTATGAGAAACTATCCCTAAACTGGTCTTTCAGGTCTCCCAACAATGCGCTAATAGCCACTGAAACAGAGTTCATCCACTTTGTTTCTGTTTGTCCTCTTCTATTTCCTTCCACATTTCCCAGCTTTTCCAGAGAAATAGGTCTTTGTATAATGTATCCAAAGTAATATAATTTGAGTTTGGTTATTTGTGCTGATATGTCCAATGATCCATTGTTGTAATTTATTGGTTGTCAGTCATATTCTCAGGAATCTTCCCCAACACCAAAGTTCAAAGGGGTCAATGCTCTTTGTATTCTGCTCCTTTAAAGTCCAACTTTCACTTCCATATAATAGTCAGGAATATCGTGGCTTGTAGAATTCTGATCTTTGCAGATACCGACTCACTGCAGCATTTGAATATCTTTTTCCAAATCTCCTTTATGGCTGCTAAGATTGTGTTACTTGTTAAAGGCTCCATTGTTTATTTAATAGCCCAATTTTCTGGACTCATACAATACATCTGGCAAAAATGTTCCTGACAAGTTGAGGCTTTCTTTGTTGTACAAGTACACCTTACAGAAAGGATTTTACAAAATTAATAGTTTGGTCTATGTGGCTAGTGCTATTGGAGCGTGCCCTTTACTGTATAGTTGGAGTTCTCACTAAAGGGTGTGCTGGAATGCAAACTTGCTAGTTTCAGAACTATCAACTATGGTACATCTCCAGATTGCCTGGTAAGATTGGGCATTGCAAACAACATTTTGCAGTGAACCCAGTTCTTCCTTTTGTGTCACGTTCAGAAAATAATGCTGAGAGTTGCTGAGTTATGGTCCCCTTCTGGGTTTCATCATGTTTGTTATTCTGTTCAACATTTTGATTGAACCATTTGGGGAGGTAAACCAGACTTGTGGGGTGTTCCTTACCATCCATCTTGTAAGGAAGTAGACAGAAACTTTGAAAGTTGCCTTAGTTTCAGAGCTAGCTTGCTGAAGAAGCTAACATTAAATCAAGAAGGAGGTGCTAATCATTATAAGGTTGTGTTCCCTTAGAAAGTTCCTTAATTGTTATTAGATTCCAGATGATGGCTGCGCCAAGGAAGCTTGGAAGAATTATTCCTGGTTTGCCAGTTGGAAGCCCTCCTGAGCTTCCCAGATTTGTTGATGTGTTGGTTTATCTCATCTTCTGCAACATGGGGATACTAAAGTAAGTATCTGAAAGCTGCAGTTGGTACAAAATATAACTGGCCTCATATGATGCAAAGATTTGCCCTGATGCTCAGAGCACATAATTGCTTATGTGCCACAATTGAAGGTGTTAATTCTGATCATGAGGGGTCTTTAACTTAATGACATTTCAAGCCCTAAATGGTGTAGAATCTGACTGAAGGATTTGTAACTTACCTCCATTGTTAATAGCCCATCTTTCTGGCTTTGCCGTGTATTGCTCCCATGCCATGGAATACACCAGCTTTTACCTTCCATTCTCTCAGCATTTCGGAAATGTACAAAACATCATCTCTCTTGCTAGATTTAGTTAGGCTATTTTAGATCAAAGTATTAGTGCTTTTGTTTGGTTTTTTAAATGCTGGTACTCTCCTTGAGAACTTGCCAGAATAGAAACGCGGGGTATAAATAAATAAACAGTTCTGGCATATTCAATAAAGCATCATCAAACAATGTTTGGCTTAATGAAATATGTGAATCCAGACCCATTTGGCTAGCTAAACTGATTCTTTTCTTTCTTTTCTTCCTTCCTTCCTCATCCATCCATCTATCCATCCATATTTCTCTTTCTATATATCATTACTGAAATCATCAGTAACTTGCAGTGTTAGGGTGACTATTTTATTTATTTAAATTAGGATGATAGAACGTGCAGCTTTTCCTAGGTTATTGGTAAGACAACCTTTATGAAGGAGGTCCCAGCATATACACAAGGAACTCTCTAGCTTCTTGTCCTACATCTTTTAGGCTCTTAATTCTGTGAAATGACTTCTACATGCTGGAAGAGGTTGAACAATAAATGATTGTTTGGTTTAATATAAGGCAGCAGAAAATTCAAATCTTATTTATTATTGCTGTGCAAGCTTCGAAACACTTGGAAGTTCTTGATCTACAAGCACAGTACTTCTTACTTATTCTTTACAACAGTCACCTTTTCTGCTTTTGCACAAGGCTGAAAAAATGCTACTTGATAGTTGTTCCATCTTAATAACTTGATTCATTAAAGCAGGGGCTTCTTTCTCAGGCTCTCGCAGAAGCCTAAAAAAAAGAGAAAAGGGCTACTTTAAGGAACAGTGGAGAAAGCATGTCCTTGTACAGGGGTGGGCAAACTTTGCAACTTTAAGTCTGAAGGACTTCAGCTCCCAGAATTCTCCAGCCAGCAAAGCTGGCTGGAGAAGTCTGGGAGCTGAAGTCCTTCAGACTTAAAGTTGCAAAGTTTGCCCACCCCTGTCCTTGTATATGTGTGAGGTATAAAGTATTTTCCCCCAAATCATTTTGAAACCCTGCATAACTATAATAGTTATTATGTTGTTCTTAGGTTGATAAGACTCCCCGAGTCCCCTTGGGGAGAGTGGGGCGGTTTATAAATGTAATAAATAAATAAATAGATAGTAATAAGATTTGTAACTAAATTAATAAGGTTTCTAAGTCATAATTATGGCTTGACATAGTATGTGAATCCATCCAGTTATGGTTTATTTAATAAATCAGGGTTAATAACTAAGTTAACTAACTCAACCTATGACTTAGTGTGATTAGCCAAGTCATAAGATTATTTATCCATTCAACCATTATTTTTATTGACTGCTCAGTCCCTAAGGACTCTTGGTGATTAGCAAGATACAGTTCCTGAAAAATAATGATTAAGTAATGTATTGCTTTGCCCACTAGATGGTACTTTGTCCCTTTGTGTGGCAGGCAGGCAGGCAGCAGCTCTCCTCCTTATGTTTGTTCTGGCAGTGGCTGTTTTGCTTCTGCAGAAGCTTCCAGCGATGGCGCCATTTGCTCACATCCAAATGGCATCCGTGCATAATAGTGCACAACATCAGGAGGGAGAGGAGGGAGAGGAGAAAAAGGGAAAGTGATTGTCATTTTGACTTTTCGTATTAGGTACAGAAAACTCTGTAAAACAGAATGCAGAATACAGAGTTCCAAAGAGAAGAGCTATGTGTTCTCCGCAGAAAACACTTCAGGCTTATTCAAAGACATTGTGAATTTATGCTGCAATTCCAGGGTACTTTTTGCATGACTATTCCTGCAGCTCCCTTACAAAGATTATAGAACGCCAACAGGGTCTATTTGTAGCCTTATCTAGCCTAACTTATTGTTTTCAACTCTTAAAATAAATAACGATTCCTTAAAGTCAAGATCGGCGCCTGGTGATTTCATGAATGCGCAGAGTATTTTTAGCAACAAAAGGGAGATGGCTTGTCTGTGCCCTGTTTGGGGATGTTTCAAGTGTCTCTTGCAGATCTTGGAGGTCGCCCAGCTCTATCTTAACGTCCAAGCCCAGATGTAGTCACGTGGGTGCCAGCACTTTTTAGAGAACAGCAAAAACAGCCGTAGAGAAGAAGAGCAAATGCAGTTTTCAAAGTATGAGGGGAAAAAAGAAGATTGCAAATACATTCATAGAATGGCTTGTGATTTCTGTGACTATTAATATGATCACGACGCCAGCTGGGTTTAAAAACTGGGAGCAGAATGATCAGAGCCTGATCATATCAGGATGACTTTAGAAAAATACAAATGAAGGTGAGAGGTCCTTAGTGCTCTCTGAGCTTGTTTGTTTTCTTGTGAACATTTCATTGCCCAAACTAGGTAACATCATCTGGGCTGGCAAGAAAGCAACCAAGTGTCTGCAAGAAAACAACCAGGCTCAGAGAACATCAAGGACCCCCTCATTTCAACTCTAAGCTACAAATATTCTCCTTTATTGGTACAAATGAAGGTGCTAACAAGTTGAGGCTTATGGCAGTTGCACAAACACATTCCATACAGTAAGCTATATCCAAAGTTGAATGAATAGATTCCTGGGAACATAGCAGGAATTCCTTTGCTCTCCCTGTCCTTGGACCTGCTCAGGATTAAATATGCTCTATTTCTATAAGGACTGTAACTACTTCAGAGGATATTTGAAGCATGCCATTTCATGAATGCATCAACTGGGGTTAAAAATCTGATCTGCAGGCAGAACATCATCCATCAACATGAATGACAAATTGAATGTAACAATCTAAAATAAAAATGGATACAAAAATAGTCCCATTAATTTCACACACACACACACACACATGGACGCATGCACATACAAACACAAACCAATTGGGTGTAATTTATTTGGTTTAGCTTATTGTGTGAACTTGGTCATTTAACGATACCATATGTGTGTGAATCAGGTGGGTTTCAAATTTTTTAGAACCTACTCTGTAGGTGTGGCCTATTTTGTGGGCGTGGCTTGGTAGTCATCTGACAGGATGGGAGTGGCCACCTTTTAAAATGTGGTGAAACTCATTTAACAGCGCTCTTGCTTAGCAACCAAAATTTTGGACTCAATTGTGACAATAAATTCTTTCTTTCTTTCTTTCTTTCTTTCTTTCTTTCTTTCTTTCTTTCTTTCTTTCTTTCTTTCTTTCTTTCTTTCTTTCTTTCTTTCTCTCTCTCTCTCTCTCTCTCTCTCTCTCTCTCCCTCTCTCTCCTTCCTTCCTTCCTTTTTTCCTTTCCTTCCCGTTGGGTCACTGGCAGCGGCGGGCCAGATTTACTTCCAGGTACGCCGGTGGAACCCCCTCTCACCGGTTCTCTAAATTTCACCAACCGGCTCTCGCGAGTAGGTGCGAGCCTGCAGAAACCCACCACTGGTGTGAATTCAGTCTCTGTGCCTTGCCAAACAGGTCTAAAAGAAAAATCAGTGTGATATGTGAGTCCAGTATACAGTTTTGAGAAAAGGCAACACTACTAAACTCAGAACTCCGTTATATCTGAAGATGTTTGAGATACCTGGGGCACAAAAATAATACAGTTTATGACCAATTGTTTAGCAACTATTCAAAGTTACAAAAGATCCCCCACAAGCTACTTATCACCCAGTTTCAAAGTTAGAGCTTCTGCAGGACCCCCACAGTCGTTCACCCTTATAACCATCCACAGAGACACTGCAGTGGGGCCCTTCCACCTACCTGCACCTCATCCTGCTCCACCAGGTCCCTACAGACCTTGGGCCTGCTTTCTCCTATGGGTCCCTGCGGGGTTTGGGCCTGTTCCCTACCCACCAGCTTCCATAGTTTATTCTGCAAAGGAAATTCCCATCTCTTATCATGAGACAGACCTTTGCAACCAGTATTTGCTTACAACAGAATTTTGCAAATCTTATTTGCCAAGTTCCCCTTTGGTGGTTTATTTGTTGCTATTTACCATACCGCAGTAGTTAATCACTCTTCAAGCAACCCCAGAGCATTCTCCAAGGGATGCTCAGAGGATATGGATTGAACTTAAATAGAATCATTGTTTTCTTTGAATTTCTAACACATAGATATGGGGGTAGGTGGGTGGGGGAAGGTATAGGGTGTAATTGCATAATTATTAAACACTGCATATTTATTCTATTTGTATTTCCCCAAAATCCAGAGAGTCTCAGTGGCAATAGCAGGACTCAAGTGGCATTATTATGGCTTCTACCAGGATCTAACATCCATCTTTTTTTTTCCAAATTAGAAAATACTCTTGTTTCATTAGCCAGGACATCTGCACCTTCCTTCCATTCCATTTTCTCTGTTAAGCTGGATATAGATTTTCAGCCACATTGAGTATATTCTTTATTTAATGCATGTTTATATTGCTTCCTATGCAAATACATCTCAAAGTGGTTTACCCACTATAGAATGCAACCATAAAAATAATCGATTGAAGGAATATATCCAGTAAAATGTATTCAACAAGAAGGAAAGAGAATCCAAAGACACCTTCATGTTGGCATCCCATCCATGTGGAGAAAATCCCAATGAAGAGATCAACCTTTAGTAGGTACCGGAATAATAAAGAATCACAAGTTTCAGAGGGAATTTATATTCTAGAATATAAGTGCCCCAATCAACTAGACCCACAAGTACCAGTTAGTTTTCTGTGTCTGTTGTAGAGGACACAAGAAACAAGGGCAGGGCTTCAGTTGTGCATTTGCCATCTTTAAATTTTTGATATTTCCTTTGCCCCTCTGATGTCTCTGGTCCAATTGGATAGACAGGCTGAGAGGAAGCTTTTCCATATAATCCCTTCATCTGTCCCTGATCTACAATCTCAAAACGAGTTTAGACATGTCCGATATACACATGACTCTTTAGACCACGGGTCCTCAAACTCTAGCTGGCTGGAGAATTCTGGGAGTCGAAGTCCATGAGTCTTAAAGTTGCCAAGACCCTGCATGGAGTCCTTGACCTACATCAACCACAACTAAGCCCCACATTTCCATGGTTAGCAAGACAGTTAAACAAGTTGCACCCAATTTTATGATATTTTTGCTGCAGTGATTCAGTGAATCACTGCAGTTGTGATTAAGTAAATCATGCAGTTGTTAAGCAAATCTAACTTTTTTCATAAACTTTACTGTTAGGAAGCCAGCTGGGAAGGTTACAAAGGGTGACAGTGCAATTATCATAAATACATGCCAGTTGCCAAGTGCCTGAATTTTGATCACATGACCATGGGTGATGCTGCAACAGTCATAAGTGTGAAAACCGGTCATAAGTTACTTTCTTTCCCCTGCCATCATGACTTTGAACAGTCACTAAATGAATGGTGGTAAATCAAGGATTACCTGTATGTCCATTTCCTGCTTTGGGGCAGTCCTGTCTGATTATTGTTTTCGATTCTGATCCATTCTACTTCAATTATCCGCATCCTGAGTCTCTTGACCTCTACTCTAACAAATGTATGGGTGGGTGGCAGGGTAAGGAAAAGGAAGATTTGAATGGTGCATTGTAATAGGTTGGGACATGAAAATATTTCATCTGCATGTGTGGGAAAGCTTTTTGTTTGGTTTAGGAAGCAATTAGGACTAAAAAACGTTACCATATTCTGAGCCATGTGTGCCTTTCTCTCTTTGCGTCTGTATAAATACAAAGTATAAGTGTAAAACCAGATTTTTTAAAAATGATATTTTGTCACAATCAATAGTCCATGTTGTTTCCCTCCATGTGCTGACATGTCTCAGGGAGAATACTTGACTGCATCCTTTAACTTTTAAGCAAAAATGCAGTCATTTGTGAAAGACAGAAGTGGAAAGAAAAGGAAATCAGCTTTTCTTAATGAGAAAAGTGGAACTGGGTGCCAAATGGATGTATTCATAAACATTGTTAGGCAGGAGAATAGAAATTGTTATGTTTTCTAAATGGGAAAGCATGGCCATCTACATGGTTCTTTATAAATGGGATAATGCTATATGGGTCTTTATGCGGGGGGGGGGGGGGGGGGGGGAGCCACAAACAAAATATGGAATTAGCATTTTATTAAGTCCAGTGGTAGTCAACCTGGCCTCTACCACCCACTAGTGGGCGTTCCAGCTTTCATGGTGGCCGGTAGGGGTTTTGTCCGATACTGAAGCACTTTCCTTTTTTAAATTTAATTGACTTCCCTACTTTATAAATCACCATTACTGTGGAACCGACGGGCAGTTAGAAAATTTTACCACTAACGGTGATACAAAATTCAGCGGTAGGTATAAAAAGGTTGACTACCCCTGATTAAGTCCAACAAAAATACAAAAATTGTGCAAGCTTTTGAAGTTCAAAAGTCCCCCCCTCAAAAAAAAAAAGAGAGATGAAAGAAAATAAATCTATGATTTTAAAGCTATGTCTGCCCAGGGAGCTTTCATGTATACATTCTGAGTCTTAACCAAGTAGAGTATTAGATTGTGATAAAAAAATTTCTAGGAAGTAACAACAAAGAAATGAAATTGAAATACTGTTTTAAGAATACCTAAGGCTATAACAGATAGATTACAGCCTGTAAATTTTTAATCACAATCTTGAGAAAGCAATTTGTAGGATCCAGAAAGGAGAATCAAGTAAAGAACAATAAAACTGCATTAATCAAAAGTAGATTTTCAAGGTTCTGACAGTTCATTAATATAACTGATGAAGCCCACTGTTGTACTTTAGTACGTTCCTCTACTTTGCATCTTTAATCACTTTCCTAGATTAGTGTACTGGTTAAGGTGTTAGGGCATCTTCTATTAGGGCATTTCAAGTTCAAATCTACCAGCAGCTGTGGAAAAGGCCTTCCAGGATTATTACTATTATAAACTTTTATTCAATAAACATGAAACTCAGTCAACTGAACAATTAAAAATATATCACAAATATCATTGACTGGCTCTGATAGTTGATATGGGTTGCTGCCAGCACCCTGGGTATTAATAGAATAGAATAGAATAGAATTATTTATTGGCCAAGTGTGATTGGACGCATAAGGAATTTGTCTTTGGTGCATATGCTCTCAGTGTACATAGGAGAATAAAAATACATTCATTAGTTGTTAAGCAGTGTGATGGCATTTGGGGGGAAATTGTTCTTGTGTCTAGTTGTTTGGTGTGCAGTGCCTTATAGCGTCGTTTTGAGGGTAGAAGTTGAAACAAATTATGTCCAGGATGTGAGGGGTCTGTAGATATTTTCACTTTATTATTTATTATTTATTATTTTTATTATTAACTTTTATTCATTAAACATGAACATTTAACAATGTATCACAACTATTATGCCTGGCGCTGACAGTTGATACATGTTGCTGCCAGCATCCTAAGTATAAACCAAGTATTTTCTTAAGATGTGCGATGTTCTCAGTAGCGCAGTTTTTTGCCGTTCCTCTGGTGTTATTGCAGGAAGCTGCAATTTATTGATGTATTTTGTAAAATTCTTGGACATGGTACCAAGTGCCCCAACGACAACTGTGATAGCTAGCGTGTTGTGTTCCAAATGACAATCTGTCTGAATTCAAAAGTCCCAGAAGATCTTCACCTCATTTTTGACAACTTTTTCCACTTTATGTTCCCATGACATCATCATCATCATCATTACTATGAGGAAATGAAAGAACATACCCTGTAAGACACTTTGAGCACATGGAGGAAAGATAAAATGTAAACCTAACAAATAAACGAATGATGCATGCATTCAATACATGCATGTAGTACAGGTGAAACATTCATAGTTGGCTGTAGAGGTATTGCAGATTTCCAATAAGCCTCACTAAATTCCAGTAGACTAGAACTTGATTTTAATGTAGTCTGGTCCATAAGAAATGGGTGAATATGTTATATTCATGAATTCCTCAAGTAAAATCCTGACATTTACAAGTCAGTTCTGCTTGGGCTGATATACACTCTCCTAATTGCTCCTGCATGTAAGTGGCTTTAGGATAAAATTTCTCTCGGTGTTAATATAACTTTATTTTCAGATCTAACTTTCCCCCCTTGTTTCTTTGCACAATTTTTAATTGGTAGACTTAATGTGTCTTACTTTTTTCATTTACCTAATGTATTAAAATAGCTGATACAGTAAATTTTCTGGGACAGACATTTCTGTGAAATGGTTTTGGCTAGCTATCTGGATCCTGCAAATCTAAATAACCTCCAAAAATTTTTATTTAAGTCTAGGTTTTGCAACAGATGCTCTCTCCCTGTTTCAGATAATTTGCTGCTTAACTGATCCTTGACTCAGATCCTTATAAATAGAGCAAGGCATAGATGGCCTTCCAAAATTCTCCACCAAACTTTCAAAGAAATTGGGTGGATGATTTCTTAAAATTTCTCCATCAATTTCTCAAGGGTAGGAATGCCATTTATTGCAGTAAAACTGTGAAATCACCGCTCCTGACACTCCTTGCTATTAACCATAATGAATAGGATGGCTGTTGTAAGAGGTAACAATACCTTACATCACAGCCTTTATAATCAGTTTTCTTATCTTAAAAGTCTTCTCTGTTGTATCTGGTCAAATAGTCCTTTTCAGGACAGAATAGAATAAAATATAGAATAGAGTAGCGTAGCGTAGCGTAGCTTAGGATAGCATAGCATAGCATAGCATAGTTGGACGGGATCTTGGAGGTCTTCTAGTTCAACCCCCTGCCTAGGCAGAAAACCCTACACCACTTCAGAGAAATAGTTATCCAACAGCTTCTTAAAAACTTGTAATGTTGGAGCATTGACAACTTTTGGAGGCAAGTTGTTCCACTGATTAATTGTTCTAACTGTCAGGAAATTTCTCAGTTCTAAGTTGCTTCTCTCCTTGATTACCACCCATTGTTCTACCCTCAGGTGCTTTGAAGAATAGTTAGAATGCTATGATTAGCATTCAGTTTAGAATGCTACGTCTCCATGCACAGATGCATTGTGTAGTAATCCTATTAGGCTACCTATTAGAATATTTCCACTGATGATAAACTAGCCTTACTACATCTTGCTGATTAAGTCTAATTTCAGACCTACTGCTGGCCCTCATTTGGGCAAGACATTGGCAAATGTGTGGGTCTCCAGAAGTTGTTCAATTCCAAAACTCACTAGTTCTAGCCGACAATAAGGGATATAGAAAGTGAGTTGAACTTTTGAAAGGCCACATGTTGCTCATCCTGAGAAAAAATATGATTGATCATAGACAGCAGAAAAGATGAAACATGTATGAAGACTTGATTTTGGCATGGATGCAACATTATAGAACAGCAGTTTGCCGACTAGACTAGTATAAACTATTCTAATGTATATAACTCCTCAGTTTCGGTATGGCTCCCCCAAATACCTGTGAAATTGACATCATACTGAGAAACCTGAATATATAGACTTTAGCCTTTGTTTCTTAAAATAATATCTTCCATATAATCTCGTATAAATAAAGACAGAACTGGTAGAAACCACCTTTCTGGTTCCCTGTTTTGATCCAGGAGATCATACATTTTCACTTATCCCCCTTTCCTTCTATAAAACTGAATGCAAGTATTCAAGGAGAAAGGAAGAATAGGAGGCAGCAGTCTATGGATGAACATCCAAACAAGACTCCTAGAATAAAGATGTGCACAAAATGGAAAGTGTGTTTTGTTCCAGACATTCTGTCAAAATCTTCTGGATTATATATGGTGCCAGGGTTCCAAATAGCATCCAAAAGTAAATCAGAGCCCAAAGCAAAGTATTGCTCAAAGTTCCAATTTATTAAGAGAGCCATATTGGCATATTTGGGGAAACCCAAATCTAAAAGCTTCCCAGTCTTCTCCACCCAGTTCAAAGTTCAAGATCTCACCCCCACACCCACAAGTCCATCACATGGTCCAATCTCCCACTGCCATGCTGGCAGTTCCACCCATC
Organism: Rhabdophis nuchalis; assembly: GCA_039707465.1. Lineage (NCBI taxonomy): Eukaryota > Metazoa > Chordata > Lepidosauria > Squamata > Natricidae > Rhabdophis > Rhabdophis nuchalis. Next base: position 92,090,382 of record CM077648.1, on the reverse strand, counting down.
CAATTCCGGTCAGGTAGAGCGGTGCAGAGACAAAGGATGACCTTGGCTTTCTAGAAAGAATTTTGTTGTGACTACATAGTATGTGACTCCTTACAATCCTCCCCCCCCATTTTCCCACAATAGAAAATGCATAGCCAAATAATAGAAAGTATGGCAAGCCAAAGACCCAAAAGAAAAGATGGCTGCAGGCCTGGAAAAAAATCTGCAACATTTTTATGTTTGGGATTTTGACCATAATAAAACCTACAGGAGTCTTATAGTGATTTTATGAAGAAGGTAGGATAAGGTGGCTATGCATTGCCTCCCCCCACCCCACCCCCATCCTGCTCAGGAGCTCTTAGTACTGTAATACCACACCCCACAGGTCATTTGCCCCTCAGCCCTTACTACCCCTCTTTCAGACTTTTGAGGTAGACACTGCAGCAAACCTAGAAATGTAACTTTTTTGTTATACTATGTATTACAGAATATTGAAAGCCTGCCTCAAAACTTCACTGCCTGTTTTTAAGAAGACCAATTTCAAAGCAGAACTGTTCAAACTATTCATGCATTTTCATAGTGCATCGAGAGCAGATGTCTTTTTATGCTGCCATTTAGCAGCTATGACTGAACTGGCCCACAAGCTTAAATAATGAACAGAATGTTGAGCAACAGGGCTAAGTAATAACCAAACAATAGCAACAAACAAACAATAAACAAAGTTAGCCACATAGATTTTCTTGGCTTTCTATTTAGGCAGAATGCAAGAGAATAAGAATTTGCTGTTAAAGTCTTATTAACAGAAAACCCCTGAATTGCTGTAAGAAACACTATTTGCAAACAATCTCTGTCTTTGATATCAAAGAACATCTGCGATGGAGTAATAAGCACAGTTGTAAAAATCTCAGGCTTTGATTTCACTCCTCAGTTACGTAAACATATAGAACATAGTATATCACTGTATTCAGGTGCCTTCTAGCCAGTAAAAAATCTCTCAATCTCTCTCTCTCTCTCCCCCTCCCCCCCTCCCTCCCTCATTCTTTCTGCTATATTTCATTAATTTTATGTATGTTTTACTATGCGGTCTGAGATTTGAGGTGCATTTGTTGCTCCACTCCATATCTGAGATCCCATTTGTTCAATATGAACAAATTAACTGCTTGGGTTCACATAACATATACAAGGAAATATACTCCATTTTGGCTTGTGCAATGGCTGTCTATCTCTCTTACTCTGCCTATCTAGCTACCTTACTTGGCTGCTTACTTTACAGACATTATTTATAATCTTCCCCAGTTATACTGACTCTAAGGAATGTCTACTACAAAAATAGAGTGTAATGAAATAATAACAGAGGCAGTCACCCCCAACCACCTAAAACTAAAGGCGTGTTTGAACAGTTCAGTTTTCAAATGTTTACAAAAAATGTTAGGCGGGTGAAGGCCAAATGTACCTTTTAGGAAGAGGACACAAAAGCAGTCTGACTGCCCATTCTGTACCAGCTTCAGTTTTCCACTTAACCTTCAAAAGGAGTCCTACATAACCCTTTGTAGCAATGGTTTAGCTACATGGTAATCAGGCATAAATTATCACTGCAAATGAATCCTAGTGTAGGTAAGACACACTGGTTGAAGCAACAGGTCTTACCTTCCACTTCCTGCTCCAGTAGGAACCAATGATTTCCTGCAGAAGTTGCATAGATTATGAACTTGAAAGCAGAAAACTTTTTATTGATCTATAAGCCAGATTTACAGCTTTTCCAGGTGAATGGCAGAATATAAATATTTTAAATAAAGTAATGAGAGTAAAATTCAGGTTTTGATTTTGCCCACCGTCTCCATGGTCTACCTATGTCTTATCATGTTCTTGCTCTCTTTTTCCCTTTTGGGTCAGAAATCTAAAAAGAATACCAAAAGAATACAAACGATAAAAAGAATCCATCCCTCAATAGAACTTGGCCTAAGCAGGAAATTGGCCCACAGGACTTCTATTCTATAAAATATTGCACTTAAAAGCAGGAGAGGAAGCAATATATTATGTATACATCCCTTTGGCTGATTCGCTCCCACAGAGAGGGACTTCTCTGGGTGCCGTCCCCTAGGCAATGCCAGCGGGCGACGCCCAGGGGAAGGGCCTTCTCTGTGGTGGGCCCAACCCTCTGGAACGACCTGCCCCCCGAACTTAGAACTACCATGGACCTCCGCTCCTTCCGCCAAAAGTTAAAGACCTATCTTTTCCATCAGGCCGGCCTGGCCTAACCTACTGCACCTAGCCTGTAATCTGGGAGATAAATTGTTTAATCGGGATTTTAAGGGGAATAGCTTTAATGAGTTAAATTTTAGCACAGGGCGATAGTTATTTAATGTGGTTTTAAATATTTATAATTGTTATATTTATATGTTTTTTAATTTCCTGTGCACTGCCCCGAGTCCCTTCGGGAAGAGGGGGCGGTTGATAAATCCAATAAAATAAATAAATAAATGTTCATTAATATTTTTTTCTCTGTATTTGCATTGTGTTTTTAATGATGTCACATGTGCTTTGCCCATAAGCAATAAGTAGCTTATCTTTTGTATGTATGTGTATGAAGATCCGTGAACGCCTTTGAGGTAATGTTGACTTCTAGTGACTGCCTTGACTGCCTCCCCTCAGTTACCTAGGCAAGGTTTTTCAGAACTGATTTGCCATTGCCTCCTTCCTAGGGCTGAGACAGAATGACTGGCCCAAAGTCACGAAGCTGACTTTGGGCTTAAGGTGCGATTTAGCCTTCTGGTTTCTGTCCTGGCACCTTAATCAGTACAATATGGCTAACTGGCTCCCTTGTCATAGTAGGGCGTTTCTTAATAATACTAATTGTAATTCTTTAGGAACTCAGTTCTCCATTTCCTGCAGGGTGAGGTCAAAAGAGTCAAGTGAGTGACGGTGATTATGCATTTGAGGCTGCCATCTTGACTCTTTTGATCGCTTCTCCTTTGATGCCTCTGCCTATTGAACTCTTCAGTTCAGTTCAGGGACTGGTAATTTGAAATAGCTATTGAGTGCTAAATAGCACTGTTAAGGCCTCAAGGATAGGTGTGCATCAGGGCTTCTAGGCAGGAGAAGAAAACAGGGAGAGTGCAGGGTGTGGATTGTGCTAAAGGGAAGAGTTCACTGCTAATACAGCCGTGATAACAGGAGCAATAATCCTTCGGTGCCTTTAATATAAGCAAAAGCCAGTAAACACTTCTGATAATAACCCTGAGAAATCAAGAACAGGTTGGTGCAGACAGAAAGATTCTTTCTGGCAACAGAGGGCAGGGAGCTTATGAAATACCCCCTGCTTTCTGGTTGGCAGGAAATCTTTAATATGCATTGTTCTGAAAAACAAAACAGAAGGTCCTTGGCCTTTATCCCGTTATTTGGCCTTTTTTTTCCCCTTTTGTTTTCTCTAATTGTTTTTGTAAGTCTGTATGTTTGTGCTTGGAAGACCTGACAATGCCCATGGCAATTTCTCAACACACTTCCTGTGTTTTGGCATGTAAAAAACCTGGTCCTTAGGCCTCACTTCCCGTTGCAGAGACACTTTCTGGAACAACAGAAGAAGATGGCTGTCTGTGTTAGGAGTAGAGAATAGGTTACATCACCACAATGGCAGGAGACTCTTGTTTGGTCTTGATTGTCTTCAGGAGAAGAGGGGGAAGAAAGAGAAAGCTGGTGTTAGGAGCAGTAGAATTGGAGTGACTCAATATCAAAAAGCAGCACATTTTTGAAAGCTGACTCATTAGCTATTAGGAAAAAATTCCAATCACATATTTTCCCTTAGAGGTAAACAAGGTCATCACAGTTAGCAAGATCCTGTTTACCTGAGAGTGGACATGTTTTTCGTAGAGATAAGAATACTCATAAAACCTGGTATGAGTCAGTAAAGTAGAGGTGTTGTATTTTACCTGGGGAACTGAAAGTTTGATTCGTTGTCAGAGATATTTCATAAAGAGCCAATGACACTTGTTTCAGCCAAATTCAAAAAGTACTGGGAACATAAATACAATACGGACCACCATTTTTTTTTTTGCATTTCTCTCATCTTATTCTCTTGTATGAACAAGGAAAAGAAATAAATATACTTTATGTGTAATAAATTAAGTCTTATATTGAAACATGGTCTGAGTTTTGCAGATACAATTTTAAGCTATTGTTGGGGCCTAACTAGGCACAAGATAGTTGGGATCATGTTTCTCCTTCTTTTTAAAATAAAAAATGAAAAACCTCTCACACATAATTTTATACGAGGACAACCTTATTACTACTGTCCTCCTACATCTGCCTGAAGTTAGTAATGAACAACAGGGAGTAAAACATTACATGATGTTCTCCTCTCTCATATCCCACTTGACATTGATGATAAGTTTTGCCATAAAAATATGAAAAAGTTTTGCAAATGAAAAAATGGGCACCTTGACATACAAATAAGGATGTACATGGAATTATATGAGAATGTACAGTATTTGCTATACAACATAACTGGAGATTTTTCCTTTTAAGCACCTATAAATTAAATGATTTCAAAGATGCCTTATAACAGTGATGGTGAACCTTTTCGGCAAAGAGTGCCAAAAAGGGAGCATGTGCATGCTCATCTGGGATGCGACCCAGAAGAGGAGTTGCCCAGGGGGCATGCGCACGCCAGAAAATACATTTCCGGTTTCCACTGGGCGCATGTATGCTGGCCAGCTAGACTTCTGTTTACTGGCATGAGCACATGCATGCACACCTATCAACTGGCCAGCATGCATGTTCATGCCGGAAAACAGAAGACCAGTCTTCCAGTTTCCAGCATTGCTGCGTGCATAAAAACCAGCTGATCACCGCACACGCATGTGCACCAGAAACCCAGAAGAGGAACGGGCAAGGTTGTGCGTGCCAGGCGACATGGCTCCATGTGCTGCTTCAGGCACGTGTGCCATAGGTTCACCATCATGGCGTTATAATGTGGAGTGCTTCAGTACAGTAGCCTACCCAAATCATTGTTCTCCTTTATATACTGATAAGAAATTCTGAAACTGTAGTTAATTACATTAGTAGGACTTAATATTGGAGAAAATTGCTATGTGCACAAAACCTATATTCAAATAGGTTGGATATATTCTCACATTAACATTTGGTAAGGATTTATTAAGCTATGATTGAACAAACCATTGGACTCTTCCAAATGATGTTCTCTCTGTCTATCCTTCTAAAACATGGCTGTCAAACTCTCAGCGTATGGGTCAGATGCGTCACATGCTGGCCACGCCCACACCCGGTTTAGTGAAGGGGGAGAAAGTCCCAATACATCATGTGATGCTGCCATGACAACGTAAGTTCGATACTCCTGTTCTAAAAGGTCAGCAAACTAAAGGTTTAAATTATAATTTATTATCTTACCTCCTTTTATTGAACGATTTATATATTAGACTAAACCAAAATTCAAAATAACAGTTTACATAGATTAGTGTTAGTCATCAGTCAGGCCACAATATCTTCTTATTTCATTGTGACACATGCTTTTGTTTGGATGGCAACATGCTTTGTTCTCTTTACATTTATACATAGAGATTATATATGAGTTATGAATAATCTGGATAAACATTAGATGGCAGCAAAGAGAAAGAAACAACTCTTGGCTGCCATCTCATGGTTGTCTAGATTTTTGCAGTCCATATATGGTAGCACATCTTATATTCCACTTTTATGGCAGCTAACAGTTGCTGAGCCCTGGCCAAATACTTTTACCAAGATAATATGTCCAGAGTTTTAATGATCAATCTGGTTGCCACATGATTCATCAACATCTAGACGCTGACTGGGTGTTTTTTCCTGATAACAAGACTTGCCTCTTCTATGGCTCTGGCCCCCCTTGTTGGTGCATATCCTGTCCTTGTCCTCAGCTCTAGCTGGAGCGGGAAATTGTAGAGTGACTTCACATTCCTGGAATTTTTGGCAAACAGTCAAGGACCTAACTATAGCTAAGTGGCTTTGCGGGGGACAGCATGGCACACCACAACACTAACTACATGTACCTGGAAAAACAACTTGTCCTTGAGTGACCAGTCACAACTGTATGAGCCATTATTGCCCCCCTCAAAATGAGAATTCAGTTGGAAGGCTATAGAGCTGACAATGCTACAAGCAGGTTGTATAAATTGTTCAAAAGAATACTTTTCATATGCAATCAGTCGATAGTGTGTACCTGATTTTTGCTTGCTTTTCAATAGAGGAAATATGTTATTTTCATTTCAAAGTATGGAATTAAGTGCTGAAGAACAATTAAATATGGCTAGTCTGAGTGAGAATTTGATGTTCAAACCCCCCAATAATCATTGCTTTTGCGCTGCCTGATTCTGCATAATGCTAAAAAGAATTGCTGTAACTTTAGATGTTTAACATCTACATCTCTTCATTTATATAGATTCAACAATTATAGAACCATTTTATCAATTTTTGATAACAGGTTCGTAAACTAGACCTTATACTAAGAAGCTGGATCTACCTATAATTAAATGGGAGAGATTTCCTACTAGCCGCATGAAAATGAGATTATCTGATCCAAAACTGATAGATCTTAAGGGGCTTCTGTAAGATTGAATTCGCAAAGGAACAGGGTTAACTTGACTTAGTATACCATCCACATCATGATACCTGGCACCAGTGACACCAACATGGATAACACTTTACAAATGTAAAAAGTATCCAAAAAATGCCTATTCACTTAAGGAGAGTCAATTCTCTATTTCAATCTTGGAAGAAACACCAAAAAGCTAGAACTGAGAATTAAAGTGTGAATTTACAATAAACTCTTAAGGCAGAGGTGGGTTGCTCTCAGTTCGCCTGGTTCAACTGAACCGGTAGTGAAATTCAGGCCTGGGTCACAGAACTGGCAGTGACCCAGGCTTGCCACACCCCCGAACCAGTTCTCTTGCTTCTGCTGGGCCACCGCCATTTTGGTTTTTAGTGACTGCACATGTGCAGTTCTCGCACACGCACATTGTGCGCAGGTTGTGAACAGTAGTAAAACTGGCAGCAACCCATCCCTGTCTTAAGATATTTGGTTTGGTTGTAGGCATTGAACCTAGACAACTGTGATTTATTCAATAATGTCTCAATAAAATTAACATTGTTCATTACTCTGAGGCTGAATATGATGTGTGTATAGATGCTTACTATGAGGACAAGCAGAATGCTGGATTATAATTTATTAATAGCTTCATGCAATAAAACATTTTTAACTATACTAGTAACAATGGAAAATATAAAAGCAGAACAAAATTTGGAAAGTTAGCAATAATCTTCTCAAAACAGGAGAGCCTCTGAGCCTTCAAATATTAAATGCCAGATGGCATGGCCACTTTTCAGAATTGCAAATACAGTGAAATGTGAAAAAACAAAGGTATTCTCGTATATGATTCATAACACAAAACATCCCTCAATCTTAATAATTTGTGCTCATTTCTAAGGAGAAGGTCATAGCATACTGACACGCACACACACATACACACATCATGCCAGAGAAGAAATATCTAGTTATAAAGCTCTTTTGTTCTGGTGAAAGAGGGGAACTAAAAGCCTGCATGGATGGATTTTAGAAATATTCTATATAGGAACATTAGGGGTTGTCTAACAATATTAACTAGCTATCATAATAAAGTTGGTATGGGAATTCTAAAAGTAATTCTCCGTGGGATTCTAATGTGCATGCATTCCATTGTATACTTTCTTAAAACTCTCTTTAGCTATGGAAAGAAAAGTAATTGTCTCAATAATTTGACATTGAGGATACAAGTAAAATGTATATTGATTCCTTTCAGTTTTAAGAATTCAGAAAGGGTTGTTTCTATCAAACATTAATTAAATATTAATGATTGCATGGATTTGGTTTTTGATCTATTTAAAATTGCACTGCCTGTACCATTACTTATGAGGGTTTCTAACGATATCGTTACCAATAAAATACATAATGCTGATATTTTTCACTCCAAAATAGCTATAGTGAAGAAAATGTATTTATATCAATGCTGATGCATGACGATGTATTTATCTGTTATTGTCTTCCTATTTAGCATAACAGCAAAAATTCTACTATTTCTTTTCCAGTTTTGATCCAAACTGGCATTTTATGCCTAGATTATAATGTACCTAATACTCTTAGATAATGATTAAAGAAAGCTGCAATTTGGGGGGGATAACATTTTTGTAAATACTGCATTGCGACATAAAATAAACGGGTGTCAGGGGACTTGGATGGTTTAAAGCGGCTGGTCGTTGCTAGGCAACAGCATTCTGTTCACAGGCTGATGGATTGATCAATTTCCTTAGTGATGGTGTTGCAGAGCTAAAAACGCATTTGATGGAATAGGTGATCATTTATTAGCAGTTAGAACCTTGTTTGTAAATAAACAATTTCAAACATCAGTACTTTGCTTTAGAGAGCATTTCTCTTAAATAGCCTGGTGTTCTTCAACCTTGAGAAAGCTGCCTCAAGCCTGACTAAAGAATTCTGGGAATTGAAGTCCACACATCTTCAGGTAGCTTAGGTTGAGAAAATAGAATAAGCAACATGGCGGTGTCCGGTCCCCCCCGGTCCCCCACATACATGCAACCAAGAATGCTTCCTCCCAGTCTTAACTATAGTTTGAACAGGTCAGGAAGATTGACCACAGAGATTTATATTGGCGCCTCTCAATTCTGTTGGCCATATTAATAAGAACACTTTCAGCCCTGTTAAAAGTGTGGATGTAAAGGTGTTATGCAGCTATAGAAAATGAAGCTACTTTTCACCATAAGCCAAAAGCAAACAATAATAACCCCTCCTAAGAAATCCTTTTGGAATGGACAAATTAAACATTTAAAAACAGAAGTGATATTTTCTGTGGTTATGTTCTGGATCTTCCTCTTTTAGACAAGTCTTGCTTCCTTGCTCCCCATCTGTGATTTTAGTAACTTTTGGAATGAAAGGCAGTTTCCTGAACACTTGCTATTTTTAAAATATGTAGAGAACTAGAAAGTGAAAAAGAACTAAATTGTGTATTCACCAGTGGCAGGTCTTTGTATTTGTAGAGAGGAGGATATGTAACAAAAAGAAAAAGAGGGATTTCAAACAGTCATGTAGGAACAGGATTTATAATGAACTGAAAATATGATTTTAGAAATCTCCACTCAGAAAATGTTCATGATGTTTTAAGAGCACTTCTTAATGGCATGAATAATTGCTGGGTCTCTTATCATCAAAATGCAATCCAAGATGATGCTGAAAATATATTAAAAAATCAAACGTCCTGAATTACAGTAGGGCCCATCAATTCTAAAAACCGTGCAGGGGATTTTATCCTAATTCTTCTCCTGTATTAGTTATTTTGGGAAGAAGAAATTTTGTAGTATTGTTTTTTAACTTTGGCAACTTTTAAGATATGTAAACTTCAACTCCCAAAATTCTCCAGCCAACTTGTTGTGTATTGAATTCTGGAAATTGAAATTTATACATCTCGAAATTGCTAAGGATGAGAAGCACTCTGGTCTGTATAGGATGGCATAGGTGAGGGTTCCAGACTGGCTTCCTCTCAGGAGAATGAAGCAGATCTAAAGATGATTCCAACATTTACCCAGAGGTGTGTGTGTGTGTGTGTGTGTGTGTGTGTGTGTGTGTGTAGGTATGGAAATTGGAGTTGGATCCTTTGTCCAAGATGCCAAGAAGTGTGCCATATCCCATTTTCATTGTTGGTTTTTTTGCACTGAATTGTAAGTCTTCATTATTTGCTTTACTTTAATAGGCTCTTTTTAACCTTCTATATCTGAGAAACACTTTTCAATCTCCAGATTGAATGAATAATGCTTAGGATCACTGCAGACATTTTGTGTCTCAATGTATATTTGCAATGCTTGCAAAACTTGGTATGGGTTCTATGAAACTGTTTTTCTGAATGTAGATAACTATCCTCTCTCTGCTTAATTTTTTTTCAAGGTTTTCCTTTTCTTCTATGAGATTTAAAAATGTGTTTTTCCTCTGTTATCAGTTTGGTTTTGGGTGACGGAGCAAGGGGAATAATGCTGAAACATGCTATATTTTTCCTTTGTATAATCTTACACAATTTGTTTTGATCACTTTATCCAACCACAATTCTGAAAGAAAATGTCAGAAGGTTCTAAGCTGATTTTATCATGCTACTAGAATAGTCAGTGGCATTTTGATGGTTTGAGGAAGGAAAGAAAAAAGATTCCACATATAGAAATGGATGAGACTCATGACTGAACTTTAGTTTATCATCTTCAAACATATATAACAGAATAACGGAAGACGCCTTGGAGGTCTTCTAGCCCAACCCGCTGCTCAAACGGGAAATCCTATATCATTTTAGACAAATATAATGCCTTGGTAAGGCCACACCTGGAATACGGCATCCAGTTTTGGTCGCCACGATGTAGAAAAGATGTGGAGACTCTAGAAAGAATGCAGAGAAGAGCAACAAAGATGATTAAGGGACTAGAGACTAAAACATATGAAGAACGATTGCAGGAACTGGGTATGTCTAGTTTAATAAAAAGAAGGATTAGGGGAGACATGATAGCAGTGTTCCAATATCTCAGGGGTTGCCACAAAGAAGAGGGAGTCAAACTATTCTCCAAAGCACCTGAGGGCAGAACAAGAAGCAATGGGTGGAAACTAATCAAGGAGAGAAGGAACTTAGAACTGAGGAGAAATTTCCTGACAGAACAATTAATCAGTGGAACAGCTTGCCTCCAGAAGTTGTGAATGCCCCAACACTGCAACACTGCAAATGGTTGTCCAATCTCTTCTTAAAAACCTCCTGTGTTGGAGCACCCACAACCTCTGGAGTCAAGTCATTCCAATGATTAATGGATCCTAGCACTAGTTGAATTACCCACAAAGCCTGATTTTTAAACAGAAAGGGACATGGTAGAAGTAACGAAAAGCAACTGACAGTCCTCCTTTTTCCTGTATACTATCTTCAAAGGCATCTGAAAAATTGAACCCAATCTGAGAAGTCAGAATAAATGAGACTGTCAGTCTCTGCTTTGCTTGCTTGCTATCGGCTGCCATAGAAAGGGGAGGGTGGGGTAGGGTCATCGTGTTTGGAAAGGGAATTATATGGTACTGGAGGTGTATGTAGAAGGGAGTTTTGTTCTCACCACCTTCTGTGAATGCTGATGGCTGGTGTTTGGTCTTGGTCAAGGCCAACCGTCTTGCATACCAACCTGATGAGGCCTTTTGAAGATGCACCCCACATGACATCTTAGGGAGTTGCAGATTGGACACTGGGCTAGAGTAATTGGAGGGTGGGGACTGGGTAATCATTTGATATGTACTTGTTCGTGCCTTTTTGGCTCAGATCTTGCTTTTCTTTCGCTGCTATCTTTTCATAACCAGTAAAAGTATATTTAATTCCGCGAACAATGGAGTTGGGAGTTTTCTTTCTTGGTTATTGATGGAGGCATGCCTGACAGGGACTTAGTTTTGGTTTCCCCAAAAGCCTATTCAATGCAACCCCATTTATATCAAAGGCAAGGCAGAATTAAGAAAATTAAAATGTGCCTTTATAATTCCATCAAGGCTCATTTCCTTGGTTTAAGGTCTATATACATTTTTTTTTTGCTAGCCACACCCAGGACTTCATCGATGGAACATTGTTTTTCTATGGGTGGTCTTCCCCAACAGATTGATTTTCATTATGTCACCCAATCACATCCACATTTTATAAAACTGGGAGTAAATGCCAAGAGAAGAGGCAAAAGAAAAGAAGGAACACCAGCAATATTTTACTTTTGAAAAAGTAACAGGAGGCCCAGATGATCTTTCTCAATCAGTTTATCCCTGCCTTGTTTATCACTGTGATAGCTGGGCTACAAAAACCTGAACATCCATTAGATTAGATACTGAAAACTCCAACTCTGCCAATTAGTGGTTCACCAAACATTTGCAACTCAGCTATGAAAATGTTCTGAAATGTATTCAAGGAAATTACAACTAACTTAGCTAGGATGCTTGTACTGACTTTACTTTGAATTCTGTGCATTTTCATTGCTTTCCCTTGTTTTCCAGTGAACTCTCTGAACAAGATGCCTGCCAGGGCTATTTTAAATTATCTCCCCTCCTGATTTGTAATAATGTGTAACAGCTGCCATTTAAGGTAACTGAATCACTCTGCCCAGTGGTATAACCAGCCTTTTATTAGGGAGATCCTCCTTTTTCCTCTTCTGTGTTTTTATGTAAACATTTCCTGAAAAAGGAAGAACAACAACAACAACCCCAGATACTTATTTGGAGTTTGGGGTTGGTGGTTTGTTCTTTTTCCTTTTTCAGGAAATGTTTAAATAAAAGCAGCAAAGAGGAAAAAGATAGATGATCTCCCTAATAAAAAAATTTTTGCAATCAAATGATTGAAGTTTTTCAAATTTTTAGCTACTTTTTTATCTCAAAGGGGCATGATTAATTTAGGTTATGCTGGAAAAGATAATTTCTATAAGTTGAAAGATATATCTTAGTGAGGATATAAAATGGGAGAAAAGCTTTTGACTACTGATGTCGTGATCAATAGATCCCTTCATAAACTTTCAGATTTCTCATCAATTGTCAAACATTTCTTTATTATATGAAAATAATTTAATAAATACTATTTAACCATTACTACTGCTACTACTACTACTACTAATAATAATAATAATGAAAACTCAAGGTCATTATTGACCCCATGAACAGTCCCATCAATACTTTGGGGTTGGTATTGACCACTTTGCAAAACCCTACCATGGACCAGATGGTACTAACATGGTACTAAAGATAAAAAAATAAATTAACATTGTTATTTATTTATTACAGTTTTATGCTATGAACAAAGACATCCATGGGGATTAGAAAAAATCAAGATGGCAGCTGCAATTGCACGAAGATCTACCTCTTTTTGCACGTATTATCTGTCTAGAAAACAAGCAATTCTCACATTTTATTCTGTAGAATTCTGTGGGGTTAATTAGGTTGTGAGATAGTGACTAATCTAGAGTCACTCATGGAGCTTCAATCATAATTCCTATAGACTCCCTAGACCGGATGTTTCCTTATATGGTATGTCTGATTTCTCTGGGTTTCCTCTTTCTCCTGAACTATTTTTTTCCCCCTTTCTCTGTGTCACGAATGGTCTTCATGGTGCTAAAATTAAATATTAGCTAGTACACTTATGCAATGACAATGTTGCAATCTTCACTGATTTAATTATTTGCTTTTCTGCAATATAGAAAGACAATAGCACACAGAAACTGCTTAGGTTGAAATTTCTTCTTTCAATTCTGCAATCGCTTTCTCATATTGATTCAGTCCTAAACAAATAGAAACAATCCGGAGTGAGGAGGTGGTACTATGGTGGAGTTTCATAGGAAGAATAATATTCTGAATGGAGAAGAGAAACAGCCAAAGGAATCCCATTAGGTTCACAATCAGGGAATTTTCTTTGTAGACTTTTTGCCCTTATGACAATGTCTCATAGCGTTCATACTTATTCCCCCCCCCCTCCCTTCCTGGACTTAAGATGTAAGGCAATATGGGAACAAACAAAGTTTGGGAAGTTTGGGAGAAACTTCCATGATAAAGATTCACCATAACAAGAACAAGTATAAAGACAAAAGCAATCTTCCGCAAATCAGAACTGATTTCTGATAAGTACCGTATTTATTCGAGTATAACGCGCACACGTGTATAACACGCACCCCCTAATTTTCGATTAAAAATCGGTATAAAATTTTGTTTCACTTTTTCTCGGCTCAGACCAAGCATTGTAAGTGACAAACGTTGTTGAACACGTGCGGCCATGATAAAAACACACCCTCGATTATAACGCGCACCCAAACTTTGAGTTCTTTTTTTGGTAGAAAATTTTGCGCGTTATACTCGAATAAATACGGTACATGGAAACCTTTATGCTATTTTCATGGCACTTTTCTTTACTGAGGTCATTTGTCATTGGTTTCTTCTGGAACATTATTTCAATGTCCTAACCTACAGCAGTTGTTTATGTAACAAGCCACAATAGTATCAAAATGACACTATGGTATTCAGACGTCATTGTTCCAATGCTGCAATTATGCATTGTGTCCTATGGTTTGATGCAAAGGCTTACCGGTAAATCATAGCAGTTGTATGTTGATGTCACTAGACACATATCATTTGTCCCATACTTGCCTCCACCCTGGATGCCCATGTTCTACAGTTTGGGGGTTTCCCCCTCCCCCTGGTTTCCCATGTAAATAGCAAACAAGTCTAACTCAATATGGCTTTGTTGAGAGTAACCAAAGTTAGCTAAATGTTACTCTATAACCTGAGCAAAAGCTTCAGTGCTGTTGACATGGCACTCCCCACGCCCTATTGCAGGGCTCTCTGAAAACCCATGACTATTTCTTAATGACACACAGGGTGGAGAAATTGATAGAATATTGGATGATTTCATTTGGTCTGATTCTTTTTTTTTTTTAATAAGAGCAGTAATAAAAAATCTTGGGCCATGACTATTCCTATCAATTTAACTAATGCAGCTGAACTGAAAAAAAGAAACCTGATATTCCAGAACAGATATATACATGAACTACTAGGACTACTAAAAATGTGATAGTTTTCAGTGACTGCAGGAAGTTTAGCCAGTTATCCTTTATACCTGTGATGGCGAACCTGTGGCATGCGTGCCACAGGTGGCACACGGAGCCATTTGTCAGGGCATGTGAGGCATTGGCTGATGCTGGTCAGCATGCCTGTGCACGTTTGCCATATGACCAGCCTTCTTTTTAGGCCATTTTTTGCCCTCCTGAAGGCTTTTGAACACTTCGGAGGGCTAAAACCAGCCCTACGAGCAAACCGGAAGTCCGTTCCCGCACTTCCAGTTTGCCCATAGCACCGGTTTTTCATGCTTCGGAGGTTTCAGGGAAGCTCCTGAAGCCTCCAGAAAGCCTCCAGGAGTGGGGGGGAGCCGGAGGGAGGCTGTTTTCGCTCTCCCCAGGTTCCTATAAAGTCTCTGGAGCCTGGGGAGAGTGAAAAAAGCACACAAAAAATGGGGGGGGGGGGGGAGAAAGCACTGGTTGTGCACGCATGCACGCTGGGGTTGTGTGCATAGCATTATGGGGGTGGCACACCTGCACACTAACCCCCTGCACTCCCCCCGCTTTTGGCACACAAGCCAGAAAAGGTTTGCCATCACTGCTTTATACCAAGGGTGTTAAATTCAAGGCCCGGGGGCCAGATCCAGCCAGCAGGGTACTGAGATCTGGCCCATGGGGCCCCCTGGAAACAGCAAAGGATCAGCCTGTGGTGCTTCTGCCAGAGAAAACGAGGTCCATTTTTGACTGCCACGACTTCCAGCAACTCTCTGCCAGTGAAAATGCAGCTTGGGAGGACTGCCCTCCCGAGCTCCATGTTTACTGGCAGAGGGTTGCTTGAGGTTGTATCAGCCAAAAACAGAGCTCAGAAACCCGTTTTTGCTGACAGAGTGCTTGGGCCACCACAAGTGCCTCCAACAGAAGTGATGTAGAGCTGGCCATGTCCACCCAGGCCACACCCATCCAGGCCCCTTGAGGTCAAACACAATCCTGATGTGTCCCTCAAAGAAATCGAGTTTGTCACTCCTGCTTAATACTTTTGCATAGATAAAAGTCAGCATGGAGAAACTGTAGTAAGGCAACATAGCAAGGAATTTCTACTCAGGCCTTACATTCAATGGAAAAGATGTGATACCAATTGGCTGGCTTTCTCCAGCTCAACTTCGCATTACACTGCCTAGTCTTTTGAGACTTGGCCCTGCTGTGGGATGCCCCTAGTTCAATTGTGACTCTTTGCTTCTCAGCCCACACCCATTTTCTATTTCTTCCAGAGCTCCTTGATGGCTGCTACCTTCTGTTAGGCAAAAGAATGCAGTGCCAGCTCCGATTGTGTGTGATAATTCCTAGCAATGGCTTCTAGCCATTTTCAAATGATAAAATGCAATGAAGTACCTTAAAAGTACAATATACATTTTACCACAATAAAAATGTAGATGCAAATACAAAACCAATCCAATTGCTTGTACTGTTATAATACAAAATTGATCTGATAAAATTAAGAGTGAATTAAGAGCTAAAACCAGCTGGGAGATAAAAGGACAGGTAATTTTTGTTCTCTACCTGCAAAATATATTAAATTTAAAACCCCATCGAAGCCTCAGTCATTATTTCAATGTGTTTTCAACTTTAAAATGATGATTCCAACAATTTGGGACCACGGGGAAAAGAAAAACTATAGTGAATAGGAGAGGGAGCTACACAGTATAGGATTAATGTTAATGTTACATTATCTGACAATGGAGCCACTTTTCCCAGCCTTGGATCTAGGCTGACGTTGCACAACCAATATGTAGAAATAAAAGTTCCTGCCTTTTAGGTTTGAAAGGGGAAGACTTCATGGTGCCTATTTGTTCTTTTTGTGATGTATTCATCACTTTTTTGGTGAAAAATGAAGTTACACACAAAATGTACTGCAATCCCCCGTGGAATTAACAGCGGGAAGGGGGAAAAATAAGAGAGAAGCCTTGTCAAGGGGAAAATAGCTAAATCCCTTCGGTTGCTCCTTTCTCTTTCTTCGAGTACAGTTGAAAAGTACATAATTGGACTATTGTACTATTCTTACCCTTCATAGCTGAGCCAAGGAAAGGTTTTCTGTGCCAGAATTGAAGATGGCCAATTTCAACCTCTGAAAAAGACTGGCTTTATTATTTATCTGTGACATCCCTGTCAGGATGTTTTGGTGAAATTTTTGTAAGAAGATATTTCAAGGTGCCGTTCTTGAGTATCATGGCTCTGTCACATACAAAATTAACTATTGAAGTAAGCATGTGCATTATTAATTTGAGCATCAATCTTTTTCAACCCTGGCAAGTTTAAGAGGGTGGACTTCAACTCCCATAATCCCCAGCCAGTGTCAATATCATTACTGTGCTGCTGCATCACTTCCATAGAGTACCATAAGAATATCATGGCATTTTTAGAGATACAGATACATCATGACATATGAACATCTTTTCAAGAGCTACTCTACCAACTACTAGTCTGAAGAATATTTCTTGATTGCTTGTTCTTTTATTGTGGATGGTTGATCTTAAAATGCAGATTCTGTCCCTCAATACCTTCATTGTCAGTCCTAAGGTTGGTTGTTCTATTCTTGCCATTAGTTTGGTCTTCTTTATATTTAATTTAAGTCCCATTCTTTTCACTGTGCTCCTTGACCTTAACTTCCAGATTCCTGTGTTTTGTCTTAACAATATATTGTCATAGCATAGAAAAGAGTATTGATGTTTGTTCCTTCAGAGCTACTTTCTGGATGGTACGGCCTGGTACTGCTGTACCGGTAGTAGTCGGGAGCAGTGGCCACTGTACCCGTATGGTGGCTTGTTTGGCCCACCCGCCCACCCATGTTCCATACCTGTTTATAGCACAACCAGCCAACTGTGCACGTGCACACAGCGTGCGGTGCCTGCATGACCTCCGCCGAGCATCTGGGTGTCGCGAGGGCAGTGGTGTGCGCATACACAACTCTGATGCCTAGTCTGCACAACTAGGAAGCCCGGCCCCATATGCAGCATACTGGTAGCGACAGGGAGCGGAACCCACCACTGATTCACACTCACTTTCTTCCAATCTAGCTTCTTCTAATATATATTGAGCATTTAGGTTGAATAAATAAGGAGAGAGTATGGAGCCTTGTTTTATTCCTTTGCTAACCTGAAATTAGTCTGTTTCACTATGGATACTGTGGATGAATCCATACTGTGGATCCATACTATGAATCCATACTGTGGATTCCTGACCTATGTATAAGTTTCTCATAATGACAATATAATGTTCTGGGACTTCAAAATTGCAAATTAGGATATCTAAGTGCTAATTTTGACCAATTTGAATTATGGCAACTCTTCTTTGATACATCCATTTTGTCTTTGATACATCCTGTACATTTAAAATCAATAAATCTTAACCTGGGAGTAGCAATGAGAACTATGCCAAAACATTCATTAATCTGGAATGCATGCTCATACGTTGTAATTCACCATTGTTACACACATTGCTTTAGGCTTTCCAGTTCATAGTTTATTTAGGTTAAAATGTTTTGCCTGTGGCTATCAAGTTTATGGGACATCAGGGATCCCTTCTCTTCCGTTCCTCCTCCTCACCAGACAGAGGGTTTTTGTTGTTTTATTCTTTATTTTCTTGATTAATGGAAAAATCTGTGCATGTAATGTGGAAGGGAGGTATTTTTTCTTTCTCTTCTCATTAATTAGTAAAACAAACACTTTCCATTATAACAAGGAAACACACTCCTTCCATGTAAATCGTACTCCATCCAGCTTTAAAGAAACAACTCATACTTTTGCACCACTCTGTTCTATTTTCTCTTAGAAATTATCTGTCAGTCTGTTGTAATGATGCAATTCATGGGTCATCCATTTTCGTGTGGTCGGTTGTTCATGGCCTGAATCGAGCCACCCAGATAGTCTCAATCTAAACGTTGCATTTTACTTCTGAGATAAGTACAGAGAGAAGTCCTCTAGCAATTTCAAAGGTGTTATGTTAAAGCAGCCAGTAAAATACAATTTCCTTGATGCATTTTCTGTGTCTTTTCTTGCTTAGCATATTCTGGGGTTAATTTTTTCTTTCCTTCATTTTATTCTCCAATGTTTGTGGCTAAGAAGCTATAGCAGCTTTCCCCAATCTGGTGTCTTCTGGATATTTTGAACTAAAAGCACCATCAGTTCCAGTTAGCATGTGAATTAGAGTAGTAGCAGTGTGATCCAAAACATCTGGAGGGCACCAGGCTAGAGAAGTCTGGATTATGGAACATCTTGGCCCCTGGAGTGAGGTTGGTTCCAACCCTGCTGACTTTCCACAAGAGCTTAAAGACCTCTCTCTGCCAGTTGGGTTAGGGCTCCAAGACGGTTGCTTCACATTGTAGGTGATTGACAGACAAATAACAGATTCTCCCTCTCTGCTCATCCCACTCCTTCCTTCTCTATCTTTTAGTTAGGGTTGAGTACTTATTTTTAATAATATTTTGTTCGTATTGTGTATAGGTTTTGTATAATCTTATCCTTTTAATATTGTAAGTCACCCAGAGTAACTGTGGGGTAAGATGGGAAGCCAATAAATAAACAAACAAACAAACAAACAAACAAACAAATAATACATTACTAAAATGGGCAAAAATTCACATCTCTATATCTAACTCATGAGTCTGTTTCACTGCAGTTTATAAAGTACCGAACAACTGCTGTGGGGTTATGATGTTTCATCAGCCAGGGCTCCAATATGCTCTTTTGTATACATGATGGGTTTGCCAAGTGACATGCCTACCTTTTGCAAAGATTGAAAATATTACATGCTATTGAGATGGTAGGTAGTGCTGATAAGAAGCCAGTGGTTGTGTTGCGCATTGGTATTCATGGCTTGAAAGAAATTAATCAGCCAATCTTAAAAAGTCAAATTTAGGTTGATGGATAGAAGATTAAGATCTATAGAATATTAATATTCAGACTGTCAAAGGGACTTTCTGAGAAATGCTCCTCGTGCAGAGATAATTAGGCAGAGTGAGCAGTCTCAATGCATGAATCAGTTGATGATGGCAGGAGGATTACTTAGATTGGTGAAGTCCTGGATACTTTTCTAGCCAAACAATAAAATGGATAGTTTGCACTTTAACCTGAAAGGTGCATTAGAGCAACCAACTTTTAATTGATTACAATGAAAAAAGCCAATAGACTGTAAAGCACATCTCATTGGAAAAATCACTCCTGAAGGATGAAGGTGAAAGGGACAGTGTCAATCAAGGAAATAAAATACATCAGGGTGTCAAAATCAAATTCATTGAGGACTGCATCAGAGTTGCGTTTGACCTGGGGGGGGGGGCAGAGTGGGCATGGCCAGGGTGGGCATGGCCAGCTCAACGTCACTCCTACGGGGGGCGCCTATGGTGGCCTGAGCACTCTCCAAGTGAAAACAGACTCCTGAGCTCCGTTTTTGGCTGCCACAGCTGGCAGAGGGTTGCAGGAAGCCGTGGCAGCCGAAAACGGAGCTCGGGAGCCCATTTTCACTGGCAAAAGCTTCGCCGGCCAGTCCTTTGCTGTTTCCAGGGTAGTCCCATGGGCTGGATCTAAGTACCCTTTGGGCCCCTGGGCCTTGAGTTTGAAACCCCTGATATACACAGTCCTAATATACACACCCCAGATATACACAGTCTGGAAGCCACACAGGCACATAGACAAAGCCACACGCATAGAAAAAGGATAAGTTTGCATAGGGACTTGTATGCAAACTGCTCCAAGCCAAGGTGGGAATGTAGAAACACTAGATGGTAGACGGAAATATAGATACAAGCATGAGAGAAACATGGTGAAATGGATATTAACAATGGGATATAGTTTGCTCTGGATATAAGATCTCCTGAAGAGGCAAGAAAGGGCATGCTGGGGGCACGCAGAGTCTCATAAACCAGGACTTGTAAGTGGACAAACTGTTTCAATGAATCACTGCAGGCATCCATGTTAGTCCCTTAAAGCAAGTTAACATGGTATTACCAAGTTGCTAAAGTTAGTTTACAAGTGGAAAATAAAATTAGAATGTGTCCTAAAAACAATAATAACAGTAATGGGCCAATTCATTGCCCTGAGATAGAATGGGATAATGCATGTTCTGGACATGACTTCTTACAAAACTTTAATATGAAATCACTGATAAAAATATGCAATTTCTAACCGTGCCCTTGCCCAAGGACCGGAAAATAGCCAGTTTAACCTATAATTTTAAAAAGGGACATTGGAAGGATAAACTATCTCATTAACTTTCTAAAATGTTTTGAGGGTGTCAGCAGGCATATCGACAGAGGTGACCCTTTAGATAATTGTGTGCTTGGATTTTCAAAATGCTTTTGAGAATATAGGTCCTCACCAAAGGTTTCTAACCAAATCCATCTGTCCTGTGATAAGAAACTAGGTATTCTTGTAGATTGGGGACAGGTTTAAAACAGAAGGTAGAAATAAATAGGCCATCCTATATTGACAAGATATGCACTGTAAGGTCCTACAGGGATCATACTAGGGTTGTATATAAATGATTTGGAATTAAGATTGAACAGTGAAGATAATACTAAATAGTTCAAAGTGGTAAAGTCAGGAAGGATTATGAGGAGTTCTAAAAGAATCTGGCCAAACTATGTGAGTCCATTTCAAAATGGGAAATGGAATTCTGACTAAAGAAATGTAGAGTTGAAATAAAAAATAAATTCACATTTTATTCTATACATTAATGAGAACTGACAAGGAGCCAGTAGGAGTCATGGTGAGCAGTTTGATAAAAATGTAATACAAATGTAAATAAAAAAGAGAGGATGGAAAATTCATGCTTGGAGTCATTAGGAAGAGAAGGGGAAATAAAATGATCAATACAGGCAGTCCTTATTTAGTAACAAGTCCTTATTTAGCGACAACAACTCAGTCATTAAGGAAGTAGTTGCTTCAGCTTTCCTTTGCTTTACAACTTGTGAAGGTCACCCTGGACTTCCAATTCTTACAGCCAGGAAATTCCTCCTGAATCCTGCTCTGAACCTACTTTCCTGTAATTATTCCGAGGATTTGGTTCTACATCAATTCTCTCTTCTATGTGATCTTCAGAGATCCGAAGCTGCTATTTTATCTTTCCTCACCCATATCTTTTTTAGGACATTATGGATGATTTTAAAAGGAAAAGATTTTCAAATCAGGCCATCAGCAGCTAATAATATTGATGGCTATTTGCTACTCTCCAAATCATTAAAGCATCCTTTTAAATACAGTTCATTGGGAAATAAAAATGGAAAAAGAATGCAGTCTAGGATTGAGAACAGCCTGAATGCATTCAGTTGACCTCTCAGAGAGACAGAAAGCAGAGCTAAAAGGACCTTTACCCTGATCCATGGAGCTCTTCTTGTGTTTGTATAGCAGACCAGTTTATTCTTGAATCAAAGAGGGTTAAATGAACCATAGTTTAGCATAAAGGTGTCCAACAGAAGTCTTAAAGGAGCGGTTCTCAACCTGTGGGTTGCAACCCCTTTGGGGGTCGAATGACCCTTTCACGGGGGTCACCTAAGACCATTGGAAAACACATATTTTCGATGGTCTTAGGAATAATTTTATGGTTGGGGGTCACCACAACATGAGGAACTGTATTAAAAGGTTGCGGCATTGGGAAGGTTGAGAACCACTGCCTTAAAGCCTTCAAAAGCCTTGAGTGGAATAGATGCAGAGATCACCAATTCTGAACTCTAAAAGGAGAATAATCATATTAATAATTACAGTATCTAAATTAAGTTTTAAGTAAATATAAATGTCAGTG
Organism: Rhabdophis nuchalis; assembly: GCA_039707465.1. Taxonomy (NCBI): domain Eukaryota; kingdom Metazoa; phylum Chordata; class Lepidosauria; order Squamata; family Natricidae; genus Rhabdophis; species Rhabdophis nuchalis. The sequence continues at coordinate 92,068,008 of CM077648.1, read as the reverse complement.
AAAGCAAATATTTTCATTTTTGCTTTGACTAAATTCTGCCTGAAAAGAGTTAAGCAGTCCTAACTTGGCATGATACAATAGCTTTTTCTATGTCTGTCTGTTTAGCCATTTATATATTCCATAATCCTCTAGAGTGTTTTTTTTTCTTTTTTAGAAAACAAAAGGCCGTGAACTTGAAAGAAAACGTTTTGATTCTTGTGGAAATGGGAAAAGTTCAATCATAAACAATGCATCATTTTTTTCTTTGGAATTGAGCATTATCTTTGGTATTTCCCCAACGAATCAGGAAATGTATCAGTAGGTACCCCACCCCACATGTACATATTGTAACTTCACATCGGGATAGTAAAAACAGCTCTGAGGTTCTCAGGAATTGAAATGCTTTTTCAGATAACAATTTCCAAGTAGAGATTGAACAGGTAAACTAAGATGGCAAAGGTTATTTCAATGTCTGGTGTTGAATAAATTGGACTGATTAATTTAGAATATTATACCCTGGAAAAAAAATCATGGATTTGTAACATAATACATTATTTGCACATTATTACTAATGGGTTATAAACATTTTATGTTGTTTTAATTAGCTGTGACTTCATTGCCCTTTTTCAAAGTATGTAATACAAATGTAAATAAAAAAGAGGGGATGGAAAATCCATGTTTGGAGTCATTAGGAAGAGAAGGGGAAATAGAATGATCAATACAGGCAGTCCTTATTTAGTAACAAGTCCTTATTTAGCGACAACAACTCAGTCATTAAGGAAGTAGTTGCTTCAGCTTTCCTTTGCTTTACAACTTGTGAAGGTCACCCTGGACTACCAATTCTTACAGCCAGGAAATTCCTCCTGAATCCTGCCCTTTTTCAAAGTAAACCATGTAAGAATTGCCCTTTTTCAAAGTAAACCATGTAAGAAATAAAATACCAGGGCTATCTGCAAGGATGGTCAAAGATGTTAAAATGGCAGCTTTGATCTTATGATTGGGGCAGCCATCTTGATTTTGTTTACTCCACAATCCTCCGGGGCATAACCTTAAAAGCTGCCCTAACTACTTCTATGTTCTGTTTTCTTTATTAGTGAACTGCAGATGTCTGAAAACTCCACAAGCAGGCTGCCCTGCCCATATTGAAATGATTCAACTACTTTGGCCCAATTCAGATTTCAACAGTAAAGACTCTTTAGGCTCAAAATGTAAATGCAGAATTAGTATTTCATCTGGAAATGGCCCTATTTCTCTATGACTTTAGACAAACTTCCTCAAAACTCGACAAACATTTGAAATTAAATAAGAATTTGCTACCAGTGCTCTAGTGCTACCAGGTGTCTATGCTTAATCGCTTCCAAATTCTTATTTGGAAGATAAATAAGGGGGCCATCATCATACAGCATGCACTGTAAGCTTCTGCTCATTTAGCACTCCCCAAAAGATCTTGCGACGCAAGGAATGAATCCCAAGATCTGCTAACTAAAGTTACTGCCACTCTTTATTTCTGGAGATGGCAGAAGAAGTAGAGCTTCTAACTAGAGTGACCTATCTTCTCATTTCTCCCAGAGATATATAGCGTTTAAAAATATAAACTATCACTTCTTTCTTGGAATGGTTTTATATACCATACACCAGGGGTCTCCAACCTTTGCAACTTTAAGTCTGAAGGACTTCAGCTCCCAGACTTCTCCAGCCAGCAAAGCTGAAGTCCTTCAGACTTAAAGTTGCAAAGGTTGGAGACCCCTGCCATACACTAAACCAAAAACAAACTGCATTATAGCTTAATATTATGTGTGAATCGTGGCCATATTTTGAGAGTTCAGGCAGAGCAAAAAGTGGAGTAGCAGCAAAGCAATAAAGAAAGCTGCCACAAGGCTGACCAGAAAAAAATTACAATTCATCTCCATGTGTCAAGCCATTGATAGGTCTTTGGACAAAGACTTCAAAAGCCTTAACACTGGACTAAATTCAGGATGAATCTGGACAAACAAAAGAATAGAAGTATCGTGACTCAGAACTATCTGGCTGCTTATAATGTAACTGTTTGCCAACATGCAGTCTGATCTAGACAAAAGAAGTCATTGTGACTCTGCTGTGAACTTTATGGCAAGGTTTCTCAATTCTGTTATTTTTCTCACTAGAGCTCTGGATTGGTCATTCAAAAGCGTCTTGAGTGCGATGACTCTAGTAATCCACTGGGACTTTCCTGTCTATCCATCAGGTGGGTGGGGGTGGGGGTAGAGAGAGGCATATATCTTTCCTAATTCACTGAAGGAGAGCCATATTAATCTATGGCAGAAAAATCAGAAGGAGCCTGAAAAGTACCATTCCATTTAACACATTTTAGTAAAAGGCATATGCAGCTCTTTTCCTCAAGATGCAGAAAGCCACTAGATCAGGGGTCTCCAACCTTGGCAACTTTAAGACTTGTGGCTGAGGAATTCTGGGAATTGGAGTCCACAAGTCTTAAAGTTGCCAAGGTTGGAGACCCCTGCACTAGATTGATATAGTAATAATATTGCATTCAAATTGCAGCTAACTAGCAAGATAATGTTTAAGGTTGGGTTTTCCGTTTTGCCAACTCTGCCAATATTCTATTTTCGTAACGGATTTTATTAACAGTCTCTGTAATGGAGAGATCACTGCTACAATCTGGTAGTAAACTTTTGAATTAATGGGATCACCAGTACACACAATCATTGTTATTTTAACTTCAGTTCCTCCTTTCAGAGGAATTTAATATCTGCCCAGCTCATACATTTATCAGGTACTTGTGTGTGCATCATTTCAGATGCAAAGCAATGCACACATACAGTAGCTTTCCTCGCAAGGAGCAAGTGTCTTTTAATGTCAGGGCTGCAGTCATCATCTGCAGTGGTCTTGGAGCTCAAGAAAATAAAATATATCACTGCTTCCATTTCTTCCCCTTCTATTTGCCAGGAAGTGATGGGACTAGATGTCATGATTTTAGTTTTTCTAATGTTTAATATTTTTTTAATAATCAAGCCAATTTTTGCCTTCTCATCATCAAGAGACCCTTTAGTTCCTCTTCACTTTCTGCCATTAGAAATTGTCTGCCTATCTTAGGTTGTTGGTATTTCTCCTGGCAATCTTAATTCCAGTTTGTGATTCATTTATCCTGGCATTTCAATGATGTTCTCTGAATATAAGTTAAATAACCAGGGTGACAATATACAGCCTTTTTGTACATTGCCACTTTTCACAGAAGTTTAGGCCTTCGAGATTGTGAGTGAAACCTCTGAGAAGGTACGTTGACAGATTTCTCCTCCCTTTTCACACAAGGTGATCACCTTTTTGCCTCGGAGAAACCAGTTTAGTGGAAGCTGAGCCATGCAGAGATTTAAAGATAATCACCAACATTTTGAACTGGATCTGGAACAAACCGAAAACCAATGCAGGCAGTCTAGCCTTAGTGTGTAGGCATTTAAATATGCTATTCTTGATTAGCAAATCCATTTGGGACCAGTTAAAGGTTTCTAGTCTCAAGTGCCTGGGAATATACAATGTCACTGTCTAGTATGGACTGTAATTAATAATTGTTATTAATAATGTCTTACAAATAACAATTAATGCTGTAGTGGTTTAGGCATCAGACTAGAAACCTTGACTTCTAATCCCACCCTTAGGCACAAAGCCAGTTGGATGACTTTGGGTCTATTAGTTTCATCAACCTTAGGAACGAAGCAATGGCAAAACACTTCTGAAAAAAACTTGCCAAAAAAATTTCAGATCATTTTGGACAAATGCATCTCATAAATTTAATTTCTAGAATGACTTTCTGGACAGATTCCAGAAAAGTAGCCATATTAGCAAGTTCACCTATATATTCATTATTTAGTACATGATGAGTCAATTCTGTTTCCACTTAAAAGTTTTAGACTGGATCCAGACCAAGTTAGTTGCTCTTCATTTCATTGAAATCTATAAAACAAATTATCCATGGCTAAGTCACACTGAGTTTATAAGAATATAGTACAATGATAACTTAATCATGACTCAACCAATTATGTTTTAGGTTTATGAAAACATTTAATATGTGATGACATTCCTCATAAATCATGCATCACTTGATATTGGGGTCACATTAAAGGAATGGACTTACTCAGTATCACAGCTGGTATTTTGCAGAGCTGAGTTTCCATCCTTAGTTCTGGAGTGTTGTCTAACCAGTTCATTGAAAATGGAGCTATATTTTTCTGCTTATTCTGGGATTCTTTCTGAAGGGTATCCTGCGGACTGTGACTGTGCATTCATTCTGAGCAGGCTGTTGGTTGTGCCTCCTGCATTTTTTTTCTCTTGTGGGTGGAGGTGGGGGCTCGTGATGGGAGGCCAGGGTAAATTGCATCTTAGAATAAGTGTATCCTTATATTGAAGTGTGAATGACAAAAAGTAATTCTGTGCTTGCAAATAAGGAGAAGAGAAAATGGGTCTGGGTTGACTTTGTTTAATGAGATGTATGTGCACTCTTCAACAAAATGTTGCATTTCGTTTGCAAACAAAGGTGAGGTTTTTAAAGAAGACCTGCAACCAGTTGTTGGAACTGGTTGTTGCCCAGTTCAGAAACACCCCTGCTTGGCGCTTCATGGAAGATCTGACCAAGCCAGTATTGAGACTATGAGGTCTTTTCAGGAGTTTAAGATCTTATTGTTGATTAGATTAAGATTTATTCGATTTGTATAACTGCTCCTTCTCCATCAAGATGGACCCAGGGCGGTGCACAGGAAATTAAAATCAATAAATAAACAATAAATACAATAATAATTTCTAAAATGAATTAAACTCTAAACCTGTGCTAAAACATTCCCATTAAAATTCTAAAATACATTTACTCATGAAATGTGAATGGGAATTATGTTGTCTCAAACATCTAGACAGAACCTGATGAGCTAGGTAAACTAATGACTGGCTTAAGTATAAAGCAGCTTCATATCATGACATATAACTTGAGTTCTTTTTTTTTGTTTTGCAACAAAAGAAGAAAGGACACAGCTGGTAGTTCTACTGTAGAAAATCACTGCAAACTTTCCCCATTTCATTTAATATGAGTCATTTTAGGCAATACGTGTATTTGGAGGTCAGATTGCTTGAAGTACAACAGACAAAAACAAAAACAAAAACCCAACCCACTACAAACAAACAGGGTTGTAAAAAGAAAATTATTTCCACCTTTATGTGCAAAACCGAATGTCCATTTCAAAAGATCTTATTAAAACTTCAGATTTAATTTTCAATCTCAGCCCAATACTGAAAGCCCAATGTTGGCCAAAGGAAGAGGAATTAGGATCCAGTAGTGAAGCTTTTTAGAAAAAGACTCCAGTTGCACTCATGGAGCAGGGTCTAAAACAGCACAATACTATCAATACCTATTGATATGCTAATTGCATTGTGGCATTGGATGGCATCCAGATGCCAATATATGGAACTACATTCTTTACATAGCGGAAAGAGACACAGCATGGGCTTCTGAACTCAGATGAGCTGATTATCTAGACCAGAGGTGGGTTGCTGCTGGCATTACTGCCGGTTCGGTGCACACAAAAATAAGACAGAGCATTTGTTGGTTGAGATTTGAAGTTGCCAATTGTTTGACCATTCTGACACATAGTCAAGGTCTTTTGGAAGGGTAGCAGCATTGTTGGTTTAATATTTAAGAATAGTGTATTAAGAATGATTTGGCTTCATCACATTTAAACTTAATCAAAATGTGTAATATATAATTATTTTCTAGCTATGTATTTCAGAATTTTATCTTACAAACTCAGTGAATTTGTCCATGGCTAATTTGTTTTACAGATTGCTACACAAATAAAGAGCAACTGCAAAGAATCCTTGGTGCTCTCTGAGGTTGGTTGTTTTCTTGCAGATGTTACATTGCCCAAACTAGGTAACATCATCAGTGCTAGACTAGGCTAGCACTGATGATGTTACCTAGTTTGGGTTATGAACATTCTGCAAGAAAACAACAAAGCTCAGAGAATGTCAACCAGTGGTGGGTTCCTACCTGTTCGAACTGGTTCAGCCAAACCAGTAGTAGCTTGGCACCCTAGGTCACTGGAACCACCAGCGACCCAGACCTCCCATGCCACCGAACCGCTTCTCCCAGCAGCGCCATAGGCAGCGCCATCTTGTTTTTTGGTTCTGTGCATGTGCAGAGCAATTCTAGTTGTACTGTGTGTGCGTGCGGCAGATTCCTTAGTGAACTGGCAGTAGTCTTTGCCAGAACCCACCACTGACGTCAACCCTGAGGAACAAAGATTCTTCTTTAAAGAGCAACTTAGTTTAGATCCAGCCTAAAGTTTTCAAGTAGAAACCAGTATTATTGGTTCAGTAAGCACTAAATGATGAATACATATGTGTGACTACCCCTAAAATGGTTACCTTTCTGGAATTTTTTGTGGAATTCTCTTTATTTCAGCTATCAGATTGCTGTTTAGCAAGATCTTGTGAGAGTATCTTCAGGACATGATTAAAAAAAAAAACACCTCAAAATGGTGGCCACAATGGTACAATTCAAGCTCAATCTATTTCAAGACGATAGCTGTGACATGCATATAGAGTGGATAGAGCTTTTGATCCCACCCCCTTCATTCCTTATGGACACCCCTGCATTTTGAATGCAGAACACTTACAAAAAAGAATGACTAGCAATAAACAATAATGTTCAATAACTTCTAAATGTAAAATATATTTCGGCTTCTAAGACTTTTCACTTTCTCTTCAACCTGCATAGTGGAATTGAATACCAATGAAACATAAAACCATTAAGACTTTGGGTTTTAAGATTTTTTAAAAACAATTTTAAATACAGTACAGAGTATAAATTAATTGTACATAAAATGAGGGATGATGAAAGACCTCTCCCACCTTACAAATAAAAGTATGCAAAAAAAAACAAACCCCAAAAACAAATGGCCTTTGAAAACAAAGTGAAATAGGACTGAATAGCAAGTATTGTAATGTCAGAAATAAACCATTGAGTATAAACTGAGTAGACAGGAAATGCATATTTCCAAACTGTTTTGAGCAGATTTTTAATGCCATGGAATTACATTAAGAGACCACAGCTATAGTATTAATGCTTTTTTTTCTTAACCAGTACAATCTGGCTAAATACAAGTAGTTTATTTATTAATGACCACAAATCTCAGTCTTATCAGGTGTTAGAGAACCATGGATGTTTTCATATGAGAAAGACTGGGCTGAAGCAAGATGTGTCATAAAAAATTATCCAGTACACCCAAGTATCAATAGCATCACTCAAATGAAAGTCAAGGAGGAGATTATTAAACCCCATTCTCTTTGGACAACAAAATCTGAAATTGGAGGTAAAGAATGTATTCCAACTAATTTTCTATTCTGCTTCCATAGGGAGATGGACTGAAAATGGAACAAGAGAGGAAAAGGTGCATTTGAGAGTCCTTCATTAAACATGGGAACATGACAGAAAACAGTTTTCTCTTGTTAGAACTCTAATTACTCCATATCTCTGTAGTAACTATTACTTAGTTTGCCTGATTTTAGCATATTTTCTTTTGTCTCAACTGGAATAAAATAGCTTGTATGATGCACATCATACAACATTATCAGTTGGGTGGTTGCATTTGGCTTTAACCTGTTGCACAGCCACTGTAATCTATAAACCATGGCTAATAGCTCAGAGCTAGGAACAACCCCAAATGTGGCTTACCCCAAAAATGAAGAATTACCACCTGAGCTGCAAAAATCTGCATTAGATAGCAGTAAAGAAAAATGACGGAACTCTGTTCTACCATTTAATGATCATCTGGAATTTTGCAGTACCAGGACTGTTAACTCTAACCAACCATGGTTTGCATAGCTCATTTAACATGTTTTAAAAATTGCAAAAGGCCTGATTTCTTGTCTTGATGCCTCCTTACCAAGAGATTTTCAGTTTTAGCTATTTAGACAAGATTCTCTTATCAAAGATATTTGTATTACTGCTGGATTCTGTCACATCTTCAGTCACGGAGGATAAAACTAGAATGTTTTCAGTTAAAACTTAAGCACGTTTTTCCATGATGAAGCAGCCAATAATATAGAAATTATAGACTTAGACCTTAAATGCCCAAACCTTGTTCAAACTCTACCCATCTATGACCTCAGCAATTTTCTTTTTGTCTTTCCTCTTTTATAACAACACAGTAAATGACCAGGGCTAAAATGTAATTGGAAAGGGGATGTTACACATTCACACATCTCTTTCTTTTTTTGTTTGGTATTCCCTCAGGAAAGGTCCATAGGCAATTAAACTTCTCTTTCTTTCTTTCTTTCTTTCTTTCTTTCTTTCTTTCTTTCTTTCTTTCTTTCTTTCTTTCTTTCTTTCTTTCTCTCTCTCTCTCCTTCCTTCCTTCCTTCTTTCCTTCCTTTCCTTTCCTTTCCTTTATTTCTTTCTTTCTTTTTGATAGAGTACTTTTTTTGTTTTTACCCACTGATTCCTGGAAGGCAGGCTTGACAGAAGCTTGACTCAGTGAATTTTGCATTTAGTGACAGGGAACAACATATTTATTGTCTTTTCAACGAGAGTAAATCCCTAACTAGAGACCCAAAGAGAGATAAATCTGCCATCTCCATCAGATATTGCTAATTGGACTGGGATGGGGCCAGCAGCACTTTGTGTAATGATATTCAGCACCACTTAACTTTTATACATATTCAATACATTGTGCAGCATTGTATGGCTTTTCTAAGATTTTACACAGCTTGGTTTTTATAAGATTGGAAGATATTAACCTGAGATTAGTGCTGTAAGACTTAGAGTATCCAGGATTGGGGTGGGGTCAAGATGGCAAGGGCAATTGCCATCTTTATTTTTTTTAAACTTCTGACCCCTTACCCAACCCAACCTGTATAAGACTGCGTCTGGGCAAAAATTTCCTCTATGCTAGAGGAAAAAATTACATACAAATTAAGGATGGTGCTATATACCTGTATTTTAACAATGATTGGTTGAAACAGCTGCTGTTTATCTGGAGTAGCAAGAGCTTTTGTGGTACTAAGCAGAGACCTCTTTACCTCCACTGGCATTTGAGATCATTTATTGAGATGCTGATGCTGATTGCCTGTATACTGCCTAATCTTAAAACAACATGCTGAAACATTGCTGTGGCCCTGTTTACTAAAAAGCAATGCTTTATTCTAGCAACTACAGAGGCAGCCGCTGCAAAAATAGCCCAACAATGGTGCTAGAAGTTCCAATTTGTCCATGAGTCGCAACTGTTACTTTCCCCGATATAAATTTATTAACAGACACATCTTCAAACTCAATCGACAGGAGGAGCCAAGTCTTTCTTAACATCACTTTTGGAAATTACTTCTTTGATCCATGAGGAAGCTTTGAATGGGAGTGGGTAAGATGGACTCCCAACATAACTGCTCCCTGCCTGTTTCCAGAAAGGGTCAGGAATGGGTGTTTAGTATTGATTGCTTCAGTTCCCCAAGGCATGATATGAAAAATGAAATATACACAAAGACATTAAACATATCAGTGGAAACATGACAGTAAAAGTCCTTAGTGCATCTGCTGTCACGGTTTGCCATACTGACTTTCTTGACATGCCCACTGCCACAGTAAACAACCTGAGTCCAGTTAAGTCCAAGATGGGGCAAGAGAAAAAAAGGGAAAAATAACCTTGTTATATTCCTGTTTTCCTCAAACCCACCACTTCTAAAATGCATTTGAGCCACAAGTCTTGCAACATTTCGATAGTGTTTGTTGCAGCAAAAAGCATGTTGTCCATCCCCATTGCTGTCGTTTTGCTCTTTATGTCCTCTCTCCTTTTTCTTCTTCTTCAAGAGGTGGACGTAATGCCATTAGGAACTTAAATGGCAAACTTTGGTGAGAAAACATTCAGCGAATGAGGAATTGGGAAGCACCGTTGGCCGTCCAAAAGGGCATTGAGGCAGATGGACGGAGAGAAACTTTTGATAACCCCATGGGGGCTATACAGCAAATATATTAAATAAACCTGGAAGAAAGGGAAAGAAAAAAAAGGAGGATTAGCATTCCATTCCAGAGAATAAGTCATTTGCTCATGGTGCCTAAATGAGGTTGGTTGTGGTTTTCTTATACCACTTCAAATTTTCATATCCAGAGGATTTCTGCTCTGACAGCTAAATTTGAGGATTGCTTCCATAAAAAACAGTCACTAGGTGGGCAGCATGTAAATTTAATAAATTTAAATTTATTTATTAAAATAATAATAATAAAATAATTCATTTAATAAAAGATTAAATAAATCTTCATTGCTTTTCCAGAAGTCTGGGATTTCTTTTGTTACAACTTTTTAAAAAGTACCCATAAAATTCAGTGTAACTGTGCTGGATCAGACCACAACATTTTGTGTCCAACATTCTGCCATAATAATAGAACGGTGTGGTGGCCTAGTGGTAAAGATGCTTGCCTCCCACTTGGAAGGTTGAGAGCTCAATCCTAGATAGTGACAGATGTTTACCTCTCAGGGCACAAAGAGAAAATATCTGCTGCATACTCTCTATGGCAGGGATGTCCAAACTTGGGAACTTTAAGACTTGTGGCCTTCAACTCCCAGAATTCCCCAGCCAGCTATGCTCCCAAGTTTGGACATCCCTGCTCTATAGGTATCAGGAAGGGCACCTGGCCAGTAAATGCTCAACTCCATCCAGTCATCCCAACTCTACCCTGAATTAAGGGATTACTTAAGGGTCGCAAAAATAAAAAGAATTCTATCATAACACCATCAGATGTCTAACAGGACATGATTGTGGGGACACTATAGAAATTAATACTGAATTTCACACAATCTAATAATAAAAAACCTTCAAGAACATCCTAACAATGTTGATGCCAATTTGTAGCATTCTGATTTTCCTAAACTGTCTTGTCATTTTTTTCAGTTATGATTTATGACAGGATAATTTTGAAAATAGCACTTTTTAAAGCTAACGTTTTAGTTTTGTTTGATCTTTGCAACTTTCTCATGAATTATACATGAATTTCTTGATTGGGATGGATGGACTTTAATAACTGGCCTCATTTCATATCGCTTCCCACAAATAAAGCTCGACACAGTAATGGAAAATTCATCACTATAACTTTACCATTCTGAAAATATTACAAATAACATTGCACAGCATGTTTGTTGAATGGCAGTAATTGAGTATTGTGGATATGTGATCATGTCAGGGGCACTGCTGGGCAATTGATTGGCTGTTTCGAGTCTCCTGAGCTTAAAACACATATGGAACAAAAGTTGGCATTTTAACAGTACGTCATTTTGAGTGTCTTGGGTGATTTGATTTACTGCTGTTTCTCAGGTTGTGATTAGCTTATTTTATCCATTTCTTTTTCCTAGTACAAGCATAGGATGCAATCATGTTTCCACTGCAATCGGCGGATGCTTGACAGGGTGAGAAGAAAGCAACAATCGAAAATGTGGACAGGCAGAAGATAGCTTGCAGCTGCAAGCTGCCAACTGGACTGTTAAGTTACAACATAAAAATGTTACTGTCAGGCCTGACAGTTACTGTAAAGGGAATTTAGAGTATCTGTGGATGGTTGAATTAAATTGTGTTCGCCTTTATTTTGCAGAGAGCCTAGCTATGCAAAGCTGTCTTTGCCAGCACATGCTACCGTGCTCCAGATACAAGTGTTGATAATATATTTAAAGTTTTGTACCTGCAAAGAGCACTAATATAAACTTAGCTTGGTTGGGCTGTTAAGCTTTCATGTGCACGCATGCTGTATATTTTTGTGTTGGATTCTTAAGCTTTAGTGTGTTTATTGTTGCAGTAATTTTAATAGAGTTTTTGCAGTAAACATTTTTGCAGCAGCTTCCATCCTCATTTGCAAACATATCTGGCAATGAGGCACAAAAGAAAAAAGACATGCCAAATCTACTGATTGGTTTTACAAAATAGCTGGTATAAAGAGTATAATCTAAATTAAATTTGCAGTAGCTAATTGTAAAGTTAAATTCACATTGTTTCCTTTAATAATTTCAAAAACATTTCAAAACTCATCTTTTTGGTTAACTTTTCCTGCCACTTACTAGATAGAGGCAACACAATAGATTGTCCTCGTAGTCTTGTGGATCTGGGATAAGGAACACTATGATTGGGGCTTTTTTCCAAATTCACAGTGTTTCTTATATTCTTATAAACAAAATATTTTATTTGTTTTAATTTTAGTTCAGCTGGAACACAGCCAACTGTTTCAACAGACTGTTTGAAATTGGACTGTTTTGTCTCAAACGCATAATAAACACACATATTTTTGCACTTCCCAAATAAAATAAGGAATTTGGTCATCTGAATTCCTTTTCCAGTCAACTGTGAAAAAACAATGCTTCAGTAATTCAAATGGATTTAGTGTGAAAATAACCTTGGCTAAAGAGGCTCCCAAAATACAGCAACCAAACAGGACAGGTACAAACTCCAAAGTACAGTTAAGACTGCAGAAATAATCATTGCAACCACCCTGCCTTCCATAGAAGACTTGTATATTGTGTGGGTCAGAAGGAGGGCTGAGTGCAAACTGTTTCAACTCCTCCGCTCAGGATGCCATTATAGGCCATCACATGCTAAACAGCTAGACAGAGGGACAGTTTTCCCCCTCATGCCATCGCTCTGCTGAACACTCTGCTATTTCTTACAGTGCCATCTAATGTCTATGTATACTTATCTATGTAGTATGGCTGTATTTATCCTTCTTATTTACTCCCCCTCTTATTGGTATTATTATTATTATTATGGTGATTATTACTATTCTATTGCTTTGCATAGGCACTGAGTGTTTCTGTACTGGAGATAAATTCCTTGTGTGTCTAATCACATTTCTCCAAATAACGTTCAGTTCAATTCAATTCAATTCAATCAGTTATTTTACTTGGTGCATTTACCTGACATTTGTACTTCTGCCTGCCAGCATTATTATGCTGGGAAAATTTCTTTCAGTGCTTTTTTATCATGTACGTGTTTGAACTTTCGATGCTTCCTCTTCTGTGGCGGCAACCTGTGTGCTCTTGCCCTGGCTGGAGGAGAAGTTACAGCACTTACTGGGGGCTCACCTGCCAAAAAAAGAGGGTGCACAATAAACATCAGTATACAAGAGCTTATTGACACCGGCAAACATATTTCTAAGGAATTGTTTCTACTTATTATTTCAGACTTCTCTTCATATGCACCCAATTCTCACAAAGCATAAATTCCACATTACTCACCTCTGTGCTCACGTGAACTTTCCTGACTGGGAAGTCTGGGTGATACTGCTTCACATCGACATGCCAGGTCGTCTTCCAAGGCTACAATTGCTTTATTAAAGACTGGCTTCTTTTCAGCAACTTCAATCTTATTTACCTATCAAAAAGAGAGTAAGAACAAACTCTGTGATACATATAGCACTATGAATTCATCTCAATTCAGCCAGCATTCTTAAAGATTTTGCTTGTACATTTTAAAACTTTTTCATTGCCTCGCGATAAAGCCCAGCGGCAGCATGATTTATCCCAGTCAAAATAGCATCTTAGATTATTCCATTAGCATATCCTAACGAAGGACTGAAGCTAAACTGGGGAAATTGGAACATTTCACTCAAACGATCAAATTCCCCTGCTTAGAATATCAAATTATTTCACTAAAACAAATTGTAAACATGGATCATGAAAGGCAGTGCTGGCTCTTATACATTGCTGAAGGTAATTCCTCTTAACTGATCCTGTAATAACCTATATGGAGCTGAAAAAGACTAAGAGGTTACTGCACTTCTCCTTGCAAGAAATTGTCATCCATTTATTCGCCTGTCACCTCCTGCCACCTGGGTCAAACTGCAAGTCGCTGTCACAAGTGTAACAGCAGATTTCTTATCAGAAGACCAAGGAAAAATTCTAGAGCAAATTACTCTAGCTAATGGCTCCTGTTTTTCTTAGTATTTGTTCCATAGCATTGCAGGATCTAGCTTCATTTACACTATGCTTGTGTAGCTCTTACAGAAAGGCATTCAGTGCATGGATTTTAGGTTTTTTTCTTTATCAGAAAGTCTTTCATATTGATTAGGGCCGAGAAGGAGTAATTGGCCCAAGTGTCATCCAGTTGGCTTCTATACTTAGGGCCTGGATCTTCCCATTCCTAGTCTAGTACTTTAACTACCATACAACAAGGGACCTCCAAACTGCCTCACATAAGGGTAAGAGTGTTAAATCTGCGGTGTGACTGTGGGCTAAAGAAATACTTTTGGAACAGGAAGGATGCAATTCTATTGAAGTCTGTTTTAAATGTGACGTGTGGCTATTGTTTGCACACCACTCTTAACAGAGGCATAGAAACCAAGTACCTAATCAATTCAAGGTCAGGAGGAGGACAGTCAGTCCTTGGGGTCAGTCACTATTCAAAGCATGTTTTTGGATAAGATAGTGTCACACGAATTCAGAAGGCCAGAAACATCTATACCAGTCTGTCAATTCTCCAATGAAATGAGGCCAAAGCACACAATTCTGAAAAAGCAACATGCTGCATTATAACATTCACTGGCAAGATCTGAAAGTCACAAAACATACTTTTAACCCAGTGAATGTCTGCAGCATCCAAACTGCTTGTGTGGCTAATAGGGAAGCAGCCATGGATGTAATGAAGTTTTGCCAACATTCTCCTGTCATAATGGGATGGAAGAAGTGGATGGGATTCCTGTTCCTCCAGATGGCAATCCTTGAATGAGGTTGTGTGACTGACTGGTGCCCATCTAAGAATAAGGAACCACAATTGTGTCTATCTGGTTAACATGTTATGCAAATGTAGCCATAAAGTGTGATCTTCCCAGGAACCTAGCAGTGACCAAATATCCCCTCAGTTTAACTTTCTTAAAAAGCCACATTCTACAATAGCACACAAATTGCTTAGTAGACACTGTTTTTTAATTAAAAAATACAGGCCTTTCTATTTTCAAAGAAAGCATTTCAGAATCACATTCACAGAATAGCCTAGGAACTCTTTGTTTTTTTCCACAACACTACCACATCCCTATCATTCCACCCAACTTCATTCTCTTCTGCTTCATAAAATTTTATGGAGAAAGGAATTTCCCACTTAGAAATGGTGTAACATTTTCCTTCCTTTGTGCATTGTTGTATGAAAAAATCCAAAGAATTTGTTCTCATACAGATGTCAAGCAAGGCATTTGTATTTTAAAGGCTTTGTCCAGGAAGAAGCATAAAGATCCATATTGACTGGAAACTGAACAGCACCAGAAGAGGTAAATTGCAAGATACCTATTTACAATACATCCAGAGAAGTTAACCTAGAAGAGCAACTGAGAACATGATATTTGTTAAGTGCACTAGCGCAATAGAAAAAACCAAGCTGTTTGTTAGTATGCATGTTATATTCATTTCTGCCAGTCCTACTACTGGACTACTTGATTTTATTATTGTATTACATATTAGAGGATAATATGTTAGACTGAGTGCTCTTCCTTCTTCAGAAAATTTTAAATAAAGCCATTGATTGCTGTCTTTGCAATCTTTATAAACAAAGGGGATCTTAACATGGCTTTTTAAAAAGGACAGATTATATATGAAATATATGATCCAATATGATGGCAATATTTGATCCAAGCACTATGCAGGAAACAAACTCCTGAATATTATTAACCTTACATTCTGAAAATATTTACTGAATCAATTCCTGGTATATACATCGACTTCCATTTCAACTTGCCTAAAATCTCAAAAGTTCAAAGTTCAACTTTGAATCAAAAGTTTCCAGCGACATTAAAACAATATCCCTCAACTGATTCATCACCACAGGTATTACACCATTCTTCTTTTCCCCTCAAACCTGACAATCATATTAATTTTATTTATATTTTTTGTCCATAATATGCAACTTTCTGCTTGCTAATCATTATCTATAGCAAACTGTTTTTCTTTTCATGACCTTTCTGCAACCTATGGCACTCTTAATGACTGCCTGCAGGCTCATAATTCAAATACAACTATCTTCTTTCCACGTTATTTTCTCAGTGTTCACCTTTCACAGTGGTACAATATTTGACTTTCATAGCACTGGGGGAAAAAACCTGTTCCTATATCTGTTGACATAAAAAAAAAATCCCCTAAACCTTTATGATCTTGCCTGAGTTTGTCTTTGCTTTCGTTCTTAAGATTAATTTATTTTTCTCTTGTATACTATCCATCTTTACCTATTCTTCACTCAAAAAATCTAGACCTATTTACCATATCCGTACTCTACCATACCCAATGCTTCCTTATGTTAACATTAGTCCAAATTACTATTTTCACTTTCCCAATAAGTTCTTCTGCTGTTGTTTATACAGCTCAAATTCTTCATTCAGTTTCCAATTTTTACAATGTTTTCTGTCATTTCTTCCAATCCCTCTAATAATATACTTCTTGTGCAAGTTTAACAAATAAGGAATTAATGTATACCCATTTCCTCCACCTTTCTGAACTACTCTATTTTTCCAAATTCAGTTTTTATAATAGCTTCATTGTGAAATTTATTCAAAAGAATGGCATTCTGACATTCCCAGTAGTTTTAAAATGTCCCATTGATATGATCTACAACAGGGGTCCCCAACCTTTGCAACTTTAAGTCTGAAGTACTTCAGCTCCTAGAATTCTCCAGCCAGCTGGCTAGAGAAGTCTGAGAGCTGAAGTCCTTTAGACTTAAAGTTGTAAAGGTTGGGGACCCCTGATCTACAAAACAAAAACATTCTTGCTGTAGTCAAGGAATAAATCTTTCTTAAACCTTGGGCATTCTCTGACATTAGCTTTCTTTAATATAAATATGTACATTTACATTTCCAAACTCTACATCTCACAAACATGTCCATTATTTATTGACTATAAATGCAACTCTCTTTTCCCTGAGCCTTTAAGCATTTATATCGAATGCTTTTCGGTTCGACAGTGTTCTGGTGCTTTGCATCTTACATTTTCATGGAGTTGTTTCCTAAATATATTATCTCCCTACAAATATTTGTATCATCTCATAATCACATTGGTAAAGAGTTTAATTAATTTTTCCAGCAATTTCAGTCTCATTTATTTCAATTAAATATTCCTAATTGGATATTCCTATAACCTTGAATTTTTCTGAGTTCTCTTATTTTCTTAAAAGTACCACTCATCTATCTTTTCTTGTTATTTTCCTCTTTGGGTTGACATTTTTGATTGATATACATTTCCTTGTCCTTACTTGCTTGTGGTTGGAAGTTTGTGATTAGTTGCTGTGCTTCCTTCTTGTTGCCCAAGGCTTTCATAATGTCTGCCTGTCAAGATAACTTGTTCTGGAAGCCATTCGGATTCTTGACATTTTGAGAATCTTTTTTCTATATAAATTGTTGTGACTCTTATTTCTTCCCATAGTTTCTCAGTTCTTTTTGCTATAGGTTAATCATTACACTGATCTTAAGCTCTAATTGTACCAGGCCATATCCTGTTGGCATAAATACTCTCTTTAATTTCCAAGGTTTAACTCATATATTTGACACAATAATTCATTATTGGTTCCTCAATGTGCACCTGGAAGTTTTGGCTGGCTGGATTGTACTTTCCCATCCTCGGTTTCCTATACGTAGCCAATCTGATTGCAGTGACATTTTTCTGATGCTGTCCAGGTGTACTGTTTGAGTTCTATTGTTTTAAACAGGTGTTGGCAAATGAACAAAGAATTATATTTGCAAAACAATATTAACCTATCTTCTGCATAATTTTGACCATACATTGCATCATGCTGTCTTTTTGTTCTCTGAATTTTATCTTATTCTTTTGAAGGTCTCATCATGTCCACCCAAACATGATTCTTTTGGCAAGGAGCAGCAGCTTGCAATTCTAATTCTGGACAAAGGGACCGATGGTTTGAAAGAGGGGTCAAAGAGCCCATTTACAATAAGATTGAACAGTCTCTCTCTCAACAGAAGGGGAGGGTTATGACACCACCTATTCCCTGTTTGCAACACAGTCCTTTTAGCAACTCCAAGAAAGTCCCACACCTATTTGCACTATTCAGGTGACCCTGAGGGCACAGATAAACCTCCAAGTGGCCTCAACAACTCTCAGAAAGAGTGCTAATGACAAGATGGCTGCAAGGAATATAAATCTTTCCATATTCCTCCACCAAAGAAGCTTCTTGGATGAGAAGTGAAATATCTTCAAGGAAAAACAAAGCCCAGTTGCTTTTTGAAAAAGCTCCTTTGGGACAATCATAACCTGGATGGCTGAGAATCTCCATAGACATTTCGCTTGCAACTGTCCCTGCCTGCTTCCCCATTGATTTTCTGGGGAAGCCAGTAGAGAAGATTGCAAATAGTGATCACAATTGCAGGATGCTAGGCAATCAGATGTAAGTGTGAACAGGTTGCCAAACACTCAGATCATTATCACGTAACTCTAGGGGTGGGGTGTGATGTTTTGAAATTGCCAAAAGTGCTTTATGAGGCATAAACACCCATTCCCATACTTTTGCAATTCTGGATCATCTTTAAATGAATGGCCATAAATTGAGGACTAGCTGTACTACCTGTTATTTGTCTATCAGCAGTTGCAAATCTTACAAATTTTCCATTCATTTCCCCATGTTTGGAACATAAACACAATTTGTCTTTTTTTTTTTAATGCTACGTGATTTGCCATTATGTCCCAGGGTTGCTTTTAAAGATCCTTTTGCTGGATGAGTTGGTTTCCTACATATCTGCAGAGGACCTAAACCTTCTAATGGATTACATTTAGGTTTCCCTCCCACTTTTGACTGTAAAACAAGAGAGAAATTCTACCAGAATTCATGCTCCTGCCAGCACTGTTCTTGGATTAGAGCTACTTAGCCATCTAAAGCAGAAACTCCTGAAATAGCAATGCATGTACTACAAAGAAAATAAAATAATCTACTCTAAAATCAGGTACGATCAAAGCAGAACAACATGTAGATTCCCCATTTGATAAAGCACACACACCAAGTCTTGAAATAGTGTAGATGCAAATTAAGAAGTTCAAGACTCTATTTATAAATATAACTGTGCAATAAAGATATGTAGGTCTAGTGGTTTGTTTCTTTTTGACTCAGCATGATATAGAAACCCAACCGACAATATTATTTCATAAATCATGGTAAAAGAAGCTATTTCTTACCAGAGTGTGAACCCAACTGCAAACAATTCTATGTATATATATATATACTGAGAAAGTCTATTGTGTCAAGGTGGAGCAGTTGTAGTATACTGTATATAGGTATATGCATATATGTATCTTTTTGAGACAACCGTACTATGACAGGATTAAATTTTGCACTAATGTATATTTTTACATATTAAGATTATGAAATAAATAATATTACACATTATTTATTTAAACAATAATTATTCCAGAACAATCTGGTGATTTTTTGATCCAATATGAGGAAGCAAACGCTGTCCAAGAATATTATTACCAGAATAAATATTTTGCTATAATTTGTGAACCTTACTTTATTTTATACTATGTTATTTTATTATTTAAATTAATTGTCCACTCAACTCTAGTGGACATAAATAATGATGGATATGCCTGTTGTGACAAAATGCGACCTAAAACCTCTTTGCTATATTCATACAACCAAATCCCTAATTCGTAAAGAGATTCCTTAAGTACTTTCTGGTACAAGGCTGTTTCTATGGAGGGAAAGAATTGATCTGCTTGACCCTACTGTCCATTTCTTGAAGGCAGTAACACACTGTGTCATCTTCTATCTGTACCCAGGCCATCAATAGGACAACTTCCACCTGCCTGTCATTTCCCTTTCTAGCTCCAGTGACAAGAAAATGCCATTACTATAGTATTCTCTTCCCTTTGGTTCACTCCCCCTACCCCTACCCTCCCTCTCCCTCTCCCTCCCTTTCTTAGAGGCATTCATCAACCAGAAGTTGTGGTAGGTATAATACAGATAGAGTATCATGCTCTCATTGTGGTCAAATAGAGTGAATGAGCTAAAGAGATTTCTCAAGCCTCATTCCTTATCCTGAGCATGTGATGAAGTTTCCAAATAATTGGAATGAGGTTTATGAAGGATGAGAAACAGATACTAGCATGGAGAATGGTGTGAGGTGGCTTGGAGAACAGCACTCATTTGTCAGCAGTAGGAGAAAAATGACCGGAAATGAGTGAGGTAAAACAGATCCCATGGAGTTCAGGGTGGTGGGGGCAATTGGAGCATGACAGAATGGTGCTTCAATTTGCATGAAGCCTATACTGGGCCTCCCCCAACTCTCTGAGGAACCCCTGCACTCCTTACTTAGGACTTTGATTGTTTAATGATTGTCAATTCTTGCTTAACAACCACAACTAGGAATGTCAGGATAGTGGATGTTGAGTGAAGCGATTCCATGACATCTCGTTTTAACTACTATTTTGCTCAACAACTGAGATTCCAACACCATTTCTGGTTGTACGTTTAGCACTGCCTGTATCTTATTCAAGGAACATTCATAATCATTAAAGCCAAAGTTGTTCCAATACTAGGAGATAATTTAGGTATGGTGCAGGAGCACAGATAGTAACCTTGTTTTCAAAAGGTGTCAGATAGGTTTATTGTACTTTATAAACTTTAAAATGAGATAAAGTAAGATTCAAAGAAGATTGAAAAACTGGGAGAGAAGAACAGAGATATCTGTATACCTGGATATGTCGCACCCGAACTTGTGTAGGACGACATTGCATCGCTCGGGTATTGCAACAGCCTGTGCACCGTTGCACTTCTACACAGGGTGGCCACACAAGAAAATTGGCATTTGTTGAATCCACCATGCTCCGGGAGATTTCAAAGACTTCAGACCGTGTCTTGCACTCAGCAATAACTGCTGGCTCAATAGGTTCTGCTCCGCCTAAAAAAATCCAGAACAAAAATTGTTGAACTGGTGAAATCAACTTTAAAGCTCATCACTGTTTTCCTTATTGCATGTTTTACTGTGTCTCATTTTATTCAAAAGTGTTTGGGGGCATTTCTGCTATATATTTTGAAGTTGTTAGAGGAATCTTTGTAAGTTTTTTATTGGGCAGGAGGTGAAAATATTTCACCAAATATATATCTTTGTTATTTACCAATTATCTTACATATCCCTCCATTATAACCACATTTATTATTCTGTTCCCTTAAAAAGAACTATTTGAATTAGTTGATTCGGTTAAAGCGTTATGATCTTCTATTTGCAGAATCTAAGATTCTTTTCAATGCATGTAATTAACCAATATTCTGATGTCTGAACTGGCAGAAAAACAGATTTAAAAAATCGAAACTGTAAAGAAGACTTTATTTGGTTTATTTTATTTATTTATTTAATTCGATTTGTAAACCGCACCAATCTCCGTCTAGACGGACTCTGGGCGGTGCACAGCACATTAAAATCTACAATAATAAATAACAAATATACAAAAGTTAAAAAGAAATTAAATAATAAACCTGTGCTAAAATTCCCATTAAAACCTATCTAATTTAGCTGAGGCTCTATCGTTCCAAAATTTAAATTCTATGCCAGTCCAGCTTGCTGAAAAAGATGTCTTAAGTGAGCGGCGGAAGAGGGGAAGGTCCGTGATAGTACGAAGTTCGGGGGGGAGGTCGTTCCAGAGGGCAGACCCTGCCACAGAGAAGGCCCTACTCCTGGGCATCGCCAGCCAGCATTGACCGGCAGTCGGCACCCTGAGGAGGCCCTCTCTGTGGTAGGGAATCGGTCGGTGGGAGGTATGTGGCAGGAGGCGGTCCCGCAAGTAACTACGCCCCGAGCCATGGAGCGATTTAAAGATTTAAAACTTAATTATTTCTGGACTAAATCTAATTCCATACTTTACTTGTTGAAATATAGTAGCCAGCATGTCTACAGCCTACCTAAACTTCGTCTTCCACGGGACAAAGGAACAAGATTTTCACCACCATGCATTTGGGTAAAATTCATGTATGAACTAGAGGTATCTTCATCTGCAAAAAGAGAAAAAAATCCAATGTCCTTAAGTAAATTAATATATAGGTTACATCACTACAGAAAATACCCGAAGGTGCACAAAAACATAAAGAATGAAATGACTGATTGCAATTTAGCAAAATACTATAATTATCCCTATTAAGAAGGACAAGAAGTATTACAAGCAATATGGTGCTAGAATAATACACTCAGTAAAATTCTATAACCTACCTTCTTAATTCTTCTCAAGATATATTATATAAAATAAAATATAGAATGATTATTCAGCATAGGTATTTTGAAATAAGGAGGTGAAAATGTGCAGGTATTTTCCCTTGTAAGAAGGAATTATAAGTGATAAGCAATGATATACCTGGAGACTGCAGAGAAAATGCAGTGATGCATTCCAATATGACCCAAAATGTATTTCTAAGCAAGGAGAAAAATAAGAATGTACCTTTTGGATTTTCGTTTTTTAGCTACAAAATGAGACTATAATTCTGTAGAAAAAGCCAAATTCTAGCAATCTGAAATTGTGGCAGTGAACCTCAAAATCTGCAGTTCTTATCATACCCCTTAATAGCCACAGTCGAAACTATATGACAATTTATTTAAAATTCAGATAATGTGGCGCTTAACACCACAAGACCATTTCAATGGAACTTGGTAATAAATAGCACAGCAAATTAATTTGATATAAATTCTACAATATATTTCTCTACATTCTGTGTTTATTTCCCGATATCCTCAGATTACATCATATTTCCTATTACATTATATTTATTTTATACCCAATAAATCATCTTAATAATAACATTTATTATTTAGATTATCAACATTTGCCTGTAATAAAGTGTTGCTTGCATTGGGCATGTTTTAGTTCTTAGGTTTTTTAAAAAAAATTTAAACACAAAATTGTATATATGAATAAACCCAAATAGTAAAATAAATTATTTGACTGATTTCAGTTGTCTTTTAACAAATTTGGCTATTTATTCATCTGTTCAGGTCTGTACTTTGACAAATTAGTAGAGACACTTCAAGATCTTAGGCCTTTGTAATTTTATTCTTCCAAAGTGAAGATGTAGGTAAGTATAATAGTTCTATCCCTCCTATGGAGGATGTATTCAATTTTAGCCAATTGGGTCTTCTGGGGGGGATGGGTAAAAGGCTGCCAGCTTTCTTTATAAACATTCTCTAACATTTTCCCATAGGAAATGCTGAACAAAGCAATTCCCATCACATCAGCCAGAGCTTCCTTGGAGTCAACAACCCCCCTCCCCCAGATTCCAAAGTCAATGGCAGTATTTGAAGATAGTTCTTACACAGTTGCAGGCTTTTCATTTATGAACTGCTTAGAGTAAAGCAGGGCAGATCTTATTTCTGGGGAATAATTCTGAATGTAATAAATAAGCAGCAGAAAGCCTATAAGAAAAAAGGAGAACTTCGAAGGCATAGTTCCTACAAGCGGCTGACTGAGTCCTGTGTTTAAGGCTAAAAGAAATAAAGCCTCAGGTTTTCGACATCAGATTCTGCAGAAATCAAGACTCAATATATTGGAGATTGAGCGCCCAGCTATATAAAATTTGATTCTACAATATTCTAAAAGGTTTTTATTGCCAGATTCATTGTTCCCTAAAAAAAAAACTATCTCAAAAGAAAGAGCAAGATGAATCACGACATCAAAGCTCACTAATCCATGCCACTGAACTTAACTGGATCTTCCCATCTTCTTCCAACCATCCCCCATTTTCTGGAATTTTATCAGGGCAGGGTGGGGGCTGTATTTGTGCAAAGGTTAAACAGACAAGGGAAAAAATAGCCATGCTGTTGACTTGAAACAAATCTTCTGTTGAAAAACAGAGGTCTCCAGTTAACCTCACCCTTCCCCCAAGGGTGTCTTTCCAGATAGAGCATTAAAGCTACTGCTGACCAGGGCAACAGGCCCAGCTGTGGAAAAGCCAGTGCTGCTAATTTTGGAAGGCACCCTATTGTATGGCTTGTGTAGCCGGGACAGGCGGGTGGAGAAGCCAAGCAACTTTAAGGGAAACAATAGCAGAACACAGCTGGTGCCCTCCCTCTTTTTTCCCTCCTCCCCTTACAGGCATTTTGAAAGGGAGCGGGAATGCTTTTGAGAACGTGCCAGTGGTCCAACTGGCATCGGAAACAAAGACAGGAAATTCTGTTCCCCCGTAGATAGTGTCTCGGCAAAGATTACAAAGCTACCAATAGACAAACACAAGAGAGAAGGCAGGGGGTGGGGAGGGGACAGGCGGGAGCAGAGGTTGGATCAGAATGGAATCTGTGAAGAAAATGTTTATAAATACATTCCAGGGCCAACCCAATGGCCATGACGCGTGCTCACATTCCTGCACGTGCCAAAGCCTATTCAATCTGGTCTGTGTGACCTCAATTCTGAGACAGGTATCCCCAACTCTCTCTGCAGCCTTGTCCAGTCACCACAGTAAAACAAAACATGAACTCTCCTCTCATTAGTTGAGATGTCATTCATTTTTCCTTTTATACATCAAAATCAAAAGCCAGGGAAATGAATAATGGATGAAAGATATCTGATTTCAAGCACAGAAGATTATAACACCACAGTCTATTTTTTTTTCCAAACACCAGGAATCATTACAGACTGATTAGAAAATAATAAACATTATTAAAACCTATTATGCCCCTGTTCATTATGAATTGCATGTTAAACTCTGTTCAAGCCAAACACTAAAATATCCTATTGAATTATTATATGGGTGAATTGCCCCATTTCATGGGGGGGGGGGGGAAGCTTCTCAACCCAGATGTAACCTATGGTTTTATTTTGTGTAACCTGAATCTACAAAACATATAACTCACAATGACAGTTCTCAGGTGGTATACAAATGCATTTGCTGTACTGTTATACCTGTTGACATTTATTAAAGAGGAGAATTTGGTGTGGAAATTTACCTACGGATTCTATCTGCAGGACCTGCTGGAGGTCTCTGATGGAGCGCACCGAGCTGTCACGCAGCAATTCATATATTTCTTCAGGAATGGGGTCTCCCTGCCAAGCCAAAAAGAAAAAAAGTTATAGTTCTCTTGTGCCAGTTTTGTACCAATTTTATACATTTTTCACAGAATAAATTCTTATATACCCTTTTCCAACTTGGTATCCTCCATGTATGTTAGAATTGCAGTTACAAGATTCCAAAACTTTATAGTCTCATTTGATTAATCAATATTTGATAAAGAAAGGCTGAATTAGCCAAAAAAGAAAAAAATGATAAGGAGAAATGTGCACATATTTTAAAGTGCAAACATCAGGAATAGTGTGTTCACCATCCATGCAATAATCATTCACTTTTTCCCGTTAAGAAAAAGAAATATATCTTTGGAGACCTTTACTGTCATACATCCAAGGATTTTGAATATTCCATTAATCAGTTGATCTTGAGATTGTTCCAAACACCCTCTATCTGGAAATGGTTATTATAGCATAATCTTATGCATGTTTATATAGGTCTACCTATATTTATTGGGGTTTACTCCCCTGCTTTAGTACTGCAGCCTTATTACGTCTCTGATATTAAAGCCAATAAATAGCTTTTAATCTGCAGTGCAATTTGATGTTTGCATTAAACTGCTGAGCCATTGAGATCAGGCACTGTTAAAATTAAAACAGGCTTTTTTTTTGTATGTGGAAGGAAAAGCCCAAACAAAAGCAGTACCTATTACATTAAACTATGTCACTTCTATCTAAAATGCTATCATATATACATTTTACATTTTATCATATATACATTTTATCAAACACTGGGCTGTAATGTCAACAAAGCTGGATACTCCTTTAATTGAGGAGCAAATTACGTATGGGAAACTCAGTGTAATTTGTTTAAAAGAAAAGCAATTTTAAGACAGAGTAATGGAGAGTACAGGATAAGTTGCTGGAGCGTTGCATTTCCTCCCATAAAATTTCTTCATTACTGTTTGTACCAAAATATTATTAGATTTCAACTGCAAGGCACAAAAAAGCAAAGAAAAAAGAAATAAAAAGAAAGTGGGCAGAAAAGTGTAAAAGCAAAATTGGGGAATGTGGGTAAAAAGATGAAAAAAGCTATGGCAAAAATTAACTTTGGATTTTCTTTGAGACAGATAAAAACCTAAAAATCAATGACACTTTAAACTTCAATAAACCATGAAAAATAATACTATCAATATATACAAGTGTAATAATCAAAATTCAAAGGTAAATTTTCATTTCAGTTTCAAGCAAAAAAAATAATCCAAAAGTAGTTTCCAAGTAGAAACTAATCTAGATGAAGCTTTAATCCAGGGGTTCCCAAACTTGGCAACTTTAAGACTTGTGGACTTCAACTCCCAGAATTCTCCAGCCAGCTATGAGAATTCCCAGAGAATTCCCAGAGAATTCTGGGAGAATTCTGGGAGTCTACAAGTCTTAAAGTTGCCAAGTTTGGGAACCCCTGCGTTTAATCCAAGCAGTCAATTTTGTCATTTCCACCAACTCCATTAATTTCACCATCCAATCTTGCATGAAATTAGTTCTTCCATCTTTGGACATATATAAGGCTTGCTGCTGTTGTCATATATAAGAACAAAGTTCCAAGTTTTGTTGATTGTTTGGGGGTTTTCTTTTTTAGAATTTCTTCATTCTAAACAATAGTTGGTAGTACTGCTCTTTTCAAGAAGTTCTTCCAAATTAAATGCACATTCCTGTGGGTATCACTGGGATAAATTATTTGAAGTTAAAATATAGAAAATGGGGAAAGGGTTAAATATACCAATGTTCTTCTTTATATACTAAAGTTAGCAGTTACACAACCTGTTCTGCATTTGTCAGGCTATTGTCAAATGCATACCATCCCTCCTATTGCTTCTAGCGTATTAGCTGTAACAACATTTTATTAATACAGCTTTGTCCATGCAAAGTTTTCACTAGTTAGCTCCATTCTCAGCACTGCAGACAGTATGGCTGTGCATGCTTCGCAATTCTTGAACAAGTGCAAGCACAGCATTTCTCTCGGATTCAGAATTGATAATACATGTCTTCTTTTAGGCTTCTGTCTGAGGCTAAGAAAAGATGCGGTTGCTTTAAAAATCAGTTTAATGACAGTTACTTTAATGAGTTGATTTTGAAAAAAGACCATGTTCCCTTAATAAGCATAACTCATCTGTGCCCAAAAATTAAACTGTAATGCAAAAACAGCCTGAAGAGTGTTGCAGATTCACATGATAGGACAACTGAATACTTTCAGAGTTAATAAAATGTTCTAAAAATTGGCACATCTTAATTTTTTTGTCAGTTGTTAACATCCAATACTTTATATAGCACAAACCATTCTAGATGGTGTTCTGGGTGCACCAAATTAATCATCACCTTGATAAAGAGGGGAGCAGAAATCCTGAGTTTGTGATATCAAATACAATTTTGTTTTTAAAAAAGGAACCTAATCTTCTTTCAAAAATCATCATAATCTTCTAGTAGCGATTTGAAAAATATTGCTGTGAGACAAGTGAGGCTAGGATCAAATGGAAGGCAGTTTAGATGCCTACTTTAAAGACTTGCATGTCCAAACATATTGGGCTTGAATCGCTAAGAAGTTCTGTTCATCTCAAAATTGAAATCTATGGAAGCCACTTAAAAGAAGATAATGCTTCTGGTCAGTACTATGAATCTCTACTAGGATATAGGTGGAAGGGGAAGTCAATGTGATCTCCATGCTAACCACACTCCG
The DNA here is from genome assembly GCA_039707465.1 of Rhabdophis nuchalis. NCBI lineage: Eukaryota > Metazoa > Chordata > Lepidosauria > Squamata > Natricidae > Rhabdophis > Rhabdophis nuchalis. The sequence continues at coordinate 92,040,333 of CM077648.1, read as the reverse complement.
ATTTTTGCAATCTCCAGAGCTCCATAATCACACTTGCTAAATCCCACCGCCCTGGGTCCTCTGTGGAGAAGGGCGGGATATAAATTTAAATAAATAAATAAAATAAATAAATAAATAAATAACAATGACAAATGGTGATTTTTGAATGGTGCTATTTTTTTATCTCTAAAAAATAGTTGGTAATCTGTGGCATAAATCTGTTGCATTTCCAGGAGACTTCATGTATCTGCTTCTCTGTTAAAATGTTAATTCTGTGCTCTTTAGTGATACCTTCACATCACTAACAAAGCTCTTTGTAGCCCTCAAGACTAAAAATAACTTTGGAAATAGAAATACATCCTCTGGAACAGCTGACTAGCTCTGCATTAGAGCTTGCATTGGAGAGGCTCCTGTTATTTTGCAATCATGGTCAATAGCATAAAACCCAGTATCCATAGGAACGTCTCTTGTGCTGAATCAGATCATTAATAACCCAACAGTAACTATTTAAATTTTCAGACAAGAATCTTTCCAGGAACTGAGCCTTGGACTTTTTGCATGCAAAGCATGTGCTCTACTACTAAACTATGGCATCTTTCCTAATGAATAAGTCACCAATGCTTTTTTCTTTTAAGAATCCGTTGCATTAGTGTTAACCTTTGCTTTAATAATAAATTGAGATCTATTTTTATGATACAATCCTCACAATTAGAGGCCCAACCCTGATGTATTAACCACAGTTAAAGACTAACCACAGAAAACAATAAGGAAACATTTCTGCATAAATGTTTATTTATGACCACAGTACTCCCTATTGTTTTCCTTAACTGAAAAAAACAATGTTTTAAGTGCTGTACTGGGATGTGAATGCTAGGGATTTTGCTGCTGCAATTCAGGATGTATGTAGCATGTGGATTAAACTAAAGTACTTTGTAGGAAAAAATGGATTCCATTCAAAAAGGACATTGCCTATATCTGAGTATTATCTTTATGAATCATTCCCATTTCCTCAATATTTGGCTAGATTATAATCAGAAGTACAACATTAGATGTGGAAATGTACAGAATACCATCCGTTCATCAAGTTTCCTTCACAAATCACTCCAGATACCCAAATTTAAGGTATTAATCCAAAAATAACAATCTGAGATCATCAATTCTTGTTTTGCATGTATAAGTTGTTTACAGCCTTCCAGCAATACAAACGTTTGAGCATATGCATGTAAAATATTCATTTCTGGACATACTTTATATGCCTGAATTATATATTGCATTATTTTGACCTTGATTTGGAGATGAAGCAAAAGTGTGTTTCAGACTGCTAAATTATTCAGGAGGCGTTTCCCTCTCTTCAACAAAATCAGGCATCTTTTGGTCTTTATAGCAAGATTGTCACTAGATTATTCAGAGAACTTTTTTATTTTAAATATAAAATAGGACTAGGCATATCTAGTTCAAATCTTTGCTTGGATATGACGTTTCCTGAGTAACCTTGAGCCAGTTACTAAGGTACCAGCCTATTATTTTATTAGGAGGATAAAATGGGATGAAATGGGGGGGGGGGGAATAAAGGCATGTATGCAATGACTGGAGTGGTTCTCCCTATATTATTGAACTACAGTCAGCATTAGAAATAGATACTATGAGTTTCACAGAGCTGCAGGATTTCAAAGGATTAGTTTTACTGTAGTTTCAAATGTAACACAGCTGAGCCAGAAATAAACTGGCAAAATTCTCAAATATGCCATTATTGTGAGATAAGAATAGTCGAGAGTTGCTTTCGAATTGTTGGAGAATCCATGGGAGAAAAGATTTTCAGAGTCATGGTTTATTATTATCTACAGAACCACAGATTCATCTACCACTGACAAATGCCATCTTAAGCTCAATGGATGAAACACAAAATATAATTAACTGGTCAGTCAAATTAGGAGTAATTTAGATATCTTTATCTTCCCTTTTCTATAATAGTTTAAAGCAGCTTCTATGTGGATCTCCTTTCATTTTATTCACTGGATAACCTCATCAATTGTCCTATATTATATAGAAGATAGTTCTCTGAACATTTATTCAGCCAAAGTAAGATTTAAAGGTCAATAAATATATTAATAGTTAGAACTATACCCTGAACTACCCACTTGTAGTTAGCATCTGGACAATAAAGTGATTAGCTGAGCATTCTAATCTTATTTACTCTAGTTAAAAATTGTGTGTGTGTGTGTGTGCATGCGCGCACACACACCCATCTATCCATACAACTGAGAGGTCTAGTAGTTAAAGTACCAGGCTAGAAACCAGAAGACTGTTTTAGTTGTGCTTTAGACTCCTTCCTTCCATCCATCCATCCATCCATCCATCCATCCATCTTTATTTTCAGCCCAAAACTTTAGCCTGCATTAGCCTGCATAAACATGAGTGCTTATAGGGTATTTATCTAGAAAGGAGAAAGCAGTCTTCTATTCCAGTCAGCTAAAAATATTATGGTTCCTCAAAGTATTGTGATTTTTCCTGTGGAATTTTTTGGGGGACATTCTTAGATCCATATTTATTGATTTTTTTTATCCTGCCTTTTCCTCTGGGAGTTCACTATGGCATAGGCAGTTATCTCAATTTTACTCCCACAATAAACCCCTAGAGTAAGCTGGAAACAGTATGACTGGCCCAAAGCCCCCCAGAAAATATCATGTTTGCCTAGGGGCTTTAGAAACAAATAGACACATCTGGAATTTTAAGAACATATGATATGCATGAGGCTCTGAAATTCTTTGGATTTGAAGGAGAAAAACTGTTTCAGAGTGTGCATGGGTTCACACATTGCACCTGTTGACTTCTTAAACTAAATGTCTTTTCCCCAGGATTATGCTAGACATGTGCTCCCAGGAAAAGACCCAGCTGTTTTAAGGAATTATCCCCACCCCCAATCTGAAATACCATGTTTCTTTCAGATCCAAAGCCCTGCACTATCCTTATGCAGGCCCTCACAAAATGGCTGCCATAGATGACTTGCCTATTTAACTAACTGTCCAGTCAATCATAAAACATAATTTTATTAGAAAATAAGCTATTGTCCTTTGTCCATTAAATCCTATCCTCTAGGTCATCTTAATTTAGATTGTTACAGCTTTGTTTTGTGTTAAAAGCAAAGTTTTCAGACCGGCAGCTATTTACTTCTCTTCAAAGCACATGGTGGTAGTCACCAATGGGCAGCTATGGGAGGAGGAACCTGGCCTGTTAGGGATCAAAGGTTGCTGAATGCCATGCAGAGGAAGCTTAAAGAATATAACTATCCAGACCAGCCAGATAGTGAAGAATTGAGTTTTTGGAAGGGAGAGGAAGAAGTTAGTCCATGGGATAGGAGGCAGGATTAACTAGGCAACATGTTGGTTGTGTTGGGCAAAGGAGATATGCCAAGTGATAGGAGTGGATGAAGGTGCTTGGCAGGGTCCATGAATGTGGCCCTGCCAAGCCATGTACATTAGTATCCATAGATAACCTTTCCTCCTTGGCAACATTATTTTTCTCTATTGTAAAATTCCTTGGGACATAAGAATGATAATTAAGACAGTGAGAGAATAAGACTGGTGGACCTTGGGGCCAACTAACTTAAGCATCAATAGAAAGAAATTGAAAAATAGTCTGCAGAGATCTGAAACATACAATACTGATTTGAAAAGAAAAGAAGGGTGTTATCAATTAAGTCTTGGGATTATGCTGTTACTAGTAAATGTTACTATGGTATAGCAATTTTTGCCACTTGAAATAAGCAGAATAGTTTTGAAACATCTAAGTAAATTGTGTGACCACATAAAAGACACTAGACCATCCTGATACTAGACAAGACAGAACATTAATTTAAAGTCAAGATACTCACAAATGCTGGGTTAAGTGTTGAGTGCAAAATGATAGAAGCCAGGTGACAAAATGCACTGTGATAATCAGAGAAAGGGAACTTGACAAGCATTTATAGGCCAATGCTAAACTGCAAACAAACAGAACATTAGAAGGCAAGCTTCTGAAGAATAGATTATAAGAATAAGCTCCACTCCCTGTTCAGAGAGGTATGTTTAGGTGCCAACTTTTTCTTGTCAGAGATGTTATCAGTTGGACCAAAGCATGACAACACACCCAGATTGTAAAGTTCTTTATCCTCTGCCTCAGAGAAGGGTGTGCAGCCCTGAGGTACAATGTCTCTTTATTCTCTTTTTGGAGCAGATCTGATGGTTGAAGTTCTCTGCGCTTATGTTCAGGTGTATGTACCACTGAATACAGATATCCTTTTCAGTTAACAATACATTAGAGATTAACTTGTACACTTTTTTAAGTTTCTCTACACTTAGCAGGAAACTGGTCTACTTTAAAGTAGTTCCCGGAAGGGACATAGTCCATTTCAGAAAAGGGGCTGTATGCAGGAGATGATACCCATAAGCTCCAGGCAAGGAGGTTCTCAAACCTAATAAGGAAACATATGATTTTCAAATTACCATTGGAAGAAAGGTAGAATGGGAATGAGGAGGTCTGTCTATGAACCAATCAGAGTAGTAAGAGGTATTTTTTGCTCAGATGCAATGAAGGTAAAGTTGCATATAGAGTAGGTTAATCATCTCTTTTTAACTGTTAAGGAGATCAAAGAAGGGTCTTGCCTGGTTAGTTATCCGGTGGCTTGGTGCCGCTTTTGCATCCCTGCAGGGCTAAGGATTCCTAACCAATGGGCTTTGTAACTTCTTTTATCTTTTTGCATTCCCTTCAAAACTCTCTTGTGGTTTTCCTGTGAATAGGGTCTATTGGCATGCCCACAAGCTAGTAGCCACACACATCCAAGGGCATGTGTGCACACTAGAAATGGCTGATGGGCTTTACTATTGTAGAAGTCAATACCTGGACTGCAGCATGCATCTCCAGTAAATTGCTTAGTTTTTGAGTTTCAATCAAGGTTAAAAAAAATCATTCCATTTCAGCAGGCAACGATTCTTCAAACAAGGACAAGCAGTCAGTTACAAATCAATTTTGGTGTCAAGTCTTCCAACAGGTCAGCATTTTTTTCAATCTTAAGGGGGAGGGATTGAGCTAGGTTGTTTTTTGCTTTCTCTAATATATATTTTGGATTCACAAATAAATCCAAGATATGACTAATTTCTTTGTGCTTAGTGCATTGTACAAAACCAGTCAATGAAATTCAGTTTGGAAATGCCACCTTATCACTTAGCACAAGTGAGAGTGTCAATACAGGCATTCTAGTTATTCATCAACTTATCTTTAAAGCATACCTTTTAATATATTGTGTGTATCCCACAGACTGACTTCCCCCATTCATTCACACACATTTAGCTCAACAATGTAATTCATCCCACTCTTTCATAAAGATCTGCATAAATATCTACTTTTTCATAACTATTACAAACTTGTTTATGCTAAAAGCATGATTGTATGATATGGAGATATTTTACTTGAATTGCAAGGGAAATAAAAGGTTAAATTCTCATTTATTGACAAGAGTCTTACTGTATTCCAGCTTGAGTAAAGCCTACCAGGGTCGCATAAGGCCTGGTTTATACATAACAATAAACTATAATATGATTTGTACTGTATGCAAAATCATAACAATATAAATGCTGCACAAAAATTAAGTCCCTAAAGATATAAATGACAGAAATGGAGAATAAGGTAGATCTGTTGAATTTGGCTTGCCTTCCCTCCTTAGTTGCAAGTAGTCTGTACGATTTGATTCCATTTATATTATAAACATTCTTTTGATGTCACAGTTCTGGGAATGACATGCAACTCTTTCAACTTCTCTCCTACCACAGCTATTGCAATTTTAGCTCTAGGGTATTTTTTCCTCATAGCAAGACTTTTGCCTAGCTACATGAAAGCTTGCTTCCTGGTTTATTTAAATCAACTCTAAGGTCCAGTAACTTGATCAAAAGTTTTAGCCTAGAGCCAGGCTGCATGTGCAATCTCTACCTAATAGTGAAGGTGAAAATAGAAAACCCTACAACCATGGTTCCCCTCCTCCCACTAGTAATAAATATAACAACAATAGCTTGCCATTGTTTCATGACCACTCTAATTCAGCTCCCTAAAGTAACTACTTCCTTCTTTCTTGTGATAGGACCAACCCTGTATTTTCATTCTCCATCACTCTTTGTTAATTAGGTATCCCAGATAATCCAGAATATATGATGTGCAAACAAGAGAAAAAGCTCTCTGCAGGTGTGAAATAAAGGCAACAATATAGAAAAAGCTAGGAATTCCTCTGCACAGGATTTATATGAAAGGTGGAACATTAAAAAGTACTGGGTACTCCCACTAATCAAAAGCATAAGCAATAGTGCTACAAGATTCATCTAGATTACTAAAAGTTCAGCGGTTCCTTATATTTATTCTGAACTCCCCAATGGAAATAAAATTCATTCCTACATGAGTCCAAGGAATACAAAACTCAAATAGGTTGGAGATATTTTTAAAGATGCTTTCCCAAAGGTTATTTTTGGAAATTGTTAGGACTGGTTTTGAATTCTTAAAGCTATAGTCCTAACACATTCCCAAAAGGTACCCTGTTGGGGAAGGCTATAAAAAAAGAATGATACACAACTGTATTTTAAACTCTTTTATTTGGATGCTGAATCTGAATATCCAGCATGCCAAATCAGGGCATGGAAGATCACAAGAAAGAAAATAACTTTAAGTTTGTAAATTCTTCCACTCCAGCTCCTTTTCTGCCCCAAAAGTAGAATTATTTTATTATCTCATTATTGAAGTGAAGGGAAAAATATATTAACAGAAGCAGAGCAAAATCTGGTTGCAAATTAAAGCAGATGACTCTCTATATACTTTGATGGTACCAAGGTATTAAATGTTACCTATAATGATAACTTTTTTTCCCAATAAAACAGCTCATCTGTAATGTTGAATAGTCCAAACCCAACCTTGAAATCCAATTTGACATTCACTCATTCTCTTGTGCTATTCAAACACTTTGCAATATTTTGAAAAGGGGTGGATTCTTGTTAAGCCAACACATTTCCATTCATCAAAGGAAAATAAAAAAAAATAGACTGAAGAAAGATGGGGGCTGCAAAGAGGACAGAACACAAAGAATCAAGCATGAAATATTATCCAGGCTTCAATATATGCAGTCTACCAGGTCCCCACCAAACATATATGTTCCTTACAATAATTAAAAGTTATGGCTCTGTGCTAAACTAGGCTGCAATGGGTATTATACACCTGCATAAAGAGGAAAAAAAACAATAATATATCATATATATGTGCACACCATATATGTATGCATATGTTTGCATAGACACAGATGTAAGCATGCATATGTTTGCATAGACACAGATGTTCTTCACTCTGAAAATTGTGCTTGAGGTGTTAGTGGGAAAATACCATGACATTCCTCAGCATGGAGTAACATCAACGAGTCCCAGCAGAACCTGACAAGAGATACTTAAACTGTCTTAACCCCAAGGGCCCCAGTTTCCATGGCTCAAAGTATGTCTTTAACTCTTCTGTTGCCATAATCAAGAAATGGTACCCCCAGAAATTTTAATGTATTTCCACTCTCACATGTTGGTGGGCAAGCCTTTGTTTTTTGAAGTTCCCTTCCATGAGTATGGAATCAAACCCCATTTGAAATGCTATTTTTAAAACAAGTATATTTAAATTGAATTCTTCTACCCTGTTTTCCTGAAAATAAGCCCTCCCCAGATAAGACAACCAATTGGGCTTTTAAGCGCATGTGCTAAAATAAGGCCTCCCCCGAAAATAAGGCCTCCCTGAAAATATTGCAACATAGCAACAGCCATGAGGTGACCACACTCGCCCCCTCCTGCATCTCAAAAATAATAAGACCTCCCCAAAAATAAGGCCAAGTGCTTATTTCAGGGGTCAAAAAAAGACCCTGTCTTATTTTCGGGGAAACACAGTATGGCTTCATGTGATTATATTCACCTGATATACTGAACAACAAACTAGCCAATCATTTTTTACCTTAGTATATTGTATGCTTCTAGCTCATGTGATTATATTATGTTTCACCAGTGATGGGTTGCTAACTGTTTTACTACCGGTTTGCTCATGCTCACACGCATGTGCAACGCTTCTGCTCATGTGCAGAAATGTCTGGGCAGAGCCTCCTGCCACTGCCATTACTGGTTCGGCCAAACCGGGCCAAACCGGAAGCAACCCACCTCTGTGTTTCACATATCATGTGAATGCAGAAATATGTGGCTAAGCTAAGTTATGGAAATTCAGCCTTCTAACTTTTACTCCCCTTCTGAGATTATCAAGAAAATAGTTCCACTATCTTTCAAGGAATGGCACAGTCCAAATAAACGCAAAATGGAGAGTCTTTCCCAAAAGCTGGATGCATATATATGAAACCTGGTAAGAATGTCATTCTCAAGAGCTCATCACATTCAAGTGCAACATTAATTTGTTTTGCAACCTGCTATCTGCTTTAGGATGCTGCAGGCCCATTTCTTTCCCATTCACTGGGCTCTCCATGACCGTTTTACTTAGGTCGCTGGGTTCCCAGCAGATGTATCTACCTATCTAATGCCTGAATGGGATTACAAAGGGCTTCTTATATATGCCAATTCTGTACTTCTCTAGAAAAGTGCTAGACTTGTTTTCGAATATAGTATTCACCTTTTGAAATGATGTTAGCTCTTTCTTTTAAAAGATGTAGCAGCCTAGCCCCTTTAAACCACAAAAGAATCCAGGTTCTGCCAACTGTGGGAATAGTTCTGTCAGCAATAAGTGGATTGCAGGCTCACTCACACACAGACACACAAACACTTGCCAACAAATGGCTTATAGAGTCATACATATTGTTACTTTGGTGGTGGGCACAATTTTGTGCAGCTCATTAACTTAGAGGCTACTTCCAGGACCAGCCAGCTGTAACCCTTTACCTCCAGCACTCCCATTCTCATAAACACTTACCAATTGGGATACTTAGGAGCTGGGGTGGAATTGAGGAAAGTTCTACCCCTTTCTGAGTCCAAGGGACAGGTCAGAGGTACAGCAGAATGGCACAGGATGAAGCAGGAAGGAGATCAATGCAACCCTCCAAATAGCAACTGACAGGTTAATCGATCAGAGTTGGGCACAGGATGAAACAGGAGAGCTTCACTTATCCCTCCTTTTCTACTCCACCATTAAAAGTCCACCACTAAGAGTCTCCAGATCATATACTTATGTTCAAAAATCATCCAAACGACAAAGGTGTTTCTTCAAAAGGACTATGTTTCTTCCTTGAGGAAGAAGACATTTTGCTTCTCGTCGTCTTCTTCAAACAAAAAACACAGTGCAGTTGCCTTTTGAAAAAGCACAGTTGAGACAACCATGACCTGGATGACTAAGAGTTTCCATAGCTATCCAAGTGACAAGTCATCAACACACCACCAATGACCTATTAGTTTGGACAATTTGAAAGGTGTTTAAAGTTTCTGTCTCAGACACCAACCCCCAGTTACTCAAGCATGGCCAATCACATTTTCAGGGCAGTGACTTGAATTTGGTTTTTTCTTGCTAACAATTGATGTTGTATGGAAGGAGAAACACAGGTAGAAGAATCTATCGATTGCTGCCCTCATCTTATTCCACATTAAAACTGTAAGGACAGCATCAAAGGACAGTTTTAGATCAAGGCAGTAATCTGACTGTCAGAGCCATACAAATTATGATGAAATAGTTTGTGCTGGCTCAAGGATGGGAGGAGGCACATTAATGTGATGGCCACAAGGAACATTCGACATAGGCACCCAGACAGACATATGAATTGTCTGCTACCTTACTTTAAGCATTTTTCTCACACTTTGATTGACATAATCTCTGCTCTTCTTCATATATAAGTCTCCAAAATGTTTAATAAATATACATATAAGCAAATTTTGCTCTCTGAGCATTATTTTGGCCTTCATCCTAATTAAATGTACTCAATATCCTTCCTTTAGCACTCCTTCTCTCTCTCTCTACACACACACACACACACACACACACACACACACACACACACACACACACACACACACTCTACTCCCAGAAGAATGCCATCAAATTCACAGTCTGAAATTTCATTCAAAATGCAAAACCTGTAAAACTTAGGCATGATTGGAGCAGCCATCAAGTCTTATTCAATAAAAATATTCAGACCCTAGCAAAGTAAATTTAGACCCCTAGAAAAATAAAAATAGTCAGACACAAACATTTCTTATTCTCATCTATGCATTGTAACGTAGGACAGTTTTACCACTGACTTATTCCCATCAGAACTATGTGCAGTTAAAATAGTGAATGGTAATGGAAAGACCTTCACTGCAGTGAATACAGAACTCTAGATGGCCTTCCCTGGCATACTGAATGAAAGTAGGGATTTCCTAGTGGGCAGATGACATTTGCAGCAAAAGGATAGTATACACTGGTCTAACATATACTGCCAAGGACTAGAATTCCTGCAACCCTATCCTGCACACAAATACAAGCAGCACATGAGCAAGCATCTGAAGGTACAGGCTTAAGGCTGTATCTGTATGATTAGCCAAATGCTATGGAGAATCCTGGTTTCGAGACTTTGACTACAAGAACAAAATGGAAACAGGAGAAAATATAGTTGGCCTATATGTACAAACCAGTAAGCCCAACTCTTTAACTGCATACCCTTTATGGATTGAGTAACAATGAAATGACTCTGGAAAGTTTCACAACCACTTTCTTGCGGCCATAAAGGATTTGTCTGAAAGGAAGAACTGACGTAATTCTACAGAATTTTTAAGGAAGGAAAATCCTATAGCCGCATCCACTTGTTCCCACACTCTCCTTTACTATATCTTCATATCTCTTTAGACCAGTGTTAGTGAATCTTTTCTGCACCAAGTGCCAAAACGGGAGTGCACATGCAGGGGAGTGCCAGAAACTGGAAGAGCAGCTCCCTGGCATGCACGTGTACGCCAGGAAGTTGAGCTTCCGGTTTCCGGCATGCATGCGCAAGTGAAGACCAGCTGGCCAACAGAAGCTCAGCTTCCTGGTGCGCATGCACACCAAGGAACTGCTCTTCCAGTTTCCGGCGCTTCCATGCACGTGAAGAACTGCTGGCCTGTGCACATCTGCACGCCGGAACTCGGAAGACCAATGGACGATGGCTGGTGTGCCTGGAGAGATGGCTCTGCATGCCACTTCTGGCACGCGTGCCATAGGTTCGTCATCATGGCTTTAGACTGTTAATTGTAGTACAAATATAAGAACCTGAAGTGTACTTAGGATTTTCAAGGCCCAGGACAAAAGTACCCAGAAAGATTTTGAAAAGAAGAGGCCCATGCAACATGCAGCCATATATTCCACAAACTTTTTATTATTATTTTTTCCGGCCCCTAAGATTGCTGTATATTCTTGTATGCTCTTATATATAAGTATCATACATACTGTATATAGCACTAGCACTGTAGCATTTAGATTTATATTCCACTTCATAGTGCTTTACAGCAGGGGTCTCCAACCTTTGCAACTTTAAGTCTGAAGGACTTCAGCTCCCAGCTGGCTGGAGAAGTCTGGGAGCTGAAGTCCTTCAGACTTAAAGTTGCAAAGGTTGGAGACCCCTGCTTTACAGCACTCTCTAAGTGATTTTCAGAGTCAGGATATTGCCCCAACAATCTAGGTCCTCTTTTTACCGATCTTGGAACGGTGGAAGGCTGAGTCAACTTGAACCAGTCAGGATCAAACTCCTGGCTGTGGGCAGAGTCAGCTTGCAGTACTGCATTCTAACCATGGTGCCATCATGGCACTTATATTCAAAAAAGTAACAGTGCAAACTCTTGGACAATGCCAGAATTTGTTGGCAAGTTCTATCTGGAAGCCAAGCAAATGATATATCAATCGACATGTTAAGCGTTTGGATAGGCTTAGCCCATTTTTAATTAGAAGAATCCAGAAATCCATCTCCTTCTTAGGAAGCCACAAGTTTAAGGAGTTGGTAGAGCTATCCCAAAGATTTAAAGGTGTAAAGTCATAAGTCAAGAAAAGCCCGTTCAAAAGGAGCCAGTGTTCCAATCAGGACCAAACAGGGAGTAACGAAATCAATCACATGTATATATCGACCTCCGAACAAATGTAAATAGCATGAACTCTCTCCTTATTCTGAAAAGCATTGCAATAGATTTGTAGACTTTGCATCACTGATTCATATGTGTAAACATGCTATGTTTCCCCCCCTAAAGAAGGTGCATTCCTGCTTGAATTCATTGGAAAGCTGATCCTCCCTTCAGTTTAGGTTAAAGGTGGGCAATTAATTCTCCCAAGAGACCACATGAGAAACTGGGACTGTGGTAGAAGGCTGAACCAATAGGGCTGTAAAAGTCTATAGGTATGTACACATATGTAAATTGGGGGGGGGGGGAACAGTTGCCTTCCAAATAAAATCAATGCAGTTGTACTGAGTCCTTGGCATGCACTTATTTACATTTGATTTCTAATTTTGGATTGATTTCACACAGGCTGGACAGGGACTGCCAAAGGACCAGATGTGGCCCAGGGGCCATAAAATGTCCAGGTCTGATTTAGGTGAGCGGCTGTCCCATGTCTGGTTTTTTTCTTTCTTTCCTCCACTGCTCAGATCCCCTCCCCCATCTTTTTATTTCTTCAAATAGGCAGAGCTTTTTTCCCTGAAACTTCTTTTAATGACAATTGTATGTTCCTAAGGGCAGGGACTCTGCCTTTACTTGCTCTTGCATATTCTGGGATACTTAAAAGCAGGATGCACATGGTACCCAAATGCAGGTGTTTGATGGAATATCGTTTACCTAACTATAAAGAAAATAGATGGCTGATTTAGCCTTAAGCAACTCACATGTATCTATTAGAGTGCTATCCAGCTCTGTCTTCAAGAGATCAAGGTGGCTTATATGGAGATTTCATTTTATCTAAACAACTACTGTGTGAGGTAGAGTGGGATATAATTAATCCAAAATTTCCATACTTTTTCCCATGGCTGAGGGCTATCTTGAACCTGGGTCTCCCGAGCTCCATTGTGATACCTTGATTATCACTTTGGCTCTGTTGGTTGTATTTTAGCAGTATTAAAAACAAACAGCTTTATCTGGAAATTTTATTCTTCCTATTGCAACAGTAGCAGCAGCAGAATACTTACCTGTTCCATGAACTAAACTAATTTATCTGTCAGCAAACAAAGGGAGGCCCTTTTATACTGTTCAAATGTAGTTTTTATTCTTCAGAGCACATACAATCAAATCATAGCTCATATCTTTAAGAGAAAAGGTTCAATTTATACAAATGTATGCTGTTTTGCACCTTATTCATGCCTTTAGACAAAGTGGTAACTACTCTTAACTATAGCAACTATGTTTGAAAAAAGACACCAGCTTTCCAAAAGAGAAAATAAGGTAAATTGCAACACTTTTATTCATAAATCTACCTTCTTTCTATAGCAAGATTCCAAATGGAATTTTAAAAAGGTCACAGCCTACTGTACTTTTTTTAAAAAAAAGGCACAACACATAATAAAATGTATGATAGCTACATGGACAGCAGCTGTATCATTGCATTTCAGCCTAGAATGCATGTATTTAGAAGTATTTAGAAGAGATGCAATACTAAAGCTACATACGGATAGTTTTGAAGCACATTGTAAGACCTTAAAGAGAACATCAATAAGCTACCCTTTTTCTTACCAATCCTGCTCACAAACCAAATTTTTATTATTGCTAATTACTGGAACAGGTGGAAGGAAACGCATGATCAGCAATAAGGTGGGCATACTCAACTACAGCGGCAATGGATGCAACCTTGGAAAACCTGGAAAGCCAGGATAGAGAGAGACATGTCATGGGGAAGGTGTATCTATATGGTGAGATTCCACACCAAAATAATTTTGGGGTGTCAAAGTGGCGCCCTCCTGGCCGGACGCATCACATGCAGGCCACACCCACCTCAGCTCTACAAAGGGGAAAAACGTCAGGAAACGTCATGTGACTGCAATGTGACACAGCGAGTTTGACACCTATGAACTAGATGATACAGAACACACCAATGTCGAGATAGGGCAAGAAAGTCTTTGAAGGCCAGACAAGGAATAATGGATGGAAACTGAACAAGGAGAGATTCAACCTAGAAATAAGGAGAAATTTTCTGACAGTGAGAACAATCAACCAATGGAACCAATGGCTTGCCACCAGGAGTTGCGGGAGCTTCCTCACTGGAAGCTTTCAAGAAGAGACTGGACTGCCATCTGTCAGAAATGGTGTGGGGTCTCCTGTTGGGCAAGGGGTTGGAGTATCAGGGGTCTGCAAAGTTGGCTCTTTTAAGACTGATGGACTTCAATTCCCAGAATTCCTTGCTGGCTGGGGAATTCTGGGAATTGAAGTCCACCAGTCTTAAAAGAGCCAACTTTGCAGACCCCTGGACTAGATGACCTACAAGGTCCCTTCCAACTCTGTTAGTGGTCATTTACCACACAGCAAGGCTCTAGGAGTTTTTACTGGGGCCTCAAAAGCCCCCTTCACTACTGGCCTTTACCTATTGTTAGTAACGCACTACTGTAGTTTTCATGTTTTTTAATAGGTCACTATTCAACTTGCCACTCCCTGCAAAGAGAGGCGCAGCCGCTACGCTATTGTATTGCTGGATACTTAAAACCTCAGGTTTTATCACCGCCGCAGACATTGATGCCAGTGCTAACGGGGAACCAAGAGGACTGCAGCAAGGACAACGGGATTGGGGAGGCGCCACCCACACAGGTTGACCGCCACTGGAGGCCGAGAGGGCTGCCCACTCCGAGAAAATATCCCCACCCACCCCCACCGCCCCCAAGGTTGTTTCGGTTTAGCTCGGGAGAAGAAGAGAAGAGCGGCCTGGCACCGCCCGCGAGCAGCCAGAGGAGGGCCCAAGGTGCGCCCGTCCCGTCCCCCCTCCCATTCCTCCCCTCCGGCTGGGTAAAGCCCGGGCGGGTCCGGTGGTTTTCGCTGCTACGACCACCTTCAGCGGACGCCGTCGAGGAGCGCGTGACGCACCTCCCCCCCCCTCTCCTTCCCTCCCTCCGCTCTCTTCGCCCGGAGAACAAAAGAAGAATTCTTTGCACAGGTTTGTGGGCACACAAGTAACCTGAGGTTTGGCAGCCTCCCAGATATTCTCTTGCTCGGGAAACTGCATACCGATTTTTTTTTTTTAAAGTCTCTAAAACGACTCATCTGGTAGGGAAGCCTCTGTAGCTCTAGGAAGGGGGGGGGGATCCCCGGAGGAGAATTCCCCCCTCCCACGGGGCCCGGCTTCTCTTATGCAGCATTTCATTAATTTCTGTGCCAGTCTTAATAATAGGTACAAATTGAGGGCAAACGCGAAGTTTTTTGTTGCCTTCCTTCCACCTGCTTTTTTTTTTTTTTTTTGGCAAAAAAAAGGGGTGTGTGACCTTATACAGGTTTATTTGAGCCTCTGTTATTCTCTGTAAAGGATATTGCAAGATCGCCTCTTTCTGCGAAAATGGAGGCAATTTCCATTCTTTAAACAATCCTATTGTGCAGTCTCTCCCTTAAACTAGGCATTTCCACCTCTGTGTGCTCACAACCCCCTTTCGATTATTACTCTGCCTATACCTGTGTGCCTACATTCTAGGCACACAGGCATGGCTTCTTGGCAGGGTAATGGTCATCTCCTTGCCATCTTCGGATTTGTGAAGGCAGCACACCTACTCAGCATTAAGGAACTGGAGCCTGCCTCTTAAATTGATAATTTGATTCAAAGCAGTTGGCTGCACCGTTGTTGTTTTTTTTCAAGAAAAGAGCCAAAGAGTACCAAAAACAAAAAAATCCCCAATGCCCACATCAAAGAATTTGATAGAGGACCAAAAGTACGGTAATGCATATAGAAATTTCAGGGACTTTTTCCCTGAGATCAAAGGGAAACCCTGCAACTCTGGCCCTTTAAGAACTCCTCCCTACCCAATCTTCACATTCCCTGTCTTTCCTCTTGGGCATTTGTTTGGAACCGATACAGGATCTCTCCCGTGGCAGCTCCCAACTTGGAACAGCTGGAAGACTACATCCCCAGCTAAGTATCCCCCAGTTGGAATTCAGCTGCCAGCCAATACTCTGGCTTTTCCAACTCCTTTTAGTTTGACCCTCCCACTGTAGGAGTGTGTGAGAGAGAAACCTTTGCTTGTTTCATTCAGACCAGCTCCCTTGGGCATCATAAGAAATATGCCAGGTTCCCTCCATTAACTAACAGAGACTCTCCCACCCTCTGTATGGCAGCTACCTGGGCTGAATTCCCAAGTAGAGTTCTCCAATTTCATCAATACCCTATGTTAGGGATCTTCCAAGATAATCTGGTATTGTACACAATGCTCCTTACCTTTCAAAAGCATAACAAACCATAAGCGTTAGATAGCAGTGTAGCTGGAATATACTGGAAATGACAATGCCAGTACAACTTTTTTCCTTCGGTATTTGAGAAATAAAAAGCACTGGTTACAAGTGCATCGCAGATGGACAAGCAAGTGTCACAGCATTATGTTCTCATGTAATATGATATTGATCAAATAACTTGAAATCTTGGCTTGCAAAAAAAAAAGGTTTTCTAGTTGCGACAAACAGGCTGTAGGTACATTTTTTCCATGTTAGGAGAAAATGAAAAGGCCACATGGACTGTATTTACCCAGACTGGACAACCATAAACAAGGCACTTCCAGGAGCAGCTGTTTGACAATTATTATGATTAAAGTCCAATTGTATTAGCACTTTCTGGGGAGTAAATCACATTTAATTTCCTGGGAATTCCAAGTAAACATGCATAAAATTGCATTGTTTTTCTAAATATTGGAATCAGTAACTTTCCCCCAGAGAATAATTCTTTCAGGATTTTTTTTCCAAAAAAGGAGACCAAGATGTCAGTTTAATGTAATAGGTCAAAATTAATTTCTGCACTCTATAAGGGAAAAAGTGGGGATATCCTGTGGAAACTCTTTCACACTGACCTCTTGCTGGTAATCACCTACTTGTGTTTCCTATCCTTTGCATATACTTTTACCATTAGTTTGATGTTCACCAGGAAGTTTTTGTTACTATTTTTTTAAAGGCAAGTACTTACCTCACTGCTGATGAGTGGCAGGTAACAGAGAGACACGAAAACCAGTCCAAAATTCATGCCGACTCCAATCCCCAAAAGTTCCAGACACATTGAAGGAGAGTCTTTTTTTTCAAAAAAATAAAATAAAGAATTAAGATTTTCCCAGTTCAGGCAGTCTTGAGAGTGAGGATATGCCCTTACTGTAATTGGCTGTATATCAAGTGTAGAGTTCTTCACTGCCTCATTTCAGTCCCAGTAAACTTTCTCCAAAAATATATATATACTCTTGGGGGGGGGGGGGGATTAACAGTTCCAGAGCGGAGGGACTTGATTGCTAGTCTGCCTTCTCTGTAGAGAAGAAAAGGGTATTTGTAAAAATAAAAAATTTAGTCATGTCCCCATCAAAATCTTAGCCATCCAAAATCGGTTTCTTCCTTCTACATACCCCTAGTAGTGCAGTGTAAGGTTGGTTTCCCTAGATTTGGCAGTTCACATGAAATCAGGTCCTCTTAAAAGATTTTTAAAAAGTCTGCTGGCAAAAGCAAAATTATTTAGGCTGTTTCTTCAAAGCATTAAACTTCAACCACTGAAAACCATACAGGGAGAATGAAGATCTTCAAGTCCCTCATTTTTTCTGGTTTGACTTACACTAGCCCTTTGCTTGGAATCATTTGGCTGAGTTTCCCCCCTCCAGCCGTCTTTCCAAAGAGCAGTGGTAGCCTTGGTTGAGGAAGAGTTTTGAGGCTTCAGTTGTTGTGTTTGCAGACAGGTGAGCAAATGGTTCTTGCTGCAGCAGATACGTGTGTAAAGTCTTGCAAAACCTCCTAGAATTGCTGCAGTTGCTCTCGCTGATCCTTGCACTCTGTTGCAGCAAGGAAGCAAAAGGTCCGCTCTCTGGTGGAAGCAGACACAGCACCAAGGAGAGAGCAAGTTTGGGTCTCAATTTTAGTCTGCAAGAAAATAAGGTGCTAGTATTACAGTTCCTTCTTTTAAAGGAGCCGAGGGGGAGGGAGAGGAGAGGGGGAGGAGACAGGGCTGCCAGGAACTCCTCTCTTGGCTACGAATCAAAGAGGGGAAAAGGAGAATTTAGTCTCAGTAGAATTTTTCAAAATCTTTAGCTAACAAGCACAGGGCGAATGGAGAAACACCTCTGGTTTCTGAAGACAGAACCTGGGAGATTCTGCTCCTTCAGGGCAGAGTGAAAAGGGGGAGGATAGTTCTCAGGCTAAGCATTGCTGTGTTGTATTTTTGGCTCCTAATATTCTCTGTTGAAGCCTAGGTACTTGGCGACAAGATTAATACATGTTCTTCTAGCTCTGTGAATCTAAAAAGAAAGAGCTTGAATATCTTTGATCTGCCTGCAGAAGCAGCTAAAAGAAAGCCAAAAAAACATACATGATATTAACAAAAGAATCCACCGAAGTTGGCACATGTCATTGCCTTCAGTGCTGGAAGGCAATTTGTTGTTATAGTAATAATTTCCAGAATGTAATAAACATCCAAGCTTCGGAAAATTGGAGACATTTACTGAGGGAAGTTGGGGCAATTAGTTGTTAAATGAAAACAAAACACGAGTCAACATTTTCTATTAAAATAAAAAAAATAGCCCATCATAATATGGAAACTACATTTGATGTTATTTCTTTTCTGCTCACATTCCAAATCCCTGCTCAAGAGGATTAATTCAGTTTACACACGTTAAGCCCTAATATGGGTTTATTTTGGCTTATGATACTATATATTATGAAAATCCAGCCAGTAGCTATCCATTTGCAAACCAGAGTGATTCGTTATGTTATGGGAAATGAGCCAAAGGTGGTTTACGTAAACCACAGTTTAAACCGCTATATGTGAACTTGGTCATAAAAAGCCATTGTAGACGCTGCTCCTATAACATAGTGCTGGTCATAATCTCTGCATCTAAATTCCCTCTGGTAAATTGCGAAGATCCTTTTCTGCTGCGTCTAGTTATGTAATATTCCCCAAGAATAATTTGTTACACTGCAAGTAAATACATTGAATAAATAAATTCAGTGCCTTTTTGCAAACTTGAGACTTTCCTTGATCTATGAGCTAACTTAGTATTGTCTGCTGCAACAGCTGCTGTTCATGCAGAACTCTCTCTAAGTGCATCTGTTCAGACTCTTTAAACTCAGAGTGCCCAGGGTGGGGGATTCCACACACAGCATCTCTCTCTTTCTCTCCCTCCCACCCACCCACCCACCCACCCACCCACCCATCCATCCATCCATCCATCCATCCATCCATCCATCCATCCATCTATCCATCTATCTATCTATCTATCTATCTATCTATCTATCTATGCATGCTATACTGTTGGTCTCTGGCCATTCTGCCTGTGAGATCCAAGGTGCTCCTGCTCATTATTTTATTATTTTTCTGTCAGTTTCATGATGTTTCAGGGCAAGTGATATCAGAGCAGCCCCAACCCCAACCCACCCGTATGGTATTTGTAAGGCCAGACATATGCACATAAATTTTATATTATAAAGCTTCTCAGCGTTGGAACAAGGCATGAAGTCTCTGCTGTAAAAGATTGATTAGATGCAGAAACCAGGCAGCATTTCTGCCAACCACTTTGTTGCTCTTTAAATGGAACCATTTTTACCCTGTCATTCCTTTTTTCAGCAGATGTCATCCTAAATGTTTTCTCATCAATATGTCTGGATCTGAGTGCAAGCGAGCACATTCCAGTAGTGCTGCCTTCTCCCTCCTGTGAAATGATGCAGCTATCTACATCTCCTTCCACTGGATGGTAAAAGGGCCAGGCCACCCATTAGCAGTGAGCCATCCTGAGGACGATCAGCTTAGAGATTGAATTGAATTAATTAAATTTGTATACCGTTCTTCTCCCTTACGGGACTTAGGGCAGTGAACAGGCATAGTAAAACCACAAGACATCATATACAAATACTTAAAAAATCAATTAAATCGATTAAATTTGAGAGAGATGTTGTTCTATGGCATCCAATGGCTTTAAAAATGGCTGAATCAGCTGGCCAGCTAACAGGCAATGCCTCGCGTACCCTGCCAAATGGCTCTGTATGCCACCTGTGGCACAAGTGCCATAGGTTCGCCATCACTGGTCTACATGTTCCTCTTCAGTTGTGCCTTAAATAGAACTGTAGGGATTGTGTAGATTCATAACAGCTCAATAAACCAATTCCTGTTTATCCAATTGGTACAGCTCAGACATAATCTATGTATATATGCCAAAAGCACTCACTCATCTCGAAATCTCCAGAACTGTAAAGCCTGAAAACTTGAAATTTGACACATATGTTCCTTGGCTTCTAGGTGCTTGCTAAGAAAGGATTTTTTGAAATGACCATCAGGTCATTAGTATTTCTTATACAGTATTAACATGCTCTGATGCTAAGGAGTTGGACATTCTACTCCCCCTCCCCACCTGAAAAGAGCTCTGTTCCAATTGCCAGTTGCCTTATATTAACACACTTTGATGCTATAAGCCTGATCACATAGTTTCGTAGGGAAGCACAGGTATCCAGCTAGTATATAATTAGTGGCACAAGCCAAGCCTCATTCTACTTCTCCATCAGCACATTGACTCTTGTAAGATGTTCTAATGTCAATTTATATCTTGGGATTTAGACGTTCTTTACAAGGCAGAAACTAACATGGCAGAGAACAAAACCAAGTGAAGGGAGAACCTGCAGCTGTGGCAGGAGTTCAGTTGTCAACATCAGTTGCCCATTTTGCTAAGGCTTTGGTACAAAAAGCCCCCCTCATCCATGACCTTGTGTCAGAGGGGGACCCGGACCTGGTGGGCATTACGGAAACCTGGTTGGGCCACGAGGGAGGACATCCCCTCGTAGAAATGTGCCCACCAGGATACCGAGCTTTCCATCAGCCTAGGGCCCTAGGGAGGGGGGGGGTGGCGATTTTGGTTAGGGAAGGTCTTGAGCCAAAGGAGACCACGATCCCTCAGACGACCGGGTGCGAGTCCCTCCTTGTGAAGTGGGGCCTAGGGAGGCAGTTGGGCGTATTAGTTGTATACCTGGCTCCTCGCTATGCAACAACAGCCGTGCCCGAGCTCCTAGAGGTGATAGCCGAGGCGGCGGTTGAGACCCCCAGACTTTTAGTCATGGGGGACTTTAACCTGCCGTCAGTGGGCGAAACCTCTGGGGTAGCTCGGGAGTTCATGGCTTCCATGACAGCCATGGACCTGACCCAAGTAGTTGTAGGCCCTACTCACGAGGGCGGACACACCCTGGATCTAATCTTCGTCTCGGGACAGTGGAGTAGTGATCTGGGAATAGGGGATTTAGTCATCACACCCCTGTCATGGACAGATCACGCTCTCCTTCGGCTCGACTTTCCGATCGCTGCACCTCACTGCGGGGAGGCGGAACCGGACATTCCTATATGGTTCCGCCCCAGGCTCCTGATGGACCCGATAAGGTTCCAAAGGGAGCTTGGGCCAATTCCTGTGGACTTGCCCCGCGACTCGACTGAGGACCTAGTGGCCGCATGGTTAAATGCGGCCACGGGGGCCTTGGACCGAGTCGTGCCCTTGCGGCCTCTCTTGCGGCCTCTCTTGCGGCGACGTACCACCTGGGCTCCTTGGTTTACCGAGGGGCTTAGGGAGATGAAGCGCCACAAGAGACGCCTAGAGAGCAGATGGAGATCTTCTCACTCCGAAGCCGACCGAACACTAGTGAGAGACCATATTAGGACTTACTTAGTGGCGATAAGAGTGGCCAAATGTGAGTATTGTGCCACTCTTATTGCATCCGCAGATAACCGCCCTGCCGCCCTGTTTGGGGTGACCCGCTCCCTCCTTCAACAGAGGCCGCGGGAAGCCCCTTTACAGGGTCGAGCAGAGGAATTTGGGATTTATCTGCAGGAGAAAATCACTCGGATTCGGAACGAGCTACCCTCCATCGACAGTGGTCCAGTCGAGCGGGCCGAGGCTGTTCTTGTGACACCATCTTGGGAGGAGTTTGATTTTGTTACCACCGAGGATATGGACAAGTTGTCAAAGAGACTTAGGGCTACCACATGTTTATTGGACCCGTGTCCCTCCTGGCTTGTACTGGCATCCTGGGAGACGACACGAGGCTGGTTCCAGGGCATTGTCAACGCATCTTTGAGTGAGGGGTCCTTGCCTACCGTCTTGAAAGAGGCGGTAGTAAGGCCCCTCCTCAAGAAGCTGTCCCTGGATCCAGCATTATTAGAGAACTATCGTCCCGTCTCCAACCTCCACTTTTTAGTGAAGGTTGTTGAGAGTGTGGTGGCTCAACAGTTTCCGCGACACTTGGAGGAAGTTGATTATCTAGACCCGCGCCAGTCCGGCTTCTGACCCGGGCACAGCACCGAGATGGCATTGGTCGCGTTGGTTGATGATCTCTGGAGGGCACGGGATAGAGGATATTCCTCTATCCTAGTCCTATTAGACCTCTCAGCGGCTTTTGATACCATCAACCATGGTATCCTATTGCGCCGACTGGGGGGGTTGGGGCTGGGAGGCACTGTTTTGTGGTGGTTCTCGTCCTACCTCTCTGGTCGGTCGCAATATGTGTTGGCAGGAGGGCAGAGGTCGGCCTCGAGGCCCCTCATATGTGGGGTTCCTCAGGGGTCGGTCCTCTCGCCCCTACTGTTCAACACATATATGAAGCCGCTGGGTGAGATCATCCGTGGTTTTGGGGTGGGATATCATCTGTACGCTGATGATACTCAGTTGTACATATCCATCCCAGACCACCCCAACGATGCCGTCGAGGTTATGTCCCGGTGCTTGGAGACCGTACGGATCTGGATGGGTAGTAACAAACTCAAGCTCAACCCGTCCAAGACTGAGTGGCTGTGGCTTCCGGTGCCCCGGTTCAGCCAGATTATTCCAACTCTGGCCATTGGGGGCAAAACACCGGCCCCCGTGGAGAGGGCGCGCAATTTGGGTGTCCTCCTGGACTCCCGGCTGTCTATGGAAGATCATGTGGCAGCCGTGGCCAGGGGGGCGTTTCATCAGGTACGCCTGATGTGCCAATTGCGCCCCTTACTGGACCGGGGTGCCTTACGCACAGTCACTCAAGCACTCGTTACCTCTCGACTCGACTACTGTAATGCTCTCTACATGGGTCTTCCCTTGAGGTGCACCCGAAAGCTGCAGCTAATCTAGAATGCAGCCGTGCGGGTGATTACGGGAGCGCCTAGACACTCCCGCATAACACCTATCCTGCGCGAGCTGCACTGGCTTCCTGTGGTCTTTCGGGTGCGCTTCAAGGTTTTAACGACCATCTTTAAAGCGCTCCATGGCTCGGGGCCTAGTTACATGCGAGACCGCCTCCTGCCCCATACATCCCTCAGACCGATACGCTCCCACAGAGAGGGCCTCCTCAGGGTGCCGTCGGCTGGACAATGCCGACTGGCGACATCCAGGGGAAGAGCCTTCTCTGTGGCGGGACCAGCCCTTTGGAGCGACTTACCCCCTGAACTCCGCACCATCTCCTACCTCCGCCTCTTCCGCAAGTGTCTGAAGACACATCTATTCCATCTAGCCGGCCTAGTGTAACCTCCATTACTGACTCCTAGATAGTTTTAAATTTGGGATTTTTAATTCGGTTTTAGCACAGGATTTATTAGAATATGTTTTTTAAATTTTTTATTATGTTTTGTATGTATTTTACCATTCCTGTGCGCCGCCCTGGGTCCGCTTGGAGAAGGGCGGGGTATAAATATAATAATATAATAAATAATTTGGGATTGCCCTGTTATCTATGTAAAACTCCAGGACATTTTGTTTGTGTATTAAGGTTTTTCTTAAATGCTATTTATCTGAGCCATTCATTCTTTAGCAGGCTGTATTGTGACTTCACATAACATCTAGAGTTGCCCAGGATTCAGAGATTTGCATGATTGTACATGTCATAACCGGGTGCATAACTGCTTCATAAAACCTCTGATTGTGGAACGGAGCCCAGAAGGAAAACTCTGCAGTAACATAGAGGTTGGTTTCTCACTGTAAATGAACACATTCATGGCTTGCTTAATTATAGTTTGGTGAATAAACCAAAATGTGCTGAGCTCAGTCTGCCCCCCCCTCCCCCCCCACATATACACCAACTCTTCAGCTGCAAAGTAGCTTTACTTCCAGAATTTCCTCTTAGCAATGTTTGTAGGGAATGTTTAAAGTTGTAATCTTACTATGTTTGGGGAACATTTCTAGTCTTTTGACCTTGAAAAAATTATGTTGCCTTCAATTTGCATTTTAGTATAGTGAGAAAGCTCCAGCTGGCCCTCACAATGATTGCTATTTAAAGTATGTAAACGATACAATTGGCACGTTTAGTTCCATGCAGTTTTGCAGTGAGTTGTAGAAGAGAACCTTGAGTCATTTAATTTCTCACCACTTTGCCCCAGCTGCAGTGGTTAAATTTTATGTACTTTTAATAGGCATTTAGGATGAAGAGATGACTAGCTTTCCAAGCATTGGAATATCCCCTAGAGGTTACAGTAGAAGGGATTCCCTCCCACCCACTCCCTCCAGTAGGAAAGAGCAGCTGGTTTATTGCCCACAAATATTGGATATTTCACAGTACCGGAGAGAACACAGCCCTTCACAGAAAAAAAAAATGTTTCCTTGACCTTGCTTGAATATATGTTTAGCTTGAATTATTGATGTATTCCCATGTCTATTTCTTAAGCTGTGGTCATCTTCTGATCAGCAATGCTAGCACAACTTCCAGAAGTCCCTAAAACCTAATTCTAAACAACAACAAAAACCAAAACTTTTTTTAATGTTTCCTTACATTGCATTCCTGTGGACCCACTGAACATAGTAGAAGTAAATTACTTTTAAATTCAACTTTATAGGACCACACTGTTAAGCATCTAGACATAGTTCTCTAATCTTCATAAGTGTATGCCACCAAGATCAGATGAAAACTATTTTTTCATGGTGTGAACTTCATAATCCCTTTTAAGTACATCAAAGTGAGAATGTGCAGAGTCTAGGGTCAAAATAGTAGGAAGAGTGATATTTGTGGCATGAAAAACCCAAGTTTTGTTTTTTAAGTCTTTGGCGCACTGTCTTTTCCATATCCGGCTAAATTACGTGAGATCTAATATAGGGGAAAAGGTTATTTATTTACACTTGGATGATGTGTGACAGAATTTTTAGAATCCTAGCTTTAAAGACAAGCTAAATCTTAGCAATTCATACAGTGAGGAAGAGGATGTTTAGAAAAAGACCTAACAGTTCTGGATGGGTCTTGAGGTAAATACAATTCAAAGAGCTAAAGCTTTCGGTGGCTATTTGTTTATATATTATTTAGTGAATGTGTACAGAATACAAAAGTGGATATTTATTGAACATGAGAATAAAATACATCATCTTTACCTGTAGGAAGATAGATGCTAAAAATCAGTTGTTCTTGAAGAGTATATTGTAGCTTCTCTAAAGTAAATTTCTCAAATTTGGCAGGTTCTAGATTTGGGGGTGGGGAGTGAAATTTTAAAACAAATGTGTCAACATCTTTTGGTCTAAAGTCCTCACATGGCCAGGATGTTAGCCAAAGACAAAGATATGGACAGAGTTAGGGTAAAAATAAATGTTAAAATAAGGAAATTTAAAATTTAAAAATAAATAATATTGATATAATTTGATTGTCAATCAAGTTTACAGTTTTGATTACTCCTGTATACTTTATTTCTTCTTGCCTAATATGAAAATAGATTTTTCTGCCAATCTGGGGTAGCTCTAGGAACTGCATGTTAAACTACACCAACTATATCTAGAAGTTATATTAAGACGTAGAGTTTCTGAGGACCAATATGTTGGTTATGTGGTGGAGCTGTGGTTAGAATACATTGTTGCAGGCTAACTGACCACTAACCCGCTCAAGGTTGACTCAGCCTTCCATCCTTCTGAGGTCAGTAAAATGAGAACCCAGATTGCTAGGGGCAATATGCTGACATTTCAGAGAGTGCTGTAAAGCACTATGGAGTGATATTTAAGTCAAAGTGCTATTGCTATGTCAACAGCCATTGGTCACTAACCTCTGCGACTGAGAAACTCAAGGCAGAATGCCTATTAATCTGTGGAACAGGCAGGATAATGAAGTGCAAAAATGAAACAACCCCAGTTATAAGAAAGTCTCAACTTTATGTTGACAGAGAGTGTTATAACTTAACACTTAAGCTTTATATACAATTCAAATTCTTATGTCATCTGACATGACAACTATTTGGATAGCTTCTGCCAAGTTTAAGCCAGAGGATCTGACATCACATGTTTGTAGTTAGCTTACAGTGATGCCCAGACGATTGTAGCTAACTTACAGTGATGCCAAAATGACAATATGTGTCAGGCCATCACAATATAAGCTCTGCTCTTTCATACTTGTGAATCCGCATGCACATCTGTGGAAGGCACAGTTTCTGACACAACGTAAGTGTCAATTGGCACCTACTTGTTCCCCCACTGCAGCCATCCATGCTGACACATCATGTTGTGAAACCTCTTTTAAAATATCATGGTTATAGCCATAGTGAAAGCAGATGATAGAATACCTTGCAATTGAAGTCCACATCAATGAAAACGGGCTTTTTTAATCCAATATTGTGGTGGTTCTGGTTGCTACAACTGATAACCACCCCACCCACCCCCAGTGCTTCTAGATAAGGTATGTGATGGTGATTAAGATAGTGATCACATTAATACTCTTGAACAATCTATTCCAACCTGGAATCTTCCAGATGCCTTAGAGCCATGATGGTGAACCTATGGCACAGGTGCCACAGGTGGCACATGAAGCCATTTCTGAGGGCACGTGAGGCGTTGCCCTGTCAGCTCCAGCGCACATGAATGTGCTGGCCAGCTGATTTTCGGCCTTGATTTTCAGCCATTTTTTTGGCTTCTGGAAGCCTCCAGAGGGAGAAAAATGGCCCAACGGGCAACCTGGAAGTCCATTCCTGAACTTTCAGTTTGTGTTAGGCCTCTTTTCGCCCTCCCTAGGCTCCTAGAAAGCTTCTGGAGCCTTGGGAGGGCGAAAAATGGATTTACTGGGCCCACCGGAGGTCAGAAAACAGGCTGTTTCCGGCCTCTGGGGGAGGCCATTTTTGCCCTCCCTAGGCTCCAAAAAAGCCCTGTATACATGTGCTAGACAGCAGGGGGTGTCACACATGTATCCTCAGGGGGCACGGCATGTGAGGCATTAAATTATGGGGGTGGGCACATGAGCGTGCATAATAGTGCGAGCGTGTGTGCTTTTGGCACCCAAGGCGAAAAAGGTTCGCCATCACTGCCTTAGATTATATCTTTCATAATCTTCATTTAGCACAACCTATAGCTGGAGATGAAGAGATATATAGACCAGGAACTCTGGAGGACAATGGGCTGGAGGAAAATGAGCTCCTGTTTAGAAAACTGCATTTTAAAGGAGTGTGGAATATTGGCCTATTGGATTAAGAGATTAAAATATTTTGGCATTGAGTAATCTGTTCTTGTGCTAAAATCTAGAACTTGGAAAAAATGAAGGAAGGCTTTGGGATACAAAATCTTTCCAGATGTTAGAGGAGATTGTGGCATTTGGAGCAATGTGGCATAGCACAGCAGCATGATCTGTCATTCAGAGTTTCTATTTCTATGTCATTCATCTGACATGAAGAAATAGATTTCACAGAGAAATACATTGACTTGCACACACCTAAAACTTGTATCTTTAATTCTACTTTACAGGTTCAACCGGATATCTAGGTTGGTGTAAAGGAATTCTTCCTTAATATAATGAGAAGTCATTTTTGCCTGTCCAGCAACAGAAAACATCACAAGGGTCAGACACCAAACGTATCTCAAACCCACTTGAAAACCAGTGGCCCATATGAACTAAAGCAATTGGAAAATCCATTCCAATTTCTTGGAATGGATTTGGAATTCCAGAAGGGGGAA
The DNA here is from genome assembly GCA_039707465.1 of Rhabdophis nuchalis. NCBI lineage: Eukaryota > Metazoa > Chordata > Lepidosauria > Squamata > Natricidae > Rhabdophis > Rhabdophis nuchalis. The sequence continues at coordinate 92,012,348 of CM077648.1, read as the reverse complement.
AATATTTTAAAGTGGAATTGGAGAGAGAGGAGGAGAGAATTGGAGTATGAGGAACAATTTCAAAGTTTGGAACTGGAGAGAATGATGGAATGATGCTTATCAGTTAAGTAAACAGAGGAACACCAATCCAGCATTTCCCATTGCTGCTCCTAAGGAAAACTGGCAAGTTTCCAAGGTGAAGTTAGTTAAGTGAACCTTACTTAGGGTGAAGTTTTATCCATGAGAAAGAGGGATGTCCCTTATGTAACTATTGTATGGGGGTAGCATATCTTTTCCCTGGTACATTTTGGAGGTGTTGTGAGGGCCAGTGGAATATATTTTCCATTTTATATCAGCTATATTTTCAGAGTGTTTCGTTTTCTCCTCTTGAGAATACATGTAGAGCAGGGGTCTCCAACCTTTGCAACTTTAAGTCTGAAGGACTTCAGCTCCCAGAATTCTCTAGCCAGCAAAGCTGGCTGGAGATTTCTGGGAGCTGAAGTCCTTCAGACTTAAAGTTGCAAAGGTTGGAGACCCCTGATGTAGAGGATACAGTCGGTGGTTGTTCCATCACCACAGTGGGTGGCATGCCTCCACCATCACCTCTCCTTTCCAGAGTTACTGAAGGATGAGATTGCATGTAATAGTTTTGTGGATGTAGAAGGAAAAGGCAATGCCTATCAAAAGAAACTAACCAAGGAGAGAAGCAACTTAGAACTAAGGAGAAATTTCCTAACAGTAAGAACAATTAACCTCTGGAACAGCTTGCCTCCAGCAGTTGTGAATGCCCCAACCCTGGAAGTCTTTAAAAAGATGTTAGACAGCCATTTGTCTGAAATGGTATAAGATTCCTGCCCATGCAGGGGGTTGGACTAGAAGACCTACAAGGTCCCTTCCAACTCTGCTATTGTATTGTATTGTATTGTAAAAGTGAGCAGAGGAGAAGAGAGGAAGGCAGTTTTCCTCAAAAGTGTCTTCTGCTCTCATATCTCCCTGTTTTCATCAACAAAGAATTAACAGCTTTCCCCTTAGAAAGTTACGCATGATTCTACTTCCATTTTTCTCTTTTGAGCTTCAGGACAGAATTGAACTCTTCAACCATGAAAAGCATTTGCTCAAACAATTTTCTATCACTGCTAGTTATTTCCTGTTTTGATGGAATGAAAAAATACCCAATTTTCCTTCTTTATTTTTCCAAAGAGCCAAATAACACTGGAAAAGAATATCTCCCACCTGCTCTCCTTTCCATATTAATGCAAATATAACAATCATTTATGGTGTGTGCATGTGTGTTAATTTCTGATGTACATCACATGCCGTTCCTCTGGGTTCTTAGCATCTTAATCTTGATTTGGGGCGGGGAGGGGGAAGTATTTAACTTCCCTTGTTCCAGTCTGCATCACTCTCCAGTCCTACTCCTTCTACCCCCATTCTTTGTATTGGTATTCTGTAGAAGCAGCTGAAGAAAGGAAGCCTGCTGTACAAGAGTAAAAATAGATCCGGCAGTTACTCAGCTCCTGAGAACATCATGGTATGACTCACGAGGTAAAATAAAGAGATGTGAAAATCAAAAGCTGTTGCATTCCCCCCTAGCATTACACACATATCCCCCCTCACTTTTCCTCCTACCTGGAGAAGTTTGTGGCACCTCAAGTCTAAAAAAAACCCCAAAGGAAAATAAATTGTTGACGCTCCAGGTAAAAGCAACTGGGTTGGGAACCTCTAAAATCTATCTAAGGTCAGGCCTGGAAGCCATCTTTTGTGTTGGGCCTTTAGGCCTGCCACGTTTATTGCTGTGGGAAACTGGGAGGGGGGATTATATGGAGTGGGGTAGATATAGTCAAAATAACATTCCTTTCTCAGTGAGTCAAGGACATCTTGTCTTGCACCTGGTGTGGTGTGACTGAGAGGGATCTCCAGTTGGGATGGTGCTTAATTGGACCATGTGATGGACATATGGGTGCTGGGCAGAGACTTGAACTTTCGTTTGGGTGAGAAAAACTTGGAAAATTTCAGATTTGGGTTTTCCCAGATGTGCCAATATGACGTCTCTAATAAAATGGAACTTTGAGGAATCTCTGCCCTTGGAGTCTTCTTTCGTTGAGGGTATTCCTTGGAACCCTGACATCTATATTTCTATCCTCCGCTTTCCTGCAAATTTCATAGTGTCTTGGAGGAGACCATGGATGAGGGGATTCATTTACTTTTGTTACAGGGTCCTTTGAAATTAAACCAGTGGTTGTTAGGATGGGGACTTATTGGGCCCACTTACCTGTCCCTGCATACTTTGTCTTGGAAATGTAGAAGATGATAGGCTTTACTTCCAATCCATGGAGGTTTTATGCTTTTGTTTGTCAAACTCAGCAACTGTAAGATGGGTACATTCCCAGAATTCTCCTGCCAGCATGTCAAATTTGAAAAACACTGTCTTACACAGTTTCATTGTGTTTCAGGACTGAAGCAGTACTTCAAGTAGTAACATCCTTTTGTATTCACACAAACCTGTTGCACTCTGGACCACAATTATAGTACCTCATAAAAATAAGTAATTATTTTTTTTATAACTAACATGAAAATAAGTTTGCAAACTTGCAGGACATATTTTACCATCTCAAAGTCATATGTACCTGGAGAGCTTCATATTATTATGAATGTAGCCTTCCTAATGTGATACCCTCTTTGTGGACTGAATACAGTTCTTATAATAGGCAAATTGGTGAATGGGTCTCCTCCTTTTCCCCCCTCCCTGAATTGTTTTCTTTTGGTATGGGTACTGATTAAAGGTCTGACCCTTTAGATCAGGGGTTCCCAAACCTGGCAACTTTAAGACTTGTGGACTTCAACTCCCAGAATTCTCCAGTAGCTGGCTGGAGAATTCTGGGAGTTGAAGTCCACAAGTCTTAAAGTTGCCAGGTTTGGGAACCCCTGCTTTAGATTATTCTATAAACTAAGCTAACACTTGTCTAATGATAATGTATTGAATGAAACTAGGATTTGTAGAAGACACTAAGTCACAATTCCTGTTTTACAAACTGCATCATCATCATATACCTAAATACTATATCTCAGATGCCTCTGTGGATCTAACTATTATTATATGGTGGTTACATTTTTTTTAACCTTCTCCCAGAGGTCTTGTAGTTTGCAACCCATACAGACAAGGATTACACAGGTGTCACGTTTCTAGTTTTTTCATTTTCTTTTCTTTCTTGACTTCAGAAATCCACCTTATTTTTTTTTTAAACACTTGGAAGATTTGCAACCTCTTTCATAAACTTATCTCAACTTCCCTTAATAATGGCATTAGTATTAATTAGGAATTTGGATTTGGATTAGCCTGTATGGCTAATAGAGCTAATTCTGCTTTTTCTACAAGGTGGTTGTCAGAAATCTTGTTTCCCCTACATTCATCCCTTAATCTTCCTTGTGAGGAGTGAAGTAGCCTTTTGAAGATATAGTCACCTTTCAATAAAGTTCATCATTCCAGAGTTATTTTCACACCATCCTCAATTACACAAATGAAATACCTCTTCCGAGAGTAACAATACTGAACTTTGTAAATCCATTGAGAATTCCATTTATTCCCCCCAGCCCCTTATATATTCTGTGTACATTCTGTTCATCCTTTGTATCTTCCAAGTGATCTAATTATCACTTAATATTTTTTTCTTTGGTGAGTCTGGCGCTATTTTTTGTAGCTGAAGAAACGGGATCCTATTTGTTCCTCCAATATTACAGCTAAAATGTAAACTGGTAAAGAAACAACTTTTCTACCTTCTGCTCCACCCCAATCCTTTTTTAGCCATTTCGAGAAGAAGAACAATGGCCCCAACGCATTCATCACTTCCAAGCAAATCTTCTGCTCAAACAAACTGCCCCAAACGCACATCCATCCCATTGGAGTGGGCTAGCATGTCTTACCTCTCCCTCCCAGGCTCCCTGGGCCCAGACAAAGTGGCATCTCTGCAAACAAAGACTTTCAATAGCTCTCCTGCCCTCTGCCCTCTCACAAACAATGCAAAGTTACAGAATATTGTCCACCGCTGAGTAAAAAGCCCTAAATATAGAACCTCTGATGTATTCTTGGTTTCCTGCCTGTCGGGCGTCCATCTCCCCCCCCCCCCCCGCCCTACTCCCTTGCTATTGGCTATACTGTCACTAATCTCACACACTCACAACAAACACAAAAGGGAGTGAGATCACCAAGACCCCCTCCTCTCCACCTTAGAGACATAGGGGATTTCCAAAGTTTTGCCCTTGCTTTTAAGCCAGAATTGGAGTGGGAATAAATGTCACCAGGCACAAGGGCTGCATGCAAGGCAAGCTCTGTCTCTCTCTCTCCCTCAAACAGGGAGCCTTTCACTCCTCTTCCTCTGCACCCGTGTTTAATTCCGGACCACCCACATAGTCCTGCCACTGCACGTGGCCTTTTAAGGTCCCTGCTGGATCTCTGCTCCATTCTGTCAAGCCACGTTTGCTTCCCCCCCATCCCTCCTGTTATTGTACTCAAGTTAACATTGACAAATCTGTCATACCAACTTGGACTTTCCTCTGTACCACAGTGGGGCATGCAGGTCATAATGTCAAGGAATAATCATTTCACCCATAGCTGTAATCCAGTGGTGGGTTGCAGGCGGTACGCCCCGGAACCAGCCCGGAGCACTGGATACCGTTCTGGTACCGTGTTCTGGAGGGCCCGCCTGCCTCCCTGCGCTCCTTACCGGTGTTTAAAGTCTTCGCCGCTTCCGCGCATGGCACATATGGCACCCGTGTGACGTTCCGCAGACCAGCTGGAGCATCGCAGAGCATCACAGAGGCGCTAAGATGCACGCACATGTCCATGAGGACGCTGCCGGTCCCATGCCAACTGTACCGGTTGGAACAGGGTTTACAACCAACCACTGCTCTAATCCCTAAGGCAGGGATGTCCAAACTTGGGAACTTTAAGACGTGTGGACTTCAACTCCCAGAATTCCCCAGCCAGCTATGCTGGCTGGGGAATTCTGGGAGTTGAAGTCCATAAGTCTTAAAGTTCCCAAGTTTGGACATCCCTGCCCTAAGGCCACAACATGTAGGCCAAACGTAAACCCCTGTATCTGGATCACACATCACACTAAGCCAGAAAGTGTTTTGTTTAGTTTTGAGGTAGTATACATGAGTCCAACCATTGACTTGATGCTCAGGCATGAGCCAACTGTCATTCGTTCAAAAAACTTGTTATTTTGTTTTTGGAAAAACAACATTGTTTAAAGTGGAAACTCAATTTATGCGTATAATTTCTTATTAACTTGGCAATAGGCTGAGTGCCCCAAGACTTCTCTGTAGAGAAATTAGAAGATAACCAGCTAATGGATATTAATCTCTACTTGGAATAGCAGAAAATATTCCCTAAAGAGTCTGAAAAATTCATCATATGTTGAAAAACCCAAATACGCGTAGAAGGAATTCCATTTTTGTTGTTTCTCCGCCCCTGCTCCCAAAGTTTTTGTTAGGTAACTTTATTTAAACAAAAGAACAAGTGACAAATCAGACCACACCCTTATAATTAATTACATCAAGGGTTGTTGTAAAGACAGATTTAACCCTACACAATTTATTATTTGCTGGATTGACTCGGGACTTCGGAGATGAGCATTCTACTTCATTGGGAAGTCAGTTTCCCAAAGAAGCTGGCTTTCATTTAAATCAGACACACCCCTTTTGTAAAACTGAGGATAGTTACTTAAAGGAGCGGTGGGCCTGCCTACAAATATCCAACAAGAGGCCCCAATGGCAGCTTTCTAATCACCCTCTCTTTAATGAAGCTGTGTCCGTTCCCTGTCATCGCCTTTCCCTCAGTGCTGGTTTCGGAAGACAATTCTCATTACAATATTTCCCACATGCAAGGCTGCATGTTTACAGAATTAGCATAGGATGGATCCAAGATGGTTAGATTCTGCATTCCAGAGCTGCAGGGAGTTCTGCTAAGGTTTAAGGGTGGTTATTGAACCTACAGTGGTTGCTGCTGTTTCAGAATAAAGAAAACAGCATTATGACATTAGAAGACAAGCTCCTCCCCTTGGAGGTGTGCACGAAACATTGCAGTGCAGGTAGAAAAAAGGGCAGGGTTTGCGTGTGATCCTGCTGCAATGCTACCAATATCAGGCTGGCCTCCTTGTCTCTTCTCTTGCCACAGACGCTGCTGTGTTGAGAGAAATGCGTCTTTAAGGGAAGAGAGGGACTTTAGGGATATGTCTATATCTCTAGATATATATCTACATACTGATGAACTTCTGAAATATGTACGTTCACACACACACACAAAGTATGTGGGTGTGTATATGTGTGTGTACATACACACACACATACATACACAGTAAATATGTGTGTGTGAAGCTTCCCCTCACACATGTGCTAGTCGTTTCCGACTCTAGGGGGCAGTGCTCATCTCCGTTTCAAAGCCAAAGAGCCAGTATTGTCCGAAGATGTCTCTGTAGTCATGTGGCCGGCATGACTAAACGCTGAAGGTGCACAAATGCTGTTACCTTCCCACCAAAGGTGGTTCCTATTTTTCTACTTGCATTTTTACATGGTTTCGAACTGCTAGGTTGGCAGAAGCTGGGACAAGTAATGGGGGCTCACTCTGTTACTCGGCACTAGGGATTCAAACTGCTGAACTGGCAACCTTTCTGATCGACAAGCTCAGCATCTTAGCCACTGAGCCACTTAGCCATTATATCTATCTATCTATCTATCTATCTATCTATCTATCTATCTATCTATCTATCTATCTATCTATCTATCATCTACATACTGAATTCATAAGTTCTGTGTATGCAATGGGATGCTGAGTTGTGCATATTACATAGGTAATTGCAAAGGTAATTTTGTGTTCCTGATGGCTGAACATGTCCCCCACTGATAATTACATTTCCAACCCAGTGAATTATTCAGAGCATTCTATGTACCATTGAGCATGCATGCATCTGTGATTCAAATCCCTTTCTACGAATCAAAGGTAATAATGCATGAGAATGCTGGAATTGAGGTATCAGTATGGGAACCAAGTGCTAGAACACAGTAGAGCTATTTGCAATTTTGTGCATATTGTTTATGGAATTTATTTACAGATCATTGAAAGATGACTCTTTAGACATCTAAAACAATCACCCAAGCCATTGCTACAAAGTAAATGTATTTCAAAGCACCATTGCTCATGAGAGTGTTAAATCAATACTTCGTTGACAAATGTACCACCAATATTTTTGCAGTAACAGAGGAAAAGACTTTCATAGAAAAGACTTAGTCTGTAGGTCTCCCCATCTTCTTTATCATCACAGTTTTTCTGCTGAGCAAAAATGGATAGGGAATTTGTATGGCTCAAGGGTATTACTTTAAAAAGGGTGCTTTGGAAAGCATGTGAGTGAAGCATACCTCCTTGAAGCCTACATGCATGCATGCATAGACAATAGTCCTGGAACCAGTAATGAAACAAAGTACCTATATGTGCAATAAGTAGGGGAAACCTTTGAAAAAGTAGCTCCGGGTTTCCCAGAAGATAAGGCTGCTTTAATGTTTGAAGGGGGGTGGGGGCTGGATGCTTTGCTCATGCTACCATTGCAGCATCCCTGTTGTCACGTGATCAAACTTCCAGCATTTGACAACTGATGTGTATTTACAACAGTTAACAGCATCCAAGGGTCATGCGATCACCATTTGCAAGCCGTTTTCTGATCAGCAAAACCAAAAGGGGGAAGCCAAATTTGCTCAAGGACTGCTATTGGTTTGCATAACAACCAAGGGGAGAAAAAAAAAATCAAGCATAACTCACTTAACAAAGTTTGCTTTGTTGGAAATTCTGATCCCTTTGTGGTCATAGATCGAAGACGACCTGTAAGACAAACCATTTATTAAAATAACTGAGTAACTCATAGCCCCAGGATTGCATTAGGCTTCTGAGTCACCCGAAGTGCAGTTCCATTTTTTACCATAAGTGGGAACAGATAAAAACTGTGATGTATGGTCCTAACAAAAACAAGAAACAAAACGCCCTTTCCATACGCATTCCTACATCATTGTTTTTCCAGATTCACTCTCATCCATATGTGTGATAGCGCCCTACTCATCATTAAAGTAAAATGTGGTCCTTGACTCCTCAATTGTTGTCCATTTTGTTTCTTGACAGTCTAATTCTCACTGGTGAAAACAAGTTTCTAATTACACCGACTCTTTAATTAAAAAAAAAACCCCAAAACCTCAGGTTAAAGAAAGCAAAGAAGTTGCCATATTTTACATATGCATCACCCACACAACTCCAAATGCTAATGGGTAACGCACTTTCTTTTACAGATTCTAACATTTGGAATTTTTCAGGACTTTTCATCAAGGACTTTATAAAGAGGAGTGTATGAGTTCTGTTAAATAAATATAAAAGACTGATTACCACTTTTCTCTTTAAAAAAAAAACACACCTCTTGTTTTGGCAACTGTAGCTAGGACCAGCCAATTCTTCTTCTCTCTCCCCACTCCCCATCCTGTGTTCATGCAAGGAACAGGTGAAACATGCTATGCATTCACAGAGTCCTGTTTTGTTTTTGAACTGTAAAAGTTTAACATTTTCCTCTCTTTTTTTGCCAAGAATGGAAAAGGGAGGGGGCATTCCTTTGGAATGTGGCTTCTATCTCCCATGGTAGTTGATTATCCATTCAGCAGAAGCGTAGAGGTGGGGGAAGCACCAGATCTGTACTATCCAAGAAGCGGGGGAAGAAGAAACAGCAGCTACAATCTGAATCACAGATGGAAAATAAATAACAAAACTGAGGAGCAGAAAAGGGGGGGGGGGAAATGATTTCCTCCAAGTTATGGGGAAGGTTTTCAAACAGGTAAGAGATGAAAGACAATCCACCCGTGGGCTACACGACCAATGATCCATGAATCACGGTCTCTAATTCTATCCCAGACAGAAAGGGAGGATCAGGCAAGCAGTGATGGAGAATGATGATATACTGTAATGAGGGATCAGTGGCGGAGAATGAAAATCACCGCTTAAGAGAGAAATTCTTTCAAACTTGGATGGAGTCCTGAAGGAGATTTGATGCACCTGGAGGATGCCCTTCGAGCTCCAGTAAACAGGCTTGCTTCCCTCCCTAGATAAGATCCAAGTCAATTACAGGTGTCTGCTGCGTTTGAGATTCTCTCAAATCCACATTGAATTTGTGGACAATGATTGAACCTTCATTCCAATGTAATCTAGAAAGAAGGGAGTTCATGTGAGGCATGTTTTCCTGGGGGGAGTAAACAACAAGAAGTGTTGCTTCACCTTCCAGACCCTTAACTGTAAAAGACATGCAAAGGCTGCCACATCCACAGAGCTGCAAATCCAAGCATTGTTTTTGTTCAAAGATATGAATTATGCTGCAAATATGCCAAGAAGAAAATCTGCAAATTCACTGCAGCTGCACACGAAACATTCCTGGTTGGTACATAAGTAAAACAAAGGCATTTTCACCATTTATACTGACTGTAGAATTTGCATTCTCCTTGTGTGTCTACAAAACAGGAGCTACTTTTTTCTGCCTCCGTTTCCATGTTGCTTGTCAATCAAGTGTTTCATGTAATGGCCATGTTCACTTGTTCAGCAGCCAGAACAAAGAAGAAACAGCTAGTAAGATGCATTTGAATGAATTATTTTTGAGTTATATTTCCCTGCCATTTGCAAGATGCTGGGTTCCCCCTACTAAAATCTATTCTAAGCACCCTTTGTTTTAAAAATTACAAATAATAAATGAGTAGCTTAAGATCCTGGAGGAAAAATATATATACATTTTAATCAGCTCCTTTGAATCAATTTCCCTTCCCATCATTCATTAGCTGGCACAGGTACCAAAATGACCGTCTAATGCCTTATCTATCAGTGGACTAACTTCTTTATATCCTGGAATACCTGGCATTTATTTATGGTATGATGTATAATATATCAACTTTATGAACTCGCATCTTTACACTTACTTGATTGGATGATTGATTGTTTTCAACACTAGCTAACTTCAAATTGACTTGGTCAGTTCACACTATAAAAAAAAATAATACCCATACTGTTTACTGGTCCTTCTCTGTGATGGGCCCGACCCTTTGGAACGACCTACCCCCCGAAATTAGAACCACTACGGACCTCCGTTCCTTCCGCCAAAAAGTAAAGACATATCTGTTTCATCAGGCTGGCCTGGCCTAATCTCTGTTCCTCGTCCCAGTCTGTAGCTTAAATTGTTTTAATTAGGTTTTAATTGGGATTTAGTTTTAATGTTTCTATAAATTTTTAGTACAGGGTTATTCGTTTAATTCGGTTTTAAATTATGTTATTTATTGTAATGTTTTATATGTTCTTAAGTTTCCTGTACACCACCCCGAGTCCCTTCGGGGAGAGGGGGCGGTTTAGAAATTTGAATAAATAATAATAATAATAAAATACTGGAAAGTATAGAAAAATGCAACAAAATAAGATGGAAATTTAGACAAACAACATCAAAATATAGTAAATGCCAAATATGTCCAAGAAAAGCTTTCATCCACTACTACCTCAATGGCTGGGAGAACAGCTAGGACATCAAGACTTTCCAGAACACCATCAGAGTGGGAATCATCCAGAGCTCAAGAGATGGGGGTGGGGGGTGGGATTGTCATTCCAGAGAGCAAATTAAATTAAATTAAATTTGGAAGTAGAATGTGTAGTAAGCTACCACAGCTATAATTGGATGGTGTCACCTTCTCCTTGTGTTGATCTTCCAGCCTCATTTATATTATGAATATATGCGTCGTGCCAAACTGCATTAATGCTACACCGTGCATGGTGACACCTACTAACTTTTCTCCCAAGCAAGACAGGCAAACACATTTTGACCATTTTCTCTGTAGCTTCTGTAACACGAATGGCCAAACTGATTTTTTGAATCAACTGTCAGTATCAATAGACTGAATGAGTATTCTCTTGTGGCTAAAGACTCACAAATACATCTAAGCAAGATGGGAGGTATCAATAAAGGGGAATATTCATAGCTCAGGGTTGAAATGAAGGGGTCCTTGGCACTCTCTGAGCTTGCTTGTTTTCTTGCAGATGTTTCATTATCCTAATAGCACTAATAAGGTTACCCAGTTAGGGTAATGAAACGACTGAAAGAAAGAAAGCAACCTCAGAGAGCCCAAGGACCCCTCAATGAGAAGCATATAAAACATCAGGTGTATGGATTAATCTGTATTATTGAAACCCTGCTCTAGATTCTTGTGGAAGTATCCACACACAGTCCCAAGAAAAACAAACTTAAAACAAAATTTTGTATTGCCTCACGTCCTACATCATGTTTTTCAGTCAGAATGGAGCAGGGGTGAAATCCAGCAGGTTCTGACAGATTCTAGAGAACTGGTAGCGGACATTTTGAGTCATTCAGAGAACCGGCAAATGCCACCATTGGCTGGCCCCAGAGGGGTAGGAATGGGGATTTCGCAGTATCCTTCCCCTGCCATGCCATGCCCACCAAGCCACACCCACAGAACTGGTAATACAAAAATTTTGAATTTCACCACTGGAATGGAGGCACATTTGATCTCAAGTGATCCTTTTTAAGTGCAGTAGTTCCATGTGAAAGCTGACCCATGATCATGTTAAGACAATTGGCAGTGTTATACTGAAATCCAGGACACTAGGAAAAGTTTATGGCCTTTTCTATTTGCTGATGATTTTGTTCTTTCCTAAACTTGGCCAGGCATCTGACTAGATCCACACCTTTGCCAGGCCTTGCTGTTCCACTTACATCTGTTCATTGCATCTTTCCTGTCTTCTCTGGATATGCAAGTAGAACAAGGAACTGAAATAGCATCTTCCATTCACCTGGCCTTCTCCCCAGAGGGACAGACTCTGAGTCACATATGTGCTATTTTTCTCAGCTGGGGACCATACTTGGCATTGAGTGCTACGGTGGGCAATGTGCTAAACAAAGTAGATGGGGCCAGGAAAACATTGTGGGTGAGGTAAGCTCAACAATTAAATCTAACATTTAATTTACAATTCAAGAAAAATAAAGTTGAGATGATTAGTCCCAATGTATTCCACAATTTTCTATTTCTGCCATATTAAAAACATAAGTTATTTTTCATCAGCTGATGTCTCCAAGTCACAATTGAAGGTCAGTTCAGACGCAAAGTATCGGCTCCTGCCACAACTATGAAAGGAGTCTGAATAGGTCACTCTTATCTCAAGAAAACATAGTGGTAGCCAAACACAACAACTAAGTCAACTAAGTCCCTGTGCTTGTCACCTTCTCCAGCCTTCCTTACAAACATACTTGTGCCTTTCCCCTCTTTTGTTGCATGGACTTCATCATAACAAATCCTTTGCCACACCACTTACCTGGTGAGCAATGCCAGTGAAACAAGTGAGAAAAAAGACTGCTTGTGTGGGAACAGTCCCAATACCCCTCTCGGAGTCTGGCACCTGCTCCTCCGTTATCCTGATTTTTTAAAAAAGCCTCTGAGCAAAATTCCTCAGCCAACCCAAGAATGCTGTTTGGAAGAAGGGAGGGAAGGCTGGAGAAGAAAGTCATGCAAATAAATGAATGTTTGCACTCTCAAAACGTCCTATTCCTGTTCTAAGGGAAGAATATTTTCTGATCTTCTTTTAGGATTTAGTTGAACCCTGAGAGACTGCAGATTCATGGAAACAAGATAGGACATCCCTTGGCCTCCTCATTAGTGAATTAGTTTAAAAACATAATACTGCCCATATGAGGATTTCAGTGAAATTCACTTTTTTGCTGTAACATATTTATACAATAAATTTTGTATTATCAAATTGAATCAAACGCATGGGAAAAATACATACTAATTCTACTACATGGTATTCAGCAATGTAATAGGCCAGATAACTTCCTGAAGCAGTTTTACTCAGTGTTTATAAATTGGCTCCTCTTCCTCCTCCTCTTCTTCTTCCTCTTCCTCTTCCTCTGCTCCCCCTCCCCTTCCACCATTTTACCATCTATTAGAATTCACAGGAGATAATTAGCTTTTTTTTTTTTAACTTCAAAGACTGTCCTGTCTAGCTGCTGTTCAGATCAAGTTTCATTGCCACATAACATGAACCAGAGTGTTCAATAAAATCCCATCAACCAATAACCATGATCTGGGCATTACATGAGAAAGCAATCTCCATGCAGAGGACAAGTGATAGCTATCAGACTTCTTGAATTCCCTTACTTGGGAACTAGATAGCCTACAATAGTAAGATGACAATAGCAAAAAGAGCTTGAGCTTTCCTAGGCCAACGGAACCTTCTTGCAGTCCCTCCCAGATAAAAAAGGAAGAGGAAACTATGCATCCCCTTGGGGGCAGTGCATGTACAGTATGTGGGTGAGGGCAATAAAGTCCAGTCATTCCCTTGTCTTTGTTAATATGCAATGGGAATCACATTATTATATGTAAAAGGCATTCTCTGCATTCCAGGGCTCACAGCTCATAGTTAAGCTTTATGGTTCATTGGTATGCTGCATGGTGGTCAGTCTGCTTCTGAAGAAACATTTCCATCCTAGGCGGAGAAAAGTCTCTGCCTGCAATAAGAACCTTTAGGGCTAAGACTAAAACTTCCGGCTTCTAGCCTGCTGCCATTAACCAAGCACCAAACAACTCTCATTCTTTAGTATTTCTTTTCTGCTTCAATAATGTCAGTGCCATGTTTGATACTACTTTTCTCAACTAGGAGAAGCAACACCTACTACATTTCTGTTCAATATACAGAGGAGAATGTCAGGAAAGAAGAAGAAGGCTTGAGAGTAACCTCATGTAACAACATGTTTTCTACTGTCAGTGAAGTTTCCTCATTTGCCTTCCTTTTAATTTCCAAGTCGCCCCCGCCCCCCCCCCCCTTTGCTATTTCTCTTCCCCTTGCCATTTCCAGAAAATAAAATCCATAACAAAAGACAGAAAATTTTAAGTTGGGTGAATGGAAGAGACAGACTAGGTCTTGGCAGCAACAGCTCTTTATTAGCAAAGATCAACTATGTACAAACAGTGAAGGTTCTCTGTCTGACAGCAGCCCTTTTATAGGGAGCTGTCAGGCTGTCAGGCTGTCAGCCAATCAGATTAAACCTCTATTCCTGCCTGAACAGAGGACCTTGGTGGAAACCATTATAACTGTTACAGGGATGCAACAGAAAATGTGTTTTCTATTCCTCTGTTCTAGCTAAAATACAGTAATTAAATGTCAACCTCCGATTGCTGCTCAAGGCAGGCAAAACACCGAATCGGTTTTGTGAGAGAAAATCTAAAATTGTGTAGGTTGAAGAAAAGTGGTTAGGGTTTTAACTTCTCACCATTGTAAAAATGTTACATTAATTCATTAATATGTATATATTTGCATATAGCTAAAACTAAAAATATTTGTTTAAAAATAAGGGGAAAACACGATACATCATCATGGGTGCTATCTTAGAAGAAGCATATACTTCCCATAAGAAAGGTCAAATGTCTCTTTTGAAAGGATAGCTATCATACAAGGACGCATTTCCAGACTTTACGAAGGATTAATTTAAGAAGGCAGCTCCGGAATTTCCGCAAAAGTATATACTGGTTTGCCATTTTGGGGAAGTTCTTAGCAAAGTGAGAAATTGTGCTTTCACTGCAATTTCAACTTTTAAATGTATCTGTCCACACAGGCTTTTGCTTACCCCAGTACTGCTTGATGGTGTTGCCCTCTGTTGACATAGTTAATTTCCATTAATTGTGTGTTTTTACATTTTTAAAATAGTTTTGCCACTTTCACAGTGTTAAAAAATGTAGGCTATAATTTTATTAAATAAATAGATGTACTATAGAAGTGTTGCTTTGTTATAACATCACTTTGTAATAAAACCTTCAGTCAAGATTATGTGATACAGCCAACCAGTATCAGTGCTAATTCAATGCCAGAGATTATATTCCAACCTTCAGATTTCTCTTATTGGGTTCATACCTACTTATTTTTGCTGCCTCTTAGGTTCTCATTGAGAAAGGAAGGAAGGAAGGAAGGAAGGAAGGAAGGAAGGAAGGAAGGAAGGAAGGAAGGAAAAGGGAAGGGAAGGGAAGGGAAGGGAAGGAAAGGAAAGGAAAGGAAAGGAAAGGAAAGGAAAGGAAAGGAAGACAGACTTAGAATAACTTTATTTTTACTTTGAATGTACAATAATCGGCATATATTAAAATGAAACTTCATTGCATACAGGATCTTCATTGCATCTCAAAGGATCTTCACCTCCATTATAAACTACATAGACATGACAAAATAAATAAATAAATAAATAAACACCTACATAAATACATACATACATATATACATCAAAATTATGCATATATTCACATATTATATGGCAAAGAAAGAAATAAAAAAGAAGGAAAGAAGGAAAAGAAAGAAAGAAAAAGAAAGAAAGATGTAATCAAGTTTTAACTGACAGATTTCTTAGCAAGAGAATGGAAGAATAAGTGGAGAATTGAGGTTGAGGTTGGTCTCACTGTAGTGGAGCAATTCTAGTCTTAGGACAGGAGCCCACACCCTGCCAATTAGAGCTTATGATGTAGATAAATAAGTAGCTAGACTGAATTTCATTTCTTCCATTGGATCCAAATTTGCTAGAGGAGAAGAGAAAATAGCATAATGAAGATGGGTGACATCAGCTTGACCCCAAAGTCGTTGGCATAAGGAAGCGAAAAGCTTGAGAAATTGAGTTCAAATGAAAGGGAAAACTTCCTTTCCTTTTTTTCTCTCCACATTATCTCCCCCCACCCACTCCCATTTCCCAACTGTATTGAAGCAAAGCAGAACCTCATGGTCTTGTCATGTCCAAGGCGAAGATCAATGCCTTTGTCTTGACAGTCACATTTGGCATTCCCAATCAATTTCAAAGGCAGCTATTGTCCTTGGGAAAGGTCATCAGTTTTTGCCAGACATTTTGGCTGGGCCCAGAGCTGCAGAAGAAGCTTGTCTGGGAAAGATATTTGACTGGAAAAATAGAACTGGAACTAAATATGTCATTAATCAAGTTACTCTGTATGATGGCCATTCAAATTCCAATCTGCAGTTTGCAAGATTCACTGCATCTACATTTTTCTTCTTTATTAGTTGTAATATTTACCCTCTGCAAAAAAAAAGCTTAGTCCTTTGAGACACACTGTATAGTTGCATCTATCTATCTATCTATCTATCTATCTATCTATCTATCTATCTATCTATCTATCCATCCATCCATCCATCCATCCATCCATCCATCCATCCATCCATCCATCCATCCATCCATCCATCAATACAATTTATTGCTTGCCCATCTTACCACCAAGGTAACTCTAAGCAGCTTACAATGTTACCTCTACCGTGCTCCTCCCCCATTGGAGCCCCAAGCTAACTGGAAGAGCCAGGTCTTGAGGCACTGACAAAAGGTCAGGAGGGTTGAGGTCTATCTTAAATCCAGAAGCAAGATCCTCCAGAGGGCAGATGCAACCAGCAGAGAAGACCTTTCTCCTGGATCCTGCCACTCAGAGTAATCGGGCCCACAGCATGCCTCCTCTGCCGGCATGGGTGGGACAGGCCAACCCAGTGGAATGAGATGGTCCTTCAAGTAGCCTGGACCTATGATTGCTTCCAAATGTCCTGATCAATGGTGGGAATTTTGACTGCTGGTTCTGTGGGGGTGGCGTGGGGTGGCTTGGTGGGTGTGGAGTGGTAGGCGTGGTAGGGGAAGGATACTGTAAAATCTCTATTCCCTCCCCACTCCAGGGGAAGGATACTGCAAAATCCCCATTCCCTCCCAATCAACTGGGACTTGGGAGGTAGAGAAAAGATTGGGGGGGGGGGGGCAGGCAGAGGTGGTATTTACCATTTCTCCAAACTACTCAAAATTTAGTTTAGTTTAGTTTAGTTTATTGGTTTTTTATACCGCCCTACTCCTGAAGGACTCAGGGCGGTGTACAGCCAAAATAAAAACAAATATATAAAAGTTAAAAGAAAGCTTTTAAAAGACATAATTAAAATATTGGCCGAAACGTGGAAAAAACCCAAACTAACCCTGAATAAAATAATAAACATTTAAACTTAAAAATTTAAATTTAAAAATGTAAAAATCCTGTTTTATGCCAGTCCAGCTTGTTGAAAGAGAAAGGTTTTGAGACCATGGCAGAAGGTGCGTAAGTCAGGGATAGTTCTTAATTCCGGGGGCAATTTGTTCCAGAGGGCAGGTGCTCCCACGGAGAAGGCTCGACATTGTCTAGCCGACCGCACCATGAGGAGTCCCTCTCTATGGAAGCGTACGGGCCGGTGGGAGGCTCTCGGTGGCAGAAGGAGATTTCGTAGGTACCCAGGTCCTAAGCCATGGAGCGATCAACTGGGACTTGGGAGGTAGAGAATAGATGGGGGGGGGGGAGGCAGAGGTGGTATTTACCATTTCTCCAAACTACTCAAAATTTCTGCTACCGCTTCTCCAGAACTGGTCAGAACCTGCTGAATACCCCTCTGGTTCTGATGTAATATTCAGTTGAAGCAAAGTTTGACAATGTAAGTGGTGCTTAGCCCCTGAGTGGTACACAGTGGCAGCTGAAATCTACTAAAATTGGAGGATATCTCTATAGCCCAAGATCAGGCCATCATGGTATTGGCAGAACCAAAGAGAACTTGATTTCTACCCCCACAAAAGCACTTATGTCATGCTGAAAAAATAATATTTAGAAAAAAATGCCAAGAATCATATTTTCTCTGCCCCAAAAGGCTTAAAAGGGAAAAAAAAGACATAGCGACAGAGATTAATCAGGAAGTGTGAATTATTATTTTTTTCGAATTTATACCCCGCCCTTCTCCTTGTTAGGACCCAGGGCGGCGTATATACACATATCATGTACTACTACTAACACTGACATTTAAACATACATATCAGTGGTGGGATTCAAAAATGTTTACTACCAGTTCTGTGGGGCGTGGCTTGGTGTGGCTTTGTGGGCGTGGCTTTGTGGGCGTGGAAGGGAAGGATACTGCAAAATCCCCATTCCCTCCCCATCCCACTATCCTGCTTTCCAGCTCCATTCTCCTGTTCAGGGCAACAGAAGAAGATCACCTGGGAGGCAATGGGGACGGGGGCGGCCTATTTGCCAGTTCTCTGAACTACTCAAAATTTCCGCTACCAATTCTAAATACCACCTCTGATTCATATCGATGCAAACTGAAATCTATAATTTTTAAAAGATTTTGAACACAAAAGTAGACATCTGTTTAAAGAACCCATAATTATTAATGGCAATCTTTTCAGGGAATTTAAACATGGAGCATACACAGCAATGGTTTTCTTTTAGAAGAGGAAGGATGCATAGAATGAATCCCACTCTTGCATCCTGTGCTTGCAGACTAATATATTTGATGCTTACGCAGAAGTCAGCAGGGTTTTCATACCCTGGAGCTGTGCAAAAAGATTCTAAAACATTTAAAGGGCATTATTAAAAGGGGGTAATTTCTGCTTCCCAGTACCAAGGAACAATGGCTTTTCCAGAGATTTGCAGTTCCCAGGAATTAAATGCATACATCTAATTATTCACCTGTCTTTTGAGTATGAATACAAGATCAGGGCTACAAAAATCCTAATGAGTTCTGGTAGCAACAAACAGGGCTGTCTAGGTTTTTGCAACCTGGATCTGGTATACCTGAACTGTATAAATATTGCTGAAAACATTGGATTTCTGTGAAATGTATTTTTACATCCCTTAAACTGTTCTGCTTTGGGAGAGGAGAGAAAATGAAATGAAATAACAAGAGCTATACTGCCAAGTATTTGGGAGGTGTCAAATGCCTTTGATCCAAGCGTGTTTGTTTTGTACTCTTTCCGCTGATATATTTTTCTTTCTTATTCATTCTTTATCTGAAACCTAATTAAGATTCTGGCAAGTCTGTCAGCCTAATGGGAAGCATTGCATCTCAACCACTTATACCAAGGGTAGTAACCCACAGCCTCTTGCGTCATGTCAGCCCCTTCAGTTTTTATATATTGGATTAATAGCTGTAGGTCCCATGCATGTGGTCTTCTGCCTAGGAGGGAATGAAGAAAAGATGAGAATAAAGAAAAACAAAATAAAGTATCATGTGCCAGAGAGAAAATGAACATCTCCATTTATTTCTTCATTTATTTCATCCCAATTTGCCAAGTGGCTCCCAAGGGTTTGTCTGAGAGGTAATACAGCTCCCAACACGCATTCTGGCATATGTTCTCTAAAGCTAAGCTTTGAAAGGGATAGAAAAATGGATACGTAACAATACCCTGAAAAGGATTTGCACTGCAGAGCTAATTAGAAAGCTCACCCACAAACAAAAACTGTACATTTAGTTTATTGGGAATCATTTTTCAGCATTGAAGAGCAATTCCTATTGTTTCAGTTTAAGAGTTATGCCTGGGTGTTTCTTAAAAAAAAAATATGTACAGTACATTCAGAAAGTGCACCATTAACATCTGGTTCTTGGCAGAGGAGGGCTTCAAATTTTTTAGCAAGGGGTTCTTGTGCCCGGTTACTGGGTGGGTGTGGCCATGGTGGGTGTGGCCCAGTCTGCCTCCTACACAGTGGTGGGTTGCAGGCAGTACACCCCAGTACGGGCATACTGGAGCTTGCCTGGAACACCAGATACTGTTCCGGTATGGTGCTCCAGAGGGCCCACCCGGCCGCCCGCCTGAGTTCCTTGCCAGTGTTTTATGCTTTTTGCGGTTCCGTGCATGCGCATGGCGCTTATGTTACCTGCTCAATGCTACAGTACGACGCATGTGGGTGACGCCGGGGCCGTTCCAACCGTACCGGTTGGAACGGAATCTGGAACCCACCACTGCTCCTGCACCAGGGGGGGAGGGGGGTTGCCATCCCTGGGCTCCAGAAGCTTTCCTTGGGCCTCCGGGAGGGTGAAAACGGCCTCCCCAGGCTCCAAAGGCCTCTGGGGGCCAGAAATAGGCCCTTTTCCAGCATTCCCAAACTTCCAGTTGGCCCATTTTTCACCCTCGCCAAGCCTCTGCGCAAGTCCTGCATCCAAAATAGGCCACATGGGAACTCCTGGGGGGGGGGGGCAGGGGGGGGCCAGCCAGGAGTGGTATTTGGGGGTTTCCTGAACTGCACAGAATCTTAGCTAGAGGTTCTCCCGAATTCCTGTGAGCCCTCAGCAGCCAACGCTGATTCTTGGTATCTTGCGTAGGTTACCACAAGTGTAAATGTTCGCTTCTGGCATTCAGAATAGCATGATACTGGCCCTGTGAGATTAGCTAGCAAGGTTTTTATACTTTTCATATTAAAAAAAGAAC
Organism: Rhabdophis nuchalis; assembly: GCA_039707465.1. NCBI lineage: Eukaryota > Metazoa > Chordata > Lepidosauria > Squamata > Natricidae > Rhabdophis > Rhabdophis nuchalis. Next base: position 91,992,069 of record CM077648.1, on the reverse strand, counting down.
AACAACAACAGTAGGGCTGCCTGTTGCTGAATACAGAGAAAATTAGGAATAGTTTGGCTAATGCACATTGCTGTGAAGAAATGTGAAAATGCTGGGGACTTTTTAATTTAGGAAAACAAAAAGCAAGTTTGATAAAACGTGATGATTTATTTACGCAATGCGTATTATGCCTTTCAGTCCCTGGAGCTCAAAGGATTATGTTTTAGATTAAACTGAACTGCTTAAACAACTCATCACAGTTTTGCAACTGTGCCTTTGCCAGCTATCCACAGTCTGAACTCTTGATGCACCTTATCCAGCCAAAAAGTACATAACTATCAGCCAAGCCCTCTGAGAGGGAAACATCAATTTTCTTGTTGACTTATAGCTCATTGTTGGTATCTTTGAGAAATTTTAGTTGGGAATTGTAAATGACAATTTCTTTTTCCATCTGTATCAGTTATAGATATATGCATGCATCAATTTGGGTGATTAATGTATTTTGAAATTTAAATCATTAAGATGTAAATATGGTTTCAATGAGTCTGCACCGATGTAGCTATATTATAAGGTCTGGATAAGAGGTGAGTTGCTATCAGTTCGGACCGGTTCGACCCAGTAGGTAGTAACTCAGCTGGCCACGCCCCTGAACCAGTTCTATTGGCGCCATAGGTGCTGCCATCTTGTTTTTTGCTTCTGTGCATGCACAGAAGCAATATTTTTACTACTGTGCATGCATGTGTAGCACACATCAAGTGCATGTACGCCCGAAGCATGTCACTGAGTGAACCGGCAGTATAAACTTCCCCAGGGAAATGCAAACTATTCAGTTATATAAAAATGTTTGTATGTTTACTGGATATTATTTGTACAATATTATCCAGAAAATAAACCTGTCATGTAGCCTGGTTGGCTCTGAATGTGCAAACTCTTTTGGACTAGGGACAATACTCAGTCTTTGGCTGAGAGAAGAGTACATTCCACCCCCCAAAAAAATAGCTGAATGAAATTTGATTTGAGTTATACTTAATTAGTAGCACAGTAATTAAATAAAGCTAATGTGATTGCTTCCTGTAAAGGTAATCATTTCTCCCTCTGGCCACTTTAAAAAGATTATTTGAAGCCCAACACCTCTAGAGCCCAGACTGTGGGGGAACACCATTGAGGGTAAAGAAGGAGGGTTTCCATTTGAAAGTCAAAGTCACCTGGGGAAAACAGCTCCAGAGTTGGTCCCTTACTTTGTGTCCCTTCAGCAAAGAGTAAGTGTACTTTGTCAAAACTGAACCCTTTAAGAAGCCGAATTACCGGCATTTCCAAATACTAGATGCCTAAGGTAAAGGTTCTTCTTGCACATATGTGCTAGTCGTTCCCAACTCTAGGGGGCAGTGCTCATCTCCGTTTCAAAGCCAAAGAGCCAACGCTGTCCAAAAATGTCTCCGTGGTCATGTGGCCGGCATGACTAAACTCCAAAGGCACATGGAACACTGTTACTTTCCCACCAAAGGTGGTTTCTATTTTTCTACTTGCATTTTTACATGTTTCAAACTGCTAGGTTGACAAATGCTGGGACAAGTAATGGGGCTCACTCCTTTACGTAGTGCTAGGGATTCGAACCGCCAAACTGTTGACCTTTCTGATCGACAAGCTCAGCGTCTTAGCCACTGAACCACGGTGTCCCTTATTAGATGCCTCTGTGCCTCCAAATTTACTGAAAGTGTTTAGCACAGGAGTTAGCCTAGTAGTAATCAAGTAGGATTCGGGAGAACGAGAGAAAGTGCTATGGGACAAGAACTGTGTGTTGAGCGACACCTGAGTTGCTCAGGTGAAAAGAGAGGGAGGAGGAAGATCTCTTCAAGGAACAACAGCCCACTGAGACTACGGTATCTCTCTGGGGCAAAGGAAACGGAAAATAGATAAGGAACTGTTTTGGATCAAGAATTCCTTCTCACTTTCCACTTTCTGTTTGTCTTTCACCACAGATAAAAACCTGTGCAATTTACCTGTATTCAAAGCTGCCAAGTCTAATGTACTTTTTGTTATACTTTCTTTAAGCTGAGGGATTGTTGTTTTAATAGGCACTCCTAGGCTTGGGAAATGGTGGCTGAGGGTGATGGGAGTTAGAGTCCACAATGGTTAGAGGTCAGCAGGTTGGGGGAAGACAACTGCTGTGTGTCCTGCTCTTGCATTTCCTCTCTTGGTCTCCTCTTGAACCCTGCATCATGCCCAACTAATTTATCTTGAGCTGCAGTAACTGGAGGAGTGATTCGGAAAATAAACAGAAGCAAAGCAAGATAGCAGGCAAGGAAATAGGGAGATTTGGAAAGCCAAAAGCCTGATCTAGAAGGGAGAATATTTGGGTAGAGTTTTATTTGTCACCTGTGTTTTGCTGTTGCAAGGGGTATACAGGAAAGGATACTGTGGGGCTCTATGGAGAGGGAAAGGGGAACTGGAGTATTCAGGAGGCCAGGCCAAAGACTCCTCTCTTGGTTTTGAAATGGGAGGTTCACTGCTTTAGACTCATAATGGACCATATATTGCTTTTACTATCGCTCTGAATTTCACAACTTTATTTTTTTGCCATCTTGAGGTGGAAATAATTGCTTTCAAGTTGAAATGATAGATTTTCTAACAGTGGATTAAACAGGAGTCTCCAACCTTTGCAACTTTAAGTCTGAAGGACTTCAGCTCCCAGAATTCTCCAGCCAGCTTTGCTGGCTGGAGAATTCTGGGAGCTGAAGTCCTTCAGACTTAAAGTTGCAAAGGTTGGAGACCCCTGGATTAAAGAACAGATATAAGAACAACAGCAGAACAAGGTTCTATTCTGGCACCCACTCTGTTCAATCTTTATATCTCAGATATGCCATCTACAAGGGGTCGTAAATTTGGATATGCAAATGACCTGGCCCTAGCAGCACAAGATAAAAAGTTTTGGACTGCCTCCTTTCTGAGGACCTGAAATCCCTGGGTAAATTCTTTGCTGACTCATACCCAGTGTCAACAAAATGGTGTCCACCTGTTTCCATTTCAACAACAAACTTGCTAATGCCACCCCAAAAGCCTACCTGAATAACAACCTACTCCCTTATGATCCCCACCCCAAATACCTTGGAGTAACTTTGGATCAGACTATAAGAAACACCTAGAGAACAAGTCCGCTAAAATCAATACCAGGGACAACTTACTTCAGAAACTAAAAGGCAGACTCAGCTTCTACTGTCAGAATATCTATACTAGGGCTGGTCTACTCCACAGTGGAATACTGCACCCCTGTTTGGCTTAATAGCTGCCACACTAGCAAGATCAATGCTAGACTAAATGATACAATGAGGATCATAAGCGGTTGCATAAAATCTATTTCTACTTGCTGGCTCCCCTTTTTGAGCCACATTGCACCACCAGCTCTACGAAGGCAGGAAGCTTTAGTAAAGGAATACAACAAACCTATGAGAAATGCACTTCTTCCTATGCACACTGATCTTCCTCATCAATCAATTGCCAGGCTTAAATCCAGGAAGCCCTCTCTGGCACTCACTCAACAGCTGTTTAACAACTTTGACATTGACACACAGTGGAAAGACAAATGAACTGCTGAATCCCCAGATACAGGCAGTTATGTAGATGATCCTACACAAAAGGTGCCAGGTTCCACAAAAGAGGAAGGTTTTGACCTTCCTCACCAGCATTGGTTAACTCTGAACAGGATCATTACCCAAAATGGTGTCTGACAGGACTCATTGTTTAAGTGGGGTCTTGTCTGTACCCCTCAGTGGTGCTCCTCGACAAAATATCCACCACATTGTTCTCCAAATGTCCATCAAGAGCTTACACCGGCCCAATGTCTGATTTTTTTCAACATAGACCACCCTGTCCTTGAATGGCTGGGTGGACAGGACATTAACATTTGAAGTATTATAAGTCCATGTATTTGTCATACACTAAATAAAATAAAAGAATACTGTATTTTTTGGAGTATAAGATGCACCTTTTTTACTCTAAAAAGAGGCTGAAAATCTGGGTGCGTCTTATACATTGAATGCAGCATTTTTTGCCTCCCGAAACCCCACCCCCTTCACCAAAATGGCCGTGCGCATTCCCTTATGGAGGCTTCCAGAGAGCTCCTGGGGGCTGGGGAGAGCAGAAATGAGCAAAAAACAGGGTGTTTCTGCCCCCCCCCCAGCTCCCAGCAGCACTCTATAAGCCTCCATAAGGCTATGCATGCAATTTCTTTGCCTTCTTTCACGAAAAAACGGGCCATTTTTTCCTCATTTTGCCCCCCCCTGGAGCACTCTGCAAGCCCCCCCAAGGCTATTCATGCCTTTTATTTGAAAAAAAAACGGGCCCATTTTTGCAAAAAATGGGCAGTTTGGGGGAGGTTTGTACAGTGCAAAAAGGAATTTTTTTTCCCTTTCAGAAAGCTGTTTAATTAGAGTGATTGATGAGAAATACGTTGGTCAAGTACTGTGCCTGCAGAAACAAAGATTTGTTCCAAAGGTGGTCAGTGATTTCCTTCTCCAGCACATGGGTAAATACACCTGGAAACATCTACCTACCTACCTACCCCCTCTCTCTCTACCTATCTACTGTATTTCTCTCTCTCTATTTCTCTCTCTATCTCTTTATCTACCTGCCTATCTACACTCTCTCTTTCCCTACCTACTGTATTTCTCTCTCTCTCCCTTCTATCTACCTACCTACTCTCTCTCTCCTATTATCTACTATATTTCTCTCTCTCTCTCTCTATTTCTCTCTCTCTATCCCTTTATCCCGAGTCCCTTCGGGGAGAGGGAGCGGTCTACAAATTAAATTTATTATTATTATTATTATTATTATTATTATTATTATTATTATTATTATTATTATTATTATTATTATTATTATTATTATTATTATCTACCTACCTAACTACACACACTCTCTCCCTACCTATCTACCTACTGTATCTCTCTCCCTCTCCCTCTACCTACCTACCTACCTACCTACCTACCTACCTACCTACCTACTCTCTCTCCCTACCTACCTACCTACCTACCTACCTACTCTCTCTCCCTATCTACCTACTGTATTTCTCTCTCTTTCTCTCCCTCTCTATCCCTCTACCTACCTACCTACTTTTTAAAAACAAATTGCCTCTTCAAAACCTGGATGCGTCTTATACTCCAGTGTGTCTTATACTCCGAAAAATATGGTAGGTAGAAAATTCCTTCTATTATAATTCCTTAGTTCTCAAACTCTACTAGTCTATAATTTTTTCCTTCTGTTCCTATTATTATAAACATATAACTATAGTTTTAATTTTGGACAAGTTTCTTTTATTGTTTGTGGGACAGCTTCTATTCTACCACTTCAGGTGTCCTTTCACTGGTGCCATTAACAAAATCTTTTCCAAGCTTCTGATTCAGTAATGGCAGAGTTATTTAATGCCAAAAATTCCTATGCAGTTTGTAACTTCCATAAAACTTTACCATCAGCATCAATTATGTTTGCTTTGTGCAGCAAACGAACCTATGCTAGCTCTCTTGAAATGATTTAGGATAGATAATATATAATTTTTCTAAAAAGCAAATGAAGGCTTGTTTCACATTATTGTTTCCTCACCCCATAGATAGACGAAAAGATTTAAGTTTGGCAGGGCTCTTATGGAGAAATTCCATAAGAATTCCTCCATAAGTATTTGGTACCTCTTGGAAGCATAACTGCAACTCGTAAGAGACTTTTTCATTCAATTTATTTATTACAATATGTTAATGGTTTTCTTTGATCACTTCCCCCATTAGGAAATTGATGGACTGCTGCATTTTCTGACTTCCACTTAAACTAGAGAAAATGACAAAGTTCTCAGTTTTATTTTTGGCTTGTTTGCCACTATTCTAGTTGACGTAGACAGTCTAGAAATTAAGGGAACACAGGAAGGCAGATGAGTCAGCTCTAGTGGCCAGATGGTGGTTCTAGCTAAAGTACACCTGAAGAACTCCAGAGTGACAGGAAAGAGATCGGAAGGGTGAATACTCCTAAGGGATGGATTTGGGAACTCCAAAATAATAAGGATTTCCCTACTGTATTGTTTGCCTTTGCATCTGGAAAACCCATCAAGCCAATGCATTGAGCTGAGCTCATAGAAAAGCAGGCCTTGTATTGTACAAGGATGTAGAAGGATGAGAATACCCTGATGGAAATGCAGACAGAGGTTACACGTTCCCATTCTCATTGTTTACTGATCTGCATGAGCTAAGCAAAATCCATTATTTGGTGTTAAAATGCTTTTTTCTTTCTGGAATGCTCTTATGAGATCTGATACACAGAAACATACAGGGGTGGGCTTCAAAAATTTTAGCAAGAAGTTCCCTGCCCAGTTGCTGGATGGGCGTGGTCATGGCCTAGTCAGCCTCCTGCACCATGGCGGGGTGGTGTTGGTGTTTCCCTCCCCGAACTCCAGAGGCTTTCCTCAAGCCTCCGGGAGGGTGAAAATGGCGTCCCCAGGCTCCGGAGGCCCTCTGGAGAGCCTTTCTGAATTTCCAGTAGGCCCATTTTCCGCCCTCCCTGCACCTCTGTGCATGCCCTGCACTTACCTACATCCGAAATGGGCTGTGTGGGGACTCCTGGGAGAGGAGGGGTGGGCGGGGCCAGCCAGGAGTGGGATTTCAGGGCTAGAGCCCGAATTGCACAGAATCTTAGCTAAAGGTTCTCCTGAACCTCTGCAAACCATCAGCAGCCCATCCCTGGAAATGTAATAAAGTGAAATCTCCCTGATTTAACTATGCTCCTAATTTCCATGAATTTGTCAGCTTTCCCAGGTAGACCAGAGAGGAAACAAAACCAGGTGAGCTAATTCTACTTCTATATTAACAGAATCTTGCAAGATAGAAAGTACATCATGTCCTTTATGCACTTTAGAGCTAGAATGGATCCCTTCTGAGCATTTCTCTCCACCCCCATTATTCGGCTGTGAATTATGGTCTCTCTTATCTGACCGTTCCTTAGGCAACATTTCTTAGCCCGACACTCAAGGTCTATCTCGCATGCCATTGCAGAATTAAACTAGACAAAGAAAAGTAGGAAACTGACCTAGTTACCTTGTCTTTATTGTGCTACCGAATAATAAAAGTTAGCAAATGGTATTTGGGCTCAGCATTCTACCATATATCTGTAGTTCACCCTTCATAAACTCATACTTTATCTCCAATTATCATCCAATCCCCATATGGCTTTGATAACCCATCTTCCCATGCCTCAAGCAGCTCCTTGTCATATAATGTTAAAACCCTGGGGTGGAGCAATGATTTTCGGATTATCTTCAGGCATCCTAAGTTCTTTGGAAAGTTATCAAAGGTTTTGCCATGAGAAAAGCTTCCCTGAAAAACAAAATTGTCCCACTTTTTCAATCTTTCCTATAATGAAAAGCCTTGGAGGAATGCTGGGAACATCTTAGCAGGTAGGTGGGGGATTTTATGTTTCAGCAAACAGCTCATTCATCCTGGGTGATCTCTCCTGTCTTAAAAAATGCAAGGCAATTTCAACAGACTTGGAACGTCTCTTCATGCAGGCAATCAAGAACTGATTAAATGAAAACCAATTCTCTCTTGAAAAAAAAAATGCACCAGAAGTTCTACATAGTCATCTATATGTACTATTAAAGTTCTGCAAATCAGTTCTAATGGTATATTTCAAAACGGCCCTTTGGCATCTGATATATTTCATGGTATATTTCAAAACGGCCCTTCTCCGACCAGTTGTATGGGATAACAGCTACCGTATAATCCTAACCCAGGGGTCTCCAACCTTTGCAACTTTAAGTCTGAAGGACTTCAGCTCCTGGACTTCTCCAGCCAGCAAAGCTGAAGTCCTTCAGACTTAAAGTTGCAAAGTTTGCCCACCCCTGTCCTAACCCAAATTGAGGGAGGCTAATATAAATGTGAAGAACTTTCCTTCCAATTATCTGCCTTAGTTTGCTATAAATTCTGTATTTTTTTAATAAATACTTTCAAAATCACTACACTTTAGCAAGGGATAGGAAGGGGAGAAATGCCAGAAGCCAGTGAAAAGAGCGTGCCATTTGACTGAAGAATTCTCCTGATGCCCTGTATACTATAGGAGCAGCAATTTTTCATTTCTTGGCTCAAGAAGGAGATGGGATATCCTTCGCATCTTGTCTAGTATCCGGCCTCCTCTTGCCCTTGCTGAGTTCCTGTGCCCTGGAATGTGGGTGATGATCTAATCTTTCATAATACCACAATGATATCGGAGCTTCCACTGCTGTCCTCGGCAAATCAGTGCCATCCTAAGCCGGAAATAAATCTGCTACTTCAGAGGAGTTTTCTTTTTCTCTGGCTTAGTTTCTTCTAGACTAGCAGCTTCCTGTGATTAAATTATAACTGAACTCTATTTATGCACTGAATTTGACTTTCTTATTTGAAGCAGCAAGCAACCTGGCCCTAATCCCAAAGGATACTTACTATGAAAATTGCGATTACTCCAGAATGCCTTGCTAAATGCAATTCAGCTGCTCCCACTTGCAAAAAGCGTGTGACCTATGGTGTTGCGGCCTATGGTCTTAGAGAACCTAGATTCTAAAGTATTTTCTTATATTTCTCTAAGTTTTATTGCTAATGTATTTCACCTTGCAGTTCTTCTTCTCTGTAGTTTTCATGCTACCTGAACAAAAATATATTCCTATATAACATTCTGTTGCATATCTTATATTTTCTTCTATGATTCTGGTTCCTTGTCTATGTACTGCCACTAAAAGGTTTTTTTTTTAAATTCTACCTGGAGATTTGGGTACTGAACCTCAAATGTTCTGAATGCAAAGAAAATGCTCCATCATGAATTGAGGTTCCCCCCCCCAAAAAAAAATACGAGTGTAGAATATTCCCTACTTTTAAGTTGAACTACTGACACACTAGGGCAGGGATGGCGAACCTATGGCACGGGTGCCACAGGTGGCACGCGGAACCATTTCTTAGGGCACGCAAGGCATTGCCCTGTCAGCTCCAGCGCACATGTGTGCACTAGCCAGCTAATTTAGGTCTTCTTTTGAGGCCATTTTTCGCCCTCTGGAGGCTTCAGGGAAACTCCTGAAGCCTCTGGAGGTGGGGTGGGGAGGCTGTTTTCACCCTCCCCAGGCTCCTAGAAAGCCTCTGGAGCCTGGGGAGGGAGAAAAAAGCGTGCCAAAAGCAGGGGGTCATGCACATAGCATTATGGGTATGGCACGCCCATGCACAACCCCTATGCGCTCCCCCCGCTTTTGGCACACAAGCCAAAAAAGGTTAGCTATCACTGCACTAGGGCCAATATTACTGATACTGATTTACAATGATTCTGCTGGATTTCTGAACAAATTTACTCCCATCATTTAGATTTCATGTTGGTGAATTTCAGGTTCAATGCACTTTCTAATTTCCCATTCTTTGTTATGTAGCACCCGGCACCCACCAGTAAGCAGGCTATTACATTTTGCATGAACTACAGTTTCTGGGCAGCCTTCAAATACAGTCCCAAATGAAGAATAGATATATCTGTCTATGGAGATTCTCAATCATCCAGGTGATGATTGTCTCAACGGTGCTTGTTCAAGAGGCAACTGGACTTGTTTTTCTTTGAAGATGTTTTGCTACTCATCCAAGAAGCTACTTCAGCTGTGACTGGATGGTGGGGAATGGGAGGATTTATATTCCTTGCAGACAACTGGTCATTTGTATTGTTTCTAAAGAGTCCTTGAGGCCATTTGGAGGTTTGTCTGGGTCCTCATGGTCACCTGAGTGAAGAGCCTTCTTGGAACTGCTAGAAGGACTGTGTTGTGGACCTGTGTTTTTTGCAGGATATTTTCTGCCCTGGGCGCCTTCACTGTTGAACACAGGAGCGGGCTGCTGGGGATGAGTTGTGTTGTCTGCATCTCAAACTGAAGTGCAAATGGTTCCATTCCCTATCATCCAGTCACAGCTGAAGAAGCTCCTTGGAGGAGAAGTGAAACGTCTTCAAAGCAAAACAAGTCCAGTTGCCTCCTAAAAAAGCACCTTTGAGACACATAGATGTATCTTACTAAATGTCTTCAAATACTAGTTCCTAGTGTTCAGCTCTTTGCCATTACAAATGTCAATCCCCTTAACTTTTTATCACATTTAATTCTCTTTTGTCCTGTTTATAACTCAAGCACTGAAGAAATTATGGGTAGTAGTACCATATAAAGATTGTTATTCTCACTAATTGCTCCTCTAGTAAAAGCAAAAACAGCTTTACAGACTTAGTATGGAACTATGTAGTGCTTTGTATCAAGGTTAGTAAAGAAGGAGGTAGATTTGGGGCTGTTTGTAGATCTCAATTTCTGATATGTAATGTGACTAGTAGCTCATTTTGTTTAGCTTTGTTCTTCGGTGAACAAATCATGGAAATCCATGGAACTACCAGTTTGATAGTTGCAGTTTGTCGAACATGCATTTGCTCTCCTGGATTCTAGTATGAATATAATATAGCACTAAATGCTATGAATGCTTTATAGAGATATACCTTGCTGGCAACAGTTTGAATCAGGTCAAAGAGGGTGAGGAAGAGGATCGTTAAGTAATTTGGATATTTTTCCTTGTGTTATATATTTCCATATTACATTTCCTGCTCCATATATGTGATTATATATTTAACTGTTTTGCATTTAATTTACCCATCATATCTGCATTATAATTGTTATCCTGGCAGTTTAGATCTCATCCTTTGTTAGCATTTCAAATACAGTCACTCATGCTTGTTTTAATTAATTAATTAATTTAATTAATTTATTAAATTTCTAAACGGCCCCCTCTCCCCGAAGGGACCCGGGGCAGTGTACAGGAAAATTAAGAACATCTAAAAACATAACAATACATACATAATTAAAACCAAATTAAATAATTAACCCTATACTAAAATTTATAAAACATTAAAACTGTATCCCATTAAAACCTGATTAAACAATTTAAGCTACAGACTGGGGCGAGGAGCATAAATTAGGCCAAGCCGGCCTGATGGAACAGATACGTCTTTACTTTTTGGCGGAAGGAGCGGAGGTCCATAGTAGTTCTAATATCGGGGGGTAGGTCGTACCAAAGGGTTGGGCCCATCACAGAGAAGGCCCTTCCCCTGGGCGTCGCCCGCTGGCATTGCCTAGCGGACGGCACTCTGAGAAGTCCCTCTCTGTGGGAGTGAATCGGCCGAAGGGATGTTTTGATTTTAACTAGACACCCACAATGAAGTGGCATCTTTTTCTCCTCAATTATGTTTGCTGAAATGAAGAAGCATATCTTACCTGGCAAGGCCAACCCTATTATTAGGCAGGGTGAGATGGCTGCCTCAGGGTGCAGATGCTGGGTGTCTATATGTAAAACCTGGAAGCTCTTATGGCTGTTCCTTCCCCTTTCCCACCACAGTCCTTTCCCTCTCTTGAAGTCAGGAGTGACGTACTGTGCAGTAAGTGGACTCCCTGGTGCTCACAAAGCTACTTCATTTATTGCTCAATGGACTCGCCTAGTATTACGCTGCCAATCAGAAAGAGCAGGTCCTTTGGATTTGCCTAATTTTGTGAGATTTTTTACGCATGTATATGGCTCCCTACCTAAAGCCTTCTGGGTGGGCCTGGCTATAAATTTCAACACAAGCAAATCCATAAATCTTTCTTTGTCATAAAGAGGAGAATGCACGAAATGAGCTATTACCAAGTGCCACGGTTCTTCATGCTCCATTAAAACAGTTCATTTCTGTTTTCTTCGCCGTCCTGTCAATTTTTTATTATACGTAGAAACATCCTAATAGTACATTTGTTTTCTTTCATGGGGATCCTTATGAAACATCAGTTTCATGCAGGGAGATATTAAGCAGCTTCAATGTAGGGGGAAAAAAGTGTCATACAGGTGGTGCTCAAGTTTTGGCCAGAGCGGACTCTTTGGAAAAGACCCTGATGTTGGGAAAGACTGAAGGCAAAAGGAGAAGGAGAGGACAGAGAATGAGATGGTTAGATGCTGTCATTATTGGGGGGGGAGGGGCTGGTGTGCTGTGGGCCATGACTTGCAAAGAGTCAGACACAATTCAGGGACTGAACAACAACAAAAAGTGCTCATTTAACAACTGGCCTATTTAGCAACCATTCAAAGTTGCAATGACACTAAAAAATAATAATAATAATAACTTTACAGCCAGACCACAGACTTAAAACCATTGCAGCATCTCTGCAGTCAAAAAAATCACCATTTTTATGTTTTGTGGCTGGCTTCTAACAATGGACAAAGTCAACGGAAAAGCTGGCAGTCATAAATCATAAATTGCAGTGACATGATGACTTGCTTAACAACTGCTTTCCAATAGAAATGCTGGTCCCAGTTGTAGGGGTTACGTGAGGTCTACCTACCTAGAAGTTACTTTGTGTTCAATGATTTTGTAGTCATCTTAGTGGTTATCCCAATACTTTTTACCGCAGTTATGGTCTACCTCTGGTGGCTCTAGTTACATTCAGTCAAATTCACATACCAGTTTTGCCAATCATTCAGCTATAAGCATGAAGATTTTTTTTCTTTTAAGCGAGATAATGTTGGACATTGGAACAGGACTTACCTTTGCACCCAGATTCCCCCCCACACTCTAGTTTAGGCCTACTTATGACCTTTTTATGAGCTAGCAAAATAGTTTGTTTAGAAATGTTTGCATGTGTGCAGGGAGGAAAAAGCAGAAAAGATCACACTTTGGTGAAACATGTAATCTGCACTCAGAACAAATTCTTGGCAAGCTCAAATTCTCAGAGTGGCAAGAAAGTGGGAAGAGCCAGAAACGGTTCTTTAGGCCCCAGGAAACCAGCTGCAGCTGTTATTTATCCCAAGCAGGAGGTAGAAAGGACTCTCTTGAAGGAAGTGATGCAACCCAGCAGCTAACGGAAGTCCGTCTAATTGAGTTGCAGCCAAGATGAGGTCAAGGGAGACAACCGGAACAATTCTTGAAGCTGCCAAATTCCCCATATGGTAATTTCTGGCTTCCTTAAAATTGCACAAGAAAGGGCAAAATCTTTCCTATGTTGTCCACCATTTCTGAAACACTGAGATTTCAGTTGCAGGACACCACCAAAGAACAAGTGGGAAATCGATAGGACCAGGCATAGGATGAATTGCTCAGTTGTTTCGTTGGCAGCCAATGTAACTGGAGTTGTTGCAGAAGCTGCTAAAGATAAGAACTTTGTGAAGCTCAAGGTCAAGTCTACACTACATGATACTCTAGCTAATCCCTCAGTTCAACTTTTGGAGAAGCTTTAGAGACTAGTGATACAGCACATGCTTTCCCTTTCTCAAGCCTTGCTTGATTGCAATCAGTCAGTGTAAATGGATAAGTGAAGAAGATGCTTTACTATCAATTTTGTAGGAATTGTTTCTGGGAGATGTAAGATGCTACTAACTGAATATTGGGAGAAAGAAAGAAAGAAAGAAAGAAAGAAAGAAAGAAAGAAAGAAAGAAAGAAAGAAAGAAAGAAAGAAAGAAAGAAAGAAAGAAAGAAAGAAAGAAAGAAAGAAAGAAAGAAAAGAAGAGGCCTGCAGTTAGCAGATCCACTGGTTCCTTCCATAAGCAAAAGCTGCACTGGAAAATGAAGCTGATTTTATTCCTGGCTCAGTTTCTGCACCAGAATAAACTCTGAAAATACTGCTTTGCAACAGTTCCTCTCCAATTATGGGGCAAGCAATTAGTGGAAATGCATTGATTGTCTCCTCACCTGGGATTCTTCTCCCCCCAAGCCTAAGTCCCCCATGAAAATTTGCTGCATTTTCTCTGGCCAGTCTGACAAATGGCAAAGCCATTCTGATGGGCAGTGATCAATTATTGTTTTAAAAAGTGTTATTCCCATCTGAAAAAGTAAGGATGAAAGAAAAATTAGAAGAAGGATGTGGTGTCATTTTAGGCCCACTCAGTGACCAGCAGAAGAGGACACTCATTAACAACTCAGAGGAATCAAACAGAATGATGGGGGGGACCCTGGTAGAGCAGAAGAAAGTGACTAACATTAAAATGTTTTGTATCGTGAAATAAGAAATATATATGTGTGTGTGTGTGTTATCTTTTTGAGCTGATCAATAAATAAGTCAGGGAGACTAGGATAGACCTATTTCGAGCTTTTTAGCTCTCATCAGCTAGTCATGTGTCACAAGTTGTGACACAAATATATATATATAATAATTTTACACGGGAAAAGACCCGAATAAACCAAAATCTACATATATATATATATATATATATATATATATATATATATATATATATATATATATATATATATATATATATATATATATATATATATATATATATATATATATATGTAGGTCTTTGGTTGTTCGGGTTTTCTCCCGCGTAGAATTGGAAGTATCTTCACTGTGAATTGTGAAGATACTTCCAATTCTACGCGGGAGAAAACCCGAACAACCAAAAACCTACATACAAACACCCGCGAAAACCTCAGAAAACATATATATATATATATATATATGCTGGCATTGCTTGCTTCGGGTATTTTCCCGCATACCTACACCCGTGAAAATCTACGAAAGCATATATATATTTCTAGACAGAAAGCCAAGAATTACGTTGTGTAATTTTTTAGATATGTGTGTTAGTTGATCAACTCATAAAACTAACACACACACACACACACACACACACACACACACATATATATATATGTTAGTTTTTATGAGCTGATCAATAAATTTAAATTTGAGAGACCAAGATAGATCTATTTCGAGCTTATTAGCTCTCATCAGTTGGCCACACCCCACTGGAATTTGAACCGGGGCTGTAATGAATCCAAGGCAGAAGCCTAGCACTCCAGCCTAATCGGTTTTACCCTGTTTCATCAGCTAATCCAGGAGTATTTAGTATAGATAATTGTTTCCACAACTTCCTGTAAGGGCCCCATTATATATATATATTATATATATATATATATATATATCTCAAAGAGACAGAGACAAGTGAGACTGTTTTCCTAAATGTTTTGTGAGAAAAATTAGACTTTTTTTGCAGCGTTTCTGCCTCAAAGTTTTCCTTTGTGTAGACTGGACAGAGAACTTGTTGTATGCCTCCGGCTTATGAACAAGATAGCTGTTTTGGCACAGTGAAGTGGAAAGCAGAGCCCTTTGAAATGGCAGAGAGACCTTCGCCCACACCCTGAAGAAGGGCTACGGGTTATTATTCCCATCTCCCTTCCAGCTGTGACCAGCCAGTCTGTGGTTTTGTTGGGGGGGGGGGGTTGGGGTTGTCTGTGGTAACAGCTGCCTAAAAGCTAGAAAGTCTTGGGGTGTCCTGTTGCCAGTCCAATTTTGCATCTGGGCCTCCAGTAAAATTAGGGAAGTCCAACACTGGAAAATGAATGCTGATCTAGTAATTGTATCTATTTGTTTAGATACAAGGAGATATATAGGGATTGATTCCCATGTTCTGCAATTTGCAGAACTTCTGAATATATAGAACATCTTTCTTGTCTACAATAAAGTGTTGATTTGTGAGACTTCTGCTGTTAATTGTTTACTGAAAGCGGGTTCAATTTCTGATGCGTTGAAATGCCTGGCATGAGGCCTGAAGAGGCTGGAAGAGACTGGCCAAATGGAGCCTGTGATGTTTCTTATCCTGGACAGCTGCTTCTAGACCTCTATTCTTCCTTCTGTCTCACCCATCCTCCTGTCAAATCAGGCAAACATAGAACATATTTCTAGGCAGGAATAGTCTGTGATCAATCCATATCACTCTTCAATATTAACTTGGCCTAAAAAAATGGACCTGCTACAAAAATGTCATGGTATGCACAAAAATAATGCATTCAAATATTTACAGATGCATTTTTGGATACAACCCAAAAGATACAGATATTTGATTTGCAGATTCTTGCAAATATCAGCAATACCACATGGTCTTGGTGCCTTAAACTGGGTTGGTTAACCATGAAGTACTACCTTCTTGCCTTCCATTTCTTTCTTTTTTATTTTTAAAGCAGATAGATAGATAGATAGATAGATAGATAGATAGATAGATAGATAGATAGATAGATAGATAGATAGATAGATGTAATTTTAAGCATATAATTTAATCTTCATTTAAGTAGAGAATATTTTTGCTGACAGTATCCAACTAGAAAGAATTTGTAGGGGTGGGGGAATCCCCATATTATTATGCCCTAAAAAGGAAAGAGAGCCCTG
Source organism: Rhabdophis nuchalis (assembly GCA_039707465.1). Classification (NCBI taxonomy): domain Eukaryota; kingdom Metazoa; phylum Chordata; class Lepidosauria; order Squamata; family Natricidae; genus Rhabdophis; species Rhabdophis nuchalis. Next base: position 91,975,903 of record CM077648.1, on the reverse strand, counting down.
AACATTTTGTCAAAATGGTGAACATGATTCAAACCTGCCTAGTTTAGATCTTTCTGAATCACATTGTTTCTTGTTGGCATCTTTGAGCAACAATTCAACTTCTGTCCTGTAACTTCCTGTATTTCCGATTCTCCCCATCTCCTTCAGTACACAAGCAAAACAGTAGCATAAAAACAGGATCTGAGCTTTTTGAGAAGTCTCCTGCTGCTAAACTACTGCCTCAAGGTCATGAATATCAATGATATCACAGCCATCTCAGTGGATGCCAGATGTGTGCAGATCCACACGGGCGCACTGAGTAATTTTGCGGAGGAGGAAAGATGGCTGGATTCTAAAGAGTAAATGTATGGACATTTACTCTTTAGAGGAAAGAGGAAATACTCTTTCACTTAGCAATACAATAAATGGACAGAGCTTTGCCTGGAGAGGATTTTCCTCTCAAGAGTCCTGGAAACAGTAGAGCAGCAACTATAAAGTGCATCATGCTTGACTCTTCTTCATAGCTCAACCTTATGGGAATACTAAAACTGCAAGAAAATCCATTGTCCAGGCATAACAATACATTAGGCAATTCTCTTCTCTGAATAATAGAAGTTGATGTGAAGCACAATTCTGTTCCCATAAAAATACGGGGAAAAATAATCTTAGAGACAAATAATATTTGGCATTGGTGTTTTAGGATTGGAATTTTACATAGAGAGGGAGGTTTGCCCTAAAAATAGAGCCTGGAGAGAACAAACATGGAAATTTTGTTTCCCTGGTATGATGAATATTAGGAATAATTGGCTAGTGTTCATTTTTCACTAAAATATTAAACATGGACTTTTTTTAACATGTCTAAATTGTTCTTAGCATCCTTCACTCATATTACATTATTCTGAGCTTAAACTTGATAGATCCACACAGAGGTGGGCTGCTAAGGGTTCGCCCGGGTTCAGGAGAATCTGTAGCTTATGTTATGGCCGGTTCGGAGAACCTCCAAATCTCACTCCTGGCTGGCCCTGCCCACCATGCCCCACCGCTACCACCACACCACTGTTGTAGGAAAAACAGGACTGAGGCAAGCTCTTCAATACAGGAAAGGTTTATTTGTGCACAAGGTTCAGCCTAGGCCAGCCTCAGACCTATTCAGCTTCTGGTGCTTCCTCACCACACCCTTCGCAGTCGTCCCCATGTGGCCCATTTTGGATGTGAGGTAAGTGCAAAGCCCACATGGAAGCTCGGATTGGGGGGGGAAAGGGGCTTCCCAGAAGGCCTCTGGAGCCCAGGGAAGCTTGAGGAAAGCCTCCGGAGCCTGGGGACAGTGAAAACACCTCCCCCACCATGGTGCAGGAGGCTGACTAGACCACACCCACCATGGCCATGCCCACAGAGCAACTGAGCAGAGAACCTGTTGCTGAAATTTATGAAGCCCACATCTGTATGTAGCTCTTCTTTAGTGACTAATCCGGCTTTCTGTCTCCTATTTAAGTCATCTTTTGTTTGGGAATCTTCATTAAGGTTTTACTGTAGCCATATCGGTATCTGCTCTCCTTCTTTTCTCCTTGTTTGCTGTTGTCATTTTAATATTTTTTAGTATAGTCCTTATTGTCATTGTACAAAATAAATACAACAAAATTGGTTTATTACCTTCTGTCCCAGTGTTGAGCTCCTGTTCCCAATAATCTCTTCTCCATACAGTGCAACTTATGACTGTTTTGAACCTATCAAAACTTGATTTTTTTTCTTTAAAGTTCAAGGTACAGACATGATAAGATGGCTTGATTTTCCTTTAAAAATCAAGAACTTCAGCAGTCGTCACTTTTCTCCAATGTTTCTGCCACCTCTACTTCCTCAACAATGTAAACCTTCCCCATTAATGTGAAGTCAAGGATGGCTGAGCCTTTTATGTTTTTCCCATTTCTGAAAGCTGTCAAGACAAGTCAGAAATTTCTTGAAAATGTTGCCTCCCAACACATTTTGATTATTGAAGAACCCTAAACCTCTTTTAAACAAACACCATTTTGTTTTTTGAAAGCATTATTTACAAGTTGACTAGATGGTAAATAATTAATGGAACATAATATATTTTTATTTGTTTGTTCATTTATTTATTAAGGAGACCTAGTGGCATAGCGGGTAGAACCCAATATTGCAGTCAAACTCTGCTCACAGCTCAGAATTCTATCCTGATAGGGCTCAAGTTTGACTCAGCCTTCTATCCTTCCAAGGTCAGTAAAGTGAGGACCCAGATTGTTGGGGACAATATGCTAACATTGTAAACTACAGTATGAACTGTAAAGAAGGGATAATTGTCAGTTGACCTAAGTCCTAAAAGTTGTCCCAAAGGTGCTTTTTCAAGAGGCAGCTGGACTTTGTGAGTTTTCTTTGAAGATACAGTATTTCACTTCTCATCCAAGAAGCTTCTTCAGCTCTCAAGAAGCTTCTTGGATGAGAAGTGAAATGTCTTCAAAGAAAAAACCAGAAAGTCCAGTTGTCTCTTAAAAAGCATCTTTGGGCCAACCATGACCTGGATGACTGAGAATCTCCATAGACATCCTAAAGGTTGTTGTGTTACATTCCCAATCCTTGCTTTTGGAAGATAACACTTCATGAGCCAATAGTTTCTGACTCAGGTTCAACATTGCTTTTATTTGATTTGAAAAGATGAACTGAATACAAACTTCTGATTAGAGAGAGAATGTATTAAGGACTCTCTAAGTAAAATCCTATTAGCTCCCCCTAATAGGACTCAGTAGGTTCACTCTTTTGGATCTGGCTACTTTATATTCTAATAAGCACCTATTTAAAAGATGACGTTGTCACTCTTTATAGCTGATAAATTGTTCTTAATATTCCCTGTCCAGTTCCTCAATGAGCTACTATATTTTCTTAAAGAAACAAAAATGCATTATAATATCTTGATGCTACAGGTACCACAGATACTACAGCAAAAACTAATCTGCTGTGGCCTAGAGGTGGAGCTCTCGCCTCCCAATCAAGCGGTTGTGAGTTCAGTCCTAGGTAGAGGCAGATGTAGGGTCTCCTGCTTGGGCAGGGGGTTGGACTAGATGACCTGCAAGATCCCTTCCAACTCTGTTAATCTGTTAAAATCTGTTAAAAAGGCCCTGCTCCCTCTCTGAATACATGCCCTCTGCTATCACTCCCTGACAATGCTAGTCACTATTTGGGGAAGAAAATGATGTCTAAGAATACAGTGGGAAGTTCTAATTAGATTAGAATAGAATAGAATACAATAACAGAGTTGGAAGGGACCTTGGGGGTCTTCTAGTCCAGGGGTCTCCAGCCTTTGCAACTTTAAGTCTTTAAGCTTTGCTGGCTGGAGAATTCTGGGAGCTGAAGTCCTTCAGACTTAAAGTTGCAAAGGTTGGAGACCCCTGTTCTAGTCCAACCCTCTGTACAGGCAGGAAACCTTATACTATTTCAAACAAATAGTTGTCCAATCTCTTCTTTTAAATGTCCAGTGTTGGAGCATTCACAACTTCATATCACAAGTTCATATCAGTCTTCTGAGACTTCAGCGTTGTGTGTAAGTGCATTAGGTTGTTTTAATGCCTCAAATAAGCTCATTAAAATATTATTCAACCGCACATCTTAAAAATAGTCTGTTACCTGATACTGAATGCATGAAATTGCCCAGAAGAGCAGCTGCTTGAACTGGTCTATTGCAATGATAATTACTTCTTTTTGGATAAAAGGCAAAGGGGTCATGCGCATTGCAATCCAACCCCTGGATAAGAACATATCCCACTCCTTGCCCTGCAAAAAGAAAATAGCAACGCATACACGCTGTGTGGAAGAAACTTGGACGTCTTATTTTTGTGCACAGATTGTCTCTCGCTCGATTGGATGTGTGACTTATGAGTCAGCTAATAAAGGTGAAAAAACATGTTTCAGTCCTTTGAAATGAAAAATAGGCTAGTCGTTTGTCCTACTTAGCAAAGGCCCATCGTCTCTATTGGAATAAAGCTCCCTAAAAGGAGGGAGAGAATTGCTCCTTACTTTACCCATCTATTCTGAGCCCAGGGGCTACAGTTTGAGCTGGCAAAAATGCTACCTGGTTGCAGTCTTTTCCTTTATTAAGCATGCTACATTTTGTTCACGTTTCAGTATGCCAGTATGTATAAATGAACGCATACAGGTTTATGCAAATCAATCTCTGGGGGGGGCTGATCCTTTTTTTTTTTTTTAACATTGCACTCTAAGATAGCTATATATCAGTGGTGGGTTCCGGTTCCCGGTGCAACCGATACAGTGCAACGGGGCTGGGTGTCCACCACATACAGTGCAACACATACAGTCCACCACATACAGTGCAATGGGGCTGGGTGTCCACCACATACATGCGCGCAGAACACACACAGTGCATGTATGCATACTTACCACCCGTGACTCTCCACGATGCTCCAGCTGCTTGGCAGAGCATTGCACAGGCGCTGTATGCTCCATATGCATGTACGGAAGCCCCGATTGGCTCAAATACAGGTAAGGAGGGCGGGCCCTCCAGAACACCGTACCGGAACAGTATCTGGTGCTCCCATAAGGCACCGGTACGCCCGTATCGGGGCATACCGTCGTATCCCACCACTGCTGTATATGTATCAGAGGTGGGTTCCTACTGGTTCGGACCAGTTTGGCCAAGTAGGTAGTAACTCAGCCTGCCACATCCCCGAACCAGTTCTATTGGTGGTGCCATAGGCGCCACCATCTTGTTTTGGGCTTCTGTGCATACGCAGAAGCATTTTTAGTACTGTATAGGCGTGCATTGTATGCATCAAGTGCATGCGCACGTTGCACGAATCAAGCGTGTGCGCGCCCGAAGTGTCTCCCTGAATGAACCAGCAGTAGAAGAAGCCGGAACCCTCCCCTGGTATGGATTATATTTGTTCATTCATTTGCTCAAAGTACATAGCGTCCCATTTCTCTTTTGTGACTCTGGGCACCTTACAATTAAAACATAAATACTACCCAAAAAGTAAAATATCCCAAAACATGAAATGGCATGAGAATTGTATTTGTATTTTCTGCATCTGCATTCTGTATTTTCTGTATCTGCTTGTTCAGCATTGGCAGAGCTGTTGATAACACCTTGCTCGTGCTGAGAAGGCTAAATTTATCTTTTACTGGAAGTAAATATATACCTCAGATTCAAGCTGCCCCTTTCTCCTGCTTTACCACTGCACTTGAAAGCAAAGTTCAGCGAGCTCAGGCCAAGGGCTGGACAGTTCCAGCTATTGCCACAATAAATGAAGTGGAACATGATATTTTAAAACTTCTTTCCATTCCCTCTTTCACGCAGCTATCTTTTCATTGTTATTGTACCAGATAATGCTTCCTTGAATTATCTTGGATGAATTTAATATAGCTAACAATAAACCAAAATGAAATGGAATTGAAAGTAAAATATGCAACCACATTGCTCCTTCCTTCATGTGAGTTGCTATTAATTTACTGTAGATTTACACAGGGCTTACAACTCATCCTATGTGACAAATGACTCACACAGGGCTTGTTCCAAACTATGGTCTTGGTCCTATTTCCTGAGTGGTTTTGTGGTATGTTTTTTAGGCAATCAGAGGTTCTATTTGCTGTTAAGTACTATAGAATATGTTTCAGATTAATGATGTTACCAGTGTTGTTTGTGAAAGGCTATTAGGAATACAGATTTATATAAGCAGTGTGGAGGTTTTTCTATCAGAATTCCAGAATTGACTAGAGAATGACAAAACTATTTCTGGTTCTCTGATGGAGGACTGAAACAACTAGAGAATGGCCAAAGCATCACAAAATAATGTGAGAGCATTTCATTGTTTATTCCAAGAGAGTACTAAGTAGGAACACACAATTGTCTTTGAAGATCTGTATCCAATGCACAGCAGCAAAAGAAGTACAGTTCAAATATAGATTCATTCAGAAATGAGATACAAACAAATACGGTAAATAGAGCGGTGATTAAAGTCTTCCCTGCAGGGCTGTTGTCATCCAAAACATATTATTTTTGTAACATACGCTATTTCTCCTAGAGTTTTACTATGCATGTTCTTTATATCTGTGTGACCTTAAAACTTTAGATAAATACTTTCCCCCTTTAAGAAAAATCAGTACAATTTAGAAATCTCCTGATTCCAAATTACTCTGGGCAGCTCATAATTTTAAAACTAGGAACAATAAAGCAATAGATCATAAGCATCCAGAAAGCAAATCACATATTTAATTAACCAACTGCCCAGGGGTGGATTTCAAATAATTTTACCACCGGTTGGCCGTATAGTGAAACTGTGAGCGTGTGCATGCGCATGCTTGCTTTGTAAGTGAATGGGCTTTCCACACATGCGCTTTGCTCACGCCCACAGCTTGCATGCATGCGCACAGCTTAGGAAATGTGGCTAAATAGGATGACATAGAGCCGGGGCAGGTTGGCCGACCCACCCGCAAGTCGCCACTTCCAGTTCGGCTGAACCGGTCCGAACCGGCTGAATACCACGACTGCAATTGCCCCGATTTCATATCAACTGGGAGAGTATGATTAGCAATTCTGGTAGAGATCAGGATATTTTTTTTATTTCCCATAAAAAATAAACGTATGAAAAAAGGGTGAGAGGTGTTGACTAGTGCTTAGCTCACTGAAACACAAGCATGTATATCAAAGATACATTGCTAAATGTAGATGCATATATCATGCTTAGCGTACATGTAAAAAACTCTTAGGATGCTTGCAAAATTATGAGATTTCCTCTTGTGTGCAGAGCTCTTGATGGCATAACATCCTGGAAAAGTGAGGTATCTGGACAAGCCCACTTCCCAAGAGTGCCTCCTCCTGGGAAAACCAAGTTTTACAATACTTCCAAACTCCATCCTTAAAAAGCTCTTTGTTGCTCGTCTACCCACACTTTCTCTACAATTTTCATCCTTGGCAGCTTAGACTCCCACAAACTAAGCCATTAACAGCCCAAAGGAGGAGGCAAATAATGGTGACAAATAAATCAGGTTGTTGAAGTTGATGACATGATCCCACTATAGATACCAGGATATGCAATTAGCAATGGGAATGACCAAGTGTCCTGTTATAAATCGGTTATATATTAACCCCAGGAATGTGTTCAACAGTATTGAATCTGATAGGGTGCTTAACCCTGTGTAGAATCTAATGGGTTTTTAAATTTTGTACTGTGCTTTTTGTATGTATTTTAATTTCCTGTGTGCCGCCCTGGGTCCTTTTGGAGAAGGGCGGGATATAAATTTAATAAAATAAAATAAAATAAATAAATAAATAAATAAAAATAGAATAAAAGAAAAGAAAAACAGAAATGCATCCTTAAAGTCATATTAAGATAATAAAATAATAATTATTAAGATAATAACAGATACAAACTTGGCTGGGGAATGTCCAAATCTGATTAAATAAATATATGTCCTATGACCACTTTAACTCTGATGTGAGTTCTATGCCATCATTGTCTGGATGTACATAATACACAGCTACATACTAAAGTTTACAGCAGCTGTGTTTATCTAACACACGGAGCCAAAATCATCATCTAGCACAGCATATTGCGTGATTCAGGCCGTGCTTTTTTATTTGGTTCAATAGCTTCATAAATGAGTTGCAGTTAAGACCAAAGTTTGTGTTCCTCAAGGAAAGTCTGAAGAGTCTCTCATTGCTTTGGTATTTCTCCTGAAATAAAAAGCTAGCTTAGAGGTTGTGATTAGGAGTTGCAGAATAGTGATAATGCAAGCTTCTACAAAGAAAATCTAGGTTAGAAGAGCGCACAGAGTTAGTCAGAAGGGCAAGGCAATAACTAGTCCTTCTCCTACTTTTTTGGCTACTTTTGGTCATTAATAGTTTCTAAATGAAATTCTTTGAAAAGTTTACTAGAATTGTAAAAGCTTGGGGAAGGGACATATAATGGGTTTTTTGTTTTTGTTTTGCAGTTGGATAGATCATTTTTTCTGACCTGGGAGCCACCTTTGGCCAAAACATTCATCTGAACAATGACCACTGTTTACTACTTCCTTCCATGCCCCATATAATTGTAGGGCTACAGTGCTGCTTTTTAAATCCAGTCCAGCTCACTTTAAAGAATTACTACGATCCATTTCCACTTATATGGTAGATCACCTAATTTAAGTTTGAAATTTGAGTGATTTATTACTGATTAAACTGGTTGCATGCATAAGCTGAAATGCTTGTCTCTGAAATTCTAAATATCTCCTTGTTTTAGTAGAAAGAATGTACAGTGCTACCAAGTGAAGACTTACAATTGTAAATCAATTGTCATGTAATAATCACAAGACAGAGTTTACAGATCTTCTGACATCACTTCAACCTAATCTCTGCAAGTTCAATTATTATTATCAAGTAGTATGTCACAGACTGATGTGACTTGTGAATCAGTTTTTATTGTCCCCTTACATATCTCTTTTCAGATTATTATTATTATTATTATTATTATTATTATTATTATTATTATTATTATTATTATTATTTATTCGATTTATCGATTAGATTAGTATAGGACAGGAGTCTGCAAAGTTGGCTCTTTTAAGACTGGTGGACTTCAACTCCCAGAATTCCCTAGCCAGCTATGCACCAGTCTCCTGATATAGGAGAATTCACGTAGTACTGGCAGCTTTTTGGAAGCAAGAAAGCCAAGCTACTTTCTTTCCACATACGTGGAATAGAGGTGCTAACGTCTAAAGGGGTTTGTTGGGTTTTGGATTTTGGCAGCATTATGATTTATACATCATAATTTAGTTGCTGGTATTACTTGTGGCTTATTCTGCAAATCCTGATTAAAACAATCCTTAGTAGACAATACAAGATACAATACAAGATACAATAGCAGAGTTGGAAGGGACCTTGGAGGTCTTCTAGTCCAATCCCCTGCCTAGGCAGGAAGCCCTATACCATTTCAGACAAATGGCTATCCAACATCTTCGTGAAGACTTCCAGTATTGGGACATTCACAACTTCTGGAGGCAAGCTGTTCCACTGATTAATTGTTCTAACTGCCAGGAAATTTCTCCTCAGTTCTAAGTTGCTTCTCTCCTTGATTAGTTTTCACCCATTGCTTCTTGTTCTGCCCTCAGGTGCCTTGGAGAATATTGACTCCCTGTTCTTTGTGGCAACCCCTGAGATATTGGAAGACTGCTATCATGTCTCCCTTAGTCCTTCTTTTCATTAAACTAGACATACCCAGTTCCTGCAACCATTCCTCATATATTTTAGCCTCCAGCCCCCTAATCATCTTTGTTGCTCTTTTCTTTGCACTCTTATCTATTGGTGTGGGTTCACAATATGAACCCACACCAATAACCACAATGAATGGATTTTACGGCTCTCATTAGGGCAAGCTACAATAAACAAAGGGATTCAGTTGGAACTGCTCTGCCAAAAAACAATCTTGTCCCTACCTTTGCACACGTTCATTCCTTGTATCGCTTGACAACTCTTTGTCTGAAATCCAAATTTATAAACGTGGCAGGGCGGAGACTGCAGATGGATAATCTAGTCTTGGCAGGCCATGCAGATGACACTTTGAAGGCAAAACTGAGGCGACGCTGCAATCAAAAGCTGCATTGTGGTGAAGTCCCTATCTGCGTGTGAGACTCTAGGCGATATTGTCTGATGGAAAAAACTGCACCTTCTTCATCGTATGAGTCAGGCCTGCCTTGCTATCCTGACTAACACCTGGATAGCAAAGTGAGGCAAGACTCTTTCAGGCGCAATTTCTCCTGAGGCCATAAAATTGTCTCTTTGGTTTCCTTTTTTGGCTTTGCTAAACTTGTTTAGTCCTCAAGACACTTCTACAGGGACTAAGGTAGAAGAAAGAGTCAAGAGAAAAGGATAGTTTGTTTACAAATTCGACCAAGAAGATAATTAGACGATTATTCCCACAAATGTCAAAAGGCATGAGATTGCATTACTATTGGAAAGATACAGATTGATAGATGAAAGCGTATGATTTAAAATTAGTTAAACTTAGTGAAATTTAGTGACAATAGATTATGGGTAACGATAATGATAATAATGTATAAGTATGTATTGGTTTGGCAAGAGGTAATTGGATATGAATACTAAATTGTACTTATGAAAGGAAGATTAGACATTTTTATTATATATTTATTTTTTTATTTATTTTATTCAATTTATATCCCGCCCTTCTCCGAGAAGACCCAGGGCGGCGATATATAAAAGTTAATAAAGAAGAATTAAGTTAAATTTAGTTAAGCTTTGAGTATTAGGAGGGAGGAAATGTTATGATAATGGATATTGTCAAACAAATGAGGAATAATGATAACAGTGCATACATATGTATTGGTTCAACATAAGGAAATTGGATGTAAATTATAAACCAATTTCATTGTAATTTTATTACAATATTATTACAATGACAATAAATATTATTATTATTAAACAGTGATTTGGAAAGGAGGATTAGAAATTTTATTATTAAATATTAATGATTTTTATCTAGAATAGGACATAAGAAAGTTATTGGAGGATATTAGAAATAGCTAATGAAGTACCAATATGTGGTTATGTTTCAAAATTTTGAATATTTTATGAAGAAGGGCGTTTAAACAATTATAGTCAAATGAAAATTGAGGTATGATGATGGTAATATGTATAAATATATCTGATTTAAAATATTTGATTTGATATGAATTATAAGTGATGACCGTGGAAGAGATGAATGAAAGTTTTTTGTAACCCACTGATACACTTTCTACAGTATGTAAAGAAGGAGGATTTTATGTGTTGTGTTTTGTTTGAAAAAAATAAATAAAAAAATATTAAAAAGAAAAGAAAAGGATAGTTTGCTTGATATTATTTAAAATGGCATAAGGATTACTCTACTCAAGTTTTTAATGGAGGTACAGATTGGACATATACAGTGATTTTGTGAGTAGCTGAGTCTATTGCTTGCCACTCAAGAACAAATTAATTCTGTGCTACTTTTCAAATGTTGCCATATATTATACAGCTTTAAACATCCATTGTGATTTAACAGATAAATTGTACTGAAAGAGAAACAACTGTCATAAAATCCAGTTTGCATGCATTCATAGCATACCAATAGCAATTTCACCACTTGTATGGGCCCCTCTGAACCTGCCCTTAGGAATTTAAAGCTTATTTCAACCCATTCCAAAATGGATCCCTCCAGAATGAATTACAACTCCCATTATTTCCAGACATTTTGAAGGCAAAAACTTGGCACAAAGTTGGAGAAGGTTGCTTTATCTAATGCTGGGTTTGGACATTTATAAGTCTAATGAAATAGTTGGAGCCGAACCATTCTTCTATCTGACAGATGTGACTTCAGCTTGTTGTAATAAGCTTTAAAAGTTAAATGTTGTGATTTGATAATCTATAGTCCCTTCCACCAAGCATTGGCTGCTGTGTCACCACTCCCTAAGTCCTGGCCAGATTTCAGGATAATTTGATTATTTGCTTTTGATGCACATGTGGCTGAAGTTGTGGAATCTATGCATGCATAATTTAGTTGGGCAGGCTAAAAGCCAGGTTGTTCTGTCCCTGGAGGGAATAATGGAGAGGGATAGAAATATATTTTTAGTGAAGTGGGATTGGGCCCAGGCTTGTCTGCTGATGTGGAATAGCTGCAGTCATTAAAAGACGATGGACCATAGCTATGATGTCACATAGGCAAGTCCCATCTCAGGTTGTCATGGGAGTGGGTGGTAGAGCAAAGACAAGAATATTGACAAAACACGGAGAATCTAAGACAGTAACAAATCATTTCCAGAAGTCATCACATTCAGTGAATCCATAACATTGTTTAGAACCCTATTTAGGCCAGAATTATTCTCAGATAGCTAGTATAATGAGGAATTATTAGACTTTCCAGTAAAGCTACAGGGAAAAATCCTAAATTCACATATTCTACTCTTATAATATGTCCTTCCAGATATGTGTCAGAATTACGTTTCCTGTGTTCTGTCCTATTCAACAAGTGAATGCAATGGGTACTATATGGGTTATAGCATAGTAATATCTGAAGGGTCTTAAGTTATGTACCAATCTCCTATTATAATTCAACTAAGCATATACTAAGACTTGTTGTTAGTTACGAAGTCATGACTGATCCATGGTGACCCAATGGACAACGTTCCTCCAGGCCTTCCCATCCTCTACCATCCTCTGGAGTCCATTTAAGCTCCTGCCTACTGCTTTGGTGACTCCATCCAGCCACCTCATTCTCCATCGTCCCATTCTTCTTTTGCCCTCAATCTTCCCCAACATTAAGATCTTCCCCAGTGAGTCCCTCCTTCTCATTAGGTGGCCAAAGTATTTGAGTTTCATCTATAGGATCTGGCCTTCTAAAGAGCAGTCAGTGTTGATCTCCTCTAGGACTGACCGGTTTGATAGTAAGACTAAGCATATACTACTGAGACATCCAAAACCATTTATTTTCCTTTCCTTCATTGAATTCTAGGTTGTAAGCAAAAAGACAGAGGTAAGACCAGTGGCCTTCAGTCTTTAGTGAACAGTTAATAAGCAAACATGACCAAGTCCAAGAAAATGTAAAATCATCATGTGGTTTAACTTCAAACAGTTGTAGGGCCAGATGTTTATATGGTTGTCTTCAATTTACAAGGAATTCGAAATAAAAAAGTGGCTTCTATCTTACGGCTAGCCTTCTAACCTTTGTTCCAGAGATGAATAACCTCATAGGTCTACTAAAGAGATGTGTTCCAATATGAAAAGCAGAAAGATGACATGGATTGGGAAAAAAAATACAATGCCTCATTTCCTTGGCTTAAAAAAGAAACAAGGGTGTGTGTGTGTGGGGGGAAGCCCTCACAATTGTAGCCAAGGAGAATCGTACAGTGCTTGGATCTTAATCTTTGCAGCACACATTGACTTAATGAGTAATGAAACAGTCTCGGCTGTTCAGTACCTGCGAGAGGTGCTCAGGAAGCAGAGCAATGACTAAAGCAGACATTAGTAAAGGCTGAGTCATGGCAACCTCACCATCTGTCCTCAGAGGCAAGCAAGGGGAATTCTGATATTCTGAAACCATAAATCAATCTACCTGCGTGGTGAAAAGGAATATTACATATTCTATTTTACACTATTAAGGGAATTGCTTGAAAGAGGGTAAACCTTTAGTAGAAGGGTATTTCCTTTCTATTGCACATTATACCTTATGTCACCGATCTGGAAAAATGTACACAGCTGTCTGGGAATGTGACTTCACTCCTTCTGATATATCTCTCCTTTCCTTCCTTCCTCTTGGCTAGTTGCTTTATCCTCGTGCTGTGGGCATTTCTAAGATTAGGTGAGGTTGTTTCCAGCCATTCAGAAATGCCAAGGTGCCTCTCTCTGCAGTTCCCCATCGGTCCACAAGAGGAAGGGAACTTTGGTTGACGCTTGTAGTCCTGAATGCCAGTTTCTTTCTGTCCAAAAATGTATTTTAAACGAAATATATAAGACTTCTTTGGCCCCAGGAGGGCATGGAAAATAGGAAAGCAATTTCATTTGACATTGGGACCGATGCCAAAGGCTGTCCTTGATTGTATTGCAATTTTTCCTTCAACGATTGTTCAAGCCAAAAATATGGCAATCTGGTCTAAGTATATGGTACATTTAAAAGGACTTGGAAAAAATCTGTCAGCTTTTAATTGGATGCTGGAGGATTTTTTATTTTTTGAGATTTGTATTTGTGTTGAGTGGCATTTTGTTTTTAAAAGTTTTAGCAATTCTATTACATAAACTGAAATATAGGTCAGCTTTCCCTGCAACAAGGTTTTCAACGCCTCTGAAGGCACCGTCTGGCGAAGGCTGATGCACAAGGGGACAGTTGAGTAAACAGGTTTCATATTGTGCTCAGTCATATTTTCTTTGAAGCTTGAAAAAATCATAATAACTCAATTAACACATCATACAATGTCATAAACCATGATTTACAAATCAAAATAGTTAGGTTCACACAGCCCATTAAACCAAAAGAAAACCATAAAATGACACTTTACATTAGGGTAGAATGGTGATATTATATATAGTTATTTATTTTTAAAATCTAACACTTTAACTCTCAGCATCCTTTTTTAGTTATAGAAATTGGGTGGGGTGGGGAGAATGGGTTAGTCTAGGGTGGCAAAAAACCAGGAATCATCTGATAGCACTTTTTTCAGCTAACAAATTTTATTAAAGGTATAAGCTTTCATCTGATACATAGATCTATCTGTTTTTTCTTCAAACCCCCATAATCAGCCTGATACCAGTTTAAATCTTATATCAATCTAGAAACTCTTATGTATGAAGAAAGCTGCGGCTGATGAATGCTTCAGCTTTTTCATAAAATCTGGCAATTGGGAAGATGCTCCCATACTCCTTCTCATTATAAGTTATGTTTCCTGGGGCTACTGGAAATTGAAGTTTGAAAAAACAGGAGAAGAAGGGGGGGAAAGCACATGGGGTATGTATGTATGTATGTATGTATGTATGTATGTATGTATGTATGTATGTATGTATGTATGTATTATATTTTATTAAATCATCTCTTAAATCATCCATTAAATCATCCCTTAAAAATCTAACATATATATATATATATATGTGACTGTGTCACAACACCCTGGTAAGCCCCAAATAAGGGAGGAAGCAAAGTTGCTTTCCTTTTCTGTCTTTCGGCTCATCAGAAAAAAATATATTTGGGGCTTACCAGGGTGTTGTGACACAGCACATATACTTGTTCCCATGGCTCAGCTAATCAGGATGAGAGCCTGTGGCCTAGTGGCAATTACAACTGCCTTACATGTAAAATGACCCAGTAAGGGTATGGCTAGCTGATGAGAGCTAAATAGCTTGAAATAGATCTATACTAGTCTCCCTTTATTTATTTATCAGCACAAACACAACATATATATGTATGTGTATGTATATATGTGTGTGTGTGTACATGTGTATATATATATATCATATCATATCAAGTTAAGCAAACTTTTTCTGAAAAGAAGAAATGGCTCACCTAGACTAGATAGGCCCAGATCAAAAATTTCTCAAGCTGTTATTTGCCTGCAACCCAAAAACGCACTTGCAACTCAGTTTGGAGTTCCATGTAAGCAGATGTCATACTCATTGAGTTGTTGGCCACATCATTCATTCCAGATTGCTCCTTGCAAGTCAATTATGGTCCCTTATCAAATAAATAAATTTTGTCACAGACAAAATGTTTGATCAAGTCTTGCCTTTTTATGTTTCCATCCTAGCTAAGACCTTTATTTATTCATGATCAACTCACTGATGGGGTCTATCATTTTCCACTGCTATAGACTCAGCTTGTGGTTAAAGGGCAAAATGGTTGAATATGAATGCAGAAATGAGGGAAGTGTGAAAAGTAGCACCTACTCTTTGCACAGGCCTGGTTTCTCCCAAACTTTATCCAAAATAGGAGGGTTCTATGGCAACAAGGTCACCTGGGAAAATCATCTTTCAGCACTTCGCACACACTTCTTTGTAGAAAGAGACAAATTTGCAAAGCAGGAGCAGAGCCAATGTGGTTTGTCACAACATGTTCAGAACAGGAGGGTCCCTTTCCTTCTACTTCATTTCTAATGCAATCTTTCTTACAAAGGCTCCTAATACCAATGAGAGTGTCCAATGTTCCCTTTTTGGTTTTATAATCTTTCCTACTTGTTATCTCTCTACAGCTGTCTTTTAGGCAACTTTTTCATGTAGATTCTAAATCATATGCATGTGAATACAGTATATTATTCAAAATCCTGTTTCATTGCCAGCAAACGCGATCCCAAGTAAAGATGGCTTCTGAAACATGTGTAAATTGTGCAACAAAATTGGGGGATTATTATACAGGTGTGTAACTCTACATTTCAGTTCTATTTTGAATGTATATCTGTCAACAGCTTGGCCTCCCTAACCATCAAAGAATCCTAGCAATCTTCGTTTGGTGAAGAGTCCGTATTTTAATAATTGAAGGATGTCTGGTCTCTGTTAACATTTTATTTATTTATTTATTTATTTAATTAGATTTCTAGACCGCCCCCTCTCCCCGAAGGGACTCAGGGCGGTGTACAGGTAAAATTAAAACTATCAAAACCACAACAATACATATAAACTAAAATTGAATTAAATAATCCCCTGTACAAATTTATAAAAATTAAAACTAGACCCATAAAACCGAATGAAATAATTTAAAATTACAGATTGAGGCGAGAAGCATAAAGTTAGGCCAGGCCGGCTAGATGAAACAAGTGAGTTTTGAGTTTCTGGCGGAAGGAGCGGAGGTCCGTGGTCGTTCTAATATCAGGGGGAAGGTCATTCCAGAGGGTCGGGCCCATCACAGAGAAGGCCCTTCCCCTGGGCGTCGCCTGCTGGCATTGCCTAGTGGACGACACCCGGAGAAGTCCCTCTCTGTGACTTTACAATTACAATTACATTACAATTCCTAAGATTCCCTTGGAAGAAAAGAGACATAAACCAAAAGGAATATAGGCAAAAAGGAATAATTTGTAAAATTAATACGTAATGCAGCATCACATTTTTCTTGTTCAGCTATACGCCAGGAGAGTGGTAAGTAGTATAACAGTATAATAGTGCACTGCCTTAGAATAGGGGAAACTCCAGGGCAAATCCCTACTCATATACAGTATTTATTAGGTAGCTAATCTCCATCTCTCATAATGAAGATATCCTGCACCTTAAATTCTCAGAAGTATAGAGGAGATTGCATCATCTTTTTTCTCCCATGAGCTATTTTAATCACTAGGGAAACAACATAAGTAGGTACAGGAAGGGAAGGGATTTTCACACACCATCCTTGTATCTATTTCTTCTCTGTCTTATTGTTAGTTTAATGAGTTTCTGTGTTTAAGAGACAAAAGAGAACTTCCTATTTTTTTCTCAATTCAAGATGTAACAAGGTTTTACTGTCCTATGTATTGCTTAATAAATTTAACTGCTTCAAATATAATGGATAACATTCATTAGTAGCCGGATGCAGCCCACACTCAAGGCAATTATAGTATGGGCAATTTTATTTTTAGCATGGTGTTCTAAAATTTAATTATTCAGTATCAACCAATCAACTCATTATTATGGCGATATATCAGAATAAGCGACTCAGTATTGTTTGTACTCTGGATATGCCCAGTTGCCCATCCTATAACAAGAGCGCCTGCTGAATTCCAATTTTCAGCCGAGGAAAAAGATAAGTACAATTCATAATCTCCCACATCTTTCTGAAATATCACCTCTGATATTGTAGAGCTGTACCAAACGTGGTGGCAAGCACATTCCCACATTTGTCTCTCAACCTCCGTTTTCCATTGGAGAGAAAGTCTCAGCAGCTGGTGCACTGCAAATTGCATGAGCAATGCAATTGCCCCAGTGGTGTGAATTTGCTGTTTGTAGGGATGGTTTGCAACCCCAGAGTGCTGTGGTTAATAAATATGCCTAAAGGCTCCATGAGTTGGGCTCATAGACTCACATAACCCCTCACAAGTGGAAGTGGGTGCAAAACAGCTCCTAAGAGTGCTCTCTGAGCTTGGTTGTTTTCTTGCAGATATGTCATTACTCAAACTAGGTAATATAATCAGTGCTGGAATGATGTTACCTAGTTTGGGTAATGAAACTTCTGCAAGAAAACACCCAAGCTCAGACCAGCACCAAGGATCCCCCATTTCACCAAGGACCCGAGCTACAAATATTCTCCTTTATTGGTAAATAAGTCCTCCTGCTGCCTATGGAGTCTCTGACCACGTATCAACTCTCTGCGTAGGGCAGGGATGCCCAAACTTGGGAACTTTAAGACTTGTGGTCTTCAACTCCCAGAATTCCCCAGCCAGCATAGCTGGCTGGGGAATTCTGGGAGTTGAAGTCCACAAGTCTTAAAGTTCCCAAGTTTGGACATCCCTGGTGTAGGGCATCCTGCAGTCTATATTTCTTAGTCTGCTCTCAAGTCTGTCAGTCTATCAGACAACCATTTGTTTGGAACACAGGAAAGCCTAAAATGTCCAATTCTTTCAATCCCGTTCTTGCTCTAAGGTTCTTCAGAGTTCTCATTTTACTTCTGTCTCTAAGATGGCAGGAAGCCTTTCCCATGATGAGCTTCTGCTGTGCATCATTTTCCTGGCTTCCTGCAGATCATTGGGCTTTTGTCCCAGGTCAAATCTGTTGCTGCTGCTGCTGCTGCTGCTGTTTCCCCACCTTCCATCTTCACTCCCTCTTTGGGCCCAGGGAGAATGGGTGTGAAAAATTCCTGGCCCAGCTTCAGAGAAGAAGCCTGTTCAGGCAACAGCAGTCAGGAGTACACGTTGGGGCTGCTCTGAATTCCACTTCCAAGAGGCAGAAATGGGAGTAGAGCCAAAAGGGACTTGTCAGCTGGAGAGGGAAGCACCAGACCACCTCCCCTAATTTCTTCAATGTCCATGCAGAGCCTCAGACTTTCAGCAAATCAGGTTCAAGAAGAAGCCATGGGAAAGGCTGGGGGAAAATAGCATAGATCAATTTATTGTAGAGAGCAGGCAGGAGTTGAAGTACAAAGATGAGGAATGAAAGCAGAGAAATAGATACATGCCTAGGAGGGGGTCTTCAGTGCATCCAGATGGCAAAGACAGCTGTGAAATGAAGACATCACAGGCAACAAGGTTTGCATAAGATAAATGAATTCCTTTTATTCGGTCCCTGGATATGTGTCAATTGGCAGATGATTAAAATGATAGAACTCAAGTCTCAATAATATTTATCCGATTCATGCTGATGCTATAATCCATGGTAAAATGTTAGTCCCATTTCTTTACCTGAACTAGAAGCAGCAGCCAGTTAAGCTGCCATTTCTGAATATTTTTCTTACTCCTGTCAATAAAATAACTTAATTGGGGATATAAGGAAAAGGTTCAGGGATTCCATGACAGAACTGGACAGAATTCAGACTCTCTTGATCTGCTCCACAGTGCAAACGCTGATATAAAAGGCATTAAGAGAATTCTGAACTGAAGAATTAGTTTAGTTATCCAAAGTAACCAAAACTTTCCATATGAAAATCAATTTGTGGCTAACCTCTATTTTCTTCATTTCAGCATGATTTTTAGGGAGAACCATTATCCTGCTGATCTTCTAACAACTACTGGCATGAATATGAGTTGCAGATCAGTAGAATACAGTGACTTTTGATAGCAGGTCTTACCCTGGCCATCAAAGCTGGTGCATTTGGCCAGTATCCATCACTAAAATGCTGACAATTGCAATATAAACACTTAATATAGAAGGGCCAAAAAGTACATAGAAGAATGTTTTGAGATCACAATCTAAAGCTCTACTGTGGTACAAGGATTAAAAGAATGGAGAACATAGCACTGTATAATCTATTATTGTACCTTAACTTTCCTGAACCTAATACTCCTGCTGTCTGGGGATAACTACAGCAGTAGTCCAACACATCTGAAGGTCATTAAGAGATGGAGAAAGCTGATGGAAGTGGAAAGATGTGGGTCAGAAAAGTAGTATTAGCTATACTATATTTATTCATTATTCTTGACCTCTAATCCCAGACGGTAACAAACCATTCAACCTTACTCCCTTGGAGGAAAAAAAATCCCATGGCATTTCAAGTATTGTCTAACTAGCTTTTTCAGGTGCTTATAGAATTTTACATGTCTCTAAGTCATGGGGGAAAAATCAAACATAATTCAAAGAAGAGGAGAAACTGGAACTAGGTATTTCAACTATGAGGAAATGAACAACTTCTTTTGCTATATTAGGTCTTGATTGTTGTGTTTGTTGCTTTCTCCAACCAGATGACAGCTGTTACACAGAATTAATTGTTCTCTTTTAGCTTTTTGAAAGGATAAAGGAAGATAGTAAATGTCTTCTCCATCTATCTATATACAACTTATCTCAGTGGAACTGAATTCAGTGGAAACATCCCTCCCCTTCCCTTAAAAAAAATGGAAAGGGGGATGGCATTGTTACATTTAAGAAATTCCCATTAGGGCTAGGAATCAATAAGAATGCCTTCCCTTTTCAAGAATTTTAGAAAGCAATTTAGATTGTTAACTTATGGGACCAATTGAATGATAGAAGAATACATTCTTTGTCCTGTGAAAGTCCTTGATTCAATCTCTGATTATCTCCAGTTAAAAATATTGGGTAACAGGAGATGGAAAAGGTCATTCTTTTCCCAGGACTTCCAGAGGTGCTGTCAATTAGAATAGGTAACGTTGGACTACATAAACAAATTGGGGGATGAGTTTACATGAACCTTTTCTACATACCCAGAGTATATGCAATTGATGATTAAACAATCCATGAGATCTAGGCTGAAAACTTTGTTCAAACATGATGCTCTACTGCAGCCTTGGGCAAGCCGCAGTCTATTTCAACAATTTTGCACTAAAGTTATAAGAAGAATATGGGAGAACTCCAACTATGCCACCCAGAACTTCTTTTGGGGAGGAAGAATGAAATGCAAACAGGATAAAAGTCTCTGTTTGTGTAAGATAGGCAAGGGGCCAGGTAATAATTGTTAAGGGGAAAAAAATCCCACCCAAGTGTTAAATTATACATTGTAAAGTAACAGGTAGTCCTTGACTTACGACCACAATTGAGCCCAGCATTTAAGTTGCTAAGTGAGACAGTTGTAAAGTCAATTTTGTCCCATTTTATGACCTTTGTTGCCACAGTTGTTAAGTGAATCATTAGTTACATGGTTTTTAAGTGAATCTGGCATTCCCGTTGACGTTGCTTGTCAGGAGGTTGCAAAAGGAGATCGCATGACTCTGGGACACTGCAACCGTCATAAATATGATCCAGTTGCCAAATATCTGAATGTGAATCAAGGGACTATAGGGATGCGGCAACAATCATTAGTGTGAAAAATGGCCATAAGTCACTTTTTGCAGTGCCATTGTAACTTTAAGCAGTCACTAAATGAACTGATGTAAGGCAAGGACTATCTCTATACCTGCATTATACCTATTCAGCCCTGTATGGCTTTCCGCAATCTGCCAATTGTAGATGCATTAAACCAGGGGTCCCCAACCTTTGCAACTTTAAGTCTGAAGTCCTTCAGACTTAAAGTTGCAAAGGTTGGGGACTCCTGCATTAAACCACAATTCTTATCAGCTCCAGACAATTTAGCCATTGGGAAAAAGAACAAGGGGAGAAGAGAAGAAAGGAAACCAAGTGCCAACATCTGATGCAATATAAAGAGCTGTATAATTTTTTTCAGTCTGAGCAATAATTTCTGAGGTTTCTGGGACTGTACTTTGAACCAGGTAAGGGAATAATAAAGACTAGGGGGAGGAAAATGAAATTCAGTGTGGAGAAAAGTAAGGTTTTACAGTTAGGCAAGAAAACCAAATTCACAAGTATAGAATTGGGTGTGTCTAGTTTAATGAAAAGAAGGACTAGGGGTGACAGGATAGCAGTGTTCCAATATTTCAGGAGCTGTTACAAAGAAGAGGGAGTCAAGCTATTCTCCAAAGCACTTGCAGGCAGGAATAAAAGCAATGGATGGAAACTAGTCAGGGAGCGAACCAACCTGGAACTAAGGAGAAATGTCCTAATAGTTAGAAGAATTAATCAGTGGGATGACTTGGCTCCATAAGTTGTGTGTGCTTCAACACTGGAGTTTTTAAAGAAGAAATTGGACAACCACTTAATAATACAATACAATAATACAATAGCAGAGTTGGAAGGGACCTTGTAGGTCTTCTAGTCCAACCCCCTGCATGGGCAGGAACCTTATACCATTTCAGACAAATGGCTATCTAACATCTTCTTAAAGACTTCCAGGGTTGGGGGATTCACAACCTCTGGAGGCAAGCTGTTCCAGAGGTTAATTGTTCTGACTGTCAGGAAATTTCTCTTTAGTTCTAAGTTGCTTCTCTCCTTGATTAGTTTCCACCCATTGCTTCTTGTCAATGGGTGTCCGAAATAATATAGGTTTACTGCTTGAGCAGGGAGTTGGACTAGAAGACCTCCAAGGTCCCTTCCAATTCTGTTATTCTGTCAACTCTGAGAAAGTTTTTTTTTTATTTCAATGCTAAATTGCTTAATTCTTATGTGTTTAATAATTGCCATTTATGGTTTAGTGCTATTTTTAGTAGGATGTGGGCTGCTCTCAAAGCTATAAGGCTCCACCAGCTATAAGATCCGCTCTGGGACCTTAGATTGTGCACTTCTACTCTATCATCTCAAGAATAGCGTTTGGTCTGAGCAGTTGGGCCTCCCTTCGATGTATATTCTTAGCATCTGAACCTCCAAACTAAGAAGAAACTGGAGTGAAATGTTCTTTCTGGAAGAAACTGCAACTCTTCATTAACTAATGAGTGATATGGTAGTAGATTGGTCTTCTGCTGGAAGCCTTCCTCTCAGCAGCTTTGAAGTCATGGAATGTATTATCTCATAGCACTTCCAGAAAATCCCCTTCCATCTCCAAAACTTAAGTAGGCTGCATCTTGACATTATTTTGAGGGAAGTTAAGCTTTCAAGACAGGGAGACTATATTTAGTGTACCTTAAAATCTGCCAATGATGGCAATGAAACTCGTGACTGTTCTTCACTGGGAGGAGACGAACCACTTCCCATAAAAGATCACAAGAAACAGTGGCTTTTTCTAGGAAGCTCAATGAACTCATAATTGAACAGTTCTGCTGACAGAGTCCAATGCATGGTCCCATGGTCTCTTCTGTTAAAAAATACAGGAAGTTGAGATCATGTAATGTGTTCCCCCGAAAATAAGATGGGGTCTTATTTTCTTTTGACCCACAAAATAAGCACTCGGACTTATTTTCAGGGGGGACTTATTATTTTTGATGTGCAGGAGGCGGTGAGCGTGGTCACCTCATGGCTGCTGCTGTGTTGCAATATTTTCGAGGAGGGCTTATTTTAGCGCATGCACTCAAAAGCCCGATTGGGCTTATTGTCCAGAGAGGTTATATTTTCAGGGAAATAGGGTAGAATGCACCTTGCTTTGATTCCTAATCTCTTTTTAGCATCTCTTACTCTTCTGTTACAGTCTTTACTCCTTTGTTACAGTTTATTTTAGGGCAAAATAAATACATAACGGTAGACCCCACCTGCCAGTTCCTGCTAAACATTAAAAACAGCATTTTGGGATTGTTGCCAGCCCGGAGGAAAATATTCTCTGCTTTGACCACTCTACTGCATTTCATTGTAGGGAAACATATTTGTTACAATGAATTCCTATACGAATTTGATCTCCTATGATCACTGCTAGATGCCCTCTATAAACCTATTTTGCCGGGCTGCCTGTCCGCTTCTGAATGGACTTCGGCTGACTGCTGAATCTCTAAACATTTTCCCTCCTTTTTATTGATGGACCAATAAAATAGAGGATTTTATTTTGTTTGCTTGCCAGTTCACCAGTGGAAGGGTGAATGGTAGAACCTCTTTCCAATCAAGTGAAATTAACAGATATTCTCTCAGTTTCCCCTTGTAGTTCAAATGACTGGAATAATAATAAAACTGTGGTCTGTTTGTTTTTAAACCGGTCCACTGTTAGACACATCAGATGTCTAGTGCAAGGGGATGACACCACAGGGGGGTTCATACACAAATTATATCAATGGAAACCACACATCCTCAAGGATCTGCCGGCCCACAGGAAGGAAAGCAATTGGTGCTTCCTTTCTCAGCTTGTATAGGAAGGGCAAAATGTAGGGAAATGCACCAATTGGAACCATGGATAGTCCCTCTTGTCACATCATGACTAATGCAGAGAAAGGAGTTGAAGTTCAGAAAGGAGTTTCTTATGCTGGCTTCATTGCCAACCAGCCTACACATGGAAATCACCGTTGAAAATGGCAATATTAAACCAAAATTCTAACCTGCTGATTTTTTAAACTTTTCTGAAATTAAAAAAAAAAAGTTATTATCTTGATGTAAAAGGTTGCCCAATAAAACATCCCTCATGAGAACAGGAGCACCAAGAACTTTGCAGCCTAAAATTTGACCCTGTAATTGAATTCTTACATTGTGCCAAGCCATAAAGTATTTTGATTTGTTTTTATTATCAGGTTGGGTATACCCAGTCACTTAACATTACCAACTATGGATTAAAAGTTAGCATATTGTACAAGTTCAGAAATTGTACCAGTGGTGGGTTGCCAATTTTGTTACTAGCGGTTCAGGCGCACTCGAGTGTTGAAGTATCCAGGGGGGTGGGCAGAGCCTCCCACCGTTAGGCTGATCCAGGCCGAACCGGCAGCAACCCACCTCTGAATTGTACTTTATTCAATTAATCAAAGGTTAAGTTGTGGTTTGGTGTTATTTGTGAACCCACTCAATGACAGGGAATGAATAGAAAAAAGAACATAAGAACATAAGAACAGCCTTGCTGGAACAGGCCACAGCCCATCCAGTCCAGCATTCTGTCTCACACAGTGGCTCACCATTTGCTTAAGAAGAAGAAGAACATGTAAACAGCGGTATAAAGATTTAATAATAAATTCTGTGAAAGGTTACTATTTAAAAAGCATAGCAAGAGCAGCTCTGCATTTCCTACAACGGCTTGGTTTAGGTGGTACAAGCATTGCCGATATATAACCAAAACTATCTACTGGTTTGGATGTAACATTTTGCAGTTGATGTGAGTAGAGATAGAAACTCAGAGAAATCATTTAACTTTATTCCAAGCATGTGCTTGTAACTTTCACTCTCCAACCATCTTGACAATTATGACTTCTTCTATCTCTGCAGTAAGTAAATATGAGGACTTGTTTCAGTGGAAATTCTCCAAATCCCAGAAAGTCTTGTAACTTGGATGAAATTTGACACTTGAAATCATAACTCATCAATGTGACTGAAGAGTCAGAAGACAGACAGAGTTTAAAGGACCTTGGAGTCTTCTAGTCCAAACTTCTGCTCAAGAAGGAGATCCTATAACAAGGCAAACCTTTGTTTCTCGGGATGTGCATACGCACCAGGGAGCTGTTCTTCCAGCTTCCGGTGCTCCTGCATGTGTGAAGACCAGCTGGCCAGTGTGCATATACATGCCAGAACCCAGAAAAGAAATAGGCAACAGTTGCCATGCCTGGAGAGATGGCTCTACATGCCACTTCTGGCATGTGTGCCATAGGTTCACCATCATGGCTCTATAAACATTCTAAACAAATGGGTGTCTGATCTCTTCTTAGAAACCCCAGCTAGGGAACATCCACAGTTTCTGGAGGCAAGCCATTCCACTGATTAATTGTTCTCACTGGATCTCTAGACAATAATCCTATTTTCTTTCTAGCCACCTTCCCCAGAAAAGTGAGCCTTTTATTGGTAAGTTGAGCAAATGATCTAGTTTGCCTAGAAAATACATCACTTCACTCCAAAGGATACTGCCAGAAAACTTAACTTAATTCATCTTAAATCAACACTGGTTATGGGGAAATTGCCATAATGTAGTTTTGCAATCTTATTCCAATTCAAAATACTTTATAGGTTTTTTTTGAATGAAATGCTTTGATGTTAAAATATTATAGAACCACCCTCCCAAATGTGCCAACTTCCAAATACTAGGCATTCTATGCTCCCCAACCAACCTCACCCAAGCCAAGAAATAGGTTTTGTGAGTCCCAATGGAAGAAGGAGCCCCAGACAAGAATGTGAGCTGAACGTTGGATAATACAATACAATACAATACAATACAATACAATACAATACAATACAATACAATACAATACAATACAATACAATACAATACAATACAATACAATAGCAGAGTTGGAAGGGACCTTGTAGGTCTTCTAGTCCAACCCCCTGCATGGGCAGGAACCTTATACCATTTCAGACAAATGGCTGTCTAACATCTTTTTAAAGACTTCCAGGGTTGGGGCATTCACAACTGCTGGAGGCAAGCTGTTCCAGAGGTTAATTGTTCTTACTGTTAGGAAATTTCTCCTTAGTTCTAAGTTGCTTCTCTCCTTGGTTAGTTTCCACCCATTGCTCCTTGTCCTGCCCCCAGGTGCTTTGGAGAAAAGTTTGACTCCCTCTTCTTTGTGGCACCCTCTGAGATATCGGAACACTGCTATCATGTCTCCCCTGGTCCTTCTCTTCATCAAACTAGACATACCCAGCTCCTGCAGCCGTTCTTCATATGTCTTAGTCTCCAGTCCTCTAATCATCTTGGTTGCTCTTCTTTGCACTCTTTCCAGAGTCTCCACGTCTTTTCTACATCGTGGCGACCAAAACTGTATGCAGTATTCCAAGTGTGGCCTTACCAAGGCACTATACAGTGGCATTAACACTTCACGCGATCTAGATTCTATCCCTCTGTTGATGCAGCCTAGAACTGTGTTGGCTTTTTTGGCAGCTGCTGCACACTGCTGGCTCATATTCAAATGGTTGTCCATTAGGATTCCGAGATCCCTCTCACAGTTGCTACTATTGAGCAAGGTACCACCTATACTGTACTTGTGCATTTGGTTTTTCTTGCCTATATGTAGGACCTTACTTTTTTCACAATTGAATTTCATTTTATTAGACAGTGCCCAATGTTCAAGTTTGTCTAGATCCTTCTGTATCTTAAGCCTATCTTCTGGAGTGTTGGCTATTCCTGCCAGCTTGGTGTCGTCTGCGAATTTGATGAGTTCCCCATTTATCCCCTCATCCAAATCGTTGATGAAGATGTTAAAGAGTACTGGGCCTAAAACAGAGCCTTGGGGGACTCCACTGCATACTTCCTTCCATGTAGATGCAGTTCCATTGAGGACTACACGTTGAGTGCGGTTGGTCAGCCAGTTACGAATCCATTTGGTGGTGCTGCTGTCTAACCCACAATTTTCTACTTTATCTAATAGTAGGTTATGGTCTACTTTATCAAATGCCTTACTGAAGTCCAGGTAAA
Source organism: Rhabdophis nuchalis (assembly GCA_039707465.1). Lineage (NCBI taxonomy): Eukaryota > Metazoa > Chordata > Lepidosauria > Squamata > Natricidae > Rhabdophis > Rhabdophis nuchalis. The sequence continues at coordinate 91,949,054 of CM077648.1, read as the reverse complement.
TTATATCAACAGCATTCCTCTGGTCCACTGATTTTGTTACTTTGCCAAAGAATGCAATTAGATTCGTCTGGCATGATCTGTTTTTGACAAACCCATGTTGGCTTTTGGCTATTACTTTGTTTGCTTCTAGGTGTTCATTTATTTGTTGTTTAATTATCTTTTCCAGAATCTTTCCTGGTATTGAGGTCAGGCTGATGGGTCTATAGTTTCCTGGATCTGTTTTTTTTCCTTTTTTGAAGATGGGAACCACATCTGCTCTTTTCCAGTCTTCTGGCAGTTCCCCGGTGCTCCAGGATCTCTGAAAGATATAGTTCAGTGGTTCTGAGATCTCGTCTGCCAGTTCCTTCAGAACCCTGGGGTGTAATCCATCCGGTCCTGGTGATTTGAACTCGTTCAGGGCAGACAGGTGCTCACTTACCATTTTCTTCCCTATTTCAACTTGTGTTCCTAATCTGATATTTGTGGTGCTGTTTTTGATTGATTGGACTGTTTTATCCCTTTGTGTAAAGACAGATGCAAAAAAAGAGTTAAATAGTTCTGCTTTCTCCCTGTTGCTTATCATCTTCTTGCCATTTTCTCCCAGCAGTGGACCAATTGTTTCCTTAACTTTTTTCTTGTTTTTAACATGTTGGAAGAAGCTTTTTTTGTTATTTTTTACTTTTTTGGCATACACGAGACTCTTTCCCAAGAAATTTGCTCTTTTCGCCAATTTATACAGGTTTAATATAATTAGATAGATAAATAGAATAGATACTTTAGAACAGGGGTCCCCAACCTTTTTTGCACCAGGAACCAGTTTCATTTTAAAGAAAATTCCGCAGACCGGCCGGCGTAGTGGGGGAGTGGGAGGGGAAGGGAGAACAGGCGGTGCATGCGCACGCGGGGGGGGGAGAGTCGGCTCACTCGCCCCTCTAGGGCCCCCAACGGTGCGAGCGGCCATGCCTGCACTTTCCCGTCCCCGGCACGCCCTCTTCCCAGGGGGCTGCTCCGTCCTCCTCCTCTCCGGCCCTGCGGCCCGGTTCCTATCAAGCCACGGACCAGCACCAGTCCACAGCCCGGGGGTTGGGGACCCCTGCTTTAGAAGATATAAAGATAATACATATATGCCTATAAATATATACATACAAACGTATGTATTTTATTGCTCCCTGGATTATTTCTTTGCCATTCCTTTGCCCCCCCCCCCCACCACCTTCAGGTTACATGTTCCTGGATTGCTTTTGCTCAGGATCCACATTGGAGTCAACAGATCTAAATGGAGTCAACAGCTCCCTTTTCTTATATATGCATACCGTAATTCATTTAAAATAAAAACAGAAAGAGAAGTAGAGACGTACATCACTTTCACTTCTCAAGTTTTTCTCTCCTTCTCAGCAATTTCTCAGTACTGTTTAGCAACCAGCCTGATGAATCTCTCTCAATTTTCATTTGTTTATTTATTTATTTATTTATTTACATTTGTATACCGCCCTTTCTCCCTTGCGGGACTCAGGGCGGTGAACAGGCAATAATAATAATAATAATAATAATAATAATAATAATAATAATAATAATAATAATAATAATAATAATAATAATAATAATAATAATAATAATAATAATAATAATAATAATAATAATAATAATAATAATTTGAATGGGAAAACAGACAAAATAATAAAGAACTTTAAAAAGAAGGTGATGAGCAAGAAAGATAAGGAGAGGCCTCTTGTCCTGTGCAGAGGGACAGGAGAAAAAGCATGAGGGTTTAAAAAAAAAAACTTTGCTGCAAAGTGGTTGTGAAAGAGAGAACGTGCAAACCTTGAACAAATCATTCAAGTTTGTTATGATATAAAACAGGGTCATAATGCCTTTTATCTCTACTATTCAGGGATTTTAAAAAAATCACATTATTACAATTTTACAGTGACTCATCTGAGGCCTCCAACTGCTGCTGTCATAAACCAATAAATAATAGTTAAACCGACTGAGATGCAGCAATTTGAAACTTGCCTGAATCACAAATCAAACCAAGCTACCATTTAAAAAAAAGAAAGAAAGAGAAAGAAGCAATTTGAAATGTACACTTTCAGGTTCAATCTCCAGCACCAAAATAACAAAAAGTACAGAATGGAGGCAGGAATAACAAAATGCATTTTAGGAGAATGTGAAGTTGAAGCACTGACTCATAGACCTGCAGGATAAAAACTACACCTTCACCCCTACTGGGCATATTAATAAACTACTTTCTCATGTTGAGCATACTTGAATGCCCCCCCCCCACCTTTGTCAGCCTGATCAAAAAGAGAGGCCCACCTCTGTGTAGATGTGTCAGGTGGGTCACTTGTGAAGCTAATTGTGTGCATGGAGAATATCAAAACCCAACCTCCCTCAATGCCTCCGGCAGCTCTGAGCATCCACTAACTCAGGGGTCTCCTACCTTTGCAACTTTAAGTCTGAAGGACTTCAGCTCCCAGACTTCTCCAGCCAGCTTTGCTTTGTGAATCCCAATGGAAGAAGGAGCCCCAGACAAGAATGTGAGCTGAACGTTGGATACACGAGACTCTTTCCCAATAAATTTGCTCTTTTCGCCAATTTATACAGGTTTAATATAATTAGATAGATATATAGAATAGATACGGTAGAACAGGGGTCTCCAACCTTTGCAACTTTAAGTCTGAAGGACTTCAACTCCCAGACTTTGCTGGCTGGAGAAGTCTGGGAGCTGAAGTCCTTCAGACTTAAAGTTGCAAAGGTTGGAGACCCCTGCGCTAACTCTTCCATAACTGCTTTCCAGCTCAAAACTGAAAGTTAACAATAAGCAAATTGGGAACTCAAGGTTTCTTAGGAAGATCTATTACTGTAATGCTATTACTGGGAAAGTATCATTACAACAGAATGTTAGGGCCAGGATCCCACTCAGCAGAATGATCAGGAAGGCATCCAACACAACAGGATGGCAAATACTGCATTTTGAAATGACATCATGTGCATCAGCTGAAAACGAACCATTTCTATGTCTATGTTAAATAATTTCAAAGCCTAAATTTACCTAGTAGTTCTGCGGGTGAAGCAGACTAGAAAGTTTTGCCTGTTCTCTGATTTTTTTAAAAATACTGTATATAACTCTCTAGAGCTGTGATGGCGAACCTATGGCACACATGCCACAAGTGGCACACAGAGCTCTCATTGCAGGCATGCGAGCCGTTGCCCCAGCTCAGCTCCACCGTGCATTCACGCGTGCCTCCTGCCAGTCAGCTGATTTTCGGGTTGCACGTGCATGTGTGGGGGATGGGGGGGGGGGGTCACATGTGCATTTGCAAAGGACAGTGTGGGAGGTGTGGTGCAACTCCTGTGGCCCATTTCTGTTCCCAGGAGGCTGCAGGGAGGCCTACTAGACCCAAAATGGGTTGTGGGGAGGTGCAGCATGCCCCCCATGGCCTGTTTTTGGTTCCAGGAGGCTGCCAGGAAGCATATTAGGCCCAAAATGACGTGGGGGAAAATGTCAGGCACCCATGTGCATGGGGGAGGGCGGGGGTGTTGTGCGCACATTGCATTATGGTTGCAGGCAGGCATGCTTTCAGCATGCAACAACAAAAAGACATTACTGCTCTAGAGCTGCATAATACTGTATATAACTCTCTAGGAGTCAATCTATCTGCTTTCGTTTATCTCCATGTTCCATTATCGTGAAAAGAGAAGAGACTGCTATGCTGTCTCATCAAGATGGAGGGTAGGGTGGAGATGGGGGTCCTGGGACAGATGAATGAAGAACACCAGAGGTATATGCCAAGAATATGTAATCCCAGCAGGATCACCTCCAGCATGAAGGTCACCCCTGCTGAAGCAAGCCAGCACCTATATTGGTCAAAAGCAATGTAGAAGAATGTGGGAGGCGTTAAAAGGACAAGATCAACTTTGGACACATCAATACATTCTGGAAAATTACAAAAGGGATTTAGTCTGTGTATCCCAGGCTTTTTATAAAACTCTCCAGGCTTATAGAAGAAATTTTCTTGTGTTCTCTCACTAACCAGGTTTCTGAGATCAGTCTAGGATATTTATTTTATTTATTTATTTATTTATATTTATATCCCGCCCTTCTCCACAGAGGACCCAGGGCGACGCACAGGAAATTTAAAAATATAGAAAAATAGAAAAATAAATACATAATTTAAAATATATATTAAATTATCCCGATCCTATGCTAAAAACCAAATTGTTAAAATACCCAATTTAAAACTTTCTAAAAGTCCCCGTGGGAGGTGAGGCTAGGCCAGCTTGATGAAAAAGGTATGTCTTTAAACATTGGCGGAAGAGGCGGAGGTCGGTGATGGTGCGTAATTCAGAGGGTAGGTCGTTCCAAAGGGCAGGGCCCGCCACAGAGAAGGCTCTTCCCCTGGGTGTCGCCAGTCGGCATTGTCCGGCTGACGGCACCCTGAGAAGGCCCTCTCTGTGGGAGCGTATCAGTCTAAGGGATGCATCGTATCGGTCTAAGGGATAGTTAGATGCTGCCTCCTGCTGCAAATATAACGATTCCCAATCTGGCAACCTCCAGTTCAGTGATTTGGCAACTTTAAGATGTGTGGATTTCAGCATCTTCTCTGGAGAATTATGAGAGAGAGTTGAAGTCCACACATTTTCAAGTTGTCAGGTTTGAAAAAGTCTGCTCCAGATGACCTGGGACAATTTCAAAGGTCGGGTAGAAAAGATTGATACTCTGTCATGCATGAAGCATCCTAGGGTGGAGCTGCGTCCCTCAACCAACTTTGGAAGGCTGTGGTAAGAAAAATGAAGAGACACTGCTGCCCTCAAGATCTATTTGAGGAAAACTGGCTCCAAACACAGTGTAAAGAAAGAACAGATGAAGTTTCTGAATAAATATGTAATGTAGGCAAAACCACCAATCATACATTTGACCTTCAGATGATATCCTTTTTTTTTTTTACTCAAAAGCATTGATATCATAGAAGCATGCAAAGAAAAGAATTCTATATAAAGGTAAGGTCTAAAAGTACTGTATATTTTAAAATGTGCCTTCTGTTTCCTTTGTCTAAAATTCTGATCTCAGATACTTCGAAAGAAGTCATTTTTGCTGACAGCCAAGCCTTTTCCAGACTAAACCCATGGCAAAGGCCAGCCCTGTGACATCACTCAATTGTTACTGGTTGCTTTGGAGATGGTGTCCTAAACACAGGATGCAGCCTTCATTTCTGCAGGAATAGAAAGGCAGAGATATCATTCCATGGATCTGAGCGAGCAAAGAGAGACCACCACCTACTGGTCTACTCATTCAGCAACAGTACGGGTGTCTTCAAGGACGTCTTCTGTAGGAACACTGCTAAGTCAACCTTCTCAGCCAATTGATCCTGCCAGATGTGCTGGACAACCGTTTCTCTTAAACTAGCCAGTTTTTCCTTTGGGATTCTGTGTTGCAAATTCTGCAGAAAAGCTAAGACCAGAAACCCATTGAATGTGCAAGGACAAATGTAATGTGTTCAATGGCAGTTCAGATCTTAAGCTGGTTAGTTATGTATACATCTCAGATATTCATATTATTCTGTCAAAGATTTCAAGAAAGCGTGTTCTACCTTGTGCATTGATTCTGCAGTTTGTTGGCCTGAAGGTCAACCCTCTAACCCATCCTGTGGCTAGATTGAGATATCGGCTTCCTGTAGATATAAAGGTAAAGATAAAGATTCTGCTGCACTTGCATGCTAGTCATTTCCGCCTCTAGGGGCAGTGCTCATCTCTGTTTCTAAGCCGAAGAGCCAGTCCTGTCTGAAGACGTCTCCGTGGTCATGTGGCTGGCATGACTCAACGGCGAAGGTGCATGGAGCACTGTTACCTTCCCACCAAATGGTCTACCTGCATTTTTCTACCTGCATTTTTTACGTGCTAGTGAACTGCTAGGTTGGCAGAAGCTGGGACAAGTAATGGGAGCTCACCCCCTTACGCAGAGCTAGGGATTTGAACTGCTGACCTTCTGATCGACAAGCTCAGTGCCTTAGCCACTGAGCCACCGTGTCCCTTGACCTAGATATACTGTACATTTAATAAACAAATTTCCCTCTTGAGGTGAGAAGAAAATTTATGATGTTTGCTCAATCTCATTTTTGAACTGATGCCATAGACTGAAGTAAATTAACTGCATAACACATTAGGCTATAAAAATTAGGCTCAGGGTGCCACCTAAGCAGAAGCATAATTGGCATAAGTATACCTATGTAGAATTGTTAAAGTTTTAATTATTTAAATCTCATTTGAGACTTCCATGTCAAACTGCTTTGTTCCATTTTCCCAATGCATTAAGCCATTTTAATTCAAAAGCTCCATTAAATTATTGCTTAGGATTGTTATCACCCCCATTTATCCATAACATGGACCACGCTACTTCCTTATGGTAGTTGAGCAAATGCAAAATTTCCCTCCTGCAGGAATAAAGTATATTGACTAAACGAAGATTATGACACTTAAAATAATAGATGGGAAATACTTTTTAGCTTCCACTGTATTTTGTAGAGATTAGAGGTGATGGCTGAGTGCACCACATAGTAGTGCCTTATGGGGATATGGTGCAAATTCATAGTAGTGCTATTTTGAGGACTTACGGATGGATGGATGGATGGATGGATGGATGGATGGATGGATGGATTTTCAATATGATCTCAGTCAGTAGTTTAAGACATCTTGCTCCAATGCTTTAAAGCTGGAAATTTTGAAGGGATCAAGACTGGAGTTCAGGCTTTACTGGAAGGCTTCTGACACTTCGTGGTTCAAGATTATTGATGCCACTGTGTGTTTTCCATTCATTTCTACCATATTAAAAACAATGTGATGAAAGGTTTTTCAGTTATCATCCTATCTCAATTATATAATAGTATAATGAATATTTTTATCCACCTCAATTCCTCCTATATCTCTGTAAACTGAAGATGAAAGCACTATTAAGATCTGGTCAATAATTTGCAATAAAACTATTGAAATGTAAGCAAATGCTGCTTTGCCATTTATGCATTCACTTGCATATTCAACCAACTTGTTCCTCTGCATCCCTTCTATACAGAAAGGGATGTTTATTATCACACGTTTCCAGAATCACTGCATCATGCTGGTGGAAATTCCTTTGGTTTATTCATATTTCCCATCCACTGTATATTCCATTATTCCAGCCCTTCAGCATCAGTCTTTCCAATCACAATGAGTACAGTAACCATCATACAGTGGTGAAAGTTTGCAAATTCTTTAGAATTATCTATGATCCTACAGAATATAGGCACAGTATAGCGTCATCTGAGCAACATCTAAGTCCTGTTAACAGAATAATAGATATGAAGATTCTGATTGATTCCCATCTATACAGAACATGAACCAACATTCACTGTCTTTGCTGGAAAAAGTTATGACACTTTTGATTTACTAATTGATGGCATCTCCTTTAGCAATAAGTGACCTAAAACGTATCCTATACCTGTACTTGTTAATCAAGCCTCCTTATCAGGGATCACCAACCTTTCAGATCTCAGGGCCACTAAATTCATAATTTTAAATCCCGCAGACCACGAATATGGATTTTTTAAAAAGATGAATGGTATTTCATGCAATATAAAAAATGCAAATAATTTTTCTGTGGCCCACCAAAATTTTCTGGTGAGTCACTGATCTATATTGGCTTGGAGGTATTTTGACTTATTCCTCTTTATAAAACTATTTCACCTTGTTGATATTGTTTTACTATCTTGCATGAACACCTTGATTCAGACATACCAACGATTTAAGTTGATATGAAGTCAGGGCTTTAACTTAACCAATCACTCTAGAGCAAGTTTGTGGATTACAGCATTGCACAATTTGTTTTAGCTTTAATCTACAAGACATCTTGACATCCTCCGGTAGAATGTTGCAGATAGAATTTAGAATTTTTATTCTCTCAATGATTTATGAGCTGCTTCAAACCCCATTAACAATATTCTCATCATCATGCTTCATGGTTGTTGGGATAGGTTTAAATTTCCTCCAATTTGCCAATGCCATTAAATTCTATTTTAATCTGTCCACAGAATGCTATCTTGAAAGCCTACTGGACCATTAAAATGGTCATTAGCAAACATGAGACAGGCAGCACTAGTGACCAGCATTTTTTTTTTTTTGCCCTCTCCCTTATTCCTCCCCCCTGCCACCCCATGTCACTCTTGTATATTCTTCAAATGTTAACTTTAGAAAATGCAAATATGCCTTGCAGATTCTTTGCTGCTATTCTGGAATGCTTTGTAACATCTTTTTTTTAAAAAACATTTTTTTTATTATTGGATTTTGGTTGGACTACCATTCCTGGGGAAGAATGTGATCAATTTTAGTAATTGTTTTCTCTTCCTAGTCTCACATTGAGCTTTTCTGAGATCCTCAAAGAACCTATTGTCAAATTATTCCTATTAAGGGCAGGCTTGGAAAATAAGGTCTTGTCACATCACCTCATTGACATGAAACACCTACACCCAACCTTTACACGTTTTAAGAGTTGGAAGGGACCTTGCGGGTCATTTAGCCCAACCCACTGCCCAAGCAAGAGACCCTACATGTACCTCTACCTAGGATTGAACTCACAATCTCCTGCTTGTGAGGCAAGAGCTCTACTTCTAGGGCCACAGCAGCTTCCCTGCTTAAACAGAGCTGCTTATCCAATGGCTTCAGTATTATTTTTTTTCAAAAGATGTTGATTTATCGAGCTCAACAAAGACAGGACACAGCATGTTTTATGTCAGAATACAAATGCACCCTTAAAAGACCTGAAATACTAAGTTAGGGGCATCTATCTAGTTGCCAAGAGTCATGACTTGATGGCACATACAGGTAATAAATCAAGATAAATGGTAGACCAGCTATTTTCTGTAAAATGCCTATTTTCTACATCTATACCATGCTAGGGATGTGCTGAATGGAAAATGTTTGGTTTCAAGTACAAAATGTAAAGTTCAGAAATTCATCAAAAACAGTCAGGTTTTCCTGAATTTTGGCTTGAAGAAAATGTAGAAGGGTATTGTAGGTATCTAGTATAAAGCAGTCCATCTTTTTTCCAACTCTACTCCCAGCAGCCTCCCTTTTCTTAATCTGCCCCCAGTGTTTACCTTCCAAGTACAGCCTATTTATTTATTTGTATCCCACCTTTATTTTTATAAAGGGCTCAAGGCAGCAAAGATGTCCCACACCTTCCTCCTTCTGTTTTCCCACAACAATCCAGGGCTGAGAGTGACTGGCCCCAAGTCACCCTGTTGACTTTCATGACTAAGGCAGGATTTGAACTCAGTTGCCTGCTTTCTAGCCTGGCGACTTAACCACTTGACCCAAGGGTTCTTCTCAATCCCTTCTCTCCCAAATCTTCCCAATACTATTTTCTTCCTTTTTGAACTACCACCCACTCCAAAACATGTCTGACCATAACATGCATATTTTATTTCAAACATATCCCAATCCACCTGAAACTAGTTGACCTCATTGTTTCATTTCCAACTAGTTTATATGTGGAAAATTTCACATATTTCCAGTTACAGAACTTTTTAAGTTGGAAGGGAAAAGCCTCCAACAGACAGAGTGCCTACATCCATGTTTTATTTGGCAACAATGCAATAATTATTTGTCCTTTTATTTTTTATCTTTTCCTGTAATGCCATTTCTATCCATCCTACGACCTTTGGATTTCCTGGCTATCTCCCTGACGGTCTCGAAAAGCTCCTGATGCTCCTGAAGCTTCAGGAGCTTTTAGAGACCAGAGCTGCAAAGCGATTTCTAAGTTATCAACTCTGGCTACACATTCCTATAATTGCTGGATTGTTTTTAAAATGTAAGGAAGTTGCCAAGTGCAAAAATAAGTCACTTCATGTTTTGACATCTTTTCAAAGAATCATCAATATTTTGGAACACAAAGTAAAAAGATCAGCATGCCTCACTCTAATTTGGGCACTGCTGAAGCGTAACACGTCACCATGAAAATGTCTTGGTTCAATGAGTCTCAGCTTCTGCAATCACATTAAGAACAAAACATGCCAGGGGGATTGACTTTGCCTCCATCGATTCTTTCTGGAGAACTTTCTTTACAATATCACACATTAAATGTTTGCTTCAAACATTTTCCTTAAAAAATGCAATATATTGTTTCAAGTACAAAAGCTGTCAAAATCAATTGCAAATATTTCCACTCAGTAGAAAGTTTTCCTAAACACCGGAAAGCCAAATAAATTTCAATTAATATAGCTCAGTGGCTTCCAGAATCAAGTATCAACTACTCCTTTATTTTTTCCTTAACAGTACAACTACTTAGCATACAGATCAATACTTGCTGGGTATTAAGCAATCTGCTATTAAAGCCTAATTTAACACTGATAAACAGCAACAATTCTATAAGAACAAGGCAAAACGAAGACTTTATTTGTAGTTTTATTATAAACTACAGATGAAAATCACAATACGCCAGATATTAAGCAGTCTCCTCTTTGGCAATACGGTCTTTCTTGAGTGGTCCCTAAAAAGAGAGAGAGAGAGAGAGAGAAAATCTCAATTTACATAGTAGATACCAGTAAGGATACTTTAGGTGGGGTTTTTTTCTTTTTGAGACAAAAATACTTCATTGAACAGCAATTAGTGAGAGTATGTTGCCACCTACTGGACACCAGATGTAGCACTGTCTGAAGTTTAGTCATGTGGTTAGTGATAATGCAGGGGTCTCCAACCTTTGCAACTTTTAAGTCTGAAGGACTTCAGCTCCCAGACTTCTCCAGCCAGCAAAGCTGGCTGGAGAATTCTGGGAGCTGAAGTCCTTCAGACTTAAAGTTGCAAAGGTTGGAGACCCCTGATCTAATGTATGTTGGTTTTGGAAATTTTTAAACATGCTAGATGGAGACAACTTCAGCAACTATATTTACATAGCAGGTTTAACACCTTTACACCTCCAATAGTTAAAATACTGGAAGTGTACATTTGTTAAACTTGCCAAGGAAGGCAAAGAGAATAAATTTGCTTTAGGAATTGGACCAAATCAATTCCCAATTAAAATTTCAAACTCGTGTAGGTTCCTCTATATAAATATGTCAGTTTTAATGGCAAACTCTTAAATATGTAACTCATTTTTAATTTTCCATGTAGCAGAGAGAATCTTAATATGAGAATGGACATGCAAAGTGTATGTACAGCTCTTAATTCTTATACTATGAAAACTATAGGGAAAGTTCCAAGAAAAAGTACCCAACAAGTAATGTTGTCTCCCCCATAATGGCATGCAAATCCAAAAATGGAAAACCTGAATAAAGTATAAAGTAATTCAACTGTAGAGTTGAATTTTCAGGTATAGAATCACTTCCTTCCTCTTGTCACAATTTAAGCCACATGGGCATCCATTCCAGCTAATCTTCACTAGAATAACAGTATAGCTTCCATTTTATATTAAATCTTTATCAATGGTGAAAGCAGAATTTTGAAGTCACAACTCATCTAGGTAGTAAATTTTATACAAGCCTTGATTATTGCCCAGACCCTCAACAGTTACTCTCAACATTGTGGAATAAGTTATACTGTAGATATAGAAGTAACAGAAGGCACAAAAAAAGGACCAAGCAAAATCATTATCTGAGGTAACAAATGGAAAGGAAATAACTCTTACCATGAAAGCTTTCTTCTCTTCTGCTGTCTGGAAACGGCCATGGCCAAATTTGGAAGTGGTATCAATAAACTTCAGGGCAATCTTCTCCAGGGCCCGACGTTTGGTCTGCACAAGCAACGACTACACAGGAAAGGATTAGAAAAAACCCCCGATTAGCAGTCAATTTGGAAATCTCATTACCCCCTATTCCAAACAGTTAATGTTACAGCAAACCTACAGCTTCCACTGCACCTATCAGCCCTCAATATCTTAAGAGCTCTTCAATTCTTGGCTACAACTTCCAGAATTTCAGGTAGCATAGCTCCTGGCTGTACATTACTAGATATGCAAGTGTCTACATTAGAAAGGGCTGGATTATATGGTACACATGCAAACTGTATAGTAACTGCTTGATGCTATTTGAGTGCTCCACTCAACCCTAGTGGAAGAGGGATGAATTCAGACATAAAAGAAGTGAGCAGCCTAGGAGTGCTTCCATGCTTAAATCATTTTTTCCCCTTACAGATACGATTAGAATTAAGACTATGTAACTAAGTCAGTTACCATCTGTCTAGGGTAGGGGTGTCCAAACTTGGGAACATGTTGGCTGGGGAATTCTGGAAGTCAAAAGTTAAAAGTTCCCACGTTTGGACACCCCTGGTCCAGGGGGTGTTTCTGCAGATGGTAAATGCTTGTTGGAAAATCTGAGTAGTTTCTGGAGAAGGAAGCAGAGAAACTTCCCTTTGAAACACTCACCTTGCGCAGAGTGAGAACTCTCTTCTTGGTCCCAACAACACATCCTTTCAGCATAATGAAATCATTGGTAACTTCACCATAATGGACAAATCCACCCTGTGTGGTAAGGAATTTTTTAAAAAAAATTGTTTCCACCATTTAAGCCAATTTCCCCTATTCCCAGTGAGATTCTACCAAAACCTCAATAATTAGGGTTTTTTCAAGGAATCCAGAGCATCTAATGATCAAATAAAAACTACCAAAACACATTCTAAGGAAAAGGGATAATAAAAACTGTTCTAGTGCAGATCTGACAGTACTGATCACCATTCTGTTCCATTAAAACATGGGAACTCTATCTTTACTACTCAAAGTTTGCTTCATTCCAACTTTTAAACACAACTCACCAGAGGGTTAATGCTCTTGTCAGATTGATCATATTCTGTTGAAGCATTATTTTTGATTAGCTTGCCATCTTTGATCTGGTAACCTTGTCCAATCTTGTAGATCTAAAAAATTAATGCATGGCAAAGAAGGTTCACCAATAAAGAAATGCTTTCTGAAGAACAGTACATGCTCATTGTTACTAGGGACTAGTAATCCAAAAAATATCTGACTGTGCAGAAATGGACAAGCTCACATTAAGAGTGAATGGGAAAGGACAATTCGGAATAGTATGCGGTATGGGAGAAATGGTATGAATGGATAAGACAATAGAAATAAGAAATGGAAATGTACATAGGGTTAGAATGTTGGGAATTAAAATATATATATGTATTGATTATTGATGCTAGTTGCATGAATGATGCCATAGACCTGTTAAATATGTGATAAGAGTCATGTAAAGGAAAAATATGCAATAAAAATAAATATTTTTTAAAAAGACTATACTATTTGTTTCAAGTATTCTGTGTGTCTATTAGCAAATATGGAGTGAAATCTGCAAACTAAAATGCATCTGAAAGTTGCATTATCATTTGTGGACTTCCGATTAACATCCAATTTTTTGGATGTCAATTGCCATCAAAGATTTGACATTAGCCAAACATTTTACACATATACATAATTACACTCTGTAGAATTACATTTCTTCTACAATTTAACTTGTCCTTTTTCATACCAACAAGTGGCACTGCACTGCAACTCTTCAATTAACAACGTAAGTCAGTTGTCTTATGCCTTTCAAAATTATAAATCCAAACCCACTCAATGTCGGTATTCTGCCAAACCAAACAGAAGCTTTTAAAGTAGAAGTAATAGTACTTCAACTCATACTAACTGTAATGAGTACAGCCCATGCCAAGGGACTGTGGCAATGCTTCAACCTGGGTGGGGACCAACTCAAGGCTGCAAAATGTTAAAGCACACCCACTTACCTTTTTATTGATTTCTGTACGGTGATGGTACCCCTTCTGACCAGCACGAGCCACAGAGAAGGCCACGCGAGCAGGATGCCATGCACCAATGCAAGCTACTTTACGTAGGCCCCTATGAGTTTTGCGGGGCAATTTTTTTGTGTGCCATCGGCTAGTGACACCTAAAAGTAAGAACACAAAACTTGTCAAGTTACTGTTAATTACTATTTCTTTGAGGAGAAAGTACTGAAAACAAAACTAAACTACCCAGGAAGCATCTGTAGTTATCTTTTACTGACCATCCTGTTCCCTCCCTTCCTTATGATGCTGCTCTCAGAAGGAAGGCAGCATGGAATAAACTCCTCATGGGTCTCAGGCACTGTGCCCAGTGCATATTCCATGTCCTCATCACTGAGCAGTACTTAGTGCAGATCAGTTTGCTCTCCTTGTCACAACTCAACATGAAGTCAAAAGTTACCCCAGAAGCTACATAAGTTTGAAAAACCAGCTTCACTATAGTTTTACCTAAAAGCAACAGTTACCTTTATAGCCCTTGCCCTTAGTGACTCCAATGACATCTATCATTTCATCCTGGCCAAAGACAGTGGACACAGGCACCTGCTGTTCCAGCTTTCCTCGGGCCCATTCCACCTTCTCAGCTATGGTGCCACCATTCACCTGGATCTCCATGAGGTGAGATTTCTTCTGCCGGAGTGGAAGCATGCGCATCTGATGGACCAACAGAAACAATATTATAGTTTGTACAAGATGCTTCATTTTTTATTCACCTGTGAATTTTTCCTGCCATTAGATTAACATCTTCAATGAAATCATCCAAAGATGAAGAATGAGTGTTTGTTTTCAGAATAGGCCACACTCAAGGCCCTGTGTGCTAAAAAGCAAAAATAAAAAAGCACCAGCATTCCCAACTACTTTCCCTTGCCAAAATCAATAAACTGTTTATAAGCAAGATCCAGATGAATAACAGACAGAAGAATAAGTAACAAAATAGATCTTGGGAAACACTCAACAAAATCGAAATACTTCATGGAAGTTAAGTAATATTTTACAATGAAATGTCCAATTGGACAATCTAGTTCCTATAGAACACATGGCAACTGTGTTTTACAAAGTGTTTAGTAATATTAGAAGTTAAGCAGCTTACAATTTAATAATAGCAATAACAGTAGCAATTTCTTGGATAAGACTTGTAAATCTGTAAAGCCATGTGTGGAGAGAAAACAGGTGAGTACTCACCTGAGTGTGGGCAATTACCCTGATGACCTGGCAATACTTCTTCATGCTGTTGAAGTCTTTCTCCAGCTGTTTCTTGCCTTCCTCATCCTGCCACTTCTTGCAGTACTTGGTAAAGGCCTTCTTCTTGGACTTATGCCTTCAAGGAGCAGAGCACAGAGGGGGATTGGCACAGTCCTTCATCAGCCCACCCAGGGAGGTGGCTGAGTGGAAGAAACCGCCAGGGGGTTGAATAGGCTCATTGCCAGTTTCTAAGGGGTCTTTTCCACCGGCAAGCGGAGCCTGGAGCTCATCAGACAGTGGCCAACTTGCCAATGCTGAGCGGAGCTGCCACAAACGCCAAAGAACATTAATATGTACAGAAATAATCTTGTCTTACATTACATGTCAAATTCACTTTAACATGAACTTCCTTACATGTATAGATGGGAGTTGCACTTCATATGCAAGACTCCAAATGTGCTAGTGAAAATAATTTCCTGAACCATCACTCACTGGCCAATTATATCATTTGGAAGAAATCAGAGAATATGTCAGAAATTCTTAAACTACACCGCCCTGAAATCACTCAGATGATGGAAACTACACTCAGTACACTCGACAATCAGCAACAAAACGCCAAAGGCGATTCTTTATGTCCGCCCGTCGAGAAAATCATCATGTGTAGTGCAGATAATGTTTCATTTCTAAATCTCAACAGGAATAAACCCTTCAGTATTACCCTTGTGCAATCCCTGCCAGAAGTATCATACAGCCAAATCTTATAAACTTTGTACTCTCCCACAAAGGAAAATGCAATTAACATACCAGTTCTTGTAGAAACGACGCTTGCACTCATCACTGATGTGTTCCGCAAACACAGTCTTGAAGGTGCGAAGGCCACGGGGAGTTTGCACATAACCAACAATCCCAACGATGACCATAGGCGGGGCTTCCACCACAGTAACTGCTTCTACAACTTCTTTCTTGTTCACCTCTGTGAATCAGATGTTACAGAAGTTAACCTTAAAGCACCAAGTTTTGGTTTTTTTATAATTAATGTGAAATGCAAAAGGCTACACACAGAAATAATATTTCAGTTCTGCAAGTTAAATTATTTTACTTATAAAATGTATAGGCTTCCTATCTTAATTTAAACACCTTAGCGAAAACTACCATGGGAAACTCAAAAGGGATTAAAAGATATTTTCTTATACCTATAAGAAAGTCAAACCATTACACAATCAGAAAGAGAAGACAGAACATATCAGACTTCCCAACTGTACTCCAACTGCAGGCTGATTAGCTAAGCAACTGTAGTCTAACTAGTCTCCATCAGAAAAATATTTTGATGCTACATGTTAATCATATACATCTTAAGCACTGGTGGCAAACACCAGATTCACCTACACCCACCCCAAATCACAGAGTAAAGGAATACTTACTGGACCCAACTCTATCAACTTCTCGGACAATGTGGGTCATGCCTGCCTTGTATCCAAGAAAGGCAGTGAGATGGATAGGCTGGCTAACATCATCTTTAGGAAAGCTCTTCACTTTTCCTCGATGGCGAGAACTGCGTTTACGTGGCAGGAAGCCCAAAGAGCCATGCCTGGGAGCTGAAAATTTTCGGTGCGACTAGGGGAAAAAAAATAATTTTCCTCATAAGTTGAACAAGTTATTTCAAATCATGGACCCCTTTTAAGCCGAAAACAAAACTCCACTGAATAAGAAAGTAGGTTGCATTCCATTTATTAAAATCTTCCTCTAAAATAATTTTAAGATTTGAGACATAAAGCAATAGAAGCAATAGCCTCCCAAGACTATTACTAGCCAATAAAGAACGTTTATACATTTTACTTCAAAAGACTCACTTCTATCAATTATCCTTATTAGGGATATGTCTTGAGAAAAAAGCCAAATTGGCTGTACTATTTTTTCCCTATACCAGGGGTCTGCAAAGTCGGCTCTTTTAAGACTGGTGGACTTCAACTCCCAGAGTTCCCCAGCCAGCATAACTGGCTGGGGAATTCTGGGAGTTGAAGTCCACCAGTCTTAAAAGAGCCGACTTTGCAGACCCCTGCCCTATACCAACGATGCCCTTTTAAATAGCATTAGGGGAATCTGGAATTTTATTTTTGGTGGACAAGAATTGCAGAAATATAAATGCTTCTCCGGTCGTCTGTTTTTCTCATCCCCATGAACAGAGTATGTAGATAACATAATCACATTCAAAATTGAGACTTTCCTCCCACGTGCTACAATTCTATTGGAAGGAAATACAGATAATCCTCCAGGGGTTTCGCATATTTAATCATTCTAAAGGACAATTAACACCTGGGGGGGAGGGGGGCACGTACTTTGGCCATGCAAATGATACCCCATCACGGCACAGCGTTACAAATAATGTTCACACAACTGGAAGGAAATCTTATTATAACCACTAATCCCATCCATTAATGGACAGATTCAGTAAACACAGAAATCACCCTATTCAAAGCTTTAAAAAGTCCCTTTCCACGTGGCCTTGACGAATAAGCTAGGCCCCAATTTGAATAGCTGCTGTTGCATTAACATCCTGAATAACTAGGCCAGGTTCTTCAAATAATCCAGCCAGCCTCCATAAAGGAACGTCTTAATTTAAATCCTTAATTCTGTGCGTTTGAAGGGAGAAAGAACTAATTACTGGACAGTAGGCCAAATCTTATAACCTTAACAGGCCCGGGTCTCTCATCTAATGACATAATTACTCCCAAAATACTTATCCGGGTACCTTTAATCAAATATGAGTAAGAAAAACCTGGTTTTTTATACGTGAGAAACACCCTCGAAGCGATGGCAGCAGATTACACATCGAAGGCCCCGCTCAGACACCTACCATTTTCTCTCCGAGCCGACGCAGAAGGGAAGAGAAAGGCCGCGCATGCGCTATTTATCTCCTTTGCGCCAGGAGGTACGGCGAAACGCCTTTCTGGACTTTTACGCATGCGCCTTTCAAGTCCTTCGTACGTGGGCATAGGGAAATATCGCCAGGAGGGTAGAAGGAAATGATACCATTGCTGGTGGGGCGGGACTACGGGTGCCGATAGAGCTTCAATAATGCAGAAGACGGGCTTGCATAGCGAAGGACCGATTAGGATTGTCATTCGTATTAAAGCTGACGTGGAGTTGCTTGCGAATGAACGTACCTTCGGAATCAAGCTCTTAGACAATTATGTCTTGGTCTTAATCGTGCGGTGGGGGCGGTGGTAACTGGCCCTCCAAGACAGTTCCAGTTTCTCATTGTGGTTCCTTGGGAAAATGTCCATTCCTGATCTAGCTCAACAAAAAGTTCCAAGATGCAGGCCAAAGTTGTAACCTCAGACTTATTTGGAAGGTCCTCTTTGATGGCCTTCTACGTTACCAGCATCTTAGTATTCAAAAATGCACAACTTCTGGACTTGCTTTCATTAGCTGTCCAGAAGCAGAGTACACAACCCTCTAAACTTAAAACAATTTAGAAATGTAAACATCTAAGCTTGTATAAACTCTTGATTATTTCGAGATCTTACTCTTATTTTTTATTTATTTTTG
This sequence comes from Rhabdophis nuchalis, assembly GCA_039707465.1. Taxonomy (NCBI): domain Eukaryota; kingdom Metazoa; phylum Chordata; class Lepidosauria; order Squamata; family Natricidae; genus Rhabdophis; species Rhabdophis nuchalis. The sequence goes on along the minus strand of CM077648.1, from coordinate 91,930,550 downwards.
TTTTATTAAATTTATATCCCACCCTTCTACAAAAGGACCCAGGGCGGCGCACAGGAAATTAAAAGTCAATACAAATATACAAATACACCATTTACTAAAACCCTTATTAAACTTAAGTTACTCTGTGCTAAAAACATTTTAAAATCCTCTAATTAAAATTTACAGCTAATGAAAAGTCCACATCGGGTGGTTATGCTAGGCCAGCTTGTTGAAATAAAAGCGTTTTGAGACGCTGGCGGAAAAGGCGGAGGTCCGAGGTAGTTAGGAGTTCGGGGGGCAGGTCGTTCCAGAGGGTAGGGCCCGCCACAGAGAAGGCTCTTCCCCTGGGTGTCGCCAATCGGCATTGCCCGGCCGACGGCACCCGGAGAAGGCCCTCTCTGTGGGAGCGGATCGGTCGGAGGGATGTATGGGGCAGGAGACGGTCTCACATGTAACTAGGCCCCAAGCCATGGAGTGCTTTAAAGATGGTAGTCAACACCTTGAAGCGCACCCGAAAGGCCACAGGTAGCCAGTGCAGCTCGCACAGGAGAGGTGTTACATGGGACTGTCTTGTGGCTCCCATGACCACCTGCGCGGCTACATTCTGGACTAGCTGTAACCTTCGAGTGCACCTCAAGGGGAGCCCCATGTAGAGAGCGTTACAATAATCCAGCCGAGACGTCACGAGTGCTTGAGTGACTGTGCGAAGGGCAGCCCGGTCCAGTAAGGGGCGCAATTGGCGTACCAAGCATACCTGGTAAAACGTCCCCCTGGCCACGGCTGTCACATGCTCCTCCATGGACAGCGGGGAATCCAGGAGGACGCCTGAAGTGCGCTCACCAAAATCATGTTTTTTAAAAAACAAAATGTCAGTTTTATAGCAGATGTTCCATAGAGATGTGGAATTTGTAATGAATAGGATTGTATGTTCTCTTATATGTTAAAAAAGAATATCAATGAAAATTAGCATTTGGGAACTTCCAAGAATAGAATAGAATAGAATAGAATAGAATTTATTCTAAATAGCTAAATAACAAACTAGAGGTTAAGTTTATTTAAGGCAGTTCCATATGTATACACAAGTACATGCGCGCACGCACACAACAATATGATGAATGGAATTTGTCATATCATTTTTTAAGCTAGTAAATTTTAAAAATTGGAAACAGTCCAAGATTTCCTTAAAAACTTGGCACAAATATCCACAGAGAACAAGACAGGAGAATGAAAATACTGTTGAGGTGAAGAAGGCTGAATGAGAAAAATTCAGGGATCACCACTTCCGGATTATATCTCCCTGTCCCATTGGGTCTGCAAAAGAGGAATCTCTGGGTATAAGCAATGTCATCTGGCACAACCCAGGAAGATAACCTTTTCTGTTGTAGTGCCTACACTTTGGAATATTCCCTCAGAATCTAGATTGGCCCTGACCCCCATCTGTCTTTCCTAAGGCTTTAACAACTTGGTTTTGTCATCAGGACTGGAGAATCAGGAGATGAGTTTGAGACTTTATATTGGCTTATGTTGACCTGTGATGAATGGATCTGTTTTCATTCCAGTTGCTGGTTTTGGGTGTGGGGGGTTTTTTCTCCCATTTTTTATGCTTTTATAGTTTATTTTACATTATTAGTTTCCCAGGATCATGACTTTGAAATGGGTAGCCACATAAATTGAAATAATAAATTTATTAAATAATCAAAATTAAATACTTCCTGTCAATATTCTGTCCAACTATCACAAATCCTAGGGGACATAGTGGCTCAGTGGCTAAGATGCTGGGCTTGTTGATCAGAATGGTCGCCAGTTCGATGGTTTGAATTTCTAGTCCAGCATAATGGAGTGAGCTCCTGTTACTTGTCCCAGCTTCTGCCAACCTAGCAGTTGGAAAGCATGTAAAAATACAAGTAGAAAAATAGGGACCACCTTGGTGGGAAGGTAACAGCGTTCCGTGCACCTTCAGTGCTTAGTCATGCCGGCCACATGACCACAGAGACGTCTTCAGACAGCGTTGGCTCTTCAGCTTTGAAATGAGGTAACCACCACCCCTTAAGAGTTGGGAACAACTAGCACATATGTGCGAGGGGAACCTTTACCTTTACCTTATAACATATCCTACAGTTCATTTAAACTTTCTACTACAATAAAATTTCTAAAGTCCCCATTGTACCTTCTAACTATAACTTCTTCATTCTCATCTTCCTAGCCACCCATGTCTTCCCCCTTTATAGAGATTAAGAAAAAACAGTCATTTGAGCCAATGGTTATTTTTAAGACTGATGTCATAAAATGCCTGGTGTTCAGCCTGGCAAGCCTACTTCAGTATGCCCATATTTGGCTCTCTTTCTGATGTAATAGCTTGTTGATGGGATATCTAGTTACAAAGAAGTAATCTGAAAACAGATGCAAAGGGAAGGGAAGAAATCTGTGCTGGAGTGAGTGTGGCCTTACATATCAGGTGCCCAACTTAACAACATGTTGGGCAATAAAGGATGCATAGTGTACCAGCCATTGGGAAAGCAAATTAGGACTCAGAGAGCAGAACAGACCTTACGGCTTCCCCAAGCCCAGCTGAGGGTACTTTGCTTCTTGATATATTATTTTTTTGTAAAACTGTACAAGATGCTGCTGCATCCTCTGGCCACAATAGGGAGGCTGATCTTCTATTGGATCACTGTCCATGTGACTGGGATTGTCATTCTGTGTCACTTCAGCCAAAAGATGTCAAGCACAGTGCGTTGCATTCTGCTTAGGAAGCTCTGGAAAGATGTGCTAGCCCCAACAGTCCGGATCCTGTGGTGTTTCCAGGCAATAATAAAGAACTTATGCTTTTATTGGGCCGATGCTTTTCAATATTATGCTGCCAAATGGACTCTAGGACTGCTGTTTCTATTCCTGAAACAAAGAATGTTGCCAGGTGCTTCATCTACAGAGCAACAACTTTACCACTCTGTGCACAATTGTCCCAAGGAGAACAGTGAATTTTATCAGATAATGCTACGACCAGTCATGAAGCAAATTGTGACCTCTCTCTTCCTGGGATTCTTGGATGGAGTTCAGGAAGCTGCCTGCTTGTCATTAGGAATACTGAAGTATGCACTGACCCAACTTTTTAACTACATCAAGCCCATACAGCATTCAGCCCACAATGAGGACATTTTAGGTGATGTTACCTGTGTCCTTCCACGTATCCATGTCCCCTTGTGCGCCCGTTTTAAGGGCCCTGCTACTTCTATTCTTAAAGACATACCCCAGCATTTTTACGTGCTAAAATTTGTTGTGGCCACAGAGCACATAGTCAGTGGACCAGGCAAGTACGGTTTAGATACCACCAATATTCCTCTGCATGAAAGGTTCCAGAACAACAGAATGAAGAATGGGTTTTCTTCGGTGCAAAAAACAGGTACAACCGTGAAGCGAATGAAGGTGGCTTGCATGGTCTTCATTGCCCTCTACCTTTCCATGTTCTCCAGTGTTATAAAGATTATCAGATAAAAGAAGTCAAGGCTGTTATATGTTGACATTTTTAATGCGTTTGCCTTGACACGTGCACTGTGGTGCTCCCAGTTATATGGGGATGTATGCATGCTTTTAGCACACAACTCCAAAAAATCCCTCATGTATTTTGCTAATATAGTGGGATAGGAACAAATAACTATATTTTAGACTTTTCTATGTAAAATTTTCATGAGGGATCTGAGGGCAAAAATGGTGCTTTAAGAATTAAACTTCTAGATGTTTCCATTCTTAATGGTATATTAATATGGAGTAATTAAATTTTTAAATAAAAATTGTTTACATGCAAAACTAGCTCACAAAATACAAATGAATATGTAGGATTTTTTTGGTTTCAGTTTGCTGTATTGTTCGAACTGTTTGAATTGCTTGATAGTTTTTATATGTATGATGTATAAGCTGGCCTGAAGTGTGAACCTTGTGTTTTGTGAATTTCCTGGCCATACAAGCGCAGATCTTGACAGGATTTATGCACTGCACTAACCTATAACATAGCTTATTTGCAGCTTATGTGAATTCCAGCTTTCCCCCACTCTAAATCCAGGGTTACTTATGTGATTAAAATTGTAACTGGATATTCAGCATGTTTTAAGTTTAGAGCGGGGGTGTCAAACTCGCATTGTCTTGTTGTCGTCATGTGATGTATTGTGACTTTCCCCCCTTCGCTAAAATGGGGGTGGGGATGACCAACATATGATGCATCTGACACCCCTGGTTGAGAAGAATGTGACAATGGAGAGGAAAAAATCAAGCTTAGAATGAAATATGAGTGAAGCAATCAGAGACACAGGGTATCATCCTACATTATAAAATAAAATTGTTACAACATCATCACATTATCTTCCTTAAAATAAAAACCAGTGTACAAAACTTATGTGGCATTTATCAGCAGTATCCCTAATTGTTATTAAGTATAAATGTCACCCATTGATTTAAAGAGATTTTTTTTCCTATAAGTCATTGCATATTATTCTGGCTAAGTGTAAACTTGAACAGGTATTAAGTACAGAATTAGTGATTAATTAAGTCAAGAATTTTCTGTTTCACAATCCATTTTTTCCAGCCTAAGTTCACAATTTCACTACTCATTTCACTGCACATTTATATATTTTGTAATATAGTACTACAAGTTGGCTGGAAATTCAGGAAGATGTACAATTCATTTGGAGGGTATTAGGTTGAGGAAAATTGCTTTATCATGAACACAATTTTATTGCTGGCAAAGATTAATGGTGCTCTTTTCATTAATACTCACAGACTTGGTATAATTCCTATTTGCCAAATGCAGGTCAGCAACCTTTTTGGGTCAGTATGTGCAGCATGGATTTAACAGAATGTACATATTGCATAAAGTCACAGTAGCGTTGAACGTATTATGAACCCAGTCTACTGGAACTTTCCGAACAAACTGCAGGGAACTAAATTATGGCTTTTTAATATGAGTGATCTCAGATTATTTTGTGGAGACTCTTACAAAATGATTTACGTTAACAAATTTTCCTATATAAATGGGCATTATTTCAAAAAAGAGTACACTGATCCACAATTGCTCATTTCTATTTTGTAAGCCTAGCAACATAATCCCAAATGTCCTGATTCTGTAATTAAATGTTAAATTCACGACAAAGGTATATATTGGAAAAAATCTTAATTAATTCCTTATTTACCTCTTTGATATTAATAAGACGTGGAGTGTTAGTGCCTCCAGTTGTTAAATACGTAGAAAAATATTTCAGAGTATGGCTCAGCCTTACAGCAGGGCTGATATTGGAGTACATATGAAGAATAAGCTTGCCATCTTCTATTGGCTTGAATATAGCTTTTCTTGGAGTAGTTGTGGTTAAAAAAGCAATTATAATGAAAAATAGAGGGGCAAAACAGACACATATTAGGGGGCGAACATCTTGCCCCTGTGGATGGGGCGCGCAATTTGGGTGTCCTCCTGGATGCCCGGCTGTCCATGGAAGATCAGGTGACAGCCGTGGCCAGGAGGGCGTTTTACCAGGTTCGCCTGGTTCGCCAATTGCGCCCCCTATTGGATCGGGACGCCCTTCGCACAGTCACTCATGCTCTCGTGACATCCCGACTGGACTATTGCAACTCTCTCTACATGGGGCTGCCCCTGAGGTGCACCCGGAGGCTTCAGCTAGTCCAGAATGCAGCCGCGCGGGCAATTATGGGGACCGCAAGGTCTACCCATGTAACACCGCTCCTGCGCGAGCTGCACTGGCTGCCTGTCGTCTTCCGGGTGCGCTTCAAGGTGCTAGTCATCATCTTCAAAGCGCTCCATGGCTCGGGACCTAGCTATCTGCAGGATCGGATCCTGCCTCATACGTCCTCACGGCCGATTCGCTCCCACAGAGAGGGGCTTCTCCGGGTGCCGTCCACTAGACTGTGTCAGCGGGCGACACCCAGGGGAAGGGCGCTCTCTGTGGCGGGCCCGGCCCTCTGGAACGACCTTCCCCCCGACATTAGGACAACTACGGACCTCCGCTCCTTCCGTCTTAAATTGAAAACTTACTTTTTCCGTCTGGCCGGCCTGGGATAGCCTCCTTGCCTTGGGATTTTATAGAATAGGTTTTAGTTTAATCGGGATTTTAGCACAGGGTTTATTTAATTGGTTTTTAAATTTTGTTGTTTATTTATTGTTGTTGTTATTTATTGTTTTTATGCTACCTGTGCACCGCCCCGAGTCCCCGTGGGGAGAGGGGGCGGTATAGAAATAATAAATTATTATTATTATTATTATATTAATAGTTCTACTTGACAGGCAGCAACTGTTTTTTTCCTACAGTTATATTTTAGATAGTTATTCTAAAATATAATAGAATAATATATCTAAAATTTGGTTTTAGCATAGGATTGTAATTTAATATGTTTTTAAATTTTGTATTTATCGTTTTGTATGTTTTTAAATTCCTGTGCGCCGCCCTGGGTCCTTCGTGGAGAAGGGCGGGATATAAATGTGATTTTAAAAAAAATAAAAAAAATACAATACATTTAACAGAGTTCAAAATCATTGAAACTATGCTTAAAAAGTTATTCACAGTTTAGATTGTTCTATATGTGTATTAGTTTTCAGAATGAAATAGGTAAGAGTGAAAGACTGTTTCTTGCAACTTTCTAACACTGCTATTGCTTTGTAAACCAAACAATGACTGAATGACAAATCAGACTTTTGTTTAGTTTTGCAACTTGGCAAGTTTTGCAACTTTCTCAGCAATTTTATCTGGAAAAATTATCTGGTTTTTTTAAAATGAAAAATCATCTAGATAATGTGACAAAGTCATCAGAGAGTTTGGTGTACCATATTTATTTGCATTTTCATGGCTGTTCCCAACAATCCTGATTAATATCTTCAGTGTGTGCAAACAGGACATACTGTCATCTGCAATAACTTATATTTTCTTTTCCCCTAATACTTAAAGGTTTTCCAGAAATTGTATTTAGATTATTTTATAAAACAAGAGCATCCACAAAAATGTTTTTTTCCTCATTGTTCAAGAGCTATTGAAATTCCAGGTATCAAAAGTGTTTTAACTAATATAAATTATCATTATTTTAAAGATTCTGGAAGGTTGGAAAGGAACTATTTACCTCTAATTGCAAAAGATAAACTCATTTCAGTTTAATGCAGCATGACCAATTGGCTAACTGGTTTTTCAGGGCTATTCTAATTCCTCAGCAAATAATTGCTAAACTGGATGAAGAAAACAAAATTATGCAAAACACTGCTGAGCCAACTTCAGCCTGTTCTGCTGTTACGTGTAGTTATATATTGGCCAGTCTCTATCATCACTGATGTCGAAAATGAACAAATATATATAGTGGCAGTATGTTTCTAGAAAGGATTTTACTAGTTTTGTTGCCATTGTTATTTTAAGTTTGGTAAAAGGTATCTGCTTTTTTTCTGGTAACTGCTTAATGACTGTATTAGTGATCATCTAAAAATTCTGCATGTAGCACAGTTAAAAATCTCTACACCTGCAATTTTTGGGACTTATCATGAAATAAGTCCCACTTAATTCTTCAGGAGTTATTTTGGATCACTTTATCAGGTAAAAAAATGACAGAAACAAAGAGAGAATTCTTCCCAAAATTCTCATAGTAAATATAACCTACAACTGGATATCCCCAATGGTACTTTTTTAAAAGGCAACTGGACTTTGTTTTTCCATGAAGACGTTTTGCCTCTCATCCAAGAAACTTCTTCAGTTCTGAACTGAAGAAGTTTCTTGGATGAGAAGCGAAACCTCTGCAAAGAAAGTCCAGTTGCCTTTTGAAAAAGCACCTTTGGGACAACCATGACCTGGATGACTGAGAATCTCCATAGACTACAACTGGACACCTTTCTTAGGAATATCTAAAGTGACACAAAAGGCATCCTTTCAGGTTCTCCCACAAGTCAATTGCTATAAAAATGGTACCCAAGGAAAAAGTAAAAAAGCCCCATTGAACCCAGGAGGCCTCTACGTCTTGTGTCTTCTATATCAGGGGTCACCAACCTTTGCAACTTTCAGTCTGAAGGACTTCAACTCCCAAAATTCTCCAGCCAGCAAAGCTGGCTGGAGAATTCTGGGAGTTGAAGTCCTTCAGACTGAAAGTTGCAAAGGTTGGAGACCCCTGTTCTATATCTTGTTTTGGTAAGAGAGGAGCTTGTTTAATTATCATCTTAAAGGAGACCAGCACAGACCTATTCCCGTCTATCCAGGAAGAAGAAGAAAAAGCCCGCTGCGTTCACTGGGTTACGTAAACTATGTAGTGTTTCTGAGGACTGCAGTCCGTTCCTAAAATAGGGCTCTGGATCCGAAACCGCCTCGTTAAAGAAGACCGCATTCCCTGGAAAGGCCTTCACGGCCGAGGGAAGCGGAGCTCCGCAGCGCCCTTCCCACCTTTTCCCCCCCGCCCTCCAAGTTGCTAGGATGGAGGGTGCACGTAAGCGCCTGCCGTCACTAGGACTCGCGGCCGCCCCTTCGACTGCTGCGGATCGGGAGCGCGCCTGGCTGCCTTTGGCAACCCTGTGCACCGTCTGGTGAGGCGGCTTTCCCACCCCGGCCTTAATTGTCGCCCGCGAGTTTCTCTTCGCTCAGCGGCGGCAAGGAAGGCCGGGAGCAAGAAGTGAGGGCGGGGCCGCCGGGCAGAACTGACTCCCAACCAGAGCCTCCCGACACCGCACGCGGCTTCGCCGTCCCCTCCGCTGACACCGCTGCCTCCTCTCTGCGGGCTGCGCTCTCGGATGCTGGACGGCGCAGCCTGATCTCTGCCCTGCCCGTGAGCATCCGTCCCCGGCGGCGCGGTCAACTTTTGAGGGGAGAAGCTCGGAGGGAAAGGCAGGTCTCGGCAGGTGTTGCCAGCGGGCTGCTCCGAGGATGGAACCGGCCGCGTACGGAGCTGGCAAAGCCGGAGGCGCCTTTGACCCCCAGACTTTCATCCGGCAACCTCACACCATCCTCCGGATAGTTTCTTGGGTAAGGAGGCGCTCCTGGAAGGCCGTCAGGTTATGAAGGAAGGGCCGAGCTTTCCGGATGGAGGGGCTTAGCCCAGCGCGTTCAAAGCCACCTGCACGCTTGGAAATTCCCCTCCAAAATTTGGCGTAGGTGGCTCGCTTGCGAAGAGCCGGGCTGGGTGCAAATGTAAGCAAACCTGACCTTAAGGTTTAAGAGGGAGCCGCTCGAGCAGGAGCCATTGACACTTGGTGGGCTGCTTTTTTTTTTAAGCCGTGTCCTTTTTCATGTGGGCGGTGCAAAGCACATTATTATGGAGGCGATTAGGGATACCCGGTGGGGCTGGCTTGGATTGCAAAGGCCACACGGACTGGCTTCATCGCCTTCCTCTGGAAGAGCCTGCAGGGCAAAGGGGAGATCTGGGGTTTGGCAGAGTTAGTCGGCCCTTGATGACCTTTAAGATGGCAGGGGGGCAGGATCACCTTCCAGCTCAGCTTCCAGCTGCCTCTTCTGCTTTCTGTCTTTTCTGCGCTGCAGCCCCTAGCAAGGGTTGTTTTGGCTGAGTGCAATGTATGTAAAGGGATACTGGGTGTTATGCAGCAAGTGGTAAGGAGGATGAAAAAAATTGCACAAGGATTTGGTCCCCCTCTTCTTCCCTCGCCTAGAAGAAATGGCCCTTAATGATTTTGTACGTGGGAAAGAAAATGGCAAAACTTTGATCTGTCCTTTGCCTTTCTCAAAAACTTTTTTTTTAAAGAGGTGATTTCAACTGGTTTCCCCCACCTTGCATGCTGACACCACTATTAATTTTGATCAAAATAAGGAAAGCAGAGAAGTTTTACATAAGAAGGAGCAGTCTTATGGACAACGAAAGTTGGAGAGGGAATTAAGAGAATAATGGTGAATTTTCCATCCTCTATGAATCCTACTCTCCATATTTTAGTTTCCTGTTTTGTTTTTCAACATTTGCAAGGAGGATTGGGCTAAGGAATGGAGGAAGGTGAATATATGAGGGGTGAAAATGTGTGTAATCCTCTAAATCCTCAGTTGCCTTAGCTCCAATTTAAATATTCCTTCCCCCCTCCCATTTATGTATCTCTAATATACTGCAATTTTTATGTAAGTGCTTGTAAATGTCATGGGGAAAGTGATGGAGATATAGCCAGCCAATCCAAGGAGAAGAATTCCTTCCTGTACATGTTTTTCTCCCCCTTTTGGAACGGATGAATCAGGGGGAGGTCATTCCATCTTGTGACACTTTGCCATGGCTGTTGTGCACCTATCGTGTTTGCAAGAAGGTCATTTAGATTAGGAGAGCAAATTGCAAACAGAAATCTAGAGAGAGCTTTGGTCTCCTGTGAGTGTCACAAGGAGAGAAAAGAAGAACACAGTGACAAGGAAGAAATTACAGAAATGGAATGGCTTCCTTCCCCCTCCCCCAACTGATCAGGGAAAGCAGACTGAGCTGAGGCTGGCATAGATATAGCTTAGGGCCTAGAAACCTGAGAGACGACTTATCTCCAATGTTTTTCCCCCCTATCCAATATTTTCCATCACAGGGGATGTGCTCAGAGTCCCCATTAAACATTGTCATATTGTGGGATCTAGGAAGCACGATTTCTCTGTTACAGCCCTCAACATCTCCCCCTCTCCCCAGGAAGATCTTGTCTTCTAAGACCCAGAAAGCTTTAAAAATCTGGCTTTGGTGTCAACTGAATGATTGGTGCTTTTCATCCCTGTTTTGTTTGCAGATTTTGTTAGCATTCCATTGGTTTAATGTTTTTCCTTTCAAAATGTTTTTTCCAGTTTTGTATGCCAACCAGAGTCTACTGGGGTTGGACAACCAATGAATATAAACAAACAAACAAACAAATATTAAGTATAGGCTTACTTGTTACTCATTCAGACCTTCAGGAGGAAGCCAAAACAGTAGGATCATGTGTGTTTCCTGTCTAATCCATTCCTTATGGGAGCTTTCCCATGTTTTCTAGAGATAACAAGAACTCGGACCTCTTGTCTACAAAACCTCTCCTCTGATATTCATTATGAGCCATAGCTTAAGAATGCAGCAGCGAAAAAGGCCAGTGCGTTCTTGGGCTGCCTTAATGTTAGCATTGCATCTACGCTGCAGGAGATAGTAGTGACTGTCCTCTGCGATGAGTAGATTGCACTTGGAGTGTTGTGTCCAGTTCTGGGTGCTGCATTTTAAAAGGGCCACGGGAAAGCTGGAGTAAGTTCAAAGAACTGAGGGGCTTTTAAGCTCCAAATAAGATGACTAAGGGAGATATGGCAATGTTCTACAACAGGGGTGTCAAACTCAAGGCCCTGAAGCCAGATCTGGCCCATGGGGTGCCGCCCTGGGAACAGCAAAGGACTGCCCGTGGTGCATCTGCCAGCGAAAATAAGCTCCCGAGTTCTGTTTTTGGCTACAACGGCTTCCTACAACCCTCTGCCAGAGTGCCCTCCTGAGCTCCATTTTCTCTGGCAGAGAGTTGCAGGAAGCAGTCGCAGCCGGAAATGGAGCTCAGGAGCCCATTTATATTGGCCGAGCGCTCTGGCCACCACAGGCACCCCCGACACGAGTGACGTCAAGCTGGCCATACCCACCACGACCACCATGGTCCCACCAAGGTCATACATAACTGTGACATGGTCCTCAATGAAATTGAGTTTGACACCCCTGCTCTACAATAAGCTTGTCATATACAAGAGTGAGTCGACTCTGCTCTCTTGAATACAAATAATTGGATATTTAAAGAAAAACAGTTCATGCTGAACATTATATGGAATTTATGAAAAGAACTGTTAAAAGTAATGAAACAGTTTGCCCTAACCAGTACTAAAGTCTTCCTCGGGGAAATGTTATCAACCATTTGCCTCTGATTCCTTCTCTGTCTATGGCATTGGACTAGATGACCAATAAAGTACTTCCCAACTCATGCATTCAATGAAGGTTGTTTTTTAAAAAATTACTTACTTTAATAAGTGAGTGATTGCCACTCATTTCCATGGAAGAGAAGTCGTGGAAAGTGCTGAAAGAAAGGGGGTAGGGAAGGGGTTTATGAATGAAAAGCTTAAGAAATCTTAGCAAATTTCTATAGATAATTAATGTGACTAGTAGGAATGTGTCTATCCAGAGAGATTTTACAGTACACTATGTTTACTGTTCTTATTAAGGAGGGGGAAGGCAGTTGGCTCCCAGCTGCTGCTGAAATTCATGAATTCATGAAGTGGTAGGAAGAACCTTGTGTTGCATGTGATAGACAGCCCAGGTGACAACACAGCAGTGGTCAATTACAGTTAACAGAATTGACAGGATGTGTCCTGAGATGGATGTTTCTCTTCTTGAGAATTTAGGACAGAACATTCTCTGATTTAAAGCTGTGACTTCATTACTACAGGGCTTCACTAAGTCAGGAGAAGAGTTTTTGCAGCATGTTGCTTTTTTGAGTGCCACTTCTTCATGAAATGAACTCTCAGTTGCAGGAAGATGCTTAGCATCCTTTTTAAATTTTCCCCTTGGGTGTGTCCACATATCCCCAGAGTCATTAACTGCATATTGTACTTTGACCTTGGAAGTGACTTTGATAGGTCTCTATTTCTTGGTATAATACCATTGACTTGATAAACAAGTGAATCATAGAATAGCAGTAACATTTCCAGACCATTTTCTTTATGTTTATTTGGGATGAAGTCCTCCTGAGTTTGTGGGCTTATCCCATTTACATGCTTGTAGGACACACATTTCATAAATTGGAGCACAAGCTTAAAGGAGCAAATTAGATAAATGGCTACTGAAAAACAACTTTTTCCCCTTCTTGTTTAGATTTTCTTTTCTCTTTTATGGCCATAGAATTCTTCCCCTACCCAGTTCAGCTACCATGCTCCTTGTCACAAATTTATAATCAGTGCAAATTTAAGCATATGTACTGATAATAAGTCTCAATAAGCTTCATGCAATTTGCTTCCAAGCAGATATTTATACTCTCCAGCTCTATTTTAGAATTATATCAATGTTATGGAAAAAATACTGGTGTAAACATTGCCTGGCCAAAACAGGTAACAGCTATCCATTCAGAATTGTTGAACAAATCAAGGGCAAAATATTGATCCTATTATATTTTTATAATAGGTTTTACAATAATGATGGGCTACATAGAATTTGTAACCTGTGTACTGTTTCAAGAGTTTGCTGATTCTTTTATTTATTTCCCTGCATTTCTAGTACAGGGTAGAGCAGAGGAATTTGTGACTTTTCTGCAGGAGAAAATCGCTCAGATACAGAATGAGTTAGCCCCCATTGATGGCCCAGTGGGATGCCACGAGACAGATCTTGTTTGGGAGGAGTTTGACTCCGTTACTTCCGAGGATATGGACAGGTTACGTGGGCGACTGCGAGCCACCACATGTTTATTGGACCCGTGTCCCTCCTGGCTTGTACTGGCATCCTGGGAGGTGACACGAGGCTGGCTCCAAGAGGTTGTCAACGCATCCTTAAGTGAGGGTTCCTTGCCTGCTTCCCTAAAAGAGGCTATGGTGAGGCCCCTCCTTAAGAAGCCCTCTTTGGATCCAGCTCTATTAACCAACTATCGTCCAGTCTCCAACCTTCCCTTTCTGGCGAAGGTTGTTGAGAGTGTGGTGGCACAACAGTTTCCCCGTCACCTGGAGGAAGTTGATTATCTAGACCCGTGCCAGTCCGGCTTTCGGCCCGGGCATAGCACCGAGACGGCATTGGTCGCGTTGGTCGATGATCTCTGGAGGGCCAGAGATGGGGGTTGTTCCTCCATCCTGGTCCTATTAGACCTCTCGGCGGCTTTTGATACCATCGACCATGGTATCCTATTGCATCGGCTGGGGGGGTTGGGGGTGGGAGGCACCGTTTTACGGTGGTTCTTCTCCTACCTCTCTGGCCGATCGCAATTTGTGTTGACAGGAGAGCAGAGGTCGACCCCGAGACCCCTCACATGTGGGGTGCCTCAGGGTCCTCTCGCCTCTCCTGTTTAACACATATATGAAGCCGCTGGGTGAGATCATCCGTGGTTTTGGGGTAGAGTACCATCTCTACGCTGATGATACTCAGCTGTATATATCTACCCCAAACCACCCCAACGATGCCGTAGCGGTGATGTGCCAGTGCCTGGAAGCCGTACGGATCTGGATGGGAAGAAACGGACTCAAGGTCAACCCGACCAAGACCGAGTGGCTGTGGTTTCCGGCTGCCCGATTCAACCAGCTGATTCCATCGCTGGCCATTGGGGGCGAACATCTTGCCCCAGTGGATGGGGCGCGCAACTTGGGTGTCCTCCTGGATGCCCGGCTGTCCATGGAAGACCAAGTGACAGCCGTGGCCAGGAGGGCGTTTTACCAGGTCCGCCTGGTTCGCCAGTTGCGCCCCCTATTGGATCGGGACGCCCTTCGCACAGTCACTCATGCTCTCGTGACATCCCGACTGGACTATTGTAACTCTCTCTACATGGGGCTCCCCTTGAGGTGCACCCGAAGACTTCAGCTGGTCCAGAATGCAGCCGCGCGAGCAATAATGGGTACCGCAAGGTATACCCATGTAACATCGCTCTTGCGCGAGCTGCACTGGCTACCTGTCGTCTTTCGGGTGCGCTTCAAGGTGCTAGTTCTCATCTTTAAAGCGCTCCATGGCTCGGGACCTAGCTATCTGCGGGATCGGGTTCTGCCCCATACATCCTCCCGGCCGATTCGCTCCCACAGAGAGGGACTTCTCCGGGTGCCGTCCACTGGACTTTGTCAGCAGGCGACGCCCAGGGGAAGGGCCTTCTCTGTGGCGGGCCCAGCCCTCTGGAACGACCTTCCCCCCAACATTAGAACAACTACGGACCTCCGCTCCTTCCGTCAGAAATTAAAAACTCACTTTTTCTGCTTGGCCGGCCTAGGTTAGTCTCTACCTCAGGGGTTAGGAAATGTTAATTTTAAAATGGGAATTTTAGTGCAGGGATATTTTATTTATTTATTTATTTTATTACATTTATATCCCGCCCTTCTCCGCAAAGGACCCAGGACGGCGCACAGGAGATTTAAAAAACATACAAAAATAGAACATAAATAATTTAAAATATATATTAGATCCCAAACCTGTGCTAAAACCAATTATTAATTAAAACCCAATTTAAAACTTTTCTACAGTCCCCATGGGAGGTTAGGCTAGGCCGGCTTGATGAAAAAAGTATGTCTTTAGACATTGGCGGAAGAGGCGGAGGTCGGTGATGGTCCGGAGTTCAGGGGGTAGGTCGTTCCAAAGGGCAGGGCCCGCCACAGAGAAGGCTCTTCCCCTGGGTGTCGCCAGTCGGCATTGTCCGGCCGACGGCACCCTGAGAAGGCCCTCTCTGTGGGAGCGTATCGGTCTAAGGGATGTATGGGGCACGAGACGGTCTCGCATATAACTAGGCCCCGAGCCATGGAGCGCTTTAAAGATGGTCATCAAGACCTTGAAGCGCACCCGAAAGACCACAGGAAGCCAATGCAGCTCGCGCAGGATAGTTAGATTTAATTTGTTTTTATTGTATTTATATATTTTATGTTGTTTTAATTTCTCCCTGTGCACCGCTCCGAGTCCCCTCGGGGAGAGGACGCGGTTATAGAAATAAATATTCTATTCTATTCTATTCTATTCTATTCTATTCTAGTGTTGTGAATTAAAGCATTTAAAACGAATGAGTGCTGAGAATGAGTTTATTTATAACAGAGTACAAAAAATGTTGCCTGAAACCATGTGAAATCAACTAGCATTCCTTTTATGAGGCCAAACCTAACAGAATGAGGGGAGCCAAATAC
Organism: Rhabdophis nuchalis; assembly: GCA_039707465.1. NCBI lineage: Eukaryota > Metazoa > Chordata > Lepidosauria > Squamata > Natricidae > Rhabdophis > Rhabdophis nuchalis. The sequence goes on along the minus strand of CM077648.1, from coordinate 91,914,810 downwards.
TTGGGTTACATTTTGCCTTGGTGGTAATTGTGGTGGAGCTGGGGAGAGATTATCTTTTTAGTCTTTCAGAAAAATATATCCTAATATTCTATTAGTAACAGATGGACTTGGACTAAATGCAGGAAGCAGAAGAAGACAATCTTGGTTAGTACAACGTAGTCAGTTTTCCAGAGCAGTTCATTATCTTGAATGCAATTATTGTAGTAATAAACAAAGGATAAAAATGTTAAGTCTGATGATGATTTAAATATATATAGCAGGACTTTTTTGGAAGAACAATGTACCAAATTTAAATTCAAGAATGCTTTTCTGTGATGTTGGAATTTTGCCAGTTATTCAGTTGTGAAACATACACTAGTCCCATAGGAATAACATTGTTGTGCTAAATTAAGTAGCTAAAACATCATTGATTTGGATAGGATCACTTTAGGTGTGTTTAGTAAACATAACTAGGAACAGGCAACAAAATATATATTATAATGATATTCTCTGCAAAATTGCCAGTTTTATTCATGGTGTGAAAAAGTTTAAAAGCTGATTTTTGCTCTTCAAGCTATACATAGAATTTGGCCAGGCTAATGTTATAGTTGGTTTGCAATTTTCGTGTCTGCAGGTGCAATATCAGATGCTGTTAGGTTGTTGTTAGGAAGCTTCAGTGAAGAAGTATGATTGATAACAGTTCCTTTGTGACTTATATTCCTGTAGAAAGCCACATTTAGAAACCCTACTGAAATTAGTGGCTCTTCCAAGCATGTATATGTTGAGATTACATTTACTACTGGTATTTATTATGGCTACATTCTAGTTACCGAGCAGAAAATAATGCTTACCTGCATATAAACCATGGAGAACTCCTTGGCCCCTTCTCATTCATTTTAAATGTACTTTGGAGAATGGTGGGGCCAAGCCTTAATAAGACCACACCTAGAGTACTGCATCCAGTTTTGGTCACCACACTATAAAAAAGATGTTGAGACTCTAGAAAAAGTGCAGAGAAGAGCAACCAGGATGATTAGGGGACTGGAGACTAAGCATATGAAGAATAGTTACAGGAACTGGGCATGGCTAGTCTAGTGAAGAGAAGGACCATGGGAGACATTATAGCTGTGTTCCAATATTTGAGGAGCTGCCACAGAGAGGAAGGGGTCAAGGTATTTTCCAAAGCACCTGAAGGCCAGACAAGGAATAATGGATAGAAACTGATCAAGGAGAGATTCAACCTAGAAATAAGGAGAAATTTTCTGACAGTGAGAACAATCAATGGAACAGCTTGCCTTCGGAAGTTATGGGAGCTTCATTATTGGAGGCTTTCAAAAAGAGATTGGACTGCCATTTGTCAGAAATGGTGTAGGGTCTCCTGCTTGGATGAACGGTTGGATTAGATGGCCTACAAAGTTCCTTCCAACTGTGTTAATCTGTTAAACACAATGAATATAAGTCTCTGTAAAAAGGTTGCAAATACATAAGAAAATCTGAGAAAATCTTTGGAGGCAAAATAGATCCTGTGCTCCCAAGAATTTACTCTCTCTAAGGAACTCATAAATACTTGGGTGGTGGAATGGGTGGAAACTAATCAAGGAGAGAAGCAACTTAGAACTAAGGAGAAATTTCCTGACAGTTAAAACAATTAACCTCTGGAACAGCTTGCCTCCAGAAGTTGTGAATGCCCCAACCCTGGAAGTCTTTAAAAAGATGTTAGATAGCCATTTGTCTGAAATGGTATAAGGTTCCTGCCCACGCAGGGGGTTGGACTAGAAGACCTACAAGGTCCCTTCCAACTCTGCTATTGTATTGTATTGTATTGTATTGTATTGTATTGTATTGTATTGTATTGTATTGTATTGTATTGTATTGTATTGTATTGTATTGTACTTTTTGCTAAAAGTCTCCATTAAGGTTTAAAGAAAGCTTTGCTGTGTATAACTTAGTCTACTCTATTGACTCTAATATTCTGATTATGATCTAATATATATAAAGCCCAGTGTTTGTATGAGCTTTCCACCATTGGATTCTATGGGTAACAAAGCTTCCTTGATTATTTGCAATTCAATGCTGTCTTAGATTTTGCTCAGGACCCCAAAGTTTTAAACTTTTTCTGTGCATTTTTCACCCCAGGAGATGGGGGCTTCTCAAAGATGCTGCTTTAGCAGTTCTATAATTATATGAGTTTTATCCCTCAATGTTTTAAAGCTTCACTTCTTAAATGCCAAAATAATGGTGTTCTTTTTAATTATCTTCGCATGGTTTTAATATCCTAATAGAGCAGTAATAGCTTGATCTCCCTAGTCATGTGCTCTGAAAGATATAAGGCGAAGAACTGGAACTACAAAATATATTACTGTTATTATTTTGCTGTACATACTGTAAAGCAGTCGTGAGATCTTTCTCTGTCCCACATACTGGGGTTGGGGGAAAGGCTATCAAGTAAAAGGACCCTCCCTGACAGTTGAGTGGTGGCAACACAATCTACAAAATGTACCACAGCAGTGGGAGGAAGGGAGACATTCCAGAGGACTTTGGGGAAGGAAGTGGAAACTTCAACCTTTCATCCTATGGGTAACAATAATCCTGTGCTACTGCACAGTATTCTTCAACATCTATTTTTAAATTAGTGGTATATCTATGAAGAGATGCCACAAGAGACAAAATTCTAGTACTGATCATATCTTTAGGGAAAAGCAAAGCCTGTTTTCTATTATTTCAGATCAATTTGAGTATTGGAATTATATTTAGGCTGAACCACAACTAAAAATTGGAATCATCTGAACAATTTTTGTATACAATCACTACTTTGTTCACTTTTAACCCCTGAAATAGAATAGCAGCAGCTATAGTTTTGGAAAATGACAGTCCTGTTTTCCAGACCTTCAATCTACAGTATTTAGGTGAGTGTGGAATGCAGCATATTGCTTGGATTCTTTGAGAGATGCGTATTAAATGTTTGCTGGAATAAGATATGTCTGTGGTGTGTTTCCTAGATTCCCTGGAGAGCTGTTCATCTTCCATTTAGAAAGTGAACGTAGTCTGCAACTTTTTAAAGCACCTTTATCATCTAGTCATTGTGTTTGTCCTCTACAAATGCCATGAGATCCCAGGAAAAGATGTCAGTGTTTCCCAGCAGATCGCTACCTTCATTCTACTGCATACTTGGAAGTACCTTTTAGGAATCAATTCCATACTGTTTCACAGCCATACAAAATATTTCTCCTTAGATTAGTATTTAAATGCAAGATACTGGGAAGAGAGTGGAGTTTCCTTCACTGTAATTGACCTTCCTGTGAATAAAAGTTTCCAAAGATTAAATCTGTGCACATTTATTTCTCTACTAGCTGTACTCGGCCACGCCTTGCTGTGGCCCAGTCTGGTTAAATGGCCAACCAACCCGTGTACACACAACCACCGTATAACCCCCAACCTACCTACCTACTGTATTTCTTACTCTCTCCCTCTACCTACCTACCTACCTACCTACCTACCTACCTACCTACCTACCTACCTACCTACATACATACATACATACATACATATCTACCTACTGTATTTCTCCCTCTCTCTATCCCTCTACCTACCTACCTACCTATTATATTTTCCCTCTCTCTCTCTATCCTTCTACCTACCTACTGTATTTCTCCCTCTCTTTCTCTATCCCTCTACATACCTACCTACCTACTGTATTTCTCCCTCTCCCTCTCTCCCTCTACCTACCTACCTACTGTATTTCTCCCTTTTTCCCTCTACCTACCTACCTACCTACCTACCGTATTTTCCCTCTCTCTCTCTATTCCTCTACCTACCTACCTACTGTATTTCTCCCTCTATCCCTCTACCTACCTACGTACCTACCTACCTACCTACCTAGAGAGAGGAGAGAGAGGCCGCTGACTCGGCAATGGCCTTGTGGGGGGTGGGAGTTGGCAGAGGGGGGGTGGCAGTGGAGGAGAGGCTGCTGACTCAGCAGCGGCCTTGTGGGGGGGAGTTGGCGCGGGCGGCAGCGGCAGAGAAGAGGCAGCTGACTCAGCAGCGGCCTTGTGTGTGTGGGGGAGTTGGTGGAGGGGGGGCGGCGGTGGCAGAGGAAGAGAGGGAGGCCGCTGAGGAGGCGACCATCATGGATATGACGTGCATCACTTGCACGAACTCCTCGCAAGTGATGTGAGCTGAAAAATGGCTGGGTGGGAGGGGCCGCAAAAGGGAGAGGGGGGCAAATGAGTGAGTGAGGGAAACACGCCAAAGAGCTGCAGTTTTACATTTGTGTGGCATGTACCTGGCACCGGTGTGCCATCCACACAATCTGTACGTATCATTGGTGCTGCACTTGTAAGGAACGTTGTGTGAAAATTTGGTGGCGATTGGTGCAGTAGTTTCTGAAATTAGCAGCTTTGAACAAGCTCATAGTTATATTTTTATTTATATAGATATATTTTCTATTAGAAACCAGCTGTGTTTTTTAAAAAAAGCCTTCAAAACTGCTAATAAAAATAATGAAAACAATATCACAGCAATCATCTAGATCCAATATTAATTTATATATTTAAAAACAATATGTATTTATCAAAGAAGATACCCATTTTGTGGGAAGAAAGGGAGTGTGTTCCAAAAGGTAAACTTGATAGCATTTCTTCCAGTAGAAATTTCTCTTCCACATCTTGAGGCATGAAGAAATTCAACGCACTACACAATAAGAATTTTCTCTCTCTCCCTATTGCCAAAAGACAATTTATATGTCAAATAAATACCTGCCAATGTATTGGGAGGGAGAAGGTTGGCAACCTATCTTGACATGCCACCATCCTTACTTTTTGTCTTTTTTGCCCCCCGAGGACTAGGCAAACTATATTTCTGTCACGCATATTCTGTTCATTTTATGAAAGCACTTTGCTTGAGAATTCTTATTCCTACCATCCATTTAAAAGCTCTTAGACAGGAATTGGGGCATGTGAGAGTAGGAAAATGAGTAGCAAGGGAGAAATTGGCTTGGTAATTACATGATGATTAAAAATGTAAAAGAAAGTTCTGTTTCTCAAAGATTTGCAGAACAGGATTTCATAGAAGTAGAAAGTAGGAAAGGGGCTGTTTAATCTGCTAAATTCAACTCCCTGCTCACTTGCAAGAATCCAAATTACAGTAAAATCTGAACAGATGAAAACATGCAGTAAAGTAAATTCATGAATTCTCTGGGTAACTGACTTTTTGTTTTTGGTTAGGAAGAGTTTTTCAACATTCCGTTTGAATCTACATTCCTGTCACTTTTACAATGTGTCCTGACTTCTGGAATAAGAAAAAACAAGCCCTAATCTCTTAAATTATATCCTTTCAGATATTTGAAAAATGCCTTCCATATGCCCTTTGATTGCCTTTTCTCACGTTAAACAGTTCAGTCCCTTCAATTTCCCTTGAAGGACCTTAGCTTCTAATCCTTTGATCATGTACATTGATCTTTTGTGAATCTTTCCCAATTTCTCTATCTTTTTAAAAGTGTAGTTCAAAGAACCAGACAAGATAGAATCTGATCAGTGCAGAATAAAATAGAACAAATACTCCTTATTTGGAAATTATACTTCTATTGATGTAAGCTAAAATTGCATTTGTTTGTTTTACAGTCACTTCACACTGCTGGATCGGAATCAGTTTGCAAGCTACTCTTCTAAAATATTTTTCTTAAGTACCAAAACATGTATTCCTATATCTGTATAGTGATTGCTTTGAGTTTTATCTTCTGGAATAAAAATCATCCTATCCAATTTTGAATAATATGCAAATTTGATAAGCATTCCATCCACTTCTTATCCAAATTATTTATGATGCTCTGTGACCATAATAAAGATCTGATTGATCAATTGACTGACATCTAAATCATTAAATGAAAATTTGAAATGTAGAGGTACAGCATCACACAGGAGAAGGTATATAAGAAATAGGCGAGGACCTAGAAGCATGGTCAGATAAGGTTGATACCTTAGTTAGGCTTTAAGCTGTAATCAATAACACCTTAAATTGTGCCTAGCAGATAAAAAGCAACCAGTAACACCTTTTTGTACAAATATTGTATGATCCTTGTATTTTCTGCTGCAATTTTGGACACTTTTTAGGGCAGTCCCAGGTTAAGTGAAATGCAATAGTCAAGCCATGATATAAGCAAAGCATGGAGAAAGCTTATCTCTTATTTAAAAGCATTGAAACATGATATGTGTGAGATATCCAAGCTATATGTTAAATTGTGCAGAACTGAATATAGTAGTAATACAGAGGCATCAATTTTCAAGCAAATAGGCATGCACTATTCATTTTCAGGAATGGCAGAGAAAGCATTTCTGTAGAAAAGCATGAGAATTGCATGTTTCATGAAGCTGAAGTGTCAAAAAAGACTGGAACTGACAGCTGACAGCATGTAAAGTATAAATGTAGGATAGCAAAGGTACCAGTTATTATTTCAAGTTACAAAAAATATTAAAAGTGAAAAGTGCCAACAACATGATTCATCTTGACCTTCCTAGGCAGTGGTTCTGTCTATAGTTATCTAGGATTTAGTCCATTATGAATAGGATTTACTTATCAATGGGCATGTAGAAGGTTGGTTTTATTAAATTCAGAAGCAGTGTAAGATATTCTAAGCATTTTTAAGAATAGGTTTGATGAATAGGTCTCATATGAAAAAGACAGAATAATTTGTGCTCCGTTTGAATAACCGCCTCTCACAAAAAAGGTGGAGTTGCAAGTCCAAATGGAAAGAGATTCCTTCAATTATATAGGTAGTCCTCAACTTACAACAACAACTGTGACCAGAATTCTGTTACTAAGTTATTAAGAGGCAGTTATTAAGCACACTTGATTTTATGGCCTTTTTTTACCACAGTTTTAAGCCAATCATTGAATTTGTTAAGTGAATATCATTGTTAAGTGGCAGGCACGAAAGATCAGGACCACACATGAAGTCCCAGTTAAGCTGATGCATGGCTCATGCCTGTCTGTGCTCATGAATCTAGCCAATTAATAGTTAGCACTATTTTGGTGCCAGAAAAGAGTTAATATAGTTCAAGAAGAAATCCCCCAGCTGTTTTTGCTTGCAATTGCTCCTCATAGGTAAAGAAAAAAAACTACCTTATTCTTTTCAGAGATCAATTCTGTTATAAACCTGGTGAGAAATTTGATGGTTTAGCATTTCCGGGAGGGGAAGGATTCATAATGAGCAAAGTGCTAGAAATAAAAAGAATTCAAGACACAGTAGATCAGGGGTCTCCAACCTTTGCGCTTGCTGGAGAAGTCTGGGAGCTGTAGTCCTTCAGACTTAAAGTTGCAAAGGTTGGAGACCCCTGCAGCAGATGGTTTCAAAAATTAAATAATACACTGGTCAAGGAGAATGGCAGCTTTCCTTGTCTGGTGCTCAAGAGGCCTCTGGGGCCTGTGAGGCCAGCACATCACATGATACTTAAGAGAGCTTAATAGACCACTGGAAATGAGTATCATGCTGCAGGCATCACATGGAAGTCAAGAGATCTATTGTGTAAGCTATCTGCTCAATTTACTTTGCAACATTAGGGATAAGGGAGTTGAGGGTAGCCTTTGATTACTGACTGGCTGTATGGAGAAAATATCCAGTGAAAATTATAAGTGAAGCTTTCAAAACACAGGACTTCTGAGGAAATAGTTTTAGTGTTTAATCTAGTATCTATCAGATCTCTGTGCCTTGCCTTCTCTCTCATTCTTTGCCTACAGCCATATGTTTGTCTGTCCATCCTCTATATCTATAAATAGAAGTGACCTGAAACGTTATAAAACAGTTGTTAATTCCGATTTTTCTGCTATCAATCTCTATCTACATCAGGGGTTCCCAAACTTGGCAACTTGAAGACTTGTGGACTTCAACTCCCAGAGGCTGGAGAATTCTGGGAGTTGAAGTCCACAAGTCTTCAAGTTGCCAAGTTTGGGAACCCCTGATTCTACATGCTATACAATTTATTTCAGAAGGAAATGTAATCGGGTCCTGGGTTTAAAGAAATAGTTCCAAATTATTAGCACGTGCTGATAAGTACATGAAATTTTTCAGACGCTCCCTAATGACACCTTAACTGGGATTGTTTTCTTCCACATCTAATAAGGCTCTTTATTGTCCCTAAACTATGAGTTAAGCTTCTTTTAGTTTTATTAGTAAGAGGTTAGTTTGGAAGTGGTTCAAAAGAAAAAGTAATACTGATGTTTTTAATGATTGCTCCATGGTTAGAGTTTGTCTAATGAAGTATTTTTCAACCTTGGCCTGTTTAAGATGTGTGACTTTCAGCATGTTTTAAATCTTTTTTAAAATATTGATATCACTTTAAACGTGTATCATCATATACCATAACAGTTTATTTTAAAATATTTAAAATAAAAATAATAAAGGAATGATAAATACTGTTGGTTATGGTAACAGTTCTGTAAACGGCCATGCCCTGTTTCTGAGGTGACCATTATACAAGGCAGTCACATTATAGAGCATAAACATTATATGGCATAGGCCAGTGATGGCGAACCTATGGCATGGGTGCCACAGGTGGAATGCGGAGCCATTTCTTAGGGCACGCGAGACATTGCCCTGTCAGCTCCAGTGCACTTGTGTGTGCTGGGCAGCTGATTTAGGCCTTCTTTTGAGGCCGTTTTTTGCCCTCTGGAGGCTTTAGGGAAGCTCCTGAGCCTCTGGAGGTGGGGAGGGGGAGGCTGTTTTCACCCTCCCCAGGCTCCTAGAAAGCCTCTGGAGCCTGGGGAGGGCGAAAAAAGCGTGCCAAAAGCAGGGGGTCACGCACATAGCATTATGGGTGTGGCACGCCCACGCACGATCCCCCCTGCACTCCCCCCGCTTTTGGCATGCGAGCCAAAAAAGGTTAGCCATCACTGGCATAGGCCAAATTGTCTGCAGACCACCTATTTTTGTTCATTTTGCCTTTCAGTCTTAGGTCCAGGTCCTTAATAGGTCAAATATCAGCACAAATATGTTTAATATCTACATGCAGGGGTGTCAAACCAGCGGCCCATGGGCCCGATACCTCATACGCAGGTCACATGCAGCCCAGCTCCGCGAAGGGGAAAAAAGTGAAACATCATGTGATGCAACGTGATGCGGCGAGTTTGACATCTGTGATCTACAGGAATTTCTGGTTTTTTTTCCCTGTGGCAAGTTACAATCTGTGAAATTAATTGTTACAGGAACTAAAGCTCCTAAATAAAGTATTTAGGAGAGGGCTTAAAATATACTTGTTACAGTTTTAGTACTTTCCATTTTGTTTTTAAATATTTTAAATGTACAACTATTAGAATGTATTATTTAGAAAAATTATGTGGCTACTCATCTTAAATGCATAACTCTGGGTGGTTCACAGCAAACCACAAAAATAGACTTTAAAAAGCTCATAAAGTGTGAATATAATATACTGCCAATGCAACTATGCCTATGTTGTATGTTATTCATATATTCCTGGAGGTCACTTGACCTATCCAAATGGACAGTATATACTTTTTTTTTTAAAAAAAAAGCAAAATGATGAATTTGCACATAAATAAACATCTGATTAAAGTAGAGATAGGTGATTGAAGATGATGATTACTTTTGAAAACATTAGCTTCCCCTCAAAAAGAAAAATTAAGAAAAACATCATGCAGATTTAACCAAGGTATAATATGTTAATATTCAAATGGGTAATATTTGCAATTCTTGATTAATATAATTCTATCCCACAAAAACAATTGCAGGATATTTGGGAAATGAGCAGGCTTTCAAAACTTGCTGCCCTTCAAGTGTGCTGTTTGGTAGGTCTGTGTGCAAGGTTAAATTCGGCAGTTGAATGCAGAGGTCTGAATGGAATTATCTTACAGTGTGTCTATGGAATTCTTAGTCTCCAGGTCATAGTTCTTGAAAAGGCACCTTTGGGATATCTTACAGTGTATTTTGGAAACATATTTCTTCCTTCCTAGTGATCTCTGGTTTTCTTTTGCTATATCAGTTTGTTTACCAAAGGATCATTCTTGTGTTTAGAGCATAAAAAACTATTGGGATAGAGCAGAGGATATGGAAATCAGCAAGGGGTAGATAATGGAATTCCCTTAATCATTCTGAAGAATAGATATGAACTCTACCTTTAGTTGATTCTTATTTTATGACTACCTTGGCGTTATGTAAATATTATGTAGCTGTAATAAATATATTGGGAAAAACAGGAAAAAGATGAAAAGTCTGAAGAAATGAATTAAGGAATGAACAACAAAACTGAAGTATAATTGAAAAGTAAATGAAAAGTCAAGAATGCTAATGATGAAATATAATTTCTGAATGTTATTCATGTATTTTTTCTTGATTTGAAAAAAATAAGGAATTTTAAAAATTGTATACATATGCAGTATTCTAAGTGTGTTCTTTATAAAGTACTGCACCCAATTTTGATCACCAAATTATAAAAAAGATGTTGAGACTCTGGGGCTGGACTAGAAGACCTCCAAGGTCCCTTCCAACTCTGTTATTCTGTTATATGAAAGCCTAAGTAGTTGGATGGGTTGCGATTATATAAATCACTAGATCTAGAGTTCTTATGGCTACTCTGTTGATCTAGTTTAGGGGTCGGCAACCTTAAACACTCAAAGAACCACAAAGGTCCCAAACGGAACCCCCCCCTCCCGGTTCAATTTTGGAGCCAACTGAAAGTCCGGTTGCCCCACCATAGAGTCTCCTCCTATTAATTGTGAAGCTGACCGGCGACAGGGAACTGCAGAAGAGGGATGTAAGAGCCACATACGGCTCCAGAGCTGCAGGTTGCTGACCCTTGATTTAGTTGCTAATGTCAACACTAACCTGATGATCCATAACCAGCCTGCCTCATGTGAAATGTGTATTTGTATAATGAATTCTTTTAACTCTTCTCTCACTTTTCTGTATCCCAGCTTTTTTCCATTGTTGTGTTTGGCTGCATTGTGAATGAAGGCTATTTCAACCAACCCAACACATCAGAACAGTTCTGCATCTACAATCGCAACCAGAATGCCTGCAACTATGGTATCACCGTGGGAGTCCTTGCATTCCTCACCTGCCTTCTTTACTTAGCGCTAGATGTCTACTTCCCGCAGATTAGCAGTGTCAAGGATCGCAAGAAAGCTGTGCTTTCAGACATTGGAGTATCTGGTGAGTTTCTGGTGAATGTATATGGGTTTCTATAGGGACAGAGTGTGTGCCTCTTGATGAATATGGATCCAGCCTTACATCTGTGTACATGATTTAAATGGCTTTTTATTAATCAGAGATGGAGTTGTATTGCTTTGGAATCTGCTTTGTTAAATAAACTGATCACTGATTCAAATTAAAAGCATTTTTTTTGGTTCTCTTGCATTATCTTGCTTACCCTTTCTCCTATTCTTAATTTCACCAGTTTTACTCTTTTTATTTTATAAATTAATACATTTTAATTAATTAAGTGTGAATAGACAGTGTTGCCTTTACTGTAATGGAGGATGACTGTCATGCAAGATGTCCTCTGTCTATGGAGAATCTCAATGCAAATGAGGTCTGTAGAAAATGAGGGGCCTCTATTGATGGAGGCACATGGCTGCTTTTCCTTAACATCATTCAGAAATGCAGAAATAAAAATAACCAGAAGGATTCTTGGCACCACTTTGTAAAAAAGAAAAAAAAATTCCTAGAAGTACCCTGTTGAAGGGAGAGCTGTTGGATGTAATGGAGAAAGGGAATACCCACTTTCAGATATTATCTATAATATTGTGATATGCTAGGTTTATAGCTAGTCAATCTTTCAAATTATTAACTTTTCACCAAATAAACATTAATACCAAAGCAAGCTAATTCCAAATTAAACATAAAAGATGCCACTGCCATTTGTTTTGGCTCTAAAGGATACAATATGACTCAAAATCTTCTCTACTTCTTATGAAACTGAAGACCAAATTAAAAGGAATTGGGGCTGGCTTATGCAGGTTGTAATCGGCTTAAGAGAGTGATCTACCCATACAGAGAATAGTCTGCAAGAGCACCAGCCAGGAGCTTTGAACCAGCAGCATCCATGGGTGGGTGGGTTTCAAAATGTGCAAGATGGTGAATACAGAATCTAAGACCCAACATGGAGGTATTACTGCTGTTCTGAACTATTAGAATTTTTTTTAAAAAAACCCTCTTGATTTAAGCTTTCCTTTAATTGGTTTCATTGTTCTACTCAGCTATTTCAAGTCTGGTTCCAAATTATTAAAGCAATCACAACTTATTTACCCCAAGTCACTTATATTTCGGTGAATTTCTACATTTGAATGACACATCTTTCTTAAAAACATATTTTTTCCTGAGATGTTGATTTGTTCCTACAGTTCTTCCAAGCAAATCATAATTTGCTACTACTAGTAATTGTCTCCAAATGTCTCTGCCTTTCTGGTATGCTTGGGCATAGTAGGCACACTAGGGGTCTGCTCAGTTGAATATCTTGTGGGACCAAAGGGATGTAGAACAACATTCCTCAAGAGACAAATGAGTTCCAATGCTTCAAGCTGTGTGGAAGCCTCTTAATACTTGGCCCTTTTCCTAGGCCTGATGTTAGGATGTTTGTGGAGCTCCAATAGTTTTTTTAGGAGTGTTATTTATGTGGTTTTGTGTGGGCAACTTACTGAAACATTAACCTTTCATTCATTTTTAAATCTTAAAGGTAACTAGAATTTCTTAGAGTCAGAGAGCCTAGAATCCAATAAATAAATCTGACAAGGCAATAGTTGTCCAGTGGACGGTATTCAATGAATTATTTTTCACAAACGTGGGGTTTAAATGTTATTTTTATAGGTGAGAAGTGATTCCATACTAATTCTTCCTTCAAGGAAGCCTTCTCTGAAAATTTTCAAGCATGAGGTAACCCAGTCTAACCTAATGTTGTATGGCCTTCCCCAGCCGCGACACTTCAGATAATGTGGAGGCTGGTTTTACTGAGAATTTTGGAAACTGGCACCCTTGCACCAGGGGTGAGTTCCTGAACCAGTTAGTATCGGTCTGGCTGTGCGTTGCTTGGACATGCGCATTTCACTAAAAATTGCTCTGCGCATGTGCAGAACCATGCCAGCAATGGCAGAAGACACCGGAAAACTGGTTCAGCGGTGTGTCAGGCCTGGGTCACTGCTGGTTCTGCGACCCAGGTCTGAATTACACTACTGGTTCAGGTGAACCAGGCCAAACTGTCAGCAACCCACCTCGGCCTTGCAGGTTTGAAAAACACTTGTTTTTTTCAGAGAAAATAAAGCACATTACTGTACTAGAGCGTCAGGCATCTATTCTCTGACGGGCAGATTGTTTCTGTTGCCCTCCTTAGAGGTGGCTTTTCCCCTCCTCCTTCTATTCAATCATGGAAATTGCCTACAGAAGTCCCTGCAGTTTTCATCCATCCATCCATTCTTCTTGGAGATTGACAGGTCCCTGCAGTTTTATTGACAAGAGTTTTTCAACAGCGATTTGTCATTGCCTCCTTCCTAGGACTGAGAGAAAGTGATTAATTCAAGGTCACCGAGGTAGCTTTGTGCCTAAGGCGAGATTAGAACTCACAATCTCCTCCTTTCTAGACTGATGTTTTAACCACTACACCAAATGGCTCTGTAGGATGGTACGATTTGATTATAAATCCATTAAGGTACAGTATAATATTTAGATGCATCTATTCATGATGTCAAGATAGAAAAGAACAGCCAGGGAGATATTTGCTTAATGCCTGCTCATTTTTTGTTTTGTTTTGCTTTGTTTCTTCTATTTTAGCAAATTCTATAGCAGAGCTAGCTAGTTTACTGGCATGGAAATGCTACATAAATAATGGAAGAAAGGAAATACATTTTGGAGTTATTGCTCCAGTTCTCTTAGCTATGATTACTTAAAAGCAAAACTTAGTAATTAAAAAACTGTGTTTCAATGCAGTCAGAGTCCATTTAACTCTTAGTTCTGCTTTGACTTAGAATGAGGCCAAAATCACATGGTTCTCTCCCACCCTCACCCTATCTAAAACTGCAGGAATAATAACTCTGCCTGCCATTCAGAACCATTTACAAAGATTCCTTTTGATTATTTAGACTACTGAGACCTTCAACAATCCAGCACTTCCTTCAAGATAGGGCTCTTTCTACATCTGTCCTCCTTCTCAGCTGAGCCTGTGGTCCATTGTATGGTTTAGTAGTTTTGCAGAATTGCTACAATTCAAGAATAAGTGAGCAAGTGATTCCACTGTTGTGAGGCCATTGGAAATGGAAATGAACTTACTCTTGATGACTAAGCCTTGCCATTCCACATCATGTTCCTTACTTAGGGCAGAACTGAGTGTTAACCCAACAAACTTGATTTGCTAGGTAAATGAATAGATATCCTCTCCCTCTTTTCCTAAAAGTCCTCTGTGATACAGCTACGTTCCTAACTAGTTGAAAAGAAAAAAAGATGCTATTGTTGCTGGCTTGCAAAGCATGAAAGAGGAGAAAGAGAACCAGGATAGGAAATTGGTGTGTGTTGATACATGTGTGTAGAACTCGACAGTTGTGACCACAATTTTCTTTGCTAACCAAGATCGTTGTTGAACAAGTCACACCCAATGTTACAATCTTTTTGGCAAGGTTGTTAAGAGAATCACACCATCATTAAGCGAATCCGACTTCCCTATTGACTTTGCTTGCTGGAAGCCAGCCAGGAAGGATGCAATTGGCAACTACATGACTCTGGGATGCTGCAATTGTCATAAATATATGGTAATTGCCAAGCACCCAAATTTTGATCCTTTGATTATAGGAATGCTGCAATGGTTGTAAGCTCAAGGACTGATCATAAGTCACTTTTTCCACTGCCATTGTAACTTCACATGGTTGCTAAATTAATGGTAGTAAATCTAGGACTACTACAATATTTTCACAGCTAGAATTGCATCTGAGTGCAGATCCTGGCCAAATGAAAGATGTTAAAAGGACCGATCAAGGAGTGGGTTGCTGCCGGCATTACTGCTGGTTTGGTGTGTGCACAATTTTGCTCCGCGCATTTGCTCAGTTGCCCATAAATAGGTCTGCGCATGAACATGCTGCGTCAATCGGGGAACTAGTTTGGAAGCCTGGGAGGCCTGGGGCGCTGCCGGTTCTGACGACCCAGGCCAGCAAACCACTAGCGGTTTGGCCAAACTGGTAGGAACCCACCTCTGGACCAATCCCATATTTTGTCAGGGATAGATAGCAGAGAGAGACCACTAATTAGCCACTAATTCTCTTCTTAAAATTCTTTCAATCCCTCAAATTTGGGAAATGTAAGGCTTGGGAATAATATGTTTGGATTTAACTTGCAATTCCATGCTGTAAAGAACTGGAATTTATCCCAATCTGCAAATCACTTTGAGATGTTATAGTGAAAAATTTCTGAGCACATGTGAGAATTAAAGTTCTTGGGTGTGTATTCTTTCATCCTTCCCTCTTGTTTGGTGATTTCTTACAGGCTTTTGGGCGTTTCTCTGGTTTGTTGGTTTTTGTTTCTTGGCTGACCAATGGCGTGTTTCGAAGGAAGAGAGCAGCCCACTGAATGAAGGATCAGATGCAGCCCGAGCAGCCATTGCCTTCTCTTTTTTCTCCATCTTCACCTGGGTAAGTTATGCAGGCTTGGGCCTTGTCTAGTAGTGAGGAATGTTATTTATAAGCTTCTTGTTGCCCCAGTTTCCATTTGTATAAGGGAGAGCGCCTCTGTGGCAGCCTTTAGCCTTAGAAAATCTGTTTATATGATCTGAATAATCAGTGGCTTGATTCTAGACGCAGAGGTTCCCAAAGTTGGCAACTTTAAGACTTGTGGACTTCAACTCCCAGAAATCTCCAGCCAGCTCTGGAGATTGCCAGAGATTGGGAACCTCTAGAGCAGCGTTTCTCAACCTTGTCAACTTGAAGATGTCTGGACTTCAATGCGAATGCTGCCTGGGGAATTCTGGGAGTTGAAGTCCAGACATCTTCAAGTTGACAAGGTTGAGAAACCCTGTCCTAAAGGAGGGGGTGGGGGTAGTTAGTTTAGTTGGTCAAAAACATTGCTATTTACATACTGTACCTGTTTTCTGTCTATTACTTCCCTACTGGAGATGAAGTTGCAGCAAAGAAAACCAGCTTAATCTGACTTTTACAGTTCTGCATCTCAATGAACTAGAGGAGACCTTTGGGGCATCTAATCCAACTTGTTTTTTAAATTAAGCTTTGTAATGCAAAATGGTTCCATGGCAGTTTTCTCCAACCTGATGCTCTCCACATAAACTGGATTTCATTTCATGGCTTTAATTGCCATTTTCAAAACATTTTAAAGGTTCTCATTGGTTACTTAAGAAAGGAATGCTGATTTCATTTGACCCTAGCATCTTTTAAAAAAGAAAATCACCATATTAGATGATACAGTAACTAATTCATTGACTTAGCACTGCATTTTTTCTATAAATATGAGAAGCAATGTAGAAATTTTTAGATAAATAAAATCAATCCTGGAATAGTTAGATATACCATAATAACTAAAGCAAACTAGATTTGCTATTTCTACAGTGTGAATGAGAATACGTCATATTTTGTCCATCTCTAAATATTCATTTAATGTCTTTAAATTTAAAATTACCCACAGCTTGACTGGTGGATTATTCTGCCTCTGATAATGGAAGGAACAAAAAGTACAGAGTGGATTACAATTGACACTGATTACTGGCCTGATACATACTACATTTTGGAGATATATTATCATACGGCATATTTGCCTTATATATTGTCACATGGTGAGAATTTGGAAGAAGTGCAAGAGTGTTATTATCATACAGGATTATTGCTTTTCAAAGAGAAGAAGAGAATTCTCTACTATTTATTTTTATCTACATTTAAATATAACCAAATTTTAAGTGTTCCTTTGGAAGAGAACTCCAAAAGAAAAAAAAAAGAAAAAGAAAGGCTGAGAGACAACCCAGAATAATACAGAATATGATTTTATCTAAAATAAATTCCTATATTTGTTGATGTAGTCGGTTTTTATTTTAGTTAGAAACAAAGCTTCAGGAGTTTTTTTGGCATTTTACGAAATCCTTTTTCTTTCCCCCTGGTTGGTATTTGTTTTTTTCCAGATGCTATTTAAATGTTACACCGCCGCTCCTAAATGAGGGGCCAGGGCTTTTCTTCACAGCCTTTTGGAGTGATGTTGGAGATTGCACAGTGATTCTGTCATATAATTTCCATCAAAACATTTTTGTGGGGATTAGGGTGGGAATGGAAAGACTGGGAGAAGCAAACTGTTCCCTTCCCCCTCACTGATCTTCCCAAGCATTCTGAAATTCTGCCATTTAAATCTGGCCACTTTGTTGGCAAATCTCAATGGTTTTATCTGGGGATGCTGTCCTGGAGGGCTGAGGTTATCCCACCCAGTGCTACCTATTGCTTTTATCATTGGCAGCACTGTAGCTTAAGAGTTGGATTGTGGAGTCCTTGATGCTCTCTGAGCTTGGTGGCTCACAGGGCACCAAGGTCCCCATCATTGACAGCTTTTAATCTTGGGATGCACGGAGTCCTTTTCTGGTCCAACCAGGAAAAAAAAAACTATCTACAGGAGACATTTGCTGTCAAATGAAGTCCTTTATTATAAACACCACCACTTAGCAGATTTCTCTTCTGCTAAATGGAAGTTAGACATCCAGCTGTTTTTCCCATGTTATTTTTAATTTCAATAAGGCCTTGGATTCACATCGTGTCTAATGCCCTTTGTCCATCCTATTCTTTTCCTACAGAGCTTCCTGACTTTTCTGGCCTTTCGCAGACTTGGAGAAATTACTTTTCAGGAAGAATACAGCACACTGTTTCCTAATTCTTCACCAGTTGTCCCTTAAAATTGACATAGCAGAGAGAAAATGTTTAGAGGAAATATTTCTGATGCTTAAGGTGCAAGGAAGGAAGAAAACATGATAAAATAGGGCAGATCCAGCAAATAAAACAGCATGTTTTGGGGAAGAAGGAAAATTCTAGAAACATTGAGATACTTAAGGAAATATTTGAGGTTATCTTCTTTTGAAGCCTCAAATAGTTGAAAGTAGAATATGTCCTATTCAATTTCTTTTCTTTTGCTACTTTTTCTACCCTAAGTTCTAGATAACATCATTGTGCCTCTTTGGTTAACTTGGTTAACAATTTTAACACTAATGACAAAATGTGTTTTCTATTCCTGCTCACACTCATATTGCCACAGCTTGCTCTTCTGTTGTATAACCTACATGTTGATGGTATCAGAAGGCAGTTTAGAAACTGCAACAGCTTCCCACACTCTTTCTTCAGCATTGTTACTAAAGACTATTTCACAAACGAGAGATTTATGATGGGGCTGGACCTCTTATAACCACTACTTTGATTAATCTTGAAAATATGGTTTGCCTTTATTTCTACCTGACAGCTTCCATAGATCTCCAGAACTCATAGAGGTAGAGTTGCATGAATATGAGATGTCCCTGCAAAGCTAATATTGTTTCAAATTCTACCTCCATAGCCCAGTCAGCATTGAAAAGCTTGGCTGCATAGCCTTGTATGATCCTTCGGTTACCTGTCTCAGGTATATAAATATGAAATATTGAATATGAAAGAGGTCCGACTAATGCCTTCCACATACTTGACCTGGCCTTATTGGGTTTGGATATGCTTTAAAAAAGCACTCCAGAACCATAACTTCTTCTGTAGCTTTATTTTCACCAGTCTTTTGTCCAAGTAAATAAGCCATAGAATCTCTCCTAAAAGTTTATTCTTCCCTTGCTTACTCTTCTTGAACTCGCTTGTCTTGGTGAGCTGTACCAGATCATCTGGTCTTTAGAACGTATTTGCATTTAATTAAGTAATTGCAACATGTCTTTTTCCCTAATTTATGTCTTGTGCACTAACCATTATTAACACAGCTTCTATTTGTTTCTTCCTGGTATGTTTCTCTCTTTTGTTTTGTTTTTCCATCCCATTTTCCAAAATCTCCCCCATGCTGCCATATCCTCCCTTAAAGGTGGCCCAGGCTTTTCTGGCATTCCAGCGATATCAACTTGGAGCGGATTCAGCACTCTTCTCCCAGGACTACACAGATCCAAGCCAGGAGGCCGGCATGCCTTATGCACCCTACACAAACGAGGATACCACAGATAGCATGGCGGCCTACCAGCAGCCTCCTTCCGCAGATGCTTTCGATGCTGGGACACAAGGGTACCAAACGCAAGACTACTGAAAGTTGTTGGAGACCTCCTATTTCCCTTCCCTCTACCCACTCTCTTCTGCCACTGAGAAGTCAGCGTGTAAAGCAGACGAGCAACAGGTGACTCTTGGCCAGTTCTGGCCTTCTAGGTTCTATTTTTTTTTAATTTCTTCTTTACAGAAAATGCCTCCTCCTCCGGAATTCTTCATCATAACTAGATTGCTCATTGCAAAACATTTTATTGTTTGTGTTGCCGTGATAGATTCTTTGTATGGGAAGCTCAAGCTGTCTTTAAGAGGGAAAGAATCTCAAGATGCTGTTGGTGGAAAGCATAAGCACTGGGGTGTGGATGAATACTAGTTAAGATGCCAGTGTGTAAATGTAAGTGCTTAGAAATGAGAATAAGAACTGGACAGATGAGTAGAGCATCCTATAAATGAGTAGTGAAAGTGGGCAAGCAAAGGTGAATGCTGTACATAGCAGCAAGGAAAAATATAGAGATGGAAAGCAGAAAAGGATATCAGGTAGGTGAGAATGGAATTATAAAGTGTTGGATATGGAATCTACAATAAGCCAGATTGGATTTGATAATAGGAAGCTTTAAAAATATCTTGGATTTTCATGAAATACTAAAATGTTTTGTTTTGTGCACTCTATTATTATTATTATTATTATTATTTATTTTCATTTTATCTGCTTCAGGTTGATAAGACATGGTTTCCTTCACAAACTGTTCCAATGTTTGATCACTTCCGATTGGCTTTTTGGAGAATTGAGAAGTATTACATGATTCTCTGATCAAGTTCAAAAAGCAAAATGTTAAATACAGGCTGAAAAATGAGACACAGAGTGGGTACATTTGTTTCTGAATATGAGGCAGCTGTTTACAACAGAATCACATCAGTTCATTCTACTGTAGGCTAAACCAAATCTGACGAATTGGCTTTGTTTAATTGACAAAACAGCACATGAGAAGAGACCCAGTCACAATTCACCAAATGTAAACTAACTAAATGTCTGATAATTTCATTCAATTATTTTTCTCTCTCCAAAAATGGTTTATGAAGACAAGTGTGCAAATTATGAGTTGTCAAGGAATGATATAGCATTCTAAACCCAGGATAATGACCATGAAATCTCCTTCAAATTCATAGTTAATAGATTGTCATTAGGATTATATTGTGCAAATCACAATTCAGTTGGAAAAATAATGAGTGCCAATAATGGTCTAGAAAATCCTGTGACAACACAACCATATTGAGATGTAATTCAAGTACCACTGAGCAAAATTACCTGTATCAGTGGACAATCCTCTTTTCCAGTTTTTTTTTTAAATAAAGCTGATCTCCAATTGGAGAAATGCCAATGCTGTTAACCTTATAGTGAGTAGAGGAACTCTCATGAGGAATGGACATAAAAATAAGCAAAAATAGCTCTGAATAAGATACTACTTCTGCCCAGCATGTTATATGGAACACAGTGTTAGGGATGTCAGGATAAATATAAAAGTAACTTCAATGCAATGGAATTACTTAAGAGGTGTATGAGGTAAAGCATGATCAAGAATGAATAGATAATAATAATAATAATAATAATAATAATTTAATTTTATATCCCGCTCTCTCTCCCCAAGGGGACTCGAGGCGGGGCACAGGCAATTAAAAATACAAATAAAACCACAGACAAATACAAAATACAAAGTTAAAAATAGATTAAATTGATCCTGCGCTAAAACCCATAAACTAAACTAAAAATTACCCCTAAAAACCCCTAACCTAAAAAGAGACTACCCAAGGCCGGCCAGACGAAAAAAGTGCGTCTTTAATTTTAAGCGGAAGGAGCGGAGGTCCGTGGTTGTCCTGATATCGGGGGGAATGTCATTCCAGAGGGCTGGGCCCGCCACAGAGAAGGCCCTTCCCCTGGGCGCCGCCCGCTGACAAAGTCTAGTGGACGGCACCCGGAGAAGTCCCTCTCTGTGGGAGCGAATCGGCCGTGAGGATGTATGGGGCAGGATCCGATCCCGCAGGTAGCTAGGTCCCGAGCCATGGAGCGCTTTGAAGATGGTAATTAACACCTTGAAGCGCACCCGGAAGACGACAGGTAGCCAGTGCAGCTCGCGCAAGAGCGGTGTTACGTGGGCAAACCTAGACGTGCCCATAATTGCTCGCGCGGCTGCATTCTGGACCAACTGAAGCCTCCGGGTACACCTCAAGGGGAGCCCCATGTAGAGAGAGTTGCAATAATCCAGTCGGGATGTCACGAGAGCATGAGTGACTGTGCGAAGGGCGTCCCGATCCAATAGGGGGCGCAACTGGCGTACCAGGCGAACCTGGTAAAACGCCCTCCTGGCCACGGCTGTCACTTGATCTTCCATGGACAGCCGGGTATCCAGGAGGACACCCAAGTTGCGCGCCCCATCCACAGGGGCAAGATGTTCGCCCCCTATGGCCAGCGTTGGAGAGAGCTGGTTGAATCGGGCAGCTGGAAACCACAGCCACTCGGTCTTGGTCGGGTTGAGCCTAAGTCCGTTACTTCCCATCCAGATCCGCACGGCTTCCAGGCACTGGCACATCACCGCTACGGCATCGTTGGGGTGGTTTGGGGTAGATATGTACAGCTGGGTGTCATCAGCGTACAGGTGGTACTCTACCCCAAAACCACGGATGATCTCACCCAGCGGCTTCATGTATGCGTTAAACAGGAGAGGCGAGAGGACCGACCCCTGAGGCACCCCGCATGTGAGGGGTCTCGGGGTCGACCTCTGCTCTCCTGCCCGCACAAATTGCGATCGGCCAGAGAGGTAGGAGGAGAACCACCGTAAAACGGTGCCTCCCACCCCCAACCCCCCCAGCCGATGCAATAGGATACCATGGTCGATGGTATCGAAAGCCGCCGAGAGGTCTAATAGGACCAGGATGGAGGAACATCCCCCATCTCTGGCCCTCCAGAGATCATCTACCAACGCGACCAATGCCGTCTCGGTGCTATGCCCGGGCCGAAAGCCGGACTGGCGCGGATCTAGATAGTCAACTTCCTCCAGGTGACGGGGAAACTGTTGTGCCACCACACTCTCAACAACCTTCGCCAGAAAGGGAAGGTTGGAGACTGGACGGTAGTTGTTCAAAAGAGCTGGGTCCAAAGAGGGCTTCTTGAGGAGGGGCCTCACCATGGCCTCTTTTAGGGAGGCAGGCAAGGAACCCTCACTCAAGGATGCGTTGACAACCTCTTGGAGCCAGCCTCGTGTCACCTCCCAGGATGCCAGTACAAGCCAGGAGGGGCACGGGTCCAATAAACATGTGGTGGCTCGCAGTCGCCCACGTAGCCTGTCCATATCCTCGGAAGTAACGGAGTCAAACTCCTCCCAAACAAGATCTCTCTCGTGGCATCCCACTGGGCCATGAATGGGGGTTAGCTCACTCTGTATCTGGGCGGTTTTCTCCTGCAGAAAAATCACAAATTCCTCTGCTCTACCCTGTAGTGGGGCTTCCCGTTCCCTCTGTTGAAGGAGGGCGCGGGTCACCCTAAACAGGGCGGCAGGGCGGTTTTCTGCGGATGCTATGAGAGTGGCACAATGATGACGTTTGGCCACCCTCAGCGCCACAATGTAAGTCCGTAAATGGGCTCTTACCTGTGTCCGGTCAGATAGAAAATGAATGTGGACTGAATATAAAAGTGAGGCACCAGTATTGTACAAAAGAAATATATTGAAATGGCTTGGTCCTATAAAAAGAACGAATGAAGATTGATTTGCAGATTAAGTACACGAAGAAAGAATGTGTTGAGAAGAAGGGGAAGACCAAGAAAATCATGTGAAATGAAACTCAAATTCTCCTAAGGAGAGAAGTTCCTTTTTCTTATCTCATGCCTTAACTTTCTTCAGTATAATATTTCTTGCTTCTTTACTGCACTGTTCATTATGTTGATTAACCCAAAGGGGAATAGTGTGACGGATACATAATATATGTATACTATTCATATATTCACGATTCAAGCAATTAATAGGGTAAATAAGGAACAAGTGATGCAAGTTTAATCAGACAAAAGATTATTCAGAAGTAAACTCCATCTCGTTCAACGGGACTTGCTCCCGTGAATTGTGTCTAGAAGTTTAAAAATATTTATTCATGAATTTCTAAAGAAAAGTGCTCGGACCAAATGTTGTCTGGAAACCACATTCATTGTATTAAATGATAATGTCTTGCAAGAAAACATTAACATTTTGTATAGAGTGTAACAAAACAGAATTCTTCTATCTTTTAAACTTGTGTATGGTGGTCAGAGCTAAGAAAATACCATTGAGTTGTATACCAAGAACATTTGTATAAAAGCTCATCTACTCTTAGTGGTATGTTACCCAAAGTAACTCCAAAGTTTATCGATTTGCAAGTTGCTAGTACAAATATCTGCCCATCTTTCCTTAACCATCTCTTCATTCAGCAAGCTTTTACTGGCCATTTGTCCTCTAAAGCAGGGGTCCCCAACCTTTGCAACTTTAAGTCTGAAGGACTACAGCTCCCAGAATTCTCCAGCCAGCAAAGCTTTGCTGGCTGGAGAATTCTGGGAGCTGAAGTCCTTCAGACTTAAAGTTGCAAAGGTTGGGGACCCCTGCTCTAAAGGATACCATAGAATTATTTTCATTTAAGAGGTTTGCCTTAAGTGTACAAAGATCACAACATTTAGTGGAATAAGCCTGTTGCTAAGCAATATAAAACACTAAGCCAAAAGTGAAGGTGCAGTATTCAGTCTCAATACGTAGCTAATTTCCAAAATCATATTTTCTTAATTGTATGTCAGGGAGCCAAAGATGGATCTTTGTCATGATGGCTGTGAATGATGGGAGCTGTAGTTCAGATTATGCTCCCACATTGCCCTTATTCTGATATATCTACAGATAACCTCAATATCATAGCAGTACATTATCAGGGCCATTGTACAAAATAAGGCGATGTAGCATTTCAAATGCCATTTGACTATGGGCATCCACAAGGGGACTTGTCAAAATCGGCAAGATGCCAGACACAGTATTGCAATTTTTTTATTTATGGAAAGTCGGTGGGCATACAAAAGCGCCTGGATCCCAACATTACACCTGCCTTCTTGCAATATTAACCTCTTTCCCCAGTGGATATTGTGGCTTTTGACCTTCTTCTTTTATTAAGTCAAGTTGGTATAAATAGGCAGTTCTTGCACAAAGAGGGAAAAAAATCTCTATATAATTATTAGTTCAGGCTTTGAAAGCAGAGAGCAATTAAATGAAAAGAAGCACACACTAGCATTTGGTCTTCCCCTGGTGTGTGGCTTGTATGATGGTTTTTGTACGTAGAGTGACTTCAATATATTTTCTATTGTCTATTTTTCTCTGGAAATACACTGTGAAGTGGGCATGGCTACTAGGCAGCATTAAGAGGATGTGATCATCTGCAGCAGGGGTCTCCAACCTTGGGAACTTTAAGACTTGTGGACTTCAACTCCCAGAGTTCCTCAGCCAGTGAAGCAACTCTGGGAGTTGAAGCCCACAAGTCTTAAAGTTGCTAAGGTTGGAGTACCCTGATCTGTAGCACTGAAGCCCAAAGAACTTAGTCCTCTTATGGCTGGTTTCAGGTGAAAGAAATATTGCCTAGGTTTGAGAGGGGGAGGGGGGTTATCTTTCAAAGCCCTTGTTATTGGAGTAGCCTTATATTTAGGCATAGGGGAAAAGAGAGGAGGGGGTTCTTACTAAATCAGGCCAGGGATGCTTGATTATAGAATTGGATGGGAGGCTAGAAAATCTAGTGGCATAGAATTGCGAAGCTTTGTGAATGTCACTTGCATGCATTCATGTCAAGTTCACCTAGCAAAAACGACAACTGGGTTTTTAGCTTGTAGGATAGGCCAAGCTATGTTGAATTCTCTATTTACAAACTGAACTCGAAATTCTTGTAGTAATGGACATTAATTCATGCCACTTTTCCTTTCCCATAATTTTAAATCCAAATAGGAGATTACCTCAGTCATTCAGTATCTATTACAAAGTCTAGAAAAGGGCACACCTGACAATGGTGAAAATGTTAGCTCATTTCTGTCATCCTGCAAACCAGGATTACAGTTAAAGGTATTGAATCTTTCACTTTAATATAAACATTACACTCTTAGACCTGGGCCTGGGCAATGTCTGTCTTAAATCTTCTTTCTTACAAAAAGTTCAATGATGATTCTCTTTGTGTTCCTTTTAAAACATTTTCTGTTTCATTCAAGGATCAGATGTCAGTTTGGCTTACTTCCAGTTTAATTCCATTTAATTGAACATACCCAAACACTAACACTGGCTACTACATAATACAAGGCTTTTATTTTAACAATAAAAGGGTTTTCTGTAGAAAAAGTCCACCCTCAATTTTGGTTACTCGGAAACTATATTATTTATTTAAATATTTATATGGCGGCCCAATTTGCAAAAAACGCAACTCCGGGCAACCAATAACCATAAAATAAATAGTAATCCTCCTTGACAAAGGCCCAGTAACAAGAACAATTCACACAATTGGGGCATCATAACATATGCTGCCTCCCCCCAGGAAGACAGTTATCTCACTGAACTCAGCATTGTGATGATTTCTCTTTGATACACCACCATCTTTGCATTAATTTCTGACACAAGATTGCAGCCATTTCATACTGAATTATAAAGCAACTGAATTACCTCAGTGTTTAGTTCAGTTTCCATATAAAGCATGAGGACAGAGCACTTATGCACAGAGGTCATGCTCAATGAGTTGTCACTTAACTCAGCTTCCTGGCAGATAGCTCTGCTTCTTTAGAACCATACATATGCCCTTTACGCTAATGTATTCCATGTAGGGCAATTCTAGTATAATTTGGCTGCTTGACCTAATGTGAAACAGCTTGGAAATATAATGTTGGCCTGAAACATTGCACTATATTTCTGAAGTATCAGTTGTTATCTTCCCAGATTTTAATTGTTCAGAGGAATATAATTAGATTGATCAGCATATAGTGGTTTAATGATCTCTTTGTTTATATCTGCACAACTTCCGAGCCACTGCAGAGAGAAAGAAAGATGACCTTGACAGAGATGTGCAAGCTCCATTACCAAAGCATTGAGGGGTGAAGCATATCTTAAAATGTACAGCAAGTAGTATTTGGCTCAGATAGACACCTCCCTAATTCACTGGAGTGTAAGAAGGAGGAGGTATGCAATACAATCAGACTTGCAAGATTCTGTCATTATAGCCAACCACAATAAAAGTAATTTTAGCCTTCCTGTGAAATTGATTTCCTAATCTGGTCTATCTGATGAGGTTGAAAGCCCCCAAAGTAAATATCCATCATCCAGATGAAGAAGATCGCTAGGCAACAGTGTAGGTTGTTTACTGAGGTGAGTTATCTTATATTGCTATAGAGCTGTATGTAGGCTAAAGGTTGGCTTTAATTTTTTTGTGCCCAGCAAATAGGGAAAGACTTGCATACATATCTCACCTGAAGACCATTATCATTTTAATGTGCAACTAAGGAAGAATGGATATCCAGTCTAATTATTTATTATTGAATACTGAAATCAAACTAATGTTTCTCTAACCTTTGTATTTTCCCTAGTTTTTTCAATAATAATGGACAATGGTTCTTGGTATTTGATGCTGCTAGATCTCTGTACATTCCCAAGCATGATTTCAGATGCAAAAAATAGACTATTTTTGGTGATCTTATGAAGTTTAGCTGGAAGAGAGTAAGAAATCATAGGCCAGTTCATTTTATGTCATGCAATACATACAGTTCTGACAATCTCTTTGTCCCAGAATCATTGACTCGGGAGTATATCCTTAATCTATTGCATTACTGCCCGTGTATAGTATATATAGATATTATATATAAAGATGTATAATATAGAACTCTATATACACACATATACACATATGTGGCAATGAAAAGAGTGGCTTGCTCCATACAGGATCCCCCAAATGTTCAGTGAATTCTTAGCTCCACTCATTTCATCCTTTTCAGTGTATCTCTTCCTACCAACTAATAGAAGAAACCCTGACCTCTTGGCACCTCTGTTTATGACGTCCTATATGTTTGTGGTTATTTAAAAAAAAGTGAAGGTGATAATTACTGATATCTTATCAATAAAATTGTTACATTGAAAATTGTAACAGGAGTGTTCTGAGATTTTCATTCTCTCAAATTTAAATTATTATATTACTTCAGAGGTAGTATTTAGCCAGTTCTGACCGGTTCTAGTGAACTGGTAGTGGAAATTTTGAGTAGTTCGGAGAATCGGCAAATACCACCTCTGGCTGGCTCCGCCCCCATCTATTCGCTGCCTCCTGAGTCCTAGCTGATTGGCTGGGTCTTCTTCTATTGCCCTGCACAGGAGAACGGAGCTGGAAAGCAGGTTAGTGGGGTGGGGAGGGAATGGAGATTTTACAGTATCCTTCCCCCAGGAGTGGGGAGGGGACGGGGATTTTGCAGTATCCTTCCAGTGCCACGTCCACCAAGCCAAGCCACACTCACCAAGCTACGCCCACAGAACTGTAGTAAAAAAAATTGAATCCACCACTGGATTAGTTCAAATGACTGTGCACAATTTGTGGCCTCAAGGCCACACAACCCCTGATAACCTTGAAACAGTCCCCAGAAACCTTTCAAAAACTGTTACAGAATTGTAATCTTTAAAGTGACAGGCGATCGTCTTGACACCAAAAAGCAAATCAAGTTTTAATCATATTTGTTAGACGTATACCCCACCTTCCCTCCAGGACCTGAAGCTGGCATATGCAGTACTCCTTCCTTTTTATTATTTTTTTCTGTAGAGTAAATTGGGCTGAAAGTGATGGCTGCTCAAAGTCATCCAGTGAGTATCTGGTGGGAATGTGAGCTTGAATCAGTAGTGTGCCAAATCAGCATTCTAGGTGTCACAGCTCAGCTCTGCTCTCACGGTTTCTGAAAATTTAACCAGTGATTCTTGCAAGTTGATACAAGCCAGTTCCAGTCCACCGCTGGCTTGAATCCAGATCTCCCATATCTCAGCTCAACACCTTCATCTCTTCACCTAACTGGCTCTACTGTCTGTTTTCCCCAACCTTGTCTGATTTTTGAAGCAGGCCCCAAGGAAAGTGCAGCTCTTGATGTGAGACAAGAGGCATAATCTTACCTGATGTGATTTTTAAAATCTCATTTTCCAAACTGAAAGCTTTTCAGGGCAAGTTCACACAATGCTAAAATGCCCTTTGTTTTCTGAGAAAATGGGGAAAGAACCAAGAGCACCCATCCGCAAGTCTTGTTTCTTATGTGGCTTACACCAGCCGGCAAGTGACAGAAAAAGGACTTCTCAAGGTAACCTAAAATGGAGACTCCTCCATTGAGAGAGCTGGCTGCTTGCCTCCACAAGGCAGTGGCTTCTAGTCATTGGTGAGCTAATACTTTATACCTAAACGAGCAAACCTTATCGTCAGCCGATTGTGTACAGAGGCATTTGGGTACAATCCAGGGGAAAAAGATGACAAACCACTGGATTCATCTCATCATATGGTTTTTCCAACGGCTAAGATATCTGAATCACATTCTTGCTGGGACATGAATAGATTTCTATTAGGAATTGGCTTGTTCTCGATCTATGACCAAAATTAAGCCCAACATTTCTGTTGGTAAATAAGATCATTTGTTAAGTGAATTTTGCTCCATTTTATGGCCTTTATTGCCACAGTTGTTAAGTGAATCACTGAAATTGTTAGTAAAACGGTTATTAAGTATTAGTAACGCAGTTGTTAGGTGAATCTGGTTTTTCTGTGGACTTGCCAAAAGGTTGCAAAAAGTGATCTCATGATCCTGGGACACTGCAACCGTCATAAATATGAATCAGTTGCCAAGCATCTGAATTTTGATCATGTGACCATGGGGATGCTGCAGTGGTTCTAAGTGTAAAAAACAGTCATCATCACCTTTTTCAGTGCTTTTGTAATTTCGAATGGTCACTAAACAAACTCTTGTAAGTTGAGGACTATCTGTACTGTGTGACACTGAATAGTTTACTTTATTGTCATTGCACATCATACAAGGAAATTAAATGCCATCTTCAGTTTACATTATGTATAAAAATAAAATCAGAAACACACATCCTTCACATGCTATATAATTGAAATTAAAACCCGATATTGCACTGTACCATATAATTCAATATAGTTATTGCCCTGGGATAGAAGCTGTTTTTCAGCCTATTTGTCCTTGTTTTTATTATCCTATACTGTCTGCCAGATGGTAATAGTTCAAAAAAGGGTGCCCAGGATGAGATGGATCTTTGAGAATGTTTTAAACTTTCTTAAGGCAATGGGAGCTATAAAACTCTTCCAAAGGGGAGAAGGCAACCAATGATCCTCTGGGCAATGATGTTAACTCTCTGGAGTGCTGTCCTATCTGCCATTGTGCAATTGGCAAACCATACAAAGGTGCAGTAAGTTAAAATACTCTCTATGGTGCAGCAGTAGATGGTCACCAGCAGTTTTTCATTCAGGTGTTGTTTCCTGAGAAGTCTCTGGTAGTCTAATCACTGCTGGGCCCTTTTTGTGCTGCAATGTGAGTACCCCAGATCAGGTCCTCTTTTACTGTAACACCCAGGAACTTAAAACTGGCCACTTGCTCTACTCTGTCTCCACTGATAAGCAAGGGCTGGATGTCTGATCTATTCCTTCTATAGTCCACTATAAACTCCTTGGTCTTATTGGTGTTAAGGACCAAGTAATTGTCGCCACATCATGAAAAAAACGGCCCTACAGTCAAACTGGAAGTTCAGGAATGGACTTCTGGCTTGCTCATAGGGCCGGTTTTAGCCCTCCAGAGCATTCAGGATGTTTCTCTGAAGGCTCTGGAGAGCAAAAAAACGACTCTACGAGCAAACCTGGAAGCACATTTTTTCACGCTCCTCTGGAGTGGGGGGCAGGGGAAATTGTTTTCGCCCTCCCCAGGCTTCTATAAAACCTCTGGAGGGTGAAAACAGCATGCCAAGAATGAGGGGGGGGGACGCTGATCCTGCGCAAAGCATTATTGGTGTTGCACGCCCGCCCACGATCCCCCTGCACCCCCCCCCCTGCTTTTGAAACGCGAGCCTAAAAAGGTTTGCCATCACTGCATATGTGATGCATATGTGGAATTGTTGTTTTAAAATAGCTGGGGTACGGTAATGGCAAGAAGCCTTCTCTTACCAATTTCCAAAGCATTTCAGCACAGATCTCGGGTTCACAGCCAGCTGGTTGATCTACTAACCCTTTCCAAGCCATTCAAGAAATAATCCATTTAATTTACCTCTGCATGTTTCACGCTGGGGTCTAGAAGAGAGGCCCTCTTGTGCGTAAAACCTGCCTTGGCTGCTCTAAGGCCTGTCACAAACTCATTCATTCATCTCCCAATTCTCCAGAAGCTCCTCATTTAATCCTTTTATCCTTGGCAGGTAGGTCAGGCTGAAAGTGACTGCCCTTAAATCAGCTAGGGAGCTCTGTGAAAGGCACCTGGAATCGACCTCTCCAGACTAAAACCAGGAGCTTAAAACACTACAAATTGGCGCCACTTTGAAAATGAGTAGTAAACTTAAAACTTAAGGAAAAATGCAGTAAGAGAAGAAGGCACCAAAGGTAACAGGCAATTGTCACAAGGAAATATTTTGCAGGCTACTGAAATTTCTCAGATCTAAGATGTGGATTCGCAGACTTGAAAGCCCCCAATT
The DNA here is from genome assembly GCA_039707465.1 of Rhabdophis nuchalis. Taxonomy (NCBI): domain Eukaryota; kingdom Metazoa; phylum Chordata; class Lepidosauria; order Squamata; family Natricidae; genus Rhabdophis; species Rhabdophis nuchalis. Next base: position 91,883,932 of record CM077648.1, on the reverse strand, counting down.
CTGTGAAAATGTACAACATACAGCCGTTGCTGATCAAATACTCGGCTTCAGTACAAGGCTTAGAAATATATGATCAGCCGGTTGGTGCTGATGTCCGCGTCGCTCCGCCTGTTTTCTTTTTAAAATGCAGCCTATCCGCTATATACCGCAAGACAAAATGCAGAAGAGCAAAGCAACGAGCCTCAATACTTCCTCCCGTCCTCTCGAGGGCGCTGTCGACCGAGAGAAACCAGTACATCCGATGGCCATCCTGCAGCCCGATCCTACCTCTCTTGCCCGCCGATGGGTGGTGGGAGGCTAGGAGATTATTGCTTCTGCGTAAAGATGGCGGCCGTGAGGAGGAGTCTTTTGCAGAGTGTGAGCCGCTCCGCTTTTTCTATGGGATCGCGGGAGGGGCGCGGCGCGGCGGGCGTGGGTGGGGGTGGCGGGAGAGAAAACGGACGGAGGAAAGTACCACTCCCGGATTTAAGGGAAGAATCGGGTGGCTCGCGGGCATCTTGCCTTGCCCACCGCACGGAGGGATGCTTTCCTGCAACGATAACGGAAGGGATGGGCGTGCAGGCAGAGGGGTGCACGGGGTGCTCCTTTCCAGCCAGCCGTGGAAGTAATCGGAGCCAAAGGCATAGAGCGGTTCCCCATTAATGACGCCGGACGCCGTGCAGCATTTTGGGATGCGTAGTTTTCTATGCGCCAACATAACCTCCCGCGGTAGGCTGGGGCTGATTTGGAAGTATAGGCGTTGCAGCCAACACAGCCAGAAGAGGCGTCGTTGCCAAAGGCGGGTGCGCCCCATTCCCGTAAGCTGCAAAATGTGGGGCGTGTAAATAGGGTATATCCTAAAGGTCTGCGGAGATTCTCAGTCATGCAGGTCACGGTTGTCCCAAAGGTGCTTTTTCCACCCCCAAGAGACAACTGGATAAAATCAAAATTGAACAGCCCTCTCTCAACAGAGGGGGAAGGGGATAGATATCTTCTATCTACAACAGGGGTCTCCAACCTTTGCAACTTTAAGTCTGAAGGACTTCAGCTCCCAGACATCTCCAGCCAGCAAAGCTGGCTGGAGAAGTCTGGGAGCTGAAGTCCTTCAGACTTAAAGTTGCAAAGGTTGGAGACCCCTGATCTACAACACAGTCCTTTCAACAGTTCCAAGAAGGCTCCACATCCACACCCATGTGCACCACTCAGGTGATCCAATGACACAGATAAACCTCCAGGGGGACCTTAATGACCAAAAAAATGCAAATGGCCAGCTGTCTGTCTGTAGGACTGTAAATCCTTCCATTCCCGCTGAAAAAGCTTCTTGGATGAGAAGCGAAATGTCTTCAAAGAAAAACCAGAAGGTTCAGTTGCCTCTTGAAAAAAAGCACCTTTGTGGCTAGATCCTAACTTGTCTCCCAAACTTTTGAATGAAAGCAGAGGTCCTTTATTACCTGCAGTTATCAGATGAGAAAGTGCTGTGTTCTCCCCGCCCCTTTTTTCTTCCTGGTACAGTTGGCAATAAACTGTAAATTAGAAACTAACCAAATTGGAGTAATAATAATAATAATAATAATAATATTTATTTTATATACCGCGTCCTCTCCCCAAGGGGACTCGGAGCGGTGCACAGGGAAAAATTAAAACACATAAAATATATATACAAAAATAAATACAATAGAGTAAAAACAAATTAAACTTAATTGTCCCTGCACTAAAATCCCCATATTAAAACTAGTGTTCCCTAAACCCAAAAGGTAGAGACTAACCTAGGCCGGCCAAGCAGAAAAAGTATGTTTTTAATTTCTGACGGAAGGAGCGGAGGTCTGTGGTTGTTCTAATGTCGGGGGGAAGGTCGTTCCAGAGGGCTGGGCCCGCCACAGAGAAGGCCCTTCCCCTGGGCGTCGCCCGCTGACAAAGTCTAGTGGACGGCACCCGGAGAAGTCCCTCTCTGTGGGAGCGAATTGGCCGTGAGGATGTATGGGGCAGGATCCGATCCCGCAGATAGCTAGGTCCCGAGCCATGGAGCGCTTTAAAGATGACAACTAGCACCTTGAAGCGCACCCGAAAGATGACAGGCAGCCAGTGCAGCTCGCGCAAGAGAGGTGTTATATGGGTGTACCTTGCGGTCCCCATTATTGCTCGCGCGGCTGCATTCTGGACCAGCTGAAGTCTTTGGGTGCACCTCAGGGGGAGCCCCATGTAGAGAGAGTTACAATAGTCCAGTCGGGATGTCACGAGGGCATGAGTGACTGTGCAAAGGGCATCCCGATCCAATAGGGGGCGCAACTGGCGTACCAGGCGGACCTGGTAAAACGCCCTCCTGGCCACGGCTGTCACTTGATCTTCCATGGACAGCCGGGTATCCAGGAGGACACCCAAGTTGTGCGCCCCATCCACAGGGGCAAGGTGTTCGCCCCCTATGGCCAGTGATGGAGTCAGCTGGTTGAATCGGGCGGCCGGAAACCACAGCCACTCGGTCTTGGCCGGGTTGAGCCTGAGTCTGTTACTTCCCATCCAGATCCGCACGGCTTCCAGGCACTGGCACATCACCGCTACGGCATCGTTGGGGTGGTTTGGGGTAGATATATACAACTGCGTATCATCAACGTAGAGGTGGTACTCTACCCCCAAAACCACGGATGATCTCACCCAGCGACTTCATATATGTGTTGAACAGGAGAGGCAAGAGGACCGACCCCTGAGGCACCCCACATGTGAGGGGTCTCGAGGTCGACCTCTGCTCTCCTGCCAACACAAATTGCGATCGACCGGAGAGGTAGGAGGAGAACAACCGTAAAACGGTGCCTCCCACCCCCAACCCCCCCAGCCGATGCAATAGGATACCATGATCGATGGTATCAAAAGCCGCTGAGAGGTCTAATAGGACCAGGATGGAGGAACAACCCTCATCTCTGGCCCTCCAGAGATCATCTACCAACGCGACCAATGCCATCTCGGTGCTATGCCCGGGCTGAAAGCCGGACTGGCGTGGGTCTAGATAATCAACTTCCTCCAGGTGACGGGGAAACTGTTGTGCCACCACACTCTCTTATTTATTTATTTTATTTTATTAAATTTATACCCCGCCCTTCTCCTTGTTAGGACCCAGGGCGGCGCACAGGCATTATATAAAACCATAAATACAATATACATCAATTAAAAATATATTAAATTAATTCACCCGTGCTAAAACCCGTTATTAAGACCATAACCAAATTATAATTTATATTTAAAAGTCAGACGCGGGGGGCTATCCTAGGCCGGCTTGTTGGAATAAGTACGTCTTAAGACGTACCATCTACAACCTTCGCCAGAAAGGGAAGGTTGGAGATGGGATGATAGTTGGCTAATAAAGCTGGGTCCAAAGAGGGCTTCTTCATGAGGGGCCTCACCATGGCTTCTTTAAGGGAGGCAGGCAAGAAACCCTCGCTTAAAGAAGCGTTGACAACCTCTTGGAGCCATCCTCATGTAACCTCCCAGGATGCCAGTACAAGCCAGGAAGGACACGGGTCCAGTAAACGTGGTGGCTCGCAGTCGCCCATGTAACCTGTCCATATCCTCGGAAGTAACAGAGTCGAACTCCTCCCAACCAAGATCCGCCTCGTGGACTCCCACTGGGCCATCAATGGAGACTAACTCGTTATGGATCTGAGCGATTTTCTCCTGCAGATAAATCACAAATTCCTCTGTTCTACCCTGTAATGGGGCTTCCCGCACCCTCTGTTGAAGGAGGGAACGGGTCACCCTAAACAGGGTGGCAGGGCGGTTATCTGCGGATGCTATGAGAGTGGCACAATGATGGCGTTTGGCCACTCTCAGCGCCACAATGTAAGTCCGTAAATGGGCTCTTACCTGTGTTCGGTCAGATTCAGATCGAGTAGACCTCCATCTTCTCTCTAGGCATCTCTTGTGGCGCTTCATCACCCTTAGCTCCTCGGTGAACCAAGGAGCCAGAGTGGCTCGCTGCCGCAAGAGAGGCCGCAAGGGCGCGACCCGATCCAAGGCTCCCGTGGTCGCAGTATTCCATGCGGCCACCAGGTCCTCCATCGGGGCGCGGGTCAGGGGTACAGGAAGTGGCCCAAGCGCCGCCTGGAACCCATCAGGGTCCATCAGGCACCTGGGGCGGAACCAAAAAGGCAACTCAGGTTCCGTCTCCCCGCGGTGGGGGACAGCGGTTGGAAAGTCGAGCCGGAGAAGTGAGTGGTCTGACCATGACAAGGGCGTGATGACTATATCCCCTATACCCAGATCACTCTTCCATTGGCCCGAGACAAAGATGAGATCCGGTGTATGTCCACCCTCGTGGGTGGGGCCTTGAATTAGTTGGGTCAGGTCCATGGCCGTCATGGAAGCCATGAACTCCCGAGCTACCTCGGATGATTCGCCCACCGATGGCAAATTAAAGTCCCCCATGACTACAAGTCTGGGGGTCTCAACTGCCACCGTAGCGATCATCTCAAGGAGCTCGGGCAGGGCTGCTGCTACATAGCGGGGAGCCAGGTATACAACCAGCAAGCCCAACTGCCTCCCTAGGCCCCACTTCACACAGAGGGACTCACAATCGGTGGTCTGTGGCACAATGGTCTCTCTCGGCTCAAGACCTTCCCTAACAACCGCTACCCCACCACCCCTACCTAGGGCCCGGGGCTGATGAAAAGCGCGGTAACCTGGTGGGCACATTTCAACGAGGGGAAGTCCACCCTCGTGGCCCAACCAGGTCTCCGCAATTCCTACCAGGTCCGGCTCCCCCTCAGACACAAGGTCATGAACGAGGGGGGCTTTGTTGACCACGGACCTGGCGTTGCAAAACATCAGCCGCAGGCCCTGGCTCTGTATTCCCTGACCACCTAGCCTGCGGGGGTTGTGGCACTTCACCACAACCCCCGCATGAGTAACTTCATGCTCATAATTTTCACAAAATATGCATGACAACGAAAAAACTATTTTCCACTCCAACTATCTGCAGGAATATATACATATTGTATTTACCAGGGAAATAAATTAAGTGAAATCAAAATATGGTTGCTCTTAAAAAATGCATCATATCAGTAAGATACTTCACTTGCACTATTCATGTACTTTGTGCATTAATATATTATCCTACAATCCTATTTTGCATCAGCTTTGTTGAGATAATTTTCTCAGTATAAACAGTAAAGGAAAAACACTGATAATAAAACAGCTTCTGGTGCTCTTATGATATTAGTAATATAGCAAGATAATTATATTTCTGGCTCTGGCATCTGTGTACAATATAGTCAGGTCAATTGAGCATTAGTCATGAGTAGCGTCTATCAGGATCTATTTTGCAGATTTCAGTTAGCTTGCAGCTTCCAACCTGCACTATTTGCACTCTTGGCCTTAGACCCATATTAAAAAAAGGAACTACTTTATAAAGACTTAGGCAGCATTTCTAAGGAAGATTATTCTAAATGAACATCTTACAGTTCTGTGGTGGATAGACAAAGATCACTTCTGCAATCCATGTATATACTGGGGGAGAAGATTTGTGGCTTTCTGGAGGATAACTTTTAGAAGTGCAAGAGGAGTATTATTGTCTGAATTATGCATGGAAAAATATTTAAATGGTAATTAAAATGCATGCCTCTTACTAGTTTTGCAGGACAAGTTACTGTATTTTTCGAAGTATAAGAAGGACCTTTTCCCCCCCAAAAAAGAGGGTGAAAATCTGGGTGCAACTTATACACTGAATACAGCATTTTTGGCCTCCTGAAACCCTGCCCCCTTTGCAAAAATGGATGTGCAGAGGGCTTGGGAGGCCTGCAAAGTGCTCCTGGGGGGTGGGGAGGCCAAAAAGAGTGAAACATGGGCTGTTTTTTTCTCATCCCCCCCCCCCCCCCCATTTCACAAAAAACGAGGCGTGCAGAGGGTTTGGGAGGCCTGCAGAGTGCCAAAAAAAATTTTTTTTTTAATTTACCTCTTCAGAAACTTGGTGCGTCTTATACTCCCAAAAATACGGTATGTATATTCAGATGGTAGTATAGAGTATGCATATATGGACATTGAATATCTGGAGCTAGGTTTCAAGGAGCAGGCAGTAAGTAAGAGAGATGTAATAGCAGAGAAAACATGGTTGAGGTGGCAACATCTGTGTAAGTACAAAAAGGCTCTTAAGCATTTTAACTGCCAGCACTCTGATAAGGCATTCTGATTAGTATGCCATTTATTCCATTTGCTTTTATTGAGAAATGGAGCTTTTTAATTGTAAATATTTAGGAGCAGCTTTCAAGCTGGACAGATGACTTGCCGCTATGTCAGCTCTCTGGTGTCGGTTCAGCTTCTAATCGTTCCTACACTAGTGATGGAAAGGGCACCGAAATGCATCCCTTAGAGGATAACTGGTTGAAATTCAGGTACGTAGCCACAGATTTGAATGGAACTGTTCAACTGAACAAGGCAGGGGTGTCAAACTCAATTTCATTGAGGTCCGCATCAGGGTTGTGACCTCTGGGGGCTGGGGTAGGCATGGCCAGCTCAATGTCACTTGTGTTTGGGGCACCTGTGATTAGCTGAGCACTCTGCCAGTAAAAATGGGCTCCTGAGCTGCGGTTTCTGCTGTGATGCCTCCTGCAATGCCTCTTGCCAGGGAAAATGGAGCTCAGGAGGGCCCCAGGCAGCCCTCCATTTTCACTGGCAGATGCATTGCAGGCCAGTCATTCGTCTTTCCAGGGCAGCCCGTGGGCCAGATCTAAGGTACCCTCATGGGCTGAATCCGGCTCGCGGGCCTTGAGTTTGACACCCCTGGAACAAGGGTACAATTTTCTCATTCTTTCATTTGGTTTTCTCTGGCTGTTACTCTGATTACATAAGAAAGAGCACTGCTTACCTATCCTGACTCATTTTGGCAGAAGTGAGAATAATTGCTACCTCTATGGAGTCTTTAATGGTTATGATGGTAACCGAATCACAAACTTTGTGGGAGAGAGGCTTTCTGCAGAACTCCTGTTGGGCCAGCTGAATGCAGAGCAGGATGAGGCAGAGGTGCGCAGAATTCTGTTACAGGTAATAGAACCTTCCTCTTTTATGTATCATATTGGAATTTGTAAATGAAAAATAAAAGAATAGGAAGAAAATAATATCCAACAAATTATGAAATTGTATTCTTCCAAGACAGGCATAAATTCTTTGAATCAATATACACTCAATTTTTCTGTAACACCATCAATCTATTGTCTATGCTTTCTGATACTTACTCTGAGGACTTCAGTAGGCTTGGAATAAGTTTTGTTTGAAGGTTTGATTTCAAATTCAAATTTAAAGAAGTAATATTTAAACATTTAGACCCATTGATAATCCATTACTAAGTATGCAACTCTTTATTCCATATAACTTAGAAATATCAGTAAATTCAACTTCAGTTTTTCAATTTCTGATGTGGACCTGGTTTAATTTCAATAACAGACAGTATAAAAATGAGATTGAGATTTCTCTGAAGCAGCCATCTGATCCATATTGAAAAATTAAAACATGCTAAGTTGAATATCTTGCTACTGATGTGTGTTAGCAAAGAAAAATGTTATCTGTAATTATTAAAAATCCTTGATTTAAAATAATTATTCCAGGATCTTCCCATGTTTTCTAATAGAACATCTCAAATGTTTTTTAATTATTCCACAAATTTATATATTCATGAGACTTAGCATCAAAGTCCAATATAACTTTAATGAAGCCCAAATATTTGGGCTCCATTGAAGTTATATTGGATTTTGGTGCTAAGATTCATGATGCTAAGTTTCACGTAAGCCAGGAAATAAAAAAAAATGTTCTTGCTATGTGAATATAATATAGAAGATATATAACATTATATGTATGTATGTATGTATGTATGTATGTATGTATGTATGTATGCATGCATGCATGCATGAATGAATGAATGAATGAATGAATGAATATAAAAGTAATTGCTGGGTTCTTCATAGAGATACATAAGTCACTTTCCAACACAATTGTTAGGGCTTTATACTCAGTTCTCATTTCATAAATGCTCATTTGTGGAAACACTGATAAATTAAAACCTTCAGGAATAATCTCAAGTTAGCAAATGAAATCCTTTGGTGGCTGTCTCTCTCTCTCTAAAAAAATCATGCTCTTCTTTTCTAGGGTGCATCTTTAAATTAAAACTACACAAACGTTCAGCATTCTTTTCATGTAGTGAGAATTATTATTGTATGATACTATGCTAAGAACTCAAAAATAGTAGTAGTAATAGAAAGTTTCTTAAAATGTAAAAGTTATTAAAATAGGGTCAAGTACCATTTAGTAAAGTCACAAAGATTTTAGTAGACATTGATGCCCCATTTCTATCTCTTGATATATGTTAAAAATGCAAACTCAGTTTAAAAAGAACTTTATGACAAAACCCACAAATATTCTAAAGGGTTTGATTAAAAAATAATTTGTGGGTTTAGAGCAGTGGTAGTCAACCTGGTCCCTACCGCCCACTAGTGGGCGTTCTAGCTTTCAGGGTGGGCAGCAGGGGTTTTGTCCGATACTGAAGCACTTTCCTTTTTTTAATGTAATTGACTTCCCTACTTTATAAATCACCATTACTGTGGAACCGGTGGGCGGTTAGAAAAATTTACTACTAACAGAGGTACAAAAGTGGGAGGTAGGTATAAAAAGGTTGACTACCCCTGGTTTAGAGGATCCCAGAAAATAGATATGCTTTTAAAGGCTGCCTTTAATACAGCTTCTGGAGAACACTTAATTTAATAATTGACACTTCAGGATTGGCAAGTCCCTCTTCCTGTTCACCTTGTACCTTTTGTCAGAAAGAAAACATACTCTCAAAAGTTTAAACTAAAGACTGCAGCTTGAACAATTAACCAAAATGCTACAGTGGTGCTTAAAAGTTTGTGAACCCTTTTGAATGTTCAATATCTCTGCAAAGATATAACTTCAAATGTGATCTGTTTTTCATATAACTCCTAAAACCAGATAAAGAGAATCCAATTAAATGAGTTGAAAACATTACACGTGTTCATTTATTTATGGAGGAAAGTGACTGATTTTTGAATCTCTGAAGTCAACCCTCAAACCTTGTAGTTATTTTTTCCTCCTCCTATTTTCTTTTTCTGCTTATTGTATTCATTTATACTGGCAATTAGACATTTCAGCCTGTTGGTCCAGTGGAAGAGAAATAAGTGTGGTATGAAACTGTCCTGATGAGAGTAGTGGGATACAAGATGATACATGTATTCCTACAGATGTGTTCTCTTTGGTATGAATATACCAGCTGATGAGCACATTTAGGGAATTCCTAGAAAATGATATAATATTTGGCAGAAAGAATCATCTGATCATGTCTATATAGCTGACTGTAAATATTTAGGCATCTAAGAGTCTATTTCTATTGATCTATTCCTGGTGCTTTCTCAGGCCTTTGATGTGGTAGAACGAAGTTTCTTGGAGTCCATTGATGATGCATTGGCAGAAAAGGCCAGCCTCCAATCCCAGTTACCAGAGGTAACCCCATACCTTACCAGGCAATTCCAGGAACGTTGATTTCACATTTTATTTTTGGAAACCCTAATTGATTATGTGTTATTTTAGAATGTGGGTAGATGAGTGCTATATGAGTAGAAGCTGCAATAATAGAATATAAATACTGTATGCACAAAACTGGGCCCTTGTAGTCTGTTAAATAATTAAGAAACAATGCAGTCCTTTGAGAGCAGTGGTGGGTTGCAGGCGGTACGCCCTGGCACGGATGTACTGTTGCCTACCTGGAGCACCAGGTACCATTCCGATACGGTGCTCTGGAGGGCCCACCTGCCTATCGTCCTTACCTATCTTTGAACTCTTCGGCGCTTCCGCAAACGTACACAGCGCCTACGGTGCCTGTGTGATGCTCTGCTGAGCAGCTGGAATGTCGCGGAGTTGTCGCTGGAGGGTAGGATGCATGTGTGCGCTGCACGCGTTCATGTGGTGGACGCTCAGCCGCATTGTACCGTACCGGCTGCAATGGGATCTGGAACCCACCACGGTTTGAGAGGTACTTTGGTGTAGTGGTTAAAGCGCCAGGCTAGAAGATGTGAGTTTTAATACTGCCTTAGACATAAAGCAAACTGGGTGATCTGGAATCAATCATTCTCTCCCAACCTAAAAAGGAAGCAGTGGGAAATTACTTGTAAAATCTTGTCAAGAGAACTGCAAGGATTTGTCTGGGAGTCACCACTTACTCAAAGGCACACATATACAAAGTCTTTTAATGTCCTATGTTTATAACTATTACATTAATTGGAAATTATTTTTCACGCATAGCACAAATATTTGGAGAGGGAAATGTTTTAACAATCCTGACCTAATGTAGAGATGCTTAGTTGGGCTAAATACAACTGAATGCCTTTGTTGTTTGGTGTCTTGTTTTGATCCTGTCAAATGCTGTTATGTGATTATTCTTTTTAGATTAAAAATGTGCTAGGATTTTAGAAGACTAGCACATTTGTTATGCCATAAACTTTGTGGATTAGAGTCATTTTTGTCAAATGCATGATGTGTTTTCCTTACTTGACAGATATATATGTATGTAGGTGAAGTAAAATATAAACAATTCTTTTGTTACATAGAAGATTCCCAAAGTTTATTGCTGATAAGCTTAGTTATGACTTTGTCTTCTAGGGAGTTCCCCATCACCAGCTGCCTCCTCAATACCAGAAAATTTTGGAGAGGTTGAAGTCTGTAGAAAAGGAAATCTCTGGAGGAGCCATGGCCATTGTGGCAGTGATTCTTAACAACAAACTTTATATCGCTAATGTAGGTGTGTTCCTCTTCTGTGCTCTTTCGACTTGGCACTTTCTGAGTCCAGCATTAAGTGATGAGAGTTGGTTGGTTGGATGACAATATATTTATCCAAGGAAAATGTTTCTCTGACTTCTCAAATGACCACAAAAACAGCTTGGAATTGTAGCACGAAACCAAAAGATTTTTGGTTATAGGGCAGTAGTGGTCAGTTACAGTTTCTGGCTTTGCATTGTATATTATCTCTCCACAGGAACAAATCGTGCACTTTTGTGCAAATCTACCATGGATGGATTGCAAGTGACACAACTCAATATGGATCACACTACCGAGAATGAAGATGAATTATTCCGCTTTTCCCAACTGGGTAAGAGAATGTTTCCCTGGAACCACCCCAGGCCATAACAAAATCAAGTCAACCAGTCTTGGCTCAAATAAAGGCTGACTTCATATAATTTGGCAATGTGAGGTGAATATATGATGAACTAGTTAAAATTAGTATGCTTAACAAAGTGGGAAGAAATAAACCATGGATATGGTACATTGGATTACTGGAACTCTCTTGAAAACTATGAGTTATCTTTGGGAACATTAGTAGGTGAGCCTTTAAATGCCTAGCAACCCAGAGTCATATGCAAGTCTTTGATTCTTAACTAATTAAAAATAACCACACAAGCAGTTGGCTGAAGCTATGATGCAGATATAGACAAAGCCGTGGAGGAAAGAAATTCTAGAAGAATGCTTTAAAAGCCCCCACCATCCTTAAGAATTAGCATTTTAATTTGAAGCAAGCTTGGATAAAATAAATCAGGATTCTTATGGAGTAGTTTAATATCAGTGTTCATACTATCAAAAAAGGTATTGTGAATTTTGTAAGTAGATCCCAGATTACTTCCCTGCAGTAGGGGGAAGAGATTCCAAAATAAGATTATTATTTTTTTGCTGAGGTTTTTCTTTTTTGTTTTGTTTCCCTACAGAGTACCACTGTTTATTGATGGGTTCTCTGGTTAGCAGTGTCAAGCTAAAGCATGCCCAATTGAACAGGTGAAGGTAGTAATCTCTCTCCTTCCCACTCTAGGAAATACATAATTGAATATCTGAATATCAGAGTAGTTGAAAAGGGGCTTTTTCAACTACAGGTTGCAAAACTAATATTTTATTTAGCTACAGAGAATGGATAGTTAAACCAAATACATAAGCCAAACATTTAAATTTGTTCCAATATGTGTTATACGTGGCGCAGAAAAACATTCACCAAAGAGCCTAGTTGCCTTCAAATAGGTGAGCCGTTATCTTTGCAGCCACTAGGAGTCAAACCCAGGTTAATTAAATGGCTTTCTGTTGTATTCAGGAAGGTTTACTATGGCTTGCTATGTATAAAACAGATGCTTTGAGCTCTCCGAAACGTTGGTTTTTAATCTATGTTTGCTTTCTAAGTAAGAACATTAATTCAAAATGGTGATTAGCCCAAGATTAGAGAACATTATCCCATCTTCTTCTGCTTGTTAGGAAGCATATGGGTTTTGATGTTGTGCTGTATTGCTCTGCTATTCACAGCCTTGGCAGCCTGTTGGTACACCTAGATTTTAGCTAATTTCAGAATTAGTAATTCAGATTTAAAAAAATTCACAAAGAAGTTGTTGGAATTATTTAACAGAACAGTATGGAGGGTGAAAAGTTAAGTGTTGGAAATAAATCTCATAAATCAGTTTGTTAATGCAGTGATGATGTAATAGCATCCAGGATAAGAAGCAGCGTCTAGAACAGGGGTGTCTAACTCAGGTCATCATGGCGACATCACATGACATATCGGGGCTTTTTTCCCTTTGTTAAACCGGGCGTGGGTGGTCAGCAAGTGACGCATCCAGCCCATGGGCCAGGATTTTGGCAGCCCTGGTCTAGAATACAAGTCTGCACTTTCTTTCCAATAAATAACTAAAGATGAAAGTCAGTTCTCTGCCTCTCCTTCTTAAGTTCATCTTCGCTTCCCTCATTGGTTAGTCAATTTTTCGGTTGACATTGCTGTCCCCTGACTTGGAATGCAAATGCAAACTCTTAGCACATGTACCTAAATCAATGAGGCTTTTATTTTATACCCTGGCAGGCTTAGATGCAGCAAAAATAAAGCAAGTAGGAACCATAGGTGGGCAAGAAAGTACTCGCCGTATTGGAGATTATAAGGTCAAATATGGCTACAGTGATATTGAATTTCTTAGGTAAGGTAAAGCTTATTTGTACCTTACTCTTATCTCTCTATTTTATTTTATTGTATTGACAAATTCTCTTTCATTGCATTATATAGTACTAATTGGGGTTTCTCTTTGAAGTGCTGCGAAATCTAAGCCAATCATAGCAGAACCTGAAATCCATGGTGGGCACCCATTAGATGGCGTCACAGGCTTTCTTGTGCTCATGTCAGAAGGACTCTACAAAGCTCTAGAAGCTGCTCATGGACCTGGACAAGCCAATCAGGTAGTGACGCCACAGCAATTAAAAACTGTTCTTTTGCACCACGTTATTGTCTTCAGATCTAAACTGAAAGGTTTCAATTCCGAGTGCTTATAAAATGTGGGTAACCGTACAGCATTATAGATGAGTGATTCTTGTAGATGCATGGCCAATAATTTAGAGAGAACTGAACATTCTCTCTAAGATATGCAGTATATACAGAGCAAAATCTGGTGTTTTATTAATGTTATATTTAGAGTAGGAAACAGATTTCATATTCCAAAGTGCAACCATCATTGGTTTATTGGTTTATCTCGGGACACGATCAGCTGCTTATTCCAGGGGGTCACATAACAACCCTAACAACCCTATCAAATTCCTTCCGGGAAAGAAGGGTTACTGGCTTAGATGCCTAAGATGCTACAGTAATTCCAGAACCTTCTAACCATCATAGAATGTCAGAAGTTGCGATTGCATTAAAATTAAATAGTAGTTTTAATTTTATTGAATTGCTTCTAAGCATTCTGAGAAAAAATCAAATTCATTTTTTGAATCTGCATTTTAAAAATATTCAGAATTTATTTGAAGCAGTAATGAGAGACTATGATTACCCAGAAAAAGAGGATTAGATGCTAGTTTTAAGATGAAGTTATTTCACCATACAGGCTTTGCATTGATTAATAACTCAAAATTATATCTGTGGCCCATTATTTTCCACATATGTCCTGAAGCATTAAATCAAGTAGTAAAATAAAACTTTGCACAAATATTACTTGTCAGATAGTAGCTTTTGAGTCCAAAGAAGAGCTGAATTCTAAAGATCCTTATTCCAAATAGGAAATAAAATTAGGATAAATGCCAATGACAACCCTGAAAGTATGAGATTAAAATTTCCTATTTCATCAAATAATTCTAAAGTATATAGTCAACATTTATTTATTTATTTATTTTATCCAATTTATATCCTGCCCTTCTCCAAAAGGACCCAGGGCGGCGCACAGGAATTTAAAAACAGCATACAAAGATAATACAAAACATATAAATTTAAAAATCTATTAAATGGTAACCTGCGCTAAAACCAATTAAAATCCCCCAATTAAAACTATCTAAAATTCGTCACAGTAGAGGCTATCCTAGGCCGGCTTGGTGAAATAAGTGTGTTTTTAAACACTGGCAGAAGAGGCGGAGGTCGGTGATGGTGCGGAGTTCAGGGGGTAGGTCGTTCCACAGGGTAGGACCTGCCACAGAGAAGGCCCTTCCCCTGGGTGTCGCCAGCCGGCACTGTCCGGCCGACGGCACCCTGAGAAGGCCCTCTCTGTGGGAGCGTATCGGTCTAAGGGATGTATGGGGCAGAAGACGGTCTCGCATATAACTAGGTCCCGAGCCATGGAGCGCTTTGAAGATGGTCGTCAAAACCTTGAAGCGCACCCGAAAGACCACAGGAAGCCAGTGCCGCTCGCGCAGGATTGGTGTTATGTGGGAGCATCTAGGAGCTTCCGTAATCACCCGCGCGGCTGCGTTCTGCACTAACTGTAGCTTTTGAGTGCACCTCAAGGGAAGCCCCATGTAGAGAGCATTGCAGTAGTCCAATCGAGATGTCACTGAACATCCTTGCCAGAGAAAATTATTCCACATCCCATATATTCACTTACTGTAGTTGAATAAATATGGAAAGCCCCTTTAAGTTGGATACAATAAATATTTGTTCTAAGATTCTTCTGGAAAGCTATCATGTCCAGAAATTATATAACTTAATGATAATTTCCCTAAGTGAAAGATGTAAAGGAACAATGAACTGATCTTATGGTAAATGTGAGAATTAATCTTCCCTGTTTTGTTTAAATCATGTTTAAAGTGTAGCAATAAATGATTATTACTACAGTTCTTTAAAAATGCTTGATTAAGAAATATATATATATATATATATATGTGTTAGATTTTTTAAGGGATGATTTAATAATTAATTAAGAGACCAGGATGGATCCATTTCGGGCTTCTTAGCCCTCTTCAGCTGGCCATACTTCTTCTACTGGGATTTGAAGAGGGCTAAGAAGCCCGAAATGGATCCATCCTGGTCTCTTAATTAATTATTAAATCATCCCTTAAAAAATCTAACACATATCTAAAAAGACAGCAGCAATCTTAATAGGTCTCTGTCTGGATGATCTCTAGGTTGAGTCGAAGGGCAGAGAAGGATGACAAGTTTGTCTCCTCCCTTAAAATGGGCCTAAAAAACAGGAGCTGTAAAATATTTGCTCATATATATATATTGATATCCTAAATAGATTGTAGTATGTTTTTTTATTTAATTTCTTTAAAAAGCCAATAACTTACACGAGATGTATTTTCTCTAATATTACACCGCCTTCTGTATTTAATAATAACTATTTGAAAAGCATAAACCTCATTGAGTTCACTTTTTGTAGAAACAAATGATTATTGGTCTGAGGCACGTAGAATGGGCTACATTGGAATTAGAGAAGACAACGTCTACATTTATTCTTGACTGAAAACTCCTTACTGACTTTTTTGTGTAAAAAACCCCCAAAACGAAAGTATGATATATGGTTTTGACAATCAAATAGGAAAGATTATGAAAAGAAGAGAATTGTTTTATTTCTTTTTTCTTTCTGATTATGTTTTATGTATTATGTACTATGTTTTAGTTTATATTAATTTTTATTCCTTGTTTTTAAAACTTACAATAAGATTATATTAAAAAATGAAAGGGTTATATTGGAAGAGAAAATATATGGGTCAACCATGGTCAAGCCATGTCGATATCTGTATGTACGCATATACTTGCAGGAAGAATGTGCCGTCCTTTCAAGTAATCTGACAAAAAGCTTATTAGGTTTTATACCTGCCCACTTCGGATGGACTACTGAGGTGTCCTCCTAGTATTTATCCAGATCTTTGGGAACTGTTTAGCCATGAGCAGCTTTCCTGTAATGTCTCTTTAAGAGCCCAGGCGTGATCTGATTCTCAGAGTTTTGATCGTAGGATACTTGTTCTGGTTGGTGCCTATTTTGGGGCAGGATCCACCACAGTTGTCTAAGCTGCAGCTGCATTGGGGCTCCTCACAAATAAGTACCATATTTTTTGGAGTATAAGACGCACAGGACTTTAAGATGCAGCAAGGTTCTGAAGAAGAAATTTTTAAAAAAAAGGTTTTTGCACTCAGCCAACCTCCCAAAAACGGCCCATTTTTCACGGAAACGGGTTTGTTTGTTTTTTTTCAAAAAAAGGACATGAATAGCCCTTAGGAGATCTGTAGAGTGCTCCTCGGGGGCGGGGGGGGGGGGGCAAAACAAACAAAAACGGGCCCATTTTTTGTCACAAAAAGGGCATGGATAGCCTTTAGGAAGATTATAAAGTGCTGTTGGAGGCTGGGGGGCAAAAACCGGGCCACTTTCCACTCATTTCTGCCCTCCCTAGCCCCCAAGAGCTCTCTGAAAGCCTTCTACAGGATATGCACAGCCATTTTGGTGAAGGGGGCGAAGTTTCGGGAGGCAAAAAAATGCTGTATTCAGTGTATAAGACGCAGCTAGATTTTCAGCCTCTTTTTTAAGGGAAAAAGGTGTGTCTTATACTCCGAAAAATACAGTAACTCCTAAGTGATGGGAGTGACCTCCTCAGGGCTTTCCATGAATCACATTTAGTGCCAACTACTTCCTTTCCCAGGAAATTGCAGCCATGATTGCCACAGAGTTTGCAAAACAAACTTCATTGGATTCTGTGGCTCAAGCAGTTGTAGATCGAGTTAAGCGTATTCACTGTGATACCTATGCCAGTGGTGGTGAACGGTCCAAATTCTGCTCTCGGCATGAAGACATGACAGTCCTAGTAAGAAATTTTGGATACCCTCTAGGAGAGATGAGCCAGCCCACACTGACTCCAACACAAGGTATGGGAAAATCAAATATTTCTATGACAGAAATTGGATGTAAAAGACAGCAGCCGATTTAGAACTGTACTCTCCCTCCGTTGGTTGTGTGAAAGAGAAGCATATAAGGAAAGAGGCGCATATACAACATTATAAACATCTTGTTGTCAGGGTTCCAAATAGCATCCAAAAGTAAATCAGAGCCTGAGGCAAAAGTTTCCTCAAAGTTCCAATGTATTAAGAGAGCCATGTTGGCACATCTGGGAAAACCCAAATTTGAAGGCTTCCCGGTTTTCCCACCCAGTTGAAAGTTCAAGATCTTGCCCCCACACCCACAAGACCATGGCATGGTCCAATCTTCCACTGCCAATGCTAGCAGCTTCCACCCATCCAGTTCCGGTCAGGTGCAGAGGTACAGAGACAAAGGATGACCTTGGCTTTCTAGAAAGAATTTTGTTATGGCTACATATCATCTAACTCGGTACAATCCCCCCTCCCATTTTCCCACAGTAGAAAATGCATAGTAGAATAATAGAACGTGTGGCAGGCCAAAGATCCAAAAGAAAAGATGGCACTTGTGAGATTTTGATTTGGCTTAGGATAGTATGAAGCAGCCATAACGCTGTTTTTAAGATTAACAATACAAGCTATTCATCATTGGATTAAAGGGCCATGCTTTTAATGTCTGGGGGGGGGGGGGGGGGGCAGGGGGATTTTTAAAACAAAGCTACTGGCATTTCCCAATTTACCCATTCTTTTCATGATGTATTTCTGTACCTCTAGGTGGTCGTGTGTATCCTGTGTCAGTGCCATACTCTAGTACTCAGAGCACAAGCAAGACCAGTGTGACTTTATCCCTTGTGATGCCTTCTCAAGGTCAGATGGTCAATGGTGCCCACAGTAGCTCTACGCTGGATGAAGCCACACCCACCCTTACCAAGTAAATGCTCCCTGTTAACTTTTATTCCCTCTTACCCTTTATTCCTGATATCCATGGAATATGTTGGACGTGTTACATTTTTCTTCTTCTAGATGCTGTTTAATGTAAGCTTCCAAGCCCTGTGCTGTTCAACATTTTTATTAATGACCTCAAACTGACCTCTCAAAGAATTGAGAGCATAATTACACAATTTTCCAGTGACAGAAAACTAGAAATGACTAATACAAAAGAAAAAGAGAAGATTACAAAGACAAGCTTAGACAACCTTGAACAAGAGGCCAAAACGAACAAGGAAGAAATTAGTCCTGCATGGGGGGATGGGATGAAGGTCACAAGCATGGGATTAGGGAAAACCTGGCTTGCAGCGGTACACATAAAAAGAGCCCAGAGTGTTTCATCAGCTAAAGACTGATAAAAATGGATACATAGTTTTGTGTGAGCAAGGGCAGTGACAACATTAAATCTAAAAAGCGTTTCTGAATCTAAACCTGCTCTCCTAGGTTTTCCAGACAAGTTAAGTGAGACGTCTATGTGATCACCTTGCTCAATTATCACAATCCCAGTTCTGGTTGTTAAGGGATTGTGCAGTTAAGGGATTGTGCAGAGGGGCCTTAAGGATGGGGGAGATTTTGAGAGGCCCTACTGTAAATTACCTTTCCTATGTCATTTGTGAAGATTGAATGAATAATTGCTTTTCTTTCCTTCCCCCCCCCCCCCCTCACTACATGGCTTTATCTACAGTCAAAGTCCTACTGTGACTCTTCAGTCTACTAACACTCATACCCAGAGTAGCAGCTCCAGCTCAGATGGAGGCCTTTTCCGTTCTCGTCCTTCTCATTCTCTCAGGCCGGATGAAGATGGGCGCGTTGAATCCTATGTAGACTTTGCAGAGTTTTACCGCCTTTGGAATATGGACCACAGTGAACAGGGGACACTCACTGTGTAATAATGCATGGAGAGTAACCCCTGTGAAGTCCCACCAGACAGTAGGTTGCAATTCATCTCTTGGCTGACACAATTTTTCGACAAAGCATCGTCTTTTGGAGACTTCGGGACAAATTGGCTAATGTGATTATTCTCATCAACTTGTTGAGCATATTTACTCCTATTGAATTCTTTTCTAACGGTCTCTTCCACTGTGAAATCCTGTGGCATTAGAGAGGGTTGCAAACCCTTTTACTGCATGGCTATAGAAGAAGAAGAATAGTTAGCAGCCAGACTTCTCTTATGGATAGGTCCACAGCAAGTATCTGTCAAGAGTGTGTGTGTGTGTGTATATGTATGTGTGTGCATCTTGTTGAAGGCATAAATCTGGAAATACTTATTATGATATTAAAGATACCTCTGATTTGCAAAATAAATGCTAACTTATAGATACTGCTATAAGTTTCCTCCTGCTGTGAATCCATCTGGAGGGTGCTGGGTTGGGGAATCACCTGGCAGCCTCACCTTTCAGCTCCGGAGATCCCTTCGCCTTTCTGAATTTTGGGGGCAGGGCTTGTGAACCCTCGCCCCGCCCCTGGTTGCCTCAGCAACAAGATCTCTGACAACACAGGGCAGGAGGAAAAACAAGTCCCGTTTGAAAGTAGTCCATCTCCTGGCTAAGGGGCACCGTTTGAAGTCACCGCGGAGCGGTTTCTTGGCTTCAGGCGATTCCTGCCTCCCTCCACGCCGCCGCCTCAGTGTGAGGGAGACATGCACACAAGGCGGCTGACAGGTGGATGGTCCTGAGGTGGCCTGGCAGAGCAGTCCCGCGGCAATGGGATGTTCAAGAACACGTTCCAGAGTGACTTCCTGTCCATCCTCTACAGCATCAGGAGCAAGCCGCTGCCGATCTGGGAGAAGAAGGTGCTAGCCGGTGGCTGGGCCTGGTGGGGAAGGTCCAGGCCTTTTAATCGCTAATCACATGAAGCATATATCCTCAGATCCTGCTGTAGAGCTCCTAAGGAATGAATACCATCTAGGTTTTAATCATTTTAGAGCTTCAAAAACAGGTATCTTCCAAAAGAATAAACGACATTCACATACATAATCTCAAATATTGATCCACTAATTTTGCTGAAGTGTAATGGAAATGTAAGAACCTGCCATTTCAATTTGTGATCCATTGTAAAAAAAAAAATGGGGCAGGAGGTTAGGTTTTGTACATCATGACAATGTAAATATGAGCAGATCACAGGATATTGTGAAGATATATATGAACCAAGCCACTGACTCATCAACAGCTGGCTTAGGAATCATCATAGTGTTTGTTGTTCAGGCAATGGTTCAGAAAAGACTAATCTTTTGGCACCCTGGTGCCAAGGACAACTCAGTTCAAATCAGATCAAGTTTATTACAGTTAAAGACCAGCAACAAAAACAAACAAAAACACTCACGGAATATCCAGTTAAAAGTTCTAGAATAAAATCATAAATAACAGATACAATCTATACTAAAATCACAATTTGGCATCCAATCTGTCTATAATAATAATAATAATTTTAATTTATAACCCGCTCTCTCTCCCCGAAGGGACTCGAGGCGGGGCACAGGGAATTAAAAATACAATTAAAACCACAAACAGAATACAAAGTTAAAAACGAATTAAACTGACCCTGCGCTAAAAACCCATATAAAATTAAAAAAAACCCTAAAAACAGTTTAAAAACAATTTAAATTACCGTAGGCCGGCCAAGCAGAAGAAGTGTGTTTTTAGTTTCTGCCGGAAGGAGCGAAGGTCCGTGGTTGTTCTAATTTCGGGGGGAAGGTCGTTCCAGAGGGTCGGGCCCGCCACAGAGAAGGCCCTTCCCCTGGGTGTCGCCCACTGGCATAGCCTAGTGGATGGCACCCGGAGAAGTCCCTCTCTGTGGGAACGAATCGGCCGCAGGGATGTATGGGGCAGGATGCGATCCCGCAGATAGCTAGGTCCCGTGCCATGGAGCGCTTTGAAGATGATAACCAACACCTTGAAGCGCACCCGAAAGACGACAGGCAGCCAATGCAGCTCGCGCAGGAGCGGTGTTACATGGGAAAACCTGGAGGTTTCCATAACTGCCCGCGCGGCTGCATTCTGGACAAGCTGAAGCCTTCGGGTGCACCTCAAGGGGAGCCCCATGTAGAGAGCATTGCAGTAGTCCAGTCGGGATGTCACGAGGGCATAAGTGACTGTGCAGAGGGCACCCCGATCCAATAGGGGACGCAACTGGCGGAGCAGGCGAACCTGGTAAAACGCCCTCCTGGCCACGGCCGTCACTTGATCTTCCATGGACAGCCGTGTATCAAGGAGGACGCCCAAGTTGCGTGCCCCATCCACAGGGGTTAGATGTTCATCCCCTATGACCAGTGATGGAGTCAACTGGTTGTACCGGGATGCCGGGAACCACAGCCACTCGGTCTTGGACGGGTTGAGTCTGAGTCTGTTACTTCCCATCCAGGCCCGCACGGCTTCCAGGCACTGGCACATTACCTCTACGGCATCGTTGGGGTGGTTTGGGGTAGATATATACAGCTGTGTATCATCAGCGTAGAGGTGGTACTCTACCCCAAAACCACGGATGATCTCACCCAGCGGCTTCACATATGTGTTGAACAAGAGTGGCGAGAGGACCAACTCCTGAGGCACCCCACAAGTGAGGGGTCTAGAGGTCGACCTCTGCCCTCCTGCCAACACAAATTGCGATCGACCGGAGAGGTAGGAGGAGAACCACCGCAACACGGTGCCCCTCACCCCCAACCCATCCAGCCGATGCAATAGGATACCATGGTCGATGGTATCAAAAGCCGCTGAGAGGTCTAATAGGACCAGGATGGAGGAACAACCCTCTCCTCTGGCCCTCCAGAGATCATCCACCAACGCGACCAATGCCGTCTCGGTGCTGTGCCCGGGCCGGAAGCCGGACTGGCGCGGGTCCAGATAATCAATTTCCTCCAGATGACGGGGGAACTGTTGTGCCACCACACTCTACAACCTTCGCCAGAAAGTGAAGGTTGGAGACCGGACGGTAATTTACCAATAATGCTGGGTTCAGAGAGGGCTTCTTGAGAGGGCTTCTATGTCTGATACACATGGCCTAATTATACTATTAAATCAATCCTTAAATTTAATAGTCGTTAAGTACTAAAATGCAAAAGAGTAATAATACAAAAGGGTTTGCAATATTAGTTGTGTAAAATAGCTATGGTGGATTAATCATGTTTCCACCGAATCCTGAGAGCTGCTGTGCAGAAACTAGCCGTCTGCAATGTCTGTTCGTCCTTAAGCAGCCGTGGGAGATAATCCATGTTGGAATGGCCAGAATACCTATTGATTATTGGGAAGATATGTTTTTTTCCGAATATTTCTATAGAAAGAGCATCGAAGGAGTATGTGTCCAATGGTCTCCACTTCTGAGCCACCGGAGCAGAGTCTTTCAATCAATGGTATCTTTTTATACTTGCCGTACAGGATGGCCAATGGAAGCTCATGGCACCATGCTAGTGACAATGCTTTCCAGTGGTTCGTCTCCAACTGGTTAAGATAACTGGCAGGAGTAACAACGTATCTAATAGAATTCTGGAGCCACAAACAACAGAGCTTTTCCTAAGTCTGCTTGCCTCTCGATGTTCTCTACCCTTTGTCGCAAGATTTGTTTTGCTTGGTCATAGTTCAACTTGAGTATTGAGGTTGGAGAGAAGCAAGGTTGGATTCGACAGCCTTGATCCAAGAAGAGGAGAATTTGTCTTGGGAGGATTAATGGAGCCTTGTAGGAAGAAATTAAGCTTTAGTCAAAGCTTTAAAGAAGCTATACAGATTCTTGCTTTGACTTTTTTCAATCCTGTCTCCGGGCGCAGAAGTGCATTTGAGATACAAGACAGCACCTGGAGAATTGTTCTAATAAATTTGGATTGAATTATTTCCAATGGTGTGAAAGGTGAGGCTGAGAGTCTGAGCAAGATCCCATAAAGGACCTGAATTCGTGCTGAATTGCAGCAAAAACACAATATCTTCCCTTCCTCGATGATGGATTGATTATTCCTGAGAGGTGGGCGAAGCGCAGGTTGAGGGGGTTTTTAGGGAGGTTTTTAATTCGTTTTTTAGGGGGTTCCAGGGAGGAGGGGAAAAATAGTCCAGGGAGGGGACAGCAATTGAGGCCGGCGGGCGGAAGTAGGGAAACGGAGGAAGGGGAGGGGGGGGGTCATTTCCACGGTGGCTTTTTCCATCGACTCGGTCTTGGGGAGGGGCAGGGGCGGAGGGAGACGAAATGGTCATCATCAGTTGGAAGACTGTGGCCGCTGGACTCAGGCGGTCACGTGCTCCAACTCTCCGCTCTCCCATCGCAGACTAGGTGGGCAGGAATCACAGACCCGGGGCCCTAGGCTGATGTTATGCAACGCCAGGTCCGTGGTTCAAAAAGCCCCCCTCATCCATGACCTTGTGTCAGAGGGGGACCCGGACCTGGTGGGTATAACGGAAACCTGGTTGGGCCATGAAGGGAGTGTACCCCTCGTGGACATGTGCCCACCAGGTTACCGTGCCTTCCATCAGCCTAGGGCCCTAGGGAGGGGTGGGGGAGTGGCGATTATGGTTAAGGAAGGTCTCGAGCCGAAGGAGACCACAGTCCCTCAGACAACCGGGTGTGAATCTCTCTGCGTGAGATGGGGCCTAGGGAGGCAGTTGGGCGTGTTAGTTGTATACCTGGCTCCTCGCTATGCAACAACAGCCCTGCCCGAGCTCCTAGAGGTGATAGCCGGGGCGGCAGTTGAGACCCCCAGACTAGTAGTCATGGGGGACTTTAACTTGCCATCAGCAGGCGAAGCCTCTGGAGCAACTCGGGAGTTCATGGCCTCCATGACGGCCATGGACCTGACCCAGATAGTTTTAGGCCCTACTCACGAGGGGGGAAACACGCTGGATTTGATCTTTGTCTCGGGACAGTGGAGTTGTGATCTGGGAATAGGGGATCTAGCCATCACTCCCTTGTCATGGACAGATCACGCTCTCCTTCGGCTAGACTTTCCAATCGCTTCACCTCACGGCGGGGAGGCGGAACCGGATACTCCTATATGGTTCCGCCCCAGGCTTCTAATGGACCCGGAAAGGTTCCAGAGGGAGCTTGGGCCAATTCCTGTGACCCTGCCTCGCGACTCGACTGAGGACCTAGTGGCCGCATGGTTAAGTGCGGCTGCAGGGGCCTTAGACCGAGTCGCGCCCTTGCGGCCTCTCTTGCGGCAACGAATCACCCAGGCTCCCTGGTTTGCTGAGGAGCTTCGGGGGATGAAGTGCCACAAGAGACGCCTAGAGAGCAGATGGAGATCCTCTCGCTCCGAAGCCGACCGAACACTACTGAGAACCCATATTAGGGCTTACTTAGTGGCGTTAAGGGTGGCCAAGCGTGAGTATTGTGCCACCCTTATTGCATCCGCAGATAACCGCCCTGCCGCCCTGTTTGGGGTGACCCGCTCCCTCCTTCATCAGAGGCCGCAGGAAGCCCCTTTGCAAGGGCGAGCAGAGGAATTTGGGATTTATCTGCAGGAGAAAATCACTCGGATTCGGAATGAGCTACCCTCCATCGACAGTGGTCCTGTGGGACTGTCCGAGACTAGTCTTGAGGCTCCTTCTTGGAAGGAGTTTGACTTTGTTACCACCGAGGATATGGACAGGTTGTCAAGGAAACTTAGGGCAACCACATGTTTACTGGACCCGTGCCCCTCCTGGCTTGTACTGGCATCCTGGGGGACGACACGAGGCTGGCTCCAGGGCATTGTCAACGCATCTTTCAGTGAGGGGTCCTTACCTGTCGTCTTGAAAGAGGCGGTAGTGAGGCCCCTCCTCAAGAAGCCGTCCCTGGACCCAGCATTATTAGAGAACTATCGTCCGGTCTCCAACCTTCACTTTCTGGTGAAGGTTGTTGAGAGTGTGGTAGCCCAACAGTTTCCGCGACACCTGGAGGAAGTTGATTATCTAGACCCGCGCCAGTCCGGCTTCCGACCCGGTCACAGCACCGAGACGGCATTGGTCGCGTTGGTTGATGATCTCTGGAGGGCGCGGGATAGAGGTTATTCCTCTATCCTAGTCCTATTAGACCTCTTGGCGGCTTTTGATACCATCGACCATGGTATCCTATTGCACCAACTGGGGGGGTTGGGGCTGGGAGGCACCGTTCTGCGGTGGTTCTCATCCTACCTCTCTGGTCGGTCGCAATATGTGTTGACGGGAGGGCAGAGGTCGACCTCGAGGCCTCTCTTATGTGGGGTTCCTCAGGGGTCGGTCCTCTCGCCCCTCCTTTTCAACACATATATGAAGCCGCTGGGTGAGATCATCCGTGGTTTTGGGGTGGAGTACCATCTGTACGCTGATGATACTCAGTTGTACATATCCACCCCAAACCACCCCAACGATGCCGCCGAAGTGCTGTCCCGGTGTTTGGAAGCCGTACGGATCTGGATGGGTGGTAAGAAACTCAAGCTCAACCCTGCCAAGACTGAGTGGCTGTGGTTTCCGGCACCCCGGTTCAGCCAGATTACTCCAACTCTGGCCATTGGGGGCGAAACACCGGCCCCCGTGGAGAGGGCGCGCAATTTGGGTGTCCTCCTGGATTCCTGGCTGTCCATGGAGGACCATGTGGCAGCCGTGGCTAGGGGGGCGTTTCATCAGGTACGCCTGATGCGCCAATTGCAGCCCTTACTGGACCGGGCTGCACTTCGCACAGTCACTCAAGCTCTCGTGACGTCCCGACTCGACTATTGTAATGCTCTCTACATGGGGCTTCCCTTGAGGTGCACTCGAAAGCTACAGCTAGTCCAAAACGCAGCCGCGCGGGTGATTACGGGAGCCACTAGATGCTCCCACATAACACCGATCCTGCGCGAGCTGCATTGGCTTCCTGTGGCCTTTCGGGTGCGCTTCAAGGTTTTGACGACCATCTTTAAAGCGCTCCATGGCTCGGGGCCTAGTTATATGCGAGACCGCCTCCTGCCCCATACATCCCTTAGACCGATACGCTCCCACAGAGAGGGCCTTTTCAGGGTGCCGGCGGCCGAACAATGCCGACTGGCGACACCCAGGGGAAGAGCCTTCTCTGTGGCGGGTCCAGCCCTCTGGAATGACCTACCCCCTGAACTACGTACCATCACCGACCTCCGCCTCTTCCGCCAATGTCTTAAGACATATTTGTTTCAACAAGCCGGCCTAGCCTAACCTCCCATGGGGACTTTTAGGTAGTTTTAAATTGGGTTTTAAAATGTGGTTTTAGCACAGGATAGGATTATTTAATAGTTTTTAAAATTATATTTATTGTATTTTGTATGCTTTTTAAATTTCCTGTGCGCCGCCCTGGGTCCTCTGTGGAGAAGGGCGGGATATAAATTTAATAAAATAAAATAAAAAATAAATAAATTGTTCAGAAACATTTGAAAACGGCCTTTGCTGATTTTTAGCCAAAGGCAGCTGCATATTCTCTATGTGCTTTTCTTGGATGACACCCCTAGGTACTTAAAGGTGGTTACTTGCTCTATATTATAATGATTCCATGAGCAGAGTTTTAGCCTTTTTGCAAAGGCTATAACCTTAGTTTTCTGATAATTTATGTCTACTTTATTGCAAATACAATACTAGACAAGGGCTCGCAAGGCTTTTTAAGACCTACAGGTGCCCTGAAAGTGAAATTCAAATACTTTGGCCACCTAATGAGAAGGAAGGACTCACTGGAGACGAGCCTAATGCTGGGAAAGATTGAGGGCAAAAAAAGAAGGGGACAACAGAGAATGAGGTGGCTGGAGGGAGTCACAGAAGCAGTAGGCATGAGCTTAAATGGACTCCAAAGGATGGTAGAGGACAAGAAGGCCTGGAGGAATGTTGTCCATGGGGTTGCGATGGGTCAGGCACGACTTTGCAACTAACAACAACAAGGTGTCCTGGAGAGGATCACAGCAGAATCTGCATTGAGCAGCAGGGTGATACTTCCATTACCTATTTGGGGGGCGGGAGTGTAACTTGGTTTATTTACCATTTTATCATGTCATTTATATAAAAGGTGAAAAGCAAGGGGGCCAAAATGCACCCATGTTTAACCCCCTTTTGAGTTTTGACCAACCTCAAGAGGGACCCTCGTTTGTAACATCTAATTTTGAGGGATGTTTTAGTATGTAAGGCATGCAACAAATAGAGAAGCCTTTATCAATTGAAGTGGCTTCCAGCTTCTCCCATAGCTTAGTCAAAAGCTGCCTTGAAATCTACCAAAGTGGCCTATAATGATACAGATCTATTTCATAGACATTTTTCAATCACATGATGGAGAATTAAGCACTGATTTCATTTTAAAGGGTGCCATTGTGTACACAGAAAAGTGACAAGATTCTCTTATAAGTAATATAATTATAAGTAATTATAATTATAAGTAATCCTTGGGTTATGACCATGTATTCAGTAACTGTTCAGTTTTGATAGTGCTGGACAAATGGTACTTAATGATGGGTTATCATAATTCTGTTGCAGCATTCCCACAGTCACATGATCACAATTTCCAACATTCTCTGCCAGCTCCCGTAAGCAAAGTCAATGGGGAAGCTGGAAGGAAGTTATTTGTCACAGGAGGTCCTTGCTTCATGACTTATGCAGCCCTTGCTAATGACAGCAACTGGGATTGTTGGAATTGCCAGAGCTCAGCAATGTGGTCATGTGATGTCACACTTAAAACCACATCATTAAGCAATGGCAATTACCAAATTACCATCATAAACCAAGGAATATGTAAATGATTTGTTTGCATCTAAATTTAGAGCAGCCTGAGAGTAGAAGAATAGGAAGAATAGATCTGGATATCACGGACTTCCCTATACACATCTGGGAGATTCCTTTGCATTTCTCTAAAGAATTAATATCTAAAATATACTGTAAGAACATTACTAAGAAGGAACAGAACCTTCTAAATGGCATTGGAATAATGTTACAGAGGTAATAATATTTACATTTTTAATTTTTAGTTTCTTTAAACTAAAGTCACTCATCAATTTAAATGTTTCTTTGAGATATAGGAAGCTAAGGATCTTAGCTTTACATAATTTACTTTCCCAAATTAGTAACTGCCATAAAAAGTTTTTTTAGGATTATTGGAATAATCCTATAATCCCTCTCTGCAAGACCGCCTCCTGCTACCAAACACCTCCCACCGACCAGTTCGCTCCCACAGAGAGGGCCTCCTCAAGGTGCCGTCGGCCAGGCATGTCGGCTGGCGACCCTTAGGGGGAGAGCCTTCTTTGTGGCAGCTCCTGCCCTCTGGAATGACCTACCCCCTGACCTATGGACCACCACGGCAGTGGCGTAGCGTGGGTTGTCAGCACCCGGGGCAAGGCAAGTAATTTGCACCCCCTAACCCTCCCCCAGATAGTCCCTCGCTCCGCTTTCAAACCACAATAAAAGTGGGAAGAGACGGAAAAGTGCGCGCATCGGGGGCGGGGGGGGAGCGGGAGGGGACGCCCTGCGCGGGGAGGGGGCGCAGCGCTGGGGGGTCCCGGGGGAAAAGGGTGGGGGCAGAGGGGGATGAGGAGCGGAAGGGGGTGTCTGGCGGTGGGGCGTTCTTCCCCCCCCTCCTGCTCGGCCGGGGCGTCAATTTGCAGCAGGAGCTCCTCCTCCGCCTCCTCCTCCTTCCCGGCCCCTCGCTCGCATTCTCGACCCTCCCCGGGTGGGCTGAGCAGGGGACCCCTCCGGCCGCCGGAGCTTCCACCCGGGCTCTCTCCGCCGCCTCCGCCCAGGCTTCCCCGTTCGGCGCCGCCTGGCCTTTTCCCTCGATGCCGCAGGAGGGGAAGCTCCGTGGCGCCTCCGCCTCCCTTCCCGCGAGTGTCAAAACTTTGTCGGGGCGGCGTCGGCGTCGGGACGGGGCTGAGGCGGGAGGCCGGCCTGAGGCAGGCGGGGTGCGCGGTGCGAGCGCGTCCCCCCAGATGTTGCGCCCGGTGCGGCCGGCCCCCCCTGCACCCCCCACGCTACGCCTCTGGACCACGGACCTGCGCCTTTTCCGTTGGGCCTTGAAGACCTATTTATTTCATATGGCCGGCCTGGCGTAGTTTTAATTGTTTTTAGTAGGGGTTTTAGTAGGGTTTTAAGAAAGGCTAATCATTTAATATATTTTTAATGTATTTTATGTTTTATACTATTGATTTTTATCATTGCCTGTACACCGCCCTGAGTCCCGAAAGGGAGAAGGGCGGTATAAAAATCTAATAAATAATAATAATAATAATAAATAATATGCCAATTAATTTACTGAATTAACTAATTTAAAATCTAAATTAAATTTACTAAATTAATTTGCTAATGCCAATTAATTTACTACACTTAAGTCATTTCCTCCAGGTTGTCTTAATAAAATAAAATAATAAAAACTATTAAGCAACTATAAACTTTTTTTCTCACGAGATTCTCTAATATGACTTAAAACTAATATGTCAATATTGTCCATTTCCAAATTAATTTTGAAGAGATTCAAAACTTCTTCTCTTGACTGTCTAGTCAGATTCTCAGTTCTTCAAAGAAACAAAGTCCAACTGCCTTTTGAAAAAGCATCTTTGGGTTGTTCTCTTGAGGACTGCATATTTACTATAACTCTTCTTTCAATTGCACTGGGAACTTGTAATTAAATCATCTTCATAATAAGCACTGTTGGTGTCAATTTGAGATCCCATAATTACAGTTATGTCCTTTGTATTGTCAAATACTGTGCAGTAGCCTCTGTGGTTTGATAACTATCTGCACTTAATTGCAATTCTGGATTACTCATCTTTCTTCCAATTACTTGAGTAGTTTGCTCCTCTTGCTCCTCTTTTACATTTTTGGAACATTTCAATCTCTGCCTGGCTTAAATGCTTCGATATTTCTTTAGCTTCTTATTGTGGTCAGAGAATAATCTCTTTTTAAAAAAGAAGGTTCTGTAAAGCAGTGTAGAAATACAGAAAGACTTCTGCAAAGTCTCCTGGCTAATCAGAATCCATTAAAATCAGATGATTTCAGCATCCCACAACAAGTAATTGAAACTTCGAACTATAAGCCCCAATGTCAAATAAAGGTGGGAAATTCTTGAAAAAGGCAAAATAAAAACACAATTTTTAAATCCTTGTGTTTCTCCACCAAAGTTAGAAAGAAGAAAAAAATACTCCTCTCTTCCTTATTCTAGCTTATCTCTAGCAACCCTCCACATCTTAAGCAATAACAATGTCCTTAAAATGGAACAAATCTTTAAAAAGGAATAACAGGTTGAGACTGAAAAGAGTCTCTTAGCTTAACAAAGGTAAAGGTTTCCCCTATCCAGTAATGTCTGATTCTAGCAGGTGATGCTCATCTCTGTTTCTTAGTCAAGGGAGCCAGCACTTTCCATGGTCATCTGGCCAGCATATGCCAAGGCGCACTGAATGTTGTTGTCTTCCCACTAACGTAGTACTTATTTATCTACTTGCGTTTGCATGCTTTTGGACTGCTATGGGAAACACCCGAGGGTGCCTGTAGCCCAGCACTTGGTTCTTCAACCTGGGTTGTCAGCTTTCCACTGACAAACTTGGCTTCTTTAATTGCTGAGCTATCATGGGCCCCTCCTTTAATATAGGTAATAATCAAATAAAAAGTGAAGTGAAAGGCACGACTTATTGTCCATTTGAAAAATAAATTCCAGGATGGCTGCTTTTTCAATAATGAAATGATTGCACCCCTGAGCCCCAGCTACAGTTGACGGCTGACCCAGTTACTTTGGAGTGCTGCTCCAGAGTCTCCTTGAAGACTACCGCTGTATGGAGGATCTTGTGGGATGAGTCTAGAACTCTCCCTAACCCAGGAGATTCATATAAGCTTAAGGAATTCAATTCCTTATTTTGTAAAATCGAAACAGCTTTGGTCTGGAAAGAACAGTTGGCCATATTCACTGGAAGTTCCTTTTGTAGTCCCTTCTTCTCCAATCTCTCCAGTCTATGGGTGGTGGTGCTGATGGAAAACACATACTGGTTGTAGTTGTTATTGTGTGATGAAGGTTACTGTAAAGGTAATATATATTTTCATCGGCAGCATTTTCTTTTCAGCACTGTTGTAACTTTGGTCATTGAACAAGGCATTAAGTGAATCCTACCGTACAGTATTTTTAAATATAGAGATCCTTCCAACTTTATTTTATCTTTGAATTATTATCTATTGACATCCTTTAGCATAACAGTTCAAGGTTGGAACATCTTCTGAGCTCAGAGATTGTTTGAAATACTTACTTGTTTTTCCATTTCCCCCCCATCTTCAAAGCCTTTACAGGTGTTGTTGCAATACTGCTGCTTGTCTCTTGTAACAGCTGTCTGAAACCCAGAGAAGGGAGAGCATGTTAAGAAGACAGATTTAAGATTCAAAAGGATCTTGATAACCTTGAGCATTGGGCTCTAGCCAACAAAATGTGTTCAGTGCTGAGAAATGTAAGGTTTTGCACTTGGGCAGGGAAAAATTGGTGCATAGATACCATATAGATAGAACCCGACTTAGCAGTAATATATTACTTACGAAAATGGTTTGAGTGCCCTGGTGGACCAGAGATCGATCATGAGCCAGCAATGTGCTGCTGCCACCAAAAGAGCCAATGCAGTTTTAGGCTGCGTCAACAGAGGTAGAGTGTCAAGGTCACAGAAAATGGTAATCCTGCTTGTTGCTGAAGGCAACCCCAGAATACTGCATCCCATTCTGATTGCCACAATACAGGAAAAATACCGAGGAATTGTGACCTCCAAAGTCCCTTCCAACTCTTAATTCTATGATTTTTTTCTAAAGCACCAGCAGATAAATTGTATCACCAAGAAAGAATACAGGAAGTAATTAAACAAAAGTTTAATAATACTTGTTTCTTTCATGTAGCACTCACAAAAATTGATACATGTGCTTATTAAAACTATTAAGTGCTATTTCACTTGTTTGATTTTTTAATTGAAACCTCCTAGAAAGGTTTGAATAAAAAGCTAAAGCAGAGGCCCTCAAACTTGGCACCAGGGACCGGTTCCATGGAGAGAGGTTTTTCCACGGACCAGAAGAGACGTAGTTTCATATGCTGCCTGCATCCCATAGATAGGGTTCGCTTGTTTGTGCATTCCTGTTTCTGATATGCTGTGACCTAGTGCTGGTCTACAGACCAGGGGTTGAGAACCCCTGAGTTTAAAGGGCTAGAAGGTGGCATGAGTAAAATGTGGTAGGTTTGTTTTTTATATGAATTGCAGTAGGTCAGATGTTCCTTTAAGATCAGTTGCCTAAAACACTTGTGAGTGGGTGTTCTTGTGCAGGGATCAGAAATACAGAGATATATAACGTGTGTTTGAATGTCCACAACACAGATAAGTGGGCTGGATTTAGCATAAATGATTTAGCACCATATTCAAGGTGCTCCATGGCACGGGGCCTAGCTACCTTCGAGACCGTCTTCTGCCCCATACATCCCTTCGACCGACTCGCTCCCAGGGAGAGGGTCTTCTCCGGGTGCCGTCGACCGGACAATGCCGGTTGGTGGCTCCCAGGGGAAGGGCCTTCTCTGTGGTGGGCCCTACCATCTGGTATGGCCTACCTTCTGACCTCCGTTCCATCACAGACCTCCGCTTGTTTCGCCGGCACCTAAAAACTTATTATTTTCATCTGGCCGGCCTAGCATGATCTACTCCACACCCATTATTTTATAACGAATAAAAACTGTAATTTGGGTTTTAAATTTAAACTTATTTTAAGTTAAGCAGGATATTGATTTAATTTCGTTATTATTTAATAATATTTTGTATTTATGTATAATTGATTTTAAATCTCTGTTCGCCGCCCCGAGTCCCTTTATGGTGAGATGGGTGCGGATTATAAATGTGAAAAAATAAATAAATAAATAAATAAATAAATGAATAAATAAACAAATAACAAGTAACACTGCATTTCTCTGCAGGGTTCACTGTGTTCTTCCTGCTATGCAGATTATGGTTCTTGTGAGTGTCAAACATAAATGCAATTGGTTATAGTTAGAGTCCCTTCGGGGAGAGGGGGCGGTCTAGAAATCTAATTAAATAAATTTAAACTTGGATTGTTTTCAGTGCTATGGCTTTGTAGCCTCTGATTGCCTTTGCTAAGCCAGTTATTGCTAACAAACTTCACTCAAGGCTTCTCCTGAATAAGTTGGGGCAGCTATGGGGAATCAAGCATGGCTGTCTTCACTAATTCTTTGGATCCTGATAAGGACAATGGGAAATGCAGTGATGTAAGTACACCTTTGCACATATGAACAACCAAAAAGAGGGCTGATTAATCTGTCATCAAGCTGAGCCATCTTAGTGAACTCTCTTGTCCCTCTGATCAGTGCATTGAGAACACCTTCAAGACCAGGGGAGTCAAACTGGTAGCCCATGGGCTGGATGCATCATGCGCAGGCCATGCCCACCCCAGCTCCGTGAATAGGAAAAAGTAACGAAACATCACATGATGGCAACGTCATGTAGGGAGTTTGACACTCGTGTTCAAGACCATCAGAAACTTAAATAAATCCCAGGGCTTCCTGATTGGTGGTGTTCTATGATTTGAAAGCTAATGTATGAGTCTATGATTAACTAATGATTAACTAATGATTAATTAATGATTAACTGATGATTAACTAACCAAATAATGTATCTATTCTGCCACTTTTGCAGTTGCTATTTGAGAAATTAGGTGTGGCTGTTAGGTCATTGAAGAACTTTGGCAGACACGTAATCTATTGACGGATGTATGCTGGAAGCTTGATAAGCAGGTACTATCATTATATTCTTTTTCAGCTAGTCAATGTCACTTAAAAGTTTAGTGCTAAGCTAATTTCAACAATTCTGACATCATGAATACTTTTCATAGGCAGATATTGTTGAAGTAGTTGAGCTTTCAATCGATCACTAGATGTATGCAATTGTGGAAATACTCATCTCAGTACAGTGGCTTTCTAATAAAACCACTGAGCTCTTAATAGGGGACAATGAAAGGAGGAGAATTGAAGTGGTGGAAAAAGAGAAATCTCCATGTCCTTCAGGTACTGAATACTCATTGCCTAGTTAGCTACCACTTGTGTAGATGGATAACTTACCAATCATCACAATTACATGCTATACCATGCTGAACAAAGGGGACCCAGGCTTCCAATGTTATTTCTCAATGGTGACAATTGAAAGTTTCATATTCCACCACTGAATACAAACATTCATGACTAGGGATACTAAGAACAAGTTAGCATTTTTAAAAAACAGACTCTTGTTTTTAGTTATAACAATGTCAGTGATTAATGTAAGAATATGGGAAGCCAGTGATTGGTTTTTTTTAAAAAAGTGACATCTGCCTAATAGCAGTGCATGAATTTTTCTTTAAAAAAAAAATCTATATGTGTTTATGCGTTCTCCTTTCTCTTCTGGAAGGCACTACTTTGGCAAAAGCTGTAATATTGTAATTTCTCCTTTCCTAGGTAATGTGCCACAGACCTTTGTGCAAAGTTACTGTAATCTGATTAGTTGAATTGTGTCTGCTGTACTATCAAAAGATAGCTTTTCAGCATGGGGAAAATGATATCCATGTGGCTTTTACTGAATTCTGGAAGGTTATTTTTCACTGTGAAACTTCTTAAAATTGGCGTTATATAGGCTCCAGATGTTTTTACAGATGCATGTTTAATTCACAGTGATAAATCGCAGGACAACATGACTTTTGTTGACTCCGTGCATTCCCAGGTAATAGTTATCACATATACAAAAGCAAGCATGAAATCCCCAGAGGCTACAACATAAAACCTATGATTGCATTTAACACAGGGAGTATGAGTGTACAAAAATAGCTGCATGTTGTCAAAGATAGAAAGCACAATGGAACAGAGACCAGGCAGAGTTTGTGGGAAGGCATAGAGAAAATGGCAAGCTTTCCCTTCTTATTCTAATTTTTTTTCAGGCAAAAAATTATATCTTAATTTCTCAGCATTTCTGTATCTTTATCTGACCCATGTTAAATTTGCCAAATATTGTTTGAAATTTTTGAGAACCATAAATTTTGCAACCATTTTATTCAGACCAAAGCTTAGCACAATTTGTTTTGAGTGCAGGTTTGATTTTTATAAAAAAAAATATAACTCATGCATCTAAGGTAGAAAACTAAAGGGAATCACCCAGGATCAGAGGGATGCTCACACAGGAAAAATGCGTACGCTTTTCATGCAAGATACAGTTTAACCCCACACTACCGGTCCTTTGGATGTCTTACTAAAACCTTTTTTTAAACATATTTTCATTTTACTCTACCTTATTAATCAAGAAATAAGATTGATAGCAAGGTAACACTTGTAAAGACAGGCATAAGAGCTACTAAGGCGCAGAATACATATACATTCACTTTTTTGGCATAATTACCTGTTTGGTAAATATAGAGGTTAGCATTGCTACAATAACCACAGAAGGACTTTAAGGAAAGATTTGTTCGTTTTCACCATATGGAAAATAGCACTTAAAAGCAATACAGAAATCTAAATAATGGTACCAAAGAAGGGGGATGAAAGAACTGCAGTAAATGGAATTTCAGATGAGATGTATGATGTAATACTTTTTATTAAAGAGGTTATCACCATTTCCAAGTAGAATTCTAATAAGCATCACGCACATGACAGAGTCCACATGATTATTTGAAGACCCATGCAGTCCATAGGCTCAACATGAGGATGAGGATGGAATTAAATCCCACTGAAAGATGGCACACTGTAGAAAGGGAGTTGAGTGGTCCTTGGTCCTCTATGACCTTGGTCCTTTTCTTGCAGGTGTTTCATTACCTAAACTAGCTAACATCATCAGTTCTAATAAGGACTGGGATTTGATCTTCATTTATATACTAATGATTTGCCTTGTCAGTGTTGGTGGGAGTGGTCTTGCTGATTCTTTGGTTGGGCTATTTACTACTAGCTTGTATGGTAGTTCCTTGATTGGGGTATTTGTTTATTTCTTCATTGATGGTCTGATATTAATCTTGGTATTAGTCTATGTTCATTTGGGGGTTGGTTACTGGTATGGAGGTGTTTTGGTCTTTTTGTTCCCTTTTTGGCTTGTTGATTATCTCTTTGGCACAGTATGTAGATGTTGTTTATGTCTATGTGTCTATTAATAGCCAGTTTATCAGAGTGCCAGACTTCCAGAAATTCTCTAGCATTTTTAGACTTGGCTTTTAACAGTTTCCCAGTTAAAACTATGGTTAGGTCTGTTTATATGCTGTTAAAATTAAGGAGTTTTATCATGTCTTCTGATTGCTCATTGATGTTCATGAATGGGAAAGAGAGTTGTTAGGTGTGAAAGATCAATTCTACACATGAAAGTCCAATTACTGATTTATTGCTAATCATGCCTATAGGAGCAAATGAAACAAGGCACAACTTCAAGGAGGATGACACCTTGAACTTAAAGATACTCTTCTCCAATCGGGTGATATCAATATGTTTTGGACAGCAACACTCACTATCCCAGTGATGGCTAACCTTTTTCTAAAGATGTGCCAAAATTGCTTGTGTGTGCGCTATTGCGCTCACATGCGTTCCCCCCACCTACGTATGTGTGCACGACTCCCCTACCTGAGCATCCAACCCCGAACTTCTGGTTTGCCCATTGGGCCACTTTTCGTCCTCCCCATGCTTCAAGAAAGCCTCTGGGACTTCCTTCCGGTTGGCCGGAGGCGACGGTCGAGTCTTTGTGCTCGTCCGCCGCTTGGTTGCCTCTGCGGCCCCCTCGGGGGCAGGGGGCTCTGCGGCCCCCTCGGGGGCAGGGCCCCCCCCATCCCAACGGCGGTGGCCCCCGCTTCAACCTAGGCGCAGAGGAACGAGTCGCGGGGGGGGGGGTCGTCCCCTTTGCCGATGGAGAGCCGGAACAGCTTTCCTGTTTAAAGAAGAACTAAAACGCCGGGGTCGAAGGCAACACCGAGGCTCCTGGCTGCAAAGTGGATCGTGAGTGATTTTGCTTTAATGCTCTCAACTTTCAGTTTGAAAGAAGACGGAGGGGGGAGTTTGTAAAAAACCCCTCGGAAAAGGAAAAAAAGGTGACATTTAGAAATGCTCCCCAGGCTTGGGGAAGCGGAGGAATCAACATCCGATTTTTTTTAAACCTAGTGAAAGTCTTTCCTTTACGATCTCTGGATACTTTGTATCGAAGTCTGGCTACAATTGAAGTTCTTCTCTCTTTATTAACGTATGAATGTAATTGATTAATTGGACCTTTCCCTGCTGTGCCTTCTTTGTTCTTTTTTATCTGACTGTCTTTAAGAATTTGTTTTCTCTCTGGATTATAACTAAATTGAACTCTGAATCTGGACATTGGCTTTTGTTCTCTCCTTGCTTTGTGGACTGCCTCTCCAACAGACGCCATATTAGTGACAAAGACTTAAAACTTTCATTAGTGCTTTAAAAATACAGCTACATCAACCTAAGATTATTTTAATGTTACCTAAAGAAACAGAGATGGAAGCTACACAGTTATCAACAATAGAGGAAATTCTTCAAAACATTATGAAAGAAATTAAGGAAATCCGGAAAGATAATGTCAGTTCAAAATCAGAACTTTTGGAGACACAGAAAGCACTAATGGAAAATAAACAAAGAATTGATGGACTGGAGGGGGGGTTGGCTGTGACAAGGGAAGAGCTAAAAAATTCTCACAATGAAATAGTGGATTTGGATGGTGATATGTTTAGGATGGATTTTGAAAGGGTGTTTTATAGAAATAACTCAGCATATGCCTGGACAAATGAAGT
Organism: Rhabdophis nuchalis; assembly: GCA_039707465.1. Classification (NCBI taxonomy): domain Eukaryota; kingdom Metazoa; phylum Chordata; class Lepidosauria; order Squamata; family Natricidae; genus Rhabdophis; species Rhabdophis nuchalis. The sequence goes on along the minus strand of CM077648.1, from coordinate 91,846,201 downwards.
ACCCAGAGAGATACGCATTAAATTTGTAAGAAGGCCAACAAGGGAGGGGATCCTGAGAGCACAGAGAGACGGTCCCTTAATTTACCAACAGAATGAGGTTGCTATCTTGAAACAGATCCCGAAAAAGATTATAGAGATAGGGAGGAATTATTCCTTCTTATCTAAAAGATTATTTAAAAAGGGGGTGTGTTTCAGGTGGGTGATGTCCGAGGGAATGTTGGCGTTCTGGGAGGGGGGAAGAGTAAAAATTAAAACAATTGCAGAGGCGGATGCCTTTTTTAAGAAAAACACTCCCCAATCCTGGAGGATGAAAATGGGGGAACAGAGGGGGCCACGGCTCCGCCCTATGGAGGTCAGGGAGAGGATGATACAATTGCCAAAAGACTTAGATTTCACAAGTGACTTTTTTCTGTATAGTACAAATCTTATTTGGATGTTTATAAATGATTGATTGCATAGATTTTAAAATTGAAATATTTGTATCTCTTTCCACTTTGTAGAAAAATGAAAAATGTATTGTATTTTCTATTTCTTTTTATGAAGTCTCGGAGGGGGCCAACACCTCCGACATAGAGGTTCTCAATATGTCTTTATAACTCCTTACAATCCCTTATCCTATTTTTATAAAAATTTGTAAAACCCAATAAAACTTTTTCAAAAGAAGAAAGCCTCTGGAGCCTGGGGAGGGCGAAAAACAGCCCAATGGCCCAACCGGAAGTTTGGGAACAAACTTCTGGTTGCCCCGTTGAGGCTGTTTTTCACCCTCCCCAGGCTCCAGAGGCTTTCCTGAAGCCTGGGGAGGGCGAAAAGAGCCTCCCCCAGCCCTCTGGATAGCCAAAAATCAGCTGAGGGCTGTCTTGCCAGCAAATATGGCTCCATGTGCCACCTGTGGCATGCATGCCATAGGTTTGCCATCACGGCACTATCCCCTTGCTGGTTGGAAGTAGTGGACCTCAAGAGTCCAATTCAAACTGGTCAGACAGGGGAAAGTTGATTTCAGGAGTAAGGGAGGCACACAATGCAACCAAGCTGACAGAGACGGACCAATGGAATTCTTTCTTCTCTCAAACTGTTTCAGACAGATCAAAGGCTGACCTATCTGGAATCTCAGAAAGGTGAGGGCGAGAGAGAAGAGAGGAGGTGGGAGAAAGGCAAGTATAATCCTGCTCAGCAGAATAAGGCCATGAGAGGAAATCACAGATGGATATAAAGTTCAGAGATGATCTAAATGTCTGTAATTTAAACCAGATGCTAAGAAAAGAGCATCAATACAGCAATAAATGCAATATCTGAACACCTTGAAGGGATGATGGTATAAATCAAGAAAAGCCATTGTTTCTGGCCCCCACTTAGGAACAGGAGGTCAAAAGAGTAATGAGCCCGAAGGGGGGAAAGCAGTTATGGGAATAAAAGATATGAAGATGGATTAGTTATGAGACCAGCAGTCATGCTAAGTTCCTGGGGGAAGTGATGCTGCAGATAGTGTCTGTGAAAGCATGTCTCTTGCTGCAGGGACTTCATCTCTAGAGCACCTGTCTGCATCCAGATCAAGCAAAGGTTTGAAGTGTATGTTTCAAAATATAGATTTCCTGCAGTTGGCAATTAAGAAAGCAAAGGTAAAGATTCCCCTCGGATATATGTGCTAGTCATTTCCGACTCTAAGGGGTGGTGCTCATCTCCATTTCAAAGCTGAAGAGCCAGCACTGTCTGAAGACGTCTCTGTGATTATGTGGCTGGCATGACTAAACACTGAAGGTGCACGGAATGATGTTACTTTCCCACCAAAGTTGGTTCCTATTTTTCTACTTGCATTTTTTACGTGCTTTCAAACTGTTACGTTGGCAGAAGCTCAACTGTGTTATGCTGCGCTAGGGATTCAAACTGCTGAACTGTTGACATTCTGATCAACAAGATCAGTGTCTTAGCCACTGAGGCACCACATCCCTTAAGAAAGCAAACTCATTGCTAAATAAGAGTTGTGCAGCTTCCCTCGGTATTTTTAGATCTTACTTTCCCTGCAAGGGTATATCAGCAAAAACTAGAGACTTGCAGTATTTGCCAGTTCTATCAAGTACAAACTTCCTGATTCTGATATCCCTATAATTCCACTAGATTAATTTAGTAAAGGCTCATAGCCACACATCAACTGGACAACCTCCCCCCCCCCCCAAAGTATGTGAGAGACAAAGACCCATAAAACAGCAAGGGCTCTAGAACTTTGTATTGGAGTCAAACATGGGAGAAGCCATATTTCATCTGAGTGCTCATACTCAGCACTCTTATGTCTAGAATAAATTCAGAAACAAAAAAAAGAGAGAGAGAAAAGCATATCCCTTGCCTTTTAGAAGGAATTATCTTTTTCAGAAGGGATTTGAGATCAGTAGTTGGCTTATTATGAAAGTCCTCCATTTAATCCAGTGTTTCTCAACCTTGGCGACTTTAAGTCCTCTGGACTTAAACTCCCAGAAGTCCACAGAACTTAAAGTCGTCAAGGTTGAGAAACACTGATTCAATCTGATTTCAATGTCTATGTCGTTTGCTTCATTCACTTTCATTTCTAGGAAGAGAAAAAGATACATTTCAATCTTTAGGCCAAAGGATTTTTACTCCTTACTCTTAATGGAAAATTGACAAATACTAAATCTAGAACAGCCTACACTACACCAACTGTTGGGCTCTCTCCAAGCATAGTCATGCTGGCTAGTAATTTTTTCACCCAAACGTATTAGGAGGCTTTCAGGTTGACCTACATCAATATGTCTTTCCAGCTATTGGAGTATAATCTCTTTTAATGTCGATAAAATGGGAAACCCTGCTGGCCTGATGCCATCAACTCAATCCAAATTATTATTATTTTTATTGCCACATCTCTAGACCAATGGGACTTATCTAACAGGCAAAAAATAACCCCCAACTCTGGATGACTCAAACCTTTTTTGTTTGGGGTGGGGTTTGGCAATATTATTATATTGAAAAAGTTTTATTGGTTTTACAGATTTTCAATAGGGTAGGGTAAGGGATACAAAGAAATTTTGAGAGCATTCACGTCAAAGTCGTCGGCCCTACCGGGGCATCAAAATAGATCATTAACAAAAAACATTTTCCGTACACTACAAAGTGAGAGCAAGTACATATTTCTAAGTTCTCAGTTCTATGCTGTCAGTCATTTACAAAAATCCAGATGCACTTGTTATACAATATTATTCAAAAAATCAAGGCAAAGTTATTTTTTAGATCTAAGTCTCTTGGCAATTGTATCTTCTATCTCTCCTTCCAGGCCCCCAGCGGGCGGAGCCGTGGCCCCCCCTACCCCCCCTGGATCTTCCTCCAGGACAGAGGAATGTTTTTTAAGAAAGGCTTCCGCCTCAGCAACTGTTTTAATCCTCACTCTTCCTCCTTCCCAGAACACCAGCATCCCTTCAGGCGTCACCCACCTGAACCAGATCCCGTGGTCAAACAATTTTTTGGACAAGAAGGAAAATTTCCTTCTTGCTTCTCTAATCTTTCTTGGGATCTGCTTCAGGATGGCAACCTCCTTTTGTTGGTAAATTAACGGACCTCCTCTTTGCACTTTCAAGATTTCCTCTCTGGTTGACCTTCTAACAAATTTAACATGTATCTCTCTGGGTACTTCATGGGTTTGGCAATATTATTGAAAATGATTTGCCACTGCTTTCTCCTGGGATGTTTTTCTGACTGTCTAGGCCAGCCTTGCTTATCTTCAAAGATCAGCCAGATGCCTTGTAATAACATGCTAGCACAGCCCATCCTGAATTTCATAATTTCTAGACAACGCTGAGATTTTCATGTGCTGAAATGAATGTGTTTTGGGAAGGAAACGCCTTTCCCTTATGCATGACCTTAATATAATATCCCTGTTGCTCCATTGGCAAAGATGGGAGTGTTCAGTTCTACCCACAACCGCCATATTCCAAAGAACAGGAAGGTAACCAATGTTGTATCTTCAATATTCCAAGGTACTGTATGTCTTGTCTTAAAGCCAAAGCTGGGAATCACTGCAAGATATCCTCACATATTGCATTACAGTATGGTATGCTGGTTTAACAGATGCGGACAGGAAGGCAGTACAGAGAGTGATCTATTCAGCACAAGAAGTCATTGGTTGCTCTCTGACACCACTGGATGACATTGCCAGATCTCACTGTTTTAGCAGAGTAAGGAAGATACTGAGAGCTGATTCACACCTTGGTCAGTGTCTCTTTGCACTTCTACCATCAGGCAGAAGACATCAAAGGATAGCTAGCCAAACAAACAGGTTTAAAGATAGTTTCTATCCTTGGGCTGTGAGACTTTTAAATACAATCACAATCACTCTGTGCACATGCTAGTTTCTTTCTTTTCCTTTCTTTTTTCGTTTCTGCTATAATTTTGCACCAGTGAGGTTAAAATCAATTTCACTGTATTTAAGTACAATGACAGTAAAGATTATACTTATACTTATATGGACTCTCTATGTTCTTAGAATGAGAAACTGGTTGGACTCATTATTTAGTTAATGTTCCTATCAAATGCAGCTTTAATTTTTTTTTTCATTTTGTACTGGATGTTTTGGGCTTTCGCTCTCATTTTTGTGTATTACATTGCTTTCCAAAAATAAGTTGCCATCTGTCTTTTTTTAAAGGTAGGCTATAAATAAATGATATTAATAGCTTCATAGTTATTTTGAAAAAACAATATTTTGAACAATTTCTTTTTAATAATTCCTTGCCAAGACTGGCTTTGCATTCATCCATACAAGAGAGAAAGTTATTATGGACTTGACCTATCCTCACAGTACACTTCCTTCTGTTAAGAATACATTTTTGTGGTTTGACGTCTTGCCAAAATATTTGCTGCAAGAAGCAGATTACTGGAATGAATAACCAGAGTAAATACAAGCTTGAGAAAGTAATAACAAAGAAAAACACTGCAAAATGCTTTAAGTAACCAATGTTGCAGTGCCACTGAAAGCTTTGTGAACTTATTAGCTGTCCTATTTTTTTGGCCATGAATTCATAAAGATTAGTTCCATAAAAGGTACAGACACAAACCATCCAGAGAATCTCTGACCAACCAAATACTCTCTTTAACCTTATCATGAGAGTCCACTATGAATGGAGATGCCTGCCAGAATACCAGCCAATATGGCCAAAGTGATGGCTCTTGAGAATGTCAGCTTGGAACTTAATATTCCACTGTGTATGAAGAACATCTGCTGGAGAAGTCGTAATTAGAGTGAACAACATTCAAACTTCATTTACATCAGTGCGTAAATTATAAACACACTGGATACTCATCTACTGAAATCAACAAATTGAAATACTTCCCTTTGGATGGGCTTGCTTCTAAGGTCTGCAAGTTTTGCTCAGGGGCCAAAATGACAGTAATTATTAACAAGCCGTTAATTAACAACATATAGAAGAGAAGTTCCTTTCAGAGATGTTCAGAATTATTGCAAATAAAGGCTTGGCGGTCATATCATTTTCAACAGATAGGGCAGCAATTATTACAGCTATTGTTAATTAATCTATATAAATAAAAATGTAACAAGAGTTTGTTCAAAACTGCTAATATCTGAAAGTACTGCACCGATCGCTTCCAAATTTTCACACAATGTTCCTTTCAAGTACGACACCAATGATATATATAGATTGTGTAGATGTCATACCTGTGCCAGGTACATGCAATGGAAATGTAAAAGATTGTAAAAAAAGGTAGGTAGATGGATACAGAGAAAGCAGTGGGCCACAGGTATTATGTCACCCTTTATAACATAAAATACTCTGTCCATAAGATTCAAGGAGAAATACAGTAGGTAGGTAGGTAGGTAGGTAGGTAGGTAGGTAGGTAGGTAGAGGGAGAAATATAGTAGGTAGGTAGGTAGAGGGATAGAGATGGAGAGGGAGAAATACAGTAGGTAGGTAGGTAGGTAGGTAGGTAGGTAGGTAGGTAGGTAGGTAGGTGGAGAAATATAGTAGGTAGGTAGGTAGAGGGATAGAGATGGAGAGGGAGAAATACAGTAGGTAAGTAGGTAGGTAGGTAGGTAGGTAGGTAGGTAGGTGGATAGAGAGAGAGAGAGGAAGAAATACAGTAGGTAGATAGGTTGGGGGTTATACGGTGGTTGTGTGTACATGTTTGTGTGTGCAGGTGTAAATCTACACACAGATTGGTTGGCCATTTAACCAGACTGGGCCACAGCAACGTTTGGCCGGGTACGGCTAGTTGCCACATAAAAATAGAAGAACATTGTACATGGATATTCAAGAAGAGGCAAAGTCTAACAGTTTTCCTGATACAATGAAAAATATAAAAGGAAATCCTCGAAATAGGAGAAATTGCTATCAGTTCAACTATCCCTTATCATTGTCTCCCAGTAAATGACAGAGTTATAGTGCCTTCAAAAATAGAAGCTCCATTTGTAGCTCTCATAACTCACAGCTACCAACAGTAAATCCATCTATTTGTACAATGGAGAAATGTAAATAACCTTCTTCTCAAGAGTTCAGCCTGTGGGCTCAGCTGCTCTTAGTTTGTTTTTTGGATTATGCTACTTGACCCATTACAGGGATTATGGAGTGGATAACTAGTGGCTTTCTAGTAGGAGTTAAAATGAGAGTTTTCCCCTTTTCCCCTTCCCTAGATGTGTGCTTGTCTTTATCACGATAGACCCAACAAATAGAAATGTCACCCCATTTCTAAATTGGGGTTATTCCAAGACAGGGTCTTCCAACTCAATCCTTTTCTTGTTACCTGAATTCTGAAATAGTGTCCTCAAATGAATGTCCATCCTCTGTCTGAAGTCCTCTCTGGTGGAAAAATTCAGGCAGTGGTCAATTTGTTTTGGTTTTTAGAGGAGCTGCATATGAAGAACGGCTGCAGGAGCTGGGTATGTCTAGTTTGATGAAGAGAAGGACCAGGGGAGACATGATAGCAGTGTTCCGATATCTCAGAGGGTGCCACAAAGAAGAGGGAGCCAAACTATTCTCCAAGGCACCTGGGGGTAGGACAAGAAGCAATGGGTGGAAACTAATCAAGGAGAGAAGCAACTTAGAACTAAGGAGAAAGTTCCTGATAGTTAGAACAATTAACCTCTGGAATAGCTTGCCTCCAGAAGTTGTGAATACCCCAACCCTGGAAGCCTTTAAAAAGATGTTAGATAGCCATTTGTCTGAAATGGTATAAGGTTCCTGCCCACGCAGGGGGTTGGACTAGAAGACCTACAAGGTCCCTTCCAACTCTGCTATTGTATTGTATTGTATTGCCCTTTTTATCATGCAGCAGTATGCTATTACAATATCACTGGATTAGATACAGCCAACATTTTGAGATGGCTCTATACAGGGACCCATTTCAGATGATCTGTCTCTGATGCAGATGACTCCAAGTTTTCTTAATGTCAAGAAACTTCTAATGAAAATCGAATCTTCTGTATTATACAATATTAGGTTACAGTTACAAGCTTCCTGTAGATCAGCTTTATTACCTCCAAGGTAAACATACCTTTGCCATCACATTTCCTCTTAAGCCATTTACCTGGAGATGAAACAAGAAAAACCTCATGGGAACAAAACAGAGGCTGGTAAAGAAAGAAAGAAAACCCCCTTATATGTTGTTGAAAAGAATGAATAATATTCCCTTTTCATATTTCTACAGATGACAGGTTGAACTTTTGAAAAAGTTCCTACAGTGTCTTTTTGTTCTGTCTGGAGGAAAGCCTCACCATATCTCTCTGTCAGCATTCAGAGTTGCCGTGCTATCAGTTGAAAAGGTGCAATTCAACATTCTCTTATTTCATTATAAACTGGATGTTGCTTTTGCTTTGACCTTCAGCAGTTTTAAGTTCTTACATTTTTGGTTGTGATGCCGGGGATGCATGTCTTGCAAAATGTTTCATTACTTCTGAATAAACCATAATCTAGTTGTAGTTGGAAATAGACTTACAAAATGAATGTTGCTAGATTATTTATTATTATTATTTATTTTTTCACATTTATAATCCGCACCCATCTCACCATAAAGGGACTCGGGGCGGCGAACAGAGATTTAAAATCAATTATACATAAATACAAAATATTATTAAATAATAACGAAATTAAATCAATATCCTGCTTAACTTAAAATAAGTTTAAATTTAAAACCCAAATTACAGTTTTTATTCGTTATAAAATAATGGGTGTGGAGTAGATCATGCTAGGCCGGCCAGATGAAAATAATAAGTTTTTAGGTGCCGGCGAAACAAGCGGAGGTCTGTGATGGAACGGAGGTCAGAAGGTAGGCCATACCAGATGGTAGGGCCCACCACAGAGAAGGCCCTTCCCCTGGGAGCCACCAACCGGCATTGTCCGGTCGACGGCACCCGGAGAAGACCCTCTCCCTGGGAGCGAGTCGGTCGAAGGGATGTATGGGGCAGAAGACGGTCTCGAAGGTAGCTAGGCCCCGTGCCATGAATCTTTCTTTATATAATGCAGGGCTATTTTCATAAGCTTTGAAGCAGGACAACGAGATGGAACAATAATATACAAATAACAGGATAAAGATTATTTAAGCAGTGTGGTAAGTTCAGATAGAATAGAATAACAGAGTTGGAAGGGACCTTGGAGGTCTTCTAGTCCAATGTCCTGCTTAGGTAGGATAGATGGACTGAAAGGATCATAATCTCTCTAGAGATAATAATCTCTTTCTCTCTCTCAATATGGCATGCTCTCTCATACTTCTTAGAAAAAAATATTTATATAGAGGTAATATTACAATTGTCACATTTCTACATTCAACAATTGTCACATTTCTACATCATCCCTATCTTATCTCTCTCTGGTCATAAACATTATGATCAATTAATAGCATAGAAATTATCAGAGATTGTTGAGTATTCTTGAAATGGAAGTCATCACTCCATGAGGTAAATTCTTACAACACTGTTCTAAAAGTTTTTCAAAAAGGAAAGAAAAAAGACTATTTCTCAGGTGAAAAAGAAGAAGCATTTCAATTTGAAATTGACCTAAGATCCCTTGAGGAACAAAAGAAAAGGCCATATCTGTTCCTATTGGTGAAATCTTTCTACAAAGCCAATATACAAAGCCAAAAATAAAGAAGAATGTGCATCACTCTCTTCTGTTTTGGGCTGCCAGAGGCCAGTGGAGCTGGCAGAAGATTCAGACAATGAAGAGGTTGGGGAGGAACATGGGCCAGTCCTGGAGTCTGGGGAAGGCTCTCATGAGGGCTCTGTGTCAGAGGCAGAAGGGGGGGGGCAGGGCTGTCTGACAGTTATCAGCTGCCTTCAGAGTCAGACATCAGTGAGGTAGACGAACAGCTGGAGCCTGTTCCCAGTGTGCGCATGCACAGAGTTGCCAGATGAAGGGAACAGCTAAAGAACAGGGGTCAACTTGGGAGTAAGAAAGGCCACAGGTGGACAATGTATGATCCCTCCCAGAGGAAATAAAAGAGGAATGGAAGGGGAGTTGAGTTTGCAGAAGACAATTAGTTTGCTTAATTGGTTCATGACTCTCTGAGACTCCTTGCCGAGTTTTGTAGATATTGGCTGTCAGCTCTCCAAGCCAAATAAGGTCTGTGACTGTAAATCCTTCCTTGAAAGACTTTGGTGGATGTGAATGAGAAGAATTCACAGTAAATTAATAAAAGGGTTTTTTGTTGGGACAAATAGTTTGCTTCATGCTCTTGGGAAGCCTCGGTCAGAACCTCTTCCTAAACTTTGTTCACTCTAAATAGTCATCTGTATTTGGTGCCTTCCAGATGGGTTGAGACTGTCTGGGTATTTTTGTAGCCTCCACCATATGCAGATGATTGATCTACAATGGCTGATATACAAAAGTTAGATTATCATAGTAATATGTTATGCCTACTGGGCATACATGCGTAGCATTTGCATTGACACATTCATATTATAAATTGTATGATTTACTAGCTATACCCGGCCATGTGTTGCTGTGGCCCAGTCTGGTTAAATGGCCAACCAATCTGTGTGTAGATCTACACCTGCACACATACACCCAACCACCATATAAGCCCCAACCTACCTACCTTCTGTATTTTTATCTATCTATCTATCTATCTATCTATCTATCTATCTATCTATCTATCTATCTATCTATCTATCTATCTATCTATCTATCTATCTATCTATCTATCCCTCTACCTACCTACCTACTGTATTTCTTTCTTTCTCCCCCTACCTACCTACCTACCTATTGTATTTTCCCCTCTCTATCCCTCTACCTACCTACCTACCTACCTACCTACCTACATACATACATACATACCTACTATATTTCTCCCTCTCTATCTATCCCCCTATCTACCTACCTGCCTACCTACTGTATTTCTCCCTCTCTGTCTATCCCTATACCTACCTACCTACTGTATTTCTTTCTTTTTCCCTCTCTCTACCTACCTACCTACTGTATTCCCCCCCTCTATCCCTCTACCTATCTACCTACTGTATTTCCCCCCCTCTATCCCTCTACCTACCTACCTACTGTATTTCTCCCTCTCTCTATCCCTCTACCTACCTACCTACTGTATTTCTTTATTTTTCCCTCTACCTACCTACCTACCTACTGTATTCCCCCCTCTATCCCTCTACCTACCTACCTACCGTATTTCTCGCTATCTATACACCTACCTACCTACCGTATTTCTCCCTCTCTGTCTATCCCTCTACTTACCTACCTATTGTATTTCTTGCTTTCTCCCTCCACCTACCTACCTACTGTATTTCTCCCTCTCTATCTATCCCCCTATCCACCTACCTGCCTACCTACTGTATTTCTCCCTCTCTGTCTATCACTCTAAATACCTATCTACTGTATTTCTCCCTATCTATCTATCCATCGGGACCTAGCTATCTGCGGGATTGGATCCTGCCTCACACATCCTCACGGCCGATTCGCTCCCACAGAGAGGGACTTCTCCGGGTGCCGTCCACTAGACTTTGTCAGCGGGCGACGCCCAGGGGAAGGGCTCTCTCTGTGGTGGGCCCGGCCCTCTGGAACGACCTTCCCCCCGATATTAGAACGACCACGGACCTCCGCTCCTTCCGCCTGAAATTGAAGACTCATCTTTTCCGCCTGGCCGGCCTAGGGTAGTCTCTCTCTCTATGGGTTTTCAAATGTATATTTATATTTAGTGGGGATTTTTAGTTAAGGGATTTTAGCACAGGAATTAGTTTAATCTGTTTTAAATTTGTATGTATTTTGTATATTTATTGCTTTTATTCTCCCTGTGCACCGCCCCGAGTCCCTGTGGGGAGAGGGAGCGGTCAATAAATTCAACATTATTATTATTATTATTATTATTATTATTATTATTATTATTATTATTATTATTATTATTATTATTATTATTATTATTATTATTATTATTATTATTATTATTATTATTATTACCTATGTACCTACCTACCTACCTACCTACTATATTTCTTCCTTTCTCCCTCTACCTACCTACCTACCTACCTACCTACCTACTGTCTCTTTCTTTCTTTCTTTCTTTCTTTCTTTCTTTCTTTCTTTCTTTCTTTCTTTCTTTGTATCTATCTATCTATCTATCTATCTATCTATCTATCTATCTATCTATCTATCTATCCACCTACCTACCTACCTACCTACCTACCTTATTTCTGCCTCTCTATCTATCCCTTGGGGGTCATCTAGTCCAACTCCCTGCTAGGCAGGAAGCCCTATACCCATGATGGCGAACCTATGGCACGGGTGCCACAGGTGGCACACGGAACCATTTCTTAGGCCACTCGAGGCATTGCCCTGTCAGCTTCAGTTTGTATGTGTGCCCTGGCCAGCTGATTTAGGCCTTCTTTTGAGGCCATTTTTTGCCCTCTGGAGGTGGGGGAAGGCTGTTTTCACCCTCCCCAGGCTCCTATAAACCCTCTGGAGCCTGGGGATGACGTAAAAAGCATGCCAAATGCAGGGAGTCATGCACATAGCATTATGGATGTGGCACACCTGTGCACATCGCCCCTGCACTCCCCCTGCTATTGGCACGTGAGCCAAAAAAGGTTAGCCATCACTGCCCTATACCATTTCAGACTAATGGCTATCCAACATTTTCTTGAAGACTTCCAGTGTTGGGGCATTCACAACTTTTGGAGGCAAGTTGTTCCACTGATTAATTGTTCTAACTGTCAGGAAATTTCTCCTCAGTTCTAAGTTGCTTCTCTCCTTGATTACTTTCCACCCATTGCTTCTTGTCCTGCCCCCAGGTGCCTTGGAGAATAGCTTGACTCCCTCTTCTTTGTGGCAACCCCTGAGATATTGGAAGGCTGCTATCCTGTCTCCCCTAGTCCCTCTTTTATTAAACTGTATTTCTCCCTGTCTCTCTATTCCCCTATCTACCTACCTACTGTAATACAATAATACAATAGCAGAGTTGGAAGGGACCTTGGAGGTCATCTAGTCCAACCCCGCTGCTCAAGCAGGAGACCCTATGCCGTTTCAGACAAATGGTTTTCCAGTCTCTTCTCTCTTCAGTGTTGGGGCATCCATAACTTCTGGTGGCAAGATGTTCCACTGGTTAATAGTTCTCACTGCCAGGAAATTTGCCCTCAGTTCTAGGTTGCTTCTCTCCTTAATTAGTTTCCATCCATTGCTTCTTGTTCTGCCCTCAGGTGCCTTGGTGAATAGCTTGACTCCCTCTTCTTTGGGGCAACCCCTGAGATATTGGAAGGCTGCTATCATGTCTTCCCTAGTCCTTCTTTTCATTAAACTGTATTTGCTGTCAGATGGGTGATTCTTTGTTACAGTTTGGTTCAGTTCGTATTAAACAGTTTAAAGCAGCTGCCTGCCTCTGTTTTTTTACCTCAGAGAACAGTCCTGAGCAGAATTTCTCTCCCCCCCCTCCCTCTATGGGCCACCTGGGAGTTTGCTATCCTCTGTGCCTTTTTGGCCCCAAGAGGCCTTTTCCAACACTGACAGTTGAAAAGCAGTTTGATGGGCGTGGCTACAGGGATGTTAACACACATTTCAGTGGGTACTTTTTGTGTGTGTAATTTGTACACAACACACGCGTGCTAGGCACAAAATGATTAGCTATTCTATTATCGGAAGTCCTTGTCTACATTGTCTGAAAGTTTGGTGTAAATCGGCCCAGAAGTTTTTGAGATTAGTGGATTCGTACAAACTATTTTACATTTTTATTTATATAGATATGTGTTTAAATGCCAAGTCTGCTGCAGAAAAGCTGAAGATCTTAAGTTTGGCAGAGGGGTGGGAGAGCTAAACAGCATTCGGCATTTCTACATTTCACTCCTAGAAGAATTATAATTTCCCTGGGGCAAGGGAATGAAACTGTCACAAACTTTTTACAGAGGATCCATTCTCCGTTTACTTTTTGCTTTCAATTCTCGTGATGTTTGAACTGTTCACAAGCATGTGAATAATTCTTATGAGAGTGGGGCGGAGGGCATATTTTCCTCAAGTCTAAAGTTCTTTCATATTTGCCTTTGAACTGTTTAGCCGCTAATTCCAGCAGCTCTTTTTGTTGATTTGATGGAGGGTTGGATTTTCTTTTTGTTTTTTGGGGAGAAAAAGGACATGTTTTTGCTCCTACTGGAAACCGCAGGAATTTTGCCATAGGGTTTATATGGAAATAACACCTGCCTCCCTTGATGTAGAAACCAGAAACCAAGAAAGATGATGTAAGTTTAAAAATACAACAAAACATGCAATGCACATCTTTCTTCAACCAAAGTTCACAAATATTAAAGACTTGCTTATATAACTAAGGTTCAGATCTGATTTATAATGAAGTATAACTCTCCTGCACACAAACAAGGGATTTTGGGGTGTTTCATTCTGTACATTCAAAGATCACTTGTAGAGAACTGTGATCTGCACAAAGCTATGATAAAAATCCTTGCAGTCTTTATGTGATCAAAAGAGATAGATCAGGAATTTTTGATCCTTCTGTTAGACGGAGGCACAGTTTTCTGTTTGTTTTTAAATTTTCAAATCAATGTTCATGATTTCAGCAGTCATAACATAAAAGTACAAGTGCTCTTATTTTAATATTTAATTTAATATTTAAATTTCTATACCGCCCTTCTCCCTTCCTGGACTCAGGACAGTGTACAGGCAGCAGTAAAATCACAAATAAAAACATAAAAAGCAATTAAAAACCTATTAAAAATACATTAAATAATGAATAGCCTGTCTAAAACCTGTTAAAATCCCTACTAAAACCATATAAAACTAAAGCGTTTAAAAGTATGCCGGTTTAGAAACTATGCACTGGTAACTAGCTAAAAAATAGAAAAGGAAATGAGAAACCGGTGGACAATGTTCAAGTTGTACAGATACACATCATAGAATTTCAGACATTTCATAGAATAACACAACTTTGTTGGTTGCCTTGCCTTCAATTTTTCAGATTTAGTATGGTTAGATTAGAGCCCTTATTGCAGTGATGGCGAACCTTTTCGGCACCAAGTGCCCAAACCAGAACACGTGTGCATGTGTACATGCTGGAGCAACTGGAAACCTGAAGACCAGCTGCCCGGCACGCATATGCCTGTTTTTCAGCTTCTTCTGGGGGCCATTTTTGGGCTGTTTTTCAGGCTGTTTTCAAGCTGTTTTGGGGGTCATTTTTGTAATGGTCTTCATGGGTGCCAGAGAGCTGGAAAATGGCCAGAAAACAGCAAGAAAAGTGGCACAAAAAAGGACCAGAAAACAACCTGGGTTTTTGCCATTTTCAGGCCACTTTCCAGTGCTCCGGTGCCCCCAAAGACCAACTGGCCAGTGCACATATGCGCTGGAAACCAGAAGAGCAGCTGGCGATGGTGCACGTGCCCACAGAGAGGGCTCCGGTTGCCACCTCTGGCACATGTGCCATAGCTTTGCTACCACGGCCTTATCGCAATAAAGAGCAGAGAACAATAAAGGGCAAAGACATACAAAGTACAGTCATTCATTATTTATTGCTGTTGTACAAATGTAAACGCCTTCCATGTTCAAAGGTTTAAGTTCAAGATTTCTTCTTCTTGTTCTTCTGTTGGAAGAAATGTCCTTCTGGGTTCGGCTCCAAGGGGGGAAAAAAGACACTGGAGACATGGAGGCTGCTTGGAAAGATGGTTTAATGGTGGACAGGACCACATGGCTTGAGTCCTGAACAGAAAAGGTGATCACATGCTTCAATGCTGGGTGAGGAAGAAGAGAAGGTAGGCTGAGATGCCCGGTATGAGAGCTTGGGGGGTGGGGGGAAATGGTAACCAATGGGGTATGTATGTGAACATATTGGTCATCATGCTATTACTTTTCAGGGTAAAATTAAATAAAGCATAGAAAAGGAGAAGAAGTAGACAAAGTAAGCAAACAAAACCCGAACTACATTTATTTTACATCAACACTATTTACTACATTTCAGTGGTGGGTTGCAGGAGGTACTGGCATACCGGAGCCTGCCCAGAGCAGTGGATACTGTTCCATTCTGGTGCTCTGGAGGGCTCTCCTGCCTGCCCTCGCTTCTTACCGTCCTTTTACGTCTTCAGCACTTCCGTGCATGCACACAGCATGTACACAATCGGTGCGACTCTGCGCTGCGCTGCGCTGCTGGAGCGTTGCAAGGGCTTGCAGAAGCGCCAAGACCTATGCGACTCTATGCGTGGGCTGTGCATGTCCACGTAGATGCCGCCGGGCCCGTTTCACCTGTACTGGTTGGAACGGAATCCAGAACCCACCACTGCTATATTTACTATAGGAAGTCCTCAACTTATGACCACAAGCAATGCAGTCATAAAGTGAGATGTCATTGTGTAGTGATGGCAATGTTGGCCATCATTAGGCAAGAATTGTAGGTCATTAACCAAGTACTTATCGGAATCTAAGTCATTTTGGGCTTGGTGCCTTCTAGCCCTGTGGCTCAGTAAGGTAAGGGGTCTACTTCCAATTTCCCCTCCACCTAGTTCCTCTCCCATCTCTGCCCTATAACCTGCTTTGCAAGGTGGCAAACAGCACCAGAGCTGCAGTGTGCCAAAATGCCATCTCAACCACATCCTTAGATTGGAATTGCCTGAGAATTGCAAGGAAAGGATCCAGCAGTACTGAGTCAAATTATGGTCTAGTTTTCCCTCCCGGTCCTTCCCACACTTCCTCACTCCTCTCCCTGACCCTATTCATCTGTTAGGTGTTTTCCAGAATAAAATGACTCTAAACTGATGGCATGCTTAATTCTGCCTCCCAGCTCTACCTGCTTTTCTCCTATACAATTTTAGTACAATGGGGCGGGGAGGGGCTGCATAAAAAATTTCTATTATTATTTTTCTTATAATTTAAGAGAACATTGATACAAAGTGTTTGTAAATGATATATCACTTTAGAAAGAATTGGGAATTATTTTCTGCAAAAACAGAAAAATCGTATGCTAGAAATGTGATGCATGAGGAATACGTTATCATAAATAGTGGACATAAAAACTTCAAGATTATTCAAAAGAAATGCATAGAATTATTATTTTTTTAACTGAAAAAAATATCATTTATTTTCTACCAGGAATTTCTTCAGAATAAGTAAATGAAAGTCCTATAATTTATTCCAATTAATACTGATGACTGTGAGGATAAATTTAGCTCAACATTGAACAAGAGTCACTTTGCCAATATCAAATTGGAAAAACAAACTCAGGATATATGGTTCAATGACAAAAATCACAGTATATATTTAGAACAGTAGTTTGATGAAAATAAGAACAGGTCCCCTGTATGGCAGGGGTTCCCAACCTTTGCAACTTTAAGTCTGAAGGACTTCAGCTCCCAGAATTCTCCAGCCAGCAAAGCTGGATGGAGAATTCTGGGAGCTGAAGTCCTTCAGACTTAAAGTTGCAAAGGTTGGGGACCCCTGCTGTATAGCATATATCCCACAAGCCAGGTAAAAGCATAATTGACATAAAAAGTGTAATTAGAAGTAATTTTAGTGTTTTAAAATAAACTGATGAAACTCTCAGTCTGATACCTTGGGGCAGAATTTACTCTATAGTTTCCTAAAAGTTTTTAAATTATTTTTCTTCTTTCTTTTTAATACATTTTTAAAATTATTTCCCTTTTTCTCTTTCCCCCTTTTAAATGTGCATTTATCTTTTGAACAATGACAAACAATGGTGTATCAATTTTAATAATTAAATGTATAGATATTCCTAGATATTTCTCAGGGTGACCTAATAGTTTACTTAATATTTAATTACATTTACCTCCATTATTTTTAATTAATCAATTAATGAAATAATGAATTTTAAATTTTATTGTAATTGTTTCCTTACTGCTGTTGCATTTATTAAATTTATATGCTACTGATCTGTCAGGCGATTCTATTTTAATCTTTTTTTTTTTTTATATTGAAAAAGTTTTATTGGTTTTACATTTTTTCTATAGGATAGGGTAAGGGATACAAAGAAATTTTGAGAGCATTCACGTCAGAGTCGTCGGCCCTTCCGAGACCTCAAAATACACAATAAAAAAATAACAAAAAAAAAAGCATTTTTCATAACACTACAAGGTAAAAGCAAGTACATATACCTAAATTCTCAGTTCCATGCTGTCAGACATTTACAATAAATCCAGAAAATATTATGCAAAATTGTTCAGGAAAATCAAGGCAAAGTTATTTTTTCGATCTAAGTCTCTTGGCTATTGTATCTTCTTTTTCTCCTCCCTGGCCCCCAGCGGGCGGGGCCGTAGCTCCCTCCGTCCCCCCTGGATCTTCCCCCAGGGCAGAGGAATGTTTTTTAAGAAAGGCTTCCGCCTCAGCAACTGTTTTAATCCTCACTCTTCCTCCTTCCCAGAACACCAGCATCCCTTCGGGTGTCACCCACTTGAACCAAATCCCATGATCAAACAATGTTTTAGACAAGAAGGAAAATTTCCGTCTTGCATCTCGAATCTTTCTAGGAATCTGCTTCAAGATAGTGACCGTTTTTTGTTGGTAAATTAATGGACTTTCTCTCTGCAGTTTCAGGATTTCCTCTCTGGTTGACCTTCTAACAAATTTCACATGTATCTCTCTAGGCACTTCATTTATCCTGGCATATGCTGAGTTAATTCTGTAGGCTAGGTCAATGTCCCCCCTGATCTCATCCTTAGGTTTTTGTAAATAGTTTGCTAAAATTGTGCTCATAAGATCAGGGAGGCATTCACCAGATTCCTCAAGAACATTCTGAAATCTCAAAAAATATGTCATTCTTTCCATATCAATCCTAGACACATGCCCATCTGTTTCCCCAACCTCTTTAGTAACATTTTTAATCTCTCCCTTAACCCCCACCAACCCCCCTTCCAATTCTTCCGTCTTCTGTGTGTTTTCCAGCACTTGCTTCCGAGTATCCAATAGCTCCTTCTTGAAATTGATGTTTTCAGCCCTCTGGGCCTGAATCTCTTTTACCAAAGTTTGTATAACAGTTTCAAGAGAAGCCATCCGTTGTTCTAAACTTGTCAGTGCTGCTTCTTGAGCCATCTTAACTGTTAGAGTCAATGCCACCAAAATGGCGTTTTTAGGGTGGGGTTGGTGAGACTAACCGGGAGCCAAAAGTTCAGATCAAGGTTGAAACGTTGTAAAATTCAGGAACCAAGAGAGAGACAATTTTCCAACTCAATAGTTATAATAGCGAAGGTAATCCAGAAAGGAACCACAAATCCAACAAGAAAAAAATACTTCATTAATATCCAGAGAGAGTCCCAATTGTAAAGAGACGCTGGGAATTTCCCATAGTTAAAATAGTCAGGCAGGGACAAAGAAAAGCCACTTTCCACCGCCCATCTCAGAGCCCAGAGGAGAGAGTAGAAAAATAATTTTTTTTAACCAGCCAGACCTAGACACAATGTTGCAAGTAGCCGCATACCACTTTCCCTTGTTAGAGACAGTCCGGATTTAAGATTTCCGCTTTCTCTTCCAGAGAAGCCATTTCCAAGTGCCGCTTAAGTCCGAGGGGTTTTTTTTGAAAACAAACTCCCCCCTCCCAGTCCGTTCAGCCTGGCTGACAGCAGAAAAAAAGTTTTTTTAAAAACTCACTCTCCCCTCACAGCTGAAGCCTCGGGAGACCTTCCGACTGAGCCGATCAACCCTCTTCATTGTTGTAAATGGCGCCGTCTTCCTTAGGCGAAGGGAGAACCCCCCCCAGCATGTTCTCCCTCACCTAAGCCGCGCCGGGGGCCACTTCCTCCACCGCCGTGGCGGGGGGGCGCCCCCCGACGAGCCGGATTTATGGGAGACCCTCAAACAAGAGGAGTCTCGCCCCCGTGGGGGGGCAGAAAGAGAAACAAAGCGGCGAGCGAGCGCTAGGCTCGCCCGTCGCCGCAGGAGCCGGAACCGGAAGCCCACGATTCTATTTTAATCTTATGCACCATACGACCTTTCAATCTTATTTTTTTCTTTTATGCAGCTGTTGTTTCTATTCCTTTATATGTTTTAATGCATTTTCTGTTCCTATGGATGTTTTAATATATGTAATGTGTAGTGCATTAGTTAAAAGTAAATAGAAAACAAGCAGTTTCAATTTCCCTGAAAGATTCCCATCATCCATCGGTCTTGGGGAGGGGCAGGGGCAGTGGGAGACGGGATGGACACCGGTTGGAGGACCGTGGCCGCTGGCTACAGGCGGTCACGCGCTCCGACCCCCCATGCTCCCATCGCAGACTAGGTGGACAAGAACCGCAGACCCGGGGCTCTAGGCTGATGTTATGCAACGCCAGGTCCGTGGTACAAAAAGCCCCCCTCATCCATGACCTTGTGTCAGAGGGGGACCCGGACCTGGTGGGTATTACGGAAACCTGGATGGGCCACGAGGGAGGATTACCCCTCGTGGAAATGTGCCCACCAGGCTACCGAGCCTTCCATCAGCCTAGGGCCCTAGGGAGGGGTGGGGGGGGGTGGCGATTATGGTTAGGGAAGGTCTTGAGCCGAAGGAGATCACGATCCCTCAGACAACCGGGTGTGAGTCCCTCCTCGTGAAGTGGGGCCTAGGGAGGCAGCTGGGCGTGTTAGTTGTATACCTGGCTCCTCGCTATGCAACAACAGCCCTGCCCGAGCTCCTAGAGGTGATAGCCGAGGCGGCGGTTGAGACCCCCAGACTTTTGGTCATGGGGGACTTTAACCTGCTGTCGGTAGGCGAAACCTCTGGTGCAGCTCAGGAGTTCATGGCTTCCATGACAGCCATGGACCTGACCCAGGTAGTTTTAGGCCCTACCCACGAGGGTGGACACACCCTGGACCTTATCTTCATCTCGGGACAGTGGAGTCGTGATCTGGGAATAGGGGATTTAGTCATCACACCCCTGTCATGGACAGATCACGCTCTCCTTCGGCTCGACTTTCCGATCGCTGCACCTCACCGCAGGGAGGCGGAACCGGACATTCCTATTTGGTTCCGCCCCAGGCTCCTGATGGACCCGGTAAGGTTCCAAAGGGAGCTTGGGCCAATTCCTGTGGACTTGCCCCGCGACTCGACTGAGGACCTTGTGGCCGCATGGTTAAGGGCAGCCACGGGGGCCCTTGCGGCCTCTCTTGCGGCGACGATCCACCCGGGCTCCTTGGTTCACCGAGGAGCTTAGGAAGATGAAGCGCCACAAGAGACGCCTAGAGAGCAGATGGAGATTCTCTCGCTCCGAAGCCGACCAAACACTAATGAGAACCTATGTTAGGACTTACTTGGTGGCGATAAGAGTGGCCAAACGTGAGTATTGTGCCACTCTTATTGCATCCGCAGATAACCGCCCTGCCTCCCTGTTTGGGGTGACACGCTCCCTCCTTTAACAGAGGCCGCGGGAAGCCCCTTTACAGGGTCGAGCAGAGGAATTTGGGATTTATCTGCAGGAGAAAATCACTTGGATTCGGAGCAAGCTGCCCTCCATCGACAGTGGTCCAGTCGAGCGGTCTGAGGCTGCTGTTGAGACATCATCTTGGGAGGAGTTTGATTTTGTTACTACCGAGGATATGGACAAGTTGTCAAAGAGACTTAGGTCTACCACATGTTTATTGGACCCGTGTCCCTCCTGGCTTGTACTGGCATCCTGGGAGATGACACGAGGCTGGCTCCAGGGCATTGTCAACGCATCTTTGAGTGAGGGGTCCTTGCCTGCCGTCTTGAAAGAGGCGGTAGTAAGGCCCCTCCAAAAGAAGCCGTCCCTGGATCCAGCATTATTAGAGAACTATCGTCCCATCCCCAACCTTCACTTTTTAGTGAAGGTTGTAGAGAGTGTGGTGGCTCAACAGTTTCCGCGACACTTGGAGGAAGTTGATTATCTAGACCCGTGCCAGTCCGGCTTCCGACCTGGGCACAGCACCGAGACGGCATTGGTCGTGTTGGTTGATGATCTCTGGAGGGCGCGGGATAGAGGATATTCCTCTATCCTAGTCCTATTAGACCTCTCAGTGACTTTTGATACCATTGACCATGGTATCCTATTGTGCCGACTGGGGGGGGTTGGGGCTGGGAGGCACCGTTCTGCGGTGGTTCTCGTCCTACCTCTCTGGTCGGTCGCAATATGTGTTTGCAGGGGGGCAGAAGTCGGCCTCGAGGCCCCTCGTATGTGGGGTACCTCAGGGGTCGGTCCTCTTGCCCCTACTGTTCAACACATATATGAAGCCGCTGGGTGAGATCATCCGTGGTTTTGGGGTGGGATATCATCTGTACGCTGATGATACTCAGCTGTACATATCCACCCCAGACCACCCCAACGATGCCATCGAGGTCATGTCCGGTGTTTGGAGGCCATACGGATCTGGATGGGTAGTAACAAACTCAAGCTCAACCCGTCCAAGACTGAGTGGCTGTGGCTTCCGGCACCCCGGTTCAGCCAGATTACTCCAACTCTGGCCATTGGGGGCAAAACATCAGCCCCCGTGGAGAGGGTGCGCAATTTGGGTGTCCTCCTGGATTCCCGGCTGTCCATGGAGGACCATGTGGCGGCTATGGCCAGGGGGGCGTTTCATCAGGTACGCCTGTTGCACCAATTGCGCCCCTTACTGGACCGGGATGCCTTACGCACAGTCACTCAAGCACTCGTGACCTCTCGACTTGACTACTGTAATGCTCTCTACATGGGGCTTCCCTTGAGGTGCACTCGAAAGCTGCAGTTAGTCCAGAATGCAGCCGCGCGGGTGATTATTGGAGCGCCTAGACACTCCCACATAACACCAATCCTGCGCGAGCTGCACTGGCTTCCTGTGGTCTTTCGGGTGCGCTTCAAGGTCTTGACGATCATCTTCAAAGCGCTCCATGGCTCGGGGCCTAGTTATATGCGAGACCGTCTCGTGCCCCATACAGGCTCATTGGCACCCTATCAGTAACCAAAAGTAATAATTTTCAAGGAAGATGTTCATAGTGTTTATGATGAAAGAGATGAGGATAAATTTCAGCATTCGAATTTGTCCCCACTTAAAACCAATATGTATCTGTCTATAGGGACCCGGAGACTCAGTGGCTAAGATGCTGAGCTTGTTGATCAGAAAAGTTGGCAGTTTGGCAGTTTGAATCCCTAGCGCTGCATAACGGAGTAAATTCCCTGTCAGGCCTAGAGCCATCTTTTCTTTTGGATCTTTGGCCTGCCACACTTTTTATTATTCTACTATGCATTTTCTATTGTGGGAAAATGGAGGGGTGATTGTAAGGAATGAGACACTCTGTAGCCATAACAAAATTCTTTATAGAAAGCCAAGGTCATCCTTTGTCTTTGCACTTCTGCACCTGACCGGAACTGGATGGGTGGAACTGCCAGCATGGCAGTGAAAGATTGGACCATGTGATGGACTTGTGGGGGTGGGGGTGAGATCTTGAACTTTTTTTTCCACTGAAAATGGGGGGGAAATCACAATGGCTGTTTACATAATTGTCTCCTGGATCTTTATCAGTCGGTGAACTAACCATTACTCAGTTTCCATGAGGTTAGAGAAACATCACTGTTAAATCAAATTCAAGGTCTATTTAGAGTAGCATTTTTTCCTCTGATAGAAGACAGCCAGATGTGCTACAAGAAATGTAAGACTCCATCATGTATACTTCTTTTTTAAAGGGGGAAAAAGCACTATTACTTCCAAAATGTGCCTTATTAAGTTTCTTCTTATTGCACCTGAAAGAGGCTTCTATACCACATTAAGCAAAAAAAGGTATTTCTAAAAAAGAGGAAATATCAGCTGATAGTGGAAAAGAAAATAGCTCTGCAATTAGGACCCAAAGAATCTCAGAGATATTTGATGCCTGAATGTGTGAATCAGGGCCATTGTCAGTTATTTATTTCAGTGGGCTCTGGAATGCTCTCAAGTTCCTTGCCAACAGCCGCCAATCTGCCAAAATCTTCTGATGAAAACAAAATCCAGCATGGGATAAGGAGAATTTAGAGACACCCATCATACAGTAACAGTTCTGCAGACAAAGGGATGAGCAAATGAAACCCAAATGTTTTGCCTGAATCCACAAAAAAGAGATGCTGAAAGAATGATCAGCAAACGTAGAGAAAAGAAATATTCCATGAGGGGTTGGATAAAGTTGTCAATATACATAGATACATATAGAAAAGGAGTGACATAAAAGAAGAAATAATCTATATGACAACATGCAACAGTAGGTGAACAGAAGCTGAAAGAATAGCAGAGATTCACAGATAATGCTAGGCTATAATTTTACATCCCAATAAAATGGTTCATTTATAATGCTAAGTGATCATGAGTAGGTTTATATATCATGTAAAGTTTAAAGCAGGTGAGTCACATGATATGGGCAATCTGTAACATTTCAGATGTTATTCAATTACCACTTGCAGCAGATTCACCCGTTTTGGCCAATGATAGGAAATTCTGGAACTACAGTTTAGCAAATTTCTAGGATGACACAGGGAATGGTGACTTATAGCAATATAAACAATGCTTGCATGAGTCCACTGAACTGTGTAATATGCAAGTACTTCATTCACATATTGAATTGTGAGACCTTTGGCTGTATGACGATGACGGTCCTTTTCATTCTACTGACCCTTATTATAGACACAGGGTGAAGAAAGAGGTCTCTAAAAAGCCATCCATCATTAAAAATTAGAACAATTTGGTGACGCAGAAGACAGGTAAACAAGAACATATGTCCCAAATTTGCAATATGCAAACTTGAAAAAATGTTCACAAATTTTCATTGTTGATAGAAATCGTGTATTGATCCTGGGGAAGTCTTTTCATAAGAAATTAGGTAAGGAAATAATGTTATTATATAGACAATAATAACATGAAGTATCCAAAACTTTATTCCTAAGAAATTACAAAATATGTGTGTGTTAGCAAATCAATACTTCATTGCAGCCAGTATGGCATTAAAAAAAAGTCATTTTGGAGTTATGTAAAAAAAATTTTTTTTAAGTGCATCATCCAAATTCAAGGACAAAATTAATGCATTCTGAGAAGGGAGAAATTATATAGCTTGATTCTTTAAAAAGATGCTTGGAAAATATGAATGCTTGGGTCTCCAAAAATTATACTGGATTCCTTGTACTGGAAAGTCAAAAATCACACACACCCAGATGAACTAATGAAAGCTATCATCAGCCACAGGATGTCCAAGAACCGTACATTTTCAGCAATAATCATTCTGGATAAAATAACCTATAAAACAAAAAGTGAGATTGCTTTTAATATCAATATGCATGGAATCATGCCACTTCTCTACTATAATACTATGGACATGTGTTTTTAGGAAATGTTAAAAACCTTGAATATGTTGGGGCTTTGGATTTCCAGTAATACTGCTCTACCATATGAATGTCCTTTTCTATAATGTCACATTCATAACCTTTAAATACACAGCTTTACTAGCATAACATTCATGGTTTTTCTGTGAAATTTCAGCAGTAATTCCAAGCATGCCAGTAAAGCCACTATTCAAGAGTCTCTGTGGGCTGTCCCAATTTCCAAGGAGCTTGTTTTGTTCAGTCAACATTAAATAGCCAAATACTGTTTTTCAATGTCGCAGTGGAAAGTATTTCTTCTCCTTTCTTTTTCTGGCCACCCTCCCTCCAATTATACATCAAACAAGAAGCCCATTCATCGTTACATTAAAGGGGAACAAAGTGTTCTGATCCATCCCTAACAGACAGCACCATGGACAACTCCAAATGAACAACTTGCTCTGTCTATAGCTGGATCAGACCCTGTAAGGGTCTGCATTTATCCTTCTTCTCCAAGTCACACTTTCTTGAAGAATCTGAATACAAAAAGACAATTCCTTGGTTTGCAGAAGAGCACATTTCAATTTCTATGGAAGAGGAAGAGGCTCTTCGGAGTCAGCTGGCTATCTCTTTTGAAGTTTGAGGTTGGGATTATGGAGATGAAACTCAGATAGAGAAGTCCTAATACTAAAGTTAGTATACAGTGATGTTCCGATACAGCTGGTCCATGAACAAATATCCTAGATCGAACATCTGGAGTGTCATCAAATTCAGAAAGACACTTAAAAACAGTACTATCCGAAATCCTATTCCATACCCTTCTCATTCTCCTTCCCTAGATGTCCTCTAGAGCAGGGGTCTCCAACCTTTGCAACTTTAAGTCTGAAGGACTTCAGCTACCAGAATTCTGGGAGCTGAAGTCCTTCAGACTTAAAGTTGCAAAGGTTGGAGAAAGCTGCTCTAGACAAACAAATTTGGGGAATGTAACTTTATTTTGCAGTACAAGTAGTCCTCAAGTTACAACCACAATTGAGCCCAACATTTCTGTTGGTAAGCGAGACAGTCGTTAACTGAATTTTGCCCCATTTTATCACCTTTCTCGCCACAGTTGTTAAGTGACTTACTGCAGTTGATGAATTAGTAACACGGTTGTTAAGTGAATTTATTTTTCCAATGGACTTTGCTTGTCCGAAGGTCACAAAAGGTGATTATGTGACCCTGGGACACTGCAAACCTCATAAATATGAGTTAGCTGCCAAGTGTCTGATTTTTTGATCATATAACCATGAGGATGATGAAATGGTTGTATATAAATTGTGTATAGTTGTGTATAAAAAAATAAACAGAACATAACCAAGATACAATACTGCTACCCATTAAGGGGTTAGGGTGGAGAGCAAAAATATGGGAAATGTGCACTGAGTAAAAGACAAAAAGAAAGAAATGAGAAGGGAGTTTGTGAGGGAGAAAAAAGGTAGAAAGCCGAGAGAATATATGAGTGGCTCTAAAATGGCTTCTTGCCCATGGTGAAATGCAATTTTTTTTTTACTATTGGTTCGGTCGCCGTGGCTTGGTGAGCGTGGCAGGGGAAGGATACTGCAAAATCTCCATTCCCACACCCACTCTGGGGTCAGCCAGAGGTGGTATTTGCTGGCTTTCTGAACTACTCAGAAATAGCTATATATTCTGTAGAAATAGCAGAATTACATCCACAAAATGGAGAATCATCAGAATTACATACATCCATCGACTCATTGCTACACAAGGACTATTCTCAGCCTCCAGATGTCCATGTTTGCACACATTCGACTGACTCGACTGAGGACCTGGTGGCCGCATGGTTAAGTGCGGCCACGGGGGCCTTGGGCCGAGTCGCGCCCTTGCGGCCTCTCTTGCAGCGACGAGTCAGCCTGGCTCCTTGGTTTACTGAGGAGCTGAGGGAGATGAAACGCCACAAGAGACGCCTAGAGAGCAGATGGAGATCCTCTCTCTCTGAAGCCGACCGAACACTAGTGAGAATCCATATTAGGACTTACTTAGTGGCGATAAGAGTGGCCAAACGTGAGTATTGTGCCACCCTTATTGCATCCGCAGATAACCGCCCTGTCGCCCTGTTTGGGGTGACCCGCTCCCTCCTTCATCAGAGGCCGTGGGAAGCCCCTCTACAAGGACGAGCAGAGGAATTTGGGATTTATCTGCAGGACAAAATCACTCGGATTCGGAATGAGTTACCCTCCATCGAGAGTGGTCCAGCGAGATTGTCCGAGGTTGGTCTTGAGGTTCCATTCTGGGAGGAGTTTGATTTTGTTACTACCGAGTATATGGACAAGTTGTCAAAGAGACGTAGGGCCACCACATGTTTATTGGACCCGTGTCCCTCCTGGCTTGTACTGGCATCCTGGCAGACGACATGAGGCTGGCTCCAGGGCATTGTCAACGCATCTCTGAGTGAGGGATCCCTGCCTGCCGTCTTGAAAGAGACGGTGGTAAGGCCCCTCCTCAAGAAGCCGTCCCTGGACCCAGCATTATTAGAGAACTATCGTCCCGTCTTCAACCTTCACTTCTTAGTGAAGGTTGTTGAGAGTGTGGTGGCACAACAGTTTCCGCGACACTTGGAGGAAGTTGATTATCTAGACCCGCGCCAGTCCGGCTTCCGATCCGGTCACAGTACCGAGACGGCATTGGTCGCATTGGTTGATGATCTCTGGAGGGCGCAGGATAGAGGATTTTCCTCTATCCTAGTCCTATTAGACCTTTCAGCGGCTTTTGATACCATCGACCGTGGTATCCTATTGCACCGACTGGGGGGGTTGGGGCTGGGAGGCACCGTTTTACGGTGGTTCTTGTCCTACCTCTCTGGTCGGTCGCAATGTGTGTTGGCAGGGGGGCAAAGGTTGACTTCGAGGCCCCTCATATGTGGGGTACCTCAGGGGTCGGTCCTCTTGCCCCTACTGTTCAACACATATATGAAGCCGCTGGGTGAGATCATCCGTGGTTTTGGGGTGGGATATCATCTGTACGCTGATGATACTCAGTTGTACATATCCACCCCAGACCACCCCAACGATGCCGTCGAGGTTATGTCCCGGTGCTTGGAGGCCGTACGGATCTGGATGGGTAGTAACAAACTCAAGCTCAACCCGTCCAAGACTGAGTGGCTGTGGTTTCTGGCACCCCGGTTCAGCCAGATTACTCCAACTCTGGCCATTGGGGGCGAAACATCGGCCCCCGTGGAGAGGGCGTGCAATTTGGGTGTGCTCCTGGATTCCCGGCTGTCCATGGAGGACCATGTGGCGGCCTTGGCCAGGGGGGCGTTTCATCAGGTACGCCTGATGCGCCAATTGCACCCCTTACTGGACCGGGCTGCC
This sequence comes from Rhabdophis nuchalis, assembly GCA_039707465.1. Classification (NCBI taxonomy): domain Eukaryota; kingdom Metazoa; phylum Chordata; class Lepidosauria; order Squamata; family Natricidae; genus Rhabdophis; species Rhabdophis nuchalis. Next base: position 91,818,178 of record CM077648.1, on the reverse strand, counting down.
CTTCGCACAGTCACTCAGGCCCTCATGACATCCCGACTGGACTACTGCAATGCTCTCTACATGGGGCTTCCCTTGAGGTGCGCTCGAAAGCTACAGCTAGTCCAGAATGCAGCCGCGCGGGTGATTACGGGAGCCGCCAGATGCTCCCACATAACACCGATCCTGCGCGAGCTGCACTGGCTTCCTGTGGTCTTTCGGGTGCGCTTCAAGGTCTTGACAACCATCTTCAAAGCGCTCCATGGCTCGGGGCCTAGTTATATGCGAGACCGTCTCCTTCCCCATACATCCCTTAGACCGATACGCTCCCACAGAGAGGGCCTTCTCAGGGTGCTATTGGCCGGACAATGCCGGCAGGCGACACCCAGGGGAAGGGCCTTCTCTGTGGCGGGCCCTGCCCTTTGGAACGACCTACCCCCTGAACTCCGCACTATCACCGACCTCCGCCTCTTCCGCCGGTGTTTAAAAACCCACTTATTTCGTCAAGCCGGCCTAACATAGCCTCCGCTGGGACAAAGATTAGACAGTTTTAAATGGGGGATTTTAATCTGGTTTTAGCGCAGGTTTCTGTCATTTAATAGGTTTTTTAAATTATATTTGGTACTATTTTGTATATTGTTTTAAATTCCTGTGCGCCACCCTGGGTCCTCTCGGAGAAGGGCGGGATATAAATTGAATAAAATAAAATAAATAAATAAACATTGACTTATGCTTTTAAAATAAATTTTAAAACAAATAGGGCAATTCAATGTTCAGGATAAGAGAGGAAATGATGGCATTCTTAAGAAATTGCTTCTTCCTTCTGACATTTCTTGATAACATAAAAGTATAACAAATTAAAACAGACTGATCCATGGGCATATGACTAAATTGCTCAAAAATGCTTTTCTTTCAGCTAAGAAGTGAAAATCATTTAAGTCATGACTGCTATTATTGCAAACCAAGATGCCAGTGCTGGCTGAAAATGATGAGAACTGTGATCTAGTGGGCAACGGTTGGAGGAGGTTAATATGTAGCTTGCAATCTTCGTTCACTACATGCCTGAATCCATATGGGATATCTGTTCTGAACTTTTCATAACTGAGAGAAAAACATTGCTGGGATTTTTCTTCCTTGGACCAGAGAAATCCTGATGGAAATCTTCCAATGGAGATGGAGCTGTTAGTTTCCAGGTTAGAATAAGTAGCTTTCCAGATATCTCACACGGTGTGTAGCATTTCTCAGCCTTGGCAGCTTGAAGATGTGTGGGGGTGGGTGAGTGGTGGGTGGGAGGGGAGGGGAGACTTCCAGAATTCTTTGCTGGCTGGGGAATTCTGGAAGTTGAAGTCCACACATCTTCAAATGGCCAAGGTTGGAAAACAAGGCTATAGTGAATTTTCCAGAAGCAGAAACTGAAGTCTTTAGATCCATTCCTGAGCATTTCCATTAGAGAGAGAGAAAATGATAACCTCTGCTCTCCACAGCACTGAGACAGGCAGTCCTTAATCTGCAAGGAGAGGAAAATGCGTCTCAGGGCTTAGAAACAGCAGATTTCTGAGTGCTGAGTTTCTTGTCTGAGCAGCTGATCTCTCCTATCAGGGGCAAGAAACTGAAGTTATTATCAACAAAGTGTTTTCTCAAGGTATATAATAAAAGAAAGAGAAAAGGTGTGGTAAGGGAATGACAAAAAACCGAAACAAAACACCATGCAGGCCAGATGAAGCACTGCTATGGGGGCAAAGCAGGGGTGAAATCCAGCAGGTTCTGACAGGTTCTGGAGAACTGGCAGCGGACATTTTGAGTGGTTCGGAGAACCGGCAAATACCACCTCTGGTTGGCCCCAGAGTGGGGTGGGAATGGGGATTTTGCAATATCCTTCCCCTGCCACGCCCACTGAACTGGTAGTAAAAAAAATTGAATTTCACCACTGGGGCAAAGTAATGTATACATTTAGAAAGTTGTTATATAATTTAAACCGCCACCCTTTCTGCTTATATACACATTCAAGCTAGCTTAAAACAAAATGAAAATTAAAAAAAATAAAATTAAAAAACTATAAAACATTATATATAGGACATTTAATACCTATCTTGCAACACATCTGGCTGGGTTCTCTTAAGAGAAAAATGCCAGGGTAAACAGACCTTCAAATTTATTCCTCAGTGATGTTTCTATGAGCTTAGTGAAACTGGATAATGGCTAGTTCCCAGATGGATAAAGATTCAGGAGACAATTATATAAACAGACACTGCAAGTTTTTCCCATTATCTGTTTGTCCAGCCCATCATGAATAGTTTGGTGTGTTTCTTTCTTCAATTCTTGCTGAACTTTCTTTCAGTATCTTTTTTTTTGGGGGGGGGGGGTGTTAGGCAAAACATTTGGGTTTCATTTGCTCATCCCTTTGTCCACAGAACTGTTACTGTATGATGGGGGGAGGTCTATAAAATTCTCCTTATCCCATGCTGGATTTTGTTTTCAATAGAAGCTTTTGGCAGATTGGCAGCTGTTGGCAAGGAACTTGAGAGCATTCCAGAACCCACTGAAATAAATAACTGACAATGGCCCTGATTCACACATTCAGGCATCAAATATCTCTGAGATTCTTTGGGTCCTCATTGCAGAGCTATTTTCTTTTCCACCATCAGCTGATATTTTCTCCTTTTCCTCCTTTTTTGAAATACATTTTCATTCTTAATGTAACAAGGTATTTTTTTTTCTTTAAAAAGAAATGTATAAACAATGCAGTCTTATCATGCAGTTTAGGATAGAGATGTCGTTAAAATCAAGTTGACAAATGGCAAAAATATTTTCCTTCTTACTTCAGAAGGCTAATTAAAAATCAGATACTTGTGAATTATTCTTAATTTGTACAGTTTAATCTACTATATCACTACTCTTTGTGATCTCAAGGCATGTTACACATTAGCACACTACAGAAATGATCCATATTAATGTTTATTTTTCAAAGAGCGCAGTCTAATAATTATGAATAAATAAAATATTCTAACATCATAGCCATGTAATTGCTCATTCCATTTTTTTTAACCAAAATCATGTAGCTAAGAGGCACAACACAATCTTACATAAACAGAATTCCATTGCATTTCTATACATGGCTGTGTGGACACTGTTGTTTTATCATCAAAGTAATTTATGTAGCCTTAACATTTTGAAATCCAAATAAGAACCCTCATAAAATCTGCTCACTGATGTGACTACATGAATTTTAAAGGTCCTTCTGAAACTGGGACATTCCTTTCTCTACAAACATTGCTAGAGAAGATCAGATTTATGTTTTGATGTAAGTTTTATCAAACAAATAAGTCTTTTACTGAGAACACACTGTTTGCTAGATTGCCACTATTTGTTTTAACCAATTTTCACACAGCCTGGCAAAAATCAATTTAAAGAAGTTGGCAAAAATAACATGCGTGCACACTTATAAATAATAATAATAATAATAAATTTTTATTTGTAGCCGCTCTCTCTCCCCAGAGGGACTCGAGGCGGGGCACAGGAAAATTAAAAAACAATAAACACAAACAGAATACATAATTTAAAATCACAATTAAACAAATCCTGCGCTAAAAACATCTATAAAAACTAAAAACTGTCCCTAAAACCCCTTAACACTACAAATAATTAAAATTACCCTAAAACCCCAGGACAGGGAGGCTATCCCAAGCCGGCCAGACGGAAAAAGTAGGTTTTCAATTTGAGACGGAAGGAGCGGAGGTCCGTGGTCGTCCTAATATCGGGGGGAAGGTCGTTCCAGAGGGCCGGGCCCGCCACAGAGAGAGCCCTTCCCCTGGGTGTCGCCCGCTGACACAGTCTAGTGGACGGCACCCGGAGAAGCCCCGCTCTGTGGGAGCGAATCGGCCGTGAGGATGTATGGGGCAGGATCCGATCCTGCAGATAGCCAGGTCCCGAGCCATGGAGCGCTTTAAAGATGATAATTAACACCTTGAAGCGCACCCGGAAGACGACAGGTAGCCAGTGCAGCTCGCGTAAGAGCGGTGTTACATGGGTGGACCTTGCGGTCCCCATAATTGCTCGCGCGGCTGCATTCTGGACTAGCTGAAGCCTCCGGGTGCACCTCAAGGGCAGCCCCATGTAGAGAGAGTTACAATAGTCCAGTCGGGATGTCACGAGAGCATGAGTGACTGTGCGAAGGGCGTCCCGATCCAATAGGGGGCGCAATTGGCGAACCAGGCGAACCTGGTAAAACGCCCTCCTGGCCACGGCTGTCACTTGATCTTCCATGGACAGCCGGGCATCCAGGAGGACACCCAAATTGCACGCCCCATCCACAGGGGCAAGATGTTCGCCCCCTATGGCCAGCGATGGAGTGAGCTGGTTGAATCGGGCAGCCGGAAACCACAGCCACTTGGTCTTGGTCGGGTTGAGCTTGAGTCCGTTACTTCCCATCCAGATCCGTACAGCTTCCAGGCACTGGCACATCACCGCTACGGCATCGTTGGGGTGGTTTGGGGTAGAAATGTACAGCTGTGTATCATCAGCGTACAGATGGTACTCTACCCCAAAACCACGGATGATCTCACCCAGCGGCTTCATGTATGTGTTGAACAGGAGGGGCGAGAGGACCGACCCCTGAGGCACCCCACATGCGAGGGGTCTCGCGGTCGACCTCTGCCCCCCTGCCAACACAAATTGCGATCGGCCAGAGAGGTAGGAGGAGAACCACCGTAAAACGGTGCCTCCCACCCCCAACCCCCCCAGCCGATGCAATAGGATACCATGGTCGATGGTATCGAAAGCCGCCGAGAGGTCTAATAGGACCAGGATGGAGGAACAACCCCCATCTCTGGCCCTCCAGAGATCATCGACCAACGCGACCAATGCCGTCTCGGTGCTATGCCCGGGCCGAAAGCCGGACTGGCGCGGATCTAGATAATCAACTTCCTCCAGGTGACGGGGAAACTGTTGTGCCACCACACTCTCGACAACCTTCGCCAAAAAGGGAAGGTTGGAGACTGGACGGTAGTTGTTCAAAAGAGCTGGATCCAAAGAGGGCTTCTTAAGGAGGGGCCTCACCATCGCTTCTTTTAGGGAAGCAGGCAAGGCACCCTCACTCAAGGATGCGTTGACAACCTCTTGGAGCCAGCCTCGTGTCACCTCCCAGGATGCCAGTACAAGCCAGGAGGGACACGGGTCCAATAAACATGTGGTGGCTCGCAGTCGCCCACGTAACCTGTCCATATCCTCGGAAGTAACGGAGTCAAACTCCTCCCAAACAAGATCTCTCTCGTGGCATCCCACTGGGCCATGAATGGGGGCTAGCTCGTTCTGTATCTGAGCGATTTTCTCCTGCAGAAAAGTCACAAATTCCTCTGCCCTACCCTGTAACGGGGCTTCCTGCACCCTCTGTTGAAGGAGGGAGCGGGTCACCCTAAACAGGGCGGCAGGGCGGTTTTCTGCGGATGCTATGAGAGTAGCACAATGGTGACGTTTGGCCACTCTCAGCGCCACAATGTAAGTCCGTAACTGGGCTCTTACCTGTGTCCTGTCAGATTCAGATCGAGTACACCTCCATTTTCTCTCTAGGCATCTCTTGCGGCGTTTCATCACCCTCAGCTCCTCGGAAAACCAAGGAGCCAGGGTGTTTCACCGCCGCAAGAGAGGCCGCAAGGGCGCGACCCGATCCAAGGCTCCCGTGGTCGCAGTATTCCATGCGGCCACGAGGTCCTCCATCGGGGCGTGGGCCAGGGGTACAGGAAGTGGCCCAAGCGCCGTCTGGAACCCATCCGGGTCCATCAGGCGCCTGGGGCGGAACCAGATTGGTGACTCAGGTTCCGCCTCCCCGCGGAGGGGAGCAACGGTCGGAAAGTCGAGCCGGAGAAGTGAGTGGTCTGTCCATGACAAGGGTGTGATGACTATATCCCCTATACCCAGATCACTCTTCCATTGGCCTGAGACAAAGATGAGATCCGGTGTATGTCCACCCTCGTGAGTGGGGCCTTGAATTAGTTGGGTCAGGTCCATGGCCGTCATGGAAGCCATGAACTCCCGAGCTGCCTCGGATGATTCGCCCACCGATGGCAGATTAAAGTCCCCCATGACTAAAAGTCTGGGGGTCTCAACTGCCACCGTAGCGATCACCTCGAGGAGCTCGGGCAGGGCTGCTGCTACATAGCGGGGAGCCAGGTATACAACCAGCAAGCCCAACTGCCTCCCTAGGCCCCACTTCACACAGAGGGACTCACAACCGGTGGTCTGTGGCACAACGGTCTCTCTCGGCTCAAGACCTTCCTTTACAATGACCGCTACCCCACCGCCCCTACCTAGGGCCCGGGGCTGATGAAACGCGCGGTAACCTGGTGGGCACATTTCAACGAGGGGGAGTCCACCCTCGTGGCCCAACCAGGTCTCCGCAATTCCCACCAGGTCCGGCTCCCCCTCTGACACAAGGTCATGAACGAGGGGGGCTTTGTTGACAATGGACCTGGCGTTGCAGAACATCAGCCGCAGGCCCTGGCTCTGTACTCCCTGGCCACCTAGCCTGCGGGGGTTGAGGCACTTGACCGTTTGTAGCCAACGGCTTCGCGCCCCCAACCGGGAGGGTAACACTTGTCTCCCCTCGGACCTGCCTCTCCCCACGACCTTCTGGATGGAAATGCCCTCTGTCGGAACGACTAAAATCTCCCCCCTCCTAACGGAACCCTCCGCTTCCCTCCGTCGCCCGCTGGCCTGGCTCTCTCTTGCCTCCCCCGCCTCTACCTGTCTATACCCTCCCCCCTCCCTGGTACCCCCTAAAATAGACATTAACTTACAAACTAAAAAACCCCTAAGACTACGCTTCTTCCACCTCTCCAGATTAATAAATCCTTCATCAAGGTGGGCCCACCTTGATGAAGGATTTATTATTATTATTATTATTATTATTATTATTATTATTATTATTATTATTATTATTATTATTATTATTATTATTATTATTATTATTATTATTATGGGATGTAAAGAACTGTTAGTGTTAATGGCACACGTGCCTGAGAATTTTAAAACAGGATGGTGAAGGGCAGTAATACGCTCTCACTGCTAGTGAGAAGGTGAATCTGGTCCAGTCTACTCTTTGCCATCTCCCAAGGGTGCACTGTTTGAAATATTTTATGAGCCAATATTTGATGGATGCCTGCTTGTTGTCATACAGAGCCTTCAATGTAACTCAATAACTGATATAAATTAAATGTCAATTATTATTTTTTTCAAATAGTTATACAGAAAATAGTTATATTCTATGTCTGTAGAGAAGATGACTTTGATAGAGGTATGGAAGCAGAGGTGATATTCAGCAGATTCTGACCGGTTCTGGAGAACCAATAGTGGAAAATTTGAGTAGTTCAGAGAACTGGTAAATACCACCTCTGACTGTCCCTGTCCCCATCTATTCTCTGCCTCCTGAGTCCAAGCTGATTGTGAGGAAATGGGGATTTTGCAGTAGCCTTCCCCTGGACTGGGGAGGGAATGGAGATTTTACAGTATCCTTCCCCTGCCATGCCCACCAAGCCACACCTACAGAACCTGTAGTAAACAAACATTGAATCCCACCACAGGATGGAAGATTCATAACTAGGGTGAAAGAGGGATAAAACATTTTGAATTCACAATAGACAATATTCAGAAGTGGCCCAGACAAACAACTGCCTAATTCACTGAACTATAAGAAGGAGGAGGAAGTATAGCACAACCAGGCTGGCAAGTTTCTGTTATTATTATTATTTATATTTATATCCCGCCCTTCTCCACAGAGGACCCAGGGCGGCGCACAGGAATTAAAAAAAACCATATAAACAATAAATACATAATTTAAGAACATATTAAATTAATCTAATCCTATGCTAAAATCAATTTTAAAATTCCCAATTTAAAACGCTCTAAAATAGTTCCCATGGGAGGTTAGGCTAGGCCGGCTTGCTGGAAAAGATGTGTCTTCAGACACTGGCGGAAGAGGCGGAGGTCGGTGATGGTGCGCAATTCAGGGGGTAGGTCGTTCCAAAGGGCAGGGTCCGCCACAGAGAAGGCTCTTACCCTGGGTGTCGCCAGACGGCATTGCCCGGCCGACGGCACCCTGAGAAGACCCTCTCTGTGGGAGCGGATCGGCCGAAGGGATGTATGGAGCAGGAGGCGGTCTCGCATATAACTAGGCCATGGAGCGCTTTAAAGATGGTCGTCAAAACCTTGAAGCGCACCCGAAAGACCACAGGAAGCCAGTGCATTATAACTTCTGTGTGTCTGTGTGTGTGTGTGACCGTGTAATGTTAAAATGTAATAGATAAACAATAGTTAAATTAAAATAATATTTGCATGTCAGATTTTTTTTTTAAATCCACATCAATTTTTAAAAGTTTCTCCTACAGTCTCTTGTCCCTTTTTATAGTGGAATCCCACATCTGAATTTCAGAGGGTTGTGCAGGTCTCTTTCAAATGAAACTTGTTCATCTTTTGCATAAAGGTTGGGCAGGTTGGAACTAGAGCCAGGATAGACCCAAGATCTCAACCGATGGAAAACAAGGCTCTATGAATAGAAGAATGTGGCAGCTTAGTCCAAGTGATCATATATTCTCTAATGCGGTGTTTCTCAACCTTGGCAACTTGAGGATGTCCGGACTTCAACTCCCAGAATTCCCCAGCCAGCGAATGCATTCGCTGGCTGGGGAATTCTGGGAGTTGAAGTCCGGACATCTTCAAGTTGCCAAGGTTGAGAAACACTGCTCTAATGGCCCAGCCAGGTCAGAACGCTTAATATCACAGCTACCTGAGTGAGAATATTTCACAAGGGCAATTCTTCTTTCCCAGAACTAAAAATGCAATAAACATGTCATACTGGGCCATTTTCTGAATTTTTGTGACACCTCCATTTTTTTCTGGTGGGGGAAAAAAATGTCCATAATGGTAAGGCCAGTCCTGGGCATGAATTAAGTAATATACCAAGGACTCTTCCAGATCTTTCATTGGCTTTTTCAGTTGTAATTGTAAAGCCAAAGGAGAATTAATGAATTGGCACACTGATCCTTTTTATTTAATAGGCATCCCCTGTAGTGATGGTTGAAAGTTCCCATAATTGGCCAACTCATGTCTAGTACTGATACCTATGCTGTGGAAAGAACTCTGAGAATACATCCTACCTGGGTACAAACACTACTACTATACCTTATAATTGTGCTATTCCACCAGTCAGTGTCAGCGCTGGGCTGCTTTACTTAAACAATGTGAAGAAATCCTCGAGCCACTGGATGTCTTTTTGAATAACGATCCATGGTTTTAATATACACATAATATGCATAGATTTTAAAAAGTTCAGATTTTTTTCGCCATCTTTACATCTTCATACTAGGAGAAAATAAATTATGAATTGGTTATGCACATTTTACACTTCTTAAAGACTCAGAATCTCTGTTAATAATAAATAGGGCAGAAGTACCTGAGAGTGACATGGAACCGGCCATCTGATGGCTGTTCATTGGCCTGTGTGAAATCAACTAGTAGACTTTGCTCGTTGCCTAATGGAACTCGTGTTTGCATAATAGCAACTGCTATGACATTAATGCCTAAATCGGCCTCCTTTAACCTGCAGTTTCAGAAGAGTAGTCAATGATTCATGTTTAATGACTGAACTTTCCCCCCTCATTGTTTCCCCTCTGTACCAAAGTGGAAGTCCGTGGTAGGGCTCACAGCTGAACTGAACCTGCAAAAACTGGTCCCTCCCTCTGCCTGTTGTTGTTGTTGAACTGTTGTGTTTGCTTGAATCCAGGTTCCACCAGCAATGTTACCTGCACAATGTTACCTGTACAATGTTACCTGTACAATCTGAATGCATGAGGTAGGCATCAGAAGAGCAGTCAGGCAGGAGGTTGTGAGTTTTAGTGAAGGTTGCTGTAGTCTGAAACCTGCCACAGATAAACAGCCTACTCTGGCATCCATCACCCTGGCACAATAGTTAAGCCTGCCCACCAGGGGTGGGATTAACTTCCCTTCCCTACTGGTTCACAAATGTGAGCATGTGTGCATGCGCACAGCCTCTGTGCATATGCACAACCTTCCGCGCATGCACTTTGGTAAAAAAAGGGGGCCTAAATGGGATGCTGTAGAGCCGAGGAGTGAGTGGGCAGGGCCACCCACAATTTCTGCTACCAGTTCGGGCAATCCAGTCCAAACCAGTAGCATGCCACCACTGCTGCCCACCTTGTGACCATCACCCCGCTGCCCAGGCCAGGCACCCCTTCCCACCATCAGAATTGAAGGGGAACTGGGAGAATGGACTGAGAGACATGCTACTCTGCTCCCCCAGCTGCCTCCCCGCCCTCCCACTTGCTTGGGACTGAGGAATGACACTCTCATAATCCAGCAGGTGCAGGTGAGATGTTCCTCTCCTCTCATCCCATTTAGGACCAAACACGCCTGAGGAGGGAGATAGAGAAAGAGAAAGTTATGTTATTTGAAGAGTGCAACAGGTATTTAAAGACACAGCCCAGAGTCCCTTTTGGGAAAGGGTGCAGTATATAAATTAAATAAACCATAAACCAAACCAGATCCACAAATATTGGTTTTTTTGGACTTTCAAAAGCTTTTAGCAAAGCTCCTCCCCAAAGGCTTTTGAGTAAGTTTAATGGTTTAAAGCAACACGGTGGCTCAGTGGCTAAGATGCTGAGCTTGTCAGTCAGAAAGGTCGGCAGTTCATTGGTTCAAATCCCTAGCACCACGTAACGGAGTGAACTCCTTCTATTTGTCCCAGCTTCTGTCACCCTCATAGTGCGAAATCATGTAAAAATGCAAGTAGAAAAATAGGGACCACCTTTGGTGGGAAGGTAACAGCGTTCCATTCGCCTTTGGTGTTTAGTCATGCCAGCCACAGAGATGTCTTCTGATAGCACTGGCTCTTTGGTTTTGAAACGGAGATGAGCACAGCCCCCTAGAGTCAGGAACAACTAGCATATATGTGCAAGGGGAACCTTTACCTTTTTATTGGGAATACACAAGTAGGACAGTTCTGAAGTGGGGCCTTAATATTTTGCTGTTCCCTTTTCTTGGTGTGATTGAAAGGGAAGCAATTGCTACATCCCTTTTGTAGAACTGTGTAAGACTACGCAGGAACTATTTATTTGATGCTCATTCAGAAAAGGTAAAAGAGGAAGAAACAACATAACATGAAGAAAACAGCACAGAGTGTGGAGTATACTTTTTAAAAGCTCAAGCTTAGAGCCCATGAGCAAAGGCAAAAGAAGTGCCTTCTCCATTGATTTTTGAAAAAGGCATTGTATCTCTGGAAGGGCATGATAGCTGTGACATGCACTCTTATTACCTAATACTGGATCTGACAACTCATCATAGGGCGGTAGAAAAGGAAGTATCATTTCAGAAACAAAAGCAGTTTCTCTTTGTCTGCCAATGATAGTCTCCCTCTCCCTCACTCTAAATAAAAAGAATTGGCATTTATGAAATAAAGGAAGTAAGTATGTATATTTTATACCCTATTTATTTCTTCTAGGTAGAGCTATATTCTTTAGTACAGGCTCTGCAACTATTCCATTCTGAATAATTACTTGGTCTCATTTTGCAGGACTTTATCTGCAACATTAATCTGAGGTTTTGTGAATTGTATTGTGGTCCCAAATACCTTACTCTGGCCTTGGGATTTATCTTTTCTAGGAAACTCTATTCTATTGTTTTTCCAATACTTTGTCAGCCTTTTGCAGCTGCTTAGATGTCTAATCCTTATTGAATTGTACTTATCCTGTCCTTTAATTTAAACTGTTCAGCAAAGGGTTTTTCTATGTTCTGCATAACATACTCCCTCTTTAGCTTTTTTGATTGATAATTTCATTTTTTCTGTAAAGGATCTGCCAGTTTCGCAACGTATCTTTGCTAACAATATGAAGGTTTATTCTATCTTTCCTTTAATGCAGGGGTGTCAAACTCGATTTCACTGAGGGTTGCTTCAGAGTTGTGTTTGACCTTGGGGGACAGGGTGGGCATGGCCAGCTTGATGTCACTCATGTCAGGGTGGTCCGAGCACTCTGCCAGTGAAAATGGGCTCCCAAGCTCCATTTTTGGCTGGGACGGTCTCCTGCAACCCTCTGCCAGTGAAAATAGAGCTTCCCCCCTTTGCTTGTAGGCCTCGGGAGTTCTGTTTTCGGTTAGGACAGCCTCCTGCAACCCTTATCAGCAAAAATGGAGCACATGGCCCTCCTGAGCTCCATTTTTGCTGGCAGAGGCACTGCAGGCTGGTCCTTTGCTGTATCCAGGGTGGCCCTTGTGGGCCAGATCTAAGCACCCCGTGGGCTGGATCTGGCTCTGAGCCTTCAGTTTGATACGAGGTAACTGACATATTGTTCAGCTCTGGCAGGACACATGCTCAACTAGCATAGACTACTACATGTATCAAACTTTGATTTAAAAACCTTCTTGACTTCTACTTCCGCGGCTATTTAGCCCAACAAATTGATACTGTTGGCGAAATGGCGCTGTCAGTAAAAGCCAAAGAGGGAGACCTTTTGACCAGGTCCTTATTATGAACAATCCTATTTCAAAAATGTCACTCTTGCCATACGTGAACTGTTAGAGAGCAAATGATAATAAAAAGAATATTGCATTGTTTGGTAGATTCTGTGCATGTATGCCAGGTCTCTGTCAGTTGGTCATTACGGGTGAATTGTAAGGATAATTGAAGCCTGGCAATTAGTATCAACATTATTAGAACTTGGTACAAGGAAGCAAATTCTAAATAAAACTCTTTTAATATCATTCTAAAAATCTTTAAGCATGAGCTATCTTAGAGCAGCCGTAATTCAGCAACACACCAAAACTGTAACATCATCAACAAACAAGCCATATTCCCTTCATTTGAAAAATGTTACAAAATGTTAACCAAAAGCACCCCTAAACCAAAAACAAATGAAAAACAAAAGCCAACACAGTTCTAGGCTACATAAAAACAGAGGGATAGAATCAAGATCACATGAAGTATTAATACCACTTTATAATGCCTTGGTAAGGCCACACTTGGAATCCTGCATTCAGTTTTGGTCGCCACAATGTTAAAAAGACATGGAGACTCTAGAAAGAGTGCAGAGAAGAGCTACAAAGATGATTAAGGGACTGGAGACTAAAACATATGAAGAACGGTTGCAGGAACTGGGTATGTCTAGTTTAATAAAAAGAAGGACCAGGGGAGACATGATAGCAGTGTTCCAATATCTGAGGGGTTGCCACAAAGAAGAGGGAGTCAGACTATTCTCCAGGGCACCTGAGGGCAGAACAAGAAGCAATGGGTGGAAACTAATCAAGGAGAGAAGCAACTTAGAACTGAGGAGAAATTTCCTGACAGTTAGAACAATTAATCAGTGGAACAGCTTGGCTCCAGAAGTTGTAAATACCCCAACACTGCAAGTCTTCAAGAAGATGTTGGATAGCCATTTGTCTGAAATGGTATAGGGTTTCCTGCCTAGGCAGGGAGTTGGACTAGATGACCTCCAAGGTCCCTTCCAACTCTACTATTGTATTGTAGTGTATTGATATCTGTTCAAATCATTGTTGTTAAAAACACTGGGGGGAAATGTCAACAACTAAGGTTTTGCCAAAGTATGAGTTCAGTACAATGGAATGCTGTGGCGAATGATTAGCTCTCTTTCTTTAAAGTAAAAAACAACAACAAATAATCAGAAGATAACATTTCTTGTTATGGAGATTGTACATTCAGCTTGGTATGGCAGATTGTGCATTGAACAAAGGGTTGAACAGATCACTCAGGGGTGTGTGGAGCTGCTGGAAATCCTGAGTTCAGACCTCAGATTTTTATAAAATGGCCTTTCAGTCAGACAAGAACAACACAGATGATTTATTTAGAATGTTAAGTATATAAATATGCATCTTTTTATGCTTTTCTCAGAAGATCTTACTCCGCACCTTCCATATGCTTCTATTCTTCATGTTGCTATAAAAGGCATGGTGCCCCCTTCTCCTATTTATTGATTATGATTACATTTCATTGCCTTTCTCTTCATGTCATAAACTATACATAATCCCCGAATACAAAGAAAACAACATTGAATTGTCAATTTTCTATTTTTGAAGTACCGAGTACACCATAATCACCCCGCAGAGCATCTGGGGTGGGGTTGGGGTGCGCTCAATTATTCTTTGTGACCTGGGGGCTATTTTGTTTGAACACATCATTGCCTATTCTACTTACACCAGGGGTGTCCAAACTTGGGAACTTTAAGACTTGTGGACTTCAACTCCCAGAATTCCCCAGCCAGCTATGCTGGCTGGGGAATTCTGGGAGTTGAAGTCCACAAGTCTTAAAGTTCCCAAGTTTGGACACCCCTGACTTACACAAACTAAGGCGATCATTCTGCTTTCTGAACATCAAGTCCAACAGAAGTGGCTAAATGCTGCTACCCTTTTGTTGCACCTCAGTCGCATAATTTTGGTTTATTGGCAAGCTTATCTCACTTGGCCCTGTTGCTAGACGTTCCTGTGAACTGTGAATTCCAAGAAATTCCTGAAACTCACCACAAGCATGTTACGCTCTCTTTGCTTGAACCATTGTGGTTTTGATCATTTAAAACCAGGACATTTAATACATCTGCACCGTTCTTGGTCCCGACTATTGTTTCTTAACACTTACTGTAAATAATATATAACAATGCAATGTTAGAAAGACCAGCACTCCATCATGATGATGAAAGTGCAATTTATATGCTGTTTTTGCAATCAATGTAAATTTCCATGAAAGCATGCCAGTGAGGCCCAAAGGTGCTTTTCAAAAGGCAACTGGACTTTCTTTTCAGTTGCCTTTTGAAAAGCACCAGTGAGACAACCATGACCTGGATGACTGAGAATCTCCATAGACCTATCCAGTGAGAGTACAAGTTTCCAAGGCTGAAACTGTAAGTTATTTATTGGCAAGGATAGGAATATCTCTAGAACATACTGTATATAGCTTAGCATGGATGCTCCTCTTCCTCATTGACTTGTGGACTGTGGGGTTGTTTTTCACAAAGACAATACAATAAACATTACAAATATTCTATGGTTGAACTGGGAGTCACTGGACGATCTCCTTTAATTCTGCATTTACTGATGAAACAGAAGCACTGAATATGAAATGATTTCTTCTTTAGAGTGTTCAGGAGGATTTTTTCTTTAAAACTCCAATTTCTTCATGCGATCATTGTAGCATATGCTTCTCAGCCCAGGAATTTATTTATCTGATCTATTAGTGTATATATGTATGCATGTATGTAAGTATTTAATCTTCTTTATTGTTCCAAGTTATAAAGTGCCCTAAACATTTACCAACACTAGCACTGATTACTAGCTGGGTAATGAAACATCTGCAAGAAAACTAACAAGCTCAGAGAACACCAAAGACCCTTCATTTCAACCCTGAGCTACAAATATTCTCCCTTACTGGCATTTATTGCAAGGGATACATTGGAGAGGAAGCAGAATCTGTAGACAGATTTTGAAGTCATTATTTTATTAGCTTCTGTATCAAGTTATGCAATGCGTTTCATATTTTGGCAGACTTATCAGGGCATAAGAATTAATTTCCCTATCCACACCCCATGTCCATTTATATTGGTATGTTTTGCAACTTTTTATACTTTCTGAATACAAAGGGAAGCTGAGATTGAGCTATTTCTTCACACTGGCAGCATTCAGTCCCGTTAAGAAAACATTCTGCCTTGACACCCGTCCTTCCTTGTAGCAAATACCTCTAAAACAGTAATTTGGAACCTTGGCAACTTTAAGATATCTGGACTTTAATTCCCAGGATTCCTCAGTCAGACACTTTTTTTTTTTTTTTTGCCATGGGTACAAGCTAGAATCATTCATGGATGGCCTAATTGCTTGACATAGTTGGGAATAAAGTGGCCAGCTCCCACTGGCCACTTTAGGCAATTGTGGGTACACCTCTCCCTCTCTTTCCTAGGATTTTACCTCTATGACCAGTGTGGTGTGGGATGCTGGAAAGATTGCATTGATGAGGAACCCAGTAATTGCCTTGAGGGAACATATACTGTATATGCAATTAGGAGTCCTTTGGGGCCCTGGAAAATCCCTGAAAAAACTCCCAAAGCCACAAAGGGCATACTTGGCTATTTCTATACTTCTTTATCTTACCTACTGGGTGCCCACTTATCTTATGTGACAAAGTGATAGCAAAGAAAATGTATAAATATATGTTTCATCTTCTGTTCAGGGTTCCCATCTGCTTCAATGTCTTTATTCAGCTAAATAAGCACATCCTGGATAGCTTATTGAGGCAAACACCAGGACTCTTGTCTTTATTTTACTGAGCCACTCCTGAAAACTGGCAGAACAACTGGGCACTTGATATCTGTAGAGCCACTTATCTGTATATCTTATGTAGGTTCCTTACCAACAGAGGTTTAAGTGTTTTGTTCTGTTTTTGAAAAAGCATTATATCTCTGAGGCTTGGTAGTCTTTTGGAAGACCACTAGATTTGTGTTTAAAAAACAACTCTATGCTTCGCAGATGGTTGATTTAAACTTGGAAAGAGAACTGCATTCTGCCAGCTGTGTGTTGTTGGTACTGTCACTGTTGTGCGCATCAAAAGTTTTCCACTGCTTTTGCTGACACGTGGTTGTATGTGGCTGCAGTTGTCACTGTTTTTATTACGTGCCAGTGGGTGGGGGAAGCGTTTTGCCTATTGCATCCTGGCTGTTTCTGGGTGCTGCCAACCATGAGGATCAAGCTGGATTCATTGCCAGCACTGCCACTCACTTGCAGCAGTTGCTGAGGTTAAAGCTCATTTGTCATTGTCATTGATTTTAAAAGAACTAGCGGGTGACAAATAAACATCATCTGGAGTCATCCTGTTGTTTGCACTTCTTAACTTCTGCTGACTGAACACTGGCATTTGCTGATTCCTAGGGATAGGAGGAAATGGCAGGAAGGATCCACCTGTAGTTCAGGGACTCTCGGTCCATGGATTTCAAAGGGCAGTTGAAGATAGAGCAGAGACGCTTCTCAAAGGAAATCTGCATTGAAAACAGAAGCACACATGGAACAGCCGTGTGGGAAAGGAGTTGTTTGTTCTCTGGGGATATTACAAGCATTGCCCCAAAGGTTCCACCCTAAGACTTTCCCATTGCCTTTCCACATTCTTATGTGGTTGTGGGATCGGCCACAACAACTGGGTCAGAGGGTTGTTTTCATGGTGATATGAAGTTATGCAGTTTGAGAATACAGTGCCTCGCGCGTGGAGGGTGCAGTGTTTACATTACATTCCTAAATAAGGTTCTATTTTGTAGAGAAAACGTTTGGATTTCCAGCTTAAAAAGAAAAAAGATGCAGGTTTATCCCCCTGAGAAATAGAAATGGCCTATTGGGAAAATCCCTCAAATACCTTCCCAGTTTGTTGTTTCAGGAATGCCGGGAATCCGAACTGCAGAGGGGAACCATGGCCTGATTTGACATTCAGATGAGTATAGTACACGTGTGTATTGAGATCAACAGGAATGCAGATCTAGGCATTTCTGATTTTTGGTGCCCGGAAGCCTCTCCTGCATTGCACCTTTCAGGTGTTTGGGGAAGGCAGAATCTTGACCTCCTTCCTTTGGCTTCCTCGGCTCTATTCTTTTTAAAAAATTATTCCAAAGTGGTCGCCCACTTCAGACACTCTCAGAGCCCACCAGCCAATCTCCGCCTTCTACCCCCCCCCCCTCCTCGCCCCCCGCCGGCGTCTGGCCACAAGGCGTTCCTTTGTATCCCTTTCCAATGCGGAGGTAGAGCAGGGGAAGAGGGCTGGTCTCCAGCAGCAAAGCCTGGAGCTTTCTCCCGAGCTCCAAGATCCCTTCCATTTGCGACGATTCCTTCTTGGGAATTGGGGGGGGGGGGGCTTTCACGATTAAAGGCCGCCGGGGGAGGAGGAGGAGGAGGAGAGAGGGGGAGAGGAGAGGGTAAAAAAACGCTCGCACTAACCTGCCTGCCTCTCGGATGGTCAGACTGATGCTCGGATGACTTAATCCCCCTCCCTCCGCTCCCCCCTTTCCCCGGGCTGTTCCAGAAGCTCCTTCCCCCGCCCCCCCCTCACCCTGCCTTGCGTCTGGAGAAGGAGGAGGAGGGTAGGAGGGGGACGGGGGGGGGGAGACCATCGGGATATTTTTAAACCGGGGAAGGGCGGGAGGGAGGCGGTGGGAAAGCCAGCCGGGGACTGGGAAGGCGCCTCGGGGGCCGAGCGGGAGATGGGCAGCGGGGGGCGGAAGGGAGAGAGAGAGAGGGAGGGAGGCAGGGAGGGCTCCCCTCGCACGCACGGCTTTGAATGACTGCCGCAGTTTAGGCAGCAGCCGGCTGACCTGCCAGGCGCGCCACAGCCAAGGGACCGGGGGGGGGGGGGAACCGAAGCTCTCTCCCGATCGCCGATCTCCTCTCTCCCGTTAGCACCGGGCTCCCCTCTTTGGATGGTGCAAGGCTTCCAGGAGGAGGAGGAGGAGGAGGAGGAGACGGGGGAGGAGCTTTCATCCTATTATTATCACCATTCTCATCACCATCCTCAGTTATCAGCATTAGAAGATTTCTTATTTTTTCTGCGGGAAGCGGTTACACACGCACACGCACCCGTGGATTGCGATCCCCGGCAGCCCTGGGCGCCCCGCTTGCTCTGCCGCCGCCGGCGCTACCCTCCGCACCCCCCGTTTGTGGCCAGCTCGCCCCCTCCCACCCCTGCAGAGGCTGCGCTGCTGCTGCTGCTGCTGCTGGGGCGGAGGGCGGGAGGTGCGGGCTCTCACCCGGGTTGAGCCATGCCGGGAGGCGGCCGGGGTTGCCAGCATCAGGAATGGGGCGAGACGTCGCGGAGGATCCCCACATCTCTCCACCGGGGGCCCGGGAGGCAGAGGAACCGCCGCCGCCGCCGCCGCTACTGCTGCTGAAAGACAACGGGCGATGGGTGAGTGCGAGAAGGCTCAGCAACCCCCACCTCCCCCCCCCCACGGGGAAGGGACCCTCCGCTTCCCTCCCCTCCCCACGGCTAATCCCAGCCTTATTTCCTCCCCTCCCCCGACCCCTTTTCTGACTCCCTCCCCCTCCTGTCACCTTTGCCCACCTCCTTCCCATCCATTTTCCCTTTTGTCTCCTATTTCCACCTCGCATCTTGTTCTTTCTCTCCCCCCCCCCCCACTCGGGCCTTCCCTCGCCTCCCCCCCCCCCCCACTTGCTAGCTCCCTTCCCTTGCCCTCTTCCTTAGGCGCCCCTTCCTACCGATGCGATCCCGGCTCCCCTTCCCCACCTTCTTTGTGTTTGATTATGGAAAGGGATGGAGACCTGAAGGCTTTCCTGGGAGGGGAGTCCTGGAGATGTGGAGATGCTGGGCAGGGAAAGTGGGAAGGGATTGCTCCAAATTGGCCAGCTCGGTGAAGCTTAGGCATTTGGAGGGATGAGGGCTCCTAGCCTGGCTTTTTCTTCTACTTGGGACTTGGCAGTCTTTGTGGCCTTGTGGTTGGCCAAGAATAGTGGTGTTTTCGCCCCCAATTCATTCCAAAAGATGCCAAGTGAAGGAGGCTCTCCTAGAGATCTGGTGAAGAATCTCCCCCCCCCCCCTGCTTTCCCTTTCGAACAACCAAAACAGTTGTGTATAACATGTGCCTGGGATAACATCTCCAAATCTCCAGATGGTCCCTGATTTCCCTGCAGCTGCCTGGCTAGCCAAGGCAGGCTGAATTTGGGAACTTCATGAACTGGAAAGCCCAGGTTGATTGTAAACCTCCCCTGCTTTGCCTTCCCCCTCTGGAAAGACACAAACTCCAAGGAAGGTTGCCATCAGTGCTGCAGAAAGGGCCTGTTTGCTCCTAGCTTCCCTGTGCCAGGATGCCACTCATGGTGCATTTGTGTCCAGCCTGCAGTATTTGGTAGGCAGCAAATGAGTGTTCAGAGTCCATTCAATCCCAGAAATGGTACAGAATAAACAGGCACAGAGACTATCCTCTCCTACCCACTTACCCTTTTCTTAGCTTAATTAAAAACAACAACAACCACAACCCAGGAACGGTATTTAATAGCTAGGCTTATGTGTCTTTCCTGGTCTATAGGGTCATCAGGAATGCTTTAGAGTTGGCTTGTCTACTTTTTGATTCTGCCAAAGTACCTGTCATATTGTGCAGCTTCTGCCTGGGATATGTGATTGTCTGCACTAGCACAGCAAAGGTGTTGCAATCGGGAAGCTGAGTGTGTGCTGCAGCTATAGACTTATTTAGGCAGCATGGAGAAAGAGAGAGACCAAATGAGGAGGAGGGATGGAAGAGAGAGAGAAAAAATGGACCACTTGTTTTCTTCTGGGACTGTCTGTGGTAGTAATTTGAGTCTCATGAAGGCCTAGCAAAACTTTTAAGAAGTGAATAGCTCAAAAAATAAAGCTCAAATCATTAGCAGAGTTGTCCAGATAATTTGTACTGTATGTTCCCAGTACTTCACATAGTTCTTTCAGTAGTCTTAAAAGCAGCTCCAGGAACTAGATTACTTTTATTTCCATATAATAGGTGAGAGATGAGGTTGGTGGTGACATGCCTAAGGGAGCTAATGAGTTCATGACAGTTCTGTACCAGGACTCTGCTTGACAAACGTCTGACAGCTTTTGCCAATCAGTCACTTTTCAGACGTGCAAGGCTAGCAATTTACAGAATAACCTACACATCTGGAAAGCTTTATGATGAAGAAGGCCAATTTCTGGGTTGGTTTCCAAGTTGATATGTCTCACAGAAATAAGTTATTAATGACTAGGACACAACTATTCGAATATTTAAAAAACATGAGTGAGAATGATAATAGCAAATGAAACAAATTTATTTCTGATGATGTTAGAGTGAAACATATGCCAGTTACCACTTGATAGCTCAATCATCTGATGACTGTATAAATGAATTAGAACAATTAACCAAAACTTCCTCAAGTCAACTGTGATTCCTTATAATCTAATGGCCATATTCATTACATTTTCTTAACAATGTCTACAGTGTCCTTTACTTTCTAGGGCAATCTGCTTTTCTCTCTCTCTCTTTCTCTCTCTCTCTCTCTCTCTCTCTCTCTCTCTCTCTCTCTCTCTCTCTCTCTCTCTCTCTCTCTCTCTTTCTTTCTTTTTATTAATCTATTTTACAGATTTGGGATTGCTGGTGTTTTCCCATCCAGGTTTTGAATATATCTAAACTTGCATAGCATTTTTGAAATCAGCCAAGGTGAATTAAGTGTTGCCATTTAGTTTACTTTTAGGTAATTTCAATTCTAGTTAACAATGGAGGAAACATAGTTATTTGGAAAATCCACCATAGCATTACTATATTTGTACATAGGAGCAAAACTGACTCAGCCACCAATACTAACCATTTTCCTAGCAGTGAACTCGGGATCACATGAACCTGGCACCAAATTGCTTTCTAGTCACACCCTCATTCTATGAAATGTCCATGCCACACCCTTAGCATTTATTTTGAGGCATGATCTCATGTTACCTGGAACTTCCTCATGAAAGTATTTCCATTGTTACCGCTTTTCCTATTTGGGAAGAACAACATTTTAGCTATCATACCAATTCTGCCTCATATGAAAATGTATGGGAAGATTTATATTGGCCAAAAATCTAGGGCCAGATTTGAAAATAAATAGTATATCGCACACCCCTTCCTCCTTGGCATGGCAGGTATGGAAATAGGAAAGCAAGAATATCGTTTGCTTGAATATACATTTTCTTTTTTATTCTAGTAATCTTTGGACCAGCAGGTCTTGCATTGCTTCAAAAACTTGCAAAACTTGTTCCAGAGTTCATGATGAATTAATCATAACAAACAAATCATAGATTTATTAGCATCACCTACAAATCTCTAAACAACTAGAGCAGGGGAAGATGAGTGCAGTAGGATCTTATTGCCAACTGAGTTTGATGCCCTTTGAGAATCCTTGAGTTTCTGCAGTGAAAGCTGATGAACAGTAGATTTGGAATGGAGCCTAAGACTGTCACAGGCCATGGGAACCATACCAAATTACTATCTGTATTTCTTTAGTCAAGGTGATTTGCTTGCGAAGTAGAGTATCCTTTCCAGCTGGGATGCTCTTATACTGTACATCCCCTAGTGTGGATTCTTTAAATATAAAGGAAACATGACAGAGGCCAGTTGTTCTGCTAGTGCCATCTCTGCTTGTGGGCAAGTCAGATTTTTCTCAGATTGTATTAGAAGCAGCTGCTTGGACATCCATCATGTTTCACTGAGTCGACAGGAACCTGGCCTACTTTAAATGCTATGGTCTCCTCTGAGCAATCTTCATTTACTTTACAGCCCTCCTCAAAGAAAATGTCAAAAATATTTTTTTAAAGACTGCTTTATATAGCCTATGATGGAGATGAGGATGATTTGAGATCAGATAATTTAGATGCATAAAAATATGATTAGCTTATCAAGTGTAAGACCAAAAACCACATCAAATTTGTCAAGAAATGAGGTTCCCAAGTAGCTGCATATTTTTTCTGGTTAGAAGATCAGCAAATTGTCGCCTTGTGCATGCCTAACAATGGTTTTTTTTTATAAACACGTTTATGTTGTAATTATACAATTCTATGTATATATAGGAAGTTTTAAATATATCCTTGTCTAATAAGTTGCAATATATTCCTATGCTGTGCTATATACACAAAGCACCCACAAAGTACCAAGAGAGAAATGCTGATTAAAATGGCTGGTGATTGCAGAAGACATACTGAATGATGTGAGCAACTTCTTCTGACAGAATATCTATTCTTTCCGCTATTACTGGACAAACAAAATCTTGTTCATTTAATTTCCCCCCCCCCAACTTTGCTCCATTTTGAGCAAAGCTTCAACTGCTGAATTTGTGTTTGTCATGTAGCTAAAGTTCTGTCCTAGTACAAAATGCAGAAGGCTCAGTGGGGGGTGGGGGGCGGGAATAGCAATCCTAAAAGAAGTGGAAACAAAACTGCTCATAGGATTACAGTAGCTTTTTGACTTCAGAAGGTAGATATGAGAAAGGAAGATTAAAACATTGGAAGTCTTTCTCTACTCCTGTACTGATTCTTGTAGATATTTGATCTTTGTAGGAATAAACAACTTGCTCTGGCTGATTTTCTTATCTGGCTATTCTGTTGCAGAGTATGGGATATACCCAACTTAAGACTCTTCCTCAGTGTTGGACGTATGTCCTGACCAGTGAGTATGATAGCTAATTGGAAGTTGAAGATCAAAAATATATGGAAGGCATCCAATTGGAAAAGTTGGCATTTGTCTGATGGACCTACTATACTTGTCTGGGGAACATCAACATATTTTTTATCTTAAAGTTACCTCTCTCGCATTGTTGTAGTTATCCAAGGGTTGTATTTTGATATCTTCAAAATATAGTTTTGAGCAAATAATGAGCATCACATAACCTGATAGCAACATCTTTCACTTCTATGAAGCTGAACATTAAGTGAGATGAAACAATCAGTGCTCAATAGACTTTTGGCTCTACTCTTCCCGGAGAATAGTATGCATTACATTTAAAGTATTTCTTCAGCTTCCTTCCCAATCTTATGTTGGATTAAGGGAGGTATGAGTAGAGTATAAGAAGCTGAAGGGAGGTATGAGTAGGGTTGATTAAACTGAACACCAGTAAGCTCCAAGCACCTCAAGTAGTTTCCATTGAAATCAAATGGAGCAGCGATTGCTAATGAATGCTTACTCAAGTTACCAAGACGTGAGGCTAAATTGTTTACTCTAAAGCAAGTTTTTTTGGGTATATTGTTGCAATTTGATCCAACTAGCATAGAAATACTTTGTTTGAGGAAGAGGTACAGCCTATAAAAGCTTAACATAGCTGTGGTAAAATCACAGTGAGGGATTGTTGAGAAAGCTAAGGGTGGGGAGCAATCTCTGGGTTAGATCAAATGCACTGAAGAGAGTCATGTTTTCTTCGCAAATATATCTTCTGTATTTGTACCTTTGATAGTAGGGACTGCATGATTCTCTTCCAGTTCTATCTCTTATGTCTGCAGCCAAAGGTAAACACAAAACAATAGCAAAAGTACCTTCAGGTGTATGTATGGGAATAATCATGTTAACAGGGATCTGGCTGTGGGATCATAGTCCAACTGGTTTGAAGCCTCTTCTTTTTATCATTAATTTTAAAGCTGTGTGTGTCATTGAGGTTTCCCCCCCCCCCATCAATCATGTGTCCCTACTATAAGGTATAGTAACTCCATAGGTGCATTAGCCATGTCTCACTTGGAGAAATCCGTACTAAGCAGACTCACTTGGTGCCCATTTTGCAATCCCTTCTCTGTGAAGTTCTTTATTTCCCCAGGCATTTGACTATTTATAACTTGGAATATCTGTAACTCTTTAAGTGACTGTCAGTTGTGTATTGATTGTAATCCCAAACTATGCAATGGAGCTCTTGTTAGCATTTAAAGCACATACACCCCCCCCCTTTTGGCCTTCATTATTAAAGGCTAGTTTTAAGAAATAAATAGATACTAGTGGTTTCTGCAGGACCTATGAAGCAAGGCAATAAAAATATCCTGTTCCTTTAAGACTGATACTTCTGAAACAACCTACTTTTGTTGGAAAATTGATGCAAGCTTATAATTATGCTGTATGTCTGCACCTGGGGTGGGTTCACACAAGACATTAAATCATAACCAAAAGCACCACTGCGTGATTTAGCATGATGGTGGCCTCAATACATACTGAATTCAGCAGGATTTACTCTAAGATAAGTGTGTGTGTGTGTGTGTGTGTGTGTGTGTATAGAATTTCAGCCTAAATTCATTAAGATGCACATAAGATGTTATAAGACAAAGGTCAAAGTAAGTCATTGTCTCCTTATCTCTGTATTAAGAAATACTTGTATTGATGAATTTCAGGTTATAGTGAAGCAGTGAAGAAATAATGTGATGTAATAAATGGAAGGCTTGTATTTTGAACGGGTAGATCACTTAATTTTAATCATTGGCCATGTTCTTACGATCATTAGCTACAAACAACTATGGTTTATTCAATATCATTGTCTAAGTTCTCCTGATACAGAAGCATATAACCTTACTATACCGGGTGTGTTTGCATATTATGCTGTAATTAGTAGGCTAGTTTGTAGTTGACTGTATTGTTTGAACCAGGCATTCATTAGGTATTGCTCACTATCTCTGCATTTTGGTTTAATACAGGATAGTATTGAGCATTCAATTAGGAAAAGTCGATGTTTATTTTCCATAATTTGTTAGGACAAGGCAAACATAAAAGGTGACATTAAATATAATGGGGAAATCAGAAGTTATTTATAAAATCCTTTTTATAGGTATTATGGGAGGAACAGCTGCTGCCAAGCAAAGCAAGTAGGGATTTGTGAGGTAGATCAAAAACCTGACTTCACAGAAGATGTTTATTAAGGCAGAGGTCTCCAACCATTGCAACTTTAAGTCTGAAGGACTTCAACTCCCAGAATTCTCCAGCCAGCAAAGCTGGCTGGAGAAGTCTGAGAACTGAAGTCCTTCAGACTTAAAGTTGCAAAGGTTGGAGACCCCTGTATTAAGGTTTATGTACCTCTAATGCCTCATTTTCCTTGAATGATAGTGCCGATACTTAAGACATTTATTATAAAATTAACTCACCTCCTTGATGAAATTGTCAGTAGATGCAGATAACCGTCATCACAGAAAAGGAAGAATTATTGCACAATAATTACACAACATCTTTGGAACTGCTAGGAACCCTTCTGGAAGCACTTTAGTACTACTTCCAGCTCTGCTGGGGTTCACTGGCTAGCATTACTTTTTAATCTCCTATCCCTTCATGAGTTTAGCATGGCTTACAGCAAGAGCACATTCATTTTAAAAATCCATGAAGTTCTGTTGAGCATATCAGTGCCATCTCTTCATGGGCTCCTCCTGCATTTTTAATAGCTCTCTAGCATGAAAATTCAGAGCAGGTGAAACATTGCCTTAATGATACATGAAACCAATAAAGCATTTAATGAAAATGTTGTTGTGACTTAACATAGAGAGCCCTAGATTCATTTTTACTCTAGTCCCGGGATGGCGAACCTATGGCACACGTGCCAAAGGTGACACGCGGAGCCATTTGTCAGGGCACCCGAGCGTTGCCCTGTCAGCTGGCCAGCGGGCATGTGCGCACTGGCCAGCTGAATTCAGCTTTTTTTAAAGCCATTTTTCTCCCTCCCCAGGCTCCAGAGGCTTTATAGGAGCCTGGGAGGGCGAAATCAGCCCACCCCAACCCAGGGCCCTCTGGAGGCTTCAGGAGCTTTCCTGAAGCCTTGAGTGCAAAAAAATGGCCCTATGGGCAAACCATAAGTTTGGGAATGGACCTCTGGAGCCTTCTGGAGCTTTCAGGGACCTTCAGGAGGCTTCTCTGAAGGCTCCGGAGGACTAAAAACGACCCAATGAGAAAACCGGAAGTGCGTTCCTGAACTTCCGGTTTGCCCGTAGGGGTGGTTTTTTTGGTGCTCCGGAGGTTTATGCAGGGGTGTGTGTGTCACACATTGCATTATGGGTGCGGCACGCCTGCGCATAACCCCCCTATGCTCCCCCTGCTTATGGCACACGAGCCAAAAAAGGTTCACCCTCACTGCTCTAGTCATTCTTGAGCATCTTTTTGTCTGCAGGGGCACTACTGGAAGGACTAGGAAGACTACTTTTTTTCTGAGTGAGAATGGAAATGCTTCTCCTGTTAATCAGAGCCTCTAGAAAGCCCTCTAAAATGGGTCTGCCTTTCTGCATGATTTACTACATGATTTACTCTCTTTCTGAATTAATGGCCTGACCTTGATACTTTCTGGTCAGAAATGATGCTCAGAACAGTGACTCATTTGGAAATATAATTAGTGGGACAAAAGTAATTGTCTCTTTAAATCTCAAGACTGATGTAAAAATTATGAGAATGATCTCCAATGTTGATTCAGAAAACCAGAATAAAAAATTATTAGAAGTCTAGGATTCACTGGCCTCTTAACCAACTAAAAGAATTGTTTCCATCTAACCTTTTTCTGTGAATAGTCATTCAAAACAATAGTTATGAAATAAGGATTAAAAATTTTAAAGTAGGAATTGGAACACCTCAGAATAATATTTTTGGTTTTTAGTTTTGTCCAGTTGGGCCCTTCAATCTCATTCTTGAAAATAAAAGATCAAGTAGTAAATCTGAAGTTAACCAGATCTACCTTAGATTGCAGATCAAGTAACAGAATGGAAAGTTTTTTCATCCCAGGAAGTCTTCATATATAGCAAAATAACTAAACAAAGAGCCTAGCCTTTTGCCTAGAACGTTCACTTCCTGTATGGATACACATACAGTGTGTGGAGATTTTTAAATGAAGAAGAATTTGATCGTGAGTTCCTTATTACAATCCATCATCGCATAGTCAAGAAATACTAGACTTCAATTATTTGTGAAAAATAGCCATAATTTGAATTATGTATCTGAACAACTGTTTTTATCTTTATGGCTTTTTTAAATATGTCATTTTAGCACTGATATAAAAGACATTTGGATTCCCAATTTTTAGGCTCACAAAAAGCTATGCTACTATTGATTCAATATTTATTGATCATATTTATATGGCCACCCTTCTCACAGAACATGATTCTGGGTGATGTACAATAAAAATATTTATACAAATAGATTTAGTACGGAATCTGCAATATAAATCTGATATCTATACTTTTTAGTATAGACCAGGGGTCTGCAAAGTTGGCTCTTTTAAGACTGGTGGACTTCAACTCCCAGAATTCCCCAGCCAGCAAACCTGGTTTACCCCCGTACCATTTACTATGCTTCTCCATATCTTTCTATCCTTACAATCATTACTTGCATTCTTTCCATATATAACTTCATACATTACTTTTGGTTCTTTAAATTTCTTTTTGAGATCGTAAGTTCCTTCTCATCAAGCATTATTAGTCTTCCCCTTCTTTTCAGCCATTCATTCTTCCTGCATATATCTTCTTTTGTGATTTCATCTGTTTTCATGATTTAAATGATCAAGCCATCTCAATCAATGCATTTTGTTCTACTCACTCACCTATGTATTCAACCCATGGATTCTTCACCTGCTCTTTTCTTGTTTCTTCACACATATTTCTTAAATAACCCATTCCCACTACATCTGGATGTGAGAGCAATCTATCACCCCATTGATCATTCAAGTTAATTTGACTGATCCCATTGCATCCAACTTTACATTTTCCTGTCATAACAACATTGACTTTCATACTATACAATTGGCAAGGACATGTTTTTATATACAGCTATTTTTGCTCCTCTGACATTCATTCCCTGAAACAGACTACATAGTACTATATTTCCATGCATATTGCCTTATCCTACAATTTCTCCATCAATTTCCCATCTTCAGTAATAATTTCAGAAAGTATCCCCTTTATTCTCATTCATACTTTTATCATAAGGAGCTATCATTTCAACTCCATAGTCATACAAAGCATTCTATAATTCATGCTTATTCACTATCATACACTTTCTCCAAACCAATGTATAATAAACTTTTCCATTTGTACTTAATCAAAATTTAAATAAACATCATTATTTTTATTATTATTATTATTATTTTTATTAAATTTATACCCCGCCCTTCTCCTTGTTAGGACCCAGGGCGGCGCACAGGCATCTTAAAAACACAAAATACAATAAATATCAATTAAAATGTAATTAAATTCATTAACCCGTGCTAAAAACCCAATATTAAAAACCCTACCAAATTACAAATTTCCTTAAAAAGTCAGAAACGGGGGGCTATCCTAGGCTGGCTTGTTGGAATAAGTACGTCTTAAGACGTTGGCGGAAGAGGCGGAGGTCCGAGATAGTGCGAAGGTCGGGGGGTAGGTCGTTCCAGAGGGCCGGGCCCGCCACAGAGAAGGCCCTTCCTCTGGGTGTCGCCAACCGACATTGCCCGGCCGACGGCACCCGAAGAAGACCCTCTCTGTGGGAGCGGATCGGGCGAAGGGATGTATGGGGCAGGAGGCGGTCTCGTATATAGCTAGGCCCCGAGCCATGGAGCGATTTAAAGATGGTCATCAGTACCTTGAAGCGCACTCGAAAGGCCACAGGCAGCCAGTGCAGCTCGCGCAGGAGAGGTGTTACGTGGGTTTGCCTTGGGGCACCCATAATCACCCGCGCGGCCGCATTCTGTACTAACTGTAGCTTTCGAGTGCACCTCAAGGGAAGCCCCATGTAGAGAGCGTTACAGTAATCCAGCCGGGACGTCACAAGTGCTTGAGTGACTGTGCGAAGGGCTCCCCGGTCCAGTAAGGGGCGCAACTGGCGTATTAGGCGTACCTGATAGAACGCCCCCCTGGCCACGGCTGCCACATGGTCCTCCATGGACAGCCGGGAATCCAGGAGGACGCCCAAGTTGCGCGCCCTCTCCACGGGGGCCAGTTGTTCGCCCCCAATGGCCAGAGTTGGACTTATCTGGCTGAATCATCCCAGACACATTTAACAAGCTCACTCATAGGATAATTATTATTCTAAAATAAATTGTATATAAATAAGACAGTTTGTCCAAGCAGTGACGCACATATTGCTATATTCACACTAATTCTAAACTGGCTCTCTTCTTTCTAAGTGTATACAATGAATGGAATTTGGGATTGCATTCTCAATACATCTGTAAGATCCCAGACTGGTTTAGATTCAGTAGATAATTATTTTATATAGGCAAAGAAAATTGAGAATAGAAGAAAGGGGTTATTCCTTGTCACATCTGGAAGTATATAATTTTCTCTAATAAATGCAAAGCAATTAACAAACATTCACTAAAGAAACATAATTAATAAAGATGCCTTACATCTTTGTCCAGTTTAGGTTTTGCACTTCTAAAATTCTATCAAATAGATCAGGGATCTCCAACTTTTGCAACTTTAAGTCTGAAGGACTTAATTCTGGGAGCTGAAGTCCTTCAGACTTAAAGTTGCAAAGGTTGGAGACCCCTGAAATAGATAACAGGGATCTATGAAATGATATTGCTATCTTGAAGAATATCAAGATACAAAATACAAGATACTGCTCTGAGTTAAGGCTCCATTAGCTAAATAAAAATAATGGCTGTTAAGTAGGTAAGAATAAAAATGTTAACTTGTTGCAGTGTACCAGACTATTTAGTGAGAAGTTCTTTTGTTCCCTAGCAAAGTTTTCATGTTGAATCCTTTCAGTTTTGTTCCCATAATCAATACATTTTTGCTTTTCTTAAAAAAACACTAATTATGAAACACATGGATTTACTGGAGAAAATCAGTAAGTAAGTATTTAATAACTGTAATTTTGATTGATTGAATCGTTTCCCCGTTTGATATTATTGAGAATAAATTCAGCAGTGCCATTTAAAAGAGAATGAAATTGATATGTGCTATTTTGAGTCAATTAATCACCATTGTCTTGACTAACAGTGCAGTAAGGTACAACTACATTTTGTACATTCACAAAAATCTTAGATAGTTTAGGAAAAGTCCTGCAGGATTTATTCATGATAGATCTGCAAAAAATGTGAGACACGGACCTTCAAGGGAAGGAAAACTAATAGATTTGGAGTCTGGAATATGCTTCTCAAAATTCTTTTAGGAAAAACAAGAGTTCCACTAGGGAAAACTAGAAATATATATTTTTCAGTTTTAAGAAGCTGTTGTGTGAAAATATCTTCTCAGCTTTTTAGAAAGATTATATTCCTCCATCTATGCTAATTCTTGCAATGGCAACTTCTGTTGTATTTCGTGGAAGTTCAAATAATAACTCAAAAGGAGTTAAATATGCTTGTATAATGTGCTCCTATGCGGAGTTTGATGTCCCCAAACCTATTAATCTAAATATGACTACCTAATTCTCAATTTGCTGGAAAGATAGATGCATAAACTCTTAAAATTAGTGAGACGAACTATCTGATAAATCTGACACTGAAGTTCACTTGAAATGCACTTGTTGTTAATTACTATTAAGTTCCACTTTAGCATTTGAGACAGCCCCTCTAAAATGTTCACACTGTGTAAAATCTCTTGCTAGTCTGCAGTCTTTTTTATGAAATTGCTATGTTGGTTTAGCTACAGTAGAATACTTATTATAGAATTAAGAATAATTAGAGCCAAACTACAAGTGGGAAAATGCATCTTGTAAATTGTTGGTGTCTTGAAAAATCAGTTCAACTCCTCAGTTATCTTTATTATTAACACTATGCTGATAAGGGAATTGGGATTCCCACCCACCCCGCCTTATGAGTGTTAAGTCAGACCCCTTTTAGGCATACATTTTTGTAACTTTGCCCCAAGGCACTTAAAAATCCACTCCAAGGTGTTGATAAGAGTTAGGAAAAGTTAGTGACTTTTTTCTATAGTACTGGCATTACGCCAACTATCTCTAATTTGTAATATATTTTAGGCACATGTAAAACCACCCAGATGTTGAGATCAATTTTGTTTATTCAGATGCTGTAATAAATTAGTACACATTCAGGATCATATAGATCAGTGGTTCTCAACCTTTTCTTCACTATGGATCCCCTTTAAATACCTTTTGTGGCCGCAGACTATGACCACGGACCACCCAGACGTAACTCAAAATTTAAATCATAACATTTCTTCAAGCTTTTATGGACCCCCTGTGACAACATTGTGGTCTCCGCAGGAGTCTGGGTACCGCAGGTTGAGAACTACTGATGTAGATGATATCTTGCATTAACACGAATAAACCATGCTCATGTGGTTTTTCTTTTCCCCACTCTGCTATTCAGAGATCAATGAGAAAATCAGGTCTCTGGGTCTAGGAAAAGAAGATTGTAGTTATTATAAGGCAAGGTAAAAAAGTTTGGTGACTGAAGAAACTGGCATTACTGAACATTTGAAGAAAGCAAATAGCAAAAGCTTGTAGCAAACTGGAGGGAAAGACCAAGTGTCTTGGTCCTTGTCCTTCACACTTATAAAGAAACTAAAATGAGCCATGAAGAAGCTGCTGCTTGTATGACTAGCAAAGTGGAACAATGGAGGCATCATCATTACCATTACCATCATCATCATCATCACCACCACCACCACCACCATCATTCTAACCATTGTCAATCAACTGATGAAGGGCTCTTCTGAATGTTTCCAACCAAATGGTCTTGAGCATTCTTTTGCCAGTTGGGCCCACAACACTAGCTGATGTCATCACTCTATCTTGTTTTATGCCTCTTTTATGTATGTTTTTTTTAATCAAGTAGAATCCATTCTATGACTGCTTTAGTCCACCCGCCATCAGTTTTTCTTGCTATGTGACCAACCCATTTCCATTTCAATTCTTTTACTTTTTTGATGACTTCATCTTTTTGTTTGTTCTCTAATCCATGTATAGGTCTTTCCATCTTGTCTTGTGAGGCTGAGCATGTGTCTTTCCAGGGCTCTTTGTACCACTCGTAGCTTTTGTACTGACTGTGAGGTCAGTGTCCATGTTCCACTGGCATAGAACAGTTAGCACACCCTGATCGAAAACTTTTCTCTTCAGGCATAGCAGGAGATTATTCTTGAAAAATGTGCTAATGTAGGAATACTGAACATTTTCTGAATGTTCATGGCTGTTGGGAGGAATACAGCATCTCTTTGATCCTTTGCTCAACATAAAGAAGGCTAATATCAAGTACTTTGATGCTGTAACAGTAATATTTATATTATAGTCAAGGTATATAAATAATATATTGTCTACAGAAGCATTTGTATAGTTGCCCATCTTAAAACCGACTCTGGAAAGCTTGCAACCAATAGAACAATCATAAAACAAACAAAACCACCATATATGTGCATATTATATGAAATCAAAGAAATCAAAGAAATTTTGAAGAAGATAAATTAGTAACCCTTTCAACAGCAGAATGGCTATGATTTCAGGCATGTTTGAATCCCACACCTACAACTAGCAATATTGTTTTGAAGCAGAAAGTTCCAATAGTTGGAAGGATAAAACCAGGTATACTCTCTCTAATTATACTTCTTTTCTAGTTTTTGATTGCAAATAATTGCCTTGGTGTATGCAATCTCAGATCAAAATCAATCCTTATCTTTACAAATTCCTGCAGTTACTCAATGATGTTCCTCAATTTGGCATGGCCAGGAGAGCTATAGGGTTTCTTTTGCATAATTAAAGCATTCTTGCCTAATATATTAATCATTCTTATGTAGAACAGCATCTTCTGACTTACTGTAAATTGTTAATCACAGTGGATTTCCAATGTATTTGCATATGTTTTCTGTTTCCTTGTCCTGTGATGCAAATGGGAAAAATCTAGTTATTGTAGAAGGTTTTCACTGTAATTTTCTGTCTTGGAGAAAACGAGGAATCAAGCTGGGTAGTTTGTCTCTACTTGATGCCTTTCATGTGTGTTGGATTTCAATTCCAATTATTCCCATCAATTACAGCCTCTAGTTGGGAATTTACAATTGTCATCCAAGTTCTAAAGCACTCTTTCCCAAACCTGGGTAAATTACTCCAAATTGGGCAAAAATGATTTTTCTTTGGGTAATGACCCACAAGCTCCATTATCCAATTATGACAGGAACACTTAAATTAACTTTAAGTATTTTACCTATCTTTGATAAAAAGGACTTTCTGATAAGCAGTTTACGATAACAAAGGAAAATGTAGAAGTATCGTGCTAGGATATATGATCCTAGAAAAGGTTACAATACAGAAATTGTATTCATGCAATAGCATTAATAATAATAAATCAGAATTAATCTGATTAATATCTTTTATATAATATAAATTATTGTAATAACCTGTATATTTTTTTAAAAAAAGTAATGGATGCTTTTTCTTTGCTGCTAATAACCACTTCTGTTTTCCTCCTAAACTTTGCTTTTTAATATAGTACATCTTTTTCTTATGTATAAACATTTTGAGGTTTGTTGTGAACAATGAAATCATTTTGTAAAAAACTCTTAATTCTATTGGCAAAGGCAATGTTTTTTTAACCTGGTGTCCTGCTGGAGCTGCATGTGGATTATGGAAACCACAATCTAACACATCTGGAAAACACCAGATATTTTTTTGGGGGGGGGAGGAGAAATGGGCATTTGCAGGCAGCAAATTTCTACCAAGTGGAAACATTGCCGGAGCTGTAAAGCTAGGGTTTGTGGATTTTGCATGTAGCACTCTATGGTATGAATAGAATAGAATAGAATAGAATTCCTTATTGGCCAAATGTGATTGGACACACAAGGAATTTGTCTTTGATGCATATGCTCTCAGTGTAAGGAGAATAAAATACATTCATCAAGAATCATAAGATACAACACTTAGTGATAGTCAAGGTTACTAATAAGCTATCAAATCGTACTAGTAAACAAATAAAACAATATAAATTGAAAGATACAACCAACATGGTCATAGTCATAAGTGGGGAGAGATAGATACTAGCAAGGAAGAGAATAATAATAATAGTAAGTAAACTATTAGTAAACTATTTGACAGTGTTGTGGGAATTAGTTGTTAAGCAGAGTGATGGCATAATAATGTTAAGGCTGTCACATTTCTCCAGAATTTAAGACCAGGAAATAGAGAACAAACGTTTGAAAAAATAAATAAAGCCATTATTTGGAACAAGTAAAACTCCCTTGAGCAAAAGTCCCGCTTTCTAGAGTGAGCTCTGTTTCCTACTGCAGCTGGATTATGATTGGAGGAAAAGAGGGGGGGAGGCAGGCACCCCCCCTACTCCCCTCCCTTTCCCTCCCCCCCCCCCCATGAAAGTATGGAGTCGAGTTTCCTTCTTGCTATGTCATGAATGGGGGAAGCCAGGGAGGGAGTGCTTTTTTTGCATGGGGCTTGGCTTGTCACCAAATGTTTACGGAAGGAAAGAAAGAGTTGCAGGCTGCCAAGGAGGGACCCCTGCAGACTGAAATGAAGGGGAAACAAGGGAGGGTGAGAGGCTTCACTCTGTTCCAAAACAGCAATAGAGCTGCTACTGTGGGAAAGAAAGCATGCTGCCAAGCCTCAAATGAAGGGGTGACCACGTGGGTGTCTGAGAACAGGGTTTAGTAGTGTCCCCCCCTCTTGAGCTCTTACCCTATTTCTCAACAATAGTCCTGCCAGCAGAGTTTTGCTGAGCCACCAGCTTCCCCTTTCCAAAGCCTGTTTCTAGAAGGTCTGTTCCCCCCCCCTCCCCCAGGAAAAATAGGTTGTTTTCGGAAGCTTTTTTTAAAAAATCAACCATTTTTCTATCCTGAAGTTTGTAACAAAGACAGATTTTTTTTCTTTTATGTACACTGAGACCATATGCACCAAAGACAAATTCCTTGTGTGTCCAATCACATTTGGCCAATAAAGAATTCTCTCTCTCTCTCTATTTCACATTGCCTGGCTCTACTCCAGGGGGGAAGACCTTTAGATCAGAGATGAGAAGCGTGTGAATGTCCAGATATTGTTGACCTGCAACTCCCATGATCCTGTTCCATTGAACAATCTACTATGGACCCTGAAAGGAATAAGAATCCAGTGTCATATGGTGGAGGAGGAACTATTGTGTCCTAGGAAATGTTTCTTTCAGCAGAGATATTTATTTTTCAATTCTCTACTAAGATGGATTTAAATGGTTTTATTTTTTCATTCAGAATCTTGTATACTTTGGGGACAACTTGGTACTGAAAAGGCTGAGCGTAGCGTAAAACCATTAAAGGTAAAGCTGGTAATTTAAAAAAATCCAAACCAATATGCTAATTATGTTTCTGGACATTCATTTAGAAGTCTAGTTTAAACAAGTAGTTTTGTGGTAGGAAAATTATTTTAAGGATAATTCTTGAAATACATCTGAACATTCTATACTAACATAAAACTATATATGGCTTTCTTAAACTCAGATTTATTCATAAAGTGAAACTCTTTCCCAGTTTTCAAAAAGAAATAATAAAAGAAGAAGCTACTTTCAGCTGGAAGTAAACTTCCAGAACTAGTATATGATCCAACAGGAGACAAACTTTTCAACTGATGTGACAGGGATGAAGGAGAAATTTATATGGGCAAAATAATGTTTATTCCGATGTCTGGAATGCACACAGAAGTGAACAGAAAGAATGCAATCTCCAAGTACACTGACAAACAAACAAAAAAAACAATCAGAATCATACTAAGAATGGGCAACCTATACAAAGAACAAAGCAAATGTAATCAGACTTAGGGAGCATTGCAAGAGAAACACAATGCAGGGGATGGGTTAAAAGTACATTTTCATACCCCTTCCCAAAGTATTTTTTTCATATAATCCGTAATTACTAAGATGTGTTTTGATACGCAAGCTTATATACTTGCAAAGTGTAGTCTAGCATTAACAAAGGCATCTCTAGGAGATCAAAAATTGTCACTGCTGGGTAGAATTTCTGTGATTAAAAATGAACCTTTTGCCAAGAATAATGTTTTCGTTTCAGACAATACTTGCTTGGACAACGGATATACCATTTGAACAATGGCAAAAAGCTATATGTAAATGTTTATGGCAAGGGGGAAAAAACCCAAGAGTTAAATATAAAGTGTAATAACATATAAAGGAAAGAGGAGGATTGGGTTTACCATATTTAAAATTGTATTTTTCTGCCTGTGGTTTGGTCTGGGTAAAGAAAGGATATTGCTGAGAAATAAGAGACTTTTACAGCAAGAAAGTCACAACCTGAGGTTTGGATTGCATGAGTATTTATGGTATGATAAGGATGAAGTTGGATTTTAAAATCATATTATTAGATGGACCATATTGAGAATATGGAATACAAGTAGTCGTTGACTTACAGCCTTTCGTTTAGTGATGGTTCAGTATTATAACGGCACTGAAAAAAACGAGTTATAACTGGTCCATGCACTTACATTGATCTGTGTCCCCATGGTCACATGATCAAAGTTTGGGCACTTGGCAACTGGCATGTATTTACAGTGCTTGCAGTGTTCTGAGGTCATGTGATCACTATTTGCCACTTTTCTAGTTCCCTTTTGCAAATGGGGGAAGCCAAATTCACTTAACAACCATGTGATTCAGTTAACAAGCAGAATATAAAAG
This sequence comes from Rhabdophis nuchalis, assembly GCA_039707465.1. NCBI lineage: Eukaryota > Metazoa > Chordata > Lepidosauria > Squamata > Natricidae > Rhabdophis > Rhabdophis nuchalis. Next base: position 91,781,152 of record CM077648.1, on the reverse strand, counting down.
GTTAAAAAATTAGGTGCACCTCAGTTAACCATCTTGGGTTATTTTCTAGTCCCAATTGTGGTCATAGGTTGAGGACTATCTGTATCTGTATAACAATTTTTATTGATTTTACAATTTTATAATAGGAAAGGGGTGTGTAGGGTATTTAACAAATATTTTAGAGCTTCCATGTCAGGGTTGGTAACCTCCCCCGAGACTTCATACAAAATAATTTCAATAAAAGGTGGAAAGAAATACATACATTTCATATCATAAATTCCATGCATTCAATCATTTGTTTGTGTTAACATCCATGTAGGAGTTACAATACAAATAAAAAAATCATTTTTGTGATCTTAGCCTCTTTGCTATTGTTTCTTCTTCTTCCTTACCGCCGGTGGGTGGAGCCATGGCCCCTCCCGTTCCCCCATCTTTGTCCCCCAGGGTTGAGGCGTGTTTTTTAAGAAAGGCCTCCGCCTCTTCTACTATTTTAATTCTGGCTCTGCCTCCCTCCCAGAACACCAACATTCCTTCTGGCATTAACCATTTGAACCACACCCCTTTTTTATATAATTTTTTTGATAAGAAGGAATATTTCCTTCTTATTTCTCGAATTTTTTTAGGGATCTGTTTCAATATGGCAATCTCTTTTTGTTGGTATATCAAAGGTCCTCCCCTCTGCGCTCTCAGAATCTCATCCCTTGTTGATCTTTTTACAAATTTAATATGAATCTCTCTGGGTACATTATTTATTCTGGCATATGCTGAATTGATTCTATAAATCAGGTCTCTATCCCCCCAAATATGTTCTTTATTCTTTTTAGTGTATTCTGCTAAGATCATGCTCATTAAATCTTTTAATGACTCTGGAACGTTTTGAAAACTTAAAAAAAAGACATTTTTTCAAAATCCATTCTTGACATATGACCAGTAATATCTGCAATATCTTTCTGAACTTCCTTCATCTCTTCCCTCATCTCAACTGCCCCTCCCTCCAACCCATCCATTTTTTGTTTATTTTCTGTTATAGCTCTTTGTGCCTCCAGTAATTCCAATTTTGTGCTTATATTGTCTTTCTGGATCTCTCTTATTTCTTTCATTATGCTTTGTAGCATCTCCTCTATTGTTGGTGGAGTGTCCTCTCCTGATGTTTCTTTCTAGAGCATTATAGAAATTTTTTCCTGCTGTAGGGATGGGATGGCCTTTGTAGAGGGTGGAGCGGAAAGTGATTTCCCCATCGGAGGTTTTTTCGCTGCCATTGTTAAAGTTTTAAGTTCTTGTGACAAAAGATGGCGCCGAAGGGCAGTCAGTCAGTGAAGTCCGAGAGAAGGAAAAGTCCGTATCAAAGTTCAAAATTTTGTACTGTTTAAAATCCAGAAAAACAATTGTATCATCCAATCTATCTAAAAAAAAAAGAGTAAAAAGGCTCGCAATGGGAGAAACACCGAGAGTCGCTTGGGTGGCTTTGATCTTGTAAAAGTGAAGGAATGTTCTCAAGTCAAAGAATGTTTATTGCTGGGAACAAAGAAGCGCCATCTTTCCGCCTCATTAGCGGCAGTGAAGAATCAGTGAAAGTTTCATTTTAACTGTGGCAAAGATCGGATACAGTTTCTTTAGCAACTCCCCATATGGTAATACATTTCCTTTTCTTTAATGTTAGTTCGGATGTTTCACTTTCTCCTCCTCCCCGATCCCGGTGGGTGTTTTAAAATGCTGCTTAATTCTGAGGGGGGGTTTCTGGCAACTCCCCCTCTAATTCTTCTTTTCAAAGAGTTGAGTGCATTAAAGTCAATAACTCACAATCTGCGCAGCTGTCCAGAGTCTCGGTGCGGTCCTCCAACTCCGGCATTTCAGCCCGTTCTCCAAACTTTCTTTGTTCCAGCACTCCTTCGGAGAGAGGGCTCTTCCCCCCGCATTCTGTCTTTCAGCTCCTGGAGCGAGATGGGCACAGCACACACCCCCTGACTGCAATCTGGGTGGGGGCTTCCCACAGCCGCTCGTACGGTGGGGGCTCTCTACAGGAGCCCCCCTGCTCCCGAAGGCATTCACCAAAAGAAGCAAGCGGCGGACGCGTCAGAAAAGACATCCGTCTCATCTGGAAACTGGAAACGATCCGGTTTAGGACTATCTGTAGATATAAACCAGTGGTGAATTGCATTTACCTTCACTACCAGTTCACTGATCGCGCATGCGCACGTTCTGTTTGCATGTGCTGAGTGCGTGTGTGCAATCCACCGCCCCTGCAACAACCAGCTGATTGTCGGGACTTTTGCAGCCGCCACACGCCTTTTGCCATAAAAACCAGTATAGAGCACGGGCAGGCGGGTGGGTGAAAAGAGCCACCATACTGGTTCTCTCTCACCTGCTCCAAGGCACTACCAGTTCAGCTGATCTGGGACGAACTGGCAGTAACCCACCTCTGATATAAACCCAGATTGTGCCTGAAAATACCTTTATGAATCTCACCTCAAGAAGCTTAGGTAGTCCTCAATTTAAAACCACTTGTTTAACAACTGTTCAAAGTTACAATGGCTCTATAAAAAGAAATTTACAATCAGTCCTCACCCTTATGATTGATGCAGTGACCCCATTCAAATCATGTGCTTAGCAACCAACATGTTCTTACAACAATTGTAGAATCCCAGCATTATGAACGAATTCATCTTTTACAACCATTCTAGGGGGCTTCCAGCAAGGAAGTCATTGGGGGGGAGCTGGATTCCCTTAATGACTGTGATTCGCTTAACAACTGTGGCAAAAATATCATAAAATTGTGTGCAATTCACTTAATGACTACTTAATCACTTAGTAATGAAAATTCTGACCCCAATTATGATCATGTCGAGATCTACCTGTATAGAAGAGAAATAGCAGGTAAAGATAAATGGTTGATGTATCAGGACCTCTTGGAAAATTAACATGACAAATTTAAAATCAAATCAGGAGGGCAATAATAGTAGAAAAATATTGTTGTCAATGGTTTTCCCATTTACAGTTACCTGAAACATTTAAAATGGAAAAAAATCTTATGGTATGGAGCAAAAAGTAAAAAATTTGAAAGAGAGGAAGAATAGGTTAAAGAATGTATGATAAAACGGGTTAAGAATTTTGGCTATAATATACAGATGGATCAAAATATGTCATTAAATTTACATTGTTGTTATCATTTCAAATAAAATCTTTCTAAATAAAAAAAAATAAAAAATGATGTGTCATTTATAAATGAAGCCATAGAAATTATCTAGAAAGTATAAAGGCACTTCAAATTTATGGTTGAAATGTGAACAACATGAAGGGATATTTTATCAGGTTTGGTGGACAAAACTAAAAAAATCTGGATTAGTCCGAAAAAAGCCATAGAAGATCATTTCAGTGTATGATCAGAGCATCAAGATTACTATATGCACAGAGATGGAAAGATATGATACTACCAACCATGGAGGTACTGTATGATTGGTAAAGTTGATAGATTTTGCTGAAATTGATAAATTAACTTCTTAAATTAGAGGGATTATCTATATCTATTTGATGACTGGACTCCTCTCATGGACATTTTGCATAAGATGAAAAAAATAAACTTATCCAACAAGATGCAGTTCAGTTGTAAGAAAAGTAAGGTTGTGCACTTAGGCAGAAAAAAACAAATTGATTGATACAGGATAGGCAGTGCAGTATCTGGCTCAACAGTAATGCCTGTGAAAGAGATCTAGGTGTCTGATGGACACCTTTTAGGTATGAGCCAGCAGTGTACTGCAGCTGCCAAAAAAACCTCCCAATGCAATTCTAGATTGCATCAATGGAAAAATAGCATCAAGATCACGGAAAGTGATAATTCTGCCTTGTATAGCACTAGTGAGACCACATCTGGAATACTGTGTTGGGTTCTGGTCACTATGATGCAAAAAAGATACTGAGACTCTAGAAAGAGTGCAGAGAAAAACAACAAAGATGATAAAGCTTCTAGAAGGTAAATTGTATGAAAAATGAGAACTAGAAATGTTTAGCTTAATAAAGGGAAAGATTAGGGGAGACTTAATAGCAGTCTTCCAATACTTGAAGGGCTGTCACAAGGAGAAATTTATTGATTTACTCTCCATAGCATCTGAGGACAAAAAGCAATGAGTGGAAGCACATCAGAGAGATCCAACCTAGAAGTAAGGAGATATTTTCTGATAGTGACAACAATCAATCAATAGAATAGCTTTCCTCCTGGAGTTATGGGTGCCCCATTACTGGAGGTTTTCAAGAAAAAAGATTGGACAATCATTTGTCCAACGTAGGATAGGGTAGTTTAAGGACTCCTGCCTTGGGCAGAGGACTTCCAAGGTCCCTTCCACTCTATAATTCTATGATTAGGATGATTAGGCAGGATAGATGATAGAAAGAAGAGTAATATGATCTAACTTTAGAAAGAGAAGTCAAAATATGTTTTTCCTGATGTGAAGAATATTGAAGGTCACTCTTTTATACTTTTTTCCTTTCTTTTACATTCTTAACTTTTTTCTTGTCTTGCTTCTTTTTTTGTGGGCTTTTTCTCTGCTTTCTTTCTTTTTCTTGCTTATTGTCTGTTAGTTTGTGTTAGATTTTACTTTTATGTTTAAAAGTTTTAATACAAATGATACTTGAGTTTACTTGGTAAATTGGAAGCTGAAGTTTTAGTATTGCAGTTAGGCTTAGATATGGAGTAGATCTAGGTTTTGTAACAATAGTTAGATTAGTCATGATTAAAATATAGATACTTAAAATGTGAATAGTGGATTTTGGAGCCAACTGAATGTATAATGATGTCAGACAATTTCTGAAGAAACTATATATTCCAGGATTGCACAATGCAAGAAACTCCGGTGCTGATAGTTACAGTACTAGTACGATAGGTACATTCTTCCTGAACCTTATTTATTTTTATTTATTTATTTTATTAAATTTATACCCCGCCCTTCTCCTAAAAAAGGACCCAGGGCGGCGCACAGGCATCATTAAAAACATACAAAATACAAAAATCCAAAATTTTTAAAAACTAATTAAATAATTCCCTGTGCTAAAAATAATAACGCTCTAAAATTTTAAAAATTTAAATTTATTATCTTCTGATTCAATATCAGAAAGGCAGATAAAAGCTTCACAATTAGGGTACTTCTTGCCAGTCTTTCAAATTAAGCCTGCTCAAGAAATAGCCACTGCAAGGATTTCATGCATGCCCCTTTATTGCTGTAGGGTAGTGTAACAGAAGGTGGCTCAGTGGCTAAGATGCTGAGTTTGTTGATCAGAAAGGTCGGCAGTTCAAAAGTTTGAATCCCTAGCGCTATGTAACGGAGTGATCTCCCGTTACTTATCCCATCTTCTGCCAACCTAGCAGTTCGAAAACACGTAAAAATGCAAGTAGAAAAATAGGAACCACCTTTGGTGGGAAGGAACAATATTCCATTCACCTTCTGTATTTAGTCATGCCAGCCGCATGACCACAGAGACGTCTTCAGACAGCAGTGGCTCTTCAGCTTTGAAACGGAAATGAGCTCTGCCCCCTAGAGTCGGGAACAACTAGCACATACCTGCGAGGGGAACCTTTACCTTTACTAGTGTAACAGAATCTTGAAAGCCTGACCAAGTTTCTTTCTGTCCCATTCAAGGCAAGGGTATTTTGAGTTTCTTTATCATCCTTACTTCAGTCCCTGGACTGTGTAATCTCTCTGTATAATGTCCCCACTTAATGGTTCTTTCCTACTTTCACCAAGTTTATGTCTAAATTTCTGAGACTTCTACATCCATTTTAGTGCTTGTTCCATAATGGAGCTTTTTGATCCCATTCCAATATCACCACTGAGAAGCTGAACCGAATTATTTCCATCTTGATTGCAGTTCCAGAATTGCAAACGTTCCCTATTGAAATGTGAAGTCCTGGAGGGGTTTGGCATGGGCATATTCCCATCGGCAGGAACTTTCATCTCACCCAATTTTCATTTTAGCCATCTTTCTTTTCCCTTCAGTGAGTTTTTTAAATTCAGTTTCTTTAATAAAGGGCTAGCTTGGAGCTGTCATGATTTCCCCCCCTCCTCATAAATATGTAATGCATAGTTTACTCCAGTAGTGGGTTTCTGCAGGCTTGCACCTACTCGCAAGAGCCGGATGGTGAAATTTAGAGAACTGGTGAGAGGGGGTTCCACCGGCGGACCCAGAAGTAAGTCTGGCCTGCCGCTGCCGGTAACTCAATGGGAAGGAAAGGAAAGAAGACAGAAAGTAAGAAAGGAAAGGAAGGAAGTAGTAGAACATGTGAGATATCTTCCACTTCTCTTTTACCACATATACAAACCCGTTCTGCTATAGGTCTTCTCTTATACCTGCCCTGGAGAAATGCTGAAGGTAGAATGTTAAATCTGGCTCTGAAGAAAGCTATTCTTTGTTTTGGGAAGATGAGGTCATTTAAATATCTTGCGGACTCCCACACATCCTGATTGATTCTGTTCCTATTGTGGAAAGGTAATCTATTTAGTTCTTCTTGGAACTCCATGTCCTTCATTCTATTCGTTACTACTTGCTTCACTTGATCAAAGTCCAGGGACATTAAAAGTACCGGTGAGAGCCCATAAGTGCCCAGCTTGTGCTCAATTACCTGATTCCAGGGGGAGGGGAAGTTGTCAATCAACACTAGTGGGGAGAGCCCCTCTGGAAAGAATTGCATTTTAAGCCAATGGATGATCAAGAAAGAAAGAAAGAAAGAAAGAAAGAAAGAAAGAAAGAAAGAAAGAAAGAAAGAAAGAAAGAAAGAAAGAAAGAAAGAAAGAAAGAAAGAAAGAAAGAAAGAGAATTTATCAACACAATTGAGCCCAAAATTGTGGTTGCTAAGCAAGAGCGTTATTAAATGAGTTTCCACCACATTTTACAAGTTGGCCACTCCCACCCTGTCACATGACTGCCAAGCCACGACCACAAAATAGGCCACACCTAGAGAGTAGGTTCTAAAAAAATTTGAAACCCACCACTGGTTTACTCCACCCACCAACCTCAGTTTCAAACATAGTGAAGCAAAGATAGGGATGGGGCATATGTGGGGTACTTGTTTTTTTTGTTTTTCCTTATTTGTGAGTTGAGGGAAGCAAAAAGACAATCCTGCCCTCCCTAACCGTTAAACTCTAGTTAATCTTTACACAATCCCTCTTAGTGTTCTGGAAGCTTCTTAGTATGGAACTCTTATATGAATCATTTGGCAAATAGTTACTTATCATTTTCTAATTTCAATTTAACTACTGACTTCCATTTTGTCTTGTATTTGGTTGCATATCTTCTTCCTCTTCTTTTTTATTGTTCACAGTTTTGATTTTAATTATATTTTCATTTTAAACGGGTATGCATTTGTAACGGATTTTTCTAAATCTTGGGATTCTTGGAAGCTGCATTGAGGACAATTGGACAGGCCCAAACTGGTTCATAAACTCTAGGGCAGTCCTTCAGACTTAAAGTTGCAAAGGTTGGAGACCCCTGCTCTAGAGGAGTGATGTTGATAATATATAGAAGATCTGACAAATTAGCCAAAATATGTTTAGCATGGCAGTTTGTTACGTTCGTAAAAAGGAGGGAGTCCAGACCAGGTTAACTCCAACAAGTGCCTTTATTTGGCAGAGAAGACAGAACTATATACAACAAATACTAAGTACGGTAGACAGGGGCTCCCGCGTTTGACAGCTATTTATACGGAGCTGTCAAACGGGGAGCCAATCAGGCTGCGGCAAAGACCGGCTTCCCGCCAGCCGCGCCTTGGCCAATCAGGCGCGACTAGCGGTTAACAGGCTTGCTACAGTCTGCTACCTAGGCTGCAATCGGCAGGCTGGAAGACCTGCGGCTGGTCGTAAGTCGAGACCAGTCGCAGGTCGAGGACACAACACAATCTTGGAAATTATTTATTTGGTCTCATATGAGAAGCAGAACACCTTCTGGTTTCAAAGGCCATAGATCTAGTATTAGGAGTTACATGGGCAAACAGACTGATGTGAACTACGGCTGGGCAGCACTTTAGATTCAATTGCTAAAAAGTGCTTCTGAGTGAGAGTGCAAATCTAAAACTAATCTAATCTCTTAAGGAAGCTGCCTTGTCCTGGTATTACATGCAATCCCAAGAAAAACATGGCTGCTGTAAAATGTTGCAAGCATTACTCTTTATCTTTTGAAGGGCAAAGTGCACACGCATCATTTCATTTACACACAGACACCCACACACCCACACCAACTACTTGGACAGGCAGGGATGGCCTTTTTGGTTGAGTTAGCATATTATGTTTTTTAGGGTTTATGACATAGCATATTACATGCAACCAGCCAATTGTGATAGCTAAACAAACCATTAGTATAATATGTGAATGCAGTCACAGAGTTTCACTTGAGTTGAAAGAGGCTTTAATTTCCTTCATATGTAGGCTTAGCAGTCAGGTTTGATATTCTAATATATCCCTGTAGCAGTTAAAGAAACATTTACTCTGTTTTTCCCCCTACCCCTGCCTCATTTAGCTCATTCACTGTAGTTTTTAAAATGTGATTAATAATAGACCTTGAAGGTATTAGCAGTCACTCCCCCCCCCCCCCCTTAATTATAGACTTAATAACTTAGATCTTTTACAGCTGAACCAGAGTGGCAGTTGGACATCACAGTCTTTCACTAAAACTGGCAATATTTTTAAAGCTCCTTACCTGGATTTTGTGCTGGTTGATGCCAGTAGGATAAAGCAGAAGGGGAAGGAAGAGGATTGAGTTCACCCATGATGTGACACAATGGCCTAGTTCAGCCTCCCCCAATCCAGCATCTGCCAGATATTTTGATTTACAATTCTCAATGTTTCCAGCCAGAGGGGCGATTAGCAGTGCATACTAAGAATTATTATAGTCACATTTTATGATCTCCAGGTTTGATCTGGGAAAGGCTGTTAGAATTTTGTTATTGTGCTTAATGAATTATTGCACCATCGGAAACTCCAAAAGTGTTTTATATCATGCAGCCTTAAAGTAGAAAAAATGTTATAGAAGAAAAACGTTAGAAGGAATTCCAGCTGCCCTTTTGTTACAATTCATGAATATTGTAGAATAGCAGAAGAACAAGAAACTCTGTTATAGAATTAGCCTCTGTAATCCATAACTCCACCCTCTCTTTTCTGTCTTCCCACATTAAGTTGTAACTCAGCTGTTCTTCTTCCTATACAGAAAAGCAAAATGGATGGAATCCCTTTCTGATTACCATTTAATGTTGTCTACAACAGCAGATTCTCTTGACTGATCATCTGGCATGTAATCTAAGGTGAACTTCAGTCCAGACAAAGGAATCTCTGCTAATATGTAATATCACGAGAACCCTGATGTATGTATTTGTAGTGAACAATAAATTAACTGTTTACTTCTGAGCTTCTAAGAATCTTTGCACATTGAGAGTAATTCTCAAGTAGTGTTTAACTGCAATTGAAAGAATAACTTGTTCTTTGCTTGTAGCAGATTAAAAGAACAGAGATGGTACTTTCAAAAATAGTGGTCCATTACAAGGAAATCTCACAACACAGTTACTATGTTTGTATGTGTGCATCTGAGAGTGATAAGACCAGAAGATAATTTCATTACATTTTATTAAAAGTGCATTGAGGATGTCTGTGTCCTTAAAAACATTGATGTGCGGGATAATGAAAAACCTTGTATAACACGTGAAGTACATGAAATGCTGAAAGCACACGCAATGTGCTTAAATCAGATATGCTGGTGCTTAGAACAGGTAGAGCCAATTTGAAAAGTGCCAGGAAAACAGCCAAGCAAGCCCATTGTCAAAAAAAGTTCAAAGCTTTTCTTAGGATCCTAGGAACACCATATGCGTATGTGGCAAGGCATCCAGGCCAATGCAGACACTAAGGTGGCGTCATCATCATCATCATAATAATAATAATAATAATAATAATAATAATAATAATAATCTTTATTGTCATTGTAAAAATTACAATGAAATTGGTTTTAACTTCACTGGTGCAAAATTATAACAGAAACAAAAAAGAGAGAAAAGAAAAAAGAAAAAACTAGCATGTACATGGAGTGATTGCAGTTGAATTTAAAAGTCTCACAGCCCATGGATAGAAGCTACCTTTAAACCTGTTCGTTCGGCTGGCTATACTTTGATATCTTCTGCGTGATGGTAGAAGGGCAAAGAGATACCAACCAGGGTGTGAATCATCTTTGAGAATCTTCCTTGCTCTGCTAAAGCAGCGAGATCTGGCGATGTTATCCAGTGATGTCAGAGGGCAACCGATGGTTTCTTGTGCCGAATTGATCACTCTCTGTAGTGCCTTCCTCTCCGCAACTGTTAAACCAGCATACCACACTGTGATACAATATGTGAGGACACTTTCTATGATGGACCGATAGAAAGAGGTCATCAGCCGTTGTTCCACCTGATTTTTCCGCAGGACTCTAAGGAAATGAAGTCTCTGTTGAGCTTTTCCAATCACCAGAGACGTGTTGTTTTTCCAGGTGAGATCTTGGCTAATAAGCACTCCTAAGAATTTAAAAGAGGAAACCCTCTCCACACAGCCCCCCTCGATATACAGTGGGGCAGGTTCCTCTCTGTGCCTCCGGAAATCTAGCACCATCTCCTTTGTCTTGCTAGTATTTAGATGTAAGTTGTTTCTTGAGCACCATGCGGATACCTTCTGGACTTCTTCTCTGTATGCTGATTCGTCCCCTCCAGTTATGAGACCCACCACCGTTGTGTCATCTGCAAACTTTATTATGATGTTGGATGGATCAGAGGATATGCAGTCATATGTATACAGTGAGTAGAGGTAGGGGCTGAGCACACAACCCTGAGGGGAGCCTGTGTTGAGCTTCAGTGTGGAAGATGTAAAGGACCCAACCCTTACTGTTTGTGGACGATCGGTCAGGAAGTCTTTGATCCATTCACAAGTAAGGGGAGGGAAATTCAGGTCAGTCAACTTTTCAATGAGAATGCCTGGTAGGATGGTGTTAAAGGCCGAGCTATAATCTAGAAAAAGCATTCTGACATAATTCCCAGATTTCTCAAGGTGGCTCAGTGCGATATGGAGAGCAGTGGTGATGGCATCCCCTGTCGATCTGTTGTTTCTATACGCGAACTGGTGTTGATCAAAACTTGGTGGAAGACAGGACCTGAGGTGTTGTAGGACCAGTCTCTCAAAGCACTTCATCACTATAGACGTCAGTGCAATGGGTCTATAGTCATTCAAGTTTTTTATGGCTGCTGTCTTTGGAACTGGGATAATGGTGGCTGCTTTCAAGCATGATGGGACTCTAGCCTGTTTCAGGGAGAGGTTAAAAATCCTTGTCAGAACCCCTGCTAATTGGTCAGCACAGGTTTTAACCACTTTCCCCAACACCCCGTCTGGACCTGCAGCTTTGTTGGGATTTACAGCCTTCAGCTCAGCTCTCACTTGATGTTCATCCAGGGTGAGTGGCTGGATGTTAGAGGGCCTTTGGGATAAAGCCACAGAGACTGGTCTTTTAACCTCAAAGCGGGCGAAGAAGCTATTTAGCTCCTCTACTAGCAGGGCATCAGCATTGGCTATTTTTTTTGTATTGCCCTTATAGTTGGTTAGGTGTTGTAGTCCCTGCCACACCTGTCTTGAGTTGTTATCTTCCAGATACTTCTCTACCTTTTGCTTGTATTCCTGTTTAGCTGCCTTAATGCCTCTTCTCAAGTTTGCCCTGGCTTCATTATATTTGTCTTTGTTTCCTGCTTTGAAAGCGGAGTTTCGGGCTCTCAGCAGTGATTGTACATCTGCTGACATCCAGGGTTTACGATTGCTGTAAACTCTGATACGTTTATTCACTGTTACATTATCTGTACATGTTTTAATGTATGAGAGTACAGTGTCAGTGAATTCTTGCAGCTCCAAGTGTTCAAATATACTCCACTCGGTAGTCTCAAAGCAGTCCTGTAACTGACAGAGTGCTCCCTCTGGCCAAATTTTGACAGTTTTCAAGACTGGCCGTATCCTTTTCCTGAGGGGAATATACTTTGGGCACAGCAGCAGAGAGATGTGGTCAGACGTACCCAGATGGGAGAGGGGGATTGCTCTATATGCCTGTCTTAAGTTTGAGTACATATGGTCTAGAGTATTCTTACCTCTGGTGGTACACTGCACATACTGTACAAATTTAGGGAGAACAGACTTTAGACTGGCTTGATTAAAATCCCCAGCCACGATAAAAGCACCCTCAGGGTAAGTTTGCTGCTGCCTCTCGATGGCATCATGTAACTTAGAGAGTGCTGTGCTAACATTTGCATTCGGTGGAATATAGACAGCAGTTATAACTGTAACTGAAATCTCTCTAGGTAAATAAAAATCATGGTGTAAGGGTGGCACAGACTTCTTAAATGAGGTCTTCCACGATATTTTGCAAGATTCCAGGGATCAAATATCACCCTTACAATGAACGCTGTGCCTCATTCTGATGAGCAAGTGCTTAGTTTTGATGTTACCTCTGTCTGGAGGACATTGCGAAAAGTTAACATCCGGAAAGCAATAGGCCTGGATAATATCCCTTGGGGGAGATCTTAGACAGTGTGCAGATGAGCTAGCCTATGTTCCTAAACATATTTTCAATTTTTTATTGCTGCAGGCAGTGGTCCCATCATGTTTTAAGATTACTATTATTTTGCCAGTGCCTTAAAAGTCTTCAGTGGCAGGTCTTAGTGATTATTGTCTGGTTGCACTTACGTCCATCATGATGAAATATCTTGAAAGGCGGATAAAATATTTTATTGTATCCAGCCTCCCTCAAGTATTTGACTCACTTCTGTTTGCTTACCAGGTAAATTGCACCACAGAAGATGTTATTTCCTTTCTCCTCCATCTGAGCTTGGTGTACTTAGAGGAAAGAAATACTCATGTGCGAATGCTGTTTGTTGACTTTAGTCCGGCATTTAATACAATCATTCTTCAGCATTTGGTAGACAAACTGGACATTTTAGGTTTTAAAACTCCTTTGTGCAACTGGATTATTGACTTTCTCTCCAATAGGCCCCAGTATGTACGAGTTGGGATGTATGTTTCTAACACCATTTTTTTAAGCATGGGTTCTCCTCAAGGCTGTCTCCTAAGTCCACTGTTGTTCACTCTGTTGACCCATGACTGTTGTGCAAGGTTTGTTATCAACTATATTGTGGAGTACGTGGATAATACAACAGTGGTGGGCCTTTTAGAGGATGACAGTGATGGTGCTTACAGGGAGGAGGTAGAGGATTTAGTGGACTGGTGTAATAAGAACAGCTTGGTTCTAAATATAGGGAAATGTAAAGAGATTGGCCAATAAAGTATTCTATTCTATTCTATTTAAAAAAGTTAAATGAACACTGCAGGGACTTGTTGGCTTATATTCATGGAGATGACACTCATATTGTGACTTTAAAACAAACATTAACATCATTATTGTATGGATGCTTATTAGAAAGTAGCCCTTACTGTATTGGATTCATTTTTAGTCACACATAAAGTACATCTGAAGTCAGTGGAACCAATTGTCTCACTAGTTTCAATGGTTCTGTTGTATGCTTGACTACTTTAGATTCATCTGAGTTTGTTCAATAGGGCTTGTTCTAAAAAAATGATGTACAGAATTGCAACCTTCATGTTTTTATTCACATGTATGTTCAATTTTTTTAATTGCCACAACTATTTGTCCTTGGAAACCTATATATCATATAGGGTGATATAGCACCTGAGATATGGGATGCGGTGGCTTAGTGGCAGCTTGCTGAGCTTGTCAATCAGAAAGGTCGGCAGTTCAATAGTTCGAATCCCTAGCGTCACGTAACGGAGTGAGGTCCTGTTACTTGTCCCAGCTTCTGCCAACCTAGCAGTTTGAAAGCATACAAAAATGCAAGTAGAAAAATAGGAACCACCTTTGGCGGGAAGGTAACAGCGTTCCATGCTCCTTCGTCATTTAGTCATGCCGGTCACATGACCCCAGAGACATCTTCGGACAGCACTGGTTCTTCGGCTTTGAAACAGTGATGAGCACCGCCCCCTAGAGTCGGGAATAATAAATATTCCAAGTATCATATTGGAAGATGCTCATTAATTTGATAATTAAAAAGCATTGGGACTGTCATATTTTGAATTTGTAATTTAGAATGTGCAGGGATGAAAACGAAGCACCTGTTGGCAGTTAAAGCAGTCACCTATTTATAGGAAAGATGAGGCTGGTTTAAACACCTTAGAAAGGTGTTATATTTTGGGGTAGTCCAAAGCACATTTTTGAAATGGAATTTGAAGCAGCTTTAGAAATTTCTTAATTAGTTCAGTTCATTCTTAAATATTGAAGTCAACAGAAGTTATTGTAAAGTAGGAGGAGCTCAACTGGTACGTAAATTTTGAAAAATGTTTGAAATGGTCATATGTCCCATCACAGTCCTGTTTGGTGGAGGAGGAGGAGGAGGAGGAGTTGGAACTCAGCTCCAATGTGGCCATGACACCTGGCATGGAAGTCTCCCTCAACCATTGGGGGAGGTGGTCCACCAGACGAAGGGCTGCCTGCCTTCACAACACAGGTGAGGATCAGCTGCTGACAGTCTAGAGCAGGGGCTCCCAAACTTGGCAACTTGAAGACTTGTGGACTTCAACTCCCAGAATTCTGGGAGTTGAAGTCCACAAGTCTTCAAGTTGCCAAGTTTGGGAACCCCTGCTCTAGAGGACTGTAATTTGTCTTGGGCCTGGTCTGTGCCTTGTGGAGTCACATAGCCGGGTGGACTGGAATTGGAACCCTGGACCTTGCCCTGTGAGCCCATTCCTACTCCGTGGGCTTTGTTTATACTATAGGGTCTGTTGTTTTGTGGGACGGAGGGTGGCTGCCTTCAAGGTAGAGTGGGGGTGGAGCAGGGGTGGGTTCCTGCCAGTTCTAACATCTTCTATAGAAGAGGTTCCATAAATCTATAGTGCTCTTTAGAACTGGTTACAGCTCCCTCCCACCCACCCGTCCGCACATCATCAAGATGAAGAGCGAGAGGAGGAATTCTGGGAGTTGAAGTCCACAAGTCTTAAAGCTGTCATGTTTGAACACCCCTGGAGGTTTTTTTTTCTAAAGGGTTAGGGGTGCAAGGGTCTTGTAACTTGACAGCTTTAAGACTTCTGAGCTTCAAATGCCAGTTTCTGAGCCAACATTTTGGTTGCTAAGCAAGAGTGTTATTAAGTGAGTTTCACCACATTTTACAAGTTGGCCACGCCCACCCAGTTACATGACTGCTAAGCCACTCCCACTAAGTCACATGGCTGGCAAGCTACTCCCACCCGGTCACATGGCTGGCAAGCCACTCCCTGAAAGCAGGCCACACCTACAGAAGAGGTTCTAAAAATTTTTGAAATCCACCACTGGGGTGGAGCCTTACCGGTCGTTGGAGGGCCGTTTATTTATTGAGAGCAATAAATGACTCTCTAGAGGCCTGTCTGGGTTGACCACCTCGGTCAAAACATCAGGCATGAAAGGACACTGTTTATTAATTAGATTTTTATCCTGCCCTTATTACTTTATACGTAACTCAAAGTGCCGAACATACTTAATACTCTTTGCTCCTTCTATTTTTCCTAAAACAACTACCACCCTGTGAGGTGTAACAGGCTGAGAGAGACTGGCCCAAAGTCCCCTAAAAGGCGTTCACAACTTAACACAGGACTAGAACTGGTTTCTAGCAGCACCTTAATTACTGCAGCAACTTAGCGAATGTTGTTTTGCTTGTCACGCAAACCCAGACCAACTGACCTTGCTAGGAAGTTGCTAAAATGTGCTTCTGCAATTGCAGACAATATGAAATGGTTTGGGAAGAGTGGGTTTTTTGAGTAATTTCCCCTTCCCATAAGCTTTCAGATATATAGCCTTATACTGTATATGGATCCTGTTTTTAGTTGTCCTAAGAAGCTGTTATGTTGTTATGCAGCAGACTTACAATAGTTCATTTAGTGACCATTCAAAGTTACGACGACATTGAAAAAGTGAATTAGGACCATTTTTCACATGTATGTCTCTTGCAGCATCTCCATCATCATGTGATCAAAATTTGGTTGTTTGACACCTGACTCATATTTATGACGGTTGCAGTGTCATAGGGTCATGTGATCATCTTTTGCGACCTTCTTACAAACAAAGTCAATGGGGAAGCCAGATTTCCTTCACAACTGTGATACTAATTTAAAATGTGCCATGATTTACTTAACAAATGTGGCAAATAAGGTTGTAAAATTGGATAAAATACACTTAACAAATGTTTTGCTTAGCAACAGAAATTTTGGGCTCAATTTCGTTGTAAATCGAGCACTTCCTGTACAAATGTGCAGTACTTCTTAAAAAGATAATATTCTTTCTCTGATCTTAAATGGATGCACTGATATGTTGAATAGAAACTGTGCTGTCACAATAATGTGTTTACTGCCTTGGTTAGGCTGTATTAATACATGAACATAATTAATCCGTTCTGGCAAGAAATCAAAAGGTATATTAAGGATTCAGTGATTTAACAGGAATGATATAATGCTGAAGCTATCTTGTCAATAGGAGACATGGCAAGAGAAATTGTTATTTGGTCAGAAATTTGTTTTATTTAGAGAAACAGACCTATATTCAGCTACATGTCTACAATCTGATATGCATATTGATAAGTATGCTCTCTTTTTAGTTCTTCTGCTGTCTGCTTCAGGTCCTAAATGGGAGAGTTTAAGAGTAGCATTACTTTATTAGAGCAAATTCATAATATATGAGATATCTTTTATATTATCTTATAATATCATAATATCTTTTCTTGATCTATAAACTTCATTTGCTCATTTTCTTTGAAATTGCATCACACTTAGTAAGCAATAGTCTAATTGAATTGAATAAACATTAGATTGTGTTGATGACCTCAAAATTGGTTTGCTGAGAGGTCTAGACCACAATAATAAAAATCAGAGTATCTGTACAATAAAAACATAACTCTCTGGATAACTTAGCAGACATTTCCTGATCTATTAACTGTAAGGAGAAGTTTCCTTTTCCTGAATTTAATCTGTTCCTAATTTACAGTGCTGTAACAATGGATGTCCCTATAGAATTCAGTTAGTTAATCAGTGAGTCAGCAACCATTGTAAGATATTTTTGAAGCTTGATTGTCCAGATATTTGTGGATTATAACCAGTTCCTTGACTTTACGAGGACAGGTTTATACTCAAGGTGTCCTGTTTTGTTAAGTTGACATGGACTGTAGTGCAAATATTTTATGTAGCCCATACAGATGACTGTGCCAGTGCATTCTATGTGCTTCATGAGTTACAATAATTTATTACTTAAGCCATCTTTTTTTGAATAAGTACATCTCAATTTGATAATAATCGTCCATAATTATTTTTATCCCACATTGCTTCTAAACCACAGCAATATTTTTACATACTGAAAATGTGACAAAACTAACAGATGTTGAATTTATGTTTCTAAAAAAAGTGGGCAAAAAATAAATAGTCAAATGTTTATTTAAATCTTTACATAAGGGAGAAGAAAAATCTAATAATACAGTATACATTATATAGACCCTAAAATAAAATAAAATGTGTTGGTTTAATGAAATGATTTGTCTTAATACTCCACATTAAGTCTAGTTGGTGAATTCATTAAAAAAAATTAAAGTTAGTTAAAGATTGATGGTGTTATTTTTGATTATTTGATTATATTTGAATTTGTCAACTCAAAATATTTGGTCATCTTTATTACAAATGCTTTACATAGAAAATTTTTTGACATCAGATTCCAGTCTCAGATACAATTGTCATTATGTCACCAGGAATCAGCTGTGAAACAGTGGAAGTTCACCAGTTTTTGTTTCCTGATCCTTGTTTCCAGTTGGAATTCTGGCTTGATCTTCTCTAGTGCTGAACTTTTGATTCTCTTGGCTGTCCATGAAATATGAAGCAGCCTTGAACATGATAGCTCAAAGCAGGGGTTCCCAAACTTGGCAACTTGAAGACTTGTGGACTTCAACTCCCAGAATTCAGCAGAGCTGGCTGGAGAATTCTAGTTTAGTTTTAGTTTATTGTTATTTTTATACCGCGTCCTCTCCCCAAGGGGACTCGGAGCGGTGCACAGGGAAAAATTAAAACAACATAAAATATATACATGAATAAATACAATAAAAACAGATTAAATCAACTGTCCCTGCACTAAAATCCCCATTTTTAAAATTAACATTCCCTAACCCCTGAGGTAGAGACTAACCTAGTCCGGCCAAGCAGAAAAAGTGAGTTTTTAATTTCTGACGGAAGGAGCGGAGGTCCGTAGTTGTTCTAATGTCGGGGGGAAGGTCGTTCCAGAGGGCTGGGCCCGCCACAGAGAAGGCCCTTCCCCTGGGCGTCGCCCGCTGACAAAGTCTAGTGGACGGCACCCGGAGAAGTCCCTCTCTGTGGGAGCGAAACGGCCGGGAAGATGTATGGGGCAGAATCCGATCCCGCAGATAGCTAGGTCCCGAGCCATGGAGCGCTTTAAAGATGAGAACTAGCACCTTGAAGCGCACCCGAAAGATGACAGGTAGCTAGTGCAGCTTGCGCAAGAGCGGTGTTAAATGGGTATACCTTGCGGTACCCATTATTGCTCGCGCGGCTGCATTCTGGACCAGCTGAAGTCTTCGGGTGCACCTCAAGGGGAGCCCCATGTAGAGAGAGTTACAATAGTCCAGTCGGGATGTCACGAGAGCATGAGTGACTGTGCGAAGGGCGTCCCGATCCAATAGGGGGCGCAACTGGCGAACCAGGCGAACCTGGTAAAACGCCCTCCTGGCCACGGCTGTCACTTGATCTTCCATGGACAGCCGGGCATCCAGGAGGACACCCAAGTTGTGCACCCCATCCACAGGGGCAAGATGTTCGCCCCCTATGGCCAGCGATGGAATCAGCTGGTTGAATCGGGCAGCCGGAAACCACAGCCACTCGGTCTTGGTCGGGTTGAGTCTGAGTCCATCACTTCCCATCCAGATCCGTACGGCTTCCAGGCACTGGCACATCACCGCTACGGCATCGTTGGGGTGGTTTGGGGTAGATATATACAGCTGAGTATCATCAGTGTAGAGATGGTACTCTACCCCAGCGTTTTTCAACCACTGTGCCGTGGCACACTAGTGTGCCGTGAGATATTGTCTGGTGTGCCGTGGGAAAAATTCCAATTTCATCCGTAACATGCGGCTTCGGCTCACAAATAGACCAATCATTAGATTCTTTATTATTTCATAATAAAGTAATTATAAAATAATTTCTTTGTGTTTGATTCCTATTCAAGAGAATTACTTTATATATAGTCAATATAGGCACGGTTAAATTTTTTTAACATTTTCTAATGGTGGTGGTGTGCCTCGTGATTTTTTTTATGAAAAAAGTGTGCCTTTGCACAAAAAAGGTTGAAAAACACTGCTCTACCCCAAAGCCACGGATGATCTCACCCAGCAGCTTCATATATGTGTTGAACAGGAGAGGCGAGAGGACCGACCCCTGAGGCACCCCACATGTGAGGGGTCTCGAGGTCGACCTCTGCTCTTTTAAACTAGGAGTTGAAGTCCACAAGTCTTCAAGTTGCCAAGTTTGGGAATCCCTGGCTCAAAGCAATTAATCTTTTCCAACATTATCCTATCCTATCCCACCCTGCCCTGCCCTGCTCTACCCAACCTTACTCTTCCTTGAATCTTGATGGAAATTATTCTCTGATTTGAGTAGTTTCCCGTTTGATATGCAGCAGTATATTTTAGAACAAAAATTCCTACTCAATTCTTTCTTTGAGTTTCATTTGCAGAATTGAAAGTTTTGAATTCATCTGGTTAAAAATGTCCCATTCCTAAACATTTTAATGCACTTACTCCTAGAATACCTGTCCTAATCTATTGGCCCCCAAGGAATAAGGGCCATGTATGTCCACTTTAATGATATGCAGCTTTCCTTAATTCATACTGCAGATGTTCTATGATCCCATCCTAGCGTTTCCAAAAAGCTGTGAACTTTTCTTTCAATACTGCCTAGTGTAAATCAGCATTTGGACCATCCTCATAGTGCCTCAACCAACCGAGTTAGACTTTTAAGGTTGTCCATGCTTGCCTTGTCATAAAGCCATCTTTAGATATTTATATGGGTTAATCACTGGGACCAAAGGTGCTCCAGCATGAATCACAAAGCTTGGAAGACTAAACTTCTGGTCCCGGTGACTGACCCAGATTGGATCCTGTAACATTATCCTGGGGCAGGTATATTTCACTTCATTTGTGAACAGTGTTCCTCTCCACAATCCTGCACATCCTACTTGTAAAGCATTTCATGATCTGTGACTGCTTGTTTGTAGAGTACATGCCATTTATATCTCTGAGGATCTGACCACTAAGGGTGAGGGAAGTGAGTTTATAGTAACTTGCCAGTATTGTGTTTATTGGTGAGAGGGGAGACTGAGTCCAACAAAGGAGATGTTGTGGATGACTCTGGAGTCATCCAGAGAAAGACCATAAGAATCATGATCTGTAAGCATCAATTTATCTCTGAGAAGGAAGAAGGAATGAAAAGAATCTCAGATTTTTGGGCCACGCAACGTACCATCAAATTGCGTGGCGGAGCCTGCCGGCCGAATTGACTCTGAACTGTGGGGACTATCTCCACTACATGGTGACCTGACTTTTATCCTTCCCTCCTCCTTCCCCCCCCCCGGCTTTAGCTGACAAATGCCCCCCTATTTATTTATTTATTTATTTAAAACATCTCCTCTCTGAACTGGTTTTATCTTGCTGTAAATATCTAGGCGATTTTCCTCCCTTTACCTTTATGGCCATTATGGGTCCCTTGTAAATATTCACCACCCAGCTGTACTCAAGGACGGATCTCCTCTCCCTGCGGGAGGTTCCCCTCTTGCAGGTCTGGCCCCCGGGTTTATCAAGGGCTCACCTCAATGAGGGATGGATTAATCCAGAGAGGTCTGCGAAGCGCGGACTTAGGGGGTTTTTAAACAAATTTTTAATTCGGCTTTTAAGGGGTTCTGGGGAGGGGGGAGGGTTCATTCGGTCAGAGAGGGGCCAAGATATAGGGCCGGCCGGCAGAAGTAGGATAAAGGAGGGGTCCACTAGGGAGGGGGGATCGGGGGTCGTCTCTGTTGAGGGCCGCCCCATTCGATTGGTCTTGGGGAGGGGCAGGGGCGGCGGGAGACAGGATGTCCATCATGGGTTGGAGGCTCGTGGTCGCTGGTTACGAGCGGTCGCTTGCCCCAACCCCCTGTACTCCGCTCGTGGGCTAGGCGGTCAGGGACTACAGAGCCGGGGTCCCAGGCTGATGTTCTGCAACGCCAGGTCCGTGGTGAATAAAGCCCCCCTCATAAATGACCTTGTGTCAGAGGGGGACCCGGACCTGGTGGGAATTACGGAGCCTGGTTGGGCCCCGAGGGGGGTTTACCCCTCGTGGAAATGTGCCCACCAGGCTACCGTGCATTTCATCATCCCAGGGCCCTTGACAGGGGTGGGGGGGGGTGGCGGTTATTGTTAAGGAAAGTCTGGAGCCGAAGGAGACCACTATGCCTCAGACGACCGGCTGTGAGTCCCTCTTCGTGAAATGGGGCCTAGGGAGGCAGCTGGGCTTGCTAGTTGTATACCTGGCTCCCCGCTATGTAACAGCAGCCCTGCCCGAGCTACTCAAGGTGATCGCCGCGATGGCGGTGGAGACCCCCAGACTTATAGTCATGGGGGACTTTAACCTGCCATCGGCGGGCGAAACATCCGAGGCAGCTCGGGAGTCCATGGCTTCCATGACGGCCATGGACCTGACCCAAGTAGTTCAGGGGCCCACTCATGAGGGAGGACACACGCTGGATCTGATTTTTGTCTCTGGACACTGGATTAGTGATCTCAGAACAGGGGATTTAGTCATCTTACCCTTGTCATGGACAGATCACTCTCTCCTTCGGATAGACTTTCCAACCGTCACACCCCACCGTGGGGAGGCGGAACCAGAGACACCGAGTTGGTTCCGCCCCAGGCGCCTGATGGACCCGGAAAGGTTCCAGAGGGAGCTTGGGCCAGTACCTGTGTCCCTGCCCCGCGGCTCGACTGAGGATCTAGTGGCCGCATGGTATAGTGCGGCCACGGGGGCCTTGGACCGAGTCGCACCCTTGTGGCCTCTCATACGGCGCCGAGTCACCCAGGCTCCTTGGTTTACCGAGGAGCTTCGGGAGATGAAACGCCGCAAGAGACGCCTAGAGAGTAGGTGGAGATCTTCTCGATCCGAAGGTGACCGAACACTAGTGAGAGACCATATTAGGACTTACTTAGTGGCGCTAAGAGTGGCCAAACGTGAGTATTGCGCCACTCTTATCGCGTCCACGGAAAACCCCCCTGCCGCCCTGTTTGGGGTGACCCGCTCCCTCCTTCATCTGAGGCCGCAGGAAGCCCCTCTGCAGGGTCGAGCAGAGGAATTTGGAGTATTTCTGCAGGACAAAATCACTCAGATTCGGAACGAGTTGCCCTCCACTAGTGGTCCAGTCGAGGCGTCCCGTGCTGGTCTTGACATTACACCTTGGGAGGAGTTCGACTTTGTTACTACCGAGGATATGGACAGGTTGCGGAGGAACCTTAGAGCCACCACATGTTTATTGGACCCGTGCCCCTCCTGGCTTGTACTGGCATCCTGGGAGGTGACACGAGGCTGGCTCCAGGGCATTGTGAATTCATCTCTGAGTGAGGGGTACTTGCCCACCGTTTTGAAAGAGGCGGTGGTGAGGCCCCTCCTCAAGAAACCATCCCTGGATCCAGCTTTATTAGAGAACTATCGTCCCGTCTCCAACCTTCACTTTTTAGGGAAGGTTGTTGAGAGTGTGGTGGCTCAACAGTTTCCCCGACATCTGGAGGAAGTTGATTATCTAGACCCGCGCCAGTCCGGCTTCCGGCCCGGTCACAGCACCGAAACGGCATTGGTCACGTTGGTGGATGATCTCTGGAGGGCACGGGATAGAGGTTGTTCCTCTATCCTTGTCCTATTAGACCTCTCAGGGGCTTTTGATACCATCGACCATGGTATCTTATTGCATCGATTGGGGGGGTTGGGGCTGAGAGGCACCGTCCTACGGTGGTTCTCGTCCTACCTCTCTGGTCGGTCGCAATGGGTGATGGCAGGAGGGCAGAGGTCGTCCCTGAGGCCACTGACATGTGGGGTCCCTCAGGGATCAGTCCTCTCGCCACTCCTGTTTAACACCTACATGAAGCCGCTGGGCGAGATCATCCGTGGTTTTGGGGTGGAATACCATCTGTACGCTGATGACACTCAGTTGTACATATCCACCCCAAACCACCCCAACGATGCCGTCGAGGTGCTGTCCCGGTTTCTGGAGGCCGTATGGATCTGGATGGGTAGTAACAAACTCAAACTCAACCCGTCCAAGGCCGAGTGGCTGTGGTTTCCGGCACCCCGGTTCAGCCAGATAAGTCCAACACTGGCCATTGGGGGCAAACAACTGGCCCCCGTGGAGAGGGCGCGCAACTTGGGCGTCCTCCTGGATTCCAGGCTGTCCATGGAGGACCATGTGACGGCCGTGGCCAGGGGGGCGTTCTATCAGGTATGCCTGATACGCCAGTTGCGCCCCTTACTGGACCGGGGAGCCCTTCGCACAGTCACTCAAGCGCTTGTGACATCCCGGCTGGATTACTCTACATGGGGCTCCCCTTGAGGTGCACTCGAAAGCTACAGTTAGTACAGAATGCGGCCGCGCGGGTGATTATGGGTGCCTCAAGGCAAACCCACATAACACCTCTCCTGCGCGAGCTGTACTGGCTGCCTGTGGCCTTTCGAGTGCGCTTCAAGGTGTTGATGACCATCTTTAAATCGCTCCATGGCTCGGGGCCTAGCTATATACGAGACCGCCTCCCGCCCCATGCATCCCTTCGTCCGATCCGCTCCCACAGAGAGGGTCTTCTCCGGGTGCCGTCAGCAGGGCAATGCCGGTTGGCGACACCCAGGGGAAGGGCCTTCTCTGTGGCGGGCCCGGCCCTCTGGAACGACCTACCCCCCGACCTTCGCCTCTTCCGCCAACGTCTTAAGACGTATCTATTCCAACAAGCCGGCCTAGGATAGCCCCTACTTCTGACTTTTTAAAAATAAATTAATTTGGTACGGTTTTAACATGGGTTTTAGCACGGGTCTATTAATTTAATATATTTTAATTGATATTGTATTTTGTGGTTTTAATAATGCCTGTGCGCCGCCCTGGGTCCTAACAAGGAGAAGGGCGGGGTATAAATTTAATAAAATAAAATAAATAAAGATAACTTTACCTTGATTTGGCTTAGTATAAGAGGGGGTATACCCAGGTATAGGGAAACAAATGCTCTACAAAAATAGTTCCAGTATTGCTTGTGCAGTCTATTTCCTGAACTGATCTACCTTAAAGAGCTAACACCAATAGTCACACAAGGCATGTCACGTGTACTAGTAATGGGCTGCATTTTCCCAACCTTTTTAAATGTTTTTTTAAAGTGACTGTTCTAAGATTTATAGGTGCATTAAAACAAACAGGAGATTTGCCTGGTGAAAACTAACAAACTCATAATGATGTAATTCACAATGCAGTCTTGGGGAACTTGAAAGCACCAAAAAATAGAACTGCAGGCCAAAATCAGTTGTTCCCAGCAAATAGATTTATATCTGTCCCTTAGGAATGTTTTACAGATCTTAATTGGCTCTGAATTGTATAAAAGCAAGGAGCGTTCAAGAACAGAAACAATTCAAACTGTTTAATTTTCTAGTGGCTAAATGCAATGAACTAGGATGCAAAATGGTAGGTCATGCTGTAATACACAATGTGCCCCTTCATTTAAACACTAATTTGGCAGCCAGAGTGGTATTAGCAAAGGGAGCATTGATGGGTTAGAAATACAGTAGTTGATAGCTGGAAGGAAAGTGACATTCCCTTTTCCTATCTCTAGTTTGAAATAATACTGTGAAAATCAGAGCACAGTTTGTACACAAGTAAACTTAAAGCAAGGGTGGATTCCTGCCAGTTCTAACCTCTTCTATAGAAATCTACATTGCCGTTTAGAACCGGTTCCAGCTTCCTCCTCCTGCCCATCCACACATCATCAAGATGAAGAGCGAGAGGAGGAATTCTGGGAGTTGAAGTCCACAAGTCTTAAAGCTGTCAAATTTGAACACCCCTCAGGTTTTTTTTCTAAAGGGTTAGGGGTGCAAGGGTCTTGTCACTTGACAGCTTTAAGACTTGCGTGCTTCAAATGCCAAAATTTCTGAGCCAACATTTTGGTTGCTAAGCAAGAGCATTGTTAAATGAGTTTCACCACATTTTACAAGTTGGCCATGCCCACCCAGTTACATGACTGCCAAGCCACTCCCACCCAGTCACATGGCTGGCAAACCACTCCCACAAAGCAGGCCACACCTACAGAAGAGATTCTAAAAAATGTTGAAGCCCACCACTGACTTAAAGCCACAAGAGCAATACAAACAAAGGAGGGGAAATCCTCTCAGCAATACAAACAGAGGGAATATCTTGATGAGCTTTAGTAATCAGGAGGTTCAGCTATTAACAGTATTCAAAAATAGCACTAGATATGATTCATAATATTTAACAGTTGTAGATCCTCAACAAGATTTAATCTCTTCATTTAGGGCAATGGTAGTCAACCTGGTCCCTACCGCCCACTCGTTAGAAGAATAACGAAAAAACATGGAGGAGAATTGAAGGGTAGAGGAACAAAAAGAAAAAAGGAGGTAGGCTTGCCCTTTTTTAAAACTTACGATGACCCTGTCAGGGATGTCCAAACTTGGGAACTTTAAGACTTGTGGACTTCAACTCCCAGAATTCCCCAGCCAGCATAGCTTTTTTTTTAAAGATACAGTAAGAACACTAAAATGATACAAAATCTAACAAAAACATGTGTAAAGTATGATCACAGTGTTGAAGAAATATGGGTTGAATACAAAAGTAAGTGGCCAATAAGAAAGAAGTACCATGACATGGTTTTGTCCAATAATGCTGAATGGATATTGCATTGTAAAACAAAGATATAAAGGAGAGGGTGAGAGATGATAAATTTAAAAACAAAAGGCATGGCCCGAAGCTAAATTTGGATATAGCAGAAATGAGGTTGTTTCACAAGGAAAGAAAGGTATGCAGATGTATAGTAAAAAGAGGATTTAGTAGACGTTTTTTTCATGGATGACCTCCAACTTTGGACTTCCTGTTTCACTTTTTGGCATCTATTCATGAATAGGAAGACAGACAATATTTAAATAGACTAAGTAGAAGGGGAAATAAAAAACATGCTTGACTTTATCAGATTTTATTCTGCTCCTTGAACTCATCAGATTGTGTTTGATCTTCCACGGTTCAGAAAGATGCGATGAAAGATTTCCTTAGTTTAGTGTTGTAACTGTTTTCTTTTGGTACTGACGAGAAGGAAGTGTAAAGCAAAGGAACTTAAAGGAGTATTCCAAGCAAGCAGTACAAATTAACTGTAGATATTACAACAACTTGCAATGCTATAAATAAACACTGGAGAACCAGGAAGATGACACTTGTCTTTTGAGGCAAAATTGAAGCAGATGAAGCTATTTCATGTAGAACAGTTTTTCTCAACTCTGGCAAATTTTAAGATGCATGGACTTCAATTTCCAGAATTTTCTAATCAACATGGCTGCCTGGGGAATTCTGGGAGTTGAAGTCCATGCATCTTAAAGTTATAAAGTTTGAGAAACACTGATGCAGAGAAAACCGTAATCTCAGTTCTCACACTGAAGAGCTGTCATACAGAAAATGGAGCAAACTTCTTTATTATTCAGACAGATAAGGATGAAAAACCTA
This sequence comes from Rhabdophis nuchalis, assembly GCA_039707465.1. Lineage (NCBI taxonomy): Eukaryota > Metazoa > Chordata > Lepidosauria > Squamata > Natricidae > Rhabdophis > Rhabdophis nuchalis. The sequence continues at coordinate 91,754,347 of CM077648.1, read as the reverse complement.
AAATTTCCAGGAAATTGTTTATGTTAACAGTTGTGATAATGTCACATACTGCTTTGGGAAATGATAGGTTTTCTGACATATTTAAACAGAGGCTGAAAAATCATAATTTGTAGATTCTGTAGTTAAGGTATATATGGCTGTTCTATGCATTTATGTTGAAAGCTTCATTGTTTTAGCAATTCTTTTAACAATTGGCTCCGTCTTCTCCCAGATTTTTAATGAAACACTGGAGATGTGTTATGTCCCTTCTTGCTTTAAATGCTCTACTATCATCCTGAGTCCTAAGAAATCCATCAGGGATCTGAATGACTACAAGCCAGTTGCTCTGACATGCGTAGTTATGAAGACCTTTGAGAGGTTAGTGCTGGCCCACCTGAAAGTCATCATGGACCTGCTGTTAGACCCTTTGCATTTTGCCTACTGAGCAAATAAGTCGGCAGATAATGCTGTCAATGTGACATTGCATTACATCTTGCAACATCTTGAATCCCTGGGGAACTATGCAGAGGTGGTATTCAGCTGGTTTTGTTCGGTTTGGGAGAACTGATAGCGGTGGCTGAGAGACGCTCCGCTCACCTGTCCTGACATAATTCACGACTTTCTGCACATGCGCAGATGTGGTGCATGTGAATGAAGTGTGCATGCTCACACACTCACATTTGCGAACCGGTAGGGAAGGTAAGTGAATCCTACCACTGGACCTATGCATAGGTCCTTTTTGTGAACTCCAACTCCATGTTCAATACTATCATTCCAGAAATTCTTCACTCTAAACTGATCCAGTTCATTGTGCCTATTCACACTTGTAGGTGGATAATCAGCTTTTGACAGATAGGAGGCAACAGGTGAGGCTAGGGAAAATTACATCCAGTTACCAGCAATTAACACAGGTGCCCCTCAGGGCTGTCTGCGCTCTCTGTTGCTCTTCTCTCTCTATACCAATGAAGGCACCTCAAGAGAACCCACGGTTAAAGTTCTGAAATTTGGAGATAATACAATTATAGTTGGCCTTATTTGAGAGACAGTGATGAATCTGCTTAAAGATGGGAGGTTGAACATCTGGCCCTTTGGTGCAGCTGTAGCAATCTGGAGCTGGAGATGCTTAAAACTGTAGAACTGAGAGTAGATTTTAGGAGGAGCCCTTCTATTTTACTTCCTCTTACTATATTCAGCAACACAGTATCAGCAGTAGAGTCCTTCAGATTTTGGGGTTCTATAATCTCCCAGGATTTCAAATGGATGCTTAATATTTGCTTATAAAATTTATTGGCTGCCCATCTTACCATAGAGTAATTAAAAAGGTAGGTAGGTAGATAAAACATAAATTTTAAAACACTCTAATGAAATTAAGATAGAGGCAGAGTTGGGGAAGGTGGGATCTGTTAATTGATCAACCATCATTGTGATGCTCCCCCACTGGGGCCCCAAGCTAACTGGCAGGACCAGGTCTTCAGGCTTTAATGAAAGATCAGGACAGTTCTTTCCAGGGGGCAGGTGCAACAGCAGAGGGTGCCTTTCTCCTAGACCCTGCCAACTGGAATAATTGGGCTGATGGGACCAACAGCATGCCTTCTCTACTGGCATGGGTGGTATAGGCCAATCAAAGTGGGATGAATAATATTAGAACCATCATTAAACAGGCACAACAAAGAACGTTCTCCCTGAGTCAACTTAGGAAATTCAGACTCCCCGAGGGAGTTCCCTGGAATCCCTTGTTATTTGTACTTCTATAACTGTCTGGCTTGGTACAGCAACCAAAGGGGACAGGTGCCAACTCCAATAAATAGTCAAGGCTGCAGAAAGGATAATTGCAACCAGCTTACTTTCAGCAGAAATCCTCTATATTGTGTGGGTCAGAAGGAGGGCTGAGAATATATCTGCAGACCTCTCACATCACTCATAAACTGTTTCAACTTCTTCCCTTGGGATGACGCTATAGGGCATTGCATGCCAAAACAACTAAACACAGGGGTAGTTTTTTCCCCTTGTGCCATCACTGCTAAATTCTCACAGTTCAGTCTAATGTGTATTTATATTAACTCATACAGGGTGGTGTTGTATTATTTATCCTTTCTATTATAGAGCCGTGGTGGCACAGTGGTCAAAATGCCGTACTGCAGGCTACTTCTGCTGATCACTGGCTGCCAGCAGTTTGGCAGATCGAATCTCACCAGGCTCAAGGTTGACTCAGCCTTCCATCCTTCCGAGATGAGTAAAATGAGGACTCAGATTGTTGGGGGCAATATACTGACTATGTAAACTGCTTAGAGAGCACTATAAAGCACTGTGAAGCAGTATATAAATCTAAGCACTATTGCTGCTGTTATTGTCCTTACTTCCCCCCTTTATTGGGTTTTTTTTTTGCTGTTTTTCTCTCTATTGCTTTGCAAGTATACTGAGTATTTCTGTATAAAGTAACCAACCCAACCCAATTGTTTTAATTGCTTTAATTTTTAAGAATGAAAAGTTTTAATTGTTGCTAGTTTTTTTTAAACTTTTTATTATATTGTAAGTTGTCCAGAGTCATTGTATCAGTGAGATAGGAGGCATATAATTTTAATAAATTAAAAAAATAAATAAAAATAAAGCTGGATTCTAAACAGCAATGAGGAAAACCAACTGAATTTAATTTAATTTATTTTAAGTTCAAATCAAATCAAATATACTTTAATTAGGTAGAAGCCTGGAAAAATAAATAGGTAGCAACTTCGGAGGAAATATGGGGTTGCATCTAAAGATTTATCCTGCTTTTAGTTGAATTCTATATTGTAGATCCTTTAATGAGCAAGTAGTTAGACAAGATGATCTCCAATGTATATTCCAAGTATTGAATTATATGATACCCAAAGATCACATCTTCTTATCTTTTGTCAGCATAGTTGTAACTTCAGTCCGTAAACTAATTGTATCTTTATATAACTGTTTGTATAACTGTTCCTGTTCTTTATTGCATTTGCGGGGGATAGTGAAGTATTAGAAGATGCAGTAGAGAGTAATATGAAATTCAAGGTATCTTTTTTTTGTCAGTCAGCCCATTAGCAATAATTAATTTCAGCAATGATTAATTCTAAAATGTTGCACTTCCATTTTTTAGAGCACAGTAATGGGCTGGTTCAATCATCCCTTGAGTCAATATTACACATCAGAAAAATGAGAAGGTTGTCTCCACCCTTTTCTTGATATTTTGTTTACCATTTTTTGACAGCATGAATTTTATCACAATGTATTACTTTGCTTTCTATTTTTCTGCTGAATAATCGTCAGATGTGAGAATCTGGAAAAGTACATATAGTAGTGGTGATGTCAGTTCTTCAATTACGATAAAAATGCATTAAAAGAAGGAGAAATAAAATGACAATAGCTTAAAGCCTTCTGCATCGAAGAAATACAGTATATGTTTCCCAAGTGGCAAAGTACTAGCCCTAATGCATGATAAGATCCAAAGAATTGACAAATTTAAATTGTTGCTTTAGTTGCATGAACCACTGGAAGATGATTTCCTCCATGGAACATTAATTTCCTCTATTTCTGCCTCTGTAAGTGTTTTTAGTACTTTTAGAAGGGCAATATATTTCTCAATGCATCTCACATGAAAGATGAAAGATACAAAAAAATAAATAAATTCACAAGCATCCTTGAAAGCACGAACCCATCCTTCACTTAGTGAACAAAGGATGCTGGGAAGTAATTGTAACAGAAGTGTCCTGCACTTTCATGAGTGAATACTGCCCATGATTCTGATGAAATATCTAAATCCCTCTCTGCCCCTCTATAGGTGTGTTATGTGTATGTGTATGTATCTATGTAAGTATGTAGCCTCTTGTTTTTGGAAAAACATGGTATTTATATGAGAGAGAGTGTGTGCATTTGTCTGTGTGCAAGTGCCAAATTTATTTATTTTATTTTATTTTATTAAATTTATACCCCGCCCTTCTCCTTGCAAGGACCCAGGGCGGCGCACAGGCAATATTAAAAACCATACAAAATACAAAAATATTATTAAAAAACTATTAAATTCTATCCCGTGCTAAAACCCATTATAAACCCTAAGAATTTAAAATTTATGTGTATTAGATTAGCCTGCACTATTAAGCAGACATGCATATTGTACAACATTCCTCGTATGATATTTTCTATATTGTTTCATTGGGAAATTCATGAAGACCTAGATGATGTTAGCTCGGGAATGGAATTTCTAGTTAGAAATATAATAGAAGAGTAAAAATATTAAAGTTTCAATATTTTATGGTTAATTCATCTAACTTGAATTTGGGAATTTTCTAAAATTATCTAAACCATTTTTAGGTTTCAATCTGTTTTAGCTGCATAACGAAACATGGACATTAAATCCCAAAAGGTGCTTTTTCAAGAGACAACTGGACTTGCTGTTTTTTTTTTCTTTGAAGATATTTGCTTCTCATCCAAGAAGCTTCTTCAAAGAAAAAAATACAGAGAGTCCAGTTGCCTCTTGAAAAAGCACCTTTGGGGACAACCATGACCTGGATGACTGAGAATCTCCATAGACATGGAAATTCTTTTTTCCCCCCATTCTAAGTGATATATATATCACTTAGAATGGGGGGGAAAAAGAATTTCCATGTCTATGGAGATTCTCAGTCATCCAGGTCATGGTTGTCCCCAAAGGTGCTTTTTCAAGAGGCTTATATATATATAAGTTTGACTTACCTTTTCAATTTGCACCTGGCTTAGAGTCCTGTAAATTTATTTAAACCATTTATGAGAACATCCGAAACTGTTCCGCTTTTCTATGAATTTTTCTTGTTATCTTGAAGACAGACAAAAAGAGTCTTAATAACCACAAGACTGTATTTATATTTTCATCTGCATTACTTCTTCATTTCTCTTCCATAATCTAAAGCAATACCTTCCCCCATAATTTAAATTATTTCATTTTGCTCGCAGACAGAAAGGGAAAAAATATATATATTCCAAACAGCATTCTAATTAAATTAAACATATTTGTTCAGTATAAGGGACTCCATACACCTCCTAATATTGCAAAACCATAGCAGAGTCAAAAATGAAGAATGCAGGGCTTTACATTTGAAAACACCTTGTGGACCAGTGGCTTCTTAACCCTGCATTAATAAAAACATCAGCAACTAAATACAAAAATCTAACCTATTAATGTGGTTGGACTGAGATCGCTTCTCATAGTGTCCATAAAAGTCAATGACATCCTTGTCATCTCTAAAATTTTCTTCTTTTTGGGAATAGGAAAACTATGTAGGAAACTTGGTGAGCCAATCATTCTCTCCAACCTTCACCTTAGGGTTGCCATTGTGGAGAATAATTGAAGACCTCGTGTCAGCTCTTTTAGGCTGATGGAAAGCCAAGATGTAAAATTTTAGGATTTCAGCTAACATAACTTCAACTAACTTATATGAATATTGCCATTTTTGCTTGACTTAAAATGTTTTTATATACCGTAGTTATGTCAAAATTGTAACAGAGCTACCTCTAAGTGTAACTTAACTGCTTAGTTCATTTTGTTTAGTGCTTTTACAGGCCATCATTCAGAGCAAAACTGCTAATGCAACTGACATTTAGAAAATAAATTACATGAAAGTCAGAATTAATGCAAAGTTCCACACAAGAGTAGTAAGACCTAAGAAGACCTACTAGTCAATCTGCAACCACAGTTTTGTCTAGGACACCAAGGGTCAGTAACTGAAGTCACAGTAGTCTAAATAGCATGGCAAAATTAGGTGTTCATTGGTTTCAACCTATTGTGTAGATTGCGTACATTTGCTTACATTTCCTACATTAACATTGGTCTTCTCCAAGTAACTCTATCCTATATCTGGCAAAGTCATTTTTATATACAGTACATCACACTGATTTTATTTTCCCCTATTATTTATGTAATCTTTCTAAAGCACTTTTGCTAGTGTCCTATGTCAGTGATTGATTGTAGTGGGAAAAGAGAAATTTGAAAGTGTTTAAGCATTCTTGCAAGCTAGTGGAAAAAAATGACCAAATGTTCCCTCTCTTCCCTTTCTCTCCATCACAGGATGAAGATGAGACGCCACAAGCTCTTTTTGACTCTGTGCATGGCTGGTCTCTGCCTCATCTCCTTCCTTCATTTCTTGAAGGCCCTCTCCTATGTCACATTCCCCAGGGAGCTGGCATCGCTTAGCCCTAACCTCGTCTCTAACTTATTCTGGAACAATGTACCGGTCACACCTCAGGCTAGCCCTGACTCTGGGGGTCCAGAAATTCTCCGTACCCCATTATATTCTCACTCACCACTGCTTCAGCCTCTCTCCCCAAGCAAAGCTGGCGAGGAGCTTCACAAAGCTGATTTTGTGCTTCCTGAAGACACCACAGAATACTTTGTCCGCACCAAAGCTGGTGGTGTCTGCTTCAAGCCAGGGACTAAGATATTGGAAAAGCCACTAGCAGGACGTCCAGAGGAGAAAATAGAGGAAGTTATATTGGGGCGCACAGGCCGTAAACCTCTGAGTGCCAGTGGAACAAAACGACGTAAATGGGTGGAGTGCATGTGCCTGACAGGCTGGCATGGACCCAGCTGTGGTGTTCCCACTGTGGTTCAGTATTCAAATCTCCCCACAAAAGACCGACTGACACCACGAGAGGTGCCCAGGAGAGTCATTAATGCCATCAATGTGAATCATGAATTTGACCTCTTGGATGTGCGTTTTCATGAACTAGGTGATGTGGTGGATGCCTTTGTGGTTTGTGAATCAAACTTCACAGCATATGGTGAACCACGCCCTCTCAAGTTCCGTGAGATGCTACTCAATGGCTCCTTTGATTACATCCGCCACAAGGTGCTCTATGTCTTCCTGGATCACTTCCCCCCTGGTGGCCGTCAGGATGGCTGGATTGCTGATGATTATCTGCGTACTTTCCTAACTCGAGATGGCATCTCTCGATTCCGCAACTTGCGTCCTGACGATGTTTTCATTATTGATGATGCGGATGAAATCCCAGCCCGTGATGGTGTACTTTTCCTCAAACTCTATGACGGTTGGACAGAGCCTTTTGCCTTCCACATGCGCAAATCTCTTTATGGATTTTTCTGGAAGCAGCCTGGCACTCTAGAAGTGGTTTCTGGTTGTACAGTTGGAATGCTCCAGGCTGTTTATGCTACCGATGGAATTCGCCTACGACGGAGAGAATATTATACCATGTCAGGCTTTCGGCAGTATGAAAACAGCACAGGTCACATCCTAGTACAGTGGTCACTGGGCAGTCCGCTCCACTTTGCTGGCTGGCATTGCTCTTGGTGTTTTACACCTGAAGGAATTTACTTTAAACTGATTTCAGCTCAGAATGGGGACTTTCCCCGTTGGGGTGACTATGAGGACAAGCGAGACCTTAACTATATTCGGGAGTTAATTCGGACTGGTGGGTGGTTTGATGGTACTACCCAGGAATATCCACCTGCAGACCCCAAAGAACAAATGTATGCCCCCAAATACCTTTTGAAGAATTATCAACAGTTTGGTTACTTGTTGGAAAATCCCTATCAGAAGGCAAAGGGAACAGGGTGAGGGGAGTAGGCTTGCATGAGAAAACAGGATCTTTTGGGAAACAAGGGAAAGTCAGACTGTGTCTTTTGTTTTTCCCCCCTGCCCCATTCTGCTGGGATTTGTACATTCTCTCTAACCTGTCAGTCCCACTGCAGACAAGAGACTTAGGGTATGTGTGTATGTGGAAAGGGACTCCTAGTTAGGTTAATAACTAGGAGCATTCCTGTCCCCAGGAACTAGCTTTTTGTAGGATGGAAGAAAAACCTGACGCAGGAAGCATGGGATCTGGGGAGCATGCAGTGGGTGTGTGAGGGTATGAATGTGCCAAAGCCTCTACAGCCTTTGTAGTATAGCTAAGGATAACATTCAATTCCATTTTTAAACCCCAGTTTCTCCTAAGTACTTTGGCATCAATGGCTGTTCTGCTTTCGTAATATATGGCCACTAAGAGAGATTTTGTCAGTGAAAATGAACATTGAGCTCATCTAGGATCTTTATATTTTGCCATGTGCGTCTGTTATATGAGGATATAAAGATGGGAGCACACGCAAACTGGAAGCATAGTAGCACCAAAGAATTCTGCTTTCCATCTCATGATTATGGACCTTCAGGGAAATTTTACAAACTGGCAGGGTATGAAGGTTGAAAAGCTGTCTGGTTTTGCATATATTTTGGATAGCTAGCCTTTAATATAAGAATAAGATGACAGCACAACCCGCAGCCCACAGATCTGAAAAGAGTATAGCTATCACAGATACACTTCCCTCTTCTTCAGCAACACAATGTGATGTTTACATTTTCAACTAAAACAGGGTGTGTCTAATGCTTCAGAGGAAAGGAGAGGTCAGCTCCAGTGCCCGTCTTTCTACTTCTGAAACAGAAGAAGCGCAAAGGTACTTGGCTCTATGATGCCGTCGTTTTGAGGACAAGATAATATTATTGCTATACCAATACCAATCATTTGGTTTGCAAAGGCAGAGACGGGAAAGGAGGGTGTCTATCTGATGGAAATGAATTGAGAAGCCAACAATTATAATCTGGATGCCAAACATTTTTATGTTCCAGTTTTTTTTTTGCAGCTTTCAATGAAATATATCAGTGCCACCCCACTCCCCATCACTTTGTGTCTATGGCCCTAAGAAAGGAAGAAAAACAGGTCTAGGTTTACATTTTGCTAGCTGCTAGGAAAATATTTGAAGCAATGAGGAAGAATTCTAAGAGTTTCTTTGTCATAATTCTGGCACGTGCCTCTTTCCTTGTTTCATCCCCCCAGCATTTCACACTCTTTTCTGCCTTGACAATAACTGAAGTCCTACCATTCTAGAATCTGCAAGCCATGTTGTATGTGATTTGTCTTTTGCACCTTTTGCCTGGGCAGTACACTCTGCCAGTTCATCCTCTAACTTTCTTTATGTGGTGAATATCTAAATACAGACCCTTTTCCAATATATTTTTTGGTTTGTGCTTCAAGGGTGGCTCCTTTACCAGCAGAGTAATATTCTATTGCTTGAGTGAATTCATCAACAGTTTAAAAAGAAATAGTTTTATGATAAGTACAAAAGAGCCCCGAGCTTGCTTAAAATCTGTCTTGTTATCAAGAAGAGATCTGTACTACTTTTTATCTTGTGATCAGCATAAGGATGGAGTCAATATTATGTTAAACTTTCCCTCTCTAGATGTTGTTACTTGCTCTATCATAAAATTAAACTGAGCCAGAGGAGATACATATGCCTTATATTGTGAGAAAGATTTGTCATGTCAAAGGAGACCAGAAAAGAGTATTTCAAGGTCTTGTGGCTATGCTGAAACAAATGTGTAGCAATTGCAAAAGAACCACTAATGAGGAACTGAAGGTAGTAAACACCAAGTTTGCTTAGTGTTTCTTCACTGCAGATGCAAGAAGTGTTTTGCCTTCACCCTTGTGACGAAATGAGAATCTAGGCCACAACTCCATTGCTCTCTAGTTCTAATTCAACCACCAGGAGGTCTATCATGTCTCAGTTACAAGAAGTGACAAGAGTGGATATCCAACATCAGAAAGATTGCAAGTGGTCCACTTTAGTATAGGGCCAACTCTGCAGTGTTCTCTAAATATGTTGGACTTCACATTTGGAAAGCTGGGGAAGGCTACTATAGAGGCTATAGTTCATAGTGCTTATAATTCCATTAAAAAGCAGTAATTTGGAGATGCTTCTTCAGTATTGTTAGGAACAAAGCAAATAGAGGAAGTCCTGCCAAACTACTGTAACGGGAAAAAACTGCACTTTTATATTCAATGAGACATGAACTGGGAGGTTGAAGCATATCTGACCATTGGGTTCAAGTCAACTTTACTTAAAAAGACAAACAAGAGATGTTTTTCTATATTATTACTGTGGAGTTTTCTAGAAGAATGCACCCTTCCCTTCAGTTCAGTCAACATTGATTGTGATGCACATATAATTTACCATCTACATTTTGTATGTGCGACTATGATTGACTTTTACAATGAATGCCCATGAATTCTTAATTCACCCATTAGCACAAATTCTTGGCTCCACCTGTCATCAAAATGCAGCCAAAAGGTTTCTGAGTTCTTCTTTTATCATTCTACAGGTTTTTTTTACCACCTTTTTCTTTCCCACATCTCTTTTTCTCCCTTTATTTTCTTTCCCTTCCACTGTTGTTTCCAAGGAACAGATCCCATTCTAAATGGATAAGTTAGCACTAAATTTCTCTGGGACGCTGAAAGGACTCTTTGTTCTGGTCTCCTCCTCCAATTGCACCAAAGTGAAACTTGAAACTGACCTCTAATGGGAGAGAAAAGGAGAATCTACAGTAAAACCTTTGCTTTAATAATAGTAACAACAAACTTTTGCACAGGGTAGCCTGAAATACTTCTAGTATATGAATCACCTATTTATTTATTACATAGCTACTAGCATTCAGTTTCATAGAACAGACTGTAAGGAACTTTGCACTAATAGCAATCGTTTGAGCATCTGTTGTGGGGTTAGGTGTGGGAGACTTAGTTTTGGGAAATGGCTCTTCTCTCTCTCTTTTTCCTTCTCAGCCATCATGAATAACTGGAGCTAACAGGATAATGCCTCTTAATGGTTATTGATCAAAAACCTGTATTTTCTTTACAGCCTTTACCCCACCCTATTCTACTGTACTGTTCCAAACAAATCTGTAGATGAGTTTAAGCATAATTGCCACAGTCAATGGCAGCCATACTGAGTAGTTCATAAGTGGAGCCTACTTTGCAGTCTGCTTTTGGACCTTAGGTTCTCATTTGTACCGTGTTCAGAGAACGCCTTACTCCTATGACATTCTACAGTACTCCTTTTTCCAAACCTGATCAAACCAGACGGTAATATTCATCCTAGGCTATGCCTCTCTTTAATTGCAAGTGGGGGAATTCAATGACCTTCTTTATAAAACATGAATTTCTCTCAATATAGAGAAGCATATGAAGAGAGAGAAGATTTTTTTAATCTTATCAGCTTCTATGATGTGCTAATTTTGTGGCTGCAGTTGGGATGTGCTCTGTGTTGTAGTCCATTTTCTGCAGCTTTTACCATAGCAGAAGCCAGGAACCATTCTATTATTTACTTCTTATATGAACTAGGCTAATCATGGCTTTAATTTATTCTTATCTTATTATCTTTTAATCTCTTATACAATACAGGCAGCAACTTAGGAGACTTCTGGAGTTATGCGACCGCCTTTGTCCATTTGTTCTAATTGTCTCTTTTTTTTATGTTCACTACAATTCTGGCACATCTTATTTTAGCTTTCCAAAACCTGCTCTTAGAATGGCAGTCAAATCAGCTTAAGCAAAGTCAGTGGTGGCTGAATATTAATGCAATTGCCATCTCAATATCTAGGAAAATACCAAGTTAAGAAAACCTTTTCTAGTTAAGTAAGATACCTGGCATTAACTAAAGGATTGAATATGCTCATCATTTGATTCTCTGTGGAGTTCTTTTCTTACTGTCCCTCTTTTTCTTACTATCTATCTCCTTATTATCGTCCAATATCTGTATTAAAAAAAAGAGGAAGCTCATTATATGTTCTTTAGCACAGGGGTCTCCAACCTTTGCAACTTTAAGTCTGAAGGACTTCAGCTCCCAGAATTCTCCAGCCAGCTTTGCTGGCTGGAGAATTCTGGGAGCTGAAGTCCTTCAGACTTAAAGTTGCAAAGGTTGGAGACCCCTGCTTTAGCAGGCTTACTGTTCATGGAGATTCTGAATCATTCATAAGTGTTATAATTTTTTAAAACTGCAGCCGAACAGACCTTGAAACTGAATTGATATTTATAGTGATCCATTGCTTGCTCCTGGCCAATCACTATGTTTTTCTCTTCTTTTTTTTACCCCTGGTTTCAAAAGTTATGACTGTCTGACCTACACTCACATTCTGGCATAGATTTTAAGGGACAAGAAGATAGGATGTCTGGTAGGTCCATGAAAAGCTAGCTGCTTTAATAAAGGAAGGGACTGCTCTCGCCTTCATTTATATCTACTCCCAAGGTGCTTTTCCACCTTTGGAAGAACTTTAAAAGGGGAAATACGTTGCTGGTAAGTCTAGTTATGTGGGTATAGGAGGAGATAGAGGCCTTAATAGCATTACAGTGTTAGGACATAGAGGTCATTGTGTTACACCACCATTGAAGTTACTAGGCTTGGTGCATTGGCTTAAAAAGAAAGTTTGGCAACAAGGATGCACCACTGTCCTGTATAATTACCACCGAGGGAAGTCCTGAAAATAGGACTTCTGTTTCTCAAGGAAAGGATGTGGGATATCTTATACTAGGAAACCGAAATAGCTTTCGTGGCCCATGTTGGCTAAGGTTTATGTGGGACTCGCCAAATACGTAGAAGTCCTCTAAAGTCTAATTTATAATACCTATATTAATAATTTTGTAAGGGTAAATCAGTGTGTACATACTGAAATCATTTTCTCTGTAAATGGTTGGATTTCATTTCACCCTTAAAGGGATGTTTAAAGGAAAAAATAAAACAAATTACACAATGAAAGGGAACCTGGGACGTGTGCTTGTTTTTATTTCGAACTGGAACAGGAAGACGCTCAAGGAAGAGGGTAAGAGAGCCTGTTTCTTTCAGCTCTGAATAAACACACATACATATATGGAAAAGTACGCAGTGTTAACATATTTGTGTTCTTTTTAATGGGGTGTAGAGCATGTAACCACTTTCTCTCACAGTTGTGACAGCTTGATTCAGCCATCTATCCTGGTTGTTTAAACAAACTGCATGGCAATGTAAGAATATGAACTAACTTTGTGCCCGCTGGATTCTGAAAAAGGCTCCAGTTAGCGTTGTTAAGAGTTTATAAGCCAGACACAGAAGAATGCAGAAATATTATATTAAATATTATAATTGCATTGCTTAATATTGCTATTAATTCATAATTATCAAGATAATTTAGAAAGGATATGAGCTGGATATTGATGTAAATTGACAAAGTGATTTTTCCCATTACAAATAAAGTTATGGACAGAGGGGAAAAAGTCACTGGGAGGTCATTTTACACTAAGTTTTGTGCTTCAAAGGTGAGAAGAAGCACTACTGCTTTACCTAGAGTAAAGGTAAATCATTTTCTCTGTAAATGGTTGGATTTCATCCCCAGGGGGATTCTGGGAGTTGAAGTCCACAGGACTTAAAGTCGCCAAGGTTGAGAAACACTGACCTAGAGTGTCCCATTGGAACATTCCATTTCAATTGTTTTCCAGGGAATAAAATCTGAATCATCTCTGTGTTCCATTCCCTACTCTAGGGAACAATGGGAGTGCAAAAATAGTTCGTTTCTACTTTATTTTTCACCTAGGAATGATTGCTTTACATAAAAATACCCAAGGGAATGATTTTTCAAACTTTTTTGTGGAAACTTTTTAAAAAATTCTTGTAAGATTGTTTAAGTACATTTTCTCACCTTGCCCACAGAAAGAGCTATAGAAGCCTAGCAAGGAACAATCTATACCATGATTCATTCAAGGGAGCCCTGAATAGGAAGAGGAGCAAATATATATGTATTTGCTGTTTATTGGCTTGAGATTTGTTTAACATATAAACAAGTTGGTGGCTGGGCTCTAACAGCAGCATCTACTTTGAGCACGTGTTTATTGTAAATGCTATTTTTCCCTTGCTCCATTTCCTTACTTATTTTTGTCCAAGCAGTAGAGATAGAATCACGTTGCAATGTCCTTGTAAAAACAAAGAGCCTCTTAGAATACTTGAAACAAAACTGTTCAAAATGGCTGTTTGATTCAAGTTTGCAACAAACCAGTGCACTTCATTCAAAGATCAGGACAAAGCAGTTTGAACATGATTCTAACCTCAACATGCTCAGAATATCTGTTTCAAGCTTGAAATCTTTTATACATCCATTGTGAAATGTATTTCCAATGTGTTAAAATGGAATTCCAAATAATTTAACCGGTGGACAGTTATTCATTAGAAGCTTAAGCTTAAGCATTATAAATCATGGATTCACTTCATATAGTTTGTTTGCAATTTGAGATTAGAAGAGAGATTAACCGGTGATAGTTGGCATTATCATTTATAAACATATCTCCAGCCCGTCAATCATTAGAGCAGTTAATATAGATTTTGGCTTTCTATTTTAGAAAGTGAAGATGAACAAAGACACCAACAATGAGTCCTTCTGAAGCAGATAATGACTCAGACTGTACAGAAAATTCAATTTGTCAACAAAGATCAGCTTTATCGTTCACTCATTTGCAGTCGCTCTGTATCAGGTTTTCCAAATGGTGGCAGGGAAAGATTATTGGATCATTTAAAATAACAATAATTGATTTAATAACAATAATTAGTGCCTCACTAATTTAAGAAATGTATAAAACCATATTCAAAGTTAACCAATTTAAAGTCTTCAGTTAATGGAGAATAAACAAACAAGCAAACAAATAATGTAAGCTTTGGTCCACTTTCCATATTATAAAATGCTCAGGGCTTGTCACAGGATAAGAAAAACCGTCATGTTCTTCCAACTCACTATCTGAACTGCTTAGTGCTTTCTCATTTAAAACAAATATCTGTGAAACTACCTGAGGCTGTATTCTGGTCTCAGTGTCCAGCTTGGGGTCATCTCCTCCCAATTTTGTCCAGTGGTTGAGCAAGATGTATGGTCTCAGATGGCTCCCGAGTTTATGAAAGACTGAGGATAAAGCATGGTGGCAATAGCAAGCAACATCAAGAGGAGTTCACAGGTGGTCTTTGTGAAAGCCAGGGGTCCTCAGACTTTTTAAACAAGGAGCCAATTCACGGTCCCACAGACTGCTTGGGGACCCAGACTGGCTGCGTGGGTGTGACTAGGTAGTTATGTGACCAGGTAAGCATGACCAATTTAGCAGTCCATTAAACAATGCACACAAATTAAACTTTAATTTGTTATGCTCCCTGGGGGTGGAAAGCAGGTTAGGGAAGGGATGCAGCTGCCTTGGGGTGTGTGTGCATATCTCTCCGTCATTGGGCCAAAAATGGGCTGAGGAGGCCCAGCTTTGGCCTCCTCGGCCAGAACTACTCTGTCACTCAAAAACTGGCCGGGGTTTGGCCTCCTGAAGCCTCCATGCACCCCATTTTTGGCCTCCTCGGCCTCTAGAAGGGGGGGGGGGCAGGTGAGTAAATGGGGCAATGTGGGTGGGCAGCCTTGTGGTCCTTCACGGGCTGGATTAACGGCTTCGGCAGGCAGTATCCGCCCCCAGGTCATAGTTTGAGGAGCCCTGGTGAAAGCTCATTCATTGCCTGGTTGACTTATTGCAGCTGCCTAGAAGTTGGAAGAAGGATGGTGAGTGGCTGGAGGCATGTTATGAGATAGCATGATTGAAGAATAGCTCGGCCTTGAGCCATCTATTTCCCCCTCTCCAACATACCTCAGGTAGGAGTCAGAACAAGGAATAGGACCCTGCACTATAAGAATGTGTGTTTTGCCCTGCATCTCTGGTGAAAATGGGTTGGATTTTTTAGAGTATGCAGGGGGATTGGCTCACCTGTGCTATAACTGATGCTATTTACCAACTTAGAGGAAGTGGATTTAAGACTGAAGTGTAAATTGGTCCTTTAATGGCTGGGGGAAAGGAGTCGGAGGTGGTGATGAGAGATTGGTCAGCGGTCAGATTCAGGTGAGAATATTGTGATGATGACAGACAATGAAAGATATGGCAGAAGTCGGGATGGGATGCACACAGGGAGCATGGAAGCAATGACGTGTATCAATCTTATGTTCCAACCCTCTGCCTCCATCTTCAGTTACAGATTACTGAACCTTACGCAAACAAAGTGCTTAGAATGTCAAGTTGGCCTCTAATAATGGTCCTTATGAGAAATGGAATCAGGAGATCACTAGCTTTGGTGGCACAGTGGTTAAAATGCAGTATTGCAAGCTAACTGCCCATAGCCAGGCATTTGTTCCTGACCAACTCAAAGTTGACTCAGCCTTCCATCCTTCTGAGTTTGGTAAAATAAGAACCTAGACTGTTGGGGCAATATGATGACATATATAAACTGCTCATCTGACCCTGCATAAGATGACTGACCTAGCATATATTATCAAGACCTGGCTGGACAAAGAGTGAGGGTGGGTGGGGGTGGCTTACTCTGAAACATGCCCGGGGGTACCAACTCTAAGCCAGAGTGGGGAATTCCTATTGTTTTCTTAAGATCTGCAGGAGCTGATCTGCAACCGTGTTTAAGTCACAATCGTGAAACTGGGTCTTAAGACTCAATACTTTACTAACCTCCCTGCTATTTGGCATCCTCCCTGCTTCCTCTGCTCAGTGCCACCTGTGAATTTGTAATTATCTATGATTTGGGAGGATTTATTTTTTTTCCAAATTTATACCCCGCACCTTCTCCAAAAACGACCCAGGGCAGGATTTTTTTAATCTGCCATCCTTGGGGACAGACTTAAGAGGCAGTGTAGGAATTTGTAACCACCTGGGATTTGACTCAGTTTATTGCAGAGCAAATCTCCAGGACAGGTCATAGGTTAGTCTTTTTTTATTTTTAGGATAATGGTGACGTGATTTTGAGATAAACAGATCACTTCTTGGGGATCCTGGTCTTTATTTTTTAATGATGTATAGTTATTTTTCTTTTTGTTAATGCTTATTCTTGTTGTATGTTGCTTAGTCATATTGTTTGAATTAGGCTTAAAAGAAATAAACTTCCTGTGAGGAATACTGTGCATTGTACAGGAAGAACATCAACTCATATTTATAAGAAATGCCTCAACTTTTCATATAAGGCCTTAGATTTGGAAATATCATTACTATGATCACAAGTTTCCAATGTCATGTAGAAATAGAAAACTAGTGAGGCAGAGGCATACTCCCCCATTTTTAGTTTCAAATACCGTATTTTTCAGAGTATAAGATGCACTGAACTATAAGGCACACCAAGGGTTTGAAGAGGCAATTTTTTAAAAGTAGGTAGATAGAGGGAGGGATACAGTAGATAGGTAGGGAAAGTGAGTAGTTAATTAGATAGATAAAAGGGATACACACACACACACACACATATATACACACAGTAGGTAGTTAGGGAGAGAGAGCAGGTAGATAGGTACAGGGATAGAGAGAAATACAGGAGATAGAGAGATGGAGATAGATAGATAGAAATACAGTAGGTAGGTAGGTAGGGAGAGAGTAGGTAGGTAGGTAGATATTTCCACGTGTATTTATCCATGTGCTGGAGAAGGGAATTGCTGACAATCTGCAGCACCTAAGACTTTGTTTCTGCTGGCACAGCACTTGATCAATGTAATTCTCATCAATCCCTCTAACTAAAGAACTTGAAAGGGGGGGGAAAAAGCTTTTGCACTTTGCAAACCTCCCCAAAACGGCCTGTTTTTCGCAAAGATGGGCCCATTATTTTTTTAAAAAGGCATGAATAGCCTTAAGGGGGCTTGCTAAGTGCTTCGGGGGTGGGGAAACAAAAAATGAGCAAAAAACAGCCCCCTTTTCGCCAAAAATAATTGCATTTTTAGGAAGCTTATAGAGTGCTGCTGGGGGCTGAAGAGGCAAAAAAACAACCTGTTTTTCGCTCATTTCTGCCCTCCCCAGCCCCCAGGAGCTCTCAAAAAGCCTCCATAAGGCTCTGCAGGGCCATTTTGGTGAAGGGGCGGGGCTTCGGGAGGCAAAAAATGCTGTATTTGGTGTATAAGACACACCCAGATTTTCAGCCTCTTTTCTGAGGCAAAAAAGTGGATCTTATACTCTGAAAAATGCAGTAATTAAAAGGAAACTAGCCCATATTTGATAACTTACTTAAAACAATCTGGACAAATTAAAATAAGTAAAATTTTAGAACAAGAGGTCTATGGGATGCTCAGAGCTGTCTTAGGACTTACCTGAGTCGTCAATAAAGTGCAAACTGAAAATGATCTTGTGCATTGGTAATGCTTAAGGATTTGAAACCCAGCAATAGGATTATTCAAGCTTCTACCCAAATGCTTTGCTTAATAGGAGTGAAACACTGTCCGGAATATTATGTTCTGTGAAACTAAATATAGAAATCTTAAGAGGTTAAAGGTTTACGCCAGTAAAGTTTATGGAGTTTCCATGTCTCTCCACTCAGCAAAATGTATAGAGAAATTGTATTTGAAAAATTTGCCTTGCCTACCAACTTTCTTTCAAGAACTGAAAACTATTTATACATTTGGAATTCAACTGTATAGCTCCAGCTATTTCTTGACAGAAGTGATTTTCTGGCTGCTAATTTTACTAGAGTATTTTTCCCTACACACGTTTTTGCTTTTGAAAATGAAACCAGAATGTCATAAGTGATCCTTATACAAATCCAGCTGGCTAAGAGAGGGTGAATAGAAATTCAAACACAGCTGCAATCCTATGCAACCTGGCCTTCTGAATAAACTGGTACAGTATAAGACTGGAATATGTATGCTGCATTTTCAATGGGCATATACTGTATATAATCACACCTATATATCTTTCACATCTGTCATATCCTCTCCTAGTTCTGTGAGGAAATTGATGATACTTTTGACCAGTCAGTGAATTGTTTCTTACCAGATGATGATGCAAGATTTTAAAGAGAATGGGGTCTGCATGACTTTTTCAAGGCGCTATTATTGCTGGCTAAAACATAGTCTACTATAGTGGGAAGGAGGAGGAAGTATTTGAAATTATGACTAATTAATTCAGGGCCAAACTATGATTGTACCCCACCCCATCTGAATTTGCTCTCCTGATAAGTTTGTACTTGTCAGATTCAGAAATATTTACATAATGGTATATACCAGGGATCTCCAACCTTTGCAACTTTAAGTCTGAAGCTTTGCTGGCTGGAGAATTCTGGGAGCTGAAGTCCTTCAGACTTAAAGTTGCAAAGGTTGGGGACCCCTGGTATATACCTTACATGTAATGCTAAAGTTTGTTTGCCTTACCATTTATTTATTCTTGCTCTAAGTTTCAGAAAACCTCAATGCAATATATATTTGCTGAAAGTGTATTGCATTAATGGCCTATTCATCAAGACACAAAGAACACAACATGATGAAGGATTAAGGAGAACCAACATATGAAATAAACCCTTTTCCTTGTAATGCAGATGAATCCAGAATATTCTCGGAATATCTCAACTGAATGGAATGGAAGGAGACTTGCCCTCATAACAATAGTGCACTTTAGAATTCGATCTGAAGGGCCTGATATGGTAGTATGCTTTTAGGATGTGTCATTTAATGAGGTGAAAATTAATTTTTGCCATTTTTTTTCAGTGAGGGATTCTAAAACTATATGTTTTTACACGAAGAATTCAAACCTGCTGTTATTTTTGCAATTGTACAGTGTTTATCTTGGTATGGTAAATCCACGTCTGAGCATATAATCCACCAAAGTCTCTTACAATGCAAATACTGTTAACTTTATCTTCTCAAAATTATACTTCGTGCTAAAATAATTAAAGTTTTTTCCCCTGCATGAATCTTATCTAGCTAAGCAAAAAATAATCCATGCAATCATTAACACCAGAAAGCAATTATCCGAGGTACAAAAATGTTTAAGCAAGTTTCATGAAGTCTTGTTTTTATTTGTTCTTCGACATCAGCCACTGACTTGCTTCTTGGCCTCTGATATAACCTTCACATTTATCCTGTATATAGTCTGCTTGCTGCCTCTGTGATCTGTTTCACACATCTCACTATTGATTGGGCATGACAGGGCCACTGTGGTACTTACATTGGTTCATCAATGAACTTTTCTTTCTGCTGTAGTCAGTTTCCACATCAACTGTGGCTCATATACAACTGTGGGAAGCAACAGACTCAAGTTCAACCCATCCAAGACCGAGTGGCTGTGGTTTCCGGCGTCCCGATACAACCAGTTGATCCCATCACTGGCCATAGGGGGCGAACATCTGGCCCCCGTGGATCAGGCACGCAACCTCCTGGATACCCGGCTGTCTATGCAAGATCACGTGATGGCCATGGCCAGGGGGGCTTTCCACCAGGTACGCTTGGTGCGGCAGTTGCGTCCCTTATTGGACCGGGACGCCCTTCGCACAGTCACTCACGCGCTTGTGACATCCCGGCTAGACTACTGTAATGCTCTCTACATGGGGCTCCCCTTGGGGTGCACCCGAAGACTACAGCTGGTCCAAAATGCGGCCGCACGGGCGATCTTGGGAACGTCTAGGTATTCCCATGTAACACCGCTCCTGCGCGAGCTGCACTGGTTACTTGTGGTCTTTCGGGTGCGCTTCAAGGTGTTGATCATCATCTTTAAAGTGCTCCATGGCACGGGACCAAGCTACCTGCGAGACCGCATCCTACCTCATACATCCCTGCGGCCGATCCGCTCCCACAGAGAGGGACTTCTCCAGGTGCCGTCCACCAGGCAATGCCAGCGGGCGACACCCAGGGGAAGGGCCTTCTCTGTGGTGGGCCCAACCCTATGGAACGACCTACCCCCCCCCCCCGATCTCAGAACAACCACGGACCTCCGCACCTTCCGCCAGAAATTAAAGACACTCCTGTTCCATCAGGCCGGTTTGGCCTAAATTAATTACCTAGCCTTCAGTCTGTGTCATAAATTGTTTTAATTGGGTTTTAAATGAATTATGTTTTAACTTTTTAAATTTTAGCACAGGGATAACTTATTTAATTTGATATTAATTATTTATATTTTATATTGTGTGTTTTAACTTCCTGTGCACCGCCCCGGGTCCCTTCGGGGAGAGGGTGCGGTTATATAAATTCGACTATAAATAAATATACACCTTCAGATCACTCAATCACCTCCAGCAGAGTGGATGCTCTGGCATTTATTAAAGGTTTTTTTCTTGCACATCCAGAAAAATCTCCCAGTGCGTCATCGTCTGCACTCCTCAAGTCAATGATCTTTTGCACACCAGCTCTCCTCTCTTGAACGTCAAGACTGTCTGGATTATCATTTCATTGAAAGCATACCATACTGAATGGTTGTCAAAACAGCATACACTACAGCCTTCTTTTGCAGTCTGACTTATTGCAGCTGGAACAACACATGACACGGGACTTCAATCCGATAATATTTTACTTTGATGTTGAACCAGCAAGGCTAGCACACACCAACAATGTATTCCACTATCATTCTTAAGTTTTGGAGTTTGCCTTTGAAGCCAGGTTTTGAGACCTATATTTAACAAAGCCTATTTGCAGTTATCAACCAGCATGAATGGCTTATGAGGACAACTTCCAGAACAGCCAGTTTTGTGGGAAGTTCTCCTGTCTTTATTGCCTGTGTGATCCTATATCTTGCTTGATCAGTAGTGAGATCCTTTACAACACTGTCGCTCAGTGAAATGAGAGGCTCACCATTTGACACTCCGGCGAATGAAGGATCAATATCAAGTTCTGTTGCAGTGTCTAGCATATTGCCAATTTTACATGCCCAACTGTTGTTAGACAAGGACTTCCCAATTTGTGATGAAGTGTCCTAGGGGTAACTCAATTCGTGTAGAGTGTACACACAAATCAAATCAACTTCCAGTCAAGCTTGACCTCTATCCAGTGTATGGCGCCACCTTCACAGCCAGTATTAACATTTGTAGAATCTCCTCCAATGGCCTCCAATTTTTGTCAATGAATTTCTTCTTCATGAAATACATCAGATTATCTGCAATCACTTTAAGAGGTTTTCCTGTTTCTGAGTTTTTCTCTGGAGTGAAATGATAAATGTATCTTCCACCTGGCTCACTCATTAATGTTCTTTGATGATACCGGGGAATTACTGGTCTGAATTGTTTGCTTTCAGCAAAACTTAACTTGTATTCATATGGCTTTCAAAGAAGATGCATTCTATTTTGTCCTTCTTACAGCCTATCAAATTCTTGATCTAGTGACTTCATAATTTTTTTCTGGGCTCTCTTGACTTTATTGAGGTCAACTGCAAGTCTCTTGTCTTCTTTGGTAATCAAACCAGCATCTGTGAAGGTGGCTGTGGCACATAGATCAACACTGTATCTTATGTTCTGCTCTACATAGGGACTTTTATTATTTCTAATAAAATATTCTGTCTTTTCTTTTGAAGTAGAGGGCACATGTGTTTGGTCTAAGGCCTTTGCATATCTTCCATCACATTCCTCTTCATCTTCATCGTCTATTGTCTGTCCTTCATTTTCATCGTAAGAGATAATTACTTCATTTGTCAGTATTGAAATGTCTGGAATACTTCTCTGCTTATATTTAGCAGGACTGTCTCTCATTGCCTTGCCACTTTTGCCTTTTGCCTAGTCGTTTCTGCTCGGGAACATCTGGCAAATTAATCTGGTGCAATCCAAAAGAACCAATCTTGTCTCTCTGACCCTTAATGAAAGCAAGTTCCTTCAATGGTATCTTTGTCTCCTTAGGGCAGGTATAGTTAATGTGAGCTTCTTTTTTGCAGCCAGCAGGGCAGCCACATTTGGCACATAGAACAATTTGACACATGCTGTTGAGGATGTCAAACAGTTTGTCAAGTTTCACAGTGAAAATCTCTTTGACATTTAGCTTTCTTTTACCAAGAGATACGTTTTTGGCTTGATCCCAGCTCTCTTGGATCTTTTTCAAGATTGTCCCTCGTGAATTTACAACAGGAGTCACAAAAGAACTGTTCACTCATTCCCACTTTTTACGCACTTTTGGATATATGTCTCTTGCTAGACTGGTTGCTGGGTAGTTTCTAGCATTATCACTATTTTGTTCTTTTAATAGTTGGCCACATCTTAGAATGTCTTACAATATTGGGAGTTCAGATAGCAACAAGTCTCTGCCAGTCCCAATTAGGATGCTCATATGAGTGAATGCTCCCAGTCTTGTTCTTTTTTTAGAATCCATTACAGATCAGTTATCACTCTCACAGGAAATGAGGCCAGCAGTCTTAACACTCTCAGACAAAATAATGCTTAACAAAAAGAGAAAGACAGCTGAACCTGTGAAATGAAATAAACAAAATGTTTTAAAGTTATTATATTTATGTAGTTATTTATCAAGCACATCTAAATTATATTAAAGTAACCAAATATATATTGACAATCCGCAAGGTATGACACAACCTTTGAGCACCCCTTGTGTTTGGAAATTGAAAGTTGAAACATTTGACAAGCTCTATAAAATTGCAACAAGCTGTCAGAGCCAGAATAAATTAAGCAAGCTAAAGAAATAATAATGTTTCTGAATGTAATTTCTGTAGTCTGGGTTTGACCAGGGTTTTGTATTTTAGCTCCCCAAAGATATTCAGTCTGGAATGCCTTAGTCAGGGACTAGACACCAGAGGGAAGATGGCACTGTTTCTGTGGCAGGAGGGAAAGAATAAACAATAAAATGACAGCTGGCAGCAAAGGCGCACTTAATCATAGCTCAAAGATTTGTGTGGGGTTCAGGACGACAATCCCATTACTATGGAAAAAAACGGAGACTAAATTGCTGCTTATGCTTGAGGGGCTTTCTAGAAGATTCTTAACATCTTTTTGACTGCGGCCGGGATCTTTTAGATTTGCACTATCCAAACAAAAGCAGCATTAGAGGAAAACAACGTTCAGTTCAGTAACTAACTGGTGCAGACACTTCTTTAGCACAAAGAATGTGTGTTTATAGAGGTAAAAATCAAGATTTAAACCCTTTTACTAGCCTGAATTTCTTATGAGTAATTAAGTGGAATGGACATCAAACCCAGAGACCCTGGGGACCTTGCTGCTGGAAGAAAGTCAGAAATATATCTGCACAAATATCTTTTTAACATACAAACACTCTTCATCGCATTCCAGTACCTTTTTAAAGACTCTCTTCTGCACTTGCTAGTTTATTAGATAGCAGATGAGGAAAGAGTGTATGAAGAGAGAAATATTAACATTATGATAACTATTTTTGTAAAAAAAAAAAGACTCCTAAGGTTGATACTTTTTAAAAGAAGTTTTGAATTATGAATGTAATTATTGATTATGTTTCTTGCTTTGGTTTATGACATTAAATAGTCATTTTAATAACAATTTTTATTTCTTACTCTGATTTAATACATAGTACTATGAATGTTTTAAAGTAAATTGATGAGATTGTAATCCACTGTCTTCTGACTGCGGTGAATAAACAAATAAAAATAGACAACGTAACTGAAATTTAAGGTTTTCCGCAATTCTAGTAAATTACCCTTCTTCGCCCATCAACACTGAATCATTGTCACTGTTTTTTTTAAGGCCCTTCTGAAACCTGATAACATGTGGAGGTTGCCCAATTACTGGACATCCCCCTTGCCCTCTTTCCAGATTACATAAAATGTGGGGAACTAAATTGGTTTGACTCAGTGGTGGGTTTCTGCAGGCTCACACCTACTCGCAAGAGCCGAATGGTGAAATTTAGAGAGCCGGTGAGAGGGGGTTCCACCGGCGGACCCAGAAGTAAGTCTGGCCTGCCGCTGCCGGTAACCCAATGGGAAGGAAAGGAAGGCAGAAAGTAAGAAAGGAAAGAAAGAAAGAGAGAGAGAGAGAAAGAATTTATCATCACAATTGAGCCCAAAATTTTGGTTGCTAAGCAAGAGCGTTGTTAAATGAGTTTCACTACATTTTACAAGTTGGCCACTCTCACCCTATCACGATTGCCAAGCCACGCTCAGAAAATAGGCCACACCTACAGAGTAGGTTAAAAAAAAATTGAAACCCACCACTGGTTTGACGATCAGCTATGCAGCTTCTCTTCCTCTTTTTCTGAACAAGTTTGAACTCCACTCTAAGTAACTTCAATGCCAACAACACTTCCTCTTCACAATCTATGTGTTTTATATACTGAAAACAGCAGGAGGTAGTAAGGATGACATTTTACCAACTGCAGATTCTTTTCTTAGACTGTAGACGAAGTATGCAGGGAAATTTTGATATTTCATGAGCTGAAAAAGAAAGAGAGGGGAAAGGAAATAACAGTTTTGTCCCTTCATCATACCAGTAGAGAAAAGATTTTGGCACACTCAAACCAAAGTGAATACATTTCATTTATCGTAAAATACTAAAGACCAGGTTTAATAAAAAATTTATCTTGGCTCCAGCCTATTGGAGCATCTTGTAAACCCAAATGTAAATACAATATAATCCATCTCTGATCTTTTCATGCCCAGAATTTCAAAGCTGAATTGCAGGTCCTAGAACAAATAGACCAATCCCAATCAATAGTGTGCATGTGCGTGCCTACACCCATAATGCAATGCCCTCACTCTGGTGCATGCACGCACAATCCCTCGTCTCCCCCCTCCCCCCTGTGTGCATGTGCGCAGGCCTCACTGGAGCCTTCAGATTTCTGGTAGGCCCGTTTTCCTGAAGCGCAGCGATGGCAAAAATGGCTTCCCCCAACCCCTGGAAGGCTGAAAATCAGC
Source organism: Rhabdophis nuchalis (assembly GCA_039707465.1). Lineage (NCBI taxonomy): Eukaryota > Metazoa > Chordata > Lepidosauria > Squamata > Natricidae > Rhabdophis > Rhabdophis nuchalis. Next base: position 91,728,967 of record CM077648.1, on the reverse strand, counting down.
TGGCCAGCACACATACGTGTGCTGGAGCTGACATAGGGGAACACCTCATGTAATAATAATAATAATAATAATCTTTATTGTCATTGTAAAAATTACAATGAAATGTGCCCTCAGAAATGGCACAGTTGGCGCATGTGCCATAGGTTTGCCAACGCGGCCCTATAGTGCTTTGAAATGTTGAAGCATTTAACTTATCTGTGCCATAATATTATGTTAGCCTATAAAATTCCAAGAGCCTTTGCGTTCATACAACACATTAGGATTCAATATGGTTGCCTAGTTTGTGTCTCAGTGTCTTATATAAACCTAGCTTATGAAGTTCAGGGCATTGTGCAAACCAAGCCATTATATACATCATTACACGTACAGCATGGGAATCTCCTACAGTAACTTTCTTAAAAGTCAAGCTTTCACCAAAGCAAAAAGTAATTATGAGTCTGAAATACCAACAGGCACAAAGTATTCAGGTAAGCTAAGAAAAATCTTGCTGAAACAGTCCTGAAAGAACTTGGGAATTCAATTTAGTATCCATAGTGATGCAATACTTTTACTACATGGTTCTCTACAACTTCATGAAGTCCCCCAAGTGTATTGAAATAAGCTACAGAGACTAAAGGTGGAATTCAGTTGGTTTGGACCAGTTCAGGTGAACTGGTTGTTAACATTCTGCCCAGTTTGATGAATTGGCTAATCCCACCACTAGCTGCCCTGGCCCTGCCCATTTTTCAGCCATTTTCGGTCCTTTTGGGGCCGTTTTGGATGTTCAGTAGTAGTAAATAGAGATGGAAATTGAGTTAAATTTATTTACTACTACTGAACCGCCAAAATGGCCCAGAAAGCGGCCTGAAAACTGGCCCAAAAATGGCCAAAACCCTAAGATTTCAATTCTTCAATTATCACTCTTGAAGCTGTACAAAATCTGGATTTGAAAGGGGGAAGAGGAATTCATTGCTTGTGTGGGCACATACGTCAGACCTCTCAATACCTCACATCCATTGTGCTATTTCCTACCCTTTGCACAAATCTTTTAAACATTTGCTGGCAAACACAAAGTAAGTCTTCACCTCAAAGCATATTCCCCCTTCTGAATTTGGATTATTACACAACCATATGAAATAGTATAAAATCGCACTACTAAGCACAGTAACACCTGGACTACAGCAAAACTTTTTGAAAAAAAATGATATAACTGCCCTTACCCCATATATAGATTATGTTGAACAAATGTAATGTCTTTGGGTTGATTTAAAGCCAAGATATGAAAATAAGGAAAACAAGAAAACTTCATCAAAAACTTGAATTGCCATAATGTTGTCTTCCTAAAGTTCCCTGCTTCCTTCTTTGCTCCAATTATAATTTCTGTACTAATAAACTTTACATCCAGTTTTAGAACCAATTCTGAGAAAATAAGCTTGAAAGAGAGTCAAAAATCCTTCCACCCACTTGGACCTTTTCCTCACATCAGTAATGGGGTGGGATAGAGAAGGAACCTTAAGTATCAGTGTAAAAGTCCTTTCCCACCCAGTGATAACAGTTCTAGGATAAATCAGATTAATAATAATGTCTGTCCATGTATCTCTCCTGCCCAGCTTTTCCTCATTATTTGACTATTCCAGAATATAAAGACAAGAGGAGGATGGTTTTATGATTGGGAGAATTTTGTGTTTATTTTTTTATTTTATTTTAATTAAATTTATACCCCGCCCTTCTCTGGAGAGGACCCAGGGTGGCGCATAGAAATTTAAAAAACATACAAAATGACAAAATACAAAATTTAAAAGACATATTAAATTCCCATCCTATGCTAAAATCCAATTAAAATCCCCAAATTAAAACTGTCTAAAATAGTCCCAGCGGGAGGTTACGCTAGGCCGGCTTGGTGAAAGAGATGTGTCTTTAGACACTGGCGGAAGAGGCGGAGGTCCGAGATGGTGCGAAGTTCAGGGGGTAGGTCGTTCCAAAGGGCGGGGCCCGCCACAGAGAAGGCCCTTCCCCTAGGTGTCGCCAGTCGGCATTGCCTGGCCGACGGCACCCTGAGAAGGCCCTCTCTGTGGGAGCGGATCGGACGAAGGGATGTATGGGGCAGGAGATGGTCTCGCATATAACTAGGTCCCGAGCCATGGAGCGCTTTGAAGATGGTCGTCAAAACCTTGAAGCGCACCCGAAAGACTACAGGAAGCCAGTGCAGCTCGCGCAGGATCGGTGTTATATGGGAGTGTCTAGGGGCTCCCGTAATCACCCGCGCGGCTGCATTCTGGACTAGCTGGTCCAAACCAACTGAATTCCACCTTTAGTCTCTGTAGCTTATGTCAATACACTTTTAGGGTCCCATATGATAAATAAAGAGAATGGAGACAATTCTTGTGATTGAGAGGATTTTGTGTCTACTTTTAGGGCCAGAATGATCACAGCTCAATGACAGAGCATAGATATTGCATATTCAGGCAAAGCAGAGCTGAGGAAAACTTCTGTTGAGATCATTGCCACGATGCCATTGGCCTATGAGATTGCCATTGGTTCATGAAGATGGGAAGATTAGTGATCCTGAGATGTCTTTCTATATTTTTATGCATAAAGCATGTTTCAAAGCAAGTGGAGTACATATGGAGTTTATGTTCCTTTAATTTCTGTTCTGAAAATGAATGTTCATTGTCCATAAATCAGCCAAAAGGTGGCGCTGTTGATTCGATTCAAGCAAGCTCCCTAATCTACCTCCTGCAAAAAAAAAAAAAAGTGCTTAATGTGTACCTCAGAAATCCTCCTGCTGACTTTCTATCGTGTTATTTTGTCTCTATGATCTCAAAGTTGGTTGCTCAAAGCAAACTGAAATTTCATTCCAACGCAAATTTTTGATCTATAAACATTATTTTTTTTAACTCCTCTGCGTACATTCTCCCCAACATGCAACTTACTGATTATTATAAAAAGAAATAGGCTTCCTTGTTTACTTTTCGTGCTAACTAGTTTTTTCAAAGGTTGAATATGTATTACTAATACTAAACAACCTAATATAGGGGTCTCCAACCTTTGCAACTTTAAGACTGAAGGACTTCAGCTCCCAGAATTCTCCAGCCGGCAAAGCTGGCTAGAGAATTCTGGGAGATGAAGTCCTTCAGTCTTAAAGTTGCAAAGGTTGGAGACCCCTGCCCTAATGAATTTCCTGTTAACATTTACACTTCATAGTGTGGGTATAGTTATGCTAGACTGCAGGTACTAGGTATGTGGCTGACAATTCAAAAAGTTACTCTCAGACAAGTTGAATTCAGAATCTATTTGAATACTGCTTAAATTGTGAAGCGAAATAAACTTTTGGTCAATTCCAATGTTTCTCAGTTTAACTTAAATTCAGTCAACATCACATTCCTCAAATCAGTAGTAAAAAGTTCTAAACTGAAAAAGATACCCCATCAGTTCTGGCTGGATTTTAAATCCTATTTGGATTTGTGGAAAGCTATCACCCAGCCCTCTCCCAGAAAAATGAAATATCCTAGGAAATATTGAAAAGGCAGAATATTACATTTCCCTGAATGTGAAAAGGGTGAAACATGTTTTAAAGGCAGAGTAGCTCCCTGCAGCTCCCTGCCCCCACCCCTTTTGGCAATGAGCCATTAAAGCCTGAGCTAGTCCCCTTTACATAATAAAGATAGTATCAGCTTTTCACAGAAACTCACCACATGGCATCTGAGAACTCAAACAAACTTGGGATTCAAAACACAGCTTAGGGAGTTGTCCCTGCATGGCCCCATGGGAGTCTGACAACCAATCAGAATACATTTCTCACACAGGAACAAGAAACAGAGAGGTGGGGCTGAGCAGATTATAAAAAGGCCAGCAAGCCCCTTGCTCGGCCCTTCTCTCCTTTTCCACCAACATTGAAACATGTGATCATTTTTTTCTGTTTATCACCTCAAACCATGTGGCCCTGTCCACCATTAAACCATCTTTCCAAGCAGCCTCCATGTCTTTAGTGTCTTTTTCCCCACTTGGAGCCGAACTCAGAAGGACATTTCTTTCAGCAGATTCACAGGACATTCTGACTCATAAGAATGGCAGAGGCTGAGCTTACATAGCTAAAATGCAATTGGCAAGAGTTTCATTGAAACCAAGCCTCAGAATTAGAAAAGAATCCCATAGGCCAGTGGTTCTCAAAGTGTAGGCTGAGGGGTCCCCCAGACCCTTTCAAGGGCTCAGGGACGACTAATAAATGTTCTAAAAGGTCTTGGTTTCAAATTATTAAATAAAATATCAACTATAATTAAATAAAATAATCAATATAAGATATATCCCACAGAAGCCAAAGCAGTATGGAATCCTCAAATGTTTTAAGAATGTAAAGGTGACCCGAGACCAAAATATTTGAGAACTGCTAATGTAGGCCATTGAATCCACTTTTTCTCCATAAAACAAATTCAGACCTACCTACTTTTATATACAGAACCTACTAAAGCAGATAATTGGCTCCAATTATAAATTAATAGAATTGTTCCTAAGAAATTCCTCGTAATGTTCAACTTGTCCCTCTGCAGCTAAAATCCATCAGATACTATATCGTTTGCCCTCCGTGACAACAAATACGAATCAACAGTAAACCTCGGAAAGTCAGTTGACTTGGCAGCGAAGAGGAAAATCCTTGTTGTTCTGGGCTTGGGGCGTTCAAAAATGGGAATTTGAAGAAGGCGATGGAAAGACAACTCTGCAAAGCAGAAAACCTTGGTCGGATAGCTGGGGATGCGGGCGGTGGTACTTTTTACGCATCTCAGCGTGGGAGAAGTTGAGTGAAATTTCGAAAACTATTCGGACGACCGCTAGACCCCAGCAGAGATACAAAACCGCAACCCTTTGCCCGGGGTTCTTATCTCCTTGATCCAGTCATCCGAAACTGACCTTTTTCCAGAAGTCTGAAGCGTTCCTCCCGTCCCGTCCCCTCCTCCCCTCCTCCATTGCGCATCACCTACACACCGCCTCCCATTTCTCGCCCATGGATGGAGTAGCCCACAGGTCCCCAAACTTGGCAACTTTAAGACTTGTGTGGACTTCTGGGAGTTGAAGTCCACAAGTCTTCAAGTCACCTCTAGCCGTGGCCGCTGAGACGTTTAGCGGAACCGTTCCTTCCCTTCGGAAGGGGAAGATTTCTATGGTCAAAGACCCATGCCCCGGAAGTAAAGTGGCCATACTGTTGTTTGACCCTGGGAACTCTGCCGGTTACGGGAAGAGGAGGGGTTGAGAGCTCTGAAGCGCCGCGGATTCGCTCCAGGGCATCGAAAGCCGAGTCCGTTTCTTTTATTGCCTCCGCCGATTTGACGGATTCCCCGCCCTCTCACGGGTGAGTCCCAGCGCCTCCAAAACTCTCCCACTCGCCCGTCCGCGGCCCTCCCTAGGCTTCCCCGTGTGCGAGACCCAGTTCGGAGTAGTGGGATGGTATTGGTGAAGGAGGAAATATTTCCTCCCTGGTGGCCTTTCAGCTTCTTTATGAGGCACCTGTCCCTCTTTTTCTTGAGTGCCGTCCATTTCTTCTGCTGTGGAAGGCGATATCTCTCACAGGCTGCTTTGTCATATTCCTCGTCTTTGGGATGTCGCTTGAGGAGTTCATAACCGACTTTGGGGGAAACATATCCGTGCATTTTTAAAATAAAGAATCGTCTATTTCCTCACCGATATAGGAGGTTTAAGTCCAGCCTAGATACTCCTCTAATTGAGGATGGCCCTTCCTCTATGGTGGCTAAATTACTACGCATAACGGGGTGTAACCCCCCCCCCCCAAAAAAACACCACCTTTGGGGAGCAAGTCAGTTAAACAAGATAGGATTCTGCCCAGATTCCAAAATGTCGAGCAATAAAATATAACACCACAAGCTTGAGAAGTTGTGATATCTGAGGATGGAATTGGGGCACAGATGAAGACTTGAAACACATCATTTGGGTGAAGTGTAAACTATTAAATAGGTAAAGGCTAAACTGGTGAAGGAAAGATCCCTCTGTGTTTGAAATGAAAGCATTGTAGATTGTACTGTTGATCAAGTATAAAATTAATGACCCTAATATGTATGTGAAGGTAATATTTTGTAATGACCACATATTTTATTTATTAGTTACTACTGTGCTAGTAATACTAGTGCTATGGATTACTGAATTTCTTTTTATGACGATTTATTTTACTCATTCTTTTAGAATTAATAAAATAACAAGTATAAATTCTAAAAATAAAAAAGATTAACTTCATTTTCTCTGTTTCATGTATCTTTAGTTGACTGTTCTTCAACTCGTCCTCCATGGCAACGTGGAGCCGTGAAGCTGTGCTCAATCTTTATCGGGCACTGTTGCGTCAGGGACGTGGCTTGCGCTACACTGATCGTGATTTTTATCTGAGCTCGATCCGGAGAGAATTTCGCAAGAACCAGCACCTTACGTCCCCAGAAGATAAAGAGCGACATCTTAAAAAGGGCCAGGCTTTTTTGCACAGCCAACTTGGAGGGCTTATTTAGGAATTTCTTTTTTTTTCTTGTCATATATTTCTTTGCTTTTATTCTCCTTTATTTATTTAGTATTTTGAACTGGATGGTCAACATCAGAAATCTGCTGCAAATCTGTAAAAAACAAATCTCCCAAAATATCCTACATATATCCCTGGCAGCATTTCTCCTTCCTTTTTGCAGATGTATTAAGCTTCAGGTAAAATATATAGAGAGGATGTATTTTGCTGTTTTAATTATTCATTATTTGTACAGATAAAAAGCTAACCTGAGTAATTAGAATATTGAGTACTAATCTGAGTAATTGGAAGTTAATTTTTATTTATAATAATAAAACAATTCTAGCATGTTTGAAATTGGCATTATGAAGAATGTAGTATGTATGCTAATAATTATTACAAAATTAATGTTTATAGAGGATAGAGAAATTTATATCCAAATTTTATTTCTGTACTGGCAACTCTTTGACTCCCCTTAAATTTTCGAAATCCGTTTGTCTAAAGGGCATCCATTGAAATCTCGGTTCATAATTTTACAGTTCTAGTCTACCTGCATTTTTTTTTTTTTGGTGTTTCATCTCTTTAACTTCTAAATGCATTGTTTTTTCTTCAGATCTTCACAAACCTTTTTGTGCAAGTATAATTTCTTCATCTACATTTTTCCCCTCCTTGATATATTTGCAATTATGTTTTAGCCACTCCTTTTTCAGAAACTCCCTTTCACCATGAAATACTTTTTTAAAAAATTAGTCTCTGCTATTGGGGGATTCTATTCATAATAGCTATACATTTATTAATGTGAAAGACGATCTTATTTACATGTCAGATAACTAATGTGAGTTTTAGTGTTTGGTCTTGAACAAATCTCACTTCAAGTCAGTCTTACCCAGCCTGGTATTTTCCAAAGGTGGTTGTTTTGTCTGAACATTATGGGAAGGTCCCAAGTTAAAACTGTGGTTGTTTATATTGAACGACCTTTGCATATATTAATGACTGTAATGATCTTATATGCTTCCTTCTTAGATTCCTTCTTTGGAAGAATGACTGACTAAATTGAGGAAGTTGCTTTAATGTCTAGAATAATTTCATATTGAAAAAGTAAACCTGATACAGAATTCAGTTCTAATTGGAGACTATTTTTGGACTATAACCTTATACATGGATTTGTACCACACCCCCAATTCGGCATTTTCTACATTTTTCTAGATAGAGTTTGCATTTTAATTTTATGGAAAGTGATTTTTTTAGTATTAAAGTTTGTGGTTTTAGTTACTGATTTATATTGTGTTAACTAGCCTTGTGATTATGGGTTTTACAATTGGAATTGCAAAACATGTTTAAGGTGACACATTTAAAATAAACAAATATTTAATCTTAGTAAAAGTCCATGGAATTAAAACCAAATAAGCACTGAATGACAAACTGTACATTTTGAACAGCATGCTGTTTGTTTGTTTTTTCCTATGTAGGAGCAATGGCAGGCGCTGGAGAGCGCAAGGGAAAGAAAGATGACAATGGGATTGGCACGGCTATTGATTTTGTGTTGTCCAATGCTCGACTTGTACTGGGAGTAGGAGGTGCTGCTATGCTGGGGATTGCTACCTTGGCTGTCAAACGGGTAAGAAATTTGTTTATTTGTGTCAGAAGCATCACAATGAAAATAAGGCATACTATAAGACATAACATTTAAAATACAAAATTAAAAATTAAAAGAAATAATGTAGTTGGTAAAAAAAATATCAAGATTTATTGAGGTTGGAAAAAATGCAGTAAGGAAAAGAGAAATTAAGTCTCAATAGATCTTATAATCAATATTCTGTTTTCACTCTCTGCAGATGTATGACAGAGCAATCAGCGCTCCAGCCAGCCCCACCCATTTAAGCCAGTCAGGAAAGAGAAGCTGGGAGGAACCAAGCTGGCTTGGGTCGTCATCACGATTACTGAACCAAGACATGAAGACAAATCTTAGCCGTTCTCTGCAGACTCTGCCCACAGATGCTTCAGATTTTGAAATAGGTGAGTATAGTCTAAAGAAAATATACACATTGAACTGACTTTATGCTATATTTAATGTCTTTGTCTCATTTGATTTTAAAAAAAAAATAACAAAAGATGTCTGCTTCTGGATTGTCCCATGGATTTTCTTTCTTCCTTAAACCTTATGCTAAGGCTATTTTGTTTGTTAAAAAATACACACTCGGAACATAATAATTTCAGTTCAGGCAATTTATACAAGCAATTTACAGTGACATATTTGGCTCTTTTTGAGTTTTTCTCTGTTGTATTACCTGAATAGATTCGATCAAACCTTTGAAACATAAATCACCTGCTAAGAGAAGCCAGGTAGAATTGAAGAAATCCCGCCTACGGATGTCATTGCAAGAAAAACTGTTTACTTATTATCGGAGAAAGGTGGCTATCTCTGTAGAAGAACAGATCAAAGCCAAGCAAGCTGCTGTGGATATCTGTGCTGAATTACGTAGCTTCCTCCATACCAAATTGCCAGACATGCCTCTGCGTGAGATGTATCTGAGTGGTAGTCTCTGTGATGACTTACAGGTAAATTGAATGGAGGAAAAGCTTTAAATGTTCTTCAGCAAGAATAATGTTGGCAGAGATAATTTATCACACTATCATATTCTTACGGTTATCTCTTGATTTGTGTGTGTGTGTGTCTAATCTTGTGTAAGAAGACTCCACATTTTTGTCTTTTCTACATCTGCTCAGCAAAATATATTTTCAAATTGTTTAACTACAGTATAGCATATTATTTTTAGACTAGCATATGGTATCCATATGTGCTACTTTTCTATTGTCATTAAAAATAATACCTATTTATTCTGTAAGTTTGCTGTAGCTGCCTCTATGGCTTTAGTATAGCTAAAGAGGATACTGTATTGTACATCACTGATACTGTAACTGAAGTGTTCTTCGTATTCCCAGCCTTCCTTCTGGCCTAGCTTTTCCCAACTTGGTGACCACATTAGTTGGATTATATCCTTTAGTTATGAGAATTAAAATGCAAACATTTGGAGGGAGGCAAGTGAGCTATGTGATGGTTGATAGGACCAGTCCTCAGATGTTTAATGCTCTCTTTTATTTCTCTCCGCTGCTAGGTTGTGACAGCTGATCACATCCAACTTATTGTTCCTCTTGTGCTAGAACAGAATTTATGGTCATGCATTCCAGGTGAAGAAACCATTATGAACATCCCTGGCTTCTGCCTAGTACGTCGGGAAAACCCAGAATATTTTCCTCGTGGTAGCAGTTATTGGGACCGCTGTGTCGTAGGAGGTTATCTCTCACCCAAGTCTGTATGTGGTACCTTTGAGAAAGTAGTGGCTGGCTCCATCAATTGGCCAGCAATTGGATCTCTCCTAGATTATGTGATCCGTCCAGTCGCACCCTTAGAATCTCTAACTTTGGAGGTCCAGTATGAACGGGATCGGCACCTTCTAATAGACTTTTTACCATCTGTGACACTAGGTGATTCTGTATTGGTAGCCAAGCCTCATCGATTGGCCCAATATGATAATCTATGGCGACTCAGCCTTCGGCCAGCAGAAACAGCTCGCCTGCGGGCCTTGGACCAAGATGACTCTGGTTGCCGTTCTTTGTGCCTTAAGATCCTCAAGGCCATATGTAAACTGAATCCAGTTCTGTCTCGTCTTTCTGCCAGCCAGCTTACCAATGTAATATTACACCTGACTCAAGAAGAAACTGATTGGTCACAAGATGCAATAGCTGACCGTTTTCTTCAGGCATTGAGAAAATTAATTGGCTATTTGGAAGAAGGAATTCTTCCAAGTGCTTTAAATCCCAAGGTGAACTTGCTTTCAGAGCTTACTACTGAAGAAGTAGATGAATTAGGCTATACTCTGTACTGTTCACTTTCAGAACCAGAACTTCTGCTACAAATGTAATCGCTGCCTTAAGTGTGAGTTAGTGTTAGAACTACTTGCCATGACAATTTGTCTTCTGAGTGACCTATGCACATCTTGCCCTGGTTATTTTGCAAGTCTGCCTCTGCATTTTTATTGTTATTAAATAGGAGGGGGGGCTTTATATTTCTTGGTGCTACTGGTCTAGTTCCACTACACTCAAGGAACTAGAGGAAGAAGCAACTTTGAAGATCTGCTCAATTCGCTATAATGTTTTTGTTGATGTACCCACTGCTGGAGTCCCAACATATGCTCTCTTTCTTGTAATACATTATATTTGCTGCAGTGAAAATTCTTACCTCTTATTTCAAAAGTGTAGAATTGCTACTAACAATTTTAAGACAACCCCCCCCCCCAAATATAATAAGGTTTGTTCCTATTGATTGGTGACTATTTCCCACCCTTTTATTCCGAAAATGCTTGACAGAAAAGCTTCAAGAAAAACATTTGTAGCAGGATATATATTTGTGAATCTGTACATTGACTAAAGGAGTCAATGTACAATGTATATTGTCTAAAGGAGGTTTTTTTTTTTTAAAAAAATTGCATGCTGCTTAAATTTATGTGACACTCAGTGTGATGATAACCCCGTATTTTGAAAACTGAGTGCATATTGTCTAGGACTTGCTGCTTTGCCAGATTGGGGTCCTTCACTGCACAAGCACATTCAAGGTCCTCAATACACCCTTGTTTGAAAAACTGGGAGCAGATTGTTAACTGATGCAGAGGAATGTAAGAAGAGAAATTTCATATTCACTGCTTTGTCCATGTGTTAATTATTTGAGAAATTATAAAATATCACCAAGGCACAGAGCAGGATACTTGAAATAAAGATTCTTGAATAAGTGCTATGACACTTCAAAAAATGTTGTGCCTTAAAATCATAACAAAGAGTAGTTAAGAGGTAACTGTATGCAAAACTGAAGAGGGCAAATATGCTTTGGTTGGCATAACTTTATGTGCTGCACTTGTTATTGATGCTCAGAGATGCCCAGTCTGATTTGAAGCACCTTTGCCCTCTTCAATTCTGAATACTGCATATCATTAGTGCTTGAGCTTCAAATTATTGGCTAGCTGGCAAATGTATAGATACTTCCTGAAGGTTTTGTCTATAAGCTATTGAGCACAGACAAATAGAAGAAATGACAATACAGGAGGAATGCAAAATAGTTTTAAGTGAAAAATATATATTATGCTGTTTATATTTAAAGGAGGTGGCATACTATATATTTAACCAGTTTGATCCAATTGTATTCAAGAAACTATCAGCACATTTTCTCCTATGTGGTCTTCCGTACATAACTTATACAACCCTCTTAATCTCTATTCATTCTTTGAAATGATACAACATTTAGGGAGGAGCTGTAGTAGCTGTATCTCTTGCTTTGCAGATACAAGCATGGCATAGTGAATGTGTAATCTCTTGAGAATATATGGTTTGTTAAAGCTGCTATCATCTGGTACTTCTTCCATCTTCCCCCAAGGGAAAAAAAGAGGAAGTACTGTAAGAGATGAAACTGTCAAACCTGCATAACAAGTATTTCTACAATACATATGTAATTCTGAGAGTTACCTTGTTTCAAATATCCACCCTCAACATTAAATGGCAGAGTGGATAATGAGATAATTTGCAGGTCTTGGGAATTGAACATAATCTTCCATATTATTTCTGTTAAAAGTGGTGCTTACTAAGGCTACATATGCTTCAGAACATTTTTGAAAGAATGGGTTTGGTCCCTGTTTGCACAGAAGTAGCCAGGTCTTTTTCAGGGTGCTACTTAAAAGAGTTGTGTTAACTTTAATGAATGGAATCCATAAAGCAGTGGCATATTTTGGAAACCTGAAAAAATGAATTTAATGAATAGCACAGAGTTACTAGGTTTGTGCAAGGCCCAAAATGCTTCTTTTAAATCACTGTCAAACTATAACCCTAGTGCTTATGTTATTAAGATACTCTTCAATTTAGTTTAGTGTAGGGTCTAATTCTGTAGCATCTTTCATTCTATTTTGATATCAGATTGTCTTTTACAGAGGGTATATATTGTGGCAATGGAATCAGTATTAGCCTAATTTAAATTTCAGTGTTACAGCCAAAGACAGAAAATTATCTGTTGAGTGCTTGGCAATTTATAACCAGGTAAATTTTTGTTTTTTTACTGAATAATAGTTTCCAGAGTACATTCCTTTCCATTCTCAACCTTCCTGCTACATGAATTGATGTACACCTACACAGACATTATGTGGTTAGAGACTTTGCTATGATGCCCATTGTTTGCCATCTTTGTTCCCTTTTTCCTTTTGTTTCTTACCCTGCTGTTTGTTTAGAGCAGGAAACCAAATCATATCTGAGGCAAGAATTGGAAGAATCCAGTATCTCTTGCATTCCCACTTATCTAATACTTTTAAAAATTGAAAAATATTTTATTAATTTTTTGATTGTTATAAGGTTGAACATACGTATACTGTATGTAGCTGTAAGCAACTATCCTTGTGACAGTAAGATGCCGTTTTGATTTTTTTCTTCACTTTCACGTCTTTTAACTGTTATTTCCTACAAAGCAATGATGAATTGAAATATGTAAAAAGTATTTAAGCCTATTTCATGATAAGGCTGATAATACAACAAATTGCCACTGCCATCAGTGCAAAATCCAAGCTGAAATAAATGTTTACTCTTCTTTTCTGTTGACGGTAATATACCTTGCATCCTATGTGAATCAGATTGTGTGAGGCAGCTGTAAGAATTTCCCTGGAAAATTCAATTTGAAAACTTAGTGTTCTAAATCACTGGGAAGTGGGAAGCCAATGACAGCAGCTGATGGACACAAGCCAAGAGCCCAAGTCTGCTCATCCTAGAATATAGGTGTCAAACCGATCAGTAAGAACTGCAATTATGACCAGCCAGCTGAATAATAAATTTGTCTTCACTTGGCATTGTTGATCTCCCAGGTTTGATGAAATATTTATGACATTTGCGCAGGCTGAAATGTATAAGGGTGGGAGGAGAGAATTCTAATGGTCTGTAACTGTATAAAAGTTGTGAAATAAAATCCTCCACAACCATGTGGCTCTTTTTAAATATATGCTGGGGCCTTTTCTACATTATTTTTATGAAGAGAAAATACAATCAGATAATCATGTAATTAATTACTTCCTTCATTTGCAACACTTAATGATACTAAGAAGAATATTCTCAGAGTAAACCTTAACCTTTATATGTCTAGAACTAAGCATAGAACTGCATCTCTGTACTTGTACTTGACGTACTGACCATTTGTCTAGTGACCATTCTAGATTATAAAGTGGCACACGTATTTTTCACATGACAGTTGCAGCATCCCCAGTCACGTGATCAAAATTCAGACACTTATCAACTGATATTTATGACAGCTGCAGGGTCCCAGGATCATGTGATCACCTTTTATGACCTGACAGTCAGTGTGGAAGCCAGATTCACTTAACAATTGTGTTACTAACTTAACTCCAATGATCCACTTAACATCTGTGGCAAGGAAGTTTGTAAAATGAGCCAAAATTCACTTAGCGAATGTCTCAACAACAGAAATGCTGGGATCAAATTGTGGTCATTAGTCAAGGGCTGCCTGTAATTAGAATACAGTATTTTGCATTTTAAAGTTTTAATAACATTGCACAAAAGTATGATACCCCACGTCAAATTGCAACCCAAAATTGTATTTTAGCTATCCCAAATCATCAATGTGTCTGATAGAAAATCATCCTTGATAGGACAGAATTTATGCAAGTAGCACTACTATGACATAAAAAGATCATCTTACCCAAAATAGAAATAAGGAACTAAATAAGTACCTCCTACAAGCAGCAATTTGCGTGTAGCATTTCTGTACTATAGTAGAATTTAGTAAAGGTATAAGTAGGTGTACATATTGTAAATCAAAGAATTGTTCTGGGTATTGCTTGAGTTTTCCCAGGTATACTATATGAGATATAGATTATAGAAAGGACGATGGTTCTGTTTTGCTACCCATTATTAGAATGAAAGGTATGGTGGAGAAAAGGACTTGAGAACAAAACTGCAGTGTGCTGTTAAAATTCAGTTACTGTGCTTTCTGTTCTCCATTTCTGATTTTTATTCCCAAGGCTCTTCTTCATATCAGCTCAAATAATTCATCCGGTATTGCTCTTTTTTCTATGGAAATATTTTTACAAACTTGCCCTGTATTCATTTCTGACACTCAGTGTTAGCTACGTATGCCTGTTGTTAGCTGCTACATAAAAGGAACTCCTTGCACCATGTATTAAGTCAAACTAAGAGCAACCAGCAGCTGGGTCTCAATTTCTACTTCCCCATAACAGTAAGAATAATAATAATAATAATAATAATTTTAATTTATATCCCGCTCTCTCTCCCCAAGGGGACTCGAGGCGGGGCACAGGCAATTAAAAATACAAATAAACCACAAACAAATACAAAATACAGAGTTAAAAATAGATTAAATAGATCCTGCGCTAAAACCCATAACTAAACTAAAAATTACCCCTAAAAAACCCTGACCTAAAAAGAGACTACCCAAGGCCGGCCAGACGAAAAAAGTGCGTCTTTAATTTTAAGCGGAAGGAGCGGAGGTCCGTGGTTGTCCTGATATCGGGGGGAAGGTCATTCCAGAGGGCTGGGCCCGCCACAGAGAAGGCCCTTCCCCTGGGCGTCGCCCGCTGACAAAGTCTAGTGGACGGCACCCGGAGAAGTCCCTCTCTGTGGGAGCGAATCGGCCGTGAGGATGCAATTACTTCACAAACTAATAGGAATTATGCATTATTCTAGAGGTGGACCATACTGTTTGTAGAAATAAAGTCAAAAATATTTTATTCAAACATGAGATCTGAAAACTTCCCCTCTTGGAAAGGAAAAATTACCTGAATAAAAAATACCAGTGAATTTGTCTAGTTTGAAAAACTATTTGAAAGGAGTAAAGGGAGGGCTTGATGTCACAGTGAACCTGAAATGCAGATTTGCAACTTCCTAACTACTCCATCAAAGAATTGTGGAATTTTATTACAAATTAAATTTATGGAAATGACAAAGAATTACTCCAGAGATCATTAGGAAGTTTATTCTGAAGAAGAACTTGGGAAGAATCAGGAAACAAAAGTGGAGGCACAGTTGGGCATATTTTTGTTATTAGTTGCGAAGTAGTGTCTGACCCATCGCAACCCCATGGACAATGTTCCTCCAGGCCTTCCTGTCCTCTACCATCCTCTGGAGTCCATTCAAGCTCATGCCTACTGCTTCGGTGACTCCATCCAGCCACCTCATTCTTCGTTGTCCCCTTCTTTCGTCCTCAATCTGTCTCAGCATTAGGCTCTTCTCCAGTGAGTCCTTCCTTCTTATTAGGTGGCCAAAATATTTGAATTTCATCTTCAGGATCTGGCCTTCTAAAGAGCAGTCAGGGTTGATCTCCTCTAGGACTGACCAGTTTGACAGCCTTCAGTCCAAGGGACTTGCAAGAGTCTTCTCCAGCATCATAGTTCAAAGACCTCCATTCTTTGGCACTCAGCCTTTCTTATGGTCCAACTTTCACAGCCATAAATTGCAACTGGGAAAACCATACTTGACTATATGCACCAAACTTGACTATACACACTTTTGTTGGCAGGGTGATGTCTCTGCTTTTTAGTATGCTGTCTAGATTTGCCATAGCTTTCCTCCCCAGGAGCATGCGTCCTTTAATTTCTTGGCTGCAGTTCCCATCTGCTGTGATCTTGGAAATTAAAATGTCACTACCTCCATTTCTTCCCCATCAGGAAAGAATCGAGAGGGCTGAACAGACCTATTTTGATATTAATATTTTCGTTTTGGTGAATTTTTTAAAAACTGATTTTAGGTGCCTGTGTGATAACACAGTACAAAAATACTTCCCCCCAAACAATCATTGCAGTCTTATTTTTAAGAGGAACATCTGATTTGTGATTTTAAGGACTGGAAAAATAATTGATTTGGATCGGACACTATCTGGGAAACTTCGAAGAGGAAACTTCAAAAATCTCAGGTGGTAGCATATGCTTAATTAATAAACCTTAGGCACCTGCCCTTTACCAATACGCAGGGAACAGGGTGCGCCCACTTCCTCCCTTATCGAGCCGTGTCGTTTCTCGGGCTCGTAAAGCCCAGGACATCAGGTCCCTTTTCTAGGTGATGCTGTTCCGCGAAGCCCCCGCCGCCCGCAATAGCTCGTGCCTCCGCCTTTTCCTCAGCAGCAGGGCCAGAAAAGCTGCTGGTGCTAACCCGCCCTCAGACAACCATGAGACATCCGCGAGTAAAAGGGCGGTGGCTGTTCCAATGAGGCGCCTGCCTCGCCTCTCCCACCCCCGCCCCGCCAGTAGGCTGGGGTGAGGGGATGGGGTTCCCGCGCTCCTCGCACCAGCCGCAGAGCGAGAAAGCGGATGCTGTGGTAATTCTTTCCCCGACCAAGCCCTCTTGGGCGGTACGTTACAAACGGCTGAGAGCGCAGGATCTCCATGTATGGAAATTCGACCCACACCAGGCCTTGAGGAGTGGTTGCGA
The DNA here is from genome assembly GCA_039707465.1 of Rhabdophis nuchalis. NCBI lineage: Eukaryota > Metazoa > Chordata > Lepidosauria > Squamata > Natricidae > Rhabdophis > Rhabdophis nuchalis. The sequence continues at coordinate 91,712,016 of CM077648.1, read as the reverse complement.
CTTCCAAAACCGATGCTTTTTAGCCTTGCTGCTTTTAGCCGGCTACCCAAAGCTTCCAGCCACCATCTTGCCTATCCTCACCCCACTTGAGCGCGGTGGTTAGGGATTAGCGAAGGTCGCAACCCTTCTGCAATCGACAACCCCCCCCCCCCTCACTTGGGGACAATCGGGTATCAATGGCCGCCAACCCCAAAGGGCGAAGAGAACACGCAGGAAAGACTAAAAGAAAGGAAACTAAACGAAGAAGGCACCTCCCTCTTTGACCTCTAGACAGAAAATGTGGGGAGGAAGAGCAGCATTTTAAGAGGAAACAGCAGAAAGCCTCACCCCGCGACTCTATTTTTAGTGATCCTGGCCGACCCTGTACGAACATCCCCCCCCCCCCAACACTTAAGCACCATCCTTAACGTGGTTTCTTCACAGGACACGCGAAGCTAACGATGCCGACCAATCAGGTGCTTCGTGTTCACTTGCTTTCTCAAACTACTGGAATGCAGAATCGGGCACACCCCTCCCCCCCCTTGGGCAGCCAATCGGAAAACCAAGCTAGAATTCCTTTTTTTTTTCCCTCACGTCACGTGTCTGGCCGTAATTGAAGCGGCGGCGGCGGTAACCGACGTTATGATTCAACAGAATAGTCCCTGTAATCCTTCCGCAAGTTGTTGAGTTGGACTAATAGAACGCGAGGTACGAAGCCTCGCGCGGAGTGTTTGCTTAAACCCCGGCGTCACAGAGAGGGCTCTCGTGAGGAAGTCTTACTTTTTCAAGTGGCACAGATTCAATTTCGGAGATATTGGGCGGAAGGATTTGCTGGAACCGTTGCTTACTGAAAGGAGGTTCTACCGGATCTCATTGACTATATAAAGGGAAAGCGCGCAAACTCTCTCCCCTATTGTCTCCGTGAGAAAAGGAGTTGGGTCCTGTGTCATTTCCGAACAAAAATTATTGGCATCTGTTCCCCCCCCCCCCCCGTTTTTTCCCCCGGAGTCTGACAGTGACCAATCGAGCACTCGAGTAGGGGTTTTAATATACGCGGCCGCCACCATGGCATGGTAGGGGCGGCAGCGCAAGCGACGGCATCGGCCATTGCAGAAGCGCAACAGCGGCGGCCGCGGCCTCGGCACCCCCAAGCATCTGCAACCATGGCGTGAGTATCCTTGGGGTGGTGGGTAGGGAGGTGGAAATCCACTAAGGGTGGAGACACTGGATTTTATTAAATAATATAGAGGATAAGCCACGATCGGGTTAAGGAATTGACACTTTTAGGGAGCAAAGATCTATGTATGGCTGCAGTTTGGGAATATATGGGAGGATTTTATTAAATAATATACAGGATAAGACAAACGCCACGATCGGGTTAAGCAACTGAGACTTTAGGGAATAAAGATCTATGAATAGACTTTAAAAGGGTGGAGTTTGGGAATATATGGGAGGAAATTGTGGTAATCTCAGCCAAGGAATAGCATTTGTTTCTGACCGAAAAATACGGGGGAGGGGGTGGCACGATATCAAGAAATAGCACAAAGAATTCCAGACTATTGAATTAGGCTATTTATGAAAATAGGTGGTTTAATGAGCCCTTTGGTTTCCCAGACTAATTAGAAGACAGAATGATTTCCTTTGTTGTCGGGGAAAATCCCCCGAGATTTAAGCAATTGGTATTCTAATCGTTTTTTTCTGGCCAAAAATAGAACATTGGCAAGTTAAAATTGTCCTTCTTTAAGAGGAAGGGATAATAATCTAAAGAGCTTTTCACAACAAATACCACGAATTAAATGTTTTATCTATAACTATACTGACAGGACTGTCTCTAAAAAAACATTTTGCTGAAATAACTAATGGCGTTGGGTGGAATCCAGGTTTGAATTGTCTGAAGGTTAAGAGGTAGTGAATTATCTGTAGGTTTAAAATAAACTTCTCTGTGGCAACTGCCAATTTTTAAATAAGTGGATCTAAACAAATGGGGTATAATGTGTCTGATATATCTTAACAATCATTCAGATTCTCAGTGACCTAAATGGAAACGTGGCAGGATACAAAATGGCGGCCTATTTATAGGTTATAGACATGCACAGCAAGCAGATCACGAAATGGCTGCAGCTGTTGTCACTGATGAATTCATGAATCAGACCAAGCTGGGTGGAGACTGAATTGAAGCTGTGTAGTTAGGAGGAAATAGAGGGCTGACTTGCTGAACAAATCCTAGTTGGCGCTGTTGTACTGTAGTTCTAATTGGTGTCTAAGACAGATAGTTCAGATGAAGTCTAGAGGGGGAGGGGGGAGGATGGACCGGAACTGTAGGAGTTGCTGCTGCAGTATTACCATGCACAATTTGCCCTATGTGATTTTTAACTTGAAATTCAAACCTAAAAGCTCTTTTTATAATAATTGTTATCTTGTTTATTCCAGGTTTTTCAAATCATCACACAGCAGCTTTGCTGTAATTGATAAAGACACCATCTATTTGTCTAGACGAATTGACGACAAAGTACTAAAACGTGACCAAAATGAGCTGCTCAAACACAGAGATGTTGTCGGGGGACTTTCTGTCCCCATTCAGCCAGCAGTGTCTGGTGGCTGATGAAGGTCTGGGGCTCTTAGATGACTACTTGGAGGTGGCCAAGAACTTCAGTTCGCATGAGTTCTCCAGTGTTAAGGCTAAAGTGGGCTCCTCCGATTGGCTGGATGTGGGTAGTTGGAATAATGCCACAGACAGCAACCAGGGTAAGATAAATTATATTCTGCCAATATTCGGTGACCTTTTGAGGTTTTTAATGCATCTATTTAAATGTATATTTTTGTATGTATTAAGATCACATTTGGAATAGCTTTTTGTTTGTTTTACAGAGGATGCCTTTTCTGGCATGGATTGGATGGTGGAGAAGATGGACCTGAAGGAGTTTGACTTTGATGCGCTGTTAGGTATTGATCTGGAAGCCACCGTCTCCCCAGATTTGCTCATGGCCAGGTTGGAAGACACGTGTGACCTGCTTGACCCGCCCATTGAAGAAATTCCCAGCAAAGAAAGTTTATTAATGTCAGAACCAATTAACCAATCTCCCAGGTCTCCTGCAGCAGACCAGGTGGCCCCATTGACTACATTGTTGCCATTTCCAGTATCCCAAGAGCCACTGACTTCTACTGTTGACCATTCATTCAGTTTAGAGCTAGGTAGTGAAGTAGACATTCTTGAAGGAGACAAGAAAACAGAAACCCCCACTACTTTAGTGTTTCCCAAGCGTGAAAAAGAGGATGAAATACATTCTGACAATGATAGTGGAATATGTATGAGCCCAGAGTCTTACCTAGAGTCGCCTCAACAAAGTCCTGCCACTTCTACTAGTTCCCTCAGTGATAACCCATCAGTTACAACCCAACTTGATGTTTCTGTGAGGCCCAAGCCTTATGATCGCCCTCAAGGAATCATAATATTAAAGATTAAAGAAGAAAAGAGAGTAGATAAGAAACAGAAGAAGATGGAGCAGAATAAGACAGCTGCCACACGATATAGACAGAAGAAAAGGGCAGAGCAAGAAGCTTTATCAGGAGAGTGTAGAGAACTAGAGCAAAAAAACGAAGCCCTGACAGCAAAAGTTGATTCCCTGAGCAAAGAAATTAAATATTTACAAGATCTGATTCAAGAAGTCCGCAAAGCTAAGGATAAAAAGGTTAAAGCCCCAGAATAGAGTAGTGGAATAGGAGTTACATGCATGTATATTGCTTACTGCAAACATCTATGTTTAATGCTTAATAAATTATTTTATAATTATTTTAAACTGGTCAGTGTCTCTTTACACTTCTATCAGGCAGAAGACATGAAAGTATAGCCAACTGAACAAACAGGTTTAAAGATAGTTTCTATCCTTGGGCTGTGAGACTTTTAAATACAACCACAATCACTCCAAGCACACTAGGTTTTTTTTTCTTGTTTTTTTTCTGTTATAATTTTGCCCCAGTGAAGTTAAAACCAATTTTGTTGTATTTAAGTATAATGACAATAAAGATTATACTTATAATTTGGATATGTGTACATTCTTTAGTGAAATTTTGTTTGAAACATTTGGCTTCCTCGATTAAAAAACCCAATTGCTACATTAAAAATGAACAGCAAGAAGATAGTAATTGCGGTTTAACCTATCTTAAGCCTTTTTAAATTTCATTCCATATCTTACACTTGGAATAACACAGTTCATATTTGTCAAATTAAAAAATATGTTACTTTCCCCCTTCAATCTTAAAACCATTCTACTCAATTCTACTTGAATCTGCCTTCATACTTTTTGTTAACTTTGGATTTGATTGATCAGCCAGTGTACCAAATGTTTAGCTTTCCCATCGATTTAAATGCCTTGAAATGGATCTTTCACTACCACATTATGCTCTCATTTTATGTCTCATTTTACCTTAATTGCTTCAAAACTTCCAAGACCAGTATAAACAATAGGGATAATGTGCAATTTTTTGTTTATAAATCCTAGTAAGGTTCTTTTATGTGCCCATGACTAAAACAGCACTTAAGATGGAAAGGTAGATTAACATCTATGCATAAGAACAGTTTCACGGGTACAAGGTAGAAAGACCCTTAGGAAAAAGTATCTACAGATGAAACAAACTTGGCATGTTCATTGGCTAGCATAATTGGAGTTGAGTATGCCCAGCAGCTATCTTCCATGTGAAATTCATAACATCCATAATAGCATGATACTGTTAATGACTCATTGAATTCAAGAGGTGCAATTTTTACATTCTAGTGCAGCGATGATGAACCATTTTTGCCTCCTGTGCCAAAAGCGGGGGGAGCACAAGGGGGTTGTATGCAGGCGTGCCATTCCCATAATGCTATGCGTGTGACCCCCGCACGAGTGTGCAACCAGCAACACCCTTTGCTTTTGGCATGTTTTTTTTTTTTTGTCTTCTGGCTCCAGAGGCTTTCTAGGGCCTGGGGAGGGTGAAAACAGCCTTTCCCGCTCCCCCTGGATGCCCTCTGGAGGCCTCAGGAGCTTCCCTGAAGGCTCCGGAGGGTGAAAAACAGACATACGGACAAACCGGAAGTCACTTAGGACAGTTTTACCCTCTAGAGGTGGTTTTTCGGGCTTCAGAAGCTTCAAAAGTAGGCCAAAGTCAGCTGGTCAGTGCATGCATGTGCTCTCACCAGCTGACATGGCAGCGCCTCACGTGCCCTAATAAATGGCTCTGCGCCATCATGGTTCTAGTGAGTTTGTTGAGTTCACTTACATACAATTCTGGCCTGGACCACTTCTCAGGGGAAAAAATCCAGCTGAGGAATCTACTGCTTGCTTGAAAGGAATTAGAAACAATCACAGGGATTCCTTATACTATCATTACATTATAAACACACTATCCTAAGGTCCCTTTCTTGCTTAGGTTCTCATCAAAATCTAAACTAAACTAGAATTTTGAACCGGCTAAGATTATCAAAAATTGCGTCAAGAAAATGCCTCTTGCTTTTTTTGTGTTTTATAATATCCAAAACTCTTAGGTAAGAATTTATATTGGTTTTGGTAAATTCTTTAGCCAATACTAAATAGTCATTTGGTAGCAATAGAAGCATAGTTTTTAGTTAGTTTTAGAGGCAATTCCTTTTTCAGTAGTAATGTAATGATGGGTTCCTTGATATTTAGAAAGACCTGGTTGTCATCAGGCCTGGGCTCTTAGGAGGCTGGAGACTTGCTTATATGGTTCCATACGGAGGTAACCATTCTCCCATCACCAAAGAGTTATTGCAGAATATGATTTTTTATGCTTTTATCTGTTGCAGTGACTCATCAAAGGCAACTCTAGGTGGCACACAGTACTTGGTACATTTTGTAAGTAAAAAACTTAGTGCCATTTCCCCCCAGAGCAGTTCCAGCATGAAGTACACAATGGCCCATTCTTGATCTTTCAGCACCTGTCCCATCTTTGTTGCTGTCACTATGAAAAGATTAGGCCAAATGTCTTAATGGTATCTTGGCAATATAGAACAAGCCCCCAGTATAACATTTGCTTCCCATTCACCTGCTTTTAAAATATGTGCTTTACTTCACCTTGGTTTCTGTTAAAGTATAAGTTTGTAAGCTTTACATGTCAAACTAAGGAATAGGCTTAGTTTGACATGTAAAGTGTGGCATATTCTACCTGTTCCCTTTGCTGTTAGTTGCGATGTCGTGTCCAACCCATTGCAACCCCACGGACAACATTCATCCAGGCCTTCCTGTCCTCTACCATCCTCTGGAGTCCATTTATGCTCCCACCTACTGCTTCGGTGACTATCCAGCCACCACATTCTCTGTCGTCCCCTTGTTTTGCCCTCAATCTTCCCCAGCATCAAGCTCTTCTCCAGTGAGTCCTTCCCTCTCATTAGGTGGCTAAAGTATTTGAGCCTCATCTTCAGAGTCTAGCCTTCTAAAGACCAGTCATGGTTGATCTCTAGAACTGACCGGTTTGATCACCTTGCAGCCCAAAGTAGTTCCCTACCTTAGGGATCACTGTTACTGCTTTTTTTCTGCACGCCCCCAAAACTACTTTTTCATGCTACAATATAAGTTGAACAAAATCTCTTTCTTTTCTGCAAATGGATCAAAATATTAAAAATGCAGATCAACAGGACCAGCTTTATAAGCTCAGGATGCCTAGAACATTTTGTATAATTTATCCAATATTTAACATCGAAGTTAGAAATCCAGTTTGATTTAAAACACAGGCTGAACTTAAGAGGGTTTTTTTTGATCCACAAGTAAATGTAGGATGTCATTCTTTGTAACCACAGTAAACTAATAAATTTGTGAGCAACATAAATTAACTACTATTTAAGCAATTTTGTATTTGTTAAGAGTTAATGTATAAATGATCGTTACCAATAATTTTGAGATTGTTTTAAGTTTTTCAAACAATTCAGACTTCCACCTACAGCTGTCTTAACAATTAGCTTCACTACATTGTAATCACTAAATGCTAAAGCTAATTGTGGATGACAGGTAATTGTGTAATTAAATAAAGCTTTAAAAATCAAATAAAAATCTAACTGTAAATCACATTTGTTAAATATTAAAATATCCAAATAAAGTTCCTTTAAGCAGCAACTGAGAAACAGCGCCTCCTGGCCTATTTTTCAGATGTTTGAGGCTGGGGCTAATTTCTTCCAAACATGAACTGAACTGAAATTGATTCTGGCAGAGCTGGTTTAGGAAGGGGGTGGGGGCAAAATAGGCACTGGTTGGGGAAAGAAGAGACTTCCGATGAATCATTGCTTGTGGCTGACTAATGGTTAAAATATACCAGCACATGCTCAGCTACAAACTAATAACTAGCCTAGCCTGAGAGAATAATTTAACTATCTGGATAATTTAGGATTGTATATTTGGGAAACCTATGAATTTAGTTAATTTTACCACAAAAATGCATGTTTAGGTAGTGAAAATGTGCTCCCTCCTGCAAATAGAATAATTTCAGCCACTCATTGTCACTGAGTTCGGAAGCTTTGTAATTTTTTATAATAAATCGGATTAAAGATTTGCTTTATATGACTTGAAAAGTAGAAAGTAGAATAGTTTATTTCACAATTACACTCTTTTGAAAAGAATAAATAGGAAACACCATTCTTAAAACTTTTTTCCAGGATTAGAACTTCAAATATTAATATGTTTGCCCAACATACTAAAGTGGTTAACCTTGTCAGTAACCTTGTCAACTATTTAATGTATATAGTTGCCTCAATTCATCCAGTACATTGAACTACAAATTAACTAAACTGGATGGTTTTCGCACGACAAATGCCACTGTGTAGTCAACTCCATGTAAATCTGAAGTATTGCGCACTTTCAGGCAGAAATATTTTCAAACATGATTTTATTCTGAGTTATGATTTTGGGCTGGTCACTCTCTCACAGCCCAGACTACATCACACAATTATTGTGGGGAAAACAGAAGAAGGAAGGTATGGATATGTTCACCATCTTGAATTATTTGTAAAAATATTAAAGGTGTGATGCAAACAACTTTGATAACCACATCCTACTAGTGAAAAAGAATTACAATGGATGATACATATTATAATTAGCTTAATGCCTGTAATGAGTAAGAGATTAAAAAAAATCATGTTTCAGTGTGTTTGCATGATTTTAGTAAAATGCACAAATTACTGTTCTTATGTAGTAACTACATAGTTATGAAATCATGCAATTTTACCACTATAAATAATGCATCAATATGAATTTTCTAACCAGTTTAACATTTGATTATCCCTATGACCCACTCTTGTTCTTAAAAAAATCTTTTAATTTTTCTTTTCTTTATCTGCTTGCTTCTAAAAAATGATATAATATTCTTAGGCTATTTATTTCTGGTACACTTCAGAAACAATTTTTTGCCTGAACAATGGTGTAATTGGCCATTTTATTTCTATAAAAGTGTTTTTCATTTATTAAAAAAATGACAAATGATACATTGAATAAACTCAAAAACACTTGTAAAGTAACTTACAGAATATGGTAGGAAATTATACATACTACATTTTGAGAAGAAAAGAGTATTGCAGGGGTACCCTTTTCCTAAAAGGTATCATAAACAAAAAAGACTTATATTTGCATCTTAAGTATAGCAAAAATAATTGTGATATCCTTGTGGAAGCACTTCAAATGCTTATAAATGACTGTTTCTACATTGTTATAAATAAAGTAAAAATATTTGGCTATGAATTAAATCAAGGCTTCATATTACTATTCAGAAGTGTAACTGTGCAATAAGGCACATTCTTTCAGCTCTGATATTGCAACATGCAATCCAAATTCTCTTTTCCATATGTATAGAAAGTACTTGTTTAACTTAATTTACTCCTAAAAAATGTGACAAAAGACTGTTTTGTCTAGTTCAAGATAGATATTTTTTCTAGCAGAGTCAAAAGATAATCTTCAGAGTCATATATCCAAACTCAGCATCAAAGATCTGGATTCTCTACTCTGGGCACAAACAGTCATTCCATATGAAGTGCAACAACTGAGCAGACTATATGTAGAAATACTGTAACCTTATAATAGACGTACTTCCCAACCACAATAATACTGGCACACATTTGCTCACTGATGCTGATATTTTTAGCAATGATGGACAAGTTATTTTTGTCAGATTTTTCCAGCTCTTCCAAAATATTCTCTCTCAAATCTCTGGAAGTCTTCTTCAGTGAAGACAGTTCCTTCTGGCTTCTTCTTCTTTACTTTTTCAACAGGGTGATCTTTAGCTTTTCTCCCTCTATTTTGGGTTAAAATCTACAGAAATAATGCAAAGGATACATACATATATATGTGTGTGTAATCATTAATCAGTAGTATAATAAACCTTCCAAGTTTAACCAAATTTTAATAGCTTGTTATTAAATTGATGATAGATATAGGCCCTTGTATGCCGTCCGAAATACCACTCAAGGATTGTATTTGTTGGAGCATTTGAAAACAGCTTTTCATCTGGATTCACAGAGGTATTCTCCAGATTTGATGCATGCTCCTGGGAGAACTTCACTTTAAGATACTCCCAACAGATGCTATATATATATACCCATAAAGGCTATGAATTACAGTTTGTGCTTTGAATCGCACAGCGCTAATTTCAAATAATTCAATTTGAAAACTCAAGATCTAAAATATTTGGCAAGGACTTTCTATATAAATAAAAATGTAACAAGAGTTTGTTCAAAACCGCTAATCTCTGAAAGTACTGCACCAATCGCTTCCAAATTTTCACAAAACGTTCCTTTCAAGTACGGCACCAATGATATATATAGATTGTGTAGATGTCACACCTGTGCCAGGTACACACAACGGAAATGTAAAAAATTGTAAAAATGGTAGGTAGAGGGATAGAGGGGGAGAAATACAGTAGGTAGGTATCCTGAATGTGCCAAGCAATGGGAGATGGAGGGGCAGGCAGAGCACCACGCGGCTTGGTGCCTTTAGGATACCAGTAGGTCAGTGAATGATGCTCTGCCCAGCTGGAAAGGGAGGTTGCTGGGAGGCTGCTCGTGAGCGTGGTCACCTCATGGCTGTTGTGTTGCACTGCTGCGACAGTGCAACACAGCCATTTGCCCAGCTCTTCGGGAGCTCACTCGCAAGAGAGCAGCCATCCAGCAACCCCAAAACAATAAGGCCCAAGCCATATTTGGGGGTCAAAAGAAAATAAGACCCTGTCTAATTTTCAGGGAAACACGGTATCAATTGTGTATCAATAGAATTGTCTTTTTTAAAATTTCTAATAGCATCTCCTCTCCCCCAAAAAACAAGTGACAAGTAAACAAGCTGACCTTTTCAGTAATTGTACTGTCTGCCACAAAATGAGCACCCATCATATATTGCATGTTCTTCTTAAAGTGGTCAGTTGCTTGATGTTTTTTATATTCCTCTGGGAAAAAAAATACAATAAGAAGAAAACATGTAGATAAAATTCAGGAGGAAATAAATTCATATTTGTCTTTAGGTAGTTAGTATGGGAATTGTAAGCCTGATTCATCCTGCTTGCCTCCTGTTTTAATTTGATTTTTTGCAACCACTATGTTGGATGTGTCAAATTGCAACAAGGTATATGTGAATTTTCACACGCAGTAAATGAGATGATAAAGCCAAAAAAAAAAAAAAAGCTTTTTTCTTAAGGGAGTTTGTTCACAATAAAAGCAGTGGAAGATTTTATACTTATCTCATTTTTGAGACAACAGAAAATATGACCATAGAATAGTCATCGATGCATTTTATTATTGTCTTCAGTTACAGGGAAAACCTGTGTACTGTATGAGATTTCAAGGAGTTTTGTATACAATAGTCTGCAATCTGGTTGTCTCTAAGTAAGCTCAAATATAAATCACAAAATATAGCTCTGTTTGCTGAGGACCACAAGAGCTATAATCAAAAACATGACCTCCAAGTTGTGGGTTAACTCCAAAACATGCTTTCAGCTTATGTGGAATGTAGGTCAAACTTTGGGGTTTTCTTGTTGCATTAAATGAATAAAAAATGCACTTTGGAGCATGGTCAAACCTATTGTGGTACATTTGTGGGAGAACTGGAAATAATTGAATAAGCAAATGGAGTGATAGGATATAAGCATGAGAACATCAGCAACTGCTCAGGGATTAGCGGGAAGAGAAGGAGCTGGAAGTTCAGAGGGCAGGAAGTTTGGAACTATGCCCCACACTTGGGGGCTGGTACTGCTGAAAGGAAGAAGAAATAAAATGCAAAGATTGGGCATGGGCAGATGAATAGACTATTATACACTGGAGGATCCTGAAGGGAGAAGAGAGGGAAGCATCTCCACTGTCCCTGCCACTTCCTCATTCTCTTCTCCCTTGCCTCTATCTATACCACGTTTAATTACTCTTGCCTGGAATGGATCTAATAATAATAATAATAATAATTTTAATTTATAAACCGCGCTCTCTCCCCGAAGGGACTCGAGGCGGTGCACAGGGAATTTAAAAATACATGTATAAAACCACAAGCATAAATACAATATTAAAATGAATTAAACTTAAACCCTGCGCTAAAATCCCAAACCAACTAAAACTAAACCCCTAAAAAAACCCTAATAAAACAGTTCAATTACCCCAGGCCGGCCAGGCAGAAGAAATGAGTTTTTAGTTTTTGACGGAAGGAGCAGAGGTCCGTAGTTGTTCTAATTTCGGGGGGAAGGTCGTTCCAGAGGGTCGGGCCTGCCACAGAGAAGGCCCTTCCCCTGGGCGTCGCCCGCTGGCATAGCCTAGTGGACGGCACCCGGAGAAGTCCCTCTCTGTGGGAGCGAATCGGCCGCAGGGATGTATGGGGCAGGATGCGATCCCGTAGATAGCTAGGTCCCGTGCCATGGAGCGCTTTGAAGATGATGACCAACACCTTGAAGCGCACCCGAAAGACGGCAGGCAGCCAATGCAGCTCGCGCAGGAGCGGTGTTACATGGGAGAACCTGGAGGTTCCCATAACTGCCCGCGCGGCTGCATTCTGGACAAGCTGAAGTCTTCGGGTGCACCTCAAGGGGAGCCCCATGTAGAGAGCATTACAGTAGTCCAGTCGGGATGTCACGAGTGCATGAGTGACTGTGCAAAGGGCATCCCGGTCCAATAGGCGGACCAGGCGGACCTGGTAAAACGCCCTCCTGGCTACGGCCGTCACTTGATTTTCCATGGACAGCCGTGCATCAAGGAGGACGCCCAAGTTGCGTGCCCCATCCACAGGGGTTAGATGTTCGCCCCCTATGGCCAGTGATGGAGTCAACTGGTTGTACCGGGCTGCCGGGAGCCACAGCCACTCGGTCTTGGACGGGTTGAGTCTGAGTCTGTTCCTTCCCATCCAGGCCCGCACGGCTTCCAGGCACTGGCACATCACCTCTATGGCATCGTTGGGGTGATTTGGGGTAGATATATACAGCTGCGTATCATCAGCGTAGAGGTGGTACTCTACCCCAAAACCACGGATGATCTCGCCCAGCGGCTTCATATATGTGTTGAACAGGAGTGGCGAGAGGACCGACCCCTGAGGCACCCCACAAGTGAGGGGTCTCGAGGTCAACCTCTGCCCTCCTGCCAACACAAATTGCGATTGACCGGAGAGGTAGGAGGAGAACCACCGTAGTACGTTGCCCCTCACCCCCAACCCCTCCAGCCGATGCAATAGGATACCATGGTCGATGGTATCAAAAGCAGCTGAGAGGTCTAATAGGACCAGGATGGAGGAGCAACCCCCATCGCTGGCCCTCCAGAGATCATCCACCAACGCGACCAATGCCGTCTCGGTGCTGTGCCCGGGCTGGAAGCCGGAATGCCGCGGGTCCGGATAATCAATTTCCTCCAGATGACGGGGGAACTGTTGTGTGGTGGCACAACAGTTCCCCCGTCACCTGGAGGAAGTTGATTATCTGGACCCGCGGCATTCCGGCTTCCGGCCCTCTCAGCGGCTTTCGATACCATTGACCATGGTATCCTATTGCATCGGCTGGTGGGGTTGGGGGTGGGAGGCACCGTTTTACGGTGGTTCTCCTCCTACCTCTCCGGTCGATCGCAATTTGTGTTGGCAGGAGAGCAGAGGTCGACCTCGAGACCCCTCACATGTGGGGTGCCTCAGGGGCCGGTCCTCTCGCCTCTCCTGTTCAACACATATATGAAGCCGCTGGGTGAGATCATCCGTGGTTTTGGGGTAGAGTACCACTTCTACGCTGACGACACGCAGTTGTATATATCTACCCCAAACCACCCCAGCGATGCCGTAGCGGTGATGTGCCAGTGCCTGGAAGCCGTGCGGGCCTGGATGGGAAGTAACAGACTCAGACTCAACCCGTCCAAGACCGAGTGGCTGTGGTTTCCGGCCACCCGATTCAACCAGTTGACTCCATCACTGGCCATAGGGGGCGAACACCTTACCCCTGTGGATGGGGCGCGCAACTTGGGTGTCCTCCTGGATACCCGGCTGTCCATGGAAGATCAAGTGACAGCCGTGGCCAGGAGGGCGTTTTACCAGGTTCGCCTGGTACGCCAGTTGCGCCCCTTATTGGATCGGGATGCCCTTTGCACAGTCACTCATACCCTCGTGACATCCCGACTGGACTATTGTAACTCTCTCTACATGGGACTTCCCCTGAGGTGCACCCGAAGACTTCAGCTGGTCCAGAATGCAGCCGCGCGAGCAATAATGGGGACCTCTAGGTTCACCCATATAACACCACTCTTGCGCGAGCTGCACTGGCTGCCTGTCGTCTTTCGGGTGCGCTTCAAGGTGCTAGTTGTCATCTTTAAAGCGCTCCATGGCATGGGACCTAGCTATCTGCGGGATCGGATCCTGCCCCACACATCCTCACGGCCGATTCGCTCCCACAGAGAGGGACTTCTCCGGGTGCCGTCCACTAGACTTTGTCAGCGTGCGACGCCCAGGGGAAGGGCCTTCTCTGTGGCGGGCCCAGCCCTCTGGAACAACCTTCCCCCCGACATCAGAACAACTACCTCCTGGAGCCAGCCTCATGTAACCTCCCAGGATGCCAGTACAAGCCAGGAGGGACACGGGTCCAATAAACATGTGGTAGCTCGCAGTCACCCACGTAACCTGTTCATATCTTCGGAAGTAGCAGAATCAAATTCTTCCCACAAAACTCTATTTTGTTTTGTGCCTCAACCAAAACATATAACACATGCAAGTTTCAGCTTGGGCAAAGACCACACCACCTCAATTCTGAGTACATGCACATTATAAAAAGATAAGATGAAAATATCATCACCACCATCATCAAGCTATGACATGCAGGAGCTCTGCCTTTAGAATACCATTTTTTTCAACACAATAATGCATGATTTTATTATTGATTTTTAATCACTTCGGAGGAAGCATGTTGTTAATTTTTTAGCATGTATATTGTTTGAAATTATAAGTTATCTTGAATGGGATATGAAATGAGATACATAAAGTAGGTAAAAATATAGTTACGCTAATACAGGGGTAGTCAACCTTTTTATACCTACCGCTCACTTTTGTATCTCAGTTAGTAAAATTTTCTAACCGCTCACCAGTTCCACAGTAATGGTGATTTATAAAGTAGGGAAGTCAATTAAATTAAAAAAAGGAAAGTGCTTCAGTATTGGACAAAACCCCTACCGCCCACCATGAAAGATGGAACACCCACTAGTGGGCAGTAGGGACCAGGTTGACTACCACTGGGCTAATAGGAAAAAATAAAAATGCTATGCTACAACTCTCATGTATGTCACTCGTATGTCTCTGTGCATAAGATGGTATACAAAGATTTTAAACTGATATCACTTGTGTAAAGATGTTACTGTTTTGCTTAAATATAATATGGAAATTTCCATGAAACTTCCATGTAATGTTATGCATTTACTGTTTGATTGCAAAATGCAAGTACAGCTCAAGCATTTGCACTAGTTAGGAGGCGTAACCTAAGTATGATACCCCATAGCAATAGCACTTAGACTTATATGCCACTTCACAGTGCTTTTACAGTCCTCTCTAAATACCCCCTGAACTTCGCACCATCTCCGACCTCCGCCTCTTCCGCAAGTGCCTAATGACACATTTGTTCCATCTAGCCGGCCTAGCGTAACCTCCATAATGACTTTTAGACAGTTTTTAAATTTTGGGGATTTTAATTTGGTATTAGCGCAGGATCTTTATCAAATAAGTTTTTTAAATTTTTTATGTGATTTTGTATGTTTTAATATTCCTGTGCGCAGCCCTGGGTCCGTTTGGAGAAGGGCGGGGTATAAATAAAATAAATAAATAAATAAATCTAAGCGGTTTATAGAGCCAGCCTATTGCCCCCAACAATCAGGGTCCTCATTTTACCGTCCTCGGAAGGATGGAAGGCTGAGTCAACCGATACATTCGATGAGAGTCGTCTACTTGGCCGTCATTCTCCATCTTCCCCCTACTCACCTAATGCAGATTTGATCATTCTTCCTTTGATCGTGGCTTTGTCTCTTTTGGACTTTGAACTCTTGTTTTTCTTCTTTTTCAACCGATTACTGGGTCGGGCGGCGGTCGCTGGTCTTTGAGAGCCGGACTCGGACGCTATTTATCAGACAGAGAAACGAGAGGGATTATTTAGCCTAAAGAGCTCTCCCTTTTTCTCCCTTGGCCACCCCGCAGCCCTCGGTTACCTCCCGTCGTCTCCAGCAGCTCCAGTCCTTTCCTTAGCAGGGAAGCGGACATTTCGCCGTCTCTCCAGACGCGTGAATGATCTCGGACTTCCTTTCTGTTTCAGCTCTATGGTCTTTTCATGATTATGCTACTTCCGAGTGCAGTTTTTCTTTTTGCCACCCTTCCTTCGACCCACTTTGCTTTACTTTGCCTAAAGCCGCCACACTTCCGGTGTCTTTCATTCTGAGTGGACTGGTTACGCTGGGGATCCCAAACGTGGCAACTTTAAGACTAGTGGACTTCAATTCCCAGAATTCTCCAGCCAGCTATGCTGGCTGGAGAATTCTGGGAGTTGAAGTCCACAAGTCTTAAAGTTGCCAAGTTTGAAGACTTCTGGGTTAAGTGCCTACAGCGGTTTGGAAAAAGGAAGAAGAAAACGATGTATTTTTAAGAAGGCGAAGGAAGGAGAAATTGTAGCCCATTTCGGAAGCTAGCAATATGTTCCGATCTTTTATTCTGATCTACAAATTGTGTTGCTGTGTAATCGCTTCGGTTCTAAGTAACGTAAAACAACTGCTAGCAAACAATAACTTTTATAAAGTATAAAATAGCCCACTAAATATTTAATAGGTTATTAGAATGTATCGCTTTAAATGTATGCTCTCTGAAAGCAAAAAATATAAGGAGACCAGGACCTGAACTGCAGTATAATCTGAATTTATAGTGTCAGAGAAACACATGCTATAGAATTAAATGGGATTTATTAGAAACAACTGAGGGCAGATATTAGGAGTTCAGTTGAACATAAAGGATTTTGTTCTGAATAGTGTTACACTTTCAGGGGTAATTTTTCAAAATACATTCACATATGAAGGACTGTTAAAGATTAGTTTTGCCATTCATTAAATGTATTCCTGAAATGAAGTTTTATGGATTTGTTTAAGATAAGAGATGGGATATAAAGATCATTTCATTTTAATTCTTTGAGAAAGTTACTAAAATTGTTGCTTGCTGTGATGAAGGAGAAAATTATTTTATATATTATTTTCTTTTCAACAACTATTTTGTTCTTTTAGGCTGTATTAGTTTTTACTGTTGTCAACTTTAATAAAAATACTACAAAAAATGAAACATAAAGGCAATTTGGTGTGATTCTTATTCTAACTTATTATATTTCACATTACAAACTGGGTCCTTTTATCTATTTCTACCAGGAATTCAAGTTGGTTAGCTATATAAATTCCAAATAAATAAATAAATAATTTTTTGCCATTAACCTAGAGGTTTCTATCTTATATCTTGATTAATTTCATGTGGTATGAGGAATCAACAATGACAATGAGAATGACAGGATAATTGAGAATGACAGGATAATTCTGGGAGTTGAAGTCCACAAGTCTTAAAGTTGCCAAGTTTGAAGACCTCTGGGTTAAGTGTGGACTTCAACTCCCAGAATTATCCTGTCATTAAAATTATTTATTTATTTAGAATTTATATAGCTAACCAACTTGAATAACTTAAATTCTGGATAGCATACAATCAATAACTATGAAATAAACAGCAAAGAAGCCATATAACCATATGGCTTCTTTGCTGTTTATTTCAACAACAGAAATTGGTAAGAAATCTGGAACACCAAATTAACCTTATATCCTCCATGTGAAAATGCTAATCAATTTGGCCTCAGTGCTCAAGAAAGAAGACATTTTTATTGTTTTTCTGAAGGCCAATATATATATTGGTTAAAGGGGAGTCCTTTCTAAAGGCTAGGCAGTGTCTAGTAGTTAAGGCACCTGGCTAGAAAGCAGGAGGGTATGAGTTCCTGCCTTAGCTGTGAAAGCCAACTAGATGACCAGTCACTTTCAGCCCAACCCACTTCACAGGGTGGTAGTTGTGGGGAAAATAAGAGGAAGATGTGTGGTATATGTTTGCCACCTTGAGTAATTTGTTAAAACAAAGGCAGATGCAAATAAAAAAGACATACCTCCTGGGTCTTTCCAAATGAAGGGAAGGGACCTCTGCAGCATTGCTATATTACTAGAATGAATGGAGAGGCTCCCACAAATAACCACGTTTCTGTGATATGTAGCTTTGTAGGTGATAAACAGCACCTTGAATTGCACCTGGAAAGCCTATTGGGAATAAGTGCAGATTGCAGAGTAGTGGTATACAAGGTATGCCCTTAATTGGCCAGGCTGCTGCACTCTAGATAGTTAACTTCTGGAGTGTCTTCAAAGGCATCCTCATGTACAGTGTGTCACAGTAATCCAACTGGGAAGTGATTAAGATGTGATGGCAGGCACAGTCTCCCAGTCCAGGAGCAGGTGCAGTTGGTACAAAAGGTAAAGTTGGGAAAAAAACCTTCCTGGCCATAGCTGCAACCTGCTTTTTGAGCAGGAACTGTGACCCTCAAATTGCACATTAGATCACCGTGGAGGAGTACTCCCCACCCAGGCCTAAGATGGATCGTCTGCAGTCTTAAAGTTGGAAATGAATTATTATTTAGATATATGATAGCTGCCAACTCCATATTAATCTTAATAAAGTAATAATAATTCTTTATTTGTATTTGCTTCTTACTTGTAAGCATACAAGTAAGAAGCAGATTTAAATGTGGGCGAAGTGCAAATTAAGGGGTTTTTTATATAAATTTTTAATTTGGATTTTAGGGGGCTCCAGGGTGGGGGGGGGAAAATAGTCCCGGGAGGGAACGGCAAACGATTGGGCCGGCTGGCGGAAGAGGGGTAACGGAGGAAGGGGAAGGGGGGGTCGTTTCCACTGAGGCGTTTTCTATCGATCTGGTCTTAGGGAGGGGCAGGGGCGGTGGGAGGCGGAATAGGCATCATTGGTTGGGAGACCGTGGCCGCTGGACCACAGGCGGTCACGCGCTCCAACTCTCCGTCCTCCCATCGCAGACTAGGTGGGCAGGAAACACAGACCCGGGGCCCTAGGCTGATGTTATGTAACGCCAGGTCCGTGGTTCAGAAAGCCCCCCTCATCCATGACCTTGTGTCAGAGGGGGACCCGGACCTGGTGGGTATAACGGAAACCTGGTAGGGCCACGAAGGGGGTCTACCCCTCGTGGACATGTGCCCACCAGGTTACCGCACCTTCCATCAGCCTAGGGCCCTAGGGAGGGGTGGGGGATTGGCGATTATGGTTAAGGAAGGTCTTGAGCTGAAGGAGACCACAGTCCCTCAGACAACCGGGTGTGAATCTCTCTGCGTGAGATGGGGCCTAGGGAGGCAGTTGGGCGTGTTAGTTGTATACCTGGCTCCTCGCTATACAACAACAGCCCTGCCCGAGCTCCTAGAGGTGATAGCCGAGGCGGCAGTTGAGACCCCCAGACTGGTAGTCATGGGGGACTTTAACTTGCCGTCGGCGGGCGAAGCCTCTGGAGCAGCTCGGGAGTTCATGGCCTCCATGACGGCCATGGACCTGACCCAGGTAGTTTTAGGCCCCACTCACGAGGGGGGAAACACGCTGGATATGATCTTTGTCTCGGGACAGTGGAGTTGTGATCTGGGAATAGGGGATTTAGTCATCACTCCCTTGTCATGGACAGATCACGGTCTCCTCTGGCTGGACTTTCCAATCGCTTCACCTCACCGCGGGGAGGCGGAACCGGATACTCCTAGATGGTTCCGCCCCAGGCTTCTAATGGACCCGGAAAGGTTCCAGAGGGAGCTTGGGCCAATTCCTGTGACCCTGCCCCGCGACTCGACTGAGGACCTAGTGGCCGCATGGTTAAGTGCGGCCGCGGGGGCCTTGGACCGAGTCGCGCCCTTGCGGCCTCTCTTGCGGCGATGAATCACCCAGGCTCCCTGGTTTACTGAGGAGCTTCGGGGGATGAAACGCCACAAGAGACGCCTAGAGAGCAGATGGAGATCCTCTCGCTCCGAAGCCGACCGAACACTAGTGAGAACCCATATTAGGGCTTACTTAGTGGCGATAAGGGTGGCCAAACGTGAGTATTGTGCCACCCTAATTGCATCCGCAGATAACCGCCCTGCCGCCCTGTTTGGGGTGACCCGCTCCCTCCTTCACCAGAGGCCGCGGGAAGCCCCTCTACAAGGGCGAGCAAAGGAATTTGGGATTTATCTGCAGGAGAAAATCACTCGGATTCGGAATGAGCTACCCTCCATCGACAGTGATCCTGTGGGACTGTCCGAGACTAGTCTTGAGGTTCCATCTTGGGAGGAGTTTGACTTTGTTACCACCGAGGATATGGACAGGCTGTCAAGGAAACTTAGGGCGACCACATGTTTATTGGACCCGTGTCCCTCCTGGCTTGTACTGGCATCCTGGGAGACGACACGAGGCTGGCTCCAGGGCATTGTCAACGCATCTTTGAGTGAGGGGTCCTTACCTGCCGTCTTGAAAGAGGCGGTAGTGAGGCCCCTCCTCAAGAAGCCGTCCCTGGACCCAGCTTTATTAGAGAACTATCGTCCGGTCTCCAACCTTCACTTTCTGGTGAAGGTTGTTGAGAGTGTGGTAGCCCAACAGTTTCCGCGATACCTGGAGGAAGTTGATTATCTAGACCCGCGCCAGTCCGGCTTCCGACCCGGTCACAGTACCGAGACGGCAATGGTCGCGTTGGTTGATGATCTCTGGAGGGCGCGGGATAGAGGTTATTCCTCTATCCTAGTCCTGTTAGACCTCTTGGCGGCTTTTGATACCATCGACCATGGTATCCTATTGCACCGACTGGGGGGGTTGGGGCTGGGAGGCACCGTTTTGCGGTGGTTCTCGTCCTACCTCTCTGGTCGGTCGCAATATGTATTGACGGGAGGGCAGAGGTCGACCTCGAGACCCCTCTTATGTGGGGTTCCTCAGGGGTCGGTCCTCTCGCCCCTCCTGTTTAACACATATATGAAGCCGCTGGGTGAGATCATCCATGGTTTTGGGGTGGAGTACCATCTGTATGCTGACGACACTCAGCTGTACATATCCACCCCAGACCACCCCAACGATGCCGCCGAAGTGCTGTCCCGGTGTTTGGAAGCCGTACGGATCTGGATGGGTGGCAACAAACTCAAGCTCAACCCTGCCAAGACTGAGTGGCTGTGGTTTCCGGCACCCCGGTTCAGCCAGATTACTCCAACTCTGGCCATTGGGGGCGAAACACTGGCCCCCGTGGAGAGGGCGCGCAATTTGGGTGTCCTCCTGGATTCCCGGCTGTCCTTGGAGGACCATGTGGCAGCTGTGGCCAGGGGGGCGTTTCATCAGGTACACCTGATGCGCCAATTGCGCCCCTTACTGGACCGGGCTGCCCTTCGCACAGTCACTCAAGCTCTCGTGACGTCCCATCTCGACTACTGTAATGCTCTCTACATGGGGCTTCCCTTGAGGTGCACTCGAAAGCTACAGCTAGTCCAAAACGCAGCCGCGCGGGTAATTACGGGAGCCACCAAATGCTCCCACATAACACCGATCCTGCGCGAGCTGCATTGGCTTCCTGTGGTCTTCGGGTGCGCTTCAAGGTTCTGACGACCATCTTTAAAGCGCTCCATGGCTCAGGGCCTAGTTATATGCGAGACCGCCTCCTGCCCCATACATCCCTTAAACCGATACGCTCCCACAGAGAGGGCCTTCTCAGGGTGCCGTCGGCCGGACAATGCCGACTGGCGACACCCAGGGGAAGAGCCTTCTCTGTGGCGGGCCCTGCCCTTTGGAACGACCTACCCCCTGAACTCCGGATCATCACCGACCTCCGCCTCTTCCGCCAATGTCTAAAGACATACTTTTTTCATCAAGCCGGCCTAGCCTAACCTTCATGGGGACTTTTAGAAAAGTTTTAAATTGGGTTTTTAATAATTGGTTTTAGCATAGGATCGGGATTATTTAATATATATTTTAAATTATTTATCTATTTTCTATTTTGTGTATCTTTTAAATCTCCTGTGCACCGCCCTGGGTCCTCTGCGGAGAAGGGCGGGATATAAATGTAATAAAATGAAAATGAAATGAAAAATGAGACCCCCAGACTGGTAGTCATGGGGGACTTTAACTTGCCGTCGGCGGGCGAAGCCTCTGGAGCAGCTCGGGAGTTCATGGCCTCCATGACGGCCATGGACCTGACCCAGGTAGTTTTAGGCCCCACTCACGAGGGGGGAAACACGTTGGATTTGATCTTTGTCTCGGGACAGTGGAGTTGTGATCTGGGAATAGGGGATCTAGCCATCACTCCCTTGTCATGGACAGATCACGGTCTCCTTCGGCTGGACTTTCCAATCGCTTCACCTCACCGCGGGGAGGCAGAACCCGATACTCCTAGATGGTTCCGCCCCAGGCTTCTAATGGACCCGGAAAGGTTCCAGAGGGAGCTTGGGCCAATTCCTGTAACCCTGCCCTGCGACTCGACTGAGGACCTAGTGGCCGCATGGTTAAGTGTGGCCGCGGGGGCCTTGGACCGAGTCGCGCCCTTGCGGCCTCTCTTGCGGTGACGAATCACCCAGGCTCCCTGGTTTACTGAGGCGCTTCGGGAGATGAAACGCCACAAGAGACGCCTAGAGAGCAGATGGAGATCTTTTCGTTCCGAAGCCGACCGAACACTAGTGAGAACCCATATTAGGGCTTACTTAGTGGCGATAAGGGTGGCCAAACGTGAGTATTGTGCTACCCTTATTGCATCCGCAGATAACCACCCTGCCGCCCTGTTTGGGGTGACCCACTCCCTTCTTCATCAGAGGCCACGGGAAGCCCCTCTGCAAGGGCGAGCAGAGGAATTTGGGATTTATCTGCAGGAGAAAATCACTCGGATTCGGAATGAGCTACCCTCCATCGACAGTGGTCCTGTGGGACTGTCCGAGACTAGTCTTGAGGTTCCTTCTTGGGAGGAGTTTGATTTTGTTACCACCGAGGATATGGACAGATTGTCAAGGAAACTTAGGGCGACCACATGTTTATTGGACCCGTGTCCCTCCTGGCTTGTACTGGCATCCTGGGAGACGACACGAGGCTGGCTCCAGGGCATTGTCAACGCATCTTTGAGTGAGGGGTCCTTACCTGCCGTCTTGAAAGAGGCGGTAGTGAGGCCCCTCCTCAAGAAGCCGTCCCTGGACCCAGCTTTATTAGAGAACTATCGTCCGGTCTCCAACCTTCACTTTCTGGTGAAGGTTGTTGAGAGTGTGGTAGCCCAACAGTTTCCGCGACACCTGGAGGAAGTTGATTATCTAGACCCGCGCCAGTCCGGCTTCCGACCCGGTCACAGTACCGAGACGGCATTGGTCGCGTTGGTTGATGATCTCTGGAGGGCGCGGGATAGAGGTTATTCCTCTATCCTAGTCCTGTTAGACCTCTCGGCGGCTTTTGATACCATCGACCATGGTATCCTATTGCACCGACTGGGGGGGTTGGGGCTGGAAGGCACCGTTTTGCGGTGGTTCTCGTCCTACCTCTCTGGTCGGTCACAATATGTGTTGACGGGAGGGCAGAGGTCGACCTCGAGACCCCGCTTATGTGGGGTTCCTCAGGGGTCGGTCCTCTCGCCCCTCCTGTTTAACACATATATGAAGCCGCTGGGTGAGATCATCCGTGGTTTTGGGGTGGAGTACCATCTGTACGCTGACGACACTGAGCTGTACATTTCCACCCCAGACCACCCCAACGATGCCGCCAAAGTGCTGTCCCGGTGTTTGGAGGCCGTACGGATCTGGATGGGTGGTAACAAACTCAAGCTCAACCCTGCCAAGACTGAGTGGCTGTGGTTTCCGGCACCCCGGTTCAGCCAGATTACTCCAACTCTGGCCATCGGGGGCGAAACACTGGCCCCCGTGGAGAGGGCGCGCAATTTGGGTGTCCTCCTGGATTCCCGGCTGTCCTTGGAGGACCATGTGGCGGCCGTGGCCAGGGGGGCGTTTCATCAGGTACACCTGATGCGCCAATTGCGCCCCTTACTGGACCGGGCTTCCCTTCGCACAGTCACTCAAGATCTCGTGATGTCTCGACTCGACTACTGTAATGCTCTCTACATGGGGCTTCCCTTGAGGTGCACTCGAAAGCTACAGCTAGTCCAAAACGCAGCCGCGCGGGTAATTACTGGAGCCACCAGATGCTCCCACATAACACCGATCCTGCTCGAGCTGCATTGGCTTCCTGTGGCCTTTCGGGTGCGCTTCAAGGTTCTGACGACCATCTTTAAAGCGCTCCATGGCTCGGGGCCTAGTTATATGCGAGACCGCCTCCTGCCCCATACATCCCTTAGACCGATACGCTCCCACAGAGAGGGCCTTCTCAGGGTGCTGTCGGCCGGACAATGCCGACTGGCGACACCCAGGGGAAGAGCCTCCTTTGTGGCGGGCCCAGCCCTTTGGAACGACCTACCCCCTGAATTACACACCATCACCGACCTCCGCCTCTTCCGCCAATGTCTGAAGACATACCTTTTCCAACAAGCCGGCCTAGCCTAACCTCCCACGGGGACTTCTAGAAAGTTTTAAATTGGGTATTTTAATAATTTGGTTTTAGCACAGGATCAGGATAGTTTAATATTTATTTTAAATTATGTATTTATTTTTTGTGTACTTTTGTATATTTTTAAATTTCCTGTGCGCCACCCTGGGTCCTCTGTGGAGAAGGGCGGGATATAAATAAAAATAAATAAAAAAGATTGCTTCAACACAAAAGTTTTAAAATTAGTTTCAATTCTTAATCTTTACTATCTTTCTATACAAGAACATGTTGCATATTGAAACAGTAATTTGCTATAGAGGACAGGCAATGGACATAACAAATTTCTAATGCAATTTAAATTCATACAAGTTACAATCAGGAGGCTTTCATAGACAGTTAAAGCCAATCACCATCACCCTCCTTATTTCAGTCTGTACTTCCTTCTCAAGCCAATTGGCACTCTTGACATGAAATTTGCACTAAATTGATAACTTCAATAGCCCTTGTCTTTATAATAGGAATGCTGGCATGATTTGAGATATTTTTCCATTACATTTTCTATTCATGAAGGAATCAAACTTATCTCAGCCTTGCCAACGGCAGACAGATCCATTTGTGCCAGCTCTTTTATTGACCAATGACTTTAAATTAACTTGTTATAGTAGGTACTACATTTTTAGATAGCGTGTAATTTTAGCTGAATCAGCAGTTTTTTAATAACATTCTTGAAATTAAATTCAGTACTTGGAATTGCTAGCAAGTTCAGTACTCTACTTATTTAGTTAAAAATCTTCATCTTATGTGAAAAGATTCTAGAGCTTGCATTAGATCCTTTTAGGGGCCTTCCTCTGGGCATTGTTTTCCCTAATTTCATGAGGTAGAACTAAAATTTGCCAGTATACTTTGTGCTACCTCATTGCTAAATCGAATTCTGCTTCAGCTATGGGGCCAATGATTGGTGCTGCCCTCAGAGATTGCCGTAAATATGAGACAACTAAGGGAACAGGACTGTGGAATTTCCCCAACTACCAGTTGTTTTCCATAAGGGAAGTGGCATCTCCTGTGGGGAGAGGGGGGAAGGAAGGTAAAAATGCTTAAAGGTAAAGATTCCCCTTGCACATATGTGCTAGTCATTCCTGAATGTAGGGGGTGATGCTCATCTCCGTTTCAAAGCTGAAGAGCCAGCGCTGTCTGAAGATGTCTCTGTGGTCATGTGGCTGGCATGACTAAATGCCAAAGGAGCACGGAATGCTGTTACCTTCCCACCAAAGGTGGTCACTATTTTTCTACTTGCATTTTTTACATGCTTTCAAACTGCTAGGTTGACAGAAGGTGGGACAAGTAGTCCTCAACTTATGACCACGGTTGGGATCTGAATTTTGGTTGCAGCAATGTGATTGTTAAGTAAGTCATCACATAATCAGATCTGATTATTTGCTTTCCAAATCTACCCTCCTATTTCATCCCATGAACCTCATATGACTGTGAAGTATGGAAAGCCTGCCTATTTTCCTCAGGCCTTTGGGCCAGGTGTGTAAATGAGTTATTATTGATGGAGAGTGGGGTTATTTTTAATCCCTGGGCATTAAGGGTTATATGTGGTGTGGGCTTTTGTATTTCAATCTTGCAAGCCACCCAGAGTGACTTGTTAGATGGGCATCTATATAAATCAAATACATGAAATAAAACTGGCATTGGCTGTCTTCCTGTAAACTGATACTCACAAATTAACTCTTGACTGACAGGTTGGTAGGACGGAATAGGATGCAGTGTGGATTAGGAGGTGAGAAACTCACAAGGCCTGAGATCAATGAGCCCGTTCACTGTCAGATCTTTGATCACAAAAATCCACTAGGCACTGTTGCAGACATAGCAGGGGGGGGGGGGGGGAAATCCAGCTGTTTGTGTTGCCCTACTAACATGGCAGGGAAAACAATTCCCCTTCTGCTTAATTGCCATCCTAAGTCCAAACTGCCAAGAAAAGTGTCAAGTTAAACAGCCGAATAGCTGCTTATCTTCCCTTTCTCTTGTCATAACTCTGCCTTGGCAATTTGTTGCCAGGTATACCATAGAAAGCAGAGGTTGGGGAGAGACAGCTTGGTTTCAAAGATCTGGCCACTCCTACTGTCAGAATGAATGACCTTGAAGAAAATGTCTAGGGATCAAAAAGATGTATATCTGGCTGCCCATATCAGCCTCAAGGTGCCAATTGTAGCTGAGCTGAACCTGTCATCAGGAGCCCTGTTGTGTAGGCATTGTAGCCAGTTCAAACTTGCAAGAATTGTTTTGGGACAAGAGAGAAAACAATCACAGCTACATTCAGAAGTAGATACCTTCAGAGTTACCTGGGGATGAATTGAAGATGACATCATGAAGATGCAGCTCATGAGGCATGTTCATGCCATGGTTAACATGATGGGAAGAAGCACTCTGTTTTTCTGTTCAGATTTGGATCAGAGACCACCAAGCTGTCATTTTTTCCCTTCTTCTCCTAGGTGATTTGCCTCAAACATGGAAATCAGTCAGTTTTTCATTACCTATGGTGACCAGATAGCCACAATTATCTAACCTTATCTGATACTGAGAAAGCTAAGCAATGTCAGATCTTGTTATTATCTCAATAGGAGACTATTAGGAAATTCTAGATCTGTAGTCTAGAGTACAACTGTATTGTCACAAACACTGCACAGACCCAGCCATATAATCACCATGCGCTTTGCTACGGTTGAAAAAAATGTTATCTTTTTTTTTTCATCATCAATTAGCCAAATCATTGGGTTTAACAATAATATAATGTCAGCTTTTTCAGAAGAAGTTGAAATACATATTTAAAGATTTTGAAGTATTTTTAGTGTAATGTAAATAATGATATGTGCAATTAGTCTACCTCAGAAAGATACACTTAATTTATTTTAAAAAGAAAATGTTCAGTTACTTCTGCATCACTGTTGCTGAATGAGGTCGTTGCTAAACGAGGAATACCTGTTGTCCCTAGGAGATACTTCTACTGTAGCCCTATCAAAATGGATGGGAAGTAAGTAAGCATTCAGAGAAGCTAGTCACACACTGCACTAAGCCATAATGGTTGTTTGGTTTTGGCATGGTACATTAGAGAAATCCAGCCACCCTACTGTAGTTAGTAAGCCATTGTTTGTGGCTTAGTGTGTTGTGTGAATTTGGCTATTTGTGATTTATGCAGAAAATCATACGTAACAAAATTATAGTTTAGTATGATGTTTTAATCAGACCATAGTTTGTCTTCTTTATGATTTTAGGAGTTGAAGTTCTAACACAATCAGTTTGCTTTCTTTTATATTTGAGTCAAATGTAATGCATTTTTCCTGTAATTTACATTAACCATTTTATTTTAATGGAACCACTTCATTTTCTAATCCCTCCTGTATGTGTTAGCCAGGCCTGAATATGAAAATATGATTTCTACTGAAATGTATTATAGTATTATATATTATAGTATTAAATATATATTATATATTTTCAGTTGAAATTATGTATTATATGCCAACATCCACCCTGCTGTTGTTCATGTATACCTGTATTTGTCAACCTGAGGCAATTTGCTCTACAGTTGTTTTACTTAGATAGAGATTTATATCACGGCCTTGCTGTTCTGCAGGTGCATGATATAGCCGCTTTTAACTGGTGACTTTGCTTTGAAAAATGGTGTTTTCTTCCTGTACATTTATAACTGACTGAATCCAAGCAAATGGGAGGCAGTTATATGCCTTTTGCTCTTGAACATATCTTTTTGAACTCTAACGTTCTAAGACATACCTCACTGGGATATTTTCCAGTACTACTTCTGTTGAAAGAACTGGGGATACTTCCTGGAGAATTTTGCCCATATTTTCATAGTCCTAGTTTTTCAACACTTTAAGAACAAAAGAAAACCCAGTATTTGAAGATTTGAAGATCTGTACCAGTATAGAACTGGGTATGGCTAGTCTAACGAAGAGAAGGACTAGGGGTGGCATGATAGCAGAGCTCCAATATTTGGGGGGTTGCCACAAAGAAGAGGGGTCAACCTATTTAGCAAAGCACCAGAAGGCAAGGCAAGAAACAATGGGTGGAAGCTAATCAAGGAAAGAAGCAGACATTTCCTAACAGTGAGAATTGTTTCCAACCAGCTTGTCTCCAGAAGTTGTGGGTGTTCCATCACTGAAGTTTTGAAAGAAGAGATTGGACAACCATTTGTCTGAAATGGTATAGGGTCTCCTGCTTGAGCAGGGGCTTGAACTAGAAGACCCCGAGGTCCGCTCCAACTCTGTTATTAAGGATTGAGTAGAGCGTATATATGCTAAAACAGTATTCACTTCTCAGCAATTCCTATAAACCAGATACAAGGGCACTATGAGTTCATAATTATACTTCATATAAATGAAGTAAATATTTACTTCACAGAGACATAGAATGCTTTCTCCAAGTAATGATACTTGGAATACTCTGTCCACTGTGCACTTGGAAAGTAATTGCAGATGTCATCAATTCATGTTAGATATTACTTGTTAACATTTATAGAATATAGAATGACAGAGTTGAAAGGGACTTTGGGACTTTGGAGTTTAGTCCAATCTACTGCTCAAGCAGGAGACCCTATACAATTATGGACAAATGCCTGTCCAATCTCTTCTTAAAAATCCTCCAGTAATAGAACCCCCACAGTTTCTGGAGGCAAACCATTCCACTGATGAATGGTTCTCCTTAATTCTAGGTTGGATCTCTCCTAGGTAAGATCCCATCCATTACTTCTTGTCCTGTCCTCAGATGCTTTGGAGAATTTCCTCTTCTTATAAGTGCACTAACATGCCTATTGTCCCTGTCATTGTATTTTATTCTTTTATTTTCATTTTTGTTTGAAAAATGCAAATAAATAAATAAATAAATGTCAACCCTAGTCCTTCTCTTTATTAGACTAGATATATCCAGTTCTATTCATCATATATTTTAGCTACCAGCATCCTAATGATCTTTGTGGCCCCTCTCTGCACTCTTTCTAGAATCTCAACATCTTTTTGGTATTGTAACCAACACTGAGTGCAGTATTCCAAGTGTGGGCTTGCCAAATCAATATAAGTGGTACTAACACTTCACGTGACCGTGATACCGCATCTCTATTGATGCAGTTTTAGGATTGCATTGGCTTTTTTAGCAGCTGCAGAACACTACTGGCTCTTATTTAAATGGTTGTCCACTAGGACTCATGGATCCCTCTCATAATTACTACTGTTCAGCCACCTACCACATATTCTATACCTGTGCATTTGGTTTGTGTAAGTGTAAAACCTTACTTTTCTCATTACCTGAACTGCATTTTGTTGACCTGTTTCAGGTGTTCATTTTGTATCTTCAACCTACGTTCTAAATTGTTGGATATTCCCCCCCATCTTGATATCACTTCAGAGTTGATGAGTTCCCCTTCCATCTTCTCATCTAAATCATTTATGAAGAGGCTGAAGAATACTGGGCCTAAACCAGAATGAAATTTATTGATATATATGAAAATTCTTCATCTAATGCTTTCAGAACATCAGCTGATTTGCATTAAGCCAATTAAATTCCCAAGCCATGTCTAGGTTTTCAGATGTATACAAACATAAATGGTAATAAACCATAAATTCAGAGGAGTTATTTTTGAACAGTTGTACAAAGGATACTGCTATGAATCTTTAACAATCAGTTAAGAAGAGATCCTGGTTTAATGGGAGACTTGCAGTGTTTTATTTATTTAAAATATTTATAAACCATTTGTTTAAAGGACAGTATGTTAATTTCTATTAAAAAATAGTTGCAATCAGGTAAATGTTTGGTAGAACTGAAAACCTGTTAAATCCCCCCTCCCCACCCCAATGTTAACTTATGGCAGTGTTATCTAACTTCCAGAAGTTTGAGATTGATGAGGAAGAAATATGGGTTCAGTACAAGTATACAATGAACTACTAGACCATTTAAAAGAGCACACATTCATATTTAATTATTCAAGCAGGGGCTTGAACTAAGCTCTTACTATTCTCACATTCAGCAGTGGGAAGCAATTAATCATAGCTCTTAATTTTTAACACTATTAACCGCCTTTTTTTTATTGTGCTGCAGTTCATACTTTTTTGAGCTGTTTCCTTTGGGGACGAAGTATAACCTAGTATGGAAATGAGTTTAAAACATTACATATTGGATGCGTCTAGGCTGCCGTTACTTTTTTTCATCACAAGATGTCACCCTCCCATGCCAAACTTCTTTAAATATTTTGCTTCAGAAAACAGGAAAGTATGGATGGGAGAAAATGCCTAGTATTGTGCTAGAGTTTGTGCATCTCACACATTTATCTCTGTGCTATCTTTGCATGTGACCTGAGTATATCTTTCTCTGGTATATGTGTTATTTTTTTCAACAAGCAAAAAGTTGTACAGTAAATTATTGCTTTCATCTTATAGAACATTAGATAATTGTCAGTAGTATTTCTATTACAGTGGCAAAAACTGCCTGTGGGAGTGTAAATTATCTCTCAGCCAAAGAGAACAACCCATTGTTGATCAGAGTTCTGAATTTTGACTTCCCTGACCCACATTTAGCACTACACAGTGGTACTTTTTGCTGGTACTTTTATATACCAATGAGACTACTGCTTCTTTATTCAGTTTTATTACCACCCAACTCCAAATAATTCTGCACAACTCACAGATCAAAGAACATCCACAAATTACAAATAAGTATGTTTATAATAAAATTAATTCCAAAAGATTACAAGATTATTACAAAATGGCAATCCAACAACACATCAGTCTCAAACAGGGGGACATGCACACGGTCCCAAGGCCTGGGAGAACCGCCAGGTATAATAAGGGGTTATCAAAATATGCAGCCCATCTATCATAGATGTAAAAGGTGACACAATTTTCCTGCCTTCCTTTCCCCTTGCCAACTTTTCTCTCTTCTGTTGGATTGAATTTGATCCTGACTGGAGATTTTGAGACCTAAAATCTATGATAGGAGAGGCCCATGCAACTGAAGGATATTTTATATATTTCTGATCAGCAATACTTTTTATAACGAATGTGTAACACTGGCTGAGAATTGCCTGCATCATTCCAAATTTCCTGTGCTCCATTCTGAAAGTTATACCATGTAGTTGTTAACTTGCCTAGACGTTTTTTTTTTTTTTTTTTATTAAAATTTTTATACTGTTTTACAATATATCACCCAGTGCTGTACAAAACAAAAGGAAGAGTTGGTTTCAAGTGTCGTCTATTATCTTTAGGATCTCCAAAATCCACGTTCCCTCGGTACAGGCGTCGAGACGTCCAAAGTTCCAAGTGCATAGTCCACAAATGGCTTCCAAGTCTTCCAAAAGATATCATTTTTATAAACCCCCTCTCTAAATTTAATATCACACGTCATTTTATCATTTAAGGCTAATTTCCACATTTCACAATACCATTCGTCTATTTTAATATTTACCTCTATTTTCCAATATCTTGCTATTACAATTCTACCCATTATAATCATAATTCTAATCAGTTCTTTCTCGTGTTTTGTTAACTCTGGTTCATTAATTATCAGTAACAATATAGTTTCTGGTCTCAATATTATTATTCTTTTCATCATTTCACACATTGTTCCTTCTAATTGCTGCCAAAACTTTTTAATTTTCACACATTTATACCACATATGCTCATAAGTTCCCAATTCCGTATTACATCTCCAACATTTATCATTCATTTTTTTATCTATCAGTGATAATCTTAGTGGGGTCCAGTACCATTTCCAAACAACCTTAAAATTATGTTCTTTAATCCTTATAGATAAAGTCCTCATAATCCGACTCTTCCAATTCTCATTCCAATCCAAATCCAATATTTTAATCTTTAGATCTTCCTCCCAATTCTTTTTCATTACCATTTGTGGATTTCTATCAAAGTTTATAATCCTGTATATCTTACTGACGAGTCCTTTTAACCCGGTTTCATCTTTAATAATTTGAGATACTAAACTTTCAAACTTAGTTTTACTTCTATCTATGTTACATATTCCCCTTACTTTCATATTCCATTTTTCTACCTGTATTTTTTCAAACCAATTTAACTCCAATTTTTGAATTACTTTTTTCTTCCTACTTTCAATTCCTAAGGCTCTTAACCAATCTACTATATTTCCTATATTTTCATCTTCAATTACTTTGTTCCGACTTATATTGGTTTTAATCGGCCAACTTTCAGTTGTCTTTCCCAAAAACGTTATATCCGGAATCAATTTCTTAACAAATTTATTCCAAGTTTTACTCAACCCTTTTAACCAATAACTATTAATTGTCTTTTTTGTTTTTGCTCTATCTAAAAACCATATAGACCCGAATCTCTTAATATCTTTTAACTCCAGATCTCCCCAATGACCATTTCCACCTTTAAGTATTTTTATCACAGTTCTAATATTATATGCCCGATAATAATTAAGTAGATTGGGAATTCCCAATCCACCCTCTTTTTGATTTTGATACCACAATTTCTTCATTAATCTTGGTCTTTTCCCACCATTACAAAATTTATCTAATTTCTTCTGATATTCTTCTATATCTTTCTCTGTCAAATTTAATGGTAGCATCTCAAATAAAAAGTTAAACTTTGGTAATAACATCATTTTACACATTGCAATTCTACCAAACCAAGACAACTTTATCTCTTTATATTTATCTATCTTTTTCTCTACTTCCTTCAGCATCACCTCATAATTAATTTTTTTTAAATCTCTAACTTTAAGTGAAAGTGTTATCCCCAAGTATTTCAATGTATTCTTAGCTCTTATCCCAAATTGTTCTTGCATACTCTCCCACTCCTTACCATCTTTATTCATTAGTAATTCAGATTTTGACCAATTTACCTTTAAACCTGTCATTTCTTCAAATTCTATCAAATGTTTATTTATCCTCTTTAAATCTCTCTCTATATCTTTCAAAATAATCAAAGTGTCATCCGCATACAAATTTATCTTATATCCCTTATAACCTTCCAACTCTTCATCTGCTTCTATCAATTTAATCAAAATTTCCATAACTAACAAAAATAATGTTGGGGACAAGGGACATCCTTGTCTCGTGCCTGCTTCCAATTTAATCTCTTCCGTCATTATTCCATTCACCTTTACCTTTGCACTGCTTTTTTGATACAGTTTTGAAATAACATGTATAAATTTATTACCAAAGCCTAATGCCTCGATAATTACTTTTATAGTATCCCATTGTACAGAATCAAAAGCTTTAAAAATATCTAACGATATTATACCTAATTCATCTCCATTATTCTCTGCTACATCTATAATATTCAATACTCTTCTAATTATATCACTCATATATCTACCTTTAACAAACCCTACTTGGTTATAACTTATATATTTATCTATAAAACTATTTAATCTATTACTTATAATAGCTGTAAATATTTTAGCATCTTGGTTGATTAAAGAAATAGGTCGATAGGACTCGATCCTCTCAAGATCTTTATCCGGTTTAGGAATTATAGATATTACTGTCTTATTCCATGACATCGGGACTTCTCCACCATGTAAAATTCCATTGAATAATTTTTGTAGTTTTGGTACTATTAGTTCCTTGAAATCTTTATAAAATTCAGCAGGTAATCCATCTTCTCCTGGGGTCTTCCCTAATTTTAACTCTTGTATTATTTCATTAATTTCCTCCTGTGTAATATCTCTTTCCATCAAGTCTTTGTATGATTGATCTATCTTCATACCATATTTTCCAAGATGATTCTTCAATTTTTCTAAATCAATTGATTTCTTTAAGTATAATTTTTGAAAAAAATTCCTAGCTACTTCACATTTCTCCAATCTCTTATAACACCTTATACCTTTATCATCTATCAGAGAACCAATTTCTCTCTTTTGAATTTTATTTTTCGCCGTCTTTGCCAATAACCTAGAATTTTTATTACTAAATTCAAAAAAATCCCTATTCAAATATCTTAAATTTTTTTTAACCAATTCAATATCTTCTTCTATCAATTTAGTTTTTAATAAGGTCAATTCCTCCAAACATTTTTTATCTTTCGTAAGTGAGAATTGGTTCTCCAATATCTTAATTTGTCTTGTATCCTGATCAATTTTTGCTTTGTATTCTCTATATTTCCTGCTTGACAATTTAATACTTTCTCCTCTAAATATGGCTTTCATGGTATCCCAAACAATTTCAAATTTAACCTCTTCATTATCATTCAATTCCCAACTTTCCTTCCATTTTTTAAATATCCATATTTTATCCTCCTCCCTTTTATACAATTTTTCATCATATCTCCAACCTCTTTCCTTTTTCTCAAAATTAAAATCTATTTCCATCATGACTTCTGCATGGTCAGAATCCTTAAAAATTCCCACATCTATTCTATCTACTTTATTCAACAAATCTTTAGAAACAAAAATATAATCAATCCTTGAATAAGTATTATGTACCTTAGAACAAAATGTATACACCCTTTCAGGGCCTTTCAACTCTCTCCAAACATCTGCCACACTGTTTTGAAACATCCATTTATTTAAAATTTCCTCTTTATTTGTTTGTCTAAAGCGGGTAGGATTATTACTATCAATTTTATCCCTAATTAGGTTGAAATCTCCCGCCACAATTACTTTCCCTTCACTTTCTGTTTCCAAAATCTTAGTAATTTTGTCCAAAAATCCCTTTTGTTTTTCATTCGGTAAATATAAATTAACCAATGTCACTTTTTGCTCATTAATATTCCCTGTAATTATTAAATATCTGCCTTCCTCATCTCTAATTACTTGTTTTTTCTCAAAGTGTACCCTATTTGATATCAATATCGCAACTCCTCTAGCTTTGGAAGTCCCAAAAGATTTTTCATAAATTTGCATACCTTTAATATTCATTCTATTAAAATCCTCAGATTTTTGATGAGTTTCCTGCAAAAATAATATATCTGGAGAATCCCTTTTAAATTTAAGTTCCAATCTTTTCCTTTTTATATGATTGCCTGTACCTTTCACGTTCCATGTCATTATTTTTATAAACCGCATTTAAGCGGTAACTTTTTTAAGCCTGACCCCTCCTCTTCCTTTATGTGCACACCAAACACCAAACAAAAAAGACATACAAAAACATAAAACTCCACAAACAATATATAACAAACAACATAAACAAAAAACTCAAATATCAAACACAACAACCACAACAAATAACAATCAATCTTCATCCCCCACATCCTCAATCAGATATCGCCTCTATATAAAGAGTGCGGGGGAGTGGGACGTGCCGATGGTCGGATCACCTCTTCGGGCTGTTCTTTAAATTCCACTTTCAAAAAAAGAAGACAAAGCTGGCTTCGCCCCGGACTCAGCTTCCTGCTTTTTACTAAGATCCTCCATCTTGTCTGGCGTTCGTTCAGTATCTTCACGAATTTTCTTATACTCAGAGACTGCCGGGGAAATTTCTTTTCTCTTTAAACTCTTGGGATCCTGGCCGCCAGTTGCACCTCTTTCTTCCAAAATTGGGGATTCCTCTTGTACTCCACCCGTCTTAAGCATATAATCTTTAATTTCTTCCAAATCTTCCTCTTTCTCAATCAGCCCAAGCCCCCGAATTAATCTTAATACATCTGTTTCTGAAGTAATAGTATGCATCCTTCCTTTATAAAAAAACTTAAGTTGCTGTAGTGGCCTCCAATTGTACTTAATATCATTGTCTCTCAAGAGCTTGGTAACTGGTTTCAAATGATATCTCCAAGCTCTGTCTTCCCTGGAAATATCCGGAAAAACTTGAATCTCTTTCTCCTCAAACTTAGGAACACCTTCCAATTCTCTTATTTTTGCCATAACCTCTAGTTTATCTCCAAGGTTTGCAAATCTTACTAAAACATTTCTAACCGCTCCACCTTGCCTCTTATAACCGATTCTAAAAACACTTACTAAATTTGCTGTTGTATATTCAAATCCAAAATCATTCAACCATTTTAGCACCCTCTGCTTCAAATCATCCGATCTATTTTCTGGAATATTACGTATAACAATATTGAATTTTCTAGCTTCTTCCTCCAAAAGACTAATTCTCTTATCTTGCTGCTGGTTTTTATAAAAAATTCCTTCCATCTTACGATCAATTTGTGCGTCGTGTGCATGAATTTGTTCAATTTCATCTTTAATAAATTTCACCTCCGCGTTTTGCTTTACAAAACTAACATTCAATTCACTTATCTGTTCTTTAGCTTTTTGAACTTCCAATGTCAAATTAGCCACATGATCCGTTAATCCGGTTAACTTTTCACCAATTGTATTCAAAGCTCCGAAGATCCTTTCCAGCTCTGAAGGCTGTTGAGTCGACATTTCAGTTCAAAAACAAACTTTATATTTATACTTCTTTGCCAAGAGGGTCTCTTATAAAGAATAAGGGCAAACAGTGTTCCAAATCAGATAAGGCTAAGCCGGCTTAAAATGCACCAAAAGAGCCAAAAAGAGAAAAAGCCTAGGAGAGCTTCCCCAGTTTATTTAACTTTTAAGCCTCCATTTTAAGTGTAATCGAAAAAGCTTGTCCGCTACATTCAGCTCACACAATCCACTTTAAAAGAATTAGAAAGTTCAAAGGAGTTATAATCCACATGCCATCACCAACTTCCTTCTTTCTTAAACTTCAGCTTGTATTTACAGCCTTGTAGCGAGACAAAAGGCATGCAAATGATCTTTGCCAGAGACAAAGGGTAGCCCCCCTTACCTCGGCCGCTCGCCCAACTCTCTGCTCCACGGAGAAACAAAACTTTGAAATTCAAGCAGTTCGAGTTGTCCGATCACTTTGAAAAAGCAATTTACAAGTCACACCGACCTTCCAAAACATCTATAAACATTTCCAGCTCTCAGCGGCGCGTTTTAATCACTTTAATCCACATTTGTTGGTAAAAAAAAGCCCTACGAGGTGGAGAAAACGTCCTCACCTCATCCGGCCATAACCACGCCCCCCTTGCCTAGACGTTTTGATGGCAAGTTTTCCACAGCAGCTATTCAATCAATTCTCAGAATGAGTTAATTTATTGTATTGAGCTTCAGTACAATTTCGTGAATAAACCAGAACAATGGGATTCGCACAATGTGCTAAGCCAAAGCCAAATTAAACACATTATACTTAGAATCATGTGTGAACCCAGTCAGAATTATTAGGTGATGTTTCTCCTCACAGTTATATGATTCAGCCTTGCTAATGGCACATTCAGGCTTTCTTCCTTTCGCTGCTGCACTCTTGGTATTCATTGCTTTATCTCTAGTTTCATTTACTTATTTAAGTGAAAGCTTTATTGTCATGACAATATAGTTGCATGGTGATGTGCGCAAAGTGCTGTACGCCCACAATAGCACTCTGTGATCTCAGGACTAGGTTTGTTGTTTCCCTGGATGTGGCATAATTCTATTGTCTTTATACATACATGATAATTTGAAGTGATATAGGATGGTGGAAAATGCAATAAGCTTCAGGTCCTATCCTGCTCCCAAAATATGGGATGAGGCCAATATAAAAAAATGGAGTTGTAAATGTACAAATGGCACACTTTTCAGTCCTGTGATTCTTTGGAATCCTGAAAAAATATAATTTGATCAGGATTCTAGAAAAATAAATGAGGTCACCCTGCAGAGATAAACTGAAGTAACATTTTGATCAAGAGGACAGTAGCAGTTTGGAACTCAACTCTTGGCACTTCTCTGGGTCCTCATTTGTGATCTAAGGATGCTTCCATACTATTTCACTTGCCCAATTTTCTGCTGCTGGGTGACCTAGCAGAAATGTCATCAGCTCCTTGAACCACCTAATTCTTTCTCCAGAAGTGCTCTAAATAGCAAGTGGCCAGCACTCCATCCTTCCTTGTTCATGCACTGCTTCATTAACTTTTCATATGAGGACAGAAAATGAAACAACTGCTACAGAACAGGTCACTATATGGGAACATGATAAATGAGAAGAACGTACAGAAAGTGACATGTTCAAATTGTACCCAGAGGAGGACTCTCCAAAGGTGAAGATGACAGTAATGAAGGGACAGTGGGAAGGGACATGGCATCTTCTCTTTTGGAGGATAAGGAACCCATGGAGAACATGAATCCTTGCTAATGGAGAACCATCCACTCTACACCTACAAACAAACGAACACTAAATTTGTCTTCTCTGTGATTCTTTAGAACAGCAGCTACTGTAAGTAGATTGAGGTGATGTACAGATGCTGCTAGAAGCCCCACAGTATATAGAGGCAAGCTTTTGGCAAAGCTCTAACATAGGAGCTGGGAAAAGAGAATAAAGGAAAGAAAAAAATGACTGTATATATTTTGCCTCCTTGCTGTCCAGTCCAGCTGCAGTGCTAAAATGAAACTGCAGGAAAAAATGAGGAATTCTATCTTGATTAGCAAACAAATATTGTAGAATCATAGGGATACAGCCTGCTAACCCAAACATCCATTTGTATTCCACCTTTTACACAAACACAGAAGGGTTGCTCTCCATTTAAAAGGACACTCATGTCTGTTTGGGGCTGGCTAAGAGGGAAGGGCAGATAATCTATATTGCATACGTGCAAAACTGTTTTCTCTAGCACAGCCAGAAATTCAGCAACTGTCCCTTTGCCTTACTTTTATTGTTCCTCCTCTCAGTGTTTTCTTTCATGCTCTGTCCTCATCTATGTTGGTCTTCTTTTTCTGTCCTTTTTCACTCATTCCGCCTCTTTTCTGAAGTCAGCTGCTAGTAAATATTGTGTAAAGTCCAAGACTTTTGTAAAAGAAGCCATTCAATTGGTCTGAAAAGAACTGTAGAACTGCATTTATTTACTGCATTTATCTTCCATATTTTCCTTAGAAGATCAAGGCAATGTATGTGGCAGTCTGCTCCCATTTTACTCCCACATCCCTTTGAAGGTTGGCCTAAGAGACAATGATTGGTTCAAAGTCACTCACTAAGCTCAATGATTACTTGGAGAGTTGAACTAGATCCAATCTGAAACTATTGCTCTCAATCAGGAATTGCTCTCTATCTATAGCCTTTCATAGTTTTTTTCCCCATTGTTGAGGTCCCCAGCTTTTTTCTCCATTCATTCCCATTTATTGTTTTCCACCATTTCCATTATGGAATCTATTTTGTACAGTACTACAGAATATGTAGCTATCAATATTTTTGCAATTATAATCCTATCCTCACACATAAACCCATTGAAATGACAAGAGTCCTCCACTTCCTATTAAATTTCTTCTTCTTTCCAGTCTCAGGTCTTGTTCATCTTTTCATATTGCAAGAAGACTGATAGAAGCCAAGGTCTCCAAGCAGGCAGCTTGAACATCTGGAGCTAAAGGGAATGTGGGAAAATAGTGGTGGGTTTATGCAGGAATGGAGAAGGTGCTTATATATACCAGGAGCCTGTTTTTTTTAGTTTTTTTTAGAGAGGCAAGTCAGAAATCCTAATGTTTCTGCAAAGCATATTGGACTCTTTTAACCTCTGTTGCTTTATTGTGCTTTTAATACCATCTGACTTTCCCTACACTTGCTGTTTTCACTTGCCTTCTGAGAGAGAGGGAGAGAGAGGGAGATAGATAGATTATATTCTGCTCTTTTTGGAGATGGGGTGGGGGTAGAATAAGGAGGAAATGCAAAAGATTTTTAAATTCAAGTCTCCAGATCAAAATCCCATTGCTATGTAATTGTGTAGCTGAGCACTTTCTCTCTCTCTCTCTCTCTCTCTCTCTCTCTCTCTCTCTCTCTCTCTCTCTCTCTCTCTCTCTCTCTCTCTCTCATTTTCCATGCAAATGATATTAGAAGGCAGGGCGGACATATTGAAGGGATGGTAGGTGTAGCTTTTCCAAGGTTTCATTTTAAATTTGCAGATAATCTGAAACTATCACCTGTTCCAAATGGGGGAGCCAAGGGGGTGGAAACATCCCCCCAAACATCTGCTTCTTCCACAGTCCAGGACTGCTGTTGTCATTTTGGCTTTACTGGGCGGGAGGCCTGCACACAACCTACTGTATAAAGTGCCAGGATACATTAATTTCTGCTTCCTCACATTGCCGTGTAATTAATATTTGATTCCAGCAAATAAAGGAGGGCAATGGGGTTAAATGGGGTTAGCTACAAGAAAGAAATGGACAAGTTATTTCACAAGAAGCCCCATCAGAACACTTATTCTTCCTAAAGGGAACTTCTAGCTATCTGTTATCTTTCCTTCTCCCTTCCCCCAGTAATCAGCGTCACCATAGAAACAGCCCTAAATGGTCTGCTGGTGAAAAGAGTGGGCAACTATAGATCACCAGGATAAATTTTAGATGGCTAAACAATAAGCATTCAACATTTTGCAACCTTCCTATTCACTCAACCATCAAAGTCCTAGGAGAAGGTATCAGAAGGAACTATTTTATTTGTTCATGATGTTCTAAAATCTTCCAGTCCTTCTAGTTGTAATTGTCGCTCTTCTGCCTGCCTTGAAATAAGTTGTGAAATTTCCCAGTGGTAAGAAACAGGGCTAGAAATGCAGACCACCATTTTGGCATACTCTACTTGTATATTTTGGCTTCTCTACAGTGGCAAGATATAGCTCTATCAAAAACTGTCACCTAAGAAGATGTCAGTGTGTAACTAAGTAATTAATGAGTGAGCAATCTTAAGAGGAGAGCCATGAGTTCAAAGCCATATCTGAAAAATCTTTACCTGGAGTATTTGGCCCAAGACATTTTGATACTTAAGGCCAAGATGATGACAACAACTATATCAATGCATGTATAAAAAGCCAATTAGATGAGAAGATGAATCTTATTTCAGCAGAGGTAATCAGACACAGTCTTCTACTACATACGATGGCAATAGTTTAGGATATGCA
The DNA here is from genome assembly GCA_039707465.1 of Rhabdophis nuchalis. Taxonomy (NCBI): domain Eukaryota; kingdom Metazoa; phylum Chordata; class Lepidosauria; order Squamata; family Natricidae; genus Rhabdophis; species Rhabdophis nuchalis. The sequence goes on along the minus strand of CM077648.1, from coordinate 91,671,146 downwards.
GGGCAGAATCCATGATATATACAATAATATACGTATTGTTACAATAATGGTATAGCTAACAAGGTCAATGTGCTGAAATGGCAGCCAGGAAATCACAATTTTAAGCAAGTTCAGAAGTCATATCAGCCTGGGAGTTGTTTAAAGATGCAGCCATTAAACAAAGTGAGAATCCAAAGGCAGTTAACCAGAATCAGTTCAATAAATAGAATTTCCAACAGGCAGAGAGGAGGCTAAATCAGTACCTAGAATCAAAGGTTAATATGAATGTATTTTTCCAGCACTGTCTGCTGGGAACTGAGGATCTACATAGGTGAATTTCCTGAAAATGTATTTTAACTCCAGCTGCCATCCATAAAAAGATTCCCTTCTTGTGAGAACAATGCTATTTCTAAGGAAGTTATTGACCACCAGAAATTGGGTAGAGCATTTTAACCATATGTTTTATTTTGGGATCTGGATGCTTAGTCACATGAAGTTCCTTGGGTTTGATAGAGTTTCAACTTTCCTGCCAATTCAGACCTTGCATTGGCTCCAATCAAAGAACATACATGAAAAAGAGCTCAGGTTTTTGAGCTTCAGTTTAGGTTTGCAGGGGTACCTTTATAGGAGGAGTTCATATATTTTCCAGTATACATCAGCAAGTATTGTGAGCCCAATTGGCAAAAGAAAGCTCAGGACCGTATTGGTTGGAAACATGCAGAAGAGCCTTCATCCTGCAGTGAATAGACAATAGCTAAAATGATGATGAAATCTGACATAGAAATCCATCCTCTAACATCATTATTAGTTTCTGTTTCTTATCATCTGAAGTAGACCCATCGTTTTGTTTAGTTGGATAAACTTCTGGATAGCTTTATATAGAAAATCTTTTATATAGAAAGTCTGTAGAGATTTTCAGTCATCCAGGCCCTGGTTGTCCCAAAGGTGCTTTCACAGGAGGCAACTGGATTTTCTTGTTTTTTCTTTGAAGACATTTTGCTTCTCATCCAAAAAGCTTCTTCAGAACTTCTGTTCCCCACTATCCTGTCAGAGCTGAAGAAGCTTCTTGGACACGAATCGAAACATCTTCAAAGAAAAAACAAGGAAGTCCAGTTGCCTCCTGAAAAAGCACCTTAGGGACAGCAATCCTTCAAGTAATCCATTCTTAAACCATTTAAGGTTCAGGGGTCATAGCCTGCCCTTTGAAATGGGCTTGAAAATAATCTGACAACTGTGATGAGAGCTGTAATTTATTTATGTGTGCATTTTTTCAAATGTATACTTGTTTCAGTCAAAAAAATACTGTCAACACTCTTCAAATAATTTGTTTTTAGACATTTAATCAGTACTGTTAGACCTATCAAGTGTATGTGTGAGCCAGCAGTGTGCTACAGCTGCTAAAAAAGCCAATGCAGTCCTTGGCTGCATCAACAGAGGGACAATATCAAGATCACCTGTTAGTACCACTTTATACCGCACTGGTAAGACTAAACTTAGAATACTGCACCCAGTTTTGATCACTACAATACAAAAACGATGTTGAGACTCTAGAAAGAACAACAGTAGTGATTAGGAGCCTGGAGGATAAATATGATCAGTGATTGTATTTCTAATCTAACAAAGAGAAGGCCAAGTGGTCATTTGTTAGTAGTCTTCCAATATTTGAGGGGCTGCCACAGAGAGGAGGGAATTGACCTATTCTCCAAAGCACCTGAGGGCAGAAAAGAGAATCCCAACCTAGAAATAAGGAGAAATTTCCTGACCATGAGAATAATCAGTGGAACAGCTTGTCTCCAGAAGTTATGGGTGATCCATCCCTGTAGATTTTAAAGAAGAGATTGGACAGCCATTTTTTCTGGAATGGTATAGGGTCTCCTGCTTGAACAGGTGATTACACTAGAAGACTTCCAAGGTCCCTTCCTATTCTGTTATACTGTTACTGTCCCCCAGTCAGCAATTAGTATGAAGCAGCTGAAATTTCCCAGTAGCATTCTAAGTAAACTCCCACATAGATCATGTTGCAATAATCCAATGAACCGAATTCCTCACTTTTATTAACTGATGACTACATATTGAGATACTTATGGCAGACATTTTTCTTGTTTTTCATGTATGAGTTATAGTTGAGTTCCTGACGTTTACATCTCTTCTTATCAACAACATGTTCAAGGCCGTTTATAGCCACAAAATATTCCATATCAAGTTACTCCAACACGATCAAATCAAATTTACATATACAGTACAAAACCAATTATCATAATAGAAGCATCTTAGCAATCAAGACATGCATTCCTCGTTAAATATCATTTAAATAATATTTAAGGAAGAAATTATTTAAAATACATATGAATGGATTCTTACATTTACAAAGGAGATTTAATCAGTTTAACAAGAATTGCCTTCTCAGAACGTATTTCAAAATGTTGGAGCCACAACTGAGAAAGCTTTTCTCTATGGCTATACACTAGAGTAGATAATCCATATGTTGTACCTAGGACCATATGTAGCTGCAGTAGCCCATCTTCCCATCTCCCTCAAAGTTCATTTCAGTCATGCTAGCAAGTTGCACTACGATGATTTCCCTTTCATTTAAATTGGGAAATATGTAACAACTCTAATAAGGGAAAAGCTGCCCCCCCCCCTTTACAAAAAAGGGACCGGTGTAACTGCTCACTTTAATTCATATCTCCTTCCTCTGGTACTTTTATCCTCTTTGCTAAATGTTTTTCTGGCCATCAAAACATTATCCATCTTCTACTGATTTAACTTCTTTAGGTGGTTAGTGATAGAGCCTAAAAAAAAACCCCTACCCATTGATCAAAATTGGTTTGCAGAGGGACAGGTCATATTTCCTGAATTCCCTGTGCTTCTTGATAGAAACTTTCTTATTGCAATAAGTATGTTCCTAAAGTATGAGATGAAAACTCTAAGAAAGCAGATACCTAGTAAGTCAGAGACAAGCAACTTTTTGCACTGTATGGATCACTTTTTGCAGTGGCTGATTATGAGATCTACAAAAGACTTGGATGATTACAATTCATTTAAAAAAAATATTTAAAACATTTGTTTTAAACAAAATCTTTGAACTAACTCTGGGCAGTCTCATATGAAGTGTTAAAATTCAAGACAGTTATGTGTGCACAGTTCCCTAACCAAATAACTCTTGAAAAAGTCACCTGCCTTTTTCCTCTAGGTTTCCAGACCTTTTGATATTGCATAATCACCCCATCTTATTTATGGAGATATATGAGGGACCCTGCTGACATGATACAGCTTGTTTAATCAGCCTATATTTTCCATAATGACTTCCATCCTCTTCTGATCAGAGAATACCTATTACAGAGGGAATAGGGGGCCATTATTGATGACACATCCCACTGTTCCTGAGATTCAAAGAGCTGAGAACCACATCACCTAAATGCGAGCTTTATAGTTCATGTGGATGGTTTAATCTGAGTGTCATAGAACATTGCAGCTTTTTAGCGAGAAGCTGGAACATGGTGGGAGACATTGACAGAGCAAGCTGCTTCTGGTAACACTAAAGCTGCAAAGGTTCTTGGCATGATTTCTATAGGCAGAAGGGTAGTGTTCAATTCCAGATATTCTCTCCATCTGTTGAAGCTATCTCTCTGTTGAACATATATGACTGTATGCAATTCTGTTTGGACTTCGAAGTGCCATCTCAAACTGAATGGAGACAATAATGTATCAGAGTCATATTTCTAAGCTCTTTTATTGCAGAGATTCATGGATTATTTGGTTAATAATAATAATAATAATTTTTATTTATAGACCGCCTCCTCTCCCCAAAGGTACTCGGAGCGGTGCACAGGGAAATTAAAAATACTAATATAAAATACATAAATAGATAAAATAAGAATTAAACAAAATTATCCCTGCGCTAAAACCCACTATACTAAAATTACACTACAATCCCCTAAACCCAATTAAAAAACGGAAGACTAACCTAGGCCGGCCAAGCAGAAGAAGTGTGTTTTCAGTTTTTGACGGAAGGAGCGGAGGTCCGTAGTTGTTCTGATTTCGGGGGGAAGGTCGTTCCAGAGGGCTGGGCCTGCCACAGAGAAGGCCCTTGCCCTGGGCGTCGCCCGCTGGCATAGCCTAGTGGACGGCACCCGGAGAAGTCCCTCTCTGTGGGAGCCAATCGGCCGCAGGGATGTATGGGGCAGAATCCGATCCCGCAGATAACTAGGTCCCGTGCCATGGAGCACTTTAAAGATGACAACTAACACCTTGAAGCGCACCCGAAAGACGACAGGCAGCCAATGCAGCTCGCGCAAGAGCGGTGTTACATGGGTGAACCTCGAGGTTCCCATAATTGCTCGCGCGGCTGCATTCTGGACAAGCTGAAGTCTTCGGGTGCACCTCAAGGGGAGCCCCATGTAGAGAGAATTGCAGTAGTCCAGTCGGGATGTCACGAGGGCATGAGTGACTGTGCAAAGGGCATCCCGATCCAATAGGGGACGCAACTGGCGTACCAGGCAAACCTGGTAAAACGCCCTCCTGGCCACGGCTGTCACTTGATCTTCCATAGATAGCCGGGTATCCAGGAGGATGCCAAGTTGCGTGCCCCATCCACAGGGGTAAGGTGTTCGTCCCCTATGGCCAGTGATGGAGTCAACTGGTTGTACCGGGATGCCGGAAACCACAGCCACTCAGTCTTGGACGGGTTGAGTCTAAGTCTGTTACTTCCCATCCAGGCCCGCACTCGAGGTCGACCTCTGCTCTCCTGCCAACACAAATTGCGATCGACCGGAGAGGTAGGAGGAGAACCACCGCAGTACGGTGCCCCTCACCCCCAACCCCTCCAGCCGATGCAATAGGATACCGTGGTCGATGGTATCAAAAGCCGCTGAGAGGTCTAATAGGACCAGGATGGAGGAACAACCCCCATCTCTGGCCCTCCAGAGATCATCCACCAACGCGACCAATGCCGTCTCGGTGCTGTGCCCGGGCCGGAAGCCGGACTGGCGCGGGTCCAGATAATCAACTTCCTCCAGGTGATGGGGAAACTGTTGTGCCACCACACTCTCTACAACCTTCGCCAAAAAGTGAAGGTTGGAGACCGGACGGTAATTAACCAATAATGCTGGGTCCAGAGAGGGCTTCTTCAGGAGGGGTCTCACCATCGCCTCTTTAAGGGAGGCAGGCAAGAAACCCTCACTAAGAGAAGTGTTGACAACCTCCTGGAGCCAGTCTCGTGTAACCTCCCAGGATGCCAGTAGAAGCCAGGAGGGACACGGGTCCAATAAACATGTGGTGGCTCGCAGTCGCCCACGTAACCTGTCCATATCTTCGGAAGTAACAGAGTCAAACTCTTCCCACAAAACTGTCTCAAGATCTGCCTCGGGGCACCCCACTGGGCCACTATCGATGGGGACTAACTCGCTCTGAATCTGAGCGATTTTCTCCTGCAGATAAATCCCAAATTCCTCTGCTCTGCCCTGTAATGGGGTTTCCCGCACCCTCTGTTGAAGGAGGGAGCGGGTCACCCTAAACAGGGCGGCAGGGCGGTTATCTGCGGATGCGATGAGAGTGGCACAATGATGACGTTTGGCCACTCTCAGTGCACTCTCAGTTACGTGGCACTAGGGATTCGAACCGCCAAACTGCTGAGCTTTCTGATCAACAAGCTCTGGTCACTGATATGCGAGACCGCCTCCTGCCCCATACATCCCTTAGACCGATACGCTCCCACAGAGAGGGCCTCCTCAGGGTGCCGTCGGCCGGACAATGCCGACTGGTGACACCCAGGGGGAGAGCCTTCTCTGTGGCGGGGCCAGCCCTCTGGAATGACCTACCCCCTGAATTACGTACCATCACCGACCTCCGCCTCTTCCGCCAATGTCTTAAGACATATTTGTTTCAACAAGCCGGCCTAGCCTAACCTCCCATGGGGACTTTTAGATAGTTTTAAATTGGGTTTTTAAAATTTGGTTTTAGCGCAGGATAGGTTTATTTAATAGTTTTTAAATTATATTTATTGTATTTTGTATGTTTTTAAATTTCCTGTGCGCCGCCCTGGGTCCTCTGTGCCACTGCGTCCCTTAAATATCCAATAAGAACATGCAAAAAAAAAATCATCCCTATGTTGTTGGGAACCCTACAGAAACAAAATTCCCTCTTTCCCCACTCTTATTGACCTACAGCAAAACCAGGCCATCTGGAAGTTCTACCTCACAGATGTAGGTTTAGATTTTTGATATCACATGTTATGGGATGGGTTAATCCTTTCCCCAGTTTTGGCCCCACCTTGTTCTAGAGAGGGAAGATGTTTGCAAATTCTGCTTTTTTGGAGGGGAGGGGCTTCAAATTGTTAACTTCTTGTAATTGCCTGGACTAGTCCCTGTAGTTTTCTTGGCAAGATTTTCAGAAGTAATTTGTCACTGCATGCTTCCTAGGACTGAAAAAGAGTGACTGGCCCAAGGTTACCCAACAGGCATTGACTGGACTAGTAAAAACTACAATAGTAAACTTTTCTCCTTCTCATTCCTCATTTCCTTTTTCCTTTGCTTAACCTAGCAGTCCATTCCATGACCTCTAAGCTCACAGGCAGCAGCTGCATATCTTGGAAGATTTCTCCAGTGGCCAGAGCCAAGCAAAGGACTCAAACCCAGTAGTGGTGGCACAGTCCTATCGTATGACTATATTAGTTGCTGAGCCATATATTGCTCACAGGAGTAGAAAGGTGTGTCACCATTTCTTATGGGAATGATGATGGCTTGGACACTAGAAGGGATAGACATTGGCAGGGCCAGCTATTCAATCACCCCATCAGCATTCATTAAAGAAACCGCAACAGTAGAATACATTCCATGGGTTCCACCAGATACTGCCCCTTTTCCAGGACTCAGACCATCCCATAAATGCCCCATGGGAGAGAGATGTAGGACTGCACATGATCCTTCCTTAGGCCCTACAAGCTCAATTCTTATGCCAGCCAAAAGGTTTTCAGTAGAAGAGCTGGAGAAGATGAACAATTTGCTAACATTCTGCCTCAGGAAGAGCTGTTGCGTGTTATATTCTTGAATGCCCCGATTCTGCTATAGAAAATGGATTTTGATGAGAAGTCCAATATATGAATCACGCACATGCTGCTGTGTGACAAACAGTTATGTGAAGCATGAAAGTTGTTTTTTTTAAAGAAAGAAAACTGTTAAGCTGCCCTTACCACCATTACTACATTGCATTAAAACCATCTACCATATTGGCAGTTTTGCAATTAGATGTTTTTCCCAGGAATTTTAGCTATGGCTGCCTGCTTCTATAACAGGTGGAGAAAAGGAGATAAGTGTCAAACAATGCAGACAGGCTCCAGGAATTCACTATGAAATGTTGGGGCTAATCTGTGCTGTTTAGACTGTGGGGAGCTCCTTGCATCTGTTTCTGTACACACAGTAGCACAGGCAAAATGAAAAAAAGAAGAACATTTCATGGGTGAAGTTGATAAGAAATCTGTCTCATTACCTCCTGCCTTCCCTAGAGAAGGCCCGCAAACTTTTATTTTTAAAAAAGCAACTGCCTTGAAACAGGGAAGAACATTTTAGCCCAGAGCTGGGAAATAAGGAGACCAAGAGTTTCTCATAATCAGCAAATGAGACATTTGGAAGTGCCAATGTTTCAGAAAACTTTAATTTCAAATAAACCAACATCGTTTAGATCTAGATGATAGCGATATTATTGATTGATCTGTTATCACCTTTCTACTAAAAGTACTGCCCAGGGCTCTTGATTATTTTATTTTATTATTTTATTTTATTAAATTTATACCCCGCCCTTCTCCTTGTTAGGACCCAGGGCGGCGCACAGGCATCATTAAAACCACAAAATACAATATCAATTAAAATATATTAAATTACTAGACCCGTGCTAAAAACCCATGTTAAAACCATACCAAATTGATTAATTTTTAAAAGTCAGAAGTAGGGGCTATCCTAGGCCGGCTTGTTGGAATAGATACATCTTAAGACGTTGGCGGAAGAGGCGGAGGTCCGAGATAGTGCGAAGGTCGGGGGGTAGGTCGTTCCAGAGAAGGCTCTTCCCCTGGGTGTCGCCAACCGGCATTGCCCCGCTGATGGCACCCGGAGAAGACCCTCTCTCTGGGAGCGGATCGGACGAAGGGATGTATGGGGCAGGATGACGAAATAACAACTTTGTAGCTCAACATTAATGTGCAGACTGTATGGTGATTACCCCACCCAGTGGCAAGGCTGCACAGGCCACACTTCATCCAGATGAGCTGCCAGAAAGTACTAGAGAAGAGGCAGTGGTTGTGGTTCACAATGGCACCGAAAAATGTAGTCAGACACGGACGTCAAATGTAAGTAGCTTGGTGATGGGTTGAAATCCATGAGTGTTTCATGTGCAGAGCCAGCTAGGCAGCCAATCCTCAGAGCTTTAGAGAAGCCAATGTTGCCCTGAAGAAGGGGTTATGTCAGGCACTTTGGAGACAGGAGTGGGATTCAGCCGGTTCGGACTGGTTCAGGTGAACCGGATGTTAATTTTACATCTGGTTCATAGAACCAGTAGTTCCAGGGACTGGTTGCCCCCCCTTCCACCTCTTCCAGGAGTCTCCATGTGGCCTGTTTTGGATGCCAGATAAGTGCAGGGCCCACATAGAGGCTCTGAGAGAGCAAAAAACAGGCCTTCTGGAAGTTCTAGAAGTCCAGAAATGGGCCAATTTCCAGCCTCTGGAAGGCCTCCAGAGATGGGGGACAGCCCAGGTGAGCCCGTTTTTGCCCTCCAGGAGGCTCGAGGAAAGCCTATTGAGCCTGGGGAGGACAAAAACACACCCCCATGGTGCAGGAGGCTGAGTAGGCCACACCCACCATGCCCATGCCCATCCAGCAACTAGGCAGAGAACCGGTTGCTAAAAATTTTCAATCCCTCCCCTGTGTAGAGATCACCCAAACTGGCAGAAGAAACATGAGCTGAAATTGAACCAATTTCAGTTGGCTTATCACAACTGAAAGTATGTCATCACATTTTTAAAATCAAATTCTGGAGAAAAATTGAGAGGTGTTACACAGCATTCAGTCTGAATAAGATTGGGGGACATTTTTCTGAAAATATTAGGGAGAGGGCCAACTTTGGAAACAGTGGAATGGCAGACATAAGAAGAAATATAAAGGAAAAGTTCAGATCCTTGAAGAAAAAACCAGGATAATAATATGGAACTTTGCTGCACTGCTTGTGTTATTATTATGTGAAGAGCGTATGGCATTTCTTTAAAAGTTTGAAAGAAAAACTGGCCCAGGGTGGAGCTGAGCTGTTAATTATCAAAGGAGCGAATAGTTCAAGTAAGATGTGGAGAGTACAGCTACTGGAATTTATATGGACTTTCTGAGGGAGGGAATAAAAACAGATGAAGCAAGTGAAGGTAACAAGAGAAAATGTTTGAGAACCTCCTGAGACACCACACATGAGCCCATTATCAAGTCTTGATGACAGCCTTCCAAAAGGTTTTAAAGATTTCAAATATGAAATCGCTGACAGCCGATGACACACCAGATGTTTTAAGAAGTGACCTAACCAGATCAGAGACGTGATAAGACTAGTCAGCTGAATGTTTGCTCTGGGCTACTTGACAGAAATTGTAGTTAAATTGTAAAACAGTTAAGCAAGTAGAGTAACAAGCCTTGTGGCAAAAAATATCAGCCTACATCTGAAATGATACATCCTGCCTCTGCTATCTTTTAATGTTTTTGAGAGTGTTAACAACAGGTGCATGGAAGTTAACTTTGTAGTTAGATTTTCAACTCTTAGAGTAATTTCCTCATAAAAGGCTACCTTATGGGGGACAAAACCTATTTTTATGGTTTGCTAACTAGTTAAAAAGCGGTAAGCAAATAGGGCGGTATAGAAATTGAATAAATGAAATGAAATGAAATAGAAACAAATGGATGCGTTTATCATCAGAATTAACAAGTGGAGTCTTTTGTGGATCTGTTCTGAGATTTAAATGTAGGTGTAAAATTAGCTGGAAAAAAAGACATCTGTTTAGTGGGGTAAAATCAGAAGTGATTGTGAAAATCTTTAGCGGAATTTATTTAAATGGAGTGAATAGTTAATCAAATGGTAAATACAATTCAATAAAGAGTGGCAGATTGTGACAAAAAGATTCAATCCAGGTATATAGCCATGTAGCACAAGCTGTCTGTAATCAAGATTGAAGGGACAGAGAGATGATTGCAGTTAGTTGCAGCTACTGTCAAAAAAGGCAAATTTTATGCTAGGGAACATTGGGAACGGGACAGAATATAAAACTGCCAACATTGTAATCTCCTTATAAAAGTCTACGCTATGTCCGAATCTGAAATACTATACTATGTATATTTCCAAGTCCCACATTTGAAAAAGGACATAAAAATCAATCCTTGTTCCAATCTGAAATATTATATATATATTTCAGAGTGCCACATTTGAACAGGGCATAATACCACTGGAAAAAGTACACAATAAAGCAACCAAAATGATCAGATTTCAGTACCTTCTTTGCAAGAACATTCGGGACGTTTTTAGTTAGAAAAATGCTAGGTATAAACAGAGATGACTGAAATGTATAAAAACGTACACAGCATGTATAAAGTGGGCAGGGAGAAATGCTTCTCTCTCTTTCAAATACTGTAGCCTGAGCAAGGATCATTCAGTGAAGCTTCTTGGGATGAAATTTTTTAAAAGAAAAAACAATACGTTTTGTCTCTACATTTTTCTTGCAAACACCCCGGAAATATTTGGGTGGCCGCAAGATGTTGGATTAAGATGGGTCTTGGTCTCATCTAGCAGAGCTGTCCCTGTGTTCTTATTCTGTCAATAGAAACTGAAAAAAAGCACATCAGTAAGTAAAAAAAAATTAACATCACTCATTAGAATAAAATCTACTTCATCAACAGAAATCACCTTGAATAAAACACTAGACCATTGAGGTCAAGGTCATTGTTTCAGAGATATTCAGAGCCTAGCTACATACGAGACCGCCTCCTGCCCCATACATCCCTTCGACCGATCCGCTCCCATAGAGAGGGTCTTCTCCGGGTACCGTCGGCCGGGCAATGCCTGTTGGTGACACCCAGGGGAAGGGCCTTCTCTGTGGCGGGCCCCGCCCTCTGGAACGACCTGCCCCCCGAACTACGCACCACCTCGGACCTCCGCCTTTTCCGCCAGCGTCTCAAAACGCTCCTATTTCAACAAGCCGGCCTAGCATAACCTTCCGATCCTGACTTTATTGTTATAAATTTTAATTAGAGGGTTTTATAATTGTTTTAGCACAGGGTTATAGTTTAATAGTTTTTAAAAAAATTTATTTTGTATATATGTATTGTTTTAATATTGCCTGTGCGCCGCCCTGGGTCCTTTTTTAGGAGAAGGTGCGGGGTATAAATTTGAAAATAAATAAAATAAATAAAATATTTCTTTGTAAATGCAGAAACAGAATGACCATGGATGCACAAAAAAACAAAGGGAGAGAGAGAAACTTCTTGTCAGCTTCCCCACTGAGTTTTCTTGTGGAAAGATGGCAGGGCAGCCTCAGACATCCTTCCTTCCTGTTCTACCCTCTTCCCATGGTATGGAACAGAAGGCAGAATCTCCATGGAGGATCATAATTCAGATACATTCAAAGAGGAGAGTTTCATATAATGTATCCCCATTTATGTAGAGCAATGTTTCTCCATCTTGGTCCACCTGAAGATGCGTGGACTTCAACTCCCAGAATCCCCCAGCCAGCAGAGCTGGCTGGGGAATCCTGGGAGTTGAAGTCCACACATCTTCAGGTGGGCCAAGGTTGAGAAACACTGATGTAGGTCTTTATGGTTCACAATCAGTTCCCTTGAAATGACTAGTAGCCAACGAAATAATTATAATAAGGACATCACACGTGCTAAATAATAGGTAAGCTGCAGCATTTGGGGCCAGTCATAGTTTCCAAACACTTTAAAAATCACTCTCAAATAGCCCATACATGAAATGCAACTAAAGTTTCATGATTAGAGACATCAGGCTGTATCACACTGATGTGCATTAACTGTACTATAGTAATTTTTCTCCGAGGAGTAGGTTTTTGCTTCAGAACTAAAAAAAAGCTAATATTGTTTGAAGCTTTGATCACACTTTTTGAATAACTATATTCTGGGAGAAGCCACCAAAGTGGATAAGACTAGTCTGGAGTCTGATAGGTGGCATCATATCTGTGGCAGATACGTAGATATTTGAACTTCCTCTTTTCCCATCAGCATATGGTTATCCCTATTCTCCAATCCCGGCACCCTTTGTTGCCTGCAATTCCTGTTTATGAGCTTTAGTTTCAGGAATTCTCCCTCTGTTCCTCCCTCCCCTCTCTTCTTTTTGGCTGTCAGACTCTCTCCTGTGCCCATTGCATTCTACCTGTTCCTTTTCGAACACTGCCAACCAGCCTCCCTGTAGCTCTTCTTTCTCAAGGGACTGGTTAAGCAGTTCATTGCCACTCCCCTATTAATATGGGATAGCAGATAACACATTAACAGAGTTGGAAGGGACCTTGCAGGTCATCTAGTCCAACCCCCTGCCCAAGAAGGAGACCCTACACCTGCCTCTACCTAGGATTGAACTCACAACCTCCTGATTGGGAGGTGAGAGCTCCACCTCTAGGCCACAGCAGCAGATTATTTTCAAAGGCTTTCCACGGTTCAGTTAATCACCTGCATTTTGTCACGGTCCTTTTGCTTCTCAGAGCTACTAACAAGTTTGATGGGGAGGAGGGAGAGTAGTGTAGGCTGGGGTTAATTTTAGTCCACTCAGTCTTTTGGATCGGCTCCAAAATGATTGTTTGCTGATTCTACTTTTAGATTGGTAAGAGATTTCCCCCTCCCCTCATTCTTCCTGTCTTCACTGACTCCCACCTCTCTCCTCAGGCCTCCTGTCACTTTCTAATTGAGAACCCAAATGAAATTTCCAAGCAGTTTATAGTTCTTATGATCCACTTGTTTTCTCCCCCTCCTTTCTTATTTATTTATTTGTTTGTTTGTTTGTTTGTTTGTTTCCCTCTCTTTCCAAAGCCTCTCTCTTTCTTTACTCATTGTCAGTAGTTGCCAGCAACAGAGGGTAGGAGAAATATATTTTCTGTGTTTTATTTATTTTTAGAGAAAAACTGGGTTTTGTGTGGGAAAAGTAGATGCTGTATTAAATTAAATCTGGGGATGTTTTTTTAAAAAAAAACCCTTTCAAAACATCTGCCCATCTTTCAAAAGTGTACAATGATTATTTAGCAATATTTCTGATTTAGGAAAAAAAAAGACTGCAAAAGAAATAATATTTAGCCCATTATTCTGAGTTAGAGAGCAAACAGTTTATTCAGCCCATCCACTCCTGAATGTAACCCCATCCATGACCCAGATGTAACTTTGGAAAGAATGCCTTTGACTGAAATTATTGATTAAAATCCCCCCCTTACCCCCATACTTCTTGCCCAAGAAGTCTCCCAACAATAAATAAACAAAGCAATACTTGAATTCTCGCTGCATTAGACTACAATGACCATTGGACTACAATGCCTACATGACCAAAACATGGATAAAATTATTTCCTAACATACCTGTAGAGCAGGGATGTCCAAACTTGGGAACTTTAAGACTTGTGGACTTCAACTCCCAGAATTCCCTAGCCAGCTATGCTGGCTGGGGAATTCTGGGAGTTGAAGTCCACAAGTCTTAAAGTTCCCAAGTTTGGACATCTCTGCTGTAGAGGAAGACTGCCTTAAGAGAAGATTAGTAATCACAATCCATTGTTTTTCAGAAATGGAGATGCACACCCACCCATACAAAGAACAAAGATTGGAAACTCAATTTGGAAGTCACTGATTAAATATATCCTGTCCCTCCAAGTTGTATGTCGGAGCTGACCTCCTCTTATCTAAGATTGAATTGGCACGGATAGTCCAAAGTACAAGCCTTGCCTTTTGTTCTACTGAAATCCACATTTTCATGTATGTTATTTCCCAGCATATTTGTGTTATGGGATACAAGACATGTTTTTTAAAAAATTTGGGGGAGAAAAGGAACCACTGGCCTCAATTTTCTGAATGAGTCCCATGAAAATGCAAAAGAAAATATATAGGTCAATGACATAAAAGCTTGTTGAAGGTTTTAGAATTGGAATTGGGTTGCCTGACACACATTTTCACACAATTCCTGCTGAGTAAATCAAAGTAACAGGGATCTCTTAACTTTTCTCTACTGTACTTGGTTTAAAAAAAATTGGTTCAAGAACAAATTAGTTTCTACTAACGAATTCTTGATAAAGATCTAGAATTCCTAAAGTTCCAACAGGAACAGAATATTGACTGGTTGTATTTATTTGTCAATATCCACCAAGGGTTGAGGGTGTATATTTCAGGATGAAGCTCATTATGATTTTTCCTCTTAATTGTGTGGTGAATTTTAAACACTGGCACTGGATCTTTGTACTTCAAAACTTTAACAAATTATTCCTAATAAAAATACAAAAATAGTATAGGTAAGAATTGAATTATTCATATGTGCTTATTATCAGAGTCATTATTCTGGGATTTCCTGTTTCAGAGAGTTCAACTGATAAGGTTTCTTCTTCTTTTTCTCTTTATAAAAAGGAAACCTAGATGCTAAGTCGTTGCACTGTAATAAGGCTTGGACACCTGGTGTTATTTCCCTCCTCCCCTTTCTTCATCTCGTTTCAGGTTAGTTTTTGAACTTTTGTTTTTGTTTGCTGAGACTTCTTACTGAGACCTAGGAAAGGAGTGCAGAGTGCAACGAGAGAGAATTAAATTGTTTCACCTTCTAGGAGACGTTTTGCCCCTCTGGTGTGATTGTTGACTGAAAAATCTAATAACTGTGCTGGACAATAAGGCATAAAGATTGTCTGCGAGTATCACAGTTGCTGACGCTGTGCCTTTTAACCAGATCACATTCTTTCCCTTTCAAGGCTTAGAGGTCTCTTTTGCCCATCCTTTCTAATGCCAGGGTTAAATAACTATTTCCGTCTATGGTCTAGAAATCAGCTTTGTTGTGTGGCTGTATGGAAACATGAATCAGTCTCACGATTCTTGAGCCGTAATGTAGCTGGTGCTTTTTGTCTGTAGAATTTATAAAGGGGGGACATGCATGGAGTAAGGGGATTAGGTGGATATCCCCTGCGCAAGCTCCAGGTCTCAGAAAAATGGTGGGGTAAAAATGGAGCCAAAAACCAAATTCAAAGGTATCTAGCTTTTTAAAATGTATTGATAATAAATAATAAATCCTTTGTATCAGGTGATACAAAATGTGTGTTCTTGTGCTACCGTGTTTCCCCCCAAAATAAGACCCAACCCCAAAATAAGACCCAACCCCCAAAATAAGCCCTAGCATGATTTTTCAGCAATATAAGCCCTACCCCCAAAATAAACTTCAGTTAAGATCATCAGCCAGATGGACCTATTTTAGTACTGTAATCACCCCCCAAATAAGACCTAGCCAGAAATAAGCCCTAATGCATCTTTTGAAGCAGAAATTAATATAAGACACAGTCTTATTTTGGGGGAAACATGGTATATAAGAAACTTGACATAATAGAGTCTTTTGGGTGGGTATTTGAAGGGACATATCAGCTTTTCCATTCTCCAACTATTCCCAGCACATCAGCATATATGTTAGTCTAAGAGTTTTCATTCTTATATGCATCATTTCACAGTTATTTCACTGAAACAGACAGTCTTCTGGTAGCCTAGGACAGGGGTCTCCAACCTTTGCAACTTTAAGCCTGAAGGACTTCAGCTCCCAGAATTCTGAGACAGTCTTCTGGTAGCCTAGGATGGGGGTCTCTAACCTTTGCAACTTTAAGCCTGAAGGACTTCAGCTCCCAGACTTCTCCAGCCAGCCGCCTGGAGAAGTCTGGGAGCTGAAGTCCTTCAGACTTAAAGTTGCAAAGGTTGGAGACCCCTGGCCTAGGAGACTTGGCCCTCAAAGAAGGACATTTTCATCACGTTCCTTCAAACTTTGTCAAAGCTACTTTGGACCCCTAGAGAACTAACCCTCCACCTCTCAGATACTGGCTCCCCCCACTCTCTCTCACACACACATTGTTATGTTACTATCTAGTTATCTCAAATGTACTACTGTTTTCCTGGCTTGCTTTATTTATTGTGTTTTCTGATTTGGAAAGTTGGGATTTCATAATTATTCACAGACAATTATGGCTGTTTTAAAATGTGTGGAGGGAAGAGGAAAAAAATGGTAATTAAAAAGCAGGGGTGGGAATCCTATAACTGTCTAGATCAGGGATGTCCAAACTTGGGAACTTTAAGAGTGGTGGACTTCAACTCCCAGAATTCCCCAGCCGCCATAGCTGGCTGGGGAATTCTGGGAGTTGAAGTCCACCACTCTTAAAATTCCCAAGTTTGGACACCCCTGGTCTAGATGTTCTTAATGTAAAACTCCCAGTATCTCTCACCATTGGCTGCAGTGACAAAAATATAGTTCTGCAATATCTGGAAGGCTGCCCACTTCCTGTTGAAGAATATGATTCTCCATTAGAAAAGTGGAGATTTTGATTGCAGATCTGAAGGAAGCAATGGCAGAGTTTTGATCGCAGCCTCTTCCAGCCATTTCAGCATCCACCTCTTGCTGCACTTAATTCCAGTTGGCTAAAGCAATAGCAGATGCATTTGCTTGCATTGGGGAGGGAGGATCGGAGCTGAAAGCAAGTCACAGTTCTACGGCTGAAATGGAAAAGGAGTGATAGAGAAATGTTTATGTAACCTCTTAGTCATATATAGGACTCTAACCAGTGAGAGGGGAAGTTTGAATGCGTTGGATATTATTCCAGTGACTTTCTTCTTGGTAATGAGCCTGGTGTCTCTTTTCCTACATTGAAACTCAACCTGGCATGATTGCTCATGATTTCTAGTTTGCTTTTTCTCTTCATCCCACTCTAAGTTATATCACTTGTGACATATTATTTTCTCTGCTTTGCACTGCAGAGCTGCAGGGATTTTACTTTTTAGCTAGCAAAGAATTTCAAGGGTTGAAAAAGGAGAGAGATATACAGTAGTGTGTTTGTATGTTTACCCACCTGTCCACCAGAGAAGGCATTCCAATCTAAAATACCTGCTGCTGCATATTTTAATTGTTCACCTCTGCTTATAAGCCCTGAAGTTTTGACATCTCTTGGTTTGTACAGAAGCAGAAGAGAAGAATTGGCAGAGGGATGGGAAATCCTTTACCTGCAAGAACTTTAATACATTTTCTGTTACTGACTCATTACATGACCTTGAACAAACACATGCTAGGCTTCATTTCCATTCTGTGAAAAAGAAAACAAAAAGCTACAAAATACAGTCATTGTATGTACATGCCTATGCCGCCAAAATGTAAACAATTTGCAGAGTGACAGTGTAGTGTCAAACTCATTGTGGACTGTATCAGGATTTTGTTTGCCCTTGGGCATGGCCTGGCTGTTGTGGCTGATTATAGTTTATTTATAGTTTCTAGTTTATTTGATTTATATACCGCACCCTTTCCCAAAAGGGACTCGGGGCGGTGCACAGGCAATTTAAAAAACATATTTAAACAACAATATACAAAATATAAAACCAAATTAAATTAATATCCCTGTGCTAAAAATTTAAATACATTAAAACAATATCCCTAAAACCAATTTAAAACAATTTAACTGCAGACTGTGGGCTAGGTGATTGGGTGGCCATGGCTGAGGTGGACCAGGGAGGCACAGGCCAGTCCCTCAGTGTCTCTGGGACAGCCCCGTGGGACAACTCTGGGTCTATTATTGGCTAGACCTGGCCCACAGGCCACAAGTTTCACACATCTGGTGTAGGATAAAATATAAGTAGCAAAACATGGAACAGGAATGGTAAAGCAAGCAGCACTGGCTATCAGTCTGTGAACTTCGTCTCTTTTTCTGATCCTTCAGATTTGTTACCCGCCCCCCCAATTGTATCATGGTGTGTACTTTAAACCAGTTTTCCAGATATGTTGGACCAACAAAAGCCATGATTCTCAGTCACCATGAAAAAGCAGTAGGTGGAAGAAAGCTACTGTAGACAGAAAAAGATTTGATGTTTCTTGTTTCAGTTTTGATGCCGTCTGACTCCATAGTGACTGTGGGTGGTTTACAAATATAAAATTAAAAGAAAACCAACTATATTAAGAAAAATAAAATAAAATAACTGACTGGAAGATAATTTCAAGGTTTGAAAAGAATAATTTAGGAGAGATTAATGCTGCAAGATGGCAAATATAGAATTGCAGAAGGATATTTAAGTTGCTTTCAAAACCATTTCTGGAACTTGCATATGTATCTCTTTTCACATGCAAATCCATTCCTCCCCCATTCCCCCCCCCTCCTGATTTTAGCAACCTAATTTAGAAGGTGAAACAAAAAGCTATTTTTTGGCTGTCATTATTAAATGATTCAGAGTCAGAAACCTTTGCTGATTTGCTGCAAATCATCTTGGTGTCTGAGAATGCATCCTAGTTTCCCTTCTAGCTACCTGTATTTGACTGCGTGGGATCTATTGAAACAGAGCCTTGACTCCAGAGTTGAGTGGTGTTCTCATTATTAGAATGCTATTTACCTGCTCAAAACAGGTAGCAGCACTTTTTTTCAAGCATCTCCATCATCAGTCTTAAGACACGGGACATTTGTTTGGTACAGCAACCAAACAGGATAGGTACAGGCTCCAATGGATAACTAAGTCTGCAGAAAGAAGAATTGCACCCAAGCTTGCCTTCCAAAGAAGACTAAGACTAAGACTGGATAACTAAGACTGCAGAAAGAAGAATTGCACCCAAGCTTGCCTTCCAAAGAAGACTAAGACTAAGACTGGATAACTAAGACTGCAGAAAGAAGAATTGCATCCAAGCTTGCCTTCCAAAGAAGACTAAGACTGGATAACTAAGACTGCAGAAAGAAGAATTGCATCCAAGCTTGCCTTCCAAAGAAGACCTGTATATTATGTGGGCTAGTAGGAGGGCTGAGAAGATATCTGCAATCCTCTTCACATCCTGCACACAAACTGCTTCAACTCCTCCCCTTGGGGCAGTGCTATAGGGTCACAGGCCAAAACAACCAGACATGGGACCAGTTTTTTCCCTTGTTTCAATCACTCTACTGAGCACTTAATTCTCACAGTGCTATCTAATGTCTATGTGTATTTAGCCATGTAGAATGGTTATGGTATTATTTATCCTTCTTATTGTTTTCTTTACTCAGCCCTCTTCTTAACATAGTAACATGTTACTATGTTAATCATTCTTATGTTGCCTTGCATGTGCACTCAGAGCTTCTGCACCAGAGACAAATTCCTTGTGTGTGTAATCACACTTGGCCAAATAAACTATTCAGTTCAAGTAATGCTCTAACCAAACTTTCCCCAAGTTGAAACCTGCTACATGTGTTGGGCTTAAATTCCCATAATCCTGAACTGACAATATCGAAGGGGGATTCTATCATTCAGATATAGGAAAGCTGATTTATGTTTCAATGCCTATTTGTTAGATCCAATGTGCCAAACTACCATGTCATGTGAATATATGTTTGTGGGGTGTACATTATCCCATGTCAGAGTTTTGGCAGCATGACTATTATTATGAGATAAACCCATGAGCAAAAACCAAGCACACACAGCACACAGAGCCTTTAGACCAGTGATGGCGAACCTATGGCACGGGTACCACAGGTGGCACGCGGAACCATTTCTTAGGGCACGCGAGGCATTGCCCTGTCAGCTCCAGCGTGCTTGTGTGTGCTGGCCAGCTGATTTAGGCCTTCTTTTGAGGCCGTTTTTCGCCCTCTGGAGGCTTCAGGGAAGCTCCTGAAGCCTCTGGAGGTGGGGGGGAAGGCTGTTTTCACCCTCCCCAGGCTCCTAGAAAGCCTCTGGAGCCTTGGGAGGGCGAAAAAAGCACGCCAAAAGCAGGGGGTCACGCACATAGCATTTTGAGAGTGGCACGTCCATGTACGACCCCCCTGCGCTCTCCCCGCTTTTGGCACGTGAGCCAAAAAAGGTTCGCAATCACTGCTTTAGACAATTAATAGTGGTTTATATATACATACATACATACATACATACATACATACATACATACATATACATATACATATGCATATACATACATACATACATATGCAGATATACATATGGTAGACAGAGCCTTTAGACAATTAATAGTGGTTTATATATGCATACATACATACATATACATATACATATGCGTATACATATACATACATACATACATACATACATATGCAGATATACATATGGTAGACAGAGCCTTTAGACAATTAATAGTCGTTTATTTATACACACATACATACATACATATACATATGCATATGCATATGCATATACATACATACACATACATACATACATACATACATACATACATACATACATACATATGCAGACATACATATGGTAGACAGAGCCTTTAGACCAGGGGTTCCCAAACTTGGTAACTTTAAGACTTGTGGACTTCAACTCCCAGCTATGCTGGCTGGAGAATTCTGGGAGTTGAAGTCCACAAGTCTTAAAGTTGCCAAGTTTGGGGACCCCTGCTTTAGACAATAAATAGTGGTTTATATATACTTATATATACAGACATACACATGGAAAATAAGTCCCTTACCACTCAGCTTCGGACACAAGGAAAGAAAATAAGATTATTTATTTTATTTTATTTTTTATTTTATTAAATTTATATCCCGCCCTTCTCCTTGTTAGGACCCAGGGCGGCGCACAGGGATGTTAAAATACATACAAAATATAAAATATATGAAATTTAAAATACTTATTTTAATAAATAAACCCTGCGCTAAAACCAAATTAAAATCCCAAGTTTAAAAACTATCTAATGGTCAGTGTGGAGGTTACGCTAGGCCGGCTAGGTGAAATAGGTGTGTCTTCAGACACTTGCGGAAGAGGCGGAGGTCGGAGATGGTGCGGAGTTCAGGGGGTAAGTCGTTCCAGAGGACTGGGCCCGCCACAGAGAAGGCTCTCCCCCTGGGTGTCGCTAGTCGGCATTGTCCAGCCGACGGCACCCTGAGGAGGCCCTCTCTGTGGGAGCGTATCGGTCTAAGAGATGTATGGGGCAGGAGGCGGTCTCGCATATAACTAGGCCCCGAGCCATGGAGCGCTTTAAAGATGGTCGTTAAAACCTTGAAGCGCACCCGAAAGACCACAGGAAGCCAGTGCAGCTCGCGCAGGATAGGTGTTATGTGGGAGTGTCTAGGCGCTCCCGTAATCACCCGCGCGGCTGCGTTCTGGACTAGCTGCAGCTTTCGGGTGCACCTCAAGGGAAGCCCCATGTAGAGAGCATTACAGTAGTCGAGTCGAGAGGTGACGAGTGCTTGAGTGACTGTGCGTAAGGCCCCCCGGTCCAGTAAGGGGCGCAATTGGCGCATCAGGCGAACCTGATGAAACGCCCCCCTGGCCACGGCTGCCACATGATCTTCCATAGACAGCCGGGAATCCAGGAGGACACCCAAATTGCGCGCCCTCTCCACGGGGGCCGGTGTTTCGCCCCCAATGGCCAGAGTTGGAATAATCTGGCTGAACGGAGGCGCCGGAAGCCACAGCCACTCAGTCTTGGACGGGTTGAGCCTGAGTTTGTTACCACCCATCCAGATCCGTACGGCTTCCAAGCACCGGGACATAACCTCGACGGCATCGTTGGGGTGGTCTGGGGTGGATAAGTACAACTGAGTATCATCAGCGTACAGATGATATCCCACCCCAAAACCACGGATGATCTCACCCAGCGGCTTCATATATGTGTTGAATAGGAGGGGCGAGAGGACCGACCCCTGAGGAACCCCACATATGAGGGGTCTCGAGGCCGACCTCTGCCCCCCTGTCAACACATATTGCGACCGACCAGAGAGGTAGGATGAGAACCACCGCAGAACGGTGCCTCCCAACCCCAACCCCCCCAGTCGGCGCAATAGGATACCATGGTCGATGGTATCAAAAGCCGCTGAGAGGTCTAATAGGACTAGGATAGAGGAATATCCTCTATCCCGCGCCCTCCAGAGATCATCAACCAACGCGACCAATGCCGTCTCGGTGCTGTGCCCGGGTCGGAAGCCGGACTGGCGCGGGTCTAGATAATCAACTTCCTCCAAGTGTCGCGGAAACTGTTGAGCCACCACACTCTCAACAACCTTCACTAAAAAGTGGAGGTTGGAGACGGGACGATAGTTCTCTAATAATGCTGGATCCAGGGACGGCTTCTTGAGGAGGGGCCTTACTACCGCCTCTTTCAAGACGGCAGGCAAGGACCCCTCACTCAAAGATGCGTTGACAATGCCCTGGAGCCAGCCTCGTGTCGTCTCCCAGGATGCCAGTACAAGCCAGGAGGGACACGGGTCCAATAAACATGTGGTAGCCCTAAGTCTCTTTGACAACTTGTCCATATCCTCGGTGGTAACAAAATCAAACTCCTCCCAAGATGGTGTCACAAGAACAGCCTCGGCCCGCTCGACTGGGCCACTGTCGATGGAGGGTAACTCGTTCCGAATCCGAGTGATTTTCTCCTGCAGATAAATCCCAAATTCCTCTGCTCGACCCTGTAAAGGGGCTTCCCGCGGCCTCTGTTGAAGGAGGGAGCGGGTCACCCCAAACAGGGCGGCAGGGCGGTTATCTGCGGATGCAATAAGAGTGGCACAATACTCACGTTTGGCCACTCTTATCGCCACTAAGTAAGTCCTAATATGGTCTCTCACTAGTGTTCGGTCGGCTTCGGAGCGAGAAGATCTCCATCTGCTCTCTAGGCGTCTCTTGTGGCGAGAGGGAAAAATGCCCTCTAATGGCCACTTATATAAAATCTCCTCTTAAAACAGTAAATGACTTGTGTGACCCCATCAGTCTTAAACTAGTTGTACCTATATTGCTGAATCATCCTTATTGCATCAGCTTACAGTTTACAGCTTACAACCTTACATCAGCTGGCAGCTATTAAATCCTCATTACCTGACATCCCAGTAGTACAGTCCCTTGGGAGATGAAATGCATTAATTGCTCTCACAGTGTTGCTTCTGTGTTTGGTTCTCAGCATTTTCTAAGTCAGGGGCTCCTATGTCTTCACTTCTGCTTGCAAGTGGCCACTATCCTGAGAAGTAAATAATTCAGATGTATGGTTTTCTTTTCAATTTGATCAATTGAGCACAACATTTACAACCTCAGTTTCCTTGGCAGAATGCTTAGATATTCCAGCCATATTGCCTTAGCAACCTTTCTGACATATGCATGACTTTGTTTATTTTGTCTACCTTGAATTCAGGATGGACTACTCTTATCATTTTCAGTCAGAAACAGACAGACTCAGTTAAATTTGATCGGTTGTTTTTTCTTTTCTTTTTTGAGTCATAAAGAAACTGTGCATCATATGCTCTGACATGTGGTAGGCAAATCTTACATCCTTTGGGAAAGTTGCAAGCTAGCTTTGTTCCTGAGAATCCAGGGTAGAGAAGAACTTTCTGAGCAATGGCTCAGAAACCTCCCTGGCAGAAGATCTATCTTTTTTATCAATGGAAATGTGAGACTACAGGATGAAAGGCAAGCTGCCACTCATACAGCAATTGTCACACAAGGATTAAAAAAAAATCAGTTTCCCTCAGCCCTTCCTCATGGTGCCTAATTAAACCTTTGTGACTGACTATGGATGAGGCTGCCTCTAACATTCATTAGCCTTAGTATGACCTAAGTGCGAGAGTTATCCTGCAGAAGAGAGTTAATTGCTCACTATCCCAAGTTGGGATGTAAAGAACTGTTAGTGTTAATGGGACACGTGCCTGAGAATTTTAAAACAGGATGGTGAAGGGAAGTAATATGCTCTCACTGCTAGTGAGAAGGTGAATCTGGTCCAGTCTACTCTTTGCCATCTCCCAAGGGTGCACTGTTTGAAATAGTTTATGAGCCAATATTTGATGGATGCCTGCTTGTTGTCATACAGAGCCTTCAATGTAACTCAATAATTGATATAAATTAAATGTCAATTATTATTTTTTTCAAATCAGCACTGTATAATTGGCAGCAATTATTTCAAATGTTACATCCATGCTCAAGTTCATCGATAACATTCAGTGAGGTGGTTTAAGTTTTCACTGACCTAAACTCTCAAGATGCAGTTGGGAATATTCAAGGTAAACAGATAAGTTTGGAAATAGAGGGAGATGCAGATGGCCACTTGAAAGCGACAAAGAGAGGAGGATAGGATCTGGTTAGACTATGGTAATTAGGGAAGCTCTTGGGAATGTGACTGAAAATTGGACTGCTTCCCACAATGAAATAGAAATGTCAACGTTTTGGAATCTATAGACGTATACTCAGTGTCTGTCATGGAGCAACATAATGCTGTGATAATGTCAACAGGCATTGAATCTATTATCATCTCTCACTGATCACTTTGAGGTAAGGATCCTAGAAGTGAGCATATATACAAATGTACGTATATACTTTAAAATATCTGCATATTTTACTAAAGCACTTGCTCAAGCGAAAGAGATTGTGTATGCACATACATTTTTGAGCTCCTGGCAACTGTCAAGCCAGTCCTGTAATTTTTTTAGCAAGTTTTCAGAAGTGGTTTGCATTTTTTCATAGGATTGAGAGAGAATGAGTGGCCCAAGGTCACGCAGTTGGCTTCTTTCCTAAGGCAGAACTAGAATTTACCGATTCCCTGTTTCTAAGCTGGTGTTTTAATGACTCTACCAGACTGGCGCAATAAAATCTGAAGAGATCATCTTTATCCTAGAGTGATGTGTAAAACATCAACTCCCAGAATTCCAGCCAGTAGGGAATGTTGTTGTAGTGCAGTGATGGCAAACCCTTTAGACACCGAGTGCCCAAACTGCACATGCATGCCCAAACTGAAAGGTGCACATGCATGCACAGACATGCGCACATGTGCAGCAGAGACCCAAAGACCAGCTGGGCTCTGGGAGGCAGAGCATCCCAACACTGGCAGTACAGCCAGAGGTAAGATCTTTTTCTTTCCTGCGCTTCTGTTTTGTCGCTTTCAGGGAAACAGAAACTCACAAAAGAAACAACACAGAGATCTGACCTGGGATGTCGGTGTGTGTGCCAGCAGAGAGGGCTCTGCATGCCACCTCTGGCACACATGCCATCATGATTATAGTGGATCCAGCACTCAACCCTTCCTTTTTTCCCCAAACTAATAAGATTTTGTCACCCAAATATTTTATTTTTGATCCCCATTAAACAGTTGCAATCAGTTCTTCAGAAATATCACTGAGTAGAACTCAGCAATTCTACCTGTGTCAGCAACATGGAAATAAAATACCCAGGGCTCCATTCTCTGCCAGTGATATATTTTGGGCACATTCTGGCATCCAGTTAGGACTCATTGTCTCTGAAAGAAAGCTGACAAAATAAGCTCACCTCTAATTTGTCATATTCAGATATTGCACTTCTGGGTAATGTTACATTTCTCTCTCTTTCTCTCTTAGTATATTTCCTCCCTGTTTTGAGCCTTCACCAAGGCAAGGCTGCCTTAGGGTGCCATGAAGTCAGGATAAACAGCAGTCTTTCAATAAATAATGGTTATTTCATAATGCCTAGAATCCCAATTAGGCTACAAGCAACCCAATGCCTTATGAAAAATACCCTTTTAGGGCCAGTGGGGATTAAGATTTGAGAGTAAATAAAAGATGCTTTTTTTTTAATATTGAAAAAGTTTTATTGAGTTTTACAATTTTTTCGAATATGGTAGGGTAAGGTGAAATAAGGAAATATTTTGAGAACTTTCACGTCGAGATCGTTGGCCCCCTCCGGGGCTTCTTGACAAAACATAGATAATACCTATTTCAATAATACTACAAGGTGAATAGGAGTGCATACATCGTTATAAATTTTATGCTAGCAATCGTGTACAAACATCCAAACAAAAGCTATACTGCATTAAAAAAGTCATTTTTTAGATCTAAGTCTCTTAGCAATTGTATCTTCTTGTTCTCCTCCCTGACCCCCAGTGGGCGAGGCCGTGGCCCCCTCTGCTCCTCCAGTTTCGTCCTCCAGGATTAAGGAATGTTTTTTAAGAAAGGCTTCTGCCTCAGCAACTGTTTTAATCCTTACTCTTCCTCCTTCCCAGAACACCAACATCCCTTCTGGCATGACCCACTTGAACCAAATCCCCTGTTTAAACAATTTTTTTTATTGAAAAAGTTTTATTCAAACCAATTTCCCCCCCTTTTTACCCCCCGACATATAATATAAATCACATACCAATACTATACCCCCTCCCCTCCCCCTGTCTTAAAATTAATTTGTCATTCCAGTATTGTATCCCCTCACCTCCAAACAATCATAATATAAATCTCTCTTAAAATAAGAATATCCCATTAACCCCATCTTCTAAATTAATTGTACATATATAAATCATAATATAAATTTCTCTAGACATAACCATATCCCGTTAATCCCATCTTCTAAATTAATTATGCATATGTATTTCCCCACCCTCCACCCTAACCCTCCCCCACCTCCCATTCAAACCCACCCCCCTGACTTCCGCTATACACCACTCTAATAATTCCAAACATCCCATGTAATATTTGCTCTATTCACATTGTTTCACTCACATATCACCCTATCAATCTAAACATTCTTACCTAAAGGCTACATAGTACTTCCTGGTCTGATATCTATTCTGTATATAATCAATCCACTTTACCCATTCCTGTGCATAATTCTCCTGTTTCTGATCTTTTAAAAAAGCTGAGATTTTTGCCATTTCCGCAAACCCCGCCACTTTTTGAATCCATTGATCAATTGTCGGTAAGAAATCTTTTTTCCAATGTTGAGCAATCAACAACCTCGCTGCTGTAACCATATACAAAATCAATTTTGTTTCCCCTTTAGTAAAATCCTTAATTATACCCAGTAAAAACATTTGCGGGATAAATTGTATTCTTTTCTTAAACACATTTTGCATAACCCACCATACTTTTATCCAAAAAGCTTTAACCTTATTGCAAGTCCACCATACGTGAAAAAAAGTAGCATCTAAACACCCGCATCTCCAGCATTTAGGTTGAACATTTGGGTACATACATGATAACTTCTTAGGATCTAAATACCATCTGTAAAACATTTTATAAAAATTCTCCCTTAAATTCTGTGACTGCGTAAATTTAACATTCTGAACCCATATTTTTTCCCACGTATCCATCATAACCGGTTCATCAAGATTCTGAGCCCATTTAATCATACAATCCTTCACCAATTCACTTTCTGAGTCTCTTTCTAACAATACATTATATATTCTTTTAATATGTTTTGGACCAGTCTCTTTTATCTGCTTGATCAGTTCAGCCTCTTTATCCATAAAGCCGACCCTACAGTCTTCTTTCCATCTCTTCTGTAACTGTATGTAATGTAACCAATTTAAAGTGATTCCTGCGTCCAACAATTGTTCCATAGTTTTCAACTGCCATTCAACCCCATCAAAAATAAGCACATCTTTATATAAACACCCCCCGAGTGACTTAGTATTTATAATCCACATGGTGTCTGCAAGATCCAACCAAAGTGGTATTTTATAATCCCAATTAGGCCGATGCTTCTTCCATATTCTCATCAAAGCACTTCGGAGAACATGGTTATTAAACGCTTTGTCCACCTTATCTTCGTAGAACAGATATGCATGCCAACCCAGAACAAGGTCGTGACCTTCTATATTCAATAGTTCAGATTTTGTTTTCCCAAACCAATCTGCCACACACGTCAGTACCGCCGCTTCATAATACAGTCGAAGGTTTGGAAGTCTAAGGCCACCTCTTTCACGAGTGTCTTGCATGATCTTCATCTTTACTCTCGGTTTTTTCTCCTTCCAAACGAATTTATTTAATGTTGCCTGCCATTCTAACAAGGTTTTATCTGATTTAAGCACCGGTATCATCTGAAATAAGAAGATAAATCTAGGTAGAATATTCATTTTAATTGCTGAAATCCTTCCAAGCAAAGATAGTTGTAGCTTTTTCCAAACTTGAAGATCCTTCTGTATCTTTTGCCACAACACTTCGTAGTTATTTGAAAAAAGTTTTGTATTTACTTCTGCAATTTGTATTCCTAAATATTTAACTTTAGAAACAATTTCGAAGCCTGCCAGACTTACAAGTCTCTTTCTCTGAATCTCTGACATATTTTTAACCATCATTTTCGTTTTATTTTGATTCAGTTTAAACCCAGACACCATGTCAAATTCTGTAATAATATTTTTCATCTGGATTATTGAATTCAGAGGATGTGAAAGGGTAACCACCAGATCATCAGCAAATGCCCTAGTTCTGTATTCCTTTTGCCTAATAATTATACCACTTAAAGAATTTGAGTCCCGAATTGTATTCAACAAGACTTCCAGAGTTAAAATAAATAACAATGGAGATAATGGGCATCCTTGTCTTGTACCTTTTTGTATCTCAAAAGTTGTGGACAGATTTCCGTTGATAATAAGTTGTGCGTTTTGTTGCTGGTAAATTGCTCCAATCGCTTGTCGAAACCGTGGTCCCATATCCATCTTTTCCAACGTCTTGGTTAGAAAGTTCCAGTTCACACGATCGAAGGCTTTCTCCGCATCCAGAAAGACCAGCACTGCAGAGACCTGTTTATTCTTATCAAGATAGTCAATTAAATCTATAAGTTGCCTTACATTCTCCTTCATATGTCTGCCTTCAATAAATCCTGCTTCATATGTATCAGGACCCCACGCATATAAGCTTTACTTGCATCCCATACTATTTCAATAGGAGTACCTTTGTTCATATTAAAGCTAAAAAATTCCTTCATATGTTTTTTAAGTTCATCAACATTTTTTTCATATCTAAATAAATTTTCATTTACTCTCCATGACCTTCTTGACCTCTTCCCTAATTCAATCTCTAACCACACCGGGCTATGATCAGTTAACGTCCTGGAGAATATCTTAGTTTTCTTAGCTTTAAGAAGTAGATCCGGTGTTAGCAAAAAAAAATCAATCCTTGAAAAAGATTTATGCCTATCTGAATAAAACGAAAAGTCCATCTCGCCTGGATGTTGTATCCTCCAAACATCTTTTAGTTCCAAGTCGTCTTTTAAATAAAAAAAAAACCTGTGGTAGTTTAGTGGCAACCTTAGTCATTGTTCTCTTGTCTATCCTTGGAGAGATCACTCCATTCTAATCTCCCATAATTAAAATACTCTTAAAGTTCCAATCCAAAATTTTTGAGTGAAGGATCCTGTAAAAACTTTCTTGTTGCTGATTGGGTGCATATATTCCTACCACCAAAATAGAAGCAAAATCTGTATCAAGTTCAATTGCTATATATCTGCCACTATCATCCGCCTCTATAATTTTAGCTGAAAATCTTTTATTTATATATATCACCACTCCATTTTTCTTTACCAAACTAGAGGCTGCATAAAGTGTTCCCAATCTTGGATTCAATAAATACTTCTGATCTTGCAGCCTAATATGAGTTTCTTGAAGGCAGACCACATCATTATTAAATTGCTTCAAATAATAAAATATTTTTCCCCTTTTTTGTGGCGAGTTCAATCCATTCACGTTCCAGGATAATAGTTTAAGCATCTTTTGTCCTTGTCTGAAACATTGAGAGCATTTGCTGAAGATCTCTCTCCACCAGGCTAGTCTTCGGCTCTGCTCCTCCCACAGCTTCAATTTCTTTCTTGCCTTTACCTTTGTTCCTCTTGGTACCTTGTTGTTGGGGCTGCCCCTGCTTCTGAGATTCCTGCATTTGTCTAGTCGTAGATTTAGTAACACGTTGTTCCACTGGCTCAAGTACTGGCATTTCACTAAGTGCCTTAGACGGTTCCTCCACAAAGGAGCTTAGAAGAAATCGAGAAGAATCCACTTGAGATCCGCTTGCAGCACCCTGGGCTTCCCTCTCTTTTTGTGTCTGCCTTATCTGTTCTTCTGTCTCTTTCTCAAACAGCCTCTGCTCTAAGGCGTCCAGGTCTGCTGGTGTTGGTGTAGATGTACGTGGGGGCGTTGCACTTGCCTTCAGTATTCCATCATAAAAATCTTTTGCCTTATCTATAGTGTTCAGACGATACCTCACCCCCTCATATCTGAATATAACACCCATTGGGGCATCCCACCTAAACGGTATCTCTCTTTTCTTCAACTCAGCTACCAAAAATCCAAAATCCCTTCTAAACTTTAATACCGCCGGAGGCAGCTCCTTAAAAACACTGATCAGTTGTCCATCTACATGAATAGAGGAGTAATAAGACTTCTGCACAATATCGTTTCTAAAGTTCTCTCGGTGAAATATATCACAACATCTCTCGGTAATTGCCTTTGTAGTGCTATACGTGAATTTACTCTGTACGTTTTATCAATTTTAGCATAAATTTCACCAGGATCCACTTTTAATAATATAGCCAGAGCATCAGCGCAAGCTTTTCTTAAATCTTCTCTAGAATTCTCTCTAAGACCTCTCAGCCTAATGGCATGCTCCATTGACCTAAGTTGTAACATAATAACCTCATGATCTATCTTGCGCATGTTTCCCTCCATTTCCACAAATTTCAAATCCGTTTCCTTTGCTTTAACTTCCACCTCTGAGGCCAATCGCTCAATTTTAGAATCAACCTTAATTATAACTTCAGACAGGCTCTTAGCCATAGCTTGCATATTTTTATCCAGTTGATCATGTTTATCCTGAACCGCACTCTTAAGTTGATCATGTTTATCCTGAACCACTCTCTTAAGTTCTGTACTTTCATTAGCTATGAAATTCATCAATTCTTTAAAATCCTGGGTAGTTACTGCACCAGCCCGTTCCATTGCCATCTTTTAAACTTCCCAAGAAAAATGCTCTTTGAAATATCTAAATAAGTCAATAAATCAAATAGTGCGTTTGGCTTTATAACTTGCTCCCCCTTTCCGCCTGCAGCTGTCCGCTATCAGCCAGGGGTTAAGCAGAGACCAAAATCCACAAATCAGTAATTAGACAAAGCAACTAATTTTCGTTTCATTTCATCTGGTAGTTAACGCCATCTTGAATCCTTTGTTCTAAGAGCTGTATCTTAAAACAGTTCACGAACTTTAATTACTTGCGTTAAGTTTCCTTTGAAGTACGAACGCTTGAAATATAGTCCTTCTTGATGGATTGCCTGGAGCGTATTTTAAAGAGTTGTTTACGGTTGTCTTGCTTCGCTAAACCCTTAGCGAAGGGGTCCGGCAGCCTGGAACTAAAGCGGCTGAGAAGGGGGGCTCTCCTTGCCTGCTCCCCAGAGGCTATAATACCTTCTGGAGAGCTACACAAGAGGCTCAACCCGACAGCGTGAGTTCTCCCATAAATTCCTAAGGATTTATGAGTATTTAAATAACAATTTTTTCGATAAGAAGGAATATTTCCTCCTCATCTCTCTAATCTTTTTCGGGATCTGCTTCAAGATAGCAACTTCCTTTTGTTGGTAAATTAACGGACCCTCTCTCTGCACCCTCAATATTCCCTCCCTGGTAGACCTTCTAACAAATTTAATATGTATCTCTCTGGGTAGTTCATTTATCCTGGCATATGCTGAATTTATTCTATAAACCAGGTCAATGTCCCCCCTGATCTCTTCCTTAGGTTTGTGTAAATAGTCTGCTAAAATTGTGCTCATAAGATCAGGGAGACATTCACCAGATTCTTCAGGAATATTCTGAAATCTTAAAAAATATGACATCCTTTCAAAATCCATCCTAGACATATGACCAGTCAAATCTCCAATTTCAGTATTAACATTTTTGAGCTCTCCCTTTGCCCCAGCCAGCCCCAGTTCTAATTCTTCAGTCTTCTGTGTATTCTGCATCAATTTCTTCTGTGTCTCCAAAAGCTCTAATTTGGAACTGCAGTGGTCTTTTCTAAGCTCTTTAATTTCCAGTACCAAAGAGTGTAACACTTCTTCCATAGCTGTTAATCTTGCATCTGTATCTGGTTTTTCTGGCTGCTTTTTGGAAGCCATGGTGAGCTGTTTAAATCAGTGCCAATAAAATGGCGTTTTTTTGGGTGCGGCCGGTGGAGCAAGTCCAGAGGCAAAGTTCAGTTCAAAGTTGTAAAATCCAGAGAGAAAGGCAAATTTTCCAGTCAATTATGAAGACAAAGAAGGCATTCCAGGGAAGGAATCAATTAATCATTTATCAGAAGTCATCCATTAGTAGAGAGAGACAGTCCAGGTCACAGAGGAATGTCGGAAATTTTCCATAAAGAATAGTAATTTAAGAACAAAGGGAAGCCATCTTCCCCCGCCCAATCTGGAAGCCAGCAGGAGAAAGCAACAAAAGAAATTGTTTCAATGTAGCAAGACTTCGATACCATGTATCTAGAAACAAACCGCAAAGGACTTTCACTTCTTTAGCAAAGTTCGGATGAGAAATATCCGCTTCCTCGAACTCGAAGAGCCATTTCAAAATGCCACTGCTGTAAATCCGAGGGGGCGTTTAACAAACACACCCCCTCCATCGTTTCTTATAGTCAAAGCTGCCAGCAAAAAATGTCAAAGTCACTCACAATCCACCTCGCCGCCAGAGTCCCGGCATAGCCATCCGACTCGAACGATCCAGCTCTCTCCAAATCAGTTATTTGCTCCCGTCCTCCGTTGGCGAAGGGAACCAAGCCCCCCGCAGCATGTCTTCTCCCTCCTAGATCGAAGACAAGGATCCCCCCCGGCCGCCGCCGGGCTAGGAAAGGTCCAGGCAAGCCGATCTTATGGGGGGGGTCCCTTAAAAGGCACACCCCGCCCCGTTTGGGGCCGCGAAAAGAACAAAACGGCGGACGAGTCCCAGGACTCGACCGTCGCCGCCCGAAGCCGGAAGGAAGTCCTAAAAGATGCTTGTATGGGGATATAGCCAGTCAATGGATACCATCAGAAAGAAAATTGGTAAGGCTGCTCCTTATTATCTTTCTTAACATTCTCACCCAATATGCTGTGTACCATATCTGTTAACCTGGATCTTTTTCTATTTGGACGGATACATTTCCATACAAAAAACTAGGCTGCTGTAAGTCATCATGTTAATTTTGATAGAGTGCCTATAGAACTTGATTTCCCCCTTTTTTTTCTTTGGTCTTTCTCACAAAATCCTTCAAAACTTTAACATCTCTTTTGTAAATCCAGTGTACGAAAGTTATCCAAATCACTCTGGTTTGTTCTTTTGCATATCCCTTTTAATTAGTAAAATATCAGCAGCTTTCATTTGTATATCTAATATATCAACCTTTTCCAGATCATTCTTGTAGCCTGTCATTTTAAAAATCTAATCAATTTCAGTCTTGTCCAGTAGAATGTGTTCTTCTTCCATAACATTATTTACAAATGGTCTATCTATAATGGCAGACTTTCTTAAAATTAACTTATGAGTCAACTGTTCACTAACTCAGCCAATGTTATTGATCAGTGGAACGATTTGCCTCTAGATGTTGTGGATGCTCCATTCCTGGAAGATTTCAAGAATAGACTGAACAGCCATTTCTCTGGAATGGTATAGGATCTCCTGTCTAGGGGATTGGACTATAAGACCTCCCTTCCAATCCTATTATTCTATTCACATTATTCTATGTTCTAAGTCAAATTGAAGTATTCTTCTCCATTAATTGTAATCTTTAGTTCCTTCATGTTCCCTCTAATGTCCATAGTCCCAACAAACAGCAGCTGTTTCCCATAATAATAATCTTTATTGTCATTGTACTAAAATTACAATGAAATTGGTTAAATGAATTGTAATAACTAATCTTATTTTAAATCCACCTGTACTAAGAGTTCATAACTTTCCAAAAACAAGAGTTTCACACCTTTCCAAAAACATTATTTTGCTTATTATTATTATTATTATTATTATTATTATTATTATTATTATTATTATTATTATTATTATTATTATTATTATTATTATTATTATTATTATGAATGAGTCCTTAAACTCATTCTTAAAACTCCTTTTTGCTAAGAATTGAAGGAAACTCATTCAGTGAATGTAATAAAATTTGCCATTCCAAATACTTTTAATATTTGAAAAGCAATATAAAAGTAATTCTAAATGTGATTTAGAAATGAGTCTCAGTCAAGCTATTTAGGCTACATTATGACTATCTCATGGGGATCAGTTTGTGCAATTTACTCATGAGGAGCAGTTGTCTGAAGTACATGTGGGTGATTTCACAATCTTGCCTTTCTCCAGATAGATTTTATCAGCTCTGGCCACTAATCTTGACCACAATACCACCCTCACTCCTACAGGGATATCTAGCTCATCATGTCCTTATTGGAAGTACGTTTATACTTACTGAAAGTACTTTAGTCTCACCCAATATATGTTTTAAAAAAAGATTTGAAAACTGTTGGCTTTGCTGTTCTAGTGATATTAACATGTTATCAGACATATCTGGTGTAGAATGCAGAGGAGCAAGGTTAGGAAAAAAATGTAGTTCAGGCCAAGTCAAGTAATATGACTGTACCATTAAGACATCCAGTTTTCCTTATTTCTCTTTCTCTTATTTCATTTTCCTCATGTGGCACCTACTGTAGCTGTTTGCTTTCACCAGGTTTTTGATCCCTGAAATGAGGAAAAGGTTTGCATTCTGCTCCTATCTGAGTGTGCAAGACATGAAGCGAGAGATGACCTTTCCCACTTTGCACCAATACAGATACATTGTTCTGATGCATCAAATTCTAAAATTCTTTAATGTGAGAACTATGCAAAACAAATATTCTATAGTGTTAGTTCTGATAGATTTGGTTAAATGCACTAGAATGAACATTTCTTAAGTGTGATTTTTAACAACTGGAGAGAATCAGCCTTGCCATTACCCAGTGAGAAGTAACTATTTCAAATGAGGCTGTTCCTTTCCCTCCAATCCTATCTTTTTGCATCTTTTTAAAAAAATTCAAATCCAGGAATGAAGAAAAGAAAGTAAGTGTTAGAACTTAGTTTTCATTTGTGTCAATGTTTTGACATTTTGCTTTGAATTTCACCCTACAAAATAACAGGATAACATTTGTATGCTGCAGGCTAGAATTTTGGTCTGTCAATTTTCAGCACTATGGATTTGGACAGATCCTCAGGAATCACATTCATTGTGGCTTGCCCTGGATCTTGGAGGAGTATATATTTATACTGTCCCAAGCAAGTCTGTAAAGTTTTATCTTCAGTTCTCACTTTACAGTTGTGAAAGTTTTCTGTCCCAGATGGACTGCATCAAGCTATGGTGCCCAAAAGCAAGGAGAAGAGGGCTTGGGAAACTTTAAAGGTTCATTTACTCTGCTAAGACATAACATATTTAATAAGCCACGTTTCCCTGGACACACACATGCTAAGCTATCAATTGTGGGTTCTAAAGTATGATTTCTGTTTTTACAAAACTCATTAAGCCAAAGTGGGGGGAAAGCAGAATCCAGTTTAAAGCAATGCCTACCATTGATCTCTGAGTGGCAGATGTTTAGATTATTCAGGAGAAAAGTTTGCTCTCTTTCTCTCTCTCTCTCTGTCTCTCTCTGTCTCTCTCTGTCTCTGTCTCTCTCTCTCTCTCTCTCTCTCTCTCTCTCTCTCTCTCTCTCTCTCTCTCTCTCTCTCTCTCTCTCTCTCGTTGTATATAGCCTTCCAATCTGATAGGATAAAGCTTATCTTTAACATGTTTTAAGTAATAAGCCAAAAGCACCCTACAGTAAAAGTTAACATGAAGAAAACCAAAACAAGAAAAAAAACAAAGGTTTGTGGTCAAATCTTTTTATAAAACTTCCAGGTCAGGCCTCTTTTCAACCTTTATGTAAAAGAGCTTTTTCTATAGCATTATCATATCTCTGGATTGGATTGCCTTTTGGAGTCTACAAGTCTTTAACACTAGAATTAACAATATTCTGTCTTCTGTAACTTTTGATGAATTATATTATTGCATTATATTACTGCTGTACTCACTCTTTGTTCTTTTGACATTTATTGATTTTTATCAATTTTTGTAATGACATTTACTGGATAGGATGGTTTTACTACAATCACTCTGAAGAAAAGCTTTTTGACTTACATGTAACCAGAAATGTTGGCATATTGACAAACTACTTGGGTCAATGGAATTTTGAGAGCATATTCTGCTGCTTTCATAAAATGGATGTCACACGTGTGTCTCTTCATTTACAATATGGATGCCATGCTGGATGTGGAAATCAGAAAACTTATTTTCCTTGGAAAACAAACTACTGACTGTGTAAATTACGAGGCGTACCAGAGTGGCCTAATTTGTCTTCACTTGCCCCCCAGCCTATAACGTGCATGCAGTCATATTGCTCTTGTATTATATTGCCTGTTCCACTTAAACCTCCTCGAGGTTTCCTTTTATTCTTGTTTCTTCTGGATCTGTCTGAGTTAGTGTAAAAATATTGGATGCACCTAGATCAATAGTTGCAGTTTGCTGGTCTGTCAC
This sequence comes from Rhabdophis nuchalis, assembly GCA_039707465.1. Lineage (NCBI taxonomy): Eukaryota > Metazoa > Chordata > Lepidosauria > Squamata > Natricidae > Rhabdophis > Rhabdophis nuchalis. The sequence goes on along the minus strand of CM077648.1, from coordinate 91,634,723 downwards.
TTTTCTAGACAGTCACAAAAGCAACAGGGAAAAAAATCCTTACTGTATATATCCAAGCTATTAGGCAATCAAGAGTAAGACCTGGTTAGTTCTACTCAGTGGTGGCTCAGTGTAAGAGTTTGTTTAATACTTGGGCATAAGAACTTATTTGACTTTGGGAATGAGTTTTATCTTAAGGAGAGAGCTAATCACTCTCATTAATAACTGTGAAGATAAATGACAAAAATGATAATGGAAATGCTTCCCTGACAGTTGTGATAGAGTGACTGCATTGGCATTCCCATTTCAACTCCTCAATCCAGAGAGCCTCCAGCTTTCTTCTGGCTTTCATTATTTCCATTCATGGCAATAGAGAGCCAACTCATCACTAAAAGAAAGACAGCACAGAATTTATGGAGGGCAAAATGATGGGTTAATATCTTTTGGCATGGTATTGCAGAATATTAGGCTGTCAGTGCAATATGTTGCCTTCTACCAGAATGCTGTATTTGGATCTTTATGGAAACCCAGAGTTATTCCTGCAAGTACATGTAATGTGAAATTGCATTGTTTTGCTTTGCAGCACGGCAGCTCCCTATATCTATGTGGGTATGTATACTCAAACTGGGAACCTATAGTAGTAGCATAGAATCATAGGACAGGAAAGGACCTTTGAGGTCTTCTACACACACACACACACACACACACACACACACACACACACACACCTATGTCCAAGCAAGAGTCTTTATATCATCCCAGACAAAAAGTCCTCCAATCTTTTCTGAAAACCTGCAGTGATGGAGCATCAACAACTCTGGAAGGCAAGTAGACTAATTGTTCTTACTGTCAGGAAATTTATTCTTACTTCAATGTTGGATCAGGTGCTTTGATAAATAAATTGACCCCCTGTGATAACCCTTCAAATATTGGAAAATGTCTATCAAGTCATCCCTAGCCTTCTCTTAGTCCCCATATCATCATTGTTGCTCTTGTCTGTACTGGTGTGGCCATACTAGTTCTGCATAAAGTGGTACTATCACTTCTTGTGCTCTTGATACTATCCTTCTATTGATGCAGCCTAGGATTGCATTGGGTTTTTTGGCAGCTGCAGCACACTGCTGGTTCATATTTAAGCAGTGGTCCACCAGGACACCTAGATCCTTCTTACAGGTATTATTGTTTAGCCAGGTGCTGCCTATTTTGTACCTGTGCATTTGGTGTTTCTGCTTAAATGCTGGACCTTAAATGCTGGACCACTGAACTGCATCTTGTTAGATGAGGCACAATGCAAAAGTCTGTCAAGGTACTTCAGATTTTTTCCCCTAGGTGATAAGTGCAGGCGGTACTGGACTGGCAAGCCCCCCAAACCCAGAAACAATTGCAAAGTTTCTTGGGCTTTGCGAACTTCTACCACCAGTTCATCCCATCCTTCACGAGAGTAGCTCTTCCCCTCACAGACCTCCTAAAACCCAAGAACCTGGCTGGGAAGCCTAGGCCAGGATACCCGTTGAAATGGACAATGGCATGTCAGCAAGCCTTTGAAGCCCTGAAGGCGTTGTTCATGAAGGAACCGATACTGAGACACCCAGATGCCACCAAGCTGGTTGTAGTCCAGGCCGATGCCAGCAATGTGGCTGTGGGGGCTGTTCTATTACAATCCAATGAGGGGGGAAGACTACAACCTTGCACCTACACAATCCTGCCCAACGTAGATACTCCCTGCAAGCTTTGCTCCACATAGATGTAGTTTTATTTGGGACCATACACTGAGTATGGTTGGTCAACCAACTTCAAATCCATCTGGTGGTGATACTATCTATCCCACAATGTTTTATCTTACCAAGAAGTAGGCTGTGATCCACTTTATCAAATGTCTTACTGAAATCTGAATATACTATATCCACAGCATTTCCTTGCTCCATTAATTTAGTCACTTTATCAAAGAAGGCAATAAAGCTTGTTTAATATAATCCATTTTTAACAAACTCATGCTGGCTCTTAGTAATCACCTTGTTCATATTTAGATGTTCAAAAATCTGCTGCTTGATTATCTTTTCCAGAATTTCCCCAGGTATTGATGACAATAACTGGGAAAATGAACTTGATCCTTTAAAAAAAAAAAAATCCCCATAGAATAAAAGACAAATTTAAAAAAGAAAAAAAAACAAGAAATGAAAAATAAAAATAAATTCAAATTAAAGAATATATTAGTGGCTTCTGAACTTCTTTTCAATGAATAATTGCAATTTTATTGTTCTTTCTCCCCTTTCTTCCCCACACTTAATTCACAATCTTCAAATCCATAAATCATTGTGTCATTACCTTTTCTCAGCAAAAAGTCCATATAAGGTTTCCAGGCTTTAAAAAAAATGTTTGTAATGAGCACCCTGTTAATTATTTCTTGCAAAATCTAATTCATTGGCTGACCCAACATATTTGGACGATTTTCATCTAGTCTTCCACCTTTCTTTTTTAGGGAAGGATGAATGGCTTACAATGGGTCCTTAAACAAGCATATTATCTTGAACCTTTTCAGTCAGGATTCAGCCTGATTATAATATTAAGATGGCATTGATCATATAATCAACCTGACCCTCCTTGACCTCTTGGCAGCCTTTAATATCATTGATTGTGGGATCCTTGTGGGGTGGCTTAGGAAAGGGGAGTGGGAGGTGATGAATTGCAATAGTTATAACACACACACACACACACTATACACTACATTACAATCGTAATGTAGTGTACATTGGAGGTGGTAACTCTTTGAGAGCTGTATGTAACAACATTTCATTTTAATGTATGCCGATTAGTGTACATTCAAAGTGACAATAAAGTTATTCTATTCTTTTTCTTTTCCCATGGCTGGTTCTAATAGATGTTGGTTGGAGGAGAAGGTAAAGCAGGGGAATTCTGGGAGTTGAAGTCCACAAGTCTTAAAGTTTCCAAGTGTGGACACCCCTGACATGTCCATGAGGGAGTGGCATCATCATCCTGTTTTCTTTTCTTCACTAAACCAATTCCTCAGTAGTCAGGAAATCAATATGGATATTCAGCAGAGAAAATATAGCAAATACCACACGGTAACAGATACATTGCAGGCCATAATTTTTATCATCAAACTAATGTCTGGAAATAATCAAAAAGTCAGAAATCAGGGAATTACTTCAGGTGGGGGAATTAGGAGATGATAATGAGGAAATCTTGCTATTTGTAGGCAGATTGCTATTTATATATATTTATATTTATTCAATTTATACCCCGCCCTTCTCCAAACGGACCCATTTATATTGTCTAATATAAATCAAAAAGTTGCACAATATAGAAAAAAATGTGTATTCACTTTTCAGTAAATGTGCTATCTTGATGTTTATTAACTGGATCCATACAAATAGACCTAAATATTGAACTTTAATAAAATGTCAGTAACACACAGCAAATATCAATTTTTCCAGAAAGAGTATTTCTGTTTATTCCTCTCAGTGAACCACTGTAAACATTTTAGTATCTGTGAGTAGGTTAATTACTAAATACTTGAAAATTCTTTGGGCTAGTATAATAAAGCTACTGTAGGTTCTTATGTCATTAATGTCCTGTCACCTTATTAATTATCTTCAATTATTAGTCTTCAAAACTTTTTTTTAAATAAGATGTAGCTAGAATATATGTATGAACTTTGATTTCTGCCTTACAACTCTAGAAGCAATGAAGTATAAATGGCACATAACCAGCATGTTAAATATCACTGCAATTAACCATTTAAAAGTCATCAAAATTAATCTAGAAATTACATTATGCCAAACTTCTCTCCTGCCTCTGTTCTAAAAAACCTTTTCAAAAACGGTACTGGATTTCTAATATTTCTAATACTTTTTTGTATGAGTCTTCAAATAAGCTTTGACTCCTGGCAAGTCTGCAGACAGAGAGAGAATGACTGACCCAAAATCACCTATTTGCTTTGATGCTTAAGGCAGGAGGAGAATTCAGTCTCCTGGTTTTTAGCCTAGTGCCCTTAATTACTTAACTGGGGGTATCATCTCAATTACTAATCCATATTATTTTCTTTTAACTAGCTACATTTCCCAAAAAGGCATATAATATACACCTAATAGTTTAAAATAATGATTTTGTCTACTATTTTCCAGCTTTTTGAGGAACAAAGGATATATTTTATTGAATTGAGTTTTATTTTGATGTAGTTTATTGTGTATTTTTGTCCACTTTGTAAGCTATATTTATGGCTTATGGCTTTTCTTCCTTGCAGCATGAAGCTTGCCTGATTTGCAGGCATAAGCTGGCAAGAAATGAAGGCAGCCTTCTGGATTTTGATTCCTTCCCCTGCTTTTAGCCAGGTGTCTTGTCTGGATGGTGTTCACTATGACTGTCAATTGAGGTTCCACTACTTTTCTACTCCTCTGAAATAGGAAGCCAAGCACCAATTGCTTTTCTTTTTATAGAGAGGTCTTTGAAGACATGTGGTTTCCATTGATAGACTTTTTGAATAAACCTTCTATCTGTTGATTTTTGCAACATTCTGCTACTATAACCTTACAATAAAGTTAGAGTTAGTATTTCTAGATGTGCTTCTTGGCTACACTAACTTGCAGGGTTGAACAACTCCCCTCATACTAGACATCGTCCTCTCTTATATGCCTATCAGTGGGCTACTAAAAATAAAAACAAATAAAAACAAAATCAGTTTTACCATTACTCCTGTCATTTGGGCTAAAAGATGAAGTTGGCAGAATTTTTGCTAATATTTTTTTCTAGTTGAAAAAAGAAAAAGGCTACCATTTCATCTTTCTGTCAGTGAACCAAAAAAAATAGAATACTTTCATCACTAGTTAAACCTAATACTTCATCACTCCAGTGACCTAAAATAAAATAGCCAGGAAGGGCAGTGACCAATGACCAGAGACAAGGTGGTTTTCCTGCCAGTGAATTGGCTAGTGCACATTAGCCAACTGGAGAGGAGGATACCCCAATGCCTACAGTGAAATTAATAATAATAATAATAATAATAATAATAATAATAATAATAATAATAATAATAATAATAATAATAATAATAATAATAATAATTTATTTTATATACCGCATCCTCTCCCCAAAGGGACTCGGAGCGGTGCACAGGGAAAAATTAAAACGCTATCAAATATACATACAGAATAAATATAGATAAAAACAAATTAAATTAATTGTCCCTGCACTAAAATCCCCACATTAAAACTAACGATCCCTAAAAAACCCTCATGGAAGAGACTAACCTAGGCCGGCCAAGCAGAAAAAGTATGTTTTGAGTTTCTGGCGGAAGGAGCGGAGGTCCGTAGTTGTTCTAATGTCGGGGGGGAAGGTCGTTCCAGAGGGCTGGGCCCGCCACAGAGAAGGCCCTTCCCCTGGGCGTCGCCCGCTGACAAAGTCTAGTGGACGGCACCCGGAGAAGTCCCTCTCTGTGGGAGCGAATCGGCCGTGAGGATGTATGGGGCAGGATCCGATCCCGCAGATAGCTAGGTCCCGTGCCATGGAGCGCTTTAAAGATGACAACTAGCACCTTGAAGCGCACCTGAAAGACTACAGGCAGCCAGTGCAGCTCGCGCAAGAGAGGTGTTATATGGGTGTACCTGGTGGTTCCCATTATTGCTCGCGCGGCTGCATTCTGGACCAGCTGCAGTCTTCGGGTGCACCTCAGGGGGAGCCCCATGTAGAGAGAGTTACAATAGTCCAGTCGGGATGTCATGAGGGCATGAGTGACTGTGCAAAGGGCATCCCGATCCAATAGGGGGCGCAACTGGCATACCAGGCGAACCTGGTAAAATGCCCTCCTGGCCACGGCCGTCACTTGGTCTTCCATGGACAGCCGGGTATCCAGGAGGACACCCAAGTTGCGTGCCCCATCCAAAGGGGCAAGGTGTTCGCCCCCTATGGCCAGTGATGGAGTCAACTGGTTGAATCGGGCAGCCGGAAACCACAGCCACTCGGTCTTGGACGGGTTGAGTCTGAGTCTGTTACTTCCCATCCAGATCCGCACGGCTTCCAGGCACTGGCACATCACCGCTAGGCATCGTTGGGGTGGTTTGGGGTAGATATATACAGCTGCGTATCATCAGCGTAGAAGTGGTACTCTACCCCAAAACCACGGATGATCTCACCCAGCGGCTTCATGTATGTGTTGAACAGGAGAGGCGAGAGGACCGACCCCTGAGGCACCCCACATGTGAGGGGTCTCGAGGTCGACCTCTGCTCTCCTGCCAACACAAATTGCGATCGACCGGAGAGGTAGGAAGAGAACCACCGTAGAACGGTGCCTCCCACCCCCAACCCCCCCAGCCGATGCAATAGGATACCATGGTTGATGGTATCAAAAGCCGCTGAGAGGTCTAATAGGACCAGGATGGAGGAACAACCCCCATCTCTGGCCCTCCAGAGATCATCTACCAACGCGACCAATGCCATCTCGGTGCTGTGCCCGGGCCGGAAGCCGGACTGGAGCGGGTCTAGATAATCAACTTCCTCCAGGTGACAGGGAAACTGTTGTGCCACCACACTCTCTACAACCTTCGCCAGAAAGGGAAGGTTGGAGACGGGACGATAGTTGGCTAATAGAGCTGGGTCCAGAGAGGGCTTCTTCAGGAGGGGCCTCACCATGGCCTCTTTAAGGGAGGCAGGCAAGAAACCCTCACTTAGAGAAGCGTTGACAACCTCCTGGAGCCAGCCTTGTGTCACCTCCCAGGATGCCAGTACAAGCCAGGAAGGACACGGGTCCAATAAACATGTGGTGGCTCGCAGTCGCCCACGTAACCTGTCCATATCCTCGGAAGTAACAGAGTCAAACTCCTCCCAGCCAAGATCCGCCTCGTGCAATCCCACTGGGCCATCAATGGAGACTAGCTCGTTCTGAATCTGAGCGATTTTCTCCTGCAGATAAATCACAAATTCCTCTGCTCTACCCTGTAAAGGGGTTTCCCGCACCCTCTGTTGTAGGAGGGAGCGGGTCACCCTAAACAGGGCGGCAGGGCGGTTATCTGCGGATGCTATGAGAGTGGCACAGTGATGGCGTTTGGCCACTCTCAGCGCCACAATGTAAGTCCGTAAATGGGCTCTTACCTGTGTCCGGTCGGATTCAGATCGAGTAGACCTCCATCTTCTCTCTAGGCATCTCTTGTGGCGTTTCATCACCCTTAGCTCCTCGGTAAACCAAGGAGCCAGGGTGGCTCGCCGCCGCAAGAGAGGCCACAAGGGCGCGACCCGATCCAAGGCTCCCGTGGCCGCGATATTCCACGCGGCCACGAGGTCCTCCATCGGGGCGCGGGTCAGGGGTACAGGAAGTGGCCCAAGCGCCGCCTGGAACCCATCAGGGTCCATCAGGCGCCTGGGGCGGAACCAAATAGGTGACTCAGGTTCCGCCTCCCCGCGGTGAGGAGTAGCGATTGGAAAGTTGAGCCGGAGAAGTGAGTGGTCTGACCATGACAAGGGCGTGATGACTATGTCCCCTATACCCAGATCACTCTTCCATTGGCCTGAGACAAAGATGAGGTCCGGTGTATGTCCACCCTTGTGGGTGGGGCCTTGAATTAATTGGGTCTGGTCCATGGCCGTCATGGAAGCCATGGAACTCCCGAGCTACCTCGGATGATTCGCCCACCGATGGCAGATTAAAGTCCCCCATGACTAAAAGTCTGGGGGTCTCAACTGCCATCGTAGCGATCACCTCGAGGAGCTCGGGCAGGGCTGCTGTTACATAGCGGGGAGCCAGGTATACAACCAGCAAGACCAACTGCCTCCCTAGGCCCCACTTCACACAGAGGGACTCACAACCGGTAGTCTGTGGCACAATGGTCTCTCTCGGCTCCAGACCTTCCCTAACAATAACCGCTACCCCACCACCCCTGCCTAGGGCCCAAGGCTGATGAAAAGCACGGTAACCTGGTGGGCACATTTCAACGAGGGGGAGTCCACCCTCGTGGCCCAACCAGGTCTCCGCAATTCCTACCAGGTCTGGCTCCCCCTCTGACACAAGGTCATGGATGAGGGGGGCTTTGTTGACCATGGACCTGGCATTGCAAAACATCAGCCGCAGGCCCTGGCTCTGTACTCCCTGACCACCTAGCCTGTGGGGGTTGTGGCGCCCTACCGTCTGTAACCAACGGCTACGCGCCCCCAACCGGGAGAAGGAAACTTGTCTCCCCTCGGACCTGCCTCTCCCCACGACCCTCTGGATAGAAGTGCCCTCCATCGGGATGACTCATGTTTCCCCCCTCGTAATGGATCCATCCGCTTCCCTCCTCCGGCTGCTGGTCCAGCCCTTTCTTTCCTCATTCGTCTCTCCCTGTCTATACCCTCCCCCCACCCTGGTACCCCCTAAAACAAACAATAATTTATAAACTAAAACCCCCCTGAGACCACGCTTCGCCCACCTCTCCGGATTTATAAATCCCTCATCAAGGCGGGCCCTCGTTAGAGCGGAGGGCCAGACCTGCGAGAGCGGGGACTCTCGCAGGTCTGGCGAGAGTCAGGACAAATGAAGTATAACATGTGTCCTGAGACAGCAGAAGCCTCCCAAAACACTCTTTATGATGAGTAACGTTAAAAAAACAGACTTAAGATTTACTTTGTGGTTGGCTGGGGGTAGATAAAGGACCACACTGTGTGCTCCTGCTCTCAAGAAATGGTTATAGGCCCATAGCTGTGGTGGGGCAACTTGACCATGTGGATCAATCTTTAAGTATTTATTTATCTTTTTTAAAGCTAGAGGAAGGAGCTTTAATTATATGTAGATAGATTTGTCTCCACTTTGGAGTGAGTTGTTGCTGTTAGTCATGATGTTGTGTCCGATCCATCACGACCCCATGGACAATGTTCCTCCAGGCCTTCTTGTCCTCTACCATCCTCTGGAGTCCATTTAAGCTCACATTGACTGCTTCAGTGACTTTATCCAGCCACCTCATTCTCTGTTGTCCCCTTGTTCTTTTGCCTTCAATCATTCCCAGCATTAGGCTCTTCTCCAGTGAATCCTTCCTTCTCATTAGGTGGCCAAAGTATTTGAGTTTCATCTTCAGGATCTGGCCTTCTAAAGAGCAGTCAGGTTGATCTCCTCTAGGACTGACCGATTTGATCACCTTGCAGGCCAAGCAACTCGCAGGAGTCTTCTCCAGCCCATATCAGGGTGAATAGTAGGTAACAATGATTCAAATGCATCCATCCTAGAGTAGCTCATTTTAATGTAATTTAACAAGAGGAGACTTTGCCCACATTTGAGAATCAGTATTGCTTTGCAGACATCTGATGGCTGATAGGCTTTAAGAAGGAATCAAGCTTCATGAGACTGAAAAGATAACAAATTGTGTCTATACGAATGCTGTATTAAATTTACCAACAAAGAAATAAAGGCTCCTGGATTGGGGCTGAAAGGCGAAAGCGGATCAGTATGCTCCGTCCCATATTTGGGTAGATGAGATTGCCCTGATAGACCAGTCTTACTGGAAAAACACATATAGGAGTGCTGCTTTACCATGGCCTCCATAAATTGCTAATTTACAATGCTCAGAATCCTCCAAAAATCCTTGGCCAATCTTTAGTTTCTGATCAGTTAGAGTTTAGCAACAACTGAACTTTAGAGAGCTAACAAGGCACAAGGTTTCCATAGATATAATGCTTTGTGAGTGTTGAATTGGCATATAAGTTCAATGGACTTTAAAAAAAAAAGTATTTTAGTTATTTTTGCTTTAAATGACACAGTGAAATGCATGCCCAGATAAGTGCTGTTTTATTAATTGATAAGTTTATTGTGATGAGCCAAAATTGAAATAAAGTCAGAAGGGCCTTGGAAAAAACATATTTGCAACAATTTCACAAGAAGCAGTTATGTTAATATAAACAATTAACAATCTTGTGGTACCTTGAAGATCATCACAGTTACAACATGCCAGAAAAAAAGAGCATAGATATATGCAAATATAGATTACACAAACAAGAATAGATAGACCATTTTTTTAATGAAAGTACCAGAAACTGTAAGAATTAAATAACACCTGAATTGCAATGCCACTGCCTATGTTTGTAGTGGTTATTGGATTTATAGGGATGCTTTAGTAATATATTTCTATTCTTTTCATATTATATACATTTGTGTGATTATTTACTTAAAGACAAGATGATATAGATAAGATATGAAGGGCTTGAAGGTATGAGTTGGCATTAAGAGGCATCATAGGATGGGGGATATGTTAGTAACTTTTTGTGAAGCAGCTATATGTGATGATTATTATTAAAGATGACAAACTACTGATCTAGAGGTAAAAAGTCATAAGTAGCCTGCAAGCAGGTCAGATCAAGTTGTTAAATGTATACAGCACAAGTTTATACAACCCACACTAAAAATAGCCAATGTAGTCAGTAAGATATTATGAAAGAAGTTTTACCTAACATGGTGCTTTCCAGTTATATTGGATTTCAATTCCTTGTGCCATCAAATAAGAAATAAGATAGTCCAAGTATAAAATATAGGGTGGAAACTAGATACCAAAGTCCCTTCTAAAAGCTGCTTTCCACATTATTTGTTTGGGGTATTCATGTTACAGAGGTAGCAGATATATAACTGAATCTTAGGCAGCTGCATTTCAACTGCACTATGTAAACCTTGTCAAGGAACATCACAATCTATATCATAATCTAAACTGAAGCCTGACTGTTTTGGTTCTTTGGGAGTCGAAACAGATCAACACTATCAATCCTTATGTGTCTCTCCTTTGTAAAAAGGAGTCGTTTTCTTTCCAGGTAAGCTCTTTATTAATATTTGCAAGCAGCTTTGAAAAAAGAAAGCTGTTTCATGAATTAAACTGCAGCTGATGTGCATAAAAGATTTTAAAGTTCTATTGTAAATCATGTCTGCCCCAAGCTATAAAAATAAAGATACCAGATCAATAAATTACACTGAAATAATTCACAACCATAAAGACCTTAATTAAACTGCAGTGTGACATTACTGTGCAGTGCAATCTCAAGCAAACTACTCAGAAGTAAGCTTAAGGGAAAGATGTGGGAACATCTCCCAGTCCTGCCAAGCTACGATGATGATTTTAGAAACTTACTGATGCTGATGATTAGGAACAAGGTACATAAGAGAGGCCTGTCTATCTGGTTTGCTGGGGGATGCAGTGGAAGAACCTAACGTTTTTCTTGAGATTCTGTATGTGTGCTTCTTTAGTTTCCCCCCAGGAAGGAACAGCCTTGTTTATGTTTCTTAACATGTTGTGTAAGTGACAACTCATGCAGTCCTTTATATCTACTGTCAGTCACATTAAGAGTTACTCCTAAAATAAATCAATCTTCTTTCCCACAGCCATCCAAAGCCATAAACAGGGATAAATAGTAATTACCATGGTTAAGTAGCTTGGCCGTGCATATGTGTTCTGGTTACAGTATTGTGGTAATTACTGCTGGCTCCCTGCCTGAGCACTTTTGCTGCCTGATTTCGCACTTCAAGTGGCCTTGCCAGTCTGATTATTTCTGGGCTCATGTGAACCAGCTGCTTCCTTTCCATTCTCTTTTCCCCATATTCCCAGGAAACAAAGCTTCGAGGGGGGGGATTGCTCTTGCTCAGGGGGATTTTGTTGGGATCGCAACATCTCGGCTTCACTCTTGGCTACTGATGATTTAAGGCTAGTCTTATGTCAGAGTTGTAGTGTCCTTGTGGTGAGATTGGCAGTGGCAAGAAGCCTAATGAATAGTCATGCATAACCAATGTGGTATAGTGGTCAAAGTGTTTGGACTGTGACCTCATCACACACACTTCCTGGGTGACTGTAGGTCAGTCACTCTCTCTCATCCCCAACACACACACACACACACACACACACACACACACACACACACACACACACAGTGGATTTTAGTTTACTTTTAACTTGGAGGATTACTGGGTGACTTTGGACCATTCTAGCTCAGAGAGTTGTTATGGGGAAAGTCTGAAACCTGGGCTTACAGATGCTGCAAGTCCCAAGGAGAAGGGCAGATGATAACTTGCCACAGCCAACTCACTGTGACCAATTCACCATGGCCAACTTGCCATGGCCATCTCACCCTGGGACAACTCCCTGTGGAACAAGAGTTAAACTAATATCAAAGAAACAGTGGAATAGAATCATTAAAGAAAGGATGCAAAAGAAGAGACCGCATAAAATGTGAATGACAAAAATTTTCTTATTTATTTTAAATAATTGAATTCAATTGTTAAATTGTCCTGCGGTGAGTTGTCCCATTCTGTCCCAGACCCAGTAATACTTTAATCAGATTTTTATACACATCAAGTCATTGATTGAACAAGTAGTTACCAGCAGCAACTTGAGCCCAAGAAGGAAAACAGGACTTTCCTACTTGGGTGAAACTTCAAACTTATCTGAATAGGTACGTAGCTGACCAGGACAATGTCTGTGTTCAAGCTTGCCATTGTATTCAGTAAAAATAGGTTTATCAGTGTAGTCTTCTGAATAAGGATGGGACTTCCTGCTATTTACCAAATTGGATACTGGATGTGTTCAGTTACAGCAGTAATAATTAAATCAAGCACACAATTGAAAATAGTTTTAAATAATGGAATTTTTTTTCTTTAATAAATTTCTTCTCTGCCCATCTCACCGCATGTAGCCTAGTTGTTGGGTTTATGTAACACACTAAACCAGGGGTGGGCTGGAGAAGCTGGCTGGAGAAGTCTGGGAGCTGAAGTCCTTCAGACTTAAAGTTGCAAAGTTTGCCCACCCCTGCACTAAACTGTAAGCAAGCACACTAAGCAAATCACAGTTTGGCTTATTGTGCCACATAAATAAAGCCTGTGCTTTTCTTTGAGGGCAGAACTGATTTTTTAAAAAAACCATTTTCTCTACCTAATATGTATTTTCTACTTTTTACTTTTTGCAAAATTACATTAGTGATTTAGTACAAAAGGCCTTAAGTTTCTTTGTCCTATGCTGGCTTTGAGTGGCTTCTGTGGTGCTGCTGTCGGTGCCTGAAAGGGACCTCCTCTGTCTGTCAAGCCATCTTCAATTAGCTCCTCAATCTTTTAGCACTGTCTTCCAGAACAGCTTTTTGACAAATTAGTTCCTGAACTATTTAATGGTTCCTCTCCCATCAGCGTATCTCCTGAATCATCTCCTCCCTTTCATTATCATTCTTTGAAATATATTTTGGATCCCAGCTTGACTAATATGCAAGCCCATAGGCAAAGATTATGTCATTTTTCATGTTTAAGACAGTTTCAGTTCTTACTTACCTTTCTGACATAAATTCAAAGCAGTTCACAATCCATGAACTTACCCTTGTGGGCTTAGAGGAAAGAGTTTATTTGATCACTTGGGATATGACCCACTGAGAAAAGAACATTATATTTGATGGGGACTTGATTAAAGAATATAGGTACGAAAATTCCCTGGTAAATTATGCCCTTTCATATAGGCCACTTCTAATCCCAGGAGTACATAATAAGCAGCAAATGTGCTGCAAGTGAAGTAAAATACAAATAATGAGGCTGTGAAAAAACCACAGATTTATGAAGAACCATGCTGCTATTTAGTTTGAAATTATCATCCTACTTCCACTCATTTTTGTCAGAGAATCCTGTAGGCTGTAATGATTAGAATATTGACTGAAGAGAGCAAAATACAAATCCCTATTTGACCATTAAGCTATTGGGCAGTTGTGAGTTATTTACTAATCTCACTCTAATTTGTCCAGTTGGATTGTAGTAAGGCCGAACCTTCCTGCTGGTGTGCCATGTTCTATTCCAAATCAGTTTGGTAGTTAGCAAAGAAAGAAAAATTAGACTATCCCTGGCCTATTGCATCATCGATTTAGACATCTTTCCTTACCTAACATTTGCACAATGCTGTGTATTCTATCCAATTCCCACTGAGGCTCCCAAGCATCCCTGGACAATGCACATAACCTTCCCAGCCCATGCAGTGCCTCTTATGCATCTTCTGAACTATGAAGCATCTCTAGTGCACCTTCATGCATCTGTCCTGACCCATTTGGTACCTCTTGCACACCTCTGCACACAAACCTAGTCTGCACAGTGTCTCACATGTACCCAGTGCACCAGAGGTAAGTTGTTCCCAGTTCGGCCAAACTAATAGTGGAATTCAGGCCTTGGTCACAGAATCGGCAGTGACCCAGGCCTGCCATGCCCCCAAACCAGTTCCCGCACTGCCACTGGTCTGCCACCATTTTGGTTTTTAGTGAATGCGTGTGTGTAGTTCACTGTAAATTGTTCTGCGTTGTGTTTGGGTTGTAAACTGGTAATAAAACTGGCAGCAACCCACCCCTGCAATGCACCCTCTGAGACCTGCACCCATTTACTCCTTCCCTCACCCAACCTTTCAGAAGCCATCCATCTGCTCACCAGCTTTGGACTTTGACTTCCTGCAAGCTTCCCCATTGATTTTCAAAGTCACGGAGCATAGGAAATGATAATCACATGTTCACTGCTGACTGTGGCAGCACAACAGTATGGTAATTCTGATGTGACCACAACTTTGACAAATTTCATTCCAATGGAAGTGATGAGTCCCGGTTATTGAATGCATTCCATAATTTATTCCATTTGGAGTAGCTTTGTTCAAAAATTGCTACCCTATGATGCACCATTTCGCCCAATTGAATGTTACAAGCCAACAAACAGACACAAGTGTTTTAATAATATATAGATGTTATGGGCTAAGAGATTGGACTATGCTTATGTATCACAAGTATAGGGGCAATACATTAATACTTTCTCTCCATACAGTTTGATTTGTTTCCACTGAATTGTTTCTACCGTTCTATTTTTTAGAAAGTAAAATAATAGATTTATAATAGATTCTTTTTACAAGAAAACAATGTAAAAACCAAAAGGCAAGACTGTCTCTCTTGCTCAACTGTTCTCCAATCTTCAAGCACCCATGTTCTTGTTTTAAAAGATCCCCCTTAAAGAAAATTGGCTGGGACTAAACTCCTTACAATGTGGTTTAGTCACTTTGACTGTGCCATTGATTTATTTTTAGTTATCCCTCCATCATCATCATCATCATCATCATCATCATCATCATCATCATCATCATCATCATCATCATCATCATCATCATCATCCTTTCCTATCTCTCCATTACTTTTGTACAAGTTTCAGAGCATTGGATCTCTGATTCCCATTAGGTGTTTCTTGCTTCTTTGTTCTTTCTGCTTTGAAATAACACCACAGCTACTTTTCATTGCTAGTTGTTCCTGACTCTAGGGGGTGGTGCTCATCTCCGTTTCAAAGCTGAAGAGCCAGTGCTGTCCGAAGACGTCTACGTGGTCCTGTGGCTAGCATGACTAAATGCTGAAGATGCAGGGAACACTGCTAGAGTCGGGAACGACTAGCACAAATATGTGTGTGTGTGAAATCTTTATCTTTACCTTACTTTTCATTGGAAGCTTCCGGTTGATCACTCTGTTACTTCTGTTACACTGTCATCTCTTTAGGAATGCCCAGTGATTAGAAACAGGATACTCAGTATTGATACTGATGACTTGAAATGGTGGGAAAGATAGCTTCACCTAAAATGAGAGAGGTAGAGAAATTATCTATTTCAGGGACACGCATGTCATTGATTGTTGCAAAACATCTGCCAGAAATTACCATGTTGCCTTTTCAAGGATAGGATCCACACTGCTCTTGTGTGGTGTAAGCTTTGTCACCTGTCAGAGCAGCAGCGGTAAGCCTGATGGCTGCCTTTCATTTACACAACATTTTTCATTAATGGTGCAGGGTTTTGATACAGGGACAATGTAATTTCATTTGTGGCTTGCTGTTGAGTTGACACTGCTGTTTGCAAGGCACAGAGAAAGATTTAAAGTGTTTTGCAGGGGGCAAATATGTCATCAGAGGTTCTTGGTGGTTTTATTTTACATTTAAAATGACATGTATGGAATGAATTTGAATCTAATGACCTGTAGTTTTTGTGCTATGGAAAAATTCCAGGCCTAACCATTTTTTATCCTTTCACTTTGTAGGAGATGTTGCCAGTGTTTATGTTAGAAAAAATGAAATATTATTTCCTGAACTAATGTTCAAATTGAAAAATGTCATTATTCTTGGTAGTTATACACCTTTGCCCAACATGCTGTTCTTTGTACATCTAATATACACAATATGTATATTCATCTAATATACAAAATACGTATATTAGATGTATTAAGAAACAAAACAAAATTTATACTTCCAAATTTGTTGTAAAACATTTGACCAAATGAAACTTGGTATGGCCTAAAAAGAAGGTACCATATATCAATTTGTTTACAACTGAAACCTAGAGCTGATTGATGCCTATATTGCACTCAACAATAATTGCATAAAATACTGCAAGTTTTCATGTTGTCTGGACTTTCATATTAGGCAAAATACAAAAAATGAGAAAGAGGAAAGAAGAAACAAGAACATCCAGAATTAGATCATTGGGTTTGCAGTTTGGTCTCATTCTGGAATTTGCAGACTAATTGTCACATCCCACTTAGTTTTCAAGAACAACAGAGAATAAATATTTCTGAATTCAGCAAGAGTCACCTGTGTACATGCTTACTTGACTATCCACTCAGAAACTACCCTAAAGAAAGAAAAAGATACTTTATTTGTGTCTCCTACAGGCAAGGGATAGTATTTTGCAAAAATGTGGATCAAGTGTGTTCCAACCTACACCCCATGGGCCACATGCAGCCCTAGAAAGCAAGTAATGCAACCTCACAAGATTGTAAACTTTTAACATAATTATGTCAATTTTTTTTAGCAACAGTTACTATATTATATATTTATATATGGCTGAAGACAATTCCTCTTCACTCAATGTGGCCCAGGCAAGCCATAATGTTGTACACACCTGGGATAGATAATATTATGTTAAATTATCCTCCCAACCAAGTCACTTTGGTCTACCGGCCTTTCCACTGCAGGCATACTGGAGTCTAATTGTAGGCAATAGTAGCTACAATTGTGCAATGTCTGGTGAATGATTATAGTATCCCTTAGGCTTTCACTACAAGCTTTGAGTAATGATGCAAATGAGAAATCTGTAGCATTAATTGGTTTATTTGTACTAAATAAATAACCCTGGATGTAAAGAGGAAGCGACTTAGATAGGTTTTGTTGATTCCATTGCAATTTGTTTGTCCTTTCCCCAAGAGATGGTATGGATGAATCTCAAACTTCAACTGACTTATTTCTACTTGATTCTATAATAAGAACACTGAATAGGGAATTAGAGTTGATTTAGTCTATCTCACTAGCCTTCCCGTGTGTCAAACTGATTTGTAAGGGGTGGGGTGGGGGGGAGAGAAACACTCTGGAAAAATGAACCATAAATTCTGGCCTAATTTTAAAAGTTATTTATACACAAGTAATTCTGATCTCTGGAAAAATAATTTGCCCAAGTAATCCTATTTGAGATACTTAAAAAAGTAGAACGGAGAGAAAGGAGATGCTAGGAAGAAGTTAAATGGGTGATCTGCCCTACAATTTCTTGAGCCACATCCTCTATCATCCTGCAACCTCTTACAACTTTCTCCTGAGATGACTCCTGAACAAGAGGTTAAATTAGATTAGTGCTTTTCAAACTTGACAAATTTTAGATAAGTGAATTGCAACTCCCAGGATTTTCCAACCAAATTCTGGAAGCTGAAGTCCACCCATCTTAACGTTGCCAAATTTGAGAAACACCAAAGTAGATGAACTTCAAGATATCTCTGAATCCTTTCATTCTATGAAATGCAGTCCACAATAGAAAAGAGATGACATGCCTTTGCAGCAAAGATTTCTCAAAGGAAACTGAAGTAAATACTTCTTGTGGGACCTGGCATGCCCGAGTTGGACTTCTCAAAGAGAAGTGTTTTGTCCAGTGTTTTATAGTCAAAACTGAGAAATTGGCATAAATTGATATTGTGCCTCAAATATGCTACCTGACTCCGGGTGACAGAGCAAAAAGAATTGAGCAATGGGGAAGAAAAGAGAGGTTAAATTTAAGGTGTTTCTGAAGGAACACAAGAATTACGAAAAGTTCTAGCCCTGGAAGGAGGGGAAAATGCAAAGTGCGTTTTGATACAAGAGTCTCTTTTATAGTATTAAAATTGTTCCTCAGGCTGCTGCAGCTCAAGCATCATTGCAGATATCTTCCTGTCCTTTTTTATTTCCAGTCTGGCATGGAAATCTCACCCAAGGGGATTGTGGGATTTGAGTTTTAGAAGAAAGGGGCTGCCAGAGTAGATCAGTCAAAACAAACCATCCTCTTCTTTCCCAGCACAGAAAAGAACTAGCAAAAATTAAAATTAAATTATTTTAATAGTTTGTTACTTAGAATGGTTTACATAGTGACCTCAATGCCTCATACATACTGTTATATCTTATTGGTTTTTTTTAACAACAACAACAAATGTATAGGATTGGATTAGTATTTTGGCAGGAAAAGATTTTAGGAGGTGAAATTAGAAAATAGCATAAATCTCCTAAGAGACAGGTGCTGTTCACGTAGTCTCCTAAACTAAAATACTCCGATTTTACTATTTTACATTCTAAATTTTAACCT
Organism: Rhabdophis nuchalis; assembly: GCA_039707465.1. Lineage (NCBI taxonomy): Eukaryota > Metazoa > Chordata > Lepidosauria > Squamata > Natricidae > Rhabdophis > Rhabdophis nuchalis. Next base: position 91,616,166 of record CM077648.1, on the reverse strand, counting down.
GTGTCTCACTTGTCTCTATCTAAAATGGCTTCCATTTTACATTTCTGAAAATTGTAATTTTATTCACAAATTATTTGTCTGAGAATTTCAACTAATTGTTATTTCAGGTTTCAATACCTGGTGAGCCACTAAAAGCCTATCTCAGTTAATGTTATCCATCATCCCTTGAACTGACAGAAAATTCTGCTATCCAGGGAATACAGTGAGATTAAACATGGACTTAGTACTTTTTCAAAAGAGTTAACACCAACCCCATTGGATAACATATCTCTCGAATAGGTGAGCTATCTCATAAAGCAGGAGCATGGATAAGCTTGGAGTTTTGTAAAAGTGCTAATCCTGCAATCAATCTAAGGTAGCTTGATGGGCAGGGTGAGAAGAATTGCTTGGAAAATTTGCAAAAAACCAGGAGTCTAGCAGCATCTTTTCAGACTAACACATTTTATTAAACAGCATAAGCTTTCATGAGTTACAGTAAACTTCATAACATTAGTTTGGGAAGGCTCTCATGTCTTTTAATAAAATGTGTTAGTCTGAAAAGATATTGCTTAGTTGGGCTTCCACAGCTATCAGTCAACTATTCAACAGGCTGTGGGAGTTACTGGTGCCTAGTTTTTTCTCCCAGAGGGGGAAAAAAGGAGGAACTCCAGGAAACAGTCTAAGTGGCCAATAAGCACTAAGCTGTCCAGGATCCCTCTATGTCACCTGATTGCACAATGAAAGAGTAGTCAGCAAGGTGTATCAGATTATATACATCTTTAGACTAACAAGGCTTGTTGACAGTTTAAGTGGAAAACCAAAACTTTAATATTAGAATAGTGAGCCAAGAATAAGATGAAGACAATGTCATGTGGACATGGCAAATGGAATGGGACAACTTGCCACAGCCAATTCTCCATGGCCAACTTGCCATGGTCAACACACCATGATCAATTCTCCATGGCCAACTCATCATGGGACAACTTGTTGTGAGACAATTAAACAATTGTCTAAATTATTTAAAAATATTTTTTAAAAATATTTTATTTTTTGTAATTCACATTTCATCTTGTCCCTCCTTTGGCATTCTTTAATTATTCTATTTCATTATTTTTTTTTATATTAGTGTAATTCTTATCCCGTGGCAAGTTGTCCCATGGTGAATTAGCTGCAGCTAATAATGGTTACATGCATTTGGGCAAAGTTTAGTGAAGAGGCCGCCCTGGATCCGTTTGGAGAAGGGCGGGATACAAATCGAATAAAATCAAAAAATCAAATCAAGAGTTGCATGGACAGGAGCTAAGATGATATTCATAAAACTGCATGTTTTAGTTTAGCATGCCATGTGAACATAAGTGACATGTTCAAGCAATTTTTTCTCTCATAGGCAAATGGCTTTGGTAGCTAACAAATTAAAAAGGAATTTAGTGTGCTACTTCATTTTATGGAATATGCCAGGTAAAGGAGTTTGCTTTTACAGCGTATAGCGTATGTCATAACTGCAGAATTTATTGCTTTTTAAACTTCTTACACTTAAATTATTTTCAGGGTTGAAACATTGGGCTGCTTTTCCAAGCTTGCATTTCATCCAATCTTTTGTTTTTTTTTAACGGTGTTGAATTGCTGAGTGCTGAAGGGATTCTTTCAAGATTTTACCATGTATTCAGCTCTAATTTAGTTTACTCCTCATTTTAACACTGCATAAACTTGTAGCACACCCAGCACTGAGGCATGCAAACAACAGTATTGCTACCTCAACACAAATTAGGGCTGCACAAACAAATATCTAAATCAAATGGTGCCAGGAGGAACTGGTTGATGAACAAAAAAATAGAGAAGGGTAGATGAAAATGGAGCTATAATTTACATTGATTTAAAACAATGAAACACATTTGGTGTTAGTTTCCCCCACACAATTCTGAGTTGATATAGAGAGCTATAGAAACAGGATAGCGTATTTTTCATCAAGAATGCAACATAGATTCTAGGGCAATCTTTTATCTCTCCCAGATGCTGAACACACATGTTAATCCAGGGTTTAGGCATGGCTTATTGAATAAGGCATAATTGGCTATCTGGACACAACATCAAAAATAATGGTTTCCAAACTTCAGTGGCTAGATCAGAAGCAAGAAAGGATAATAAGGTTTAGGGTGTGGCATCAAGTAAGCTGCAGCCCCTTTGGAGAGATCCTGTGGCCTGAAAGTGGTCATGATGGAAGAAAATCCACCCCTTACAAGCCTCTGGCTGTTCCACACCCTATGTCAGGGGTCTCCAACCTTTGCAACTTTAAGTCTGAAGGACTTCAGCTCCCAGACTTTTCCAGCCAGCAAAGCTGGAATCTAAAATTATATTCTAAAAGCTAAAAGTTATTAAAAGTGGCTAGCAAAGTGAAAAACCTTACTACTTCTAGTGTATCCCAATTCTGATGGCTTCCCTTCTGATCTGTTGTCATCTCCTTTAAACAAACACTTTCCCCCAAAGTACAGTTTTGTCAAGAATGACGATTTGACATAAGTTTCCAAACTATCTTCTTTATTCATAGTAGCTGATGTTGTGAACAAAGCAGTGTTGTGTAAATTGGATAAAGTTAGCAAATAATCAAGAAGTTAAATATTAGTTGGAAGGCTAAATAGATCCTCTGATAATCATACTAGAACAGGATAACTGCTATGTGAGTTGGCTTTTCTCTGATCTGGTCATAACATGATCAATTTCAAAAGGCACAATTTTAGCTGGCACTTTTGAAAAGTTTGCATATTAGTAAAAAAAAAGATGAATACATAAAGAATTTGTGGAAACTAAAAAAATTAAATACATTGAAGGAGTCTGAGTTTCTTTGTTCTCCCAATCTGTAATGGATAGAATCAACATTGCCCTAGAATTTCTCAACGTAACATTTTATACAATAATACAATAGCAGAGTTGGAAGGGACCTTGGAGGTCATCTAGTCCAACTCCCTGCCTAGGCAGGAAACCCTATACCATTTCAGACAAGTGGCTATCCAACATATTCTTGAAGACTTGCAGTGTTGGGGTATTCGCAACTTCTGGAGACAAGCTGTTCCACTGATTAATTGTCCTAACTGTCAGGAAATTTCTCCTCAGTTCTAAGTTCTAAGTTGCTTCTCTCCTTGATTAGTTTCTTGTTCTACCCTCAGGTGCTTTGGAGAATAGTTTGACTCCCTCTTCTTTGTGGCAACCCCTGAGATATTGGAACACTGCTATCATGTCTTCCCTAGTCCTTCTTTTTATTAAACTAGACGTACCCAGTTCCTGCAACTTGTTCTTCATATGTTTTAGTCTCCAGTCCCCTAATCATCTTTGTTGCTCTTCTCTGCACTCTTTCTAGAGTCTCCACATCTTTTCTATATCGTGGTGACCAAAACTGAATGCAGTATTCCAAGTGTGGCCTTACCAAGGCATTATAAAGTGGTATTAACACTTCACGTGATCTGGATTCTATCCCTCTGTTTATGCAGCCTAGAACTGTGTTGGCTTTTTTGGCAGCTGCTGCACACTGCAGGCTCATATTTAAATGGTTGTCTACTAGGACTCCAAGATCCCTTTCACAGTTACTGCTATCGAGCAATGTACGATAGCAAGGTACAAAATTTTAGATAGTAGTTGTTATTATCTCAAAACTGAACAAAATCCCAAGCACGGGGAGCTTTGCTGAAGTGTTAAGAGTTAGGCCCAAAGTGGCTGTGAGAAGCAAGAAAAGTCTCTGCATATGAGTATTTCCCTTTTTAAACTAGTTCTGACAACTTGATTTATCTGATAATCATAATTTTTCTAGGAATAGAAGTCTCTGTGACTGAAGAAAAGTTTTTTTCGCCATAGGAACAAGGGCAGAATGCAAATATGATAAATAAGACAAAATATAATAAAACTCTCCTGGACATTGGTTGCCTAGCTGATGATCAAACAATATTGGTAGTCTTGCAACTTAGCTACATTCAAACTATTTTAAATCAAATGTTAAGAATTTGACTTAGAGACATTCTTTCAGTAATAGTGCCAAGGCTGGACATTTATTTATGAAGTTAAATTTTGATGTAAATACAATTTAATTTAAAGGCATGGCAACATCCTTGCACTTACTAATTTAAGGAGATGACCAAGGAGTCCTCAGATCAGCAATCTTTCTGGTTTTTCTTGCTTCCATTAAATCTCAAAGGAATTCTGTAACATCATGAGTAAACTCCTCCCATGAAGCTCTTTCAGATGTGGAGATATTTTTAGTCACTGCTACATAAATGTTGGACACCTTCTCCTTCCCTATGAAAAGTTATCCACTCAGTTTTGATGAATTTCAAAAGCTTATTAGTATTTTTTAATATGCTTTTACTTACTTTTCAAATCTTTATTTTTAATCTAGTACCTGGGTTGCTCACTGTGCTAAGCCTAAATCAAACTATGTTCTGTGGCTTGGCTACTGGTTGAGGTTCAGTTTCCTAGACTGGAGAGCAAAGATCATAACAGGAACATTTGATGTAGCAACTATGGAAGTGCTGAATTGGATCAATAAGCCAACTGCATTCCAGCCCTACAAAGTTATAATTGAAGGTTATCTACAGTGGTGGAATTCAATTTTGTTTTACTACCGGTTCTGTGGGCGTGGCTTGGTGGGCGTGGCAGAGGAAGGATACTGCAAAATCTCCATTCCCATCCCACTCTGGGAATTTCCGCTACCAGTTCTCCAGAACCTGTCAGAACCTGCTGAATACCACCCCTAGTTATCTGAATTTTGTGACTTTTAGTAATTCCTTTCCTGGCAACATTTTAAAATCTGAGGCTGTTTTTTCCCCTCAACAGGGTGAACTGAGTAACTAAACTGAATTCCACTCTTGGGCAATTCCTAGCCCTGGAACACTAAGATGCTCATTGCTCCTTCCCTCTCCTCTCCTCTCTTCTCCTCTTCATGCTTTGTCTGTTGCTTCTGGTTTCTGAGGTTTTTAAAATTTAAATTTAAATTTTATCTCTTCAGACGAAATCTATACATCTCTTTTCTCTTGCACAGTCTCTGCCAATTTCTAACTAATTTGCCTCAGTCACTTGAACTCAGAGGCCTAGTTTATCCGTGGTTTGTTTGATTTTGACCTATTGATTGATCTCCACCTAGATATTTCAACATTATCTTTAACCTTCCCTACATAAAGCCACCCTCTTTTCAGTTTTCCCAGCAAAAACAAGGAAGAAAATGATGAAAGGAATGAGAAACACAGTGGGGGTGGAGGGAGAGACTGGAGAAACTAATCTGGATGGAGATTAGTTGAGGTGAAGAGGAGGTAACTGGATAGAGAAGGACAAAAAAGACAGAAACCTTATTATAGTGTTGAAAAGAGGGTTAGATTTACTTGGCAATAGCCCTTCCAGAGAGCAGCTCATCTTTAGGGTAATTTTAAAGGCATCTATGTTTTGCAGCAGGGAAACCTCACCTAATTCCTTTTTTTTCAACAGCCTCTTCAATATTTATCAGGAAATGTTAAAATGCCCCTTCTACCATGGCTAATTGTTATGGAGGAGAATTGTCTTCCTATCAGGTAACCATGGAAATAATCAACAGATTTTTCTTGTTGCCCTGAAGCAGTTCTTTAACCACTTTCAGCAGCCAGGTGAGACCTGCACATATCCAGGGGCTTTAGATATTTGTGCTCAGTGCCAGCTTGTACTGTTTCTAGATTTATCCTCCTGCATTTTGTGAGAATATAAAGATGATCAACCACTACTGTACTTTTCCCTGTTTGTCTGCTGGCTGATAAACATTTATGGATATTGATATGTTATAGGTCTCCATCCTCTTTGCAACAATTCTAAAAATTTTACGTACTTTGATGGGGAGGAAACATCCAAGTAGGAAAGTTCCCACCTTTAATTTTTAGAGGCATTGTTTATCAGAATGGAGAAGCTGTCCTGTCTATCACAACTGAATGAAATAGCATTTTAATCATTCTGACTTGCTCCTTTTCTCCAGCTTCAAATAGAAGCCAGCCCACATTTTACCTATTTATCTGTTTATTTATAAGAGCTTAAAAAGAAAGAACGAGACTCTGGTCCAGCCCATGGACCTAATCTAGCTCAGCAGGCTATTATATGGTCCACAAAGCCTTGCATGAGATCTGAATGTTCCACCAACATTGTCACATCTCCAGTTCTCCTCCAGTGAACAAAATCCTTTATGCCTTTGCTTTGAAGCATGATTATTCACTGCAGATGATCAAGTAAATAGCAAGTAGCAATGTCATTGTTAAACCCTTTGGCTGCTCACTACGGTATATTGATAAAAGGGGGTACAAAATGTTGTCTTGAAACAATTGGAAATGTAATCTAACACAGTGATGCCCAGGATGGGATTCTGCACCAACTTTTATCTCTTTCTCCATTTTCTATGCTTTGGGTGCTACAAACATAAGCAGAGAAACATGACAAACCAAAATACAGCATTGCATACAAAAACAGCCCATCAAATCAATGGGGCTTATGCCTATTCCCAGAAGCACTCCAAAATAATATTAAAGGAGTATTTTCCCATTTAATGCTTGTCACTTTTCTCAATTCATGCCATTCTGAGCTGTTTTCATGCTATCACCCTATTTGCTCACTTCTAAACCAATTTTGTGAACAGATTTGGTGCCCATATGAAAACAAAATCCTGCCTTAATCCTCTTAGATGTTGGCTACCATTCTGGGGAGTTTTCTCCCACTTTTGCCTAGCTCAGCCTTTGCCCCAAGCTTAAGGCCTCAATCCTATAAACCCAACTGAAATTAATAGATAGTATTTTTGAGTAGCTATATAGGGTTGTGTAAAAAAAATCCTTTTACTCTTTGCAGTGAAGCTGCATCTATGCTCTAAGTCTAAGCTGTTCCTCTGATTAAATCTCCCCAGCCCTGCTCATTTGCCTTGCCATGCTGTAGAAGACTCTCCTACTTCAACTGACTATGCTCAACCTCCACACCAAAGGATGGGAGCAAGGGCAATAAAGAGCAAGGGGACTTCAATGCTACTTGCAAGATAAGAGCTGGTGCATAAATAGCCTCATTTAATAACTCCCACTGGTCATAAACAGCTTAGGTTGGCAGACTTTTATGGTGTGAACATGGCTGTATAATCGGGATGAAGCATTAGCTCTGTAAATCCTCTGATAGTTTACTCTCTAAATAGAAGAAACCCATGAGAGTTGGCATTTGTTTCTGAGCTTTCCAAAAACAAAGGGTATTATTTTTGGAGTGGAAGAGGGTTCCTAAAAGAAATGTGAAGAATTAAGATGGAAAGGAATCTAGTGCAAGTGAAAGTTGTGAGACTGGAGCAGAAGAACTTCTTCTCCAAGCTGTATATTTAGCTCAGTGAGGTATATATGCAGAAATTCAGGGCCAACTCAGTTGCTACAACCCCTCCTTGATGGAGTGAGTCATCAGCTCAAAGATCTAAAGTTAGGCTCATGTCACAGCTTTATATTTTTGTTCTCCCCCTTTTATTTTATTGCTATTTTCAAAAGTGTGGGAAAAACCAAGCATTGGTTTTAGAAGGTAAAAAAAACCCCTTTGCTGTCTGCCATAATGGTTAGTAGTATCTTTTGCTCAGCTTTGCACAAATTTACCTAGTGCACATATTATATTATTCCATAATGTGGTTTATTTGGTTTTGACTTAGTTGCATAAATACAGCTACTTATTATTTATTCATGATAAAGCAATCTATGGCTTAAGGCAATGCATGAACTTATTTCAATTTTCTTATCAGCTGGGTTCCATCCTGATCTTCAGCAAACAGGCGTTTTCTGTTTATGATTATTGTTACAAGTGCAGTGATTGCAATTGTGATTTCTAGAAGCTCGGGTTGGTGTAGGTAACTCTGGCATTTATCAGATGATAGGATGGTTTCATTTAAGGAAGGAATGCTTCAACTCCTCAGGATACTTCGTCATTGCTTAAGGACATTTAAATGAAGATCACATTGAGAAACAGGAATTCAGCAAGATATCAGAGCTTGATAATTGCCCTTTTGGCTGTGACTATTCACTAAACTGTTGCTAAAAATAATGCAGATATTCTTGCACTGATAAACTGAGCCCAAGTAGTATGAATGCAATAACAAAATTTCTCCATTTTCTTTGTATCCCTGTCTGGCATCAACATTCGATGAGATTGCTTGCTTTACAAGTATAATGGGTACCAACTACTCAGTTCTATCCCCTTAACGAATATCTTTATTGAAACAATGAAAAACAATATACTTTTATGACATCTCTCAGAAGATATGCGCCTAAGAGAAAGGATGGAGGAATCAATCTCTTAAAAAGACTCAGTAGAATTTAAAAACCTTAAGCCCAAAGCTAAATTTGGACATCAACTACTTGAATGAAGCAGTAGCTCAGAGATAAGTAATGTTGGAAGGTTTTCTAGTTCAATAACTGGTTTCACTCTTGTGGCTCCTGCAGCAGATTGCAGTGATGTAAGTATGGACTTTGATCCTGTGGATGGTGCAAGTAGTGAACATGTTATAATCTCTTTCTCCCTTAGAAAACTGGAGAGAGGGAGTTACACATAGATTCGTGACCAAGATAAGAAGATTTCTAAGGCGTGCTGTAATTCTTTCCAAAACCAGCATCAAAACATTTTCTGTTTCTTCTCCTGTTTCTCTTTGACCTTTCATAGATTTTTTTCCTCTCCTATTAGTTTGATGCACTTGTGAGTCTGATGTTAAAATAATGCCAGCAAGTCTGGATTGCTGAGTAGATGGATCATTATGTCCTGTTTTTTGTAGCTTTTTCTTATTTTTCTTTCTGGCTCCATTTCTTTTTTCTATCTCTTTCTCTTTTTCTACCACCAATCCCAGTCTTTTCATTACCTTCTTTTTCTGTTTTCACTCTCATTGATATTCATGCTGGAATAAATTCAATTGCATTTCTCTCTCTTCCCCCTGAAGGGTCTTGGTAGTGGTAAATTGCAGACATTCGAAATCATACTGCTCTGATTTATCATTTGGGGAAGAGAATTGAAATGCTTCCTTCTGCCAGACCCATCAAGTAAAGAAATGACAGCAGAGCTTCAGGTCAGGGGAGAAGCCTTGGTAAGGCAACTTGATAACATGGACACAGCATGCCACTTGTGCTGTCTTCTTTATAGGATTTGTGTCTTTTTGAACTGCAAGTGAAGAAAGAATAGAATGGGGATAGGAATAGAATAGAATAGAATAACAGAGCTGGAAGGGACCTTGGAGGTCTTCTAGTCCAACCCCATGCCTGAGCAGGAAACCCTATACCAGTCCAGACAAATGGTTATCCAAACTCTTCTTTAAAACTTCCAGTGTTGGATCATTCACAACTCTGGAGGCAACTGAGTGCACTCTGCACTGATTAATTGTTCTAACAGTCAGGAAATTTCTCCTTAGTTTGAGATTGCTTCTCTCATTGATTAGTTTCTACCCATTGCTTCTTGCCTGCCCTCAGGTGATTTGAAGAACAGCTTGACTCCTTTGTGGCAGCCCCTGAGATACTGGAACACTGCTATCATGTCATCTCTAATTCTTTTCATTAAATTAGATGACTGGTTGCACACAAACGTACATTCATATTGGATTCCACACAATAATTTACTACTGAGATAGGAAAGGCAAGAGCCATGCAAATGTAATAATAAGACACAAAGAGGAATGGATGTACTACCTCCATATCTAGCCACACATCTACAGAAAGCACAACCAAGCCTGTCTCAGCACTAAGTCCCAGCCTGAAACCAAGACTAAAACAAATATTTTGGCATATGATATGCTGCCTTGATTCTCTTTATGTTTATGACTAAAGGTATTAATATTTTGAGGATACCAATTGGCTGATGAATATTCCATAGTAGAAATAGGTACAATTGGCACTACTCCCATATCAGTGGCATCTGGGCAACAGTGTTTACAATAATTCTTAAGACTGGTCTAGTCATAAAAACACAACTGCCAAAAGTGCTATGAAATTTGCACACTACAGCACTTAGAAATATAAAGCAGAAAATCCTAAAGGTGCTTTTTCAAAAGGCAACTGGACTTTCTTTGTTTTTCCCTGAAGACGTTTTGCTTCAGTTCTGACTGAATGGTGGCGAATGGAAGGATTTATATTTGTTGCAGTCATCTGGTCATTAGTACTCTCTCTAAGAGTCATTGAGGCCACTTGGAGGTTTATCTGTGCCCTGTTGGGTGGGGGTGTTCCTCCAAGTGGCCTTGGACGAGAAGCAAAATGTCTTCAAGGAAAAACAAAGAAAATTCAGCTGCCTTTTGAAAAAGCACCTTTGGGAAATGAGGTAGAGGGATGACTGAGAATCTCCATAAACAGATAAGGCAGAAAGGTTGCATATTTGCAGAACAAAAAAACAATGGCCTATAACAAATAAATTTAATAAATAAATAAATAAGGCCCTTTAAAGTATGACCAGTGATATGTGAACAGGTGATAAAATGGGGCTTGCTGATTTTTTTTTAAAAGATGCTATAAATCACAGATGAAGTAAATATTTGTGTTCCATCCAGTAGCCAAGCTTAGAAAGCTATCCCCACAAGGAAGTCCCAGTTCTCTGGTCATAGAAGTATATAAAAAGCCATAGGATTCGTTGTCTCTTCACTTCCCACCAGTCCTATCCCTGAGCTATAAGAGGTCAGCTTTGCTTGGCTTTCCTACAATCCTGACCCCAATTCATTTGGCAGATTATTCAAATAATCTCAAAAATGGTTTGATTTTGGGCTGCATCTCTTCAGGCTGCAGTTGTGGGCTGGCTCACATGATCAAATGCTCCTCCACAGAGCACATATTCCTAAAAATAGAAAATGCCGGATCAGAATCGTCTTGCTGATATCTCAATGACGATTTGTTAGATTTTCATTTCGTGTGGAAGAGCATGGTGAGATATGTAATTACATGTAATCTGAAGCACTACAGCCGTACCTGAAATATTTATGCAGTGTGTAGTTAATACTCATTTGAAGCAAATTCACAACATATTACAGTTTTAATGCCTGGTTTACTCTACAGTTTTATTAGATTACAAGCATCCCGACATCTTGACTTTGCCGTGTGTCTGTTGTCCTGTTCTCTCAGGTTTTGCTATTTTAAAGCACAATTTGAAATACATTATAGCCCACCCATCTCTGATCAACATTACAAATACACAGTAAGTATCAGATGGATGATGGAAGCAGAACTGGTTACAAACTAGTGATGATATTCAAGCCTTATATGTTGAAAGTCCTTAAGATACCATAAACTGTTATAGAAAACCAGAAAGCTGTGATTAGTGTGTTGGTGTGTGTGTGTGTTTGTATGTAGATTCCCCTCCACATTTTTTAAAGCCTGAGTGAGGTAGGCAACTGTGAGGAAAGACCAAAATAAGCACTATCTATTTCAGTGTTTCTCAACCTTGATGCCTTTAAGTCCTGTGGACTTCAACTTCCAGAATTGGGAGTGGGGAATTCTGGGAGTTGAAGTCCACAGGACTTAAAGTCGCCAAGGTTGAGAAACACTGATATAATTGAAGATAATTACCTTTTATTTCTTATTTATTAAAAAAGTATCAAAAATGAAGAACAGTTCAGTTGGTACTTAAATAGAAAGCACTTGCTACTGTTCTGTACTGTGCCTCGTCTGTCTATCTTTGATATCCCCCAAAATGTAAAGGAACGAAATGACTCTATATAGCAAACTGTTATTTTGTGAAGAGGAGAACATAAAAGGAACTGCTTGCATTTATTATTTTTATTTACAACAGAATGCATATTCCATCCTCATTTGCAAGAATGGTTCAGGTTCTGTAAAAATATACTGCCAAAAAAGAGTACAATCCTCATGTACCATCTCATGTACCAACTGATGCTTCAAGGTAACTTTTAAAGGCATACCCAAGAATTAATTGTTGCAATAGTCTAACCTCAGTATGATGATGGTGTGAGTAATTAAGATCTCCTGCTCCAGAAAAACGTCTGCTGAACCTGAACAAAGGCTCTCCTGACCTTCAGCTGCTGCTCAACAAGGAGCTCTAAGCCCCCTGATCTTAGTCCTGAACAATACAAGTCAAGCTAGACCTTTCATAAGATTCTATGTTTAGTTACTATGCAGGACTCTTCACTGGCTCCCTGTTTGAGCCAGAACACAATTAAAATTAGGGGAGGGGGGGAATCAACTGATGTTGTGATCCCTGTGTTGAAGCAGTTGCCTACAAGAAGATTGTCCCACTCATATTTGCCCAACTGGTCACTTTAAATAGAGTGGCTGGATGAAATTCAGCAGATGCAGTAAAAGTAGAGAAATACAAATTCTAACTGCTCTTATACCCTCATTATAGGTCCAAATACAAGTTCAGAACTATGTTCCATCAACCTCACTCCTTGTCTTCTACCATCATTGTTGTAGGAGTTGCTTTTGCTTATTCATATCCTGGGGCTTTAGTAAACCAAAGAGTTTGGTGTATGAGTATTATTTGAGGACTTGTCCAGAACTCAATATGGTGTGTAGTGGAATCATTGCTGTACCCACTGAAAACCAGACGAGTCCACCAGACATCTGAGGAAGCCCATCCTAAGTGATCCTCCATTCTGGCAAATGTGTTGCCAGGATGACTAGGAAGTAACCCAACTGTAGTGAAGAATTTATTGCAATGTCCTCCATCTTCAGATCACATGCCATCTGCTCCAATGTAAAGACTATCTGATCATTCAAATAATTAGATCAGATATCAAGAGACAAACCATGGTTTCTGTGAAGAATGTTAAATGCTAAAACAATTGGGAGGGACCTTGCAGGTCATCTAGCCCAACCCCCTGCCCAAGCAGGAGATCCTACATCTGCCTCTACCTAGGATCGAACTCACAACCTCCTGCTTGTGAGGCCAGAGCTCCATCTTTAGTTTATTCTCTCCCAGTAACCCTATTTTTTATCTCTGCCTGTTATTAATATAAGTATAATCTTTATTGTCATTGTACTTAAATACGAATATTGTATACAACGAATAATATAAGCAGCCTCTTTCCCATACTTAAAATTCCTGTACTTTCCTCCACAATTAAAGCATCATTCCAGCAGGATATTTTCCCTCCTCGTTCACCGACTGCTGAATAAATTGATTCATCAGCTAACACTACGCCCTCCTCTTCCTGAACCTGCCTGATCTCCTGAAACTTAACATTCCTCTTTACTTTCTCTCTCTCTCACTAGGACCTTGACAAGCTAGACATAAACTATTTCTAGTATTTCCACTTCATTCTCAACAGTTGCTTGAATGATATCTATTGAATGGACAGCAGGGTATACGCTATTACATTTATTTTTATTTATTTTATTTTATTAAATTTATACCCCGCCCTTCTCCAAAAGGACCCAGGGCGGCGCACAGGAATTTAAAAATACATACAAAATCAAGTAAAAAATTTAAAAAACTTATTTAATAACCATCCTGCGCTAAAACCAAATTAAAATCCCCAAAATTTAAAACTGTCTAAAATAGTCATTGTGGAGGCTACGCTAGGCCGGCTAGATGAAACAGGTGTGTCTTTAGACACTGGCGGAAGAGGCGGAGGTCGGAGATGATGCGAAGATCAGGGGATAGGTCGTTCCAAAGGGCAGGGCCCGCCACAGAGAAGGCTCTTCCCCTGGGTGTCGCCAGTCGGCATTGTCCGGCCGACGGCACCCTGAGAAGGCCCTCTCTGTGGGAGCGTATCGGTCTAAGGGATGTATGGGGCAGGAGACGGTCTTGCATGTAACTAGGTCCCGAGCCATGGAGTGCTTTAAAGATGGTCATCAAAACCTTGAAGCACACCCAAAAGACCACAGGAAGCCAGTGCAGCTCGCGCAGGATTGGTGTTATATGGGAGTGTCTAGGCGCTCCCGTAATCACCTGTGCGGCTGCGTTCTGGACTAACTGTAGCTTTCGAGTGCACCTCAAGGTATCGTTGGGGTGGTCTGGGGTGGATATGTACAGCTGAGTATCATCAGCGTACAGATGATATCCCACCCCAAAACCACGGATGATCTCACCCAGTGGCTTCATATATGTGTTGAATAGTAGGGGCGAGAGGACCGACCCCTGAGGAACCCCACATAGGAGGGGTCTCGAGGCCGACCTCTGCCCCCCTGTCAACACATATTGCGACCGACCAGAGAGGTAGGACGAGAACCACTGCAAAACAGTCCCTCCCAGCCCCAACCCCACCAGTCGGTGCAATAGGATACCATGGTCGATGGTATCAAAAGCCGCTGAGAGGTCTAACAGGACTAGGATAGAGGAATATCCTCTATCCTGCGCCTTCCAGAGATCATGAACCAACGTGACCAATGCCGTCTTGGTGCTGTGACCGGGTCGGAAGCCGGACTGGCGCGGGTCTAGATAATCATAAACATAGATAAACATAGTCTGCAGAAGCAATAGTGGGATGGCAAATAATGTTTTTGGTTAGCACTAGCATTCGTCCATCTCCAATGGAAAGAAAGCAGTTGCTCTTCTCACTCAGCAATTTCATATCATCATAGTTATATCCCACCTTTATTCTGTCTAATCCAAAGCAGCATACATAATCTTCCTGCCTCCCAGTTCCCCACTATCACAGTCCTGCGAGGTGGAATGGACTGAAAGAGAATGACTGGCTCAAAATCACTCAGCCACAGCTTACCTGCTTAGAACTCATGGTTTCTCAGCTGGTAGTCCAGCATCTTGGCCTAAACCATGCAAGACATCTATCTCACTGATGCCTCTTTCATCCCACTAATATAACATCCAGAAACACTTTATTGACCTTACACTCTCCCCAGTTAGGTTTTTACCCTTTCTTCCTACTTTCTCAACCTTATTTCTCATTCCTACTTCTTCACATTCCTCCTTTCCGAATCTGTCTTCTCTTTCCTCCATCTTCATGTTTCTTGTCTCTATAGGCTTTTGGTATCTGTCTAAAACTAAAAAAATAATGATTCTAAAGTTCTTTAGAAATGCAGTTATAATAATTCTGACAACTGCACTATTTTCCATCCTGGACCCAAACATCTCAGGACATATAACTACAGAGACTTTTGTTTTCTTTCAAATTGTCTTCTAATGAGTTGGTGGGATGGAGGGACTTTTCACTGATAACTGAGAAGCTTGCTGCTGATTGTTTATACAATAGTCTCTTAAAGCTGGCTGGAGAAGTCTGGGAGCTGAAGTCCTTCAGACTTAAAGTTGCAAAGGTTGGTGTTACTTAAGGTGTTACTCTTATCAGTCTGGGAACCAACATTGCAGTTGTCCTTCTTGCCTTTCTCCACACTCTTCTTCTCCATATTCATTTCTCCCAGTCTACTT
Source organism: Rhabdophis nuchalis (assembly GCA_039707465.1). Lineage (NCBI taxonomy): Eukaryota > Metazoa > Chordata > Lepidosauria > Squamata > Natricidae > Rhabdophis > Rhabdophis nuchalis. The sequence goes on along the minus strand of CM077648.1, from coordinate 91,600,881 downwards.
ATTTTCCAGTTTCTCTGTTTCTTTCTTTCTCTACCATTTCCAATTCCCAGCTTTTCAACTTCAGAAGTCAATGAAAATTTCAGAGTTATAAAGCTCACAGTCAGGAAGACTTAATGTTTTTCCCCCTTGTTATCCTTTTCTTAAATTGTAAGTGGAAGGAATTCTGTGACTGACTTAATGTATTGAGCTCTAGGGTGGTGCTGCCCTTTGGGCAACATGATGAAAAAAAAACCAGTAATGAAGATTATTGTCTGTTATTGTTCCCAAGAATCTATTGACTGCATTCATGCTAAAATGATTTATGGCCATTGTGATTCTGTTTCATTTAGTTTAATAAAGTTGTAATTACTCAAACCCAGTAGAAAGTTATTGGACTAATGACTTTAGATGGAAGTAGTCAAATTCCTATTACAGGTGCTGAAGACTTGAGAGGAAACTGTCAGTTGCCTAGACCACTCATTAGAGAGAAGTTGGCTATTTTACAGTCAATACATTTCAGGAGATTGTGTCATCCAGATTTAAGATACAGCATAGCTAATGATTCTGCCAGGTCAAGCAGTAAGAGCAGCTTGGCATGCAAAAAATGTTCTTACTAAGATGCCCATCTAAATGCAGATAAACATTGGTAGCATCAGACTGTTGAAACTAGGTCAACAGAGGGACCATAAATACAGATTGAGCTGCAAAATGGGAGTACGATGAAGCACAATCACTTTTTGTTGTACATGATCTACACAAGTCCACTCAGTTCATATTCCCAACCTGCCAAACTGGTTGCTAAGCACAGTTAACTCTTTAGAAGCAATTTCTATTATGGTTTTGCTGCAAACCTACCAGAAGTAGGTCAGTGATGTTGTGATAGATCTGGATGGAGCAGTGTTTGTGTCCAATTTGTACCACATTATTCAAAGCCCTTCAAAGAAAATGTCCAAACTGGTGAACAAAATGGTTCAATAGGTATAAAGGTAAAATGCACACTGCACGCTGGTGGAAATAAATCAGTCAATCCAAATTTCATATCAAGAATGCTGTATGCTAAATTAGGAAAGGTTTCTTTTAAATGAACTGTTTTGTGAAAAATAGGATGTTAATGACACACACACACACACACACACACACACACACACCCCAGAATGCATATTCTGCCTAAATTGTATGATTCCAGGTGGCTTACAATATATGAGATAAAATGAAATTATATTAACATACACATAAATGACATGTGTCACTTTCTCTCTCTTTCTCCCTCCCTCTCATCACTCATAGGTATACATGCATACACTGCATTGTTGAGGAAATCATTGAAGCCCTGGCAACAGTATCTCACACCCTTGTCACATCTTGTATAGATTATTTCAGTGGGTTCTGTGTCATGTGGCTGCCTTAGAAGATTACTTGAAGCTGCAATTCATACAATATACAACACCCTTCTTGGTGGACTCTGGCTTATACTAGCAGACTTCCAAGTGCATTTCATTGCTGGTTTTCACTTTTATATGATTTGGCATCTGGGAATCTGCTAGCTCGTTTGTTTTATATAGAATTTACCATACATCTACCATACATATCCTGGTTGGAAATGCTGAAGGTTCTTCTCTGGCAAGATGCAGTGGAAATGTAGAAATCTTGATAATTTCATACTTTTCTATCCCTCAAAGATTTGCTGCCCTTTTTCTGATATTTTGAAAGATTGTTAAAAAACTATGCTATTCAGAAGGGCCTTTGAGTAGAAGACAATTGACTGCTGGTGTGATTAATAATAACAATGCTTTTATTTTTTTGCCTTTAAACATATTTATTGCTATTGTATGGTTGTTACTGGTTTTAAATTGTACATCACCATGGGTCCTTCAGGGAGATAGTAGTATAGGAATGTGGCAAATAAATTGCTTAGACAAGACCTAGAGAGTTTAACTGGAATCCTGTTTGATGTTGTGCACAAAAAAATTCTTTTGAATCTCAGACTTAGTTTGGAGCAAAATCCTCTTTTAATCAACCGAAGAAAGAAGGAAGAAAGGGGTTTGACCCCTTTTTAATGTGAAAAGGAACAAAGCAGAGAACATGGCTAGGGATTATAAAATTATGCACAATGTGGAGCAAACAAGGCTGTTTGCTCTTTCTCTCCCACAGCTTCCAATTCAGAAGCCCCTGATTAGCAGGAGGTTATTAGGACTGTGCAGCGCTTTGGATTTAAAGGCACAAGGTGCTTCAGAGAATGCGCAAAGAGCCTGGATGTAGCATCTGCCTGAAACTCCTTAAAATATTTGGTTTAAGGAATTGCAGCAGGTACTCCATTTGCTCCAATTTAGGCTCTGAAACACCTCTGAATTCAGCAAATGGCACAGCTCTACTATTGATTGGAAGCCACCCTTAGAAAGAGTGGTAATGGAATCTATCTTGCATAGTTTTGAAAGGTGAAATTGATCTGTGAAGAGGCCGTCAGTGACTATTAGCCACGATGGCTAACTGAAACTAGATTTTAAAGAATATGGTTGTGTTTGTATAATGTATTATATATTTTTGTTTTGTGTACCTGTGGCAGTGGTGGGATTCAAATGATTTAACAACCGGTTCTCTAATGACCAGCTTGGTAGGTATGGCTCGGTGGTCATGTGACTGGGTGGGCATGGTCAATTCAACATCACTCAGGTCGATGGGCGCTTTGCCTTAGCTGTTACAATGTCATAAGGGTTAACCGGAGGGGCAGTTTCTGTAAGTCAGGCAACAAAGATGAGGCTAGAAACAACATCAGAATGTTTCCTTCCTGCCTTCCTTACAGGATTAGCCCTCTAAACAAAATGAGATTTCTTCCAACAATTGGTTCTCTGAATTGCTTAGAAAGTTACCAACCGGTTCTCCCGAATAGGTGCGAACCGGCTGAATCCCACCATTGATCTGTGGTAAGATCCAGCGGCTCCCGTAGCATGCGATATGCATGCGATATGCATCCTCGCACACATCACTCCCCTGTGACTCCCAGCTGCTCAGCAGAGGTCGTGCAGGGGTTACACGCGTGTGAGCAATTGGCCCAGTTGCTTCAAAAAGAGGTAAGGAATGTGGGTTGGCAGGCGGGTAGGCCAAACGAGCCACTGTACCAGTATGGTGGCCACTGCTCCCGGCTAATACTGCCCGGAACCCACCACTGGTATGAGCCCAAATTATTGTGCATTCTTCAAACTATACTAGTGTGGTATTCACTCAGTATGTCTATAATGATATGTGGGAATGAATTTCTAGAGATAGGGGAAGATCCACAGCCAGGGGAACTGCTGGTCAGTCAAGAAACAGCTTAGGCCACAAAAGGTTTGGCAAACATCTCAGAATGGACCCTCCCTAGTTTCTTGGGCTGTAAAGAAATGGGGGAGAAATCTACTTTCAGACTTGCAAGAGCCTATTAATGTAACCTTACAATACAGTAGAATTAGCCCATCTGGTCATGCTTCCTATCTGGTCTACCTGATAAGGCTGTACAAAAGGGGTGTCAAACTCATGTCGTCACAGCATTGTCACATGATGAATTGGGACTTTCCCCCCTTCATTGAACCAGGTGTGGGTGTGACCAGCTTATGATGTTAAAAATGGCTGAATTGCAATTGCAGTTTTGTGATGTGAGAAGTTGATTAGCAATTTCCAGGAAGTGTCTAGTTGCATTTATTGCAGCTTAAGTCATGCAACCAGTTATTGGCATACAGTATCAATTACTTTTTCATACTTTTTCATATATACCAGCTGGCACCATTTGGAACATTATGCCCCTCAAGGTGAGATCCATCCCCATCCTCTGGGACTTCCACAGGGGCTTGAAAATCTGCCACTGCCTATGTGTGTCTGCCAATGCAGGCATCCATTTTGGAGGTGGCTAGTAGATTAGAAGATCCTACCTGCATTTTTATCTGTCATATTAATTGTACTGTTTTTAAACTTTCAATGCCCAATATTATAATATTTTTAACCTTTTAATTGTTTCATACAGTTATTTATGGCATTGTAAACTGCCCAAAGTCACTTAATAGTCAGATGGGTGGCAGATAAGTTTAATAAATACATACATGCATACTTGCTCATATGTTGGTAGACTATTAAATAAATTGAAGTAGTAAAATTTAGTGTCATTTTCACTCGGATTTCCCTTCATAGTGACAGTTCAAAACATATGAATGAGAATAAATACCAAAGATTTAAGTGTCCAAGTTTCAAAGAAAATTGACAGGTAGTTCAGATCAGGGAACAGACTCCATAAGGGCTTATTGGAACTCTGTTGTTGAAAGTGTAACAACAGAATTTTGAAAGCCCGACACAGATCTAAAGAGCATAAATGCGAGGCAATCTTGAGTTTATCACAGCCTTCTCTCTTTCAAGGCTAAGATATTGTTTACATAATAGCTCTTGAATGTCTTCTTCAGGTCTACCTCCATATCTTTACAAAACCCATGTATTCTGAAAATCCAAAGTTGGAAAAAAGCTTTCCTGTTTTGTGCACATCCTTATTATGTCAATCTTCTTACTATTGTTGCTTATAGTCTGAGTGAGAGGAAATGTTGCTGGAATGCTAAATGAAAGCTGTTTTTCTTTAAAAGGAGAGGCATCAGTGATGATTTAAAAGGCTTCAGTGATACCAATTTTATGTATAGTACTGTATGTGTATGTTAAGGATAAGACGACTCCACAGCATTAATATCTCCACATATTTCTGTTCCTTGTCAGAATTCTAAGGATATCCTTAATACCAGGGGTCTCCAAACCTTTGCAACTTTAAGTCTGAAGGACTTCAGCTCCCAGAATTCTCCAGCCAGCAAAGGAATTCTCCAGCCAGCAAAGGAATTCTGGGAGCTGAAGTCCTTCAGACTTAAAGTTGCAAAGGTTGAAGACCCCTGCTTAATACCATCGATCTCCCTGTAGAGCAGGGCTGTCAAACTCACAGCCTGTGGGCCGAATGCATCATGCGCTGGTCATGCCCATGTCTGGTTTAGTGAAGGGGAAATAAGTCCCGATACGTTACGTGACGTCATGGGTTTGACACCCCTGCTGTAAAGAGTGGAGACACCTCTTTATTTCCTCTTTCTTTCCAGTCCCAGCATAGGCTTGATCTTTGGTATCATATATACAAGCGGCCTTGTTAAATCAGGCCAAGGGAGCCTCTGAAACCCAGTGTTTTTCAAACTTGGCCCTTTAAAGAAGAGTTCAACTCCAGAAGTCCATTTCTATTAAAAGGGCCAAGGCTGAGAAATGCTGCTCTAACATTCTTTATAGGTGTACTTAGTTCAATAAGTGTTGAATTTCAAAAATAGTTTTGAACTATTTGCAGTTCAAAATTACGACACAGATCTAAGCGGGGGATGTCACTACAGCTTGACCAAATTAAAAAAAAATAAAAAATTACGACACAGATTTGAAATTCTGATGTCTGCCCGCCCTCTCCCCGGTGTTACATTTTTGGCACTCAGCAACTGGCTTGCATTTAGGATTGTTTGCAACACCCCACAGTCATCTGACTATGCTTTATGTTTTTGCCAGAAACCAGTATTTACCTCAGAATTCTGGCAAAAACTGCCCAATATTGAACAGTGCTTTGCTTAATGAGCTTTACGTTGACGTAACCATCACTGCAAATATGTAAAATTGGGTCTGGTCATGTGGTTATCCGCTTTATCATATTCATGAGTTACAACCAAAATTGTGCGCTCGATTACAGTTGTAAGTCCAGGACTACCTGTAACTTATGGTGGACAGTTCAAAACTGTCCACCAACTGGTGGATGATAGCTTTTTTCGTGTTGTTGCTCCTCACCATCTGATATTTAAAGTAAGTCGTAATTTAGAAGACAGTAAAAGGCTATCAATAATCTGGTCCTTCATGATTTTGTCTAGCTCTCTTTTAAAGTTACAGCTAGTCCTCAACATACAACTACAATTGAGCCAAAATTTATGTTGCTAAATGAAAAATTTGTTAAGTGAGTTTTATGATTTTTCTTCCCACATTTGTTAAATGAATCACTGCCATTATTAAGTTAGGATCATTGTTGTTAAGTGAATCTGGTTTCCCCATTATTATTATTTTTAAAGTCTTACAGACTTTTATTTTTTTTTTTTTGACATAAACACAGATAATACAAACTTCACAGAAACAAAAAAAAAAACAATATTGATAAGCCATTTTTCCTTACAGACTATCAGTTTTTAAGAATGTATCGATTTATCACAGGTTTCTATAATGTTCTTCAAAATTTGTCACTTATTTTTCATGTCAATTATTACAATTCTTATATCTCAACCCTAATCTTACTAGTTGTTTTAACATCCTTTATGTAAGGCATAATTATATAATGGCATTCTATTTATAAAATCAACCGAAAGAGAGAAAAATAGAACAATAACAACAAATAGTTAAATTTAAATAAATTTAGAAAGGAATAGTCCACTCTAAATAATGTCCTATAAAGGATATTCTAACCGGGTATTCATAAATTCTGTGCCTCTCTGAAATAGTTATTATTCATCAGTAATCTCATTTTATAAATTTTAAACCTAAACAATTTATCATGTACAGTAGCTTAATATCAATATCCACAGTTCTTATCAAGTATTTTAACATCAATCTATTTCTTCTTTAATAATATCTTTAAAGCCTGGCTAGCTATTAATATCCCTTATTTAATCCCATTATATCAATATAAATTCCATAATAATGTAATATATAACAATCTAGAATTTGATAGGTAGTTGTTAATTAATTAACTGGCTTCCCCGTTGACTTTTCTTGTCAGAGGGTCGTAATAGGTGATCACATGATTCTGGGACACTGCAACTATCATAACTATGAGTCCGTTGTCAAGCATCTGAATGTAAATCACATGATTATGAGGATGCTGCAAAAGTCATACATGTGAAAAATGATCATGTTACTTTTTGGAGTGACATGATCATTGTAACTTCAAATGGTCACTAAGCAAACTGTTGTAAGTCAAGAATTACCTGTATTCAAATAACTGACCATGATATCATAACAGTAGTGAATTCCATGATGCATTGTGTAAAGCAGGGGTCTCCAACCTTTGCAACTTTAAGTCTGAAGGACTTCAGCTCCCAGAATTCTCCAGCCAGCTTTGCTGGCTGGAGAAGTCTGGGAGCTGAAGTCCTTCAGACTTAAAGTTGCAAAGGTTGGAGACCCCTGGTGTAAAGAAACAATTCCTTTTATACTTTCTGAATCGCCTGGCATTTCATTTTAATTGATGCAGGAGATGGGAGCTGATTCAAAGATATGAATTGACTGAATCAATAGAGCATCCAGGCAGCCTGCCCCCCAAATGGTTCTTAATATCTATCCCTTACCTATCATTTTAATTCCTGTTCCAAATATATTTCTAGGGTCTTTCTAACCATCAACTATTTCCTTGGGCTACTGAAACACAATCATAGCTATTGTGTTTTTATTAGAACTTAAAAAACCCAATACTGCCTCAGGTTATATACAATAATCTTTCTAGACTTATAGAAATCTTTGTTCTCTAGAATTGCAAAGCAGGAAGCAATCCTTGACAGATTGCTTCCTCCAAACCTCAGTACACCATTTTATTTATTTGGACATTTTATAGTTATATTTTATTACAAGATCAAAATAATAATAAAATAGCAAAGCATTGTTAAAAGTGAACAATAAAATAAAATAAAACAAAACAGTGAAGGAGCACCATAAAACAATATCAAGTAAAAAATACCAAAGCAAAACAGACTGAGAAACCTTGTTCTGCAAGGTTATTCCATGGCTTTGGTAACACCTGATAGCTAAAAGACAAATCTCTTGTGATCCTGATGTCAACTTTTTTTGGGGCGGAAAAAACAATGGGGAGAACATTCTAAAGGCAAGGAAATAATTATTACATTGGGAGCTTTTAGAACTTTAAAGATGAATTGTATAAACTATTTAAGTGATGAACACTACTTTTCTTTTGTAAAATTCCCATCCCATCCCCAAGCGTTATAAGGGCCTCACGGATAAGTTACTCCTGAGATACTCCCAAGTTTCAAATATTAAACTTATATTCCCAATTCTTGGTCCTTAAGTGACAATTTTCAACAGCAGAGTAGAAGTTTATTTATTTATTTAGCAGAGTAAGACTGGTTTCTAAGGACAGCCGAAAACAGTTGGGGGTTTTACATTTGAACCTCTTAAAGGCTAACACAAGCATTTGAACCTGGAAAAACTGAAAGCTAACAAAATTGGCACAAAAATATTCCAAACATTACTAGATTTTCTCAATCAGGGGCCTTCCTTATACATATGTTGGATTAGACCTCTTATTTCTGTTATTTATCCTATATAACCGTGATGGCGAACCTATGGCACGGGTGCCACAGGTGGCACGCGGAACCATTTCTTAGGGCACGCAAGGCGTTGCCCTGTCAGCTGCAGTGCGCATGTGTGTGGTGGCCAGCTGATTTAGGCCTTCTTTTGAGGCCATTTTTTGCCCTCTGGAGGCTTCAGGGAAGTTCCTGAAGCCTCTGCAGGTGGTGGGGGAGGCTGTTTTCACCCTCCCCAGGCTAGAAAGCCTCTGGAGCCTGGGGAGGGTGAAAAAAGCACGCCAAAAGCAGGGAGTCGCCCGCGCACGACCCCCCTGCGTTCCCCCTGCTTTTGGCACGCGAGCCCAAAAAGGTTAGCCATCACTGCTATATAATTTAGATTCAAAATACACACCATATTATAAACATGGGGTATAAATCAAACCACGGACGCGGTGGCTCAATGACTAAGATGCTGAGCTTATCGATCAGAAAGGTCGATGGTTCGAATCCCTAGTGCCGCATAACCGAGTGAGCTCCCGTTACTTGTCCCAGCTTCTGCCAACCTAGTAGTTTCAAAGCTGGTGAAAATGCAAGTAGAAAAATAGGGACCACTTTGGTGGGAAGGTAACAGTGTTCTGTGCGTTTAGTCATGCCGGCTTCATGACCACAGAGACGTCTTCGAACAGCGCTGGCTCTTCGGCTTTGAAAGGGAGATGAGTACCACCCCGTGGAGTCGGAACGACTAGCACATATGTGCGAGGGGAACCTTTACCTTTTCTAAATCAAACCAACTAACTAGGGCCGTGATGGCAAACCTATGGCATGCGTGCCACAGGTGGCACGCGGAGCCATTTCTGAGGGCACGCGAGGTGTTGCTCTGTCAGCTCCAGCACCCATGCACATGCTGGCCAGCTGATTTTCGGCCTTGATTTTCAGCAGTTTTTTGTCATCTCGAGGCTTCAGGAAAGCCTCCTGAAGCTTCCAGAAAGTGAAAAATTGACTTACTGGGCCCACCTGAAGTTGGAAAATGGGCGGTTTCTGGCCTCTGGAAGGTGGGCATTTTCGCCCTCCCTAGACTCCAAGAAAGTTGTGCATGCATGTGTGGGGCAGCAGGGCGGGGTGTCACGTACACATGCACAGTGGGCATGGCATGGGGGGATTAAATTATGGGGGTGGGCACCCGAGTGCGTGCAATAGTGCGCATGTGCCTGCTTTTGGCACCCAAGGCAAAAAAGGTTCGCCATCACTGAACTAGGGATTCTGGTAGTCCACACCAGGCTAAGCAGACCTGGCAAGCTTGAAGGCAGCCCAACGTTGCCTTGCAAAACATTTGGAGAGGGAGACCGGAAGTCCATCTTGGCCACAACTGAACCCAGAGCGAAAGGGGCTCCCCCTCAGTTGCTCCTCAAAGAGGTTCCGACGTCTGGGGGGTCGTGGGGGGGACTGAAGATAGGTTCTCCTTGCCTGACCTCCTCAAATCATCGTCAGTAAATGTAGGTTCCCCCTAAGAAAAGTAGCGCCACTATTATAAGGACGAGCTCTCCTCGTCGTCGTCCCCCCCCCCCTGCGCGTTGCGTTTCTTGCGTTTTGCTGCTGCTGCTGCTGCTGCTGCTGCTGCTTCCACGGAGCGCCCGCGCTATCCGCCTCTCCCGAACAGAGTGCCTGACCCGAGGGAAGGGAGGACGCGGGCGAGAGGAGAGAGAGAGAGAGAGAGAGAGAACCCGCACGCCGAGCCGCTTTTCCACCTTCCCAGCCAAAGTTCGCCCCTCGGCTCCCGCACCCCGCCCTCTCCGGCTGGCTGGCTGGCTCTCCTCGCAGGGAGGCAGCTTCACTTTGCCTTGCGCCCCCCTCCTCTCCCCTGAGCGTCGCCCACTGGATTCTAGCCCCCGTCCCCCGCCTCCCCCCCTCCAGCCCCACCCGCTCGGAAGAGTGAGAGTTCGCTCCGGCTCCGGATCCTCCGACTCCAACCTGGCCGCTTAACATGCATTGCCCCTTTCAAGCGGCTCCTGCTCCGTCTCCGCGCTCGCGGCTCGCGGCTATGGATCTACCACCGCTGTCTGCTTCCTGCCTGCCTCTTCTCCACTCCCCGGCGCGCGGCCGCTCCTCGTCGTTTTCTTAGGGGTGGGGGGGTGGGGGGGGAGGCACCTTTGCGGTGTGGTGTGCGCGTGAATGGGTGGCCCTTTTTCACCCGGATCGGCCACTTTCCAAGCCACCTTCTTTGAGAAACTTCTCTGACCTGGACTTCTTCCCCTCCTCCCCCCCTCCAACCCCTCCCGGGAGATTTCTCTTCCATGCAAAGGTAGGTGGAAATAGAACGCACACCTAGTGAGCCCCCCTCGATGCCCCGCGGGGCTTCTTTAAGGGGTTGGGGGACCCTGGTGCCACTTCACCATTCCCCCCCAACACCTGTTCCTCCTTGGAGGGGAAGAGCGGAGGGGAGGGGAGGGGAGGGGACGCTTAATATGCTAGGGATACCTGAACGGTTTTCAAAAGAAAGTTGTTCTCATTTGCCTCAGCCTCCTTTAAAAAAAAAAAAACACCTCCCAAGTAAAATTGAATGATGTCGGAATGGGCCACATATCTCAAGGTAGCTACAGAAACGGTGTGAGAAGTGGGGTGGGGGTGGGAGGTAGGAGATAACCCGCTTCATGCGTGTTGACGTGATGGAAGATGGTATCGCAACTACGAACAGTCCAAGGACGCGATTTCTGACACGGGTGCTTTTCTGCTTTGGGAGGGTGGGCAAAAGAGGTTACGAAATCCCTTCCCAAGCAGAGATTCTCTTCCCTTTATAACTTTTGGGATTTACACAGCTCCTTGTTAAAAACGTTTGGTTTAACTATGTTCCTTTGGTGCTCTTTCTCTTTAGATCTGTGTTTGTTTGATTATTTATTTTTGGATCATGCAGTTGTTATTTTCTAGTCAGTGCCATAGTTCAAAGTACCCCAGAGATAATAAATGTTGGGGTGCCTGATGTAAGAAACGAATTGATGATATTTGCAGAAATTAATTGGTATTATTTATCAGAAAAAAAGGTTTCTCTAAGACCCTCTAAAGTTAAGTGCGGGGGTGAGGAGGAGCAACGGTTGTGTATTTATGGTGGCAAATGGTTAGCTTTTCTCTCTTCCTCCAGCCTGGCTCCCTTTTGGTTGTGTATTATTTTGTAACAATCAAGCAAATTCAATTTTGTTTTGTTTGTCATGGCTGCAGCAGACAGATGAGAAGTAGCCAGAGCTTTAGGAAAATAATGATTTCAATAAAAAAAGTCATACATGGGAAATGAAAACAACAAGAAGAAACCCCTCAGCTTGTCTTGTTTTTTCTCCAAGGCAGGAGGTGATTGATGAGAGAGGGGATCATTCGGCTTCTGTGCAGGGCTTGAGTTTTCCTCCTATTGTTTTACTGTGAGAGTTACCTTGTGTTAGAGTAAGCTCTCCAGAATTTTGGACAGCAATTATTTGCTTTCTCATAAGCATTATGTGGAAGGTGGCAGTGGGGGGGGGGAGAGTTTACTCTCCTAAATCTCTCCCCCCCATATCCCATTTCATCTCCTTGTTGAGATTTTGCCCTTATTCTGCCAGAGATAGATTCCTATTGCAACTTTTAAAGTTGCAAACAACAAGGGTAGGGGAAACCTTCTGACTCCCCCTTCCCCCAGTTGTTTTGGATTACCACATCCATCATCCTAAGGTAGCAAATTTGCCTTTGATCAGTCCAAAAGGAGAAGAGCTTTTCCTATGGACATCTCGCCAAGACAAGGAACAGGTTAGAGAAGACTCCAGGGGCATTATGAGTAGGCAATTCTTTATTTCCTTGATGTGAAGCAAACAAAAAGGAAAGCTATGTCAGTCTGGCACAAGCCTATCCAAAGGTCATCTTTGGCGAGGAAGGTGCAGAGGGGCGAGGAAGGTGCAGGGGCAACTCGTGTTAGTGGCACATGTACACTCATCCTTGGGCACCTGCTTAGCCTGAGAAGAGATGTCACGTCATCCTGTTTTAGAAAGGGTGTAGTAATTATCCAGTCACTGCTGGCACTGTGTGTGTATTGCTAGTATTGGAAAGGTGACGTTTCTGTGCTTCTATCAAGCATTTGCCTGAGACACAGAAGAAACAAACACCTGTCGCGTCCAATTGGGTCACATAACCGCCATTTGCAAGAGTGGGAGGCCCCACTGATGACTTCTCCTAAAGGCTCACGGTGTGTGGCTATGGCTGAAAGGGCTTGCAGATCTTGCTGCCTTGAGCGTTTCCACTCTTCCTATTTCAATTTTCACTCTCCTACGCAGGCGTGCAATAGTTTCGTGGCACTAGCACTGGGGGAGCTTTGTGCTGGTTGGGTTCCTGGCAGGTTAGAATCTAATGCAGTTCATATTTTTGATTCAAAGTAGCTGAGACATGAAAAGAAGGAGATCAAGCCCGAGGGACGCCGATGACATTTGTGTTCCCATCCTTCTTGTGGCAAGGGTTCATTTGATTTCCTCCAAGGAGTTTAGCTGGAATGAAAGGGCTAGCCGTGTTCTGGCCAGGATGCTAGGCCTGGAGGTTGAGCAGGTCACGGTGCCACTTCAGCTTCACAGCTGATTGGGGACTGGAAGTGGACTTTCTCAGCCTAATTCAGCACCATTCCACACTGCTTTGTTGCAGCCTACGTTGTTTGTTCTTTAAAATATTACTCACTATTGAATTATTTCATTTTTGAAGAGTTTATTTTTCATGCCTTGTTTCTGTGACTTCAACAACGTAACTGTGGTTTACAGCCCAAATAGATGGGAAGAAGGAGTCCCACCCCCTAAAGGTAAACACATTACACATCTCTCTTTTTCAACTGCCTAAATGCCAGGTAAATGACTTAGGGCTAGCAACTGCATACGTATGTAGCTATAGGCAGAAAAGCTGCGAACAGGAAAACACTACTGATACAGCACCAGAGGGACAAAATGTAGAAATACACACATTCCCTTAAATGTAGGATTTTTCAAGTGCTAAGCAGTACACTTTAGCTTCTTCCAATTTGGTGCCTGCCTGCTGTGTTGGGACCACAGCTTCTAGGATTCCCAGCTATCGTTAGCATAGGGGCCCATCCCTACAGAGAGTATGTTTTTAAAACTTGCAGTCTTTTTGTTGTTTTCTTTCCACAGTAACATTTCGTCCTGAATTTTATTTGGGGGAAATTTCCATCCAAACCCAGCTCTGAGGCCCTTGTGTGATATGGGCATCAATAAGAATGAGATAGAATGAGATAGAAGCAGTGTTGGTGGTTTACTAAACTGCAAGATATTTATTCAAATGTTGTGTAAAGGGAATTGGCAAAAAAGAGGGGTTTGAATATATGTGAGAGAAGTCACATATATGTGAAGCTGTATGTGTGTGCATTCTGGGCCAATGCCTGCTGCTTGTCAACTCTTCCATATCTTACTTGGTCAATGTACCTAAATACCTGGCTTTCACTTCCACTTGTTCTGACATTCCTGAGCACACTATGGCTCCCATCTTTAGTGCCATCTTTGCATTTTAATTCTGGCTGCTGCAGCGTGTCTCAGTGAATTCAGACTGGAAAACTCTACCCAGTTTAGTATATCTTATTCTTGTGCTCCAGCTCATGCCTTTGTTCAGTGTCCTGTGTGAAAAGAAATAAAATTGGTCCAGCTGTAAGCACCGCCGACATCAGGAATCGTATGGAAGATGAACTTTTCAGCAGGGGGAAAACAGAGCTCTGGATCCTGATCACTAGGCAGAACAATGCAAATAATTTATTTGCTTTTATCTGAAATGCAGAAACATGGGTAGTTTCCCCCTGTTTATTACTTGTTGAAGGAAAAAAGCAAAAATATTAAAACTCTTTCCAGTGGCGTCATAGTTGTGGGAAAAGAGCAGAATTCATTAACCAGTTTCTGATTTGTCATAAAGTGAATCTTAAGAGTGCTCCGATAGTCTGAAACCTACTGTCAAATATTTTGCCTAGAGCTACACATAAGCCAGTGTGCTTTTCTATAAATCTTCCAGTTGAATGTTAAGAAAAAAGCTGAGGGGTCTCCTTGCTTTCAGGCAGAGAAAGAAAATCATATGTACTTTCTTAACTCTTTCTGCTCTTGATGACATATTGCTTAAATCTCACTAGCATTCACCCTACATTGAAAAGCATGTAGTCTGCAGTGAGCTGAAATCTCAGCTTGTGATTTTCCAAGTGTTTAATTGATGACTGCTTCATACGTGTGACCTTCTGATATTTCTTGATTTATAAATGAGTGCAAATAGATTTGATTTTCCTTAATTTATCTAATTCTGTGGAATAATTCCAATAGTTTTTAGTTTTTGTAGACGGTAACCTCTCTAAAATACTGGATATTTCTTAGGCCTGCTTGCAAATAGTATGTTTTATACAATGTAGTTAAGGAAAACCATAGTAAACATAGCAATCTCAACTGTATTTTAAAAGGTTCAATGTTCTTCATTGTCAGAAGAACCTATTTTGTGTGGTGTGCCCTTCAACTGTTGAAATTCCACTTTGTCACAAGGCCAGAGAGAAATGGCATGGCAGGCATTCTGCCTAGGGATGGACTAAATGCAAGCTGCAGGTAACAAGACAGTGGCAGACTTGTTAGCAACTGAAAATATGAGGGTGTTAGAGAGAGAACCTGGTCATTTCTCTCAGCAAAAAAACCTCCCAGAGGGAAGAGAAGATAATAGGTCTTTATATCATAGAGGAACATCAAAGTGGTCCCCTAGAATCAGCTGATTTCTCAGGCTTTGCAAATCATAGGCTGCTATGGAAACTGCCTGGCTGGTCTGAACTGCTGTATTCATCGCCTAGAATGTCTAATACAGAAAGGAGTCTGGTGCCTGATTTGAGTGCCCTTCCCCCCCCCCCCCCTTGGAAGTGCCTAACAGAGAACAGTTTCCTTCAAACTAGCCAGTAAGTTTGTACCTGAATTAAGACATCATCCAGTTCTTTCAGGATCCCAGGAGTGTGTCAACTGGTACTATCATCTGAGAGTATCAGAAGAGAGATCTGTCTGATGCTATCCAGCTGTAATCGTACAGGTTTTGAAAGTGATTGGAATTATAACTTCCTGGTAGAGGGTGGACTATCAGGTTCAAAAGGCTTGTTGAGCAGCTTGATTCCAAAGGCAGTGAATAGCGAAGAGGAGGTCGTCAGTATACATTCCTAGGATTTAGAATATGTATACGGTACTTTGTTTTTTTTAAAGGAAATATTAATGAATGGATTGTTACCTTATTTACCATGATTTATGGTTGCATGCATGCTGAAAACTGTCAAACACTCCAACAAAGTGGAGAAATAGCTTCTTCGAAATTGGGAGAAAATACTTGAAAACAGTGTTTATAAATAAAAAGCACAGGTTTTATTTTAGGGTATAATCTTTCTAGCACATGATTGACACAACTATTCTTAATACTGAAAAACAGTGATCAGAAAGTACAGACGGGGGAGAATTGAACATTTACTAAATAAGAACGTGGGGAAAATTGTGAGTAGTTGGAGAGCTCTTTAAAAGGCAAGAGAACCATGTGTCAAAATTGTGCCATAAGCAGGTTTGTATGAGTTATGGGATATTACAAGAAAAACAACAACGGAGGCCAGGTTAAGAAATAAAGCCAAGCTGGCATATTTATCTTGTTATTGCACAAAGAGCATATAAAGGATCTCAATTACAAGTTGGTCATAAATGCAGAATGGGCGTAAGTTATCTTCCTGTTCAACAAGGCCTTTATTTGGTTGAGAACTAGAATAGAGTTGGACTTGGGCTGGAGAGATCCAAATTCAAGTTCTCCTTACCCTTGCTCATAGAGTGACTATGGGTCCATTTCTCATTATCAGCCTATCCTATCCCACAGGGCTGTTTTCATAGGGAAGAATCCTTGTGGAGCAATCAAATAAGGTTAGAAAATTTCACCAGAGCAGGAAACAGATATACCTAGCAAGAGAATACAACAAGAATTCTTTGGCAATGAAGAATAGGTTTGGAAATCAAGTGAATCCTTGGAAAATATTGGGAACTCTGTTCATCAACTCTGATTCCCACAACAAAAAAAGTATTGAAAGAACACTGGGTGCCTACTTTCAAGAACATACAATACAATACAATACAATAGCAGAGTTGGAAGGGACCTTGTAGGTCTTCTAGTCCAACCCCCTGCATGGGCAGGAACCTTATACCATTTCAGACAAATGGCTGTCTAACATCTTTTTAAAGACTTCCAGGGTTGGGGCATTCACAACTGCTGGAGGCAAGCTGTTCCAGAGGTTAATTGTTCTTACTGTCAGGAAATTTCTCCTTAATTCTAAGTTGCTTCTCTCCTTGGTTAGTTTCCACCCATTGCTTCTTGTCCTGCCCCCAGGTGCCTTGGAGAAAAGTTTGACTCCCTCTTCTTTGTGGCACCCTCTGAGATATCGGAACACTGCTATCATGTCTCCCCTGGTCCTTCTCTTCATCAAACTAGACATACCCAGCTCCTGCAGCCGTTCTTCATATGTCTTAGTCTCCAGTCCTCTAATCATCTTGGTTGCTCTTCTCTGCACTCTTTCCAGAGTCTCCACGTCTTTTCTACATCGTGGCGACCAAAACTGTATGCAGTATTCCAAGTGTGGCCTTACCAAGGCACTATACAGTGGCATTAACACTTCACGTGATCTAGATTCTATCCCTCTGTTGATGCAGCCTAGAACTGTGTTGGCTTTTTTGGCAGCTGCTGCACACTGCTGGCTCATATTTAAATGGTTGTCCACTAGGATTCCAAGATCCCTCTCATAGTTGCTACTATTGAGCAAGGTACCACCTATACTGTACTTGTGCATTTGGTTTTTCTTGCCTATGTGTAGGACCTTACTTTTTTCACAATTGAATTTCATTTTATTAGACAGTGCCCAATGTTCAAGTTTGTCTAGATCCTTCTGTATCTTAAGCCTATCTTCTGGAGTGTTGGCTATTCCTGCCAGCTTGGTGTCGTCTGCGAATTTGATGAGTTCCCCATTTATCCCCTCATCCAAATAGTTGATGAAGATGTTAAAGAGTACTGGGCCTAAAACAGAGCCTTGGGGGACTCCACTGCATACTTCCTTCCATGTAGATGCAGTTCCATTGAGGACTACACGTTGAGTGCGGTTGGTCAGCCAGTTGCAAATCCATTTGGTGGTGCTGCTGTCTAACCCACAATTTTCTACTTTATCTAATAGTAGGTTATGGTCTACTTTATCAAATGCCTTACTGAAGTCCAGGTAAATTATATCAACAGCATTCCTCTGGTCCACTGATTTTGTCACTTTGTCAAAGAATTCAATTAGATTCGTCTGGCATGATCTGTTTTTGACAAACCCATGTTGGCTTTTGGCTATTACTTTGTTTGCTTCTAGGTGTTCACTTATTTGTTGTTTAATTATCTTTTCCAGAATCTTTCCTGGTATTGAGGTCAGGCTGATGGGTCTATAGTTTCCTGGATCTGTTTTTTTCCCTTTTTTGAAGATTTTTTTTTGAATTCCCCCCCCCCCCCCCTTTTTTGAACATTTTTAGTCCAGGTTTGTACAACATGCTAAATGTTAATATAATTTCCTTAGTTTTGGCTTAGCATTTTATGTGCGTCCAAACTATGATTTGTTGAACAGACCATAGTCAACAAAAATATGGATTGAATTTATCATAGGTTCGTTCTGGGAAGCAAGGATGAACTATAGAAAGATCCAGGGTGGTTAAATTTAAAAGCGAGGAAGGTGATGGAAAGCTAGGCTTAGAAGTTAAAAATGGAAATCCCTTCCATGTTGTTGTCAAGAATATTAAGACAAAGTTTTCAGAAATTCAGTTTGAGAGAATTCATCTCTTTATTTTTCCACACATACCTGCCATCATATTCTTCCCCTTCAGCGTATAAGCAATATTATGCACAGAGCAATAAAAGAGTAAGAAGTAGTAAGCAAAATAAATGACAGGCAGAAGATAAAAGAAAAACAATTTTAATGTAAGTGTAGAAGCAAGACTGACTTTCAAGGATAAAAATATATATGAAAAGGGACAGTGTTGGTATCAATTAAATTAAAAGAACACAGTTCACAATACCTCTATTTTTCCATCCTTGCAAATCACTCCTAATTCTATCCCATCACTACCCTCTCATTCACAACTTTTTAAACTTTTCATCTGTCTGTATTGAGAATCTCTTCCATTCTCCCAGCCACAGCTGTCTCAGTCTTCTCTTTTCTTTCCACTTATTTTGTTTTAACTGTGCATTACAAATGCAGCTGAGAGACAGACAGAAATAGCACAAATGCTTAGATAAGCACCTTGACCAGGTGAATTACCTTGGGACAGAGATGCTCAGAATTGGGTAGTCTTTCTATGAAAGCTCTGGACTGGTCAATTTAAAAGCACCTTCTGGAGGGTGGGATGGTGTGCTTTAAAAGACATGCCAGAGGTGTAGAGGGGGCACTTTCCATTCATTTGTAGTGTGCAACTGAGTAATTGTTAATCTATTATTAGCCGGGACATTTCTAAAGTCTTTCTCTAAACAAAACCAGCGAGAAATTAAGCATAAAGTAGAGTATCTGTTTCTGGGAAGTTTCACCTGATTGAATTTTTTCTCTTTCTCCGTAATAGACTAATTGTGTAAGTTGTTTCAGATCAAAGTTCTCTCTCTCTCTCTCTCTCTCTCTCTCTCTCTCTCTCTCTCTCTCTCTCTCTCTCTCTCTCTCTCTCTCTCTCTCTCTCTCTCTCTCTCTCTCTCTCTCTGCCTCCCTCCCTCCCTCCCTCTCTCTCCTCTCTCTGTCTCTCTCTCTTTCTTCCTGGAACTCAGGAACATAATTTTCTCCAGCTTAGTCTGTAGAATGAGAATACTGGAAAATGCAAGAATGAGAATACTGGAAAATGCAAGAATAATGTTCAAAACTAAGGAGATTTAAAAGGTGTGCTCTGTATTGTATCTTAAAAGTGCTATCCGCTTTAGATGTTTATTTTCATAATTAGTGGGGAAAGGTAGTCCTCACCTAGCTTGTAGAAAATGCCTTTTCTTTTTAAGCATTGAGAGTTGTGATCAAAGTAAGGGTAGTCTCTAAAAGAATAGTGACCTTTCTGTTGGGAAGACAAATGGTCATTTTCTTCAAAAACAGCAACTGCTTATGGTTCTGACCAGAATGGAAAGGCATTGAGTGCAGAAGAAGCATCACCATAAATCAGGAACTCAGTGTGCTGTATCTGAGTGCTTTTATGGAAGCATACATGTGAATCATAAACTTTGCTATCTTGTCTGCAGCTATGCGGTGGTGCAGCTTTCTAAAGCTAGCACCACCGAAGCTTTAATAATAGGAGTCTTAACAAGAGAGCTCAGAAATAATGAATGATCTGGCACAAAATAAACCTTTCAAGATTTCTGTGACTTGAGCTACAGTTCTTATACCATCTCAGTCAGGAATTCAATCTAGCGATCTGTTGTAGACTATGTGAGTTCTAGAGTTAAAAGCATTGTTTGACTCCAGAAGTCAACAGCAACAGCAATATTGCAGATGGAGGTCTATTGAAAATATTTGAATCTGAACTCATTTAACCAGACTATAGCAAAGGGCTCCAAGCAAATCCCACCTCTGCACCGAAGCTAAAGAAACAATGAATCACCTAGTAAGCTGCTACAAGAAGATCACACAGATTGACTACAAACAACAGTCTGATAAAGTAGCAACAATAGTGGGCTGGGATATTTGCAAAAAAATGCCATTTGCTTGCAACCAAAAATTGGTGGGTCCCACAAAATAGACAAAATGAAAGCGCTAAAGTGTCCTGGTACTGTAGAATTCAAACAGAATTCTGCATCTGCCGCATAACACCTCACTGTTAACAATTGTACATACAAAGGCAAAAAAAAAAAATCTGAGTAGTGGACATTGCAGTATTTGGAGACAGCAGAAAAGCAGAAAGAACTGGAGAAAATCACAAAATACAAAGACCTGCAAAGTCTGACAAAAGAAAACAAGGATAATTCCAATAGTAATAGGTGCCTTGGGTGCAATCCCAGAACATCTGGAGCACCACTTGAAAACCATCGGCACTAACAAAATAACCATCAGTCAATTGCAAAAGGCAGCTCTACTTGGAACAGCTTGCATCATGTGACAATACCTTCAACACCATCAAATAATGACATCTGCCCATCCCAGGTCCTTGGGAAAGACTTGATAGGTGAATAAAAATATCCAGTTTAAGCATCTGGCTGACTGTGCAAAAAACCATAATAATAATTTAAATTTAAATCCCACCCGTCTCTCAGGGACTCTGTGTGGCTTACAAGTTGTGTTTAAAAAGGAAAAAACAATAACTAAAGATGGCAAGATAACAAAACCAGATGGGAAAAGGATAATATAATAATGCCTTTCTGGGATTACAAATTCCCATCTAGCAATGTACTACTACCCTAAAAAAAAAAAGAGTTTATCTGAAAGCCATCCTATTACGTTTGGCAGGAAACGTATGCTCTGGATTCTGACTGCAAGATGGAAGAGAGTATCAACTGTTGGGACTCAGCAGGAGGCATTTTCTACTGTGGCACCCTCACCTATCATTGCCACCCCTCTTGAAATCACCTGTGATTGTTTTTTTGCAAGGTGCTCAAAATCTGGCTTTGCCATAAAACCTGGGTCCTTGGATAGTGTGGTGAGCCCATTTGTGGCTTCTTTTAGTGTTTATGAAGGTCCTTACCTACTATTTTTATGTTATTTCTGTTTTTTAATTACAGTTTTTAAAATTGTTTTTCAGTCATACATATTGAGGTAGATGGCCTATAAGTGCATTAAATAATTAAATATAGTAAAAACCACTTTATCATAGTAACTCAACTAACTGAAGCTGGGGAGATTCATCTTGTAGGAACTTAGGATAATGGATGAGATAATGGATGTAAGATAAACAGAAGGGCAAAGAACTGGCTGTCTAATACCTGAGTGGAATACAACAGAATTTCTGACCGACACATAACTTTCTATCCCATCCCATCCCATTTTATCCATCTTTAGACAAGTAGCTTCTTATTCTTGGTACAGCTCATAAGTCATAGCTGTGTACTTTTCTACATGCAGTTGCATGTTTTTAGTCAAATTAACTGATTGAGAATGTGTATCTAGTTCTAGTTTGGCATTATACTGTGGTTATTGGTAAAGAATCTCACTTCATTTGGATTCCTAAGATTGTTTTCTGAAGTCAATATACTATAGTATTGCTTATACAATGAAGCTACACTCTTTTAAAAAAAATGTTTATGTTGTTGCAGTCTTATTTTTTTATCCTGGATTAATTAACTTGAAATATTCTCATGATCCTTAAAATGAATCAAAACAATTACTCATCTCTTATTCTGAGATACTGAAAATTAGCACTTCTTTCTCCAGCACACATTTAAAATACTGTATACTAAAACAGAATCTATGATCTAGACCAGGGGTGTCAAACTTGGCATTGTCATATGATGTATTGGGACTTCCCGACCTTCATTAAATGGGGAGTGGGCGTGGCCAGCGTGTGACGCATCTGGCCCACGAGCCACGAGTTTGACAGCCTTGATCTAGACTAACAATGGAAAATGCTTTCCCATGCTAAATAATCCATGGGTGGAAATAATTAACTAGAAAAAATAAAGTTAACTGACCATACTGAAATAGATATATCTTGCATTACATCAGAAGCTAAGTCAATTGGAAACCTGACAACTTACATTTTAAAGCCAGTTTTTAAATGGAGGGTAAATTTTCGAATTCATTTTCAAAAGCACACATTATCTCTATTGTGTACTTAGGTAGCTTCCTCTTTTCCAAGCCTGTCTTACACCTGAAATTCTTTGCAGTAAAGCTAGCTATACATGCATCCAGCTAGCTAGCTAGGTGAGGTATCTTTCAAAGTTTCTTCCAGTTAGGAGCATAATTTGTGTTTTGGTTGCTAATGAGAAATAAGACATTCGCTGGAAATACTAAGAGGTTTGACAGAAACCTGGCCTTGAAACAGATCTAGGGCCTTGGTTTTAAGAGTAGCAGGGAGCAAATAGCACAAATATATTTTAACAGTGTCTATTGTGGCAATGGCTACTTTTATTAAATTTATTAACTATTATATTCTGCCAACTACCTAACATCTTGTAGTGATTTGTAAATGTGGAAAAGCCTATTCTTTGACAGCAGAAAATAATGAGAGTCTCGAGTCCATTGCAATGCCATCCTTGTGTGAATATTGCTCACCCCACTCACCCCGCAATCTGCCTATGACCTCCTTCTGAATATGATATTTAATTGTTGGCATTTCATTGCCTCTTAAGATACCGGCAAATTAGTAGGATTTAACAAAGAAGAACATAGATGACCAGGGGGCTGGGAAGATTAATTTATAACAAAGGATTAAAAATTAAATATGTATATCTTGGTAAAGTGAAAGAACATGCTTGGAATCCACAATAATGTAACAATTGTGAATCTTATGGTAGGGGTCAAATTATTAAAGGAAGCCCAGGAGACATAGCAGTAGGCAAGGGGTGATTGTGGTTTTGTCAAATTGCTGCAACCAAACTCCTATTGTACCCTTTTCATAATCACCAACTTTAAAAACCTATTCAAATCTGGAAAATGCAGGAGCCTGAAGTTTTATAGATTTAAGTCAAGTCTGCCATAAACTTTCAAACTATCTTGTTTTGACCTACATTATGAAGTTCCATACTTTATGCACATAGGTAAGTATGCCACAGGTTCTTGCTGGGATCTTGGACATAATTCTCTTGTAGCACTATCAAAGATCAATCCAAGACTTTACCTCCTGAGTTGCATAAGGTTGCAATTAAGTGTGTATGGCACATATTGTAGTGTTCTTCAGCCATCCTATTGCTGATGTTTAATTTTTAAGCATTAGCCACCTTAGGTGAATGGCTCACTCTACTGAACAGTAGCTCTGGTCAGATAGCAGGGTTCATTAAGGGTAACAGAGTGAGACATGTACCATTTTGACTCTTCCAATATTATTTCATGGAAAGTTCTCATCACATTTTGTTCAGTCCTGAATGGGAGAAATTTTTTTTGGTGGGGGGGTGGACTACATATGCTAACCAGTCTTGGCATCTTTTTTTAAAAATATATATTTTTATGAAAAGTTTTAAGGAATGGATAAAATCTAACAAAAATAATGTAGACTAAAGAAAACAGAAAGAAAAAGGGAAAAAAAAGACAAAAATGAGAAAGAAAAGAAAAAAAGAACAAGATTTTTTTTGCAGCAAATACAATTAGTTATCGCTTATTCTATGGTTATAAAAAAACACTCGCTTTTTTTTCTTATCTAATTTTTTCTCTCGCTGCATATATAAAACTAAACTCCATGTGTTTTTTCTAGCTGACCGTAGATTAAGCCCAACAGAAAAACTTCTTGCTTCAATTGTATAGTAGTACTTAAAATCTTCTGAATTAGTATACTGTATGTTTGGTTTTTTACACATTCAGCAGACATAATACAATAGCCATATTGATCACATTTCCAACATAATTGGAGGTGTCCATCCCTCTAAGTTAAACAGCATGCAACACATATCATTTCAAATATGATTGATCCAATCCTTCTTTTTCCCTTGTATCTTGTAATACCTTAGATTTAACCTGTGATTTTTCCCTTTTCTGTACAAATTTGGATATATTGTTCTGCCATTGTTTAAATGGTATATCAGTTGTCAATACAGGCATTATCAGAAATAAAAATAATATTCTAGGTAAAACATTCATCTTAATCACAGAGATTCTGTCAATTATACTCTATCTCATCTTAATATCCCTTTAACCTCATTTCATGTCTTAACAGCTATTTTGAAATAACACACAATTTATATTTGACATGGTGCTATCCAAGTATTTTACCCTTTTCTCTGTCTTGAAACACATTTTATTAATAAACACTGATCTTGTATTTCCACATTTTTGTCTTCTGTTTGTTAATCTCAAAACCTGTCCATTGTCTTCCTTGGTGAAGATACGACAGGATGGAAATAATTCCTGATCCAATTGTGGACTCAGCAGGATATTTATTTCTCTTTTCCAGTGCCTCTTTACTGTGCAGTAACAATGATAGTGGTTTCTGTTCTCCATGTCTTGAGAATAATTCAGTGTGTATAAAAGGCCTCTAAATGTGAATCACACATTCCACTATGTGCTTCTAGATAAAACAATGGGCATTTATTACATGTAGGTGCAGTGCTTGCCCTGGTATATTCTGCCCCATCTACCATTACACCCAAAATTTTGTGATAGCCTGAAGACCAGTAACATTTAGATCAAGACAATAGTAATTATATAGTAGTTAGAGCTGTGGCAAGATTTATACATCTTCATCTTCATCTGCATGTATATACAGATCGCACCACTCATTATATATATGACCTAGAGATGGAGCTGTCGCATCCTAGGTAGAGGCAGATATTTCTCTCTCTGGGCACGTTGAGAATATATCTGCTGAACATATCTCTGCATTGGTGACAGGAAGGCCATTCGGCCAGTAAACACTCAGCTGTTTTCAGTAGCCCAGATTCCACCCTGCAAGGGATTATGGGTTTGTTAAAAGGAGATGATGATGATAACTTGACTGGCCAGATGCTATTTGCCTCCAGAAGTTGTGAGTGCTCCAACACTGGAAGTTTTAAAGAAGATATTGGATAACCATTTGTCTGAAGTGGTGCAGGGTTTCCTGCCTAAGCAGGGGGTTGGATTATGGGTTTGTTAAAAGGAGATGATGATGATAACTTGACTGGCCAGATGCTATTTGCCTCCAGAAGTTGTGAGTGCTCCAACACTGGAAGTTTTAAAGAAGATATTGGATAACCATTTGTCTGAAGTGGTGCAGGGTTTCCTGCCTAAGCAGGGGGTTGGACTAGAGTTGGACAAGGTCCCTTCCAACTCTGTTATGCTGCATCTGAACAGCAATAAATAAACCTTACTGGTGCCCTTCCCATTCTATAAAACTAGCTGGACTAATAGTTCAAACTTTCTTAAACACTGATTATGATCGCTTGCGAGCTGTGGGCTACTTCAATAGATACAAAAGAGACGGTGTGGTTTTCCTCTCCTTCCCTGCTACCACTTCCCAGAATCTGTTTTCACCTTACCTAGTGGTGGGTCTGGCTTGGATTTTCTCGCATTACAAATTCCTTATAAGTCATTAGACACTAGTTCTTTGTAAAAATTACTGAAAATAAAACATTTCGCTACTTTCCTGATGTACAAATATTCCTGAATATTTTACTCATGCTCACATTTGCAATGACATGTTTTATGTGCAATTTCTGTGATGCAGCTTGAAAATAGTCTTGCGATAATCACATTAATTACTTCTGGCCATGTACAGCTTATGATCAGCTGTTATATACACACATTGAAATATAGTGTGTACTTTTAGCTGAAGATTGGTATAGAAAATGAAGCATTTGTTTTACAGTGTTTCAATACAAAAGGAAAGACGCTGTCGGTTTTTTGAAATCTTGGCTTTCTCCTTGCGCTTTATTCAGTTATCACACTGGGCTGGATGATATTTTGTCTTATTAGAGGCTGCAAAAAGAAAGGTGCCTGAAAGGGGTATAACAGAGGCCTCTTTGCGACCAGTTTTGGAGCATCTTCCCTGCTTCTTCAGTCCTTCACTTTCACCAGCCATATTTTTCCTCTTCATCGTAAGAAGTGCAGCTTTCTGCTACCCTGCCCCGCCATCAAAGGAATCAGAATCAACCTTCCAAGGTTCTCACGGAAGAATTATGTGTGGGAAAAAGGAAAGCCAAAGGAGTTCAGCTATCTTTGGCTGTCAAACAATCAATCCTTTTTCATAGTAGTTTGTCTATAACAGTGATGGCGAACCTTTTCGGCACCAACTGCCGAAAAGGGAGTGTGTGCGCATGCATGCTTTGCGCTTGTGCACATGCGCCCATCAGGGCCACAACCAGGGAGCATGCACACACCAGAAAATGAACTTCCAGTTTCCAGCTAGTCTTCCGGTTACTGGCATGCATGCATGCATGACGATCAGCTGGACTGATCATCGTGCATGGCTCATGCCAGAAAATGGAAGACCAGCTGTTCCGGTTTCTGGTACTGCAGCACACATGAAGGCCAGCTGATCGTCACGCACTCATGTGCGCCAGAAACCCGGAAGATGAAAGGGCGACGTGTGCCACTTCAGTCACGATTGCCATAGGTTCGCCATCATGGGTCTATAACCGTGATGGCGAACCTATGGCACGGGTGCCAGAGGTGGCACTCAAAGCCCTCTCTGTGGGCTCGCTTGCAGTTGCCAGCTGTTCTTCTGGTTTCTGGCCAGCTAGTCTTCGTGGGTGCCTGAGCGCCAGAAAATGGCCTGAAAAACACCCCAAAAACAGACAGGTTTTTTGGCTGTTTTTCAAGCATTTTTTTGGCTGTTTTTGCGCACCAGCCAGTTAGTCTTCATGGGCACTGGAGCTCCACAAAATAGTCTTAAAAATGGCCAAAACATGGGCCATTTTGGGATCATTTTCAGGCCACTTTGGACCAGAAAATGGCCTGAAAACAGCTCAAAAACAGCCTTAAAATGGCCCAAACAGCCAAAAAAACAGGAATGCGGCACCGGCCACCTGGTCTTTGAGTTTCCGGTGTTCTGGCACGCGCACATGCACCCGCATGCATACACGTTCCAGTTTGGGCATTCGGTGCCGAAAAGGTTCGCCATCACAGGCCTATAAGAAAGAAGGAAATGCAAGACCCAAGGGAATGTTTTTTATTAATGCAATTAGAAATATACTGGAAAATCAAGATGTCTACTCTGTAACAACACTTCCCAGCTAAATATAGGGTAACAACAAGAGAGGGAGAAAAGGACAGACTTTTGCAGATTTATAATTTTCTTTAAAACTGTTTCTCAGGCATTGCCCCCCCCCCCAGAAGAGGCAGTTTTATTAGCATTGTCAATTCAGTAGAGTTAGCAACATTTCCTTCCTTAAATAAGATAAACTGGTATTTAAAAATGTGCATTAATTCACTTTTTTATTTTTCCATGGAACTCTTTTATTTATGTAATAAATAATGAGCTCTTACCTCTTTTGGATAATTTTATTCAATTAGTTAAACCGTTTTGTCATCTTCTGAGGGTTTCTTAATCTTGTATGTGAAAGCCATGCTGTTGAGTTCCAGGGAAAGGGTAAAGGTTTTATTTATTTATTTAAAATATTTCTAAGTTGCTGTCTCCTCTAATCGAAGATATCAGTGAAGTATGGCCCATCTGTTACTCAACAGGCTTCTCTTGATTTCGTCTCTTCATGCATCCTTTTCTAATCTTCTCTGAAGTAGTTTTAGAATCTAACTCCCAGCTGGCCAGGAATTCTGGAAGTTAGAATCCTAATACGTCATGAGATCATTGGTTTGGAAAGGCAGAACTAAGGAATGACTTACTTTATCGTTGGACAATATTGCTCTTAGTTATGCAAATTGCATTGTAGCAAGGTTTATCAGCAAGTTTTAGATGATCCCATGAAGGTAAGGAGAGACAACCCACTATTTGAGAATCCACACTTAAGTTGCTATTAATTAACTATAACCAGTATAACAACTGTGCATATGGGTTGTGAAATCTAGCTCTAACTGTCCTTATTATAACATTAGAGTCTGGGGGAGAATCTTGGTCAGTTTGCATTTTGATTAGAACTTTTTGATTTCCCCCTTTTTATTTTATGGTTAGTAAGCCAACTAGAACCGTGATGGTAAACCTATGGCACCTGTGCCACAGGTGGCACGCAAAGTCATAGCTGCCGGTATGTGAGCTCTCAGCTCCAGCACGCATGCGGGCACTGGCCAGCTGATTTTTCATCTTGCAGAGGGCTGGGGGAGGCCATTTTCACAGTCCTGAGGCTCCAGGCAAGCCTCCGGAGCCTGAGGACAGACTCAACAGGCTAACCAGAAGTTCAGAAACAATCTGAAGGAGAGGGGGGTTCTGGAGGGGGTTGGGGGAGGCCATTTTCACCCTCCCCGGGCTCCAAGAAATCCTCCGGAGTACCGTGTAATGGAGTGAGCTCCTGTTACTTGTCCAAGCTTCTGCCAACCAGGGAAGTTTGAAAGCATGTAAAAATGCAAGTAGAAAAATAGGGACCCCCTTTGGTGGGAAGGTAACAGCGCTCCATGTGCCTTCAGGGTTTAGTCATGCTGGCCACATGACCACGGATACATTTTCAAACTGCGCTGGCTCTTTGGGTTTGAAACGGAGATGAGCATTGCCCCCTAAAGGTGGGAACGACTAGCATATATGTGCATGGGGAACCTTTACCTTTACCTTTTATCTTAGCCATGCTTATCTTCTATAGTAACAGTAATGGAATCTTACAGCACTATAATAACTGAGTAATTATTTTGATGAGGTTTCACCTTTGCCACAACCCCTGTCCAGAAATGTTTCAAATTTCCATCCTACAACTTTGTCATATCCTAGATCTCTTGGGAGTGAGCTGCACAGTCTGTTGTATATGGGAGGGTTCTGCCCTCTTCTTTTCTTTGCCATGGCCGTGGGTGAGACAGGAATAACTGTCTACATGGGGCTTCCTTTGAGATGCACCCGTTAGTTCAGGAGGCTCCAGTAAGTTCAGAATGCGGCAGTGCGGGGGATTTTGGGAGCACCTGGACGCTCCTATGTGACACCTCTCCTGCGTGAGCTGCACTGGCAGCCTGTGGCTTTCTGGGTGCGCTTCAAGATACTGGTGACCACCTTTAAAGCGCTCCATGGCAAGGGACCGGGTTATCTGCAAGACCGCCTCCTGCTGCCAAATACCTCCCACCGACCAGTCCGCTCCCACAGAGTGGGCCTTTTCAGGGTGCCGTCGGCCAGACAATGTCAGCTGGCGACCCCCAGGGGGAGAGCCTTCTCTGTGGCAGCTCCTGCCCTCTGGAATGACCTCCCCCCTGAATTACACACGATCACAGACCTACATCTCTTCCGTCGGGCCCTGAAGACATATCTATTTCATGCAGCCGGCCTGTCATAGTCTTTTAATCGGGTTTTAGTATTGGGTTTTTTAACAATAGGCCAAATTATTTAATTTTTAAAAATTTGTTATTTTAACTTTTGTATTTCCTCTTTTATTATGGCTATTCACCACCCTGAGTCCCCCGAGAGGGAGAAGGGCGGTATATAAGTTAAATAAATAAATAAATAAATAAATAAATAAATAAATAAATAAATAAATAAATAAATAAATATACATACATACATGCATACATGCATACATGCATACATAAATACATACATAAATAAATACATAAATTTCAGAGTCTCCAGCTAATTAATTATCTAGGAGTAGGCCCTTTTTAAAAGACCAGTGTAGTTAGATAGTTGGTTTTTCCTTACTAATGAATTGAGAATGACTAGGTAGGTAGAATGTGTGGAATGCACTTACAAGCCACAACTAGTATTGATAGGAGATGTGTATGAAAGGATCTAAAAAAGAGGCACCAAGAGAATGAACTGTCTGGTTTTTATTAAATTCTGGGTAGTAAAATACAACGTGACTGCACAAGGATTCAGGAGGTGGAATAACTTTTTCTCAGTGACTAAGATAAAGTTGCATCTAGGTAACAAATATGGTTGTCCAAATTGCATTCAGATTGGTAGGAACTTCAGGGATGGTTGGGAATATGTTGACAAATACTAACCTTTCAATTTGACCTCCCTGCTGAGAAGTGGCTGACCCAGCCAGTTGTATCTGAAGGAAATTTATCCCCAAGCTCTAGCAGAACATGATCACAGATGCAATGATTATAAGCAGCCATTTGCCCTAAAACCAATTCTGGACCTATCCCAATTGAGCAGTAGATGGGGTGCAAACCAGCACTTTTCAAGAAAGAAGACCAGACATCTCAGGTTAAATGAACTGGACCACTTTATTTAGAGAGTTCTCTATCCATTCTAATCTGATAGATATTTTTTTTTACAGTTATGATTTCTGCCTGTTCTTACCTTGTTAATCCCATCCTGAAGCTGCTGCGAAAGAGCTTTGCATAAAAACGCTCAATGCAATAAGATACACTCTTTTCATTCTGCTTATTGAGTGAACTGGTCCAGTTAATTCCACCTGAGGCTACTGGAGAGAAAGCTGGGGTTTCTTTAGTTGGAGGCAGAGTTGTTCTAAAACATTTTGTTGATTGAGTGGCATCTTTCCTTCATACAGAAACTGACTGGGCATTGAATAATTGTTTAGAAAAAACCTAAAGCAGCCTGTTTTAGCTAGACTATAAGGCCGCCAGTTAGGGAATGAATTTAGAATCAAATTTATTTGTGGAGACTTGGACAACTGGATTAAATGTTTCTTGGGTCATAGAAAACCACATAGTACTATATCTTTAAACAATTCTTAGAGTCAACATTTCCCCCCCCCCCCTTTTGTCCTAAATCTATTCCAGGTTAAAGCAGAGAAATGTTATTAAGATTGACATCATGTTCACATGAATCACTAACACTTTTACATCAAGGCTTGTAAGGTAATTGCTTACTAGGATTTAGCTGCATGAAAAGGGAATTATTTCTGTATTTCAGAGAATGGAAGTGGTTTTGATGCAAGTTGCTTTTTTACTTTTTCTAATCTAACTTGATCGTGGATTGTGTTTGATAGATATTTGGGAGCAGATATCCTTTTCTTAGTTATTTTCATAGTCTTATGTCAGACTATGTATGGTTGGGGCTGATTTATGAAGAAGTAATCATAATGCCAAAGATTCAAAATCTCTCTGCAGTATCTTCTGTATAACCCTCTGCCACTTTTCCAGAAAGAAACACACCATTCCTTTGTTGCTTTAAAAACCCTGCTTTGTATGGTCATCACTGGCTATGATTTCCTGATAATAATATCATTATATAATACCAACCAATGGAATGCAAGATGTTTTATATCAAAATTACCATCAGCTTCTCAGCAGGTGCTACTACCTGGCCAACCTAATCTGGATTCGGTTGGCATGGTTACTATCTGTATAGGAGACAGCCATGAAAACTCAGTTATAGCTAGATTGGGAATTTGGGAGCCATCCTGGAGGAGAGCCATATCAAACCATCCCTACAATTCTACCAAGAAAATCTACATACGGTAGATGTGTTGGTGGAAACACCAGGTGCCATACATGACTCAAAGCTATCTTTACATTTTCTTTCCCCAAAGAGCCTTTTCTGCATTTCATTCAATTTTCATGTCCAAATGCCATTTCCTTAGAGATTTTCTCTGATTAACTAATATTATCCAATTAAATTAGGCAAGCGTTGCTTTTTCTGTCTCAAGGCCAACAGTATAAACTTATTGCAGAACTAGAAAAGGATAGCGGTGTTGTGCAGCACTTTAGATTTTATTCGAAACAGATGCTCAGAGCATGCAAATGCAGCCCACTCTAAAGCAATAACACATTTTCCCAGGTTCCAACAATTGCTGTTCCCTGCTGGGTGCTTTGAAGAGTTGCAAACAGGTTCTCCATTTGTGTTCCTGTGAACCCAGAGTCTTTTTTTTATGGGGGGGGGGGTTCAATTTAAAGTGCTATACATCCTTATGGGCTGAGGCTTTGCCAGCACCTGAAGGAGTGCAAGAGAAACTGACCTGTACAAAAGGGAACTGGCCAGTCAGTTCTGGAGAAGAGCTGTAGATCTACTCCTGCTATGTCCAGCTTTGCTGGCTGGAGAATTCTGGGAGCTGAAGTCTTAAAGTTGCAAAGGTTGGAGACCCCTGCTCTAATTAATGGCGGAGTTCATTCTTGTTTCAGGGATGACAGAAGAAGACTAGGCTGTTTATAGAATAGCCAGCAAAAACAGAAGAAGCTATTTTATCCTCTAGCCCAGGATTGTCTGTTCTGACTAACAGTCAGAACTCTAACACCAAGATTGGAAGTGGGTATGTTTCCTATCACCTGCTAACTGAAGATAACTAAGGTTTACATTTTATATACAAAGCTTGCATTTGACTGTGGAGTTAGGATTCTCTCACACTGAATAATAGCAATAACACTTAGACTTAAATACCACTTCACTGTGCTTTATAGCCCTCTCTAAGCAGTTTACAGAGTCAGCCTATTGCCCCCAACAGCCTAGGTCCTCATTTTGCCCACCTCAGGAGGACTGGAAGGCTGTCAACATTAGGCTTGGTGAGATTCGAACTGCCAAATTGCAGGCAGCCGGCAGGCAGCAGATGTAGCTTGCAGTACTGCATTCTAACCATATGCCACCATGACTCCTATAATGGTCTAACATGGCCCCCAAACATGGCAAATAATATTCATTAGGTAAGGAGATCAATCTTCCAACTCTCTGCTTCAAAATATCTATGAACCACAAATGGTGATTATACTACTAAATAACTGAAGGATTTTATTTCAATGGGTCTTTTCCTATCAAGATAATTACTCTCTCTGTGCCTGCTAAAGTTCATCTGCCTTTGTATACATCCATTTTATTAAATTGTTTTAGGAGGAACAAAAGCAATTTACCAAAGTTGTTTATCATTAAAAACAAAATCTTGGTAGATCAGTTAGGCTAGCTCCCATCCTAGGTTTCTGTTTGTGTTTGAGTCAGTGTTGTCTCTTGGCAACTGTCTGGACAAGTCCCTGTAATTTTCCTGGTAAGAATTTGAAAGTGGTTTGCCATTGTCTACTTTCCTAGGGCTGAGAGAAAGGTTAGAGTTAAGGTTTGTGTCTAAAGCAGAACTAGAATTCTCTAGCCTGGTACTCTAAATCTCTACATCAAACTGGCTCTTAATCTTGTCCTACTAGTGAGAATTCAGCACTAATTGCTGTGTTTCAGTGCCAGGAAGGTAGACTATACTTTTCACTAAGGTGAATGTGTAACAGCAAGACTACAAAAGAAGACCCAAATCTCAAATTGCCAGAGGAAACGGGAATTGCTAATGTGATAGTTTTTCAAGCTTTTACTGCTTTGTCTTCCTAATTACACAGTTTTGTGAAACCTAGTTTGGAATTGTTTCAGAGATGGCAGAGCAGGACCATTTTTTTGGAGCATGGAGGACAGGTTCATGTAATGAAACAACAATTTCTCCCAATTATTCTTAATACCCTTCCTCTTCTGTAATGTTAATGGAGTAGAGGTTGGGTTCAAGCATAACATGTTAATAGGATGAAGGGGTAAATCTTACCTAGAGGGGGACAGAAAGAACTCTTCTTGCATGGGTGATGTGGCTCAGGACTAATAGCTTGATCATCTGACATTAAATAATTAGCAAAGGGATAATATGCAATGATTATGAAGGAAGTGAGCTGATAATTTGCCTTGATTGTTGTAGTTGCTATAAAAGCATTCAAATACTGGGGTTCATTTGGACATGGTTTTCATAGATTTGCAAGCAGCCTCAAAGGTAATTAAATGCAGTCCTCTGTAATGTAAAAAACCCACTGCAACAGCATTCCTAAACTTTAAATTTCTTTAGAGCCAACATTAGATCTTTGTGTTTTGAGGCAGTATGTTCCAGTCCTCAACTACTTTTAGCTGATGGGTACCTATGGAACTTAAAAGCTTTCTGTGTGCACTTTTACAAGCATGACTAGTCACAAAATGCTCATTTGATCTTTGTCATCCCTGTTAGTTTTCTTCTCTTCTGCCCCATCTAATTTCTGTGTTTTTTCCCTGCCAGGTAGATAATTTACAAACAAAGCACTGCACTGGTTGAGGTAGTAACCCAATGATTTCTACAGAGTTTGTGCAAATTTCTTGGTTTATGCATGAAGCAGGTTCTTTGCAGATTGCCAATATTGCATCTATTTTTTTTAAAAGCAAAATGTTTAAAAAAAGCCAGATGGTATATAAGACTATAAGGCATGTGGTTGACAGGTAATCACCATGTTTGGGCACCAGCAGAAATGTCTTTCAATACTTACATTATGGTTTAAGTAGCAGGGTCAAGGTAAAAGGTGAGCATTGTGATGTCCAGTCAAAGAACAGTGTGCATCCAGTGAAAAAAGCAAATACTCTTACATGACGTAATAAGTCCTTATGTGTTCATCTGGAATGCAGTATAACAAAGGTTGCAGTCTTACAAAGCAGAACTAAAAGTAATCCAGATAAACTGATTTTCAATAGGACTTACTTTTGGAAAAGTGTGCATAGAATTGTAGCTCTAGAAACCAAGGGTAATGGGATTTCCATCAAGACATTTTGTAATTGTAATTCATTTTAATTTCAATTCTAATTGCTCTCAATCCTTTCAGAGTTGGATCTTCTATCCCAGTGGTAGTCAAACTGGTCCCTACCGCCCACTAGTGGGCATTCCAGCTTTCATGGTGGGCGGTAGGAATTTTGTCCAATACTGAAGCACTTTCCTTTTTTAAATTTAATTGACTTCCCTAATTTATAAATCACCATTACTGTAGAACCTGTGGGTGGTTAGAAAATTTTACTACTAACAGAGATACAAAAGTGGGTGGTAGGTATAAAAAGGTTGATTACCACTGTTCTATCCACTTACATACGAAAATCTGCCTCCTATTAAAAGCAGTTGAATTGATGCAAAATGCATTCCTAACAAAAAAGTAGAGTCTGCAAAATAAAGGTTGTGGTGTGGAACACTTCTCCCCACCCTCCCCAGAATTTCAGATGCTGCACTTATGTCTCCAGGTTTGGCATGCTCTGAACCATTTATTTATTTACTTAGTTGTTTAAAAATTTATATGGCCACCCATCTTTCAAGGCAGCTCATTACAGAAGCATCCTTGAATGCTGAGTATTGTTAGTCTTTATTTAAATGGAAGGGGAGGTTTTCCTGGTAATTAGAATTGTTTGCATATTTGCAGTCGTGAGTCTAGGTGGCCTCCAATTGTAAAGTACAATACAATACAATACAATAGCAGAGGTGGAAGGGACCTTGTAGGTCTTCTAGTCCAACCCCCTGCGTGGGCAGGAACCTTATACCATTTCAGACAAATGGCTATCTAACATCTTCTTAAAGACTTCCAGGGTTGGGGCATTCACAACTTCTGGAGGCAAGCTGTTCCAGAGCTTAATTGTTCTAACTGTCAGGAAATTTCTCCTTAGTTCTAAGTTGCTTCTCTCCTTGATTAGTTTCCACCCATTGCTCCTTGTCCTGCCCTCAGGTGCCTTGGAGAATACTTTGACTCCCTCTTCTTTGTGGCACCCTCTGAGATATCGGAACACTGCTATCATGTCTCCCCTGGTCCTTCTCTTCATCAAACTAGACAAGTAATATAAACCTCAATGAAACCAGTTAAAAATACATATGAGAAAGCACAAAAAACTGTAACCAAACAACACACTATATGTAATGGCTGAAGGTTGTATGTTTTCATGTTTTGTCTGTTTTGTTTGTTTAAAAAAATAAAAAAAAACTTTTACAAAAAAAATACGTATGAGAATTCAAGTTGACCAAGGTAACTGCCCTCACCACAGGGCTGTCTTCTCCAAGGTACTGCAAAAATTGTGATCTTAGCTGGTTTTCTGAATGATAATAGGATAGGAGCCATCCTGACCTCAGGGGGGGAAATATTCCAGAATGAGGGAGCTATGACTCATATCAATAACTGTGGCTTTGTCCTCTTATTTCTGAGGATTGGAGACCCATAGCATGCCCCTTAGCTTACATGCATTGGGTAGGTAGGAAGATTCAATCTGGAATAGATGGTCTCAAAGGTAACCAGCACCCAAATCATAAAGAGTTAAGAATTGCACTTGGAATCTGGCAATCAGTGCAGCCTCTAATATTGGTGTCACTCTGCTATACCAGTTTGCTTGAGTCAGCAGGTAGGTGCTCATATGCTCCACCAGCTGGAGCTTCTGAGTCATCTTCAAGGACAGCTCATAGAGAACAAATCGTAGTAGTCTAACCAGGAGATGGCAAGGAAATGAGTCACTGTAGTCACAGCCTCCAGAAAAGGTCACAGTTAGCAAGTCAGTCAAAGCACTTTCCCCCCCCCCCCCAAATATTTTCAATATTCCTGAAAATGTTAGAATTGCCTCTGTTCTGATCTGCCTGAGAGGATTTTGAAGAGTCTGAACACTCATAGAGTACTGAAGAGCCAACAAGGTCTCAACTGTCAGGATTGCAGAGATCATAATGCGTCCTTTAACAATTTTGTGTGCTCTCCCTAAAAGAAACAGATTGTGGTTTCAGGACTTTTTGCTTATGTTTAAATGCAATGTTGAATTACAGATTCTTCCCACTCTTTTGAGGAAGGAATATCAAAAACATATGCCTAAAATAGGCTTAACGTACACCATTTTCAGAAAGAAAAAATAAGTAGTCATTTACTGTTTCCAAGACCAGAACAGTGCAAGTTTAGCTTATTATTTTGAGGTATATTAGGAGAAGCATAAAGTGGGACTCAGTTGTTCCACTCCACTCTGCTAGGATCTCACCCTATTTGGTGTATTCTGGATACCATCGTTCAAAACAATGGAGACAAACTAGATCAAATTCAGAGGGCATCTCCAAAGTGAGGAATTTTGAACCCAAGCCCTATGAGGAATTGTTAAAGGATCTGGGTATGTTTAGCCTTCAGAAAAATATCTGAGGTGAGATATGATAGCAGTTTTCAAATAGCCAAAGAGTTGTTACACACAAACAAGTATGGATTAGTCTCTATTGCCCTAGAACAGGGGTCTCCAACCTTTGCAACTTTAAGTCTGAAGGACTTCAGCTCCCAGACTTCTCTAGCCAGCAAAGCTTTGCTGGCTGGAGAATTCTGGGAGCTAAAGTCCTTCAGACTTAAAGTTACAAAGGTTGGAGACCCCTGCCCTAGAAGACAGGATCAGAACTAAGATCCAAGGAAGGAGGATCAGGGTAGATGTCAGGAGAAATTTTGTCATTGTAACAACATGCACTTCTATAAAGTGGTGAATTCTCTTTCGTGAAAAGTCTTCAACAAATGCTAGACAGTCATTGGTGCTCCAGAGCAGGGCACTCCAACCTTGGTAACTTTAAGACTTGTGGACTTCAACTCCCAGAATTCCTCAGCAAGAGAGTTGAAGTCCACAAGTCTTAAAAGTTGCCAATAGTGGTCGGTTCCTACCAGTTTGGACCAATTCAGCCGAACTGGTAGTGGTTTGGCGCCCTAGGTCGCTGAAACCAGCGGTGACTCAGGCCTCCCATGCCTCCAAACTGGTTCTCTGTTTTTCAGTTTTGCACATGCAGAGAACAATTTTAATTGCACTGTGCATGCGCGCACAGCGTGCATCAAGCGCACATGTGAAGCACACCTGCATAGCGTGCACATGAGTGAACCAGCAATAGTGCCTGCTGGAATCCACCCCTGGTTGCCAAGGTTAGAGACCCCTACTCCAGATGGATGTTACTCAACCTTGGCAGCTTGAAGATGTGTGAATTTCAACTTGTAGGATTCCTAGGGCATCTTCAAATTGCCAAGATTGAGAAATATTGCTTATTAGAGGATCATGCACTGAGGGAGATGTTGGGCTATGGTCACTTCCAGATTTAGGATTCTATTAAAAGACAAGGAGGATAGTAACTTGATGATTCTGTAGCTTGAAATGTTGACTCTTGTCCTTGGGGACCCTAATTCTGAGGTCTCAGATTTTTGCAAGGCTGAAAAATAGAAGATTAACTGTATAATGATAGGTGTGCATTTTTAGGAGGAGAAGGAACAAAAAGGCATAGTAAGTGTTCTGGAATCCAAATTTGGAGAATTGGGGAGAGCTGCTGATCCTGGAAATGTGGCATTTCCAAATCTGTAGATAAATCCTTCTTCTGCATATTGATGCTGTTTTAGCTATAGCAACACACCCACAGTCTGAATATTAGAAGTGGTGGGAATGATTTATTTTAAAAATGGAACAACTTGTAACTGTAACTTTTATTCTAAAATATTTAAAAAAAAAATTCAAGTTACTCAGATTAACAATGCATTTTGAAAGCAAGCCAACATTTTTTTAAAAAAGAAAGAAAATAATAGAACATTCATTTTGATGGAGAGAAGAAAGAGTCTCCAGAAAAATAGCAGGAAGCCCTAAGTATTTAGATCAGAGGTCTCCAAACTTGGTAACTTTAAGACCTGTGGACTTCAACTCCCAGATTTCCTCAGCCAGCTTTGCAAAGCTGGCTGGGGAATTCTGGGAATTGAAGTCCACAAGTCTTAAAGTCACCAAGGTTGGAGACCCCTGATTTAGATTAAGTAAAGTTTATTGAACTGGGGTGTATAGCATAGAACAGAAAAGATAGCTTACAGATAGAAAACTCCCAGGAAAGAAAACATTCAGTGTTGAGGGAGGGGGAGGGATTAAGGGGGGGGGGGGGGGAGAGAGAGAGAGAGAGAGAGGGAGGAAGGGAGGGAGGGAGAGAGAAACTCTGTGTTTTGGATCATTGAACTGATACTTTAAAATTGTCTTGGGTTGCTATCTAGGCCAACTCTGTACGGCTATCTATTCTATGATGCCCTGTTCATAATGCAGAATGAGAAGGATCTTTTCATTACATAGAGATTTGGAAGGCCATTGTATAAGACACTGGAAAGAAATATCCTGCAATTTTCTGTCTTTATTTCTGTTCCGTTCTTGCACTTTACTATTAAATCTCCCTCCCTCCCTCCCTCCCTCCCTCCCTCCCTCCCTCCTTCTCTCTCTCTCTCTCTCTCTCTGTATCCTAAAGTACTTGCTGTCTGCTGAAGCTTCTCAAATGCAGGAGAAAACCAGAATAATTACAAATATTTGCATAGCTCCTCCTTCCCCCCCCCCCCCAACTCAAACAATTGATGCTTGGAGGCTTTATTTAAATGCAAATCCAGTAAAAATACATTGAACATCCCTTTGAAAATTATTATTAAAAGACAACAGTAAATGAAATCATTAAAGCTAGAGGCATCTTTAAGACGGCGTAATTTTATTTTATCATTGGATTTTGTGTATTGAGGCCACTTTATCAGATGAAGGAAATAAATCTCTTTCAAAGAAATTGCATAAGTATATTTTGTTGTAAGAGATGGAGTAAAGATGAGAGAGAAAAAGAAAAAGAGGTGGTGGTGGAAATAGGAAGGGTTATCCACCAAACCTGCTTATAACCAATTTCATTGTAATTTTAGTACAATGACAATAAAGATTATTATTATTTACTTTATTCATATAACATGAAACTCAGCCAGCTGAACATTCAAAAATGCATTGCAAATACTACTGACTGGTGCCAATGGCTGATACAGTTTGCTGCCAGCATCCTAGGTATCAACCAAGTATCTTCTTAGGATGTAAGATGTTCCAAGTAGCGCAGTTTTTTGCAGTTCTGCTAGTGTTATTGCAGGAAGCTGCAATTTGCTGAGATATATTATTATTATTATTATTATTATTATTATTATTATTATTATTATTATTATTATTATTATTATCATCATCATCATCATCATCATCATCATCATCATCATCATCATCATTATTATTATTATTATTATTATTATTATTATTCTACTTGTCTCTTGGGGTTGTTACCCTTTCTGTGACAGCCAAGTAAGTTTCTTTAAATAAAACCCAGGTTAAATCTCAACCTTTTTGTTGGTCTGTGTTTGGTTATTGATTTATACATCCCTGGGCCGATCCAAGCTTTTCTGTTTCATGAGTTAGTATAACTAGTCATGACTTCTCCACCCCCTGCTCCCTCTCCAAAGTCCTT
Organism: Rhabdophis nuchalis; assembly: GCA_039707465.1. Taxonomy (NCBI): domain Eukaryota; kingdom Metazoa; phylum Chordata; class Lepidosauria; order Squamata; family Natricidae; genus Rhabdophis; species Rhabdophis nuchalis. Next base: position 91,560,985 of record CM077648.1, on the reverse strand, counting down.
GTGCACTGAACCCAAAGCCAGGCAAATGATTTTAGCAAATGAGACATAGAACTCTTCATGCAGCTTTCCCAATTTCTGATAGTGGCTGATAATTTGTCATCCTTTTGTGACAAAATGCCTAATAGTGGAGCTGGCCTTGTCATAGACAATTGGTGGCATTTCTTAAAATTCAGTCAACAGTCATTATAAGCTTTTGAATTACTTGAAAGCTATTCAGTGGGGCATTCAGTATTAAATCCAGCAGTGTTTCAGGTCTTTTGTAAAGAGCCCTATGTCCTATTATTTCTTGCAACCTTTGGTTCTTTTTGTATTAATTGCATTGAGGAAGCGAATATTGTATAGTTCTCCCATTTTATTACAGGATTGTTTTTGAAATAATTAAAGGCAGATGTAATTGTATACGTGTTTCAGTAGATGTTTTGGTTCTAGAATGGGTAGAGTTCCTTCTTATCCTGGATTGAATCAGAGCCAATTCTACTGATTTATTTGCTAAATTGAATTTAGGTATTTATTTTCAGGAAAGGGGTCAACACCTCCTCCTTTAGAAGGGTTTATTATTTTGCTTATTGAATTTTTATGGCCACCCATCCCACAAATTTTCAGTTTGAAATCGGTTAATATTGGTTTTGAAATCGTTTTGTCTTATTTTACTAGGTTATATTACTGTTGGTTATATTTATTAAGAATTTTTCTTAAAAAAAGAAAAAAGTATAAAAGATAAAATGAAAGAAAAGAAAATTAAAAAGAAAAAAAGAAAAAAATCAAGACATGGAAAAGAAAAGAACTAAAGTTAAAAAATATAATGATATTCAATATTCTTTTCAAATGATAGTTACAGTTTTATACTCTCCTCCCTCTTAGATATTATATATATATATAAGTTCCTTCTGCCCCACATGAAATCAGAGTCAATCTTCAGACTTGCAAGCCATCATTTAATTTATTTCTTCTTTTAGCAAGATGTCCATATTCCAATCTTTCAAAAATGCTTCTGTTCTTTTTTTGCTCCATTTTGCGCTTTCTGTGAGTCTGATATTTTCACAATCCATCCCTCTGCTGTGGCATTATCATCATTCTCCCATCATTGTGCATATACTTATTTTGCTAAGATGAAATGCTTTTGAAAAGAAAATGCAGCTTTCATGGCATATATGGATCCATTAATGTGGCTTATAGTTTGAATTTAGGATTTATATTGGTTTGATGCAATTTCCTAATTTAATAATTAATATTGGAAGTACTGTATTTGGAGATGAAGTGAATAAATGGAGTGAGACATCCATGTCTGAGAAGATTAAATGCCAAATTGCACAATCAGATGGATACACACAAAGAGGCTGCTCGGTGAAAAAAGGTCTGTCTGATCCAGAATTCTGTGCCAGATAGTAGTGAACTAGAAAGATTCAGGAAGCTGACAAGAATGGAAAAGAAGGCCTGCTGTTTCTCAGCAGCTAATATTGAAGATATGTTGTTTGTAGTTCCAGGTAGTGTAGGCAATTAAGTAGAGATTGATTCCTAAAAAAAAAATTATTCAGAAAAAAAACAAAAAAACAAAATGGCAGTGCCTAGCCTTTAGGAGGCTTATAGAATGCTCCTGGGGGCTGAGGAGGGCAAAAATGAGCAAAAAAACAGGCCAATTGTTGCTCCCCCCGCCCCCAGGAGCACTCTATAAGCCTCCGAAAGGCTAGGCGTGCCCTTTTTTTGATAAAAAACAGGCCGTTTTTGGGAGGTCTGCAGAATGCAAAACCTTTTTTTAAAAAAATTGCCTCTTCAAAATCTTGGCGTGTCTTATACTCCGCTGCGTCTTATACTCTGAAAAATATGGTATATAAGTTTAAGTGCTATTGTTATATTATCCATTGGGAGAAAATGCTCACCTACCTTTTTTTATGCATTTCAGGAGTTCTCATTTTGTGCCAGCATGGCAGAGCATGGCTCCCCCCACTCCTCTGCCTGGCATTTGGGGAGCCCATCGATTCACAACAGCCCCACAATGTGCTCCCTGGAGCATGTGGATCTGGGAATGAGTGAGCCACCAACTTCATTGGAGCAGCCACCGCCATCCCCAGATCTAGAGGACAATGAGGATGATGCTGATGTACAGGCACTGGACCCAAATGTGCCCTATCCTGATTTGGCTCCCGTGGTTTTCTTCTGCCTAAAACAGACAACCAGCCCTCGTAGCTGGTGCATCAAGATGGTGTGCAATCCATATCCTTTATAAGCTGTGAATTTTTCCTTCTAGCCCCCTTTTTCCCTCTCTGTCCTCCCTTTGCTGTCTTGTCCTTGCTGATCGCCTGACAGGTAAGTGGTGGCATTCCGTATATATTTAATGAATCAGTTTGTTCCTTGTGTTATGTGTATACAGTACTTTGAGGGCAGCATATGTGATCAAAAAGAGTTGCTTGCAAAAGGGAGAGAAAATGTAACAAGCTTTTAGATATGTATTTTATTTTCATTCCTCTCTTTATTTTTCTGTGCTGACAAATATATATACATATATATGGCATGACTTAGAGCAAGACTGGTTGGTGGTGCTGCTGTTGTTAATTTGGCTGCAGGATTGCTATATATTTATATATTTATTTTAAAATGCTAATAGTGACAAAGATTCTGAGACAACCTTCCCAAACTTTGTGCTATTTAAATGTATTGGGTCTCTTGGTAAGGATTATGGAAATCAAAATTCTGTAACAGAATTTTGGCCAAAGTTGTTCTAGAAGAGAATATTTCAGATCACGTAAACTTTATTTTAAGAGTAAGACTGATTTGTAATTAAACTTTATAGAGAGCATTCAGTGTAGTCCTATTATTTCACTGGCCCCCTTTATTGCCAAAATTGAATATTGGATACTTTGAAATATCCTTCCTTCTTGTGTAATGGATTTGAGATCCAGAATTTCCAACCTGTCTAATTTTCTGGAAGGCACCTGGCTGGGAAAGGTGACTAAATTATTATTAATTCTAGAACAGATTAACTATTCTAGAAATGTTTAATTTATAATTTTGTACCAAAATGCAATACATTAAACCTCAATGTCCTACAGAACATTGTAGTTAAGGGGTATGTAATGTCGCTATCACATTTATGCAACAATCTGTCTATACAGAATTAATTGTTCTGATGTTATATTTACTCCCAGGATTTGTTATACATAAAATAACAGGTTCCCCAGTATGATTCTAACTGAGTCTTTATTTTGGAACAAGTGGTCTGTGGTCTGAACGAGCACATTATTGAGTATTTTAACATAGTCTGGTCAGTTTTTGGTCAGCTTTGTGAGTCATCATCATGGAACTCTAAAGCATGGTGGACCGACTGTTTCTCAACCTTGGCAACTTTAAGTCCTGTGGACTTCAACTCCCAGAATCCCCTTGGCTGGGGGATTCTGGGAGTTGAAGTCCACAGGACTTAAAGTCGCCAAGGTTGAGAAACACTGGACTAGATGGTCCTACCTGAGAGAACTTATGGATCTAACTTCAGATGCTTGGGGATTTTCTTAGCAGTACTCATGGTGAACAGTTCTGCCATAAGTCATGTCAAATTCTGGAATTAAGATATGGTGAGCATTGGATGAAATTGTTTTCAAGTGGCTTCTCGGTATACTCTGATCCTAAGGGACTTCCTTAGTTTACCAAGAAGCTGTCAATGATGAAGCAGCAAAAGTAATGTCCAGAGCATTGTGATGGAAACAAGAGCTGAGTTTGATCAAATACTGCTATGAGTCTAACGTCAACAGCAATAAGGGTGGTAAAGCATCAGTATATCTCTGCTCTTACTGCATTGACTGAAGGTCATTCAGTGGCACTGTTTACGGTGGCTTGTTCCCTTTTTGAGGAAAGAGAGGCAAGTCATATCTCCCTGCAGGCTGATGTAACATTTTTGCCAATTGTTTTGCTGAGAAAGATCATTCATATTTACTGCAATGCTGCATGTATAGATCCAAAGGACGTGACTTGGAAAGTGTGTTTTGAAATCATCTGGCATTTGTTTGATTTTGTGAATTCTGAAGAAATGGACAGGTCTCTCTTTTCCACTTGAATTTTGTGATTTATGGGCTTCATCTTTGGAAGGCCACTAGGGATGTGTGCACCCGAATACAAGAGGCTGTTAATGCTTCTTTGAGGGAAGGAGGAGGCTACGGCACATTTCTTCCTCAATAAGTCATCCTTTACTCAGGCTGTTTTAGATAGTTATCATCTGTTTCTAACCTTTCCTGCCTAGGGAAGAATTTAGGGAAAGTAAGTGGATATCACTTGCAAAGAGTCCTAGATGAAGCTAATTATCTTGATCTTTTGGCATCAGGGTTCAGACTTAGGTGTGGAATGGAAAATTGCATTGGCCACTCTTGAGGGTGGCTTAATCAAGACCTGTATTAATTGAATATGGCCCTTCTGGTCCAATCAAATCTCTCAGTGGCATTAACCACAGAATATTTTTCTGTAGCCATGAGAATTGGCAGTAGGGGGGTAATGTTTTGCAGCAGTGTCAATTGTTCATAAGTAGTGGTTCTGATAGGAGGTTATAGTTAACCAAAGCTTTCATTGTTCCAGCATAGGGTGCTGCAGGTTTCGATCTTATTGCCCGTGTTTAATGCCTGAAACTGATAGTGAGAGCACCCATCAGTTCTGGATGAGATATCAATCAACATACATCAATGCTGATAACCAATTGTATATTTCTGTCTCATAATGGAGAATTGTGTAGCTCAGGGTTGAAATGAGAGGTCTTTGGTGCTCTCTGAATTTGGTTGTTTTCTTGCAGGCGTTTCATTACCCAAATTAGGTAACATCATCAGTGCTAGTAAGGAGTTGAGTTTGGTCTCAAACCAAGTCCCAAAATGCTGGAGAATTCCTGGAAGCCTGGCACTCTCTGACAAATTGGCCACAAATAGGCACATCAACATAAATAACATCTACATACAGTGCAAAAGAGATAATCAACAAGCCAAAAAGGGAACGAAAAAACCCAAACACCTCCCCACCAGCAATTAAGACCCAGATGAGCATAGATTAACACCAAGATTAACATCAGACCAACAATCACGAAGTAAACACTTCCCGAATCAAGGAATCAGCAAACAAGCTAACAGTAAACAGCCAAAGCAAAGACCCTCCAACACTATTCCCATGAACATTGACAGGACAAGCCACTGGAATATAAATTTAGAGCAAACTCCAGTCCTTCCTAGCACTGTTGATGTAACCTAGTTTGGGTAATGAAACGTCTGCAAGAAAACAACCAAGCTCAAAGAGCACCCATGACCCCTCATTTCTATCTCAAAGTAGGAGATGTGGTAGCTGCAGTTTAAGGACAGGGATGTAATTCTCAGTTCCCAGTGGAAGGTTCCAAATAAAACTAGATTATCCTTTGGATCATTTATTCCCCCAAAGTAATTCAGCTATCATCTGAAAAAAAATACATACAAAAATATTTTTAAAGGGCGCAAAGGAATATAGAAATGCCAACTTTGGATAAAAATGCATACAGTATAAATGTATGTCTATGCTTTTTTAATTCACAGAAAAGGAAATAGAACAGACCCATAATGGAAAATATGCAAAATTTGTAAATCCCCATACACAGTTAAATTAAAAATCAGCTCAAGGGTAATGAAATCTATGTACTTAAAATTCAGACTTTATATATGTTATATAATCTGTAAGTGCACTGTCAGTGTGGAGCACGGTGAAAATTCTGCTAGTGCCAGCACTAAACAAGCTTTGCAGTGCAATATGTAGCAAAAGGGTGTTTTTCACTTTGTGCACATTAAGAATTCATGGTGACATTTTTCTTCAGAACAATTGGGAGGGGTGTTGTAATGTTGATTTCTCTCCATAAAATTTCATTTAGTTCACTGTATGAGAACGAGATATTATAGAACTTGCTTGGTGTTCTAGGAGTTGAGAACAGGACTCGTGAAATGTTGATGTGGTTGGGGAAATTGCATTAGTCTCAGCACCCAGCATCACTGGCTAAGCTGGTTGAGCCTGCTGCTATGGTAATGTATCATGTGAGGGTTGCAACTTTCCCCCCTTTTCCTAATCCCAGTCAAAATAGTATTCCTTTCCCAAAGATGTTGTAGTAAACCATTAACTCTCTTTCTCTCTCTGTCTCTCCTTCTCTCTCTTCTCCAGGATAAATTTAGATATAAAACTGATTTTGTTAGGATATTCAGCCTTATATTGGGTTGAAAATATATATGAGCCTATGTTCTTAAGGAGTTATGTAGCTTTAAGAACTGTGTTTGAATTCTGATTGGCTGTGAGTCTCAGCTCTACCATAAAGCAAGCTCAGAATCACAGTCCGTTCCCTTTTCGATCCCTTTTCGATTCCCTGTGCTGAGGAGCTGTGACTGAAGAAGAAGGAGGATTTGTTTTGCATCACTGTAAGATAAACTCTGTTTGGTGAAGGACTGTTATTTGTTTGAGAAGTTAGTCGGAAGAAGTATTTTAGTTGCTACAAAGTAAAGACTATTTATTTTCTTACTATCACTGTTTTGGAGTTTGTTTGTGGCTACAGCAACGTATCTCTTTACTGTCCGGTGAATTACACTATTCTGCATTTATTTGCTAACACTGGTTAAGGGACCAGAGTTGTAACACTGGTTCTGAACCCAGAGAAACTAACAGATTTGAGCCTGTATGTATGGCTGAGTAGTGTTAAAGTGGTCACAGGCATAATTAGAAACAAGGCCTTTTTTATTTATTTAGTGCATTTATACAACCACACATCTTAGAAACATGTGACCGAGCAGCCTGCAACCCAACAGTTAAAAAGTCCATAGCAATCTAGAGCAAGAAAAAAAAATACACAAAACAGACAGAGTAAAGATATAAAATAAACAGATAAAATCCAATAAGCAGGAGAGCAAAGATCACTTAATCTCATACAGCCCATCTTGCAGGCTGTCCCTGGGGCCCCCAAGGCTGGTGAAAGAGTCTTCCAGAAGGCTAACAAAGGCTGTAGCTAACCTCACCAACCTTATATAGGGAAATAAAGTTGTGTTTGTAGAAGGCCTGCTAGAGAGCCCAGAGAATTCATATTATTATAATATGCACATGATGCCAGATATTTCAGATGTTCCTGCTGCTTTCCAGAATACACTAAAATGTGGATTTTACCGAGATTTTGTTCCATTACAAGGCACAGATACAAGTATTATGCAACACGTACCCTGCAGAGCCATATAATGTATTCCGTGAGATTTCATAGAGGAAAATTAATGTTGCATTTTGTAGGTATATTTATTGGACAGTTTGCAGCAGAAGGTTCTGATAAAATATTTGTAACTAAGAAGACAAGCTGAAATCCAACAGAGAGTGCACAAGGGACTGGTCACGTATCTATGGAGCGCTATAGTGCTTGTTACCTATGATGTTGCTGTCAGTGGAATGCATGTGTATAATATGTGTGTTTGTGTTTACGAGAAAGAGAGAATCAAATGGTATTAGTGCTGCTGAGTACCCAGAGAAAGGATTGCTGTGCCATCTCTCTTTCAGATCTTTGCTTTGTTGGTTTGTGAGCTCTCTGAGAACATAGTATTAAAATTGCAGATTGTTGCTGTGGAAACAAATTGTAAACACAGATCCCTTTTGGTGCCAGCCAGAGCTTTGATGTTGGAGGTAGGGTGAAGCAAAGACTTTTTCTTTGGCCTTTTTAAAACGTGAGAGTCTTCAAGCACAACAGTGAATTTAATTCTTGCCCTCCTGATTTGGTGGGACAATGATAGGTGCTTTTCCAGCGAGAATTTACATAGTGCCTGTCAGACCTTCTTTAAGGTGTACCAGACTAGGAAAACAGTTATAAATGCTAATCCTATTTTTAATACGCTTAATATAAGGTTACAGTTGCAGAATTTTGCAACCTCCACTCTCTCTCCTTTATCTTCACTGAAAGAAGGGTCAAGGGTCAAATAAGAGATGCTTTCTTAAATTGCATTTCTGAACCAGACTCAGATTTCTTTTACCTGACTGACGTCTTGTTGCGATTCTTCATCCTCTTCCTCAAGGCTATTCCTGCTTCCCACTGCATCTGCTTAGAAAGGTTGTATTCAACTTGATTCTGTAACCTTGATGTTATACGGTACTTTGCCACAGTAGATTTGCTCATAACCCCCCGCCCCCCTCCTCATTTAATGTTAACAAAACTACAATCAGGATCGCTCAACAAATTTAGAACTTATCTATTCATAGAGAGCCACCTTTTCATATGCATTGCTCTTGGGGATACATGCAGATGCAGTCCATGGACTATGGATTTCCACTTCTACTTGATAATTTCCCAAGCATTCCAAACCAAGAGGACATCTACAGTACGAAGTCACCACATCACAAATACAGACTATTGTAGAGCAGGGGTCTCCAACCTTTGCAACTTTAAGTCTGAAGGACTTCAGCTCCCAGAATTCTCCAGCCAGCCAACTGGCTGGAGAACTCTGGGAGCTGAAGTCCTTCAGACTTAAAGTTGCAAAGGTTGGAGACCCCTGCCCTAGAAGACAGGATCAGAACTAAGATTCAAGGAAGGAGGATCAGGGTAGATGTCAGGAGAAATTTTGTCATTGTAACAACATGCATTCTATAAAGTGGTGAATTCTTTTTTGTGAAAAGTCTTCAACAAATGCTAGACAGTCATTGGTGCTCCAGAGCAGGGCACTCCAATCTTGGTAACTTTAAGACTTAAAGTTGCAAAGGTTGGAGACCCCTGTTGTAGAGGACAAAAATGCCTTCTATTTATCCACAGCCTATCATGAATGTGACCTCCATTTGTGTTTTCCTGCTTTTCATTGAAAGTAATTTTTCTGGTTTGTGCTGATACAAATATTGCTGCCCGGGTCATTTGTGGTACTTTATTCTAGGTAAACCTCTGTACTTCAATTGGCTACTGTGCAAGGATGCCCCTCACCTGGGTTAGTAATAGATCCTGCAGCTGTCTAATCACAGCTGTATTTATCAATATTGCAATAGCAATCCCATTGATAAGGGTTATATCATGCAGAAGGTCATTCTTGAAACACGGTTGAAACTTTTTAAATTATGAATTTTCTTTCCCTGTGTTACTCAATTCTTAAAAATCAGGATCAACATTGTAGCCTTTCCTTTCCTTTCCTTTCTTCCCTTCCCTTCCCTTCTTTTTCAAAAGATAGATAAGAATGGCAGTACTTTGCAATATTTATTGGTCCATTTAGGAACCAGAATGAAACCTTTCTATTTCAAGTAATGGGAAAACAATGAAACTGTGCAGCTGTAAGCTGTTCTAAAACAAAAGCAGTATCTCAGGTAAGGAAAAAATAGTAATTAAAACCAACAAAATTCCACATCTCAAATAAATACTACATTCACACACTGCTGAAAAATCTGCTATTGCAGAAGCTGTAGCAAATGTTCTTGAGTCAAATATGGAAAAATGCAAGAAAGGTGTTTATACTTTAAAGCAAGCTTGCAATTTTTTATGTTGATGTTTTAACTGTCCTTACATGCATTTAATTTAACTTCATATACATATATTTTTATGTCTGTATTGCAAACAAATATGAACACAGAAAGGAAAGCTATTAGTAGTTGCTTTCTAAGCACGGAACCTGGAAGAACACAGTAGCAGAAGAATTTATCAGTGGGGCTGCAGGAGCAGGAAGTGTGGGCTGAACCCCTGGCAAGTAATCACCAAAGTAACCTAAATATGGACAGAATTTTATTCAGCCATCTTAGAGTCCACTTGGGATCAGTGTGGGAAAATGGCACCTGAAGAGTACAGTGGAGTGTGGGTATGCACTCTACTTCTTTCTTTCTCTAGAACAGGGGTCTCCAACCTTTGCAACTTTAAGTCTGAAGGACTTCAGCTCCCGGAATTCTCCAACCAGCAAAGCTGGCTGGAGAAGTCTGGGAGCTGAAGTCCTTCAGACTTAAAGTTGCAAAGGCTGAAGACCCCTGCTCTAGAAGATCCACATTTTTGTTGTCTTGTGTGAGAGGAGGGGGACTGTCCAACATTTTTCTCTACGTAAATTGGAAGGTGATTCACTAAATTGAAAATCATTATAAGTGTATTCATTTCAACATTGGAATGCAACCTCTATTTTGTCAATTCAGGGATCAAATATAGAGGTAAGGTATTGTGAATAAATGGGAAAAATGGGGTAGAGAAAAAAAGGAGATGCTTTTGTTTTCTTTCTATGTTATAAAGACAGCAAGAAGATTGGGAAATAGGTTCCCTGACTATATGAATTTAAAGATTCAACTAAAACAAATGAACATTGTACCTCATGTGAAGTATATTTCTGTGCGGTAACTGGAACATAATTTTGCTTCAAGTGAGGAAGAGACACACTTGATGTGAATAAAGCTGGTTTTTTTCTTAAAAGGAGACAATTCCTCATTTTGCTTATCTTTTTTTACAAGATACAGTATATCAGCATACATTCTGATAAATAAAAAGGACTTTGAAAAAGTCTATGGATATTCAAGTTATTTTAAGGGTCTAGAATGAAAACTAATATTTCCCAATGAGCAGACCCAACAAGAGAGCAAGAAGTAGAATAGAAAGGTGAGAATTAAGCTATGATGCCAAGAAATTGACTTTATTAAAATATTTAGAATGACTTGTATTTTTCTGACTTTTATTTTAAAAATGTAAATAAATTCTTTAATTCAATTAAAGAATGATGACCCCGTTGGCATTTCACGGGAAATATTCTGACACGTCTTCTAAGATTTTCCACATTATAAGAACTTCTTTGTACAAATGCCTCAGTGACTGTAACTCCAAAAGAGAACTATAATAAAGAGGACAGCCATCATTAGCCCCAAAAAGAGACATTTAAGAGAAAAAGAAGCCTTTTGCTTAGTGCTTCTGTGTTATTTTATTTTTATTCTATCCTAGTGGAATCCAGCATACATACAGTACATTCCGTTGAAATAAGAATTTTTCTTACATCCATTTTCCTTCAGTTTGATGGAAAAAATGGTTTCCAAGAATTTTATGCAAGAAAACATTTTGATTACATTCTTATCACTGGGCTACAGGGCTCCTGCACTTTACTTCTGAGATGGTTGAAGGATGTTGTGGGATCCTTTCATTGAATAAAAGTATCTGGAGTTATTTACAGTGTCTTGTTTTCCCAAGTTTAAGTTAAACCCTACAGGAAGAAATATCATAATACAACTGTTCCCCTGGCCAGGAAGATTAGTAAGACAGGGGGGTTGCAAAGCAATAGAATAGCTGTGCAATTAAAAACAGTAGCAATAACAGCACATTTACAACACTAGAATAAGCTCAAAAAGCAAATAATTTCTAAAGAATTCTGAGAAGAAAAAAACAGATAATTTGTTGGCTGAAACTGGGAGAGAAGAGACAAGCAAGCCTCAGCACAGTTTTAATTGAAATAGAAGTTTGAATGCCTTAAATAAATATTATTGCTATGTTTATTTCCATTTTCCTCAAATCTCTTGTTGTTCTTTCTTATTTTCTACTCTACTCCCATTTTTAACATTTGTTTATGTCAGTTTGCTGGGCAGGAATTTGCAAACATTTTGACATCTCTCTCTTGCACATACGTGCATGTGTATGCATAGACACATGAATCTTAATAATAATAATAATAATAATTTTAATTTGTTGACCGCTCCCTCTCCCCATAGGGACTCGGAGCGGTGCACAGGGAAAACTAAAACTAAAACAATAAATATACAAACACATTAAAAACAAATTAAACATATACCTGTGCTAAAAAATGCCCCATTAAAATACTAAAATTCCCAATTATAAGTAACTAAAACCCCATCCCAATCTTATGGGATCAAGCTTTATCGAACGAGAAGGAAGAAATTATGTCCTAGATTGGGACTGTTGGTGGCTTAAGATGGCAGTCTTTTATCTTGCCTGAATAAAGGGCAGTTGTAATTCCCACAAATCATCAATTACCCTCTTTCTCCCTCTTGTCACTAGTTCTGCTTCTTGCATGCCATGATTGCAACAGCATAAATTATTCACTTTGAATTGGATTTGTGTTACTTCTCAAACTAGGGGATTTGGCAGGCCAGTCTTGTGCAAATCTCTGCTCCATGGTGGGACTTCGGTTGAAAGCAGCCCAGGGGTGTGTATTTATGGCAGTTAGGATAGGATCTAGAGTTTTCGAGTACAGAAATGTTAGCTATGACAACAGCCAGTAGCTGCTTAGCTCCAAAACTGAGATTAACAAAGCAAAAGGTCCATTAATTTTAAACTGCTATGAATATATGAAGGGGCTCCAGCTTTATAGAGGGCAACCACTTGCATTAAGTGGCTTCATCCTAGCATAGAATAAAGATTGTTACCTACATGTTTTGTGTCAAGGGTCTATATAATTTCTACTCAGCCTCAGCTGGGAAAACTGAAATCATTCTTAGTCCAGATGGGGTTAAAGACTACACAAGATTTGCAAATCAGAAACAGTGGTTAGAGTGCAGAACTGCATGCTACTTCTACTGCCTGCTGGCTGCCTATAATTTTTGGCAGTTCAAATCTCACCAGACTCAAGGTCGACCCAGCCTCTCATCCTTCCAAGGAGGGTAAAAGGAGGACCCAGATTGTTGGGGGCAACATGCTGACTCTGTAAACTGCTTAGAGAGGGCTGTAAAGCCCTGTGAAGCTGTATATAAGCACTATTGCTATTGCATTCTAAACAGAGCAGGTTTAGATGTTGCTGCAGGAATCATTTGTTTTTTGTTTGTTTTTTTTGAAAAAGTTTTATTGGTTTTAACAATTTATATTAGGAAAGGGGTAAGTAAGGTACTAGATAATATTTGGAGCTTCCACATCGGGTTTGATGACCGCCTCCGAGTCTTCATACATATTCGATTAAAAAGAAATTATTAAAGGGAAGGGGTACATACATTTTAAAATCATAGATTTTCATATTATTTTATACATTCAATTACTTTGTACTATTGACATCCGTACAGGAATTACCATCATAAAGAAATATAACAAATTATTTTTGCGATCTGAGCCTCTTTGCTATAGTCTCTTCCTCCTCCCCCCCACCAGCAGGCGGACCCATGGCCCCTCCCGTTCCCATCTCATCGTCATCCAGGATTGAGGAGTGTTTTTTAAGAAAATTATGCGCCTCTTCAACTGTTTTGATTCTAACTCTTCCTCCCTCCCAAAATACCAGCATCCCTTCAGGCATCAACCACTTGAACCACACCCCCTTTTTGAATACTTTTTTAGTTAAGAAGGAATAATTCCTTCTTATATCTCTTATTTTCTTTGGGATCTGCTTCAATATGGCCACCCCGTTTTGCTGATACATCAAAGGGCTCCCTCTTTGCGCTCTCAGTATCTCTTCTCTCGTTGACCTTCTTCTAAGTTTAATATGTATCTCTCTGGGTACCTCATTTATTCTGGCAAATGCTGAATTAATTCTATAAATCAAATCAATGTCCCCCCAAATAAATTCCTTATCTTTCTTAATATAATCCGCTAACATAGTAGCCATCAGCTCTCTTAAATTCTCATGCGGTAATTCTGGAACATTCTGAAATCTTAAAAAGAAAGACATGCGTTCAAAATCAATTTTAGACATTTGACCAGTAATATCTGTAAGTTCTTTCTTAAAGTCTTTTATCTCTTCCTTCATCTCAACCGCCCCTCCCTTCCAGCCCCACAATTTTTTGTTTATTATTTGTTATTTCTCTTTGCGCCTCCAATAATTCCAATCTTGTGCTTAAATTGTCTTTCCGGATTTGTTGCATTTCATTCATTATTCTTTGAAACATCTCCTCTACGTTTAATGGCTGAGGGCTTGGTGACTTAGGATCCTCTACTTCTGCTTCCTTCTGTAACAAAGCTGAAATCTTTGGTTGTGAGGATGGGCTGGGTTTTGTAGATGCTGGAGCAGAGCTTAGTTTCCCAGATGGGGGTTTCCTCGATGCCATAATTAAAGTTTTAGGTGTTAGTGCGTAGAGAAGAAGGAAGGGGAAAAATGGCGCTGTTGGGCGGGCAGTCTGTGAAGTCCGAGACAAAAGCAGCTGCAGTTCAAATTAAGTTTACAACGTCCAGAGAGAAAAAGGGAAAAAAAGGAAAAAAAATTCCAAACAAAAGCAGAAAGTTTCACGAAGGGAGAGAACACCGAAAGACACCAGAGCAGGTCCTTTTCTTATATATTTTGAAATTAGTCTAGTTTTGTTGAAATAGAGGAATGCTTATTTTCAAAAAGGAAAAGTTCCGTCCTGGGAACAAAGAGAACGCCATCTTTCCGCCTTGGAAAAAGCAAAAGTAGGAACAATCAATTTAAAATGTAGCAAGGCTCAGGATACATTGTCTAACAGCAATCCCTTAGTTAACAAGAAACTTCCTTTTTCAATAAATCCAAAGTCACTTTCACTCTCTCCGCAATGCGGGACTCTTTATCCAATGCCGCTTTATTTCCAGGGGGGTTGTTTCCAACTCCCCCCTATCTTCTCTTTTCCTCAAATTGAATGTAAAAAAAATCCAAATAAGGCACATACCATTTTTTTTAACCCGGAGCCTCGGCGCAGCCATTCAGCCCCAGAGTTTCAGCTCCTTTTAACATCCTCCATGTTCCAGCTTCTTCGGCGAAAGGGAAACTCCCCCCGTGAAAGTTCCCCAGCCCCTAGGGCAAGGCGGGAGCAGCCCCCCGACCACTGTCGAGATGGGGGCCGTCACCGCAAGCCGCCCGTGCAGAGGGGGGGATTATGCCCGTCCCCCCCGCGCCCAAGGGCGCAGCTGAGGCAACACAGCGGCGGACGTGAGAAATCCACGTCTGTCCGCGTCTGAAGCCGGAAACGATCTCGAATCATTTGTTATTAACCAAAGGTTGTTATGTCTGCATAATTACAGAAGTTGACTTTGTTTTACTCTGCATAGGAATACTCCTAATTCCAGTAATGCAAAAAAGATATGTTGTCTTTGCTTTAGGTTTAACAATGGACTGTTATAAAGGGGGTAGAGTGACTGATCTCTTCAAGCTGTTGAAGGAAATTAGAGATATGTAAAATATTAATTACATAAAGAATTCCATGGGCAGAAAGAGATATGGTTGAAATATGTATGTTTGATCCATGCATGGAATAACAGGATAACAGAATTGGAAGGGATCTTGGAGATCTTCTCGTCCAACCCCTGCTCAAGCAGGAAACCTTATACGAAGCCAGACAAATGGCTGTCCAATCTCTTCGTAAACGCCCGCAGTGATGGAGCACCCACAACTTCTGCAGGCATGTCGTTCCACTGATTAATTGTTCTTACTATCAGAAAATTTCTTCTTAATTCTAGGTTGGATCTCTCTTTGATAATGTGTGTTTTAGACAAAAGAGACGTGGAGTAGGGAAAGCAGGAAAAGTCAGTGCCATTACTGGTGACACAGCTAAACAGAGGTAGTGAAAAGAAACTCCCAGGACGGTTGAGGAACTAAGAAGTGGGCTGTTGCGTAGCATTTGCTTGAATGCAAAGGCAGTGGCAATGTGAAAATACTAACAAAAGATTAGATGCAGTAATTTCATCACACCATCATCACCACTCTTATTTTCATATGCAGTGTATCCAGCCAGCCCACCCACCTCACCTTTTATTTTCCCTGTGTAAGGACAGATTGACAGGTTGGGTATGCTTGAATTCAAGAGTGTTGGCAGTTAAATGAAATATAGACCTCCCCTTAGCTGCTGTGTGCCATTACTCTGACGTTTGGCACTGGGAAAATCAATCTGCTGATCAGTGTATAGGCCACACAGAAAACAACAGAGTGTCAGCACCCCCAACAAAAGACGACTCCGAGGCTGAGCATTCCTCAAATTTCCATTTTATTAGCGATGTCGTATTGGCACATCGGAGAAAACCTGAATCTGAAAACTTCCAGGTTTTCCCACCCAAAAGAAAGTCCAAGTCCCTGCCCCAGCACCCACATGTCCATCACATGGTCCAATCAATGCACCATTCTAACTAGAGAAACTGCCCCAGTCATACCCCTCCAGATGCAGGGCAGAGTGACCTTGACTAATGGAGAAAGGAATATTATTTTGACTATATATCTCACCAGCTCCATACAATCCCCCCTTCCAGTTTTTCACAGCACTAAATGTGACAGGCCTAAAGATCCAAAGCCCAAGATGACTTCCAGGCCTGACACAGAATAGAGTAAGATGTAACAGTTTGCCCTATTCATCCACTTAAACCTCTTCAGATATTTTTTTGGCCAAAATCCAGAACAAGCAGAATGCTCCAGGTTTCAGTTTAGCAAAATGGTGGCCTCTGCCTGAAAGATCCAGCTGAACTTCCAGCTCAGAGATTCTGTACATTCCCCATTTCATGAACACCTCTAGAAGTGATGGCAAACTTGCCACAGTTTTCCTAGTAGGTGCAAATTTGTGAAATTCATGCTAAAGGAAAGTTCCACGTTAAGTCTTTCTTCCTCATATATCTATCGCACTTCCAGATCTGCAATGTAAACTTTTAACGAGGTTGCTTGGGGGAGCTATCAGGTATATTAAGTGAATACTGAAAACTCAGCCTGAAAGTGACATATCAGGCAGGCAAGTGGCTTGCTGGAGATGCAAAATTTAAGCTTCAACCATAGAGGGAAGTTCTGTTCCTCTTTTATGACCCCTGAGGATTCTGGATCACAGCCTGGACTTACTGTACTTCCCTTTAGTGTGAAACATGTCTTCCTGTATTTAAAAAAAATATTGTCTTGATTGCTTTAATAAGATACCCAAATGTATTTATTTCATCATTTGTAATTAAAGAAAGATAATCCCTAATGGCAATGCTACTGTAGATGATCGGAGTTGATGTCTGAAATATCTAGGAGGCATTGAAAATACTTATTTTCATTGAATTGCATCTGGCGCTACTCCACAGAATCAATTGTATATGCTCTTGTTTTGCAATGTTTGTTTGCTCTCTCCTCCATCCTCCAGACAGGCTGTTTTCTGTAAAGGACCATGCACAGTGGTGGGATTCAATTTTTTTTACTACCGGTTATGTGGGTGTGGCAACAATTTGCCTCTTTGCAACAAACAGAAAATTGTGCAGACAATATACACTGTTTGTATTATTACATTTCAGATTATACTTGTACGGATGCTGTTAAAATTGATGTGCTTTCTGGAAGTATAGTTATTCTCTGCTATTTAAAAGAAGATACAATAGCGCTGGGACTCTTCAGATCAAGCATTTATTTTAAACAGCTCCTACATTTTATTAAGCTGTCTAGAACAATAATAAAGCAGTCTTTAAAAATTAAGTCCAATAATTTGAACATTCTATAGGCATTTATAGTTATTGACTTACCTCCTGGCAGCAAACAGCCTGATTAGCACAAGAAAAATTTTTTTGTCTCCGCCTCCCAGCAATTTGCCTCCTGGAGCAAACAGCAAGTTTCACTTTCAGTTTCTCCCATCCTTGGCTGTTTCAGGCAGCAGGGATTGCTATAGCCTATTGCAGCCTTCAAGCCCTGTTTGCTGCAAGGAGGTAAATTGCTGGGAGGCAGAGGCCGAAGGGTTGGAGCTGGTGGTTGGGTAGGGCTACATTCAGTATATCAGATGCACCCAAATTTTCACCCTCTTTTATGGGGAAAAAGGTGCATCTTATACTCCCAAAAATATGGTACCTGCAAGCCGGAATTACAAATCAGGCAGGGTGCCAGAGCACCTTGAGGTATTAAAATAGTTAAAATGCAATGAGAATTATCAACAGCCAACTCTTGCTCATAAAGTGAAACCCTTTAGCAGAGAGGTCATTTAAGCCAGGGGTCTCCAACCTTTGCAACTTAAAGTCTGAAGGACTTCAGCTCCCAGAGTTCTCCAGCCAGCTTTGCTTCAGACTTAAAGTTGCAAAGGTTGGAGATCCCTGGCCCAGGTCCTGACACTGACAGCTTTGCTGGCTGGAGAAGTCTGGGAGCTGAAGTCCTTCAGACTTAAAGTTGCAAAGGTTGGAGACCCCTGATTTAAGCTCTCCAGAAAGAGCACACCCAAGGAGAAGCAATTCTTAGATCCATTTGCACCACTTAAAGAAACCCGCTGATCTCACTCACCTCGTAAGTGAAAAAACAAAAACAAAAGAAGATTTCTTCTAACAACCGGTCCAGGGAACTGCTTAGAAAATTAACTACCAGTTCTAGCAAATAGGCTAGAATGGTTGAAAACTACCTCTGACAATACTATACTGCATTGGTATGGTTTTTTTTTAGAATTACAGACCTCATTATAGTATAATTATTATACTTGCAGTTATATTTATGTACATTTTCTCATATACGGTTAATTTCCATAATATTTTCTATTAGTATATTCCTATATTGATTGCAAGACTGTGGCTCTAAAATCCAACACAGTGATATTTCTATTCCTTTCCTTTTGATGCCCTCCAGCTGACGCAAAGAAACCTTATTTGAGTTGATGGCTCAGTGCAAAGATGAGCATATTAACCTTCACATATTCAACTTTCCTATAACTCTCTTGTTCAAAACCAATCATTTCAGAAGCAGCTGCAAGATTAGTGAAGGCTAGACCAGTGCCTATAGAACAGCGTGTGCCATAAGTGGGAGGGGAGTGCAGGGGGGGGGGCTTAATCGGCCCCTAAGGCCAGGGATGGGCAGGAGGCCAGCATTGGGCCAGGACTGGTAGGGGGACCTCCAGGCAGCCTCCAGGAGCAACCTGGCCAAGGAGAGGAAGTCCTGCAGCAGATGTTTATATGTTTTTTAACTTCCTGTGCACCGCCCCGAATCCCTTCGGGGAAAGGGAGCGGTTTATAAATCCAAATAATAAATAAATAAATAAGGGGGGGTCATGCATGGGCATGCTGCACCCATAATGCAATGCGTGACCCAGCCAGTGCACATGCATGGATAACAGGCACTCCCACTATTTTTTGCATGCTTTTTTCACCCTCCCTAGGCTCCAGAGGCTTTATAGGAGCTTGGGGAGTGCAAAAACAGCCCCCCCACCCGCCCGGAGGCCCTCCGGAGACTTCAGGGACCATCAGGAAGCTTCCCTAAAGGCTCCGGAGGACTAAAAACAGCCCTACAAGCTGAAGTGACTTGCCCATTTGCCCTGACAAATGGCTCCATGTGCCCCTGTGGCATGCATACCATAGGTTTGCCGTGCCGGCTATAGAGTAACATAAAATCTGCCAACAAAAAGTTTTCTTTCTTCTAGTATGACTCCAAAGAGGTAGCATGTTTATTATCTGGAATCTGGACGAAATTATACCACCGTCTCCTTGTGTGGTCCTTGCTGCTTTTTGAGCCTGGTTGTTTCCCTGCAGATGTTCCATTACCAAATTAAGTAACATAATCAGTGCCAAACTCGGTAACATGATCAGAGCACTGATGATGTGGCCTAGTTTGGTAATGAAATGTCCTCAAGAAAACAGCCCAGCTCAGAGAGCACCAAAGACCCACCATTCAACTATGATCTACATAGATTATCTTCTAATTGGTACCTATTTCTTTGGTTTGGTACATCTCCAGAGGTTTTGAAATTCAGATCCTACTATCCACTTCCAGCATGTTGCCTGGGGATGGGTTGAAGTATAAAACACACCCAAGAATAGTAGTGTGCAGAAGGAAACAGCTGTTGAATTTTGCCCTGGAGTCTCGCCGAACTTACTGTGATAGAAACTGCTTTGCTTTGCAGCCTATTTGTTATGAGGAGGCAAACTGGGCCCAAAGGGCATCACAGCAAGAGAAAAAAGGTCAAATGATTCTCCTTTCCTACATTTTAACTAACTGTGGCCTACTTGCTGTTAGCTCAATGGGACATAGAATCATAGGACTGGAAGGAACCTTGGAGGTCTTAAGGAACCTTAGTAGTCCTCATCTTGTGACCACAATTGAGCCCAAAATTTATGTGAGGTAGTTATTAAGTGAGTTTTGCTCCACTTTACGATCTTTCTTGCCACAGTTGTCAAGAGAATCACTACAGGTATTAAATTAGTAACATGGATTGTTAAGTGAATCTGGCTTCCCCATTGACTCTGTTTGTCAAAAGGTCAGTAAAGGTGATCATATCACCCAGGAACACTACAACTGTCATAAATATGAGTCATTTACCAAGTGTCTGAATTTTGATTATCTGATCATGGGGATGATGCAATGGTTCTAAGTGTGAAAAACTGTCATAAGTAACTTTTTTTTCAGTGGTGTTATAACTTTGAATTGTCTCTACACAAACTTGTAATTTGAGGACTACCTGTACTCCAAGTCCCATGTTGGATCTCCCTCTAACTAGCTTCCACCCATTGCTTGTTGTTTTGCTGCCAGCTGTTATGGAGACTAAATCAACATCCTCTTCCCTGTGAGTATTGGAAGACTGGTATCATGTCACCAGTATTCTCTTTGTTAGACCAAACCTATCTAGTTGCCTTAGCCCAGGGGTCTGCAAAGTTGGCTCTTTTAAGACTGGTGGACTTCAACTCCCAGAATTCCCCAGCCAGCTATGCTATGCTGGCTGGGGAATTCTGGGAGTTGAAGTCCACCAATCTTAAAAGAGCCAACTTTGCAGACCCCTGCCTTAGCCATTTATCAAACGATTAACTTCTAGACCCCCTATCATCTTTGTTGCTCTTCCTTGCATCGTTGTAGGCCTCAGCTAAGAGATTCCACTGCAAATTATCAGTAAATTATACAATGGTATCTTGATACTCAACTGCTTTGAAACTCACTGAATTTGGTGCTCAATGCATTTTGATGCAAAGTTTTTGTCCTGCTACTCTTCGTTTATTTGGTAGCATAGTCTAGACCTTTTCAGTGTTGGCTACCTTATAACTGACAACATTATTCCTTATGGGAAAAATTTGTTTGGTGCTCATTGTGTTTGGTACTCATCATGCCTTTCGGAAACAATTAATGATGAAGTACCTAGGTACCCCAGTATTTCAATAAATAGTCTATAACAACATAATTTTATAAGCCTTGTTGCACTTTACTTTCCTTCTCTCTTATATCCCAATGAATCAGGAAAAGCCTGCAAGAGTCTCTTCCATCTATATCAGAGGTCTCATTCTCGCGGCCCGCAGGCCAATTGCGGCCCGCAGGACGGTATCTTGTGGGCCCCACTGTGATATGAAAGTATAATATTAGTATTAATATTAGTATTAATATTAATATAAGGAATCCCTTATGCAGCCCAGCCTCACCCAGCCTCTGCCTCTAGCGGCCCCCAGGTAAATTGAGTTTGAGACCCCTGATCTATGTAAATAAAAATGTAACTATGAGTTTGTTCAAAAGCGCTAATCTCCGAAAGTACTACACCGATTGCTTACAAATTTTCACACAATGTTCCTTTCAAATATGGCACCAATGATATGTATAGATTGTGTAGATGTCACACCTGTGCCAGGTACATGCAATGGAAATGTAAAAAATTGTAAAAAAGGTAGGTAGATGGATACAGAGAGAGCAGTGGGCCACAGGTATTATGTTATCCTTTATGACATAAAATACTCTGTCCATAGAGATAGAGAGAGGGAGGGAGAAATGCAGTATGTATGTATGTATGTATGTATGTATGTATGTAGGTAGGTAGGTAGGTAGGTAGGTAGGTAGGTAGAGGGATAGAGAGAGGGAGAAATACAGTAGGTAGGTAGGTTGGGGGTTATACGGTGGTTGTGTGTGCAGGTTTGTGTGTGCAGTTATAGATCTACACACAGATCTAGCATAGCCCCCTGTTTCTGACTTTTTATGTATAAATTGCAATTTGGCAGGGTTTTAAATGGGTTTTAGCACGGGTTTAATAATTTAATATGTTTTAATGATGTATATTGTTTTTATTGTGGTTTTAATAATGCCTGTGCACCGCCCTGGGTCCTAACAAGGAGAAGGGCGGGGTATAAATTCGAAAAATAAAATAATAAAAAGATTGGTTGGCCATTTAACCAGACTGGACCATAGCAATGCGTGGCCGGGAACAACTAGTATCTTACCTATTTTTCCCAGCATTTAAGGAATGCTTTGGTCCTCTTTGCTTATAGAATTGTTCTTGCTTTTCCTTCAAGATCATCTCCCTGACTTTCTACCCTTGACTGGTTTTCTCACCTTGTTGTTTCTAATATGAGGCACACAATTTCTTTTTTCACTTAGCCTTTGGTTTACATTCCAAAATGGAGATATGGTCACCGTGAAAAAGTCAATAGGACCAGGGAAAACTAAATGAGATTTTATGCAGTTTAATTTAAAACTATGAAATACAGTTAAGATGGTTTTTCTTCATGTATTTCATAATTCTTCCACCTCACCCAATTTGCCACATTCAGAATACCAAATTGATGGTAACTTTGGGAGAGTCCTGAAGTTGCACATAGGCCTGAAGCTTTAGTTAGGTTTTTACTACTCCAGCGAGTATTTTCCTGCATTATATATTTCATCATCTTCCCTTAGAATGAATGTTGAAAGTTTGGACACGAAAACGTAGAATTGAGAAATTGGTTTCAACATCTAATCAAGCAAACATGTTTGTTATGATATACTAGTGCAGTTTATGGGATATAGATTGTTTGTTTATTTGAGACTCTTGAGAGTCTCAAATCTACACTGAAGTTGTTCAGTGTAGATTAAACAAGAAAAACAGTTATCCTAAACAGAAGGCAGGGAATGCCATGGAATCTATCAAAACCTGCAAATAATGGTATCATTTGTACTTTCATAGAACTCTTCATTCTTGGAGAAAAATAAACTTTCTATTTTTATTTATCTTCCCACTTATTTTCTGATTTAGTCTTTTTTTAATTACATCATGCAACCAGCATGGGGCAATATGGATTTGAACCAAGATGGAATTACTTAGCCAACCAAACCATTTTAAATCGACCTATATTTATCATATGAAACTAGAATTGCTTAATAAAAAGTAAATGATTACTTATTCCTACTACTTTTCAGTATGAAGCGTTTACTGGAAGAAGGTGAAATGGTGAAAAAAGTAAGGTTCTACATTTAGGCAAGAAAAACAAAATGCACAGGTACAGTATATGTGGTACCTGGCTCAATAGTAGTAACTGTGAGAGGGATCTTGGAATCCTAGTGGACAACCATTTAAATATGAGCCAGCATTTCAGCGGTTTGAATCCCTAGTGCTGCATAACGGAATGAGCTCCCGTTACTTGTCCCAGCTTCTGCCAACCTAGCAGTTCAAAAGCGTGTAAAAATGCAAATAGAAAAATAGAAACCACTTTTGGTGGGAAGATAACAGTGTTCCGTTCACCTTCGGCATTTAATCATGCCAGCCATATGACCACAGAGACATCTTTGGACAGCACTGGCTCTTTGGCTGAAACAGAGATGAGAACCACCCCCTAGAGTTGGGAGCAATTAGCACATATTACCTTTACTATGTGTATAAAAGATAACCTTTACTTAGCAATTATACAGAAGTATAAAACAATATATTATTAAAACACTATAAATGCATCAAGCTTTCAGAAATTTCTAGAATTCCTGTAGATAAGTTACTGGTTTTAAGCTTGCTATAGTTATATAAGAAATGACTGTGCTCACTTGTGCAAAGCACAAAGAGACCCAACAAAAACAGTACAACTGGAAAATAGTAATCTCCCTATTTAAACAGACTGGCAGCTCATAACAAACAGCAACTGTTTACCTCTAAGATTTGGAACGGACATAGAAATGCAGCATGCCAAAGTGGGAAGAAACTGTTTATATAAATGCATCTAAAAACTGAGATAGCATCTCAAGTCTGCCTCTAAATTTTATCTTTCTCATCATTTTTCATGCATATCTTTGAACAAAAGCAGTTACCACATGCCACGGTCAAAATCAAATATATAGATGATCTTATGCTGTTTGGAGGCAACATTTTTAGACGACGTTAGAATAATGATTATAGTAGCTCTAGCATCATAATGAAGCCCAAATGCAGGCATTAAAGAATATTGCACATTTGATAGACTGCATCTGCCCCATTTTTTAGGATTGTCTTTTTAATATTTGCTGAAATTCATTTATAAAATGAACCTGCTCATGATGAGGATTGATGGCTCTGTCTAATAAAATGAAATTCAATTGTGAAAAAAGTAAGGTCCTACATATAGGCAAGAAAAACCAAATGCACAAGTACAGTATAGGTGGTACCTTGCTCAATAGTAGCAACTGTGAGAGGGATCTCGGAATCCTAGTGGACAACCATTTAAATATGAGCCAGCAGTGTGCAGCAGCTGCCAAAAAAGCCAACACAGTTCTAGGCTGCATCAACAGAGGGATAGAATCTAGATCGCGTGAAGTGTTAATGCCACTGTATAGTGCCTTGGTAAGGCCACACTTGGAATACTGCATACAGTTTTGGTCGCCACGATGTAGAAAAGACGTGGAGACTCTGGAAAGAGTGCAAAGAAGAGCAACCAAGATGATTAGAGGACTGGAGACTAAGACATATGAAGAACGGCTGCAGGAACTGGGTATGTCTAGTTTGATGAAGAGAAGGACCAGGGGAGACATGATAGCAGTGTTCCGATATCTCAGAGGGTGCCACAAAGAAGAGGGAGTCAAACTTTTCTCCAAAGCACCTGGGGGCAGGACAAGGAGCAATGGGTGGAAACTAACCAAGGAGAGAAGCAACTTAGAACTAAGGAGAAATTTCCTAACAGTAAGAACAATTAACCTCTGGAACAGCTTGCCTCCAGCAGTTGTGAATGCCCCAACCCTGGAAGTCTTTAAAAAGATGTTAGACAGCCATTTGTCTGAAATGGTATAAGATTCCTGCCCATGCAGGGGGTTGGACTAGAAGACCTACAAGGTCCCTTCCAACTCTGCTATTGTATTGTATTGTATTGTAGATATGTGAGAAAGACAGAAAAGGAGAAAAGTCAGTGTATAACAAGGAACAAGATTTTGCGCTAGTCAGATTTGTAATTAATTTTTTTAACAATCTCAGGTTATCAAAGATAGTATGATGCCAGATGCAGGGAACATTGCAGAACTTTTTGAATTTCAAATTTCATAACTTCCAGAATGATAAAAACCACTCGCTTCATCCTCAGAAGAGTTGGTTTGCAATAAAAATTACCTTTTTCAAACTTGGTTCAAGTTGTTTTAAATTTGGAATGAGATATTTTTCAGACAGGAAAGTAAGATTATATGATTGGACTATAATATTTCTAAAGCTGTATGATGGTTGGGGAATTTGTTCCCTTATGGCTTATGCCACCAAAACTATAACATTATAGAAAAAGAAAAATAGTTGCCTTCACTGAATTTATACTCATGTTTTGGTGTTTGGATTTAACTGAAGAGGCTATTCAACACTCTTTGTAGTCACATTACAGAATGATTAAGAAAATAGCAAGACCTATAAGAAATACATTAAGAGAGCAAGAAGGTGAGTGGCTGGTAAATATAATAAACTAGCATTTGGTAGTATCATAAAACTGTTAATAGTTGAGTATATTACCAGTATTTCATAATGAAGGATCTTAATTTTCCCTCCTGGCAATTACATTGATTACAGTTGTCTACACAGCCAATTGCTGTTAATGCTATTAAGGGAATAATTTTCTCCCAGTGAACTCTCTCTCTCTGTCTGTCTCTATCTCATTTCTACTGGATGCTTTTCAGTAGAAACCTGCTTTGGAATCTGATGTCAAAGCATAGTTAGTGGATTTGGAATAATATGAGCAATATCTTTATATTGCTTTTTACTCCATTTCTACTTGAGCTCTTTCAGACAACCAGCTTATCCCTTATTATATAGACTGTAGTATTGCGATATAAGACACATTTGATTTAGCATGGTACTGTGCATACTGAAGTCTACAATATTTGGATCTGAAGTAGATGTAGCTGCTTCAGTTCCAAGATGGACACCCACAACCAACTTTTCAGTAGCTCTTTATTAAGATATTTAAATTTAGTAGGTGGAGCAGTGGGGTTTGCACGGGACCAGAACACAGAGTTGTGATTGATTGTTTGGAGAGTGCTGGCTCCTGCATGAGGCAATCTGCTCTATGATTGGTTGCTGTGCGTGTGGAGCGGGAGTTTCCCTTTTTTCTGTTTGCATGCCCTGTGCGTTCTGTGATTTATCTCATGATGCTCCTGTTTGCCTGACTATCTTGTTTGCTGAAAATATAGATGTAAATATATATTTATTCATATGAAACTGCAAGTTCATTTCAGCATCTCTGACTTCATTTGGACACCTGCTGCATAATTCCCTGACACTATTTAACACAGGTATGACTTTTCCTGGGCTTACAAAGCCCTGGTGGCTCAGTGATTAGAATGCCGTATTGTAGGCTGACTCTGCCCACTGCCAAGAGTTCGATCCAGACCGGCTCAGGATTGACTCAGCCCTCCATCCTTCCAAGATCAGTAGAATGAAGACCCAGATGGCTGGGGGAAATATACTGGTTTTTAAACTGACTATAAACCACTAGTACTTTACTGATTGTAAAGCACTAGGAAGTGGTATGTAAAGTCTAAATAGCTATTGCTATTTCATGTTAGCCATATTAGCTCAGAAAAACACGTTCGATTCAGGAGGCATTGATAGGTATATGTATCTGATAGTGTGTGTAATGTGTGTGGGGAGATTTCCCCTTCCCAAGACTAGAATCCATCTTAGTTTAATTTCTTCAGTGGGATTATAAATACTGTACTCCACAAAACTATACAGTTCTGAACAAAACAGAATAAAAGTGCATCTATCTCCAAGCTGTAGTCATAATGTCCTTGACGAATGGTTTAACTTTATCAGTGACTACATCAGGTTCCTTCAAGAAATTCAGCAAATCAGCTAGATGAAATACTGTAGTTTTGTCCAAAAATTACGAAACTAGATGATTGACAATTGCATTTAGAGCGAAAGAATACCGAACAACCTGAAAGCTCTAACTATGCAATCAGATTTCCCTTAACAAGATCCAAACAAAGTTAAATATTTGTAACTCTCTTTTAAGCAAATTCAGGTTGAAAGCCTTCCTGAGATCCAGTTTGGTAGGAGTATATACCTTTTCTATCTCTGAAGAATTCAAAAGTGAAGGAGAGAGGGTAGTGTTTGCCTAGTGGTTACACATTCAGGAGCCTATAATCTTTGTTAATGTGTAGATGTGTCTTTCTACTTAACAATAACAAGGTATAGGAGCACTTGTGAAGGAGAGGAAGAGATGAAGCCTTTCTCTGAATTCTCACTGATAAATTATTTCAGACAAATATTTTACAGTGTTTTATAGGAATCTGAGGCTCTAGCAATGAGACTGATTAAGAATTGGTCAGGAAGGGCAGAGTATATGTTGCCAGTGTCCACACATTTAGCATAGCCCATGTCTTTGGCAGTAAAAAAAAGACCGCAATAACCATCATGTAGGACTAGCAAAAACATCCATGAACACCAATTAGCAGCCAGAAGACATGATGAAAACTCCTTAATTTCACAATTCATGGACAAACTTAACCATACTTTCAACTGGGAAACTAAATATCCTAGACCAAGCGAAATCTAAAAATGCTAGAGAATTCCTAGAAGCCTTGCACTCAACTGATCATGAACAGGCACGTAAGAAATAGGAAACATCTACATACCATTCAAAGGGACAATAAAAAAACCCAAAAGAAAACAAAAAGATCTTCTCACCAGCAATCCACACCTAGATGAACAGAGATTAACATCAAGATTTATTTATTTTTATTTTATTAAATTTATACCCCGCCCTTCTCCTTGTTAGGACCCAGGGCGGCGCACAGGCATTATTAAAACCACAAAATACAATATCAATTAAAATATATTAAATTACTAGACCCGTGCTAAAAACCCATGTTAAAACCATACCAAATTGATTTATTTTTAAAAAGTCAGAAGTAGGGGCTATCCTAGGCCGGCTTGTTGGAATAGATACGTCTTAAGACGTTGGCGAAGAGGCGGAGGTCCGAGATAGTGCGAAGGTCGGGGGGTAGGTCGTTCCAGAGGGCCGGGCCCGCCACAGAGAAGGCCCTTCCCCTGGGTGTCGCCAACCGGCATTGCCCCGCTGACGGCACCTGGAGAAGACCCTCTCTGTGGGAGCGGATCGGACGAAGGGATGTATGGGGCAGGAGGCGGTCTCGTATATAGCTAGGCCCCGAGCCATGGAGCGATTTAAAGATGGTCATCAGCACCTTGAAGCGCACTCGAAAGGCCACAGGCAGCCAGTGCAGCTCGCGCAGGAGAGGTGTTACGTGGGTTTGCCTTGAGGCACCCATAATCACCCGCGCGGCCGCATTCTGTACTAACTGTAGCTTTCGAGTGCACCTCAAGGGGAGCCCCATGTAGAGAGCGTTACAGTAATCCAGCCGGGATGTCACAAGCGCTTGAGTGACTGTGCGAAGGGCTCCCCGGTCCAGTAAGGGGCGCAACTGGCGTATCAGGCGTACCTGATAGAACGCCCCCCTGGCCACGGCCGTCACATGGTCCTCCATGGACAGCCGGGAATCCAGGAGGATGCCCAAGTTGCGCGCCTTCTCCACGGGGGCCAGTTGTTCGCCCCCAATGGCCAGTGTTGGACTTATCTGGCTGAACCGGGGTGCCGGAAACCACAGCCATTCTTGGACGGGTTGAGTTTGAGTTTGTTACTACCCATCCAGATCCCTACGGCCTCCAGACACCGGGACAGCACCTCGACGGCATTGTTGGGGTGGTTTGGGGTGGATATGTACAACTGAGTGTCATCAGCGTACAGATGGTATTCCACCCCAAAACCACGGATGATCTCGCCCAGCGGCTTCATGTAGGTGTTAAACAGGAGTGGCAAGAGGACCGACCCCTGAGGGACCCCACATGTGAGTGGCCTCGGGGACGACCTCTGCCCTCCTGCCAACACCCATTGCGACCGACCAGAGAGGTAGGACAAGAACCACCGTAGGACGGTGCCTCTTTAACATTAGACCAACAATCAAAGTAAACAATACTTCAGTCAAGGAACTACCAACTCAGACAAACAAGCTAATGGTAAATAGCAGCCCAATCAAGGAACCCCTAAGATCTCCTCCACCAACACTGACAGGACAAGCCACTAGTATATAAAATGAGAGCAAACTTCATTCCAATGGGTGATGTTACCTAGTTTGGTAATGAAAAAACTGCAAGAAAACAACGAAGCTTAGAGAGCAACAAAGACCCCAAGTTCAACCCTGACCCCAAGTTCTAGTGGCTAAATAAGATTGCAAATACCATAATGATTGGTAATGAACCCAGATTGTTGGGGAATAGGCTCTGTAAACAGTTGAGAGAGCGAGAGCTGTAAAGCCCTGTGAAGCGGAAGTCTAAGTGCTATTGCTAATGATGAATTATAGGGATGGTTTGTGCTAAAGGGGATTTTAGTATAAAAGTTGTCCCTCAATAATATCAATTCTAAGGAGGATCAGTCAGATGAATTGGTGGAGCATATTTATGTGTAAAGAGTCTCTTCAGGACTAATGTATACCTATACTCACTATGTCTACAGAGCAATAGTAAAATATTTAGTAATACTAAAATATTTTTGAGTTCTGTACATAGTTCTGTACATTTGGGGTCCTGAATAATTTGTGGTTACTGCAGCTTCTGAGCAAATGCAAGATGCTGTTGCAGGATTGTTTCCCAGATAGTCAGATCTTTAACAGTTTGGGAATCGATTTGCAAAATGCCTCCTTTTCCCACACGGATGACACTTCATTGGTTCTTTGGAAAGAGGGGATCCTATCATTGTATTTATCCTCTGATCCTCTACAATATTGACATACTGTAGGTCTTGTGTACACTGGCATAATTTTTCTTATGCAGATAGTTGAGCACAGCTAAAGGTTGTGACAGTTTATATTTGGACGTTTTGCTGGGCTGGCTGCTAAAGCAAGGTCATGGCACACACTTGAAAGTAAATCAGGAAGACTGTAATTGGTGTGTGTGTGTATGTCTGTTTGGCAAGAACAAAGAATGCTTATCAACAGGGAATATGCATGTGTAAAGCTTGTAGCAATTATGGGTAGTTAGAAAGTTGATAAAAGCAACAAGAATTAGACAATTTGCAGACCTCAGCTAAAAGTTAGGTATAGAGATGCCCGGCAACAAATGAAATGTCTATTAGATAACTCCTGTGGCATTCATTAGCCAAGGCTTAGGAATGGGACAGCTATAGACCAATAGAACAAATTGTAGAATTATTGCTAAAATGTTTATTTGAGGATATTTCTTATTTTTTCACCTTGTCCCACCTTCTCCTTTAGTGAAAATGTATAAAGCTTTCTTAATCCTTTGTTCTTTAACAGATTAATAGAGTTGGAAGGGACCTTACAGGTCATCTAGTCCAGTGGTGGGTTTCAAATTTTTTAGAACCTACTCTGTAGGTGTGGCCTATTTTGTGGGCATGGCTTGGCAGTCATGTGACAGGGTGGGAGTGGCCACCTTTTAAAATGTGGTGAAACTCATTTAACAACGCTCTTGCTTAGCAACCAAAATTTTGGACTCAATTGTGATGATAAATTCTTTCTTTCTTTCTTTCTTTCTTTCTTTCTTTCTTTCTTTCTTTCTTTCTTTCTTTCTTTCTTTCTTTCTTTCTTTCTTTCTCTCCTTTCTTCCTTTCTTTCCTTTCTTTTCCTTCCTGTTGGGTCACTGGCAGCGGCGGGCCAGATTTACTTCCAGGTACGCTGGTGGAACCCCCTCTCACCGGCTCTCTAAATTTCACCAACTGGCTCTCACGAGTAGGTGCGAGCCTGCAGAAACCCACCACTTATCTAGTCCAACCTCCTGCCCAAGCAGAAGACCCTACATGTGCCTCTACCTACTTGGTTCTTGGCCTTTTGACCAGGAATCCTTTTCCTTGGAGTACTCCAATAAAAAGCAATCAGAAAACCTTCACCTCATGTCTGGCGTTCATCATTGGCTTCGGCACCAGGCTCAGACCCGAAATGGGGACAACAGTTTCATGGAATGAACAGGGGAAAGTAAACGAGTTAATAAATGAGAATAGCAGCATTTTCCTACCCACGTTCTCTACCACAACCCTTAGGTCATTTATTGATAGCTAAACAGACTTGGATGCATTCAGATATTAATCCCAAGGCGCCCTGACAAATAACTTTATCTTGTATTTCATCTGCTATTCACTCTTTAAACTACTCAGCTAAGTTGCTTCCATTCCTCCCCACATCCTGAGCTAACAGCTAAAACTCAGCGGTAAACGCCCAGAACAAGCACTTACCTTGTACAGAAGTGACAGATTTCACTTTCTCAACTGGATCATTGATGTTAGCCCTCAGGCATGTCACAATATTAGTGTACTTGTTCAAGTCTAAGCAGTTCTGTAAGAAAAGGGGGGGGGCATTCTACAGCTGCCGCTCTCATTAGGCCAATTATAAATACTACTTGAGATCAGTCAGTGAGAAAGTCTTCAGGTTTTAGGGAGGAATATATTTCCTATTAAGCAAGGAATATATTAAATTTTGCTAGGATTCCTAGGGAATCAGCTAATGAGACAGATATTTCAGGTATATTTAGCCATATAACTAGTTGGGTTATATTTTACCACCAATTTGTAAATAAGGCCCAGAAAATGCTCTGAAATGTTGAATTGTAAGATTTTCAAATTCTGTCAAGTCTCTTAAGTATTTCTTTCCTCCTTTTTTCAATTCTTTTTGTACCATACTGCTTACAGTATTAGAAGACATGGAAACTAATTGGATGGTTCTACCTGTTTCAAAGAAAAATAGTCCTATTATAAATGTGGACACCACTCTGGAATACACATTGTTAAAGTGATTGTGTAACTGCTGTATCAAAGATATTGTGCCTGATATAAGATGACATGCAAGAATATTTGTGTTGGCAGAAAATATTTTTTTCTTTCTAATTTAGAAGTCTCCAAAGGAATGCAGCTGATCTTTTAATGGGGGTTAACACTGCATGCAAATGTAAAAGCATCAATCTTGTATGGACTGTGGTTACATAAGGCATTCTTTTCATAGCAAGTTTCATTTTAGGGAGTACAAATTCAATTCTGCGCTCTGTGCAAAAATTGCAGTGTCACTGGTATGGTATCTGCTATAAATAACACATCATTCTTACTAAGAACCACTTTTAAATTTTACATGTTAAAAAAGGTTAATGTATTTAGTGCAGGTATCTTACCCAAGTAAAGATGACTAACTAAGTTCTTGCTTTAACTGTGTCACCCCACTCACCCAGTTCTGTGTTGAATACATTTTTAATTGATGATGATAATAATAATAATAATAATAATAATAATAATAATAATAATAATAATAATAATAATGAATTTTTTATTTATAACCCGCTCTCTCTCCCCGAAGGAACTCGAGGCGGGGCACAGGGAAATTAAAAACAAATTAAAACAAGCAAAGTACAAGGTTAAAATCAAATTAAACTTACCCTGCGCTAAAAAACTTCTATGAAAATAAAACTATCCCTAAAAAACCCCTTAATAATTTAAAATTTAGATTACCCTAGGCCAGCCAAATGGAAGAAGTGAGTTTTTAATAGCTGTAACTGAAATCTCTACTATAGCCTTTCCTAATTTGGTGCTAGATATATCCAAACTTCTCAGCCTTGCAACATGTTTGGAGCAGTGGTGGGATTAATTTTTTTTTTACTACTTTTCTCTGGGTGTGGCTTGGTGGGCGTGGTGTGGCTTGGTGGGCAAGGCTTGATGGGCATGGCAGGGGAAGGATACTATAAAGTCTCCATTACCTCCCCACTCCAGGGAAGGTTACTGCAAAATCCCCATTTCCTCTCGATCAGCAGGGACTCGGGAGGCAGAGAATAGATGGGGGCAGGGCAAGTCAGAGGTGGTATTTACCAGTTCTCTGAACTACTCAAAATTTCCACTACTGGTTCTCCAAAACTGGGCAGAAACTGCTGAATACCACCTCTGGTTTGGAGATTACTAGGCTAGAAAAAGTTGCCTTAGCAGATTGCATAAAAAATGTCATGAAACCACAGTGTTTCTGAATTTTCTTATCATTTAGCAATTCAAGATCAATTTATGAATTGTTTCCTCCGAAGGAAGAATTTATTCAGGGCACAGAACATTGAGACAGACATATACAAAGCCTAAAACAGCATAACATGGATTGCGATATTTAATAAGAAAGAGATCTGTTTTCAGTGGCCATAAAAATTTCACAAATTTGAATCAAACAGTTGCAAACTGCTTCTGTTTACCTTTAGTCAGAAATAGGTCTCAACTAGTATTACATGTGCTGGGAACTGGTGGCATAGGATGCAAAGATTTGTTCTTCTTTTGCAGTTGCTTATATGATGTGTGTGTCCATGGAAACAGCACTTCAACAGGTAGCCAAACTGCACCTTGTTAGGAAAATCTTCTTTTAATTAAGAAATGATGCCTTTTGATGTAGAGTAAGTCTGCATAATTTGCCAAATGCAGCCTTTGAACGATGTATTAAGGGCTGCCATGATTTTTAACACCTGCTTCTCAATCCTATCCTAGGCAAGGAGAAAATCAGGATGATATCAGACTCCTGGTATTCCATCTACACAGGGCTGGTGAGCTGCGTCTGGCTTCTCTTAACCTCAAAACTCAAAAGTATATGAATTATGATTTTGAGGGTGCATATGAATAAAAGAGAATGAAAAGGAAGCAGATGCAGTCTAAGTGAAGAAGTCATATCACAGGCAAATGAATATAGAACATCCTAAGAGAAAAGTATAATTTGAGGCAGGGAATGGATCAGGGGTGAAATTCAGTAGTTTCTGACAGTTTCTGGAGAACTGGTAGTGGAAATTTTGAGTAGTTTGGAGAACCGGCAAATACCACCTCTGGCTGGCCACAGGAGTGGGGTGGGAACGGAAATTTTGCAATAACCTTCCCCCAGGAATGGTGAGGAAATGAGTATTTTGCATTCTCCTTCCCCTGGAATAGGGAGGGAATGGAGATTTTGCATTATGCTTCCCCTGCCACGCCCACCAAGTCATGCCCACAGAACCGGTAGTAAAAATAATTGAATTTCACCACTGGAATGGATGCAAACTGTACAAAATTCCAAAACTGAAGGTATTCCAAAATTGAAGTACCAGCATACAGACCTAATTTAATACTTTCTGCAGGTACTACTTGAGCAGCTTTGTGCTGATTCATAATCTTTCTTCTTTCCAGTGTCAGCTCCTGATGTATATAACTGATAGCACTAGACCAGTGATGGCTAACCTTTTTTAGCTCACGTGTCAAAAGCGGGGGGAGCGCAGAGGGGTCCTGCGTGGGTGTGCCACACCCATAATGCTATATGCGTGACCCCCTGCTTTTGGCGTGCTTTTTTCCCCTCCCCAGGCTCCAGAGGCTTTCTAGAATCCTGGGGAGGATGAAAACAGACTCCCCTCCACACCTCAAGAGGCTTCAGGAACTTCCCTGAAGCCTCCAGAGGGTGAAAAATGGCCTCAAAAGAAGGCCTAAATCAGCTGGCCAGCGCACACATGCGTGCTGGAGCTGACAAGGCAACACCTCGCATGCCCTAAGAAATGGTTCCGCATGCCATAGGTTCGCCCTCACTGCACTAGACTGAGAATAGATGTCTGCTTCAGGAGATCATGATGCTAAAGGACAGAGTTGTATGATACCAGATTTATTCTTTGTCCCTATGGTAGCCTGGTAATCTTGGATATAGCAGAGGATATTGTCCACTTCACTGAATAGAGATAAATTTTCCATCATCATGGAGTGCAAGAACACCTTTCTTTTTGCATTTTTGCAAATATTTCCGGTGCTTAGAAGGCCAGTAACTCCAAGTTTTAATTTTTATAGATTATAATGTTTCTATTGATATTTAAACTAATTGGGTTTTAATTGTTTGATTGGAAAAAAAAAAGCAAAGTTACCCCATGGAAACTACTTGTTTATTAATTAACTTAACAAGTTTTAAAGTTTCAGATAAAAATGGATATGAATACATAGTTAAAAGTTCCATTAACTTAGGAGATAGATAAACATAGTAAAATGTAGTAAAAATTAATTGTACTTTGTAGGAGTATAATTTTTAATATGAACGACAAATCTCATGGATGAGGGCTTTTGATTTTCAGTTATATCACTTGGTGTACATTTTGATTTTAGTTTTTCTATGGAATGCTAGTAAATGAATAATAATAACAGACACAATTAGAAAGTTAGCACATGCTTTCTTTGGTATCCTAGCAAGGCTAGTCTCTATTTTTAGCTCTATGGTTACAAGGCTATAAGGCTACAATATTTTAGGATGGAAGCATAATCTTTAAGGTTATTCATATGATAAGAGTTACAATTTGCAATTATCCCATTCTGAAAACAGGAGCTAATTTTAATTTTTACTTTTTGAAGTCATAGTGATTTAAGCGAATTAATACTTAATGTTAGCTTATGGCTCATCACATTTTAAATAATTTGAACTATTCTAAGAGGAGTTTGGATTGCACAATTAAAATTGTGGTTTTAATTGATTTAGAATTTGATACAGAACCATTAACAGTACTCAGTTTTTAAATTTAGGTATAAAATATTTTATAAATAAAAAGTATTGCTAAGATGGATATTAACTCTACTCAAGAATTTGATGCTGTTTTAGGATATTATTGTCCCATTTTGGTTTTATATTCTAAATTTGCTAATAGGATTTTATGAAAATTGTATGCAGTTTAAAGATGTAAATATAATCTTGAGTGTACCAAGCACTTGGAGCTTATCATTATATGACAAATTATAGATTTAGCAAATATGAAACTGAGTAGCAAAAAACCCTCTTTGCTCAGTATTGCAAAGATAAAGCCACCACAGATTTTTAGAATTGGATAGGTAGATATAGTAGAAGTAGTAGAAACACTAATGAATATTATTTTGCATTTAATGATTTGTTTAAAAATTAGGCTGAACAATTTACTCAATATAATGTGGTATAAGATGTCTTTGGTTCTTTTCTGCCTCTTCTTCTTCTTTTGTATGTTAAAGCATTTAAGAAAAAGAGTAAAATTGGGAGTAAAAGAAAAACATCTCCAAACAGCTTACCTTAGTCTACTCTAATGTGTTAATTTTCTCAACTCCAAGTATAATTATAAATCTACATTATAACCAAAATGCGTTATTGTTCCTCAATTTTTTAAAAATATTCTTGATTTTATATTTATGTATGAACATCCTTCTAGCCCAGAGGTTCCCAAACTTGGCAACTTTAAGACTTGTGGACTTCAACTCCCAGCATTCTCCAGCCAGCATAGCTGCGTAGCTGGCTGGAGAATGCTGGGAGTTGAAGTCCACAAGTCTTAAAGTTGCCAAGTTTGGGAACCTCTGGGCTAGCCTGTGAATTAAAGGTCAGCCAAGTAATTTTATGGAAGCATGGCAATCATTGCGTGCTTACTACTCTTTCATTATGTCATGGTGATTAAGAGCAAACAACCAGTTTTTAAGAGCCCCAAGGTTGCACAGGTTTCCTTCAGAGTAGAATTTAAAACAGACGAATTAACCCTTAACATTCTTATTTCATGTCAAACAATTTAGTTTAAAGCCTAGATATTTTTAAGTGTTCATTATTTATTTCAATGAAATAAATGTTTCCTTGGTCAGTGTACAGTTTTAAATATTAAAAATGTAATCAAAGCACCTGAAGGCCAGACAAGGAATAATGGGTGGAAACTGATCAAGGAGAGATTCAACTTGGAAATAAGGATAACTTTTTTGACAGTGAGAACAATCAACCAATGGAACAGCTTGTCTCCTGAAGTTGTGGGAGCTTCATCACCGGAAGCTTTCAAGAGACTGGGCTGCTATTTGTCAAAAATGATATAGGGTCTCCTGCTTGGACGAGGGGGGGGTGTTGAACTAGAGGACCTGCAAGGTCCCTTCCAACACTGTTAATCTGTTAAACTCTTAATAAGAATATTTGATTGTTTAAGCCAAAGGGAGTGTAAGAGAATGCTCCCAAGGGCTGATGTGGTAAACCATGATAGCTTGGGGCTGTACCATTGCAAGAAGTAAAGCATGGGTAATGTATTTTTGCTATCATGGAAAAAAAATTATGGCTCTTTTACCTGGGATACCTGTTGTGGCCCACCAGCAGCCAGTGGAGCTGGCAGCAGAGTGGGACATAGAGGAGGTTGGGGAGGAGCATGGGCCAGTCCTGGTGGCTGGGGAAGGCTCAGATGAGGGCTCTGCATTGGAGGCAGAGACGGGGCTGAGGCCCTCTAGCAGTGATGAGATGCCTATGGAGCTAGATGGCAGTGAGGCAGAGGAACAGCTAGAGCCTGTTGCCAGTGTGCGCATGCACAGAGCTTCTGGAAGAAAAGAACATCTCAGACTTGGGAGTAAAGTTATAGGTGGAAGGTGATTGGCCCCTCCCATAGGAAATAAAAGAGGAGCTTTTGCAGGAAACAATTCATTTGTTCGGTCATTAGATTCATTTCAGGAGTGTGAAGATCTGTCTGTGAATCTCAGAGACTCTGTGCCCAGTCTTTCCTTGCACAGCACCTCATTTGGAAAATATTTACATGGCAGCTTTCCAAGATAGATAAGGTCTATCGTCATAAATATTCATTTGAAAGACAGTTTGCTGAATGTGAATGCGAGGAATTTATATTTGCTTAATAAAAGGAGTTTTGTCGGGACCAGGACTCTGCCTTGTGCTTTTTGGGAAAGTCTAGGTCAGAACAATACCATTGATTTAATGCTATTGCCTTTCTGAACACAGCATCTCCAAGGTGTGTTAACCCCAACAAGAAAAGCTTTTCCTTGCTTTTATTGAGAGTTATAGGCATTGGAATAAAACACTAATGGAAAAGGCTTATGATGGCTGTTCAAGCTTAAGAGAGAAGTAAGGCCAGGTTTGCTTGAGAATCTATTTTTGAATTTTAAATGCAGGGAGGTTGGATCCTTTATACACATATGGGGAAGAGAAAGAGGTAGGTTTATATAATATGCAAAAATAAACCAAGCAAACCAACAGCATCTTATTGCCAATTATCAAACAAACCAAAGCCTGTGAAAGTGTGAAAAACATGCTTTCTGTATTTCCTAGAAACTGTTTCTGCAGATTCCTGGATTAAGTATTTAAAAGACCTAATCTAATATTCTGTTGCAGCGTTTGGCAGTCAGTGTTTATGACTTTGTACTGAATGTTGCTATGGTTGTGTGTGTGTGTATTCTAATTTTATATGAAGAGCATAAAAGCAAAACTAGAAAATATAAAATAAATGACATCAGGTCTGAGCTGTGGATACTTTGGAGTACTAATAGTGTTCATGATGTGGTTAGATGCCTTTGGGCTATCTAGTTGTCAGTTTTGCCATACAAGAACCCAAAACTTCAAAGAGAATTACAGTGGGAACATGGAATGTAAAAAGAATGAACATGGGAAAGCACAACAGTGAAAGATAAAATGCAGTCATTACAAGTTGACATCTTAAGCATCAGTAATCTCAAATAGACTGCAATTGGACTCGTTTAGACAGCAGCTCATACTATTTATTACTTAGAAAAATGAAAGGAAGGAAGGAAGGAAGGAAGGAAGGAAGGAAGGAAGGAAGGGCTTTTAGAGGTAGGAAGAGAATAGGCACAATAGTTCTTGGATTTAATACAATCAATGGCTGAATAACATCAGATAGACGTAATAGACAATCCTTTAATATGACAGTCATTTAGGTTTACGCTCCATCTACCAATGAAAAAACAGAAGGTTGATGAGTTCTGTGACCAATTCAATTTGATTGTGTTGATCACGTCACGCTGTGGAGTTGCTAAATATCTATTGTCCTTATGAGTAACCTCTACACAGGATAGGAAGCCACTGTTCTGACCCAGCCTTAGCAGAACCCCTTGTCCTGAAAAAACCCTCTTTATTTAACTATTGTGAATTCATTGTGTTTACACCCAGGAAAGTCCAGACAATAATCCACCCAAAGGTTAACTGAAGCACAGACCTTATCATTTCTTGGATAATTGGCAGGCTGGGAGCTTCCATCCACAAAGCTGTAAATTAAACTCTCTCAAACAGTATCTGAGACAGAATCACAGCAAATCTTCCTAAATAAACCCTAACAGTTGTTTCCCACGATGCCACTCCCCCTTTGCTCTACCTTTATTGTACATTTGACAGTAACAGAATCTTGCAAGTCTGAAAGAACTTCCCTCTTCCCCTATCTTTACTTTAAGAGTACTAAAGGGGGTCTCTTCTGAGATACTTTCTCCACCCCTATACCTCCTTTGGAATCGGATTTCTCTTATCAGAACATTGTCTAGGCTGCAGCTCTTCCTGTCTCTCCCAAGGTTATTCTCACAGCTCATTAAAGGAAGAGACTAGCTCCAAGTTAACAAAGGAGTGAGACTAGGCTGTATAATACTCCCCTTATTTATTCTATGCATATTCTGAATATGTATTAAGGGAAACTGATTTGGAAGATGAAAATGACTTTAAATTGCAAGAAGAAGCATCAATAACCTGCACAATGGTGATGACATTACTCTAATAGCCAACAATATAAAGGAATGGCAAGATCTAGTAATAAAAGTCAAGGAATAATGGGACTAAAATTAAATACAGAGAAGACCATACTTGTTGCGCCCCCTATTGGATCGGGATGCCCTTTGCCCTCGTGACATCCCGACTGGACTACTGCAATTCTCTCTACATGGGGATCCCCTTGAGGTGCACCCGAAGACTTCAGCTTGTCCAGAATGCAGCTGCGCGAGCAATAATGGGAACCTCAAGGTTTACCCATATAACACCGCTCTTGCGCGAGCTGCACTGGCTGCCTGTCGTCTTTCGGGTGCGCTTCAAGGTGTTAGTTATCATCTTTAAAGCGCTCCATGGCACGGGACCTAGTTATCTGCGGGATCGGATCCTGCCCCATACTTCCCTGCGGCCGATTCGCTCCCACAGAGAGGGACTTCTCCGGGTGCCGTCCACTAAGCTATGCCAGCGGGTGACGCTCAGGGGAAGGGCCTTCTCTGTGGCGGGCCCAGCCCTCTGGAACGACCTTTCCCCTGAAATTAGAACAACTACGGACCTCCGCTCCTTCCGTCAAAAACTTAAAACACACTTTTTCTGCTTGGCCGGCCTAGGTTAGTCTTCCATCTTTTAATAGGGTTTAGGGGATTTTAGTTAATTTTAAAATTGCGAAATTTTAGCGCAGGGATAATCTTTGTTTAATTTGTCTTTTATCCAATCTATTTATGTATATTTATTGATATTTTTAATTTCCCTGTGCACCGCTCAGAGTCCCTTTGGGAAGAGGAAGCGGTCTATAAATAAATTTATTATTATTATTATTATTATTATTATTATTATTATTATTATTATTATTATTATTATTATTATTATTATTATTATTATTATTATTATTATTATCTCCTGGCCTTCCGAATAGGAGTCAAAACATGGCTCTGTAGCCTCACTCAACGCACAAATGGTCAGGCTCAAAGTATCCTACTTTGGATACATTATGCAAAGACCTAGTTCCCTCCAGAAGGCTGTAATCCTAAAGAAGAGGATGAGGAGCATCAAAGTGAATGGACTCAGTTACAAATGGTGTTGCTTGCATTATTGGAAGAACTAGAAGGTTAGGGACATGGAGGACTAGAAGGTTAGGGTCTGGAAGAACTAGAAGGTTAGGGTCATGGAGAAAATCTATGTGGTTGCTAAGAGTCAACATGGATTTGATGGCACATCATCCTTCAACCAATAAATTATCCTCCATTAATTAGAGTAATCACTTTTTCAATTCTCCAAACTCTGCTTTTAGTATGTGTACCTATATACCAGGGGAGGTATTCACTTACCTTCCCTATTGGTTTGCAAATGTGAGCATATGTGCCACCTCTGCACAGCCTTGTACGCATGCATTTTTGGTGAAAAAAAGGATTAAATGGGATGCCGTAGAGCAGGGGTCTCCAACCTTTGCAACTTTAAGTCTGAAGGACTTCAGCTCCCAGAATTCTCCAGCCAGCAAAGCTGGCTGGAGAAGTCTGGGAGCTGAAGTCCTTCAGACTTAAAGTTGCAAAGGTTGGAGACCCCTGCCGTAGAGCCAGGACGGGTGGGTGGGGCCACCCACAATTTCTGCTACCGGTTTTGGTGAACCGGTGAGAACCGGTAGAATACCACCTCTGCTGTATACATTCAGTTTGCTAGCGGATGTTTTAATAATGAATGAGGGCTAATATAAGTTTCCTAGGATAATGTTGAAAGATCCAATCTGAAATGGTCACTAAAGACTAAATCTCTGGTTTTAATAATGTTTCATTGTCAGTTCCAAAAGCTTGTAATTATTTGACATCAATATAAAAAGTTTTCTGTAACAAGAAAGTGCAGTTTATACTATGGCCAAAATGCTTCCTTTGATCCACTGTGAAAAGACCCCATGGTTTTTCTTTTGCTTTAACTTTTGATGGTAACAGATTCTTTTTTTCCTCATCTGTAGCCATAATTTTGAGTACATAATATAGAGCTTGCATATGCCGAAAGAGAACCATCACTGCCCTTAATTAAGCTGCTGTTCGCTTTCCCCCAACCCTTTCCCCCTCATAAAGACATTTCAGTAGCAAAAAGAAAACTGAGGGGTATATTTGAGCATCGCAAGTTTGACTAATGCATAGATTATATTACATTAGCTGTACATCTGCCAACAGTGTGGCATTATAAGATGACAAATTGTTAACAGATGCAATTAGTGATTGCAAATTAACAACTGAATATTGGAAGACTAAAATGTTATTGTAAAACAAAGAGATTTTTCTGATGTCTTTTTTTAGACAGTTTACCTGCAGAATGCCCCATCTGCTAACACTTTCTGTGATACAGAAGCCTTTCCATATTAAGTTTCTATCTCTAAAACAGGTTTTTCACTTTGACACTTGCATGTTACTGGCACTGTTTGAACTATGGAACCTCAGCCATTGTTTAGAGCCTATAGAGACAATGATACTCGCCCTCCCCCCACATTTTTGCACTATTTTTTATTAAAAATTACAATTACAACAGTAAAAACGAATACAAACTAAAACAATAGAAAAAAATAGAAGATGCAGAAAATAAAATAAAATGAACAATACAAAAGAGAAAAATAATATAGTAAAGAAAAAGAAAGGGAATATATAATGACTGCTCATTTACATCACGTATAAATAATTGTGTTGCTTTCTTTTAAAATACAAAAAAAATTGATATTTTCTTTCCATCACCTATCTCTTATCTATAAGCAAATCCTCAATAGCTTCATCATTTAAGTCCTGATTCCCACATAGTGACTCAAGGTGGCTTACAAGAATATATTTTTCTTTATCAGAAATAACAACATACAGTATTTATTTTTAACCTTAATGAAATAAATCACCTTCTATTCCTTCCTTTTACTTTTAATAATCTTGATTAGTCTCTTCAAATAATGTCCTAAAACTTTATTTCTTTTCATTTTTTTCGTTGTCCTTCTCACAAAATTCTTCAAAACTTCTTATGTAAATGCAATATGAAAATGGAAATTATACAGATCACTTTCTTGGTTTGTATAAATAATAGATAATATATATGTTCATTTTAATTATTAAAATATCATTTGGAGGGTTTTTTGTAACTTTTTTTCAAATCTTGTCAGGATTTGTTCGCCTTCTATAGTATCTTTTTAAAACAGTCTATCCATAAAGACAGATACTCCTAAAATTAATTTCTGGCTCCGTTGTTCAAAAATATCCTTCAGTAAGTCCAATATCAAAATATTTTGCTTTGTTCTGTATTATTAAGTCATTATTCTTCTCATTTAATTACTAAAATTAAAAGAGTTCAAAACAAAAGCATTTTGCCATGGGAAGATTCTTTGTAATTCTTTGTAAATAATTCCAAAATCTTATTTCAAATTTGTCCGGATTCTTAGTCCATTTAAAGCTTTCTAAAAATTATGGGGAAAAAAGTTTTAAGCCTTTGAATCCGTATTTAAAACGTATTTTGCTAAGGATTGAAAGAAATTCAATGGTGTCAAACTTATTGATCCAAAGGTTTCTACTAGCCTAGCAATAGCTACAAAACAGTCAGCAAGCAGTTTCCAAAAGTAATTAGGTGATAAGATAGGAAGTATGCACACTTAGTGTCCTTTTAAAGGCATTGACCACACTTTGAGCAAAATGGCTATTCCCTCATCTCCCAGCATACTAAACCTGTTGGAGACCACTGTCTCCTCACAAAGAACACTCATGTGCAACCACAAGTCCTCTCCTTGTCTGGACAGGAATTATTGAAGAGCCAGTCTGCTTGCCAGCTTTTCATTCTACCATGGTTGTCACTCCACGTTTCATAGATTCATCTTCAATAGCTTTGTCTTACATGGCTGGGACAATCTATCTTCCAAAGGTGAAATGTCTCCCATCTTCCTCCCTGATCCTAAAATTCTTGTGCCAAGCTTCAGTATTTCATCTCCACATAGCTGTAATCAATCTTTTGAGCTTTAGTATCTTATTTGTAGAGGTGCAGTATCCTGATAGCTAATATCCTGACAGCTGATGTTCCTCCCTATCTTATTTCTTGGGAGAATTGGTATTTCCAAATTTAGCATATAGTGTCCAAACATTTGAGTGCAAATTCATTGCTACATCACCGGACAGTTACCATGAACTATGGAGCACTAGTAAATTTTCTTTTCTTTTCTTTTCTTTTTTTGAAGAGTGGGTTGAATGCATGTTTACACCAATGTAGAGGGGGCAGAATCTATGAGCAGTCTAAAGAACAAGTTGTTCTTGGCCAGCTTGAAAAAAAATCTGATTAGGTAATATTCTCTGCATGTTCTAGGTTCAAAATGATAGATACGGTCATGATTATAGCACAGTGAGTGTCATCATAGAACTGAAAAAAGTGAAGATGAAGTGAAAGTAGTCTGATTTCACAAAGTCATAATGATGAAAAGGGCCATCAAGACTAATAGAAGGAATCAAAATCAAAGCATCCTTGAGATGAATGCCTAATCACTGTTCAAATATGTTCAGGGTAGGTGAGCTCAGCACCTCATGGATAATTTATTCTGCTGTCAAACATCTGTTATTACTTTCCCCCTCTAATCTTCAATTGGAAACTGCCTTCATGTAACTTAAATTCATATCCTGCCATCTGGAGTAATGGAGAAACAGGCTCTATCACCTTCTGTTAGGAATGCTAGTATATCAGGATATGATAGAACATTCTTGACTCCTTTTCTCGAAGCTAAATATTCTCAATTTGAACGAAATATTTGGTAAATTAGGGTTCTGATGTTTGAAAAGTTTTCTAAAGCCCCAAATAAGGAACTCAGTTTTACCTATCCTGATATTCTCCAGATGTGCCAGTCAGCATGGGAATTTTGTACCCAACACATCTAAGTTGTGTACCCAACACATCTAACATATTTTGTACCCAACACACTAAGTTCTTCTCTGATGGAATTTGCCCGCTTTGAAGAACTATATTGCAGTTGGCTGGAGAGAGAGAGGCAGAGGCAGGGGAAGGGAGGGAGGGAGAGAGGTGTGACACATACATATGTATGTACATATGTACATATGTATGTACGTACATATGTATGATTACTACTTAGAAAAGCAAAACAGGAGC
Organism: Rhabdophis nuchalis; assembly: GCA_039707465.1. Classification (NCBI taxonomy): domain Eukaryota; kingdom Metazoa; phylum Chordata; class Lepidosauria; order Squamata; family Natricidae; genus Rhabdophis; species Rhabdophis nuchalis. The sequence goes on along the minus strand of CM077648.1, from coordinate 91,516,487 downwards.
AAGGAACAAATCATGCAAATCATTTGAATCAAGCAGGAAATGTCTCCTTAGGTCAGCTGAACACAACCGTAAAGCAACAGATAGCCCACTAAGTAAAATAGTATAATCCTAATATTAACTCAGTGACTAAATGTAAATTTAATTTACAGCTGGGCTGAATTTGTCTGGCAGTCATGTCTCTTGCAATCTTTAAATTTGTATTCCATGTTTACCTTGAGTCTGGATCATTGTATCTGTATATGCAACCAAAAAGTGGGAATATAGCCAGAACCTATTTAGCAATGAATATGGTGATTTGATTAGCATTTGTGCTCTTTCTGGTAAAATGTGAAGATCTTGAATATTCTCTGTCTCAGGATCTATAGAAAAAGTACATAATATGATGCCTAAAGATTATATTACCCTGTTAAAAAGTACATAAAAATCACAATTTTTAACATGGTAAATACATTGGAATAAATTCTAGTGATTATATTTTAATTATTTAATACGATTAAATTACATTTAGTTCTTGATCAGATGATTTGGTTTAGCTGTACTCACTTGCTGGAATAGGATCCCTATCCAGGCACTCTTGCTAATCTTGATTTAAGGTGAATTTTTGCAGCAGAAAGTAAGAAAGAATTGTTGGAACATGCTGGGTCCAAACATTGGGAAATGCAGTGATTGTATTAGTCTTTGGTTCCCACGGCTGCAGGATATAGTATGAGAGAGTTCTGATGTTCTGCAGCCCAAACCTTGGCTGACTAAAAGATACATGGTGAAACCCAAGCTACAAAGCAATTGTTATTAAGTTTAAAAGATGAAGAGAAATCAATTTGGTTTTGTCAAAAACAAAGAAAGCACTGCACTTTTATTAACCTACCCAAGTCATCCCTAAGAGGATCTAACGTGGAAGTTGCACTGGTTGCCCATGATATTTTGAGAAAAAACAAAAAGATGTTTAGCTGACAAACAAATTAGAATCATTTTATGCCATCAGTATAAAGTGGGATTCAAAATTTTTACTAATGATTCTGTGAATGTGACTTGGTGCATGTGGCATGGCTTGTTGGGTGTGGCAGGGGAAGGATACTGTAAAATATCCATTCTCTCCCCACTCCAGGGGAAAGTTACTGCAAAATCCCCATTTCCTCCCAATCAGCTGGGACTCAGGAGGCAGAGAATAGATGGGGTCAGAGCCAGTCAGAGAAGGTATTTACACTACACAAAATTTCCACTACCGGTTCCAGCTGAATACCACCTCTGGCCAGCAGGTCCAAAATAAGAAATTTATAACAAAAGGAAAATCAGATGTTCAGATGAGACCATGGGAAGTTTGTTGTACTTCATGCAGGAAAGAAGCACCTGGAACAGTGGGGGATTCAGCATGAATATAAAAATAAGATATGTGATGAAATTGGGGAGAGATTTCCATCTACTCATTCTGTAGCACGTGGAACTGTGTGCTTTGAAAATGATACAGAAAAATATTTATGGACACAGGAATGTAGAATTCCTTTAAAGAAGCACATCTTTATGTAGGGTAGGTGGAATCTGAAAAAAAATGGCCTATGTAGTGATGATAATTATTTCAGGAACGGTAAGATTTTTAAGGGTTTCTAGTTACAGAGTGGAAATAATCAAGAGAAGTAGGACAAGTTGTAACTAAAGGCTAACCAGGCAACTAAGTAAATCTGAGATAAGTAGTAAGTCCTAGATGCTAAAGTCTAGTTGGGAGCATTTGCCCTGGAAGTGTTCAAAGTTATCCCTGCCTACTTTGAAGTAAAACCCCAGAAAATGGTGCTAATTTGCCATGTATCCCCCAACCTTAGTCTATATACAGTAGCTGTTAGTCAAATTGTTTTATGTTTTCATCTAGGACAATGTCTCTCAACCTCGGTAACTTTAAGTTTTGTGGACTTCAACTCCCAGAATTCCCCAGCCAGCTTCTGGGAGTTGAAGTCCATAAGACTTAAAGTCGCCAAGGTTGAGAAACACTGATCTAGGAACAATTATTGTTTTGAGTCTTCATAGTTATCTGTAGAGTTATATATATTTATAAATATAAACTATATGACCTTGATAATAGAAAGAACTGTTTGTAAGCTAACCATTCTTCAATGAATGATATGATGCCTTCGTTTTCTACACAGCACAGAGGTATTAAGAATGCAGAACACGTTTTCTATGCATCTGTATTCTATTAGAAGTAGAATGGTAACAGTATTTACATTCATATATTTAAGGATAATTTATAATTAAGCATGAAGAGTTGTTGACAATCAAGGTCAATTGTGTAAAATTCTCAGCCTGATTTATAGCAAACCTTTTTATTGAGGGATCTTTTAATTGAGCTAAGGTTGTACCAAATTTTTCCCGGATTCTTAAACTCTACTTGGATGTTTCTGAAGTGGGATTAAGCAGTGTCATGAAAATGAGATGTCTTCAGGACTAACCTATAATTTTTAGTAGAGAAAATACACCACTTTAGTTATATAAGTTATGTAAGAATGACAAAGTTTCTATTTACTTTGGGGCATTTTAAGGTAAGTAAAATCACAGAGGAAATAAGCAAGTACAATAAAAATAAATGGTGCTGACATATTATGTGCAATTTTAAGTATTGGAAATTACGCTATGTTAACTCTCTAATTTGATTTTCTAGCATTTCTTTCCACCAAAACAAAGGGTTCTTCTGCTCCTCTCAAGAGTAGATAACTAGCATGCCCCTTCTTGATCTTGGAAGTGCTCAATAGGTAGCATTTTGGAAAAATACTACCTTTGACAAGAAAACACCATGTTAGTTTTTGAATGTCTACAGTGGACATGCCAGTCACTTGTTTGGGGAAAAGACACAAAATTGGACTAAGTGGAACAAAACAGCGTAAAACTCTACAAAACAATGATTTTGCATATATTCATGGGTGGGCTTCAAAAAATTCAGCAATGGGTTCTCTGCCTGGTTGCTGGGTGGGTGTGGCCATGGTGGACATGGCCTAGCCGGCTTGCGGGGGGCCTATTTTTGCCTTCTCCAGGCTCTGGAGGCTTTCCTTGAGCCTCTGGGAGGGTGAAAACTGTCTCCCCTGGGCTCCAAAGGGCTTCAAGGAGGCCAGTTTCCCCCCCCCCCCCCGAATTTTCATGCGGGCCCAGCATTTATCTTGCATCCAAAATGGGCCACTAAAGACTTCTGGGATGGGAGGGGGCAGGGTGGGGCCAGCCAAGGATCGGATTTAGAGATTCTCTGAACCAGCCATAACATTAAATAAATAAATAAATAAATAAATAAATAAATAAATAAATAAATAAATAAATAAATAAATAAATAAATAAATAATTTAATTTAATTTATAGCCCGTTCTCTCTCCCCGAAGGGACTCGGGGCGGGGCACAGGGAAATTAAAAATGCATATAAAATCACAGACAATACAATATTAAAAAAGAATTAAACGAAACCCTGTGCTAAAATCCCCAAAGCTAAAACAAACCCCTAAAAAACCCTGAAAACAGTTAAGTTATCCCAAGCCGGCCAAGCAAAAGAAATGTGTTTTTAATTTTTGATGGAAGGAGCGGAAGTCCGTAGTTGTTCTAATATCGGGGGGAAGGTCATTCCAGAGGATCGGGCCCGCCATAGAGAAGGCCCTTCCCCTGGGCGTCGCCCGCTGGCACAGCCTAGTGGACGGCACCTGGAGAAGTCCCTCTCTGTGGGAGCGAATCGGCCGCAGGGATGTATGGGGCAGGATGCGATCCCGCAGATAACTAGGTCCCGTGCCATGGAGCGCTTTAAAGATGATAACCAACACCTTGAAGCGCACCTGAAAGACGACAGGCAGCCAATGCAGCTCGCGCAGGAGCGGTGTTACATGGGAAAACCTTAGCTACGGGTTCTCCCAAACCCAGGCGAACCCGTAGCAGCACACCCCTGCATATATCCACTCATTTTCTATTTTTAGAAAATAGAATGCTACGTGATCAATGTGATAACATGTATAAAGAGTCAATGTTTTTGGGCCTGTATCTCCAATAAATATTAGCCTTCTCAATGGAAGTTTAATGGGATGTGTGGATGATCGTGGAGATGAGGGGAAGAGATGCTACCTAGGCAACAATTAGAAAGGAAAGCAGACACTCCCAATGAATTAACAGAGGAAGAAATTTAGGAATGATCCATCTTAAATTTTCAGGCAGTTGAAAGTGTCAGCAAGAGGTTTGTAGCTTCAGACTTGCAAGATTCTGTTAATGTAGTCTTACAATAAAGCAGAATTAGTTCCTCTAGCTGTGTTTCCTAATCTAGTTTATTCTGGAGTATTGACAGGAGCTTGTTATGAATTATACAGATTTAGACTGTTCTGCTCTTTTCTAAATTTTCTATTAATCAGCTCATCTCCTCTCACAACACCTAAGAATCCTTTGCTTATAATTTTGCCTGTGTCATTTGTCTTATTTGCAGCTAATCTTCAGGGTTCTTTTAGGTATAAAAGCATCAATTTTTAGGATTCTTGTAAGTATACAATAGATCAGAACTCTATTTTTGGGCTGCTGCCACAAGGAACATTTCTGTACTAAGTATTTTGTTATTTAATATAGGTGTCATTGTGACATCAGCATGACCTGTATTTCTCTGACCTAGCCAGCACCAGCTAAAGATAGAAGGTAATTTAGTTTTTTTTTTTTTTGCCAAGATGTACTTATGAGCGAGGAATCTTCCTTGTTGCAGGGAAGAAGAGGAACGAATATCAAGCCAGTGATCACTGAGATCTCTTTATCCCTATTGGATAACAAAAGCCCTGCTATTCAAGAGTGTAGTAATGGAAGATATCAGATGTAGAAACTTGAGATAACTAATTTACTAAGGACAAACATTGACTTTTAGGCTACAGCTGGTAATCCCTCCTGATTGATCTGGCTAATTAGCACAACTTTTTCTTGGCAAAGTTACTTCAATTCACCAGAGTCTTGATTCTTTATAGGCAGAACCCGTGTAGTGACTGAGGGTGTCAAACTCGCCGCGTCACGTCATCACGTGACGTATCACAACTTTTCCCCCCTTCGCTAAAACGGGTGGGTGTGGCCAGTACATGACACATCCAGACAGGAGTTTGACACTCCTGATCTATACTATAAGATCTGGGATTGTTTCTGGTCTGTGAATTTTAATAAAACAGATAAGTCACTCTGTCAGCTTTTCCCAGCCATTTGTCAGCTTGATCCTTGCCTCTTGTGTCTCCTTAGGGGATCTCCAGGAGTGATGACAGATTAGATCTGGGATGCCTCCCTGTGAGAAAGCAAGATGCCAACAGCCTTGAAAGAGGCTGAGAAATGCCCTCTCTTAAGAGGCTGTCCCTGGATCCAACTGCATTTGATAACCATTTCCCTTCTTTTTCTGGAGAAATGCATTGATATTATGTTTGGTGTGTGTCTGTAAAAATCTCTAGAGGAAGTAATTTAGTTTTAGTTTCTTGAAAGTATGTAGTCATAGACCAAACACATAGAAGTTAGCAAATATTGTATTACACAGCATTCATTAAAAATATTTAGACTTGCACTTAATACACCTGGTGAAGCAATGTTTCAAAAACTTCTAATTGTCATAGCAATAGTATAACATTTAGTTACAATTTTTGATACTTCCTGATCCTGGTCATTGGTACCTAGCATATGATTGCCATATGAAAGCAGTCTGAATTGTAATTAGAAGGGAGATTATCTCTAATCTCCAAAAGTGGTAGACAGAACATTTCAGAAGCACATGTGCTACTGTCTTGTCACCATATTGCAGAATGAAGATTGGTTTATTAGCCAGAGGGGGATGATATTCAGTTTTGGTAAGGACTTGAACAATATTGTTGATGCAAAAATAGAATAATAGAGGCCAGGATACATCCGTTAGAAATTGGAGTTGAGTTAATCTGTTCTGTTCTTTTTGAGCATTGGTCTTACTTTGTAATCCTTTCATTACAATATCTGGAAAGAAGCCAGTGATCAATGGAGAAAGTTGGTAATTTTGCCACAACCTCTCGATTGAAGAAGCTGTTTATCTGGCCTATTTTATGTCAGTATCAGCCTGGGGGGAGACTGAGGTAGCAACTGATCAATCTTCTGAATGCTGTTTCTTGTGACTTGGATAGCTAACTGCACTCTTGTTTTGTGTTTTTAACTCAGTGGTCTTTGCTAACCTTGACCATGCTATCCTTCTCAACTGCCTGCAGACCTGGGGCTTGGAGGCAATGGTTTGTGGTGGTTCTGGTCTTTCCTTAGCAGGAGGTTCCAGTTTGTGATTTTTGGGCAGAAGATATCAAACAAGGCAGCTCCAAAAATCTCTTCCCTATTTTTAAATATTTACATGAAGTGGTTGGGTAAAGTCATCCATTGGTTCAGGATTCAGCATTGTTAATAAACTTATGATATACAATTGTACATAATTATCACAGAAAACCAGTTTGGTGTTTAGTTAGGGTCTATCAGACTAGAAACTGGGAGTCCTCCCTTGGGCACGAAGCCAGATGGATGACTTTAGGCTAGTCACTTCTCTCAACTCCAGGAAGAAGACAATGGCAAAACACTTCCGAAAAACCTTGCCTTGAAAACTGCAGAGACTTGCCTAGGCAGTCTTGGAGAATTGGACCTGCTTGAATGGAAGGGGGGGGGAATCACTCATTACTTAGGAGACGCTGTCAGCACTGAAATCCAATGTTTGGTGCCTGTAAGGGATGAAATGGGCTGAAGTTGAATCCAAGCAAGATATAGTTAAAGTTTATTCATTGTGGTTTCCTGATATCTTCAGGGTTGTTTCTTAATAGGGTGACATTGCCCCACAACTTGTAAACCCTCTTTAACTATGCCGCTTGATGGACATTTGGAGACTGTGGCATTTATCCAGTTCTGGTTAGACTCCAGTTGCAGAATTAGTTGGGAGACTTAGTAGTTGCGTTGCATAACTGCATCATCTCTCATTTGAACTACTATAATGCACTCCACATGGAGCTGCCTTTGAAAGCCATCTAGAAACTGTTGTCCAGAGTCATTTGTTGGTGGGTACACACAAATATGACCTTACGGCACCAGTGCTCTGGACCCTATACTGGCTTCCTAGAAGCTAAGGGTAATTCAAAACTCTGTTTTTGACCTTTAAATATTTGTCTTTATGGTTCTGAGGTATCTTCACAATTATCAGTTCCACCTTGTATCGATCAGACATATAGATCCCAGTAAATCTGCTAGTAATTCCTCATTTTCAAAAGATAAGGAAGATGGCGGTGGGAGAGGAGTTACAGGTGTTGCCATACTTTCCATTTTGTATATTCCTTTCTTTAATATTTGGTCAGCTCTCACTTCATTAGCTTTTCTAAAATTAGTGAAAACACTTATTCAAGAGAATTTTTGAACTCTGAATGTCATCATCCATTTATTGGTTATATATCTTTAGCCTCTTTTTTCTGATTGTAAGCTATTGCTTGTACATGATAATTTTAATTGCTATTGTTATTTTTGACAATTTGATTTGATTACTGTTTTGTGCTGTGAATCTTTTAACATAATTTGATGAGTTTGTAACCTGCAGAGTCTTTTGATTGCAGTGGGAAGAAATCAAAATAAATAAAATCTTCTCTATTCTTTTCCAGAAGAGAGAAATTTTAAAAAGTTGCAAATTATACTATAGAGCTGCAGGAGCATAGAGAATCTATAACATTGAGATAGAAACACATGCATTTATTTACTTATTTACCTATCTTACATGCAAGTGGCTGCCAGAAATCAATACAAAACAAGAAAAAAACAAAAGAATAAACCCTGCCCACCAAGCGTATTACCAAACTCCTGATTCAACCCCATCTAAGGCTAATGCTTATTGGAAGAACCAGGTGTTCACAGCCTTCTGGAATCTAAAAGGGTAAGGCCCCTCAAATCTCAGGTGGGAAGCTATTCTAAAGAACTGGAGTGGATACAGAAAAGTGCTCCTCTGAGGCCCCATCAGATGACAGCATTTAAGGGAAGAGAAATGGAGCATGTCAAACCTATCTGACTTAGTGGGATGGGCATGTTGTCCAGAAGAGGTGGTCCTGTGAATACACTGGTCCTGTGTTATGGGATTTAAAGGTGATAATCAGCACTAAATTACACATTGAAACCTCTGGGGGTCTGTGCCAGTCATGCAACAGTGGTGTAAAATGGACAAACCACGCAGCACCTAATCCTAGAACTATATACACAGCTGCTTTGTGAACCAGATGCAGCTTCTCCATGGTCTTCAAGCACAGTCCCATGTAGAATGTATTGCAATAATCCAATAATCACCGCCCCAAGTCCCTTCGGGGAGAGGGTCCAATAAATAATAATAATTAAAGAACTAATTAGAAGTCCAATAAATAATAATAATTAAAGAACTAATTAAGGCATCCATGATTGTGAGCAAGGGCTTCCCAGCCTGGAAATGGGTAAAATTAGTGCACAAGATGAATTTATGCAAAGGATCCCAAGGCTATGATTTTCATTTGGTGCAGATGTCAACCCTGCTGACCTTAGAGGTCCAAAGACCCACAACAATTCCACCTTACTAGGATTGAAGTGCAGCTAATTTCTTTCCATTCAGGTACTTACAAACCTCAAGGGCCTGAGTAAGCACCCAAACAGCACTCATTGCTCAGAATGAGATAAGAGAGCTATAATTGGATATTATCAGCATACTAATGGTATCAAAAACCAGGCTACCAAATGAAAACTACCAATTTGTTTAGATGCTCAATAGAAGAAGAGAGATCTGAGTCCTGAGATAACCCACATAACAAGGACCTAAGGCTGGGTGTGTTTTCTCTCCTTGTCTCCCCTCCTCTTCTCTTCAATTGAATCAGACCAAATAGAACCACTGCAAAACAACTGGACATACACCAGCACCATTCTGAGTCCTCTGGTCATCCACAAGTGTCGCCAAATCTGACTTGATACTATTAGCTCAGCCTGAATCTTGACTGAAAAGGATCCAGAAAATCTGCTTTATCTATGGCCCTCCAATCTGGAAGCCCTCTTGACAATCTTGGATAGGAAAGATTGGATATTGAATTGAAATTATCCAGAATTGTAGGATTCCTTGAGGGGACCAACCACCTCTTTTTTCAAGGCAGGCAAGACCAATCCTTCCCTCAAAGAGGCATTAACCAATTTGACCAAACAATTAAAATCAACTATATGCCATTTCCCAGAAGGTGTTGACCAGGCCTGGAAGTTCTTGGGTCCACCCTACAGGTGGCAGAGCTCACAGCAACAAGGAATTTGTGTTCTTCCGCAGGACTGACCAGCTTGAACTCGTTTTTTTCCCCGAGGTTTCCTCATCAGTACTACTTTGGGGTTTGTTTGTTTTGTCAGTCACCACCTTTCTGAAAAGCTTTTGGCATGATTCCTTAGCTGCCAATATCCTACTCTGAAAAAAATGTATCTTTTATATCTAGATTATAAAGCTGTGGTACAGGAATGGAGAACCTGTGGTCCTTTGGACATTGCTGAAAGAGAACTTCCAGCATTTTTCGTCATTGACCACAGCAGCTGAAGAGGCTGACTGGTGTAGATAATTTCCATATCTTCTTTTTTTTAATAGTCTTTATTAATATAAATATAAAATCAAACACTTAATAGGGGTAATGGGAGAGACATACATAGGTAGAGGAAAGAAAGGAAAAGAAAAAGAGAAGAAGGAGAAAAGGACATACCGGGGATATAACTACTCCCCTAATTTAAGAAAAATGTTTGTCCCAGTCTAACATCAATTATTATTTACAGTTGTATTTAGATGTCTACATATATATCTATGAAATTGTCTCAAGTTCACTGTTATCTTGTTTATTCCTCATATATATTTCACCATTATTTGATCTAATTGATTTCTTTGGTATCCATTATTCTCTTATTATACCATATATACCATTTTCCCCAGGATTGGGCATAAATTGAGTTTGACTTGTCTTTTAGAATATATGTTAACTTATCGGATTCTGCGCAATTTAAGATTTTTGATATAATTAAACACTCTGTTGGTGGGTTGATATTTTTCCAATGTTGCGCAATGGCCATCCTAGTCGCTGTTGTAATATGAGTGAAAAGATACCAGTCTTGATTTTGGATTTCGTTTGGCTTAATGCCTAGGAGATATAAATCAGGTTTGAGGGGAAAGTTGATACCTACTATTTCCAGGAGCCAGACTTGTATTTTTTTCCAAAGTTGAGTAATAATTGAACAGGTCCACCATTGGTGAAAGAACGTACCCCTGGCCGTTTTGCATTTCCAGCATCTGTCTGAGGAATTTGGGAACATGTGTGCAATTCGGGCCGGTGGTAAGTACCACCTGTAAAGCATTTTGTATGAGTTTTCCTTAAAGGAGGAGGCCAGGGTCATTTTCATAGTTTTACCCCAAATTGTTTGCCATGATAATTCCCATATCTTGAGGGCCAGTGGTGGGGTTTAAAATTTGTTACTACTGGTTTTGTGGGTGTGACTTGGTGGGTATGGCATGGCTTGATGGGTGTGGCTTGGTGGGTGTGACAGGGGAAGGATACTGTAAAATCTCCATTCCCTCCTGATCAGCTGGGACTCGGGAGGCAGAGAATAGATGGGGTGGGGCCAGTCAGAGGTGGTATTTACAGATTCTCCAAATTATTCAAAATTTCTGCTACCAGTTCTCCAGAACTGGTCAGAACTGCTGAATACCACCTCTGTTGAGGGCCACAGGTTCTGCATATGTTATACCCAATTACCTGACACTAAGACCTAATGAGTTTCTAGATGGGTTTTATTAATATTATCTGCATTTGCCAAGCTTCCTTCATTTCTGCTTCTCCCATTGTCAATGTCTAGATAGAAAACACCACTATCAATAAGTTGTCTTATTTGTTTATAGTATTCTGTAAGGGGTTGTCTATAACAATGACTTGGTTCACATATTATAAAAAGACATAATGAGTGTTGAACTAAATCATACTGGTATTTTATGTATAAATACAACTGCTATAGCAATCCTAATGTATTTTATTAGGTAAGATGTACAAAAAAACTAAACTATCTGATCACTAGACAAGCCTTTCCTATTGTTTTTATTGTTCTAGACCCATGATAATACCAATTGTGCCAGAGCTACAGGTTCCAGAATTCCTAGTTAGCCTGAGCAAATTGCAACGTTTACCAGGATTTTTGTATTTTGTAGTTCAACAAACATATAAGCTCCTAAATTGGGAAAAAGTCTCTGAACTAATGCCTTAGTTTTTACTTGTCATTTGCTTTCCCTCCCACAAATAATGAGATGAATGAAGCTTGTAATATGTAATATAATAATGGGTTGTAGAAAGAAACTGCATGGCTGTGTGAGTTATTGACAGATTTGTTCAGCCAATCATTGTCCCATAAAATCTTGATAGCTTAGAAAGTGAGATAAATCTATTCTCTGACTCCAAATAACACAGCTCCAAATTTTGCACATAAAACCCAGAAAAACAAATTAAAAAAAGTGTTATGTGAAAGCCTCAATTCATCAAAACCACGGTGGCCATTAAAAGTCAATATTGGACTCTGGGATGACCACAGAATATGCATGGAATATATGAAGTGCAAATGGTAAAGAACTTGAATTAACTAATTAGAGAAAACAAAAAAGAGAGAAAAATAGATCATAGGTCTATGAAATTAAGATAAAATCCATAACAAATTTTATTAATCAAGGTAATTTGATTTTGTGAAGTAAGTTGAATGCATGCAAGGTGATGAAAGCCTTAGATAGTATTGTTAGTAATAGTAGTAGTACTATATACTGTATATTTGAAACCAGTCAGATTTTATGTGGCTTACAGAAATGAAAATTTAAAAACATTTCTTTTGATTGGATGAGAAGCGAAACATCTTCAAAAAGAGAAAAGCAAGAAAGTCCAGTTGCCTCCTGAAAAAGCATCTTTGGGACACCCATGACCTGGATGACTGATAATCTCTATAGAACTTTAAAAGCAGATGCAAATCATATAATTATGAATGAAAGGCTATACCAGAGGTGGGTTTCTGCAGATTCACCCCGGATTGGGCGTACCAGTAGTGGTGGCGGCAGGAGGCTCCGCCCACCCAGACACTTCTGTGCATGTGCAGAAGTGCCGTATGCATGCGCATGCACGGACAAGCAAATCAGAAGTAAAATAAACCACTGTGCTATGCTATTAATTGTTTTCATCTGAATTGCTTGGTGTATGATGTTAGGAATTTATAGGCTGGAGATTGTTTCATATTGGGTTACAGTGAATCATCTATATAAATAAAAATGTAACAAGAGTTTGTTCAAAACCGCTAATCTGTGAAAGTACTGCATCGATCACTTCCAAATTTTCACACAATGTTCCTTTCAAATACGGCACCAATGATATATATGGATTGTGTAGATGTCACACCTGTGCCAGGTACATGCAACAGAAATGTAAGAAATTGTAAAAATGGTAGGTAGATGGATACAAAGAGAGCAGTGGGCCACAGGTATTATGTCATCCTTTATGACATAAAATACTCTGTGCAGGTAGGTAGGTAGGCAGCTATATGGATAGACAGAGGGAGGGAGAAATGCAGTAGGTAGGTAGGTAGGTAGGTAGGTACAGGGATAGAGAGAGGGAGAAATACAGTAGGTAGGTAAGTAGGTAGGTAGGTAGGTAGAGGGAGAGAAATACAGTAGGTAGATAGGTTGGGAGTTATACGGTGTTTGTGTGTGCGTGTTTGTGTGTGCAGGTGTAGATCTACACACAGATTGTTGGCCATTTAACCAGATTGGGCCATAGCAATGCGTGGCCGGGAACGGCTAGTGATAAATGAAGAACCACATGTTTATTGGACCCGTGTCCCTCCTGGCTTGTACTGGCATCCTGGGAGATGACACGAGGCTGGCTCCAGGGCATTGTCAACGCATCTTTGAGTGAGGGGTCCTTACCTGCCATCTTGAAAGAGGCGGTAGTGAGGCCCCTCCTCAAGAAGCCGTCCCTGGACCCAGCTTTACTAGAGAACTATCATCCGGTCTCCAACCTTCACTTTTTGGTGAAGGTTGTTGAGAGTGTGGTAGCCCAACAGTTTCCGCGACACCTGGAGGAAGTTGATTATCTAGACCCGCGCCAGTCCGGCTTCCGACCCGGTCACAGCACCGAGACGGCATTGGTCGCGTTGGTTAATGATCTCTGGAGGGCGTGGGATAGAGGTTATTCCTCTATCCTAGTCCTATTAGACCTCTCGGCGGCTTTTGATACCATCGACCATGGTATCCTATTGCACCGACTGGGGGGGGTTGGGGCTGGGAGGCACCGTTTTGCGGTGGTTCTCGTCCTACCTCTCTGGTCGGTCGCAATATGTGTTGACGGGAGGGCAGAGGTCGACCTCGAGGCCTCTCTTATGTGGGGTTCCTCCGGGGTCGGTCCTCTCGCCCCTCCTTTTCAACACATATATGAAGCCGCTGGGTGAGATCATCCGTGTTTTTGGGGTGGAGTACCACCTGTACGCTGATGACACTCAGCTGTACATATCCACCCCAAACCACCCCAACGATGCCGCCGAAGTGCTGTCCCGGTGTTTGGAAGCCGTACAGATCTGGATGGGTGGTAACAAACTTAAGCTCAACCCTGCCAAGACTGAGTGGCTGTGGTTTCCGGCACCCCGGTTCAGCCAGATTACTCCAACTCTGGCCATTGGGGGTGAAACACTGGCCCCCGTGGAGAGGGCGCGCAATTTGGGTGTCCTCCTGGATTCCCGGCTGTCTGTGGAGGACCATGTGGCGGCCGTGGCCAGGGGGGCGTTTCATCAGGTACGCCTGATGCGCCAATTGCGCCCCTTCAATTCAATTCAATTTATTCAATTTATATCCCGCCCTTCTCCGAGAGGACCCAGGGCGGCGCACAGGAATTTAAAACAATATACAAAATAGTACCAATTATAATTTAAAAACTTATTAAATGACAAAGCCTGCGCTAAAACCAGATTAAATCCCCCATTTAAATTGTAAACTATCCCTCCCTCCTCCCTGGAACCCCCTAAAAGCCAAATTAAGAATTTTGTTCAAACACCCCTACTGGACCGGGCTGCCCTTCGCACAGTCACTCAAGCTCTCGTGACGTCCCGACTCGACTACTGTAATGCTCTCTACATGGGGCTTCCCTTGAGGTGCACTCGAAAGCTACAGCTAGTCCAAAACGCAGCCGCGTGGGTGATTATGGGAGCCACTAGATGCTCCCACATAACACCGATCCTGCGCGAGCTGCATTGGCTTTCTGTGGTCTTTCGAGTGCGCTTCAAGGTTCTGACAACTATCTTTAAAGCGCTCCATGGCTCGGGGCCTAGTTATATGCGAGACCACCTCCTGCCCCATACATCCCTTAGACCGATACGCTCCCACAGAGAGGGCCTTCTCAGGGTGCCGTCGGCCGGACAATGCCGACTGGCGACACCCAGGGGAAGAGCCTTCTCTGTGGCGGGGCCAGCCCTCTGGAATGACCTACCCCCTGAATTACGTACCATCACCGACCTCCGCCTCTTCCGCCAATGTCTCAAGACATATTTGTTTCAACAAGCCGGCCTAGCCTAACCTCCCATGGGGACTTTTAGGTAGTTTTTAAATTGGGTTTTTAAAATTTGGTTTTAGCGCAGGATAGGTTTATTTAATAGTCTTTTAAATTATATTTATTGTGTTTTGTATGTTTTTAAATTTCCTGTGCGCCGCCCTGGGTCCTCTGTGGAGAAGGGCGGGATATAAATTAAAGAAGAAAAAAAAGAACGAAAGGTGAACTTGGAAATCACTCAACATTTTTATCAATAAGATCCAGGATTGTTGTTCTGTTAAGTAACATGAATGCATGGGTTGGAATAAGATAAAGAGTACCCAAAAAGATGATTTGGCCATTTGGAAAATCAAGATTGAATGAGGATAATAAAAAATTGCTTTATGGTTAGAAAAGTTATCTATTTGTTTTGAATGAGAGAATTAAGCTTAAGTCCATTCATATGTAAACTTAGCAAAGGAATGAATACAACCATGTTGACTTGCTTGGTTATGTAAAATAGAGAATTATCTGTTATACATGGATGGAAGGCCACAGCATTTTTAATTGTATTAGGAACAGATTTTGGGGGAAATGAATATGGAAGAAAAAGTGTAAAATAACAAAATTAAAAGTGGAATAGAAGTAGAAAAGAAGGAGTTCTTTATGAACAGGTATTACAAGTCAAATTAATATCTCAGCAGAATACATGAGAAGTTGATGTAAGCAAAGGGGATGTGGAAGTTGCTTGGAACAGTGAAAAATTATGTTAAAGGATGCCACAGAAGCGTGTGAAGTTATGCTAATGGGAAGCATGAAAAAGAATGCTTGGTGGAATGAGGCTTTGATTGAGAAAAATTACATAAAAAAGAATAATTGCTGCAAAAGTGGGGATGAAAGATAGTATATAATGGGTACAGAAAGAAAAAGATAGTTGCAACAAATGTGGTCAAAGGGAACATGGAATAATTAATAGCAAAGAAAATACAGAGAGATTTTCATGGAGATAATTATTTCGGAAGAAGACGAAAAACAAGCCTCCAATTTGAGTTGAAATAAAAACAAAATTACTTGGAATAAAGCTGAAGTGGGAGTACTTTAGAGATTTCTATGGGAATGATAGTTGGTATGTTGAAGAGTGTAATTGAAATGGATGATATAAATGGTGGTGTGCAAGAAAAACTTATGAAAAGAAACTGAAAAGTGGTAGCCCACAGGTGTAAGTGGTAATGTAATAGTATGTGGGAATCATCTGAAGAGACAAGAGGGAAAGTTGCAGACTGGACAACCAGCATGTAAATGATATCACAACCCACAGAAGGAGAAAAATAGATCCTAGGTCTGTGAAATTAAGATAAAATCCATAACAAATTTTATTTATCGAGGTAGTCTGATTCTGTGAAGTTGAATGCATGCAAGGTGATGAAAGCCTTAGATGGTATTGTTAGTAATAGTAGTAGCAACAATTATATAACTATTTGAAACCAGTCAGATTTCATGTGGCTTACAGAGATAAAAATTTAAAAACAGATGTCCCAAAGATGCTTTTTCAGGAGACAACTGGACTTACTTGTTTTTCTTCTTTTGAAGATGTTTTGCTTCTCATCCAATCAAAAGAAAAACAAGAAAGTACAGTATTTCAAAAGAGAACGTCTCTCATTTTCGGGAGTGTAAAAGGAAAAGAAGTGAGAAATACTTTCAGTCCTGGAAGATTCTGTTTATGTAACCATTCAATAATTATAGAGATAGCAGTCCTGGTTGTGTCTATTGGCTTGCTTCACCAGACTAAGGTAGTTTAATGGGATAAATTTAAACTATGGCTGTGCTTTTTATGGTTTGTGTGTGAAGACTGACTTTGTAGGAGTCAGTAGGAATGCCTCTCTCCCTTCCCATATAAAGGAAAAAATAGCAAAAGTGAAAGCTAGAGGAGGTGTTTGTTATGAAGGATGTTTGTGGGAAAAGGCTGACAAAATGAAAAGTGCATGACAGTGAACACAATTTCAAAACTGAAGTGTGGTTAATAGTCAACAGGAAGTTTGTAGACCAGATCTTTTTCTTTTGTACCTCATTAGGAAATCTATGGATGCCAGAGAGTACTTTAGTGAAAGTATAAACTAAAGTGAATAGCGTTCAATATTTTGTATAAATATGATTTTGAAATTTGCTGCTGAATTCAAAGATTGGTATATGATGAAAATATAGGTTATAGCAGGGGTCTCCAACCTTTGCAACTTTAAGTCTGAAGGACTTCAGCTCCCAGAATTCTCCAGCCAGCAAAGCTGGCTGGAGAAGTCTGGGAGCTGAAGTCCTTCAGACTTAAAGTTGCAAAGGTTGGAGACCCCTGGGTTATAGGAATGAGTAAATATTAAACAGAGAATAAGAGAAAGACATGTAGCATCAATTTAATTATTTGATGTATTCATGGGGAAAAGTGATAACAATATATATGTCTGTTAGCCTGGGAGATTAATGTATTTATGTACATTATGTACATTAATGTAGGTAGATGAAGTCATATTGCTGACAGAACCCCAAACAATTTGTTGTTAATATTAGGCAGACTATGATGCAACAAGACGTATAGACTTCAAAAATAATGCCTCAAAAATCAAAGTTGAGAGAGAAAACCAATAGATTAAGGAAGAGTGTCTGAGACAAGAAGAGCAAAAGGAAGAAAATCTGGTTGGAAGTAGTTGATGAGATTCTCAGAAAGATAGGTGAGGAGTCAAAAGAACCAAACACAATGTATGAATGAGAAGCAAGTAGGATTGCAAGGATAAAAAGGAATAGAAAGATAGTGAATGTTGTTGCTCTAAGTCAGCTTTAACCATATTTCCTTTTTATTATTTTGCATATTTAATTTCTTAGGCTCAATATTTCTTATTCCTTTTCTTTATTTCATATTGCATTGCTTATCCCAAAAGGAAAAAAGACTGTGGTGGATGCTATTTTATTTTATTAAATTTCTACACCGTCCATTTCATTTAAGTGACAGGTGGTATAGTATGGGTTTTTCAAACTTGGCAGGTTTAAGATATGTGGCCGGGGTCTCCAACCTTTGCAACTTTAAGTCTGAAGGACGTCAGCTCCCAGAATTCTCCAGCCAGCAAAGCCAAGTGTCTAAAGCTAAATTAGAATTAATTTAGAATTAAGGTTTTTTTTTAAACAGGTGATAAAATTGTACTAGAAGAGAAAATGGGTACCCTAAAGCAGGGGTCTCCAACCTTTGCAACTTTAAGTCTGAAGGACGTCAGCTCCCAGACTTCTCCAGCCAGCAAAGCTGGCTGGAGAATTCTGGGAGCTGACGTCCTTCAGACTTAAAGTTGCAAAGGTTGGAGACCCCTGTTGTATAGAATATGTATGTTTACTAGCTAGTTCATATTCTCTCTATTGCTATAAAAGGAACAAATGGAAACAGCAAGAAAGCAAAGTACAAATCATTGTCAATCTACAGAGAATAATTACTCTTGTCTGTATACAATAATAACGAAAAAATAAATAGCAAATTATTAGCTTCCATCATTTTTGATACAGGCAAAGTCAGGTTTACTGGACTCTAAATCTAGGGTAAATTGTTGAAAAAATATTTTTTTCCCTTTGAGTTTAAGCACTTTGAAGTAGTTCGCCATTATTCTGTGCCTTGTTCATATTCCTTGTGAAATATAGTGGAAGGGAAATAAAGATCTGCTCTATGTAACGTTTGAGATATGAAAAGAAAGATTGTCCTTTCCATAAGATTACAGTGTAAGGTATGATGAACACAGATAATCAGTATGTTTTAACTTACTGATGAGCACTAGGGGAATAATGGCTATCCAGCTGTGCCTAAGAGCTGAAAACAGATGGGAACATGTTATTTAGATTTTATCCCTTCAGATTATATAAATCTATCTCCTGAGTTATGACTGTTATGGGATAGGGATGGATTGAGGCAACTCAATAAATGTTCCAAATTTTAATTAATCCAAGTGCATTATGACAATCATTTAGAAATTTTTAAACTCAGCTTGAATTATAGCCACATGGGGAAAAATGACCCAGCTCTCTTGGTGATAATAGACATATTGAAAAAAATATATGAAAATAAATTAAATTATAAATTCAATTTATAATTATAAATTAAAATTAAACACTTTATAGATTTCAGTACAGGGGTGGGCTGCTGGGAGTTCGCAGGGGTTCGAGAGACCCTCTAGCTAAGATTCTGTGCATTTTGGAGAGCCCCAAAACTCACTCCTGGCTGGCCCACCCCATCCCTCCCAGGAGTTCCCACACGGCCTCTTTGAATGCAGGGTACGCGTGGAGGCTCGGGAAGGGTGAAAAACGGGCCTACTGGAATTTCAGGGAAGCTTTCAGAGGGCCTCCAGAGCCTGGGGAGGCTGTTTTTACCCTCCCAGAGGCTAGAGAAAAGCCTCCGGAGCCCAAGGAGACAGAAAGCCCCCCCCCCCCCACCATGGTGCAGGAGGCCGACTAGGCCACACCCACCATGGCCACGCCCACTGAGCAACTTGGCAGACAACCTCTTGCTAAATTTTTTGAAGCCCTCCCCTGTTTCAGTGGGACAAAGAAGCAGATCTAACAGCTGTATGATGTTTGATTGGCAATTGGTACTTCAGAACTGGCCCCATTTGATATTATTCTATTCCTAACATAGACTATGTTGTACTTAACCTTAAATTTAGCTTTAGAAATAAAAATTAACGGAAATTAATTAATGTAATGTACATTAATGTAAAATTAATGTAAACCAAAACATCATCTTCACCACCTCTGTGCCAATCTGTGGAAATATAGATATGTGTTGTCATTGGCTTTAAAAATTGTTTCTTCCCTTTTACAATTCCAATCCAGACTGAAATCATTGTATCTATTATTTTTATTGAGAAGGAATTGGAAAGATCCCATCCGAGGGAATGTTGGAATTCCCCTCCCCGAAATAGGCTTTGCAATGTTGGAGTCTACTCTGGATTTGAATTACAAGGAGCTCAGAATTCCTACTTCTCATTCAGTATGCCAAGGTCTTGAACTTTTGAAAAGCTACACACACAATTACATAAACAGCATGCTCTTGCACACCATGTCTCAGCCAGTCTCTCTGCTCTTTTACTGGTATCCTCTGAGAAGTCATTTGCTTGGTGAAGACAAGGCTCTCCAATCCACTGGGAGAATTGGACTGGAACACGATTGTCACTTTTTGTTATTTTGTTCCAAGGTTCCTGAATCATATCTGTCAGTTTAGAAACGACTAATTTAGTCAGCGATGACAATGGGAAGTTAGAATGACTGGTTTTTGCCAACACGGTTGTCAGTACTTCCTTTGCCATTAGCAATGCCCGTTTGTATGAGTTAACAATAAAAACTGGTTTGCAGGTAGAGTGAGTCCATTCATCCAGTAGGTACAGTGTGTGTGTTTTGGAAGCTAATCAACAACTGCTCTTGAGGAATGGGAAATTTACTTCTTTCTACATAGCAATGTTTCACCATGTTAAGAGGAGAATCATTCTATAAATGTAAGTATTAGGTATTGGTCAAAAGAAAGGTTTTTCTGGCCAAAGTCTTGATCTGAGGTTTAATTTATTTATAGCTTATTAAACTGATATTCACCCTTTTCTCTGCTAGCTTAAGGTGACATACCATATATGGTACTTTCTTCTAATGTTATCCTTGCAATAGCATCTTTATAACTATTCATGTGGGAGAGAATAGCTACAGTCATCCAGTTTATTCTACATTTAAGGAGACTTGTATCTGCAGTCAGTGTAATCCTTTCTGGCTAAATGTGGAACTTGGAGGTTAGCCTGCAAGAATTCTGAGAAGGTATTCTCTCCATTGTTATTTTCTATTTATTCTCTTAGAAAATAAACTGGGATGTGCTCTAAACCCCCAGACGCCCACATTTTTCTTTCTAATCTTATAGATGCCTCCATGCCTACTTTATTTTTCAAAAATAATTTTAATTAAAAACATTTAAATGTGAACATGAGATGTTGCAAAACAGCAACTTTCAACATCGCCTTTATTTTAGCTGCATCTAAAGGCCACTTAAGCATTATAATTAAATAAAAATGCTTGGTAGCAAAGTTTATGTGAAAGTGTGCAACTTTCCTAGGGGGGGGGGAATAAGATAAAATGATAGGGAAAAAACATCACACTCTGATTAATTGGTGCTTTGTATTAGGTCATGCCCATTACAACAGCTGTTTTAAAATAATATACTTGATATGCTGTCAAAATTTCAAATGCGCCCACTGGCAAGAGTACTGCTTAAATCAGGAGTCCCCAAACTCTTCACCTCATCAAGCTTCGTGAAGTTTCAGATAGTTCATTATCCCCCCAAACATTTATTATATGAAAATAATTTAATTCATATTACTATAAAGAAATAATGCTATGAATAAATGACTGAAATTGTATTTTCTCTGAACAGAGAAAATATCATTAAGACAATTAGGTAAAGGTAAATGTTCCCCTTACACATATGTGCCAGTTGTTCCTGACTCTAAGGGTTGGTGCTTATCTCAGCACTGTCCGAAGACATCTCTGTGGTCATGTGGCTGGCATGACTAAGCACTGAAGGTGCATGGAACACTGTTACCTTCCCACCAAGGTGGTCCCTATTTTTCTACTTGCATTTTTATGTGCTTTAGAACTGCTAGGTTGGCAGAAACTGGGACAAGTAATGGGAACTCACTCACTCATGCTGCGCTAGGGATTCAAACTGCCAAACTGCCAACCTTTCTGATCGACAAGCTCAGTGCCACTGAGCCACCATGTCCTCTTAACACCTCGGCAATTAACACCTGGGGAATTCTAGTCATTAGATACACAACTGGAATAGTGGACTAGACTGAAGCAGAACTAAAAGCCCTGGATAGGAAGGAAGATCATAAAAATAATGACAGCAAAACATGCCCTATAGACTGTTGATAGACTGTTTACCCAGGAAAATAGGTGGGCATGGAATGTTGCAAGTACATCAAATAGTTGAAGAAGAAAATAGGGCATTGGAAGTATAACTGAAGGATAGTGAAGAAGACTCACTGAAACTAATATACCGGGAAGTATATTACCTTATACCTGTGATGGCGAACCTATGGCATGCGTGCCACAGGTGGCACGTGGAGCCATTTCTTAGGGCATGCAAGGCATTGCCCTGTCAGCTCCAGCATGCATGAGCAGGCTAGCCAGCTGACTTTGGCCTTCATATTTAGCCATTTTTTGCCCTCCGGAGGTTTCCCTAAAGCCTCCAGAGGAAGAAAAACAACCCTAAGCACAAACCAGAAGTTCAGGAACCTCCGGAGGGAGAAAAATGGCCAATGTGCAAACTGGAAGTCAGAAAATGGACCATTTCCCTCCCATTTCTGGGGGGTCTCCAGGGGGCGGGGGCCCGTTTTTATCCTCCCCAGTTTCCTAGAAAGTCTCTGGAGCCTGAGAGGGCGAAAAACGGGTCCACCGTGCCATCACACACCAAAAGCAAGGTAAAGTGGGGTCACATGTGCATGTACAGGGGGCGCATGCATGGGGGGAAGGTGCATAGAATTATCTGTGTGAGCACGCATTCACATGACCCCCCTGCACTCCCCCTGCTTTTGGCACACAATGGCAAAAAGGTTAGCCATCACTGCCTTATACAAACACATATAAATACCAGAGAAACCAAACTGCCCTACAAGAAAGATCCAATGTAGAACAGAAAAGAGACACAGCAAGGTAAAGTATTACATGGCCAGTATATTGAATTTAAAAAAAATAGCAGGCAAAGTAGATAATAACTTACCTTGCAATGGCTAAGAGCAGGAAAATTGAAGAAAGAGACTGAGGAGCTAATTCTGGCTGCACATGGGAAAGCCTTACAAACAAATGCATACAAAAGCCGAATTAAGAAGAGAGGAACAGACAGCAAATGCTGCATCTGCAAAGAAGTTGAAGAAATGATGAGCAACCTGGTTAGCTGCTGCAAAAAAGATTGCAAGGCTGATTACAAGCAACAGCAGGACAAAATAGAAACAATGGTGCTTTGGAAGATCTGCAATAAATACCAGTTGCCAGCAAGCAGGAACTTGTGGGACCATAAAATGGAGTAAGTAATACAAAATGAGGAAATGAAAGTGCTCTGGGACTTTAGAATTCAAACAGACAAGTACCTGCTGTATAACATCCCAGAATTATTAATAAGAAAGACCAAAAAGTCTGAATAGTGGATGTGGCAATACCTGGAGAAAGCAGAATGCAGGAGAAAGAATGCAAGAGAATCACAATAATTGGAGATCTGCAAATATAGGAAAAATGACTGTGGCAAAGGAAAGCAAAGATAGTACTAATAGTAATAGGTGCCTTGTGTACAATCCCAAAACATCTGGAGCACCATTTGAACACCATTTATATCAACAAAATCACCATCAGTCTATTGCAAAAGGCAGCTTTGCTTGGAACAGCTTGTAACCTGCAAGCAAACATCTGCCTATCTCAGGACCTTGGGAAGGCCTTGGCAGTGAATAAAAATGCCAAATCCAATCTAAACATCTGTCTGGCTGTGTGACCAGCTATAATAAAGACAATAATGGAGAATTTCATCAACCTCTGGACTGTTAATACTGACTGCTTTGGGGGATTCTGGACTAAATCCTGCCCTAAAAGGTCGTATTATTTGCATTAAATTACTTTTCTATTTGAATTTATAAACATCTATTTTCAGGTCCAGATTGTTTTGAGAAAGACATTACAACATTAATGCTCAAATTTACATGATGTTAAACAGATTTGTTAAATTTATGACCAAAGTGATTGTCCCTAAACCAATTTCCTAGGGATGTGTTGGACTTCAACTTTACTTCTAACTCACATTGCCAGAATGGGAGAGAAAATCTACCACACCTGTAAGCCCCAATTGGAAAAGACTTGTCTAAAGAGTCATCTTATCCTCAAGTCATCTTGATAAGACTATAGTGACTTCTGGCCTTTAAAATCCATATAGTGAAGAAAGGACTGAGAAGAATAAAAATTCTGCTGTGTAGACCTCCAGGGTTTAGTCTCACTGGGAAGTGAACATACATTAAAAGAGCTGTTTGAAATAATTCAAAAACACAGTAGATAATTGAAAGATGTATACCGCCACTGATATACCATAATACAATTGTGTAGGAAGTAATTGACATATCAAACCAACACAATCTGTCACTCTTTGTCACCCCACAAATACTAAAATAAGAACAGCAGCCAGCTGGCTCAAGAGTGTCCCTCCTCAACCTGTTCACATTATTGGGAATAAAGGATTATTTAAAAATGATAAAGAAGCAACAAGTCTTGTTTGTAGAATTGCAATGTGACTTATACAACAGTATCAATTATCAGAGAAGAACTTCAAAAAAAAAAAAGGAGAAGAAAAAGAAAGAGAATGATTCAGAGAATGTATTAGAATTATTCAGAAAGAGATGTTTAAAAATTGGAAAATATTTTAGGTGCCGGGTTCCAAATAGCCTCCAAAATTAAATCAAAGTCCAAGACAAAGTATTGCTCAAAGTTCCAATTTATTAAGAGAGTCATGTTGGCACATCTGGGAAAACCCGAATCTGAAAGCTTCCCGGTTTTCCCCACCCAGTTGAAAGTTCAAGATCTTGCCCCTACACCTACAAGTCCATGGTTCAATCTTCCACTGCCATGCTGGCAATTCCACCCATCCAGTTCCAGTCAGGTGCAGGGGATGACTTTGGCTTTCTAGAAAGGAATTTTATTTTGGTTACATAGCATTTAACTTCGTACAATCCCTCCCCTCATTTTCCCCACAATAGAAAAGGCATAGTAGAATAATAGAAAGTGTGGCAAGCCAAAGATCCAAAAGGAATATGGCTACAAGTTTGACATCAGGTTTGATAAGAGATTTTAATTGTGTGTACTCAATCATCTGGACTGGATATCTGCAATGTAAAGTTCACATACATATGCACTGGGGTTAGTGGTGGGAATAAGCTAGAATTAGAAGAATGCAGCAGTAAGAATTGGATGCGCAAGGAAATAAGTCTTCTTTTAAATGCAGATTTAGTTATAAGACTAGAGTTATGATAAAAATAATCAGATACATTTTATTACAAACAAAGAGGATATATGCACACAACCACCAGGATACATTTATGTGTTTAATTGTGTGGAAAAGAAATAATAACTAAAATAAAAAGTGATTCAAAAACAGAAGAGGAGGCTATTCCAAAATAAGAAGAGGTTTTTTTAAAAATGTTATCAGGATAAAGAGTTGGATGCAGGTAAACTAATCTGAAGAGATATAATCAAATCCTTCTGGAATTAGTGAGAGAAGGAAGAAAGAATTTCAGGGGAAAATGTTAATTTTACCTGTGGTAGAATTTGACTACATGATGATACCCACAGACACCAGTATGCCACAAACACCTTCCTCAATTTTTTGGGCACCAGAATGGGAGTTGCTGTCCACACATTTTAAAGTAGCCAAATTTGAAAAACACTGATTTGAAGGGAGGGAGAATGCTATAAAGCCAAGTGCCATTTTCAAAATAGCCTCTGTGATCTGAGAAATTTGTCTGCCAGGTAAAAACAAACAAACAAAACGAAAACAGAAACAAAGCTATGCTGGAGTGACAGAGAGCATTCTGGAGAGCTCAGTGAGGTGGCAGGAAGTAACCTTGCGATTAATCAATTAATCAGAATAGAGTTCTGGTAAACAAGTAATTTATGATAGTCCTTAGCAGCCATTTTAGGAATAGGCCCTTTTGTGAAAATGACCATGATGTATTCAAAATGTGCTCAGTGACATATAAATAAATAAAACCAACCAAGTGAAAGAGAATAAAGAAAAAGGAGGAAGGTCTCAGCGTATATCAGAAACCCCATAGATGTTGCCAAAATGGAAAGTCCCTGTGTATATTACAAGAGCTGCTTTGTATGCACATCTGATGTATTGACTTATCTGTTGGAAACTTTCTGCCCCCACTTACACAACATGGAATCAAATTAGTGGAAAATGACAGCAAGACAAAACATCTAAGTAACAAAGGACAAGGTGCTAAGTAGGAAGAAAGATCACTTTAGAGTGAATAAATGAATAAATGAAACTGATTAGAAGAATGTAGAGAACATAATGTACAATATAAGATTCTAATTTTGAGAGACAAAAAAAGAAAACTGAGTAATATTTATGTTCCATAGTGCTGCTGAAATAGTTATCATTTTGTTTTGGCCTTTCTGGGTAAATCAGACAGGAAACATGACCAGATGAGCTAAATCTACTTTATGGTAAGGCTAAATTAGCAAAATTTTGCAAGTCTGAATCTACCAACTTTCTGCCTTTCTATTCAACTACTTGCTCCATTGGAGCAGTATCCTTCCTTAATTTCCTTCTCTGACTGCGGGCTCCTTTTGCCTGTTTCCTAAACGCTATATCATCTCTCCTTTCCTCAAGGTCATCCATACATTCAATTATATTTTGGAGTAATATCCTATGATTTGACCATTCAAATCTAGAGCAAAACAGAGAAGCTAACACTGAGGCACACCGTAATCACAAGAATAGAACAGCCAGAAGAGTTTTGGGGAGAGATGAGAAGATTTCCCTTTAAGCAAGAAATATTTGAAAATAGACATACCATATTTTCATGGAATTAGTTTTCCTTAAAATAACAGTATTGTTATTAATAAACCAGACATCTAAAGTAACAGGACAACTGTATTCATTAAGGCTTTGGTTTACGGTTTGAAGTATCAATAAAAAACTGAGATTACAGCCTGTTCAGTCAATTATTAAAGTCTATTGATTATTTATTTCAACTAGTCTTTTTGGGGAGGGAGGTGTTCTTTGATGTAAATGAGGCTTGTCTGGGGGGACCAAATATACTTCAATAGAAAGACAGGATATATATTATTTTTTTAAAACAAACAATCCATAAAAATAGAAACTGATGAGATTACTCATCTGATGATTCCCTAAAATTATCTAATTTTAAAAGTCTCATAACTCTCTCTAAATGAATATTGATTCTGGAGGTTATGACTAGTTTTAATGTTGATTATTCTATCTTCAGCTAACTGCCGGAACATGGTGAAGTCCATTTAATGAAATCAGAATGCATTTAGTCATATGAGAGATCTTTGCCTACATTTTTGCCTGTTTCTAATAGAGGCTAGAATTTTACTAATTGACCTTAGATTTCTTGCAATGTGCTGCCAGAATTTGAAGTCGTATAAGGTTGCTTCTGGTTGAACATTTGCTTTTTGTAGCATCCTTGATTACACTTCCCACACTTATCACCTAGAAATGCTTAATTGTTGTGCTCCCGAGTCTCAAAATTGGGCTGCATACATACTTTTCATAATTAAGTTACAGTACATATAACTATGGTGCCTATAACTTAGGAATTTAAAATGTCATCAAAATAATAGGGATTATGTTTAAGCATTATCCAAATAACTAGTATTCCTTCAGACTTGATCATCAAATATTTTGTCTGACTTTTTAATTTATTTATTTTTTAAATAACATTATCTGGGATGGTAACTTTACAGAAAGGAGGAATCTACTATTTTGAAATTGAATAAATAATGTTTATAGAATAAAATAACCTTATAATACTGCATTTTCTCACATTAGCTAGTGCACATTAAAGTGTGATTTCTAGTAACTTACAATTAGTAACGTAACCACAAAGTTTACTCCTGCACAACTGCTACATTACATCATGTTGATCCTGGATTATTTTATACTCTGCTTCTCAGGAATTATTTATTTGATTACATCCTGCCTTTATTTTTCACAATTGCGGGTGGTATGCCTAATGTCCCTATCTTCTATTTTCCCCACAATGATAACTGACGGGGGCTGAGAGAGAATGAGAGAGAGTCACCCAGCCAGCTTTCATGGTCCAGGGAGGCCTAGAACTCAACATCTCCCAGTTTCTAGTTAAGGCACTTAGCCACCTCATCAAACTCCCTCTCTCTGCAGGGTCCAACAATAGTCAGGCAACATTAATAGAGTCCAGATTTTCCATAGTGGCAATGCCCTGGTGAAAGCTTTTATCGTTTTCATATTGATTGTTCCTAGATTTTGGGAGAAGTCCAAGTGTGACTGCAGAAAAGTGAATCTTTAGTGACATGGAACATTTCATGTATTCTGTAAGAAGTTTGTGAACCAGCTAAATGTAGTTTGGTGCTCTGTCATTGCCAAGAAAATTCTCAGCATCATCCTTGAATGCTTTCCAAGTGATTTTCTTTGGCCCCACTAACAAGTCTTTGAACTGCTTATCATTGATGACATATCTGCTCTGTGGACCAACAAAAATGCCTTCCTTCATCTTGCCATTGGTTATTCTTGGAAACATCTGTTTCAAATAATGAAAACCTTCACTTTCCTTGTTCTTCATTTTCACAATTTTTTTCAATCAGTCTGTATTTGATATGATGTGGAAGAAAAAATATCTTCGTTGGGTCACCCAATAGTTCATATGCCATGCATTTCTGTCCTGGAACCAAATTCTTTTGGAGAGGCCTTTTCTTTTTAATGTAATGCAACTCTTGCAAGGCTGTCCCATTCACATATGTAACAAAAGTACTTGGTATATACTTTCCAAGTAGCAGAGCCATTACTTTTAGTTCTCCACATATGTTACTTGGTATACTGGAGGTGCTTCAAAAACAGTTTCATGTTTTTGTAGGTTTCTTCCATAGCCAATAGGTACTGAAGAGTGTAGATTGCAAAACAGAAGATTTATATAAAACACAGCATGTGATAGGTTAAATTACAGACATCTATAAGATACACTACAAAGTGCTCAGGAAGAAAAATATTTGTTGCCCGGTGTTTCCAGCATCAAGAAGTAGAAGATTTCTGTATACTTCCATCCCCATCCCCATAATAGCTTTCTATCTAAGAGATGTTTTTGAGACTTAGTGAATAGTTTGGTAGGGAAAACCATTTTCAGAGGAAAGCAATTTATAAAGAGTTTAATAATTGGAGTAATGTAAACTACTCAGCTAATGAAGAAATGGCATATCCACAATTGTAAGTAATAGAATGCATGCGTGGAAAATATCTCCATGAAAGTTAGGTAAGGCTCCTATCATATTTCAGAAATCTTTGCTGGGTAGTAATCATCAGGGCATCCATTGCCACCAAAGTTAGATTAAACCATATGCTTTTTAAAAAAAATACAGAGCGTGACATTTTAACATCATCCAATCCTGTGAGATTTTTGAAATTAAAACAGTGTTTCTCAACCTTGGCGAGTTTAAGACGAGTGGACTTCAACTCCCAGAATTCCCCAGCCAGCATGGGTTGAAGTCCACTCGTCTTAAACTCGCCAAGGTTGAGAAACACTGAATTAAAAAAGCCAGTGTGATCTGAAGTAAGACTTTTTAAAAGCACATGTTCTCAGAGTGAGATCACTGTGATCTCCTATGACAGGGAATAATGCTTTCTTTATTTTTTCATTCCTCAAAATTGTTCAGTGGTTCTCAGTGCTGGTGTGCCATCATCTTTTTCAACTAGATTACATAGAAAATATATGTCTGATGGACTTTAGATTGGTATGTAGACATTATGGCATTAGATGAACTAACAGTCTAATTAAATAAGGTAGTTTCCTGCATTCCTTTTCTCAGTTGGCATGAACTGAGCTTGCAGCAAAATTGAGCCTATGATTATTAGTGTATGGTAATTTTTAAATTGCCTGATTCTTAATGCTTAAACACTTGGAAAGCGGCCAGATTGCAAGCATAAGTACATCCTCTCCCTGGAAATGCATTTTCCTCAAATGTGGACCTGTTACTCTCTAGAAAGGATTATCAGTGGAGAGAATAGCAGTGTGGAGGCTATAGACTGCTGTTTGCTATCTTTTTCAGACAAGGGAATAAGAGAGAAGCACTTTCTTTTAATGTTTAATCTGGTTGTTTTTTTTTATTATCTTCCAGCATTGGGTGTGCCAAATGAAACTATGAGGGAAACTGGAAACATTTCAACATTTTGAATATGTTACAATCCCCCTAACAATTGAGAAAGCTGGATTCACGGAATCTCTGTTACATCAGGTTTTCGTTTCTTATCTTTAATTTGAATCATTTTTCCTCCTGGATTTTTCCCTACAGACTGTGCGATTCAAAGAACTGGATTTAAAAGGGCTAATCCTGTCAAAATGATAATTTCATATCTTTTTATATTAGCAAGTGCCTGATTTTTCTGTCTGATGTATTGGCTCTGTTCACACGACATGTTTAATTGGATTATTTGAACACCCAATACGCCACATGAAATCAGACACTTGGTAATTCTGAAGTGAGAATTAGCCCCTAATTGATCCCAAAATACATTCCTTCATTTGTGGATTACTTACCTTAACCCGAATGGCATATATGTCATGCAAAAATAACTCCCTCTCTAGCTGCCAAAGACAAATTAAAGCATAGAATGGAAACTAGTTGAAGATAGGCCTTTTCTGTGGAGAGGAGGTAACTAAAAGAGGGAAGAAATTGGATTGAGTGATCAAGACTTCTTCTAGCCTTCCACAGTCATTGAACCCAAACCCTAACAATCTCATTTAATGTTCCCAAACTGTAATAAAATTAAAGATGTGAGTTGAGAGAGTGACTGAAATGATTGCTCTTCAGTCGATGGGGATAGTCCAGCACTTTGGCCTATGCCTGCTACTGATTCAGAAAGTACATAGTTATCTAGAGCAGGGGTCTCCAACCTTTGCAACTTTAAGTCTGAAGGACTTCAGCTCCCAGACTTCTCCAGCCAGCAAAGGGAGCTGAAGTCCTTCAGACTTAAAATTGCAAAGGTTGGAGACCACTGATCTAGAGGTTATGTATTGTATCAATTATATCCCTAAATCCGAATGTCTGACATTCACAATTCATAACAGCTCTGTCAGGGTTCAAATAATCTAATGTAATGCAATTCTTATTTTTCCTTATTGCCTGAATCTTTTTTTTTTAAATTCTGCTTTGCTTTTCTAGTTAATGACTTTTTAAAAATGCTCTCCAGTTTAAAATTCAGCAGCTGTATTTGTCCGTCAGGCTCATTACCTGATCTCTTCTTCTATTCAACCTTCCCTTACAGACGCAACGATTTTTTTTCATTCTTTTGCAAAATAGAACATTTTAAGCATCCAACGAAAATGCTGGTTACTTTTTCCATTGGCCTGTCCATTCTACAACTCTAGCTGTGTTTGTCAGCTAAGCAACTCTTATCAGCTGCCAGCTGTAATTGCATTAGCTATGAAAGCACTAGGTTTGCTTCAGACATTGTAAAAATTTTCTCTTCCAGAGGTACTTTTAGGCTTTGGTATTTATTTGTGCTTTGGTATGAGAGCCTTGTTATAAGAAAAGCTTAGACTGTTTTGTTAACTTTTTTTGGGGGGGGGAAGAAATTAATCCTCCTGCTTGTTTTTTTTACCAACACTGAGGGATATGTACTGAAAACTGAGGATTTCCCCCTTTTTGTTCTAATGTAAGAATTCTTTAAATACATGCTGTTAATTTGGAATATTTAGCAATAAAACAAATGACCATATTAGTTAATCTATAGCTGAAAATTGGTCTCTTGTCAGTAATCAAGACTTTGGGGGGGGGGCTATTACCATTCTTCTGTTCTTCTTCCGTAACAAGAACAAAACATCTTTATTTCTATTTCCTAGCAACTTGACGAGTGCTATATATTTTAATGAGCAATTTTTCCCTATATATTTCTGAAGGAAACAAAATACATCTCCCTGTGGCATACATATAGAAATGTGCTGGATCAAATATGGAAATGTGCTTCATTTGTAATGCATGGTCCAAACGGCTTTAATCTTCCCAGTAAAATTCAACGCTCCTGGTTCTGCTTGCTTTTAAGAAATTAAAAGCTAGATCGCCTTTTTGTTTGTTAACATATGTTTGAATCTTCTACTTACTATCTTTTGGGGTGTTTTTATTCCAGTGTTTTAATTCTAGAGCAATGTATTGTTTTAAGGTTTAGAAATGACTGGAAAGGCTTGGGTTCAAATCTCCAAGACGTCATAAAGATCCATGGATGAAAGGGCCAGTCAGTGTGCCTTTTCCACATGCTTTTTTTTTTTTTTTGCTTAACCAGCAAATCCACTGGCTACAAGGCCCGAAAGTCCTAAAAGTTGTAGTTCCCACCAGCCAGTGCCCAAATAGCTTCAAGAAACAGGTAGCTGAAATTATAGTATGTACTGAAACAAATTTGAATATCTGGAGATCCTTTCTTATTTCTCAGGGTGAAGCATTTCAGATTTGCAAGGCATTGAGGGAAAAAAATCAGCGTGCAAGGCCACTAATGTATGTTCCCGAAAATCCAGAATTAGGCACGAAACCAATGATTCCCAATCTTTTTTGGGGTCATGCCCCATCTAAGCATCTTTAAAATCCTGATACACCCCCCCCCGTGACATATAATTCTTACTTTATTCAAAAACTGAAGTTATTTATGGTGAGGAAGCCTTAAAGGACATTAACTTGGTTTAAACAAGGTTCAAAATGCCCCCATTAAACATCAAATTGCCCCCCTGTGGAGCGTGGGCCCAACGTTGGGAACCACTGCACTAGACTCAAGTGAAGGTAGTAAATAAAAGTTACAAGTAATAGCCTAGAAGACTACTGTGACCATACAAGGGCTCTGTGCCACTATTGGATCTCTGTGGTCACACAATTTCAGTTGTGTTTCAGCGCTAAATAAATTTATTTCTTCTCTCTTTCTCTCCATGTCCCTCTCTCTTTCCCTCTCTCCCTCCCTCCCTCCCTCTTTTATTTTTTTTCAATTAAATCTTTATTAGTATCTTACAACATAAAGCCACACAATCAACAGAAATAGGGTAAGGGTAGCTGGGGAAACATACATAAACATACCGGGGAAATATCTAGTCCCCTAAGTTGAAAATTAAGTTCATCCCAGTCAATTATTGTTTATAACTATACAAAGATTTCTATCTCAAATTTACTATAATCTTATCTTGTTTATTCCTTTCATTGGTTCTTTACAATTTCAGTTGTGTTTCAGCGCTAAATAAATTTATTTCTTCTCTCTCTCTCCCTCCCTCCCTCCCTTCCCCCTTCCCTCCATCTTTTAATTTTGATTATGTGGAACCTGTGAGTAGTCTATTCACAATCACTGCGAAGGTAGAACAAACAAACTCTTCAGTGGTAGGATAGGGCAGAAACATTTACTTTTTGCCTTCTGAGAGAAAAACACCTTTGGTCTTGGCTATGCTACTAGAGAAATATTAAGTGTCTTTGCAAACATTGGAATGGACTCAAAAAGAAAAGATCATAACTCTTCTAAATTATTGCCTGTCACACCATTCTGAGGGAGAAAGCACCTCACCTCACCAGGAACAGCTGATGAGCAGGATATGGGGTTACTGGGAGAGTTGCCAATGTCAGAGAGGAAATGGCTTTCTTCTTACACTGGATTTTGTCAAGCAGACATTAGATAGTCATTTGTACATATGCTTTAGTTTGTATTCCAGAACTGAGGAAGGAGTTGGACTTGATGGTTGAAATGGTCTCTGCCAATTTTAAGATGCTATAATTTTTTTTAATCTTTCCAAAGAAGGATGGAGATTGAATGTCTATGGAGATTCTCAGTCATTTAGGTCAGGGGTCTCCAACCTTTGCAACTTTAAGTCTGAAGGACTTCAGCTCCCAGACTTCTCCCAGGCTTTGC
Source organism: Rhabdophis nuchalis (assembly GCA_039707465.1). Lineage (NCBI taxonomy): Eukaryota > Metazoa > Chordata > Lepidosauria > Squamata > Natricidae > Rhabdophis > Rhabdophis nuchalis. The sequence goes on along the minus strand of CM077648.1, from coordinate 91,483,298 downwards.
TGGCTGGCTGGAGAAGTCTGGGAGCTGAAGTCCTTCAGACTTAAAGTTGCAAAGATTGGAGACCCCTGATTTAGGTCATGGCTGTCTCAAAGGTGCTTTTTCAAAAGGCATCCTTCTTGGATGAGAAGCAAAACATCTTCAAGGAAAAACAAAGAAAATTCAGTTGCCTTTTGAAAAAGCATCTTTGGGATGATGGAGACTGAAGAATATTCTGAATCTCTAGTCCCTCAATCTGTTTATCACACTGCATTTTTAGGATGGAAAGCTTGGGGTCGTTTCAGTAACCATACATCCAGTTGACTTTTATGGACCAATTTGTTACATTTTTAAAAAAGTATGTCCGATTAGATTGACCCAGACTCAAAACAACTACAAAAGCAATGGACCCTTGAACAGGTGGGTTTTTTAAAAAATAGGTCCCTATAAGGAACTGGGAGATGTTTTATTTAGGGGGGGAAAAAACAAGACATAAAACTGGAATGTGAAATGTAAGTCCTTTCTGTTGTTTTGATCCTCTATTTTATTCCATTCTATTGTTATTTTTTATTATTATGCCAAATATTACTATCACAATTATATATTATTATTTCCTTCTGTTCAGGCATGTCTGTCTCTCAGAGTCTGCCTGGGCATGTCTCTGCAGTTTTTTTGACAATGATTTTCAGAAATAGTTTGCTATTGTCTCCTCTACAGGACTGAGAAAAAGTGATTAACACAAGGTCACCCAGCTGGCTTTGTGCCTACAGCCAACAGTCTCCTGGTTTCTATCGGGTGCCTTAACCCACTACGCTAAATTGGCTTTTAAACTTATTGTCTTATTAATATTTTTATTGTAAGAATAATTGAGTATTAGAACATACTCCCTTATATTAGTATTCAATTACTATTATTATAGCATTTCCTTTATACTATACCCTGTGGTATAACTATTTTATTAATATTATAATATTTTTCTGTACTATTATTAATATACTACACTCTACAATATTACTAGGTATGTTTCTTCTTCTTATAAATACTGTTCTGCCTTCTGCCTTAATTCTCTCTCTGAGATGTCTTCTGCTTTTTTCCCCTTCTGTGTTAATGACCAAGAAAATGGTGTGCACCTTTTCACATTGTGTTTTGCTGTACCACTATACATCTTTTTCCTCTGGAACATCCACTCTCTTTGAAAGAAAAGCATCTTTTATTTGGCTTCTCTATTTGCTGGTGACTGCACAGCTTCCAAAACACACATTTCCTCCATTCTCCTCCCACACCTATTTCAAGATTGCAATTTTATTAGCAACTCTTCCATGCCAATACTGGGAAAAAGACTCAAATGGGAGGTGAGGAAGACAGCCTACAATTTTTCTAAGCAGCCTCCTCTTCCATGTTATCAGAGGCCTATCTCCAACAAACATTCCACCTGAGATATCCCAATATTATTTGCAAATAATAATCAGCTTAAATTCAGAGCAGTTCCTCTGGAACTTGCATGTGACTCCATTGGTGCATTTTAATTTCCATTATTCCCATTCCTGATTCCAACCATTAACAGTCAACAGAACCCATTGCTGTCCCAATGCAGTGTCTGGTTTAATTTTATCTTTTCCAAAGAAGAGAGAGAAAGAGAGAAAGAGAGGAGGGTGGTGGGAGGGGGAATTGGAGTTTAGATTATTTCAGAGATTAGCCTAGACTGAATGATTCATTTTCAAAATTAGTAGATCCAGAGAAAATAGTCCCAATGTGAAGATTCCTTCTGTATTGTTCTATTGGAACTGAAGACTATATGCTTTGCCACTATTCCTCTCTGATCAAGAATCATGCAAAATTTGTGCAAGAGCACATTATAAATAATTAAGTAAGGGTTCAAGTAAAACCAGATCTTTATTATGGTTATAGAACAGCATAAGGGTTCATATCCCATAGATTCTATATGCAAGCTGACTCATCTCTTGTCCATGTCAGTGAAATTCATCAATGTCTCCTTAATATCATGGCATTTTAACTGAACTCACATTTATTCAGACATCATATGTCTCAGAGGTTTTCCAATAAGTAAGAGAAATAGTTGAACTCTTCATAGAAACAAATAATAGATAACTTGAAAGCACTTAGTGTTCTTCTTGCTTTTAAAACAGCAGAGCTGAAGGGCAGCCCCTGGCTTCAGAATCCTCTTGTTAATTTCCAATATATTTTTTACCATTTCTGATCCTCTGCAAGATACTCCATGCAATAAAACTGCTAAACACTAACATAATTCTAACCCTGTCCTCTGCTGGTCACAGAAGTTGTGATACTCTGATTTGTTGGAATTAAACATCCATGGCACCTTCCCAGGTATTGTTCCACGGACTGATACTACGTCTTCTACACCTGAAAGGTATGGGAATAATTGTGAAATTATCTGGCCTAAAATCAAAATCAAACTTTTTTTCATGATACCTAGCAAAAACTTACCAGATGACCACACTTTAATGGGTCTCCAGAGATATTGCTATTCCACTTCTGACAGAAGAGAATTCAACTTCTATCTAGACACTTTTTACCCTTGGGTATAGGCATAGCAGAAACAAAATATTCAGAGGGTGAGGATCAGTGGTGGGTTTCAAATTTTTTAGAACCTACTCTGTAGGTGTGGCCTATTTTGTGGGCGTGGCTTGGCAGTCATGTGACAGGGTGGGAGTAGCCACCTTTTAAAATGTGGTGAAACTCATTTAACAATGCTCTTGCGTAGCAACCAAAATTTTGGACTCAATTGTGATGATAAATGTTTTTTCTTTCTTTCTTTCTTTCTTTCTTTCTTTCTTTCTTTCTTTCTTTCTTTCTTTCTTTCTTTCTTTCTTTCTTTCTTCCTTTCCTTTCCTTTCTTCCTTTCCTTTCCTTCCCGTTGGCCAGATTTACTTCCAGGTACGCCGGAGGAACCCCCTCTCACCGGTTCTCTAAATTTCACCAACCGGCTCTCGCGAGTAGGTGTGAGCCTGCAGAAACCCACCACTGGTTAGGATCCTATGCATAAAATGTGCTCTCTATTTCTGCTTGTCAAATTACGCTGTGTGTCTTCTAGAAATTAGGCATTTCGGAAAATAGACCCCCCATTCTATCATTAACCATTGAATTAGAGAATGCATATTACCATCAAGGCAAACAGATTCTCAAAGCAAAAACAGCCTATTTGATACTAGCAATGTGTATTGCCATTATTACAGAATGTCTTTGTTCCTCTTTGCTCAGTGATAGGATCTTCTACTTTTGCTTTTTACTCTTGGTCATAACATTTTGTTCTTTGGATGGTTGGCATATGTTTGTTTTCTGATTCTTTGGAGACGCTTTTGATTTAGATTGAGGTATCTTTAAAAGTTTGGTTTTGTAACGCAGGTTTGCCTTGTCCTTGGTTGGTAAACCATAGGCCTAACAGGCTTCATGATCAATGAATACCTATTTCTCATAAAAAGGCTCTTACCCTGAGTACTCCTGGTTGAATTGTTCTATGACCATACTAAAGATTCGATTTGATCTGATCTGATTGAACTTTGGAGTCCCTGCAATGTATTATTACTTTCACTTGAGATAATTTTCTCATTTTATCTTAAATAATTTTTTGATAATGTTTTATACTAACTTATACATCATAATCATGAGTAACAGAGGTAGGATGGGAGGCTATAATTCAGATACATGTTTATCATGTTCTGTGGGGGAATATATTTTGAATAAGATATTGTAGATTAATGTTTCATATGTAAAATCCCTTGTGAATTGTGAGTTTTATCATCAAAGTCCTAACTGAAGGAATTCTCTTAGTACAGTACGTATTGAATATCTTTTGTCTACTATTCGAAAGAAGGGAACATAAGAATCACCCTGCATACAGCATGAGATCTTAGATAAGTTATAAGCTTCTATATCATTAAATAATGCAGTATTATTAAAGTGGTCTGCATTGTTTATGTTTGTAGGAGACTAACTTTCTAACCCAACATTTTATCATAGTGATGGGTTCTCATTGTGCTCCTTTTCATTGTTTCTTTTAATGTTTTATTATTTTACTTCTGTTCTATTTATCCTTTTTTCATTTCTTCCTTTTTTCTGTTGTAAGCCACCTAGAGTAGCCCCACAGCAAGATAAGTGGCAACTTAATTAAATTAAATAATAAATTTCAACAAATATATTTCCTGAAGCTGTGATTTCCAGAGGTAGATAATAAGCATTTATTAGGGTAGACTTGAAATCTGGTTTCCCCAATCCTTTACCCTTTACCACACTATCAAAAGAGCAGTTTTTGGGTACCCTTGGCAGACAAGGCATTCTATATGGTTTAAACAGTTACTATTTTCTTAAATTTCAATACTGACTTAAATTTCAGAAGTTGAAAATATTTTTACAGTTGAAGTCAATTCTGGTAGAGAGATTTGCTCTCAAGGCACAGAAAAAATAAGTTGTTTTGGTTCCCATAATCTCACTAAAGAGTAGTATTGACTTCTTTCCTGTTAGATCTATTCTCCAGAAAGATTCTTCTCTTATTACCCTTAGTACTCTTATGGACTTACAAATATTTAAAGAATAAACACTATTGATTGTTTTCAGCTGTCTGCTTGGGCACAATTAGATAAATATACACACATTCAATAGCAGCGAAGGTATTTGTGTTTTGACAAAGTATTTTATTTCTCCTTTATGTGAGGTTTTTTTTAATGTTTGAGGAGATCTGCAACAGCTTGGATAGGGGATGTATTTGCTTGCTCCATGTCTCTTGTAACATCAATAGGTTTGAAGATAATACCTTAATATTTTCAAGCTGTTTTTTTCTTTTTTTTCAGAGGGATTGGCAAATGGAAAAAGTGATAATCTCAAAGTGATTATCTATTATTAATTGAAAACTGAGTTTTTCTATGCCAAATCAACGACCATGGATTCTAAATAAAACAGTTGGTAAACACCATGGTAAAAAGAGAATCAAGAAAAGTCAGTAAGGTCCTGAACCCAATATCAATCATAGGATTTCAGACAACAACCAACAGGACTCTGGAACTAGGTTAAGGATAGGACAGAATAAAGAAAATTATTTTCAGCAGTGAAAAAAAACATCAGATAGGTTCTAAAGTGCTTGATTGCTTCTAAAAACCTGATTAAGGACAGATGATGTTGAGGGCAACTCTGAAAACGAAATGAATATCCTGGGCTGTTAGAGATATGGTAACAGTTTGGGTTAAAGCTCTTTTTCTTATCAGGATTGGCCAATAAGCAGAAGAGAACTGTGTAGTCAGACATGTAGCATGAGGCAGTAGGTTTTTCTTAAGGAAATTTAAATCAATTTAGAGAAATCTGGAAATCCCACTATTAATTCAAATTAACTTGAATCAATAAATGACACTGCAGAAGCACCAGTGACCGCTACATTAGCCATCAGTATTGGGACATACCCAAAACATTTGATGCAAAGTTTTTTTAAAAATTTAGTTTGTCAAACATATATAAGATAACAGGTATATGTATAAACATGGACATGAACAAGGGAAATGAGTACAAATAAATGGGGACAGTAGGACAGGGACGGTAGGTATGCTGGTGCACTTATGCAAACCCCCTTTATAAACCTCTTAGGAATTGGATGAGATCCACGGTAGACAGTTTAAGGTTAAAGTTATGGGCGTCTGGTGAAGAAACCACTGAGTCAGGTAGAGGGTTCCAGGCATTGACCACTCTGTTGCTGAAGTTGTATTTTCTGCAATCTAGTTTGGAGTGTTTTACCTTGAGTTTGTATCTATTGTTTGCCTGAGTATTATTGAGGTTGAAGCTGAAGCTAGTTATGGAAAAGACAATTTTGGTATTGCTGGAAATAAAAGTTCCAAAATACTTATGGAGAATATCCATGACCAAATTCTTCTGTATTACTTAAATTCATGTGGTTAGGAGTCATTGAAAAGGTAATTAGTTTACTCTTGTACTGATATTCCTGGACCAACTTTGACTGTAACAAATCTGTTAGCAGAAATGCCTATTTAACAAATTGTATTAATGAGCAAATCTGGGAATTTATTCAGCAGTTGAGGCACAAGTATACCTTCAACGAAGTGATTTAATTTGGATTTCTGATGCAGCGACTCATCTGTTCAAAAGGCGTGACTTCCTTTGAACTGTCTGTTTGTAATTCTCTCTACTTCATGAGGGAGCCCAAGGCCAAATAGATGTACTGTGTGGGCTGCGCATTAGAAGATTGACAGAAAGGTGTTAGGAATGCCACATAATTTTTTCCTGTCCCAAAGAGCATGGCCTAGCTAGCTTGAAAACAGACCCAGAGCTTTTGCAATAATGTCCAAAATACTAAGATAATCTCTGTCCCTTAGAAAGTTTATTTTTCTTTTTCTTGTTTTTAATTTTTTTATTACATTTCAGCATAGGTTAAAATACAAAAGGAGGAAAAAGAGGGGTTAGAGAAAATAAAGGTTAAGCAAATTGCAAATTCAGGAGTGCAAAGAGAAAGAAAAAGAAGAAGAAAAAAGGGAAAGGGGAAAATAACTTCCCTCTTTTATTGATATTGATACAGATATAAAATACATTAAACTCTTACGCTAAAATCAACAATAACACACAGTACTTCTATTATCATAAACAATTTTAATAGTCAAATTCCAAAATACAAGAAGTCACTTGACAAAGTAGACTACAACTTACTTCCTGGTAAGATAGGAAAATGTGGGACAGATACCATCAGCACCACATGGATTCATTACTGGCTGACCAACTGCATTCAATGGAACTACAGCTATATAGAGGGAAGCCTGCAGTAGGGTATGCCAAAGTTCTGTCTTAAGTCCTATCTCTTCAACATCTTCATAAACCATTTAGATGAGGGCTCAAAAAAGTAAGGTGTTATAGTTAGGCAAGAAAAAAGTGCACAGGTATAGAATAGGTGGTACATGGCTTAACAACAGTAACTGTGAGAGAGATGTAGGAGTCTAATGGATGTTAGCTCACTTAAGTATGAACCAACTATGTGCTGCAAATGCCAAAAAAGGCCGATCCTAAACTGCATCAATAGAGGGATAGTATCAAAATCATGTGAAATGTTAGTACTGGTTTATATTGCTTTGGTAAGACCATACTTGGAATATTGCATTAAGTTTTGATTATCACAAAGTTTTGATTATCATAAAAAAAGATGTGATTCTATAGAAAGAGTGCAGAGAATAGCAACAAAGATGGTTAGGAGCTGCATGCTAAAACATATGATGAAACTGGGTATATCTAGTCTAATGAAGAGAAGGACTAGAGGTGACATGATAGCAGTCTTCCAATATTTGAGGGATTGTCACAGAGAACAGGGCATCAATCTATTCTCCAAAGCAGTGCCCCCCCCCCCAATGTTTTGGGCACTAGGAACCGGCTCCATGGAGAAAAGCTTTTTCGCAGACTGGAGGGGGCATGGTTTTGCTGCTGCCTGCATCCCACGGGTGGGGCTTTGCTTGTTTGTGCAGCCCAGTTGTTGGCATGCCATGATGCTGTTCCATGGACCAGGGGTTGGGGACTCCAAAGCACCCAAGGGCAGGACAAGAAGATTATCAATGAGAGGTCCAACCTAGAACTAAAGAGAAATTTCCTGATAGTGAGAACAATTAACCAGTGGAATGAGTTCCCTCCAGGAGTTGTGGGTGTTTCAGCACTGGAGGTTTTTAAGAAGAGATTGGACAGACATTTTCCCACAATTTCACAGGGTCTTCTGCTTGAGGAGAGAGCTGGACTAGAAGACCCCCCAAGGTCCCTTCCAACTCTGTTATTCTTTATTCTGTATTCTATAAATTAATTTTTCATTTCTTTCCATTTCTAGCAAGAAACCTGTCCGTAATTCCCGAGTCAAAACAAAGTTAGGCAAGTCTTTCTTTTTAAAATCAGAGCAGTCAGTTTTGCCATCTCCATCTATTCTCCAATTGTAGGAATTTTAAGATCTTCCATCTTGATACATACATTGTACAGAATGTCATTGCGGTTGTATAGAAGCAAAGTTCCATGCGTTCTTTCATTCTCTCTACTATCAAGCCTAGAAGGATAACCTCTGGTTTCAGTTGTATATTTATTTTATTAATTCTCTTTATTAAAGTACATAACTAGATTGGAAAGGAAGTTTAGAAGAACAGACTAGCATAATTCCATGGATCTTTCAATTAAATGTACGGTTCCTATGCTGCCAATAAATAGGGACATAGGCAAGAACTATTTACAAAATTAAAGAAGGATGAAGGATTAGAGGCAGTGTTGGGATTCACTTACCTTTCCTACTGGTTCTCAAATATGAGTGCACATGCGACATCTGTGCATGTGCACCGCCTTCTGTGCATGCGCACTGCTCGTGCATTACATCAGGGTGGGTGGGCGGAGCCTCCTGCAGCCGTTGCTACCAGTTCGCCTGAACCGGAGAGAACCAGCTAAATACCACTTCTGATTAGAAGGATTAAATCTTGATAAACAAGACAGCATCCAGAAGAGAGACTGGCAGAGTGTTTCCTGGTTCACTGGTGTACAAGACCAGTGGTGGTGCAGTGGTTAGAATACAATACTGCAGGGTATTTCTGCTGATCACTGGCTGCCAGCAGTTTGGCAGTTCAAGTCTCACCAGCTCAAGGTTGACTCAGACTTTCATCTTTCCAAGGTGAGTAAAATGAGGACCCAGATTGTTGGGGGGCGATAGGTTGACTCTGTAAACTGTTTAGAGAGGGCTGTAAAGCACTATAAAGTGGTATAGAAGTCTAAGTGCTATTGCTATTTATTTTATTTTATTTTATTTTATTTTATTTTATTTTATTTTATTTTATTTTATTTTATTTTATTTTATTTTATTTTATTTTATTTTATTTTATATTTTATTATTTTATTATTTTATTATTTTATTATTTTATTTTATTTTATTATTTATTTATTTTATTAGATTTCTATCCCACCCTATCTCCCCAAAATGGGACTCAGGGCGGCACACAGGAATTAAAAATCTAAAAATACAACAATACAAAATTCTACAAAAGTTAAAACTAAAATTAAATAATTTAGCCCGTGCTAAAAGAACAATTTAATTTAAAACCCAACTCTAAGAATAGCATAGCTATAACAGCTATTGTTATAACAAGGAAGAATTGTAAAGAACAATCAAGCTTGCAAGATTCTATTAATTTAGCTTGTCTCACTAAAGAAGTTCCAGGCTTTAAGTAGAAACAAAATCTACAGATACCGCTGTTGTTTCCATTTTTCCTGCTTATTAGTCTTGATCTTGACTGAAAGATCAAAACCTAAAAATAAAAACATTGCTTGTGAATCTGCAAAGGGCACGTAGTTTATATTTGTTTCAAGGGGATGTATTGATTTTATTAGGATAATGCTGGTTTCTTCTTTATATTCCATCTGATGTGCTCAATATTTTGTATTATGTATGTTTAAGACTGGCTGGTTTGTTTGATGTTAGGGAAAGGATTGAGGTTGTTTTTTTAAATAGTTTAGACTCACTGTTAGTCAGTGGGGAATATTTTTTAAAATCCTGTCTATTTAAACCAGAGACTTATATGCAGATAAGAGATGTATTTTCAGGAGAGATTGCAACTATACTGCATTACCCTCCCATATCTACCAAAATAAGTTGAAATCTGGGTTTGCTGAGTGAATGATGTGCAAAATCACTGAAGCATAACTGCTGCTGGCATTGTTCCAAATGCTGATTATTATATTTTAGTTCAATTAGAAGCAAATGTTCAACTGGAGGGGAGAGAGTAATTGTCATTTTTATATTTGGTATTGGTATTGTAATACGTATCTTAGTATTGCTCTATTTAAGGCGTGTCCAACTAACATCGTCATGGCGGTGTCACATTACGTATTGTGACTTCCTCCCCCTTTCGCTTAACTGGGCGTGGTTAAATAGCTTGTATTCTGTTAAATCTACTATATTTTTCGGAGTATAAGGTGGGGGGTTTTGTCCTAAAAAATTGCATGCATAGCCTTATGGAGGCTTATAGAGTGCTCCTGGGGGCGGGGTGGGTGGGCAAAAGTGAGCAAAAAATGGCCAAGTTTTTGCTCATTTCTGCCCTCCCCCATCCCCAAGAACTCTTTGAAAGTCTCCATAAGGCTATGCACGGCCATTTTGGTAAAGGGGCGGGGCTTCAGGAGGCCAAAAAAAATTGTATTCGGTGTCTAAGATGCACTCAGATATTCAGCCTGTTTTCAGAGGAAAAAAGGTGCATCTTATACTCCAAAAAATACAGGTATTTTTCCTAATTCCTTGATCCCATTGCTGGAAAGTAACACAATTAATACACAGATGTCTATCATCTTCCCTTTGTCAGTCTAGAATGCTGTTCCTTTTGGCTTTACAGTAAGATCCTTTTGTAAATGCATCTGGTTGCTTTTTTGGCATCAGTGAAAAGCTCTTTCGGTACATCTTTTGGAATATTCTTTTGCTGACAGTGTAATTAGCTTATGGAAAATTAGACTTTAAAACTAGTAAGCTGTTGATCAGCATATTTTAACTGTTCACACACATCTTCCTGTCTCACTTATGAACATGAAGGCTAAATCATCTTCCAAAAGGTTCCTTAAAATCTTATTAACCCTAGATAATTTTTCCTTTGGATTTCTCATAGCAATTTATTAACCATAAATCTCGAGAGAGTTACTCTGCATCATGATTTTGTTTTGGCTGTCCCTTTATTTTCTCATTCCCGTCTTTTAAATTCAGTATTAATTATCTTTTCATTTGTAATTGTAAGACCTTACCTACTCAGAGAGAAACAAAGTAATCTAATGGAAGTTAAGGAAGATTAACTTAATCTTTTCTCATAAGTATAAAGCACAGGCATGAGTTAGCTATGCCCTGGTCACTAAGCTTTCATGTTATCTCTTTTAAAAGGAATAGAGCCTGTTTCATGTTGCATGCACCTTGCAGAGATAGGTAGAATTTGGTCCTAATATTGAAATGTATTTGCCAGCTTTGTATATTTTTTGCTGGAACCAACTGCTTGCTTTTGAGCCTTGAATCTCATAACACATCGTTTCCTGGTTTTGTTGCAAATAGAATGTGCAGTACCAGTAAGCGTAGGCTAACACAAAATCTATATATTATTCAGGGTTTTAAAGGAAATAAATTCTTTAGACTTAACCAGTCAAAAATCTTAGGAAGAGGAAAAAAGGACATGCCATATATTTTCCCTCTGAAGTAGTTTTTGCAGTCTAGGTGCCAGAGCAAAATATAGCCAATAAAAACTCAATTAGAGGAGACAGAAAACCCCCAAATCAAAAGAATACTATCCCCAAGCGTGGGTTTTTTTTTTTTTTGTGTCCTAATGTCACATGCCAGATCAATACGCATCCTCCAATTTGCAAGATTGGCACTGATGATTTCATCCTTTTTGTCTAAATTATGTGTGGTTCCTGTGAGTTCTAAGAACATTCTGTTTCTTTCAAAACACACTGATGTGCCAGACATTGTCCGGCACATTACAAACCACTTTCTGTTGCAGAACATTCATTTCTGGAAATGGACAAATTACACCTAGAATACCTGCGTGGAAACAGCCATATAATTTTGCACATCCCTTATTTTACCAGAACACCTAGAGATAAATTTCTGGGTGTGAAATGTCAGTGCCACTAAAAAACGATTCAAAGCTAGAGAACTAAAATTTAAGTCCAGGAATGGAAAGTTTCTGATTCTCTCTTCTATGGATGGATAGTCATCAGGGATGCTGCAACAGTAGATTCTGTCAATAAGTTAGGCAAGATGATCTCCAAGGTCTCTTCCAACCAGATATATCTGCAGGAAGAGTCCCAAAGGGGCTTTTTCAAAAGGCAACTGGACTTTCTTTGTTTGTGCTTGAAGAGGTTTCATTTCTTCTCCAAGAAGCTTCTTCAGTTCTCCTTTGGGACAATTGGATGACTGAGAATCTCCATTGACATTCTGCAGGAGAGGTGTCAAATTTATGAAAGTATCATACTTGTACATGCAAAAAGGGCGGAGTTTACAATATGCTGCCATTTTCAGCCTTTTGACCAAAGCACCAGATCCTGAAGACACCTCTGCTTCCAAGTAATAGCATTGTATATGTTGATCTACAGTACCTCTTTTGAAAAGCCTCGATTTGAATGGCATATTAGAAGAATACTGAAGTTGCAATTCAGCAACTTTTCCTTGCCCCCAGATGCCTGTTGCCTTCAAAAGACATGCACCTTACCTTAGCAAATCCATATTTTCAAGCATGTACTTGCTGAGATAAGGAAAGTATGCATGGGGAATAGATGAATAAGAGACGGTTTCTTAATATGCAAATATTAAGCATCAACTTTTCCTTGGAAATTATATTCCTTTTTAGTCATCTACCACATAGTCAGATGTGATCTGGAATAAAAATGTGGGGGAGAGAAAAATGGGCTAAAAGAGACTTGGGTAGTATATAGACTGAGTGAATTTTTGATTGAAGCATGCAGCAAAAAGGTTGTGTGATTGTATTACTTGAAATAAGTTCCTGATTGCTTCATCAAGCATAGTTTACATGGATCCTTTGCTCATGATTTTCTCCTGTTCACTTGTTGATGGCTTAATGTGCTCAAAAATATCCAGTTTAGCGAGGCTTTACTTCATAGAACTAGAAAAGATTCCAGACAATTTTTTGAAATCTTGCAGAAAGAAAAAAAGCAAGCAAAAAAATCTTGGGAAAAGGGATCACATCTTTACAATGGAAGCAATCTGGTTAATTAAGACTTTGAGCAAAAGCTGAAAAGGCGTTCATGACCATCAGTGGAGAAAGGGAAGAATTAAATAGCTGACTAAAATTTCTTGCATTCATTCCATACTTGTCTCCTACCCATCCATCATAATATAATCATTAGCTTGGCTCCTCCTCTTCTATCAGAAACAGACTAGTTTTGTATTGTTTCCTCTGTAGCTAGAGCAAGTGGTTTCCCATTAAAGAAACTCCTACCTAGGTCCAGATCCTGGGTCTTGGTGTTTCTTCCTTCTCTCCTGCAGTATAGGTATTATGGTAGCTTGCCACAATCCTCATCCTCTTCAACTGTTTGGAGAATGGCTCTGTTATTTTCCTTGCAAAGTAACCAGTTGCTAGAAACTAAACACAGTAAGAGAAAACGGAGGATGCTCCCTTACTAGCACTTTTTGTGCTCCATAATTGGATAGCTGGAGGAAACAGTTCTTCTGGAAATCTCGCCAAGAAAACTGGAAACTGGAAACACAACTTCCAGAAATTAAGACTGACCTGAAGGCATTAAGTAAATAAATAAATCCTTCAAATTTCTAAGTATCAATTTTCAAATCATTACCTGCTGATCTATTTAAGCAAGAGAGCTACTAGTAAAGCCCAAAAACCAACCCACAGGTCAATTGGGAAATAATTACATCCTAGCAGCCATGGAACTATTTTAAACTTAATACATGAAGCCGCTGGGTGAGATCATCCGCCGTTTTGGGGTGGGATATCATCTGTACGCTGATGATACTCAGCTGTACATATCCACCCCAGACCACCCCAACGATGCCGTCGAGGTTATGTCCCGGTGTTTGGAAGCCGTACGGATCTGGATGGGTAGTAACAAACTCAAGCTCAACCCGTCCAAGACTGAGTGGCTGTGGTTTCCGGCACCCCGGTTCAGCCAGATTACTCCAACTCTGGCCATTGGGGGCAAAACACCGGCCCCCGTGGAGAGGGCGCGCAATTTGGGTGTCCTCCTGGATTCCCGGCTGTCTATGGAGGACCATGTGGCAGCCGTGGCCAGGGGGGCATTCCATCAGGTACGCCTGATGCGCCAATTGCGCCCCTTACTGGATCGGGGTGCCTTACACACAGTCACTCAAGCACTCGTCACGTCTCGACTCGACTACTGTAATGCTCTCTACATGGGGCTTCCCTTGAGGTGCACCCGAAAGCTGCAGCTAGTCCAGAACGCAGCCACGCGGGTGATTACGGGAGCGCCTAGACACTCCCACATAACACCTATCCTGCGCGAGCTGCACTGGCTTCCTGTGGTCTTTCGGGTGCGCTTCAAGGTTCTAAGGACCATCTTTAAAGCGCTCCATGGCTCGGGGCCTAGTTATATGCGAGACCGCCTCCTGCCCCATACATCCCTTAGACCGATACGCTCCCACAGAGAGGGCCTCCTCAGGGTGCCATCGGCCGGACAATGCCGACTGGCGACACCCAGGGGGAGAGCCTTCTCTGTGGCGGGACCAGCCCTTTGGAACGACTTGCCCCCTGAACTCCATACCATCTCTGACCTCCGCCTCTTCCGCAAATGTCTGAAGACACATTTATTCCAACTAGCCGGCCTAGCGTAGTCTCTAATACTGACTTGTAGATAATTTTTAAAATGGGGATTTTAATTCGGTTTTAGCACAGGTTTTGAGTTGAATAAGTTTTTAAAAAAAATAGTTCTATATGTTTGTATGTTTTTAATGTTCCTGTGTGCCGCCCTGGGTCCGTTTGGAGAAGGGCGGGGTATAAATTCAATAAATAAATAAATAAATAAAACTTAAAGCTCTGTTTCTGATGCTATATGGTGCTCGGTTGTATATCTATTATTTAGTTAATTACTTGAAACAATTCAATCATTTAAAAAAATCTTAATACAAGCCCTTTATTCACTCATTAACAATCTAATACTACTGAATTAGATTGCATTTTCGTTGGAGTTTGATTAAGATTTTATCATCATAGATTTTGGCGGAAGCAACTCTATTGGGAAACTTCTGTGCTTTTTCCACCCTTGCTACATAGGTTGTCTTCCACCCTAAAAAGACAAATTAATTATGATTTGGCATACTGCAGTCTTTACTTGCCAGCATTATCTATTTTGAGACTTGATAAAACCTGAACCAAAACAGAGAATTTGAGATATTCAGAATAATAAAACCAATGTTTTCTACACCTTTTACAGCACAATTGCTTTCTGTTCCTAGACTGTCCTTATTTCTTTAATATTCTGTTTCCCTAATATACTATTTACCCTGGCCCAAAATGCAGTGTTACCTATTAGAGCAATAACTGATAGGTTATTATAAAAATTAATATAAGGCCTGGTCTTATTTTGGGGAAAACATGGTATATTCATGTTTTCCCAAAAATAAGACCAGGCCTTATATTAATTTTTGCTACAATAGACTCATTAGGGCTTATTTTCAGGTGATGTCTTATTTTTTTCATGTACAACAGACGTCCAACACCAGGCCCATGGGATGGATGGGTCCATATCTGGCCTGTGGGGCCACTCTGGAGATGGTGAGGGACTGGCCCCACCACCCCGGCCCCAGCCCAATCCAGCTGGATAACCACCAGTGCACGGACAGGAGGCAGTGAGTGTGTGGAGGTTAGCAGTGTCTGGCAGCAGCCACAGCCCATCAGCCCCTTGTCTGGCATACTCTGGGGCTGTGCAACCCACATAGCACAGGTGAGTCTGAGAGCTGCAACCACCAGGCTGGCCCTCCAAACAGCAAGCAGAGGCAGAGGTACAGGTAAAGGCACATGATCTGGCCCACTATACATGCTGTGTGGCTGCCTGCCCTCTCCACCCCACTGTCTGTCGTTGCCCATGGCCATGATAGGACAGGCAGCTGCATGGTGCATCCAGCAGGCCAGATCACATGCCTCCCCCCCATACCTCTCCCTCTACCTGCTGCTTCAATGGTCCAACCATCTATTCTTGTCCTCCAGCTCCAATGCACATGTGGACTGCCTCCTGCCTGCCGCGCCACCTGCAATGGCCCCAGGAAGACTGAAGAGCCCCTGTTCTCAAGAGGAAACCAGAGCTCCCCTCCCAACTCAACTTTGCACAGATCCCCACAGGTGCCCCCAATGTGAGCAACTTCAAGCTGGCCACACCTCTGAGGGCAACCACAATCCTGATATGGCCATCAATGAAATCAATCTGACAATCTTAACTGGGGCTTATTTTTGGGGTAGGGCTTATTTTTGGAGTAGGGCTTTTGGGGGGTAGGCTTATATTTTGAGCAATCTGAAAAATCATGTTAGGGCTTATTTTGCAGTTGGGTCTTATTTTTGGGGAAACATAAATAAGAACTATTTTGCTTCTGTACAGACATACAGATAGAATCTCTTTCATTTATGATACTGAAATACCTATTTTATACCCAATGAAACTGCTGATCAAATTGAATATTTCCAATTTTTAGTAACTTTGATATTGTGACCAAAACACCATCACCCTTCTTTAAGCGACACTTTTAGAAACATCTAAGAAGGTTGCAAAATGTCTACCAATAGCTACAACGCTTAGTATCTTAGAATCCCCCCAGCCACCATTCTGGAATTTGAAGTCCATACATAAGTTGCTGAAATTATAAAACATGGAGATAGACAACTTGTCTAGAGTTAAATGTTCTATTTCAAGTTTAAATGTTCTTTTTTGTTTAATAACAATTTTTATTGGTTTTTACAAATTTTATAACAGGGAAAAAGGTATGTAGGATATAGGAAAGATATTTTAGGGCTTCCATGTCGGAGGTGGTGGTCGCCTCCAGGGTTCCATACAAAGAGTAAGGTTTTTTCTTCGGCGTAAGGTGGAAGGGAATACATATATATAATTATCATAAATTACATGCCTTCAATCATTTGTTTCTATTGACATCCGTAAGGATTACACTATGTAAAAGAAAATCATTTTTGTGATCTGAGTCTTTTAGCTATTGTGTCTTCTTCTTCCTTCCCGCCAGTGGGTGGAGCTATGGCCCCTCCTGTTCCCCCATTTTCGTCCTCCAGGGTTGAGGAGTGTTTTTTAAGAAAGGCTTCCGCCTCTTCAATTATTTTAATTCTTACTCTCCCCCCCTCCCAGAACACCAACATTCCTTCAGGCATTAACCATTTGAACCACACCCCCTTTTTATATAATTTTTTGGATAAGGAGGAATACTTCCTCCGAATCTCTCGAATCTTTTTTGGGATCTGTTTCAAAATAGCAATCTCATTCTGCATATATATCAGAGTGCCATCTCTCTGTGCTCTCAGAATCTCATCCCTTGTTGACCTTCTTACAAATTTGATATGTATCTCTTTGGTTATGTCATTTATTCTGGCATATGCTGAATTAATTCTGTAAATCAGGTCAATGTCCCCCCAAATACATTCCTTACTCTTTTTAGTATAATCTGCTAAAATTGTAGACATTAAATCTTTTAAATTTTCTGAAGGTAATTCAGGAACATTTTGAAACCTTAAAAAATAAGACATTCTTTCAAAATCCATTCTAGACATATGACCAGCAAGTTCTACTATTTCTTTTTTAGAATCCCTTATCTCCCCCCTCATCTCAACTGCCCCACCCTCCAGACCATCAATTTTTTCTTTATTTTCCAATAATGTTCTCTGTGTCTCCAAAAGTTCCAATCTTGAACTCATCATATCTTTCCGAATTTCTTTTATTTCTTTCATTATATCTTGTAGAGTTTTCTCTATTGTTGATAGTTGAGAAGCCTCTCCTGGTGTTTCTTTTTGCAACATTGCACTCATCTTAGGCTGATGTGTGTCCGGACTGGCTCTTAATGACGCTGGAGCGGAAAGAGTTTTTCCATATGGAGGCTTTTTTGATGCCATGGTAAAAGTTTTATGTTCTTGTAATTAAGATGGCATCTGAAGAGCTGGCAGTCCGCGAGATCGAAGAAAAGGGAAAAGTCTTGTCTAAGTTCAAAATATAAATTCCATAAAGTCCAGAGAGAAAAAATTTACAATCAAGTCCAGTGAGAAAAGAAGGCACACAATAGGAGAAATCCCGAGAGCCACTGAGATGGCATGTGTATAAGTTTTGCAGTGCTGTAAAAATGAAGGAACGTTTAAAAAGTAAACAAAAAAGTTTCTTACTGGGAACAAAGAAGCGCCATTTTTCCGCCTCTTTGGCGTTTGAGAAGAATTAGTGAAAGACCATTTCTGCTGTAGAAAGACTCAGATACAAAGTATCAACCGCAAATCCACATTTGGCAAAGACTTTCATTTTCACTTGTTAGATAACCGGATATTACTTTCTCCCTCTCCCCGCGCCTGGGGAGCATTTTAAATCACCGCTTGTTCCAAGAGGGGGCTTTTAACAAACTCCCCCCTCTATTCTTCTTTTTAAAAAGTTGAAAGCATTCAAAAATTCAGAAACCAACTCACAAGCCACTCTGTTGCAACGGAGCCTCGGCACTTCCACCAACTCCGGCTTTTCAGCCCGCTGCTTCAATTTCTGCGGTTCCAGCGATCCTTCGGCGAGGGGAACTCTTCCCCCTGCATTCTATTCTCCGGCTCCGAAGCGGGAACGATCCCCCTGACTGCCGTCGGGATGGGGGGTTTCACCGCAAGCCGCTCGTACGGTTGGGGCTCTCTACAAGAGCTCCATACCCCCGAAAGGGCCACTAGAGAAAACTAGCGGCGGATGTGTCGGAAAACATGAGCGTCGCCTCCGGAAGGCGGAAGCGATCTCTATTTCAAGACCTTTAACTAACATTAATAACTAACATTAATCTACAATTTGATAAATGGATAGATGCATATAAGAAACTGGATATGTTAAAAACAATATGGAAACCTGGCAGGCAGGAGAGGAAGCACTTTTGAATCATGAGACTATTTCTTAGCGCCATGGGTAAATCACAATTAAATATATGTAAATACACCTATACCAGTATTTGAAATAGCATGCAAATATACTTGTTAAAAATCTGGTCTGCAAATAGCATGCCAATACATGTTAAAATTCTGGCATGAAGCTAAATTCTGTCTTCTGGAAGAATGAAGTGGAAGCCTAAGCATTTTTTTTTAAAGATGCTTGTGAGATTTTGCTGCTAGGGAATGTCTGTGGTGTCCTTATCTAGACAGATGTGCATAGGTACACAACAGGAAGGGATTTATTTTCATTTTTAACTGATGTGTATATATCCCTGCAGTCGATTATGTTGATAAATATGGCTAGTCATTTAATCATTTTCATTTACATAAAGGAATAGATGAGCTTGGTGTCAGATGTGTTACAGATTTTAAATATATGCTGTCACTTGGAAACACATTTAACTAGAATGGCAGACTGTAGGCAATTTTCTGAAAAAGATTTTGAAAAGTGTCTATGAGAATAATTATAATGTGGGTCAGACTGATATGCAAAAAGGATGCCAGATTTCGTATGAATCTGTTAAAGTGCTGACTATTGCACATCAAGTGTTTTGAATGTTAATTGTGGGGGAGGGAAAATTCCAGTGATTTGTAAGCAAAGAAACCAGACAAAGAATACCAAATTCTGCTGTGTTCAGTGGGGCTTGTTCCTTATTGAATGTGTGTGTGTGTGTGTGTGTGTGTGTGTGTGTGTGTGTGTTAGTTTTATGAGCTGATCAATAAATTTAAATTTGAGACTTCCTTTCGGTCGAGCCTTGGTGCTCGTCTGCCGCTTGGTTGCCTCTGCGGTCCCCCAAGAGGCAGGGAGTTCTTTTAAAGGACTCCTGCTGTACGGGCGGCTTGCGGGGAATCCCCCCACCCTGACGGCGGTCGGGGGGGTGGCCCCCGCTTCGACCTAGGCGCAGAGGAAAGAGTCGCGGGGGGGCATCGTCCCCTTTGCCGATGGAGAGCCGGAACAGCTATCGCGTTTAAAGAAGGACTGAAATGCCGGGGCTGAAGGCAACACCGAAGCTCCTGGCTGCAAGGTGGATTGTGAGTGACTCTATTTTAATGCTCTCAACTTTAAGCTTGAAAGAAGAAGGAGGGGAGTTTGTAAAAAAAAACCTCGGAATGGAAAAAAAAAAGCGGCGTTTAGAAATGCTCCCCAGGCTTGGGGAAGCGGAGAAATCAACATCCGATTCTTTTTAAACCATAAATGAAAGTCTTTCCTGCACGATCTTAGGATACGTTTTATCGAAGTCTGGCTACAATTGAATTGATTTTCACTCTCGGCGGCTTACAGTGGAGCAGGGGAAGATGCCGTTTCTTTGTTCCCAGATGATATATTTTTCTGGAAAATTGCTGGCACTCCCTTACGTTTGGGACTGTTCTTCTCTCTTTATTAACGGAAGAAAGTAATTGACTAATTGGACATTTTCCTGTTGTGCCTTCTCTGTTTTTTTAATCTACTGTTTTTTAAGAATCTGTTTTCTCTCTGGACTGTGCCTAACTGGATTTATGAGTTCGGACACTGGCTTTTGTTCTCTCCTTGTTTCGCGGACTGCCTCTCCAACAGACGCCATATTAGCGACAAAGACTTAAAACTTTCATTAGTGCTTTAAAAATACAGCTACATCAACTTAAGACTATTTTAATGTTACCTAAAGAAACAGAGATGGAAGCCACACGTTTATCATTAATGGAGGAAACTCTTCAAAACATTTTGAAAGAACTTAAGGAATTCCGGAAAGATAATGACAGATCAAAATCAGATCTTTTGGAAACACAGAAAGTGCTAATGGAAAATGAACAAAAAATTGATGGTTTGGAGGGGGGGTTGCCTGTGACAAGGGTAGAGCTTAAAAATTCTAGAAATAACTCAGTATATGCCAGGATAAATGAAGTACCCAGAGAGATATGCATTAAATGTGTGAGAGGGCCAACAGGGGAAGGGACCTTGAGAGCGCAGAGAGACGGTTCTTTAATTTATCAACAGAATGTGGTTGCCACCTTGAAACAGATCCCGAAAAAGATTATAGAGATAGGGGGGAATTTTTCCTTCTTATTTAAACGATTATTTAAAAAGGGGGTGTGTTTCTGGTGGGTGATGTTCAAGGGAATGTTGGTGTTATGGGAGGGGGGAAGAGTAAAAATTAAAATAACTGCAGAGGCGGATGTCTTTCTTAAGAAAAAAATACTCCCCTATCCTGTAGGATGAAAATGGGGGAACGGAGGGGGCCTCGGCTCCGCCCGCTGGAGGTCAGGGAGAGGATGATATGATTGCCATAAGACTTAGATTTCATAAGTGACTTTTTTCTGTAATAGTATAAATTTTATTTGGATGTTTATAAATGATTGATTGCATAGATTTTAAAATTGAAATATTTGTATCTCTTTCCACTTTGTAGAAAAATGAAAAATTTACTGTATTTTCTATTTCTTTTTATGAAGCCTCGGAGGGTGTCAACATCTCCGACATAGAGGTTCTCAATATGTCTTTGTAAACTCCTTATAATCCCTTATCCTTTTTTCTTTATAAAAACTTGTAAAACCCAATAAAACTTTTTCAAAACGAATAAATTTAAATTTGAGAGACCAAGATTGATCTATTTCGAGCTTATAGATCTATCTTGGTCTCTCAAATTTAAATTTATTGATCAGCTCATAAAACTAACACACATATCTAAAAAAAATTTACACAACGTAACTCATGGTTCTCTGTCTAGATGGTCTCTGGTGATGAGCCGAAAGGCAGAGAGGGAAACAGTATGTCTCCTCCCTTAATGGGGCCCTAACAGGAAGCCGTGAAAACAATTATATATATATATTAGATTTTTAAGGGCTGATTAGGAGTTGTGAAAATATTCTCTCATATATATATATGCAAAAAAGCAGAAGCCAAAGCCTGATGATGATGGGGTGATCCCATCGAAACGTTGCAAAAACACCTTTAATTTTACACGGGAAAAGACCCGAATAAACCAAAATCTACATATATATATATATTTGTGTGTGTGTGTTAGTTTTATGAGCTGATCAATAAATTGAATTAGAGAGAGACCAGGATAGATCTATTTCGAGCTTATTAGCTCTCATCAGCTGGCCATACCCCTTACTGGGATTCGAACCGGGGCTATGTTGCATGCTAAGCAAGTAGCCTAGCACTTTAGCCAAGCCGATTCCCCATATATATATATATGTATGTATGTTAGTTTTATGAGCTGATCAATAAATTAGTAATAATAATAACAGGTTGTTGTGAAACAATTACATATATATATATATATATCAAAAATCTACGAAAACATATATATATATAAACTGCCTAAACATATTTATAGATTGCCATGCAGGTTCTAGTGAATTCTGTATTTATTTCCAAGCAACTTGTTAATGATTGCAATAAAGCAAAAGAGAGAAATCTCTGGTTCCATGGCCGTAGGCAGCCTTCCAATCACCCTTCCTTGGAGCCCTCGAAGATGTCTCCAAATGAACCTATCTCTGCAGTCAATTATGGTGATAAATTCAGTTATGTCTCCAATTTAGCATCATCAGTGCTCACCATTTTACGTGAGAAACTTACTAAAAACTCTATAACAGGGGTGTCAAACTCGTGATGACAGGTCATCACGTGATGTGTCACAACTCCCCCCACTTTTTTTGGTAAAATGGGGGTGGGTGAGGCCAGTATGTGGCGCAGCCAGACTGTAGGCCACAAGTTTGACACTCCTGCTCTATAACCTCTAAACTAGGCCTAATGTAGTGGTTTTTTTTAATGCTCACTATAAATTTCCCAGATTTAAAAAAAGAAAACTCCTATTTTTGCTTATGTGAACAAAATTTGCATCAGCATAACATCATTTTGCTCCTTCATCTTCAGTCCAGATTTTAAATGCAGCCCCCAATCATCAAAACATTGTCCACCCTGCACTAAAAGAGCCAAGCCAGTTAGTTCTAATAACAATACTAAAACTGACACCAGGAAATTGTCTGCCTCTGATAAACAAAGAAATCTAAACTATTATTGCGAGCATACAAAAAGAAATATAAATGAACTAATAAGAAAAGTGCACCTGCTTTGCATACACATTAAATGTGGTTAATTCAACTTTTTCATTACACATTTACTTTTTTGTGCTAACTTTGGTGCATTGATCCCAAGAAGCCCCATATTATTTATTGGCCATAAATAATTACACATAGTCCTTAACTTATGACTGCAATTGTAGCCAGAACAGTGGTGAGTTCCTACAGATTCGGACCAGTTTGGCCAAACTGGTAGTGGTTTGGCGGCCTGGGCTGCTGGAACCAGCAATGACCCAGGTCTGCCCCAACCCCAAATCGGTTCTCCTGCAGCACCGCCATCTTGATTTTCAGTTCTGCGCATGTGCACAACAATTCTAATTGCTCAATTTCCCTCCCCCAGTTTTTTTACATTTTGTGCATGTGCAGATCTATTTATGTGCAAATGTGCATGCGTGCCCCAAACTAGCAGTAATGTTGGTAGCAATCTACCCTGACCTAGAATTATGGTGATAAGTCATGGCAGTCATTAAGGGAGACGCCCAAGAGAAGTGGACAATCTGCTGTGCAGCCCTCCTATGCAAAGGCTGTGTGGTGCATTTCATAAGAAATCATTTTGAGAGTGGCAGAAACTGTTTTGTGCCATCCCAGTGCTAGCACCATTTTCGTTGCTAAATTTCTAGAGTTTTGATTTAAAAAGTGTTGATAGAGTACTATTCTGTCTATATTTAAGCTATTTAATTGTACTTTAGCAGAGTTCAATTTTTCATAGGTTTTAACAGTCTCAGGTTTTAGTGTAATAATTATACATAGGTTATCTCTTGTATTTTTCTATGCTTTTCTTTTGGTAGCTGTTTTTGCTAATAATTATTTCTCTAATATACAATTTCACAGTATCCAGCAGTGCTTCTTACTACATTTAATTCAAATAATTTTTAACTGTTGTTTGAATTTTTTTCTACTCTTTTCTTATAAGCTAGAAGAGATGGATTTCATATCCAGGACAAAGTTCATTCAGATTTTAGGCATACCTGAGTATTTCAAAATAATTATTTAAAGCTGTTTCCCCACAACCTTAAAATCAGAATTCTTACCACCTCTAGTTATCAATTACCATAATATTTTTGAGAGTTAAACATTTATATATGTACAGTATTGTGCCACTAATGTACTAAAATTTTTATACTGATGTTTTGTTTGGGGAAATGTCTCTTAAACAAAATCTTTGGAAATATTTCGATATTATGGTTATCCCTATATTTATGGCACAATTGATTAAACACAAGATAAGGATACTTTTTACCGACTTTTCAACTTTATGTAATGATTCAACTTCCAGTGAAAGTATTTATACATTGACATTACTGGGAATGGATTCCAATAGTTTTTATTTGTTTTTTCAGATGGAGATTTTTATTTTATTTTTTACAAAAAAAAGTTTCATTGGTTTTTACAATTTTTTAGCAAGGAAGGGGTATATAGGGTATAAGAGAAACATTTTGGAGGCATCCATATCGGGGGTGCAGGCCACCCCCAAGGCTTCATACAAAGATTAATTATTTTTCCATTTAAGGTGGCAGGAGTTACATATATGTCATTTCATAAAGTTCATGCATTCAATACATTGTTTCTACAAAGCATCCAAAAGAAAAAGTTACAGTATATTAAAGGAAATCATTTTTGTAAACCAAGTCTTTTAGATATTGTATCCTCATCCTCCTTCCCACCAGTGGGCAGTGCCATGGCCCCTCCCGTTCCCCCATTTTCTTCCTCCAGGATTGAGGCTTGCGCCTCTTCCATTGTTTTAATTTTTACTCTTCCCCCTCCCAGAGCACTAACATTCCTTCAGACATGAACCATCTGTCACAGATCCCATTTTTATATAATTTTTTTTTTCAAATAAGAGGGAATAATACCCTCCTATGTCTGGTATTTTTTCCGGAACCTGTTTCAGAATGGCAAATTCTTTTGGCTCATATTTCAATAAACTATTATGCTGTGCTTTCGGGATCTCATCCCTTGTCAGCCCTCTTACAAGTTTAATATATGTCTCTCTGGATACATCATTTGTTCTGGCATATGCTGAGTTGTAAGGCGTTCTTTCAAGATCAATTCTACAACCATCAAAATCTGTTGATTCTTTTTGTGACTCCTTTATCTTTTCCCCCATCACCACTACCCCCCCTTCTCCTCTTCTGTTTTTTGTTTATTTCCCATTAGTGTCTTTTGCGTCTCCAAAAGCTCAAGTTTTGATCTTAACCTGTCCTTCCGAATCTCTGTTATTTCTTCCATTATGCTTTGGAGAATTTCCTCTATTGATTGTAGCATTTCCATAATCCCCCCCCCCCTCCCCGTTATGGAGGCTTCTTTTTGAAACAGTAATGAGGGTTTTAAGTTCTGGACACTAATATGGCGTCCGCAGGGCAAGGAGCTCGTGAGGTCAAAGAAAAGGAAAAATCAATGTCCAAAGTTAAAAACAGCGCTTAAATTCCAGAGAGAAAAAGTTTCTTGTAATCAATTCTCATATAAAAGAAGGCACACAAAAGTCCTTTCTTTTTTATTCATTCATTTGTTCATTCAATTTATATTGCCATCTATTCATCTATGACAGTGATGGCGAACCTATGGCACGCGTGCCAGAGGTGGCACCCAGAGCCCTCTCTGTGGACATGCGTGCTGTTGCCCCAGCCCAGCTCCATCACATTTCTCCCACAGGAGGGAGAGAGAGAAGGAGGGGAAGAGAGAGAGAAAGAGAGAGGGAGGGAAAGAGAGAGAGAGGGAGAGAAAGAGGGAGGGAGAAAAAGGGAAAAAGAAAGGGAGGGAGAGAGAAATGATATGAAAATTTTTCTTTTTTATTGTTGCTAAACGTAGTCAAACGTAGTCACTTGCGTTGATTTTTCAATAAATTTTCCAAGCTTGTAACAATGAAGGACTGTCTACATGTTAAAAAGAGAAAGTTCTCACCGGGAACAAAAACAAAGAAGCGCCATGTTTCTCCACCCTTGGTGGTCAGGGGAATGAGTGAAAGTCATTTCTGTTGCTACAAAACTCGGATACAAAGTAACAACGGCTAATCCACATTTAGTAAGCTTCCAGTCTCAGTTATTCAGAATCGGATGTTACTTTCTCTCTCTCCCCGAGCCCCGGGGGTGGCTTTTTAAGATGCCGCTTGATCTCCGAGGTTTTTTTTTTTCCAACCCCCCCCCCCTCCATTCTTCTTTCCTTAAAAGAACTGAATGCATCAAAATCTCAGAATCAACTCACAAACCAAACAGCCGACGACAAAGCCTCGGTGCTTCCTGCAGCTCCGGATTTCAGCCCGCTTCTTCATTGTCTGTTGTTCCGGCGCTCCATTGGCAAAGGGGACTTTCCCCCCGCATTTTGCTCTCCAACTCCTGGGACGAGGCGGGTGCGACCCCCCCGACAACTGTGGGGTGGGGGTCTCCCGCAAGCCGTCCGTCCGGTTAGGGGGCTCTTTTGCAAAGCCCCCAAGCGCCCGAAGGCACTGCTGGGGAGACAAGCGGCGGACGAGTCAAAGACCTGTCTGTTGCCTCCGGGAGCCGGAAGCGATCTCCTTCAGATGGAGATTTCATTGTCAACTTCACTGGTTTCCTTAATTTTTGAACTCATGTCTGCAAGTATAAAAAAATCCACTTGTTGATCATGTGGGTTCCAGACGGCGCTTGGGCCATTCCCTGTACCCCTGACCCGCGCCCCGATCGAGGACCTTGTGGTCGCATGGAATACTGCGACCGCGGGAGCCTCGGATCTGGTCGCGCCCTTGCGGCCTCTCTTGGGGCGGCGAGTCACCATGGCTCCCTGGTTTACTGAGGAGCTGAGGGTGATGAAACGCCATAAGAGATGCCTAGAGAGAAGATGGAGGTCTACCCGTTCTGAATCCGACCGAACACATTTTCAATTATCCCACCGGTATAGAAGGTTTTGCCATTGTCCCTTTAGTGGGGGGGGGGGGGGGTGGGGAGGTTCTTTGTAGACACTGAATCTCTTCACTTTCTGCAAACAGTCTGAGAATGATAAAAATGAACAATATGAACTCCTCTTGGAATTAATGTTTGGTCATTTGCTGTTATGTTTACAGTATAGCTACCCTCGCAGCATACCGATTCATATCAGGTTAAATTAAAAGCTTCAATATATGACAACAGTTGTACCAAACAAATGTTTGTGGCGACTTCTGGGGAAGCCACTTGGGTGGCAAAGCTTGAGTCCATTCTTCAGAATATGGATTAAGAGTCTCCAAAACCTCATTAGGATTCTGTAAAGTCATGTAATGAAATATTAAAAAATGTTGCAACATGAAAGACCCTAAAAATACCAACAAGCAAGCTTATATACATAAATTTACAGAAGAAATTTCAAATGGTGCAATCACATTGGTTGATCTACATTTGCGGCGGCGAGCCACCCTGGCTCCTTGGTTTACCGAGGAGCTGAGGGTGATGAAACGCCACAAGAGATGCCTAGAGAGAAGATGGAGGTCTACCCGATCTGAATCTGACCGGACACAGGTAAGAGCCCATTTACGGACTTACACTGTGGCGCTGAGAGTGGCCAAACGTCATCATTGTGCCACCTTCATAGCATCCGCAGAAAACCGCCCTGCCGCCCTGTTTAGGGTGACCCGCTCCCTCCTTCAACAGAGGGTGCGGGAAGCCCCGTTACAGGGTAGAGCAGAGGAATTTGTGATTTTTCTGCAGGAGAAAATCGCTCAGATACAGAACGAGCTAGCCCCCATTGATGGCCCAGTGGGATGCCACGAGACAGATCTTGTTTGGGAGGAGTTTGACTCCGTTACTTCCGAGGATATGGACAGGTTACGTGGGCGACTGCGAGCCACCACATGTTTATTGGACCCGTGTCCCTCCTGGCTTGTACTGGCATCCTGGGAGGTGACACGAGGCTGGCTCCAAGAGGTTATCAACGCATCCTTGAGTGAGGGTTCCTTGCCTGCCTCCCTAAAAGAGGCTATGGTGAGGCCCCTCCTCAAGAAGCCCTCTTTGGATCCAGCTTTATTAACCAACTATCGTCCAGTCTCCAACCTTCCCTTTCTGGCGAAGGTTGTTGAGAGTGTGGTGGCACAACAGTTTCCCCGTCACCTGGAGGAAGTTGAGTATCTAGATCCGCGCCAGTCCAGCTTTCGGCCCGGGCATAGCACCGAGACGGCATTGGTCGCGTTGGTCGATGATCTCTGGAGGGCCAGGGATGGGGGTTGTTCCTCCATCCTGGTCCTATTAGACCTCTCGGTGGCTTTCGATACCATCGACCATGGTATCCTATTGCATCGGTTGGGGGGGTTGGGGGTGGGAGGCACCGTTTTACGGTGGTTCTCCTCCTATCTCTCCGGCCGATCGCAATTTGTGTTGACAGGAGAGCAGAGGTCGACCTCGAGACCCCTCACATGTGGGGTGCCTCAGGGATCGGTCCTCTCACCTCTCCTGTTCAACACATATATGAAGCCGCTGGGTGAGATCATCCGTGGTTTTGGAGTAGAGTACCATCTCTACGCTGATGATACTCAGCTGTATATATCTACCCCAAACCACCCCAACGATGCCGTAGCGGTAATGTGCCAGTGCCTGGAAGCCGTACGGATCTGGATGGGAAGTAACGGACTGAGGCTCAACCCGACCAAGACCGAGTGGCTGTGGTTTCCGGCTGCCCGATTCAACCAGCTAATTCCATCGCTGGCCATAGGGGGCGAACATCTTGCCACTGTGGATGGGGCGCGCAACTTGGGTGTCCTCCTAGATGCCCGGCTGTCCATGGAAGATCAAGTGACAGCCGTGGCTAGGAGGGAGTTTTACCAGGTTCGCCTGGTTCGCCAGTTGCGCCCCCTATTGGATCGGGACGCCCTTCGCACAGTCACTCATGCTCTCGTGACATCCCGACTGGACTATTGTAACTCTCTCTACATGGGGCTCCCCTTGAGGTGCACCCGGAGACTGCAGATGGTCCAGAACGCAGCCGCGCGGGCAATCCTGGGTACCTCTAGGTTTACCCACGTAACACCTCTCCTGCGCGAGCTGCACTGGCTGCCTGTCGTCTTCCGGGTGCGCTTCAAGGTATTAATCATCATCTTTAAAGCGCTCCATGGCTTGGGACCTAGCTATTTGCGGGATCGGATCCTGCCTCATACATCCTCACGGCCGATCCGCTCCCACAGAGAGGGACTTCTCCGGGTGCCGTCCACTAGACTTTGTCAGCGGGCGACGCCCAGGGGAAGGGCTCTCTCTGTGGCGGGCCCAGCCCTCTGGAATGACCTTCCCCCCGACATTAGAACGACCACGGACCTCCGCTCCTTCCGTCTAAAATTAAAAACATATCTTTTCTGCTTGGCCGGCCTAGGGTAGTCTCTCTCTATGGGGTTTTAGTTGTTTAGGGGGAATTTTAGTCTAAAATGGGTATTTTAGCACAGGTATGGTTTAATTTGTTTTTAAGATGTTGTATATTGATTGTATATTTATGGTTTTTTAGTCTCCCTGTGCACCGCTCCGAGTCCCTACGGGGAGAGGGAGCGGTCAAGAAATTAAATTATTATTATTATTATTATTATTATTATTATTATTATTATTATTATTATTATTATTATTATTATTATTATTATTATTATTAAACTGGAATGATCAACATTTACCGGTCCTTACTGGACCGGGCTGCCCTTCGCACAGTCACTCAAGCACTCGTGACATCCCGACTCGACTACTGTAATGCTCTCTACATGGGGCTTCCCTTGAGGTGGACTCAAAAGCTACAGCTAGTTCAGAATGCAGCCGCGCGGGTGATTACTGGAGCTCCTAGACACTCCCATATAACACCGATCCTGCGCGAGCTGCACTGGCTTCCTGTGGTCTTTCGGGTGCGCTTCAAGGTTTTGACGACCATCTTCAAAGCGTTCCATGGCTCGGGACCTAGTTATTTGCAAGACCATCTCCTGCCCCATACATCCCTTCGACCGATCCGCTCCCACAGGGAGGGCCTTCTCAGGGTGCCGTCGGCTGGACAATGCCGACTAGCGACACCCAGGGGAAGGGCCTTCTCTGTGGCAGGCCCCGCCCTTTGGAACGACCTACCCCCAGAATTTCGCACCATCTCAGACCTCCGCCTCTTCCGCCAGTGTCTAAAGACATATTTCTTTCATCAAGCTGGCCTAGTGTAACCTCCGCTGTGACTATTTTAGATAGCTTCTATTTTAGGGGGATTTTAATTTGGTTTTAGCGCAGGATGGGTATTTAATAAGTTTTTAAATTTTATATTTGTTTTTGTATGTATTTTAAATTCCTGTGCGCTGCCCTGGGTCCTCTTTGGAGAAGGGCGGGATATAAATCTAATAAAATAAAGTAAATAAAATAAATTCAATATCAGGTCATTTAGTAATCAGTTATGCATTATGTAAATGCATTATGTAAAACAATATGCATTGCACAGGTAAACATAACAGTAAATTTTCTTCCCATGATAGTATGTGACTTTCCAAATAATTTTATTTTTATTTACAAGTCTTGATTACAAAGACTGTAGACCAATAGATATAAGGTTTGAATTAGCTGCATATATTTAAAGTAGTGGATTTTTGACTCCTATTTGCTTGATATATATATTAGATAGTTTTCCTTTCTTGAGGTGCCTAATGCGTTCCAACTGCAACTATAACATCTCTTTAATCCTTTTATCTTCTTTTGCCTGCAATATGAAAGTCTCCTGAGTTTACAGATCTCTTTGTTAGATGATGTAATGGAACATGTGAATGACCTTGGGGAAAGAAGGGAAGAGTTGCTACCTAGGAAACAATCAGACAAGAGAAGCAGGAGCCCCCAGTGGCTTAACAGTCAAAGTAATGCAGCGGCCTGCATGGTTTTGTGCAGACCCTGGTGTGCACATGTATCACCTCTCCTGCAGGAGCTGCATTGGCTGCCAATTTGCTTCTAGGTGCAATTCAAGGTGCTTGTTGTCACTTTTAAAGCCCTTCATGGCTTGGGACCAGGTTATCTGAGGGACCATCTCTTGCCGGTCACATCTACCAGACCCATTAGAGCAGGGAGTCAGGGAATGCTGCAGGTCCCATCCCCAAGGGAGATATATCTGGTGGGACCCAGAAGAAGGCCCTTCTCCATTATGGAACATCATTCTCTCTCTGGAACATCATTCCCCCAGAGATTAGAACTCTAATACTCTTCTGGAAGGCTCTGAAGACCCGGTTCTGCCAGCAGA
Source organism: Rhabdophis nuchalis (assembly GCA_039707465.1). Classification (NCBI taxonomy): domain Eukaryota; kingdom Metazoa; phylum Chordata; class Lepidosauria; order Squamata; family Natricidae; genus Rhabdophis; species Rhabdophis nuchalis. The sequence goes on along the minus strand of CM077648.1, from coordinate 91,452,447 downwards.
CCTGGGGAACCCAGAGTGGGATGGAGCCCATTAAATGGCTCATGTGATCCATGAGGGAGTGGGAAGTGGGGTGTGTGTGATTTTATTATATTAATTTATCTGATTCTTTTAATAGTTGCATTGTTTTTTAATGTGGTTATAAATGATGTAAGCCGCCTTGAGTTGCCATAGACCAATGATGGCGAACCTTTTAGAGACCGAGTGCCCAAACTGCAACCCAAAATCCACTTATATATTGCAAAGTGCCAACATGGCAATTTAACCCGAGTAATGAGGTTTTACTACCTAAAATAATGATAAACAAGGCAGAGTTCAGCTAATTGTTCTAAGAAAAACATGATAAATGCACTTTTATGCCCCTTCATTTTCTCCCCTGCTTTTGAAATATAATAATAATAATAAATTCGAATTTATTAACCGCTCCCACTCCCCACAGGGACCCGGGGCGGTGCACAGGAGGAACTTAAAACAATATAAACAATAAATACAAAAATACATACTTTAAAACACAATTAAACACTATTATCCCGTGCTAAAAATAATTAAAAACCCATTAAAATACATTTGAAATCTATAGACAGAGAGACTATCCAAGGCCGGCCAGTCGAAAGAAATGGGTCTTCAATTTCGTATGGAAGGAGCGGAGGTCAGTGGTCGTTCTGATATCGGGGGGAAGGTCGTTCCAGAGGGCCGGGCCCGCCACAGAGAGAGCCCTTCCCCTGGGCGTCGCCCGCTGACAAAGTCTAGTGGACGGCACCCGGAGAAGTCCCTCTCTGTGGGAGCGAATCGGCCGTGAGGATGTATGGGGCAGGATCCGATCCCGCAGATAGCTAGGTCCCGAGCCATGGAGCGCTTTGAAGATGATAATTAGCACCTTGAAGCGCACCCGGAAGACGACAGGCAGCCAGTGCAGCTCGCGCAAGAGCGGTGTAACGTGGGTGAACCTAGTGGTCCCCATAATTGCTCGCGCGGCTGCATTCTGAACTAACTGAAGCCTCCGGGTGCACCTCAAGGGAAGCCCCATGTAGAGAGAGTTACAATAGTCCAGTCGGGATGTCACGAGGGCATGAGTGACTGTGCGAAGGGCGTCCCGATCCAATAGGGGGCGCAATTGGCGAACCAGGCGAACCTGGTAAAACGCCCTCCTGGCCACGGCTGTCACTTGCTCTTCCATAGACAGCCGGGTATCCAGGAGGACACCCAAATTGCGCGCCCCATCCACAGGGGCAAGATGTTCGCCCCCTATGGCCAGCGTTGGAGAGAGCTGGTTGAATCGGGCAGCCGGAAACCACAGCCACTCGGTCTTGGTCGGGTTGAGCCTGAGTCCGCTACTTCCCATCCAGATCCGCACGGCTTCCAGGCACTGGCACATCACCGCTACGGCATCGTTGGGGTGGTTTGGGGTAGATATGTACAGCTGGGTGTCATCAGCGTACAGATGGTACTCTACCCCAAAACCACGGATGATCTCACCCAGCGGCTTCATATATGCATTAAACAGGAGAGGCGAGAGGACCGACCCCTGAGGCACCCCACATGTGAGGGGTCTCGGGGTCGACCTCTGCTCTCCTGCCCGCACAAATTGCGATCGGCCAGAGAGGTAGGAGGAGAACCACCGTAAAACGGTGCCTCCCACCCCCAACCCCCCCAGCCGATGCAATAGGATACCATGGTCGATGGTATCGAAAGCCGCCGAGAGGTCTAATAGGACCAGGATGGAGGAACATCCCCCATCTCTGGCCCTCCAGAGATCATCTACCAACGCGACCAATGCCATCTCGGTGCTATGCCCGGGCCGAAAGCCGGACTGGCGCGGATCTAGATACTCAATTTCCTCCAGGTGATGGGGAAACTGTTGTGCCACCACACTCTCGACAACCTTCGCCAAAAAGGGAAGGTTGGAGACTGGACGATAGTTGTTTAAAAGAGCTGGGTCCAAAGAGGGCTTCTTAAGGAGGGGCCTCACCATGGCCTCTTTTAGGGAAGCAGGCAAGGAACCCTCACTTAAGGATGCGTTGACAACCTCTTGGAGCCAGCCTCGTGTCACCTTCCAGGATGCCAGTACAAGCCAGGAGGGGCACGGGTCCAATAAACATGTGGTGGCTCGCAGTCGCCCACGTAGCCTGTCCATATCCTCGGAAGTAACGGGGTCAAACTCCTCCCAAACAAGATCTCTCTCGTGGCATCCCACTGGGCCATGAATATTACGTTTAGCAACAATAAAAAAGAAAAATTGTCATATCATTTCTCTCTCTCTCCCTTTCTTTTTCCCTTTTCCTCCCTCCCTCTTTCTCTCCCTCTCTCTCTCTTCCCCTCCCTCTCTCTTTCTCTCTCTCTTCTCCTCCCTCTCTCTCTCCCTCCTGTGGGAGAAATGCGATGGAGCTGGGCTGGGGCAACAGCACGCATGTCCACAGAGAGGGCACTGGGTGCCACCTCTGGCACGCGTGCCATAGGTTCACCATCACTGCCATAGATGAATAGACAGCAATATAAATTGAATGAACAAATGAATGAATAAAAAAGAAAGGAACTTAGGACAGACCCACCCTAATGGATCAAGTGATTAAAAGCGGCAGCAGGAAGTTTGTACTTTTAGACTGTGAATACAGAATGTCAAGTAGAATGTGCACATCTAGTCCTGTTTCCTATCTGGTTAATTGGGAGGGTTGAAAAAATGAGCTTATTGTGGAGCTAATGTACATTGGTTTTGTATTTGTATCCTCCTCGTAGCTTATGTTCCATATGTTAAATACAAGGAACTGCTGTATAATATTACTGGGAATCCGTTAATTGAACTGACTTTGTAGGAACATTTTTCATACAGAGTGAAACCACACATTCTGTCCATGTGATTTGTATGGGATGGGAAATTATGTCAAGGTAGCCATTGGATTTATAGACATTATATATGAGCCTAGGAAGTTATTGCTTGCTCAAAAAACCCTGATTTAATAAACCCTGGTTGAATAGATGTACACTTAATCACAGTCTCGATTGCTTAGCAACTGTATTTCAAAAGTGGAAATCCAGTCTCAGTCCTCCTGTAAACTCAGGGGGGAAAAACATGAGACTAACTTTGCATTTAACACAACCAACATATTTCCATGCAAATGATATTACTTATTGGGATTGTAGCAGGCAGGGGAAGGCAGCTTAATTTTTATCTCCTCTGCTGTATGCTAATAAAAATTGTTCCTCTAAAACTGCTTGCTATATTGGAAAGAAATCTTCCATTGGTACGAATAACACGTAATCTGTCTTCTCAAGATCTCAACCTCTCCATTGAAAATACTATAAAATTGTAGCATCTCCACCTGAGACTACCTGGGAGACTTCAAGTTGTTGCAGCCCCAACTATTCTCTTTGGATTGGAGACAAATGAACTTGATGAAAGAGAGATTTAATTGTAATTGTCATGTTATTCATTATTTGTAGAATGTTTGACAGGAGATAAATTAATCTATAATATATATTGACTTTGCAGCATCTTTTATCACATTGGTTTGGAATCTGTTTTAACTATATAACTGCAAATAATTTCAATAGATTTCTTACAATATACCGTATTTTTCGGAGTATAAGACACATTGGAGTATAAGACACATTGGCATATAAAACACACCAAGTTTTTGAAGAGGTAAATTTAAAAAAAAGTTGTCGCATTCTGCAGACTTCCCAAAAATAGCCCGTTTTTCGTGAAAATTGGCCCATTTTTCATCAAAAAGGGGCATGAATAGCCCTTAGGAGGCTTGTAGAGTGCTCCTAGGGAGTGGGGGGGGGGGGGAAACAAGTAAAAAACAGCCTGTTTTTCATGAAAACGAGCCTGTTTTTTTGTCAGAAAAAGGGCATGCATAGCCTTTAGGAGGCTTATAGGATGTTTCTGGGTGCTGGGGGGGGGGCAAAATTGAGCAAGAAACAGCCCATTTTTCACTCATTTTGCCCTCCCCAGCCCCAGGAGTCCTCTGGAAGCCTTCTAAAGGCTATGCTCAGCCATTTTGGTGAAGGAGGCGAGGTTTCAGGAGGACAAAAATGTTGCATTCAGTGTATAAGACGCACCCAGATTTTCAGCCTCTTTTTTGAGGGAAAAAGGTACATCTTATATTCTGAAAAATACAGTACATATTAGTAAAGGCAGGGGTGGGCTGCTAAGGGTTTGCTCTAGTTCAGGAGAACCCATAGCTAACGTTATGGATGGTTCGAAGAACATCCAAATCCCACCCATGGCTGGCCATGCTCCCTCCTGACCTGCCTCCCTCCCCCCTCTCCTCTTGCCCCTCCCCTCTCGGGAGTCTCTATGCAGCCCATTTTGGATGTGAGGTAAATGTAGGACACGCGAGGAGGCTAGGGAGGGGAAAAAACAGACCACCCAGAAGGCCTCCGGAGCCAGGGGAGGCATTTTTTGCCCTCCCAGAGGCTTGAGGAAAGCTTCTGGAGGCTGGGGACAATAGCTCCCCCCGCCATGGTGCAGGAGGCCGACTAGGCCATGTCTGCCATGGCCACGCCCACCAGCAAATGGGCAGAGAATCTGTTGCTGAAATTTTTAAAGCCCACCCCTGAATAAAGGACATCCCTGATTCTGATCTATACCTTATCAGAGTTCCTTAGAAATAATATATATTAATGTATCAAGATGCAGTAACACAGTATGTAAAATAGTGCCAGAAAATCCTTTTCTTTTTCTCCCCCCCCCCCTTTTTAATCTGACATATCTGTATTATTAAAAACCTGGCACAGTAATTTGTTCTTACAAACTAAAAATCAAGGAAGAACGTTGTTTAGAAAATTATACTGTTAAGTTCATGCTTCTGACCTCTGTCTCGTTACCTGCCAACATCCTTGTGGCAGTCCTTTAAGGTATGTTGCTGAGATACATCACCTCTTCTACTTGGCAGAATTCTTTCTGTTTCACCAGCCCATCGTGGAAGAATGAATGGAATAATCCTGAAAAACAGAACAGTATAGCTATTTTTTCATTTGTCGGGAAAAAACGATATTCTTTTAAAACCTATGTACAGAGCACAGGAGGAAGAACAAGGCAGACTCTGTTCCACAATGGCAGTTGCTGTTCCTTTCCTCCGCCTATGTTCAACCTATAATTAAAATTTAGAATAGATCTTTCTTGGATCTGGTGAGGAAAGGGGCTGAGTTGCTCATTCCAGAAATAAAATGGCCCTTCACTTTCAACTTCTTAAGTGCTTTATTTCCATCACATTGTTAGTTTTCCTTCTGTTTCTTCCTTTTCCACTTCATTTGGGCCCATACTTATGCTTTTTACCGAACTTCATTAACAAAGTTTTAAAACAGGGCAATAAAATGCACTCTTCCCATAGCTATGTTCAGAAGAAGAAATCTTGAAAGATGTACCTATGTGTTTTTGGACTACATAAACATTTCAAAATAGTCTCAAAGGTGCTTTTTCAAAAGGCAACTGGGCTAATTTTTCCTTGAGGAAGAACAACAAATCATTTTGTTTCTCATCCAAGAAACTTAATGAGTAGTGATGGCGGGAGGGGGGATGTTGATGGAAGGATAGGGACTGACAGTTGAGACTAGATGGTGGGGGATAGAAGGATTGTATTTCTTTGCAGTCATCAAGTTCAGGAGTCCCCAACCTTTTGGACCTCAGGGACCACTAAATTCATAATTTTAAATCCCGCGGACCATTAATATGATCTGCCTAATGACTGGTTGGGTGGTTGTGGCCATGTGACTGGGTGGGTATGGCCAACTCGATGTCACTCGCATCAAGAGGCACCTCAAGAGCCTCTGCTTGCCCCTCCCTCCCAGCCACTCCTCACCTGCCTGCCTGAGCTCCTTAGGGCCACAATAGGAAGCAGTTGTTGGAGCTAAGCAGCCACCATGAGAAAGAGTTGGGAAAACGGCTGGCTCAATTCAAATTGGATCTGACTGAGAAGGAAGCTCAGCAGAAGCACCTAACTGAGGACTATGAGTGTACGCTTTCCAAGCAGAGGGAAGACCTGTGGTAGTGCAAGGCCAGGTACCAGTGCCTGGAGGCTCAGCAGGCTGATATGGTCAGCCAGTTCCAGGCCATGATGCAGTCCCATTGGAACAAGGCCCTTTGACTCTTTGCCACCACCAGTGCTTCCCTCCAGACTTTGGCCAAAATCCACACCAGGAGGCTGAAGCACCAGGTCAGAATTTCTGCCCCATTCCAACCTGCACAAAAAGAACCCGAAGGGGGAGACTCTTTGCAACAACACAAGTGTTCATTGCACATATCTGGCCCAGGGGCTGTAGTTTGAGGAGCTCTGATTTAGTGCAATATAAAAATGCAAATAATTTTTCTGTGAACCACCAAAATTTTCTCATGGACCACCAGTTGGTGACCACTGATCTAGTTGTTAGTACTGTCACTCATCATCCAGATACAAACTTGGAGATTCTCAATCATCCGGGACATGGTTGTCGCAAAGGTGCTTTTTTTCTCAAGGCAACTGGACTTTCTGGGTTTTTCTTTGAAGACATTTCACTTCTCAGTTCTTCAGCTCTGACTGGATGGTGGGAAATGGAAGGATTTATACTCCTTGCAAATAGTTGGCCATTTGCATTCTTTTAGCAAGTTGTTAAGGCCATCTGGAAGTTTATCTGTGTATTATAGATAGAAGTAGTTTCTGATTTTCTTTATAACAGCTATAAGTACAATTTACTTCTTACTCTGTGGTTACAACATGACTCTCTTCTTTCTACAAATCAGTTCTGAATCATTACCAAAATCATAAATCATTTCTCCCCTCCTGTTTTATGCAAAAGTCAGTCAGGGATTTCTAGTTAGCAATAAACATAAATATTGTCTTTTCTCTGATCAAAAAAGTCAATTTAACAATCTCAATAAGTCCCATCATCTTCACTGACTATTACTCTATTATGGATAGGGCCCAATCTTTCCATTTTGTGCATACAATAATCTTGCTGCATGTATAAAAATGAAGTTCCATGATTTTTCTAACTATTTGTCCATCGATCCCAAAGAAAAACCCTCTGGTCTTAATTGCATATGAATCTTTAAACTTCTATGAATCAATGTATGCATTTGAATCCTTTTTTTTTCTTTTTTATACATTAACCAAACATGACAACATGTCTCTTTCTTGTTGTTCCCATTTCCTGCACAAATTTGTACTGCTGTTATACATTCCAAACAATTTTTCTGGTTACATGTATCATCATTTTATACACATTCTCTTTATGATTAAGACGTTGTGTAAATTTGAATCAACTACATGTTTTCCTGTTGTTCCATCTGTACATTATAATCTAAATTTTATCTCACTTTATCATACATTCTTTTATTTATCCTTATGTTTCAAATTTTTAAAAAAGTGGATACATTTTAGCAATTACATATTAATCATTTCTATCCAATTCTGTGTCAAACTCAGTTTTACAACATTCCAAACTAAAGTTCTTTTGTCTACTTTAAATCTTTCTAATAATTCTAAATAAGTAAACCTTTGTAATTATATCCTTCTGCCACAAGCTCTTCATTTTATTTTATATTCTTCTTGACAAAATTCTAGTATCTCAGATTAAGTTAGTTATTTGTGTTTCCCCATTGCTTCTCATGTATAAAATGCTTCTTATGCTGAGAGCCACAAACATATTTTTGGACACAACCTGGGTTGGTATCTACCTATTCCATATTCTCAACATGGCATGTCTAACATAATGATTTTTAAAATTCACATTACTGTTGACTTTGTCATACCGTAAATACCCATGCCTCCTGCATCTCAAATCATGTCATTCTATTCCAAGAAACTTCTATTTCTCAGCAGCATCCATTTTTCCCATCCAAATTAAACAGGAAGCTGCAAAATGCAATTTCAAATCAGCCAGTCCCAATTCTCCTCTTTTCTTTGCACCTTGTAAGACCTTTAACTTGTAGTTTCCCCGCTGCTATATAAAGCCCTCTGCTACTGTTTAAATGGTGTATCAGTTGTCAAAATAAATATTGTCTGAAACAAAAAACATCATTCTAAGCAAAACATTCATTTTTATCACAGAAATTCAATAGCTGTATTTTCTCCCATCTTAACATGTCTGTTAACTTCATTTCATGTTTTAATATAGTTATTTTGAAATAACATACAATCTATATTTGTCTTAGTGATGACGAGATGGTTTGCCATCTTCTCAACTTTAAAACCCATTTTATTTATCGGTTTATTTGACTTTCTATTTTCTTACTTTTGTTAGCCTCTTTGTCTTCTGCTTTTTAATCTTGAAACCTGCTAATGCACCAAATTCTTTTCATTTGCCCATTAAGGAGGAAGAAGAATATGCTATATTAACACTGTGAGCATATTAAAAAGCATTTCATCAATATTATTATATAAAAAAGTGACATCTCTCTAGAGAAAATAGAAGAATATCCAAACCCCTAGGAGGAACAAAAAGGAACAAGAAAAGAAGGTTCACTATCTCCTTTTCTGTTTATTTTGGTTTTTTGAAATACTGAACAGATATATAAGACATTTTATAATGAAACGAAACAGTACAGGCTGCATTTCCATTTCAGAGGTTTTTCTAAGGATATGTTTAACTGGTTAATCTAGTGCAAAAAAACATAATTTGCAAAGGTTGTGCCATAAAAATTATTTAGTTATATGTATATAATTCTTGTCAGCAGAATACGTATATGCCAAGTTTGTCAAATTGCTGAAGGTTTGTATGAATTTGGGATTCATATCTGCCCTGCAGTTATCCTTAACCAAGTTTCTTTCAGCTATCTTGGATGTAGAGTATTGTGTTCATCAAGCATGTCTGGGATCTAGTACTGTTGTAAAAAATGTGGGTAGTCTTTCAATAGACACTTTGTATTTCCATTGCCAAAAATAGCAACTGCCAAATGTTTTCTATAACCCGCTAAGAGTTTTTATGTTCTCACTTTTGGATTTCCCCACCAGCACATTTCCTTACAAATTTCTGTAGCTCAGAAATATTCTTAAAGTCTTTTTGCAGGACTGCATACTTGAGATTTTCTGACAGATTTGCGATAATATTCACACTTGGATATTGTAACGACTATTCCAAAGTGTTTAACTTTTTTTTCTATAAGTACTTTCTGGTTGTTTTGGACATACATTGGGATTGTATTTTTGCTGAAATATTGAACTTCTTTCCATGTATATTGTATATATTGTAATTCATGAAGACTTAATGGAATTAACTTTCTAGGAGTTTCAATAAACCAAGGAGCAGAAATGCCTACTTTCAGTCCTAAGACTTTTTATTTAATCATAGAAAAGACACAATGTTGGACTCCATTTACCATCAACCCAACTCCTCTATTAGAAGCTTTTATCAAGTACTAAGTAGCTCATCAGAGACAATAAATTAGATTCTCCCAGAATCTTAATAGACAAATATATTGAAAGGAAAGTGGGTTAGGTTACATATTCTTGGTAAATCCTGTAGATGTCTACTTTAGCATTCATCAGGGAGCATGTTACGACATGGCCTTTTGAGCCCTCTGATCCTCTTTCTAATTATCTCTTGAGGGAGGGGAGATGTCATTTCTATTTGCCAGATAAGGACAACATGCCCAAATATGCTATATTGATTTGCAATCCACCATTTCCATTCTAAGACTCAAAAGATTCCATTACAGCTGTTCTGTTGAAAGATGCCTTGAAATTCATTCAGCCAAAAAAATAGGATAAATAAACAATGTACAGCATTTCACAAAGATATATAGAGATACATAACATAACATAACAAATGTCATCAGAACCTGCAATTTTGCATGTTTTTACAAATTTTCGATTCAATTTTTTCTTCTCTCTATGGAGATTCTTTCTATATCCTTCTTTCTGGGAACACTCTATACTTTTTCCTGGCTAATCATTCTTTTTTAAGTTTTTAAATTAGGAATTCTGCTTTCTTTTTGCACATTTAAATTTGCACGTTTTGCAGAGGTTAAAGCTATCTGCAAAAGGGTTTTCTATTCATAATAGTATATGGTGCTTAAATATCTCTTTTTAAAATGATTTTAGCTTAATACAAATTCATTAGCATTAATACCCGTATGTAGATAAATCCTCCTCTTAATTTGTTTTTTCCCCCCTCCTTTTGTTTGCTTTTGCATTAGTTGGATTATTTTGCTCCAGCTGTGCTCACATTTTTCTGGGTATAATCCAGACACTTAAAACACATTCGCTACCTTTTAACCTGTTTCTAAACTAAGGAATCAGAAAGGCAAGAATTACAATGTCAAAAATAGCAGACTCCTCCCCTCAGATTCCCACAATGTGTAGAGAAGACCTACTTCCTACTCCCAATTATCACCCCTTCCAGTATAGATTTCTCTTTCCTACTTTCATCTTCTTGTCATATATGTTTCTTGAATCTCTTTTAGTTTTGCTGGGGCAGGATAATTATAACATAGCCACAAGGTAAAGGCCAACAGGCTTACTAAAGAATCAATTTTACAAGAATTTGAGAAATTTAGGTTAATTGTATGCAATGTGGTTTTAAATATTAGTGAAATTTTTATTAAGGTGCGCAAGATTTTGTGACAGTAAGTCTGGGAGAAAACAATAGGAAAGATCATAACCATTGTCTAGACCCATCTGTCCTGGTTAATTCTGAACAACAACAAAATCTTTGACCAGGTAATGCCCAGTTAATAAATGCAAGGCTCTTCAAAGAATCTCCTTTCCTGAGTGGGGAAAATATTTCTTTTTAAATTCTACAAAGGAAAGGGCAATGGCAAAATAGCAAAGTACTATAAGAATATTATTTTTAGAAAAGATTGAGTACTAGCACAACAGGTTATTTATATGGATGCCTAAAGAATGGGAAAGAAAGATTCTTGCATTGGTTTTATTGATTAGCTGTCAATAAGGAATATAATTAAATCTCTGCATAACCATCAAGATTACTCAGTTATTAGATGTCTTTCATGTTAAATGTCCAACTTGCCAGCATGAATAAGAAGGGTGGTGAATGGAAAGACAATTGGCTTTTCCTTTTAGAAAGCAAAAACAGTTTTGTTTGGCTCAAATTGTGCTGAATTCTTGTTCCTAATTAGAAATATCATATTTCACTCCATCTCATGTTGCTATATTCTTCAGGAGAAATAGAACTCAACAATGTTTTTCCTATAGGAGAAGCGATGACTGGGAAGGGTACTTAAATTTGAGCAGTTGATGAATTTTACAATTGAATAAAAGGCAAACAATTCAGTCCTATCAATGCAAAGGTAAATTCTTGATGGAAGAAAGATCAGTCTGTCATCCCTTTTATTCTGTCAGTCACAAACTAATAAATAAGAAGAAATGTACTCAGGATTTGTTCAATCCCATGGAAACTACAAAGACCATTTAATTACATAATCTTTGGGGGATTATGGTGTATAGTGTGTTGACATTTTTTGTGTGCAAATGTTGTTTTTTACATAAACAGCAAGCTTCTGGAACTTCTGAGAATATTTTTTTAAAACAAAGCTTGTTGATAATATTGGTAGAAAGTTCTAAAATAAGTTTAAAAGCCTTCTGGGAAAGATTTCAAGCATCCCACACAGACGGCTTTCATCTGCATACAAAATATTCTCCTTTGATCTGGTCCTTCAATCTTATTTGCTCCCACCCCAACCCCTTGTAAATATATCCATATTATGTTAAACTTTGAAAATAAAGGCACATTTAATCCCATGTGACTAACTGACATAATTTTTTTTCCAATAGAATTTCTCATTGCTTATTAATAATAGCTTAGTTCTGCTTAAGACAGGAGTTTTGCTTATTGTTATATGTAATGGAGGAAAACTATCTTTAAAAGGTATAAAAATTAGTGATTAATTACTATAATTATACTTCTGATTTATTTATTTATTTGTCAAAGACAACTAATATAGGTAAGAACACAAACATGAACAAAGGAAGTAAATACAGATAAGTGGGGACAGTAAGACAGGGATGATAGGCACGCTGGTGCGCTTATGCACGCCCCCTTTACAGACCTCTTAAGAAGGGGGTGATGTCCATGGTAGACAGTGTGGGATTGAAGCTGTGAGGGTTTGAGGCTGTAACAATGGAGTCGAATAGAGCATTAGAGAGCGTGGACCCCTCTGTTGCTGAAGTCGTATTTTCTGCAATAGAGTTTGAAGTGGTTTACCTTGACTTTGTATTGATTGTTTGCCCATGCGTTATTGTAGTTGAAGCCGAAGGAGTCATTTACAGGCAAGACATTGTAGTAAACAATTTTATGTACTGTGCTTAGATAGGATTACAGTTCCAGATTGTCCAAGCCAAAAATTTCAAGCCTGGTGGCATAGGAAATTCTATCTGAGTAGAGGAGTGGAGTACTCTTCTCGTGAAATACCTCTGAACCCACTCAATCATGTTAATGTCCAGTATACAGTGTGGGTTTCAGGAGGATGAGCTGTTCATTGACACAATGAACAGGAATTTGAGCAAATTCCTGCTCAAGGGGAGCTGGTGTGCTATGGATCATGGGGTTGCAAAGAGTCAGACACAACTTAGTGACTGAACAACAAAAACACAATTCTGATAACAGAATGCTTAATACCAAGATATCTGTAGGAACTTCTTCTTCAGCTGACTCAATCCATCTAGTATATTCTTTCTTAGAGAAACTTCTGGATATTTCCCATTTTTATGTGAATGTTGTTTCTCTGCACTAATATCATAGAACAGTCATTAACTGTTTTTCTAAAGCAAGTTAAGGTAGAGCATTTCCAGAGAATTTTGGGTGGTAGATGATTATGCTCTTTGGTTGTTATGATGATTCTCCAGCTTTAGTCATGTAGTTTTCTCTCCACAAATTACTGTGAATTTTAAAACTAATTTAAATTATTGGTGTTGAAATTACTTTTGGTTTGCCATAGCATATTATTATATTTGCCTTGTGCTGGTCACTGCTAAGATTTGGTTTTGACATGCAATGAATGACATAAAAGACAAATATATGCTAGATTGTATTCTAGGCACACACTATTTTAAGAAATCAAATGGGATCATTTTAATAGTCTCTTTTGCCTTAACTTGCCACAAATTTGATTATTGGAGCCTTTCTGGAAGGAGAATTCCTGGACCATGAAAATGTGGAGACTTTCTCTTCTGTAGATTTTGAATTCTTAATATATTATAAGAAAAGTATTTTAAATAAGTAATTGGACTGACCAGTTTGAAACATAGGCTTCACAGAATTTATGCTTGAGGTTAAACAAAAATGCATTCCTTGGAAACATTTACAGATTATGTGATTTCTGATAAAGCTTTTATGGGCTTATACGGAGTGAAATATTACTGCAGGCTAGTGATTTATTATTACTGCCTTGGAAATACATACCACATGGTATCTATGGCTATCTTTCCTATCACTGAATATGTTGAGTATGTAATAATGTATATTGGTATAATTTATCTACATCACCAGTTCAAAAAGTGCTTCTACTATACTATATTGTAATATTTCTTTTGTATTCTAGCAAAGGCAATAGAGATTGTGCATTGGTGCTAAAGCAGTGATGGATGATTAGAGATGAAATTTAATCTATTAAATCTATTGCGATGAAGCATATCTGCCAAGGAATAAGATGTCAACTTGTTCTAGAAGAGTTGCTTTTATATCTTAGTTGTCTTCCAAGGTGGTCCAGCATCCTTTAGAACTTGAATGCTTCTAGAGACTGGGTCGCTATAAGATTCACTCAAACCTGATTTTAAGTCTGGGTAGACCTCTGTATAGACTTCTGAAAATCCCTCAGAAACTTTGCAATTTTCATAAAGTTGCTATTATAATTTTGAATGACAAGACTCGTGTATTTTTTTGATTCCTTTATTGTATTTATTATATTATACTTCTGCTTTTCCACTTCCAAGTGCTTTTTAAAGGACTAAATGACTTATTTAAATCTCAAAATAGCCCATGACCTAGCCAATTATAGGACAATATCTTTCTTTAAGGCAACAGTTATGTCCATCTTGTATATACTGTTTCCATCGAAGACACTAATTGCAATACATAGGATGACTTTCTTGATTTCATTGCCTAAACCTAGAAAATTAACCAATTTTCCTTTTGTTCTATATTCCACTAGCAATAATTGTTATTTTGCAACAAGGTATCTTAAATAATAGATTATACTAGACAACAATTTCCCCCCAAAAAGTTTTGCTTCCTGAGAAACATTTGGTGATTATGATAGACCTCTTCAAGTTGAAAACAAATATAATTTCAGAATGAGTGTATCACATGGGAATCTTGACAAATATGAAATGAATTTTTAATTACTATAATGTATTTAATAACATATTTCTGACAAGGCTGCATGAGTTCATGAGAGCTAAAAGTATTTGCTGCTGATTTTTGTTTTCTGATGGATCTCACTGCAGTGTCTTATAAGTGTCAGCAAGCACTGATGAATTTCAGTTGCCTTCATGTGCTTGTTCATCATGACTGGTGAAAACTTTCATTATGTTCATCACTGACTGCACCTAGATTTTGGGGAAAGAAGCACTAGTGTCAATGAAGAAAATGAATCTTTAGTGACATGTTGTACACAGAACAGAACACAGCTGGAAGAGACCTTGGAGGTCTTCTAGGCCAGCCCTCTGCTCAAGCAAGAGAACCTATATCATTTCAGATAAGTGACTGTCCAGTCTCTTCTTAAAAACCTCCAGTGATTTTCACAATTTCTGAAGGCAAGCTGTTCCACTGGTTAATTGTCCTGTTAGGAAGTTTCCCCTTGATTTCAAGTTGCTTCTGTTTTTGATTAGTTTCCAACCATTGTTTCTTGTCCTGCTCTCTGGTGCTTTGGAGAATAATTTCATGGTCTTATATTCTGAAAGAAGTTTGTCAACAAGCTAAATGTTAGTTTGGTGCTCTGTCATCACCAAGAAAATTCTCAATTATATCCTTGAATGTTTTCTATATGATTTTCTCTGGCCTCAACAACAGATCTTCAAACCAGTTGTCATCGATGACATATCCGATCTGTTGACCAACAAAAATGCCTTCCTTAATCTTGGCATCAGTTATTTTTGGAAACGTTGGTCTCAAATAATGAAAACCTTCACCTCCCTTGTTCATCATTTTCACAAAAATTTTCATGTGAAGCAGAGGCAAAAATAGCTTCAAGTCAACAAGTGGTTCATATGCCACATGTCTCTGTCCTGGAACCAAATTCTTTTTGAGTGGCCATTTCTTTTTAATGCAATGTGACTCCTGCAAGGCTGTCCCTGTCGCACATGGCACGGGGCCTAGTTATGTGTGAGACCATCTCCTACCTCACACATCCCTTCGACCGATCCTCTCCCATAGAGAGGGTCTTCTCCGGGTGCCGTTGGCCGGACAATGCCGGTTAGCGACCCCCAGGGGAAGGGCCTTCTCTGTGGCGGGCCCAGCCCTCTGGAATGACCTTCCCCCCGAACTCTGGACCATTACGGACCTCCGCTTCTTCCGCCAGTGTCTGAAGACGCACTTTTTCCATCAAGCCGGCCTAGCCTAGTCCCCGATACCATCTTATAAGACTGTGTTTTAATTTGATATAAGGTTTTAATTAATGGGCTTTTTAGTGAATTTTTAGCATAGGGTATTCCAAATTTAATCAGTTTTTATTGTGTTGTATTATTTATAGTGTGTCTATTTATTATATGTGTATATTTGTTTTAATTTCCTGTGCACTGCCCTGAGTCCCTTCGGGGAGATAGGCGCGGTATAAAAGTCAAATAAATTCAAATTCAAATATGTAACTACAGTATTTGGTATATCTAAGTTTCAAACAGCAGAGCCACTAGATCTCCACAGATGTTCCAATTGTACTTAGTGTACTGGATGTGTTTCCATGACACTTCTATGTTTTTGTAGGTTTCTTTCTTGTGTGGAGCATAGCAACAGGTACTGAAGGGTGTACATTGCCACTGTTTATCAAGACAGCCGTGAGGCTTTACTGATGACTCTGTAAAGGGATGCATGCTGTTGAGTCAGGCTCACAACCCAAAGCTATGAACAAACTCTCAATGTCACTTCAGAAAACAAGGCTGTTAACCTGTGAAAGAAATTTGTTAAATTGCCTTGGAGGTTTTAAAAGACAGACATTTTCATACCTGGTGATAGCAAATACCATCCTTGCAGGCTTGAACCTAGCAGTTTTACTTTTCATTTTGACAAATCTAAGTCCCTGACCAGGATGTTTAATTCTGATGGTGTTATGAGATGAGGCTCACTAGACATACAGAATTCAAAATCCGGATTATTGTCACTGTCCGTGCCTGGGGGATGCATTGCAGCATCTTAATCTGTTTTGTGTAAGCTCCGTTCTCTGGTGGCTTCAGTGCTAGCAGATTGTCATCATGTGGCACTGGTTTCATGACAGATTGGGCTATTTAATTGATTTCTAATTTTTAGCAGGGAAACCAGCAACATTAGTCAGACAGGAGTAACAGTCAGGACAGCAAAGAGACATTGACTTTCAAGTTCCTCTAAGCCAAGCTCTAAGATGAACAGCACATCTTGCACAACAAAGGAGAGGAGCCCAGACTGTCTCTTAATTAGAAATCTTACAACCCAATTCTTACGTCCAGTCATGGTGCATACGGTGCATTACCGTATTTTTCGGAGAATAAGATGCACCGTTTTCCCTCAAAAAAAAAAGGGTGAAAATCTGGGTGCATCTTATACACTGAATACAGCATTTTTGGCCTCATGAAACCCCACCCCCTTTGCAAAAATGGCTGTGCATAGCCTTTAGGAGGCTTCCAGAGTGCTCCTGGGAGCTGGAGAGGGCAAAAATGAGTGGAAAACAGGCCTTCTTTTGCTTGTTTTTGCCCCCCCCCAACAGCCCCCAGGAGTACTCTACAAGCCTCCTACAGGTTATGCATGCCATTTTTTGGGACAAAAAATGGGCCCGTTTTTGCAAAAAATGGGCCATTTTTGGGATGTTTGCAGAGTGCAAAAACTTTTTTAAAAAATGTGTCTCTTCAAAATCTTGGTGCATGTTTAAATTCTTTCCAGGGAGCATCTGTCCAGCCTAAGCATGCCTAGGCAAGCCCAAAGTATATCAGTTCCACAAATTTTATACAACAGGCTCTGAATGCATGCCTGAACAAGCATGAGCTAAATGCAGTATCTTATAACACGTTATATATACAGATAATTTGCAAAAACAGAAGTTTTCTATAAAATAGTACAAAGTAGGTTAAGTTATAGGTTATTTTCATGATTAACAGCCAAAAATCTATAACATGCATCCAAAAGTGTTTAGGAAGCAAAATCTTTGTTGTCAAGTGACTTTTAAAAAAAATATGTGCTTCTTGTTACTCTTTTTAGATTGTCTCTAAGATTTTATATTTCTTTTTTGTAAGCTGCTTGGAACAATTTCGTTTAGGAAAGGAATATAGAAATATCTCCATTAAGTAAAATGAAGTATTTGGGGAATACATTTGCAAGACACTGTTCCAAGTTCATGACATGTCTTGTTTTCATGCACTTCTGATATGTGTACACAAAGAGAGAGAGAAAAAGCAAGGGGCTTTCCCAGGCTTTGCTTGCAATTCCAATGCACTGAGAATTGATAGCTTGCCCTTCTCTTTACATGGACTCCACAGGTCATGAAGAAGAGAAGATCTAATAGTGCTTTAACTGGGCTTACAAACCTTTGATTTGTTACTCCTGAGCAAATCATTACTTGAATGAAAAGCAAGCTGGTTGTAAATGATATTTGCCCGGTGACTTACGTGCCTTAAACTATCAGATCTGACATGGGGTCACAACCCAATGCTACCAAAGACATGAGATCCAGGGCTATTTACCATTATCACTGAGGATCCCACAGAACTGGCCATGTGTCCTGAACTTGCAATTAGGTGAAAGATATATTTTCCCAACAACTTTATATACAGGCTTGAAATATCAGTGAAGTGTATGCATTCCCTTAAGGAAAGGCAGATCAGGGGGGACAGAGTGGTTCCATGTTGCAAAAAAACATGGCTCACTTAATCATGATTCATCGCATAAGCCCCAGGTGACTGAATTTATGCAATACAATAAGCTGTAAAGCAGCATTACCAAAATATCAAATGCTAGATTCTCACAATATAGAACTAGTTATAGTTTGGTATATTGTGTAAACTTGGTGAAATTGGTCCAATTGATTGTAAACCTGTGCAGAAGTCAGACTTCCCCAACTCGTTCTGTAATTGGATTTATTTCCTGTCTTTTGTTTAGAAGCTCAAGGCAAGATATAGAGCAGTGATGGCTAACCTTTTCTGGACTGAGTGCCCAAAGTGTAAACACGTGCACCTGAACCCACCACAATGCAATGTGCATGCCTCACCCTCCACGTGCCCGTCTCCCTTATCTGCATGTGTGCAAAGCCCCTCCCCCCGCATATGCCCCTCCACACATGTGTGGCAGAGACCCAAAGACCACCTGGCCAGTGGGAGGCACACATGCATGCGCAGCAGAGCTGCACTGGGGCGACAGCTCGCATGCCATCAGAGAGGGGGTTGCGTGCCATCTTTGGCACGTGTGCCATAGGTTCACCATTATGGATATAGAAGATGGACTTCTCCAAAAGATCAGTAACACAACAATCTGGTAAAATAGGTTTAACTGAAGAACCAAGACGGCCAAGATAATTCACAGTGCATCATTAGTGGGCCCTGACATGCACCTGAGCCTCTCTGGTTAAGGAGCAATGATTATGTTCCCATGTTATCTTTGAACTGCAAATCCCATAATTCTCAGCCACCAAAAGGCCAACTGTAAGAGAAGCCAAAAACATCTCAAAAAGACAATAATAAATAGTAATCCCTAGGGAAACTAATAACAAAGGCTCTCTGGATTTTTCTCCACTAATGTCATCCCTTATACATATAAGCCATCCATCTACCCTCTTCTCTGCTGTGGCTTGTTTGGGGATGGGGAGGATCAGTGGTGAAATCAACTTATCTTCAGTACCAGTTCGCAAATGTGAGTCCATGCGCCACTTCCGTGCATGTGCAGAACCTTCCATCCATGTGCAGAGTGTCAAAAATGGGATGTGATTACGT
Source organism: Rhabdophis nuchalis (assembly GCA_039707465.1). Lineage (NCBI taxonomy): Eukaryota > Metazoa > Chordata > Lepidosauria > Squamata > Natricidae > Rhabdophis > Rhabdophis nuchalis. The sequence continues at coordinate 91,433,410 of CM077648.1, read as the reverse complement.
CCTGGGGCAGAGCCTCCTGCCGCCAGTACTACTGGTTCACCCGAACCAGATAGAACCGGCTGAATTGCACCACTGGGGAGGATGCAGAGCAGTAAATTGAGCACAATTGATGCAGAAAACAGTCCTGCTAAAATGCCATGAGATGGGGAATAGCCCACAATTCTTTCATTTTCATTTCAAGTGCAAAAAAAAAATCTAATATTTTAGAAGGTGTCGCAGAAAATTTGCTGGGGAGGGGGGGGGAGATTTTGGTAAATTAGCATCCTTCTCCTTCTTCCTGGTTTCCTTGAAAGTAAGTTCCACTGAGACCAGTAGTACTTAACTCTCAGATAATGGGGCATAGCAGCTTTGAAAATCTATCACAGGCAATTCATTCAGTTCCGATTAAGCATGCTGTGCCTATTATGATATCATCTTTGAATTCTTGGGGGGGGGGGAATGAGTAAAGCTGCAAAACTACAAGTTTTTTAACACACAGTTGAGCACTAAGACTTCCCAAAAAGCTTCCAGTTTATTATTTATTTATTTATTTAATAATAATAATAATAATAATAATAATAATAATAATAATAATAATAATAATAATAATAATAATAATAATAATAATAATAATAATAATAATAATAATTTATTTTATATACCGCATCCTCTCCCCAAGGGGACTCGGAGCGGTGCACAGGGAAAAATTAAAACGCTATCAAATATACATACAGAATAAATACAGATAAAAACAAATTAAATTAATTGTCCCTGCACTAAAATCCCCACATTAAAACTAACGATCCCTAAAAAAACCCTCATGGAAGAGACTAACCTAGGCCGGCCAAGCAGAAGAAGTATGTTTTGAGTTTTTGGCGGAAGGAGCGGAGGTCCGTAGTTGTTCTAATGTCAGGGGGAAGGTCGTTCCAGAGGGCTGGGCCCGCCACAGAGAAGGCCCTTCCCCTGGGCGTTGCCCGCTGACAAAGTCTAGTGGACGGCACCCGGAGAAGTCCCTCTCTGTGGGAGCGAATCGGCCGTGAGGATGTATGGGGCAGGATCCGATCCCGCAGATAGCTAGGTCCTGTGCCATGGAGCGCTTTAAAGATGACAACTAGCACCTTGAAGCGCACCCGAAAGACTACAGGCAGCCAGTGCAGCTCGCGCAAGAGAGGTGTTATATGGGTGTACCTGGTGGTTCCCATTATTGCTCGCGCGGCTGCATTCTGGATCAGCTGCAGTCTTCGGGTGCACCTCAGAGGGAGCCCCATGTAGAGAGAGTTACAATAGTCCAGTCGGGATGTCACGAGGGCATGAGTGACTGTGCAAAGGGCATCCCGATCCAATAGGGGGCGCAACTGGCGTACCAGGCGAACCTGGTAAAACGCCCTCCTGGCCACGGCCGTCACTTGGTCTTCCATGGACAGCCGGGTATCCAGGAGGACACCCAAGTTGCGCGCCCCATCCACAGGGGCAAGGTGTTCACCCCCTATGGCCAGTGATGGAGTCAACTGGTTGAATCGGGCGGCCGGAAACCACAGCCACTCGGTCTTGAACGGGTTGAGTTTGAGTCTGTTACTTCCCATCCAGATCTGCACGGCTTCCAGGCACTGGCACATCACCGCTACGGCATCGTTGGGGTGGTTTGGGGTAGATATATACAGCTGCGTATCATCAGCGTAGAAGTGGTACTCTACCCCAAAACCATGGATGATCTCACCCAGCGGCTTCATATATGTGTTGAACAGGAGAGGCGAGAGGACCAACCCCTGAGGCACCCCACAGGTGAGGGGTCTCGAGGTCGACCTCTGCTCTCCTGCCAACACAAATTGCGATCGACTGGAGAGATAGGAGGAGAACCACCGTAGAACGGTGCCTCCCACCCCCAACCCCCCCAGCCGATGCAATAGGATACCATGGTCGATGGTATCAAAAGCCGCTGAGAGGTCTAATAGGACCAGGATGGAGGAACAACCCCCATCTCTGGCCCTCCAGAGATCATCTACCAACGCGACCAATGCCGTCTCGGTGCTGTGCCCGGGCCGGAAGCCGGACTGGTGCGGGTCTAGATAATCAACTTCCTCCAGGTGACGGGGAAACTGTTGTGCCACCACACTCTCTACAACCTTCGCCAGAAAGGGAAGGTTGGAGACAGGACGATAGTTGGCTAATAGAGCTGGGTCCAGAGAGGGCTTCTTCAGGAGGGGCCTCACCATGGCCTCTTTAAGGGAGGCAGGCAAGAAACCCTCACTTAGAGAAGCGTTGACAACCTCTTGGAGCCAGCCTCGTGTCACCTCCCAGGATGCCAGTACAAGCCAGGAAGGACACGGGTCCAATAAAAATGTGGTGGCTCGCAGTCGCCCACGTAACCTGTCCATATCCTCAGAAGTAACAGAGTCAAACTCCTCCCAGCCAAGATCCGCCTCGTGCAATCCCACTGGGCCATCAATGGAGACTAGCTCGTTCTGAATCTGAGCGATTTTCTCCTGCAGATAAATCACAAATTCCTCTGCTCTACCCTGTAAAGGGGTTTCCCGCACCCTCTTTTGTAGGAGGGAGCGGGTCACCCTAAACAGGGCGGCAGGGCGGTTATCTGCGGATGCTATGAGAGTGGCACAGTGATGGCTCCCCTGTCATCCCTTTAATCTGATTTACTTCTACGATGAATGGTACTTTCAGTTCATATTAGCAGCCTTCTCAAATGTTGAAAATGGTAATCCAGCCTTGTTTTTAAGATTTAAGATTTATTGCATTTATATACCGCCCTATCTCCCTTTCGGGACTCAGGGCGGTTTTGCCTTAGTTCCCTTTGAAAAAGTTTGGAATTGAAGAATTGGAAGAAATTATCAACTGAGGATAAGTGCTAAGAGCTAAAAGAGCTGTGGGCGGTTTCTGTACACGAGGAGAAAGGCGGACGGTTTTGGCTTTTCACATCTGTTCCTCGCTGGCATATAATTTCACCTTGGATGCTGAAGAAAAAGCTGCTTCAGTGCACACAATCCACGAAGTCTACAGAGAGCCCCGTGGGGTTTTTACATTGGAGCAGCATTCATGCTATGCTCACAAAACCATTACAACTCAATCATTTCTGTCCAAACTCCTGTGCTCTTGTCCTTTACCCCCACAAATCTGTGAAATAATAGCTTTGAAAGTTATTTTTATAGCTCATGTTTAACAATCCATTCAATTGTCCTTGTTGTTATGATGATTCCATAAATGTTTGTTTTGAAAATTATTGTCATTTGGGCCAGCCAGAATTGATAGCATGGCAACAACTCTGCTAAATCACCTATGTTATACTATATAAAATGATGTAAATTCATGCATATAGCTAAATCATATTTTGTGTGGTATCTGAATATGGCCATAGATTTGATAAAGATAATTGCTAGAATTTTAAAATACTGGGAATTTTTTCTTTCTTTCACTTGAAGTGGGTCTTTTCCCTGTGTATAAAGCATCTTGAACAAATATTTGGATTAATGCGTCCTGTGTCTTATAGTTGATATTCAACAGCATGCTTTTATGCCATTATAAATTCTACTATGGTGGAATAGTAGAGCTTACAGACAATTTTTGAAAGTTGGAAGAATCTCCTCAGTATCAATTTATTTATTCTATTTATTTAGTTTCTTTATTAGTTTGTCAAACATGTACCAGATAGCAGGTATAATTTGAGCATGGACATGAACAAAGAAAATGAATACAAATAAATGGGGACAGTAGGACAGGGATGGTAGGCATGCTGTTGAGCTTATGCACATCCCCTTTACCATCTAAGATTGATTATAATCCTTGCTATGTGCTTCTAACACATTGCACTGTCTATGTTACAGTAATAGTGGAGATGAAAATATTATTTGCATAGTGGTAGAGAAGAGAGCTTTTTTCACATCTCTTTATGCCATTGATTAGGTCCTAGGTTCCAAATAGTACTCAGTGAGGCTCACAGAGTTTCCTCCACTTGCATCATTGCCAACTTCCAACTCCTCTATTGTTCTCAGTTTAGAGCGGGGGGAAAAGATCCCTCAAGTCAAGCTCAACTCCTGGCCACTTCCTTTATCAAAATTCCTCCCTTCCCCCCTCCCCCCCATCCAGCAAACCTATAATGTGTCAGACATGGAACCCATTTTTTGGATTTCAGGCCTGCCACACTTTCTACTGTGGAAAAACGGGAGGGGGGATTATACAGAGTATGGGTGATATGTAGCCATAATAACGTTCTTTCTCAGAAAGTCAAGGTCGCTTTGTCCCTGCACCTGGACGGCTGTGGATGGGAGGAATCTTTCTTTGTGGCAATGAAGGATTGGATCATGTGATAGACTTGTGGTTGTTGGGGCAGGGTTTTGAACTTTCAACTGTGTGGGAAAACCTGGAAGCTTTCAGATTCGGGTTTTCCCAGATGTGCCAACATGACACCTCAAGTGGAACTTTGAGAAAATTCAAACCTTGGAGTTTTATTTCATTGAGGGTGTTTCTTGGAACCCTGACACAATGTGTGTAATATACTTAGGGCATCTCAGCCAAGTGCCAAACTCATCCAACTCTGCATTATTTTCTGAGATAAGGGAAGAATTGCTAACATATAGTATCAGATTAAAAAAATATAAACACCAGTGAAGTAAAGATGGGTTACACAAGAAAGGTGCTTATTTTATTTTTATGATATAGTCACATGAAATAAGATATTCAGCAGGAACTATACAGTATATGATGTTTTACCAGCACCAAAAATTCCTCCAAATGTACTGTATATAACTTCAGCTGCCATAATCCCAAAACATTATTACTCTTTTTTCAAGGCACTAAGTTGGAGAAGGTTGTAATACATTATAGATTGGTAGAATTTCAGAGATATTCCTTAAGGGAAAGTGTCCTCCACTCAACGTTTGCTTCAGACCACATGAGCATTATTTCTTAGGGGCTGATTCACTGATTTTTAGATGATTCATTGGTTCAAACAACCGAAACAGGTTTATTTGTATTATAGTCTATTGCAGGGGTCCCCAACCTTTTTTGCACCAGGGACCGGTTTCATTTTAAAGAAAATTCTGTGGACTGGCTGGCGTAGAGGAGGAGGGGGGAGGGGGAACAGGCGGTGCATGCGCACGCGGGGGGGAATCGGCTCACTCGGCCTTCTAGGGCCTCCAACGGCGTGAACAGCCGCGCCTGTGCAAGCGCACGTGGGGGGGGAGTCGGCTCACTCGGCCCTCTAGGGCCTCCAATGGCGCGAACGGCCGCGCCTGCGCTCTCCCACATCTGGCGTGCGCTCTGCTCAGGGGGCTGCCCCCTCCTCCCTCCTCCTCCTCCTCTCCGGCCCTGTGGCCCAGTTCCTATAAAGCCACGGACTGGCACCAGTCTGTGGCCCGGGGGTTGGGGACCCCTGGTCTAGAGAACAATTTAAAATCCCAGTTCATATGTGTATATATAATTTTGATCATTTTATCTGTGCTGAATACTGTTTTATCATTTAGCTAGCACAGCAGTATTTTTTTTTAAAAATAACCCCTCTCTGTATGCATGTATGTGGATGCATACATAATAAGAATCGTTTTTCAAATCTGCCACATGTTTTAAGATTTACTGTTTAACAAGAAGGATTAGGCACCTTTTTGAGACCTCTGCCTTTTGTACAGAAATCCTTTTAATACTCCAACACTAAGATCTACTATCTTTATTGAAATTCTGCATTGGTGGATATCATAGTGTTAGTGACATTTAAGCAAGATCAGATGTGTTGATATATTGCTGAAAGAATCACTGTTCCAACCCTAGACAGATGGATTACTGTGGTATAACACAGCGCCGTTTTCTGAAAGCAGGCTAGGAGGCCACAAGGCTTTTCAGTTTAAAAAAAAAAAGTGTTATTAGAATAGAATGCACACTGCTAAACTTTGTTTGTGGCAAAAGTTTATCTAACATTTCTTTTCCATGCTTTTTGTAGATGCTCTAAACCAGGGGTTCCCAAACTTGGCAACTTTAAGACTTGTGGACTTCAACTCCCAGAATTCGCCAGCCAGCTATGCTATGCTGGCTGGAGAATTCTGGGAGTTGAAGTCCACAAGTCTTAAAGTTGCCAAGTTTAGGAACCCCTGCTCTAAACACTAAGGTGGCTTCTGTATTTGTATACTATTTTTTCACTTGACGTATTGACTATGATAAAGTTTGTTCTCATGCAGGCAGTGACTCTTTATGGACTTGATACATTTTCTGCATTTGTACAACACACGGGACTTTAAATGAACAAAAATGCTAAGTCACAAATATTATAACTAAAGTTTTTAATTGATTTAGTCAAGCGTGTTGGATGAATGTGGGCCATATCTTATCCTACTTCTCCAGGTGATGATTAAAAGTGCTTCAGGAAAGAACAATATCCAGTATAGAATCAATATGTATCAAGATTGATACTTTAATATGCATTTATCAGGTGAGGGAGATAAAACCAGAGACTGGAAAGCTGGCACAAAGCAGTCTGGAAGTCTGCAGAACTTGATACTAATCAATAGGAAAAATGTAATCCAAAAGTGAAAATAATACTAACACTGGGGAAAAACATGAAATATTGGCATTCACTTACTTTTAGGCCACTTGTCTAACCTAAATTCATTTTGAATTTTATTTCTGTCATTTATCATACATTCCTTTCCTATTTTCTATCATTGAATATCGGATAAACATTCCCATGCTTTATTTTGTAAAATATTAGTAAAATATTACAATATTGAAACATAGCGTTACTTTTAAAAAGTAGACTTAGGACTCTGTAGACTTCAGACTGAATTTGTAGGACTCCTATCAATCTCTGCCTTATTGATAGATCTATTGATTCCTTGAATATGATTTCCAAGCCTGCTACTTCAGCTTCAACTGCAATAATACAACCTCAATAATACAAGGGCAAACAATAGATACAAACTCAAGGTAAATCGCTTCAAACACGATTGCAGAAAATATGACTTTAGCAACAGAGTAGTCAATGCCTGGAATGCACTACCTGACTCTGTTGTTACATCCTTAAACCCCTGAAACTTTAACCTTAAACTGTCTAGCGTGGACCTCACCCCATTCCCTAGAGGTCTCTAAGGGGGCATACATAAGCACACCATTGTGCCTACCATCCCTGTCTTATTGTCACCATTTATTTATATTCATTTTCTGTGTTCATGTCCATCTTTATATTAATACCTGTATCTCATACCTGTTTGACAAATTAAATGAATGAATGAATGTATCCTCTTGCTTTTCATGTCATCCAATCTGTACTTAATTACCCTGCTGATACAACTAGCATGAAGTACCTTGTGAAATGGTTTACAGAAGCAGGATATATGCCTACAACATTCCTACAATCCCCATAATGAAGTTCTGTGATGAGAAAATGAGGTGAGACTAGATGACTTGGGCAGTTAATGCATTGTTTCAAGTGCTTTCAGATCCATCTTTTTATGATCTGTTCTAGAAACCTCTCTGTTGAGTCCCCAAGCCTATGTCCCAGACAGCTCGTCTGGTAACCTATGAGTCACCGCATTCCGGAGCTGAGCCAGCAGCTGCAGTGATTAACAGAGACAAGCTGTCTGGAATCTGTCTGGAAAGGAGTTACAATGTTGCAATTGAATTGCTAGGAGTTTCCTGCCTGGTAACTCTATATAAGAGGTTGCCAGAGAAGAAACCTTGCCAGTTGAATCTTGTGTGTGTTGTAATAGTGTGAATAAACGTTCCTGTTGTTTTGACCATGCCTGAGTCGGAATCCTTTGTCTGATCTAACACTGGCGACGAGGGTGGGATTCAGGCCGTGGCCTTAGAACGCAACGGGTAACGAATACTTCAACAACAGAGCGCAGCGCGACGCACAGCCTCACCATGGCTACGGCGACAATGCCTCCGTTTGCACCGTTCGACCCGATGAAGGAACAATGGGCTTCCTTCTTAGCCCGGTTCGAGTGCTTCTTGATAGCCAGCGACTACGGCGAACTCGCGGCTGCCAGGAAGCTGAGCCTATTCCTCCAGTGCGGCGGCCCTGAATTGTTTGCTACCGCCCGAACCATAGCAGCACCCGCAGCGGTGCACGAAGTGCCGTGGGACGATCTCCTGGGCCGCCTGAGAGCACACTACGCGCCGGCGCCTTCCCGCATAGCGCATCGCTATGCATTCAGGCAATGTGTGCAACAGCCGCAACAGTCGGTAGCCGAGTTCCTGCAGAAATTGAGAGCGACCGCAATCCCCTGCGAGTTCCCTGCTGGCTTCCTGGAGGAATCCCTACTGGAGCAGTTTGTATGCGGCGTAAGAGACATCCGCCTAAAGCGCCGCTTGCTTTCAAAAACTGTCCTGACTCTCGAGCAAGCGGTGGAAGAAGCACGCGCGACAGAATTGTCGGAGATCTCCACATCCGACATGGGCCGCGCGCGCCCTCCTCTTTTCCCCACTCCCCGAGCGTGTCTGGTAGACAAAATAGCGCCGCTGGATGAGCTGGAGGAGGAAGACCGTGGGGACTGCATGAGGGTGACCGGGCGCGTGCTGAATCGCGCATTCACACCGCAGCAGAAGTCCGGGAACTGCCTAGGCTGCGGAGGGGCCCACCAGAGACCAGAGTGCCCATTCAAGGCATTGGTGTGCCGCAGATGTGGCAGGAAAGGACACCTAGCAGCTGTGTGCCGTGCTGCCACTCCAGCGACAACGCCAGCTGCCGCCTCCAGAACCGTTCCACCAGGACAACGAGGGTCGCAGAAGTGTTCAGGACGCTACCAGCCACAGCCGACCGACTGCTTCGCGCTGGCGGAGATGCCCCCAGCTCTAAGCTACGACCAGGCAGAGAGTAGGAGACTGTCAACAGTGGTTTGCTTAGAGGGGGTGGGGGTAAAAATGGAAATAGATTCAGGGTCCTCTAGATCACTCATGTCCTGGGCGCATTTAGTTAAGCTTTGCCCCAAGCTCAGGAAGCGGGATCTCGGCCCCACAGCGACGATCCTGAAAGATTACCAGGGCTCACAAATTCCCATTCTAGGCCTGCACAGAGTGAGAGTAGACTACGGCCCCTTCCACGGATCCCTTCCCATCCTGGTAGTGGCCAAACCCCTAGCTGCCTTGATCGGATTGGACTGGTTTCCAGCCTTGGGACTGTCAGTCCAAGGAGTACACAGCGTGCCAGCCAGTTCTCCGGTAGACGAAGTAATCAGAGAGTTCAACGACGTCTTTGATGGCAGCTTAGGAACGTACAAAGGCACTCCAGTTTCCCTAAATTTGGACCCCCAGGTTGCTCCAGTCCGCTTGAAGGCCCGCAGGCTGCCGTTCGCGCTGAAGCCCAAGGTTGAAGCGGAATTGGATCGATTGGTGGAGCAGGGCGTGCTCGAACCCGTCGATCAGGCGAAATGGGAGACCCCAATTGTGGTCCCCATTAAGCCCGACGGGTCCGTGAGGATCTGCGCCGACTATAAGTCGACGATCAACCTCGGGCTTCAGGCGAACCCATACCCGGTTCCGGTGGTGCAAGACCTACTCCACTCATTGGGACGAGGTCGAGTGTTCGCGAAACTGGATATGGCGCAGGCCTACCAACAGCTCCCGGTGGATGACGAGGCTGCGGAAGTGCAGACCATCGTGACCCACCGTGGGGCTTTCCGCTGTCGCCGTCTCCAATTCGGCGTGTCCGTAGCCCCGGGGATCTTCCAGAGCCTCATGGAGCGACTGCTCCATGGGCTCCCTGGCGTTGTACCGTATTTTGACGACGTCCTGATTGCTGCTTCCAGCATATCAGAACTCGCCAAAACGTTACGGAAGGTCCTCAGAGTTTTCAGGGGCGCGGGTTTAAAGTTGAAACGCAGCAAATGTACGTTTGCTGCACCTAGGGTGGAATTCCTGGGTTTCATGATTGACGCCCAAGGAATTCACCCAACCCCCTCCAAGGTCGAGGCCATCCAACAGGCCCCCACTCCTGCCTCCAAAACGGAGCTGCAGGCATTCCTCGGCCTTTTGAATTTCTACGCGCCGTTTATTCCCCATAAGGCATCGCTAGCCGAGCCGCTGCATCGGTTGCTCGACCGATCCGCGGCCTGGCACTGGGGCAGCCGCGAAGCACACGCGTTCGCGGCTGTCAAAGCCATGCTCATGTCAGATGCGGTACTAGTCCAGTACCATGACAGGCTTCCTCTGATGCTTGCGTGCGATGCCTCCCCTTTTGGCCTGGGGGCTGTCCTTAGCCACGTCTTTCCAGACGGCTCGGAAGCCCCCATTGCTTTTTACTCCCGGACAATGTCTCAAACGGAGAGAAACTACAGCCAAATCGACAAGGAGGCTTTGGCTGTAGTGTCCGGGATTAAGAAGTTCCACAATTACCTCTATGGGCGGACCTTTTCTGTTGTCACGGACCATAAGCCGTTAAAGCGCTCCATGGCTCGGGACCTAGCTACTTGCGGGATCGGATCCTGCCTCATACATCCTCACGACCGATTCGCTCCCACAGAGAGGGACTTCTCCGGGTGCCGTCCACTAGACTTTGTCAGCGGGCGACACCCAGGGGAAGGGCTCTCTCTGTGGCGGGCCCAGCCCTCTGGAACGACCTCCCCCCCGATATTAGGACCACCACGGATCTCCGCTCCTTCCGTCTTAAATTGAAAACACACTTTTTCTGCCTTGCCGGCCTGGGATAACTTCTCCTCTGTTTTTTAGGGTTTTTTAGGGTTTTTTGGGGAATGGGGATTTTTAGTCAATGGTTTTAGTCAATGGTTTTTAGCACAGGAATTAATTTAATCTGTTTTTACATTGGTATGTATTTTGTATATTTATTGTTTTTATTTCCCCTGTGCACCGCCCCGAGTCCCTGTGGGGAGAGGGAGCGGTTAATAAATTTAACTAACTATTATTATTATAAGCCGCTCCTTGGGCTATTGGCCGGTGACCGTCCGACACCCCCCATCCTGTCGCCCAGGATGACCCGCTGGACGAAATTCCTGGCAGCGTATAACTATACGCTGCTATACCGTCCTGGCAAGCAGATAGGGCATGCTGATGCCCTAAGCCGCTGCCCTCTCCCGGGGCCGGATCCGGCCCCTGTGCCTGCTCTCTCTGTCCTGATGGTCGCGGAGTCGGACTTGCCCCTGTCCTCTTCCGCCGTTGCCGCTCACACCCGCGCAGACCCCGTCCTCGCCCAGGTCTGCCGATGGGTGCTGAGGGGCTGGCCTTCGGGCAGTGTGGCTGAAAACTTTCGGCCTTACAAGTCACGCCAGCTGGAGCTCTCGCTCCATTGCGGGTGCTTGTGTTGGGGAGATCGGGTCATCGTCCCTTCCCCTCTCCGGCACATGGTTCTTCAGTCGCTCCATGCCAACCACCCAGGCATCGTCCGTATGAAGGCATTGGCCCGGAGCTATGTCTGGTGGCCCGGCATGGACGCTGAAGTGGCGGAATGGGTGGCCGCCTGCTCCTCCTGCCAATCGTCCCGGCCGGCCCCGCCGGTCTCCCCGCCGAGGGAGTGGGACGCCCCCAGGTGCCCATGGTCCAGGCTCCACTTGGATTTCGCGGGTCCCTTCCATGGCCAGAATTTCCTCGTGGTAGTGGATGCGTTCTCACGCTGGGTGGAGGTGATTCTCATGGCTTCCACCACAGCGGAGAGCACGGTGCGTGCCTTGCGCCGTCTGTTCGCGACCCATGGGTTGCCGGACGTCGTTGTGTCTGACAACGGACCCCAATTTCAATCCTCCACCTTCTTGGACTTTCTGGCCACCCAAGGGATCCGCCACGCGCCGGTCGCCCCTTATCACCCGGCGTCTAATGGACGCGCGGAACGAGCCGTGCGCTCAGCCAAGGAAGCCTTGGCCCGTTTGGATAAAGGGGACTGGCAGGCAAGGGTGGCCGCGTACCTTTTGGGACAGCATGTCACACCTTGCCCAGCCACAGGGAAAAGCCCCGCGGAGCTCTTGATGGGCCGACGCTTGTGGACCACTCTGGACAGACTGCACCCCGATTACGACGGGTTGCAGAGGGGCAACCTGCAGATTCCCACTCCTCGTTTATTTGAAATTGGGGACCTGGTTTGGGCAAGGAACTTTTCAGGGGAGCCGCGATGGATTGCCGCAACCATTTTGGACGTAACCGGACCCTGTTCTTACAGAGTCGGCCTTCAGGATGGATCCGAGTGGCGGCGCCACCTGGATCAACTGAGGCGCCGCCTGCCCGAAACAGCAGTCACCACGCCAGGCCGTTCCTGCCCGTTGGCCCCGTTGGGCCGTTGTTCTCTGCTCAAGCCGAGCAGTTGTTTGGAACCCCGGAGTCCCTAGCCGGTCCAGACCTCGTATCGGCGGGAACAGCACGGGGAGACCACCAGGACCTCACAGCCCAATCTGACTCTCAGCTGGGGGCCTCGCCCATCGGGGAACCACCCTACCAGAATAATACTCGCCAGCAAATGCCAACTACCTCAAGCCCGGTCGCCACGCCCCCTCACCCGGACTTGCTAGGGTCGCCATTGCCGCCTACGGCGACTCCACCTCCGAGGGCAGGCCGCGATGACGTAGGCGAAGGCTCCGTGTCCCACAGGGAGGAGCCTCCTCAAGAACTAAGGCGGTCAGGGCGGACCCGACACCGCCCCGCCTATCTGAACGACTACGCGTGCGCATGTACTGTGTTGGACAGAGAACCTAGACACATGCGCACTGACTATGGGGGAAGGAGTGTTGAGTCCCCAAGCCTATGTCCCAGACAGCTCGTCTGGTAACCTATGAGTCACCGCATTCCGGAGCTGAGCCAGCAGCTGCAGTGATTAACAGAGACAAGCTGTCTGGAATCTGTCTGGAAAGGAGTTACAATGTTGCAATTGAATTGCTAGGAGTTTCCTGCCTGGTAACTCTATATAAGAGGTTGCCAGAGAAGAAACCTTGCCAGTTGAATCTTGTGTGTGTTGTAATAGTGTGAATAAACGTTCCTGTTGTTTTGACCATGCCTGAGTCGGAATCCTTTGTCTGATCTAACACTCTCAGCAATCATTATCAAACTGAATGGCTTCCATGGATTCCTGGATTTTCCTTTTTCTTGGATGAACATAGGGACAGCATTTGTTCTCCTCCACTTATCTGGCATTTCAACTGTTCTCCAAAATTTCTCAACAAAAGTTCATCCAGACCATCAGCAAGTTATTTTAGTATTGTAGTATGTAGTTCCTCTGGTCCCAGGCATTTCAGCTCATGCCAAGTAAATAATTTTCAAGATTCAGTCTCTCTCTGCCACCTCCACCACCACATTTTTCTTTTTCTCCACCACAGAAAAATGTAAGATACAACTCATTTTTTTTCTTTTATTTTGGATAAGACCAGGTAAATATAAGGCCTGAATTAGCTCCGCATTTATTGTCTATTGATATTTTTCCCCATGAAGATCTGGTATACCTGTGTTTTTTTAAAATTCCTCATTACTTTCAATGTATTTAAACAATGCATCCTGTTCAGCCATCTCAGCCTCTGTGAGACTTAATTTTCCTGATACAATGCTATTTCCAGCCATTATTCCTGTATACCATATATATTTCTCTTTTCCTTTTCCATATATGTGCGTTTTGTTTAGTTTTCACATTGTTTCTACGCTTTTTGCACAGTTTTATTGGATACTTTTGTTGTCCTTCAGATACTCTCTCAGAGGGATTTTTCACAATAATTAATATTTAGGAACTCGCATTATTTCTTTTTTACTGTTGTGTAAAATTGTAATTATGATTAATGAAAAAGCACAAATGCCAGTTTGCTAGATAGGCAGGCCTACTTTAATAGCATGCAAAAGGAATCTTACAATCTCATACATGTATCATAATGTCTAAAGCAGTGATGGTAAATCTATGACATGCATGGTCAAAAGTGACATGCCATGATATTTTGGGTGACACTTCAGGGTTCTCCAACACCCAACTACTATTCTTGAAAGCATGCCTTGCCCTTGTGTGATTTCCAGAGGCATTAGAAGCTGCACAAGAATAGGGTGTGATCTCGCACACCCTCCAGAACCTCCCAAAATCATGTGAGAACAGTGTGTGGTTTTGCACCATTTCTGGAGGCTGTGGAAGCAGTGTGAGAATGAGGCATGTTCTGGACCCCGGTGCTTCTCAACCCCTCTGAAAGTCACTTTAAAGGGATGCGCTTTCATGCAGCTTCCAGAGTCTCCGAAAATGAGTTTGTTTTGCCTAGATTTCATTTTGGTAATTATTTGACATTTCTTTATATAAAACATAGCACCATACATGATGGGATGGTATTTTTTTTAAAAAAAATAAATGAATATGTATATAATTGTTTCTCTTTTGTTAGCTTTGTTTGTGTTTATGTGACATGCCAACAGAGTCAGGTTAAAAGTGTTTTCCTAATTTTTGGCAAGCTGAGCCCAAAGGTTTTGTCCTCATTGGTCATCGCTGTAGTTGCCTCTTTCTGAGAAAGATAATAATGGTGATAATGGGTACACAACTGAAAAATTGAAGGCTCAGGTTAGGAACAGATTATCATGGAGAAAATCTATGTGGTCAGGAAAGGTCAATATCAACTTGATGGTACACAATCAATGAATAAATAAATAAATAGCATTTCAAAATTGTGAAATCTTGTGAGATTACCAAATTTCAAGACATTCCACCTTTTTCACCTTGAGAAAGACATTTTTTTAAATGGGTGGTGGTGGCAGGGGATGCATGTTTCATTTTGTTTCCCCCCCCCCACCTATTAATTTATAAAAAATACTTTCCCCTCAGAGTAGTGTAATTACATTATGATTATTATTCAAAAATGTGTTTTATGATAACCAAAATTAAGGGCAAAATGTTTTCCTAGTTCAAACAAAAATCTTTTTTTTCTGCAGTAATGAGTCATCTAATAATTAAACAGAGAGGCTACTTGGATTATTCCTCCTCTCCATATTTTCTTTGTGGCAAGCTGATCAGTTAAATTATCAAAAGAAATTAACTAAAGAAATTGAATTGTGTGCTGAGAAAATAGTACAGTACTACCTTGTTTCCCTGAAAATAAGACCTCCCTGGATATTAAGCCCAATCAAGCTTTTGAGTGCATGCACTAAAATAAGCCCTCCCCTGAAAATAAGCCTTCCCCAAAAATATTGCAACACAGCAGCAGCCATGGGAGGACCATGCTCACTACCTTCTGCACCTTAAAAAATAATAAGACCTCCCCGAAAATAAGGCCAAGTGCTTATTTTAGGGGTGAAAAGAAAATATGACCCTGTCTTATTTTCGGGGAAACATGGTAGGTTCTTAGATATTTTAGCTGCCTTGTAGTTGTTAGGGAAATCTTGGGCAGAAAAAAATGGATTGCATTACTCAAATAAATGCAGTTCTACTACAAATTTTCCATGTTTTTACCTAGGCAATCTGCTTAATTTTGACCGTGAAGAGATTTACCATGGACTGGTGGTTCTATTGTAGAACTGAAACTCTTCCAATTCATTCATATGGCTTTTTTCATAGAGGTTTATCTTTGAGAAGAGTCACAAAATGCATCCATGTTTCTGGGCTACTTTGTCAAATATATATTAATAATTGATGCATCAATTTTCATAAGAAGAATTATTTGAGAACAAAACAATTTTCTTTGAGTGTGAATCAAAGCAGAGGTGGGTTGCCAATTTTTTACTACCAGTTTGGGCGTGCTCGCCCATGCATGCATGTGCAACACATCTATGCATGCGCAAACGTGTCTGGGTGGGTGGGTGGGCGGAGCCTCCCACTGTCGCTAGTACTGGTTCAGCCGATCGGGCCAAACCGGCAGCAACCCACCTTTGAATCAAAGCCTATTTGAGTAGGAATTAAACTATTAGAACTTCTATCCTGATAGTAAATCTTCCTTACAAAGAAACATGTCGTCTCACTCTTGCTGGCATAAACAAGTACTGATTCCACAATGTCTATATAATACCAGGAGTTTTAAAAGAAAGGGGGATTAAAAAAAAAAAGTAGGTGTAAAAAGATATGCAAAGCTTTCTCTGGTTAACCAAAAACATTTAAAACGTGCAGTAAAATGGGATCGATTTAAAAGGCATGCAGATAGCAAGAAGATTGGCTCTAATTTTGCACAGGGACTATGACAGCCTGTGTTCAAAAGAGGTAATTTGAAGTATGATGACTTGGCAGAGAGGGAGTTAGTGAACCAGGTAGTAGTGGGAAATAAAGATGAAAAAAAAGAAAAAAAAGAAAAAGAAATTCCTTCAAACATTGGCTTGACTAGACACAAAAAGGAAAGGAAAGTCTGGAAAGGGTCCTCTGTTTTTCAGGCTTTGATTCTCAAGAATAGATTAAAATTTAAGTTTATAAAAGAAGACATTTAATAATATCCCTTCTTTGTTTTTTCTGGGAATTTCAAATCAGACACAAAAAAGAAAGCCTTAGATGAGGATGATTGGAAAAGTAAAGTAAACTAGAATTGAGGTCTGTTGTTGCTGGAACTTAATCTACACAGAATTCAGCATCCTAAATCATCTTAGTTAATTATACCACAGTTGGCTTGGAGGTGTTGTCACAGTCAACATCAAGCCACAAAGTAGGATTTACTAATCACATCGTTTGGATTTCTGCAGAAGCCTGCAGATTTACTAATCACAATGTTTGAATTTCTGCCAAGGCAAAACCCATATTACATTATAGGTCAGTATGATTTGGGAACTAAGATATTATCTCTATAGTACTTCAGCAATCAGAGACAGTTTAGTGGACTTCATTGGTCATTTCCTTGGACTAAATAGGCACTATTTGATATGAGGCAGAAAAATGTGCCTTTCATAGGACCTATATCTTTGCTTTGTCTTCCCAGAGGCCTGTGCTTTGTCACAGAGAGTATACTGAATAAATCAAAAGATCATTCCCAGTCCCACAGTATCCTGTTGTAGATGCACTTCCACAGCAGCTACTATTGATACACACACAAAAGATAAATGGTATCTATTACGTGTCAGTGTAGCCTTATAAGAATTGGTAGCCCAGGGAAAAACCAGAAGGTTCGTGCCAACTCCCTGAAATTGATGGCCTGGTTTGGATAGCTTATTCCACAGAGCAAATAGATTCAGATCAATTTAGAATCAACCCATAGAGAAAGGATGAAATCCGTCTCCATTATTGTCAACCGTATCAATAAAGGAAATTAGAAACTAAGCAAACTATTCGTGTAAATTACTTCAATGGGTTAATATTTCTAGGCGTAGAAACCCCCGGTTGGTCTTGATTCTCCAGTCTTCCCTTCCCTTTCAAACATTTCTTGACATTGGAGAAAGTAAAGATGTTAATTAATTCCTCCCTAACTTCCTCAATGTTCTGATACACTGAATAACAGCATTACAAAACTATGAAGTATGGGCCACTAAAGGGAGAATGCTATTCAGTATGTCAGTGAATTAGGTCTAGCTGTTTGAAATGTGGAATTCAGAATGAGTTAAATTCAGCCTGTTGTATTTTTTAAAAAAATCTGTGAAATGTTTAAATGTGAAATTTACTATTTCTGACAACAAAACACTAAGCAAAAATAGAAGTGAGAAAAAGGACTAGGTGTGCTAATTATCCACCTCAACTTCTTTTATTGCTTCCTTTTACAGTTTAATCTAGACTTGCCAAGCACTTAATGCTTTCCAGGTGCAGGGCCACAAAAAAGTTCTTGGTTGTGGATAGGAGAATGCTACTCATGAGAATAAGTTATAGTAATGTTGCAGAGAGTAAATAAATACAGAGAGAACATCATTGGAATGGTACTATGATTTCCTAATGTATTTGGTAATAAAAGAAAAGAGAAGGAGAATGAACAAGAGTGGACCCAGGCTAGACAGAAAGTACACTCTTTATCCCAAGTTCCACCAAGCACAGCCCATTGGACCAAGTCTAGTTCTCAATGCCTCCCATGCAGCTAAATGTCAAACCGACAGCCTGATCACACTTATACATATTGAGCCAGTAGTTAGAGTGCAGTACTGCAGACTACTTCTGCTGCCTGCCAGCTGCCTGCAATTTGGCAGTTCAAATCTCACCAGGCTCAAGGTTGACAGAGCCTTTCATCCCTCCAAGGTGGGTAAAATGAGGAGCCAAATTGTTGGGGGCCAAATTGTTGACTCTGTAAATCGCTTAGAGAGGGCTGTGAAGCACTGTAAAGTAGTATATAAATCTAAGTGGTATTGCTATTGCTATAATAGCATAAAGAGTCATGGTGGAACAGTGGTTAGAATGCAGTGTTGCAGGCTAATTCTACTGGCTGCCAGCAGTTTGATTCTCACTGGATCAATTTTGACTCAGCCTTCCATCTTTCCAAGGTCAGTAAAATGATGACCCAGATTGTTGGGGGCAATATGCTGACTCTGTAAACCATTTAGGGAGGGCTGCAAAGTGCTATGAAGCAGTATATGAGTAAGTGCTATTGCTATAAAAATAGGCTAACTAGTGCAGCGGTCCCCAGCCTTTGCAGCTTGCCACCCTGGCTGGGGTGGGAGAGAGGAACCAGGCAATGTGAGGAGTGGGCTGGCATGCAGCTTGACTTGCACATGCCTGTGCGTGGTAGCCCGCTGCTCAGGTGAGTTGAGCTGCGTATATATTCATGCACACTGGCCCACCACATGCATGGCCAGGCTGTAAATAGGCCATAACCTGGTAGTGGGCCACAGCCTGGGGATTGGGAACCCCTGCACTAGTGTACCCCAGTCAGAGAAAAAGAACTATCAAAAAATCAAATCAGAGAATATTAGTAATGCCACATTTGGAATACTGCATCCAGTTTTGGTTGCCACGATTTAAAAAAGATGTTGAGGCTCTAGAAAGATGAAGAGAAGAGTAACCAAGATGATTAGGGGAATGGAGGCTAAAATATATAACAAATGGTTGCTGGAACTGGGTATGTCTAGTTTAATGAAAAGAAGAGCGCATAGCAGAGTTTAATGTGTGGCTAAAGGAGTGGTGTAAAAAGGAAGGCTTTGGTCTTATTAGTCATGATGCCTGCAGCTGGTCCAATGATAAACTGTACAAAAGAGATGGTTTGCACCCATCCAAGAAAGGGACTGAGTTACTTGGCACTAAATTCACAGATTTCCTGGCTAAACATTTAAACTGAATAGTGGGGACAGAGAATCAATAGATAAAGAATATTTCTGTCCCCAGCAAACTAAAATTCATAGGGTTATCAGTGCGTGTAACATAGATAATTGTGCAGGTAATATTATCAACACTGCTGTCAAGCAAAACCAAACAATTAACAGTGGGTGCCATACCATGTACATGAACCATACAAGTGGCAAAGAAATAGGGGCAAAGAGAACCATAGTCAGGCATAACACAGGTTTCGTAGACAGAAAACACAGGGTCAATCAAAATGGACTCAAATGTCTATACACCAATGCACAGAGTATGAGGAATAAACAGGGTGAATTAGAAATTCAAGTAAATGAGGGCAGATACGATATTGTTGCCATTACAGAAACTTGGTGGGATGAAACCCACAAATGGAACATACAGCTAGAAGGATTTAAATTATTTAAAAGAAATAGACCAAATAAAAGAGGAGGTGGAGTTGCACTATATATAAGAAATAATTACATCTCTACAGAAATAGAGCACAACAATGATGAGAACTATCTTGAATGTATTTGGGTCAATATTAAAGGTTGGGGGGGGGAATGATATTGTCATAGGTCTATACTACAGGCCACCCAACAAAGCAGAGGAAGTGGATGTACTTTTTGCTAACCAGCTAACTAAGGTATGTAGGAAGCACACTGCAATAGTAATGGGAGATTTTAACTACCCTGACATCAATTGGGAAACAAACTCTGCACCAAGTGGAAGATCCAACAGGTTCCTAACAAACCTAGCAGACAACTTTGTTTCCCAAAAGGTAGAGAAGGGAACAAGGGGATCAGCAATATTGGACTTAATTCTCACTAACAGAGAGGAAATGATAGAAGGTGTAGAAGCTACAGGAACTTTGGGGGCAAGCGATCATGAAATACTGGAATTCAACATTATGCAAACAAAAGTAGTTGAACAAAGTCAAACTAGAGTCTTAGACTTCAAGAGAGCTAATTTCAATAAACTCAGAGAGAGCTTGGGAAGGATTCCATGGATGAGAATCCTCAAGGGGAAAACAACTCAAGAAGCTTGGGAAATTTTGAAAAATGAGATTATAAAAGCCCAGTCCAGCGCAATACCAATGAAGAAGAAAAATAACAGTTCCCAAAAGAAACCAGCATGGCTGCATAAAGAACTCTCTGACAAATTGAAAGACAAAAAGGATAAATATAAAAAGTGGAAAAAGGGGAACATAACCAAGGCAAAATATCAGCAAATAGCCCGAGCCTGTAAAGATGAAGTGAGGAAAGCTAAGGCTCACAATGAAGAAAGGCTTGCCAAAAAAGTAAAAAATAACAAAAAAAGCTTCTTCCAACATGTTAAAAATAAGAAAAAAGTTAAGGAAACAATTGGTCCACTGCTGGGAGAAAATGGCAAGAAGATGATAAGCAACAGGGAGAAAGCAGAACTATTTAACTCTTTTTTTGCATCTGTCTTTACACAAAGGGATAAAACAGTCCAATCAATCAAAAACAGCACCACAAATATCAGATTAGGAACACAAGTTGAAATAGGGAAGAAAATGGTAAGTGAGCACCTGTCTGCCCTGGATGAGTTCAAATCACCAGGACCGGATGGATTACACCCCAGGGTTCTGAAGGAACTGGCAGACGAGATCTCAGAACCACTGAACTATATCTTTCAGAGATCCTGGAGCACCGGGGAACTGCCAGAAGACTGGAAAAGAGCAGATGTGGTTCCCATCTTCAAAAAAGGAAAAAAAACAGATCCAGGAAACTATAGACCCATCAGCCTGACCTCAATACCAGGAAAGATTCTGGAAAAGATAATTAAACAACAAATAAGTGAACACCTAGAAGCAAACAAAGTAATAGCCAAAAGCCAACATGGGTTTGTCAAAAACAGATCATGCCAGACGAATCTAATTGCATTCTTTGACAAAGTAACAAAATCAGTGGACCAGAGGAATGCTGTTGATATAATTTACCTGGACTTCAGTAAGGCATTTGATAAAGTAGACCATAACCTACTATTAGATAAAGTAGAAAATTGTGGGTTAGACAGCAGCACCACCAAATGGATTCGTAACTGGCTGACCAACCGCACTCAACGTGTAGTCCTCAATGGAACTGCATCTACATGGAAGGAAGTACGCAGTGGAGTCCCCCAAGGCTCTGTTTTAGGCCCAGTACTCTTTAACATCTTCATCAACGATTTGGATGAGGGGATAAATGGGGAACTCATCAAATTCGCAGACGACACCAAGCTGGCAGGAATAGCCAACACTCCAGAAGATAGGCTTAAGATACAGAAGGATCTAGACAAACTTGAACATTGGGCACTGTCTAATAAAATGAAATTCAATTGTGAAAAAAGTAAGGTCCTACATATAGGCAAGAAAAACCAAATGCACAAGTACAGTATAGGTGGTACCTTGCTCAATAGTAGCAACTGTGAGAGGGATCTCGGAATCCTAGTGGACAACCATTTAAATATGAGCCAGCAGTGTGCAGCAGCTGCCAAAAAAGCCAACACAGTTCTAGGCTGCATCAACAGAGGGATAGAATCTAGATCGCGTGAAGTGTTAATGCCACTGTATAGTGCCTTGGTAAGGCCACACTTGGAATACTGCATACAGTTTTGTTCGCCACGATGTAGAAAAGACGTGGAGACTCTGGAAAGAGTGCAAAGAAGAGCAACCAAGATGATTAGAGGACTGGAGACTAAGACATATGAAGAACGGCTGCAGGAGCTGGGTATGTCTAGTTTGATGAAGAGAAGGACCAGGGGAGACATGATAGCAGTGTTCCGATATCTCAGAGGGTGCCACAAAGAAGAGGGAGTCAAGCTTTTCTCCAAGGCACCTGGGGGCAGGACAAGGAGCAATGGGTGGAAACTAACCAAGGAGAGAAGCAACTTAGAACTAAGGAGAAATTTCCTAACAGTAAGAACAATTAACCTCTGGAACAGCTTGCCTCCAGCAGTTGTGAATGCCCCAACCCTAGAAGTCTTTAAAAAGATGTTAGACAGCCATTTGTCTGAAATGGTATAAGGTTCCTGCCCATGCAGGGGGTTGGACTAGAAGACCTACAAGGTCCCTTCCAACTCTGCTATTGTATTGTATTGTAAGAACTAGGGTTTACATGATAGCAGTGTTCCAATATCTCAGGGGTTGCCACAAAGAAGAGGGAGGAAAGCTAGTCTCCAAACCACCTGAGGGCAGGACCAGAAGCAATTGGTGGAAACTAATCAAGGAGAGAAGCAACTTAGATCTAAGGAGAAATTTTCTGACAGTTAGAACAATTAATCAGTGGAACAGCTTGCCTCCAGAAGTTGTAAATGCTCCAATACTGGATGTTTTTAAGAAAAGATTAGATAACCATTTGTCTGAAGTGGTGTAGGGTTTCCTGCAGTGGTGCAATTCAGCCGGTTCTATCCGGTTCAGGCAAACCAGTAGCAGTAGCAGGGGAAGGCTCCACCCATCCACTCAGATATCATCACACCCCATTTTTGATGCTCTGCGTATGCACGGAAGATCCTGCGTGTGCTCACATTTGTGAATCGGTAGCGAAGGTAAGTTGATTTCAACTGGTTGAAATAAAGGGGAGTTGGACTACAAGATCGCCAAGGTCCCTTCTAACTCTGTTAGTCTGTTCTGTTCTGTTTTAATGTAAGGAAGACAGAAAAAGATAGACATGGTGTAATTTACAGCATGATGCTGGGATGTTTTAAATAAATATATTTCTGATTATTTATTCCTTCTTACCAGGTCAGCATGCTAGCCTGCTATCTATGGTTGATGAATATACAGAATTTGGTTTAGGGAGCCCCAGGTTCCTGATTAATTCTTGTCTGTTGACTGTCAGGGTCAACTCAGCTTGCTCTAAATGTTTTCACAAGGGCACTTTAAGCAATTCACATGTGGAGGGAGAGGAAATTCATAGATTTGGTAGTGAATGCAGATCATATGTATATTAGTGGGGAGGGATACCTTTTACCACTACAAAGCTAGGAATCTTTTTCTGAAAATCTATAAGGAAAGCAAAATAAACATGTTCTTTATATTTTTTATTTGAAAAATTAGTTTTAACCTGGTTATTTCTCTCTAGTGTTTGATTATTAAGGATGCAAACAATTGCAAAAAGTTTTGTTATAATGCACTACCCATGCAAATTTCCTGGAAAAGGGACAATACACTACCCATTACAGTAAGCATCATATTGTATTTTGCTGGGAGAACAATTTGAGCATTAAGCCCATAATTCATTTGAAGCCAGTTCATGTTTTTATCCCAGTGGTGACCAATTTGGGGTAGCAAAAGAAACAGGGCTGTGCCTATGGAGGCTTTAAAGGTTAGGCAGGAGTTAAGAGGGAGAGGAATGGGGAATATGTGGTTGTCAAGAAGTTGCTGAGCTACAGGTTCCAACATTGGTTAGGCTGATTTGTGATTGATGAGTTTGTCTTTCACCCCAACTATTATTTTTCTGTATATTGATTTTCTGTTTTCTTTTAATATTAACTGCCTTGATGAGTGAATTTAAAATGTGCAGGCAGGCAGGCTTGGCTTTATCTGGAGGACAACAAGTAAAACTAAAACCACAATGAGTGGCATGGTATTTTCAGGTGGCTCTGGCAGTCAAAATACTAGAGACTATAGGAAGTGGGGCAGTTTAATGGAGTCCTTTTTACAGTGTACTGATTGCAACTCTATATAGCAATGTGGATAACTGACCAAAGAGAAGATAGTTCAGGTCTTTTACTCCATTGCTGGAAGAATTGGATATTTATTAACCATTTCTCTCCCTTTCTGAACCTAAGAAAAGAAAAATATTGGAAAGCCAAAGAGAGGCCCAAGTGAGGACATCATGAAATCAGGAGTGAAAAACCTGCAACTTTAAGATCACATGTGGCTTCATCTGAATTTTATAGAGATCTCAGCATGATCAGTTTGGGTGTCCAACAAAAATGACTTGCCGTTTTCTTAGCAGTTTACTGGTGATCTGGTGGTTAGAATGCACTATTGCAGGAAAACTCTGTCTACAGCCTGGAAATCAATCCTGTTGGGACTTAAGATCAACTCAGCCTTCCATCCTTCCGAGGTTAATAAAATAAAGACCCAGATTGTTGGGGGTAATATTCTGACATTGTAAACCAACCTGAGAGTGCTATAAAGCACTATGGTGCGATATATAAGTCAGAGTGCTACTGCTTTTGCTATTACTGAAGAGAGAGAGAAGAGGATGTTAGAAAGAAATAGTCCAATTAAACTGTAAATAACAACCCACCCAGCTTGGGTTTTCTTTTTTTCATCTATGACATGCACTGCACATCATCCAACAAATTGCTTTTGTGGCCCAGAGCAAAAAAAATAGTTGCCTGTCTATGGTTTAAATCCCTTGCTGGGACCATCCTAACTTTAGGCTGGAAAATTCCTTGTAAACATATTCTTGTTCAGAGTTAAACAATTCTCCAAGTGCAGAAATAACTGTGGGCAAAAAGAAAGCATGTTTTCTTTCTAGATGTGAAGAACTGCAGGGAAGAGAAACAAAAAATGGAAACTGCAATGTAAATTCTTTTTCTGAGTAAAAAAGGCCCAATAAATCAGGAGTGACAAGAACACACACACAAACCTATCAGGATACATTTGCACAATGAAGGGATACTTCAGGTTTTCGAAATCCTCAGGCTCTCTCTCAACTTTGCAGATACATCAAATTCATTTTTCCCTCATCACAGAAGGAACAAATTTGGAACTTTCTCTCTTTGAGCATCCATGGCTATGTTCGGGTTCAGTTAAACCTAGCATCTTTTGAAATGCAAATGGGATCAAGGGTTAATTTAAGAGAGATCAAGGTATAAGAGGAATTTAAAGAATAAAAGTTGTCATCATATCTTAACTAGTCGATGCAGAAAACAGAAATTTATGTCTTCACTATAGGACCTTACTGAATGGGGATACAAAATTTTGGAAGAGTGTTGGAAGCAACATTGTTAGTATTCTGGACTGTGTGCAGTTTCCTATACTACTGATATTTAGCAACTGACTTTTATTCATAAACATGGAACTCTGGTAGTTATGTTGGAAAAAAGAGGGGGGAAATAGTGGATTGAGAGAGCAGATTTAGATTTAGAGTGGATTTAGATTTTGTTTTAGCTATTGCTGAGCAAACTAGTTCTTTCTGGGTACTAGCACTTGAGGTGGCTAAGGAATTAGTCTGACATGCTTATTGCTTGAAGAGTTTCCTACAGATTCTGCCAGTTAGCAAAGAATCGTTGCAGAAAAAGATTATTAAACATTAACCCAAGCAATTGACAGGATTTTTCTTTAAAAAATGAAACAGTGCATTACTTCTATCATCATAGCTTAATACTACTATTATGAAGAGGACACAGTAACATCCATTTCAACTATATACTATACTAGAGATCAAAGGGCTCACCTAATGAAATTTCCATCACTTCCTTTGGGGTAGAGGCTTTAAAAGTGAAAATAGGCGTTTGACAATATGCAATCAAATAAAAAGGGATGCCATCTCAGTTCTAAAAAGGGCTTATGTGCAATGATATGTGGTCTACTCATGAAGCAGAGTTTTAAGATTTAGACAGTTATGTTGTCTTCACACTAAAAAGGGGTTGATGTGATGTAGTAGCTAACTAGAATGTTGATTTAGATGTGGAAAACCTAATTATGCCACATTCTAATAGCCACCTCCAGGCCTCAATTATTGTTGAGTTGACAATATTTCAAAATTCTCAACTAGCATGATTCTTGCTAGGAATTCTTCCAACATATCTAAAAACTATTAGATTGGGAAAGATTGATGCATTGCATAATTATTGATGGTGCATGCAGTAAAGATGGACATCCATCCATTGTAAATATGAATTCATAATTTTTTTTGCTGCAAACTGTGAACAGTCTATTCAAAGGTACACAATTTTCATTGTAATTTTAGTACAATGACAATAAAGATTATTATTATTTCTTTTAATGAGTAAATAACAAAACTTTGAAAGGCAGCCTCCTAGAATTCAGAGGAGAGCTATGTCCAAGATTAAGGTGACTGCATAATGGAGAAAAACACTTGACACAAAAGAAGGCACTTCACTGAAAATGATCCAAGGTACTAGCAGACAGGAGTGGTGTAAATGACAGAACAATCCACACAGCAATTCTTCCCCTCAAAACCAAACTACAACATGTGCCCAAAAGGTCAACAAAACTAATTAGGCAAGAAAGCAAAATTTTGTTTTGACATTTCTCTCCAATCCACCCCAATAAAAGTCCTACCACATGTGCAAATTGACTTTCTCCTCCTACTTGTCCAGAAATATTCAATGTCAGACAGGTGGGAATAGAAGAGGGGAAATGTCTTATCAGCTGTGCACAGAATATTGGGTTTTGAATATAACACTGGCACTGGGCACAAAGCAAGTGGTCTAACTTTCAGCTGTCAGCCAAGCCAGTAACTGTCTCCTTGGCAACACCTTATCAACTCTTGAGGTATATGGAGATTTAACCATCTGGTTGTTGACTAATGATTTGTCATGTTCCATGATAGCCAAGAGGGTTCACATTCTGAGAAGGTTTGGAGGGTGAGCTATTCTTTTCAGGAAGAAATTGACACTCTTTTTGCATTTCTCATTTACTATCAATTGACAGGTTTTATTGGCAGCCATCTTCTGCTATACCATAATATAGGTATAGAGCAGGCTTACCTTTCATTTGTTTTCTCGTCATCTGTAGTCTTTAACATAGTCCTTTAAAACAGGGGTCTCCAACCTTTGCAACTTTAAGTCTGAAGGACTTCAGTTCCCAGAATTCTCCAGCCAGCAAAGCTGGCTGGAGAAGTCTGGGAGCTGAAGTCCTTCAGACTTAAAGTTGCAAAGGTTGGAGACCCCTGCTTTAAAAGAAGGACTCCTAAATATAAGTCTGCCAAGTAGATAAATACATTCCATTTGGTATACAACTCAGTTCTTCCTTTTTTGAAAATTAAAACAATGTCTCGGGATGTGTGATCCAAAAGGACATTATAGTCCAGATTTCAGTGCATATAACATTAAGCCAGGGTGACTTGCTTGGGAATTATGCAAATTCTATAAACTTTAGACCAAAATATGCTCACTTTTAAAGACTGTCATAAGCATAAAAATATATGCTTTTCATCAGTCTATTTCAAGCCAATAGTTCAATCAATATAACTTGGACTATGTCTATACTTTAGTGATGCTCAAAATATCTTAAATACTTTACAATGTATTCTTCTACCAATTTTCCTCTTTCCTTGACTTTCTGAATGAACACATCTGTCCAGTATTTTGTTCCTAATACTTTTCAAAAGTTTTTCACCTGTGACATGTGAGAGAAGAAATTTTGGTCATTACAACTATATTGTTATCTTTTCTTCACTTTCTATTTGTTATTTTTTTAATTTGTATTAATTTTATCTTTTTAGTTGTAATGTTTAATAAAATTACCATAAAAAGTAATTCTATCATTTCTGTATCTGTTTAACTTCCTATTCTCATACTTGGAAACCTTTTAATCGCTCTTTCTTTAATCAGTAATTTTCAAATTGTAGCACCCATAAAATGGTAAGTGAATTTTGTGTGATTCTCCATAAATAAAACTAATATTTTCACTGAGGTTAGGATTCAGCAAGGAATAAATATGCAACTTAATAATTCAATGTTAGCATTCAGTTTTAATCAAAGAGCAGTGTTCTTCAATTTTGCAGTATAGGTAGTCTTTGATTTGCAACCATTTGTTTAGTGACTGTTTGAAGTTACAATGGCACTGAAAAAAGTGACATGACTTTTTTCACACTTACGACCATTGCAATCATGTGATAAAAATACAGGAATGTAGGAACTGTCATATATTTATAATCGTTGCACTGTCCCAGGGTCACGTAATTGCCATTTATAATTTTCCCAGCTGTCTTCCAACAAATAAAATCAGTGAAGGAAGCCAGATTCGTTTAACAACTGCTTGATTCACTTAACAATTGCAGTGATTTGCTTAACAGCTGTGGCAAAAAAGGACAAAAAATGGGGCAAAACCAACAACTGTTTCCCTTAGCAATGGAAATTGTGGGCTGGTTGTAAACTGATTACTACCTGTATTGCCGTTGTCCATTGGGAGGTTGCACAAACAAAGTAAGAAGCACAACTTAGAGGAAGTTTTGATAGCATTCTCATTGTGCAAGGCTGATTAAGTTCTTTTAAAAAATATGACCATCCTTTAAATCCTCTGGATACTTGGAAGGTCCCAACCTACAGTTTGAGAACCATAAGTTTTTAGCACAGATTTAGTATTTAATCTATTTTTAATTTTTATGTTGTCATTGTGTTTTACTACTTTTTATTCCTCTGTGCACCTCCCTGAGTCCTTCGGGAGATAGGGCGGTATATAAGTGTAAATAAACTAAACTAAACTAAACTAAACTCCTGCTTTAAATAAATTTGCTTTTAACAAAACTGTTGAAACAAGAACACATCTCTTGAGGAGCACTTGGTAAGGGACAATTTTCCTTGCTTTTAGTGCTTCTGACAATTTTTGCTTTGTCCATATTTATCTGTTGCGATCTATTTACACTAAATAAGGGTAATATTTACCGTAAGCGTAATTCTTAAAACCATGGGAGCCACCTTAACTACCCATTAAAGAATCTATATAAATAGATTCTTATTCAGAATCTGTTCAGAATTATGAATGAGTGCATCAGGCTGGGATAGCCATTCTGAACCAACAAGCTTTATATAGCATGATACAAACTCACATACTTTGCTTTATTTTTATTTTTATTTTTTTAAAATTTTAATTAAATGTATACCCCCCCCCCCTTCTCCGAAATGGACCCATGGCGGTGCACAGGAATTTTAAAAACATACAAAATATCACAGTACAAAATTTAAAAAACTAATTAAATACCCATCCTGTGCTAAAATCCAATTAAAATTCCCAAAATTAAAACTAACTAAAATAGTCACAGCGGAGGTTATGCTAGGCCGGCTAGGTGAAAGAAATGTGTCTTTAGACACTGGCGGAAGAGGCGGAGGTCCGAGATGGTGCGAAGTTCAGGGGGTAGGTCGTTCCAAAGGGCAGGGCCCGCCACAGAGAAGGCTCTTCCCCTAGGTGTCACCAGCCGGCATGGTCCGGCCGACGGCACCCTGAGAAGGCCCTCTCTGAGGGAGCGGATCGGTCAAAGGGATGTATGGGGCAGGAGACGGTCTCGCATATAACTAGGTCCCGAGCCATGGAGCGCTTTGAAGATGGCCATCAGAACCTTGAAGCGCACCCGAAAGACCACAGGAAGCCAGTGCAGCTCGCGCAGGATCGGTGTTATATGGGAGTGTCTAGGGGCTCCCGTAATCACCCGCGCAGCTGCATTCTGCACTAACTGTAGCTTTCGAGTGCACCTCAAGGGAAGCCCCATGTAGAGAGCATTACAGTAGTCGAGTTGGGATGTCACAAGCGTTTGAGTGACTGTGCGAAGGGTAGCCCGGTCCAGTAAGGGGCGCAATTGGCGCATCAGGCGTACCTGATGGAACGCCCCCCTGGCCACGGCCGCCACATGGTCCTCTGTGGACAGCCGGGAATCCAGGAGGACACCTAAATTGTGCGCCCTCTCCACGGGGGCCAGTGTTTCGCCCCCAATGGCCAGAGTTGAAGTGATCTGGCTGAACCGTGGTGCCGGAAACCACAGCCACTCTGTCTTGGACGGGTTGAGCTTGAGTTTGTTACTACCCATCCAGATCCGTACGGCCTCCAAACACCGGGACAACACCTCGGCGGCATCGTTGGGGTGGTCTGGGGTGGATATGTACAGCTGGGTGTCGTCAGCATACAGATGATATCCCACCCCAAAACCATGGATGATCTCGCCCAGCGGCTTCATATATGTGTTGAATAGGAGGGGCAAGAGGACCGACCCCTGAGGAACCCCGCATAAGAGGGGTCTCGAGGCCGACCTCTGCCCCCCTGCCAACACATATTGCGACCGACCAGAGAGGTAGGACGAGAACCACCGCAAAACGGTGCCTCCCAGCCCCAACCTCCCCCCCCCCCAGTCGGTGCAATAGGATACCATGGTCGATGGTATCAAAAGCCGCTGAGAGGTCTAACAGGACTAGGATAGAGGAACAGCCTCTATCCCGTGCCCTCCAGAGATCATCAACCAACGCGACCAATGCCGTCTTGGTGCTGTGGCCGGATCGGAAGCCGGACTGGCACGGGTCTAGATAATCAATTTCCTCCAGGTGTCGCGGAAACTGTTAGGCCACCACACTCTCTACAACCTTCGCTAAAAAGTGAAGGTTGGAGACCGGACGGTAATTATCCAATAATGCTGGGTCCAGGGACGGCTTCTTGAGGAGGGGCCTCACCACCGCCTCTTTCCAGACAGTAGGCAAGGACCCCTCACTCAAAGAGGCATTCACAATATCCTGGAGCCAGCCTCGTGTCGTCTCCCAGGATGCCAGTACAAGCCAGGAGGGACGCGGGTCCAATAAACATGTGGTAGCCTTAAGTCTCTTTGACAACCTGTCCATATCCTCGGTAGTAACAAAGTCAAACTTCTCCAAGGATGGTGTCTCAAGAACAGCCTCGGACAGTCCGACCAGACCACTCTCGATGGAGGGTAACTCATTCCGAATCCGAGTGATTTTATCCTGCAGATAAATCCCAAATTCCTCTGCTTGTCTCTGCAAAGAGGCTTCCCGCGGCCTCTGGTGAAGGAGGGAGCGGGTCACCCCAAACAGGGCGGCAGGGCGGTTATCTGCAGATGCAATAAGGGTGGCGCAATACTCACGTTTGGCCACCCTTATCGCCACTAAGTAAGTCCTAATATGGGTTCTCACTAGTGTTCGGTCGGCTTCGGAGGGAGAGGATCTCCATCTGCTCTCTAGGCGTCTCTTGTGGCGTTTCATCTCCCTCAGCACCTCTGTGAACCAAGGAGCCTGGGTGATTCGTCGTCGCAAGAGATGCCGCAAGGGCGCGACTCAGTCAAAGGCCCCCGCGGCCACACTAAGCCATGCGGCCACTAGGTCCTCAGTCGAGTCGCGGGGCAAGGCCACAGGAATTGGCCCAAGCTCCCTCTGGAACCTATCCGGGTCCATCAGGAGACTGGGACAGAATCATCTAGGAATGTCAGGCTCCGCCTCCCTGCGGTTAGGTGTGGCGATTGGAAAGTCCAGCCGAAGGAGAGCGTTATCTGTCCATGACAGGGGTGTAATGGCTAGATCCTCTATTCCCAGACCACTACTCCACTGTCCCGAGACAAAATCAAAATTTAGACAAAATCTATTCAGTATACGATGAAGGTCTGGATTATGGTCTATAATCTACCGTTCTGATTCAATGCAATATTGGTAGATATTTGGGGTACTTTTTGAACTTCCAAATCTAGGTCTAAGAGGGAGTGACTGGCCCAAACTTATCCAGCCAGCTTTCATGCTTAAGGAGACTAGACTTTGAGTTTACATATTCTATTAGTCCAGCATGGCCTTCTCTCTCTGTCTCTCCCCCCTTTCTCCCTCCCCCTCTCTCATCTATATACTTCCTTTCTCTATGTTAAACAATGAGTAAATTATGGTTACAATTCGTGTGGAATTGCCTCTTTTAAAAACAAAAATAGCATATGTTGAAATATTGTCACATCCATGTCTTGAGACATCTAGACAAAATGAATTGAGGCTATAAAATTTGTTGAACGGGGATCTATCTATCTATCTATCTATCTATCTATCTATCTATCTATCTATCGATCTATCGATCTATCGATCTATCGATCTATCGATCTATCGATCTATCGATCTATCGATCTATCGATCTATCTATTCTATCTACTTTTGAACCTTTTGAAAAGGGAAGATCATATTTATAAGGAATTTTGATCTTCAATTATACAAGTATCAGAAATGTTTGAAAGAGACCATCTCTGCTCATATGTGTTTTTAATTGCAATTTGTTATATTTTATCTTTTATAAGATTCATGGCAGCTAAAGAACATAAAATCATGTTGCTCTTTTTCCTATGCCATGCATTTATTTTTAAATACTTTAAGAAACTTTATGACATACAGTTGCAGTCAGAATGTGTTTCAAGAAAATAATACGATTAGAGCAAAGATTAAATTAAAATATAAATGTTATATGAATAGGACACATGAATCCATATCTTAGAAATAAAGTATAAGTAAAACCAAAGTAAAACTAGCAGTCCACAAACAAAAATTGTGTGTAAATATATCTGAAAACACGGATATCCTGTATTTTTGTTTACTGATGATACTGTGATTTTAATTATTGCAAATTGGGCACTATCTAATAAAATGAAATTCAATTGTGAAAAAAGTAAGGTTCTACATTTAGGCAAGAAAAACAAAATGCACAGGTACAATATAGGTGGTACCTTGCTCAATAGTAGCAACTGTGAGAGGGATCTTGGAATCCTAGTGGACAACCATTTAAATATGAGCCAGCAGTGTGCAGCAGCTGCCAAAAAAGCCAACACAGTTCTAGGCTGCATAAACAGAGAATAGAATCTAGATCACGTGAAGTGTTAATGCCACTGTATAGTGCCTTGGTAAGGCCACACTTGGAATACTGCATACAGTTTTGGTCGCTACGATGTAGAAAAGACGTGGAGACTCTGGAAAGAGTGCAGAGAAGAGCAACCAAGATGATTAGGGGACTGGAGACTAAAACATATGAAGAACGGTTGAAGGAACTGGGTATGTCTAGTTTGATGAAGAGAAGGACCAGGGGAGACATGATAGCAGTGTTCCGATATCTCAGAGGGTGCCACAAAGAAGAGGGAGTCAAACTATTCTCCAAGGCACCTGGGGTTAGGACAAGAAGCAATGGGTGGAAACTAATCAAGGAGAGAAGCAACTTAGAACTAAGGAGAAATTTCCTGACAGTTAGAACAATTAACCTCTGGAACAGCTTGCCTCCAGAAGTTGTGAATGCCCCAACCCTGGAAGTCTTTAAAAAGATGTTAGATAGCCATTTGTCTGAAATAGTATAAGGTTCTTGCCCACGCAGGGGGTTGGACTAGAAGACCTACAAGGTCCCTTCCAACTCTGCTATTGTATTGTATTGTAAATCACTTTGGTGATTAAGAACAAGGTGCAATTTTCATATAAAGACCTCCTTCTGAAAAAAAGCTTAGTGTCACCTGACTCCTTATCTTCCTTGAGAAATTTTTTCAAACTTAAGGTTTAGCCATGGATGCTGGACTCTCATGGGAACCCATTATGGTCTCTCCGAAAGTTCAAGCACCAGAGAAAGGTCTTTGAGGTACCCATTTCACTGAAAATTTACTTTCTCTTAGAGACCAAATATTGCTACTTTCACATATATGCAAAGTACTAGCTTAGGAGATAATTTCAGGACCCTTGTCACTAATACAATTGCACATTCATTGGGCTGTAAAATTATCCCATCATTGGTACACATGAGCTTTGGTTTGCAAATAGAGTTTTCTTCAGATATAAATCTGGCGTATTTTCATTTAAATTAAATTCTGTATGTTTTATAAACCGAAACTAGAAATCATATACTCTAATATGAAGTTTGATTGACATCTTACTTCTGCTGGGTATTCAATTTACATTTGAATGCTTTAAGATTAGCTATTCTTAAAACAATAGCAGAATACAGAAAATATGTGTATGTTTATTAATGCATAGCACTAGCCTGAAATGTGTAGTTTTAGAAATATCAGGGAAGTGTTTCAAACCACTGGCATAATTCTCCAATGTTTATAAATAATACATGGTGAAGTGTGCCTGCACATGAAGATCAAGCTACATAACATATGATTTTATGCCTATAATTAAAAGAATTGGCAAGGGAAAGTAATTACGCCTTTTGTTAGGCTGGGGGTTATTTGTGGGTCATACAAACCACTAAACGTTTCATACACATAAGTGCTAGAAACATAATCCCACCTCCCACAGATGTATTTTTTATTTCCTATTACCATCAGTTTAGCTTAAGTCGGCATCAAATATATCAAAGTAGTATCTTTGAGGCAATTGATTCATTTCATTCTTCAGGAAAGTCGTTCTAATGAGGTTCTTCCTGTATCATTTAAGTATGCCCTGTTCATTCTGTAGAAATGGAATAGAGGCTAAGATAATAACATAACAGAGCAGGATGGGAGACATGGTTGCCACAGTCTGCTGTTAAGAAAATTCTATTAGAAAGGCAAATTCTAATTCAGACACTTATTTATAAATTGCTTAGGCTTTGGGACCTCAATGTCATTGGTGAATGCAGTGTGGAGATGTAATGGTATGTGAGAATGACCTTGAGAGACAAGGTGAAGGTATGCTGGCTAGTAAACACTCAGATATGAGGGAGCATAGCCCAGAGCGCATAGGTAGCAGAGCAAGAAGCTCAGGAGGAAACTTTCCTAAGTTATCAGACTGTAAAGGTGACAGTGGGAGATTTGGACTTTCAGACTTGCAACATTCTGTTAATTTAACTTTTCTGCCTACATTTCTAGTTTGGTCTTTGGTACGGCTGACAGAAAAGGAAGGAAGGAAGGAAGGAAGGAAGGAAGGAAGGAAGGAAGGACTGTAATATGTAATGTACTTAACTTTTATGAATAATAGGATATTTTGGTATCTGAATGTGTTACTGGTGTGACCATGGCATACCATAAATCTCTTTTATGTTAGCAGTTCATCCTGTAGGAAGTACCAAAATAATTGTGCATTTGCAAGGAATTAGTTAAGTAAATGTAGTGGAGGAGAAAAAGAGCATTTTCCCCTTTTCAGCTGATCTTGTCACTTAGTTTTCAGAGAAAACAGGATTTTTACTTATCAGTCATGTCCTTGGCTTTTCTGAATGGGATTTTTTCTGCATTGACAGTATTGCATTGAACAAATCTGAGCAGCAATTACTTCCGCTTTTTTTGGTAACCATGTCAAACTGGATCAGTTTGCTGCCAGGTTATCTGACAGCATCATTAAGCAATTTCTTGATTAATCAATATGGCCTATTGTTTCTCAGGTTTTTTTAGTCAACTGGATTCAGTCAATATATTCAATCTAAAGACAGACCCCATATAAACTGATATAGGACTTGTATAACACTTGCACTAGGATAATTCATATAAAGATTGATGAAAAGTTGCCATTACAATTTAATTTTACAATTTAGTTGTAGCACTCTTGCATTGCTTGGGATTACACAAATTGAAATAGGATCCCGAAAATCTTTACAAGAAAGAAAAAACTACATCTGTCAATGCTGCTAAGATGCAAGTTCAGGGATAGCTCTGACCAGGGGTGTGTTCCTACACGAACCAGTACTGGTTCGCTCTCATGCGCACTCGCCACCCATTGCTTTCACATGCGCAGTTCGCTGTAAATGGTTGTGCGCATGCGTGAAGACCATTAAAAGCTAATAAACAAGATGCCAGAAATGTCAACAGAGATTGGGGAACTGGTTCAGGGGCATGACCAATTTGGGTTGCTGCTGGCTCTGACACCTCCTACTGCCCAAATTTCTTGGATAAGGAAAAGTAAGTGCTATATGGGATCCTAAATTTTGTTCAAAAGAAGTATACCAAAACTCAGACCAACCTAATGATTAAAACAAAATGCATTACTTGTAGAAAATCTTGTGAAGTTCCCAGAAGATGACGTAATTAATTTATGAGCCTCGAAACAAAGTTCAAAAGAAATCCAATCATTTATTAGGATCAACATTCTGGCATGGACTCCTGTGGAGCCAAAACTGAAAATCATTTAACGGTGTCTGAACTTTACCCCTGTGTCCCCTCCCCTCTGCCTAAGTCATTAATCACATTAGCCAACAAGAGGCAGAAGTAGGGTCTCGGCATGCACATTCACAGGACAGCTTTGAAATTCCACCCTGACCACAGGTATGCATGGAATTCTCCTCTTTTCTCTATGGCAGCTTGATAGTAGTCATGGAGATGCTTTACAAGCTGACAAATCTTTTGTCTGGTCCATTATATGCAGGTATGCTTCAAATTTGTCCATTATCATATCTAAATAAATTGAGTGATTCTTATCAGTGGAGAAAAATTGGATGCTTACTGTATATTTCATAATAAGGAACATGTTATGTATTTTCTATATAAAAATGACAATAGTTGTCTTTTATCACAAAATCTACAAAATAATTTATAAAATTTATTTATCTGCATATCCACTCATGTACTGTGCATACTTTAGGGCAGGGGTCCCCAACCTTTGCAACTTAAAGTCTGAAGGACTTCAGCTCCCAGACTTCTCCAGCCAGCTTTGCTGGCTGGAGAAGTCTGGGAACTGAAGTCCTTCAGACTTAAAGTTGCAAAGGTTGGGGACCCCTGCTTTAGGGTTTCTTTAACCAACTGCCCTTTCTATGTCTGTATATGATTGCCGTTATCATAAGAGTCTGGATATTTGACCATTAAGTATTAGGATTATTGATAACAGAATTAGTGGCTAGCTTGACCATCATAGTCCCAAAACACTTTTTAAGAGTGAAAATATATAAGGACTCTCTTCCATTAGGCAAAATCTGGAGCTTTGAAATCTTTGAAATCTTTTAAAAGTTCTAAATGAAATATGCATTAATTTAAACAAATCAAATAAGTATTTTTCCCCTTTGAACTGTGAGATTGTTCTAATTGAAAAGAGGAAATAGCTATGTAAAAGAAAAATGGTCTGCCAAATAAATTAAGAAATGATTGATTAGAGGACTGATTTCTATAGTGGTGGCAGCCAAGAGATAAGAGGAAACCTTTTATTAAAGTTTAATTCAGTCATAGACAGAGAAATAGCTGCTTTATATCATAAACTGGAAGATCTTTGTTGATTGCAATCTATATTTAGTTTATAGAATCCATGTATAATTAAATATATCACATAGGTGTATATGTGCTTTTACATATTAAAGATTTGAGAATACAAGAAGCCATAGTTTCCAGTTTTATTGAGTGCTTTTAAAATGTGCTGGAAAGGATATGTTTGTCGGTCTTGAATAACTGCAACCAGTTGCTTTTGGAATAGATTGGAGATTCAGTTGGATAATGACAATGATTTATGTGAACCTTTAATTTTAGATATTTTAAATATTATTAGTATATGTGTGGGGGAGGGGAAGAGAGGAGATAAATAAGTGGGAGATATAAACATTAACTTTTCAGAATGACTGGTTGTTGTGTGAAACCTGTTGGCTTTTTATCCACATTTCAAAATAGGATCCCTTTGTAAATAGGAAAGATGACTCAGAAAATGCAGATCAGGTGTGCTCAGGCCATCTAACTCAGGCATCAGTCTTCTTCCACAGGATGTCCTCCAGCTGTGCTGGAATGGATCTACTAGGATTTTATGCCAGCACAGCTGTGGGCAATTATACTCTAAACACATCTGTAGATCTTCAATTTGGAAATACACATATCAGGAAAAAATAAGATCCTTGCCTAGTTTAGAGGACTAGAATAACTAATGGCTTTATATGAAATAGTTTAGCATTGCATGAATATTCTTATTATTTTTATAATTGGTTCATTTTTTGGAAACATTCATAAACAGAGAGCTGTAGAATATTTTGCCTATCCCACAATTCACCATTGGTAAGAGGAAAGGCATTTATATATTAAATTTATAAGGCGTCTTTATCTCATAACAATTTTGGTCAGCATACAATAATAAAAGCATTAGTAAAGAAGATGTAAGTACCCTCCCCCAAAACACATCTGGAAGAAGAAAAAATCCATTCATTCAGAAAACAACACAGTTATGAATCTATCTCCAAGTTTTAATTTAAACATGGCCAGTGTGAGGGCCAGACAGAAATAAAAATAATCACAGCTTAACCTACTCTCAATGTGTCAATATCAGTATCAATGTGACTACTGTACATGTTTAAGGCTCATGTTTAATTTTGTGGCAAAAAGCAATACAAGAAAGAAATATTAGTGCTGCTCATTGTTAGCAAAATAATCTGCTAGAGTAGGGGTGTCAAACTTGCCATGTCACGTTGCTGTCACGTGATTTATTGTGACATTTTTCCCTTCGTGGAGCTGGGGAGGGCATGGCCTGTGCATGATGCATCTGGCCCGTGGGCTGCCAGTTTGACACCCCTGTGCTATAGTGAGAAGCAAGCCCAAGGGAGGTGCTATTATGTGTGTGCAAGTTAGAGGCATGTTTCTGGTTGTTTTTTTGAGCAAGAATGGCAAACAAGGCAAATATGCAGGTAGACATTGGAACCGATGCTGCAGCTGTAGCCTAGATGGCTATTTGCTTTTGTTGCTGTTCATTTTTGCAGTAATTTTGCAGTTCAGCAGCTGTGACTAAGTCACACATGACTATCCCTGGCAAGCCTTAGCAGGACTAGATCAGATTGTATTGGGTGGGAAGGAGAAAAAATTGAAGTAGAAACCGGTTGGCTTATGCAGCACCTGCGTATGTAGGAGTAAGTAGTTTTTATTAGTCACAGACCAACGTTACAGATAAGAAGCATTAAAGTAAAATTTAAAAAGACAAGATAACATTTAACAATTGGTGGTAGATTATCAGTGGGCAGTCACAGTCTGCCTAATTTTGCAGGCAGTATAACAAAATTTATTTACATCCGAACAATCCAATAACAATTGGATTGTCATACAAAAAGATTGGTGTTTCCTGGATATTTTATCAGGTGACATGTTATGAAACGGGTCCCTGAGTCCTTATAGATACAGGCCTGTCAAACTGGTGACCCTCTGGGTGGATACATCACCTGCAGGCCAGAGGAGGTATTCAGTCAGTTCTGACTGGTTCTGGCGCCTCCCAAGTCCCAGCTGATCAGCTGGGTCTTCTGTTGTCCTGCACAGGAGAACGGAGCTGGAAAGCAGGTTAATGGGCTGGGGAGGGATGGGGGATTTTATAGTATCCTTGCCCTGGAATGGGGTGGAAATGGAGATTTTACAGTATCTTTGCCCTGGAGTGGGGAGGGAATGGGGATTTTGCACTATTTTTCCCCTGCCAGGCCCACCAAGCCACACCCACCAGGCCACGCCAAGCCCACAGAACCGGTAGTCAAAATTTTTGAATCCCACCACTGGTGCAGGGCACACCCACCCTGGCTCTGCAAAGGAAAAAAAAACATCATGAAACATCACAATCCAGCCCATGATGCGACTGAGGTAAAAGGTACAATATAGTATGATGTCAGCTGTAGTTTTGATGTCAATAAAGGAGAATATTTGTACCTTTGAGTTGAAATGAGGGGTCCTTGGACATTTCATTATCCAAACTAGATAACAACATCAGTGCTAGTGATGATGCAGCAGAAAAACAGCCAAGCTCAGACAGCACCAAGAACCCTTGTAGTTTCAGTGACCCCTTGTCCACTGTGGCACAGTCCCAGCTCATATGGGATTTTCTTACATTGGCTCTCCAAGACTGCTGGGCCACATGCATTGCTGTGTGCTAAAATTAATGCCTTTTGGAGTTTGGGGACAGTTATACGGTGTAAATGTCTCACTGCTTTGAAAAGCAGTTTGACAGCTCAAGGAGCCAAACTCCTCTTTTATGGAGAAGTAAATGTGGACCTTTTAGAGGAAGAGATATTGTATTTGAAGTCCCCCAATAAAATGATACAATTTCTAGGAAGTGGGGTTTAGGATGACATAACCCCCTCCCCTTTCTAGATAAATATTGCACATATCTGAAGTGGAAGAAGAAAATAGTCATAGGTTCCTATTCTGTCCCACAGACTTAATCACCCCACACACAGAGAGACTTGGCTGCTTGCTACTTGCTTACTCACAAGATAAGACTTTGGCTAAGAGCCCAGATAAGTCCAAACACGACAAGAAGGCTGATGTTTCTGAAAGACTAGTTTAATCCGTTGCTTCCTGCAAATGTCCTCTCCTCACGTCTCACCTATAAGCTCTCTTTGGAGGTGACACTCAGCAACCACCTGGTTCTAATCAGGGCTTATGAGCTTGCCTCTTACTTAACTGTTGCCTCCGTTTCTCAGCCCTGTGTAATCTAGCATCAGGAACAAACTGCCCCTGATCCTCCCCACTGCTCCATGACTCAGGCGCCTCCTGGTGGCCAACCAGACTCTCTGTGTCTTGCACTGCCTCTGAAACTTGCCCAAGGTCTTCTTCATCCTCCAGGGCAGACTCATAGGACTCTTCACTAGAAGAGTCTGTCAGCAGCTCATCTGGAGCTGGCTGGGCCACAACAGGTTCCATAGTTAAAAATCATTGAAAGGAAAATTGTGGGTCAACTAGAATGAGAGGCAAACATATGATGCTAACATTTAGAGAAATAAAGAAGTGAAGAAAGTGACCTAAAGGGAAGGAAGCTGGGGACTTTACAATCCTCCATCTCAGCAAGTAGGCAGCAAAATGTCTAATTAAAGGCACATCTCTGCCAAAATTTACTGCAGTCAATCCAGAGTTACTTGTTACTGTTAAACAAAGCTGTCAGAAGCAAAACAAGTGCAACAAGAGGAAATCCCTTCAGCATTATGTGGACAATCTACGTG
Organism: Rhabdophis nuchalis; assembly: GCA_039707465.1. NCBI lineage: Eukaryota > Metazoa > Chordata > Lepidosauria > Squamata > Natricidae > Rhabdophis > Rhabdophis nuchalis. The sequence goes on along the minus strand of CM077648.1, from coordinate 91,392,890 downwards.
ATGAATTTATATCCTGTAAATAGTGAAAATCCAAGTAGTTCACAGAAGAGGCCAATTTGGCAGAAACATTTCTAGGAATGTTAAAAGCCTTAATGAAAGCCATCTGCAAAGCAACTAGCTGGAAATGCTAGAACAGAAAATAATATTTACATCTGAATCCCTAGACTGTGGGAAGTAAAAGAGGTGGGCAATTCAATCAAAACTTTTAACAGAATCCTAAATGCTTGATTCTCCCGGGACAGAATTAATTCAGAAATAATCTCTTTTGGGTAGTAATGCTTCTTAGATTATGGCTTCTGTTAAAGGTACTGCTTTAATGTGCTGACTTTACCAAAGAAAATGGAAAACAAAAATTAAAACTTGAATTTGGCTCATTTTTGGAATATGGACCAGCAAACAGACACAAAAGAGACTATTGTGATTTAGAATTAACAGGCTCAATATTTTCTCAAGATTCTGTTTTAATTCAAGGCTAAAACTAAATACATCTAAAGAGTCTTTACTTTTACTATTTTCTAAAAAACCCATACTTTTAAAACAATGTGCTGCTTTTTAATTCTTTTTTGAAAAAAAATCAAACTTTCTTCTACAAAGTGGCAAAATCTGCCCTACATTTTATGCATTCCTACTTTAATTCTATCTCTATGTACATTTTAATTATCAGCCAATTTTGGAGTCAATGTAGCTGAAAACCTCTCCAGATATATGCACGTGTACACACACACACACACACACACACACACACACACACACTGAATGATGGAGAAAGAGATTTTCAGCTAGATTGATTCTCAAATTGACTTACAATTAACATATCTGTATATACAGTATGTACAGTAGTTGTGTGTATATATTTGTATTGTAAGAAATGAAGGAGCCCAGATGAATTAGAACAGGGCTCTCCAACCTTTACAACTTTAAGTCTGAAGGACTTCAGCTTCCAGACTTCTCCAGCCAGCAAAGCTGGCTGGAGAATTCTGGGAGCTGAAGTTCTTCAGACTTAAAGTTGCAAAGGTTGGAGACCCCTGAATTAGAAGGGTTTATGAGGAATTTGGTTGTAATAAAGAGATTTAGATTTAGCCAAACAGATTTCACTATTAGAATGTAAAGCTTAGCTGAAAATAGCACAGCATAAAATTGATCAATGAGAGAGATGGGTGGTCTCTCAAAATGATATATAAATGTTAAATATAGATAAGCAAATGGTCTAACATACATACACAGGTGCAAGAGTGAAGTTCAGGTGCTGTGGAACTACACATCAAAGTGCAAAACCAGCTGCTATACATAACAGGACAATAATAGGTTGCTATGGAAATGCTATGATTATGATTCACGTGTGCAAACGTCCTGTTTTTCACTTCCACTTCCGTAGAAATAGTAAAATGACCAAATGTAGATCAACCAATATGATTGCACCATTTGAAATTTCTTCCGTAAATTTATGTATATAAGCTTGCTTGTTGGTATTTTTAGGGTCTTTCATGTTGCAACATTTTTTAATATTTCATTGCATGACTTTACAGAATCCTAATGAGGTTTTGGAGACTCTTAATCCATATCCTGAAGAATGGACTCAAGCTTTGCCACCCAATTGGCTTCCCCAGAAGTCCCCACAAACATTTGTTTGGTACAACTGTTGTCATATATTGAAGCTATTAATTTAACCTGATACGAATCGGTATGCTGCGAGGGTAGCTATACTGTAAGCATAACAGCAAATGACCAAACATTAATTCCAAGAGGAGTTAATATTGTTCATCTTTATCATTCTCAGACTGTTTGCAGAAACTGAAGAGATTCAGTGTCTACAAAGAACCTCCCCCCCCCTCCCCCCACTAAAGGGACAATGGCAAAACCTTTTATACCGGTGGGATAATTGAAAATTAAAATAAGGTGTGTGTATGTGTGTGTGTTTATAAAATAAGATAGACAGCCCTATTCATTTAGATTGAGAGACTCTGACTGCTCCTGCTGTTCCTGGATTTGTCATATTGTCATTCATTTTGTATAGAAAGTAAACTGGAATAAGAAAATCAACAAAGGAAAGGGAGAAAGAGGGGATAGGAAGATGGAGATCATTGGAATGGATAGAGTATCAGGAAAACAGCATGAAATCAGCCGAGACGGCAGAGAACCTTCTCCCCTAGCACTGCTGATTTAACATTCATGACATAAACAGCTGGTTATCAATAGGGTTCTGAATCCAACTCAGCACTGGCATTATTTATAAAACTGTATATGACATAGCTGTGGGATATAATCAGAAATCGAGCTTTCTAATTGTATCTCGGCTTGCTTAGTCTGACATGGAAGGAGATGCTACTGAGGGCCATCACAATGAAAGTTACACAGAATCTGGGTCAAGAAGAACTCCTAAATGCTCATATTTTAAAATCAATTTTTCCTGGAAGTCCTGGGTTCCAAGGTCCCAAATACATCTTGTATTTTGCACTGCTCTAAAGTTTGTTAAAGGGACACTGTTAAAGGTAACAATGTTCTGTGCGCCTTCAGAGTTTAGCCATGCTGGCCCCATGACCACGGAGATGTCTTTGGACAGCACTGGCTCTTCGGCTTTGAAACGCAGATGAGCACCATCTTTGAAACGCAGATGAGCACCAGTCAGGAGTGATTAGCATATATGTGTGAGGGGAACCTTTACCTTTACTTTAGTCTGTTAATTTTAGAGGCTATAATTAGTAGGAAGTTTATAGTACCTTATTGTTCTCTTTTGTTTATATTTTTGGCAATTTTATTCTGTGTTGTATATTGCCCAAAGTCTATTTCCTAAAACCTGTAAGCAATTTTAACTAATAAATAAATATTTTGGCTTTTGCTCCAAATGCAATATTTGCTGCCTTCCAGTAATCTTTGTTTGCTGTCCATATTCTTACATGAGAAGAGACAATACAAAGTCAAGAATGATGGTTTTACCGGTTATTGTGAAGGGAACTGTGAAAGGATAAGAGAGAAAATTGCAATCATAATGAATCTAATTAAAATGAAGATGCCACAGACACAACAGGAAGTCATTTGGGAAAAGAAAAAGATGTGTAGGAGGAGAGGTGAACTGGAAGAGGAAAAGTATTCACGAGGTCATCCCATTGGCAAATTGCCACCCTAAAAAGCAAATGGGTGAGCCTTTGTGAGTCAACGCAGTTTAGATCAGGGGTCTCCAACCTTTGCAACTTTAAGTCTGAAGGACTTCAGCTCCCAGAATTCTCCAGCCAGCTGGCTGGAGAATTCTGGGAGCTGAAGTCCTTCAGACTTAAAGTTGCAAAGGTTGGAGACCTCTGGTTTAGAGGATGGAAGAAGCGAGTGAATTAGACTGAGCCGACATGACTGCCATAGAATGATTCTAACCCAGAGGTGGGTTGCTGCGGGAATAGCCCAGTACGGCCATACCGGTAGTGGCCAGGAGCAGCTAAGAGCGTACCGGTATGGTGGCTCCTTTGGCCCATCTGCCCACCCATGGTCTATAGCTATTTCTATGGCAAATGGCAAAGTGTGCACATGCGCACAGCATGCGGTGGCTGCGCGAGCCCCAACAAGCAGCTGGTTGTTGCAGGGGTGGTGGATTGTGCATGCCTGCGCAGCGCTCATCAGGTGCATGCACAGCGCACGTCCGGCCATGCACGAACAGACCCGATCAGCGTACCGGTAGCGACCATAAGAGAAACCCACCACTGTTCTAATCAATATTTTCCTTTTGTATCCTTTTCAAGAGGCCAAAATTTATATGTATGATGCTAACTTGCATGAATATAAACTCCACATTTGAAAACCATAGCAAAGGATAAAGGTTTATATGTTGCTTTCACTATATGTATACGCCTAACCTGCACTTTATTATAAGAGTGCAGGAAAAAGGAAAAAAAGTATTTCTGCTTGTTTGTTTATTATATATTTGATTAGAGAGGTGCAATTAGCCAAGTTTTCATTCTAATGTTACAATCAGAGATGCAACATTTAATTTGGATGTGTCATTCAAAGGGAAGGAAACCTGATTCAAAATGATTAAACCCGAGATTTTAATAAAGAAATGTCAAAATGCTTCCTCTTTCTTCCCTTCCCCCTGCCCAAAGTTTCAGTCAGGTAAATTCAGGATCTCACAGTAAGGAATTGTTAAAATATTTCCTTTGTACCCCTTTTAAACAGAGGGAATGAAAGTTCAGCACCACGACTTTCACATTGTCCAATAAGGTACCTGTAGTGAAATTGTATGGAGCCAATGTAGAAAATGTACTGCACTAATGTTTAAGAAATATTCAAAATTGTTTAAAAAATAAGGACCTACTAGAACCTGAAGTGTTTGCCACTTCCAATTATTTGCCTTTCTGGGCTGTCGTCTCACTAGCAAAGCTAACCTTTTCTTGCAATGATGCAAAAGAATACTCAGGGGCTAGATCTTGTAAGGTATACTTCATTTCTGTTGGCTTTCTTAGTTACAAAGCTTGGCATGTTTTCTTTAAATTTAGCTGACATATCTTTTTTAGGGAGAATAATAGAGGTAGATACCATATTAGAAGCATCAAGAGTAATGGTTATGGCTTGCTGGATCTAATCTTTGTTAGTGATTTTTGTCTCTACAACTTCATTTGCCAAAGGATGAGATTACCTACACCAGATAAAGAAGGCAGGAAGCAGCACAGTTGCGGTAGGATGACAGACCAAAATAGACTTACTTCCCCCCTTCCTCCCTACACACAATTTTAATCTGCAGAGTTGCCTTGGCAAAATGGGAAGAGATTGGTAGGCATGGGGCAAGAAATGGTATACCCATCCCTTAATTGATCTGTGGTGGCCAATTGGATCATTATGAGTGGCACAGAAAGAAGTAGTTAGACAGGCAGTATTTAGCAGTGGAAAGCATTCATTTCTAAATTCTAATTCTACTATCAAAATCTTGAGTCCTTGGGAGAATAGGAAAATCATAGCCTGTTGCCAGAAAAACAAATGGTACATTTAGTAATCAAAGTCTCCAAGCCAGGAAGATTCTCTTCTTCAGACTCATGAACTTAACATTACCATCCTTCTCCTCTGGCTAATGTTAGAAAGTGACGAGGATTCTCATCCAGGACTATAGAGATCATGGCAAACATTTTTAATTGGGGCTCAAAACAGATGGGTAAACTAGTAGGATTAATAGCTCCCGGTTAGTAGCCTATCAGAAGTATTTTGTGCTAACTGAAGTTTATTTTTCTTTTTTCTACAAACAAGATGAGCCAGTTACTTGGGGATATCCACCATACATCTCCAACTGAATAAGCCAAGCTGAAAGGTCATTACTACATATTTCACAGATGGAAAAATTGGAACGGAGATCTAATGCTATCAGTTGTGACCTACTTCTGTTTCTTTGGTACTTCTGGGAATATGAACCCTCCAGTTTAAAATGCTTTCATTCTAGGTCTCACTTAACTGGGCATTACATGCCCATTTTTAGAGGTTTGTCTAAAGAATTTGTGGGGCTTATGGCTATTAGAATGTCTTTTGAAGATAAATATTTAAAAATATGCACTTGCAGAGCTGCACTGCAAATATTTTATGGGGGAAAATGAACTCTGGTATAAAAACTGCTTGATAATGGCTCTACATCCATTATTTAAGAAAGATCTAGATTTATCAGGTCTAGGCATGTTTATTGGACCATAGTGTCAACAATCATGAGCTAAGTGCTAGAAGTAAAAATAAATAAATAACTTGTCAACTTGCTTAAAATGATTTTAGCACCAGACAGTTGTCCTGAATCAGGGGCCTTTCAAAAGTGCTGAAATTACAAGTTCTAGGAATATTAGGAAAAGATTAGGTTTCAGAAGGCTGGCTTATGTTGTGGGCATACGCTAATGGATATGTACACTGTCACTCTTTTATTACCTTTCTTCATTATAGCCTGTAATGCATTTGGCAGGAAAGTAAGTCTCTTTAATTGTCCTAGAAGCTTTAGTAGTTGAAAGTTCCAGGCTTCATCACATATTTCAAAATAAATGGAGGCCTTATTAGAGTCACAGCTGGATCACAGCCAATCAATAGCTGAGGAGAAATGTAAGAGGCAATTGGCAATATTAATAGTCCCTAAAATGGTAAAGGTATTATAAATCTGATTCACATACGTTATTTCGGATGGAATCATCTCCAGCAAACTTTTCAACAAAAGAGAAAAATAGCCTGCACCGAATCACGACTTTATTAGCTCATTTCTATGTTATGAGAAAAGGATATTGTACTACTATTTCCAATGAAGATGTAGAAGAAACACAAGCTGTTTTTGCTTAAAGATTTGAACTGTCTCCTTCACTCTCAGAACTTTAGGAAAAGACTTTCCCCTCTGTCAGTGGTGGGATTCAAAATTTTTACTACCGGTTCTGTGGGTGTGGCTTGGTGGGTGTGGCTTAGTAGACATGGCAGGAGAAGGATACTGTAAAATCTCCATTTGCTCCCCACTCCAGGGGAAGGGTACTGCAAAATCCCCATTCCCTCTTGATCAGCTGGGACTCAGGAGGCAGAGAATAGATGGGGGTGGGGGCGGGGCCAGTCAGAGGTGATATTTACGGGTTCCCAGGACTACTCAAAATGTCCGCTATCGCTTCTCCATAACTGATCAGAACCTGCTGAATACCACCTCTGCCTTCTGTTGAGCTTTTATGAAGCTATAAGTTTTCTCTTCCATTTCTTTGAACTATCTAATGGTGCTGATCAAATAAGATGGCTGGGTTGACCATTTCTGCATTTGTTTTAGATTCTTCCCAATAGAGAATGCCCATTCATGAGATCCTTGAAGAATACTGTTGTTGTTGTTGTTGTTTTTACTTTTTTTAGCCCTGTGAGTAGATCCAATCTTCAGTTTAACTAGGAGAGCAAAAATTGAGAAGAAGGGGCTCAGAGGGACAGAGATAGAAAATTAGCAATAACATATTAAAAAGCATTGATGGTAGGAACGAGGAAAGGAAAGATCATCGCTAATTAGAAAAAAATTGAACTGAAGAAAGTTAATTAGTAATGAAACTTCTGACTAAATGATGAGGATTTTGAATACTGGCTTTGTCAGCAATTGAAATTAATTACATGCTCAGGCATGGAGGTGGCGAAGGAGAGATAGCAGGATTAAAACCTGGTTCAAATCTGTTGCCATGGTGACTAGAGATAGTCCTGTGGGTGATTGTGATATAATTTACCCCTTCTATGGATTTTCTTGATTCAAGAAGGGTAGTATGAGTTCAATGTTCTGTAGTTGTTTTTTACTTAATTCCTTTCATTCTTTGACTCTTGATCATTTTTGGTGGAAATGCAGATTTTTTGGGCTGCCACTTAACTCCACAGCTGCTACAGTTTTTCATTGGTTTCCCTCAATGCCATTATCAACAACCTGAAATGTTAACTTCTAACACAGAACTGCTCCCAAAACTCAGAAAGCAGGAATCGCAATAGTATATCAAATGCTAACCAGATTTGGTCAGCTTATATTTGTGGTTTGGCTTCGTACTATGTTGCTCAGTATAATAGCAACAAAATAAGAAATCAGTTAGATTTATACCTATTTAACTCTGTTTTGTTTTTGTCAAGGCTTGTTAAATAAATCTAACACCCCCCCCCCCCCCCAGTGATGAGTACTTCTCTATTGGCAAAGTATGGCTGGGCAGAAGTCCCAAAGAGAAGTGCAATGTGCAAATTCTATACAGAGAGACAGCTGCTGAAATCTGGAGTAACTTGAAAGTATAATTCCCTTCTTACCTTTCTCTTACTAAAAAGTTGAGAGGAAGCTTGGGGGTAGTGGTGGAGAGGGATGTAGCTTTGCAACAGTGCAGATGGTTGCTTGAAAATAGCCCTGGGACAGAAGAAGAGAGTGCTGGAAACTGGGAAGTTTGGAAACTGGTATAAATAGATGCCGCCCCTCCCCCCACAATTCCTTCTACATAGTGAAACTAAATGCCTTCACCATCTCTGCCTCTGTAAAGCAATTGGCTTTCTTAAAAGCACACGCATCCCAACCCTAATCCAAACGCTCAGTCATGCTTATTTATGGGCAACCTTAAAGAACTTCCAACCTGCACTTTTGGTACAATTGAACTGTGCATTCTAGGCTGCTTTTCCCCAACATGCCCATCCTGCCAGCACCCTTTTTTCTCATGGAGAAGAAATTGGTGGAACTTCAAGCTGCTGGACCATATCATGAATCCATTCCTTTCACCGGAGTTCCTGAGATCTTTTTAACCTGCAAGGTTAGACACCTATCCTTTGACATCACAATTTTCTGCCAGAGTTGCAGTTCAAAGAGAGATCTCAGCACTTTGCCGCATACATTTAGAAGCCATCAGTTACGAGATCGGGAAACAAAGACATACGGTATATAGATGATTCCATTATTGAGGTAGATGCTCTCTCTCTCTCTCTCTCTTGCTCTCTCTCACTTTAGAGTTTGTGTGTGTGTGTGTGTGTGTGTGTGTATGGGTGGGTGGGTGGGTGGGTGGGTGGATGGATGGATGGATGGATGGATGGATGGATAGATAGATAGATAGATAGATAGATAGATAGATAGATAGATAGATAGATAGATAGATAGATAGAGGTAGAGATATACACTATATACACCTGCCTTTACTCGCATATGAACTTACAGTAAGTGACATACCATTCCTAATCCATAGGGTTCAATATGACGTCGGTCCACTGCGCACTGTTCTTGAGCTAATCTGAAGGCCACATGAAGTTTGGAGGTCTGTAGCGATTGACACTGCAGAACGTTGGCGACCTCTTTGCACTATGAGCCTCAGCATCCGCTGACCCCACTCCTTCAGTTTACGTAGCCTACCACTTCGTGGCTGAGTTGCTGTCATTCCCAAACCCTTCCACATTCTTATAATACAGCTGACAGTTGACTGTGGAATATTTGGGAGTGAGGAAATTTCACGACTGGATTTGTTGCACAGGTGGCCTCCTATCACAGTTCCATGCTGAGCTCCTGAGAGCGACCCATTCTTTCACAAATGTTTGTACAAACAGGTCTGCATGCCTAGGTACTTGATTTTATACACTTGTGGCCATGGAAGTGATTGGAACATCTGATTGATTATTTGGATGAGTGAGCAAATACTTTTGGCAATATAGTGTATATAGATACAATTTAAATCATCTCAATTTTAATGCTGATTTTCCTATTTTTAACTACAGGTAGTCCTTGAATTATGACCCCAATTGAGCCCAAAATTTATGTAGCTAAGCGAAACATTTGTTAAGTGAGTTTTCCCCATTTTACAACTTTTTTTGCCATAGTTGTTAAGTGAATCATTGCATTTGTTAAGTGAATCTGGCTTCCCTGGTTACTTTGATTGTCAGAAGGTTGTGAATGTGATCAGATGACTTTGGGACACAACAACTGTCATAAATATGAAACAGTGGCCAGCATCTGAATTTTGATCACCTGACTATGAGGATGCTTGCAACGGTCATGTGAAAAACGTTCGTAAGTCACTTTTTTAGTGCCATTGTAACTTTGAACAGTCACTAAATGAACTGTTCAAATTAAATGTTGTAAGTCGAGGACTACCTATACTTACTTTCATATATGTTTTATTCCTTACTGACTATTGTACGCTACTCAGAGTCAGTTCTTGTGAGATAGGCAGTTATATAAATCTGACTAATAAATAAATGCTGACTTTTCAGGACCCTGGAAAGTGTCTTTCACAAATATGATGTGGTGCAGTTATTCCCATTTTTTTCAGACATTTGTTCCTCTGAATGTAGTCAGAGTGATTTCTGTGTAGATAAGTATAGGAACTTAAGCAGCTTTTACATTTTATAGTAATATTAATGTAGCCGTATGAGTACCTTTCATCACTGAGCTTTAAATTCCCTGTTATTATCTTCTGTAAAACCCAGCAATATTGCGAATGATTGTAAATAGTGTCAAGCAAGCTTTGAACCATTTAATGCAAATGAACTGTTAGACTATATTGCCATCAGTAGGCATAAGATATCTTGCCTTTTATTAAATAAAAATGATCATGACAGATAACCTGAACTGGGATATTATCTTAAGCATTCCTTGGAAAAAGGCAGACCAAAGCAGTTTAACTATCAGGTTCTGTCCATGAACAGGATGGTTGTTAGTTTTTTCCAATTCTAGAGAAGAGAACCAGGGTGAGGGGCATCCCAGGTTTGGAAAATCATGAAATAGTTATAGCTGAAAAGGCTCTATTTTGAAGTGCAAAACTGTTGTGGACAAAAATATTGAATAACTAGGCAACGTGTCACCCATCAGGACATCATTTCAGAACCATATCCTTACCTAAACTGAGAAACAGAATGACCACAGGTGGGCAAAAATGAAGTGAGAGCCGGAGTGGCTTCTGATTCTCTGCTGCTTCCCCATTAACATTTCTTGTGGGAATGTGCCATGGAGTGTGAAAAATGACTATCATGTGACCGCAGCTGACTATAACAGTGTGGTGATGCTAAAGTGGCCCCCAACTTTGCCAAATTTCAATCCCAGATTTGGGTCCCAGGTTTTTGATGCATTCTTTAAAGTAGCCCATTTGAGGTATCTTGATTCAAATATTGTTGATGAACTGTTTCACCCAAGTGAAAGTCAAAAACAGACTGGATTTAGTAGTATAGAGATGCATACTCGGGTGCTAAAAACATACAACTTTATAATGTTTCGTAAGTATGTAATTCCTAAATTTTCGTTCTGTGCTCTAGCAAATAACTAGTCAGACAGAGGATCTCTAAGGATCACGGATTCCTGAACTCTCTGTGCAGAAAGGCATAAAGCAGCTCTGCATGGGGTTGTTTCCATGTTGCACTTACAAAGTCTAGAGCAACAAGTTATTTTGTTCTTGCTCTGACAGGTCTCCAGGAATATCTTTTTCAGTGAATAAGAGCCAGTTATTTAAATGGGCAACGTTGGTATAAGCACCTCATTCTTATTAGCAAAGGTTTGTTGAGTGTTCCAAGTTATTTTAGCCCCATTCAGAAGCTGAGGCTCTATGTATAGTAGTCCAATTATATGGTTGATGATTTTGCTAGTCTTCTCTGTTGGATAAAAGTAGTAAAAATAATAAAAATCTGGTTTTCACCAAACAAATTATCAAAGGAATTTCTTATCCTGCTAGTGATATGATAACTCTGCTTGTTTTTTCAATAGAATCAGAGCAATTAATGGAATTGCTTTGTCACAATTATTTGTAATTGTTTCTTTTATGATTTTGGGTTTAAGGTATAAAATCGAAAACACATCTGCTTTAAATCAAGCAAGCAGTGTAAATGTGTATAGAAATTAGGCTATATTCCTTTCCACTTTTTCATTTGCATTTAGTTTAACCTATTTATTATTTCCCTCTGCCATTACCAGTGAATAACAGAGTGTAGGGCAGTGACGGCGAAGCTATGGCACAGGTGCCACAGGTGGCATGCAGAACCATTTCTTAGGGCACGCGAGGCATTGCCCTGTCAGCTTCAGCATGCATGTGTCGGCTGGCCAGCTGATTTAGGCCTTCTTTTGAGGCCATTTTTCGCCCTCTGGAGGCTTCAGGGAAGCTCCTGAAGACTCTGGAGGTGGGGAGGGGAGGCTGTTTTTACCTTTCCCAGGCTTCTAGAAAGCCTCTGGAGCCTGGGGAGGGCGAAAAAAGTGCGCCAAAAGCAGGGGGTCGCACACATAGCATTATGGGTGTGGCATGCCCACGCACGACCCCCCTTGCGCTCCCCCCGCTTTTGGCACGTGAGCCAAAAAAGGTTAGCCATCACTGGTGTAGGGTAGCTTAATTCTTCACCAACATTTCACATTCTAGTAAGAAGTTTTACTTGAGTTTTAATTTGAATAAATGCTGATATAAATGTTCTTGAAATTTTATAGTTTTTTACATGACATACTATTGGGGCTTTTATTCTCATTAGGCTAAATTTAAATATAGAAGCTGCAAAACAAAGATATGAAGGAACTTTCAGCTAATTTAAGGCTACCTGCCTCTGAAGCAGTCATTTAGAAAATCCTCATGGATATAAATCTACATTAAGAATGGCTCAATTTCAGAAAGTAGAAAAGGGCATGGTAGGATGACAGAAGAAACAGGATGGTAAATAGTTTGGTATTTGTGCCTTCTATGCAAAGTGAGGGGAGTTCTGATGAAATACAAAAAAATAAAATAATTTCTTGGATTGCATTTGATTCCTAGTGACTGGGTGGATTCTGAATAATTGGAAGTAGAGGTTGCAAAGTGAACTAACTCATTGGCAGCTAATTGTAAAAAAAGTTTAATTGTCTCCATTGCTAAGTTTGTGCAAATATATTATGCAATAAAGAAAACAATTGCAAGAACTATAAATCCTCATGCTTTTAGGATCTTTACTGAACACCAGCTCAGATTTAAAAAAAACATTTCGTCTTTAAGTGTACATTTAAAATCTATCACTGAAATTATGTCGAACATTTGCCACTGCTGGAAGTAAACTAACAGTTTAGATGGACTAGTGATCTGTTTTTCCAATATAGCCCTGGAAAGCAATTACTACCTCTATTTGCTAGTTTGTGTGAGTGAAAGAGAGTAATTTATCACCCTCTATGAAAACATTACCCTCCAGATTTACAAATTGCAATAAGCCTATCTAGTTGCCATAATGTATTGACTCTATGGTAAAAAAAAAAAAAAGCTTATCATAAGAGAAATGACTTTAACAGAACCAGAGAGATGTTAGAATAGGGCTACCATATATAAGAGGAAGAAATACAGATGACAAAGCAAAGACTCTGAGGTAATATCTCTGGCCATATTTTGTTGAGAGAAACAAAACTTGGCTCTCTTGTACAACTTTTTGTGCTCTATTAAACAAAATATTAAAAACATTCTCATGAGTGATCTTTATCTAGATAATTTGGAGCAAAGTTGACTGAAAATATTGCTGCTCAAAAAAAGGTTAAAGTTTGCCTTTCTATACCCTGTTTTTGGCAGTTTTACAAAACTTGTCAACTTTACACTCAATTTGTAAACTATTGGAAAGCAGTAGGGGAACAAAACTTTATATTCAAAAACCATGTATGATGCACAAAGTTTCATGTTTATCATACCTTTCCTTCCAGAGATATAAAAAGGCAAACTTTAACCTTTTGTTGAGCCTCAATATTTTCTGCCAACTTTGTATGGGGGCAATCAAATGACTATTACTCCACAAGTATTGCATTGGCACACTTTACCAATGTTCATTGGGGACATGTGTGCATGTTCACACAAAATTTCATCCAAAATCGTGATGGTCGAGCAGGGAATTTGACATGGAATTTTTACAGTTTAAAACAGTAAAGCTAGTAAAAAGAAATTAAAAACATCCAGTTCAACTGATCGTCCACTAGGTATTTTGGCAGCCTTCTAATCCCGCCCCCCAGTTTTGTAACTTTTCAGTACCTGTGCAGAAGACTACATGAATGTTCAGTCAATTATCTGGTTTCAGGGCAATCAGAATCACTAGGGAAGCTGATTTAACAAGGAAAGAAATCTAACCTGTCCCAAGTATAAACATCTAGGCAAACTTACAACAAACTGCTTGCGGGTGAATAGCATAAGGAAGAATTTCAAAAGCATTTAGTTCTAGTGTTCCAGAAAAAGTTTGCTGGCTATAGATTTCATGACAAGAATCAACAAGACAGACTTATCTTGCCCCAGAACTTTACCAATTTCCTCTAATATCAGCAGTCTCTGAGCTTACTCTGAGCTTTTGGCTTCCTTTAGCCTGTAGCAGTTAGGTAACGCTGCCAGGACCAGGTAGTTCTTGTAGCGTAATGTTGCCTTCCTCTGCTTTTCTGTCTTTTTAGAGGCTGATATTTTTAGGACTAGGTAAAGAGGTCTCCTGGTTGGAGTCAAGAGTCTGCTGGTCCGAGTAAGAAGTAGGAGAGCTTGTGGCTGGCACAGCATCACTGGCAAGAATGGAAGCATAGACCTGTTTTTGGGAAACCCTCATCTGGTCATCTTCCCCAATTGAGGAGGACTGTTGAGACCTGGGCATGACAACAATTAATGATATTCATTGCTACAGAGTTCGTTGATGACCACTTTAAATATTATTTAAAGGTTGTGAGACATATTAATGAAAAAATAAGTATCATAGTAGCTACTGGTCATATTATTTATAAGCCACCTTCAATAAATTATCAGAAATGATAGGTCTTTAAATTTTAATCCTTGGGGGTTAGTTTATTAAGGTTATTTTCTTTGTGTTTTGCTTATGGACTTTCTAAAGCAATCTTACGAAACTTGGAACCTGGATAGAGCTTTGTTTTGTCCCAGCAATATTTCCCTTATCTATGTTAGATGAACCCTTGCAGAAGTATCTCAATCAGGGATATACAGTATTAGTGCAGAATTCATCAGGAGGGTAAGATGTGATAGTTTTACAAGACTGGTAACCGTGATATTATTTTTGGAAAAAATAAGACAAGCAAATTAATGCAAAAGTATATATTTATATTAGTTGCTCCGAAGGCATTGCTAGCTCTTTTTATATAGTCAACTAAAACAAATGTGAATAAGAAGGATAGTTGTAAGTAAGGATGAGAAGGATAAGTTATAGTGAAAACACATGCTATTTGTTTTCCATGTTACCTGCTATAAATGTTAATAAAAATGAATTCTGCTTATTTAACCTTATTCTGTTGCAGTACATTTAAAGTGATGTATTCAGAATGTAATGATAAAAATATTGTGTCTGTGTGAATGCACTGATGTGCATGGAGTTAGAGGAGATTCTTAAGGATTTATCTCATAGATAAATATTTGTTGAACATTTATACTGGGCCATGTTTTGCATTATTTGTGTCAACATCCTTACTACTATCTTCATGAAAGCGGTGATTTGGTTATTTTAGAGTGGCAGACAAAGTAATTCATATAAACAACTTATTCAATAACAAAATACTTCTCAGATGATACTACTTTAGCCTGTATCTGAAGTATGCAGAATTGAAACCTTTTTCCATGGAATTATTTCTTTTATCTATGAGAATATATTTTGTGCATGATTTTTTTATTCTATCTATGAAGGAATATGCTATCATGTGATTTTCTCACCTGCAGTCTAATAGTACGATCTAAGAGCAATTCTATTACCTCAATTATCTACTGTTTATGCATTGTGTTGCTATGGTTTTATTGCTTACTATTGTACACTCTGACAGTTTTTTTAAAAAACAAAAATTTCCACTCTAGTATACCTGAAGTTTAATTATTCTGTTGGGAAATGAGATTTTTTTCCCTTGACTTTATTTCTTCCTTCTACCTGGTTTGAATGTGTCAGCATGATGGTGATCCTACTGAACTGTGTCACACTTGGAATGTATCAACCCTGTGATGATATGGATTGCCTCTCCAACAGATGTAAAATTTTGCAAGTAAGTAGCTCCCTTTCTATAATGGCAATATGTGACCTTCTGGTTGATATCTTGACATATATTCCATAACTATGTTATGTGAACTAAAGTCATCAGCAAAATCATGTAGAAATAAGGCTCATAGCAAGCCAGCACTTTTTAAATAATCTGTCAAAATGTCAAACTTGCTATTCTAGCTATTCATACATCTGCTTCTGTGTTTCCCCATATAACGTTAGACTATATTATTGGGACTTTGAAAAAGTATTCATTCCCTTTCAGTTTTTCCAAATGTGAATATCTCTGTCAGGTATTTATTAGAGCTTTTTGTGGATCCTGCTGATATATAGAGTATTGAGACAGCAAATAGTACCGAAGTGGGGTGCTTGCTCACTTGTTTCAATAACAAAGCCAAAAGAATTTTCTAAAAAGTTTTCATTAAAAAGTGGCTGATGCTCAATGTTCTAAAAAAGATTATAAAACCATTTCTAAAACTCCATCAACCCACAGTCAGGCATAGGATTTGAAACAAGGTAAATCTTCCCAAGAGCGGATGACCCATCAAAATCAACATAATTGTGATTGATTCCCAGAGACTTCAATAATAAAGACTATGGATATAAAGTACATAAATACATTCAGAAAGTCGCACAGAATTATTGAACAACATATACTGGTCTGCAGGTCTCTATTGCCTTGGCCAAAGTAATTACTTTCATAAGGCCATCATCAGAAAATTACTGGGAGAGTAGCAAGTCCTTCCTCACTAAGAAGAACGTTGATGCTCATTTCAAGTTTGTCAAAAATTACCTGGATAAACTTTCAGATGTCTGGAGGAATATTCTATGGATACTAAAGTCAAAAATGGAATGTTTCCATTTCTGTGGAATACATTTTGTTCAGAACAACTAAACATTGCATTCCACAATAAGAACTTCATTACCATGTACAAAGAGGAGATGGAAATTTACTTGTTGGGGGATATTTTGCTGTCCCATTTCTGCCTATCTTTTAAGTGCATGTGGCTATATGCTTTAGCAAAATTCTAAGTAGGAAAGCTCATGTACAGAGAATGGATTTTTAAAAAATCCAGCATTTTTGGCATGGCCAGGTTGAAGATCGGCATTTTAGAGTCAAATTGCATACAAATGATTTGGCAATACCTAAAGCCAGCAGTTCCTATTTGAAAACCCCTCAAATATTACTGAGCGGAGGTGGCTTGCTATGAACAATAGGGCAACATTCCTGTAAAGCAATGTGAAAGAGATGAGAGATGCTTTTGTTTTTGAAGTAAATGAAACTATCACCAAATCTTTATATTAGCTGTTCACTCAGCTTGATGTTAGGTTCAAACCCAAAGGCAATGCAATGAAATACAAATGAATCTAATCCTTTATTTGCTTATATCTAATGGACAGAAACTTGCCAAACTAAAGCTGTAAACCTCTAACTCAGGGGACCCCAGACCCTGCTCTGTGGGCTGGCACAAGTCTGCAGCATGCCACAAACTGGGCTGCAGAAACAAGCAAAGCCCCACCTGCAGGATGCAAGCAGCACATGAAACCACACCCCCTCCTTTCTATGGAAAAGCCACTCTCCACAGAACTGCTTCCTGGTGCCCAAAAGGCTGGAGACTGCTGTTCTAACTTACTTGAAATATGGTCTCTTATCCTCTTCCTCATCTAGCTTGGGACCCCTCATTCATTGTAACTTCAAACAATCACTGAAAAAGTAGACATTATGCAAGGACTACCTGTAGACTATCTAATACGTTCTAAATAGCAAACGTTGTTGGATTGAATTACAAATATAAAAATAAAAAACAATCAATAAACAATAGATTAAAACAAACAAAAATGTATAAAGATTATGTCAGACATCTAAAAAAAACCAAAGATCTCAGCCTCGTCTATTATTTGTTAAGGGACCAGGTAGACATTTGTAGAAACAGTGTTCAGTGGAAGGATTGGTGGACATACTAAAATCGGCTCCTTTCCCTGTAAGCCATCTGCAACATCTTTGTAGATGGCAATGCCTGCAAAAGGGTCTTCAAACATTATCTTAAACCAGGGGTGTCCAAACTTGGGAACTTTAAGACTTGTGGACTTCAACTTCCAGAATTCCCCAGCCAGCCATGCTGGCTGGGGAATTCTGGATGTTGAAGTCCACAAGTCTTAAAGTTCCCAAGTTTGGACAACCCTGTCTTAAACAATGATTAAGACTATACAGAAAATCCTGCTTATGTATTTCATATGCCTATTCAAAATAATGGTTAAAATTAATTTAAATCTGCATCTTTTTCTTTATGGACATTTTAGGTGTTTGATGACTTCATTTTTATCTTCTTTGCTATGGAAATGGTGCTGAAGATGGTGGCCCTGGGGATATTTGGCAAGAAATGCTACCTTGGAGATACCTGGAACCGCCTGGATTTCTTCATTGTTATGGCTGGGTAGGTGTTTTCTTTCTTTCTTTTTTACCTTATAGAAATACACTAATAGACTAAAAGATATAGAATTGGGCACTGTCTCTAAACATAATTTGAACATAACTGTAACGATGATTCAATTCTGTCATGTTAAAAATTAAAAAGTGAATTGAAAGCATGTCCCCATACAATGAAGGGTCAAAAGGACTGCTAAGAAAATTGGATACAAATGAAAAAGTTTATCAGCATATATAGTCTTTCAGCCACTCATTTTGTACTCATCTGTTGGGAAGTTAATGCCCTTCCATACATTACTTGGGAAGGACAGACATTAAAGGCTGGTAAATACCAATGAAAATTGGCTGTGGGAGGTTGAATTGCTATGTTTCTCTAAGTGAAAAAAAACCCTTGGAAACATCGTATAGCTTTAGAATCCCATATATTATATAAGTCCCCTTTGGGCATAATATGGGTACCGTATTTTTCGGAGTATAAGACGCACCGGAGTATAAGACGCACCCAGGTTTTGAAGAGACAATTTTTTTTAAAAAGTAGGTAGGTAGATAGAGGGATAGAGAGGGAGAGAAAGAGAGAGAAATACAGTAGGTAGGTAGGGAGAGAGAGAGCATAGATAGGTAGGTATATAGATAGATAGAGGGGGGAGATAGAGGAATACAGTAGGTAGGGAGGAAGAGAGAGAGTGTAGATAGGTAGAGGGATAGAGAGAGAGAGAAATAGAGAGAGAGAGAAAGAGAGAGAGAGAGAGAGAAATACAGTAGATAGGTAGGGAGACAGAGAGAATAGATAGGTATGTATATAGAGGGGGAGAGAAATACAGTAGATAGGTAGGAGGAGAGAGAGTGTAGATAGGTAGGTAGAGGGATAGAGAGAGAGAAATAGAGAGAGAGAGAGAAATACAATAGATAGGTAGGGAGCGAGAGAGTAGGTAGGTAGATAGATGTTTCCAGGTGTATTTACCCATGTGCTGGAGAAGGAAATCACTGACCACCTTTGGAACAAATCTTTGTTTCTGCAGGCACAGTACTTGAGCAATGTAATTCTCATAGCCTTGGGGGGGGGTCTTGCAGAGTGCTCCGGGGGGGGTAAAAATGAGCAAAAAACCAGCACATTTATCGCAAAAACGGGCCGTTTTGGGGTCAAAAAAATTGCATGCATAGCCTTATGGAGGCTTATAGAGTGCTGCTGGACGCTGGGGGGGGCAAAAACGCCCTGTTTTTTGCTCATTTCTGCCCTCCCCAGCCCCCAGGAGCTCTCTGGAAGCTTCCATAAGGGTATGCGCGTGGCCATTTTGGTGAAGGGGCAGGGTTTCAGGAGGCAATAAAATGCTGTATTCGATGTATAAGACGCACCCAGATTTTCAGCCTCTTTTTAGAGGAAAAAAGGTGCGTCTTATACTCCGAAAAATATGGTACTTATTAGAATCCCCTGCTCTGTCCATGAAATTTAATTAAAATGTCCTAGTGAGTAGCTATTGAGTTTCTATTTTAATACTTTCACAGAAATAATGTCTACAATTTCCCTAATTGATTAGTATCCTATTTTACCATTATGAATTCCCCCCCCTCCAACTAATATTCAGCTAAAATACTTTCCTGAAACTTTACCAGATTGTGTCTTGCACTCTGAAACAATGAACAGGTAATGAGCCCATTCTCTTTGTGTTATGAGCTGCTAGGAAGCTAATTTAAGTATTGCTAGTGAATAGCTTTATCCAAGGGTTTACAAAGGTTGTTTTCCAGGCTGAATCTTGTGATGCTGCATTGACCAACTGGATGGTTCTTAGCCATTGTACAACGCTTCCCTATTCCCTATAAATCATTTAAATAATATAATAGTAACAATAGAAGGCAACAATCATATAGTCAGAATTCCAAAGAAAAAATAGTTGGATGTTACCATCTGAAATAATATCTTAAGATTTCAAACATGTTTGGATGACATTGCAAAAATGCAGGTTTAAGGAAGATTATCTAATCTTCTGTTAGAATGTAGTTAGGCAGGCCCTTCTTGCTCCTTTGCATTTGTTCTATCTCTCAGGCAATAGCCTCACAATTTTATAAACTTCTGAGTACAAGTGAAAGATACTTTTTGGGAGTGTTGCTTTTCCATTTTATTCTTCCCATGATATAATCCGACTCTACCCAGAAAATCATAGACTTATCTGCTGGTTCAATCCATCTTCCCAATAACCACTTGCTTCAGTAAAAAGCACTGACTAAAGTTTTCCCCATAATATCACTGTATTAAAGCCTGATAGTGTAGGGCAGGGGTCTCCAACCTTTGCAACTTTAAGTCTGAAGGACTTCAGCTCCCAGAATTCTCCAGCCAGCAAAGCTGGCTGGAGAAGTCTGGGAGCTGAAGTCCTTCAGACTTAAAGTTGCAAAGGTTGGAGACCCCTGGTGTAGGGTATTAATGTGTATTGAAGATGATTGAAGTGACACTATTGTGTGATGTCAAAAAATACTGTATGATGCAATTACTTGCATCTTAAATCTGTGTTTGTCTTTTTTCCACATCTATTCCCATTGCTGACCTATATTCAAGCTTGTGATCAACTACAGATTCTTTTTTTTACATATGCCTTTATATAGCAATTATCCCCTTGTGCATTTGATTTCTTCTCCTAAGTGAAGAGCTCTGTATCTGCCTCCACATAAACTTCCATTTTTCTTTTGAGCCCACTTTCTGAACCTTTAAAAATAATTTTGATTTTGATTTTTGTCTCTCAGTACATATTAATAACCACCCAATGTCATTCTGATCATCAGCAAATCTGATAAGTAGATGGTACAAAGCATAGAAACAGAATGGAGTTTTCATGATCTGTTCAGTGCTGTTTCATTTTACAGAGCTTGGGTGTTTAAGGGCATCTTTTTTTATTAAAAGCAAAAGCATTGTGATTCTGTCTTTACTTTCCGATGGCCCATCTAAGCACACCTCAGGGACAAGGTGACATTTAAGTGCTTTAACAGCCAAGTTGCTGTATTAAAGCTGCAGTAGTCACTTCCTCCGTCCCTCTGCAATCTGAGTGAAGGGCACATAGGGATTTGCACTGTCACAGTTTATGCATGTAGTCAAAATTTTACAGAATGGTGTCATTATACACTGGACATTTGCCGCGCCAATTCTTTTTCTCGGTAAATAATCATTTATCATTTGCATCTGGAATTTACAACTAGCAATGGATTTTATCTGGAATGTACAAGTAACAATGGGTTCAAGCTTAATTAAGTAGGAAACAGCTCTATAAAGTGGTATTTTCTACAGCAAAGAATAGTAATACAATTTCTTTGTGTTCATTCCATTAAGTCAGCAAAGACACTTGGCTTGTTTTAGACCAGTGAAAATCCTTTATTGCCATCTATATGTTTTTATTGTTGTCATTGTTTAATGCAGCTGGAATGCTTACTGCTGGCCAAATTTAAATGTCATACAGTCTAATTAATTATCTTGTGCAAATGAGAAACTTCTTTTCCCTTTGAAAAATGTGCCAGACCTAACTTTGAATCCTGTCATGTGTTATGTCAATGTATATTTCCATCAGATTAGGCAATAGAAAAATTCCTCAGTTATAAAAATGGGTATAAAGGGGTATCCTGTCTTCCTTTCACCACAGAACACCCGTAACTCCAAAATAAGGAACTCCATTTCTATTGATCATTCAAATCTAGGAGAATCTCATAAAATTCATATGTATTTGTGGGGGAGGGGGATTGGAAAAAATCTATAGCTCAAATGCAAGCTGAGAGAAAAGGCTTACAATTGTCAGATTTATTTGTTGATTTTCTGGGGGAATATTATTACTGTTGTAACAATGTAGTATGTTGCCCTTCGAAACATAGTTTATAACACAATAGATTTACTGAGGAAGTTACTCAAAAGACAACTATCATGTGGTATTCTCAGTGTAACATTCAAAGTAAAATTTATATATTTTTTAAAATGTTCAGAATCAAGTTCAGTATTTTTGACAATTGCCAAAGTAAATGAATAGGTATGGGCACACTAATACTTGACCCATATTCCAGAACACAACTTGTTTCTTATGCCAGTTGGAATATGAAAGTTTATACTCTATTAATTGCAAAAAAAGCCAAAACCCATAAGGAAGCAAAGAATATAGAAATGCTTGTTGTTCAATGCACTCCTCTGGTGAATTAGCAGTAAAGGTCTATAGATTTTAAATGTATTTTAATGGGTTTCTAATTATTTTTAGCACGGGATATTGTTTAATTGTGTTTTAAAGTATGTATTTTTGTATTTATTGTTTATATTGTTTTTAGTTTCTCCTGTGCACCGCCCCGGGTCCCTGTGGGGAGAGGGAGCGGTTAATAAATTCGAATTTATTATTATTATTATTATTATTAATCTCTTTTGCCGCTCTATAGATTTCATTCCCTTCTCTTTGTCTCGTCTCTCTGGTTCTTAATTCCAACATTAATTCATTGGGGAGCGGGGGTTGTCCTAATTTTACTTAGCACCAAAACTTCTGGAATGTATTAGGCTTAGTAAAGGTTTTATCAAAAGTTGTGATTCATATAAATTACTTAGAGGACAAATCAAACTCATTGGCTGAGTTTAACAAACTGATAACACTTTGTAAATCCCTCCCAGATGCCCAACATTTGTTCTATCCAAACCTATATTGAACTAGGATAAAAATCCTCCCTTCTCCTGTATTGTGTGGAAGGAAGCATTGAATCCAGGTTTAATAGAAATTTGATAGAACGAAGTGTGGCAGAAGAGTAAGTTGTGTGCCACTGATTTAGCAAAGTACCTAAAAATTGCTGATAGGTGCCAGTAGGAGGCAGAATACAGTTGAAAAGGAGAGGTTTTCTAGTGTTTTCTAGGTTGGGTCTCTCTTTGATAATCTTTCATCTGTTACTTCTTGTCCTGCCCTCAGGTGTTTGAAGAATAGGTCAACCCCCTCTTTTCTGTGACTCTACACTCTTTATAGAATCTCATGCAACTTTTTTATATTGTGGTGACCAAAACTGGACACAGTCGACAAGCACGGGAAATCAAGAGCCAAGGCAGTTCAAATTAATACAGGTTCATTACATGCTAACACTCTCTCTCTACAAGAATCTGAACTACAGTTTAGGGAAATTGGTGTTAGATAAGGATCAACAGAATTCAAAGTGGGCTGGACTTAAATGTGGATCCAGCCAGTAGTTGTCCAGCCTGAAGGAACTCAAAACTGATGATGTGCTTGACACCTCTCTCTGGCTCAGCATGATTATCTCCTATAACAATATTCCAAATGTGGCCTTACCAGCACAATATAAAATGGTACTAACATTTCTATCCCTCTGTTGATACAGCCTAGGATTGCACTGGCTTTTTTGGCAACTGCCACACACTGCTGGCTTATATTTAAGCGGTTGTCCAGTAGGACACCTAGATCCCTTTTGCAGTTACTGCTGTTGAGCCAGATACTGTTTAGCCA
Source organism: Rhabdophis nuchalis (assembly GCA_039707465.1). NCBI lineage: Eukaryota > Metazoa > Chordata > Lepidosauria > Squamata > Natricidae > Rhabdophis > Rhabdophis nuchalis. The sequence continues at coordinate 91,369,637 of CM077648.1, read as the reverse complement.
GGTTGAAGTAGCTTTCCAACCAATGAGACAATGAGCTTTTCAAAACAATAACTGATACCAGCTTGAGCTCTGATTTTGCTGAACCATTGCAGATCTGGCAAAACCCTGATTCAAGGCTCCAAATGAGTGAGAACAGAGAGCTGGAGCTGATTCAGAGTGGCCCAACATGTTTGGATGAAGGAGCTTTATATCTGTTTGTCTATCTGTCTTCTCTCCCCATTTAGGAATTAGTTCATAAGTAAAAGTTACAGTTCAAGAATAAAAACAGTTGCATTTGATTGATGTATTGGAAATGCACTTACCCCAAAGAACATTCATAAAAGCAAAGTCCAATAGAAATGTAATGAGCTATAAATACTGTGAAATGAACAAATACTCTCTTTTCAATGGGAAATGGAGTATCAATTGGAAATACTGTCAGAGTTTGGCAATCTTTTGAGGTTCCTTGAGTGAATCAGATATCATAGAAATTTCTCTCAAGATTAGTCTGATCCTATGGAAAAGGGCCACCTCATCTCCACCCCCAAGTTATTACTGCATTGTTCTCTTTGCATAGGCAATTTTTGAGAAGCTGCAAAAGTGCAACTTAAGTCCCTAACCTCTTTGAGAGCTGCAGTAGGATATCTAACAATGCACTGACATTTCTAAAACATTTCTATGGACATTTTTTTGGACTTTTGTCCCACTGAGATGAGGTTTCAGAGTGGGAATGGGAATGAGAAGTCTCAGGGACAGCAAAAAGCTCTAACAAAATATTATGCTAAAGCTTTCCCCATGATTCAAAAACCTGCATCTTTCTTTGATTATAATGTCTGTTCTAGTGGGAAAATGAAGAAAAAAAGGAAAATAGTAATTTGTACAGTCCCAGATATTATAGTCCCCAATTCTGGCTTTATAAGATAAAGTAGGCTATAAATCATCAATAAAATGACATTGGTGCAGATACAATAGTAGGCACAACTATTTTGTTTACTCAAGTATATTTCTTCCCTCGTCTCCCCCTATTTGCAAATTCCAAGAGTTACAATTTTCCTTAAGTAAATTCCACCATCTGCTTCTTGCCCTCTTCACCTTCACTTCCCAGGCAATTTAGCTGTTTCTGGAGGAAGACTCCACTGTCACTAAAAATGCACAGTTGCCATAGCAATGAGAATTGTCATCACTATATCTTTATTCCCTCCTCTCCTTCTCAGATTAAGGAGTGACTTTTAAAATAAAAGGCCACAAATCAATATTTTTCTTCTTTGCTATCTCCCTTAAGAAATCAGACACTTCCCAAAACAAAAGCATATCTTTTGCTGGGCTAAATAAAACATTGAAGCACACAAAGAAGCAATAACTTTTCTCAGCTGAATTCCTATTTCTTTACCATCTCTCAAGCTAGATCAAACAGCTGGTGACCAGGTGGCTAGTATTTAGTGGCTGCTGTTGAAGGACAAGGCCATTATCCATTTCATTTGTTTGCTGAAGGGATGTTCACAAAGTAGGCATGGTAAAAGAAAAAGAAATGAAGATGGCAGCTGTAATGGTGCCAACAAAGGTCTGCCTAATTTTTTATGTGTGCAGAGGATTTTGTTTATTTAATGGATGATTTACTTATTTAAAACATTTCACCAGTCACACAACTCAGTCAAGGTGACTCTAGCATACTTACAGAAAATGCAACAAAATCTCAGAAAGATTAATACAAAAGCACAATACGGAAACCAATAAGCAATCATGAAATAATGAAACAATATAATTGAGATAAAGAGAAACAACACCATTATGTAAATGGTGGTCACAACCCAAAGGCCTTGGGAACAAACCAAGTCTTGACAACCTTACTAAAGGTGCCAACCATTTCTCAGGAAGGTCATTCCATATTTCCTCTTTGTCCCCATTCCTGGAAATGGGACTCACACAAGGTTTATTGAGGTTAGTTAGTGGCATTGGTTCTCCAAGATATCTTCACAAAAGCTTCAGCATCCAAAGATCTGTTCTGACCTAAAAAGCATGAAGCAGAGTCTTGGTCCTGGCAAAACCTCTTTTATTTACACGATTTCCTTTCATTCACAGTCAGCAAGGCTTGACAAACAATCTTTTAGAGGAATATTTATCAACATAGACCTTAGCTCGCTCAGAGACCTGCCAGATAACTACTTTCCAAATGCAGGGCAAGAAGTCACTAATAGTCACAAACAGAGCTTTCCACTCTTGAAATGACCAAAGGAACAAATTGTTTCCTGCAAAAGCCCACTCCCCATTCACTCCTCTTTTGTTTCCTAGGGGAGGGGCCAATCACCTCCAAGGTGTGGCTTTACTCCCAGGATGACCCTGCTTTCTTGGTTGTTCTTGTCTTCTGGCAGCTCTATGCATACACTGGGAAAAGGCTCCAGCTGTTCCTCTGCCTCACTGCTGTCTAGCTTCCTCTCTGCCTCTGACACAGAACCCTCGTCTGAGCTTTCCTCATCCCCCAGGACTCATCCATGTTCCTCCCCAACCTCCTCACTGTCCGACTCTGCTGTCCGACTCTGCTGGTGAGCCAAAACAGGATGTCTAATTTGTATACTCAGCAGATGGGTATAAATACCCCTATCCTGAAGACATCAACAGATTTTCTATGATGAAACTTAAAAATGGACAGAATTTCAATTACACAATTGTGCCTGCCATCTTGACCTCTTTTTCCCATATACTGTGAACAGCCCTGATTTGGCGTATGTTCTCTTGCAAATAGAGTTTTTTTTTTTTTTCAAGAACTGACTCGCATTGGAGTGTACTTGCTGAACCAATTTTAACTTAAGAAGCTTCTTTTCACAAAGTAGTTTAGAAGTAAGACTGCAACATTTAAGATTAAGTGTACTAAATTGCTTGTCAGTTTTGTAATGGTAGGTCTGTGATTAAGAGGTCGAGGAGAGTGAGAAAGTCACTGCTTTGAAAAAGCATCTGAGCTCCAATTTCTTTTCCATTTGACCTCATCTGGCTTGCTGTTTAAATCTGCTCTCCCATCATGGTTATTAGCATTTATCTGGAATTTTAGATTCTGGAGCTTAATACTGGAGCATTATTCTTAATGCTTCTTCTCTATAAATGATAATTGTATGACTTTGTTATGATAAGTAGATGATGTGGTGGAATCAACGGCTGAAAGGAAGAAGGCTCTTGTGGGAGTAGTTAAGAGATATGCCAGTCTAGACTCTATAGATGGGAGGAAGCATAGAAGGTCAGACACTTAGATCTATATCTGGCTTTCCCAGGGGAAAATAGGCAGTCTGGTGAGATTCTTATGTACAGTGGAGTCAACAGTAAAGGAACCTCTTGACCTAAGTCCCAGAGCCACCTTTATTGTTTGTGCCTGACAACCCATAGCTCTTAGAAGATATATATGGCAAAGTGAAATCCCAGACCTGGTACAAGATAACGTATAGCAGTGCCAATATGGAATTTACACTATCCTCAGTGAGTTGCCAATGATCACTGTGCATAACCTGAATCCAGAGGAACACCATCTAAAGATCATACTCAATTTCTTACCTTGTTTGCTTCAGTGGGCATGTATGTGGCTGCCTCACTGAGCACATGAGATAAAAAAAACCTGAAGATATTTTTTCAGATCGAAAGAAATAATATTTATTCTAGCATCTGTGACATAAGTGTCAACTTAGGAAAATTCAGAATGGGGATATTCATTAACCTTGAAAATGAGTTTCTAATCTTTGTTTCCAGTTCTTCAAACACAATAACAATTAAATTCCGAAAACAAGAACACATTTTTAATTGCAAATCATATTTCAAACCATATTCTTAAGTGAATGTTAAAAGCAAAAAATTTTCACTGCCCTTTTATACAGCAAAACTGCAGATTTGAAGTGTATTTTTGCATTACTTAATGGGGTTAATTAAGACAAGAACATTTCCTATATATGATGAGCTAGAATCTAGTTTTCATGAACAATAGATGTAACATACCTATTTCTAGACTGAACCATTTCAAATTACAGAAGGAAGGTCATATAATGGATTTTTTTTTCATGCTGAAAAGAAACTTAGATTAAAGAGAATTATTTTAAGCTTCTTTATTAAAGCTCATTTTTTTTCTCCCAAAGAATACTGAAGGAATGAAGGAGAATTGATCATATGAGCCTGCAACATAGAAACATACATACCACATTATCCCTTTTTGGCATTAGCAAAAGACAAAAATATGTAAGAAATAAAAAAAAATGAAAGCCAAGAGATAAGAAAAGAAAATACAGCTCAATCCGGGTTATCCCAACCTTATTCACTATACTACTCCATATCTTTCTATACTTGCACATCATCCTTCCACTGAATCATACTTTAATTCTTGAAATGTTTCATCTCTTTTTTTGAGGATTTCATCAGTTGTGTTCCACCATGTCTTCCTCTTCTTCAACCATACATTCTTTTTTCATATATTTGTTTTAAAATTTGATCCTCATTCATACATGATTAAACAGTGTTTATGTATTAATTACTTACTCGTAAGATTCAATACACCCATTCATTCTTGAGCCTATATCTTCTTGTTTTACTACATGCCCTTCTTAAGTACTCCATTTTCATTTTGTTCAATTTACTTTTATTTATTTTTTTGACAAATACAAATCTCGCTATGATATAACAAAGTAGGAGAATGTACTCACAGGGAACATCAGAAGACAATGATGACATTAGAGAAGTCATAGCCACATAATTGAAACCCTATTGGTTTATACATGTTTGCAGTGTTTACATGTGTACAAAAAATGTGGAGCTTCAATTCCATATTTATCGCCATCATCTGGACTTTTCTGATGCTTCCTACAGACCCCTTCTCCAGATATTTGCTCTTATAAACAGGTAGTTTTGCTTTTTTTAAAAAAAATCTTTTTTTTTTGCTGCAGACCACATGCCACCCATACTAACATTTGCATATATTAAAAGATCTCCATCTATTTTACCATATTTCATGCATATTTTATCAAGGTGCACAAATTCATTCAGTGCTGTAGGCTTTTTTGCCTTTTATGCATTACTTGCAATTATTCACTCTACTTCCCCTGCCAATCCTTGGTCTTTGAAACTGTATATTGATTTTCAAATTCAGATTCAATGTGCATAAAATTTCATTCAACTTACTTGGATTCACAGTCAACAACAAGGCATCATTATCTGCATACATAAATATCTGTGCATCCATCACATAACATTATTATTATTATTATTATTATTATTATTATTATTATTATCATCATCATCATCATCATCTGTGGTTAATCTTTGGTGAGATTCACAGCCTTTGGGGCTGGTTGGTAGCTCAACAGCTCGAGTCCTAACCAAGGACCTAGGAACTGTTAAGGTAACGTCGGAGGATATAAGCTGTTCCAAGCAGGGTGGCAATTGTAGAGTCAGAATGCTCAAGTCCAGCAAACCTAGAACCTCCACATAGCGAGGCAGTCCCCTAGGTATTGCTCCAAGGGCTCCAATCACAATCGGGACAACACACAACTTCCTCCTCCACAGTCGCTCCACTTCAATTTGCAAGTCCCACTATTTTGTGATTTTTTCTTGCTGCTTATTTTCAATTCGTGCATCACCAGGTATTGCAATGTCAATGAACTACTACTACTACTACTACTACTACTACTACTACTACTACTACTACTACTATTATTATTATTATTATTATTATTATTATTATTATTATTATTATTATTATTATGGTATTTTATTTATTCTCACACATGCTTTTTGTCCACCGTACAGTGTACCATTATTATTACCTTCAGCAACTACAGAGCAACTTTTTATTTGTGCAAAACATTACATATTCACTTCATTATAAACTGTCTCAACATTCAACAAACATATAATTAACTTCCTTTCTTGCATTCATACATTTCTCAATAATCGGTTGAAGAGCAAAAGTCTGGTCTGCGTAGACAGTACTTGCGTCCTGCACTTTGCTCTATTTTTATAAATGAGGACTAGATTTAAATTACTACCACATCTCCTTTCAGCAAAGATCTTAAGCTGGCATTACTTATCATTATTGAGACACAGCAATTATCCTAATAAATTCGAAGCTTAAAGGAAAACTGAAACACAATGGTATCATGGCATGAATTTCATGTGCCAAAGATTTCCATATTGGAGGTATTATAAATATTTTATAACATCTACTCACACTTCAAAAATATTGGCCAATAATCAATCACTATGTGTGGCTCAAAAAGAACCTAGAAATAAGGAGAAATTTCCTGACAGTGAGAACAATGAATCAGTGGAATGGCTTGCTTCCAGAAATTGTAGGTGCTTCATCACTGGAGGTTTTTAAGAAGAGATTGGACCGTGATTTGTATGAAATGGGATAGGGTTTCCTGCTTGAGTAGGGGATTGGACTAGAAGACCTCCCTTCCAATTCTGCTATTTTGCTACTCCGATCCATGCACTCCTGAAGAAATCCATGCACTCCATGCACATCCGATCCATGCACATGCAATCCATGCACATCCGATCCATGCACTCCTGAAGGTACGCCTGATGCGCCAATTGCGCCCCTTACTGGACCGGGCTGTCCTTCGCACAGTCACTCAAGCACTCGTGACATCCTGGCTCGACTACTGCAACACTCGCTACATGGGACTTCCCTTGAGGTGCACTCGAAAGCTACAGCTAGTCCAGAATGCGGCCGCGCGGGTAATAACGGGAACTCCGAGATACTCCCATATAACACCTATCCTGCACGAGCTGCACTGGCTTCCTGTGGTCTTTCGGGTGCGCTTCAAGGTTCTGACGACCATCTTTAAATCGCTCCATGGCTCGGGGCCTAGTTACATGCATGACCGTCTCCTGCCCCATACATCCCTACAGCCAATCCGCTCCCACAGAGAGGGCCTTCTCAGGGTGCCGTCGGCCGGGCAATGCCGTCTGGCGACACCGAGGGGAAGAGCCTTCTCTGTGGCAGGCCCTGCCCTTTGGAATGACCTCCCTCCTGAACTTCGTACCATCTCAGACCTTCGCCTCTTCCGCCAGTGTCTAAAGACACATCTTTATCAGCAAGCCGGCCTAGCCTAACCTCCCGCTGGGGCTATTTTAGATAGTTTTAAATTGGGGTTTTAATTTGGTTTTAGCATAGGATTGTTTAATTTAATATGCTTTTAAATTTTGTATATTTTGTTTTATATGTTTTAAATTCCTGTGCGCCGCCCTGGAGAAGGGCGGGATATAAATCGAATTAAAATAAAAATAAATAAAATAAAAATGCTTGCTAAAACTAGATTGAAAAGATGCCAAACTTACAAAAGACGCCATCTTTCAAATATATATTGAGTTCAAATTGCGAAATGGTAGCTCATAACTTCAGTAACCCATTTCCTGCTAATCACTATGTTTGGGTTTCAGAAATAATTAATTTGTAATTAAAGTCCATAGAGTATATGGTGTGCTCAACTTAATTCACATGATTCTAAACCCTTACCCTTATAGGCACCTTTGAGATTGGTCAGACTTTACCTTTTTGCTCTCTGCCTACCTGCAAGAGATCATAGATTATAATTTAATTTTGCATATAATTGCATCCAATTTTATATATATTCTATGTACTTTACTAGCCTGCTCCCTTTGTTTCCTTTCTTTGACCTTTGTCTCCTTTTTAGTTACAAACTTTTATCAGGGTCCATGTTATTTAAAATGATAAAAAATGTGGTATAAGAAAATATGAAAATATCTGTAATAAAGCAAACAATGTTCTAGGAAACACTCTTACCAGAATTAAGACCTATAAACTCATATTTTATTTTTAATGTATTTATTTTTATCCCATCTTTATTATTTTCATGAACAAGTCAAGTCAGCAAAAATACCCAATGCTGCTTTTTCTTCCTATTTCTTCCGCAACAACAATCCTATGAGGTGGGTTGGGTTGAGAAAGAGCGACTGACTCAAAGTCATCCAGGTGGCTTTCATGCCTAAAGTGGGACTAGAACTCATGGTCTCCCAGTTTCTAATCTGGTACCTTAAGTAAACTGGCTCTTTGGTTTCTTTGATAGTCTCTTCAATATCCTTCAGTCTATCAAAGAGATGTAAAATACTTTATTATGATCAGATCTTTTTATTCATTTTTATTTTATTTATTTTATTGCTTTTACAATAATAACAGAAAAAGAAAAAATTGAAAGAAACAAAAGATATATTTACATTATCAAAAATGCATGTGTTTAAAATAACAGGAATATTAAAATATATTGTTATACTAGCAAAGAAATACAGTTCTACAAATATGTATGTGTATGTGTATATACTGTGGGTGTGAATGTGTGTGGTATGCACACACACACAATATAATTATATAACTATAGTGCCTTTTAACATTATGTACTTTATATAAATGTGTCCTATATATTTCACTGTACTTATCCATGCAAAATCTACATCTGTAGGCAATCAGCACATAGCAAATGTATAATCAATGATCAATCCATTGAGTAAATGGTGCCATTCATTATGCATTATTTTAACCATTTTAGGGTATAAATAATCTAAGAGGGAATTGTTTCAACTGAATACTACATTGATATATTGTATTCCTAAAAATTAAAGCTGAGAAATTATACTCCTGAACTAGGCTGAACAGGAATCCTTTCAACAACCATATTAAACTTGCCATAGTTGAAGATTTCTAAATCGCTTCTGACCCTTTATGGTATTAAGAGTTCAATGAAAAATGATTTATGAAAAGAAATCTGCAAGTTCATTAATAGATTCACACCTTTGATTTAGATTCTGCCCTGTCTACGGAGTTTCAGTTTCAAAATGAATTGCAGTTCACAGCTATTTTACGCACATCAGAACTGATCATATCATGTGTTTTCAGGATGGGGGGGTAATAATAATAATAATAATGATTTAATTTATAGACCGCTCCTCTCCCCGTAGGGACTCGGAGCGGTGCACAGGGAAAACTAAAACCACAATACAATAAATATACAAATACAATTAAAAACAAATTAAATCTGGACCTGTGCTAAAATCCCCTTAACCTGCTAAAATACCCAATTAAAACAGCTAAACCCTGTAGAGAGAGGCTACCCAAGGCCGGCCAAACGGAAAAGATGAGTTTTTAGTTTCAGACGGAAGGAGCGGAAGTCCGTGGTTGTTCTGATGTCGGGGGGAAGGTCGTTCCAGAGGGCTGGGCCCGCCACAGAGAGAGCCCTTCCCCTGGGCGTCGCCCGCTGACAGAGTCTAGTGGACGGCACCCGGAGAAGTCCCTCTCTGTGGGAGCGAATCGGCCGTGAGGAAGTATGAGGCAGGATCCGATCCCGCAGATAGCTAGTGTCACTCTCTTTTTGAAAGAACTGATCTCTGAAAGCCTTGTTGAGAGTTTTGGGGCAATCTAAAATGGGGGGGCGGGGGACACCTCCATAAAAAAAATCCGCTTTCTTTTCCACCATAGGAACATACCATTATACTGGACAGCAGGATCTATCAAAAAGTAGACTTATTTACAGAGTGAATGAATTGTTCTTCCAAATGCTAAATAAATAAATAAAAAGATATTACTGATCAAAGTAATTACTTTGCTCCATCCTATTTTTAAACCTGAAATGCTACAAGAATCACAAGAGGGAACTAGAAAATGTTGTGCTTGTATTAAAAAGGAAATACTAAGAAACCATTTCCTCATTCTGTATTGTTTCTTTCACATTGCAAAAATCCAAAGAAATATTATGGGAAAGAAAAGTCAAAAGATATCCAATTACTTTTTTTTTCTTTTTCCATTTGGCTGGAGAGGTGTCAGCAACTAACCATCAGTTCTATGCTTGTTGAACATAAAACAACTACATTATCTGATAACGGGTGAGCAGAAGGCAAGAGATAAAGGAAAATAAATACCTCAGTACCTGCTAGGAATAACATCCCAAGAAGGTGAAGACAACATAGATATTTTCTGTTTCATTTTTTCTTGTATCTAAGATTGGAAATAATAAACCCTTTTGGATAAATTTATTTTTCAGACTAAGCCATAATGTGGTTCATTTGTCTTTGACTTAGTAGCATGTAAACCTACATTCTGCATTTTGAAAACTGTGGTTTATACTGTTATTTATCAACCAAGCCACTGTGATTTCTTTAATAAGCTGTGGTTAAAGCCAGCGATGGCTTAGTGGCTTCCCATCTTGCAATCTTAGCTAGTTGGAAAATATGAACGTGCAATCTTAGCTTGTTGGAAATTAACACTTTTCCAAATGCCAAAGTAAAAATTTTACATCAAAGGTCCTCAGGATATATTTTAAATGATAAAAATGTATATCCCTGAATTCTTTTAACTTCCAAAATAATTTAGACGCCTCACTTGCTTTTTTGCCTTTTAAAAAATCTGGCTGTAATCAGAGTTCTCAGGGTCCCCGGCAACACAAAATCTACACTAAGTTGTCACTTGACATGACTGCTGCTTATGCCTCCACACATTAGCTTCAAAAACACCCCTATATTTCTTAATAGGACCTGACATTTTCTCTCCCTAGGTTTGGGAGAGATCTAAGTGTAAAAGTGGTGTGAAATGATCACACATTATGCTTCGGAATGGGTGTCATAGACCTGGGTCACTTTCATAAAGCTTTTGCCAGGAGAGAAATAAATCCTCGATTAAATCAAGAATAACTTAATTAAGCGACTTGCCGTTTGGGGGTGTTGAGCTTCTCGGCTCTAAAACTAAAGTAACTGTGTAATTAGTAATTAATTTTTTTCTTTACTCCCAGAAGATATATCTTATTTAATGCTGGGAGAGAAAATAGAGTGGGGAAAAAAAACCAAGCCTCATAGGGTGGAAAGAAAATGAGAAGGACTAAAATTACATCCTGTCTCCTTCTTCTGATACCCTCTAAGACAGTGTTTCTCAACCTTGGCAACTTTAGGTCCTGTGGCGTTCAACTCCCAGAATTCCCCAGCCAGCTGCTGGCTGGGGGATTCTGGGAGTTGAAGTCCACAGGACTTAAAGTCGCCAAGGTTGAGAAACACTGCTCTAAGAGATGAGGAGAGAGCGAGAGAGAGCAGAACAGATTTTTTGGAAGCTGCTGCAAGCACAGGAATTAGATTGTTCCATCAAGAATATTTTGGCAACTCTTAGCTAAACATAACCATAATGAGTGAGAGCAGATAGGGTAACTCACCTGAAAAAAGAAGATTGTAGTGGGATAGAAAGAAATTTGGACAGAACAGAAATGCTTTGTACCTGTCAAAATGGATGAGGAGGCTGGTGTGGATAAGTTCATAAAAAAATTAATATGCTCATCATATCAGTTCTCCATATGACAGGTAAAAGCCAACGCTCGAAGGAATTGAAGTGGCCACTGAGTTGAATGACTAGAAAGATTTATGAATATTTGGAAAGGCACTAGCAAGTATTTTGGCTGATATCTCTTTATTTTATGGTCTGTACTTCCCCCCCACCACCACCACCACCACCACCTTCCCCCACTTTCACACATACACAGACACAAACTTACATTCAGATACTGAATTAATTTGACATCAGGTTAATCCATAAGGTGACTAAGACTGGTGATGCATCTTAACCCGAAACGTGGCTTGTATTTAAAGTTCTGCCTTATCTCTGAATTTGAACTGGGGTGGGGGATCTCTAGTTAATTCTCCCTTTTGGCATCTTAATGGAACTGTCACAGCCTCAGCTTCTTCTCTATCTTGTCTTTTTTCCCTCCTATAATAACTCTGTGTGGGTTGAAACAAGGATGCAAGAGGGGGAAAACCTGAGGGGAGTTCAGTCTTCAGTGACTCCAGTCTCAGTCAAGCTCCTGTAGGATTCTTTTAAAGCATAAAAGCCAGAGAATACACTAGTTAAAATAGAAGGTGAAATGGTGGTGAAATGTGACTGGCTATGATTTTCTGTGTCGTGTGTTATTTAAAAATAGTAAGTTTAATCTATGGCTAGTTACAGACTCTGTTGAGCAAATATAACTGCAGAAAACTCCCACAAATGCAATTATTCCAATTTGGTAGTCATTTGGTGTCATGTCCACTGGGAGAAGAAGAAGAAACAGAAGCCCTAGAATTTCATCACGACTTTATTTTAGAACACAATGATATTATATAGCAGTACAAATTCCATCTCAGCATGTATTGCAGTAATGCAAGCAATCTACTAGAATCTCAGCATGTCATAGGGACAGTTATCAAAAATGTATATATTATGTGTCATTTTTAAAAATCTGTATTTTTAAAGTTTGTTTGCAGAAAAACAGACTGTGGAGTTCTTGCATTGAAATCAGTATTAAGGAAAGTTATATACAAATCTATATAGATCGTCCTCAACTTACAAAGATAGAATAGAATAGAATAGAATAGAATAGAATAGAATAGAATAGAATAGGAGTTGTTGTGGCCCAGCCGGCTCCGGATGAGCTGCTGATGGACTCCTCTAGTGAGGATTCCTATGAGTCTGCTCTAGAGGAGGAGGCCGAGAGTGAGAGAGCCCAGCTAGGCATCAGGAGGCACCTGGGGCTTAGTGTAGTGGGGAGGAGGAAACCCAGTTTGTCCCTGATGTCAGGCTAAGAAGGATCGACAGGAGGCAACGTCAATTAGCAGAAAGACGTAACTGGAGGAGATAATGAGTATCAGCTGCCTAATTGGCAGCTGCAGCACATTGTTGGCTTATATTTAAATGGTTCTCCACTAGGACTCCAAGATCCCTTTCATGGTTACTACTATTGAGCAAAGTCACCATATATACGGTAACTGTGTATTTTGTTTTCCTTGCCTAAATGTAGAATCTTATTTTTTTCACCACTGAATTTCATTTTGTTAGATTGTGCCCAGTGTTTAGGTCTGTCAAGATCCTTCTGCCTATCTTCTGGAGTGTTGACTGTTCCTGTCAGCTTGGTGTCATCTGCAAATTTGATGAGTTCCCCATTTATCCCCTCATCCAAATCATTGATGAAGATGTTGAATAGTACTGTGGACTAAAACAGATCCTTAGGGTACCCCACTGCATACTTTCCTCCATGTGGATGCAGTTCTATTGAGGACTCCACGTTGAATGTGGTTGGTCAGCCAGTTATGAATCCATCTGGTGGTGATGCTGTCTAACCCACATTTTTCTATCTTATCAAGTAGGTTATGGTTTACTTTATCAATTGCCTTACTGAAGTCCAAGTAAATTATATCCACAGCATTCCTCTGGTGCATTGATTTTGTCACTTTGGCACTGTTCAAATTTACAACAGCATTGAAAAAAGTGATTTATGACCATTTCTCACAATTACAATCTTGCGCATCCCCATCCTCATGTAGTCAAATTTCAGATGCTTGGCAACTGGTTCATATTTATGGTGGTTACAATGATTCACGTAACAATTGAAGCAAGCAAGGTCATAAAATGGGGCAAAACACAGTTAACAATTTTTTCACTCAACAACAGGAATTTTGGGCTCAATTGTGGTTGTAAATTGAGAAGTACCTGTATTATGGAAAGTTATAGGTAACAATGTATATATTATTTTTATACAGGAATATTTGAATAAAACAATTAAGAATCAAAATAATTAGTTAAAGAGAATAAGAAGTGAACATAGGTGACAGTGTTCCAGGCCAAACTTAGATTAAGAACATTAGAATAGACCAAAATACCTAAATAAGCAGATAGCCAAACTTTTAATATAGTCTAAATCAGATGTCAAACCGGTGGCCTATGGGCCCGATGCATCATATGTAGGCCATGCCTGCCCAAGCTCCACTAATGGGGAAAATGTTGTGAAACATCACATGACAGCAATGTCACATGGCAAATTTGACACCCATTGTCAAAATATTTGGGACTCAAGGAGCCGTTGATGATGGTGTTTTTAACAAGGCAAATATGTTTGTTTGTTTGTGTGTGTGTGTATCAAGGGCTCAGTAGGGCTTTTTCCCACTCACCTTCTAATCCAATTCCTAGAATTGATTTATGAGTCAATGGATCGATCTGTCATCTTGCTTTCAATGGTCTTTAGCCTTGCCAGATATGATTGATGTGCACTTTTCACCACAGGGGACTGCTGATGTGTGTCTTGGATAACACTTGCTATCCACTTAAGTAATTTATTGGCTTGTTTGCTTTTCGCCCTCCCTTCCCATGTTTCAATGTACCATTGCTGTTAGTACTAATTGGATACATTAACCACACAATAATTGAATCACAAGAAACTGGCAGGCTGGGAGGTTTAAGTGGTTTCAATGACTTTTATTGGAACAGCTATCAGAAGTACTTGTAAGGCTTCAATGTAGGGATACAATTTTTCTTCCAGGGATAAGAGTTTTTCTGAATTTGGGGTATTAGCTAAAATGATAGGGCATGATAATAACCAAGGCCAGTATGCACAGCTTCTTCCCTTAAAGTCGGCAAGCACTGAACAATTATACTAAAGTGGTTTTGTACTGGCAGGAAAAATAAAACCTTGAACCTTCTGCAGTCTATGTAGTGTATTAATGTGATTATTATTCTGTTAATTTACTGTAGCCTTCCCAACTGAATATATTCCAACTGGGAAATAGAATTAGAAATTATGAGAGTAATAATTCCCAGTCTTAATATCTCTAGAAGTAACCTAAATAGAAATTTTTACATAAAAGCTTCAATAAATAATGCCCATGTTTCATTATAATCCTCCATGTGTAGTCTGCATCTGTAAGCAACTTGTTCATAAGTTACAAGTAACATCAAGTCTTCAGTCTGTTGAGTAATTGGGATTATGAATGTATCTTTCCATATTGACAAATAACATAGCTGTACATATCCACCCCAAACCACCCCAACGATGCCGTCGAGGTGCTGTCCCGGTGTCTGGAGCCCGTACGGGGCTGGATGGATAGCAACAAACTCAGGCTCAACCCATCCAAGACCGAGTGGCTGTGGTTTCCAGCACCCCGGTACAGCCAGATTAGTCCAACACTGGCCATTGGGGGCGTCCAACTAGCCCCCGTGGAGAGGGCGCGCAACTTGGGTGTCCTCCTGGATTCCCGGCTGACCATGGAGGACCATGTGTTGGCGGTGGCCAGGGGGGCGTGGCCAGGGGGGCGTTTTATCAGGTACGCTTGATACGCCAGTTGCGCCCCTTACTGGACCGGGGAGCTCTGCGCACAGTCACTCAGGCATTGGTGACATCTCAGTTGGACTACTGCAACGCTCTCTACATGGGGCTCCCCTTGAGGTGCACTCGAAGGTTGCAGTTGGTCCAGAATGCGGCCGCGCGGGTAATTATGGGTGCTGCAAGGCAGTCCCACATAACACCTCTCCTGCGCGAGCTGCACTGGCTACCTGTGGCCTTTCGGGTGCGCTTCAAGGTGCTGACGACCATCTTCAAAGCGCTCCATGGCTCGGGGCCTAGGTATATTCGCGACCGCCTCTTGCCCCATACATCCCTCCGACCGATCCGCTCCCACAGAGAGGGCTTTCTCAGGGTACCGTCGGCTGGGCAATGCCGGTTGGTGGTGCCCAGGGGAAGAGCCTTCTCTGTGGCGGGCCCTGCCCTCTGGAACGACCTTCCCCCCGATCTACGCACCATCGTGGACCTCCGCCTTTTCCGCCAACGTCTTAAAACCTATTTATTCCAACAAGCCGGCCTAGCATAACCCCGTTTCTGATCTTTTATAGGGATAATTTTAAATTTTAGAGCGTAATTATTTTTAGCACATGGAATTATTTAATTAGTTTTTTTTAAAAATTGGACTTTTGTATTTTGTATGTTTTTTAATGATGCCTGTGCGCCGCCCTGGGTCCTTTTTTAGGAGAAGGGCGGGGTATAAATTTAATTTTAAAAAAATAGGATGCAGAGAATCCACTTCTATTGACCAGCAAACCAGCAAACCTTCAAATACTTTCATATTTCTTCAAAGTCCAATTAAATTTTCATAGACTTCACAGGGAATACTATGGCTTGCACTATTCTGATCTTTGTAGGTATTTGCAGATACAGATACATCACAGCATCTGAATATCTTTGCCACGGCCTTCATGGTGCTCTATCAAGTGCTAGTCTGCATTGACTATCTGTTCCTTTACTGTTGATAGCTAATCCTAAAAGGTAGAAGCTGTCTGCCACTTCATTATCAGTTCTAAGGTTGTTTGTTTTCATTACTTTGCCCATTCATTTATATTTAATTTTAGCTCTACTTTTCTTTAACTTTGTTTCTTGATTTTCTTGAGTTCATTTTTTTCCTTTGAAAATGTTTCACTTCTCAGGCAAGTAGCTCCTACAGAACTGAAGAACTCCACCCCACCCCACCCCCAGCCAAGAAAGTCTAGTTGTCTTTTAGGAAAAACTCCTTTGGGACAACTATGAACTGGATGATTGAGAGGCTGTTTCATCATGTCCTATACATACTGTGCCTTCCTGACCTGTGTATAAAACAATGAGATGTTCTGAGGTTTCCATTTTTCTAAGCACGTTCCATAGCTTAATGTGACGGACACACTCAAAGACTTTTCTATAATCAATCAAGTACATACTGATTTCTTTTTGGTATTGACTTTCCCAATTATCCAGCATGCATCGGCAATAATGACTCATGTTTTTTGACCTTTACTAAAGCCAGTCTGAGCATCTAGCATATCTTTTCCCATGTAGAACTCTGATCTGCATTGGATGATCCTAAGCACTATCTCGCTAAAATGTGAAATTAAAGATAGTGTACATTCTGCTAAGTCTCCTTTTTGGTATTGGACTGTAGATTGAACTCTTCCAATATTTGGTCACTATGTCATTCTATAGATGTGCTTCCATACCTTCATTAGAACCTTAACGGATTCTTTTTATGTCACTTGCAATATTTCAGTGCAATTCCATCAGTTCCTGTAACCTTCAACTTGGTAATGAATGGACTGTTGATCTGACTTCATCTTCTAGTATTAGTATCTTCTAAGGCAGGGGTCACCGATCTTTCAGATCTCAGGGACCACTAAATTCATAATTTTAAATCTCGTGGACCATTAATATGATTTTTTTTAAAAATGATAAATAATATTTAGTGCAATATTAAAAAATGCAAATATTTTTTTCTGCAGACCACCAAGATTTTTGTCGCAGAACACCAATGGTCCATGGACCACCAGTTGGTGACTGCTGTTCTAAGGTATCTTGGATGTTGACATCTCTACTGGACAGCCTTTCAGTATATTCTCCCATCTTTTCCATTTTTTCACTCACATCCCTTCGACCGATCCGCTCCCACAGAGAGGGCCTTCTCAGGGTACCGTCGGCCGGGCAATGCTGGTTGGTGGTGCCCAGGGGAAGAGCCTTCTCTGTGGCGGGCCCTGCCCTCTGGAACGACCTACCCCCCGATCTACGCACCATCGTGGACCTCCGCCTTTTCCGCCAACTTCTTAAAACCCATTTATTTCAACAAGCCGGCCTAGCATAACCCCCGTTCTGACATTTATAGGGATAATTTTTATAGGGATAATTTTAAATTTCAGAGTTTTATTAATTTTAGCACAGGGAATATTTAATTAGTTTTTAACAATTTTGGATTTTTGTACTTTTTGTATGATTTTAATCATGCCTGTGCGCTGCCCTGGGTCCTTTTTTAGGAGAAGGGCGGGGTATAAATTTAATAAAATAAAATAAATAAATAAATTCTGCAACCCCACCAACCAATTTATGTGTTCTGCTCCTGAATAGGATTACTATATAAGAAGACATCTACTAGTGTTCTGTTTCCATGGTAACCAAGGAGATGTAGAGAAAAAGCCTACTAGCAGAACATAAACTATACTAACCCAACCCAAAATAGGTTGGGTTATATGCAACCCAACCTATATATGCAAGATATGCAAGAACTATACTTTATGTGATTAGGAAACAAAAATGTAGTCTGTTCATCAGTGCAATGCTAAAAATGCCTTCTCCATTTTTTCAGTCACTGTCCTCCAATTCTTTCAATTTCACTCAATTCAAAAAGTAAACATATCTAAGGTACAAACATTAAAAATAAAAATTAAGGAGAAAATAATCTCAAAATAGAAATGACACAATAAAAATCAAAACATTTTTTTTGGAATATTTATGAAAACATAAGTAGTGGTTGATATAAAGTATTAAATATCCATATTCCGTATTTCCTTTAAGAAAGGCATTGACAGTGATTGATAAATTATTTTATTAGGATATATTTTAATTGATAAAATTAAAAAAGAAAAGCATAATTTTAATTAAAGGATTTTTCAAGGGCTCCCCTAGTTGCAGGGGTCTTTTATAGCTAATGCTGTTTCCAACATTTTACAGTGAATGCTGTTTCCAACATTTAAATGCTATTGGGCCAAGGAATTGTATATTTTAAATTTTCAGTGTTTTGTTATTGTAAGCCTGGAAGCTAAGAATAAAATTTAAATTACTTTACTGTGGCACATCATTTTATGAATTCTAGGAAAAATAGCAATCAAGCTACACTAAAATTAATTATCAAAAATTGTTATGTAATGTTTCTAATTTCCTAACTTTTATCCAAAATGAGTCACTTAATTGACACTGATACTAGAGAGATCATATACATCAATTTGTTTGCAATTCCTCCAAGACAGTTCAATATACTTTGATTAATTTATTTTATTTATTTATTTATTATTAAATTTATATAACCGCACCCTCTCCCCGAAGGGACCCGGGGCGGTGCACAGGAAGTTAAAACAAACAGTACAAAATATAAATAATTAAAATCGAATTAAATAGGTTATCCCTGTGCTAAAATTTAGAAAGTTAAAACATAATCCATTTAAAAACCCAATTAAAACAATTTATAATACAGACTGAAGGCTAGGTAAATAACTTAGGCCAAATGCAATTTTCATAAATATAGTACATATATCGACTGTATTTTTAGTGAATTATTGATAATTGCCAAAATAGTTAGTACAGAATTCCAAACTAATTTAATAAATTAAAATGTTTGTGAAAGCAATGTCTTTCAAGATATCAAGATATTCATAATTCAAAAGATATATAGTGAATACTAGTAGCATTAATGCTACACTGTCGAGAAAGCAATCTCTTTTTCGGAATCTCCTTTGACCATAAAATTGGGTTACTACGGTTTTCTACCATTAGGAAGAAGGACATACAGAAGAACTCTAACATAAGTTTATATACAGGTGATATAAATCTTTTTCCCTTTTAAAAAGATTTCCATGGAGTCAAATGAGAAGAAAAATGCATAGATGCAGTAGGTAACCTTGCAAGCTATAGCCAATAGTTAAATGGATGTTCAACTTCTATTTTTTCCTCTCCGTAGTCATATTTCTGTGGCTTCTCTAGTTCCTCCACTCATTTTTACCAAAACACATCAAGAGGACATTCTTTCATTTGGGATGTTCTCATGGTGGGAAGAAGAAGCAGTCAGGGTTAGGGTTAGGGTTAGGATGGAAAATTGTGTGATGGATTCAGAGACCAGTCATAACAGGGTTCATCAAAAATGTCCATCTGCCTCCGCAGAGTTTATTCTTTGTATACAGTTTTTACAAGCAAAGCAAAGAGCATATAGCAACAGCATCGTAATTGGTACATTCTCCTTTTCAATCTTAAGAACATCCCAACCAGGATAGAGTCTCACATATCTATATGGTTCCTAGTACTGCCTGGTGGTACTAATTAGGTGAACTCATAGACATCTGAGGTAACCAGTTACTAAGGTCATGGCAGTGTGCTGCGTATGCCTGTACATAACCTTTCCTCTAGCTCTACAATTGTACACCCATAATTCCTCTACCATTTTACAAAAAAAACCACCAAATTCAGAAACTACATCAGAGTCCTTCTTAAGAATTTAAAAGCAACTCAAGAATGGAGGGTAGGGGGCTGACAGCTTCCACTCTCCTGCCTCTTTTTAATGAATGAGCAGCAAAATGATTCCTACCTAACACACATCCCTGCTGCTTCCTGCTTTCTATAATCTGGAATCAGGGAAATGCTTTAATGTCTCTGAATTCATGCCTGTATATTTATAAGCCCCTGCTTTATATCATTTTGAAAAGCCATCGAAGTTGTAGCCTGTCAAGCTTGTATGGATTAATGCCTGTAGGTGCTTGTGGGTCCCTATTTCAAATGTGCTCGCAGTCTGCTCTGTGTGATAAAGGAGACAGAGCCCATATTCTCTTGATGCATACTAACTCAGGTCAGGCTGTAAAATCATTGATCAGCACTACTTGGCACAAGTGATCCTCGTGTAGTTCTTTTGCTAACTTAAGGCTTCTAGGCTAGCTCAGAAGAATATCCAGGTTTATGACTGAAGCAAAGGAGATTGAAATAAGATAGGAAAGCAGGCACAGCATACATCTGGATTTTTTCCTGACCCCTTATTAGCAGTCCCATTCCAGGTCACATGATCAGGAAGGAAGGTGGAAACATCTTAATGTAGGGCTGCCAAACCTATGGCCTCCGGGCCGATGTGTCATGCGTTGTACATGCCCACTGTTCTGACCTAGGCTTCCCCAAAAAACAATAAGGAGATTCCTGGTCCCAACAAAGCCCTTTTTATTTAACAAATGTGAATTCCTCTCATTCACATTCAGCAAAGGCCTGGTAAACAGTCTTTCAGAGGTGATATTATGATGACAGACCTTATCTAGCTTGGAAAGCTGCCATGTAAATATTCTCCAAATGCAGTGCTGCGCAAGGAAAGACTTGGCACAGAGTCTCTGAGATTCATGGACAGATCTTCACACTCCTGAAACGAATGAACGAACAAACGAACAAATTGTTTCCTGAAAAAGCCCACTCCCCTTTTGCTCCTCTTTTATTTCCTATGAGAGGGGCCATTCACTGTCCACCTGTGGCTTTACTCCCAAGTCGACCCTGATTTCTTAGCTGTTCTTTTCTTCTGGCAGCTCTGCGCATGCGCACACTGGGAACAGGCTCCAGCTGTTCCTCTGCCTCACAGCTCTGAAGGCAGCTGAGAACTGCCAAACGGGCATGGTCCCATCTCTGCCGCTGACGCAGAGCCCTTGTCCAAGCCTTCCCCAGCCTCCAGGACTGGCCCATATTCTTCCCCAACCTCCTCACTGCCTGACTCTGCTGCCAGCTCCGATGGTCACTGGCAGGCCACAACACCCATGCCCAGATTAGCAGAGGGGGGAAAAGTCATAGTATGTCACGTGACACGGCTTTGACAATGTGAGTTTGACACCCCTGTCTTAATGGGTCATCTGGCAATACTCCAAGCCAATACCATAGGAATATTTTCTGTCTTCATAGCCTCCAGTTATATCTACCCCAATTTCAAACCCCATCTTTTGATGGCTTTTTCACCACACCAAATCTGGTCCCACTCTGCCCTAGATCAGGGGAGTTAGACAAACTAACTCCTGAATCTTGCTACACAATTTCTATCCGGTATCAGCTGGATTGGAAAGGCTAAAAAGAGACCGGGAGGAGAGCAAAGATAGTAAATCAGGATTAAGCCAAGAAAAATAGCATGGAAGTTTTATGAGAAAAACTGAATAGCAAAGGAAGAGGGAGAAATACAAAAAGAAAACCAGAATGGCAATGGGCATAAATCAGGACAGGAGTTAGAAGCCAAAAACCTGTAAGAGATTGAAAAAGATAACATCACAAAATGAAGAACAACAGTGTCCGAATATTGTTGAGGAGTAGTTTATTGAATTTGAGTATAAAAACCAACTCCTATAATTCATTTTCTCCCACATTTTCTTTTTTTATGTTTACATCCTTGATTGAGTTGCTCTGTTCAGTCTCAAAACAGTTGTTTTTGATACTCCAGGCTCAAAGCAAAACCTCCATCCATTTTGAGAAAAAAATATTCAGATTATCCCAAAAAGCCCTTACAATTTGTGGTTTGGGGGATTAAAAAAAATACTGGTTAATAGAAAATTAAGTTTTTTTGTAATCATAGAGTTAACTTTGTAATTGTACTTATATTTGCTGCAAAGGATGTTGACATTGTCTTTTTTCTATTTATTTTTACTTTTTATTTTCACACTTTTTCTTCCTTTCTTCTTTTCTTCTTCTACTCTTTATTAGTTTCTGTTCATCTTTATGTTTTTTTGTAAAACTTTTAATAAAAAAACAAACGTATTTTTTTAAAAAAATGTTCCAAGTGCTTCCTCTGTGCTAAGTACCATAGTTGGATTTTGGTGTTAAGGCTCCATCTGGGTTATTTTTCTAGCCTGCCAGTTTATTTGTTTAGGCTGAACGAAATGAACCTGGGTGGGAGGTAGGATGCTGGAGCAAAACCACATCAGTTCATGGCTCACTGAGGAACTCGAGTTTGCTAATGCTCCTTTAACTAAAATGATTGCAGCTGGGATGCTGCTGCTAGAGCTTGATATAATATTTCTTTGCCCATCTGAAAAACCTCCCACACATGCCTGTAGCAATAGCACTTAAACTTATATACCACTCCATAGTGCTTTACAGCACTTTCTGAGTGACTTACAATGTCAGCATATTACCCTCAACCATCTGGCTCCTAATTTTACTTACCTCAGAAGGATGGGAGGCTGAGTCAATCTCACTTTCACTTTTCACTTTTATTAGATTTCTATCCTGCCCTATCTCCCAAAATGGGACTCAGGGCAGCGAGCCCCATCAGGATTGAACTCCAGAGTGTGGGCAGAGTTAGCCTGCAAAACTGCATTCTAACTACTGTGGCACCAGGGCTCTTCATGCCTATCCTATTTTACATACTATTAGTATATAATTTTTAAGCTTCGATTTTAATTTTAAAGTAGTGTAATGGTACCAGTTGAAGGTAGGCAGGGATTTCCCACATTCCCTCCTCTGCTTGTAGTTCATCCTCTTTAAACTAACTCTCTCCACCCAAGTAATTACCCTTCAAAATAAGATACGTTGGTTTATTTGGGAATATTAAATTTCTATATATAATCCCAGCAGGATTGCCCAAGGTGTGAAGGTAACCTAGTTGTACAGTTGAGGCAAGCAGGGACCTATATTGGGCAGCAGCAATATAGCAAGATGCTGGATGCAAAAGATCACTTTAGTGACAGTGGCAAAGGCATCATTTCATATTGCATGTGAGAAGGCAATGGTAAACCATTCATGTATTTTACCAAGAAAACCACATAGACATAAAATGTAAAGTAATTGAAAATATAGTGCCCCATGATGGGCTCCTCTGGTCTAGTATCACTTAATGTGCTATATATAGCCAGCTGAACGAACAGGTTTAAAGATAGCTTCTATCCTTGGGCTGTGAGACTTTTAAATTCAACCGCGATCACTCCATGCACATGCTAATTTTTTCTTTTTTCCTTTCTCTCTTTTTTGTTTCTGTTATAATTTTGCACAGGTGAAGTTAAAACCAATTTCATTGTAATTTTAGTACAATGACAATAATGATGATGATGATGATGATGATGATGATGATGATTATTATTATTATTATTATTATTATTATTAAAAATAATATTTTAATTGAAGTTTACAGGCATAAAGATTAAAAACTAATATGAACAAAGGGAAAAATGGTAACAAAAAAAGAAAAAAGAAATGATCACTATCTCCATCAAGACAAGTATAAGCAACTTCAGTAACTTATCACCTTCTCTGATATTTCCTCAAAAAATATCTTCTCCTATGTCACCCCTTACCGATAAACAAATCAAGTGTAGCATCTTTTACCATATCATTCTTGTAGCCTGACATTTTAAAATCCACTTTCAGATCTACATTTCAATCAACCTCAGTCTATATTTTGTTCAGTAAAATCTATTCCTCTGTTATAACCTCTGATTGCATTGTTCTGAAATGTCCTTGAATTCTTCCAAAATCAGATATTTTGTTCCAGTCTGTATTAATAGGTTTCTTCTTTAATTATAATCTTTAGTTGTTTCTGGATCCTTGTAGTTTCCAGTTTTCAAAGTTCCCTCTTACGATGTTTTCATTTTTATCAATAACACTTACAGTTTTATTGTAAGTTTTCTTACAGTTTTAAAATCTCATTATATACTATGTATGTTTTACAAAATTTTAAACAATCCACAGGAAAGATTCCTATAATTAATTTCAAATTTTTATTTCAAGTCTTTCTGGAGTTTAATCCATTTATAACTTTCCAAAATCAATGTTCTAATAATCTTTTCTGTTTACAGTTCTTAAATTTGCATGAAACTTCTTTAGTCAAGGGTAGAAGGAAATTCACCCGGAGTAATGAAATTTGCCTTTGTCAAGGTTCTAAAAATCCCCAAAGCTGTTAACAAGCAATTTCCAGAAGTGATTAAGAAATGTAATATGTGAACCATATGTCCATGAAGGATCTGATTGCAGCATGTACTGTATATAGATGATAATCCCTCAGCTCCTAGCACTGTAAAAATCCACCAGAGATTATTGTTTTACCATCTACTTGTAGGGAGCTGCAATGTGGAGTATTTGTGAGCAATCCTGGTTCTTTCCTTGCTCTGGAGAGGAATTCCAAGTTGCCAATCAATTCTCCAACTTTTCCCTTCCTGTCAGTCATCTTTGGTCTGTTGTTACTTCCCCAGAATTGCCCATCACTCAACATGCTATTAAGGAAGAATTAAAGATCTTTCAGAATATTAATTTTGCATATAATCTTGCTAAATTAAAACCTTTGGAATTAATATTTGCCATGCAGGAAGAGAAAATCTGAATTAACGTGGGAACACAGAATGTATGCATCTTTGATATTTGCCACCAAAGAGATTATCTGGAATACATAAAAGTACCTTGAATCTTTTCTGGTAATTTGAACAAATGAGGGGACATCTTCTCATGCTTGGTGAATGTGTAAAACAGCTCCCAAAATTAGATATAAATATATATTTTAATTCAGAAGATTTTAAGATCTAAAGTACAGTTGAAACCAGAGGCTTTTCTGTTGGGACTAATGGACAGACCACTGGAAACAAGTCATGGAACTTCATTTTTCTATATAACAATTGCAGTGAGATTACTATATGCTCAAAAGTAGAAAGCTTTGTCACTATCCACAGTGGAGGAAAGGTTGGTGAAAATGATAGAACATGAAGATGTCTACATTAACTTTTTTGATCAGAAAAAAGACAACATCTACATATATGGCTGATCGGAAACTCCTTATAAATTTTTTGCATGAAACAAAAATGAACTTATGGTGAACCCGATCACATGGCTTGAACTCCGAGCAGAAAAGGGGAGAGATGCTGAAAGTCCCTGGTTTTATGCCCTCTCTGGGCTTTGAACTTGAGTTTATATTCTGATTGGTTGTCAGAGTCCCATGGGGCCATGCAGAGGCAACTCTGTAGGTTGTCTCCCAAGCTTGCTTGACTTGCTGGGTGATGATGTAATCTTCCTGGGTGCCATGTGGTGAGATGGGTAAAGAGCTAATACTATCATGCCTTAATCCCATCACCCTGGAGCTGAAAGGGGAGTCTTTGTTATGTAGAATAGACTGACTCAGGCCTTAATGACTCATTCACAAAGGTTGGGGCGGCTGAGATTCTGCCTCTCTTGAGTTTCTACTTCTCTTTTTAGGGGAAATGTTCTGCCTTTTTAATATTTTCCAAAATATTTCATTTCTGTAGTAGAGGGGTTGGTTTTAACTTCCAACAGTATTTTCTGCAAAGGAAATTGGACGCATCTGCTTTCTATTTTATTTTTTCTTTCTACTTTTTTGTTTTTTCTTTATTTGTTCTCTTTATTCTATATTAGGTTGCATTAGTTTTTATGTTCTCTTTAAAACTTTAAATTTATGTAAAAAAAGGAATGTGTAATGGAAGAAGCAAGAATATGCTCAATACAGTGAAATATGAAATGAATACACTGACATCTTGGGCTTTAGTGAATTGAGTTGATTGGATTGGTCACCTTCAGTCAATAGATGACACTGTCTATTACTCAAGACATGTAAAACAAAGAAAGATTGGCATTTTGTCATGGTTAGGAAGAGAATAGCAACAGAAAATACTTGGGAACAATGCAATCAATAATGAAATAATATCACTCAAACTTTGTGGACAGCTCTTTAATGCAATTATCTACATTTATGCTACAACTACTGATGCGAAGAAGAGGTTAATGGATGTTATGATCAATTTGAAATCAACAGATAATGCAAGAAAGATGTGCTGCTTGTGGTTGGCAACTCGAATGCCAAAGTTGGAAATATCAAGGAAAAAAATGGAATGTATGGCTTTGGACAGCTCTGTGTGCGTTTGTGTATACTCATACATAGCAGTACATATATATACTGAATACTTATACACACACACACACACACACACACACTGACAGGGTTGTGCTGAATCTCTTCGTCATGCTTCCCCTGTCTCCTGAGTTAACAAATCTTTTCTGTAACAATTCTGTTCTTCTAAATTCCAGGATATATTCAACATTCCATTCCAAAAATGGACTTTAGTAACATAACACTTCTGTGGTATCAGTGATGACATTAGATTGTGACTGAGTTCAAGGCAGGGCCAGTGCCAGGAGAAGATATCTTCCTCTGGTATAAGCAAAGGAGATGATAATAACACTAATCTTTGATCCTTCCCTGAAACACAGAAGATGATGATGATGCATCAGGAAAAGGAGGAGCTGCCCCTTCCTGAATATGAATGACAGCTGATGGCAATCCCAAAGAACTCACAAAGTTACACTGTGGGTCACATTATATTATAATAGGTCAGCATTTCAAACTGAAGTATGAAGCTCTACCCTAGATATTATGCAACTGCTCCAAGACATGTCAGAAAGGGGAAGGATGCTAAGGGTCTTTTGACTTCAAGGATGCTCAAGTACCCTTTTAGGTGTCATCATTTATGCAAGAAAAATGAAATGCACAGGTACAGTATAGGTGGTACCTTGCTCAATAGTAGTAATTGTGAGAGGGATCTTGGAGTCCTAGTGGACAACCATTTAAATATGAGCCAGCAGTGTGTGGCAGCTGCCAAAAAAGCCAACACAGTTCTAGGCTACATAAAAACAGAGGGATAGAATCAAGATCACGTGAAGTGTTAATACCACTTTATAATGCCTTCGTAAGGCCACACTTGGAATACTGCATTCAGTTTTGGTCGCCACAGTGTAGAAAAGATGTGGAGACTCTGGAAAGAGTGCAGAAAAGAGCAACAAAGATGATTAGGGAACTGGAGACTAAAACACATGAAGAACTGTTGCAGGAACTGGACATGGCTAGTTTAATGAAAAGAAGGACTAGGGGAGACATGATAGCAGTGTTCCAATATCTCAGGGGTTGCCACAAAGAAGAGGGAGTCAAACTATTCACCAAGGCACCTGAGAACAAGAAGCAATGGGTGGAAACTAATCAAGGAGAGAAGCAACTTAGAACTGAGAAGAAATTTCCTGACAGTTAGAACAATTAACCAGTGGAACAGCTTGCCTCCAGTAGTTGTGAATGCCCCAACACTGCAAGTCTTTAAGAAGATGTTGTCTGAAACGGTATACGGCTTCCTGCCTAGGCAGGGGGTTGGACTAGAAGACCTCCAAGATCCTTTCCAACTCTCGTATTGTATTGTATTGTAGTGTATTGTATTGTATTGTATTATATTGTATTGTATCTAAATGTCCATATCACAGTGAACAGCAGTAAGTAATCCATGCTACTTATTGTCAGCAAACATCTGCTCCTAATCAGTTCAAATGTCTGCACAGTGGTTGAAGCAGCTCTAGAGAGGCAAGCTACAGGATGATCAAAGTCATCAGACCTCATGCTGAACACACCATGGCTTTTGGACTAATAAAACAGAGATGCCTTGTCTATGAGATCCCCTTGTATTCCGTTTTTAGTAGGTATATGGTGGCTTCTCTACATCACTACTTGGGATCGGGGGTTATTGAGACTGTTGAAAACTATAGACTTCAACACAAATGTTTGACTCAGTCAAGGTTGAGTGTACATATCATAGCTGTCCTAACCATAGTAGAGGTGATGTAAGTTCCAAGTGGCATCTGCTGCTCAAGCTGACAGTTGTAAGTTCCAGGCATAGGCATATATATCTTTGCCAGCCTGCAAAGGATATAGCATATCTAGCATATAGTACCGATTTTTAAGTTTTTCAGTGATGAATAGAGTTGTTTAAGTTCATATTGCTGAGATTTGAGACTAGGTTATTAAGTCAATAAACTAGAAGGGCTGAATTCCTAGGACCCTGTTTTTAACCATGAACAATCAATTGTGTCCATTTTTTTGCCCTACAGGTAATTTCTTATTTTTTAGAGAGCCCAGTATCTGAGTGAAGTTTTCTTTCACATTTCAACTTTTGTAGTATTTTGATTAAGTTGGACTACTTTTTTTTGTTTTGTTCTAAGACTGGAAGTAAATACTAGTTTACAAACTCACATTTGGACCACTCTCCTACCTACCACTAGTTGTCCTCTCATACTATCTGTATTTAGATATTGGGCCCCTCTAGATCATGCTGGCTCAGGAATTTTGGGAATTGAAGTTCATAGGTCATAATGGGGCCATAGTTCCCCACCCCATTCTATATCCAGATGCATGTTGCTTGACTCTGTCAGCTAATAGAAATATGTAATTTATTCAGAATTACACATGATGAATTTGTCTTTGGCAAATCCTGATGGAAGAAATTAAGAAATTATTTTATGTGCTGAAATTCAGTAGCTTTATTTCCATGAAAAGAAGCAGGGCTGGATATGGTTTATTATCTCACAAACAAATATTTATCACGATTCAAAGAAAATGTAGGAGCGGTGAGAAATGCTGCGTCCATGAAATTACCTTATAAGCTCCGTGCTCAAATCCCATCACAGTTTTCTTTTCCACTTCTAATAGTGGTTTAGCTTCCTAATCCATTTATACATTGACTTGCTTAAATAGTAGATTAACCATTAGTGAGCTGCATTTGCCAACAGGGAGGTAGTACATCCTCCTCTAATGCAGTTGGGAGCAATGAGGTAAACAGCAGCTTCCATGCTACAATCATAATATTGGAATAGCCATTTAGGCCATTAAGTCTAATCTCAGTCTAAAAATATAAATGAAAGCATCCCAGACAGGTGACTATCTAGACTGCTTGAAAACATCTGATCAAGAGAAGCCCATCACCTCAGCAGCTAATTGATTCCATTATTGTACTGATTTTGCAGCTAGGAAGGTTTTTCTAACATTCATTCAAATTCTGCCTTCCTGTAGCTTAAATTTGAGTTCTGGAGCGAGAGAAACAGGTTTTGACCTTTTTCTATGTGACAGACATGCCATAAGCATTGCAGATCGCAGCCTGTTCTTACCTTTCTCTGGGAACAATGCAAACAGAAAAACACATTTTGTTCCACATTGTGTTTTTTTCCCCATTAAAATATATGGTCATGGACCAAACATATAGAAGGTAAAGCTTTACACTGCATTCAGTTAAAAAAGATTTTAAAAAGCAACCTATTCATGCCTGCACAAGTTTATACCTAGGAGGGAAAAATCGGTTTAAAAACTTTTAATTGAATTAGCAATAGTACAACATTTGGCTACAATTCTGATGGTTTTCTGAAGGTCATTTAGTAGGTTACACATGGTTGCCATGTGCGGGTAGTCTGCAGAGCTTGTGCAGAACCCTCCCAAAAGTGATAGTGCATTTCAGAAGTAGGTGCGCTACTGTCTCAATTTCAGAATGAGCAGATACACAAAAGGCTTTTTAGCCTTTTGACAAAGATAAAGTACATGTATTTTGTTCTGCAGGTTCATGTGTTTGCTCAAAAATGCAAGTAAATTTTCTAGGCGTTGAACAGAATGATAATTACCAGCATGTGTGCTCCTATATGTCAAATTGGTTTAGATAGAATGAGGGAGTCAGGGAAGGCAGACTATGTAGATGAACAATGCTTATAATTTTGGCTGAATGCTCAAAAGCCATTCTGGTAGGGGAGTTGTATTTTCCACATATCTTAAGGCACCACGTTATGAAAGAAGTATATTCTTTTTCTCCCAGCAAGAATAAGTTACCTGTTGTTATTTCTACAACTTTCTGGCTTCTGAATACCTCAATTTTAAGTAATAAAATAATACATCTGCGCTATGCAGAAGCCAGAAAGTTGTAGAAATAATAATAGATAATGTATTCTTACTAGGTGAAAAATAAGTGAATAAATCCAGCACGTACTTAGTTTATTTATTTGTTTGTTTGGCTCTGAAAATGTGCGCACTTCCTTTAATATTGTTAGACTGTAACAAAATCAAATTGAAATATTAGCTGAATTTACGGAGAAATGGACTTAATTGGTAAACTACTCAATAATATGTTTCCAGATTGCCATAAAAATAGATTTGCATGTTTGCCTTTTTTTATTAACTCATCAATAACTAGTTAACTTACTGAAAATATATTTCTGAAAAGTCATTCCATTTTCACTGAGGAAAATGGATTTTTTTTAATCTACTTAATTTAGGAAGACTGTTTTCTTCTCGGCTGTGTTATTCCCCTACGAGTACCTTGGAAATTAGTGCAATCTCCTCTCAACTGTTGATCTCCAGATGTTGAATTGTAATCTTTAGGCATTAACTGTACCTTTAGAGCAGGCTGGAGAAGTCTTGGAGCTGAAGTCCTTCAGACTTAAGTTGCAAAGGTTGGAGACCCCTGCTTTAGAGATACTGATTTTTCATTTTAAGAGCAAAGGAGATTGCTTCAATTGCATTCAAAAAAGAGAGAAAATTCCAGTTGTTTTACATTTTAGATCACTTATAACTCCTTGTTTTCTGATTTAGATATCTCTCTGCAAGGGCCTGAAAATAAATAAAAGAGACAGGCATAGAAAAGAGACATGACCATTTTCTGAGATGGGTTTCCTTAACAATCTAAATCTCTCCAAATTATTTTTAATAGGTTTTTGAATATTTTTTTCCTTGCCTAGACAAAATTGGCTGCTTTCTCTAAGTACCTCATGGGAGGATGAAAATACATAAGCAAACTGCATTTCAAGAAAAACATCATTTCACTCAATTACCACAAATGTACATGCTTTTTTTTTTATAAGAGTTGCAGTGTGGAGGAGAAAAAAGGAGGCAGCAGAGAAAAAAAAGGAGAAATCATAACACTTCAGCAAGTAATACTTTGTTGCCCTGGAAAATATGTCCCTGTAGCAAACGCTGTTGTGAAAGGTTGTGACAGCTGCTCTTTCTATTTTTTGGGCTGGGAACAGAATTGAATGACAATTCACAGAGAGCGTCCTTTTGGTTAAATATGCTGCAGAACAAAGCAAAGGCCTAACGCTAGCGCTGAGTCAGCAACTAGAGCAACCTTTGATATTTAATAATGCATGGAGTGAATTAGGTGGTGACAGCCCTCAAGGTCTAGGCTTTCTATATGTAATTATGTACTGCTGAACTTACAGAATGTCTATTTTGGGAGAAAAGACAGGGCAGATTATAATTAAAGATTTATATAGCAAATCTGATCTGCAGATATGTGTGATAGTAGTACCCACCTTTGCATCAGTCCTGTGAAATCAGTTATGCCTGTGGTAGAAGTGGAACTGAGACTGAACAAGGGATAACCTGTCTTTGTCCAAGTGAAAACATGATTTGTCTTTCCTGGAATCAGACATATTACTTGTAGAAACATATTCCATGGTTCGTGTTACATCTATTTTCGTGTGTCAGAGCTTGTTTGATCAAAAATTTGCAACAGATACCAGTAGTTGACTTGATTGGGAAGGCTAGGAGATCCAAAGAAAATAAGAGACAAAAGCATGAACTTTCAGAACACAAATTAATGCAGAATCTAGTCAAGTGAATACACAGAGAAAGAGTTGTATGAAAGTGAGTACACAGGGAAATTGCTGGAATTCTTCCCTCTGTTTCTTGTTAAGATGGATTCCTCTGTACCAATGGGGTTTTTTTTTTTTAGTATCTTCTGACACTGAAGATCAATTCAGGTACAGACGGAGTTTTTATTTCCAGTGATTCTGCTTAATATAGGGCCATTGGTCATACTGGTCAGGGTAATAAAATAATCCTTCACTTAAGACAATAACCGAGCCAAGAATTATGATTGTAAATCATGCCAATCATTAAGCAGGCCACCATGTGACCACACTGATTGTGATATCTTTTTTGTGCCAGTCATTAAATGAATATTAAGTGAATGCCATGGTCATGAAATGAACTCATTTTAGCCAGTGGGTGTTTTTTGCTCTTAACTGGAAGTAAACATTAATTTCTAACAAAAACATCCATAAATACAGACCAGTTGTCAAGCACCCCAAATATGATTTAATTTAATTTATTAAAATTCTATACCGCCCTTCTCCCTTCTGGGACTCAGGGCGGTGTACAGGCAGCAATAAAATCAGTGATATAAAATATAAAAATACATGAAATATATATCTGGGGAGATCAGTCATAACTTTGAATGCTTGCTAAGGAATAGGTTACCTCTATGCAAAATAAAAGAGGTAAGATTTCAGATATTGATGGGACCAAGACTTTCATATTTTCTTTTGAATTCTGTAGATTTTTGATTTTTTAAAAATTGTATATTTTTGTGTTTGCAAATTTCTAGGTGCTTTTGGCATAGGCCGATTAACAGATTACAGATTTTATTGATTTTTACAGCTTTACAGCTTTATAGATTTTACAAGCTTACTGATTAATAGAGGCTCTCTGTGGCAGCCCCTCAAATATTGGAACACTCCTATCATTTCGCCCCTAGTCCTTCTCTTCACTAGACTATCTATGCCCACTTCCTGTAACCGTTTTTCATATGTTTTAGTCTCCAGTCTTCTAATCATCTTGGTTGCTTTTCTCTGTGCTTTTTCTAGAGTCTCAACATCTTTTGTGTAGTGTAGTAACCAAAACTGGATGCAGTATTCTAGGTGTGGTCTTAGTATTAGTACCTCACTTCATCTTCGTTGTATCTCTCTGTTAATGCAATTTAGGATTGCATTGGCTTTGGCTGGATACATCCTGTTATACAAAAGGAAATACTGTATATCTAATTTTCCTCTATATTGGCAATCAGGAACCCTCTTTACTACGCAGAATGATAATTTTATGTTAAGCTTTCAGTAAATGCCAAAGTAGGCGGTAACCTCTTTTAACATTTGTTTAACAGCCAAGTCAGCATTTATATGTGACATTTAGTATTGTTTGAACTGATGGTCCTAAGGCTGTGTAGCACTTCAGATCTGAGGGCACAGAAGTGCTTAGGAGAAACCATCCTCTTAGAGCAGCTGCATTTTTTCCCCTGGGACTGCATGACTCACCTCCACCTCCAGTTGTAGATGCCTGAATAGGTACTCATTTCTTGCAAGAGTAGTTGCAAGTTAGCCCTTGCTTTTGCTTGTATTGATGCCAGATATAGGCCAAGATAAACTCTGGGTATTTTAGCAAAGCATGGTAGAATGGAATATATCTTTATTACGGTCAAAGACCAGCAATAGACATTATTTTTTACAATATATTTTAAAAAAGTACTGACATTAAAAGTGGATAATAACATCCCTGTTAAGAAAATACATGTTCTCAAACTGTTCAGGTCACTCCTTGGTTTAATAAGTATGTGAGTAAATAAGTATGTGAGTAAATATAATGATCCAGAAATTGTTAGATATCTCCAAATAATTGGTACAAGATGACAGCTATAATTCTGTAACCAATTTTTTTCTTGTGGACATTGCGGCAACACAGAATTTTGCCACTGCATGCATGGTAGATGGATTTGAGTCCTGGAGGAGAAAGCCTACATAAAAATTGTCTGCCCTCCCTGGCAATCTCTCTAGTAAGGGGAGAATATATGCTGACCTATGAACTCTGTATAGCTCACAATACAAGGAAACAAGTGAGACATCTTCCACTTCTCCTTTACCACATATACAGACCCGTTTTGCTATTGGTGTTCTCTTATACCAGCCCTGGAGGAGTGCTGAAGGGAGAATGTTAAATCTGACTCTGAAGAAAGCTATTTTTTGTTTTGGGAAGATCAAATCATTTAGATCAGGGGTCCCCAACCTTTTTGGCACCAGGGACCAGTTAAAAAAATTCCGTGGACCGGTGGCCATGGCTCGGCCAGCGTACAGGGGGAGCGGAGGGAGGGGGAACAGGTGGCACATGCGTGCACGGGGGGGTGAGTCGGCTCACTCGCCCCTCTTGGTCCCCAATGGCACGAGCGGCCGCGCCTGCGCTCTCCCGCCCTTGGCACACGCTCTGCCCAGGGGGCTGCCCCCTCCTCCCTCCTCCTCCTCTCTGGCTCTTTCTAAGAGTTGCGTCGCTCACTGCGGCCCGGTTCCTATCAAGCCACGGACCGGCACCAGTCCGCGGCCCGGTGGTTGGAGACCCCTGATTTAGATAGCTTGCCGATTGCCACACACCCTGTTTGATTCTGTCTCTACTGTGGAGAGGAAACCTATTTAGTTCTTCTTGAAACTTCATGTCCCTCATTCTATTGATTACTACTTGCTTTGCTTGGTCAAAGCCTAGGGACATTAAGAATACCAGTGAGAGCCCATAAGACCCTAGTTTGTGATCTATTGTCTGTTTCCAGGAGGAGGGGAAGTTGTCAGTCAACACTAGAGGCGACAGTCCTTCTGGAAAGAAATACATTTTAAAATGCATGGTAGAAACCAGCATAAACTGGACTATTGTAACTCTCTCTACATGGGGCTGCCCCTGAGGTGCACCCGGAGGCTTCAGCTAGTCCAGAATGCAGCCGCGCGAGCAATTATGGGGACCGCAAGGTCTACCCATGTAACACCGCTCTTGCGCGAGCTGCACTGGCTGCCTGTCGTCTTCCGGGTGCGCTTCAAGGTGCTAATCATCATCTTTAAAGCGCTCCATGGCTCGGGACCTAGCTATCTGCAGGATCGGATCCTGCCTCATACGTCCTCACGGCCGATTCGCTCCCACAGAGAGGGGCTTCTCCGGGTGCCGTCCACTAGACTGTGTCAGCGGGCGACACCCAGGGGAAGGGCGCTCTCTGTGGCGGGCCCGGCCCTCTGGAACGACCTTCCCCCCGACATTAGGACAACTACGGACCTCCGCTCCTTCCGTCTTAAATTAAAAACTTACTTTTTCCGTCTGGCCGGCCTGGGATAGCCTCCTTGCCTTGGGATTTTATAGAATAGGTTTTAGTTTAATTGGGATTTTAGCACAGGGTTTATTTAATTGGTTTTTAAATTTTGTTGTTATATTTATTGTTGTTGTTATATATTGCTTTTATGCTACCTGTGCACCGCCCCGAGTCCCCATGGGGAGAGGGGGCGGTCTAGAAATAATAAATTATTATTATTATTATTATAAAGCAGTCTAATCAAGAAACTGACTGAAGATAATCTTGACACTTGAGGTGTGGCAGCACAATGGGCTGAACCAGAATTGATGCAATGTTTATAGTGGTGAAATCATACCTGATGATGAAAATCGTACCTTCTAGGTGCTAATGAGCCCTGTAGTTTGGGGCAAAAGAATACACTGCCAGACACATGGCAGCTATTCATATACTCATGCATTCATCCTTTCCAGTCCCAGATATCCAGATTTCACCCCAGACTTAGCAATAATTCTTAACTTTCCATAGTTTCATCCTGTATTCAAGAAATGTGCTTATAGCAGAAGCTTCAGAGACATGACTTAGCTAAATAATTGGCTTTGCTGCAGAATAGTTAAAGCTCTGTGCATGCAGAACTCAAAAATCAAGCTCTGTCTATATATCTGCTCCAGGGTTTAAATTGCAGGCCTTTTCCTCCTACGTTGGCTTCTTTTCCTAGCCTTGAGACATCTACTCAATGTTTATGTAACCGTTTTTTCGGGTCAGAGCACTGCTACTTCCTGCCTCACCAGCTTCAGCCCTTGCACAGATGGGGCATTTGTCAACATAGACGAGAAGTCTTCTATCCTTTTGCTGAAGCTCTAGAGTGGTCCTTCTAGGAAAAGGATACTTTTGTGGATGATTAAAGATAGTCCCAAAATGAAAGACGCAAAACCAAGGAAACATATGTAGTCTAAAAGCAAACAGATGCCCTCAGTTTAAACAAATCAATCAATATATTTTCTCAGAAGCTTACAAAATCAGCAGTTGTTTGATCCAATTTCAAATGATAGTGATCCAATTACAATGTATGTAGATATGTATACCGTATTTTTCAGAATATAAGATGCACCGGAGTATAAGACGCACCCAGGTTTTGAAGAGGCAAATTCACTGTACTGTATGAATTGAAATTATTAACATTCTATTATTTCAATAACTATTGAAAATACAGAGAAATATTATATCAATATTAATTTAATTAAAAGAAAAACAAAGAATTAAAAAAGGGAAAAAATAGGAACTATTAGATTCTAACGTTCTCACTTTTTCTACACTGCTGATTTGCAATATTATATATATTCAAGCCCCTTTAGAAGATTATATTTACCATGCTATCTGAGGTATGCATGGGAAGCACTCTTGCTTAAATTTACTTAAAGTTCTATTTATTAAGTTATTGATCAGCACAAAATATTTATAAGCAATTCAAACAATTCATAAATGCTTTTAACTAATGAAATATTTGGTACCAATAATATATTGTTAATATAAAATAATGCAAATTAAAAAGAACCTAATTTATATTTCAACAAATCTATCTCCAATTCATTTCATATTCCAATTTCAACATATCTATTCCCCACCCCACCCCCCAGCAGTACAAAGGGTCCTGGTGCATGTTAGAATAAACCCCAATTATGGATATCAATTCTTATATTTCTGGACAAAAAGAAGGAAATGTTTTGTGGGCAAAAGCAATTTCCCCCCCAGTAGCAAGGACTGATTTTTCAAGTACTTCTATTAATGGACCTATTCTATCAGTTAAATTGAACATTTAAAATATATTGCAATGTGCTGATGATCAAAATATCACTGACAAAATATTTATTATTTGATAGATCATCATGAATGCATCCCCTGACTGGCGGGATGAACATAAATTGTTTATGACAATGTCATCAGACCTGAACTTTCTTCCCACGGGAAACTGCTCTGAATTTTAATATGACTCATGAATTAATTGATTAATTATACCACTTAATTTTATCAGCTCTAGTCTCTTTGCTCTTAAAGTTCAGGAGCAGGACTCACGAGAATTGGATTTTGATTTGATTTTCTAGCTTGGTACCCTCCGGTTACATCAGATGGTCTACAACATGGAATTTAAAAATAAAAGCACATATGGAGGATGCTAGGTTGAGGAAAATTACCTTTTTTGCCATCTTTCTTCCTCCACTGACAAGAGATCAGTAATAGCAAGCATGCATGTCCTTGAGAGGAATTTATCAGTACATAGAGAAGACTGATCAGATCAAGCCAATGGTGCATTTTCTTTCTTGGATGCATCCAGGGTCATGGATGTCAGGAGTTCTTTTTACAGTTGTCTTATAGCACTGAGCATTCAGTGCTGTGTTGCCTCGGTGTATTTATATTATTTTGTGAGTTGGTTGCTTACACTGATTCAAGAAGATCCTATCCAATTGTCTCATAAAGCTTAAACCTACTCTTCTCTTTGAATCTTGCAAAATTAGAGACCTGTCTTACACAAGTTAGGTTACAGTTTGGATCTTCTGTGAAGGTTGCACTGAGTTACAGTTTTCTCTACTGGAAGGCAGGTACCAGACAGAATAAATTGTGACTGAGTTCCTACACTGCATTAAGCATAATTTGCCTAATCATACTATTATATTGAAGCTGAAATTCACTTAAACCATAAGCAAGGAAACCTCGTTATAGCTCAGCATAATATGTGAATTCAGCCAGTATGTATGTATATAAGATCACTTATTTTAAAACTAAAATACTCTGCACTAATCTTAAGAAAGAAATGCTGGCTTCTAGTCTTTATACCTTCTCACTGGCAACAGCAAAGAGGGTCAGAACAGGATCAATGGTGATTGCAGCTGGCAACAAAGTTTGATTCTTTCCCCATGCGCTTGAGCAATAGCATTTAGGCTTATATACCGCTTCATAGTGCTTTACAGCCCTTTCTAAGCAGTTTACAGAGTAAGCATATTTCCCCCAACAATCTGCCTTCTCATTTTATCCACCTTGGATGGATGGAAGGCTGAGTCAACCTTGAGT
Organism: Rhabdophis nuchalis; assembly: GCA_039707465.1. Taxonomy (NCBI): domain Eukaryota; kingdom Metazoa; phylum Chordata; class Lepidosauria; order Squamata; family Natricidae; genus Rhabdophis; species Rhabdophis nuchalis. The sequence continues at coordinate 91,331,608 of CM077648.1, read as the reverse complement.
CTGGTGAGATTTGAACTGACAAATTGCAGTCAGCCGGCAGTCAACAAAAGTAGCCTGCAGTATTCTCCTTTCTTCTCCTCTCCTCCCCTTTCCTCTGAATAATAATAATAATAATAATAATAATAATAATAATAATAATAATAATAATAATAATAATAATAATAATAATAATAATAATAATAATAATAATAATAATTTATTACATTTATAAACTGCCCCCTCTCCCCGAAGGGACTCGGGGCGGTGTAATAAACAGATTCTATGAAATCATATCCAGAATTAGAAGAAACTGATAACATTTATTGAAATCTTCTAATCCTGATTAGAATCCTGGAATAGATAGTACAAAGCAAAGAAAGTGATGCTCACACACACAAATCTGTACCCCGTACTATCACAAAAAGCTCTGTTTCCTGTTAGAGATTCAGCATTCTGATTTATATATCCCATTTTGTGTGCTTATTTATAGATGTATATACAAATACAGATATCTTTTCTGAAGAGGCTCATAGTACAAAATTAACACATAAACACTGTTAATTTTTAAAGTACTTGTGAATTATGGAAGTCCTGAAATTGTTCATTCTCTACAGCAGGTGAATCTTCAGATTCTGCAGAACAAATTTAGGCAATCCAGCCTAGCCAGTATGATCAAGAATAAAATATGGTGGGAATAAATGAAAGAATATTTCTGATCTCCTGCTCTTTTTTAGATCCTAAAGATTAAGGGTAGCATTTTTAATTGACCCTGAGGATTTGGGGAGGCTGGTTTTTGTAAAGCTCATGGAATGCACTAAAGATTCCCAAAGGGTGTCTACTATTGAATGTATAGCCTGATGCTGTCATTATATCCTAAAGATGCTGCCTGAGATATACAGCACTGAATGCTACTCATTTGTTTAGTCTCTCCAGTCCCAGTGAAGTGACAACCTATAATACGATTTGCAGTGATGCTTCCCCCAATACTTTCCTACCACCAAATTCTCAGGATAGATGAAGGAAGAAGAAATGACATACTAAAGGGATTTGGTGCCGTTCTGTCAGCATGAGCAGCTTTAACTCCTGTATCCCTCATTTACTCTATTGGTTTTAAACATATATAATAGTTTCAGTGTCTTTCATCTTTTGCAGGATGGTGGAATATTCCCTGGATCTTCAAAATATTAACTTGTCTGCAATTCGCACTGTACGAGTTCTGAGGCCCCTCAAAGCCATTAACCGAGTGCCTAGTAAGTCTATCTGTCTCCTTCCTTTCTTGACAGGGATGGGAAAATGCATGTTCCTGTCTTGTTCACAATAGGTGGGCAACGTAGGAGTGATTTAATATAGGGGTGATCCAAGGGCCGCATGAATTCACCAGCATCCCTCTTGCGGTCTCCAGAGGGGAGGGGGGAAACCGGTGGGTCCCCCTTTTGCATTTTGAAGAGTTTGGAAAGGTTTCAAAGGGTAAAATAAAAGCCTTAAGCTTTGTACATATTTAATGCATTAATTTTACTTCTTAAAAGTTTAGCCCCCAGCCCTATCCACTTTGGGAAAGCTTCCCCAACATGACAGCTAAAGTCTGGTGCAGTCCTCAGGCCAACTGAAGTTTCATTTCCCTAATGCATCTGGTCCCTGCCAGCCATGGCTGGTTAAATGTGTCACCACGAAAACAGACCAAGCTCCCTTGGGAGGCATTATAGTCTTTTCTAATAAAGCTTTTGACAGAAGCATTTCCAAAAATAAATCTTACGTTCAGGTCATAAAAAAGGGTGCCCTTTTAATATTAATTTCATAATAGTGAGAAGTTTAAAAAAGAGGTTCTTTAAGTATTTGTATTGGGACAAGAACTATTACACTTGTCCTTAAATGATCTCCTGTTGGAAGTATGGAATGAAGAGTTCAGTGGTAGATTACATCAGGTTTTTTAAAGAACAGTAAACACTGAAAGCGGATCACCAGAACGAAACAACTGTGAAAAGATGAACTGAATTGGCAATAAAATGGTAAAATTAGGTTGGTTCATGAGTACAATCATAAATCCTCAGCTACACGTCAAAGGTTCGTGTAGTGATAAACCAGGAGAAGAGAAATGAAATTACAGTGAATAATTGGATCTTGTCATTTGTAAATGAGAAATGGCCTCTTTTCATCATACTTTGGCTTTCTTTTATTTTGTTTACATTAGGATATCAGGACCATTTTATTCCTTTAAATGGGATTTTGTTACAGCTAAGGGTTTAAATGTGGAATGTTGAGTTAATTTATTTAAAACTCTGAGCTTTTTGCTGATAATTTTATTGGAGAAGTTACTTATTTGATTTGCCTATTCTTAAGAGATGTTTCAGAAAGCTTTAGAAAGCTGCCATTATGCTTCAAATTACACACCCATTCTCGCAAGACCTGGGGAAGATCTCGGAAGTATTCTGAAGGCTTTCTGAACCATCGTAACAACAGGCTGCATGGTTTAGGAACTGAATGGCACTTGTGTCTGGAATTGAGATGGCAGTAGGGATTGGGATTGCTAAAGGCTTCAGTGATGTGATGTCTTCCTTAATGACCACATCATTTAGCAACAGAAATTCTGGTCTCAATTTTGGTGGTAAATTGAGGATTACCTCTATAGTATATTGGTTTGATTCTCTATTATATCTTTATAAGTTCACATATAAATAGATTGTGGAAAGGTATTTGGGAAAGAAACATAACTCATATTTATTCTTGGCAGATTAAGATTCTCCATTCGGGGAAATGTGGAATTAGCATTCAGTATGAATATGTAAATACATATTCAAACTAGATGCATGTCAGAGTAAGTGCAAGTGAACTTCTCTAGGATTTGCATAATAGGGTATGATCTCTGAGAAGTTCTTCTCCATAGCAGTTACTCATTGCAATTTGTTTAGCAGGCAAACCCAGAAAAGAGTCTTCAAATTGGGCTGTGTGAGGAATGATTTTCAAGTATCCCACCTTTAAGCTCTGAGGTTTTTTTTGAAGCTAAAGTTATTTATTTAAATTTATCATAATAATATTCATTGTAGCATGATGTTTATAGTAACTATTTTATGAAGTGCATGAAATGATCTGGAAAGTTGCTGATTTTAGTTAAACCAAAATAGTTACAGCCTGGTTTATTGAGGAATAAAAATATGGACTCAAATATACATTCAAAGTCATTTATCATCTAATTGGCTGCTGTCTTGCAAGGACTTTATGAGGGAAGCTTTGGGTTTTCTCATCCATTAAAGCTGCAGAGAGATGTTGTCTTGACATTATCCATTCAAAAAAGTGATGTATGTAAAAATACGGAAAATATTCCTGACAACTACTCCCCCCAACTCCTCCTCCTGCTCCTCCTCCATAGGATATAGCAATATACACCATCAGTTATATCAAGACTGTATCTATAAATGCATGGAAGATGTACCACTGTGTTTTCATGTTGTACACGTCTATATATCTAATATGTTCTTGTATAAATAAGATTGGCATTAGTATAGTTAACTTCCTCAACCTGGTGGACTCCCAAGTGTATCTAGCACTCAGATGTACACTCCCAGAGCTTGCAGATTTTGACCACATGATCTAGGAATTATGGGGATTGCAGCAAATCTATCTAGGCAGTATTTTATTCACTAAAGATTATATTTAATAATATACTTTTATTAAACTTATTAGAGCATAAAATACAAATTAAAACGGAAATAGTAGGAAAATGGAAAAGGGGAAATAGAGAGATGTAGTACAGAGGTCTGCAAAGTTGGCTTTTTTAAGACGGGTGGACTTCAACTCCCAGGATTCCCCAGCCAGCATAGTTGAAGTCCACCCGTCTTAAAAGAGCCAACTTTGCAGACCCCTGGTGTAGTATGAAGGGGAAAGAGAGAAAAAAAGCATTAACTTCTGATTCAGTGCTGTAGAATGAGCATAATAATATTACGGCGTCACCTTTCAACTTTGCATACTCAACATATACTGGCCACTTCTATAACAACCCCCCCCCCTCTTGTCGTAATCATTAAATCTCAAAGTCAATGATTTTTTTTTTTTAAAGGGAAATAATTGGGAAGCAGCTTTAAAGCAAAACTAATACACTTAAAAGCATGCTACTGAAAGGGCCATTCCATGGAATTTGGAAAAACTAAAAATAAATACAATAAGCCAGCAAGCAGTGAAGGACATGACTTCTGGTGTCTTGCACGACCCCTTGACATCCTATGATCTAAAATATTTTAGACTCTCCCTAGAAATAAATGTTAGATAATAGCTATAGTTTTTTTCTTTTTCCTTTTGCTCTAGTTAGTGCCACTCTAGGTCTCTGTATGAGAGATTAATATGAGTCAGGCTCCACAGGAAAATTGAACTATTAGGATTTCCTGGGCCATAGTGTAAAAACATTGATGCTTTCATTTTATAGAGCTGCTTGCATATTTAAACAAAGTATTTAAACTAGAATAACAGATTTGGATGGGACCTTGTATGTCATCTAGTCCAATCCCCTACTCAAGCAGGAGACCTCCATACCAGAGGTGGGTTCCTGTCAGTTCTAACCTCTTCTATAGAAGAGGTTCCACAAATCTACAGTGCCATTTAGAACCGGTTCCAGCTCCCTCCTCCCGCCTGTCTGCACATCATCAAGATGAAGAGCAAGAGAAGGAATTCTGGGAGTTGAAGTCCACAAATCTTAAAGCTGTCAAGTTTGAATACCCCTGGGGGTTTTTTTCCTAAAAGGTTAGGGGTGCAAGCATCTTGTCACTTGACAGCTTTAAGACTTGCATGCTTCAAATGCCAGAGTTTCTGAGCCAACGTTTTGGTAGCTAAGCAAGAGCATTGTTAAGTGAGTTTCACCACATTTTACAAGTTGGCCATGCCCACCCAGTCACATGACTGCCAAGCTACTCCCACCCAGTCACATGGCTGGCAAGCCACTCCCACCCAGTCACATGGCTGGCAAGCCACTCCCACAGAGCAGGCCACACCTACAGAAGAGGTTCTAAAAAAATTTGAAACCCACCACTGCCCCATACCATTTTATTATGTTCTCTCCAGGTTATGTACAGGCCAAGGAAAACAGATACATTTTTATTAAAATGATTATGGAAGGAAGAATATGGGAGAAGTTTATGAAACAGAAAGTATTCTCTCTGCTCCTTTTAAGTATTGCCTTTCTTCACTGCATGGAATTTGTGCAGCCTATACAGAAGTATAACTACTACACAGTGGGGATTTTACTGTGTTACTTATCAATTCTGATCAAATAATGATAGTAGCATTTGCATAACTATGCATCACACAGACATTAGCAAATTAATATTAACTATTATTTGTATATCATGCAGAAAAGCAGATTTTTTCCCCATGCTGAATGGCAAACTGCAGGCTTGCTATCTACACTTCATTAGTTTTTATTTGAAAAATAACTTTTATCTTTGAAGAGATCAATTTTGCCCTAGATTTTTTTCAATCCCATCTTTATTACTTTATAAAAACTCAAGGTGGCAAACGTGCATTATACTTCTACATACTCCTGCGGAATGCATTCATAATAATGGAAATACCAGGACATCTTATTTCCACATGAGAAAACTTATATAGGTAGTCCTTGACTTACAACTATAATTGAGCCCAAGATTTTGGTTAAGTGAGACATTTGTTGATTGAGTTTTGCCCCATTTTACAAACTTTCTTGCCTCAGTTGTTAAGTGAATCACTGCAGTTGATAAGATAGCAACCTGGTAGTTAAGTGAATTTCGCTTCCCCATTGACTGTGCTTGTCAGAAGGTCACAAAAGTGATCACATGACCTTGGGACACAGCAATGGTCATAAATATGAACTAGTTGCCAAGCATCTGAATGAGGATGCTGCAGAGATAGTAACTATGAAAAACAGTCATAAGTACTGTATTTTTCGGAGTATAAGACGCACCTTTTCCCCCCGAAAGAGGGTGAAAATCTGGGTGCATCTAATACACTGAATACAGCATTTTTGGCCTTCCAAAACCTTGCCCCACACATCCCATTTTTCACAAAAATGGACATGCAGAGGGTTTGGGAGGCCTGCCAAGTGCTCCTGGGGGGTTGGGGAGGGCAAAAATGAGTGAAAATGGGCCTGTTTTTCAGGAAAATGGGGCTGTTTTTGCTCTCCCAAGCCCTCAGGAGCCTCTCACACCCTCTGCATGCCCCTTTTCTTTTTGGAAAAAATAGGCCCATTTTCAAAAAATGGGCCATTTTTTGCCCTCCCCAGCCCCCAGAGTCACCCTACAGTCCTCCCACACCCTCTGCCCGACCCATTTTTGTGAAAAACAAGCCCATTTTTCACACACACACACACACACACACACACACAACATGTTGCATTTTTGCTCTCCCCAGGCCCCAGGAGCAATTTGCAGGCCTCTCAAACTCTCTGCATGCCCCTTTTCCATAAAAAATGGGGTGTGCAGAGAGTTTGGGAGGCCCTCAAAGGGCTCCTGGGGGCCAGGGAGCGCAAAACATTTTTAAAAAATTTACCTCTTCAAAATCTTGGTGCGTCTTATATTCCATTGCATCTTATAGTCCGAAAAATATGGTAACCTTTTTTAGTGCCATTGTAACTTTGAACAGTCATTAAATGAACTGTTATAAGTTGAAGACTACCTGTACACAAGCCAGAAAGCTACAGTCTGGACATAGTGAAACAGTGACCCCATATTGGCAAAGGAGTGTCACTAGGCTGCATTCTCGCCTCTTATTTATTCAATCTATATGAGGAAAATATATAAAGGGAAGCTTGATTGAAAGATTAAAATTGGAGGAAGGCACTAACCGGCACTATGCTGATAACATTACCGTATTTTTTGGAGTATAAGATGCACTGGAGTATAAGACGCACCAAGGTTTTGAAGAGGCAAATTACAAAAAAAAGTAGGTAGGTAGGTAGAGGGATAGAGAGGGAGAGAAAGAAAGAGAAATATAGTACGTAGGTAGGTAGGTAGGAAGGTAGAGAGAGTAGGTAGATAGATAAAGGAATAGAGAGAGAGAGAAATGGAGATAGAGAAATACAGAAGGTAGGTAGGGAGAGAGACAGTAGGTAGGTAGGTTGATGTTTCCAGGTGTATTTATCCATGTCCTGGAGAAGGAAATCGCTGACAAACCTTAGGACTTTATTTCTGCTGGCACAGAAATAGTTAAAGAGCTTTCCAAAAGGTTTTTTGCACTTTGCAAACCTCCCCAATACGGCCCATTTCTCCGTGAAAATAGGGCCGTTTTTTTTCCCAAATAAAAAGCATGACTAGCCTTGGGGGGGCTTGCAGAGTGCTCCTGAGGGGGGGTGTTCAAAAATGAGCAAAAAACCAGCCCATTTATCACAAAAACAGCCCATTTTCTGTGTCAAATAAATTGCATGCATAGCCCTATGGAAACTTATAGAGTGCTGCTGGGAACTGGGGGGGGGGGCAAAAATGGCCCGATTTAGGCTAATTTCTGCCCTCCCCAGCCCCCAGGAGCTCTCTGGAGGTTATAAGGCTATGCACTGGCTATAAGGCTATGCACAGCCAGTTTGGTGAAGGGGGCAGGGTTCCAGGAGGCAAAAAGGGCTGTATTTGATGTATAAGACACATCCAGATTTTCAGCCTCTTTTTGGAGGAAAAAAGGTGCGCCTTATACTCCACAAAATACGGAGTATAATAGCCAACAATGCAAAAGTTCTGCAAGCCCTAACATGGGACTAACGTTAAATATAAATATGATCAATTTAATGACAACAGGTAGAACAACTAGCAGTAAAGATAGTAAAGTGATGGATTGTTTCTCCCTGTTAAGAGCAATTGTCAACAAAGCAGTCAAGAAATGCATTGCAGACCAGCACTCAGTACAGCAGCCATGAAGACCTTGGAAAAAAATATTCTAATGCTGTGAAGTGTTTATATCAGAATTGTGCAACACAATGTCCCTGTGACATTGTATGGAAGCAGAAGTTGGACTTTGGAGAAGTAGGAAAGGAAGAGTATTGACCCTTTCGAACTTCAGCGTTGGAGAAGACTCCCGAAACTATTGTGAAAAGCCACAAAAAAACCAATGGATCATTGAACAAATCAACCCAAAGTTCTCATTTAAGACTTAAATTTCCAGGCTCAAATTATGCTACTTTGGACACATTATGCAATGACCCAGTTCTCTGAAAAAAGGCTCTAAGGCTGGGAAAGGTTGAAGGAAAGGAAAGAAGAGAATGACCAGCAGCAAGATGGATGGACCCAGTTACAGAGGTAATGAGTGCACCATTGAGGGACATGATAGGTTAGTGATAAATTATCTTGAAGTAAACTTGTGTGGTCACTAGGAGTCAAAAACGACTTGATGGCATATCATTAATTCCTGATGGAATGCCAGTGTTGATGTTGGTGAGGCAGGAATCATATTTTAATCTAGAATATAGGAACAGTGGGCCTTCAATCTAGATAGGATTGTGATGAAAACATACCTCAACCACCCAAGGATGCTAAGTATCAATTAATTTACAAAGTCATGGGGAAAAAACCCAATTTAAATCCAGACAAAGAGATACAATTGTGTAGCTGAAATAGACATCAACAGTTATATCGGAAACTTAATTTTTTTGTCACTGTGAGAGTGAGGTGGGCAGTACCTAAATTTGATAAATAAACTTTATTCTTGTCTGCATTAATGCTTTTAACTAGATAAGTTGTGTCTGCCAAGTCTAACTGATAGCTGAACTAAGAGTTAATTTCTGGAAACCACGATTTATTACTCAGCCCAACTGTGTGGTCTGAAAATCAAAGGATTAAGAAAACTGTTTTAGAAATGATACAACAAACTGTTCTCTTACAGCTTTCACTGATACATTTATCAATTTTTGAAGAGTCCTCTGGAATAGAAGACTTTACAAAAGTCTTATTTTATCTATCATAGCTATGGCTAGAATGGAAATAGTGAGAAAATCTTTCTTCACGGCTTCCTTAGTTCAAATATTACCACCTGCCAAAGGACAACTGGAACAGTTCCAAAGGTTATGGATTATTGTGGATTTTCTGCTTTAGGCTGCTGCATTATCTGTGGACTAGTTTATCCTTGATGTGGATCTTTGTTTCATTTTGTCTGCATAACCCTCTCCTAGGTTCCATTTCTTTCAATGATATTCTAGCAGCGCTCTAAACCTGCTACCTGCGATGTCTTTGAACTGTGTTTTCTATCTCCAAAAGCAGAAAAACTAGCCATGCTGGGAAAGACAGAAGTTGTATTTCAATGCATGAGAAAAGCTTTTCATTAGAACATAGAAAAATAGGGTTGGAAGGGACCTTCTAGTACAACCCCTGCCCATGGCATGAGATCCTGTATGATTCTGCACTTTCTTTGGGCTTCATGGGATGGATACACTTGACCATAGAAAAAATACAGAATAGAATTGGAAGTGATGCCAGCAGTCTTCCAGTACAACCCCCACTCAAGCAGGAGACCCTATACCAGTGATGGTTAACCTTTTCAGCACTGAGCACTGTGCCGAAACTGGAGTGCACACCAGAGCACATGGAACCCAGAAGAGTATGGCGGCCACCTGCTCTTCCAGGTTCCGTCACATGCATGCACACCGGGCCAGCTGTCTGGCGCACATGCATGTGCCAGAACCCAGAAGAGCAGCTGGTGACAGCACACATGCCCACAGAGAGGGCTCTGCATGCCACCTCTGGCACATGTGCCATAGGTTCACCATCATGGCTCTATACCATTTCAGACAAATGGCTGTCCAATTTCTTCTTAAATACTTCCAATGGTGAAGCATCCAACTTCTGGAGTCATTCCACTGGTTAATTATTCTCACTGTCAGGAAATGTCTCCTTAATTCTAAGTTAAATCTCTCCTTGATTGGTTTCTATCCATTGCTTCTTGTTCTGCCTTTGGATGCTTTGGAGAATAGGTTGGCCCCTCTTCTTTGTGGAGGTACCTCAAATATTGGAAAACTGCTGTCACCTCTAGTCTTCTTTTCACTAGGCTAGACATACCCAATTCCTGCAATGTTCTATGTTTTAGCCTCCAGCCCCTTAATCATCTTTATTGCTCTGCTCTGCACTCTTTCTAGATGAGTAGATCCACCATGGGCGAGCTTAGGCATTGTTCTATAGCAGAGTTGTCAAACTCATGTCATCACATTGTTGTCACATGATGTATCACAGCATTTCCCCCTTTGCTAAATCAGGGGTGGGTGTGGCCAGCACATGACGCATGTGGCATGAGTCTGACACCCCTGCTCTATATTGCTACCCCTTTCAGAATAGGAAATGTAAGTTCTACTTATGATCTTTGTAAGAGAATGTCAGATGTCTATTACCTTTCTTTTTGACCGCACTTTATGATTTATATGAGTTGTGTGCTTTGGAGCGGCCTCACATTATTTTAAGCCCAAAGTCTCACTCTTGGGAGTCTGTACCTAAAGACTGAAGAAATGCAACACTGGTAAAGTAATAAGTCTGTGACTATCGGAGTGGGGGATTTAGACATGTTGAGTAAGTTTCCATGTTTAGTTTATCAAATTCATACACTTTGTCATACTGAAATTGACATTCAGAAGTTGATACAGACAGAATCATTAGGTATCTAACAATTAATAAAGTACTGGTGATATTGACAAATCTCAAGTATTTTCAGCTCTGAAAAAGAACAGGCATTCATGTTTTTATATTGACTCACAATGTTTAGATGTGCAGTATATATTAATTTTATGACAAATCGTAATTCAAAATGTTTCAACATTTCCTAAAATTTGCCATGTTTCAGCCTGGACCAGGAAACCATTTTACAAATTTACATTATCAGTACACCCAGAATATTTTTTGTCTATTTGCATCAAAAACCACGTGAAAACTACAAAATCCACAAAATGTAATTTCAGTACAGTACATGGCAATATTATGAGCTATGTTACCTCAACCTGACAATGAATTAGAATACACATGGAAACATAGATTTCTGGTAGCCCATTATTCATGTTGATTCAGTTTATTTTGAAGAGCGGCATTATATATGACTAGCTGTACCCGGCCACGCATTGCTGTGGCCCAGTCTGGTTAAATGGCCAACCAATCTGTGTGTAGATGTACACCTGCACACACAAACACGTACACACAATCACCGTATAACCCCCAACCTACCTACCTACTGTATTTCCCCCTCTCTCCCTCTACCTACCTACCTACTGTATTTTTCCCCCTCTCTCTCTATCCCTCTACCTACCTACCTACCTACCTACCTACCTACCTACCTACCTACCAACCATATTTCTCCCTCTCTATCTATCCCTCTACCTACCTACCTACCTACTGTATTTCTCCCTATCTGTCCCTCTACCTACCTACGTACCTACTGTATTTTTCCCTATCTCTCTCTATCCCTCTACTTACCTACCTACTTACCTACTTACCTACCTACTGTATTTTTCCCTCTCTCTCTATCCCTCTACCTACCTACTTACCTACCTACTGTATTTTCCCTCTCTCTCTCTATCCCTCTACCTACCTACCTACCTACCTACCTACTGTATTTTCCCCTCTCTCTATCTTTATCCCCCTACCTACCTACCTACCTACCTACCTACCTACCTACCTACCTACTTATTTGCCCCTCTCTCTCTATCCCTCTACTTACCTATCTACCATGCAGCCTCCTGGGACCAAAAATGGGCTACCTGGGAGTGTGTCCCCCCCCCATGCCTAGTTTTGGGCCTAGTAGGCATCCATACAGCCTCCTGGGACCACAAATGGGCCACCTGGGAGTGTGTCACCCCCTCCATGCCTAGTTTTTGGCCTAGTAGGCCTCCATGCAGTGTGGGAACATTGGAAGCTTACTCGGTTGCTGAGGAAACAACTATTGGAAATGTGAGGGGTGTGTGCATGATGCATCATAAGAAGCAGCCGGATGGGAGGAGCTAAAGGGAGGTGAAAACCTCACAAGTGGGTACATTTTATGTTTGTGTAGCGTGCACATGACACACGTGTGCCAGCCACAAAAAAGGTACGTATTATATCATCGTATGTCAGCGTTTTGTGGCTGGCATGTGTGCCAGCCACAAAAAAGGTACATATTATATTATTGGAAGTCCTTGGGAACATTGTGTCACATGAAATTTTGGTGTTGATCAGTCCAGTACTTTCTGAGATTAGTGGCTTTGCACAAACTGTTTTACATTTTTATTTATATAGAGTAATAAGGACATTGCTCACTTTATTCCAATTCCAACTCTTTCTCCTTCCCACCTCTACTTCTTCCAATAATCAAAGCTATTTTGGAATATACTGATGCATGGCTCTGAAACAGAATTTCAGGGACCTTTTGGGATTCCTCAGTTTTTCTGTAGTCAACTTTACCTGGCCATTCCAGTCTATCTTATTCATAGTTGATTATTAAAATGCAGCCCTAAGCAGTAAAGGAAGCAGTGGGTGATATATCAGATTCATGCCTAGCCACTTATATAGTAGTACCAAAGGTGATTTTTCAAAAGGCAACTGGACTTTTTGGTTTTTCTTTGAAGACATTTTGCTTCTCATCCCTCTCTCCACAGAGGGGATGGGATACAACATCATCTGTCTCCAGTCTACAATACAGTCCTTTCATCAGTTCCAAGAAGGTTCCACACCCACTTGCACTACTCAGGTGATCCTAATGACACAGGTAAACCTCCAAGTGGCTTCAACAACTCTCTAAAAGAATGCAAATGACCAGCTGTCTGCAAGAAGTATAAATCCTTCCATTCCCCACCATATACCCAGAACTTCTTGGATGAAAAGTGAAATGTCTTCAAAGAAAAACCAGAAAGTCTACTTGCCCCTTGAAAAAGCACCTTTGGGACAACAATGACCTGGATGACTGAGAATCTCCTTAGATATGTAGTACCAAGTAGCGTAGTCTAACATTCTGCTTGGTCTTCAAAGAGAGACGCTTTGTCTTGATATACCCAAAATATCTAGTGATACTAGTAGATGCTGAGAAATCCCAAGTTATATAGAAATACAATAAATACTTCTTGCAAAACCAGCCCAATCTCAGTTGTGTGCACTTAGTATACATGGAATGCTAAGAGGAGATTGAAATGGAAGGAGGATAGGAATAGACTGCAGAATCTGAGAAAGAAAATAAAGTATTGTTTCCTTCAGAGACATCACATCCTACTTTACATCAAGAAAGTTTCTTAACAGCCCTGAGATATAGACTCTTCCCCCCCGCCCTGAAAATCAGTAGAAATATAGACTTTCTAAACAGCCAGATCTCAGTCTCAATAGGCTTATTATTTATCCACTTTCTCATCCAAAAGGACTTGTCCTCAAGAAGTAGCAGGGGAAAAAAATCCAAAAAAACACCCAAGAGTTCCTGCTCTTTCTAAAATAATTATTACTTAAAGCAAAGTATGTAATTTTTTTTACAAAGCTGCTAATGGCAGTGTATTTTATTATTGAAAGATGAAAAGACAGAAATAATGATTTCACAATTTGGGGATTTAAAAGGGCCAAAGGTGATGTGGAAAAGAATAAGATGATAATTATACAATAGAAAGAAGGGTAGAAGGCATAACTATGGTTTTTGTTCTTTTTTCATTTCTTATCCTTTTTTATTATTATTTTTACTGTATCAGAAATGTGTGTGTGTGTATTGTACCTTACCATCTTCATAACAGAAGGATGATGGCTGGGAGAAAATAACCCCTACAATAGCCTTTCAATGACAATACACTCAGCATCATTACCAAGTGCCTATACTGTTAATCAGAAACTCTGCAGGTTGGGTTGAAGATGACACAACTTTGCAGACGCTAATGCAGCTAGGTAGTTGTATTTGTTCTTACCCAACAGAGAAGGCTGGGCTGAGAAATTATTCAGGCAATGGTGCCATGTAGTTCCACATCGAACAATGCTGCAAATTGGATAGCCAGGGTGAAAGACAAAGCTGTTTGCCATAACCCTGTGGTATCTACTTTTAAGATTGCAGCTTTAGTTTGGGTTTTCAGTTAAAAAAATGATGTGTGCAGCTCAGTTCTCAGCAGGCATCAAATGTTTATAAAAGTTATTTTTTAGACAAGTGTGGGAGCCTAAAAAGTTAAGATGGCAGCTTCAACTGTGTGGTTGCAATCATCAACTTTGGTTTTTGTTTTTGTCTTTTACAAACCTGCATCTCCTTCAGATGCCTTTGACTTTTCAGTATTTTAGCTCTTCAGTTACACTTATTTTACTTCAAAAAAAAAATACACGCAGTTAGAGACCTTGAAAAAAAATGGTGGTTTTTTTCTTCCGTTTCGATTTACAAAATACACTCCTATTAGGTATACATGGCAATATTTTTTGCAGAGCTTTATTTGTTCTTCCTACATTGTTGAAATTATACCACCTTAGTGATTTACAAATATTAAAATGAAGAATGTCCTTTTAGATCAGGAACAAAAAGCAGACTGAAAAGCAGTAATACATATTTTTACTACTTTCTCCTCTTAGTCACATCAATACCCATATAGCACTAATTTATGCTCAATTTTGTTTCACTTGCTTACATTCCCTGCATATAAACAGAGAGTGTTTCTGGTGATATTTTTAGCTTTTCTGATCAAAATGTTGTTTTTGTGAGAACTGATGAAGTAATTTTGTTTCCTGGGTTTTTATAAGACAACTGCCACATCAACTGGAAAATGGCATGATGATTGTGTCTGAAAAAGCATAGAAAATTAGAAATAGCCTAGGATGGGAGCAGGTGCCTAGTTAGACGTAGCACAGATTAACAGTGGAACATTTCAGCCCTTTCCACAAATTTTGTGTAATGCCTTCATTAATAATCTTCACAAAGAAGTCAGGCTTGTTAATGACATTTGCAGATGGTGCCAGAATTGGACAGACCACAGATATTAATGAAGACAATAGAAGAACATAAACGGATGTAGTAAGAATAAGAAGTGAATGAACTGAAATTTTAAAAATTACAGTGACTATATTCACCCAATACACCAAAGTATATTATGGCTTAGAGCAGGGGTGTCAAACTGGATTTCTTTGAGCGCTGGATCAGCACTGTAGCTCTCTGTGGGCCGGGAGAGGGGGGGAGTTGGGGTAGATGCCTCCTGCAGCACTCTGCCGACCGAATTGGGGCATGGGGGTGCCCGCAGCCCTCCTGCATCCCATTTTGGCTGCCAGAGGCACTGCAGGCCAGTCCTTTGCTATTTCCAGGCTGGCTCTCTGGCCAGATTTAAACACCCCACAGCCTGAATGCGGCCCACAGGCCTTGAGTTTGATTTAGCTGAGAAGCTTATTAAAATTAGAATAAAATTATTAGAATAAAATAAGTTAGATTTGCCATTGTAGTCTATTGAACCTGTAGGAAAATTCTTCATTATATAATGCATAATATTAACCAAGATGTTATAAGCCAGGAGAGCAGAAGACGTACAGCAGAGAAATATGTGCCTGTATCAGTTCAGACCATTGAATTTGTTTGTTTGCCAACTACCAAAAACATATGTGGATTACAGCCATAAAAGCATTGCAATAAAATGTAAAAGTCAGAATACCATTTGAATAGAAAATAAGTGATAATAAACTTATCATACAATGGAACTCATACACAATAGTCTTGAACTATGCCATTGTGGCAGAATAGTAGTGGTTTGGAGCCCCATTTGACTTTCATCTATTGGAAACCTACAACAGGCCCAATTCATTGCTCTGCATGGATGAGGTACTGGTTTTAATGGTTTAAACCAGGGGTTCCCAAACTTGGCAACTTTAAGACTTGTGGACTTCAACTCCCAGAATTCTCCAGCCAGCAGCTGGCTGGAGAATTCTGGGAGTTGAAGTCCACAAGTCTTAAAGTTGCCAAGTTTGGGAACCCCTGATTTAAACCAATACTTTGAAGCAAATCTGGAAATGTATTATCAGTCAATGCAGGGCCCACAATACAGACACATAAGTATATTGTCTTTCACATACTGTATCAGCACATGGGCATTTGCCAATTGCAAGTTCTGGAGTAGTTTTCAAAGATGGCCCCATGCAAAATAGTAATGTAGTAGTCTATTTTAGCAATGAAACAGGGATATATTATGGACATCAAGTAATTTCACTTGAGATCTACTGTGTAGCCCATATTTCACTATTTAATGCAATACTTTGTCAAAGACTCCACTGAGTTCTACATACACCAAGACTATAGCACTAACCTTATTAAACAATGCAATTTGTTGTGGAAATGTTTTTTTCCTGTTGATTATAGCAATTTTGTTTGTTTTTGTGTCTCATCAGCCTTAGTCGATTCTGAGTTTTAGCTTTTTTAAAATTGTGTTCTTATTATTTTTAGAGAGTACTTTGTGTTCTCTGATAAGATTCCCCTTTTCCCATTCCCTATGCATGTTGCTTTGCTTTTTCTCCTCAGTATTTTAGAGCAGGGGTCTCCAACCTTTGCAACTTTAAGTCTAAAGGACTTTAGCTCCCAGAATTCTCTAGCCAGCAAAGCTGGCTGGAGAATTCTGGGAGCTGAAGTCCTTTAGACTTAAAGTTACAAAGGTTGGAGACCCCTGTTTTAGAGAACTCTGTGTGCATCCCTACTGGCCCCTTTAGATTTTTCTTTCTTGTGGGGACTGTTTCAATTGGGCCTTTAGCATGTCATTTTATAGAATTTCTCATCTTGCCCAGATGCTTTCCCCCCCTCAAAAATAAGAAGATGTTAGATTTGACCTATGTTCCTTTAAGTTCATCAAAAGATGCTCTTCTGAAGCCCAGTGTCTAAAACTGAGTTTTCTTAGTTCCTTTACATCTGAATATCACAGAGTCAAGAATAAGAAAAAATACTTTTACCCAAGGTGCCAATCATCTTCATTTCTTCAATGAGTTCTTCCCTGTTATAATAATAATAAATAATAATAAATTGAGATTTATTAACCGCACCCTCTCCCCACAGGGACCCGGGGCGGTGCACAGGCATAATTAAAAACAATATACAATAATACAAACATTACTTAAAATAGAATTAAATAGAATTACCCGTGCTAAAAATATAAAATTAAAAACCCATTAAAATATTTGTAGTTAAAAGACAGAGAGAACTATTCAAGGCCGGCCAGTCGAAAGAGATGGGTCTTCAATTTTACACGGAAGGAGCGGAGGTCGGTGGTCGTTCTAATATCAGGGGGAAGGTCGTTCCAGAGGGCCGGGCCCGCCACAGAGAGCGCCCTTCCCCTGGGCGTCGCCCGCTGACAAAGTCTAGTGGACGGCACCCGGAGAAGCCCCTCTCTGTGGGAGCGAATCGGTCGTGAGGATGTGTGGGGCAGGATCCGATCTCGCAGATAGCTAGGTCCCGAGCCATGGAGCGCTTTGAAGATGATAACTAACACCTTGAAGCGCACCCGGAAGACGACAGGTAGCCAGTGCAGCTCGCGCAAGAGCGGTGTTACGTGGGCAAACCTAGAGGTGCCCATAATTGCTCGCGCGGCCGCATTCTGAACTAACTGAAGCCTCCGGGTGCACCTCAAGGGGAGCCCCATGTAGAGAGAGTTACAATAGTGCAGTCGGGATGTCACGAGGGCATGAGTGACTGTGCGAAGGGCGTCCCGATCCAATAGGGGGCGCAATTGGCGAACCAGGCGAACCTGGTAAAACGCCCTCCTGGCCACGGCTGTCACTTGCTCTTCCATAGACAGCCGGGTATCCAGGAGGACACCCAAATTGCGCGCCCCATCCACAGGGGCAAGATGTTCGCCCCCTATGGCCAGCGTTGGAGAAAGCTGGTTGAATCGGGCAGCCGGAAACCACAGCCACTCGGTCTTGGTCGGGTTGAGCCTAAGTCCGTTACTTCCCATCCGGTGGTCCAGGATAGCAGATAAGAGCTAAATGAAGTTGTCAATGGTAGCAACAATAACTTCTGGCAGTGAAATTCCATAATGCTTTGTAAAATGCAGCTTTGGCATTATATATGCAGCTATATCTGTGTGCATCAGGTGTACACAGCCCAATCAAAATACTGTAGTTATAAAGTACAGTGCCTAGTCAGTGCTAGGAAGGAAAGCTGCCTGCAACAGCTTTAAGCCAATATCATATTAGTAGATGCCAGTCAGAGGTGGTATTCAGCAGGTTCTTACCAGTTCTGGAGAACCACTAGCGGAAATTTTGAGTAGTTCGAAGAACTGATAAATACTCTGACTGGCCCCGCCCCCATCTATTCTCTGCCTCCCATCCCAGTTTATCAGGAAGGAATGGGGATTTTGCAGTAACCTTCCCTTGCCACACACACCAATCCATGCCCACCAAGTCACATCATGTCCACTAAGCCACACCCACAGAACCAGTAC
Organism: Rhabdophis nuchalis; assembly: GCA_039707465.1. Lineage (NCBI taxonomy): Eukaryota > Metazoa > Chordata > Lepidosauria > Squamata > Natricidae > Rhabdophis > Rhabdophis nuchalis. Next base: position 91,313,328 of record CM077648.1, on the reverse strand, counting down.
TAAAAAATTTGAATCCCACCACTGATGCCAGCCCTTGACTGTATCATCCTCAACATGATGTTATGAGGTAGTATGGGTTGTCTGATCTCTCACACTTGTGTTAGAAAAAGATAGAATACACTTCTTTAAACTGTAAGAGAGAAAAAGAAATTTAGGCTGCCTCCACAGTGGAATGAGAATGAGACAAAGGCTGCATCACAAAGAGACATCTTCTGAAACTGGTTAATAGTGTTTCTTTGTGCCAGTTAGTAAAGCATGAAAATAAAATCTTATTGTATCCTCTATGAGTTCAATCTGTCATCTTAAATTTCACCTGCATTTCTGCAATCTTTGGAACAAGTTAATTTAGTATTGTTAAATTCCTCACCCCTCCCCACTAACTGGGGTGGGGATTAATTGAGAGACAGTGACTCATGCAGTAAGAAATACAAGTACTGTCTCCTGAATTGCTGTCTTGTCCTTGACTTGTTAAACCAAAATAATGCACCAAATTTGCCATGAAATAATTAAACTTCAGGTTGGCTAAAAGTAAAGGAGATCTTCAGCATTTACTTATCTTTCACCTGCATTTCATTCCTATATTGTCTATTGCACCAATCCTCAAACTACAGCCCGTGGGCTGAATACGGCCCACCAATGCAAAGTATCATGCCTGAAGAGTGATGGGATTCAGCCCCACCCCTCACCATCAGCCTTATCTTCCAGCAAGCATCCACTCCAGCCGCACTTCTGGTTAGTTATTTCACTGGTTGAGCTGCACTTCTAATCATCCCACTGCTGCCAAAGGTAAGGCTGAAGGGTACGGAGAAGGACTGACTGAGGGGTGATCTCACCAGCGTATCACGTGATCCAGGGCTAGTGAGTGAGTAGGGGAGGGGTTTCTGCTGGCTTGAAAAACAGCTGCCAGCTTGTAAAGTAGTGCTTTAAAAGTCTTTAAAAACACTTTAAAAACAGCCTTTAGGATGTTTTTCACAGTCATATGATCCAGGGCCAGTGGGTAAGTAGTGGAGGGACAGGTACAGCGAGGGCAAAGGCAAAATGGACTGTTACATTGACCATGCCTCCCCAGTCACATGACCACCTAGCCATGCCCAGCTGGTCTGGGCCCCCCTCAACAGTCTGAGGGACTGTGAATCGGTCCCCTGTTTAAAAAGTGTGAGGATCCATGGTCTATGGCTTAATGCCAAATACATTGCTTGCTTGCTTGCTTGAAGATGAAGTTGTTGATCTGAGAGATCGTTAGCATTCTGTAAAATGCACATGAGATTAAACACAAATATATTGGGGTAAAAATATTCCTTAGCCCAAGTGACCGAAGAACAAAATCTTCCATATCTTTTGATGAGTATAATCCTCATCATACCTTCAAGCATGAACATTTCCCCCAAAAGGGATAGGAGATGTTGTCCAATTCATTTGAAAGATATTGGGTTTGAGGAAAATTGGACAGAATAAAAATAGTAGCCTGTCAGAAGTGCTAAATTATGACTCCTAGCAGTTTTAGCCAGTGTGAAATATCCTGGGAACAGTAGTTCAACAGCACCTGAAGAACCATAGATTTTTCATCAAAATGAAAATGAGGTAATTTTAGACTTTAATTAAAGCCGCAGATTGGGATTATTTTTCCCCCACAGCATGATTTCTATGTGGCCTCTGTATCTTCCAAATATAGTATTCTTTCCAAAACTCCTCATGAGAAGGGGCAAGAAAGCTGTTATTTTCAAAAAATTTAAGAAAAGGGCGGAAGGGGGGGGGTTAGATCTGAGAAAATACATAAAATGAGTAGCTGAAGATATTTCTGAGAGTGTTTCAAATGTTAATATTCTCTGCCTGCATAATATGGTCCTGTATTTCTGTATAAACTATCTAGTTCAATTATGGATATACTAAAAGGAATAAATTCCATCAGTTAAAGGGACTTCACTTTAGAGTATTGTGCAAGAAGTAATTCCACAGGCACCAAACTGGGGTTGGACAATATCTATATATTGTCTGATTCATAAATCATATATTTTAAATTTACTAGACTTATATTCTTCTCCATTAATGACTGAGCAGCTCATAGATTTTCAAAATGGTAATAAGATTATAGAAATATAAATAGAATATAATATTTCCCAGGACTCAAAGAGCAACTATAGTCCATATTCAGAGGTGGGCTGCTGCTGATTTGGACCAGTTCACCCGAACCAGTTGTTCCGATCATACAAGGCTCGGAGAACTGGAAAATCGGGCTGCCGGCTGGCCGTACCCCCACTTGTTTTTCAGAGAGAGAGGGGGAGGGAGGGAGATGGAGAGAGAGGAGAATATCCAATCCAATCTTGGAGGGTTATATCAGGGCTGGTAGCAGTGCTCTCTCTCTCTCTTGCTCTCTCTCTCTCTTGCTCTCTCTCTCTCTCATACACACACACACACAATCTTTCTTTCCTCCCACCAAAGACCCCTGGATTCCCTCCGCAACCCTCACCCACGCGTGAGTGACAAGTGACATAGAGTAGGCCACACCCATTCAGTCATATGACCCTACCTAGCCACGGCCACTCAGCCAGTCATTAGGGCAGATAATTGGTTGTTAAAAAACTTGCAGCCTACCACTGTCCATAGGGGTTAGGGTACTGTACTTCGATGGTTCTCCTCCTTCCTCTCTGACGGTTCACAGTTTGTGTTGGTGGGGGGGCAGAGGTCATCCTCAAGGTGCCTCACTTGTGGAGTACCCCAGGTGTTGGTCCTCTCACCCCTCCTGTTCAACATCTATGTGAAGCTGCTGGGCGAGATCATCTGGAGTTTTGAGGTAAAGTTCCATCAGTACGCTGATGATACGCAGCTGTACGTTTCGTCCCCAGACCACCCCAATGTTGCCCTTGACGTGATGTCCCAGTGCCTGGAGGCCATGCGGATCTGGATGGGGAAGAACAGGCTCAGGCTCAACTCCTCCAAGACCGAATGGCTGTGGTTCCCGGCATCCTGTTACAGTCAGCTGGTTCCATCGCTGGCTATGGGGAATGAGACCTTAGCCCCCACAGGAAGGGGTCGCAACTTGGGGGTCCTCCTGGATGCATGGCTGTCCCTGAAATATCATATTACGGCTGTCGCCAGGGGGGCTTTTTATCAGGTTCGCCTGATCTACCAGTTGCGTCCCTTTCTGGATCGGGATGCCCTGTGCACAATCACTCACACCCTTGTCTCTTCCCATCTGGACTACTGTAATGGTCTCTACATGGGGCTCCCCTTGAAGAGCACCCGGAGGCTCCAACTGGTCCAGAATGCGGCCACACAGATAATTATGGGGGCGACGCGACGCTCCCATGTAACACCCCTCCTGTGCAAATTGCACTGGCTTCCGGTGGTTTTCTGGGTGCGATTCAAGGTGTTGGTTACTATCTTTAAAGTGCTCCATGGCTTAGGACCTGGGTATCTACAAGATCGCCTTCTGCCACTGAGAGCCTCCCACTGGCCAGTATACTCCCATAGAGAGGGTCTCCTCATGGTGCTGTCGGCTAAACAATGTCGATTGGCAACACCCAGGGAGAGAGCCTTCTCCGTGGGAGCACCTGTCCTCTGGAATGAATTGCCCCCGGAGTTACGAATCATCCCTGACTTATGTACCTTCCTCCATGGTCTTAAAACTTTTCTTTTTCAACAAGCTAGGCTGGCATAAATACGAATTTTATTAATCTTAATTGGGTTTGTTGGTTTTTAATCTTATTATGGGCCAAATTATTTAATATGTTTTTTAAATTGTTTTTTACTTTTATATATCTGTGTTTTATTTTGGCTGTACACTGCCCTGAGTCCTTAGGGAGTAGGGCAGTATAAAAAAAGTAAATAAATAAATAAATAATAAATAAATATTACTGAACACTCTCCAGGAAAGAGAGAAAAACAGTGCCTCAGAGCTCAAAAGCCCACTGAAACAACCCATGGGTTCCCTTTAGATAACCTCCTGCAGATATCCAGGCTATAAGCCAACACAAGCATGAAATGGGACAACCAATACCTCATATTATACTCAGAATTGGCTAGCACCCCAAACTTGAATGAGCTGCTGCATTTTGGAGCAGTTGCAATTTCTGGCAGTCTTCAAGGGTAGCCCCATATAGACCATGTTTCAATAATCTAGACAGAGGTGAGCAAGGTTTCCAAGAATCCTTTGAAAAAGCAAACGATTCACTAGTTGCTTGGGATCAACCAAGCAAGTAGATCTATTCTCCCTGTAGAAATTGATAGAACAAGTCAATTCCATGTCAATGAGACTGTGATCTTGGCAAGATAATTAATGGAGGCAACTATCCCTCTCCTTCAGATTAAATTACAAGTTGCATGTTGTTCTTGTGACATTGTCATGTCATTGGTTACAGTGGCAGGGATGCCTCTGCGGAGACCAACTTTTTCACCTGATAATTACCATGCCATTTTCCCTGCCCTTAGTTCATGGCTAATCCCAGACCCAGAATGGTTCATTTCCAAGGGGGAGTAGCATCTGTCACCTCTCTATATCTCAGTAATACAAGACAAATCTATCCTCTCACCCACAATACGTTTATGGATGATAGAGATTTATGGCTGTCAATCCTGGCATTAAATAGCAGCAGCAGATCTTGTCCTCTGTATACCTGGTCACAAATCGCAAGTCATGCTACAATGGAGAAGATGAAATTAATAATGTCAACTGCCCTTCGGGTGAAGTTTTATTAAGTGGAAGCCTCATAATATCTTCATGCAGGCACCCGGAAATTATAATGATTAATGTTCCATAAGAAAATTCTATTTCTCAAACAGTTAATTTGGCTTTGGGACACTAAATGCAGTGAAAAACAATGGATGTACAAAAATGTTCTGTTTTGTAACAAATGAGAAGGAAGCATGTGAAAAGGATTGGAACTTAAATATGAGATTTGTCTCTGTGTGTTAATTGCAGCTTGTGTGCCCAAGTGCGCGCACACATACAAACACATACACACACATTCTCACCCTTTTCAAAATCACTTCTTTTTCCCAAGAGTTGGCACATGCTACTTGCTTCATTGTATATAGCTTCGGCAGTGGCAGCTGGTTAATAGAAGTTGACAGGAACTGTCTGGAGGGGACATGGATTCTCTAAAGTTGACAGAAGCTTGTCAGAAAAGGCATTGAGGCACCTCCAGAATATATTCACTTTGCCCACCATTCCAAAGGGGAGTTCAAATATTTTCCCCTCCAAAATTATACTATTGATTTTCATGGGATCAAAAGGTAGCTTCTCAGTTTCTTCTGCCGTCCTCTCATGAAAGAGGAGAATTTCAGAGTATATTACATGAATAGAATGTGGAGTTCCTGTGTCTTTCTAGTTATGAAATGGCCAAGAAAAGTGTGTGAATATCCTGCCTTTCATTATAGAATTATCTCCCCAGCGATCTGCAGCTTCCTGGCTTCTCGGGAATATTCTCAAGATATTATGAAGGAATTACTCCCTTTGAATTTTTTTTTTCAGCAACATTGCTGCCAAAACCTTTCAAAAGAGTTCTGGTTTTGGACAATTTCTCCTTCTGAGGGAGAAATTCTGGAGTCATCCATCCATTCTGATGGGAAAAAATTTAAAAGTCATCATTTACAAACCGTCTTTCCAGCAGTGTGCACCATTCTTCCATTTGCACACACATTGTCTCTCAATAGTCAATGGTGAGGGTGTGTATTATTAAAAAGGATGGTTCACAAACTATGACTTTAGGTACACATTTGCTAGCCAGAAACCTCCTGATCAGTGGCTGATATTCAATATGTCTCCCTGTAAGAACGGAGACCAGGGTTCAATTTCTACAAGTTCTGTTTCTCTCTTTTCAGAATCCACACCTGGTATCCGTGCATATTTAATTCTCTGTGGGCTGTTCTTCATTGTGCCTCTTTTCATTTTGATGTCCCGGAAGCCTGTTTTGTTTGCCAAATCATCAGAGTTCTCCTCCCTACCCTTTCACACAGAATGGCTGCTTTAAAAAAAAAATACAGCCTTAGAAAAGGTCACCGTCTCTTTCATATTCCTGCTCCTCACTGTGAGCCAGTGTGGCTCCTGCTTTGGCATTGGAAAAGGCTAAATAGGGAGGAGGGAAAGATGGAGTTCCAAATAATAGAATATAAACAGGGAGAGCTAGAAAAGAATAGCAAAGGAGATAAGCACAGTGAGGAGACGTTAACAATAAAAAGGCTAATGGAGACAGAGTCTCTCTGTCTGTCTGTCTCTCTCTCTCTCTCACACACACACACACACACACGGATGGACACATACACAAATCTGTCTAGCTATCTGTCTATCTCACAATGAAACAGTGGGAGAGGAAGACAGCAAAGAAACAAAGAATCGTTTTACAAACCATTATTGAAAAGGTGCCTGTTGCTTGCCGTCAGAATCTCACAGTTTCGGCCACATTTCAGACCAGAATGGGCATTTGAGAAAAATGTGAAAATTGCTTCAAGTGTAATGTGTGAATTGTGAATCTGCTCAAAAGCAACTACAGCAGAGTGACCCCTAACATTCCGTTGTTATCACGTTGATCTCAAGTTCTGTTATTGTATGAAAAGGAAAGAAAGCTGCACTTGTCACTCCACTACTAACTGCAGAGACGAAAATTAAGCTCATTCTGTCCAACAAAACTAATTAGCAGATATAGGCAAACAGTAATTTGTTCTCATTTTCTTAAAGTTAACCTATTGTTCATCAACAGCATCAGATCAGATGTCAAGCAGTAAAGACAATAAATCATAAAGACCTAAAACATTCAAAATAAAACTGTATAAAAAGGCACACGATTGTGATGGTCCCCAGAGCCTAGGAAAATAGCCAGTTCTTAATTTAGCATTGAAATATTGGTGATCTAATGGCTTTGGAGGGGGAGTTGCTTCATTTATAGGAACACCTATGGTTTCCATGACCCACCAAAGCTTTAGTGAAACTTGATTAAGTTGCTGTACATAATGATGTGCTAAAACTATTTTGGAGGGGGAGGGTGGCAGGAAGCACTGCCACTGGGTTTTTATTGCATAATGACATTTTTTTTATTACTATGACATGCTGAAACAAACCATTGAGTTTTCAGAGGTATAAAGGCAAAACTAATGATGCCCCCTTGACACCTGGCTGAGACCATAGATCTGTAATGGCGAACGTTTTTGGCCTTGGGTGCCAAAAGCACACGCATGTGTGCTATCGTGTGCCAACCCCTATAATTTAATGCCCCCTGGCTCTGTGCCCCCTGCGCATGCGCAGATGACACACACACAGCTGCCCCATGCATGTGTGCATAGCTTTCTTGGAGCCCGGGGAGGGTGAAACCTGCCTTTCCCCCTCCAGAGATCATCTATGGCCGTAATGGCGAACCTATGGCACATGAGGTGGGAATGGACTTCTGTTTTGTGCATTGGGCTGTTTTTTGCCCTCTGGAGGCAGAAAAATGGCCCAATGGGCAACCCAGAAGTCTGTTCCCAAACTTCCGGTATGCACGTTGGGCCATTTTTCACCCTCCCCAGGCTCCAGAGGCTTTCTAGGAACCTGGGGAGGGTGAAAAATGGCCCAATGTGCATACTGGAAGTTTGAGAATGTTCCAGTGACCAGAGGTTGTCAACGCATCCTTAAGTGAGGGTGCCTTACCTGCTTCCCTAAAAGAGGCCATGGTGAGGCCCCTCCTTAAGAAGCCCTCTTTGGATCCAGCTTTATTAACCAACTATCGTCCAGTCTCCAACCTTCCCTTTTTGGCGAAGGTTGTTGAGAGTGTGGTGGCACAACAGTTTCCCCGTCACCTGGAGGAAGTTGATTATCTAGACCCGTGCCAGTCCGGCTTTCGGCCCGAGCATAGCACCGAGACGGCATTGGTCGCGTTGGTCGATGATCTCTGGAGGGCCAGAGATGGGGGTTGCTCCTCCATCCTGGTCCTATTAGACCTCTCGGCGGCTTTCGATACCATCGACCATGGTATCCTATTGCATCGGCTGGAGGGGTTGGGGGTGGGAGGCACCGTTTTACGGTGGTTCTCCTCCTACCTCTCTGGCCGATCGCAATTTGTGTTGGCAGGAGAGCAGAGGTCGACCTCGAGACCCCTCACATGTGGGGTTCCTCAGGGGTCGGTCCTCTCGCCTCTCCTGTTCAACACATATATGAAGCCGCTGGATGAGATCATCCGTGGCTTTGGGGTAGAGTACCATCTCTACGCTGATGATACTCAGCTGTATATATCTACCCCAAGCCACCCCAACGATGCCGTAGCGGTGATGTGCCAGTGCCTGGAAGCCGTACGGATCTGGATGGGAAGTAACGGACTCGGACTCAACCCGACCAAGACCGAGTGGCTGTGGTTTCCGGCTGCCCGATTCAACCAGCTGATTCCATCGCTGGCCATAGGGGGCGAACATCTTGCCCCTGTGGATGGGGTGCACAACTTGGGTGTCCTCCTGGATGCCCGGCTGTCCATGGAAGATCAAGTGACAGCCGTGGCCAGGAGGGCGTTTTACCAGGTTCGCCTGGTTCGCCAGTTGCGCCCCCTATTGGATCGGGACGCCCTTCGCACAGTCACTCATGCTCTCGTGACATCCCGACTGGACTATTGTAACTCTCTCTACATGGGGCTCCCCTTGAGGTGCACCCGAAGACTTCAGCTGGTCCAGAATGCAGCCGCGCGAGCAATAATGGGTACCGCAAGGTATACCCATGTAACACCGCTCTTGCGCGAGCTGCACTGGCTACCTGTCGTCTTTCGGGTGCGCTTCAAGGTGTTAGTTCTCATGTTTAAAGCGCTCCATGGCTCGGGACCTAGCTATCTGCGGGATCGGATTCTGCCCCATACATCTTCCCGGCCGATTCGCTCCCACAGAGAGGGACTTCTCCGGGTGCCGTCCACTAGACTTTGTCAGCGGGCGACGCCCAGGGGAAGGGCCTTCTCTGTGGCGGGCCCAGCCCTCTGGAACGACCTTCCCCCCGACATTAGAACAACTACGGACCTCCGCTCCTTCCGTCAGAAATTAAAAACTCACTTTTTCTGCTTGGCCGGCCTAGGTTAGTCTCTACCTCAGGGGTTAGGGAATGTTAATTTTAAAATGGGGATTTTAGTGCAGGGACAGTTGATTTAATTTGTTTTTATTGTATTTATTTATGTATATATTTTATGCTGTTTTAATTTTCCCTGTGCACCGCTCCGAGTCCCCCTGGGGAGAGGACGCGGTATAGAAAAATAAAATCTATCTATCTATCTATCTATCTTTATAATGAGCAGGAATCAAGACTTACATTTCACAAAATAGCATCACTTTGTACATAATATTGCAATAATTTGGAAAGAATCAATGAGATAAGTACTTGAATCTTCCTGATGACTTCTTATGCATGTTACTAAGATACTATATTATGCATTTGTGGCCTTGTTGTACACCTGTTGAATACATTTCTCCATTGAATACATTACTATTGACATCAAGCAAGTAGGTATGCTTTGACCAAGAAGACTAGAAACAACCTCTCCAGGTATTGGATGAGAATTCTCATAATTCCCAGCACATAGGAGTCTCCCTAATCTTGGATAATTTGATGTCTCAGAAAATGGGTAATGGCTTTATAATGTTATGTCCAAAAGAGAGGAATAATATTTTGAACTAACCCTAGGTGTTGGATTTTGGATAGGTACTACTAATTCATTGGATTGCTGTTCTTTTATATATATTATTATAGTCACAACTGGATTCCTGCTAACAAAGAACATTTTCTCAAAATGAATGTATACAAACTTTTTAAAATGGACTTTTGTATTGTAGCTTCCGTGGGTTATCTCTTCCTTCTAGAGACTTAGATTTTTTTTTAAAGCTGTCAATTGAATACCATTTTAATTACAAATCAGAAAGTTCCAATAATTTAAAACATAGAAAACAACTACTACAGTGCTAGAAAAACCTATGGATCCACCTTGCTTTGGCAAAGGAATGAAATAATAATAAGGCTTTTAGATTTTATTACTGTTTGTATCAAATTATTTTCAGGAAATTCTGAGAATTAAGAATATAATCAATCAAAGAGTTGATGTATCTTTTCTTTTCCATAAGGTTCTTATTTCATGCTTTAAATGGTACCATTCAGATGGTGTCATTGCTTTGCAAACTTTTTAAAGCCAAGCCAATTAGTATATTTTGGCTGACTGTAGCTCAATGTGTTTCATATTTTGAAGTTATTAAGTCAGAAGTAAACACTTTGAAGTAAATGAAACTTCAGTCCAAGTAACCAGTAGTTGACTAGTTGGTTTTAATCTCCTCTGCATTAAACTTTACCAGTTACCAGTGGTGCCATTAAATTCCTCTAGTCATTTTCACTTGTCTGTTTCCCACTTCCTTTCATTGTTAACTAATTACTTATGATTAATTGAGTGAGAAGCATGTTTCCCATGGAATTATTTATTAAAATATACTAGTGGATATTTGCAAACAGAAAAATATTTGGAATAAATTAATTATATCTATTTTACTGGAAGATATTTCATGCTTAAAGAATTCTTGCTTTCCATTGGCCTGTATGTAATGATATCCAGAAGCATTAAGCAGATAACCCATTTTGTTGCAACATTCCTCCTTCCCCCAGAATTAACTCATATTTTATCATTCTCAAGTAATTTTGAGAAGGTTATTACATTAAAATGTGACATAAAATAATCATCCTAAAAAGGCATTGCATTTTTTTTAGAACAGCAGTCTTAGATGTGTTTACTGCAAATGTTCCACTTATTTCAGTGAGGTTCAATCTCAGGTACATGAGGGTAAAGCTAAAGATTCCCCAAGAGACTTTCCCAGATAAATTATTATTGGACCTCTTCTGCCCCATACCTCTTTACCTGGTATGAAACTTTTCACAAATTCCCTAGGGCAAACTTGATGCTCTTGATCTGTGTTATCTTAATTTTTTCATGATTACCAGCCAGAATGAATGAAGAAAATAACTGTAGTAAAACACAACAGGATGGCACCATGTTGGAGAATATTTTAATAAAACTCTAATTCCATTCATCTGTCTTGCCATTGACTTCATGTACACGAATGCTTACATTCACTATGGTCTCATTCATTTAGGGTACTTGGCCATATAATGCTTGCCTAAAAGTCATTGATTCAGCCCCCATGAAATCAACCTTATTCCTTTTGCACCATTTGTTTACTTAGCTCTTGCCTGTATGACCAAATATCACTTGTTATATGGGTAAGAAAGACTTGTGCATTTTGTTTTTCATCATTTATTATTCATACACTTGTAAAGAACTAAATCGGGATTTTTAATGCGTAAGATTTACAATTGTTAAAATGATTTTACATCTTTTGTATCTTATTGATGAAAATTGGAGTCCCTGGAGTTAAGTATGATAAGTGATTAGATACATAAATGCCATCTCTCATCACTGGTATTATGTGAGTTATTTTCTTCTCTTGCTGTGGCTTGAATTATCTACACATCAAAGAAATGAGGCTACTGAAACTCAGAATGCTTTCATAAGTATTAAATCCATGACTCTACATATATATTTTCATCTGTGAATACCTTAATTCTTCATGGAACTCAGTTTCATGCACATTTCTGAGCTCAGAGATTTTTTTTTTTTTAATTCCCAATTGCTGGAAAACAATGACACAGGAAAATGAGACAAAGTGGAAAGCACAAAATAATGTAACTAATTATATGACAGAGGGCATAAAAAGTGGATTATCTGGTGCCTTAGGGAATTGTCACAGAATCCTAATCTTATCTTTCCCTCTCTCTTCCCCTCCCAAGCCAACTGAAGTAATGAACTAGTTATAAATAGCTAATTAGTCATTTATACACTGCCCTACGTGCAACATCTTGTTAAATGAAATTCCCTGGACCCATCCAGTATAGTGAGAAAGATAGAAAAGTAAATGGGGGATTAAGAGAGTTACTGTTTGTTAAAAGGATTATTGAAATGCAAGGTACAGTCGAATGCATAAGCACTATGATTAATTTAGCAAAAGGCACAGACCTTTTTTTGCCAATCAGCCTCTTATCTTGGCAAAGTTATCCAAAGTTAGGGAGAAACACAAACCACCATTTGAACAGTTTCAATTTGATAATTTTAAAGAATACATGCATAAGAAAAGAATAATATTCAGTTAACCTGGATCCAACAGTAGTAAAAGGTAGGTGCTAAAATACTATGATCATGAGGGTCCCCCCCCCCCCAAAGAAGTTTTATTTAAACAATATCCCTGATGTGGAATGCATTTCAGTTCAAAAATGTCCGGTATTTCTTGTTTACTTTAGCATTTTGGATCTTGAAATACTAAAAATGGGAAGTGCCTCCTGTATCTTAGACATTTGTGAAAATCTGTTTATAAGAACAGATACAACATGGACAAACTGGCTGGATCAACCATTAGACTAAATATATTGTTGTTACATAATTCAAAGCTGCACATCTATGATACGTTTTCTAGCTGCCTCTCACTTTTTTTAAGCTCAGAATTTCTTTCTATATTGTTATCTTCCTTTGTTTACTTTTTCTAGTCTTACTACCATATTTTCCTTGTTTCCCCTCTTTCTTTTTCCACTTTCAACCATTGCTCCTTTGTGGTGATCTCTCCCTCTCTCCCTGGCCCTGGTCCCTCTCTCAGGCATGCGAATATTGGTGAATTTGCTCTTGGACACATTACCCATGCTAGGGAATGTTCTCCTTCTCTGCTTCTTTGTCTTCTTCATCTTTGGCATCATCGGTGTGCAGCTGTGGGCTGGTCTACTGAGGAACCGCTGTTTCATGGATGAGAACTTGACAATGTGAGTGCTCAGGAAATGACTTTTTTATTCCTTTTCAATTTTGCAAAGTTTCTGTTCTCCCTCAATTTTATTTTATTTTTATCTTTGATATTGCGTTAATCCCAGTCCCCAAGTCCCTCACTCTTATTTCGACATCTAAAAGTTCCATTTGCTTCTTGAAAGGAACCTGTGAGATTGTTGAAATTACTGTTGTATGATTCTGTATACCATCAACATGAAAATTCAAAGATTATCATAAGATTAAAGTGTTAGAGAGGATGATGTAGTCCATTCTAAGTCCATCTCCCTTCTTGAGGCAAAAAAAAAATCCAGACAAAAAACATGGATTGGTAGTCTCTGTTTTTCAGGGTAAAAGAATCCATAACTTCAAGTAAATACTTCAAAGTATTATAATTTATTAAAATTCAAATATATATATTTTAAACCACTGAATTACTTGCCCTTTCAATGTGTTGGAGAATTAACTGCTATGATCCTTATCCAGAATGATTGCTGAGTTCTGAAAACTGTACAATACATTTGGAGGGAGATGGGTTAGGTAAGACTGTATAGTAAACAATAGTACCCTCTCCCTTTTCTCCCTGTCTGGTTTTATATGGTTCCCCACATTCTTCCCCAGCATTGAAGCAGATGATGTGTGAATCAGGGTGATAATTTCAAGGAGAAAGGTGGTGCTAACCTTTCTGTTTGTCTGTCTAGATCTCCAGGATGTTGGCATGTATGCAGATTCTTAACTTTTCCTCTCTCTAATTTTACACAGTGGTAGAAATCCAGCCTATGGTGCGAATATGTAGTTTAAATTTTTTGCTTTGACCCAAGGCTATTTCATGTTATGATTCATATCATATCAAGAATCGCAACAACATGGACTTTCCACTGAATATATATTTATGGTACATATTTATAAAGCATTGTTAGCATTTTAAATACATTTTCTGTGGGTTTTCTGCCTACTTATAAAGAGTCAAACAGACACTTATTCACATTACATTTTTAAACATTATAGTATACATCTGAACCAATATAATGACTGAAGGAGCGGATTATAAAATGGGTGAACTCATGGTTTAAAATTGTACTCCAATATTTTTAGATCATTCGTTCTTTTTTTAATTTTTACAGAGTTTTATTTTTCTGAGCTTCTACTATTTTAAGTTTTGATTCAATATTGTGGGAAGTATTGCTATCACATGTTGAGAAATAAGTATGCTTAATGATTCCATATGCTGGCATGGTACCAGATTACCCATTTGCTCTAGGAAGCATCTGTTATCTATTTTAGTTCTAACTGTGTCACAAGTCTTTCTCTCAAGGAAAAAAAATGGATAAAAACATGGTCTTTACTTGGCCTTTTTCAACATCCTTTCCCAAGTGTATAGAAATTTGATTTTCTTGAGTTATAATCACATCAGATCATCTTCTAAACTATTGGTCTGGGTCAACTTGAATGAGCCACAACATTTTCTGTTTCCTTCTCCATGTCATAGTTTGTTATGAACAAGCCAACAGTAGTTAACAAACCAATAGTAATTAGCATTTCTCCTCCAAACAAGAATTATAAACTAGTGCTGTTCTAGGGTTCCGGCTGAAACACAGAGAGGGAGCTGAACATTCTAATGGGCAGATTTCCCATATCTTCAATTCCCAAATTTTCTGAACTTTTCTGAAGAAGATCCTTCATTCATTCCTTGAATACCTGCCCAGGGTTCTTTCTTTCTAGGAATCATTTAAATGCATTGATCTGGGTACAAGAAGAAAGAACCTTCTTTTAGTCCTAATGTACCCATGGAACTAATGGGTAGAACTGGCAAAAATAGAATAATAAAATTACTTTCCACTCTGTTTTTAGCACTCAAAGAAGACTTTCTGATTGGAAATCTAATATTTTTTAATTCAGCTTTAGAGAACAAGCATTACAGATTTAGTGTGCTATGGGGAACCTGGTCACAAACAAACCTTCAACTGTGGAACTGGATCTTAAACTGGATCTTGTGATCAATGTAATGAGCATTTTACTATTGTTGTTCTTGTTAATATTTCTAACTCTAGCCGATATCTCTGGATAGATAACATTATTAATCTTCTGCTGAGGATGAATCCTCTAGATTTTTATTATGGTTTTTCTTATAGTCAGCCAGCTATTTGGGGTTCGATTGGGGAGGGGGGGTGGCCACTTTCTGAGTGCTTCCAAAAAATCTAAGATAAGAAGATATTGTTGTTTAAGGATATTAAAAGTACTATACTATCATAGAATGTAAGCTGTTCCAGATGACTGATACTGATTTTGTCAGAGTTGTTAGTGTCCATTTAGTCTCCAGATGTTTTGAAATTGAGCTCATGGTATTTATTATTATTGGTACTATATTTGCTTTCTGTTGTAGCATTTGTTCTACTTCTGTTTGCAGGTCTTTACATTTTGTGATTTTTCTCCAATATACCCAGTCTACACATAGATTACTAACTATAATATTTGCCGTAACAATTTTGTTCATGTGTTCTCTCAGCCAAGGTAACATCACTCTTCCTCCCTATTATCAACCTGAAGAGGATGATGAAATGCCCTTCATCTGCTCACTGTCAGGCGATAATGGTATCATGGGCTGTCAAGAGTTACCCCCACTCAAAGAACGGGGCCACGTGTGCTGCTTGGACAAGGATGACTACTTCTACTATACCTCAGTCAGGCAGGAGTTCAACGTCAGTGGCATGTGTGTTAACTGGAACCAGTATTACAATGAGTGTCGTACAGGCAATGCCAATCCACACAAAGGGGCAATCAACTTTGATAATATTGGCTATGCATGGATTGTTATATTCCAGGTAATCTGAATCAGGTTATCTAAGACCACTACTCATTCTAAAGATAAGGTTCCCAAAACACTTTTTCAGGAATGATTTATCCAGGGCATAAATATTTGGTTTCCTGTAGCAAAGAACAGAAATGAACCTGTCTGTTTAATTTTACTTGAATCCTGGCAGTGTCTGCTCCAAGTGGCTGATTTTGAGAACTGTAGTTTATTTCAGGGGTGTGGCATTAAATAGTCCTGTGTCTCTAAGTCAATGGTGCATAATCTTTTGGCAAAGGGCATTTTGTATTTAGGCGGACAATAGGCACAACCTATTAATTCAAAGGAGTTGTAAAAAAAAAGATTTTAAATCAAATAGAATTAAATGAGAAAACTAAACTAAGTTAAATTAAATTAGAAATAAGAAGACATTAAATTAAGGAAACTAATATTATTCCTAATGGTATTTAAAATGTTCTGATAAGTTTTTTGAGGGTCACATCAAATACTTTGGAATACTATTTTTTTTTTTTTATTAAATTTATACCCCGCCCTTCTCCTTGTTAGGACCCAGGGCGGCGCACAGGCATTATATAAAACCATAAATACAATATACATCAATTAAAAATATATTAAATTAACTATGGGTGTATAAGCCCTGTACCTTGTCTTAACGTATTAAATATAATTTGAGAGCATCAGGCTAGGGAAATAAGGATTTTATTTTTTGCTTTTGTCAATATTTCTTTAAGATGCCTTACAAAAAAAATTTAGGATTGTCTATTTCCTTGAAGCTACTGAAATCTTTCCTATTCCCTCTTTCTTCTTTCAGGTGATCACTCTGGAAGGATGGGTGGAGATTATGTATTATGTGATGGATGCTCATTCATTCTACAACTTCATTTACTTCATTTTGCTGATCATTGTAAGTACAATAGCCCCTTCACCGAGTAGATAAAATATGCCCTTCACATGAGAGAAACAAATGTTACGTCCCAATAAACCAGGGAGCTGGACATTTATGTTCTTTGAAGTAAAATAACTGTTGCAAATCATTCCAGGAGATACTGATTTCAAATCCTTTCTTTGAAATAGCGAAAAATCATTCAAATTGACTTTGCCATTCTAGAATTCTTTCTAAGGTCTTTGAAATCTGTTTTCATATTTAAGTACTAATTTATAATCATGTTTCAAGAGCTTATAGTTTAAACAGACTTAAATAATATTCCACAAATCCTTTATGTGACAGGAAGGAAAGAGCTTAGTGATGGTCATAGATAACACTAACTACTTAAATGGCAACAAAATATCTATATATTTTTTCAGATTTCCCAGCCAGCCAGAATATGGCCAAAAATGTTCTATGGCCATAGAATTTTGGGAGTACCTATCCAATGCAGCAAGTTGAAAAAGGCTGTAATAGGAAATTTTCTATATTAAAAAGATCTGTATACTTTTGTGTTATTTTTTATACCATTTTATACCCCTATTGTTCATGTTCAGGTCAAATCATCGATAATTGGATCAAACTATTCCAACTTTATTTAAAAATATATACCGACATTTAGATTTTCCGAGTTTCTTAGTTTATATCTACATGCAGGATTTGAGCAGGATCTTTTAAAAAAAAATATCCTATAAAACTATTGGGGAAAGAAAAGAGGAAAATATTGGCTATTGATGGATTGAAGAATATCAAGGTTGATGACCCAGAGAGACACTATTTTTGAGAATTAGAATGTTCTTTATCCTTTGTTCATAGGGCCTTGACACTTTATTCATAGATTCCTATATGGTCCACCGTGTGAATTCTTCTGAATTGGATTCCAATATAGACATACAGTATATAGGTGTATGAAGGCAATATAGCCAATGCTGATGTATAGGAATCAGTGGGCACCAAAAAAGAGACTGGACAGAAAAGCTATTTAATGGGTTTCCTTAAAACAGGGGTGCAGGGTTCAGAGCCCAGGGATTCTTTAGGGAGAAAGCAGAAGTAGCATGGATTTACTAGCATTCCCTCTTCTTTATGCTAAAATAGCATTTAAGGAAAATGTAATACAGACTAGTATTGATGATGTTACCTAGTTTGGATAATGAAACATGTGCAAGAAAACAGCCAAGCTTAGAGAGCACCAAGGACCCCTCAATACGTTTTCTAATAGAAGTGAATATTTGAGGGCTCAGGGTTGAATTGTAGAGCTGTCTGAGCTTGGTTATTTGCACAGATGTTTCATTACCCAGCTAGGTAACATTACCAGGGCTAGTGAGTGTGGGTTTTCTCCCTATTTATTTAAGTAGCTTGTTCTTCCAATGTTGGTGGAAGTGTGGCTTTATACTTGTTAAATAGTTTTTTGATTACAGTACCAAAAATTAAGAATAGGAAAAAATACAAAACTCCAAAAAATTAAACACAGAAAAAGCAAGAAAAAACACAAAAGACAAGATTAAGATCCACAGCATCTTAGCTATCATATATCATCCCAGAGATTAACAGTAATTTATCCTGTATCAAATATTAATGTTTGTTTCTTAATGCAATTTCTTATCAATTGTTGTCTGATTAAATATAATAAATTCAATCTCCAAAATCTTCCCAGCAAAGTCCAGATGACATTGCTTCCTGATTAAGTGTGATAAATCCATTCCCCTATCTTCTTCCATCCTTGTGGGGAAAGCCAATTTGCTTCTCCACTCTGTGTAATGTCTGCTGTTGTAAAAGACTGCAGGCTTAAACTTCAAACAGGCATATGCACCAGCTCAGTTAATTCTAAATCTATACAGTCCAAATTTCTTCCCAACAAATTAAGTGGTTCCAAATCACATTCCTTTTGTGAATATAATTCCAAAACAACATGCTTTTCCATAGCACCCCTTGCCAGATGGGTCCACAGCCATCCAAAAGAGTCATCTGAGTCATGCCTAAGTGCTCCCATTCAAATCCAGGGAGCAGCACTGCCAGAGAACCAGCTCTGGAAGCAAAATCAGCAAACTGTCAGCAGGAAAAGGAAAAATTTCTACAATTCAGCAACCATGTTGGGGTTGCCTCTCCCCTTACATAATTATTCCTATGCAATCAACCTACAATAATGGTCAAAGCACACAATAATGGTTAAAGCAAGGCCCTTAGAGTCTAATACAGGTAGTCCTCGACTTATAACAGTTTATTTAGTGACTGTTCAAAATTACAACAGCACTGCCAAGTGACTTATGACCACTTTTCATACTTATGACTGTTGCAGCATTCCCATGGTCATGTGATCAAAACTTGGATGCTTGGCAACTGACTCATATTTATGACAGTTGGAGTGTCCCTGGGTCATGTGATCACCTTTTGTGACCTTTTTAAAAGCTAAATCAATGGGGGGACCAGAGTCACTTAACAACTGTGTTACTCACATAACAATTGCAGTGATTCAGTTGCCACAACTGCGTCAAGAAAGGTTGTAAAATGGGACAAAATTCACTTAAGAAATGTTTCACTTGGCAGTAGAAATGCTGGGCCTAATGTAGGTTGGGGATTTACGACTTACATTCTTCCATTTTTGTCTTTCTGTAACTTGAAGTTAAAATTCCCACCATTTCTATCAAGCTAAGACACCGCTTCCATGTGAGACCCTCATCCCTGCGATTTTATTTGTTGATTTTCAAACAAAGAGAGGGCATTATAAAAGTTAAACTCCAAAAGGCACTATTTGGGAAAGCACTGAGTTGCAAAAAGTTGCTATTCCCTAATCATAACCTGACATATTCACTATTTCTTTCTAGTAAGAATTTCTATAAATAGGAAGACAATAAGACCAAAAAAAGAGAAAAGGAAGTTAAAATACATGTTTGGAATTGGAATGAGCTTTCAAAATCCTTGCTCAAAGGACATAGAGAAAGAAAAGCACTTGTTTGGCAAAATTCTCAGATGTTATAGGGATCAATATAATCCAAACAGCATATGCAAGTATTCAGATTCAAAACAGGAAAGGTCCTTTGATCCCAGCAACAGGGCATTTGCTGTACTTGACAACAAGCACTGAAGAAAGCAACTTTTTAAGAGGTTGCTGACAGATGTTGTGACTGCATTCACACTATATCCGAAGCCAGTGAGACTTGGAATGGATACAGGAGGCACGCTAGGCAATTAAGCCACTTCCACATGACCTGCCTTCATAGAATACTGAGGATCCAGTGGCAGGATAAGGTGCCAGACACAGAAGTCCTCTCAAGAGCAGACCTGCCAACAGTTCATACCAGGGGTGAAATCCAGCATGTTCTGACAGCTTCTGGAGAACCAGTAGCGGAAATTTTGAGTAGTTCAGAGAACCGGCAAATACCACCTTTGGCTGTCCCCAGAGTGGGGTGGGAATGGAGATTTTGCAGTATCCTTCCCTTGCCACGCGCACCCAGCCACGCCCACAGAACCGGTAGTAAAAAAAATTGCATTTCACCACTGGATCACATCCTATGAACTGATGAAAGCCTAGGCTATGTTGCAAGGATGCCAGACCGTCGCACCCCCAAACAGCTCCACTAGGGTGAGCTGACTCAAGGAAAGCGATCACATGGGGGGACAAAGGAAGCGATACAAAGACACGTTGAAAACCTGCTTCAACTCCCTGGAAATTGACACCACCTCCTGGGAAACCCTGGCACAAGGATCGATCAACATGGCGCATGCAGATCCATCAAGGCTGCCAGATATCTGAGGACAGAAGAACAACCACAGCACAACCAGGGCTGCAAATGCTGCAATAGTGGTTCCCACACATGTCTGCCCAACATGTGGCAGTGTAGGCCTTACCAGCCACCTGCGGACACATCGTAGACAGCCCACAACCTGTTAGATGTCAAGGTCCTCTCTTCGAACATGATGGAGAAACATCACATTCGAAGCATCTTTCCTGCTTTGGCTCCAAATACTTCACATATTTAACAATTCTAAAGCACCCTGTTGTTTTTCACATGTCTGCAAATCGTTGAATCAGCTGAAATAAAAGTGAATACTATTGTAACAGATTTCATAAATCTTGCAAAATGCGTATGATGGAAAGAACTTTACATTACAATACATACAGCCTCTCAGCAGTTGGCCATCTAGCTTGCCCTCATTCAAAAACTTCCAGCAAGTAGGAATCCCCCAGTTTTGAAGCAAAGTGTTCCATTCGTAACAGTTCGGGCCAATAGGAATTTCTTCCTGGTATTCTGTTCGACTTTTTTAAAACAGCTGTCAAAGCCTTTTAAAGAACACTATTTTATTTTGAAACAGTGAACTGTTCTGATCCTGGAGCTGGCCAGGAAAGGCTTAGTTTTTCAAAGGCTAATTCAAGTGCTAGCAGAGGCCTGGCCCCTTTGAAATGCTAAAAGTGAATGGAATGACTATCTGATAGAGCCTTCTGGCACCTTTGTCTAGGTGAGCTTCGCAGCAAGAGTAGAAGGGCATTGTGGTCTATTGTTCTCTGGATAATTATGTTTGAAAGCTTCTGGGTGGAAAAACAGTAACTCTTTCCCTCCTTTTATGACCTGGGGAGATGGCAGTATGAAATCCGCCCTTTATTTTCCATTACATCTTCCTGGCCTGAGGTTCGTACAGTTGCTCTTTAGGCAGATTGAACTTTGAAAGATATTTAGAAAGATGCTTATTTGCTATTTCTATCCTGACATTTATGTCATGTTGCACGGGATAATAGCAAATATTATTTTGTTTATGGGATGAAGGCTATGGGATAAGTAATGGATGGTGAAAAAGTAAATTCAGTTATTGTTTGCTGTTAATTGGAATGACATGAGGATCTACATAACATGTTTGAGTCCTCTTTGTAAACCCCCCCCTTTCATAACGTTTAATTCAAGAGTAAGAATGTATAAGATATTAGCACAACACCAGAACTACCATTATTAATATCCTTCCTGAGGTTTTAAAATAAGAAGAGATATTGTTATCTTGTATGGTTTTAAAAAACAAATAGAAGTACAGAAGTGTTTAATATATTTTTTATTAGAAAATAAAAACAGACTTACAACCTAAATTATCTTTATCGAATCTGGTGATTTCCAGTAGTTAAAGTACAGTTCTCATTATATGCAGCCAGTATAGGAGGATATATGTGTATATATGTATGTGTGTATGTATATGTGTACACACTCTATCTATCTATCTATCTATCTATCTATCTATCTATCTATCTATCTATCTATCTATCTATCACAGGCATCAGACATTCATTTTTAATGTGTGCACAGAAAAAAGTAACAATAAAGTTTATCTTCTCTTCTCTTAATTGATAGAATGAAAAGGCAAATCAATATGGCCTCTGTCGTGCACACCCATAGGCAGTTTTCTCAATTTTAAAGTATTTCGTTTTAACAGTTTTAAACACATTTGAGGCTTATGCTGTAATATTTCTATTGCATTTCTAGACTTTCATCATAAAATGCCAGGAAAATGTGGCATTAATGTTCAGCAATGCAATACAATACAATACAATAGCAGAGTTGGAAGGGACCTTGGAGGTCATTAGTCCAACTCCCTGCCTAGGCAGGAAGCCCTATACCATTTCAGACAAATGGCTATCCAACATCTTCTTGAAGACTTGCAGTGTTAGGGCATTCACAACTTCTGGAGGCAAGCTGTTCCACTGATTAATTGTTCTAACTGTCAGGAAATTTCTCCTCAGTTCTAAGTTGCTTCTCTCCTTGATCAGTTTCCACCCATTGCTTCTTGTTCTACCCTCAGGTGCCTTGGAGAATAGTTTGACTCCCTCTTCTTTGTGGCAACCCCTGAGATATTGGAACACTGCTATCATGCCTCCCCTAATCCTTCTTTTCATTAAACTAGACATACCCAGTCTTACAGCTAAAATTTGACAGTGGAGACAAAATGAATTTGCAATCCTTGGACTCTAGATTATTTGCGAACACACATACACATAAACACACACATCAGAGTTTTATGCCTTGGGGTTATTTTTACCTTTAATCACTACCACACTTACACACAAACACCCGCCATTAATGCTTTATCCATGCCTTTTCTCTCGTTTCTTAGGTGGGCTCCTTTTTTATGATCAATCTGTGCCTAGTAGTCATTGCCACCCAATTTTCCGAGACCAAGCAACGAGAACACCAGCTGATGCAAGAGCAGAGAGCACGGTACCTGTCCTCCAGCACTGTGGCCAGCTATATGGAACCAGGAGATTGCTATGAAGAGATCTTCCAATACGTCTGCCACATTGTTCGTAAAGCGAAGCGTCGCACCCTTGGCTTCTACAACAGCCTGCAGGACCGTCGTCTTGGGCAAACGGAACCAGGCACTGCCAAACAGAGGGTGAATGGAAAAGACCGGAAGCAATACTGTAAGGTTTATAAACTAAGCCTGCCAAATTAAGGGGTGCAGGGTGGGGAGTGTAAATGACTTGTAAGACCCTCACTGTAAATCAGAGTACAGACAGTTCTTGACTTATGACCAGTCACTTAGTGACTATGCAAAGTTATGATGAAATGCCCCCTCTAAAAAAAAAGTATTTATGACACCAATTTGAAGTTCTGATAGTTGTTCATCCCAGCGTCACATGATGCGTTGGGCACCTGGCAACCAGGCCATATTTACAGGCATTTTCAACATTTCATGATCATATGACCATAATACGACTTCTTTTTTTTTTTTTGCTGAAACCAGCATTTACTTCCAGATTCCAGAATTTAAAAAACACCCATTACAGAAAAAGGGTGATTCGCCTAACAACTACTGTAAAAAAAAAAAAAGTCATAAAATTGAATTGGTCACTTAACGACTGGCAGGACAGTAATTCCTGACTCAATTAAGGTCATAAGTCAAAGACTACCTTTACAAGGTATCAGTCATTAGACAGTTCTTTTCCAGATTTTTTAAAACAATATTATAAATGTTCCGTTTAAATTGTGCAAACGTCTTTATAAAAATGCATTTGTAATGTATATCAAGTTTCTATTAACTGGAAACATGGAAAATGTGAGCATTTTGAGAAGGAAATTGCATCCCAAAATTCAAAGGATAGCTGAATCCTGATTTGTATAATAGCAAAAAAAATTAAAACAGGATTACTTAACTAAGAATGGTGGCTGAACAACATTACGTTCCATCCCTATTTAAAACAATTGTTATACGTAGGTTAACAGAAGGTACTATATAGCAGTGATCCCCAACCTTTCGGGCTTCCTGGACCGGCAGTAGCAACCATGGTGGTAGCAGCTGGGGGGGGGGGGGGGGGATGGTTTTGCATGCAGAACCTAGCTCCTGTCCATGTGCAAATGAATGCTTTGCACACTCATATGCTGCTTATAGTGACATCAGTGAAGTATTATTATTTGTTCTAGCCACTCATCTCCAAAATTTTATTTGAAAAGATTGATATGCTGCCTCTGAATTCCCACAAGATTACCTTCATAACCACTAAAGTCTTATGTGATCTAGTGGCCTTTTTCCTGCAATGCATGTGGTTATCATTGAGCTATGGCCTTTTTTTCAAATCCTACAAAACTATTTTAGTTGTAGAAAATCAGCAAAATGTGACTTTGCCAATGCTACTTTTTTTTTAAAAAAAATCATATGCTTGTCAAGTCAGATATGCCTTTCTAGTTCTGCTCCATTTGCCAAGATAAGCTTTTTTGGATGATTTGACGTATTATGTAGTAGCAAAGTCAGACTTACCATATTTCTTATGCACAAACATATAATATTTGAAATATTTTTGTTATGCGATCAATAAGGCTCCCTAGTTTTTAAAGAAACAAGCTTTCAATATTTTTTTAACCTCCAATATGTTACATATAGGTCATGACCCTTATTTAATGATTCTTGCAGTCTAGAGAATTATTCCATCCATGCTATGTAGCTGAACACAATTGAGTGCAATCTATTGTGGCTGAAGTAGAGCGTATCTCTTAGAGACAAGCAATCTTCATTTAAAGTCTCTGATGAGATGTTTAACTCTAGCAGTTCCAGTGCTTCATTTTCTTCTCCATTAAAATGGCCAACAACCCATTTGCTTTGGTAATTAAATATTGAGATGCAGAACTGTATTACAAAAAGGGTATTTCTAAGCCTTACATTTAATCTCTTTGTGTATTATTAACCAGCACGTTGCCGGAAACATTCTTCTATTGATTACATGCCTCAAGGACTTGGTCAGCCTACTACCAAGACACTGGTCTCTGAACCCAGCAACTGCCCCAAATGTTACAAGACCCAGCAGGAAGCAACCCAAAGACTTTCTGTGCTTGATAGTGTCAATTCAGATCAGGAAGATGGAGAAAAAGCCTGTGACCAAGAGGGAAATGGCGGGAAAGGAGTCATAGAGTCTAACACAGATTTGGAAAAAGAAGAGGATGATGGAGAAGAGAGAGGACAGCTCATGCTTTGCAATCATATGTGGCAAGAAGTAAGAGTCAAATTGAGGGGCATTGTGGAAAGCAAATACTTCAACCGTGGAATCATGATTGCAATCCTTGTGAACACCATCAGCATGGGCATTGAGCATCATGAACAGGTAAGGGACTGATAGGCACCTGAAACCAAAAATCAATTCAGTATCCTGGGAGAAAATTGTAAAATTTCGAAAGGATAGATAATTATCATGTTGCAACCCCTGGGATATCTGCTGTGGACAGCAACATGACATTACCCATGTTCATTTACTTATCTAGGAAATTTGGCAACCTATGGGACTTGTGAGTTATAGGACCAATGCAATCAAGTAGCAGCAATTTAATGCTGAGTTGAGAACTTAAGAAGGTGAAATGAGACTCTACCATATCACCAGCACAAGTACAATCACTGAATGAAGACTTTGTGGGATATAAATCTTACTGGAGGGTTGGTAGACTAAAGCCAGAATCTTAGAACTCTGATTCTATTGGTATTTGGCTTGAAAATGGGACAAATGAATTAGACAGTCATTAATCTGTTGGTTAATAGATCCAAAAACCACATATATTAGGACCAATCAAAACTCTATCAACCTTTTAAGCATCCAGATTTCAACTTTAAATCTTTACTCTGACTGTTAAATAAAATTGATAGAATATGAAAAAAATAAAAATATAGGTATTAAAAGTTTGTACTTTGTAAACATTTTGAGAAAGAGAAGCAGGAAGAGTTGTACAAATTAAATTAAAGCAGTCTATGCTAAGTTCAATGACACCAAAGACTGGTGGAACCAAATAAGTCATTTCATTTAACAAAAATTTAATCTATTTGTTCTGCAAATATACCCATTCTGGAAAATATTTTGTGATGTTTTGCTTACATGGATGCTAATTGAACTACATGTTGTAGTTTTCAGATAAAAGCTGGACATTGTTTTTTAAGATTATCAGGATTTAGTTAAGTGAATGTGTTCACTTCTAAGCAAATGTAGCTTCGTTTAAAAGAAAAAAAGAATAAGAGAATGTCCTGAATTGAACTTACTCTTCTCTAGTTCCAACTAATAGTTATTCATGTTCTGTGATTTTCTTTTGGTTTTCTTTATTCTTTGTCCTTCTGTATTTGGTCCTCACATCAAATATATATATCTTCTTTTTGTCCCTCTCAACTGCCATTCCTTCCCTGCCTATTCTTGTCTTTGCCACCTCCTCCTCCCACTTCTCCCTCTCTCTCTTTCGCTCTCTTTCTCTCTCTCTTTCTGTGTAAATTTTCCTTCATTAGCTAACTGAAATCCTTAGTCTATTTGGCTTACTCTAATATGGTCTCTGGGGATAGCCCAGGCACTTCGCCCTCTGCTCAAAGCAAATCCATCAGCTTGCCACTATTTCCAGCTTAATTAAGAGACAGAGAAGCGCAGCCTGTCTGAACAGGGTAGAAAAGAATCAGGTGAACTAAGCTCCAGAAAGCTTTTTGCCTCTCCAAGTCACAGAGTGATCAAGAACCACCGTTCCTGGGTGTTTCCATCTGCTGAAGAATGGATTAATGTCAGAAAGAAGTGGTTGTATTCTGCCAACCATAAATGTGCCATCCATAAATGTGCCTCTCTCCACGGTCCACACCCTAGCATTTAATGATTGGTACCATTTCACTGTCACTTGAGTGGGCTGTAAGTCATCTATGCCAAGCCTCAAATGTTTGTACTGACAGTCTAAAGCTCAGGGGGCGTAGATGACTGCAGTGGGGGCAGGGGAGCAAGCTGTTTTGAAGGCAAATCTATGAGGCTCAAAAAATCTGTGTTAGAATCTTTATAATTCTAGCCAGAAAAAGGAGCTTGACAGCCCTTGTTCTTGCAAAGGTTATTTTAAAAGTGGGAACAATGCACTAAGAGATTGTAAATGCACAAATGATGACTGTACTTATTATCTGTAAATGGTTCAGCGCTGGATGCCATACAATAATTTCATTAAAACAAACAAGCAAGTAAACACCGCCTGCAGGCTTGGAATCTAAATAGAGGCAGTTCTGAGAAAATTCACTAATCCAATTTTTAAAGGGTTTCTACTTTAATTTCCCCCTAAGAGTTGTTTTGATTTTTTCCCCCCACATCATACATGAACAGCCTTAGTTTGGCCTCATGTAAATTGATGGGCACATTTCAGTGTTAAATGTTAATTATCAGCAGTTAATTTTTGCAAGTTAATTCTGTTCCTCCATATAATATATTTCCAGTCATTGCATCTTAATATACTGTAGGTGGTCTGTGGAAAGCTTATTCTCTGACTAGTTTTAAAACAAATTATGGATTCTGACCCTATGCAACATATTTACCTAGGGATTGTAGAGGTTATAATCTAATATATTTGGAAGGCAGCAAGTTAGGAAAGGTTGAATAGGGTAATTTTACACATAGTAATACTATTCCAGCCCCATCAAAAACATCTCCTGGGATGTTCCCTTTTTCAGCAGTCTTTTTCGACCTGCTGTCCTCTAAATTAATTGGATTACAGCATATCTGTAGGACATCAGGTTGAAGAAGACTGTCTTTCATGATGTTTCAATACATCAATAAATGGAGTCAATGATAATACTTTTTTTTAATGTGTGTGAGCAGCATGGTTGCCAAGTGGTGAAGATGTTTGCTTCCAACTCAGAAGGTTGAGAGTTCAATCCCAGATAGTGATAGATGTTTCTTTCCTAAGGCTCAGAGGGGAAAAAAATATGTGCTGTGAGCTCCTTGTAGGTGTTAGAAGGGCATTTGGCCAGTAAACGCTCAGCTCCATCTAGTCACTCTGATTCTATCCCAGATTAAAGGATTACATGGTCATTATAAAGGAGGTGGTTTTTTTTAATGATAATATTGTTTTGTGTATATATGAATTGTGCTATTGGTTGAGCCTAATTTTATTCTGCTCAAGCCCTTGGTCCTTCAACTGATATGTATGCTTGCTTCAGTGCTGATATCCTTTTGACCATGATTCAGATTTCGTTTAAGCAATTTTAAAGTTTAGCTAATGGGACATTTGTTTGATAACTTATTTAAAAGCCCATGTGCTATTGGTGCTTACTGGAAAAAAATATACCAAAGATGTGGGAAGTAGCTCTGTGATGGTATTCATTCATTCATTCATTCATTCATCCAGCCATCCATCCAGCCATCCATCCATCCATCCATCCAGCCATCAATTCATCAGTCAGTCAGTCAGTCATTTCTATAACCTCCTTTATCAGTCAGTGACTCTGGGCAGTTTATAATTCAAAGAAATAGATTATAATTAAAATACTAAAAACACATTTTAAAACAATAAAACAATAGAACAATATAATTCTAAGTCAGTACATCTAAAACAATTTATCTATGTTATATGTTACCCAAATTATAAATTTATTAACCCTACTGTGCTTTAAAGATGAATGGGCATTTCAGTTAAAACTGGTATCTATGTTTGCTTTCTCCAAATGTATATCATCTTCAGTTTTTTTCAATTATTAATTCTGCTCTAATTGAAACCTCTCTAATTATTGGTTTGCAGAAATATGCACTGCAACTATATCTCTGAAAGCAGTTAGTTTCAAAATCCTGTGAGTTGATTATCACAAGGTAAAGGATATAAGAAAACATACCAATGAACTTCTAAACCTAGATGGTATCTACGGTTTTTCCAACAAATAACAGCATTCTATGAGATAGCTGATATCTTGGGAATTTATGACTGATACAGTTAAGGATTTTACATGTAAGCAGGCCTTGTTAACAGGGCAGCAAAGCACTGCTGTCACAATGTGAACAAGAAAGAATGTTGTCATGACAGAGAAGATAGTGACAGGGTCAGTAATCCCTCAATTTAGTCACCTGTTGCAATCTGAAGATTCCTCACCATGATTTTTATGACATTGTGACTTCCAATGCATTTGCTTTGAGTTCAGGTCACTTCTTACTGCTTCTTTTACATCTGCCACAGCTGATGTATAGCAGGAGATGAGGCAGGATGAGGCAGGACATCAGTATAGCAGATGATGTCCTGCCTCATCTCCTCTGCATACCAATTAGTCTGCTTTGAAATCTGCAATATTGGAAAAAATTCTTCATCCCTATTGTCCTTATTCTACCTTTAATAAAATTCAGCAAAAGCCTTCCTGTTGTTATCATTTTGCTCTTTATCTGGCATGCCTGGTACCTGTTTTACAGCAGGTTGATATACCTTTCTGTTTGTTGTTTAGAACATTTCAAAGTGAGACATAGCCAGTTATTCAGCTCCATGCATTACAAACAATGGACCAATATCTACTAAAAATCATCACATTTTCAGTTGCAAAGGGCTCAGCACAGTTAAGCCATTGTCCATAATCCTAATAATCTAAACAAGGACTGCTGTTGTAAGCATAAGAACCTGGAATTGGCACGGTTACTGTAGTTTGATAGCCCTGTGAAATGGCTGTGAATAACATTGCTGTGGATAATTTTGTAGACGCTCCTGATAGCCAGATAGTGGAAAGAGAAAATGGAGGAACAGGTAGGCTGTGTCTATGGAGGAACAAAATGAAATAGAACTGAGAAGAAAGATCAGGAGGATCCTCCCGTCTCCATGCCTGACAAATAAACTAG
The DNA here is from genome assembly GCA_039707465.1 of Rhabdophis nuchalis. Classification (NCBI taxonomy): domain Eukaryota; kingdom Metazoa; phylum Chordata; class Lepidosauria; order Squamata; family Natricidae; genus Rhabdophis; species Rhabdophis nuchalis. The sequence continues at coordinate 91,283,770 of CM077648.1, read as the reverse complement.
CCAGATGTACTATATGCAGCAGAAAATAAAGCTGACGAAGTTACTTCCTGACTGGGATCTACTATTCAGTAGCATCCAAGATAGTACATACTCAACAGAGGTGGTATTCTGCTGATTCACCCCGGTTTGGACGAACTGGTAGTGGCAGTTGCCCACCTGCCCAGGCGTCATCATGGATGCTCTGCGCATGCGCAGAAGGTTCTGTGCATGCACATAAGTACTGTGTGCGAACTCCCGGTTCTGAATTGGTAGCAAAGATAAGAGGATTTCATGCCTGATACTCAACAGACATGAAATCCTCTTATCTTTGCTACTAGTTCGGAAACGGGAGTGTGTACCCATGCATGCTTGCTTTGCTCACACACGGCACTTCTGCACATGCGCAGAGCATCCGTGATAACATCTGGCCAGTGGGCAGAGCCTCCCGTCGTCGCCACTACCAGTTCGCCTGAACTGGGGCAAACCAGCAGAATACCACCTCTGATACTCAAGGTAAATTAGAGTATTGTAAATCATCCACCTTCAAATTTCATCCTTTCAGCAACACTAACCATAGTCCCTGACTACATATATCCATATCCATAATGTTCAATCCACTGTGAATCAGGTAGTATGGACATTTGACTTTTAAGGGAGCCTTGATTGATTAGGATGACTGCTTTATATAATAAGCATTAATCTAGGCATCTTAGCCTAAACAAAATTGATGTTCAGTTCAGAGGAGAGCAATATATTTTCAAAAAAGGAAATAGTGTTGTTATTTTTAAAAGGGGGAAGATCTGACATAAAAGAAAGATTAAAGAACATGAAATAACATTTTATTTGGTGGTGACTAAAGGGAGACAAGAGCCTGGATAATTACTTGCTAATAAAAAGCTCTCAACACAAGACATACAAGGAAAAAGTTATCCAGAGGAGAAAGGGAGGAAGGAAAGGAAAATTTATAGCTGAAATAAAAGAATTGTTTATTTTAAATATATGTAAACACCTGGAATAATGTACTATTCATTCATAGCAGTGTTCTCAATCTCAGCAATTTTAAGATGTGTGGATTTAACTTTCAGAATTCCCTTACCCAACCTGAGCAGAAGCAAACCAGGAAAATTTAAAACCATTTAAAATCCCTTCTTCCAAGGGTTCCCCAGTAAAATAGCAATAGCAATAGCACTTAGACTTCACAGTGCTTTACAGCCATCTCTGCACGTAGTGCAGAGTCAGCATATTGCCCCGCCCCCAACAATATGGGTTCTCATTTTCCCACCTTGAAAGGATGGAAAGCTTAGTCAATGTTGAACCAGTGAAATTTGAACTGCAGAACTGCTGGCAGTCGGCAGAAGCAACCTGCAGTACTGCAGTCTAACCACTTTGCCACCACAGCTCATCTATATAAATAAAAATGTAAAATAGTTTGTACGAATCCAGTAATCTCAAAAAGTACTGGACCAATTTGCCTCAAATTTTGAGACAACGTAGCCAAGGACCTCCGATAATAGAATAGCTAATCATTTTGAGCCTAGCACGCGTGAGTTGTGTACAAATGACACACACAAAAATGTACCCACCCTGTAGCCACGCCCATCAAACTGCTTTTCAACTGCCAGTGTTGGAAAAGGCCTCATACGGCGGCCTCTTGGGGCCAAAAAGGCACAGAGGACAGCAAACTCCCAGGGGGCCCATAGAGGGGGGGGGAGAAATTCTGCTCAGGACTGTTCTCTGAGGTAAAAAAAAACGGAGGCAAGCAGCTGCTTTAAACTGTCAGAACTATTAACCAGTGGAACATCTTGCCACCAGAAGGTATGGATGCCCTAACACTGAAGAGAGAAGAGACTGGAAAACCATTTGTCTGAAACGGCATAGGGTCTCCTGCTTGAGCAGCGGGGTTGGACTAGATGACCTCCAAGGTCCCTTCCAACTATGCTATTGTATTATTATATTACAGTAGGTAGGTGGATAGGGGAATAGAGAGACAGGGAGAAATACAGTTTAATAAAAGAAGGACTAGGGGAGACAGGATAGCAGCCTTCCAATATCTCAGGGGTTGCCACAAAGAAGAGGGAGTCAAGCTATTCTCCAAGGCACCTGGGGGCAGGACAAGAAGCAATGGGTGGAAACTAATCAAGGAGAGAAGCAACTTAGAACTGAGGAGAAATTTCCTGACAGTTAGAACAATTAATCAGTGGAACAGCTTGCCTCCAGAAGTTGTGAATGCCCCAACACTGCAAGTCTTCAAGAAGATGTTGGATAGCCATTAGTCTGAAATGGTATAGGGCAGTGATGGCTAACCTTTTTTGGCTCACTTGCCAATAGCAGGGGGAGTGCAGGGGCGATGTGCACAAGTGTGCCACATCGATAATGCTATGTGCATGACCCCCTGCATTTGGCATGCTTTTTACGTCATCCCCAGGCTCCAGAGGGTTTATAGGAGCCTGGGGAGGGTGAAAACAGCCTTCCCCCACCTCCAGAGGGAAAAAAATGGCCTCAAAAGAAGGCCTAAATCAGCTGGCCAGGGCACACATACAAACTGAAGCTGACAGGGCAATGCCTCGAGTGGCCTAAGAAATGGTTCCGTGTGCCACCTGTGTTACCCATGCCATAGGTTCGCCATCATGGGTATAGAGCTTCATGCCTAGCAGGGAGTTGGACTAGATGACCCCCAAGGGATAGATAGAGAGGCAGAAATAAGGTAGGTAGGTAGGTAGGTAGGTGGATGGATAGATAGATAGATAGATAGATAGATAGATAGATAGATAGATAGATAGATAGATAGATAGATACAAAGAAAGAAAGAAAGAAAGAAAGAAAGAAAGAAAGAAAGAAAGAAAGAAAGAAAGAAAGAAAGAAAGAAAGAAAGAGACAGTAGGTAGGTAGGTAGGTAGGTAGGTAGGTAGGTAGGTAGGTAGGTAGGTAGAGGGAGAAAGGAAGAAATATAGCAGGTAGGTAGGCAGGTAAGTACATAGGTAGGGGGATGGATAGATAGATAGGGAGAAATACAGTAGATAGGTAGGGGGATGGATAGACAGAGAGGTAGAAATACAGTAGGTAGGTAGGTTGGGGCTTATATGGTGGTTGGGTGTATGTGTGCAGGTGTAGATCTACACACAGATTGGTTAGACATTTAACCAGACTGGGCCACAGCAACGCGTGGCCGGGTATAGCTAGTAATATAATATAACAATAGTAAGTACCACCAATGAGGCTGCACCTCCTAAAAAAAACCTGGTGAAATCATAATCCTCCTCTTAAGAACTTCTGTCTTTAGCCCAGTCCTAGGGAAATGTGAATAGGCAATTGCTTTGGGTCTTCTTGCCCAAGGCCCAGAAATAACACACTTAACAAACATTGTGCCAATCCTAAAACAAGGGGTAACTATGCAATTGCACAGTCCTACATATAAAGAAGGTCTTAATGAAAAATTCCTTGAAGACAAATTCTAGATATAAAAAAGAGAAGGCAATAATATTTGGATAGATAATTCTAAATAAATTTGATATAATCAGTTTTACTAGTTATTTACAACCTCTTTGAATTCTTGAAATGCAATACATACTCAAGCTTTATTGAAGAAAGTACAGTTAGACAGGGATCACCTGTTTGTCTTGATTAGAGTTCATGGGTACCAAAAATCTAAAGCATTGGTATTCATAAGAAAAACAAAGCCACATAGTTGTATAATGAATGGAAATGAAATCAGATACCTTCAAATATTTAGACATGGTCTTTCATGCTCAAAGGGCTAAACATTGCACCAGGTAGCTGAAACAATTTCAAAATTGTCGATAACAATTAAGATTTTTCAGAACCAGAAGGATTGTTGGCTACCATTGGCATACGATAGAGCAGATTCACCAAAATTTCATAATAAAACACACCTGCTATCTGACTATGGATAAATAGAAACTGTCTATTTATTCACTATATGATTACTTCATTGCAATTTCTAGAAGAACCTGTGCAAGGATTACATATTGCTGCCACACACACCCAGGAGGGACATAAGAGCTTTCCTATCATAGCAGCTGAATTTTGTGTGGCTGCAATGAAAATAAAAAGTAATACATTTTCATTTTATTAATTTTATTTTCTTTGTTTTACTCTTCATGATTTGATCGTATTCAAAGTACTCTTTCCTTCCTTTTATAGATATCTGTCCTCAGATTTATAAAATCTGTAGGGCGATCAAAAGTCAGACCCCACCTGACTATTGGCACACCCATTCAAAGAAAATGTTCCAATTCTGATATTTAGGCCCTGGACAATGAAATAAAAATCATATTGCAATTAAGCCCACCTTCAAAATTACAGTACCTTTGGTAGAATAATAAAGAGACAACTATTTTTCACCAGATTGCAATGGTCTTTTGTGGAGGAAGGGGAGGAGCTGGATTCCAGAGATGTATAAAAGCATTGATCTAGGAATGGCATATTCCAGAAACATTCCAGAAACTCCCTCCAAAACAGTGTTTCTGTCTAGATCAAACATATTCAATTCATGACCTGCAGACCTGGATAGCTAGTGATGCGGGTCCAATATACTGTATAACATTTTTTTAAACAAAGTAAATTTATTATTTATATACATTTAACTAAATCATATATTTTATATATGGCCCAAGACAATTCCTCTTCACTCAATGCAGCTCTGGGAAGCCAAAAGGTTGACATCTAGGCTATAGATCATTCTATTCCAGGAGCAGCTTAGCAGTTTCTAGAAATGAATCTTCTGATGTAGTGCCTGGTATTCTGGATATGATGTTATGGTTTTATGCACAATGCCATTTTGATGAATTGTTTTTAATTTCTTGATTATTTTAGATGGACTAATTGATTGATTACCCACTCAATCAATTAGATAGATTTTTCCATGATCATCTTTTTTTAATCTGGTCCTTCAATTGTTCCAATGGTACCTTCATCACTACTGTAACTGGATTGATCCATCTTGTAAGTTGTCCTTGTCTTCTCTTTCCTTCTAGTTTTCCCAAGCATTAGAGCCTTCTTCAGAGGACAAGGTCTTTGCATAATAGATCTGAAGTATTATAATTTGGTCATTTATGCCTGGAGTGAGAAATACAGGGTGATTTATTTGATGGTCCATTTGTTTATTTTCTTGACTGCAGTTTTCAGGAGTCTTCCCCAACATCAAAGTTCAAAAGCATCAGCACTTTTCTTATCTTGCTTTTTAAAAATCCATCTTTAGCTTCAACAAAGTGTCACAGGGAATATCACGGCTTGCACAATTCTGATTTTTGTACTTATAGATATACTGGAATATGCTCTCCAAATCCTTCATGATTGCTCTAGTCTAGTCTCCAGCATAATTTTTACTGCTTTCCCCTTACTGTTGATGATTGATCCTAAAAGACAGAAGCTATTCATAACTTTAATGTCTTCGTTGTCAATTCTAAGCATAGTTGTTTTATTGTGGTCACTAATTTGGTCTTTATATTTATGTCTCATTTTAATCCCATCTTATTTTGAGGTTCAAATACTTCTGGATTCCTAAATAACTCTCTTATTCTTCTTCCTGCTTCCCTCCTTTAATTTTATCTTTCACAACAATGCAATAATTTAAGGGAAACCAGAAAGTGCTGATAATTACATACAGAATGAAAATTCTTATTTTTCCTGCCTTAGTTTGTGTAAACGTCTGATTGTCTACATACCACTTGTTACACCACAAAAAAAGATACCATGAGATATCTGAGCTTCATAACTCTTGCTCTTCTGGAGAATACTAGGAGGTCATTGCATAATAAATACAGTGAAGAGGTTTGACCAGAATGTTTCACTTGATTGAGTTTTTGTGTTTTGTGGGTTAGCGTTTAGGGTGGGTTTTTGGGGTGGGGGTGCATTGGTTTTGGGGGGATTGGTTGGAATTGGGTTTGTTTTTTAAAATATTTTCTTTCTAAGGTTAAGAATGGAAGCCAACCCTCTGGGAGGCACACCACTACCGTTGTCACCTTATGTCTTCTAACCTTCTCCAAAACAAAAATAGCCTGGAGTTGTGCTGCTGAAATTGCTTGTTTTTCTGTTCCCTGTGCTGTGAGGGACATAAATGGGATGGTTGGGGAATATGTTTTAAAATTAACTAAGCTGAACAAACCATAGTTCGGATTTTAAAATCTCAGTAGTGATACAATACAATACAATACAATACAATACAATACAATACAATACAATACAATACAATACAATACAATACAATACAATACAATACAATAGCAGAGTTGGAAGGGACCTTGTAGGTCTTCTAGTCCAACCCCCTGCGTGGGCATGAACCTTATACCATTTCAGACAAATGGCTATCTAACATCTTTTTAAAGACTTCCAGGGTTGGGGCATTCACAACTTCTGGAGGCAAGCTGTTCCAGAGGTTAATTGTTCTAACTGTCAGGAAATTTCTCCTTAGTTCTAAGTTGCTTCTCTCCTTGATTAGTTTCCACCCATTGCTTCTTGTCCTGCCCCCAGGTGCCTTGGAGAATAGTTTGACTCCCTCTTCTTTGTGGCACCCTCTGAGATATCGGAACACTGCTATCATGTCTCCCCTGGTCCTTCTCTTCATCAAGCTAGACATACCCAGTTCCTGCAACCGTTCTTCATATGTTTTAGTCTCCAGTCCCCTAATCATCTTGGTTGTGCACTCTTTCCAGAGTCTCCACGTCTTTTCTACATCGTGGCGACCAAAACTGTATGCAGTATTCCAAGTGTGGCCTTGATTTCAGAAATATTTTCTGGAATCTTTTGTAAGAGTTCCTTGTGGCACTTAGGTCATAAAGCAAGTGATAATATCACTCTAATTTTGTATCTTTGAAGAAATAGAGGACCTTTCTTGCCCAAGAGAGCTGTTTTTCTCAAGCTATGTGGGTGGCTGTAATTATGAATTACGTTTTCTCCTTACTACTTCCCATTCTTTAGCTTTCTACCTTAATTATCTCTTGTTCCTGCTGATGTTTTGACTTTAATTTATATATCACATTCAGTGACAAGCATGTACAACCCAAAAAAAAGAAATAATTTATTTGCTGATGTTTTAAGTTGTAATTTAATATAATAATTCAATGCAAATAAGCAATAGCTTGTTTCAACAATACTTCAATTATCCATTTCATGCTTTTCATTTTGCTTCTCTTTGAATCATATTCTGTTTGTTTATTTTTCTTTCAATCCTTATCTCTGAGTTTGTTGTTTTCCACTTTCTTTTTCTGGTTTCTTTTGTTTATTTAGTCCTCTGGATGTTCGTTTCTTTTTTCCCAGCTCCTTGAGTGGGCTCATTTTCTGGTACAGAAAGGTATATTAGAAAAAAGATAAACATGTACACAATGGCTAGAAAAACCCAATTGCAAGGAAGAATAGGGAGTGAGCAAGAACAAATGACCTTTTCTGGAATGGACAGACAAGCATGACTTTTAAAACATTACATCCTCACTATGGTACAGAAAGAACAAAACAGCAGCTACAGAATGTCAATGGAAGGAAGGAGAACAATCCATTCTTATAGTCTAGATGCCACATTCAGTTTCCTATGGTTACTGACACAATTGTCAGGATGGAATCAGAATGAGTACAGTATCTTTCTTTTCTTTTTCTTTTTTGTTTTTACCCAAATTCTGCTGTAGTACATTTGTGTGTATAGCTCACACATATAAACACACACAGCAGTGGTGAGTTTCTAATTTTTTTTACTACCAGTTCGCTCGTGCTTGCATGTGCAATAGCGTTCGGGTGGGTGGGCTGAGCCTCACGCCGCCACTCCTACCGGTTCGCCCAATCCGGGCCGAATCAAGAGCAACCCACTTCTGACACTCAGGTATACGTCTGAACAGAAAGTATCAAGTATCATCAAGTACATCTAAACGGAACATATCAAGAATGTTCACTTAGTTCACCCAGATGTGCACTTGTATTTATGTTGGGACAATCTGTTGTGGCCCACAAGCAGCCAGCAGAGCTGGCAACAGATTTGGACAGTGAGTAGGTTGGGGAGGAACATGAGCCAGTCTGGGGAAGGCTCTGATGAGGGCTCTGTGTCAGAGGCAGAGAGGGGGCCAGAGCTATATGCCAGCTATCAGCTGCCTTCAGTGTCAGACATCCTAAGTCAGATGAACAGCTAGAGCCTCTTCCCAGTGTGCGTATGTGCAGAATTACCAGATGAAGGGAACAACTAAAGAACAAGGGTCAACTTGGGAATAAGGCCAGACAATGAATGGCCCCTCCCAGATGAAATAAAAGAGGATTGGAGTTTGCAGGAGACAATTAGTTCGCTAAATGGTTAGTGATTCTCCGAGACTCCTTGCCAAGTTCTGCAGATATTGGCCTGTCAGCTCTCCAAGCGAGATAATGTCTGTGACTGTAAATCCTCCTTTGAAAGACTTTGCCGGCTTTGAATGAACAAAATTCACTGTAAATTAATAAATGGGGTTTTTGACGGGACAAGGAGTTTAGTTCATGCTCTTGGGAAGCCTCGGTTAGAACACAGTGTCACATTTTTTTTATTTCTAACTTTGTCATTGAGTTTGTGCTTGCAGGGATTTCTTGATATAGTTTATTATGTTTGCCAAATGGAAGAGAGCAGGGGTTTTCAAACATTTTTAGGATGTGGAACTGAAATCAGAATGCCCCCAATTAAGAGCAAAATTATAGAGACAGAAAATTGGTTGAGCTCAAGTGACCTTTAATTCCCTTAATTTGTTAGTCATTTCCAGAACCCTAGGGTCCCATGCAACACAATATGAAAAACTCCCAGGAATTCTCATTAACTTATTCAATCATATGTAAAGGGGGGGGTGGGGAGGCTTCAACTGCATGGTTGTGACATTTTTACTTTAAAAAAAAACATCTGTAAATACTAAGTAAGAGAAGCTATACCCTTATTCCTGGTTTTAAAAAGTCAGGAAAGGTGTTTAAATAAAACCTAGGGCGCTATGTTATCTGCAAATTAAAAGATTGGCCATAAAAGCCAATTCTATGCTAAATCAAAAGTGGACTTAAGCCCTTATGCCCCACTCAGGCTGGAAAAAGCAAAAATGGAAAACATTCTACAAAATGATAATCCAAATTGAAGGCAAAAGTCTGGCTCCAAGTGATTATAGGCAATTATAATTTCCTAATTAAACTAAAAACAACTACTTCTTTCCCCATTCACTTTTTCAAAGATCAATATAAGAAGTAAAATACAAAATAAGTTGTAATGTTATATACGCTGTGGAGACTCATGTCAGACTGTAAACTGATATTTATATCCATAAAAATATACATGTCTTAGTGCAGGGGTGTCCAAACTTGGGAACTTTAAGACTTGTGGACTTCAACTCCCAGAATTCCCCAGCCAGCATATAAGAAGTAAAATACAAAATAAGTTGTAATGTTATATACGCTGTGGAGACTCATGTCAGACTGTAAACTGATATTTATATCCATAAAAATATACATGTCTTAGTGCAGGGGTGTCCAAACTTGGGAACTTTAAGACTTGTAGACTTCAACTCCCAGAATTCCCCAGCCAGCTATGCTGGCTGGGGAATTCTGGGAGTTGAAGTCCACAAGTCTTAAAGTTCCCAAGTTTGGACACCCCTGTCTTAGTGAAACTCCTTTCCTAAATCATTTCGATCAGCCAGAAAACTCACACACACTCACTCACACACACACAATCATATGTCATAACATTTTGCAAAGGGTAGGTGCACGGCATTATTCTTTGAAGATGAAGAATTACAAAGCTGCCTCTCCTGACTCTTCTGCTCCTTTGAAAGATCTTAACACAAAGGATAAAATAGAATTACAGAATTGTTTAGTTAGTTCTGGTTTTAATAAGGAAATTTTACTTCAGCTAAGGAAAAGTCAGAGGTAACATATTCAGTGGAACACTCTCTGGGGCACATTGTTTGGAGTATTTCTAGATGCAACTGCCTTTCAGGATACATGCTTTAATAAAACAACGCAATATCCACTGTGTATTTAATATAGTGAAATGTCATATGCCAGTTGTATAGGGCTAAAAGTATAGGTTAAATCTGAAAGGTCCCATATGTTTCATCATTTTTGAGTCTATCGTGGATGCATGCCACAAGCCATCCTACAATATTGCTATTGGTAAAACTGGGAAATCATCCTACCATTTCAGAGTTAATGTTATGAGTTTCATTTTCTTTTTGCTTTTTAAGTTTGGCAACTGCATGCAACCTTGGACAGATGTGCGGGAATGCTTCTTTTCAATAACATTTATGTAATGTACAATACATGAACCTCAATATTAGGGCTACAACGGTTACTTTAAGTTCAGTAGAGATTGTGTTGGACAAGTATGTTGATTTAAAAATAAATGTGATGTCTTGCCAGCTCCCCAGTTGAAAAATAGGGGAATGAATTTGCTTTCTGTAGCTACTTCTGATCCCCTCCCCAGCTGAGGCCAAAGAGCTTCTACTGATTTTATAAACATTAACGCTATAATTAATGGAAATCATGGCCATCTCAAAAATAATATAAAGGGATTTATGAAAAAAAAGTGAAATATTAAGGAAGAAATCACTTCAGAAGAATGAGTTGGGGATTAGGGGAATACAAGGAGGTAAAAAGGAAGTTGAAGAATTTCTCACCTATCCAAAATGGCAGGTTTTAAAGAAATAATAATAATGCAGAAAGCTTTATACTTTGTATATTTCTTAAACATAAATTATATTATTGCAGTGTAGGCTTCAATCCTATAAATGTTCATGTCGGAGCAAGCCACATTGAAACTGACTTAAGTGCTCGAGTGGTTTTGTGTCTCTGTGTAAGTGTGTGTGTGTGTCTGTGTGTGTGTGTGTTCCTTATTGCTAGAGAAACTTGGAGCAGATGGAAATGGAGTCAATCATGCCCACCCTTCTCTAATTCTGTTTTTGATTTTGCATTTAGGGGAATTGGGAATCGCAATCAAATCTCTGGCATGGGAAAGTGTACCATTTCCTTATGTGCACCCTTTTTGCCATATTAGTATAATATTAGTATAATATTCAAATTAGTGTAATTATAATTAGTATAATTCAAATTAGTATAATGTCACTGATCGCTATTCTACAATGAAATGTGGAATTGAAATAGGAAACCATGGAGAAAATAAACATTTTTTGGCAGCAGCTGTTAGAATCACTTGATGAAATAAAGAGGTGTTTTTGTGAACAAAGCACTCAGGAACTGGGATTGGTAATGTTGAGAAAAAGATTGGAGGGCAGGAAGCTAGGGAATTGATCCTTCTGTTCACTCAACTAAGTAGAAGTGCATTTTCCTATTTCAGCGAGTGAATGTTATTTGTAATTTCCTGGATGTCTTTGAAGTAGCCTTTCCCAAATTGGTATCCACTGAATGTCATTTTCATGATCTTAGCCATGATCTTCCATGATCTAATGCATCTAATGCATATTTCATTATCACAGTGAATGAGAATAACAGGAATTGTAATCTAAAGCATATAGACTAGGAAAGGATAGTGTAAAAAACCTGGTCCTAATTTTCTATGCACCCAAGGTTTAATAAGTTTATTCACTAGCTGTAAGTAAAAAACATGGTTGCAAGGAAAGACTAATACGGTAATTATTCTGTGCAGAACACTTCTAGTTCTGAAAGCTACTTCACACATTTGATGAAATGTGCTGCAGCTCATGAAAACTTATGCCTTATAATAAAATGTGTTAGTGCTAAATGTGCTATCAGGCTCTCTGGTTCTTTCATTTCTGGTTTCTATACTGCTGTAATCCCAGTCTATATAATTCACATATAAACTAGAAGCAACATGTGTGACACAAATTCAACAGAGCACAGAATTTTGCTATAGATTTCATAGAATATTATAGGTGGAGTATATCATCATTATCACCACCATCATCCCTTTCATCTATAAGTTCAAGGTGATATACATACCACTTCTTTTCCAGATTTATTACAAGGTTATCTATGAGAGAATGACTACCTCACATTTCATCCAGTAAACTTTGATGGTTAAGGACATTTAACAGTTATGTTACACTGGCTATCTTTTTTTTTTTATTTGTCAAATTTGTATACCGCTCTATCTCCCCAAGGGGACTCAGGGCAGTGCACAGAAATATAAAATATAAAACAATACAATACATGCTGCAGTTCACAAATAAAACAAATTCCCATTGGATAACACAACTTCCTATGGATCCTACATGATCGCTTTCTATAATATTTATGTGGGCTTTGTACACGGTGGGTTCCAAATTCCATTGCAACTGATACACTGCGATGGGGCGGGGCGTCCACCACGTGCACACATGCTGTGCATGCATGTGCATCCACTGCCCTGCGATGCTCCAGCTGCTCAGTGGATCATCGTGCAAGCGCCATATGCTGCATGTGCAAATGGCCCAGTTGGCTTAATAATAATAATAATAATAAATTAGAATTTATTAACCGCACCCTCTCCCCACAGGGACCCGGGGCGGTGCACAGGCATAATTAAAACAATATACAATAGTACAAACATTACTAAAATAGAATTAAATAAATTACCCGTGCTAAAAATACAATTAAAAAACCCATTAAAATTTATCGTTAAAAGACAGAGAGAACTATTCAAGGCCGGCCAGTCGAAAGAGATGGGTCTTCAGTTTTACACGGAAGGAGCGGAGGTCGGTGGTCGTTCTAATATCAGGGGGAAGGTCGTTCCAGAGGGCCGGGCCCGCCACAGAGAGCGCCCTTCCCCTGGGCGTCGCCCGCTGACAAAGTCTAGTGGACGGCACCCGGAGAAGCCCCTCTCTGTGGGAGCGAATCGGTCGTGAGGATGTGTGGGGCAGGATCCGATCTCGCAGATAGCTAGGTCCCGAGCCATGGAGCGCTTTGAAGATGATGACTAACACCTTGAAGCGCACCCGGAAGACGACAGGTAGCCAGTGCAGCTCGCGCAAGAGCGGTGTTACATGGGCAAATCTAGAGGTGCCCATAATTGCTCGCGCGGCTGCATTCTGAACTAACTGAAGCCTCCGGGTGCACCTCAAGGGGAGCCCCATGTAGAGAGAGTTACAATAGTCCAGTCGGGATGTCACGAGGGCATGAGTGACTGTGCGAAGGGCGTCCCGATCCAATAGGGGGCGCAATTGGCGAACCAGGCAAACCTGGTAAAACGCCCTCCTGGCCACGGCTGTCACTTGCTCTTCCATAGACAGCCGGGTATCCAGGAGGACACCCAAATTGCGCGCCCCATCCACAGGGGCAAGATGTTCGCCCCCTATGGCCAGCGTTGGAGAAAGCTGGTTGAATCGGGCAGCCGGAAACCACAGCCACTCGGTCTTGGTCGGGTTGAGCCTAAGTCCGTTACTTCCCATCCAGATCCGCACGGCTTCCAGGCACTGGCACATCACCGCTACGGCATCGTTGGGGTGGTTTGGGGTAGATATGTACAGCTGGGTGTCGTCAGCGTACAGGTGGTACTCTACCCCAAAACCACGGATGATCTCACCCAGCGGCTTCATATATGCGTTAAACAGGAGAGGCGAGAGGACCGACCCCTGAGGCACTCCACATGTGAGTGGTCTCGGGGTCGACCTCTGCTCTCCTGCACGCACAAATTGCGATCGGCCAGAGAGGTAGGAGGAGAACCACCGCAACACGGTGCCTCCCACCCCCAACCCCCCCAGCCGATGCAATAAGATACCATGGTCGATGGTATCGAAAGCCGCTGAGAGGTCTAATAGGACCAGGATGGAAGAACATCCCCCATCTCTGGCCCTCCAGAGATCATCTACCAACGCGACCAATGCCGTCTCGGTGCTATGCCCGGGCCGAAAGCCGGACTGGCGCGGATCTAGATAGTCAACTTCCTCCAGGTGACGGGGAAACTGTTGTGCCACCACACTCTCAACAACCTTCGCCAAGAAGGGAAGGTTGGAGACTGGACGGTAGTTGTTCAAAAGAGCTGGGTCCAAAGAGGGCTTCTTGAGGAGGGGCCTCACCATAGCCTCTTTTAGGGAGGCAGGCAAGGAACCCTCACTCAAGGATGCGTTGATGACCTCTTGGAGCCAGCCTCGTGTCACCTCCCAGGATGCCAGTACAAGCCAGGAGGGGCACGGGTCCAATGAACATGTGGTGGCTCGCAGTCGCCCACGTAACCTGTCCATATCCTCGGAAGTAACGGGGTCAAACTCCTCCCAAACAAGATCTCCCTCGTGGCATCCCACTGGGCCATGAATGGTGGCTAGCTCACTCTGTATCTGGGCGGTTTTCTCCTGCAGAAAAATCACAAATTCCTCTGCCCTACCCTGTAACGGGGCTTCCCGCTCCCTCTGTTGAAGGAGGGAACGGGTCACCCTAAACAGGGCGGCAGGGCGGTTTTCTGCGGATGCTATGAGGGTGGCGCAATGATGACGTTTGGCCACCCTCAGCGCCACAATGTAAGTCCGTAAATGGGCTCTCACCTGTGTCCGGTCAGATTCAGAGCGGCTAGCCCTCCATCTTCTCTCTAGGCATCTCTTGCGGCGTTTCATCACCCGCAGCCCCTCAGTAAACCAAGGAGCCAGGGTGGTTCGCCGCCGCGAGAGAGGCCGCAAGGGCGCGACCCGATCCAAGGCTCCCACGGCCGCACTATTCCATGCGGCCGTGAGGTCCTCCATCGGGGCGCGGGTCAGGGATACAGGAAATGGCCCAAGCGCTGTCTGGAACCCATCCGGGTCCATCAAGCGCCTGGGGCGGTACCAGATTGGTAACTCTGGTTCCGCCTCCCCGCGGAGGGGAGCAGCGGTCGGAAAGTCGAGTCGGAGAAGTGAGTGGTCTGACCATGACAAGGGTATGATGTCTATGTCCCCTGTACCCAGATCACTCTTCCATTGGCCCGAGACGAAGATGAGGTCCGGCGTATGTCCACCCTCATGAGTGGGGCCTTGAATTACTTGGGTCAGGTCCATGGCCGTCATGGAAGCCATGAACTCCCGAGCTACCGCGGATGATTCGCCCAACGATGGCAGATTAAAGTCCCCCATAACTATAAGTCTGGGGGTCTCCACTGCCACCGTGGCGATCACCTCCAGGAGCTCGGGCAGGGCTGCTGCTACATAGCGGGGAGCCAGGTATACAACCAGCAAGCCCAACTGCCTCCCTAGGCCCCACTTCATGCAAAGGGACTCACAGCCGGAGGTCTGCGGCACAATGGTCTCTCTCGGCTCCAGGCCTTCCTTGATAATGACCGCTACCCCACCACCCCTGCCTAGGGCCCGCGGCTGATGAAATGCGCGGTAGCCTGGTGGGCACATTTCAACGAGGGGATGACCTCCCTCGTGGCCCAACCAGGTCTCCGCAATTCCTACCAGGTCCGGCTCCCCCTCTGACACAAGGTCACTAATGAGGGGGGCTTTGTTGACAACGGACCTGGCGTTGCAAAACATCAGCCGCAGACCCTGGCTCTGTATTCCCTGGCCACCTAGCCTGCGAGGGTTGTGGCACCCGACCGTTTTTAACCAACGGCTGCGTGCCACCAACCGGGAGGATAAAAATTGTCTCCCCTCGGTCCTGCCCCTCCCCACGACCCTCTGAATTGGTATGCCCTCCTGAGGAACGACTCGAGTATCCCCCTGCCTTTCGCCTTCCGCTTCCCGCCGTCGACTGCTATCCTGGCCCTTACTACTAATTGCTGTTTCCATCTCCATCTGTCTACCCTCCCTGGGACCCCCTAAAATAACCAATAATTTACCAATTAAAAATCCCCTAAGGCCGCGCTTCGCCCGTCTCTCCGGATTAATATATCCATCATCGAGACGGGCCCTCGATAGTGTAGAGGGCCAGACCTGCGAGAGCGGGGACTCTCGCAGCAGTAAAAGGTAATACAGGTAAGGAACGCAAGTGCGTGGGTGCACCGGTACGGGCCTCCAAAGCACCGGCCTCCAAAGCACCGGTACGGTACGGTGCCTGCTGCTCCCAGCAGGCACCGGTATGCCCTTACCGGGGCATACCTGCCGGAACACACCACTGGCTTCGTACCTTCCAGATTAGGTTAAATACCAGAAGGCCCTATTGTGCCATGAAATACAGGCTACAGTTTTTTGATGTTTCCTCAGCTGAATTTTGCACCCACTGTCTGGGTTACCCTCTTTTTTTTCTGTTGGTACATTTGAACAGTTCATGGCTTACTGCTGCCTAATTCATGCATGTTGATATTCCTTCTAGTAATTCGTTAGGCTGCCTGAAAAAGTACAGGTAATCCTCGATTTGCAACCACAATTGAGCCCAAAATTTATTTTGCTAAGTGAGAAAATTGTTAAGTGCATTTCGCTCCTTTCTACAATTTTTTTTTGCCACGTTTGTTAATTGAATCACTGCAATTGTTAAGTTAGTTAAGTGGCTCTGCCTTCTCGGTTGACTTTGTTTGTCAGAAGGTTGCAAAAGGGGATCACGTGATGCTGCAACCGTCATAAATAACCAATTGTCAAGCATCCAAATATAAATCACATGACCACGGGAATGCTACAGTGCTCATAAGTGAAAAATGGTGTTAAGTCACTTTTTTCAGTGCTGTTCAGTGGTGGGTTACAGGCAGTATCCCCCAGCATAGGCATACTGGTGCCTGCCGGGAGCACTGGGTACAGTTCCGATATGGTGTTCCGGAGGTCTTGCCCACCCGCCCGAGCTCCTTACCTGTATTTGAGCTCTTCGGCACTTCCGCACATGCACACAGAGCATATGGCACCTGCACAATGCTCTGCCGAGCAGTTGGAGCGTTACAGAGGTAAGGATGCATGCACACGCTGTACGCATGTGCATGTGGGAGACGCGGGGGCCCGTTGCACCATACTGGTTGCAACAGGATCCGGAACCCACCACTGGTGCTGTTGTAACTTTGAATGGTCACTAAAGGAACTGTTTTAACTTGAGGACTACCTGGAATGAGAAATGATTATGATAATAGGGCCAATTCTGTTGCTAGTAGATGAATGCCAGTGGAAAGCATGGAGAAAATCAGTGTGGGGATAGTAAAGGATGAAGTGAGTCCTTCTAAAATGGAAACACATAAACCTGATGCTTTCTTTGTGTTTTAAGAATTGCAATTCTATCATCATGAAGTTTTGTAGCCATACTAACATATAAAAAGAAATCCAGTTATTACAGATATACTTCAAATATTGCTGCAAAACAGTGTTGTGGAATTTGCACAAGCAATGACCATATCATAAAGTAACAATGGAAATATTTTGAGTTATATCATGAAATCATCTTAAATGATTACTGGGGCAAAAATAGCAAATCCAACATCTACTTCAAAATTAGAGGAACTTCCACAGTTCTCAGTTGCCTTCAAGTACTGAGCAATTAAATCAGTTTTCGTTTTCTTTTTTAATGAATACATTACCAAATTAATAGACACTGCAGTGCTGGAGTGAAAGACCACACAAATTAGAAAGGAGATTAATTAAAAAGGGGAAGAATGGAAGGGAAAACATCAACATTCATTACATGTTGAAGAGAGAGTAGCCTTAGAGGTTTACATTCTTTGTACACTTGGAGGAAGATATTTGAAAGGCTCCAAATGCCCTTATTTTAAAATGCAGGTGCTCCCATTTCATGTATCCCATCCAGAAAAGTGTGTGACATTTCCTAAATGCATTTGATGTCTTGGCTTCTTTCTTTTGCCTATAGCCAGAGGAGCTGACAAATATTTTGGAAATTTGCAATGTTGTGTTTACCAGCATGTTTGCCCTGGAGATGATATTGAAACTTGCGGCCTTTGGTCTCTTTGATTACCTTCGCAACCCATACAACATTTTTGACAGTATCATTGTCATCATCAGGTAATGACAATTTAAATCTCTATTGACTCGATAATAAAATGTTGCATAAGAGCAGTGGATGATGTTAGCTAGCTTCTTGCCACTCAAATTAGAGTAGATCAAAGCTAAGTCATGTCTACATATTGAAAGTATGTGTGTGCCCGCATTGTGATAATTCATATTATTTTTAAACAAATCCATTTTGCCAAAGGATAAAGAATCGGATTAGCAAATGATTACTAGTGATGAATTATGTTTACATCATTATTTTGAACTAGCCTTTTAAATTACTGTAGTATAATTACCCAAATTTATGTGTAGAGTCAGGCAACCTGAAAATTTGATTATATTTCACATTTTGTCACCAGATTATCAGTTATTTTCAGAGAACAGTCTATGTTTACTTATTATCAGATTTTTTTAATCCTACTTTTATTATTTTTTATAAATAAAGTGGTAACATAACTACTACTTCGACCGCCTCCTATTTTCCTCAGAACAACAACTCTGTGAGGAGAGTTGGGCTGAGAGAGAGTGAGTGGACTGGCCCGAAGTCACTCGACCAGATATTTGCTTTATAAATGAATGCTGCCAAATGTGAAAGCAGGAATATTGTGTTAAATCCTTACTAAATATTTTTCCAGTTTCATAGTGCTATATAACAGGATCAGCATAACAAATAATTTGTGCAAAACTATAAATATAACTAAAGTAGTCCTTGTTTAATGACCATAATTGGGACCAGCAACAGGGATGTTATATATTTATTTTATTTTATTTATTGAGATTAGTCAAACAAAAATGAGAACAAGAATAAGAGAATAAAAATACAATGACTGGGACGATAGGCACATAAGTGCACTTATGCACGGCCCCTAACTTTTGTTAGGTGAGACATTACGTGACTGAGACACATGATTTTACTGCCAACTTCTTTATTATTGATCCTGCTTGTCTGAAATTAGTTGTAAAGCATGCAGATAGTGATCATACGATCATGGGATGCTGGGACCTCAGTAAATGCTCACTGATTGCAACGCGCACAGATCTCAGTCATGTAACTGTGGGGACACTGTGGGGGCCACAAGTGCTCAGACCTGTCATCAAATTATTTCTTTTCAGGACCTTTGTAACTTTGAACAGTTGCTAAAGGGGGCCTTTGTTAAAGTGAGCTCTACCTGTAAAGTAAAATGTTATTTCTAGATATGGCATTCAGTTTCTATCTCTTCTTTCTATATTTAGAGTTCCTGTCTTTAAGATAAAGGTAAGGTCAAGGTTCCTCTCGCACATATGTGCTAGTCATTCCTACAGAACTGCCTTAATCTATGGTTAAACAATGGCATTTCCTCCACATGTAGCCACAGTCATCTGTTTGAATATATTTGAAAAGAATTAGATGATTTTTTTTTGGTGTCTAGATAAAGAGGCTACTTTGCTTGGCATCTTAATTATTGATCAGACACGTACCTACATAGAAGAATCAATGGCATGGCGTGGCAGGAAAGGACTTTGGAGATTATCTGATTCATTCTGGCTGTTCAGTGCAGGAACCTTTTCTATAGCATGCCAAATAGATGGCTGGCCAGCCTCACTTTCACCACTTCCAATTAAAGAGTGTCCAGCGTCTTCCCCCAGGCAGTCTTTTCCATTGTTGAAAAACTCTCACTGTTAGGAAACTTTTCCTGATATCCTACAGAAATCCATTTCCCCGTAATTTAATTTCCGTAGTTTAAACCCATCATGATGTCTTCTGGAACAACTCTGAAAAATTCTGCCTGGTCTTCTACATGACAGCTGTTCTGATGCTGGAAGACAGTTATCATGTCTCTGTACACTCCTCTTCTCCAGACTAAACATCCTCAGTGCCTCCAACCATTTGTCTTACTTTTTTTTTCTATCAGGACCCTAATTAACTTGGCTGCTTTCTCTGGACATGTTCCATTTGTCAATGTATTTTCTAAAATGCTGTGCTCAGAACTGAATGTATTGTGGTCCAATCAAAGCAGAACAGAGAGAAATAACTTCTGTTGATCTTGACACTATACTGAGCAATGGACAGTTTTGCCTCTAGCCTCTTCACCTTCTCTTATAGCAAGGCTGTGATCCTGCACTTGCAGCATGTTTAATTATTGTCATCTTTAGGGAAAGAAACAAACATGACACAGCCCCTGCAGGTCACATACTCTTTATATGAACAATAAAGAAAACAAAAATAAATGCCTCTCCTTTGTGTTCGTCCACAGCTCCCTGTTTGTTTATTCAGTTTGTTCTCTTCAAACTGCTTCCTTATATATTTCCTGAAGTTGCTTCAAATAGGTTGGCAGCAAATGATGCTCCAGTGGGCAATCAGTAGTGCAATGTACATCAGTAACATTCAGGGAACAGTAATCTGTGCTTTCCCTAATTCATCTTCCCTTTGATCTGCTTTCTCTTTTATTCTTCCCTGCCAAAATCCTATGCTCTTACTCTTTGCTCGCTTAATGAACTTGTTTGGTCCCCCTCTTCACTTCCTCAGATAGATCTGTATCTATAGATACACACCCAGGTGTGCATGCACACAGAAAAGCACCCTCCCCACACACAAACACACATTTATTCAAAAGTGTATTTACAAAATATATCTTGATCACAAATGCTTAAGTCAGAAATTGTTTTAGTTTATCAGATTGAACCTTCCAGGCCTTCTAGATTTCTCATCCCATAATATCAGTGGCCTTTCTAACTAGGGTTTATTGAAGATCAAGAAGCCTTTGGATTATACCAGAAGCAACTGAATTATAGTTACCAGTGCATTTGATGGATAAATTATACCTCTCTTATCCTCACAAATGTTCTCATACACAGAGTCTACTTAGAACCTAAGCCTAATGAAAGATGGCTGAAAGAAATGGGTTGTTTATTGAATCCCTTTTATTATTTTTCCAATCTTATTATGATTCTTAGCAGTTTCTCTCTCACTTTTGTATGTCCTCTTCTGATTGCTTTTATCTGCAGCATCTGGGAGATCATAGGTCAGGCTGACGGTGGCCTCTCAGTGCTGAGGACATTCCGGCTCTTGAGGGTGCTGAAGCTGGTGAGATTCATGCCTGCGTTGAGGCGTCAACTTGTGGTACTGATGAAGACAATGGATAACGTAGCAACCTTCTGCATGCTCCTCATGCTCTTTATCTTTATCTTCAGGTAGGAAGATGAAATGCATGCTGACAGTAGGGCCTGTATAGGATGTGGTTAGCTTTTCTCAATGGAAGCAGAAAGATATCAAGGAACTAACAAGTGAACATAGAAGATTAATATAGTGGTGGGCTCCTTTTCTAGCTTAAATACTGAGAAAGGAAAATGTCAACAAAGACAAATTAAATCTCTGAGCCTAAACCTGATTTCCTCATCTTGAGCGCTTTCCAGATGTACAGACTCAAAGTCCCAGAATTTTCAACAGTAGTTTTGCTGGCTGGAAATAGAGAGAATTCAACTTTATATCCAGGAGTGACCTAAACCATCAGAGAAGTTTTAAGCTGTGATGGGCTGATACCAGCTGCACCATCAATACATGTAGTTAGTGCATTTATTTATTTATGTTCTAGAGTATGGAAGATGTACAACAACACAAAAACTCAAGGAAATAATAAAAATAAAATAAAACCCTCAGTCACATAAGGTTAAGGGCTTCATGGAAGAAAAAGGTTTTAATCACTTTGTGAAAAGCAAGGAGAGGAAACATATTCCAGAGCACTAGATTTGGTACAGAGAAAGAATGCTGCCTGATCCAAAGAACTTACCATACAGGGAGACTTTAATCAGGTTCTGTCAAGATGACCAGACTGGATGAACAAAATCTATTTTGGCAAAACAATATCCTATATATTCAGGTGCTAATAAGTTGTGCTGGCTACAGCCTATCTACTGGCTTCTAGACTAGCTGTAGCTTTCACCCATGTGGAAGTCCAGGACATCAATGCAGTTTGCAAAAGAAGGATTTTGACTATAACAATCAGATGTTGATTCCTTCAACCTTAGATCAAAAGAAAGGGAAGTTAATTATAGTTAAGACCAGTCTTTCCTAATCTGCTTTTCTGTAAATGTTCTAGACTAGTGTCCTCCTGATATTTTGAATTATAACTTCCATCATACCATCATCCAGTATTGTCATACTGGATCAATATATTCATTCTGGTTAAGGATGCAAAGCAGTGGAATATGAAATATCTTGAGGTTCTCAAAGAAAGGATGCTGAGTAATATTATATTAATGTCCACTAGCGCAGGGGTCTCCAAACTTTGCAAAGCTGGCTGGAGAAGTCTAGGAGCTGAAGTCCTTCAGACTTAAAGTTGCAAAGGTTGGAGACCCCTGCACTAGCTAGTTACCTTTAGTGCCTTCCATTCAAGAACAATGACATTTTTCATTATTTTTTTCAGCTTAGCCAGATTTCTTTGCCTTTAAATAAAAAAATGCAATAAGGCTAGAAGTTTAATAAATGAAGAGTTAAAATGTGAATCTCACAATACTTCAAGTAATCAATAAGTTTTGCTATTGTATTGTTCTTACTACTAATATTGCATTGAGAAATGAAGTTGATGGGTTGTTTTCAGATATATCTGAGGAGGCTAACCAACACCATCAGTTATGAACACTAGATCCTATTTCATAGGGTTATTTTACATTTGGGGAAGCTCATAAAGATTTCCCTATGTGTTTTGAAAGGGAATAATAGAATGTAAATAATTTAGATAATCTTTACTTAAGAATTTGAAAACAAGCAGACATTGATTGATGCTTTATAGCTTGCCTTCAAAATGCATCACTGGATGCTTTTAAGAAGAGACTGCATGACCATTTGCCTGAAATGGTTTAGGGCACTGATGGCGAACCTTTTTGACACTTAGTGCTCAAACTGGAAGATGTGTGTGTGCAAGTGCGCGCATGCATGCACTAGAGCACCAGAAACCCAAAGACCAGCTGGCCAGTGTGCACATACCTGTTTTGAGCCATTTTTGGGACATTTTCAGGCCATTTTTGGGGTCATTTCCATGCTGTTTTGGGGGCTGTTTTCAGGCCGATTTTTTGTGCCATTTTGGCCCTGAAAATGGCCTGAAAATGGCCCAAAAACATCCCAGAAAATGACCTGTTTTTGGCCAGGTTTTTTGGCAGTTTTCAGGCCATTTCTTGGCACTCTAGCACCCATGAAGAGCAGCTGGTGACAGCGTGCATGTCCATAGAGAGGTGGCATCTCTGGCACACGTGCCATAGGTTCGCCATCAAGGGTATAGGGTCTGCTGCTTGAGCAGGGGGTTGGACTCAAAGACCTCCAAGGTCCCTTCTACCTGTGATGTTCTGTGTTCTTTTAAAAACCGTAAAACCTTTTTCTCCCCTACAGCATCCTTGGAATGCACATCTTTGGTTGTAAATTTAGTCTTAGAACTGACACAGGAGACACAGTCCCTGACCGGAAAAACTTTGACTCCTTACTCTGGGCCATTGTCACTGTATTCCAGGTGAGTCCAAATTAGGGCAAGGAACAAAGAGGGGATAGAATTTAAACTTTCAATCTTCTTATCGTAGAACCGAATTCCATTATGCTTCCATAAAAGAGAACTCATATAGACTAATAATACCTTCTCTTGAAACCTGCTCACTTTCACAAGGAGAACTGCCCTTCCTATCGTACCTTTCACACTGCAGTCACCTGTGGGTATCACACCTTTCCAGAGATTGCCACTGACAATGGCATAGTACAATATAGCTAGAGGCATATTCTCATAGAAATAATGTCATGATTGCACCTTTTATTGTGTTATGAGAAATATTAGAATATAAATATTAGAAACTTTTCCTGATGGGCAAATTATTTTGACAGTATATCTTGGGTTTTTTTTAATCTATTTGTTTACTGGAAATACATAGCCCATATTTGTTCTGGACTTAACTATATAACCTTAAACTTTACCACTCAGATCTTGACACAGGAGGATTGGAATGTTGTACTTTATAATGGCATGGCTTCAACCTCTCCATGGGCATCACTTTATTTTGTGGCTCTCATGACCTTTGGAAACTATGTTCTCTTCAACCTACTGGTGGCGATCCTAGTGGAGGGATTCCAGGCAGAGGTGAGTTGCTACAGCAATTGCTTTCAGGAAGGTCAGTTGCAAATAAGGAAGAGATTCAGGATCAGATTTCCAATGACTTATAAGTCAATCCTTGCCAACTAGGCATTGCTTTGAACAACAGCTGTTATCTCACGCACCAATACATACAAGTTTCCATGAGGTGGAGCTATTGGGAGTTGAATTTGACACATTTGATAAATACAAATAGTTTTAAATTATGTTTTGTTGGGAGGGATCATGGAAAATTATGACTACCAATTTATATGACATCTAAGGATAGAAAAGACATGTATTTGGAATAGAATTTAATGAACTCAATTTATTGTCTTGCAAAATGTGCTCGAATCAGAAATGCATACAAAAATATTACGATTTATTTAATCAATTTGTATGACTGCTCATTCCTCAGAGTGACTAGTCAACAAAAACAAAACAAAGCAAAAAGAAACCATACGATCTGACTGTCACAACCTATGAATACTATCTCCCAAGATGGGCACATCCAAATATCTGGGGGAGGGAAGGTTCCTAAAGGTAAAGGTAAAGGTAAAGGTTCCCCTCGCACAAATGTGCTAGTTGTTCCCAACTGTAGGGGGCAGTGCTCATCTCCATTTCAAAGACACCGCTGGTCATGTAACCAGTATGACTAAAGCCCAAAGGCACACAGAACACTGTTCCCTTCCCACCAAAGGTGGTTCCTATTTTTCTACTTGCATTTTTACATGCTTTCGAACTGCTAGGTTGGCAGAAGCCAACTAGGAGGATCATAACAAATTCCATCTGGAGATGAAGGGGACATTCATGAAGGTAGATGCTACCAGAGAAAAGGCACATTTTGTGTGTCCAGCCTGATGACAGTGGCAGAGAGAAGAGACCTGTATCAGGCCCAACCTGAAGGAGTATGTCGGATTATAATACGTTCCAAATGTTTCTATTAGTTGAATCCAGATTATTATACACATTTTCAAATGAACTTTAAAAAATACAGATGCTGTTTTAGTAAGCATTATAAAAAGAGAAAATCAAGCCATTCAGACATTCCTTCCCACCTAATAATCTGAATGCTATTGTTTCTTTCATGCAGTGGTATATTATCCAATTATTTCCATAAAGCATTTTTTCACCTTTTCAATTCTCTGAAATCAAAGGGAAATCACTCCGTTGCTCTCATGATGCTCACAATTCCCAGGTCTTTGCATTTATTTTCCCAATGCAGGGTGATGCTAACCGCTCATATTCAGATGAGGACCAGAGTTCATCAAATATTGAAGAATTTGACAAGTTCCAGGATAGTTCAGGTATTAGCAGAGAATACATAATGTGTATGTCTATATAAAAACCATATAACTTCTTGGAAAGTATCCTTCCTTCCTTCCTTCCTTCCTTCCTTCCTTCCTTCCTTCCTTCCTTCCTTCCTTCCTTCCTTCCTTCCTTCCTTCCTTTTGCTCCAAGCTCTGGATCCACAGAGATGAATCCTTCAGTCCATTTACATTTGCAGTTCATAAATATTTCTAAGGAATATTTGCTGCATTACCGTGCAGAAATTCAGATGCCCTTCCTTCAATCCAAGATGCATAATTTAAGAATATCATTCTTAACAGGATTGCATAACAGGCTTATGCAATCCTGATAAAATTAATATAGTTTCATTGGCACAACAATAATGATGATAAAAGTGTTCAAATCAATTTCTCAGCTGAGTTTCAATCAGACCCCCAGTGCTCAAACTGCACAAAAAATAGTTAACTTTCAAAACCATAACGAAATATCTAGTGGCTACTGATTTAGCAACACCGAATTTTGAATGAATTAAATCAGTAAAAGCCAAGATGAAAGAAATTGATCAATACATTTGGGGAGAGCAATCCGAATCTAGAATTACACGAGGCTTGTCAGACCTCCATTTTGCTGTACTTGGAGCCATGATTTCTGAAAAGCAATGGCACACTTTTCTGACATTTTGAAATGGGAAATGGATGAAAACTGTTGTATAAGCTCTAAAACAAGTTTACCATGAAAACAAAATAAAAGCCCAGGCCCATACAAGTGATACAATTATCTGCACACTTTGCAAGCCTGAGCCACCTTAAAAGCATCAAGCATGACCCTTGACTACAAAAAAGGTTTCTTGCCGAAGTTAACAGTTCAGAATATTTTAAAAGAGATGGGGAAAGCTCAATTATATAGATTATAAAGCTAAGTCAACTTGCAGGAACAATCTATGTTGGAAGGAGTTCAAAGGATCTAAGAAAGATGAGTACAAGCAATCACTTTTGGAAACAAAGGCTGAAAAGGAAATCAGAACTTTAGCATTTGAAGACCAAACACGAATGAGAAATTGCATTTTGCAATATTTTTCTGAGTAATGTTGTATGTTTTCTTCACTCCAATTTTGCACCATACATGCCAATGGCTATAAAAGTCCATTTCCCCCATATTCAATCAAAAGAAGGACTGAGAATGATATCCAGCTGGTCTTTAGTTTTCTTTCCTAGCCTGGTAATTCTCATTTTTTGTTTACCTAAAATTGCAGTGCATGTACAGAATTTGATGCTAGCTGGGAATGATGGCAATTATAGTCTCCAACTCATTTGAAGAATGGAAAATACATTGCACCATTCCAATTAATCTTTTCTGCTTATTTTTACGAAATTTGGTATTGGGGATGAAATGTACAAATAAAATAATGACACAAATTTCACCACTTGCATACTTGCGATGCAGGAGCAAAAGTGTGGTGGTACTTGCTTTGTGATTTTATTACATACATTTTGTCATTCTGGTATCATTTTGCCTAGCTGCAGACACCTGTGTATTCAGCACAAATTTACTTCTGAACTGTTACCACTGGACTATCTTTGCCTACTCTAGTAGTTCTCATTCTGCTACAGTGAAAGAAACTTGTGGTGGTAAATGTTAAGCAAATGTTAAAGGATAAGGGTTTTTTTTTCACTTTAATGGAGCAGAGTTTCATCAAATATTTCCAAGCTTCTGTAAGCATAGCATAAAACCTTGTTAGAATAGGAGCATGAAGAAAGAGAGAAAAGGGATTAATTTATTTCCATATTGTTTCTTGTTTTCTACAGGCATAAACTACAGAATATATGTATGTTGAACTGTTTATTTTACAGTACAAATTACTTAAAAAAAAATCTTCCCTGGGTATTATTTCTCTTTCTCTCTCTGTTTTGTCTATTTTGTTTTTGTTTTTTCTCAGACCCAAAGCTTTGTGCAATTCCCATGACTCCAAATGGGCATCTTGACCCCAGCCTTCCTTGTCTAAACCAGCCTGGGGCAACTGCTGGAATGATGAATCCATCCCGCAATGCTCTGCAGTCCGACATCCTCATGGCCCTTGAATCTCGGAAAAGCAGCGTGATGTCTTTAGTAAATGAATTTAAATCCATCTGCAACGTACTTATGTTAACAGTCGTACAGTATATTAGGGTCATCTTCCAACTCCAATATCTGAGAATTTGGCCTTTAATTAGTAGAATCGTTATGTAAACTTTTCCACTGATATATTCTACAATAAGTATATTTGATTGATATCTATGCACTTTCCCTACCCCTCTTCATTTAACATGGTAGCAAATGGGATAATTGATTATTTTCCCCTATATTGAAAGGGAAAGGATTATACAAAATAGCTAAGAATTGATTCCGAAGCTCTGCCGAAAAGTAGTTAACACTGTCTGTGATGTAATAAAAATAAGAACTAGGCCAATGCAATTAAATGTATATCTAGTGTAAGGTTTTCCTTTTCTAATTTACAAATAAATGAGCTTGATGTGCTGAAAGGACAGTCTTTGACTCTCCAGATGATTGTATCATACTATCTTTTGTTATGACCATTAACTAGGATGATAATTTGGAAGTCCAACATAGTCTGGGAGAGACACAGTCCTAGACTTAGAGAAGAAGAACAAAGTTCAATTCCATCTCGGCAAAAAGTGGTCTTGAATGATAATAGCCATAATATTAAAGAAGACATTTACTTGAATAGGATTCACAAAAGGAGAGAACATCTTTTTCAGTTGTGTTTGCCACCTAGAGAGACTTAGGGAGATGACGTTCATGGAGATACACAAGATTTGTTATCAAAGTGATGGAAGATGTCTTAAATCCACAACAGACATATAATATTTGGCAGAGGCTCAGGCAGATGCTTCATTAAATCAGGAGTATAAGCAGGGAGAGGAGGTACAGCAGAGCTAGGTTTGAAAAATTGTGTTATTACAGCGAATTTCAATAAAAGTAGTTTTCCTGGTGTAGCCTACCTAGTGGTAGGCCAGACTGACACCACCTGGAGTCTTACAAATATTTCCATTAATATTACTTTTTTAAAAAGGCTATATTTTAAATGTTTAATTAAGTGATTCAGTGCCTTAATTATATGTGTAATTAAATGTTTTTAATTAAGTTTTCACTTAAAGAGCCAGTTCAGTGTAGTGATTAAAGTGCTGGCCTAAAAACCAAGAAGCTATAAGTTCTAATTTCACTTTAGACATGAAAAATGGGGAAAATAGGAGGAGGAAGAATTATTGTGGGCGTTTCCTCACCTTGAGTGATACATGAAAAAGGGCAGGATAAAAACAAAGAAAAGCGATGCATCAAAAAGGAGAACACTGAATATTTGTAACACCCTCAGTTATTGAATAAGATGAAAAGGAACTGAAAAGTTTATCTCATTTTTCCATGTATTAGTCCACTTATCTATTTCCTTACTCTGTTTTTTTGAGAAGGGAACATTAGGTGGGAGTTAAGTCTTACAAATGCAGTAGTATAAAATATATAACAAATAAATAAAAAAATGCTGGTGCAGGACTGAAACTATGTCAACCTCTTGTTTTGAGTGGTAGCACTAAATGGTTTTCTTTTGGCTTTCTTACAGTCTAGCTCCCGTAGCTCTCATCACCACGGGGCACGGTATCATAGCGGAGGCTGGGGAAGCAGACGTTCCAGTTGGAACAACCTTGCTCGAGGACATAGCCTCAAACACAAGCCTTTTTCAGCTGAACATGAATCACTTCTATCTGGGGAGCGGCACACGATAACAGAGGCAGAAGGAGAAAGGCCAGTAATTCACCATCATCGACGGACATTTTCATTGGATAACAAAGATTCCTCTGAACTGGAATTGGCACCAGCAGTCTCATCTGGGCACAAGCCATCATGGAACATAGGAGTGACTCTAGGGCCAAACAAGCACCAGGACTGCAATGGTAAAATGCCCACAATCGCTAAGGATATCTTTCCAGAAATGAACAATCGGAAAGACCATGGAGAAGATGATGAAGAGATAGATTATGTAAATATTTATTTATTCATTCATTCATTCATTTAAATGTATTGACCACATAGCTTACCACAAGGTAACTGGGTGCTTTATAATATTAAAAAGATAAAACATTACAGAACCTGTAAACAATAAAAACATACTCAACTTTAACTAAAAGATGGAGAGGGAGGGAGTGGGATGAACACACCTGTCAACAACCTCCAACTTGAACCTCCAACTTGAAGCCCCCTCATAGGAGCCCCAGGCCAACTGTCAGAACCAGGTTTTCTTGTGAAAAGTCAGGAAGATTGGAACCAACTTCATTCTGGGGAGCAGTACGATGCAAAGGGCGGGACCTGTGGCAGATAAGGCTTTTCTTCTGCACCTGCCAGCTGGAATAGCTTGGCCAATGGAGCCCGCAGCAACATGCCTCTTCTGCTGGCCTGGTTGGGGTAGGCCAATCCCATTGGGATGAGATGGTTCTGCAATATATTTTCTATCTTTATAAACAAAATTGAAAAATGAGAAAAAAAATATAGTAAATGAACAGATGAACTCTATTACTGTACAGTGCAAAATAAAAACCACAACGAAGTTTTAGTGTGATTCCTTCTGCAGTGATCCCTGGAAGAAGATCTCACAATAACATCCCATTAAGAAAGAAAAGTAGATTGAGAGAGAATCCAAGCGGCTCAAGGGTCTCAAAGCAAATTATTTTACTGCAGTATTCTAGCTGTTATTCATTGTTCTTCCATTCCATTTCTATGTGATAAATAATTTCATGACAGATCAGAGCAATACTTCTGAATTCTCTGACTATGCATCATCACCTTGTGGGTATAATCGTTGTTATGTTTTTATAACATGCAGAAGTGATTATAGTGATTATAATTAATATCTATAATGTTAGATAGCTAAACAACTAAAGCTCAATACATGAGTGATTTTCAGTTGGGCAAGATAGATACAGAAGAAAGGGAAATAAGTACTGCTCAACAGCTTCTGGTTTTCTGCTTCTGCAGAGCCTGTGCTTCCGTATAAAGAAGATGATAGAGGTCTACAAGCCAGATTGGTGTGAGTTGCGGGAAGATTGGTCCATCTATTTATTCTCACCAGAAAACAAGTATGTTTCATTCACTTGTGTTTTAGGGAATGGAGATTCAAATATGGATTTATCACCCTGTCTTCAATTTTAGCATAGAAATGATTTAACTACTTGCAGGCATACAAAAAGACTTACTTTTCAATTGTACATTCAGGGTGTGTGTGTGTGTGTCTGGAGCACCTCGAGCAATTTCAATCAAACCTGGTACACAGATTACTTACTATCTGGAAAAAAATATTATGGGGTAAGACACCCCTAAAACCTCTTGAGGTATGTGTTCTGTTAAGATACAGCCTGTTGTGCCTTAAAATGGCTTCTACTGTACTGTCGTAAAATTACTTCTAGTGTACAGTGCAGTGGAGTTGCCACGGTAATGGCTTCACAGTACTCCACAAGAGTGATCCCTCTGGTAAGGGAGAAAATCCAACATTAAAAATTAATTTTGGTCCGGACATTTACCCCCCCATCAATAAATACTCAGGCACTGCCAGGTTATCAGCTAGTCATACTTTAAATTTAGGAATAATAATGAAACATTGCTCCTTTTTCTTTCCCTTCCTTTTTCCCCCTCTTCCTCCTTTGGTCTTGCTTTTGAATTTTGCTTTCCATATTTTCCAGTTGACTCTATACTGGCATTTTATCCCATTCTCCTGATATATTTTTTTTAACTTAGTGTTTTGTACTTTTCCCATATTACTCTGGCTCTATTTCCCCAATGATTATAGTTTCAGCATATTCTCAAATCATATGCATTTAGGTTTATCCACTTTGAAAACCAGTGAAGATTATTTAGAGCTGTAGAATCTACTTTGGAACATTTTCTCCCACTTTCTCCTTTGATCTCTGTCGGCATAACAGGTATGCAGGCAAGAAATTTGTTTTTTTCTGCATAATCACACAGTATCTATTTTTAAACCTGCATTTCTGTCCTTATTAAGCAGAGATGCATATACTTGCCATACTTAACAACAACACCATTACTGCCCACTTCATGGATAATCGCAGCAGTGTGTTGTGACTTGTGGCATAGTGCTTAAGGAGTAAATACAAAATCCTTAACCTTTCAAAATGTTCCTACATCTCCCAAATTACAAAAGCATGCATTGGTGTATCACATTATGAAAACTGCATTCATAAACATGTGGTTGCCATACAATAGTTGCATTTGAGAAAATACAACATGCCCTGAACAAATAATATTGCATTTCAATAGTAAGTCTTACAGAAACTAAGGAATCTATTCTTGCTTTTAAAATGCAAGGTGATTGATCAATTATGTACTATCACGTAAACAGGAGAAAATAACGAGGTAGTCCTCAATTTACAACAGTTCGTTTAGTGATGGTTTGAAATTACCACAGCATTGAAAAATGACTTTTGGGCATTTTTCACACTAACAACCATTGCAGCATCCCCATGGAGACATGTTCAAAATTCATATGTTTTTCAGCTGGTTTGTATTTATGACAATCGCAGTGTCCTAGAGTGGCATGATCATCTTTTTCGACCTTTTGACAAGCAAAGACAATGGGAAAACCAGAGTCATTTAACAACCATGCTGCTAACTGAACAACTGCAGTGACTCACTTAACAGCTGTGGCAAGAAATATCATAAAATGGGACAAAATTAGCAACAAAAAGTTTGGGCTCAATTCTGGTGAATTGAGGAAATTGAAGACTGTCCATAACTCTTTCTATTTTTCAATTTTGATTAACATCTAAAGTTTAATGTTGCACCCTTTTCCATCCCATTTGCCTTCTTCCTTTAAATCTTCCAGGTATCTCTGTCAACCATTTATGCACAACTTTTTCTAGTCAAGGACTGGTTGTTTTTTTTAGGCCATCAAGGATGAAGTGATGTTTGTAAGGATGGGATGGTATTACCAAGAGGAGCTTGTTCAGTATAACATTTGAGGATGAAACAAATGTCTGAAGAGGATGTGTTTGAAAACTGGTGTGTTTGCCACCAAATTTTGTTAATGTGAACTGGGATGCCTGGGGAAGCCTACTATGACCATGATATGTCCATTGTACATCTATTCATAGATAACCTTTCATAGTTTAGAACCAACTGTCTTCCAGATTTCGCATTCTCTGCCAAACTATCATTGCTCATAAGCTATTCGATTATATCGTCCTGGCCTTCATTTTCTTGAACTGTGTTACTATTGCCTTGGAGAGACCTGAGATTGAACAGAGGAGCACAGTGAGTAGCTTTGTGTAATAATGAGTAGACGTGTAATTTTAAGAATTAGAAACTCATAAATGCTTTCTTCAGCCTCTGAAGTACTGTACACAATAACTGGGTTTAATTCTAAGAATTCGCTTTATGCTGTTCAGAAATATCCAGAGTTGTTTGTTTCAGAGAGTAATAAATTCATAGGGATATAAATAGTATTCAAGTGGTAGAAGACTGTTCTTGCGTCTATTCATAGTTAAAGTATGTAGGATAGTGGCTGGACTCCCATAAAGAGAGATCTGAAAGATGAGAAATACTCATCTCCTTGTGCATGCCTGCGTACTGTGACCAAGAGGGTATTATAATAATACAGATAATAAATTTGTGTTTGTATTTTTAAAGATATTTGTGTCCCAGATAAGAAAAAAAATACTTTAGTTGCTGGTTGATACAAATACAGTTCTGCCTAAAAGGAATTTAATTGTATGATTACACAGGGAGAGAACAAAGCAAATTATTTAAAATGCTGGGTTGGTAGATATCTTTTGGGGTAACATACCCAAATGCACTATATTTTCAATCATAGCAATTCTTAACCTTAACGTAAGCACCATTTCTCCAAGCCCGTGGCAATAATTTAAATGGAAAGATACTTATTATATCTATTTTGAGGCTGCCTTTGATTGTTCTAGGAGAGAATCTTCCTCACGGTGTCCAATTACATCTTCACAGCAATCTTTGTTGCTGAGATGACACTGAAGGTAAGTTACCCACTGCCAAGTCATTCTTGCTGTGCTGGCTCAACTAATATCTTAAGTGGAAAAGGAGTGCCATTTTCACAATTATTTTCAACGGATGGTGTCACAGAATTTTTCAGTGCTGTGAAAAGGGAAAAGCATTCTGTTGAGAAAGGATTACCTTCATTATGAATTGGCTTTGTTTACACTCATTTCAAAAGATAGAGAAATTGATTTAGTAGTTGTTTAACTACTATTATCAAGTTCATTACATGATTCCCAATTAGCTAGAATTAATTTAGAAAAAAAGCCCTTGGCAGGGGGAAAAAAGCCAGATCTGGAATGAAGTTAAAAGCTTGCACATTTCAATGATGTTTCTCCCCAATTATTTATTCTTCTTTGGATAAGAGAAAATCCATTTCAATCCAAAAATAAAAATGAATAAATATTTAGCATGGCCTTGGAGCTTCTTTTTTCAATTTCCTCCTACAAACTGAATCTGTAAACATTTCATATCTACTCTTGCTTATCTAAAATGTATAATCATCCATATGAGGATGAAAAGTTGTGTACAGTAAGAGGGAATAGATGTCATCAGCATCTTGAAGTTGTTTAATAATTTTATAGAAGATATTTCTTGGAGGAACTAGTCAAAGCTTCCAGTTCTGATTCCTCTTTTTCTCAAAATTTATTCTGATGAAAGAGATAAACAGCATGTTGGCGCAGTTGGTTATTGTGTTTACATTAATTCTTTACCTGTCGTTATTACAATGAATTCTGTGACCTGATTCATCCATTTTTGAGGAATCAGAAGTGTACCTCACTAAAGGTGTGATTTAGCTTTATTGATTCATTGTTTCATTTCACATGCTCATATGGTCCTTAATCTTCTCTAGGTAGTCTCTCTTGGTCTGTATTTTGGAGAACAGGCCTACCTACGCAGTAGTTGGAATATCTTGGATGGCTTTTTGGTGTTTGTATCCATTATTGATATCGTAGTTTCGGTAGCCTCTGCTGGAGGAGCCAAAATCCTAGGAGTGCTAAGAGTCCTCCGACTTCTGCGCACTTTACGCCCCCTGAGGTAAGATCCAAG
Organism: Rhabdophis nuchalis; assembly: GCA_039707465.1. Classification (NCBI taxonomy): domain Eukaryota; kingdom Metazoa; phylum Chordata; class Lepidosauria; order Squamata; family Natricidae; genus Rhabdophis; species Rhabdophis nuchalis. Next base: position 91,249,524 of record CM077648.1, on the reverse strand, counting down.
AAAATAGACCTCACCTATATAATAACCCTGCATTTTGTTTTCTTTCATGTGTTTGGCCAAATAAAAGAATTTAGTAAGGTAAAGCCTCTCTCAAATCAAACTCAGTTCCTAGTGTTTTCATGGATGTAGACAGGGCTTTCTTGCCAACAATAGAGAAATGAGTTACCATTGCCTTCTTCAGAGGTGTTTACCTCAACTACTAATCTAGTCTATGGATTTTCTGGTAATCCCCATTTCCATATTAGGGAAATTTGACTCTGCTTCAGATTTGTAGAGCAGCCAAGGTTGACTAAGTGCAAAGACTTTGAAAAAAAGTCAGTCACTGTTTGAAATTAAGGCAACAAAGTTTGTTTACTGTATTGATTAATTAATTAAATGTGCATACCATCCATCTCACCAGAAGTGACTCCAGACATTCAATTAAAATGTACTAAAGCATTAAAGCAATAAATAAAGATCATAAATTGAAATAAAACTAACCAGGATGGAGAGGGATCAAAGTGCATACAGGGAGGAAGTGGGTGTCATTTGCTCCAAAATGCCAGCTCCAAAATGCCGTATTCCATTGGGGCCCCAGGCTAGGTGGCACAGCCATGTCTTCAAGGTCTTTCAAGAAAGTGAAAAGGGAGGGTACAGATCTCCCCTCAGACAGAAGGCTGTTCCAGAGGGTGGGAGTCACAGCAGAAAAGGCTCTTCTTCTGGAGCCCACCAGCTGAAATTCTTTGTCTGATGGGCTCCACAGCATGACCATTCTGCCAGCATGGGCAGGATGGGCTAATCCCATCAGGATTTAATTTAAGGTAAATCTCTTAAAAGAAAAAAATATTAGTTTCTCCTATGTTCGTAAATATTGTCATCTGCAGAATATCCCTTTTCAGCAATTGGGAATATATTTCATTATTGTTCAGTTTGATGGGGGGGGGGGGGGAGAGACTGCTTGGTAAAAATCAATTTCCAAAGGAAATTCCATGAAACTTGTGAATTCTCTTTAAAGTTATTTATTTCAAAATATTTGGAATTCTGTGCAATATAACTTTGAATTAGGAGGTTTCCAATTTTCTCTAGGTAGATTGCTTGTATTATTATTTTTTTAACACCTGGATGTATTATTACTATGAACAAACTAATTGATTAACTTTTACCACTTTATTTCATGATGCGTTTGGATGTTTGCCCAGCAACATTTGAAATAAAGACAATAACTTAGAAAGTATTGTCATTTTTATTGCTGGCCCCAAATATTAACTTTAGACTTTCCCAAGTTCATGTAATTCAAATACAATATGAGATAGCGAAGGGAAGAGAGGCCATCCTGCCTTATGCCCTTAACTAAATCAATCTTTTCTGACTTAACATTACTTGTATAAATTGTAGCTGTTGCTTCTGCATGTATTTAATTAAGAATGATCATCTTAACAGCTGGCGTAAGGAACAGCAATTTAAAGAATCGAGTATTTTAAAAAATATCCAGTGCACATAATAAGGCTAGCATTTGGGGGTAGGGGTAAAAAAAATAAATTATCTTGAATCCTTCCTTTATAAAAGTGGATGTCAGCCTTTTTGGCATGGTGTCTTTGCATCTGACAGTATACAGTTGTGATGAAGGATTGGATTGTTCTGAACATTAATGCCAAGAGGGTTTTTGCATCCAACCATGTTTCTTAAACCCATGTTGTGTCTAAGGACAATTCTTCTCAATTTTTTCAATATATTAAGCAATCTGCTTCCACTTAAGATGAAACATATGGGTGCAAGAGGAGTCTTCCTTGAATTCTTTAAAATTCATTGGTAGAGCATTTTTCTCCAGGACTCTTGCCTACATTTACTTATTTTTTATTTCTTTATATTTCCCCCTCTGAATCTCAGTGATGTTCCTGTTATAGAAGTGTTGGTGTGATATTTCAAAGAAATATTCCTATCCTATCATGGCTATGTTATTTTAAGTTGCTGTAAAGAAACAGCTTTTTAAATAATTATGCTTTTCACTATCTTTTGACACATCAGCATCCACAACAGGTGTCAATACAGGCAAGATACCAGGTGTGGTATCACGAGCCAAGAATCACACATACAAATATAGGAGGGATTAGGCTTGGATTGCAATGCTGCCATCCTACCTGTTTTGACCATGGAGATGAAGGTTTAAATTTTGTTCACCTCTGCTAGTCACCAATAATTATTCTCATTGTGTTATAATAGTCTCTGACCTGGTTGTTTTCCTACAGATATTTCAATACAAGACTAGGTAAGATCGTCAGTAGATATTAGAGTGAAAGTTTCTGTTTGTTTATACTGTATGCTTGCCTTGATAATCTTGGTTGCACTAATGATGTTACAAGGCCTGAAAACGCCACATAATAGAGTGAGCTCCCATTACTTGTCCCAGCTTCTGCCAACCTAGCAGTTCGAAAGCATGTAAAAATGCAAGTAGAAAAATAGGAACCACCTTTGGTGGGAAGGGAACAGCGTTCTGTGCGCCTTCGGCATTTAGTCATGCCAGCCACACAACCACGGAGATGTCTTTGGACAGCGCTGTCTCTTCGGCTTTGAAACTGAGATGAGCACCGCCCCCTAGAGTCAGGAATTGACTAGCACATATGTGCAAGGGGAACCTTTACCTTAGCCTGATAACAAAATGTCTGCAAGAAAAAAGCCAAGCTTAGAGAACCAACCATTTAACGCACAAGTATGGCTATTATCTTTTGCCTTCAAAGTAATCAGTTGATTGTTTTATTATTGATCTATTTATAAACTTTCAACCAGGGAGTGACTCAAATAAGTGGCAAAAAGATGAAATGGTGCATCAGTGGAGTAATTAATAAAGAAATACAGCCTTGCACAAAAATAGGTAGCTCTGGGAAAGAATAGCAATTAAAAAACAGTATTCCTGCCAAGTTTCAAGCCAGAAGTATTTAGCATCTAAGGCAAAGCATTACACTCATTAAGTGAATAAGAAGACCTTTTGTAACATACCCAGCAGCAACTATTATTCAGGAAAAGCAAGAAATGCATGGGGAACAGGTATCCCTACCTCTGCAAAGTAGCCAAGGTGTTGGCCTACTAAAAGCAATGCAATAGGCAAACCATATAGCAATGCTTTGAGCCAGCAGCCCCAGGAAAACACTATAAGTAGTACTCAGGTTACAACAGCAATTGTGACCAACAATTCAGTCACATGAGTGGCATGGTCTAAGGCAGGGGTGTCAAACTTGATTTCATTGAGGGCTGCATCAGGGTTGTGTTTGACCACAGGGGCTGGGTGGGTGTGGCCAGGATAGACATGGGTCCTTTTTTAGGAGAAGGTGCGGGTTATAAATTCGAAATAAATAAATAAAAATGGCCAGCTCAACATCACTCGTGTCGGGGACACCCCTCCCAGGGTCCAGTTTCAGCTGTGATGGCCTCCTGCAGTGCTCTGCCAGTGAAAATGGAGTTCAGGAGGGCTGCACATGTCCCTCCCAAGCTCTTTTTTTGCTAGCAGAGCACTGCAGGAGATAGTTGCAGCCCAAAACGGAGCTTGGGAGGGCTGTGAACAGCCCTCCTGAGTTCCATTTTAGCCGGTAGAGGCATCTTGAGCCAGCCCTTCACTGTTTCCAGGGTAGTTCCATGGGCCAGATCTAAGCATCCCGTGGACCTCGAGTTTGACACTCCTGGTCTAAGGCATGATGTCACATGATTGTATTGTTTAGGGACAGCCATTTCTGTAGTCCAAGTTGCTATGGTTAAACAAAGACCTCACATGAAGGCAACATCTGACTTCTTGCAGGTTTCTCCATTGATTTTGCTTATGGGAAGCTGTCAAGGAACATCAGATATCAGGATCATATGACTGAGGGAAGCTGAAACTTCAAGATCCAATTTTATTTCCCCATTATTTATTGCTGTAGCATGAATTGTCCTCACTCAAGGACTGTCTGTACTTGGAAAATGGGCCCAAAAATTTATCCAGAGGTCATATTTCCTGTGGGCATACATACTTGGGGAAAAAAATAGCTTTTAAAAGTAATTTCCTTCATAGACATTAAATCCCTTAATTCTTTAGTTACTTTTTTCTACTTTTGAGAGAGGTTTACTACCTGGTAAATTGCTTGAAGATTAACTTTTGGTCTGATTTGTTAAGGCAAGATCTCTCAAGCCAACCATCTTGCAGAACTGCAAAGCAAACTCTCTTGTTTGATACTTCTCATGGAAAGTGAAGTATTGGGCTCTATCCTATAGCTCTCACAGTGCTCCTTTCTCAGGGTCATCAGCCGTGCTCCAGGTTTGAAGCTGGTGGTTGAAACTCTCATTTCATCACTCAAGCCTATTGGAAATATTGTCCTCATCTGCTGTGCTTTCTTTATAATCTTTGGAATTCTTGGAGTGCAGGTATGGTATACACTAATATACAAAAGTATTGTAGGCATATACAGTATTTGTTGTTATTAATGGAGTGGTTGTTTGTTTCCTTTACAGTTTCAAAAGCTTTTGAAAAGTATGGTTTGAAATGGTTTTCCCCAACCTGGTGGTGCCCATTATGCATGTTGGGATTCCAGTTCTCCCAGTTCTTAGCCTTGATCTTTCTTTGTCAGGCATGAAAGATCAAGGCATTAGCAAGACTTATTGCTAATCATACCTATGCATAGGGGTCTTCTCAATCAATGGTTAGCACCTTCTTGGAGTTAGATAAGGATCCACAAAATTCAAAGGGGTTGGACTTAGTTTGCTACATAGGGATTCTAGGCTGACTTCACCCCCAGTTAGAATGTATGAATAGAATTCCATTTCTGGGCTGCCCCTGTTTCCCCAACCTAACATTTATTAGTAATCAATATGTCCAATTTCCCACATGTAATAATAGTTCAAAGTCGACACAGTACATGTATGTCAAAAGAGATGCTGCAAGCTTTTATCTATCTTTGCAGTACCATTATTATAGACTATTTCCTCTCTGTCTTAATACAAAGGTGGATCTCTAATAGTGGCTGGAGAATAATGTGACCTAAAAAAAGGATGACAGGAAAAAATCTCTTGAAAATGAACAGGGTCCATCATTTTAATGGCTTTACTTCTTGATCTATTTCCCATGTGCTATGAAAAAGGAACATGTTTCAAACTAACAAGATAGTAGGGCCTGGATTTTGAACCACAATAAGATGTAGTTAGGTCATAGGACTCAATGCTGAAATGATGTCTGGTCAGAGATGAGATGCCTTGAGACAACCATTTTTTTAATTAAAAAAACACCTTTTCTTAGTTCTCTGACTCCCTCCTTCCTCCATTTTAAGCATCCACCAACAGCTGTTTAGGCACAGAAAGAAATGGCATCCTCTTTATTTTGGTCTACTTCTGTAAGAGTGGGTAATGCTTTTATCTTTATATCAAAACTATACTAGAGTCTGCATTGCCTATTTCAAGGAGGGAATAACTTCAAAATGTATAAGAAGTGCAGCAAGTAGTTGTTCTCCTTACAACATTGTCTTTATGGATTTTCATCCATGAAGGGTGGGCATATGCTTCAATTTGGCCCTCTGGCAGTGAAAGGACTACAACCAATTTGTTCTGGTATTTTATTTATTTAAATATAAAATATTGTTATTGATGTTTGCTGGATAAAGATGGGAACAGGAGGACTCTATGAGGCAAACTGCTCCCATTCTCAATTTTTTAATCCCCCAAAGTCATTGCAAAATTATGGCTTTGTGGTGGAATTTAGGGTATTTTTTTGGAATTAGGAGAGGAGAAATAATTTCCCTTTTAGAGGCCTTCCTTTTCTATTCCCCGCTGAATACTCCAAAGAAATGTAAGAAAAATGACCTGAAATCAGTTCAAACATATAACAAACATATAACACCAATCTCCCCCCTCCTTTGTTTTTTTTACAACACTGTAATCCCTGTAGAGTTGGAGAAATTGGATGGAGCTATGCCTTTACTCTTCCTGACACAATGCAGCAGATATTTTTTCTTTGCACTCTAGTAGAGAAACATCTGCCATTACTTAGAATTGAACTCTTAACCTTCTTAGTGGGAGGCGAGCATCTTCACCATTAGGTCACCATGTTGTTCATATAGCAATCTCTTATCCTTTTATTCTTTCAGTGTCTGACAAAATCCCTTTTTCTTATAGCTTTTCAAAGGAAAATTCTACCATTGCCTGGGTGTTGATATCCGAAATATCACAAATAGGTCTGACTGCATGGCTGCCAATTACAAATGGGTGCATCACAAATACAATTTTGACAATCTGGGCCAGGTAAATATAGACTCCCCCAAAGTATATTAGACCTACTTAAGAGTCATCTGTAGCAGGACTGTACCATCAAATGTTTACGTAGATGCCTTCACAAATTCCTAATGGTAGTGTTATTTTGCTTAGGTTATCTTCAGATTGTTTCTTCTTACATTGGTAGAAAATGAGAGTTCTTGGTAGAGGCCAGTTAATCAGAATGACAGAGAGGCATTGTTAAACACTTCATATTTAAAAGAAATAGACCAAATAAAAGAGGAGGTGGAGTTGCACTATATATAAGAAATAATTACATCTCTACAGAAATAGAGCACAACAATGATGAGAACTATCTTGAATGTATTTGGGTCAATATTAAAGGTTGGGGGGGGAATGATATTGTCATAGGTCTATACTACAGGCCACCCAACCAAGCAGAGGAAGTGGATGTACTTTTTGCTAACCAGCTAACTAAGGTATGTAGGAAGCACACTACAATAGTAATGGGAGATTTTAACTACCCTGACATCAACTGGGAAACAAACTCTGCACCAAGTGGAAGATCCAACAGGTTCCTAACAAACCTAGCAGACAACTTTGTTTCCCAAAAGGTAGAGAAGGGAACAAGGGCCCGGCCCTCTGGAATGACCTTCCCCCTGATATTAGGACGACCACTGACCTCCGCTCCTTCCGGGTAAAATTGAAGACCTATCTCTTTCGACTGGCCGGCCTTGAATAGTTCTCTCTGTCTTTTGACACCAAATTTTAGTGGGTTCTTAATTTTATATCTTTTAGCACGGGTAAATATTATTTAATTCTATTTTAATATATTTATGTTGTATTTATTGTATATTGTTTTTAGCTCTGCCTGTGCACCGCCCCGGGTCCCTGTGGGGAGAGGGTGCGGTTAATAAATTCCAATTTCAATTTCAATTTCAATCAGCAATATTGGACTTAATTCTCACTAACAGAGAGGAAATGATAGAAGGTGTAGAAGCTACAGGAACTTTGGGGGCAAGCGATCATGAAATACTGGAATTCAACATTATGCAAACAAAAGTAGTTGAACAAAGTCAAACTAGAGTCTTAGACTTTAAGAGAGCTAATTTCAATAACCTCAGAGAGCGCTTGGGAAGGATTCCATGGATGAGAATCCTCAAGGGGAAAACAACTCAAGAAGCTTGGGAAATTTTGAAAAATGAGATTATAAAAGCCCAGTCCAGCGCAATACCAATGAAGAAGAAAAATAACAGCTCCCAAAAGAAACCAGCATGGCTGCATAAAGAACTCTCTGACAAATTGAAAGACAAAAAGGATAAATATAAAAAGTGGAAAAAGGGGGACATAACTAAGGCAAAATATCAGCAAATAGCCCGAGCCTGTAAAGATGAAGTGAGGAAAGCTAAGGCTCGCAATGAAGAAAGGCTTGCCAAAAAAGTAAAAAATAACAAAAAAAGCTTCTTCCAACATGTTAAAAATAAGAAAAAAGTTAAGGAAACAATTGGTCCACTGCTGGGAGAAAATGGCAAGAAGATGATAAGCAACAGGGAGAAAGCAGAACTATTTAACTCTTTTTTTGCATCTGTCTTTACACAAAGGGATAAAACAGTCCAACCAATCAAAAACAGCACCACAAAAATCAGATTAGGAACACAAGTTGAAATAGGGAAGAAAATGGTAAGTGAGCACCTGTCTGCCCTGGACGAGTTCAAATCACCAGGACCGGATGGATTACACCCCAGGGTTCTGAAGGAACTGGCAGACGAGATCTCAGAACCACTGAACTATATCTTTCAGAGATCCTGGAGCACCGGGGAACTGCCAGAAGACTGGAAAAGAGCTGATGTGGTTCCCATTTCAAAAAAGGAAAAAAAACAGATCCAGGAAACTATAGACCCATCAGCCTAACCTCAATACCAGGAAAGATTCTGGAAAAGATAATTAAACAACAAATAAGTGAACACCTAGAAGCAAACAAAGTAATAGCCAAAAGCCAACATGGGTTTGTCAAAAACAGATCATGCCAGACGAATCTAATTGCATTCTTTGACAAAGTGACAAAATCAGTGGACCAGAGGAATGCTGTTGATGTAATTTACCTGGACTTCAGTAAGGCATTTGATAAAGTAGACCATAACCTACTATTAGATAAAGTAGAAAATTGTGGGTTAGACAGCACCACCACCAAATGGATTCGCAACTGGCTGACCAACCACACTCAACGTGTAGTCCTCAATGGAACTGCATCTACATGGAAGGAAGTATGCAGTGGAGTCCCCCAAGGCTCTGTTTTAGGCCCAGTACTCTTTAACATCTTCATCAACGATTTGGATGAGGGGATAAATGGGGAACTCATCAAATTTGCAGACGACACCAAGCTGGCAGGAATAGCCAACACTCCAGAAGATAGGCTTAAGATACAGAAGGATCTAGACAAACTTGAACATTGGGCACTATCTAATAAAATGAAATTCAATTGTGAAAAAAGTAAGGTCTTACATATAGGCAAGAAAAACCAAATGCACAAGTACAGTATAGATGGTACCTTGCTCAATAGTAGCAACTGTGAGAGGGATCTTGGAATCCTAGTGGACAACCATTTAAATATGAGCCAGCAGTGTGCAGCAGCTGCCAAAAAAGCCAACACAGTTCTAGGCTGCATAAACAGAGGGATAGAATCTAGATCACGTGAAGTGTTAATGCCACTGTATGGTGCCTTGGTAAGGCCACACTTGGAATACTGCATACAGTTTTGGTCGCCACGATGTAGAAAAGACGTGGAGACTCTGGAAAGAGTGCAGAGAAGGGCAACCAAGATGATTAGGGGACTGGAGACTAAGACATATGAAGAACGGCTGCAGGAGCTGGGTATGTCTAGCTTGATGAAGAGAAGGACCAGGGGAGACATGATAGCAGTGTTCCGATATCTCAGAGGGTGCCACAAAGAAGAGGGAATCAAACTATTCTCCAAGGCACCTGGGGGCAGGACAAGAAGCAACGGGTGGAAACTAATCAAGGAGAGAAGCAACTTAGAACTAAGGAGAAATTTCCTGACAGTAAGAACAATTAACCTCTGGAACAGCTTGCCTCCAGAAGTTGTGAATGCCCCAACCCTGGAAGTCTTTAAAAAGATGTTAGATAGCCATTTGTCTGAAATGGTATAAGGTTCCTGCCCACGCAGGGGGTTGGACTAGAAGACCTACAAGGTCCCTTCCAACTCTGCTATTGTATTGTATTGTATTGTATTTGATTTCAGTAGAAAATATTTATGTATGTAGGTGTTTGGTATGTTAATTTTCAGACAATCCTTCGGCCTCATTTTTCCTTGGTCAAAATACAATACGATTATCAATATTTTTGTTATTAAAGGAATATAGCAACCAAGTTAAATAAATAATCAACATATTAGCTTCATATTGTACGTAGTGGCCATGTAAATAGTGCTTAACTTTGTCTTAAATCAGGCCTAAATTATATTGGATACAGTATTTAAATGGATCAAAAAAGTAGTCCTTGACCTATGACTTGTCCTTATAACAATGGTTCAACATTGCAACCAAGAATGATATATGGCAGGGGTCTGCAAAGTTGGCTCTTTTAAGACTGGTGGACTTCAACTCCCTGGCTGGCTGGGGAATTCTGGGAGTTGAAGTCCACCAGTCTTAAAAGAGCCAACTTTGCAGACCCCTGATTATATGGTGATTCTCCCAAGCTGAGTGCTTTTTTTTGTTTCACACCTGTGGACAAAATATTGTCAAACTGAATACTAACTATCTGCATCTACAATATATTTGGTGAATTTTTAGAGAAGGACTCTCTTTACCCTCTTTCTCCTACACATAGTAAGAGAACTGAGTTGCTTTTTACTCCTCTGGAATTCACCCCCTCCCTCCTAGGAATCTACCCTCCTTATTACCCTCTATCACATGTACATAGTTTATCCACATCTCTCTGATTTGCCATTTAATTTATCTTATATGTATTCTGTTTAATTACTTATACTATACTACATCCAGAAACCTGCTAGCAATTTTCAAATGTAAAAAAACAAAAAATCAGTCAGGTGGGGGGGGGGGGAACAGCCATATAGGAATAACAGGGAGGTACGTTGAGAGTTGGAGGTTTAGACAAGCTATTAAGAAACAACTTTTTCAGGAAAAGAATTGCTGAGGAATAGAGATGGTTGCTCAGGAAAACTGCCGAGTTTTAGGATATAGGGACCTTTAAAAGAATAAACTGGGTTTTTTTTTATATGAGATGCTTTATATTTCTGATTCATGTATCGCCCTGTTATATACACAATAAATTAACTCATAATTCATTAGCATCTTTATATGTTTTCTTAATGGATGTGCTGTGTGGTGGAGTTGGTGAAGAAACTGTACAGAGTACTGTAATTTTTATCTTTTAAAATGCAAATAAATGCATAAAACTATGTGACAATCTCGTGTATTTCAGGCTTTGATGTCACTCTTTGTTCTGGCTTCCAAAGATGGCTGGGTTAATATTATGTACAATGGATTGGATGCTGTGGCTGTGGATCAACAGGTATAGAAGTTACCTCACACCTTCATCTTTCAGATTGTTTTTAACTGGATTGTTAGGCAGACTGGAGGGCCTGCCATTCCATTCCCTGCCATGCCATTCTATACCATACAATACCATACCATACCATAATGATTCAGAGACAGAGACAACACACATATATGTACTGTATGTATATTATTAAGTTGGTCCTTCTCCTTCTCCCATTTGGGCATAACTTTTCTAATTTGTTGTGAATACCACTGTTATACCAGAAGCAGATTATCTTTCAGGTAACTAACAAGGATAAAATTCCCCCACCCCTTATTTGTTTGATAAAAATGTGAGGTGACCCATTGTCTTCTTTACCTCCTAGTGGTCTTACAGTTGTGGCATATGTTTTGGGAGCTCATGATATGATCTTCTGATTTCTACTCTCTGGCAGTGGTTTCCCTCCTAAGAAAGTCCTCATGGCTGACAGCTACAATCTAATGCTTTTCCTGTTCAGTTGAATAACAGGAGAGCACTTTCTAAAACAGATGGTGGCTGCATAGGACCAGACAGTCTTGATGATATATTACACCCACACTGTGATCTCTGTTTGTTCTCTTCACAAAGCAACATGGTTTTATTTCTGACAGGCCTTTTGAAAGAACTATTTACTAGTCCAGCCTCCAAATAGTTATAAGGATGTTTATTTACATTTATAAATAAACAAATGTTTATTTACATAGGGGAATATACAAATATGAAGACACATAATGAATTTGGAAAAACTGCATGTTTGATGAAATAAAAGTTTCACTGTACATTTAAAGACTTTCCAATCTGAAGATTAATTTGTTTCCCATTAATTTGTTTAATGATATACGATAAATTTTGTTAGAGGGAAGATGTTTAGACATGTTACTATTAGATGGGTGCAAAGTTGGTTGAACAATTGTAACTGATTGTTATATTTCCAGCTCCTGATCAGTCTGGGAGGAAACATTGGGACCTATTCAGTTCTGTGTGAGCTGGCTGAGAGTTTAGAAAATACAGTAGTCAGATGTGCAGATGACACATGGATGTAGGTGATAGAAAGGACAGAGGACAGCGTCAGGCTTTAAGAGGATGTTAACAGGCTGGAACAATGAGCAGAAACCAGCAAAAAATAACAGGGTCCTTAAGATCACTGGAAGTGATCTTGGTGAATCACAAGCCGAGCATGAGCTAATAGTGTGATGCAGATTTCCAAAACAAATAGTTTAATGATTATATTATTATAATTATACTATGTCTGTGTTGATAATATTACTATTGACATATCTGATCATTTTGATAGTTATTTCTTTCTTATACTATCCTGTATGTATCGTATGTTACATTATAAGTCATTTTGAATCATATGATTGAAAAGATGTAAATGCATTTGTAAGAGATAAATGAAGAACATTACCCCAGGCTACATGTATAAACAGGTGGTCCTCATTTAATGATCACTTGTTCAGCAACTGTTTCAACTTGCAAAGATGCTCAATGAGTGATACTTATCTTTCAATTTATGACCATGACAGCACCACCACCAGCATCATGTAAGCATGATGAAGACACTTAAAAGTTGACCAAGATTTCTGACTCTCACAGCATCCCATGGTCACATAATTGAGTCTTTCCTTACCAGTTTCCCACAAACAAAATCAATGGGGAAGTCAGGAAGGTTTGGAGGTCACAATCACATGAAGTCATTACATAATGACCTCCCAGACATTAACTTAATGACGATAACCAAGAACTGTCTTTCTCACATCTATCCATCCCATCAGGTCTGGCAGAAACAGCATATAATGGGGCCTATCCACAAAGGAATGTCATCTTTCAGGACCCAGGAGATGGACTTTTCTGTCATCTCCTGGGTCCTGTCAGATGCTGCCTGCCCTTTGGAACACACACATGCACCCCATCCCACCCACCAAGATGAGATTGACCTTGATTTTGGCTTTCTGGAAGAGCCTGAAGACCTGATCTGCTTTCTGGTCTGGGGATCTGGTGACATTGATGGAGAACCTGCTAAGTACCATAGTTATATGGTTCGGAAAATAAATGGTGATTTCCTGCAGATTTTTTTTTTTTTGCAGTTTTAGTTGTTTTTTATTGTTCGTTGTGTTTTAATGGCCTTTTGTGTTTATACCTTATGGTTATCTTTTATGCTTTTTAAAAATATTTTTAACATTGTAATCTCTTTGAAATAAGAGACATGAGATACAAAGCTTTGTAAATGTAACCAACAAATGAACAATAACTTTTTGGAACTCCATCCATCTTTACTACACTAAGTCAACAATATAGAAATATTCTCTTTTATATTGTAAGCAAACTCCTGTAAAAGAGTTTAGGAGTATTCTTCAAAAAGTTCATAGATTTGCAAAACCAATCGGATGATTTAAAAAATCTATTTATAATGGGAGGGGTTATAGAATGAGAAAAGTAAATATAGTTGCTTGTATTGCAATCAACTGTTACTCATCTACTTAATCCTTTGCGTTTTCCTCCCACTTCCCCATTCTCCCCAACCATGATTATTTATTCCTTTCCATTATCTGCTTGCATCACTTGGCCATGTATATCATTTCTATTTGCTGACAATTGCATCAAGGGAACAATCAGTTTTTATTAGATCCAGAATTGATTGGTTCTTACTGTCATCTGTGGCGCTCTTAGTAACTGTCTCCAGATCCATTATCTGAAAGCATCTGTCTTTTTTCCTCTTGCTTCTTCTCCATGTCCAGAAATATCCCTGAACTTGTAATAATTTATCATTGCTTTCTTTCCTAGAGTGAAATCCTTTTTATTTCTCCAGCATCCTGTCCGGCAATATTGTTAATATTCCACATTCTCATTATCTATAAAATTAAAACGACCTACCCCCCCGAACTTCGTACCACCACGGACCTTTGCCTCTTCTGCCGATTACTTAAGACGCACTTCTTTCATCTAGCCGGCCTAGCCTAGATCCTGATGTAATTTTTACAGATTTAGCTAGTGGATTTTAACATTTTTTACCAGTTTTAATTATATTTTAGCACAGGGCACATTTAATTTAATTATATTTTAATGTTATGATTGTATTTATTACAGTTTGTTTGTTGTATTCTTTTTAATTTTCCTGTGCGCCGCCCTGAGTCCCATTGGGGAGATAGGAGCGGTATAGAAATGGAAATAAAGTAAAGTAAGTAAAGTAAAAGCCTTGCTAAATTAATAAGACAAAGACAAACCCTATATTCACTATTATCTATCTTGGGTTCTGTATTTAACCTTGTGTCCTTTTGCCTTTTCTGAAATTTATCTCTATTTGACATTTTCTTTGTCTATGCTTGGCTGTATTCTTCTACGTAAATTATTAAACATAAATAGGCTTCTCTGAGGGATTAGTTCATTCAATAATCTGTTCAGTCTTTTACATTTCTCTTGCTTGCTATGTATTTTTCAATCTGCAAACTCTGTAGCCTTTCTAGTCTATAGGCCATGCAGTATGGCTTGCTGTAGAGTTGTGAACATTTTAATTAACTGTTCTTCAGAAAGGAGTATTCAGGGGATATTTTTTTCTCTGTCTGGAGTTCTCCTGATTGGCCTGGTTTTGTCACCTCTTGTACTTACCTTTTAGCGTAGTTGATTTCTGAAATATTCTCCTTTTGTAGATGTTTGGCCTCTTATGCTGTAATCTAATTGTAAAGAATTTCAGTCTAGTCTGTTCATTTTTCTTTACTATCTCTCCAATGCTCTCTTCTGTGATTACCTTGACTATTCTTATTTTAGTACATTTTCCTCTGGTTTTCTTAAAATAACTTTCCGCTTTTGATTGACTTAGTTTATTTCTAGATACTGAAAATTATGTTCAGTTGTTTACAACATTTTTGTTGCTTTCATCTTTTATTTTTTTACTATTCCAATATTATTATTATTTTTGCCTTGGTGTCAGCACTGACTACAGTTGACAGCTTGGCAAGTGCCTGCAGTTTTCTTGGCAAGATTTCAAAAGTGTTTTGCCATTGCCTACTTTCTAGAGCTGAGGGAATGTGACTGGCCCAAGGTTATCCACCTGGCTTTGTGCCCAAGGCTAGTCTAAAACTGAGTCTTCTAATTCCTTCAATTACTTCAACTAGCCTAGTGCTGCACTGAACTGGGTCTCCAGTAGACTGTCTCAATACTCCAATAGCTTATTCTTTTTCCCTTTGAAAATTGGAAAAAATTGAGGATTATTTCCACTACTGTTTCCAATATATTTCTTATCTCTTTCTCGAAAGATAACAATTTGTTCTTAGATTCACTTTCAAATAATTTAACATACTGAATCTGATCTTTATATATTGACCCTGTGTTCTGAGTGTATGTCCTTCTGATCAATTTTTGCTGGCAGTTTATTCCCTTTCTAACTTCAATCTATATATTTTATACTGTAAATTCACAATCTGTATCTGGAAAAGTCCTATTGATTGAATTGGGCTTCTCCATCTTACATTTCCTATTGATTTCAGTTGACTTGACTCCAGTATTGTCCATCTAGTAATGTCCATACATAAAGTCTGTGTTTATGTTACTTGAAGCATTTGTTAGCAGTAAACAAAGAATAATCTTCACAAAATTCAATCAATAATCAATAATCAATAATTTAATTTGTTGACCGCTCCCTCTCCCCAAAGGGACTCGGAGCGGTGCACAGGGCGAATAAAACAATAAATACACATACACATGATAAAAACAAATTAAATATATCCCTGCGCTAAAAATTACCAATTAAAATACTAAAATCCCTATCTAAAATTATTAACAATCCCATAGACGAGAGACTACCCTAAGCCGGCCAAGCAGAACAAATATGTTTTTAGTTTTAGACGGAAGGAGCGGAGGTCCGTAGTTGTTCTAATGTCGGGGGGAAGGTCGTTCCAGAGGGCTGGGCCCGCCACAGAGAGAGCCCTTCCCCTGGGCGTCGCCCGCTGACAAAGTCTAGTGGACGGCACCCGGAGAAGTCCCTCTCTGTGGGAGCGAATTGGCCGTGTGGATGTATGAGGCAAGATCCGATCCTGCAAATAGCTAGGTCCCGAGCCATGGAGCGCTTTGAAGATGATAACTAAAACCTTGAAGCGCACCCGGAAGACGACAGGCAGCCAGTGCAGCTCGCGCAAGAGCGGTGTTACATGGGTAAACCTTAAGGTTCCCATAATTGCTCGCGCGGCTGCATTCTGAACTAGCTGAAGTCTCCGGGTGCACCTCAAGGGGAGCCCCATGTAGAGAGAGTTACAATAGTCCAGTCGGGATGTCATGAGAGCATGAGTGACTGTGCGAAGGGCGTCCCGATCCAATAGGGGGCGCAACTGGCAAACCAGGCGAACCTGGTAGAGCGCCCTCCTGGCCACGGCTGTCACTTGATCTTCCATGGACAGCCGGGCATCCAGGAGGACACCCAAATTGCAGGCCCCATCCACTGGGGCAAGATGTTCGCCCCCAATGGTCAGCGATGGAATCAGCTGGTTGAATCGGGCAGCCGGAAGCCACAGCCACTCGGTCTTGGTCGGGTTGAGCTTGAGTCCGTTTGTTCCCATCCAGACCCGTACGGCTTCCAGGCACTGGCACATCACCGCTACGGCATCGTTGGGGTGGTTTGGGGTAGATATATACAGCTGAGTGTCATCAGCGTAGAGATGGTACTCTACCCCAAAACCACGGATGATCTCACCCAGCGGCTTCATATATGTGTTGAACAGGAGAGGCGAGAGGACCGACCCCTGAGGCACCCCACAAGTGAGGGGTCTCGAGGTCGACCTCTGCTCTCCTGTCAACACAAATTGTGATCGGCCAGAGAGGTAGGAGGAGAACCACCATAAAACGGTGCCTCCCACCCCCAACCCCCCCAGCTGATGCAATAGGATACCATGGTCGATGGTATCAAAAGCCGCCGAGAGGTCTAATAGGACCAGGATGGAGGAACAACCCCCATCTCTGGCCCTCCAGAGATCATCAACCAACGCGACCAATGCCGTCTCGGTGCTATGCCCGGGCCGAAAGCCGGACTGGCGCGGGTCTAGATAATCAACTTCCTCCAGGTGAAGGGGAAACTGTTGTGCCACCACACTCTCAACAACCTTCGCCAAGAAGGGAAGGTTGGAGACTGGACGGTAGTTGTTTAATAAAGCTGGATCCAAAGAGGGCTTCTTAAGGAGGGGCCTCACCATAGCCTCTTTTAGGGAAGCAGGCAAGGAACCCTCACTTAAGGAAGCGTTGACAACCTCTTGGAGCCAGCCTCGTGTCACCTCCCACGATGCCAGTACAAGCCAGGAGGGACACGGGTCCAATAAACGTGGTGGCTCGCAGTCGCCCACGTAAGCTGTCCATATCCTCGGAAGTAACGGAGTCAAACTCCTCCCAAACAAGATCTGTCTCGTGGCATCCCACTGGGCCATCAATGGGGGCTAGCTCGTTCTGTATCTGAGCGATTTTCTCCTGCAGAAAAATCACAAATTCCTCTGCTCTACCCTGTAGCGGGGCTTCCCGCACCCTCTGTTGAAGGAGGGAGCGGGTCACCCTAAACAGGGCAGCAGGGCGGTTTTCTGCGGATGCTATGAGAGTGGCACAATGATGACTTTTGGCCACTCTCAGCGCCACAATGTAAGTCCGTAAATGGGCTCTTACCTGTGTCCGGTCAGATTCAGATCGAGTAGACCTCCATCTTCTCTCTAGGCATCTCTTGTGGCGTTTCATCACCCTTAGCTCCTCGGTAAACCAAGGAGCCAGGGTAGCTCGCCGCCGCAAGAGAGGCCGCAAGGGCGCGACCCGATCCAAGGCTCCCGTGGTCGCAATATTCCATGCGGCCACGAGATCCTCCATCGGGGCGCGGGTCAGGGGTACAGGAAGTGGCCCAAGCGCCGCCTGGAACCCATCAGGGTCCATCAGGCGCCTGGGGCGGAACCAGATAGATGAATCAGGTTCCGCCTCCCCGCGGTGGGGAGTGGCGGTTGGAAAGTCGAGCCGGAGAAGTGAGTGGTCTGACCATGACAAGGGTGTGATGACTATATCCCCTGTACCCAGATCACTCTTCCATTGGCCAGAGACAAAGATGAGATCCGGTGTGTGTCCACCCTCGTGGGTGGGGCCTTGAATTAATTGGGTCAGGTCCATGGCCGTCATGGAAGCCATGAACTCCCGAGCTACCTCGGATGATTCGCCCACCGATGGCAGGTTAAAGTCCCCCATGACTAAAAGTCTGGGGGTCTCAACTGCCATCGTAGCGATCACCTCGAGGAGTTCGGGCAGGGCTGCTGCTACATAGCGGGGAGCCAGGTATACAGCCAGCAAGCCCAACTGCCTCCCTAGGCGGCACTTCACGCAGAGGGACTCACAACCGGTGGTCTGTGGCACAATGGTCTCTCTCGGCTCAAGACCTTCCCTAATGACAACTGCTACCCCACCACCCCTACCTAGGGCCCGGGGCTGATGAAAAGCACGGTAACCTGGTGGGCACATTTCAACGAGGGGGAGTCCTCCCTCGTGGCCCAACCAGGTCTCCGCAATTCCTACCAAGTCCGGCTCGCCCTCTGACACAAGGTCATGGATGAGGGGGGCTTTGTTGACAACGGACCTGGCATTGCAAAACATCAGCCGCAGGCCCTGGCTCTGTACTCCCTGACCACCTAGCCTGCAGGGGTTGTGGCACCTGACCGTTTGCAACCAACCAATGTAGCTATCTGCTTAATATTTGATTTTCCACATCCAATTTGTTCTGTAATTCCAGATTGTTTTTTGTTTCTCCAACTTTACATTCCAAGGGCCTATTAATAATAGTCTAGTTTTCCTTGTGCTGCATTCCGCCACCCCCACTCTCCCTATTCCCTACCCACCCATCTTTTATTCTCATATCTCTGTATCTCTCATTGCTTTCTCTGTCATTGTTTATTCTATTGTTCCATTATTTTGCTACTGTTCTGTTTATGCTTCTTTTCATTTTTCTGTTTTAATTGTTATATCCTGCCTAGAATAGCCCCACAGTAAGGTAGGCGGCAAATACATTTAATAAATAAATAAATTTGGCACCTCTTGCAGTTTGCTATAGATTTCCTCAGTGTCATCTGGCTATTACAAAGCACATACCGACCATGTTTCCCTGAAAATAAGATTGGGTCTTATATTAATTTCTGCTCCAAAAGATGCATCAGGGCTTATTTTCTGGTTAGCTCTTATTTGGGGGGAAATAGGTACTAAATGCATCCATCTGGTTGACAATCTTAACTGGGGCTTATTTTGGAGATAGGACTTATATTATGAGCACCCTGAAAAATCACGCTAGGACTTATTTTTGGTTAGGTCTTATTTTTGGAAAGCAGGGTAGGATGTCTTCCTTTCTCTTTCTCTGAATAATATATTCTGTAATCATATGACACACAGTGATATAGTCAAACTGCCTACATTCATTTATTCCTAAAATATCATGCTTGGTATACTATTCCTACTCCTACATTGTGATTTCACATTGCCCTTGATTTATGCATCTCACATTCCTTGTTCTAACTATGTACAGGCAGTCCTCTCTTACCAGTGATAATTGGAATTGGGGATTCGTGTTGCTAAATGACACAGTCATAAGGCGCAACATCATGTGACTTATGATGGTAATTCTAGTAGTCCCAGTTGCCATCATTAGGTGAATTCTGAATAGTTGCAGAATCCCAGTGTCTTTTGCAATCTCCTGTCAGCTGCCCATTGTCTTTATTTGTCAGAAGCCAGCAGTGATGGCTGAAAATGTAGATCATGTGTCTGTGGGACACTGCAACATTATAAATGACTGCCAGTCTCCAATCACCAAGTTGTGATGACATGACCACAGGGACACTGCAATGGCCACAGGTATAAGGAACCATCATAAGTAGAGCCTTCCTTCAGTGCTGTCATAATTCTGAATAGTCAAGTGGTTGTTAAATGAGGACTACCTTTATAAAATGGCAAACTATTTTTTCAGGACTGGCATCATCAATGGCCAGACATGCTTGCAGTTTTCATTGGTCACATAATCATCTCCATATCATACACATAAAAGTTTAATCTTTCTCCATCATACTTAGAGAGTATTTGGATGTAAAGGTATCATCATCTGGCACTCCAATTTATATAAATATTTCAGCTACATATCTAAACAGTTTTCAGCAACAATTGCAGAAATGGTTTGCCTTTCTCCTGGTTAGATTTCATTCTCAACCACTATGGCCAGCAATATCATCCAACATCTGCAGAATACCACATTGATGGAGGCTTACATAAAATATCTCTCATGGTTAACTGCAATTCAACAGAGATTTCAAAGAATTCCATAGACACGTAACTTTTTATTTTGCATAATACTTGCTGGCAAACAACAATTGCCACCACCTTGTTATAATGCTTTTTATAATGTCAACCTTATTAAACTCAGCTGCTTGTTTTACTTTTTATTTACATTCCAGCCAGTGACCAACAACAACCCTTGGATGCTACTTTACTTCATTTCTTTCTTACTCATCGTCAGCTTCTTCGTGCTCAACATGTTTGTAGGGGTGGTGGTGGAGAATTTCCACAAGTGTCGGCAACACCAAGAAGCGGAAGAGGCCCGGAGGCGGGAAGAAAAGCGTTTGAGGCGCCTGGAGAAGAAGCGTAGGAGTAAGGAATTACCTAAGTGGTTTGTTTTTGGGGGGTTTTTTTGTAGGCCAAGGTTTTTTGAGACAAATTTTATTTCATTATAAACCTGATGTACATGTGCATATGTTAGAACCATGTGATGGGAATTGTCTGAGATGCAGCCAAACAGCTGTTATTAAGCTTTTGTTTTCTTCATCTCAAGGAAGGATTTATTTTCTGTTGGGGTCCGAAAGCCACAGACCTTTTTACAACTTTAACAGACTTTATCTTAGTGCATTTCCACATTAGGAACTTATTGCAAAACTTAGTTCATCCAGTTTTTGTTGTGTCAAGACCAGTGATGGGTTTCTGCAGGCTCGCACCTACTTGCGAGAGCCGGTTGGTGAAATTTAGAGAACCGGTGAGAGGAGGTTCCACCGGCGTACTTGGAAGTAAATCTGGCCCGCCGCTGCCAGTGACCCAATGGGAAGGAAAGGAAAGGAAAGGAAAGGAAAGGAAGGAAAGAAAGAAAGAAAGAAAGAAAGAAAGAAAGAAAGAAAGAAAGAAAGAAAGAAAGAAAGAATTTATCATCACAATTGAGTCCAAAATTTTGGTTGCTAAGCAAGAGCGTTGTTAAATGAGTTTCACCACATTTTAAAAGGTGGCCACTCCCACCCTGTCACATGACTGCCAAGCCACGCCCACAAAATAGGCCACACCTACAGAGTAGGTTCTAAAAAATTTGAAATCCACCACTGGTCAAGACAAGAGCAATGAGGACAGATTCTGTTCAACAACAGATGGATGATACTACACTGTACTATGCTGTGAAGACATTCTAAAGCACAGGCGTCAAACGCAATCACGTCACATGATGTATTGTGACATATTGCAATGTTTTTTGCCTTTGTGAGCCAGGGTGGGCATAGCCTGCGTGTAACACATCTGGCCTGCGGGCCACCAGTTTAACAGGCCTGTAAAAGCACTAGTAGGGAAATGGCCTAACTCAAAAATTCATAAGTAAATGAAGCTCCTTGCTTTAAAAGGAAAGTGTGGCCTTAATTATCTCATCCTTCCCTTCCTGTTCATCTTAAAGGTTTGTTTGAATGCATCTCATTCAGTGGTGCGTTTCAAAAAAATTTAGAACCTCCTCTGTAGGTGTGGCCTGCTTTGTGGGAGTGTCTTGCCAGCCATGTGACCGGGTGGGAGTGGCTTGGCAGTCATGTAACTGGGTAGGCATGGCCAACTTGTAAAATGTGGTGAAACTCTTGCTTAGCAACCAAAATGTTGGCTCAGAAACTCTGGCATTTGAAGCACACAAGTCTTAAAGCTGTCAAGTTACAAGACCCTTGCACCCCTAACCCTTTAGTAAAAAAAAAACCCAGGGGTGTACAAACTTGACAGCTTTAAGACTTGTGGACGTGAACTCCTAGAATTCCTCCTCTCACTCTTCATCTTGATGATGGGCGGATGAGTGGGGGGGGAGGGAGCTGGAACCGGTTCTAAATGGCACGGTCAATTTGTGGAACCTCTTCTATAGAAGAGGTTAGAACTGGCAGGAACCCACCTCTGACCTCATTCCTGTAACAAGGTGGCTCCCTTTATCTTCCCCTTCCCTTAGATTTACTCTTATGACTAAAAGTTTCATAGCTCTCCTCTTTTTTCTTCCTTTCTGCTATTTACCTTCCTTTTTGTTTTCTTCCCTTCCTTTTATTATATTTCTATAATATTGCTTCCTATTTTCCTTTCCTTAATGATTGTTCCTTTTTTTCTTTCAATTCTTTCCCTTTCTTCTACACCTTTTCTCTCAATTCTCCCTCTGCAAGTGCCACTCTCTCACACACACACACATTTTCTCTCTCTCACACACACATTCTCTGTCTCTCTTTCTCTCTCTCTCTCACACACACACACACACACATTCTCTCTCTCACACACACACACATTCTCTCTCTCTCTCTCACACACACACACACATTCTCTCTCTCTCCCTCTCTCACACACACATTCTCTCTCTCTCTCTCACACACACACACACACATTCTCTGTCTCTCTCTGTGTGTGTCTCTCTCTGTCTCTCTCTCTCACACACACACACACACTTCCTAATCTGAACCCCCTCTTTTCTACCCTGTTTCTGATTTGCTCCTTACCTCCACTGAAGAAGCACAGCGCTTGCCGTACTATGCCACCTACTGCCCTGTCCGCCTCCTCATCCATTCAGTCTGCACCAGCCACTACTTGGACATCTTCATCACCTTTATCATTTGCCTTAACGTCGTCACCATGTCTTTGGAGCACTACAACCAACCGGTGGTGAGTTCAAGAAACCGAAATTTTTTTTTTTTGCCTCTACGCCCTCTTTTTTTTTCTTTATTCTACATTAAAAGAGTTCCTGCTTGTAAAAAAAAAAAAAAACAGATCTCAACAGGTAGTAGGAAAATTTGGTGGTGCTCAGGAAAAGATTTCCTGTCTTAGATGTGTTGCAGAGAAGAACTATCTAGAAAGCAAGTAGGTTTCTTCAAGCCTGCCCCATATTTGTGTGTGTGTGTGTGTGTGTGTGTGTGTGTGTGTGTGTGTGTGTGTGTGTAAATGCAGGCGGTGGCAAGTGTGTGTGTATGTATTTATCTTCTTATCCAATTTAGTAAATTATGAGATTTATACACACACACACACACACACACACCTGCTAATCCCCCGTCTTGGAATTCTTCACCTTCTGAATTTTTTATAATGTTGTTTTTATCATTTTAAATTTTGTAATCTTAAATTATTCTGATTTTAACGTTTAATTTTGTTGATATTATACGCTGCCCAGAGTTCCTCTCTGTGGGAAATGAATGGTTAAGAAATATAAAATATAAATAAATACATTTATTTAAATCAGATCCTTCTTCCCATGAATGAACAAAGATTATACTTGAATAATTGCATTTATTTAATATTTTGGATGCAATTTCTTTATTAATAACTCCCCATCAAAACCACCAAATGTCTGCATTGGGGGGGGGGGAAGTATGTGTGCGTGTGTACTTTTATTTAATGCTTATATGAATAAGTTTAAAACAGCCTAAATAAATATATGAATACATACAAATATTGCAAGTTTTATACCGTTATAAAAATAAGATACACGTTTAATATCAAATACCTTTATCTGTTAGCATTGAAAGGTTTGCAATGCAGCACATTGGGTAAGATACATTTCTTAATTGCTACCTTTTTAATAATAATAATAATAATAATTTTTATTTATATACCGCATCCTCTCCCCTGGGGGACTCGGAGCAGTGCACAGGGAAATTAAAATAACTATAAAAATACATAAATAGAATGAATATTTTGTCCCACCCATCTACCAATTCAAGAAAGTTCATAGGGAATTATCTGAGATGTCTTTTATCTAGCTTCTTTTTAAATATTCTGTTGACCTTGTATGAAATCAGAAGAGCAAATGTATATTCCCAGGCCTAGCATTCTTTAGTTTATGCTGCATAGTTTATTATCTCCTTCCTTATTAAATCCATCAAATCGTTAACTATGGAAGACAAATGTTTTTACTTTCCTGTCACAGCATTTCTTTAGTGGAATGCTTATAAAAAGCTTTAATTATCCGATCCTTTGGGGTGAGCTTCAATAGCTTCATACAAGTTGACTAACTTTGAAAAAATCCTCTAAATGCTATAGAGAATGAAGTTCTCAGCTTTTTCAAACACATTTTCCCTTTGGGAATGCAATATGACTCATTTCCAGCTGAATATGATGAATTCTCATTCATCAATTTTTGTATAATTTGCATAATAAGAGATGCAATTTGCACAAAACTATATCTAATGCGCTAACCACAAGCCTTCCAGATGTGTTGTCACTGAAACATTAGAATTCCTAGCCTTCTTTCCTTTTAGAACACATAATGATCTGGAAAATGATATTAGTAGGTCAAATCTGGCATCTATTCTATTTTACGTTTTTCCTTCCAGTTCTTTCATATTAATGAAAGGATAAAAAAATTAAATGGAGACATCCCTGAGAATTAATAAATACCATTTTGAAAAATATTTTGTATCTTCCTCTTTAATCTCCATCATCCCCTCTTCTATTATACCAAGACATTATTTAATATTGCAGTCCTATGACAGAATCTCTGGGAGTAAGATCTGCTGAATTTAATGGAATAACATTGGGTGAATGGTCACCAAATTGTTTGTAAATCATTAAAATGTCAGCCTAGAAAAGGGTATCTGCTCCATTAGCTGTGATAAATTGAGACTACTGCTTAATACTTTGAAAATCCTAGAATCCTCTTCAAAGTTTATTCTTTCACTTAAAGAGATTTAAAAAAATACAGCATACTCAAAAGCCGTGTACAGCACACAGTAATTTTAACCCCAGCTCTGTCCAAATATGGTATGGGGGACACACTACTATTTTATTTTATTTTGTAAAAAGAATAAAGACCAGCGATCTTTCCTGGAAATTTGCCAAAAAGGAACAATGAAGAAAGTATTAAAACAATAAAGCTAATCCATGTACGACAATTCTTGCTATGAATAGCTCAGTGTTCAAAGATTTTGGCAGCCCTGAGAGACTGCCAGGCTGCTGCTGTACCCGTTGCTGATCGTTCTCCATCCATGCTGGGGAAGATGAAAAGTGGGATTCCAAACTGTCTTTCCCAACTCACCACCATTTAATTATGTACATGTAAAGATTAGCATTAACATGATTCCGTGGCAGCAGTCTTCCCCTCCTGCAGTAACGACTGGAGGAGCAGTGGTGAGCCTGAACTCTTTCATGCTGTCATCTTAATTATGCTATTTCCAACAGCAGTGTATGCACGTTAGGAATGGCATAATTAGGATGACAGCACTGATGAGTTCAGGTGCGTTGCTCACAGCTGTGTGCAGCATTATTGCTGTCATTGTCGTGGCATCTTTATATCTGGGCAGCTCAACCACCTGAAAATAAATCAGTGGCCCCTCAAGGGCAGGCAGTCTGACTAGGACCTCCCAAGATCCGAAGGCAGCTCTGGTTACTCTTCCTGCATCAGTCCTAATGTTGATTGTCTTTTCCTTATCCTCCTTTCAAGTATAAGGTGAGACACTGTACAGGTAATCCTTACAACCTTGCTTGCCACAATTGTTAAATGAATCGTTGTTGTTAAGAGCCAAGGTGGCACAGGGGTTAGACAGTAGTACTGCAGGCTGCTTCAGCTGACTGCTAGCTGCAGTTTGGCAGTTCAAATCTCACTGGCTCAAGGTTGACTCAGCCATCTATCCTTCTGAGGTGGGTAAAATGAGGACTCAGATTCTGGGGGCAATAGGCTGACTCTGTAAGCCGCTTAGAGAAGGCTCTAAAAGCACTATAAGGTGGTATATAAGTCTAAGTGCTAGTGCTACAATCATTGCACTTGCTAAGTTAGTAACCCGGTTATTAAGTGAATCTGGCATTGACTTTGCTTATCAGGAGGTTGCAAAAGGTGATCGTATGACCTTGGGTCACAGCAACAGTCATGAATATGAACCAGTTGCCAAGCATCTGAATTTTGATCACATGATTATAGGAATACTTCAAAGGTTGTAACTGTGAAAAATGATTACATCACTTTTTTTCAGTGCCCTTGTAACTTTGACTGGTCACTAAATCAACTGTTATAAGTCATAGGACTACCTGTATTGTTATTCTCATGCAACTTGCACATTATTTTCATCCAAATTGTTCAGTATTTTGAGGTTGTTAAAAACAGGATAAATTGTTTTCCTGCTCTGAGTTGGGAGAAAGGTGTCATTTGCATGAATACCAACCCAGCAATGCTGCACCCTATTTGGTTTCATTGGAGCAAAGAGAAACCATTGGTATTTGTCCTAGGTACTACCAAAGAGAATTATGAATGTGTGGGATCTGCTGCAAACTGAGAATTTAATTGGAATGTAACAATATTTTTTTTTTAAAAAAGAAAATGCACTTGCATATTTTCTTTGCCAATTACAAACCATATCAGTCCCAGAGCCTTATGTTAGCAATATTTCTTTTTCCTCTTATTCATAGTCCCTGGAGACTGCTCTTAAGTATTGCAACTACATGTTTACTACAGTCTTTGTTTTGGAAGCAGTTTTGAAGCTTGTCGCCTTTGGACTGAGACGCTTTTTCAAAGACAGGTGAGCTGGAATGAAGATGATACTTATTCTGCGGGAATCAGATGATCAGAAATGATGCATATTGTACTTTGATTATTGCAACTATACATTATTATACTTAAAACTAAGGGACACATTCCCAATGTCTTCTTGCAGAGAGTAATGGTGTACCAGGATTTGAAAGTCCCACTAACACTGCTAAATAGAAATCAGCAGACATTGTTCAGTATTTCATGGAGATGAGATAACTGAAGAGATTACTATAAACAACTCCTTTTTTTGTGTCATATTCAGGATTCTGTAATCAAAATCAGTATTACATCTTATTAAATAAGTGGTAGAAGAAAAATCAGTGTAACATTAAAAGGAAAGAGAAATATTGTAATCCATGTGATCACCAGGAAAAAAAATCTTCAAGCCTGTAACTAAAATGTTTTTACAAAGCAATACTTTAAAATTAAAGGAAGTATAAACAAGGATAAATACTACTTCATTCATTAGAAATCCCTATTGTTTCACTTTATTTTGTCAGTCTTTTTATCCTAATAAATGTTCACAAAGTCTCTGTCCAGTCAATATATTCAGTTTTACAGTAGGCTAATCAGATCTAGGGGATGCAATGGCTCAGTGGCTAAAACGTGAGCTTATCAATCAGAAAGGTCGGCAGTTCGGTGGTTTGAATCCCTAGTGCTGTGTAATGGAGTGAGCTCCCATTACTAGTCCCAGCTTCTGCCAACCTAGCAGTTCGAAAGCATATAAAAATGCAAGTAGAAAAATAGGGACCACCTTTGGTGGAAAGGTAACAGTGTTCCATGCACCTTCGGCATTTAGCCATGCTGGCCACATAACCACAGAGACATCTTCGGACAGTGCTGGCTCTTTGGCTTTGAAACGGAGATGAGCACCACCCCCTAGAGTCAGGAACGACTAGCACATATGTGTGAGGGGAACCTTTACCTTTACTTAATCAGATCTAGGTCAGTATGAAGTATCACCATATATCAATAAAAAACACACCCATAAAGATTAACTTCCTCAAAATATATTGAGCACCAAAATAAAGGATATCAATTAAACTATTTAAGGATATTAAATTAAACTAATAAACAAATATATGCATATTCATTTCAATTTTGAAAAATGGCTTACTTCATTAATACAATATTCTAAATCTAGTTTTTTTGAGGAAAAAATAAAGAAATAGCTGGATTCCGTTTTTCATTGAGGCAGAAAAGGTGACTTATTTTCTTCAATTTCTTAAAGGTGGAACCAGCTGGATCTAGCTATTGTTCTGCTGTCAGTCATGGGAATTACTCTGGAAGAGATTGAAATCAATGCTGCCCTTCCAATCAATCCCACCATCATCCGTATCATGAGAGTGCTTCGTATTGCCCGAGGTAGGAGGAGGAGCTGGAAAGAATAACCTGACTTATAGCTACGTTTTGGGGAACAATCCATCAGTACAAAAATAGCAATGGGACCCTGATGCTTAAGTCATTAGAATCTGCCTGGCTGGTTTGATCTGGCAGGGTTAGTGTATATGAGCTCCATCAATTAAACAATACCATCTTTCGGGACCCCGGAAGTTTGGCTTTTCTGTAACAATGCCTACCCTCAGAAATGAAGTTTCATTGAACTCCAAAAGACCTCCACCCCACTGGTATTTGACCAGGCTCTGAAGCCATGGTTCTTTACCCAGGCCTTTGATGAGGATGACTGACACCCATTTTCTTTCTTTTCCTATTCCTATCTGAGTTTGGGTTTTGTCTGAAATCTTTCTTTCTTTCTTTCTTTCTTTCTTTCTTTCTTTCTCTCTCTCTTTCTTTCTTTCTTTCTTTTGTTTTGTTTCTTGCTTTTAAATGTTTTTAACAATTTCTAAACCACACCGAGTTGTTGGCTGTCATTTCCTGTATAGAAAGAAAAATTGTGCAAACAGTCATCCAGCTTGTTTATATAATGTGGCTAGATTCATACTTCTTAACCTGATAAATTGAGCTGAATTGCTGAATAAACAATTCACGTTAGGCCTTCACATAATGACACTGTTCAACAATATAATGAGAAAATGTCTAGGTTACCATCACTAGATCAGGAGGCCCTTCAGTCACTCATGTCTTAGTCACCCCACTTGAAATGCTTTCTACTGGGATTGAAGGCCACTTAGAAGTTTCTATTCATCCAGAAGTATGCAAGCAGTGATGGACATACCTTGATATGCTTGTGTGACAATTCTGTCCTGACAGCTATACTGGCTACTTCACTTTATGTTGCTGGTATGACCTATAAAGCTTTACATTGCCTAGGACTAGCTGAGGAACTGTCCATTTCCCATGGTATCTGCCTTGCCCAGGGGTCTGCAAAGTTGGCTCTTTTAAGACTGGTGGACTTCAACTCCCAGAATTCCCCAGCCAGCCACGCTGGCTGGGGAATTCTGGGAGTTGAAGTCCACCAGTCTTAAAAGAGCCAACTTTGCAGACCCCTGGCCTAGCCAATATGGAATGATAGGGTTTATGTTTCAGTCACATGTGCTTCAGGTCAGTTCAATATCATTATCTTTTGGGAGTCAGGAGGATGCCTTCTCTCATGGCTTCTGCCCTCTGGATTAAAATTCTTATACAGTTTGGCTGGCTCCCACCCTAATAGCATTGCCTAAAATCTTGGAGGCCTGTCTCTTTTCCCAAGCCTTGGACTAAGATGGCTGGATTCTCTTGTGAGTCCTGTTGTTGACTGGATTTGCCATTGAGTGTTTTATCTGGTTTTACTTTGTGAGCCAACCAGAATTACCGAATTTGGATTTGGGTGACATCTAAATTGAATAAATTCAGTTCTATTCAACCTCATTTTTATATTATTTAT
This sequence comes from Rhabdophis nuchalis, assembly GCA_039707465.1. Taxonomy (NCBI): domain Eukaryota; kingdom Metazoa; phylum Chordata; class Lepidosauria; order Squamata; family Natricidae; genus Rhabdophis; species Rhabdophis nuchalis. The sequence continues at coordinate 91,220,185 of CM077648.1, read as the reverse complement.
GTATTTATCTATTCAGCAATAGTTTACATGAAGAGAAAAGGAGGTAAACAAAGTTTAGTTAGTTAGTTAGTTAGTTTATTCAGTCAGTCAGTTTCTATAGCTGTCCATCTTAGTCAATGATCCTGGGTGATTTATAATTCAAAAAAAAAAATTACAATAGACACTACAACATTGTAAACCAATAAAATAAAAAATGTATATAGCAGATGAGATACATAGCCAGTTATCAATACAGCCAGCAAATGGGGCCCTTGGCACACCCTGCACCCATTTAGTTCTTAATCCATGACTCCCTATTCAGAGTGAGACCAATTTCTAATTACCAGCTAGCTACAATCTGAAACAAAAAGGTAAATTTAGATTCAATTTCTTATTAGCTCTAACATAATGGTGTACATTTCACATTGACCACAGATATTTATACATGTTCATGTCTACATTCAGTAGAAAATATCCCAACTACAAAATTAATCTATGATCTGCTGCTCCAGAGAGAAAAACAAAGCAATATTTGTTTCCCCAGCAATAAGTTACCATTTGCCTTGCTTTCTTGTGATAGTTTTGAAGCTTTTGAAGATGGCAACTGGGATGAGAGCTTTATTGGACACAGTAGTGCAAGCACTGCCGCAGGTAAGAAAAGCTGTTTTTAAGTATAAGGGTGCTTAAATTGTAAAGTTGAAGAATATAAAATACTTAGATCAGAAATTTCTAAGGCTACCCAACTCTGTTATCCTATTGTTCCTGTTATTCCTATCTGAGGGAGGAAGTGGAAAAGAATTTTGTGTACCACATATTACTAAATGAACTGAGTTAATTTGCAGCTATTGGACCAATAAATGGATTAAAATACGGTAGCCTATGCTGCGTCTCTTGTGCAACCCCTCACATCCTCCCTACCACATCTGTTGCACATCCAACCTGTGCTGCATCTGTTTCACATGTCCATGTACCTCTACAACTGGCACCACACCTGTCAGACATCCCCTCACTCCCTCACACACCCTCCCTGATCTCCACCTCACCTGTCACGTACCCACTGGTACCTTCTTCCGCTTCCATTGTGTCTCATTCCTTCCCCCACCCAGCAGCCGCCACTTACCATATTTCTCGGAGTATAAGATGCATCTTTTTTCCTCCAAAAAGAGGCTGAAAATCTGGGTGCATCTTATACACCGAATACAGTTTTTTTTTTTGCCTCCTGGAGCCCCGCCCCCTTCACCAAAATGGCCATGGGTACCCTAATGGAGGCTTCCAGACAGCTCCTGGGGGCTGGGGGGGGGCAGAAATGACAGAAAAACAGCCCATTTTTTGCCCCCCAGCCCCCAGCAGCACTCTGTAAGCCTCCATAAGGCTATGCATGCTATTTTTATGACCAAAAAATCCTGTTTTTGTGAGAAACGGGCCTTTTTTGCTAGTCCCTCCCCCCCGGAGCACTTTGCAAGCTCCTCCCCCCCAAGGCTATTCATGCCTTTTATTTGAAAAAAATGGGCCCATTTTCATGAAAAACAGGCCATTTGGAGGAGGTTTGCAGAGTGCAAAAACTTTTTCCCCCTTTTGAAAGGCTGTTTACTTAGTGCAGGGATGTCCAAACGTGGGAACTTTAAGACTTGTGGACTTCAACTCCCAGAATTCCCCAGCCAGCTATGCTGGCTGGGGAATTCTGGGAGTTGAAGTCCACAAGTCTTAAAGTTCCCAAGTTTGGACATCCCTGACTTAGTGGGATTGATAACAATTACATTGGTCAAGTGCTGTGCCAGCAGAAACAAAGTTTTAGGTGCTACAGGTTATCAGTGATTTCCTTCTTTAGTACATGGATAAATAAACCTGGAAACATCTACCTACCTACCTACTCTCTCCCCCTAAGTACCTACTGTATTTCTCTCTATATATCTCTGTCTCTCTATTTTTCTCTCTCTATCCCTCTACCTACCTACCTATCTACACTCTCTCTCCCCCTATCTACCTACTGTATTTCTCTCTCTCTCTCTCTCTCTCTTTCTCTCTCTCTCTTCCTTTATTTATCTACCTACATATCTAACTACTCTCTTTCCCTCCCTACTGTATTTCTCTCTCTTTCTCTCTCCCTTTATTTACCTACCTACCTACCTACCTACCTACCTACCTATCTACCGTATTTCTCTCTCTCTCTCTCTATTTCTCTCTCTCTCTATCCCTTTATTTACCTACCTATCTACCATATTTCTCTCTCTCTCTATTTCTCTCTCTCTCTCTCTCTCTCTCTCTCTCTCTCTCTCTCTCTCTCTCTCTATCTACCTACCTACTTTAAAAAAATTGCCTCTTCAAAACCTGACTATCTTATACTCTGAAAAATACAGTATCTGCCTGTGAGTGGGACTTGCAACTTCCTTCCAGCTTCCCACTGACTTTTGTTAAGCAATCCAATCACACTTTATGATCTCATCACTTAATGACAGAAATTCCAAACCTGGTTGCTGTCATAGGTCAAGGACTACCTCTCATAGCTTACAAAGCCCTGCCTTACTCTAGTAGCAAACCCCTTAAAGCAGATGCTTTTGAACTAGAAACAGATATCTTAAATTTTTATGTAAGTAGAAATGCAGCTGATCCGGCATGCCCACCACTTACAAAATCAGTACAGGAAGTGCTTGCTTAGAAACTGCTTCATTTAACAATGGCTCCATTTTCATGGTAATAAAAAGTAACTTTATGAGCTACCCTCACATTTTCTACCTCCACAGATTTGGAAAGCAAAAGAAAAATTGAAGTAGGATCTTAAGGGTTGTTGCAGTTTCAATTTGCAACCACTTAATCAAATGATCAAATTGCCAGTCCCAGTTGTCGCTAAACAAGGACTACCTACATGGTGATTCAACTAAGCAAATATGCATTAGTTTCAGTCTCTTTCATTCTACAATTCAGAATAAGAAACTCTATTTAAGTAATTAGCACTTATTCCCTAGATTCTTTGATCCATTTAGGCCCCATTGAACAGTGTTTTTACAGCGATAAGTAACTCTGCTGCTATTTTCCTTATTCTGATTCAAAACCCACTTGTTTCATCTAGCCGGCCTGGCCTAATTCCAGCTTTCCCACCTCAGTTTGTATTTTTAAATTTTGCGATTTGGTTTTAAGGTTAAGTTTTAATTTTTATAAATTTGTACAGGGGTTTATTTAATTCGATTTTAGTTATATATATGTTGATTGTATGGTTTTAATTTGTACCTGTACACCGCCCCGAGTCCCTTCGGGCAGAGGGGGCGGTCTAGAAGTCCAATAAATATTATTATTATTATTATTATTATTACTATTACTATTATTATTATTATTATTATTATTATTATTATTATTATTAATAATAATAATAATAATAATAATAATAATAATAATAATAATAATAATAATAATAATAATAATAATAATAATAATAATAATAATAATAATAATAATAATAATAATAATAAATGAAATTCAGTGGTGAAAAGAGTAAGGTTCTACATTTAGGAAAGAAAAACAAAATGCACAGGTACAGTATAAGTGGTGCCTTGCTCAATAGTAGTAATTGTGAAAGGGATATTGGAGTCCTAGTGGACAACCATTTAAATATGAGCAAGCAGTGTGCAGCAGCTGCCAAAAAAGCCAACACAGTTCTAGGCTGCATAAATAGAGGGATAGAATCAAGATCACATGAAGTGTTAATACCACTTTATAATGCCTTGGTAAGGCCACACTTGGAATACGGCATTCAGTTTTGGTCACCACGATGTAGAAAAGATATGGAGACTCTAGAAAGAGTGCAGAGAAGAGCAACAAAGATGATTAGGGGACTGGAGGCTAAAACATATGAAGAACGGTTACAGGAACTAGGTATGTCTAGTTTAATGAAAAGAAGGACCAGGGGAGACATGATAGCAGTGTTCTGATATCTCAGGGGTTGCCACAAAAAAGAGGGAGTCAAGCTATTCTCCAAGGCACCTGAGGGTAGAACAAGAAGCAATGGGTGGAAACTGATCAAGGAGAGAAGCAACTTAGAACTGAGGAGAAATTTCCTGACAATTAGAACAATTAATCAGTGGAACAGCTTGTCTCCAGAAGTTGTGAATGCCCCAACACTGGAAGTCTTTAAGAAGATGTTGGATAGCCATTTGTCTGAAATGGTATAGGGCTTCCTCCCTAGGCAGGGGGTTGGACTAGAAGACCTCCAAGGTCCCTTCCAACTCTGCTATTGTATTATATTGTATAACAATACATAAAGGTTGCCATTCCCCAAATGTCTCTGTGAAGCACTCCATAGATATGTTGGCTACCTATGATCACACTGCTCATATCACACAATGTGTATTCCACTGTAATGTAATAATTTTCACATGGCAGATAATATATATGTAGCCTAGATTCCCAAATGTAATACTGTGGTATTAGAAATAGCAATAGATTCTCCAAAACCTTTGTATTATCTTAAAAATAACCATAGGAGCTGGTTTGCAACCATTGTGTTGAAGGCAGGGATTAACTCTTTTCTGCCTTGTTATTTTCCTGATAAAAAGCATTCACACACCACACAAGACACAGCTGCTATTAGCTGTGGATTAGAAGATATGCAGATACCTAGAACTATTATACCTGGATATTTAGAATATGCAGATTCAGTGGCCAACACTGTAGCAGTTAATGAATATAGAATAGATACCAATTCTGTTGTGGAAATAAAGGGAGGAGACATAGAAAGGCTTAACCACCTTTTTCTCCAGGACTGCAATTTCAATTCAATTTGTTTCCAATCTTCTTATATATTGTGGGAAATTAAAACCCACTCCTCTCCTAGAAAATGAAATGTTTTAGGAAATATTAAAAGGCAAAAGATTTCCTCTAAAAAGGAGGAAGAAACAGCTGCTCCTCCACTTTTCTCAATGGGCCATTAAGGTCTGAGCCAGTCTATTCTACATAACAAAGATCTACCTCCTTCAGGCAGATCCATCTAGCAAACAGAAACACACCATAAGTCACCTGGGAAAATTACATAAGCCAGCAAGGCAAACAAGCTTGGGTCTCAGGACAGCCTACAAAGTTAGCTAAGACCCCCGCTCCTACCCCCTGGGAGGTCTGACAACCAATCAGAATTCATTTCTTACACAGGAACAGGAAGCTCTGGGGTGGGACCCAGAGAGAGCCTAAAATCAGGGATTCTCAGCATCTCTGCCCTTTTCTGCTCAGGAGCTCAAGCCGTGCGATCCTGTTCAGGAACACAAACCATGTAATCCTGTCCACTATTTAAACCATCTTTCCAAGGAGCCTCCATGTTTCCAGTGTCTTTTTCCCCATTTGGAACTGAACCCAGAAGGACATTTCTTCCAACAATACCATGTTTATTTTGATCAGGGGTAGTCAACCTTTTTTATACCTACCGCCCACTTTTGTATCTCTGTTAGTAGTAAGATTTTCTAACTGCCCACCGGTTCCACAGTAATGGTGATTTATAAAGTAGGGAAGTCAATTAAATTTAAAAAAGGAAAGTGCTTCAGTATCGGACAAAACCCCTACTGCCCACCCTGAAAGCTGGAACGCTCACTAGTGGGCGGTAGGGACCAGGTTGACTACCACTGATTTTGATTGTCAACTACTAATACTATTTTCTCAGCAAAATTCAGTTGGCCTTTTATATAGTGTTAGGAATCTTATGCATATTATAGGTGTGCCATTGAAAATAAATCTACAGCAGAGCTTAGCTTGTTAAATCATGATATAATTTCAGTGTGTGTGGGTGGGTGGGTGTTATTTTCTTTTTTTTAAGCCACAACCACTTGTTTTATACTTTCCAGAAATCTTAGACAAGATATATCATATTTTACACTTTAGGCTAGTAATGTTAGGGCATTGATTATACTTTACATTATTCTATTTTTGGTATTCTATGGATCCAGAAAATGTAATTTAAATGTTACTAAAAATTAACTTAATAAGAATACAAAACTATTACAATGCGACCAACATCCAACAGTCAGAGCATCAGAGCAATTAACAGAAGATTTGGAATTTCAGAGACCATAAAATGTTCTGAATCCATCTCCTGGGAATAAATACAGCATTTACAATCCTTGACCTCCCATTCCTGGGCTCCAGGGAAATCTCAAGGCTATCTCTTTTCTGCAATTGGATAAAAACCATTGCAAAAACTCTCCTTAAATTATCAGCTTGTGAAAATGTGTTTTCTAATGCATAAATCAGCAATTGCTCCAAGAACTCTAAAAAGCACAATGCCTTCTTACTTCTTTCTAAAGCATTTAATAAAATTACATTATAGTAGCTGCGAAGATGAAGCCATAGTTAAGGCTGCGCTTTGAATTTTACCTAAGGCAGCAAAAATGTTCTACATTTAAATGATTAGGATAAATTTTCTGGTTTTGTAGGGGACTCTGCAGGGGACAACCAAATTATCCATAACATTATGTTTCCCTGCAATTTAGAACAAAGCATTTCAAAATTACATCCCTCTTCCCATCTATCCTCTAACCCTTTGGTTTTATGTCTGTTTGGTGCAAGTTTCCATGTAAAAAATGTGTAACCAATTGATGCTCAGCCACAATACCAAGGAGGCAGGTACATGTGATGGCCTTCTGAAAACTGCATGTTATTCATTCTGGGAAGCTGTGTTATAAGAAGCTACCAAGGAAGCCCATCTTTCAAACCAATAATATATTATCCACACATGAAGAGTTCAAATAGCTATTTATTGCTGAAGACTATACACAGAGATCTTCTCAGACTGACAGTTTGAACCTTGATAAAACTAGATAAAGTTCAATGGAATTAGGGGGAAGGGGGGGCAGGAATCACACCTCATCCTCTTGTGTCCACATAAGGATTCCAGACTAATTCCCTGTTTGACTCCTCCCTGGTTCATCCAATCTCTCTTCAACATCAATCAAGATAGATCAAAAATTAAATTTGACTTAAATTCATAAGAATTTTTATTTACTTATTTTTTCCTGATCACACTAAAATTTATAATTTGGTAACAACTTCCGATGGACTTTCACCCAAACCTTTTGTGCTGTGCGCACCTCTGGAACTGCATGTTGCATGTCAAACATACATTTCAGGATTGTTGGTAATGTTTTTTCCCAACTTCATTTAAACGTGCTTTAAATTGCCCAATTATATTGTCTGATCCTGGTGAACATTTGAACTGCCAATTGTGCTAATTCATGTGTTCAGTTTCTTTTTCTCTTTTTTCAAAATACGGTCTTTTTTTCCCCTTGTGGATCCTATGAATTATTTGACATTAATTTGATTTACTTACAGGTCGGTAATCTTGGACTCCTCTTCATGCTCCTTTTTTTCATCTATGCTGCTCTAGGAGTGGAGCTTTTTGGCAAACTTGGTAAGTTTTCCAGCATAAAGGTGTGTCATAGAGCAGGGGTCTCCAACCTTTGCAACTTTAAGTCTGAAGGACTTCAGCTCCCAGAATTCTCCAGCCAGCAAAGCTGGCTGGAGAATTCTGGGAGCTGAAGTCCTTCAGACTTAAAGTTGCAAAGGTTGGAGACCCCTGTCATAGAGGAAAGGTGGAATTGCCAACACCAATTATATCTCACCTACCCACACAAAGAGGGAGGAATTACCGAAATAATAAGCTAACTTAGAAATAATTCCTATGATTTAAATAGAAATCTAATGCACCTTGAGGACAGTAATTAGATAACTTACATGCCTGCCTGCCTGCTTGTTCTGCTGTCTGGGTGATTGTTTATGGGTAACTTCAAGGGCTCCGCTCTCCTTTTTTGTATATTTTTAAACTGGATTCTGAGTGGACAGTCATTCATATCAAACAATCTTCAAATAAAGGACTGCGGTTTGCAATTTACAATTCATGGCTGCCATAAATAGACAAATCCAATAATGTTTCATTTAGCTGAATGTATTTGTTGATTACACATCGTGCTAATTCATTTCAAAGAAACATATTTTTAATAAGTGTAATCTAAAAGCAACAGAGAAATATGTTTTGGAGAAAGAGAAGGAGGTTATAAGGCAGATATGTGGAAAATAAGACATCCTCATCATCATCATCATTATTATTATTCTGTGGTTAATCTTTGGTGAGATTCATAGCCTTTGGGGCTGGTTGGTAGCTCAACAGCTCGAGTCCTAACCAAGAACCTAGGATATTATTATTTGAAACCAGCTTGGTATACATTATAGAACACATTTGCATTTTGTAAAAATATGGTATCTTCTCATCCTGGTTCTTTTAGAGGTAATCGTATGTTGATTAGATCATTCTTCTATCTAGGTTTGCATATACTGTAAAGACAAGGTTAAAATTTATAAACTGCCTTTTCAAACCTTAAACCTCAGCTTCATGTCTATTTTTTCACATATAAAACCCCTTCTTTCCAGTATGCAATGATGAGCACCCATGTGAAGGAATGAGCCGCCATGCCACATTTGAGAATTTTGGAATGGCCTTCCTCACACTTTTCCAGGTTTCCACTGGTGACAACTGGAATGGCATTATGAAGGTAATTGGGGCCATTTCTGGAGACATTATGAAGGTAATTGGGGCCATTTCTGGAGACATTATGAAGGCAATTGGGGCCATTTCTGGAGACATGTTTTGTGCTGTCATGAATAGTGTCCTGAAATGGAAACAAAAGGAAAGTTGCCAGGGTCCTACGGTGAGCTTAAAGCATGCTGTGTATATTGTGATTTCTACATTGCAAGTATCCAATCAATGACTGCAAATGCCTGGCATTACAAAAAGTGTTAGAATGTTATTGATAATGATAGACAGAACCTGGCATGATACATCTATCTCATCATTTGGAGGATGGGATGATCTATTTATTTATTTATTTATTGCAATATTTTAGAGCTTGTGTGGAGTGTGAATTCCCGAATAAGCAAAAGGGAAGGAAGGGATAGTATAGTGCTAAGCACCACATAAGCAAACTGTCATTCCTGAAGCATCATATAAGAGCTACGGCAATACAAATATTTTTATGGCTCCATTAAAGCTAAAGAATATTGAGCCTGGGAAATCATTTGAGGAGGTATATAACACACAAAATGCCTCTGTGAATCTGTTCCTCAAGGTCATAAAACAGCCTCAGCTGCTTTTCAATTTGGAGCAGTTGCTTGGAGCCCCTAGAGAACTTCTGGGCATGCATGTGCTTCCTCAGAAGACACTTCCACTGGGATAGCTACAGTCAACCATCTCGTAAAATAAGGTTTAAAATATAACATTTGGGTAGCAAATGGATTTTGAGTACTGTAGTTATACAAAATTAGACCAACTCGTTGGATGAAATGTTGTGATTTGGCTAAGACAACCCTCATAAATTCTCTGTTTCATTCAGATACTCACTCATATTATCTTGCTCAGTAGGAGCACCATCCCATATCTGTCCTAATTTGGATCCAGTGCAGGAAAGTATCAAATTCACATAAGTGGCCTCTTCAAAGTGACATGTTGGCATAGACTCTAGTCACTAAAATATTCATGTTTCATATTAAATACTCAGTACTATAAAATATATATCTCTCAAAGTGCAAAACTCTCTGTCTCAATAGAATACTGGGACATGGGACAGGGATAAATATGCCATTGCTGCATTACTTTCTATTCATGTGTGCTAAGATAAAATGGGGTATCATTTCGTAGTTAATTGGGACTTTCCTATGTGACAGATTTCTTGTGGATCCAGAAAGTGATAGAAATAATGAAATAGAGGTTGGAGTGAGAAAATTCTGTTTCTAGAAATATTATACATCAGAGGCATGATACATCTTGAAACTTGTTTAAATATTTTGATTGAGAAAGCAGCTAATTTGTGTCTTCATTTTTAAAAAAATAACTTTTCCCTTTTCTCTATGTTTTGTGCTCATGTATTTGTGTTGCATGGGGTATTGTTTGGTTTTCTTTCTCTTTGTTTTTCACTGTTTTGGCCTTAATTCCTCAAGGATACACTACGTGACTGCACTCATGATGATCGGAGCTGCCTGAGCAACCTACAGTTCATCTCTCCACTCTACTTTGTTAGCTTCGTGCTCACAGCCCAATTTGTCCTCATCAATGTTGTAGTAGCTGTCCTTATGAAGCACCTAGATGACAGCAACAAGGAAGCCCAGGAGGATGCAGAAATGGATGCTGAGATTGAGCTTGAGATGGCACATGGATTGTGCCCTCATAGCACGAGCTCACTGAATCCTGGACAAGATGGAGGAGGTGGGAGAAAGGACTCTGAAGGACATCTATGCATGACATGTTACTCTCCAGCACAGGTAGGCGGAGCATTTTTCCTTGCTGCTAGCAAGTTTTTGGCACATTAATTTGGGAGAACAAAGCTAGTTTAGAAGAATGAAGAAAGTTATGATGGAAAAAAATGGATATTTAAGCAACCTGTGATTGGCAAAGATTCAGTTCTAGGCTAGGAGTTCTGGTATACTGAAAAATTCTCATGAAGTCAGAACTTAGAACACCAATTAGTGCTGAATAGAATGAAATCTGGATTTTGCAAAAAGTTGAAAAATAAAATTTAAAAAGATACCATGAGGCAGGCTTTAGGTACAATAGTGGAGATACAGTAGCAAAACACAAAATTATTTAAGTAACTTGAGGAACACCTGTGAGGTTCTTTAGCAAGTTTCAGTAGTGCTTCTCTGCCCAATATCCATCTGACCCCTTCATTTTACATCATTGTGTAGGGCTATATTCTGCCTCATTTACTCATATTCTGTAGTACACATCTGTACTCAGATGTGACTATTTGCCACAGAATTAACCGGCATGAGTGAAAGTGGCAGAAGATAACTACATTGTGCAAAAGAACACTAAAACAAGCAAAAACATGGAGTTCTTAAAATAATGTCTCCCATCCTCCCCCCTTTCTTGTCCCCTAGGAGAACTTATGGCTGGACAGTGTGTCTTTAATAATTAAAGACTCCTTCGACGGGGAGTTAATGATCATCGATAACCTATCGGGCTCCGTCTTCCATCATTACTCCTCGCCGGCCATGTGCGAGAAGTGTAACCATGACAAGCAAGAGGTAACCTGCGTGCGAGGATACGGGAGGGGACATCCCATACTTTTCAGAACACACACATGCACACTAAGCACAAGGTCTTCTTGTGATTGTCTCCTGGTTATAGATAACTTTGATATACATTTTGCCATTAACATGCTTTCCTGAAGGCATCGAGTTCAAAGAAGGAAAGGCATATTTATATTAGCCAAAGGCTGAATGGAAAGACAGCTAGATTGACAAGGATATATGAAAAAAAACCCACCTTTCATCATTATGAAAGATGAGATAGTATTAGCTCTGTAGAGAATACCATATTCTTTTTTGCATATTGTAGAGTGATTTGTAAAAGGAACGCAGTCCATCGTTCCATGGTTTTCAAGGTTTGGAGAGTATTTTTAAATGATATGCTTAGCTTTAAGTGAAACTTTGTTTTCTGGTATCTAAGAAGTACTCTAAAGAACTCTAGTTTAAGGTAAAATCACAAAGTTTTTAAAATGCTGGCTACCATTTTATTTTGTCTTAGTGTTGAACCTTTGGCTCCTCTTTTTAATTAAATTGTGCTAGTGGAAGGTGCAGGAAATGGAAATAAAGAGTTTTCCTGTTGAGTGATGGTTGTAAGGAACCATAGTTTAGGAAGTCTGAATCAAATATTTTTGCATATCTTAGCTAATGGAATCATTCATTGTCAATTCTTTGCAATTAATGTGAATATTTTAGTTGCATAGATTTCAGAGGGCAGAGAAGTCCAGTTGAATCTTCACAAGTCAAGAGTCTCATTAGTAGATACTTGGCTGATAGTAAAGCTAGGGAATTTTATATCTTGGTCTAAGTATCATGGAGGCCAGAAATATCTTAGATTATCATGTTTATTCAATTGTAAGTATACAAGTAACATTTTCCCCCATCTCCCACTACAATTCCTTCCTTGTCGGCTTCACAATGCATGTTAAGTGAGCAAAGCACTGCAGTCAATGCATTAAGAAAGCCACTTGCTTTGAAAGACTTTCATGGCTGACTCAATAGTTTGCCTGCATAGGAAATGCTTCCATTGGAATCACCAGCAAAGTGGTTAGGCATGCACAAGTGCATCTGGAATGACCTTCAAAACTACCATCCAAGTCTTCCAAAAGAATTCAGCACTTCAGTCTTTCCTGAAGTATCAGTGTGCCGAAACTCTTTCATTAACTGATATAGCCCAAACTTTATTTAAATTACTATACTGTCAAAAAAAAACCTTGCCAAGATAAAAAGTATTTAATCCAAGAAACTCTTCATGCCAGCAACATATCTGTCCAATGCATTGCATCCCATTGGCCCACTTTTATAACTTACCTGCCATGATACTAGAAAGGTAAGGGGTCCTTGTACGATTTTATTCTGCTAGTCGTTGCCAACTATAGGGGGCCATTTCAAGGCCACTGAGCCAGTGTTCAAGTGATACCTACTTTTTACCAGTCTCATTTGGATGCTTTCAAATTGCTAGGTTGACAGGAGCTGTAGCTAGGATGGGAGCTCATCCCATCACCTGGCACTCTTGTGTCAAACCTGGGCTGCTGACTGTGATAGAATGTGAGACTCTAGCCCACATTCCTTCAATGCCCTTTCTGTAACAATTTGCATCTGATCATGTAAGAAAATATAAGACATATTTCTTAAACATGCCAAATGCATTATAAATGACTGCTACATAATGCATGTATACATTATAAATGTGACAGGTAGGACTAGATTCCTGGCAACTGCATGGCTCTTTTAGCTTATCTACCTTGTAGTTCCTTCAGGAATGTTCCTCTAAAGTCTTTGAGCCTGTTTGCCCATCTTTTCCATTGTCTTCCCTTGTCTACTTGACAAATACAGTTATTTCTAGATCATCATCCACTCCTATCACATGTAAATGATGATCTTAACAACACTTCAAGGGAACAGTCAGATCCAGGAGGGACTGAAGCTCTCCGTTACTACCTCCAGATCCACTGTCCGAAAGCAACTGTTTTGTGTAACCCGATTTCAAAACTATACAATGCTACTGGAAGTATAATTGATTTAATTATTCTGCTCTTATAATATATTCTGATCATATAAATGTACTTAGCTTTCATGAACTTGTCTAAATGTATTCTTCCCTTCAATTAAACTCCTTAATTCCTTAGCACACTGCCCATCTTTACTTTTAATAAACACATATCCAGGCATAATCTACATAAGGCCTTGCTGGAGTCAATAAATCAAAAGTAAGACTTGCTCTTGTTCAATCTATTATCAGTCTTCTATTAAGATCTCTTATCTTTCTGCCTTGCCTGAAACTGCCTATCCATTTCACATTTGTTCTCCGTGTTTGATTCTGTTTATAAGAACATAAGAAGATATTGTTTACACAATGAATTAGTGCATTAAGTAATTGACACTTAATTGGCACTTGCATCATTCTTCTTTCAAATCAAGTGTATACACAGATGTAAGTTTCATGGGCTTATTGTATATTTGCTGATGTAGCACTGCTAGCACTTAGTCTCTTCATCTTTTGCAACTTACTTTCCAGCAGAGTCAGTTTCGGTATATATCCTCTCTGTAAATTTTCTCTCCTATAAAGCCTTTTTAGAAAATATTTCAGTGTGCATCTGTCAATTTTCCTTTAACCTTATTTGACTTATTCGTTCCAAGATTAATCTTGAGTAGTCCTACCTAAACTGTATATTTTCATATGATTTTTTTGACCTTCTTAAACTCCTAATTATCATTTTCTTACTATTTCCTTTCTATGTTGACATTTTTGATTCCCTGTCATTTCTTATTTGACTCTTTATTTGGTTGTTGTACATCCTTCATGCTTACAAATGCTATCCTTTATCCTTTGTATCCTTTGTTTTACTTTTTGTTGCTGTTATTGTTGTATTGTTATTTGCTTTAATAATCACTTGAGTAGAAAGCTGATTGACCCTTTTGACTTTCTTTTTCCTATGTGGGGTCCTTGGTACTCTCTGAGCTAGGTTGTTTTCTTGCAGATATTTCATTACACAAAATAATGTTTTTCCTATTAAATATTCATGTGTCTCTTATGTCTTTCCATACATTCTGTTTTCTTTGACTTAAGTTATGTTAAATCTGTCTTCACATTGGGTCTTACATTTTTGACCAATCTTACTAGTACACTGAGGTGTTTTTTTAATTTTTTTTGTAAATTTAACCTATATATTGTTAAATCGTTTCAGATTATATGCCACAGACAATACCTGGAAGTATTCTGACAAACTGGATTTCACTTCCCCCTTTTCTGTTTCCATTGATGTGATTTAACTATAAAAGAGTGTGTGTGAAGCAGGAGTTGGCAGTAAACAAATAATTCTCTTCACAAACCTTGATTTACCTATCTCTTTCATTGTTGCATTTATTCAATCCAAACTTTCTTATAAATTCTGATTTTTTTGATTTTCATTCCAGTCATCAATTAATAATACTGAGTCATCTTTTGATGTTGGATTTAGTGCTGCTTACAATTTGTTACAGAATCCCTCAGTATGTTTCACCATCGCAAGGGTTGCAGGTTCATACATTTGTATAACATTGATATTTACTGCACATCCACTAGTTCTAATAGAGAGTATCCTGTCACAAAGTGTAGCAAACCCATACATTGTCATATCCTTTAGTCTCATGCCCTGAATAGAAATAATCATTTAATTTGATTTGCCAAAATTCAACTGTACTTTAAATACAGCATCCTGTTTAGTACACTTTATTTCCACTTCAATAATTTCACTTTTGTTGTACGGAAGCATCTCACATTCCAGGTTCTAATGATGAGTTCTTCTAAACAAGAAATCCATCTTCAATAAGTATAACCAATTTTCTTTTTGGATCTGATACATCCATGTTCGTCATGCACAGTGAAAGTTTGACATTCTTCCCCAGTAACTGGAAGAGTGTCTTCTGATATGCGAGTTTTATTATCTGTCACTCAAGCCTATCGAAATATTTTAGCTATATCCATGTAGTTTTCTTGGCAACAATATAGTTTTACTGTTACATTCTTCCAGTTTCATTTTGGACAACCTTCTTCTAGATCGGTGAAACTCCCTCACAGCTGTAAAGCCTAAAAACAAAATAATTCATTCCCTGCAGTATCTTGTTTCCAATCACTTTTCCGTAGGGATTGTCAAACAACAAGTAGGATAATATAATGGCTGTAAACCATCTACATAGGATAGTGATCAAGGATATATTTAGCTGGTGTTCATCCATGCAACCCTTTTTGAATGACTCAGATTATGTCATTACAATGGGATTTGTTCAGTAATTTATGTCCAAGCAGTGAGCATTTTGATTTTTTAATTTGCTGAAACATGAGCATCTTTCAGGTTTAATTGATAAATTTCCTTTTTAAAACAAGAAACAAAAAAAACCACCTCTTTATGTTATTTAACATTTTTCATGTTTGGTCCAGTAATATATTTTCAATAAATCAATATTTGTAGCTGCATTGTTGGCTTGTGAGGAGGACTCAATAGTTATATATCATAAAATATTTGTAATGATAGTAAATCTGAATCTGTATAAGAATTATAGAAAAAAAATCACTCTGAATTTTAGACCAAAATCTACCAGTGTTAGCACACTATACAACTCCCTTTCCTTTGTAATATACTTGTGTTAATAATTCAATCTTGATTTTAAGAACATATTTAGAAACAAGTTAGAACATTTCTAACTACGTTTTCTTCAGAAACTCACTTCTTGATATTAGTTGCTCGCAGGTGGTACACAGATCTTGATTTCCAAAATGCTCAATTTATTCACATACATTTAAACTTAAGTTGAGAAGAAAATAAATTAATTTAATTCTATTAAGTTTTCATCTGAAACAAGATAGAGAGGTAAAATAGCTTGATCACAGAAGAAACTATGAATTTTGTTCTGCAGAAATTAGTTTTTAATATATTTTAACACATTTAAGTACCTTGTAGTCTAGGCAGTCTATAGCATTCAAATATATTTGCTCTCACTGAAGTAATCTTTTATTCTTCTTGGTATTCTAATTTTAATATTGGTGTCAGAAAACTTTTTAAATTATTTATTTAGACTTCATACTGGAGGTATACAGAATGGCTAATTGTCTTCACGAGACTGATTAATATATAATGGAGGCTTGTAGATTTGAGCTTGATATTTTCTTTTAGACTTTATTAGGGTGTTCTTTTTGTCCCGATATTTAATAGAAAAGAAGTTCATGTCTTATAAAGTAACAATGAACCCTTAATCAAGTGATCTACCATTTGTAATTGGAGGTGGCTATTAATAATAATCTTACAGCTTTTTTGTTGTATCTAAATCACTCCTGGAACAATTAAGCATGTTTTCATGTGAAGTTCAGTTAGGCATATGATACTTTACTATTTAGTTAGAGGTATCATTCATACAAAGTTTGTGTTTGTATAATATGTACAGATATTGTGGCTAGTAGTTGTGTTGTGTTTTGATGTGATGTGATACTGGCTTTCTTTTTTAAATGTGTAGATGATTAGTGGTGGCTGTGTTTGGTAAAGACTTCCATATTATGCATCCTTGGACACAATCCAGCACACTAAGAAGCATGCATAAATCATGTTGATCTTGAAGGCATTTCAAGATATGACTAGGCACTGGATTGTGTCCACACTGCTCTAAACAGTAGTAGTTCAGCAGAGAGCCTCCATGGCAATATTGTGGCTTTAGTGCTGTGAAGATTGCCATCATTATATCCTGGTGACAGATTACATCATGATAGTGGATTACCATTTTGGAAATCTACTTCAGTCACATCTTCCATTAATTCCAAATGAACTGTCGTCTGAAGGAGTCCTAATATTTGGCATTGCCACTAATTCTGTTACAGATCCTGTCCAAAGCCATCAGCTCTCCATATCACTTTTTGCCACTGTTTACACCAACAAACTATTCTGTACAAATACAGGAAAGCAGAACTTTATTCAAGGATCTCTCAAATTAGGTCATAATAATAGAGACAAAATAATAACCAAGAAAGAGCCAATACCAAAATAGATCCAAAAGTTCCTTAGAGACTGCCATTAAGTGAAAAAAGTACTAGCAAGCTTGGTAAAATGAAAAATAAAAGAGAAGATAACCCAATAAAATGAAGGGGGGGGGGGTTGGGAGAAATCCCTTCATCCTTTCATCAAGGGATGATACTTAAAGAAGATGGAGAGATGGTGTTGGGGGATTATTTGTTGTAGAAAGCAAATTAAAGCCCAGCAATTTGAGTGAGAGATGTGAAAATAAGGAATATTATAATATCATAATGTAGAATTTTGTTTAAAAAGAAAATGAAAACAGAAGTTGAATAATAAAAAGCAATAGAATAGTTTCTTCTTTTCAGTAAGTTGGAAATAAATAATTCGTGTTAGTAAGTAGCACTAACTAGTGCTAGTAAATTAGTAAATTGGAATTAAGCTCAAGGGGTAAAAAGTAAGTGAAAAATAATAAAGAAAAGCCATTCAGCTGCATGATTTTCATATGAATTGCATGATTACTACTGTTGAAGGCTTCACCATAGCCATAAATTGCCTGTTGATGGAAATAAATACTGCTTTCCAAGACAAGGCAGTCCTTTTCTCAATGATCCTCAGACTATCTTCTAGGAATTCTTCTCAGAGATTTCTCAGACTCTTAATGTAGACTCAGTTATACTGAATTTACATTCTATATTATGGAGCCACTCCTGGTGAGATTGAGAGGCTTTCTATTTTCCTTCCACAGAAGATGAAATGGAGAATTCTTCAGATGACATAGTCCATCATAGAAAAGTGTATTTTATTTTTGTTTATCCTCATCTCACCCTAAAAATCTTTCATGGTGTGTAAAATTGAGCTAAGGCTCTGTAAAGTATGTCAAGAATGACCTCCTTCCTTGTCTTCAATCTCTTTTCTAAAGCTATGTGACCGTTAAGAGTGTTATTTGACAGCTTCTTTCCTGAAATCCACCCACCCCTTACTATAGATCCAGCTGGCTGAAATGGAGGCCTTATCGCTGAATTCTGATAAGTCTTCTATCCTGCTAGGAGATGATGGAGATAGTTCCAACATTGACCAGCCAAGTCCTAAGGAAAAGGTAAATTATTTATATATATATAGGAACTACCTTTCTTTGAAAGAATTCATTTTTTCAGGGTCAAGGAGTGGTGGGTGGTAGTTGGTAGTTGGATGGATGACAAAATTCTATAGGACTTTTTCTTAAATGTTCTGAATTAATTTACTATGCTGTATATCAAGTGTATGAAACTTTTGATCACTGAGGCCACACTTTTTGTTTATCTTGTTTTATTGGAGTGACATTGATGGCTGCATAAAATTGTCCATTTCATACAAGTGTGTAAAAATTGGAATCTTAAAACTATAAAGCTTTCGAGCTTTCGAGAGAGTATGAAAACATATTATTTAAGGCCATACTAGTAAAGGAAACTGCATTGCCTAAGCTCACATAGGGCCATAACAAGGGGTGCATGTTTCACCCTACTTGTTTCATCATATTATTCCTGATACAGATTCCTTCATGAAACATGAAGTCCATATGTGCATACGGATGGAACATTTTCATTTTCCACCAGAACTTTTTCAATAAGGGAAGTCAATTACTGAAATTTATAAAGCAAATTACCTCAATCAAGAGCTCCAATAAAGCTTTGATACGTATCTAGCATCTTTCCCTGCATCTCAGTTAAAGTGTTATCAATCCTCCGTGAGCTAGCTGAAAACTAAACCTGCATAACACAAACATTTATGTTCTGACTGCTGATCCCTCTCCTCCTCTATAGATTCTGTTTTGGCATTTTAAAAAAGCGATTGATTACGTTCTCTGTTGGCATTTCTGTTTTACAATTCTGTTGGGAATCCATCTGCCAATCACAGTTCTGGTAGTTCCTGAAGCGCATCGGATAACTGATCCGTAGAGTGACATGGAAGCTCAGCCAAATGGGACAATCTCTCTGGCTTTATTAGGCTGTTCTTAGAGCCAGGCAATCAGTTGTTTAGTAGGCCATAGGGTTGCCTACTCTGCCTGCCTCTTCTTCCTAAAAGTGGGGAAGAGGGAATGGCAGAGCACCAAAAACCCCAGTAACATACTTGTGCAAGATTGAAGTTTTCAAGGGGTTCTGGATAGTCATCTGATTGTACTGCTACAGAATGGCTAAAATGAAAACAATGCCATGAAGAGAGCACAGAATAAAGAATTTAACAGGGCACATTCATATCATGGTTAAATTGCCTATGGCAGGGGTCTGCAAAGTCGGCTCTTTTAAGACTGGTGGACTTCAATTCCCAGAATTCCCCAGCCAGCTATGCTGACTGGGGAACTCTGGGAGTTCAAGTCCACCAGTCTTAAAAGAGCCAACTTTGCAGACCCCTGGCCTATGGGAATTGAATGCCCTCTGACAATGTATCAGATAATTACCTGAGCCCGTTTTTTCAACCTTGAAAAGTTTCCTCTTGTTTAAATAATTTTGTTTCCTTTTTACAAAGCTTCATGAGACAAATATCTTTATTCTGACTAGGATGGTGAAGACAGCCCTAATTCTACAAGGAATACAGGCTTGGAAGAATATCTCTTCCCTTTAACAAATGCAGGACCTTCTCTGCCTCCAGAAAACTACCAGTATGAAATGGAAAAAATCCCTTTCAGTCGAGCTCAGTCTTGGCTAAATAATGAGACCAATGAAGGTAGGCAATGCCACATAGTTGATCTGAACTAATATGGTACCCAACAGAGATGGGTACTTTTTTTAAAAAAAAAGCTCTTTCATGTTAATGGAATGTGTTCAGCTATAGCAGTGATGGCTAACCTTTTCCGGACTGAGTGCCCAAACGTGCATGCGCATTTACAAATGTATGTGTGTACCCAAGCCCCCCAAATGCAATGTGTGTGGACCCCTGCACATGCACCCCACCCCTGCGCATGCATGCATCCCCCCCCCGCGCATGCACAACAGAGACTCAAAGACTAGCTGGCCGGTGGGAGATGCACACGCATGCACGGCAGAGCTGAACTGGGGCAACAGCTCATGTGCCATAAAGAGGGCGCTGCATGCCACCTCTGGCATGTGTGCCATAGGTTTGCTATCACAAAACTATAAGCATTAAAAATGCATCAGTTATAAACAATATAGTTATGAAGAAATTGATGTTTTCCAAAGATTTTTTTTCACTCACTGATCTAGGAATAGAAAATGGTACTGTATACAGATATACATCATTTAACACAATATCTCAGCCTTTTTCAATTGGGTATATTCCAAATGTGTGCAATATTTTCATCAGGGACAGTAGCTAGGAGACATATCTGAAAGACACTGATTTGAAAACGCTGCAATATGTTTCATACATTATCTGTAGTCAAGGCAACTGTATTGTAAAAGGCAAGTAGTAATTTTGTAATTGTGTAAGTTTGAAGTGTCATGTTTTTTCCCCAAATGTTCATCTGTGTTTTAAAGGTCCTCACAAATCAGTGTCTAAAGTCACCCTTCTGATCATTCTAGTGTTAATGTGTTTATTGTTTTTCAAAAATCATGGGGGCAAAAATCATAGATAGCTCCTGTCTCTTATAACAACCCTACAAATTAAGTTATTGTGAGACATAATGACTAGAACCACTTTTAAGCCTCATGAAAAGGTAACTAGAATTACTTTTTAAAACCAAAGAGATATCAAAGTGTAACCCTGATGTATGGGAAGAAAAGCCTGAAACATTGCCAAAATCCCTCATGCTGCTCGGCTGGCAAGTGCTGATTTGTCTAATACTAAAGACCATGCTGAAATTATTGACTGCGTTCTCTTGGGGAAAATTACCCAGGGAACATGTTAGCTAATAAAGCTGGATGATGCTAGTTGCTCCTTGCTAGATGTGGCAACCAAGAGCAAAATGAAGTAATGCTTCCTAAACAGCTACCAAGGAAAGAGGCTGGAGTTGTAAGAATAAGATGCATGATTGCGTGTAGTTTGATTTTCTCGTTTTCCCCATTAAACATAACTTACATTGACTTTTTAGATATGGAAATGGGAAAGCGGGAACTTAATTTCTTCTTTTTTATGTTTTTCTCCTGATTTTACCAAAAAAACCTTGTTTTCCGGATCCCGTTCTCTGTTGCCAGTTGAAACAGAGTTATTTCTCCCTGCTGTTTCTGCTAAACTGTCAAGTCAGGAGAAAGTATCTTGCCCAGAGAACCTTCCTAAAATCTCTCTGCAAGCTTCCTGGGCCTCACTGCAATCTCCAAATGTAAACTCCTCACTTATTCACCAGGTAAGTTATTCCTGTAATGACTTTGCCTCCCATATATCCACCAAGGTTGAACCATACATAGACATGAGGAAAGTGCTTCAGGAGTAAAAATAGATAGACTTTGTGTTCTCCATTTTAAACAAATTTCAGATGCATACCAAATTATGCAATCCAGGTTGAGTCCTATCTAACATTGGGAGCCTTCTAATTAAACCTATGTGATTCTAATAACCAAGAGGCCTGGCTATTAAATAAACCTACAGTGAGAGTGTGAGTGGACCTTATATCTGAAAGTGTCTGTAAAGTTTAAGACAGATCAGCCTATTTATGGCTAATATTGGGTGTGAGAAGAGACACCAAACAAATGTTTTAGTCCAGGGGTCTCCAACCTTTGCAACTTTAAGTCTGAAGGACTTCAGCTCCCAGACTTCTCCAGCCAGCAAAGCTGGCTGGAGAAGTCTGGGAGCTGAAGTCCTTCAGACTTAAAGTTGCAAAGGTTGGGGACCCCTGTTTTAGTCAACCAGGTTCCTTGCAATGATGTCAACACACTATTGTTCTCAGCCGATATTGCTGACTGACAGCTTAGAACCAGAACTGTGTCCTCATACTAACTGGTTAGTGCTGCCAGATGAAAGTGGAGGCAAGGAGCAACCATCTGCTTTTGTTAGTTGATCTGTAACATTGCAACTGAGGCCCTGTTCCTTGTCTGAATATGAAGACTGATTTTGTTTGTTTGTTATTTCTTGGCCTTGCAGACCACAGAGAGTGACATTTCCCTTGACGATGGCAGGAGCAATAGCTCAGAAGGCAGCTTACAGACCACACTGGAAGACAGTTTAAACCTTAGTGACTCACACCAGTGCGCCCTAGACCTCCCAGTAGTACTATGCCCAGTGCCAGCAGCCACCCAAAAAGCTTTGGTGGTCCCGCTTTCCCCTGCCTCCCGAAGGCAAAGCATAAGGGGCCGTGGCATCTTCACTCTCCAGAACATCAGGAGGCATCAGCGGAGCCACAGCAGTGGAGGAAGCACTAGTCCAGGTTGTACTTATCATGATTCCATGGACCCTTCTGATGAAGAAGGGATCGGGAGCAGCCTGAGGGGAGGAGGCAACAGCAGTGAGCAGTCAGAGACCCTCAGCAGTTTCTCTCTGACTTCTCTCTTTTCACCACCTCCTCCATCTCAAGCTCTGGCACTTGTGAAGAAGTGCAACAGCACCAGCAGTCTCCATGCCAACTCTTCTTCACGGAGTTCTGCAGCAAATGAAGCCAAGCAGTTCTACTCAGTTGACCCAAGGGGTTTTTTATCCATGCCATCTTGGGTGACAGACTTCTGCAAGAACAGCCCTTCTCCGAGAGAGGGTGGTGTACCAGAGGGCTTAGACAAAATTGGGACTCCAGACCACAGCCCCCCAGTTCCTTCTGAGTTGCAGCTGGGGACCAGAGTCAGCAAGAGACACAGATGAGTCTCCCTGCGGCAGGGAGGAAGAATGAAACGTGAAAGAGGCTCGTTCTGGCTGCCACTTCCTAACAGCAGTTCCCAGTGAGAGGACTGCGGAAAGGGGGGTGGGGGGAAGCAGCCACACAAAATATAAATATGTATGTCTGTATGTGTGCACGTGTGTATGTGTGTCCGCTTGTGTGTATGTGTGGAAAAGAAGACTTTTGTACCATACCTCAGAGACTTGAGAGAGTGATAGCAATATGAGAACATCCCACGTTTGCAGGGTGCCGCTACCTCTGCAAGGATGACAGTGGGATAAAGTTAAGAGGGTGAAGAAGACACTCCAACCAAATAACTAGCTGGCTGGATGCAGCTATTTAGCCCTCTGCATATACAAATATATATGTACAGATATATAAAATGATTTATTTATTTTTTTTACAGAGAGCTTAGGACTTCCAGCAAGTGCTAAGTATGAAAAGGGCAGGGTCTTGGGAAAAAAATAACTTTAAAATGAAATGGGGAATCCAGCCAGATTTTTAGGGCTTGGGTATCTCTTTCAAGCAAAATTGCATAATTCGTGTTGTGTTTTGTGGGGTGGTGATGGTGGTGGTAGTAAGAACTATGATCCACATCTTGGCGGGAGGGTGGGGAGCTAGTTATATGAAGATACTCTTTGGAGATACTTCGAGGGGGTGCCACAGCATCTGAAGCTCAGCTTTGTTAAACTCCTCAGGTAGCATCAGTGAAATTCTCAGACTCCTTAAATGTGAACACATCCAATAGAAAAGTTGATGTGGGCTGTGTAGAATTGAAAGCTCTAGGTCAGGGCTGTCCAAACGTGGCTGGCTGGGGAATTCTAGGAGTTGAAGTCCACAAGTCTTAAAGTTGCCAAGTTTGGATTCCCCTGCTCTAGGTGGCCTTCCCCAGTAGGACACCCTCGGGAAGTTTTAGTTGCCGGAGGGTAACGGGAAGAACCAGGAGGCAAAAGCAGAAGCCCCATGGCAAATTACTCGGTGCTCTGATTTTCATTGATTGTGCTTTGCTTGTTCGTTCGTTTGGGGAAGGATTTAGAAAGGAAGCTACGTGGGGAAAACCACTTTGTACTGCTTAGGGATTGGGATTTGTAGTTTATTTTGTTTACTATTCAATATTTGTGGGGGGAAATCTATTTTAGAAGCCCAGAGGTGCAAAAACCATCTCTAAAGAAAGATATGTTATTTTTACAAATATATTGAAAGAAAGAAAAAGCTACAGAATGAGAAAGCAGTGTAACAAGCTCTTTGTATCCAACGGAGGCCTGTTATTTCGGTTATTTTGATCCTTCCAGAACCATTTCTATGTTTCCATAAGAAAAAAACATAATAATGCCTTTCATGGCTTTGTTAGCTAAGTTAAGGGGGTGTCCCTTAAATCAGGGGTCCCCAACCTTTGCAACTTTAAGTCTGAAGGACTTCAGCTTCCAGAATTCTCCAGCCAGCTTTGCTGGCTGGAGAATTCTACGAGCTGAAGTCCTTCAGACTTAAAGTTGCAAAGGTTGGGGACCCCTGCCTTAGATAGTCTCAGATGAGATGCCTCCAGCCATTCTAAGAATGCAGAGTAATTGATTAGCTTTTTCTTTTACTGATAATCAGGCCAAGCTGCATGTCATGATTTGACACTGCATGTAACTTTTTGAAATTATAGATAATTGCTAGCATTGGAGAAGCAAGACTGGAACCATAACATAAAAAGAGGGGAGGGAGGGAAACCATCCAGAAATCTCTGTCAAATCCATTACTGAATTGGGGGGGCGGTGACTTTTGCACTACATTCCTGACAAAAATTCCATTTCACACTTGTGAGAGCTGTTATTTGAAATGAAAAGGAAATTAGCATCAGTGAGAGCTTCTCTTTTAAGCCAAGCAATAGTTTCATTAATAGGGTGACACTGGAGAAAATACTGTTCCCCCAGTTACGATCCAGCTGCTATTTTCTCTTTTAGAATAACAGCAAACTATCTATTTGATGTCATGTGTTATTTGGCCTTAAGTGAGCATGTGTATGCATGGCTGTATATGGAGGATGGAGTGTTAGAGGAAGAAGACTGGATAGCTGGAACTTGCTCAGTTATATGGCATCTGGGATCATTTCCACAATAAACTTCTTTCCCTGTTATAAACCACATTTTCAGCAACTCAGTCACTTTCAAGATACCTGTTTATCATAATGTTTCCATTATTAGCCAAGCCATCAGGCAGAAAGCCTGGTTTCTGAAAATATTGTCGTTTTCTATTTCGAGGCAAGAAGGAACAATCAATAGGTACAATTCCCAAATTATTTTGTTATGACACTCCACCACCACCCAAAAAAAAAAATATCTGGCAACTTATATGACTTGGGCTGAGCTATGATATACAGAAATGGGCAGTTGAAGGTTTAACATTGCATGAAAATATTCTATTTCAGTAGTTTATTGATATAGATTGAAGTACGTACTCTTAAAGACAAATCCAGGCAAGGACTGACTCAAAGTTCGATACTGATTTAGCGTGCTCTGGGGGAAAATGTTAACAGGAAATCAACGTTCCTTGAAACTAGCTCATCTTCCACTAGAACAGTGTTTCTCAACCTTGGCAACTTGAAGATGTCTGGACTTCAACTCCCAGAATTCCTGAGCCAGTGAATGGATTTGCTGGCTGGGGAATTCTGGGAGTTGAAGTCCAGACATCTTCAAGTTGCCAAGGTTGAGAAACACTGCACTAGAGGTTCATTCCACATCCCAAGATTGGAAAGGTGTGGGAGGTGTTGGGGGGGGGGGGTAGGAGAGAAGAAGACTTCTCCCTGGAGCTGAAGTATATCTTTTCCCTGAAAAATTGAGTCAGTCACAGTTGATTTAATAACCCACCTTTTCACATTTGGGCTCAGCAGCCTGTCAACATTAAGGGCTTTTGCTGAGAATTTTAGAAGACGTGGCAATGCTGATTTGTACATCAGATGGCTGCTTTGCTTTTAGTGTAATGAGTCAATGAATACCAAATAGGTTCCAATGGGCAGGAGATGAAATCCTGATGAATGCATCTCTTGAAAAGAAAAGGGTGTGTTTTTAGAGAGTACAAAACTGAAATGAAGAGTGACTAATGCAGAAAAGAAGGCAGGAGTTCCTGATTGCTTCAGGGAAGGGTCAAGGTCTTCAATAATAAAGCAATAATAGTCCTAATTTTAAATGTTTTGTGTGTGCGTCTGTGTGTAGGTGCACACATGCACATTAGCTTGTAGCATGCTTTCTGCTTGTTCTTTACGGAGCAGAAATGATGGGTAAAATAGCAGACCTCTTTAATGTTTTTGGAAAGGACAAGGAAGCCATCCATATCAACGCATAGTAGAAAAAACTGAAGTGAGCTTTGGCACTACTCCATCCGCAGATCCAGTTATTTCTGTTTATCATAACTCTATGACTATTTGTAGTTATGGCAAAGCAGTTAAATGATAACTTTAGCTGCAACGCAGAAACCAACCGAGGCACTGCAGCTTCAGTCTGCCAGCCAAAAGAGCTGTGTAAATCTTTTCCAATAGGTAGATAGGAATGTCATGTTCTGGTTGGATCCTGTCTGCTCAAATGTATGGGAATGTAAGTTATATAATTAATATAACTTTCTCATTTGTATGTGTTGCCAGCATTGTTCCAGATTGTCATGATGTGAGCTGAATGTTTGACATTGAATTTGTGCTTAATTGTACTTGAAGAGTCGAGAGACCAAAAAGAAAACTTACATGCATAGAAAGTGTTTGCACAGTCTGTGATTTGGACAAATGTAGCCTTAAAAAGATAGTGAGATAGTTCTGAAAAGGAACTGGGAGCTTGTGTAGGATTGGAAGTGACCAAAGGTTTTCACAAGAGAAGAGGGACCGCAACTCCTCCCTGACCACAATTTTGCCCCTGCATCAGGTTTATACTGTAATTTTCATTTTGACTGGACAGTATATTGTTTTATGTAATATTTACAGAGCCCTAAAAGTGAACTACAGACAATATGACAGCTTTGAAATCTGTAACACTATAGAGTCCAATCCTATGTATGTTTTATCAAATTTAAGTTTCATTCTCCATCAGTGCTAGGGCGATGGGTCTCCAACATGAATGTTTGAGAAAACATTGTCTTACAATTTTGGGCAGTTTATATGTAAGAACACAAAATTAAATTACTTTCTACTAAAGTTCTAGGTTGGATTACACTTAAAAAAGAACAGCCCTGAATTAAAGAATAGTAGCATCTGATGATGTTAATATAAAATTATATTCCTAACAATGAGAAGGTGGGGATAAGCCTAGATCTGGCCACCGATGTGTTGTAATCTGATGCAATTTACAGTATGAAGTAATATTCTGCTAGGACAGGGGTCTGCAAAGTTGGCTCTTTTAAGACTGGTGGACTTCAACTCCCAGAATTCCCCAGCCAGCATAGCTTTGCAGACCCCTGTGCTAGGATATTATTAGCTGAGTAAAATTGTGTTCAAAATTACACAGTGGCATTCCAAGATCTGACACCCAACAACTATCTTAGCATCAATCATATCACATAAGAAATTAAGAGAAGCACTTTGTTGATACCAAGGGCCAGTTCATCTTCAGGGATATAATTCTAGATACCAGTTCATACTTTAATCATACCAAATTTCTTTAGAAAATGCACGTAGAGTTTACAGCTGATCTTAAATCATATGGAAAATCACAAAAGAAGGAGGTGTCCTCCTGAATAATCATTAGTATGAAAGTGCTAACAACACATTGAATCCCGGCTTCCAATTGATATGGAACTGACACACGTACAGTAGCATTTCTCATTGTAGACAACTCTGTAATATAAGGACCAGATCTTTAGCTTAACTTAAGAAGGGAGAGAATACTTGTCACCCTTTAGGCATTGAGCTCTACATGTGACCAAGCCTCTAAACTAATCTAGGCCATAGTTTCTGTGTGATTTCTGGATAGGATATTCTAATCTCATCACAACAGCAACAACAACAAAACTTCATCTATGTCAGATATACATGCTTCAACATTCTGGCCAGTTTCATACTAACAAATATTTCAAGAAGCATTTTTCTTATGTTAGTAGGCAGGAATCAAATTGATGCCTGTGATTCTGGACGCATCTCCTTTGCATTTGCATGTATGTCTGTGTTTTCAGACACTTTAATCACTTTAAACTTTTAGAAGTAGGGGGTTGTTTCCATCAGGAAGTTGCAAGAGGATTCTGTGTGTGAGCCAAAGATGCTTAGCCAGATGTCTAGATTTAAAGCGAAATTTTCCTTACTCACAAATAGATATATACAACATTGCCTTCTTAGTTTAGTGTGTGCCTATGCGGCAGATGTCTTGAATTGCAATGCAGGAAATGAATAGAACTAATTGAAAAATTAATAATTTCAGTTGTGAACTGTAGAATGTATGCTGGCCTTTGTTGCAGGTAATATTTATTTATTTTTATTTTTTAAAGGTGCTACTGCTTACTCATGACAATAGAAGTCCCAAGTAGTTTGCATTATATTGTATATAATTTGAACACATGACAGCAGAGACCCCTTTATGTCATCAACCACATCCTACTCTTCCTTCAAAAACTGGATTCTTTTTGCTTATGTTTTATTTCACTACACATGCAAAGCAAAAAAAAAAAAATCTGGCTTAGCCTGGGAAAGGCTGGTTACTATGGCAACAGAAGACGAAGTTATCTTCAGAGAATATTTTGTCTCTTGCTTTTAATTATTTACTAATGGTTTTGAAGAAAAAAGAGGAAATATCTATTCTTCCCAGAGAGAAGTTATTAAAATGCAACAAAATTGGCTCTTTGTGCATATTAGCTTAGAACAAGGCTTCCGTGCCATATTTGAGAATTGGGTTTGGGGGGTGGAAAATCTGTTTATACCTGGTTGATTTTACTTTCTTCAGTGGCTCTTTAGCCCAGTCCCTTTAATGCAGGCGTGTCCAAACTTGAGAACTTTAAGACTTGTGGACTTCAACTCCCAGAATTCCCCAGCCGGCAAAGCCGGATGGGGGATTCTGGGAGTTGAAGTCCAAAAGTCTTAAAGTTCCCAAGTTTGGACACCCCTGCTTTAATGGAGAGTCCCAGAAAGTCTCTGCAGCCCCTCTCGGGTTCTGTGCTCATTTTAGAATCTCTTCAATCACAGAAACTTCATAAGGAGGAAGTCTCATTACAATTTCTTCCTCAGTAAATGAAATTTTAAAAAAAATATCACAAGAGACAATTGCACTTTGTGTAGAAAGTTTTGAAGATTAAAGTATTGCCTTTTGACAAAAATTATTGTAATCTGGTGTCATTTTTTCCCCTGCTCTTCAGAGGATGGCGATTTGCTTCAGTTCCACTGGAGTGGGGCACTTAATAGAAATCCGGGAATTAACGGCTCTCCTACGCAAACTGCAGAAGGGAAGGGATGAGTTTTTCCAGCATATTAACAATTTAAATAAGTTGCCTGAAGGTGGCTTCTTCAGGGATAGAGAAAGTTAGATATCAGAGTCTACCAGTTTTTTTTTTTTATTGAAAAAGTTTTATTGGTTTTACATTTTTTCTATAGGATAGGGTAAGGGATACAAAGAAATTTTGAGAGCATTCACGTCAGAGTCGTCGGCCCAGAGTCGAGACCTCAAAATACACAGTAATAAAATAACAAAAAAAAACATTTTTCATAACACTACAAGGTAAAAGCAAGTACATATACCTAAATTCTCAATTCCATGCTGTCAGACATTTACAAAAAATCCAGATACAAATATTATGCAAAATTGTTCAGAAAAATCAAGGCAAAGTTATTTTTTCGATCTAAGTCTCTTGGCTATTGTATCTTCTTTTTCTCCTCCCTGGCCCCCAGCGGGCGGGGCCGCGGCCCCCTCCGTCCCCCCTGGATCTTCCCCCAGGGCAGAGGAATGTTTTTTAAGAAAGGCTTCCGCCTCAACAACTGTTTTAATCCTCACTCTTCCTCCTTCCCAGAACACCAGCATCCCTTCGGGTGTCACCCACTTGAACCAAATCCCATGATCAAATAAAATTTTAGACAAGAAGGAAAATTTCCTCCTTGCTTCTCGAATCTTTCTAGGGATCTGCTTCAAGATAGCAACCTCTTTTTGTTGGTAGATTAATGGGCTACCTCTCTGCACTTTCAGGATTTCCTCTCTGGTTGACCTTCTAACAAATTTCACATGTATCTCTCTAGGCACTTCATTTATCCTGGCATATGCTGAGTTAATTCTGTAGGCTAGGTCAATGTCCCCCCTGATCTCATCTTTAGGTTTAGGTTAGAGTCTACCAGTTTTTGATGGGGATTGAACAGCTGAACCAGAAGCAAAATTCTAAAAGCTCAGCTACCTTTTTTTCCTGGCCATTTATAAGCCCTATCAATTTACAAAGAGAGCTATCAAGCAATTACCATGGATAGTTTTAACTTGAATAAAGCAGATGCAAGCATGCTAAACTCAAGCTCACAAATTGAGCAAAATCCATATGCATGTGGCATAAGCATAGGAAGTAGGGAGGACTCCTCTCAGGGACTGCAAGAAAAATTAAAAAGAATGTTCACCCTAATGTTTTTAGTGGAATCATTCTTTAGCTCCTATTTAGCTCAGCGAATACTGAATATTTTTCTGCATTAAGGTAAGAAACATTTAACATCTTTCAACGTTTCATCTTTTTAGGTCTTTGGACTTTTCAACAATGGTCACACCTTTGATTTTGAACTGAAAGTTTTTGCTTTCAATCTATAAAATGGTTTTATAAAACAGATAAAGTATGGGGAACAACAATCTGCCTGCCTGGTTAAGCAATACATATGGGAAGACTTAGTGTTCCCAGTCAACATCTATTCTCAATCACATGTAGTTTAGAGCTGAACAATTGCTTTGCAAGCTGCTGTAAATCACACATAAAGCTTAAAGCCGTTATTCTGCCTAAAAACATTGAATCTGACACTTTGAATGGATGTACAATGTGTAGATGAGGAAATTCCAGCATGGAGTTTGGTGATGGATTTCTTAAGGCCTGTTGAATTAATAAGGAGCAGTACTTCCAGAATCAAGACCATCTAAATCGAAAAGAAGTGCATTTTACTCTTGTCTTAATCAGAGAATAGTCAAATATTTACTAGAGAAAAATGAAAAAAGAATGCACCTTGCCCATTATTAGAGAATTGAAGGCATTAATTTCTTATGATGTGTTTATCTTTCTCCTATTTTACTTTGACTAACCATCTCCTTGAGTAGTAAAATAGATCTCTGTTATGAGTTGTCATGGCTTAAAGATGGAAGCAGCAATGGCAGTATTAATCCATTTCATTTCTTAATTTTTCACTTTTACCAATCTTAAATGTTTTCTGAATGGTTAAAACTTTTTACATGTTTACGGTGAAAAATATCCATATCCAAGTTTTATTTACAATATATGCAAGCATTTCTGAATGTCATGTACTTTTGAACATTATTTACACTAACATTTATTTATATATTCACCCCACTATACATATTTTAACAATTTTTTAAGATGAAGAATTACATAAATTTAAAGAACTGAATTGTTAAGGATAACTTATTTGGGGGTGCTACCTGAAAGTGGAGCCATAGTAATTATTCCCCATTTATTTGGGGAGTGATATTCAGATTGCTTTTGCAAGAACCTACAGCTTTATTATTACTTGCTTTTCTTTTTTCTTCCGTGAGAATTGTCAGACTAAACCTACTTTTTTGTACTGGAAAACTATTTTTTTTAATCTCCCAGATGCTATTTGCAACTGACAACAAAACAAACACACCCTAGAAACATTTTTCCTCTACCATATTCTGTGATGTTTCCATGATCTCATCTCCAGTCCACGAGTCAAACAGACCTTGGTTATCCCTAGCTGTGGAATTGTTGAAACAGTGTTTTCCCCCTTAAGCCAATATAGCATGCAACAGCTACGAAGTGAATAGCTCTGGCATATGTTATGTCAAGTGATGTTTGGCAAATGGATCAAAGCCATTGGTATTGACTCTTGCAGACAGGTAAGCAACCCTCCCCCCAAATCTGGGTTCCAGTCAGCCTCATGTATCCACAATAGTGTCCTTACTTCTGTGTACAACTGTTACAATAATGCTATAAACCAATGGTCTATCAGAACTGTATAGTACTGCAAGACGGATCAGGCAGCTGTACTGACTCAGATATAGTGAGTTAAATAACACAACAGAATAATATAATATTAAAATAATGGGAGCCAATATTTTCAGATGATTTTATTGGTCTGTATTGTATAAAGACAGAGAGTTAAAACAAGCAGAGCAAACACTCTGCTCTTCTTCAATATAGAATAGAACACAGAAAAGTTTGGAAATCCTACAAAAAGAAAAGACAGGACAGGACAGGGAAAAAAGAAAACAGTGAAAAGAACAATCCTAATGAAAAAGGCTGCATGGGCTTCATTTCCCTCTGTGATGCCAATCATTTTTATTCTTTTTTTTTTTTTACTTTATCCAACTCCGGTTATGACAGAATAGAATGTAGTAAAAGGACACGTGAAGAACGTAATCTAGAGATGATGGGCAGAATTTTCTCTGCCCCACTCCATTGCTGTGACAGAGTTTTCTCTGCCAGTGGAGTATATGCTGAAGTGGGAGAGCAGCCAAGCCAGAGGACTCACCAATCCACCACGAGTTGTATACATAAAATCAGGACAGCACCGTTAGCGGAAAAAGTAGGAGACAAACTGGGAATAAAAATTATACATTTCATGGCAGTCAGTGGTAGGTTCCTACCTGTTCAGACTGGTTTGGCCAAACCGGTAGTGGTTTGGCGGCCTGAAACCTGCAGCGACCCCGGCCTGCCACGCCCCCAAACCGGTTCTCCGTGTGGTATCATAGGTGCTGCCATCTTGTTTTTAAGTTCTGCGTGTGTGCAGAACAATTTTAATTGCACTGTGTATGCGCATGCACACAGCATGCACACGAGCGAACTGGCAGTAGTGCCTGCTGGAACCCACCCCTGATGGCAAGTTAGTTTTCTGCCACTTCAGGGACAAATAGCATTTTTGAAATTGAAGCTATCTGGGCTAGCCAAACCAAAGGACACCTTCTTTATGTTTGTCACACTGAGTTAATAATTACAGCACTAATAAAAGATTTTGGTTATGTGGCATAATACATGTATAGTCCTTGGATTCTGCCTTGATACATAGGAGCATATGTACACATCCCTATTTTAAAATGCCCTGCCAGTTACAAACTGTAATCACATTGAAGTGGCTAATGTGTCAATGTCAGTGATTAAAATTTGCAGTGATAGTTGCAAAGAAGCAAGAAACTATGGAATTAAAGAACACAGATTTGTGTCGGCCTTTTATCAGCTCTTTACCAGCTTTCAGCTGTTCTGCCTTTGTTGCATCATTTCGGTCCTTTTCACAGCAAATAGAAAAGGCTGGATCACATCTTAAGCAAACAGCACCCATACACTGATGTTAGAAGTATTTATTTGTTTTCAGAATGCATGGAAACCAAGCATTGACAGGGATCTAGGATGGCTCAGCCACATGACTGAAGAGTTTTATTGTAGTTTGTAAATATATATTCCTCACACTGAGACGCTGTCAAGAACTAAAGATCCCTATTTCTGCAGCTGTTGGATTGGTAATGGAAAGGCCCACGTTCAAATGCATTTCCAGATGCAGAAGTTTGCTTTGGTGACATTGGAGCTACTCTCAACCCAAACTTCTCACAAATTTGTTATGGGGATAATGGAATCAGGGACAATATCCGTATTGCCTTAAACTCTTGAACAAAATGTGTAATATAAATATGTTTGTTTTGTACAGATGGAAGCCAAAAATATACTAAAATTTGAAAGGTAATGCTAAGTTTTCCAGAATGGTGCAGAGTTGAGATGTCTCACCCTGTGAGATGTCAGATCAAAAATCCAAGCGGTGATTGATTTGTGATTGAACTGTGTAGCCAAGCCATCATAAGAAGACAATGTGTTTTTATTAGTGGGCACAATTCTATACAGCTACAAAACTTGTATAATCATTATGGAGGAGATTTTGATATGGAAAGGAAGCTGCTAAAGAAAGAAGAAGAAGAAATGTTGTTGCACAAAGCAAGGTGTGTTCTCAGAATGTTGAATGCCCACAGTACTTGCTAAAGAGTTAAAAATAATTCTGAGGTATTTATACAGAAAACATGATCTATGGAAATAACCCCAGCCCCACTTATAATGCTGGTGGCATTTTGATTTAAATCACTTTAGCAACCTGATGCCCTGCATGCCATTTTAGACTTCCAGTGGTGTGGCAAGAAGCTGTGAGAATTTGAGGCAAATTATCTGGACAATGCAGATTAGTATATATTTAAGTACCATTGGTTAAAAAAAATACATTTTAGATTATTGATGGATTTCCCATTTGGAATTAATATATTTCCTGAATAAGCATGTGTTCTTAGTGGTTTCTCAAAAATATTAGGAGATATTAGTTTGAAGTTATACTGGATTTCTTTATTAAACTTTCTGGCCAACACAACACCATAGCTGTTTGGCTATTTTTAACTGTGTGGTGACACTTAGTTAATCTTATTTGAAGGTTGCATCCAGAACATTTCAGATACAATGAAAGGGATTAACAGTTATTTGGCAAAAATCGTCTCTCCATGAGGTGGAAAGTTACAGTTCATATGTTTTGATTATCAGAGTTATAAAAATAGCCATAAATATTCATACAATAAGAACTGAACAAATTGCAGACAGGGCTCAAAGGTAAGAGTGCATAACTAAAAATATAAAAATGATTCATATGGACTCATAAGCTGCATGATCTCTTAGTCCTCAGGAGCTACATCAGCCTGTAGTTGGAGAATGGAGGCAGTAGATGAGGCTCAGAACACATTCTGCACCCATCACCTCTGCTGATTGATTGATTGATATGCTGCCCATTTTACTATTGAGCAACTCTGGGCAACTTATATAAAGCCAATCTTCTTTGCATTCTTTTGCTTGAAAATATGTGCATTGCCTTTACAATCATGCAGTCTCACCTTTTTTAATCAACACAAGCTTCACTGCTAAGAAATTCGGTAAATCAGCCACAGCTATCCAGTTAAATCTGTTGGGATTTAATTAAAAATCACAACTAAAATGGGTTTTTTAGCACGGGATTTAATTTAATATGCTTTTAATAATGTATATTGTTTTTTGTATGATTTTAATAATGCCTGTGCGCCGCCTTGGGTCCTAACAATGGAGAAGGGCGGGGTATAAATTCGGAAAAATAAATAAATAAATAAATAAATAAATAAATAAATAAATAAATAAATAAATAAATAAATAAATAAATAAATAAATAAATAAATAAAAAATAACAACTATTATATAATAGAGATTTTTGTTTAAGCATATTTAGTGCAGCACATTCACATCTTCTTTCCTACATATGCTGAGCTGGAGAGGTTGCTGTTGGAGGAATAATTTAGAGACAATCCCCCTCATACACACACACACACACACACACAAATGCAAACATTGCATTTCAGGAAATGGACTTTATAATATGCCTGATTTTTTTAATGCATTCCTTCCCAAGATGAATGCCAAAAGGTACCCATAACCTGAAAATATAAATCAGACCTGATTTAATGTTTGGTGCAGGGATTTTTTGTTCCTTGTCCTTGCAGCTCACCTATTTCAAGTGGGTAGGCAACAACACAATCAAGGCTGCAGTCTCTTGCTGTCCATATGTTTTCTATTCCAAATGATGCAATTTTGTCACTTTCACACCACAAAGCTAATTTTATAGTCTGCTGACTTCAGAATTTTTTTTATTTCTAATGTTCATCTCAGCATGTTAAAGGGTTTTCCTTCTGCATTAAAGCATGTGTAATGGCTATGTATCAATCCTCATTGGTGTAAGCAAGCAGAAGAGATAACTATGTATTTCCCTCAACAGTAATGGTTTCTGGTTATATGCAAGGGCACACAGGCACTAGAAATAGTAAGAAATGTGTGTTGAAGATGACATGTGTCACTAAAAAACTCAAACATTCAGGACAAACTCGCAAATGTGAGTTTCTATCAGTTAAGACCTTTAGGAACCTTATTGCACATTGAAGAATTAGTTATCATCCATGCAAATCCCAGAGTCTGCATTTTGTTCAGAAATATGAACTTAATAAGCCAAAAGATCAACTTGTGTTGAACATTAAAATCTTGGAATACCTAAGATATTGTAAAATGGCCAAAATTTGCATCATGAAAGCAATGTACCCTGAATTTAACAATCTTACAATCTGATTGTTAATTTTTAAATACGGAGTTAATGAATTCATGGAAGGGTAAAGTTACTTGTATACATTAGCCACGAAGGCTATATGTAATCAGTAAATTCAGACATATCGTCCCTCTTAATATAAATTGTCATGGAGCAACAATGGAAGAGGAATATTGATTTGGCAGCCTTCTCAGATATGAAATCATCTATTGCCAACATGCTCCTATCCCTCATGACTTCCAGAATCCTTCCTCTGCCAAGTTTCCGAATGAAACAAAAAATTATTACTTTTCAGCCATTCCTCAAAATATAGAAGAAGAAAGCAATCACACAAAACCTCCTTCAGCAAAGAAGACAGATCTGGATGCTATGGATAGGATGTGAAAGAGTCAGTCCTCTCAGATAAACCGGAAAGGAAACACAACTAGAAGGACTAATTCTACTTTACTGTAACAGAACCTTGCAAGTCTAAAAGTATAAACTTCCCACCTCCACTTTTAACTGCTTGATCAATTGGGGGGAGTTAATTTCTTTCTCTTTCTCTGACGATGATGCTACTGAGTGCTCTGTCCTGTCTGATTGTTGGTAGCATCTCTTCCCTTCGTCCTCCAACATCATCCACATTACAGAAAGTTAGTTGTTAATTGTGAAATGCTTCAGCCTTCACACATGAATTGAGCCCACTGATCCCAAGACCATGAAGTATTTGGACTTTTGATCTGATGCAGAAGACTCTTCTTTGATTTTGCCCCAGTCTCTATCCAGTTAGGTTAGTAACCTGAGATTCCCCAAAAGTTAGTGATTTAAAATAGATATAATACTGTGACATCAGCTATTGATTCCTGCATTGTTCCCTATATATCTTTGGAGAACATTGCAACAGTGTTAGGATACAGCACAAGGTTCATATGTTCAAAGGACGTTTCCAACAATGATGCCTTAATCCATGTCAAATTGATTTCAAATGCCATTGGCATAATATTTCCCACCTCAGTGCCATTCACATATAATTTTCTGTAACTTCCATAATTTCCAGCCAATGTAGTCTGTTGAGGAAAACTGCACTGAAACAGTTTATTATAGACTATCAGCATTATGTACATTGTAATTATGTCAGTAAAGAAGGCACCGGTTACTTTTAAAAATAATAGAGTTGCCACTTGCCCATCTTCAAAAAATATTAGTAATCCCTTTGATGTATATCTTAAACGGACAAATGAGAGTTCTGACCACATAATTTGATGGGATTTAATACCTGCAAATACCTGCAAACTGTTAATTTTTCAGACATTTTCCTTTTAATCTCCTGTACTCTTACATCTTTAAAAGTCAAATAAGAAGTTAAGAAGGAACCCTCTAAGTAATCTGGATATCCACTCTAACTGTATAAGACTGCACAGCAAATTCATAGCTGGAGCATTTCATCTATAATTTTTATACATACATTTTGTTGATATAATAGGCTGAATTTGGAGATGTACAGGAGAATGTACAACAGGGGTTCCCAAACTTGGCAACTTGAAGATTTGTGGACTTCAACTCCCAGAATTCTCCAGCCAGCTTTGCTGGCTGGAGAATTCTGGGAGTTGAAGTCCACAAGTCTTCAAGTTGCCAAGTTTGGGAACCCCTGATGTACAAGATGATGAAGGATGGAAATATGGGGGGAGGGTGTTTAAATAGAATGTTCCAGAATGTGCAACTGAATTAGCTAGTGGAATCCCAGGGAGGGGAGGGGTGGAATGATAGTGATCAGAAAAAAGAAAGTACAATAAGGTGCACATGAAAATGTGTTTTCCTTCAAAATATTAGCAGAATTTAGTAACTGTATGGAAGTTACAAATTCTTATCCTCTCTACCCTTCCCAAATGGTTTTTTTTC
Organism: Rhabdophis nuchalis; assembly: GCA_039707465.1. Taxonomy (NCBI): domain Eukaryota; kingdom Metazoa; phylum Chordata; class Lepidosauria; order Squamata; family Natricidae; genus Rhabdophis; species Rhabdophis nuchalis. Next base: position 91,182,327 of record CM077648.1, on the reverse strand, counting down.
CCCATATCATTCCAGGACATGTTTGTTTCTGAGGAGATGCATCTAGCCACTTTTTAGATTTATTCAGATTTATACCCCGCACCTTCTCCAAAAAGGACCCAGGGCCAGAGGACTCCTCCTCTCTTCTGAAAATGCTAGAAATTGATTTGGTTTTGAACATAACAGCTCCCCATGTATTATGTTTTAGATGAAGATATTTTAAATGCAGTTAAGTAGAACATGGATTTGATTCACTGTTGTATATGGACAGAGTTGCATTACTTGACTAAATGGTGTAGGACAGGGGTCTCCAACCTTTGCAGCTTTAAGTCTGAAGGACTTCAGCTCCCAGACTTCTCCAGCCAGCAAAGCTGAAGTCCTTCAGACTTAAAGTTGCAAAGGTTGGAGACCCCTGGTGTAGGAAACTGTTCTTCAGGCTGAAGTCCCTGATGATCCCTTGTGGAATAGCAGGCAGGCTTGAGTGCCTTTCCTGAACAGAAGAAGAAGCAAATCACTCAAACCCATAATAATGTGCTGTAATAATTTATCGCTATGTGATTTATCACCTCCATTTGCATGAAATCATTACTTTGGCGTATTCTCAGATGTGCCATACATCTTCCTGCTTGTCATCTATTCCCTTATGGGCTCTGGAGTTGGGAATGATGGCCAATGGCAAAGTTTAGGCAAAGCAATCCAAATACTTCTTGCTGAAAGAAAGAGAAAAAGTACAAAGCGAAAAAGAAATGCAGGAATTCACCCATCCATTTTTGGAAGGTTTCTGCTCAAAATAAAGTTTACAATCTAATGTCAAGAGAGAAATTCCAAGAATAAAGTATGCCCTTTTGCTCAGTTAACTTTACTAAGGTGTGTTGTTAAATTGAAGACTCGCCAGCAAACTCTGGCTGCTTTAGGAAACAAAGTGCTTTTCTCGGGCATCAACAATGGCAGCAGCATTTCCAATGGCAGCATTATTATTTCAGGTTGTCTCCATCATAATGTTTTTTGAGATCTCCCTTGCTTGTAATTTCCTCTTCTTCAATATTTCCTCTTCAGTATTGAAATGTTCTGTTTCTAAGCTTCAGTGGAAAAGAATTGGTTAATTAGAAAATTATATAAAGGAGAGGAGAGACACAACATGAGGGGCAAATTATTAGGATGAGGAGATGTTAAGAAAATAAAGATGAAAGAAAAGGAAAGAAATGAAAGAAATATGAACACAGAAGAGAATGAATGGAAAATAGACATAAGGAAAAATGAAATATAAACTGTAAATGAAATGAACAAAATTATATTGTAGAGTACCCTAGAAGTTTGTGGAGCTACTTAAATGGAAAATATGAAATTTGAATATTTGGTATAGTGATAAAGAGGCTATGATAAGAAAAATTCAAGACTTGGGGCAAAATATGGACAAGAAATAGATTTTAAATGTACATGGAGTTGATAGGTGATGTAACAGAGCAAGGAACAGCTAAGATCAAAAGAGGAAGAGAAAAGACAGAAAGATATACAGGCCTATAAGATGATGCAAAGTGTTACGACAATAAAAAGATTGAAGGAAAGTTTTGAAGAATGGAATCAGAAAATAGTAGTCAGGCTATCAACAATGTCAGTAATGATGTCTGCTTCTCTGGAAGGACTATGTCCAAAAGAGGTTATTGAAGAAGTACCAAATGTAGAACAAATTTTATCTGACAAAATGTTATTGAAAGTAGAATTATAGCTGAGAAGTCAAGAGACTGAATCTAAAAAAGAATGTTTCACTCGATCCACAAAAGAAACTGGCAGAGGTTTAAAAGAAAAATACAAATGACAAACTAAGAAAGTGACCTGGATACAGTATTTCTTGTTCCTTTTGGATTTACAAAAGAAGCTTGTAAAAAGCTTTGAAGAACTCTGTGCAATGAGGCAAAGAAGAAATAACAAATCAAATCCCACAACAATATTTGAGTGAACTAAAGATTAAGACTGCTGAAAGTAAAATGACAGAATATAAAGTTGGTTGATCGGATGAAGGTTAAAATGAGATTTTTATTATTTCTGGCTATTCCTTCTGCAGACACCAGGACCGAAAAAGATGTTTTATGGATTATAGATAAGAGATGGGATATGGGATGATGAGATAACTGTTTGTAACTTTAGAGAGGATGAAGAGTTACAAAATTTGTTTATATTTGTCATGTAGGCTGCAAGTCAGTTCCTTACATATTTTTCTCTTATTATATTCTTACTTTTCCCTTTATTTTATTTTTTCTTTCTTTTTCTTTGCATGTTTTACTCTGTTCTGTTGTCTTTTGCTTAAGTTTAGCTTGTATTAGATTTTATTATTAAAGTCAAAATTCTTAATAAACATTACGCATATAAAGACAAAAAAGTGATGAAGTTTAAAACACAAAAACAATTGTATTTAAAATGAGGGCTGATGCTTATATAATCTTATTTCATTTATTTTTTTAAAAAGCCAAAGGAAAAACAAAACAAAATACATTTTCTGACCAAAGGTAATTGTACAATCCTGGGAAGTTGTTGAAGTTGCCAAAATGAGATGGGAGGTCGAATGTTCTCTGGAGCAATTAGTTGACATTTGCAGAAATGGGTCTAGGTTTTCCATAATCTGTGCAAAATTAGATTTCATATAGTCTATGCATCATCTTGTGATATGACATTTCTACAGTACTCAAGCAAAGCATTTACATTTAACTTGCCCTTTGTTCAGTGAGTTTAACAAAATCATTTTTATTTTGTTTTGTCCGTCCCTTTCTCATTAATAGTTAGATTAATAAATGGAGCCTGCTGAAATACGAATTCAAGTCTTACAATGTTTTTTGAAAGAAAGAAGGAATAAGCCCTTGGCCATCATTTCTTATTTTAGAACAGAGCTCATGAATTTTAACCAAATGTTGTCATGTTGAGTATTAATACACAATTATGCAAAAACAACCATAATGTCTCTGATGAAAATTAGATTCCGTTGCCACTTCTATAATCGGGGGTGACATTTTTAAAAAAGACTCATGACCTAAGATTCCTGTTGCTATAGCGATAAGTCTGTTAAGGGGGAGAAGGGCTAAAGGTAAGTGTGCGTGTATATGTATATTTCAGGGAACAGGAAAATGTTGGTTGGCTGTCATGTTTCCTGCTGATTAGTTCAAAATATGTGACTTCTCTATGACTGAAACAATCTGCCTTCATCACCATCTTTTCATATTGTAACTATGCTGGTGGGTGATGCAAAGCTGTTTCCCCTCTCAAAAACCCAACCACATACCTATCTTTCATGGTGTCAAGAGGCAAAGATGGGCACTTATATGAAAGTGCTACTTCCTGCACAAACATTTCAGTGTTCACAATTGTATAAAGGTTGGTGCAACTCTGCTAACAAATGCTGGTATCTATCATTGTCAGAAGGCCACAACTAGCATGGGAGAGGAACACCTGGAAATTCAGTGTAACAGAAGAGGGTCAAAGTAGTAAACTTTTATTATTATTTTAAACCCTTATTTCTACCCTCAATATTGAAGGCCATCCTTTTCTGTTGAGAAAAGGCAACTGAAGGGTGCTCTATGTAGTTGACAGCCAGTGATCTTCTGCTTTCAGAATGGTGCCAACAAATCTTACAAATCTGTTTGGCATTTTTGCTGCGACAAATTAAACAGCTTATTTTTCTGAAAATCTATCCAGTTGTAACCTTTTGTCAATCATGTTAGCAATCTGCATGTTTTTCCAGTACAGAGTGTTATTCCGTTTATTCTATTTATTTGATTGATTGTGGACTTCTCATGGTTATGTTGGTGTACTTGCCTCCAATCTGGAAACAGTACAAAAGTATGCCAGCATGCTTGCTTTGGTCTGCCCTTATTGCTGAGAGCAATGGTCCACAGAAACAAGACCAGCCGCTGGTGCTGTCCTCAAAGTTTTAATAACCAATAAGGAAGTTGAATGGCAGATTTCCCCAATGTCAGCTGCTGGCAAAAAAAAAATCCACCATGATGGCTTCTCTCCATAAAAGAGGAGACAATGTTTGATAGAAAACTAGACCCATCGTTTTAAAACGTGATGCTCTGATAGCCAATCTGTCCTTCTTGAACCAAACCCTTGAAGAAGGTTTTGTTCCCATTGGTTCAAACTGATCTGTGGAGTGGATGGATGGATGGATGTAAGTAAAACAAAGAACCTCTCCTCTCCTTCTTTACTGGGAAATTACCACTCAACCTGAAGATCAAGTATTATTTCTAACCCGATATTAACAGTACAATGGAATTCATGGGGTGAAATAGGGTTTCCTGCTTCACTACTCCCATTACCTGTGACTTTTGCCAGGATGATACAATAAGTAGATACAGATATTTTTAAACATATGTTCAGATGTTGTGTTCTTCTATAACCGGCCTGCGATTGTTTGATTACATGTCATCAAGTCCATGTCTTAGAAATCACGTAGATTTTCTGCTCGATGAAAATGGCTTTTCAGGTCTGCCAATGATGCATTCATCATTGTTGTAATTAACAAAGGGAGTTGAAACAAAATACGTATGGTAGGAACTAAATGCCTTTCCCCCAAACATCTGTCAGTACACTATTGTTTTAAAAAAGAGGCCCTATCCATGACTGTATGCATGAACTCTAAATCTGACTGTTTCAGTCATGTTCGTTTGGCCTTGACTCTTCACAGAGAGAGAGAAAAATCAAAATGGTATGATCACAAACAACATCGTCTCATGGTATATTTCATGCTAGTAAACACGCCTTTGGCAATGCTCCTTCTTTATTACAAGATAGAGGCATCAGGCTTCCCAAGAGAACTGTGCTTTCAACCTCTCCCAACCTGGGTGGTTGTGAGGACATGTATAAGAAAAGGCAATTTATTTGGAAACTGAGGCTACTGTTCCTCCTAGCCAGGAAAGAAAGTCAGCTGATATGAGAAATCTCCAGGTCTAGAATTAGCAAGAAATACTTTATGACAGGGGTCTCCAACCTTTGCAACTTTAAGTCTGAAGGACTTCAGGTCCCAGACTTCTCCAGCCAGCTTTGCTGGATGGAGAAGTCTGGGAGCTGAAGTCCTTCAGACTTAAAGCTGCAAAGGTTGGAGACCCCTGCTTTATGAGACTATAATCTCAAAATGTTTGTTGTTACTCTCATTCTGCTATTCCATAAGCAAAAGTCTGGCTGACATGAACGTTAGGAATTCAAGTCTGTCGTTTTTATTTATGCTTGATACATATTCTCCCTCATGCCTGGCTAATCATGTGTTATATTCTTATATTAACAAGAAATTTTCAAAAGATTCCCTTTTAGGCCTAAAGGTAAAGGTTCCTATGGACATGTGTGCTAGTCTTTTCTGGCTCTAGGGAGCAGTGCTCATCTCCGTTTCTAAGCCAAAGAGCCAGCACTGTCCAAAGACATCTCTGTGGTCATGTGACTGGCATGACTAAACACTAAAGGTGCATGGAGCACTGCTACCTTCCCACCAAAGTGGTCACTATTTTTAATACTTGCATTTTTACATGCTTTTGAACTGCTAGGTTGGCAGAAGCTGGGACACATAACAGGAGCTCACTCTGTTACGTGGCACTAGGGATTTGGACCACTGAACTGCTGATCTTCTGATCGACAAACTCAGCGTCTTAGCCACTGAGCCACTGCATCCCTTTTAGGCCTATACTGAAGTTAATCCTACACGATCATCAGAAGACATGTAGTCTGTTTCCCGACCATGTAATGAATGTCTGACTCATTACTGCAGGGAGCATAAAGCTGTGCTTATAAGCAATATTCTTTTGAAGAATTAGTTGTAAAGCTGGCTACTCTTGTTCTATAGAAGAAGCCATTGCAGGACAGAATTTAAAAAGCAATTGAAGTTGCATTGTGATAGAATGCAACTATGTAAAATTTTGTGCCTTGTTGTATTTTGAACCAGCTCTAGATGAGTTGGTTTTTCAACCAAGAACTTAGAGTTATGCTCCAAATCAATGATAATTGCAGACTGCAAGTGAACTATGCAAATAGCATCCTCACCTTCATCAAAAGGATTTTTAACAATAATTTTTAGTTCAGTGCCCTGCCTTATTTGGCTCTTCAAGCAACTGTTTACTCTAGTTCATTGGCATGGAGGGGCCATCCCTGTTTGAGGTATCATCTGCAAATAGCCCTCAAAAATGTATCTAAATTACATTCACTGGCTGAACAACAGTTCTATGCAGAATATGAATAACTTCTTTTTAAAATTGAATTGTTTTCCTTAAACACATCAAATTACAAATGCATGTAAATAAATAAGAAAATCAAGTATGGATATTTGCCATAAGACAAAATGAAATACCTTTAAAAATGAAAATGAGAAAGATGTTCCTCAGATGAGAAAGAACCAAAGTGTCTATGTAGATCCCATATTCTCAGTTCCTAATTAAATTATGTAGCATTAATAATAAATCAGTGTATCTATTTACTTTATGTGGACTGAATTAAAATTGGTACATTTCCCTATCACCTTTGGAAAATACATACATAATCTTAATTAAATAAGATTGTATATTTTTCATTCCCACAGAATTTTATTTATTTTATTTATTTAAATTTATATCCCGCCCTTCTCCACGAAGGACCCAGGGCGGCTTTTAAATTACTATCTAATAAATTAATAAATCACTTAAGAAATCCTAGAAAACCTGCTAGATTAATACATCAATCCCCCAAATGGTATTTGACAAGCCAAACAGCCTTCTTCAGGACTTGATCAAGTCCAAGTCTTTTAAAAATTGGTTCATAAGTAGCATTATTTCTAAGACCCTAATTAGGGATGTTCCATCTATCCAGAAATTTAAAAAAGCTATGGCTCGTTAGATGTTACTGGACTACAACTCTCAGTTTCTGTGTTGGCCGTATGAATAAGATTATTAGCATTCATTCTGCTGCATTCAGAGCACCATACAATTTATAATCATGTTCAAGAGTTAGATATATACAGTATATAGTATTTGCAATACCACACAAGATGATGCTTGCCCATAATTATCAAATCAAGAACAATTTCTCCTGCCAAACAATTTGGATCAGTATTAAATTGTTGACTGATTGACTAACTGAATTATTTATTTCTCACATGTCTCCCCTATTCTTCTATAAGATAATGTAACTATAATATCTTCAGCCAGTCTAGATTTCTAATACATTCTACTGCTCTTTTTGTACAAACCTAGTACATGCAAGCATGTATATAAATCTACATTAGATGAGTGTCTTTAGATACCAGCTTTTTCATTTTGTAGTCAGGTGCTGTTGCCTGGACATGCCTCACAACTTGCTTGTTCGCTTACTGATTGTGTGACTGATTGCTAATTGATTGCAGTTATATCCTTTTCTCTGAAACTCAAGATATAGGTCCTCCACTCTTTTAATTTCATCACCAAAACTGTGAGGTTATTTGGGCTAAAAGAACATTATTAGCTCAAAGTCACCCATAAGCTCTGCAATTAAATATCTTAAATTTAGGACTTTGTGATCCAAGTCAACAGCCAATGAACAAGGCATGTGTTGCTGTACATATCCATCAGCATGGCACATTGGACAGAAACACCAATGAAGTACCTCAAGGCAGTCCAGATCTGAATAATCTGGATGTGGCATATGAAACATTGCAAATATAAAAGGGTTGTAAGTTGTACATTGGCAGCTGGTTTAGCATATGTCTTGGACTTTACGGTTTTGGATGAAGGTTGGAATCACTGCAATCGGGAATTAGCAAGCTGTTATATTCAATCTGCATATTATCCTCCAGTATGCTTGTTTCCACAAGCTTTTGTTTTTTTTTTATTCTTTACAGTAAGCTAAATTCCATTTTCTGGCATTTAGAACTTGCAACATGTGGGTGTATTCAGGCTTGTTAATTGGACACTGCCCACCTAAGATATTACTTTCATCTCTGTGTGAGGGAGTTGATATTTGTGTGTTTGCATGCTTGCATAATGCTCTGTCCAGAATGCCCAATGAGTTCACATCAATTCGTTGTTTAAAAAAACTGCATTGTGCAGTTTCTTTGATTAAACCCTGTATCCAGTTATACCATTACTTTCTTTCTTCCTCTTTCTTTTAAAATTACATGACAAGTAAATGCTACTGCAAGTGAGTGTTTGTGTACACATACATACATCCCCGGGGAGTCCCTTCGGGGAGAGGGGGCGGTCTAGAAGTCCAATAAATAATAATAATAATAATAATCCAAATTTGAAAGCCAGGTCAGGATTAAGGATAACATGTGCAAACATGTTTGAACATTTGAGAAGGTGGTTTCTCTTTACATAATATCACCTTGATAGCAGTTAAGATAGAAAAGGGGTGGGCTGTGGGGGGGATTGTTTTATCTAGTTGTTTGGTTTTTAGATTCTAGTGATCCCTAAGGGGAGAATTTATAAATATAAGGCAAGCCTTTGCGAGGAGATGCCTCTGCTGTCAATCAGATTTGAGACTTGATGTGTGTGGGCACAGTCTACAGTGTATCAACATAAGCTTGAAAGCAATGCATCATTTATATTAATGCACCCAGTTGCATAGATTTAGTATTTCGATTCTGATTCAACATAACTAGTAGATTGCACTGTTTTTTTTAGAAATGGGCAAAAACAGAAAAGCTTTGTCAAAACAATGACTATGTTAATAGAAAAAAAAAGGTTCTGATATTAGTGGAATGATGTTAGTGAGCAAAAAATGATTTCTGAAAGCTATGGCTAAAGTTTCCTTAGATTAAGTGCACTGGCACCTTCATTTCATCAAAGTTACCAGTGAAAGGGATAATCCTATCTTCCCGAGACGGTGTTTCCAAACATACCAGAATGGTGGCCTATCCTATCACTAGTCATCCAATTTCCCAGGAGTGACTTGTCAGAGGGTCTTCTTCAGCGATGGGTTGCCAATTTTTTTACTACCAGTTCAGGCCCACAATGCTTCTGCGCATGCCACTGCTACTACCAGTCTGCCTGATCCAGGCTGAACTGGGAGCAACCCGCCTATGGTCCTCTTCTAGTCATGAATCAGAATGTTAGATATTTAAAATGAAAAAGTAGGCTTCAAACAGGCAATTGGTTGTCTTTTGTTGATATGTTCAAAAGGAATATTTTTCTCTTTTCCTTAATCTCAGATGTAGGGAACCTCTTCTTTTTTTTTAAACAAAGAAAAAAAAAAGAGGTTCCCTACATCTGAGATTAAGGAAAAGAGAAAAATATTCTTACAAAGAGCTGCCTGACCTCTGAAATAACATGTTAGGAACCATAAGCTTCTGCCAAACCTAAGTCCAAAACCAAGACAGTGAGATCCAATTGTTTCAATGTTTTGTTTGCTTGCCTCTAAAGGACAGAATGTTGGCAAAATGGAACTATAACTTTCTAATCTACTAGATCAGGGGTCTGCAAAGTTGGCTCTTTTAAGACTGGTGGACTTCAACTCCCAGAATTCCCCAGCCAGCTAAGCTAAGCTAAGCTGGCTAGGGAATTCTGGGAGTTGAAGTCCACCAGTCTAAAAGAGCCAACTTTGCAGACCCCTGTACTAGATGTATCCTGAGAGAATCTAGAGCAGCAACTCTGAAATGCTTCCCTATACCCTATCCAGTTCAGGATTGTGCAATCTCTTAATCTGGGCCATCTGCTGAGAAGGCTCTGACAATTACCATACCTTCCTTCTACCTACTATGGTCTCTCCCCCACCCACCCCACCCCCGCTTTCTTTCAGGATATTTTTCAATATTTCAGTCTAGCCTACAGCCCTGGGATTCCCTAGGAATCTACGATATAATTACTAACCATGTTTAGTTATGGGACTAACTAAATTAGTTATGATGCGGTGGCTCAGTGGCTAAGATGCTGAGCTTATTGTTCAGAAAGGTTGGCAGTTCAGTGGTTCGAATCCCTAGTGCCACGTAATGGAGTGAGCTCCCGTTACTTGTCCCAGCTTCTGTCAACCTACATTTGAAAGCATGAAAAAAATGCAAGTAGAAAAATAGGAACCACCTTTGGTGGGAAGGTAACAGTGTTCCCTGTGCCTTCAGCATTTAGTCATGCCAACCACATGACCATGAAGACGTCTTCGGACAGTGCTGGCTCTTCAGCTTTGAGATGGAGATCAGCACTGCCTCCTAGAGTCAGGAACGACTAGCACATATGTGTGAGGTGAACCTTTACCTTTATGTTTAATTGTGCTCAGCTTCCAAGTCCTGAAAAAATCACCCTGATGTTGCTACTTGCTGAGGCAATCTTCCATATACTTACCTGAAATTCTATATATTTATTTTCTTTTTAATTAATTTAATACTACAGCATCATACAGTCAGTCAGATCACATTTTCTGTCATTGCTTCAAAAATCACCCCTACTAACACATTTCTACTAGCCATCTCATTATCAGACACGCTTTTTAAAACATATTCAACTTAGTTTATTCAAGAGAATAGCTCCACCTTTTCCCATGTTGATCATAGTGCGAAAATTTCCAAATAGTTGAGAGGAATGTTGATAAATGACAGGATTAAAACAGATGAAACATTAACCCTGGCAATTAGTAAGAAAGGAAGGGTTCATCTAGATGAAATCCTTGATAATGGGTAAAAGCTTTTAATCTTGTCTTTTTCAGTTTTGGGCCTGCCAGATACGTTTGAATTGCACCTCCCAGCACATCTGTGTGGTGTGAGGTTGTAAAAGAGGGAAAGTATTGCACTATTAGATCTAGCCCTCAACATTTCTGATATTGCTTGATGAATCAGAATGTCTTTTTTTCAAGAAAAAAATACTCTGCTATCAAGGCAATAGAGGAGTGAGATTTCTAATGCTGTGAACAATATATGCATATGGCACATTTTCTGTCAGTGCTGGAAATCACAGTAAGACAAAGAATAAAAAATTATATAGGACCTGAAATTAGAATAATAGAAACAAGAGGCTTTTCAGCAGAGACTTTTCTTTTGAATTGATTGATAAACAGCTGGATAAAAGTCACGGGCCTTTGTTTTAATGCATGACAACTGCAGCAAGTTTATCATATGCATAAAAATGGAAAGATTGGGCATTATGGAGCAATACTTGGGCAATATGGAGCAATACTTGTGGTCAAGACAATGGAATTTGAAGACATAACAAAATTAACTTCCTTGATCAGAGAAAAGGCCGTGCCTTCATTTCTTGCTGATAGAAAGCCCTCTCTCTATATATATATATTTGCATATAATGGAAAAAGCAAACTTATGGTTTGCAGTGTTGATGATTAGAAAAAGTAAATCATAGAAATTGTTTTTGTAACCATGGCGTAAGAGATAATTTTGAATTCATACTTGTAAATTGCTTTAAAAGGGATTGGAAACTGCTATTTCTTTTCATTTCTCTCTATATTTTCTTTTTGTACTTTGGGTTTTTCATTGTCATTTGTCTGCTTTCTTTTTTTTTACTTCATAGTGCCCACTTGAACATTGGGCACTATCTAACAAAATGAAATTCAATGGTGAAAAAAGTAAGGTTCTATATTTAGGCAAGAAAAACAAAATGCACAGGTAAAGTATAGGTGGTAGCAACTGCTCAATAGTAGCAACTGTGAGAGGGATCTTGGAATTGGACTAGAAGACCTCCAAGGTCCCTTCCAACTATGCTATTATATATTAGCTATTCTTAGTTATTTTCTATTTAATTTTTTAATAAAAACTATATTAAGAGCTCAGCTCAGCCACAATCTTACCTTTAGTGGTGAGAGTGTTCTATCGTGGTCAAGATTAGACTAAGAGAAAGTGATTCTGGTTCGTAACAAGTTATTGCTGAATAGCAATTGGGAGTTCAGTCTTTCAAATGGCAGCCAGCAGCATTCTAGGCATTGAACCAGAATAACATGCTTTCATTTATCAGTTAAAGGATATTTGGAAACAAGCAATGCAGGAAAGCAAGACATCCAGCATTCCATTCTACTTCAGAATGGAAGGGTAGTATAGTGAGTTAAAGGGGACTCTAATTTTGAATTATTTGTTAACTAGCTCAGATTCCTTAGTCAGGAAGTCTCCAACCTTGGCAACTTTAAGACTTGTGGACTTCAACTCCCAGAGTTCCTCAGCCAGCTTTGGCTGGGGAACTCTGGGAGTTGAAGTCAATAAGTCTTAAAGTTGCCAAAGTTGGAGACCCCTGCCTTAAACTACCTCTTGTGTACAACAAGAGACAGAATTCAAGTAAGATGTTTGAATTTTCTTCGTTTTCAGTTTTTCTGTTTCTCGTGGTCTTACAATGCATTGAAGGGGAAGGCTCTCTTCACTGATAATGAGGAAGCCTGAAGCTGGTTGTTTACATAACATCACTTGAATCTTTAGCAATTTGAGAACCAACTCTTAAATAAACTTGGCAGGGAACATTTAATTAGTTGTGTGAGGAACTATTTATTTATTTTAAGCACAGTTTGCTCAATTGTTGATAGTTTATCTGCTCCTATTCCCTGTTCATCTATCTCTTTGTTTGTTCAGACTGTTTACAGATTACTGGCAGCTAGTTTTGGAATACAGCTCTTAGCCTCAAGTAATTTGTTGCATTTAAACTTTTCTGTCCAATCCTTATTTGTTGTCTTATTAAAATAAACAACCTTATTTTTCTCATTATGCCAGAGTTGCATTTGTAACATAGGCTCACACATTGCAAAATCACTAGATTTTGGTCATCCAGGAATGATGGAGAAAACTTGGGGTCATTTTGTAAAAAAATGTTTTTTTGGGGTGGGGTGAGCAGTTCCATTAATTTATTGTTCTGAGTATTAGGAAATTTCTCATTTCGATGTTGGATCACCTTCTGACCACCTTCCACCAGTAACAAGCCATAACTCATAACTAGAGAAGTGTCTGGCAGCTGGTGTGGCTATGGATCATTGGTGGAATTTAAAAAGTTTTACTACCAGTTCTGTGGACATGGCTTGGTGGCCATTGGCATGGCTTGGCTTGGTGGGTGTGGCAGGGGAAGGATTCTGTAAAATCACCATTCCCACTCCACACCAGGGGAAGGATATTGTAAAATCTCCATTTCCTCCCAATCAGCTGGTACTTGGGAAGCAGAGAATAGATGGGGGTGGAGCCAATCAGAGGTGGTATTTACCGGTTCTCCGAATTACTCAAAATTTCCGCTACTGGTTCTGAATACCACCTGTGGTGTGGGTAGCAGATCCTCCATGGCTTTCTCTTTGTATAGATGGGCAGACACAGATGCCTACAAGTTGAAATGCAAATTATGGTTGGTTGGATTTTTCATTTATAATTCAGAGCTTGTAAATTACAACAGGACTGACAGGCCACATTATCAGGCAGAATGGCAGTTGCAGCAGGAGGGGAGAGTAGTGGCAGTCTCTTCATTGAACTTCCTAAACTTTCAATCTGTTCCCCTCCTTTGAAAGATAAAATTATTTGCACCAAGTACACTGATCCATTCTCCTAAAGAGACTTCCAGTGCCACTTTAGGTATACTGCATGATGTTACTTCATTATGAGTACTGAAATAAGATTCACCTGGTGGTTCAGGAAGCTTATGCTGTATGAAACGGGACACCATCCTATATATTGAGTCAAGCAATAAATGGTTTTAGGCAGGAACAATGTATCAGGGAGTATTTAACTGGTGACCAGATGATCTACCATCTCAAGTTATTTCCAGCAAACTAAATCCTCCTGTTTATCATTGTAGAAATATTTTTCTTGTGCTTTTCCTTTTTTTTCTACTTAATGTTGTCTGCTCTAGCCACTAGAACATTAAATGAAATAGAGGATTGATTGATCCATGACACAGATTATGACATTCCTGTTCCAGAAGAATAAATTGCTTCTGGGGACTGAGACTTTGCTGACAAGATAAACAAGGTCTGTTATGGTGTTCAAATAGGGAATTTCTGTATGTTCATTTGTTTGCTTGCCCCTGTGAAGTATAGGGGGAAATGGAAGATTTGAGGATAAAGGTCATGCATAGATGAGTGGCTACTTCTTTCAAGCCACAGGTTGTTGTTGATCCTTTGGGGCTTTTTGAGAATCTTAAATGCAGCAATTCAAGATATTGGCATCCCTTTGCTAGAAATTCAGAAGACCACAGAGAAGTGCAAAATGACCAAATATATAAGTCAGGCAATATATACATGACTTAAATGAAACTGAGAATTCCTCTTGCATATATAAACTCACAATACAGAATGAAGGAATTAGGCTTTTTATTGGGCCTGCAAGCTGTTTAAAACACTGAAAGTTTTTTTGCTACAGGCCCACCAACAAAAAGATGAACTAAGGAAGTATAGTATTTTTCCATCTTGAGTGAAATTACTTAATAGTTTAAGATGTTGATATTTAAAAGCCTGAACAGTTTTGCATAATAAAACACGCTTTGCAATTGCATCCATGTAGTTTTCTTCACAATATGGAAGTGATTTGCCATTGCTTTCTCCAAGATGTTTTTCTGATTTCGAAGCATCATCTACAACCCTGTGATTTTTCATTCAAGTATTAATTAGCTCTGACCCTACTTAGCTGTTCAACACCAGTCAGTTAACTAGATACTGCCAAAATTGTTAAAAGACACCCGCTGGTATAACATTAATTTCTGTCAGTGGAAAATAGTAATGTACTTCATGAGCTAAAAAATTGGGGTAATATAAAGCTAAGCATAGATGGCTGCTTGTAATCAGAGCAAATTTAGAGATATTATTAAGAAGGGCCTGCATTTGCTCCTAGAAATCTTCCATTTCCTTTAAAAAGTCACCATAAAACAGGGGTCTCCAACCTTTGCAACTTTAAGTCTGAAGGACTTCAGCTCCCAGACTTCTCCAGCCAGCTTTGCTGTCTGGAGAATTCTAGGAGCTGAAGTCCTTCAGACTTAAAGTTGCAAAGGTTGGAGACCCCTGCTGGCATAAAAGACCTGTAAGATTACTTCAAATGCACATGGTTTAAGGATCCGTTTTTGAAAAATGCCAGGTCAAAATTGTGAAAATACTTAACCAACAGTTTGACCTAGAATTGGAAGTGAACAGTTATGTTGATGTCTACCCGGTTTCTTATCCAAACTGAAATGCTGCCTACACATTTTATATCATTGGGAAGGTCTCCAATATACAGCAGTGGATTCTTGACTTTTTGAAACTTCAGAAAACCTCAGCCATCTAATCAGTTTTACCTTCCTTGTAAGAATACATTTTCCATGCTTGTACTATCAACATTGGCATTGGGTTATACCATTCCCAGTTCAAGCAAGTTATTGCTGTCTTCCTCACCACCCACACATAGAGGTTATACACTTCATCTTGACAACAAGAAGCAAAGCTGTAGTCATAACAAGCAAGGGTTTTCAACAGAAATACAAGGAGTGTGCTTTTAAATAGGGTACTTTCCCCTACCTGCATAATAACCAGGTGTCATTGCTTTTCCAAAGAGCTAGACAAACACATGTAACATGTAGTGAAAATGGGAGTGCCAATATTGGATAGGAGGAGACTCAGGAGTAATATCTGTTAACGCAAGAATAAAAATAGTTCAGAAGGCAGGGCATCAAATCCTATTCTTAAAACAGTCCTAGTGGCCAGTTAGAAAGAGAACCTATTACCTTGTTTGTTGCCTGACCTCAGCATTTTAAATCTGATAGAAATGAAGACAGTAAAAAGTCAGTTTCAGGCTGATATGTGAGGATTTGGAGAGTAGACACAGCATGAAAATTGTATTTTATACAATGTCCTAAGGACACTTATTACTTCTTTAATATATTTTTCTTCCCTTTAATTGGCAGGATTTTATTACAGTATCTCTCAATCGCCTCTTTGAAGTAATGACTGAGGATTGCTAGCTTTTGATTCCAGGTGACTTTGATTTTACCATCTTTTAACTTTCCTTATTTGTTTTGTAAAAGTTAATTCATGCCAGCTTCATCTGCCATGGCTTAAATTACAGCAGATGTGAAAAATTAATACAGTAAAAAAATATTGCAGTAACACAAAATTAGAATAATTGGTAGATGATAGTACTGTTAAAAAATGTGAGATGAATGAACGCGCACTGAATAGTAACCCACTGATAGCCATGATAATTCCTTCTGCAAAATAGTGATCTTCTAATCATATGGGTGTATGGCTGCATGTATACCTCAAATACCTTGTAATGCTTTCCCACAGAGCTCCCAAAAATCAGGCATATTAGTAGTAAACCACAGACAGATCTGAAATTCAGCCTCTGTTGCTCATTGAATGATTGGAACAGGTAGTTGCCCCATAGAGTACTGTATGAGCTTCAAAATTCAGTATCAATATCTCAAATTCTGCTCTAACTAATTAGAAGCCGATGCAATTCTTTCAGTACTGTGAACCTGTTTTTTTTCGATAAAAGTACATCATACTTCATCACAGTCTCAGAATCCAACTCTTTCCTTACCAGCAGATCTGGATTTTGTTTCAACTTGTTTTCAGTCATCCAGTTCATTATTAAGGCATAGCTCCATTGGAAGGTAAAACTAAATAATACAACTGAGTATATTAGTCACATGATTACTCATTTAATGATCACATCACTTAGTGACAGAAGTTCCAGTCTCAATTGTGACCGTAAAACAAGAACTAATTGTAGAGTGGCACTGCCTAGAACTGGCACAAATTACCCAGTAGGGCAATGAAATAGTTTCCATACCATAATCCAGACAAGACTCTGGTTGAAATAGATTCAGAATCCTGTCATAAATGGAGCTGTAAGGCCACCATGTTCTCAATGAACATTCAAGAATGGAACATTTGTGATATGGGCCTACAAAAGAAAAATCTTCCAGGTGAAAGGACTTTTTTTAAGTGAAGTTTTATATCTGACTCTTGTAACATATTTTCACTCAAGGAGTTATAATCGCCTCCTTAATTCTGAGCCTGACTAATTTAATCTAATGGTTGTCTGGATTTTTGAATCCTAGATATGGTAGTGCTAGTTCCAAATTGAAAAAGAATTCTGTATTTTGTAAAATGCAAGATCTTCATTCAAACCACCTTGGCCATAACACTTTACTGCTGATGTTTTATTGGGGAAATTAAATAGCACCTGTCTACAATTTTAAAATGAATATAAAAAATAAACCCAAAGATGATTTTAATTAGTTATATTTTTAAAGAAACGTTGTCTGTACAAAGTATGTAAAAATATTTTTGTCCTCTATTTCTGGTATTGTGTCTGCAAGTGAAATAATATTTTTGAAGGGAGTAACAAGTTTATGAGCTGAGAGCCAGATCATAACAAAGATGCATGGTTTCGTAGAGATGTGCCTGCTCTTATAGTAACCATTTTTACATCAGGCTGAATAATATGTAAAAACCCAACAGCCCAGGTTGTGAATTTAGGATGAAAATATACCTTTAAATCAGGTTTCTTGTCATTTACATCTAGTAAAGATGTAAATCGCCTATCGATTTTTATTTATTTATATTTTTTTGTGGAAAACCAGGGAGTTTCTTGTGCCATCAACATAAAAATTACACTTTTCCCTCACTGAATTCATAATTTTCAGTTTAAAAACAACTCAGCCATTTAATTTTAATATCAATATTTATTTGAATCAAGCATGTATAATTCAGATTCAAGGGGCTGGCTTTTTCATTTTAATTGCATGCTATATTTCATTTCTCCATTCTGGAATGTTACACTTTTCAGATGCCAGTGGCAAAGAAACAGATGAAGGTAAAGGTTAAAAATTGTAACAGAACAAAAATTAAACAAAATATTGGCATTCCACAACATACTTTACTGCTGATAAAGTACTGGGGAAATTAAATAGCACATGTCTACAATTTATACAATACAATAGCAGAGTTGGAAGGGACCTTGGAGGTCAACTAGTCATCTATTCATTTAAAAATGAATAGCTTATTTCCACTTATAAAGTAACACATCTAGTATACTTATCCTTTCAAAACTGAGATGAAAAAATAAACACACAGATGATGATTTTAATTAGTTATTATATTTTAAAAGAAGATATAATAAACAAGCTAAACATAAAAGCTTCTGCATTCTGGAACTCTTTCCATTCCTTCTTCCTGAAGCCATTGCACTGTGTGTGTATGTGTGTGCCTGTGTTGTGGGTAGGTGCGATGTGTTTTATCAGTGGTGAAATTCAAAAAAATTTACTACCAGTTCTGTGGGTGTGGGTTGGTGGGCATGGCAGGGGAAAGATACTGCAAAATCTCCATTCCCATCCCACTCCAGGGGAAGAACACTGTAAAATCAAATAAACTATAAACTATAAACTAAACTATAAAATCCCCATTCCCTCCCCACTCTGGGACAAGCTAGAGGTGGTATTTGCCACTTCTCCGAACTACTCAAAATTTCTGCTACCGGTTCTCCAGAACCTGTCAGAACCTGTTGGATTTCACTCGTGTGTGTTATCCCTTAGAATGACAACAGTGTTCCTGGGCAAATATGCACCAAGAAGCACAAGACGACTTGCGTAACGCTGCTTTAGGGCAAGTGACCAGAAAATAATCTTTCTCTTGTAACTTCTCTCCGTAGTCCAAATTTGGACCCATTATCTTCACTTTGCAGAGAATGGTTGACCTGAAAGACAATAGAACTCCTTACAATACAATACAATAGCAGAGTTGGAAGGGACCTTGTAGGTCTTCTAGTCCAACCCCCTGCATGGGCAGGAATCTTATACCATTTCAGACAAATGGCTGTCTAACATCTTTTTAAAGACTTCCAGGGTTGGGGCATTCACAACTGCTGGAGGCAAGCTGTTCCAGAGGTTAATTGTTCTTACTGTTAGGAAATTTCTCCTTAGTTCTAAGTTGCTTCTCTCCTTGGTTAGTTTCCACCCATTGCTCCTTGTCCTGCCCCCAGGTGTCTTGGAGAAAAGTTTGACTCCCTCTTCTTTGTGGCACCCTCTGAGATATCGGAACACTGCTATCATGTCTCCCCTGGTCCTTCTCTTCATCAAACTAGACATACCCAGTTCCTGCAGCCGTTCTTCATATGTCTTAGTCTCCAGTCCTCTAATCATCTTGGTTGCTCTTCTTTGCACTCTTTCCAGAGTCTCCACGTCTTTTCTACATCGTGGCGACCAAAACTGTATGCAGTATTCCAAGTGTGGCCTTACCAAGGCACTATACAGTGGCATTAACACTTCACGCGATCTAGATTCTATCCCTCTGTTGATGCAGCCTAGAACTGTGTTGGCTTTTTTGGCAGCTGCTGCACACTGCTGGCTCATATTTAAATGGTTGTCCACTAGGATTCCGAGATCCCTCTCACAGTTGCTACTATTGAGCAAGGTACCACCTATACTGTACTTGTGCATTTGGTTTTTCTTGCCTATATGTAGGACCTTACTTTTTTCACAATTGAATTTCATTTTATTAGACAGTGCCCAATGTTCAAGTTTGTCTAGATCCTTCTGTATCTTAAGCCTATCTTCTGGAGTGTTGGCTATTCCTGCCAGCTTGGTGTCGTCTGCGAATTTGATGAGTTCCCCATTTATCCCCTCATCCAAATCGTTGATGAAGATGTTAAAGAGTACTGGGCCTAAAACAGAGCCTTGGGGGACTCCACTGCATACTTCCTTCCATGTAGATGCAGTTCCATTGAGGACTACACGTTGAGTGCGGTTGGTCAGCCAGTTACGAATCCATTTGGTGGTGGTGCTGTCTAACCCACAATTTTCTACTTTATCTAATAGTAGGTTATGGTCTACTTTATCAAATGCCTTACTGAAGTCCAGGTAAATTATATCAACAGCATTCCTCTGGTCCACTGATTTTGTTACTTTGTCAAAGAATGCAATTAGATTCGTCTGGCATGATCTGTTTTTGACAAACCCATGTTGGCTTTTGGCTATTACTTTGTTTGCTTCTAGGTGTTCACTTATTTGTTGTTTAATTATCTTTTCCAGAATCTTTCCTGGTATTGAGGTCAGGCTGATGGGTCTATAGTTTCCTGGATCTGTTTTTTTTCCTTTTTTGAAGATGGGAACCACATCTGCTCTTTTCCAGTCTTCTGGCAGTTCCCCGGTGCTCCAGGATCTCTGAAAGATATAGTTCAGTGGTTCTGAGATCTCGTCTGCCAGTTCCTTCAGAACCCTGGGGTGTAATCCATCCGGTCCTGGTGATTTGAACTCGTCCAGGGCAGACAGGTGCTCACTTACCATTTTCTTCTCTATTTCAACTTGTGTTCCTAATCTGATATTTGTGGTGCTGTTTTTGATTGATTGGACTGTTTTATCCCTTTGTGTAAAGACAGATGCAAAGAAAGAGTTAAATAGTTCTGCTTTCTCCCTGTTGCTTATCATCTTCTTGCCATTTTCTCCCAGCAGTGGACCAATTGTTTCCTTAACTTTTTTCTTATTTTTAACATGTTGGAAGAAGCTTTTTTTGTTATTTTTTACTTTTTTGGCAAGCCTTTCTTCATTGTGAGCCTTAGCTTTCCTCACTTCATCTTTACAGGCTCGGGCTATTTGCTGATATTTTGCCTTGGTTATGTCCCCCTTTTTCCACTTTTTATATTTATCCTTTTTGTCTTTCAATTTGTCAGAGAGTTCTTTATGCAGCCATGCTGGTTTCTTTTGGGAACTGTTATTTTTCTTCTTCATTGGTATTGCGCTGGACTGGGCTTTTATAATCTCATTTTTCAAAATTTCCCAAGCTTCTTGAGTTGTTTTCCCCTTGAGGATTCTCATCCATGGAATCCTTCCCAAGCTCTCTCTGAGTTTGTTGAAATTAGCTCTCTTGAAGTCTAAGACTCTAGTTTGACTTTGTTCAACTACTTTTGTTTGCATAATGTTGAATTCCAGTATTTCATGATCGCTTGCCCCCAAAGTTCCTGTAGCTTCTACACCTTCTATCATTTCCTCTCTGTTAGTGAGAATTAAGTCCAATATTGCTGATCCCCTTGTTCCCTTCTCTACCTTTTGGGAAACAAAGTTGTCTGCTAGGTTTGTTAGGAACCTGTTGGATCTTCCACTTGGTGCAGAGTTTGTTTCCCAATTGATGTCAGGGTAGTTAAAATCTCCCATTACTATTGCAGTGTGCTTCCTACATACCTTAGTTAGCTGGTTAGCAAAAAGTACATCCACTTCCTCTGCTTGGTTGGGTGGCCTGTAGTATAGACCTATGACAATATCATTCCCCCCCCAACCTTTAATATTGACCCAAATACATTCAAGATAGTTCTCATCATTGTTGTGCTCTATTTCTGTAGAGATGTAATTATTTCTTATATATAGTGCAACTCCACCTCCTCTTTTATTTGGTCTATTTCTTTTAAATAATTTAAATCCTTCTAGCTGTATGTTCCATTTGTGGGTTTCATCCCACCAAGTTTCTGTAATGGCAACAATATCGTATCTGCCCTCATTTACTTGAATTTCTAATTCACCCTGTTTATTCCTCATACTCTGTGCATTGGTGTATAGACATTTGAGTCCATTTTGATTGACCCTGAGTTCCTTTACTTACTTTCAAGATTCCACTGGGTTGGAAAGAATGACAAGAAAGGGAAGACGTATCAAATATAACTTCTGGATTATTTTTTCTCTACATGTTTACCAGTTATAGCATAAGTCAGGTTATCCATCAGTTATAGATCAGGTATCATCATCAGTATGCTAATCATATCCAGTTGTACATCTTGATGCTGAGACAACTAAATGATGCTGATAAAAACCTGTCCAAAACCAGGACTGGATGCTGTGTGAATCTGGATGGGGAAGAACAGGCTTAGATTCAATACTGAGAAGACCAGAATTCAATCTTCCCACCCCTGGTTCTGGAGATCCTCCATCCTAGGTCTTGGAAGGAGTTGCACTTCCCCATTAACTGTGGTGTGCAACTTGGGGGGTCGTTGTGGACACATAGCTTGTGCTCAAAGAGCAGGTAACAGTTCTGGCCAAGAGGAACTTTGCACAAGCACACCTGATTTGCCAGTGTACACTGGGAACTACTTCAGAAAATCACTCGTGCGCTGCTCACTTCACACTGAATTATTGCAACTCACTCTACTCTGCAACTCACTCTGGAACTGTCCATGAAGATGGTTCAGAAGCTGCAGCTGGTACAGAATCTGGTGGTGCAGGCAACATTGAGCTTGCCTCATTATGCCCTTGTGACCTCACTGGTCTGTAAATTGCACTAGTTATCAATTTATTTCCAGGGACAAATCAAGGTGCTGGATACTTTAAAGCCATATGTGGCATAAGACCTGGCTATTTGAAGGATTCCCTATCTCCAATTGTTTTTTGTCTGCCAGTGCAATCAAGTGGTGTGGGCACACTCTCTTGACATCTTGTGGGGCCAGGAAGCATGCACTCTTTGTTGAACTGCCTGCCCTCTGGAATGGTCCAAATGTCTCTCAACTCAATAAAGTTCAGGAAACTGATTATTCTTATAGGTTCTGGAATCTGGAATATAGAAAAGACTGAGGTTCTGTTTGACAGGCAGTTCTTGATTTTATATTACTCTGAACATTATACATTATTCGTTCTTTGTGTTTTGCAACCTTTTTAAAATATTAACTATAAGTCAGGTGGCCTATAAATTGTAGAAATAAATCTTTTTTTCTGTACATGTTACGTTTTTTGTATTTATACATGCAGTGGGAATTTCAGAGCCAGACACATATGCTCTGGTCACACAACCAAGAATAATTGGGAAGGGGCTTGGAGTCAAGATATATGAAGCTATTGAATGATTGCATCTTCCAAAGAGAATTTTTTTCCTATATTTTTCTCTCTCTATGGTTTCTGTCTGGCTCCAGCCCATTTTTAAATTAATCTTTACTTTTCTGGCTTCTCCCACCTACCAATTTATTCCAAATCTCTTCTGATTTTAGGGATTATATTTGCAATAAACAAACATTTAGAAAATGCATGGATGCTATGAAACCATATGACAAATGAAAGTTTGAACAATATATAACAATATATATGTACTAATTCTTTTGCATTTTTATGGATTCCATATATCTAATGATAATAGAGATTTACCATTGTCATTAGACATGACATATCTATATATTAGCAAGATGATCATTGGGTGTGATACTTTGTTTCATATTTTGTTTTGTCTTGGTTTACATATGAACTCATTCATTCTGAATTATAAATAATGAGTTATTTCTAATTATCTTTCACTCAGAAAAATCATTATTTTTCAATAAATTGTAGTAAATAAAATTATTTATACAAAACATGTACACATATGAATATGTTATATCAAACACCAGGTCAGCTGTAAAATTACAAGTTAATTTTCCCCCTTAGTCATAGATGCTTCTGATTGTTATCATACCCCGGTTTTAAGACATATCAACCATGACAACAAAGCTGAAATTGCAATGGTCTGAAATTCAGCAGAGCCAGTCAGTTAAAACAGCATGCTTTTGAAAAACAGTTCATTATGAGTGTGGAACAATGAAAAAATTACTGTCATTATATGTTCAATAAAACATTTCTGACAGCTCTCAGATCAGCTTATGGTTATCAGTTACAGAAACAAATTTTCTGCATTTATCATTGTGGGATCAGAATTTATCCTTTTTTCATACTAAGCTTCTTTGGAAAAAGAATGGCAACAAGGCAAAAACAAGCGGGCATGACATCCACAGAAGGCAACCTGTCTTTTGCCAAATGGAGAGAAGAGTACTTAATTTTCAACAATGCGTTCAATTGCTGGGGGATTTTTGGGGAAAACAATAAGCTGTTGCAAAACTAGATCTGAACAGCTGGAGAATGGACAGCATAGCAGTATAGAATTCCCTAATTAGTATCTATTCTGATAGAAACAGACAGCACTGAGCCTTTTGAAACCTGTGTATGACCAACTGAATTCATATATATTTCTGCCCAATAGAAAAAATAGATTTATTTATTTGAAATATGTATTCCATGAACTATTCCATATCCCATTTTATATCAAACTCTGGGAATCTCCCAAATGACTTTTAAATCTCATCCTTAAATATTTTCATTTTCTTAGAGAGAAATTAATGCAACTGTCCCTTCAGCCTGCTTTGCTTCAGACACAGTATTCAAACGTCAAATATGAGAGTTTGCACTGTCTCCATCTATAAAGGTACTAAATTAAACCGTTTTCAGTAAAAATAATAATAATATTGTTTTCTGTGGATTCTTCCATTTCCAAGATCACAGGCTCCTGGAAAACACCATTAAAGAGCCTGTTTCAAAGCTCGGTTATTTTTTATCCTTCTCTCAAGTCATACATGGTAATTGTTTGACATGCATGCTTGAAAATATATACTATGATATATGCATTTAATAGTGTTTATTCTTGTGGCATCAGGAAAAGCGCAATTTTGCCAGCATTTTGTTCTGCTTAGTTGAAAATAGATAACTGCACAGAAACACATTAAACATGAGGCAGTCAACAACTTCCTCTGATGATACTTCCATTTAGAAGTAAATAAACATTCATGCAACCAACTGACAAGCAACACTCAATTAATGATAAACATTCATCATATACTTTACATTGCCTCTGAAAAGTTAATGAGACTACACATTATACAAATAGCTGGCAGAGTTGAATCAGAAAAGAAGTTGCCTTTAATCCACGGTTAAAATATTTTTAACCAAATATAAAATTATAATGTAAACTTTTCACATCCAAATATAGATATTTGTCTGATTGTTACTCATTTGTAAATTTCTAATGATTCCTAACACATGATTGCAATCCCAACCAACTAAGCAGACAGCTTACTTTGAACTCTGAAAAATGCTCTAAAGGTACAAAATGTATTTCAAGTTAAGAATGCAAAAGATATATTCCATTTTACAAAAGTCATTTCTGTCCTTTAATGGAAAAAGTGATATTTCAAAAATAATGTTTGATGTTCTGAAGATATATATAAGAATACAAACCAAGACTCAGAAGCTGATGCTAAAATCTTAATCAAGATAGCATATCTACATGTTCCAATGCTATTCTCATTAATAATATTGATAATATGATTGCCCTAAAATTAACTGTCAAATGTTGGGGGGAGGAATAGAACTCAGAGAGTTTTCTTATTACAAAAAGATCATGCATGCACCTTTACATGACCAGACATAGAAGTATTTTTGCACTAGTGATTCCTCCTCCTCTTTTACTATTGTTGGAGCTAAAAGCCTGTTGGGACATTCAAAAATACTTTTTCATTTTCTTAAGGGAATGTTCCAGTGAGATGGGTACAAATAAGATCACTTCAGATTGAACTTTCAATTTCCTTTACAGCTTTGCAGGTTTATTGTTCCGAATTTATCCGTGGATTTAAATCACCATGCCAATATAGCAGTAAAATTCTATTCATATGGGAGAGCTCTTAATCAGCCTTACTTCTCCCAATCCCCTATACTTTCAAAAATTGGATATAAACAGCAGTTTCCAAAGAAGCTGTCTTTCCCACTTCACATTCCACTTGGTTACTCTAACTATGCATTGTATCTATTGGGCTAACAGTAGATAAATCAACATTGCGAGGATGCTGAGAAATAATATGTTTTTATTTTCTTTTTTGGGTGAGAGAATGGTTTATAGACATACACTTCCTTGAGGCCTTTTCAAAGGATTTTCAAGGCAACTGACTAACTGTGAAAACATACATTTTCACTTTGCTGAGATAGCAAAGGGAGTAATCTAGAGGATGGACAGCAAGTTCCATGGATTGCTCCATTTGGGTCCAAAAAAGGTATATTAGTTGATTATCAATTCATTTGTAATCCATTAATTATATATCCATTTATATTGCCATTCATTTCATACAATGACTCTGGGCAACAGATACAACTGAATGTAACAATAAGGAATTAAAAAAAACAAAGTAAAAACAGAGAATTAAATGAGGGCAATTAAATGGCCATATAAATATTTTAAACAGTTGGATAGGTGATAGATGATAGGCAGATGATAGACAGATGATAGATGATTGATTGATAGATAGGTAGGTAGGTAGGCAGGCAGGCAGGCAGAATCAACAATCTCATAAGCTTGTCCAACCACTTATGTGTAGTGCATAACATAGAAAGGTAGTGCTTGGGATATTAATGACTGCTCAGTCTAATTAATCCTAATTACTCCATTGAAGAACACTTAGAGACATTAATGCAGAAAAAGATGAATGTCTTGTTTTAGACTACTTTCGAGATATATCCAAGGAGTTATTTTTTTGAAAATGAAAACCGCTGTAAACAAATAAGATGAAAATCACAATTTATTTTCTACAGCAAAAATATAATAGGTACGTATATTAGTGTGTGTGTGTGTACATATATATACATATATAAAGACATTTACTCTTGTGTCAAGCACATTAGTAAAATAGAATATATAACTCATCTTATACTACCTCATTGTGTGCCAGTTTGAGTTCTATATTTTCGTATGGTCATCTTTAGCAGTTTGGGGAGCTGCAAAAAATTGGTTCATATTTTGAACGGAAACTACCATATTTGCCAATTCACTACCTATAGTACGTAACTCTTGTGCCACACAGCAGAAGTCCCCTCTTAGTCCATAAACGGCATTTTTTATTTCTTCCAAAATGGTCATATTTTTTTCCTCAGCACTCAAAGGAAAAAGATCTGGGTCAGGAGGAAGATTTGTGGCTGGAGGCACAGGATTAGGTCCAGCAAATACTTCCTCCACTAAAGTGTTTGCCCAGGTTTCACCAGCAGCACGACAGGTTCTGCTCCTAAAACTATCATTTTTCTCAACAGAACCTTTTGAATTATCAGATATTAGGCTTAAAATGCTAGCACTGTCATCTACATCAGACACTGGGCAAGGAGAAAAAGAATGTGCAATCCGTTCCTTGAGATCTTTAAAGAAAACAGAAGGTAATCCATGTGGTGAAGGCAAGTAGGAAGGTCCATGGGCTGCAACAGAATAGGGCTGAGGGGTGTTGTTTGGTACAGCTGATTCTGGGGATGAGATGGAGAAAGTAGAAAAGGAAGAAGTTGTTTCCATGGAGCTGGCAGAATCTAAAAAAGAAAGACATATACATTGATACAAAAAAAGATCATTGTTTGCCAAAATTATGTGTTCATATTTAACACTTCTTTATGTTTTATTAATTATAAATCTAAGTGCCTTAATTTACAATACACTATATAAAGTAAACAACACAGTTAAGCTACCAATAAAGAAGAATATTTGTTGCTCGGTGTTGAAATGAGGGATCCTTGGTGCTCTCTGTGCTTGGTAGATGATGTTTCCTAGTTTGGATAATGAAACATCTGCAAGAAAACAACCAAGCTCAGAGAGCACCAAGGACCACACAATTAAGTTAAAACAATAAAATATGGGATTTAAAATATTTATATCTTTATATTTTTTATCTTCAGTGTATAAACTTGAGATGTAAGGGGCATATCTATTTGTATTATTGAACAGGTAAATTGAAGAAACTACCTGGGATTTTTTTTTTAATAGCAATATATTGGCTATAAAATGCCTGGAAGAGATCAGGCTCTGCAACTATATCAAATCCCTATTTAAAAACTTTCTATCTCCCATATGCAAAGATGCACCTGGGTCACTTTAGAGATTGGAGTCAATGAATGAGTTGGGGGAGTAAGCTGGCTTTGAATATTGTATTAAAGTTATAAAGTGAACAACGAATACTCCTTACATCTCCTCCAAATAGTGTTCCATGGTTTACAATTTATTATTATATCAAAAGTCAAATAAACAATTGTTGCCAACTGAGAGAAGTTAAAAATGTTACCAATAAACATTATTTTGGGAAATTAATTAAAAATCCCAATAACTCTGCCTCGAGTTGATACTGAAAATATAGAAGTGGTCTGACTTTTAGAATCAGCCATCAAGAGTAAACAAGGAACAAGCAGTCAGGAAATAGGCTGCAAACTAGCACATATAAGAGCAACCAAGATGTCCTTTGAAAAGATATTCAGATGACATGATGTATCTGTCCCTATAAAGTTCTAAATAATGCGAACAATGGACTTTGAAGAAGCCAGATAGGAAGAATATTGACCTTTTTGAACTTACTTTGAGAAGACTCGTGAGAAATGACAGCTAAGAAAACAAACAAATGGATCATTGAATAAATCAACCAAGAGTTCTCACTCAAGGTACACATCAGCAGGGTCAAATGTGCTTATTTTGGAGACATTATGCATTAAAAGCTTTAATGCTGGGGAAAATGGGAGAAAAAAGGACCAAAGGTGGATGAACTCAATTATTGTCGTGATGAGAGCACTATTGGAAGATTTCAAAGTCCAAGATAGGGACAGACCATCATGGAGAAAATCTGCTTATCTGGTCACCAAGGATCAATACTGAATTCTGTCAAAAAAAAACCAGGACTCTTATGGCTTCCTCCCTTAAAAATAAGATTTAAGAGTTATTTTATACACCATCTATACAGTATATCATTAATCCCTGTACTACCCAAAATAAAAGCAAAATTAAAGACAATTATGTATAAACATTATATGGAATGATTGAAATTATCATTTAACTAAGATATTAATTCATCCACTACACAAGGAAGATGATTCAATTCACAACTACCTAGTCCTAAAACCACTCTTTGAAAAGTTATGGTCATATCCTACTATTATTACTAAGTCCTTCCTCAAGTAATCTCAGTGTGTCACTCATAGTTATGTCCCACTATTCACAACCTAATAGAGGAGCAGAAAATTAGAAAACATGGCCAAATGAATCCTAGCTCTGAAAGATCTGTTTTTAGGTTTCCTACTACATCAGCAATACTCAAGAACTTTTTTAAAAATCTCATCTATAATGTAGCTGAAAAGGGTACTACACCTGTTCTGCAAAAATTCAGATGACCATAAAATGTCAGCAGTTTTCTATACCTGTGTGTTGCCATGGCTTACCAGATTTTGGTAGCTTACAAGTTGTCCACTTGTGGTATTGTAGCTCATTTTTGCTACTGAAAGGAATTCTTAGCTGGAGACTACTAAAACAAAAAAACTAACTAGAGGTAGTTCTCACTTACTAACCATTCAGCAATCATTTGAAATTACAAAGGTGCTGAGTAATGAGACTTACAGCTGATCCTCAAAGTTGCAGCTGTGGCACATGACTGGGATTCTGATACTTGACAACCAGCACACATAAATGACAGTTGCAGTATCTGTGATCACACAGTTGCTGTTTGCAACCTACACAGGCTTCTGACAAGCAAAGTTCAAGGAGAAGCCAGCATGAAGTTGCAAGTTGTGCATTTGGGATATACCTAAAAACCACTGGTGATTTGCTTAACAACCACAACCCGAATTGACAGTCACATGACATTACACTTAACAAGTGTGCCACTTTGTAACAAAGTTTCCAGTCCCTATTGTGGTCAATAAATGAGGAACATACATACATACATACATACATACATACATACATACATACATACATACATACACACACGATATTATAAAATAACTATCATAATGGCTTAGTAACCAAAGCATTATTTTAAAATGTATATAGAAAGTCTGCTTTCTAATATTATTTAAAATGCATGACAGTTTTGGAAAACTTAAAAGCAAGACTGGGAGCCAAAAACACCACAATTAAACATGGAAATGAGAAACTCACCTGGTCTGTGGGCGGGATCACTGCTCAAGTCAACTGCCTCTATAATGCTTGGTGTTAAAAAGTGGAGGTTTCGTAAACTAGCTACATTAGGCCCACAGAACCGCTGAGTTGCTGGAGAGGCTTTCAGGGTATTTGTCATTGACCCACCTAGAGGGTCAAAGGTTTGAATGGTGGAAGATTTATAAATGGTCTCAACAGAGGCCCTAGTATGACAACAAGCCAAATCAGACTTGGGGACTTGCTGTTTGTTAATAGTGACAAACTCCTCTGGACTGGATGACCAAAGATCAAGCAAAGTTGTGGCAGCTTGATGACTATTTATGCTTGATGGCCTCGTTGGAGAAGATTTCGGCATAACTCTGGAAACAACTGAATTATTTGATTTTCTGCCTGAATCCCACTTTTGCAAAGGGAGCGCATTTCTTTCTGATGGATTCAAAACAATACCTGGAATTAGAAATCGGTGGTTAATCATTTTAATTACCTAGGTTTCCTTTACTGCCAAGTTATATGGTGACTTAAAATAAAGCTTGATAATAATAACAAAAACAATAGAAAACAAAATAAACATTCACAAATGCTGCAGATAAAAGAAAATGCCTATGCTTATTTGTGCAGTGAAAGGTTTTTAAGAACAATCTTTATAATGATGACTAAGTGACTAAATTTATAATAATATTAGATGAAATAGTCAGATTGCAACTATTTCTTCGCACACGTAAACACAATATACACATGGAAAACATAAGAAACTGGTATAAACCCATTTTTTTACAAAATTGCAGTCCAACTAATTTGGATTTTAGAACAGAGCAATTGTGTAAATTTGAAGGCATGTTTAAAGAAAGACAGAAGCCAGTTATTTTATCTTCAAGTTTTAAAGTCTATAATAAATTGATCAATTTGCTATTTCAAAGATCGAAGGGCATATACCAATCATTAAGTTATCTATATGATCTGTATGGTTTTATCACTCTTAGCTATCTATTACTACTTTATTGAAATCATAAGGAGTGCCAATCCTGCTATGCCATTGGCAAACCCCCATATAAACAGAAGGCAGGCAACTTATGGTGAATATACCATCAAATCTTCATTTAAGGAACAGAAAAGTTGGAAACCCCTGGTGTGGATTCAAAATATTTGACTTGTTCATAGATGCATGCATTATTCTACCAGAGAAAAAATATCAAAAGTAGAAAACTATTATACTGTCGGGGTTTTTCATTCAAACTTTCAGATCTTTTTCTAGAAGAAAAATAAGCATGTCTTTCTTATGGTTTGTGGGATGCTGGCCCAAGAACTAAAAGACTGCAGACTATCTATAAAAATATCTTGACACACTGGTCCATTATTTAAGAAATCAAAATGTTGACAAAATAGCTTTATTAAAGATTCCAAAAGCTACAAAATACCTCAGGCAATTTAATGGAATTCTTTTTCACTTTGTCTACTACATTTTTAAAAAAGTGTAGGTCTCTCTCTCTCTCTATTAATTTTATTATTTTTTCTCTCTCTTTCCATATACAGTACATAAATAAATAAATCCCATTGACAACGGTTAAATAGATAATTCTCTAGTACAATAAATTATGTCCTATAATCATTCACAGTGATTTGCTGTAAATTTTTGCCACTTCAAAATGAATTTGACCTGGAGATACCTTGTTATTTTAAGGCTAGCTTCATGTGATGCCTTATAACCAATCATTGTAACTACATTTTATATCTGTCATTATGAGCTGTAATAATACTGTATTCAAATCTTTCTTGCTTAAACTGTATACTGATTTAGTGAATATAATATAGCTTTAAAGACTATCTATCCTATTTAAATGCTAATCATCTAGCAGAGGTTTTCTTCCCAGAAATCAGTATATCAGTTTTATTCCAAAACCTATTACAGAGTACAAATTTTAGATAGAAAAAGAATCCTCAAAAGTCATAAGCATCACCCTCCCCAGGTAGGCCAGACAGGAAATAGACCAGATGAGCTAATTGTACTTTATTGTAAGGCTACATTAACAGAATCTTGCAAGTCTGAAAGTACAAATCTCCCACAATTCTCTCTCTCTCTCTCTCTCTCTCTCTCTCTCTCTCTCTCTCTCTCTCTCTCTCTCTCTCTCTCTCTCTCTCTCTCTCTCTCTCTCTCTCTCTCTCTCCCTCCCACACACACACACTTTTATCTACTAGGCAGCATCTTTTTCTCTGTCTCTCAAGGTCATTCCCATGTACCATTACATTAGGAAATATGACACGTGAGAAGATTTTACTTGCAGTATAAGTTCAAATCACAGAATCAAAAAATACCATGCCCCATTAATATAGATACAAGTATATGCACGCACCTACTTACATATATTTAAAAGGGAGAAACCCTATCCAGTTAACATTAGAAGGGGTGAAATAGTTTAATAAGCTATAACTATAAATAAAAAATGCTACTGCCTTTGAAATACATGTGAATTGGTTATTAAATAAGAACACCTCAGTCTCCCTATCATGATTGGAATTTATCAAACAAAGGAGCAGGGGTATTAACTTTGATTGACAGTGCCTGTACAATGAGGGCACTTTAAAAGGATGTACAAAACAAACCCAACTTCTATAGTTGAGCAGACACATACTGTAGAAAAGCCTCATATGAAAGATTGGCATTTTGAGGATGATTTATCATGCTGCCAAATCTGGTCTGAGCACTTCAACTATTTGAAACATATTGAATAGAGAGCGGAAGACTGAGTTGACTGTCAACTGACAATTTTTCCCCTAGGGTTCCAGGACTTAAAATACGGCACAGGGTCAAGTTATGCCTAGAGCTACCTCTCTCTTAAGACAGCTATCTATCCCATCAGATCAAATAGGGTAGGCAAGCTCCTAGCACCTACCTTTAAACATTACAATCGTGTGCTTTTTCTGCCCTATAGACCACCCTTCCCCTAAACATTTAGCAGACCTCTACTCTCCTAGCCTCCTGAAAAACATTAAGACTTGGCTTTTATTCCAAGCACTGGGATAGAATGAAGTGAAGGAGAAGATTTAATGAAGGAAGTTTAACTTTGGTGCCAACCGTTTAATGTTTATGGTTTTAACATATAAATGTATCATTTCAGTTTATTATTGCTATTCTTTGACTTGTTGATTGGGAGCTTCCCAGAATTTTATATAAGATGGACAGATATAAAATATATAAAATAAAATAAATAAAATAAAGATGCAAGGAAAAATATTGTTGAATTAATTTCTTTCAAACATTGGAGAATGGAGTCAAAATCCTCCTTTATGTTGATAAAGGCAAAAAAAAGAGCCACACCCACCCAGCTACGTCCACAGAACTAGTAGTAAAATAATTTGAATCCCACCACTGTCTAAATTACATGTCCCTTCTGCTAGATGGATTTTATTGCAGAAGGATGGCCTCCTGTACCATATAGTGCTTTTTAAAGTTGTTCAGATTCACTTGAGTTGAAATCTTACTGTACAACTGAAATTATTTCACAGATAATCCAACAAATACCTACAATAATCCTCACAGCAGCCCTGTGTACATTTGTGAACTTTCTTTTTCCAGAAAACAATTGTGACACAACTTTATTAAAGCTTCTGTATATCATTAACTTTTCTTTATATGTCTGGCTTAAACTGTACATGATTTAAACAAACAAACAAAAAACCAGTAGAAAAATGTGAGATAGACAGCATCACTGCCAGATGGATTCGTAACTGTTTGACAAATCACACTCAACTTGTAATCCTTAATGGAGCTACATCTACATGGAAGAAAGGAAGTAGTGGAATGCCATAAGATTCTGTTTTAGGCCCAGTATACATTAATATCTTCATAAACATAGAAGGAAAATTCATCATATCTGCAGATGAACCCTAAACTAGTAGGAATAGCCAATGCCCCAGAAGTTAGGCTCAAAATACAAACATATCTTGATAGAATTGAACAATGGGCCCTATCTAACAAAATGAAATTCAAAAGTAGAAAAAAGTAAGGTTTTACACTTAGGCAAGAAAAGGTGGAACTTGGCTCAAGGTCAGTGATGGCGAACCTTTTCAGCACTCAGTGCCAAAATGGTCATGTGGAAACATTGTGTGCGCACGCTCCAGAAAAATCAAACTTCTGGGTTCTAGCATGCACACCCAACCATCAGCTGGCCAGCATGCATGCGCACACTAGTTTTCAGCACTGCCATGTGTGCGAAGGAGATCATCATATGCTCATGCATGCCAGAATCCCGGAAGAGAAACAGACAAGGCCACACGTGCTGGGTGACAAAGCTTCGCGTGCCACTTTGGGCATGTGCGCCATAGGTTCGCCATCATGGGACTAAGTTGGCTCAACAGCAGTAACTGCAAGAGGGAACTTGGAGTCCTAATGGATAATCACTTAAATGTAAGCCAGCAATGTGCTGCAGCTGTGAAAAAAAGCCAACACAATCCTAAACTGTATTAACAGGTGGATGAAATCAAGATCATGAGAAGTGATACTACAGGCTTTATAATGCCTTGGAATATTGCATCCAATTTTGGTCACTACAAAATAAAACTCTGGAAAGAGTGCAGGAAAGAACAACAAAGATGATTAGGTGATGGGGGCTGAAGGCTAAAACATATGAAGAATGTTTGCAGGAATTGGGTATGTCTAGTCTAGTGAAAAGAAGAAGTAGGGGTTGCATGATTAGCAGTGAAATTTAATATATAGGTACTACTGTTAAATGCAGGTTTACATTCAGAACTAGCTTTGTACATGGAAATGAATATAACAACCTAGATTTTTTTTTAGTCCTTATTAGACAGACGGTCTATAGAAGTAGAAAACATCATTTACAATTTTCTAATCATTACTTTTGTCATTTATTTTAACATTTTCCATATGTCTCATTCTAGAAAAGAACTGTACTGGTATTACTTAATTTCTCTCTAAGATGTGTACTAAATTCTCTTCAGAGATAAACCACTAGAAACTCTTGTAACTAGGCAAAACATGCAAAGACACATTTGCAAATGTGGGAATAGGCAAAGCCCAGCTGAAAATTCCATTTTCAATATAAATTGGCTTAATTTTCAGTAGATCTGGTCCTAAAATAACTCAATATTAATTTAGACTACAAATTTGTATGTGGTTATTATTTTGACAAGATAACTACTGAAAAATATTCCATAAAGCCCATTACGTTTCAACTGTATGTTGCTTGAATGTTTGCTATTGTATTCATGGCAGTGAAGAGACGAACATTTGGTTTCCAGTTCATGTTCAGAATGATGAATTTATGCTCTGTCACATTAATTTCTGTATATCTATTTCCATCACGTACTTATTTTTATGGGCAGTTCAGATCTATGGTCAAATGTCCTTT
This sequence comes from Rhabdophis nuchalis, assembly GCA_039707465.1. Taxonomy (NCBI): domain Eukaryota; kingdom Metazoa; phylum Chordata; class Lepidosauria; order Squamata; family Natricidae; genus Rhabdophis; species Rhabdophis nuchalis. Next base: position 91,147,411 of record CM077648.1, on the reverse strand, counting down.
ATCTCCTAGGACATAAGATCTGATATGAAAATAAAATTATCTCTTTTGAATTCATCCTCTCAACAGTTTATTTCCCTATTAATAACTTCACACAGCTGAAGTACCGTGGTTTTTGTTGTTGTTTCTATGGCAACCATTTCTGAAAGCACAGAATGTGCCAAGCAAAGCTAATGTTCATCAGAACATTTTCATGCATTAAATTCCATTAGTCATTTGTGTATGCTGTAAATAAACAGTCTATTGCTAGCCTTCGGATGAGTACAAGATCCCTCAGATTCAGATATAAATATTCCTATCCACGAGTGACTGTAGAACCTCAAAGCCAAATATATAACAGTAAAAGCATTTTTATCTAACACAGTTTGAACCTACCATATCTTTCTGTGTAGTTATGTTTGAAGCTGGGATCAGGGAAAAACAGATTCAAGTTTCCATGCAACCATGGAATTCACTTGCTATTTCTCTCACTCGGTTGCAGCTGAGAGAATAACCTGAGAAGTGACTTCATGAAAGCTTCCCAGGGAAAAAAATGGGAGATACATGTAATGCAATAATAAATCATTTACTCCCAATTGTCTTGTTTACTACTGAATATGTGATTTAGTACAAACTATTTTCTATATACCTGTATTCCAGGGATTATTAGCAGGTGCCTTTGTACCTTTTGCCAATTCCTCTTCACAGACAGTAGCTGTAAATGTTGACTCCACAGCCGCTAGACAGGATTCATCCTCGCTAAAGGTGATCAAGTCCTTATACAAAAGAAAACTGGTAATTAGTCTAGCAAGAGTTAGAAAGCAGTTTGGAAGAGTGTACGAAGGAGATAATAATTTGCTACATTTAACCAAATGGACAGGAAATTAAAAACTGTACTACTGTATATATGAATCAATATTAGAGTTTCATATACAGATCTATTTCAGCTTTCCTACATGATACCTTATTTCGACATAAATATTCCTATCCATGAAAGATATTGTTTATTGAAAACATAAGTCCACAGATGTGCAATATATGTTTGGAACACAGTTTATTCGTTGATAAGTACCCTTCAAGCAACCTAAACGTAATTCTAACCCTAAATCTTCAGGCAAAAAGTGGCTTCCAAATGAAAAATAATTTGAAACAAAAAGCAGGTTTCTAAGTTTTTTCTTACATTTGGTTATTTCAGAAATGCAACAGCCTCTCCTCTGAAATTTGTCCTGACCCGATGGGAACCACAGATGGTGTTCAGCCGGTTCTGACCAGTTCTGGAGAACCGGTAGCAAAAAATTTGAATAGTTTGGAGAACTGGCAAGTACCACCTCTGGCTGGCCCCGCCCCCATCTATTTGCTGCCTCCTGATCGGCTGGGTCTTCTTTTGTTGCCCTTGCACAAGAGAATGGACCTGGAAAGCAGGTTAGTGGGGTGGGGAGGCAATTCTTTCCCTGCCACACCCACCAAGCCATGGCCACCAAGCCATGCCATGCCACATCCACCAAGCCATGCCCATAGAACTGATAGTAAAGACATTTGAATCCCACCACTGGTGGGAACCCATAATTATTCATATAAATTGAACATTTTCTAAATAAATATATTTTAGAGTAATTAAACTATAGATTTCCTGCTTGAGAATTCTTCTCTTAGATTGCCTCCCTTTCTAAATAAAATGTTTAATTTTGCCAACTCAGATTTAATATAAAAAATAAACATTGGCTATTTACAAATCCTAGTTTTTTATCCACTGATAGATGTATATTTTAAATGTTTTTAGAATATCCTTTACCTTGAATTCATTTTAAAATTCCTGCTTAAATACTGAACTGAACTGAACTACAGAGAAAAATAGTTCTAATGATTTCTTATCTAGATATCACAGCCAGTTGCCAGATCATCTCAGTTTCCCCAAGCATTTCATACTGTTGACAAGTAATCATTTTATCATCTACCATGTATAAAGTTTGATTTTTATGTCCTTGCTGCTCCTTCTCTCAAGAGTAAAGCTGACAGAATAAATCTTATATTAGTTTCCTGAAGCAATTGTAAGGAGTTGAAGTATTTGGGCAATAGTCGATTAGAATTAGATCAAACTAATTTCATTTCTATGAGCTGAAACTAAAGGTAGTCAATCTTGCAGCCTCAAACACTCTAACCTGCTCTCAGGTAATCCTGATCTCATCTACTATAGACCACCAGAATTTTATGAGACTCTACTGTGACACTATAATATGTCACAATGATTGCAGCCTGCCATACATTCAATAGAGTATTATTTGTATACTGGAGGCTTTTCAAACCCTCTTCCAGTGACCTTCTGGAGAAAGCACTCCATGAGATATAAAGAATTGCTACCTGAAGAAAAATCAATATCTCCTAAAGAAATACAAATACTTACTCCTTAAGTAAAGGGTATTTGTGTTTTAAAATACAGACTGAATTGAATCCATGTACATACGAATTTCTAGTATCTCAACCCTATCTGCAGCAATTTTTTGAGTAACTAGTTATGCAATCTTGCATATGAAAACTGAAATCAATAGAATTTAGCATGAAATGTTTTAGAACTGCTGGAATAAGAAGGAGCAGTAAGAAAGTTTTCATTTTATTTTTTATTAAATGTTATTTAATAAATTACACTTCGTGTTAAACAGATAAAACAATACTGAAATTCACCATTCAAAAAAGAGGACAGCACAACAAATCAAAAAATATATAATCTCTTTTTTCAAAGTAAATTTCCTTTTTCAAAGTAAGAAAACTTTCCTAACCAGTTCTCATCCTAATTTTCATAAAATTCCAACAGAATATGTTGTGTTCCAGGATAAAATATGTCTTCTAAATATTTTAAGCTTGTTATATTAATAGTAGTTCTAGCGGTTAATAAATTGTCCTCATGAGAAAGTTATATACAGGGCAGGACAGACAGAACATGATGAAACAGACTGACTCCCGATTGGCAAAGGAGATGAGGTGGCATACTCTCCCTGTATTTATTCAACCTATGTGCTGAATATATATTAAGGAAACATGGTTTTATATTCTGAGAAGAAACTAAAAACCTGTCCTATGCTAATTACACTACTCTGGTAGTTTAAAATGCAATGTATCTGCAAATTCTAGTAAAAATAGTTAAGGAGCAAAGTGCAAAAATAGAACTAAAATTAAATATAAGGAAGACCAAACTAATACCAACAGGTAAAACAACAACCCTTAACACTGGTATTGAAGATACTAAAGGCATAAATGATCAGGCTCATATCATCCTACTATTCACATCTTATCTGAAGACCCAACTCTCTGGAAAAGGATCTAATGCTGGGAAAGGTGGAAGGAAATAAAAGAAGCCAGCCAAAAATATGCTTTGAAGGGTGTACAATTGGGAGACTTGAAAGATTAGATTAGGAATAGAATGTCATGGAGAAAATCTGTGTGATTGTTGAGAGTCAAAAATTGCTATATGACACATAATCAAATCAAATCAAATCAAGAGCTATTATTTCTCATTACTAATAATTGAAAAGCACACAATGCACTTCACAACTCTCAAGAAAAAAAATCTTAAATGCTCCCCATTTCTGTATTTTTATCCTCTCTATTGTAACCTAACTTCAACTAGTACAGACCAGCTGCACTACGATTTTCATCAAATCTGAAGATTATGATTATGTTCATTTTTTCTTAAGAAATACTTTATGTATAAAGAAGTAAAACAAGATTAGATGTATAAGAAATCTATCACAAAATTAATGTACACATGGTGTTATATGCCCCCAAAACATACACTTTAGCCATTTGGAAATCTGTTACAAAGATACATACATACATTCATGCATGCATGCATAGGTATGTGTATATGTGTGTATGCATTTTAACATGTACATGAAAAATAAATGGAACATTGATTTGCTTTTGTAGTCAAAAATGGTATTTATTGTCAATCACTTATAAGTGTGTTACATTTAACATTACCTATGTTTCATAAAAAAAACTCATATCCTCAAATGTTGCACAACTGAGATATTTAAAATTCTCTTTACTCTTTGTAAGGAAAATCAGAAGTTACAAAAGTTGGTATGAAGACCACAGCGCAAACTGTTTAACAAACTGTTTCAAACAGTGCTTGAAACAGTTTTCTGAAGTAGAAAAACAACAGGTGTTAAAAGCAGCACTCAGTCTGGTACAGAAAACACTTTAACCACACATATAGCTATGGGGAAATTGAATTCAGCTCTTTGTAAACCACAGCTTTTGAAGCAATCCTAGAGGCATAAATAAAGAGAAGGGGGAGAAACAGATACCTTGGGACCTGCAACATAGGAGGCCTGCTACAAAGCAGCTTCCTTGCCATCTGCCCCTACACGTTCAACAAATCTGATTGCACAGGTAGGAACAGAGATCTGGGCTATAAACATCTAGACGATTACTCTGTAATGGCAAAGAGAATCTCCTATACCAGTGATGGCTAACCTTTTTTGGCTCGCGTGCCAAAAGCGGGGGGAGCGCAGGGGGGTCATGCGTATGCGTGCCACACCCATAATGCTATGTGCATGACTCCCTGCTTTTGGTGTGCTTTTTTTGCCCTCCCCAGGCCCCAGAGACTTTCTAGGAGCCTGGGGAGAGTGAAAACAGCCTCCCCCCCAAAAAAACTCCATAGGCTTCAGGAGCTTCCCTAAAGCCTCCAGAGGGCAAAAAACGGCCTCAAAAGAAGGCCTAAATTAGCTGGCCAGCGCACACATGTGCACTGGAGCTGATAGGGCAATGCCTCGCATGCCCTAAGAAATGGTTCCGCGTGGCACCTGTGCCATAGGTTCACTATCACTGTCCTATACTTTTTTGCAGCCATCATACTGATTTTTGCAACTCAGGCAGGGTAGTCTAAGCGTAGATCGCCAATAGGAATTTGTAAGAAGAATATAAAAGGAAACAAGGGGAAGAGATGGGGGGAGAAGGAAGGGAGATGTTGTCGTCACTACTGTTCTATATACTCCCCTGTTTTGCTCTCAAACTAGTCATTTCCTCAGCAGCAATACCATACACTGGAAGCAGAGCCCTCGGGGGCATATCCTATCAGGAAAGCTCTTTAACTCTTTGCTGCCATGTAGTAATAACCTATATTTTAGTGCATTCTTTTGGGGAGATATTTCTGAGAAGAGAAACTGTGGGTGTTGTATGCACAGATAGTTGTACTTTGAATGGGAGAGTGAGAGGAAGCTTTCCCCTCCCCAGAGGTATTAATATAGGAGGAAGGAAGAGAGACTGCTGGTGACTGAGGCAGTGAAAGGACATCTTGATAGGCCTAGTCTTCTGCTGCTGCAGCATGAAAGAAGTGGCCAAGTAATCCTCCTTTTCCACCTTTCTCTTACCTTAAAAACCATAGCCTTAGTTAGGGGAGTGAGGGCTGCTGAGTGATTTGCCATGGAATGCAAAGAGATGTATCACCTACAGAGCAATGCAAAATAATTTTGGTTTGTCTTTAGTGCATATTAATCAAGTTCACCCATCTCAAAATCAACAGTTTGTCGTTAGGGAATTTAAACTCAATGAAATACCTGAATTTATAAAGTGGATTATCAAACTGGAGAATCCACACTTTTTGCTTTAAAACTAAACTAGAAGAAGTCAATATCAGTTTTTATGTAATAATTCCAGCTTGACATATGGATGCTGGTATAAAGTTAAAGTGATAAAGTTATATTTTTAACCACTGTAATGTGTTAAAAACCAAAGGTCTCAACAAATACAACAGGTTTTCAATCCAACTATCAATTGCTTTGGTTCTTATAATTTGTCTCACATGTAACCTAAATCTGCATAACCAACCTGTCTTTCCCTCCATCTTGGTTTTTGAAAAATAAAACTGAGTATTATATGCAACTTAAATTCCAGAAACTGCATTTTAATGAACCCATAGCAATGATAATTGAGATGCTAGGACAGAAGAAGCTAATAGGAAAAGAAGCCCAAGACAAATGGGAATTTCTTAAAGGAGACATTAAAAGCACAATGGCAAACCTCAGTGAGGATGACAGGAGCATAAGCTAACCCATCTGAACAAAAAGTTTTGAAAATAGAAAAGGACACACTGATTTAAGACTTGGAAGTAGAACTAGAAATGTCAATGTTCTATTTTCAAATTACAGTTTAAATGCTATCTGATAAAAACACATGGGTTAATAAAAGACTAACATTTGGGAAAGATTAGTGTTAAAAGTTAGGATGGACTGACTATCTCAGAGCTGAAAACACAGATACGGGTAATAACAGCCTACCTAAATAAGCAAAAGTAGAAAGTACTTTTTTGGAGAAAAAGTACTTCTCTTTGGGCAGAACAACTGAGAATTGCCATTTCATTGAAGTAGACATGCCTGTTGCTTTAAGCTTTATTTTCAAGTATATAAATTTACTATTGTAAAATCACAGTAAACCTCCAATGTGCTTTTCTTCAAACGAAACATAGGATTGGGTAGTATTGACCTAAAAATTTCTTATTATTCATGAAAGTGGAATATTTGCAACATTAGGAGATTCATATCTTCATTTACCACCAGAGGCCAAGTAGCTATTTTTTATGAGTTGCAGTAGGAATTATCAGGATCTAAGAAAGATATATGCAAATCTTCCTACCTACTCGCCTCAGATGGAACAGAGTGTATTTCTTTTTTTAAACTTTTGTTTTTTCATTCAAAATATTTCAGAGAGGATTTCAGTTCAAAATACCATTTAATGATTTGTTCCCTCCGTAATATTCTATGTGCTGCTAATGGTAGATGCCCCTTTGCTTGATTTTTTTTTTTTAATATGGTGGCTGGATAGACATTTCTTAGGAATGCTGTAGTAGTGGCTTATTGCACTGGGCAGGGGCTTGAAGAGCTTCCAAAGTCCTTTCCAACCCTTTTGCATTCTGTGATTCTTGACAGAGGATAGGTTAGAAGTACGGAGGTAGCCAGGAACTGCAGAGATGGTATCAGAAATGCTAATGCTCACAGAGATAAGAGGTTTGTGATGAATGCTAAGAATATTATATGCTCAAATTAAATGGAAGAGAAATGAATTATTAGCTGCTCAGTGAAGATGACAAAATGTTAAAAGATAATGAAAGTTGGAAGGGCTTATCTCTTATTTTGGCTCAATCTTTTTCATCAATAGGGCGTGTGATCCATATGTAATCATAAAAATACACAAAGGGATAAGACTAAAACTTCTGATTTGTAGAGTCAAGGAATTCCTACTGTTTTTGTTTTGAATATGTGCCCTTTCATGCACAAGGCTGGCAATGCTTCGATCACAGGTATATTTTTGAATTATAATGTGGGATTTCCAATAGTCCTTTGTATAATATAGCCTTTATTGTCATTCTACAAAATAAATATAATGAAATTGGTTTTAGCTTCACTGGTGCAATCCATGACAGCAAATACAAACAACACAAATAGTATAAGGAATAATCCCAATGCAAGTAATTAGGGGAAAAGAAACAAGAAAAAGAAAGAAAAAGAAAAAACTATAGGTTTCCGTGTATGTGTGGAGGATTGTGGTTATGTTTAAGTCTGAGAGCCCAAGGATAGAAACTATTTTTAAACCTATTTGTTCGGCTTGCTATGCTTTGATGTCTTCTGCCCGATGGTAGAAGTGTGAAGAAACACTGACCAGGTTGTCAATCATCTCTGAGTATCTTCCTTACTCTGCTAAAGCAGCGAGGCCTGGCAATGCCATCCAGTGGTGTTAGAAGGCAACAAATGGTTACTTGTGCCAAATTGATCACTCTCTGTAGTGCCTTCCTGTCTGCAGCAGTTAAACCAGTGTACCATACTATAATGCAATATGTGAGGCCACTTTCTATTGTGGACCAATAGAAAGAGATCATCAGCCGTTGTTCCACCTGATTTTTTCACAAGACTCTAAGGAAATGAAGTCTCTGTTGGGCCTTGCCAATCACCAGGGATGTGTTGTTTTTCCAGGTTCGATCTTGACTAATAAGCACTCCCAAGAATTTAAAAATGGAAACCCTCCCCACACAGCCCCCCTAAATATATAGTGGAGCAGGTTCCTCTCTGTGCTTCCGGAAATCTAGCACCATCTTCTTTGTCTTACTAGTATTTAGATGTAAGTTGTTTTTTAAGCACCATGCGGATACCTTCTGGACTTCTTCCCTGTATGCTGATTCGTCCCCTCCAGTTATGAGACCCAGCACTGTTGTGTCATCTACAAACTTTATTATGATGTTGGATGGATCAGAGGATATGCAGTCATGTATATACAGAAAGTATAGTTAGGGGCTGAGCACACAGCCCTGAGGGAGCCTGTCCTGAGCTTCAGCTTGGAAGATATGAAGGACCCAGTCCTTACTGTTTGTGGATGATCAATCAGGAAGTCTTTGATCCAGTCACAAGTGAGAGGAGGGAAATTCAGGCCAGTCAGCTTTTCAACAAGAATGCCTGGTAAGATGGTGTTAAAGGCCGAACTATAGTCTATAAAAAGCATTCTGACATAATTCCCAGATTTCTCAAGCTGGCTCAGTGCAATATGTAGAGCAGTGGTGATGGCATCCCCTGTTGACCTGTTGCTTCTATAAGCAAACTGGCATTGATTGAAATTTGGTGGAAGACAGGACCTGAGGTGTTGTTAAGACCAGTCTATCAAAGCACTTCATCACTATAGACATCAGAGCAATGGATCTATAGTCATTCAAGCTGTTTGTGGCTGCTTTCTTTGGAACTAGGATAATTGTGGCTGCTTTAAAGCATGATGGGACTCTAGCCTATTGCAGGGAGATGTTAAAAATCCTTGTCAGGACCCCTGTTAATTGGTCAGCACAGGTTTTTACCACTTTCCCCAGCACCGCATCTGGACCTGCAGCTTTGTTGGGATTTACAGCCTTCAGCACAGCTCCCACTTGATGTTCATCCAGGGTGAGTGGCTGGAGGTTAGACGACCTTTGGGCTACAGCCACAGAGACCTGTCTTTTGACCTCAAAGCGGGCAAAGAAGCTATTTAGCTCCTCCACCAGCAAGGCATTAGCATTGGCTAATGCAATTTTGTGCACTGGATTTAATTTCAGATATTGAGTCAGCTACATATCTAGAGAAAATGTACCAAAAACAGATTTGTTACATTCCCACTGTGACTCTGGAGTGGGCAGGAATTGAGTAATTCTTCACTGGGTACTTCTGCCTTGTCCTGCAAGAGTTTTACGGAGTAAAAGATATGGTGAATGTCTTTAAATTTAAACAAAAAATCAAAAAAACATACACCTGAATTTAGACAGAGGAAAATATATCTGATATTCCAAAGCACATGGAAGCAAATTAGAAAAGCAATTTCCATCTCATTGTTTTTGTATCATGATCGTAAAACAAAGCCAGCCTAAAACTTCAATAATTTCTTAATGAAATAGTTTGCATATAGATAAGTAATTGAATAGACCTTTAGCAGGATAAAGAATACATAATTTGCCTAAACTCTCATTATATCATTCCCTAATTTTCTCATTGCAGTTTCTATTGTGCTTTGAATTTTTCCCAGAAAAAAGAAAAGATCAGTACAAGCTTAGAAAAATATTACAGAAAAGAAGAAAGGATAGCTATACTGTGACTATACTTGATGATATATTTATTAAAAGAATTTTTTTTACCCGTGAAACAAATATTTTAGTTGCCATAGCATAATAAGCAGATATTTATGAAGGACATGACTGGAATTATATGAACATACAGAGATCTAAGCCAATTTCATTAAGATGCTGATGAAAGTTTTTCTGCTTACATCCAGTTACAGTACCTTGGAGCATTCATCCTTTTCAACCTTGCTAAGTGTATCCATATTAAAGTAATAATGATCAGGATAACTGAGAGGTTAATGACATTCACTTTGTTTACTGCAGATCTGGTTATAATTATTAATGCCTTTGCAATCTGCATATTAGACTAAATGTGTTATGCAAAATAATCAGACGCAAAAGGAGGGGTTAAACAGAGAAAGGAAGCCTGAAAGAAATCAGATGCATTCTCACCAATTCTCCTTTTTTGGATTCATCACTCACTACTGACTCTGGCCCCACCACAACTACTACATAGTCAAGAGTTTTCCCCTCAGCAAATCTCAGGACTTTTTCACATAAAAAGATCAGAAACCTTTACAGGAGCCTTCTGCAACATGTTGTCACAAACTACCCTAATCTCTGTCCAACAAATTACAATTGCATAAGTAATTATGGAATTTTCTAGAGTCACCCCAAATTATTGCACCAAAATGATCAATTTAGTTCAGTCATGATGCAATGAAGATGCTATAAGCTCCTTGTGCACAAATGATATTACAGAAACCACTACAGCGGTGGTTAATCTGAAGATTTGCCAATTCCCAAAAAGTTTTTGTTAGTCTTGTATAATTTTTTTTAAAGAATTGAGCACTCAAGTGGAAAACTTTTACATAGTGTATTCACCTACAATAAGTAAGCCTGTATACTGGATCACCAAGAAAGATAACAAGTAGCTCATACGATGGCAGCTATTGGGTTAAATCCTTATTTATAGAACAAGAAATGAATCCACCATCTCAAGTATTATGAGACGATACAATATCTGAGTAAATGTTGACATTAATGACAATTAAAGTGATGCTTAATTAGTCAACAACAGTGACTAGAAACCATGAGGCACTCACATAAGTGATAAATATGATTAACTATGAAAAGTGAAAGAGGAAATGAGAAAATATTGCACAGGATTGAAATCAATATTATATTAATTAAAACACAATTAATTTAAATAGCTTGTCTCAACATTGGTAGCATTAGCAAATTTTGCTAATGCTAATTTCTGTAACTATAAAGATCAGCTGCTTTTTGGTTTTCTACTGATGTGTTATTGTTTTTTGTTAAAATTGTACATAACTACACAACTTATATGAAATCTCCATGTATTCTCATAAAGAGTAACCTCTGTAGTCGGACTGGAGCAAATATTACCAATCTTGATACAAAGAGACATTTCACAGGAGTACAGTGGTACTGTAGAATACCTTTCCATTTTAAGCCTCTTCCCAAAGCAGCAACACCATTCAACAAGAAATTGTTGAGAAGTAGAACCGAGACAGACCATTCATCTGTCCAACTCAGCATCAATACTGATTTGTGGTAATAACGTGTTTGTTTATAGCAGCTTCTCATGGTTTTGGACATAATGTTTGTTTCCTCCCCATGGCAATTTTGTTTTGTTTTTAACCATTTAGTTGTGTCCAACTCTTTGCTACTTTATAGGCAAGTGCTCACCATGCTACTCTGTCAAGCACAGCTTCCTTCAATTCTTATATGTTCAACTTTGCATCAGATTTAATGTTATCAAGCCAGCATCTTCTTTGCTTGCCTCTTCTTTATCCACTAACCATTCCTAACATCATTGCCTTCTCCAATAAATTTGCATGCATAACATGGCCAAGTTGAATCAGACATAGTCTCCAGTGATGTCTGGTTTTATACGATTTAACACCCTTCTATTAGTTATTCTGGCTGACCATGGTATACGCAGTAATTTACGCCAGCATTATAGTTCAAAGGCATCAACCCATGGCAATACCAGGGTTTAAGTTTTGGAGAAAAGGTTTACATAAAAATGTGAAGATTAAGGATAAGACTTGGCTACTGAAAATATGCAAAGGCCTGACTCCATTGGAAGCCCTAGAGATTACTAAGGCACTGGCTACCAGGCTAAGCACAAAAATGGAGCAGTACTGGAAACATATGGAAGAAAGAGAAGACATATAACCACCAGTGCAAAGTGGCTGCAGGACCTGAGAGCAGACCACACCAATCTACCAGAATGGGAATCAGTCACAATCACAGTAGCAGATATCCAACAGAGGGTCAAGAACATGAAAAGCTGGACAGCATCTAGCCCAGACATGATCCACACCTATTGGAAGATACCGATGTGAAGAAACAAAAACTCCTCATAATGTATGGAGGTTACTATCCCAAGTCCAACACATAGAAACTATAGACCAACTGGAAAGAGGGAGGATGGGATCAGGTGAGTTTAAAAGCCACTGTCCTGGACAAAACCCAGAGCCTTCAAGAGTATGTCAATAATATGGCACCCAAAGATGAACTGCTGAGAGAATATCTGAGACGCTGGCAGACATGGGAGGAAGATCAAACAGGGAAAACGCCATGGCAAGATAAGATGTTGCTTGTGATAAAACATTGACAGATAGCTGAGGTAGCAGACATTGGAAAATTCTACTATTGGGTGGAAAGAGATGGACTAAAAACCAGCACCAAAGCACTGATCATAGTAGTACAACAATAGGCACTAAGAACCAGAACTGTAGAAGCAAGAGTATTAGATAGGACCCAAGGTACAGACTATGCAGAGAGAGACAGTCCAACAGACAGTGGCAGGGTGTCAGAACAGGCAGGAACAGCATACATTCAATGGCACAACAACTAGCTGGAATTATATGTATAGCAACATCTGCAGAGTGTAAGTTAGTACAGATGGGAGATTCCACAGAAGATTGTGAAAAACAGGGCTAAGTTCCTATGGGAATCCAAATCCACACAGAAGGCCAGACATCATGATAGTGCTAGTGACAGCAACACCAGGAAGAAGAAATATGAGAAGCTGGAGAAGTACTGGAATCTGAAGGAGAAACTTGAGAGGATATGGAAACTAAAGGCCAAAGTTATCCCAGTGATGGTATGTGGTATGCAGTAAAGAGATCATGATAGACACAGGATATACATTTCCACTATGTGCTAATCTATTCCATTTAATAAATCAGTCAGAAAATTGTACTTATTTCATTTCACTAATTCATAGGCTTAGTGCCCATCTGATAACTCTATAAATTGGAGCAAATCCACTGGGTCTAAAGTATAGTGGATCAGATTTCAGGCAATATTCCGATTCTTTTGTTTAATTCAATCTAACAATTCCTAGGAAGCTGCTCAAAGGATAAATCCAATATTTTTATGCAAATGAATGTTGACAGATGCTCCAGCATTTATTTGAGCATTTAATGATGAAAGTGAATTTAATTCATAAACTGAATTGTATTGTTGACCTTTTTTATTTGCAGGATTTCTAATAGTGGTATCCCTCAAGATTTTCACTGTTTAAACTACAGTTAGCTGTTGGGAAAAGTTAACATTATGCCACATTTTCAGTTTTGTCACTGGACTCTTCATGCCAGAGAAGCCATTTAGAAATTGGAATGTTAATTCATATTGTCTGGACTTGTCCTACAAGTATCACAGTGAATACATAGTATATAAGTACTATGGTAAGGAAATCCATAGGATAGTTATTATGGCTTTAATTGATCAAGGTTAATTGAAGATGTATAAATTATGCTTAGTTATGTCTCCAACATTTGAAATCTATTAAGACATCAATAGGGGATTTTCCATTCATTGGGGATGACTAAAATAATTATTATACAACATAGGAAGAACGTATTAACACTTGAATGGCTGCAGAATAGAACAAAATAGAATAGAAACTTTATTGATTTAATCATCTGACTATATCAAAAGTATAAAACTGATATAAGTATATAAGTAAATATAAAGAAAACAGTATATATTCATAATAAATTGTTACTCTTACAGTTAATCCCAATTTGATCTATATTGTCTGCCCTCTTCAAAATGGCCTTTGATATAGAGAGTGCAGTCTTACTAGTGATATGCAGATTCATTCCCCACAAAACGTATGACAAATTCTCCTGGGTGTCCCAATTTTTTTAGGTTTTAAATAAGAAAGGTAAACAGACCTTTTTGCAAAATACAATTTGCAATCAAGGAGGCTACGTGCAATGTGTTCAACTGCTAGTGTACCACAATTATGCAATCTTTCTTCAAATGGAACTCCATGAAACCTCCTATATCTCACCGTAGAATCTAGCTGTTCAAAACAAGCTCTAGAAAAAGCTCTTCTAAAGAGTTGAGCCATGTAAGTTGTTAAATACTTTTTTTTAACCAGGGAGCCTATTTGTGTTCAACCAACCATTTCTTCTTAAGCAGATACATTAATGATCCTTTGTTGTTTGAAACATCTGTTGGCCTTCAGATCTGACTAAATTGGATGGAAAAAATCCAATTTATTTATTTGTAAATAAATGTACAAATAAAAAGTAAATTTATTTGTAAAAAAATTATTCATTTCAGTACCCATTTCCTGTGTTCATGTCCATGTTTATACTTATACCTGCTTTCTCATACATGCTTGACAAACTAAACAAACAAACAAACAAATAAAATCCATATTATGACATTTGAAAGTTGGTCAGCCCAAGCATGAGGAGAATGTTATGCAACTGCTATATAGAATGAAGCCTGGGTAATCTATCTGGACCCATAAATAAGATCTTCATCCAACTAACTTATTTAATAACTGGATGGCTTGGTATACAGAATATAATCAACTTTGCCATTACTGCTGGAGTTGGTATAGACTTATTCACGCATCCCCAAACTGCATTTCAACAAAGTGGACTATATCTGTTCCAATAAAAAGGCACTTGTATATCTCTACAATTCGGCATGATATATGTAATCACTATTTTGCTGTTATTTCGCCTTTGATTCGAATTAGAGAACCTGGGTAACTATGGTTAGTCAGTTGTCTTACAGTGTTGAGATATGCTGGAGCCCTTTAAAAACTTCTCTTAAAATAAGAGAGCCAGGAAACATTTTCTAAGTATAGATAGATCTTAACATGATCAATATGTTCCTTGTCCAGGCTGTGATATACTTAGTCCACTTCTTCTCAAAACCTTGGCCTTGACCTTATTGATGTTCAGGTAGTTGAGTGCACAGTATGAACTAACTCTGTACAGCAGTCACCCCTACCTGGGTCTATGACATCAATTATGTAGAATTACATTGCATCATTCAGCAAAAGTAAAATGTTTTTACATGTTCATTTTTCTGTCTGTCTATCTCTCTGTCTATCCCTCTGTCTATCTAGGACTTTTGCATATCGTTAATTAAACAAAATGAGAGCTAGTATACATCCTTATCTTATTGTTGCTGTGGATTTCTGATAAAATTGATACCTAAATAGAGAACTTTTTCCAACAAAAGGCCAAAGAACATTTAAGCAATGTGATTAATTTGTTTGGATTGCTCAGCCTCTTTGTTTTGTTGTTTGTTTTGAAAAATGTTGTGCCATATTATTTTATTAATTCTATTTATGTAGGTAATCTTCTTTATTTAATTAGTCTGACATAATACAAACTTTTTTTTTTTTAAAATGACTTAATCTGGGATGCATGCACTTGTTCATTCAACGGGAGACAGTAAGTTATTGTTGGATGATTTGTTCAGAACAATTGTTTGAGCAATTACAGAAAGGTCCAACATTTAATTTTGAACAATGACTACTAGATATCTCTAAACAGCTATTAACGAGGCATAAGAGTAATTACAGATTACAATTTTTATTTCTAAGATCTACTACTTGGAGACCGAGAGACCATCTACTACTCATGTAACTGCTGCTAGCAAATTAGCTTTCATGAAATTTTATTCAATCATTCTTGAGTTAACAGAACATTAATATCTGCTGCTTCCATTGCTGGTCCTTTCTCCACTTCCCAGCCATTATCTGCCCTTAAGATGATATTAGAATAAAGAGGAAAATACTATTTTAATATTAATAGAGATAAGGACAACTTCAGTCTGTCTGTCATGGACGAGGGAGAAGATGAAGAAAAGAATGCCAGAATGTCTACAGTTACAATTTATTTTTAAGATATCTGGTTTAAAGAGTACTTCAAGCAGATACCCATACAAATCCCTGGGCACAAGAATTATGAAAATTTCAAGGATTCTTTATCATATTGAAGAACTCCATAATATTATTATTACCTCTGATGACTTCTTTGCAATGATATTCAGTACTGTTGCTTCTTGGGCTAGTTCTGCTTTGCCTGTCTGCTGGTTTTGCTCTGCTGCAGGTAATGCCTTAGGCAGCAAACCTGCCAAAGAAACAAACATATTGCAAGTGTGTGTCAGAGAGAGTGTGTAAAAAGAAAAAACCTCTCCAAAGTTAGTTGCTGTTCTAGTATTTCCAACAGTAGATAAGCTAATTCACATGTCGAGACAGAATTGAAATTTCCATAGAACTCTGCTGAACTTTACCATTAAGTCTGCTTATGATCTCTTTGTTCTTAATATAAAGAACAAAGTTATAGTTTATGGTGTGAGAAATATATGGGGAAAATCAGAAAATTAGGCCCAGTATCATCCCTGTCACTAAATTTCCATTTTTTAATATAATTTTTATTGAAAGTTTTGACAATAATAATAACTAATACAAACTAAAATAGAACCAAAAAAAAAAAAAGAATGAAAAGGGGAGGAAAGAAAAAGCTAAAATGCAGAAATGAAAAGTAGAAGAAAAATAGAAAGAAGACATATATAGATAAAGAAAGATATAAAATGTGACTTCCAATCTTAACAGCAGTTATATGTACAATTACATTTTAACCTCTCTCTCATTATACCTTTACTCTCTTTTTTTCTATATTATATTCTGTCAAATCTTCAGAACCATAAATCATAAGTTCATTTTTTCTCTTATACAAAAAGTCCATGAGGACTTTTCAATCATCAATAATATAAACATTGTCTTTTCTTTAATCAAATAGGTCAATTCAGCCATTTCAACAAATTCTATCATCTTCCCAACCATTCCTCTATTGTATATTGTCAAATATTTCCATCTTGATGCATACAAATAATCTTGCTGCAGTTATCCTGTATAAAAGCTCTTTTCCATGGCTCTTTTCTAATTCTTTATCTATCTTTTCCAGTAGGCTAAAATTCTGATTTCAATTGAATGTTAACCTTTAAAATAATCTGAATCACTTTATATATTTGAGTCCAAAATTTTCTAGCACTGTACACATTCACCAAGCATGATAAAATGACCCTACTTGTTTACATTTTCAACATAAATTTGAAACACCTTTATAAATTCTGACTAATTTTTCTAGTGACGTATGCTAACAGTACATTATTTTCTAAACATTCTCCTTAAGATTAGAACATAATGTAAATTACAAAGATTTGTCACTAAATTTCCCAAACACTATTTAAACAGAGTAATATTACTGCAGCATGGCACATAAATATTTTACATCAAAGTTACTGAAAAGGACTTCAGAGAACTTCTGAAAGATAATATCCTGCAATGCTACAACCCTGAGGCAGACTTTTTTGTAATCAAGAATGGATGGAAATATGTAGCAATAAATAGACAAAAGCTACCGTCTCCTTTCAATACTAGTTGCTTTTTTCAACACTAAGCTGGCAGGAATAGTCAACACCCCAGAAGACAAGACAAGAAGGCAGAACAACTAAAAGTACAAGTATGTATTAGGCAAAACCTGGCTCAAAAACAGTAACTGGTGGAGTCCTAGTGAACAATCACTTAAATATGAACTAGCAGTGTGCAGCAGCAGCCAAAAAAGTTAACACAATCCTGGATTGTATAAACAGAGGCATAGAATCAAAATCATGTAAAGTATTAGTATCACTTTAAAAAGCTTTAGTAAGGCCACACCTGGAATATTGCATCCGGTTTTGGTCACCACATTAGAAAAAAGATGTTGAGACTTTGGAAAAAGTGCAAAGAAGAGCAACTAAGATAATTAAAGGCCTAGAAACTAAAACATATGAAGAACGGTTGCAGGAGTTGGGTTTGGCTAGTCTAGAGAAAAGGACTAGTGGGGACATGATAGCAGTATTTCCTAACTTACCAGCAATTTATGCAAACCTATATATTTTTTATTGGAAGAATCAGTATCTTATATACTCATGCCAATTGATTTAAAAAATCTATAATTCAGATTTAAGTGTTCATCTCCTACACTTGGCCAGTTCCTTCATTTGTTCAGGTTTCATTCACCTTAGTGATTTTCCAGACTGTACATTGGTTATCATTCCTCTGAAGCCACACCCACTTTACACAAGATCAAAATAAGGGAAAACATTGAAAAAATAGATGCCAAAGCTTTATTGTTGCTGTAAGGAAGAGCAGATACACTTAAAAGTGTTTTTCCATTAGATACCAACTATTAAATCATTTTAGCCATTTTATTCATCAGAAAAGAGAATACAAATGTAAGGAGAGTATTTCTGGATGAGACCAAAGGTCCATCTTAACATCCTGCTTTTTAAGCCAGAGGACTTTCAATTTAATGTGAAAACCTAGAATGCTTTTATATAGTTGTTTGGAAGGCTTAGCTAAGAGACACCTGGTTATGATAAAACTGAAGTTGCTGAAAGTTCAAATGCAAAAACATGCATAGCAAGGTAAATATTTACTGCTTACATTGGACATTTTCTGATGGAGGGAGTTCTGAAATGGGATCTGAGCCAAGTGGAGCTGGTACATAAGCTTTGTTAGAAGGCTTCTGGGGGAAAAGCATTGCATGTGAAATGCGCCGTCTAGTCCGGCGCGCAATTTCACGTTCATTACGCATCAGTTGTTCATCTTTTAAAATAGCAAGAACCTGCTTAGCCTTCTCCCTTACATGGAAACCTGTTGAAAAGGAAATATTAATAAATTTGTAAAGCTTACTAATGCCTTTTGGGATTACTATATTTCTTAGGACTTTATGGATTTGGAAAATGCTGGAATATAAAGATCATTATACCTAGGACAATTATCTTGTTTTTCAAATCATAATCACATCATATACCTGCATCTAATAAAAACTAGAGGGGGGGTGTCTAACAAACATTTGTTACACTAGCCCAAGGATTATACGATTCCTTAGCTGAAGTGTTATGAGAAACTGACATTTTCAGAAATAGGGAATGTCATGCAAATAGAGCTTGAAATGTTATTCTCTGATATTGTAAAGAATATGCTAGTGTCTCAAAGGTGCTTTTTCAAAAGGCAATTGGACTTTCTTAATTTTATTTTTCCTTGAAGACATTTGAAGATGTATGAAGAAGCTTAATTGGTTCTGACAAGATGATGGGGGGGGGCAGTGATTGGTTATGACCAATATGCCCCAGTACGGATGTACCGGTGCCTGCTGGGAGCACCAGGTAACGTTCTGGTATGGTGCTCCAGACGGCCCACCCACCCGCCCACGCTCCTTACCGGTATCTGAGCTGTTCGGGGCTTCCACGCATGTGCACAGATCATATGGTGGCTGCGCGACGCTCTGCTGAGCAGCTGGAGCGTCGCGGAAGCCTCACGGAGCATTGTGGGTGGTAAGTATGCATCTGTGCGCTGCGTGCATCTGCACACTTGCTGTGCACGTTCATGTGGTGGATGCCCAGCCCTGTTGCACTGTACCAGTTGCAATGGGATACGGAACCAACCACTGATGGTGTGGGGGATGGAATGCTTCATTCTGACAGGATTGGGAGGTGGAGAGAACATATTTCTTTGCAATCAACTGATCATTAGCACTCTCTCTGAGACCACTGAGGCCACTTGGAGGTTTATCTGTACCCACAAGGTCACCTCAATAAGAGTACAAATAGGTGTGGAATCTTCTTGGAACTGCCAAAAAGATTGTTTTGTAGATAGGAGATAGGTAGTGTCTTATCTTTCCTATCTGTTACATGGTAGTCTAAACATTATAGGTGATATTACATGGTATCATAAACACTGTAAAATGCACATACATCAATTACTGGATCTTCTTCTACTATAGTTTGTAACCCAACCTAAAGCAGAATATCATAGACTTGCATAATTAAAATTTTGTGATAAGAAATGAAGCTTCTTTTATTGAAATAGTTATTAAGTATCCTGACATAATTATTTATAGATCAGGTGTATATATAACAATCAGAAACTAAAGAGCTATTACATTTTGCAAGACAATGCAATAATTTATTTAAAAGACACAATGTCATTTATGTCAATAGGAAACAAAACAATAATACAGTGCATGGCTTTAGTTTTATACATAAACAAAGGAGTTGTTCTTTTGTTTTACAATATGGATTTTTCTCTCTCGTAAACTACATAAATAAAAATAATTGACATACCTAAATCATTAAAATTAAATTACTAAAAACTAAAATTAAGAATAACATGTTTGCTATATGATTCATAAATCTGACTGGTTTTGCTGTTAATTAAGAATTTATAGATTCTTTCTTTTAAGTTTACATGCTGCCTAATTAGTCTGTATGCCTTGTTGCCTGCCAAAAACAACCTTATCAACCCAATCAATGTCATATATGCAGTTTGTAAGGCGATGATGACAACAGCAAAAAAACTAAACCAGTCTTCACTATTTATAATCTCTTGAATGATGTATGAGATTTGGGGGTGCAAGTGGTGAGGAGAAAGATATAATATTGCACACAAAGACAGATCAGTGGGAAGAGAAAAGAGAAGGATCACAGCAGGACAATTATAGTTTTGCACAAATTTGAAAAGCCTGGTCATGATTGGTTTCACTTCTCCAAAGAACTTTTGCTTTTGCATTAAAAATATTTCAGCCTTAACTTCTTTATTAATGCTTTCAGTGAACTATCTTGTCTTACTAACAAGTACCAAATGATTTGACCTTCCTGCTATCCTGCTGTATATTCTCGACCATTTTCTCCAACACTATAATACAAAGACATTTTTCCCCCTCATTTAACCTTTCTGACTATCTGGGCGAGAGCAGAGCCTTAACAGTATGTACTTTTGTTAGCAGTATATCTATACTTTTAATATTTTGCCTAGACTTATCGTAAATTTTATCCCCAAGCAGAAATCTATGTTTTATATTGTAGTCAACATCTGTGTGGAGTTTTAAGTCAAGAAATATAAAATGTATAATTATTTCCACTACTTACCAGTTGGTATTTAGCTGACCCTAGCAGTTGACCTAATCTCAGGTGTTCGTTCTCACCATTAGGCATCAGACTTAGTTTACACTCTTACCTTTTACCTTCAAGGAATACCACTAGATGGTAACAAAAAGATAGAGAAAACATTTACCTTTTTACTGCCATCTAGTGGTTATCCAGGAGTTTGCAGTTCACATCTGGTATCCCTCCCCAATGCTAATGAAAAACGCATCCATTCAATTTTAATGGGTACTTTTAATCTTACCTTGATCTTTTCCTGCTTCATCTAGATGATGAAAATCTTTTAATATCTGAATGTTAAAGAAACCCTCTTGACAATGTTGTATGAGTTTCTTTGATCCATTCTTGATGAGATAGTCCAAGAGTGTAAGAGATTTGTACACGTGCCTCCAGTTCTTCCCATGGTCATTCATCCTATGCCAGATCATGTTCATAATCTCAGAAAGGAAAGTTGTGTTGTATGTAAGGTCACTTATCTCTAACATTAGAGAACTAGAAGGACCCCAAGGATCATTAGAAGTTGCTTCTCTGACTTTTACCTCAGCTTCAGAATAATTTTTCACAAGGTTTTTTACATGCCTTCTGAGTGCCATGAATGTAGCAAATTGTTGTTTGTGTTATTAAACAGATGGGAAACATTAAAGGATTTTTGCTATGATTGCTTCCGCTCTTTCCATTTTCCACTGCAGTAACCACTAGAATTCTGTAGGTAAAATAGCAGAAAATTGATGTCACCAATCAGAATCATACCATACAACAGGAGTCCCCAACACCTTGCAAGGTACTAGTCTGCGGCCTGTTGGGAATCAGGCTACACAAGCAGCAGGTGAGCATGTGAAGCACATGGAAACTAGGTTGCGCAGTGCGCATACAAAACCATTCCTCACACACACCACACACACATACACACACCGCTGCCCCTGCTGGTGCTGGTCCCTGGAACCAGAAAAGTTGAGGACTCCTGCCATACAAAATTTTCCAAGAAATTTAATATGAAATACTTATCTTTTTTTCCAACTATTAATCAGAAGTCCAATACAAAAGCTATAATTAAGCTAGTTGAACTGATGGAAAATAAAAATTGAATGAGTGCATGATACTGGTTTTTATTCTGTGTTTTAAGTATTAAATCCCCAGGTTACATATGAGCTAAAAATAGAATGTAAAATTATATTTAATCTTAAATTCCTGATATGAACCTATACTATGCATTTGGCTCATTTTATAATCCTACAAGTAAAAGGCTATGGGAAGGCACTGAAATGGTGCAAGATAAACACAAAGCTTTTGCTGTGTCCCAGCATAACAGATATAGCGCCCTTGCTGATCTTAATGGGGACACTAAAGTGGCAGGTCAAGGTAGTTGTAATAATGATGACTCAAATAAGCAGGGGATTGTGGTCCAAAATGAAGAATTTACTTCGGAAATGCAAAAGTGTGAATCAGGTATCACGCATCAGTCGCACAAGACGAGCAAGGTATCCAAAAAGAGAAGTCACCTTCTGGTTGGTGACTCAATCGTAAGGGATGTAAACTTAGGAAAGGATATGGAGGTTCTGAAAGATGTCAGGTGTCTGCCGGGTGCTACAGCCAGCAGAGACAAGAGGTGTATTCTTAAGATAGTCAAGAATGCAAGTAAGAACTGTGAAGTTGATGCTATTATAAACCTTGGCACAAATGATCTGTCCCAAAAAAATGTACTTTCTGTGCAGAATGATTTCCAGAGCTTGGGGTACGAACTTAGTAGTGCAGGTTGTAGGTTTATCTTCTCAGAGGTTATACCAGTATATAAGGAACAAAAAGGGAAGGGCTAGCGCATAGCAGAGTTTAATGTGTGGCTAAGGGACTGAGTTACTTGGCATTAAATTCATAGATTTTCTGGATAAACATTTAAATTGAACAGTGGGGACAGAGAATTAATAGATACAGAACATTTCTGTCCCCAGCAAACTAAAATTCATAGGATTATCAGTGCATGTAACATAGATGTTTGTGCGGGTAAGATCATCACCACTGCTGTCAAGCAAAACCAAACATTTAACAGTGAGTGCCATACCATGTGCACGAGCCATACAAGTGGCAAAGAAATAGGGGCAGTCAGGCATAACACAGGTTATGTAGACAGTAAACACAGGGTCAATCAAAATGGACTCAAATGTCTATACACCAATGCACAGAGTATGAGGAATAAACAGGGTGAATTAGAAATTCAAGTAAATGAGGGCAGATATGATATTGTTGCTATTACAGAAACTTGGTGGGATGAAACCCACAAATGGAACATACAGCTAGAAGGATTTAAATTATTTAAAAGAAATAGACCAAATAAAAGAGTAGGTGGAGTTGCACTATATATAAGAAATAACTACATCTCCACAGAAATAGAGCACAACAATGATGAGAACTATCTTGAATGTATTTGGGTCAATATTAAAGGTTGGGGGGGAAATGACATTGCCATAGGTCTATATTACAGGCCACCCAACCAAGCAGAGAAAGTGGATGAACTTTTTGTTAGCCAGCTAACTAAGGTATGTAGGAAGCACACTACAATAGTAATGGGGGATTTTAACTACCCTGACATCAACTGCGAAACAAAGTCTTCACCAAGTGGAATATCCAACAGGTTCCTAACAAACCTAGCAGACAACTTTGTTTCCCAAAAGGTAGAGAAGGGAGCAAGGGGATCAGCCATATTGGACTTAATTCTCACTAACAGAGAGGAAATGATAGAAGGTGTAGAAGCTACAGGAACCTTGGGGGCAAGCGATCATGAAATACTGGAATTCAACATTATGCAAACAAAAGTAGTAGAACAAAGTCAAACTAGAATATTGGACTTTAAGAGACTTAATTCCAATAAACTTAGAGAGAGCTTGGGAAGAATTCCATGCATGAGAATTCTCAAGGGAAAACAACTCAAGAAGCTTGGGAAATTTTGAAAAATGAGATTATAAAAGCCCAGTCTAGCACGATACCAACGAAGAAGAAATATAACAGCTCCCAAAAGAAACCAGCATGGCTGCATAAAGAACTCTCTGACAAATTGAAAGACAAAAAGGATAAATATAAAAAGTGGAAAGAGGGGGACATAACTAAGGCAAATTATCAGCAAATAGCCCGAGCCTGTAAAGATGAAGTGAGGAAAGCTAAGGCTCGCAATGAAAAGAGGCTTGCCACAAAAGTAAAAAATAACAAAAAAAGCTTCTTCCAACATGTTAAAAACAAGAAAAAAGTTAAGGAAACAATTGGTCCACTGCTGGGAGAAAATGGCAAGAAGATGACAAGCAACAGGGAGAAAGCAGAACTATTTAACTCATTTTTTTGCATCTGTCTTTACACAAAGGGAAAAGACAGTCCAACCAACCAAAAACAGCACCACAAAAATCAGATTAGGAATACAAGTTGAAATAGGGAAGAAAATGGTAAGCGAGCATCTGTCTGCCCTAGACGAGTTCAAATCACCAGGACCGGATGGACCCAGGGTTCTGAAGGAACCGGATGAACACCCCAGGGTTCTGAAGGAACTGGCAGACGAGATCTCAGAACCACTGAACTATATCTTTCAGAAATCCTGGAGCACCGGGGAGCTGCCAGAAGACTGGAAAAGAGCTGATGTGGTTCTCATCTTCAAAAAAGGAAAAAAAATAGATCCAGGAAACTATAGACCCATCAGCCTGACCTCAATACCAGGGAAGATTCTGGAAAAGATAATTAAGCAACGAATTAGTGTACACCTAGAAGCAACAAAGTAATAGCCAAAGCCAACATGGGTTTATCAAAAACAGATCATGCCAAACGAATCTTATTGCATTCTTTGACAAAATGACAAAATTAGTGGACCAGAGGAATGCTGTCAATATAATTTACTTGGACTTCAGCAAGGCATTTGATAAAGTAGACCATAGCCTATTATTAGATAAAGTAGAAAAATGCGGGTTAGACAGCATCACCACCAGATGGATTCACAACTGGCTGACCAACCGCACTCAACGTGTAGTCCTCAATGGAACTGCATCTACATGGAAGGAAGTAACAGTGGAGTACCACAAGGCTCTGTTTTAGGCCCAGTACTCTTCAACATCTTCATCAATGATTTGGATGAGGGGATAAATGGGGAACTCATCAAATTTGCAGATGACACTAAGCTGACAGGAATAACCAACACTCCAGAAGATAGACTTAAGATACAGAAGGATCTTGACAAACTTGAACATTGGGCACTATCTAACAAACTGAAATTCAATTGTGAAAAAAGTAAGGTTCTACATTTAGGCAAGAAAAACAAAATGCACAGGCACAGTATAGGTGGTACCTTGCTCAATAGTAGTAACTGTGAGAGGGATCTTGGCGTCCTAGTGGACAACCATTTAAATATGAGCCAGCAGTGTGCAGCAGCTGCCAAAAAAGCCAACACAGTTATTTATTTTATTTTATTAAATTTATACCCCGCCCTTCTCCTTGTTAGGACCCATAAGGCTGCATAAACAGAGGGATAGAATCAAGATCACGTGAAGTGTTAATACCACTTTATAATGCCTTGGTAAGGCCACGCTTGGAATACTGCATTCAGTTTTGGTCGCCACGATGTAGAAAAGATGTGGAGACTCTAGAAAGAGTGCAGAGAAGAGCAACAAAGATGATTAGGGGACTGGAGGCTAAAACATATGAGGAATGGTTGCAGGAACTGGGTATTTCTAGTTTAATGAAAAGAAGCCTAGGGGAGACATGATAGCAGTCTTCCGATATCTCAGAGGCTGCCACAAAGAAGAGGGAGTCAAACTATTCTCCAAAGCACCTGAGGGCAGAACAAGAAGCAATGGGTGGAAACTAATCAAGGAGAGAAGCAACTTAGAACTGAGGAGAAATTTCCTGTCAGTTAGAACCAGTGGAACAGCTTGCCTCCAGAAGTTGTGAATGCCCCAACCCTGGAAGTCTTTAAGAAGATATTGGATAGCCATTTGTCTGAAACCGTATAGTGTTTCCTGCCTGGGCAGGGGGTTGGACTAGAAGATCTCCAAGGTCCCTTCCAACTCTGCTATTGTATTGTATTGTATTGTATTAGATCTTTTTCACAAGTCCATTTTATGTCCAAATCAGGTAAAATATGGATTACCATTAACCAGTAGTAGTTGTAGAAGGAACAAACCTATGGCATATTCTCAATGGTTTAGTAGATCAGAAATTATGTGTCTGAGTATATACACAGAGGCACAAACACAAAAGAGTATCTACTGCCTGCTGGGTGACTTATTCATATGCATATTTACTGGTTAAAAAACAGTATTTAATGCCCCAGTAAATAATTTCAATTTTAAAAATGCAGTTAAGAAAAAAAATATTGGAATATGAATCGTGGAGTTATAATTCTCAAGCAGAGCAATTGAGAAATGCTGAAAAATTTTGTGCCTCTGCAGAAATCTTAAATATTCCGAGGGGCTCTAAAATAAAGAAGAAAAAGAAAGAAGAAAAAACAGAGCCCATTTGCCTGATGGCCTCTGCAGGAGTATGAAAATATTTAATCTACACTGATTAGCTTAATAATTGGAATCACAGCTAGTGCCAGCAAACCAGGAGAGCATTGTTGAGCTATAATGATGCCTTCAAGGACATTGCAGCCTCTAAACAGCTTAAATAATTGTGAATTATCTGGTCACATCTTTATGAAAATTTCACTACTACGTCTTCCTTCCTTCTCTTCATTAATTAGCATCAAGGTGTGTAAGTCTCTAAAGAGTTCCCAAATCTCTATAGAAATCTCTATAGCTATAATCTTATATCAAATTGATTTCAAGCTCTGACAAGCACCATCCTTGGTCAGAGACAAAATTTATAATCAGATTTTACACACCCAAATATCAAATATTACAATTCATAATAAAAGTGTTCCCTTTCTACCCCAAATATCATAGTAGTGTTGCCCTGACAGTTAAAGTGCTGTTTAATAATGGTTTATGATCAAAATCCAGAGGAATTTGAAGTAAGAAATCAAAATATTCCTTTTTATATTTTGATCCTTTTTAATCAGAATGTATAAAACAGTTCAAAAATATATAAAATCAACATTGCCAAAGGTAAATCCCCAGCTCCATGAAGCAGGAGAGTCTATTGATTAGCACTAACCATTTTATCATTTGCCAATTCTTCTTTTTATCTGCACCTCTCTTTCGCTTTGTATTACTTACATAGAGAAAAATATTTGATAATGTATTTCAACAAATCTATTAAAACTTCCATCAAAAAAATTGCATTTGCTTTAATGGGCATTAATTTCTCACTGCCGAGAAAGACTTACTTTTGCACTGGTTACATTACACAGCAGCAAATATTGATCAGAGTATCTTTCCACAAATTGCATATAACTATTGTGATATCATCATATATAAACAGAAATATTTTGCTTTTTGTATATGTGTCTGTTCTGATTTTCAACAAAGTGCTTTGATTTCCTTTTATGGAATTGATGCCAAATCTGCTACAGCAATCACTGTGTAGCATAATACTGTAGAGCTGAATTTCAATCAATTCAAAATTCAATCAATGCAATAAAATCAATGAAAAATAAAACAGCAGTATATATGATAGTTACAATCCCTAACTGTAGCTGTAGCATCCCATTAAAACATACTTGCCAGAATTTTAGAGACTTAATGGTCCACCTAAAAAAACAAGTGAAAAGATTTACCCAATCTTGGAGGTAAATTAGAAATTATTTGAATTTTAGGTACTCTCAGAGGCACTCTACTCAAACTATCAAAATGTCTTAAAATAAGAGAGAACATCTTTTATCCCAGGCCCCCCTCCAAATCTATATATGTATTAAGTAATAGTTTTAATACAAAACTATTTTACAGTGCTGTTATTATTTATCCATAAGATGAATATTTCTTACATCCCAAAAAGAAAATATAAGGCTACATACCCAATATAACTTCAAATAGAGGTCCATAAGGGGAGATTACATCTTGTCTCCAAACTACTAATCACAATCCTATACAAAATTTTCTGTTCTATTAATCTTATCCTGTTGTACCTGAGGAAACAATTCAGCTGTGACAGTTAAGCCATTTACATCTTTTTTAAACTGCCGTCAATCATTTGCAGAACCCACCTACTTCACCAATCAGAATGTTCCTACTATAGCTCCACCCCTTTCCTTGTTTCAAAGAGGTTTCCACCAGGACAATTATTGTTCTTAGGCCTATCATTTATCTAAGCCATCTCTACTGGTTGCCAACTGTAGCTTTAAAAAAAACAGTCTGTTTCTAAAGAACTTTTTTCCTTATGCAATAAAAGAGACCACTTGCATCTGTCACCTAGATTGAATAATCGGTTAGCCATGATTTATCTTTATTTCATATACTGAAACTCGTTTATGATTTCTAGAATGCAAATCTAAATGAAATTCGTGGCTCACTTTGTAGAAGAATCAACAAAATGTATTTGTATATGTAACTCTTACTAACAGAAATTTAACTGTAGTGTTGCTTTTAGATGGGAGACAGATTTGTCAAAGAATATAACGTACTAGATAGAGATTTAGATTTAATAATTTTGTAAATTAAACCTGTTCTGTTTATCTATCATAACAGTGATAAGTAGCCAATCTTGCTCTAGATACAATTTCCTTTCTATAAAATATAAATATTTGTGTGTTGGCTGAGGACATCTGCTTTCTATTTTGCAGCACAGTATGCCACAAGCAAACCTTCTATATTGATTTAATTCAATAAATAATGTTTTAATTAATCATGTATTTGCGTGCTGTTGAGATCTTCTACTGTATGGAATTCAGTTTTGTTTATTTGTCCATTCAAGTTTCTATGCCAAAAAATCAGAAAACTTTGAGAAGCTTACAGTCTCCTCACATAAGCATTAAAGTGAAAATCATTCAAACGGTGAGCAACAGCAAACATTCGCAACATATTTTTTTTCTCTAAAGCAGAAAAGGCACCAACACTTTGGGAATAGCTAAACATTTCATCTCTTCCTCAAACGTCGTCTGGAAGAGCCAAATCTTTAATCTATTTCAAAAACATAACAGAGAAGAAGCAGTCCTTACCTCTGAGAGGATTCCATCACTATCAAGGACCCTTTGTACACTTTTTCTTTCTGTTTTCATCAAATGGGCTGAATCCATTTTAGCAGCACATCTCTGAGATGCCCAAGCCACAGGTTATGTAGGGTTTTAAAAGTAATAGTCAACATCTCAAATGACACCCACAAGGTAGCCAGCATCCAAAGCAGCTCCTGCTCTAGAACTGTCCCATGGGCAAATCTCAAAGTATCTACAACTATCTGGGATAATGCTGAATCAGCTGCAGGTTCCAACTGGTCTTCAAGGGCAAGCTCATGTCGGTTGAAGAAGATTCTTGGATGAGAAGCAAAACGTCTTCAATGGAAAAAAACAAACCCAGGGAGTCTAGTTGCCTCTTGGGGAAAAAAAACGCCTTTGGGAAAATCTAGGATTTAGGAGCAGTAGTGAGCTGAAGGAGAGCATAAAGGTTAGTATATGGCAGATTAAATCTATCACAGTACAAAGCAGGGGTCCTCAAACATTTTGAACAGGGGCCCGATTCAGAGTCCCTCACACTGCTGGGGCCCCGGAGCGGCTGGGTGGGCGTGGCTAGGTGGTCATGTGTCTGGGTGGGCGTGACCAATTTAGCTGTCCATTTTGCCGTTGTCCTTGCTGTACTTGCTCAATCCAAGAAATCTTTTTACTTAAGACCACCACCACCCCCGCAAAAAAGGGAAAAACAGTGCAATCTTTCTTGCCACTTGTCTAACTTCATTACATTAGCAGCTTCAGGCTCCTTAAAATAGACCATTAAAAAAAGAATAAAGCAAACAGGATTTCCGTCAAAATAACTCCTGATCATATGTTCCAGATGACCACACAATATGTGTTCTATGAACACTGCACATATCTTTATTTGTAGTGCAAAAAAGCATGAAATAATACAATATTTTAAATAAAGAATAATTTTAACCAACGTAAATATACTCCTAATTCAATGGGAAGTGTGGGTCTGCTTATTTGGGATTACAGCCTGGAGGAGAATTCACAAACTGATTTGCTTTTTGCCACATTTGTGTATATACACATATGAATATATACCAAAATTGTTCCACAACCAATTCGGTGGATGTACTTTATATATGGGAAGAATCAAAGCAGTGGGTGAATTCTCCCTCAGGCATTATACTGTAGTTGCATTTGAATTAGTGTTAGCCAACTTCAGCTGATTTTGAAAAATCGAGGAGACATGGAGACATGTGCCCCCCCACACCCACCCACTTTTAAAGTGCTACTTTAAAGCAGCCCCTTCCCTACTCACCCATCAGCCCTGGATCACATGGCTGTGAAAACATCTGAAAGGCTGTTTTTAAAGCATTTTTAAAGACTTTTAAAGACTTTTAAACTACTATTTTATAAGTTGTCAGCTGCTTTTCATCCCACCACTCCACAGGTCAGGTACTTTGCATTGTCAGACTGTAACCAGACCACAGGCCATATTTTGAGGATGCCCAATACAAAGCATCTAGAATGATGAAGTAGATGTTCATTAAGATTAGTTTATGCACAGTTCATCATCTGATGTATTTTAAGTGCTGCTGCATAGAACCTAGAAACGTTATATTATACTTTATATACTTCCCTGGCAGGGGAATACCTTGATCAAGGCACGACCTCAATTGCATCCCTTATTCAGCCCAGAGTGATGATGTATAACTGGATATCATTAGTATATTGATGTCTAGGAGGCTGCAATATCAACCCTGTGGTGAGATTGACTTGGGTAGGGATGAAACTATGCAGCATAGAAGCTAACACATAATTCTCAGCTTGTCTTGTGAGATCAGCCTCTCGTCATCACTTTGCGTTTACGTTTCTGTAACATTTTCTCTCTAAAATTATACCCTCCTAAACTCCCATATGTAAATGTAAACAATTTCCCCATTATGTAAACACATGTTTAAATAAATTCAAAAGTAGGCAGACAAACAATAACTTTATTATTTCCTCCTTAACCACGTTAAGTTCAATCTAACTAAATTTCCCCACTCAGCACTATTTCGAACATCCCACACTGAACTGCCCAGGAGCTCAACCTTTACTCCCTCATCAGGGGAGGGAGTTTGTCAGCGGGTGACACCCAGGGGAAGGGCTCTCTCTGTGGCGGGCCCAGCCCTCTGGAACGACCTTCCCCCCGACATTAGAACTACCACGGACCTCCGCTCCTTCCGTCTAAAACTAAAAACATATCTGTTCTGCTTGGCCGGCCTAGGATAGTCTCTCTTCGATGGGGCTGCTAGAAATTTTAGATGGGGATTTTAGTTTTTAATTGGATTTTTAGCGCAGGGAAATATTTAATTTGTTTTTTAACTATATGTATGTATTTATTGTTTTATTAGCCCTGTGCACCGCTCCGAGTCCCTTCGGGGAGAGGGAGCGGTCAACAAGTTTAATAAATTATTATTATTATTATCAAAGCAACTGGAGCTGCCCACACTGCAAAGCAATGCTTCCAATCTTTGCAGATGGCCCAGGAGAAGATGATGGTCATTTGCCAAATGCATGATTCCACCAGATGAACTCTTCCTCGAAGTCCTGAACTGGCTCTGGATTTTTTTTTAATTAGCTCAATCTTCCTTTATCATTTCCTAGCCCTTGAGCACCCTTAAGTTCTTGTTGAATGTCTGCTAAGGCTTAATTATGTTAGTGAAAAACTATAAGCAACTTTAACTAGGGAACAGGATATTAATCATTGCAATAACTTCCTAGTGAGTTTCACAATACCCGTAAAAGATTTCACCATGAGAAATGGGAAGAAGCACTATTTAGCCATGTAATTAATCAAATGTTTTAGAGTTTCGGTAGCGTAATTATTTCCCAACTTTATATTTGCTGCTTGCATAAAGCAGTATGCATGGAATTGTTGCCCATTCTACCTCTCAGCTGAAATGAGCTTTTCTTCTCTCTCAGCCTCTGCTCCATTTGCCTAAAGCTCTATACTACAAGCTACAAGCAAGGCTAGAACTATTCTTCCAACTAACAGAGTTTTAAATAGAAACAGGAGGAATGGTGTGTTATAGGAGGTTGACTTTTTCCTGTTACAACTTGACCTGCATTTTGTTCTGCAAACTTTGACATACAATGCATATCAATGCATATACTGGGGGAAAGGTAATAAACAATGTAGTCATTTTATAATTTCTGTTATTTAGGCAGACAGCATTGTAGGAGCTGTCATAGTTTGGAGGGGTAGGACATTACAGTAAATCCAATTTTTTGAGCCTCTTATTGCTTAGCTAGAGAGATCAGTTGCCTGTTCCTAGAGTTTTGAGACCAGCGCTGAAGATGCTGAAATGGTTTATGAATTGTCAGGTAAAAGTGGAGTGAAATTCTGAGATCGTGTGATCCCAGGGCATCTTTTGAACTGCCACAAAGTCCTTGTACAAAAGTGGCTACATATATGAATGCAATTAATACCTCTAATTTTAATCAGGTAAATAGCAGCTTTGAGAAGAGTGGAAAGAAGGAGTAGGATTACAGAAAGGCTTAATCTCTTCTCCATTTGCTATATCCATTCACATAGTTGCTATTAGTTCCACGAAGACCCATGGCCAATCAGCAATTGAAAAATACAAATGCATACAATAGCATTAAAGAAGCAATACAACCTCAACATGAATAAGCATTGATAAAGCCTGTAAATTATTTCATAGAGAGGATTTTTAAAACAACCATATCACTTGGAGGTTTTCTTCTTTGCCTCTCATTTTTTTCCAAGCTATCAAGAGTATCCTTCTTTCTCAAGATAAAGAACAAATAATAGTCTAGGTTAATTGCCTTCAAGTCCTGCTTATGCACTTTCTAGAAATACAACACTGCTCAGGGTTACATAGACTTGATTTTTTTCATGACCAACTTCTTCCTTTTAAAATCACTAAGAGAACCTTAGTTCTCTAAGAGAAGGCAGACTAGACAGCTGACAGGCATTGCTTAACATTTTCTCTTTCAGCATGTATTACCCACAAATTCCTTAACACTGTTTTCCAAAGAACAAACTAGAACTACACTGGAACAAAGCAAACTTCCATCTAGTCCAACAATCCTTTTCCACACTGATTAACCCAGTGTTTCTCAACCTTGGCAACTTGAAGATGTCTGGACTTCAACTCCCAGAATTCCCCAGCCAGCATTCCCTGGCTGGGGAATTCTGGGAGTTGAAGTCCAGACATCTTCAAGTTGCCAAGGTTGAGAAACACTGGATTAACCATATGTGTAAAAATACAGCCATCTTCTCCTGCTTGGGTTTTGTTTTAGCAATTAATATTCAATTCTTAACTATTTGCATTTTTAAAAAAAGTAAAAGGGACTTTATTGCAAACAGTTAATAGCTGAATATAAGTTGCTAAAAAGTGTTTTAATGTAATAATTATATTTCTCTTCCAACAATTAAAACAAGATTCCAAATTTGGATAGAATTGTGTGTGTGTGTGTGTGTGTGTGTGTGTGTGTGTGTGTGTGTGTGTGTGTGTGTGTGGTGGGTTCTGGATTCCGTTCCAACTGGTATGGTTGGAATGGCCCCAGAGTCACCCACATGCACGCGAGCGGTGCGGGCACACACACATGTGGCGCGCGGAGGCGTCATACTTGTCTGTGACGCTTCCACAAGCCTCCGCAACACTCCAGCTGCTCGGCAGAGCATCGTGCAGGTGGCGTACATGCCATGTGCGTGTGCGCGTAAGCGCCAAAGGCATAAAGGACAGGTAAGAAGTGACGGCGGATGGGTGGGCCCTCCAGAGCACCATACCGGAACAGTATCCAGTGCTCTGGGTAGGCTATGGTACACCCGTACCAGGGCGTTCCGCCTGCAACCCACCACTGGTGTGTGTGTGTGTGTGTGTGTATGTAAAATTTCCTCATATATATGTTGTAATTCTGTGTGATTGAAATGCCATAATAATGAAGCATTGGTAACCAACCTTTACTTATTTGCCAGATTTGGGGCAAGTATATATTTGTCAAGTATATATTTGACTGTCTGTTGTATAACAGACAGTCAAAAGATCAGAACTTCAACTATGCAGGCTCTTGTTTAGCTAGTCGTTGTAATATATTACATTTAATAATCTTATTTTTATTTATTTATTTATTTTATTAATTCGATTTATATACCGCCCTATTTCACCTAAAAGGGACTCAGGGCAGTGCACAGAAAGATAAAAACCCCACAATATACAAAATATAAAAAACAATTAAATTAAATGGTACAACAGTCCATTATCATTCTAGTAAATTCATATTTACTTGTGAGTAGGGAGCAACTGTGATAGATTATTGTTTAATAGAGGTCCTTAATTTACCTGTGTTGGGGAATTGGGAGTGGAATTTCTGTTGCTATTTTGCTACAAAGCAAATATCACTTAAATCTCTCTGAAGAAAACACTTTACACTTTAGGCTCAAAGTAACTTTGGAGAATCACAGGCAGGATCAGCGGTGGGATTCACTTACCTTCCTTACCAGTTAGCAAATGTGAGCACACGTAATGCTCATGCATTACGTCGGGTCAGGTGAGCGGAGATTCCCGCAGCCACCGCTACCAGTTCGACCGAACCAGAGAGAACCAGCTGAGTACCACCTCTGGGCAGGATCCAATTGCCTTGACTGCTAACTGGCAATATACTGTTTCCTTTATTCTTGGGAATAAGATGGAACATTCCTACTATTTAAATGGGATAGCTGAGATTATTTTGAAATCTGTTCTATCTAAAGGTCTTAATCATACTCATATCAAAAGTACCGAGATGCTTTTGGATTGAAAGGATTAGCAGTTATATCACTATCGCCCAGGATACTCAGCAGGGGGTGCCTTTCATGTCCCTGGCAGAAGCTGGAGTGAAGGATGAGAACTCATCCCATCCCACAGCAGCATGGGGTCTCAAATGCACATTTGCTAACCTCCAATCCAGTGTCCTAAGCATGTGAGCCACCATGCTCCTCAAAGTCTTAATTATATTGTGCATCATTGCATAAGAGGAAAGTCTAAATAGGAAACCACAGAACATAATGCAATTCTGGGCATAAAGAAATTTCTCAATCACACAAGACTGCAAAATGACATATTGTTTGAAAAAGAAAGAAAGAAAACCACAAGTTTTCACTAAGCCTGTACCGACAGGCGGAAGTTTAAGTTGGAGGGGCATATCAGTGATAAAAGCCTCATGAATGATTCTCAAAGTTATTAGTCACGGGCAAGATATTTTCTCATCTGTTATGGAACACAACTCCACCATAATTTGACATCTTGAATCTGGTCCATGTGGAATCTAACAAGCAGAAACAAATTTACTTGCCAAGATTCTCCTAAAGGTATGTGATCAATATTTGTGTAACATCTTTAAAAACAGAAGTAATAGGACTTAAATGAAATACTGCAGTACGGAGAGTCTCTGTTTGTTGTTTAGCCAGAAAGCCATTCCTTCTTTCAGAGTAAGGTTCTAGAAAATATTTCAATTTTTTGATGATTCTGTCATGCTTGGGTCACAATTAATTGCCATTGCTATTCCTCCACGGCTTTTATAGAGTTTAAAGAAAAGGAGCAATTTTGATTATATAGATTTGATTATATAGACTCGGGAATTCTGGGAATTGGAGTCCACAAGTCTTAAAGTTATCAAGATTGGACATTCCTGATCTAGAAGTTGACTAATGAGCTAACTCTTAATATTGCTAACTCTTATCCAAATCTCTGAAGCTATTCGTGTGGTTTATCTGATGTTCAGAACTTTATGTCAATGCACTCCATGAGATTTACATCCTCATTTAAAAAATACTGTTAGTACAAAACCTAGAAATTCTTGCTGATTTTTTTTCTAATTCTAGAACGTCAAAGAAGGAAATGCTTTTGTTACATTCTGATTTATGCGTTGGTACAGTCTCATTATCATGATTCATTAGTCGTAATGAATTCAAGAATATATCATACTTTCATCCTCTTCTACTTTATGCTACACATTAGCAGCGAGAACAATTAGTACTGTTTCTTTCTGATATATTTGAAGATAAATACTATAACACATTCACAGAATAAATAAATAATTGCTCTAAATTCAAACTGCTAGACAGCATTCTGTATTTTATGCTTATACTGTATGTTCTGATATGCTTGAAAATCAACTGTGCATTCCATGTTTGCATCTTACAAGCCAAGAGATAAGCCAGACATATTATTGCATAGGTTTTCTTCCTGTTCTATAATTCATTTGAAAAACCAAGACATAATTTCTTTCTGCTACTATTTTACCCTTGAGATGCACTCGGAGATTGCAGTTGGTCCAGAATGCAGCCGTGCGGGTGATCATGGGAATCTCAAGACATTCCCACATAACACCACTCCTGCGTGAGCTACACTGGCTACCTGTGACCTACCGGGTGCGTTACAAGGTTTTGATGACCATATTCAAGGTGCTCCATGGCACGGGGCCTAGCTACCTTCGAGACCATCTTCTACCCCATACATCCCTTCGACCAACTCGCTCCCAGGGAGAGGGTCTTCTCGGTGGTGGGCCCTACCCTCTGGAATGGCCTACCTCCCGACCTCCATTCCATCACAGATCTCCGCTTGTTTCGCCGGCACCTAAAAACTTATTATTTTCATCTGGCCGGCCTAGCATGATCTACTCCACACCCATTATTTTATAACAAATCAAAATTGTAATTTGGGTTTTAAATTTAAACTTATTTTAAGCAGGGTATTGATTTAATTTAGTTATTATTTAATAATATTTTGTATTTATGTATAATTGATTTTAAATCTCTGTTCGCTGCCCCGAGTCCCTTTGTGGTGAGATGGGTGTGGGTTATAAATGTGATAAATAAATAAATAAATAAATAAATAAATAAATAAATAAATAAATAAATAAATAAATAAATAAATAAATAAATAAATAAATAAATAAATAAATAAATAAATAAATAAAGGCTGATCTTTCCCACTATTTCTGCCATGGAAGCACCCAGGTCCTCTCTTAGCAAGATACTTTTTGGCTCCACCTCCATTTATATGATATGTGACAATATTATGCATCTTTATATAATCTGAAATAAAGCATCTTTGGGGTACTCTAAAATAAAAACAATAGAATAAATGGTTTATATTAAATGGAACAAAGTCATAGAATAGCTGACATCTTGGAAGCATGAGAATAGAAGCTTACTTAGGCAATTCAAAATTTAAAGTTCTGCACAAAGTCATTGAAAGCAGTGGTTTGCAACACATGTAGGTTTGAAACAAATATCTCTTTCTAAAACAATAGTCATGCCTTTGGCCAGGATTCCCCAGATGAACAAAGTTAGGGGCAGTTTGCAAAGCGACCTTGCAAGCTTTATAAATGGCATGACTTCAAGAAAGGTGATACATCATTCACAAGATAAAATTAAGTTAGAGAGATGAAGTAAGATCATTCAGATCAGGAATAAGCAGATGGGACTATGTTTCCTGCTGGGTCACAGACCTAGGTTGCCTGGTTTGATCTGTAACATCATGTTCATGAAGGAGAAAATGAGGTTGAGTAATTGGTGCTTCAAATTCATTATGGCAACATATTCACTGAATGGAGTCATATAAATTGTTTAGAATATACAGTATGTGCTTTGGGAGATTATGACTGCCCATACTAAGTCTCCAACATGTTTACTGTACATACATTTTAGTATTTAATTAAAAGCTATTTGTTGCACTCAGGTAGGCTATTTAATTTGTTTGTATGAGGAAAAATCTGTAAGCATGTATTTGCTGAATTACTTCTTCCTCTCTTCCCACCCCCATCCCCTTTCTTCTTTAGTTGGGAACTGAATGTTTTTTCACTAATCCAGTCTATAATACTGTATATTTTCACTGGAAGTTTTCTTAGGAAGAGCTTTCATTGGCCAAGAAATTGTCAAATAAATTCTGTGGATTAGTAGGCTGCACCTTGAATTAGGGACAACACACTTTGTCAACATCTTCATACAGTACTAAAATGTACTTTAATTTACAATACAATAGCACAGTTGGAAGGGACCTTGGAGGTCTTCTAGTCCAACCCCCTGCCCAGGCAGGAAACCCTATACCATTTCAGACAGTTCAGACAGTTTGATATAGTTTTATTTTTATTGCTTTATTGTTGTTGGCAATTACTCTGAAATCTATTTTACATCCTGCTTCGAAGCACGCTTAAATTACAAAATGCAGCCAGCGAGATGATCATATTATTGGCTCAACCTGGCTCAAAAACAGTAACTGTGAGAGGGAGCCAAAAAAACTAATGCAATCCTTGGTTGTATAAACAAAGGCATATAATCAAAATCAAGAGAAGCATTAATACTGCTTTATAAAACTTTAGTAAGAAGACCACACCTGGAATACTGCATCCAGTTTTGGTCACCACATTACAAAAAAGATGTTGAGACTTTGGAAGAAGTTCAGAGAAGAGTAGTTAAGATGATTAAAGGCTTGGAAATTAAACCATATGAAGAATGGTTGCAGGATTTGGGTTTGGCTAGTCTAGAGAAAAGAAGGACTAGGGGTGACATGATAGCAGCATTGCAGTATTTGAGGGGCTAACACAGACACACACACGGGGGGGGGGTCAATTTATTTTCCAAAGCACCAAAGAGCAGAACAAGAAACAATAGATGGAAACTAACCAAGGAGAGTTGTAACCTGGAATTAAGGAGAAACTTCCAAACAGTGAAAACAATTCACCCGGGTCCCTTTGTGGAGATGGGCGCGGGATATAAATATGACAAAAATAAATAAATTAATTAATTAACTAGAAGGTTTGCTGTCTAGTTGACTTGGAAGTACAATATTTTAGGAAAACAAATCTAACACACTGAAAGACTGAGGAGATTAATACAAAGGCAGATAATATAAACAGAAAACTTTGAACAAGATTCCCTCCCTGGGATCCCAAATCAGGTAACCAGGATGTGAGCCAAGACCAGTTCCATTCCTCCGAATCTTGGAAGATGTAAACTGCTAGAGTCTTAAATTCGGCTTTTTTTGCTTCAATGTAATTCTCATTGTTAGGTTAAAACAGCAAAGACCTTTAAAAGATTCATAACCCTGACCTGCCCTTACTGGTAGATAATCAACAGCCACACAATTTTGGCTATTTTGACTGCAATCCTGTTTCCTCTGTCAGTGATGAGGGACAATGTGAGGTTGACACTTTTAGCTAGGATGCACACCACTTTCCTTAGATCCATGTAAGCTCTTTAGGCCAGGGCAAAGACTCCTACTAAGAAAAGGGTTGGAGTCATGACTTCTGTTTTGGAGAAGAATGTTATGTCACTCTTACAACGAGAAGATAGTTTAAGTCATGTTGATGGACTCACATCCATGAAAAGCAGGGCATATGGAGAGGTCAAGCACCCAATGACACAAGCCCATCCGAACTATAGGCTGGGTCATGAGTATGACATTCCTTCCCACATAATAAAAAGAAGCCTTTAGGCAAAAATAAATGGGTGGAGGCATACGAGAAATTGTAAACCTTTTCACAAGTAAAAGAAAAGAATGTGATAGCCTTGGGTGTTTGCTAGAAAACCTCCAAAATCCATTCCAGCTCTATTCTGATTGAATTAAAGGAGATTGAAAATTATTTCTAAATATAAATGAAGTAATATTTCACATTCATAACACCCACATTTATGACATATGTTTAGCCAATCAAAGCAGTGTAAAAATGGTTCCCAGGGTTGCTCAAAGTCCTCAGCTAGATTAAAGCATGTGTTCTCATATTAAAATAAGTTACTGTTTGGAAGATCTATATTTTCACCCGTGACGTGCCCTCTAAAAAATTACCAATCCCAGATGTCCTTGTTCTTAAATAAAAAAGCAGATGAAAGAGGCAAAGCACAAGAATAATCAGATAATCAGATGCTAGTAACAGAAAGTAGTACTGCTGTTAAAATGTGTAAGGCCAAAAATCTGAGACCACAGTTTGTGTTGCAAAACTCTGAACAGATCTGAGAATCTTTCTTTTGAAGTATTGCCTGTGAACAAAATATACAAATCTAATTTTTAAAAACAGTAATAAATTTCTCCACTTAACATTTACATTACTGTAAAACATATTTACACTATTTTATCTCAGCATTTTATCAAGACAGGGTTTCTTTTTTTCCCCACTCCAAACAATTTACCATAAAATCTGTGTACATTAGATTAGCTGGGAATACAGCAAGCCAGACGTGTTTTTCTTAAAAGAGAACAAGAACAGTTATAAAATCTACCAATTTTATATTTTGAATGGAACCTAGGAACAAAAAGAAATCAATGTTGATAACATTATTCAAGTCTTTAACAGTTTAAGTAGTTTGCAGTGTTGCCAATTACACAGGTGGTAGGCTCCAGGGGCATTCTCAGGAAGGTACAGAAAGTTGAGATAGCACTTGGAATCTAACAGTTGAAGGCCTGCCCTTTTTTAGATGTGTTGTACATAGGTAGGCCTTTGATTGGATCGTCTAGCTCAGATATTTTAATTTGAAATTCTGCATTGAGAAAAATGTTAGTTTTGATGGCCTAAATATGATCCTATGATTCTGGAATGAAAAAAAAACTCGATAAACAAATTTAAATGAATTAATTTGCTAATAAAATATGTGAAGATGCTCTTGTTTAAATTAGAATTAAAAAGGAAAAGCAAATATTGAAACTAACCTCAGTTTTAGTAGTAAAAAAAAAATAAGAATTTGCTATTATGTTTGAGGCCATGGCAGACATTTGTAATAGCTTACTTTCATAGATTTAGAGAATATAATTTTAGAATTAATTAATATATATAGCATGATTCATGCATTGTAATACAATGAGGTCAGTTATATATGTAGGAGTGAGTTCTTGTTACAAGTTTATATTGGGAAACTCCAAAATGATGCTTGGAGATCTTCTAGGATGGTTTTTATCATGTGACTATCATGTGAAATAGGATCCAATAATTAAAACAGCTGTGATTCAATTTCTTTTGCAAAAAAGCATCATTAGCAAAACAGAGTCTTTGAAAAATTGAAGCCCTGCAGTACCTTTAAATATTTGTAGAGGTGATTGATGATTGTGGTAGCAATTCAGTCATTTTTGAAAGTGTAATTGTAATCAGATTAGACGGGTGTTCTGAGAACTATTTAAAGACAGCAATAGAAATGGTTAATCTCGCAGGATTGTTGAAAAAAGTGCCTTCCTCTGGAACACAAATCACAGAGCAGCTGTTCTAAAACTAAGAGAACAGATTAGGAGACAGTCCAAATCCCATTGCTGAGAAAATATAACAGTCTCTGGATCTCAAACACATGTTGTTTGCAAATAGCTTTAACATTTTATAAAATGCTGTCTTTTCTACACAGTGCAGGATAAAATTAGAATGGGTATCTTTTCTTGCAGTGCCAGCTGTTTTTCTCCCCATGCTTCTTTTTTGACTACTAATATAAAATTATTTTGAATGTCAGCTTCCCGTAAAATAAATGTGTATCCTATCTTTAAATCTGTACAGATTATTTGCATGATAATGCACTATTCTTTTTTTTTTTTTTTTATTGAAAAAGTTTTATTGGTTTTACAGATAATGCACTATTCTTGTCATAAACAATCTAAACAATCTCCCGCAACGCTCAGGGAATATTATAAGGGCAGAGTACAATATGAATTAAACAATAATTATTGCAAATCATTTCTGGGGGGGGGGGTATCTATAGTAATTGTTTAGATTATTTGCTCGAAAAATAATAGTGGAAGGCCACATCAAATGTGATACAACTCAGAGAGGTTGTCCTTTACTAGTGGTTTAGAAAATCCAGGAATTCATGAGTAGCATTTCTCCAGGAATATCTCTTCCATAAACCAAGATTACAGTGCTTTTTGTGATCTCTAGGATGAGAAGCTTCTCTAAAAGAGTTGACAAGCACGAAAAAGCATGATACTAGAGGGAAGGGGATTCTCCTTTCTCGATCTGCCAGAATCTTACAAGCTGCTGGCTTAATTAATTTTTCTTGGGCTGTACATACAGTAGGTCAATGGAGACAACCTTGTCCAGAGAGCAGGGTCAATTTCTGACAGATTGTTAATCTCCTGGGTCAAATAATTTGTCCAAACCATCGGCATTCATGGCAGATGTGTTTATTTTGCCAGCTGGTGATGTTGAGAATGGGGGAATGATTCACAAATCTCTTTTCTCTGCACACTCTGAATGGGGAATGAGGATTCTGTCCTCCACAACATTGACAATTGGGATTGGCAGTGAGAGCAGCAAGATCTATGCTGCTTAATTTTCTGCTCACAACAAATAGGTAGAGAGCACCTTAACTGAGCTGGGGAGCCAATCCCCGTGTCAATTTATATTTTTAATACTAAACCGATTGTAACCAGTTCTACACTCTGCAATTGACTAATTACGTTGAAGATTATTTGCACTGCTCAGCCATATTTGTGAGATAAGGCTGCTGATGAAATAAACAAAAAGACTTTTATACTTCTTCCAATTTTCCAATGTTTCAGCTTGCTAATGGGATGAGACAAAATTGACAGCTTGCTGGCACTATGTGCCCATATCTCTGCTTCCCTAGAATGCTGGATTAGGAATGGGGTGGCCTATGTTGAGTTTATATATTCTTCTCATTCACTTGTAATCTTGAGTATCCTTTAAAATCGTATTATCTTTTTAAGAAACAGTCAAAGAATTTCCCATGGAAATCTTTCTTTACTATTCATTCCAAAATATTACTTCAATACCTTAGTCTGGAACCATAAGTCTGTAACTTTCTAAAATCAAAGTTGTAATCACCCTTTTGCTCTTTATTATAAATATTTAAAAAAACAAGTTCTTAAAATTGTAATTAATACTTTTAATTAAGGATGGGAGTGAAAATTTATCCAATGCTGGCAAATTTGTCCATCCAAAGGTTCCTAATAGCTGAAAAGCAGTTAATCAGCTTTTCAGTGAGTTGAAAGTGAGTTGAAAGGGAAGCATGCAAACTCAATGTCCTTGCAAAAGTCCTGACCACAGTTTGAGCAAGATAACTATTGCCTTATCTTCCTGAGCTCTAAATGCTATCTCGGTCTCAAAAGGAGGAGCTGCCTGGAGCATTGTGAGTGGGCAATCTCAAATCCTCTCCTTGTTTCTACATACTGGCTCTTCAGTCTATGGTTGTCAGCTCCACTTTTCACAGAGCCATCTTCAATCAGCCATTTCTTCTTCCAAAGCAGATTCTTTGAATGTACTACACTTACAATGATGTGCGTCTATTCTTACATGTGTGGCATTTATACAATCGGAAACAGATTTTTTGAAAATGTTTTTCTAAAATATTTGCTAATTAAATTAAAAAGTAAAATCAACCTCCCAACCAGTGGTGGGATTCAATTTGTTTTACTACTGGTAATGTGGGCGTGGCTTAGTGGGCATGGCACGGCTTGGTGGGTGTGGTGGGGGAAGGATACTGCAAAATCTCCATTCCCATCCCACTCCAGGGGGAGGTTACTGCAAAATCCCCATTTCCTCCCGATCAGCTGGGACTTGGGAGGCAGAAAATAGTTGACAGCAGGGCCAGTCGGAGGTGGTATTTACCAGTTCTGCGAACTACTCAAAATTTCCGCTACCGGTTCTCTAGAACTGGTCAGAACCTGATGAATACCACTTCTCCTCCTAACTATCCCTATTTATTTACAAGATTGATTTTAGACATTTTAAGACCTTTGCAAATTCTGTCAGTCTCTATTGTTTGGTTTATTTTCCAACTTTGTTAGGAAGCTCAAAAAGGCGTCTCTTTCTCTCTTTACTTTTAAGTTTTTGAACTTATGATTTTCAACCCATTTCTTTTTCTTTTCTCAGACATTTTTATCTTGTTTACACTATGAAATTACATTTAACCCACAAGCAGGTGCACTGCCTCACAGAATGCACTCTGACTGCTTTTTGGGTTTTTTATTATGCTTTTCAGAAATCTTTTTAATTTTTCTGCCCAATAAAATTCTGTGCCCTAAGCTAGTGCCTACTCAGATTTTGTGTAGAGCAGGTCGTGTTTATTTTTATATTTATAGCATTCAGCCTTAATCAAGGATTATTTTTCTCATAATTGTTAGAACACATACAGTACCAAATCCACATAATAGTCATATAGTACATATAAAGTTGTTCTTAAAGTCATTTCTTTAGCTATTATTCACAGCGGCATTGAAAAAAGTGACTTACAACCAGTCCTTGCACTTTAAAATGTCACAGCATCCCTGCAGTTGTGTGATTAAAATTTATGTGCTTAGCGGATAAATTAAGAATTGGAAAATATGGTATTAATATTGTATGATAGGTAGGAATTGGATATGTATATGTATTTATAATAACTATATAATGAAAGGGATTCATAAGTAGGTAATTTGACTGATTACACATGCCTATGTAACGGATATAAATTGTTATTGCTGTAAGATCAAAAAAATCTATGGAAAGCTATGGAAAAGACTATGCCAGAAATTTCACACTATGT
Source organism: Rhabdophis nuchalis (assembly GCA_039707465.1). Taxonomy (NCBI): domain Eukaryota; kingdom Metazoa; phylum Chordata; class Lepidosauria; order Squamata; family Natricidae; genus Rhabdophis; species Rhabdophis nuchalis. Next base: position 91,103,056 of record CM077648.1, on the reverse strand, counting down.
CCAAGCTTTTTAATGTTTATCTAATAAGAACTTTTAATAAAAAAAATATGCGCTTAGCAACCTTTGTGTATTTACAATTGTTGCAGCGGCCTGGAGTCAGTTGATCATTATTTGTTACCTTCCAACAAGAAAAACCAATGTTGGTAGCCAGGTTTACTACTGTTACTACTGTTTATTGGGCTTATATGCTTAAAGAGTATGCGATTCACTTAACAACTGCAGTGATTTGCTTAACAACTATGGCAAAATAGTTGTAAAGTAGGGCATGACTCACTTAGCTACCACATTGCTTTGAACACATTGCATGAAATAAAAAATATCAACGAGAATAAAAATACTATATATCACAACATTCTATGTTCAAAGGAAACTGCAACAGGCTGAAACAGCCTAAGGCAAATCTAAATTTAACACAAAATGGCATTGAAGCTTTTCAGAACTATAGAACTACCTATTGTATCTTTTTTCCTTCGTATACCAATTAATTATCTATAAACTGCCCTTCAAGGACTTCTTTTCATTGATCCTTCTTTGTATTAGAGTTGACTGAAAAAGTATGAAATATATTTTGTAATACAGTTCAATCTTAATCAGCTCTAGAGCGCTATATAGCATAATTTAATTTATCTAGTCTTCACTGAGAAAAAATTAGTTGGTAAGTGAATATAAGTCATTGGATACAAGATTGGTGGCAAATAAATTTCATAAATAAACAAACAAAAAATAATTCAGCCACATAAGATTTATCTATAACTAAGTGTTAAATTCTATAACTAAGTGTTAAATATGTACTTTACAACAGAATCTTATGAATACATGTTTGGAGAAGTGTCCGATAGAGCTTACTACAGGTTTACTACCTTTGACTACAATCCTGTGTACCCTTGCTTCCTATTGTTCTGATAGTAACAATCAGCAAAATTGAATTTACTTTTGAACAAGTGTGCATAAAATGCATGATGTAATTTCTCATTATTACCAAATGAGAATGAGATTACCAATACATCTTGAAACTTTATTCATGTTTGGCTGAATTGTAGTCAGTATTTACAAAGATAACTAGAAAGGTTTTTTTCATCATATTTCTGGCACCATAAGTTCAGACAATGTCCCATCCAGGATTTATAGTAAGTCTCAACATAGACAATTATAGATATACAGTAGATAAAGACAATTATATAGATAAAATCTGTGGTGGCGCAGTGGTTAGAATGCAGTATTGCAGGCGACCTCTGTCCTCAGCCAGGAGTTCAATCCTGACTGGCTCAAGATTGACTCAGCCTTCCATCCTTCTGGGATCAGCAAAATGAGGACTCAGATTGTTGGGGGGCAATATGCTGACATTTTTAAACTGTTCAAAGTGATTTAAAGCATTATGGAGTGGTATATAAGCCTAAGTGCTATTGTTATAGACTAGAATTCCTTTTGCTAATACTTTTTGAAAAATGCTTGATTACATGTATTGATTTCAAATAGAATGGAGTAGAAGCGCCCTTTCTAAAATTCTCATTTCAGTTTCTAAAAAGTGAACATGACTCTGGTTTATGGCAATTCATGCAAATGAATTGGCATCCATACTGTGTGTTAATTTATTTACACTATAGAACCTGCTCTGCAGATGATAGTCAGCATGACTATCATCATGAATTGAAATAGTCAAGCAGACCTATGAATAAAAATGGGTAGGGTGGATCACAGTTGCTCAGCTTAATATGAAAATATAGACAACAATTTTACTTTGTTTGTTAGATTTCATTCAGAGAACTATAAGTTAAAAATCAAAGACTACATAAAAGATGAAAGAAACCTGATTTATCATGGTACAATAGATCAAAAGCAATGGAAGCAATAGTACTATATTTAATGCACTAAATTTTCCAAATCAGAACCTTTCTCATTTCCCAAATACTGTTAAATCCTGGTAATTTTAAATAATTCAACTAAGCCTGATGAGTTTTTATTTAAGAACAATTCCTCACTCCTTAAACAATTCACAATGTTAACAGACAAATGGAGCTAACTGCCTTATTAGTGCATTTCAGAGGTGGGTTGCTCCCAGTTCGGTCCGGAGCGGGTGAACTGGTAATGGCGATGACAGGAGGCTCCGCCCACCCACCAAGATGCTTCTACACATGCGCAGAAGCATCGTGTGTGAGCACGAGTGCACACACAAGTGACCAGTAGTAAAAAAAATTGAAATCCACCACTAGTGCATTTGCTGGTCACTATCCCATTATGAACAATATAGGTAAAGTTAGCCAAGAGGAGCACAGTGGTTACTTGATAAGGATGCCGGAATGGAGGTTAGCAACATTGGTAGGATTCAAAAAAAATTATTACTGGTTCTGTGGACGTGGCTTGGTGGGCGTGGCAGGGGAAGGATACTGTAAAATCTCCATTCCCACTACATTCCAGGGGAAGGATACTGCAAAATCCCCATTTCCTCCCAATCAACTGATACTTGGGAGGCAGAGAATAGATGGGGGCGAGGTCAGTCAGAGGTGGTATTTTCCGGTTCTCCTAACTGCTCAAAATTTCCACTACCAGTTCTCCAGAACTGGTCAGAACCTGCTGAATACCACCTCTGGTTAGCAACCTCATGTTTGAGACCCAAATGCGGCCTGTGGCAGAGTGAGCTCTCCTTTACTCCAGCTTCTGGCAGTGACATGAAAGGAACCCTCAACTGGGCGATCGCCTAGGCAATGGTGATGTCACCTGCTAATCCTTTCAACCTGGAAATGCTTTGGTGCTTCTGACATGAATGTGCAGCAGTTAACCAAGATTAGCAAAAAGAAATGTTGGGTGGGAAAGTGGTGGCTATAGCAAAAGGAGAGACTTCCTGACAATCTTTCTTAATATATTTATTTTGAGTCTTATTGTTGATGGCAGGGAATGAATTATCACAATGGCAGGTATAGATTAGTTAGGTAGAGTTGCGCTGTTAGGGAGGGAGATGCAGTCTATGCAAAAACAGCTATAGAGAATAGTGCTCTGCAGCAACCCTAAAGCAGCCAATAGCACCTTAGCAGTTCCAAATCGCTGATTGTCCCATCAGCTAGGTTGATGAAGCTGACTAAATGGTGTCCATGGTGAGAATTATGTCACGAGAAAAGGGAAAACACTACTATCAAATAAACCAACCATATATCTTCCTCTTACTTTTAACAATCTTGATGTTTAATACCTTCAAATAATGTTGTAGAATTTGATTTCATTTTTTTTTGTCCCTTCTCACAAAATCTTTCAAAGCTTTAACAAGTTTCTTTTGTAAATCCAATGTAAGAAAGTTATCTAGGTCACTTTTTGGGTTTATTATTTATAATTATAAATTATAAATATAATTACTTACTAACTAATTAATTACTAAGACATCAGCCAATTTCATTTGTATACCCAATATAGCATCTTATTCTATATCATTCTTGTGATCTGTCATTTTAAATCTACTTTGAAATCAATCTTAGTGTTATTCTTCTTCCATAATATCTTTTAAGTGCAGTCTATCTCTAGAGTCAGAGTTAAAGTTAATTTCTGGATCCAGGGTTCACAAATACAAATACAGTACATCCAATTTTAAAATATTTTGCTCCGTTCTATATGTGTAAGTCAAGTTTAAGTGCTCTTCTTGTTTATTTGTAGTCTTTAGTTTGTTCTGATTCCCTCTAATGTCCAACCTTCGAAGTCCCATTCTCTCATTTTTTTAAGAATTCAAAACAGCAGCATTTTCCCACAGAAAGCATTTTTATAATTAATTTTAAAATCTTATTTCAAATCCATCTGGATCCCTAGTCTGTTGCTAAAATCAATGTTTAATGCCCTTTTGCCTGTTTATTCCAAAACAAGATTTTTTTGAAGTCCTTAAACTTATATTTAAAACTTATTTTGCTAATTATTGAAGGAAGCTCACCTGGTGCTATAAAACTTGTTCCAAAGTTTCCTAACAACTAAACGCTAAAAAGCAATTCTCAAAATTAATTCTCAAAATTCCAAAGCTACCTGTTTGGAACTAGTTTACACCCACTGAATAGTAATAATATATAATAGAGTTTCTTCCTATAGTGTTAAATATGTGAATAGTACTTTGGGTTTAGAAATAAATGTAGCAGAATTATTTCAGTCAACCTGAAACTGTCAAATGACTCATTCATACACTTTGCACAAAGCTCCAAGTATTGTTAGATGCACTCTAACAAATAGGTCAGAAGATTTTGTGGCTCCCTGCTGTAGATTCTCAGCAGATAAAATTCTCACAAAAGTGGTCGATTAGTGGTTATTTCTGTAGCATGTGCTTGTGTTACACAACTAGCTGAGCTGGTAGATGACAACCAGACCACCCTTGTCTTCATGTTTTGACAGGCAATTGCAAACCATTCTATAAATGATAACCACAAAATAATAATTGCCCCAGGTCTTTGCATTTTCTTTTAGTCTGTACAGTAGATTTTAAACTATGTTATAACTTTAAGTTAAATTTAAGTTAGATGTACATTGAAACAAAAACTCATTTTAAAATCTAAGCATATTTTTAATGGAATAAATAAACCAGGCATTGAAAAATAGAACCAAGAACCAACCAAACAATAAGCCTGAAACAATGTCAAAATAGAGAGAGAATCTGCAATCAGTTTCTGTTTGTCAGCTTTGAAAGCCATATTAACACCAGAAGCTTCTAGGCTGTTACATTCTTGTGCTTGGGGAAATAGGAGGAGGGATTTGGCAGAGGGAATGTAGTTAGACAAAATAGCATTCTTCTGTTCGGTCAAGGTCATGGTATTCCTGCACCTGGAGGAGGAGTGGTTGGAGTGATGTCTTGAGTTGGGACAGATTGGATTAGACGAGGTGATGGACTGATGGGTGAAGGGGATGGATTTGGACTTTTGATTTACTGAGAGAAAGCATAGAAATCTCAGATTCGGGTTTTCCCAGATGTTCCTGTATACCCACTCTAATAAATGGAAGCTTTGAGAAAATGCCTGTCTCAGAGTATCATTGGAGCTGGGGGTTTTCCAGAACCCTGACACTGTTCTTCAAAAGATATGTCTGTTAGTAGTAAAGTAAAAAAGGGAGGAATAGAAATTAGAGCTCATTCCAAGAGACAACCAAAAACATTCCTCTTTCTATATACATCTGCACACAGGCCAACCAATATTGGCCTGGGTCCTTGTCAGGAGAAGGGCGGGGTATAAATTTGAAAAATAAAAATAAAATAAATAAAAATATTAACTTAAAACATTCTCTGTCCTCAGTCAAAACTTTAATGTTATTGTTCAACATTATTTGAACATTTTTGTACATAAAGGAATCCAACAGTGCCTATATGGTCTATGGAGTAAGAGGGCTTTTTTGAAGGCTAGAAGATGAAGGAGGAGGGGGGGAATTCCATATCTCGGGGAAAACAATTTCCAAAGACTGAGGCAACATATTTTAAATATCACATAGGATGGAATGAATCTAGTCAGGAAAGGTGATCCCATTTATCCCTGGGAAAGGTGATTCCATTTATCCCTGGGAAAGGTGATCCCATTTATCCCTGAAGGGCTTTAAGGGTAGCACACAGTGTCTTGAACTGGTAATCCATGCAACAATTGCCAACAAATATGTAACACCGTTGACTCTGCTGTTTAAGCAGACTACATTTTGGACCACACAGAGCTTCCAATTCATCTTCTAAGACAACCCCAAGTATGGTGCATTACAAGAATCTATACATAAAATGATAAACATATGAGTCATTTTTGCCATGGTGCCCCAGCTCCAAGATCCACAACTGGCACATTACCCAGAACTGATAAAGGCCCTCTGGCCACAGCCTCTATCTGTGGCTGTAGAAAGAGCGGTAAGCTCAGGAGGATCCCCAGATAGTGGAGCCTTTTCTTAAGTTGTTTTGTGACTCCAATCAGAGTCCATATTACATCTGGGCTAAGGCCAGATTGATCACCAGCAACCGGAACTGTAACTTTTAGGGATTTAATCACTAAACAATCAGTGCCAATCTGATCTTGTTTTGATCCATTCAGATCTTCACAGTCCCAAGGCACCCATTATGTTTGTGTATTATCTAATTTCAAGGAGAGGGGGAAGTGGAGAGGGAAACTATGCCGTAATAACATTAATTAAAGTTGCATGCCTATTAAATTAGCATTCGTGTAATAGATAGCAAGTTATGCATTGTGATGTTAGAATCAAGCACATCATAGATTAAGCAGTTTAAGGTGCTTCATAAACATTAACATGAAGTGACTCAAATAGATTATCATTAAAACCAACCAAAATAGAAATGGGATTTAGGAAAAATTCTTTTCTGGTGCTAAAAAGACTTCCTGGTGTACTATCAAAAGGATAGTGTGCATCCCCAAAATTAATGTATGATCGAATGAGTCTCATTAGAATTTTAGATCAATTGAGTTTTTCTCCCTCTCTCTCTCTTACTAAGGAAATCAACCACCCATGTAGAACATTTTAATGGTATTCTGCTGGCAATTTTCTTACTTGCTTAGGTTAATAGAAGCTAATCAGGGAAAATCATATAAACTATCACAGTCACTATTGAAATACATAGACTTTCACATTGGTAACAGATATATTCTTTTTTAATGTGTATTACTCTTATTTGTGTAAATTTCCTCCTTTCTTTGTCCTGCAAAAATGGTAGTACAAGATTACTCACTCCTGCTAATGGTTCCTCTCCTTTGCTATGAGTCTGCTATTAAAAAAAATTGAATTTCAAACACTGAGAAAATATTGGTTTGGTTCACACATCATAGCTAGCCATAATGTGATGGCTCACTTTGGCTTAACATATTGTGTAAATTCAGATGTAATAGTTTATTCCACAAACCAGTTAAAATGAGCCATGACCCAATATGATAAGTGAACCATTTTTTATTTTATGTACGGTGAAAAACTGTATTTAATTCTATAAACAACTAACTCTCAATCACTAGCATAGGAAAACCTAACCAATAAAGCCAAGGCTGTTCTGTAATATTATTTTATTAATAATGATTATTAAAGCAGTTATGCAATCCTTGTAAGAGTTCATGGAGGGTTATCTAGTGCAGGGGTCCCCAACCTTTGCAACTTTAAGTCTGAAGGACTTCAGCTCCCAGACTTCTCCAGCCAGCAAAGTTGCAAAGGTTGGGGACCCCTGATCTAGTGGGGCTGCTGGGACTGAGGGAAGTACACTTGCAAGCTCCCATAACAAAAGCAGCATAGCAATATCATGCCACAAACTGCATCTTTTTGGATTTGTGAGGGATATTATGACAGACATAAAAATGCAGCTTACATTATGATATCATAATTCTGCTTTCCTCATTTCGACCACCTTTGCCTCTTTGAAAATACCTCTGGTTGAGGGTTAGGGAAGAACTACTCCTATTTCTGGGATCCTTGGAGAGGGGGTATTCAGCAGGTTCTGACCAGAGAAGTGGAAATTTTGAGTAGTTCAGAGAACAGGTAAATACCACCTCTGACTGGCCCCGCCCCCATCTATTCTCTGCCTCCCAAGTCCCAGCTGATCGTGAGGGAATGGGGATTTTGCAGTAACTTTCCCCTGGAGTGAGATGGGAATGGAGATTTTACAGTATCCTTCCCCTGCCACACCCACCAAGCCACATCATGCCACGCCCACAGAACCGGTAATAAAAAATTTTGAATCTCACCACTGGACCCCTGCCTTGTCTATTCCAATCCCATATCCCAGTGCTTGCTGTCATTCTTTTTTTTTTCTTTTCCCCAATCCCCATCTGTAAATTTTCCTTCCCTCACCATTTTTTCTGTCCCATTGCTTATTCTTCTCCCACCACAGTTGTACATTAAATAAAATACTTGCAGAGGAATTTTAAGCATGATCAAAGCTGTAGTCACATCCATCATCTTCTTTTCACCAAGATGCCTCATTTACCAGACGATATCTGGGGAAATAATGATGTGACATGTGACTGAGGTTTAAACCCAGACTATATAGCCAGTCTCTTCTGATTTTATTTTAAAAGAGTCACCATAGTAACTGGATTGGTGAACCACAAGACCACAGTGTTCCAGACTTGCAAGATTTGTGCTGGGCCTAATAGGACCACAGAGAACTTGATCAGCACCTAACAATATACTGTTATTCAGAGCTTAAACAAATTATTCTACAATTTATTCTTGAAATATTTCAAATTTGCACAAGTTAGCAAAACTTGTTTTGAATTCAAACCAAAGCTCTTTAAAAGTCGAAGCAGTTCAATGCAATGGTCAGAGAACTTTGTTTCAAGTTCAAAACATTTCATATTAAAACAATGTTTTGCAACCCTTAATAGAGAATGCAAGAAGATTCTCATGCCTGCTCTTGGCTGTGTTTAAAATAAAATTGCAAGACAATAAGTATTTAAAGCATTTGTTTTTCTCTTAAACATCAAACCTGAACCAATACATATGTTAATTCCTGGTCATTCATCTTCTTCACAATTTTTTAGCCAAGACTTTTTCCCTGTTGCCATAGATAACCAGGATTTTCTGACATATTCTTTTTCATAATAGCTATTATTCAGGGACACAAGTACGGTAAATGTTCACATGTGGTTTGCAAGATATAAAAAAATCTCCCTTTCTCTTCCCTAAAATCTATGGAACTGAGTTTATTATTATTAAAAATTAAAGAGGACTTAAGTTCTGAGGGTTACAGTGCTGTAGCATTATATCTAATGTTGTAGCTAAATATACTTATACTTCTGCAGTGCAATGACTGGTACAAATAAATTCATTATATGAATCTGAGCGATATATAGATTTAAGGAAATAACCTGATCAGAGCAGCTCAGCAAGTCTTGACAAAGATATATTGGTAAGATTCTGTAAAGAAAGGTACATCTGCCCCGTGTTGATGCTTCTCTGAAGAAATAACACCCTATTAATGACTTGCCATTACATATATCTTAAACTACCTGTCTTTTGTCAGACACAAGGAAAAGGATGAATTGCTCTATGTGTAACACATCTGAGACAGAAATAGATGGCAGATTAAGAAAACTGGACAGCTCCCATTCATAACTCTTCCCTTCTTGTGAAGTTATAGTCTCATCCACTGGTTGATTAATTGACGTTCACTACAAAACATGACAACTGAAACTCTCCTCCATGCCAAGGTTACACCTTCTTGTGCACCGTCTCTTCAGTTTTTGACAGCACTGCTTTCTTGAGCCAAACTAATTAGGAAAAGGTTGAACCAGTTTAAGTGTGAAAAAACAACCCAGAGCCAAACCCCAATTAACCTCAAATGCTAACTAAATTGGAGCTGAACAAAAGTTCCAATCTTGTTACTCTTCAAATCCACCTACATTTTTATGATTATTTTATACTTCATGACAGAAAACTGAAGGTGTGGAAAGCAACACACACAAAGTGCTTCTCTCCAGATGTTCACAGTTTACCAAGAAATCGAGATCCTGGAAACTGCTCTCAAAGAACTAGTGGTATAAAGATATTCTCAGCCCAGTTTTATAGCTATAGATTAACATTTGTCAAAAGAAATTCTAGGTAGTAATGCCATTATTTTCAAATTGGCTTATAACAGCCTTCTCATAGAATTTCCCACCAGCAGAGCCAAAGGGAATTCTGGAATTGCAATCCCAACACAGCTGCTAGATGTAAGAATATAAGAAGCTGACTAACCAAATATAAAAGAATTGTTATTTCGGAGTCGATGTATCACTGCATAATTTGTATTGCCATTGACTCTAATAATTTTGATGGGAACACAAGTCTGTATTATGTAATATAGTCATAAAAATGAAAGTGCTTGAAAATCTATTCTATTATAAAAAGTAAAAGGTTTGCATCCAGTCTATTAGTTTAATTTACATAATTTGTTGAAACGAGTTTCGCTAAACTGATCAACATTCCATAAGGAGACTTTCATTATTATTTTTTCCATACTAACTCTCTCTCCCTAATAAATTAAATTGCAATAAGTTATTATTAAATGCAAAACTGTACATTCACTCAGGGACTGGCACTTTTTAATCATATTAAAGTATATTTATTATTACAACCTTAGTTCAGGGATTAACTAAATAGGATAGCAACAGAACCTTCATCAAAATGGAGACTGATGGCAAATTATTCCATTCCCCTGGTTTTTTTGCCTCTAATTCCTGGACAAAATTGCCCTGTGGAAACAAAATTGATTCAGGAGGCCTGCACCAACCTGGAAGCCAAAACTGGGTGTGGGGGCACTGCACAAGGTCCCCGCGCTCCATTTTGGGCCTGGAAAGCCACCTGCACCAACCTGGAAGCCAAAAATGGACAAGGGGGAGGAGCATTCATGGGGAGCAGGGGAGCATGGAGGGGTCACACATGCATGCATGAGGGTCACGTGCACATGTGTAGGGGGCAGGGGACACAGGGGGTCGCATGCGCATTGAATTATGGGTGCAAGCGTGTGCGGCCACTCTCTCCTGTGCTTTTGGCACACAACAAAAAGGTTAACCATCACCGTCTTAAGACTATTTGCAAACTAAAAATCCAGTTATCTAAATCTTGTAAATTTGGAATCAAAACCACAGGCAGTACTTTATGCCTCTCTTTAGCTTCTGCATTTCAGAATCTTTTCTTTGGGGGGAAGGCCGGGGGGGGGGGGAATCTGGAGTATCTGGAGTATCTTAATGGTCCAGGGGTGTCAAACTGGCAACCCACAGGCCAGATGCATCACTCTCAGGGCACGCCCACCCTGGCTCCACAAAGGCAAAAACTGTTGTAATATGTCATGTGACATCACGTGATATAATCGAGTTTGACACCCTTATCTTAACCAATCTGGGATATAAAGTTTTCTTTTCTTATAGTCTTTACTAAGTCTTCTCCTCAGCCTTGAGATAATTCATATGTGTACAGTACTGTATCTTATGAGAGACTTTATCAGAAAATCTCAGATAATCAGGTTAAATTGGAAATATGGAGGGGGGGGACATCCAGGAAGAAAACAATTGGCAACGCATATTATTATCAAGAACTACTTGGAAATCATCATGAGGAAAGCTTGATTTGAAAGAGACTTTTTCTCTTTTAACTTAAGCAGCTGCTGAATTGTAAAAACATCTGTCAGACCCTCCTATGGACATGGCAAAAACGATGTGGTAAGGGCTAGAATAGGGACAGAAAATTCAGAAACAAATATTTTTCTGCAATAGATGACCTTGCTGCTCTTCTTGTTGGACAATGAAGAAAAACCATTACCCATACTTGAATTACAAGTGATTGATCAAAATAGTTTTTTTCTGCATAGGTGGAAGACTAATATTGCAAAGATTTGGCATGGATAAATCCAGAGGGGAAGGGACTACTATGCAAATCACAAAGTGATTTGGAAAGTGCCAAATAAGAATTCTTATGTTTTCTTGTTGGAATGTTTATGAGAGGACATGTTCCTGGGAGAGGGTCCATACTGGTGCCATGAGAAAACCGTTGTCTGTCTGGAAAGGCACTTAGATTAGGAGAAGAACTGATAGGTGCAGAGTGGTCTAATGTAGATGTATAGATGTATCAAAAATAATTTCTTAAGCAGATCCATTAGTGTACCTACACATCACAAGAATATCTGCATATAATCTAATATTAAAATCTTTATTTTTGCTGTTTTGTATGCCATTAAGGTAATTTACTCTTGTAAATTATGCTAGTTGTGAAAAATAATAGCAGTTTCTGTACAAAGCTAAACATAGCATGCTATCAATCAGTTATATTTTTGCAGCCCTTCAAAGCTGATAGAATTATATCAGTCAACAAAAAGCATAATTTCATTCACAGTTTGAAAGAGGCCTTAATATCCAGAAAGATAAAAAGCTTCTGAAAAATGTAAGATAAATGTAAGGGGGCAATCAGTCTCTAAAAACATCAGGGAACACTGCCACACATTTAAAGAAGAATGAACCATTATCAGAAAAACTTTCATGGTGAGCCCAGTGATGACTGGGAAATGTAAGAAAATCTTACAAATTGGTTATACTTTATATGATAAAAATATAGCGTGTATCTCAAAAGTAAAATTCCTAACCAAAAATATTCAACCATGTTCATAAAGGGAAAATTTAATAACGATGTGTCAGTCAATGTCAATCAATCAATCAAATCAATTCAAAGATATAAAGAGAGAAATGAATAAGATTTTAAAATTTGACACAGGATGCTTCTATTATTTATACAACCAATCCTTGGCAGAAAACAAAAAAAAAATTAATCCATCAGATTGTTGAGGATGGTTTGTTTCACAGACTCCAACTGAGGTTGTAAATATTAAAACCAACCTTTTCTAAGCAAAAGTCACCATTTAATGTTTACCCAAAGCTATTCCTTTTAACAAATCTAATTTCATGTTTCATGTTTTTCAACTTGGAGCATTTATCATTTTAAAAATGTCACTGCTACAGAGATATTTGCACGTAAGACACTGCCGTATTTTCAGTCAACCATCTACCTGAGAATTGTTGACATTGAGAGATGGTGTTTTCCTCTATTTCAGACTTTGTATTTCAGGTCGTCTGGCAATGCCAAGGATTAAGCTTGAAACCTTCTGTAAATAAAAATGATAACATAAAAATGTTTAAGATCCAGGTTATAGATGGGAATTCTAAAGTTGGTGTATGCACTGTATGGAGATTCTCTATTCTCTTTTTGGAATGCTTAGTCCCTTCCAATTATGTTAAGTTCCCCAAGCCACAGCTCATATAACAACTCAGATATCATAGAACTGTGATGGCGAACCTATGGCACGCATGACAGAGGTGGCACACAGCACCCTCTCTGACAGCATGCGAGCCATCGCCCCAGTTCAGCTCTGCTGTGCATGCGCACGTGCCTCCCATCGGCCAGCTGGTCTTTGGGTCACTGCCATGGGCCACGTGTGCATATGGGGCAGCGGGGGGGCATGCATTCATGTGCAGGGGGAAGGGTGCATGTGGGGGTACGTGTGCATGCACAGGGGGTGCATGCATTGCATTTGGGGCTTTGGGAACACATGCTTTGGGCACTCGGTCTGAAAAAGATTAGCCATCACTGTCCTAGCACATGGAAGATGGCAGGCTGAAGACAGCTCCATGGAAAAGCGGAATCAACGTTTGCAGTATTAACAGGGTAGATGATGAGTAGATAGTTTTCTATGTTTCTCTCTGGAAAAAAAAGAGAGAGACATGAGATGGCCCAAGCTGTTGTTCCTTGTTGTTCCTTTTCCTCATGAAGAGAACATACAAAGTGATCTCTGGTGAGGCAAGGAGAATCAGGATATGGGAGAATTTGTCATGTTTCCTCCAACTGCAGATGGAGTACTTTTAAAGAGTACTTTGCTGGCTGGAGAATTCTGAGAGCTGAAGTCCTTCAGACTTAAAGTTGCAAAGGTTGGAGACCCCTGTTTTATAGGGCACTAAGTTCACTGCTAACTACTTCAGGAAATTGCTTATAACTGCTTCAAAGAAGTTAGACACCTGCAAAGTCACAGGGTTGGAAGTAACGGGTGAGTATCTTCACTACTCCATATAAGAATATGAAGATTATTTTTATAACTCTTGGGAATTTAAAATAAACAGCAAAAAGCAAGCCAAGGTTTTGTCTACAGAAAATTGTAAAGGATCAAAAAACTTTGGCGTTTTGGACTCTGAATATTAACACTTTGAAACTATTTTTAAAGAGTAAATGTACATTTATGGGGAAGAATTTTTTTTTTTTAATTGTAGACACAATAAGACTAATTACTTAACATGGCATTCAGAGGTATGTTTGACAAACTGAACCGAGATCTGTGTCAAAAATTTGATTCAATAATGTCAGCTAGGTTGTATGTTTTTGACAACAGTCTGATCCCAAAGACGTTACAAAACAAGATATACAGCAAAATATGAACAAAACTCGATATGAATTTGCCACCAGATATAAAGAAAAAACTGAATGAGGTTTTAAAATTTAAGAAGGAAATAAAAATTAAAATCCCAGAGAACAATTGAAATAATTTCTTTTTGTTAGATTCACAACAGGGACTGTTTAAAGTGCTAAAGAAACTGTAGCAAGAATCAATAACCATCTGAATAAGAAAGAGAAAGATTGTTCTGTTTGGGGGAGGTGGAATTCTGTATAGAAAAAATGACTACAAAATCAGTTTATTTGATCAGGGATAAATGGGATATATTATTGTTCTGGGTTGTTCTTTTTAGATTTATTAATATCCTAATTGGAAAAATGTAGTATACTAGATTTGCTTGCATTTAATATGGTGTAAAGTCTTTTCACCTATAGTTGCTATATGCAATCCTGCCTTTATAGTATTTAAACTATAGCATAAATACCTTGCATTGAACTGATTGTTTTTTTCAATTCAAAACAAGGGGGTTTGGGGAACTTGTCTTTCAAAGGAGAAACTATTTTTCTTCATTGCATTAAATTTTGATGTTTTGTTTATATTAAGAGAGTGGGATTACTTGTAAAATATGGATGTGTTTACAGTTCAGAGTGGAAATACAGAATATGTATTTAAAGGGGGTAAGTTACTATTTGGAGTGTGGGGTTTTTGGAATTGTTGGTATTTGGAATAGGAAAATAGGAAAAATGTTAGGTATTTGAGCTTGTCCAATCATTATGTCCAGTGATGATGATTATGTTATCTGTTCAATCAAGTCCAGCTCTTGGCAATTCTATTGGCCACTTGTCTCCACATCTTCCAGTTTGAGCCTTTCTATCCTCTGGTTTGTGTCAGTTTTGATGGTATCCAGACACATTGTTCTTTGATGACCTGGTTTCCTTAAAGGAGAAATAGTCCCTTTTAAATTTGGGTTTTCTTTCACTTGGTTTATTTTAGGAGGGACCATTTTCAGCAGAAAAACAAAATGTTGCAAAGGCCTTTGTATTATTTATCACTCAATTCTCACTTTTTAAAAATAACACATTTCTAAACATTTCAAAATTATCCAGCCAAGGATACTGCTATTGCAAACGTGGAACATTAACAGAGAAAAACTGTGAGCTAGTCCAGCTCTACAAAACAGTGTTCTGAGTTAATTACTGTGAGTTCAGATGAATTCATCCGTATCATGACAAATACGACATTAACTTAGAAGCAGCCCTGCACAAGATAGCTAATATACCCACCTCTGTAGAAAATTACCTTCACTGAAAAATGCCCACCTAAAGAGAAGGGTGTCTACTGAAGATCTCAAAGCCCAGGGATGCCATATTTGCCATGATACAGAGGAATTCATCTGAACTCACAGAAAGTAACTCAAAACACTGTTCTGTAGATCTGGAGTAGCTCACACCTCTAAGGTGTAAGGATTCAATGTCCCATGTCTCTTGTAGAAATAGTATTAAATTTTGATTTTTAAATTCTACAAAACCAGAGGTGTTTGTTAGCTTCTAAAAAAATAACAAATAGCTTTTTCTGTTTTGTGTTTGGGCCTTAGGTGCTACCATGTCATTAAGCTGCTATCATTTTTTAAGGTTTTTACATTTTGATTTTCTAAAAGCAAGTGGTTAGATTAATAATTGACATATTTGACTGAATTGTTTAATGAATTGTGCTGGGCTAAGGTTTTTTTTTAATTAAAAATTAATTAATTTAGCAATAAGCCATCCAGAGTCTTAGGAAGATAGAATCATGTAAGAAATAAAAAAAATGCAGTGATGATTAGCACGGGTGCAGACTATTTGAAACGTCTGATTTTTCTATACACCATATTGTAGAATTTATAAATCAACTTTTAATAATATTTCTACAAGAGACGTGGGATATTGAATCCTTACAACTTAGAGGTGTCTCGTCTCATTCATTACAAACCCATCCATATCTGAAAAGAGGCTAATCTTTAGGCTGATTCTGTATCCTACCACCTGATTCCTTGCACATCCAAATAATATCTGTCTTCAGATATGACCAACTACGGTAATAACAGCAATCTCTAGCCTAATTAATTTCATTAAATTTGTTCTGGTGAATGTTTATATTCTACCACAAAACTAATAGCCCAATTAATGATTCTTGGGGCCATGTTGAAACCTGGCTTAGTGAGCTAATTGTGCAACATCCTGATTTTGCTTGGCAATTGGTTGGTGATTTTAATATCAGAATTGGAAGAAATGATAACGCTTTATAACATTTAATGCCTCATATTCCCCTCTTTATGGAGAGCCTTCATAGAAGCCAAAAGATACTGGCATTAACATGAGGGGGATGGGGACTGTATTTAATGACAGTAAAATCTGATGTAGAGCCATTTAAAGACTATATGCCTGGTAACTCTGAAGAACAGTTCACCTTCTGGAGCTCTCGATGAGTATCTAGCCTGAATTATATTTTAATATTGAAAAGCAACCTATTGTTCTGCAAGGATTTCAGAGTGATATTTGGGATGACCATCTCCAAATATTGGGCTTCATTACCCTGGCTGATATCAAGCAGAATAGACAACAGGATCCTCCTAAGCAATGGTAGAATTCAAAATATTTTATTATCGGTTCTGTGGACATGGCACGGCTTGGTGGGCATGTCAGTGGAAGGTTACTGCAAAATCCCCATTCTCTCCTGATTAGCTGGGACTCGGGAGGCAGGGAATAGATGGGGGCGGGGCCAGTCAGAGGTGATATTTACCGGTTCTCCAAACTACTCAAAATTTCTGCTACTGGTTCTCCAGAACTGGTCAGAACCTACTGAATAACACCTCTGCTCCTAAGCCCTTATCTGCTGTTATATCAGGTCAAAATGGATAAGCAATCTGCTGCATTCTAGTTCTTTAATGTCTTGCAAACTGTACTCTTAGGAGAGTCTCTCTGACTTCAGGTAGCTTCAAAGGAACAGCATTTGTCTTTCACAGTCCTAGAGTCACCCAAAATTATATCCAACATACACTATCAAAGTCTATGCATCAACCACTTGGAAAATCTAAACAATGATTTGATACAGAATATGCTTTGGTTAAAAGCCAGGAATGCAGGCATATAAGAGGACATGTTTAGCTTCATAATTCCTATGATATCTTTTATAAGAATAAAAGGAAATATAAGAAGCTCTTAAAGTAAAGAAAAAAAATGCCCAGGAATACTGAAAAGAGATTTAGCAGAATGTCACAAACTAAAATCATTTGGGCTTCTAAAATCAAAACCTAAAATTAATACAAAGCCAGAAAGTGATATTAATTCAATCTACCTTGAGATCTGGAAACAGACATTTTTAAAGTATTTTTTTTACCTACACAGGATTGTATTTTAGATGTAGAGAACTCTGTTCTACAGTTTGGTCATCAATAACCCATATGGAAATATAAAAAGTATTGATTGAAAAAAGTTTTATTGGTTTTAATAAACCAATTTTTAAGAAGGAAAGGGGTAGGTAAGGTATTAGATAATATTTTAGAGCTTCCACGTCGGGTTTGGTGACCGCCTCCGAATCTTCATACATGTTCCATTAGGAAATAATAAAAGGAAGGGATACATACATTTTAAATCATAAATTTTCATATTATTTTATACATTCAACTAGTTTGTTCTAACATCCGTACAGGAATTACCATCATAAAAAAATTCTCTGCCTCTTCTACTGTTTTGATTCTAACTCTTCCTCCCTCCCAGAATACCAGCATCCCTTCAGGCATCAGCCACTTGAACCACACCCCCTTTTAAAATAATTTTTTAGTTAAGAAGGAATAATTCCTTCTTATATCTCGTATTTTCTTTGGGATCTGCTTCAATATGGCCACCTCGTTTTGCTGATACATCAGAGGGCCCCCTCTTTGCGCTCTCAGTATCTCGTCCCTCATTGACCTTCTTATAAATTTAATATGTATCTCTCTGGGTACCTCATTTATTCTGGCAAATGCTGAATTAATTCTATAAATCAAATCAATGTCCCCCCAAATAAATTCCTTATCTTTCTTAATGTAATCCGCTAGCATAGTAGCCATCAACTCTTTTAAATTCTCATTAGGTGATTCTGGAACATTCTGAAATCTTAAAAAGAAAGACATACGTTCAAAATCAATTTTAGACATTTGACCAGTAATATCTGTAATTTCTTTCTTAAAGTCTTTTATCCTCTCCTTCATCTCAACCGCCCCCCCTTCCAGCCCCTCAATTTTTTGTTTATTATTTGTTATTTCTCTTTGCGCCTCCAATAGTTCCAATCTTGTACTTAAATTGTCTTTCCGAATTTGTTGCATTTCATTCATTATTTTTTGAAACATCTCCTCTACGTTTAATGGCTTAGGATCCTCTACTTCTGTTTCCCTCTGTAACAAGGCTGAGATCTTAGGTTGTGAGGATGGACTAGGCTTTTCAGATGTTGGAGCAGAGCTTGATTTCCCAGATGGAGGTTTCTTCGATGCCATAATTAAAGTTTTTAATGTTGGTGTAAAGCAGTGCTTCTCAATTATTTTCTGTCAGGCCCCCCCTAGGAAGAAGAAAACATTTCGCGCGCCCCCCCCGCGCGACTGTAAATAGTATCATTTGTCTATAAAATTGTTATAAGTACACCTCTGCATAACACTGTATCCTTATTAACGTATAAGAGAATAAAAAAAGAAAGAAATTTCTTTCTCTTTCTTTTTTCTCTTTCCTTTCTGTCTCTCTCTTTCTCTCTGTCTCTCTGTCTTTCTTTCTCTCTTTCTTTCTCTCTCCCACTTTTTTCTTTCTTTCTTTTTCTTTCTCTCTCTCTATCTCTGTCTGTCTCTCCTTCGTCTGCCCATCTATCACTGTGTCTGTGTGTGTGTGTCTGTCACTCTCTGATTCCTCCCTCCCTCCCTGTCTCTCTCTGTGTCTGTGCCTCTCTCTATCTGTGTGTCGTCGTCCCCGCCCCGCCCCCACTCCCCGCGGAGTCTCCTCAGCCCGGCTCACCCGCCTTAGCCTGCCCCGGCCACCCGCTGTGCTTGATCGCTCGTTCGTTCGCTCAGGAGCTGAGAAGCCTCCGTGTGTGTGCGTGTGTGCGCGTGCGTGCGTGCGTGTGAGGAACGGCAGTCCCTGGAAGACGACGAGTGGCCAGCATGCCGGCTGTGGAGGGAAGGAGGAGGAGGGAGAAAGGGAATCGGCAGAGCCCAGGAGTCCAACCATCAAACGCGCCCCCCTTTACAGAGCCTCGCGCCCCCCCTGGGGGGCGCGCCCCACTATTTGAGAAACGCTGGTGTAAAGAGAAGAAAGGGAGGGAAATGGCGCTGTTGGGCAGGCAGTCCGTGAAGTCCGAGACAAAAGCAGCTGTAGTTCAAATTAAATTCCAACGTCCAGAGAGAAAGTTACAAAAAAGGAAAAAACTTTCCAAACAAAGCAGAAAGTTTCTCAAGGGAGGAGAGCACCGAAAGACTCCAGAGCAGGTCCTTTTTTATATATTTTAAAGTTAGTCTGATTTTGTTAAAATGAAGGAATGCTTATTTCCAAAGAGAAAAAGTTCCATCCTGGGAACAAAGAGAACGCCATCTTTCCACCTTGCCAGCAGGGTGAAAAAAGCAAAAGTGAAAACAATCAATTTAAAATGTAGCAAGGCTCAGGATACATTGTCTGACAGCAATCCCTTATTTGGCAATAAGTTTCCATTTTCAATAAATCCAACGGATGTCACTTTCACTCTCTCCGCATCACGGGACTGTTTCTTTAATGCCGCTTTAGTTCCAGGGGGGTTGTTTCCAACTCCCCCCTATCTTCTCTTCCCTTAAAGTTGAATGCAAAAAAATCCAAATAAGGCACATACTATTTTTCTAGTCCGGAGCCTCGGCACAGCCATTCAGCCCTGGCGTTTCAGCTCCTTATAAAAATCCTCCATATTCCAGCTCCTTCTGTGAAAGGGAAACTCCCCCCGCAAAAGTTCCTCAGCCCCTGGGGCGAAGCGGGAGCAGCCCCCCCGACCGCCGTCGAGATGGGGGCCCTCACCGCAAGCCGCCCGTACGGAGGGGGGGATTATGCCCGTCCCCCCTGCCCCCGAAGGCACAGCTAAGGCAACACAGTGGCGGACGTGGAATCCACGTCCGTCCGCGTCCGAAGCCGGAAACGATCTCGAAATATAAAAAGTATTAAAACTCCTGGTTCAGAATTAATTCCTCCAGATTTCCTAAAATTAAAACCATCATGATAGGTTTCAGTGTTAACCCCATTTTCTACTGCTATAGATTTCTTTTTAGTAGTTCCCCAAACCTGGCTTACTTTCATCACTCCCAATATATAAGAAAAGAGACAGACTTTTTGTTCCAGCCAACTGTCATCCAATTAGTGTTCTCTCTGTAATTAGTAAACTTTATGATAGATTTCCATGCTACAAATTATAGGATTGGCTGTTTTCTGATAACATTATGGTGCCAGAACAGGAAGGATTTGGAGATGGACATTCAATAATACTGTAAATCAATTCCTAATATTGCATCATTTGGCAGAAAAATACTATAAATTTCCAAATGTAGCTCATTTTGCTACCTTTATTAACTTAAGGGCAGCTTTTGATTCTATTCCTTGGAGGAAACTAGCTAACTAATCAATTAATCCTCATCTTCTTAATTTGATTATTCAGTTACACTGCAATATTAGTTTACCTATAGTTTACACCAGGGGTGTCAAACTCAAGGCCCATGGGCCATATCCAGCTTGCAGGGTACTTAGATCAGGGCCATGGGACTGACCTGGAAACAGTGAAGGACTGGCCACAGTGCCTCTGCCAGCAAAAATGGAGCAAGGAAGGGACATGTGCAGCCCTCCTGAGCTCCATTTTCACTGGCAGAGGGTTGCAGAGGCCATCACAGTAAAAAATGCAGCTCGGGATTCCATTTTCACTGGTAGAGCACTCGGGCCACCACAGGGTCCCCCAACACGAATAACATCGAGCTGGCCATGCCCACCCTGGTCATGCCCACCCCAGCCCCCCCAAGGTCCAACATAACCCTGTTGCGGCTCTCAATAAAATTGAGTTTGACACCCCTGATTTACAAAGTAAACTGTGTAGATAATCTACACAGGTTAAAGGCATTGATTTTGATGATCTGACAGAGCCTATCCCCACTCATGAAGGGGTTAAGCACACATACATATTATCACTTTATGTTTTAACATTTATATGAACACAAAATTATCTTGTAGCTTTTGCCACTCCAGACTTCCATCCTCCACCCTCCACCCACCTTCCAATCCCAGTTTTGTATGTATCACTCTACTCTGAGCTGCCCTTAAAACACTGATGGTGCCTCTTCTTCCTCATCTGACTCATTATATAATCTGATAGGAGAATTAGTAAAGCCTCCAAACACTTGCAAAATAAGACAGTTCAACGTCAAGCATATAATACTCCATGGAGGATATAGCTAAACTACGCTAGGTAATTAAACTTAATAAGACTGGGTCGCTCACAACAATCAAAGAAATTACAATACAATGAAGAAAACAGGGCAAGTGCTGTGAAGTGTGGGGCCTTGTGCTTTTTCGCTAAAGCCCCAGGTGAAGAGTCAGGTCTTCACAGCTCTTTTAAACTGTAGCAGAATGGAGCTCATCTGATTTTGAAGGAACCTCTTTGCACAGTTCAGAACACAGGTTTCCTTTTCTTTAATCCACATTTTTTTAAAAATACAAATTTAAAAATACAAAATAAAGAAAAAGGAAACATTTATTATTAGTGTCAGGTTTCCTTTTCTTTTTAGATTTGATAATTAAGTAGGCTGGCAATAGCTCTACAACAATACACAGCTCAGATCTTGAGAAGTTGGTATAGCAGGATTATCTTTGTTTCTTGGCCAGTAAACTTGGCGTTAAGAGAATATATATGCATTCAGAATGATGCAAAGGTTAATTTTGCTTAGGTTAAGTTCCTTTTCCTACTCGAAGTGCTTTTGTGTTATCTATATTAAGCATCAATTTCTTTTCCTTCATCCAATACATTACTGACATCAATTATTGTCTTAGTACTGAACAGCTTCATTAGACCAATGCTTGTGGATTTTAGTCACAAATGAAAAGTAATTATCTGGATCTGAAGTTTAGCTTCTGAAAAAGAAATGGTTGGTTAAAAGATACTGATTGCTATTGTGGAAGACCAGCTGTCCAGAATATTTTGCCACCAGGATTGCAACTAACCTGCTCTGTGATATGTGGACTTTTAATCTGCAATTCTATCATATAAACTCTATTTTATTCTAAGCACATATGCAGGTTATGATTAAAACAATGTAGAAATTGCATTATATTAATCAATGGAAATGTGGCTAACCATCAATTTGAAAATATAAAATAAAACACTAATCAAGTTGACTGTTTCTCCTCATCCCTACTTCAAAAAACAATTTTATATAGACTGCAATGCTTTTCTACAGAATGCTTACAAATATTTCAAAAATGAAAAGTAAGACAAGTGTAAGGATAAAGAAGAGTAAGATCTACCTTAATATAGAGGTTTAAGGTGCTGTCCTTTTTTTTTTTATTGAAGTTTTTATAATATTTTACAATATTTCACCCAGTGCTATACAAGACAAAAGGAAGAGTTGGTTTCAAGTGTCTTCTGTTATCTTTAAGATCTCCAAAATCCACGTTCTCTAGGTACAGGCGTCAAGGCATCCAAAGTTCCAAGTGCATAGTCCACAAATGGCTTCCAAGTCTTCCAAAAGATATCTTTTTTATAAACCCCCTCTCTGAATTTAATATCACACGTCATTTTATCATTTAAGGCTAATTTCCACATTTCACAGAACCATTCTTCTATTTTAATATTTAATATTTACCTCTATTTTCCAATATCTTGCTATTACAATCCTACCCATTATAATCATAATTCTAATCAATTCTTTCTCATGTTTTGTTAACTCAGGTTCATTAATTATCAATAACAATATATTTTCTGATCTCAATATTATTATTCTTTTCATCATTTCACCCATCATTTTTTCTAATTGCTGCCAAAACTTTTTAATTTTCACACATTTATACCACATATGTTCATAAGTTCCCACTTCCATATTACATCTCCAACATTTATCGCTCATTTTTTTATCTATCAATGATAATCTTAATGGGGTCTAAGGTGCTGTCCTAGAAACCAGGAGACTGTGAATCCTAGTTCTACCTTGGGCATGAAAACCAGTTCAATAATTTTGAGCCAGGGACTTATTTGCAAACCAGCCTTCCTCACAGGAATGTTGTGGGGAAAATGGAGGAAGGATATTTATGTATGTTTGCCAACTTGAGTTACTTACAACATATTAAAGGCAGAATTTTTAAAAATCTAATAAATAAATATATAAATAAAATTGCATAATTTGCATCAGAAGTCACCAGAATTACATTCAGACTTTCAGGATAGAAGTTAGAAAGTGGACTTAAGCTACGGCTCACTACAGGTAGTCCTTGCCTTATGACCAGAGTTGAAACCAAATTTTCCATTGCTAGGCAAGACAATTACCAGTAAGTGAACTTTGCCACATTTTACAAACTTTCTTGCCATAGTTGTTAAGTGAATCACTGCAATTGTTAAGTGAATAATATAGTTGGTAAGTAAATCTGGCTTCCCCACTGACTTTGCTTAACACAGTGTTTCTCAACCTTAGTGACTTTAAGTCCTGTGGACTTCAGAATTCCCCACTTGGCTGGCTGGGGGATTCTGGGAGTTGAGGTCCACAGGACTTAAAGTCGCCAAGGTTGAGAAACACTGGCTTAACAGAAGGTCATAAAAGATAATCACATGACCCTGGGATACTGCACTGTAAAGCACAATCAGATTTACAAACTTGTGTTATTGTGGCCTATCACATTAAAAAAATATAGCCCTAATCGTCCTGTGAAATCAGTTTCTTGATCTTGTTCTACCTCATGGGGCTGACACCCATATATTAATCAATCATCGGATATAAATTGGACGACTTGATGTAATCGACTGTTTTACCGAAATCAATGTGTTAAGCATCTAAGTTGCTACATTCCTCTCAAAAGTGAAGCAGTGTATTTCCCAGTTGGAGCCTACTGAAAACCTGTACTATAAACTATTCCTGCATGATTACTGCAAGAAACAATAGAATTAATTATTTGTATAGCATGATTATTAATATTTTTTTAATGAATAAGATCACGCTGTAAAAGTAGCCTAATGATATTATATAAAGCAATCAATTAGTAAAAAGGTTAAAGATATTTTGACAAAGAATGAAATGCACTAACAAATAAAGGCTGCTTCTGTAGATTTTTGTAAACTGGTTGTGTATTTCTTATCTGCTCAGACTATAGCCTTGCTTTTCATTCTTCAAACTGAGCCACTTCCTGTGTTGTATTTGGGAGCCTCAGTAGGGAGGTGCAGCAGATAAATGTATTTGAAGTTGGCTCTGATCATCCTTTCAGATCTTATCACAGTCATGTTAGCAGGAAATGGTGAGAGTGGCTTATATCTATTTCAGCAATAGAACAAGATTCACTTAGCCAGTACTACGGTATGATATATGTTGATTGTCTGTACGTTTGATCCGTTATTACAAGTTAAAGGGGCAATTGGTAATAAAGACACACATATATATTAATATTGCTGCCTCTTTCTCAGTAGATACCAGTGCATAAAACACATTTTATTATGACAATGTAGTGCAAAATGTAAGAGTCCACCATAAACAAAATTGATGAAGCTGATATCAATATGAAGTCCAGTTTTATAGGTATGCAGATTGATAGCTTTTATATGAAATTATCTTTCTTAAAAACAATTTTGGTACAAATTTTATTTCTTCTTTTTATAATTTTGGCCAGCTGCCTTTTTGCTAACCTTCTCCCAGTATTCTTTGCTGTGGAAATTGCTGAATCCTATATTTAAATGGATTTAAAAGTTCAGCATTATAGATTGTTCTCAAATTATGACCACTATTGAGTCCCAAATTTCTATTGTTAGCAGAGATGATTGTTAAGCAAATTTTGCCCCATTTTACGACCTTTCTTATCACATTTGTTAAATGGATCACTGCAGTCGTTAAGTTAGTAATATTTTTGTTAAGTGAATCTGGCTTCCTCATTGACTTTGCTTGTCAGAAGGTCACAAAAGGTGATCACATAATCCCAGGACCATCATAAATATAAGTCAGTTGCCAAGTGTCTGAATTTTGATCGTGTGACCATGGGGATACTACTAGGGTGGTAAGTGTGAAAAACAGTCATGACATTTTTTTCAGTGTTGTAACTTTGAACAGTCACTAAATGAACTGTTGTAAGTCGAGGTCTACCTGTACTGCAGTGCAGTGTCCGTGACAGTTTCATGAACACGATTCACCATCATTCAGGACTCTGATGGGTGATAGTTGGACATTGTGCATTGCGCGTGGAAGGGAATAATATTAGGACGAATGACGGAGCGGTACTGTTTAGCCTTTACCTTGGGTTGATCTGCAGCCAAGACACTGATTAGATTGGCAATAATACTTTTCAGGGAATCTGGGAAAATACTCTTAGTGTTAATGCACTTAGCTTTTATTTCTATGATTATTATACCATTGAATCTGCTGTTAATTACACTTAAGAATGTGCTATGTTAACTGATACTGGTTGCAGCAAAGCCACCACTTCAGTGAAACCAGATGACTGGAATGTTTCTGCAGCTGATACAATAAATCAGGGACCCCCAACCTCCAACTTGGGGCCCATTAATAGGCCCCGAGCTGTTTGGAACCGGGTCCCCTGCAGAAGTGGTGGTCGAGCATGCACATGCATCCCACTTGCCTGAGCAGCAGGCAAGATGTGTTCACATGCTCCATTTGCGCAAGCAGCAGATGCACATGCCCTCCACTTGTGCAAATGGAGATCTACTACTCACATGGAACCATCCCCTTCCCTCCCACTTGTCCGCAAAGCTTGAGAGGTGGGGAGACTCTGCCATAAATGGCAACATAACTGCCTTACAAGTTCAACCAAAGATTCCTGAACAACAGGTTGATAACAAAAGTTATCATTGAGAAATTATAAATAATTATAAATATCTTCTACTTTACTATAACAGGAGATAACAGGAGATACCATGGAAGCCATTGCAAAATTTGACTTTAATGCATCAGGAGAGGACGAGCTAAGTTTCCAGGCACGAGATGTTCTGAAGGTATGTATCAATCAACACGTCTTCAGAGACATTTCCAGAGCATCACCTTTTTTAATTCCCCAAATCCTCAAAAGCAGTTTGAAACTAACTAATAATTATCTACACTGCCAGTGAACTCCAAGTGCTGAAACACTATCATTGTGCACTCCAGATGACTACTAAGATAGCACAAAGAGGGGCATTCAGCTGTCTCTCACCCGTGTTAATAATGAAGTATTAATTGTCTGGTAATTTCTCCAAAAACAGTGAGCGCAGGCAACAAGGGAAGCTGCAATTCCATTAAGGCTACCCTTGGCTACCTTTAAAAAAAAATCAGCAGCAACAACAGCTTGATGCTGAATTCTGCAGGGAAGAGGAAGAAGTTGATTTGAAATGAAAAGTCAAGCAGCAGGTTTCCGCCAGCAGAGAAGCCGTATGCCCAAAATACTAAACAGCTTCAGCATTTCCAGAGGGAAAGGAGTTTCTGAATACATTGCAAGCAAACCAGAAATAAATGGGCTCAGCTGCCAAACAAAGATGCCCTAGGTCACATAGAACAGGGGTCTCCAACCTTTGCAACTTTAAGTCTGAAGGACTTCAGCTCCCAGACTTCTCCAGCCAGCAAAGCTGAAGTCCTTCAGACTTAACAAAGCTGAAGTCCTTCAGGGAGCTGAAGTCCTTCAGACTTAAAGTTGCAAAGGTTGGAGACCCCTGACATAGAAGCAAAGCTGATTTTTGGAGCAGTGCAAAGACTACGTATGGACGTGTCTTCTCTGAACAGATAATACATTTATACTGTTAATAATCAGTGACACAAGCCATAAACCAGAATCGATTCTAAAAACATTATCTCTAGCCAAAAGATTGATGAATAAGTTTTCCAATAAACTTTTTCCTTCTTTAGTGCAAGTTTTTAGTTTGTATTTCAAAGATGAGTTAAACAATCAAATAACTGGATTTAGCACAAGATTTTACTCAACTGCAAATTCTGAAAGAAACACAAAGCAATCTTTTATTTCCAGGGAAAACATTGAAAAATGAAAAATGAGGTTCCCTAAATGTGAAATATTTTATAAGAGTTCATAAGAAATTAGTATGATCATAAATGTGAAACACCTTTTTCACACATTTTTTTTCCCACATTGGGTTCCACAAGAGGTTGAGGGGGTTCTTTGAGACACTGAAGACTAAAACGCAAAAGTTTATTCACAGCAAATTTTCAGGAGTTTGGATTTTTTTTTACTAACATTGCCTGAAAAATATTAAATTAAAAAATACTACTTTACGAAGTGCAGAATTGCTTTCAAAAGGCAAAATATAGATATTAACAAATCAGGAAGGATGAAGCCCGCTGAAAGGAAGAAGCCTATATCTCTACATGAACCTCTTCTCAAAAAGATATTATCTGAAAACTTTACCTCAGAGCATGCATGCATTTATTTATTTATTTATTTATTTATTTATTTATTTATTTATTTATTTATTTATTTATTTCTCTGGAAATATAATTCCAATTATACAAGTACACATATAAGTTTTAGCATTACTCAGATTTCACAATTTGACTACTGGAAGAAGAAAAAATTTGTAATCAATTAGATGTAAAAAAAATTATGTTATGCAATTTTTCTGGGACAACATTACTTTTTGTAAATCTGACTTCAGATAATATTATGAACTTTGATAGAAATATTAATTTGTGGTTGCAGAGATGAGTAAAAAGTAGCATTCTTTTCAGATTGCTCTGAAGTAGAAGTCATCATTATTTTGCTAACTTAATAGACTTCCCACACTTAACCTGTGTATGACATTTAAAATGATATCTACCATAATTAGGAAAAGACACAACATTCAGAAAGTGTGAAGAGATAATACTAAACACAGTTACTACAATTCAGCACAGATATTGGCTTGCTTCAGCATATGTGCTGTCAAAATCCATGAGTAATGAAACGGTGTGTGGACTCACCTCATGAATTTAAAGTTGTCACTCATGCAATATTAACATTTATTCTCAATTACACATGGATACATGTCATATGTAAGTTGTATGTGCATTGTTCTCTATAGTTTTTCCTCTGTCCTCTACTTAAACTAGAGGATTATTATTATTATTATTATTATTATTATTATTATTATTATTATTATTATTATTATTATTATTATTATTATTATTATTATTATTATTATTATTATTTTCATGGTCAACCTTCAATTATTACTTTCTTAATATTTGTTGATAACACACCTACTACTATTGGTGCTATCTCTCTTGTGTCACAGTTGTTCTTATTCTATTTCCAGGTCTTTGTATTTTGTGATTTTCTCCAGGTCTTTCTTTTTTGTTCTGCTGTCTCCAGGTACTGCCGTGCACTATCCAGGCATTTTGTTTTTCTTATCAACAATTGTTAAGTCTGGGATGTTATGTGGCAAGTGTCTATTTGTTTGAATTCTAAAGTCCCAGAGTAATTTAGTTTTTTTCATTTTCTATTACTTAGTTTATTTTGTAGCCATCAGTTCTTGTTTGCAGTCAAATGGTATTTCCTGCAGATAGTTCAATGTACCATTGTTGCTACTTTGTCATACCATTGCTTGTACTTGTGTGATCTTTTTGTAGCAGCTAAGCTTTATTATTGTTATGATTCCCTGCACACTCAGCCAGGTGTTTAGAGTGGATTTAGTATTTCTATCCACCTATCGAGTCCTTTCCAAGGACATGGAATAGACAGATGTTGTTATTATTTTTTTAATTCATTTACTAATTTTCTATGTCTCCTGAATTGATGCAGCCAACTCTACTATAAATTCATTCATTACATTGGCTTCATAAACATATTTTCAAGCTTCCCTTTCACGTATATGGATATTAGACTTTAGGGAATTTTAACATAGGTGGGTTGTATTTTAATGTTCTTAAATTTTAGTACAGGTTTAATTTAATTCGTTTTTAACTTTGTATATATTGTATGTTTTATATGTTTTTTTAATTTTTCCTGTACACCACCCCGAATCCCTTTGGGGAGAGGGGGCGGTTTATAAATCTAATAAATTATTATTATTAATTATTATTATTACTGTTTTCTAAAATCATTTTAGCAATTCCACAGTCTCAATCCAGGCTACCATAATCTTCCCAGGCTACCATAATCTTCCCAAACTACTTTATTTATTTTTTACTTATATTTCTTATTTCCTGCTACCTATCTCCTCCCACTTATGACATTAACCATGTTGCTTGTATTTTTATGATTTGTTCTGTTTGTTTCCTAGTATGATTTGATTGCTTATTAGTAACCTATGATTATCGCTAAGTGTTGTATCTTATGATTCTTGATTAA
This sequence comes from Rhabdophis nuchalis, assembly GCA_039707465.1. Lineage (NCBI taxonomy): Eukaryota > Metazoa > Chordata > Lepidosauria > Squamata > Natricidae > Rhabdophis > Rhabdophis nuchalis. Next base: position 91,073,710 of record CM077648.1, on the reverse strand, counting down.
TGTATTTTTTTTTCCTTTCATGTACATTGAGAGCATATGCATCAAAGACAAATTCCTTGTGTATCCAATCACACTTGGCCAATAAAGAATTCTCTAAACCACTCACACTTCCATTTGGTTTCCCTGTTTCTCTTTATTTTTGATTATGAAAGGGTTATTTCCTCACACAAGGCAAGGAAGAATTATAAATGATATCAATTATAGATTGTAAGAATTCACTTCCAGTTATTATTTGCAACCATTTACAGAGATAGCCTCTTAAGGGACAGCAGAGTCATTTCATTGATCCACCATCTCTCTCTAAGACTGAACATCTTTAAGGGGTGCAATACAGTACCTCAGAAGCCAATGTTATGTTGGACACCTGTCATGGGCACATTGAAGGAAAAGAGACACTTTGGCTGAAAATTCCATCTTTATTATTTTTATAAATAACTTAAGGTGGCAAATATACCTAATACTCCTTCCTCTTCCTGGCTGTATGATGGCTCAGTGGTTAAAGATTTAATTTAATTTAATTTAATTTATTTCAATTTATAGAACCGCCCTTCTCCATCGAAATGGACCCAGGGCGATGCACAGGGAGTTAACATCAATAAATAACAATAAATACAGAATAACTAAAAATAGATTAAACTAGAAAACCTGTGCTAAAACATCCCAATTAAAATTCTAAAATACATTTACTCATTGGCTAAGCTAGACTGGTGTTAGCTAGAAGATGTTCTAGCTAGAAGATGTTCAGTGGTTAAAGATCCTAAGCTTGTTTGAGACCCAAGCATAGCATAATGTGTGAGCTCTTGTTACCCCAGCGTCTAGAAGTTTGAAACTAGCAGTTCAAAAGCATGCAAATGTGAGTAAATAAATAGGTACTACTTCAGTGGGAAGGTAATATAAGTCAGGGGTCTCCAACCTTTGCAACTTTAAGTCTGAAGGACTTCAGCTCCCAGACTTCTCCAGCCAGCTTTGCTGGCTGGAGAATTCTGGGAGCTGAAGTCCTTCAGACTTAAAGTTGCAAAGGTTGGAGACCCCTGATATAAGTGTTCCATGCTCCTTATCGTATAGTCATGTTGGTCACATGACCATGAAAATGTCTTCGGACAATGCTGGTTCCCTAAGAAATAGAGAAGAGCACCATCCCCCAGAGTTAGACATGACTGGATAGGAGAAACCTTTACCTTTACTTTTCCTTCCTCCTTCTGTTTTTCTTCACAATAACAACCCGGTGACGTGGCTTAGGCTGAGAAGAGAATGACTGGCTTCTACATTAATCACTAGACCAAACTGGCTCTCAAATAAATTTTACTTATTCTTTATAAAGTAATTAACCAAAGCACCAAAGTAGGGGAAGGAATCCAAACCATCAATACAACTTCTAATTGTTGTAGTTGTTGTTGTTATGCTTACATAGTTGTTTAGATCCACCCTCTTTTTTCTTTTGACTTTTTGAGGTGCTGAAGCCCACTCTGAAACTAAAATTCTGTGCAATCAGGGTTGGGTTTTTTTTTTCTTAAAGGAAAGCCTTTGCATACAGGTTTTCTTCCTGCACATGTCGATGCCTAATAAATGAAAGTCAGGAGCTATCAGTTTCTCTTAACAGTTGGTTTGGCACACCTGCTATGCTAGTTCATTTCTACTGAGGTAAGAGAACAGAGTTATTTTCAAGAAAAAAAATGGCTGCAGCTTGTTTCAGATTTCTGGAGGAAAACTGATAAGAGTTGATAGCAGGAAGCATAGCAAAGGAGTTAAGGAGGCATAAAAACTTCAAAACGTAGGCTAGCAGAAGACAGACATATACCTTCAAGTAATTACAGTTTTCCTTCTGATTTACAGATCTTAAGCTCCCAGGAAAATTGGTATAGAGCTGAGTTGAACAATTATGAGGGATATGTCCCAAAGAATTATATTAATTTTCAGGTTCCCTGGTAAGTATACAATTTCTACATTTATGTCCATGTTTTATAATATTGACTTCTGTGTACCCATTTAATAAATCATTTAATAAATGGGTTAAAAAAATGAAAGTGGCAAATTTCTGGAAAAAAAAGTTATTTTTCCATTTTTTTGTCAGAATATTCATGAACTGGCAGAGACACGGTAACAAGGTCAGCCAATGGGGCTTATTTGGAAAGAAACTTAAGAAGTCTGTGTATGGCTGAACTGTATTAAGCTCTGAGCTCTGAAACAAAACTAGTCCCGACTTGTCTGTTGATCTGAAATGAAATGAAACTGTTCTCTGCTGCTGGTATTGTATATATATAAATCCTTGTCTATAAATAAGTTTTTTATTTAAATCAATCCTGCTGAATCAGTTATCTGTGTGTGCTTTCTGGATTTGATTTTTACAACAAACTCTGACATATTTAGCTATCTTCCCTTTCATGTTCAGTCCAGAAATATTCAGAACTCTGAATATTTTCCTAGTGACTTTTCAGCAACTTTCACACACACGAAAACATGCATATACACAAATATTCAGAAAGCTAGAAGAGATTAATATTAGCCTGCCATACCAAATTACACAATCCTATTTGCCAAAAAATATAACTGTTCCAAGCGGATGCTTCAATATCCACTTGGAATATTTTAAGAGTCAAAAAAAAGTTGCACATATAACATATAAAACTCAGAATTCCTTCTAAAATACTTATAATTTCTGAATTAAGTCCTGATTCATTCAAAATAGACATAGCATTTGTAAGTTTATATATAGCAAAAAATTAAAGTAAGTGGATGAATTTCAGGAGAATGTTAGCTGACGTTGGGAAACTAAATGGAGATATTTTGAGACATATAAACTCTGATAAAAGGAAGTGGGTAATCTGTTGCAAGAAACTACAGCAAAAATGACTATGTACAAAAGTGCCCTTCACTTTTTATATGGAACTGAGATTTGAGTTTGTCAGGAGTAATATAAATTGAATAATATAAAAATAGATTAATTGAGAAATGTGTGTGTGTGGAAAAACAAAAAGAATGCATTGATATCAAAAGTCCCAGTAGAAAAGAAGTATGCTGAAATGTCTTCATCATAGAGAAAATGAATAAGGATTAAATAGCAAGACAAATATTATGTGAAAAGAAGGACCAGGGGAGACATGATAGCAGTCTTCCAATATCTCAGAGGCTGCCACAAAGAAGAGGGAGTCAAACTATTCTCCAAGGCACCTGAGGGCAGAACAAGAAGCAATGGGTGGAAACTAATCAAGGAGAGAAGCAACTTAGAACTGAGGAGAAATTATCCTGACAGTTAGGACAATTAATCAGTGGAACAGCTTGCCACCAGAAGTTGTGAATGCCCCAACACTGCAAGTCTTTAAGAAGATGTTGGATAGCCATTTGTCTGAAACGGTATAGGGCTTCCTGCCTAGGGGGGGGGGGGGGGTTTGGACTAGATGACCTCCAAGGTCCCTTCCAACTCTGCTGTTGTGTTGTGTTGTGTTGTGTTGTGTTGTGTTGTGTTGTGTTGTGTGGAAACTAATCAAGGAGAAAAGCAACTTAGAACTGAGGAGAAATTATCCTGACAGTTAGGACAATTAATCAGTGGAACAGCTTACCTTCAGAAGCTGTTAATGCCCCAACACTAGAAGTCTTTAAGGAGATGTTGGATAGCCATTTGTCTGAAATGGCATAGGGCTCCTGCCTAAGAAGGAGGTTGGACTAGAAGACCTCCAAGGTCCCTTCCAACTCTGCTATTATATTGTATTGTATATATGGAAACCTTAAATTAATTAAGAGGAAAGGAAAGTTTGAAAAAATAGAATTAAAAATAGAATAGAAAAAAATGATAAATCCTGAAAAAGAAAGCAGCTTTGTATTTCTCATTGTTTTTCTGTCCTGTGCATTACATTACTTATCCAGAAAGGAAACAGCACACAGAGCCAGTCTTTAGAGCAGGAAAACCATTAGTTTTGTGGGTGTTTCCCTCCATCCCTTCTTGTGAACCAAGCAACAGTGGTTTGTTAACTACTCTTGTTTGTTAAAAAGGCCTTCTATCAATTGGGATGTGGAAGTAGAAGAAACAAGGATGGTTTGCCAGAATAAAAAAAGGATGGAACAGTAACAGTGAATAGTGTTGGTATAAAGTAGCTTTAAGTACAAATGTTTCTTTCCTCTTATTTTCTGCTTGTAAAATTGTTGCTTATGACTTTATAGTCATTTCGGTGCTCTGCATAAAATTCTTATTCTTCCAAAAATTCGTATGGTAGGTGTATGACTGCATGTGCAGGTATGTGAGTGTTATCTATATTTATATATTATCTATATCAAATCATTTTTATTTCATAGGTACAAATGAACATGAACACCATATTCATACTCTTTTCTTTTGACCTTCTGCTCTGCAGGCACTCTGGTCTTCCTATCAAAACAAAACAAAACAAACTAAAATCGATTTCATTTTAAATTAAGTTGATCAGTTTTTCCTCTTAGAAGTGCCTGTCCTTTAGTTTATCGCATTAGGATGATTTAGGATTATCAATATGAGCTTTGTCAACTGTTATTTAGTTCTTTGCATATTGAACTTAATGTTTTTCTAATAATTTGATATATAATCAGACGAATGGGTGTGGCGCCTTTCTTTTTTTGCATTCTGAATGGCAAAAGCATTTTGAATTTTGACAGGAGCTTCCATTATTTTGTGCTGGATTGATAGAAACAAATTAGAAGTGGTGGTGGTGATGATGATGATGATAATTGTGTTGTTTCAGTATGAATTTTGAGACATTTCTTACCCTTGTATACTTTTAAAATCTGGCTTACTCTCTCTCAAATTGATTTTCCATTATACTTACTTACGATGTGTTGCTTTTGACAGCTGGTTCCAAGAGAAAGTATCCCGCCACACAGCTGAGACGATGCTCAGGGATAAAGGAGTTGGTGCTTTCATAGTCCGAGCTAGTCAGAACGCCCCAGGAGATTTCTCTATCTCTGTCAGGTAAGTTTCTTTATTTACTTTATTGTCATGGTACATATATACACAGTATGCACATACAACGAAATTCACATAACACCCACAGATCAGGCCCAACACACATAACAATCCCCAAACACACACACACACACACACACACACACACACACAAAATTCCCCACTCCTATACCACCCAAACATCCATACAACAGACCAAGTAGTGCTGTCCAATAGCTCACTGATGGTGGCTCTTTAGTTCATTGTTGAGTGCAATTATAGCTCTGGGATAAAAGCTGTTCAGAAGACGTGTGGTCCTAGTTTTAGTAGTTCTGTATCTTCTACCGGAAGGCAACAGTCTAAAAAGATTGTAAGCAGGGTGGGAAGAGTCTCTGAGGATGCAACTTCCTCAAACAGTGAGATGCGAAGATGTCATCCTGGGCTGGTAGCTGGAGCCCAGTGATATTCTGGGTAGTTTTAGTGATTCTCTGTAGAGCTTTTTTGTCTGTGGCAGAGCTTCTCCCATACCATGCAAGAATGCCGTATGTCAGGACACTCTCAATAGTGCTGCGATAGTAGGACAGAAGTAGATGCTGAGATAGATTTATCTTCCTTAGCATTCTCAGGAAGTACAGCCTCTTTTGTGCCTTCTTCACAAGCATGTTAGCATTCATGGTCCATGAGAGGTCCTCCGAGATATAAATACCCAGAAATTTAAAACTACCAACCCTCGCCACCTCCTTGCCACTAATGTACGATGGTAAATGTACATCCTCCTGAAGTTAATTATAAATTCTTTAGTTTTTTTGGTGTTAAGTGTAAGATTATTTTCTTTACACCACAATGTCAGCCCTTGTACTGCTTTCCTATAAGCAGACTCATTGTTCTTATTAATGAGCCCCACCACTGCCATGTCATACAGAAATTTAATAATTGCATTGGTGTTATACAATGGGGTACAGTCATGTGTGTACAAAGAATAAAGGAAGGGGCTTAGCACACAACCCTGGAGGGCTCCTGTGCTTAATATCAGAGTAGAAGAATGGTGAGATTCCATCCTTACTGACTGTGGGCTATCTGTCAGAAAATCCTTTATCCACAAACAAATCCTCTGATTTATATTAATTAGAATTAATATTTTAATATGGGAAAGATGGACATATCTATTTGTTTGATAGGTATCTTAAAACAAATTTTTGTTCCATATGTGCAAAGGCCATTTGTTAATTTCAAGGTATGTTCAGTAACATCATAATGACATCTGGGTGGCCCACAATTGTTTTTTCAATGTAGCTTTTAAAATATATTAATATTCCAGTTTGGAAAGGGCTGTTTCCAAAACCTACTAATAAGATCCAGTACTTGCTTAGTAAGTAGTTAGTGTTATACTGTACATTACTTATTGAGAAGTAAATTACTCAATGGTGTTTTCCTTAAGTAAAAATATATAGGATTTTACCAAAAATACCAAAAGCAGATACAAAACAGTCCTAAATCAGAAAAACAGTTCAAAACAAACAGGTAGAAGCTGTTACAAATATTTTAAAATTAAAGGTTTCCGTGAATTTATTTGCATCGATCTATTGCAGACAATGTAACATAGAATTCTATTCAAATTCTATTAAATATATTTTGTGATTTAACCTTTATTCCTTTATTACATGAAACATCCTGTATTGGCAGATGCCTACTCTCTAATTTGCCAGAGGCAGAATGCAATTTTTAGGTGGAGGTTAAACACAGACTGGGAAAATTAACATTACATTGCGTGTAAAATAATTTACAAGAACCAGTTTTGTGTAGTGATTAAGGCATCAGACTAGAAACTAGGAGACTCTGAATTCTAATGCTGCCTTAGGCATGGAACCATTTTCTCCAGAAGAATATGTGAGACAGTGGAAAGTCATTTGGGATAAATCTTGCCAAGAAAACTGTAAGGACTAATCCAGGCAGTCTGCAGGAGTCAAAAACTGACCTGAAGGCACAAACCCAGTAGTAATAATAATAAAAATTCACTAAGACCATTCACAAACCATGAGTAATTGTATTACAAACATCCTACATTGGTACCTGTAGAACAGGGCTATCGAACGCCCAGCCCACAGACAGGATGCATCACTCCCCCCAGTTTAGCAAAGGGGGGAAAGTCCCGATACATCACGTGATGCCGCTGTGACAACATGAGACTGATACACCTGCTATAGACGAATAAAAAGCTATTATCTAGACTTACACTTTTGAAAATGCCAGAAAGTAATTTTTCAAAATGGCTGAGTAAATAATTTATCAGAGACAATACTTTAATGTTATTCATTCAGATTTATACATGATCATGGTGCTTACTTCTGGGGCTATCACAACAGAACTACAAAAATCAAAACAACCACCAGATGACTGTGAAAATGCCTTTGTTCCTATTTAGTGAGCGTCCAGATTTTTGCAGTCTAAATATAGTAGCCTTATTATTTCAAATAGATAGAGCTTGATAAAACAGATTTCCCATCTTTGTGAAACCAGTGGGGTGGAAATTACCTATACCTATTTCAAAATGAAATAGCTGAAGGGCCAACTAGGAAAATTTGGAAAATGGAGATGCTTGACATCAAGCAAATATTGCCCAATAATTCCATATTTAAGTAGGTACTTGCCTGAATTATGTTTATGGATGGTTGGAAGCTGTGGAACTTTATTTATTTAGTTGGGGTGGGGCTGCCGGCCGCTCTCAGCGCATTGCGGCGTCGGTGGCACAAAGTTCAGGGCCACGCGGGCTCCGGCTGCATCCCCACCGCAAACAGCTCTCCTCCTCCTCATCCTCCGCCTGCTGCCTGCCTGGCTGCTGGCTCGCTCCTCCCTCGCCGGCCCGCCCCTTCCACCTGCCCGACAGCCCACTCCAACTGCCGCTTCCTGCCCATGCCCCGCACCACTGCCCTGGTCCCAGGCTGCCTCTGAGTGCATGCAGAGCGCCCCCCCCCCCGCCCCCGCTGTCGCCCCAGGCAAAAATAATGACTTTTTAAAAACCCCACGGGACGCAGGACAATTTCTTCAAAAGCGGGACTGTCCCGCCAAAAGCAGGATGTCTGGTCACCTTACCCAAAGTCACCCAGCTGGCTTTCATGGGTGAGGCAGGGCTTGAACTCACTGTCTCTAGCTTGGTGCCTTAACCACTAAACTGGCTGACACCCTGCCATGTTATGCAAATGTCGGTCAAAAAAATGAATAAAGGAACAACAAAAAGGAAGAAGTTATCATCATGGTTTCATAAACTTATGAGATGGAACTTCCAGGATTTCAGGCAGAACATTTTTTTCATGAACTAAGTTTTGAAGTCTTTCAAATGTTCCCAAACACGATCAATAATACAGTGAAGCAATTCTTTTTCCTTCCATAAAGGACTTTTCTTGTATAAAGATAAAATGCACAGAAACAAGGGCATGCTTCCAAGTGTAAAAAGATTATGTGCATTCTACAATGTAATTTATTTCTACTTAATATATGATGTTTGAACCTACCCATTCAACCTTAGACCTGTATGAAGCTCAAGCTACTATAATTTTTTTAAAATCATAGTTAAAAAAACAAAAGCATCTTAACATTATTACAAAGTCAAATAATTAAATCCTCATTTGGAAGCAGAGGGCTACTGTAACCCAGCTGCAAAAACCAAGGTGACCACAAAATGGCAACAGAGAAATCATTTTTTTCAGAGTAATTCTTTTCTGCCCTCTAGTGGTCATCTAGATTTCTGTGGTCCAAAGCTTACCCAAATAACTTGCTATAAATTTGTTTAAGATTTAATTAAGAAAATGGAATGAATGGTCAAATCATATATTCACTGCTGTTTTTTTAGGCAACGCTTTTGGAAGTGGTTTATCATGGCTGCTTCTTAGGGTTGAGAGCGTGAAAAGAGGCCATTGTAACTGACACACTAGAACTCAGATCACCCCACCTAGTGCAATCTTACTACAAAAAATGAAGAATAAATGAAGTTCCCACTAAAATAATCAGTATTTCCCTCAAGTATAAACAAAATTAAACAAAAAAAGCAGAGGTGCATCTGCTGGACTCCAACTTTCATTCACAACAAACTTTCATAGTGGACTAGACTGAACAATCAGATCTTGGCTGCTGTCCTAAAGCTTAAGAAAACAGGAGCAGACTGGATCTTCAAGGAAAACAATTCCAAAGAATAGGGGCAGCACTCTAGAATGACTATTTTCAAAGCCCTGCCAGATAACAATTTTCTAATGATGGGACCGGAAAGATGGGGATCTGATTTGATCAGATGGACAGATGAATATGGGACGACATAGTGCAACAGATAATAGTCCACAGCCATTTAGAGACGTAAAGATGTTAATTGATGAAGCCAACCAACAACCAATGCAGCTTTTAAAATACTGGAATTACCCAAGTACTTTGGAATATACCCATTGCTGTCAAGATAGTTATATTTTGTATTATCAGTAGCTTCTGAATGCTTTTCAGAGGCAGCCCTATGTAAAGATCATTACAGTATCAGAAGTGCGGAGGTGGCTAAGGCATGAGTAAAAACCTAAATACTGGCCACAACTAAAATAGCTGTGCAAAAGCTGTGCTAGCCACAACTGCTATCTCCTCATCAGGCAGGAGCTATAAGTCCAGGAGAACACCCAAGCTGTCAGTCTGAGGGAGATGGGTGGTTAAGAAGTATGGAATATAAATAAATAAAACTTACCTGAGTGGGGAACACAACTTCATTCAAAGTCAAAAATTGCATTTCCTTGAAATTGTTAGGTCTATAAATCAAAGTTACTCCTTCTTGGAAGGATTCAGTCAAAATCTGTTCTGCTCTATCAAAATTGTAAGAACAATTCAATGCACCTCGCAGGTGGACAAGATGTATAGCTGGGTATCGTCACGCTGATACCAGACCTCATGCTAATAGCAATAGCATTTAGACTTATATACACTTTACACATTGCTTTACAGCCCTTTCTAAGTAGTTTACAGAGTCAGCATATTGCCCCCCCCCCCCCCCAACAATCTGGGTCTTCATTTTACCCACCTTGGAAGGATGACTCAACCTTGAGCTGGTGAGATTCAAACTGCCAAACTGCTGGTAGCTGGCAGTTAGCAGAAGTAGCCTGCAGTACTGCATTCTAATCACTGCGCCACAATGGCTCTAATGGATGATTTCCCCAACTGGTTTCACATAGATAGTAAAGAAGAATGGAGAGAGCGATGAGGTGCTGAACAGATCTTTCCTCCCTACCCCACGCCAACTGAGGGGTTGACTATCACCTTTAAGTTCCTAAATAGCTTAGGCCTCAGTTACCTGAGAAAATGTCTCTTTTGTATGTAACCTCATCACTCATTTATCCATCTCCAGAATCAGAACCACCAGCTTCTCTAGTGGTGACTTGAGACTGGACCTTCCCAGTCATCATCCCCAGATAGTGGAATACTCTGTGTGCAGATATTAGGTTTCTACAGACCTTTCTTTTCTGCTAGGCTTTCAATAATTTAATCATTTAAAATGTAAGCTATTTAATATGTTTTAATGTGAATGGCATTAACTTTAATACATTTAGTGCATTTAAAACTTTAAAACATAATCCATCTGAAACCATTTGTGAAGAATGATATAGAATAATAATTATAAGCATTTTCACAAATAATTCAAATAATGTTTTTCATCTAAAGCATGCCAATTTGTAAAAGCTAATACAAAGTACAAATAGAATAATGCAACTTAAAAATTAGATTGGATTGCCAAATGTTTTGTATTCTCCCTTGGTACCCAGGCATGAAGAGGATGTCCAGCATTTTAAAGTGATGAAGGATACAAACAGCCATTATTTTCTATGGAGTGAAAAGTTTCAATCACTAAACAAACTTGTGGAGTATTACAAAAATGTTTCCATCTCCAAAAACAAACAGATTTTCCTGAGAGAAGAAACCAAGAAAGGATCACAAGTAAACCTTAGAGAGGTCAGTTTTTTATGATAGAGTAGAAAAAAATGTAATCCAGTAAGGTTTGTAAAACTTGTAAGCCAGTAAGGTGACTTTTGCCATGAAATTAGTCACCCCATCAACTTTTTCCTTAGTTGTTTCCAGTTGGCTCTTTCTCCTTTCATCTATTTTTTTATAGGGCTCCCCAGTGGCATTAAATTAAATGACACTTGGACTATGGCATTCAGTTTTGGACACCACAATACAAAAAAGATGATTAGATGCTAGAAAGAATACAGAGAAGATCAACAAAGATGTTTAGAGGACTGGAGGGTAAAATATATGATGAGCAGTTCTGTCTAGTCTAACAAAGAGAAAAACTAGGCCAGATATGATAGCAGTCTTCCAGTACTTGAGGAATTGTCACAGAGAAGAGGGGGACAGTCTATTCTCCAAAGCACCTGAGGGTAGGACAAGAAGTAACAGATGAAAGCTTAAAAAGAGAAATCCAACCTAGAATTAAAGAGAAAATTCCTGAGAGTGAGAACAATTAATCAGTGGAACAGCTTGCCTCCAGAAGTTGTGGGTGCTCCATCATTGGATGTTGTTAAGAAGAGATTGGGCAGCCATTTGTCCACAACAGTATATGGTTTCCTGTTCAAGCAGGGGGTTGAACTAGAAAATCTCCATGATCTCTTCCAACTCTGGTATTCTGTATTCTTAGGTGAAGCAATGGATTGTAGGAGGTTGCAATAATGATATGTAGTGAAGTGAGAAATTAATACCAATTACAGGAACCAAGTGGTTACAGCTATTTGAAAAAAAAGGCAAATGCTATGTCAGATGATTTTGTTAACCATATGAGTGAAATAAACACTAAATTCAGACTCTCTTTAGCAGCTGAATCCAGAAACATTCAATGGCAATAATAAGCAAAACCAAAAATCACAAAATCCAAAAGTGAAATTGCTGTATCATAGACCTATGTATTGTTATGACCTCTTTGGTTATCCAGCATTGATTGGGACATGGGACAACCTAGAAATAGAGATCTAAAGAAAACCCACACAGAGAGACTAATACCTGCTGTGACTCCCATCAACCATATCAGGACACTTCCTCACAGAGCAGAAAACATCCCATTCCAGTGAAGCCCAAAAGAAGGAAAACAGATACCTAAGGAAAGCTCTCAAGATCTGTAGACATCCAAATTGGGTCTTTATTAAATCAGTGTCAGGATTCAACATAAAATGGCAGATGGAGCTAGTACCAGGGGTGAAATTCAGCAGGTTCTGACAGGTTCTGGAGAACCGGTTGTGGAAATTTTGAGTAGGTTGGAGAACCGGCAAATACCACCTCTGGCTGGCCCCAGAGTGGGGTGGGAATGGAGATTTTGCAATATCCTTCACCTGGAGTGGTGTGGGAAAGGAGGTTTTGCGGTATCCTTCCCCTGCCACGCCCACCAAGCCACGGCCACAGAACTGGTAGTTGATAAAATTGAATTTCACCACTGGCTAGTACTCAAGAGTTAAAAGAATAATCTGGTCATTCTTTACACAGCTGATGTATCAGAGATACTAAAACAGATATTTGGAAAACATCACATATCTGTGTTTTTTGAGCCCACCAGCACATTGAGACAGAGGCTTATCCACTCTAAAGAACGGATACCAAAAGATAAGAGTAATGTTGTGTATGCAGTCCAGCGCACTGAGGAGGGTTCAGAGCTTTATATTGGCGAAACCAAGCAGCCGTTACACAAGAGGATGGCCCGGAACAGAAGCAACATCACAGGATCAGAATCAAAACAGTACATCTTCATTTAGAAGAAAAAGGACATTCTTTTGAGGACAATAATATTCACATTTTGGACAGGGCAGATAGTTGGTTTGAGAGACATTTGGAGAAATCTACTTATGCCAAAGTGGAAAATCTTTCCCTCGCAGAGGTGGAGGCCTCAGACACCACCTGTCCCCTATTTTTTATGCTGCTCTTTCATCAGTTCCAGGAAGATTAAGACATTTTTACAGGCCCACCAGGTTCACCACACTTAATGATCCACCTAGGGTAAAGGACCCAGGAGTTTGAACATTTACATCCCAATGACTCTGCCTATTCACCAAATGAGCCTAGCCATACCAGATGAAAAATGAGATCTCCCTGCAGGACATATATAGGTCCCCTCACCAACCTTCTCAAGCTGAAGAAGCTACTTAGATGAGCAGTGAATTGTTTTGAATCAATAAGAAAAGAAGTCCAGTTGTCATGACTCAACTTCCAAACTCCCTACTTACTATTCTTTCCCTATAAGAAAAAGGGCCTTGACCATCCAAATTGCATTGCTGGCAATAAAGGGGGGGGGGGGGGGGTAAACAATCCTGTAAGGCAAACACCTTGTCTTGTAATGTAAAGGCATGTGACTAGAGGTTTTTAGCCTTCCTTTCCCATATTGAGAGACAGATCAATTTGATAAGAGGTTAACTAAACCAGAACTACATTAGTGATAAACAATAAAAATCCTTTTTAATTAAAATAAATAAATAAACTTTCATTGTTTAACAAGTTGGATCTGGTTTGGTGAAATCAACTGTCAATGTAATGCACTATGTTGATCACAAGATGTCATTATTCTGTTTTCTTTTTTTCTTCTTCTTTAATGATGATGATTAATGTCAGAGTCAAACAGATGTTTGACTAGATTGGCATTTTTTTTTAGGACCCAGGTTAGGCATTTGATGGTGTTAAAGCTATTGTCACAAGATGTAAACTGTTCCAAATAAGCTGCCTTTTGCAATTGACTGATGATGATTTTGTCAATGCCAACAGTATTCAAGTGATGTCTAGTTTTGGGGGGGTTTTACTATTGGCATTAACTTTGCTTTATTTTGCCACAGCTGTTTTGCATCAATTTGGAAGTCTTTGTATTTTGTGATTTTCTCCAGTTCTTTCTCTTCTATTCTGCTGTCTCCAGGTCTTGCCATGAATAGTACTTTACACTAGCAATAGCACTTAGACTTATATAGCACTTCAACAATGCTTTAAAACCCGCTCTAAGTGGTTTACAGAGTCAGCATATTGCCCCCAACAATCTGGGTCCCCATTTTACCCACCTCAGAAGGATGGCAGGCTGAGTTAACCTTGAGCCACTGAGAATCGAACTGCCAAACTGCTGGCAGCTGGCAGTCAGCAGAACTATCCTGCAGTAATGTATTCTAACCATTGTGCCACCATGGCTGTATAAATAATAAATAAATATTTATTGCAGATATTCCAATATACAATCATTGCTATTTCATTATACCATTGTTTGTAGTCACTCTGTGTGATCTTGCAGATTAGGGTTCTTCAGCTTCTTTGAAGACGTGGTATTTGTTGTCTTTTGCTATCTACTCAGTTCTGGCTTTGTTCTTAAGGCTTGGTCTTGTGCAGCCAGAATTATCCCCTTCTCTTTCTTCAACTTTCCTGCTCTTAGCCATTGCCAGGGCTTGTTGCTATCTGCTTTGCCTGTGTGTTTTATTTGTGTATTCCCCCTGTAATACTTTGTCTTTATTATTTGTTCACAACAATGTGGTCGCAGCTGCCAATTCTTTAGCTGATGTTGGCTGTCATCTGCACTGAATCCTTTCCAAGAACTTAGAATGTCATAATAATGTATCACTGTTTTATATGTGCAGATCCAAGCAGTGCAACTTTCTGCAATTGACAGATTTTGAAAATGTGCACATTTTATAAGTGTCGTCCAAGATTATTTGGTGTGCAAGTATATCAATAACTGCTGGAATTGCCATGGCCAGTTTATACCATAATCTTTCAGTTTCAATTTTCAGCTCTTGAACAAATATTTTGTGATCTTCTCCAATTATTTATTTTCCATTCTACTATCTCTTGGAATTGCTACATCAATTATCCATGTTTTCATCTTTCCACTACAATTAAATCTGGTATTATGAAAAAAAGACATCCCACAAAATTTTAACCTACTCATTATCAATTACTTTTTCCATTCTATGTGTTCACATCAATAATTCATTACTGGCACATGATAATTTTTACAGATATTCCAGTGAAACATTCTGTCAACTGTGTTATGTAGCTGTTTATAATCAGTTTGTGGAAACCTCTGGCACCAGCTGAGTTTAGGATCTGTTTCTTCTGCCTCTTTGCAAACTCTGCACTTTGAATCATTTCCCATTGTGACCTTGTTTGCATTGGTACTAATAGCTTGATCTTGAGCAGCCAAAATCAAGATTTGAATTTCAGACCATCCATATAAAAGAAAGGTGAGATTTATTAGCATTTTTTGGTAGCCAAGGTTTTTTCCCCAAAATCAATAAAAATGGGAACATACCAATGATAAAGAAGGGTGACTTTATCATTGGTATGGCCCTGGAAGATGCCTCTCCTAGTGTTGATATTTTTTTTTCAACAATTCTGTCTTCCACTGCTTCATTATTTTTCCATAAACATTCTAATGTTTGTACAGATGCCAGTTTCCAAACATTTGATGATCCAATTATGTGTAATGAATCAAATGCCATTTTATATCAATACTGAGCAAAAGCCAGTTAAACTGTTTTGGGGTTTTGTTTTGTTGCCTTTTGTAATTCTCCAAAATTTTATTAACCAGAAGTTGATCATTTGTACCTCTGCTTTTTCTTTTGTTTCTTTTATGTTCTGCCTGAAGCATGTTATTTTCTCCTAAATAATATTAGATGTTGTCTGTTATTATCCCTATGAGTAATTTAAACATTGCAGGCAAGCATATGATTGACCTATCATTTCCTGTTATGTCCCTTTTGCCAGGTCTTTTTGAATCAGATAAGTTTTGCCAGAAAAGGTATTAACCATTTGTTGATGTTTCCTTTATGCAAGACTTCATTCAGCGATTTAGCTTTAATTGAATGCAAGCTACTCAGATATTTGGGCCAAAAGCAATGCAATCAGGGGTGAAATTCAGCAGGTTCTGACAGGTTCTGAAGAACCGGTAACGGAAATTTTGAATAGTTCAGAGAACCTGCACATACCATCTCTGGCTGGCCCCAGAGTGGTGTGGGAATGGAGCTTTTGCAATATTCTTCTCCTGCCACGCCCTCCAAGCCACACCCACAGAACCAGTAGTAAAAAACACGGAATTTCACCACTGAATGCAATTAATCATTTCCAGGAGATACCCAGTTTTTCATCATTTTCGCTTGATTTTTAACCATTTCTGCTATTATTATTGATCTATTATTGATTGCTTTTGATCTGTTTATTATTGTTCAGTAATATTTGAGTATGGACCAATGTGGCTGGACAAATATGGAACATATCTGATGTACCAGGTTGTTATAAAGCACATAATTACTGCATAGAGATGTAAAAATAATGGACTTTTGCACATACTAATAACAATTAAAAATTTAAAGTACATTCGGCCTAAAATATTTACTGATTTCTTAGGAGACAGCCTGAACCCCAAAGCAACATTTTCTGCTTCTTTTCCTGAACCTCCCAACTTTGGGGGGTAATTCCAACCAGAATGATTGAAGAGATGTTTGTATTTAAACATTTATTTGCAATCATAGATTTTAGCAAAAATTGAGATGTTGGACACATACAGAGAGAAAGATCTTTCCCAGCTCAGGCATAGCAATATTTTGCTCCATTTATCTGAGATTCTGCTTTTAATTTTTTTTAAAAAACATATGTTCTCTATTACAGTGAGTTACTGGGAGAATCTCCTGAATACAGGTAGTCCTCAACTTACAACCACAGTTGAGCCCAAAATGTATGCTCTCAAGTGAGAAATTAGTTAAGTGAGTTTTTCCCCCTTTTGTGACTTTTCTTGCCACATTTGTTAAGTGAATCACTGCAGTTGTTAAATTAGAAGCATGATTGCTAACTGAATCTGATTTTCCCATTGGCTTTGCTTGTCAGAAGTTCTCAAAAGGGGATCACATGACTCTGGGACACTGCAACTGTCATAAATATGAGTCATTGTCAAGCATCTGAATGTAAATGACGTGACCATGGGCATGCTACAAAAAATAATCGTGTGAAAAATCGTGTGAAAAATAATCATAACTTTGAACGGTCACTAAACGAATTGTTGTAAGTCAAGGACTAACTGTAAATGGAAAGTCTCAGGATGCATATTTATTAATATTTAGATAACTCTCTTGCATTTAGACTTGCAGGGCAGCTGCTGTATTATTATGCAGGCTGGCTATTTAGGCCATGACTGAGATTTTAAAAAGTATGTTATGGGAGCTTATATCAAATAGATTCAATTCCATGAAATATTCTTTGAATTTATGTTCAACTACTGTCAGACATGTTTGTCAGAAGTATAAACCAACTATTTATACCTGTGAACAGTTTGAAAGAGAGACTGGGGCTGGTTGTAGGACAGATGCAAGAGTATAATCTAGATTATTTCATTGTATTTGTATGTATTCTTTCCATACAGCAGAATGTTTTAAAATATCTACAGAACTAAGGTGTAAGAAAAAAGATTAATTGCTCTAAAAGGCCTGTCAAACTGGCAGCCCGTGGGCAGGATACGTCACATGCAGGCCACACCAACCCCGGTTCTGCAAAGCGCGTGCGAAGTGAAGCGGTAATAAAACCAGGAGCAGCCCCCCTCTGATACAACGTATACTTCCACCTGGAAAAAATTGTGGAACACATCATTTGTATTTTATTCATAAAGCAATCAAGGATTTGAGGTTTTCAACAAAGGCATATTTTTCACTATAGTGATACTTAAAGCTTAAAAGGAAAAAGAAAATAGTTATTTTGGAGAGATTCCAGACTATAATTTCAGCTCATGCTAGAAAGACTGGTTCCAGTCATTCAATGAAGCAAAAAAGTTTACCCAGGACACAACTGTGTTGTTTTTTTTAAAAGAAAGTCTTAGGAGACAATGCAGTATAAATTGGAATGCATATTCTGAATTCTGCTTTAATGTTTTGTTCTCTTTCTTAGTACTTTTTATTACAAAGAAAAGAAATTATTCAGCATTTAGACATAAAATCTCTGCGGTTTTGAATTATTTACCAGCATTATAAAAATCCCTTTGTTACTCATTAGCAATGAACTTATGTTCGTATAAATGGGTGCCAACAGGTTTAAGCACCAAAGTTAAATCAGGCATAAAACATGACTGAAAGTCTTATAAAGCTAAATAAATTCAAATCAACAAAACGTTGGGATATTCAATTCCATTATTTGCAGGATGGCATAAAGTGTAGAAATTTGTAGAGCCACTCAAAATGTTCAGTTTTTAAGATTGACAGATGTCTAAACATAAAGTACATGAGCTTAGAAAAAAACAGCTCCTGGGATTTTGTTGGAAAGAGCATGATTTAAAAGAAAATAATGCAACCATTACTCAATGTATTTTGAGATATATGTTTCCCTTTCATATGGACATGGCAGCAAGTTGCTACATGAAATAATAAGTAGTTCCTTTTTAATTTAAAAAAACATTCATAAATATACGGTATGTGCTATGAATACACTAAAAACAAATATTTGATTTAAAGATAAAATAGCTATGCTACTCTGTAAGCAGATACTTTTTTGTAATATATTCAGTTCAGTTGGAACTGAAGATTTTTATTACAGCTTTGGTAAACCTCACTGCTTGCTGTGAATTTCAGATGAGAGTAATGTAGGATTACCATATTTGAGTTGCAAAACTCCAGATGTCCTCTAGATGGAAACAAAGATAAACAACTTTTCTGTTGCCAAAACTAATGGTCATTTCAATTCTTGCAACCCAGATAAGGAAGTTTTAACATATGGATTCACGGTATTTCACAATGCAGCTATCAAGTGTCGGAAATCAGGAGTCCAGGCAGTTCAAATGAATATATAAGTTTATTGCAAGCTTAAGCTCTCTACAAGAATCTGAACTACTAAAAGTAAAAGCAAATTGGGGGTAAATAAGAGTCAACAGAATTCAAGGTGGGCTGGACTTAGATCTCTTGTGGGTGCGAAGGGACTCGAGACTGATGACACATTTGACCTCTTCTTCTTCCATGGCCTCAGCCTGGTCATTTCCTAAAATAGCTTTCCAAATTATTTCTATGGCAGGCTTCAAATGACTTGAGTATATCTTGTGTCATTGTTATATGTAATATGAATAAAGATTCTAGTCACTTAGTATTTAAGTAACGTTTCATCCTTATGTAAAGCAGATGTTTAAAAAATGATCCCTCTATGTCTGTGTGTGATCCTTGCAAATGAAATATATACATATATATATATATATATATATATATATATATATATATATATATATATATATATATATATATATATATATATATATATGTTAGTTTTATAAGCTGATCTAAAATATTATACAACGTATAATATCTAAAATATTATACAACGTAATTCTTGGCTTGCTGTTTGGATGGTCTCTAGCGATGAGCCGATGAGCAGTAAGGGAAACAGTATGTCTCCTCCCTTTAATTGGGGCCTAATAATAACAGGTTGTTGTGAAACAATTACATACATATGTGTGTGTGTGTGTGTGTGTGTGTGTGTGTGTTTTCGTAGATTTTCACGGGTGTAGGTATGCTGGCATACTGGCTTCGGGGTTTTTCCCGTGTATAAGGCATAGAAAAGTTGTTGCAACGTTTCGACAAGATCTCACTTGTCATCATCAGGCAGGCTTGTGTCTGTGAGTGTGACACAAGCCTGCACAAGCCTGCCTGATGATGACAAGTGAGAACTTGTCGAAACGTTGCAACAACTTTTCTATGCCTTATACACGGGAAAATCCCCGAAGCCAGCTATGCCAGCATATATATATATATATGTTAGATTTTTTAAGGGCTGAAAATAAAGAGACCAGGATGGATCCATTTCAGGCTTATTAGCCTTCTTCTATGGATCCATCCTGGGTCTCTTTATTTTCAGCCCTTAAAAAATCTAACACACATCTAAAAAAATGTCACACAGCAGTAATCTAATTTGGTTCTCTGTCTGGATGACTCTGGGTTGAGTCGAAGGGCAGAGAGGGATGACGTTGAGTCTCCTCCCCTTAAAGGGGCCTCTTCACAGGAGCTGTGATAATTAGTCTTCATATATATATATATGTTTTCTGAGGTTTTCGCGGGTGTTTGTATGTAGGTCTTTGGTTGTTCGGGTTTTCTCCCGTGTAGAATTGGAAGTATCTTCACGACGTTTCGATGAAATCTCATTCATCATCTTCAGGCTGGTGCTTCCGGCTTGGTGCTTCCAGGAGCAATGTGAGATCTCAGCCGGTTCCTCTTTTTAACTGCCAGTGGGGGTGTGACCTGATTGGGTGGGAGCTTGGCTGCATTCTGATTGGGTGGAGGTGTGTTCTGATTGGTAGGGGGTTTGGCTGTGCTCTGAATGGATGGGAGTTTGGCTGTGCTCCGATTGGATGGGGGCGTGTTCTGTTTGGGTGGGGGCCTGGTTGTGCTTGTGTTAGTCTGAAAACCACACAGGATGTCACTATCACACATCCACGCAAAAAGCAAACCCAAACCCACACCGATGATGACCACAAATCAGAAGCCCGACCACAAACCAGAAGCCAGACCAAAGCTGCACTATTAGCCACTTTAAACCCCTCCAATCCATACATGAAGCAAACTGATGCCCACCACGGAGATGTGGTACGACCACAAACGCGAAGCCAAACAACAGCAATGCAGCTCACCAGGTCAAATTCCTCTGCAACTCAGACTAACACAAGCACAACCAGAAGTGAAGATACTTCCAATTCTACGCGGGAGAAAACCCGAACAACCAAAGACATATATATATATATATATATATATATATATATATATGTATGTATGTATGTATGTATGTATGTATGTATGTATGTATGTATATATGAAGAATGATTCTCACAGCTCCTGTTCAGGGTCCCTTTAAGGGGAGGAGACTTAACGTTTTCCCTCTCTGCCCTTCGACTCAACCCAGAGTCATCCAGACAGAGAACCAAATTAGATTACTGCTGTGTGACATTTTTTAGATATGTGTTAGATTTTTTAAGGGCTGAAAATAAAGAGACCAGGATAGATCCATTTCAGGCTTATTAGCCTTCTTCAGCTGGCCCAGTAGAAGGAGTATGGCCAGCTGAAGAAGGCTAATAAGCCTGAAATGGATCTATCCTGGTCTCTTTATTTTCAGCCCTTAAAAAATCTAACATATATATTTTATTTGTCAAAAGGGGCATAAGCTAGTAATTTGAGCACAAGAAGAATCCAGGAAGGTAGTTTTTTTTAAGCAAAGTATAAACAACAATGTTCTTAAATGAAACAAGAAAGCTACCAATAGTTAAATAACAATTCATCAAGCAATAATGTAGGATAGGAAATGGGGGTAGAAGAATAACATAAAGGAGGGGAAAAGATCCGCAGGTAAAGTAGTAGAAGGGAAATACTTATGATTTGTCGAATGTTATCCTCCAAGACAGGCGCAAATTCAATTGAAGTACTGCCATCCAATATTTGCTATAAATATTGAATTTTCTTCAAAGAAACTTATTCATCTTCAGCTTTCCTTCGTACTCTTAAGCCAAATTTTCCCATGATTTCCAGATGCCATTTCATTTCCAGCCTTAGCATTCTAGCTGCCAGGAATTAGTGTGACTATTTAAATGCTTGTGGGCAAGGTTCACGTCATCACAGAATTAATTTCTATTCCCTAGCATGTGTAGTTATAGACATGGATCACTGTCATTTTGATTTTTTTGCCTTTGACCCAGACTGAGATCTTGTTATCATTTTTTATTGTAACCTAAACACAAATCAATAATAACGACAGCTACTCCAGTGCCACAATCATTTTTCTTGTTTGCACTGGATATATTGTTCCTCTGATAAGAAGTGGCCCATTCCAGTCCATTTCAATTGACTGATTCCCAGAAAATCAGTGTTCAATCTTGACATTTTTACTTGGACACCATCAAGTTGCCTTGATTCATAGTTCTGACATTCCATGTAAAGAATATGTAAGTCAGAGTGTATATATTTTTGCAGCCCTGAATTTTTTCCTTTGGGAAAGTAATATGCTGCAAAGGAGAATCCCACTCTCAAATATAATCTTTTATTTCCAAAATGTTTCTGGACCCCAAAGTCCCCAAAAATAATGAAGAACAGCAGCTCAGATTTTTGTTTGGAAGGGAAAACACAGAAAACCTCTTGAAATGCTAGAAATAGCATGTCTTATCAATGGTTTGCTTACTGATAAATGGGACTAGTCACATTAATACAGCTTTCTTAAAAGCTTTTCTAGTCCACAAAAACTTAGTTCACAAATCAGTTTCTAAACATGACTTTTTTGTTAAATCATAGATTTATGTGTTGGTGACTCTGGGAAAACATACCAAAAAAAATCTAATTTGAAAAACAAAGGACATCATTTATGGAAAAGACTGCTTATGAATAAATATGCAGTATAACAGGTAAAACTTGTTTCTTTCCAGGAAGCATGTGATAAGAACCAATATAAAAAGGAGCTGGAACCACTCCATCCACCAATAAAAGATGCAAGACAATCAGAACACAATAAATATGAGGATCCTTTTGCATCTTGGCATCATAAGCAGGTAATACAATGATCAGTGGTAGGCAGAAAATAGAACTAGATATATCAAGATTTGTTTCTCAGAATTTTTAACAATAATAACAATAAAAACGATTACCTATCATGAACCTATCTTCGAACCTGTACGCTTCAATCCATTTTTAGTTTTCATTTGGGATTCGGCACCGGTTACCTTTACTGTTGTAGAGCCAGGATAGAGGTAATGCATCCATCCTGATGATTTTTGATCTTTCAGCAGTTTTTGACCCTGACCATAGTATCCTTATGAACCATCTGCAGGGAGGGATTATTCTCATCCTTCTTTTATGTTTGCTCCAGTCAGTGTTAGCAAGCAAGAAAAGATTGTCCCCTAGACTCTATGACAGTGATGGCGAACCTTTTTTGCCTCGGGTGCCAAACTTGCACACTATTGCACATGCTCGGGTGCCCACCCCCTTAATTTAATCCCCTCATGTCATGCCCCCTGTGCATGCATGAGTGACATCCCACCCTGCTGCCCCACGCATGCACACACACCTTTCTTGGAGCCTGGGGAGGGCAAAAACGGCCACCTCCCAGAGGCCCTCCGGAGGCCAGAAACAGCCCATTTTCCAACTTTGGGTGGGCCTGGTAAGTCCATTTTTCACTCTCTGGAGGCTTCAAAAGGCTTTCCTGAAGCCTCCAGAGGACCAAAAACTGCTGAAAATCAAGGCCGAAAATCAGCTGGCCAGCGTGTGTATGCGTGCTGGAGCTGACAAGGCAACACCTCGTATGCCCTCAGAACTGGCTCCGCATGCCACCTGTGGCACGCATGCCATAGGTTTGCCATCAGGGCCCTATGATGTGAAGTAACCTGAATATGGTCCATTCTTGTTTAATGTCTGTATGAAGCCATTAGAAGTGGGGTCTGATGTTCAGTATCATCATCAGTATGTTGATGATACCCAGTTACATGTTTTTTTTTTACTTTAGACTGGCCAAATTAGGCTCTTGAGTACTTGGAAACTATATAGGCCTGGTTGTGGAAGAACTGGATTTGATTCAAGCCTACAAAGCCTGAGTAGCTGTGGATATTAGGGACCTCTGCATCCAGGACTTTCCATCTATACTCTTGGATAAAGAAGCACTTCCCTGTTCCTAAATGATGCACAATCTGAGGGTCTTTTTGGAATTACAGTTCAAAAAGAAGTGGCAGCTATGGCCAAGGGAGACTTCCGTCAGCTCCATCTTCTGGATCAGGAGGCCCGTCACACAGTCAATCATACCCTAATCACCTGAAGGGTGATGCAAGGGTGACTCACTAGTGCAATGTATTTTACATGAAAACCATTCAGAAACTTCAGATGATCCAGAACATTAACGTTTGAGTGGTGATGGGCATGCCTCAATACGACTCTATGACACTTCTGTTCTACAAGCTGTGCTGGTGACTGGTCTGCTTGGCTTCCGTTCTGTTGCTGCCCCATAAAGGCCTTGCAGATCTTGTTGTTCTCCCAGCCCTTGCTGTGAAATAGATAGGGCCACTTGAATGTGTTTGCTGTTTTCATTTTCTGTTTATATTGCACCAAGATAGCCTCTTAATGTCCATGAAAATTTGAATTCCATCTTGGATCATACTCATAGTGGGTTTTTTGCTTCATAGAATAGACATGGCAGAAGCTTGGATATTCAAGATCGGCCTAGAGGCCCAAAGGATTGTAGAGAACCAAGTGCAACATCTATTTTCCGGAGACACACTGATCCAGCGCAACAAGTACAGGTAAGTACAAGTACACTCATCCTTTTTTCAGAGAGAGAATTTAATTTGACAGGTAATACAGTTAAACTTCTTTTTTTTTTTTAATAGATCAATTTATTTATTTTTCTATGTATTTCACTGGAAGAGAAAAATAACATTAAGGAAAATGGAAAGCTTAGGGGAAGCTCTCAGGAACTTCCAAAGTGGCTAGGAAACAGCAATACTAGCTGTTAATAATTTCAATATTGAAGTAATGAAAATAATTGATGGGTATACATTTTAATTATGTTATTTTAATTCATTTTAAGTGTAAATAAAGCCAATCTTAGTTACTGTCTTGATCCCACACACTATTTTTTGGGTGCAACCAAGCACAGCTCTTAAATATCAAGCACAGCCTTCCACCCAGAAATAGCTGGGTGTGTTTATAAACCTTTGGTTTCTAACGTAATATGCAGTGGTGGGATCCTCCCAGTTTAACAACTGGTTCAGTGATCACGCAATTTGCACTTTGTAGAAATC
Organism: Rhabdophis nuchalis; assembly: GCA_039707465.1. NCBI lineage: Eukaryota > Metazoa > Chordata > Lepidosauria > Squamata > Natricidae > Rhabdophis > Rhabdophis nuchalis. The sequence continues at coordinate 91,049,048 of CM077648.1, read as the reverse complement.
TTCACTTCCGGGTTTCTTTGGAGGAGTAACACGGCTGATTCACGCGGCAGAGCAGCTGCCGCGCGAATCAGCTGAAAAGATAAAGGTAGAAAAATAGTACGGGCAGGCGGGTGGGCCCATCTGATACTCAGGATGAACTGGTTCACTCCCAGCTGATCGTTGGAACTTCCAGTTCACCTGAACCGGTCCGAATTGATAGAATCCCACCCCTGGTAATATGATACCCATGAAGACAAATAAACCTAGAGACAACCCTGTGGTTTCTGTCAATTAACTTCGTTAATTAGAACTAGTGCTCACATAGAAGTAGCCCTTGACTTTCAACAGTTTGTTTAATGACCATTTGAAGTTACAACGGCAATGAAAAAAGTGACTTCTGACCGTTTTTCACGCTTATGTCTGTTGCAGCATCCCCATGGTCATGTGATCAAAATTTGGATGCTTAGCAACTGGTTCATATTTATGAGGGTTGCAGTGCTCCAGGGTTATGTGATCACCTTTTGTGATCTTTTGACAAGTAAAGCCAATGGAGAAGCAAGATTCACTTAAAAACCATGTTACTAACTTAACGATTACAGTGATTCACATAACTGTGGCAAGAAGAGATTGTAAAATGGGGCAAAACTCACTTAACAAATGTTTCATTTAGCAACAGAAGTTGAGGAGTACCTATAGTCATAAGCAGCCTGATAACAAATCTATCAGTTACTCTCCTTCCCTATCCAAAAATTATGAAAAACATCATTCTGGCAGCCATGACAGTCTGATTGAAGCTGTGCCTATTTTTTATGTGTGCTGTGATTTCTTTTACCACAATCTGTGGATCCCTCTGCTGGAATTCTTTGGTAAAGTCTTCTTAGTTTGTATTTTTACAACAAATCTACATATCAGTACATTTTGTATCTTTAAGTGCCAGTCCACCCTCCTAGGAGAAGGGTGCAACTGACATACTATAAAGCAAAATGCCAATGTGTTATAATCTTTAGAAGGATCAGAGTGTGGGTATGGATAGGTATAAAGCCAGACACATAGAAAGCTAAGACATTAAACACAGTACTATTTATTATTATGACAGCCCAGTGTAAAGTGTAATTACAATTATTCTAGTGACTAAATGTTTATGTATATAGTAACCAAGCATCTGTATACTTCCATTAAAGCTATACTAATAGATATAAATTATTGAAACCTCTGCTCTGATTCTGTCTTTTCTGAACTGCTATTTTTTCTTTCTCTCCACCTTGTTTAACTACAGCATGGTCCAATAATTTTTTTTTCTTGCCTAGGCTGACAGTTACTATACTACAATCTATTTTTTTCTCCTTAACCTACTCTTTCCCAGCATCAGAACTATACTGTCTCATTCCACCTCAATTTATCTGCTTTAGATTTTTCTATACTTTTTCCTTCAAAATCTACATGCTGGTGTAGAGGTAATTCTAAAGAGTTTAGACTTGTTTCTTTTTCTGTAACTGCCTGTGTTCTCAAAATTACAAGGGTGTCTTGGCATGGTCATCAGAAATTAAAGAAATTAGAGATATGGGACACAAAACAGGCAGCTGGGTAGGAAAATAATCTGAACTCCATGGGTTTTTTTTAAAAGGGAAACATTGAGGGAGTGGAGAAATGAACAATTTATGAGGTGGGTAAGGTACAACATCTCTACATTACAAGAAGTTAGGCCATTATGATTTGGTGATAGCAAATTTCACTATACTCTCCAAGATTTGTATTCGTGGCTAATGCATTTCTTTCTCTTTATTGCTAGAGGCCAAAACGGGTCCGGGCCTTGTATGATTTTGAGGCGGCAGAAGGCGATGAGCTGGGATTCAGCACTGGAGATGTCATAGAAGTCCTCGACAACTCTGATGAACATTGGTGGAAAGGCTGTTTACATGGAACTCTTGGTCTCTTTCCTGCCAACTATGTGCAGCCAATGAACTAGTAAACTGCCATTGTTTCTCATGGGGGTTTAATAAGAATGTGCCATTGTATAACTCGAAGATACTCTTAAAATGTCTGGTTAATGTTCGTAGCTCTATAATCTTAACCACTATTAATTATTGTTTAAACACACCACCTCCTTTGAGCTCACATTTCAGGAAACACTGAGCTATAGATAGCTTTGATTCATTTGAAACATTATAGCAGAAAAGTCCTTTTTGGAGTACTGTCTCAACCCTTAAATTCATTCAGTACTTTTAAAATTTTAGAAAGTAGATTAAAATATATAGGTAGTCCTCAACTTACAACCATAACTGAGCCCAACATTTCTATTGCTAACAAGACAATTGCTAATTGGGTTTTATGACTTTTCTTGCCACAGTCATTAAATAAAACACTGCAGTCATTAAGTTAGTAACATGGTTGCTAAGTAAATTCCACTGACATTGCTTGCCAGAAGATCCCAAAAGGTGATCACATAACCTTGGCAACCATCATAAATATGAGCCAGTTGCCAAGCGCCTGTCTGTGCTTGGATGCTGCAACGGTTGTAAATGTGAAAAACAATCATGTCCCTTTTTTCAGTGCCTATGAAACTTCAAATAGTCACTAAATGAACTGTTGCAAGTCAAAAGCTACCTATATTTAATTGTACAAATGTACATGCAGAACTTTAATTAAAAAAAGGGGTGGGATCCAAGAATATTATTTAAATAGTATTCAATTTGTTGATCTGTACACCTATCATTTGCATTTAGTTTTCTGGAGAAATTTGATTCAGCCCAGTTGAGAAAAAATACAGTGCTCTTTCTACCTTGGTTTGAGTTGTCTTTCCGTACTCTGATTCCCTACTTTTTGTAAGATTTAGTAAGAAAGCTTGCAAAATTGCTCTGATAGTTCTTCCAAATATTGTAAAGTCTACATGCTTATTTCACTGAACAAATGCCTGAGAATATTAACATTTTGCCATGGAATTGGAAAAAATGTTTCATTGTGTAAATTTCTACTTCCTGATACACGGAAAGAACAAGCAACCAGTTGAACAATTTGAATTGTGGCCACTATGCTAATAATGTCTCTTACTTAACATCACATAGCTCCATAGCTGATTCCCAGAGAAATCTGCAAAGTGAACATGTCTCAGCTTTGTATCTGATAGTAATTACTTCCTTCAAAGAATATTGGAAATTCAATTATGATAAATATACTATTAATCTAAGGTTCGTCCTGTCTCTTCCCAAGGGAAATCAAGCACATATGACAAAATATATATATTAGTGATATTTACATAAGCTGTTCATGTCAACAAAAAAATTATCAGCATGCATTTATTAATTTGTTGTAGTACCTGAACAAGTTATCCTGGGCTGCTAAGAGATACTTCAGTGGAAGGTGTATAAAGAATGGAGTACTTTAATATAAAAACAGTATACAATAAAATAAATAATATTTTTAGCAATCTCGATTCCCAAAATATACCGCCCTTGTTCACATTAGTCTTGTTTAGGTAGGATAGCAATAGCAATAGCCCTTAGACTTATATGCCGCTTTACAGTGCTTTACAGCCCTCTCTAATCGGTTTACAGCATATTGCCCCCAACAATCTGGGTCTTCATTTTACCCACCTCAGAAGGATGAAAGGCTGAGTCAACCTTGAACCTGGTGAAATTTGAACTGCCAAATTGCAGGCAGCCAGCAAGCATAGAAGTAGCCTGCAGTACTGCCCTCTAACCACTGTGCCATCATGACTCGTAAATGATGATTTTAAATGGGTAGCATGACAGGGCTGTGTATTCTAATTGCATCTTCTATGTTTTCTTAGCCTATTAGATAGAGTAGGTCATAATCCATCCTAGTTAAGGTTACTTCCTGTCCTCCTTGTCTCTTGTACTCATAAACATCATTGAACAGGCCCTGGATTCTGTTCTTCCAGTACAAATATCAATATGTTGTTGTTGTAGTTTTTTATAAAAACCTTTGTGTGCAAGGAAAAATATTTACCACTGCTACAGCAAAATCTGGGTGGAACATATTCTCATATTGTTGAAACCTTCCACTTCCTCAAGAAAAAAAAAAGTAAACCTTGTAACTCAATTTTACAAAAGCATTGTATATGCTTATTTTACTTTAATTCTAATGACTGGTTTAACTGACTTTAAAAATAATTCTGCAGAAATAGATAACTAGTAATCTCTTGCGAATGATAACTGAACTTTCTGAATGACATATGTCAGCCAAGTCATCCCGATTGTACAAAAAATATATTTTTTAAAATACAAGTACAATATCATCATGGTAAATAATGCTGACAAACCACTGTCTATTTTTTCACTATCAGAGGAGTCTCTAATGTAAGTAAAAGCTTTTTGAAGTGGCCTCATTTGCATGAAACATAAAAGATTCCATTTACATTAATAGAAGCAGCAACTGGAAAGAACTGTAAATGTAGATATCAGCTACTTGGGAAAGCAGACAAATAAAGGACTCACCATGAATTTAAATGCAAAATATAGAGTCAAAATATTGCTTGCATTAAGATGAAATAATGCTCCAAAATGTTACAAAGGATAAAGTATAAGTTACTGCAAAAAGCAAAAGACAACTTTCTACTCATTAAAACTTTATAAGTAGCCAATTAAAGAAAAGTAGAATACTTTGCCTAAATGTCCCACTATATGATAAGAAACATTAGCTGGGAATCCAGTTTCTTTACTGTTTTTTGACTGAATAAATATTTCTAATGCATTCTACCTACAGTGTGTCCGTCTTCTCCAAACTATTACTGAATATCTATAATCTGTTCTGCAAGTGAGTGCAAATCCTATACAAAGATGTATTATATATCTTACTGCAGTTTACAAATACCTATGTACCAAATGTTAATCCTAACCCTAAAGCAGTCTTAGAATATAGAATATATAGAATATAGAATAGAATAACAGAGAATTTGGAGGTCTTCTAGTCCAGGGGTCTCCAACCTTGGCACTTTTAGACCCGTGCACTTTAGCTCCCAGAGTTGAAGTTCACAGGTCGTAAACTTGTCAAAGTTGGAACCCCCTGCTTAGGTAGGAAACTAGAACTATCTTCCCCAAAGTAGTGCTGCCCTGCTGTGTTGGGACTAAGACTTCAAGAACTCCCAGCTAAAAAAGCTTTTTGTAAATTGATTAAGAATGCTGTGACCGGTACAAGAGATTCAAGCCCAGAGGGCAGAAAACATCAATTTCAAGAAGGAGCTATTGGACACACGGAAGCAAGTGCTGGAAAACACACAGAAGACTGAAGAATTGGAAGGGGGGCTGGTGGGGGTTAAGGGAGAGATTAAAAATGTTACTAAAGAGGTTGGGGAAACAAATGGGCATGTGTCTAGGATTGATATGGAAAGAATGACATATTTTTTGAGATTTCAGAACGTTCTTGAGGAATCTGGTGAATGCCTCCCTGATCTTATGAGCACAATTTTAGCAGACTATTTACAAAAATCTAAGGATGAGATCAGGGGGGACATTGACCTAGCCTACAGAATTAACTCAGCATATGCCAGGATAAATGAAGTGCCTAGAGAGATACATGTGAAATTTGTTAGAAGGTCAACCAGAGAGGAAATCCTGAAAGTGCAGAGAGGTAGTCCATTAATCTACCAACAAAAAGAGGTTGCTATCTTGAAGCAGATCCCTAGAAAGATTCGAGAAGCAAGGAGGAAATTTTCCTTCTTGTCTAAAATTTTATTTGATCATGGGATTTGGTTCAAGTGGGTGACACCCGAAGGGATGCTGGTGTTCTGGGAAGGAGGAAGAGTGAGGATTAAAACAGTTGCTGAGGCGGAAGCCTTTCTTAAAAAACATTCCTCTATCCTGGGGGAAGATCCAGGGGGGACGGAGGGGGCCACGGCCCCGCCTACTGGGGGCCTGGAAGGAGAAAAAGAAGATTCAATTGCCAAGAGACTTAGATCAAAAAAATAACTTTGCCTTGACTTTTCTTTTTGAACAATTTTGCATAATATTTGTATTTGGATTTTTTGTAAAGGACTGACAGTATTGAATTGAGAATTTAGATATATGTACACGCTTTCACTTTGTAGTTTGATGAAAAATGTTTTTCTTTTTATTGTTATTAATGTATTTTGAGGTCCCGGAAGAGCCGACGACCTCGACGTGAATGCTTTCAAAATTTATTTGTATCCCTTACCCTATCCTACAGAAAAAATGTAAAACCAATAAAACTTTTTCAATATATATATAAAAAAAAAAAGAATGCTGTGACCCGTAAACCCAACATACCTGGGTAACAGAGCTTTATGGCTTTGTTAGGGAGGAAGGAAGGAAGGCATTGTCTCAGAAACTTGTCCTTCCCTACCCTTTTATAGAACTTCAGTCCCTAACCCAATGAAAATCCTGCATATAGTGCTCCTGAAAGAGGTGCCAGCCTCCAGTTTAAGGATCATTCAGCACTGGATACCTACCATTATACAGAAATCAAGTTCATTCATTATGTTAACCCATAATTTGTTTAACCATGGCTTACTGAGTAAGCCACAAATTATCATCATGTTACCCAATTTGGAAATGACGTGGCTGCAAGAAAACATCCAAGCTCAGAGAACCCCAAGGACCCCACAGTTCAGTCCTGAGCTGCAAATACTCTCTTCTCTCAGTTTACAAATGTAATGGCTAAATTAATAGATTGCATAAACTAAAGTAAAACAAACCACATTATTGTTAAGAGTAATATACAGATCAAGTTTTATTGGGCACATGCAGTAATCGGGATAAGTAAAAGTAGAAGAAATTCCATTGGTTCTCTTTGCTACCCTCTCACAAACTGCAGATTGGTGTTATCACCAATGGAAGACTTCTTTCCTGATTTTGGTTTCAGACTATGAATGCATTTGTTGTTAGTAGTGAAGTCATGTCTGATCCATCACGACCCCATAGACCAGGGGTGTCCAAACTTGGGAACTTTAAGACTTGTGGACTTCAACTTCCAGAAATCCCCAACCAGCCATCGTGGCTGGGGAATTCTGGGAGTTGAGGTCCACGGGTCTGGGAGTTGGACACCCCTGCCATAGACAATGTTCCTCCAGGACTTCCTCCTCTACCATCCTCTGGAGTCCATTTAAGCTCATGCCTACTGCTTCAGTGACTCCATCCAGCCACCTCATTCTCTGTCGTCCCCTTCTTATTTTGCTCTCAATCTTTCCCAGCATTAGGCTCCAGTGAGTCCTTCTCATTAGGTGGCCAAAGTATTTGAGTTTCATATTCAGGATCTGGCCTTCTAAAGAGCTGTCAGGGTTGATCTCTAAGACTGACCGGTTTGATCGCCTTGCAGTCCAAGGGACTTGCAGGAGTCTTCTCCAGCACCATAGTCAAAGACCTCAATTCTTTGGCACTCAGCTTTTCTTATGGTCCAACTTTCACAGCCATACATTGCAACTGGAAAAACCAATGCATATGAATGCATATATTTGGTATTTCTTGATGGGCCTTCTGTCATTAGACCTTAATCAGGATGTGCTGCTAGGAAATCTCAGGGGGGCAGGGAACCCTTTTTTACTTCAGCTTTTTCATGATTATAATTTATTGGACTTCTCTTATTTTGAGTTACCCGTATCTTTAATGTTTGTACTGTCTAAACTGCAGATTGATGCCAGTGGACCATATTTATTTGTTTATTTTATTATATGGATTTTTAAAAATGTAATCCACGTTGAAAGATACTCCAGACATTTTTAAATAGGATAAATATAATATGTACCTATATAAATACTATTGAGGCAAATGTTTAGGTAGTTAGTTTGATACATTAAATTCTTTAGTGATTCTTTATAACATTTCTAAACAATTCTAAACTAGTTTTATTGATTTTGCATGGTTTCATTTTCATTTTTATTGTGATTGGATAAGAAAAGGGGAAGGAAGTCAATCTCTAAGATAGAGTTCCCAACCATAGTGATTTCCAGGCATTTCAGCTCCTAGAACTTTCATTCACTAGCCACATACTGGCTGTGGAATTGTGGGACTTAAAATGATCAACTGGTGTTCTGCGGCCTGGTATGGTAGCCCTACCACCACAGTCCCCTCCCCAATACCATAGCACCCCAATAGCATTATAATTCTATTTAAAGCACAAATTCAAATCAGTAGAATTTAAAATGCATTTCTATAAATGTGTACTCCAAATTCTGTTTACTCAAAGTATTATAATTCTGATTCTTCTTTTGACACACTAAACCGGTATTTCTGGTTGACAATACCATTCTGGGTAGGGTGCATCTATCTCTCCAGATCAGTTTGTAAAGTCCTGCCAGTTGTTTTCACAAAGCATGAGCAAGATTATATCTAGAGATTATCATCTGGGATTTGAAATAATTTCATCTTTCCAAAAGCATTGCTACATCCCTAATATTTTATTGCAACTTCTGATGTAGAACAACAAATCAAGGTAAAATATGAGCTACAATTGCTGCCTGGGTTCAGATAAGCCACTTAATTCACTTGTTACGAGTTTCAGTTGCAATCGTATACACAATTACTTTGGATTAGGTCCTACTGAATTTATTCTGCCATACACTGAATAAAAAAGAATTGCCGAACTGAGTATGTTTTGAAAACAATTAAAAGTTCATTGGACTTCACACAAGCATGGCTCTTCACTATTCATTAAAGAAGCCCAACTTTCTTAGGTGTTTATTTGAACCTGAAAAAATGCTGCCTTTTAAGCAAACACATTAACTTTGAGAAGATTCTTTATTTTTATTTTTTTTAATTAAATTTATAGACCGCCCCTTCTCCCCCATGGGGACTCGGGGTGGTGCACAGGAAATTAAAAATCAAATAAATAGAACAATATACAAAATATTAAAACCGAATTAAATTACCCCTGTGCTAAAATATCAACATTAAAACCCTTAAAACCCTAAAGAGCTGTACCCCTTAAAATTCCAATTAAACAATTTATTTCTACAGGCAGCAGATTTGAAGGGTGTGCACACTTACGCAACCACATTATTGCAAGGTTTTTTTAACCAACCTCACCCCCCAAAAAGGTCTGTTTTTTAATTGAATTGCACAGCTTATGTGTTATATTAAAGGTGAAAAAAATCTGAAGTAGTTGATCTTGGTCTGACTTTTTAAACATCTTTTTGCAACTGGCATTTTAACAGGGGTGTATAAACCTTTAATAGCCACTGTGTTTAAATTCATTCTACTGGTTCCATATCGAGGTTCATGATTTCAAATAAATACCTGATGTTCTCCTTCTAAATGAGTTCTGAAGACTTTAATGTAGCCTTGTCATATAACCGTTAATATCCTGAAAGATGCTCAGCCTCTTCTCAGTAGCATGTTGAATGCCATCAGGGCTGTGGGGATCGTAATCTGGTACTATATTGTCAATTGCTTTATCTCAGCATTTTTCAAACTTGGCTTCAGACAACGGAGGAATTCTGGGAGTTGAAGTCCACAGGTTTGAAAGACACTGCGTTATCGTATCTATCCACATTTTGAGAAGGGGTTGAAATAAAATGGAGCAGTTTATCCTGACTTTCTCCCATGCAGTATCAAATGATGTATTTGCCATTGTCACTAAAATGATAATTTTCCTCTAACATCTTTCTATATAACTACTGCAGAATATAGGTGCCTATTTGCTTTAACTGGCAAATGGGCTCAGCCTGGAGGATATATACTATTGCTATGCACTCCCAGGGTTTTCACTCATCCCTCCTAAGAACACTCCATCACCTACCATCATGTTGAGCAGCACAGAAGTATTTGGGGGGATGGATTTACTAATCTTTCATAAATGTTTAAAGGCATGGCTGTTCCAGAGGCTGTATGTATTATAATCTCCTCCCTCTTATTGGATTAGATTTGACATTGTGCCTTGCCTTTTTTCTAATGTGCTGTTAAGTTTGTCAAAGTTGTTAATTCTGATATATAACCTGTCTGGAGTTGAACTTGTGACTGAGGTAACACACACATTAATTATATAAATAAGTTGCCTCTTGGAAATTTATCATGCTTTTTCCTTTCAAAAACAGCAACTAGTTCTATAAAGGCAAACCATATGCAATCAATATAAATAATCCATGTACAGTTCTTCAGTTAAAGGTAAAGATTGATATATGAAAGGGTGGGACAAAAATTCAAATATCTGTACTGGAGGCCCTAAAAATTGCCTTTTTTCCAAATTACAAATTGGGGTCCAATTCAAAGTATGTAATGATTCTGTCTATACTTGTATTGAGTTTTTAAAACAAAAAGAAAAGAAATACAGTGATGAAACTATTCAAGACTGGCCTTTTGAACAACCATGAAACATCTTGTAACCTATGTTGTCTTTTCTGAATTAATGCTATCTGCATATTTTTGCCACTGGGTGAAATTCTACTTTGATTTCATAGTATTCATTTAATTGATAGCACAGGTTTTAATGTACAGAAGTGGGTGTACAACAAATGTATATTTTACAATTTCTCATATCTAAAAAGAGGGATAATGACCTTTAATTACTTGCCATATAGCAATGTTCTAAGAGTAAATTAATAATTTGAACATAATTTTGTTATTAAACTTAAATATACAGTACTGTTTATATTCAGATATAAAGATTGTCTTGCTGTTTTTTTAATGAAAAAAATAAAATAGAAGTTAATTCTATGGTGTGGATGCATTCTTTTGTGAAGACCTAGACTGAGAAAATCTTATCTCTCATAATATCTAAATGATAGAACAGCATAAGGAATAATCTGCCTCATCTGATCGATAATCCCATATCATGCAATGTCTTGCAAAGTAGATATATGCCTTGAGCACAGTGGTGGGTTTCAAAATTTTTTAGAACCTCTTCTGTAGGTGTGGCCTGCTTTGTGGGAGTGGCTTGCTGGCCATGTGACCGGGTGGGAGTGGCTTGCCAGCCGTGTGACTGGATAGATGTGGCCAACTTGTAAAATATGGTGAAACTCACTTAACACTCTTGCTTAGCAACCAAAATGTTGGCTCAGAAACTCTGGCATTTGAAGCACGCAAGTCTTAAAGCTGTCAAGTTACAAGACCTTTGCACCCCTAACCCTTTAGAAAAAAACCCCAGGGGTGTTCATATTTGACAGCTTTAAGACTTGTGAACTTCAACTCCCAGAATTCCTCCTCTCGCTCTTCATCTTGATGATGTGCAGACGGTCAGGGGGAGGGAGCTGGAACCGGTTCTAAACGGCACTGTAGATTTGTGGAACCTCTTCTATAGAAGAGGTTAGAACTGGCAGGAACCACCCCTGCTTGAGCATCTCTATTCATAGTTGCTGATATTTTTATTTTCCATAAAATTACACCTTTCCTTATTTCTACTAAAGTAGCTTAGTGTAGCCATCATAAGATAACACATTTCTTCTATATAGGCTTTAGAAGACCTATAGAAACTTTGACCTAATTTCAAAAGGCAATTTTTTTTTGATATGGATTGCTGAACTGACCACCCAAAATGAGCAGGTCTTTCTCCTTCCCCTTCCAGATATTTCAATGCTGCCTGAGAGAGGACTTAAAACAGTTCTGTCTTCTCCTTTATTAAGAGAATGACCCATAAAAGTGTTAAAGGGGTAGCAACAAAGGAACTGACCCAGAAAAATATCTTGTTTCCTTGGATGTGACCTAACATCTTTTAATTCTGGAAGAAAGGGGTTAAAACAATTACATGTCTGTATACAATTTGACATGCTTGATGCATAATCATTATGTTATATTAGTGCTACGTTATATTGTTTCATAATAAGCTGAGTCATTCAGCTACTGGCAGTTCTCAGACAAGTTTCCTGCGTGTTCTAATTCACCGATTGCACAGATGTTTATGCCTAATTTGCTCTGGAAGCAATTATGCTTGATTCAAAGTCAGATCCAAGCTATGACCTATTTAATTTTCTCAAAAATGACAAACTTAAAATAAATAGAGAGGAAAGAGCAGGACAGGACGCATACTTGACTTAGGCTGAACCTGCATCAGCATTTCTGGATTTGTTTTGCTGAGCAATGGCACATAAAAAACCCTGCTGTAACAATGCACTTATCATAGATATTTTTCCATTCAGAGATTTTTACACCCTTCATGAATTTACCCACCGGCAAAGGTTAATGTTAGGTTTAATAGACAGGCCACAGAATCTGGATCTTTTTATTCTTGGCAGTCTAAACATGGAGATGGAACTGTGTGCCTTTCAAACCCAAAACAGGTCTACCTTGAAAAAAAAGCATTTGTGGTATATTGTCATAATGGAAAACTATAATACAATACAATACAATACAATAGCAGAGTTGGAAGGGACCTTGTAGGTCTTCTAGTCCAACCCCCTGCGTGGGCAGGAACCTTATACCATTTCAGACAAATGGCTATCTAACATCTTCTTAAAGACTTCCAGGGTTGGGGCATTCACAACTTCTGGAGGCAAGGTTAATTGTTCTAACTGTCAGGAAATTTCTCCTTAGTTCTAAGTTGCTTCTCTCCTTGATTAGTTTCCACCCATTGCTTCTTGTCCTGCCCCCAGGTGCCTTGGAGAATAGTTTGACTCCCTCTTCTTTGTGGCACTGTTAGTTAACTGTTTTGACAAGGCTAAATAAAATCTCATAGCTGTCGTGTCATGAAGTGGCATATTTTTGAAAATACACATCAAAAAAATGATTATATTCTTGCAATGGTTATTTAGAGTTTTGGTTAAAAAAATCAAGGAGATTTGTGAGTAAAATTATTTTTGTTGATGCTTTCATTGAAACCAATGAAAAACCAAATTAAACCAAATTCCAAAACCAAAGCAAACCAAATTCATATCATGAATATAATGCAACAAAAGTAAGAAAAATTGTATTTTAAGTATTCAAAAATAAATTTTAACCATTTTTTAAAATATGTGACTTTTAACAAAAGATGCATCTGAAATTTGCCATGGAAGTATATAACAGAAGTGTGGAAAGCTAGAGATGACAGTGACCAAACTTCTGCTACCTATTTAGGATCACCATATTTCCATATCGTTACCATCTAGGATTACCATATTTCACGAACTACAAAGCTTATGAAAACTGCAATAACATTGTGCAAGGGTAATTCTAAGATTATTAATATTTATCCTGATAGGTTCATAAAAGGGCCGTTCTATGCTGAGAAAGAAACATTTCCTGTATTGCTTGAATCTGAAAACACTGACTCTGTTATAACTTGGTTAGGATCTGGAGTTGAACCAATGCAAGAGGGTGGTAGGGAGAAACATCATATGCCATGCTTTACAAACAGTGGCTGGGTTCACATAGCTCACTAATCATAAAATGTTTCATTACAGGTTGGTGCAATGTGTGTGATGCTAGTTACTGGCCAGTTCACATTATCAACTGTGTATATTTATTTGTCTATTTTTAAAATCATAATTGTTGTTTATTCACAACAAATAAATATTTAGCAATCACAAACATAGATGGGATGAAACTGTTTTATGATAGAAGCATGGTGGGGGACAGGTTAAACAGGTTCATTTATGGAAAGGCAACCAAGAAACACAACGGGAAGGAGTTTTTATCCCTTTATGATAGGCCAGGTCAGGAAACGGACTCTACAAGAATGCTGCAACTCTATTCTATTGAGTTAAGCTACAGTAACACAAACCTGAAAGCCTGAATGTTTTCCCTTCCTCATATGCCCTAATAAATCAATGAGAGGTTGATCTCTGAGTTTCTTTCTAATGTTTTCATTTCCTGGGCTTAAAGCATGGTTTTGTAACTATCATTACATAGTTTCTCCAGAGTCATCTCTGTGCTTCCCTATAGGAGTTCTACTTCCATCAGCCCAACTGCATATGTCTAGATTTAAATCCAACCACTTCTCCTAAGAAATTATCATGTATGTATCCTAATTTTCAACCTAAATGCTGGAAATGCGGGTGTTTAGATGCTACTTTCTTCCATGTATGGTGGACTTGCAATAAGGTCAAAGCTTTTTGGATAAAAATATGGTGGGTTATGCAAAACGTATTTAAGAAAAGATTAGAATTTACCCCGCAAATGTTTTTATTGGGCATAACTAAGGATTTTCGTAAAGGGGAAACAAAATTGTTTTTGTATATGGTTACAGCAGCTAGGTTGTTGATTGCTCAACATTGGAAGAAAGATTTTGTACCGACAATTGCTCAATGGATTCAAAAAGTGGCGGGGTTTGCGGAAATGGCAAAACTTTCAGCTTTCCTAAAAGACCAGAAGCAGGAGAGCTACACACAGGAATGGGCAAAATGGATTAATTATATACAGAATAAATATCAGACTGGGAAATATCATGTAGCTTTTAGGTAGGAATGTTTGGATTGATAGGTGAATAGATTAAACAATATCTGGGATGTTTGGAATGTTTAAAGTGGTGTACAGCGGAACTCAGGGGGGGGTGGGATTGACTGGGAGGTGGGGGTGGGTTAGGGTGGAGGGTGGGGAAATATAAGTGGATAAGCAATATAGAGATGGGTATAATGGGATATGGTCATGTTATGATGCTGAATTAACTTAGAAAGGGTGTCAGGGGTAAAAGGGGGGAAAACTTGTCTGAATAAAACTTTTGCAATAATAAATCCAACCACTTCACAACTTTTTTATGGAAATCATCAGGATTCTCCCAAATAAGAGAAATATTAATTTATGTATGTATGCAAGAAAGTAATGTGCATTAATTCTGTAATATGAAATATGCTTATTTACTTATATCAAAATATTATTCTTATTTTACTGTTGTTTATTATTTTGTTGGGCCCTATCCAACAAAATGAAATTTAATATAGAAAAACATTTTACGCCTAGGCAGAAAAAAAGAAAGGTACAAGTACAAATTAGGCAAAATTTGAGTTAAAAACAGTAACTGTAAGGGGAACCTTGGAGTCCTAGTGGACAATCACTTGAACATGAGCCAGTAGTGTGTGGTGGCAGCCAAAAAAACTAATACAATCCTTGATTGTATAAACAGAGGCATAGAATCAAGATCACGTCAAGTATTAGTACCTCTATAAATCCTTAGTAAGATCACACCTGGAATATTGCATTTTGGTCACCACATTACATAAAAGATCTTGTGACTTTGGAAGAAGTGCAAAGAAGAGCTACTAAAATGATTAAAGGCCTGGAGACTAAAACATGAAGAACAGGAATTGGGTATGGCTAGCCTAGAGAAATGAAAGACTAGGGGTGACATGACAACAGTATTCCAGTAATCCAGTATTTGAGGGGCTACCACAAAGAAGAGAGGGTCAATTCATTTTCCAAAGAACCAAAAGGCAAGACAAGAAACAATGGATAGAATTAAGGAGAAACTAATCAATGAGAGATGCAACTTGGAATTAAGGAGAAACCCGCTTAACAGTGAGAACAATCAACCAGTGGAACAGCTTGCCTTCAGAAGTTGTGGGTGCTTCATCACTGGAAGTTTTAAAGCAAAGACTGGACAACTACTTCTCTGAAATGCTCAAGCAGGGGGTTGGACTAGAAGGCCTCAAAGGTCCCTTCCAGCTCTATTCTGATTGATAAAAAGACTAATATACTTTCCTCAGGCTAGTATGTTTCAGATATGCTAGACTACAGTTACACATTTATAGAGAATTATGGGAGTTCTGCTCTAATATATCCGAAAGACACCAAAACTAAAGAAGCCTGGAAAAATACACTTAATCTACTTCCTTAAACTGCCTCCCACTAGGAGTATCACCAAGATAATTCTGCCTAAATAACTTTTTGTTTCTTCAATTTAGCCACTGCATCAGATCAGAAAATGAAGCAGGGAATAAGAAGTCGTTTTCCTGAATCACAAACATAAATTCATGTGAATAGAGTACAACAGGAATAATATTCAGAATCAACACTTTATATTTGTTGATTATATACAAATCAGATCATGGATACAGCAGGATACAGAATCTTATTTTCTTCGGTTTTGTAACTTATTCTGGCTACCATGAAATCTTTATTTATTTATTTATTTATTTGTTGGATTTATATAACCGCACCATCTCCCCAAAGGGACCCGGGGCGGTGCACAGGAAATTAAAACACACAATATCACAAATATAAATAATTAATACCAAATTAAATCAATTATCCCTGTGCTAAAATTTAAAAATGTTAAAACATGACCCCATCTAAAACCCAATTAAAACAATTTATGGTACAGACTGTAGGCTAGGTAAGTAGCTTAGGCCAAGCCGGCCTGATGGAACAAGAGTGTCTTTAATTTCTGGCGGAAGGTGCGGAGGTCCGTGGTTGTTCTGTTTTACTCTTTTTAACCTTCACTGTTCATTGGCCTGTGCACAAATGTCCTTAGCCAACATAGAAACAGATGATTAGTGAGAAACTGGTATGAAACAGAAAACCATAAAGTTAAAAATCAGTAAATGAAGATTTTGCATATGCATCTAGGCAGCGATGGCAAACCTTTTTAGATTCGCATGCCATGATGGGGGGAGTGCAGGGGGTTGTGCGCTGGCGTGCCGTACCCATAATACAATGCCCCCCCCCGTGCGAATGCTTACATGACAGGCACTTCCCCCATTTTTTACATGCTTTTTTCACCCTCCCCAGGCTCCAGAGGCTTTATAGGAGCCCGGGGAGGGCAAAAACAGCCCCCTTCCCCCCCACCTCCAGAGCTTCCCTGAAGCCTCTGGAGGGCTTCTGGGGGGGGCGGGGGGCTGTTTTTGCCTTCCCCAGGCTCCTATAAAGCTGGAGGGTCTTTGGGGGGGCGGGGGGGCTGCCTCGCTTGCCCTGCCATAGGTCCGCCATCACTGATCTAGGATCTGAAATTGCACCTTTTTATTGCTAAGCGACTAGCCCTTTAACTTTGGAAAAACAGATGTATGATCCAGTTATTCAGTGCTAATGCTGCTTGTATGATTATCCTTTATTGAATTTATTGTGTTCATGTTATAGTAATTGTATAACATTTTTATTGTTGTATTGCTTCTCCCCACCCACCCCCTTCTATATGCTATTGTTTTATTTTCCCCTCTCTTTAATCTGTCTGATTAAATGAATAAAGATTTATTTAAAAGTAAGTATTTGCGAAAGACACTGCTATTGCAAGGGGCAAAAACATCAGGAAATTTATCTAAAACTATACCAAGAGACCATCTATTTAGAGACTGAAATTACGGGGCAGAAGTTGGCAAAGGACACACATTAGAGGCAAACACAGCTACAATTAAACCTTAAATATAAGGTGTCACATCTTTTATATAGGATATGACCTGCAAAGCCCTAAAAAGTGAAGTAATTAGGGCCTAGGAACCAACATGTATGTGGGAGACATTTCATGAAAGTAAGTTCAAAAATAACAAATGGGTATGAAGGGAAAATTCCAAACTGAAGCATTTGTTACTTCTAAATCTACTGTAACAACTTCAAAATATACCTGAAAAAAACCCAAAACACAAAGCAAAGTTTGTCTCAGAGAAATTAAGCATAATGTAGGAGCATTAAAGAATCTTTTTAATTTCCTATTTTATTCAACACAGCTCTTGTCAAAAGCAATAGGATGAAAAGTAGAGCCTGTATTAAAAAATTAAACCAAATAAAAAATGAGGTAGGTGAATAATCTCTCTCTCTCTGGAAATGACAAACTAAATTGGCTGACACTTTTTATTAATTAGCATTTTTCCCTTTCTTTTCTATTTTTACACTTGAGCCTTCAATACTCGTATTTGAGTATTTCCTCCAATGTCACTCTGGATGAGGATTTGTCAATGTATGACTGAAAGCAAAAGAGATAAATGTATATAATTCTGGTTTCATTCCTGTCAGCGCAGGTTTATATTCAGAATACAAGCTGATTTGGGGGAGGGGAGACCATTTTAGCCTACTGCATTATTGAAAAGCCTTTTAGTGTCAAACTTTTAGTTTGACAGCTTTTGTCCTTCTTTCTTCACTTTGCCTTTCACACGTTGCAGAAGATAATACCACTTTATAAGGCCTTGGTAAGGCCACACTTGGAATACGGCATTCAGTTTTGGTCGCCACGATGTAGAAAAGACGTGGACACTCTGGAAAGAGTGCAGAGAAGAGCAACAAAGATGATTAGGGGACTGGAGGCTAAAACATATGAAGAACGGTTGCAGGAACTGGGTATGTCTAGTTTAATGAAAAGAAGGACCAGGGGAGACATGATAGCAGTGTTCCAATATCTCAGGGGTTGCCACAAAGAAGAGGGAGTCAAACTATTCTCCAGGACACCTGAGGGTAGAACAAGAAGCAATGGGTGGAAACTAATCAAGGAGAAAAGCAACTTAGAACTGAGGAGAAATTTCCTGACAGTTAGAACAATTAATCAGTGGAACAGCTTTCCTCTAGAAGTTGTGAATGCCCCAACACTGGAAGTCTTCAAGATGTTGGATAGCCATTTGTCTGAAATGGTATAGGGTTTCCTGCCCAGGCAGGGAGTTGGACTAGATGACCTCCAAGGTCTCTTCCAACTCTGCTATTGTATTGTATTGTATAATTTAAATAGTTGTTGGTAGTCTATTCTTGCCCCCCCCCCCGCCTTACCTGTGTATGTGTGTAGTAAATGCATTTCTTATGCCTAATTTTTAGAGAATGTTTCTCTGACTTTTCTCTTTTTTTCCTCCCATATAAACTCTTTAAATTAATTGTTCAAAATGCAGCCCTTTTTTTAAAAAAATCAGGATGAGACTGCCATAAGGAGGTATGCAGCAGTGCAGGGAAGACTTCTAAGGTTAATAATCCTGAGAGACTCTGAAAAGGAATAACAATGGAGTGAGATAAAGCTGCCATCTTTTGGCCCTCTGACAGAGTTGCACCACAATGACTACAGTACGGGCATCTTGGCCTCTGTGCAATCCAAAATGACTGCTTTTTGTATGGAGGTTAAGAACCACGGATCATTTAATTGTTTGCCTCTCTTCCCATCTTCGTTATTTACATAGTTAAATTGTTTATTCATTTGAATATACATGTGTTTCTTCCCTCCTTCCCTACTGCTGTTATTTAATTCTATTTAATGCATATAAAGGCATAAATCCCAATCAATTGCTCACTTTCAGGGAACTGAGGTGCTGGAGAATCTGCCTAGAACAGTGATGGCTAACCTTTTTCTGAAGGTGTGCCGAAATTGTCTGTGTGCGCGCTATCATGGGTGCACTGCTGCCCACTCACCTGTGCTGCATGCACACACAACCTCCCACCTGTGCATGTGCAAGTGACCACCCCGCCCCCCTACATGCAGGGAGGGAATTTTCCGGAAGCTTTCCTGAAGCCCAGGGAGGGCGAAAACAGCTTTCCCCCGGCCCTCCGGAAGGTCAATAATCAGCTGATCAACACGCCCATGTGCATCGGAACTGAGGGCTGCCGTGCCAGCAAATATGGCTCCACGTGCTACCTGTGGCATGCGTGCCATAGGTTTGTCAACACGGGCCTAGAAATTCCTCCTTACTATTATTTATGTACTTCTATTTATCACAAAAGCCCCAAATTCAAAGTTTTTACCTATACTGAATTATCAGCAAGGAACTGTACTGTGGAGAGAGACCACAAAAGAAAATTGGGTAGTACAGACTTACAACAGTTCATTTAGCAACTGTTCAAAGTTACAATGGCAATGAAACCGCATTACTAATTTAATGCCTGCAGTGATTTACTTAACAACCATGGCAATAAATGTTGTAAAATGGGGCAAAACTCACTTAACAAATCTCTCACTTAGCAAAAATGTTAGCTTCAATTGTGCGCCTATGTCAAGGACTATCTGTATAATCTTTTAACAAAAGAGAGATAACTGCAAATCCGTTTGTCGACCTTCTCTCAGTGGAAACTCTAACAAAAGCATAGAGGAGTTTTACATCTTAAGGACTGGAGAGTGTTTCCCTGATCTAAACTTTAACATAAATTTCTGTTATCAATGTTTCAATACAAATCTGGAGTGCAGAGTTTTATGTTACAGTGTTAATTATTAATATTCCAAAGTGAGCTATACTCTCAGTGATATAGGTTTCCTCTTCTGAGTTATTAAAGTAGACATACTGATTTTCTTTCACAAGTACCTGCTATCGCAAGACGACGACATCATGTAAAACTGACAAATAAAATAAAATAATCACAACAGTTTAAAAGGCATCTCAGTTACTTCTGACACTAATGCCAAATACTAATTCTAGATTCTAGAATTTGCATTTTATTCATATCCATTTGTATTTCACGGTAAGGAAAATTGAATGACATAGAAGTGGTATCATAGGGATGCATTTTTGCTGCCTTCCTAAGAGAGCCATATCTAAACCTGCTATTTTCAAATGTATATTTATTGGATGCAAACAGCGGTGCTGGCTGCAGGCCTTAACAGGAAACAATCATGATGGTAGTTAAAATAAAAATGAAATAAGACAATATATCTGCAGAGCAAAGTTTTAAACATTTCTTACTTATAAAGGCTGCCAGCTTTGCAAATTCATGACTTGCACAGTTTTTTAGGCAGAGACAGTTCTTTCGTGCAGTCATGAAAAATTCAGAATGTGGAAACAGGCAGCAAATTTTATGCTGGCTTGTACTAAAATTGCATCTTTTCTCAATCAAGTGGTCTTTATGTGTGCTGGGCTACAGCTCTCAGGATGCCAACATACACAATGTAGGAATAGCAGATACAGAGATAAGTTGATTATATGTTAAAGAGAACTGGAAAGGATCTAAAAGAAAGGGAGACATAGACAGTTATTTTCTTCCATTTATTTCAGACATGAATTCCAAAATGTTTAATACACTCTGTTTTTAAAAGATACGAGTAGTTCATTTTTGTTCTTGTGGCAAATGTCCTTATTTCTGCAAACTCAGGAGAACAATGCAGTTGAAACAAGGTAGGCCACAGAATTCTATATCCTGAGGTCATGGCTAAGCCACACACTGGTTCTCTTTATGTTGTGGCTTCTCTACAAAAAAAGAAATTACCTCCCAGTATTCTTTCTTATTTCTCTGACAACCAGAGCAACCTTTCAACCTAAGGAAGACAAAGAAGAAAATGTTGAGGAAAGTGTAGTTGATGAACAGTTTAGAAGAGGTAAATCAATATTTCTCAAACTTGATAACTTTAAGATATGTGGGTTGCAACTCCCAGAATTCCCCAGCCAACCATGCTTACATTGACACTGACATTTAGATATACAAGCATCCAAATACTTGCAAATCCATGTAGATACTTTTACAAAAAGTGTAAATAGATGCATTTTTAATTATATTCAATTAATTTATATGAATAGCTCTACTAACTAATGAACTAATTAGGTCTGAACATATGAAGCAAATCTTTTAGAGCAGGCATGTAAAACATGTGGCCCATGAGCCAGATATGACCCAAGCAGGCCACACTCACCCCGGCCCACAAAGGCAAAACCAATCCCGATACATCCCGATACGGCCTGCAATGCAATTGGATTTGACACCCCTGTTTTAGTGGGGGAATAAAGCCAAAATCGATGTGATTTTCAAACAATAAAGTAGTTAAACTAATATTATTACTCTACTATAAAGATACAATTTTAATTCGTCTCCAATTTGTTCTTTTTTGTTATTAAAGGCTATTCATATAATTCATTCAAACTTTGTTCTAATAGCTATGTCCAAAGCAGTTTTGGAAGCAAGAAACACATAATTTTCAAGAGGAGAAAGAGGGGTCTTTCTCAGTCAAAAAGAGGAAGGAAGATTATTAATACAGAAAATAATACTGCTGGTTTATCAACTGTTTTGTAGAGCATCATAATTGTATTTAAAATTTAACATACAATAATAATAATATAGAATAGTTTTATAGCACTTTAAAGTGAACTAATTAATTACTGAGTAACTCTGTACTTTACACTTGGATTCAATGAAAACAAGTTCTTTGAACAGGCAAAGGTGCTCATGTTGTATTTATCATCAATGTCTTAAAACATGTGCCTTTTCCTAGGATCTCATGGGTAGCCTCCAGAGGTATGTGTTTAGAGTACATTTACCAGTACTTGAATGGGAGGAAGAATTAAAAATACAAAAGATATAACTGATCCATAAACTGTGAAATTCATTCAAAAGGGTATCATGGTAACTGTTGTTGGAAGCCACCAAGAGTTCAAGAAGCACTAGGAGAGTTGCACCATCCCATCCCAGTTTTATCAGAGATTTTTGAATAGAAATAATATTGTTGGGATTGTTTAATGGAGTATATTGCCTGTGCCTAAGACCTGCATCCTAAAACCAGCAGATTGGATAAGAGATGGTGGGGGAGGGAAGAGAGAGAGGGAGGGCGAGAGGGAGGGAGAGAGAGAGAGAGAGAGAGGGAGAGAGAGAGAGAGGGAGAGAGAGAGATTAAGAATTGGAGGAGATGCCTCAAAAATACCCCAAAATCACATGTGCTGTACAGAGTAGAACTAACAACAAATCTTCAGCATCCTTCAATCAACAATCTTTCAATCACAGTAACATGGGGAGGAAGGGACCTTGGAGGTCTTCTAGACCAACGCCTGCTCACAGCAGGAGTGTCACACCATCCCAGTCAAATGGTTGTCCAATCTATTTTTGAAAACTTCCAGTTATGAAGAACCCACAACCACAGAAGGCAATCTTCACACAACTAAATAAATGTTCTCTGCCAATTTTACCTTATTGTTCCGCTTTCTTGGTTTTAGATCTGATTCCTTAAACTCACCCCTACATCTTTTTCTTTCTGCTTCCCTCAAACTCACTCAGAAAAAAAACAATCTTAACTTTTTTCCCCCTGAAACTCCCAGCAAATGGCTGGGCCTTAAGAAAACTGTCTTAAAAGTAAACTATTCAGAAATAAGATTCCTTTAACGAATTTCACAAGAGAAAGCAACAAAACCCAACTTACTAAAGCAACCCAATTCATGCAAACATGTCAAATAGATGACAGTCACAAATTGGATATGTTTATTTAAACAATGGTAAAGAAAGCTTTTATAACAAATCTTTCTAGAAAATATTAAAATAATTATAAAAACAAAACTAAAATTTTGTTAAATACTTGTGAGCAATTAAGACTGAGATGCTGTCTTTAATAAATCAACTGAAATGCATGATTTACCTCATTTATAGCCTTAATTCAGCATGGTAAATATTAGCAATTGCACTTGAATTACTAGTGACACATTATTTTCCTTCTGGAAGAAATAAATATAGCCTTTCTCAAAACCTAGTGAACCAAAATCAAAACTAGGAGAGGATCTAAATTACACTAAATGCATATTGTATAATATTTATTGTATAAACAATAATTTACATAGCAGTCTTTCTGACAAACTGTAAATCAGTGCAATAAACTGCATCCATTCAAATTCATTTACTGTCTCATTAATATTTTGACTCCTAATTTATCTACTTCGATATCATTTATTCCTCAAGACAGTCAGAACAGCATGTAAACTGCTAATAACCTAGCATAACCAAGCTCTTCCTACATTTTTTCTTTTCATCTTCATCTTTCCCAAATTATTAATATCTAAAAATGAATGTAATAAACGTATTTAATCTCATACGATACTATCCCACTATAATATTTTATACGGTTGTTAGAAATGCTGTAACTGTAGAAGGCAATTTGTCCAACCTTTAGTGAATTTTTTTGCCATTACAATTACAAATCCCTTGGGTGTGTAGGGATATCAAGTGAATATTATGTTAACCACAACACTGTTTTATCAGGCAGATGTGGTTTTAGCGTGGGTGCAAGTTGTTTCCTTAGATGCCAAAGTGAATCTTACACAGACTTGCTTCACACATCACAGCAAACTAGTCTATCTTTGACATAGTTTACTGAACAAGGCACAGTTGTCTGAATTCACACCACAGTTTATAAACCAACATCAGTGGCCTCGTTAAAGATAACCTTAGAAATCAAGT
Source organism: Rhabdophis nuchalis (assembly GCA_039707465.1). Lineage (NCBI taxonomy): Eukaryota > Metazoa > Chordata > Lepidosauria > Squamata > Natricidae > Rhabdophis > Rhabdophis nuchalis. The sequence goes on along the minus strand of CM077648.1, from coordinate 91,025,217 downwards.
GGCATTCATTCCGGTTTATAATGACATTATATAGAGCCAGACTACAAAAATCAGTCTTAATTAAAACCTTAAAAGACCAGTAGATTTAAATCCATGTACTAATATTAGGTGATGATGAGAATATGTGTTCTCAACTTCTAATACAGCTAATGCTCCTTCACACCCCTCTCCCAAGTTTATTTGGCTTTTTCAAATTGAAACAATAAAAGTCTTTTCATTAAAAAACAAATTCATTTTTAAATAAATTATGTGTTCCCTTTTCTTGTCTGTTTCCCTACTTTTATTAAATAAGCTGCAACGATTTATAGCAGCGTTTTTCAAGAAACATTTGTGACTGGGGGATTCTGGGAGTTGGAAGTTCACCGAAGTTTAAAGTTGCCGAGGTTGAGCAATGCTGACTTATGAGTAATCTGCCTGCTCAAGTTTTAAGTTTGTTCTTGGGACAAATACCTTCGCCTGAAAGAGGAGAACAGCAGTAATGTGGCAGCCTTCACTGACTTGGCAGATTCGAGAACAAGTTACGTAGGCCGAGTCAGTCTTCACCTTTCAAGGTATGGGGAGGCGGTTTACGAAAGCTCCTCCCGCCCTGCCCGGATCCCGGTACCGTTGGGCAGGCTGCAACTCCACAGTGAGTGAACCGCGCCGACGTGGAGCATGGCGGAGTCGCAGATTCTTTGCCTGGAGGATACTTACGTGAACGAACGGGTCAGCGAACAGAATCCGCGACACTACTACAGCGAGGAGCAACGGCGGGCACTGGAGGTCCTCGTGGGCGACGGGGAGAAAGCCTATAAGTCTCAGCTGAAGACACAGCAGCTGCCTGACTTCCTTTCCAGCAGAGAGTTGGAAGTCTTGCGGGGAGGCTGGCGTGCTTACGATGCCCAGCTGGAGACTGGCAAAACGGTCACCGGACCTTCGGGAAAGCCCCTTTCGCTGTCTTACTGGCCCGAATGCTCCGACACCGAGATCCCTCCGCTGGACATGGGGTGGACTCATAACTATTTCTACCGGGGAGCCACGCGTCTGGCTCTCTACACGCACCCGCGCAAGGAAGACAAGGCGCCCCACGTCAAGCAAGTGGTGCGTGAAACGATTCAGCAAGCGAAGAAGGTGGGTAGTTCGCCTTTGCGCCTTTCAGATCTGAGGGCAGCTCCCCAGCCAGCCAAGCCAGCCAGCCAGGGCCAGCGAAGTCCTCTGCCTTCTGACCTACCTCGACGTAAGAGCTAACTTGCCCCATAATTCCTCGAATTTGAGTGAGGGGTCTCTTCCTTTCCTTCTCCGACGTGGACGTTACCTCTCAAAAAGGTAGCGTTTGCACCTCGCCAGGCATCGAAATCTTGTTTGATCAGTTTCGGCGTCTTGTGAAACCTGCCGCTGTAATTGATTCGGTGAATTATATACAGTAGCTGCATAAGCTATGGTGGGTACGCGGGTCTGTGCAACAAGCATACTAGAACATCGATGGAAAGTTTTATTTAGATTGACAAAATCAGTTGAATGAATGTTGTTCCAGGCCTTAAACATTTCCTGTCCACTAAAGTCCCTTCTCTAATAAACCAGCATCTTTTTTTTTTACTTAAAGGTAACAAAGGTTCAGTTTATTTTAAATAAAGATTGCTTAAGTTGTCTTTGGAAGGAGCTTAAGGATATATAGCTTAAAGAATCTTACGAAAAACCAACTCTACAGAACAAGCTCTAACATGTTCTTTGAAGTGATCTGTGTTTTTTTTTTAATTTTCAACAGCAATTTTTTCATTATTCCATGCAAATTTCTCTGACTCAATATACACAGATCCTAAATTTACCTTTTAAAAAGTCAGGTGAACTATTTTAATTATTACAAAGTGCAACCATTTTCCTTATGCATTCAGCCAAAATGAAATAAATGGTAATGACATTAAGAATTCATAGATTGTGTCAATATTTTTTAAATTATTAAACCACACTTTCATCTCTTCTAAAAGCTCATGTTTTATAAATTGCCTATAATAATTTTACAGGATAGAAAAGATACCTTCCAAGAACATTTGAATGGGATTTATCCTACCAAGGAAGAGTATCTGGTTGATCTTGTCTGGCCCAAGGAAATAATTAGGGTCAGATATTAGTAAATACTTAAGAGACTTCTGGAAGAAAATAAAAGTTCTCCTTGAATCTAGTACTCCAGTATTTTACCATTAGCACTTTTAGGATTTGACGGCAAGATCTTGGCAATATTTTAGTTAGAGCAACAAATCAAAATTTCACAAAATATTAAAACTGCTTTTAAGTTCATTAGGCTGCTTATTAACAAAGCAATGTTTATGTAGAAAATGTAAAGTCTTTAATGAATAGAGCTTCTAAAGGGATTGTGGGTTAGCCAACACCAGGTGTTATAGAAGTAGCAAGGGCTGTGTTTGCATATGGCATCCACAAACTAGCCTAATGTATTTTGAGAACCTGGGAGTTAATACACACTCAGTAGTTGGGTTGCTGGTTATCAGTAGTCAGGAAAAGCTACTGGAGTTTATGTTGAATGGAGTAACATTTAAATACTCATATCTTGAATATGTGTTCAGGAAGGCCTGGAAAACCAGTTACCTTTTACAATTCTCATCTTCCTTTAGTATTGACATAATAATAATAATAATAATTTTATTTATAGACCGCCTCCTCTCCCCAAAGGGACTCGGAGCGGTGCACAGGGAAGTTAAAAAAGAAAATATAAAATACATAAATAGCTAAAATAAGAATTAAACAAATTGTCCCTGCGCTAAAACCCACTATACTAAAACTAAACTACACCCCCCTAAAAACCCAGTTAAAAACGGAAGACTAACCTAGGCCGGCCAAGCAGAAAAAGTATGTTTTCAATTTTTGACGGAAGGAGCGGAGGTCCGTAGTTGTTCTAATTTCCGGGGGGAAGGTCGTTCCAGAGGGCTGGGCCCGCCACAGAGAAGGCCCTTCCCCTGGGCGTCGCCCGCTGGCATAGCCTAGTGGACGGCACCTGGAGAAGTCCCTCTCTGTGGGAGCGGATCGGCCGCAGGGATGTATGGGGCAGAATCCGATCCCGCAGATAGCTAGGTCCCGTGCCATGGAGCGCTTTAAAGATGATAACTAACACCTTGAAGCGCACCCGAAAGACGACAGGCAGCCAATGCAGCTCGCGCAAGAGCGGTGTTACAAGGGTAAACCTCGAGGTTCCCATAATTGCTCGCGCGGCTGCATTCTGGACAAGCTGAAGTCTTCGGGTGCACCTCAAGGGGAGCCCCATGTAGAGAGAATTGCAGTAGTCCAGTCGGGATGTCACGAGGGCATGAGTGACTGTGCAAAGGGCATCCCGATCCAATAGGGGACGCAACTGGCGTACCAGGCGAACCTGGTAGAATGCCCTCCTGGCCACGGCTGTCACTTGATCTTCCATGGACTGCCGGGTATCCAGGAGGACGCCCAAGTTGCGTGCCCCATCCACAGGGGTAAGGTGTTCGTCCCCTATGGCCAGTGATGGAGTCAACTGGTTGTACCGGGATGCCGAGAACCACAGCCACTCGGTCTTGGACGGGTTGAGTCTGAGTCTGTTACTTCCCATCCAGGCCCGCACGGCTTCCAGGCACTGGCACATCACCGCTACGGCATCGTTGGGGTGGTTTGGGGTAGATATATACAGCTGCGTATCATCAGCGTAGAGGTGGTACTCTACCCCAAAACCACGGATGATCTCGCCCAGCGGCTTCATATATGTGTTGAACAGGAGAGGCGAGAGGACCGACCCCTGAGGCACCCCACAAGTGAGGGCTCTCGAGGTTGACCTCTTGCTCTCCTGCCAACACAAATTGCGATCGACCAGAGAGGTAGGAGGAGAACCACCGTAATACGGTGCCCCTCACCCCCAACCCCTCCAGCCGATGCAATAGGATACCATGGTCGATGGTATCAAAAGCATGTGAGCTGCAGCTGCTATGAATATAGTCCAGTTACATTTGAAGGATCAAAATATACCTAATCTTTATTCTAGAGCAGGGGTGTCAAACTCACATCATCACAGTGGCATCAAGTACGTATCCCCATCCCCTTTCGCTAAACTGGGCATGGGCATGGACAGTGTGTGACTCATCCAGCCCATGGGCCGGAACGTGGACAGGCCTGTTCTAGAGGAAAGGGATGTCTTCTTTAAAAGATATGTGACAATTTTAAGAACATTTTGCAAACTAATCCAGCCCTTGCAGGGGGGTTTTGTAAGTAGCTGTCCTACATCATTTGTTCTTCAGAATTATCTAAAACAATATCATACATAGATCCTGAAATCTTAAGGCGAGGTGTTTTTTTTAAAAGAATTCAATTTTAATTCTTTTTCTACTTGGAAACCACTTCTGCACTTTGTGCTTGTGGTGGGAAAACAATGAAACTTTGATTTGGGGTTTTACCGATTAGATAGGCTTGTTATTATAGAAATAGCTAGTTTATATTATTATGTAAAAATAAAAAGTTGAGGCTTGATGCTAATATTCTACTGCACCAAAGGGAGTCAGAAGTTATTGCCTTTCTTTGTTTTTTCCCTTTGCCCTACACTTTTCCCTTCCCTCTCCCCCTCTTATTTTCCTACCATTTTCTTTTTTGTATTTCAAGTTATAAACTAATAAATAAACCAAATATGCAAAAAGAATTTAAATAAGAATTTAGTTTTAATTCTTATGAATTCATTTTAAGTCAGTTGATTGGCATTATAGTAACATGTTATAAGGAGATTTGAAGTACTACTCTCCTTAGTACTACTATGTCTGAGATTAATAATGATAACAAATGGTTTTTTTGGAGGTTTGGGACGTCTGGCTTTTACATTGGAAGTTTTCCATCTTTGATTCTGAGGAGATTGTGCTCCCCACTTAGAGCCAGTCTGCAATTTGTGCATTCACCTTTTCTGCAGATGGCAGCGGTAGCCAGAAGGGCCTATGCACAGCTTCATCTTATGCACCAGTTGTGCCTCTCCCTGGATCTGCTAGCTATCACTTTTACTATCACTTTCCAATTGCATTACTGTAATATACTTTATATGGGACTGCCCTAGAGCCATAATTTATCCAGAATGCATTGCCATACGTAGTTATGCACACACCCTGGTACAATAGCAACACTGTTTTGTGAGCTATACTGGTTCCCAATAGATTCTCAGGTCAATTCAAAGTGGTGGTTAACATTTTTCCTCCACTGATAGGAGCAGGATCTGCTGTACCTGATGGCATTTGCCTATCCCACATGCTGTACTGGAATGGGTGTGTTTCAGTTCTCTTCCCTAAGGCAATATCATGTGGCAGGACCCAGGAGGCATGCCTTTTGATGCTGTACCTGTCTTCCCTCCTCATCTTAGTCATTTTCCTAAGCATTGGAGTCAAATTGATTTTACACTTGGAGGGGCATAGGTAGAAATGAGGGTTCCAATCGCCTATTGAATTTTGTTAAGGTTTTTAACTGCATTTGGGGCAGGGTTCTTTTTTGATTGTACATTGCCAAGAGTTGCAAGCTGAGTAATGCTATAAAGTTACTAAATAAACATTGCTTACATTTTGAACCTGCTCTTCTTTAAGCTCGCATACACACAACTGCTTTATTGTGCTCTCCAGCCCCATAGTCAGGAGGGATTTAACTAATTCATTAATTAACGAATGTATAGAGCCGCCCACCTCACTGAATGTGACTCTGGGAGGTATACAGCTAACAGTTAAAATAATCTCGCAACCATTAAAGCAAAAAGAATAAAAGCAAGATTGCAGAAGAACATTAGGCTGCCCCATATTTTGTTGTCCCTACAGTGCACTGTCCCCTTTCACTGCACATCCAGAAGAGATCCATGCTGTAATTCTGTCTAGATAGTTTTAGCATGCAACATTAAAAACGTTGTGATTGGTGATTTCCTCAACTAATATCTCATGATTTGCCAACCATCCACTATATAAAAATTATTATTATTCCTCTAATAATTACTATTAGAGGAATAGTAATTCCTCTAATTACTATGCATAGTATTCTTACTTCATGCAGTATTTTTTTTCTTTCCTATCATACCATTCATTGATCATACTTTTAAAAAAAATAGTCTCTGGAATTGTGAGTTGATGATTGAGAGTTTCCTGTTAACCACCAGGTTGCATCAAAGTTGTATATGTTTTTTTATCTCTTGCTGGCATGTGGTAGTAATTTAGCTTTGTGCAGCCAATGTGCAACTGTTAAATAAGTGTTAATGAAGATCTGAAGTTAGAAAAATATGTTCAATTGCAAGTACTGATAAGATTTATAAACTTCGTATGAACTTTTAGTTTATGGTTGCATAGATATTGGATTTCATTGTTGTGAAGTACCCTATAATGGAATGTGAGAAATACATTAGGAGTCTGGGCAAAGAGGCATTGCTAAGGGAAATATTCAATAAGAGACAGCATAACCCACGGGTAGATAGTGCCCAGGGCAAGAGTCTCTTCAGAGCCGCTCCCTAGTTTCTTGGGTGATAAAGGAGATGGAACAGGAGAATTGACCTGAATTCAGACTTGCAAGATTTTATCAGAATAGCGTATCTGGTCACTAGAAAAGAAATGTGGCGGCATCACTTTCCAATCTGGAGCAGAGATGTATGGTTGGGTTTTATAAGCATGCTGATGATACTTTACAGTGTATCAACCATACCCAGGACTTTATGTACATGTTAAAAGGAAGCAGGGAGAGTATTGAGCTTTGAATAGCTGGGATCTTGAACTTGATCTCCCCCCACCCCCCAATCAAAATGGTTGGGATCTGGTTTTGGAGAAAGAAGGAGATTCATTACAACATTGGGTCTTCCATTTTCAATCCCCTAAATTGGTCTAGTAGATTCCACATCTGATGGTTTTAAATGCCAGTGAGAAATTATGGAGGACACTACTCCCATCTCATAATTACGATCAGACTAATTGCAAAAGACAATTTGCAATATCATCTTAGTGACACAAGACCTTTACATGGTTATGGGGCTTTTGTGCTCTGAGGAAAATGATAGCTAGGCTAGAGATTCAACTATAGTGGACAGGTCTCATCAGAGGAGTCAGATAAAATTACATAAATCCATACTGGCTCGGTTGTTCCCAGGTTAAGAAGGATCACACTAGAAGAGGATATTTGAAACAAGTTCTGGAAAGAGCATGATCTAGAATCAGAAATAACAGCTGGAAAGAACATGATTTAGAATCAGAAATAACAGAATGGAGGTTAGCAGATCAACATTGATTTATAATATGAAATGAAGTTTTCACAGAAACAGAATTGGAAGAATTACAAAGGTCTACCAAGGGCAGAAAAAACCTTGCCAGAAGTAACTCAGACTACAGAGACAAACCAGGAGGAGTTGGCACAGTGGTGGGTTTCTGCAGGCTCGCACCTACTCGCGAGAGCCGGTTGGTGAAATTTAGAGAACCGGTGAAAGGGGGTTCCACTGGCGTACCTGGAAGTAAATCTGGCCCGCCGCTGCCAGTGACCCAACGGAAAGGAAAGGAAAGGGAAGGGAAGGAAGGAAGGAAGGAAGGAAGGAAGGAAGGAAGGAAGGAAGAAAGAAAGAAAGAAAGAAAGAAAGAAAGAAAGAAAGAAAGAAAGAAAGAAAGAAAGAAAGAAAGAAAGAAAGAAAGAAAGAAAGAAAGAAAGAGAATTTATCATCACAATTGAGTCCAAAATTTTGGTTGCTAAGCAAGAGCATTGTTAAATGAGTTTCACCACATTTTAAAAGGTGGCCACTCCCACCCTGTCACATGACTACCAAGCCACGCCCACAAAATAGGCCACACCTACAGAGTAGGTTCTAAAAAATTTGAAACCCACCACTGAGTTGGCAGCTGAGGAATTCAGTGGATGTATGGAATAGTTTTCATTTGGAAACCAGGCAACCTCTCCTCTGCCTCAAAAGCCCTCTAACTAAAGAAATGAAAGCATTGAAACAAAAAGTAGCTGAACATATAAAACCATAAACGCTTGTTCCAATGAAATAGCTAGCACAAACATTAAAAGGTGCCAACAGTGCAATATCAAATATAAGGACCAGGAAACAAACCAATTCATGTACAGGACAGCTAGAGTTATAACTGAATACCTGGGATGCAAAATCAACAAAGAAGAAACAAAGTCGGGCAATGCACCACCAAAATGGAAAATAGGATCAGCAAGCTGAGATCAAGAACAAATGAAAGAAAAGAAGCTGAAGAACAAGAAGACCAAAAAATACCTAATCAAGAAGTACCACTTTGAAACAAAGAAGATCAAGGAAGCACTGGAAATAATAAGCAGCAAATGACAGCTGTAGCCAAGAAGATCAGCAGATATGATTGCAAATTATAGGCAGAACCTCCAATTTTAATCAAATCAGAAGCATTTCTACCAATCCATCAATGGAGAAACTGCAGTGAATCAGTTAGTACCTGACAAGGAAGAAACAGTAGAGTTCTGGGCACAGATATGGGATAACCCCAAAAAATACAACAAGGATGCGGCTTAGTTAAAGGAGGTGGATAAGAATAAAAAAGGACACCTGTTATTCAATATGTATATTAATTTCTGGATGACAAAATAGGGAAATGCTTATCACATCTTTGGATGACACAAAGCTAGATGTGATACTTTAGAAAAAAGAAAGTTTAAAACAGTTCTGATAGATTAATAGGTTGAAAATAACAAAATGAAATTTAATAGTTATATTGCTCAGAGGTAAACTTAATAAAATGTGCTGGTATAATGTGCAATGAAGTTCTTTTTTATAATATATGTGAATATGTTTGTATAAATATACTAGATAGTACACTATATGAGGAGCAGTATGGCATAGCTCCTAAAATAGCAGATGCAAATTTAAGCATTAATAGAATCATAATTATTGGATTTTCCGGTTCCGGCTCCAGCGGCGACGGGCGAGCCTAGCGCTCGCTCGCCGCTTTGTTGCCTTTTCTGCCCCCCCACGGGGGCGAGACGCTCCGGTTACCGGAGGTCTCCCGTAGGGTCGGCTCGGAGAGGACGTTCTTCCTCACGGCGGTGGGGAGAGCGCTCCCCTCCGCGACCTAGGTGAGGAGGAACATGCTGCGGGGGGTTCTCCCTTCGCCAACGGCTGTCGGCGCCATTCACTTCAATGTAGAGGGCTGAGCGGAGAGATCGGAAGGTCTGCCGAGGCTTCAGCTGCGAGGGAGAGTGAGTTTAAAAAAGACTTTTTTCTTGCTGCCAGCCAGGCTGAACGGACTGGGAGGGGGGTGTTTGTTTCCAAAAAACCCCCCTCGGACTTAAGCGGCACTTTAAAATGGCTTCTCTGGAAGAGAAAGCGGAAATCTTAAATCCGGACTGTCTCTAACAAGGGAAAGTGGTATGCGGCTACTTGCAAAATTGTTTCTAGGTCTGGCTGGATAAATTTTTTTTATTTTTCTACTCTCTCCTCTGGGCTCTGAGATGGGCGGTGGAAGGTGGCTTTTCTTTGTCCCTGCCTGATTATTTCAACTATGGAAAATTCCCAGCGTCTCTTTACAATTGGGACTCTCTCTGGATATTGATGAAGAATTTTTCTCTTGCTGGATTTGTGATTTCCTTTCTGGAGTACCTTCGTTATTATAACTATTGAGTTGGAAAATTGTCTCTCTCTTAGTTCCTGAATTTTACAACGTTTCAACCTTGATCAGAACTTTTGGCTCCCGGTTAGTCTCACCAACCCCACCCTGAAAACGCCATTTTGGTGGCATTGACTTTAACAGTTAATCATGGCTCAAGAAACAGCACTGGCAAGTTTAGAACGGCGGATGGCTTCTCTTGAAACTGTTATACAAACTTTGGTGAAAGAAGTTCAGGCCCAGAGGGCAGAAAACATCAATTTCAAGAAGGAGCTATTGGATACTCGGAAGCAAGTGCTGGAAAACACACAGAAGACTGAAGAATTGGAAGGGGGGTTGGTGGGGGTTAAGGGAGAGATTAAAAATGTTACTAAAGAGGTTGGGGAAACAAATGGGCATGTGTCTAGGATAGATATGGAAAGAATGACACATTTTTTGAGATTTCAGAACGTTCTTGAGGAATCTGGTGAATGCCTCCCTGATCTTATGAGCACAATTTTAGCAGACTATTTACAAAAACCTAAAGATGAGATCAGGGGGGACATTGACCTAGCCTACAGAATTAACTCAGCATATGCCAGGATAAATGAAGTGCCCTAGAGAGATACATGTGAAATTTGTTAGAAGGTCAACCAGAGGGGAAATCCTGAAAGTGCAGAGAGGTAGTCCATTAATTTATCAACAAAAAGAGGTTGCTATCTTGAAGCAGATCCCTAGAAAGATTCGAGAAGCAAGGAGGGAATTTTCCTTCTTGTCAAAAATTTTATTTGATCACGGGATTTGGTTCAAGTGGGTGACACCCGAAGGGATGCTGGTGTTCTGGGAAGGAGGAAGAGTGAGGATTAAAACAGTTGTTGAGGCGGAAGCCTTTCTTAAAAAACATTCCTCTGCCCTGGGGGAAGATCCAGGGGGGACGGAGGGGGCCGCGGCCCCGCCCGCTGGGGGCCAGGGAGGAGAAAAAGAAGATACAATAGCCAAGAGACTTAGATCGAAAAAATAACTTTGCCTTGATTTTTCTGAACAATTTTCATAATATTTTATCTGGATTTTTGTAAATGTCTGACAGCATGGAATTGAGAATTTAGGTATATGTACTTGCTTTTACCTTGTAGTGTTATGAAAAATGTTTTTTTTTTTTGTTATTTTATACTTTGTATTTTGAGGTCTCGGAAGGGCCGACGACTCTGACATGAATGCTCTCAAAATTTCTTTGTATCCCTTACCCTACCCTATAGAAAAAATATAAAACCAATAAAACTTTTTCAATATAAAAAAAAAATAGAATCATAATTATTAAATCATAGGAAATAATAGTTTTGCAGTATTTCACATTGGTCAAACCCTACATGAATCAGAAAGATCGAGAAGCTGGAACGTGTCCAAAGAAAGGAAACAAGAACAATTACAAGAACAATTGTGCAACTGGAAACAAAGCCTAAGGATTGAATGAGGTAACTAAGTTCAGGATATTCAACTTGAGTAAAGACTAAGAAAAAAAATTCCACACGTAAAAGTGTGGCAGAGAGAAAAACATCAAAATCTGTTTCCCTATTACCTGAGAATGCAAAACACAGAATAATGAACTACTGAACGAATAAACTACAGAAACGAATTTGGTTGAACAATAAGAGCAGTTTGATAGTGGAGTTAATTATTGAGGAAAATAACGAGAATCTTTTTGTTGAATATATTGAATTAAAGACTAGATAGCCATCTGACAACGATGCTTTAATTGGGATTCCTGCAACAAACAGTGAATTGACTTAGTTATTACAATTGCCTCTTTCTCCTTCATAATGCTAAGATAAGAACATTTTAATATATTTCTAAAAGGTAGCATAACCATAAACAACAGTTTATATTTCAATCGTTGAGTTCTTAGATTCTATGTGTTAATATGCTTATTGTTTAATTTTGTGCTGACTCAGATAATAGGAAACTCCCCAACAGTGTCTGAAGTGAGTCATCATCAGGTGCCTTAATAATAAAAACCTTGGGCTGTTTATTCCTGAATAAGAGAGGAAGGGTTATTTTTTCTCAACCTCTAAACCACTTCGAGGTAGAATTATAAGCAAGGCTCAAAAGTAAGCCAAATGTCTACTATGGATACCGTATTTTTAGGAGCATAAGATGCACCTTTTTCCCTCAAAAAAGAGGCTGAAAATCTGGGTGCATCTTATTCACTGAATACAGCATTTTTTGCCTCCTGAAACCCCGACCCCTTCTCCAAGATGGCCGTGCATAGCTTTTATGAGGCTTTCAGAGTGCTCCTAGCAGCTAGGGAGGGCAGAAATGAGCAAATAATGGACCGCCATCCCCCAGGAGCACTCTATAAGCCTCTTAAAGACTATTCATGTCCTTTTTTGGACAAAAAACGGGCCCATTTTCGCAAAAAACAAGCCGTTTTTGGGAGGTTTGCAGAGTGCAGTAACTTTTTTTTTTTAATTTGCCTCTTCAAAACTTTGGTACGTTTTATACTCTGCTGCGTCTTATACTCCAAAAAATACGGTATATATTGAAAGTAACAGAAAATGCAGAATGTTACATTCAATGCCTAAAAAAACATTGCCTTTATTATTATAATCTAATGACAAATGTTTGTTAAAATACTAAGACAAAAAGAGCCAGGTTTGTGGCTCCAGTGGTTAAGTAATGTATTAATATTCAACTGGAGGGAGGGGAGGATCTGGGAGGTGAAGTTCAGCATGTAATAATTGCTAAGATTTAGAATCACAATACTAAAGATTGAACCTGTCATCATCTACATACAAAACATGTGATCTACCATTATTAACTAACCTGTACTGTTTTATCTGAGGCCATATAAAAGCCAAAATGACTATTTTTAAAATATATGCAGTATATTTTTTAAAAATTGTAATCATTGTTAGATAGATAAAGAAGTACCCTGTTGATATATTGGTGAATATATGGATCTTCCCAAATTTAGTTTAAATTGTTCTAAGGAATGGGATGAGGTGGGGTTGGTGTGCACTGTATTGCAAAGAGATTGAAACATATTAATTTGGTGTTCTTTTGATAGTATTTAACACAGAACAATCCATGCAAGCCCCACATAAAGAACATTCTTACCAAGAATATACTGGTTTTTACAGACAGGAAGACTTATGCTATGATGGGTTCTTGAATAAGTTAAAGCATTTGTGTCTCATTCACAGAGTGTGGGTATATGTGATATGACATGCCTACGTCAGTACCTTTTTTCAATATTACTATTTAAAGTAAATGTGCATTTTCTTTTTGTGCATGTTCAGATAATTGCAATAGTCATGGATCAGTTCACTGACAGGGACATCTTCCGAGATATAGTAGATGCAGCATACAAACGTCGGATCCCAGTCTATATGATCTTAGATGAAGAAGGCTCCATACTCTTCCTGGAGATGTGCAAATGCATGGACCTAAATGATTTCCATATCAGGGTAAGGGTATATGTATTGTGCAATAGCTAATATAATTCATAACTGATTAATACTGCAGCATATTGTTCATGTTTATCTAGGACAGATTCAAGAACCATGTCCTTGACAGAGTGTTTGAAGCTTCCATAAAATTTTATAGATGGCATGATTACCAAATATGATAGTTTAAACAGATAAATACAACAGACTACAACTTATTTTTAAAATTACAATCCAACCAGATCTTTTATGTAACTAGTAGTTAGTACCTTAAAAAAAAATATCTCACTTTGACTTTCACATTTCCTCCTTTTGCCATCTCTCTTTTCCCTTCATTTTTTCTCTCATCTTTTTCCTAAAAAGTTTACTAAAAGAAAAAGAAAATTGTGATAATGACAGTGATGTGATCTATAATATTTCAGTATGTAATGTATTTATAGGCGAACTACAAGGTGAAAACAAATATAGAGGGAAAATATTAATTCTTTTGAAATCAAAGTTATTTCAAAGTTCAGGACACTGTTTTATTGGTTGGTGGGAATTCACAGCTGATTACAGTTAATGAAAGATTAGCTGTGATTTTAATTGCAAAAATCACTATCAGTTTTCCCCCTATTAAACTAAATAAAAAGAAAATTAAATACATTTTTAAAATGTCAGAGTGGGATTTGTAAGCATCCAAATTGTTCTTTCATGTCAACATTTAATATGATAATTTTCAAGCATCGGTTGTATCAACTTTCATGTTAACAGCATTTCATATACGCTACAAGTCAAGAAAGTTTCTACAGTTAAGTAATATTTAAACAGTTTGCTAGAAACTGAGTAGTACCTGGAAAACATCAAACACACACACACACACACACACACACACACACACACACACATTAATGAAAGCCAGGGTCTCCTCTATCCCTAGGAAGGTCCTTTGGGTTTCAGGGGGCACTTCTCATGAAACTTCCTGATCAATCGATCTGCCTTCATATCTTGTGCTTTTACCCATCTAGCTTCTGACATTGGTATCCCTTTCCACTGGACTAGGTATTGGAGTCTTACCTTCTACAGCGTGGAATCCAAGATCTTCTTTACCTTGTAGTGGTTTCCCCCTTCCACTACAATTGGACCTGGATCTATCCTTGCTACTGGCCTCAGTTCTGACCCCACCACTGACTTACTGGAGTGGAACACCGGGTGCAATTTTCCCACTTCCCGCACAGTATGGGAGTGAGGAGAGGTCTGGAATGTCAGGCCAGTGCCTCGTGGTGCGTCTCCCCCCACTTAATTGACAGGAAGTAGCAGATGAAATATGAGGTGAATTAATTGATCAGAACACTGTTTGAATTAATCCAAATCTATTGGATAGACCATAATTTTTGGGGGGAGGGGGAATAAGTAGGAAAGAAACACCACATTTCTATTCTATTTGGAAAAAGTTGTGCACAAGTTCTGCATAATTTAGACATCGGACATTTTCAATATGAATGCTTGGCTTCATTCATCCTCAAACTTTTCTCAAAGCAGCTACAAAGTTCATTCTGGGGAGAAAGGGAGATATTTAGCAAACAGATTCTCCAAATGTTCTAAAATTGGCTTCTTTAGAAACAGGGCAGTCTTGATCCTGTGATGCTCAGAGGCTGGAGCAAAGAGAAATTGAGCTGGTCATCAATGCCCAGTCAGTCTTATTACTCTACAGATTAAGACTAGCTCTGAAATGTAATCACAGGTCTTAATAGAGGCTGGCATGAGCAATTAAATAAAAACCTCCATCACATGTAGCTATAGTTTGCTACAGAACGTTGTGTTCTCTCAAACACACTGGGCAGTTTTGGGCCCCCAACAATGGCCCCTATAACACCACTGCTCCATGAGCTAGTTTAGTTTAGTTAGTTTATTGGTGTTTTTTATACCACCCTACTCCCGAAGGACTTAGGGCAGTGTATAGCCAGAATAAAAACAAATATACAAAAGTTAAAAAGCTTTTAAAAACATATTAAACCTTGGGCGAAACGTGGAAAAAAACCCAAACTAACCCTGATTAAAAATAATAAAAATATGAATTTAAAAAAACATGTTTTACGCCAGTCCGGCTTGTTGGAAGAAAAAGGTTTTGAGACCACGGCGGAAGGTGCGTAAGTCAGGGATAGTTCTTAATTCCGGGGGCAATTCGTTTCAGAGTACAGGTGCTCCCACAGAGAAGGCTCTCCCCCTGGGTGTCGCCAGTCAACATTGTCTAGCCGACGGCACCATGAGGAGACCCTCTCTATGGGAGCGTACTGGCCAGTGGGAGGCTCTTGGTGGCAGTAGGCGATCTCGTAAGTACCCCGGTCCTAAGCCATAGAGCGCTTTAAAGATAGTAACCAACACCTTGAATCGCACCCGGAAAACCACCGGAAGCCAGTGCAGCTCGTGCAGGAGAGGTGTTACATGGGAGCATCACGTCGCTCCCATAATTACCCATACGGCTGCATTCTGGACCAGTTGGAGCCTCCGGGTGCTCTTCAAGGGGAGCCCCATGTAGAGAGCATTGCAGTAGTCCAGACGGAAAGAGACAAGGGCGTGAGTGACTGTGCATAGGGCATCCCGATCTAGGAAGGGACACAACTGATAAATCAGGCGAACCTGATAAAAAGCCCCCCTGGCGACAGCCATATTTTTCATATGATCTTCCAAGGACAGCCGTGCATTCAGGAGGACACCCAAGTTGCGAACCCTTCCTGTGGGGGCTAAAGTCTCACCACCCATAGCCAGCGATGGAACCAGCTGACTGTAACGGGATGCCGGGAACCACAGCCATTCGGTCTTGGAGCTGCATTGGTTACCAGTTTGCTTCAAAATGCAATTGAAATTATTGGTGATTGCCTTCATGGCATGGGTCCAGGTTGCTTGAGGGACTGTCCCACTCACACCAGCAGGGGAGGCATGCTGCAGATCCATCAGCCCGATTATTTCAGCTGACAGGGTCCAGCAGGAGGGCCTTCTCTACTGTTGCTCCTGCCCTCGGGAACATCTTGCCCTTGTGAGCTTCGCTCAACCCTCCTATCTTTTTGTAAGGTCTAAAGACAAGGCTTGGAAACAGTACAATGGAGGTGGTTGATTGAATAATAACAGATCCCATGTCCTCTCACTCAGCCCCCACCCTCACCATGTGTTCTGATTTTAACTTTTTTATGTTTTAACTGTCTATGTAACTCTAAGCCACCCAGAGATACCTTATGATAAGATGGGCAGCGAATAAATTTTATCAATAAATAAATTTAAGGTATGGACAGTTTGAAGATAGCAGCAACTACTTTTGATTTTGTTCATAAATGAACCGATAGCCACTGTGGTGCTTTAAGCACAGGCATAATATGCTCTAGTTGATTTTTTTGTCAAAACTAACCTGGTTGCTGAATTTTCTATCAACTGAACAACTCATCCCCATGTAGAATACATTACCAAAGTTAAACTGGAGAGTAGTTGCGTGCACCACAGGTTTAGGATCATTATCTTCCAGAAAAGGAGGTCATTGGCATATAAAGTATAACTGTTGAAAGATATTTTGGACCTTTGCCTCAATTTGGGAAACCAAACTGAGGAATTCAGGTCTAGAAATACCTGAAATTGTAAACCTGCTTTCTATGAGAGGGTGGCATTTATTCAGGACAAGGAAATGTAGTACTTTATTGCTTAATTGCTCTTCACATCCTTATTTCAGCTGGATTCAGTTTCAGATTATTCACCCTCATTTACTGAGTGCAGTAGTTATTCAGCAAAGCTTTACTGTTTCCTGAAGATATCACAGAGAAAAAGACATAGAGGCAGCAGCATACTGATAGCCCTTAGCTTCAAATCTCCTGACCATCTGGTTCTATGTAGATATTGAAAGACACTGCAAACAGAATGGAGCCCTCAGGGACACCATATAATAGCTCCTGTTTTGATGAAGAATAGTTTTTGATACTATCTGAAATGTACCTGAGAGAAAGGAAGGGAAGCACTTAAAAACTGTGACTCCAGTTATCAAGCCTATCCTGTGGAATTATTATAGCTGAAAGATGAATCAGAGCTAAGAGTTACATTCCCTGTCAGATCCCAGCCCATCCATTAAACTGGCATGGCATTCTTCCCCTGTGCCCATCCTTAAGTCAGTTTCAAATGGATAAAATAACTTAGTTTCTCCAGTACTACCTGCAATTGAGAAGCCACTATTCTCAATCATCTTACCAAATCATAGTTACCGTATTTTTCAGAATATAAGACACACCCTTTTCCCTCAAAAAAGAGGCTGAAAATCTGGGTGCATCTTATACACTGAATACAGCACTTTTTTGCCTCCCAAAACCCCACCCCCTTCAACAAAATGGCCGTGCATAGTCTTTCGGAGTGCTCTTGGGAGCTGGGGAGGGCAGAAATGAGCATTTTTTGCTCAATTTTACTCCACCCCAAGCCCCCAGGAATACTCTATAAGCCTCCTAAAGGCTATTCATGCCCTTTTTTTGACACAAAAAAATGGACACGTTTTCACAAAAAACAGGGCATTTTTGAGAGGTCTGCAGAGTGCAAAAACTTTTTTTAAATTTTCCCCTTCAAAATCTTGGTACGTCTTATACTGTGGTGCATCTTATACTCTGAAAAATACGGTAGTTGGGTACTGGCCAAAATTGCTTGTCTCTGAGGGTGTCCAAAGCAAGTTTCTTAAGAAAACATCTAATGATTGCTTCCTTTAAATCAGGGGTCCCCAACCTTTTTTGCACCAAGGACCGGTTTCATTTTAAAGAAAATTCTGCGGACCGGCCGGCATAGAGGAGGAGCGGGGGGGGGGGGGTCGGCTCACTCGGCCTGCTAGGGTTTTCAATGGCGCAAGCGGCCGCGCCTGCGCTCTCCCGCACCTGGTGCGCGCTCTGCCCAGGGGGCTGCCCCCTCCTACCTCCTCCTCCTCTCCAGCCCTGTAGCCCGGTTCCTATCAAGCCACGGACCGGCACCGGTCCACGGACCGGGGGTTGGGGACCCCTGCTTTAAATACAGGCAGTCCTCGACTTACAATAGTTAGTTTAGTTACTGTCCAAAGTTGTAACAGCACTGATAAAAAGTGACTTATGATCGTTTTTCCCTTGCAACCCTTGCAGCATTCCAATGTTCATGTGATCAAAATTCAGACGTCTTGACAACTGACTCATATTTATGATAGTTGCAGTGTCTCGGGGGCATGTGATAACTTTTTAATGCCCTTCTGACAAGCAAAGTCAGTGGGGAAATCAAATTCATTTAACAACTGCAGTGATTCCCTTAACAACTGTGGCAAGAAAGCAGGATCATAAACTGGGACAAAACTCACTTAGCAACATAAATTTTGTGCTCAATTGTGGTTGTAAGTCGAGGACTAACTGTAAAGAGGAACCCTTCTTCTCTTAGATATTTTATGATCCTGCTCAAAAAGTTCAAACAGGTGTGGTTATTTTTTACCTCCACACACCTCTCTTGATGCTTAATCTACCTAAATCAGTACAATGTAATGATCAAGTGATAAGATTGGGAACATCTGGTAGAGGGGGTGCTTGGTGAATAGTCCTGTCTACCACAGCAGTCAAAGTCATAGTCTCCCAAAATTCCAAATGTGCTCTCAACTCAAGATATTTGCCTATCTCTAACATAAGAGATCACAACCTCCCTTTGTGCATTATTTAATGTGTCTTTTCTTTTTATCAGAACATTCGTGTACGTTGTGTGACTGGAGTCGGGTTCTACATGCCATCAGGGAAGATCCAAGGCAATTTGGCCAGTCGTTTCTTAATGGTAGATGGTGAAAAAGTCCTCACTGGATCTTATAGGTATATATAGATTTATATCTTTAGATCTTATAGGTTTAACAGTTGCGGAGAGGAAGGCACTACAGAGAGTGATCACTTCGGCACAAGAAACCATCGGTTGTCCTCTGACATCACTGGTTAACATCACCAGATCTCTCTGCTTTAGCAGAGTAAGGAAGATTCTCATAGATGATTCACACCCTGGTTGGTATCTCTTTGCACTTCTACCATCAGGCAGAAGATACCAAAGTATAGCCAGCCAAACAAACAAGTTTAAAGATAGCTTCTATCCTTGGGCTGTGAGACTTTTAAATTCAACCACAATTACTCCATGCACATGCTAGTTTTTTCTTTTTTCTTTTCTCTCTTTTTTTTGTTTCTGTTATAATTTTGCACCAGTGAAAACCAATTTCATTGTAATTTTAGTACAATGACAATAAAGATTATTATTATCATATATGGCTTGCCTTCAGGAAACCAGAGTTTAGAACTACATTTATGTTTAAACGTTCAAAACTTGGTATCTTCCATTTTTCCCTAAACGTTTAGCATTTAAAATCAGACAATTACCCATTTACTAGGGCTCAAAATAATATTTGTCAGTATTATCCCACCCTACTCTCCCTTTCTGAATTTTCCAGATAGCTTTGGGCTGCAACTCTTATTTTTATCGTTGGCATTCTGGCTGATGCTGATCGGAGTTCAAATCCAATAACATTAGTAGGATTCCGGATTGTGCATCCTGTGTCCGCAACTTTCTGAGTCCTTCTATCTGAAATCTCTCAAATAGTTTCAGAATGGACTTATAATCTTTTTTGCCTGCTTGTTTGTTTTATGATAGAGCTATTGAAGGCTAAACAGTAAGCTATGATAATTATATATTGTTTCCATTTTCCAAAGGAGAATTCTTCCAGGAACAGTTTGTAGGATGCAAATACATATGGATGTTGCTGCTCTTAAGTCCTGACTGTGGACGTCTCATAAGCTATTAGTGTTTGGAAGGATGTTATGTTTGTAATATTCATTTTGCTATTCTACTGTAATATTTCGGGTAACATTGCTTCTAAAAAAACTGAACCCAAATTTTAAAAAACTCCACTATGTAACAATACAGGAAAACATTAAAAAAAAAAACCACAACATGTTAATATACTGTTTTTCCTAAATTTGTAGATTTCATCATAAACAATAATAATTCACCTTTCTGAGGAGAAAAGTAAACGGATATGTTTACATATCAGATTTATCTATATATGTTAAACTGAGCTCAAACTTTTCTAGAGAAAATTCTATTATGTACATCTGATATATACCTGTGGTGCCTTTTATGTATGGGAGGAGGGCTTTGCCCTTTCTTGTTCACTGTCTTGGATTTTAGTGGGGTTTTCTTTTTGGATTAGGTTAGTGGATAAGTGTACATAAAAGGCACGGATAAGTGTACACAAAAGTGGATAAGTGTACACAAAAGGTTAGTGTACATAAAAGGCACCACAGATAGAACCAGCAAGATCCTCCACAAACACAACATCAAGACAGCATTCTGCACAAACCGAAAAATATCCACCATCCTAAGAAACCCCAAAGACAAAATAGAGTTAGAAAATCAAGGAGTATATGAAATCCCACGCACCACCTGCCTCACCACATACATCGGACAAACCAACAGAAGAATAAGGGCACGCATTGAAGAACACAAAAACTCAGTCAGAAAGGAGGAACCAACTTCTTCCCTGGTCCAACACCTCAAAGCCACAGGACATGATATAGATTTTAAAAAGACCAGAACTATTGCCAAAATTGAACACTTTAACAACAGAATAATCAGAGAACCTATTGAGATAGAAAAACGGCCACACAGCATAAATAAACGAGATGATACCTCCCGCCTACCAGCCATTTGGAAACCCGCCCTCACTGACAAACGAGTCCCTAACACAAAGAATGATACCAGACCCACACTCACGAAAACCACACAGGATGTCACTATCACACATCCACGCAAAAAGCAAGCCCAAACCCACACCGATGATGACCACAAACCAGAAGCCCGACCACAAACCAGAAGCCAGACCACAACTGCATTATTAGCCACTTTAAACTCCTCCAATCCATACATGAAGCAAACTGATGCCCACCACGGAGATGTGGCACGACCACAAACGCGAAGCCAAACAACAGTAACGCAGCTCACCAGCTCAAATCCCTCTGCAACTCAGACTAACACAAGCACAACCAGGCCCCCACCCAAACAGAACACGCCCCCATCCAATCAGAGCACAGCCAAACTCCCATCCAATCAGAGCACCGCCAAGCCCCCTACCAATCAGAACACACCTCCACCCAATTAGAATGCAGCCAAGCTCCCACCCAATCAGGTCACACCCCCACTAGCAGTTAAAAAGAGGAACCGGCTGTGATCTCACATTGCTCCTGGAAGCACCAAGCCGGAAGCACCAGCCTGAAGATGATGAATGAGACTTCATCGAAACGTCGTGAAGATACTTCCAATTCTACGCGGGAGAAAACCCAAACAACCAAAGACCTACATATACATACATACATACATACATACATACATACATACATACATACATACATACATACATACATACATATATATATATATATATATATATATATATATATACACACATATACATATACATATACATATACATATATATATATATATATATATATATATATATATATATATATATAGGTCTTTGGTTGTTTGGGTTTTCTCCCGCGTAGAATTGGAAGTATCTTCACGACGTTTCGACGTTGCGAACGTTTCGACGTTGCGAACATCTTACCCCTGTGGATGGGGTGCGCAATTTGGGTGTCCTCCTGGATGCCCGGCTATCCATGGAAGATCAAGTGACAGCCGTGGCCAGGAGGGCGTTTTACCAGGTTCGCCTGGTTCACCAATTGCGCCCCCTATTGGATCGGGACGCCCTTCGCACAGTCACTCATGCACTCGTGACATCCCGATTGGATTATTGTAACTCTCTCTACATGGGGCTCCCCTTGAGGTGCACCCGGAGACTTCAGTTGGTCCAGAACGCAGCCGCGCAAGCAATTATGGGAACCGTTAGGTCTACCCACGTAACACCGCTCTTGCGCGAGCTGCACTGGCTGCCTGTTGTCTTCCGGGTGCGCTTCAAGGTGTTAGTTATCATCTTTAAAGCGCTCCATGGCTCGGGACCTAGCTATCTGCGGGATCGGATCCTGCCCCATACATCCTCACGGCCGATTCGCTCCCACAGAGAGGGGCTTCTCCGGGTGCCTAGACTCTGTCAGCGGGCGACGCCCAGGGGAAGGGCGCTCTCTGTGGCGGGCCCTGCCCTCTGGAACGACCTTCCCCCCGATATTAGGACAACCACGGACCTCCGCTCCTTCCGTCTGAAACTAAAAACACATCTTTTCTGCTTGGCCGGCCTAGGGTAGTCTCTCTGCTATAGGGTCTTTATTTAAATTATTGGGTATTTTAGTGTTTAATGGGATTTTAGCACAGGTATTATATTTAATTCATTTTTATGCTATGTCTGTATATTTATTGTTTTATTTTGTCCTGTGCACCGCCCCGAGTCCCTGTGGGGAGAGGGAGCGGTTCTACAAATTAAATATATTATTATTATTATTATTATTATATGTAGATTTTGGTTTATTCGGGTCTTTTCCCGTGTAAGATTAAAGGTGTTTTTGCAACGTTTCGATGGGATCACCCCCATCATCATCAGGCCTGGGCCTTTGCTTTTTTGCGACTATATATATATGTTAAGTTTTTAAGGGCTGATTAATAAATAAGAGACCAGGATATATCTATTTCGAGCTTATCAGCTCTCATCAGCTGGCCATACTACCTCCATATATATATATATATAACCATTCACATAAATGGAAAAGCTAAATAGGTAGCATCTAGAAGAGCAGCAATCAATGTTAAACATGCTCCAGTTAAGAAAACATAACTGAAAATTTGCAACCAAATGTTTATTACAGAAGGCTGAAAAGCATTGATTATGGATTTTGGATGTTGATATTATTTGAACCACAAACCAAACTTTAAAGCAGAAAACAAGTTTGCGGATTCAACATCCCTAGATGCTTCCCTCACTCTAAAACTACTTGGTGCACCACCTAGAGACCTTCTATGGAGATGGGCAGTTTTAACATTTGTTTTAGAATTTTAAAAATCAACAAAAATGTAAAAAAAACTAAATAAAAGTTTACATTACATTAAATAATAAGTGGTAAAATTTCAGAAGATTTTAATGTTCTCAGTACACTGAAATCTCACAAAATTTAGCCAAGATTTTAAATTTCTAGGCAGCCAAGATCAGCAGGGATGCCTGAAAAAAAATGTTAATCCATGCTGTAGAGCAGTTTCTCAACTTTGACAACTTTAAGACATGTGGACTTCAATTCCTAGAATTCCACAGCCAGAATTGGGTTGAAGTTCACATGTCTTAAAAGATGCCAAGGTTAAGAAACACTGCTGTAAAGATAAAAACCTGTTATCACACCTACATTATACTAAAGCCAATATTACAAAAGGTTAGGGCAGAGGTCCCCAACCCCTGGGCTGCAGCCTGATCAAAACCAGGCCATAGGAGAGATGGGAAAGCACATGCATGTGAAGCTCCACTTGCGCCAGTGGAGAGCACTTGCACAAGTAGAGCTTTGTGTGTGCACAAGTACTCTGCTCAAGTGCCTTCCACTTGCACAAGAGCAAGTGCTTGCCAGTAATGCAAGTGGAGCGTCATGTACGAGCGCAAGTACCCTCCGCTTGTGTGCGAAGTTCCATTCGTGCAAGTGGAGAGTGTGCATGCCAATCACACAAACGGAGCTGTGTGTGCACGGGCACTTGCCACTCACACCCCCTCTCTCCCCTGCACCGGGCCTGGCTGCCAAGCTGGAAAGTTTGGGGACTGTTGGGTTAGGGTATTATCGATGACACATACCTTTATTAACCTTACAGCTAAAAGCACAGATGGTGACATACAGTAAAAAGCACAAAAATCTAAAATCACTGTTAAATAGCTGTTTAAAAATAACAGAAACTAAAACTCAAGCAGGCATCCCAAGAAGATACAGAAATGCAACAAAAGTGAGTTACTGAAAAATGCAGAATAACAGAAATGTAAAGCCACCATACGTGTACCTTCCTGTTATCATATTCAATATCAACTTTCTTCTTCAGTACAGTCCCTTGGAAGGAACGAGGACTTAATAAGTGTCAAAGAAAATGGGAAGAAGGAAGCAAAGTACGCCATAAAGGAATTCTATTTTTGCATTTCCTTTTTATAACAGGGAATTTGGGAGGGGGGAGGGCTTTTGGGTTCATGGATTATTCCTGGTAGTGAAATTACTTACAGTAACTTGAATGCCATACATCTAGTCTTAGGAAATATTCCCTGTGATTCTTTTGATAAGAAATAAAAAATTACGTTTTTTCCTAAGTACTTGATTGGGTCAAATTAATTAAAATCTTATGTATTTCTTAGTAGCAAGAGGTTAAAGATTTAGAAAATAGTGATTTCTGATTGCAGTTTTTTTCCCCTGACAGCAAAGGTCTGACAGATTTCCCCCTGTTTTACAGTTTCACGTGGACCTCATCTCACATAAACAGAAATATTCTTTTGTGCTTGAGTGGACAGCACGTTGAAATGTTTGACACTGAATTCCGTGAGCTCTATGCCATTTCAGAGGAGGTCAATCTTTACAAGGAGTTGAACATTCCCTGTCCTTTCCGTCATGGCATTGGCAACCTTGGTTTTTCTTCCTCTACTGTGGCCCGGAAAGTTATCAACCCAAAATATGGACTGGTGATAGGTATTCCTCCAGGCGAAATATTGCGCCGTCAGAGGGACGAGTCACAAGAGAAACTTGAAGGAAAAGAAGAACAAAATGAATCAAATAAACGACTAGATAGTTTTCTTAATGACCTTATAACAGTCAAGCAGGTGCTGCCAGATATAGAACCTCCACTTGAGAATTTGAGCACACCAGAACCTCAAAAGTTATTTTCCCGATTCTACTTAGACCTCAAATCCAAATCCAAATCCAAAGAGTCTGTCTGTGACCGTAGGAAGGATGAATTTGCTGATAGAGAAGTCAGTTTCAAACAAGGCAAAAAGCTTGCCTCTGGACTTTTCAGAAAGGCCAAGCGACCTCCACCTTTGAATGTTGATGTCAATTCTGCTGCTAGTGAGACTGCTGAAGACTTTATGAATGTGAAGATGCCAAAGGAATGCAACACCAGTTTTCACAGTACCGGAGACAATTCAGGTAAATTTTCGTGGAAAACATTCTCACTTGTTTTGTTTCTGTCAATGAATTCACATCAAGCAATCAGGCTTTCATTTTGGAAAGATATACTGTTTCCTTCCTTTCTCCCTCTCTTTTATCCTTTATTTTTCTAAAATTATCTTACTGAATAGTAGGAATTCAAAGGGAAGAGGGTGGCTATATGAAAGTATATTCCGTAAGCCTGGCACTATAGGTGTGACTTCATTCAATAACATTGTTTTTAGGTGAGTAGGACAGAAGCTAAATACAATAACCATCCTTTTGGTTTTAAGAAGGAAATAAATTGTCATCTAGAGCAGGGGTGTCAAACTCAAGGCCCGTGGCCTGCATCCAGCTCGTGGGGTGCTTAGATATGGCCTGTGGGGCTACCCTGGAAACAGCAAAGGACCGGCCTGCGGTGCTTCTGCCAGCAAAAACAGCACAGGAGGGCCTTGTGCAGCCTTCCCGAGCTCCGTTTTTTGTGGCAAAGTGCTCAGGCCACCACAGGTGGCCCCAACATGAGTGACATCGAGCTGGCCAGTCTATCCCATTCTCCTGAGGTCAAACACAACCCTGATGTGGCCCCCAATGAAATCGAGTTTGACACCCCTGATCTAGAGTTCTGTCAATAAAGAATCATGTAGTATATAGTATATGTTCTTAAACCGCTGTAAAGAACTTCAGTTAGAATTGCAGATTTTGGAGTTATTGGCATTCAAGAAGTGCTTTGAGGTACTGCAGCTGAATTTTAAATAAATTCATTTTCTCTTATTTAAGTTTTCTGCTTTTTTACACTCCAAAGTGTGAATAAGGTAATTTTGGCTTCTTTATCCATTATTAATGGTAAAAGGTTACGTGGGATTAGCAAGATAAACAAGATAAATCAGGCAGGTTCACACCTGTGGAGACTGTAACTCTCATCCATTTTATCCTATGATGAATAGACTCCACAGAAAACAAATCCTCTTGTTGTTCTATATGTATATTTGTTTATATAATGGCTTGGGGAAGATAAAAATAATACTGGAAAAGATTCCTTTTGTCTTTTTAGTTTTGCATAATCTAATACAAATGAGATAATTACCTTCCTAACTACCAAGGAATTTGTGCAAGGGACTTGGGAGAAAACAAAAAGCAATGAAGCCACAAATGAGCTACCTGTAGTAGCTAGCTAGTAATATATTAGCTTTTGCAAAAATCTTTGAAGTGACCTATGGAACCCCTCACAACATTTACCGGTAAATTCTAGGGCTCCAAAAGAAGCAATTAAGCTAATCTCATATCTGTAGCACTCCTTCAGCAAACTATGAGCACATTCTGCTGCTATGTTTTAATTACTAATATTCAGAGACATCTGCCCTCCACTATGGAAGGCAATAGTTAAAATTATCATGACTTAGCCATGGATATTTTATCCATTAAATAATTCTTCTTCCTTCTTAACAATTAGTTATTAATTGCTAATTTTAGAAGGGTGAACTAAAAATATAGATTCACAAAGGCTTGTGACTTCTAGTCCTTTACAACAGCAACAAAACAATGTATTTAACATAAGAGTTGCCTTAGCCAAAATTTAAATACAAATGTTTAAGATTCTCAACTCAGTTTAGATATGGTACTGAAGATATAAAAGTCTTCAGTCCCATATGAATGAATGTACTTGGTGACATTCTCTTTTTTCATTATGAAGAGGGATTTTTGTAATAAATGAGAAATTAGATCTGATCAGTCTGAAGTGAACATATCTATATAGCCTACTTTGCAAAATATAATTGATGGAAATGTGAAGAACCATTTTGTGATAATAAAAATTACAATGGTATTTACGGGACACAGCAGATTCAGATCATAAAAAAGCAGCCATAGGGTTAAAGTTCTCTTTACATTTCACAGCTTATTCTTGTATGGAAAATATTAAAATTTCAGGTGCTGTTAAGGCCTCTTTTGGAGATTGACAGTCTATCTAGTTTGACTAGAAATCTTTATAGCACAAAGTGCAGTTGTTTTTTTTAAGTAAATGTGTTTTGTTTAATAGACCAGAGGGTATGTAGCAACCCCTAGTGACAGAATTACAGAATAACAGGGGCTATGTCCCTATGTCTGCCTAGCTTTCCTGGTGAATTTGTATTTGATATCTAACAGATAAGCTATACTGTTTTCTATTCCATAACATATTCTAATTGGTGCTTGGTAAGAAACTTTCAGGAAATACTAGGGCTAAACTAGACTGGGAAGCAGAAAAGCATCCTGGAAAAAGTCAGTGCAAAATTATGTCCATATTGTTGCCAGATAAAGTACATGGATATGTCCACAAAGTAACCAGTGGTCAGCTTGAATGAGCAACCCATAAACTGGCATTGAGTTTTTTTCAATGGTGCTGTCTAGTGGCTAAGTTTGTATAACAGCACCGGTATTTAATAAAATATGTTGATATAAAAGTTAAAGATCAATGGTAGTTGCCCAGAATAGCTGAAAATATTGTAGGAGTCTAACAACTGAATACCTACGCAGCAAGATATTTTTATTCATCTTTGATTACAATACTCAAAAGACAATAACTTTCTTTTAGAGGTCACAAGGTTGCTTAACCAGTAATTAAATTGGAACCTTAGATGAAAATAACTTATGCATAGTATGGACTTAATTCACACTTGCCAATCTAGTGGCCCAAGATGTGCTAATTTCAGCTTCATTAATTCCTTGACCTTTTCAAGGTCAAAGCAGTAAGCAAAAGATTAGTTGGAATAAGGTCCAAGACAAAGCCTAGAAAATATTGTAGGAGTCTAACAATTGAATACTAACATAGCAAGATATTTTTATTCATTTTTATTCACCAAGAACTGTAGTGGTGCAGTGGCAGGAATGCATTACTACAAGCTACTTCTGCTGACTGCCGGTTGCCAACAGTTTGGCAGTTTGATTCTCATCGGCTCAAGGTTAATTCAGCCTTCCATCCTTCTGAGGTTGGTAAAATGACCCAGATTGTTGGGAGCAACATACTAACTCTGTGAATCGCTTAGAGCAGCGATGGGGAACCTTTTTTGGCTCGGGTGCCATAAGCGGGGGGAACGCAGGAGTCATGCGCAGGCATGCCGCACCCATAATGCAATGTGCGACACACACCATATGTGCATAACAGGCGCTACGCCCCCCCTTTTTGCATGCTTTTTTCACACTCCCCAGGCTCCAGAGGCTTTATAGGAGCCCGAGGAGGGCGAAAACAGCCTCCCCGCCACCGCAGAGGCCCTCCAGAGACTTCAGGAGCTCCCCTGAAGCCTCTGGAAGACTAAAAACGACCCTACGAGCAAACCGGAAGTCACTTCCAGATTGCTCGTAGGGTCGTCTTTAGTTCTCCTGAGCCTTCAGGGACCTTCAAGAGGCTTCCCTGAAGGCTCTGGAGGAATAAAACAGCCCTACGAGCAAACCGGGACTTCCGGTTTGCCCATAGGGCCAGTTTTTTGCACTCCAGAGGCTTCAGGGAAGCTCCTGAAGCCTCCGGAGGGCCTTAGGGCGGCGGGGCGGGGAAGGCTGTTTTTGTCTTCCCCAGGTTCCTATAAAGCCTCTGGAGCCTGGGGAGGGCGAAAAATGGTTTTAAAAAAGGCTGAACCTCAGCTAGCCAGCGTGCCATCTGCCTTTAGAGCAGGGGTCTCCAACCTTTGCAACTTTAAGTCTGAAGGACTTCAGCTCCCAGATTTCTCCAGCCAGCTATGCTGGCTGGAGAATTCTGGGAGCTGAAGTCCTTCAGACTTAAAGTTGCAAAGTTTGCCCACCCCTGTCCTAGGGTCATATGATCACCTTCTGCAATCTTCTGACAAGCAACGTCAGTGGGGAAGCCAGAGTCACTTAACAACCATGTTACTAAGTTAACAACTGACAGGAGTCACTTTAACAACTGTGGCATAAAATGGGGTAAAACTCACTTAACTGTCTTGTTTAGCAGTGGAAATTTTGGTCACAACTGTGATCGTAAGTCGAGGACTATACTGCTAGTTCAAGATTATGAGGGAAGCTGAAATTGCAAACATCTGAATGTAATCAGATTGACAGTGTTCTATTGTAACTGACAGATGCTGTGCAAAGCTCTTCAGCTACGATATTCTCCATTAACAAATCCTTTTAACTGGACATCGCAGCCTCTCTGCGTGTTTAAACATTCATCTATTATCCTTTCCCATCACTGGAGTTCCAATAAGCCAGAAAACTTAAGTAGCTGCATATACTATTGGGTAACAATATAAGAATGCAGAATAATTTAAGATTTAGTATTTAGAGTATGAAATGGCAAACAAAAACAGTCAACATCTGTCTCTTCTTTACTTTTCTCTTTCTGAAATTAATTTTAAAAGATCTTGTTCTTAGCATTTATCTAGTTAGCCCCCAAAGACAACTCTGAAATGTAAAAAAATAATAATAATCTTATTAAAAGAGCTGGCCCAATTTGCTATCTTTAGTGATCAAAAAAATAAAACTCCTCCTTACATGAACAAAAACCTATTGGACTGACAATTTAATCTTAAGTAGTTATAGCAAACCACCATTCCATACTGAGAATATAGACTAATTTGAATGTTACATACAGCGCTGTTCTCGTTTACCTTACAGTATCACTCTACAACTGTAGAGAGGCCTTCACATAGGTTCACCTGGTGTGACCTTTCCTAGACTGGAAATATTTTATTGCCACAGTCATCTTCCTTATGGACTATGCAATGGGCTTTTCATAGGGCTGGCCTTGAAGACGACTTGAAAGGTCTAGGTATCTAGAATGCAGCAGCACAAGCAGTTGTGTGGACACTTTGGTATGGCCATATACCACTTGCATCTAACAAGCTACACTGGATATCTGGTGCAACTCAAGGTGCTAGTTAACGCTTATGGCATAGGGTCTGATCATCTCAGTGACCATCTCTCTCACATCATTTTTGCCTTTCCCATAAAATCTGAGAGGCTGTGCCCTTCATATCCTATCCATTAAGCATCGCACTTGATGAGACCCATGAAGTGTGCTTTCTTTGTTGCAGAACCTGCCCTCTGCATCCCTCATATACGTTCAAAATGTCCTGACTGGACCATTGCTTAAATGACCTGTGCAAGTCTTTAAATAAGCCTTGTAAACTTGCCTTTTTCCTCAAGCTCAGGGATAGGTTAGGCTCTGTCCACCAAGATCATATGACGACATTTTTATGGTGCATGTTTGTTCTTCATGTTGTGTTCATATGGTTTTAGTTTTGGTTGCAGAAATGGTGGCTTTACTTATACAGTTCCCAGAGTCGTTGCTGAGTCAAGCAGCCTTACAAATCTACATTGTAAAGAAATAAACAAATCTGTCTTTAGGCTTTTCAGGGAAGTGCTGCAATGCAGCAGTTGTGGCATTAGTGTCACATGAACAGCTTGCTGAATGTGTGGCTCAGGCTTCACCGCCTCTCTTCCTGCTTGCTCAGTTGGGGGCCTTTCCCAGCACCAATGCCTGTGACTTACTTGTAGGGAATAATTAGGCAAAATTGTTGGCAGCAATAAGCAAGCATCACAGTTGCTGGGGCAACAGCTCTAGAGGAAAGGAACAGCCTGGGGGTGATCTTAGGTGGAACTAATGTGGGTGGGGTGCTGCTGTCTTTCCTAGGTTTCTTCAGCTACCATACTCAGGATGTCCAGCAAGAAATGAAAGGTGTTGAGAGGATCTTGTTGAGGGGACATCAGGTTGAAAAAGTTTGGTCTAATGTTTTAAAATAACACTTCAGAACCAAAGAATTGTATACTCTTTATCTATAAAATTCTTATTCATTAAAGAGCTTCAAAGATACTTTGAAGAAGAGCAGAAACAAAAAGTGAGAATCTTGCCTATATGATTTAGGATAGCAAAATATCATGTTTTCTTTTTTAAATATATGTATGTCTATTTTTATAAACCTTATTTATATATTTTCTATTTCAGGTAATATAAGTCCAAGTTCTCTCCCAGGGGGAAAAAATAAACAGTCAATCTGTGTGGTCTCATGACTGAAGAAAAACTACTGGAAAATTAGAATTCAAAAGGCATCTACTGGAATATACAATAAGTGCATTCTTTCAAACTTTCAGTCTGACATCCTCACAATGCTGCATGTAACCACTGCAGTTTCCAAGACAGCTGGTATTGCCAGTTAAAGCACACCTACTGAGTAAAACTATATTCTGGAAGATCCTTGCATAATGGTAGCAATATTAATTTTTTTTAAAGCATGACAACTGCATTTTGAATTTAACTCTATTGAAATGTAGCTGTTGAAGACTTGGGTGGCCTTATAAATGTCTAAATAAATAACATGTCAAGGTGCTTTACTTCTTTTAGTGATGTTGTTTTAGTTTGTCAGGCTTCAGATTTAAAAAGAATGTGGTTGCATCATTGATAACTGCACTGAATTTTATTAACTTTATGGGATAGAAAATTAAAAATGAAACTAGTTTGAATAAAATATTTTTTAAATGTATAACATTTCTATTTCTATTTTATTAAAACGTCTGCCCTGTTTTTCAATATTCATGTTCAATATTCAATATTCATTTACATATTCATGTATGGTTTGTCAGCCTTCCCAAGAGTACCATGCTCAAAGTAGCAGAGTAGCAGATAATATAGCCTTTATTGTCATTGTACATTATATATACAACAAAATTGGTTTTAGCCTCACTGGTGCAATCCATGACAACAAATACAAACAACGTAAATAGTGTAAGGAATAATCCCAATGCAAGTAATTAGGAAAAATAAAAATTAGTCATATATTTCTGTGTGTGCATGGAGTGATTGTGGTTGTGTTTAAGAGTCTGACAGCCAAAGGATAGAAACTATTTTTAAACCTATTTGTTAAACTGACTATGCTTTGATGTCTTCTGCCTGATGGTAGAAGTGCGAAGAGGCACTGATCAGGGTGTGAATCATCTCTGAGTATCTTCCTTAATTTGCTAAAGCAGCGAGACCTGGTGATGTCACCCAGTGGTGTTAGAGGGCAACCAATGGTTTCCTCTGCAGAGATCACTCTCTGTAGTGCCTTCCTGTCGGCAGAAGTTAAACCAGTGTACCATACTATAATGCAATATGTGAGGACACTTTTTATTGTGGACAGATAGAAAAAGGTCATCCATTGTTCCACCTGATTTTTTTCACAGGATTTAAGGAAATGAAGTCTCTGTTGGGTCTTCCCAATCACCAGGAACCTGTTGTTTTTCCAGGTGAGATCTTGACTAATAAGCACTCCCAAGAATTTAAAAGAGGAAACCCTCTCCACACAGCCCCTCTCAATATACAGTGGGGCAGGTTCCTCTCTGTGCTTCCAGAAATCTAGCACCATCTCCTTTATAGATGGATCTGCATTCACAGGTTTGAGGGCTATTAATGAGAGAAATGCAACAATGAAATTACTGTACAAATACCTCCCAAAGCCTCTGCATGCCCCCCACCTTTTTTTTTTTCCAAAAAATGAGGTGTGCAGAGAGCTTGGGAGGCCTGCAGATTGCAAAAACTTTTTTTTAAAATTTACTTCTTTAAAATCATGGTGTGTCTTATACTCTGATACGTCTTATAGTCCGAAAAATATGGCAATATGCTTTTAGCAATAGAAACTGTTATAGCAATATACCTTTATCCCCTTTGTATGGAACCTTTATAGAATTTATATATGAATATAGAAATTCATATAAAAACCCACCCATTTTTTATACATGCTTTCTTGCAGTGTGATGTGGGGATCAGATAAATGGCACCTTATTCCAGTTCTTTCAGATTTGGGGGCCATACTTTATTAAAACATTTTTACGTGTATTTTGATTCATTGCTACTATGCAAACTTTGTACTTACAAAAAATTCCCTCATTTTTTTATCTTACACACTTTAAGGTATAGTGGCTGCCATAATGCTTTATTATTTTGTTGCGGGAGGCCTTTTCATGTTCTTTGAAACCTAGTATTTTTTCTAAAACCTTATGCTTTAGTTTTCCATGCCTTGCTCTCTACTACATAATTACTTACCAGTAATTTCATACCTGCTATCCCAATCATGCTTCTTTCAGGAGTGACAGCTGAGACATTGAGCAATGTAGTTTGCTTTTTCTGGACTTTAGGCATTAGCAGTTACTAGTAATAGCATTTAAACTTATATACTCCATAGCACTTTATAGCACTCAGAGCAGTTTATAAATGTCATCATTTTGCCCCCAGAAATCTAGGTCCTCATTTTACAGACCTTGTAAGGATGGAAGGCTGAGCCAACCTTTGGCTGGTCAGAATCAAACTCCTGACTGTGGGCAAAGTTAGCCTGCAATACTGCAATTCTAGCCGTTGCATCACCATGGCTCCTAGTAGTTGTTGTTTCATGATGTTAGTTGCGAAGTCGGGTCCGACCATCAATGGGCAATGCTCCTCCAGGCCTTCCTGTCCTCTACCATCCTCTGAAGTCCATTTAAGCTCAGGCCTACTGCTTCGGTGACTCCATCCAGCCACTCATTCTCTGTCATTCCCTTCTTCTTTTGCCCTCAATCTTTCCCAGCATTAGGCTCTTCTCCAGTGAGTTGTTCTTTCTCATTAGGTGGCTAAAGTATTTGAGTTTCATCTTCAGGATCTGGCCTTCTAAAGAGCAGTCAGAGTTGATGTCCTCTAGGACTGACCATTTTGATTGCCTTGCAGTCCAAGGGACTCACAGGAGTCTTCTCCAGCACCATAGTTCAAAGGTGCTCTTTGGTGCTCAGCCTTTCTTATAGTCCAACTTTCACAGCCATACATTGCAACTGGGAAAACCATAGCTTTGACTATACACACTTTTGTTGGCAGGGAGATGTCTCTGCTTTTTTGTATGCTGCCTAGATTTGCCATAGTTTTCCTCCTCAGGAGCAAGCGTCTTAATTTCTTGGCTGCAGTTGTCATCTGTGGTGATCTTGGAGCCCAGGAAAATAAAATCTGTCACTACCTCAATTTCTTCCCCATCTATTTGCCAGGAATTGAGAAGGCCGGATGCCATGATCTTAGCGTTCTTAATGTTGAGTTTCAAGGCAACTTTTGCATTCTCCTTCTTCACCTGTATCAAGAGGCTCTGCCATTAGAATGGTATCATCTGTATATCTGAGGTTGTTGATATTTCTCCCGGCAATCTTCATTCCAACTTTTGATTCATCTAGGCCTGCCTGTATTCAAAATACAGAATTCAAAAAGTGTTGCCTGGTGATGCACTTTTGCATACTTAATGGTAATGAAGAGAATTTTAGCAGCATGTAGAAGATGTAACAGCTGGCCAATTTGTTCTTCAGGCATTGTGAGAGCTATTGTGCTGTTACCTCAGAACATCAGATGACTAGGACTAGGACTGAATAGCATTCAAATCTTCACTTAGATGCCTAGCTCACTTGGTGGCTTTGAGCCAGCCTCTATCTTTCATTTGGATCTACGACTCAGAGTTGTTATGGTGACAGAAACGCACAAGGGAAATTCACATATTGCCTTAAGCTCCCTGGAAGGAAGGAAGGATTTAAATATGACAAATAAACTATATAGTGTTATAAGCTATATGAAAACTATCTTGAGTAACCGAGATTAACAAAACAGTTTTCTTACGGAGGAAGGTTTATTTCCTCTTTTCACAGTATTATAAAACTTGGATCCCCAGCCTCCTTTGCTGGTGATGTTTGCGTATTCGGTTGCACTCATCTATTTCAAGAGGCTAAACCACAAATTATTTGAAAATGTAGTAGTTTCTATCCTATAGAACAATAGTGACACACAGTGGTTAAAGAAAAAAACAGCATTTTTCCTTCCCATAAGGAAAAGTAATACAACAAGTGGATCAAACTTATCAAATTTCGGTGAGAACAATCTTCAAGCTACTGGGAGTATAAAAATTTTAAACTACAAAAAAAAAAACCCTATTCACCAGGCATAGGCATATTTTAATAGTAATAAAATATAAAAACTATTTTCCCAACAGATTTCATTTAACCTGGAAATCAACTTTTACTAAAATGATTTCTTCCATTTATAGGGAAGAATTCTAGCATTTTCAGCAGCATTGTCAATAATCTAATTTTGGGAATTGTGGAAAAACGGATTAAACATCGCTTCACATAGTAGCCCTAATGAAAATTACACCTATTCTGCATATCCATGATAAGAATCCAAATCATATAAATGAACATCTGAGGGAGCTAGGTATGTCAAGCCTATTGATGAGAAGGATTAGAGGGGACATGATAACTGTCCTCCAGCACTTGAAGGGATGTCACAGAGAACATGAAATTGACTTATTCTCCAAAGCACCAGAGGGCAGGAAAAGAAGTAATGGGTGGAAGTTTGTTAAAGAGAGATCCAAAATAGAAGGAGATATTTTCTGACAGTGGGAACAATCAATGGAATAGCTTGCCTCCCAGAGTTGTCAGTGTTTCATCATTGGAGGTTAGACTGGACAACAATTTGACTGAGATGGTATAAGGTCTCCTGCCTTGAGCAGAGGGTTGGACTTGAAGACCAAGTTCCCTTTCAGCCCTCTCTACATTCTATATCAGTTAAAATCATGGTTAGAGCAGCTCCTTTTAGGAACATAATATCTCCATTTTAGGACTGGCAATTTTTTTACCTCAGTCTATTGCTTTAGTGTCAAGGAATTTCTTGGATACTTAAGTAAACTAGTATTGTTATTTATTCTTCCAACCTGAATTCTCATCTTTCAATTTCTGCATCTGTTGTCCTTGCAAATAATTTACCTCTTTTTTATTATGGAGTTTGAGAAATACAATTTAAACAATGATTGGCTAGAAAAATGGAATATAAATCAAGAAGAACCCATTGCCTGGAGTTCAGATTGTACAACTTGTGAAGGAAAACAAATATGTCACCACCATTTCATTGAGAATTGCAGTTGTAGGTCTTCTTGTTGATATAATGATTAAGGTTCAGGCCTAGGACTTAGGAAAGCGTGAAGTACAGATTTCAGTAAGCTATCTTTAATACTAATCTCTGATAAATATAGAATCTTGGAAGCTGTAAGAACAACTTCCAAGCCTCCTTGATAAGACATTCATTTTGGGGAATTATCTCAAATACTTTTTTTCACATATATTGCCACTTGGACTGAGTTGCTATTTATGAAATAAACTGCCAACAGATTTGTCTTATATTATTTTAGTAATTATTCCTACCTCTGCTCATTTCTAAACTTCTCCACAATCTTAGTCTCCCAGATCAATCTACTTTATAGGCTTGTACTTAAGGGAAAATATTGCAGGACATCTTCAGCTCCTAAAGGAAAGATGGGTAAGTACATTTTAGTTTTAACAAAAAAAAAGAAATGAAGCAGAAACTAAAGGAAGAAATATCAGAGATGAGCTCACAATGTCTGATTATGGTTTCTGGATGCAATGTCAGACTAAAGTAATGACATTTGCTTATTTCATTTCATTTTCATTTTATTCAAATTTATACCCCGCACCTTCTCCAAAAAGGACCTAGGGCGGCGCACAGGAAATTTAAAACAATACAAATATAACAAAAATACCGAATTTTAAAAAACTATTAAACCTATCATACCCTGTGCTAAAATATTATTAAAAACCCCGAATTAAAATCTATCTAAAAACAGTCAAAACGGGAGGTTATGATAGGCCGGCTTGTTGGAAAAGCTTAATTGCTTGCAAATAGATGAGATCTTAAGCAAATAATATAGTGTTTCAAATGTTTCACAGTTCAATAATTTAAACATATCAGCCTCAATTAAGTCATAATAGCAAAATGTAAGAATGTATACATTCAAGCTACAGTAAATAATTAACATTACATTTAAACTGAATGATTGCCATCAAGAATGAAAAAAATATTTTTGCAAGTAATGAAAATGTTCTTTAACACACACTGTAAATATTTTGACCTATAACTACCGTACTTGCAAAAATGAAAAAAGGATTTCAGAAGGAAAAAGCACAATTTCTGAAGGCCTTCGGTAAACTTCACTTCTCTTGTCTCTTCTGATGTTTGATAAGCATTATCTTATAGTAATCTTCCAATCTAAATTGCTAATATTTCAGAGTAAAAGCAAATGTTATATAAACATAAGGTTTATTTATTTTGTTCCATCTTTAAATAAAAGGCACAAGGATTCTTTTGAGGAGAGGAAACCTATAAGTGTTAGGAAACTATATTCTTATGTCATGTACATTTTTTGTGCTGGTCTGTGACCATAATAAAGATTAGATATTGAATGAATGCCATGTATACACTTGAAACTTAACAATAAGAAACTATTAATCATACTTATCATGCATTATGGAAACTGGTGCTTCATGTTAAATTTGGCCAATTTGGCCAGTGACAAATCAGGAGGATCTATGAAGAATCATGTAGCCATTGCAACATGATGCATGTTAGACACAGTACGAAATGGCTGCATCATTTTTACTTTGGTGGCAACAATTTATTTGGATTTCAACTTATTGTATATAATAGAATACAACTACTGAAGCAAATTAAAGTTTAGTTATTATATGAAATTGGACTGATTTCAGTGGGTCTACTCTAAACAACTTTTTGGATCTGAGCTAATGGGCATGAATAAAAACATGCTTCAAAGCCTGGTAAAACCCTACCAGATGCATTTACATTGCATATTAAACATTGTTCCTATTGATTTTTGTTGGCTAATCCAGAAACATTTAAACAGAAAGCAACTCAACTAATGAATGGGAAACCATCAGAAAGCCTAAAAACTATAAACTAGACTGACAAATTAAAAGCCTTCCTCAAAGAAGGCATTGACAAATCACTTCCAGGCTGACACCTATGAGAATTCTCAAACCATGAAAAATAGACCAAAACTGGCAATTACAAAAACAAGGGACCTATGGGGAAAAAAGAACAACCAACTCAACAGTGGGGATCAAGCAATAAAATATTAGGGGGGGGGAAATATGCAGTTCTATTTGAACATTGTTTCTATAGGTAAAGGTATAGGTTCCCCTCGCACATATGTGCTAGTGGTTCCCAACCCTAGGGGCCGGTGCACTGTCCAAAGACATCCCCGTGGTCATGTGGCCGGCATGACTAAACGCACAGAACGCTGATACCTTCCCAACCAAAGGTGGTCTCTATTTTTCTATTTGCAGTTTTATGTGCTTTTGAACATTGGCAGAAACTGGGACAAGTAACTCACTCTGAGGCTTAAGATACAGAAGGATCTAGACAAACTTGAACATTGGGCACTATCTAATAAAATGAAATTCAATTGTGAAAAAAGTAAGGTTCTACATTTAGGCAAGAAAAACAAAATGCACAAGTACAGTATAGGTGGTACCTTGCTCAATAGTAGCAACAGTGAGAGGGATCTAGGAATCTTAGTGGACAACCATTTAAATATGAGCCAGCAGTGTGCAGCAGCTGCCAAAAAAGTCAACACAGTTCTAGGCTGCATAAACAGAGGGATAGAATCTAGATCACGTGAAGTGTTAATGCCACTGTATAGTGCCTTGGTAAGGCCACACTTGGAATACTGCATACAGTTTTGGTCGCCACGATGTAGAAAAGACATGGAGACTCTAGAAAGAGTGCAGAGAAGAGCAACCAAGATGATTAGGGAATTGGAGACTAAAACATATGAAGAACGGCTGCAGGAGCTGGGTATATCTAGTTTGATGAAGAGAAGGACCAGGGGAGACATGATAGCAGTGTTCCGATATCTCAGAGGGTGCCACAAAGAAGAGGGAATCAAACTATTCTCCAAGGCACCTGGGGGCAGGACAAGAAGTAATGGGTGGAAACTAATCAAGGAGAGAAGCAACTTAGAACTAAGGAGAAATTTCCTGACAGTTAGAACAATTAACCTCTGGAACAGCTTGCCTCCAGAAGTTGTGAATGCCCCAACCCTGGAAGTCTTTTAAAAGATGTTAGATAGCCATTTGTCTGAAATGGTATAAGGCTCCTGCCCACGCAGGGGGTTGGACTAGAAGACCTACAAGGACCCTTCCAACTCTGCTATTGTATTGTATTGTATTGTTATGCGGTGCTAGGGATTCGAACCGTAGAACTGCTGACAAGCTCAGCGTCTTAGCCACTGAGCCACCGCATCCTACTGCACTTCTAATATATAAGGCTTATTTTTTAAATGACACCGGTATTGGTTGCCTGTATTGGTTGCCTGATTTTCATTTTGCTTAAATTCTTGGGATTTCATGGAACCTTCCTTGGAGATAGCAGTTCCAGGGCTTTTCTCTTTGGGAATACTCACATCTACCCAAGTCACTAGAAGCAGAGCTCAACTCCAGAGGGGTTTTACCTTTAATACTATCTGAATGCATCCGCTGGGGGAGTTTATGGTTTGGGTTACAAACTCAGAACACGAAGCAGGGGAGTCACTTAACAAGCCACCTCTGCTGCACTTGCGCTCCCCTCCTGTTTGTTCTGCTAACCGCTCCCCCGCCCCACCTCTTCCCTAAAACTTGCCACGGCGGCACCAACAGCCGTTCCCGACCTCACGAAGTAAATCCAAACGAGGGGGGGCGCGAGAGGACTCCCGCCACTCAGGCTTACACCGAGAGCAGCGTCGCCCTGAAGGGCTCCTGCTGTCATAGTCACGCGGAGGCTGCCCGAGGCCACGTGCCGGATCAGCAACAAACGCCCACGTGGTCCCACAGCTGCGCAGATCGCTTGGCACTGCGCCTGCGCGAGGCTGACTGGAAGGCGAAAGTATTGCAAGGCTTTTTTTTAAAAAAACACTTAATTTGAGCGAAGAAAACGCGATACGGAATAATTGCCTGTTGCCTTCTAATGTGGAAACGGCGTAATTCCCGTTAGGAATCAAGTGACAGCGCTACTGCTTTACGCCTTAAGAGAACGATGCCGTTCTAACCTTTGAACGCAATAGCATCATGGTGGCATTTCCATTATCTTAACCATTTCATTATGCTAACCATTTTCAAGTGATTAATGGGTGGACGCTAACAAGCCACGATACAAGCTATGATGTTTATGAACGCCGTAGAGAACGTCAAAAGCCAAACAGTTTCAAATGTGTAAGCCATAAAAACACACGGCCTAGGCGCGCTGAATGTCCTTTTTCTCATTTTATAGCGGCTTCCATAAGTGCTGTGCATTAGTTGTGGTGACGAAATATATAACCAATCATTTCGGCTTAGGAATCAAATGGGTGGGACAATATGCAGTTTAACTTGACGGGCTGTAGTTTTAGCGAATTAGAGAAAAGCCAGGAGAAAAAAAGAAGAAAGGTTCAAGTTTAAAGCAGTGTACGTAGTTGGCTTCACCAATAAGTTTTACCAACGGTTTACACACCGTCCAATTATCATCACAAACTTAGAGGGCGGAGTTAAGGTTGATAGACACAAACTTTAAACCATTGTATGGTGGGTTAGTTAGGCAGTCAGCCAATGGAAATGAGGGAGAGGCGGGAGAAAGGGGAAGGTCGTATTAAAGACAGCCAGAAAACGAAACCAATGGACTCGAGCGTTATTGCAGGGCTACCAATAGGCGGTTCGGAAGGCGGGCCTCTATGTGTTTGGGTTCGTGCTTCTCCAGGGAGTGAGACGGCGGCGACGAGGAAAGTTTATTTTTTGGAGGAGGTGTTTCCCTCCTCCCCTTGCCATTTGTTTGGATCTTAAGATAAGCGGGTAAGGCGGGTAAAGCGGCTCCTGCAGACGCGCCGAGGAGGAGGCGGCGGTGGGCTTCGCGGCTGCACCGCGGCGAACCGAGAGGCGACGATCGTGGCTTCTTGTGGGTGAGTGGCGACGGCAGGCCTCGGGGATGCGGGTCCGTGCTCGGTTTCAGTAGCCCGGGGCGTCTTGAGGTAACGCCGTGGAGCCTTCCCACGGCATCCTCGCCATTCCGCCGGGAACGATCATAAATCCTGAAGGGAAACCCAACGGCTGCCTCGCTTCTCCCTTCCCTTCTACTCAAGTCGCCACTCGTATTTTTCAATAGGGTTTCTCTCCCCCCTCATAACGGGAGGGGAGGGGTCCTGTCTTATGTAGCGTCTGTAAGCCGCAAAAAAGCTTCCCTCAGTCGGAGCTATTTGGCTACTGCGGGTTGGGGGGGGGAGGGGGCTAGAGGCGTTTCCGTAGCTGCGCCTGCGCACTGACGGCTGATCCGAGGGGATTCGTAGTAGATCGTCGAGTACTTAAAGGAACGGTTCCCCTCCCCTCAGCGACACCTTTTTTTTTTTTTTTTTGCGGGCTGTATTGAGTCTCAATCCCCGGAGGGAAAGTTTCCTCCAGAACCCGCGAAGGCGATGCCCGTAGCACGTTAGATGACTTCCCCCCTTGGAGGAGGAGTGAAAGGAGCGAGAGGTTTGCAAAACCGTCGGCATCCTACCGGCTCCTTTTCGGGTCTCGTCCTCTTCTGGAAGCCCGGCTTTGCACGTATTTGCTCTCGGTGAAGTCCGGGAGCTGCTTCCGAAGCCAGCCCGGACTACCCTGAACGTTGGTGTAAAGTCATATTTATAGCAGCGTTGGTTGTAGCAGCTCCCGGTGCTTTAAATACAGCGTGAAAAACGATCCTTAAAAGATATAAATAAGTGTCATCGCCTGGCTGGCTTTATGTTTCCTTCTTCCCCTCTTCCATCAACGGGACTCCCGCTGCCTCTAGTGTCGCTAGTTTTAGAGCATTACCTTGTAAATATTTATTTGCTCCGGTTAAGAAATATTGGAACTGAAGGCAACAGAAGTTTCAGTTGTACTAACGAGACACGGAAGAGCTCAAATGAAAGTCATAAACTCATTTAAATATAACATTGTAGAGTCATGCTGGATCAACATACGAATGGGATGATTAAAAAAAAAGGTGTAACGTATGATGAGTTCATTCTGATGGTTCTAAATGTTTACTACCTGCCATGCAAGAAAAGTGCAGCTTTAGGTGCAGCTTTATGATCCATAGTATGGTGCTGCACCTTATCAATGTAATAATCAACCAATATGAAGGTATAATTAGGAAATTAGTGGTTGCATTGGCTAGCATTTAAAAAATTAAGGGGAAGATTCACCTCTGTAGTTGAAGTCAGGTTGCGTTTGGAAGAACATTTAATATTACCAAAGTTTCCTACAAAGCAGAATGCAAAACTAGTATTTTCTATGCTAGCAAGGATTAAAATTGATGTCAACGTTAAGGGATAATCACCCCTTAATTATTGCTAAATATGGAGTGAAAGATTGTAGAAATAATACATATTCACTAAATTGGACCCTGCTCCCCTGTGTTGCTTAGATAAGAATTTGTTCTGTACTTGCATTCATGTTATCTGTTATAGAATTTGATCTTTGTCTTTTAGTCATATAACAAATAATTTGAACCACTATGGCAGAGAATACCTTTTAAACTATTTCTGGAATGCAAACAATTGTTTTTCAAAAGATGAAAATATTTGGTTAAAATAAGCAACTTGTTTATGAATCCAAGTAGAAATTAAGAAAGATGTCTCAAAATACAAATACTCTCCTTTAAAACTGTAGTTCTCTCTCTTTATTTGGAATCATCTCTGTTCCCCTTGTTTTTAATTTGTTCACATTGCAATTACATAGAATCCCCTTACCGAGTGGGAATGTCCCACAGTTTTTCTTACATCAACTTGTTCTGTGCCTATCCAAATCCCATTTTTCTTATTCTTTGTGTGTCTGGTTATGTCATGCTGCTTCCTCCTACTGCATACTTCCCAGCTGTCCCTAGTTGCCCTGATACCATCCTAATTTACCCTTCCTCCCAAGCAGCAACAATAGTGTTTTTCATTTTATTGGAGGAAAGTGAGATTTTCACCAAGAATTGCTGATCTCCACAGATACCCATCATTTTACTTTTTCAGCATCTATATAGTTTTCCTGGATTTGGAGGCATTCTGTGGGATGACAGGTTTCTGCAAAAATCTCTTTAGTTTGAACTATTCCTAAATTACCTGAAGATTAAAAAATAAAATGCTCATAAATATCACAATGGATTTCATGTACAAAGGGAACATTAGTTATCCCAGTCCTAAACTTTGTCTTGTAATGTGTAAATTATAAAATGTTTAGAGAAGTCTTCTCTGACTCAGGAAAGCTACAGATATATTTAATGCAGGTAAACAATTTAGTTTAGATGACTGATTTATTCAAGTTTGTTTTACAGGAATATACCAAATTATGAAATTAATAGTTTCTTTTGAAAAAATCTTAGTTAAATTCCTGTTATACTAATTAAGATACATACAGGATACATTTCTTATTATCCAATACGAGTTTGTCAACATTTATAAGTACATGCATATCCTATGCTGTGTTTACATATTCTCAGTTAGGAAAAGGAAATTTTGCAAATGCTTTTGGATAGGTTTTAATTGATAGAAAGCA
Source organism: Rhabdophis nuchalis (assembly GCA_039707465.1). Lineage (NCBI taxonomy): Eukaryota > Metazoa > Chordata > Lepidosauria > Squamata > Natricidae > Rhabdophis > Rhabdophis nuchalis. Next base: position 90,981,804 of record CM077648.1, on the reverse strand, counting down.
TCTCTCTAAGGTTTTACTGTGGCATTACTAGGATATAAGGATTTTTCCACAGAATTACTGGCTGTGTCTACATGTGATAGCATCTCGATTTTGCTTAATTCATGCTTGTGTTCCCTTGCTGTGCAAAGGGAGTGTGACTGCATTGGTGACAAAATAGTTGCTTTTTGATTTTTTGCCAAGGATCTCCCATTCTCTTTCCTCCCCTCCCCCCTCACACACTCATCAAATAGACAGTGGAAATTGTATTGGATTCAAATTAAATGTAAGATTAAATGAATGTGTTTAATGTGAACATTTTACTTGCATTAATAATCTTCCATTTCATACCAAAAGCCACAATTTGGCAGCAATGTTTAAAGATCCTTAATAGCTGCTTTTGGAGGGCTTTATCTGTCCCTTGGACTGACACCTGTACAGTAGTAAGCTACTGCAATTATATGATGTGTTTTACATTGAACAGTATACTGTAGAGATTAAAGTACTTAAGATTAAATATCACGCTTGTTAAATCATGTGCCCTCTTAGTTCAGCTGTGTTTTAACAGTACTGTTAACTATACAACAGTCTATACAACAGGCCTCAGCTAGGTGGGCAGCATAGAAATTAATAATAAAAGGTGTATCTGACTGAAAGAGTGCTCTAAGAAGGTTATTTCTGTATTCTGATTTCTACTATAATTGCTAAAATGGATCAGCTTTTTCTTTTGCTTGTGACTGATACTTAATTACTGATTAATTAGATTTTGATTTTGTTTAGTTTACTTTAGGTTCTGCCCAACTTCAAACAGACTATGAGCAACTCATAATATTATCAACAGTGAAAATGCAACACAAAAGAAATTGGGAATCTGGTCAAATTCACCCTTACCTGAGAGCTGGGAAAACAAGTCTTTAGGGCCTTAGGGAATGACAATCACATGGATTTCAATGGAGAATCTTGTTTCAAAGCATAAGCACTATGAAAGAAAAAGCATACTTTCTAGATGGCAATACTTGATCAAGAGTATTCTGAGCATGTCTTCTTCCACTACATTTTTTAAGCATATGGCATGTGTTAGCCAGGGATCATCAAGGTGGTTGGCTGCCTCTATGAAAGGAATTTTTCAGGTGGTGTTATTTCTACCTGCAGGATGCCTGAATGCTGGTAGGCAATCGGGGGAGGTTCATTTCTTGCCCCCTACGCGGTTTGCCAACCTCTGCGGTGCGCAAGCCAGCATCTTACTACGTGAGCCACTATGGCCCCTCTTCCACTACATGTTAACCAGAGACAAACTTTGAAAATAGACAGTCCCTCATATCACCTGACCATATGATATGTAGGACTCTATAGTCCGGCACTTGCATCAGGGAGTATACTGGTAGCCTTTATTAGCTCGCAAAGTGGAGGTGTCTCATGAACATACCCAGACATACATACCCATCAGTGCCTGAGCCATTGTATTCTAGACCAGCTGGTTTTCAGTGCTGCCTTAAATAGTTTTGATCTCTGGAACTGGAACTTCAATTTAATCCTCCTTATTAATGGCATTTTGCCAACTGCCATTCATAGTTAATATCATGGCTTGCTATTTGGCACCTTTAGATTGTTTTGCTTATTCTTTCTTTTCTACTATGGGATATAACTTAGTTCTCCAATATATGGAGCCGTCTGCTCTTAATAGCCATTCTACCAGACTCTCTCTTATTGTACAAGATAGTCCTCAATCTACGACCAGATTTTTCAAGATTGTTCAAAGTTACCACTAACTTGAAAAATATTAGATATGACGTGCCTCAAACTTATGATTGCTGCACTTCCGAAGCAGCCACATGATTGCATTTCAGACACTTGGCAACTTCTTTGAATTCACAATCAGTTGCAGTGTACGGCAGTCATGTGATTGCTTTTTGCACCATTTTTGCCATTTTCTGGAGAAAAAAATGCCAATTGGATAAGCTGGATTCGAGCATACAGTCACATGATTCATTTAATTACCATCCTGACTCATTTAATAACTGTTGTGAAAACAGTTGTAAAATTAAGGCCAATCACATGGTGACTTGACTTGTGACCACAATGCCTTATGCCAAATGTCTGGGCTCAATTACTGTTATAAGTCAAGGATTGTCTGTATGGCAATTTATAAAATAGTAGCTAGGGCATAAATGTCTCTGCTTATTTTTCCAAATCAACAATTGTTACCTTTGAGATAAATGTATAGTATTTGCCAAAATAAAAGTAATATTTTGCTTTGTTATTTGTTATTTTAGAGTTGAAGTAACATTATTAATGGTGAAGTGTCATTATAATATAATAATTATTCCCTTATTATGAACAATAGAAAAATGCTGGTTTCTTTTTGTTTTTCTTCCTACAGTAATTTGACTTTTGCACTGAATGTAGCCTGGACAGGTCCTAGTGGGCTTCAATAGCCCTAAGAAGCTGTCAAGGTAAATTATATAGAAATATATAACTGCATAAACTTGTACATATGGAAAATATGTAGACAACAATGATTTTTGTGGTCATTTCAGATTTGATCTTTTCTTTTTCCTGAATATATTGATTATAATATTCCACAACAAAGTTGTTTGTCAGTATAGAAATACTATTCCTTTAAAAATTGGCTGTAGTGAGTGAATAAAAAGGTTTTATTTAAGACAAATCTCCAGATCAGTATTAACATATTACAATGACACAATCATTCTCCTAGTTATTTTGCTCAACAGCTGAAATGCCAAGTATGGCATAGAATTAACATACCTGGCATTACAGGATCAGGTCCTCCTTTTTCTCAAGTAGTTGTTTTGCAACTTAAATATTTCCATATATTACGGAATTTAATTCTTTCCGATTCTATCAATACAATAAAAGATAGTGAGGGGGAAACCAAAGTCTAGGTTGGATATGCCTTTTTAGAGCTGTATGATTCCTTGCTGTTACTCTATCTTATAAATACCTCAAATCTGTTACCATATTATGCAGGTATTCCATATAGATTACCCAATGATAGCAATAGCATATAATTTTTATAGGATCCTTGAAAGTTAAATTAGGCATAATGGTGCTTTGGATATAATATTGCTTATAATATGAAGGGAAGAGAAAAAGATGGGATATACCTTCTTTATGTTGCTGTGTTCCATTTTCCTCTGCCTTGTTAAGGTCACTATGGTTGTTCAATTCGCTTTATTTGGCAAACTTTTTTTTTGTAAGAATGCAGATTTAAAAATCATAGTGATGATTTATTAAATTTATAGTCTGTCTAACTCCCAGGAACTCTGGGCCATTTACAGTTGTAAACATTTAAGAACAAAAAATACGCACACAAAAATAAAAAATATATTAAGATGTATATTATGTCTGTTCACTAATCCATAGTGGAAGAGCTAGATGTACTTCAGTAGGAACAAAGTAAATATGAATAAGCTAGATGTTTGTAGAAGGTCTTGAATAAAGGACAGGATGTTTCTTGAATTTTATAATTTAACATTCTGTACCTTTCAAATTTCTTGGGTCTGATAACTTCATATTTATCTCTAGAAATAGAGTTTAAAGTCCATAATCTATATGACAGAAATTAAAGTTTCCTACAAATCAGTTAAATTAATGACTAAATAAAATAGGTTCATGATTATTGTGACTGATTTGTTAAGGAATTAATTTAATTAGAATATTTATAGTCTCCACCCCATTTCCAAATTTCTTGATAACATTTCTATATATGTGCATATTAACACTTTTCCCCTCTGAATGGCCTTTTATTTTGCTGTAAGGTGCTGGTATACACTGATTGCCCAGTGTATGAAAAGCCATATGTTGTGTGAATTTTTAATGGTATTTCTGTATTATAATATACAGTATAACTCATAAGTATATAATTTATTTTTTAATGTATTTTCCTTCCATTCTTTTTCTTTGGCAGAATTTCATATTTCAGCAGAATTTTGCACATATTCTGTTCCCATGCAAACCGATGAGGGAGAAATTTTGGAAGAAGGCAGTTCCAAGGTGAGTGAAATAGTAGAATGAGCTTGTGGTAACTTCATTATTTACTGATCTTATATTAATTTGATTTCCAGATTGCAACTTGTTTCCAAATAATATTCCATGCACTGATGCAGATGAAATTTATACAATTGAATCTAACCTAGACTAGCCCAGTTACAGAAAAAAATTAGTATCTCATAATATTCTGATTAGATAATTAGTTATATGTGGGCTGGGGTGTATGCTTGTACATAACTGGCAAATGAACCATCTATCCTCTCTTGCAGTCAATTTTCTCATTTTTAGGTGCCAGCAGTACATGAATTAAACAGTCATTTGCCTGAGGAGGTTTTCAGTCCTAATATTACAAAATAAATGTTACTAAAAAAATATCTTGCACTGGCATAGTAAATCCTGGTTTCAAGGGATTACATACATTCCTTATTTTTGCCTGTAATTATCCCTGTCCTCATGTAGTGGAGGTTGAAAATTGAAACACAGAGTGAGTATGTCTAGAGAAGCTCTGTTATTGAAAAAAAACTTTTCTTAAAACATTGTTCCTTGTGGTGTTTATGATTAAGACAGTCAACTTTTTGGTAAGCAATATATATGTCAGGGAGGCAATTAATTTAGATCCAGTAAGTCCTGAGCAGGTAACTCAGTTTTAAATTCACTCAGGATTGTTATATCTTCTGTTATAGGATATTTGAAAAGGCAAAAGATTACACAGAACATTGGAAAGGAGGACAGATGGGAGGAAAAGAGGATGCATAAACTGTTTAATGTTGACTGACAAGGGAAAGAAAGAAGCAGATAATTTACAAGGACATAATACACAATTGTTTGATTATTGTGATTTTTTAAAAAAAAAATTTAAATTATTTTAAAAAAATAAGATATTAAAATTTGGACAATATTTGACTTTAAGGCTGTGTAAGGTTGTCAGTGATTCCTCATCATACTGGACCAACATGGGGCTTCATCCAGATATTCTTCAGTATTCTTCATTGTTTGGACAAAGTGATGGAAAAAACATTTATCAATTTTTCAATTTACAGATGAATTTCAAAATGAAATGGGATAGATCAAACTCTAGAAAAGGTGCAGTTCAAAATGCTCTTGCTTGCAGAAACAGCTTGAAAATAATGAAATTGTATAAGATAAATTGACATTAGTCATTTGGAGGGAAATCTAATATATAGATAAAGAATAAGGCATATCTGACTTAAAAGAGTTGTGGGGAAAAGATCTTAGAATTATGGTTGATCACAAGCTGCATTGTGATGTTGCTGTTAAAAAGACAAATTTAGTTTTAGGACACATTAACAGAAATACATGTTCGAAATACAAAAAGCAATTCTTCCAGTCTGTTTCTTCTTTGAATATTCAGATAGCATAATATGAAAAATAAAAAAGGGTAAATGAATAGAAGCAAAAAGAGGACAATAGGGAACAAGAAATTAAGTCTTTGGAAGAAAGACAAAATAAATTAGGAATGTTCAATTTTAGGAATAACGTGAGGGATGTACTTATTGAGTATCTGAAATTGTGTTTTGATAATAAATAACCACTTTAAGGTGTTGCAGAGAAGTGCTGTATTGAGATTCCAAACTTTATTTTAGAGATTGAATAAAAAGGATTGCACTGTTCTTTATGGCATTAAGATTGCCTTGTCTTAAAGTATAGAATGTTATATTTGTGTACTCAATTGTTTATCGTCGGTTGCTAATTTAAAGTATTTTATATATCAGAACATCAATCCAATTGGGTTGATACTGTCTACTTGCATTAGCACAACGTTGAAGTGAGATATTTTCCTATACAGGTAGTCCTCAGCTTACGACCACATTTGATCCCAAAATTTCTGTCTAAGCAAGACAGTCATGAGGTGAATTTATTCCATTTTTTCAGTACCATTATACCTTCAAACAGTCGCTAAACAAATGGTTGTAAGTTGAGGACTACCTGTAATGATTTTCTAATTAGAAAGCATTGATCTTTCATTAAGATATTCTTTCCTATAGTCCACCAACTGGAGTAAATTGTATGAGGGACAACGTGGTGTCAGATACTAAATATCAAGTTTATATCTAAGCCATAATAGATAGACCTTGAGTTATAACTGTTCATTTCACAGTGGTTCAAAGTTATGAAGGCCTCAGAAAAGTGACTTACGATCCATCCTCAAAGTTACAACCACAGCAACACACATACACACGATCACAATTTGGGTGCTTGACAATCACAGTGCCTTGTGGTCCTATGATCACCATTTGTGACCTTTCCAGCTGAAAAGCAAAATCAATTGAGGAAGCTGGATTTGCTTAACAACCTTGTGATTTACTTAAGAAACACGATAAAATGGTTGTAAAATAGGGTACAGTCATGTAATGACTCAATTGCATTGCTTAGCAACCAAAATTCTGCTCCCAATTGTGATCATAAATTGAGGACTAGCTACACAGTTAATCTCTTAGTAATGATACAAAATAGGCTTAATGGCAAATTAAAACACCTTTTGTAGAGGATAAAAAACTAACCATAGGCATATTTGTCTCAAGGTTTAGAACCTATTTCTTTCTCCTGCCATTTTGTCATAGCAAATTTTCTGTTTCCCAAACTCCTTGCTTCTTGACTTGTCCAGCCATCCCACTAAAGGAGTTGAAAGAAGACATGTACATCAGTACATCAAAATCTTTGCAAGTCTTTGGTTATCTAAAAATTTATTTGTGTACTGTATAGCTAAGATACAATTTCCTGTAATAGTTAGGCTAGAACTGGGAGACTGAGTGTCAGGCTAGAAACTAGAGACTATGACTTCTAATTACACCTTAGGCACAAAACCAGCTGACGTTGGGCGATTTGTTTTCTCTCAGACTCTTGGAAGAAGGCAGCAACATACTACTTCCAAAAATTTTGCTAAGAAAGCTGGAGGGAGTTGTCCAAGAAGTTCCCAGAAGTCAACATTGACTAGAAAGTTCAATTCTTCCCCCAGCTCCTAATTGGAGAGTTTTACTAGCAACTGTCTGTTAAATAATTGCTATACACTACTGTATATGGGTTGCCATGTTTTGAAGTTCTTGGCAATTAACTGAGTATCATTGTGGAGTTAATTTGGTTAACTAAACTCAAGCTTAAGCTATTAAGATGAATGAGGTAAACACTTGGCAGGCAGAGTAGTGTTATCAACCCTTTCATAAATCTTAGAACACTTCCACATATCTAAAGCCCTGCTGGCATAGTCAGAGTAAGGGAGGAATGATGGCAACTAATTTAAAACAAGACTAAGCGAACTTAAAATGGAATAAAAGTATTTGAAATAAATGTCATTTAACCCTGACATCATTTTTGTGAGGACTGAATTTTGCAGATACAAAGCTTATCTGTTTTGTCTTTTGCAATTGGAGAACCAATTCAGTGCTGTGGTTAAACTGCCGACCTCTAGAAATCAGGAACCCTTGATTTACAGGCATGAAAACCATCTTGTTAACACGGGCCAGCCTCTTTCTCCCAACCCAGCCTATCTCACAGGGCTGTTTTTGGGCAGGAAATACAAATCAGGTGTATTAGGTATGATTGTTCTCTTACATTTACCATGGATAGGTGGATATTAAAAATATAACAGTAATAATAATCTCTGATATATCGGGAAGTTACTTATGCAGCTGCCCTGCACCATTCATGAGAATGATCAGAAATGTATCATTTATCTTGTCTTCTTACTGATTGTAGGATTGCAGCAGCTTAAAGTATAGAAACTAATCTTGATCTGCTAAAATTTATTCTCAAACTAGCCAGTTTAGTTTTAGAGCTTAATTTCCTCTTGATAAACTGGAATGAATTTATTTATCTATATCTCTCATCTATAGTGCAAACATTCTTTGTTTCAGTTAGCCTGGAAAAATAAAAGCAAACTAATTTGCATTGCCTAAATGCCATATTATAGCGGGAAGAGAAAAATAAAGTCAAACTCTGTTTTACCAATCAGTTCATTATTTTCTTTAAAAATCTGTACAGAATAACTTGCTTTCTACATACTGTTTATCATCCTTTCTCCAATCTATGAAATGTTGCCTTTCATTGCATATTTTTAATATTTTTAAAATATATTAATGGCTTAAAAACAATACCATTTTGTTTGTTGTTGATTTTAGATTACTTTGCTTTTAAAAATCTAATACTTGTGCAAAGAACATTGTTAATTTTGTTTAAGGACTTTTCCCCATTTCCAGTAAAACTGGTATAAAAAATTACCTTCCCTCATCCCTATAACTCCTACAGTGCCTCATGTTGGAGTTGATCATTTGTATCTCAGACAAAGAAGGTAGGTCTGAAATCATAGTAAAAAAATAATAATCCTCAAAGTAGGCAATAAAATGAATCATGCTGAGAAAACTATTGAGATGTACCTATGCAAATTAACAGGAATCTAGCTCAACTGGAGAGAAACCAACAACATTTCCAGTTCGGAAGCCAGAAAGTGCAAGTTTTATATTTGATCTCAAAATAGATCAATGTATGATATAAACAATATTTAGATTCACATTTCATGATACTTAAGGCTAGAAAACCTGGAGAGGAATATTGGTGAGACACTGGATACTTGTATACAAATGTTTACATTTCACTACATATTGCTCTTCATGACTGTAGAAGAGTTGAAAATTCTGAAGATATAGTTAATTGATCAGAGTTTATTATATTAGCTGAGTACAGTAAAGACTTCAAGTCATATAGCTCATTATACAATCAAATTGCAAAGGGGAACTGCTTTTTCATTCAAATAAGGTCTTATTAAGGATTAATACGCGAATCTATTCTTTTTTATTTCAAAAATAGAACAATATTGTGTTTTGAAATGTAGACATGAGTAGATCATTTCTTAACTTGTGATAGGACAATCTTGGACATTTATACCAAAGAACAACATAAAGTATTTCCTGATATGGGAGGTGGGAAGATAACTAGCAGGCTCATTGAAGCATTTAACTGGCTTTTTAATATAGGTTTTTTAAATGGCATTGACTAATAAAATTGCAGAGGCTTATTTTTTGCTTCGGTTATACTTGATATATACATATCAAATATCATCATTGTATAGTTTAATTGGTTTAGTAGTCTCTGTGTACTACGATAATTCTTTGTGCAAGTAGCTTTGAGCTTCAAGAATAAAATTATAAATACTACATTTCTTACACATTGTCTGTCAGCATAACAATCCTCCTAAAACAACTTAAAAACATGGATAAATATTTGGGATTTAAAATATAAGTATCATTTAAAAGCAAACTAACCTATAGGATATATAACAGGTCAATTGATATTAATGGCTATTTAGAGTTAGGAAAGGGAAACATTTCTGGAATGATCTTCACTGCATTCCTTCCTTTCCCTTCAGAAAATTGTCTTTAAAATATGTATATAATAACTTAGTAGTAGACTTTCCTTGCATTTAAGGAGAAAAATATTAAAGGTTATGCTCATAAATATTCAGCTTTTAGAGACACTTTCCTGAAATTAAATAATTTGGATATTGGATCTGAATAGAATCATACCTTTTTTATTAAAGAATTTGTTAAAATGAAAATATCTCTACGTTACTGGTTTTGCTCTTTTGTGTCCTGTTTTCATTCTACACTCTCCCTGAAGCAATTTACTCTGCAGGAGTCAGTCTTCTAATTAAGTTTTTGCCTGCCTGCTCTCTTTCCTTGTGCCTCTCCTTCCTTCTCAAATGCTCTTTACATATGATAGTCAAGACTGTTTCGTTCTATTTATATTCAAATATTTTAATGCTATCTCCTTATCTTAATTTAATTGAATATTTCCTCTTGTACTTTCCCTTTAACATTCTTCTTTCTATGCGTTGAATATATTGTAAAGCACAGAGGATAAACTGTTGGAGTATATTTTGGTATATAATTTATATATAGTGTCTAGCAGTTTTAACACTTTTATAATACTTGTCATAATAAATACCAGACATATTTATGTTTTCTATGCACTTGTATATATAACAATTCCTTAAATGTTGGAATTTACTTTTACAGTGAATTCAAATAGATTGGGCTTTAATATTTGTAATCTTTTAACATTTTTAACAATTTTCCCATTTGTTCTGTAAGAGAGGAGTTTAAAATTAGCCATCTTATGTTACACAACCAAATAATGTTTGTCTGCTAGAGATAAGGGCTTATCACTAAACCCAGTAACAACTTAGACTTCAAAGCATAGCTCTTTATGAGTCTTGAGAATTCTGTCAATACTTGGAGATGAAGAGGTGAGAGAAGTAGTAGCCCAATGAACTGTGTGAAATTTTGTAAGTAAGTGATAAACTAAGAATGGAACTATTTTTAAAGCCGTTCATTGTTCAGAAAATGAAGAAATACTGTAATGGGTATTTGCTTTCTGGTGTCTAGTAATTCTCACACTTAATTGCATTTTCTTAAGCAGTCTGAAACAGATCTGACTACTTTGACACTTCTTACATGTATTTCTTAATTGTGTTATTTCCTTTTATAGATTGTGTGTAATTTAAAAATTACAGTGGCAAAATTAACTGGGGATTTATTTACATCATTTGACTTTCATGAAAATGGATTTTCACAATTCACAAAACTTTGTGAATTTTGTTCTATAAAGCAAGGGTTCAAGCCAGTTTTGTTCTATACAGCAAGTGTTCATGGGGTTTCATGAATACCATCTAGGCGATCGTATGTCCATTGTGCCTGCAAATGCTGCTGTTGATGCCTGCAAAAAAAAAGATGAAAATTGTTATCATTTTCCCCTTTATGCTGTTCCATCTCTTCAGAAATGTGTCAATAAGGACACTACTGCGCTTTATTAAGAAACTGTCATAATCCATCTTTAGCATTGCACTTGTGCAATGCTTTGTGTCCATATTAGTTTGATTTAGTCAAAAAAGTTCTGTTTCCCTAAGAACTGTGTTTACATTTTGCTAAGATCTAGTTAAATGTGGAGTAGAGTAGATCTTCATTGAGGTCTACAGACAATTCCAGTTTCTTTGAGCAACATCAGTATGGTATGTAAACATATTTGGGCCTCACCAACAAAATGATATTTCAATTTCTGTTACAAAATTGAGCATAAATGTCCAAGGAATAACTAAATTGTCCTCACTTACTGATAATTTGTTCAGCAACTATTCAAAGTTATAATAATGCTGAAAAAATACATTTATGGCCCATTTATAACCACTTACGTTTTCACAATGTGAAGTCATGATGGTAGTACTTAGTCAGCCCTGTTGGTGCAGCAGTTAGAATACTGTACCGTAGGCTAACTCTGCCCACAGCCTGGAGTTTGATCCTGGCTGTCGAACTCCAGTCAAGATTGTCTCCCTTCCATCCTTTCAAGTTTAGAAAAATAAGCATCCAGATTGTTGGGCAATTTGCTCACATTGTAAACCTCTCAGAGAGTGCTTTAAAGCACTATAGAGAGGTATATCAGTGTAAGTGCTATTACTATGATCTCCATTATAGTCAGTATTTGTTGTCCTGTGCCTGACCTATAAGTTTTTCTTCTTTTTTAACCCTTTTCAGGGGGGAGAGATTGGAGAGAAAGGGATTACAAGTTAATTATTTGCTATTATATATGTTGAAAGCAGCATAATTGCACCCGCAGCTCAGGGCTTGGAAGCCATGGATGCGTTATTTCAACAATTTTTCTCTTGAAATCTCTGCTTTGGGGGGAAAGGAGGAAACAAGTGGGCAATTTCTCCTTTGCCTGACTTTTTCCATCTGCTGGTATGATCACATTGTTTTCAATATATAAAAGAACAGTTTACTTTTCTTAAAATGTCTTTTTCTCCAATCTCTCCACTTTATCAAGGAGAAGGGAAGAGAAAAAAAGTAATTTCTGTCTCCTGACACACCTCCTCTTGCAGAGTATTGTGGAATATTAAGAAAACATATTTCCATAGTGGGACATCCATTTGGAGATGACTACAATAATCTGGATAGACTGAATCTCACAAGTATAAGCAGAAGGATCTTCTCGTAGATATTGTCAATTTTCTACAGATAGTCCCCAATTGTGGCTAGCACCACTAAGCAAAGCAGTTACTAAGTGTAAATAGCATCAATTTTGCTTTGGGTTGGAAAGAAACAAGACTATTTATTCTCCACTGCTCTTTGGAATACTCAAGTGCCTGCTTGCAAGTAGATCTCAACTTACAACCAGTTGCTTAGCAACTGTTTAAAGTTCTGAATGCCTCAAAAGGTAATTATGACCCAGTTCTGAAGTTCTGACAGCGCCCCCGTCACATGACTGAATTTCAGGCATTCCTTAGCTGGCTCACATTTACAGCCATTTCCAATATTCCACAGTTACAGGACTGCAATTTACAATGTTCTTGTTAAAAACTGTAATTTACTTCCAAGTTTTTTGGCAAAAACACCCCAGAGCGAAACTGATTTCGTTTAATCTTTGTTCCAAAAACAAAAAGTCTTTAAAAAAAATTTATAATAAGTTTTTATTTTATTTTATAACTTACAAAAATTCCAACTTCAATCGAACAGTGTGTTGTCTGGGTACAAATCATTTTAGGAAATAATCAATGTATTTGCAACAATATTTATTACATTAGTATCAATTATAATAACAATAACCATAGTCTTTGTTTAACCAATTTAACATACCTTCTTTATATTACTAATCCTTCCATATATTTCCCTGTTTCTAGCTCCTGTTTTTGTCAGCTAACCATTGATAAAATAAGTCCCAAGTCAAAAAATATTCAGTTTCCTAAGTGTTGGCTTATAATTTAAATACAATGTCATAAATTTATGTTGGTCACATAATGGTCTATTTTACAATCAACGACATCACTGTAGTTGGAAGACTATGTTATGATTGTAAGTTGAATCATGTACATGTAGGAGCATAGAACAACCATGCTTGTAACGAATATAAATCCTTCCATTACCAGCATTCAGTTAGAACTGAGGATGCTTCTTGGATGAGAAGCAAAACGTCTTCAAGAAAAAGAAAGGAAGTCCATTGCATTTTGAAAAAGCATCTTTGGGACGATCATGATCTGGATGATTGAGAATCTCCATAGATATATACCTGTACTTTTTTGATACACATTGAAAGCAATGCAGTCATGTTGACAATACAAGGCTGGGAGTTACAGGCACACTATGCAAATATCTTACAGTATTCTCTTGAAAACTCTTCTCCAATCTCTCAGCTTGGGAGGTGGGGGAGAGGGGAAAAAGCAAGGATTTCAGTAGCCTTTGCCTGATTATTTCTTTCCTTCATGGAGCAGAGAGTTTGGAGAGAAAGGGATTGCAAGAAAGAAATCTGTTTGCTTTTGTACACATTAAAAGCAATACGAGTACACTATATATTCACTCCTGCATATTAATGTCAGAGAAAAAGTTTGGTTGCTTCCTTTACATGATATTCCCTATGCCAAAGAATGTTCTGTATAGACAACATTCAGAGTAGTCAATCTTGGATCAACTGAAGCTTAGTCTACTAGAGTGTGGAACTTGATCACAGTAAACTTAAGTAGTATTTGCAAAAAAAAAAATTTTTTTTGTAAAGAAAATGGTTTTTGTCATTTCTATAGCCTAACCCATTGCCATTATTCTTACAAATAGTAGCATCCCATCTTTGGGTTTTTTTTAAAAAATTTTTTTCCAGACTTCTCCATTTAACTATTGGTTTGCCCATGCTCTTTCTCTACTGGCTATTGCTAAGGGAATTTATTAGTTGCTGTAACAGCAACAAAAAGAACACCCTCCTTATAATAAATAATAATAATAATTCTTGTCTTTATCATCTGTAAGTGTAATTATAACCATGTATGATATTGGTATAATGACTGTTGGAGTGGATCTTATTAAACTGAATTAACAATCTTTTGAATGGGATAAGATATATATGCGATAGTTGACTGATGAGGAAGAGGGGCACATAGGACAGCATGTACTTTCTTTCATCCGTGCTGACCTACAATGCTTGCCTTCGCAGATGGAACATGAGGATTTTGTAATGGAAGGGCATGGCAAGACTCCACCTCCTGGTGAAGAAAACAAACAGTGAGTCATGTTTATTTAAGCAGGGCCTTAATACAATATGATACAAAGCACTTGTGAGTAAACGTGGATAACTTCCTTTTTAAGGAATTCATTATTTAGTTATTTTAATGTTAAACTGCTAGTATATGCAATTTTAAACATACTATGAAGTAAGTATCATTGAATATGGTGGCTTCTGAGTGAGATTTGGAGCAAACCATTAAAAGGTATTTCGATGGATATAGTATGGTGTACAATACTGCCAGCAACATTGAAAAGCTGCCACCTTTTTGCAAATAGAATTGCAGTAGTATACAAACTAAGTTCTCTCTATTAATGTTCTATATTTACCTCAGGTGCATTTGTTATGAAATATGAGTCTTAGCATTTCAGTCCTCAACAAATCCATGTAAGTTCTATTATATGCGCCAGGAGCTGTAATTAAACTATAGTGTTACTGTGCAGCAGTAATGAAAGTGCATAAAGATCATGTGAATTACTTTTGATAATGCAGTTAAATTTAATTATGGGATGAGGTTTTTTTGACATATTCTGTAATGCAAATGATATTGATTTATTTAAGAGACTCCCAGTACTGCATCTTGGAACAACTGTTTTTTAAGGTAGTTCACAACAATTCTTCAGTGCTTTTATTATCATTATCTAGAAATCGTAAGACTTGACTGAATGACTTTCAGATAACTCTGAGCTGTGGTAACATTCTCTCCTCAGTCTTGCTTTCTTCTCAATCCAAAATCCACTTTCTTATATATTCCTTTTCCATCAAATATATTGGTCTCTTAGTTTCCCATAGGATATAGAGTGTTTTGTTAATGAAATTTATACCTTCTAGGCATCTTTACTACAAACTTTTTTTTTATCAACACACACTTTTATACAGTGTTTCATGTAGACTAATTCACTGAATTAAAAACTCGTATAGTATATTAAAAATATATTTGAATTACTGATAACTTTACTGTTCAAAGAATTATGTTACATTGTGACAAGATTATGTAGCATTAATATGAGTGTGTAAAGTTGTATGCACAACTTTAATAATTGTCTATATGTTTACTTCAATTGCTTTCTATTTGAAACAGAAAAATCATAAAAGTTCTTGCAGTATATCAAGTATAAACTTAATTTGTTTGGCTTATGTAACAAGAATGCAAAACTCATAAAACCAAGGTCTGAAGACTATTCTTTGTACTTTAAGAGCAAAATTGTGTGTGTGTGTGTGTGTGTGTGTGTGTGTGTGTGTTAGTATATATATGTGTGTTAGTTTTTATGAGCTGATCAATAAATTTAAATTTGAGAGAAAACAATTTTATATATAATATATATATATATATATGGCTCATCACCGAATGGCTAAAGGCTCTTGCCTGACATGCAATACAGCCCCGGTTCGAATCCCAGTAAGGATATGGCTAGCTGATGAGAGCTAAAAAGCTCGAAATAGATCTATACTAGTCTCCCTGATTTATTTATTGATCAGCTCATAAAACTAACACACACACACACACACACACACACATATATATGCTGGTATATGCTGCACCAATCAGCATCAATCTACCAATCATGATACAGCTGCACAGCCAATCAATCCACTGACAGCAACAGAGTCAGCACTCCACATCCCCCCCACCCCCAAGATTTAAGGAAGGGCGGCATCTACGCAGCCACAGACCGAAGCCTGAAGATGGCAAGTGAGATCTTGCCGACATGTTGCAAAGACAATCTCATTCTTACACAGGAAAACACCCGAATACAACAAGACCAATTGCTGTCTTCGGGTGTTTTCCCGTGTAGGCATGAAATTGTTTTTGCAACGTTTCGGCATGATCTCGTGGCTTTCTGTCTAAATGGTCTCTGGTGATGAGCCGAAAGGCAGAAAAGGAAACAGTATGTCTCCTCTCTTAATTGGGGCCCTAACAGGGTGTTGTGGAACATTTATAGATACTAATCCTCCTGTCTCAGCTGATGCAATTTGGAGAGCCTGGCTGGCTGAATGGTTACAGGCCCCTGCCTGATATGCAATACAGCCCCGGTTCGAATCCCAGTAAGAGTATGACTAGCTGATGAGAGCTAAAAAGCTCGAAATAGATCTATCCTAGTCTCTCTGATTTATTTATTGATCAGCTCATAAAAACAAAACATACATACATATATACATACATACATACATAATATCCACTTCATACATACATATATATATATGCTTTCGTAGATTTTCACGGGGGTAGGTATGCTGGTATTGCTGTCTTCGGGTATTTTCCTGTGTATATATATGGGATTATATATATGGTGATGGGATTGTGCATTTAGGTAGCGTTTGGTGTGTGTTTTTTTCCGGTAGATGGTGTGTCCCAGGGAGCCAACATTTATCAACATTTCAAAACTACAGGACATGACATTGACTTTCAAGGAACTAAAATGATCTCCAAGGCTAAACAGCTGGACAGGAGAATAATCAGAGAAGCTATCGAAATAGAGAAGCAACCTAACAATATGAACAAACGTGACGACACCTCCCGCCTACCAGACAGGAGGGCGTTTTACCGAGTTCGCCTGGTCCGCCAGTTGCGTCCCCTATTGGATCGGGGTGCCCTTTGCACAGTCACTCATGCCCTCGTGACATCCCGACTGGACTACTGCAACGCTCTCTACATGGGGCTCCCCTTGAGGTGCACCCGAAGGCTTCAGCTAGTCCAGAATGCAGCCGCGCGGACAGTTATGGGCGCCTCTAGGTTCTCCCATGCAACACCGCTCCTGCGCGAGCTGCACTGGCTGCCTGTCGTCTTTCGGGTGCGCTTCAAGGTGTTAGTTACCATCTTTAAAGCGCTCCATGGCACAGGACCTAGCTATCTGCGGGATCGCATTCTGCCTCATACATCCCTGCGGCCGATTCACTCCCACAGAGAGGGACTTCTCCGGGTGCCGTCCACAAGGCTGTGCCAGCGGGCGACGCCCAGGGGAAGGGCCTTCTCTGTGGCGGGCCCGACCCTCTGGAACGACCTTCCTCCCGAAATTAGAACAACCACGGACCTTCGCTCCTTCCGACAGCTATTAAAAACTCACTTCTTCCGTTTGGCTGGTCTAGGGTAATTTTAATTTAAATGTTAAATTATTAAGGGGTTTTTAGGGATAGTTATATTTTTATAGACGTTTTAGCGCAGGGTAGGTTTAATCTGATTTTAGCTTTGTATTTTGTTGTTTGTTTTTAATTTCCCTGTGCCCCGCCTTGAGTCCCTTCGGGGAGAGAGAGCGGGATATAAATAAAATTTATTATTATTATTATTATTATTATTATTATTATTATTATTATTATTATTATTATTATTATTATTATTACATCTGGAAATCAGCACTGACCAACAGATGAGCCCCACCCTCCACCCAAGCCGTTGAAATTCAAAATAAGGAGAAACATACAAATAAGACCAATCAGCATCAATCTACCAATCATGATACAGCTGCACAGCCAATCAATCCACTCACAACAGTCAGCACTCCATCCCCCCCCCCCCAAGATTTAAGGAAGGGCGACGCCTTTGTAATCGCAGACCGAAGCCTGAGGATGGCAAGTGAGATCTTGCCGAAGCGTTGCAATAACAATTTCATGCTATATAGTCTGTGACTGTGACTGCGAAGGCGTCGCCCTTCCTTAAATCTTGATAGGGGGATTGAGTGCTGACTATTTTTGTGAGTGGGTTGATTGGCTGTGCAGCTGTATCATGATTGGTAGATTGATGCTGATTGGTCTTATTTGTATGTTTCTCCTTATTTTGAATTTCAACGGCTTGGGTGGAGGGTGGGGCTTGTCTGTTGGTCAGTGCTGGTTTCCAGATGTCTGGTAGGCGGGAGGTGTCGTCACGTTTGTTCATATTGTTAGGTTGCTTCTCTATTTCAATGGCTTCTCTGATTATTCTCCTGTTCCTTTTTTTTTTTAAATCCCCTTCCCTTTAGGCTTTCTGAAAATAAATCCAATAGAGATGGGGTATGTGGCTACATGGAGATCTATAGTGCCTCAGACTATTTGAAAGGGCAAAAATGTTGATTGTATGCTTAGGGATGCATAGACTTTCCTCTCCTAAAACATCATTTTCACCTTCCCCTTACTAAACATGGTGATGTTGGTATTTCCCAAGTCAAAATATAACTCTCTGTCTTGTCTGTTTCTCCAGATGAAAGCTGTGTACTGAGTATTTTTTTTATTAGAATGAAAATGTGTATACTATCTAGAAACGGTATTGTATTTCTCCATGGCTTGGGAGCAACAGGTATAGCCTTGAGGAAATTTTTTAAGTGATCACCATAGAAATCAAACTTTGATCACATATAGGAATTGTAACCTTGGGCAGTTAAAGTTTTGTAAATCATTTAAAGAAATTAAGATTTTGTCTTAGCTCGTTCTGCTAATTAACTTACATACCTCAGCTTGCCAAAGGTCAGACATAGCTCTCAGTCCAAGAAAAATGGCACACCCGTGGTTTAAGTGAAACAATAATTATGGTCAAATCAAACATCCTTGTGAAATTGGCTGCATTGAATTAGATGGAGTAAGTAATGCACGTTATCCTCCCTAGAGTTACAAATAAGGTTAGAAGTCTTCTCAGCTGAAAACTGAAGCGTGTGGCAACAATAATATCCCTAGGGATATTTTGTGACTCAGCATAATATAATAAAAAAAAACGAGAGAGGGGTGAAAAACCCAATGCTGGTTTAAAAATAAAAGATTTTTTATATTCACCTGTTAAAAATTAAGTATTCATTCCCTGTAGCTACTTACCATTTACAATAGTAATATATGTAGTATATAAATTCCTTGTTTTTCATCAGCTTTTTTGATAGGATGATGAACTGGATTTTTAGTTCAGTCATTTAGATAGAGAATTAATGTGGATTGAATCACAAACAAATATATAGAGTGGGAGAATGAGATAAGAAGAAAGGGGAAACACAGTAAAGCTACAGTAGCATAGAGTTTAGGAGCTCCTTAGAGAGTAGTTTAAAGACGCAAAGAAAGTGCATCAAGCAGGATGTGGGCATGTTAGAAGCCTGATTAAATAAATATGAAGAACAAAAGAGTATTGGTAGGTTGTAAAAAGTAGGTTGTATGTATTTTAACCTTGTATTTCTTTTGTTTACTATTCTTTTCTATTCTTTGTATAATATTTTCAATTGATGGGATTAGCCCAATGGTGTTTGTATCTCAGGAGGCTTTTTAATATTTTTATTACGTATGTTAAAAGGATTATAGTGGTATTGTTAAAGCAAATTTGATATTACTTCAATATCCAATTGTAGTAGTTTAATCTGACTACAAAGCTGTTGTTTGTCCTGATTAGCATTATTCAGACATCTATTTTTAGATTGAACAAGCATAAATTGAAATAAATGTTTTAACTGCATTTGTAAGCCTCATTCAAACTGCTGTCTTGTGAAAGCAAATGCTGGAAATACAATTTCTTTGGGCTTTGGCTAAGATGAATTATAGCATTTCATAACTGTGTTGCAATTCTAATAGTAAAATATATCTTTTCCTAAAATGCAAGAGCACATGAGAGCAGTCCACAGTACTAAATCTTTGACATACAGGGTGAAACAGTGTTAATTTTAAAGGTCTGCATACTTTACTGTTTACGCATAAGCAGCTAGCTTGGCCTAGACAGTTATAACTCAAGCCAAAATCCATGGAAACTGGTTCATAGCGAAGCATACTGTTTTCATATGCTGCCCACACTAGCCAATAACCATTTATTTGCTTGCTTTCAGCTGCATTAAAACTTCCTTTGTTTTCTTCCCTTTGGGGGGGGGGGGGGGCAGGGGGGGGAGAAGATCAAAGTGAGTCCATTCTTAAATTTATTTTTTTATAATGGTGTTTAGATTACAGTAGATTGCTCAAGCAGAATTGTGCTTATTTTTGAAAGTTTCTTTTTGTTTCTGAAGTTTGCATTTTGTGGAACAAGCATTGTCTGAGAGGGGGGAGTGAGAAAGATCTATGTAATTTGAGCATTAATATAAGCTACTATAATTGGTAATTGTAGGTGACAATATTCTTCCATTTACCTATTGAAGAACTAGATTATGGCAATTATATGAATTTTTACATATAAAATATGTTTTATAACCTGATCCTTGAGTTATATATTTTTATATTATTCTGATGCACATTCAAAGTAAGTATCATGCTGCAGTAAATTATGTGTTAGAAGCAGATTTAAAATGCTCTTTAAAAACCATAGTAAAAGGACTCTGGGTCTTTTGAGAAGTCCTCATGCTCTTTAGAAAAAATACAGAAACAAATTTTCCTTCAAATGTATGTTCATTATTATTGAGCACTTGCAATATTAGGTGTGATCTACATCACTATTTTTCACATCTTTATGATCTGTGGCTTTCAATTCTCAAAATCCTCTAACCTGTCCACTCACTGGGAAATTAAGTTGTATTCCACATACTTTGAAGTTGATGATCTACATTATGCTTCCAGCTTCTACTCATTTACATTATTACTTTCCCAAACTGGAACTAAACCTTAACAACTAAAGGAAGGAGATGCAGCTAGTTTTTGACATGGCCATTATTGGGACCATACTTTTGGTCACTGAATGATGCAGTTATTAAGTGAATCATCACCACAGGCATTAAGCAAATCACCATTTACAACTCAATTGCCTCCATCAATTTTGCTTGTTGGAAGCAGTATGGAAAGGCCACAAATCACAAGCATGTGACCACAAGACATTGCATCCATTTTAAGTGTGAGTCAGCTGTAACATCCAAATTGCAATCAAGTGACTGCAGGGGTGGTGCAATTGTTGTAACTTTGAGGACCGGTCATAAGTCACTTTTTGCACTATTGTAAATTCCAATTGTTATTGAATGATTGTTAGTTGAGAGCTACCTGTATCTTCACCTCCAAAGTCTGCTAGCCCTCTTTGTAGTATATTTCTGGGGGTAGATCTGTTGCCAACTGATGTGTGATATTGCCTCGTTTCCTTCCTTCCTATCAAGTAGTATGGCATACTAGGCTAGTTCAGTACCAGGCAGGCAAAAAGACTCTTTTCTAATCCATTATATTTATTAAAGAATCTAGGAAAGAGGAGTCAGAGATGATTAGTAACATGAAAGACAGAGTTTACTGAGTTGATTACTGTGCACCCACAAGGCAGATTTCCAGTGAAGTAGATTGGGGGGGGGGGGCAGGCGGGGGTTTGCATTGGAGTGTGAAGTAATATTGTAGACTAAGCATAGAAAAAATACCGTATTTTTCGGAGTATAAGACGCAGTGGAGTATAAGACACACCCAGGTTTTGAAGAGGCAATTTTTTTAAAAAAGTAGGTAGGTAAGTAGAGGGATAGAGAGGGAGAGAAAGAGAGAGAAATACAGTAGGTAGGTAGGGAGAGAGAGTGTGTAGATAGGTATATAGGTAGATAGAGGGGGGAGATAGAGAAATACAGTAGGTAGGTAGGGAGACAGAGTGTAGATAGGTAGGTAGGTAGGTAGAGGGATAGAGAGAGAGAAATAGAGAGAGAGAAATACAGTAGATAGGGAGGGAGGGAGAGTAGGTAGGTATATAGAGGGGGGAGAGAAATACAGTAGATAGGTAGGAAGACAGTGTAGATAGGTAGGTAGAGGGATAGAGAGAGAGAGAAATACAGTAGATATGTAGGGAATGAGAGAGGGGGTAGGTAGGTAGGTAAATGTTTCCAGGTGTATTTACCCATGTGCTGGAGAAGGAAATCACTGACCACCTTTGGAACAAATCTTTGTTTCTGCAGGCATAGCACTTGACCAACATAATTCTCATCAATTATTCTAAACAGCTTTCCAAAAGGGGGGGGAACCCCTTTTTGCACTTTGCAAACCTCCCCCAAACAGCCCATTTTTCGGGAAAATGGGCCCGTTTTTTTTCAAATAAAAAGCATGAATGACCTTTTTTTTTTAATTGAAAAAGTTTTATTCAGACAGGTTTTCCCCATTTTTACACACACACACCCCACATATAATATAAATCACATACAAATAGTATACCCCTCCCCTCCCCCATCTTAGGATAAATTTCTCATTCAGATATTATTGCATGAATGACCTTGGGGGGGTTTGCAGAGTGCTCCTGGGGGGTGGGGGGGTCAAAAATATATCCTCTGAGAATTGATATTTCAAACATATTTATCCTTCTTCCACATTGTTACTGTACAGAATTATTCAACTGTTTCTGGTAGGCTTCCTCCTCCCCCTTAATAAAATGTCTTGCTAAAAGAACAGGTTAGGGACAGATCTTCATAGAGAATATCCATGTAGTTGGTAATAATTGATATCAACTTGATGGCACATAATCAAAATCAATAAAATGTTTTGTAGTTGAATGGATGCTTTTAACAGTGGCTGGCCCATATTGCACCTCATGATAGATCAGGATGTATGTTTTAAGGGAACTTGGTTTCAAAATTTTAATTTGCAAATTTTCTTGTAACTTATGATTTATTTCCTTAATTAAAGGACACTTGTGATAACTATAAATATAAACACAAGTATATACTGGCTTGGAACATTGAGTGTGAAGGGAGCTAAACAGTTAATTTGGTTAAATAAAGTATTAGGCTATTCTAGTAATGTTTCATCCTGTTTTTATGTATTTAACATGGATTGTGTAATTTCTATAATGCTGCATGCTTTATTTTCAAATAGTTATAAGCTATTGTGACTACCAAATACAACATTACAGATAGAGTATTACTCTATAAATCTTATTTACTTATTACAGAAAATAAATTCTGTTTACTTAATCGAGAATGTTTAAGTATTTCTGTTAAGGAGTTTGTAATTCTAAATTTGCAAATGTGCACTGCTTTTTTATCTAAATATTATTGTGCCTTGCCAGACGTTTTTTATTTAGCTAGATAGCTATAGCCTGTATTTTCCATCCATTTAAATTAAAAATAAAAATAGAAAAAGTGTGAGTTGATTATTAACTGTAAGAGTAAAAATAAAAGGGTTGATTTGAGAGAAAATAATTTTAGCCTGTTGCCAATCTTTATTAAAACGCGGTGCTTTGTAGGGTATATTGCTGAGAAGTAGAAGAAAACGAAAGGTACTAATTGCACTTTGCACAAAGGAACGAAAGAAAAGTAAACCGCGTCCTCTTTAAGATTATAATTTTCCTACCCTCTTCCTGATTGACAGTGTACGCTGGTCACATGATTCGTCTCTATTTGAAGGTCACAAAAAGCAGCTTCTTTACGGGGGGGGGGGGGAATGTGCGCGCAATTGCGCGCCTCTGTGCGCGCGCGGGAGGACGCGCGCGGTCGCGATTGTGAGCGAGTTCAACCCAAAATGGCCGACGGAGCTTGTGGTGGCTTTTGAACGTTTCAATTTGAGAAAATAGAAATATAACAGAATCTTTTCCAGATCTCGTCACTTCCATTTTTACCCTTGAATGCCTCAACTTGCTGGATTTAAGCACTGTTGCACTTTATGAGGTCAGTAGTTTAGATTGGATTTTTGTGCAGATTAGCGTGACGGCTTGATTTGATTTTGCAGCACGATGTTTGTCTCGCGCAAGTGGTTTGATCTTGTTCAAATGCAGTTGCCAGATTTTGGAGAAGATCGCTAAAAGGTATACGTGGCAAATTTGGAAAAGCTTTTAAAAGCCTTTTGAGTATAATTAGCAGAATGTGTTTGGCTATATTAGATCTTTCTAAAGAATCTCATCTGAGACTTACCTTTTTCTTTACCTGCAAACATTCGTGCCTTTTGAAGCTTTTAACTCTGGTGCAAAAATTAGCATAAATTAAATGTGCTTATATTCTTTCTTGCTGTTATGATTGGCCAGGGAAGGGGGAGGTGCATATTTTTATAATGCTTTATATTCACAGAAAATAAAATAATGCAGCATTGCAGCTTTTAAGAGGGTTTTGAAGTAATTAATGAAACAGCTTGTGGGTTTTTCTGGAAGAAGCTTATGTTTCAGAATCTATTAGGCAAAACGTACCTAAATATCGCTTGTTTCTGTGTGTCTCCTCATCCCAAAAACATTATTATTTTACTTGTCTTACGTTTT
Source organism: Rhabdophis nuchalis (assembly GCA_039707465.1). Lineage (NCBI taxonomy): Eukaryota > Metazoa > Chordata > Lepidosauria > Squamata > Natricidae > Rhabdophis > Rhabdophis nuchalis. Next base: position 90,957,713 of record CM077648.1, on the reverse strand, counting down.
GGATTGCAGTGGGAAGCAAATGCTTGTTCCCTATAAACGTGACAGAGTTCAGAGGAAACTGTCTTGTTACTGTAGTTGGTCTCTGCTAGGAAAGGTTACATTTAAAAGTACCAACGTGAAATACTAATGGAATTTAATCTATTTTAAGAAATTATTTTAGACAACGTTATTGAAAATGAAATTCATGTGAGAAAAATGAGGCTTTCCCCCACCGAACAGGTGTTTTTCTTTAAAAATGAAGCCTTGTGTCTATATCTCTTATCAAAAGGATCAGAATAGTAAGCACTATAAAATTTACTTTCTTTGGCATTGAGAGTGATATAATGTATCTCTGTGAGTAGAATTGAATAGAGCAATGTAAATGTTGATTGTCATACATTTCTCCCATTTTTCTGAAGGGCCTTGTATTAAATTTGTATTGTGAATATTGTAAGATATAGGTGGGGCTAATTATAATGATTCCACTGCAATTAATTATCAGATTTTGCTTGAAATCTTACATTTTATACTACTTCATGCAACGATATTAAATATCTATTTCTTATGTCACAAAACAAGAATCTTATTAAATTTTGAGCTTATTCCATAATTGCTTAGGTTGTATTGTCTTGAGAAAATAAAATCTGGTTTTGAGTCTATTAAGTTGAGAAGTGCTCTACATTATATTAAAAATAGATTTATTCTTTGAGGTTGATATATTCTAATGTTCTGACATGCACATATATGAGCGATTTACTCAAGACAAATAACCTTGGTTTGGTTTTGAGGGTTACCATATTAAGTATGAAATTGCAGTTTGTGTGCTGCTAGTACATGCTAGTACAATTCTTTATCATTAACTCTAGTGATGAAAATGGAATAAACCATTTGAAAAACAATGTGTGGAAGCTGAACAAAGATAGAGTACTGTTTGAGCTAAACAATTTAATTGTGTCATTTATTTGGGAGAGATGCAAAAAACCTGATCTGAGCAGTTAAGAATTTAAAAATGATGCTTTTATATAATGATAACTTTGAAAAACCATTTTGGTAACCATGCATTTTGGTTATTTTAATATGTAAAATGTCTTAATGCTAAGTGGATTCTTTATACATTTTATGTATAATCCAGAATAATTGGCAAAGCAGCTGACATTGCTGCAGAATGGTGTCAAAATACCTGGGACAGTTTGTCTGCGATTGAAAACTACGGCTTCAATACTGTGAATATCTAGATGCTCAATAAGTATTTTCCAAATTGAAATATATATTTCTTTTAAATAGAGTAGGTCAACAGTCATAAGACAGAAACAAATATGCATAATATTTCATTATAATTAAATAAAAAATATTCCTAATGAGTGTGTTGTAAAAAATGCATAGAATAAAAAAAGATTGGTGTCTGTTCTAGTGTCTTGATTATCAGTCATTCAGGGTCCTCAGAGCTTATAATAGAAAATAAAAGCAATAGTGCTACTGTAATAGTGCTCTACCATAATTAGTTTTCTGGGGCATAGTATCTTTGAACATTGAGGTTCCATTTGTTCAATAAATTAAAGCAAAGTGTTACTTCCAAGATTCTAGCATTTATGGAGACTTGATACCAGAAGTGGATTGCTGCCAGTTCGGCCCAGAAGTAGTGGTGGCGGGAGGCTCCACCCGGACGCTTCTGTGCATGTGCAGAAGCACGCCTGAACCAGTAGTAAAAAAAATGGCAACCGACCACTGCTTAATACCTGGGTTTAGTAGAATGCTTACAATGGATGTGTGATTTAGTATCAATTAATGATTGCATTTCATTTATGTTAATTATTGATAACCCTCCATTTCAAACATACAATTTTCTCTTTTATAATTCCCTGTTTTCAATATGGAAAAGTATCCTTGATGGTGGTAGATAGTAATTCTTTCTGAGCAAGATTTGCTGTAAATCAGCAAAATTATTTTAGAATAGTTGCAGACAAACTATCTAGATTCCCTTTTGTTTCATATTGTATTAAAATATTGTGGTTTGAATATATCATTTCTTCTTCATGCATAGAAAATTCAAATTCTAATACAACTAAGAACCTGTTCATATTTAAAGGGGAAAAGAATTTCTACAAAACCTAGAAACATTTCATTCTGGTATGTGAAAGAGCACATGAACAATATTTCATGTTAAGTAAGAATGCTAGTTATCTGAGTCAGTTTCAATCTGGGTAGAGGCCTGATTTTGAGATGAAAACGATTGATTCCAACCTGTATCAGGGAATGGACATGATATCCTAGTTCTTCAAATCATCTCAATGCCCTACAATAACCTACCAAATTGGCTTTGTCTGACAATTGAGCCACAAAAGATGAATGTGGCAAGCTTTCTTTTTATGTTATGATCTTTGGATTGGGGTATTGAAAAATCCACTTTGTCACTTGCATGGCTCATCATATATTTTTTATTTATTTATTTTATTATTCAATTTATATACCGCTCCTATCTCCATCAAGATGGACTCAGGGCGGTGTACAGGAAATTAAAAATCACACCAACAAATAACAATAAATACAATGATAATATTAAAATGAATTAAATTAGGTAACCTGTGCTAAAAATATTTCCCATTAATAAAATTATAAATCCAATTACTAATTGCTAAAATTATGTCGCATCTGAGCCCTAAGCTCTAAGCTAGACCGGCTTGGTGGAAGAAGTATGTCTTAAGTGAGCGGCGAAAGAGGGGAAGGTCCGTGATAGTACGGAGTTCAGGGGGTAGGTCATTCCAGAGGGCTGGACCTGCTACAGAGAAGGCCCTTCCCCTGGGCACCGCCAGTCGGCATTGATTGGTGGTTGGCACCCTGAGGAGGCCCTCCCCGTGGGAGCGGATCGGTCGTTGGGAGGTGTGTGGCAGGAGATGGTCCCGCAAGTAACTAGGCCCCGTGCCATGGAGCGATTTAAAGATGGTAACAAGCACCTTGAAGCTTACCCAGAAGGCCACCGGCAGCCAGTGCAGCTCGCGCAGGAGAGGTGTTACATTACATATAGATGATAAATCTTGCCGAAGAAGGGGTGTGTGGGTCAGATCAGAGATTTGCACTACAGTATCACTTGTAGATGGATTACAAACAGTCATGGATATTTTTCATATAGATTAAAATGATTGACTCTTGTAATGATGTGAACACATCAATGCAATTTTATTGGCAACAGCGTGGAATTAATTAATGTATCAAAATGGTATTTAATTTTACCTGGTTCATTTCATAGAAAGGAGATGGGACATTATAAGATATTATAAATGTGGTTTCATAATACAAACCATTAACTTCTTAATGTTGTATATCTTGGTAGTATGAGCATTATCAAAGTATTGCATGCATTTTGTTGACATTTAAAATTGTACATACTATACTTTTACATGGGGGGGGGGTTTCTATAGCAATAGGGAGATCACTATTAGTAGAGCTAATGTTTTTTGCAAATATTTTACCTTTATCCCAACAAGGCTTCTTCAACACAATGGTTCCAAAGTAGGCATTCATCATACACATAAAATCTATGCAGCGTTACTCAATCTCAGTGTTAAGATGTGTGAACTTCAACTTCCAGAATTCTCCAGCCAGCATACACGCTGGGGAATTCTGGGAATTGAAATTCACACAACGCTGCTGAGGTTGAGTATGTGGAATTTGAATTCTATGCAAATTGATTGATTTAATTAAAAGAATTTATAGGCCACCCAACTCACTTTAACTCCATGGTTGGTTGATGAATGGATATCTGGAGAAATAACAATTGATTCACAGGTGGGAATGGAGTTAGTGCTATTTTGATTGATTCTCTGCATTATGTATGATTTGAATCACGAGCTTGACTCAGTGTTAATGGTTTTTTTTTTAATTGAGTGCTTTGCTTCAAGGAATTATCTGACTCTTCTGCTTTTTCTTTATTTTCCCAGTCAATATATGATTTATTCTAAGGGAGTGATGGATGTTAGGTACTTCTGGTTTTGGTTCTATGTTGGACATCTGATCTTTGATTTTGTGGAATTCATCTTTTTTTACTACATTTTTTTCTCTAAATCGTTAAGTGAACATATGACTAAGAGAAAGGCACCTTGAATGTCACTGGCTATCAAATTCTTTTGGATACAGTTCTCTTGTATGACTCTGCCAGTGTTTGTTTCACTCCAGCCAATGTAGTCAGGCATACAAAATTTGATTATAAATGCACACTTCAGAATTGAGTTTTGATGGTCTCTAAACAAGGTAGCTGCTAAACAAGAAGTAGAAATGATTCTTTGTAGACTTTCAAGGAAGCAAGGACTATAGTGAGTCTAGTGGCTGCAGTGATTTTTCAATTTTTAATTTTGTTTCCTGGTCATTTAAAATTTTCCATGATTATTTATATTACTGAATGTCAGTAGTCTGAAGATGAAAAAATATTAATATTAAAGCGCATGGTCAGCAAACCAGTAGGAATGCCGGTAAGAACCCACCACTGATTCATATAAGATGCAGAGAACATCATAATACAGTAAACTTTATTGGAGAATCAACATCTCTTATGTCCACTTAGATTCATTCGCAATTTTAATAATTGATTTTGTTATCCCTGTGCAAATCCTTTTGCCACTAATTAAATATATTAACTTGTTTCTTAGGCGCAAATTTTTATATGAGGTTCAGCCCGGAAATATGCCAGTTTTAAGATTAAGGTAGTCAATAATCAATGAAAAACTTTGGTTCATATTTCAAGCCTTCTCAGTTCTACCACTTATGCACTGGACTTCTACCTGACTTGGCTAATAAAAAGAGTAGTGCTCAGCACTACCTATAAAGTTCCATATAACATAGGGCCTGGATGTATAAGCAGCTAGCTTTCCCCAATATTTTCTGCTTGTCTTATTCAGACAACTAGGGAATACTTACTGAAGACCAGATACTATGAAATTTGAACTGAAATCTTAGCCTTCAACTTTCCTGAGATATATACATCTTCTTAGAAAAGTCTATCAGACTAGAAATTCTGCCTTTAATTGTTACTCATTTGATGTGCAGCTGGTACATTGGAGTTTTTCCCCTTTATTTTAAACATACTGAAAAATACTTTTGTTCTTTTTAGCATTCTTCTGCTTTTCAAACTAAGCACATTCCGAGATTTCATTTTCTCTGTAAATGTGTGCTATCTGTATTCATTTTAGTGGCCTCTGCCTCTGGTCTCCCATATACCATATCAGTGATGGCTAACCTTTTTGCCATCGCGTGCCAAAAGCAGGAGGAGGGCATGGGGGTTTTGCATGGGCATGACCTCCCCGCGCATGCACATGCAACCCCCCCATACATGCGCATGTGACCCCCGTTTTTTGCCCACAATGGACCCGTTTTTTGCCCTCACCAGGCTCCAGAGGCTTTCTAGAAGACTGGAGAGGGTGAAAATGGCCTCCCCTGCCCCACCGGAGGTTTTAGGAGGCTTTCTTGAAGTCTCCAAAGGGTGAAAAATGGTCAAAAATGAAGGCCTAAGTCAGTTGACCAACGCACACATGCACGCTGGAGCTGACAGGGCATCGCCTCACGTGCCCTTACAAATAGCTCCGCGTGCCATAGGTTTGCCATCACAATACTATATATACCTTTTGGGGTTTTCATTTAAAATTTCTGTGCAGTAACATTTTATGTTTCCTTGTATTATTTTTGCTTTGTTCAAATTGATTTTACTTCTGACTTTTGTGATGCTTTGTATGCTGATCCATTTTAAGTTCATATCCTTATAACTGTATACTTGGGTATACTGACAGAAAAGAATATTTGTAGCTCAGGAATGAACTGTGCTCTCTGAGTCTGGTTGTTTTCTTGCAGACGTTTCATTACCAAACTAGGTAATACCATCATTGTTAGTAGGCAGTGTTGTTTGCTCTCATTATATATTGAAATGGCTTCCCTGTGGGAGTGGTTTTAGTTGTTCCTTGATTAGGCCATTGTTTATTATTAACTTGTTTGGCAGTTCTTTGATTGGACTATTGCTTGCTCCTTGATTATTTGTCTAAATCTTGGTATTAATAATCTGCTCATCTGGATGCTGATTGCCAGTGAAGATAACTTTTTGATTAAGTTGTATTGCTATCCATTTTGTTAGAAAATTTTGTATAGCTGATGTGCTTCCTTTTTCTAATGCTTAATGCTAATCCTATGGCGTGTTTGTGCTTGTCTAAATAGTCTGTAGAGCTTCTCAGTCATCCAGGTCATGGTTTATTTATTTTATTTATTTATTTATTTATTTGGGTTGTCCCAAAGGTGCTTTTTCAGGAGGCAACTGGATGTTTTTCCTTTTGAAGACATTTCCTTTCTCATTCAAGAAGCTTCTTCAGCTCTGACTGGATAGTGGGGAATGTAAGGATTTATATTCCTTGCAGACAGCTTGTAATTAGCATCCTTTTAGAGGGTCCTTGAAGCACTTAGAGGTTTATCTGTGTCCTCAGGGTCACCTGAGTGGTGCTCCTGGTTCCTGTAGTCTGCAGTTTTTCCTCTGGAAATCCATTTCTACTTCCATACCATTCAAAGGGTGTTCATCCCAAATTGTATAGCTAAAAGTCTGTATAGTTTTCAGTTTCCCTAATAGTATACTTACACAGCTTCTCTTGTGGGAAGTTGGGTTGTTACTTTGATGGAGCACCTGGTTGATGTGGGTGGTTTTCTGGTAGATTTTGTTTTTAATTTGACATCCCTACCTCTGCTGATAAGGATATCCAGGAAGAGTAGCATGTTAATGTCTTCCTTCCCCATAGTGAATTTTATTCCTTTGAAGATGTTGATGGTTCTCTAGTTGGTCCTTTATTATGACAAAAAGCAACTTCATCAAAAAGTGTCTGATCAACCATTCAACCCTACCATATCTATATAGCACAATCAACACAAGCTGTGAAAAGGATAACACGGCCATAACATCAAAAGTATCTCAGAAATCACAAACAGATTATTACAATTATATGTCGTAACTATAACAAAAAAACCAACTAAAATTCTACAAAACATTCTAAGTAAATCAAAAGACCTAGCAGCTCCAGTATCTGTCAAGTCAATCCACCATCTACTCACTTAAAAAAAGTTAACAGGTAACTTCAAGTACAGAACTAGTCTTCCAAGCCCTGTTATTGTATTTAACATTCAGAATGTCCACAAACAACTTTTAATCTCACATGAATTTAAACTAATCCATTGTCTCTAATCAGTGCAGCTAATTAAGCCATCTTTGCCACTTCATTCAGTGTTAACATCCATTCTCAGGTGTACTGCTAGGAGTGTCCATGCAAGGGTTAACATCAGCTCCGCTGCCCTCGACTGAATTGAATTTGATTAACCACGCCTTCCTTCCCATCATCCTTCAGTTCTTTCAATTCAGTCCAAGCCCTAAGATGGATTTTAGGCAGCTTAGCTAGATATTAATTCCTTTTAATTATTTACTGTCTGTTTTTTATTATTTCATTCCTTCCCTTGTATGGTTTTAGTTACTTGAGTTAGGATTTATTGTTTTTTCTTCGTCCGCCGGCGGCCAGGAGGTATTACCTTGCCCAGGGGGGGCCAGACGCTCCCAGGAGCGGCGCGCCTCTCTAGCTTCCGCGAGGGGGAAAGTGAAGTGGACTTGAGATCGTCGCCTTTCCCCCTCTTCTTCTTCACCGGCGGGCCTGTCCTTTACTGGTGGTCCGCCGGCTGCAGAATCGTCCTCGGCGCCTCGGAACGGTAGGATCGGCTCGCTACGTTCGCGCCGCGTGGAGCGCACTGGGCGCCGCCATTTTGGGTCGCTCCGGCCAGCCTATCGGAGAGCGGGATTTTCCCGCCGGCGCCAGGAGAGCCGCGCTTTCTGCCGCATTCCCTCGCAGGTAGCGGCGAAGATCGGAGGCTTGCACAGCGGCTCTTCAGGGCAAGTGGGGCCTAGCATTTAGTCCCTCCGGCGAATAGCTTGGTGGCTCAATTCAAGACCTCCTCTGGCTCTTCCCTTCCAGCGCTGTTGGTGGTTGGCAAGTGACTCGTCTCTCCTCTCCCGCGACTTCCCCCAGCTCCAGTCTCATGGCCTCCATGGCTGACGACGCCATTACTGAGCTCCCCGATCAGGGGGTTTCATCTTGGGAGGATAGGCCCCTGGTCAGGAAAGCGGGGAGGGCAGCTCGGGAGGCTATTAGGGACATCAGTAGGGGGCCCTATGCTAGGAGAGATGACCTGACGCAGGACAGGGCAGAGGCCAGACGCCAGAAAGCCCTAGAACGCCAATTTGTTAAAGCGCAAAGGCACGTAGTCGCTGTGGTCCAGGTCCATCGGTCCCAGTCCCCGGTGCTGGAGGATAGGGGGCGCTCTACCTAGCCTCAGGCCTCTTCTTGTGCCAGGGCAGCACGGGAAATTTCTCTAGACAGATCCTCCTTGGCCTCCAGGTCTGTCTCCCCTTCCATTGGGGGGGGGGGCACAGATCTCTTTGAATCTGAAATGGAGGAGGACCAGAGGTCCTCAGTTTCTGTCCCACCTGTTCTTCCCGAGGTTCCCCCAGCAACATCCTTGGGGTCAGGGGGGAGGCCGGTGGAAGACCAGGGACCGTCTCTCGGCTGAGATGAGACAGATCATCAACTCGGCCATCTCCCAGGGCATCGCCCAGGGTCTGAAGGAGCGTGACTCGCTGCCAGCTCAAAGCCAGGGGTCTAGGCCCCATCGCACCAGATCTTCCTCTCCTCGCCCCTCAGTGGTTAGTTCAGAGTCGGTTTCGGAGGTCGATGACCTAGCGGAACCTGAGTTATCGGACAATGAAGGCATGGCACCGGACAAACCTGCTTTCTCGGGCCTATTCCAGCCTTCGTATTTTAAATCCATCCTTTACAAGGCTAAGGCCATCACTCACATGAATGTGGCCTCTTCTACTTCTCAGCAAGTGTCTGATCCCCCCCCCTGTCTCGGATCCCGGGGATCCTAGTGGGGGGCTTTTCGATGTATCAGAGCAGCCCCAGGATGTAATTCCCACACCCAAGTTGTTTCAGAACGTGATCCAACGCCAATGGATGCAGCCGGCCACCTGGAATACCCCTGGGGCTAATGATAAGAAACTGTATGCGGTTGTCCCAGACATGGAGGAGTTGCTGAAGCTCCCGGAGGTTGACCCGCCTGTTGCGGCCTTGACCTCTAATTCCATCCTGCCGCCTGACCTGCTGGACGGCCTTAAAGCCGAGGACAAGCATGCGGAACGGTCTTGCCACAAGGCCCATCAAGCCGTGGCTTGGGCCATTAGGGCCTCAACTTCGGCTTCCTTTTTCAGCAGGGCATCCATTGCCTGGCTTCGCCAGCTCCTTAAGAAGGTTCCCCAGGGGGACGTCCGACTCCGTCAGGACATTAATAAAATCATGCTGGCGGCGGAATACACCGTGGACGCCTCTCTGAACACGGCGAAGTTTGCCTCTAGGGCCATGGCGGCTAATGTTACATCGCGCCGCCTATTGTGGCTTCGACATTGGAATGCTGACATGCGTTCCAAATGGAAGCTGGCTTCGGCTCCCTTCAAGGGAACCAAATTGTTTGGGGAGGCCCTAGATTCAGTGTTAGTTGAGAATAAGGACAAGAAGAAAGTCATGCCGTCTGTGTCCCGCAAAACGGACCGTAGGCCCTTCTTCCGTCGTCAGAATCCCAGGCCAGCTGAGGCACCTTCCACCTCCGCTCCTGCCCCGCCTTCTTACTAGAGGAGCTACAATCGGGGCAATGATCATCCTCAGGCCATACAATCCTTTAGAGACAGGAACCGGTATCAGCCCTATGCTAAGCGTTCCTTTCGAGGGGATCACTCCAATCGACCCTTTCATCGCAACAAGTGACCATCACATGTCCGCCCCCATAGGGAGCCGACTCCAACTGTTTGCAGATCGCTGGGAGGCGACCACGTCAGATGCGTGGGTTTTGCAAACGGTTCGACTCGACCTCACCTTAGAGTTCGTTTCGCCCCCTCCCCGTCATTTTATCCGGTGTCCCATCCCCAGGTGCCCCTCCAAACGGGGACTCATGGAGGCGGAGATCAGCCACCTCCTCGACATCAGGGCAATAGAGTTAGTTCCCAAGGGTCAGGAGGGGACGGGGTTCTACTCCATCTTGTTCCTCGTTCCCAAAAGCACGGGAGGGGTCAGAGCCATCTTGAACTTAAAGGCCTTAAACTACCACGTGGCCTACAAGAAATTCAAGATACAGTCCCTGCAGTCCATCCCTGGCTGCCTTCGGCCCGGGGACCTGATGTCGTCCATCGACCTGAAGGAGGCTTATCTTCATGTTCCGATACGCCTCGCCCTCCGTCGCTTCCTGCGTTTCACCTATGCAGACCGCCACTACCAGTATCGCGCACTGCCCTTCGGCCTGTCATCCGCCCCGAGGGTCTTCACCAAGTTGCTGGTGGCAGTGGCAGCCGACCTCAGGAGGCGGCCAATCAGGCTGCAATGCTACCTCGACGACATCGTGCTCCAGTCCTCGTCGCAATGGCAAGCCCTGCAGGATCTTCAGTTTACTCTGGACTCTCTCCACTACCACGGCTTCACGGTCAACACCGACAAGAGCCATCTCTCTCCTGCACTTCGAGTATTGCACCTGGGGGCGGTGATAGACACCTCATCCTGTCTCGTCTCCCTCTCCCCGGAACGGGTGACCAGCCTTCGGACTCTAGCCCGCCAGGTGTTAGCCTCCGCGACGGTTCCAGTCGTTCTGTTGTCGCAGTTACTGGGGAAAATGATATCATGTCTTGCCATCGTTCCCTGGGCACGGCTGCATGCGAGGGAGTTGCAATGGCTCCTCCTCCCCATTCAGAGGGCCAACGCAAGCAACTCCACAGCCAGAATTCGGGTGCCCGCGAGAGTACGGAGGTCCCTACGTTGGTGGTTGACTCCGTCCCTGGGGAAAGGCTCCCTGTTCCGGGAGCCCGACCGTCTGATCCTCACTACCGACGCAAGCCTATTCGGCTGGGGCGCACATCTCAACGACTCCATGGTGCAGGGCAGATGGTCTCCCAGAGAGCTGCAGCACAACATCAACTGGCTGGAATTACGCGCTGTCCGCCTCGCCTTGCGCCGCCTCCGGCCGGAGGTCCAGCATCGTCACGTGTTGGTCCGGACGGACAATGTGGCAGCAAAGGCGCACATCAACAATCAAGGCGGCACCAGATCCTCGGCACTGATGACGGAAGCCGAGGCGTTGGGCAGATGGGCCGAACGTCACCTAGGCTCCATCCGCGCAGAGCACATCTCGGGTGTGGACAATACCAGAGCGGATTGGCTGAGCAGAGCCACCCTCGATCCATCAGAATGGAAACTTCACCCGAACGTCTTCCAACTGATCTGCCTCAGGTTCGGAGTTCCCCTGGTCGACATGTTTGCTTCACCGCAGAACGCCCAGCTTCCCCGCTACTTCACCCGCTACCGGTCTCCCCTAGCGGAGGGGATGGACACCCTCAACTCCCCTTGGCCCAAGGGGCTGCTCTATCTGTTCTCGCCAACTCCCCTGCTACCACGGGTCATCAGGAAGGTCCTTGTGTAGCGGGCCGACATTATTCTCGTTGCGCCTTATTGGCCACGTCGGACCTGGTTCGCGGACCTGTACTGCCTCTCCATCGACCCACCGTGGAGGATCCCAGCGGGACTAATCTCCCTCAGCCAGGGGGCTGTCTGCCATCCGGAGCCCCAGTGGCTCAATCTGACCGCCTGGCGCTTGAGAGGGAGCTCCTGAGCTAGGCACGTTTCTCCAACCGGGTCACCAAAACCATCCAGGCCGCAAGACGCCCTTCTACCACCAGGATCTATGGGGCCACCTGGTTGGCTTTTTCGGCTTGGTGCACCCGCAAGAGCATTACGCCCCTCTCAGCCTCCCTTCCTCACATTCTGGACTTCCTACAAGAGGGGATGGACAAGGGGCTCGCTCCGGCCACCCTTCGTCGTCAGGTGGCTGCCCTGTCTACGGTTCTTTCGGCAGGTGACTTCCTACCTCTCAGCCGACATCCCAGTGTGCGAGCATTCCTGAAGGGGGTCTCGAATCTCTGCCCCCCCCCCCACCATTCATCGTTACCCATCATGGGATCTGGCCACGGTCCTACGCGCTCTCTCTGAACCGCCTTTCGAGCCCTTGCGCTCGTCCTCTATTCGGCACCTGTCATTCAAAGCCGCCTTCCTCGTCGCTATCACATCTGCTCGCAGGGTATCGGAGCTGGCGGCACTATCGATACGCAAGGACCTGTGCCATTTTCACAGTGATAGAGTGGTTCTCAGACTCGACCCATTGTTCCTGCCAAAGATCAATTCCCTTTTTCATCGCACACAGGAAATTGTCCTACCAAACTTCTGTCCTCGTCCCGTTCACCCTAGGGAACGGCGTTGGCACTCATTAGATGTTCGTCGGGTACTGAAGCATTACCTTACACGTACGTCCTCCTTCCGGCGTTCAGAATCATTGTTCCTTTCATTTCAGCCGGCTTCAATGGGTCGGGGAGTGTCGTCTTCCACCATTGCAAGGTGGATCAAGGCCTGCATCTCACTTGCTTACGAACATCAGGGTCGACCGAAGCCTTCGGGCCTCACGGCGCACTCCACCAGAAGCGCCTCCACCACGGCGGCCTGGGCCTCCCAGGCGCCCATAGAGGAGATTTGCAGAGCGGCCACTTGGACGACACCCTCCTCGTTTGTTCGGCACTACAAACTTGATAAATACGCTTCTGCGGACGCTGCTTTTGGCCGTCGAGTTTTGCAGAACGTTGTTTCCCATGACTCTCAATGATCCTGGGGTTGCCCGCCCTAGAGACATTTTTGCTTGGGCATGTCCCTTGCGTGGACACTCGTAGCAGTACACCTGAGAATGACCATTGTCTTACCTGAAGGGTCATTCTAGGTGTACTGCGTAGAGTGTCCATTCCCATCCCTTGTTAACTGTTTTTGTTTCCTCCATTGAGGTCTTGTTGGATGTTTACTGACTGTTTCTCCTACGGCCGTACTTCATTGAAAGAACTGAAGGATGATGGGAAGGAAGGCGTGGTTAATCAAATTCAATTCAGTCGAGGGCAGCGAAGCTGATGTTAACCCTTGCATGGACACTCTACGCAGTACACCTAGAACGACCCTTCAGGTAAGACAATGGTCATTCTTCAACAGTTGGCATTCTTTTTTCTTTCCAATACTTGGCATAAACAATCCTTGCAGTAATCTACTGTATAACGAAATAAGATCCCAACCTATTTTTATCGATTTGTCTATAATACCTAGGAGAAAGGATTCAGGTTTCAGGTTTCATTAGTATTTGTATTTTTAGTATTTTTTGCATTATCATTATGTTTGTCCAGTATGATTATTCCATATGATATGAGTCAAATACCATTGATACATCATTTTATTTAAAAAAATCTTTCAAATTGTAATTCAAAAAAGTGTTAAACTATTAGTCCATGTATTCTTCCATGGATATAACAATATCTTTTAACCAAACTTTAAACACTCCAGAGTTTCTTTGGTCAGCGGTAGATGTTTTTGCATTTTAAATTGATCATCTTTAATAGCATAAAAAACTGAAAAACTTGTTTTGTCTTTGTGGACATTTGATGGTTACCTTTTATCATGAATCAACACTCTTTCTATGGAATTGCTAGCCTTATGCCTGGTGGCTTTCTTTTATAAATGTGCAGAAATTTGTAAAGAGAGTACCTAAACTATATATAGGGAAATGTTGTCAAATTCAAGCTCATTTATATAATCTTTAGTTTAACAAAACAGAGGAGGATTACTATGGCATTTTCTTTTAACAGCCATCCCTTTCTCCTCTATCTCACAGACAAAATGGTGAGACGTCTTATCTAAAGTAACTTCCTTTACTATTTTAAATCTTCTGCCATGCACAGATTTCAGAATAGCTAGTTAATTGGTAGAAACATATGGAAAATTTGTTGCCTGCAATCTAGTGACTGGAATTGCCCAGGTGTTAATTGTCTTGATATTTCTTCCACTGAATTTGGACTTTAAGATCTTTGCTCTCTTATATTTACTTCTGACCCTTTTCTGGACTTCATTGTGCTTGTTGTTGTTAGTTTGAAGGATGCCCAAGTATTTATAGTTACCATCTTCATCCAGACTTTTGATATTATTTCTATAGGGTATCTTGATTCCTTCAGTTTTTACTATTTTTCCTGGTTTGATGATGAGCATGGCACATTTGTCCTGTCTGAACATCATTGTAATATCTTTTGTATAGATGTATATATGGACAGTGTTGAGCAGCGATTCTATTTCAGATGTTATTTTTCCTACCACTTCAAATCATCCAAGTAAGAGATGGAATATCCTGGCAAATGTTTTTGATGTTTGATAGCCATGGACTACCGTATTTTTTGGAGTATAAGACGCACCGGAGTATAAGACGCACCAAGGTTTTGAAGAGGCGAATTACCAAAAAAAAGTAGGTAGGTAGATAGAGGGATAGAGAGGGAGAGAAAGAAAGACAAATACAGTAGGTAGGTAGAGAGAGTAAGTAGGTAGGTAGGTAGATAAAGGATAGAAAGAGAGAAATAGAGAGAGAGTGTATGTGTAGGTAGGTAAAGGGGGAGAGAAAGAGAGAGTGAGAGAAATACAGTAGTTATGTAGGGGGGGGAGTGTATAGATAGGTAGGTAGAGGGATAGAGAGAGAGAAAGAGAGAAATACAGTATGTAGATAAGGAGAGAGTGTATGTATAGTGGGTAGGTAGATAAAGGAATAGAGAGAGAGAGAAATAGAGAGAGATAAGAGAAATACAGTAGGTAGGGAGTGTATGTGTGTGTGTGTGTAGGTAGGTAGATAGAAGGAGAGAGAGACAGAGAAATATAGTAGGTAGGGAAGGAGAGAGTGGGTAGATAGGTAGAAGGATAGAGAGAGAGAAATAGAGAGACAAATACAGTAGGTAGAAAGGTAGAGAGAGAGTAGGTAGGTAGGTTGATGTTTCCAGGTGTATTTATCCATGTCCTGGAGAAGGAAATAGCTGACAAACCTTAGGACTTTATTTCTGCTGTCACAGAAACGGTTAAAGAGCCTCCAAAAGAGCTTTCTGTGTTTTTGCGCTCTGCAAACCTCCCCAAAACTGCTAGTTTCTCTGCGAAAACGGGGCCATTTTTCTTCAAATAAAAAGCATGACTAGCCTTAGGGGGGCTTGCAGAGTGCTCCTGGGTGGGGGTGGGGCATCAAAAACTAGCAAAAAAAACGGCCCATTTATCGTGAAAACGGGCCATTTTTGTGTCAAATAAATTGCATGCATAGCCCTATGGAGGCTTATAGAGTGCTGCTGGGGGCTGGGGGGGGGGGCAAAAAAACGGCCCGATTATGTCTAATTTCTGCCCTCCCCAGCCCCCAGGAGCTCTCTGGAAGCCTCCATAAGGCTACATACAGCCATTTTGGTGAAGGGCCAGAGTTTCGGGAGGCAAAAAATGCTGTATTCGATGTATAAGACGCACCCAGATTTTCAGCCTCTTTTTAGAGGAAGGTGCATCTTATACTCCGAAAAATACGGTAGTTAATCAGTGTAGGGGAATCAGTGCAATGACAAATAGTAGTGGTGATAGTGAGTCTCCTTGAAAGATTTCTGTTTTGATACTAACTTCTCCCAATCTATCCTCATTGACCAGCAACTGGGTCCATTGTATCATTGATCTTTACACAAAGCTTCTGATGTTTCTACTGACTCCTTTTTTTTTTTTTATCGTATTTGTATCCCGCGCCCATCTCCCACCAAGGGACCCGGGGCGGCTGTTAGTTCCTGTTAGTTCCAGGGATTTAATTATCCTTTCATGTGGCAGGGAGTTGAATGCCTTCTTGTAATCAATCCATGTTGCATTCAAATTAGTCTTTCTTCTCTTGCAGGTTTTTAGAAACATTTTCTCAGTTAGGACTTGATCTGTTGTTCTTCTACTGTTTGGGCTTTTTCCATTTAAGTGGAAAGAGCTTGTTTTCAACAAGATGAGTTTGGACTGCATCAGCTACTGCAGTTAGCAGTTTGAAAGTTATTGGTAAGCAGGTAATTGAGGTAATTGATCTGTAATTGCTTGTTGCTGCCCCTTTTTCTGGATCTTTCATTATCAGGTATATTTTGCCAAATGTTAGCTACTCTTCAGTTTCATTTCCTTGCACTATGTTTGTTAAAATGATTGGCAGTGAGTGGGCGTAGACCAGTCGGATATTTCAACCAAATAATATGCATTTCATCTTCACTTGGTGCTGACCAATTCTTGATCTTCCTTGTTTTTTTGTTCACCATTTCTGCTGCTAGTGCAAGTTCTTTCATTTCAGCTTCTTTTTTCTTCTTATCAACCTCCTTTAAACTAGTTGCATTCTTGTTGTATTTCTTTGGGTTATCTCATATCTGTGCCTTGAACTGCACTGTTTCTTCCTTGTTGGGTGTTGACTGATTCACTTCAGTCTCACCATTGATGGATTGGTAAAAAAACCTTTCTGGTTGGATTAAAACTGGAGATTCTGCCTATAATTCGTAATTCAAGCTTCAAATCTGCTGATGTTGGCTATAGCTGTTATTTGCTGTTTTATTATTTCCAGTGCTTGCTTGATATTCCTTGTTTCTGAGTGGTACTTCTTGATTTAAGTATTCTTTGATCTTGCTCTTCAGCTTCTTTTCTTTAATCTGTTCTATCTTGCTTGCATCTGATCTTATCTTACTGATCTTACTTTTGTTTTTCTTCCCTTTTTGCTTTTGCATCCCAGGTATTCAGTTGTGTTCAGGGTAGTTGGTTAGTTCTTGCAGTGAGCTTCTATTTGATATGGCAGTATTCACATCTTTTAATGCTTGTGCTAGCTGTTTCTTTGGAACAAGCTTCAATGTGGGCAATTTTATTCAGTTTTTGTGCTGTTCTAGATGCTCAGTTAAACTGTTTCAATTCTTTTACTTTAAATAAAGGGCTTTGTTCTTTCTGAGGCAGAGGAGAGGGTATCTAGTTTCAGAATGAAAACAGTTCAATAGCTGTACTGACTGCCAACTCCTCCTGGTTTGCCTCTACAGTCTGATTTACTTCTGGCAAGGCTTTGATTTCTTTGCCCTAGGTAGACTTTTGCAATTCTTCCAGTTCTGCATCTGTGAATACTTTATTTTGTATTATAAATTGGCATTGATCTGCTAGTCTCCTTTCTGTTATTTCTGATTCTAGATGTTGTTCTTTCCAGAACTGGTTCATTCATTTCAAATGTCCTCTTTTTATTGGACCTGATCTGTAATAACAGATCATTATTTCTTTGTTTTCAGTCTTTGTGTATTTGTGACAGATAATTTTTCTTCCAGTAGTTCTGTGGCTGCTGGTCCTGGTTGCTCAGCCAACAGTCCTGTGGCCCATTTTTCACCAGATATCCCAGAACCCCTAAGCACAGTCCTTGTTGACCTGAGAGACGACCGATCCAGTATGTTCTGTAAATTACATTTCACCATACTTTTTATAGGAGAGACACTCTGCCTGGCTCTTCTGAGACTATCCAGTATGGTTGAATCTCTGGTATAGCTCTCATCATCCTCAGGGCATCCATTACTATGTCAAGGCAGTGCCTCACCTTTGGGTGGAGGGTGGGGATTATGATGATAATAACTAAATGTATTTGCTACACATCTTACAATTTGATGCAACTCTGGTAATATCCTTGCTGAAATTTTCTCTCTCTCTCTGATGCTATAGTTAGGCTTCTCCATTTCAATAATATCAAATTCATTTCTATATATTCTATCTAGTGATTTTCATGTATGGAGACATGGCTTTAGTTGTTTGAAAACTGTTAGCTATGAGGAAATAATTGGAATGTCTTATTAATTTGATATACATCAATCTCCTGCTTTGTTTTTGTTTCCTAAATCATCCAACTACATTTTCCTCCTTTATGTTTCCAACGTTTGTTTTCTTTCTCCAGTCATATTTGGCTTAATAATCTGTCAATTTCCGATTGTGACCAACGTGGCGCAACTGTTCCTTCTCGATCTCTGCCATTTTGTCACAGTCTTTTTGCCACCTAGACAATCAATTCCACAAGGCTCTGAATCGCCTGGCTAATTGTAAGGATCGCAGCGAATTTCTGGAGCGCTCAGCAACCATTGCACCTGAAGAAGACATTGATCCGGGCGGCTTTTTCATCAATCACTCCAGGGGGTGACCCCAGTGAGCACTCTGGGCCCACTTGATTCCTGTCGCATGCAGAACCCAGCGCTTCTTCCCGGAATCACTTTCCAAAGACACTGTCTCACTCTGGGAATCCTGAAGGAGCTTTGGGCCACTGAATCTGAATTAATTCAGCCTATTACCCAGGTGGTGAGTTATACGACTCGAGAAGCCCTCTTTCAGTGACACGCAGCAGGCTTAATTCTAAAAATGGCAGAACGCCACATGGCAGCGAAGGGTCTCCTCTTCTGAGCAGAAATCATCAAGGGCAAATTCTAATAAAGTCAAAACCACCTCTAAGGGCTTTTCCAGACAAACTAAAGCTCAGAGCCTTTCACACACAAAAATCATCAGCTGCCTCTAATAGGGATTCTACCAAATACGAAAGGTCCCGGAAAAGCAATTTGCTAAGGCTCAAAAGGCCTCGCTGAGGGAAGCAAGCTCCAGGTCTTGCTCACCCACCGGCCGCCAGTTCCCTCCCTCCCCCTCTAGCAGAGCCTCCTCAGCCCCTGGGAAGCGTTCCGGCTGCCCCAAGGCCAAAGAGGCAGCCATAGCCTCCCCAGGCGGCATCCCGGCCACTCTGCTTCTTCCCAGGGGCTGAAGAGGCTCCGCGGGAGGGGGGGGGGAAGACAAACAGACAGAGGCACAGAGACAGAGGGAATCAGAAAGAGACTGACAGACACACAAAGAGACAGAGGGAGGGAGGGAATCAGAGAGAGACTGACAGACACACAGAGTACAGAGAGAGAAAGAGATGGTGAGGGAGGAGGGAGAGAGAGGCACAGAGAGAGAATGACAGGGAGGGATTGAATCGGAGACAGACGGGGAGGGAGGGAATCAGAGAGTGACAGAGGCAGAGGGAGGGAGGGAGAGAAAGATAGACAGAGACACAATGAGTGATTGAGTGAATGAGAGACAGACAGACACACACAGAGTGACAGATGAGCGAATGGAGGAGACAGACAGACAGAGAGAGAGAGAGAACAGAAAAAAGAGAAAGAAAGAAAAAGTGGGAGAAAGAAAGAAAGAAAGAAAGAAAGAAAGAAAGAAAGAAAGAAAGAAAGAAAGAAAGAAAGAACTTATGACCACAATTGAGCCCAAAATTTTGGTTGCTAAGCAAGACCGTTGTTAAGTGTGTTTCACTACATTTTCCAAATTGTCCACTCCCACCTGGTCACATGACTGCTGAGTCACTCCCACAAAATAGGCCACACCTTCTTCTGGCTCTCAAAAGAAATTTCAATCATTTTATTGTTGATATTTGGCTCTGTTGACTAATGAGTTTGCCCACCACTGTCCTAAGCTGTCAGTTCGCAGCGATGAATCTATATTAGAGTAAGGGGAAGCTGTCAGAGGATGAGGGCCTAGCCCCAGACAAACTGGCCTTCACTGGGTTATTCAGTACATCTCTTTTTAAGTCTCTTCTGTACAAGGCCATAGCAGACGACATGCTTAACACAGCCAAGTTCGCTTCTAGAACCTAGGCATCGAACATGACCTCTCGTTGTCTCTCCTGGCTTCGTCATTGGCAGGCCAACATGAGTTCAAAATGGCATCTAGCATCAGCTCCCTTCATTGGTCGCAGAAAGAGTTGGAGAACATCATCAACTGCCTGGAACTCAGTACAGCACTTCTGGCCCTACGTTGGTTCCAGGAGAAAATATCTGGACGGCATGTTCTCTTACTGGTAGACAACGTGGCCACCAAGGCACACGTAAACTGTCAGGATGGCACTCATTCCAAGGCTCTGATGCACAAGGCGGAATGACTGGGTCTCTTGGCAGACAGTCATATTCTCTCCATATGGGTGGAACATATATCTGGAACAGCCAACGTTTGAGCGGACTGGCTGAGCAGGGCCATAATTGACCACTTGGAATAGCGCTTGCATCAGGATCTGTTCCAACACATCTCCCAGAGGTTCAGTCAACCGTCAGTGGACCTGTTCAAAACACCAGAGAATGCTCATCTCCCGAAATTCTTCTCCAGGTTCCAGACACCAGGAACAGAAGGCACTGATGCTCTTCGCAGCCCTTGGCACAGGACCTCCTCTACGCTTTCACCCTCTTCCTCTCATTCCAAGGGTAGTCAAGAAGATGATCACAGGGGGCGGAGGTTCTCATTGTCACTCCTCATTGGCCAAGATGCCCCAGGTTCGTGAACTTGGTTAACTTATCTGTGTCACACACCTGGAGAATACCCAAACACAGGGTCTCTCGGCCAGGGTGACCCTCATGCTTTCGGTGGTACATCAGTACCCTTCATCCCATTGAAAACAGCAAATCTCAAGTTTCTGACCTTCAAAGTTGCCTTCCTTGTGGCCGTTACCTCAGCCAGGAGGATTTCAGAGGTAGCAGCACTTTCGGTTCCACTAGAATAGTGGTCGGCAAACCGTGGCTCGCGAGCCGCACATGGCTCTTTGGCCCCTTGAGTGCAGCTCTTCTGCTGCGCCACCTCACGTTCCTTGTCTTCCAGCCACGGCCCCACTCCGTGGAAAACATAGGCGCGTGCCGTACAATTACAGCCCGGAGCAGGAGCAAAGCCCCTCTCCCAACTGGCTCTTCCTCGCTCAGAGGGCTTTGGAAAGAAACTTCTGCAGTCTTCGAGGCTGTAAGTGCGCGCCTATGTTTTCCTGAATAAGAGGAACGCGAGGGGGATCCCTCCCCCCACGGAGGGGCTCTGGACCAGCGGAACCTCGTCTTTCTTTTTAGCCAGGCGATCTTTAACCAGGCGATCTTCGGCTACTGCACAAGCCTTCTTCTCTCTGATAGCTCTGGTTAAAAAGAAGGACGAGGCTCCGCTGGTCTGGAGCCTCTCCATGGGGGGAGGGATCCCCCTCACATTCCTCCCGAATGGGCTCATAAGGGGACAGAAAAGGTTGTTCTCCAGCCCCAGGTTTCACCTTCCTGGCTTCAGTATCTCTTTCCAGCTTCTTTTGTTCAGCCTGCAATTAAGGTTCTTTTTTTTTTGTCTTAGGAAAGATCGCCTGGTTAAGAAGGAGGAGGCTCCGCTGGTACGGAGCCCATCCACGGGTTGGGAGGAAGGGGGAGACCGACAGACAGAGACACAGAGAGAGAGAGAGACACACACACACACACAGAGTGAGCGATTAAATGAGTGAGAGACAGACACAGACAGAGAGGGAGGGAGGGGAGAGACAGATAGAGAGGGAGGGAGGGAGACAGAATGACAGAGAGACAGAGGAAGGGAGGGGAGAGACACAGAGATAGGGAGGGAGGAGAGAGAGACAGACAATTACAGAGACAGAGAGAGAGAATGACAAAAAGACAGGGAGGGAGAGAGAGATAAAGAGCCACAGAGAGACAGACAGACACAGAGAGAGAGAGACAGAAACAGAAAGAGAAAGGAAGGAAGGAAGAAAAGAAAGTGGGAGAGAGAGGTGAAAGAAAGAAAGAGAACTTATGACCACAATTGAGCCCAAAATTTTGGTTGCTAAGCAAGACCGTCGTTAAGCGAGTTTCACTACATTTTCCAAGTTGGCCACACCCACATGGTCACGTGACCGCCGAGCCTCTCCCACAAAACAGGCCACACCTTCTTTCAAAAGAAATTTCAATTGTCATACTGTTGATATTTGGCTCTGTTGGCTAATGAGTTTGCCCACCACTGCACTAGAAGCACAGCCACTATTGCTGCTTGGGCTACACAAACGTCATTGAAGGAAATCTGCAGAGCTGCGACCTGGGTTTCATCATCGCTTTTTGTCAGGCATAACAAGCTGGACCCATTCGCCTCAGCCAAGGCATTGTTTGCATGATGAGTCCTTCAAAGGGTTCATTCAGCAGAGAGGACCCTGGACCAGCACCCTTGAGACTCTAAGCTTGGGTACATCTCATGGGTATATCTCATAAGAGAAAGACTGTTTGTCTTATCTGAATTGTAGTTCTCTGTGCGCTGCAAGAGAATCCAATCCCACCCGAAGGGCCTCGGTTCAGCATCCACCTAAGATACATCTTCACGATGAGGGCAGTACTTGTGGAGTATGCCTTCGTTGAGAAACTGGAAGCAATCAAGCCAAGGAGGCATGTCTAAAGATTTCAAACTCAGTCTTTGGGCAGATAGAAGTTATACCCCCGCTTGGATTCTCCTGCAGCTCACAGAAAACTACTGTTCAGGTAAGGCCAACAGTCTTTTCATGTTTAATTTCTTTAGGAATACTTGGATGGGTGCCATTAGACCCAATTATTTATTACAAGTGTAGTTTCCCAAGATGTCTTAAAATATCGTATTACCTCAGTTTGCTTTAGTTGTTCAACTTTCTTTAAGAAAATCAATATGGCTTCAGGTATCTGTTTGTATCTTCTATAATAAAGATTGATGCAAACAATTACTATAGCCCATTTTCTTTGCAATCCTTGTATCATCCTCACTCAAATATATCTTTCATTCAGAAACCAATCATGGAAGCAGATTTTTAATGGTATTAAATGAAATATAGGTCTGTCCCTTTACTGGTTGGTTTTCTCATTTAAATATATTTAGAATTATTCCTATTCTTCCCTGCACCCTCTTTTTTGTTTTGTATTTATTCTATTTTGTATTTTTATTTTACACCTTATATTTTCTGCTAGTGTTTATTTTACTTTATATTCTTGTTCTGTTTCCTGAAAGAACTTCTTTCTCTTTTAAAACTTCATGAACATTACTAGAAATCATATGACTTCTTCCTATCCATTGAAGTACACATATTGAAAGAAATCAAGAGAAATACATTATTATTTATTTTTTGCCCTCCCTAAAGTTATTCTACTCCAAAAATGTAATCAAGAATCAACTAATAAAAAAGAATATCATTTCTAACTCAATATAGAAAAGAAAATCTCATAGATGTAGCCTTTCTCTTGAAAACAGATGTTCAAAGGCTTAAATCTTCTCTACCCATCACCACACTGTTAGATGGGAGAAAGAGCTGTATTAGCATTTTTTTGTGAAGCCATGTACACTGTCAGCCAGTTTAGAACAATAGTAACAGACATTAGTTGATCAATTTTTATCTTCCAAATGCCTGTTAGTTTGCCCAGTGGTACAGGCTATCAGTATTGATTCCACAACATTTTCGATCCATTTGTAGAGCCTTATCAGCCACAAAAGATTTAAGTTTGACCATCAACTCTAACATTAAATGGACTAAAGTTTTTGAATATGACCAAATACAGTATAATTATAGGTTTCTGTTGTTATTCTATGTTAGAAATTTACTGTTGCCAATGATTGCTTGTCTCATTTAGTCCAGAACAGACAGACCTCTATATGCCTCTGGAATCATCTAAAACATTGGTATTAAATTTTGATGGACCCCGTTCTACAGTACCTACTCTTATTTCCTTCCCTCTCCTTTTTCCTGCCTTGCCTATCTGTTTTCTTACCTGCCAGCTGTACATCTATCTCCTCAGTACTTCCTGTTCTCATCTCTGCTTTGACCATTAGCCCACACAAAACCTGTTTTCTGTTGCTTGCCTGCTTACTTTTCTCCTCTGCAAAGGACAAAGCAACCTCACTACTGCTGATTCAGATAACAGGACAAGACTCATATTGCCCCAGGGGTTCCAATGGCCGATGCAATTAGTTAATTAACAAAACATTAGAATTTGAATAGTTTCTTTTTGTGAAGGGAAGAATTTGTCTGAAGGCAAAATTAGGAATTGGCTGTCTGCTAACCTTAAATTAACTAGTAGATCTATGCACACTTTACAGAAGGTCCTTGGTTAATGACAATAATTGGGATATGATTTTTTTCCTAAGTAATGCAGTCATAAAGCATGACATTGTATCACTGCATGGCTTAGCAACAGAAATTCTAGCACATCTTCTGGCTGTTGTTAGGTTGTTAAGCAAATCCCTGGTATCTTACAGGTAGGCAATTAAGGTGAGATAGGGCCTGAGGTAGCTTCTGCCAGCAGGAGAGAGTGCATCAATAGCCACTCTGACAGGGCTGGGGGGAGGGCAGGCAGCCCAGAGTGTGGTAGAGCTGGTGATGGCTGCTGCTAGGTGGTGAAGTTTGCAAACAACTTACCAAAGAGATTTCCGATCTTCCTTGGCGGTTTCCCCATTGACTGTGCTTGTGGGAAGCTGCCAGCAAAGGTCATAAAAGGTGATCATGTGACTGCAGGAGACTACAGTCATTACAAAGTGCAAGCTGGTTGCCAAGTACCCAGATCACACTCACATGACCACAGGTGAGATTGCTGGAACAGCTGGAACTTAGATAGTGTTAGATAGTGCCTCTTTATTTCTCCAGCTGTATTTTTACAAGTACCTAGTTTCTATTTTCAGAATAGTTACAAAGATTCAACAATGTTTATAGTGTGAAATTTACACATATATAAACACATGCCACATTGGTATAGTGCACCAAGAATGTTTTGCTTTATTCCATTAGCTCAAATAATTTTTACAGTTTGTAAAGACATAAAAGGTTATTTGATAAAACTATAGCTGTGACTAATTTTAAAAAATACACAAATGTTAACTGATTCAGAGAAATGATGAGTCTTCCCTGACCTTATTGTGAACTGAAAATAAGTGAAATTCATTGTGTGAATTATTGTGAGGAACTTGGGTGGGAACTGAAATATATTTCTATTCATCTTGCTATGTTTGGAAAGATCTATGACAGAGACTTATAAGGAGGGATTAAGGAGAATTGAATTCAAGGATTGGAGAATTGAATTCATGACCACTACAGAATGAAAAGCTAGATTACAAGTATAGAATGAAGCAAAAAAATTTTACATTTAATATTTTAAATAATCGAAGGATATTTTTGAACAGTAGATGAAGAAATTAATTTAAAAAGTTTCTTTCTCTATAGATAGAACAATTCTACCTTTCAAAGATTGACATTGATTTGAAAGTGAATTTAAAAAGACAGGCTACAAAACTGACATAGAAAAATATCACTGCACTGAATATACAAAAAGAAAAAAAAGAAACCCTAGGCAGATGTCTTAATAATTAAAAAAGATATGCAAATAGCAAGCCAAGAGAATGATCTGGATAATTTTTCAATATTGGATTTATAAAAGAAGCTTGTTAAAGCCTTGAAGAATTTTGTGAGATAGGACAAAGAAAAATGAAAAATCAAATACTAGGACATTATTGAAAGGCAATAAAGATAAAGATTGTTCAATAAAAGGAAGGGTGTATAAAGTTTATTTATCTGATCAAGGTTAAATGATATGTTTTGTTATCTGTAGTAACCCTTAATGGACTTTTTGTTGACATCAGAACTGAAATGACATGGCTTTATGAATTTATTTATTTTTATTCTTTTTTTTTCTTTTTCTTTTTTTTTTTAGTTTGTATTAGTTTTTACTGTAATTGTAATTTTTAATAAATTTATTATTAAAAATAGAAAGATCTGTGATGGTGGATTTTAAAATACCCTATGGGAAATTTCAGTACATGGTAATAAGCTGACAAATGTTGCTTCATGCATTTCTGTCTTGCTAGTTGCAGCAAGCTTTGTAAATTTTGGCTACCAATATGCTGTGGCTTCAAACTGGAAACTTCTTCATTTTAAGTAATTTATCTGCAAGTTGTGTTAGTGTACATTGTCTTTTCAACATGCCAGATCTGTGAAATCCTGTGATATTCCTCAGCAGACTGAATATTGTCTGAATTTTTCCATTATTTCTAGCAGATCTTTAAAGACAGTTTGTCACCTTTGTTAAACCTAGGGAAGAGATTTAAAGACATAATGAATCTTGATTATTTTTTTAAAAAGCAATCATTTATTTTAATCAGCACTTGTTAACCATTGTTAAAGAGGAATAGTTTTAATGGTACTAAATTGCATTTACAATTAAGTTGCAAACGAATTGTACTGAAGAATTATAACGTAAATGTGAACTACTGGACATGTGTATGGAGATTCTCAGTCATCCAGGTCATTGTTGTCCCAAAGGTGCTTTTTCAAGAGGCAACTAGATTTTGGGGGGCACGGGGGAGGTTTTGAAGACTTTTCGCTTCTCATCCATTCTTGGAAGCAGAAAGTCCAGTTGTCTCTTGAAAAAACACATTTGGAACATCTACTGGACCTATATGGCCATTCATTCAGTGACTGAAGCTAAAGCAGTACTGAACAAAGGAACTTACAACCCATGCCTGAAGTTACAGCTATTGCAGTGCCCTGTGATCACATGATCAAAAGTCAGGCCCGCCTGCATGACTACAGAGACACTTTAGTTCCTACTATCTGCCTACCATTCCTCATCTCTGCCATGCACTCTATCACATACCTTTGCTGCCCACCGCAAGTGCCCCTCATTGACCACATCTGACATTGGTTGTCTTCTTCCTCCTGCTGATGGCCTGGGATCCAAGCACTTGGTGAGTGTGCAGCCTTGGGATAAGGTGAGGGCAGCAGTGCAATGAAGCCTCGTCTATTGAAGGGAGTTTGCCAGATCTAGCTAGGAAGGAGGCAGTGGCATGGCAAGGTATGATATGGTGCCCTCCATCAATGGCCAAGGCAGGAGAGTCAGCAGTGGCTGTCTTGGTGAAGGTGAAGGTTTTATGAAAGGCATTGTTTGAGGTGGGCAAAACGGGGGGAAGGGGAGGGACACAGGCTTCTGGGAGACATTTTACGCACTTTGCAGCTTGTGTGGCAAGCACACCTGGAAAACAGGCATAGGGTTGTAGAATCTGCACACCGCACAACACCTCCCATGATGGCTCAACCTTCACCTGGCAGACCAATGCTGCCTTGTCTGGTGATGGAGGGGGCAATAGGGATATATGTAGATTGAGGACACCCAAAAGGATAAAAATGGGAAAGATAAGCAAGTGGGAGGAGTTAAAGCGAAGACGAATGTGGTAGGACATGAGATGCCTGAGGTCCTTGCCTAACAACAGCAGTTTCTTAGCTTAGATAGGGACAGACACTCCAGTTCCAATTGTAGTCATAAGTCGAAGACTGCCCAATTTAAATTATGTTTCAATTTAAACTTAAAAATGAAAAATGGATATTTATAAACATGTGTTTAAAAGATAAGTAAAAGAGCCCATCTTTATATCGATTATTTCAAATATACTACTTAAAATGGAGGTTAGGAGGCTCCTTTGGATTTCTGCTAGGAAGCAACAACTGCAGTATTATTAACTTGCCTTGATCTACTTTTATAAGGTTTCCCTTCCTTCTATATACTTTGTTTTTTCTAAAGAAAAAAGTAACTGCCTGAGTCAGACGTGGAGCAGAGTTCTAGGAAAAGATAGGGAATTTGTAGATAGAGAATAAGTATTATTGTTACTCTTGGGAGTTTCTAATTCTATACCTCTCCTTCCTTTCTCTCTTTCTGTTTAAATTAATGATAATATCAACATAACACTGCACAGCAAGATAAAATAAGTAACAGTAAAAATATTTTTCATGGATATACAGTATATACGTGTGTGTGTACATACATACATACACACACACACACACACACACACACACACAGAGTCCACTGAGCTATAATATAATACAAAGCTGCAGTTGCCCCAGGAAGCATCAGCCACCCTAACCAGGTGCAGCAGTACAGTGCAAAACTCAGGAAGTTGCAGCCACACAATTTCAGGTACCCTCAATTCTGAGATCACTACCACCCTGCACTCTACAGCCCCAGCTAACCTCTGTATTCCTGCTTTCACTGCTGACAAGGCATTGCCTGCACAGGGCCCTTTGCGAGGCAGCTGCTGGCCAAGTGAAACTCTGTTCTCCAGTTCCAGCAAAGAAACTGACCTTTGGAAGAAAGCCTTTTGCAATCAACAGCTGCTTTGCAAGGGACCAGACTGCGCATGCTTGTCAACAACCAGAGTGAGAAGACAGCAAAGGTTAGCTAGGGTGACAGGGATTTTCAAAGGCAGGGGACCAAAAAGGCATCATTGGGAGGAGATAAGTGGGGGAGAGTTGAATCATCCCTGTAATTGTAAATGCAGGACGACTGTCAAGCATCCAAATAGTTGACAATCGATCACATAACCGGAAGGTTTGCAATGGCTGTAACTTTGGGGAGTGATCATGTCCCTTCATTTAGCACCACCAAACAATTGCTGAACAAATGATTGTAAATCAAGGACTACTGTGTCATCCTTTGGTCTCCACAATGTTCAAGAAAACATCTGCTGTTTGAGCAACATATTGCCAAGTCCACGTCAGTTTGAATAAGGAAAATCTCTGTATAGGATAAACATTCCCTAGGAACCCTTTTTCTCTGGTGTGCCTCTATAATATTGTCTTCATCTCAATCTCTGCCCAAATCGGTGTTAAGTTCCATAAGACAAGAACACTCTTATCAATTTCAAGTGTGCAGACGCTATTGTGAGTTGCTATTTGTAACAGAACAAGGTGATTTTATGCAGTGGGATCAATTTTCTTGCATTCTGTTTTAAGAAAAGGGGGAGCTTTCACACTGAGCTCTTCCACTGTGCACCCTACCTAAAGGACTCTGCAGATTAGATGTCTCTAGTTTCTGGAACAGTAAACACATGCTCAAAGCAAAGCCACATGGCAGATAACCAATCCTTGGTGTGGAAGATCATAAAAGGAGGAAAGGGGATTTTTTTCATTACTGGGCAGCTCCAAAGATCATCTGCTGGTTGAGCTTCTTTTCACTTAGTCTGGGCTAAATCAGCATACCCTTGAGAGAAATGTTGCCCAGTAAAATGGGAGATAATATTCCACTTTACTCTTCAACCCCACCTCTGTTGGCTGTCTGACAGGGGAGGGGGTCACTGTGGATTTAGCTTGAAAAGAAGTCTGCCAGGAGCTGGATTTTCCAAGAGGCCCACTAAGTAGTGCTGATATTGGCAGACTGTTTCCCACTGTCTAGTGGTATCCAGAAAGGAGAAATGCATGCATCTCACACCTGAAATTAAAACTCGAATTACTTGCTAATAACCAGAATAGAGGTAGGATATGAATTGACAGGAAATGTTATGCCTGTCAGCTCAAGGGTTGGTGGGTAGCACTTTAACTGAACCATAGAGAAGTGACAACAGGAGGTAAATTTTCTCTGTGGAGATGCATACTTTAAAAAAGAGCTTCTCTTTTCTGTGTTTTGTCATAATCAGTGCAAGCATATTTTTGTGGCTTCTCCACCACCACTACTCTGCTCCAGCTGCAGCTATTTTGCTTTACTGGCTTGTTCGGTTGTTTCATATCATTTTATATATGTGTGTGTGTTAGTTTTATGAGCTGATCAATAAATAAATCAGGGAGACTAGTATAGATCTACTAGTATAGATCTACTAGTCTCCCTGATTTATTTATTGATCAGCTCATAAAACTAACACATATATTTAAAAAGATCACACAACGGAACTCATGGCTTTATATATATATAAAATAGGATATAGTAAAATTGAAGCAATATATATATAATTAAAAATAAATCATTTTATTTTTAGTGATGCCATTTAGATATTAGAGGAGAATCCTGGTGACATTCTGAGACTTAAAGTCACGTCAGGAGTATATTTGTCTGAAGATAGTAATTGATGGAGAAGTGTCTCACAAAAACAAGTACTAATTATGTTTCCAGTGTGAACTTCTGCCAATTTTAAAAATCAGTTTGAAATTAAGAAAATACAAACTGCATTAGTTATCTTTTCTTCATGCTTCTAATATACACCGAGTGTAGGACAGAAATGAAGGTAATTAAGTAATTCGATCAAAGTTTTATTTTAGAGCAGCTAACCCTATAATTGATTAAAACATTTCTATTTACATAATATAGAGTGAGTATTGCAATATATTAGACTCTTTTTGGGAATAGAGTGCACACTTAGGAATAAGTTCTAATTTTAAACTTTTAACAGAGAGAAGGAGCAAGAAAAGGAAGAACAGTTAATGGAAGACAAGAAAAGAAAAAAAGAGGATAAGAAAAAGAAGGAATCTACTCAGAAGGTAAGGGTATCTTTGTCATTCAGTATTCATTTTTTGTAACTGGCAGTTCACTTAAAAAAACTGCCTCTATGCACTCTACCATGTTCTTTTTCCTGCCTTCATTCAGTTTTGTGCTCACAATAAAAACCTTTTGCGTACACAAGATACCTCTTGATTTTTGCATACAGCCAGGTGATGGTTTGCTATGTATATTTTTCTGCTTGTGTGTTTATCTCAAAACATCTATTACTTATTCTTATGAGTAGGTAAGTTGAATAGAAAAGGGAACAATATTGCTTTAAAAAAACCAATCTAGAGAATTGGCTTTATCCTTAGGAAATACTTGAAGGGGGAGCCCTTTATATCTGTAAATTATAATATATTTTAATTAATGTAATAATTAATTATAAAATATTAGTTATTATTTTCTTACTTTTCTTAGCAAAAGGCTATGAACTAATGCAGGTAGTCCTTGACTTAAAACAGTTCATTTAGAGACTATTCAAAGTTACAACTGCACTGAAAAGTTACTTAGGACCATTGCAATGTCCCCACGGTCAAAATCAAAATTCAGATGATTGACAACTGACTCATAGTTATGACAGTTGCAGTGTCCCATTCCCAAGGTCATGTGATCCCCTTTTATGACCTTCTGACTCTGGATGTCAGAGTCACTTAACAAACAAGTTACAAACTTAATTACTGCAGTGATTCACTTAACAACCATGGCAAGAAAGGTCGTAAAATGGGGCAAAACTCACTTAACAAGTGTTAGTAGCAGAACTTTTGGGATCATGTCGACTACCTGTAATCCATCCTGAAATAACTATAAAAATGATTTATTAGCAGAAATATCTGCTCTTTTTAGTAATATTTCCAGAATCCCAGAATGGGATTTTTTAAAAGGTAGCCTTATCAGTGTGTGATAACACTGATTTCAAAATATTACTTTAATACGTAATAGTTGTTTCAGACAGAGAACTATTCAAGGGTTGTTTTTGTAAACAAACACATAATAGGCTTCTTTGTTTTTAGTAGAAAGAACCACATTTTCATTGGCTGATAGCTTTTATAGCTATCAGTTGCTCTAGCTATCTTAGCTACTTTGCATTTATAACAACTACTCACTGTATTCGTCTAATTTTTCAACTGTACCTGCATCAGCATTTGTATAAAATGGCTCCTATGTGCTATCTAACCTGACCACCTGAGTCTAACCCTAGTTGTTATTTTCATGCATTTTCCAAAGTTTACTATAACACTTTATGTTATAAACCAAGGGTGTCAAATTCATGGCCCACCGGTGCTTAGGACCAGTTCGAAGTGCTTTTGCCAGTGAAAATGGAGTTCGGGATGGCTATGTGCAGCAGCCCCGCCCCCCAGCTTTTTCGCTGGCAGAGGGCTAGCAAAACACACTAAAAACAAAGCAAAAGGAGAAATGTGTCCCCTTTTGCATTTGAGCATGCAAGAAGGGAAAGGAGAAAGGGAAAGAAAAAGATGGGAAGAGAGCAAGAAAGGAGAATGAAGAGGGAAGGAAAAAAGAAAAAAGGGGAGGGGGAGGAAGGAGATTATAATGAGAGTAAGGGAGGGTCTGAGGAAAGTCCTACCTTAGCACATTTTCCAACTTTTTGCTTTAAGTCAACGTATAGAAGTTGAAAATGATTTAATAATTTGAGTATTTGTTTATGGTTTTAGTTTTATCTTAAATGTATATAGTCTTGGATTCCAGGAACAGAAAATCTGGATATCAATCAAATCAATTGCACAACCTCTGTACTTATAGGATGAAAACACACAGCTTAGTTGTGAACAAATGTTGATTTCCTGGCCATTTCTTCAACAGAAACAAGTCAGTAAACTTAATACAGATAGTCCTTGACATATGACCACAATTGAGCCCAAAATTTCTCTTGCTAAGTGACAAATATTTAAGTGACCTTTGTCCCATTTTACGAGATTTCTCACAGCATTTGTTAAGTGAATCACTGGGGTTATTAAGTTGGGAACACAGTTGTTATGTGAATTTGTCTTCATTGACTTTGCTTGTCAGAAGGGGAATCACGTTTTACAACGTTTCAACCTTGATCTGAACTTTTGGCTCCCGGTTAGTCTCACCAACCCCACCCTGAAAACGCCATTTTGGTGGCACTGACTCTAACAGTTAAGATGGCTCAAGAAACAGCACTGACAAGTTTAGAACAACGGATGGCTTCTCTTGAAACTGTTATACAAACTTTGGTAAAAGAAATTCAGGCCCAGAGGGCTGAAAACATCAATTTCAAGAAGGAGCTATTGGACACACGGAAGCAAGTGCTGGAAAACACACAGAAGACTGAAGAATTGGAAGGGGGGTTGGTGGGGGTTAAGGGAGAGATTAAAAATGTTACTAAAGAGGTTGGGGAAACAGATGGGCATGTGTCTAGGATTGATATGGAAAGAATGACATATTTTTTGAGATTTCAGAACGTTCTTGAGGAATCTGGTGAATGCCTCCCTGATCTTATGAGCACAATTTTAGCAGACTATTTACAAAAACCTAAAGATGAGATCAGGGGGGACATTGACCTAGCCTATAGAATTAACTCAGCATATGCCAGGATAAATGAAGTGCCTAGAGAGATACATGTGAAATTCGTTAGAAGGTCAACCAGAGAGGAAATCCTGAAAGTGCAGAGAGAAAGTCCGTTAATCTATCAACAAAAAACGGTTGCTATCTTGAAGCAGATCCCTAGAAAGATTAGAGATGCAAGAAGGAAATTTTCCTTCTTGTCTAAAACATTGTTTGATCACGGGATTTGGTTCAAGTGGGTGACACCCGAAGGGATGCTGGTGTTCTGGGAAGGAGGAAGAGTGAGGATTAAAACAGTTGCTGAGGCGGAAGCCTTTCTTAAAAAACATTCCTCTGCCCTGGGGGAAGATCCAGGGGGGATGGAGGGGGCCACGGCCCCGCCCGCTGGGGGCCAGGGAGGAGAAAAAGAAGATACAATAGCCAAGAGACTTAGATCGAAAAAATAACTTTGCCTTGATTTTTCTGAACAATTTTGCATAATATTTTCTGGATTTTTTGTAAATGTCTGACAGCATGGAACTGAGAATTTAGGTATATGTACTTGCTTTTACCTTGTAGTGTTATGAAAAATGCTTTTTTTTTTGTTATTTTTTTATTGTTTATTTTGAGGTCTCGGAAGGGCCGACGACTCTGACGTGAATGCTCTCAAAATTTCTTTGTATCCCTTACCCTACCCTATAGAAAAAATGTAAAACCAATAAAACTTTTTCAATATAAAAAAAAAGAAGGGGAATCACGTGACCCCTTCCATCATAAATACAAGTGTACCATCATAAATACAAGTGCTACCATCATAAATACAAGTGTCTGAATTTTGATCACAGGAATGCTGCAAAAAGGTCATAAATCACATTTTTCAATGCTGTTGTAACTTTGAACAGTCACCAAATGAACTGTTGTGTACTGCCTGTACAAAATTGAGAGATGGACTTATTGTTTTCTTTGGTTCTCTTACTTTTTTGTTCTTGGGGAAAAAACAGAGTTCTCTAGTCTTTAATTTGTATGATACATTAAACAAATCAAACAATCCACTGTAAGTTCTCCCTGTACCCACTTATGGGAAGAGTAACATACTAATTTGTGGTTAAATCATAATGAGATATGATATAAATGACACTATCAGTGACTCAGTTTCCTACCTTTTTTTCCAGTTTACTCTAAATTAAGTAAATTATAATTACTACTTCTCTCCAACCATAATTGGTAAACATACTATATATCACAATTTTGAGGTTAATTATAGTTATAATTTTTCAATTGGGATTTCATGGCAAGGATTAATAGTGTCTGCAAATAGTGGCTTATTTCAGTGAAATCTTTACAACAATTTGATTTAATTTAAAAATCTATGGTAATGGAGTTAGAATTATGTTTCTGGTTTATCAGTTAAATTTGAAAATTAGTGTTTAGTTTAAGAGACAGTCAATTGGCTTGTGGTAAGATATGTACTACACTAGGAGGTGGATTGTGATTCAAGATACCATATTGGGGTTAGAGAGAAAGTAGCTATGGGCATACTGTGCTGGTAAATGTCTAAGTCAGTAGTTGTGACTTAGAACCTGTAGTCTGGGGACCTCTGGGGACCATGATGTCATCATAGGGGGTTCATAAAGGCTTGAAGAAATGTTATGATTTAAATATTGAGTTAAATCTTGGTGGTCTATGGCACAAAAGGTATTTAAAGAGGGTCATGGTGAAGAAAAGGTTGAGAACCACTGCTCTAAGTGATTTATATAGCCTGCATATTTAACAGTAGATTGCAGTAACTAGATTGTGTTTATATCTCTCCCCTCCCTCCTATTATTAAAATGAACAAAGTTTGGGATAAGCAAGATTAGGTTTTTATATGAATGGTTTATGAACAGATTTTTCTTTTGGTATTATTTTTTTAATCGTGTGTGTGTGTAGAGATAGAGAGATAAATAGAGAGATAGATATAGATATATAGATACCGTGTTCCCCCAAAATAAGATAGGGTCTTATTTTCT
The DNA here is from genome assembly GCA_039707465.1 of Rhabdophis nuchalis. Lineage (NCBI taxonomy): Eukaryota > Metazoa > Chordata > Lepidosauria > Squamata > Natricidae > Rhabdophis > Rhabdophis nuchalis. The sequence goes on along the minus strand of CM077648.1, from coordinate 90,923,162 downwards.
TTTTACTCCTGAAAAAAGCGCTTGGCCTTATTTTTGGGGAGATCTTATTACTTTTGAGGCCCAGGAGGTGGCAAGTGTGGTCACCTCATGGCTGCTGTTGTGTTGCAATATTTTCGGGGAGGGCTTATTTTAGCGCATGTGCGCAAAAGCCCAATTGGGCTTATTATCTGGGGAGGTCTTATTTCCGGGGAAACAGGTTATACACACACTTATATATATACACATACACATATATACACACATATAGAGAGAGTTGAGATTATATATAGAGAGAGAGCTGAGATTAACTGGCCCAAAGTAACTCAATGAGTGTTCATGGCTGATAGAATTGAATGTAGGATTCCCCAGTCCTAGCCCAGCATCATAATGGCTACATCACTTTTTTTTAAAAATACATATATAGTACCAGTATCTCTACTGATAGAAATAGTGAGTTGCCTGGATGAAATTTTAATATTGGCAGGTACCATTGTATGTTTTAGTATTCTACATTTAGGTAATAATATTTTAAAGCTATGATAACTTAAAAAACTGAATGACTTTTGTTTTTATTCTTACTTCTAGGTCACAGATCAAAAAACCAAAGGTAAGAAGCTTTAATTTTTCTAAAGCTATAGCTTTTCTTGCTATTTTGAGAAATCATTTATTTCTTAAAAAAACTTCATATCCCACATTTATTATATATATATATATATATATATATATATATATATATATATATATATATATATATATATATATATATATGTGTGTGTGTTTTCGTAGATATATATATATATATCTCAAAGCAATGAATATACCTAATACAACTTCTACCTCCTATTTTACCCGCAAAAGCAACTTAGTGAGTTGGATTGAAAGAGGATGACTGGCCCAAAGTTACCCAGTAAGGTTTATCCTTATGATAAAGCCCTTATTCCTATGTAAGTACTATTGTGTTAACTGAATAGAGAACATTTTTATGTTTTTCTACAATATAAAGGAGAAATGTTTTGTTCTTCCAGTCTTTGAAGAGTGCTATGTTATTTTCATTCATTTTTCAATTCAGTCATGTTCAATTCTTGGGAGACTGCCTAGATAGGTCCTTGCAGTTTTCTTGGCAAGTTATCTTTTTTTTACATCTCAGAAACTTGGCATTTTAACAGGAGTGTGTAGACTTGTTATGCAGCCTCTATAATTTTATATCTGATTCTGTAAAATCCTTAACTATCACACCATGAACAATCTGGAAATTTTTCAGATAATTCCACATAAAGCTCTTTGAAGTTCAATCATTTTGTAAGTAAGGAAGGTGTTACCAAATTCAAGATCTACCTACCAAATAAACAAACTTAATCATGTTTGTCTTAATCAAGTGTGAAATGATTTTCATTTCATCATGGTAAGTGTCAAAACTATTCTAGAACATAGAACTATGTTTAATTCTAAGAATTTATTTTCTTTCCAGCATTGGCTAGAGTCTTATTTCTGGGCTTGTTCTATTGAATAACATCTCTTTTGCTTTATTGTTGTTTTGTCTGAATAAGACCATCACAGTTTTTTAATTTAAGTCACTTTAACAGCATGTGTCAATATATTTGTGGGAACTATGACTCCCATAGACCTAGGACTTATGTTTCAAAAGATAGGCTGTGCTTACCCTGTGGAGTATAGTATCAGCTAGTTTTCAGTTTGGTTAATTTAGAATTTTTCTTCAAGCCATTCATCAATGAATCCCAATCAATTAAAGAGCTATTCTTAATGTCCAGTATATTAAAGAGCTATTAATCCTGAGAAAAAAGAGAGTTAAATCTCTCTTTTTCTAAATTACAACTATATTATTCAATTAAAAACAATTATTTTTAGGCACCGTGGTCCAGAAATTGAGAGATTGCAAGATTTGATTGAAAAATAAGCTGAAATATTTTAGGGCAGAAATAACAATAGCAAACACACAGTAATGTGATTTCATAAATGTGCACACCCTTAAACTAATACTGTGATGAATTTTTGATTTTATGACAGAATTCTGACTTTTGGGGTAGGAGCCAATCAGCATCAACAATATTTTATCTGAGAAATCTTTTTTGATCCATCCATGAGTCAATTTCATAAACATATCATGAAGAATAACCAAATTAGTTTCAGAAGCTATCCCTTCAAATATCAAAATAAGTCCTTTCGTGTTATCTAACAGACGTTGGCACTTTTTCTTAATGAAATCCAATTTGCTCTTTGATCCTCTGCTAGGATATTAAACTCAAGAGGTGTTTTTCATGGGAATTTGATGCTTGTTTTCCAACATAATCCTTTTAGCTCTCCTGCTTACAATCCATTTTTAACATTAAACCATTTAGAGCAGAAATAAAGGATTTAAATAACTAATTTATAACATGTAATTTGGATTTATTATCTTATTACAGTATAATGATTTATTAAAAATGTAAAGATAGCCTTTAGACAAGTTTAATTTGCTAAGAGGTGGATTAGAAACTGTTACCTGCTGAGATATAATGATACCCAATGTGACTTAAAATGCTTCATACTTACTGTATTTTTGGAGTATAAGACGCACCAAAGTATAAGATGCACCAAGGTTTTGAAGAGGCAGATTACAAAAAAAGTAGGTAGGTAGATAGAGGGATAAAGAGGGGGGAGATAGAAATACAGTAGGGAGGGAGGGAGGGAGAGAGAGTGAGTAGGTAGGTAGGTAGATAGAGGGATAGAGAGAAATAAATACAGTAGGTAGGTAAGGAGAGAGAGAGTAGGTAGGTAGATGGAGGGAGAGAGAAAGAAATACAGTAGGTAGGTAGAGGGATAGAGGGGGGAATATAGTAGGTAGGTAGAGGGATAGAAAGAGAGAGGGAGAAATACAGTAGGTGGGTAGGTAGGGAGAGGGAGAGAAATAAAGTAGATAGGGAGAGAGAGAGAGAAGATAGGTAGGTAGATGTTTCCAGGTGTACGTATCCATGTGCTGGAGAAGGAAATCGCTGACAATCTGCAGCACCTAACTTTGTTCCTGCTGGCACAGCATTTGATCCACGTACCGTATTTTTCGAAGTATAAGAAGCACCTTTTTTCCTCCGAAAAGAGACTAGAAATCTGGGTGCGTCATACATCAAATACAGCTATTTTTTGCCTCCCGAAACCCCACCCCCTTCACCAAAATGGCTGTGCATAGCCTTATAGAGGCTTCCAGAGAGCTCCTGCAAGAAATGAGCCTAAAACGGGCTGGTGTCCCCCCCCCCCCAGCCCCCAGCAGCACTCTATAAGTCTCCTATAAGGCTATGAATGCAATTTTTTTTGACATAAAAATGGCCCGTTTCTGTGAAAAACGGGCTGGGGTGGGGTTTTTTGCTCATTTTTTACCCCACCCCCCAAAAGCACTTTGCAAGCCGCCCCCCCCCCCCCCCCGAGCTATTCATGCCTTTTATTTGGGGGGGAAATGTGGTGAGGTTTGTGAAGTGCAAAAAAACCTTTTTTTCCCCTTTCGGAAGGCTGTTTAGTTACTTGGCAACTTTAAGACTTGTGGACTTCAACTCCCAGAATTCTCCAGCCAGCATAGCTTGGGGACATAGATTTTGATAAAAGATTTTCAAAGTTACTTCATGTTTATGTATTTTTAAGATTGTGTCAAGATGTGTAAACTTTAAAAAAAAAAAAAAGTATTCATGCATTTCTTATGTCTCTACTTTTTAGGCTTACTTGGGAAAAAGACATTTAGTCTTTCAATTTTGCATTCTGGGGGGAAAAGTTTCAACTTTTTCAGAGACACTACTTTAGCATATTAATTCATAAATCAGTGTCATATTTTTGTTATTTAGATTCTGTATCCTAATTCTTTTCTAAATTTTCCTTAATTGAGGAATCCCTACTCCCCATATCCAATTAATGAAGTTCCATGTGGATTTGGTTTCCTTGGTATGCACTAAGGCTTTGAAACTTGGATTTCAGTTCGCATTCCTGTCATTCATATGTGCACATGCACATACTAACATGTAGTCTGCTAACTTTTAACTTAGTTACTTTAGCACAAAAACTTACTTATTCATTGATGCTGAATGCTCAAAGTGATAGTCCTAAATTGTTTTCTTTCTTTCTTTCAATCTTCCCCAATAATGGAATACTGTGAATTAATACTCTAGTACTTGACCAGAAGGTTGAAAGTCTGAGACGGGGAGAGCTCCCATTCTTCCTCTAGCTCCTGCCAACCTAATAGTTTAAAAGCATGCAAATGCAACTAGATAAATAGGTACCACTTTGGTCGGAAGGTAATGACATTCGTTGTATAGTCATGTTGGCCACATGACCATGGAAGCCTCTTTGGACAATGCTGTCTCCCTTGGCTAAGAAACTGAGATGAGTACCACCGTCTAGAGTCAGGCACAACAGGGGAAACCTTTACTCGCCCCCCCCCCCCTTTTGGTGGAGAACACCATCTTGATAACTATAACTGATGGACTGAAAAGCGTTTAGTGGATTCTTGGCAAACTTCTCTAATTTTGATATTTTTTCCCCCTTTGTAATGTCATAGTGATTCCTAATTTTCTCTAGTGCTTAAAGTTAGCAATATTTTAATAGTTCTGATTTATTATGATTTTATGACACCATTAATTTTTTGCAAATTTAATGGTGTCATAAAATCACAATACTAAATATCACCCAACTATCACAATACTAAATATCACCCAATATTTTTCCTTATAGTGCCCGAAGCGACAAAAACAAGTTTAAGCCAACCAGTGACCGCCAGCCCAATTGGCAGCTCTCCATCGCCACCTATAAATGGTGGCAATAATGCCAAAAGGGTGGCAGTGCCGAATGGTCAACCGCCAAGCGCTGCCCGCTACATGCCTCGGGAGGTGCCGCCGCGATTTCGTTGCCAGCAGGACCACAAAGTGTTATTGAAACGTGGGCAGCCCCCTCCGCCATCTTGTATGCTCCTTGGAAGTGGAGTAGGGCCTACTTCCTCTCCAGCACCTGGAGCAAATCCAAACAACGCACAACCAGTAACAGGAGTGCTACTGCCATGTGACAGTGGGACTGCAAACGGTATGAAAGCATTAGCATTCTGCTTATTATTTTGCTATCTGTACTATGTCATATATTTGTGTATTTTGAATGTAGAAATTGATTTTTTATTTACTCATTTATATTCTGAAATATCTGTGGCAATCTTTGAAGGAGAATCACAGAGATTGGGAATAAGGCAGAATACAAATTAAATAAATATTGCAATAAACATTTTTTATAAAGTTTTTAATTATTCACATAAAGATGACTAAACAGTTTTATATAAAAGCAGATTACATTTTTTCCAGCATATTTCCTTAGAGGGAAATGAAAAAAACATTCTAATTTCAAACTATTCTGATTTCAGGTCAGATATTTGGAATTTTCTGAACCTGAAAATGTGAAAATTAGTTAATATGAATTCAAAAATAACCTGATACAGATCAGGTTGTTACCAGAAACAATGAACATATTAAAGTTATCACATTGTTGATACAGCGCAGCCACTAGAATTTGTAATGCTGTCATAGTTTTTAAGTCAAAACAAAGGAACATTTTTGTTTCCAGCATGAAACAAAATGTTTCTTTTTCAAGATGTCTCACAGAGTGCCTGAGACATTGTATTTAAGTTGTTTTGCAACATGTGATTGGAAATCAAATGAATAAATAAAATAAATGAGATTGGACATTTTTTTCATCCAAATCTTTCCAGCCTAGCCAGAACAGCACTGAGGTCCAATCTTCATTACTGATGGCTAGGCCAGATGGGATGATATGAATATTGGGAAGAAACAAGCACTGAATATATCCAGATGGAATTTGATAGGTTGAAGTTGCGTTAGCTTGCCTCCGAAATTATAGTTGTTTGTTGTTTTTTAATTATTGCTGTGAAGTTAAGATAGGTAAGTTTTATATACTATGTACCTGATTCATTTTGCATGTAAATCTTTGAAAGTGTGTGAGTTACTTTGGTCACCAGATATCCCCAGATGGTTCCGCCCCAGAGAGGTTCCAGACAGAGCTTGGGCCATTACCTGTGACCCTGGCCCGCGCCCCAATCGAGGACCTAGTGGATGCATGGGACATCGCGGCCACTGGAGCCTTGGATCGGGTCGCGCCCTTGCGGCCTTTCTTGCGGCAAAGAGTCACCTGGGCTCCTTGGTTTACCGAGGAGCTGAGGGGGATGAAACGCCACAAGAGACGCCTAGAGAGTAGATGGAGATCTACACGCTCTGAATCTGACCGAACACAGGTGAGAGCCCATTTATGGACTTACATTGTGGCGATGAGAGTGGCCAAGCGTCAATACTGTGCCACTCTTATCGCATCCGCAGAAAACCACCCTGCCGCCCTGTTTGGGGTGACCCGCTCCTTCCTTCAACAGAGGCCGCGGGAAGCCCCTCTGCAGGGTCGAGCAGAGGAATTTGGTATTTATCTGCAGGATAAAATCGCTCAGATCCGGAGCGAGCTGGTCTCCACCGAGAGTGGCCTAGAGCAGGGATCCCCAACCTTTTTTTCACCAGGGACCGGTTTCATTTTAAAGAAAATTCTGCGGACCGGCTGAGGGGCTCAGCAGTCATGTGACTGGGTGGGCGTGGCCAACTTTGAAAATGTGAAACTCACTTAATGATCTTGGTTAGCAACCAAACTTTTGGCCTCAACTGTGGTCATAAGTTCTTTCTTTCTTTCTCTCTCTCTCTTTCTTTCTCTTACTTTGTCTCTGTCTCTCTTTTTTTCTCTCGCTATTTCTTTCTTTCTCTCTTTCCCTTTCTCTCTATTTCTTTCTCTTTCCCTCTTTCTGTATCTTTTCCTGTCTCTTTCTTTCCTTTCTGTCTCTTTCTCTCTGTCTGTCTTTCTCTCTCCCACTTTTTTCTTTCTCTCTCTCTTTGTGTCTCTCCTTCATCCGCCCATTTCTGTCACTCTGTGTGTGTGCGTGTGCGTGTGTCTGTCTGTCTTGCATTCATTCAATCACTCCTTCTGTGTCTCTGTCTATCTTTCTCTCCCTCCCTCCCTCTGTCTCTCTATGTGTGTCTGTCGTCGTCATCGTCGTCCCGTCCCCCCGCCCCCAGCCTCCTCATCCCGCCTGCCAGGCTTGGTCGCTCGTTCGCTCGTTCAGGCTCTGTGGCTGGATAGGTGCCGGGCTGGAAAGGAGGAGGAGGGAGGGGAGCAGCCCATTGGGCAGAGCGCACGGGAGAACGCAGGAGGATGGTGGGGGCTCTTCCTCCACCCTCGTCGACGGAGGGACTCCTGTGCGCCGCCGGAGCAACCCGCCAGTTCCCTCCCCAGCCCGCGGAGCCTCCGCAGTCCCTGGAAGAAAATGAGTGGCCGGCATGCCAGCAGGGGAAGGAATCGGTGGGCCGGTCCGGCGGCGTCCAGGAATCCTTCCGTCGACGAGGGTGGAGGAAGAGGCACACTCCAACGGCGCGAACAGCCGCGCCTGCGTTCTCCCGCGCGCTGTGCTCAGGGGGCTGCCTCTTCCTCCCTCCTCCTCCTCTCTAGCCCTGCGGCCCGGCTCCCATCCAGCCACGGACCGGCACCGGTCCGCGGACCGGGGGTTGGGGACCCCTGGCCTAGAGGGATTGTCGGAAGCGGGTCTTGAGATACTATCCTGGGAGGAGTTTGACTCTGTTGCTTCTGAAGATATGGAAAGGTTACGTGGGCGACTGAGAGCCACCACATGTTTATTGGACCCGTGTCCCTCCTGGCTTGTACTGGCATCCTGGGAGGTGACACGAGGCTGGCTCCAGGAGTTAGTCAACGCTTCTTTGAGTGAGGGGTTCTTGCCGGCCTCCCTTAAAGAGGCGATGGTGAGACCCCTCCTCAAGAAGCCTTCCCTGGATCCAGCTCTGTTGGAAAACTACCGTCCAGTCTCCAACCTTCATTTTCTAGCGAAGGTTGTTGAGAGTGTGGTGGAGGAAGTTGATTATCTGGACCCGCGCCAGTCCGGCTTCCGGCCCGGGCACAGCACTGAGACGGCATTGGTCGCGTTGGTGGATGATCTCTGGAGGGCCAGAGATGGGGGTTGCTCCTCCATCCTGGTCCTGTTAGATCTCTCGGCGGCTTTCGATACCATCGACCATGGTATCCTATTGCATCGGCTGGAGGGGTTGGGGGTGAGGGGCACTGTTTTACAGTGGTTCTCCTCCTACCTTTCCGGCCGATCGCAATTTGTGTTGACAGGAGGGCAGAGGTCGGCCTCAAGACCCCTCACTTGTGGGGTGCCTCAGGGGTCGGTCCTCTCGCCACTCCTGTTCAACACATACATGAAGCCGCTGGGTGAGATCATCCGTGGTTTTGGGGTAGAGTATCACATCTACGCTGATGACACGCAGCTGTATTTTTCTACCCCAAACCACCCCAACGATGCCGTTGAAGTGATGTCCCGATGTCTGGAAGCCGTACGGATCTGGATGGGAAGCAACAGACTCAAACTCAACCCATCCAAGACCGAGTGGCTGTGGTACAACCAGTTGATCCCATCACTGGCCATAGGGGGCCATAGGGGGCAAACATCTGGCCCCCGTGGATCGGGCACGCAACCTAGGTGTCCTGGATACCCGGCTGTCTATGCAAGATCACGTGACAGCCGTGGCCAGGGGGGCTTTCCACCAGGTACGCCTGGTGCGGCAGTTGCGTCCCTTATTGGACCGGGACGCCCTCCGCACAGTCACGCGCTTGTGACATCCCGGCTGGACTACTGTAATGCTCTCTACATGGGGCTCCCCTTGGCGTGCACCCGAAGGCTGCAGCTGGTCCAGAATGCAGCCGCGCGGGCGATCTTGGGAACGTCTAGATATTCCCATGTAACACCGCTCCTGCGCGAGCTGCACTGGTTACCTGTGGTCTTTCGGGTGCGCTTCAAGGTGTTGATCACCATCTTTAAAGCTCTCCATGGCACGGGACCAAGCTACCTGCGAGACCGCATCCTACCTCATACATCCCTGCGGCCGATTCGCTCCCACAGAGAGGGACTTCTCCGGGTGCCATCCTCTAGGCAATGCCAGCGGGCGACGCCCAGGGGAAGGGCCTTCTCTGTGGTGGGCCCAACCCTCTGGAACGACCTACCCCCCGACCTCAGAACAACCACGGACCTCCGCACCTTCCGCCAGAAATTAAAGACACTCCTGTTCCATCAGGCCGGTTTGGCCTAAGTTATTTACCTAGTCTGCAGTCTGTATTATAAATTGTTTTAATTGGGTTTGTAAGGGATTATGTCTTAACTATTTAAATTTTAGCACAGGGATAAACTATTTAATTCGATTTTAATTATTTATATTTTGTATTTGTGTTGTTTTAAATTTCTTGTGCACCGCCCCGGGTCCCTTCGGGGAGAAGGTGCGGTTATATAAATTTTATAAATAAATAAATAAATACATAACCGTATTACTGTGTAAATATAAAGACGTTGAGACCCAACTTGTGAGATTTAAAAGACATAATTATTTCTGTGAGAAACTGCTTTAAATTCTTATAAATCTCTGGTTGTGATAGCATCTAATCACTTTATCTTTTGTCAGCCTTTACCATTAATTGCCTTTTTTAAGCAACAGGATCTTCTCCAATGACTTTTGCTTTCTCATGTGTCCAAACTAAATTTTAGCTGCACCATTAGGGCTATTGTGAGATCCAGTTTTACTTCATCTGGCATTGAATTATTTGCTTTTCTTATGGTTCATGGGGCTCACATCAATTTTCTTCCAACATTGAAATTCAGAGGCATCAGTTTTCTTTGTTCAGCCATTCTTATGGTCCCATTTTCATAGCTATATATTATGACTAAGATGTAACTAGTAACATGTGCCTCTATTTTATAGCTTCAGTCATGAATTTTTGAACCTAGGAAAATAATCTACTATACATGTGTATTTGTTTGGATTGGCATGACCTATTGTTTTAACCTTAGTTTCTGTCAATATTGAGCAATAGTATACTACTATTGTAATATCCTTTTCAGCTTCCACAAGGGATTCCTTAGGTTTTCTTTGATTTCAGCTGCCAATGTGATATATTCTGCATATAAATCAACCTTGGCAACACCTGTCCCAATTTTTAACCATTGAATTGTTCCATATTCTGTTCTAACTGTTGTTTCCCTGGTCATCATACAACAGATACCTGAGTAATCTTGCATTTCCTTGTTTTAAAAGGGTAGGTCATGCAATAGTTCAAAGGGCAGGCGGTAGTCCACATAATCATAATCACTAGTATAATCAAGAAAAAAATAATTGGTATCTTTTGAAAGTAGGTGATGTTTGTTGTTATTTCTTGTTTTTAAAATTATAAAAACTCCTTCGTCCTTTCCATTATGCATCAGATGCTAGCAATGTAACCTTGGGTACCCATGCTTCTTCGGAGTCAGATTGTACATCTGTCAGTTCTTGTTCAGTGTATTGTTCAATTTTGGATTACATGATTTTACTAACATATGAGATACAATAAATAATTCTATGTGTAGAAACACTGGAAAGTGGTCATGTTAAACTGGGGAATGACCTCAAAACAGTCTGTAAAATGAAATATATTTCCAGTGAAAATTATTTAATTTTCACTCATTCTGGCCAGCCTAAAAGAGAATTCAGAAGAGTGATTTTGGGGGAGGTGGGGGGGCTTTATAAAATAGAATATATACTTAAGCCTGTTAGCTGTTTGAGCCAAACATAGCCCTGAGTAGTTTGGTTTACTTTAAAGACCTGCAAAGGGGAATGCATCTTCTAAATATTGTTACAATAATAAAGAAGATACAATACAATACAATATACAATACAATAGCAGAGTTGGAAGGGACCTTGTAGGTCTTCTAGTCCAACCCTCTGCGTGGGCAGGAACCTTATACCATTTCAGACAAATGGCTATCTAACATCTTCTTAACATCTTGTTATATAATCCATCAATATAAATCAGAGCATGAAAAACTATATGTATTCAGTATGTTTTTATCATTTGTTCATTAAGAATACAGATAGCCAAACATAATTCTTAGCATACTAAATAACTCATGTGGGGAAATAAAACAGTGTGCATGTAGGATGGGTACTCTTAATTCTGTGGCAGCAATCACTCAAAATACACCATTGGAAACCTCTACAACACCCTGTTAATAAAACACAAATTAACATTCCAATGGTGAGTATATAGTAAAATCAGTCTTTTGCAGAACTCATTCTAGCTATCATAATGATTTAAGAAGTTTGGATACCAAAAGATTTAACAGTCAGGGGCTTCAGCTCAAATTCTCTGGTTACAAGATGTTGATGCCAAAAGGAGTAGACCCAAAGTTGTACTGGATGCATTAGTTGCTACCACTTTGTGTTTAATGCCAGGAAGCCTTTACACCTTTATGCAACTTGCTATAGCTATGATAGACTGCTTTAGAAATTGCACCATGCTATTAGTAGCTGCCTACTCTGTCAAGATAGAAATTTCAGGTCATAAAACTATGGTCTGGATGGAAAAGCTTTATATTTGAACTTCCAACTACCGTATTTATTCGAGTATAACGCGCACACGTGTATAACGCGCACCCCCTAATTTTCGATTAAAAATCGGTATAAAATTTTGTTTCACTTTTTCTCGGCTCAGACCAAGCATTGTAAGTGACAAACGCTGTTGAACACGTGCGGCCATGATAAAAACGCACCCTCGTTTATAACGCGCACCCTCGTTTATAACGCGCACCCAAACTTTGAGTTCTTTTTTTGGTAGAAAATTTTGCGCGTTATACTCGAATAAATACGGTACCTTCTCCAATGTTCATGCTGTTAATAACTTATTATTTTAATACCTAATTAAGGTGTTATAATATTCATATGCTATCACTGTTGTCACCAATTTATCTGCTGCCTGTCTTGCCATGGGGCTACTCTAGGCAGTTTACAACAGCGGTTCCCAACGTTTCTAGCTTTGCAAACCAATGAGGGGAGGGATGGTTCTGTGCAAGCATTGTGTGAGCCGTTAGCACAAATGGAGTTGTATACGCTGTCCCACCACTTGCGCATCCCAGGGTTGGGGATCCCAGCTTACAATAAGAAAAATGAAAGATGTGTAAACAGAACAGAAGTAAAATAATAAAACAATAAAATAAACAAATGAGAAAGCAACACAATGAGAATAATACATCAAAATGGTAACCAAAAAGATAGGAGGGGAGGGGCTGGAGAGCAATAAGCAATATAATACAATGATCAAGAACTCTACAGTTTTGGTAAGGATCCTTGTATCTAAAAATGTCCTAGAAGATTCCTTCATCAATTTCCTTTGTTCTCTTCTGTGTGCCGAAGCTTATTTTTTCTCAAAATTTCTCTATTGGTATTTCATTTTTATAGGTGTGAGATCTGAGTAAACTAACCACAGCTAAACACTGCTTTGCTGCCTTTTTTACTCATATTGCCTGCATTGTCAGGTGTTTATAAATCAAGTTTAGCACAAAAAGGGTTTTGTACCTCCAAAAATTTCTTTGACAGTAGGTCTTTTGTACTTCATGTAAAGCAGCCCCAAGGTATCCAGAAAGCCATGATTTAGTCTGCTGCTCTCGAGTACTAACTGTGATGAGCCTGAAACCTACTGTGACTGTAAATTTAAAATCCTGCTCAGTATCTTCAATATTTCTAGTATAGAGCTTGAAATCTTAGCATTGTCTGATCAGCCACTAGCTGGATATCATGCTTATAAATATGAAAAGTCTTCAAAGCACTCTCGCCAGGCCTGAGGAGAAGCAGTTCTTCAGTGACACTTGTAACTCAACATTGTCAGTTTTATCAGAACTGATAGCAGACTTTTTAGCAGCATCACACCATATCTGCCTCAGTATAAAATATATATTTTAAAGCTCCATTCCACACTCCTCTTCTTTGCTCACCAATTTCAACAAACCTTAGTGAGTCTTTTTAGCACATGAAAGTACAATTGGGAATCCATTTCCGAGCAGTTTACCATTCTCTACAATGCCATCCATCTCTTTCCCAGTTATTAATATCATGACCTTGTCTTAAGAATCTTCCATGGATGAAGAAGAGAAGCAGGAAGAAGGTTCATCAAAATGCCAACTCTGCTGTCAGTTCTCAGCAAAGTGTATGTGGTACCAGGATTTAGCAGAGACATTGAAACAACAGATTTATCATTCCCATCCAAAGTAACAGTAGATTGACCAAGATCATATTCCTAGTTGTGAAGCATTCAGGCATCTAAGGAAGAAAAAAATGAATTCTATGCCTGGCAGTAGTAATCTGTGAAAAAAAAGTCAAATTGGATCATGGCCATCCATATTCCAGCAAGTGCAGAAGCTCCCGGGACCCAACAGTAATGCCATTTATGAAGGTCTTATGACAATTTCTACTAAGAGTAGAAGCTTCCTAGACTGCTAATAGCTTCCTAGACTTGGTTCATATTTGGATTAGCTTTTTTGCTGATTGTTCTTATATGGCATCTGCCAAGTAAGAAAGAAATATATACAAAATAGAATTTTATTCATAACCTAGGGTTAGGCTTGATGTTATCATTTTTTTTACTGTTAGAATTAAGATGAAGACATTTACAAGGCTTGGGCATTCAGTAACAGGTGCTATTCTCATCCAGGTATTCTGAAACTGCCTTTTCAAATGCATCCCAGCAGAGATATTTTGTGAGTACTATACAAACAACACCCATTAATATCATTGCCAATAATAAGTCAGTATTTTTCACACGTCTTTAAGTTTGAGGATTTAAGACATCTTGATTCAAAAATTGATGTGCTCTGATGCACTGTTTGGATTAATTAAAGGTACAGGCAGACAATGAGAGTTTTAGTGGTACATAGATATTATATTCATCTGTTCTCTTTCACAGATTTAAACCAATAAAAAATAAAATAGAAATTTTCTTCCTTATGGTAAGATAGATACGTTGTATTCCAGATTGCTTTTCTCCAGTGAAATGTTTGATTTCCTTCTTAGCACTTTGATCATTTCCAGGCTAAGTATCATTTCAGAATCAAACATGAAAATATCAGTAGCCAATTCTCATGCTGTAAGTGATCTACTTTCCAAAAAAACCCATAAGCAGTTCTATCATCAAGCTTACACTTTACAGCTGTTATAAGGGCTGAAGCTGACATGGCAAGAGTCAACCATTTGAGCCAGTCAGAACTCTTAAATAAGCATTAAACAGATCTTTTTCTAGGTATTTTCGAAACAGGACTTGGGAATGTCTCTTGTTTAATCATTTTAAACACTTTATTCTCGTTGCATTCAGCTTAAGTTTCTCTTCACATAATACTGTTTTTCAGATTAGATAATGAACAGAAGCATGCATTTTTTTATTCATTTTTATTTTATTTATTTGTGTCCTGCCTTTTATTATTTTTACAAATAACTCAAGGCAGTGAACATACTCAACACACCATTCTCCTATTTTTTCCCTCATAGCAAAAAACCCATGTGGGCTGAGAAAAAGTGACTGGCCCAAAGTCATCCAGTCAGCTTTCATGACTCAGGCGGGATGTGAACTCCTCCCACTTTCTAGACTGATACCTTATTTTTTCCTTTTGGTTGTAGGTTATATACCCTATATGCGTAAGGAGACCATAGGCATATTTCAAAGTTTTGAATAGTTAACATCTTCAGCCTTATTATTTTTCAACGTTATCACAAGTGGGATTATTTCCTTTTCATCAATTTGTTATTGGACACTATTATTTACAGGTAGTTTTCAATTTATAACCATAATGAAGCCTTCCCATTATAGTCAAACGTTTTGATGTCAAAAATGGATCATCCTTGTGACTGACTTGATTTTATGACCTTTTTGAAGCTTCCGTTCAGCAAATCATCATAGTCCTTAAACATATCCACAATCACCAAGCAAACTCATTGTTTTCTATGGGCATTTTGCCGGAAAATGGAAGTAAATGCCGAGTTTGGGCAAAAGGGCCATAAATCAAAGTCATGTGACCAGTTATGACTGAAGGATGATCTGTATAGCATTCTTCCATTCCCTCACTTCATCTCCCTTTCAAATAATTTCATGAGTTTTATTTTTAATCCAGTTCATTTTGTTGGAGGTTATTTTTTTAGCTTTGTTTTCCAAACATTTTTTTTAATATCTGTAAACATTGCTCTGCAGTCTTCTGATTTTTCCTCGTTCTCTTTACTCCTTGCAACAATCTTTTTCTTTGTCTAAATCTTACTCAATAACATTCAGGTATTGCAGCAAAGATTATTTTATCTACATTTTCCCCATCTAAGCCTCTTTCACCTTCCTCATTCCACTAAGCATTCTTTTTCATTAATCATATTAATGTTGCATCTCACATTTCCGTGGTATTCTGTACTTTATTGTTTCAAGCAGCTTCTACAACCTCTTTCCTTATATCTCCTTTTCATTCTGATAGAATATTAATTTGTCTTCTAATTCTCATAGAAGATGCCATGTGAG
Source organism: Rhabdophis nuchalis (assembly GCA_039707465.1). Lineage (NCBI taxonomy): Eukaryota > Metazoa > Chordata > Lepidosauria > Squamata > Natricidae > Rhabdophis > Rhabdophis nuchalis. The sequence continues at coordinate 90,907,760 of CM077648.1, read as the reverse complement.
CCAAAGATATTGTCCTCCACCGCACTCAGTGTACATTTAGTTAATTTGGGCTTTCAGATAACACTTTCTAGCAATATAGAGAAGTGTAGACTAGATTATTAGTTGTCTATACTAGATTCAGAATACTTTTTTACAGTACCCTGTTGTTTTGGCATACTGTGAGCAATATAATACAAACACAACCAATACTAATTTTAGTCCAACACTTTCAAACTATCCTATGCAAGTTAGGACCTCCCTTAACTGGAGAGTTTAACTTGCAAGCCCATGGACCATAGTCTGCATCCAACCAACTAGGAAGTGTATGCAGTGAAGAATGTATTTCACAGGATTGTGAAACATTTAACATTTCAGCAAACTTCTATATGTTACCTAAGCTCTTACATGGATTTATGAATAATTTGCTCTGTTGCCTTTTTAGATTCAACAACTGGAGGTGCTGCTGCTTCAAATTATGCAAATTCCACTTGGGGTCCTGGAGTGTCCTCCAACAGCACCAATGTCAACCCTACTCACGTCTGGGACAAGGTGATTGTAGACGGGTCTGACATGGAAGAGTGGCCTTGTATTGCTAGCAAAGATACTGAGTCTTCTTCCGAAAACTCCACAGACAACAACAGTGCCTCAAACTCCGGCTCAGAGAAGAGCACTCTGCTGGGAAGCACCAGTAGCAACAAAGGAAAAGGAAACCAGTGCCAGTCTGGAAGCTCTGGTAATGAATGTAATCTTGGGGCTTGGAAATCCGACCCCAAGGCTAAACCTGTTCAATCTTCCAGTCCTTCAGCAGAGAGTAATGGAAGTCTAGCAAGCTGGAGAAACTTGAGTGGGCAGGATAGAATTGGCCCCAATCCTGGCTTCAGTAACTTTAACCCAAATAGCAACCCATCTGCTTGGCCAGCACTAATTCAGGAGGGCAATTCAAGGAAAGGGACTTCAGAAACTGATAATGGTGGTTCAAATGCACAGATTAATACAACAGGTCAGACTTCTAGGGAACAGCAGTCAAAGATGGAAAATGCGGGTGTTAATTTTGTCTCTGGCAGAGAACATGCTCAAATCCACAACACTGATGGACCAAAAAATGGAAATGCTGTATCCTTGAACTTAAGTTCACCAAACCCAGTAGAGAATAAGGGAATGTCCTTTGAAATGGGCTTTGGGAACCCCTCCAGGAGCACTGATACCCCTTCACAAAGCACTGGAGAGAGAAAAACTGGGAACGTTGGGTCTTGGGGTACAGCTAGGGGGCCTTCTGGAATGGACAGTGCTTCTAATCAAAGTAATTCTGGAAATCATGGGAACAATGGGAAGGATAGGGAAGACTTATGGAAGGGAGCTTCTGTTCAAAAATCGAATGGGTCAAGAAATGAATCTTGGGATAATAATAATAGATCTACGGGTGATGGGTCTTGGACCGTTGGCCCTCAACACTCTGGTGAAAGTAAATGGAATGAAGGGAACAAAATGACATCAGGGATGTCTCAGGGAGAATGGAAACAGCCGTCTGGGTCTGATGAACTGAAGATTGGTGAATGGAATGGTCCAAACCAACCAAATTCTAGCACTGGAGCATGGGACAATCAAAGGGGCCACCCGCTTCCTGAAAACCAAGGTAATTCCCAGGCTCCCTGTTGGGGACGATCTTCTAGTTCCGCAGGAAGTGAGATTGGAGGTCAAAGCACTGGAAGCAACCATAAAGCAGGAAGCAGTGATAGTCACAATTCTGGACGCCGATCATACAGGCCTACGCATCCTGATTGTCAGGCAGTTTTGCAAACTTTATTAAGCAGGACTGATTTAGACCCCCGAGTGCTTTCAAATACAGGTTGGGGGCAAACTCAAATCAAGCAAGATACTATTTGGGACATAGAAGAGATGCCAAGAGCTGAAGGAAAGTCTGATAAAGGTACTGAGGGGTGGGAGAGTTCTACCATACAGACAAAGAACTCAGGGGGCTGGGGAGATGCACCCAGCCAAAGCAATCCAATCAAGTCTGGATGGGGTGAGCTTTCAACTCCAACAGAATGGAAAGAGCCCAAAAACACTGGAGGATGGAATGATTACAAGAGCAATTGTTCTAACTGGGGAGGGGGAAGACCAGATGAAAAAGTCACAACATCTTGGAATGAGAATTCCAACAAAGACCCAGGATGGAATGGGCGGCCACCTAATCAGGGATGGTCTTCTGGGAAGAATGGCTGGGGAGAAGAAGTTGACCAGCCAAAAAATGGCAATTGGGAAACTTCAGGAAATAAATCAGGTTGGAATGAAGCTGGCCAAAATGAGATTGGCACTTGGGGTAATAATGCAAATTCAAACTCTTCTTCTAAAGCAGGGTGGGATAATAATAAAAGAACTCCAGCATGGAATGATACTGGTAGACAACCCAGTTCCTGGAATAATCCACAACAGCACCATCAGCAGTCAGAGGCACCCAGTTCCTGGGACCCACCACCACCGCCGCCGCAGCAGCCTCCAGGTAATGGAAGGCTACCCAATTCTAACTGGAACAGTGGGCCACAGTCAACTGTCTCAAAGGGTGAAGAACCGAGTGGCTGGGAAGAACCATCCCCCCAGTCAATTAGTCGTAAAATGGATATTGATGATGGCACCTCAGCATGGGGAGACCCCAACAGTTACAACTATAAGAATGTGAACCTGTGGGACAAGAACTCAAAAAGTGGACAAGCTTCACGAGAACAAAACCACCCTCCTCCAAGGCCAAGCAAAGTAACAGCTTCAGGTAAAAAATTTTTAATGATCTTCAAGATGATGCAAACATCTTACCTTCTTACTAAATTTAGATCTACAATAATTTTCAAATTTGTTCTGTAGTTTGCCATACATCTAATGTGTCCTTGAAAGAACAGACCGTAAACCTTGAATACAGTAGTCTTACATAACATATTATGAAATGCTTACTCTTTATAAGCAATTTTATTCTTGTGTCTGATGTGTTAGGTAGGAGAATTCTAGACTGTCTTTAACTTTTAAAAAAGAATAGGATGACCCAGACTGTTCCAGAACCTCGTTCACATTGGACAAAGAATCAGATTCCTGTGATGTTCCTATCACTAAGACATGCATAATGCATAGTTAACGAAAATAAAATTCATAAAGCATTTACATCCAGAAACGATGAGCTCCTTGTTACAATTTCTGTCAAGGTGAATATAGGAGCAGCAGAAGATAGATTCTCCGCTAGATCAGGATTGGTTGGATCCTTGGAACCTATTATCTCCAGGATTGCACACCTTTTTGTTGTTAAGATGGATTTTTTAATACAATATTCTGCAAATTAATGGATATTTAAATTTTTCTGATTACTTCTCATTTAGAAGAAGGGAGGATGAACATAAAAGGATAGATTTCTAATGCTCCATCCAACAGATTGGTCCTTTTAAGGCTAACTGTTCTATCATATTGCCATGTACAATTTACCAGTATAATATAGATTGGGTGGTTGTAAATATTCATAGCAATAATAGTAATTATTTTGTTGCAGAATCTGACATTAATAATTTTATCCGTGGAGAACCTTTGAGCAATGTTTGTGATTCCAATTAGTTATTTTGTATTTCCAGACATCAGAAAGGGGAGTTAAAAAGCATATTACATTCCATTTAGATGCACCCCACCTCTCCTGCCTTGTATTATATTGTTATATGAACAATTTGTGTCAGAAAGGCAATAGAGGAAAATACGTTATATTTTTGCCAATATACAGATTTATACTATCATAGTCATATTTTTCTGAGCAAATTGTGGATAACATGGATTATATATGGTCATGATATACTATATTCCATATATATTATATTAACATTTTTCCTGATCTCATTCAGAGAATTCTTATCTGAAGTCCTCCTCTCTCTCTCTTACACTCAGTTTGTGATTATATTGAATTCTATTGACTGTAAAATCAAACTCTACTTTTAATGTAATACTGTAATGGTGATACTGTTACTTGATTTAGCACAATAATGTAGGGTTTAGAATAGATATTAGCATGATGTATGATAAAGTAGAATCAGCTGTGTAGAAAGAGAAAGTTTTACAGATAATCCTCAACTTATGACCACAATTGAGCCCCAAATTTTCATTGATAAGCATGAGTTTGCCCCATTTTATGAGCTTTCTTGCCACAGTTGTTAAGTGAATAACTGCAGTTTTTAAATTAGTAACACAGTTGTCAAGTGAATCTGCTTCCTTGGTGAATTTGCTTGACAGAATGTTGCAAACACATGACCCCAGACGCTACAATGGTAATAAATTTGAAGCACTGTCATAAGTCACTTTTTTCAGTGCTTGTTTTAACTTTGAACAGCCATTAAACGAGGCCTTCCTGTATTTTGAGATGTTGTGAATATTAAAAAGGCATTTTAGTGAATAAATAGCCTAGAATTAAAACTCTTTCTGTATTTAGTCTGGAACAAAAGCACACCTCCTGCACCAGATAATGGTACAGCTGCTTGGGGTGAACCAAATGAAGCCAGTCCTGGTTGGGGTGAAGTTGAGGAAGCAGGGACTTCTACCACATGGGGAAATGGATCCTCCAGTGCATCAAATGCCATAAAACCTAGTAAGTACTTCCTAGTTTCCTCTTTTAAAACAACAATAATGGATGTTTTGAATTTTTTTTATTAAAATTAATTGTTGAAAACTCAAAAAAAATAGTTCCTAGAAAATAATATAATTTTATAAACTGAAACAGAATTTAATTCATCAGAAATCCACAAGGGAATACTTGGTAAGTCAATCTCTCATCATCACTCCAAACCCAGAATCACACCTCAGGAGAACTTCTGCAAAACAATACTTCAGTTCCCTAACTCTGAACCAAAAGGATTCGATTACTGAACATCACTGAGATTAAATAGGACTAGGAGTTGTATTCACCTTTATCCACGTCTTGGCATTCACCAGGGTATCATTGCCATTGCAGCAATAATCCCAGGCATGAACTCTGACTGAAAAGGATCCAGACAAATCATCTTTCTCTAGGGTCCTTTGCAGTTAAATCCACATTCATCTTCTTTAGTTATCTAAAGAAGCCAGATTTAGGAAAGGCTCTTCAATAAGAATAAACTAAATAAAGCTTCCTTAAAGGTGGCATCCAGTGCAGTCCTCCCTCTGGAGAAATAATCAGTTCCTGATTGCCCCCCAATAGACCACCCAAAAGAACCAAAAGGTGCATGGATCTAAAGTATCTCAAGTAACTAGCGCTAGAGAACACTTTATCCATTCTATCAGAGTCCACAAGCCAAAATGAGTTCTAGATGTCAATACAAGGTGCAGCCTCATCACTTTTCCTGCATATAAGAAACCAATCATTTGCTCAGTTTGAGTGGTTAGTAAAATTTTATCCAAAAGTGTCGTTGTTCTGATGTTAATTGTTCTTGCTCACCTTAGGTGATCTTAAACGGGGCTACAGGACAATGGTCTCCTGATACAGTAGGGGTGGAAAATACTGGTGTTTAACCACCATAATTGCCATGAAGTAGCAGACACCATGCTTGATCAAGACTACTATTCATCATTTCTCTAGATGCATGGACTTCCAATTTTCAGAATTGTCAGCAACAGCTGTCTTGACTTAGAACAGGGCTGTCAAACTTGCAGCTCACAGGTCAAATGCGTCACACGCTGGCCACACCCACATTAGGTTTAGCAAAAAGGGGGAAAGTCCCAATACATCACATAATAACACCATGATGATGCAACTTTGACACCCCTGACTTAGAAGTTATGGAGGTTGGAATCCATGCATTTGAGAATATACAAGTTGCAAAAGGCTGGCTGATGGAGCCTCTGTCTTGGATCCATACATATTAATATGAAGTGCCGTGTGGAATTAAATTATACATTAAACATGCTTATACAAACTTAACTAGAGGCAGGTGGAGTTTTTGTGAGGTTGACAGGGACACTCTTAAATAGAGCAATCTTGAGTGTTTATATAGGCAACTAGTAATTTAATTTTAGAGCAGATTTTAAAGTTAGAGTATTTAGTCTCTGATGTGAACAAGCAGATGAACAAACAGTGTGGAAAGAGGAAGCAGGGGGGAGAATGAGCATTCTAACAATCAAGGCCATTGAACTATCATATACAGCTGGAGTCAGTGTTGCTAAATGTATGTGCTAATATTTGCTAATAGTATTTTTAGGCATGTAGTATCCAGAGTAAACACATAGATACAATATGTTTAAAGGACTTTTTAAATTCAAGAATATTATGCCACGCAAGCTGCTGCTGTTTCTATAAGAAAAATTAGGAATCTAAACTCATAAATAAATGTAAGGAAACAAATTAAATTATCTCGCTTTTTCCAGCCATGGAGTGGGGAGAAATCCATTTTGCATAAATAAGGATTTATGGACTCATGATGTGAGAAGAGGTCCTTGGATTACTAGTTTTACTGGATCCAAAGAAGTTCTTGGGGACATTTTTTGAGCCTTTTCCTGAACAAATTAAAAGAATAAACTTGTACAAGACTAGATCTTGAGGGGAGGGTGTTTTTTTTTGGGGGGGGGGTGATTTGTTGTTGAATTTTGGCAGTATAATCCCAGAAGGGAACCTCTAAAGAATGCATTAAAAGGTAGCTTCTTGGGGGACTCAAAGTGTGCTGTTCTGCATTTCAAATAAATGAAAACAATTCTTGCTTATTTCCATGGTATTCTTTCTACCAAGACATAGACTGGAACTGATTTTAATCTCAAAAACAGCTCATTGCCATGGTTTCTCTGCAACCAAACAATACTGTGGCAAGTGTTTTTAAATTGTTATTTCTTTTTTAACTTGCTATTTTTATGTATGTTAAATAATTACCGTATTTTTTGAACTATAAGACTCTCCAGACTATAAGAGACACCTAGCTTTTGGGGAGGAAAACAACAAAAACACCTGCCTATGCCTCCCAACAATTTGCCTCTTTACAGCAAACAGAAAAGGCCAGGTCAGCTTCAGCACAGCCTGATTTAGCACGAGCAGCTGATAGGCCCGCAGCGGTGGTTCTCGCCCACCTGGAACTGGCTAAAAAGGGGAGGTGGAGACCAAAAATGGGTCACGCGGAGGCAGCGAGATAGGTGGTGGCATTAATGGGTGGTGGCAATCAAGAAAAAGAGCCTTTTCCACCATTGCCCCATCTACGTGGAACCCTCTATCATCAGAGGTGGGAACTGCTCCCACACTTTTGGCCTACTAAAAGCATATTAGAACTTCATTTTGCCAAATGGCTTGAGGTCCTGAGAGGAGTGCTTATCACTGGAGATGGTTGACAAGATAAGAAGACATTGTCTCTTAGTTTTGGTTTTTGTAAAGTTAAAATTTTAGTTTCCATAGTTTTAATATTTTAATTATTAGAAAAATAATTAGAATAAATATAAATTTTATAACATAATCTTCCTTGAATTGCAGCATAAAAAGGTGGGCAGCGTAAAAATTTAATAAATTTAAAAAATAATATATTTAGCTTAAAATGACAGTTTTGATGATAACCATCTTATTAGCATTAGTAGTTGATTAGAATTATTTAATTCCAGGAGAAAGGATTGGCTGCATTCATATTTAATGCTTAAACCAAACATTCAGTTTGGGGTGATATGCAACCCCTACCTGTTTCACCAGATTTCTAGTGACCTTTTCAAGACAAGAAGACTCTGACTATACAAGTAGGAGCTGAGTATATTGTTTAGATTTGAGGAGAGTTTGAATAATATTTTAACTTAATTATACACTGCTTTGCTTTTTGCAGAAATGACTTTGCAGAATTATCAGTTAGCCATTCTATCTAATCATTGTAATAAGAAACACAATGTAAATTGGATTATGATTAGCTTCAGAATTGCTATTCAGCTTGTTCTCACATTTGGAAGTAGTGGAATAATTCACCAGATAAAAGTTTGGGGTTATTGTAAATGAACGGATTGCCCTTTAAAATGGAATGATATGTGATACAAACTATAGAAATAGCACTTATCACTTATACTGCTTCATGGTGCTTCACAGCCCTTTCTAAGATTATTGCCATATTTCCCCCAACAATCTGGGTCCTCATTTACCAACCTCGGAAGGATGGAGGGCTGAGTCAATCTTGAAATTATGAGACTCAAACTGGCAAATTGCTGGCAGTCAGCAGAATTAGCCTCGCATACTGCATTCTGCTCACTGCACCGCCCCTTTAAACTATAATGATTATAAGTTAAAAAAACTTTCTGACTTCAACCGGAATTGAGCAAAAGACCTTTGCTCTGCTAGTTTGACAGGCATCTAGAATTATACTGTAGTTCTCTTTTTTCCAATGTTAGCTATGGATATTCTAGTACAGTCATAAAATACTGCTAAACCTTTTGACAAAATATATTGATTTCTAGAAATATATTCAGAATGTAACATCTGAACACAAATTGGTTTATAAGTTACCAATCTCTGAAAAAAATTAGGACCCAAAGGAGTCCTAATGACTAAATATCATTTTAACAGCATAAACAACTTTATTTGTTCATGCATGCTAATTTAGCATGCCAGGGGTGGTTTGCAGGCGGTGCACCCCGGTACGGACGTACCGGAGCCTGCCCACAGCACCAGATACAGTTCCAGTATAGTGCTCCAGAGGGCCTGCCCGAACTCCTTACCGGTCCTTTAAAGCTTATGCGCATGGAGCGTACAGCGCCTGGACAATGCTTCGCTGAGCAGCTGGACCATTGTGGAGGCTCGCAGAGGTGGTAAGACACGTGTGCACTACGTACGTCCATGTGGATGCCGCCGGGCCTGTTCCAACCGTACCAGTTGGAACAAGATCCGGAACCCACCACTGTAGCATGCCCATGTCCCATCTATGAAACAATCTAATAAACATTTCCTTATTGGGCGAGGATAGCACTGGTTTTCATTTTTATGTTTTATTTCTATCTTGGTCATTGACCGGTTGAAACCCATTTTGTACGACATTTTAAAACTAATTAAATATATAAATATTTGTTCTATACTAATAATATAAAATGAAGAAATGAGGCCTTTCTATAGATCTGATATATACTAGTGATTCTATTAGTAATATACTAGTAATTCAAAATTAGTCAAGAGAACTATTTGTTTGAACCTTTATTTCTGGATTAAAGAGGAGGGATCTACAACTGCAAATGATAATCTCCAGGAAAAACTTTCAAAACCTGTCAATTATCAGATCCAAGTGAACAGGTTTATTGAAGGTTAAAATCGATTTGATCCTGGATTGTAAAATAAAACAATAGATGTGGAAAATTTAGGATGGCTATTGGGTCTTTTTTCTGACATTTATTTTCCATTAAAGATTCCAAATCACCTCAAGATGGCTGGGGCGATAATGATGGGCCAGTATCAGGAACCCGGCATTCCAGCTGGGAAGAGGAAGAGGAGGGAGGAGTCTGGAACACAGCAGCCTCTCAGGGAAGTAATTCCTCCCATAATTCAACTAGCTGGGGACAAGGAGGAAAGAAACCACAAATCAAGGTAGGAAAATTTTTTTGTGATGTGGTCTTTCATGGATAAGCAAATATTTTCTAAAACTGCTAGTACAACAGAATGTTAACTATGTAGATTTGTGTTAAAAGGAAGTGAGTTTTTTTAAATAAATGGCTTGATAGTTTAATGTATTTAAGGTGCCTAATTAACTATGATTTTGTGGTGATGTGAATGGATGGGTAGGATTGAGAAGAAAGTAGGAAACCATTGATTGGGTCATTAAGAGACAAAATGAAAATATGGGTATCTCCTTAAACAGATGGATTTCAAATGCATGGTTTAAATATGTTTGCATACATATACATGTGGTAAAGGACTGAAAAGAATTTAAAAACATGATTGTTTTTAATGCTTATTACTTATTTTCTGTGATTTGTACACAATTAAAACTGCATATCTTTTTTGAAAACTAAAGGCATAAAACCACATCAAGATACAATACTGTGAAACAGATGGCAAACAAACTGCAGATATTACTTTCCAAATTTTGTTAGAACAGCCTTATAATAGTTCTGAAGATAATATAGTAAGAAAAGAGTCTTATATGAAAGAGTATTAGGAAATAGATTACGTCCTAATAGAATGAAAGTAAAGAAGATGTAAGAAAAGAAGATACTGAAAATTCTTGAAAGAGAGTAACAAGAATTATGTAATGGAGTGCCATAGAAGTATGTGGAGCAGTGGTAGGTTCCGGATCCTGTCGCAACCAGTATGCTGCGACGGGACCGGGCATCCACCACATGCATGCGCATGCACACCCACCGTCCGCAACACTCCAGCTGCTAGGCAGAACATCACACAGGCACCATACAGTGCATACGCAAATGGCCCAGTTGAGTCAAATAGACGGGCGGGTGGGCCCTCCAAAGCACCATACCGGAATGGTACCGCCCGGAACCCACCACTGATGTGAAGGTGTGACAAAAGATGCTAGGATAGAATGAGGAAATGAAAAGTTGCACATAATGAGAAGTGCATGTAAGAGAACCATTGTTGCAGAAAAAGAGGATAAGAAAGAAACATACTGAATATTTTCTGAAATTTATGATACTGAAAAAGATATCAAAAGAAAAAAGAACACAAGGGAAAAAACCTGTGATTTTGATAAAGCTGAAAGATATTGATTGATTGAAGAGTCTTCAGCAACAAGAATAGAATTAAAAATGTGATTAAATTGTTTAGTGAGAGAATACTGCAAGACGTATTCTATAGATTTATAGAGGATAACAGTTGAAAAATAGAATGGAAACAAATGCTATAAATGTTTAGCGTCTAAGAAAACAAAAGGTCACAAATTTTCAGTACTGTGGGAATGTTGAAAAATGGTAATGCTGCATGTATAAGAGTTGCAACTGAGAAAAATGTTAAAATATGGACGTGGTCTGTTGATAAAGAGACACTGACCTGCCTAATGTGTGAGGTTGCTTATAGCAACTCTGTGTGACCTGCTTTTTATGAGTGAATGCTGCATATATGCATAACAATTGGGAAAGTGCTGCTATGGTTCCTCTAAAACACAAGTGTCAAACTCATGGTGTCACGTTGCCATCATGTTTTTTCCCTACACGGAGCTGGGCTGGGTGTGGTCTATGTGTGACGCATCCAGCCCACAGGCCACCAGTGTGGCATCCCTGCTCTAAAAGTTGGGAAAGGGGCAGGAATGAATGCAAAAATAACAGTTCCTGATTGAAATTCTGCTGAAGAGGGTATACTGAGAGGTCTCCGTCAGAAAAATTTAGGAAGTACAATGGAGCTTTATGGTGGAGAACTAGAACATCCCTCTCCACCATAACCAACTTTATTCTTCAGCAAATAATTCAGAAATTTTAAAAAAATTTTTCAAGAGAAAGTATATGATGAATGAAGCATATGAATTTGAGCTATGGAATATTTTTCATAAATAGAGATACCGAATGCAGTAAAACCACCACCGTATTTTCGGAGTATAAGACACACCTTTTTTCCTCTAAAAAGAGCCTGAAAATCTGGGTGCATCTTATACATCGAATACCTCCTGAAGCCCCACCCCTTCAGCAAAATGGCCACGCGCATACCCTTATGGAGGCTTCCAGAGAGCTCCTGGGGGCTGGGGAGGGCAGAAATGAGCAAAAAACAGAGTGTTTTTGCCCCCCCCCCCAGCCCCCAGCAGCACTCTATAAGCCTCCATAAGGCTATCCATGCTATTTTTTTTAACCAAAAAACAGCCCGTTTTCACGAAAAAATTGGGTGTTTTTCCTTGTTTCTCTCTCCCCCCCCCCCCCCCCCAGCACTCTGCAAACCCCCCCAAGGTTATTCATGCCTTTTATTTGAAAAACAAAACTGGCTCGTTTTCGCAAAAAATGGGCCATTTGGAGGAGGTTTGCACAGTGCAAAAAGGTTTTTATTTTCCCTTTCGGAAAGCTGGTTATTTAGAGTGATTGATGAGAATTACATTGGTCAAGTACTGTGCCTGAAGAAACAAAGATTTGTTCCAAAGGTGGTCAGTAATTCCCTTCTCCAGCACATGGGTAAATACACCTGGAAACATCTACCTACCTACTCTCTCCCTACCTATCTGCTGTATTTCTCTCTCTCTTATTTCTCTCTCTATCCCTCTACCTACCTACCTATCTACACTCACTCTCTCCCTATCTACCTACTATATTTCTCTCTCTCTCTCCCCTCTATCTACCTATCTACCTACTCTATCTCTCCCTACTTATCTACTGTGTTTCTCTCTCTCTATTTCTATCTATCTCTTTACCTACTTATCTATCTACACATACTCTCTCTCCCTACCTACTTACCTACCTACTGTATTTCTCTCTCTCTCTCCCTATCCCTTTATCTACCTACCTACCTAACTACACACTGTCTCCCTACCTACCTACCTACTGTATTTCTTTCTCTCTCTTTCTCCCCCTCTACCTACCTACCTAACTACTCTCTCCCTACCTACCTACTGTATTTCTCTCTCTTTCTCTCCCTCTCTATCCCTCTATCTACCTACCTACTTTTTTAAAAAAATTGCCTCTTCAAAACCTGAGTGCGTCTTATACTCCAGTGCGTCTTATACTCCGAAAAATACGGTAACTGAAGCAACTTGAGAATAAAGGGAATGCTCAGCAAAAAATGTTCAGCATTGTAAATAAAATAAAACAAGGATGTATGACATTTCCTTATTTATTCAGTGTATTTAAGGATAAAGGCATGTGTCGGGGTTGGAAATATCAAAGTATAGGTACGTTTGTGTGCAGATCATATTGTGTTATTCTCTGAGAAGCCAAAAGATTTGCAGTGAATCTTAGACCAATTTGATAATAGTAACTGCAGTTAGTAATTCTATGGTATTGTTTTTCCCTCAATAAATCAGTAAGCAATAAATCTACATGAATTTAGTATTAAATTTGATTGCTTTTTATTTAACAGTTGAAATTAGGATCAGCCAATTTCAGTTTGAAATGAGTATACAGTATATTATTATTTAAATTGAATATTTTGCAGTGTAGAATGAAATTTAAACTAATCCTCTCTGTTTTCAGTGTTCATTAAAAGGAGGAAGTAGTGATTCATGGATGAATACCTTATCTGATCAGATTTCAAATATGGGATTGTTGGTAAGGCATCCTATCTACTTCTTGTTGAAAAAATTATTTGCTAATATTAGACAGGCAAAAAATAGCTAGCCATCTAGGTGAGGGATGGGTTTCTGCCAGTTCACTTTGTGCACATGCACAGTTGACTGCAAATTGTTCTGCGTATGTGCAGAACATGAAAAAATTACTAAAAAATGGGAGCAAGGACTGGGAACCAGTTCAGGAGCGTGGGCAGCCTGCCGTTCCTACTGGTTCAGCAACCCAGTCCCTATTTCCACTACCGGTTCACCCAAACCGGTAGCAAGCCACCTCTGATCTAGGCACAATTATAAGAGATTGCTTTTTTTTTAAGATGGTATCTGGTACAAGACTGATTTATAATTATTTGCAAATTTTTATTTACTTGTATATATAACATCATATATACATGTTTATGTATACACGTGTACACAAACACACACTAGATATCTTCTACTAATCTCACCCCACACATGTATAGTATTTTACAGATCAATACCTTGGAGGTTTATAATTTAAAAATAGACACAGAAAGCAGCACTAGAAGGGAAGGGAAGAGTATAAATGAGAAAGAGAATGTAGAATTATTTCAATTACACATAAATTTACTTAATTACAATAAGGCCAGAGATTATGGCAGATAGGACAATCAACAACCAAACACCAGCTATTTAAAAATACCTGTATTAGTTGAATATTGCTCAGTAAGCTTTAAAAAAGTTTAGAATTTTTATTTTTGTAAACAATAGGTATTTGGATTCATGTATTGATTGTATGAATATTATAGTTAGTCAGAATGCCAGAATGCTATTTAGTAACACTAAATAATAATTTCTGTTTTGTTTTGAAAGTAATGCTATCCTTTTTATGTGCTACCATAAAAGTGCAGATGAAATGAGTTTCTGTTTTACAAGAATAGGCTGTGAGAAACCATGGCAATCTTAGCACTGTTGACCATAGTGCTGTCTTTATTAATGTGGGAATGGTGCTGCTATTTATGTGCATATGTAGTTGCTTTCTTGGCAAAGGAGCTATTATGATCATATGTTGCATATACATACTTCTACTTGCTTTCTTCTCTGCATTAGCTTTAGATTGAAAGGCATCCTGCATGCAGTTCCACAGCAGAACACTTTTTTCCCTATGCTTTGTGCTTGTCCCCTTACTGCAGAATAGGAAGCAGGCTTTTAGAAGGCCTCTGAGTTTGTCCCACATGCCAAGACATTCTCTCTGTCTATCTGTCCCAATTCTTCTGAAGCCAAATCACTGAATTGAATTAAAGCAGCACATTCAAATATAGCATTTTTTTCCAATAATACATCGGACCGTTGCCCCTTGTCTTCTGGGAATAGCTCCTATGATATCTATTTTTTTAAATATAAAAATGTTATCAAAATTCTGAACATGCACATTGATTTAACAAAAAACCTGAGAGATCCTCTTCTGAATATATATGGTTAACTATGACTCTCAGGAGCCAAACTGGCCTTCCGTGTTTATCTGCAGAAAGAACTGTTTTCCAAGTACCCATTGAAGAAAATATTTGGTTTGGATTCAAGGTTGCCCTTCTGTGAATATAAGGATTTGTTTCACCTATGGAAGGCTTCTAAGCAGTGCAGAACAGTGGAGAAATCTCTTGATTTCCCATTTCCTTATAGACTTCTTGTAATCCTCTCTTCCAGCCTCCCCAAGGCAAGGGGAGGTAGGGAAGGAGAGAAGAATGGGTAAATATTGATTGTTAATGTGCTATCAAATTTATAATCCCTTACAAGTGATTATTGACTTCTGACCACCATTGGGGCGAGAATTCTTCGACACCAGAGTTCAAAAGCATTTTTTCTATCCTATTTCTTTGTTTTATTTTCAATAAAATGTAACCGGGAATGCCTGCCCAATTGACATCTTTTTAGGTATAGAAAATATCTTCTGCATACAGAGTGGGCAGACTTGTTTCACTCCTTTGTCAATATGAAGTTAGTTTGTTCATCTTTAGTCTGTACTGTGGCTTCTTGACCTGGTACAGGTTTCATATGGTGTGGAAAATTCCATTGTTCTAAGTACATAAATGAACATAATCAAAGGCTTTTCTATAATTTATGAAGTACATATTTATTTTTTGTATTCTTTGGCATTATCTAACATATATCACTAGTTGTTCCTCACTTTTTTTTTTAAGCCAGTTTGAACATTTGGCATCTCCCTTTCCATATAGAGCGCTAATCTTTATTAGGTTATCACAAACATTATTTTGCTAGAGAATGACAGCAAATATTTTCTTTCCCTTTGGTTCTCTGTCACATCACGTATGTGTGTCCCCCGTCCCCCCCCCCCCGACCTTTGTGTTGGGGGTGCCATTGGCATAAATCTCAAATGGGAGAATTAGATATTATGGTGCTTTGTTTAAAAAAAATATTCCTGCTCCTGAGACTTTGTCATTCAAAGCCTATTGATTTTAGTTGGAACTCAAATAATAACTACTGCAGCACTATAGATTAGTGTCTTTTAAAAGTTAAAAAAACATTTAGTCCCAAATTGCCAAATAAAGGCTGTACTTGGTAGTACATATTAAATCTAGATTTATCTTTAAAATGATATAACATTCTAACCAATAGAATATCTTAGCAACAGGGGTTTGTTTCCAAAGAGGCTGGTCAATTAGTTTTCCTAACTTTGTGTGTGTGTGGGGGGGGGGGGGGGGGTTTAGACGTTTCTTGCAATATTTTGGACACATTTTCAGTAGTAAAAATAAACAGCACACAAAAATACATTGTTTTTCATAAATGAAGGTGAATATATGTGTCCCAGGATAATGTTGCAGGATCCAATCTGGGTCAATTACCAAGTCCAGAGATTTTGTCTTCTGAGCTTTTGGACTCATGCTGGAGCCCGTCTTCAGGGAATGTCTCTTTTCAACTATGCCAAGCTAGAGTCTTCTGAGAACTGTTCTTTTCTTTTCCAGAATCAAACTGAAGATACTTCAGGCAATAAGATGGACTTATCAGTAGGTATGTATTTAATAGCACAAGGATTCAGTTTCACTTTATGTTCATAATATTTTTAAAAATATAACTAAGCAGTATTGCAAGCATAATGCCAATATGGCTAGCCTTTTTGAATAACTGTGGATCGTTAATGTAATTTCCACATAATGGTAGACAAAAAGGGAAAAAAAGAAAGAACTGAGTTGAAGTGATAACACCTATAGCTGATGGAGTATGAATAGTAGTAAGTATTTATTTTTGTACTGAAAATTGGGGAAGCAATAATTTGGTTTCATTCTGCTAAAAATTGAAGAATTCTTGAAATTTTGTTGATATTCAAATATAAAACCTCTGTTATTAGCTATAGACAATATCTTTTTTGCTTACATGTAATGAGAGAGAAAAATTTAGTTTATTATCCATGCAAAATCAGGAAAAGTCAGGACTTTAATGTGCTAGCCAATTACCTATACATTCATTTCCACTATGTATTTTTCCTGTGGAAAAAGTATAGGGTATTTTTTATTCATAACAAATTTGTGGTCATTTCAGGATATTGTTTCATGGTTTTAGGGAAACTTTGTATAAATGTATAATTTTTAAATTATTTAATTTAGTAGCATTTTATCAATTAACAGTAATGCGTAAAGGTAATTGGCAAAGAATGCATGTTTCGTACTTCTTCAGGTGGTCTACAAGATAAGAAGTTTGATGTAGACAAACGAGGCATGAATCTCGGAGACTTTCATGACATAATGAGAAAGAATCGATCTGGTTTTCGTCCTCCTAGCTCCAAAGATATGGGAAACCCAGATAGTGGGCCTTACTTTGAAAAGGTAAGACATACTTTTTTTATGATAATCTAAAATAAAAGCTGTTACTCTTATTTTAATTTTCACAGGTAAAAAGTCATGTTTAAATACAAGAATTATAGGGGGGAAATGTTTATAAGATGTAAATTGAAGATAGTGTTTACATTAGTTATTTGGAAACAGGGTTCTTTTTATGAAGACTCAGTATGTTTGTGTGCGTGGTTGTAAATAAGTTCATTTATTATCTAAAAATCTTACTGTAGAGTCAAATCTAAGCAAGATGGGGTTATAAAAAAGTTTAATAAATTGTTTGAGAATATATCCACAGATATATACCAACCAATTTATACTTTCTGTCATATATTTCAGCCCTCTTTTATTCACGATTAAAACAATATCTTTACTTCTATACATAAATCTACTGTACAAGATCAGATCACCTATGTTTAGATCTATCTACTATTTGTTCTTACATTTCAAATCCATATGCCAGGGTTGTCAACTATATTTTCCATTCCATAACTTTTCATACAAAGTTTTATAATAAGAGAAGGATTCAACTAGGTTACCAGTATTAATCTTGCCCATGATATATGTAGGATTTTCCTACAGCAGAGCTAGGAACACCACACAGTGGTATATCTTCCTTACACTAGCTCCAGAATCAGAGCCAAAAACTTTCAAGAGCTTTTTTTCCCCTGTGAGTGGCATACTTGCATTCTTTTTAGGTCCTTGCCTTTCTGTGGAAAGCATGCATATCTACTAGCCACCTATATAGTAGGATCAGCCAAATATCCAATCTTTCTTTTCTCTATTTGTTTTTTTCCCCCATGTGGTCTGCTTAGTACATTAGTACAGGGGTCCCCAACCTTTTTTGCACCAGGGACCGGTTTCATTTTAAAAAAAATTCTGCGGACCGGCTGGCCTAGAGGAGGGGGGGGGAGGGGGAACAGGCGGCGCATGCGCACGCGGGGGGGGGGGGGGAGTCGGCTCACTTGGCCGTCTAGGGCAGTGGTGAGCAAACTTATTAGTCAATAGAACCAAATATCAACAGTACCACTACTGAAATTTCTTTTGAGAGCCAAAAGGTGTGGCCTGTTTTGTTTTGTCATGTGACCCGGTGGGCATGGCCAACTTGGAAAATGTGGTGAAACTCACTTAACAGTCTTGCTTAGCAACCAAAATGTTGTGCTCAATTGTGGTCCTAAGTTCTTTCTTTCTTTCTTTCTTTCTTTCTTTCTTTCTTTCTTTCTTTCTTTCTTTCTTTCTTTCTTTCTTTCTTTCTTTCTTTCTTTCTTTCTTTCTTTCTTTCTTTCTTTCTTTCTTTCTTTCTTTCTTTCTTTCTTTCTTTCTTTCTTTCTTTCTTTCTTTCTTTCTTCCTTCCTTCCTTCCTTCCTTCCATTTCTGGCTGGTCTTTAGGGTCTTCTGAAGATGGTGAAAATGGATTTATGGGCACTCGTTATATATAAAGGCAGCCCATGACTCTTTGGGATGCTGGTTTGAATCCAGTAAATGACTCAGAGGATGTGATTCCTTTAAAACAGGGATGTCCAAACTTGGGAACTTTAAGACTTATACAATAATACAATAATACAATAGCAGAGTTGGAAGGGACCTTGTAGGTCTTCTAGTCCAACCCCCTGCATGGGCAGGAATCTTATACCATTTCAGACAAATGGCTGTCTAACATCTTTTTAAAGACTTCCAGGGTTGGGGCATTCACAACTGCTGGAGGCAAGCTGTTCCAGAGGTTAATTGTTCTTACTGTTAGGAAATTTCTCCTTAGTTCTAAGTTGCTTCTCTCCTTGGTTAGTTTCCACCCATTGCTCCTTGTGGACTTCAACTCCACAAGGAGCTATGCTGGCTGGGGAATTCTGGGAGTTGAAGTCCACAAGTCTTAAAGTTCCTAAGTTTGGACATCCCTGCTTTAAAATGACCACTGGGAGAAAAATAGATCTTTAACCTGGTTAACCAAACAGGTAGCTTGAGGTGGAAGGAAATAGGAAAATAGATTTCTGCCTTTCCTTTCCTTCCTTCCATTGCCTCCCTCCCCTTGCTCCCTTCTCTCCCTCCTACCCTTTTTCCCTCTTTCTTTTTCTTTCTTTCTTTCCTTCCTTCCTTCTTTCACCCCTCCCTTCCTCCCCCCTCCCCTTCTTTCCTTCACTCTCTCCCTCTCTCCATTCATCTTTCTTTTTCTATTTTTCTTTCTTTCTCTTTCTCTGTTTTTTTGTCTCTCTCTCTCTCCTCCCTCCACCCATCTCTGTCACTCTGTATGTGTGTGTGTGTGTGTTTCCCTCTTCCTCTCTTTCTGCCTCTCTAAGTCTGCCTCTCTGTGTGTCTGTCATTCTCTCCCTCCCTCCCCCCGGGGAAGCAGCAGAGGAGTCAGCATGTTGGCTGCCGAGGTTATCCCGCAGCGGGCGGGCGAAGGACCCGAGCTCCGTCCGGGCGCCTCACGGGGCTGGAAGGGAGGTGGGCGTGTGACGCCCGGGTGGCTTTGGCGGCACCTTAAGGTAGCCGCAGCTTGAGTCCTTCGCCCGCCCGCTGCGGGCTAACCTCACCAGCCGACATACCGGCCCCTCCAGGAAGCCCCGGAAAGTGCATTGGGCCGTCAGAAGGAGCTGGTGGAGGCGCGCTCGGACATCCTCCTCGCTGGCCCTGCGGCCCGGTGCCTATGAAGCCGCGGACCGGCACCGGTCCGCGGACGGGGGTTGGGGACCCCTGCATTAGTACATTCAACAAAATCTCAGACAAGTATTCATTATCCATAGTCACAATCTCTGACATTTGAGCCAAGTGAAAATCTGGCATCTTATGACATACCTTTATTCCCTCTCACAGCCCTACCCTTCCCAGGAGATTTAACACACACTGCTCTCAATACATATGACCCAACCTTATCCTCTCTTTATTGAGGGGTTGTAGATTTGTTTTTATAAAATGTAATTTTTAATCTGGATTTTATATTTATGTATTTATACTCGTTTTTATATTTGATTATTGAACACTGCCCAGAATCGTATTTGCATAGGTGGCTATACAAATTTGACAAATAAATAAAGGATTGATTCACTAAGCTGAATTCAATATATTTGCAATATTGAGAAATGTGTTATATCTCATTGGTGATACATTTCTGTAATTTTGGCTGTGTTTTTTTCTATTCTAGTATTGAGAGTAGTTAATAGTTGTATAAGATCAATTGGTTTTGATCTTATGGTACTCACAAAATTTCACAATTACAAATTAATTTTAGGTGATATTGAAATTGACAGTTACAGATACTAGCACAGAGGTTAATCTGTATTACCAGATGTTATTAACATGATTAGGCAGACAAACAGACATACATATTTTTCAGAGTATAAGATGCTCTTTCTCTCCCCCTTCCCCCCCCCCCAAAGTGGGTGGAAATGTCTGTGCGTCTTATACAACAAGGCAGATTTCATTTTCTTGTTTTCCTCCTCTAAAGCTAATGTGCGTCTTACAGTCACAAAAATATGGTCTTATAGTCACAAAAATACGGTAATACCCAAGGCCAGAAAACTAGTCTTAAATTCCAGCTGAGCTTTTATATTCTGACTGACTCTGACTGCATTTTGCAAGATTACTTTTGGCTGAAGAATGGACTAAGTTTTTATAATGATTCATCTGCTTCTTAGTGTACCTGTTTTGGCATGCATGAATAAGGGAGTAAGTTCCCTGATGAGGACAGAGCTAAGATCTTTTGGAAAACTCTTCCTAGCGATGTGGTTTCTGAGATGTGGTTCAAATTATCTTCTTCCTGGGATTTTAGTCCAGTGTATATGAACAGTCAGTTAGTCTGCCTGGGTTTTATGATCTGAAACTGATGGTAGTGATGTTTCTTCTCTTCTCTTTGTAACCTTCTACTATGTTCAGCGTATGGCTTTTCCTTCAGGAAAATCTCTTAAAGCAGTTTTTCAGTTCTGTTCTGCTCTCTGATAGTGTTGTAGGTAGTCTTTAAAGATCTCATTTGCATGTGTGTCTAAAGCATCTTTCCCCACCTGTAGGAGCCACCCCACACCCTCTTCCACCTGTGAGTCACACTCACACCACATCTCAACAGCCGTACATGCACCCAGTAGCCGTCATGCCATATTCACCCTACTCTGATCATATGTGCACCTGGCAGTGTCCAGCTTCATTCACCGCATCCTGATAGCCACTTATACACACTCCAACACCCAGCAGGAGCCATCCCCAGGCCTGCTGCACTTCAGTGGCCAACCGCATACTCAGCAGCAGCCTGTTATCTGCCTCCTGGCTTATTTGAGAGCTGCCTGGAACTTGCACCTTTCTAATGGCTTCCCCATTAACTTGTTAAACGTTGACAGGAACTTGCAAGCAGACCCTTGCATATGGGGAGTGCGGGGATTACTGCAGCTAAGCATAAGTCAACTGAAATCGTACTTTACAAATGTATCACTTAGCAACAGAAATTCTGGTCCCAATTAAGATGGTAATCCAAGGACTTTCTGTATTTGTGTTAGCTGCTGTAAGTGTTACTTAATTGTATATATGCCAAAAAGGAACATTTATTCTTATTATCTGTATATGGTCCATGGGAATTGAGGCAGTGGGTAAATTGTTCAAAAATGTAAATGGAATTTTTCAGAAATCAGAGATATTTTTGTCTTTCATTGAATATTTTTTTCCTATGACTTTGGCATTAACTACGAAAAAGGAGGTTAATAATGTAGTGGTTTGTTTTGATTGTCTCCTTTTAGGCCACATCTTCAAAATAAGTAGCATAATCTAGTAGAAACTGTCCTTTTAATGCTAAGCAAGTACATTTTATATATTTATGAACATTCACTGTTGCTGTTTCTTTTCTTGCATTCTGTTGCTTCACTAACCTTCAACTGCTACTGATTGGCTAACTACTGCTTCAGCTGACTTTGCCTTTCTCCAATCAAGATGGGTGCCTTGGGGATGAGGTTCCTTGCTCTCCCTTCTCCCCTTCTCCCAACTACAAGCTATCTCCCTCTGGTTCCACATTACCAAACGTCTGCCTTGGGGCAATCGGCTCAGGGCTCAACCCCCAAAACTTCACTGCTAGACAAGTAAGAAAATCACATTGTTAGTTATATTATTGCTTGGCTATATCCTACATTGATTTTAGAGAGCTGGATTTTTTTCCTCCTGACACATTTTTAATTAAAATGTGGTTTGTTTATGAGAATATACTAAAATAAATCAATGCCTAATGTTTAATCGTTCTTTTTCTCTCTCTTTACCTTAACCCCATTTTCTAATAATTCTGTATATTGCTTTTGTTCCCTTCTTACTAACACCTTACGGCAAACCTTTATTTAGAGTCAGTAAACAGACTATTGGGAAATACTACGACAAAAGCTTCTTTTCGTCTTGTTCTGAAGATGTAACTTGAAACTAAAAAGTCAGACTAAATTTGTGCAGGGAAGTCTTGTTCTAGATTCCACAATGAAGAGGGCTATTATGTTTTTGTTTCTACTTTTAAAGAAATGAGTGTGATATGAAATCAGCTTCTCGGAAGGGGATAAAGTTGGAAAAGGCTAGTCAGAGCAAAATGAATTTAAGGTAATCAGCATTCATATGCCCTAAATAATGTAGCACATAACTGTACATTGAAATAGTCCATGAATAATAATAATTAGTGACTACATATAAAGTATTTATACAGTTGAACTCATAGTTACTGTTCTGTTTTTAGGGTGGCAATCAAGGTCTGTTTGGAAATAGCACAGCACAATCGAGAGGGATGCACCCACCAGTGCAGCCGCTAAACCCTTCCCCCAATATTCGGGCACAAGTGCCTCCTCAATTTCTTTCCCCCCAGGTAAGCAGCATAAAAACTTAATTATAAATCATTTTACAACTGGTCTTCACAGATCGATATAAGAGTTTACAATTAAACAAAGGTAAAAGTAGAATTTTGTTCGGTCTGCCTTTTCTCTATATGATTTTATTAAAAGCCAAGTAATTGTTGCACTCGCTTACTAGTTAATTTTGAGCAGGAAAGTTGCTTTATTGCAGGGGAGTCAAGCTCAATTTCATTGAGGGCCACATCAGGGTTGTGTTTGACCTTGGGGGTTGGGTGGGCGTGGCTGGGGTAAGTGTTGCCAACTCGTCATGACTCATGTTGGGAGGCATCTGTGGAGGACGGGGCGGGGCTGGGGTGATCAATTGTCTCCAGTGGAGGAAGGTCTTCCTTCTTTTTTCTTCATCTTCATTCTCTTCTTCCTTCCCTCTTTCCTTTTATTTCCTTCCTTGCTCTTTCTTTCTTTTTATTTGTCTTTCCGCTTTCCCTTTCTCCTTTCCTAAATAAATAAATAAATAAATAAATAAATAATTTAATTTATAACCCGCTCCCTCTCCCCGAAGGGACTTGAGGCGGGGCACAGGGAAATTAAAAATGCATATAAAATTACAGACAATACAATGTTAAAAAGAATTAAACAAAACCCTGTGCTAAAATCCCAAAACTAAAACAAACCCCTAAAAACCCCTAAAACAGTTAAGTCATCCCAAGCCGGCCAAGCAAAAGAAATGTGTTTTTAATTTTTGACGGAAGGAGCGGAGGTCCGTAGTTGTTCTAATATCGGGGGGAAGGTCGTTCCAGAGGGTCGGGCCCGCCACAGAGAAGGCCCTTCCCCTGGGCATCGCCCGCTGGCACAGCCTAGTGGACGTACCCGGAGAAGTCCCTCTCTGTGGGAGCGAATTGGCCGCAGGGATGTATGGGGCAGGATGCGATCCCGCAGATAACTAGGTCCCGTGCCATGAAGTGCTTTAAAGATGATAACCAACACCTTGAAGCGCACCTGAAAGACGACAGGCAGCCAATGCAGCTCGCGCAGGAGCGGTGTTACATGGGAAAACCTAGAGGTTCCCATAATTGCCCGCGCGGCTGCATTCTGGACAAGCTGAAGTCTTCGGGTGCACCTCAAGGGGAGCCCCATGTAGAGAGCATTGCAGTAGTCCAGTCGGGATTTCACGAGATCATGAGTGACTGTGCACAGGGCACCCCGGTCCAGTAGGGGACGCAACTGGAGGACCAGGCGAACCTAGTAAAACGCCCTCCTGGCTACGGCTGTCACTTGATCTTCAATGGACAGCCGTACATCAAAGAGGACGCCCAAGTTGCGTGCCCCATCCACAGGGATTAGAAGTTCGCTTCAGGATGTTCATCCTGTCCCTTCTTGGATGCTCAAATGGAAAAGGGGAAACATTTATCATATTGTTTTGCTTCCAGGACCCACTTTTGGCCTGGATGGCATCCTGTAGCCCTCTGCCAACGAAAACCGAGCCACCACTGGTTGGTCCTTTGCTGTTTCAAGGGCAGCCCGCAGGCCAGGTCTAAGCACCCTCTGGGCCAGATCTGGCCCCAGGTCTTGAGTTCGACACCCCTGCTGTATTGCAATTCTGAACTCAAGATGTTGAATGTGTTTAATTTCATTTTTATATACTTTGCTGTCTGTAAACTATTACAAAGTCTGCAATAGTCCACTGCATTAACTTCCCTGACAATAAGTCCCTCTTCGATGCAATAGCTACAGTTACTTTCAATAGACATACTGCTAGAGGTCTGTTATGATACTTGAAGTATAGTGAGCAGTAAAGTGATGGCCCTGTATTTTAGTTTATACTAACATTTTAAGTTAACTTTGAATAACCTCCACAGTTGAAACAACTGTTTTCTTATTCATAAAGTATTTTCTCTGGCTTAATTATCAATTTATTTGTCTACAATTCAAATCCAAACTTTTATCAACTTGCATTATCAGATGAGCTCTAGCTGCTAATTTTTTTCTATCTAGAAATTTTCTTGACAAAGATAGATTTGTCTACCATAATGTTTCAATATGCTGTCAAAAAGTCCTTAATTATCCATACTAATTATAATTCTGCTTTCTCATTAAAACATTGATTTTAAATACCCAAAATGTTTGTGTATATTTAAATTTTAAAACAAAAAAAGTATGAAATACCAAATGAGGGCATATTTAAATCCCCAGAGCCAGGTTATTCCATAATAAGGATATAACTAGAAAATCATTATATTATAGGAGATAACCAGTTATTCTGAGCATCCTCCTTTGGGATGAGCAAACTAAATGGATCAGTTCTACCTGAAATAGATCTTTAAGTACCAAACCTTTAAGGATTCTGTAGGTTAAAAACAGAATATTCCAGGTACCGGCGAACAATCAGGTGCTGTCTGGAATCCAGCTAGATGTATCAAATGCCTAGAGTGACCCATCATAGACTTCCCACGATTTGAAGACTCTTGTAAGCAGTGACTCTCTTAATAAGCAAGAGTACTGTCAACATAACAAAGATTGTGGAGAAGTAAACATTAAATTTAACATCTGGACATTGTGTATATCATGCCCAAAATTATCTGTGACATATTCATGGTGGCTATAGACTCCTAATACCTCCCAGAATCCATCCACCCACAGTAATCCCTTATAGTAAAAACTGAGGGATTTCACCAATAGCCCCAAGAGATTAAGAAGAGATTTGTAGCAAATTGTGTAATATAGACCCCAATTTAACCCAATGGCCCAGTGTCACAGCTTCACAATCCATCACCTCTAAAACTGGGCCCCTATAATAAGCTGTAGGAATGTACTCTAGCAATATACTCCTTGTTTAGTGACTACCTCAGTTATCTAACAATAATAAAAGGTACTTAGAAAATCATTTTCCAATGCTTACACACATTTACAACCAAATGTTATGCATTTAATATCAATGTATGCTAGAATGAGATAACTTTATCTGAATGAAATGGTGGCATTTCACTTAAAGACCTGGTCATTGGAACAGTTGCTTAACAGGGGTTGGTATAACCTTGAGAAAGGAAGAAGACCTGCATCCAAGACGATCAGACGAAAGAAATATAGTTTCTTGTAATTGCATTTCAGACTTGATCCTCTCTAGTTCTCTTGAAGATAAAGGAAGAGAGTGTCAAGCCCTGAGATGCTTTCTCAAGTTACATTTCTGTTTCAGTCTCAAATTTCTTTTGTCTGACTGTTGTCTTGGTTGTAGTTCTTTTTCCTGCTCTTCAAAATTACCCCTATATCACATTATAACCCCTGACCACTGCCAGAATATCCTGAACTATTATTACTACATTACATCCCTTTGTTCGAAGATGGAGGCAGGACAAAAACCCAAAGGACAAACTTTAGAGAGGCAACATCATTGCTTTTTCCTAACCAGGACTGAGTAAAACATGCCATGCGTGTTCACTCCAGCAAGTTGTGGACAAACGTGATCTTGAGATTTACCAACAGCTCTGTGATGCTGAGACCACCAGCAATCCAGTTGCCTAGGCACTGGATTGGATTTAAGTTGCTGGGCCAAAAAAGATAATAATAATCATCATCATCATCATCATCATCATAGTTTTATTTATAACCCGCTCTCTCTCCCCGAGGGGACTCGAGGCGGGGCACAGGGAATTAAAAAACAGTTAAAAACAGGCAAAATACAAACATAAAAACAATAAATATAAAATTAAAAGGCAGATTAAATAATTATCCCTGCGCTAAAATCCCCCAATTAATTAAAAAGAGACTACCCTAGGCCGGCCAAGCAGAAAAGATGTGTTTTTAATTTTAGACGGAATGAGCGGAGGTCCGTGGTTGTTCTAATGTCGGGGGGGAAGGTTGTTCCAGAGGGCTGGGCCCGCCACAGAGAAGGCCCTTCCCCTGGGCGTCGCCCGCTGACAAAGTCTAGTGGACGGCACCCGGAGAAGTCCCTCTCTGTGGGAGCGAATCGGCCGTGAGGATGTATGGGGCAGGATCCGATCCCGCAGATAGCTAGGTCCCGAGCCATGGAGCGCTTTAAAGATGACAACTAGCACCTTGACGCGCACCCGAAAGACGACAGCCAGTGCAGCTCGCGCAAGAGCGGTGTTACGTGGGTAAACCTTGAGGTTCCCATTATTGCTCGCGCGGCTGCATTCTGGACCAGCTGAAGTCTCCGGGTGCACCTCAAGGGGAGCCCCATGTAGAGAGAGTTGCAATAGTCCAGTCGGGATGTCACGAGAGCATGAGTGACTGTGCGAAGGGCATCCCGATCCAATAGGGGGCGCAACTGGCGTACCAGGCGGACCTGGTAAAACGCCCTCCTGGCCACGGCTGTCACTTGATCTTCCATGGACAGCCGGGTATCCAGGAGGACACCCAAGTTGCGCGCCCCATCCACAGGGGCAAGATGTTAGCCCCCTATGGCCAGCGATGGAATCAGCTGGTTGAATCGGGCAGCCGGAAACCACAGCCACTCGGTCTTGGTCGGGTTGAGCCTGAGTCCATTACTTCCCATCCAGATCCGCACGGCTTCCAGGCACTGGCACATCACCGCTACGGCATCGTTGGGGTGGTTTGGGGTACCTTCCCCTGGAACAATCTTTCCAGTACATCTTCTCACTCAAGGATAGCTCTTCTTCTGAGTCTAGACCTGATTAGATACAATCCACTGTCCAGCTTTTCTCCTGTGCACTGCTTGAAGAGTCCAAGCATGGGTTAAATTCTGTCACACTGTCCAAGGACTGGATTGAAATTCTTGACTCCTGGTGTCTTTCATTTACCCAGTCTTTGCAGATCAAAATTCAAAACTCATGAGTGACTTAGATCCCATAATAAAAAAATAGTTCAATTTTATATTCAGTTTTCAAATATATTTACCTTAATAGAGTGGATGTTGAATAATTAATCCACAGCCCAGTTAACTATTCCTGCCAACTTTCAATAATTCATGGTGAGCTGCCTTCCAGCAGATCCTCCTAGGAAGCAAAAACTTTATAGTAGTCTTACATTTTAAATTAGATTAGATTTATTAAATTTTTAGACCGCCCTTCTCCCTTGCGGGACTCAAGGCGGTGTACAAGCAATAATAAGAACAATAAGATAGAGCATAAAATCCAAATAAAATACAATTAAAAATATATTAAATGGATTGGCCTGATCTAAATCCAATTAAAATCCCTTACTAAAACCAATTTAAAAACTAAAGCAATTTAAAAAACTACGCCAGGCCAGCCGCACGAAACAGATAGGTCTTTAAGGCTCAACGGAAGTGGCGCAGGTCCGTGGTTGTCCGTAGGTCAGGGGGTAGGTCATTCCAGAGGGCAGAAGCTGCCACAGAGAAGGCTCCCCCCCTGGGGGTCGCCCTGAGAAGGCCCTCCCTGTGGTAGCGGACTGGTCGGTGGGAGGTGTTTGGTAGCAGGAGGCGGTCTTGCAGATAGCCAGGTCCCTTGCCATGGAGCGCTTTGAAGATGGTTACTAATACCTTGAAGCGCACCCGGAAAGCCACAGGGAGCCAGTGCAGCTCGCGCAGGAGAGGTGTCATGTGGGAGCATCTAGACGCTCCCAGAATCCCCCGCGCGGCCGCATTCTGGACTAACTGGAGTCTCCGGGTGCACCTCAAGGGAAGCCCCATGTAGAGAGGAACATTTTAGAAAGTGAAAATGGGTATACCATAAATGATAATGACTTGAGTATTAGGAAACCAACCCTGTATGCTGGTATAAACCTCAATAAATCCCCAAAATAATACCTAATGAAAAAGATGAGCTCTTACCACTTTAGTTTGGCTAAATTTGTTGTATCTTTTTTTTTTAAGTACTAAAGTAATTTGGATTTATGTTTCTATTCTATTTTGTTGTTCTATTACTCATTGGAAATTTGGGTGTGTGTTTTTTCCTCTCTTCATATAGGTTTCTGCATCCATGCTTAAGCAATTTCCTAACAGTGGTCTGAATCCAGGCCTTTTCAATATGGGGCCCCAACTTTCTCCTCAACAAATTGCTATGTTGAGCCAACTTCCACAGTTTCCTCAGTTTCAGCTTGTAAGTAGCTGTTCTCATGATGGCTGACTAAATTTTCTTACTCTCCCATTCCTATTCCTGTACATGGGATGTACTTGAAATAATTGTATTGTGGTTGTATTTTAAATATATATTGTAGGAAATACATCTATACACATAGACCTATGCATATGCACAAATCCTTAGTAATAATTTGATAACAATAATTTTCCAAACATTAAATTTGAAACTGTAGGTATCATTAAAAAAAGAATAACTCTTATTATGGTAAAGCCTTTGATAAATTAGTATTAAACATCAGGCTCTTCTATGACAATGTTTTTAATTGTTTTTGTTTATTTTTGTTATACAAATGCACACTATCCAATTTAAGCTTGTACAAAGTAAACTAGTTTCTTTCCTTTATTCATTTGCATTGAAGGCCTGTCAACTGCTCCTCCAGCAACAGCAGCAGCAGCAACAACAACAACTGTTACAAAATCAGAGAAAGATTTCTCAAGCTGTACGACAACAACAGGAACAACAGGTAATATGTGACCTGTGAAATCTGGCAAGTTAATCAGGAAGGATAATTATTAAGTTTTATTTTATCTAGTATTTCTTCCATGGAACATAATTGAAGATCGCACTACCTTTTATTTAAATATTTTTAAATATTGTGAATACTTGTTCAATACTCAGTAAAACCAAGATCTAATATTGAAATAAATTGAATGTTGCATTGATTATAAGACTTCCTTTAATGAGTTGAGAAGCATATAGTAATGATAATTACCATTATACTCAAGCTAAGACATACTATTAAGTTTATACAGTAATGGTTGTATTACTTTAAAGAGAAAATAAATATTTAATCTTAATACTCTTTCCCTTTTTTCCCTGGGTTTTTTTTTTTTAGGTATTCTTCATTTTTTAAACAAAATGAACTTGGGAAGTTTAAAAACAGTGTTAAATTAAGTTTTGAACCGTAATCCTTTGTTTTTATTAAGATAATATACAAATAGGGATTTTTGATAAAAATCATACAAACATTTGCTTTTAGGTTTGATACAAAATAGTCCAAAATACCTTTGCAACATCAGATTGCCTATGTCTGAGGTCAACCAATTTTTGTTTGTTTCCTTAACTGCAGCTTGCCCGTATGGTAAATGCCCTTCAACAACAGCAAAGACAGCCAGGCATGAAACATTCTCCATCCCATCCAGTTGGACCTAAGCCTCATTTAGACAATATTGTATCTAGTGGTCTAAATGTGGGTCTCTCAGATATGTCAACCAAAGGGCAGATTCCTGGATATAATTCAGGTAAACATTGAAAATATACATAATTTATTTTTTTCTTTTAATTGTTACAGAATA
Organism: Rhabdophis nuchalis; assembly: GCA_039707465.1. Lineage (NCBI taxonomy): Eukaryota > Metazoa > Chordata > Lepidosauria > Squamata > Natricidae > Rhabdophis > Rhabdophis nuchalis. The sequence goes on along the minus strand of CM077648.1, from coordinate 90,877,678 downwards.
ATATTACGACATCAAGTATATATATACATGCTTTATTTGCTCATGTTGCATTTTTACTGAAATTTGCCATATTACATGAAACTCTAGCTTTGGTTTCTTTTTCTACTTAGCATTACCTAGCATTATATTTGCTAATCTCATTTTAAAACTCTCTTGCTTAATTTGGACTTTTTAATAATTTATTTGTACAAAGATGTAAACAGGTGATTTAGGAAATGGATCATTATACTCATTCATATGGTTCAAAAATCTAATTAGGAAACATTTTGGAATTAAACTTCAGTTAATTATTGAATCCTGTGCAAGTTCTTAAATATTACAGTGGCATTTTATATTGATACATTTATGGATACGGCCTTTTATAAATATTTAATTTTATGTGCTTTCTCATGAAAATAATAGTATGTATAAGACAATAGAAACAAAAAAAGTCAGTAACGGTTAAGAAAGTATACTCTGATGTCTAGTTAATGGCTGTATACACTATAATTTTGTATGCATGATGTACCGTTATGATTTTTCCATAATATACTCAGATTTTCTAGATTCTACCTAATGTTATTCTATATATGAGATGTTATTCTATATATGAGATGTTTTGTGTTCAAGCCCTAAGCAAGACCAAAAAAAAGGTTCTATGTTTCAAAGAATGTTCAAGAGGTACATGCTCTTAGTAAGGAATGAAACCAGACCAAGATTAGAGAAAAATATAGAAACCTAATCTAGTCACAATTCAGAGTTGAAATCCCCAGAAATTCTTAGGATTTAATTCCAGTTTTCTTTTTCTCATCATCTGACTGGGATATAAATTATATATGTAGATAGTGATGAAGTGTGTTGGATGGGATCAGAGGTTAAATTATTTCCTGCGCTCATTACAGTACATATAAGCTATTCAAATAGCTTTCAATAAGCTATTGATAAAAATAGATCATTGCAAGATTGATTAAATTTTACAACACATAATTCTTTTAAAAGTTTATTTCATCACTTAAAAACTGGACTTGATTAAATATAAATGATTAATTGTGTCATTGTGCATGAAAAATGTTGTAAGTCTGTTTCCTGTCATAATAATGAAAATAATGCTCATAAAGACTTCTATTTGAAATTCTGGGAATTCCTGCTAGAGCCACTATTGAAAATATTAGCTGGGACAGTACTCTTATTATTGATGTAATTGATCTACCCCACTAACATGGGAACACCTGGGTTATGTCGTTGTGTTTGCAGGGACAGGAAAATCTGGTACTCCATGACTTCATTTCATTTAGTGACCGTTCAGTTATAACATCACTGAAAAAACTGATTTATGACCATTTTCACACTTATGACCATTGCAGCATCCCCATGGTCACGTGATCCAACTTTGAGCGCTTGGCAACTCATTCATATTTATGATAGTTGCAGCGTCCCTGGGTCATTTGATCACCTTTTGCAATTTTCTGACAAGCAGGATCAATGGGGAAGCCAGATTCATTTAGCAACCCCATTACTAACTTAACAACTGCAATGATTCACGTAAGAACTGTGACAAGAAAAAGCTGTAAAATGAGGCAAAAATTCACTTAACAGCTTAGCAAAAGAAATTTTGGGCTCAATTGTGGTCATAAATCAATGACTGCTTGTATTTTTAATGAATATTGGAACATAACTTTATTATTTCATTTTTGTGTTGTGTTACTGAATTATCATGGGGTGCTAAGTCTTTATGTGATCATTAGGCTAGTATACAGCATGTCCTTATGTCAGAATTGCTTACATTACATTAAGGTGCAGCTTAGAGGAGAATGAACAATGTTGTTTATACAGATTTATTTAAAATGAGCGGATGTATCTAGGTTTTCCTCATTAGCACTATACCTATCATCATAGTTGCTCATATATGCATTTAAATACATTGCTGTTTTAAAGGTTTTGGTTCAAGTAGCATGGATTATGGCATGGTAGGAGGGAAAGAAACTGGAACAGAATCTCGCTTTAAACAGTGGACTTCTATGATGGATGGCCTGCCACCTGTAGCTTCCCAAGATGCCAGTATGCACAAAAATGGTGAGAAATTAGCTTGTCAGAAATGCTTGGTGATACATTCAGAAAGAAACTTTTTTTTGCCAGTGAAATACCTGCTAGAATAACCTGAACATACTATGATAATGTGTTTGAGTCCAGTAGCTTTTGTTTAAACTAGATCTGATTTTTAATAGATCAAACTTCCAAAGAATAAGTTTATTTATTAATTTATTAAATGTATATTCCACCCATCTTGCCATCAAGCAACTCCAGACAGTAATAAAATATACTTGTAGCATTCAATTCTACTTTCTACTTGTACGGCCTGCTTTAAATGAATTTATTCCAGCTTTCATATGTATCCATGGCACAAGTCAGCAACATTTCAATGCACTGAATTACATAATAGCACTGGTAACAATATGATAACAGCCTCTGCTACCAGCCTGATCATCTTCTATCAGAACATATTTTTCTTCTGTTTTCCAGGGACAATTGTGCCCCCTGGAAAAGCCCGAGGGGGATCTCCCTATAACCAATTTGATATAGTTCCTGGCGACCCACTGGGCAGCCATACAGGTCCTGCTGGTGATAGTTGGCTACCAGCCAAATCCCCACCAACCAGTAAAATTGGAAGCAAATCCAGCAATGCCAGCTGGCCACCAGGTAATTTCAGTGTGCTCTATGAATGAGTAGATGGAAAAGGAATGATATCCTTGTTTATATGTTAACTTATTTGTACAGTTTTCACTGTTGAGCAAACACTGTCTTTTGATTCCAAGTCTTCCACTATTTGACCATCTGAGTTTGTATAAAATTGTTTAAAGTTATAAATAAGCTTTTGTATATTCAAGTTCAAAGAATTGTTTACTACAGTTTACCAAATTATTAAGTATTATCCCATGATACTTAGTTACAAGTTAGCTGAAGCTGCTGATTTGAATACAAAAAATAAGCTGACATAAATCTTGGGGCCAGACAAGTCATCATATATATATAGGAGAATAAAGTTCACTAATCTTAATTGCAAAGGACCTAATTGTTTCTTAATGGGGCTAAAATTGTCCTCATGTATTCAGAGTTTAGTTTTTCTTTTCATCTGTATCATCTTTTCTATGACATACTCCTTGATTCATATCTCTGTTATGATTTCTTCCCACTAGCTATTTGTGCAGTTTAACAAATATACTATAATATATGTTATCTACTCTCTTTTGGAGTGAGCAATGTTCTATTCAAAATACAGTAAGAAATATGAGGCCTAATATATCAAAAATTGAGAGCCTTAAGAGCCAATTTGGTGTAGTAGTGAGCCTAGAGTGAGTTTTAGTCTCACCTTGGGCATGAAAGCTGATATATCTATACCCCACATTTTTTACCTTACAAACCATCCTTGATTCCATCATGTTCATGCACAACTGCAGACATTCTCTTTTGATCTTTTAGAGTTTATCAAACTACTCATTCAAAATATTATCAAAATATTTTAATAAATTATGTTATCAAGGTGACCAATGTCACCATCTCTTAGCTCTAAGAAGAAGGAAATATCAAACTATTTCCAAAAATATTTCCCAAACTACAAGAACATGTCCTCATCACCAGGAGTCAAAGGTGATTTGATGGATCATAACATAACAATATTGGAGTATCATCCCAATAATCAGATCCATACATTCCTATGTGATTAGTTTATTCCTAAGGCTTTTTGAGTCATAAATAACATGTAATTTTGGGAATACCTGATTGAATTAAATAGTGGTGTTAACTACATCATATTATGCACATGCACAACCCCCTCTTGAATAATGTAATATTTCTTTAGGATGTTCAGTTCAGTAATTCTGGAAGGAAGGGAGAAAATATCTTGGTGAGATTTTGTGGCATAATTGTGCCATCACATTTGTAATCAATTAAAAAAAATACATTTTATCTGTACTAATACAGATATTTTTCAAACATAGCATTTTGAGATAGATACATAATTCTGCTTATTGCAGAATACAGTGTCTTATTGAAACAGCATCATAAACACATTATTTTAAACAGCAGTATTTATTGTTTTGTTTCAGAATTTCAGCCAGGAGTGCCGTGGAAAGGTATTCCAAACATTGATCCTGAATCTGACCCTTATGTGACCCCAGGAAGTGTGCTGGGAGGTACAGTCACAGCCCCCATTGTAGATACGGATCACCAACTTCTGCGGGATAACAGCACAGGTTTGCAGGATTGTAATGCCTATTTTATAGTTGCTAGGATTGGAGCCATGCACAATACAGGTAGTCCTCGACTTACAACAGTTCATTTAGTGACCGTTCAGAGTTAACAACTGAAAAAGGTGATTTATGACTGTTTTCACACTTATGGCCTTCGTAGCATCACCATATTCATGTGATCAAAATTCAGATGCTTGGCAATTAGCTCATAATTATGCCCATTGTTGTGTCCCAAGGTCATGTGATCACCTTTTGACAAGTAAAATCAATGGAGAAACCAAATTCACTTAGCATCCATGTTACTAACTTATCAACTGTGGTGATTCACTTAACAGCTGTGGCAAGAAAGGTTGGAAAATGGGGCATAACAAACTTAACAAATGTCTTAGTTAACAGAAATTTTGGATTCGATTGTGATCGTAAGTCGAGGATAACCTGTACAATTAATAGCCTATTTGTTGGTTGACTAATTATGGGAAGAAGAGATTTATTTACTGAGAAGAAAGGTTTATTTGATTTATATCCTCCCTTTACTTATCCCAATTCATGATGCTATGTATATATTGCTCGTTCCTCCTATTTTTCCCACAGTAAGAATCCTATAAGATGGTTTGGTCTGAATGAGTGGCCCAAAATTTATGATGATTTAACTTTTCTCTAAGTGCTGATTCTTCAGTGCAGCTCTCTCTCCCTCCCTCCCCCATGTCTTATGTGACTAGTTTTAAAATATGTTGCAAGAGGTGGGGGGGAGAAAGGCTTGTCTGGGAGTGTGACATGTTGGCATAAGTGAAAAATTGAGATTGCCATGCAAAATAATACAAACTGGAAATCTTGTTTTATCTCTTAACTTACAAAATATAAATTCTAAGATTTGAAGCTGCTATGATTCTAATTAGTAAGACATATACACACATGCAAACAATTTTAACATGTTATATTCAGTGTCATTTATACAAAAGGTTTTTTTCAAATTTGAAGATCACTGAGTTTTCCTCTCCTTTACTTTCCTTCCATAGGGTCTAATTCTTCCCTCAACACCTCGCTGCCTTCACCTGGTGCCTGGCCCTACAGTGCCTCTGACAATTCTTTCACAAATGTTCATAGCACTTCAGGTATGTGCCTTTATATTTTCAACCCACGTAATGGAACAAAAGAGAAGTGAATTTATATCTGTCTGTCTTTCTGTCTGTCTGTCTGTCTATCACAATAAAAATACAAAATTATGATTAAAAGATGGGAGGGGAGGAAGCAAGATGTGCAAGGGGGAAGCTGAGATCTACTGTTAGTTCTTCATTTGCCTCCAATGTGATTTAATGGGCTGTCCTATAAAACAAAAGAATAATTATTTGCTTAATAATAATAATAATAATAATAATAATAATAATAATAATAATAATAATAATAATAATCTTTATTGTCATTGTAAAAATTACAATGAAATTGGTTTTAACTTCACTGGTGCAAAATTATAACAGAAACAAAAAAGAGAGAAAAGAAAAAAGAAAAAACTAGCATGTGCATGGAGTGATTACGGTTGAATTTAAAAGTCTCACAGCCCATGGATAGAAGCTACCTTTAAACCTGTTCGTTCTGCCTGATGGTAGAAGGGCAAAGAGATACCACAGGGTGTTAATCAAGGGCAAAGAGAATCTTCCTTGCTCTGCTAAAGCAGCGAGATCTGGCGATGTTATCCAGCGATGTCAGAGGGCAACCGATGGTTTCTTGTGCCGAATTGATCACTCTCTGTAGTGCCTTCCTCTCCGCAACTGTTAAACCAGCATACCACACTGTGATACAATATGTGAGGACACTTTCTATGATGGTAATGTAATTAATTGATAGAATGTAATAATGAAGCTAGTAACAAAATAATGACATTTAAGGAGTACCAACAATGAATACCTTGCACTTAACCGAAGCAAAAACTTCATCACATCCCTTTAGCAAAATTTGGAAGTTGGAAAGAAATGTAGCCTGGAAAAATGTACATGTTGGAGGATTGGTGTTCTTTTTTGTGGGAATCTCTGTCAAGTAAAAAGAAATACCGTATATATAATATCTATTTTCTCCAAATCTTCGACTACTCCCTCCAAAAAGCATGAAGTGGTTGTCGGAGAGTCGGGGACCATCTTGTTATGAAAGAAAATCATAAAGTAGCTAGAGACATGCCTTTATTTATTTTTTCTTAGCCAAATGTAGTGATGAAAGATGACCCAGATGTGTTGCTTGAATTTTTTTTTAAAAAACCAAGCATTTTAAATAGTCTTTGACAAAAACAGAACTCAGTTTGTGATGTATTTATTAATGACAATTATCACCTTTTCCTTTTATCCATTTCAGCAAAATTCAATGATTACAAATCAACATGGTCCCCAGATCCCATAGGACCTAATCCCGCTCATCTCTCTACCAAGTTATGGAAAAACCATATTTCCTCAAGAAACACTACAGGGCTGCCACGCCCACCTCCTGGTCTGAGTAATCCGAAAACATCCTCTCCTTGGAGCAGCACAGCGCCCCGCTCACTCAGGGGGTGGGGTGCGCAGGATTCAAGGCTTGCCCCTGGTGAATACTTTTTTTAGAATTATTATAAGCCAAAGAAGGGCATATTAATAGATCAGAAAAGAAATTTTTAAATTTGTTCAATGAAAAACTACCTAATCTATAAAGTCAAATGAAACTTTATTGTGAAAATAGAATGAGAAAAAATAATGAGAATTCTAGTAATGTTTTTTGTTGTAAGAAATAAGTATATATGTATGTTTTTGAAGTAATCTGTGCGATCACGCATATGAGTTTTGAAAGCATGCAAAAAATGTTATTTTGAATACACACAGTTGCAAATAATGTTTTGGTGGAAACTCACCATCAGCATTTAGTATTTGTATTTAAAAAACTGCTGACAAGAATTTTTCCTTATCTTCCATAATAATGGAAGCAAATGGATAATACCCAATGCACAGGAAACCCATTCTTGTTTCCATACCTTTTGTGTAATTCTCATGTGTGTCTAACCTTCCACTTTCCTTTCCACTGCAGACATTGTGCGTTGCTCTTGGCTTTAGCATCAATAGCTGCTGCAGTGGTTTTTTAAGAACAGTTCAGCAAGAAAGGATTGAGGAACCTTAGTCCATTAATTTTTGGGTATTTGAGGTGGGCTTGCAACCAAAAAAAAGAAAGAAAGAAAAAAAACCTTTCAGCTATCAATAAAATGTTGTTAATATTTATCTGATTGCTAAATTCCCTTCAGGTGATCATTTGGAACAATTACAAATAAATAACTAGTCTTTCTTGTTTAACTATATTGGCAAGTTAAATAGTTCCTACAAATATTAATATTTATTTTGTTTCCAAATCATAAATTAAGGTGAATACAAATGCTTTCTGTTTTAATAATTTTGCAGCCTCTACTTGGAGTGATGGTGGTTCTGTACGCCCCAGCTACTGGCTGGTTCTTCACAATCTCACTCCACAGGTATTTCTACTTTCATCCCCCTTTTTCTTACTAAATCTTGTAGAATATTGTATTGTGTTTTTTTAAAGGCCATAGCTCTGTATTTCTATATGACAATACTTAAAAAAAACAAATAAATTATTCTTAAGTGTCAGATTCATCACTGTTATTTTCAGTTCTGCACCCAGTCGTAGCTGTCAGTTTCTTCCCTCTTTTTTCTTTAATGAGATTATAGAATAATTCTAGTACAGCTGCCAAAAGGTTTTTGGACTTCTATTAGAATAACTGCCTGTATATGCCTGATTTTAACTCTTTATTATAACTTTATCTTGGGTAATTCCAACCAACAACAATTATGCAGATTCCTTCCTTGTATTCATTTAAGAGTCTATGAACCGCCACTCAGTGTGAAAGGCTGCTTAAGACTAGCTTAAATTAGGTTTGCTACATGATAACAAAGCAGGCACTTGATGCCTGGCTTATGGTTACGATGGCACAGCGAGCCACATTCACACAATTTCCAACTTTCCCTGTGAACTTCCCGCAAGCAAAGTCAATGGGGAAGCTGGTAGGAAGCCACTCCCTTTCTGCTACTTTTTTGCCCGCCTGCACCATAGAGTCTGTCCATGGTACCAACCACCATAGTGCAGCACCCACCTGCACACCATAGTATCTGCCTAGAGCACATACACTCCTGCCCACCTGAAGCTCTTATCTGTTAGCTTACTTGCCTGGTACTCCTGTCTCTTTGTGCTTAATAGCCCACACAATCTTGGTACTATGTGAGCAACTAGGATTGCCTTTGCTAAGCAATGCAGACATGAGACATCATACTTTACAGCCACATTGCTTATTGACAGAAATTCAGGTCCTAGTAGCTGTTGTAACATATTAGTAAGTTTAAAGAGGAAAAAACCTCAGTCTCTTTAATTTAATAACTTGTCTTTGCTATTCTTTTTAAGATTGATGGGTCAACTTTAAGGACCATCTGCATGCAGCATGGTCCATTGCTGACATTCCATCTCAACCTGACCCAAGGCACCGCCCTTATCCGGTACAGCACCAAGCAGGAGGCAGCTAAGGCCCAGACTGCACTGCACATGTGAGTTTTGCAACAATCTACAAACATTCATTGACTTTTTTTGTCAATATATAATATTCCTGGCTCATTTGGTTTATCTATGCAATCTTCAGCTACAACTGAAAATTGCAGAAGACTTTCTTTTTGAAAACAATTACTTCATGCATTTCTTGGAATAGGATGGCTCTGGTATGCAGTGCATACTTGAATAGAACTTGCTTTTAACAGTGTGTGTAGACCAGAAAGATAGGTGAAAACCACTAACATGTTAATATTTAGCTTCCTTCTTGATAAAGTTTATCATTACACAAATGCATTCATCCTCAAGAGCACCAATTTAAAATTTGGAAAATTAGCAACACTGAGACTTTGTCATTCATATAGCAGTTTTACTTGAATTAATTACAAATCAAAATTAATGTTCTACATTTTCCCAGATAGGATGATATATTTCTCTCTCACCACAATTGCAGTTTTAGAAATGCAATAGAATGTTCAAAAGTCACTTAGAATTATGAATTGGGATTTGTAATATTACTTTTTTCATAAATGGTTAGTATTATAGAATCAAACAGCCTTACTTTTTATATAATAAAAATACCCTTACTTTTAAATGGTTATCATAAGATTCTAAAGAGCAACAAATACCCATGATTTTACTGATCTTCTTAATGCAGAATAGTTGAAACATTTGGAACTTTATGATTGAAAATTGTTTATCTGGGAACATATACCTTTACTTAAGCAAAATTATGGTATGGAAAATTGGTTGGAAATTTTCCTTCCTCATTGTTTGGCAGTAGATTCAAAACAACTAAAAGGAGGTACATAACACTTTCTAATTAAGTTATAATTTTGCTATTGTACGATTTAGTTATAGTCACTGGCTTAGATAGTATATGTAGAGAATTATGTAATTTGATGAATAGAAACATCTTCATACTTTTTCTGAATAAGGTACTGCGCTTAGTTGAACAAGGAATATTGTATCTTCCTCATGGACATCAATCTTACTAGTTACTTTAGAAAAAAGATATTGAACTAGATATAGTTTGGTGTAGTTGAATAAAACTATCTTATACAATATTTGGAAAGAAGTAGGCTGTTTTGTTCTCTGATGGAACTGTAGACAAAGTCCATTTAATGACCTTCTAGTAGTTGATAATTACTGAAAAAGCAAACAAATCTTTCTCCTAATGATGTAAATGTTTTAAAAGGCTGAAATGGCATTTTCTATACTAGTTTGAAATATTTTAGTCACATTTTAATTATACTAAACTAGTTTGAAATTAACAGAAATCCCCAAAGATTTTAAAAGATTTGAATAAGATAGTCACTTACTTATTTCCAATTATATTTCCACAGGTGTTCGTTTGTAATATAAACAAACACCCGTGGAAATATATATATAAAAATTGTACTTGTACAGAGCAAAATTAAGTCATAATACAATGATTCTTGGTGCTCTTTGAGCTTGGTTTTTTCCTTGCAGGTGTATCATTACCTAAACTAGGTAACAACATCAGTGCTAGTAAAGAGTGGGGTTTGCTATCAATTTATATTCTAGTGGCTTGCCCTGTCACTGTTGGTGGGGTGGTCTTAGAGATTCTTTGATTGGACTGCTTATTGTCAAGTTATTGAAAAGACTAAAGATCAAAACACCTCCCCACCAGCAATCGGTACCCAAATGAGCATAGATTAACTCCACGAGTAATATCAGACCAACAATCAAGTAACCAATGCCCCAATCAAGGAACTGCCAAACAAGCCAACAGTAAACAGCCCAGCCAAAGAACCTCTAAGACCACTCTCACCAACACTGTCATTTCAACCCTGAACTACAAATAATTCTCCTTTATTGGAGCCGTAATACATATGTGGAGACTGACTAGCCCACCTTTACTTCCTCTTTTACCACTTTGGATGTCAAGGGAAACTATTCCGTTGACATCCCAAATAAAATCCCTAGTATTGTATCACATTCCAGAAGACACCTTTATCTGCTGAAGTATCATTTTCTGGGTGTAAGACCTGAAATAAAAAGCAAGGTAGAAGAGCTTTTTTTACAGAAGCATAATGGTCTGTGTCAGAGGTGCCCCAACCTTCTCACCTCAAAATAGCTTAATGTTTCAGTATGTTTTTTGCAACACTTAATGGTTCCCAAATAATGTGCTGGGTTACCTGGGGCACTGCAGGGCAGGGCAGGGCAAAACACTTAACAGAAACACCAAATTAAACTAATAGATACTAGGCTTAGTAGTAGCATGGTGTCCCAACTGATGTTGAATACTATGTTTTCATTGAATGTTTAACATATCCTATTTCCTCTTCTAAGTCAATCAATTTTTATTATGGTCACAGACCAGTATTACTAATAAAAGCATTAAAAACAATAATAATAAAAAATAAAAAACTGACAAAATAATATATTACTATGAATGGTGGATTATCAGTGGGCAGTTAGAATCTGCCTAATTTTGCATATAGTAGAACACAATTTAGCCACATTCAAAGAAGCTACTTCATATTGATGTGATGATAGCAGTTGTCCATAAAAGAGATCAGTATATTTCCAGGGTATTTTATTAGGTGAATTCATTGCAGTGTCCCAATACATACATTGGCATGCAGTTTGGAAACTGCAGGTCTGCACAATTATTTTTATTCTTTCTTTTTTAAAGAAAAGTTTTGAGAAAGGGATTAAAAGAAAAATAAATAATGGAACTCCAGCCATTCATATTGTTTATCACTATGACTTAAATGGGAGTAAGTGTGTTATTTTGTTTTGTTTCAAGCAGTGTTCAACATTTTTAGACATTTGAACTCTTGTTTGTTTGTTACTCTTCACTCTACTATTTTGGCTTTTTTTCTATAGGTGTGTTTTGGGAAACACTACCATCCTGGCTGAATTTGCAACAGACGAGGAAGTTAGTCGCTTTCTGGCACAAGCTCAGCCTCCTACTCCTGCAGCAACCCCCAGTGCACCCACAGCAGGCTGGCAGTCTCTTGAGGCAGGACAGAATCAGACAGATCCAGTTGGACCTGCTTTGAATCTTTTTGGTGGGTCAACAGGGCTTGGGCAGTGGAGCAACAGTGGTGGCGGCAGCAGTGGGGGTGACCTTGCTGGTGCTTCATTATGGGGCCCTCCAAATTATTCTTCAAGTTTATGGGGGGTTCAAAGTGTAGAAGATCCCCACAGAATGGGAAGCCCTGCTCCCTTACTACCTGGAGACCTTCTAGGCGGAGGGTCGGATTCAATCTGAACTTAAAACTTTCAACTCTGACCTCGTGACCTTTTTGGAACAGCAGCAGCACTAACGTGACCTTTTCTTTTTTTTCAACTTGCAATAAATACATTTTAAAAGGAAAAAAGAAAATGGAGAGAGAGAAAAGGTGGGTCATTGACAGGACCGTCTGAGCACATAGTTGCCTCCCTTACAACTTCAGTTTTTTCGTTTGGAATATGAATCCAAAAAGAGAACATATCACTCTTGAAATACTTGAATCATGAACGCCAACTTAGAAAGACAATGTGAAGCAAGTACACATACCATTTAAAACTAAACACAAAAAATTTAAAAAAAATTAGTTTCTAGTTTTTCACTTTTTCATGTTATACGGAAGTTGTTGCTAAGAAACATATATACTGAAAAATAGCTTTTTAACTTTGTTTGCACTGGGTGTGTTTCCGTCCTTAGGTCTACTATGTTGGGGGTGGGGTTCAGAAGAATTGGGGTGGGTTGGGAGGGAAAGACTTGACGGAGCCTCACTTTAAAAAACAAAAAAGGAAAAAAAACACTTTGTGATTGGCTGGTTGATATATACCAGTATGTTCTGGCACATGTAACTGCCTGTGTGTGTGTGTGTGTGTGTGTGTGTGTGTGTGTGTGTATCTGTGAGAATGTATGTCTGCATGGTTGTGTGTGTGGGTGGGTGTGCGCGCGCACATTTCTGTCTTGAAAAGCTGCATTGCTGTTGGTCAGCAACCTATCTGACTAGATTCTTAAACTGAATAATGATGGTGCCTGTTGCAAAAATCAAATTGATCTGTGTTTCAAATCTTATTAGTTGGTGGTATTTTAGCAGGGTATTAAGTGCACTACAAATTGTGTTCTGACCCTGTTATAAAGCAAAACACTGCCATATCCTAAGGATTTGGTGAGAGGGATGCCAATGTGTAATTTTAGGGTTTCTGGGAGGGAGAGGGAAAGAGAGAATGTAGACTTTTGTTTTGCCTAGAAGTATATTTTTCTTTAATAAGAGTTATTGACAGAACCCAAGGTTATTTCTTATGAAAAGGCTTTTCTTCTTCTGGGGACCTTCCAGAAGAAAGAAAGCATCACATTTGTTTGTGACAAAGACCTATACAATGGTTGAAGCTTCTGCAATCCTAAAGAATTCACTCCTGAAGCCTGATTGAAGTTTCTTGTCCATTCATGGAAAACCCACTAATAATTCAGGCCAAAGTATATTTTCTTGATCTACTGTTATGACAGTTACAATGTCAGTAGTTTGCTGGCCTGTCACCTATTGAAAGCACATGCAGCAACTTTTGTTCTCTCTTTCCCCCATTGTGTTACCTGTGCCAGGCCTAGGTGTATTACAGCACCAGATCATCACTGACAGAAACGTTTACTTAAGAATGTTCTTAAACCAGTGTGTACTTTGAGCATTTTTTTCTCTGTATTTTTCCATGTATGTCATGCTTAGGGTTTGCTTAGGCAGACATAACTGGCAAAGACTTCTTTTGTTTATAAAGTATTGCACCTTTATTATTTTTACTTTTCCCTGTACTGTTGCTTTTTATTGTCGGTATTTAAAGAAAGGTTGTTGCTGTTGTTTCTTTGTTTTAAAAAACAACTATTATAATAGTACTCCAGGCATGATAGGGGAGACCTATCATTTATTCAAACGATAGCCAGTGTCTACACTGGGAACAGAATTGCTTATTGTGAAGACAGCTGTAGCAAATATTGCCTTTATAGCAAAGGAATTTTCAGGATGGATAGATTGGATAAAAACAAGTAGGGAACTCATTGCAAATATTCTTTAAAGTATTAGAACTTGGCTCTGGCTTTTCACTAGGTCTGCATTATACTGAATAAAAAAAGAAGTGCTGCAATATTCTGTACCAGCAAATACATTCATACTCCAGCACTTGGAAGTAGCAGATAATATTGTACAGTTTAAAAACAGAAGAATCTTTCTCCTTCAACAGTTTCATTGAACTATACAGTTGTGTCTGGTATCTAAATAGAAAGTTTAAAACAAACTTTCTTGCATTTATATCAAAAGGGAGATTTGCAAATTAATTTGGAATGTGAATTCTTTGACACAAAAAAAGACAAAGGGAGTGCCCACATTTATATTTGCCTGTTTCAGTATCATAGTAAGTAGGCAGGTGTTATGCATTTAAACTTTAAAATCTGCATATGTGGATCTTCAGCATTTTCCCTTATTTTGCTTTTATTCTACCTTGTTTGTGTAAACAAGATGATTTTTTGAATCCTGCCAGTTATGTTTCCATTATAGCCCATAAACATGCCTGTTCCTAAAGCAACAATGTTTGTTGCTAGACATTAGCTGTTAAAATCATGCAGGATAAATTAAAAGAAAAATTTAGAAAAACATCAAGGTGCAGCAACTCATGGCCCCTAAGCATTTTCCATTTGTGATGTGACACACAAGCTGGCTTACTACTGTGTTGTCATTCTTTCCCAACCTGCCTTTTGTTCCCTTTACCTGCACTTTGGATTTGTTGAATTCATTACAATATTATGGTGAAAGCCAGGTGCTAGAGCCCCTCTTGTTTACAAGACATAATGAGGGAACTGAAAAAAAATTTAACAAATGAAAAGCTAAAATGTTCTTCCATCACAAGCTTAAAGGGAAAAAAATTAAACATAAAAAGACCAAAAAGTGTGTGTGTGTGTGTGTGCATGCGCACATATGTGTCTATCTCATATAAATATTCACACACGCACACATACACACACACACTCATATATGTATGTATGTATATCTCAATGAAGATTAACTCTGGGAGCATTTAACAGTGTTTTGAGTTTAACATTTATTTTCCTGCTTTATCTTTGCAAGCATTCTCAGGAATTCTAGGGTAGGAAGCCAGTTTTTGAAGATGGTTTATTTAAACTTTACTTCTCCTAGATAGATGGCTGTTTCTTAAAATTTTACAAGTTCCTGGTCACACGGAAAATGCAAGGTTTTTTTTCTTTAAGAAAAGCAAAAAATTGAAAAAGAAAACCTGACAAAGACAAATTCCAGTCTTCAAAACTGTGGATCAATTTTTAAGCTGCAACTCAATTAGAACAGAATTCTCACATGTAGCAACAAAAAATCATTGTATTCTTAAAAGTCCAGTTTGTGAGAAGATTTATACTTGTAGAACTTAATCTCAAGTGGGACGGTATATGCCATTGAATAGAAGAGAGGATTGTGTATGAATGGATTATAATCATCTAGTTATTTCTCAAATAACAATCTTCCTCCAAGCACCTTTTTTTAAAGAAAAAAGAAAAATTTTAAAATAAAAAAATGAAAATGTTACTTGAGTATGTAAGTAAGCCACAGATAACAGGAGATGCTGGGAATAAGGGTTAATGCTTCCTGAAATCTGTTTTCAAATTGACAGAATGCTTCAGAAATGCTGCATCTATATTATGTCCCAGCAGTGAAGCAATTTTAGCATGTGTGTGTTTTAAAAGAGGAGTGTCTGTAAGAGAATCCAGTGAAATGTGCATTGTAAAAGATTTGGCTTGCATGATTTTAATACTAATTTTGAAGTTTGCTTTTTAATTTCTCTGCCAGATTTATGTAAATGATAGACGTTTGGCATTTTGGAAGAGATAAATTAGCTGTTGTTGCCAGATACTGATATTCCCATGATTTAGAATAAGTCTATTGCTGCCATGCTTAGAATGATTAGATTTTAGCTTCCAGTACAAACAGGAAGGGCTTAATTGGCTTGATGCTTTTAGATGGAATAAAATTACACACCATTTTAGTGCCTTTGTAAAAACATCCATATATCCTACAAATGCAGTCTAGTCACTCCCAAGGACATAAATGACCCATTTTCTAAATTGAAATAATTGTTCTGGGCATGCAGAGAAGAAGCCTCAAAGGCCTATCATTTTAAGAGTTATATGCACACACATGCCATGTGTGTTCGTGTGTTTTTATTGATTAAGGCAATTTCATTTTTTAAAAACTTCTTGTTTTGCAGTATTTTTCATATTTAAAAAACCTACTAGAATGTGTAATGAGAGTTCCTCCCCTTTACTATTATTCGAATTTCATATGATTTTTAGAGGCAAATAATAAACACAATGATGGTTTCTCAATGTAGGGAAATAGTAAGGTGTACAGTAGTATTTGGTAACATCAGTTGTTTTCTACAGCTATTGACTTGTTTCCCTCAAGTTCATATGTAAATGATGTATCAAGTGGAAAATAGTGTGATAGGGCCTATTGGGCAGTGTGTGTATGTGTGCATGTGTTAATAAGCTATCTGAATACGTAATCAAGTTTTGATTTATTGTTGACAAATTCTTCAAGGACAATTAGTGAACAAATCTAAATTTCTTAGAATATCTTACAGAAATATTGACTGATCATTACTCAGTAAATTCTAAGAGTATACAATTACATTACACAAAATACTTTTACCTCCAAGCTCTGCATATGAAAGCTGTCAAAATTTTAAAGGTTGATAAAAAATATTAAAGCCTTAGCAGACTTCTACCTTTTAATATATAAAATGTTTCATTTCTGTTGTGGGGGAGTGGGAAGATGACAATAAATTAGTACTGATAGCTCTGTCTGACCAGTGAAAGTGATCTATTTGGACACCAGAAGCACCTAACTACTCAAAAGAGATTTTTGTAGGCAAAAAGGAAATTGTGACAGACAGTAAAAGACAGACAGTGAACAAACAAGATTTTCAATTAATAGCTTAATATAATTTTTGCTACTTTCAAGGACTATGGAAATAACAATAGTCAGGTAAAGTATTTTAAACTGTTTTGTGGGCCATGTTATTTTCATATCATTTGACAAAAAGGAGTCCAAGAGCTACCAAAAAAAAAAAAAAAAAGAGCTACAAAAAAATTGCTGGTCTGTACTTCACATTTTAAAGCAATGTATCACCTTATTTTGATTTGCATAAAATTATGCCTTTTACCAAGAAAGGGAAAAAACTCATACCACTTCTGTTTGATTTTGGGGCCATATAAACTAATAAATTAATCTACAAAGATCACTTAAAAGCAGATTTTAAATTCTTACGTCCTGATATTTTTCCTTACTTTCTTTAAAATGTACTTTTAAGTATGAGTTGCTTAGAATCTGGATTGGATGAGTTAGATAGTATGTTGTTTTTTTGTCTTGTCCTAATGAGATTTTTTAAAATTCAGGATGTTTATTTTAGAACTTTCCTCAATATAGGATCAGAAGAAGATATACCATAACTCAGAAGAAGAAGCAGGCTTTCCCAATGCATCTGTACAGAATTGCTCCTGATTTTTTTAAATTGTTGATTCCTTTTGTCAAGGGATATCTGAAAGCAGGTTTCTCCTCTACCACATATCCTCAATATAGCTACTAATCTTCTTTATAGCACCTTTAACAAAAATTAGTAACCCATTTATTGTTGTACAATTGGACACTTCAAATTTTATTTTTGAAGATTTTTTTTAAAAATAGGTAGATCTGCATATATAACAGAAGTTCATTCCTATTCAAGATTACATTCGTTTGTATTGCTACAGTGGAAAGTGAAATGGTGTAATTCTGTCTTGCATATTTTAAACAGTGAACATCCAAATAATTACACACTAGTATATTTTTATAATAAGGGCTGACAGAACCCCAGATAAGGTTCTATTTAGTTTAGCTATATTACTTGTTTATAAATATACAACAACAAAAACATTCTATTCTTAGTATAAATTTACTCAAAATTAAGTTTAAATGATACATTCTCAATTTAATGCACTCTCTCAGGAGCATGCATTGATTCTAATCATACTTAATAAAGAAATTCCAAGAAGTCTTTGGAAAAGTCTTTGTCAAAAAGTCTAGTTGTTTGTGACATTCTTCATACTAATGTCAGCCATTGTGTGGCTTGATAGTATGCTAAAATCTTGCTACCGACCTAATGTACAGAAGGAAATGGATCGGACTTTAAAGTTGTGAATCTTATTACATTAGTTTCAGTGTGATTTTATTGTAGGTATGGTTAAATTTGTATTCAACTTCGTTTTACATCCTAACACTCTTGCATTAATTTATGTATTCCAGGAATATATTGCAGAATTTCCTACTGTACTATTTCATCTCAAAGCTTTAAACCTTTTCAAAATGCAATAGCATTAAATTTGATCCCTATAATAGGGCTGTGCAGAGATCATGATGTATTTAGACATATACGTACATCTGCTAGGAACAATTCAAATCAAGCATGATTTTTTCCTGAATCATGTGCCAGCTATAGAAAACGGCTCAATGAGCACAGGAAAAGACATCACTGCTTTAAAGACTTTCTGAGTAGTGTGCATCGACATGAGCTCTGTTACATCTGCCCTTCAAATTTGAATCTGCAGCTTTAATAATTTTTCATTTGTTGTGAACATGAATAGATCTAAAGAAAAAATGCAACATTGCTATAAGTAAACCCATATAAGGGGGCTGAAGTGAATTTTGTGCTGCAGTTGAGAACATTCTAAAAATTACTGTTAAAGGTACATACAAATAGTAACCAAATTCAATTATTTCCATTCTATGTATTAAAACCAAAACATTTTTAGCTAGATCTTATGATTGGCAGGCCTCCTAAAATGCTGGCAGTTACCAGACCAACATAAGTGTCCTTTCAATGTTCTCATTAGGGGTGCTACATTCAAGGAAGAAGCTCATCTGATTTGCTTGGGTTTACCCAGTACTGTAGATTTACCTATACACGGTCCCTAGCTACAGACATATGAAATTCTTAATAAGTCAAAATAGCTGGAAAATGTTTAATAGGCACCATAATATAAGTAATCATAAATGCAAAAATGTCAAAATATTGGCATTGAATTTGTGCAGTATAAGAGGTATTTGCAAACCTCAAAATGGGCCATAGAAGGATCAAAGGAATCAACCTCAATTAAGAGCCAATTTTGTTTCATATAATTGATAATGATGACAGCGAGAGATACATATGTGTATTGTATTATTTTTAGCCATAGAGTTGGAATGTTTTTACTTGAGTCTGACAGCCATTTATGTTAACATAAACCCATGCACTTCAAGCTATTGAAGCTAAAGCATTGTCCTAGGTAACGTGTGTGTGTGTGTGTGTGGATATATTTGGTTTTTTTAGATATATGGCTCTTGTGTGGAACAGAAGAATATGGAAAGATGTTCCATGGATATAGAACAGGTGGGCAGTGTTGAGGGAAAGCGGTTTTTAAACGCTTAGTGCCTCATCTTAGGTATTAGTATATCAATCAATGCATTCAAATAACTGAATT
Organism: Rhabdophis nuchalis; assembly: GCA_039707465.1. NCBI lineage: Eukaryota > Metazoa > Chordata > Lepidosauria > Squamata > Natricidae > Rhabdophis > Rhabdophis nuchalis. The sequence continues at coordinate 90,858,382 of CM077648.1, read as the reverse complement.
GCTTATTTCTTACAATGTTTTGACCATAAAAAATAAATGGATTTTTCTGTATTTAAAGAAAAATACAATTTTTAGCTGAGTCCTCCTTATAGATTGCTTAGCTTGTCAAATGCTTTTTTTCTTTTAACGTGGTTGTGAATATCAAGTGCTTTTCTTATCCCATCCAGATTTACTCACCCTCCCTTTTTATAAACATGCAGAGTGTTCTGTGGTTTGGGCCAGAGGGGGCAGGGGAGAGAAAGGTAATAAAAAAGGAGCCAAGATAGAGCAGCCTTACTTTAGGGACTAGCCTTACAACAGAGCTTTATAGTGAGAGTGTGCTGTATTCCAAATTGTGTAAGCCAAAAACTTTTTTAAAAATTATGCAAAAAGAGGTGTTAACTTCTTAAAGAAATATGAACCTTCTGAAGGTAGAATAGACTTTCACGAAATGATATATTGTGATGCTTCTTGCTGGGTCAGTAGGTTTGGGATCTGGGATATAAGCGCTTAACATTCCCTTGTGGGTTCTTCAGTTGTTTTTGTCTTTATTTTATTTTTAAAAAGCAGTAAGTTAAATGTGGTATCATTGAATGTGCCTTTTTGAAGATGTGACTGTCAGCTCAAGGTGAACTCTTGAGCCTGACAGGGAGTGGTGGTCAGTTTGTTTTCTTTAAAGGTCAAATGAAAGATTCCAACCTGCGGGTACCTTTTAATGAAAAGTGTCTTTTGTTGCTGCATCATCCGCAGTTGAATATTGCAGATATTTCCAGGTGCAGATGGGTTATAATTCACATAAATTGACATTATTTAGGCTAGTTCTCAGTTGGTGGTTGCATTTGTATTTGTATTATGTATCATTACATTTGTGTATGTGGCTTGCTTTAATTTTTCTTTTAAAGCACTGGAATATTGAAACGAAGTGAAGTTTGAGATACATTTATGCATGTGGAGAAGAAGGTATTTTGTAGCTTTTTGCCAGTTAAGTTGTAGGCACATTTTTGCCCTCTCTGTCAGTGTCTTGATGATGGAAAATAAAATCTACCCTATAATTTCTAGCACACTTAAATGTTGCCATTTAAAGGAACAGGGTATTACACAAGAAAAGATGTTTTTGAAATGGTGAGAAAGAAGTGTTGCGTGTATTCTTTTTTTAAATAATTGTTTTCCTTGAAGCTGTTCTTAGTTAAACATGGGAATCTGCAGTGTCTCTTTTCATTTCATATCTATTCCACCTCTTCTCTCCAGCTTAAAAGCATGGTGTAAAAATCAAGAGCTGCTGTAGGCTCCGTTCCCCAATGAAAGCTCCAGCAGGCTCTCTTCAGCTTCATTCAGGAAGACAAAGGGAGGAGAGATGCTGCAGCTTCCTTTGCTTCGCTCTCATTCCTCTCTAATGGCCTTGAAATGTATTATTATGCAAATGTGAATTTTGATACTAAACTTTAAGAAGAGGTTGTTTCTTTTTCAAACAAAAAGGTCCCATATGTGGTCAGCATTGCTTCTTTATCTTGTAAGTGAATTGTAAACTATGCATTCAATAAGAGATGGTTTGGGGGAGAAAGAGAGCCCTGCTAAACTGTTGAAACAGTTTCTGTGTCCATGGAATTCCCACTTACGTATAGGAGAAAAAAGGCTGAGTTCACAGGAAGACTACTTTGATTGACAGGCAAATATTTTTAGTGTATTTAAAAACTATTCAGAAATAAAATGATTTATGCCTGGTACACAGGACTATGCATTCTTGCCATGCAGTGTTACACCAGAGACAACAGCATGACATGAAAAGTCCCCTAACTTTCCTCCCACTCACCCCCTCCAGAATTTATGACCATCTTCTCCATCTTCCTTTCAACCTCAGGAAATCATAAATCAAGCACTATCTTTAGGGGTTTGTTGTTTGCTTTCCTTTAAAAATTGTCTTGGTTTTGAAGTTGCAATATGTTTTTTGTTTCCTTATGGGTTTCCATAACTTTTGCCCTTAACTTTTCCACCAGTTCCCATCATAGATGCAATTTTGAGTAGCAATACCCACCAGGAATTGCTGTAGTGTAGAATATATACTGTACTGGCATTATTTAATGGCTTGTAGTGATCTTTAAAATTGGGCTAATGGCCATCTGTAGATTAGTAATACCGCTGATACATGGAAGACAATAATTGTAGTGATAAGTGGGGGAATTTATATAGAAGTCATTTTATATTTAACTATTGCTTTTACTGTCAAGTTACTTTAGAAGACAAGCATTTCACATGTTTACCTCCAAAATACAGAGGCTGCTTCCTGTGTTAATCGAGGTATGTTGCCTTGGGTTTGTGAACTTTGGTCTGCTTGGTTCACTTGGCATTATCTTGGATGCAGTATCATAGCCAAGAGATTCTCCTAAAATTCAGTGTTTTTTCATGCAGATTCTTTTTGTTGGATTTCATAGTACTGTAATGAATAATAGACTTGATCACACATTTTCTTGTGCATACTTGCCTTGCAGATGTCATCTGATCAGGATTTTACTCTGATAGATGCCTTTTTTTAAAAAGAAAAAAGGAGAAAAGGTTTCAGCTCTTTGTTGCAAAATACCTCGTGGTGCTTATTCTCCTTTAGTGTAACCAGCCTTTTGAAAAATCTTACCTTTAATACTGAGGTCATATCTTCCTGTAGTGATTTGGAGATCGGATTGAAAAAATAAAAGCCCTAATCCTGGCCTGTATTCTTCCTTCTTTTTGCCTTATGCAAAAGTCATTTAACTTTGCCTCTGTTTCCTCATCTGTAAAATGAGGATAGTAATACTTACTTCTGTCACATAGATTTTGTGAGGATTGGGTTTTTATGAAGTGCTTCAAAGAGAAAGTACTTTTTATAAGTATTATTATATGGAGGTGTAATTAACAAGTTATATCTTTTCCCATACTGTTCCTGAGAAAATGGGAAAGGACACTCTGTGATCATTTACATTTTAAGTTGTCACATATTCGAAATTATTTTCCAGTTAAGGCAAAATTAAAATGCTGAACTTTTCATATTGCTTTATTATCTCTTTCTTATGTTAGAGCCTCCTTTTTGTGACGTGTGTATATATATATCTCTCTATATATAAAACATATAAAATGCCAATCTTTAATAGGTACATTTTTAAAAAATACATTCTTTCTTGAGTTTAACTATGTATAATTTGCCATCTTTTATGTATTCTATTTACTTTTGCTTTTATTAGAATGGGCTTTTTGCTATATTGACCATTCAATGGAATAGCATTTGTCCCTTCTGTTGGGAGAGGAAACATCACTTGCAGTTTGCAAGAGGGTCACAAAATGACAATACTTGTTTAAATAATCTTAAGGGTGGGGATGCTATGTGACTTTCTTCCGTGTGTGGCTAAACATAATGCCGCCTCATTTACAACACACACAAGCCATTCTATTCCAATAGAACATGGAGACACAATATATTTCATTAATAGAAGCTGCTTGTGAAATGCCTTACAGACTTCTCAAAATCTTTGGGACAGAAAGAGAAGAGTTCTGAGGTAAATTCTGTAATTGTCAGGGAGCTTTTGCTTCTTTTTTTCCCTTCTTCTGATCATATTCAACTGCATCTCAGGTATGTGCATATTGATCCCAGATGTTTGAATTTGAATTTGGTTCTCTGGTTCCACTATATATTTGTTCCATTGTATATTCTTCTAATTGTACGGCTTCTTCTAATTATTCAGTCATCTGAATTTTTCCATCCTTTGCTCTTCAAGAAGGAGCTCTGGCCAAAGCTATTGTGATCAACAAATCTATTAAATCAGACTCCACGTGATGTAGTTGTAATTAGATGTGGATATATTCCCCCCCCCCTCAAAAAACCCCCAATTGCTTTTCTGTTCAGTGTAGATTCGTTTCCTAGTGCTTGACGTAGCAGCTTTGTTTTATCAATAACTACATATTTGGAAGGGGGTTGGGGGGAAGAGATGTAACATTTAAAATAAAAAAGCAACATTGGGTGAGGCAGGACAAATAAAGAAGTAGGATAAAGAAGATAATAGAAAAAACTATTACAGCTTCCACTATTTAGAGAGAGTTAAAATGCTGCTTTAATTTTAGCCCTCCATTGGGGCTGTGTTTACAGAAATGATTAGGAAACTATTGATGTCCAACTTAGTAAATTTTACTTTGTTTCCATTGAACATACCCTCTAGTGGAAAATATTTATTAGAAAATGGAAGAAGTTAACTCAATCTAGCCTTATTTGTAAAGCAAATTACTTTTATGTCCAAACTATCTGGAATAAAATGGCAGCTTTTCTGCTTTGCACATAAATATCTAGCTTGAAGGTACAGTTGAAATGCTATTGCCTAAAACACTGTCCCTTCATGAAGCAGGCATAATAGTGGATACATGTATTGAGGCTCTTTGCAAAGATACCTATTAGTATTTTTCCTTATACTTGAAATAATGTACCCATCTTCTTTTGTCTGTTGGCCATTTAAACAGTGTAGGACAATGGGAATTAGGAAAAGGCACACTATATTATCATACTAAGGTTTATTCTTAATTTCCTCCAGTTTCACCTTCATTTCAGCTTACTTTTTATCCCTGGGATTCATGTGGACACAGAAACTTGGCACTTTGTGCTGTTGCATGGCATGCTGCCCTCCCCCTCTCCCTCTCTTCTTTATTTTTAGTATAGTGGTACTTAAAATCACTGGTTCACTTAAAGACAATAAAATGTTTAAACTCTACTAATGTACAAATAAGCTGAAATGTTGCATTTATATGTATTTTGCCATAGCAGGGTACTGTATTTCTCATGCTGGATTTCAAACCAACAAAAGGGTGGTTTTATTGGAGTGTAACAAGTTGAGGGTAATAAGGAATCGAGTCGTCGTCATTTCATTGAAATTGAGAGATGGTAATGAAACATATATTATGTTTTCTGAAGGTGGTTTTGCTTTTAAACAGCTTTTGTTTTTATTTTGTTTTATTTTATTTTTTTAAAGATATGATTGTATTATGTGCAACTCAGTTGCTTACATTATAACTACAAAATATTTTTGGGTTCCTGGAAAAAGAAAGACTAATAAATGTGTTTGGCTGCTAAGCATTTAAACTGGTGATTCCCTGTCTGTCTTTATTACATTGTTAATTAGCGCCACATAATAGTGTCTTAGAGGATATACATCTTCTGGGTTTTATATCACTTCTACAAGACATCACACCTTTACAGTTTACAGTTTATTGGATTTGTATACCGCTCCTGTCTCCAGATGGAGTTAATTTTTTATTTATTCGTTGCAACGTCCTGTTAATTACTGGCTTTACCTTCTATTTAAATCTTCTCAATCATGCAGATAAGATACATTTCCAGTACAGCATTATGCAGGTAATGCTCTATAGTGGATCATTTGAAAAAGAAGAAAAGACATATTCTTATAGTGGTGTTCAAAAGTTTGAGAATCCTTTGAATTTTCAATACGTTTGCATAAATATAACTTCAAACATGATTCAAAGGGTTTCACAAATTTTTAAGTATATTTTACTGCTCTGTTATTTTTATATATATTCCCTGTCTTTCTACTGAAGCAAATATGCAACTCTTCAACAGTAATCTAAATATATATATAAATGGCTCTGTGTGTATGTATATGCTCCAGCATAACTCTGGAACACCTAGAGCCGTGATGGCAAACCTATGGCACGTGTGCCTCAGGTGGCACGCGGAGCCATTTCTGCTGGCACCCGAGCCATCAGCTCCAGCACAGATGTGCCTGCCAGCCAATTGAGGCTGGGGAGGTCAAAAACATCTACCAGAAGTTCGTTTCTGGAGGCTTTCCTGGAGCATGAGGAAGGTGAAAATGGACTCCCCCAACTCCCTGGAGGAAATACCAAGCTCAGCTTGGAGGCAAGTAATGTGGCATGTGTGTATGGGAGAGAGTGGGGGAGGTTGTGCACACATGTGCATGTGGGGGGGGGCACTTTGCATTATGAGTGCTGGTACACACACGCACGCTATTACCCACACGCCCTCGCATTTTTGGCACCCAACAATAAAAAGGTTCGCAATCACTGGCCTAGAGCAATTTCAACCAAACTTGGTACACAGATTACTTACCTTCTGGAAACATATATTGTGGGGGTAAGACACACCTAACCCCCCTCACGGGAGGTGTTCTCTTAAAAGGCTGCTGTGCCTTAAAACGGCTTGTACCATAATGCCTTAAAATGGCTTCTACTGTACAGCTCTGCGGAGTTGCCATGGTAATGGCTTCACAGTACTCCACAAGGGCTCCCTCTGGTAACGGGGAAAATCCAACATTAGAAATTGTGGCAACGTACATGGAAGGAGGGGTGGGATAAATAAATACCCGGGAAGACCAGGTTATTAGCTGGTTAAAAATACAAAATGATTTTAAAAAATCAAAGTCACAATTAAAGTTAAATCAACAAACACCTGGTGAAGGATAATGCATCTTTGCAGATTTTCTAAATTGGGGATGGGAACAAATATAACTCATACAGAAGTTCCTGGATAGCGAGATTTCCCACACATCAGGTAAATGACATCTCTCAAAGAGTATTTTCAGAATCTGTCACATACTTGAACTCTGAGCCAATAAAGTTTTAAATATTAGCACAGCTGTTGTCTGTATACAGTGATACCTGAGGATCAACAAGTACTTCCTGACAAAGGACTGTCCTTTCAAAAGAATTGCAGTCACATCCAAGAATTCTGCAATTAGTGGTTGCTTCAAAAGCTACTTTAGTGAGTTTTGAGCAATGATTATTTTATGAATTACATTTCAGTGTCAAAACTCTTCTAAATTCTACAAACTTACAGAAGTGTCCTAAATGTGGTACTCAGAAACACAAAATCTATTTCACATCTTTGCCCACCCTCGTTTAAAATTGTAAACTTTCAAAGCATTATTTGGTGTAAAGTTAGTTGTCCCTATACAAGAGAGAATGGAATTTTATTCCCATATTAAAGCAAGTGGACGTACAATAAATTTCCAGCCAAACACAGAATTTCTTTGCTTTGTATGATTTATTCAGTGCCCTTAGAAATGTCCACATTAATGTAGTGTCAGTCCTTCAAGTTAGATCAGACTAGGAAACAAATACAATTTTGTCTTGGTAGAGGCTCTTCCTCCTCCTATCATTAAGTTCATTTTCTTTTTCCTCAATAGGAAATGGCCACATTTTATTTTTTGTGTCATATACACAGAACTGTATGTTGATTTTATATAAGTAATAGTATACTGAAATATTGGTATCAAATCCTGCTCTATAAGACCATGAATAAGAGTATTCAATTTCCAGAATCCATCATTGACTACATGATATGTTGTAGTTAACCATACAACATCTAAAGAGCCACAATTTCCCCATTATATACTTTAATTAAAAGGGGAAAGACTAGTGGTACAGGTACTGATAAAAACAAGCATAGTATAATGCAGTTCATTAGGTGTTCTTGAACTGCTACTGCTATTTTCAAATTGATAGGGTAAAGCTAAAATTATTGGTCTGCTTGGTGAAGAGTTGTGACTACTCCATGATTTTGCTGCCTGTAATCCCTTGATCATACATCAGTATCTTGACTTATTGCACTGTTGACTCTGATGAAAGATAAGCTGAGCATGACCCATGAAGACCTTTTACCAGAATGAAAAAGCTGAAACTACCACTAACGATCCTAAGTTAGGAAAGAAATTTCAGCATATTATTGAAGTTCCAGCCAAAAAGAATCACGTCAAGAATTTCAACTATTTATTGTGCAAGGAAGAAATGAAGCAAGAGAGGAAATGGCAGCTAAACCTAATCTAGAAGTCCTGAGAAGTAAAACCTGCCATCTGATGAACAGAATTCTAACATAATCTCTATGCTAACAAAGCGCTCTAAGTGCTTTATTGATTGGGAAACCTCTTTCTGATCTATTTCCTAGGCTGCTGAAAATTCACCACTTTGGTTCCAAGATGGCTTGATTATTTTTTCATCCTGTGTTCCAAGCATGGCCCTAGAATTCAACCAGATGGATCCTTAAAAAAACTATAGTAAATGTCCCAATTACGGGCACTGATCAGTATTTTCTCAATATATTTCATATACGGTATATTCTCATATCACAACTTCAATTTTTCAAAAAACTGAAAACAACATTCTATAACCCTATAAATGCAATACTATAAGGAAACAATGCTAATTAACAGCAACATAATTTATCTTGTGAATGAACTAAAAGGCTTACATTTTATTTCATTCATTCATTCATTATGGCTTCCCACTTCAACAAATTCTTGGCAACCTACAATATATAGGTCATCCTGGATGTACAACCACAATTGAGCCCAGAATTTATGTTGTTAAGTGAAATATTTGTTAAGTGAGTTTTGCCCCATTTTACAACTTTTCTGGCCCCATTTGTTAAGTGAATCACTGCAATTGTTAAATAAGTAACATGATTGTTAAGTGAACCTGGTTTCCCCATTGACTTCGCTTGTCAGGCCATCATAAAAACCCAGGGACACTGGAACTGCCATAAATGCAAGTCATTTGTGCAGCTGAATGCAAATCACATAACCATGAGGATACTGCCATGGTCATAAGTGTGAAAAACAGTCACTTTTTTCAGTACTGCTGTAACTTCAAATGGTCACTAAATGGATGGTTGTAAGTGGAGGACTACAAATATTAAACAATGTGAGAAAGGGTCCGTGACTTGTAATACAACAGGACTAATACATAAAATTACAAAAGACACTTCAGAAGAGGAAAAAATGAAATATATTAGTAGGGTTCTGTAAGGCAAAATAATTTCCTATGTAAGGCAGTGATAGCTGAAAGAAATGTTGCAACTCTCCAAGAGACATTGGTACTCTTGTCTGCCCATAAGAAGCAAATGAAATTGTTCTCATAACATAGGAAACTACAGAATTGTAAGAGTAGGACACAAGATGCCCTAGAAACTGTCTCTAGGAAATTTGGTTTCTCCAAGTCACATAGACAGGTTTGCATTGCAAAAGGTTTATTAGACCTCTCCAAAACTGCAATGGGCAAGACATTAAAGTTGGCTGCAGAAAAAGGTTCTGCAGTGAATTGTGAAGATAATGATAAATAGCTAAATTGCTGGCGTGAAAGGTTTCAGATTTATATATTGCCAGTGTCTGTCCCAATTTATCCTGCTTTACATGGAGAGTTACACCAAGCATCCCCACAGACAGACAGTGACTCTAGCTCAATAACCCTATACTTGAGGGGGCTGAATTCAAGAAAACATATTGGTATAAATTATTCTGTTTTTTTCTTTCTAGAAGGAGGTAAAATATCCAAAACAATCATGGCAATCAGGCAGTCCCTAGAAAAGTGGAGCTTGAGCCAAAAATAAAACTGGCATATGCAAGCCTTTGATTTTAGCAGAATTATCTCAGTTTCTGTTTGAAGTGGTGCATTTGAAACTCAGAAAGGTACGTAAAAAAACACTCCTAGAAATCTGGCTTCAATTATATCTAAAGGCTTTTAAATTATTGTGCACACATATCTGACATAAGATTAGTACTAAATAATTGTATGGTTACAGTTATGTTCTTAGCTCTTTAGGTGTACAAAAGAATGAATTCTAGTCTATGACATTACCTCCCATCACCAGAAGATTTAGGTTTTATATACTAAAAGGATAGTGGATAATGGCCTTAATAGGGAGTACAAGATCCATTACATTCAACTATGATTTATCCTAACACAATCTCTGGTAGCATCAGCCCTTTGAGAAAGATTAGGCTGTTTGGTTTATAATTTTTTAGATCTTGAGATTTCACTCAGAACCTCACTAATCTTCCTCCACTAAATTTAATGCACTTATTCTAAGCCTTGAGTACAATATTTTTGAGTTCTATGAGTAATACAAGTACTAGAAGTGATATTCATAAGTGGTCTGGGACATATATACACTTACCATTTTGGATACTCCCGTACTACATTCATACCAAGTGACTTCTAAACAGCTTAAGAAACCCCTAGGCTTACAAATTGTTAAATCTCAACTGCAAGATACATAATTCCCTGTTGCTATGATCCTCGCATTTGTATTCTAGAAAAGCAGTGGCCAATCACGTTCTTTCCTATACACAATTCTTTTTGGTCTTGGCTTTTCTTCAACACACATAAGTGTATGTTTACAAAATTAAAATATCAAAATGCAGAAACACCTGACCATAGGGATGCTGCAGTGGTTGTAAGTGTGAAAAATGGTCGTAAGTCATTTTCTTCAGTGCCGTTGTAACTTCGAACAATCACTAAATGAACTTGTACAGGACTAGCTGTATTTCTAATCGGTTAAAGATGAGAGGAAGGAAACATCAATGCGACGTTGCCTGGGTACTTTCATATGGTATTCAAAGTGAGGAAAAAGAAACCGCACTCAGATGAAAACATATTCCCCAAAGACACAATTCTATCATCTGCCTTGAGTGATAGTTGATGTTTGAGGACAACGAGAAGCATCTCTCTTCAGCAAACAGGGATAGAAATTCAGCGGATTCTGAATTTACTCTTGTTTCAGGGAACATTGGGTGGGTGAGTGGACTATATGATCTATAACCATGATGGCGAATCTATGGCACACGTGCCACAGGTGGCACACCAAGCCCTCTGCAGGCATGCAAGCCGTCGCCCCCAACTTAGGGGAACCACCCACACGTGCGCCTCCTGCCGGCCAGCTGATTTTTGGGTCTCTGCCACATGGGTGGGCAGCATGCAGGGGGTGCACACACGTGGGGTGGGGTCACGTACACCCCAGTTTTGGTCCCAGGCTTTAGGGAGGCCTGCTAGGCCCAAAATGGGCTGCAGAGTGGGAGGGGGGATGTCACATGCACATGCACAGTGGGACGGGAAGTGGGTCATGCACGCATGCACAGGGGGACGGGGCACACAGGGGGGGAGGTGTCGTGCACCATTGTATTATGGGTGTGGGCACGCGCACGTGACCACAAAAAGGTTAGCCATCACTGACCTATAAGGTCCCTTCCAATTCTGTTAATCTGTTAATTTGGCAACTTTAAGATGTGTGGACTTCCAATCCCAGAATGCTGGCTGGGAAATTCTGAGAACTGAACTCCACGCATCTTAAAAAGAGCTGTCAAATGTATGACAGCCATCGCTGTATCCGTTTCCTCCCACCGCAAAGCGTCCGGGAGCAGCGATACCGATCGCGGCGTCGCCCAAGCACCAGAGGTCGCTGCGGCGGGTCGCTCGTTCCGGCCCAATCTGTCGCCACGAGGAAGGAGGTGCCAAAGGTAGGGGGCCGGGCCAAGCGGAGGCCGGACTTTGTCGCACTTCTTATTCCGATCTTCGGCGGACTTCAGCCTTCCCGCTGAGCTTGCGACCGACGCGTCTTCTCCGCTGCAGCCCGCCCCGATGGCTTCTCTAAATCCCGCCGGCGAGGAAGACGCCTTCGGCCGCTACCGCTCTCCTCTCGTCTCCCGCTATGCCAGCCCCGACATGGCCTACAACTTCAGCGATAGGAAGAAGTTCAGCACCTGGCGGAGACTCTGGCTTTACCTAGCCCAGGCTGAGAAGGTGCGGGGCCCGCGTGGTTGGCAGGTTGGGATAATCTAGGCTGGTGCTTAGAGGTTTCGGGGTCGCGGTCATCCGGATCGGGGCCGCTCGGGAGAAACAGCCCCGATGCTGTATGCCAGAGTTTAAATGGAGAGGCGGACAATCGCTTGGGTGGCGGGAAGCGTAGGCTTTGGACTGGCGTCGCTGGGCAGACCAGCGTTGCTTCTTCCGCCCCTTTTGGCTCCATTCATGCCGTATTTGCCGCTTGAAGCCCTCGGAAGCTAATACCGCAGTCACATTTTTTTACAATCCGGTAGCTCCTAGGCCTGATGTTGAGCTTCGGGCCAGAATCTCCTGGCCGCGAGGTAGAGGCTACACAACTTAAGGTCAACACTTTTTGCTGGGGATTGTACAAGTTGGCCTGGAAAGGAACGAGGTGTGGGAGAAAGCAGCCTTGTCTTCCAGGGATCTGCAAAGTTGGCTCTTTGAAGACCGGTGGACTTCAACTCCCACAATTCCCCAGAAAAAGGAACCAACTTTGCAGACCCCTCTCTTAGACCCAAGGAATGCCATAATTGTTGTACACCTTCTCATTAATTTCGTTCTGCCCCATCTCACCCCTTGTATATAATTTTTTTTATTGATTACTCTCTTGACCATATCAAAACAATGGGCATCAGATGCAATAAGGTATGATTAAGTGAGCTAAGGTAAAGATACAGTAAAATAAGATAAAATAAGATAAAATAAAATAAAGGTGTGAGATGAAACCATGTACAATTGAATAGAATACAAAGACATACAATGAGTTCCAAAATATATAATCGTGAGCTGGGTGCTGACTTCCCAGATCACAATCATATGACTGTGGGAACAGCCAGAACTCTGGGAATCAGTCATAGCTACCACTCATTCAGTCTTATCATAAGCTTGAACAGTTGTTGAACAAATAGTTATTAAAAAGAACCACCCCGTATAAAACAATCTTTATTGGAATAAGAGAATATATATCTCTAACAAGAGCATATTAGCAATAAACCTTATGTAGCCCAAAAATCCCTGAGCTGAGAAGGCTTGTAGGAATTCAAAGGCATATAGTTAGGAAATACTAACTGGTTTTATTTGTTCTTTTATTTGTTCTTTGTTATTCTTCATTTTTATTCTAGTAACTCTTAAAACTTAAGTTAGCTTTGGGTAAGTACTGTATATTGTCCTTAGAGAAACATTTTTCCTACCCTCTTTCTGAAACTTCTAAACAAGTTTTAAAATCTCGATTATGTTCTTTACCATCATTACTGTAGCTGGAGAACAGTTTTGACGTAGCTACACTTTCTAAATACATAAAAACAGATATAAGCAAACAGATGTCACATGAGCTGTGAGATAACTTAACAATCGCAAGTCAACCCTGAAAGTTGCAGTTTGTGAAATGCATCACTTGCAGCAGTTTCTGTTTTCCCAGCCTGCATTCAGATTAATCATTACATTGTCATATTGTACAATGTGTTTCAAAATAGTTCACTTTTTTGCCAAGGAGGATAGTAGCAAAAATCTGAACATAATTTCTCAACTGTTTCTTTTTTGTGTATCACATATTACAAGTTCTATTTTTTATTCAATTTAGAAGGAATTATAACTTTTATTAAGCTATAATAATTTTTTTAATATATACTTCATTTCTGGTGCAATTTTTGTAAGACATGAGTTAACAAAGTTGACTAAATAAACATTTATTTAAAGTCCATAGCTGTGTTGGTTCTTCATACAGGGAGTATCTTTTAATTTATAATATTATTTGAAGCTTTCTAGGTTGTTGTTTTTTTTAAGTAGTTATGGAACAGAAAAGCAGATTCAGTTAGACAGGGATAGCCAATACATCTTAGATCTTATGCAGTATTCATTACAGAGTTGGCTGTCTCATCAGATTAAAGCTTGGTATCAAACCAAGCTTTAAGAAAATAAATTGTATTCTAATATACGTATACATACAATATATATTGCGCCCTAATTTAAAAGGTAATCTGTTATTTTTAACTATCTGCATTCCCAAGAAGTCACAACTCTGATCTTGATCTTCAAATTCAAACTGAGAGAAAACACCATGTGCACCTGTTTGTTCCATCAAAGCTCTGCCAAATTGTTAGTAAAAGATGCGCCCTTCAGTTGTCATGGGAGAATGTGATTTCAGTTAAGGGAGGGGGGGCGGTTTCTTATTATTCAGTTTACTGCCAGGAAAATGTACCCTGCAGTTGGAATATAAAATAATGCCAGAGAGAAAGAAAACTAAACTAAACTAAGCTAAAATTATTATCCAGGAACAAAGTATTTATGTTGCTAGGTCAGAAATTGACTTCTGACCTTAAATGCAGCACAACAGAATTGGCCACTGCTAAGGATGTACAATTCTATTGATCAGTCAGCAGCACTCGGATATAAAAGCAATTTGTGCATCCTAGAATGTCAAATAAAAAGTGTCAATAATTTCTACTCTTTATAAAAGAGAAAATATAATATAATATGATTAGGATTAAACTGCACTATGGATACATTGTCATCTTATGGGACCAAGGAAGACTGCCTTCCTTGTCATTGCTCTGCTCTCCAAAACAGCTTCCCCCACCCCTAAGAAATATATATGGCACCCTCTTAAGATCTGATTCTATTCTCAGGCATGGAGTTGTCATTTTTAAAATTCCTTTTTAGTTTAAGTGGTCACATTTTGTCTTATGGTTTTTGCTTTTTTTTAATTGTATATTTGGCTATTATGGTCTACCCAGAATCTTCTGGACTATGTGGCCATAATATATTTAATTAATAAATATGACCTGCAAGGGCATAGTCATTTATTACAAGATAGTCTTACCTTCATGGACAGCAAGAGGCAAAGTGTCAACAGCAAGCCATAATGAGTTATGGTGAATTAAATATAGAAGAAAAATGTTATCTTGTTATCAAGACATCAAAGAATATCGTGTTTACTTTTACATATGAGAAACATTCCAACTTATGCAAAGGACATTTTGGGTGCATCAAGTCTGAACGATAGCATCTATTTTACTATTTACTATTTTAAGAGAAAATGCTAAGTTACTAAAATTGTTTATACTTGTGATGGTAAAAGGAAATTTATTTATACATTTTCTTTTCTTTATTATTTTCTTTGTTCTTTTCTGCACCTTCTGTTTTTCTTTTATTATAAAATCCCCATTCCCTCCCAACTCCATGGGAAGGATACTGCAAAATCCCCATTGTTTTACTTTTTACTTTTGTAATTGCAATCTTTAATAAAATTACTATATTAAAAAATCCTGGAACATTTATATGGTAACACGTCGTATTGATTTTAGATAGCTAGAGCCTTTTCTACCATGCCTCCTGCCCTCTGGAAGGTGAGATCCATGCCCATCCTTTTGGCCTTCCAAAAGAGCCTGACGATCTGGCTCTGCCAACTGGCCAATGAGAGCATATCATTCTTTCAAATCCACCATTGTTTAGTCTCTCTCCTTCCTTTAGGTCAGTGTTTCTCAACCTTGGCAACTTGAAGATGTCCGGACTTCAACTCCCAGAATTCCCTAGCCAGCATTCGCATTGGGCATTTCTTTCGCCTCTTAATCTTTAGTCTGTCTCCATGTATCTAATTGCCACTTTCTTATCTCTTGGAGATTGTTTTTGAAATTCTTTTACTTGGGTTACTTGGCCCCTGCACGCCCCCTGCATATGCATGCACATTCCTCCCACATGCACCCCTCTCCCACACACATGCGTGCAGGCCCCACCCCCAATCATGTGCATGCTTCCCCTGTGCATGCATGCACACTCCCCTGCACACGCCCCACCCCATATCCCGTCCCGCTTGCACAGCAGAGACTTTATGACCAGCTGGCTGGCGGGAGGTATAAACAGCAGAGCTGAACTGGGACGACAGCTCACATGCCCACAGAGAAGGCGCTGTGCGCCACCTGTGGCACGCATGCCATAGGTTCGCCATCACAGCTCTAGACAAAATGAGCAGCATATAAGTTTAATAAATAAATGTTCTTCTGTGTTTGATTATTAGGTACAAGTAGTTCTTGACTTACAACCACAATTGGGACCAGAATTTTAGTGACTAAGCAATGCAGTCACTAAGTGAATCATCATATGGCCAGATTTGATGACCATTTTACTACAATTGTTAAGCAAATCACCATACTCATTAAGTGAATCATATGATTATTAAGTGAATCGTTCATCTTTAAGTGTACCTGGCTTCTTCAATTGACTTTGCTTGTCGAAAGCTGGCTGGGAAGGTCATAAAATGTGATCAAGTCTCCTTAAGACACTGTAACTGTTGTAAATATGAGACCTTTGCCAAACATCTGAATTGTGATCATGTGACCAAAAGGGGTGGTTTGATGGTCATTACTTCAAAAATGAGTTGTAATTCACTTTTTCTCAAGCCAGCGTAACTTTGAACCATTGTTAAATGAATGGTCATTAGCGGGTTACCTGTAGTAGATTAAATTGTACAAGTATTATCAAATTGTAAAGTAGGAGGGCTGTTTTCTGCTGCTTGGAAATTTGCAGCTTAACTGTGCTTTCTTAGTTAATTATGAAAGAGTTATTTCTGCCAAAAATTAAAATTCCAAAGTAACTACTTTTTCTCCGTTGGCTGCCTTAAATTGAGGATCACGCACCTTCTAATTTAAGAAACTTTTTCCCTCCTTAGTCATTGGGCCTGCTCATCACAGATGAACAAATTAAAGAGATGGAAGCAAATCTGGACAACATAGACTTCAGAATGGCAGCAGAGGAAGAGAAACGGTTGCGTCATGATGTAATGGCTCATGTACATACATTTGCCCATTATTGTCCAAAAGCTGCAGGAATCATTCACCTTGGAGCAACTTCTTGTTATGTGGGAGATAATACGGTAAAATAACACCCCCAAATAAACGTATTTATTGAATCAATCTCTTTGCTGATTTTCCAAACGTTCCTTAAGTCTTGGTTATGATACCATACCTGGGGGTCCCAAGGAATCAGACTTGTTTAGATGGCTTCACTTTTGAGATGGATGTACTTATCACTCTTATCACTTATCACTCAAGGTTAATTTTTATTTTTAAATGCCTATTTTTATATATGTACAAATAGCCTATAGAGTTCTTGGGTTACAACCATAGTTGGGACCCGAACTTCCATTGCTAAGTAAATGAAAGTGGTGTTAAGTGAGTCACACCCAATTTTATGACCTCTTTCACTGCAGTCATTAAACAAATCAAAGTAATTTTTAACTGAATCTTATGGTTATTAAACAAATCTGACTTTCCCCATTGACTTTGCTTGTTGAAAGCCAGCTAGGAAAATCTCATATGGGAATCACATGACCTTATGATGTTACAATCATCATAAATACATGCTAATTGTCAAATGACTGGATTTTGATCATATGTCCAAAAGGAGAGAAGGTAGAAGAAATCTGATTTGGCTTTTTATAATTCAACTTTGGGGCCATCTAATTTACAAAGTTGAATGTTCTCAGGGTACCCAGGAACCCTCACTTGGGGTACCCTGGCCAGAGAGAGAAGCAAAACAGTGAAGCTACAATAGACAGGTAAGCCGGCTAGCCAACTAGAAGCCTGGGAGGTCCAATTCCTGCTTTACGTCAAGCTAGTTTCATCAGCCTGATGTTACTTTCTACCTGTGCTTTTATTAGATGACTTCATGTATCTTCAGGCAGAGTATTCATTTTTTGCTAGTTTGTCAGTTCTTTTGCCTTTATTTGTCTCAGTTCATCCTTTCCTACTCCTGAAGAATCCAGCTCAGACAGAGGCATCTGCCTACATCCTCAGAAATAAAATGATTAAGTTCTTTAGGGTTCCCATTTTCTTTTCTAGCACAATATTATCACCTGTTTAAAAAATCCCATTAATTCTAATTTAGCTTTAGACACTTGGCAATTTGTTAGGTATTTATACTGCAATCTTATTCACACTGGACTTATCAATATTTATCTGAGCATTTAAGTTCATTGAAATTTTAGATTTTGTAAAGGTATTTATTGTTTGAGTAATTATACAGTGGCAACCCACACTGAAAAATAAATCTCAACAAACACATTGAATAGAATTTTATCTGTTATGTATGTGTATGCGTAGATATATAATTTCGTTTGAGAAATTATAGGAAACAGAATTTCACTTTTAAGGTGTGCCACTGTGCTCAACAGTAAAATATGATAGTAAAGATTATCTTATCTGACTTTAAAATTCTTCTTTCTATTAGGACTTGATAGTTCTTCGAGATGGATTCAACCTGCTTCTTCCCAAGGTAACATGCATTTTTTCATAAGGCAGGGGCTTTATTAATTGACAAATGGGCATTTGCTGGTTAACTATAGAAATAGAAATGGAAACAGATTCTGAGCTAATGGCAAAACATTCAGGAGAAAAGAGCAGATTCAGGGCATTTCTTGATTTTCTGTGGTATATATGGGGAATGGAACCCTTCTTTCTGACTTGGGCCTTTACTAAGTAGTATTAATAATTCTAAGAGTAGACTTAAATATATTATGCCCTTCTGTATTTGTTATAGCTTTTTCCTCAAGAGTTTAATGCATTTGATACCTACCTGTGAAGCTGCCACCCCCAATTGGGGACCTGCAGATTTATGTTCTGCCTCATGGAGTAGTAAGGGAAGATATAAATAGTTGTGAGCCAATAAATTTGTCCTGAAAGCACACTAGCTCTAAGGAGTTATTCAAGACTATCTGTGCATTCAAAACCACAATATTATACCAGGTGCAAGAGGGATCAAATTATTTATTTACTATTTTATTTGTTAAATTTATTTGCCGCCTCTCACTCTAGGCGGCTTGCCACAATAAAAAGGAAGCAATGAAAAGAGGGTGAACAGAACAGAAGATAATAGAGTAATAAAATAAGCAATGAAAAAGACAAGAAATACAACTATATGATTACCAAAAAAAGAATGATGGATGGGTAGAGAGCAGAGAACAAGGCAGCTGTTACCTTAGAGCAGTGGTCGGCAAACCATGGCTCGTGAGCCACAAGTAGCTCTTTGGCCCCTGGAGTGTGGCTCTTCCCCCACCCTCATCGACGGCGAGACTCCTTGAGTTCCTGGGACGCGCTCCGGCTGCCCCAAGGCCAAAGAGGCAGCTGTAGCCTCCCCAGCTGGCATGCCAGCCACATGTCTGCTTCCAGGGGCTGAAGAGGCTTCGTGGGGGGAGGGAGGGAACTGGCATCCAGTGGGTGAGCCAGCGGGGCAGGCAGGCAGGAAGGGTAGCTGGGCGCCACTGCAGCAACCCTCCCTGCCCGCCTGCCCCGTTCGCTCACCCACCGGCCGCCAGTTCCGCCCCCCCGCGGAGCCTCTTCAGCCGTTGAGAAGCGCAGCGGATGCCCAAGGCCAAAGAGGCAGCTGTAGCCTCCCCAGCCAGCATGCCGGCCACTTGTCTGCTTTCCAGGGCTGAAGAGGCTCCGTGGGGGGAGGGGGGGAGAGACAGACAGACAGAGGTACAGAGACAGAGAGAGAAAGAGGGAGGGAGGGAAACAGAGAGAGACTGACAGACACACAGAGAGACAGAGAGAGAGAGAAAGAGATGGTGAGGCAGGGAGGGAGGGAAAGAGACAGAGAGGCACAGAGAGAATGACAGAGGGAGGGATTGAATCGGAGACAGACGGGGAGGGAGGGAGAGACAGGGAGGGGGAGGGAGGGAGGGAATCAGTGACAGACACACACAGAGAGACGGAGAGACAGAGGGAAGGAGGGAGAGAAAGATAGACAGAGACACAGAATGAGTGATTAAGTGAGTGAATGAGAGACAGACACACACACAGAGTGACAGATGGGTGGAGGGAGGAGAGAGAGACAGAGATACAGAGAGAGAGACAGACAGACACCGAGGGAGAGACAGAAAGAAAAAGAGAGAAAGAAGAAAGCAAGCAAGCAAGCAAGAAAGAAAGAGAGAGAGAGAGAGAGAGAGAGAGAAAGTGGGAGAGAAAGAGAAAGAAAGAAAGAATTTATGACCACAATGGAGCCCAAAATTTTGGTTGCTAAGCAAGACCATTGTTAAATGAGTTTCACCATTTTCCAAATTGGCCACGCCCACCCGGTCACATGACCGCTGAGTCACTTCCACAAAATAGGCCACACGTTCTGGCTCTCAAAAGAAATTTCAATCATTTTATTGTTGATATTTGTCTCTGTTGACTAATGAGTTTGCCCACCACTGCCTTAGAGGTTAAGATCTATAAGAGGGTTTGATCCATGCTGGCATTGAGATTTCCAAGAAAACAAATGACAGTTGAAATTCCAAAATGGGATACAAGTTCAATTAAATTCAATGTCTCCAGCAACCTTTTAAACTTCTGACAAAGGTTCTAGTAGCCATGCCTGTACAAGGTCAGCCAGTATTCATTATAATTTTGATTCTGTAGGATGTTTTTTTTCTCTCAGAAAGTCTGACTTGCAGCTGGTAACCCTCTATCATTCAGTCTTCCACTCAGCAGTGACAGTGCTGTTTAGGGCTCAAAAAATGGAGCTATACAAAGTTCTTGTAGAGCAGAGGTTCCCAAACTTGGCAACTTTAAGACTTGTGGACTTCAACTCCCAGAATTCTCCAGCCAGCTATGCTATGCTGGCTGGAGAATTCTGGGAGTTGAAGTCCACAAGTCTTAAAGTTGCCAAGTTTGGGAACTTCTGTTGTAGAGGCTGTTGTACATCAGCCTCTACTTTCTGACCTGAGTGCTTGATCAACACATTCTTATTCTCTTGCTCTGACATCTCTTCTTCTTCCAAGCAAAAGCTTTATTGAGGCATGACAAAGTTGGATTATTCTTTTCATTTGCAGCCAGTGAACAAGGCTTAAAGTTGGGGAAAACTGTTGTGCAAAATTATTTAAATGGTTTTTCCTCATTGTCCATATACATAATGAGGATGAACCATGTAGGCTGCCACAAATGAAATGATGATGGTGATGGTGATGCTCTTATTTTCATGTATGTTATTCTTCTTCTTCCCTTTCCTTATAGCTTGCCACAATAATCAGTCGTCTGGCAGATTTTGCTAAAAAGTATGCCAACTTGCCCACCTTGGGCTACACTCACTACCAGTAAGTAATTCCCCTGAGATGTTATTATTCAGTAACATGGCTGCTACCTTTTCTGTTTCATCTATTTTATGCATCAGTAGCTTTTCTATGGGGCATGATTAAGGACAATAATAATAATAATAATCTTTATTGTCATTGTAATAATATTGTAATAAAATTACAATGAAATTGGTTTGTAATAAAATTACAATGACACTAAAGTTAATGAGTACATACTCTAATTTATTGAATCCCAAGCACCAAGATTCAGCTTCATCTTGGCAAAAGCATGCTGAGGGGGGGAGGCCTTTTAACTTACAGATTTTATCTGTTTGCAAAAATGCTATAAATCAGGGGTCCCCAACCTTTTTTGCACCAGGGACTGGTTTCATTTAAAAAAAAATTCTGCTGACCGGCTGGCATAGCGGGGGGGGGGGGGGGGGACAGGCGGCGCATGCGCACGCGGGGGAGAGGAGAACAGGCGGCGCATGCACACGCAGGGGGGAGTCAGCTCACTCAGCCCTCTAGGGCCTCCAACGGTGCGAATGGCCGCACCTGCGCATGCGCACGCGGGGGGGAGTCAGCTCACTCGGCCCTCTAGGGCCTCCAATGGCGCAAACAACCGCGCCTGCGCTCTCCCGCATCTGGCACGCACTCTGCCCAGGGGGCTGCTCCCTCCTCCTCCTCTCCGGCCCTGCGGCCCGGTTCCTATCAAGCCACGGACTGGCACCGGTCCATGGCCCGGGGGTTGGGGACCCCTGCTATAAATCATATTTAGTCCTGTTAAAATATTTGTAGCAAAAATATAACTCATAAGAACACTATAATCCTGGGGGGGGGGGGGTGTTCCTTCATTAAATGCCAATTCAGAAATCTGTTATGAATTGCCATGTTTCCTATAAGAGAGTCTTTTGCTGCACATATTCTATAATTCTGTCCTGTGTTTTTCCCCCCAACATATTTAAAGCAATGGCATATAAAATATGCTACTATCCGATTAACAATCATGTAAAATATACAATATCCCTTCCCCGAGCCTTCAAATCTAGAAGTTCTTATTTAATTTAAGAGTGAGCTATTATTAAGCTTAAGAGTCATGGTTGGTTTTTACCAGTTTCTATACCTAAGATGGAACTAAAAGCAAATAATGCATTTTGTAATAACATTAACTTTCATGCACTTGTCCTTAAAAAATAGTCTTTGTGATGTTTTAGGCCTGCCCAGCTAACCACTGTAGGTAAACGTTGTTGCTTATGGATTCAAGATCTCTGCACAGACCTTCACAATTTTGAAAGAGCACGAGATGAATTAAGATTTCGCGGGGTGAAAGGCACAACTGGCACCCAGGCCAGCTTCTTGCAGCTTTTTGAAGGGGATCATAGTAAAGTAAGTAAGGGTGCCCTGGACTTTCACTTAAATGTGTTCTAGTTAAGTATTTATTTGTTAAGAATTATACACTGCCTTATAAATATTGAGTAAGGGATTATATAAACTCATTTGCAGGCATGGGGAGAAACATTGAAAAACAATGTCAGAAGTAGCAAAACGAATGCTATCAAGATTATAAAATAAAATAAAAAGATCAGAATGTATTCACAGAGGAGTACTGAGCCAGGGGGCTGGTTGGTGCCCTGAAAGCCCCTCCCCATGTTTTAATTTTTAATGTTGACTTTTAACTATTTTTGCCTCTTACATATTTTTACATACATTTCTGTTTTTAGTATTTTGTACACCTAACAGAGTCTCTGTGAGGGAGATGAACAGTTTCTAAATTTGATAAATAAAAAGTAAGTCAATAAAAACTGGAACGTTATGTTAGGATAACCTTTCCTGGGCCAGGAAATGCTATGTTAACTACAGTGTTTTCCCCAAAATAAGACGGTCTTATTTTCTTTTGCCCCCCCGAGATAAGCCTTATTTTAGCCTTATTTTCAGGGGAGGACTTATTTTAGCACATGCGCTCAAAAGACCGATTGGGCTTATTTTCCAGGGAGGTCTTATTTTCAGGGAAACAGGGTAGAAGTACAGGCGGTAAAGGAGTTGTCTACAAGATAGAACAGAAAGTCCTCGACCCCAATTGAGCCCCAAATTTCTGTTGCTAAATAAGACATTTGTTAAGTGAGTTTTGCCCATTTTACGACTTTTGTTGCCGTCTTTGTTAAGTGAATCACTGGAGTTGTTGAAGTTAGGAAGAGGCTTGTTAAGTGAATCTGGCTTCTCCATTGACTTTGCTTGTCAGGAGGTCACAACAGGGGACCACATTACTCTGGGACACTGCAACGGTCATAAAAATGAGTCAGTTGAATGTTGACCACAGGACCATGGGGATGCTGCAATGGTTGTAAATGCAAACATCTGTCATAAGTCACTTTTTCACTGCCGTTGTAATTTCGAACAGTCATTAAACGAACTGTTATAAGTCAAGGGCTACCTTGTACTGTCACCCATAAAATATGCGGACTTTAGAATGGTGTTAAAAGGGAAACTATCTAGGTAGCACAATCGTGATCTTTTCAGTCACTGCATTCTGAGGTTCCTGTCTGTTTTTTTCCCTAAGGTGGAGGAGCTGGACAGACTTGTGACAGCAATGGCAGGATTTAAGCGGTATATTTTAAAAAAACACCCTCCCTTTAAATGCTAAGGAAGTGCTTAAGCATAACCTTCTAAGATGTATATAGGAAGCTGTTGTGGCCCAGCCGGCTCCAGATGAGCTGCTGATGGATTCCTCTAGTGAGGAGTCCTATGAGTCGGCTCTAGAGGAGGAAACCCAGTTTGTCCCGGATGTCAGGCTAAGGATTGAGAGGAGGCAATTAGCAGAATGACGCCAACGGAGATAATCAGTATCAGCTGCCTAATTGCCTGGCCCTTCCCAAGAGGCTTTAAAAGAAATCCTCTGTGAAGAGTAGGTTTGCAGGGAACAACAGAGAAGCTACAGAGTCGGAGAATTGTGTCGTGTAATCTTTCAGTCTAGTTCAGGTTAGTTCAGGCAAGCTGCCAAGTAGCAGTCTGTGTAGTTAATTATCTTGTGAAGGAAGGGAGTCAGAACAGGAAACTTTCTTAACTAGAAACAGAGCAGTACATTGCCTAGAAGCTTTTTGCTAGAAGCTTTTTGAAATTTCAGAAAAGATCTTTTCCTTTTTAACAGATACTAAGACCTGCATCTGGGATTTTTCATATATATTCTATTACTTAGCCAGGACTTTTGCTTTCTAAAAATTAGCAATCCTGCAATATTATCATGTTGTACAGCTCATCAGTCCTACTAATTTTAGGCCTTGTTTTGAAGAATACAAATACCGGTAGTTGTCGCTCAAAGCATTCTCATTTTATGTTTAGCTGCTGCCTTACTGCATGCAAATTTGAGTTCTACAACTACACGATTTTTCTATGTCGTTTCATGCTTGTTCAAGTCTAGTACAATTTAAGAATCAACTAACCAATGGATCTGGCATGATATTCAAGCATTTTTGCATGTTCATTCCTCCACAGGCATAGATCTCGTTGAACTTCACATTACTGTGTGTTTGATCTTAGGGCTTATATCATCACAGGACAGACATATAGTCGCAAAGTAGATGTTGAAGTTCTCTCGGTTCTAGCAAGTCTTGGGGCAACTGTACATAAGGTAAGAACAGGTTTACATGTACTAGTATTGTTGTAGAGCAGTGGTAGTCAACCTGGTCCCTATGGCCCACTAGTGGGCATTCCAGCTTTCATGGTGGGTGGTAGGGGTTTTGTCCGATACGGAAGCACTTTCCTTTTTTAAATTTAATTGACTTCCCTACTTTATAAATCACCATTACTGTGGAACCAATGGGCGGTTAGAAAATTTTACTACTAACAGAGATACAAAAGTGGACGGTAGGTATAAAAAGGTTGACTACCCCTGTTGTAGAGGGAAGCTCTAATAATGCATGGATAGCAAATGAGTAGCTTTGTGATTTTGCTGAATGACAACTCACAGCCAGGGTGACCAGTAGTGAAAGACTTTGGATCAAGTTACGGATTAAGTAGTTCCATTTGACAACAAAATACTAAACTTTGGTAGCATGATTTTGCTTGCTTGTTTTTACAAGCCTCCAGAAAAGTTTGTTGAGTTTTGCACCAATTTTAGTGGACCTCCCCTATTCTCCCCAAAATTGGACAAATCACTGTAGCATTATCCACATTGTAGATATCACTGGGTCACCTCTACATTTGCCATGGCCCCTGAAGACGATGATAAAGAACAAACTTTGAGCTTTAAATAATTTAAATCTTATAAGTCCAATAAATAAATAAGCTACAGTTTAAGATTATTTGCTTGAATCTTGACTCTAAAAATGCAAATATCAATCAGTGGAAATGGCACTCCTTTCAAGATTACTATTTTGCTAATTCTATTAGAGATTTTATTTACACGTGAATTTATATTAATTCTTATTCTCTAGATATGTACTGATATCCGCCTTCTGGCCAACCTCAAAGAAATAGAGGAACCTTTTGAGAAAGAACAAATTGGTGAGCACTTTCATTCTACTTATTTTATTTAACTGTAACTTCCTCAGTATTTTTTAAATTGGTCTATCTGTAACATCTTTATTTAACATAAAGGTTAAAAATAAATTATTATAGCACTTAGCAAATATTAAAAATGATTTCCTGATAAATTAATTTAATAATGTGTAAAAATATTGCAGAGAATAATATAAATATGATTTCTACTGAAATTTAATGGAATTTACATTGCCTTTTAATACATATCTACAGTTACTGTTTTATTAGCAAGTGATCATAGGAGAAATTACCGTATTTTTCGGAGTATAAGATGCACCTTTTCCCCTCAAAAAAGGAAGTGAAAATCTGGATGCGTTTTATACACTGAATACAGCATCCGCCCCCCCCCCGCCCCCAGGAACATTCTATAAGCCTCTCAAAGCCTCTGCATGCCCCCCCCCTTTTTTTTTTTTTTGCAAAAATGGGCTGTTTTTGCAAAAAATGGGCCGTTTTTTGCTCATTTCCCCACCCCCCAGCCCCCAGGAGCACTCTACAAGCCTCCCAAAGCTCTGCATGCTCTTTAAAAAAAAACAAAAAAAAAAAACGAGGTATGCAGAGTGTTTGGGACGCATGCAGAGTGCAAAAACTTTTTTTTTTAAATTACCTCTTCAAAATCATGGTGCGTCTTATATCCAGTATGTCTTATAGTCTGAAAAATATGGTATATCTTTCCTGAAAATCTGAAGCTTATTGATGTATAGCTTTGAAACCATAAGTATCCACCTTTAAAGAATCTTGTTGTAGTCCTCAACTTGAGCCCAGAATTTATGTTGCTAAGTGAGAAATTGATTAAGTGAGTTTTGTCCCATTTTACGACTTTTCTTGCCATAGTTGTTAAATTAGTTTCATGATTGTTAAGTGAATTTGGTTTTCCCATTGACTTTTCTTGCCAGAATGTCCCAAAGGGGAATCACATGAGTCTGGGACACTGCAGCCGTCATAAGTGTGAGTTAGTTATCAAGCAACCGAATGTAAATCACATGACCATGAGGATGCTGCATCGGTCTTAAGTGTGAAAAATGGTCATAAGTCACTTTTTTGCAGGAGCGTTGTAACTTCAAGCGGTCACTAAATGAACTGTTATAAGTCCAGGACTACGTATATGCTCCTTCCACCCTTTGAACACAATGATTCCTTCCATTCTTTCCTCAGTTAAAGCAAAGTTTGTTCTATATTTGCACTGCAAGCTAGGACAGATTTCAGTCAATTGAGGTTTTTGGTTTTTACAGCATTTTACATTTTTACTATTCTGTCTTATGATGAGCAATTATTTAAAACTGTTTTAAAGGTTCAAGTGCCATGGCTTATAAACGGAATCCCATGCGCTCAGAACGTTGTTGCAGTCTAGCTCGCCATCTTATGATTCTTGTCCTGGATCCCCTTCAGACAGCCTCTGTGCAATGGTTTGAGCGCACATTGGATGACAGTGCAAACAGGTAGATACTTCCATGACGAGATGCTCTTGATGTATTTGTTTATGTTTATTGGATTTGTATACCGCCCTATCTCCCCGAAGGGACTCAGGGTGGTGCACAGGTAAATATTCAAAACAATACAAAAATACAATATAAATACAATATAAATATATTAAATTTAAACCCGTACTAAAAGCATCTTTAAAACCCATCTAAAATCCCTTACTAAAATCCCTAACAATTTGTTATTTAAAATCTAAGCCAAGCCAGCCAGATGGAAAAAGTGAGTTTTAAGCTCTAGGCGGAAGAGGAGCAGGTCCGTGATGGTACAAATGTTGGGGGGTAGGTCGTTCCAGAGAGCCAGACCCACCACAGAGAAGGCCCTTCCCCTCGGGGTCGCCAGCTGGCATTGGCCGGCAGACGGCACCCTGAAGAGGCCCTCCCTGTGCGAGCAGACAGGACGGAGGGAGGTATTTGGAAGTTATGGGAGGAAATTAATTGCAAGAAAAATATGGTTGACTGTAACATGCTCTGTGGCTGCCAGGTCCCAAGTAAACTTCTAGTGTCAGTGAAGCATCTTTCCAAATAGACTACTTTTTCTCTAGCACTTCCTATTAATAAACAAGTACAATGACAATATAAATGTACTTGATATATTATAGCAATCAATAATGCAATAGAATTTAGCATTTACCACCTCATAGCACTTTATAGTACCCTCTGAGCAGTTTATAAGTAAAAGCATTATTTGCATATTGTTCCCAACAACTGGGTCCTCATTTTCCTGACTTCAGAAGAATGGAAGTCTGAGTCAATCTTGAGCCCTGCCACGATCAAATTCCAGGCTGTGGATAGAGTTTGCCTGCAATATCACAATTTAACAACTGCATCAACAGGGTTCCTACAATATGCAGGGAGTTAGGCAAATTAATACAGACTCTTGACTTACAGTACAACCATGATTCGTACCAGAATTTTGGTTGGAAGCCAAGGCACCTACATGACCAGAAGCAATTTTATAATTGTTTTTATAGTGGTCGTTAAGCATATAAATCATGCAGTCATAAGTCCAAATCACATAATCACAAATCATAGACTCATGAACGCAAACTCATTCTCCTCAATGGCTGGGTTTTTTTTTTAACCTGAAATCAGCAAAAATATCACAAATTGCAGCCATTTGATTACAGGATGCTACAACGAGTCGTAAGTGTCCAAAATGCAGTCATGTTACTGCAGGGAAAAGGAGCCAGTACAACATTTTATGATAATCAAAAATGCTTACAAGGGCCATAAAGCACATTTTATATTTTATTTACTAGCCATTCCTGACCACACGTTGCTGTGGCCCAGTCTGGTTTAATGGCCAACCAGTTAAATGGCCAACCAATCTGTGTGTAGATCTACACCTGCACACACAAACAGTACACACAACCACTGTATAACCCCCAACCTACCTACCTACTGTATTTCTCCCTCTCCCTCTCTATCCCTCTACCTACCTACTGCATTTCTCCCTCCCTCTCTCTATCCCTATAGCTGCCTACCTATCTACCTACTGTATCTTATGGACAGAGTATTTTATGTCATAAAGGGTGACATAATACCTGTGGCCCACTGGTCTCTCTGTATCCTTTTTTACAATTTTTTACATTTCCATTGCGCGTACCTGGCACAAGTGAGACATCTACACAATCTATATACTGTATATAATTGGTGCCATATTTGAAAGGAACGTTATGTGAAAATTTGGAAGCGATCAGTGCAGTACTTTCGGAGATTAGCGGTTTTGAACAAACTCTTGTTACATTTTTATTTATATAGATTTCCTTGCTATTGAAGCACTGGTTTGGAAAAACTAACATGGGTAAAATATTCTTTACATACCTAAGGAATATATGAGTAACAATCAGATTAACAAACATTGAGCTGTTAAAACAGTGGCTTTTTTAAAATCCTTGTACTGTTTTTTTCTATAGGCGTGTATGTTTAGCCGAAGCTTTCCTTACTGCTGATATTATACTCAGTACCCTGCAAAATATCTCTGAAGGTCTTGTAGTATACCCTAAGGTAAGACGTAAAAGCAGACAGACAGTGAACACTCACTTTTCCACTAAATTAAATATAGGCATGTGTACAATTTAATCCTCCATGCCAGATGCAATTTGTGGTGTTAATTGTAACCCAGCTACAAAACAGGCCTATCCATAAAGAACACTACAAACCATTTCTCTTTTGGAGCACTACTTCCAGAACCCCTTAGAACCGTGATGGCGAACCTATGGTGCGTGTGTCTGAAGTGGCATGCAGAGCCATGTTGCCTGGCATGCGTGGCGTCTCCCATTCCTCTTCCGGATTTCTGGCATGAATGTGCACACGATGATTAGCTAGCCTTTGTGCATGCAGCAGTGCCAAAAAGTGGAAGAGCTGGTCTTCCGTTTTCTGGCATGAGCATGCGCACTGGTCAGTTGATTGTTGTGGGCATATGCGCACCAGTAAGCGGAAGACTAGCTGGCCAGCATGCATGCGCACACTGAAAACCAGAAGTTCATTTTACGGTGCACACATACCCCCTGGGCAGCTCCTCTTCCAGGTTGCAGCCCAGAAGAGTGTGCATACCGACAAGGTTCTCCATCACTGTCCTAGAACACTGTCCCTGAAACAGCAAGTTCAGTATGCGTCAGAGGAAGGACTGATATGGAAAGAATTGCCTAAAATAAAGTTGTATACCATCATCCCATTTACAGCATTGGGCTGTAAGAGATCTTTGAAAGCAATCCTACCAAATTCTTTTATTGTTTTATTTGACAACCTTAATTAGAGTGGCAGCAATTATACTGTATGGTACAAAGTTAAGACTATGATTAATATTAGGCAGATTCCAGATAGGATATGTCACCAAATCTTCCAAATAATCACACTTACTAAACTGATTTTTTATTTAAATGTGTAAAATAAATACAAGTATATGGTTTTAAAAGGTCATACAATTCAGTTCTAAGAATGAAAGCGTAGCTCCCTGGACAAGAATAACAACTGAAGCAGTATCTGATTTAATAATTACTGTATTTATCATGTACATTTCAAACTGGAGTGAAAGCTGGCTTGTTGCATAAAAACAATGTTATGATTTCTTGGTTTGAAAAAATTATCTGCACCTATTCTGGTATATTTTCTATGCTTGTATTGAGGAACCTATCTAGAAATATAATCATTATCTAACATTCTAGAGTTGAGAGGCATGGTGGCCTAGAGATGAAGGCACTCTCTTCCCACTCGGAAAGTTGAAAGTTCAATCCTAGGCAGCAGCAGATTTTTCTCTTATCAAGGCGCAAAGAATTCTGCTATGAACTTTACATGGGTGTCCGGAAGGACATCTGGCGAGTAAACACTCAACTCCACTCAGTCGCAGGACTCAACTCTGAAACAGAGTTTAAAGGATCGTAAAAAGAAAAAAGAAATCTAAGCTTCTGCAGCTTCCTTCATACCCACTGAGCTCCTTTGCATAACAAAAAAAAATGTATTTTATCATGGGGATATGCTCCATCTGTTGAATAAATAAATAATAAAAGACCATATTAACTATCCAGTCTATAAAGATTTATATCACTTTTTTTAGGTAATTGCAAGGCATATAGAACAAGAGTTGCCTTTCATGTCCACAGAAAATATCATCATGGCTATGGTGAAAGCTGGGGGAAATCGCCAAGTAAGTAGTTAATTACATATGCTTAGTTATCAGTTCCTAAGAAACATACATACAAGAAACAGAGGAGTTATAAAAAGTTTATGGAAAATCTATTCTGTTTTGGGTTTTTTTTTGTAATATTTGCCTACTGATGAGGTCTGGAAAAAACCTTGCACAGCTTTTGACTGGTTTTTAACTTAAATTCTTCTATAAAGCAATGAAGAATTTTAGAAGTATCTTTATTGTCTCATTGCAGATTGTAAATTAAAAAGAAAAATATATTAAATCTGATAATCATTTGGGATACCTCTGGAGAGAGAACATTGCAATAGTTTTCTCATACGCTCAAATCCTGTTTGCAAGATGGGCTATCTAGGATGAGCTTCCTTAACTCTGTGTTCATTATTAATGGTGGTATGTAACATTTTCCTGGTTTAGGAGTAACATTTTGTCCATTTTTTACCTTATAGGAATGTCATGAGAAAATAAGGGTTCTGTCCCAGCAGGCAGCTGCTGTTGTGAAGCAAGAAGGAGGTGATAATGACCTCATTGCACGAATTCGTGCTGATCCTTATTTTAGCCCTATCCATGGGCAATTGGAAACTCTCTTGGAGCCTATATCTTTCACTGGCCGTGCTTCCCAACAGGTAGGGTAAAGTAGAAAAAGCTAGTGTCTTTATTACTGTATTTCCCCGAAAATAAGATTGGGTCTTATTTTCTTTTGACCCCCGAAATAAGCACTTGGAATTATTTTTGGGGAGGTCTTATTATTTTTGAAGTGCAGGAGGTGGTGAGAGTGGTCACATCATGGCTGCTGCTATGTTGCAATATTTTCAGGGAGGGCTTATTTTGGGGAGAGGGCTTATTTTAGCACATGCGCTCAAAAGACCGATTGGGCTTATTATTCGGGGAAGTCTCATTTTCAAGGAAACAGGGTAGGTTGCTCTTAATTTAGTTTTCCTGAAGAAAGCTTTTTTTTTTATCCACAACTATTATGTCCCAATTCAGGTTTACTCTTACTAAAATTGATATGCTAATCTGTTGGTTTTTTTAGCCAATCTCCTCCTCCATTTTTTAAAAATTCTTACATTGGTATTTCATTTTATCCTAATATATTATGGACTTTTTATTCTAAATAACTTATTATACTGGTTTAATATAGATTGCTAGACCAAAAACTGCCCATACTTTTTATATAAAGTATTTGTGAGGTTTTCAAAAGATGCCCTAATTAATTTACGAGCCTCAAGACAAAGCTCAAAAGAAATCCAGTCATTTATTAGGAGCAACATTTTGGCATTTCCTGCTGTGGAGCCAGATCTGATTTCCGTTTAATGGTAGCTGAACTTTATCCCTGTGTCTCCACTCCCCTTAGTCTGTGTAATAAATCACATCCACCAACAAAGTGCTTCAGCAGGTTGTACAATTTCAAGCCTCACACACCTACTGTGGAAATCTGAGATCCCACCCTAGTCGAAGGTATGCATAGAATTTTCCCCCCTTTCTCTTTCAATGTCAACTTGACAATAGGCATGGGAATGCTTTACAAGTTGACAGTATTATTTAATAACGATGAGCAAAATTGTTGGCACTTTTTTATTTATACAATTTTATATATTGTAATCATTTCTCAATTTTCAACCAAAATAGCAGATAAGGAAGGGACTAAGAATAAAAAAATAATTAAAAGTTGAAAAACTGTTACTTTCAAAAACAATTAAACTATAATTAGAACTTATCTGTTAAGTGGAAACAGACACTGGTGCAACCAGTTAAAATCCAAATCAGCAGCCAAAGCAGTTTATCATAACCTATCTGAATAAAATGATCTTTGTCTAATGATAGAAAAACAATACAAGTTAATTTTCCAAGTTTTGAAGCAACTCCAAAGTAGTTGCAATTTGTATTTCTCCATATATGTCTCCAGTGATACTCAAATTCAAGAGAAGGATCTTTCACAAATATCTTAAATCTTAAGATATCTTTGTATTTTTCAAATAGCTTGCTTCCAAGTTGAGTTTGAATTGTATCTGTATAAATAAGCCAGCAGCTAGTGAAGTTGCTCTATCAGAGTTGTTCAGCTGTGATTGCAAAATTCTGGACCACCTGAACTTCCAGGGCTCTTTAAAATAAACTCGGCCCGTCACACTACTGTCACGCGGTTTTGCAATGTTTTTCCCATTCACAGCTGGGGTGGGCGTGCCTTGTGCATGACTCATCTGGCCCACGGGCTGCCAGTTTGACACCCTTTAAAACATGCTCATATAGAATATATAAAACAAAGTCATCCGTTAGGATGGTTATGTCTAATAGTTTTAATATGGTGATTAAAAAAATTGTAAAGGATTATAATTCATTGGATCTCAAATTAGATTGTTGTTTCTTCACAACAGGTGGCAAGGTTCCTGAATGAAGAAGTCAAACCAGCACTGATCTCTTATCAGAGCAAAATGGGTGTGAAAGTAGAACTGTCTCTTTGAATCACTGTTTTATGGCGGCCTTGCATTGAAAGAGTAATAAAATACTTTTAAGAATTAAATCAGTTTAACATGAATTATTTGATGGTTCTGCTATAGGAAAATTGAAAATTATGATGTTGCAGACTTCTGGAGACATAGGAAGATGAATTAATCTCACATTGCAATGATAAACTTTCAGATGTTTACAAACTGGTTAAGCCAAAATAACACAGCTATTTCTGCATTTGCAGTTATCAGGCAAAGTAAGAAACCTTTCAAGTGTTTCTTGATACATAATCTATTCAGCCTATCAGCCACAAAATGGAAATGGCTGATGTATACAACAAGACAGTTCCAACAAGAAAACAGAAAGATAAAATTAACAATTCTTGGTCTTTGGAGAAGCATAGATTCAATTATTCAATTTCTTCTACTTGCTGGTGGAGAAGCTTCCGACTGCTTTGGAAGATTGATAGTTGATCAGCACACTTCAGGTAGACTTTGCATCTCCTGTAACAGAACCCTCCAAATTTTTCAAGACATCTTCAGAACTATGGTAGCCTGGAACCTTGCATTCATGCTTCAGCTGCCATATTGGTGTGCAAATACACACTTCTGTTTGTTGAAATGAGCCTGAATTTCTGAAAGTATACTTTACCCTGTGTTAAATTTTAGGTTATAAAAATTCTGTCAGAGATTTGATCTCATGTATTCTGAAAAACACTGAATGTGAAAGATGGTAAATAATACGCTGGAAGATGGTGACAGGGAGAATGAATGAGGATCAAATCACAAAGCAAATACATAAAAGAAAAGTAAATATAGGAAGGGGAAGAGAAAAAAAAAAAAGAAGCTACAGCTAAAGATCTTAAAAATATAGATCTAAACAATAAGACAATGGTTAAAGTGGTAAATGGATGGAACCAAAATGGTTTCAAGAAGACCAGGAAAGGAAAATAGTACTGAATGGTGTTAGTATAACCTAGTTTTAGCTATTTTAGCTAAATATTTATCTATTTCCTATTTTCTGTACCCTGTAATGTTTCTTACCCAGAAAGACATAGTGTGATCAGTATGTCTATGTATCAAATGATTCAACAGTGAGGCAGAAAAGCCTGCTCCAGGTTCGAGAGGTAAAAATAAGAACATACAAGAGCTGGGAAATGTTAGTCTTAGTTAGGCTTGGTCTTCATAAGATCTTTAGAAGTAGAGAGATAATAAAGTTGAATAATTAAGTGAAATCAGATTAATTTCATTTAAGATTTTTATAAAGAATCACAAAAAAGTGTATACACTGAAATCTATTGCCATTTAATTTCCCATTATACAATGCAGAAATATCGGATTATTTTTTTTTGCAGGCTCGTGTAAAGAAGTACTAACAGTGGGCTATTTGTGCCAGGTTGTCTTAAGTGCTGCCAGATATAGAGTGTCTTATCGGGACCTAATAAATCATAATTACCTATAGGCCCTATATCACAGGATCGTACCCTTGAGATCTATTAGAATTACCTCCCATATTTCCCAACAAGCACTACTACCACTTTGGCAATGGAAATCAAGTTACAATTGTCAAGCATATATAGGATAACAGATAAAAGTATAAACATGATTATGAATACATGAAATGAATACACGAACACAAGGGAATATTAGAAGAGGGACAGTAGGCACGCTGGTGCGCTTATACACGCCCCTTACAGACCTCTTAGGAATGGGGTGAGGTCGACAGTAGACAGTCTTAGGTGAAAGTTGTGGGGGTTAAGGGAAGAAACCACAGAATCAGACTGGGCAATATTCTGATGAGCATCGACCACTTTAATCTCCGACGAAAAAGAGAATAATGACGTCGAAAGAGAAATCTTGAAACGCTCCCTATTATTAAGGCGAAGCTGTTAGCGATAGCGGCTACCTACCTATCTGCCTATCTACCTGCCTATCTACCTGCCACCGCTTCCCGTCATGCTCTCTGCTGGCCGCTCCTTCCTCCAGCCTCCGATTCCGCGCATGCGTTGTGCTTTAGCTAGTGCTGACGAGACGGACACGGCGGGGGGGTTGGTGGCTGGGCTGCCAAGTCCGCCTGGGCGTCCTCTGAGGTAAAGGGGTCCGCTGGGAGCCGGGCGGGTGCGCGGGGAAAGCTCTCGAGTGGCGCCGTTGAGCAGCAGCGACAGCACCGAGGGAAGCTGGGAGGCAGCCAGCGCAGGGAAATGGAGCCCAGGGAGGCAGAGCCACGGGGCAGGTTGGTGGGCAGCATCCCCGAGGGCCACGCATCTCCCTCCTTGTGACAGGCGGAGGAGTAAAGCGAAGAAACGGCCGTCCAGATTGTTGGGGAAGCTGAGGGGGGGGGGATCCCTACGGGGGACGGGTTTTGCGAAGCAAACGGGGGTTGGGAAGTCGGGCTGGTCCCAAGATTTCATGAATGAGCTGAACTGATCCACTCATTCCTCTCCCCCCCCCCTCTC
Organism: Rhabdophis nuchalis; assembly: GCA_039707465.1. Taxonomy (NCBI): domain Eukaryota; kingdom Metazoa; phylum Chordata; class Lepidosauria; order Squamata; family Natricidae; genus Rhabdophis; species Rhabdophis nuchalis. The sequence continues at coordinate 90,823,220 of CM077648.1, read as the reverse complement.
TCTCTCCCTCCCTCAGCAGTTAAGATCAGTTAAGGAAAAAGGGGAAGGGAGCAGCGTTTTTATAAAGGTCTGGAGGGAAAGAGGGATGCTCTTCCCTGAAGCAAAACCAATAGAGGAAGCATCTGCTCTTGCTTACAGTCTGCCCTGAGGGGGTGGACGGGACTTTACACCCACCTTATGGAGGCTAGAGTAACACAGTTGGAAGGGACCCCGCAGGTCTTCTGATCCAGCAAACAGGAGAGCCTACATCAGGGGTCTCCAACCTTGGCCGCTTTAAGACTTTGGGAGTTGAAGTCCACAAGTCTTAAAGCGGCCAAGGTTGGAGACCCCTGCCCTAACACCAATTCAGATACATGCTTGTCTCCAGCCTCTTCTTAAATACCTCCTGGGATGGAGCCATCCATCACTTTGGAAGGCAAGCCATTCCAGCTGATTAATGGTTCTATCAGGAAGTGTATTTCTAGGTTGGTTCTTTCCTTGATTAGTTCCCATCCTTTGCTTCTTCTCTGCTAAACAAATAATTCCCTCACCACTGTCAAGCCATCCACTAAGGCTGCATTACTATTACTATTAGTCTTCTCATCGTTCCTATCACCCATCTCCTCCAGTTTATGACTGCATGGCTGTAACTTTGTTGCTTGGATCCTTTCGATTTATATTGATATTGATTTCTTGATTGCTTATTTGTACCCTATGACTATCATTAAGTGTTATACCTTATGATTCTTGATGAATGTATCTTGTCTTTTTATGTACACTGAGAGCATATGCACCAAAGACAAATTGCTTGTGTGTCGAATCACACTTGGCCAATAAAAAATTCTATTCTATTCTATTCTATTCTATTCTATTCTATTCTATTCTATTGCTTTCAGGTGCTTTGGTCCCCGTTTCTTTGCAGCAGCCCTTTAGATATTGGAACACTGCTATCATGTCACCCCTAGCCCTTTTCTTTAAATTAAATTAGACATAATCAATTCATCCAACCATTTTTTATACCATATGTTTTAGGCTCCAGTTCCCTAATCATCTTTGTTGCTGTTTTCTGCATTCTTTCTAAGAGTCTCAACATCTTTTTAATAGTCAAAACTGGATGCAATACTCCAAGTGTGCTCTTACCAAGTGGTTTATACAGTGGTTTAACCATTCACATGGTCTTGATTTTACTCCTCTGTTAATGCAGGCTGGAGCGGTTTTGGTTTTTTATAGTTACTTTGAATAAAATTAGAAACAGCTAAATCTTTTACTTTTAAGGTTTGTGCATCTAGTAATGGCTTATTCAATCCAATAAAATATTAGAAAGTTGTAAGCAGGTTTTTGAGTTCTTCGTTATTCATTCTGGCTCTGGATGCTATGCTAAGCAATAAGAAAAGAAAGAGAAGTAACCAGTTTCTGTTTGTAACTAATGAAATGTTGGTTATGCTATCCAATGTTAATTGCTTACATTTTCCCCCAACAGCCATAATTCAGTCAAATTAACTCTTAGCAGTTCTGAATGTTTTCTGATCTCAATATTGCTCTTTAATAGTTTTGTACATATTGTACATAGAAATGGGTTAGACAGGTGTGCATCTTTCTGTTATTGCCAGCTTTCTACTGTTTTATTCTCTGCAAAATGCAAGTATGTATTACCTTAGGTATTAGGTAGTTATATTGTCTAAAAAAAGTTCCTATGAAAGCAAATAATTGAGGTTTTTGAGGACAGGGAGAAGGGAAAATCCCCTCTCCTTCATAATATAGAACCAATATTATTATAGTCATAGTTTATGTAATGATACTATTCTCAAATGCAATATTCTGTTCAGAGTTTTTCTCCTCTCCTTATTGCTTGAGGCTTGAGGTTTAGAATTTGCCAGAATTATACCTATTGTAACGTGTAGCACCACGTTACAATATGTTAGCACTGACACTTTTATATTGTGAAAAATATTGATTTCTTTTTAAACAAATAGGAATTTATGTTTACCGAAGATTTTTACTTTTTGATCCATGTAATGACTCATAGATCTCACTGCAATTTTCTGACTCACTTGTTTAAAACATTCAGTACTGGTTTCATACAGGCAGTCCCCAACTTACAACCATTCATTTAATGATTGTTCAAAGTTACGACATTGAAAAAGTGACTTATGATGTTTTTTCACACGACTGTGGCAGTATGACCATGATCATGTGATCAAAATTGGCAAAAAGGGTGCTTGACATTTGGCTCATATTTATGACTGACATGATCCTGTTTTGCAATATTCTGACAAGCAAAATCACCCTTCACTTTCTTTCTGTTTCACATTATCTACTCTCACTTCCTAAAAGGCCATCTGTTTTTCATTGTGAAGTTGTTGGTGAGTTTTCACTTTCATTTCTAAAGTTTTATTTTTGGTGTGTTACTAATATGGAAAAATATAGATTCAGAGAAAATATTTTTAAATAACTTTTTAAATGAAAATATTTGTATGGCCTAATATTGCCACAGATATTTTTTCAATGATGTGAAGACGATCTTCAATGGGTGATACCTTTGTTTTACTAGCAACAACTTTTAACTTTTGACGATGACTGCTTTTTAATCATATTTTTAATTATTTCCCTTTTGCACATCAAAATATAAAATTTGGAAATGGGTTTCAGAGATTTTCTGGAATTATATTCTTAACTTTGGAGGTTGCATATTGCATAATCCAAAATATATAGAATCTTAGTTTGTTGCTGTAATTAAAATATCCTTTTTAAGCTGCAGATAGCATTTTGATTTACCAAGTGTCAGCATACATTTTCCTGAGCCTTACTTTTCTGTCTCCTATTGTTTATTCGATTGGGATATTGTATGTTCTTCCAAAATGTCATTAATTCCTCAAGTTAATATTTACTCAAGAGTGGTTCTCTTTCTAACTTTACGATGGGTAAATATAGACACCAAGCATGACCTTAACACTTCCTTCATTTAACAAAATTCGACTAGGTATAATCCTACTTTTTCCAATTTCATATATAAATTTCAGATATTAGATTACATTGTTTTTGCTGGCCTCACATTTTTCTTGAACTGGTATCAGCTGCTTTAATTCTCTAATGCAAAGTTAAAGGTTTCTCCTGTCCATGTGTGTGTGTGTGTGTGAGAGAGAGAAAGAGAGAGAGAGGGAGGGAGAGGGAGAGGGAGAGAGAGAGAGAGAGAGAGAGAGAGAGAGAGAGAGAGAGAGAGAGAGAGAGAGAGAGAGAGAATCTATGTTTCTTAGCGCAGGAAACCAGTGTTGTCCAAAGATATTTCTGTGGTCATATGACCAGCATGACTATATGCCAAGGTGCACGGAACATTATTACCTTCCAATTGAAGTGGTACCTAATTATCTACTTTAATTTGCATTCTTTCAAACTGCTTGTTGGGCAGACCTTTCTAATGTACATATGTTTAATTAGATTTATTTTAAAAAATAGATTAGAATTATTCTGATGACATTAAGAAAGAAGTTGTTATTATTTTATTTTTATTTATTAAATTTATACCCCGCCCTTCTCCAAATGGACCCAGGGCGGCGCACAGGGATGTTAAAATAGATACAAAATATATAAAATATATCAAAATTTAAAATACTTATTCTAATAAATAAACCCTGCGCTAAAAACCGAATTAAAATCCCAAATTTAAAACTATCTAATAATCAGTATGGAGGTTACGCTAGGCCGGCTAGATGGAATAGGTGTGTCTTCAGACACTTGCGGAAGAGGCGGAGGTCGGAGATGGTGCGGAGTTCAGGGGGTAGGTCGTTCCAAAGGGCAGGGCCCGCCACAGAGAAGGCTCTTCCCCTGGGTGTCGCCAGTCGGCATTGTCCGACTGTCGGCATTGTGTGGTGTTGAGGCAAAAGCAAGTTTTAAGTAACTTCTTTGCTGTTTAGATTTGTTTGAATTTTAATTATTTAACTGATTAATGTTAACCAGTTGCATAAATAAGGACATTTTAAAGAAATATATTATTATGTTAATCTGACTCTCATAATTGAAACTTCTGTTCAATCATGCCCGATTCGTGGAGACTGCCTGGACAAATCCCTGCAATTTTCATGAAAATATTCTTCAAAAGAAATGTGACATTGCCTCTTTTCCAGGGCTGAGAGAAAGTGACTAGCAGTAGCCACCCAACTATCCTTATGCTTGAGGTGGGACTAGAACTCACAGTTTCCGGTTTCTAGCTTGATGCCTTAATCACTACACCGAACTAGCTGCAATTATTTTTTTAAATGTATTAACCTTACGATGACTAGCACTACTTGGGTTTATTGGCAAGTTTTGTACAAGAGTCAGGATATGAATTCAACATTTGCCAGATAAAAATAATATTTCGTCCTGTAGCATATGAACAAGTATGTGTTGGAGTTAGAAATTTAATATAATTTTAGCAGTGCCTCTAGAAAGTAACTGACAGTTATGATTGCTTGGCTCTAGGAATTAATTTGCTCTTTCCATATTATCTCTCTATTTTGCAACAGAGTAATGATTTTCTGCAGAATCTAAGAACCCTCATTGACTATATTCCTCCATAATAATGTCAGGTAAGGTCTTTATGAACATTGGGCATTTGTGATTATTTAAATCATAGCACTGAGACTATTATAAAAAGTTTGACATTTTAACACTGCCTTTTAACATACTCCTTCCTAATATTTGTTCCATCACAGTGTAAGTTTTGCTATCTTTGCTATTATATTTTGCTTATAACATTGGATACATATGATTGCAATGAACCACAGATCTGTTTTTCACTTGGTTTCACTTTACTCTGAAGCACATCATTCAAAAAAACTAAATAATTAATAAATAAACAAAAAATAATGTTTATCTTTTCAAAGCTTGATAAGAAGCTTTGTTGGCATGATCTTTATTGGAGTAATTTTCTATATCTCTTTCCTAAACCACTTTCTGGAATAATAACTATCATGTTCCAGGTTAAACCAACTTCACGTTACTTCAGCCATTTTATATAAATCAGTTTAGATCCCTGTAATATTTTATGTTTCCATTCTCAAATCACAACTGCCAAAAGTGTCCATTGGCTCTGAAAGCAAAAGATAACTTGCAAAATTAAATTCTCTATAATGAAGAACACCATGTCAGCTTTTTAGCTTTGGATTTATTTTTATAATTTATAATTCATGTCAACTTGATAGGAGTTGTGGTGCTTCATTTAATGTGTTTTCACTGCTGCTTTTACCTTGTTTGGATTCAGAAACTAAATAGCCTCAGGCCTGGTTAGTGCTTGGATGGGAGACTTCCAAGGAATACCAAGGTTGCAGGTTGGACTAGAAATTCATAAAACATCCTGGGAGAGGATAGAAACAAACCATTATGTCCATGAAATCATCAGGTGTAAAGCTTGGATTGAATAGTCTTTACCATTATCTACCTTGGAGTACATTACTATGTTAACTACAGTTTGATTGTAATACATAAAATATTTATTATATTTAAGGGCAGCAAGCAGATAATTTTTCTTTTTCAAGGTTTAGATAGATCCTCACCTAATCTATCTTTCCAAAAAAAATTTCTTTTCTGAAATGTAGTGAAATAATTTAACCTGAATTGAAATATATTTATCTTAATATCGGTTCTTATACTGTTTATGGTCATTTCTGTAATATTCCTATGTACATTTACTCTTTTTGCATATAGGAAGCTATACTCCATCCACTGGTGGGCCCTTCTCTGCTCTTACTCCCAGCATCTGGCCTCAAGAGATTTTGGCAAAATATGCTCAGGTACATAGATCACAAAGTAAAAAATCTGTTTTGTCCTTATTTTTCTTTTGCAAGAATAATTAATATCAAGTAATGATTATGAAGGAGTACAAGTTGTGTAAGAATGCTTAGTAGACTTGGAAATCAACTCACACTGTTACTAACGTTTTTTTCAGTAAAGCAAGAACTCTTTTGCTCCTGCAGCACCATTCTGCCTTCCTATGCTGAATGCCAAAGCTCAGCCTGACTCTCCTCTTGGTCTCCTCCTCATCTGGTTTTTCATCCTTGGCACAGAGGAGGCACTATTCTGTTCACTATCCTGTATAGAGTTCAGTGTATCTGCCTACCTACAAATTCCTTCTTTATAGCTATCAGAGAAGTGCTTACATACAAGGCTCGTTTAAAGCACCTACATATTTAATTGCTGGCATAGTCACATTATTATGAACTGATACTTGTACAAAAATATTTTTAAACAGACAACAGGTAATTTATAATGGAGGAAAAAATTGCATACATCTTACTTAAAGCTAAGAAAAGAAAAAAGTAAAAGTTCAGTAACTTGTGAATTGCCTTTTAAAATCATGTTTTACATATGACTACATACCGTGTTTCCCCGAAAATAAAACAGTCTTATTTTTTTTTGACCCCCGAAATAAGTGCTTGGCCTTATTTTCAGGGAGGTCTTATTATTTTTGAGGTGCAGGAAGTAGCGAGCGTGGTCGCTTCATGGCTGCTGTTGTGTTGCAATATTTTCAAGAAGGGCTTATTTTAGCGCATGCACTCAAAAGCCCGATTGGGCTTATTATCCGGGGAGGTCTTATTTTCAGAGTAACAAGGTAGAAAGTGTAAAATATAGGCTTTCCTTATATTTAAAATGTGCATAGATTCTTTTAAAAATGCTTTGTTGGGTGGGTGGCAATGATAACTTATTCCAATTGGCTTATACCTAGCTATATGTCATGCCTCTTTTGGAGCCTGACTCTGAGGAAGAGGATGAGCCGGAGCTAGAACCAACAGGAGATCAAAGGAGCAGCTTCATTGGCTTCGGAGAAATGTGGGGAAGAGACAGCCCAGGCCCCCTCAGGATTGGGATGGCTTATTAGCAGGGAGGAACAGGGGCAAGCAGTGGACATGAGGAACGACAGAGCTCTGGTGATGAGCAAGGACTGCCCCTCCTGATCCCCAAGCAAGGAGCATGGAGAGAAGGCAGGAACAGCGTAGGGCAACTTGATGACTCGGGAGGAGAGCATCCCAATCCTCTCCACAAAGCACACCTGGGGACTGAGATTTAAGGAGACGCTGTGGGGAGGGGCATTTGTCAGGACAAAAGTTGAATTGGTAGAGTTTGGTGTGCTGATACAGACACTTGGAGTTTGCAGGACTGCTTGCTTCTTCCTTACTTGTGGACTCAGTACCCTGTTCCTGACTTACTTGTGGACTCAATGTTTGTTCCTTGGTTTGTGGACTCATTTCCCTGTTCCTTTGTTTTGCTGGACCAGAGGCTGCCATGTGTGTGTGAGCGTGCTTTGCTCTGGGACTTGCCAAGAACGTGAGAGCATTTGAGGGGATATTTGGAGCATTAAAGGGGAGTTTGAACTCTCAGCTGGCTGTGTGACCTTCATGCCTTGTCCCGGGTCATCATAGCTATACATATGTATGTCTAAAGGATGTGCTGGATCCATTTGTATTATGTCAGGAAATTATCTATTTTACATTAAATATGATTCGACAGTAGTTTTCTTCTTCTTCTTAATGAAATTGGGATGATTTGTAATATAGTACAATAGTAATAGCTCCCACTACGGCCTCACTGCTTTCATGAATGAATTAGTATATAAATCAAATAAATGATGATGGCTAGGTTAGAAGAACGGTGATAAACAACCATAAAGATAAACAACATTTAAAACTCTAGCAACATTTTTGGTATGCAATATGTGCATGTACAATTGATATCTAAAGAAGTTGGACAAGGAAAAGATGCTAGGTTTTGATCATTAAAAGAACATTTTGAAATTTCCTTCATATTCTTGATTTATCTGTCTTAGAGAAGAAGATGGAATGTGGCAGAATACCCTTTGTACTCTATGCTGGCTAGTGATTAAGAAAGAGGAAACCAGATTGGAGAAGAGATCTGGGAACAGTTACTGTTCATTTTGGATATCAGCAATGTATAAAAATATTGCATTTGACCATTGTATTAAGTGATAAATAGCATTTCTGTTCTTATATTTTCCAGAAAGAAGAATCTGTTGAAGAGCCAGAGATCCGATATGATGAATTTGGTTTCCGAGTTGGCAAAGAAGGCAAGTTCTTCATTTCTGAGAGGCTTGACTTGTGATCAGATCCCTCTCAGTTTCTCATTTAGAAGTTTTTAATTCCCACTAACAGTATTTCACTTCTTTAAATGTATTCATTTTATTTAATATTTTGAAAGAATATCAGTGAAAAGCATATGTCAGACATAGATATAAAATAGATAAGTCCTATGTCATTTCTTGCTTAGGACTACACTTTAAAATTAATTTGAATAAGAAAAATGCCATCTTTATGAAAATTATGAATTCGGGATCCTGTTAGTTATGAGAGGATACATATGTGTGCATGAATTTTGTTTGAAATGCACACAAGTGATAGTTAAAAAGACATCAGAGATGCAACTTCTTCAAACATATATCAGGATTTCTCCTACAAATGGTTCTGGGTTTTTTTTTTTGGGGGGGGGGGGGAGGTTGTCAGGTTAATCAGATTCAGTATCTACATTTTCAAGAAAACATTTTCCTTTTCCTTTCATTTGAATTCATGGATGTACGTAGGCTTTATTAGAGGCAGCTCACAGTTTTTTGCTTTTGAATTCCTACATCCTTGATTCATACAATTGTGAATTAGGAATTATCTCCACACCAAAGTTCAGTAACTTGTTCTCCAATTATCTTTTGGAGTATCCAAATATTTAGAGACTTGTTTATTTTTCCAGTGTTATTTCTCCCCCCCCTCCGGTTTGGATATACTACAGATAGTGCAGAACCACCCAGCAAAGCTTTGGGAATCTCGCTGATTGAAGAGCCACAGCAGAGACTGAAATGGCAAGCCCATCTGGAGTTCACACACAATCATGATGTGGGAGACCTCACATGGGATAAGATTGAAGTCACACTTCCGCATTCAGACAAGCTACGTTCTCTGGTTTTGGCCGGCATTCCTCACAGTATGAGGCCTCAGGTGAGACTACTCAAGAAAGAAAGCTTGCCTGTATGAACCTCTGACTACATTCAACTCTTTTCCAACAATTTCTCCCCAGTTGTGGATGAGACTATCGGGTGCTCTACTGAAAAAGAGAAATTCAGAAATGTCTTACCGAGAAATTGTGAAAAACAGCTCCAATGATGAAACAATTGCTGCTAAACAGGTGAGTACTTTTCAGTGTTAATGCTTTGGGAAATCAAACCAGTAGCAACTCTTACACAGAGCAAGGGCTTAAACCATGTTGATCCCCGAGCTTCCTTTGAATAGTTCTCTGAGCTCTTCTGACCATGATTGCTGAAAATTGCCAGTATAGTTTAAATTAGCATACAATTAAAAACAAATCAAAGAAACTTCTCCAAACTACTCCACCTCTCAATGCCCTGCCATATTTATGCTTTATCTAATTCACAGTCCTCGGCGCTAAAAATGTTAAATATGTTTCTGATTTCAGGCTTCAAGAGATCGTCTCAATCGCCTTTCCAGAAATGAGTGGAAAGTGTTTGCCAGCAGATTTACCTTTATAGAGAAAAGCTCAACTGTCACTGACTAAGTGCTTATCTTTGATTCTTTATATTCCTCAGATTGAAAAAGATTTACTCCGCACCATGCCCAGCAATGCGTGTTTCTCCAACATGAATAGCATTGGAGTACCACGGTTACGCAGAATATTACGTGGATTGGCTTGGTTATATCCTGACATTGGGTACTGTCAAGGCACTGGCATGGTAAAATATTCTTTCATTATGAAATGTATTTAGTTTATGACCATTTTCCTGTAAGGATCTGTTCACAGAAAGGTGAAAAACAATTTCACTCTCAATACTGCTCTTGAACTAATTGTAGAAAATAGAATAGGATAGAATAGAATTCTTTATTGGCCAAGTATGATTGGACTCACAAGGAATTTGTCTCCAGTGCATAAGCTCACAGTGTGCATATAAACAGCAAATAATAGCTAAAAAAACATAGTTATAATCATTAATTATAAGTTACAAACAACAATGGATAAATCATAAGATCGTAGGGAAAATGAGAAAAGATGAGAAATGACACAGTCTTGTGGGAATTAAGTGTTCAACAGAGTGGTGGTCCAGGGAAAAAACTACCTTTGTGTCTAGTTTTGGCATGCAGTGCTCTATAGTGACATCATGAGGGAAAAAGTTGAAATTGATTATGCCCAGAATATAAAAAATGCCAGAGAATCAAACTTTTACTCAATTTTTCTTAAATGCACTGTATACTTAATTGGATTTTAAACTTGCTATTTAGATAATATGTGGGCTTCCATTTAGTGATACCTGTCAACTTAATCACATTGAGATTGTGGTGCAGAGTTGTGGGACTATACTTATGAGAATAAATCTCTCCCGCTCCATCCATATCCCAGGTTTAGGAATCCCAACCTAAAGCTGTTCAAGCCTCCAAGATACAGGAGACAAAATTATTAGAATTCTAATTTTCAAATGCTTCATTTCTATTCTGTCATTGAACATATAGTTAAGCAGAAAAATTTCCTTTTTGTGATAACAAGTGCTTTAATTCTTACTTTTATATCTTCTCTTCCTTTATGCTAGGTAGTGGCTTCCTTGCTTCTCTTCTTAGAAGAGGAAGATGCCTTCTGGATGATGTGTGCTATCATTGAAGATATGGTGCCAGCCTCCTACTTCAGTACCACCTTGATGGGGGTTCAGACAGATCAACGTGTCCTGCGTCATCTCATTGTTCAATACCTGCCACAGCTGGATAAACTTCTTCAGGAACATGACATTGGTAAGGACCTTTTTGTCTGATAATTTCTTTTAGTTTGATGAGATGGATACATGCTGAATAAAACCAGATTTTGGGATTTTAAAGTGGGGCAGTTGTAATAAACCCAGTGGCAGTTTAATGAAGGAATAATCACTTGTTAATGGGAGAGCATCCAAATTCAACCTTTGACACATTGTCAATTTTTAAAAACGTATCTGAAAAGATTCTGCCCAAGATCTTGGACTGGTTCTCAGTTAAAGCATAAATACCTGATTTGTTTTGAACCAATTCCTATATACTGTATCTCATGTATATAGAGTTCGTTTGTTATTTTAATTCTTCCTATAAGCAGGTAATTTGGTTTTTAAAGAAGCCCTCAGTTCAATTTAAGACTTTAATGTTCACCTGTGAATAACAGCATACTGAACGTTAATAACAGTGCTAATAATATAAGTCAGAAATTATTTCCATACAATTGTGAATCTGTGCATCACTATGAATTCAAGAACATTTATGATTTTGAACATTCATCTATGGAAAAAATAATGTGTTTACTTGCTGCCAATGATATAAAATGAATTAAGAACAGTGTATTTTCTTCTACATTGCTTAACGCAATAATGTTAATGCTCTTTTTTATGTTAGGAATGAAAAGAACAAGCATGCAGTTGACAGATAAACTGATAATAATAATAATAATCTTTATTGTCATTGTACTAAAATTACAATGAAATTGGTTGTTATATGCTTATTTCTATCCACAGAGCTCTCCCTCATTACCCTACATTGGTTTCTTACATCATTTGCTAGTGTGGTGCATATCAAGTTGTTGCTGCGTATCTGGGACTATTTCTTCTACCAAGGCTCCATTGTTCTCTTTCAGGTTACACTGGGCATGCTCAGTTTGAAGGTAACTATTGTTTTATAAAATTTCTTAACTTCTGCTTTTTCGTTCTCTCATGGATGGAATGGGCATGCTATGTGGGGTGGCTAGAATTCAAGACTTCTTAGCACACTGAGGATCTTGGGGGAAAGTTTCAGGAAAGAATAAAAAGAATAATATTTTGCTCACATAAAAGTTAGGTAATTTTTGTATTCTCAACATCTCCATAGCCTTAATATTTCTCTTTTCAGCCTTCACCTTATAATAATGCTATATAAATAAATAAGATATTAAATACTACCGTATTTACATTTTTAAAAGATGCCTTTCTGGATAGAGCTAGAAAAAACAGTAAATGCACATTTCTAACACCAGAATTACAGAAGTATGTTGTTATCTTGTTTTATCTTGAATGTATTGACAGTGCAGACAGGTAGATAAATGCCTATTCAACATTAATGAAGTAGTGAAACCCACAATTTTTATGTGCTATTTTGTAACCTTGAGTTATTCTGATGAAGATATTGCCATAATTAGGTTGTGTATTTTTCTTCTATTGATCAACAACAACTTTTGCCTTTTTGTGCATTCAGGAGAATCCGTTGACTGCAACAGGGCTTATTTCAATTTAGGTGCAGGCAGACTTAATTTAATTTAATTTATTCACATTTCTATACCACCCTATCTCCCTTGTGGGGACTCAGGGCGGTGCACAGAAGAAATAAAAACAAGCAATAACATATAAATACAGGATAAAATACAATTAAATATGATAAATCTGTGCTAAAATTATTAAAAACTATTAAGAACAGTTTAAAACATTGTCTTAAAATTAAATTATGGGATGTATGCCAGACCGGCCAGATGAAAGAAATGCGTTTTAAGGCCCCGGCGGAAGAGGCGTATGTCTGTGATGGTACGAAGATCGGGGGGGTAGGTCGTTCCAGAGGGCTGGACCCGCCACAGAGAAGGCTCTCCCCCTGGGGGTCGCCAGCCGGCATTGACCGGTGGACGGCACCCTGAGGAGGCCCTCTCTGTGGGAGCGGACAGGTTGAAGGGAGGTATGTGGTAGGAGGCGGTCACGCAGATAACCAGGTCCCGTGCCATGGAGCGCTTTGAAGATGGTTATTAACACCTTGAAGCGCACCCGGAAGGCCACAGGCAGCCAGTGCAGCTCGCGCAGGAGAGGTGTTACGTGGGAGTATCGTGAACCTCCCAGAATCCCCCGCGCGGCTGCATTCTGTACTAGCTGGAGCCTCCGGGTGCACCTCAAGGGGAGCCCCATGTAGAGAGCATTGCAGTAATCTAGACCGGAAGTAACGAGGGCTTGAGTGACCGTGTGTAGGGCGTCTCGATCTGGAAAGGGACGCAACTGGCGTATCAGGTAAACCTGATAAAAAGCCCCCCTGGCCACGGCTGTCACATGGTCGTTCAAGGACAGCCAAGAATCCAGGAGGACGCCCAAGTTGCGAGCCCTTTCCGTGGGGGCTACTGACTTGCCCCCGATAGCCAGAGATGGAACCAACTGGCTATATCGAGAGGCCGGAAACCACAGCCACTCAGTCTTGGATGGGTTGAGTCAAAGCTTGTTCCTCCCCATCCAGACCCGCACGGCCTCCAAACACTGGGACATCGCTTCAACGGCATCGTTGGGGTGGTTTGGGGTAGAAATGTACAGCTGAGTATCATCAGCGTACTGATGGTACTCTACCCCAAAACCACGGATTATCTCACCCAGCGGCTTCATATAGGTGTTGAACAGGAGAGGCGAGAGGACCGACCCCTGAGGCACCCCACAAGTGAGGGGCCTCAACGTCGATCTCTGCCCTCCTGCCAACACAAATTGCGACCAGTCGGAGAGGTAGGAGGAGAACCACCGCAACACGGTGCCTCCCAACCCCAACCTCTCCAGCCGGTGCAATAGGATACCATGGTCGATGGTATCAAAAGCCGCTGAGAGATCTAATAGGACCAGGATAGAGGAACAACCTCTATCCCAAGCCCTCCAGAGATCATCTACCAACGCGACCAATGCCGTCTCCGTGGTCGGAAACCGGACTGGCGTGGGTCTAGATAGACAGTTTCCTCCAGGTGCCGGGGAAACTGTTGTGCCACCACACTCTCAACAACCTTCGCAAGAAAGCGAAGGTTGGAGACCGGACGGTAATTAGCCAACACTGCTGGGTCCAGGGAAGGCTTCTTGAGAGGGGTTTCACCACCGCCTCTTTCAAGACGGCCGGTAGAAACCCCTCACTCAAAGAAGCGTTCACTACTTCCTGGAGCCAGCCTCGTGTAACCTCCCGGGATGCCAGTACAAGCCAGACACGGGTCCAATAAACATGTGGTGGCATTCAGCCGCCCCAGCAACCTGTCCATGTCATCTGGAGTCACAAGGTCGAACTCTTCCCATAAAACGGTCTCAAGGCCTGCTTCTGTCTGCCCGTCCTGATCACCCTCATTGGAGGCCAGTTCGTCCCGAATCTGAGCGATTTTATCCTGCAGATAACATCCAAATTCCTCTGCACAACCCTGTAAGGGAGCTTCCCGCGGCCTCTGTTGAAGGAGGGAGCGGGTCACTCTAAACAGGGCGGCAGGGCGGTTATCTGCGGATGCGATGAGAGCGGCGAGATAATTATGTTTCGCCACTCTCATCGCCACGAGGTAGGTCCGTAAATGGGACCTTACCCGTGTTCGATCAGATTCGGAGCGAGTGTACCTCCAAATGCTCTCTAGGCGTCTCTTTCGGTGCTTCATCACCCTCAGCTCCTCGGAAAACCAAGAGGCCAGGGTGGATCGGCGCCGGGTGAGAGGCTGCAAGGGCGTGACCCGGTCCAGAGCCCCGGCGGCCGCCCTATTCCAGGCGGCCACCAGGTCCTCAGTCGAGTCGCGGGTCATGGTCACAGGTATTGGCCCAAGCTCCGTCAAGAACCTCTCCGGGTCCATCAGGCGCCTGGGGTGGAACCATCTCACCATATCTGGTTCCGCCTCCCCGCGGTGGGGTGAAACGGTTAGGAAGTCAAGCCGAAGGAGAGAATGATCTGTCCATGACAGGGGTGTAACAACTAATTCCCCTAATCCAAGATCATTCATCCACTGGCCAGAGACAAAAACCAGGTCTGGCGTGTGTCCACTGGTATGGGTGGGGTCATGAATTAGTTGGGTCAGGTCCATGGCTGTCATGGAAGCCATGAACTCCCGGGCCGCCTCAGATGTCTCGCCTATCGATGGCAGGTTGAAATCCCCCATGACTAATAGCCTGGGGGTAACAACCGCCACCTCAGCTATCACATCGAGGAGCTCGGGCAGGACTGCTGATACGTAGCGGGGAGCCAGGTACAGCATCAGCAAGCCCAACTGCCTCCCAGGGCCCCACTTCACACACAGGGACTCACAGCCAGCTGTCTGCGGCACTGCGGTCTCCCTCGGATCAAGACTATCCCTTATAAGGATAGTCAGACAGAAAGAGCCTCTATTTTGTTTTGTATAAACTATTCATTTTTGAGGTAGTCCTTGAATTACAACCATTTGTTTAGTGGCCATTCAAAGTTACATCAGCACTAAAAAGAGACTGGCAACCAGTTTTCACGCTTAGGACCGTTGCAGCCATTCCCGTGGCCATGTGGTTAAAATTCAGGTGCTTGGCAGCTGGCATGTATTTATGACAGTTTCACTGTCCTGAGGTCATGGGATCATCATTTGTAACCTTCCCAGCTTGCTTCCGACAAGCCAAGTCAATTGGAAAGCTGGATTCACTTAATGACCATGTGATTTACTTAACTCTGGCAAAAAGGTTGCAAAATGGGGCAAAACTCACTTAACAACTGCCTTGCTTAGCAATGGAAATTTTGGGCTTAATTGTGATAATAAATGAAGGACTACCTGTAACTTGTCTAGAGTGGCTGTTGTATATCATTTGTATAGAAGTGGCTGAAAATCTGGGTATTAGTGAGAAATTACTTTCCATCAATTTTCATCTAAAATCAGTTGCATGGAAATATGAGCTCTTAAAATAGACTATTAAAACAATAGTTTATTTGTTCATGAAGATAAGATTAGCCAGAGTTTACTAGAAGTCGTTCCCAAATTCTTGAAAGTAACAGCATTAATAAGGCAATATAACTAATTCCAAGGTTTGAATGTTTGCCATCCAGACTAATATATATTTATCAATATGTGCTATAGGCATCATTGGTTAGCCAATATGAAATGAGCAAGGAAAGCCCTGACTGATTTTCTCTTGCTTTGAACTACCTAACCATTCTCTACTGGATTAGGATTAAGTACAACAAATGGGAGCAAAACTATTCTGCAGGATGATTCATCTGTATCATACAGAATAACTTGTCCATATTAACATAGGAAGATGAACTCACCCAGTCTGAGAACTCTGCATCTATCTTCAACACCCTCTCGGATATCCCATCTCAGATTGAAGATCCAGATGTGCTCCTACAGGAAGCCGTACGTGTGGCTGGCTCACTGACAGATATAGTAGTAGAAACTCAGCGTTGCAAGCACCTCGCTTACCTCATTGCGGACCAAGGGCAGCTACTCAGCCCTGGTGCTGCAGTAAACTTATCAAAGGTAAATTTGTATGTGCTTCATAAATTCAAAATATCCTTGACTTTGGCTTCCATTGTCTTCGATAGCAATGATGGTGGGTTTTATATACTTTGTGAAGAAATGCTGCTCTAACCTGCTACCCCTATTTTGACTCTGTATCTCTTTTGTCACTTGCATTTCCTCCCCCACATCCATTTCTTGAACATAATTTTCAAAATATACTTTACAATTCTAAACAAAGTGCAGTTGCTCAGTAAAGGCTTTTTAAAATACTTTTCTCCCTTTTTATGCATTGCTTTTCCATTTCACTCAGATTGTGCGACGCAGAACACAGCGTAGGAAGTCTGGAATCACATCACTCCTTTTTGGTAATAAAATAATACATAATAAAATATTTAATTCCCTGGAAAGAACAGTTGTAAGTTGCTAGTGTCTTTGTACATTTTTTGCCAAACCATGTATTTGCTTTTAGCTAGGTTAAGCAGAATACTGCTTGTCTGTGAGTCCGTCCTTAAAGGCAGCTCAGAAGTTGCAGCTAATGCAGAACATGGGAACTTTTAGAGTCTCAATAATATGTTTGAGGTCCTAAATGGTTATAACAGACCTTGATACTTGAAGAAATGCCTCCCCCAATAGGTACCTTCTCAAATATAAAGCTCTGCAGGAAGATCTCTTTTCAGCATCCCAGAATTGAAGAGATCATCTACAAGGAATGAACTATTTTCCTCTTGTGGCATCTCAGTTTGGGAATTACAGATAGTTAATCAGAATTGTTTCCTTTTCAGTGCAAGATAAAGACCCAAAGTTTTTACTCCTGCATTTGACATTTAACAGCTGCAGCAGCTTGGCCATACCATATTTTCCCTTATAAAAATCTATGCCTCTGTTGTTGTATTGTGGCTATGACTTGTTCAATTAATCTAAAATTTTGTTTATTTTTTTCTCATTTTATTGTTTTAGCATAAATATCGTATGGATGGTAACTCACTTTGGGATTGTTAGAATGTTGGGCAAGCTAGATATATTTTAACATATAAAAACACGAGTCAATCTAACACTGTACAACCTAGCAGTTGTTCCTGATTTACAGTAAATGAAATTATGTTCATTTGAAATTTTGTCAGTACCTGCAGCAAATATTTTAACATATAAAAGCATGCAGCTTCAGAGAAATTGTTTCTTACTTCTAGGAGAAGATGATGTGGAGGCTCTGAAAGCTAAAAATATTAAGCAAACGGAGCTAGTTGAAGACTTGCGTGAAGCCATCCTACAAGTGGCTCAACATTTCCAGTGTGTGGATCCCAAGAGTTGCAGCATAGTGAGTGTGGAGTTATCATCGTAGAAGCACCTATATATTCTGTTGATAACATAGATACATTTATGTTTCTATTTTAACGGGAAGCATAGATTTGTATGATTGTCATGGAGAAAATTAATCCTATGTGGTCACTAAGAGATGACACCAACTTGATAGCACATCAATACATTTATTATACATACAATACATTTATAAATCTATATAAATAGATTTGTATAGTATCAATTTCATTGTAATTTTTACAATGACAATAAAGATTATTATTATTATTATTATCAGAGTGGAAGAATATCGCTTACTGCTGTCCACCCTGCTTTCCAGGACTTGACTCCAGATTATACCATGGAAAGCCACCAGCGAGACCATGAAAGCTATGTTGCGTGTTCCCGTAACCAGCGGCGACGTGCCAAGGCTTTGCTGGATTTTGAGCGTCATGATGATGATGAACTAGGCTTCCGCAAGAACGATATCATCACGGTATGGTGGTCAGGACCAACACAATACGACCTTAGAGAGAAGCAAATTGAGGGGAACTATTACTATAATATTGTATCAATAAGGAACAACAAAAGTACTGAATTTATTTGTTTTAATTGTCCTAGACAAAACAATAACTTAAAAAAAACCAAAATCATAATTACATATTTACATAAATGAGGGGTCCTTGGTAGCTGTTTGAGCTGGGTTTTTTCTTGCAGACATTTCATTACCCAAACTAGGTATCCGTGCCAGTAAGGAATGGGGTTTGCTCTCAGTTTCTATTCTAGTAGTTTGCCTGTCAGTGTTGGTGGGGGTGGTCTCGGAGGTTGTTTGCTTGGGCTGTTTACTATTAGCTTGTTTGGCAGTTCCTTGATTGGGCTATAGTTTACTTCTTGATTGTTGGTCTGATATTAATTTTGGAGTTAATCTATTCTCATCTGGTTATTGATTCCTGGTGGTGATGTATTTTGATCTTTTTGCTTCCTTTTTGGCTTGTTGATTGTCTCTTTTGCACAGTATGTAGATGATGTTTATGTTTGTGTGTCTATTGATGGCTAATTTGTGAGAGTGACAGCTTCTAGAAATAAAAATAGTATTTTTGGACTTGGTTTGGTCTAGAATGGTCCAATTTCCCAGTTGAAGCAAATTAGGAAATAAAGACACATAGACATGAATCTCAGAATCTGCCATTTTCATTTTTTCTAAAACTCTTTGTTCTAGAGTATTATGGAGAATTTAAAAAGAAATAGGTAGCTGAATCTAAATTAGCTATTCTCCTCTTTATGGTCTTTTACAATTGAATACCAAAGTTGTGCCCAATTCATGACACTTTGAATTCTCTTCAGCTCTCATTTCCTGTTCTTATTTGCCATTTTTTCTGTCTTTCTCTGTGTAATTATTATTTTTCCTTTCCATTTCTGTAGATTATATCCCAGAAAGACGAACACTGTTGGGTGGGTGAGCTGAATGGCTTGAGAGGTGAGTAAAAATGAAAGTTGCAAAGTTTTTTTTTAAATTACAAGTTTTTTACTAGCTGAAGTTTTATCTTTTTACTGTTTTTTTAAAAAAACAGGTTGGTTTCCTGCAAAATTTGTAGAGATCCTGGATGAACGGAGCAAAGAGGTAATCTTATTTACATACCTTATGGCTGACTCTTGGTCAGTCTCTACGGTCAACACATTCTATTATATTTTGGCCCAAATGTATTTGATGCAAATCAATAGTATTCAAAAAGTAAGAAAACCAGACAATTAATTAAAAATAATATAAGAACTAATTCAAAATTGGTAAGAAATGCTTAAGAATAGCAAGTAAAAAGGCAAATAGTAGGAATTTATTTAGAAATACTGTAGCAGCCTCACTCATACACTTAACAAAATAACAGCGTTGAAGGGACTTTGGAGGTCTTCTAGTCCAACTTCATGCTCAAATAGGAGACCCTATGACATTCCAGACAAATGGCTATCCAGTCTCTTCTTAAAAGTGTCCAGTAATGGAACACCTAGAACATCTGAAGGCAAGCTTAGCCAGATGATAGAACTTGCTGACAATGCATTTGATCTCACTGCATTGTCACATCTAGATTGAATGTCCTGTGGTGGCGCAGTGGTTAGAGTGTAGTATTGCAGGCTACTTCTGCTGCCTGCCAGCTACATGCAATTTAACAGTTCAAATCCCACCAGGCTCAAGGTTGACTCAGCCTTCCATCCTTCTGAGGTGAGTAAAATGAGGACCCAGATTGTTGGGGCCAATATGCTGACTCTGTAAACCAGGGGTCCCCAACCTTTTTTGCCCCAGGGACCGGTTTCATTTTAAAGAAAATTCTGCGGACCGGCTGAGTGGCTCAGCAGTCATGTGACTGGGTGGGCGTGGCCAACTTGGAAAATGTGAAACTCACTTAACAATGGTCTTGGTTAACAACCAAACTTTTGGCCTCAACTGTGGTCATAAGTTCTTTCTTTCTTTCTTTCTTTCTTTCTTTCTTTCTTTCTCTGTCTCTTTCTTTCCCTCTCTATTTCTTTCTCTTTCTTTCTTTCTCTCTCTTTCTTTCTCTTTCTTTCTTTCCCCCTTTCTCTCTTTATTTCTTTCTTTCTTTCTTTCCCTCTTTCTCTCTTTATTTCTTTCTCTTTCTCTCTTTCTTTCCCTCTTTCTCTCTCTCTTTCTCTTTCTCTCTTTTGTCTCTTTCTTCCTCTCTTCCTCTCTTTTTTTCTCTCTCTTTCCTTTCTGTCTCTCTTTCTTTCTCTTTGTCTGTCTTTCTTTCTCTTTCTCTCTCTCCCACTTTCTTTTCTTTCTTACTCTCTCTCTATCTGTCTCTCTCCTTCGTCCCCCCATCTGACACTCTATGTGTGTGTATGTGTCTGTCTGTCTCGCATCCACGCACTTAATCACCCATTCTGTGTCTCTCTTTCTCTCCCTGTCTCTGTGTGCGTGTCTGTCACTCTGATTTCCCCCCTCCCTCCCTGTCTCTCTCTGTGTCTCTGCCTCTCTCTGTCTGTCTGTCGTCGTCCCCGCCCCCGCCCCCCCACCGCAGACCCTCCTTAGCCCGTGCTCACTTGCCTTAGCCTGCCTCGCCGCCCGGGCTTGGTTGCTCGTTTGCTCACTCACTCACTGAGAAGGCTCCGTATGTGGGGGGGGGGAGGAAGGGAATCGGCGGCCGGTAGGGAGGGGCGCCGCCGCCCAGGAGTCCCACCGTCGATGAGGGAGGAGGAAGAGCCCCACTCCAACAGCGCGAACAGCCGCGCCTGCGTTCTCCCGCATGCTCTGCTCAGGGGGCTGCCCCCTCCTCCCTCCTCCTCCTCTCCGCCCTGCGGCCCAGTTCCCACCCAGCCACGGACCGGCACCAGTCCGCGGCCCGGGGGTTGGGGACCCCTGCTGTAAACCACTTAGAGAGGGCTGTAAAGCACTGTGAAGTGGTATATAAGTCTAAGTGCTATTACTATTGCTGATGCATAGGAACACATCCACAAATCACCAGAACAGAAATGGCATATTGATTGATTGATTATTTGCCGTGAAGTTGTTTTCGACTCCCAAATGATCACATAGATAGATTTCTTCATGACAACCTAGCCCTAACTTGTTCTTTCAGGCTTTCCAATGAAGCAGTCATTGCTGCCACTTTGCTGCTTGTTGTCTTCTCTTTCTTTCCACTTTTCTGAGCATTAGAGGCTTTTTCAGAGAGCTAGGTCGTCATATAATATATCCCAAGAACGATAATTTGAGCTTCGTTATTTTTGCCTCGAATGAGAACTGAAGAAATCTTTGTCGTGAATATCCCTTTCTTGGCTGGGCTGCTTTCAGGTGATTCAAAAGCTAAAATTTCATTCCTTTCAGTATTCTGTTGCTGGAGACGATTCAGTTACAGAAGCTATCACGGATTTGGTTCGAGGGACCCTCTGCCCAGCCCTCAAGGCTATATTTGAACAGGGGCTGAAGAAACCGTCTCTGCTGGGTGGGGCTTGTCACCCCTGGCTCTTCATTGAAGAGGTAAGGAAAGCAATTGCCATTTGCAGGATCTTTGAAAATACTGCTAGTCCTTGTTTAGTGACCTCCTCATACAGTGATCATTTGCAAGTGCAACCTTGAGGAAAATAACTTTGCGACTGATCCTCACATTTATGACCGTAGGTTTGTAAAGAAAATAAAAGCTGAAGTAAGATCGTAAGCACAGTTCTGGTTTCATTTAGCAGCCACTTTGCTTAACAACCAAGTTGCCATTCCCAATTGTGGTCACTAAACAATGTATTCCTGTAAGCTGGCAAGTACATAAGAGAGTATTGTGTACCAGAGTACATCAACTTTGTATATCTGGAGTGCAAGGAGGTACTTGAATAAACCTGGGGGCCAGTTGTAGCTAATTTGGCAGGGTGGTTATAGATCTAAATTATAGGGCACCTGTAGGAGAAATAAAACAAGATTTAAAATAGTTAACATGTGTGTGTGGGGGTTCTTGTCTCTAGGCTGCTGGGCGTGAGGTAGAGCGAGATTTTGACT
This sequence comes from Rhabdophis nuchalis, assembly GCA_039707465.1. Classification (NCBI taxonomy): domain Eukaryota; kingdom Metazoa; phylum Chordata; class Lepidosauria; order Squamata; family Natricidae; genus Rhabdophis; species Rhabdophis nuchalis. The sequence goes on along the minus strand of CM077648.1, from coordinate 90,801,259 downwards.
CTGTGTATTCTCGTCTTGTACTCTGCAAAACCTACAGGTAAAGTTTCTCTATATTTATCCAGCTTTTTCTTGTAATATTTCTCATAAGACTCTGGCCTAATAAATGGTGGAACAGAATATTGCAGCATAAATGCCTTGGACAATTCTTTTAATTATCTAATTTTGGGCAATACAATCAAGTTTCAGGGAAAACTAGTATCTCCATTACCCTCGCCATCTTTGAAAACATAAAGTCCTGTTGTATCATCTGCTATAAGCCAAACTTGGAAGCAGAATCAAAAGAACACACGTCCTTATATTAGCAAAGCCAGAAAGTAATTTTAGATGTATCAATAGGTAAAAATTTAATTCAATAAACCACCGCTATCTTGTCTTTTAAACATATCTAAGATTTCTTTTAACTGCCGTATAAAACTTTGCGTTTTTTAAAAACATCTTGTATTTTGTTAATGCTATTTTAGAGTGTTGGACATTGCCTATACATTGCCAGTGAATGGGACTGTCCTTGATTTATGAAATCCCTTTTTAGATTGTAGAAAATCATCCTTATCTGGGAGCAGACTTCAGCATTGGACATCTAAATGCGTTATTTTTGAAAACAAAAAAAATCATCATGGTCCAGGTTATGGATTTTGGGTTCTTTTGTGGAACAAACCAGCTATGCTTTTTAATTCTATATTTTATCTCTTACCCACATCAAAATATAATCACTTCTAGAAGTGTCTGAAGCAGAGTCATGTATGATGGAAATTGCAAGAACTATTGAGACTCCAAGAAAAAGTACTATTGGTTTAAAGATAGAATTGACACTGGGCCTCCTGCTTTGGCATAACTAATACATAAAACAAATTACTGTTTTAGGTTAGATGAAGATGGAAAAGTGCTTACTCCAGAAGAACTTCTTTATCGAGTGAGTGTACAGTTTGATCCCTAAAATAGACATGGAGAAAATCCTAAATAGGCTCATATGAGTAACAAAAATCTGTTTTCTTATTAGACTGTGAAAAGCCATCAATATTGTCAGTGTCAGTGGATGTCATTTTAAGATTTAATTATCCCAACTGCCTCCAGAGGCCCAAAATTGAGAATGTGAAGTTTTGATAGTTTGTTATCAAAGGCAGGAGGGTTGTCCACTTATCTTCTTTTTTCTTTCTTTCTGGAAGGCGGTACAGTCTGTGAATATGTCACATGATGTCGCACATGCTCAGATGGATGTAAAACTTCGGTCTCTCATCTGTATTGGACTGAAGTGAGTCATACAATTCTCTTTCAAGCTTCATTAGAAAAGCCATGGGATAGCAGTTCAGGGTGTAATTGTCAACCCTTCAAGGCAGGTCAGACTTGGAAACCAATGTCATCATGTAGATTAGTGCCGCTTTTATTATAAAGCTATGTTAAGATAGTTTGCGGGTCTGAATGTGCTTTTGAGGGGGGGGGTGAACCATGGAAGGGCTTGCCTGAGACATTTTCGTCATGTCACACTCTAGTTTCAGATACAGGCTGCTCTTATTGGGTAACAACTAGGTAGCTCCTCCTCCTCCTCTTCCTCCCATCTTTCAAGGTAATTCTTTCTGCCTTCTACAGAAGTTTACCGGTTTATGTCTGTAAGCATGCCAAATAAACTCAGGCTGTTTCTGTAGAATGCTATTCTGTTTGTCCTGCCCCTCCATAAAGTGATAGAGGGATGAGAAAGCAGACCCACAATCTATCATCAAGGCATGGCTAGGTGAGGTTGGGAGGTTGCTTACATCTGAAATCTTCTGGCTGGATTTTATGTGGAATACAGTCATAAAGACAGAGGAGGAAGTGCTATTGATATGTCCAAGTCTCTTGTAATAACTAGATGCCCTGTTTCACACGGCTAGGTTTGAAGTTCTTTACGAAAAGAAGGGTACCAGTGAAAGGCTGAGAGTCACTGATAGAGTATCTTTACCCCTACCCCACTCCCCTTGGCTCCTTCCTGGGCTCCTGAATCTCATAGCTGGGCTGGTGATAGATATTCCCAAGCTCTGCTTTCTAGAAGATTTCAAGATTTCAATTTCAAGTAGGGCCAGGGAAATCTAGGACTTCATGGATACTATGTGTCAAAGCACCTTCTCAAAGGGAGAAGGGACTACACTGTATCTAGGTTTCACCTCAAAAGCGATTAATATGTAACTTGACAGTGGAGGAGATTCACATCACTCTGTTTTCATGATCAAGAATGTTACTCAGAATAAATTCTTTAGAACGAGTTAAAATAGATTCCATACACTGAAGTTATATGAATGGCTAATCTAAAAATCTAGCACTTGGTTCTAATCATTTGAGGGTGCCGTTATTTTAAATTGCATAGAATTGCAAAAAAAATAAACTAATGAAAGGAATAAGATTTCTTTTCCAACTGTTATTTATCCTGGCTTGCCTAATATGATGAAACTTGATTTTCAGTGAGCAGGTGCTACACCTGTGGCTTGAGGTACTTTGCTCGAGTCTACAGACAGTGGAGAAATGGTTCCATCCCTGGTCATTTCTACGAAGTCCTGGCTGGGTACAGATCAAGTGTGAGCTCAGGTAAGTGTTTTTTTCTGCCTTACATATTTATGTATCACCAGATTGTGTTTTCGGGAAACTACATTCTTATCTAAATAAATTCATGCCAATTTGATGCAATGGAGGTAAGTATATTGTTGAAACATCTCACTGATCTCAAGGTCCTTGAGATTCTCTTATGCTGCCCTTTTCTATAGGGAGGCCAGTCCCATTTGAACTGTCCCAGGAACTGATGACCTGAGTGGGATCCAGAGAGAACCAGGGGATATCTGGAGGGTCTTGTTGCACAGGACTGCTGAAACTCTGGTTACATCTGGAACCAAAGGGCATCTGAGGCTTTGGGCTGGATTATGTCTGTGCTGCCTCTCCCCATGGCTCATGGAGGAGCCGCATGTTCCAAAAAGGCCTAAGAGACACTTAAAGTGCTGGAGGAAAATGTGAGATGAATCCGATTGGACATGACTTATTGCTGATATTAAGGCCTACCTTTAATGTTTTACATGGTGTTTTATTTGTATGACTGTAAGTCACCTAGAGTTGCCTCAGCAAGACAGGAGGTAATGTCGGGCAGGGGTCTCCAACCTTTGCAACTTTAAGACTTGTGGACTTGAACTCCCAGAGTTCCTCAGCTAGCAAAGCTGACTGAGGAATTCTGGAAGTTGAAGTCCACAAATCTTAAAGTTGCAAAAGTTGGAGACCCCTGATGTGGGGCAGTGTTATGTCACCAAGACCACTTTCCCAAGAGACTAGGGTTCACTGAACTACCGGCCATCAAACACCATGGGAGGAAATGGAACTAACCCATTCTCAGTCTGTTCATAAGGTTAGTCAGTCAAACTATTCAATGGAAAGCCAAAGTTAAAAGGGAACTGCTGAGCATTTTCCATGAATGACAGAGGTTGATTGATGGGTAATTTTGATTAGAGGCTCAAGGCTACATATTGACTATAGATAGAGGAAATCTGGCAAGAAACTCACTGCACATGTATAGGAAAATTAGAATAAAATACATTGACTTTCAGAGTCCGGAGTGCTCCAGTTTACCTTTTCCTTTATTCTTTTCACAATTAAAGCCATTTATATGAATATTTCCAGACCAGAAGCTTATTGTGAACTGGGCTTTTTTGTTCCATGCTGGTGCAGTGATTAGAATGCACTACTGCAGGCTAACTCTCCCCAATGCCAGGAGTTTGATCTTGATTGGATTAAGGTTGACTCAACCTTCCATCCTTCCGAGAGCCAGATTTTGGTGACAGTATGCTGATTCTGTTGTGGGACACTATGAAGCGTTATATAAGCGTTATATAAGTCTCAAGTGCTATTGCTATTGCTGTCTTTGATCGTCCTGATTTAATAAAACACATAAGTATTACTGACTCAAATATATTTTCTTTTGCATAAATCAGGTATTTCTTCCCAGTATAATATTTAGTTGCTTATATTTGTGCATATTGCCTGTTTTTTCCAGTCTTGAGCAGAGGAAAACCTAAACCTGGATTTTCTGTAGACATCTGTTATTTGCAACAGACCAAGCAATTGTTTAATAATCATACATTAATCACGCTCGCTTAGTTTGCACAATGTAGTAATATGGAAAATTGTGTTAGCTGATGTGTGGGCCATTAACACAGATTGAATTTAAATTTCTGTTTGTATAACAATTGCTGTATTGTATTGCTATGCGGTCTGAATTTGTAGCAGAACTATTGGAGGTTGGGGTTTCTAGCAATGTGAGCTAATTTCATTGTCTATAGACGAATCTTAAATCCTAACTGCTGGGTCTATTCTGTCACAGGGTCCTCAGTAAATTTGCATTCAGCCTTTCTCAGGACTGGGAACTCCCAACAAAAAGAGAGGTGAGTATGTGACCCTGAAAATGTACCTGGATTCCTTAGCCCAAATCAGAAATGTCTTAGTATCCTTGGCCTTGCATAGGAGTGGGAGGAGAACGTGTCTCCCTGTTCTAGCCTTCAAATCCTTCCTTTCTTAGGGATCATCTGTCTGAAGGCCCCGAATCATACATTAACAAGAACTATACTAAGATTGTACACTCTTCATAATCTCTTTTCTTGCTTTCTGCAGGAGAAGGAGAAGAAGCCGCTGAAGGAAGGTGTTCAGGACATGCTTGTGAAACATCATCTCTTCAGCTGGGACATAGATGGGTGATTCTGTTAGGAGTCCGTGTTTGGATTTCTTGAATGGCAAATGAATGTTTGGCATATATCCTCTCTTCTCCCAGGCAGTCTGCTGGCCCTTTGTGTATTATATCTCTTTCTGTAACCTGCCTCCCTCCAGTAAACTTCTACTAATTACTATTAATATTTGGCGGCAATTTGCTATAGAACAGGATTGCAGCCCCTGTTGTTTCTGCATAGTGCCGACTATAATCCAAGCAGCCTACCTAATGGTGTTGGCTGGCCTTCTAAAGGGCCACAGATTTCCCATTCAATGGCAAGTAAGAGGAGCATTTCAAGTGAACCAAGTTGTATAGTAGTGTTAGTTTTCTTCATAACCTATGGCTACAAAGAAGTAGGACTTTACATCACTTGGGCCCTGTACTTGTGGAAAACATACACTTTTCCTGACTCGTGAGTGTATTTAAAAACAATGGCATAACTAGAAAGTGAAGGATCCCCTAAAGTAACCATCTAGCCACTACATTTCTTGTGTCCAGGAAAGCAAAGTGATGGTGCAAAAGTTCTGTTGAAATTTGCCTCCTTTGTGGAAAAGGCTTGATTCTGCAATGTGGAGTGCAAGCTCACTTTGCTAAGAGTGTGATAGAGTGGAACTGGTATTTTTTTCCTTGGTGCTAAGACGCACAAGTGGCTTTGGTACTGCCATAAAGTGCCTAAAAAGACTGTCCGGTGTCTGAGGCTGCCATGGGTATTATAAAAAACGATTGCAAGAGCAGTCTGTCCCTTTCATTCTGTTCGGCTGTGATCCAGGCTTAATTATTTTACCTAGATCAATTTTTTTAATTATTACAAGAGAGCTATATTATATTCAGAAATTTATGTATATTTTGACATATCCCTTGAATGGGAAATGGATTCAGGCTTTGAGCTGGCTCAGGGGATAAATGCGGCTTCTACCGGAGGGTGTGAGCAGGGAGTGCAGGGAAGAAGCACTCTCTTGGCTTCATGGTATCTGTATTAGTCCAAATACAAGAAATGGAGAGCACTAGTGGAGAGCACAATCAAACCATTAAATGAAGATTAATCAAGATTGTATCATTTTTGGCTTATAAATTAATGGCTCATCTTGTAACTCTCTAAGACAGGCTAAATGGGAGTGAACCTTTATATATATTAGCCTGTTGTTCTTGTTCTTCATACGAACTGCAGAGTATTAGTCATACTGAGTGAGTCTGACACTTTTGTACCGATATCTCTACACACTATATCATGTAAGGGATGAATTATATATCTAGATGCAATGTTTCTAATTCCATAAATAGTACTCTTACAATCACAGCTTTTCCACCCTTTCTCTTCCTACTTGTGGGAACAGAGGCAAAATATTGAAAAGTAAGATAAAACACAGGTATAATTAATGCTGGTAGTGGAGAAAAACTTGCCACTTAAATTTTGTGTCAATAGCAATACCGTGAAGTAGTTCTGTGTTATTCATGTGCTAAATGCCTTTGTCTGTATTTTCACCATGGCAAATACATGTTATTGATAATGCCATGACCAAAGATAAAATGTACAAAAATGCTAGAACACAATTTTTTTAATAAATTGGATTTTTCAAATATCTGTAAATGAAAAAATAATTTGATTTATCCATTCTTTACCCTTCCCCAATTTCTCATTACATATTCTTTTCCAGTTGCATGTTAATTCTATGTCAAACCCATAAGCCCTACTTAAGACTCCTCCCTGTGTTGCTAATTACTTTTGTTGATGGATACAGGAAGAAAATGTGCATGCTGATCTAATACATGTTATACAACTATGATTATCAGCAGAAAAATGCATATGTTCAGACTAGAGGCAGATTCTTATTTACTGAATGGGGTAAAAGGAGAATTTAGAGAAGATAAATGACAGATACTACTTTATGCACTGGAGGAAAAACGAACTCCGATGTAAATCCCAATTCCTCCTTCCATGACAAGTAATATCTCAAAAGCCTTTTAAGTATTAGTAGTGTTCTGTCAAAGCTTTTCATTTTGTTTTTGAAATTTGCTTATGGTGAATAGTTTCTTCTTTCAGAGACAAGACAGTTGCTGTCATAGCACCTTTTGAGATAAAGTCCTCTTGCTTGATAGCTTGTTTACTGTTCTCAGACTGAGGGGAGATGCAAAATGCTTACACTGATCTAACTGCTCCCTCCCACTGATATGGTCCTAATGTAGGTTATACAGATTTTATTATCCTTTGCAAACTAGCCACTAATCTATGTGATTGGTTGCATGTCCTGCAGAATATAAAAGATGAATACATTCAGCAATTCTAACAATCGGATTTCTGCAGAATGATTTTTACAGAAATCAGCTTCCCTTGCAGTTAGCTACTCTAGGACTCTGGCTAGTCACATAACTGCAACTGATTTTTCAAGATGAGGCTCTTCATCATGAAGGGGTATTAAGGATGATATAAACTCTATAAACTGTTAAGAGAATCGGAAGTAAAGGAGTTTTTGGAATTCCATGAAACTAGAGTTCTTCTTTAGTGGGGAAGAAGCTTATGCCAACAGATCCATGAGTTCTTCTCTACGGAAAGGGAGGGAATAATATTTAATGGAATATGCAAAAAAGTTAAACTGGTAATCCAAGGGCAAGGTTAAGTGTTCCAACCCCGGTTTTACAAAAAGGAGAAGCTAAAGGGAAGCATCACCTTATAATGAGTGGATTAATTTCATTAGCTTTTTAGAACAGTTTTATAGAGATATGTACAAGGTTACTAGGTAAAAAATAAAGCCAAGTTTCAAGAGGAAAGACGGGGGTTTACAACCACATTTCACAGTAGCAGGGGTTATGGCTACGTAGGTTTCCTCTGTGTATTAGCACATGCATCTCCATACCAAATGATCTCCTTTTTGGAAGAAAGTTGATGCGTATGCTCCTTGAGGTTCTTATTTTGATTGAAACATCTAAAGCGTTGACATCAGCCAAGCTACCTAAGGAGAGGTACAACCACAACTGCTTTAAATGCAGCGATATAATGCAGAGATGACTTTCCTATGAACCCAGTTGCCAATACAGAGGAAGCTATATTTTCTGTGCAAAAACAGGGAGGACAGCTAAATCTGTGAATAGTACATTCTCTCTAGAAAGAGCAGGGCATCGCAGCTCAAATGCTGTGGATGTTAGACTGCTAACCAGTCAGTTCAGAATTCCATTTCTTTAAAACAGCACTTTGTTCCATAGCTGGAACCATTAGAATAATTTCTAAAGGAATTGCAGAAAGCTGAAAATACTGTACTTTGTACAACTATATCGATTCATGGCAAATCCTGCCTGGTAAGATACCAGAAACAGAATAATTGTCCCTTTATTTTACATTGGGGCAATCCTGAACAATGTTAAAGAGCAATAATTGTTCTCTAAGTTATAATATAATGTGGATTTAACTTTCCTAATAGACAGGAAGCGCATATACTACAGCATTATCAAGAAAAGGTTTTTTTAACTAGACTGTAACCCTCCAAACTGACTGCAAACTTCAACAGTATGAATTCATCCTAATCTCCCACTTCCTTTCCCAGATGAGTCATATTCTAAGTGAAAATCTTTACAGTGTGGACAAATTAACTGTTTCCAATGTTTTAATGCTTTCTAACTAGGTAGATTCAACTCCAGCAAGGAGGACTGTGTTTGCCAATGAATTTTTCTGAATCCTTTGTCTAGAATTGTTCCAATTTCTGCCAAGCTGCTTATGTTGAAATATTTGCAGTTACTCATACAACTCTGATGCAATTGCTAAATGTTTGAGGAAAGAGCCACATTTCAACAAACCACTGGAAAAAGTGGAAGCTTTCCTGAGATTGAATTTTCATTCATGGGTACTTGCCCTTGGCTCTAGCTTTACAAAAACTGGTCAAAACTGGGAGAGGGGGGGGAGAGGAAAGAAGGTTCATTAGATGCAATTTTTACTTAAATTCTTGCTCATCGCCTACACCCACCTGTACTCCCTTCAGTTTACTTGGTCAAAAAGTTATAAGCAAGAATCCCAGTGCAGCTGCAAATCATGTCCATCAAGGAAATCTGTGGAGAAGAGGCTAGGAGTTGCAGTACTGAGGGGTGTAAGGCTCATCACTGGCCCTCCTGACAGCTCCAACCAATCCATGCTGTCCAAATTGGGTTCTGCCAAGTCCAAACCTGATCCCCCAACAGACTCGGGGGCAAAGTGCAATTCTGATGTGTCCATAGGTGATGATGGATGGTCCAGGATAGCTGAACTGCTTAGCATCTCACTGTAGAGATCAATTAGGGGCTCGGTTCCATCAGGGACTGCTGTCAACAAAGAGAGACCAGTGGTGCTCTCTAAGAAGTCTTCCAGTCTGCCTGGTGGATGAACAGAGCTTGGGTGACTCACAGGCCCCTGCAGACAAAGCTCGGAGGAATGATGATTGCTGGGTGGAGAAAGGCATCTTGGGGTAACAGTGGGATCTTTCTTTGCTGGGGAAGACTGTTCTTTGAATTGAGCTGAAATCTCTGTTGGGGAAAAAAGACATGTAAATTAGGCATTAGGTGCACTCTAACACTAATGATATAGCCATTAACTCCTTACTACTATTGCAGCCCTTCGGGAATTACACACATCCTTGCCACCTTCATAAGACAGTGGTGATTTCACACCAGTGACAGATGAGGCTTTCTCTCATGCATCCAACTATCATTTCCTCATTCCACTTCATCCCTTTCACCCTTTATGGGTCACCCTTTCATCCTGTTATGTTTGTTCAACGAACCATGACTTACCTCAAAAAGTTCAGCTTTCCACCTTTGGGGGAAACCTTCAAGCTTCTATTAATTGCCTCTAATCGTCAACTATCTATTTCCCCCAGTTCCCATACAAGATTTGGAAACCAAAGCTCAAAATGTGACCCACTATGATCCAACGGCTTCCACAGACTCTATACGCTGTGTTATGTTACCTTATGACCTTTCTTCCCTGGCAGGCCTTTTTCTTCCATTAGTACCAGTATTGTGTGGTATTCTGCCCCAGCACACTTCTTCCTCCAGCAGACTCATGGTAATAAGGGAGGAATGGAATACTCAAGGGTGGGGGAGCACACAAAGGGACTTGAAGGATTATTTATGGCCTTCTCCGCTGGTGCTATAAGGGAGAATGGCCCTTCCTCTGTGAATTGCTACATAAAGCTGATAGGCACACTCTAAACAATTGGGCTAAATGCAGAAGAAGCCCATACAATCCATCAGAAAGACAGACCAGAAGTTCCTCTCGTCATACCTCCATGTTCAATTAAAATATCAAACAAATCATCCATTTGCTGACTTGAGCAGCCATTCTCCTAAAGAAAGAAAGAAGGGAATAAGTTTGTTAACATATTACATTCCACAGCAATGCAGCAATTTATACATTATAATCATCACCCTGTGGCCAAATAATCAATATAATACAGAACAGGATATGCTAACTTTTACCCACATCTTCTTTTCTGCTATGAAGACTACGTAGGAAATATGGCAGGATGTAACCTTCGATGCAAAAAGGATCAATCCACACCAAGTGCTTCCCTAGTTTGTCCCAGCAAAGCAGTCCTCCTCACCTCAGAGGACTTTGGTTGCTGTTTCACAGCCTCCTCATAGCCTGGTGGTTCTTTCATCGCCACTGAGGTGGCCGGGAGGAGCAGCGGTGACAAAGCGCCGAAGAAAGACGGGCTCTGCTTCGGCTGCTCAAGGTCCATCTGGGGTGGAGAAGGAGGAGCTGGAGAGCTCGGCTGCGAGAGAAGCTGGGAAGGAAAAACAAGTACGGAAAAATAAGCAACAAAGCGGTTGCAATTCTTTGAAACCAACTACAAAGTAAAATGTTCAGCCAAGTGTTGGATGATGGAGTCTGGCTGCTCCAGTTTTTTACTTTTTTCATCTTCTGGACAGGATGGCCCATTGTATCACTCAGGGCCCTCAGTACTATATCATTTAGATCAGGGGTTCCCAAATTTGGTAACTTTAAGACTTGTGGACTTCAACTCCCAGAATTCTCCAGCCAGCAGAGCTGAGTTGAAGTCCACAAGTCTTAAAGTTGCCAAGTTTGGGAACCCCTGATTTAGTATCATTTACTATCATCCGATCCATGATGGATTTCTTTATCCCAGGAAGCTCTTAATTATTAAAATAATATTCTCTTGTCTAAATAAAGTTTACATGATAAACTTCCTATTAAAGGGCTAGGTAGAATTTCTTAAGAAAACTCTTAATAGGACTGTTACATATACAGCATAATAGTAACATCCATTTGTTTCGCATTGTGCACAACTCATCAGAAATATATAAGATTAAGCCTATTCCTCAAGTAGATGATATTCCTAAGGGCACAACTGAATATCTGCATACTTAACGTGATGCCTATTCAAAAAGGTGAAATAAAGGAGAATGCAAAGACCAAAGGAATCCAAAGAATACGGCCGTATGCCCATATTTGTATCTGAAAGTTAAAAGCTCGTAGGCCAAAGTGGGCAAATTAATGCCTTAAAATGGTACAGGTAGTCCTTGAATTACAACTGCACTTAGGCCAGGAACTGCCATTGCTAAACAGCACGATCTGCAATAGTAAAGCAAACCATCACATGACTGCGTAGTATAGTAACAGTTACTGTAGTTACTGTAATAACTAAGTGGGAAGTGAAGTCCCAGGAAAAAATGTGATGGGGTACTGTAAATGTGTGGGGGAGGCCTTGGTGGCCCAGCATAGGCCATGTGGAAGTTGGGGGAAAGGGGTGTAGCAGTGCGGTGCAAGCACAGGAAGGGTGGGGAAAGAGAGCATGGGGTGGGTCAGTGTAGGGAGGCCATGGTGGGTGCAAGTGAAGGGGGGGGGGAGAAGGACATGTATGCAAGCAAAGAAAGGCTAGGCCGAGGGGAGACTTGCCTGAGTTACTTCCTTGCTGGCATGTAGAGAGCATTGCAATAGCCCAGACGGGATGTGACGAGGGCTTGGGTGACCGTGCGTAAGGCATCACGATCCAGAAAGGGGCGCAACTGGCATATCAGGCGAACCTGATAAAAAGCCCCCCTGGCCACGGCCGTCATATGATCTTCTAGAGACAGCCAAGAGTCCAGGAGGACACCCAAGTTGCGAGCCCTCTCTGCCGGAGCCAATGTCTCGCCCCCGATAGTCAGAGATGGTATCAACTGACTATACCGTGATGCCGGAAGCCACAGCCACTCGGTCTTGGATGGGTTGAGTCAAAGCCTGTTTTTCCCCATCCAGACTCGCACGGCCTCCAGACACCGGGACATCACTTCCATGGCATTGTTGGGGTGGTCTGGGGTAGAAATGTACAGCTGAGTGTCATCAGCGTACTGATGGAACTCTACCCCAAAACCACGGATGATTTCACCCAACAGCTTCATGTAAATGTTGAACAGAAGGGGCGAGAGGACCAACCCCTGTGGGACCCCACAAGTGAGGCCCCTCGACGTCAACCTCTGCCCCCCTGCCAACACAAACTGTGACCGGTCGGAGAGATAGGAGGAGAACCACCGTAAAACGGTGCCCCCCACTCCCAAGCCCCTCAACCGGTGCAGCATGATACCATGGTTGATGGTATTGAAAGCCGCTGAGAGATCTAACAGGACCAGGATAGATGAACAACCCCTATCCCAGGCCCTCCAGAGATCATCAACCAACGCGACCAATGCCGTCTCCGTGCTGTACCCAGGCCAAAAGCCGGACTGGCGCGAGTCCAGATAGACAGCTTCATCCAGGTGCTGAGGGAACTGTCGAGCCACTACATTCTCAACAACCTTCGCAATAAAACGAAGGTTGGAGACAGGACGGTAGTTGGCCAAAACAGCCGGATTCAGAGAGGGCTTCTTGAGGAGGGGTCTCACCACCGCCTCTTTCAAGGCGGCAGGCAAGAAGCCCTCACTCAAGGAAGCGTTAGTAATTCTCTGAAGCCAGCCTCATGTAACCTCCCGGGAGGCCAGTACCAACCAGGAGGGACACGGGTCCAATAAACATGTGGTGGTATTCAGTCGCCCCAGCAACCTGTCCATGTCCTCAGGAGTCACAGGATCGAACTCCTTCCAGATGATACTGTATTCTCAAGACCTGCCTCCGTCGGCCCGTCAGAACTAGTCCAGTCGGAGGCCAGGGAGAATACTAGATCTAATACTAAGATAAGTGATGCTTAGGCTTTTGAAAAATAGATGTAATTGAATCAATTGGGAACAATTCAACATTCAGAGGCAATAATATATAGTACATAACAATTCCAACACAGTCATGGTTGACTTCAAAAGGAAGCATCTCAAAATTGAGAAAATGGGTGAAAAAGAAAATCAGGCATGGCTGAAAGTGCAAACTTCCTCTAGAAATATTTAAGAATATACAAATACAAAATACAGCTATTCTGTTAAATACTTTCCATTAATCCAGATGGAATTTCAACCAGGAAAGGTAAGCTTTTTTTCCTAGGAAGGCATCACTTAGCTTAAAGATGCTTAACAGAAACAACTAAATTTCATTTCAGTATGAAACTACACCTGTTTCTTGAGAACTGACCCATACTCTCTATTCAATCTTGTTCCACACTATTATTTTTGCACCCAGCCATCCACCCCCACATTTGCCTTTGGCTCTCCCTCCCATTCTCCATTGATTCTGGGCAGTTTACAAAGTAAGCCCCCCCCCCCCCCCCAAAAAAAACCAAGTTAAAAATGCAATAAGAACAATAAGCAAGATGGAGCATCTGTCATGGAAAACATACACAAAACCTCCCAAATATATCCAGCAAGCAAGTCCAATCAACCTAAACTAAGACATGGGATAACAGCAAGATCTTTAGCCTTCCTGAATGCCATCAGGGTGGAAGCCACCTATAGTTGAGGAGCACCCCTTTCCAGAGAACAGACCTGGTGATGTAGAAGATACGCTTCCTAGATCCCAACAGGTTGTGTTATTTAATCAAGGGGACCAAGAATGTGCCCACTGTTGGCCCTTGCCAGCTGAACAGAAATCATGGGCAATAAGACAGATCTTCAAATAAGCAGCTTTATGCCATATGGTTTTTACAGGTGATAACCAACACATCAAATCACACCCAGAAGCATATTGGCAACTAGTGCAGCTTGCAAAGCAGGGGTGTTGTGTGGACACTGGGCATCTCCATACTGGGCATTCAGGCCCAGTTGAAGCTTTTGAGTGGTCTTCAGGGGAGGTCTCAAGTAGAATGGTAAGAGGTGGTTAGGCATGAGTGACTGTCTGAAGGGCCCCTTGATCCAGAAAGAGGCATGACTGGCATCACCAGATAGAACTGTGCAAAGACCTTCTTGGTAACCTGACACCCGCTCTTCAACTACGAAGTCTGAATTCAAAAAGATCCTCATGCACTGCTCTCAAATGGGGAAGTACAACTCCACCAAATACGAAGATTAGGATCTAAATGTCTATGGAGAGTCTCAGTCATCAAGGTCATAGTTGTTCCAAAGGTGCCTTTTCAAAAGGCAACTGGACTTTGTTTTTCCCTGAAGCTGATTTGCTTTTCATCCAAGAAGCTTCTTTGGTTCAGAACAGAAGAAGCTTCTTGGATGAGAAGTGAAATGCCTTCAAGGAAAAGCAAAGTCTAGTTGCCTTTTGAAAAAGCACCTTTGGGACATCCTAAGGCCTAGGTGGTCCTAGCAGCCACAACCACAGCCACTCAGTCTTGGTAGGAATGGATCAGAGAGAGTTCCTCCCATCCAGCCTACAGGCATCAGGACTAGATCCAGTAGCCTCACTTGGAGGGCCTGGGGTCAAAAGGTATAATTATCATTAGTGTACTGATGATGCGGGAGCCCCAAACTGGTTAGATGACCTAATCCAATGTTTTCATGTAGATATTGAACAGGAGGCTCATCTTATGCTATTGGGACCTGCTGAGAATACCTTTTTTGTCTCACTGGACTGGCCAGTTTTATCAGGAACTCTGGCATTCGGCGGTCCTTTGTGGAAACCGTTGAGGAAGAACGGCTGCAAGTTGGGAGGTGCAGAAAAAGATAAGATCGTTTGTGGCAGCTGTCCAGTGACCATTTGCAGACCTGACTTCTGACAGGAGAAGATAAGAGATAAGAAAAAGAATTAAAAGTCAGATTCTGATTGGTCCATTGATTTTAAAAATGGAAGAACACCCTTCAGTATGCAAATCAGGGCTATGGTTAGGTGGTTAGCTACCTTCTGGGTGGACTCCTTTGGTGATGGTTCAGGAGATGATGGAGAGTTCTGCATAAGTGGCTTATTGGGTGCTATTGCAGATGGAGATGACATTCTCTGAAAAAATAATACAGGATTGAAAGTTAAAGTAGTAGTTCAGCAGAGGGGACTTGTTACACAGGGAAAACAAAAACTGGGCTTGCAAAACCAATGAATTATCTAGAAAATGTAGGTAAGGAGGAACAGATCTAATTTAACAAGAACGGACAATTTATGGTTGCTATTATAATGATTTCATTCTGGTAAACTGCTTTCAGCAAGAAACATACAAAGTTTTGTTCAAAACATTTTGTGTGTTAAACTGAATGATTAAACCAACCCTGCTGTTCCAACATTACCTTTACATTAGTATCTTCAACTAATTGGGAGGGGGAGGGGGAGAGAGAATACACAAGAGTTTGCACATTTACTTACTTTCAATGGCAATGAACTGTTTCCCACTTTCTCCTGAGGTGAGAGGCTCTGCCTTTCAGCATTCTGATTGGTCACAGTGAGCACAATGTGAGTGCCTGTGGAATCTGTGATGAGGGTAGGGGGGGAAGCTCCCTTGGTGAAATCACTGAAGCCCCCACCTTGCTGTCCAAGGAAAAAACATGAGGTCTGACACGGTGGCTCAGTTTCAGCAGCTAGCACCTCCTGCTTCACCATCACTGCTTTCTTTGGCACTAAATTTGTATCTGATGTCTCCATTTGGCTGGTGGTCTGTGTAGGTCTTAGTGGGTCAATTTGGCAGTTCAGCTGCTCCATAGATTGGCAACTCAGAAAACCCTTTTCATTCTTGATGGAGGTACCAAAAATGGAGGGCTCACAGACTGTCGCTCTTTCTTCTCCGGCAACTGTAGCTGACAGTGGTTGTTGAGACTTCTTTTCTTTCTCCAGCTGCAGCTTTAGCATCTCCACCAACTGCTGTTTCTGTTTTAACATCCGGGTGAGTTCCTCAATCTGCTTATCTTTCTCCTGCAGCATCTGGTCTTTATCCTGGACCTCCATGTCTTTGTTGTTGTTGCTACTGATTATGCTAGACTCCAACCTTGCCATTGCATTTATGCTACTGCAAGGGTTACCTTTGGAATTCTCTTCTTTCACCAAAAATTGGACTGGGGATGCTTGCAGAGTAAGCTGAGTCAGGGGAGAAGTCACCATCTCCCCAAAGGTATCGCCGCTGATTGAATTATCATCTCCAGCACTTATCAGAGAACGTTCAGAGGGAGTGGGTGACACAGGAGGAGTTGAGCCTGTGCTCCCAAACTTCATGACACCATTGCCCGTGACAGTGGCTACAACAACCTCTGCTGAAGTAAGGCCCGTACTGACCAGTGCAGGACCTGTACTCAGCCGAGCAGCTGGGAAAGCTACCACCACTTCAGTAGTCTTCGGGAGAATTGTGGTGTTAGGCTTCGGAGCAGCAAGTACTCGGCTGGTTACACCATTCTGCTCTTGATAAGCTTTGAGCCGTTCAATTAAATCTGTCTTGGTACCCGACACAGGCAATGCCCTTAACTTCAATTCTTGCTTTAGCTCTGCCACCTATCAAACAATTAGAATTCTATCAGAAATTATATTAGCTAAGACACCCTTAGTTACAAGGACTACATCAAATCACAGTTGGAAGGTAAACCTGATGGATACATCCTTTCAAGTCTTTTTTTTTAAAAGAAAGGTTGCCAAATATTATAAGGCATAAAACAACGAGCACAAAAGTTTTACTTTCGAAGGACAACCCCACCAATAAATAAAATGTATGATCAGCATCAAACTCATCAAATAATTTATACCAGATTTTTATTAGTGTGGTTAACATTTTTTTTAAGGCAAAGACAACATTTTTAATACTATTTAAATGAAAGGAAGTAAAAATCCTATACCAGTGATGGCTAACCTTTTTCCCATTGGGTCCCAAAAGCAGGGGAGTGCAGGGGGGGTCATGCACAGGTGTGTCCACATCCATAATACCATGTGCACGACCCCTACCTTCCCCCCACTTTTGGCATGCAATGGACCCATTTTTCGCCCTCCCCAGGCTCCAGAGGCTTTCTAGGAGCCTGGGGAGGGTGAAAACAGCCTCCCCTGCCCCCCCCCCCCGGAAGCTTCAGGAGGCTTTCCTGAAGCTTCTGGAGTGTGAAAAACAATCCAACGTGCCAACTGGAAGTTTGGGAACAGACTTACAGTTTGCCCGTAGGGCTGTTTTTCGTGTTCTGGCGGCTTCCAGAGGGTGAAAAATGGCCTCAAAAAAAGGCTGAAGTCAGCTGGCCAGCGTGCGCATGTGCGCTGGAGCTGACAGGGCAATGCCTCGCATGCCCTAACAAATAGCTCCGCGTGCCACCTGTGGCACAGGTGCCATAGGTTCGCCATCACGGTCCTATACTATAATTTATAATACTGAATGAACGACTAGCCAAGTAATTACATTCTATATTTACGTAAAAGAAAGCTAATGTAAACATGCAATTTAGGAATTGTTATCTTAAATCTGATCCAAAATTAACTATGTGCTATACACAAGTAATTTCAGCCTAAATTAGGGGTCTGCAAAGTCGGCTCTTTTAAGACTGGTGGACTTCAACTCCCAGAGTTCCCCAGCCAGCATAGCTGGCTGGGGAACTCTGGGAGTTGAAGTCCAGTCTTAAAAGAGCCGACTTTGCAGACCCCTGGCCTAAATGATGCTTCTGTTATTGCAGTAGTAATGACAACCCAGTCAACAACAATACTACAAGATGACTCCTGGATGTATAAACTGGAGATCTTAGTGCTATAGTGCCTTAACCTTAAGGGGAACATTGGGCATTATACATTTACAACATGTATCTATTTTCTAATATTTTATCCTTGTTTTATAGCTGCTGTATTAGTTACCGCATCAGAAGATGGAATCTGAAATACTTTCCCTCACATTTGAAATATTTGCTTTGCTGCATATTCACAGTAATGTTTATTTTACTTGTGTTTTATATCTAATATTTGGTCTCAAAGCAGCTTACAAATGCTTGGTTACCTTCATGTCATCAAGGTTAGGAGGGAGAGCCCCAGGTTTGCCTACTGGAGAATTGCTATTTTGTCTCAAGAGCCCATTGGAACCAGAAGAAAGAGAAGAGGCGTTGCTGGCAGCGGTGGAAAGACCGCGCACGGCTGGGCTGCTATTGCCATTCTGTTCTCCTAGAGGCCTGGAGGGGAAAGAAAGAGTGAATTGAATAGCCAGCTGCAAGAAACTAGCAATAGAAATTCCAGGCGTTGCTTCTGCACTTCCCAGAGGCTGAATATTCACTGGAGGGGAGGGGGGGACCCTTGATGTGACAATCCAATGCTTATAAAATGTATTGGCAAGGTTCCAAGGCCTTAGGAAAAGCACAATGCAAATAATTGCTGCTGGCTCGGTGTTTGCTTCCACCTATACCTTGTCATAAATCATTAAAACTTTAGATATTTTCTTCATTAGTTATTTTTAAATGTAGTAGAAACAGAAAAATAAATTATAAAATGAAGAGACCATTATATTCCCAAATCCAAAGTTAAACAATATGACAAAAACAGCTGATTATCCGATAAATCCATGGGGATTAGAAATACAAATAAACAAGATAATCATCTTTCAAATTATTTAAGCTTTTGGGGGGCTTTCTGTGTTTTAAACCTTCCCTTGGGCTTCTTTTGTCTCTTAATTTTCAGGTTTTCTTTTTTTTCCTCTCCGTTTAGTTAATTGCCACTTAACTAAACGGTTTGGAAGTTCTCTTTTAAAATTATTTCACGTAAATCAGGTCTTTAGCGTAAAAGCTGGTAACTATCTCATCCAGTTTCAATGCTCTGTCTATGAACTCCAGCACAAATCTTACAGTCATGGTAGTCCCAGCTTTATGACTGCCAAAAATGGCCGTCGTCCCTGCTGCCGTTCAGGAGAACTTGCTTTGGACCTAACGAGGAAATTGTGAGTTCCTCTTGGTCAGTGAAGCACCTCTCCTTCCTTCACCTCCCCTACAAGGCGACTATGAGTCAGTAGGGTCTCCCGACAGCGGTTACTGGCTGGATTTCACAATGCTCAGGGGAGCCCATTATTTTCCAGCCGTTCTCACCGCAACGATAACTGGAAGCCCTCATTATAAGGACTTCATATTCCATCATGCTTTTCATGAAAAGCAGCCATCTAGGGAATTTCTATTAAACATTATCTTTCTAGTTTCACTCTATACTGATTATTTATTTATTAGTTTTTTTATCCCACATTACATTAGTCAGTCAAGGTCGCAAACATACATAACGTTCCTTCCTCCTCCGATTTTCCCCACAATAAAACCCTTTAAGATGGACTGACTATGTCTGACTGGCCCAATGTCATCCAGCCAATTTTCATGCCTTAAGGCAAGACTAAAACTCAGGTTTCTGATTTGTAGCCTGATACCTTAACTACTAAACTAAACTGACTATTGTTATTCTGTTATATGCAACCCAAAGTCTGCAGGTGGGGGTAGCTTACAAAAAACAAATTTGTTGAGTTTACCGAGAAACAAGTAAACAAACAAATATCCAATTAAATATATGCATTGCTGATTGGGGCACTTTGGAAACCTCTCTCAAAATTACATTGCCAAAGCTTTTCGTAACACTAATAAACTCCTTTCACAGACAGCGTTAGAAAGTTAGAAAGTAAAAAATATGGCTCCTATGATTGAGTGGATTATGAATTGACTTTATAAATCCCATACCCAGATGGGAATGGACAGATAGAGAAATAGGCTTCAGTTCTGTTTATACTAAGCTCTTGAGAAGAGGAGGAGGAGGAGAGAAGGGGAAGGAGGGGGAGGGGAGAGGGAAGGGGGGAGGAAGAGAAGAAGAAAAGGAGGAGGAGCCGCCTCTTACTTTGGTGGAGCTGGGAGGATGGTTTGATAGTTGTAGTGCTGTTGGTGCTGTTGATTAAGGATCTGGAGCTGCAAAAAGAGCTGTTGTTGCTGCAAGATTTTGGCATAAGATGAATCCATGGGAGCTCCTTTATCCTGTTTTTGGTCCGGTGGAATATACTGGTGATATTTCAACTTCTTGACTTTTGGTTTCGGCTCCTTGGATTTTTTGCTACGCTGGGACTTCTCACACGAAGATTTTGGCTGGCTTTGCTGTTTGAAAGAAAAAAAAATGTGGTTCAGGATAGGATGGTGGCATAATAAATATAAAGAGTGACATTTTGAGAAATGATTGGCTGGCTTAATATCTTCCATACAATTTCTTCATTCTACTGATGTACATTCTACGAAATATAAACCTATTAAACAAGTATAACAACTGCTAGCTTTTACCTAGTTCAGGAGTCTCCAAACTTGGCAGCTTGAAGACTTGTGAACTTCTGGGAGTTGAAGTCTACAAGTCTTAAAGTTGCCAAGTTTGGGGACTCCTGGACTAGTATAATGCTACTCTTAATACATACCAATTATATTATCTACGTCAATGCAGTGAACCTGCATGAACAATCCTTAGACCAATTAAAGCAATGTTATTCCTCCGGCAATTAGACTGGCCCCCACTCTAACACTCTTTAGGGAAGGTCCTGCCAGCGGGCCTGGGGGAGCCCGTTAAATGGCTGGCATGAATGTGCGTTGTTGCCAATAATTATTTATTTCTTTTATATTGTACTTTTATGTCCTGTAAGCTGTCTTGAGTTGCCATGGGCAAGTAGGAGGCAATAAATAAATGTCTAATGCAATTTCATATTAATTAAATTTCTGTTTATTTTACACATGTATAAACTCCAGGGCATTTATCTGTCAATATTCCATAGAACTTCATCATATTCCAAACTGACCAAAAAAAAGAGAATGATACAGCAAAGGAAATACATGTCATCAACTCTGGATACGTAAAAGTGAAAGAAACTTCATGCTGTTACAAAACTATATTACTGAATGATCCACATGATACTAATCTACTAGCAAAAAGAGGATCCTAATGTATCACTATCTTAACTTAATAAGGAACTGAAAACAGCATTGAAAGGTTGATTCACGATCCTGATCAAGACCAAGATGCTCAGTATCTCACCTAATCGTTAAAAGGAAACCCTTGGCATCATAGACTTCTTGGCTGATCGTAGTACTTAGCCCTAACACAAAAGGTACCTTTATAAGAGTTGGAAGAGGTTTGGCAGCAGGAGGAGCAATTCCATTAGTGAGATTCAGAGGCACTGCAGGTGGCGGCTGTGGCAAGGGGGTTGGAGGCTGTTCAGACACGTAAGTTGTCTCAGTGCAGTCTGTGCTGATTTTTAACTGGCACACAATCTGCAAAGTAGATGAATATGAATATGCCCAAATGAATTTTCAGAAAACAGAATAAGCCATTAGCAGGTGAGTTCTACAGCATTGCAAAAAGGCAGACAATTGCTCGGTTACATTTGTGCATTGCAAAATACAGATATGTGGAAAGCCAATTTCCAGAATCAATCCCACCATATAGCAAGAGAGTTTATTTCTTTCCATGGTCAAATCTGAAGAAAATAGGAATTTATTTTTCCACAAAGTAAAACAGCATAAAGGATGTTGTTAATATTATTTCAAGCTCCAGTTTGTGAACCACTTTGGTGCAGTGGTGAAATCTAAATTTTTTGCCACTCTTTTTTTGGGGCGTGGGGGGGTGGGGGGTTGTTCCATGTGACCGGGTGGGTGTGGTCAACTTTTTTCCACTTTTTAAATCAATTTTTTCCTTCCGGTTCGGACGAATAGGTAAGAAAAAAATGCTTTAAAAAGTTTTTTAAAATGGTTCCACTGATTGCGTGGATCAGCTGTGAACCTCACAATTGTTGGACCCTCTTTATTTCACTTTTTTAAAGCATTTTTTTCTTGCAAGTTCGGGCGAATAGGTAGGGGGGGGGGGGAATGCTTTAAAATGTGAAATAAAGAGGGCCCGACGATCGCGCAGCTCATAGCTGATCCACACGATCGGCGGAACCTTTCCCCCCTCCAACCACTATTTAAAGCATTTTTACTACCTATTCACCAGAACTGGTAGTAAAAAAAAGTATTTAAAAGGTGGGGGGGGGGGTTCCGATGATCATGCAGCAGAGCTGAGTATTACAAAACCTTTTTTTCACTTTTTAAAGATTTTTTTTACTACTGGCTTGGGCGAACCTTAGCATTTTTTGCTACCAATTCTAGCAAACTGGTCAGAATCAGTAGCATTTCATCCCTGCTTTGGTGCAGTGGTGAATATGTTGGCCTAGAAACCAGGAGACTGGGAGTTCTAGTCCCCCCTTAGGTATAAAAGCCAGCTGGGTGACTTTGGGCCAGTCACTCTCTCTCTGCCCAACCCACTTCACAGGGTTATTGTTGTGGGGAAAACAGAAGGAAAAAGGAGTACTGTGGTTGTTCTCCACCTAATAAAGGTAGGATTTAAAACATAAATAAAAAAAAGATTCAGGTATCAAGTGTTTTACTGCTAATAAGCACAAATTCCCATAACAATCTTTTCTTCCAAGGAAAATACCTTACATGCCTAAACTCCTATAATCAAAAAGTGCAACATGAAGCAACACCTAAGGTGTCCTCACCTGAGTAGGGGATGCCACTGTGGGAGTAGGAACTAAATCGCTCATCAGAGCTTCCATTGGGGATGGCACAGATGCCTGGGATTCATGGCTAGCCGGTTGTTCTGGAGACAGAGCATCACTGCTGTCCTCATCGAAGGAGGAATTATCTGCTATATTAGGATAGTTCACTTGACCTACTAAAAACAACAAAAGCAGCAAAGTTAATTAATTAAAAACAGAGGGTATGGGTCACAGATAACCAGCAGGACATTTCTGGGCCACTATAAAATTCAAAGATGGTGAAAACTTTAGGTAACTGCGTTGTAAATATATTATTATTAGCTTCACCAATTTACCAAGTATATTCTGCTTTTTTAAAAAAGGAATAAAAAAAGAAGTTGCTGTTTTAGCCTCTCCCCTTATCAGCAGGCTTACCAATGAGAGCTTCCTTCAAGCTCGATTCCACAGGCAGAATGTTTTTCTCTACCAATTCCATGGGGCCCGGTCTCTGGGCAATCTTCTCATTGAGATCATCAGCCAATCTAGCCCGCTTCAACTTCAACTGCTTGGCCTGAAGGGAAGGTTCAGCAGAGGTCTCTGTTCAGCAGAAACAACAAAAACATAATTATTTCTTAACTAGAAAACCCATTACAGAAATCCATTCTGTAGTTTCTTTTTGGAGGATCTCAAGCAGTACATAAAAAAATCAGCCCTAACTATACTGGTCCTCTCATATCTAAGTAATTTTTATGAATAACAAAATTGCCCTTCTGACTTGCGCCAAAGGCCTGTTACTCCAGTACCTTACTTTGTGAGAAGCCCCAAAGCAGGACACACGCAATCAATTCTATCTGTTAATAAGAGCAACTGGTAGATAGGAATATAAAATATTGTCATTATCAGTTTCGCCTGATGTCATCTATCTGGCAAGGCCAGCCCTCTGGAACAAGGTCCAGTTCTACACCACTCTGCTATGGTTCAGAAGAGCTGTAAAGATCTGACTCTTCAACCAGAGTCTTTTAGTCAGGAAGAGTAAGACCACCTGCTTCATCACACTTGCCATCTTTTATTATAATTCCTTCATTTGATTGTTAGCACCCGAGTTGTTTAGAAATGAGTGGCATACAATATTAATACTTTGTTGTTGTTGTTATTTCTTTTAGTCATTAACATGAAACTCAGTCAAGTGAATATTTAAAGATGTGTCACAAATACTATTGACTGGAGCTAATGGTTGATAGGGGTTGCTGCCAGCATCCTAGGTATCAACCAAGTACCTTCTTAAAATATATGATCTTCCGAGTAGTGCAGTTTTTTTACAGTTCCACTGGTGTTATTGCAGAAAGCTGCAATTTCTTGGTGTGTTTTGTAAAATTCTTGGGCATGGTACCAAATGTCCCAATGACAATGGGTATCACTGTTACATATTTCATACATAACCGTGTAGTTTCAATGGCCAGGTCGCGATATTTTGTTATTTTTTCCCTAGTTCTTTTTCTTTCACTCTGGCATCTCCTGGTACAACAATATTAATAAACTGTATTTTTCATTACTAGACAACCGTAATATCTGGTGTGTTATGTTCCAAATGACAATCTGTCTGTATTTGAAAGTCCCACAAGATCTTCACCTTCTCATGTTTGGTAACTTCTTCCACTTTCTGCTCCCATACTTTTTGGATACAGGTAGGGCGTATTTTTAACATAATGACCAGTGGATTAATTTAGCAACTCAGTCATGTCTGCATTGTTGTTGTTGTTGTTTTTCACAATCATATGAAATCACGACTGCCAGTTCTTTAGTTGGTGTTGGCCTTTATACACACTGAGTACTTCCCAAGAACCTAGGATGTTATAATGAATTGACATAGCATAGGTGCCGATCCAAGGTATGTGGCTTTTGTAATTGACAAGATAAAAATTTTGTCAATTTTCTAAGTGTCCCCAATATTTTTGGGTACTGCAGTCAATGTGTCAATAACCACCACAGCTGGTTATGCCACATTCTTTCATCTTCGATTTTCAGATCGTGATACTTTGTAATCTCCAATTCTTTTCTTCTATTCTACCATCCCCTGGTATTACCACAACAATTATCCATGATTCCTTCTCCTTCGCCGCCCTGGGTCCTTCTGGAGAAGGGCGGGATACAAATTGAATAAAATCTAAATCTAAAAATCTAATCCTTTTCCTCCTCAACTAATAATCTTATTTTAATTTCATTAATCTCCCTTTAATACTATCAAAATTGGAGATATCACTAATTGTGGAAACAAATTCAAAAGTTTAACTCTTCCTTTTTTATCCTGAAAATCCCACAATTTTAATTTATTAGATATCCCAGGATTTCACAAATACTAGAAAGGAAAACAATGTCATGATAAAACATATATAATTTTATATAATTAACCTGCTTTCTTGCTCAATATTTTCTAAATTAAAGCATTCCACTCACTACCAGTAAGATTTAATTTTCAGTGCAGGTAATCATATTATTTTTATTTTTATTTATTTTTCTGTCAATCTACTTGGAACTGATATTAAGACAAGTAGTCTGGGATTTCCTGTAATTCTTATAGTTTCTTACAGTCTCACAGAATACAAAGATTGCAAAGAATGCTGATTACCTAACCCAACTTCCTGCCAATTCAAAACCCACAAGAATATATACATCATCCTTGACAGATCTGGCTCCTCTAAGCACCACCACCAAAGAAAAGTCATTTTCTTTCCCTGGCAATCTTTTCCATGGTTGAACAGCTCTTAGACAATTTTTCATAATATCAAACCGAAATCTACATCCTTGTAATTAATTTTTTTTTCTTGTCCTATTTGCCGGAATAACTTTAACCATGTTGCACTTGCTCCTAGCTGACAAACCTTTCAGGTCCTTGAAAATGACCATCATGTCTCCTCAGAAATCTTCTCTGGGTTAAAGGATCCCAATGCCTCCAGCCATTTCTCACGTTTCTCCTCCCAGGCCCCTTATCCTCTTGGTTGTTCTACTCTGGATACTAGCAATAGCACTTATATACCACTTCATAGCGCTTTATAGCACTGTGGGCATATTGCCCCCATTAATCTGGGTCCACATTTTCCCAACACCTTGAAAGAATGGAAGGCTGAGTCAACCCTGAGCTGATCAGGATCAAACTCCTGGCCATGGACTGAGTTTACCTGCAATACTGCATGCTAGCCACTGCACCACCAGGCCTCTTTCTACACCCGTTATTAAATGTCCCTCCTAAAATGCTGTTCCTAGAACTGCATGTGATAAGCTAGATGCAGCCTAACTAACCTAGAAAAGGAAGAAACAATGACATCACCCTCCTGGCACTATAGTAGGACCGCATTTGCTTTCCTCTTTTTTTTTTGCAACTGTTATTGGCCCCCATATTGCTTATGATTAATCAAGTGAATATGACCACATCCTATACTTATGTCTCTGATTTTTTCCCCCAGCAAAAATATATGAATTTGTCTTTGCCTTTGTTGAATTGTTTGGGGCTATTTTTACAGATTAATTAACTCCTCTTTAAATCTTCACATTGTGAAGGTGTTTGTCCCTTAAGGTGTTTGTTATCTCCCCCGATACCTCTATAAAAATTAGTAAGAGCATTATGCAGATCTTCTACCTGTCTTGGGAATCTACACAATAATCCTTGCATTCTTACTCAAATGCTATTGACTTACTCAAATGTTCTTCACTCCATGATCAAATTCCTTAGGTGTGTACTTTACATATAATGACCTTCTTTTTCCCTATTCCTTTTGGGTAAGTGATACCTTCCGATTCCACTCATAACTTTTGTCCTGCTAGGTTTCAATAAGTCCTAATAAATCATATTTGCCTTCCTGAATTAGGAATTCAGAAGAATTACTTCTATTTTTTTTGTAAAGAAACTATGGAAACCTTTGTTCAAATATCTTAACTTGTTTTTCCTGTATTTACATTCTCAGTTGTTGCTTTCATATCCTGATTTCAGTCTGGTTCCCAGTCCTTCACATAATATTGTTTCCCAGATCCCTTCTCCCTTCCACACAGAATTCATTGGAGAGCTGGCAAGATCAAACTTACAAGACACTTTTCAGTCATATTTGGGAGAGAAGCTGAACATCTTAGTAATCTTTCATTTTTCAAAGAATCCAATTGGCAGCACTGCTCGAGTACCAGTATTTTCTCTTTTCCTGAATCAAAGGTGTGAAGAAATCACTACCTGTGACCCTCCAGCTCCTTCACTCTCCTGCCCAGTTCACTGCCTTGCAATGTCTCC
Source organism: Rhabdophis nuchalis (assembly GCA_039707465.1). NCBI lineage: Eukaryota > Metazoa > Chordata > Lepidosauria > Squamata > Natricidae > Rhabdophis > Rhabdophis nuchalis. The sequence goes on along the minus strand of CM077648.1, from coordinate 90,774,576 downwards.
ACAGTTGCATTCTCCGTGCCATTTGTTCTCATGAACACTAGCAGACAGAGTAGGATTAAAGAACCTTGGATATCTTTTAGTTTTATTCCAAATTTATGCCCCAGTAAAGCAACACAGCTTCTTTTGATAAACGGTCCAACCAAGATTGCTGCTTCAGTCCCTCTCAGTAGAGACCACCTGATCACCTGACGTTCCTTACTTCATGTATAGGCAGACATTACTCCCATTGCAAAGTCTGTACAGTGGCCTTTGTTGCTCTGAGGCTTCGCAGGTGGTTTTCATCCAAGCATTCATAAATAATGAGATTCTGGAAATTATTCTGAGGCTCTAAAATATTAAGATCTCATTTGACAGATTTGGACTTTTGTCTCACATTCCTCTAATTCTCCACAGTTTAGCATGTTTTAATCTGGGATGCTTTCTAGTGTTTATAATTCTCTGCAAGCACTCCTTGTATCCAATTCAAAATTTCCCCGTCTTCATTGATCAGCTGAGAACTGGATTTTATCTTTAGCTCTTTCAGCTTCTCCTCAAATGAACATTTAGATCAGGGTTCTCCAATCTTTTTTGCACCAGGGACCGGCTTCATTTTTTAAAAAATTCTGCGGGCCGGCTGGCTTAGAGGAGCAGCAAGGGGGGTAACAGGCGGCACATACGCACACCGGGGGGGGGGGGGAAACAGGCGGCGCATGCGCACGCGGGGGCAGTCGGCTCACTCGGCCCTCTAGGGCCTCCAACGGTGCGAACGGTCGCGCATGTGCACGCGCACACGGGGGGGAGTCAGCTCACTCCACCCTCTAGGGCCTCCAACGGCGCAAACGGCCGCGCCTGCACCCTCCCGCATCCGGCGCACGCTCTGCCCAGGGGGCTTCCCCCTCCTCCCTCCTCCTCCTCCTCTCCGGCCCTGCGGCCTGGTTCCTATCAAGCCATGGACCGGCACCGGTCCGCGGACCGGGGGGTTGGGGACCCCTGATTTAGATTACACTTGTAGCATGTGTAGTTTTCATCATCTTGCAGAAGAAAAACAAAGAAAGCACCTTCCCTCCCTACAGCACTGGAGAGCAGAACCCCCTATTTCCTGACAAATGAAAACAATTTTTAAAAAGGTCCTTCCCCCTGGACTTTCTTAAACTTCTGTACATTTTTATTTGCTTTATCATTGTGGTACTTCTTAGATCTATTAAAAAACTGTGTTACATTGGCCATTTTATACTCTGTTCCCCCCAAAAATCTTAGGAATATGCGACATAATTTTTGCTACATTATATGTAATCATTTCAGAATTCAGTGTACAAAATGATCTAGTTTCTCATTTTCATTCTTTTCACCATTTCCTTAAATATATTTTCATCAGCAATAACAATCCAACCTTCATACCAATTCTATCTCTTGTTAGCATACTATTATTAGCAATGAGTACTTTGAAATCCTTTTTGCATCTCTTGAGCACCTCTTCACAGAAAACAGTGGGTGTTTTGTTCTCATTTGGCCATAGTCCAAATTCTAGAGGAAGCCATTTTTCTAATAGCTTCCTTGACATTGTTAATCATGCAGATGACCTCTTGTATTTGATAGTACATTTCCTGATCTGCTTATATTTTAGGAGAGCCTATATTACTAGCTTTCTTTTTCAACTTCCTTTTTCTGAAAAATTTGAGACACTTCTTCTTTTGAAGAAAAAGATGCTTCTTCTTTTGTAAAGTGATATGGCTGTGGCAGAATTTCCAACTAGAATGGAAGGAGGTGTTAAGACTAGCTTAGAGTTCTTGCAGTGCAGAAAGTGGCATAGGCCCATCTTTCCCCAGAATTCCCGAAGCCTTATCTGACCATTCTCATGGTAAGATTCTTGTAACATAGATAAAGGTAAAGGTTCCCCTCACACATATATGCTAATCGTTCCCGACTCTAGGAGTGGTACTCATCTTCGTTTCAAAGCCAAAGAGCCAGCGCTGTCCGAAGGCGTCTCTGTGGTCATGTGGCTGGCATGAGTAAATGCCAAAGGCGCACGGAATGTTGTTACCTTCCCACAAAAAATGGTCCCTATTTTTCTACTTGCATTTTTACGTGCTTTCGAACTGCTACATTGGCAGAAGCTGGGACAAGTAATGGGAACTCATTCAATTAGGCAGCACTAGGGATTAGAATCGCCGAACGGCCAACCTTTCTGATCGACAAACTCAGCGTTTTAGCCACTGAGCCACCGCTGAACCACCAAAAGTGGTTCCTATTTTTCTACTTGCACTTTTACTTGCTTTCAAACTGCTAGGTTAGCAGAAGCTGGGACAAGTAACGGAAGGTCACTCCATTAAGCGACACTAGGGATTTGAACCACCAAACAGCCAACCTTTCTAATCAACAAGATCAGCGTCTTAGCCACTGAGCCACCGCATTCCTGTGTAACACGTAACAAGCAATAAAGTGATTTATTTAAAGCTATTTAAAGTTATCTCTGTGTAACATAGATAATTAACAATAAAGCTTCTGCTTGTGTCTAGTCACAACTGGTTCTTGTTGCTTACATCTGACAGCCCTTCTGGACAATTTTCAGATTTGCTAATATTGTAAAACAAAACGCTTTAAAATTTCACAAAAAGTTCTAAAAAATATTTAATACAGAATAAGTTGTTAATTCAAACTAACAGTTAAGAAACTATTTAGAGCTGTATAACAAGGTCATGCCAGAGTTTTAGCATAGATTTCTGTTCTTACGATGACCAACCACATGCTGAATGAAAGCCCACCAGTGGCATATAAACCCAGCATCTTCCCCTTCATATACTTCAGCAATATGTATAACTATTATTACCACAAGCAGAATCTGGTAGCATGTTACAACTGGCAGTATATTACATATATTACAATAATGGGGATTTTTCTCTACTATAAAAATAAAACTAATGCTTTTATTCTTTAACAATAATTACATTCTTCACAGTCAGACCGTTTTCCAAGACCAACAGCTATGTACTTAGAAAAACTATCTTGCAAATATTATCCCTCAAGTTGCAATACTGATATTACAAGTTATTAAGGTAAGATGTATTCAGCCCTCACTTTATTAGCCTATCCATTTCTAAATGAACAGAGGTGATCCATGAGAACAATGAATGTCTAGTTTGTATCTTTTCAAAAACTTACTAAGCAACCATACACCAGGGACTGTACCTTCTAGAATGTGCATCCTCACCAATTCTGACCTCTCTGGCCTGGACCGGATCTTCCGTTTCAAGTAATCCTCTGTCTGCAAAAAACAGAAAAATGCATTCTAAATCTCAATGAAGTCACAAGACTAAATATGGAGCATGCAAGATTTTCCTGTTAAAATTCATCATGAGATGCTTAAGTAGAAGAAATAACCCTGCCTCAGATCTCAATCACTATGCTGCTGAAGAATGGAAGAAGCAAAAGGTCCATCATATCACTTCGCTTACGTTGCATGAGTGCACAGCATTTAGTCAGAGACTGAAAACCGTGAGGGAAATAGAGCACAGAGTTTCAAACACTGCTGTTTGAAATGTATAGGATGTATTAATTGTCTATGTTCATATTCTACTGACAGGGACACTTAAATCAGCCTTAATTCCAGATTACATACCGTATTTTTCGGAGTATAAGACACATCTCCCACCCACCCACCCTGAAAAAAGAGGATGAAAATCTGAGTGCATCTTATACACTGAATACAGCATTTTTGGCCTCTAAAACTCCACGCCCTTTGCAAAAATGGACGTGCAGAGGGTTTGGGAGGCCTGCAAAAGTGCTCCTGGGAGCTGGTGAGAGCAAGAGCAAGCAAAAAACATGCCATTTTTTGCTCGTTTTTGCCTCCCAGCCCCCAGGAGCACTGTACAAGCCTCCCAAAGCCTACGCATGCTCTGTTTTTGTGTGTGCAAAAAACGGGCGTTTTTTGCTCATTTTTGCCCCCCCCCCCCAACCCACAGGAGCACTTTGTAGGCCTCTCAAACTCTCTGTATGCCCCGTTTTTCACAAAAACGTGCAGAGGGTTTGGGAGGTCTGCACAGTGCAAAAACATTTTTTTTTAAATTTAGCTCTTCAAAATCTTGGTGCATCTTATACTCTGAGAAATACGGTACGTATGACTATATAACTAATGTAAAGGTTTTGACTGAAATTATAATTCCCCACACATTTTAGTTTTAAAACAAGTCAAGCCAACGGTCACTGTGTTAACTCCTCACCAAATTCATTGAAGATTTTTATGATTGTAGCCCAAGTTAATGGTATTTTTATTGAGTTTATTTCTCAGGAACCAGAAATTGTTCCACTTAAATTTATATTAGTAGACAGCTAATAATACAGAAGCAGATAGTGGGATCAATCGAATAAATTGCAGGATTACAGAAGGTTCTACCTCTCTGCCACAGGCATCCTAGGCTCTAATTCTATTAATAATAGAGACGACACGAGGCTGGCTCCAGGGCATTGTCAACGCATCTTTGAGTTAGGGGTCCTTGCCTGCCATCTTGAAAGAGGTGGTAGTAAGGCCCCTCCTCAAGAAGCCGTCCCCGGATCCAGCATTATTAGAGAACTATCGTCCGGTCTCTAACCTTCACTTTTTAGTGAAGGTTGTAGAGAGTGTGGTGGCCCAACAGTTTCCGCGACACCTGGAGGAAATTGATTATCTAGACCCGCGCCAGTCCGGCTTCCGACCTGGTCACAGCACCGAGACGGCATTGGTCGCGTTGGTTGATGATCTCTGGAGGGCGGGATAGAGGATATTCCTCTATCCTAGTCCTGTTAGACCTCTCAGCGGCTTTTGATACCATCGACCATGGTATCCTATTGCACCGACTGGGGGGGTTGGGGCTGGGAGGCACCGTTTTACGGTGGTTCTCGTCCTACCTCTCTGGTCGGTCGCAATATGTGTTGACAGGGGGGCAGAGGTCGGCCTCGAGACCCCTCCTATGTGGGGTTCCTCAGGGGTCGGTCCTCTCGCCCCTACTGTTCAACACGTATATGAAGCCGCTGGGCGAGATCATCCGTGGTTTTGGGGTGGGATATCATCTGTACGCTGATGATACCCAGCTGTACATATCCACCCCAGACCATCCCAACGATGCCGCCGAGGTGATGTCCCGGTGTTTGGAGGCTGTACGGATCTGGATGGGTAGCAACAAACTCAAGCTCAACCCATCCAAGACTGAGTGGCTTTGGCTTCCGGCACCCCGGTTCAGCCAGATTACTCCAACTCTGGCCATTGGGGGCGAAACACCGGCCCCCGTGGAGAGGTCGCGCAATTTGGGTGTCCTCCTGGATTCCCGGCTGTCCATGGAGGACCATGTGGCGGCCGTGGCCAGGGGGGCGTTTCATCAGGTACGCCTGATGCACCAATTGCACCCCTTACTGGACCGGGCTGCCCTGCGCACGGTCACTCAAGCACTCGTGACATCCCGACTCGACTACTGTAATGCTCTCTACATGGGGCTTCCCTTGAGGTGCACTCGAAAGCTAGTTAGTCCAGAACGCAGCCGCGCGGGTGATTACAGGAGCGCCTAGACACTCCCATATAACACCTGCGCGAGCTGCACTGGCTTCCTGTGGTCTTTCGGATGCGCTTCAAGGTTTTGACAAGCATCTTTAAAGCGCTCCATGGCTCGGGGCCTAGTTACATGCGAGACCATCTCCTGCCCCATACATCCCTTAGACCGATACGCTCCCACAGAGAGGGCCTTCTCAGGGTGCCGTCGGCTGGACAATGCCGACTGGCCACACCCAGGGGAAGAGCCTTCTCTGTGGCGGGCCCTGCCCTTTGGAACGACCTACCCCCTGAACTTTGCACCATCTCCAACTTCCGCCTCTTCCGCCAGTGTCTAAAGACACATTTGTTTCATCTAGCCGGCCTAGCGTAACCTCCATATTGACTATATTAGACAGTTTTTAAATTTTGGGGATTTTAATTTGGTTTTCGCGCAGGATGGTTATTAAATAAGTTTTTTAAATTTTTTACTTGATTTTGTATGTATTTTTAAATTCCTGCGCACCGCCCTGGGTCCTTTTGGAGAAGGGCGGGGTATAAATTTAATTTAAAAAAAATAATAAAAAAAATAATGCCATTTCAATCCCATTGCATATAATGTATAAAATAAAATACTCCAAAAGAATGGAAGCCTCCATTTGGAAAAACCAGAGATCAAATCTGAAAAAAGATGCTACAGATGCTAAGCGTTAAAAATTCAGTTGTGCTTACCCTGGCCCGCTCCAAACTTCTTCTTTGTTCATGAAATGCAGCTGGACTTTTCAGAGCTGTTGAAAGACAACTACTCGATTACACGGCTTAATTTTTCACATATATAAACATTTATTGTTAACAATCATCAAAATCATTTGGACAACATACCAAAGACAGCTATTTTGACCTATGCTCAACTGTATCCTGCACTGATTTAAACTACATTGTTGTATTTTGCCAACCTAAACCAATGATGAAGTTTACTGTCTGATCACTAAAATACTGGACCTAAAGGTAGGCCGATTAGCAAAGTACATATCAAGGGACAGAGTTGTTGAGTATTTCAGCAAGAAAATATTTGTTTAACTGGGAAATGTATATATAATCATATATAAAGATATATAAAGTCTTCTAAAAATATCTGATGACAATATAATCCCATGAATTTAGATTTAGTCATTTACAGAAAGAAAATACAAATAAATGAGGAATACACTTTAAGCATGTTTAACTAGCAAGATAAAGGTGACAGAAAATTTAAGAATTAAGTTCAACAATGAATGATTTTTTTCACAAAATAACTCTGAGCCCCCCATACTTAGCAGTATGCAAGTTTTGGAAGAATCTTCTGGCAGGACTTCTGGCAGGACTTTCTCTACCAATTCACATTGGTTGGGGGTAAAATTTGGTTGGCAACCATTTTTTCTCAGTACATTATCATCAAAGGCAGAATAAAATTCAGCTCTCTGCTTTTACCACTCCAAGGAGAAAAGAATGTAAAAGAATACACCATAGAGCTGTTTATTTTGCTGATTAAGCCGGTGATGGTAATTTTTATATCAGTAAACTGAGCAGCTCATATTGTTTCATTGCTAAGCAAGTTAAGTGAATTTTGCCCCATTTTATGATTTTTCTTGTCACAATTGTTAAGTAAATTACTGCAGTGGTTGGTAACACAGTTGTTCAGTAAATCTGGCTTCCCCATTGACTTTGCTTGTCAGAAGTTGCAAAAGATGGTTACGTGACTTTGGGACACTGCAACCATCATAAATACATACTAGTTGCCAAGCGTCCAAATTTTGATCGCATGTCCATGACTTATGACCGCAACGGTCATAAGTGTCACTTTTTTGGTGTTGTAGTAACTTTGGTCACTAAACAAATGGCTGTAAATCAAAGACTACCTGTAGTTGATTTGTAATACTGCACACTGCTTGGAGTCACCATATGCCATATAAATCTATTCAGAAAATAAATAGACAGACACATTCTGAAGTAAGAGGTGAGAAATGATGAATACTGATACCGGAGATGCCTTCCTTGCTACTGAAGGCCCAACATTCACGTAGTTTCTGAAATACATGAGAATAGCCAATTTGATTCTACTACAGAATACATTTCCTACCTACTGGGAAACCTTTTGTTGTATTCAAATTGTTTTAAATTTGTGAGGTTATGGCCAAAGCAAACTAAGGAATGATGCAATGGGCACAGAATCATATCATAAAACAGGCAATCAGGATGTCCCCATTTTTTCCTGGTTTGTTTTTTTGGGGGGAAGGAAAGGGTGGGATAAAAAAAGACTTCTGTCATAGTTTTGCCATGATTCTCATCCCAACACTTCCAATTTTCAATAACAGCACTACTGAAATTTGGCAACATGTTCTGACATGATTCCAGAGATTACAGAAAAAAGGAGATTCAAAGGCCACATGTAGTCATGGGGCTGTGGTCCCATATTTTATAAACAAATGGATCTCAGCAATGTGGTCTGTTCACTTTTCCAAACCATCCAGAAGATAATTAACTAGAAACTACCATTTAGCAAACACCCCAAAGGGAAATGCTTTCATATCCTCATGAGAATTTCTTTGGAAAAACACTCTGGTTTATCATTCTTTCTCGTTCTGGCCCTTTGACAAAGAAAATTTCATACTTGACTTTTGAAAATACCAAAAATGAACAAGTTTCTCTCTATTTCTCCCAAAACATTTTTACAAACAAATCAGAATCTGAAAAGAATCAGTGAATATGTATTATCGGTTTCCATCTATTTTTCTTGGCTGCGTAAAAAGGACATAATAAATGGTCCAGAAATGTCAAACAACTTTATACCATGTCAGTTATAAAGCTGAAAGGCTTTTTAAAAGCACGGCCTTAATATACTTTTTAGTTATAAGTAGGAAGTTATGAACTGCAGTAACCCATGTTTGGCTATTCTAGAAGGATAATTTAACTTAGTTTAGTTTTTTAAGTATGCTTCTTTAGGATTCAGAATAAGATTAAAGCAACCTATTGAGTGTTGCTAAACAACATAGAAAAGTAACTAAGTAAAGATTTTAACGGCTAGTAAGCAGATTAAATTCTACTCAATTCTGATTTCATGCCATGTTTTCTAGGGAATTAGAGAAAAATACAAATGTTTTAACTTAAAAATTGAGATGTAATTTAAAAATAAGACACAGCAGCATAATGATTCTAAATCAAGGGAAATGAGTTCTGTGGCAGATCCAGTGCAGCTGAATTAACATCTCCCAACATTTCTCACTACAGATAGTCCTTGAATTACAATAGTTTATTTAGTGATCAAAGTTACAGCAGTAAAAAAAAGTGATTTATGACTGTTTTTCACACTTACAACCGTTGCAGTATCCCCATGGTCATGTGACCAGCATTTAAATGCTTGGCAATATTTAGGTTGGTTGCAGCATCCCGGGGTCATGTGATCACCTTTTGCGACCTTTTCGCAAGCAAAGTCAATGGGGAAGCAAGATTCACATAAAAACTATGAGAAATGCAGTGATTCATTGAACAAGTGTGGTAAGAAAGATCGTAAAATGGGGCAAAACTCACTTAACACTTGTCACAATTTTGGACTCAATTGGGATCATAAGTCGAGAACTACTTGTATTGTCCAAACTAACTGAAATATGGAAGTCCTCTAGAACAGGGGTCTCCAACCTTTGCAACTTTAAGTCTGAAGGACTTCAGCTCCCAGACTTCTCCAGCCAGACTTAAAGTTGCAAAGGTTGGAGACCCCCTGCTCTAGAATGACACAAGGTCTGGAAGCCGAACAATGTATTATTTAGTTCCCCCAAAATGTCCCATTCTTGATTCACTGAATTTTGCATAATCTTTCACATCACCATTAAAGGAAAGATGTAGACCTCCCACAAAATACTAGAGCATGAACTATTCTTCCTCTGGTTCTTAGGCAGGAATATCCAACTATGTTTCTTTGTTATATAAACAAGAAAAAATATTTTTTAAGTATCAATCTTTCAAACACTAAAGTTCTTTGATTTCCTAAACTTGCTCCCATTTAATTTTATCTTTATCATAAAAGACACAATGAAATATAAAAGATTTATTTACACATTCTATCATTAACCAAAAGGTTCGTTATTCTAACTTTTAACAAGATCAAAGTGCTACCACAATAAAAATTTAATATTTAAAATTCCCAAGGCCTCTTTCACTGAGATTTTGAAGGAGGGTCTTTAAATATCTTTTTGCTTTTTTGCCATTATGTATACATTTATTAATCATTTTCCACCTTTTTAAAAAAATTGATTACAGATGTAAAGTACAAATGTCAATATGAACTGCAAACAGAAAAAATACAAAGTGGGGCACTGTGGGATGAATGTGGACATGTGAAAAAGGAAAAGAAGGTAAAAAGGAAAACAGAAAGAAAAAATATATAACTTCCTCCTTCATTCCAGCAGGTAAAAACAATTTTAATAGCTTATCATCATCTTAAAATGAAATGTAATCTCTCTTCTCCCTGCAGTCTATTATTATAAACTTTCCCTGATTTTTAAAAAATATATTTTATACCTTCAAACAAAGTTTCAGAGGTAATTTGCTGCTCATCTATATTGCAAAGCAAAAAAAATTCAAACGTCCATAGATTTATTTTGTGTGCATAAGTAAAATGTATCATTTTGTCAACTTTTTAAAAATCCTTTCAAATCTTAGCAGAGTTCATTTGCATATCAAAAAGAAAAAAAATGATCCAAATCTGTTCATCTCCTTTAGGGAATAAATCATCCACCAGATCCATTTGTATTACATTTACATCCTCTTTCAAATTAATGCCATAAACATCCATTGCAGCTCGTTCTTTTACAACTTTATTAGAATATGCTCTGTCAATTTTATCAAGCATTCTGCCTAAAAGTTTAGCTGAAAAGAATTCAAAAGTTTGCACTAAGAATATCTGCTCTATTTTCTTAATCATCTAGCTCTAGTGACCAGCCTTCAAAGTCTTATCATTAAAAAAAACAAACTATCTCCCTTTTCCTATGAGAAAGTATCTTCTAAATAATACTATAATTCCAAATTCCTTTAGACCTTTAGGATCTTAATCTGTCCAATTTGCAAATAATTTAAAAAAATACCAATAAGTAATTAAAGTATGAGGTTCCATCAAGTTTAGTGTCCATAAAGGCTGCTTTGTGAGTCTGAGCTTGATGTAAATCCCAACTCAGTCATTCCACTCATAAACTGATAGTAAAAATGACTTCTTTTGCAGTCTACTCATGAGGAGCAGCTGTTCAGAGCCACATGGGTGATCTCATGGATGATCTCAACAATCTCTCCTTCTTTCTGGAGCAATTACGCTTAGAAAGCTATCTTGCTAGCAAACCCAGCAAGGTGTCTAATCACCATGGCACTTAGAGGAACTACCCATTTTCTACCATTTTTTGAGAGAATGTTCATATATATATATAAAGGGAGGGGGTAATACCTCTCTCTTTGAAGGAATCGGTGTTGCACCTTTCCTAAGGAAGAAATCTTTAGACCCAATAGTTTTAGATAACTATTGTCATGTCTTCAAACTTCCCTTTTTAAGAACATGGAAGTAATGAATTATCTAAACCTCTTTCAGTCAGGTATAGGGCTAGAGTTTCATACAGAAACAGTCTTGTTTCATGTGTGTAGTTGGCTTGTGTTGGAACTAGAATGGAGGTGGCACATCCATCCTTGCGTACCTTGAACTCTGGCTTTTGATAGCATTGACCACACTATACACCTGCAAATCAGAGCCTCTAAGAACATGATTGACAATAACCACACACAAGCTACTGTCAAACCTGAAACCCAAGAGGTCATATTTCCGAGCAGGGAAACCTCTCTCCCAGGGCACACTCAGATCTTAGTTATGCACGCTTGACAGGTACCCTTATCCACAATTACATTCGGATAAGGGAAGATTATTTACACACCCAACCTTGCATTCAAAAGGAGCAGCTGGAGCCTACTTTGCTTCAAGCAATTTAACCATACTATGATTCCTCAGAGGTTTATGAAAGCCTATTATTAAAAAGGAGACAAGGTCCCTGCACACCATCAATATGTAATTTATCTCTCCAAATTTTGATGAAGTGGAAAGCATATATCAATGCAATTTACAATTACAGCCCAGAACCATAAAACAATATTTTAAAATGTGACAATTGTTATACTATACATAAGTACATTCTTTAAAAAATGTATGTGCCTATACAGAAGATAAAGTAAACCTAGATAAAGTAACGCATCATAAATCTAAACTTAATAATTACTTATTAATATCAAATTTATATGCCACCCATCTCACTATCAAAGCAACTCAGGGTGGTTTACAATACAATAAAAGCAAAGATATAAAACATTAACAGGGATGAATACACTTTAAATTCCCCTTTTTATTTTTTAATATTCACGAAGATATGAGAGCTATTTTAAGTACATCTTTGTAACAAATCAATAAACAAAAATATACATATTTACACAATAGTTTGACCTTACAAAACAAAAATGTGTGCAGTTAAATCTGAAAGAAGGAAATCCTTTCTAAACTGCAAATGAGAAATGTGTAGCTCCTTCTGTCAAGTGCAACAAAGTAAGGATGTGCTGAGCACCTGATTGCTCAACAGCCTTTAACACCCTTTCTGCAGGCTTCACACCAAGTACCAAAACAACGGAAGAAATGTCTGCTTTCCAATTTGCTAAAAAATTATTACTGCATTTAATACCTAAAATTCTTGCTTTAGGATTCTGTAGTATTTTTTCATGTGTGACAGTAATTTTAAACTTGCTTGTATTCATTTCATTACTCTCTTTCCCTGTATCTGGTGAACTGCTCTAACACGTCTCTTCACAAAGCCTCTGTTATCTACTGCAGGGGTCTCCAACCTTTGCAACTTTAAGTCTGAAGGACTTCAGCTCCCAGACTTCTCCAGCCAGCTTTGCTTCAGACTTAAAGTTGCAAAGGTTGGAGACCCCTGATCTACTGGCTCTGATGTACAGTAGTTCCTCAGTGTGACAGTGTTGCAAAGGCAGAAAAATTAACGTTGTAATTTTCCTATCAACATACTACTAAGCAAGCATGTGCAGCCATGATCAAAGTTCAAGCAAGACAGTAGTGTATTAAACAGGAAACCTGCTAAGGAAATGATAACATGAATGCAATATTTAAAATGTTTTGAGGATGGCAACGTCTTTGAAGAAGATGTTTTTGTATAGTGCTACTTTTTTACATTGTGCAAATGCTCAGAAAGCGGTTGCTAGTGTGTTGAGTATCAGAAATTAAAAACGGCCTTTCCCCCCCCAAGCTTGCACATTCTTCACGGAGAACAAACTCTTTCTCTCACCTGTGTAGTAATGTCTCAAAGAGAAATAATAAATTTTAAGTTTATACTTACGAGGCATGATCCCTTGACTAACCAGCTCTTCACGTGTCCGTCGCTGCTGGAGCTTCAACTGTAGCACTGCATGAGGCAGACAAAGAAGTAGGTGAGGAGCAGGTTACTGTAAGATATACTGTGCAGAGCACATTTTGCTGTTCATTTTTATTTTCTTCTATCTCAACAACATTAGCAAGGAGCACAGAAGCTGTAATCCCCACCCAACACTTGCAAATTGCAGAAGTGGCCTCAGCAACAAGGTTTCCGTATTTTGCAGCGGACGCCGGGAGAGGAAGTTACAAAGCATTTTACTAAGTTGATTTAAAAAATCCACAAAGTATGAAAATAGGCCATTACTCAATAATTCCTATAGCAACAAACAGGGTTGCAAATCACGAAAGTAGAAAACAAGAAGAGACTACCCAAACTGATACCGTACCAGTAGGATGTTATCAAAACAATGGTTGCTGAAGTATCACTTTATATATGTCTACTTCAGAAACCCCCTGGAACATGCCAATTTGGGATAATTCACACAATCCTCCCATCTTGGCACCTGGATAAAGCTGATCCATGATGAAACTTAAGTCTGGAAGTTAACAAGGTCATCTACTTCTGACATACACTAACACTTATCATGAGTCGATATCCATGAGGCTTATTTCAACTACATCTACAAATCACACTATTGTTGCTCCTTCCTTCCTTCTTTATTTCCGTATGTATTTGCATACATGCATGTTCATTCCAGAATTATTATTATTATTTTCATTTCAAGAGTTGAGAAACATTTTTGGTGATTAGGAACAAATAGCACAAAAAATGTTTTTTGAACATAAAGTGTTGTTTCAATCCTACTATTGAATCTCTTGGTCAAAGGCATTTATTCTTCACTGTCAAAGAACAGAAAAATCACAATCTAATATATTCCATGTATATTCATAAATAGGTTTATTTAACCGTTGAAATTTTAATCAAAATGCAATGAAAAATGTGCTACCTGCAGATAAGCTAACTCTCAACATTTTCATGATTGAATTTTCACAATTGGCTTTTGAGTGGTGACATATTTTTCATCCTATTTTGGTTTAAACTTTGAGGGTTGGTTTATCCTTGGATGAATTTATCTGCAAATATTCATGGGCACTTTTAAAAACTGTTACCATATAAAGGTCCATGAGTATACTGAGAGTCCTTGCTTACTGATTGCCTGTTCAGTGATCATTCAAAGTTACAACTATGCTGAAAGGGGAGATTTATGATCAGCCCTCAAAGTTACAGCCATTGCAGTGTTCTGCAGTTATATGCTTGCTGTTTGCGAGCTTCACTGCTGGCTTCCAACAAGCAAATTCAGTGGCAAGCGAGAAGGAAGTGACAGCGTAACTTACATTGTTAAGTCAGCATAGTCATTTCACATTTCACTTTGCAACCTCACTGCTTAGCAACAGAGTTACTAGTCCCAACTGCAGGTAGTAATTGAGGACTACCCGTATACTCACAGGTAAGTTATGGATAAGCCAAGCCTGTACTGTATATCTGATACCAGTATTTCTAGGGAAAAAACTAGAAAACAATTTTTCCTACATAGTTTCATGGACATTGAAACTGTAATATTTCAGTTGTGAAGTTGTGATATTCACAATGTAAGTATGAACTGCAAGGAAGTCAGAAATTTTGACCGATCTGGTTTAATAGCTGCTCTCCTGGCATGAACAAAACAAAGCAGAAGTGTGTCTATCTTGATAAGCAGACCATAATATTTTTCCCTTATGAGTCTAACTTATTCAGGAGCAGTAAGCCTTGATATGGCTTACTTGATATGGATTCCATCACAGTATGGAACATACGTTTACCAAGCCAAGCATCATCCTCGTATATAAAGGAAGGACTAGGTCAGTGGTAGTCAACCTGGTCCCTACCGCCCACTAGTAGGCGTTCCAGCTTTCATGGTGGGTGGTGGGGTTTTTGTCCAATACTGAAGCACTTTCCTTTTTAAAATTTAATTGACTTCCCTACTTTATAAATCACCATTTCTGTGGAACCGGTAGGCAGTTAGAAAATTTTACTACTAACAGAGATACAAAAGTGGGCGGTAGGTATAAAAAGGTTGACTAAGTCAAATAAAATATTGGGATTGGATAAGGAAATTAAATCCAATAATTAAATTAACAAAATACATTTAATGATTATGCCTGTGTATTTCTCTTCTGAGACATTAAAAAATGCAAACTAGCAATGCTTACAGAGATACATGCTAAAAATTCTCACTAACATTGTACTATTAATATTTATTATGCGGCTATTCACAATTTCTAAAATTTCTTCTTCTTCTAAGATTTACATAATTCATTCTCAGATACATTTACACTCTAAACATATTCTTGTTAACTGAACATACTTAGAAAAATAATTAGAGATGGATAGGTGTGATACTTTCCCAGCAAAAATAGAATCATATAGCAGTGCAAACATTTAAATCTACTAAAGTATATTGTTTTTTTATATTTACTCTGAAATTATTTTTAAAAGCATGTTCATTCTATATGTGAAATTGTGAAATTACTGATAGTGGCTGCACTTGATTGCTACATTATACTGAGAGGGTGGATCAAAACTGTAATGACAAGCAGTTTGCATAGGAAGTGAAAACACCCATTCTAACTAGACGAAAATATAGAAGACCTACAAAAAGGCTGAAAATAATTCTGTTAGCTATAGATAAAAATTTAAATGGGCTTTTATAAGTGCCACAAGCTTGCTGCTTTTCCCACATTCTTATTTTAGAGTACAAAATTCTGTTACATGTTGTGATGTCTGCAAAAGCAGTTTCTTGGTTTAAACTAAACCAATATTGGCTACTATTGATATTATTTTTGGTTTGCACTCTCTGGACAAACCAACATCCTGCCTTAGATTCCATACCCTAGTCTTCTAATCAACATAATGTTCATTGATCACACACACACCTGTCATTAGATAGTATGAAGTATTTTTTCACTAAATGATTATGAACAGTCACTAGTCCTTCAGTTTTTGCACCAATGAACTGCAACAATCCAAAATCTATTACAGCACCTTATTTGCGATGTACTGTATAGGATTTGTTCAAGCAGGCAGGAGCATGGTTTTTAGAACCTCTCAGTGTGAATTTTCAGAATAGTGGGCAATGCCTGATCCTATTCCTATTTTCCTATTTTTGGCAGAATGCAAATAGAATAGATGTCTTTCTGTAACCATCAGCAAGTCATGTACAAGAAGATGGCATCATAAAGTAAGATAGGGTGGAATAGACATAGATCTAGGGAACAGAGGGCGTTTTCAAAGTTACATTTAACTTTAACTGGTTCTTTGACATGACGTGATCTCTGAATTCAACACAGACTCTGTGCAGTAACCATACTGGATTTTGCCTTACCTTAAATACTTTTTGGCAACATAATATAATTAATATAATAATATAATATAATATAATATAATATAATATAATATAATATAATATAATATAATATAATAATATAATATAATATAATATAATATAATATAATATAATATAATATAATATAATATAATATAATATAATAATATAATAATATAATATAATATAATATAATATAAATAATATAATATAATATAATATAATATAATATAATATAATATAAAATATAATATAATATAATATAATATAATATAATATAATATAATATAATATAATATAATATAAGTTTTATTTACTAGAATAAGTTTTTAAAATTTTATATGTTTTGTATGTATTTTAATATTCCTATATATATAAGATAAGTTTTTTATCAGACTTGATTTTAATGACTGCTACAGTGGATTTAAAATTAAGTACTACTTAGTAGGGAGGATGGCCTGATCATGTGAATTCACATGATATTCCAAGACCCCAAATTAGAGATAGTCTGTGTGGTCCCTTTAGAAATATAATCACATATGTCTAAAACCTGCATACACCACAAAAAGGTGCAAATTTCAACAAAAAGCAGTATCTGATATAGAATGCAATAATTCTCTCAATAAGGGCATGCCATATCTAAAAGTGTTGAAGATTCCAGTAAGAAAATTGGAAGTTCCTCGTATAAATAGAAGTTAAAGACTGCAATGGGAGAAAATACATTTTCATTACAGGTCCAGCTTTTCCTGAGATAGCTCATCAGCACAGAAAATACAGAGTTCACTCATTCAAAAGGCAGTTGTAGCTGCCATCAAAATAGTTCCCTTAACTATCTGCACTTTTCATGAAAATGTTATCAATATTGAGAATTTGAAATGTACATTATGCCAGAATCTTTGAGAGTAAATTAGTCAGGAGACAAAATTATAGTGTTATTTTACAGTCCACAGTTCCTACCTGATCAGAAGCTGAAGAATTGAGAGAAGAGGCAAACCTACATCTGATGCAATCACTAGAGAACTAATAGGGTGCGTACTATGCAGTTGTGAAAAATCTTGCATAATAAAGAGGTATGGAACCTACGATTTCAACTAAATAGAAAGTCTCTCCTAATAATCTGGAACTGAGTTTGCCTCTACTGATGCAGTTGTGCTGGCAGCAGGCATTAGAACGTGTAACCGAAGTATTCATATCTAGACTCTCTCTTTCATACTTTCAAGCACCACTATAGAAGAGGAAAGCAAAGACTTCCACTGAAGTTCTCACTTGAGTTTAATTGATGGTATCTGACTGAGTGCATCTACTTTTTTGTATATCTTGGATGATACCCACAAGACAGGCAGAAATGAATTCTAGGCAACAGCCAAAGGCTATTAGGGACCAAAAATCCTCAACAACTATTGTTAAAGTGTCCCGTTTGAGGAGGAACAGTTTATCCAAGAACGTATCAAAATTAAAGCTGCATCTGCAACCCTGGGATGATCAACAAGGGATAATCCAGTGGAATCTTATAGCCACTGGAAAGACTAGATTGTATGCTAAAACAAAATGGGTCTGAAATATTTTTGCCCTACTGCAGGAAATTGTTGCTGGCTGTGTTTTTGAATAACACCTTATTCTTTCCTTCATTTCTGTACGAAATTCAAATGTGCTCTTCATGAATGATGTGTGGGTGTGGGTGGGTAGGTGGGTGGGTGTTTTGTGTGGTATGTGCATGTGTGCACGGTTGACGTCTCCCTGTCTATCTATCTTGATAAGACCAACCATATATTAGAGAGAGAGAGATCATTCCAAGGGCAGGTGCTACATCAAAAAAGACAAATTTTCTAAATTTCATCATATGATATTGCTTCAGATAATGGAGCTGAAGCATGCTCGCCCTATTGGACCATGTGGGACAGGCAGATGTAGATGAAAATGTCAGCTCAGGAAGACTTTTTTAGAAAAGAAATGATGGTGAGGTCAGATTGGTGGAAGAATGGTCAAATAATATACTTTAATCAAACTGAACCTACCCTCAAGTACAAAGAAGAGTTAAAGTCAGAAGGACACGCCTATCGTTGGTTTACATATTTACACTGAGAGGTTTAAATTAAGTCAAAAGTGTTACAGGTTTGACTTTGTAAAAAAATGAATTTGAAGCTTTACTGTGTATAGTAATGAAGATGTTATTACCAAGATTTATAAATTGTTACTGAAATTGAATTTAGAAATTGAGTATGTGTAAGGTCTTTGGTGCTCTTTCAGCTTGGTGGATTTTTTGCAGTTTCATCACCAAACTAGATAACATCATGAGAGGAGACACACACACACAGTTCAATCCTGAGTTGCAATGGTCATGTGAAAAATGGTCACGTCACATTTTCCAGTGCTGTGGCCTAGGGGTGGAGCTCTTGCCTCACAAGCAAGAGGTTGTGAGTTCGATCCTAGGTAGAGGCACATGTAGGGTCTCCTCCTTGGGCAGGATGTTGGACTAGATGACCTGCAAGGTCCCTTCCAACTCTGTTAATCTGTTAAACTCAAACAGTAATTAAATGAATAGTTGTTAAGTCGAGGACTACCTGTACTTTCATTTCCATTTGTATTTTATACTTATCAAAGTATAAAATACAAATGAAAATGAAAGTACAGGTAGTCCTCAAGTTGAATAACATTATCATTAAAAAAAATCTACTAATTTTTATATCTTTTTAAACACATAGATTGATTGAAAAATGCCTCCACTCCCATAATTTTAAACAGATATATTTTAACAAACAAAGCAAACAATATTTGAAATATTTGTATTTACTTCTTCGAATAATCATTATCATTTGCCATACTCTTCTGCCAATGATGGATAATGGATAAAAGAACCATGCACTTTTTCTTTTCACTTTCTTTTTCATTTGAGTCCATGTAGGCATGATCTTCCTTCAATTTGGGGAAAAGGGAAAATAGTATGGTATCAAATCTGGGCTGTTTGTCAGATGGGCTAAAACATTGACTAAAACATCGACTTTGCAATTGCTTGTTGAGCAGCTCATGAAGTTGCATCATAGTAAAAAGCTTCTCTCTCTTTCTCTCTCTCTCTCTCTCTCTCTCTCTCTCACACACACACACACACAGCACCAGGTGAAGTTTTGTGGTTATATTCTATGAACTGATAACTCAGCATTCTTTGTCAGAAATCATGAAATCATGAAATTTTAACTCTTGAAACTTTCATAGTTGACATCCGCGTATTGCACAAATCTTCCAATACTGAAGAACATCAATAGTACGATTTGCATGTTACTATGAAATGTCAAGCTTGATAGCAATTTTTCTCTGTGTTGTCTGCACTTGTCCTTAGTCAGATCATTAAACTTTATCATACAAAACTCACTGGTTGCTGTCACAGCACAGCCATTCATTCCTGACTGCCCAATCAGATCTTTCCATTTTTACATTTTTTTGACCCAATGTATA
Organism: Rhabdophis nuchalis; assembly: GCA_039707465.1. Taxonomy (NCBI): domain Eukaryota; kingdom Metazoa; phylum Chordata; class Lepidosauria; order Squamata; family Natricidae; genus Rhabdophis; species Rhabdophis nuchalis. The sequence continues at coordinate 90,754,850 of CM077648.1, read as the reverse complement.
AACACTCCTGTTGCCATGGTTATTACCACAATCTGTATTCAGTGGTAATACTTTTTAATTGGAGGAACTCCTATGGCAGTCAAAAATTCAATCACGGTGTGTTCCTTAAAGCACACTGAGTACGGAACCTTCCACTTCATGAACAATAGTAATATCATCTTTTCATTCAGCAACTTTCTGTCAATTGAAGTGAAAGAACTAGAGCTAAAGAATACAGCAAAACTTCTATCATGCCAGTACTGCAATCTGTTGCCAATTTGTAACATTGTGAGCATTATTTTTCATTCAACATTGCAATTTGTTTACAAACCATATTAATTACTAATAGTATTTCTGAACTCCAGAGACCTGAGATTAAAAAAAAGTTATATTAAGGGGATCATATCAAAACCCCTTAACTGTGTGTCACCTACTACTTTTCAAGAAATGCCAGTACTCTTTTATAAGAAATAAAGCATGATCCCATTTTAGAACAGTAGAGCTCATTATGGCTGAGACAGTTTATTGTTTATTTTATTTAGTCAAGAATAATTATTTCCTTTACTATGGAAGAGAGAACTAGTTCTGATTTTACTTCCCACTATATTTCAAATCTAGAAGGGAACATCACAAAACTGCATCTCACTTACTTTGGTCATGTTATGCAGGAGAATCCACTGGAAAAAGCATTTCTGTTTGGAAGAGTGAGTGATAAAAGGAAACCAGCTGTCAAAGAATACAGTTGCTCAACACTATCAAAGCTGACACTAGCCAGAACATAGAAAAAGTCAAATAGTGCAGGATTGGAAGATGTGAAGAAACCAGGCCCCTAGAATCACCAAGAGTTGGACTTTGACTGAATGGATAACATCATTATCATATTTCAAATTGTTTAGTGTTATATATGAATCGAAGGTTCATTAGACTTATATTTACAACAGAAAGTTACATATAAAATAAAATAACAGGCATTACCTTCTGTAATCACAATCAACTCATCCCGATATATTTATATACCAACCATTGTGTGTTCAACATTTTTCTAGAAAATGACTTACAATAACACTGGGGAGCTCCTTTGGCAAGGCTTGTTAATGCTTGCTAATTTTATTTTATTAGTTTGAAATTGCCATCACTCTATGCTTGAACCAACTTCCAAATACTTGCCTTGGCCTGAAGGCTATGCAGGATTATAACGTAACTTTGGCTAAGAATTCTGCACTTTGTGAAGTCAATTCTTTAAAATGATTTTTGAATGATTTTGACATGATGTTTAATCCTGTTTTGTGTGGCATTTGGTTTTTTTCTAATTAGTTCCCATAAATTACATTACATTAATCCCTCTGCTTTAGATCTGGAAACATATGAACACTCACATATATGCAGATCAATTTTCCAACAGTGTCTTCATTTTGAAATATTGTTCTTCCATTTTTGCTGGCTATATAAAACAACGGATCAAGCCTCAACAAAGCTGTAGTTCCCCCTACAAAGGATAGCAATGCTGCTTTGAGGAATAAAGTTTAATCAGGAGTTTCTTAGTAGCAGCTCACAGATGATAGTTCCCATTTGGAACTTTGTTTTATGATTAAAAGTCTATAAACCACCATTTCTCAACTTGTTTCCAATGGAGCGCTTCAAGTCTGCAAGGACTTCTGTGAGAAACTGTAACTGAAGAAGTTTGTACGTGTTTTCTGATTTTTATGCTAAGACTAGAAAATTATCTTATAAGTTCCTCCAGGGTAAAAAAGTTGGGAATAACTAATTTCAGTTAAAAGTTAATTTGTGGATACCCAATTTTCTTATATTTATTTATTTTAAATTTTCTAAAACAATATTTAAAAGGTATTTGTGAATAAAAGACATAAATGGCATAAATTGAAATAATTCACCTTTTTTCTTCTTTTCTTTTATCTCTAAAGAAGTGGTATAAAGTTATTTGATATTTAAATAAGTTGCTGATGCCATGATTAAAAACCAGTATCTTATAAAATGATTCCAAGGAAATACAGTGCCAAATTTTCTTTAAAATATATAAGTCCACAACTAAGTCATAGGGGGGACTATGATTTACTGAGTTGTAGATACATTAGGCAATAGCCAAGCTAAAAGGAGGATATGGATATAATCTGGCTATAATCTGCTATTATATCCATAAAACATACAATGAGGATTGCATAGCAATTTGAATTTTTGGATAACTTCCACTGAAACACAATCAAATATCATCATGCACCATATCCGTTAAATGACAAACCTCCAGGTATAATATTATCTGTGGATAACTTCATTTTAATTGTTCCAAATTAAGCGGAATTCAAAAGTATGGTTGTTGCCCCTAAGTAATATTAAATAAGCAATTGCTACTATTTAAATCTCCTATCCAATGGAGTAATTGGGCACTTTTTGAAAAAGTTGGGCAATATTTGCATTTTTATAGAGGACATATAGCATATGCCTTATAACAATAAAATCTGCCTGAAACATTAACCTATTTTTAACCTAGTAACACTTAATAATGCCAAGCTGGTTAATCTTTTAAAAAGAGCATATGTAGCTATTTGAATCATGAATATTTAAGCATCAAGTTGCTATTTTATTCCACCCTGCCTGAATCTGAACCAGAGTATTTAGACATAATGAGTTAGATTTGGTGAAGCTCACCCTCAGGTCTGGGACTGCTTCAAAGCCCTGTCTAGGGTATTTTTATTCCACCAAATTCCCCATGTCATTCCAATGGCTTTATTTTTAGCTAACACATATGACAGCAGCCTGGATTTCTTATATAGCTATTCCAACTATTTCTCCCAATGTAGACTTTTGAGTTGCTCTCATGAATTTCTATATCATTCACTTCCTTATCCATAACTGCCATGAATTATCCACTGCAATATCCTCCATTAGATTAAATCAATGTTCATAATCCTTTACCATAATTATTTTTGTTTCTTCCACTTATCAATATCCAAACATCTTGTATTACTTCTGTCCCATGCTACTGAAACAGAAAGCCTTGTAAAGACTAAAATTTAAAACCTAATTTAGATTCTCAAAGATTGTTATGAAATTGAACAGACAGCATCTTCTAACAGAAATTAAAAGACATCTAAGCACGGTCAAAATGAATGAATTCACTGTACAGTATTGTAACAAACATACAAGAAGACCTTCAATAGATATGAATGGCAAGTTTTAAGAGTCTTCTTAATATAAGACAGAGTTCACTAACCTTCCCTCAAACAGTGGTAGGAGTCCTGACTCAAACCTGCATTCTTTACATCCTTTAATATAATCTCTTCAAATGGCACAATTCCACCATAAGTAGATTGGAGAGTTTTTATTTTGTCCAACATGTTGAAGAAAATCCCAGGATCTGAATATTCCCTCAGGGTTGTGCAGGGTTGTTAAACTTAAGTAAAGGCCAATATATATGGCTTTAAATGTCCCGTTGAACCTTCGCTCTTGAATGCCAGTTTATAGCTTGAAGCTGAGCTCACACTGGGGTTAAGCAGATACAAGAGACAGATACATCTAAAAAGCAGACATCTGAAGATCAGAATCAGTAACCTTCTGGCCAAACTCTTGTCAGCAGCAGGTTCAGGCACAGAAATGACTTTCTTTCATTATGGAATGTATATCCATGCATACAGTAATGAGACTGAGCCACAATCTTCACAATCAACACAATGACTGACGGAGCGTTTCATGAAGCTGTATGCACTAACAGCTAACCTCATTCACCCAAAATAGTATGCAGTTGGTTTCTGTACTCAGAGCTCAAACATTTGCCAAGCCAGCAACACTATGTGATACAGTTCCTCCTCTCTTTGTTTCCAAATCTAAAACTTCAATGTCTACAAAGATGACATGGAAACTTTGCATCAACAAACATCAAAACTCCTAGCTTATGCAAACTTATCCAAACTTAACTAACATTAAATTATACCATCTGGAGTAAAGCAACTAAACTAAATTAAGTAAAATGTAACTTATTAAATTCTTTGCACAACTATTGTGCAAATAAGAGTTTATTCTTGAATAACTGAGGCATTGTATCACTAATACTTTAATCTACAACAGTGTTTCTTAATGTGTGGTGCTAGGACCCTGGGGGGAGAAACCTCTCTCAGGGGGTCACAAAATCAAAATTATTTGCCAGCCTATGTTGAAAATAGTATTAAAATTGCATCAAACGATCATGAGAAAAAGGAGAAGCAGCAGCCAATGTATCTATGTCAACTTTTAATATGGTAAACATCAATAGCAACTTAGAACTAAGGAGAAATTTCCTGACAGTAAGAACAATTAACCTCTGGAACAGCTTGCCTCCAGAAGTTGTGAATGCCCCAACCCTGGAAGTCTTTAAGAAGATGTTAGATAGCCATTTGTCTGAAATGGTATAAGGTTCCTGCCCACGCAGGGGGTTGGACTAGAAGACCTACAAGGTCCCTTCCAACTCTGCTATTGTATTGTATTGTATTGTAATAACTCCAAAAAAAGGGCTTTTGAAATTCTCCATAATTTTTAAAAATGGGAATGATCTTGTGAGAAAAAAATTAAAGAAACTCTATTCTTAAATAACAGAAGGAATTCTAAATTTTATTTCAGACTTATTAAGGTTTACTGATTGAGTGATCCTGGACATGAAAAACAGAATTGCAAGCAGCTTTACATCTTCCAAGATTTCACCTTTAATAATGCCATGAAAAAAATACTATACTCCTCTCCTTCAAGTCAATCTGTAACATAAAATAAAGAAATAAAAGTTCTATATTATTATTTAGCCTAAAAGAAAATAATCATATATCCAGAGTGTTTTTAAATATTCCTTACAACCTTTTTTGAAAATTTCCAAAAAACCTATCTGGTACACACAACAAAGGCTGTCATTAAATCTTTGTACAAATATATACAAGTTTTTGCTTTGCTAGGTTTCGGTTACCACTTCACTTAGAAAGAAAAAAAATAATTACTACAAATATAAAGCTCTAGCAAAATATAAAGTTTTTCATCTCTGTTGTAACTCTGATCACTGAAAGAGGCAGCTGTTATGCAAGGGCTACCTGAACAAGTTTGAAGGTTTTCACTGTATCTTCATAGGAATTATTTGAGCTATCAGGAATTATTTCAACTTGGAGTTTTCTAACAAGTCATTTGACTTTTAAAATATTTTTTTAAATATAACATTAACTATACATGCCTCCACCGAGTAGGCAGTTTATCCTTCCAGACAACTGGCTGCAGCTGCTCAAGCAGCTCAGGAGTTTCCTAGCAATGGTGGACAGGTGGCTAAAAAGAGATTTCTCTCAAGGCAGAAGGGGCAATCTAGCTTGGGAATCTGCATTTCTGCCTAAATCTGCTTCCCTGCAGCAGTTCCTACTCTCCTAACAGACCTGCATGTACATCTGTTTCTTCTGCATAAGCTTTGCTTTAAATACCATGAAGTAAAAATGCCGGAATAGCAAATGAAGGCTGGAGAAGGGGAGGGGGGAGGAAAGAATTACGCTCTGGAGACAAATGGCTTCCCTGTCTCATCCTAGCACTGTACTTGTGATTTACTAAAAATATATCTAATAATTAATAAATTATTTGAACAATCTAATAAATTGTCAAAAATATAATCCAATGTCCAAGTACACTATGTCCAATGAAGATGACAATCAATTAAGAAGTCACTCTGTATTACAGTTCCAGATTCTGCCAAGAACATTTGGATATATAAATGCTTATTAAGTCGCACAGATACGCACAATTATATGTGAAAGGGCACTTAAGATCAACCGGCATGAATCCAAGAAGCTGTATTTGAGGACATATCTCCTCCTCTCGTGAGAATTTAACAGAGTTTTGCTTTCAGAATGTACCATATTTTTTTCCTACACGATAATAGAGAACTTAAAAACAAGCAGTCAAAACCACATTATTAAAACATTAAACATGGTATTAACCAGGAGTGAAATTCAAAAATTTTTACTACTGGTTCTGTGGGTATAGCTTGGTAGGTGTGGCAGGGGAAGGATACTGCAAAATCCACATTCCCTCCCCAACTGGTATTTGCCAGTTCTCCGAACTACTCAAAATTTCCACTACTGATTCTCCAGAACCTGTCAGAACCTGCTGAATTTCACCCCTGATATTAACTATTCTTAACCAATCTATTCCCTTTATTTCTTTTTCCTACTCTTCTGAGTCACCTAAATAGAAAAAAAATAGCATTTTCTACCTTCACATGATACCTGGAAGAATGAACAAACATTCATCACTCATGCTTCTTCTCTGGCATGATACTTTATCCAAGGAAGCCACCAGTGAAGCTTAGCTTGCCAGCATTAAAATCCTATGGTGGGGAGGGGGTTGAATGTCAGTCAGTCAGCCAGCTTGGAGAGGCTCTTAATTTCTAAGTCAGCACCTTCACTATTACACTAAACTGACAGGAAAAGACACCTTTCATTAAAGGAGCTACAAACGGACCTATGTTTGTACCTCTGGGCACTTCAAAATATCTTTTTGTCTTCAAATTTAAACAATGCACTACACTAATTTCTTATATACAGGCCTCCATAACCTACAGAGTAAATACATCTGTTTTCTGTATGCTGTAAACACATTAAAAAAAATACATATGTACAAATTAATTACTTGGGATCCATTACCTACATTGTCCTATTATCAGACTATTAATGTCATTTCCCCTAAAGATTTCTGTTATTAAGTTAATTTTATTAAGAGGTTCAGTATTTTCCAAAGGTCGATTATGCTCTATTTCTCTATTCTTCTTCTTCTTCTTTACTTCCTTTACTATTTTGGGTGTTTAGGGAGATACAAAGTTTTTGCTCTTCTGGCGATCTCAATCATTGTTAATTGAAGTTGTTGTAGTATGTCTTTGATGTTGTTCTCCATCTTCTTCCGAGTCTGCCTCTTGTTCTTTGACCGTGTCCTCTTTTTGTATATGCCTTGTACAATATGAAATCCCACAACATCCTCTCCAAGTGAGCAAACCACTTTATTTGCTGTTTTTGTATGTAATTTAAGATTGGCTCTATGCCAATTCTTTCTCTTACGGTCTCATTTCTGATTTTATCTCTTCTGGTCACTCCAGCAAATTTCCTCAAGCATCTCTGTTCTGTGGTGACTAACTTTAATGTTTTGTTGTAAGTGTTCACGTCTGGTACTGGTAATAGGATGGGGATGAATATGCTTTATATGAAATGCTTCTTATATTGCCATATATTGTATGAGTGGAGCAAAGTGTCTTAATACTTGGCTTGCCTTAATGCATCGTATGTTAATCTCTTCGTCCATTTTATCATCTTTGGTGAACGTTGTTCCTAGATACTTGAACTTTGATACTTGTTTTATGGTTGTTCCTTCTAATTACTATGTTTAGAGCAGGGGTCCCCAACCTTTGCAACTTTAGGTCTGAAGGACTTCAACTCCCAGACTTCTCCAGCCAGCTTTGCTGGCTGGAGAATTCTGGGAGCTGAAGTCCTTCAGACTTAAAGTTGCAAAGGTTGGGGACCCCTGGTTTAGGGTATGCTTTTTTTCTTCCAATTATCATTACAGGAGATTGAATTTCAAAAGCAGATTTTTAATAAGATGTTTCTCAGTCCATTTTAGCCATCTTAGTTCATATTAAACAGAACACAACTTTTTAAAGAAGCACATAAATAAAACTGAGTATCATTAAATAAAACTCTTGTCTGACAATTAGAATTTTCCTTTTTCTGGACATCACACATTCTTTTACCAAGGACTGGGAACTAACTGACAGGCACTAATTTCAAGTGATTCCATCTCTAACATGATAAATATTCCTCTTCACTATTGGATTCAGAGTCTTTAACAAAGAAAAGTGAATTAGTATTTTTTTAATAGCCTGAAATCTGACTACTGTTGACCAAAGAATACATTCATAAACGCTCTATAAAAGATGCAAGAGAATCCTTTCATTTCTTTTTTCTAAATAAAAGTCTCTTTCCTCTTAAATCTTTCCTACTTGGGGATAGGAGAAAGATGCTGTTTGTGGGTCCTTGAATTCTCTAGATAGCTATATTGATGGCAGCTGTCTTCCAGGAATCAGACACTACATGCCATTGAAAACATTAGTGTTCAAACCCCAAAGAACAAAAATTCTGACCAGGTTAAAAATAATTACCATTCAGTAGACCAGGCTAAAAATTTTACTTGAGCAAAATTTTTCACTTCCATTTCATTTGGCATTGATTTTCAGAGGGCAAAAATATCTTGACTCACATATCAATTTAATAAAAAATATCAAGAGATTCTTCTCATGCAAATCTTTCTTTGGCAGAACATAAGATGATCTGAGTAAGTTACAACACTATGTTTATTACATACAGAAAATATACTCTGATGTAACTACGTATGTCTGGTTTCCTTGAGGAAGATGTTTTGTTTTGTAAATTAAGTAAATAAATTGGGATAGCATTAAAACTACAAACATATTTTGACATAGACTAAAATCTCTCTGCTAAATTTGTCTCAGGGTATTCTAAATAACACAGGTTTTTTTAAAATAACATAGGTCCGTTTTACACATTTTTCCAGTCCATGTCCTGAGATCAATTAAAACTTGTTCTCTTTGCTAAAGATTATTTCAATATCTTTACATGTCTGTCTGTCTGTCTGCATACCTATCTAATTTATATGGCCACTTATCTCACAAGAAGTATGACAGGCCTTAACTCAAATACTTGAATGATTCTGGATCATGGCAATCATATAACATGGTAATATTCTATGATTTCAATGACTGGTACAATAACTTACAATTGCATTTTTAATTTGCCATATGTTCTATAAATTTCACGTTTACCTAAATAAGAACCAATATTATACCAATTTTAAACATAACCAACGGAAGCTGAATGCTTGCTGTTGGATCAAGAGTGTGCTATGAGTCTATACGCGGCTATGCAACTTGAGTTCAAATCTCTTAGATATGCAAGAATGGTCTTGGATCACACTGAGAACTACCTTTTACCATGTGTGAAAATCAAATATGTACATTTTATTCAAGCTTATGTCTATTCAAAAAATCCTAAAATGCCCCATTTATTATATGGTATTGTAATTTAAGAAACAGTGATTAAAACAATGGTTAAAACTTTCAAGCTAAACTGCACACTTAAAAACGTAATGCATATATTCATGATTTTTTTCATGGGACCAAAAGGAAAATGCCTCTGCTTTTGAATACAATTATTTTAATTTACCAATCTAAACTATTATTCCTAAGTATTGTGACATCCTACTAACAACTAGGCCCAATCTTGCTTAACTTCCAGGCCTAAACAAGATCAACTGATTACTGACATGTAGCCCAGTGAGGCAATTAGTAGTATTTGAAATAATGAAGCTTCTGACATTTCACAGGTAATGAATGAGTTTCCAGCAGTTAATTTCCCTTTACGTGGTTACATGCAAAATGAAACTGAACAAATGCAAAGCAAGCAAGGTGATAACGGGGAAGGAGGAAATGGGTCAGCACAGGAGACATCGCCTATAGAAATAGCTTGGTTTTTTTCTTCTCTCTCTTTGCAGATAGATTGGAGAGGAAGGAATTAGCAGGCACATTATGCAGAGTACATTGGGTTGTTTGGGTATCCCATTCATAGCTACCAGTGCCAGCACATTACTGTAATGTGCACTGTAATCCCTTCCTCTCTAATCTCTCTGCTCTGCAAGGGTGCAGAGAAGAACAAATGGTCAGGCATATGACAACATGCACTGGCTGTAATTGCAATCATGTGACTGAAACACTGCAAAATTTGTAAATGCAGGTATCGGTTGCAAGTGCAGTTACTTTTTTCAGAACCATTGTAAGTCTGAATGGTTGCTAAACAAGATAGTTGGTAGGTGAGGTCTGCTGATATAGGCATGTCAAGAACATAGCCAGAATTTCTCTGCCAGGTTTGATAATAGTGCTGTACGGTGAATAGTTAACTTTAACTTTAACTTTATTTAAATTTATATACCGCCCTATCTCCCTTACGGGACTCAGGGCGGTGAACAGGCAATCATAAAACATAAAAACATCGGGTACAATAAATATAATAAAAACAAATTAAATAAGAACCTGTTCTAAAAAGTCCCAATAAAACCCAGTTGATAACATAAATTTAAAAGCTACGCCAGGCCAGCCGCACGAAATAGATGAGTTTTAAGGGCCCGGCGGAAGAGTTGCAGGTCCGTGGTTGTGCGCAGGTCGGGGGGAAGGTCATTTCAGAGGGCCGGAGCTGCCACAGAGAAGGCTCACCCCCTAGGGGTCACCAGCCGACATTGGCTAGCCGACGGGACCCTGAGGAGACCCTTTCTGTGGGAGCGGACTGGTTGATGGGAGGTATGCGGTAGGAGACTGTCTTGCAAATATTCAGGTCCCTTGCCATGGAGCGCTTTGAAGGTTGTTACTAACACCTTGAAGCGCACCCAGAAAACCACAGGCAGCCAGTGCAGCTCGCACAGGAGAGGTGTTACATGGGAGCATCTAGAGGCTCCCAAGATCCCCCGCGCGGCCGCATTCTATACTAGCTGGAGTCTCCGGGTGCACCTCAAGGGAAGCCCCATGTAGAGAGCATTGCAGTAGTCCAGGCGGGAAATGACGAGGGCTTGAGTGACCATGCGTAGGGCATCACGATCCAGAAAGGGGCGCAGCTGGCGTATCAGGCATAACTGATAAAAAGCCCCCCTGGCCACGGCTGTCACATGATCATCTAAAGACAGCCGAGTGTCCAGGAGGACGCCCAAGTTGCAAGCCCTCTCCGCGGGGGCTAATGACTCGTCCCCGATAGCCAGCGATGGAACCAGCTGGCTATGTCGTGGCGCCGGAAACCACAGCCACTCGGTCTTGGACGGGTTAAGTCAGAGCCTGTTTCTCCCCATCTAGACTCGCACGGCCTCCAGACACCGGGACATCACTTCCGCGGCATCATTGGGGTGGCCCGGGGTGGAGATGTACAGCTGGGTGTCATCTGCGTACTGATGGAACTCCACCCTGAAGCCATGGAAGATCTCACCCAGCGGCTTCATATAGGTGTTGAACAGGAGAAAGGACCAACCCCTGTGGAACCCCACAAGTGAGGCACCTTGATGTCGACCTCTGCCCCCCTGCCAACACAAATTGCGACCGGTCGGAGAGGTAGGAGAACCACCATAAAACGGTGCCCCCCAGCCCCAACCCCTCCTGCCAGCGCAACAGGATACCATGGTCGATGGTATCGAAAGCCGCTGAGAGATCTAATAGGACCAGGATAGAGGAGCAACCTCTATCCCGAGCCCTCCAGAGATCATCCACCAACACTACCAATGCCGTTTCTGTGCTGTGCCAGACTGGCACGAGCCCAGATAGACAGTTTCCTCCAGGTGCTGAGGGAACTGTTGCGCCACCACACTCTCAACAACCTTCGCAAGAAAGCGAAGGTTGGAGACGGGATGATAGTTGGCTAATATCGCTAGTACAGTTGAGAGGAAACTCCCCATTCCCCTCTAACATTAAGTTCATCTGCCCCAAGACTAAAATTCCACACATTTCTTTAAACTGAGTTTCTCCCAAATGTATTTTTCTTCACAGTAAAAACTGCTTAGTTGGTATGTCCACACAGATTAACAAGTTACTGCAAGTTTCAGCCAACCTGATTTGATGTGTGACCCAGAGAGTCAAATTGCCAGGAATGTGAAATAATCAAAATCAGACCAAAACTGATAATAATCAGAGCTTTGGAGGCCCTGGGGTAGATGAAAGATTACTGCTTCAGTTAACTAAAGATATGCTGGGGACGAAAAGTAAAAACAATATATGATGATTGATTGTAAATGACAACAAAAGTTGTGAGCCAAAAAGTGAGATGGTTTTTTTTAAAGTATTAGTAAGAAATCTAGCCTACAGTATTAGAAACCACTCACTGCCAGCTACTCCCTAATATATAAAATACAATACAATACAATACAATACAATAGCAGAGTTGGAAGGGACCTTGTAGGTCTTCTAGTCCAACCCCCTGCATGGGCAGGAACCTTATACCATTTCAGACAAATGGCTATCTAACATCTTCTTAAAGACTTCCAGGGTTGGGGCATTCACAACTGCTGGAGGCAAGCTGTTCCAGAGGTTAATTGTTCTTACTGTCAGGAAATTTCTCCTTAATTCTAAGTTGCTTCTCTCCTTGGTTAGTTTCCACCCATTGCTTCTTGTCCTGCCCCCAGGTGCCTTGGAGAAAAGTTTGACTCCCTCTTCTTTGTGGCACCCTCTGAGATATCGGAACACTGCTATCATGTCTCCCCTGGTCCTTCTCTTCATCAAACTAGACATACCCAGCTCCTGCAGCCGTTCTTCATATGTCTTAGTCTCCAGTCCTCTAACCATCTTGGTTGCTCTTCTCTGCACTCTTTCTAGAGTCTCCACGTCTTTTCTACATCGTGGCGACCAAAACTGTATGCAGTATTCCAAGTGTGGCCTTACCAAGGCACCATACAGTGGCATTAACACTTCACATGATCTAGATTCTATCCCTCTGTTGATGCAGCCTAGAACTGTGTTGGCTTTTTTGGCAGCTGCTGCACACTGCTGGCTCATATTTAAATGGTTGTCCACTAGGATTCCAAGATCCCTCTCACAGTTGCTACTATTGAGCAAGGTACCACTATACTGTACTTGTGCATTTGGTTTTTCTTGCCTATATGTAGGACCTTACTTTTTTCACAATTGAATTTCATTTTATTAGACAGTGCCCAATGTTCAAGTTCGTCTAGATCCTTCTGTATCTTAAGCCTATCTTCTGGAGTGTTGGCTATTCCTGCCAGCTTGGTGTCGTCTGCGAATTTGATGAGTTCCCCATTTATCCCCTCATCCAAATCGTTGATGAAGATGTTAAATATGTATAAGTATGCCAAATTAAACTGAATTATTTATCAATGAAATTATAAACACAGGAAAGTTTTAAACAATACAAAGGAATTGTATAATTCAGGAAAATTAACAATTAGAAATCATGTTATGGTGGGCTTTACCATATCTAAGATTTGAATAAAGCAAAATGATTTAGTATAGGGATCCCCAACCCCCCTGTCTGTGGACCGGCAGCAGGCCACAATTTGCCAGAAAACTGGGCCGCACAAACAAGTGAAGCCCCATCCATGGGATGAAGGCAGCGCATGAAACCACACCCCCTCCAGTCCTTGAAAAAAACTCTCCATGGAACCGGTCCCTGGCGTCCAAAAGGTTGGGGACCACTGATCTAGTATGAATACTTGATCACATAACCCCACCCCAAATTCTTCCATAAGACTGTTATTTCTTCATAGAAATACATTAAATTTAAAATAATGTTATAATTTAATTAAACATCCTACAGAACAAAATTTTAAACTGAAAAAACAATATTTTAGAAAAAAGCTATTATTTAATTTAATAGCCAAATTTAATAATAATAGCCAAATTTATTGACCGCTCCCTCTCCCCACAGGGACTCGGGGCGGTGCACAGGGGAAATAAAAACAATAAATATACAACATTCATAACAAAATTAAAAACAGATTAAATTAATTCCTGTGCTAAAATCCCATTAACTAAAAATCCCCATACATTTAAAAACCCATAGAGAGAGAGACTACCCTAGGCCGGCCAGGCGGAAAAGATGAGTCTTCAATTTCAAGCGGAAGGAGCGGAGGTCCGTGGTCGTTCTAATATCGGGGGGAAGGTCGTTCCAGAGGGCCGGGGCCACCACAGAGAGAGCCCTTCCCCTGGGCGTCGCCCGCTGACAAAGTCTAGTGGACGGCACCCGGAGAAGTCCCTCTCTGTGGGAGCGAATCGGCCGCGAGGATGTGTGAGGCAGGATCCGATCCTGCAGGTAGCTAGGTCCCGAGCCATGGAGCGCTTTAAAGATGATAGTTAACACCTTGAAGCGCACCCGGAAGACGACAGGCAGCCAGTGCAGCTCGCGCAAGAGCGGTGTAATGTGGGTAAACCTAGTGGTTCCCATGATTGCTCGCGCGGCTGCATTCTGAACTAACTGAAGCCTCCGGGTGCACTTCAAGGGGAGCCCCATGTAGAGGGAGTTACAATAGTCCAGTCGGGATGTCACGAGAGCATGAGTGACTGTGCGAAGGGCGTCCCGATCCAATAGGGGGCGCAATTGGCGGACCAGGCGAACCTGGTAAAACGCCCTCCTGGCCACGGCTGTCACTTGCTCTTCCATAGACAGCCGGGTATCCAGGAGGACACCCAAATTGCGCGCCCCATCCACAGGGGCAAGATGTTCGCCCCCTATGGCCAGCGTTGGAGAAAGCTGGTTGAATCGGGCAGCCGGAAACCACAGCCACTCGGTCTTGGTCGGGTTGAGCCTGAGTCCGTTGCTTCCCATCCAGATCCGCACAGCTTCCAGGCACTGGCACATCACCGCTACGGCATCGTTGGGGTGGTTTGGGGTAGATATATACAGCTGAGTATCATCAGCGTATAGGTGGTACTCTACCCCAAAACCACGGATGATCTCACCCAGCGGCTTCATGTATGCATTAAACAGGAGAGGCGAGAGGACCGACCCCTGAGACACCCCACATGTGAGGGGTCTCGGGGTCGACCTCTGCTCCCCTGCCAACACAAATTGCGATCGGCCAGAGAGGTAGGAGGAGAACCACCGTAAAACGGTGCCTCCCACCCCCAACCCCCCCAGCCGATGCAATAGGATACCATGGTCGATGGTATCAAAAGCCGCCGAGAGGTCTAATAGGACCAGGATGGAGGAACATCCCCCATCTCTGGCCCTCCAGAGATCATCTACCAACGCGACCAATGCCGTCTCGGTGCTATGCCCGGGCCGAAAGCCGGACTGGCGCGGGTCTAGATAATCAACTTCCTCCAGGTGACGGGGAAACTGTTGTGCCACCACACTCTCAACAACCTTCGCCAAAAAGGGAAGGTTGGAGACGGGACGATAGTTGGTTAAAAGAGCTGGATCCAAAGAGGGCTTCTTAAGGAGGGGCCTCACCATAGCCTCTTTTAGGGAAGCAGGCAAGGAACCCTCACTCAAAGAAGCGTTGACAACCTCCTGGAGCCAGCCTCGTGTCACCTCCCAGGATGCCAGTACAAGCCAGGAGGGGCACGGGTCCAATAAACATGTGGTGGCTCGCAGTCGCCCACGTAGCCTGTCCATATCCTCGGAAGCAACGGAGTCAAATTCCTCCCAAACAAGATCGGCCTCGTGGCACCCCACTGGACCAAGAATGGGGGCTAACTCGTTCTGTATCTGAGCGGTTTTGTCCTGCAGAAAAGTCACAAATTCCTCTGCTCTACCCTGTAGCGGGGCTTCCCGCACCCTCTGTTGAAGGAGGGAACGGGTCACCCTAAACAGGGCGGCAGGGCGGTTTTCTGCGGATGCTATGAGAGTAGCACAATGATGGCGTTTGGCCACTCTCAGCGCCACAATGTAAGTCCGTAAAAGGGCTCTTACCTGTGTCCGGTCAGATTCAGAGCGAGTAGCCCTCCATCTTCCCTCTAGGCATCTCTTGCGGCGTTTCATCGCCCTCAGCTCCTCGGTAAACCAAGGAGCCGGGGCGGCTCGGCGCCGCAAGAGAGGCCGCAAGGGCGCGACCCGATCCAAGGCTCCCGTGGTCGCAATATTCCATGCGGCCACGAGGTCCTCCATCGGGGCGCGGGTCAGGGGTACAGGAAGTGGCCCAAGCGCCATCTGGAACCCATCCGGGTCCATCAGGCGCCTGGGGCGGAACCAGATAGGTGGTTCTGGCACCGCCTCCTCGCGGAGGGGAGTAGCGGTCGGAAAGTCGAGCCGGAGAAGTGAGTGATCCGACCATGACAAGGGTGTGATGACTATGTCCCCTATACCCAGATCACTCTTCCATTGGCCTGAGACAAAAATGAGGTCCGGTGTGTGTCCATCCTCGTGGGTGGGGCCTTGAATTAATTGGGTCAGGTCCATGGCCGTCATGGAAGCCATGAACTCCCGAGCTACCTCGGATGATTCGCCCAACGATGGCAGATTAAAGTCCCCCATGACTATAAGTCTGGGGGTCTCCACTGCCACCGTAGCGATCACCTCCAGGAGCTCGGGCAGGGCTGCTGCTACATAGCGAGGAGCCAGGTATATAACCAGCAAGCCCAACTGCCTCCCTAGGCCCCACTTCACGCAGAGGGACTCGCAACCGGTAGTCTGTGGCACAATGGTCTCTCTTGGCTCAAGACCTTCCTTGATAATGACCGCTACCCCACCGCCCCTACCTTGGACCCGGGGCTGATGAAAAGCGCGGTAGCCTGGCGGGCACATTTCAACGAGGGGAAGTCCTCCCTCGTGGCCCAACCAGGTCTCCGCAATTCCTACCAGGTCCGGCTCCCCCTCTGACACAAGGTCATGAACGAGGGGGGCTTTGTTGACCACGGACCTGGCGTTGCAGAACATCAGCCGCAGGCCCAGGCTCTGTATTCCCTGACCACCTAGCCTGCGGGGGTTGTGGCACTCGACCGTTCGTAACCAACGGCTGCGTGCCAACAACCGGGAGGATGGTCTCCCCTCGGCCCTGCCCCTCCCCACGACCCTCTGGATTGGAATGCCCTCTAATGGGACGACTCGTGGTTCCCCCCTCAAATCAGTACCTTCCGTCTCCTCCCGTCGGCTACTGGTCCGGCCCTTTCTTTGATGTAATTCTTCTGCCTCAATCTGTCTATGCCCACCCCCCTCCCTAGAACCCCCTAAAATAGATAAAAATTTCCTAATTAAAAAACCCCTAAGGCCGCGCTTCGCCCGTCTCTCCGGATTAATGAATCCTTCCTCAAGACGGGCCCTCGATAGTTCGGAGGGCCAAACCTGCGAGAGTGGGGATTCTCGCAGCAATAAAAGGCTAGCTCTGGAGTACATATCTGATGGAGTTAATGGTGGGATGTGGGTTTAAAATACAAAATTTTAAAAAGTCGTTAGCAGAGATATTAAGCTACAATTCATTTCTAAGATGTTGTTCAAGATGTTAAGAATAAAGTGCAATGCTAAAGTGCACCATAATGAAATAAAGTGCAGAAAGTGCATCTGTGAGGTTAAAGTTCATAAAAGTTCGTAATGTCAGTTACATTTGTTCTTCCAGTCTAAGATCTTATAGACAGAGTTCACATCCTTCAGGAGCACGTGGTTCAGCTCTCGATCTTATGTCCTGGTCTTAGGAAGCCACGGGGAAGATGTTAAAGTTGTTAAGATGGTAAAGTCAAAGTCCAAAAATTTGGTCAGCAGAATCATAGTCAGCCTGGTTATTCACACTCACACCGCCGCCCTCTCCTGCACTCTCCTGCGCTCCCACCACCGTCGGCCCAGCCTCCAGCGGCTGCTCCATCCATTCCTTTTCCTCACGTCTCACGGCGCTCTCACCGCCGATATCTTCCTCCTTTACCCTCCATCCTCCGGTACGCACCCCTATCCGGCGCTCCCACCGCCGACCATCTCCGGCAGCCGCCTCGCCATTCGGCGGCTGCCCCCGTTCAAAACTCTTTCTTTCGTCCTTTCTTTGCCGTTCACACCACCAGGCCGACGCTGCTGACCTCGCAGCGCTCTCACTGCCGTATTGACCCCATGGTGAGCTCCACCATAGCATAGCAGCGCTGGGAGCCCCCTGCGCGTGGCCAGTATCCCCGTTTTATTCACCGGGGACGCCGGCCTCCGCTCCGACATCGGCCTCCATTCCGGGAACGCCCCGACGCTCTCACCGTCCTCCGCGTCTCCGGGGCCGCCTCCGCTCCCAGCGCCTCCAAGAATGTCACGAACCTCATCCAGAGAAGCCAGGATGGATCCCTCACAGAAACCCCAGCCCACAAGTGCTGGAAAAAAGGGGCTGGGGGCATAAAAAGCCCACGACCTCCATAGCCCACACGGAGCTCCGGAGCTAGCCCGCCATCTTGCGCATGCACAGCCTTACAATTTAGTAATTTCAAAAGAACTTAAACAATGTACTTAAGCTCAACAGTACTACCAATTATTTGCATCATTTGAAATTAAAAGGAAAATTATTACATCCAAAATATAAATAATACTGCTAGTGAAAAACTATTACACATCTATTTCTATAGTAGATGTTTTCCACATTGCAATTTTAAGGTCACAACTGAAAAGTTGTTCTAATATAAAAACCACAAAATATTGCTAATGTATATCTAGATACCTAGATTACATGTTTTATTATAATGATTGCACACTGTAGCTTTCAGCTTCAAAAAAGCATATACTGTTCCACAACTAATACTGCACACAAGCATAAGGTGTGAATGAATATTCAATTCTATTTTTTAATTAAAGGTTTATTAACATTTTCATTGCATTATTATAGTTGTCATTGTTGAGAATTAAAAATCCCTCCTCGAGTCTGTAAATAATAAGTGTGTGGGTATAATATATACAAAATAATAATAGATATAAGCATCTATTTTTTCAAACAACAGTAATATAAGAATTTATAATATATTATAGTTGATGAAGTATATTTTAAATTATTAGTAAACTGCATATATATAATCAGAAATAAGACTCTTTCCTTCCATTTAAACTGAGGCATATAGTTGAGTAAAAGTATTCATCAGGTAAACAATAACTTTTAAAATAAAATAGGGAGTGATTGAGATAGAATAACAGTATTACAACTGTGCCTAAATTTACATCTGTGAAATACTGAAGAACAGCCATGCAGCTGCAATAGAAAAATATTTAATTTTTTAAAAAAGAATTTCAATTGTGGAGCAACATAAAAAAGTGAGACTGTTCCTTTACCTATTCTGAACATCAATATACAAATGTGCAAAATAGTTTAATTTACAATATTTGTTGTAAATATTAAACATTCAATAAATTGAGGGGGGGGGGGCTTTAAGTTAGCATTGACTCTTGGGTTTCCCGGTTTCTAGCTTGGTGCTCCTTAACTACTATACCAAATTGGCTCTTTCACATTATTGCCCATAAAATTACTTGGTAACTGTCATCTAGAGAGATACGTAAACAGACAAGACACTTTATTTTTTTTAGTAACTAGCTGTACCCGGCCATGCGTTGCTGTGGCCCAGTCTGGTTAAATGGCCAACCAACCTGTGTACACACAACCATCGTATAACCCCCAACCTATCTACCTACTGTATTTCTTACTCTCTCCCTCTACCTACCTACCTACCTACCTACCTACCTACCTACCTACCTACTGTATTTCTCCTCTTTCTCTATCCCTCTACCTACCTACCTACCTACCTACCTACCTAGAGAGAGAGGAGAGGCCGCTGACTCGGCAGCGGCCTTGGGGGGGGGAGTTGGCGATGGGGGTGGCAGTGGAGAAGAGGCCGCTGACACGGCAGCGGCCTTGGGGGGGTGGGGAGTTGACGAGGGGGCGGCAATGGAGGAGAGGCCGCTGATCTCCTAATCAACTTTGTTGCTCTTCTCTATATTCTTTCTAAAGTCTCAATAACTTACTTGTATCCTGGTGACCAAAACTGGACATATCCAAGTGTGGTTTTTATCAAAGCAATATAAAGCAGCTATCACTTGATTTTGATACTAGCCCTCTGTTGATGCAGCTTAGGACTGCCTGGCTTTCTTGGCAGCTGCAGAAGATTGCTGGCTCACAAGTGGTTGTCCACTAGGACTCCTTGATCCCTCATAGTTACTGCTATTGAGTCAGAAACTATGTAGTCTATACCTGTGCATTTGGTTTTTCTTGCCTAAGTGTAGAACCTTTTTTCACCACTGGATTGCATGTTGTTGAATATATCCCAGTGGTCAAGTCTGTCAAGATCCTTCTGGAGTGTTGCTGTTCCCATGGTGTCATCTGCACAACTAGTGTCACAGTTTGGTGTCATTTGCAAATTTGATGAGTTAAGCCCCTTTAACCCCTCATCTAAATTGTTTATGAAGATATTGAAGATTACTGGGCCTAATACAGAACTTTGATGTACTCCATTGCATGCTTTTCTTTTCTAGTCTAGCTAGTCCCAGTGCTCCAGGATCTTTGAAAGATATGGTTCAGTAGTTCTAAGATCACATCTGCCAGCTCCTACAGAACTCTGAGATGTAATTTATCTGAACCTCGTGATCTGAATTCATCTGGAGTAGTTCCTGTTGCCTTACCATTTTCTTGCCTGTTTTTACTTGATTAATATGTCTTTTCCAACACTGCTTTGATAGGTTAGACTGTTTTCCCTTTTGTGTAAAAAATGACTTAAGAAATTCCATTTTCTCCTTCTGCCTATCATCATCCATTAGTAGAGCAGTCATTTTCTTTACCTTTTTCTTGTTTCACACAAGTTGAATATACTTTTTTAAAACATTATTTTTGACATTTGTTGCAAGTTTTTGGTCAAAAAAAGTTTTATTGGTTTTTACAAAAAAAAATTTCAATAGGAAAAGGGTATAAGGTGTTAATAAGACATTTTGAGGACATCTCTGTCAGGGGTGTCGGCCCCCTCCGAGGCTTCATACAAAAAACAATAACAATAATACAATAATTTTTTCCATTTCTCTACAAAGTGGAGTGAAATACATACATATATCATTTCCAAACTTCATGCAATCAATCATGTATTTCTATAAACATCCAGATAAGAGTTACTATATAATAGAAAGTCATTTGTGAGATCTGAGTCTTTTAGCTATTGTATCCTCTTCTCCCCGGCTGCCAGTGGGCGGAGTCGTGGCCCCTCCCGCTCCCCCATTTTCATCCTCCAGGATTGAGGAATGTTTTTTAAGAAAGGCTTCCGCCTCTGCAATTGTTTTAATTCTTACTCTCCCCCCCTCCCAGAACACTAACATTCCTTTGGGCATCGACCACCTGAACCACACCCCTTTTTATATAATCTTTTGGATAAGAAGGAGTACTTCCTTCTTATCTCTCGAATCTTTTTTGGGATTCATCATCATCCATTAGTAGAGCAGTCATTTTCTTTACCTTTTTCTTGTTTCACACAAGTTGAATATACTTTTTTAAAACATTATTTTTGACATTTGTTGCAAGTTTTTGTTCACTCTCAGCTTCAGCTTTCCTGATCCTGTATAAAATCTTTGTGCATAGCACTATTTTGTGCAGCAGTTTCTTATTTCTTTTGAGAAAAGAGATTTTTATTTTAGCAACATCTTGAGGGCTACTCTGCTGTGAACCACAGCTTACATACTAGAGGTTTTAAGTTCACACAGGACATGAAGCCCATCCAAAGAAACCACACTGTATTCTATAGTTAGTTAAATATAAATAAATAAAATCATAAATGCAACTATTTCTAGCTAATGGTCTGCTACTCGGTTTGTCTATGTAATCAATAACATAAATGAGTATAAATATTCCACAGGATACAGGATCATGTCCCTATGTGAAAGCTTTATTCAGTTTTGATCTCCTAATACCAATTAACATAACCTTTCTTAACTTAGAACAGAAACAGATACTACTTTAGGATAGGTTACACTGCACCTGCTAAGCTGGAGATGTCCATATGTATACTCAGAAATTTAAAACTATTGTGCAAAATCATTCATTATGGCAGGCCTTACTGTTTCACTTACCATTCTTCCTCTCACTAAGAGGAGGAAGATTGGGGTTCCGGCCAGGATGGAGGCCTACAGTCAGCTCGGGCTGCAAGGAAAGTTCCTGCAGTTCATTGGCAACAGCTTCACTCTGTGGGCTTGGTGCAGCCGAAAGAGACACCGCGAGTGCTTCATCTTCATTCTCGCCAACCCCTCCTCCGTCCAGCCCATTTCCAGCAATGACGGAAGGGGGCAGGCACAGGACACCAGAGAAATCCACTTTGGCTTTTGTGATGACAGCCTGAAGAGAGAATAAACAGTTAGAAACTACAAGTTAGAAACAAGCACATATACATACATACATACATACATACATACATACATACATACATACATACATACATACATATGAATTATTTGACTTCCTTAGATTTAATTTGCTCGCGATCTTCAGGTCTTATTTCACTTAAGTTCAATATAAAATTAGCTGTTCAAATAGTGGATTTTTTAATGCACAAATTAGTTATCTACTGCAGGTCAAAGCAGTTAAGCATTATTTTCCTTCTTCTAAATCTCCTTTCAGTGAAGGAGTTACATTCATAAATCAAATCTAGTTACTATCTCAACTGACTGCAATTACATGCTTATTTAAAAATGTAAGAACCACACTATGAATGCTACTATTAAGAAAAGATGTAAATATTGAATTTGACTGAGAAAAGTTATATGAGATTTTTTAAACTGGATAACTTTGGTCTGGCCCAATTCTAAAACAGAAGAGTTGCAAAGTCTTTTCAATAGTACGAAGCCTGAGACCCTATTTGACAACATTTGTTTCTTTCTACAAGTATTACAGGCTCCAGCAGAGCAGAAACACAATGAGGATGTAGGCAGATCAAAGCAGTAAAGCCCTCTAAACCTGCCAAAGGAGACTAGTACCAGCTGATGGATTTCATCAGGCTGAGTGGGCCTTTATTTCTTGAGTTATTTCCAAGTGCCAAGTACAGTCCACAGTTGTGCTTCTTCATTTGGAACTCTAGATAAGGTACATTTTTGTACCATCCATAAACTATCTTTGTACTGATTATCAAATATTTTACATAGAACATTTTTATTTCCATTTTGCAGATGAGAAAACTTTCTCCCTATTTTCTCCCATTTGAAAAACACCAACCCTAATAGTGACTATTAAACTCAAAGGCACTAAGATTTAGATTAATATTCTAGTATTAAGCCTAAACAGCAACTAATACTGTGCATCTTCTATATTTTTCCCAGGATAACTGTGAAAGAAAAAGGACAGTAAGTTGTTAAATAGGATTAGTAAAAAGTTATAAAGCTTTTCTTTAAAGAATGTTTAAGTGAGCCTTTTTATTAAAAAGGAGCGTTCTTCCTGAAGCATTCACCTTCCTGCAGATAGATATGAGGGTGTGCACGTATACACACACACGCACACACACACACCAAGAGTCAGACCAAGAAACAGCACTGTAAAAAACAAAGGTAAGAAAGATCCTCAGATTTTCTCTTCACCTCATAAATACATCATTCCCACATTTCTTTTTTCAGCAGAAAACAATCCAATGTAGGAAACACATTTCAAAAATGAAAATTACCTTAATATGTATCAATTATTAGACAAAAACGTGTATCGGATGCATACTTTTTCAACCACTTCAATAGGTACTCTTTACAGTGTCATTGGTAGAAAATGGTTAGATGACATTTTTTGGATACGTTAACCCAACAATCACTTCTTGGTTGACAAAAGGTATGTGAATCTTCAGATTTAGAAATTAGTGGCAACTTCTTTAGCAATAGTGACATCAACCTTTGGCTATCATTAATCCTACACATCAATTCCAAAGTATTTTGCCTATTAATCTTACAGAATTGCTTGAACTCATTATTTCAGGCTCCCTTTCATAAGCCACTTGCTTGAAGTGACTCATGCCGCAATTAAAATCAGGGCTTACATTTCTTCTGTTTTATCAATTCTGTTGTATATGTATTACTTGTGTGCTTAGGACTGCAGTCATGCTCAATGACTCACATAAATTTAAGCTTCAACGTCTATGAACGGTATTCTTGTTCAGTGTTTTCTTAATAGTGGAATCGTGAATCCTGATCTCAGAACACTGCATGCAGGAGTGGGTGAAAAATTCTTTGCCACTATTACAGTGGCTTTGTGAATGAGAAAAGTAATAATGGGGTTGCATTTTCCTCATTTGTACAATACCTAACTGATGGTGAATTCAGGCCAAAGGTTTTGATAATGGCCTCGGCAGCCTTTTCCAGCCTCATATAGCCATTGCCAGCTTTAAAGAATATCCAGTAACTGCAAGTGATCTAGCTTGCACGCAATACTACTTCTTCACATGTTGCACTGGCTCCCAGTAAGACCCAACAGCATGAACATTCTCAAGGTCTTCTATTAAACGATGTCATCTAGCAGGACTTAAGAAGCATGCCTTCTCTTAGGCAATACCTGCCTTATTGAGTAGAAACCCCTGAAATCTGAATGGCTCTGGTTAGCCTTCCAGAAAGCCTCACCCTTTTCCCACAGGATGAGCCAGGCTCATTTGGAATTATGATCATGTGATAACTTTCAGAGATTCTGGTTAGACTATAATTCTGCTTTTATTTTTTTATATTAACAGATTAACAGAGTTGGAAGGGACCTTGTAAGTCATCCAGTCCAATCCCCCCGAGCAGGAGACCATACGCCATTTCTGACAGATGGCTGTCCAGTCTCTTCTTGAAAGCTTCCAGTGATGAAGTTTCCACAACTTTTGAAGGCAAGCTGCATATATCTTATCTTTTGTTTTGTGTTTTTTATCTTATATTTTTGTGAGCCTCTTAAAGAGTTTTTAATTGGGATTGATGTCAGTATAAAAATCAACACCTCTGTCTCTGAGTTCTACAAAGGTATCTTTTGATCAGGACATGATTCACTTTTACAAATTTGTGACATGAACAGTGAACTCCAATGATGACAATCAAAATATATGCTCTTTTTTATGTTGATAAACCACCACATCTAATTGTGATCTCCCTTATTAGAATATTTGACCCAACTTACTCTTAAGAGGGCTGATTAATCTAGTTCTTTACATACCTTTCCTAACTAAGATGGTGAATAGGATGTCTTCAATAAAGTCATGTCACAGTAAAGGTTTCCCATATACTGAATCTATAAAGAAGAACATCTGTAGCTTAGGGTTGAAATGAGGAGTCCTTGATGCTCTCTGAGCTTGGTTGTTTTCTTGCAGATATTTCATTACACAAACTGGGTAACATTATCAGTGCTAGGAAGGAGTGTGGTTTGCTCTCAGTTTATATATTTATAAAATGGCTCAGCAGTTAAAGATACTGAGCTTGTCAGCTCAAAAGCTGAAAGCCCAGGCTCAAGACCCGAGGGCCATGCAACAGGGTGAGCTCCTGTTACTTGGCCCAGCTCCAGCCCATTTAGCAGTTTGAAAACATGCAAATTTGGGTAGATAAATAGGTACCATTTCGGTGAAAAGGTAACAGTGTTCTGTGTGCCTCAGCATATAGGCATGCTGGTCACGACTACAGAAGTGTCTTCAGACAATGCTGGCTCCCTTGGCTAAGAAACAGAGATGAGCGCCCACCAGAGTTGGAAAGGACTGGACAGGGGAAACCTTTACCTTTATAGTAATTCTACATCTCCTCACCTTTTAATTGAACTGTTTTTGTTATTTTGCAATTATTTGTTGGGGGAAATATGCTGACTCTGTAAACCGCTTAGAGAGGGCTGTAAAGCACTGTGAAGCAATATGTACGCCTAAGTTCTATTGCTATTGCTATTGCAAGGCACCTTGAGCGTTTATACAGATGCAAAACAGAATACAGATTAATTAATATAATTATTATGTATATATTTCCATTGATAGCTGGATTAAGGAAGAGAATTTTAAATCAAAGGGAATTTCCGATAGTTACACTATTTGTCATGCCTCTCTGATGAAAGCTGCTAACCTGCCGGTAAATTCAAAATGGAAATTTTAATTTTCCAATCAGGAACAATGCTAGAATGCAGATTGCCCATCAATATTATAGATGTACATAAGATCATTTAAAACTCCAACAGACAAAATCATTTATAAAATGTCCAGTGTTAGGCATTAATTAAAGGAGATGTGTAATTCTTTTTCTACCAGATTGTTAACTTTTTGCTTAAATGAAATCAAGGAGAAAATGCTTATTTCTTTATTTTCCATTTCCATTCATGCTTGTGTAAATGTGTACATACTTAATTTTCATTCAACTCACTTTCCAAATGGACAAACATAGTTTATGAGGGACAATAAATTCTGGTTACTTTTAAGTCATTCTGATTACTTTTAAGCCAGACACAAAATAGCCTAATAAAACTATTTTAAACTGTTGCATTTCAGGATTAGTAATCTAGCAACAAGAGTAGAGAAGAATTATCCTCCCTGTATTTCAGACTTCATATTATTCCTAAAAGGTCCACAGAGGAACAGATACTTTAGAAATTTCCAATTACGTGATATTGTTTACAGGTATTCCTCGACTTTCAAGCATTCATTTAGTGTCCATTTGAAGTTACAATGGCACTGAAAAAAAGGACGTTTTCACATGAACGTTGTGGCATCTCTATGGTGATGTGATCAAAATGCCATTGACAACTAGCATGTATTTATGACAGTTGCACTGTCCCAGGGTCATGTAATCACCATTAGTAACCTTCTCAGCTGGCTTCAAACAAATAAAGTCAATGGAGAAAGCTAGATTTGTTTAATAACTGCATGATTTGCTTAACGCTGCCAAGTTTCACTTAAGAACTGTGGCAAAAAAGGTGGTAAAATGGGGCATAACTCATATAACAACTGCCTTGCTTAGCAATGGAAATTTTGGGCTCAATTGTGGTAGTAAATCTGTACTTCTTTCCTAAATTTTAAAAAATTCATAGGAAATCAATCTGAAGAATTCTCTGAGATTATAAATCAGGAGTTCTCATACTGTAGGTTACAACACCTCCTTCCCCTCCTCCCAAGCAACTTATCAGGTTGTGCAGGCAAGGCAGGTACACTTTCAAACTTGCTTTAGGCTTTGGTTCCTACTTTGTTTGTATACGCTAACATTTTAAAGTTTTAATAGTGTTTGTACTATTCCCTGCACAACCTGATATCAAACAACTACTCTGAAGGTTTAATGACAGTACTATTCCGTAATACCTATTAGCTTAATTTGAATCACACTGTGGTTTCATGGATCACTCATGTTTACTTACTAAATAGTACAAATTCTGCAATTCAAACCACAACTATAAGGGGGGGGGGGTGGAGGCTTTGCTAATATCTTTTAAGGTTTTGTAAACGAAATCATACATTATTACAAGATTTTTAAGCGAGAATATCCCTTTGTGCTGTTATGAAAGTCTGGAAGTGGTCTGCTAAGAAATCATTATTTTTGTTCAAATGCTGACTGTACGCTGAAAGTAAGTGGGACAAAGTATTGGATTTAATTGAGATTTAATTGTAATTAAACACAATTTAGCAGCCATTGCTTGCTATAAAGTCCCATTACTGGACCAGTTGCGCCCCTTTCTGGACCGGGTGGCTCTTCGCACAGTCACTCAAGCACTCATGACATCCCGGCTGGACTACTGCAACTCTCTGTACACGGGGCTCCCCTTGAGGTGCACTCGAAGACTACAGTTAGTCCAGAATGCGGCCGCGCGGGTGATTATGGGTGCCTCAAGGCAATCCCACATAACACCTCTCCTGCGCAAGCTGCACTGGCTACCTGTGGCCTTTCGGTTGCGCTTCAAGGTGCTGACGACCATCTTTAAATCGCTCCATGGCTCGGGGCCTAGCTATATACGAGACCGCCTCCTGCCCCATACATCCCTTCGTCCGCTCCGCTCCCACAGAGAGGGTCTTCTCCGGGTACCGTCGGCCGGGCAATGCCGGTTGGCGACACCCAGGGGAAGGGCCTTCTCTGTGGCGGGCCCAGCCCTCTGGAACGACCTACCCCCCGACCTATGTACCACCTCGGACCTCCGCCTCTTCCACCAGCGTCTCAAGACGTATTTATTCCAACAAGCCGGCCTAGCATAATCCCCCGTTTCTGACTTTTATCTGAACAAATTTTAATTCTCATGGTTTTAAAGGGTTTTTAGCACAGGATTTAATTTAATAGTTTTTTTAAAATGTATTTTGTATGGTTTTATATTGCCTGTGCGCCGCCCTGGGTCCTTACAAGGAGAAGGGCGGGGTATACATTTAATAAAATAAAATAAAAATAAATAAATAAATGCTGACTGTACGCTGAAAGTAAGTGGGACAAAGTATTGGATTTAATTGAGATTTAATTGTAATTAAACACAATTTAGCAGCCATTGCTTGCTATAAAGTCCCATTAAAAGCTCAATGTCACCTATTAGAAGCCCTTCAGATCCTATTGGAAAATAGTCCCCAAAATACCAAAAGTAACACAGGTTTTAGTAACACAAAAAACAGACAGAGCCTAATGTGCAGCTGTAATTCCTTACAGGGCTAATATATACTTGAAACTACAGGAGCAAGTCTACATAGCACACAGGACATATGACAGCCAAAATAATCAGGTTGACAAGACCCACAGCATGCTTCCTCTGCCGGCATGAGTGGTACGAGCCAATCCCAGTGGAGTGAGACAGTCTCTCAGATAGCCTAGGCCCATGCCATGAAGGGCTTTAAAGGTGATCCCCAACACCTGAATTGTACTCAGAACAAACTGGTAACCAATGCAGCTCACAGAGCAGTGGTGTTACAGGGGCCATTCTTGGGGGCCCAAAATCTACCCATGCTGCCATACTTTGCACCAGCTGTACTTTCCAAATGCACTTCAAGGGTAGCCCCATGTAGTCCATTACAATAGTCCAAACGTAAGATGATTAGGGACTGAACGACTGAGCACAGGGAATCTTGATCCAGGAAAGGCCGCAACTGGCACACACCAAATTGTGCAAAGGCCCTCTTAGCCCCACTTGCCATCTGTTCCTCGAACAGAAATCATGAGCCTAGGAGAACCCCCAAGTTGCGGACTGGGTCTTTCTGGAGCAGTGGCACCCCATCAAGAGTCAAATTGACAAAGTCCTGGATCCTGAAACTGTGTGTACTCAAAGTCATACAGTCTAACCAGGATGCCATCGATGCCTGTTGTCCCCCATCCAGATTCCCACAGGCTCCAAGGCACCACCAAATGGCAGCTACAGCATCACTTGGATCAAGAAAAGAAATATATTATGGCTAATATTATCTTGATAGGCATGTGATTTTTACTCAAAAGTACTTCAACAGTAAAGGGAAAATGCTGATACTATTTTACTTACATTAGGCATAGGCTGCAAAATACAATGTCAGAATGGAGGTAAATGTAAAAAGATTTCCCAGGGGTGGAGCTGATTACAGTGCAACTCCTATGAACTGCCAACTCTAAAGTGTGAGAAATGAATTTATTATATGTATATGCCACCCAACTCCCAGAAACTCTGGGCGGTTCTCATTTAGTAATACTGATTTTTGTATCTCAGATAATACTGATTGTAATTTCATGCCACAAAATTTTACAACCATCAATCAAATTGCACAGACATTTGGTAAAATGGCAACTAGTTGTAGCAGTAAGAAAAATAATGAAATTAGAGGCTTCTAAAAAAGAATAATAGCAACAAACTATTTCAATTACTCTCCCACGCTCTAGAACAGCGTTTCTCAACCGTGGCAACTTGAAGATGTCCAGACTTCAACTCCCAGAATTCCCCAGCTAGCATTTGCTGGCTGGGGAATTCTGAGAGTTGAAGTCGACATCTTCAAGTTGCCAAGGTTGAGAAACACTGCTCTAGAAAACCATTGATACTGGTATAATAAAAATACCAACTTTCTAGATCTTCTAAAATACAGTACTGGAAGAGTCAGGAAACCAATACTACACTGAATGTTAAAATGTTGCAATATCCAGAATCTCACTAAAAATATAAAAATATTTGAACCGACTGGGAATAGTGGTTATAATGTTACACCTTTTAATGTGTAATGGAAGCACTGCTGAGAAAGTCTAATACAGTGTTTTTCAACCTTTTTTGTGCAAAGGCACACTTTTTTCATGAAAAAAATCACGAGGCACACCACCACCATTTGAAAATGTTAAAAAAAATTAACTCTGTGCCTATATTGACTATATATAAAGTAATTCTCTTGAATAGGAATCAAATAAACACAAAGAAATTATTTTATAATTACTTTATTATGAAATAATAAAGTATTTTATAATTGTTCATATTACTGTTTACTTACTCAGTGCGAAACCTGGGCCTGTTTGGCTGAACACAAAGCTGATATTCTGGCAGGAATTTTTCCCACGGCACACCAGACAATATCTCACGGCACACTAGTGTGCCACGGCACAGTGGTTGAAAAACGCTGGTCTAATATCCTCTATGAAGATTCTTAGTTATCTATATAGAGTTGTGTAGAAGTTGAGATTTGGTTACTGTACATTTTTTCTTTTTGGTTTGAAACATTTCACTACTTATCTAAGTAGCTTCTTCAGGCTTGTCATGTCTCAACTTCCGGTCCAATTTGATTTGACTTCAGAAAAGGTAATAACAAAATCTCAGCTAGACTGTATATTTAAAATGAGGAAATGCTTATGAAGTCCAAGAGTAGTTAACGAGCAGTGTAAAAACTATTTAAAAAGGCTGGAATTCTATGCAAGTGAGGTGAAAATACAAAATGCCATAAACTTTGGCAAAACTGCAATCTTTTATCAATAAAAGATGCAAAAAAACCACCTTTGTCTCAGTGCTCTTTGCTGTGTGCTCTTCAAACAACAAATGTATCTGAAATAAGCACCCAACTGATAGGCCACGGAAGAGCAAAGGTACTTAGAAAATGTACTTAGAATTAGAAAATGCAGAATGAGGAGTGAAAGATACTGAACACTTCCATTTTTATCATTGAAACATAAGACAAATATCCAAATATCTGACTTTTCCAAGAGCAAAATTAGAAGAACTGAGAGAAAAGTAACAAGAAGTTATGCTATATGTCAAATTGAGAAATTCAAAATAAATCAATAACCTACTGTATTTTTCAGAGTATAAAACGCACCCAGGTTTTGAAGAGGTAATTTTTTTTAAAAAGTAGGTAGGTAGGTAAGGGATAGAGGGAGAGAAATACAGTAGGTAGGGAGGGAGAGAGAGAGAGTAGGTAGGTAGGTAGATGTTTTCAGGTGTATTTATTCATGTGCTGGAGAAGGAAATCACTGACAACCTGTAGCACCTAAAACTTTGTTTCTCCTGGCACAGCCCTTTTGGTGAAGGGGCGGGGCTTCGGGAGGCAAAAATGTTGTATTTGATGTATAAGATGCACCCAGATTTTCAGCCTCTTTTTAGAGGAAAAAAGGTGCATCTTATACTCCGAAAAATATGGTAATTTAGATAGTACATATTCAAAAACTGTATTGATGTTCTCATGTCAGCTGTGAGTTTTGGATTTTGTAATATGGGTTTTTTATATGTTTTTATTGTTTGAAGTTGTATTAGTTTTGGTGTTTTTATAACTGACAAGAGTCACATATTGAGAAGGATAGCTATATAAATGGGAGAGACTAAATTGTGAGTTTTAACTGTGGACTTTTAATGTTGTGAATTGTCTGGAGTCACTATGTGTGAGTTGGGCGGTTATATAAATTTGTTTAATAAATACATTCAATTAATAAACCAACAAACTACTTAAATACGAAATTGCTTACCTTTTTACAAAAAGTTAAGCTTCCCTTTAACACTGACATCTGTTCCCCACCATTGAAAAATAACCAACATGACTCCAAACAATACCAAACTATTCAGAATGATAAAATTAAAAATGGATTGTGAAGTGTCCAAATGGGGTGAATGGACTTCAAATGCAGATGCATTTCAATATAAATGTGCACAACGTAATGCATGCGGGCACAAAAGAATCCAATTTTTTTCATGGAATTATAGTGGACTCTTCAATAATATGCCAACCCATGCGTTCTATTGCTGTAAAATAAGCAATATTCATTGTTAGAATCATTAGGAAGGAAACTGAGGCTAGAATTACCACCCAAAGAATGCTATGTAAGTCTGTGGTAAAACCACAATTGGAACTTTGTTACACTAGTCCAGTGGTGGGCAAACTTATTAGTCAAGAGAGCCAAATATCAACAGTACCACGACTGAAATTTCTTTTGAGAGCCAAAAGGTGTGGCCTGTTCTATGGGAGTGGCTCAGCGGTCATGTGACCGGGTGGGCGTGGCCAAATTGGAAAATGTGGTGAAACTCATTTAATGACGGTCCTGCTTAGCAACCAAAATTTTGGGCTCAATTGTGGTCATAAGTTCTTTCTTTCTCTCTCTCCCACTTTCTTTTTCTTTCTATTTTTCTTTCTCTTTCTCTCTTTCTTTCTCTCTCTCTCTCTGTCTCTCTCCTCCCTCCACCCATCTGTCACTCTGCGTGTGTGTGTGTGTCTGTCTGTCTGTCTCTCTCTGATTCCCTCTCTCCCTCACTCCCCTTCTGTCTCTGTCTGTCTCTGTGTGTATGGCAGTCTCTCCCTCCCTCTCTTCCCCCCCCTCCCTGGGAAGCAGCGGAAAGCCCGGCATGTCAGCGAGTGAGCGGGTGGGCGTGCAAGCGTGCGGGGGGAGGACCCAAGGCTGCGGCTATCTAAACGCCGTGGAGGCTGTCTGGGTGCCGCACGCCGACCTCCCTCCCAGACCGTGCGGCGGGCAGCCCTGGAAAATGCCCCTCGATGGCTTCTGCAGGCGGCTGTTGCTGCTGCAGGCGGCTGTTGCTGCTGCTGCTGCTCCCGAGCCCTGCGACACGCAGTTCTCGCCGTCCGAGCAGCCCGGCTGTCCTGCCCGATGCGCCTGCCAGGCGACCTCGGACGGCAAGAACTGCATGTCGCAGGGCTCGGGAGCAGCAGCAGCAGCAGCAGCAACAGCCGCCTGCAGAAGCCATCGAGGGGCATTTTCCAGGGCTGCCCGCCGCACGGACTGGGAGGGAGGTCGGCATGCGGCACCTGGATGGCCTCCACGGCGTTTAGATAGCTGCAGCCTTGGGTCCTCCCCCCGCACGGCCGCACGGCCGCTCGCTGCAGGAGAAGGGAGGTGGGTGTGTGGCTCCCAGAGTCTGCCCGTGGCTAGTTGAAGGAAGAGCCGCACTCGAGGGGCCAAAGAGCCACTCCTGGCTCGCGAGCCACGGTTTGCCGACCACTGCACTAGTCATTGCACTTCAAGATGAATATTATAAAACTTGCAATGGTTCCAAAAACAGTAAGTAGGATAGGCCTATGGCCTGGTCCAGCAAGACTCTTCCAGTGTTCTTAAAGACAATGTAAACTAAAGACAGCCAAGACAAATACTTCAAGAATCATACCTTTATGCTGATTTACATCTGAGAAATTCTACTAAAAGTCTCCAACATAATTTTTATTCCCCTATCCATGCAAAGGTACTGTTTTTCATTATATAGATTCCATTATCAAATATTAAAATGTGCATAAATGCCTCATCACTTGGCTAAGAGTTGATAACAGAATAGAGATATTCTGTTTCCCATCTATACAGGATGCGATGATGAGAGGGTAAGAGGGGAAAGGAATTTTTTCTTCTCAGAACATAACATCATCTTCAAAAGATGTAGAAGTCTTGTCTTACTAATAAATTTCTCAATTCAGAGGAAATGTTTATATATCGCTGTTTACATGTTCAGGCCAAACTGTTGCTATTTCAACAATTACAATGGGTTATCTTGCCTTCCACTACTTGTGAGTCAGAGCTTCAGAGTAGCTGAGCAACATGGAAAGTCTCCAGCTGGCACTCAAGAAGTCTCTGATCTCAACACAGGAGCTTGGATTTTATTCATCTTCTCCTCACTCATAAAACAAAGAAAAGTGACAAATTGTTCAAGGAAATTCTCTTCAGTTACGGTAACTCCCTAATTAAAAGTTGGGAGTTCCTGTCTCAAAGTTTGTGCACTTTGTCCTTAAAACCAGCATTGTTGTAATCTGTATGCTTTTTGCTTCCTTGATAGCCAAACAGCCAAAACACATAATCCAATACAAACAACAACAAATCAATAGCTGATGGCATTGAAATGTAATACATAATTAGCATCAATCATTTGCTGTAACAAATTTCATCTTCAGAACATCTTTAGAAATTAATATATGCTTATCCTACTAAAATATGTTGTATTTTTAGAAAATATAGGAAATATTTTTAATTTTATCAGATCAATCAAACTACTTATGGATGAGTTATTAGTCAATTCTGTTAACAGTTAAATTTTACAAGGATTAACATCTGAACTACTGAGATTTACTGTAAAACTAATTGATTCATGCAACTTTCTTTAAAAAGTGCATTTCAAATGAGCCACTATCCTCTTTATAGAATGGAACATCCTGCTGAGAATAGCAAATGTGCAAAGGAATGAGTTTCACTTTCACATGTTTTTAAATTAATTTGTAATTTCTGACAGTTTTCAGCTGAAAAAGAATGGCTACATTCAGACATCATACTGCGTCATTGGTTTAATGTGATAGAAATCATGTTGTTTCATGTACTCAGACATTCCTTTCCTTATCACTCAGAGTTCATAATGGCAATAACTGTCATGCTATTAAACAGAAAATAGATAATATTGTCTGACTAGCACTAATAATCTCAAACAAACCAGCTTAAAAATCCAAAAGCAAAATATCCAAAAGATGCTAATATACTTCAAATTAAAGAATATTTTGAGCACAATAGAGAATGTACATACTCTTAAGTAACTATTCCAAAATTTCCCTCATTTGTAGATTTTTAATCTAGATTTACTCAAAAATCTTCTTGCTTCACTAATTTTGAATCAACTTGGCTTCAACTGCAGCTTGCTCTCTACATAAAGGAATCCTGTAAATCTCCATGTTTTTGTAAAATGAGTTACTTTTTCATCAGTGTCATAACTGTGAACAATTATTGTCTGAGGCAGTCACGAAACAAGGACTACCTGTATATATATGCAACAGAACACTATATAAGCTTATTCGGAAGTAAATTCTACTGAGTTCAAACTTATTTCCAAAAATATTGCTGCAATATACAATTTAAAAATATGCATATAGTTTTAAAATATAGTAAAACAAAAAAGAAGAGGAAGAGAATGAACCTATCTAAAGTTGACTTCAGTGGATAAAATATTGGATTGATATAAAGAAAAATAAAGTCTATGCGACAGACAACAGAAAATAAATAATCTAAATAAATTAAGGAATGCATGTTGTGTTTAGTTTCTGAATTCCACAGCCATGAAGAATGCTGTATTCTGAATGCAGTAATACCAAACTGTGTACTTTTCTGTAATTTTGCACAAACTATAGACAACTAGATAATTGCAGAATAGTAGTTACTATTAGTTTTACCAACTTCCTACAACGAATGGTTAGTAACTGCTAACATACATAGTTGCACTTAACATTAATTCACAATTCACTTTTCTGAAAACTTCAAAGATTATGTTATGAACTATATTCATTATTTCTGTAGATCTTACAGAATGTTCCCAATATGCCAAAAATTGAAGATATACATTACATGACTGAGCACATAGACAACTGTTAACATGGATTTTAATATTCTTACTACATAGAGCACTGAAACTATGATGTTTTCCTTTTTTCACCAATATATAGGTAGTAAATACCATATAATATATATTTCAAAATATTAGCTTGTACCCAATTTAACATTAAAATTCAGGAAAGTATACTTTTTATAAGTACTTTCATTCCAACATTTCCTTTATTTATATCACTTTAGGATTCAAAACAGTAATATATGCCAGAGAGTTCATGTATGCTACAGCTATTATTGTGTATAATCAGTTGCTGCTGATGTTCATATGAATGCATAGTCAAGGTTTAAAAAAACAATATTACATCCAAACCAAAGAGGGATGTTGAGAAGATATATATATAATTTTTAAAATAAAATATACCTTTTGGAGAAGTTGCAGAACACAACAAAGAAACATTATGCAGTCAAAATCATTGTTTTACTTTATCCATTATAACTAACAGATCATTCTCATATATTTAGTTCCAAAATATATTATGTAGTTATCAATTTTTGCATATAAATCAATGTCTTAATCAGAAATATGCAAATTATGTTTTCAGTACCTTTCATATTTAGGTGATCACACTATCTATCATATGTACAAAATGAACAAGTATGGCTGAAGAACACTGTTTAGATGAGGTAAACTAAATTATTGAGATGGAACAGAGAATGGCAATCTAGATCTTGTTTCCTCAACTCTCTAATATCAAAATATTTTAACATTTTATTTAGTACATAATCCAAAGCAATAATTATTAATGTATCATTTTATAGTGCTGTCCTCATTAAAGCAAATCAGTGGCACATTAGGATACTTTTCATGGAAACAAAGAACTACAGTCAATATGCAGTTAGGTTGTTTGATAAATGGAATCTTAGTAACATACTTTTAAATAAAAGAAATGTTCTGAGGAGCCATTCCATCAGCAGAAGAAGGTAGAAATATGCACTTTTAAGAAAACCATGTGTGGTATTGCAAAGAGAAGAAATCATATCAGAAAAGCTAATAAATCTAGTGGCTTAACAGTCCACTTCAGAATGTGTACATAGTATGAATAATATGAAAGGACAAAGTACAATAAATGCATTCCTATGAAAGCAGCATATGACCAATTTTTACAGCTACACTTTTTTAAAAGAGTGGGGCTGAAGTGGATTCAAAATGGGAAACTTAAGAAAACTGTCGTGCCTTCAGTCTAATACAGAAGATAATTTTATTAGGGATTATTCAAAACATATTCTTATGGTTATCAAGGTATGCAGCTACAATGTCAACAGTATTAGGCAAACAATACCCAATAGTCTGCAGCCCTGTAAACCAACCATAGCTCATTGTTGCCTGTTATATTCCAATATTCAGAAAAACAACGTTCTTTCCAATATATTTTTTGAAACTGAAGCCTGCACGTGTTGGTGTTGCAGTCACATACTGTATGCATCACATTACTATACCTGACCTGCAAAATTCCAGAGGATCACTATATGGCAGCAAATAGCCTTTTTTTTTTGTATCTCTTCCCTGCAATCTATCCCTGTTGTGAATTTCAGCATGCAGATACGGTTCTCCCAAACAGATATTTCAATGCCTATATAATTAAACGGTATTGGGGGAGGGGGCAGGAGGGGGCTAAAGGGGACAACCAAGGAAATCTTCATTGCAACCAAAGTTTGTTAAGAATTCTTTTTCCCAATCGACCAGCCTAACATGTACTAACCGAAACCTTTCCTCTCCGAGGAAGGAAGGAAGGAAACGGCTAAGCAAGGCGGCCAAGCCAAACGCAAAAGCATGGAGCGACACGATCGCAGGAGGCGTCGCAGCACAGAGCAGAAGACCTGGCAGCTCACCTAGAGAAGGGGAAGAGGAGGAGGAGCAGGGGGTTTCACCGAGGGAGATCCATGGGGGAGAGAAAAGAGGAATCTACACCCTCTGGTTAGGAGCTCCTGCGGGAGACGGAGGAGGGCGAAGGGGCATCCCGGAGTCAGGCCGATGGAAAGAACTGGCGAAGGAGAAGGCCGCCGCCGCCGCCGCCGCCGAGGGAGGGAGCGCACGTCTGACTCACTGGAGGGGGAAAAAATTAAGAGTGTCCGCCGGCAGCGGCTGTTCCTTCGGGAGGTTCCCAGGATGAAGGGCGGCGGCTCAGCACGGTCCTCACATCGCGAGAAACAGAAGGAGCGCGGCGACCCCGGCCAAACCTCCGAGCAGCCCCGGCTTGTGTTTTTCCAGAGGGGCGGTTCCCTGCCCCATACATGGGAGAGTCCAAGGGTGGGAGGGGGTCGGTCCTCTTCGTGCAAAGCCCGCAGCCTCTCTCCGCTCACCTGATCATGAATGCATCCTAGCGGTCGTCCTGGCCTTCCAAAGTCGACACCTCCCCACCGACGGAAAAGTTGTCCGTAAGACGCGATGAGAGCCGCTCACGCCTGCACCGCCGTTGCCGCCGGCTCCCAGCCTCTCTCTCTCTCTCTCTCTCTCTCTCTCTCACTCACACCGCCGCGGAAGCTCCCGCCCACTAATTTGCCGGACTCCAGAAATTGACAGGCCACGTAGCCAATGAAAAGGCGGAACAGCGATGAGTGACACCGGTTCCCGTCAACGGTGGTGGAGTAACTAGAAATGTTAACGGCCCCTGGGCGGCGAGTGGGGGAAAGGGATGGGCGGGAAGGCAAAAAAAGTGACTGAACGAGAAAGCAGCCAATTAGAAGATAGGAATTATGTCATCGCCTCTAGGTGAAGTTAGAGTACTCAAACGCTGTCATGGCCCTGGGAGGACGGCGATGGAGGAATTCTTAAAGGGGTAGCGCACCAACATGTGTGGTAGAGGCATGTAACTTCCTTGGAAATGCTTTAGGTTGGTCTGCTTCTGATCCTCCAGGAAGTCTCTTCTTTTTTAAATGGAAACAGTTGATCTCACCTTCACTCATGTTACCAGGATGATTTTGCCAATTTCACTGAAATCCTCTTTATTATCATTTGAACCCCTTAATCGGGTTCAGGATTTACTGCCTGCACTCTTCTTGGTCCGCATGCCTTTCATATGAATTGGACTACAGCACCCATGTTTCTCAATCAGCAATACCAAATGCAATATAACACGTTTCAACACAGATTGTCCTCAATTTACAACAGTTTGTTTAGTGACTGTTCAAAGTTACAACGGCATTGAAAAAAGTGACTTATGGCAATTTTTCACACTTATGACCGTTGTAGCGTCGCCATACTCACGTGATCAGTTGATTCATATTTATGATGGTTGCAGTGTCCAAGGTTCATGTGATCCCCTTTTGCGACCTTCTCACAAGCAAAGTCAATGGGGAAGCCACATTCACTCAACAACCATGTGCCTAATTTAACTACTGCAATGGATGGGGGGTGGGCGCAAATCACTTAATGTCTGTCTTAGCAACGTAAATTTTGGGCTCAATTGTCATAACTCCAGGATTAAGGTGGTTAGGAATGTCCTTGGAAGAGAATTTTAACTAGTAAGGTCAAGATGGTGAATAATGGTCCATACTGACAACCTGGTTTTGTTTCAATAACATCTAAGTAATTTAGGGAATAGGGAAGCCATGCATAAACCCTTTAGTTTTTGCTCATTTCGTTGCCAATCTGTTGGCATCTTTCCAAGACAGCAGTATGGTTGCAGATTGTATTGCAGATACATTACCGATACTGTAATTCTGTTGATGCATTAGATAGATGTATTAGATTGCTTCAGTCTTTTCAGCTGTCTTGCATTGTAGGCCCATATTAACTTCTGGTCTACTCTAAAATTCTTTAGAGTAGACCAGTAAAATACTCTTATGTGATGTTAAAAGTATGGTTTTTTTACCTAGTATCTTTAGTTTTGAAATTCAGTTTTAAACTGTCAGCATCAGCATTATCTGATTAATTCTTCAGTGGGTTGTTCAATAATTTGTTTAAATAATGCTACATAAACACAAAAAGATCACAACAATTGTCAACTACAGTCTATTTAAAGTTTATATAGAGTCCATATATTTATTCACTTGTGCAGTAAGAATCCATGGTATGGAGAAAACATGTCAGCTATTCAAATTTAAATGTCCGTATTTGTCATAACTGTGAAAGTTAAACAGTGTTAAACAACTAAACATCATTAATATATTAAAGGTAAAACATATTGTAAATACTGTGGTTTCTTAGGATTTTGCTTTTTATTATTTTCTGGATTCTACTGTTTCTGATGACATTATTTTAGAGTTTCCAAATGGAGCCTGGTACAAAAAAAAGATTACTTAAATAATTCTGATAAAAAATATGTTTTGAATACCAGAAATGAACATAATTTACATTCCTTTGAAAGAAAAACCAAGTGGCCAAGAGAACTGGTTTTCATTTTAGAACTACAAATTATACCACATTGGATGAGATGGAATCATTTTGTTGTCACACTGGTTAAGTAATTAGGAAAGAGAATTATTTGCTGATGTAGTGCAGATCACCCAGAGACCTGTCAGTAAAGCTCTACAAATGTCTGTTTCTGCTATACAGTAATGCAGAGCATCCTTTATTTTCCTAACAGCCTCTGACCTCTAGTGGCTATACTATATAACTTGTTCTTTATTATTTAGCAAATGGATATAAATACTGCATATACCGGTAGCTAAAAGCCATCATAGTAATGGCTATATGAGCTCTTCTCCAGCAAGCCAGTATGTTGGACTAATTCTTTTTTTTTATTTTTCCATTTAAAGATTGATCTCTTGCAAAGCAAATATCATGCATGTTCTTGCTGAAGCTCAGTGATAGAGCCTTAAACCAGTTTTCAATTAATAAAAAATGACAGAAAAAGAAAAGACAGAGAAATACATGTGTAATTTAAAAAAATACAGAATGTGCTTACAAATGAGTAGAAAGAAATACAACAGAAAATATATATGGTATATAAGGTATCATGTCATTGCAATAAACAGCTACAATTCTATATATTATCTAATATAACTGTTATACACATACACGTCTAATAAAACTTTATAATTATCATGGTTTTTTACCCTACTGTATGTTGCATAAACGAGTCACATATTTCATTATATGTATCCAAAGTTTATGTCTGTATGCAATCTTAGCAAATTTAATCAAATCTTCAATCCATGTAGTAATTGAGGCCATACATTTATCTTTCCAATATTGCAGTATGAGTCTTTTTTTTTTTATATTGAAAAAGTTTTATTGGTTTTACATTTTTTAACAGGATAGGGTAATGGTTACAAAGAAATTTTGAGAGCATTCATGTTAGAGTCGTCGGACCTTCCGAGACCTCAAAATACACAATAAAAAAGTTAACATAGAAAACATTTTCCATACCACTACAAGATGAGAGCAAGTACATTTACCTAAATTCTCCGTTCCATGCTGTCAGACATTTACAAAAAGTCCAGATAGAAATATTATGCAAAATTGTTCAAGAAAAATCAAGGCAAAGTTATTTTTTTGATCTAAGTCTTTTGGCTATTGTATCTTCTTTCTCTCCTCCCTGGCCCCCCGTAGGCGGAGCCGTGGCCCCCTCCGTCCCCCCTAGATCTTCCCCCAGGACAGAGGAATATTTTTTAAGAAAGGCTTCCGCCTCAGCAACTGTTTTAATCCTCACTCTTCCTCCTTCCCAGAACACCAGCATCCCTTCAGGTGTCATCCACTTGAACCAAATCCCGTGATCAAACAAGGTTTTAGACAAGAAGGAAAAATTCCTTCTTGCATCTCTAATTTTTCTAGGGATCTGCTTCAAGATAGTGACCGTTTTTTGTTGGTGAGTTAGAGGTTTCTCTCTCTGCGCTTTCAGGATTTCCTCTCTGGTTGACCTTCTAACAAATTTCACATGTATCTCTCTAGGCACTTCATTTATCCTGGCATATGCAGAATTAATTCTATAGGCTAGGTCAATGTCCCCCCTGATCTCATCCTTAGGTTTATGTAAATAGTCTGCTAAAATTGTACTCATAAGATCAGGCAGGCATTCACCAGATTCCTCAAGAACATTCTGAAACCTCAAAAAATATGTCATTCTTTCCATATCTATCCTAGACACATGCCCATTTATTTCCCCCACCTCATTAGAAACATTTTTAATCTCTCCCTTAGCCCCCTCCAACCCCCCTTCCAGTTCTTCATTCTTCTGTGTGTTCTCCAACACTTGCTTCCGGGTATCCAGTAGTTCCTTCTTGAAGGTAATATTTTCAGCCCTCTGGGCCTTTATTTCTGATATCAAAGTTTGCATAGAGGTTTCAAGGGAAGCCATCCTTTGTTCCAAATTTACAAGTGCTGCTTCTTGTGCCATGGTTAAAAGTTAGAGTCACTGCCACCAAGATGGCGTTTTCCGGGTGGGGCTGGTGGGGCAAATCAGGAGCTCAGTTCAGTTCAGGGCTGTGAAGTTGCAAACAATTCAGAAACCAAAAGAGACACAGTTTCCCAGGTCAACAAATAGTAATAACGAAGGTATTCCAGAGAAGAAATCACAAATCCATCAAAAGAATTTTTTTTTTCAAAAATCCAGAGAGAGTCCTGCTTTCAAAGAGACGCTGGAAATTTTCCTTAGTTGAAATAGTCAGGCAGGGACAAAGAAAAGCCACTTCCACCGCCCATCTCAGAGCCAGAGGGAGAGAGTAGCAAAATAAGAATTTTTTAACCAGCCAGACCTAGAAACAATGTTGCAAAGAATCGCATTCCACTTTCCCTTGTTAAAGACCGTCCGGAGTGAAAGTTTCCACTTTCTCTTTGCAGAGAAGCCATTTTAACGTGCCGCTTAAATCCGAGGTTTTTTTTTTTAGAAATAAACACCCCCCTCCCAGTCCGTTCAGCCTGGCTGGCAGCAAGGAAAAAAAAAGGTGTTCTTTTAAACTCACTCTCCCTCGCAGCTGAAGCCTCGGTGATCCACCCGGTCTCTCCGTTCAGCCCTCTCCATTAAAGCGAATGGCACCGACAGCCGTTGGCGAAGGAAAAAACCCCCGCAGCATGTTCCTCTCCACCTAGGTCGCAGAGAGGAGCGCCCTCCCCACCGCCGTGACGAGGGACGCTCCCTCTGAGCCGACCCTACAGGAAACCTCCGGTAACCGGAGAGTTTCGCCCCCGTGGGGGGGCAGAAAAGGCAACAAAGCGGCGAGCGAGCCCTAGGCTCGCCCGTCGCCGCTGGAGCCGGATACCAGAAGTCACAGTATGAGTCTTTTAAACATAGTAAGAGCTCAGAGAAAACATTTATATTGTTCAGTTCAAGTTTCATATACTGTATTAGGTATGTAATTCAAGAGAATATTATCCTCTGCAACCTTTAGCTTTTGTCACACAGTCACATTTACTATATTTTTCGGAGTATACCTTTTTCCCCTCAAAAAAAGAGGCTGAAAATCTGGGTGCTTCTTATATACTGAATACATCATTTTTGCCTCCCGAAACTCCACCCCCTTCACCAAAGTGGCCATGCATAGCCTTTAGGAGCCTTGCAGAGTGCTCCTAGGGGCTAGGGAGTGCAGAAATGAGCCCCCCTAGCCCCCAGGAGCACTCTATAAGCCTCCTAAAGGCTATGCATGCCCTTTTTTTGCCAAAAACTGGGCCGTTTTTGCCAAAAACCAGGCATTTTTTCCTCATTTTTGGGAGCCCGCCCCCCCCAGGAGTACTTTACAAGCCTCCTAAGAGGTATTTATGCCCTTTTTTTGAAAAAAAAACAAAAAAAAAACAGGCCGGTTTTGGGAGGTTTGCAGAATACAAAAAAAAATTTTTTTTTATTTTCTTCTTCAAAACCTTGCTGGGTCTTATACTTCAGTGCATCTTATACTCCAAAAAATACGGTATATAGTCCATGAATGTCTTCCAACCTAAGACTTCTCATAATCTCCACCCAAATTTATTTAAACATAAAAGCTATATCTGTACAGTTTCATTGACAACAGTACAGATGTTTGCTTTCTTATCCTTTTGGGTTTGATTTAGGAGTTTCTTCTGGATGGATGGCTTTCCTCTTACACCTTCAGAGCCCCACCTTCCTCATCCCACTATGGATTATGCTTATCTTTTCTCCTCTCCAGTTTATTAGTTCCTATCCTGCATCTGCATTTGCATTCCTCTTGGGGTTCACTGAGGCTGCTTGACTTTCTCACCATGTCAATAATAAATTGTGTGATTCAGAAGTTTGTTTGGAAGCAGATTAAGAGTTAATATGACCAAACATTTGGCAAAACAAAAGTAACAAACAGTCCAAACAATGTTTCTGTTTTGAAAAACAGAATAATTTAATCAATTTCAAAACAAGTTTATTCTTTATTAACCAATTATGGATCTGAGTAATAATAAATATTCTTGAATAATTCTTAGTCTTTCACTTATTATAGTTACAATATGGAATGTTTATTATTTGCTGTAGATTGGTTCTTTTTCAAAATTTAATTACAGTTTTAATAATAGGGCATGTGTGCATTTATTTAATATACATATAGTACAATACTATGGTTTATCACAATAAGAATGAATCATAAACTTGCACATGCCATCTTTATTCTCTTCTTTCAGCATGGCTGCAGTAACTAGTTTTGTTTATTAACCATATATAAATATTGCTTAAATTGCTGTTTAAACCAATAGCATAGTTAAATCTTAACTATAATTTATTGAAAATAATAAACCATTTCATGCCTATGTTTTGAAGTTGACTTGGATTAGAACAAAAGGAAAAATGCAATTGAAAAAACTGAAGTTTTCAACTGCCCCATAATTAAATCAGAGAGGTAACATATAAACCCAAGATTCATAGTTACCTACTTGGATATATAATAAATCATCACAATGTTTGAACAGTCTCACATGGTGATTACATTTTTTTAAAAAGTTGGAGCTTCTACTAGTATAAAAAGATAATTCCCAATTCTGCAATTTATGTTAAAAGGGTTCATATGACAGAAGAGTGAGAAGAGTATGTATGGAATAATTTTAATTTCTTAAATGTCAGAAATCTGACATGATTAACATTCTATATGTATGTATATTATCCAATTTTATCATACTAGGGAAGCTTGGCACTATATTTAATTAAGCATTAAAATGGTAATAAAATTGATGCTTAAAACAATTTCAAATCCATTCTTCAAAATTCTTAGGTTGCTGCAGAAGAAGGCATAAAAGAACATAACTCAGTTCTTCCAAGACAATTAAAATATTCTTAACCAATTAAAGCTTATCTTCTAAGGACATTTTGTAATAAAATCTTTACTGGACTCATTATTAAGATTATCATGTAACACCAAATATTTGAAATATCATCTGACAGCAAATGGAGAACTAGTGCTTAAAGGGTATTTTTAAATATATATTAAAAAATCAAGGAATGCCCCAATCTTTACATAAAACTGACTAAAGGTGATGCCTTCTAGATACTGGAATTTAGATACATTCAACAGTTTTGAAAACACAAGCACAGTAAAATAAAATTTTGGCCTTGGGATAAAATTGTTTATGGCACCCAATCATTTGTCAGGTATTCTGATTTTCTCTTTCTAAGTTTTAGATGCTTTATATTCAAATATTTTAGTTCTTTAAGGGATGCTTTAACCCCATGACTGTGAAAGTAATAGCAGTAAGTTTTTCGTAGATAAGAAACATGAGTGCAGCAGTGAGAACTGTCTGGAGCAGCTTTGCTTCTAGTCCTTTATAGAGTCCCACTAATCCAAAGCGCCTATAAAAAAAACATATTAAACATTATACATTAAAAAAACAAAACACAGATAATT
The DNA here is from genome assembly GCA_039707465.1 of Rhabdophis nuchalis. Classification (NCBI taxonomy): domain Eukaryota; kingdom Metazoa; phylum Chordata; class Lepidosauria; order Squamata; family Natricidae; genus Rhabdophis; species Rhabdophis nuchalis. Next base: position 90,709,974 of record CM077648.1, on the reverse strand, counting down.
CTGCCTTCTATAGCAAACATACATCAATTTTGCTCTCTTCTTACTCTTTGAATGCAATTGTTAAGAATCACAAAGGATTTAAGGATATGATGCACTCTTTGACCGGATGCCAATAAGACCAGTGGCCCATTGGCTTTATCTAATTGAGCAGAATGAACTGCAGATTCTGTCTTCCACTGGGCTTCTAGATGTAGCTACGTCTTGGAAAAGACACTGGCATTTCCAATAGATGGGTTTTAATTAATTATCTCAAAATCATTAGGAATTGTGTGGAATACAGAGTGTAATAATAACCCAGATTTATAACCCATCTTTTTAATCAAATTGAGCACTCAGGCTGCTAAAAATAAATATATTACCATAATTACTAAAATACAAAAAAAAGAGATTGCTTCATCCTGTCTTCTGCTGGCTGGTGGCAAGAAATATTACAAATTCTTTTTTTCCTGCATGCTGCCAGATTATAATAAATTGAGCTGATATGAACAGGGAGAACTAAAGATCCAGGAAAACAAATGTGATGTACAAGCGTCAATGAAACTTGGTAGAAACTTGCCCATGATCATCAGATAGTTTCTTCTAAAACTATAGGCCAGGGTGGGTTGCTACTAGCGTTACTGCCAGTTCACTTTGCGCACACACTGCTCACTTTGCTCTCTCTCTCTCTCTCGCCGCATGTTGCTTGTACATGCACAGTTGCCTGTTCATTGTTCTGCGCATGTGCAGATCATTATAAAATGAGTAAAAAACATGCTGGCAGCAGCATGGGTGACTGGGGAACCGGTTCAGGGGCATGGCCAGCCGGCTGTCCCTACCAGTTCAGCTACCCAGTCCCAAAGTCCACTACCAGTTCGCCCGAAGCGATGCAAACCGGTAGCAACCCACCTCTGCTACAGGTCCAGTGAAAAGGACCTGTAGCATTTATATACAGTGTACCATGAGGATGGTACACTGTATATAAATAAAAAATATACTTGCACAGAAATTTATGAACTGGAGCATGGAAATCCTGCAAAAAGTATTTGGTTAAGAATAAACAGTGAGAAAGAAAAATGGGAATTATGGGGATTAATTATAGACCACTTGAATAGGCAAGATACAAATGAGGCCTTTATGTATCAGAAAACCAGTCTTTCAAACAGCATGCAACAGACATAACTGATTTCCCTTATCCTGACATCTGCTGGAAATTTAATTCTGCCAAGAATCAGAAATTCAATCAATTCTTTTACTCTCTTGCTGACAACTTTATTTATGAGAATGTGGAAAACAGTGGGTCTGCTATCCTAGATCTAATCCCCAACAAAAGAGAGTAATTGGTTGAAGAACTGAAGGTGATTGGCCCCTAGGAGAAAAGTGGTTGTTATCTTGATATCTGCGATATGCAGAAGAGGAACTATGTGAGCTGTCAATCAGTGGAACAGGCTTCCATATAATGTAGTGACAACTCCTTCATTAGAGGTCTTCAGTGAGGGGCTAGATGATCATCTCTAGAGATGCTATAGTGCAGGGGTGTCAAACTTAGGGCCCGGGGCCTGGATCCAGCCTGCGGGGTACTTAGATTTGCCCTGCGGGGCCACCCTGGAAACAGCAAAGGAGTAAAAACGTGCTCCCAAGTTCTATTTTCGGCTGCCACAGCCTCCTGCAACCCTCTGTCTGTGAAAATGGCGCTTGCGAGCCCGTTTCGCTGGCAGAGCACTCAAGCTAGCATAGACACCCCCAACATGAGTGATGTTGAGCTGGCCACGCCCACCCCAGCCCCGCGAGGTCAAACACAACCCAGATGCTGCCCTCAATTAAATTGAGTTTGACACTCCTGCTATAGTGAATTGTGCGCTAAGCAATAAATTGAACTAGATGACTTCTTTTATCCCTTCTAATTTTAATATAATATGACAACTTTTATCATAGGATAATTCCTGGACTTTTATTCTATTATTAAAATTGTTGTTGTGTATGTGTACGTATATGTATAATATATCTTTATGTAACTATTTATCCATTTACAAAGAGCCCAATTTACAGTAAACTAGTAAGACATTAAACTGGGTTAAGTAGAAGCCAATTACAAATGCAAAGCTTACTTTATTCTTTGCTGAAGAAGGTAGAGGACATTTTTAAGACTACCTAATCTCCTGTTTTCAGGGTTTAGTCGGTGATGTCCAAACTGAAAAGGAGACAAAATGAATAAATGAACATTTTTCCTGTTAATTTCTGCTTATAAGAAGTGTGCAAAATTATGGAATATTTTGGTTGTTCATAGAAAGTATTGTGATCAAGCTTTTATAATCCAGTACATAATTTAAACATAAGCAAATTAAATTTATTATGGCCTTTGAGCCAGAGAGCACAATAATGAAACATGTAAACCTGTAATTGTTATTAAAACTGTTTTTAAAAAGACATACATGCATTAAATTACATTAAATTTAGTATAATGACTTTAACACAGATAGCAGTAGCAATGACCAAAATTTGTGCAACCTGGAAATATATGTCAGGTTAAATAAGAGCAATGACAGATAGACAATGTGCTGTCTACCAAAGTAGTTCTTTAAAATGGGATAGATATATGGCATTTTTAAACCCTAATGGATAGAGGTTTTCCAAAGAAAGTTCTAAAGACTAGAATTTGCTATAACTTTTTGCTAGTCAGGTTGATAGCAGAGTAGTCTTTTAAGACTATCCATCCTTTGTATTGTATCATCTTGCTTAATCATGGGCAAATAAGCACAAATCTACCCTGTTTCCCCCCAAAATAAGACCTCCCCAGATAATAAGCCCAATCGGGCTTTTGAGCTCATGCGCTAAAATAAGCCCTCTGAAAATATTGCAACGCAGCAGCAGCCATGAGGTGACCACGCTTGCTGCTTTCTGCATCTCAAAAATAATAAGAACTCCCCGAAAGTAAGGCCAGGTGCTTATTTCGGGGGTCAAAAGAAAATAAGACGCTGTCTTATTTTTAAGGAAACACAGTATTTGGCAACAAAGAAACTATCCCCAAAAAGTTACAATTGCTCTTTTGGACTGACTGACTAGAATTAAGGTGTGCAACAAAGAGCAACCCAATTTAATTGCAAGGAATAAGCTTTGATGAGGTAACTTCTTTAACTGCTTGCAGACCAGAGTCAACCAACAGTTTTATTGGCTTATGATTTATTATTACTCAGTCCTAATGGTTGTTGTTTAACTAGGCTGTCTGCTTGGGCTTGGGTTTCAATAAAGGTGGAGGGTCTTTCTGTAAGCTTTTGTGCAAAACTTTAAAGTCCCTTTTGCACAGTTTCTGATTATTTTTAATGAAGACTAATTGCTTGAACATTAAAGGGTCAGTCTGTGAGCAAACATTGTTTTGCCATGAATTCAGCTGAGCCATTCTATGACAGGATCTTCTCCCAGTGTTGAGGGGATCTTATTATTTTTATTAGAAGAAAGTGGAGAACTAGTGGAATGGACTGAAGAATGATGGGGAAGGGGTAGTGTAGAATTGGACCAGTCCATTGACTCATCTCTAAGAAAAACAAGAAAGCTGAAATAATTGCTGTTTCTTAGTTTGTTTTAAAGTCCCATGCAATAACCTCAATTTTTAGAAATGGAAAATTAAGTTAGTTTACTGTTTCTTCTTGTAGAAAAAGTTCATTAATGTTTAGCTGTTGGCTATCTTAGAAGAGTGCTGCCAGCCACTTTTCTTCTACTCCTTTTTTCACAGTCTTCCAAATGAGAAATAAGTATAATTATTTTACATTTTGGCATATAATTTGAGTTATGATGTTAATAGAAAGGATTTACTAGAGAGTATGAAGCTACCAGGCTTACCTCATTATTACATAATGTCATGCAACATTTTATGCAGAGGCAAAGGAGAAATTCTGCCTAACAGTAATAAATGCAGTCTTGTATGCTAATGTAATTTTGGAAAAGCAGCATCCATTATGGAAGCCATATGCTACTATTAATTCACAACATTCTAATTGTGAAAGTCTGAGAAACAGTTTTTTAAGAGCTTTGTTAGCCTGTTAAAAGTTGTGCTTGTCTAATAACAAATTAAGAACTATTAAATGGAATAAAGATTTACAAGTTAGGGTGTGAATGAAAGTGATATGGCATTACTCATACATACCCGTAAAATTGACTGTACTGTCTGCATAGGGTAAGTGAGGGTAGTAGCAATTGCTTTGGCTATTGCTCCAATAGCGAAAGCGTCCAGTGAAGACAGCTAAAACAATATGAAAACAAATTAGTATCCTGGTGCAAAAACAAAATTAAGAACCTTCAAATCCATCCTAACCCTAAACCAAAATTGTAACGATTTAGCTGAATGGAACAATTTCTGAGATTAAAGGTAAACATCATCTTTCTTGTAAGCCTTGGAATCTCACCTGCAGTTGTCTTTTTAAAATTTTCCTCTTAAGCCCTTCATAAAACATGAATTGTATGGCAGGGTTAAATACTAACAGCAGTGAGGGAAAAGTACCATTCCACAAAGCCAAGATTCCTTCCTCTCGAATTATCTGATGAAAGGCATCTGATTAGAAAAATAAATAAGGGAAATAAGAATCTTACAGAGGATGCAGAATTATACATTTAATCGGTCTGCCAGTTTAGCATTAGCATTTATTTTGCAATTTAGATCAGAATTCAAAGAATTTTGTATGGACTCATTGTAGCAGATTTTATTGTTGAGCATTGATCATGAACAATTGTTAGTAAGCTAGAATAATCAAATTCAAGGTGACAGGGAGTTAGGCAGGGAATTCTTAAAACTGGACAGACAAAATTACAGCACATAAAACTATCTTATGAATCAATTCAAATTTTTCCTGTAATTGTGACATAATTCAAGGATTTATTTATAATGTTTCTATGCCGTACTGCTCCAAGCTATGTTAATTTTTCTTTCAGAAATGCAAGGCTAATCAAATAAGTAGCATTTAGTTAAGGCAAACTAACCCTTATGCCTCTCAAATTAAGTTTAAAGAGGTTTGGCATGCAGAAAATTACTTTTTGATTTACTTGCGTCTATCTTTGATTGATTAATTAGCTGACTGCAAAGTAACACTTCTGATACCATGTCATGTGTGTTTAATATAAATTAAATGAGTGTATAGTTACTCCTCAATCTCCCCCCAGTTTTAATTATCTTATCCAGCAATTGTCTAATAGAAATACTGATCTTTTTCTTGATTTTACCATTCATTTCAATTCCTTCTACTATTCAGCATATATTGTTTCCATTATCCCAAGGAGAAGCAATGGAAAATTTAGAGATTCGGTGGTTGATGGGTAACATGTTTCTGTTGAAAATATTTTACTCTAATCCTTAGTTTAAGATGAGACAAATACAATAATTTCTTCTTAAGTTCACAAGACCTTATCAATTAAGAAATCACCAGTTTTAAGAATGGACTGTTACCTATCCATTTGAAAATTTAAAAAAAAAACCTTTTCAATATTACATGGAACTCATAAATAAAGTAAAATAGGTTTCCTGAAAGCTAGAACAGTTATGTTCCTTATTTATCCTGTATAGGCATCCTCAGGTTAAGAACATCCAACTTAAAGACAACTCCTAGACAGAAACGCCCATCTTTTACTAAACATAGTGGACAGTGTTCTCATTCCTTTAACTCAGGGGTCCCCAACCTTTGCAACTTTAAGTCTGAAGGACTTCAACTCCCAGACTTCTCCAGCCAGCAAAGCTGGCTGGAGAAGTCTGGGAGTTGAAGTCCTTCAGACTTAAAGTTGCAAAGGTTGGGGACCCCTGCTTTAACTGACGAATTGTTGACGCCTCACACTGCTGAAGCTGCATATTTTTAATATACAGCCTATTTTCAGAAGTTCCTAAAAGCACTGTATCATCAGCTCAAGGAAATACAATGCCATCTGCTATTTTTAGTAATAGGCAGTCCATTTATGTGTTCCAACCTATAAATTTGGATTGAAGACAGAGTTAAGAACAGTATATTCCCTTTTTCATATCTGAAGATCTGGCTTCAATAACTGTGTATGTGAATTTCTCATTAAAACATTTCCCGCATGCAAAATTGTTTGCTTACATAGCTACACAGAAGAGGCACAAAGTATGATAAGTTTGCTACTTTTCTGTTTTGGAGAAAATGATCCAAATCGATTTTGCTTCTATTTTATCTAGAGCTAGACTGAATAGAGAAATCCTTTTTAGAATAATTCTCCAGACAGACTAAGAAATGTACAACACTAGCAGCAGATGTAGGGAATTCCTGGAGTAAGAATTCTGTAAATAAAACTTTAAATTATTTCATTCCAATTATAAAAGTTTATGTTCTTTGAAAATTGTTACTTTGAAAAGGCTAGTACTCACTGCTCACTACTCTGCTCTTTCCCACTTTTACTACATCTTCTCCTCCTGCTCCTCCAACTACTACTTTTTATGAGTGCTATTGCCGGAGAACAGTATCTGTTTCAGGCTTCTTTATGAGCACACATACCACCACATCCAGCTGCCTCTCTGCTCAACTTTTAAAGTCAACAATTGCTGTGCTGGCTAGGAAGAGAACTTCAAGGAACAGGACAACAGCAGCACAGGTTCTGGCCCTTTTGTAGTCAGTCTGTCCTGCCACATACCTCACCCCTTTTAATCATTTTTTTATTTAAATATTTTTGATATTTTTTCCCATTTCTGTGCACTTTGCATATCTCAACAGAAGTCACTGATGACTTTTTGTTATCCTGCTCACTGAAGCAATATTACAATGTCAGATACCAGCCTCTTAATCGGGACTTGGTATCCTTCATCTCCTGCAGCCATGTGAGTGGTTGGTGGTCAGTTATCACAGTGATTTCACAACCCCAGAGATATACACCCAGAGCACTGATTATTCATTTCCATCCATAGGCTTCCTTTTCAATGGTGCCATATTTTTGTTCCCTTGGAAGGAATTCCTTTGACAAGCAGGTCACAGGATGGTTCATCACTTCATGGTTTTGAATAAGCACTGCACCTAAGCCTACATTAGATGCATCTATCCTGTTTCCCTGAAAATAAGACCTCCCTGGATAATAAGCCCAATGGGGCTTTTGAGCGCATGCGCTGAAATAATCCCTCGCCCGAAAATAAGCCCACCCTGAAAATATTGTATCACAGCAGCAGCCATGAGGTGACCATGCTCGCTGCCTCCTGCATCTCAAAAATAAGACCTCCCCAAAAATAAGGCCATGCGCTTATTTCAGGGGTCAAAAGAAAATAAGACCCTGTCTTATTTTTGGAAACATGGTATCTATACAACACATGGTTGGGAGAAATCTGGCCCTTTTAATACTGGCTTCCTACATAATGCATCTTTTATTTTAAAAAAATGTCTCCTGGCATTCCTTAGACCAGTGTTTTTCAACCTTTTTTGTGCAAAGGCACACTTTTTTCATGAAAAAAATCACGAGGCACACCACCATTAGAAAATGTTTAAAAAATTTAACTCTGTGCCTATATTGACTATATATAAAGTAATTCTCTTGAATAAGAATCAAATAAACACAAAGAAATTATTTTATAATTACTTTATTATGAAATAATAAAATATTTTATAATTGTTCATATTTCTGTTTACTTACTCAGTGCGAAACCTGGGCCTGTTTGGCTGAACACAAAGCTGATATTCTGGCAGGAATTTTTCCCACGGCACACCAGACAATATCTCACGGCACACTAGTGTGCCACGGCACAGTGGTTGAAAAACACTGCCTTAGACCACTGTACTTTCAAAGGTTCTGTTTTTCTTGTTAGGTCCCTTAGAGGGATATACCTTTGGAAATATCCCCCCAAACCCAGAAAAGAGCAAGGGGGCTTCTACTGTTTTCACCTTTCTCTATTCAGATTTCATCTCCCACTTACCTACCATAAACCCCAAGTATTGGGTTTTCTGATATCTCAGATGACACTTCTTCTGGGTCTATGGTTAAGCAAGCTTTCTGTAGACAATCAATTGTTTGCCTTGTGTGTTTAAGGTGTTCTTCCCATGTCTTGTTGTAGATGAGGGTATCATCTAAACAGGCAGCACACTATTCCTTTTGACCTGGTAAGATTTTATTCATTAACTACAGGAAGGTAGCAGGAGCCCCATGTAGACCAAATGGAATTTTTTAAAAACTGAAAGCGTCCTTGTGGAGTGGCACACTCTGTTTTCTCTTTGGAGTGGTGTTCCAGTGGGTTTTGCCAATATCCTTTGGTTAAATCCAAGATGCTAAATAGTTGGCTCCACCTAGACCCGTAAAGACAAACCTATGGCACGCATGCCACAGCTGGCATGCTGAGCCATTTGTCAGGGCACACAAGGCATTGCCCTGTCAGCTGATGTGTGCTGGCCAGCTGACTTCGGCCTTCTTTTGAGGCCATATTTCGCCTTCCGGAGGCTTCCCTGAAGCCTCCAAAGTGCAAAAAAACAGCCCTACAGGCAAACCGGAAGTCCATTCCCAAACTTCCATATTGCTTGTAGAGCCGGTTTTCATCCTTTGGAGCCTTCAGGGAAGCCAGAGGTCAAAAATCAGCCCTACAGACAAACTGGAAGTCACCATTCCTGAACTTCCGGGTTCCCCATAGGTCCATTTTTCACCCTCCGGACACTTCAGAGAAGATTCTGAGGCCTCCGGAGAGCGTCCGGGAGGGCAGGAGAGGCTGTTGTCGCACTTCCCAGGCTCCTAGAAAGCCTCTGGAGCCTGGGGAAGCCGAAAAAACCATGGCAAAAGCAGGGCTTATCGCGTGCATGCATGTGCGGTGGAAGGGGTCGAGAGCATAGCATTATGGGTGTGACACACCGGCACATGACCCCCCTTTGCTCACCCCGCTTTTGGCACGGCAGTCAAAAAAGGTTTTCCATCATTGACCTAGACCATCCAAGAGCTCTCTAGGCATTGAGTACCCATCAAACTTTGCTTATTTGCCTGAAGTCTGCACAAAACCATACATCCACATTTGGCTTTGAGACCAATACAACTGGAGAACACCCATCACTTACAGATGGTTCTATTGGGTCTATCTGGAGCATCTTTTCTACTTCATTTTGTTAACACAAATTTCAAACGCTCAAGAATTCTATAAGAAGGTCTAATTGATCAGGTTTCGTCGTTTTCTATTTTGTGTTCCAGTCAGATATTACCTTCAATTGTATGGTAAACATATGTTTCCAGTCCCCTAATATTTTTTAATCTCTTTGTTTTGACTATCCCCTAGGTCTGAATTGATACATATTTTTCCATAGTATAGTTGAAATATTGCACCCCAAGATTGATTCAATAATTTTTGATACCTTTCCTTTAGTACCAGCAAAACCATCCCAGCTACAACTCTATTTGCTATTTCCTTAGTAGGTTGTCATTTGCTTTTCTTGTCTCCCAATTCAATTTCATAATTTATTGGTTCAGTTCACCTCTTCATTATGTAAGGGCCCTGCCACTTAGCCTGTAGTTTGTTTCTTTTACTAAGCAACAATAACTGGGCTTGATCTGCTAGGTTAAATTGCTTCATCTTTAAACCTTTACCATCATGCCTTTTCTGCCTTTCTCTGGTTTCTAAATATTCCTTAGCAATGTGTTCTATGGATTTTTAGTTATTCCCCTAGAATAAGATATATTCCAATTAGTTTTTAAAGCCTTCTCAGTTTTTGCACCAATTTTCCTTAATGATGTCTAGAATCCCGAAAGTTGACTCTTAGACTGTAATTCAAAAGGGCTAAATCCAGTAAATGTCGGGGGAATTTCAGATAGAGAAAGCATCTATGTATACCAGTGTTTTGAGTCTTGGTCTGCTTATTTTTTGAGAAAAGTTATGGCTATATCCTTTAATTCACTTTGTAAAAATAACATTGAAAGTTAAAAATAATTGGTAGTTTGTTTTTTTACAAAATGACTAGACAGAGTAGTGGTTAAATAATCCACCTCATCTTTCAGATTGTAAAGATCTGAAAACAAGTCTGTCTCATGGTTGCTAGAATAAAAAGGAAGTATATAAATGGTATACTGTACATTAATAAAATCAATAACAAAGCTGAAATTTCTGGAGAATATAGCTCATATGAGGGAGAACATGAAATATATTGCATTCTCGTATGAGTTCTTTTTTTCATGCAATTGGTAGGATATCTGTTGTGGCCCAGCCGGCTCCGGATGGACTCCTCTAGTGAGGAGTCCTATGAGTTTGCTCTGGAGGAGGAAGGCGACATTGAAAGAGCAGAGAGCCCGGCTAGTCATCAGGAGGCACCTGGGTCTTGGAGTAGTGGGGAGGATCAAGGCCAGTTTGTCTCTGATGCTAGGTTAAGACGGGCTGAAAAAAGAAAGCTTCAGTTGCAGCAGAGGCGAACTCGGAAGAGGTGAATTAGTCCCAGCTGCCTAATGACTGGCCCCTCCCAAGAAGGTTTAAAAGGAAGCCTCTGCTAAGGAAGTTTGCAGAGAACAACGTGTCATTTCTAGGTTCAAGTGTCTTGAGTTGAGTTCATGTGAATAAGCTTCATTTCTGTCATTCAGGCAAGCAGCCAAGAGTCTTGTAATTAGTTGAAGAAAGGGGGGTCAGAACAGATATCATAGTACCTTTTTCAAGTCTACAAAAAGCACAGGGTGTTTGCTGTGCAAGGAAAGCTATGCCAAAATGCTGCCTCAGGAATGGTCGAGGTATGTGTTGGTATACTGAGTTTGAAAAAGCATAATATAAATACATTACAATAGATAAGGGCAACTACACACACAGCCCAACAACCTACCTACAATGCCTTTGTAATTGGTTGGTATAATATCTTCATTTCTAAATTTTGCCCCCTGGAGTTTAAGACGGGTGTTTACCACCCAGAGCGGAGTAGTCAACAGTACATTCACTACACCTAGGAAACAGAAGCAAAATTCAGTAAAAAGAGGCCTCAGAAAATTAAAATCAAAATTAAAACTTTAACTTTAATGTATAAAGTAGAAGAGGTACCATTTGAAATACTTTGCAAAATCTAGACTGAAATTATTCTGAGGGAAAAAATATTTAAAATGGAAAGTCAAGGGAGTGTGTCAAAAGAGCAACTGGACTGTCTTGGTTTTTTTCCTTGAAAATGTTTTGCTTCTCATCCAAGAAGCTTCTTTAGTTCATAGACATCCATAAAGCTTCCTTTATTTGGGTTCTTTACCAATTATTACACATTTCATCGAGCAATGCAAGAAAAGTAAGTTTGTTTTTCACAACAGGTGCACACCTAATTATTTCCAAATATTTTTCCTAACTTGACGCAAACTTCCCACATTATTATTCATCATGAAATCATGCATTGAGAAAATCAGAAGTGCTAAACTGTTAATAAAATTAAACTTAAGGCATCTCTCAGATAACCTTAGGTGACAATACAATACAATACAATAGCAGAGTTGGAAGGGACCTTGTAGGTCTTCTAGTCCAACCCCCTGCATGGGCAGGAACCTTATACCATTTCAGACAAATGGCTGTCTAACATCTTTTTAAAGACTTCCAGGGTTGGGGCATTCACAACTGCTGGAGGCAAGCTGTTCCAGAGGTTAATTGTTCTTACTGTCAGGAAATTTCTCCTTAATTCTAAGTTGCTTCTCTCCTTGGTTAGTTTCCACCCATTGCTTCTTGTCCTGCCCCCAGGTGCCTTGGAGAATACACATAACGTGACACATAACATCAGAGAGTAGCACAAGTTAGAATAAATAATAAACCAAAATAAGATTAAGAAATATGTAGCACTGCTGGCAGCCATAGAAAGACACACATCTCTGCTCTGTGAGCTGTATTGGTGGCTGGTTTATTTCCAGGTTTAATTCCAGATGTTGGTTTTAACATGGGACCAGGTTATTTGAGGGACTATCTCTCCCCAGTTACATCTACCTGACCCATCAGGTCTGGCAGGAAGGGTGTGTTACAAGGTTCCTTGTGCTAAAAATTTCCATTTGATATGAACCCAAACACTCGCCACCCTTGGTGACATCATTCCTGTTACTTGAGAGGAAATAAAAATGAGTTCCTCCAGCAGGCTGAGAATACCATGAAAGTAGTAAGCTTATGAGATTGTTAAACTGTGTGTAGGATGCTGATCCATCCTACTGCTGTCTTATTTATATTTGTGTTTGTTTTCAATTGTTGCTTTAGATCAGAGGTTCCCAAACTTGGCAACTTTAAGACTTGTGGACTTCAACTCCCAGAATTCTCCAGCCAGCAGAGCTGTCCACAAGTCTTAAAGTTGCCAAGTTTGGGAACCTCTGCTTTAGATGGTTTTGACTGTTTGCTTCATTGTACACTCCTCAGAATCATATTTGTGAGATGGGTGGATACACACACACAGCAAATTTGTCAAATATTTAAAAATTTTGATTTTTGCTTTGGAAAACATCTGATGTTAAATCATAATACATTTTCAGTTTCTGTTATATACAGTTATATTTATCACTCACATTATATTAAAATATTTCAAAGAAATTATGAATTTCATTGGTAATATCAAATGAATGACTTTCCAAACATGAGTATGCACATATGCTCATGTTCAGAAATGAGATAATGAAATGAAGAGAAACATTCAGTTACACAAAAGTAAAAAAATCTAAAACAAGTAAAACTAGAAAAGAGGAAATGAGACAAATCCTTTCAAAGTAAAAATACATTTACTGCTTCATTATTTTAAATTGCCTTCATGATAAATTAATCTATATCTCAAAATCAATAAAATTCTGATACGATTTTATTACCTGCAACCACCCCAAGAATCAAGTCCTTTCCTGTAGTTGAATGATGACCTTTAGCCCAAAGAGTTTTTAAACTATTAAATGTATAGAAATAGACGAAGTTGGAACAACAAAGGCTGGAGATAACAGGGAACCACCCTCGATATGGTGCAATGCTAAGGAACAAAATAACAAAAGCAAAAAATGAAAATAATGCAACCAGCATAGCAAAAAAGCATATCTGCACCCGATCACAAACCTAATCAATTAAATATATCTACTAACTCAGGGGTCCCCGACCTTTTTTGCACCAGGGACCGGTTTCATTTTAAAGAAAATTATGCGGACCGGCTGAGTGTCTCAGCAGTCATGTGACTGGGTGGGCATGGCCAACTTGGAAAATGTGAAACTCACTTAACAATGATCTTGGTTAGCAACCAAACTTTTGACCTCAACTGTGGTCATAAGTTCTTTCTTTCTTTCTTTCTTTCTTTCTTTCTTTCTTTCTTTCTTTCTTTCTTTCTTTCTTTCTTTCTTTCTTTCTTCTTTCTTTCTTTCTCTTTTTCTTTCTTTCTCTCTCTCTCTCTTTCTTTCTCTTTCTTTCTCTCTCTCTCTCTTTCTCTCGCTATTTCTTTCTTTCTTTCTCTCTCTTTCCCTTTCTCTCTTTATTTCTTTCTCTTTCTTTTTCTCTTTCCCTCTTTCTCTTTTTCTTTCTCTCTTTCTCTTTCTGTATCTCTTTCTGTCTCTTTCTTTCCTTTCTGTCTCTTTCTCTCTGTCTTTCTTTCTCTCCCACTTTTTTTTCTTTCTTTCTCTTTCTTTCTGTCTCTCTCCTTCATCCGCCCATCTCTGTCACTCTGTGTGTGTGTGCGTGTGTCTGTCTGTCTTGCATTCACTCAATCACTCATTCTGTGTCTCTGTCTATCTTTCTCTCCCTCCCTCCCTCCCTCTCTCTGTCTCTCTGTCGTCGTCATCGTCGTCGTCCCCTAGCCTCCTCAGCCCGCCTGCCGCGCTTGGTCGCTCGTTCGCTCGTTCAGGCTCCGTGGCTGGAGAGGCTGGAGAGGAGGAGGAGAGAGGAGGGGGCAGCCCATTGGGCAAAGCGCGCGGGAGAACGCAGGAGGATGGTGGGGGCTCTTCCTCCACCCTCGTCGACGGAGGGACTCCTGGGCGCCGCCGGAGCAACCCTCCCTACGGCCGCCAGTTCCCTCCCCCGCCCGTGGAGCCTCCGCAGCCCCTGGAAGAAAACGAGTGGCCAGCATGCCAGCAGGGGAGGGAATCGGTGGCCGGTCCGGCGGCGCCCAGGAGTCCCTCTGTCGATGAGGGAGGAGGAAGAGCCACACTCCAACGGCGTGAACAGCCGCGCCTGCGTTCTCCCGCGCACTCTGCTTAGGGGGCTGCCCCCTCCTCCTTCCTCCTCCTCTCCAGCCCTGCAGCCCGGCTCCCAGCCAGCCACGGACCGGCACCGGTCCGCGGCCCAGGGGTTGGGGACCCCTGTACTAACTAAAGGGTTTGGGCTAAGTGTTCAGGAAACCAAGTGACAAAACAAAACATATTTAAATATGGTACTTATTAACTATATTTAACAGAAAACAATTCTATACTCAGGGCTAAATTTAACTGAACATATTTGTGTCTGAATAACTATGAAAATAATCCAAGAGGATATACCCTGTTTCCCTGAAAATAAGACCTCCCTGAAAAATAAACCCAATCTGGCTTTTGAATGCATGCGCTAAAATAAGCACTTTCCTGAAAATAAGCCCCCCGGAAAATATTGCAACACAGCAGCAGCCATGAGGTGACAACGCTCGCCACCTCATGCACCTCAAAAATAATAAGACCTCGCTGAACATAAAGCCAAGTGTTATTTTGGGAGTCAAAAGAAAATAAGACCCTGCCTTATTTTCGGGAAAATACAGTATTATTGGAAAAATCAAAAGGAATACAATTCTGATCTGAATGCAAGAAACATCCAAGTCAAACACACTGTTTCTTGTTCAAGTATTTCCTTTCAGAGATATTAGTATTTTATGGAGGCACATTTTAAAAATTAACATACTGTAATTATATAATTAACAATATTCATACTAAAGACATCACAAATGTTTTTATGTGACAGAAGCTTTAACTACATAGAGGCAAATTTATTCAGGCCAAATTTCAGCCAATGAAATTCTTCTTGAAGAAGAAACAATATTTTAGCAGTCTCTTACCCGACTTTTAACTTTTTTAATAGTGTTTTGAATTGTAAAGAAAAATACATTCATCATCATCTTTCTAAAATATGATTTAGTCTAATGGCTCTGTTTAAATTATAACTATTCAAATTACTTCATTGAAATTTAGGAAGATGTGCTGTAAACATTGTTCTCCACAGAAGTTTTAAAAAACTAATTCTCCTAGAAAAATAGCCCTGCACTTACATGCCTTCTTCTTTAATTATCTCCAAAAGAACTGCGTGTGTAGTTTTTGATTTGCGTTTTTCATCAACTGGAAAACAATAAATATTTTTTTAAAGTTATTCATTATTTTTGAGATCATCTTCTAATATTATGGGGAAGCTAGGGCAAAAGTAAAAGTGCATTATTTATTTTATCTTCAGGTTCATTGATTCAATCTGAAACAGAACAGTTGTTTTCTCCTTCATGGATAGGTCTACAACTAACCACAAATTAAGAAATAGGGTTAGAAAAGTTTGCATTTACACAAATTACAAAAAAGAAATGTGTAGACTTTTTGCTTTTCCTCATTGGAAAGTTACATCACAACATTATTTTATATCTAAGAATAACTATATTGATTGCCTGTTTTAAGTTTTAAATATCTGTCTTCTATACTTAAATACCAAATCCTAAAATTAATTTTTTGAAAGGATTTCTCCATCATCTCTCTCTGCATTTCTCAAACTGAGGTTACTGTATTTTGTTAAAATGTACATTTGCCATGTGAATATAACCTTTCATATCTACAGTATTGAGAATAAAGAATAATAAATAATCTTTTAGAACATCCAGATTATATCTTCATGCAGTTTAGAAACACAAAACCATATAGTTGTTAATGAGTCTTTTAGCGAAGATTGTGCAAGTTCCATTTTCTGAAAACTATCACAACAGAGACATGCTGTAATCAATATACTTTGCAAAAGTGTTACATATCTGTGACTGGTTATTGCTGAGTATACAGTGTCTTTTAAAAAAAACAGGTTTTTTTGCACTCAGAAAAAAATACTAACCATAGTTTTTGGCATCCCAATTATTTTAGGGATAATTTGAAATCAATAAAAAGCCCTGGTCAGCCACAAAATGCATTAGTTGCCACTTACACATCAATAGGTACCGTAGTAGCCTAGCATCTCTCCAAAAAGTATTGGATAAAATAGATCAATCACTCAATAACATGTATTTGATCAATGACCAACAAAACTTAAAAGAACCAAAACAAAAATAAACTAAATAAATACAAAAATATACTAACAGCTAGCAAAATAAAGAAGATCAGCTATTACCCTGAACAAATTTAAGATTTAAATGCAAAAACAAGTTGGTGAGTCATATATAATATTCTCAAAGGCTAAACGTAAAAGAATGCGTTACTCACCTTGAAGTCTTAGTCTAGCTGTATCCAAAGGAAAAAACACTGTCATTGCTGTCACACTACCCTAAAACATTTAGCACAAAAAAATTAACTATGTAGAGCATGCAGATTTTTTTTGCAAATCTACAACCTATATTAAATCAAATGAGTTTATTGCAGCTGTTTGCAGCTGTAGATAAAGTAAAATATCCAAATACATACATCTATATGTGAATCAGGAAAACGACTAAAATAGGATCTAAAAATATATAATAAAAAAAACATTGCTATAAAAGTGATAAATAAGTAACCAGACTTCATTAATGGTGCGGCATATTGTGTAGGAAATAGCATAAAACTGGGCAACTCAGGAGGATATTTTTAAATCCTTACCTGAAAAAAAAAGCTACATCAAACCTCATGAAATATGGAAGTGAAAAAGCTTCCTCTAGCTAAATTAACTTTCAGCTTAAACAGAACTTTGTGGTTCTGACCATTGCTGTCAAAAAAATTTTTTTTTAAAAAAAGTTCCATACAACTGCCCATTAAAAATGTGGTTCACAATAAATTAAAGTTCAGTTTGATACTGTATGTATTTGAAACAGAGATTGTGTGCATATTCTAAGCATACTGAAATAATTTAATACTGGTATTCATATTGTATTTACAACTTGCCATAGTACAGTTTTGATAAGATATTTGGGTGAAGCACAATATTGATATATTATACACAATATATCCCTGTAGCATTCTATCTAATGTTATAACATTGTTTTTTATTATACTTATCAAAGAAGGGAAGGAGAAATTAATACAAAAATATATTGCATTCCTAACATATAGAACAACTACATTCGCCACGATGTAGAAAAGACGTGGAGACTCTGGAAAGAGTGCAGAGAAGAGCAACCAAGATGATTAGGGGACTGGAGGCTAAAACATATGAAGAACGATTGCAGGAACTGGGTATGTCTAGTTTGATGAAGAGAAGGACCAGGGGAGACATGATAGCAGTGTTCCAATATCTCAGAGGCTGCCACAAAGAAGAGGGAGTCAAACTATTCTCCAAGGCACCTGGGGGCAGGACAAGAAGTAATGGGTGGAAACTAATCAAGGAGAGAAGCAACTTAGAACTAAGGAGAAATTTCCTGACAGTTAGAACAATTAACTTCTGGAACAGCTTGCCTCCAGAAGTTGTAAATGCCCCAACCCTGGAAGTCTTTAAGAAGATGTTAGATAGCCATTTGTCTGAAATGGTATAAGGTTTCTGCCAACACAGGGGGTTGGACTAGAAGACCTACAAGGTCCCTTCCAACTCTGCTATTGTAGTGTATTGTAACTATATTTTTGACTCATTTATTTAATCAAATCTATTTAGTTTTAGAATTGTGTGGCAAAGATCACATTTTAGATAATATTTCAAAACTATTAGGTCATAGTTATGCATAAATATTGACAATAAAAAAAGATTCACAAACTTTTAAGCATCGATGTATAACATGTCCACACAAACAACTTGATATGGTCTAACATCTTATTTGATTATCAAAATTATTCAGACATGTAAGAACTGTGAAACTTATTTAGCAACCTGATAATCTTTAAATCCATAAACCAGAAAATGAGCACATGAAATAACTTTCTTAATCTTGTTCCACCTATGCAGGTCCAAACAAGTTATAATAGAATGGGTAGATAAAGACTGTTCACATTTCACATGCAAGTCAGTCTTAGACTATTATTTTTTAACTGCTTTCCTGGATTGCACAACTACCATCACATATAAACAGATATAAAATGCAAGACAATCTGTATAATTGTATAATCTAATTCCTGTGTATGGAAGAAGAGTCTTACAACAGTCAATACAAGCCTTTTCTTTCCTTCTTTTTATCCAGTAATACCCTCCCACACCTTTAAGACAGCATGACTAGCTGGGGCACACCTGTGCTCCAAGAGAAAGGGTGTATACTGTACTTTGAGATGGGCAATTGCAATTATTTGGGACAACCAGAAGAAATTAAGGTTGCAAGTGAAAGAGGAGGAAATGCCAGACAAAGAGACGTAATTGTCAGTGTGGGAGAGGGGTATGTGGAATTCAGACTCAAAAGTAAAAACACAGACAAGTAGCAGCCATCCAACAGCTAATTAGGAACTTTTCCCTTCCTAGCAAAAAAATATAAGATGCTTAAGGGCCATAAAAGGTAAGGATAGCAGCAATTGGTATTTGGCTGAAAATATTGACTCGTAAGCAAAATAATAATAACAAAAATTCCCATAATACAGAACCTTTTTCTATTCAGATTATAGGTCTGAATTCTTGAAGAAAAACTATATGAATGCTAAGAGTTGGCACCAATTTGATAAGACATAAACATCAATGGATCTGAAGAGAAACTAGTGTACATTGAAATTACAAACAGAAATATTATTTTCTAGATGACAGAAATTTAAAGTGGCATCTAAAACTTGGTGGCATCATCCACCAAGTCAAATTTCAGGTTCAATAACAAACATTGGCAATCCTGACAAGATTCTGGACCTTAATCATTGATAAACAGATTTGCAATTAGGCAAAAACAGACAAGCAAGTGGACATTTAATCCAATGTATCGTACAATTAACAAGGTTATTTTTATTTATTTATTTGTCTGTATCTTGCCTTATTAGCTTTACAAATAACTCAAGACAGAACACAAAGTATACCTTGAAAGTATCAGTCTTCCTTTAAAGATTGCAATAAACTTTTGCATATCATTTAAAGCTGAACTCATTTTTTTTATTAAACCATCCAGAACAGAAAATGTAATGTTTTCTTCTGCATCGGTGGTTTTATGGATAACCTATGTTCTTCAAGCTCCGGTGCAAACGGAGCGTAAGAGTAAGTAACAAATAAGCAAATAACAAATATTTAGGATGACAGTTCAGACAAACAGGCACCCGCAGAGACAAAAGTTAGGAGGGGAGCTCGACTTCAAAAGCTAACAGTAGTTTATTTTTGTAGCGGCTAACTAGCTAGCCCAGGGGTCTGCAAAGTTGGCTCTTTTAAGACTGGTGGACTTCAACTCCCAGAATTCCCCAGCCAGCCAGAACACAAAGGTATACTTTGTGTTCTGTCTTGAGTTATTTGTAAAGCTAATAAGGCAAGATACAGACAAATAGATAAAAAAATAACCTTGTTAATTGTACGATACATTGGATTAAATGTCCACTTGCTTGTCTGTTTTTGCCTAATTGCAAATCTGTTTATCAATGATTAAGGTCCAGAATCTTGTCAGGATTGCCAATGTTTGTTATTGAACCTGAAATTTGATTTGGTGGATGACTTGGCTTTTGTTTTAGATGCCACTTTAAATTTCTGTCATCTAGAAAATAATATTTCTGTTTGTAATTTCAATGTACACTAGTTTCTCTTCAGATCCATTGATGTTTATGTCTTATCAAATTGGTGCCAACTCTTAGCATTCATATAGTTGAAGTCTTTATTTTTCTAGTGGCTAACTAGCCGCTAGCCCAATGCACCAAAGGCAGGGGGAACAAGCCCCAGGTCCCCTCCATCTCCGTGCCTTCCTCTAATCCAGCCAAATCCTGTCCCCTCCCTTCCGGGTCTTCCTCACACCCGCTCCCTCCTCAGCCCACTCACCACAGCTCCAGCCATGGCATGGACCAAGCTCTCGTAGGAGAAGACGCCCACCATAGCTGCACCTTTGGCAGGGCCCGATTGCCGCTGCTGCGATCTCCCCCGCCTGCATGAAAGAGCGCACAGAAATGGAGAAGCTAGAGAGGGAAGCAACGTATCGCCGGCACCACCCCCGGCCAGGCCGCTGCCGTCCAACGTGACGTTTCCTGCACTCCGCCAATCACACGCCGGCCCTTAACGCGGATCGGCGAAAGATGTCCGAGAGGAAGAAAGGCTGTCCGTTTATCCCGCTCTCTCTCTCTCTCTCTCTCTCTCTCTCACACACACACACACACACAAACATTCATCCCCCCCCCCCTTCCCCAGCAATTTGACCTCTCTTAACGACGGTTTAGCCGTGCTTTCGTTTGTCTGTCAAACTTTTGAGAGTTCTATCAAACTGGCAGATGCTCAAAGCAAAATAAAAGAGCTTTCTCAGAAGTGGTGGGTGCTTCATCATTGGAAGTTTTCAAGAAGAGACTGGACAGCCATCTGTCAGAAGTGTAGGGTCTCTTGCTTGAGCAGGGGGTTGGACTAGATCAGGGGTCTCCAACCTTTGCAACTTTAAGTCTGAAGGACTTCAGCTCCCAGACTTCTCCAGCCAGCAAAGCTGGGAGCTGAAGTCCTTCAGACTTAAAGTTGCGAAGGTTGGAGACCCCTGGACTAGATGACCTAGTTAGTACAAGGCCCCAATTCTGTTGTTCCATTCCTCTCATGTACTTACTGTTTGAGGGATAGGTACACACCTGACAATTGAAAATGGGTGGTTGTTAGCAAAGAGAAGAATAACGCATGAAGGCAGGACAAAATTGTGCCCAAGAAGGATATATTTCATGGGGAATTTAAAGTCAAAAAGGGAAGCATTGAAAAGGCTACTTTAACATCAAACCTGTTGTGAACAAAATAAGCAAGGAGGGCGAAACCTGGCTCAAAACTGAGAGGGACCTTGGAGTCCTGGTGGGCGATCACTTCAGCATGAGTCAGCAGTGTGCGACAGAAGCCAAAAAAGTGAATGCAATCCTTGGTTGTATAAACAGGCACGTGAAGTATTAGTACCCCTTTATAAAGCCTTAGTAAGGCCACACCTGGCAACACTGCATCCAGTTTTAGTCAGATTACAAAAAAGATGTTGAGACTTTGGAAAAACTGCGAAGAACAGCAACTAAGATGATTAAAGGCCTGGAGACTAAAACATGTAGAATGGTTGCAGGATTCGGGTTTGGCTAGTTTAGAGAAAAGGACTGGGCGGATATCATAGCAGTATTCCAGTATTTGAGAGGCTGCCACAAAGAGGAGGGGGTCCATTTATTTTCCAAAGCACTAGAGAGCAGGACAAGAAACAATGGATGGAATCTAATCAAGGAGAGAAGCAACCTGGAATTAAAATAACTTCCTAACAGTCAGGATAATTCACCAGTGGAACATCACGCCTTCCGAAGTTCTGGGTGCTTCATCACTGGGTTTTTAAGAAGATACTGGACAGTCATTTGTCTGAAATGGTATAGGGCAGTGATGGCTAACCTTTTTCCCATCACGTGCCAAAAGCGGGGGGAGCACAGGGGGGGTCATGTGCAGGCATCCCCCACCCAAAATTCTATGTGTGTGACACCCCCCTTCCCCCTGCTTTTGGTGTGCAATGGATCTGGTTTTTGCCCACCCTAAGCACCAGAGGCTTTCTAGGAGCCTGGGCAGGGCAAAAACGGCCTCCCCCGTCCCTCCTGGCGGCTTCTCACCTGGAAGTTCAGGAATGGACTTCTGGTTTGCCTGTAGGGCCATTTTTGCCCTCTGGAGCCTTCAGGCTTCCCTGAAGCCTCTGGAGGGGGAAAAGTTCGGGAATGTTTTTTACCCTCCAGAGGCTTCCCAAATTTCCAGTTTGGGTGTTGGGTTGTTTTTCGCCCTCCGGAGGCTTTATGGAAAATTATTTCCCAGATACAGAAGATATGTTCAAAAATTTTAAATGTTACTCTTAGCTTCATTTTTTTTAACTATAGAGGATTTTTCATGAAAAATATTTTGTGTTTGATACTAATGGGTTTAATATTTATTGTTACATGATTCAAATATTCCACAAGTGTATAGATTTAAGAATCATTGCTGTAAGCAAAGTTCTGATAGCATCCTTTGCTATAATGGATACCACTAATTTTATATTTTGCCTATTTTGCAACTGCTCATTTGAAATTTCACACAATAAAATGGCTAATCCTGACGATTATTTATGAAACTTCTTTAATCATTGATTATAGCAATAAATCTAGTGCTCAATATAAATCAAACGTGGATAGAAGGAAGGATGGATAGATATTAATACAATCCTTGGTTAAGGAACCAGGATAGAAACAAGGAGACAATAAATTCTAGTTTTGCCAGCTAGGTGATTTTCGGCCAAGTTTTCTCTCTCGACCCAACTCCTCATGGTTGTAATTTGGGGGAAATGGGAGGAAGAAGGAGTATTAGGGATTTTCACTGCCTTTAGTTATTTATAAAATAATAAAAGTAGATTAAAAAATAAAAAATCAACACAAAAACAGTATGGCATATAATATGGAAGTATAAAACTGGGCAACCCTGGAAGTGATGGGACAGGATGAGATAGGAGAAATGACAAATGGAAATCCAATACTCCTCTTGGGAATTTCTTTAGGATAGGAAGTATGAAAATCATCTGTCAACATTCCGACTAATGAACCCAACAGAAGTTGACTCTAGAATTTCAAAATCCCAAAAGCAAAACTTTATTGAATACATCATTTCGGCACTGAAGGTTTAAAATCATCTCTAACTTTTCCCACGCAAGTTTGTATACTTAATAGCATTTCTCCCTTCCTCCCATGGAACAGCTCACGTTGTCAAATTATGAATTATTATTTTTCTTTTAGTCCATGTTTTGGCCAACCCCTGCAGAAGTGTCCTTGGTGGATACTTGGCTCTCATGGTTGATGTCTGGAGCCCCTGCATTCAATCTTCCCCCTCCCTTCCCCCAGTTCTTTGGCAAGTTGAAAAGTGGTAAGATTTGAAAAAGCATAAGCACCTTCAGTCTTGACAACAACCTCGCCTTATCCTGAATGCATAATAGCTGGAGGGTACAGTGACAGCTGCAGAGATGCTCCAGGGAAGATAATCACAAAATAATCACAAACTACTCACTTTTCACACAAAAGGAGACGCAGAGAATGAGGTGGCTGGATGGAGTCACTGAAGCAGTAGGCGTGAGCTTCAATGGACTCCAGCTAGAGGAGCATTCTCCATGGGCTTGCGATGGGTTGGACACAACTTTGCAACTAACAAATTCACTTTTTGAACAGTGATTTTTTTTTTTAATGTTGAGTTTTACAGTAGAGAAAGAGAAGAAGTAACCTTTTGTATATTGATGGTGCCATTTATTTATTCCACAGCCTCTCCCTTGGAATTAAAAGAAAGTTTTGGAAATTTGGAATCAATGAGGACTGTGAAAATATGAAGTCTGGGCTAGGAAGCCTATTCCTTGGCTCAGCAGTGAAGGACCAGAAAGTGGTCCAGAGCTTAGTCACTTCTAAAATGTGCCTGTTGCTCAGCAAAAATGTTTTCACTTTTGATCCAACTGCATCAATTGAATTCAACTGTATGTATACAGCAAGCTGATGTATCTATATCATAAAGATGTTTTTCCCCCCTAGGAGGCAACTGGACTTTGTTTTTTCTTTGAGGACATTTTGCTTCTCATCCAAGAAGCTTCTTCAGCTCTAATAGGATAGAGCGGAATAGAAGGATTTATATTCCTTGCAGACAGACGATCATTTGCATCCTTTATAGACAGTCATTGAAGCACTTGGAGGTTTATCTGTGACTCCAGGGTTACCTGAGTGGTGCTCCTGCTTCCTGTAATCTGCAATTCCACCCACTCCCTGGAAATCCAGCAAAAATCCAGAATGGATTTCCAGAAGGGGAAAAAATTGCAGACTACAGAAACCAGGTGTTACACCATCAGTCCATAGCGAAAAAATGCTGAACTGATAATAGGAGCAAGCAAGATAGCCCGACTTTTTTATTCATCCATACTAGGTACACACTCAATATGCTCATTCATTTTAATAGTTAGTAATTCATAAAATCCTTGATTTTTCCTTTTGTCTTTAATATAACTTTAGTAACTACATTTTTGTTGTTGTGCAGGATTTATATAATATTATGATAGTGTTCGTGTGCTTAAATATATTTCTCGGTCTGTGTACAAATATAAGATCTGGGGTAGATTTTGTAAAACAGTCTCTTAACACATACGTTTTTGGGTTGCCTTAGACTCAAACCAGTTTTTCAGGAATTATCTGCTTTTAATAATATAAGTACAAGTCAAGGCTGCAACAGTGGAATTTTCACAAGCAATAGCAGGTAAGACCTACTAAAATTAAGCGGCATCATCTAAGTTACATCTATTTCTTATACAGGTAGTTCTTGACTTACAACCATTCATTTAATGACCTAAGTTACAATTGCCCTGAAAAAAGTGACTTATGTCCAATTCCCACACTCATAGTTATAGGATCTCCATAGTGAACATAATCAAACCTTGGATACTTGGTAACTGGTATGTATTTACAATAGTTACGGTGTCCCAGGATCCTGAGACTGTCATCTGCAACTAAGCTTCTGACGAGCAAAGTCAATGAAGGAAAGCCAGATTTGCTGACTGACCACATTATTCACTTAACTGTAGTGATTCGCTTAACAAACATGGCAAAAAGGTCATACAATGGGGCAAGACTCACAACTGCCTTGCTTAGCAACAGAAATTTTGGTTTAGTTGCAGTTGTAAGTCAAGGTCTACCTGTACTTTTTATTAAGATGATGAGGTAAATAAAACATTCATATATTTTGCAAGTTAAAAAAAACTTTTGCACTTAATATATTAAAAATAACTTTATTTTCATTTAACTAGCAAAAGGGGAAAAGAATTAGATTTTTATCTTGTAATCAAGCTCCAAATTACATCTGAGCATTTATCAATACTGTTGCTATTGCTCTAATTATTATAACTCACCAACTCACTTTGAAAACAGAGAACTGAAATATCCTAAAAATATTACTTAGAAAATAATGTATCTTGTATATAGCTGCAATATGCAAGTAATCATCAACTTATAACCAGCCATTTAATAACCATTCAGTTATGGTAACATTATAAAAGGTGCTTTATGGCTTTGTAAAGCACTTGTGGCCTTCATAAAATGGTACACTGTGCCTCCTTAACTGCATTACAACTAGTTAGTAGCCCATGGTCACATGACCGTGATTTGCAATGTTTTTTGCCAGTTTCAGGCAAAAAAAAACCATTAAGGATTTGGACTTAATTCATTTAATGACCACTATGAAAAACAGTCTAAAAATCAGACCCCGTAATGTGGTGCCTTGACTTATGATTGCAATGCTCCATGACCAAAATGTTGATTCTAATTGCAACAAGTCGTATGTCAAAGGCTACCTATATTCATTCAACAATCCAATTACATTTTCCTTAATTAAAAGGAAGATTTCTCCTGATCCATAGAATACATAGGAGATTGTGAATATTACCTCTCATTAATTAATTAAATGTTGACAGATAAACCAAGATTCTTCAAAACCAGTCTTTATTATTTTAAAGGCAACTAGAAGTACTCTCATAACTATTTCTTAAGCAAAAATGAAGTCATATTTCCTTTCATTTGACAAGATAATTACTATATGGATTTTATTTTAAGAATATATTGAATTTCTGAACCAGTTGAGATTTCATTAAAAACAGAAAACATACATCACTTGTGGATTCAGACAAAATTACAAGAGCACAGAACTGGAAACATTCAAAAGCCCTAAAAAAAAACCAAAACCTAATTATAACAGGCCCTCCAACACTGAGCAGATAATTAAAAAGGCAGAGACCAAAACAAGATTTGTGTTAGCCATCAGTAAATATCCATAGCAAGGATTTCAATGAATAGTTTTTATTTTTCCTTTTGCCCCATATGTATTCATATGACATGACATTAGAGATAGATGGTGTATATACCTTTCTAATGTACTGTCTAGGTCTTTACCGTTTATGAGTTATATTTAACCAATATTCTGAATTGTATAATGAATATTATATGGTAATGGGAACCACTTCTCCCTCAAACTAAGAAATTAGTCATATTCAATAGCAAAATCAGTACAAATAACTAAAGGGCTCCCAATCATTCAAGTAATCAGCTTACTGGTATTGATAAAACATTTGCTCACTGTGACATAGATGAGTAGCGTGTTAATCTGCTCAACACTGATTGTAGAATTTCCAGCCTCAGTATCATTTTTACCAATATAGTTAAAGCCAAAGCATGCAACATTTAGGGTGCTTCTTTCCAGTGCAAGGATATGATCCAAGAAGAGTAGATTTCAATAGTTTAAGTAATTCTTGTGAATTTTAAGAATTGAAAATGAATTTTTCCAATTAAAATAAAAACAGTGAGCCTCATTTGTGTTAGAAATTAAACAGTCCAATTATCCCAAACAATCATAAACAGAACCATCATTCCTCCACTCCAAACTTCATCCCCAACCACTCTATATTTTTGGATCTACTAAGAAATAACAATTATACAATTTAAAAACAAACTGTTTTCAGTAAGAAAATTAAGGGCATGGTAGAAAGGTGGGGTGGTTTTATGTGAACCTTGCATACAATTGTAAACTAATATTCATTTTTGAAACAAAGAGGAAAATGGATTCTATCCAGAGCACCCTAGTTCTCATTTGAGAATTAGCAGTACAATGGCTTGTGTTATTGCGAGATATAATATGCGATCAATACTTCCCCCATGTCTTGCAATGAAAAGAAATTTTATGGTTGATTTCCAAATTTGGATGAAAGTTTGCCAATGAGATTCATGACTTTAGGGTTATTCTGATATTTTGACATATTTGCTGGATTCTGGGCAACATCTTGGAAAGCTGCCATTACTTCTGGATCCTGTAAAATAAGGAAGGATTGAAATGTATCACTAGGA
Organism: Rhabdophis nuchalis; assembly: GCA_039707465.1. Taxonomy (NCBI): domain Eukaryota; kingdom Metazoa; phylum Chordata; class Lepidosauria; order Squamata; family Natricidae; genus Rhabdophis; species Rhabdophis nuchalis. The sequence continues at coordinate 90,683,043 of CM077648.1, read as the reverse complement.
TAGTATGATGTGAGTTTTTATTTTAATCCATCATAAAGTAGAAAAAGTACAGTAAAATTAATAGTTACTAATCACTTTGTTAGATTATATCTAAATTATTTCATAAAGTATGACCTGCAAAGCAAAAATCAGTACAAGATACTACAATTAAAGTAAATACATCATGCTATTTTGGACCACCTATCAAAATTCAACAAAGACCTACCAAATGCACCCTCCAATTGATCTGGACACTGATGTCTTGTATGATCAGAGGGATTACCAAAAAAACTATTATACAACATGAAAGACTAAGAGGAGGTTACTAAAGCCAGTAATAACAAAAGCTAGAAAGGGCTTTATCAAGGAGAAAGGACTGAAATTGGGAGTTTCTCGGTTGCTACTAAATATAAGGATGAAAGCACCAATAAAATAAAACGGCTATGGGAAGAGCTGGCATGGTAAATTGTCAAACTAGCAAATATGTAAAACTAAAGATGTGCCAAGTTGTTATTTTATAGCTAGGTATAGAAAAGAGGAAGAAAATATACTGTACCTCTGTAAAAAAAGAATAGTGAATATTGCTACACTATAAATCTGTCTCTCAGAAATATATGCAATTTATTATTCTAATATGAGTATTGTAAAGTTTTAAATTGGAGACAACTATCAAAACCAAAGCCTGTTCTACTTATAAACCATTCATTTGCATTCAATGTTTGGAGTCACAAGATTGCTTCAAATTTAAGGTTCAGAGATGATGTTGGTATCCATTAAACCACACTGATATGTATTTGCTTTTTACTCCTATTTAACTATATCTTGTATAGCCTTCTTAAAAGATACCTCAATTAAGGGATGCATTTCAAAACTGCATTAAAGTGGGAAATTATTGCTGCTTTGCAAAAAACAAAAAGTGACTGCATAAAATTTTAATAACAAATATATCAGGTATTTACAGCTGATTAATTATTTTAAACCAGTGGTTGGCAAACCACGGCTCGTGAGCCACACTTTGGCCCCTTGAGTGTGGCTCTTCCCCTGCGCCACCTCACGTTCCTTGTCTTCTGGCTGTGGCCCCACTCCGTGGAAAACATAGGCATGCTCCGTACAATTACAGCCTGGAGCAGGACCAAAGCCCCTCTCCCAACAGGCTCTTCCTCACTTCTTTCCTTGGAAGGAAACTTCTGCAGTCTCCGAGGCTGTAATTGTATGGGCCATGCACGCGCACCTATGTTTTCCGCGAAGACGAGTAACGCAAGGGGGATCCCTCCCCCCGCGGATGAGCGCCGGACCAGCGGAGCCTCGTCCTTCTTTTTAGCCAGGTGATCTTTAACCAGGCTATCTTCGGCTGCTGCACAAGCCCATGGGCACGCGCTCCCTTCTTCTCTCTGATAGCCGCCTGGTTAAAAAGGACGAGGCTCCGCTGGTCCAGAGCCCCTCCGTGGGGGGAGGGATTCCCCTCGCATTCCTCGTCTTCCCGGATCGGCTGATAAGGGGACAGAAAAGGTTGTTCTCCAGTCCCAGGTTTCAGCTTCCTGGCTTCAGTATCTCTTTCCAGCTTCTTTTGTTCAGCCTGCAATTAAGGTTCTTTTTTATGTCTTAGGAAAGATCGCCTGCTTAAAAAAAAGGACGAGCTGGTCTGGAGCCCATCCACAAGTTGGGAGAGAGAGAGAGAGAGAGACAGACAGACAGACACACATGAGTGAGTGAGTGAGTGAGTCAGTGAGTGAGTGAGAGACAGATAGACACACACACACGCATAATGACAGACAGAGAGGAAGGGAGGGGAGAGAGACAGAGATAGAGAGGGAGGGAGAGATAAAGAGCCACAGAGAGAGACAGACAGACAGACACAGAGAGAGAATGACAGAGAGAGACAGAGAGGGAGGAGGAGAGAGAAAGACAAAGAGCCACTCTCAAAAGAAATTTCAATCGTTGTACTGTTGATATTTGGCTCTGTTGACTAATGAGTTTGCCCACCACTGTTCTAAACCATAATAACATTTCTCAAAGTCACCATGAGACAATTGCAAAAGGCAGCTTTGCTTAGAATAGCATACATCCTGCAATGATATCCTTAACACCATCAAACAAGAACATCTGCCAATCCCATTTATTTTTATTTATTTTATTTTTTTATTTTATTAAATTTATACCCCACCCTTCTCCTTGTTAGGACCCAGGGCGGCGCACAGGGATGTTAAAATACATACAAAATATATAAAATATATGAAATTTAAAATACTTATTCTAATAAATAAACCCTGCGCTAAAACCGAATTAAAATCCCAGGTTTAAAAACTATCTGATTGTCAGTATGGAGGTTACGCTAGGCTGGCTAGATGAAATAGGTGTGTCTTCAGACACTTGCGGAAGAGGCGGAGGTCGGAGATGGTGCGGAGTTCAGGGGGTAAGTCGTTCCAGAGGGCTGGGCCCGCCACAGAGAAGGCTCTCCCCCTGGGTGTCGCCAGTCGGCATTGTCCAGCCGACGGCACCCTGAGGAGGCCCTCTCTGTGGGAGCGTATCGGTCTGAGGGATGTATGGGGCAGGAGGCGGTCTCGCATATAACTAGGCCCCGAGCCATGGAGCGCTTTAAAGATGGTCGTTAAAACCTTGAAGCGCACCCGAAAGACCACAGGAAGCCAGTGCAGCTCGCGCAGGATAGGTGTTATGTGGGAGTGTCTAGGCGCTCCCGTAATCAACCGCGCGGCTGCGTTCTGGACTAGCTGCAGCTTTCGGGTGCACCTCAAGGGGAGCCCCATGTAGAGAGCATTACAGTAGTCGAGTCGAGAGGTGACGAGTGCTTGAGTGACTGTGCGTAAGGCACCCCGGTCCAGTAAGGGGCGCAATTGGCGCATCAGGCGAACCTGATGAAACGCCCCCCTGGCCACGGCTGCCACATGATCTTCCATAGACAGCCGGGAATCCAGGAGGACACCCAAATTGCGCGCCCTCTCCACGGGGGCCGGTGTTTCGCCCCCAATGGCCAGAGTTGGAATAATCTGGCTGAACCGAGGCGCCGGAAGCCACAGCCACTCAGTCTTGGACGGGTTGAGCCTGAGTTTGTTACCACCCATCCAGATCCGTACAGCTTCCAAGCACCGGGACATAACCTCGACGGCATCGTTGGGGTGGTCTGGGGTGGATAAGTACAACTGAGTATCATCAGCGTACAGATGATATCCCACCCCAAAACCACGGATGATCTCACCCAGCGGCTTCATATATGTGTTGAATAGGAGGGGCGAGAGGACCGACCCCTGAGGAACCCCACATATGAGGGGTCTCGAGGCCGACCTCTGCCCCCCTGTCAACACATATTGCGACCGACCAGAGAGGTAGGATGAGAACCACTGCAAAACGGTGCCTCCCAGCCCCAACCCCCCCAGTCGGCGCAATAGGATACCATGGTCGATGGTATCAAAAGCCGCTGAGAGATCTAATAGGACTAGGATAGAGGAATATCCTCTATCCCGCGCCCTCCAGAGATCATCAACCAACGCGACCAATGCCGTCTCGGTGCTGTGCCCGGGTCGGAAGCCGGACTGGCGCGGGTCTAGATAATCAACTTCCTCCAAGTGTCGCGGAAACTGTTGAGCCACCACACTCTCAACAACCTTCACTAGAAAGTGGAGGTTGGAGACGGGACGATAGTTCTCTAATAATGCTGGATCCAGGGACGGCTTCTTGAGGAGGGGCCTTACTACCGCCTCTTTCAAGACGGCAGGCAAGGACCCCTCACTCAAAGATGCGTTGACAATGCCCTGGAGCCAGCCTCGTGTCGTCTCCCAGGATGCCAGTACAAGCCAGGAGGGACACGGGTCCAATAAACATGTGGTAGCCCTAAGTCTCTTTGACAACTTGTCCATATCCTCGGTGGTAACAAAATCAAACTCCTCCCAAGATGGTGTCACAAGAACAGCCTCGGCCCGCTCGACTGGGCCACTGTCGATGGAGGGTAGCTCGTTCCGAATCCGAGTGATTTTCTCCTGCAGATAAATCCCAAATTCCTCTGCTCGACCCTGTAAAGGGGCTTCCCGCGGGCTCTGTTGAAGGAGGAAGCGGGTCACCCCAAACAGGGCGGCAGGGCGGTTATCTGCGGATGCAATAAGAGTGGCACAATACTCACGTTTGGCCACTCTTATCGCCACTAAGTAAGTCCTAATATGGTCTCTCACTAGTGTTCGGTCGGCTTCGGAGCAAGAAGATCTCCATCTGCTCTCTAGGCGTCTCTTGTGGCGCTTCATCCCCCTAAGCCCCTCGGCAAACCAAGGAGCCCAGGTGGTTCGTCGCCGCAAGAGAGGCCGCAAGGGCGCGACTCGGTCCAAGGCCCCCATGGCCGCACTTAACCATGCGGCCACTAGGTCCTAAGTCGAGTCGCGGGGCAAGTCCACAGGAATTGGCCCAAGCTCCCTTTGGAACCTTATCGGGTCCATCAGGAGCCTGGGGCGGAACCATATAGGAATATCCGGTTCCGCCTCCCCGCAGTGAGGTGCGGCGATCGGAAAGTCGAGCCGAAGGAGAGCGTGATCTGTCCATGACAGGGGTGTGATGACTAGATCCCCTATTCCCAGATCACTACTCCACTGTCCCGAGACGAAGATTAGATCCAGGGTGTGTCCGCCCTCGTGGGTAGGGCCTACAACTACTTGGGTCAGGTCCATGGCTGTCATGGAAGCCATGAACTCCCGAGCTAACCCAGAGGTTTCGCCTGCTGACGGCAGGTTAAAGTCCCCCATGACTAACAGTCTGGGAGTCTCCACTGCCGCCTCAGCTATCACCTCTAGGAGCTCGGGCAGGGCTGTTGTTGTATAGCGAGGAGCCAGGTATACAACTAACACGCCCAACTGCCTCCCTAGGCCCCACTTCACAAGGAGGGACTCGCACCCGGTCGTCTGAGGGATCGTGGTCTCCTTTGGCTCAAGACCTTCCCTAACCATAATCGCCACCCCCCCACCCCTCCCTAGGGCCCTAGGCTGATGAAAGGCTCGGTATCCTGGTGGGCACATTTCTACGAGGGGATGTCCTCCCTCGTGGCCCAACCAGGTTTCCGTAATACCTACCAGGTCCGGGTCCCCCTCTGACACAAGGTCATGGATTTCTTTGGGAAACATTCAACAGCTGGGTAAATATGCCAAATCCAGTCTAAACATCTGCTGAATGTGTGACAAACTATAGTAACAATTTGTAAGGATACACCTTTTCTTCCCAGTTATGCTAACTTAGTAGAATGCTAATGCTAACTTAGTAGAATGAATTAATAAAAAATCAAAATGAAAATCTCTGAAAATTAACAAATACAGTAGTGCAAGAATCTATAGTAATTGGGGCAGGAGTTCTTAAAAAGCAATCAGAATTCTTATGTTGCAGCATCATTCCTTTCTCCATTGTTCCTCACCTGCATGGCTGCAAGAACTTCAGGGTCACTAAGAATTTCATTGAGACCAGGCATGCTTCCCATTCCAGGCATGCCTCCCATTCCAGGCATACCTCCCATTCCAGGCATGCCTCCAGGAAAACCACCTGAAAATGTAAGGAACATTGTTACAGAAAAAGTATTACAGGGGACTATATCTTAGTTATGGCTTTATCATATAATAATCCATGAGTTAATTATACTTCTTTTATTTAAATTTCCAGAGCACTTGAACAGCTAAATAAATTAAGATAAATTATATTTTTCTAAAAGCCGAATTTTTTTGCTACATTATGATTCTTGTTAGAGAATAGTACTGTGTTATTCATTTTAGTGGTTGTATTTTTATTGGTCAATGACTTAAATAAATTAATGTCTATTTTTCTATGTTTTGTGTGCTGAAATTCATGTTTAATATCACAGCCTTGGATAATTATTATATTTTATATTCAAACATCACAAATACAGCACTTTCGTATTTGTTTGATGAATCCGAGTACAAAACATAGATCCCCTCCCCCAGTAAAGCAAACTATTATGATCCCAATTCATATGAAGCTTGTTTCTTCTATAAATGCTTTGAGATGGATACACACCTGGGAAACCACCAAACTGAGGTCCTTCTGTCTGCCGGCGAGCCTCTTCCTCCTGCAAAAATAAAAATATTTACTTGATCTCCAATAAGAATATGCAAAATCTACCACTTCAGAGATGGAACCTCCTATTTTTCCTTCAAACCTATGTCAACCCAGCCATTTCAGGAGTGGTTCTGGAGTTCACTGGAAATAAATGTTTTCCATTTGTCCACATTCAAACAAACCAGTATGTGTTAAATGGTAAAGTGTTTTATAGGTAATCTTTGACTTACAACCGGTCATTTTCTGAGCCTCAGAAAAGGTAAAATACATTCAAGTTTCCTCATTAGGTTAATTTACAACTAAATAAACAACCTTGTGATATTGTGTGAAGTGGAAATCTGACTAATGTTGGGTAAGAAGCCATTATGATGATGTTTGGGGAAACAAAGACTTTTAAAATAATGAAATTAAGGTTTCCTAATATGTTATTCCTGTAGCTGGAACAATCTGCCAACTCAGACCTAAATACAGATAGTATTCAATTTATGACTTGTTGCTTAACAATTGTTCAAAGTTATGAACATTCCCAGAACTACTTACAATTCATTTTTAAAGTTACAACAGCTGCACCCCTCACAATTAGATGATTACATTTTGTGTGCTTAGCAATTGACTCACTTTATGGCCATTTGCAATATCCTGCAGTCAAAGAAGTGATTTGCAATGTTTTTTGCTGATGTTTGGTGTTACTTCTGGCTTCCAGCAAAATATATGCATTGGGAAAATGTATTCATTTAACAAATGTAGCATTTGCTTAATGACCACTGCAAAAAATGTTGACAAATCAGATCCGGTCACATGATATAACCACAATGACTCATGACTGCAATTCCAGGCTCAATTACAGCCATAGGTTGAGGACTATCTGTATGCATTTTTCAGCAGGTTGCAGATATCATTAATCCACACCATTCTCTAGGGGCAAAGAAAAACTTTAGTTGTCACGAACAAAACAGGAGGTCATTATGGAGGAAGAACCACTTGGTACCAGAGTTAAGAAATGAGAACATGCATTGCACAGGTCTCCTGAATTTCTGGAGGAATCTACAAGGATTTGAGAAAGTACAGTATATGCAAGCAAGCAAAGCATTATTGCTTCAGTTATGTTTCCTTACATATTCTTTAAATACAAACCATCTAGCAATGAAACTGCATTAGAATTTTTGATTTTTATTAGTCTATAAGGCACTAGTTAAATTGTATTGTTTCTTGTGTTTATAAAGCAGGAAACTGCTCAGCCTTTTTTTATTCCAACCTTAAGCTGTATCCAAGAATTATTTTTTTCTTTAGATATAATCTAAAAACACTTTTTTTCCTGAGGTTGCGAATTATAGAAGAATAGCAGCATCCTGTGGTCTGTCTGGAATACCAAATAATTTTTAAATAAAAATTCTTTTTCTATTTTTTTTTAAATAAAGTTTGTTTTTGTTTAAATTTATTTCCCAAATGGAGAGTGAGCTGATATTCCTAGTCACATAGCTCTGACTATAAGACCAGAAGAATATATCATTTTCCTCCCCTGAATTTCACCTATTAATTATCAGAAAAGACAGCACAGGCTTCTCATACATACAGGTGAGGCTCTCTTGGAAGACTGTATAAATTACCAAGTTCTTAGGTAGATGATGTAGCAGGGTATGAACTATTGTTTGACATCTCTAGTCTTTCCTTCTAAGGGTCAAACTGTGTTTTTCAAGCTCTTACCCTTTGAGCTCTCTCATGTTCCTCTCGGGCTTTTTTTACTCTTTCCAATCTTTCTCTAATTTCTTTTTCTTCACGCTTTCGTTCATATTTTCTTCTATGTTCTGCAATCTTCTGAGCCTGAGGTACAAGATGAATAAAATTATTTGTCGCATGTATAGTATCATTTATACGATATCATTTTAGCATTCTACAACAACTATTTTTAGCTTGTATGTCAATTCTCTCAAGAATTGTAAGGCTATAATCAACACTAATTCTTCCCTTCAACATTGTTACAGCTCCAAAATATCCCACAGAATTGTATAAGTTTGGCAATTGTATAAGTTTTACACTACAGTCTTTTAGATGAAAATCAATTTCAGTAGAAAAATAGAGCTGAACTCTCCTTATGAGTTAAATAAAAAGAATTAATGAGAAACAATCTGCAAGTTATTTGCAGAATGAACACAGTAAAACGCTTCAAAAGCAAAAACTTCTATTAACTTTCTTTTATATACAATATATAGACAAGTAGCAAAGCATTAGAACCGCCAACGCCTTGAGATCTACAACAGTTAAAACAAAAATTCGGTGAAGAGAAACTTTTTATTTAATTCAAGAAACATATGGTATTAAATATATAAAACTGATATAAAATATTACAAGCTTACAAGCTTAAACTGAACTAGTTTAACCAGTGTATGATTTGAAGCGAACAGACACATATAAAGCAATCATTCTTATTTGAATAATAAATTCAATTTTGTGCTTTCAAAACACAAAGCAGGGCATAATCCAATATCCACCTATTTTGAGTATCTGCTGACAATTCACAACAGGACAAGAATTACAGCCTTAAGATTATAATTATATAGACCAACATGAACATCCCTCTCCCTCAAGGAATTATGCTATAATTGCTACATAAAAGTATTCAGACCTTAAAATATAGATTTCACATTTGTATTAATCCTGTAAAAACCACAGTGAAACATTATAGAGTAGATGCCTCAAAGTCAATCGCTGGAATTATGCTTTCAATTATCAGTTTCTAGTGCAAAAAATACTTAGCAAAAATGGTACATCTGTCTGAAGAAATTGTCAGTATATATTTTTTTTCATAGTATTTCATTTTGTAGATGTTCCTCAGCCAATTTTGTTACATTATCTATAAATACACGGTAAAAACTTGCCCAGCCTAGTTTTACTTGTGTCTCAGAAATTGATAATTTAGGTTCAGAGATATAAGGGAAAGGGAATATATCTCAAGCAATCCTAATGACAACAGATGAGCAAGAACAGAAAATTTCCTCAGTACTGTTCTTTTCTTAATAGGAAAAGCAAGAAAGCAAAAACTATGAAGTCAGCAAAGCTGCACTGGTATTTCTCACTTCCATAAGTCCCCCCCCCCCCCCCTTTGGCTTATAACAGTGATGGTGAACCTATGACACGCGTGCCACAGGTGGCACACAGAACCATTTGGCAGGGCACGCAAGGCATTGTCTGTCAGCTGGCTAGCGTGCATGTGCGCACTAGCCAGCTGATTCACCCATTTTTAAAGCCATTTTTTTGCCCTCCCCATGCTTTATAGAAGCCTGGGGAGGGCAAAAATACTCATGTAAAAATGGGGGGTGCCTGTTATGCGTGCATGCGCACTGGGGGTGCACACATTGCATTATGGGTGCGGCACACCCCTGCACAACCCCCCTGCGCTCCCCCCCTTATGGCACGCAAGACTAAAAAGGTTCGCCATCGCTGGCTTATAAGAACCAAGTAAGATAAAGCTAGAGAAAAAGTTATATTTCATTCCATAATCATTTCCAATGATATAGGCAGAAACATAAATGGTTCAGGGTTACTTGGTCCACATACCCTGAGATAAACTGACACAGGAGAATGCATCGTAATATACACAAAAACAAATGAGAGAGGTTGTTATCAATGCAATGTTACAGAAATAATTCAACTCTATGCGTTCTTACTGTATATAAAAATTACTGAACATTCCTTTGGTATAATATTAAAATAGAGATCAGTGCTAGTCAAATGCTAAAGCTTTTAATGTTAGACCAGAAGTAACAACACAACTGTTGTTAAAGCTAGTATGTAATCATCCAGTTTATTATGTAACTAAATAGAGGACAGTAATTTTTTTAATTATGTTATTCATAGTACTCCCCTGTGGCAGATCAGCAAAACATTCCAGCAACATTTTATTGCACACAATGTGCAGTTTTCAGAACCAATTCATACTTTACTTATCTACATCTTGTTCCCTGGTAATAGGGAGAAAAATGACTTAATCTTCAAGTGTTAAGTTTTTTTTTTAAAGCCTTACAAGTTAGTGGCAAGCTTGCAGACTATGAATTACAGTACTTTATGGCAACAATTATTAGAATTCCAGAACCACAATATCCTTGCAAAACTGGAGTTTAAAAAAAAAATCACATAAAATCAGGATAACGTTTTAGCACAAGTTCCATAAAATATAATAGAATGAAATCATGAGCTAAACAGGAAGTCGTCCACATTTTCATTACTCACACGTGGCTGTACTTCCTTAAGCATGGCACTAGCTTCTTCATCATAATCCAGTTTACAGGCCAAAGCTAGATCGTGTGCAGACTCTTCCCAATGACCCAGCAGCCTGGCAATAAAATTATTAATTACAATCAGCATCATTTTGCACAATGTTAAAAACAATGTTAAGTCATGGGTATAAATAAGAAAGCTTTTAATAATGTCCAAATGTCCTTTAGTTTCAAGTTCTGCATTTTAAAAAATTGAATAAAATTTAAAGTTACTGCATAACATGTAGTGGAGATAAAAGCAACACATCTTAAAAGCTTTCTGTTTAACCTAGAAAGTTTTTAGTTTCTTCAATAAGATGATTAAGATATAAAGAAGATAGGAGGGTGCTTCACTTTTTTACCTGTGAGCTTTTCCTCGCCATTTGTAGGTCTGTGCTGAATCGGGATTTATCTGAATGGCTCTATCACAATCCCTAATGGCAGCATTTGGCTTCTGCATTTTCACAAAAACACTGTCAACATGAAAAGTATACATTCTTAACTAAAAACAAATAGAATACCATATGCTTTGCAGCCTAATACTTTTAGCAATTGAGTTAAAATACTATTCAGCTCAATACACTTATCATTTGCCACAAAATTATAAGCACTTTCAATACATTTTGCATTTACCCTATTTAAATATACCTGAATTATCAAGTGTTCTTGTAGAGTACCATTATCTAATTCTTGTTTAATGTTCATTACAATTTTCTGATTCTAGGATCACTAACATTAGGTATTTTTAATGGCATTAATCATTATGTTCAATTTTAACTTAAGCTGCCACAAAGATATGCCATACATGGTTCATTCCCATTTTTAGAAAGCCCTGAATGCTACTGCATCTCCATATCACAGTAACCATGACTTGGAGATATACAGGCTCCCAAACTGGGGATAATATATAGCCACTGTGATTAAAATCATAAACAGTTATTGTAAAGAGTTATAGAGGAAATAGGCAAGAAGAAAAGACAGCAAAATGTTCCTTAAGTCCTAACAAACAAGATAGTATTTGGAGAAGATTTTGGCTGGCTCTTCCCTCATTTACCAGGATATAAGAAAGAGGCTAGATAAAGCACAAGCATTGTAAAGTTTTGTTATTATAGCTTAGCTACGGTTCCAGTCTTCAAATCAAGGTATACAAATGCACCAGTATTAAAGAACAGAAAAAGTGGTAACCAAGATAAAACACATATATGGCTATCAAGAGAAAAACGGAAGAGATAAACAGAAAATTGGATATGGCGATCAAGAGAAAAACGGAAGATTAGCAGAGCTTTCATATTGCTAAAAATGCCAAAAAATGATCGTAAGAACTGCAAAAATATCCTCTTATTTCAGAATGTCAGTATAACATTCGCCTAACATTCGCCGCCCCGAGTCCCTTGTGGTGAGATGGGTGCGGGTTACAAATGTGAATAATAATAAATAAATAAATAAATAACAAGAGCTTTTTAATCATTTATTAAGAAACTTTTAAAAGTAAAGTATAGTAAAGTAGTAAAGTATTACTATACAATAATTCATAAACACTGTCCATATTATGCTATCTTTATATTAGCTATCTTTTATATCAGAAATATTCAAATGTAAAGTCTTACCTGGCTCTTTTGGCATACAGGATAGCCAAATGAGGATTCAATTTAATGGCTTCTGTGAACAGATCAATGGCTTTTGCAAGTTCACCTGAAAATGTAAAATGTTAGTGAAAAAGAATTCCATTTTAAACGTGAAGGCCTAGAAATGTGGAAAGAAGAGAACTGATTGGACATGATATATAAAAATGACTTAGAAAAACAGACTCAAGCGGTGACCTTTCTTGGTGGTTTTATCACTAATATTTTGTGGAAGACTGGTACAAATTGTAATCACATGACTGCAAGATGCTGCAAATGTCATAAGTACCAGCCAGAACTTTAAAGATCAGTCTTAAGTATCATTCAGTATCATTGTAACTGAACAATTGCTAAATGAGGAGTTGTAAACCCTGTAGCACTATCTCTATGGGTGAATCTAGTAAAAACGATAAAGAGTTAATGTAGCATATATAAAACTGACCTTCACTTAATGCATTTAGAGCTTCCATTTTCTTTTCGTTGGCCTGGTCCATCATTTCTTCTGTAACCTAAAGAAAACATAGGCAAAGAAACTAGAATGCAAATCAAAGCTGTCACACTTTCGGGAAAGAGTTATCTGGATTTAAAATCAGACAGGGCATTCACATATTACATTTAACCAAGAGCTGATTAATGCACAAGTATCTGCTTTTGGGCTGCAAACCAACTGTAAATGATTTTACAGTTAAACATGTCATTTGAACATAGCATAAAAGATATTGCTGCCCAAAACTGACTAGATAGCATTGTTTCAAATAAAAAAATATCACGGTTACATCTTTTGGTTATTTCCGGTTAGACATATTCTTCATCCTGTCAATAACAAACATCCATCCATCCATCCATCCATCCATCCATCCATCCATCCATCCATCCATCCATCCATCCATCCATCCATCTATCTATCTATCTATCTATCTATCTATCTATCTATCTATCTATCTATCTACCATTTAAAAGGTTCATTTGCTAACTGAACCAATAACAAGAGGGAAGTAACAGTTGCACACAGGCACGTTTACACTAACGGCTTTATTGATTAAGTGTGACACATAGATTCAGAGTTCCAAGCACTATTACCTCAACATTTTCATCTCCCATTGCCTGAGGATCATCAATGTCTGGTTCAATCACTCCTTCATTATCCATTTCTGCAACCCCAAAAAAAAATTACAAACACAGATTTCCAATAAGAAGAATTCAACTAAGTTGAATAAGAATAAAATATGAATAAGAATTTAAAAAATGAATAAGAGACTGCAATACTTGTCACTAACCTAAATCACTTTCTTCACTTCCAGGCTCAGGTGGTTTTGGTGGTTCTTCTACCTTTTCTTCTGCTTTTGGCTAAAAAAAGTCACTAATTAGTAACATCCTCTTTTTCTCATAGAATGCTGTGTCTATTTAAATATAAAATAATCAAGAAATAAATTTGATAACTATTGACACAGTGACATTCTTTGTGGGAGATTTTAAAATAACCATAGGTAATCTCATCCAAACTATGATATAAAGTTATAAAACATCTGCTTGGCACAGGATAATGAAAAAAAACAACCTAAAATTCAATTAATTTAAAATCTGTGTAGATTTGGAAACATATATAAACACAGAATGAGGAAGCACTGAAAAGTACCTCTGACCAATAATATATTTAAATTAGTTAATGGAAGAACAATTCACTGGAGGTTTCTCTCTCAGAATCTCCTTGTCAGGTTTCAAGTGATGAAACCCACTCAAAAAAGAAATGCGCAAAGTCTATCTTCGAAAACAAATTTCTTTTATTTAGGTAAACATTAAATTGGCAAAGTCTGTTGTAATTCTAGATCTGATACAAACCGGATTTATACCACATATTATTTTAGGTTAGAAACATCCCTCAAAAGTCACATTCTCCAATAGACACTCAAATGCATTGCCCAGTGTCTTCAAACTTCGCCTTCCGTTCTCAGCAGGAGCAGCCTCTGTTCCCATGGGAATGAAGGTCACCTAGCCAAAACAATCCTCACTATCTATTTGCTCCTTCCCCCACCTCAAGAATGTGGCGAGCCCGCAAAAACCCTTATATGCTAGAGAGAAAGAAAAAAGGAAGAAATGAGTATAATATAGAGCTAAATAAAATGGCTACACATGTCAAATTCGGGCTCGACACTCCTTTTGCCAGTGGCCGAGAGTGAAATAATTCAATTAATTAATAAATCTAGAGAATGGCGAGTACTATTACTTCCAATGATTTTTGCAGGGAAGATGACTTTCCATACACACACAAATATGGTTAACAGGAAGTGGGGAGAGGGGAAAAAAAAACCAACTAGGAAACTAAGTGTTGCTGTGGAATACACTCTGTCAGGAACAGAAGAATCTGCTTGAGCAGCAATGTATTTACCTGGAAGGGTTTTCCATAGTACAAAAGACACAAAATCTAATGGTCAGCATTATTTGCCTATTTTTCCAATATGGAAAAGGTAAAGGATCAATATATATAATGTGTAGGATCACAGGAAGCAAAGAGTTTCATGAACCAAACCAAATTCTGAAGGTAAAGTAAGATTACAGGAAAAAAAGGGGAATTCTTATAACGTTTTCTGCAGGGTAAAGTTACAACAAAGAGGGGGAAAAGGTAAATGTAGTCAAAGCCATCTAGAGCAGGAGTGTCAAACTCAAAGCCCGGGGCCTGGATCTGCTCCACGGGGTGCTTAGATCTGGCTCACGGGGCCGCCCTGAAAGCAGCAAAGGACTGCTCTGCATTGCCTCTGAAGCTTGGGAAGGCTGCACGTGGCCCTCCCGAGCTCCATTTTCACTGGCAGAGGGTTGCAGGAGGCCGTCACAGCTGAAAATGGAGCACGGGAGTCCGTTTTCATTGGCAAGAGTGCTCGGGCCACCACAGGTGTCCCAGACACAGGTGACATTGAGCTGGCCACACCCCCCCGGGGTTAAATACAACCCTGATGTGAAATTGATGACACCCCTGAACTAGATGATATTGTATTAGTTATTATAAATATCCCACATGTGGGAAATTGCTAAGAACTCTGTAAATATTGTGATCTGCTTCTGTCTCTTTAAGTTTCCTTAATGTTATCTTTTTATAATGATAGATGGACAGACAGACCAACAGATGATGGATGGAGATATATACATATACCTTTTTTGTTTATATTTTACCTCCAGTCTTATGGTTGTAATAAACTTTGATAGACTTACACTTTCCATTACCCTTATATAAAGATTTCTTTATGTATCTCACATTTGGAGTAATAGGAAATTCGAATTACAAGAGTTCAAGGTAAGACATGGAGAATGAAAACAAGGTGAGGTTACCTATCAAACCTGTAGGAACATGTGAAAAAAAACCTCTTCTTTTGCAGATAATAAAAAGGGGCAATATCCCATTTTTGAAGTTTTGTACATTGTAGCCAAGCTTCTTTCTTACCTTATCAGTTGTTTCTGTTGAAGTTTTGCAAGGAGCCGGTGGTATTGTACCTCCCATGCTTTATAATCAAAAAGAAAAACACCAATTAAAGACACCATAAAATATTAATATAAACACTTTGGCTTAAGTTAAATAAAGAAATATATAAAATCCATGATATCTTGTAGTAAAGATCTATTTATGAGCTCAAGAATTAGCAGGGCAGAATTTGTTTGTTTTTTCCTTTGGATATATTGGATCTAATTAGTGTTTAATTATGAACGATAGAGTACATAATAGGGGGAAATACTATTAAAGAAAAATAAAATGCACATCAATCCCAAGTACTTTTCTAGAGCAAAGGTTGCTGATGCTCAAATACACATTTAATGTTTCTGTATTTATCTCCAAAACCTTCACTTTTCCCACTTGATTGCCCCAAAAATGCCCAGCAAAAGTGGAGTGAAATTGTACTTGTGCCCTATTAAATTCATGATGACATGCCATATTGTACCATCTGGAACAGGGATGTCAAATTGGTAGCCCATAGACCGGATGCGTCATGTGCAGGCCATGCCCACCCCAGCTCTGTTAAGGGGAGAAACATCACGATACATCACATGACAGCAACTTGATGCCAAATTTGACACCCATGATCTAGAATCACTGTTTACATCTATGAATATTTTCTAAAATGAAAAGATTTGATGTATTGCATTATTTCCCTTTAAAAATATTGCAATTTAAAAATGGTGTTCAATTCAAATGTTATATTGTATTCAGCATCTTATATTGTACAGAAGTGAAAGGGATGTATTTGCAAAGTTCATAAATCTAAACTGAAGTGATGGCATTCTCTGAAAGTCACGATTGACTTTCAGCAATTGGTATATGAGACATGCAGTCTACGATACAGAAGATAGAACAACCGACAGCATTAATGGCCACTAATAGCATGATCCCTCATGAATTAATCCAGTGTTCTATTAAAACTATGCAAATTGTCATTACCATAAATGCTAGCACTGAATTCTACAGTCTTTCCTCACAGAAGAGCTATTCTAACCCCTTAGTTACTGTCAAAGAACAAGTTGGCATTTTGAAAAAGTGGCTGCAGAAAGTAAAATGGGTAAACCAGCAAGGGCTTTAAGCAGAGAGTCTTTATAGCTGTTAAGAAGCTCATTTCCAAAGCATTATAAATAGCTTTTGACTTAGAACCATTTGTTTAATGACCAAAGTTAAAATGGCACAGAAAAAGTGGCTTATGACCCACTCAGCATTCCCATGATCATGAAATAAAAATTCTGGTGCATGGCAGCTGGCATGTCCATGGTTGCAGAGTGCCAAGGTATCTGGGATTGCCATTTGCAACTTTCCCAGCAAATTTCTGACAAGCAAAATGAATGGGGGAAGCCAGACTCCCTTAGCCACACGATTTGCTTCATGACCATGTCTTTAAAAGGTTGTACTATTGGCCACAACTCAACCCCATTACTTAATGATAGGGGTTATGGGCTCAATTTTGATCTTAAGTTGAGAACAGCATAGACTTTGACCGCTAAATACTAAACTAGGCTTTAATAAAGATTTCATTGCTTATTATGGAATACATAATTTGAGAAAACTACTTTGTTTTCACATAGGAAAAACAAGTCTTCTAAAGTGAAGCAACTTTAAAGTTGTCTTTATCACAGAGAAAGGATTTAAGGGGGGGGGGGGACACCGAAGAAAATGGCCTTGTCACTTAAGATACCAGAGTTTGTTGTGTGAACATATTGGAACACTAACCATGATAATCACATCTATAGCTCCAGCAACTGACTCTAGGAGGAATATAATTTTGCATATGGATATGATACAGAAAGCTTTTAAAAATCCTTTCCTTCACATAAAGTATTTATCAGGCAAACAATTTCAGTTCTAAAACTAGAGCAAGTTAAATGACAGGGAAGATCCTGGCGAATCTTAAACCTTCCTAAATTTTGGGGGGTGGTGGTGGGAGTGGAGTAACCGGAGAGGCCAGGCTTCAACGATAACGAGTAGGCCTTGCCACGAAAAGCTCAGTGCTCCATTCCCCAAATCGTCTCTGATTTGCTTCAGAGGCGAATTAAAGGTGCCTGACGGCGTCAGATCAAAGAAATCCTTCAACCTTTGAAAGGTAGAAGTATTTAACAAGTAGGAGTAACTCTCTGTAATCCAGCCGCCCCGGTTTCCCAAGTTCTACAGGCGATCCCACAAGGGACAAAATTCACCCTAACCCTTAAAGGAAGATCAGAACAATTTAGCCCCAAAGATTTACCCACTCAGGGCCGGCTCCAACAACTTTAACTACGGGACGGGACGGGGCAGGGGGGGTGGGGGAGGAGGGAAACCGAAGGGGCAGCAGTCAAAGAAACGGGAATAAGCCCCGTAGCAGCCCCACCTGCTTTCCGCTCGGGCTTACCGGGGGAGGTAAGAGCAGCTCCATACTTACCTCTCTATCCAGTCGCGGAAAAAGGTCAGATCCTCGGTGTGCAAGATGGCAGCATTTTGCTTGCAGAGTTTCACGAAGCTCCGCAGCTCAGACAACTTCTGCGGGTCCATGGCCACGCCGCGCTCGCCGCTTCCACCGCTACAAGCTTCTCTCCGGGAGGAACAGCCGGAACTCCCAATCTGCTGCTCCCCTCACCTCAAGCAGGCCTTGCCGTCCGTCACGCGCCGCACAGCGCAACGGCTCCCCCACGCCCTCTGGCAACCTTCCCGCGGGGGTGGGAGGGGGGAGAGAGAGAGAGAGAGAGAGAGAGTCCCGCTCCTGCCGCTCTACTCTCCCCGCGCCGCCGAAGCTCCTCCCCCTCTTCCCCCGCCTTCTCACGAACCGCCCCTCTTGCCCCAGTTTTGGCAGCGGGGTCCAGAATCTTCTAGAAATGAAAGTGGAGCTGCCCTCGATATTGCCTCTTTCGTTTTGCCTTTGGACTCAGGCTTTTCTCCTTCGATTCAGTCAGTGAGAGAATGCCAGTTAAAGTCATAACAATGCATTCACTGGCTCTGGCGCTTTCTTAGCCACGACGGCGGGAAGAAGGCGCGAATGAAGCCTCTTAAACAAGTAGGCATTTGTTTAGTCGCCTAAAATATAATGACTAGTCACTCGCCGAAACTCAAGAGGCGAAATACAACGCTGCTGGTTACGAGGATGGTGACGTCATTATGTGCCGACCCAGGGGAAGGAAGGTCCTTCAAACGTGCGAACTCAAATCAAGCTTTAGTGTAGCTGGCCATGCTTCGGGGTTGGGGATCAGGAAAGAGAGCGTTAGAACGAAGTGGAGGAAGATCAGGACTTGGGGCATTGCGATTTCTTCCAAGATCGCCCCGTAGTGTTGATTTATCTTCTTACAGGCAGGGAGCTCAGCTATGGTGTGGTTGCCAGCTCAGAGACTTACCCAACCTGTAAGGGTCAAATGCAACTTTTCAGGTCAGAGACTTGCTTTGATTTTACATAAGAGAACAATTCTAAAATTGTGGGCGAAAGCTAGTTACTTTAGGTACCACCTCCACTTTGTATATTTTAGAAGAATATACAATAAAAGAAATGTTTACTCTCTCAGTTTCACACTATGATACTTGTAGTTGATTTCGTGCTAGAGTGAAAAAAATACTCTGAAGACCACAGTAGTATTATGGAAATTTCTTATTAAAGAAACGTTTCTTATGTTTAAGTTTCAGAAACTGATCAATTTAGATTTCAAAATTGCTAATAAAATATTACCAGATCCTTAATTAAGATGAGGTTTTCAATCTCAATAAAGAGGAGGGGGGGAAAGATGGTTGTACATTTTCCACTGCGAATCAATGGGATTGGTTCAGCTGAAAAACACCTTCACATGCCTTTTGAAGTGTGTTATGAAATAAGATATAACAATCCCTAAGTTTATTTTTTCAAGATCTAATTTTGGAGTTGGGTTTTATTTTTGGAATTTTAGATATGGCTTGAGCCTATGTATGTTTATAGTGGAACAAAACTCAAGGCCTAATTAACATGTAAACTAAAATGTTGTTTAAGTGCAACTTAAGCTAATATAACTTGTTCTTTAAAAAAAAGTTGTAGTTTAAGGATATTTGTGAATTGGACTACTGAGTTGAATCCTAAACATACTTCCAAATAAGTATGTAGAGGATTGCAGTCTAAAACAAATTAATTATGGTATTTTTCACTTACATGACTATTGGCCTTACACTGCAATACTTGTTTAGCTCTAGATCCTTTACATTCTGTGGGATTTCTTTGGATTAACATATCTAAAAACAGAATGCATAACTGCAATTGATCTATATTTATAATTCAAGCATTCTGTGTTACTAAGTGGAATTTTTTTTTACATTCAGTCATCCTGATTCCTGGAGACTACCTAGATAAGTCCTTGCTGTTTTCTTGGCAAGTTTTTGCCCAAATAGTTTGCCAGGACCTCCTCCTTAGGGCTGAAAGAAAATGATTGGCCCAAGTTCACCTAGCTGGCTTTGTGCCTAAGGAGTACCTAAAACTAACGATTTCCTGCTTTCTAGCCTGATATCTCAACTATTACACCAAACTGAGTCTCAAATTTATTCATTTATTTTGGGAATTTATATTGCTGCCTATTCAGACATGGCGACTCACGGTGGCTTACAAAACATAAAACTCCATATAAAAACAATAAAACTAATAAAAGAAGAGTCATATAATAAATTAATATACTAAAAATGGACTTATAAGCCTATATTCTGAGCAGCCATATTAAATAATACTAATTTGCTTGTTTTCACTGAAAAAGCCTGTAGCACTCTCTTTGGCTCCAGAGTAGAAAGATCCAAAACTGTCTATTTTGTTTTGGTTATTTTTTAAAGAGTGCATAAATGTAAAGGGCATAATGGCTGCTTTAAGCCTTTTAGAGATTTAAGATGCTCTGCTTGTCAAC
This sequence comes from Rhabdophis nuchalis, assembly GCA_039707465.1. Taxonomy (NCBI): domain Eukaryota; kingdom Metazoa; phylum Chordata; class Lepidosauria; order Squamata; family Natricidae; genus Rhabdophis; species Rhabdophis nuchalis. Next base: position 90,662,792 of record CM077648.1, on the reverse strand, counting down.
TCTTATAATTTTTAGACTCTGGAATATGAATAAAGGTTGCACTTTGAAAATTGGACTGAAAAAAGTTTTAGTGTCAAGTAGCAATCCTATTTTGTATTAAAGAACAGAAACTGCCATTCTTTAACACTTTAGGATTGTTTTAACTGTAATTATGAAAAATTGGATAAAGTTGCTATAAATAAAACGTTATTAATATCACTGTTTTCTTACATAATGTCCCATTGTTATTCCCATTAAATGTCATTGGCTGGATCAAAAATGATTAATTAATAGAAACATAATTTCAATATTTAATCTTTGCATTCTTTGAAATATCTCAGTGATTTATCATGTTTTAGCAATATTTAAACTGGGTGATTTATTGTATAAATGAAAATACAATCAGTATCATAACTATAGCATTTGTGACCATAGTAAAGGAAATAACTGCCAAGGTCAGAAATATTATTTTTATTTTTAAATTTAAGCTTTTAACAGTCATCTAGAAAGTTAAATATACAAAATAAGAACAACTATTGATAATCCATGAGTAAAAGAAATTATATAAATATTTTATAATGACACTTTCTCCCCTTCCATTTGTTTTCCCATCTGCTACCCTAAATATTAGTATTTTCAAATGAACATTAAACATTGAAGGTTATTTTTGGTATCTAAGTAGTTTTGTTATGTTATTTTTGCTTAGTTCAATAACTTTTCTAGAAAGCATAGTGTATTCCAAATATTTAAATTTGCCTTGCTGTGTGATTTGTAGTGTACAAGAGAACTGTTCCTTGAAAGATTTTTTTTTATTATTTTCAATTCTGAACTTTTTGCAAAACTATTCTGTCTTGACCATCATATTTATAAATTTGTGTATTTATTACTGAATGTATACCTCGCTTTTCAGCCTATTCCATCAGTGAAGATTACTTGCATCAATAAAAATGCAAAGACAAACAGTTAGAATCAGCCAATGAAATATATTAAAATATTATTCTAGAACATTCATTGCTTATTAAAGTATTCATGTTAACATTATTAGCTATAAAGCAAAAAGAGATGAGTAGTGTTTGAGAATGGCAAACTTCACTTTGACTCTATCACAGATTCAAATGGGAAAACAGTTCAGTTTGATGCTATTCCGCTGTTTCGTTTTAGCCTGCAAGTTTTGTTTCTTTCGGAAGTTATCCATTCAACCAGTTCAACAAAAGAAGATTCCAAATAGATATCTAGGCCAGCCTAGCCCTTTCACACATCCACATCTTCTTAAGTCAGGTAAGGATGACAGTAATGCAACTCTAAGAACATTTACTCTAGTGAGAAATAAGTGTTCAGAGATATGTAATCCTAGACAAGTTTGCATAACACCACATTACTGACACTAACCTTTAACATCTCAGTTTTTAATAGTTTTCTTAAAGAATAACCTGGGGGGAGAGAGGTTTATATCCTTCAAAGAATTCCTATTTAGAATGTTTTATGTTCCAGATATAAAATACTTCCTAATATTCTACTCATTGGATATATGTATTTGAGAGACAAAAGTCTCGGATAAATCAGGGGGCTCCAACCCCCCAGTCTGCAGCCCACAAAGCCCCATCTGCTCATGTGTGGGATCCAGTGCATGGAACCACACACTCCAAGTCTGGAAAAACCATCCTCTGTGGGACAAGTCCCTGGCACCCAAAAGGTTGGGGGCTTTGATATAAATAACCCAATTGTGAGTAATGCTAGCAAAAAAAATTTGCAACAGCTGGAAAAAGTTACATTGATTGTTTTCCATCAGAAGAATTGTCTGCTGTCATAAGAACTACTCCCAAAGTTACAAAACCTTGCTGAGAGGCTATTTTTTTCTGTCATCAGATTTACAGAAGGTGGATACAAGGGACAGAAACGTGGAAATATTGAGAAACTCTAGACATTCTTTACTGACCTTCAGATGGCCAGTGAATATAATTTTTCTTCCATGAAGGCTTTGTTCTTTTTATCACTATATTTTATTTTTGCTAACCATTTTGAGTGGTATTTTCTTTTTGAACACTCATTTCTTATTGTTTGACAGAATAGCAGATCAAAATCAGTAAGAAATAAATAACTGCAGTTACCTGATTCAGATTTGTAAATAAGGCCCAGGATCAATTCCTATTCTAAAACAGAAGCATTCATCAGTGATTGAGTTTTGCATTTTTCTGAACTCAACCTTTTGCTGCATATATAGTGCATTTTATGACATTTGTCAATAGTTTTGTCTCTCTCTCCAAACATGTAGCTTGATTTTATCCATTATTGCTTAGTTACCCTTTTAGTCAAATACATTATTAAATTTCTTTAATTAAAGTTTATACAGAATGCTGTGTTTCTGGTTAATGTGCATTGTTTAATTATCTTTTCAAATGTTAATTTAATTAGATTTATGCTTCGTTAAAAGTATATGTGAGAAATGCTAAGTAGCTTTCCTCATTTCAACTGCTTAGAAAACCTTTAGATTTAGTTGTCCTTTGTCAGGTGCAGGGAACAAGAACAATTCCGTGGTTAGGCCAAAGTAGTTTCTTTTATTATATTTCCTCTATTACCAGTCTTTTTGCCAGAGGAATTGCATTCTCTTGGAAACTGGCAGATAAAGGCTTCAAGAATCTTGCCTCTGTTGCTTCCTACCACTGAGAGACTGTAAGCTAAACTGCCTCTTTATTACTTCCTCTACTCTAGCCAGAGATTCCACCACATCTTTAATATTTGAAATGTGTGATTCTCTATAAATATTGATTAATTATAATGGTATATCAATGCCACTCACATTTTATTTGTATTACAGAAAATTTCACTAGCTGGCATCTGAGTAGATAATGTGCCCAGCATTTGTCCTTCTGCACAGTGGAAAATGTCTTATTTTCATCTTGTCTAGTGATGCTGCTGCCCAGCAACTAGCTTAGGTCAGCAAATTGCTTATGGCAAGTAGGTTAACCTTTTTAAATTAAAGTGTGTACTGTGATATAATTTATGGAAGAAAAAAAGCTAAACAAAATTTTAATCCAAAAGTACATCCCCTATTTTTAAATTTTTGCTTCCTTTTGAAAAGCATTGGATAATTTTTTTAAAAATGGATAGTTATCAGGTAGCATTATGTTGCTATCAAAGATGGGAAAGAGCCTGGTGTTTAGTTGAACCAATGTCTCTTCCTAAAGAACACGAGAAGTCCTACAACAACAAATCAAAATTCATCATTGTGTGTCCCACAGTAGCAAGCAAAGTGCTTTTAGGGACATCCATATTTAAGGCATAAAGACAGCAACATGTTCCTGCCAATTTCCCAGAGTTCACTATCATATTCCCACTGCATGCACTTCTAATGTGTGATAAATTTACAGATAACCTCATTATCAATCAACTACTTGTTATTGCTGCCCACTGTTTTAGAAGTCCTACAATCCTCTGCAGTTGTTTGAAGCACTGTAATCTAGAACACAGGTCCCTAACACCCCGGCTGTGGCCTACTACCAGGCCTTCAGCCTTTCGGAACCAGGCCATGAAAGTGGGGGACGAGTGCATGCATGCATGCATCTCCACTCATGTGAGCAGCAGGTGAGTGTGAATGGTATGCGTGTGTGTGCACTACTCCCTCTCCCCTCCAAAGCCAAAAGGGTTGGGGAACTCTGGTCTAGAAAATATTGCTTCTCTCTTTTCCTCTCCCCTCCATTTTGAAGGTGTTTTTGTCATGGGGAAAATATGTCTCAGGAGCATCTAGCCAGAAAAATATAAAGAAAAATGTTTAAAAATACAGGCTAACAACCTTAAGAACATAATATGTCCAGGTTTTAGGCAGATATTTACGGTTTACAGTTTATTGGATTTATATACCGCTCCTGTCTCCAGATGGACTCAGGGCGGTGCACAGGGAATTAAAATAACACAATAGCAACAATACATACAATACAATAATTAAATTAAATTAAATTAGAATATCCTGTGCTAAAAATATTAAAATCTCAACCAATCCCCTAAAAATCCCAGTTCTAAAATCTAAGCTAAATTATAGGCAAAGACTAACTCTAAGCAAGGCCAGCAAGGTGGAACAAGTGCGTTTTTAATGAGCGGCGGAAAAGGCGAAGGTCTGTGATGATACGAAGTTCAGGGGGTAGGTCATTTTTAGATGGTATCTTCAAATGATGGGACATATAATAAACCATCTAGAGTAGCTCCATGGTGAGATGGGCAGCAGAGAAATGTATTAATAAAAATATTCATTATTGTATGTGGAACTAAGTCCTTTTGATTCCCCGAGAATCTTTTGTTACGTTTAATTAAGATTCAGAAAGTATAATTCTCACATTTTTCAAGTGTTGGCTCTGTTCAATTTAATGGATTGGCTTTAATAGCTTGAATAGATACAAATCTTGTTATAGGCTATTTAAAAAAACGTTCCATTTACAATCAATTTTTTGACATTTAGTTCAGTCTTGTTAAAATCTTTTTGTTTTCTGGACCTTGTATTCATTATAGATAGGTTAGATTATAGGTTATAGATAAAGTTAGATTAAATGATTAAATGTGAAGTTCTGAAAAAATTCTATAGTACTTCTAATTCTTAGATATACAGCTTATTAAAGATCCTTTTTTAAATTCAGCATTATGTGCTCTGCATTTCATGGAGAAGTTATTTCTAGGTAATGAAATCTCCATACTGCTATCAAAATGCAGAGGGCAACCAGCTCTGCTGTTCAATGTGCAAATGGTATAAAAAGGTACTCAAGTTTACTTTTCTTTGTTTCTCTCTCCCAGTAAACATTTTTAGTCATAATCCTTACATTAGTATTAACTAGCTTTTGGCATGTCTTCTGAACTCAAGTTTCTACAAACAATTTTTGTTACCGTACTAATAATAGGGGGAAAAATAGTTTAGAGTTGAACTAGGAATGTGGAGACGAGAGTGCAGAGAAAATGAATAGAAAGGAGATGAACTGGAAAATGTAAGAGTCGTGTCCAAAAAATGTAAGGGTTCAGTAGCATGAAAAAAATATTTCTAAAATAAAAATTGTGTTTTTGAATTCTGTTCACAGGAGAGGTAACACCAGGATTATCACAAGTGGAATATGCTCTCCGTAGACACAAGTTGATGGCTCAGATACATCAAGAGGTGCAAGGGACAAATCACACAGTAATTCTGCTTTCAAATCCTACCTATTACATGAGCAATGATATTCCATATACCTTTCACCAGGACACTAATTTTCTATATTTGTGTGGCTTCCAAGAACCGGATAGTATTTTAGTGTTGCAAAGTGTGCCTGGTAGATCTTTGCCATATCACAAAGCTTTACTGTTCGTTCCAAAACGAGATCCAAGCCGAGAGTTGTGGGATGGGCCACGATCAGGCACGGATGGAGCAGTGGCTCTCACTGGTGTAGACGAAGCATATACCATGGAAGAGTTTAGAGATCTGGTATCTAATTTAAAAGGTATGAAAACAAAATAGATTTTGCACTGCATGAAATAGGATGATATTGAATCATTTCAGCAATTTGCTGCCTAAGTATAAGGCACAATAGAGACAAGATAGAAAGCTGGATTCATGCACTGCATTATAGGTAGTCCTGAACTTATGACCGCTAAGCCTGCAATTACAGTTATAAGTTATGACAGTTATTAAGCAAGTCATCATGTGCTCGTGCCCAGTTTTACAGCCTTTTTGCAGCTGTCATTAAGTGAATGCAGTCGTTAAGCAAATCCATTGTTCGTTTTTTGCTGCAAACCAGAAGTAAATGCTGATTTCTGGCAAAAGTGCAAATGTCACATGACCATGGGACACTGCAAATGACTAAATGTGGACCAATTGCTGAATACCCAAAATGCAGTCATGTGACTGTGGTGGGGTGGGTGTCAGAACTTCAAATCCAAGTTGTAAGTACATTTTTTCAGATGTCATAACTTTGAAGAGTTAACCAGTCATACGTTGAGGACTACCTGTAAGTCTTGGAATGGGGTTGGATTGGCCTTAATGTTTGAACCCAACAATTGTGGTTCATAAAAGATAGTTTATAGTAGGCATGCTATATGCACTGCAAATCAATTATTCAGTGACCTATAACTTAAGGATATAATAATTTTATGCGAGAAGTTTAACCCAATTAAAACCTTGCATTCCTTAGCTCTGTAAGTGCCTTTATGGGGGGGGGGGGAATCCTGGAAAATCATAATTCCAATAGAGAGGAGGGCAAATTTGTTTTTGGATTTTAATGCAAATATTAACATGCAAAGTTCATATCTTCTGAAACTATACACAACCTGAAAAACAGTATTATGTGCCCAACTAAATGCTTTTTGATTGAAGTTTTCATTTCAGAAATACATGCAAATGTTTATTTAACATTATTTCTAGGTTGCCCCAATCCCAAATTGGGGCAACCTATATCATGGGTGTGTTTAAGAGCAAAGTTTGTAAAAATTATGAATAGAGAGAGAGAGAGACTCTGGAGAGTCTTTGCCCAGTTTGTGGCCATATGATGGTTGTTATGCAACAGTGAAAGCTTTCCAAGTTTGTTGGGCTTATGTATCTTTGATACTTGTGAATTTCACAAAAGAAATTATTACTACAGAACTGTAATTTATTTTATTGGTCTTTTTTTCCAAAGAGAACATTTAAGTTCTACTTTCACAATTCTTTTCTTTAAGAACTGTTGTAGTAGAGTCATTTATATGTCCAACATTTTGAAGGTGATAAGTAACAGAGCTTAGAAACAGTTGTTTGCAATTTATAGTACCTTAGATCTCTTGATAAGTGCACAAAAGAAAACTGCTGTCCATGCACAAGGCAGAAAAATATTTGAGAATAGCTTCCTAATTAGCTACTCAATTTGGAAACTATTGCTTCAGTACTGCAAAAGTATATGCTTCCAACTCTTTCAAAGGATTTGCACAGTCCTGCTAGGTATTTTGTTTAGACTGCATTCTTAACACACTTAAGAGTGTTGAAAACATTACTTCTGTGTCCACATGAATGAGAATAACTAATAATTTAATTTAATCAGTTTATATTAAATGTAGTTTAAATTACTTATTATATATTTACTCTCCATTTTTGCAGTGTGATTCTTAGCATTCTGTTCAAAGACCAAGTGCAGTTCTTGATCCAAAAGAATTGTATGTTCCTATTCAGATGTACTTGAAATCTACTTTTTTTTATAAAGGATGGTGCAAAAAAAACCACCCTTTCATCAATATTTCTTATTACTGATTCCTTTCAGGCAGTTTTAAAAATCCAAATTTGACTGCGATCTGATGTTTACCAAAAATATGCAAACATCCCTCCAAAAAAGTATAAATTATATGTAAAATATAATTACATTCTGTTTCACAGATGATTCTAGCACAGTTTGGTATGATGTTGCTAAACCTGGGCATCCACAGCTCCATTCTGATTATCTGCTGCATCTGGCTGAGGTCAAAGCTAAATACAACAACCGGGTTCGAGCTGTCCGGCATCTAGTGCAAAACCTGCGGCTGATCAAATCTGCCACAGAGATTGAGAGGATGAAATGTGCTGCCAAAATCACTTCACAGGTATCAATCAAAGCATTTATGTTGCACAAAAGTGTTGAGGGGAGGGGGGAAGGCATGATATTGGAATTCATGCCAAAAGGGAAGTGACATATACCATGTACCCCCCGAAAATAAAACCCACCCCAAAAATAACCCTAGGGGGATGAGCATGGCCAGCATGAGAGGGGATGAGCCCGCGGGGTCTGACGGTGTCTGGCAGCGGCCGCAGCATTTGGGGCCGCCCAAATACCAGTAAGTCTGAGCATGGAGACAGAGGCAGGGAGGAGAAAAGTGATCCGTGCTGCAAGGTGACACTGGCAGCAGGCAGAGGGATGGGGAATGGGGAAGGCAGGCGATCCCAAAGCCTTGTGTGGGTGGTTGTTCAACGTGGCCGCAGGCAAGCCAAGAGACGGGACGGAGTAGGCGGAGCGTTGGGTTTTCCTCTGCCTCCGCCTGGGTCTACTGCACACTTTTTCTGAGGGAGACAAAGCTTTCTCTGCCTGCAAAGGGGACACTTTTGAAACAGAGCTAATCGCTCCGTTTCAAACTCTCTCCTTTGCAAGCACACAAAGTTTTGAGTCTCCATCATTTCTCCGTCTGGGCGAAAAATGTTTGGGGTGATTGGGAATGGACAACCAAACACTTTTCACCCAGACAGAAAAACGACAAAGACTCGAAACTTTGTGTGTTTCCACAGGGGACAGTTTGAAACAAGCAGCAAAGCTTCCTCTGGCCGAAAAGTGCTTGCGCAGTTGCCATTGGCTCCACCCACTCCGTCCCACTGTCTGCTTGCCTGCAGCCTCAATTGGGGCCAAGATCTGTGCACATCCTGACCTCCACCTGCCCTGCAGGAGGGCAATGAGCCTCCCACAAGGCCAGCAGGAGCATGGGCAGCCACTTGGCAGCTAGCACAGTGCCCACCGTGGCCAAGAAGTGTCCCAGCAGCACCTGGGCCAGCAGGCAAAGCAGATGGAGGCCGATACATGCCGAGATCTTGACCTGTTGCAGCTGCGGGCAAGCAGACAAGGGACCGAGAGGCCAGGGCCAACAGTGTGGCTCCCACTCCCATCAACCACCACACTTGCTGCCTTCTGCACTTAAAAAAAATAAGCCCGAGTGTTTATTTTCAAACCCAAAAGAAAATAAGACCAGGTCTTATTTTCAGGGAAACACGGTAGATATAGGTGGCATCTTTCTACTAGGACAAGGGTCTGCAAAGTTGGCTCTTTTAAGACTGGTGGACTTCAACTCCCAGAATTCCCCAGCCAGCTATGCTGGCTCGGGAACTCTGGGAGTTGAAGTCCACCAGTCTTAAAAGAGCCAACTTTGCAGACCCCTGTACTAGGATGTTTCTGGATGTGATGCTGATGATTTATTCCAGAAATTGTGTTTGTGGAAAGCCTTCTGTCAACAAGTACCACTGTAGTGGTACGCTGTTTCACATAATAAGATTATCATCCTATGAGTTAGTGTGACAAATACCAAGTGAAGGGAGAAATCAAGCGTAACTGACCACTTTCTATAATACATCATAATCCAAAGTGTACATTTACAGCTATGATCCAATTTCTCATTTGATGGTGTATTGAATCCCAATATGGAATGTTCAGCTCTCAACCAGCTCTTCCTCACTGATTAGAATCAGATCTAGGAGAGCCGATTCCCTTGTCTCATGTTTTGGAAAATATAACCAAATTCTGGAAACTAAAATATTCATCAACAGTTTTTATTACTGCATTTCAACAGGCATTCATAGAGACTATGTTTACAACTAAAGCACCAGTGGACGAAGCATTTCTATACGCTAAGGTATGTGGGGGTTTTTGCAGAAAATAGCCCTTCACTATAACCGGACAACCAGTTTTTAGGTTGTATTCACATATAATGCATATGCTCACATAACATATGATAGGTTTCCATTAATCTTCATGTCGACACTTAATTTAGAACTTGCAGGATGAGTACCAAAGAAGGAGAACATTAAGAGAGAGACCATGTTTTTAATAAAGCATAGAAAATATTTATTAAGAAAATGCCTTAGTACTTGCAAATAGTAAATCCCATTGAATTGAATAAGATATGCTTTTGAATATATGTGTGTACGGTACTATTGATAGCCTTTTATCTGAACAATGAGAGGATTTTGCTCTTCACTACTAATTACCATATTTTTCGGAGTATAAGACACACCTTTCTCCCCCCAAAAAGAGGGTGAAAATCTGGGTGCGTCTTATACACTGAATGCAACATTTTTGACGTCCTGAAACTCCACCCCCTTCACAAAAATGGACAAGCAGAGGGTTTTGGAGGCCTGCAAAGTGCCCCAGGGACTGGGGAGGCAAAAACGAGCGAAAAACAAGCCGTTTTTTACTCATTTTTGCCCAGCCCCCAGGAGCATTCTACAAGCCTCCCAAAGTCTATGCATGCTCTACTTTTTGCAAAAAAACGGGTCCGTTTTTTGCTTGGTTGCCCTCTGCCCCCAAGAGCACTTTGCATGCCTCTCAAACTCTCTGCATGCCCCATTTTTCACAAAAAACAAGGCATGCAGAGGATTTGGGAGCCCTGCACAGTGCAAAAACTTTTTAAAAAATTTATCTCTTCAAACTCTTGGTGCGTCTTATACTCCGGTGCATCTTACAGTCCAAAAAATATGCTATATTTCACTCCATGAACATTATCTTTCTTTAGGAATACCTGTTATGAAAATGAAATTTCAAGAAAAAATAGTGCAAATGCAAAGTGTTACTTAATATATTTGCACATTTTAATTCAGAAGCATTTTTCCTTACAAACATTCTCCTACATATGTATAGTATCCAAAAAAATATGCTTTGGTTCTAATTAACAGTTGAGAGTGCCAACAGCCACCCCCTCAAATGTAATGAAAATGTGAGAATAAGTACAGACTAAAGTCTCTTCCTTTTTAAAGGAACAAAATTGAATAGGAAATACAGCCTAGCACAAACTCAAAAAAATTAAAGAGATCAGTACCTTCTATTGTTTCACGTTACTTTCATTTAGTGAAAGAAATCCTTGGCTGGTTTGCTACTCCTATGGATATGCACCCAGATCAAGATAAATTTAGGGGGGGGGGGGGGGGAGGGAATGGACCAGGCATACATAGAAGCACATAAGAAAAACTACCTTTGATATTGCTGTTTTAAAACAATCACCAAGTTCTTGATAGTTTTTTTCTAAAAAAAACAAAACAAAACATTAGACGTGTTATATACTTTTGCTTCCCACAGAATATTAGGTTTGTTTAGTTCACCTACTGTAGGAGGGAAGAGAAATGTATGGCTTTTCAGATAGTACTTAACAACAGAATTCCTCTCCGTTGATTGCAATATCTGAGACTGTTAGGTATTTTACTTAAGCAGTAGCTTGCTCTATGGGTTAATATACTATATTTCTTTCAAGGGGTTAAGAATACCTTTTATGTCAGGGGTGTCAAACTCATGTCATCACAGCAGCGTCACATGACATATCGGGACGTTTCCCCCCCTCCCTTTACTAAACCGAGCATGGTCATGGCCAGTGTGTGATGCATCCAGCCCACAGGCCAGGAGTTTGACAGCTCTGTTATATATGGTTACTCATTTTTTTGTCCTCACAGCAAACTATGATATAGATCCACGAAAGGGGGAAAAAGATTGTCCTTATTCAACCACAGTAATTGGGATCATAATTTCCATTGCTAAGTGATACAGTCGTAAAGCATGGTGACACAAGACTGTGCTGCTTAGCAATGGAAATCATGGCATTTTCCGTTGATAAGTGAATCATCACAAGTTGTTAAGCGAGGATGTCATGTAGTCCCCTTTTGTGAACTGCCAGCTTTCCCATTGTCTTTGTTTGTAGGAAGTTGGCAAAGAAGGATGAAAATGGTGATTATGTGACTACGGTGATACTGTAATTGTTGAAAGTACAGTTATAAGTACAATTCATTCATGCACTGTTGCTGTGGCTTTTTTTTTTTTTTTAATTGAAATTTTTATAATATTTTACAATATTTCACCCAGTGCTGTACAAAACAAAAGGAAGAGTTGGTTTCAAGTATCTTCTATTATCTTTAAGATCTCCAAAATCCACGTTGTCTAGGTACAGGCGTCGAGGCATCCAAAGTTCCAAGTGCATAGTCCACAAATGGCTTCCAAGTCTTCCAAAAGATATCTTTTTTATAAACCCCCTCTCTAAATTTAATATCGCACGTCATTTTATCATTTAAGGCTAATTTCCACATTCCACAGTACCATTCTTCTATTTTAATATTTACCTCTATTTTCCAATATCTTGCTATTACAATTCTACCCATTATAATCATAATTCTAATCAATTCTTTCTCATGTTTTGTTAACTCTAGTTCATTAATTATCAATAACAATATAGTTTCTGATCTCAATATTATTATTCTTTTCATCATTTCACACATCGTTCTTTCTAATTGCTGCCAAAACTTTTTAATTTTCACACATTTATACCACATATGTTCATAAGTCCCCAATTCCATATTACATCTCCAACATTTAAGTGAATCATCACAAGTTGTTAAGCGAGGATGTCATGTAGTCCCCTTTTGTGAACTCCTGCCAGCTTTCCCATTGTCTTTGTTTGTAGGAAGTTGGCAAAGAAGGATGAAAATGGTGATTATGTGACTACGGTGATACTGTAATTGTTGAAAGTACAGTTATAAGTACAATTCATTCATGCACTGTTGTAAGTTTGAAGAATCATGAATGATTGTTAAGCGAGGACCACCTGACTTGAGAAAGCTGAATTAAGTTATTCAAACATACAGTGTATCCCATATACTTTGCTAGTTTGCTAGCCTAAGTATGGGCATTGGCAGAGGCTTTGTGAGAAAGGTCTTGGATGAGCATTTATTTCAACAATTAATGGATTATTTTATTTCCAGTTTGAATTTGAGTGCCGGGCTCGTGGTGCTGATATTTTAGCTTATCCTCCTGTGGTTGCTGGGGGCAACAGGTCCAATACCTTGCATTATGTGAAAAACAATCAACTTATCAAGGTAACTGAATGAACTGTGCAACATAATAGTATTATTATCTACTGAACCCCTCCAAAAGCAATAAATGAAGGTGATAGGACTTACTTATATACCACTTCATAGTGCTTTTGCAGCCCTCTCTAAGTTGTTTACAGAGTCAGCATATTGCTCCCAACAATTTGGATCCTCATTTTACCCACCTCAGAAGGACTAAGCCATTTAAGAAGATTGGTATGGAAGTACGGTTTTAAAAGAGGATATAATCCTGTTTCCAAGTACCTTCTTAAACTGAGTAGACCATAACCAGTTCTACTGCATTCTAGTGTGTTTCTGACTGTCCTACATTTCTAGGGGTAAAAATCTACTTCCTCATTCTATCAAGTTTAGGAATAATCCTACAGCTGTACTGTATATAAAATTTTTAATGAGGAAATATAGGGTATATTTTATAGTCTTTATAGGTATAAAGGCTATAAAAGCAATTTTATCTTCAAACAGGTCTTGAAGAACGGCTTAAAAATAATATCTGCCACTACTCATGTGATTTGGTTGGTTTAGGTGCTGTTTCATGAAAAAATGGATTTTTCAGGAGGCTTTCTCTTCGCCTCCTTCTCCACCAATGTGCTTGATGAATATGACCGCTATTGGCCAATAAAAGTGGGTGTGATTAAAAGATAGTACTTAAATGAAAATAAGTGAAATTAACATAGCAACAGCTGTTAAGTTAGATCTGACTTTTTCTCATCTTGGCACTTTTCTTTGTACTGGACTTCAGTTCCCATAATCCAACTGTCAGTTATGGGGACTACAGAAGTCAATAATAATAATACAATAATAAATAAGAGTGATGGTAAGTGTTAAAATAGGCTGAAGATCAAAGCTTGCAAAAAAGGACTGTGCACTATAACTATAAAAAGCTACACTCTGCTGAACTATTAGATGAAAAAGCAAATATAATTATCTCACTAAAGATAAATTCCAGGTTTGCTTGTTTTTTTAAAAACTATTTTATAACACTGTTTAAATGAAATTCCTATATGCCAAGTAATTGCTTTTTTTTTGTGTGCCCCAGGATGGAGAAATGGTTTTATTGGATGGAGGGTGTGAATACTCTTGTTATGTGAGTGACGTTACCCGCACTTGGCCCATCAATGGCAGGTAGGTCCTGTTCCCAGCAAAGGAACATCAAGTTGGTTGCAGTTCTAGGCTTTCCTGAAATGTTTCATTATTGTGATTTCTTCATTTCATTATACTTCAGAAAGTATCCTTGCCAGTACTGTAGTTTTTAGTGCAATGTCTTGCTTCCCCTGCTTTAGAGTTGAGATAGGCTTTAGTTTGTGGTAATGCAAACCCAGGTAATTCAGAAAAGTTTGCATGTCACTATTTCATTTCAGAATGTTAATGGGGAAATAATATTTATCAAGTTCACTGATATTTTCCAAGGTAAAAGTACGGAAAGGTTTAAAATGAGAGGTGTTCAGGTGTGTAATCTTCCACCAGCATTTTGGAGTAGAATAAATCCAAAGGACTGTGCTGCATAATTATTTTGTGCATGCATCTTAGCATCTAATTTTTGCTTTTCTTTCTGCTTAAATCTCACTTGAACTGATTTGTGTTTTTCTCTTATTGTCAGGTTCACTAGTCCCCAGGCAGAGCTGTACCAGGCTATACTGGAGGTCCAGAAGTCATGCCTAAGACTTTGTTCTTCAGGTGTGAGCCTAGAAAACATCTACAATTTAATGCTAACTCTCATTGGACAGAAGCTGAAAGAGTTGGGAATCCTAAAGGATAGCACTAGTGAGGGTCAGGTCTTCAAGGTACTTGGTTTCTTTGCATATCTGTTTAGCCTGTTATTTTTCCTGCCTAAAACAACAATAGTGAACAGTAAAAAAAAAGTGAACAATCCTTTAAATCGGGTCCCCAACCTTTTTTTCACCAGGGACTGGTTTCATTTTAAAGAAAATTCTGCGGACCGGCTGAGTGGCTCAACAGTCATGTGACTGGGTGGGCGTGGCCAACTTGGAAAATGTGAAACTCACTTAACAATGATCTTGGTTAGCAACCAAACTTTTGGCCTCAACTGTGGTCATAAGTTCTTTCTTTCTTTCTTTCTTTCTTTCTTTCTTTCTTTCTTTCTTTCTTTCTTTCTCTTTTTCTTTCTTTTTTTCTCTCTTTCTCTTTCTTTGTCTCTGTCTCTCTTTCTTTCTCTCGCTATTTCTTTCTTTCTCTTTCCCTTTCTCTCGCTATTTCTTTCTCTTTCTTTCTCTGTCTCTTTCCTTCATCTCTGTCACTGTGTGTGTGTGTGTGTCTGTCTGTCTTGCGTTCACTCAATCACTCATTCTGTGTCTCTGTCTATCTTTCTCTCCCTCCCTCCCTCTCTCTGTCTCTCTATGTGTGTCTGTCGTCGTCGTCGTCCCCCCAGCCTCCTCAGCTTGCCTGCCGCGCTTGGTCGCTCGGTCAGGCTCCGTGGCTGGGTAGGAGCCGGGCTGGAGGGGAGGAGGATTGAGGAGGGGGCAGCCCATTGGGCAGAGCGCGCGGGAGAACGCAGGAGGATGGTGGGGGCTCTTCCTCCACCCTTGTCGACGGAGGGACTCCTGTGCGCCGCCGGAGCAACCCTTCCTACGGCCGCCAGTTCCCTCCCCCGCCCGCGGAGCCTCCGCAGCCCCTGGAAGAAAACGAGTGGCCGGCATGCCAGCAGGGGAGGGAATCGGTGGCCGGTCCGGCGGTGCCCAGGAATCACTCCGTCGACGAGGGAGGAGGAAGAGCCACACTCCAACAGCCGCGCCTGCGTTCTCCCGCGCGCTCTGCTCAGAGGGCTGCTCCCTCCTCCTCCTCTCCAGCCCTGCGGCCCGGCTTCCACCCAGCCACGGACCGGCACCGGCCCGGGGGTTGGGAACCCCTGCTTTAAATCATCACCCCTTTAAATCATGTTTTGAAGTTGTAGCTTCCTGCAGATATGCAGGTCTAAAAAAAAAATACAGGTAGTCATAGATTTACAACCTGTCCCTTAAGAATCATTTAGAGTTATGATGGACCTCCCCAGAGTTACTTATAATTTATTTTTGGAGTTAGAACAACCCCCACCCCTCTAATCACATGATCCCATTTTGGGCTCTTGGCTACTGAGTCACCTTTACTTTAAGCTTTTGGCAAAAAAACAGCCGTTGTGGGAAATGAATTTGTTTCATAGCCACAGCATTCACTTAACCACTGTTGTAAATACAATTGTAAGTTCAAATACGGTCACATTATGCCTCAATTTATGACTATAATTCCAGGCTCAATTTCTGTCATGAATTGAGAAGTACCTACCATATTTTTCAGATTACATGATGCACTTGACTATATGACGCACCTAAATTTAGAAGAGGAAAACAACAACAAAAAGGTTTTGGGCCTCTGTGTGCCCCATTTTCAGCCCTTTTGGGGGGGCTTTTTTCGGCCCTTTTCCAGCCAGTTTTAAAAAAACTAGCCAAAAAAAGCTTAAAATAAGTGCCCCAAAAAGCCTCAAAAACAGGCCAAAATAAAAAGCCTGAAAACAGAATGTGTGAAGGCCAATAAATGGCCAACGGGTGGGCAGGGCTTTGGCAATGTTCAGTCTATAAGACGCATAGAAATTTTCACCTTCTTTTGGGGGTTTAGCCTGAAAAATACAGTATAGTGATGACAAGTTGAAGATTATCAGCAGTACAGTATCTCTCTCATCCAGCAGATGGCAGACTATTTAGATTTTATATATATATATAAACACACACACAGACACACACACCAGTTGTTTTAATTCCTGAGAACAATTAATTCAAGAGATAGCGATTAGTGATGAGATTTTTCTAACTTGTCAGTAAGGTTATTAAATTTGATTGCTAAATTGGGGCAAAAAGTGCTTCATTTTAAGATTTTGGTAATAGTTATGGAAGATATTTTCAAAGAAAAATTTTCCGCGTGCACTGGAAAGCACCTGCTCTAGAAATCTGTTATTGACTCACTTTGATTCAACTTACCTGCATACAGTAATACTTCCCTGATCTTTCATAGACTATTTCAGTACAAGCTCTTTCTACCCATCAATGTCAGAAATTGTGGGGCAAATAAAAAATGCATCACTATAACAGTGATGCACTATAATTTGAAATTTGGCACAAATTGTGGGAGCCAACAAAATAATAATAATAATAATTATTATTATTTATTAAATTTTTATACCACCCTTCTCCCTTCCGGGACTCAGGGCAGTGTACAGGTACTAATAAAAGACAATGATATAAAAATAAACCTTAAATAGGTATTTAGTCCAACAACCAAATACTTGCCTGCCCAGTATTTATTTATTTATTTATTTATTTATTTATTTATTTATTTATTTATTTATTTTTTCACATTTGTAACCCGCACCCATCTCACCACAAAGCAGTGTTTCTCAATTATTTTCTGTCAGGCCCCCCCTAGGAAGAAGAAAACATTTCGCGCCCGCCCCCCCCGCGCGACTGTAAATAGTATCATTTGTCTATAAAATTGTTATAAGTACACCTCTGCATAACACTGTATCCTTATTAAGTATAAGAGAATAAAAAAAGAAAGAAATTTCTTTCTCTTTCTCTCTCTCTCTTTTTCTCTTTTTTCTTTCTCTCTCTTTTTTCTCTTTCCTTTCTGTCTCTCTCTTTCTCTCTGTCTGTCTTTCTTTCTTTCTCTCTCCCACTTTTTTCTTTCTTTCTTTTTCTTTCTCTCTATCTCTGTCTGTCTCTCCTTCGTCTGCCCATCTATCACTGTGTGTGTGTGTGTGTGTGTGTGTGTGTGTCTTGCATTCACGCACTTCCTGTGTCTCTCTCTTTCTCTCCCTGTCTCTCTCTGTCTCTCTGTGTGTGTCTGTCACTCTCTGATTCCTCCCCCCCTCCCTGTCTCTCTCTGTGTCTGTGCCTCTCTCTGTCTGTGTGTCGTCGTCCCCGCCCCGCCCCCACTCCCCGCGGAGTCTCCTCAGCCCGGCTCACCCGCCTTAGCCTGCCCCGGCCACCCGTGCTTGATCGCTCGTTCGCTCGCTCCGCTCCTTCCAGGAGCTGAGAAGCCTCCGTGTGTGTGTGTGTGTGCGCGTGCGTGCGTGCGTGTGTGTGTGTGTGAGGAACGGCAGTCCCTGGAAGACGACGAGTGGCCAGCATGCCGGCTGTGGAGGGAGGGAGGAGGAGGGAGAAAGGGAATCGGCAGAGCCGATTTGCCGAGGTCAAACGCGCCCCCCTTTACAGAGCCTCGCGCCCCCCCAGGGGGGCGCGCCCCACTATTTGAGAAACGCTGTCACAAAGGAACTCGGGGCGGCGAACAGAGATTTAAAATAAATATACATAAATACAAAATATTATTCAATAATAACTAAATTAAATCAATACCCTGCTTAAAATAAAATTTAAATTCAAAAACCCATAAATTAAAATTTTGATTTGTTATAAAAACAATGGGTGTGGAGTAGATCATGCTAGGCCAGCCAGGTGAAAATAGTAAGTTTTTAAGTGCCGGCGAAACAAGCGGAGGTCTGTGATGGAACGGAGATCGGGAGGTAGGCCATTCCAGAGGGTAGGGCCCACCACAGAGAAGGCCCTTCCCCTGGGAGCCGCCAAACGGCATTGCCCGGTTGACGGCACCCAGAGAAGACCCTCTCCCTGGGAGCGAGTCGGTCGAAGGGATGTATGGGGTAGTCAGGGGTGGGTTCCTAAGGGTTCGCACGGGCTTCCGCGAGCCCTTTCGTCAAATTTACCGATCCCGAGCGATCCGCTTGGACCGGTGGACCCGGAAGTAAGTAGGTCCCCCGCGCACATCCACGCCCCTCCCCACCACCGCCTAGCCAGCGCTAAAATCGCTGGCCGCCGGTGGCTTGGAACTCGGAGGGGCACGTGTGAAGTTTGCATGCTCCCCCAGCAAAGCCAGCCCAAGAGGCAGACGGAAAAGAGCGCAAAAAGTGCCGAACTCTCCCAAGCCAGGCACGGAGAGACCTGCTGCCTGGGCTCTGCCAAGTGGCGTGGGAGGGGAGACCAGAACTTGAAGTTACCTGCCCTGCCCTAGGAGAAAAGCCGGGGCTTTTTTCTGCCCCTTTCGCAGCCCTCGGCAGACGAGAACGGAGCTTTTCGGAAGAGTTTTTCTCCCCCTCTTTCTTCTGCTTGCAAAGCATTAACGGATGTGAGGCGGGGAAGGTGCTTCTTTTGCTTTTTCTAAAACTCGGGGAGCCTCAGCCTTTGGAAGAGGGGGGGGGGACGTTTTGCTTTTGCTTCAGTAGAAGCACAAAGAGGGAAGCCGAGGAGTTTGCTTGATGTTTTAGGGCAGTGGTCGGCAAACCGCACGCGGCTCTTTGGCCCCTTGAATGTGGCTCTTCAGTCTCTCTCTGATTCCCTCACTCCCTTCCTCCCTCTCTCTCTCTGTGCCTCTCTCTGTCTGCCGGTCACTATGTCCACAGAATACCGCGTGAAGCAGCGGCGACTCTGCGCTGCCGGCGACGCCATCCGCGAGGTCCCCCTCGCGCTCCCCGTCTTCCCCGATGGCGTCTGGAGTGATCAGGGGCCGTGCAGAAACTCGGCGCTTTTCCACGGTGGGAAAGATAGCCGCGTGCGGGTCCTGCAGAATTACAGCGCAGATTCGCACCGCTACGGACTCTCCGAGGCTGTAATCGGCGCGCGCGTGCCCCGCCCGATTACAGCCTCGGAGAGTCCGTAGCGGTGCGAATCTGCGCTGTAATTCTGCAGGACCCACACGCGCCTATCTTTCCCACCGTGGAAAAACGCCGAGTTTCTGCACGGCCCCTGATCACTCCAGACGCCATCGGGGAAGACGGGGAGCGCGAGGGGGACCTCGCGGATGGCGTCGCCGGCAGCGTAGAGTCGCCGCTGCTTCACGCGGTATTCTGTGGACACAGTGACCGGCAGACAGAGAGAGGCAGAGAGAGAGGGGGGGGAGGGTGGAAGGGAATCAGAATCTGACAGACACAGAGAGAATGACAGAGAGAGACAGGAAGGGAGGGGAGAGACACAGAGATAAGAGGGAGGGAGGAAAGAAAGGCAGGCACAGAGAGAGAATGACAGAAAGAGACAAGGAGGGAGGGAGGGAAGGAGGGAGAGAAAGAGCCACAGAGAGAGAGAGTCAGACAGACACAGAGAATGGTAGAAAGAGACAGAGAGGGAGGGAGGGAGAGAGAGATAAAGAGCCACAGAGAGAAACAGACAGACAGACTCAGAGAATGACAGAAAGAGACAGAGGGAAGGAGGGAGAGAAAGAGCCACAGAGAGAGAGAGAGAGTCCGACAGACACAATGATAGAAAGAGACAGAGAGGGAGGGAGGGAGAGAGAGATAAAGAGCCACAGAGAGAAACAGACAGACAGACTCAGAGAATGACAGAAAGAGACAGAGGGAAGGAGGGAGAGAAAGAGCCACAGAGAGAGAGAGAGAGTCCGACAGACACAGAGAATGATAGAAAGAGACAGAGAGGGAGGGAGGGAGAGATTTATTTATGGTTTTATATAATGTATTTATGGTTTTATATAATGCCTGTGCGCCGCCCTGGGTCCTAACAAGGAGAAGGGCGGGGTATAAATTTAATATTAAAAAAAAAAAAAAGAGAGAGATAAAGAGCCACAGAGAGAAACAGACAGACAGACTCAGAGAATGACAGAAAGAGACAGAGGGAAGGAGGGAGAGAAAGAGCCACAGAGAGAGAGAGAGAGTCAGACAGACACAGAGAATGATAGAATGAGACAGAGAGGGAGGGAGGGAGAGAGAGATAAAGAGCCACAGTGAGAGACAGACAGACTCAGAGAGAGAGACAGAGAGAAAGAGAAAGAAGGGAAGAAAGGAAAGAAAGGAAAAGAAAGTGGGACAGAGATGAAAGAGAACTTATGACCACAATTGAGGCCAAAATTTTGGTTGCTAAGCAAGACCATTGTTAAGTGAATTTCACCACATTTTCCAAGTTGGCCACGCCCACCCGGTCACATGGCTGGCAAGCCACTCCCACCCGGTCACATGGCCAGCAAGCCACTCCCACCCGGTCACATGGCCAGCAAGCCACTCCCACAAAGCAGGCCACACCCACAGAATATGTTCCAAAAATTTTGAAACCCACCCCTGGGGGTAGTAGACGGTCTCGAAGGTAGCTAGGCCCCGTGCCATGGAGCACCTTGAATATGGTCATCAAAACCTTGTAACGCACCCGGAAGGTCACAGGTAGCTAGTGCAGCTCGCGCAGGAGTGGGGATTAGTATCTCTAATGGGGCAAAGAAAAACGTGTGGATCTCTTAAAGAGCTGCAATCTGTTGGCCTAAACAATATTAGATGGACAGAGCATGGTTTTACATAGTACAACTTCCAATAAAATCACCTTAAATCAGTGGATATTTTGAAGTAGTGTCAACTTCTGTTTCAACTGGAAAATGTAGGAAAATATTTCATACTAAGTAAAACAGTGTTATGAGATCTGCTACTCTCGCAAGTTATGTATTGAGAACATTTTAAAATGGAAAGTCGTCCTGGGCTCTTTCTTTGTTACACGCTTTAAGAATATTTCTATGTACAGTAATGGCTACCATGATATAATATGTGCACTTCAACAACATAGACCAACTGCTTAGCAGAGTGAGGTGTACTACTGCTTTTGAGATCCTTGCCTACTCTGATGTGTGAAATTCACAGGAACTGAAAAGTTTCAGAACCCCAGTAAGAACAACCTACTTGAAAAATAGTGATGGTCACGCTGGTCTGCTGGAAAAAATGATGAGGTTTTGAACAAGAAAACAGTTTAGGTCAAATGGTTTTGAATAAATATTGCATAAAGTTTAGGCGAGATAATGAAATAAGTGATGGCCTCACAATTCCACGTAATATTAATTTTTTACCCACAGAGGAATCTGCCAGCCAGAAGATCAAAGGTACCTTGGAGCTCAAAACAGGCACTATTTGCCTTTAATACAAAACTGATTGTCATTTATATATTTTGCTTAGAGAACAGAGTCTGTCACCTTTACAGCAAACAGAAATTTGATAGATGCAAGGCAGAATATGGTACCTATACAAAACATAATGGTTGTAGTTATAAGTAAGAACAGCCAATTAATGTTATATTTCCTTTTCATTGTATGTTTCTAGCATATTTTGTGCTGAAGAATATCCATCCAACATTACTCCAAATTTTGCTTGTTTTAGGAATGTATTATTATTTTTGGGTAATCGCGTTTGTAGATGATCTCTGGAGGGCCAGAGATGGGGGTTGTTCCTCCATCCTGGTCCTATTAGACCTCTCAGCGGCTTTTGATACCATCGACCATGGTATCCTATTGCATCGGCTGGAGGGGTTGGGGGTGAGAGGCACCGTTTTACGGTGGTTCTCCTCCTACCTCTCCGGTCGATCGCAATTTGTGTTGACAGGAGAGCAGAGGTCGACCTCGAGACCACTCACATGTGGGGTGCCTCAGGGGTCGGTCCTCTCGCCTCTCCTGTTCAACACATATATGAAGCCGCTGGGTGAGATCATCCGTGGTTTTGGGGTAGAGTACCACTTCTACGCTGACGATACGCAGTTGTATATATCTACCCCAAACCACCCCAACGATGCTGTAGCGGTGATGTGCCAGTGCCTAGAAGCTGTGCGGGCCTGGATGGGAAGTAACAGACTCAGACTCAACCCGTCCAAGACCGAGTGGCTGTGGTTTCCGGCCGCCCGATTCAACCAGTTGACTCCATCACTGGCCATAGGGGACGAACATCTTACCCCTGTGGATGGGGCGCGCAACTTGGGCGTCCTCCTGGATACCCGGCTGTCCATGGAAGATCAAGTGACGGCCGTGGCCAGGAGGGCGTTTTACCAGGTTCGCCTGGTACGCCAGTTGCGCCCCCTATTGGATCGGGATGCCCTTTGCACGGTCACTCATGCCCTCGTGACATCCTGACTGGACTACTGTAATTCTCTCTACATGGGGCTCCCCTTGAGGTGCACCCGAAGACTTCAGCTGGTCCAGAATGCAGCCGCGCGAGCAATAATGGGAACCTCCAGGTTTACCCATATAACACCGCTCTTGCGCGAGCTGCACTGGCTGCCTGTCGTCTTTCGGGTGCGCTTCAAGGTGTTAGTTATCATCTTTAAAGCGCTCCATGGCACGGGACCTAGCTATCTGCGGGATCGGATCCTGCCCCATACATCCCTGCGGCCGATTCGCTCCCACAGAGAGGGACTTCTCCGGGTGCCGTCCACCAGGCTGTGCCAGCGGGCGACGCCCAGGGGAAGGGTCTTCTCTGTGGCGGGCCCAGCCCTCTGGAACGACCTTCCCCCCGAAATTAGAACAACCACGGACTTCCGCTCCTTCCGTCAAAAACTTAAAACACACTTTTTCTGTCTGGCCGGCCTGGGTTAGTCTCCGTCTATTAGGATTTTAGGGGATTTTAGTAATTTATAATTGGGGATTTTAGCGCAGGGATAATTTCAGTTTAATTTGTTTTTATCTATTCTATTTATGTATTTTATAGTTATTTTAATTTTCCCTGTGCACCGCTTCAAGTCCCCTTGGGGAGTGGATGCGGTAATATAAATAAAATTATTATTATTATTATTATTATTATTTTTGCCTCATAGGCTGTTCGGAAATACTGTCCACATCATGTAGGACATTATCTGGGAATGGATGTTCATGATACACCTGATGTATCCCGATCAACTCTCCTCCAGCCAAGCATGGTGATCACCATTGAGCCAGGTAAAATAGTGCACTGGTGAAATCAATGTAAAAAGATGTGTGTCTATGTATGGTAACTTGAAAAGAAGAATGCCAAGTTATTTATGCAATAATTGCTACAATCAGTTCTCAAAAATTATTTTCAAAAATTTATTCTCAAATAAATGCTCAAAAATTTCAGTGCAATTGTTTTTCTATTTTGTTTTTAAATAGCTTCAGATTCTTAACATATCCAGTCTCTGTTTCTATTATTCACCCCCATAAAGGTGAGAAAGTAGTCATCTTAGAGGCATTGAGAACTATCCAGAAAACACTGCCATTTGCTTCATAGATTTAACTATGAATAAACAATCTTCATGATCTTTGGTCTGTAAGAAAATAATTTTTAAAAGGGTGCTTAACTGAATTTATATCAGTGTAGAGTAACTTATAAAAAACTATTCTAGTCTTGTAAGTTTGGCCCAGTGTTTCCACTACTGGTACAAAATGAAGTTGCGCGTATTGCATTATATCAATGGGATCAAGGTGGAGATACACTAGCTGTCAATTCTTGACCTGTGGAGATAAAACCTGTCTTTTGTGATATGCCTTCTAAACCCTGAAGGAATAGACTATAGAAGTTGCAAACTGAATCTGCTAGATTTTGATCAGTACTTTTATTTCCAGGCATTTACATACCTGAAGATGATACAAGTGCCCCTGAACGGTTCCGTGGCATAGGGATACGCATTGAGGATGATGTGGTGGTGACAGAGAATGTACCACTAATCTTGTCTGCAGATTGCCCAAAGGAGATCTATGATATTGAACAGGTTTGCAGTTGTAGCCTTTGATTGTTCTTCACTGCCTTTTTTAATACTTTGCTCGGGGTTAAGATTAGAAAATATACACTCATATATAATACAGTTTTTAATTTATAGGATTGTTTAACAAGGTAGAATCCTACTAGAAAAATATTACTTGCAAGGAACTGTGTGTAAATATTTTGCAAGGCACAATTACACTATTTAAATGGGAAAATGTACATTACTGTTCATGTATTTTAAAGTTAAGCTAATACTAAAACAACCCCCCCCCCCTTTTTGGGGCGGGGGAGAGTGGTGCAGTATAGAAGTCCAATAAAATGGGGGGGGAAATGAAAAAGCTGATGAAACAGATTTCTGCATCCTATCATTTGGTCTATTTCTTTCTGTGCTTATACTGTGATGATGTTATTTACAGAGATGTACTGAGTATCAGCTGTACTGACATTTCTCAGACTGCATATGCGTGTACGTAACAAATTTCGGTTTTAGTTTTTTAGTTGTAAGAGCTGAAAAGAAAAAAAAAGTATTTTTCTGGATACAGTAATGTCCATTGTATAAAGCAAAAAAAAAAAAAAAAAAAAGGAGCGCACTCAAACTTGAAATTAGAGGAATTTTTCCCCTTTTCAGAAGATACAAGAAGGGCTGCAGTGTTGGGAAATCCATTAATGTGAAACTGAGGGTATTACATAGAAAGGACAGCTAAAGACAAATCCCTGTGCAGAATTAGATGTGGCAATGTGTTTAAGCACACCTAGTCCTGCATATACTGATGACTTGGCTTTAGTGATTAAAAAGGTCAGTTTTAGGTTAAAATAATATGAGCTGATTTGATAAACTCACAGTGAATCAGACTCGATTCAAGATGCTTATCAAATGAAGTTGTGATTACTGTATTTTTTTCTTTATGTATTCAACCTCTCATGGGTGATGTGAACCACAGAAGCAGTTTGGGATCCAAACTATGAAAAGTACTGCATTTATATTAAATTGCCCTTTTCTTTGACTACATACATAGAAATGGTAACACAAAAAGTGGTAACACTCCAATTTTTTATATTGTGGGAAAATCTAGCAATTGACACAAGACTATTTCTGAAGTGATGCAAAGCATCAGGATTTTTTTAAATTTGAAATTCTTACAGAATACTCTGTTTTAAGGTTGAGGTCTTAATACTACAAATTATTAGAAGAACAAAACAAAAGTAGAAACAAAAATAAGTACATAATAAGTTCGCAAATATGATTAAAGCTTAGTACTATTCTAGTTGGGTTAAATCAAATTGTTTACCAAGGAATTTTTATAAAAAATGAAATGTTACATAATTATATGGTGAATACTTTTTGTGAAGTGCTTTTTGCATATTTGAAAGTTGATGTCTGTGAACAATGTAATTATTACAGATGTGTAATGTACAAATGTTTTATTCTAAAAACAAAAATATCTGTATTGGTGAAAATATAATTTCAACAATTATATTTAAAACTCGGCTTACAGAAACCTCCCCCCCCCCCCCATTGTCAGTTAACCTCCTTTCTTCAATATCCTAAAATGAGAAGTTTCTAGCCTTTTATCAGTGAAAGCCACTGAAGATATGAATCTGTTTTTAGCATATATTAAATAACCCTGGATCATTGTTTCAAATATATTTTCTTACCTAAACAGAATAACAGAATGATGGCTAGTGGCCAAACAAGCAATATGAGTGGAAGCCATTTCCAACTACCAGCTGGCTTTCCCATTGACTTTCTTCATAGGAGGCTAACCAGGAGTTTCAGAAATGATGATAACGTGACCACAACTGACTACAGTGGCACACCAGCACAGCTGCACTGAAGCAGCACAATACTACAATTCAATCCCATAACTCAGGGGTCCCCAACCTTTTTTGCACCAGGGACCGGTTTCATTAAAAAAAAAAATTCTGCGGACCGACTGGCGTAGAGGAGGAGCGGGGGGGAGGGGGAACAGGCGGTGCATGCGCACGCGGGCGGGGAGGGGGAACAGGTGGCGCACGCGCACGCAGGGGGGAGTCGGCTCACTCGGCCCTCTAGGGCCTCCAACGGCACGAACGGCCGCACCTGCGCTCTCCCACATCCGGCATGCGCTTTGCTCAGGGGGCTGCTCCCTCCTCCTCTCCGGCCCTGCAGCCCGGTTCCTATCAAGCCACGGACCGGCACCGGTCCACGGACCGGGGGTTGGGGACCCCTGCCATAACTCATTGCTCCCATATTTTGGACACATTCTGAAAATTAATCCATTTGATGTGCGTTGATTTAAAAAAAGGTTGCCATATGATAGACCAGCAGCCTCCAATCTTTGGGGAATCAGGGATCAGTTTTGTGGAGAGTGGTTTTTCTGTGAACTGGGGGGCACATGATTTTGTGTGCTGCCTGCATCCCACACGTGCAAAGATGGGGCTTAAGTCCTGGCAGGCTGTGGATCAGTGCTGGTCCGTGGCCCAGAGGTTGGGACTCCTGTGGTATACTGTTTCACCCAATTGAAGGTTACAAACAGTCACAAGAGTTTTAGTAGTACAAATAGCCTTTGATTATGACTTTATCAAAGTTATGATGTCAATCCATTTTTAATTATAGATGTCAATGAATAGAGAAGGGAAAGGAGAATTGCATCTTTTTAATAACTAACCTGATTATATAGTAGTCATCAGATTACTTTTGTTGCATCCTTTTTGTAATAGTTTTTT
Source organism: Rhabdophis nuchalis (assembly GCA_039707465.1). Taxonomy (NCBI): domain Eukaryota; kingdom Metazoa; phylum Chordata; class Lepidosauria; order Squamata; family Natricidae; genus Rhabdophis; species Rhabdophis nuchalis. The sequence continues at coordinate 90,636,066 of CM077648.1, read as the reverse complement.
CCTGTCAGATGGAAAAAGGTTGGTATTTTATCCCCATAGAACTTTCATTGAGGGCCACATCAGGGTTGTTTGACTTCAGGGGGCCAGGTGGGCGTGGCTGGGGTGGGTGTGGCCAGCTCAACATCACTTGTGTCAGCACCTGTGGTGGCCTGGGCAGGGCTGGGGGGATCCATTATCTCCAGTGGAGGAAGGAAAGACCAGGGAAAATGCCAAACCGTTGTTCTCCAGAGGAGCCTTACCATCTGCTGGTAACCAAATGCTAAGGCAGGGCTTCCTTCCTCCCTTTTTCTTTCTTTTTCCTTCTTTTCTCATCTTTTTGTTTGTATTTCCTCTTTCCCTTTCTTCTTTTCTGTCCCCTCTTGGATGCTCAGATGCAAAAGAGGAAGCATTTCTGCTTTTAGTTTGGTTTGCTTGCCAGTGAAAAGAGAGCCCAGCAGAGCTGCCCATGTCTCCCAAGGGGCCCTGTTTTTGGCCTGGACAGCCTCCTGCAGCCCTCTGCCAGTGAAAATGGAGCCAGGAGTTCCACATGCACCCCCACCCCCCAAGCTGTTTCCAGGCTGCCTTGTGGGCCAGATTTAAGCACCTGCGGGCTGAATCCGGCCCACGGGCCTTAGGTTTGACACCCCTCCCATAGAACATTTGCGTTTTGAGAAAAATATGGGGCTAATATAATGGAACCCTTTTATCCAACAGCCAATTCCTTTGAGATATATGAAGATTTTACCCAGTTATAATAAAATCATTTCAAAGAGAAGGACTGGAAAACTTTTTCTTTTTTAGCATTTTGCAAAAAAATTAAAGTTTCTGATATGCTGGAGAACCACAAAATCTATACTGCTGATAAGCTAAACTATTTAATTTTATTGAACAGTTTGTACAAAGCTCTGATCAGAAGCTTAAGGATACTCTTGGGTTGAAAAAAGGATTTTCCAGGCAACAACGAAAGGAGCCCTACAAACTTCTTTCAAGGAGCTTTGCCTTCTTTTACAGGCATTTTCATGGCATTCCCATTGTTCTAAAAGCAGAAAAGAATGAAATGCTTGAGAGTCCATTTATTTTCTATTTAATACACATGTTCATGGATTAAAGCAGTGTTACTTCAATTATTATTTGTTGATACACGTTTAAAGTCTAAAAAAAATCCTTGAGCTATAAGTAACTAGATTCTACAATAATATGACACTTCTGAAATCTGAAGTGACTACTGCATGGCTATTGTCTTGAATTCATTTCACGCTTTATTAGGCATAGGTATCTTTTTTTTTTAAAGGGCCACAGTAAGAAGACAGCAGAAGAAGAAAAGTGGATTGAAACCCCCTTCTCTTTGACAGTTTTTATTTCTTTCTGATACTGTTTACTCAGCATCTGACATATTTTTCTCTGTTCCAACTTTCAAACTTTAGAGCAGGGGTCTCCAACCTTTGCAACTTTAAGTCTGAAGGACTTCAGCTCCCAGCAAAGCTGGCTGGAGAATTCTGGGAGCTGAAGTCCTTCAGACTTAAAGTTGCAAAGGTTGGAGACCCCTACTTTAGAGGAAGAACACTTTCATCATTAGATCCAAATTGACCTAGTCCAAATTGAGGACTTAGAATTAGGCCATGAGCCATATACAGCCTTAGAGCTGCAGGTTACTAATTTTTGTTCTATACTAATTGATATGTGTTAGTATAGAACAGGCCAGGTAACATTTCTGTGCCTTCAACATACCTAGTTAATGATTATTCACAGTAAGGCTTATATAAAGGATTGCATGCCAATTTTGAGTATTATTATTATTATTATTTTGCTGGCTTCTACTCTCCGTCCTCAAAGTTTTCGCTAATTGAGTTGGGAAAGCTAAAATTGTGTGCATATTTACTAATCTGAAATAGGAGTTTGATCTGCTTTATTTAATGTACAATTTATAGCCCATCTTTCAGATTAAGGTCTCACAAGACACCTTAGGCACTGAAAAATGTGGATACTGCTGAAATATATGCTTGGTAGAAACTCATGCTTCTACAAGAGTATTGCACTCCAGTAAGTTTAATTTTACAGGAAAAGCTACCTACTTACTTAATGCAAATCTATTTCATTTAGTAAATATATGTTTAGGTAAGGGGTGTTATTCCAAGCCTAAAGTATGTAGATGTTAAACCAAAGCAGCTGCTGCTTAAGAGGAAAGAATGAGTATATGAAAAATATACTCTTAAGCAGCTACTTAAGAGGCAAGAGTGAGTATATGAAAAAGCAATTTTCAAAAAATCCTTTTGCATAGGTTCAGGGTAGGTGGGTATTAATGCTTCAGGGTATGTGGAAGTTAGTAAAAGGTAAAAACATTTTGAGCTTCCTCAGCTTACTCGTTTTTTAAAGGAAAAGGAAGTGTCAAGAAAAAGGCAAGGTTTTATTTTAAATGCTGGTGAAGTTTTTCTATATTATGTAAAAGCTACAATTCAGTCTTTTTTGCGTTTGAAACAGGCCTCTCTATACACCTTAACAATTTAGGAGGCATTATCTTGGGCTTGGGATGTAGCTGCATGAAGTCAGCCATGCAGGCTGTTGATAAGAGAGGGAAGCAATTCAAAGTAGCCTTTTAATTATGTATAGGATTTTAATATTTGGTTTATTAATGACTAATATTATGAAATTAAGCCCCCTCTTTTTGGGGGGGGTGTTCCCTTGTTTTATTTCGTTTGCTTGGAAATCAGAATCCGCCACAACCTCAAACTGTCACATCAAAGTCAAAAACCGAGAGAACCAGCAAGCTTTTATGGATATGCCAAGATGCCATCTCTACAGGAACGATATGACGCAGAGCACAAGCACATAGTTCAGCCAGACTTATTTGCGAGTTAACACGCTGAGAAGATGGACGGCTAACATCGATTGTCGTCCTAATATCTCGTCCGTTAGAAGTACCGTTCAAATTAATGGGGCTTTTCGAGCAAGGCAACGCAATTTCGCTGGCTGGGGCTGCAAGTGCATTTTGCACGCGATCGACTGTAACCAGATCTGGCAATACGACATCCGTGCAAAAAAAAAAAATTTATTGCAGGACGAAACAAAGCGTCCAGGGAGACGGCGGCGAAGTGCCGCGTGCAATGTTTTCCAAAACGAAAAAAAAATCGTTTTGCAAACCCTGGTTAAATCAAGAGTTGCTCATCGGGGCCAAGACCACTCAGGTTGCACGTAGAAGGTTCAGGCAGTAGAGACTTCCGACGCGGGCTGGTCGTAGCCCAACACAAGGGGGGGATTTTGCAGGGACCAGTTGAACTGGCCAACGCTGCGACTCGCTGGAAATTTGTAGGGCCGACCCTTAGCACTTGCTTCTGAAGCTGCGAGTGGCGTGACTTAAGATTTGGGCTATTGCACCGTCTGTTTTACCATCCCGCCCCCCACCCCCGCCTTTAATTATTCCCGTGTTGTGTTTATTTCGGGCCGCGCAAAGCCAGACAACCACCAGTTGGCAACAAGGAAATAAAGAAAAGGTAGGGCCACCAGATTTGGTAACCCTGCCTTTTCTGCGGCTGATCAACTGACATTGAGTAATTCGGGAGTATCTCTTTAAAGGAGCGTCTACGAGGCTCTTCTCCCTCTCCTCCACCCTCCCTGCCAGGGTCGGGCAACTGGCGAGGAGCGGCAACGAAGGCGACGCAAGGGCTGCGCGTAACGGACCCCGCCTTGGCCAGCGCCTTTAAGAGAGAAGGGGCACGTGATCAGCCCCCCCCTCGCTCCCCCTTTTCGTTCACACCTGCTTGTAGGAAGGGGAGGGTGTCAGCCACCGAACACAATATTAAGGTGGGGGGGAGAAAGGGAGGGGAACCAAAAGGAAACTATCGCGTGGCTTTTATTTAAGTCGCGCGCATGCGAGTTGAAGGTAGACCGCTGCAGGGATTTCCTCATCCAAAATGGCTGCCGCGATGGATGTTGATACTCCGAGTGGGACCAACAGCGGTGCCAGTAAAAAGCGCTTCGAAGTAAAGAAGGTGAGGAAAGGGAAAACGGTTTGAAGCCGTAATGGTAACGTAACCGAACGGACTAGAAAGGGTGTCGAGTCTTTTGGGGGGCGTCTTTATTATATGTGAATGGGCAGGTGCTTAGATTAGGCAGCATCCTTCTGGACCGAGTTTGGGAAGGGGCGGTCACACGTAGAAAGGCGATGGGAAGAAGAGAGAGGTGAGAGGAAAGTGAGGGACAACTTTACCGGTGGATTTATCTAGCCGTTAGGGTTTTAAAGACGGCATTTCGATTACCAGCTCTCGGTAGTTCTTTGGTTTGGGATGCTTGGGGAGGAGGGATGGGACAGTAAGATCTCTGACCAAGAAAATATTGGCTAAATGATACATCAGGAAGTTGGCTCTTCTGGCTCCTAACGTCATACCAATTTGTCTTCCTAATCTATCTTTAACAGATTAACAGAGTTGGAAGGGACCTTTGCAGGTCATCTAGTCCAACCCCCTGCCCAAGCAGGTGACCCTACATGTGCCTCTACCTAGGATCAAACTCACAACCTCCTGCTTGTGAGACACGAGCTCTACCTCTAGGCCACATTAAACACTGTGACAGTGTTTGTAAATATGAACATACAGGTGGTCCTCGACTTACAACAGTTCGCTTAGTGACTGCAGTTATAACAGCACTGAAAAAAGACTTATGACCGTTTTTCACTCTTATGATCATTGCAGCATCCCAAGGGTCATGTGATTTAAATTAGATGCTTGGCAACTGACTCACATTTATGATAGTGGCAATATCCTGGGATCATGTGATCCCCTTTTGTGACCTTCTGACAAGTAAAGTCAATGGATAAGCCAGATTCACTTAACAACCGTGTGACTAATTTAACAACTGCAGTGATTCACATAACTGGCAAGAAAAATGGGACAAAACTCGATTAGCAAATTTCTCACTCAGCAATATAAATTTTGGGCTCAATTGTGGTCATAAGTTGAGGACTACCTGTATTAATTTCCAATCAGTATGTGTCCTTATGACATAGTTCCACAACTTAGTCCACTAGATAAGAAAGTGTTACATGTGTATGAGACTGTACTGGTGATTTCTAAGGATACTTATAGGTGTCACTGTGGTTGGCTAATTGGAGTGAAAGCTAAGAAAGACAAAGATGTATGTACGACCATCTCCATGGAACAATAATTTTTCTGAATTTGAATAATAAAGGAAAAATAAATCATTGCTAACAGAGACTGAAAGCAATTTCAGCAACATTTAGTTATATTTACTTGAAATAACAGATTTTCTGAATTGGTACATACTTTTGAGTTACAAAACAATCTATTTTTTAATTGGATGGCTCACCAAAGGAAAAAAGTCAAATTTAATTGCTATTAAAATAATGGATGTAACTGCATTAAATTATTAAAATATTAGATATTACTGGTTTGTAGTAATTTTAGAATATGAATTGAGTGAGGTTGAGAAAAATGTACTGGCTCAGCATTAATGATTCACTGATTATTGAGAAGGATGGAAGGCTGAGTCAACCTTGAGCCTGGTAAGATTTAAACTGCTAAGTTGCAGACAGTCGGCAGGCAGCAGAAGTAGCCTGCAATACTGCACTCTAATTAATCACTGCACCACGTGGCTAATATGAAATGAATAAGGCTTTTTATTTATTTTTATGAATTAGAACAATAGAATACATGTACAATAACACTAGTGGTTGGGAAAAATCACTGGGTCTGAATGAAAAGCCTTTATAACTAGATATGATTATGTCTGTATATTATATTGCTGTTCGGTAAACCATATTTAATAAAAACGCTGAATTGGGTCAAGGATGACTAGGAGGAAATGGGCAAAATTGATTATTTTGTAGATACTTGCATGCACTTACTTACATGTCTCTTTTTTTTGTAGTGGAATGCAGTTGCCCTCTGGGCTTGGGACATCGTTGTTGACAACTGTGCAATATGCAGAAATCATATTATGGATCTCTGTGAGTACTGGTAGAGAGAATATATGTGTATGTGTACTGCAAGTCCTATAATTACAGATGTGCAAAGACTAATAGAAAAGTCCAGTGACATGATGTAAAAACAACTTCAAATGGAAAGTAGGGCAATAATTGCCAGACACCATTTGTGTTAGATTCCCCATCTCATTCCCACTCGGAGTTGTATTCATAGTTCTTGGTCTGGATTGCCAACTTTCAAACTCTCACTGAATTGTAGTTTCATTGTAGGCTGGAGATTATGAATGTTCTGACTATCAACTGACTTTTGGCTTTTCAAGAGAAAACCTTTGAGACAAGCTAGAATTTATGCCTTTGAAGTTTGCTCTCATTATGAAATAGTGAGGCAAAAGAAGCAATTGCCATAATTGCTTCTGAATCTGTTTTCTGACACTAAAAATAGTTGTGTAGTTTTATGCTTAGCTCCAAGGAGCGAAACAAGGCTGAATAACAGCTGGAGTGTATCTGTTGTGGGCCTTATTCTGAGGATAATCAGTCATATGCTAGAGCATGGGTGTCAAACTCACGGCATCACGTGACATATTGTAATGTTTCCCTTCGTGGAGCTGTGGTGGGCGTGGCCTATGTGTGACACATCCAGGCTGCAGGCCATTAATTTGACACGCCTGTGCTAGAGTATACAGTCGGGGGAAACAGCAAAGAAAATCACTTCATTGAATCTATTGCATTACGTAACTATTTAAAAGAACTTTGTGAAGTGACATAAAGCCTTCCCTTAATTTATTGAAAATACTGAAGATCTGCTATAATGAATTTCCTAAATTCTGTCAAGATAGCAATTTGCTGCAGATTCTATTCAAGCATGTCTTGCTGTATGTTTTCCATCTCTGTGTGATCAATGTTTCCTTCCCTGCTTCAGAATATTAACAAAATTCTTGAAAAAAATTGCCCAAATACCTGTTTTCAATTGTTGCAGATAATATGACATGAAAAAGCTAGCTGAAAGAATGGCTGGCTGCATTGAGGATTTGTTACTGAATCATCAGTCCAGACATTTATCTATTTTAAATGGCCATATATTTTATTTTCACTGCAGGAATACATACCTTATCTGACAATGCTTGTAGATTTACTGAAGGAGCATATCTTGGTGTCCAACACCATTCTTTGGGCTGATACATCATCAAGGTTTTCCTTAGAGACAGCCCTGATACACTTGTGCTAATTTCAGATTTGTAATACTGTTATATATTCTGTACATCTTCCTTAAAGAATAATTCAGAGATGAAAGTTAGTGCAAGATACCACAAATATATTACAACTAAGCTACCATAAGTGCATTATACTGTCTGCCAGTTGGCTGCTGCATCATTTTTAAAATAGTGGTGTTAAATGTTAATGCAAAACTATCTATATCCATATAACCATCCTTTTCACGCTTAAGAAGAGAACTTTGAAATAAGAATAGAAAACAAGCTGTTTTTCTAGGTGAAAGACAGAAATTTGGGAGGAAATGGAAGGATAGATAATTTTTAAGGATTTGACAGATTATATCAATTTAGTTTGCTTATGAAACTATAAACAGAAATATAAAATTATTCAATCAGTAATTATAAATATATTGACGTATACTTAAAATGTTTAATTTCTGTCAAACCAAAATATAAGCTTCTAAAATCTAACAAATGTAGCATCCCTTCATTTTCACTTTTGACTATACCTGCTTCTAATGTTGAAAACAAAAGAAACCATCTGCAGTATAGTAAAATAAAATTTTAAATTGACACAGAAAACAGAAAAAATGAGAAAGGGAAAAAACATGACCCTATATTGCCATATGAAGAAGTATTGTGAGGATATTTTTGTGCGTCTAACTGTATTCATATAGATATACAGTGAAAACTATATCTGTGTATGTTTGTTTGAAATCTATCCTTTGGTATTAAAATGGCCATCCATCCATATAATAAGTATATTCAACCAAATAACAAATGAAATTAAACCATTCTGCAACCATATTCCAAATGTACATTTGGATATGTTCATTGTAGAAGGAAAGAGGGAAACCTGATAAATCCTATTTTTGCTGATATGACGCTGACCACTTCCTTTAAGAAAGGAAAGATTAAAAGGTTCTTCATTTTTAGGTTAGAAAAAACCTGGTGCATTATATTTAGGTATCTAAAATCTGATTTTATGGTTTTTAGGAAATAGTTAGTTGAAGGTTATACACATACCCATGCATACATGGGGCATTGGCATATTGCAGCCATCTTAACTTTTTGATATAATCTACTGTGTCATTGTTCTGAAACACATGCATACAATTTGGTAGTGGAAATGGCATGAATAACATGGTTTATTATATAACTGGACGCTAGAATTTGGTTGCAAAATGTTCAACTCCCTAAAATATTGCTACAAGATGCTGCAAGTTTGTAATACTTGCTGCCCTTTGGAACGACCGTCCCCCTGAACTTCGTACCATCTCGGACCTCTGCCTCTTCCGCCAGTGTCTAAAGACACATCTTTTTCAGCAAGCCAGCCTAGCCTAACCTCTCGCTGGGGCTATCTTAGATAGTTTTAAATTAGGGTTTTTAATTTGGTTTTTAGCATAGGATTGTTTCATGTAATTTAATATGCTTTTAAATTTTGTATATTCTGTTTTATATGTTTTTAAATTCCTGTGCGCCGCCCTGGGTCCTTCGTGGAGAAGGGCGGAATATAAATCGAATTAAATAAATAAATAAATAAATAATAAATACTTTGAAATTTACAATAATTGCTGAGAAAAATCATATACTAATGTGGAATTAAGTTGCTTCTAATAAAATCTAGGTCTTTTTCCCTTTTTCAGCTTAACTAGTTCCCTAAATTGATGGTTGATCGATAAAGGCTAGGAAATTGAAGCTACATTTGTAAAATGAAATTCACAGTGGTTTATGACATATTTATTGTATTATAAATATTGTAATCTGTTTTTAATCACATTTATTGTCCATCAGAATCATGGATTCAGAATGTAGTTAAATTGAACTCTGCTTCTGAAAACCCATATGCAATCCTTAGTTTTCTACCAAAAGCAGTTCATATTGACTATTGACTATTTTGATGAACAGAATTTGTCAAAAATAAACTGATAATCCCAATTTTTTTGAATATCATTTCTTAATTTTGAAATTTGGAATAAATAGCCATTCTAAATTCAAATTAATAATAAATTTCCTTTCCCATTTGCAAAGAAAAAAATATCATGGAGTCTGAACCATTATTGTTATTTCTCTTGATTTGTTTTCTTTTTACTTGCTATTTTAGCTGTTTTTAATGTCTTGATATTAACTTTATTGCAAACTGTTAAGAGATTTCAGTAGCAAGTATACCACATTAAATAAAAAAAATCAAATTCATTTAAGTTACTTTAGCTAAATGTAGATGGAGACATAATTATGCCAGTATTTTTACTAATTTTCCTTTTCTGTTACATTGCAAATTATTATTTAAATGCAGCGTTTGAAGGCTTTTAGGGCTGCGCTCAGGCTTTGGAGAGCTATCAGTTACACATCCATGAAGTATATTCTAGTAGAAGGCATATTTTTATGCCCAACCCCTCTTTTTTTCTTTTTGTATTTGAATTTAAGACTTATTCCAATCATGGATGGACAAATTTGTCCATGTCAGTATGCTTATGAGAACCGATGTTGCTTGCTATGCTTGGTCTATTGGCTTCTATAGCTTCTTATGATGTAATAAAAATAAAAAATGGAGAAATTGTTTATGTCATATTGAGCCTTCTTTGTTACTCATACAATATAGCTGTCTCGTTTCTCCAGTCGACTTTTAGCAGAGAACATACTTGTCATCACAGGTTGTTGTTTCATTTACTCAAATAAGTAGCTATGAATCATAGCAGTAATGTTGTCCTTGTTCTTGCAGGTATAGAATGCCAAGCGAACCAAGCATCAGCTACCTCAGAAGAATGCACTGTTGCATGGGGTGTTTGTAATGTAAGGAATCTACTTTTATGCCATTTAAATACATGTATTATTCCAGTAGCAATAAGAATTACTAATAATTTCCAGTAATAAATAAACTAGAAGGAAAATATTTAGAACCAGCCTCCAAATTTGGGGGAATGCAGTGAACCTACTAGCATTCTCCTTTCTAATATAACTGAAATTTATTTATGCTATTGTATTTAGTTGAAACTGTTTTATTTATTAAGTTTTTATGCTGCCCATCTCATTGATGCAGCGATTCTGGGCAGCTTACAATATAATAAAAAGGTAAAAAAGATAATATGAAGCAATTAAAATTAAAAGGCTTAAATAGAAAGCTAAAAACATAGAGGTTGGAGACCTTCTCAATACATCAGGCTTTGCCTTGCAATTCCTGATGATAACTTTACCCTGAATATGTTGCTGATGTCATCATCCTTTGAAGTAATTCTGCAAAGTAAAAATAGAAATAAAACAGTTTACAGCATGCTGTTTTCATAACTTTCCCTCCTTTTTTTTTTTAGCATGCTTTCCATTTTCATTGCATTTCCCGCTGGCTTAAGACTCGGCAGGTATGCCCATTAGATAATCGAGAATGGGAGTTTCAGAAGTAAGTATCATATACTTGCCTAAATAAGGGAAATACATATACATCCCTTTAAAGCAAATAGAAGCGCCAATTTCAGTTTGCCAAAACTGAAGCATATGCCTAATTTCATCCAGGTGCTTTGATTATAGATAGAGCTTACATTAAGAATGTTTTGGCAAACTGAAATTGGCACTTCTATTTGCTTTAAAGGGATGTATATGAAGTACAACATTACTACATCTGCTTAAAGGGAAGTACATGAGCATGTATGAATTACAATAATCCTTTAGGCAGCAGAGAAAAGTGTCATTGATAAACGTATAGCATATACTTGTATACATTATGCAGACTTATATTCAAGATTGCACATATACTGCATTTTTCGGAGTATAAGACTCATCCAGGTTTTGAAGAGGCAAATGTTTTTTAAAAGTAGGTAGGTAGAAGGAGGGAGGGAGAGAGAGAAAGAAATACAGTAGGGAGGGAGGGGGAGGGGGAGAGTAGTTACGTAGGTAGGTAGGTAAATAAAGGGATAGAGAGAGAAATATGGGAGGGAGGGAAAGAGTAGTTACATAGGTAGATAAATAAAGGAGGAGTGCTCCTAGGGGATTGAGGGAGCCAAGAACTAGCAAAAAACGGCCCATTTTTCATGAAAACAGGCCGGTTTTTTGTCATAAAAATAGCATGCATAGCCTTATGGAGGCTTATAGAGTGCTGCTGGAGACAGGGGGGACAAAAAATGGGCTGTTTTTCTGTCATTTCTGCCCTCCCCAGGAGCTATCTGAAAGCCTCCATAAGGCTATGCACGGCCATTTTTGTGAAGGGGGCAGGGCTTCAGGAGGCAAAAAATTGCTATATTCGGTGTATAAGACGCACCCAGATTTTCAGCCTCTCATTATATATGGTATTTCATTATATAAGTAGAATGTTTGTGTACAAGTCCCCAGGTTAAGAATGCCCTGATTTAAAAATAACCCTCAGTTAAGAATTTGAGTTAAATATACAGTGATTCAAGTTAAATACATAATGGTTCAAGTTCATTATTCAGTATTACTTATACAATTATATTGTTCCAGCTTACATACAAATTTGACTTAAGGATAGATCTTGGGAAGGGTAGACTTTAAAATGGGGACTATCCATTCGGGACTAAATGTCTTTGGAAATAAAGGTAGTTAATCTGATGTCTGTTAAAATACCAGTATAAAGTATATTTGTAAACTTGGTTTGATAGATACAGATTTGCAACCGAAGAATGGAGCAGATTTGCAACTACATTAATAACAGTTTATGGCCAAATGACTGTTAAATCTAATAATTTATTGGTTTTTTGTCGTAATAAGCAGCAATAAAATATATCATGGAGAGATTTCTGTTGACCTTAACATATAAGAATCAATAAGATTGCAGCATCATAAACAAAAGTGTCAATAATGGAATTTCAGAGCTAAGAAATAATATTGCTTAAGATTCACAGAGATTTTCAACATTCTGTGTCATGTAATGTAAAGAGTGCAACACATTTCAAATCGTTAAATATGGTATAAGAATGATGTAATGTTTCATTCCTTTTTAAATGGCAGAATTGCCAGCTTGTGCAAACCAGCAGTTAAGAAGCAGTACACTGATATAGGAGTTATTTAGTATGATTTCCTAATTTGCAGGTGCTATCCCTTAAATCAGGAAAATGCAACCTAGTTTGCTCTAGATCAGTGATGGCTAACCTTTTTTGGCTCGTATGCCAAAAACGGGGGGGGGAGCGCAGGGGGGTCGTGCGTGGGCGTGCCACACCCATAATGCTATGTGCGCGACCCCCTGCTTTTGGCACACTTTTCGCCCTCCCCAGGCTCCAGAGGCTTCTCACCCCCCCCCTCCCTCCAGAGCTTCAGGAGCTTCCCTGAAGCCTCCAGATGGCAAAAAATGGCCTCAAAAGAAGGCCTAAATCAGCTAGCCAGTGCACACATGCGCGCTGGAGCTCACAGGGCAATGCCTTGCGTGCCCTAAGAAATGGTTCTGCGTGCCACCTGTTGCACCCGTGCAATAGGTTCGCCATCACTGCTCTAGATGTTTTCTACCACCTCATAAAAGTCCTTTTAAACATGACCACGGACAAACCTTTGTGATTTGTGGCAGTCAAAACTTCTGTAAAATACCAAGTCAGGACTCTTTCAAATTAAGATCAACTTCTGGTGATTTCATGGAAATGTTTGTGTAGTTTTCTTACCAACCAGAAGTGATTTACTAACACTTCCTTCCAGTATGTTTTTTTAAACCAATTTATTTATTTGTTTTATTTCATTTAATCGGATTTTTATACCGCCCTATCTCCCAAAAGGGACTCATGGCGGTGCACAGAAAGGATAAAAAGTAGTAAATACAATAATAATATAAAAGTTAAAAATACATTAAATACAATGGGTCTGTGCTAAAACCTATACTTAAAAACAGTTAAAATTATTATAATTGGGACTATCATAAAAGCTATGCTAAGCCAGCAACATGGAATAGGTGTGTTTTTAAAGTTCGACGGAAGAGGAGAAGGTCCGTGATAGTGTGGAGGTCGGGGGGCAGGTCGTTCCAGAGGGCAGGGCCTGCCACAGAGAAGGCTCTCCCCCTGGGGGTCGCCAGCCGGCATTGTCCAGCAGACGGTACCCTGAGGAGGCCCTCTGTGGGAGTGGACAGGTCGAAGGGAGGTATGTTGTGCCACAGACTACCGGTTGTGAGTCCCTCTGCGTGAAGTGGGGCCTAGGGAGGCAGTTGGGCGTGCTGGTTATATACCTGGCTCCCCGCTATGTAGCAGCAGCCCTGCCCGAGCTCCTGGAGGTGATCGCTACGGTGGCAGTGGAGACCCCCAGACTTTTAGTCATGGGGGACTTTAATCTGCCATCGGTGGGCGAATCATCCGAGGCAGCTCGGGAGTTCATGGCTTCCATGACGGCCATGGACCTGACCCAACTAATTTTAGGCCCCACCCACGAGGGTGGACATACACCGGATCTCATCTTTGTCTCCGGCCAGTGGAAGAGTGATCTGGGTTTAGGGGACATAGTCATCACGCCCTTGTCATGGTCAGACCACTCACTTCTCCGGCTCGACTTTCCAACCGCCACCCCCCTCCGCGGGGAGGCGGAACCCGGGTCTCCAATTTGGTTCCGCCCCAGGCGCCTGATGGACCCGGATGGGTTCCAGACGGCGCTTGGGCCATTTCCTGTACCCCCGACCCGCGCCCCGATCGAGGACCTTGTGGTCGCATGGAATACGACGACCGCGGGAGCCTTGGATCGGGTCGCGCCCTTGCGGCCTCTCTTGCGGCGGCGAGTCACCACGGCTCCCTGGTTTACCGAGGAGCTGAGGGTGATGAAACGCCGCAAGAGATGCCTAGAGAGAAGATGGAGGTCTAACCGTTCTGAATCTGACCGAACACAGGTAAGAGCCCATTTACGGACTTACATTGTGGCGTTGAGAGTGGCCAAACGTCATCATTGTGCCACCCTCATAGCATCCGCAGAAAACCGCCCTGCCGCCCTGTTTAGGGTGACCCGCTCCCTCCTTCAACAGAGGGTGCGGGAAGCCCCGCTACAGGGTAGAGCAGAGGAATTTGTGATTTTTCTGCAGGAGAAAATCGCTCAGATACAGAACGAGCTAGCCCCCATTGATGGCCCAGTGGGATGCCACGAGACAGATCTTGTTTGGGAGGAGTTTGACTCCGTTACTTCCGAGGATATGGACAGGTTACGTGGGCGACTGCGAGCCACCACATGTTTATTGGACCCGTGTCCCTCCTGGCTTGTACTGGCATCCTGGGAGGTGACACGAGGCTGGCTCCAAGAGGTTATCAACGCATCCTTGGGTGAGGGTTCCTTGCCTGCCTCCCTAAAAGAGGCTATGGTGAGGCCCCTCCTCAAGAAGCCCTCTTTGGATCCAGCTCTTTTGAACAACTATCGTCCAGTCTCCAACCTTCCCTTTCTGGCGAAGGTTGTTGAGAGTGTGGTGGCACAACAGTTTCCCCGTCACCTGGAGGAAGTTGAGTATCTAGATCCGCGCCAGTCCGGCTTTCGGCCCGGGCATAGCACCGAGACGGTATTGGTCGCGTTGGTTGATGATCTCTGGAGGGCCAGGGATGGGGGTTGTTCCTCCATCCTGGTCCTATTAGACCTCTCGGCGGCTTTCGATACCATCGACCATGGTATCCTATTGCATCGGTTGGGGGGGTTGGGGGTGGGAGGCACCGTTTTACGGTGGTTCTCCTCCTACCTCTCTGGCCGATCGCAATTTGTGTTGGCAGGAGAGCAGAGGTCGACCTCGAGACCCCTCACATGTGGGGTTCCTCAGGGGTCGGTCCTCTCGCCTCTCCTGTTCAACACATATATGAAGCCGCTGGGTGAGATCATCCGTGGTTTTGGGGTAGAGTATCATCTCTACGCTGATGATACGCAGCTGTATATATCTACCCCAAACCACCCCAACGATGCCGTAGCGGTGATGTGCCAGTGCCTGGAAGCCGTACGGATCTGGATGGGAAGTAACGGACTCAGACTCAACCCGACCAAGACCGAGTGGCTGTGGTTTCCGGCTGCCCGATTCAACCAGCTAACTCCATCGCTGGCCATAGGGGGCGAACATCTTGCCCCTGTGGATGGGGCGCGCAACTTGGGTGTCCTCCTAGATGCCCGGCTGTCCATGGAAGATCAAGTGACAGCCGTGGCTAGGAGGGCGTTTTACCAGGTTCGCCTGGTTCGCCAGTTGCGCCCCCTATTGGATCGGGACGCCCTTCGCACAGTCACTCATGCTCTCGTGACATCCCGACTGGACTATTGTAACTCTCTCTACATGGGGCTTCCCTTGAGGTGCACCCGGAGACTGCAGATGGTCCAGAACGCAGCCGCGCGGGCAATCCTGGGTACCTCTAGGTTTACCCATGTAACACCTCTCCTGCGCGAGCTGCACTGGCTGCCTGTCGTCTTCCGGGTGCGCTTCAAGGTACTAATTATCATCTTTAAAGCGCTCCATGGCTCGGGACCTAGCTATTTGCGGGATCGGATCCTGCCCCATACTTCCTCACGGCCGATTCGCTCCCACAGAGAGGGACTTCTCCGGGTGCCGTCCACTAGATTTTGTCAGCGGGCGACGCCCAGGGGAAGGGCTCTCTCTGTGGCGGGCCCTGCCCTCTGGAATGACCTTCCCCCCGACATTAGAACGACCACGGACCTCCGCTCCTTCCGTCTGAAATTAAAAACATACTTTTTCTGCTTGGCCGGTCTGGGGTAGTCTCTCTCTATGGGGTTTTAGTTGTATAGTGGGAATTTTAGCTTAGATTGGGTATTTTAGCACAGGTATTATTTAATTTGTTTTTAAGATGTTTTTGATTGTATATTTATGGTTTTAGTTTTCCTGTGCACCGCTCCGAGTCCCTACGGGGAGAGGAGCGGTCAAGAAATTAAATTATTATTATGTGGTAGGAGGCGGTCCCGCAGATAACCAGGTCCCGAGCCATGGAGCGCTTTGACCTAACCTTCCTGCTATTTCCTATTGGTCTCCCATCCAAGTACAAACCAGATTATGTATATAGCACAGGCCAAGTTATTTGCAGGACCATTTCTCCCTGAGAATATATATATACTCATCCCACTTTGTTAGAGTGGGCGCACTCCAGTGGTAGGTTTCAGATTCCGTTCCAACCGGTGTTACCCACATGCACATGTGCGACGCATGCATCCTACCTGTCAGCGAGGCTTCCGCAAGCCTCTGCAATGTTCCAGCTGCTTAATGGAGTGTTGCGCAGGCGTTTTAGGCGCAGAAGCGCAAAAAGCATAAAACACCAATAAGGAGCTTGGGCAGGCGGGCAGGCCCTCCGGAGCACCATACCGGAACAGTATTTGGTCTCCGGGCTGGCTCCGGTACACCCGTACTGGGGTGTACCACCTGAAGCCCACCACTGGCGCACTCCAGGTTCTCTTCCCTTAAATGTTGTCATCTGATGGGACTTCAGAGCCTTGTCTCTTCGTGGCTGCCCCAGCTCTTTTAAACAGTCTTCCATCTGAGATTTGAGGGATCCTTACCTTTTTAACCTTCTGGTAGTCCATGATGTTTTCCATCATGCTAGGATGGGAGTTTTGTTGGGATGCTGTTTGGTCTGGTGCCAGAGAGAATGGTATTTTTATTATTATTTATGTTATAGTTTTTTAATGGATTTTTTTGAGATAAGTAGTCCTATAAATAAATAAATAAATTTATTCCTGTCATAGATTATAAAGATAGATAATTTCTTTGTAGATTAGAAAAATGATTGTATTCTGGCATAATTGCTGTTTTGTCCTAAAAGGAAAATACTTTTTTTTTCTAGGTATGGACATTAGCAGGAGAGCCAAGATCCCCAAGTTTATTCTGTCTTAACTTAAGCCTTCCACAGTGCAAGAGGGCTGACTCTGTTATACCATTTTTGTTTTTTCTTAATGCAGTCATTGTGAGTAATAAACTTTTTTGGTCTCCTGTTTGAGTTACTTCTTGAATTTTCATAACTTTTAACTATTTCAAAGTAGACATCAATTCCTTGCAATTACATATTTTGAATAATTATTTACATATAATCCATAATTGTGCATATAATTGACTACTGCACCCCATAAAAAGCACATGGTGAGAAATGTCCCTTAAGTAAACAAATGCAGCTGTCAACAAATCATAAGATTTAAAACTTGTAAAGATCAGCAATAAGAAGCCATTTCTTCTCCATTTCTTACAAAAGGTAAGTATGTTAGAACATGTTTCATGGTCTACAGCAGCAAAATCTATGCTAAATTATCTACATCATTCCTATGTGGAATTAGAGAAGTTGAGTAATGTTTCCAAGTTAAGACAAGATGCTTGTGTAACAAGCAAAGAAAACCTGGTAATTTCAATAAGCCATGAGCAATTCATCTTGAATCTGTGTGTGTTTCTGATTTCAGGAATAAATCCAGATTTATAACAGTAATGTTCATACTACCAAAAGGATATTAAATTGATTAGAAGTTCATATTTTTCACAAATTCCAAAAACCTGTACAAATGCATATATTTCAACTATAGCGTGACTATAAGAATTTTTAAGCTGGCTGAATACACAAATAGTATAGTGGCATCTCACAGAAAGGTGAATATAAAATATTTTAATTATTCATTATTTCCACTTAATCTTAAACAGATAATCCTCGTCTTACAACCACAATTAAGACCAGAATTTCTGTTTTTAAACGAAACATTTGTTAAGTGAGTTTTGCCACATTTTAAGACCTTATCATCGCAGTTGATAAATTAGTAACCCGGTTGTTAAGTGAATCTGGCTTCCTCACTGACTTTGATGTGAGAAGGTCTCAAAAAGTGATTATGTGACCTTGGCACATAGAAACCATCATAAATATGAACCAGTTGCCAAGCATCTGGATTTTGATCACACAATACTGGGAATGCTGCAAAAGTCCTAACTGAAAAACAGCCATAAATCACATTTTTCAGTGCCTTTGTAACTTTGAACAATGATTAAGTGACCTGTTATAAGTAGAGTTTGTATATGCAGAGAGTAAGACAGCATTCAAAAGCTTCAATGGCATTTTCAAAAGGCATATTTTATACAAATTTGTATAGTTGAATCTTAAATGTTTATGAGTCCCTAATTAAAATAGTTTCATTCAGGGGTGAAATTCAGCAGGTTCTGGAGAACCAGTAGCAGAAGTTTTGAGTAGTTTGGAGAACCAGCAAATAAGACTTGGGTAGGAATGGAGATTTTGCAATATCCTTTCCCTGCCACTCCCACCAAGCCACACCCACAGAACTAGTAGTAAAAAAAAAAGAATTCCACCACCAGTTTCATTCCATAATGAAGGGGTTTGTTTTGAGGGAGGGGGGAATTAATCCAAAAGGAACAAAATCCAGTCCTCCTTACAGTATACTTTAGTTCTTCCAGCATCAGTCCTATGCAGTCCTAGTCCAGAATGCAGCCGCGCGGGTGATTACGGGAGCCTCTAGATGCTCCCATATAACACCGATCCTGCGCGAGCTACACTGGCTTCCTGTGGCCTTTCGGGTGCGCTTCAAGGTTCTGACGACCATCTTTAAAGCGCTCCATGGCTCGGGGCCTAGTTACATGCGAGACCGTCTCCTGCCCCATACATCCCTTCGGCCAATCCGCTCCCACAGAGAGGGCCTTCTCATGGTGCCGTCGGCTGGGCAATGCCGACTGGCGACACCCAGGGCAAGAGCCTTCTCTGGCGGGCCCTGCCCTTTGGAACGACCGACCCCCTGAATTGCGTACCATCTCGGACCTCCACCTCTTCCGCCAGTGTCTAAAGACACACCTGTTTCAGCAAGCCGGCCTAGCCTAACCTCCCGTCGGGGCTATTTTAATTAGGTTTTAGCATAGGATTGTAATTTAATATGTTTTTAAATTTTGTATTTATCGTTTTTGTATTTTTTTAAATTCCTGTGCGCCACCCCGGGTCCTTCGTGGAGAAGGGCGGGACATAAATGTGATTAAAATAAAATAAAAATATGCACATCATCTTTTCTCAGGGTCTCCCTTGGTCTTTGGATAAGCTGTTTTTTTATTGGTTGTTCCTATTAACCCCAATGAATTATCCAGTAAGTAGTGATTTAGGGTGCCTCAATCTTTTCTGTTATTTATCCGAAACCCAGATCGCATACATATTTTGTCATAGTACCAACTAATGCTAAGCATAAATTAACAGGAAGTATGCAGAATAACTTTTTCTAGAAAAAATATCAGATATTTTAGACAAAGGGTCTAGATCACAGGTGTCAAACTTGTGGCTTCAGTTTGCCATCACATGGCATATCACCATGTTTTCCCCCTTTGCGGAGCTGGGGTAGGCGTGGCATGTGCATGACACATCTGCCCACAGGCTCCGAGCTTGATACTGCTGGTCTAGATAGTTCTTTATAAAAGGAGACATTCTGTAGTTGGTGCCATATTGAAAATACCATCTTGTCAATATTCATTCAAATGAACTGGGTACCCAAAATTTTGAGGTTTGGGTAGCTAGGGGAGATAAAGACCTGTGAGATAAGCTGATCCCAGGTTTCAAATACAAGTAGAAGAATTTTAAATTGAGTCTACAAATAGATTGGAGTCCTATAAATTAGTGAAATACTACTATAATGTTCCAGCTTTGCTTTTAACAAGCTGCAACTTCTGAACTGTTTTTAAAGACAATTCAGAGCACATCTTGTAATCATTTAAATAGGGGATTATTAGAGTCACAAATATATTAGGCTCTAATTATGTTAGGTTCAAAAGGATGTGAAATCCTTAGTGCTTCCTGTGCTTGCTTGTAGATGTTTCATTAAGTAACATCAGTGCTAGTGAGTGTGGGATTTATCCCTGTTCATATATGATATCTTATCCTACTAATGTTGGTGAGGATGTTGTGGGTTTTTTCCTTAGTGGCGCCTATCTCCGTTTTGGCTGCTGGAGGGGGTTTTCTAATCTTTGTTTCCTTTTTAGCTTTTTATTGTCTCTTGAATAGTGTATAAATGTGGTTTACTTCTCTGTATCTGTTGACGGCTGATTTATCTGAATGTCAAGCTTCCAGCATTTTTGGAATTGGCTTGGTGTAGGATGCTTTCAATTTATTAGCTGAAATTGTGGTTGAGTCCATGTTATGAGATTGAGAAGATTTCATTGTGTCTTCTTACTGCTGGTTGGTATTCATGGATATGCTTTGCTAGTCTTTTCCCTTTTCGTCCTACAGGGCAGCTGTTACAGTCCTTACACTACACATTATCTTGTAGATGACTCCTGATTTTTGTTCTTGGCCTTCTGGGTCTTCCACTTCGGGAATCGCCATACTGGGGCGGGTGGCAGTTATGGGGGTGGGAGTTTGTTAAGATGTTTTGAAGATCTTTAATTGGTTTGTATACTACGGTGAAGCTGTTTGGTTGTAGTAGTCTGTTGATAGTTTCTGATATGTTTTTGATGTATCACAGTATCACACAGTATCACAGTATTGCCATTTTCATAGCTTTTGCTGGTTGTACTTGTAGTGAGTTGTGATCAGGCACTTTTTGATAATGTTAAACCTGTCCTTACCATACTGTTCTAACTTTCAGATATGGGACCGAATTCTTGAGGGTTTTTTTTTAAATTAAATGGCAATAACCAATCACATTAAGACATTAGCTAAGCTTGACTCATCACTTTAAAGTTTTTCATTCACAAACTGTTTCCTGTGGTCTGATATAATCAATAACTGATCATTTTTCATAAAATTAAATCAATTTCATGAATACATTAGTCTCCTGCACAGTCTAACATTTGCAGTACGTAATAGAAGGTGCATTTGTGGGGGTAGGGTAGGGTGGAATTATTGCAATCGAAGATCCCTTCATAGGATCTCCACTCTCTTAATCTCTGTACTTCATTCCTGGTTAGGTACAGTAATATCTAAGTGATAAAGCTCCACTAGGCAGGTAGTATTTCTTTAGAAATGAAATATGCTCTCATCTGGAATTTGGATGGAGTGCAATAGCAGATTCTCCAGTCTGATGAAGCATAAACATAACTGGCTTAGATATTTTGGGAGTGTGTGATTATTGCTAAAGCAAATGTAACAATTGGCTAACAAAAATGAAATATTTTTATTTAATTAAAAAATAAACTATGTACTGCATAGATCTGTAGACCAAAACTAATAAACAAGCAGTTGTAAACAGATATAAAAGTGAAAATATCTACAGCTGAGCAAAATAGCATCGAAAAGAAATAAAATAACCCTGACATATTTTTTCTGTCCCCTTTATCTTATTGGTTCCATTTCTGCCATGGCTTTTACGAGCCTGAAAGAAATAAGGAAAAATGTGTTTATACATCCTTTGAGACATGCCGCATACTTTGAATGGCTTCTAAGAACTTAAACACCTGTTAAAATCCTATAAAACATAAACAACAAAGTGGAAGAAAGAAACAATACCAGCCATCTTTTCAATAATTTTTGTTGTACTTCTATTTACTATTGATATTATTACTTGTGTCTCACTTTGAAATATGGTTATCTTAAAAAGTGAGAGAAATAATTGTAATAAAAGAATAGATTTTAGAACTGTTTGCTGGAAAAAAAACCATCTGTTTTATGTAGAATTAAATGGTTAACTAATCCAACAAAAACATTAACTATAAATGGATTGAATAATATCACTGTTTCTCATTTTTAATCCTAACCTGATTAACAACTTCGGAGTTGCTGGTCTCGGATGGTTGCCAGATTATGGCCATTCTTCCTCATGTGCTGGGAACCTTCTATTCAGGTAACAGTCTCTCAGCAGGTAATGGACTTTTCCTTCAGTACCTTTGTGCTTCTGATGATCTTTCTGTTCTTTCTCTTCTACA
Source organism: Rhabdophis nuchalis (assembly GCA_039707465.1). NCBI lineage: Eukaryota > Metazoa > Chordata > Lepidosauria > Squamata > Natricidae > Rhabdophis > Rhabdophis nuchalis. The sequence continues at coordinate 90,614,189 of CM077648.1, read as the reverse complement.
CGCAAAGGAATGAAGAAATTCGCCTTCAACAGAAGAGAATATTTGTAGCTCATGTTTGAACCGTGGGGTCCTTGGTGCTCTCTGAGCATGATTGTTTTCTTGAGATGCTTCATTACCAAACTACATACCTTGTTACCTAGTTTGGTAATGAAACATCTGCAAGAAAACAACTTCAGAGAGTATCAAGGACCCCACTGATTGGTCTTCGTTCAGCAGTCAGCTTTTTGCTTTCAGGTGAACACCTTGGGCAGATGTGTTCACATGGTACACTTTATCTAGTTAATGATCCTTTACTAATAACTTTCTGAATTAGCATGATACACTGAACCATATTATTCAGCACAGTGACTTAAAGGCTAGTTTTTGCTAGTTCAGTGTGCTACATAAATAACATACTTGCGTAACTTGCCAAGCCAAAAGAAATAAAGCAGTGTTTCATTCTACCCCTCATTGCCCAAATTTTTAGACAAATCCAACTGCAAAAAGTCATCATCTTACATTTACAAAAGGGAATTTGCAACTTAGATTACATCTTGATTTCAAATTGATTTTCCTAAGAAATAACAATTTCAGATATTTCAATTCAAATTCAATTCAAATTTAATTTGTAAACTGCACCCTCTCCCCAAAGGGACTTAGGGCGGTGCACAGGAGATTAAAAAACATAGAAACATAGAAACATATTGTGAATGTAGTAAACCTAATTATTTTCTGCATGCATTGGGGGAAATAAAATGGTGGGAGTTACATGTTCCTTATTAGCCAGACTTTTTTAATTGATATGGCATGCACCCTCAGCAGATATGTTCAAACAACACATTGAGCCACATTTCTGCCAAACATGTTGCCTGAGCACAGGCAGTACCGTATTGCTTCTGCATGGTTCACTGTGCCAAGCAAACCCAGACAATTGGAATAACCGATCAGGCTAAATTTTTATTAACCAGAGATAAACATTCCATGAGAATTAATCATATAGAAATTCCTTTTTAGCATTAACTTAATCATCCATCTGCCTTTCTGTAAGGGTTATTTTAAGCAGCATGCATACAACTTGCTATATCATCAATCATTGTTAACAAACAATCTGTTCTAGAATATAGTGTGAATGGGGTTATCAAGCTAAAGCATAATATTGTATATTTTTAACAGCTAATACAAAAACTAAATGTATTTTTGGTTTTTGGCACTTGAATAAGCTTTATAGGTAAAGTCTTGATTAGCCAAATTCAAAAGGAGGGAGTCATCAGTTAAATACACCCAACTTTCAGAAATCCTGATTTTACATTTATACTAAAGTGCAACAATACTGACATCAGTAGATGATTTTATAATATTCCATAATTGTTACTGCTCTAACTCTTGCAACTAATTTGCTCTGTTGCTATGGAGTAAAGGATATTTATTCAGTCTATCCCTGTCTGCATTGCTGCAACATTTTATTGCTGGTTCTTTCTTTACAAAAGTAGATGGTTTATTCGGTCTCCACATGCTTAAAAATTAACTCATGCTGATAAATATACATTGGCTTCCATACACATATGGATGTACACATTTAATATTTCACTTTTCTATTTTTTTATATAAAATAAAATCTCTATAATGGGATAAAGGAGGGGAAAATTACAATCCAAATTAAATTATACATTTAAAGAAAATAACTATATGTATGGTAGCATAAATGAAAATTACAAATATTAAATAAAATTCCTCACACAATTTCAAATTGTGAAATATGGAAACCATGGAGAAAAAGTAAAGTTAACCTTTTTAAAAGGGGATTTGAGCAGAAAATTCTAAAGCTTGAAAAATGTCCACCTGCCCAGAGCAAGGGCAAACCTGTGACATGTTTGCTTACCTATGGTTTATTGAACAAGCTGATTTGGCTGTGTATTAGCCAAATACTAAGTAAGGAATAGATCATGCCTGACACATCAGAAAGCCAAACCAAATAATATAGTGTGTAAACCTATATCAGTACATTTGAAACCAACACTAGCCAAACTTTCTATTTCCTGTTTCAGCAATAATAAGGGAGGTTTCATGTAAGATTTGAGCCTTAGTTAACAAGTTATATGACGAAGAATAAGATTTGCACCTCTTTGTTCTAATTACTGTAACCCTTTTCTTTGGTTTTGAGTATTGTATGAATATAGCCAAGTAGTGGATTCTCTGGTTAAACATACTTTGTTCCAATTATGGTGTTTTATCATTTGTAGCATTATCTTAACATCTTTATTCTGAGTCTTAGTTTATTGCCAGGTAAATGTATACACTATTGAAACCTCAACTGAATTGGAAAAAAGGGACAAAATTGAAACTACACAAGAATTTTTCTCTTAAATCAGGATTCTGTCAACTAAACAATCACTTGTCAATTGATAATATAGTCCATATTGATAATATATTTCAAAATAGGAAAAGCTGCGTATTTATAAAAATATGAATATGAAATATGAATAGAATATTAACATTTTTGGAGGCAAATCAATACTTGACCAACATATTGGAATATGTAGTGCTCTTTTTAAATGTTACATCATTTATTCTAGATACATACCCATTGATGGATATTTGACGCTTCTTGATATATCTGAAGTCTGCAATGTACATTTTATATATTTTAGTGTGCTTCAAAACCAAAAATAATACAAAACAAATAACTCAAGAGTTCTTGTTAAATGTATTCCTTTTTGAGGTTTTGTTTCTAGGGATTTTGTTATTTTTGTTGTTTTATGTGGTAAAAAATAAATATAGTCAGCACTCATTTCAGAAAGTATTATGGCTAGTTAACCAGAGAAAATGTTCTCAGTATGACTAATTGTCATTTTTTTGACAACTACTAACACAGTCAGAGGTGGTATTCAGCAAGTTCTGACCAGTTCTGGAAAACCAGTAGCAGAAATTTTTAGTAGTTCAGAGAACTGGTAAATACCACCTCTGACTGGTCTGCCCCATCTATTCTCTGCTTCCCGAGTCCCAGCTGATCAGGAGGAAATGGGGATTTTGCACTAACCTTCCCCTGCCATGCTCACCAAGCCATGCCCACCAAGCCACACCCGTTGGTAGTAAAAAAAATTGAATCCCACCACTGAATATAGTGTTCCTCAAACATGGCAACTGGGATTTGAAGTCCCCACATCTTAAAGATGCCAAATTTGAGAAATATTGTACTAGCCCATAATTAACAAGGTTTCCTATGAGAGTTGGTATTGCAGAACTTAATCTTATTGGCTGAGATAGCCCTCGTCAGCATTTAGTCCACCTGAATAAAATGTGACAGTATTTTGTATACATTTTTCCTCAGAAAAAAAGTCACTATTAACTAAATGGTAATCATATCTGATCCCTATCTTAGCCTGTAAAAGCTAAAGAAAGACAGGGATATAACAATCTGTTTCACTTTCTGACCTCACACCAACCTTTAATTATTACATACTGTACCATAAAAAGATATGTTTATTTAGTAAAAAGCATTGCAGTGGTACCTCGGTACTCAATGTTACTTGGTTCTGGGAGGGACAATGAGTACCAAAAATTATGAGTACCAAATACATTTCTCCCATAAGGAATAATCTAGTGAGTCACAAGGCAGCTGACTCCAACAGGTTCTAGTTTGTGTGTTTGAGTGGCAAACAAAGGATGAGTACCGGGACAAAATTTTCACATCAAAATGTGTGAGTACCAAATTTGATGAGTTCCAAAGCAGTTGAGTTCCAAGGTACCACACTATACCCACTATTCTAAATACACAAAGATAAAGAGATTTAAGTTTTATTGTCTGTGTGCTGAAACAAGTAACAGATCAACTGATGGGAAAATGTTTAGAAAATGAAGATGCATACAAAATTGATAACTATAAACTATATCCATATTCTCCATAACCCATTATCCACATTCTCTATTCTAAATAAAACCAGATTATTAAGAAATGCAGATATTTTTTATATCTAAAAAATAAAAGTTAGAAGGTAATCCATGCTGGATTTATTTTTTGCCCTGCCTTAAACCAGCAGGCTTGGTGGGTTGGTGGTAGTTTGCTCAAGAGCGAGAAAATACATTTTGTATATGCTTATGTTTGTAGAAGCATATGCTTATAAAATATGCTTATATGCTTATTAATTATTACTTAACTTGTCTCCTGGTTGTGATTTGCTAATGGACAGGCTTAAAACTTTGGCCCATGTTGTTCCACAACATGGAGCTTTGAAAAATGTTGGACTACAGCACTTAGAATTCTCTTCTAAGAATTGTCCAACACATCTTGAAGGCACCATTACAATAAAAAGTGTGTTGCTGGTGAGAACAATAGTATAATTACAAAACAATACTAAAAACACTAGATTGAGCATACAGGTTTTAGAGGAAGTTTTCCTATCTCTTGTGTATTCTCTACCTACTTTCTTTTGAAAAAAAGCAAAACTAGATAATTTTGCTACTTGGTCTGTATGGTAGTACCATATTGTGTACTGCTACAGTTAGGATGCATATCACAAACCTAGGAATAATGTAATTGAAGGGGAAGATAGTACAATACAAAATATTAATACAATTAATATTAATAAATATTGATTTGGCATTGTATGTTTTAAAAAGCTATAGGCATTAATACTAGCCAAGTTTGATGCTGCTGCATTGTTTGCTGTTTTCTAATCATTTGACAATTTTTAGACTCTGGCCCTTCGTTTTAGCTCTAGCTATACATTAGGTACCTTGCCATGTTTAATTTTTTAAGAGCTCCAGTGTACCCTGGACAGCATTTAGAAATTTTAGCTTATACCAAATGAGCAAAAGGGCCAATGTACTGTTTATTTTTTCCTCTTCGATTTAATTATGTCCAATTGTTGGAGGTTGCATGGACAAGTCCCTACAATTTTCTTGGCAAGGTTTTCAGAACTAGATTGACATTGCCTCCTTCCTAGGGCTGAGAAAAAGTGACTGGCCAAAAGCCTCACAGCTGCTTTATTCCAGATTTAGGATCTTTAATTATAGCCAAATTGGTTAGAGGACCAATGTACTGCTTATACAGTACACTAATTATATCTTTCTTTCTCATGTGATTTAAGGTTGGTTCCGTTATAACCCTGGTGGCCAGCTATCATATTCATATTTATTCAGTCATAAATCCCACTATGTTCTCTAGTACTTATTCCTAAGTAAATAAATATAAGATTGTTGACTAAGTGCTGCCCATCAACTGTATCTCTGATACTTCAAATAACACTGTCATCATGGCTTCTTTAACTATGATTTATTCATAATTCATAATGACAAGATATACAAAACAGCCAATTGTGGCTTATTCATAGACCATAATTGGCAAGGTTGACTTCATGTTATAAACCTCAACAGCAGCATTCATGAACATTCATCAATCAAAATCAAATAAGTAGAGAACATATAATCACTGATCACGGAATATGCTGTACTAATGTGCTTTAGAACAAAGTATTTTAATTTCTCTTGCTCATCAGAACAACATTCTTGTTCATCAGAATATAAACAAGAATTGGTTTCAAATTCTGGTTTTTTCATGTCTAAACTGGTAGCTGTTACTGATCTATGCTAAACCAATCAAATGTGTAAATGCTGTATGCACAAAAGGGTAAGATAACTTATATTTTCTAGAGCCTGCAGCCTCGGCCATTCTGCATCAGTGCTGTTTCTGTCTAGTTTCTCCCTACTTTATTCATCCCAAGACAGTGACAGAGAACCCACAACATCTGCCAAAAATAACATACCACAATATTTTGGATGGCATACCAGTATTCACCAAAACCCCCAAAACACATTCTCAAAAGCATGCCCTATTCTTGCACAATTTTTGAAGGCTACAAAGGCCACATGGAGAGTGGTGTGCTCTTGCAAAGTCTCTGCAGCATTCAAAATTATGCAAGAATGGGATGTGCTTTTGCATGTTTTGGGGAGAATGCAGAGGCCACAGAAGAGTATTTCCCAAAGCAGTTTCAAGAATGAAGGCTTTATGTGACCCAGGAGTATGGCTCCCCTTGTTCTCCTGAACCTCTCAGCAGGTTATGTACCCTTGACAATAGCACCATTCTCATTTAACAAGCATGGCTGGGCTTTGAAGCTATGGTTCTTGTTCTGGGATTATATCTAAAAGGTGGTACTGTTTAATATCTACATTAAATTGCAAAGGGAGGTGATTGTGACTTGGAAATGGATATCATCATTAAATTGATGGCATCCAGCTTTACTGCTCCTTCACATTTAATTTTAAAACATAATAATTACCTTAAATGTTGCCTATTAATTAACTTTGCATTCTCTGGTTCTCTAGAATATCCGCATGAAGCAACAGCGGAAGTAATCACCTGGATAGCGGAATTGGACTTCCAATTATGAGACCACTGCCATGCCATGCCCCCATAAAAGTTTTACTTACAGTATAATCATTTGGATCGTGCATACTTGTTTACTTCTCTTCTGTCGTGTTCTCATCATGCGCTCAATAATAATAATTATCTTTAAATTGCTGATTCTTAAAATTAATTAACTTATTTTTAATTTTTTTTTGTAGTTATGTTTAGTCATTATTAGCCATCATGAATACATATTAAATGGAAAGGCTGGTTATAGATCAAACAATTATGTTAAAAGAGAAGGTAGCTTCAAAATTTGTATGATTCTATTCCTTGTGCTTAAGCATAATCTATGCTTCACATGGATATGCTCACTTTATGCTAATTACACTAATTCGCTATTAGGCAAATGATAGTTTTAGTCCAAGAATTAGTTTCATACAAAAAACAAACAAAAAGTGACTATTGTTCTAACTGTGCCGACAGGGTTAATTTGTGACAACAATCTAAGAACATGACAAGACTTCTTCCTACCAAAACACATTTCTGCCCCATTTACAGTAGTATAATATTGTGCAGTTGTTTTAGTTAGATTTTTACAGTACATCAAGTGCAACTTCCAGGTACTTTTCAAGGGCAATGATCATGTTGGATGTTAGCAAGGGATTACACCAGGGGTGAAATGCTACCAGTTTGGATTGTAAAAATGCTACTGATTCGGGCAAACCGGTATTTCCGACGATCAGCTGTGATGCACAATTTATATTAACTAGAATTGTCGAATTTCCTGCTTTCTAGCTAATGTAAATCGCATGGAACAGTGGATTTCCACCCGCCCCTCACTATTCTACCTACCTTTGCAGGCGCACTTGGTAGTAGGCTTGTCCTGTTTTGACGCTCTGCACATGCGTGAAAGGTTCTGTGCGTGCTCACATTGCTAGTGACACAGCTGGTGTAGTAAATATAATTGCATAAAAATAATTCTCATAGTATCTGTCATTTCCAAATCAAAGTACAACTGGGGACTAAAAAGCTGTGCCAAAGTGAAAAATTACTTTTCCAGGGGGAGCCAAACAGGCTGAACTTCAATCTCCAAGTCCAGTTTCTTATTTATTTATAATACTTTTATCTAGTCTGGATGTTATTTCAGCATTTTCCTGTCATCCAGCCCATTATTAAATTAAATTAAGGTACCATACTCAAGGTTTACAAGTGAGTTTTGTAAAGAAAGATTAAATCAGAGTGTCTAACTAAGTGAATAAGTGCACCACGCATGAAGCATTCCTCTCTATGTGCATTATTTATATCCTGTATATAATATTCAAAACATGGCTGAAATGTCATATCATTAGGGCAAAGTAGATGTTGCTGGTACTATGGATCGTACAGGAATTTCTGTCTTTGCTCCTTCAGAGGGGAAGACATACATTTGTCCCCATTTAGGGCTCTCCCCAGGTAACGTGTCCACTGGGAAGCTGATCTATTTAATTCCTTTTCTTCAACTGCTGGTACTCAGAATTGCAGTATGATGAAATGTATCACCAGTCGTTTAGAAAGGAATTGGGAATCATGCATATCATTTACATGGTAAAGCATTAAATCTCACTGGATGTATTCACTTTTCCATAGATACAACGCAGCTGTCTTGTTCCAGCCAGATTCACGGTTTAAACTGATGATTACCCAAACACCCCGATTTCAGTTTTGGACTGACTGCTGTTCATGGCTGCAAATTCAGACAATGCAGTTCTCTTTTCTGCAGCGAGAAAACTCCCCACTAGGCTGCCTTGCTTTCCCACTGACTTTGTCATATATACTTAGCAATGCTGTTTGATGCTATTTCTTCATTGCATCACTTTGGAAGTCTGGTTGCTATGGCAACTGAGCACAGCCTTAATAATCTGTAGTCCCCCTTTTACATGTAGATGTTATTCTGGATAACTCATATGTCCATTGTGATATCCATTTCATTAATTAGCACAAAATGTTTATTAAAAAATACTGATTTGGAGTGGCCATCTAATTCAGGAAAGTGTCTGGTAGTATTAGCCTAATATAAAAGGGCTCATAATTAGTTATAAGTTAGAAATGAATGGAAACCGTTTAACATTGGTCTAGTCCGAGGTCCAGCCGTGGATCTATTTAGCTGATCATGGTTAAGCAAATCATGTACATGTGAACATATATATGGAATTGTATGATTGGATTTACGCATATTATTTTAAATAATATTCCTGTCCCCTGCAGGAATCCAAGTTAAAATAAACCTGGTAGATGGTTACATAGTGAGTGCTTGAAAAAGAGTCTATCATCCACCAATGAATAATTCTTTCTGTGAGGCTTTTTCACAGCATTCACACTGCATTTCATGCATTCGGTTTAACTTTGCTGTCCTATAAGTTAGATTCACAATTCCATAAAATGCACTTTTGAGCACAGGGGGGAGAAATATTTACTTTTTTATAATCTATCATCCTTTCAGATATTTGAATCATACTATTATTATCTTTTATTTTCTGCCTGATCATCCCTGTTGTTCTTCAGCAAATCTGTTTCACAGTTTAAGAAAAGATGGTTCCTAAAACGTGTTTCCCAAAAGTGAATGTCACACACTCACGGTGGAATATAATCATATAATATAATTTGATCATATTATTTCCCATTCCTTAAAACAGTATTTCTGTTGATGCAAGCTAGAACTATTTTTGTTCTGGTTCTATTATTACATCACCACTTCTGATTGATACCCATTTTGTAGTAAGTTACTGTACCAAGTTTATCAAGCCACATGTTCCCTATCCTACACCTGTGCATTTGATTAACTTATTATTATTATTATTATTATTATTATTATTATTATTATTATTATTATTATTATTATTATTATTATTATTAAATTAAATTTTTATACTGCCCTTCTCCCTTCCGGAACTCAGGGCGGTGTACAGGCACTAATAAAAGGCAATGATATAAAACATAAAATACAGTTAAAAATCTATTAAATAGCTAGCCTGACTAAAATCCTGTTAAAAACCCTTACTAAAACAATTTAAAAAACTACGCCAGGTCGGCCACACGAAACAAATGGGTCTTCAAGGCCAGACGGAACTGGCGCAGGTCCGTGATTGTCCGTAGGTCAGGGGGCAGGTCATTCCAGAGGGCAGGAGCTGCCACAGAGAAGGCTCTCCCCCTAGGGGTCACCAGCCAGCACTGCCTGGCCGATGGCACCCTGAGGAGACCCTCTCTGTGGGAGCGAACTGGACGGTGGGAGGTATTTGGTAGCAGGAGGCGGTCTTTCAGATAACCAGGTCCCTTGCCATGGAGCGCTTTGAAGGTGGTTACTAATACCTTGAAGCGCACCCGGAAAGCCACAGGCAGCCAGTGCAGCTTGCGCAGGAGAGGTGTCACGTGGGAGCATCTAGACGCTCCCCGAATCCACCGCGCGGCCGCATTCTGAGCTAACTGGAGTCTCCGGGTGCACCTCAAGGGAAGCCCCATGTAGAGAGCGTTGCAGTAGTAACACTTAAATCTCTGTACATTCTGCTGTTATTTTCATCCTGTACCATAATTCAATAAGATTATTTTGCATTTTATTTCTCATTAAGTATTAACTATCTCACCCAATCTGTGGCATCTATATATTTGATTAGCATTCCTTCTTCATTAAATTCATTATCTAAAGTATTGAATAGTACAGGATCCAGAACTGAACTTTGTAGCACCCTACAAATAATTCAACCCAGTTTAATGAGTACTACTAATGAGCATTAGTTATGATTTTTGAGCCAAATTTTTAACTATCCTGCCACCCCTTAACCAGCTTGCTTAAGTAGATTTGTCAATTCTTATGCTGAAATCAATTTACGGTAAGTACTATATTATGTCTGCTAAAGAAGTTACTACATTTAAAAATCAGATTAGTCTGACAAGACTTTTTGACAAATCCATGCAAATCTGTGATAATTGCTGCATTGTAATTAAAATGTTTACAGATCAATCTTTCATTCTCATTGTCTGGTACTTACCGTAAGTTTTTTTCTTTGATCCTCTGTTTATTTTAAATGCTCTTGACAGTATCACCAAATTTAATCTCTTATTCTCTTGGCTTTCTCAGCATTATGGGGATACTTTCAACATCTTTTTTTCAAACTATAGACCCATCAGCCTGACCTCAATACCAGGGAAGATTCTGGAAAAGATAATTAAGCAACGAATTAGCGAACATCTAGAAGCAAACAAAGTAATAGCCAAAAGCCAACATGGGTTTGTCAAAAACAGATCATGCCTGACTAATCTTATTGCATTCTTTGACAAAGTGACAAAATCAGTGGACCAGAGGAATGCTGTCGATATAATTTACTTGGACTTCAGCAAGGCATTTGATAAAGTAGACCATAACCTACTATTAGATAAAGTAGAAAAATGCGGGTTAGACAGCATCACCACCAGATGGATTCGCAACTGGCTGACCAACCGCACTCAATGTGTAGTCCTCAATGGAACTGCATCTACATGAAGGGTAGTATGCAGTGGAGTACCCCAAGGCCCAGTACTCTTCAACATCTTCATCAATGATTTGGATGAGAGAATAAATGGGGAAATCAAATTTGCAGATGACACCAAGCTGGCAGGAATAGCCAACACTCCAGAAAATAGGCTTAAGATATAGAAGGATCTTGACAAACTTGAACATTGAGCACTATCTAACAAAATGAAATTCAATTGTGAAAAAAGTAAGGTTCTACATTTAGGCAAGAAAAACAAAATGCACAGGTACAGTATAGGTGGTACTTTGCTCAATAGTAGCAACTGTGAGAGGGATCTTGGAATCCTAGTGGACAACCATTTAAATATGAGCCAGCAGTGTGCAGCAGCTGCCAAAAAAGCCAACACAGTTCTAGGCTGCATAAACAGAGGGATAGAATCAAGATCACGTGAAGTGTTAATACCACTTTGTAATGCCTTGGTAAGGCCACACTTGGAATACTGCATACAGTTTTGGTCGCCACGATGTAGAAAAGACGTGGAGACTCTAGAAAGAGTGCAGAGAAGAGCAACCAAGATGATTAGGGGACTGGAGGCAAAACATATGAGGAAAGGTTGCAGGAACTGGGTATGCCTAGTTTAATGAAAAGAAGGACTAGGGGAGACATGATAGCAGTCTTCCGATATCTCAGAGGCTGCCACAAAGAAGAGGGAATCAAACTATTCTCCAAAGCACCTGAGGGCAGAACAAGAAGCAATGGGTGGAAACTAATCAAGGAGAGAAGCAACTCAGAACTGAGAAGAAATTTCCTGACAGGACAATTAACTAGTGGAACAGCTTGCCTCCAGAAGTTGTGAATGCCCCAACCCTGGAAGTCTTTAAGAAGATGTTGGATAGCCATTTGTCTGAAATGATATATGATTTCCTGCCTAGGCAGGGGGTTGGACTAGAAGACCTCCAAGGTCCCTTCCAACTCTGCTATTGTATTATTGTTAATGTTCAGCAAACTACATACTGTTGTTCAAATGGGCCTCATTGTACCAATACCTTTCCCCCCCCCCTACAATAGGGGTGGGATTCGGCCGGTTCAGACCGGTTCGGGTGAACCCGTAGTTCCTGTGAGCAGTTGGCCGGGCCCACCCACCCCTGCCCTTTCCTGTCCTATATCTCCCTATTTTTTAGCTCACCTGATTTGCACAGCACATCCGCTATGCCGCACATCAGCTGTTTTACTCACTGATGCTGACATAGAAGGTAAGTTTTTAAGCTTAAAATGACCAGCGTGAGCAAAGTTCACATGTGCGTGCTCACCGAACTAGTTGTTAAACCAGTTGCACCCCACCACTGTCCTACAATGTACAAGACTTCATTTTAGGTCCTTATTTCCTTTTTTGTCCTCCAGATCTTACAGGATTTTGTTTAAAACATTCCTAATCAATATCTTGCTTCAGCCAAACATATTTTTAACCAGTCCTTTTGAGGCGCAACCTATTTTCTTCCTGTGACCTATCATCCAGATAATTGACAACATAGTCCCTTAAATGAAATCTCTGTCACTCTGTCAGACGGAGTAGATTTAAGGGTCCAGTTGCCATACATTTATCTCAGATCCTTATAGCAGGAAGTCACTAAGTATCAAGCCCTTTTTCTCTTGTATGGTTCAGCAGCAGGTCCTTCGCCATTCTGGAATCAGTTTGCCCATTTTTTATTTCCAGTACCTTTCTTTCCTGGAAGGCACTGGGCTTGTTTCTATGAGGGCCAGAACATTCTTGTTGTGTTCTAGAACTTAGAATATATTTCTATCTCTCTTGCTTCTAGAGCCACGATGGTGAACCTATGGCATGCGTGCCCAAAGTGGCATGCAGAGCTATGTCGCCTGGCACATGCAGCGTCACCTGTTCTTCTTCTGGGTTACTGGCTCGCATGTGCGTGCAATGATCAGCTGGCTTTTGTGCCTGTGGCAATGCTGGAAACTGAAAGAGCTGGTCTTCCATTTTCTGGCGTAAGCATGTGCGCCGGCCAGCTAATCAGTACGCGTGCATGTGCGCCAGTATCCAGAAGTTTGGCTGGCCAGCGCGCATGCACCCACCAAAAATAGAAAGTGCATTTTTCAGCGTGCGCATATCCGCTGGGCAGCTCTTCTTTCGGGTCACATCCCAGATGACTGTGCGCACAATCCCCTTTCGACACTCTGTGCCGAAAAGGTTCCCAATCACTATTCTAGAGGCTGTTTTTGTTCACCATGTTAGCACCTTTCTTTGAGTATCTTCCTTAAACAGACGTAACTTCTAGTCTTCTCACTGTTATGTTAAACTGCTACCACCATCTTTTGATCACTGAAAAAGTATTCTGGCCTAAAATGGCAAATCCCTATTCTGCCTCCATTGTGTATGTTCTTATTCCCTGCCAAATGGTGTTGTCCTGATTTTGCATGTGTAATGTGTGACAAATACAATGCTTTGCTTTGCTGTCTTACACTTGCCTATGTCATCAGCCAACCGGAAAAGCCTTTAGCAATCCCAAGTAGGAATGGGGAGGGTTCAGCTGAGAGATTCAACTTTCATTTTTAGGCTGTTATTTGTACTCTTCCTCCTTCGCTCCATTCTGTTACAACCAACACTGAATTAAAAAAAAAAAATCCAAGTCACAAAAGAAGCTGAGTCACAAACAGCACTCTTAGAATTTCTCTCTCGTTCTTTTCCTTTTTTCATACAACAAATGGTGGCTACTAGAGTCCTCTAGGTTCTGTTTGAGAGGCAATGTGCTAGTTAGCCCTGTCATTTCACTGTTTTGCTATTTTAGCTTTGTGCTAAACTGTTAAGGACCAAAGCATTAAAATACGTGCAGCAGTGTTGGCAGAGCAGTCTGTTATTATTGTGCAATTTTGTTGTGTCTCATTTTGTACAAAGGACTCCCCCATCCAAATTTTAGCAGGCGAAAAGACTGACAAGGAATCAGAAGAGAGGAAATGTGCCTATAACAGCCTCTAACAGTCAGTAGGCACTGCTCTGATTCCATTGGCTGCCTGACTTTTCGTCTAATGTTATGGCCAGGGAGGTACGACTGATTTTTACCAGCCACTGGACAAAGGCATCTTAAGGGGGATACAAATACTTTAACATTGATACACCTAAGGTCACCTTAAGGCTGAGACAGTCATCAACTGCTGGGGACAAAGGTAAAACCAGTATTTTGCATAGCCATCAGAAAGAAAAACTTGTCAGATACGTTTACACTATGGTTAGATGAGTGGAGAAAAACCCACTCAGAGCTCCTCCTGTAGTGCCTTGGTTAATCTGTTAAACCTGCACCTTTTCTCATCAGTCGAAGCATGCCCTTCACTGTTCCAGTCCTTTAGCTTTTTGTTTAAGAACCACATATTGGCACTTCCTGCAAATATATCTGAGTTTGTTCTCATGCAAAAACACTAATCTGCATAAACACTGCAAGTCACAACTGCAGAGTCCATCATTTATGTTCAATGCCCCAGCAATAAAAGTTTTCTAAATTTATATAGTGTTCTAGCAGCATTTAAAGAACACATGTAACTTTTTCTTTATCCATTTATTGTACTTATTTGCATTTCACATTTCTGAACCGCCCATCTCCCTCAAAGAGGGCGCTCTTACTGAAACAACCCATTTCTTAGGTTTGTACATAACACATAGAACTCAGGTAGGCTTTTTAGAACTATTATTCTTGTTTTATATATAACTCATCTCACTATTTACAACCAGGTATACTGGCTTTCACAAAATACACTAAAGTAGAAAAAAAAAAATCTGAGATGAAAACTGTTCTGACTTAGGCTTCCCAAGAGCATGAAGCAAACTCCTGGTCCCGACAAAAACCCCTTTTATTAATTTACTGTGAATTCTGTTAATTCATATCCAACAAAGTATTTCAAGGGAGGATTTACAGTCACAGACCTTATCTGGCTTAGAGAACTGCCAGGCTAATATCTGCAAAACTTGGCAAGGAGTCTCAGAGAGTTGTGAACAATTCAGTGAGCTAATTGTCTCCTGCAAACTCCACTCCTCTTTCACTTCTCTTTTATTCCCTCTGGGAGGGGCCATTCCTCATCCCCCTGTCGCCTTACTCCAAGTTGACTCCTGTTCTTGAGCTGTTCCCTTCATCTGGCAACTCTGTGTATGCGCACACTGAGAACAGGCTCTAACTGTTTGTCTGCCTCACTGATGTCTGACTATGAAGGCAGCTGATAACTGGCATACGGCTCTGGCCCCCTCTCTGCCTCTGACACAGAATCCTCATCAGAGACTTCCCTAGACTCCAGGACTGGCCCATGTTCCTCCCCCAACCTCCTCACTGTCTGAATCTGCTGCCACCTCCGATGGCTGCTGGCGGGCCACAACAGTATGGTATACAAATGCAATTGATAGTTCAGCATTATAGGGGTTTTTTATATGTGATTCCAAAAGTATTTTCATATATGTTTTTAATCATGAATTCTCCTGTCTAATTCATAGCATTTTATAGAGAATCGAAATATACTGTAGTTTTTCCTTCCTGGGTTGTGCCATTGATCCTGGGTTTTTTTTCCATAGTGGGAAAAATGGCTAAGGGGCATTTCCATACCTTAGATTTAAAACAAATCTCATCCCTTTTTGTAACCACAAAAACTTGCTATCACAAATTTGTTTGGATCATCTATTCAGGCTCAATATGTTCTGTAGAGCAGGGGTGTCAAACTCAATTTCATTGAGGGCCACATCAGGATTGTGTTTGACCTTGGGGGGAGGCTGGGGTCATGGCCAGGAGGGCGTGGCCCACTCAACATCAGTCCTGTTGGGGACACATGCGGTGACCCAAGAGCTCTGTCAGCTCTACAAGCTCCTGAACTCCATTTTCAGCTGCCATGCCCTCCTGCAACCCTCTGCCAGTAAGCAGCTCTGTTTTCACTGACAGAAGGTTGCAGGAGGCAGTGGCGGCCACAAACGGAGCTTGGTATCCCATTTTCATTGGCAGAAACATTGCAGACCTGTCGTTCACTGTTTCCAGGGCAGCCCTGTGGGCCAGATTAAAGTACTCTGTGAGCAGGATCCAGTCCACGGGCCTTGAGTTTTATACCCCTGCTGTAGAGGATCAGTGTGGAAATGTGTTGTCCTCACTGGTGGCTGTGTTGGTATCGCCACTATCCCATTCTTGCCTATTTTCTGATGGTGTCAGCCTTCTCATTTGTCAGTTTAACTTCCTGGCATGTACAAACCAAGGATATGTAACAAGGAAGAGAAGGGCTGCTGTCTCTATCCTAAAATCATTTCAGTTTTATTTTTGGTGCATCTAGTGCCTGTAGTTTATGAGCAACCAGAAAACTTGAACATCTGTCTGGAAGGTAAAAGTGGTTAGATCTTGTTAACAGTAATCATTCTGGAGAACAGGAATCTTTAGGCATTTGAAAATATTTCCCTTCCCAAACACTATTGCTCCTCATTCTGTAAAACCATTTCTTTTCTGACATGTGTTTCAATACACTGACGGGTTCCAGGGGGGAAAAAAGCACTGACAGGGGCTTATGTACTCCACATCTGATCTAAAAGGAAATATAATTCTTTTTGAGAAGGAAAAAGAGAAATGCACTGAAGGAATGGATTATGACTAGAAGTATGGAGCATGAGAATGGGCAAATTCTGCTTTGGGGAGATCCTTCTTGTAGAGTGGCTGGTATAGGAACCGGTACCTCGGGTGAAGTCCAGCATGGAGCTGGAAATGGTGATGAGATGCAACATAATTTTTTTCTGAGTGTGATCACAGTTGTCCTGGCCTTGAAGGCTTTCTGGACTTGGTGGACTGGCAAAGACATCAAATTTTCCATTCTTGGCTGGGCCCTTGGGCCTTGGGCCTCCTTGGCAGAGGATAAAAGCCATGGGCTTAGTGTACCAGAAACATATCAACAGGATCAGGGAGCTATTTTCTGCCATTACATGATTATTCAGTATCTGGCTTGATCTCAGTTTCGATGTGATTTTCCTGCTGGACTTTTTAAGCTAATGTAGATAAATTCCTGGCTGGCCAGTTGACCTGATATTGAACTGGCTGTACTCAGACTACAGGTATTCCTCAATTCATAGCAGTTCATTTCGTTACAACAACACTGAAAAAAGTAACTTATGACCATTTCATTGTGGCATCTCCCTGATTACATGATCAACGTTCAGATGCTTGCACCTGACTCGTATTTGTGATGGTTGCAGTCCTGGGGTCATGTAAGCATCTTTTGCGACCTTCTGACAAGGAAAAACAATGCGGAAGTCAGATTCACTTAACAACTATGTTATTAACTTAACAACTGCAGTGATTCATTTAGCAAATGGTGTAAGAAAGGTTGTAAAACGGGGTAAAATTAACTTAACAAATGTCTCACTTAGCAACAGAAATGTTGGACTCAATCATGGTTGTAAGTTGAGAATTACTTGTATATAAAGGACTAGGAGACTACCAGCAGGGTGAATGTTATGAGGGGTTGTGAGATGATTGAGATCTTCTTCACCTGGTCCCATAGTTGCTATTGGCAAGGACAATAGCAGTTGAGAATCTTGGTGGATTTGAAGAGAATCACAGAAGTATAGGTAGGATTGCCTATCTTCTAGCATCCTAAAAACCTAGCATTTCTTGCAGACCTTGGATTAGATAGATGAATGGATTCCAGGAGTTGTGAAGAATTGGACAGGAAGTTTAATTCCCTGAATGGATGGTGTTCTTATCATTGAAATTATTTTATATTCATTACTGTTTTAATTTTATAAACCCACCCAGAGTCACTTGCATTGAGGCAGTCTACAAATTCAATAAACAAGTAAACAAATACTGGCAATACTCTGAGACAATTCACCCAGTTTGGTTAACCTGAAAAAGGCTGCATATATTTTACACAATAGTGCAATCCTGATAATTTAATCAAGAAAGCTGACTTTTAGCCTGACATGCAAAATCTAGTTAAATTCTATCTGAATTTAACAGACAGAAATATTGATGTGAAATATTGGAGTCACAAATACATCTAGTACTGATATTTATGTTGCAATATAAATTGTTTATTATATTAAATATATAACAAATACATAATACATTATATTACAACATAAGACAAATTCCTTGTGTGTCCAATCACACTTGGCCAATAAAGAATTCTATTCTATTTCTGTTTCTGTTTCTATTCCTATTCCTATTCCTATTCCTATGCTATTCTATGCTATCCTATTTGCCAGAGTTGTTCAGTGAGGGAGATGAGCCTCACCCTCTAAATATTTATATGTATGGGTATGGGGGGTGTAAGGTGTATATCTAATGAGGCATAGTTGACATAGCATCCTAGATCCTAATTGGATGCTGCCCACAGATGGCAGATAGATAGATAGATAGATAGATAGATAGATAGATAGATAGATAGACAGACAGACAGACAGACAGACAGACAGACAGACAGACAGACAGACAGACAGACAGACAGACAGACAGACAGACAGACAGATTTTTTAATAAATGAACAAGCAAATGCTTGATTCCTGGGATAGAGAAAATTATTTTGTAACCAAAGTTCAATTTCTCCCAATATCATCAAGAGACCAGCAAAGCATTTATGAAAAGGCAAAAGAGAAACACTAGAAGGTAAATTCTGGAGCGCAGATTTATATAAAAGCTTAGGCTTGTTTGCATTGCAGAGGGGAAATTGTCTACTTTGTTTAGGGTGTCATTGTTTGCAATAACGATTCTAATATACCATTTCTAAGACTATTCTGCCATACTAAACCAATTGCTGAATAGTGCTTAAATGTTTGGAGAGCTGATATTTACTGCTATGTCCCCATGTGAAACTTGATAATGCATCTTCAAAAGGTCTCCTCTTCCTGGCTAAATATTGCATGCTCATTATGGGAAAATCCAGTCCCTTAGAAAATCCAGTCCCTTAGAAAATCTGGACATAAACCATGTAGGTCAGTATGAAAACCTTGAAATTATTCTTAGCAGATAACCGGCAACAGTGCAGATCTTTCAATACAATCATTATGTGATTTCTGTTTGTTGCAACCTACCTATCTTACCTACCTACTTATTGCAATTTCCAGACATTTTTTCAAGGGTAGCTCCACATGATAAAGATTGGAATAGTTAATATAGAATGCTACAAGGAGTTAAACAGCTGGTGCTGTGTCTATCCCTAGGCTTAGGAAAGAGCATAGTTGCCACACTAGTAGCAATGGTGGCAAATTTTACATTTCTTATATCATGTTTGTATTTTAACTCTTTTACTGTAAGAAGGGAATGTAACTTGCTAAGAGTCCTATTGGACTGGAATGAGATATGCATGGAAGGAAGAACGAGGGAGGGAGGCAGGGAGGGAGGCAGGGAGGGAGGGAAGAATGTATCATCATCACTACTACTTGTTAATCAACTTATAGCTGAAGTCCATTCCTCTTTTGTTGAGCTGCTCTTTCATGATGGGTGAAGTCTTACCAAAACCAACTTTCTCATTGACTTCCCATATTCAGCCCGTTATTGGAGTTAGATCGTAAAGAGCAGTAGAATTGTATGTTATCAGTGCATTGGTAGCAACCAGGATCTCGCTTAGTAGAATGTAAACATAAGAATAAAGTAAGCCTTCACTGTGAGATTTCATAGGTCACTGGTGGAAGTGCTGAACAGTATTCCCTTAGTACTAAATTGTGATTGCAGCTCAGCAATGAAGATCAGACCTACTGCAAAATGCTGCCCCCAAAATTCAAACCCATCAGACAGCTCAGGAGGACCCTACATTCAATGGTGTTGAAAGCCAGTGGGATATGTTGTAGAATTAGCAGAATTACATTCCTCTAGTTTAATTTCCAGCAAAAATTATCTATCAAGGCAATGAAAGCCATTACATTAGGATAATCCATCCCTGACTGAAATAGGTCCAGAAAATCTATTTCACCTCAGTACCTCTGGAACTGTTTCTTTTACAACTGCAAGGATGATGTAATCTCCTGGAAAGTGGCTTCATGGATCCAGGAGAAATTTAGGCAGTCTGCAAAAAGACTACTGTGTTTCCTCAAAAATAAGACAGGGTCTTATTTTCTTTTGACCCCTGAAATAAGCACTTGGTCTTATTTGGGGGGAGGTCATATTATTTTTGAGGTGCAGGAGGCAGCGAGCGTGGTCACCCTGTGGCTGCTGCTGTGTTACAATATTTTCAGGGAAGGATTATTTTCGGGGGAGCGCATGCGCTCAAAAGCCCGATTGGGCTTATTATCTGGGGAGGTCTCATTTTCTGGGAAACAGGGTATGATCTGGAAGAAATGTAGGGCCTGCAAAAGGGCTAAGTTACCCAAGCAACGGTTGGTAAAGAGACTCTCAGATTGTTATAAAACCTCTTCATTCTGTCTCATGATGTCTGCCTAGCAAGACAGCATTCCCCACCCCCATAGCTTCTTTTACAGTGAACAGTAGCATTAAGCAAATCCCAGAAGGCTATTATGCTTTAAGGCAGTGTTCCTCAACCTTAGCAACTCTAAGATATGTGGACATTAACTCCCAGAATTCCCCAGTCAGTATGTTCAGGAATTCTGAGAGTTAAAGTCCACATATCTTAGAGTTGCTAAGGTGGATAGAAATATTGCTTTAAGAGATAAACTTGGCTGTCTTTATTTAAAAAAAATAAATATAAGAAACATAATACTTCTAATTCTTTTTCTTATTTCTTTGGCTTTTTTGTTTCATATGTGACAAACACTTGCCCTTCATTTCTACAAAACTATTTACAACATCTAGAAAAAAAGCAATACAAATGTATAAATATAATTAAAAACAAAACAAATCTGAAAAAATACTATTGACTCACTTCCTATAGTTCAGCGGTCCCCAACCCTTATGGCACTAGGAACCAGTTTCGGAAGAAAATTTGTCTTCCGTGGACCAGGGGGGAATAGTTTTGTGCACAACCTAGATCCAGGGGTGGGCTGCTGGGG
Source organism: Rhabdophis nuchalis (assembly GCA_039707465.1). Taxonomy (NCBI): domain Eukaryota; kingdom Metazoa; phylum Chordata; class Lepidosauria; order Squamata; family Natricidae; genus Rhabdophis; species Rhabdophis nuchalis. The sequence goes on along the minus strand of CM077648.1, from coordinate 90,593,418 downwards.
GTTTGCAGGGGTTCAGGAGAACCTCTAGTTAAGATTCTGCGCAGTTTGGAGAACCCCCAAATCCCACTCCTGACTGGCCCCGCCCATCCTATTCCTCCCAGAAGTCCCCACGTGGCCCATTTTAGATGCAGTAAGTACAGGGCATGTGTGGAGGCTCGGGGAGGGTGAAAAACGGCTCTATCCAAAGTTCAGGAAGGCCAGAAACGGGCCCGTTTCCAGCCTCAAGAGGGCCTCCATAGCATGGGGAGGCTGTTTTCACCCTCCTGGAGGCTCGAGGAAAGTCTCCAGAGCCCAGGGAGGGCAAAAACATCGCCCCCCCCACCGTGGTTAAGGAGGCCAACTATGCCATGCCCACCATGGCCACGGTCACCCAGCAACCAGGCAGAGAACCCCTTGCTAAAAATTTTGAGGCCCACCCCTGCCTAGATCCTAGATCCCATACATCCACTTACAAGGCCACTTACAACCTCCACTTACAAGGCCCAGTTCTGGGGGTTGGGGATTCTTGCTGTAGTTAGTAGATGTAAGTTTTGCTATAAGTAACTGAATCATATATCCTACTGATTCCACAGTATTTGAAATGTAGGGAATTGCTTTGGTTAAAAAATGCAAAAATAAAGCTTTTAAAAATCTTACAACAAAAGATATAATACATTCATTTAAATCTGGTAATTATTCATTAGCTTTATTAACCAAAAAAACCTTCCTATAGTATTACTCTTGCCTGAACTAGTTGTTTTGAACATAATCATTAAATGTGGATTTTAGTGCTCCTGTTTTTTTAAGATCACCTATTTATGTATTTGATTTCTATAGCCGCCCATCTCAACAAGTGATTCTGGGCAGTGTACATCACAAAAAAACAATTGAATTAACATGTATTTAAATGAAAATTTGCTGCTAATTTTAATTCTCTTCTCATTACCCTTGATTCATTTCTTTAACCTTCAGATTTCTTTTTCCTTCTGTCTTGTTTTTCTTCTTCAATAGTAATAAATTATATTAATATAATATAATGTAATATGACATAAAATAGCATAAAATAACACAATGTAATATAATATATAATATATATGTAAAACATAATAATATAAAGAAGAATAAAGAATAATTTCTTATTTGAAACTAGCTGTACATGGCCATACATTGCTGTGGCCCAGTCTGGTTAAATGGCCAACCAATCTGTGTAGATGTACACCTGCACATACAAACATGTACACACAACCACCGTATAACCCCCAACATACCTACCTACTGTATTTTCCCCTCTCTCCCTCTACCTACCTACCTACCTACCTACCTACCTACCTACTGTGTTTCTCCCTTTCTCTCTATCCCTCTACCTACCTATCTACTGTATTTTTCCGTCTCTCTCTCTATCCCCCTACCTACCTACTGTATTTTCCGTCTCTCTCTCTATCCCTCTACCTACTTACCTACCTACCCACCTACCTACCTACTGTATTTTTCCTCTCTCTTTATCGCTCTACCTACCTACCTACCTACTGTATTTTTCCCTCTATCTCTCTCTATCCCTCTACCTACCTACCTACTTACGTACCTACTGTATTTTTCCCTCTCTCTCTCTATCCCTCTACCTACCTACCTACCTACCTACCTACTGTATTTTTCCCTCTCTATCTTTATCCACCTATCTACCTACCTATTGTATTTTTCCCTCGCTCTCTCTATCCCTCTACCTATCTACCTACTGTATTTCCCCCCCTCTCTCTATCCCTCTACCTACCTACTGTATTTTTCCTATCTCTCTCTATCCCTCTACCTACCTACCTACCTACCAGCCAACCTACCTACCTACCTACCTACCTACTGTATTTCCCCCCCCTCTCTTTATCCCTCTACCTACCTACCTACCTACCATACAGCCTCCTGGGACCACAAATGGGCCACCTGGGAGTGTGTCACCCCCCATGCCTAGTTTTCAGCTTAGAAGGCCTTCATACAGCCTCCTGAGATCACAAATGGGCCACCTGGGAGTGTGTCACCCCCCCATGCCTAGTTTTCGGCCTAGTAGGCCTCCATGCAGTGTGGGAACGTTGGAAGCTTATTCGGTTGCTGAGGAAATGACTGTTGGAAATGTGAGGGGTGTGTGCGTGATGTATCATAAGAAGCAGCCGGATGGGAGGAGCCACAGGGAGGTGAAAACCTCACAAGTGGGTACATTTTACATTTGTGTAGTGTGCACATGACACACATGTGCCAGACACAAAAAAGGTACGTATTATATCATTGGAAGTCCTTGGGAGCATTGTGTGAAAATTTGGTGTCTATCGGTCCAGTACATTCTGAGATTAGTGGCTTTGCACAAACTATTTTACATTTTTATTTATATAGATGCTGTTATAACTTACTCTTATTTGCTCAGCATTGTTCAGATAATCCCGAATCCAATCTATTACATAATAGCGTAAAGCTTATAGGAAGAAAATCTACAAGAAGGTCAATAACACTCTTCCTTTTTAAAAATTAAAACAGTATTACATGTATATCACTTTGTATATGTATTTGTAGGCATTCTAATTTGTATAGAAAAAGGATGCAATGTTTATTTATCAAAAAGAACACATCTATCACTTACGCTTACTGCTTTCTGCTTACTGAACAACATAATTGCTTGAATATAAACACAATGGACAAGGATGACATGTCGAAAAAATAAGCACCTCTAATATTGACTGAGTAGTAAAGGCTTAAATGAGAAGAACTAGACGAATAAAGAAAAGTAATTAGTATGGAAAATTTACTGTTAATCCTATTACTTTACCCTGTTCAAGAACACTGGGCTTTGGGAATAGGTTAATTATTGACTTTTGTTTGTGCAAATATGGAGCAGTTATGAAGGCATGTGCTTCTCTTCTTAACAAGGTAAAGAGATGAGATAGCTAGAAAAGCAAAAGGACAGGCCAGCCTGTAGAGAATTTTCTTTTGCTTTGAATGAAACACAGCCTGCTATACAACACCTTTGCTTTGCTTTACTGCGGTGTTGCCTCGTATATAGGAGGAGCGATTTGTTTTTTCAGATACATAATTGTCAGGCACCAGACCATGTAAACACTGTGAATTATTTTCTTGGGAAGGGGCAATATATAAGCTGTGTGATATTAGTTTGCTTAAATGGTGATTAAATATATTGATTAGGAGTATAATTGCTATTACAGGCTTAAAGGTTAACATAGTTTAGGGACAAAACTTTACCTGAGGTCATGATTGTGGTAGAATCCAAAACAACTACTGTACTAGTGTAAAACCAGAGTTTGACACCTGGACGTGATTTGAAATGCTGATTTCTGCAAATCTAAAGTAATAAAATTCATACATTTACGCAATGCATTCTTTTCTGAAAGCTTAACATCTTCTTATCAAATTTATAAAGCAGAATTTTATATGGGGACAAAAAGGGGAGACAAATCATAAACACAGCATTGCGTCCTCATGACACAAGTCTGCCCCCTTAGTGACACAAACAGATACAGATATATACATGCATATACTGTATGCACACACATTCACATATACACATGCATTCAGTGCATAAAGACAACAGGATGGAGCTAGCATTGTGATGGCACAACACTGCCCATTCTGACAAAAGCTTGCAATCTTGGAAACATTTTTGTTCTCAACAATAATTAAGTTGTGACTATTTCTACTTCCATCCTCTAATACAGGGGTGTCAAACTCGATTTCATTAAGGGATGCATCAGGGTTGTGTTTGATCTGGGGAGAATGGAATTTTGCATGGCCAGGATAGGCATGGCCAGCTTGATGTCCCTTGTGCCTGTAGTGGCCTGAGCACTCTATCAGCAAAAATGGGCTCCCGAGCTCCGTTTTTGGCTGAGATGTCCTCCTGCAAATCTCTACCAATGAAAACGGAGCTTGGGAGGGCCGGTCCTACGCTGTTTCCCGATCAGCTTTGTGGGACAGATCTAAGAACCCCGTGGGCCACATCTGGCCCCTAGGCCTTGAGTTTGACACCCCTGCTCTAATGTCTATGGCTCACATTTATTCTGACTTGCTATTGGATTGTATGAGATTCAGCCATATCAGTGGAGTATCTTCAATAGGTCAGCTAGTGTGTTAATGGAAGAGCTACATATTTTGTTATGATTTACTTTAAAGTTAGTATCATAAATATGTAGGATGAATTTACAAGGAAACAGTTGTCCCACCTCTTCTAATAAGTTATCAATTTTTAGAGATATTCCTACTAATATGAACTGTGGTGTCAAAAGCTCACTGTGAGGCAAGGGTGTCAAACTCATGTTGTCAAGGCATTGTCATGCTTACATCAGGGGATGTATTGAGCCTTTCCCCCCCTTCGCTAAACTGGGCATGGGCGTGGCCAGCACATGATGCATCTGGCCTGCAGGCTGGGAGTTTGGCAGCCCTGGCTTAAGGAATAGTCAAAATAATTGAAGAAGTTCAAACCAGTTTATTAAGGTAGTAAGTTACAGAAATCACTTGGCTCCTGGTCAGCTAAAGCTAAGAGTGCAGAGAATGGTCAGTTCTTTGCACAAAGAACCACACTGACAATTCCCTGCACTTTTAGCTCTTGCTGACCAGGAGCCAAGTGATTCCTGCAACTTACTAGCTTGAGAGGAGTACGAGCATTGTCAGAGAATTATCGTAGTTTATAGCTAAATAAGAATGCAGATAGAGTTGCCCAAGGATTTTTGTCCCTGTGTTTAGGACAGCAACATTCTGTATTCTTAGGGCCCAGCTTATCAAAAACATAAATGGCCATTTATTACTGTTAGATAACTAATTGCCATTTATTACTGTTTTAAAGTCTGACCCTCATCCCACCTCAAACAGGGGAAGCTGTAAAGATATTAATTATGTGCATTCTTGAAGAAGTTACAGTAGTGAAAACATGCAGTTTCTAAATCAAGGCCATATATGTTTTTGGGAGAATGTATGCTTAAGGGAACTGACTTTGAATGTATAAAAAGAGATTGTCACAATTAAATCTATTGCAGTTGACCTCTCAGATATAGGAGATAGAAATAAATTTAGAGTCCTAATAATAATAAATGCATAAAAACATTAGGTGAACTAAAATATAAAATCACAGTTTTGCCTCCACAGAACAGCCCACAAAATATATTATTTATGCTATACCAATAATATGCTTTAGAATTTAGATTATTCATTTCAAATGATCATAGATAGCCTGGGAGAAAAGAATCTTCTTGTAACAAGTGAGAGTGAATAATAAAATGGTGGATTTACCTTCTATAACAGAGGTGTGACTAAGTTAGATTTTACACTAGAACATCTTTCATTTTTCAGTTTGTGCTATGCTATTTTTAACCTACAATTATTGCTCTGGGATTACATATTAATGAATATTATGCAGCAACATCTATTATAACACAATCACGTGCCATGCATGATGGCATAATGTTGTGTGAGAGAAGCAATATCAATTTAACGTCATATACTCTGAGAGCAAACATGGAAGCCCATTGTAGAAGCCTTCATGTGGTCCCAAAGAAATGGCCATGATGGTCCAAGCTTTTGGGTTCAGTCACTTGTGTTTTAGATGCATATCCTTCTGGAGATGTCAAAACCTTCAGGTAAGGTGCATCTCTGGTGAATGCTTCCTTGAGAAAGGGGATAGTCTCACGAGCTCTGAAAGAGTCATTGCTTGATCCCATACAAAACTGGATACTTTTCATCCAGCCTTCTTGGTTATTGAGGAGATAGTTGTCTGTAAGTCAGAGGTGGCTTCCTACCAGTTCAGTCTGATTTGGCTGAATCAGTAGTGGTTTGATGGCCTGGGTCGCTGGAACTGGCAGCAACCTAGGCCTGCCAGTCCCCTGAACCTGTTCCCCAGTTGCTGCCGTCTCTGCTGCCATCTTGTTTTTTTAGTTCTGCGCATGTGCAGAACAATTTTAATTGAATTGCACATGCACACAGTGCACATCTAGCATGTGCGCAAAGCGCACACACAAGTGAACTGGCAGTAAAGCCGGCCAGAACCAACCTCTGGTATAAGTTCCAAGGGATCCTGGAGTCATTGGAAATGAGCAACATGCAAATTTTAACAAAAATAACAACAATAATTATAAATCACCTTGACCCCTCCCAGGTAGGTTTCATACCAAGATAGTTTTGCTTTTGCTTGACAAAGACCCATTGTAGGCACAGTGCATCCAACCTGATTTTCTTTTTCTTTTTTATATTGCAAAAGTTTTATTGGTTTTACAAATTTTTGGGATAGGGTAGGGTAAGGTGGTACAAAAATTTTTTTTGAGAACTTTCACGTCGAAGTCGTTGGCCCCTCCGGGCTGCGTGGTAAGACATTGGTAATACATTGTTCATTAATACAACAAGGTGAAGATAAATGCGTAAATCATACATTCTAGATTATATGCTGGCAATCATGTACAAACATCCAGACAAAGAATTATACTATGTTAATAAAAAGCAAAGTCATTTTTTAGATCTAAGTCTCTTGGCAATTGTGTCTTCTTGTTCTCCTCCCTGGCCCCCAGTGGGCGGGGCCATGACCCCCTCTGCCCCTCCTGGATCTTCCCCCAGGATAGAGGAATGTTTTTTAAGAAAGGCTTCCGCCTCAGCAACTGTTTTAATCCTTACTCTTCCTCCATCCCAGAACACCAACATCCCTTCTGGCATCGCCCACTTAAACCAAATCCCGTGGTTAAACAATTTTTTAGATAAGAAGGAATACTTCCTCCTCACCTCTCTAATCTTTTTTGGGATCTGCTTCAAGATGGCGACTTCCTTTTGTTGGTAAATTAAAGGCCCGTCCCTCTGCACCTTCAAAATTCCCTCCCTGGTCGACCTTCTAACAAATTTAATATGTATCTCTCTGGGTACCTCATTTAACCTGGCATATGTTGAGTTAATTCTATAGACTAGGTCAATGTCCCCCCTGATCTCCTCTTTAGGTTTGTGTAAATAGTCTGCTAAAATTGTACTCATGAGGTCAGGAAGGCATTCACCAGTTTCCTCCAAAATGTTCTGAAATCTTAAAAAATATGACATTCTTTCAAAATCCCCAACCTGATTTTCATTGATCTTTCAGAAGCATCTGGTGTCATTGATCATGGTATCCTTCTGGGAGGTTTAAGAGTGGAAGGCATTGTTTTGCATTTTTCCCTTCCTCCACGGTCAATTCCATTTAGAGATGATGAAAGGTGAGCGGTCTAGTCCTAGACCTCTGCTTTACAGAATACCTCAGTGTTCTTCACTCTTTCCTTTCTTTTTTACATCTATATGAAGCCACTGTGGGGATACAGATGGGAAGGAACAGGCAACATCTGAACCCTTCCAAGGATGTGTGGTTGGGAGTTTGGTCCTCAACTAATTCTTGAACTAGAGAGATTTCATCTTTGATTTTTTGCAGGGTTACAGTACCCCACTCAAGCAGAGTGTGTAGTAATAACAAGAATAATATTCACTGGAATATCTGTCAAAATTATCATGTGCCAGTAATTGAAAATTGACAGTAACATATAGTTGAAAAAGTAATAAAAATACGAAGGTTAAAATATTGTGAAGTTTCAGAATACAAACTGATAAACTCTTGTCACTTAACATACCAGATTTAACTGTTGTTCAAAAGAAGAAAGTGTGGATAATGTAGGTTGCAATACCAGGAGTTAGTAGACCACAACTAGGGCTGAATTTTGGTGTCCTAAGCAATGTGGTCATAAAATGAGACTTCTGTAACCACATTGCTTAGTGACAGCAGTACCACAATGCCTGTTGTCATTGCTAAGTACATTTCACCAGTTGTTAGCCAAGAACCTACCCTAATCCAAGCCATTCTGGGTTTGTTTTCTCCCAGCCTCAAGTCTCAGTAAGGTAAGTGACTATCTCCAAATCACCCCATCCACCTATCTCTTCCCCTCTTTGACCTTTTGGCCTCCCAGCACCCTAACTTGTGGATGCAGCTCCAAAACCATGCAGCTTGTATGTGACCTTGTAGGCGATCCCCACACTGTCAAGGACCTTGGAGTACTCATCTCAAATGATCTAAGTGCCAGAACTCACTGTAACAGCATTGCCAAAAGCGCATTAAGAGTTGTTAACCTAATCTCACATAGCTTCTATTGAACTGCAAACTAGGGCATACAAAACTTTGGCTAGACAAATTAGTGAATACAACTCATCTGTCTGGAACCCATACTGCATATCAGACATAAGTACAATTGAATGAGTCCAGAGATATTTCACGAGAAGAGTCCTCCTCTGCTCGCAACAGAATACCTTATGCCACTAGACTTGAAATTTTGGGCCAGTACTGTGGTTTCTTCCCCAAACCCCCAAAACTTTAACCTTAGACTGTCTACTGTTAACCTCACCCCATTCCTAAGAGGTCTTTAAGGGGCATGCATAAGCGCCCCAGAGTGCCTACCATCTCTGTCCTAATATTCCCTTGCATTCATTTCATATAGACATCATAATCATGTCTATATAAGTACCTATATCTGTTATCTAACTCACACTTGATGAAAAACAAACAAACAAACAAACACTCTGGGACTGTTTGCCATACCTCGGAAGTTGTAACCACCCAGCCCAGTCCCCAGTCGCTCTCGCCACTCAGAGACTCACCACTGTCCCAAGGTGACATTTGCCACCGTCTTCTTGCTGCTGAAATGGTATGGTATTAGGAGGGGGGAGCATGCAGCTTAAACAGGATGGCATGCACCACAACACCACTTTATACTTTGCTCCTGGGACATTGGTAATTGATTTGCACTGCAAAAAAGGAGAAAAAGTGCAAAGCAGCTACTCTCTGAGTTAAGGTATGTCAAAACACCCCTTTTTGCCATACCTGTGAGTCAGATAGGCTGGCTATGCACTGAAGGGAGGGGAAGGCTAAAGCAGCCCTTCTCTGAGCCGGAGTGTACCCAAACACCTTTTTCTCATTGTGCTCCTGGGTCATATAAGGCTGGCTTTGTGCTGTGAAAAAGGAGGGGGGAGCTAAAAACAGCCTTTCTTTTACTTTTTCACAGAGCACCCAGCGCTGTTCCTGCTCAGGGGCTTTTTGCTTTTTGCAAACTTTGGCCATGACTTGCAGGCTTTTAGAAAGGTGATCTTCCTTCCGGTCTGCTGGCGGCGACGGTCAAGTCCTAGGACTCGTCCGCCGTTTTGTCGTTTTCGCGGCCCCAAACGGGGCGGGGTGTGCCTTTTAAGGAACCCCCCCCGTAAGGTCAGCTTGCCTGGACCTTTCCTAGCCCGGCGGCGGTCAGGGGGGGTCCTTGTCTTCGACCTAGGAGTGAGAAGACATGCTGCGGGGGGCTTGGTTCCTTTTGCCAACGGAGGACGGGAGCAGATAATTAATTTGGAGAAAGCTGGATCGTTCGAGTCGGATGGCAATTCCGGGACTCTGGCTGCGATGTGGATTGTAAGTGACTTTGTCTTTTTCTGCTGGCAGCTTTGACTTTAAGAAACGATGGAGGGGGGAGTTTGTTAAAAAAAAAACCTCGGATTTAACAGCAGCGGCGTTCTGAAATGGCTCCTCAAACTTGAGGAAGCGGATATTTCTCATCCGAACTTTGCTAAAGAAGTGAAAGTCTTTGCGGTTTGTTTCTAGATACATAGTATCAAAGTCTTGCTACAATGAAACAATTTCCTTTGCTACTCTCTCCCGTTGGCTTCCAGATTGGGTGGGGGAAGATGGTGTTCCTTTGTTCTTAATTGATTCTTAAGAACAAAGGAACACCTCTTTTCCTCTTCATGGAAAATTTCCGACATTCCCTTGTGACCTGGACTGCCTCTCTCTATTAATGGATGATTTGTGATAATTGATTGATTGATTCCTTCCCTGGAGTGCCTTCTTTTTCTTTATAATTGAGTGAAAAATTTGCCTTTCTCTCTGGATTCTACAACTTTGAACTGGACTTTGTTTTTGGACTTGCTCCACCGGCCGCACCCAAAAAACGTCATTTTATTGTCACTGATCTAAACCACTCACCATGGCTTCAAAAAAGCAGCCAGAAAAACCAGACACGGATGCAAGATTAACAGCTATGGAAGAAGTATTACAATCTTTGGTATTGGAGATTAAAGAGCTTAGAAAAGACAACTGCGGTTCCAAATTAGAACTTTTGGAGACACAGAAGAAATTAATGCAGAATACACAGAAGACTGAAGAGTTAGAAGTGGGGCTGGCTGGGGCAAGGGGAGAGCTCAAAAATGTTAATACTGAAATTGGAGATTTAACTGGTCATATGTCTAGGATGGATTTTGAAAGGATGTCATATTTTTTAAGATTTCAGAATATTCCTGAAGAATCTGGTGAATGCCTTCCTGATCTTATGAGCACAATTTTAGCAGACTATTTACACAAACCTAAGGAAGAGATCAGGGGGGACATTGACCTGGTTTATAGAATAAATTCAGCATATGCCAGGATAAATGAAGTACCCAGAGAGATACATATTAAATTTGTTAGAAGGTCGACTAGGGAGGGAATATTGAGGGCGCAGAGGGAGGGTCCGTTAATTTACCAACAAAAAGAAGTCGCTATCTTGAAGCAGATCCCGAAAAAGATTAGAGAGGTGAGGAGGAAATACTCCTTCTTATCTAAAAAATTGTTTAAACAGGGGATTTGGTTCAAGTGGGTGATGCCAGAAGGAATGTTGGTCTTCTGGGAAGGAGGGAGAGTAAGGATTAAAACAGTTGCTGAGGCGGAAGCCTTTCTTAAAAAATATTCCTCAATCCTGGAGGATGAAAATGGAAGAGCAGAGGGGGCCGCGGCCTCGCCCACTGGGGGCCAGGGAGGAGAACAAGAAGATACAATTGCTAAGAGACTTAGATCTAAAAAATGACTTTTTTAATATAGTATAACTTTTGTTTGGATGTTTGTATATGATTGCTAGCACAGAATTTACAATGATGTATGCACTTCTCTTCACTTTGTAGTACTATTGAAATTATGTATTATCTATGTTTTGTCAAGATGCCCCGGAGGGGGCCTACGACCTCGATGTGAAAGTTCTCAAGATATTTCTTTTTCACACCTTACCTTACCCTACTTGGAAAAATTGTAAAACTCAATAAAACTTTTTCAATATAAAAAAAAAGGGGAAAAAAAGAAAGGTGGTTAAATGTCATTCTCTCTGGACATTTATAAAATAGTTATAATATCTTTTAGTCTTGATTGTCATTCAATTGTTTTAGTTTGCTTTAGTAGCGTATGTCATTCTTTTTTTGTTTGTTTAATGATTTTGCCCAATGCAGCGTAGTTTGAGTTGGATGACCAAATGAATGTTCTAAATAAATAAAGGAAGACTGCCGGGAAATGCTTCTGTTTTATAAGGTCAATGAGACCTTTCAAACTTTTTCTATTTCTCCTGTAATTACAAAACCATGTGTGTATTCATTGGTGTAATGCTTCAAGCCATTTTTTAAAGAATTATTAAGCATGCATATGCTGCCATCTTACGCTTTCTGTCATATATACCTTGCTATGAAGGGGCAAATCAGATATATTAGGCAACTCTGACCATAAACAGAGATTGCTCTAGAAGTGGACAAACTTCTTTTGCCCAGGGTCCCATACTGAATGGTGCCTCCAATTTTGGCACAATATCAGCAAATGAAAAAAGGCAGTTGAAGGATCCTCTTCCTCTTAGCTAGGCAGCCAGCTGCACCAATGTATTGGCATTTTGTTTCATCGGTCCACAGAACACTATCCCACAAGTTGTGGGATAGTGTTCTGTGGACTGATGAAACAAAATTAGAACTGTTTGGGCCCATGGATCAACGCTATGTTTGGAGGAGGAAGAACAAGGCCTATGAAGAAAAGAACACCTTGCCTACTGTGAATCATGGCGGAGGGTCAATCATGCTTTGGGGCTGTTTTGCTTCTGCAGGTACAGGGAAGCTTCAGCGTGTGCAAGGTACCATGAATTCTCTTCAGTACCAGGAGATATTGGATGAAAATGTGATGCAGTCCGTCACAAACCTGAGGCTTGGGAGACGTTGGACCTTTCAACAGGACAATGATCCCAAGCATACCTCCAAGTCCACTAGAGCATGGTTGCAGAGTAAAGGATGGAACATTTTGGAGTGGCCATCGCAGTCACCAGACTTAAATCCGATTGAGAACCTCTGGTGGGACTTAAAGAAAGCAGTTGCATTGCGCAAGCCTAAGAATGTGACTGAACTGGAGGCTTTTGCCCATGAAGAATGGGCGAAGATACCCGTAGATCGCTGCAAGACACTTGTGTCAAGCTATGCTTCACGTTTAAAAGCTGTTATAACTGTAAAAGGATGTTGTACTAAGTACTAAGATTGAATGTCACTTGGGGGTTGAATAAAACTGATAATGATGTGAGCACAGAAAAGACATTTGTGGTTATTTCATTATAAATGTTATGTTATATTTGTCTGACCTACAAGTGCCTCTTTGATTTAAATGTAAGCAAGATGACTGAATGATCAAAATCAATGTCAAACTGGCCAAAACACTCAATTTCAGTGGGGGTTGAATAATTTTGAACACAACTGTAAGTGAAAGTCTTTCCTGCATGATCCTTGGATACTTTGTATCGAAGTCTGGCAACAATGAGATGATTTTTACTTGTTAACTCCCGATGGCTTCCAGATGGGCAGGGGAAGATGGCGTTCCTTTGTTCTCAGGAGACATACTTTTCTTGGAAAACTGCTGACATTCCCTTGTGCTCGGGACTGCCTTTCTCTTTTTACTAACGATTGCAAGTAATTGATTAATTGGACCTTTCCCTGAAGTGCCTTCTTTCTTTCTTTTTATTTGATTGTTTCTAAGAACTTGGTTTCTCTCTGGATTATAATTAAATGAAACTGTGACTTTGGTCACCGGAATTTGCTCCCACCTTGACTCACAGACTCCTCTCCAGCAGACGCCATTTTACTGACAATGACTTAAATCTTTCATTATGGCTTCAAAAAAGCAGACGCATCAACCCAAGATCACTTCGATGTTACCCGAAAAAACAGATGTGGGCGCTAAATTATCAGCAATGGATGAAACTCTTCAGAACATCATGAAAGAAATTAAAGAAATGCGGAAGGACCATGTCAGTTCTAAATTAGAACTTTTGGAGACACAGAAGAAATTAATGGAAAATACCCAAAAGATTGATGGTCTGGAGCTGGGGTTGGCTGGGACAAGGGAAGAGCTTAGAAGCTTTAATAATGAAATAGGGGATTTAGCTGGTCATATGTCTAGGATGGATTTTGAAAGGATGTCTTACTTTTTAAGATTTCAGAACGTTCCTGAATCAACTGATGAAGATTTGACTGACTTAATGTGTACAATTTTAGCAGATTATATAAAAAAGAGTAAGGAAGATATTAGGGGGGACATTGATCTGATATATAGAATAAATTCAGCATATGCCAGGATAAATGAAGTACCCAGAGAGATACATATTAAATTTGTAAGAAGGTCAACAAGGGAAAGGATCCTGAGAGTACAGAGAGACAGCCCTTTAATTTACCAGCAGAATGAGATTGCCATCTTGAAGCAGGTCCCGAAAAAGATTAGAGAGATAAGAAGGAAGTATTCCTTCTTGTCCAAAAGATTATTTAAAAAGGGGGTCTGGTTCAAGTGGGTGATGCCAGAGGGAATGTTGGTGTTCTGGGAGGGAGGAAGGGTGAGAATTAAAACAATTGCAGAGGCGGAAGCCTTTCTTAAAAAACATTCCTCCTCCCACTTGCTTCCGGTATCCGGCTCCAGCGGAGACGGGCGAGCCTAGGGCTCGCTCGCCGCTTTGTTGCCTTTTCTGCACCGGTCACCGGAGGTTTCCCGTAGGGTCGGCTCAGAGGAAGCGGCCCTCGTCACGGCGGTGAGGAGGGCGCTCCTCTCTGCGACCTAGGTGGAGAGGAACATGCTAGCGGGGGTTTTTTCCTTCTCCAACGGCTGTCGGTGCCATTCGCTTTAATGGAGAGGGCTGAACGGAGAGATCGGGCGGATCGCCGAGGCTTCAGCTGCGAGAGAGAGTGAGCTTAAAAGAATACCTTTTTTTTCCTTGCTGCCAGCCAGGCTGAACGGACTGGGAGGGGGGTGTTTATTTCTAAAAAAAAAACCCTCGGATTTAAGCGGCACGTTAAAATGGCTTCTCTGCAAAGAGAAAGTGGAAACTTTCACTCCCTACGGTCTTTAACAAGGGAAAGTGGAATGCGATTCTTTGCAACATTGTTTCTAGGTCTGGCTGGTTTTTAAAAAATGCTTATTTTGCTACTCTCTCCCTCTGGCTCTGAGATGGGCGGTGGAAGTGGCTTCTCTTTGTCCCTGCCTGACTATTTCAACTAAGGAAAATTTCCAGCGTCTCTTTGAAAGCAGGACTCTCTCTGGATTTTTGGAAAAAATTTTCTTTTGATGGATTTGTGACTTCTTCTCTGGAATACCTTCGTTATTACTATTTGCTGACCTGGGAAACTGTGTCTCTTTTGGTTTCTGAATTGTTTGCAACTTCACAGCCCTGAACTGAACTGAGCTCCTGGTTTGCCCCACCAGCCCCACCCGGAAAACGCCATCTTGGTGGCAGTGACTCTAACTTTTAACCATGGCACAAGAAGCAGCACTTGTAAATTTGGAACAAAGGATGGCTTCTCTTGAAACCTCTATGCTAACTTTGATATCAGAAATAAAGGCCCAGAGGGCTGAAAATATTATCTTCAAGAAGGAGTTGTTGGATACAAGAAGACAAGTGCTGGATAACACACAGAAGAATAAAGAACTGGAAGGGGGGTTGGAGGGGGCTAAGGGGGAAATTAAAAATGTTACTAATGAGGTTGTGGAAATAAATGGGCATGTGTCTAGGATGGATATGGAAAGAATGACATACTTTTTGAGATTTCAAAATGTTTCTGAGGAATCTGGTGAATGCCTCCCTGATTTTATGAGCACAATTTTAGCAGACTATTTACAAAAATCTAAGGATGAGATCAGGGGGGACATTGACCTAGCCCAGTGGTGGGCAAACTCATTAGTCAAGAGAGCCAAATATCAACAATACCACGATTGAAATTTCTTTTGAGAGCCGGAAGGTGTGGTCTGTTTTGTGGGAGTGGCTCAGCGGTCATGTGACTGGGTGGGCGTGGCCAACTTGGAAAATGTGAAACTCACTTAACAATGGTCTTGGTTAGCAACCAAACTTTTAGGCTCAATTGTGGTCAAAAGTTCTTTCTTTCTTTCTTTCTTTCTTTCTTTCTTTCTTTCTTCCTTTCTTCCTCTCTTTCTCTCTCTCTCTCTTTCTCCATTTCTCTCTTTCTTTCTCTCTCTCTTTCTCTCTCTCTATTTTCCTCTTTCTCTTTTTCTCTTTCTCTCTCTCTTTCTGTCTTTCTTTCTGTCTCTCTTTCTCTCTCTTTCTCTCTTTCTTTCTTTCCCTCTTTCTCTCTCTCTTTCCCTCTCTCTCTCTTTCTCTCTCTCTCTTTCTGTCTCTCTTTCTCTCTGTCTCTCTCTCTCTTTCTCTCTCTCTTTCTTTCTTTCCCTCTTTCTCTCTCTTTCTCTCTTTCTGTCTCTCTGTCTCTTTCTGTCTCTCTCTCTCCCTCTTTCTCTCTCTTTCTCTCCTGTCTCTCTTTCTCTCTGTCTCTCTTGCCCTCTTTCTCTCTCTCTCTCTCTTTCTCTTTCTTTCTCTATCTATCTGCTTTGTCTGCCCATCTCTGTCACTCTGTGTGTGTGTGTGTGTGTGTGTCTGTCTCTCATTCAAGCGCTTAATCACTTATTCTGTGTCTCTATCTTTCCCTCCCTCCCTCCCTCCCTCTCCCTGTCTCTCTGTGTGTGTCTGTCACTCTCTGATTCCCCCCTCCCTCCTTGTCTGTGCCTCTCTCTGTCTGTCTGTCTGCCCCCCATCTACCCCCCCCCCCACGGAGCGACCCTCTGGACGCACGTTCCCCTCAATCTCCCTGGAAGTACCCCGGCTCGCAGCCCGCGCTATTTCCAGGGCTCGGGCTGGGGAGGAACAGCGACCCTCTGGACGCACGTTCCCCTCAATCTCCCTGGAAGTAGCCCGGCTCGCAGCCCGCACTATTCCAGGGCTCGGGCTGGGGAGGAACAGCGACCCTCTGGACGCCGGTTTCCCCAATCTCCCAAGCTCGGGCTGGGGAGGAACGGCGACCCTCTGGACGTACGTTCCCCCCAATCTCCCTCGAAGTAGCCCGGCTCGCCAGCCAGCGCTATTCCGGGGCTTTGGACGCACGTTCCCCTTCCTCTCCAGCCCGAGCCCTGGAACAGCGCGGGCTGGCGAGCCGGGCTACTTCGAGGGAGATTGGGGGGAATGTGCGTCCAGAGGATCGCCGTTCCTCCCCAGCCCGAGCTCTGGAAGTAGCCGGGCTCACCAGCCCGCGCTACTTCCAGGGTTCGGTGTGGGCTGGGAATGAACGGCGTCCCTCTGGATGCAGGTTCCCTCCCCCTGCCCGCGGAGCCTCCGCACCCCATGGAAGTAGATGAGCCGCCTGGGGAGGCTCCGCGCGGGGAGCAAGGGAGGGAATCGGCGGCCGGCAGGAAGGGTTGCTCTGGAGGGTCCCAGGAGTCCCACCCTCAGCGAGGGTGGAGGAAGAGCCGCACTCAAGGGGCCAAAGAGCCGCGTGCGGCTCGCGAGCCGCGGTTTGCCGACCACTGACCTAGCCTACAGAATTAACTCAGCATATGCCAGGATAAATGAAGTGCCTAGAGAGATACATGTGAAATTTGTAAGGTCAACCAGAGAGGAGATCCTGAAAGCGCAGAGAGAGAAACCTTTAACTTATCAACGAAAAACGGTCACTATCTTGAAGCAGATCCCTAGAAAAATTAGAGATTTAAGAAGGAAATTTTCCTTCTTGTCTAAAACCTTGTTTGATCACGGGATTTGGTTCAAGTGGATGACACCTGAAGGGATGCTGGTGTTCTGGGAAGGAGGAAGAGTGAGGATTAAAACAGTTGCTGAGGCGGAAGCCTTTCTTAAAAAATATTCCTCTGTCCTGGGGGAAGATCCAGGGGGGACGGAGGGGGCCACGGCCCCGCCTACGGGGGGCCAGGGGGGAGAGAAAGAAGATACAATAGCCAAAAGACTTAGATCAAAAAAATAACTTTGCCTTGATTTTTCTTGAACAATTTTGTATAATATTTCTATCTGGACTTTTTGTAAATGTCTGACAGCATGGAATGGAGAATTTAAGTAAATGTACTTGCTTTCATCTTGTAGTGGTATGGAAAATGTTTTCTATGATAACTTTTTTTATTGTGTATTTTGAGGTCTCGGAAGGTCCGACGACTCTAACGTGAATGCTCTCAAAATTTCTTTGTAACCATTACCCTATCCTGTTAAAAAATGTAAAACCAATAAAACTTTTTCAATAAAAAAAAAACAAAAAAAAACAAACAAAAACATTCCTCAATCCTGGAGGACGAAAATGGGGGAACGAAGGGGGCCACGGCTCCGCCCACTGGATGTCAGAGAGAGGAAGACACAATTGCCAAAAGACTTAGATCTCAAAAGTGACTTTATTTCTGTATAGTACAATTTTTATTTGGATGTTCATACATGATTGTCAGCATGGATTTTACAATGATATATTTGTATTTCTTTCCACTTTGTAGTACAAATGAAAATTTACTGTATTTTCTATATCTTTTTTTATGAAGCCTCGGCTGGAGCAGACGACTCTGACATGGAGGTTCTCACAATGTCTTTGTAGCACCTTATTTACCCTTATCCTATTTGTGTAAAAATTTGTAAAACTCAATAAAACGTTTTCAAAAAAAATTAAAAAAAAATTATCAGCTTATTCACCTGACTGTGCTTCTTATAGGCTCTACTGTTTCTCTGAATATCTGTAAAATGTAAGGCTTGGTGTTTGAAATCTTTTGACTTGGAAAAATGATCCCAAGAATAATGTCTTTATTTTTAAGTGTAAATATTTTAAATTATTTACCTCAGATTAATATTGCTATAAATATATGATTATTAACATGTCCTGGAAAACAATTTTTTTGAAAAATGAATATTACTTCTTGTCTATGTATACATAATGAAGGACAGACAGATAATTTATGGGAGGCCTTCCTATGCTAATGCTTTTAAGGCATTTAAAAAAAATTATTAAAATCAATGGGAATAGTTACCATGCACTCATAGGATTTTAAATCTTTCCTGATTTTCCTGCACGTAAAATTTCTTTCTACAGTATATTAATCTAAATAATTGACTAATGCATACAATTATGCATGCCATTCACAATTATTATGTGATCTCTCTGTTATCATGAAAGGGGCATAGGGGTTTTTTAGACATAATTTCACATATTTCTAGAATTAAGGACTGCAAGATGTATTTGAAAGATTTAAAAAGGAAATGAATTTTAATCCTTAATTATATGATAAATTTATTCATTGACATAATTTCAATTTGAAAATAGCATGTAAAACATTTGTTTTTTTAAAGGGCTAATAGGATATTAATATTTTAAATCAATTTATTGCCAATCACGTTTTTAAAACACATTGGGATTTTGGACTGTCTAAAACTGTGGAATGGCAGTATTGTATGTCCAAGTAAAACATATTTTCATTTTAGAATCTGGCCTAGACCAATCTATGTTAAAGAAATGCCTGTTGGACTTTAGAATCCCACTTAAAGGGAATTACAATGTAAACAATACAATGAAATTAGGAATATATGTTCAAAATTGACAAAGCTTCCAAACCTTTGGGAGTAGTATGCAGACTTCCAGGTCAGAGTAGAGTCCACTTTAGCTGCCTGGATCCATCTGAAATTATTTTAAAAAAATATGATACCTAAATAGTCCAAAACCACATTTTCCTAGCCTATCTTGATGAAGAATTGATTGAATCATGGAGAACAGGATCACTACAAGAAATCTGTATCAAGTAATCATCTTTCAATTATCAAAAACCTGTTCAGAACATTATGAAAATATTATTCAAAATCTTTTGAAAAATCATGGGGCTGTTCTCAAATATAAGTAGTACCCAACTTTCCATAGAGAGAATCAAAGCAGTTAAACATTCATTTCCTTCTGTACATCAGAGTTAACACCAAGCATAGCAATAAATCTCAGCCCTCCAGATATTTAACTTTGTATTTAAGAATTTGCTTACAAAAGAAGCTTACAGACTTGACATGGCTAGATTAATTATTTTGTTGCAGATGAAAATGAAGCCATAAACCACTTTTTCATAGTTTTGAGATTGGAAGACACACCTGATCATTGTTTATACCCTATTTCTGTTTTGTTTGAGAAATGCTAGTTACTGTATTGCCATATTAATTCCTTAAATGGTAGCTCTAACAGATACCATATTCTCCATTTTAAACTATCAACATCAGTTGCCACTTGCTTTCCAATCCAAGCAATGTTCACTTTGGTAAATAAAACTTTACATGGTTTAAGTACAAATTACGGTAGTTGAAGGTCCAGCAGAGTCTGTCTCACATTGTTAGAATGGGGCACCTTTTGTAGGTTTATTGATAGAACCATTGGCTTAGGAAGCATGACAATGTATAAATAAATAAACAAGTGGAAAGAAAGGAAAACAGGTACGTTGCATATCTCTGTTATTCAGAGAAAAAAGGAAGAATCTAATAGAACTGAATTAAGGTAGTGTGGGTTTTCTGAAGGAACAGTGATGAACATAAGCATAGCACTAAAAGTATGTGTTTTGCTACCATGTTTACCCGAAAGTAAGACAGGGTCTTATTTTCTTTTGACCCCTGAAATGAATGCTTGGACTTAATTTTGTGGAAGTCTTATTTTTGAGGTGCAGGAGACCCCTTAACCTTGGCCAGGGCCCACAGATCAGCTGATCCAGAGAGGGATGGAAGTTCTGTTTCTGGCACACTCTTGCCAACCCTAGTGTCACTGGGCCTGCCACTCTTTTTGCGGCTGCCACCAAGAGAAGGGGTGCAGTAGCTAAGGTTTGTAGGAGCGGCCTCTACGAGGCCATTCTGTGTGGATGGCAGGTGCATTCAGGGCGCGTGGGGCATGTTCCCCCCTTCCCCCCAGGAAATGGCAGGGACCGGCTACACATGCATTTAAATATTTTAGGGGAGGGCTTATTTTAGGGAGAGGTGTTATTTTTGCATATGCGCTCAAAAGCCCGATTGGGCTTATTATCCAGGGAGGTCCTATTTTGGGGGAAACAGGTTATGAATTAAGTGGTAAAAATTTACATCAGAAAGTGTTGCCTTCTGAATTATGATAAATGCATATGAACATGAGAATTTTAGGTTAGTGATAGTTAGATAGTATGCTTTAACGAATGATAATAATGAAAGACCATGGTTGAGTTTTAGGAGAAATTGTTTAACATTCTAAATGAATTTGACCTGGTGAGAAAATATTTTGTTAGGTGACATGAATATGGGAACAAAGAGACCCAAGGATGAATAAAAATGGTATTTGATCAATATCTGATTAGAAAAATGATGGTTTGTTTTTGAACTTGAGATTTAATAATAATAATAATAATAATAATAATAATATTTATTTTATATACCGCGTCCTCTCCCCAAGGGGACTCGGAGCGGTGCACAGGGAAAAATTAAAACACATAAAATATATATACAAAAATAAATACAATAGAATAAAAACAAATTAAACTTAATTGTCCCTGCACTAAAATTCCCATATTAAAACTAGTGTTCCCTAAATCCAAAAGGTAGCGACTAACCTAGGCCGGCCAAGCAGAAAAAGTATGTTTTTAATTTCTGACGGAAGGAGCGGAGGTCCGTGGTTGTTCTAATGTCGGGGGGAAGGTCGTTCCAGAGGGCTGGGCCCGCCACAGAGAAGGCCCTTCCCCTGGGCGTCGCCCGCTGACAAAGTCTAGTGGACGGCACCCGGAGAAGTCCCTCTCTGTGGGAGCGAATCGGCCGGGAGGATGTATGGGGCAGGATCCGATCCCGCAGATAGCTAGGTCCCGAGCCATGGAGCACTTTAAAGATGACAACTAGCACCTTGAAGCGCACCCGAAAGATGACAGGCAGCCAGTGCAGCTCGCACAAGAGAGGTGTTATATGGGTGTACCTTGCGGTCCCCATTATTGCTCACGCGGCTGCATTCTGGACCAGCTGAAGTCTTCGGGTGCACCTCAGGGGGAGCCCCATGTAGAGAGAGTTACAATAGTCCAGTCGGGATGTCACGAGGGCATGAGTGACTGTGCAAAGGGCACCCCGATCCAATAGGGGGCGCAACTGGCGTACCAGGCGGACCTGGTAAAACGCCCTCCTGGCCATGGCTGTCACTTGATCTTCCATGGACAGCCGGGTATCCAGGAGGACACCCAAGTTGCGCGCCCCATCCACAGTGGCAAGGTGTTCGCCCCCTATGGGGGGGGGATGGAGTCAGCTGGTTGAATCGGGCGGCCGGAAACCACAGCCACTCGGTCTTGGCCGGGTTGAGCCTGAGTCTGTTACTTCCCATCCAGATCCGCATGGCTTCCAGGCACTGGCACATCACCGCTACGGCATTGTTGGGGTGGTTTGGAGTAGATATATACAACTGCGTATCATCAGCGTAGAGGTGGTACTCTACCCCAAAACCACGGATGATCTCACCCAGCGGCTTCATATATGTGTTGAACAGGAGAGGCGAGAGGACCAACCCCTGAGGCACCCCACATGTGAGGGGTCTCGAGGTCGACCTCTGCTCTCCTGCCAACACAAATTGCGATCGACCGGAGAGGTAGGAGGAGAACCACCGTAAAACGGTGCCTCCCACCCCCAACCCCCCCAGCCGATTCAATAGGATACCATGGTCGATGGTATCAAAAGCCGATGAGAGGTCTAATAGGACCAGGATGGAGGAACAACCCCCATCTCTGGCCCTCCAGAGATCATCTACCAACGCGACCAATGCCGTCTCAGTGCTATGCCCGGACCGAAAGCCGGACTGGCGCGGGTCTAGATAATCAACTTCCTCTAGGTGACGGGGAAACTGTTGTGCCACCACACTCTCTACAACCTTCGCCAGAAAGGGAAGGTTGGAGACGGGACGATAGTTGGCTAATAAAGCTGGGTCCAAAGAGGGCTTCTTCAGGAGGGGCCTCACCATGGCCTCTTTAAGGGAGGCAGGCAAGAAACCCTCGCTTAAAGAAGCGTTGACAACCTCTTGGAGCCAGCCTCGTGTCACCTCCCAGGATGCCAGTACAAGCCAGGAAGGACACGGGTCCAGTAAACATGTGGTGGCTCGCAGTCGCCCACGTAACCTGTCCATATCCTCGGTTAACAGAGTCGAACTCCTCCCAACCAAGATCCGCCTCGTGCACTCCCACTGGGCCATCAATGGAGACTAGCTCGTTATGGATCTGAGCGATTTTCTCCTGCAGATAAATCACAAATTCCTCTGCTCTACCCTGTAATGGGGCTTCCTGCACCCTCTGTTGAAGGAGGGAACGGGTCACCCTAAACAGGGAGGCAGGGCGGTTATCTGCGGATGCTATGAGTGTGGCACAATGATGGCGTTTGGCCACTCTCAGCGCCACAATGTAAGTCCGTAAATGGGCTCTTACCTGTGTTCGGTCGGATTCAGATCGAGTAGACCTCCATCTTCTCTCTAGACATCTCTTGTGGCGCTTCATCACCCTTAGCTCCTCGGTGAACCAAGGAGCCAGAGTGGCTCGCTGCCGCAAGAGAGGCCGCAAGGGCGCGACCCGATCCAAGGCTCCCGTGGTCGCAGTATTCCATGCGGCCACGAGGTCCTCCCATCGGGGCGCGGGTCAGGGGTACAGGAAGTGGCCCAAGCGCCGCCTGGAACCCATCAGGGTCCATCAGGCTCCTGGGGCGGAACCAAATAGGACACTCAGGTTCCGCCTCCCTGCGGTGGGGGACAGCGGTTGGAAAGTCGAGCCGGAGAAGTGAGTGGTCTGACCATGACAAGGGCGTGATGACTATATCCCCTATACCCAGATCACTCTTCCATTGGCCTGAGACAAAGATGAGATCCGGTGTATGTCCACCCTCGTGTGTGGGGCCTTGAATTAGTTGGGTCAGGTCCATGACCGTCATGGAAGCCATGAAAATAAGGCTATCCATATTTACAAAGACAAAGTAATTAAAAGCATGTCTGTTTTGATTATAATGGATGAAAGACTAACAAAAGATACAAGTGGGAGGAAAGAGCCTGAATATGGACCAAACTGTTACTTGATCATTAAGTATAAATCATGGGGGGAGAGAACTTGAAAATAACAAAAATAGAATAACTGCAGAAAACATTGATTTATAAAAAAAAAACCTGTTATCCCCCCACAGAATAAATAGAAAGTGG
Organism: Rhabdophis nuchalis; assembly: GCA_039707465.1. Classification (NCBI taxonomy): domain Eukaryota; kingdom Metazoa; phylum Chordata; class Lepidosauria; order Squamata; family Natricidae; genus Rhabdophis; species Rhabdophis nuchalis. Next base: position 90,570,159 of record CM077648.1, on the reverse strand, counting down.
ACATATGAAAGCAGATGTGGAATCATCCTGGATCAGAGTAACAACAATTATTTTTCAGTACATGAAATAAAAATGTGTGGTGTTATACTACTGTAGTGGAAAGTATGAAAAATAATACTAGGTTGAATGAAGTGAAAAAAGTTATGGGTTAGAAAACAACTTGTACACATAAAACAATGGTTTATGGAAAAAATATGAACAAGAAAATTATAGTGTATAACTGTAGAGGAAAAAGAGTTGAATATAAGCAGTAATTAAGATTAGGTAGTGGCAGAGAAATGGCAGAATGGTATTGATGGAAATATAACAATATAAATGCTTTTGGAAGTGGGCATAATCTGCTGAATAAGGGACTCCAACAGAATGAATGGAATTAAAAATAAAAATAATTAAATGATTTGTGATGAGAGAATACTGGAAGGAATATTTTAAAGGTTTGTATGAGAATCATAGGGGTTTATTGAAGAGAGGAACTGAAATTAATGAATGCTGTAAACATCAATGTCTAGGGAAAAAAAGGATGAAAAAGTTAATACTATGAACAGATAAAAATGGTTAGCCTGAAAACATACATGTGACTAAAGATATGTTAATATATAGATATGGAATAGTTTAACATGTCCTTTGAGATTGAGATGGATGGTTTATAATTTGATAAATAAATGTGCATAAGGAGCATAAAGATTTTTGTAAGAAGGAGGATGAATGCAAATCTTGCAGTGAAAATAATTTGTTGAAAACCCTTGAGATACTATTCTGCAGAATTCTGACTCAAAGGGTAAGAGAGGTAGTAATAAATAAAACTTAGGATATGTGGTGCAGCATTATGCTAAATAGCAAATTATGTAGATTTTTGCTTTTTAGTAGGTTATTGAAAAAATTATGTGTGAGAAAGCAATTTTATGTTGTTGCTTTAGATAAAGCACATAATAAAATAAATTGACCAATTATAGAAAATGTTGCACAAACATGGAAGTTAGTTACAGAGTATGATAAGGGAGATATATGGTGTAAATACAGCATGAAAGAGAAAATGGAATACGTACTTGGCAAATAATCATTAAGCAGGGAGGAAGCTGAGGATGCCTCGTCCCTCTATGATTACCTCCTGATTATGTTACAAATTTATACAGTCTGAAGAGAAACCCAAATCATACAAATCTATAACATCTCAACCTTTTGGCTAAGATCAAGGGCAGATATTATGAATATTTTGATTGGAGGTATCAATGTGTATATTTTTATATGCAGAGGAACTCATTTTATTGGTTGAGAAGCCAAATATCTTATACTGAATGTTAAATATAATTTATGATATTAAAAGATAGGTAAATTAATATATTGATAATCAATATAACTTTGTTGGACAGAGACGATAGAGAAAACAATTGCAAATTGTACATAAATTATGAAACACTAGACTAGAGCATATAGATGAATTTGCATAGTGTAGTAAAATGTGCATTAAAAATAAAAAACGGACAAATGTTAAAACAAGCAAATGCTCTTTGAAAGTTAGAAGATTTGCAAAATAACACTGTGTTGAGAGAAATAGAAATGGCTATACAGAAATGTGCTTCTGCCCATTTTATTACCTGGAAGTGAGAACTAGATACACCAGGAGAAATATAAAAGTAAGCTGGATTTAGAATAGCATTTAGAAGAGTACATGGTAAAACTAAAATAGGCTAAATGCTGAATGAATGTGGGTTGAAATCAGATTTGAATGAATAGTATGAAAGTAAATTGAGATAGTTTGGTGACAGAAAAAATAAAATTGTAAAAATATATAAAGGAAAGCTGAGCGGGAAGGGAAAAAGAGAGATAAAACAAAGACTGAGAAAATTGGAATTGGGTGGAATTCATGAGATATTCCAAAACATAATTTAAAGAACAAAAACAATGTATGAAGTAATAAATTGTCCTAATGAAGGATTGACAAATATGAAGATGTATAGTGCTAATCTAAAATACGTTTAACTTTCATTTTCTGGTTTAATCTCAGGCGTTTAATTTATTTTGCATAAAAGTGCTTACCCTGAAAGAAAATAATAGCATGATGTTAGAATGTAAAATTAATACATAGTCATGTATCTGGATACTCTGTATCTATTGTATGATGTACAAGTCAAAGCATTGTAAAGCAAGCAGAACAGTATTATTAAAAAGTGTTTATAGTTAAAAACAAGAATATGAAGAATTAGTAGATGCTGAATGAATGTGAATACAAAGAATGAATGACCAACGAGAAAGACTTTTATATAGTTTAGTCATGGAGAATGAGAAACAAATCACAAAATGAAAATATGTAGGAAGAATGGAGAAGGGAAGACTGAGAAAACTGTGATTGGATAGAGTTGAAAAGATCCTCCAAAGAAAGAAATGAGAAGTTTAAAGGACAAAAAGGTAATATAGAATCAGTGAATAATATTCATAATGGAAGCAAGGATTGGAAAAGGAAATTTACATAAATATAATTTACACAAACACAAATTACTATATTCTCTGTACAGGAGTGATGTATTGAATTGCATTTGTACAAACTAGGTTTTTGTAGATTTCTTTTATTCCCGTTTATTCCTTTTACTTATTCTCCTCAACATTTTATACCTTTTCTAGTCTTTGCCCAACTTTGCTTAACCTGAAAGGGAATATCAATGAAGGGTAATAGGTACGTTCAAAAGACCAGGCAGTTTTAATTACTGACTAGAAGGAGGCCACGTAGCCTAAAGTTTAATGAACTGGTTCCTCATCTCCCATGATAAGGATCTAGGAGAGAAAGAGGAGAGAAAGAGTGGAATCCTCACGTTTCACAAATACAAGTATATGACAGGAGAAAGGGCTGTTATTTATGCTTAGGGGCTTCCCAAGAGAAACGACCCGTTCACAGAGAAATGAAGGGCAAGTGGCAGGCATGCTTATCTCTATACATCCCGCCAATCCGCGTTCCTTTAACCTACACGGAGCCCGATTTTTTGTAGGAAGTCGCGGGCACCGAGAAAGCAGTTCGGTTCATGGTACTACAAGGAAATGCACATCAATCCAGGCACAACGAAGTCCCACGTCCTCCTGCGTAATAAAAACCTCTTCTTCGCTCAGCCGAGTTTCCTTTTCCTTTGGGAGCGTCAGACATTGATTCTGACAGGAAAGCGACAATTCCGTGTTGGGCAACACGGATTGTTGGATAAAAGTCCGTCCCCAACCCCGCCTTGAGCCCGTATCTTGAGTGGGGTCTCGGCCATACTATTATACGGAACGACTAAGCATTAATGATTTATACGTTGGCGGACACAGAGGCGCACAGCGCCGTCGTCCTCTTTTACATTTCTGTGTGTACGTGAGAGACTGTTTCGCTGACCAAATCTTTTGGCCGCTACGTCTAGGTTGAGGTGTTAAGGCAAGTGGGTAAAGGAGAGAAGAAGGCCCCTCTTCACACAAATAGCTTCTGATGCGCATTTCGGCCACGGTCTGTTCCAGGATACACCACCTCTCCCCCCCTCTGGGTTATAATAGGACTGGCCTAAGGAACAACCAAGCGGCACATTTCGGCCGACTGAAAAACAGTAAGGAGAGGGGGGGGGAAGATAAGTTCTCCTGCCCCTTTAAGAAATTTAGGCGAAAGAGTTTGCGGAAGGGATCACTTAAGGATCGCAAGCCGACTGGCCGAACCAGTCTCGTGACCGGAGCTGGCCCCGCCTCGGGATCTCCCCCCTCCTAGCCCTCCGCGTTCCATTGTGTGTGCGAGCTGCGTGCGTCCCCGCCTCTCCTTTTTTGGACACGCCCTTTTTTCTCTTGGCTCATTTCCGGCGCGGCCGCTCGCTTCCCTCTGAGGAATCGGGAGAGTGAAGAAACAACAGCCGCCATTTTGTTGGTGTGTGAGCGATTGAGGGGAGGGAGCGAACGAAAAGCACCGAGCTAGGCGGGTACAGCCCTGGAGGTGGAAAACAGCGGCAGAGACCTTCGGCGACTCAGGGCCCCCGGCCGGCCAGACCCGAGACAACCTGAAACCTCCGTGATATACCCACTGTACTAGCCTCGTAGCCAGTAGGGGAGTACGCACTCCCGGTTTCGGCTAGAAACTCGGGACCCCGGGTGGACTCCACCCCAATTCCTCCTGACAATTGAGCACGTTCGCGGGTCTAGGAGACCGCTTCGCCTCGATTTGGAGAGCTGCTGCTTCTTCTTCTCTGAACATCTCCTTTCCTGCGGGTCTATATGGTGGAGAGGAGACGGGGCCGCTGCTGAAGCGCCTGAGGCACGGCGTCTCCAGTGCCGAGGAGAGCCTTATCCTTTCCATAGATCGAGCGCTCGTAACCATCCGTATCCTCCGGGGAGGGGGGAGAGGCTGAGAGAAGGGGGGAGGGGCCGCTCCTGCCGCTTCCTCCTCCTCTCCTTGCTTTGGGATCGATCCCGTCGTCTCACCAGAAAGGGGTACCCTGCCGGAGAGAGAGAAAGAAAGGAAAGAAAAGGAGGGGTGGCAGGCGCGCGCCCTGGAGCCCACCCTCTCCAGCTCCCATCCCGGGATCTCTGCTGCCTCCATCGGGACAACAAATCTCTCTCCTCCGCCTCCTTGTTCCTGCACAACAAGATGTGAAGCGGAGACTCCTGGGACTTAGCTTCATCCTCCTCCTCCTCCTCACGGCTCCCTTTTCTGCAGCCATTAGTGATTAGCAGGGACGGCGCAGGGGGAGTTGGGGGGGACCCCTCGGTACGTTCCGTCTGCGATCCCCTTCCCCAGCCCCTTGTTCACCCGTGTAGGCATTTTCCTCCGTTGCAGGCTGGTTTTGGAAGGAGTAGGAAAGAACTGCGAGCAAAGAAAAACGATTCTTTCTCTCTTCGCCTCTCCTCCTTCGCCCGCCTCCTTGTGGCGATGAGGAGGAGGAGGACGACGCCGAGGAGGAAGAGGTTGATGGCGGCGAAGAGGCAGCAGCAGGAGGAAAAGACGACGACCCCCCGGAGGATGAAGATGGTGGTATTGGCGGCGGCGGCGAGGAAGCACCAACTGTTCTACGGCCGGATTTAATTCGATTTGTAAATTTACCGAGCCCCTTTAATTGATTTTAGGAAGGGTTTGTTCTGTTCTTTTCATCCTTGTTTTTCCCTGTGGCCCGGAGAAAAAGACTGCTTCCACACCCTGTTTCCCATCTCTGTTCCCCCTTACTCACTGCTATCCAACAGAAATCGATCTCGAGGAGCGGAAAAAGAGGAACTTTGTCTATTTCTTCAGTCCATTTCCCTACTGCTCTTCGGTTGATTTTGGATCACAGAAAACGGCTGAGGGCATTGGGGATCCCCATCTTCAATTTGGGCTCTGTTTGTCTAAAAAGAATTAAAAATGGCCGAGAATGTGGTGGAGTCGGGCCCGCCTTCAGCCAAGAGGCCTAAACTCTCTTCACCGGCGCTCTCTGTCTCTGCAAGCGATGGCACAGGTCAGTCTTGGGCATAGATCCCTTCATTTTACCTTATCACAAATGGACTCTCTTTTTGGGCAGTCTTTTTGCCAGTCTGATATATTTCTTTCCTGTACCTATCTACTTGTTTTTAGCCTATATTTTGCAATATTACTTTGGATATTTAATTGACATTAAGCTTTATTTCTTTTGAAGAGGCTGTAAATGAGTTGATGCTTACCTCTGAGTGCTTGCAGCACTTGAAATCGTGCAAAAAGTGATCTTTATTGCATAGTTATTATCTGTGTGTTGATATAGTGTCTTTTCTTCAAATCTTAAACTCATTTAATCTGAAGAGCCCTTATTTTTAATATTACCAGTGTTCTGATAGCTAAGTTTTAATTTCCTTTATTTTCCTCAATTACTTAGTACTAATATTGTTTCATAAAGAGGTGATTATAGTTACTGATAGAATTCATTTTGATGCTTTTGTTAAGACAGCTTCATTAGATCAATACTGAATATAGACTTGGTGATCTGCTTTTGTTCAGAGACTAAAATGTCTGAATTTCCCCTCAAGTCATGCCTTATTTGTTAAAGATGAGTACAGTAACACTTGTTTACATATTTACTTATTTATTTATTGAACAAATCAACTAGATAGAAATACTACAACTCTTGACATTAGGGATGCATGTTACAGGTGTTCATTTGGTAGCAACTGTTTTTATAGGTTCTCTTGGAAGTTCAGGCAACTATATCCCTGTAAAGAATAAATTGGCTGCAAAAGAAAAATGTGTTTCCTGAGATTTCTGACTAGTGTAAGATTAGTCTATGCAATAGTTATTTTAATTCATTTTATCAGAAGAAATTAACTGGAATCCTTCAGCCAAAAATGTAGACATTCTGAATATTAATGGTAGCCAGACTTGTTCATTGAATTTGTTTTGTACTGCATATATAAATGCAAGGGAAAATGGCTGATTGTATTTGATAGATAGGCTGTATGAGTGTGTGTGTTTGTCTGAATAAGTGACTGGTTGGATACATTAGGTAATTTGGAATGCTGCTTGTGTTTAGTATTTACTTCAGAACAATGTTTCAATTTGAATCTGCAGTCTATCTTGGTATCTCCTGCAACTTTAAAGATTTGTAGGTTATTTGCTACCAAGAGCATTAGTTTCACTATTTGCAGGCCTAATATAATGCTTATCTGAAAATCAACAAGTTCCATTTTGCTAATAGGAAAGCAAGATTGGAATCTGCCTTCAGAATTCTTTGAGGTATATAAAACAAATGCTATAAAATACATACTTTTTCAGATTTATGTTATAGAATAATCCTTCTTAACATACCCCTTTCCTATGTAGACAACTGAAAATAGGCATCCTGATTTAAAGTTGCAAGTCTGTGCAGTTTTCTGAGACTATAGTCCATTGAATGAATTCATAGTCATATTAATATATTGTGAACGAACACAACTGTATGTATATATACCCAGATATAAATTTTACTGGATTCAATGAACTTTTTCAATGAATGCTTCTTTTGCTAATGAAAATGGTACAATTTTATTCTCCTCAAAAAGCCATAGTTTCTTCCTTTATAAACATTACATTTTTCCAATTTCTTTTAGAAATATAAATCAAATTAAATGTGTTGCATTGACTGTTTTAATTTGTTACCATCTTTTCCAAATAGTTGCTAAATGTTTCTAGCTTTTCATTAATCATTATCCATCAATCCGTCAATCATTATTTATTTTTGTTGGTTGAATCCTCTTTGAAATAATAGTTGGACATTATCAAATATAGTAAACTTATAAATATTAAGTTCTTTAAATATATTGCAACTAGTGAATTGCTAATTTGACTTTGTTTTAATGTTCAATTTTCTAAAGGTGTGAAGATATCTGTGATTTAGTTCTGAAAAAAAAAGCTATGCAGAAAAATGTTACATATGTAAGAATAGTAAACCTCATAGTTGCAACAAATTACTAACATCTTTCCCATAATGCTGCGTCACAGTGCTGCATCTTTTTTCTAGCTATTACATGCTCTAGATTCATTTTTCTGTTTTTTGGTTTTTTTTTGCTTACTCTAGTTCTCTAGAACATGCACAGGTGTAAATGCTAAATTTATTTGGGAGCTATGGGAAAAGAGCCAGGAAGCCATATCTGTTGGCAAATTGCAAATGCATCTACATTATGTAATTACAATAAAAAATATTGTTCAGTCACTAAGTCATGCCTGACTCTTCGGGATCCCATGGACCATATCATGCCAAGCCCCCTGTCCTTCACTCCTCCACTGTCTCCTGGAGTTTTCCCCAAATTCATGTTCATTGTGTTGATGACACTATCTCATCCTCTGCCCTACTATTTTCCTTTTGCCTTCAATATGAGAAAAATAAGAAAGATTAATAGATATAATTCTGTCTTTATCCCCAAAAGTAGCTTTATTCCTAAAAATCTCTACAAATGATTGTGTATTAACACAGTTCTCCCTGAAACATTTTGCCATAGTTATCAAGAATACCTTGTATACTGAGCATTTTCCATGTAGGATTTTAATGTTTTCTTGTTTGAAGATAACCAAGCCCACTCCAAATGAACTAAAGGAGAGGCAAAAAGAATTATCTGTTTAACAACATAAGCATGAAGGGAATCAAAGAACACATATAGTTTTTTTACTGAAGTAGTATTTTTTGCTTATAATCCTGCTCACAATATTTTCAATCTTGTTTTTTTCACATAGTTTTTTAAGCTAAAGTCATCTTAGAATGCATTTCATTTTAGTTGTATTTCTGCAGTTAAGGTATGCAAGTCCTATTATGCCTGCTAGTAAACTGTAGTTGTTCTTCAGTTTAATGATACTACATGTACAAGTTCTTTTTTCTTTCTTTCCAGAAATGAGTTGTTTCTGTCATCTTGCCTATTACACTACTTGTAAATACGTGTAGTGTATGCTAAACAGCTTGGCTGGTACCAAATTATTTGGACTCAATAAGTTAGGTCTAGGAATTCTGAAAGGAATATTTGACTGTTTCCTTCATCCTTCAAGCATATGTTATCACAGGTTTGAATGGTTTTGTGTGTGTTTCAGAATTTTGAGATTCCTCTATTTTTGACAAAATTGGACCAAATGTCTGAAGAATTATAACAATATTTGACACTTTATATATAACTTTATATATAAGTTTAACTGGAATAGACTTTCTGTAAAAATGAGAATATTACATTAATAGTTTAGCATTTGTATAAGCCAGGGATGTCCAAACTTGGGAACTCTAAGACTTGTGGATTTCAACTCCCAGAATTCCCCAGCCAGCTATGCTGGCTGGGGAATTCTGGGAGTTGAAGTCCACAAGTCTTAAAGTTCCCAAGTTTGGACATCCCTGGTATAAGCATTTACAAAAAATAATGATGTGAGTGGGACTTACCATATTTTGGTATATGTAAGTCCCATTCGGGAGAGAGGGCGGTATAAAAGTACGAACAAATAAAATAAATAAATAAAATAAATAAGTAAAAAGATAGTTGAAGTGAGAAACTCTTATAATCCTCGTTTCTGGTTTGTCATTTCATGGCAGAAGTGATTATCACTTTCCTAGGATTCAGGGACACTAAGGAAGTGGTAGCAGGTGTTTTTGCTTTGATGTACTCTAGGATCCTGTGGATCTCAGATCCCAGAGGGAATTCTGGCAAAGAAGTATGCCATTTCAGTTTCCATCTGTGTTATATGTAGTTGCCTTTGGCTCTTTAAGGAGCCATAAGATAAACGTCTGAGAGTGTGTAGAATATATAGTCTCTTGTTTTGTCCTTACTTCATGCAGAATCTCTGGAATCAGCTATTAAGATTAGAGAAGAGGTTTGTTCAAATTTTCACTTAAAGCAGTTATTACTTATAGCAGTTATTCATCTGCTGTAATTATATTTTAGGCAAGTTTCAATAAATGCTATTAAACTAAACATACAATATATTGGTAGGTGCTTGCTTTTCTGCAGTCTGTATCATAAAATGCTTTCACCATCAACTAATGCGAATAGCTTCTAATTTTTAAAATAGAAATTGCTTACTTACTGAAAAATATATTTCTTAAAAGATCATTAAATGAAGTTTGTTTTGTATGTCAGAATTTAATTTCCAATGAACATGCAAACTAAATTTCAAAAGTTATTTTTGAAGTGGAAATATACTTACTGCTTTAATAGTTGCAGATAAATTACATGGTCTTAAAATTGGAAAAGTGAAAGTTCTGAAAAGTATTCAGTTATATATGTATACATGATATCTTTGAATATGAGCCAACGTGATATAGTTGTTAAACAATATGCAATAATATTAGTGTTAGTTTCTAAGGTGTGCTCTATATAACTCTGAATTGACTAATCCCATGAATGGAGAGGGGATGATTATGTTGACTCACCTTTCTGTAATATGGCTGGTTGTATTCCCCCAAATGTGCTCTGTTAATGAGCTGTGTGAGGAGGTAGCAATAAATTGATTCCCTGCCTCCTTTCTCTAAGACAGGCATCTCCAAACTTGGCGACGTTAAGAGTTGTGGACTTCAACTCCCAGAATTCCCCAACCAGCATAGCTGGCTGAGGAATCCTGGGAATTGAAGTCCACTATTCTTAACGTTGCCATAGCCTTCAACAATACATAGTACACGTTGGTATACCCCTGGAACCATTATAAAGATTTTACTTGCAAGTAAGCATGTTGATTATACTACCAAGTGATAAGAACATAATTTAAGAATTTAATTGTCAAATTTAGCTCTTGTTTAAGGTATAAATCATAAAATTAGATTAAAAACTACATTAATAACCTGTTAATATTTATGCTTATCATTAATACTTGCATCATCAGAATATTTTCTTCAAACAAGTTGGAAATTGTTCATTTATATCACTTCAGTGTAAAAAATCCCGTGTGGCATCATGTACTTTTTCCCCACATATAAATAATGGCAAATAATATCCCTTTTTTGTAGGTATAGTTCTTGATTGCCAGGTTGTTTTATCAGCTGTCCTAGAAATACTTTAGTTTTGAAAAATGGCATATATCTGATTTAAAAATAGCAGCAAACATAGAATGTCTTGAATATTTTGCTAAAACCCAGGGTTTGGTCTGATCTGCCTTGTAACTACAAGAAGCTGCTACATTTGTTTGCAAATGTTACATTTTTCAGAACTACTGTTGAGGTATATTAACACACTTTAAAGCTCTTTGAAATAGTATGGTAAGCTATTAAACTTGTTGGGTAGGAGAATTTGTGCCTCTTGGAGCAATATTTTATTAATTATTTAAAAAATAAAGTCACCTAGAATTTGCTGCGCTTCCGAAACTAATTTTAAGAGAAACTGCTTGTAGGCATTGGTAGTCTTCCTTTAGGTAGTCTTCCTTCAACAGATTTTAAAGCTGTCTTGGGGATGGGGTGGGGTGGGGGGTATTCTGGAATTTTAGAAAGCTGTTAAAGCAGTTCAAGATTTCATTGCAGGAAGCTTCTCAAAGACAAATAGTATAAAAGCCAAAGGACTTGGCTCTTAACAAAGTTTTGTATTTCTTTACAGATTTTTACCTATTGAATATCTTGAAATAAAGACTGTAGAATTGGAACTGTTCATTCTTCTAACACAGGGGTCTGCAAAGTCGGCTCTTTTAAGACTGGTGGACTTCAACTCCCAGAATTCCCCAGCCAGCTATGCTGGCTGGGGAACTCTGGGAGTTGAAGTCCACCAGTCTTAAAAGAGCCGACTTTGCAGACCCCTGTTCTAACATATTATGTCTGGGCAATATTATATTAACACATTGAATAAATTTAGCAATAGAATCGAAATGAGATTGCAGTTGATTTTTTTTGATCATTCAGAAACATGGAATAAGTTGATCTCATGTTTCTGTATCTTCTAATTGCATAATCTTCAAACTTGTAAATTTTGTAGGTCACTTTTAGGAAAATAGAACAATTTGTCTATTCAGTTTTTACCTGGTAAACTTTCCTATTAGATGCGATAGATCATGTTAGCTGACAAGTTAGAGACTAAAAATTAGGCAAGTAAAGAATGGAATTGCTGAATTGTGTGTAATGCTATCTATTTCACAGCAAAATCTTGCTGAAGCAATGGTGTATAGGCATGTGCACTGATTTGCTGCTTTAGTTTTTAAGCACTGGGGTTAGTAGCAACTGTAAGATGTCACATTTAACACTTGAGAGATATTTAAACGCTTCCCTGGAACCAATGTGAGTTAATTGATAGTGTTGCATAGCTGAACTGTGTGTATTAAAAAAATATTTAACGAATTTAAAGCTAATTAGATAAATAGCCATTCTATCAATACTGAATAAAAATCATTCAGTTGAAATGTTTGCTAAAGTGCTCTAAATCATTTTTTTTTAACTTTTCTCTCCAGATTTTGGATCTCTTTTTGATTTGGAACATGACTTACCAGATGAACTTATCAGCTCTACGGAACTGGGACTTACTAATGGCGGTGACATTAATCAACTGCAGACTAGCCTTGGTATGGCACAAGATGCTGCTTCTAAACACAAACAGTTGTCAGAACTGCTACGAGCTGGCAGCTCGCCAAACCTTAATATGGGAGTTGCTGGGCCAGCACAGAATATGGCCAGTCAGCCACAACAGAACAATCCTGGAATGGGAATCTTAAACAGTATGGTCAAAAGTCCCATGGCACAGGCTGCACTGACATCTCCAAATTTGGGGATGGGTACAGGTGGGCCAAATCAAGGTCCATCAACTCAGTCCACTGCAGGAATGATGCCAACAGTAAATAGCCCAGTAAATCAGCCTGGAATGGGAATGAATGCAGGAATAAATGCTGGCATGAATCCTGGTATGTTGTCTGCAGGAAATGGGCAAGGAATGATGCAAGGACAAGTTATGAACGGTTCAATTGGAGCTGGAAGAGGACGTTCCAATATGTCATATCCAAACCCAGGAATGGGAAATGCTGGTACTCTAATTGCAGAGACATTACAGCAAGGTTCTCCTCAAATGGGAGGGCAGTCAAGCCTGAGAGGTCCGCAGCCTGGAGCAATGAACAAGGTATGTTAAAGATTTTATTTTGAATGTTGACAATGAAAAGTATAGTTTCAAAGTGCCATCCTTTAGGGATGCTTTTTGGTGTCTTGCCAGATGCCTCCAGCATGTTTGCAGATGAAACATATAATGCATATAACACAAACATATACATAGTCTTATCAATGTATATTAAGGATAAATATTACATGGATTTGAACTGTATAATAACTCATCTATTGGAGTCTAGGTATAGTACATTATTCAAAACAGTTGCTTGGATTTATAAATATGGAAGGTTTTACCATATGTAGAATGAGTGTGCATCAAGTAATACATTAATAATAATTTGTTTAATTGCAAGTGTTAAAAACTACTCCATAGGCTAATAATTGCTGTTCTTAAGAATAGCATTAATAATAGATTACATGGGAGAAGATTATATTGGCTTTGTGTCTTGAATCTTGCGTTTTGCAAAACATTGTAGATGCAAAATAACATGAAATTTGAAATGCTACTTTTCAAGATCCAAATGATTGCATTGAATGCAAAATTTGTTTTGCATATTAAAATGAAGTTTTTGACCATTTTGAAAGCATTTTCAATCAAAATAGCAATTTTAAAGTTGAAATGACATTTTGAATTCAAATTAGTGTATTTTTCGGAGTATAAGACACACCTCCCCCCCCCCCCCCAAAGGTGCAAATCTGGGTGCGTCTTATACACTGAATACAGCATTTGTGGCCTACTGAAACCTTGTCCCTTTGCAAAAATGTGCACAGGGTTTGGGAGGCTTGCAAAGTGATCCTGGGGGCTGGGGAGGAGAAAATCGAGCAAAAAACGGATCATTTTTGCCTCCCGCACCATCCCAGGAGCACTCTACAAGCTTCCCCAAGCCTCTGTGTGCCCCTTTCTCTCCCCCCCCCTTTCAAAAAACAAGGTTTGGGAAGCCTGCAGAGTGCAAAAACTTTTGAAAAAAAAATTACCTCTTCAAAATCATGGTGCGTCTTATAGTCTAAAAAATACGGTAGTTCAAATTCAAAACATTTTGCATGCCACTACTTTAAAGGGTGTGTTATTGTATGTTCTTTTGTTGAAAAGTGGTCAGAAATTTTTTCCCAACTGTTTTTCTGACCACTTTTCATATGTATGATGGCTTTCATACACTGCTTATGCAATTGTAATTATAATTGGTTTAGTAAATAATGTTTAAAAGCTATGTTATAGCACTTACAAAGCCTAAAGGTGGCTTGATTTCCATTAAATCTTAGATTATATTAAATTATCTCACTAAAATATAAGATATGTATTAGGATATTTTATTCTATATGATCATGGTATCTGTCTAGCCAAGGGGACAGGATTACAGTAGATAGGGTTTAACTTGGGTATGGATGAATATTAATTTTAATTTTTTCTTTATTCAAAGATAGCACTAATCTTACCTGATTTATTAAGCACCAGAAAGACCCTGGGATTATTTTTATTTTGAGTAGGTGTTTAATTGTAACATTTCTGATTTTAGTTAGCTTAAATTTGAGTATGTGTGTAATATACTTTTTGTTATATTGCTTTAATTGCTCTGACCACAGGTGTCTTCCCAAATCTTAACTTTCACGAAAAAATAACTCAAGAATTTTTAAATGAGAGTGCAATATTATTGTACAAATTTAGTTGATTCTACCACTACTCTCAGAGCTTTTAAAGAACATGGATGGCTCTGATATGGAAACCTACTCCTGAATTCAACCATTATATTGCGAGGTTGTGTTACTAATTATACAGTTTACTGGTTTAGAAAAGTGTTATTTGCCTTATGATTCCAGTTTTTTTGAAACAAGAAAGCAAATCATTTTGTAATGAAGATTTGTTTTAATTTTTTCAGATGTTTTTATATTTTTAAGTATCACAATTGCAGATACAGTATGTTAGTTATCTGTATGGCAAAGAAGATTGCTACAGAATGCTACAAAATTGAATAATTCAAACCTGCAATTTCAGAAACATTACCTAAATTACCAGAATTGTTGGGCATAATTTGGATCACATATTCTAATAAAATTAATTTGCTTTTGTAAATCTAGAAGATTGCAGGGGGGAAAACCTTGATTATCACTTTCAAATAAATAATGTTTCAAATAAATTATGATATGAGTGTAATTTGTCCCAGGTTAATTTGGAAGATTTATTTAATAAAGTTATTTCTCAAATATATCAGCAAAACATGTATTTACCGTATTTTTCAGAGTATAAGACGCACCGGAGTATAAGACGCACCAAGGTTTTGAAGAGGCAAATTACAAAAAAAAGTAGGTAGGTAGGTAGGTAGATAGAGGGAGAGAGAGGGAGAGAAAGAAAGAGAAATATGTAAGGTAGGTAGATAAAGGGATATCGAGAGAGAGAAATAGAGAGAAATACAGTAGGTAGGTAGGGAGAGAGAGAGTAGATAGGTAGGTAAAGGGATATCGAGAGAGAGAAATAGAGAGGGAGAGAGAAATACAGTAGGTAGGGAGAGAGAGTGTCTGTAGGTAGGTCGGTAGGTAAAGGAGAACAGAGAAATACAGTAGATATGTAGGGAGAGGGAGAATGTGTGTGGGTAAGTAGGTAGAAGGATAGAGAGAGAAATAGAAAGAGAAATACAATAGGTATGTAGGGGGAGAGGGAGATGTGTGTGTGTAGGTAGAAGGATGAGAGAGAAATAGAGAGAAATACAGTAGGTAGGATGGAAGAGAGAGTGTGTGTGTGTGTAGGTAGGTAGGTAGAAGTATATATATATGAGAGAGAGAGAGAAATACAGTAAGTAGGGAGTGTGTGTGTGTGTGTGTGTAGTTAGGTAGAAGGGTAGAGAGAGAAAGAGAAAGAGAAATACAGTAGGTAGGTAAAAAGAGAGAGAGATTAGGTAGGGAGGTTGATGTTCTCAGGTGTATTTATCTATGTCCTGCAGAAGGAAATCGCTGACAAACCTTAAAACCTAGTTTCTGCTTGCTCAGAAACAGTTAAAGAGCCTTCTGAAGGGGGGGGGAGCCTTTGCATGGGACAAACTTCCAAAACAGCCCATTTCTCCGTGAAAATGAGGCCGTTTTTTCCAAATAAAAAGCATAACTAGCCTTGGGGGGGGGGGGGGGCTTGCAGAATGCTCCTGGGGGGGGGGTGAAAAATGAGCAAAACCCCCGCCCCATTTATCGCCCGTTTGAGGCTAATTCCTGCCCTCCCCAGCCCTCAGGAGCTGTCTGGAAGCCTCGGCACAGCCAGTTTGGTGAAGGGGGTGGGGTTCCAGGAGGCAAAAAATACTGTATTCGATGTATAAGATGCACCTAGATTTTCAGCCTGTTTTTAGAGGGGAAAAAGGTGCGTCTTATACTCCGAAAAATGCGGTACTCAGTTTTGTCTTTTTCTGAATTGTCTTATAGCTTCAGATGAGGAATTTTGCTAAAATTGGTAGCAGTGTCTTAAATTGTATTATCAAAGGTACTTTTGAAAAAATAATCATGTTCTATCAGTTATATAAATCTCATTATCTAATTAATCTGTGAATAAGAATCTCTGATTCATCAGAATCTAGCATCCTTATAGGCTTTATAATAAAATGGACACCACTCTCTTACTATAGTTGCTGGAAGTGGATGATATATGATTCCCCCCCCCCCCCCAAAAAAAAAGGCCACATGGCTATTCTTATATAAAGTTTCCGTTTTCTTCTCAGAGAATAAAAAGAAACAACTAAATAACTGAGCAGTGTTTGGATTCTGAAAAAGTGGTTTAAGATTAATTCAGACTAAGAGTTCAAATTTAGACTAAGATAAATTCAGACTAAGCTACCATGAGAAATGGCATTGTATTGAAAAAAACTGCCCTAGACCATAAGGGTGAATCTAGGAAGATTCTTGAAGAAAGAAAGAAAATTAATTTTTGTTTCCGATAACGAAGTTAAGGATATTGTAGAATTTGTTTATAATGGAATTATGAGCTTAATTGATACTGAAGCCCATGAACGGCTCTAGTTAGTGTAGTGAAATCTTTGTTTCACTATACCTAGATCAGTTTGGGGAAGAGTGTCTGTTACTCTAATGTCCAATAAATGTAAATAATTACATTTGCCATGATTTACATTGTTTGCTTAATAATGTCATAATTCATATTTTTATACTTTGTATATAATATGAATTTAACTACTTTATAATATAAATTATTTGTGGGAGAGACTAAGTTAAGAGAGTATCATTGTAGTTGGATGAACTTGACACAATTGTGTGTCTAATCATACTTGGGCAAATTAAGTATTCAGTTCAGTTCAATTGCACTTTGGAATTCCAAGATATTGGCTAGCCTGGGCCAAAAAATCTCCAATGGGCATACAAAACCACTTCCATAATAATTCTAAGAAAACTGTATGAGCATATAGTTGCCAGAAATTAATTTAGACTAGTTATTTTAAAAGGATTTAACAGGTGGTGGCATCTTGCCATTTGACTGATTTGGAAAATTAAGCATTGTGTTTATTCCAGAGCTATATGTCAAAAAATTTCCTGCAAGAAGCTAAAGGCAAGCTTCTGTAAGGTTGCTGAAAAATTGTATAGGAATGGTCCAAGAATGACTTATTTTTGCTGTGATGCCATCTCTGTTTATGGTGGCTAGGCTATGTTTTGGAAATGGTTGCAAATTATATTTGATTGAATTGGATAGGCAAAGAACTTAACATTTGATAATTAGATGTAAATTTGTTGTTAGAAGTATGGGAAACAAGAATGGTGACGAAGTTTTATTTCATCAGTAAGAGTTTACTAAATATCATTGGAACACTATATTATATTAAAGAATCCAGAAACAAATCTTTCATGGGTCAAAAAAGCATTGTTCCTTGAAAGCCTCTTTTAAATGAAAATGGATTAATTAATGCAATAATTAGTTATACTATCATTTTTTGTCTTCACTATGGTGGTCTTTTGCTTGGCAGATTCCCCCAGTGCACTTATGCACCTGATAACCCATAGATATTCTCTGTTCTTCAAATTCTGAAAATTCTGAGTTTCACTATTAAATTAGCTAATGTAACTAGTGTAACAATCCAATACATTGCCCATTTTTTCTGATTGCTGTTACTTAAAGGCATCCTGCAGGATTGCCTACATATTGTAATTGCAAAGGACATATTGTAATGGCAAAGGATTGCCTACATATTGTAATGTCCAGAAAAAGAGTTAAGAGAATTGTTGGTCTATGTCTTGGCTAAAGAGTTACCAGACTTCTGGCAACTTACAATTCTTTGAATTGGACAGGTGGATGTTTTGAACAGCTTCAGAGTGATGAGAAAGGCCTCCTTATTAACAAACAGAACTGTGAAATATGGTAGCAATATTTGGGAAGCGTTCTAAAGGCAAATTCCTAGAAGCTTGCAATCCGACAATATATATATTTTTGGTGTTCTCTTTAGAATATGAGCAAACGCTAGAGTTTTATAAATTAAGTAAATATGTGCCCTAATATTTAGGGCCAACTTTTTTGAAGGGTTAGGTTGATTTGGTATTTTATGAAAATCAGGCTTATTTTAATTCAGACTTATGTTAATACAGGCAAAAATTACTAGTTCTATAAGTTATCTGATTTCTTAACATCTCACTGAGTTGTAAAATTAATGAATACTTAAGTACAGATAGTCCTTGACTTACACTACAATTGGGACTGGATTTTCCATCTTAAGTCATTGCAGTCATATCATATTTTAGGACAGTTTCTATGACAGTCATTAAGCAAATCACTGCAGTTAAAAAGGATCCAGTTTCCCTAATGGATGAGGCTTTTTTTTCAGAAATAAAAAAAAAGGTTGCAAATCATCATCACATGACCAACCATAAAACTCTGTAATTTGTCTGTAAATTTAAACCAGTTGCCAATTGCCAAAGTTGTAATCCCATGACAGCGGGGCTATTGCATTAGTTCTAAATGCAAGTACAGGTGTAAGTCACTTTTTCCAAGGTTGTTGTAACTTTGAACCATTGTTAAACAATGATTGTAAATTGTGGACTAACTGTATATTTTTTTATGGAAATCAGTGAAATGAATAGATGTTATCTACCTTAATTTGAACATGCTGGATACAAATAATTTTTAATATATTTCACTATGTAAAATATAGTAATCAATGATATTTTGAATTGTAAACCAAGAGTAGTAAATGAATAAAACAACCTGAACTTAAGCATTTGATGAAATACAGTTCAGACTCCATTTCAGGACCTGAACAAATTATTTTGAAAGTTTATTATCTTGAAGCACTATATTAGGTACATACATTTACTGTTCTGATGACAAACATAATCTGGCCCAAACTTTTGGTTCATCTTGAACCAACGCCTGGAATACCACAGACTGTGCTTTCAGCTTCAATAAAGTAACTTCCAGAAAAATCATTAGATTATACCAGATGATTTTGTAATGGTGTATTATATACACCAACATGGTTTGGAAAATAGTCTAGAATGTTCTAACCCACATCTGAATGTTTTAATCAGTTATAAATTATTTAAACTATTTGAATTAATTCTGTACTACAAAATTCTGCTACATTGCAAAATATAACATTGCAATGTACAAAGTATAAAAGATATATAGTCTGAGGAATATCCAGCCATTTTTGGTCAGTTTCCTAGCACATTTTGTAAAATTTAAAGCTTTTTATGAACAGATTGTGGGAAAACATTACAGATGACAGCTTCCTTATCAAGAGTAAGCAATTAGCATCTTCTGAGATTGCACCAAGTAAAAAAGATGCATAAAAAGACTAAAATGAGTTCTACTACTGTTCTTTTCTTTTGGATGAATTAATCTAGTTTTGTGCTTTTTACTCAAAATTTCCATTGAACAAAGTGGAATTTACTATTTGTTTTGCTAATTGCAGTGTGTATTATTTTTTTGACATTTTTTAAATAGTCAAGGATGCTTTTTTTGGAGTAACAGTAATTTATTAGAATTCTTTCTACTTTTTATGTTGCATGCAGAAAAAGAAAAGACTTGTGGATTTTTGCTTATGTCACTTAGATAAACATCAATCCTTTACATTAACTATATGTGAGACTGCATTTAGGCTTGCCTTAAGTTTGAATGAATGCCACACATTTTGTTTCAGATTTCTAAGTAGCCCTTTAACCTGTAAAATGCTTAGAAATTTGAAATAAAATATGTTTATAGGCTGCTCCAATCAAAATATTCTATTGAGTGGCATACAGTTCTCCAATCTATGAGTTAAAATAAAAATAGAATAACCAAATAATCCAGTTTTGGTCACCAAAAAAGATGTGGGAGACTCTAGAAAGAGTGCAGAGAAGAGCAACAAAGATGATTAGGGGACCAGAGACAAAACATATGAAGAACAATTGCATGAACTGGTTATGTCTAGTTTAATGAAAAGAAGGACCAGGGGTGACATGATAGCAGTGTTCCAATATCTCAGAGGATGCCACGAATAAGAGGGAGTCAAGCTACTTTCCAAAGCACCTGAGGGCAGAACAAGAAGCAATGGATCAAAACTAATCAAGGAGAGAAGCAACCTAGAACTAAGGAGAAATTTCCTGACCGTTAGAACAATTAATCAGTGGAACAACTTGTCTCCAGACTTGGACGTTTTTAAGACGATATTGGATAACCATTTGCCTGAAGTGGTGTAGGGTTTCCTGCCTAAGCAGGAGGTTGGACTAGAAGATCTCCAAAGTCCCTTCTAACTCTGTTATTTTGTAAATATTCTATAAATATTCCAAATATTAAAATCAAGTTCATTTATTATAAAACATCAATATACAGTGAATAATGACTTATTCAGCCATTATATACCATTATATATATTTTTGGTCTTATTTTTTGGTCCACAAAAATTTAATTTAATTTAATTTAATATTTAAATTTCTATACCGCCCTTCTCCCTTCTGGGACTCAGGGCGGTGTACAGGCAAAAAGTGGGTGGAAATGTCTGCGTCTTACAAAGCAAATGTTGAAGCCCCACCCACTGGCTTCAACCCTTCAGCCATTTTCAGCCTCTGCATGCCCCCGTTTTTGGCCCATTCCATGCGGTGGTGATTGCTGCCGCCAATATGTGGCAGTGATTGGTCGCAGCAGCAATCCCCACTGCTTGTAACGGGCCAAAAATAGGATGCATGGAGGCCGAAAATGGGATGAACAGAGGTGGCGATAGGCAACAGCGATCCCCACAGCCTGGAGTAGCTGATTGGTGGTATTCCAGGAGGCCGATTCAACCGCCAGTCAGCTGCTGATGCTAAATCAGGCTGTGATAGCATGCTGAAGCTGACCAGGCTGTTTGCTGCAAGAACTCTAGCCAAATGGATGCTGAAAGGCAGAGGCAGATTTTTTTCTCCTGTTTTCCTCCCCAAAAGCTAGGTGCGTCTTATGGTTCGGAGTGTCTTACAGTGCAAAAAATATGATAATTGATGGAGAATTAGCGTCCTTACAACTTCATATGTTTTTTAAATCATAAAAGTAAACAATACCATTTTTGTTGGCAGTTTTAATTTTGTTTTTAATTAAAAGATACATCTATGCATTGCAAAATAAAATGTGTGAAATAACATATCCAAATGATTGCCAGCCAATAAGGCAGATAGGTATCAAATAATCTGTCCAAGTGCTCTCCTTTAGGTCTGGATAGGGAGAACCAGGCTAAGATTGAATCCTAGCAAATAGAGCAGCTCTTGGTTCAAAGGGCTGTGGTTTCCAGAGATACATGTTTAGTTCTGAAAGGAGTTGCACTTCTGTTTACAGGGGGTCCTCTTGGACTCACAGCTCTTGTTCAAGGAGCAGGTAGCTGTGGCCAAAAAGCCTTTGCATAGCCCCATATTTTGTGCCACTCACAACTTTTTTTGACATATGAAGCTTTATTTTCTGTCATTTGTACATTAGTCACTTTCTGATGGGTTACTCCAATATGCTTTACATGGGATGGCTATGAAAAGCATTTGGAAACTATAGCTGGTCCAGAATGCAGTAGCTTAAGAGGTTATAGGCACACCTTGGGGTGGCCATCTAACACTTTGTCTTGAAGTACTGCATTAGTTGCTATTGACTTCCAGGTGCAAGTCAAGGTGCTGATTGCTAGTTGTCTGTTGGATTGCTGGCTCAAAACATCTTGCTACTTGGTAAGATCTAGTAGGGTGGATTCTTTATATATTCTCTCAGAGATAGCCAGCTAAAGGGGCCTGATCAACAATCTTTTCAGTTGTCTCCATCCTGGGGAATGCTGTAGCCCAGCCATTTAGATAAGACCCTTCCTCCTGACCTTCAAAATGTCAGTAAACACTTGGCTAAACGCTAGACACAGGTTTACTATGACTCTCTCTCTGGATAAGTACTGTATTTTCCAGAGTATAAGATGCGCCAAGATTTTGAAGAGGCATATTTAAAAAAAAGGTTTTGCACTTTGCGGTCCTCCCAAACCCTGTGCATGCCCATTTTTGGGGTTTTGGGAGGCCAAAAAAAATTCTGTATTCAGTGTATAAGATGCACCCAGATTTTCACCCTCTTTTTTGGGGGGGAAAGGCACGTCTTAGACTCTGAAAAATATGGTGATTATTTTTAATTGTGTTTGAGGATTATTGATCTATATAAATAAAAATGTAAAATAGTTTGTACGAATCCACTAATCTCAAAAACTACTGGACCGATTTACACCAAACGTTCACACAATGTTGACAAGGACTTCTGATAATAGAATACCAACTCATTTTGTGCCTAGCACAAATGTATCATGTGCAAGGCACGCACAAGTAAAAGGTACTAACTGAAAATGTTTCAAACTCCGTGTAACTCCTCCCATCCGGCTGATATGTCATGGACACGTAACGGCAGAAAACCGCCTTGAAGGAATGTTGCCAGGGGCAACGTGGAAAGCATCGCATGCGCCTCCCTGTCTGCCTGCAGCCGCTCTCTTCCACACACACACGCGCACACACGCACATGCAGGGCCACAGGATCAGAAGCGTCCTAGTCCCGTGTGGCGGTCGCCTGTCGGGCGGGGCAGCCGGGCGCGTCTCCACCGGCTCTCTCCGATGCCCCCGAGGTGCACTTTCCGGAGTCGTTGGAGAGAGCTGGTGGGGACGTGGTCGGCTGTCCTGCCCGGTGCGCCTGCTGGGCGGCGAGGGCTGCATGTTGCGGGGCTCAGGGGCGGCGGCGGCGGCGCGGGGCTGGGGGGGGGCGTGCGGCACCCGGATGGCCACGCTCGCTGTGGGAGGAGGCAGCCCTAGCCTCCCCAGCCGAAATGCCGGCCTTTTCGCTGCTTGCGGCGGGGGGGGGCGAGACTGATACACAGAGAGACAGAGGGAGGGAGGGAGGGAGGGAGGGAGAGACAAACAAACAGAGAGATAATGAATGAGAGAGATCGACAGGCACACACACAGTGACAGAGAGAAAGGGAGGGGAGAGAGACAGACACACAAAGAGAATGAGTGAGAGAAAGACAGGCAATCATACACAGAGTGACAGAGATGGGGAAGGAAGGAGAGAGAGACAGAGAGAATGACAGAGAAAGATAGAGATGGAGGGAGGAACAGAGGGACAAAGAGACTAATGACTTTGCCCACCACTGTGTTAGGCACAAGGGAGGGAGGAAGGAGGGGGGGCCTGGAGGGGGTTGACTGAGGGGGGGTGGTCTGGGGAGGGGAGGGCTATTTATTTAGGTAGAGGAATATAGAGAGAGGAAGAAATACAGTAGGTAGTTAGGTAAGTAGAGGGATAAATGAGAGGGATGAATACAGCAGGTAGGTAGATAGGTACAGGTATATAGAGATAAACACAGTAGGTAGGTAGGTAGATAGAGAGGGAAGAATACAGTAGATAGGTAGGTGGATACAGAGAGAGGGGGAAATGTAGGTAGGTAGAGGGATAGAGAGGAGAAATACAGTAGGTAGGTAGGTACAGGGATATATAGAGGGAGAAATACAGTAGGTAGGTAAGTACAGGGATATATAGAGAAGGAGAAATACAGTAGGTAGGTGGATAAATAGAGGGATAGATAGAGAGTAAGAAATACAGTAGGTAGATAGGTAGGCAGGTACAGGGATAGATAGGGAGAAACACAGTAGGTAGGTAGGTAGGTAGATAGAGGGATACATAGGGAGAAATACAGTAGGTAGGTAGGTTGGGGTTATATTGTGGTTGTGTGTATGTGTGCAGGTGTAGATCTACACACAGATTGGTTGGCCATTTAACCAGACTGGGCCACAGCAACGCGTGGCCGGGTATAGCTAGTTCCCAATATAAATTGATGTTTTATAATATATGGCAGGGTTCTCAAACTTTTTAAACAGGGGCCGATTCATGGTCCCTCAGACTGTTGGGGGACCGGACTGGCTGGGTGGGGGGCAACATTGAAGCGCGTCTTCTGACTCTCTGACACTCACCCGCAACTCTCCATGCTCCCCCAGGCCCAGCTTGCTGAGGGAGAGAAGCAGCCCTGTCACCTCTGCTCCCCCCTCATGGCCCCAGCCATCGCTGCACGGGGAACACACAGGAAACAGAAGGCGGCGCGTCTTAAAGGCAGTGAACAGTGTTCCGCTGCAAGAGCTGGGCCATGCCTCTCTGCCATCTAACTTGCCAATGGGGACACTTCTGCTGGGCCGCCACCTTTGTGGTCTTGTGCTCAGCGAGAGAGGGAGAGCTTCCCCATGCTGCCCTCTTGGCCCTGCTGACAAGGAAGGAAGGCCAGGCTTGGGGGATGGCTCCCACACCACAAGATCTGCACCCACCATTTTCTCCTACCCGCCGGCCAAGCGCAGTGGGTGCGGAGCATGTCTCCCTCCCCTGTCATTTGCGGGCAGCCGCCGTGAGCTTTGCAAGCCCTGCGGGCTGGAAGGGAGGCTGATGGTGCTCAACCCCTTCTCCAGCCTGCATCTCCACCTGGCATCATGCCTACCTCACCCCACCCACCCGCCGACCCCCGCTCTTACCTTAGCAGAGAGCAGATCCCCATGGGCTGGAAGATAAGGGTGATGGCTGGGAAGGGTGGGGCACGGAGCAGGGCTTAATCACCACTGTGTTGGCGAGCCATAGTTTGAAGATACCTCATATATGAACTTACTTTTAATCTTTGGTTATTTTATGTTTATTTTAACTCATAGATTGGGGGATTGTATGCCATCCAATAGAATATTTTGATTGGAGTAGTCCAGTGATGGCTAATCTTTTTCTTGTTGGATGCCAAAAATGTGAGCGCGTGCTGGCACCCATAATGCAAAGCACATTCCCACATGCGCCTATGCACAACCCCCCCTGCTCCCCCCATGTGAGCTGCACAGCTTGCCTGCAAGATGCTCACCTCTTCTGTGTTTTACTGGAACCTGGGGAGGGCTCTCTTGAAGACTGAAAATCAGCTGGCCAGTATGCGCATTCCCACTTGGCCTGACGGCTCACGTGCCGGCAGATATGGCTCTGTGTGCTCCCTGTGGTACACGTGCCATAGGTTCACCATCATGGGAGTAGCCTTTAAATCAGTAAAGTAAATGGATACATGTTGAATTAAACTTAACTTTAAACGTCTAAAACTGTACACAGCTGTCAAAGTGATCTTTGTTTATCTGCATGCTTGAATATCTAATGTAGTGTATTATAAAAATAGTTTTAAATGCCTTATACTATAAAGTTATATGTAAAATTAATGCTTCTTAAATCATTAATTATATTTCTTAGATTTAGCTTGGACTTTATTATTTAGTTTATTTACATTTAGCAAGTTGTCATTCTCTGAGAAATTAAACATTTTTTGTGGCTGTTACTGAATTTGAATGAAATAGTAATTCTGAAAGGTCCTGAGGGACCAGTAGGTAACAAAGTGATTAAGTGAAAAAACGTGCCCAAAGAACTCTATTAAACATGGGGCAGAGTGAGTCCAAATGCCAACACATTTACCTGGTTCCAGCACAATAAAATAACAGTTGCACAAAAGACAAATTGAAAAAATATAGATACGTCATGCACAGAAAATGCAGATATGTGCATATTGAGGAAGAAACATGAAATCATAAACTGTCAAGTTGCTCCTTGAAACTTTCTGTTTTAGGATTCTTCCTGCCACTTCCTTGATTCACTATCTCTAACTTGTGCGTTCTTTGGTTTCTGAGATGGCTGAACATGATTCAAAACAGAAAGCTATCCTCCGCTGCATGCCATTTTTATAGTTTCATCCTAGCTCTGAGGCAAAGAGGCATTTTCAAAATAAAATAGGCAATAGAAATCAGCAGTGTGATTTATAACATCACAGTTAAATTGTAGACAGTAATAAGTATTGGACCAGTCTTTTGACTTGGAATATGTGAGCCTTCCTGTGTTTCATACTTTACTATTTAAACAGTACACAACTAACTTCAATTCATGCTTTTATTTAGTTGTTTTACGTAGAACTTTTTTTCTAAAGTTGAAAAGTACACAGCCTTGCTTATATTTTTAAAAGTAAAACATAGTTGTTACAGCTGGTGGTAGTCAAGGGGACTGAACAAATTAGTACTTAGATGGGAGATTTCCAAGGAATCTTAAGGGTACAGATTGACTGAGAAATTGAAAAAATCTGGAAGATCTATTTTCAGCTGCTTCTGCCTTTCAGAAGGCAGGCAAAATTGGAGCTAACACGTTCAACAGAAAACCATTCCAATGGCTTGGAAATACTACAAAGAGTACTACCTCTGTCCCTCAGACTCCCACACTAGTAAAAGTAGGAAGCTATTAACTGCTTTCTCCCAGCAAGATTGAATATGTTGGGCCAATTCTAGTGGGTGAATACAGTCCTGAATACCAAACCATAAACAGCTTTGTAGGTTAACACTACTAGGACTAAATAGTACTAGGAAATTAGTGCAGGCTCCATAACACAGGTGCAATGTGCTTGCCCCTGACAAGATACTAATGGGCTGCTCTATTTTTTATTTCCAAATGGTCCTGAAAGTGATATCAAAAGACTTATTAACATGGTATTAACATGCTGTTAAGCTTGAACAAATATGGCTTCAGTTGTGACCCAAACGTATAATTTGACCTTCACAAAAGAAAAACAATTATGGTTAATCTTACAATCAGGCAACACGTTTTATGCATGCTTGAGAAGTGCATGCTTGAGAAGTGCATTTGTGCACATTGTACTGTCTTTTTGCTGTCTGGGAATACTTTTTTCAGTTTGATAACATTGGAATGGTGAAGGAAGTAAGATTTTATATAAACTTTGTTTCATGTGGTTGTAGTATTAAAAAATAGAAGAGTCTGCAATTCATAAATTGTCTACATTTTCATGTTTTAAGAATCACATAAGAATGTAGTTGGCTGTCTTCTAAAATATTTGAATTCTACTTTGTTATTTGTCGTTTGAATTGAATTGAAAGCTTTTTACCAATGGTGGTCATGCCCTTGCTGTGATTACAGTTGTATATTTTACTTCCACCAAACTTCCAGGTCCCATCTGTTCTTCTGAGATAGTAGATTAGTAAATTGTTCCTGAAGTTACACTGTTCTTTGGGAGGGATTTCAGTAACCTGCAAAATGCAGTACAAGTGCAGGAATGCTCCCTTTCTAGAAATCTAAAACAAAATGAAATCTCAAAAGTAAATTTGCAAATTATCTATTAAGCAGAATCTCTCATAATTTACAATAAAATATTGGATAACAAGACTGCTTTATTTTGGGGATTTGGGGTATAATTAATTTCTATTGTAATCGTGCAATTATCCTTGCCACTCAATAGTATCTGTTGTTGCACCTGCCCTCTTTCATGTGGTGAGTTGATTATTCCTTGTAATCGTTCTATTGCATCTGTAACAGCAGCCTATTGCTATAATATCAAGGATTTAAAAAATGCCAAAGAGCTCCTTAAACTATCACACTAGAAACTGTACAGTATGTTTTACGGGCCATAATTTAGTCTATAAAAATAATTGTTTGGAAAAATAGGGATAAGATATAAAGGATTGTGTATTATATTCCATTAATATACTGGGGCTTTCCTAGTGTTCTCCCTGCTACTCTGCTGCTGCAGATGTTCATGCTTCTTCCATTGGTTTCTGAAAGTGGATGGCAGGATTGAGCATGACGCCAAAAATTGTAGTGAAAATTAACTTGACAATCTCTTTTCCTATTTATTCATGCAATTATCTACTTGCTCTGATTGTGAACAGAGTTATTTTAGTCCCATCTATTATCAAATAATATTTATCTTATTTAATTTATTTAATTAAATTTATATGATCACACAACTCACTTTCAATGATTCTGGACGTCTTACTAAGATAAAAATCTTATATAAAACAAAAAAAAGTATAAGTCAATTTATTAATTTAATTAAATTAAATTTATAAGTTGTCCTTGCTATCCCAAGTGAGTCATGCAATCTGAATGTTAAAAAACTGTGGATTTAAGTCATTTTTTAAAAACCTCTGGTGACTGCTCCCTTCAGTTTCCTTGACAGTGATTTTATAAGTGGCTTGTGAGTTCCTTTTCTATTAGGGCAGAGAGAAGTGACTGGCCCAAGGCCCACCAACTATCTTTGTGCCTGAGATTGAACTACAATTTACTATTTTCTGGTTTCTAGTTTGATGACTTGGCCTCTATACCAAATTACCTCTATGTATATGCACTTAAGAAGTTATAATATAAACTTGCTAGTCACTTTTAACAGATAATCACAAACACTCCTTTCTAAGCTTTTACTTTGAGGGAGGATTTGATATTGTAATGAACTGTTATAGGATGTCTTAATGTGTAATCAGATTAAACATTTTATGGAGTCTAACCTAGATATTGAAATCTGAAAGCTAAGAAATCTGAAAGATATTTGATTAAGAGAATCGTGACTTTAGTTAAAGAGTATAACAAACTGAAGCACATTCAAATCTATGTTCAGTTATGAACTTTAACTTCAATTCATGTTCAGTTATGAACTCTTTAAATTCAATGTGAATAGTACCAATTAAAATTATATTTAATAAGTTTAGTTATTTGGGGGGAAACTTGTCAGAATGAACTATATTACTATTAATAGTAATGACTGGTTTTGCTTTTTTAAAAAAAAGAATTCCTTATTAGAATAGCATTCATGAAAGGTTGGGAAGGAGATAGAGATGCGGCTATTCTAAGTATATTGCACTACATCAAGATAGTTTCTGATATTATAATATTCATGCTTACTTTAATAAAAGTCAAAATTAAAAATTCTTAACTGATCTATCACTTTTTACTTCATTTTTAGATGGGAATGATGAACAACCCTGGTCCTTATGCCCCTTCATATAGCCAAAACACTGGGCAGCCAATTGGAGCCAGTGGACTTGGTCCCCAGATGCAAAGTAAGCCGGTATTACCTAACAGTTTGCCACAGTTTCCAATGGACAAGAAACCAGTGCCTGCTCCTGTTATGCCTAACATGGTAAGTAGCAATTTTAATAGAAAATTCTTTTACAATTAATTCAGAATATTGCAGTATTTCTGTGCTAATGTTTACATGCTGTTTCATCACTTAATTGCCTCTAAAACTACAGTGGGAAAAGCTGTGTTGGAGTGGGGGAGTAACTTATCCTTGAAGTCTAACTAGAAATAAGTTACTGGATCTAGAAGAAGGAATGTTTCAACTGAATTATCATTTCTTCTGAGCAGTTTTCTCTGAACTCCCTATCTTTTTGTCATACAATTTTATTGCACCATTGAATTATAGGTGAGACTGCAGAAAGGTTTCATTAAGCATACATACCATTTGCCATAAGTTTCATTGTTAATTGAAATTGGCTATGGAGATGGTGTTATACCCTGTGAGGGGATGTTTATAGAGTAGTGATGGTGATTCTTAAAATATAAGTAATAGAACCTTTTGCAGGATAGCTGAAACTGAAAGAGAACTGAGTGACCTTCACTAGAGAAAATGAACAGAGGAAAGATTTATAGTTGGAGAAATATAATATGTATGGTATTTTAGAGTAAAATTGAGGCAGTAAATTATTAGGAAATTTGAAGAATGTGATAGCAACAACTGAGTAGCCGGGGAAAAAAGGAGAAAAAAATGATAGCAACCATAAGAACAATGTGTTGAGTGAATATGAAAGGCCATTAATGGTGATAAAATGAATATAAATAACTAGTTATGAAAAATTGCTGTAGGGGCCCTATAGGAAAAGCCTAAATAATTATTAATTTAAACAATCATGCTTCCCCCATAAAATAAATCATTGCCCCTTTATATATTTTGGGGTAGGAGGGAAAAGGTATCAAGTTCTGTGTATAGTTTGTAAATTTCAGTTAGTGTGTATTTTAAAGGCCCTTACCCTTCCCTAAAATCCCCCAGAAATATAATTTGGGAATGCGGAGAATTGTGGCCTATACACTGATGATCTTCAGAGGTGTAAATGGCTCTATTATGTTATTCATAATTTCAGATTCTTTTGCAATCACATTCACATTTCTTTGTTAATAAATTATGACACAATCTGTTGTCAACAACCCCCTCTTTAACCACCTCTGTTCTCTACTTACCATTTTAGAATTGTTTTAAGTTCCAATGGAACATCTAAATCAGAATTGATATACGGATTTTAATATTATTTGAGATTATCAACCACATCATGGTTTTATTATTTAAAAAAAATATTTTATCTTCTATGCTTAGTGAAATTTCATGGAACAGAACCTTTTACTTTAGCTTTACGTTCGTAATATAAAGGAGATGGTTCTTATTCTGAAAAAGGATTGTTTGTATCCCTCTGTAAAAATTTCTATTGATCCAGGATGTACAGGTGGTCCTAAAGTAACTACCGTATTTTTCGGATTATAAGACGCACCTTTTTTCCTCTGAAAAGAGGCTGAAAATCTGGGTGCATCTTATACATCGAATACAGCATTTTTTGCCTCCTGAAAACCCGCCCCTTCACCAAAATGGCCGTGCGCATACCCTTATGGAGGCTTTCAGAGAGTTCCTGGGGGCTGGGGAGGGCAGAAACGAGCAATAAAGCAGGGCATTTTTGCACACACCCCCAGCAGCATTCTATAAGTCTCCATAAGGCTATGCATGCTATTTTTTGACCAAAAAACAGC
Organism: Rhabdophis nuchalis; assembly: GCA_039707465.1. Lineage (NCBI taxonomy): Eukaryota > Metazoa > Chordata > Lepidosauria > Squamata > Natricidae > Rhabdophis > Rhabdophis nuchalis. Next base: position 90,539,664 of record CM077648.1, on the reverse strand, counting down.
TCGTTTTCACGCAAAAACGAGTCGTTTTTCCTCATTTTGCCCTCCCCCAGGAGCACTCTGCAAGCCCCCCCAAGGTTATTCATGCCTTTTATTTGAAAAAAAAACGGGCCCATTTTCGTGAAAAACGGGCCATTTGGGGGAGGTTTGCACAGTACAAAAAGGTTTTTTGCCCCTTTCGGAAAGCTATTTCCTTAGAATGATTGATGAGAATTATGTTGGTCAAGTACTGTGCTTGCAGAAACAAAGATTTGTTCCAACGGTCAGTGATTTCCTTCTCCAGCACATGGGTAAATACATCTGGAAACATCTACCTACCTACCTACCTTCCTACTCTCTCTCCCTCTCTCTCTCCCCCTACCTATCTACTGTATTTCTCTCTCTCTCTCTCTCTCTCTCTCTCTCTCTCTCTCTCTCTCTCTCTCTCTCTCCCTCCCTCCCTCCCTCCCTCCCTCCCTCCCTCCCTCCCTATCTACACACTCTCTCTCCCTACCTACCTACTGTATTTTTCCAGCACACCGCTTTGAGAGTCCAAAGCGATGGGTTATTTCAGTCTGGTTGCCTAGGTAACTGAGGAAACTTTTTCTGTCCTGGCCACACCTCCCTTGGTGCACGTGCCTTCCAGTATTTCTCCTCAGTTTGCCTAGATAAGATGTGTTTTTGGGAGTTCCAGTAATTCACCTTTTGCTTTGGACTCTCCCAGTTAGTTTTTTCCTTACTTTTCCAATTCTCCTGGCATTTTTGTTTTCTTTTTCTTCAATTGATTCTTTACTACTTCAGACGTTTCTTTTCCTTGCCTGCTGAACTGCTGGACTCGGAGGTAGGAGCGATCGGGGGGGGGGGGGGCGTTTTTGGCTGTCCGTCCCTTTTTGGGGCGGCAGCACAGTCCTGTAGCCTTTAAAGGTCTCTGCGGGGCGACGGGGCGCGTTTTAAGCTCCGCGCGACCGCCGCCCCGTTTCTCTGCCGTTTCGGGGCTGCTGGCCATGTTTTCAAGCCGCATGGCTTGCCCTTATGGCGGCGGCCATTTTGAGAAGGTCTCCTCTGTAGCCTTGCGGCGGCCATTTTGCAGGTCTTTTTCCATGCGGTTTGCATGGCGGCCGCCATTTTGGATGTCCCTTTTGCCGGCCTTCAGGCGGCGGCCATGTTTTTGAGGTCGTTTTTCGCGCCCTTTTTTTCTGGGCCTCCTGGACTACCCCCGCTCCTTGCAGAAGGCTGCCCAGTGGTTCGCGGTTCCTTTTCTCCTCTTTCTTATCTACCTATCTACCTACTCTCTCTCTCCCCCTACCTATCTACTGTATTTCTCTCTCCCTCTCTATTTCTCTCTCTCTATCCCTCTACCTACATATCTATCTACACACTCTCTCTCTCCCTACTTACCTACCTACTGTATTTCTCTCCTCTCTCTCTCTCTCTCCCTATCCCTTTATCTACCTACCTAACTACTCTCTCTCTCCCTACTACCTACTGTATTTCTTTCTCTTTCTCTCCCTCTCTATCCCTCTATCTATCTACATATCTACTTTAAAAAAAAAAGCCTCTTCAAAACCTGGGTGCGTCTTATACTCCGGTGCGTCTTATACTCTGAAAAATACGGTATATGTTTGATGACCATTCAGAGTTTCAATAGCACTGAAAAAGGGTAACATGGCCTTTTTTCATACTTATGATGGTTGCACCATCCCCATGGTCACATTATCAAAATTTGGACTCTTTGCAATGTCCTGGGGTCATGCGATCACTTTTTGTGACCTTCTGATAAGCAAAATCAATGGGGAAGCCAAATTCATTTAACAACTGCAGTGAGTTACTTAACAACTGTGGCAAGAAAGTTATTGGACAAAATTTACTATCTCACTTAGCAACTGAAATTTTGGGCTCAATTATTTTATTTGATTTTGATTTGATTTGATTTTTATACCGGACCTATCTCCCAGAAGGGACTCAGAGCGGTGCACAGGAAGTTAAAATATAGACATACAAACATATAGGTAAGTGCAATTACAAATATTAAAATCTGATTAAATTTGAGATACCCTGTGCTAAAAATACAACTAAAAATTCCCAAAAATTAAAATCAATTAAAACTCAGTCTATGAGAATGGTCTCGGGGTCTAAGCTAGGCCGGCTAGGTGAAAGAAATGAGTCTTAAGACATTGGCGGAAGAGGCGGAGGTCCGTGGTGATCTGGAGTTCGGGGGGTAGGTCGTTCCAGAGGGCTGGACCCGCCACAGAATTGTCTGTATCACTTTGATATTTATAGCTTCAAATAAACTCAAGTAGAAGCACACAGAATCTCTCCCCAGAATAATAATTTGAAGTCACCCACAGAAATCTTCAAATAATTTTATCTTTTGAGGTAAGCTGCATCAAAGAAGGGAGTTGTATACTTTCTCTACAGAATGTCCATCATAGAGAGTCTCATTTGCCACCTTTTCTCATTCGATATTTAAGGATCCCTGGGAGTTGAGTGACATATCCATTTAATAAATAAATATCTTATTTTAATTCTTTAATTTCTTTTGTCTTTGTTATTGTAATGTATTTGTGCCAGCTTGATACATTTATTGAAGTCTCATCTCAGATTTGATGTTGAGGCATCCTGGAATACCTATGCAGGGATTTGGGGATCGGTCTCATTGTATCTCTGGCTAGCACACATTGCATATCATTTCATTCACTCACTCACTCACTCACTCACTCACTCACTCATTCATTCATTGACTCATTCATTGTACTTGGGAAAGTGGAAGGTAGTCTGAAAGGAAGGGATTTTATAGCCATTCCCCTCTTCTGATGAATCTACTTTCTATTTAGATTAGGCTTGCAGCAGCTATCCCTCTTTGCAAAAAAAAGCATGACTTTTTTAAGGAGGCACAGAGAGCATTCCCACCTGATACCAAGCATTTCTCCCACTTTGAATCTGAAAAGCGGCATTCTGTCCACAAATATTCCTGATGTCTGTTTCAAAATACTTGCAATAATCTTTAGAAGGGATTTTTCCTTTCTAAAATCCTAACATTGATTCACTTAACACTTATATTTCATAAATAGGAGTTATCGTATTTTTCAGAGTATAGGATGGAGTATTTTTCCTCTAAAAGAGCATGGAAATGTTGGTGTGTCTTATATACCAAATACAGCCATTTTTGGTCTCCTGAAGCCCCGCTCCTGTACCCCATTTTTGTAAAAAATGGATGAAAAACGGGCTGCGGTTTTTTTTGCAAAAATTGGGGTGTTTTTGCCTTCCTCCACCCCCCAGAAGCACTCTGCAGGCTTCAGCAGGGCTGAGGAAAGGGAAAAATGCTCCCATTTTGGTAAAAATGGAGGCGTTTTTGCCTTACCCCAGCCCTGCTGAAGTCAGCAGAGTGCTCCTGGGGGCCGGGGAGAACAAAAACTTTTTTTTCTTACTTACCTCTTCAAAATCTTGGTGCGTCTTATATACCGGTGCATCTTATAGTCCGAAAATTATGGTACCTAAATCACGGGTCTCCAACTTTGGTCACTTTAAGACTTGTGAACTTCAACTCTCTGAATTCCCCAGCCAGCCATGCCCGCAGAGGGAGATGGGGGATGGGCAGGGCAGGGCAGCAGGGGAGGGATCGTGCACACCTGCGCATTATGGGTGTATGTTCATGCCATCACTGCTCTATAGTCTTCCCAGATATTGTTATTTGGTAGCCAGCCATCTCATCCAAGCAGCATACAAAAATTTAAAAACACAATGTAACAAATAAAACAATATAAAACATAATTTGCAAGAAAGTGCATGTGATTTCCCTAACAATACAGCTATTTTACAGGCTCCATACCCATGTTACTGATTCCCAGGCCAGACAGAAAAAACCTGTTTTCAGGTTTTTCTGGAATGCCATCTAGTTGCGGGCCAATCTCATCTAAATGGGAATGATATTCCAAAAGATGGAGGCCATTGTGGAAAATTGTGGTGTAGTTGTATTGCTTTGGGGGTGGGTGGGGGGAATCTGTCTTCAGTTACTTCAAACAAATTTAGGGTAATTTAGTTGGTTTTTTTTAAAGATCTATACTTTGTTCATCTTTGATTTGGCAAACAAGTTGGATAGCAGCAAATTTTTATTTGTTCGTTCACTTATTTTAATCCATATTCTCTCTACACTGAGATCATTCAAATGTACTTAGAATGTAACTCCTTTCTCATTCCATAGTTTCTGTACCTTTTGAACCAACTTCAGTCACAGTATTCCTTTTCTGAGTTCTCAGCTTGCCAGAATTCCATTGTCTATTAAACCAGGGGTCCCCAACCTTTTTTGCACCAGGGACCGGTTTCATTTTAAAGAAAATTCTGCGGACCGGCTGAGTGGCTCAGCAGTCATGTGACTGGGTGGGCGTGGCCAACTTGGAAAATGTGAAACTCACTTAATGATCTTGGTTAGCAACCACACTTTTGGCCTCAACTGTGGTCATAAGTTCTTTCTTTCTTTCTTTCTCTTTTTCTTTCTTTCTTTCTCTTTCTTTGTCTCTGTCTCTTTCTTTTCCTCTTTCTCTCTCTCTATTTCTTTCTTTCTCTTTCCCTTTCTCTCTTTATTTCTTTATTTTTTTTCTTTCCCTTTCTCTCTTTCTGTATCTTTTTCTGTCTCTTTCTTTCCTCTTTCTCTCTGTCTGTCTTTCTCTCTCTCCCACTTTCTTTTTCTTTCTCTCTCTCTCTCTCCTTCATCCGCCCATCTCTGTCACTGTGTGTGCGTGTGTGTCTGTCTGTCTTGCATTCATTCAATCACTCATTCTGTGTCTCTGTCTTTCTCTCCCTCCCTCCCTCCCTCTCTCTGTCTATGTGTGTCTGTCGTCGTCGTCCCCCCAGCCTCCTCAGCCCGCCTGCCGCGCTTGGTCGCTTGTTTGCTCGTTCAGGCTCCGTGGCTGGGTAGGAGCCGGGCTGGAGAGGAGGAGGAGGGAGCAGCCCATTGGGCAGAGCGCGCGGGAGAACGCAGGAGGATGGTGGGGGCTCTTCCTCCACCCTCGTCAGAGGGACTCCTTGGCGCCGCTGGACCAACCCTCCCTACGGCCGCCAGTTCCCTCCCCTGCCCGCGGAGCCTCCGCAGCCCCTGGAAGAAAACGAGTGGCCGGGATGCCAGCAGGGGAGGGAATCGGTGGCCGGTCCGGCGGCGCCCAGGAGTCCCTCCGTCGACGAGGGAAGAGGAAGAGCCACACTCCAATGGCGCGAACAGCCACGCCTGCGTTCTCCCGCGCGCTCTGCTCATGGGGCTGCCCCCTCCTCCTCTTCTCCAGCCCTGCGGCCCGGCTCCGACCCAGCCACGGACTGGCACCGGTCCGCGGCCCGGGGGTTGGGGACCCCTGTATTAAACCATATTTGCTTTTGGTTTTAAGAGTTCACACTCATCTTGTTTATTTCCCATACTCTGATAGATATCCAATGTCAAACATTTTTATCTCATCTAGTGAACTTGATCTTTTGTTTGACTACCTTCCTATGGAAACTTGCCTCTTCTGTCAATTTTTCTGGTAACATCTCATTTGTATAATCTGATAAGTCTTTATGCTTTCTTAAGTGTGGCCACTTGCTTTGCCAACCCTCTTTTTTCTTCAGGATGTGCTACATAGTTCTGCTTGCTGCACAATAGTCAGGTTGTTCTCCTGTGTACTGTTTGCAGAATCCAAGCATGGGTTATCTTCTGTCTATTTGGCCAGAGACTGAGAAGTAAAAGCTTTGGCCATACATCTTTCTCTCAGCTGAGCCCAGTTTTTCTTCTCAGTCTGGCTAGAGAGACACATGTAATTTATTCTCCATGCAGGATTGGAGCCCACTTCGGACATTTGGTCTTCTGCCCCGGCAGCTACATTTACTCCCTCAGCAGCGGGGCTCTGTTCTAAGGAGGACCAGGGCTCTGGTCTCTCTCAGGAATTGTGTGACATCATCGCTGAGACCATATTGCAGGACATAGAGACAGCACTGTTCCAGAGAGGATTTCCATGCCACCCACCACCAGGGCTCCCTCGATTATCAGGCCTGCAACCCCAGACTCAAACCGGTCTGGCTTAGATGCAGAATCACTGTTCTCCACTCCCTTCCCTCTGTAGTGAGGTTTCAATCATGGGGGACAATGATCCAGGGAACCAGGACCTATCTGAGGATGAAGGTCTCATCAAATAGGGCTGTTTATCCCACCCTTTTTAAGACTTTGCTCTTTAAGGCCAAAACAACGGCCAATATGAGAGTGGCAAATAAGCTGGCAGATACGTCCCCAGCTTCTCAGATCCTAGCGATCTATTGTTCATGGAGTCAGTGAAGGGACAAAAGGTCATTCCTTCCCCAAAGCTATTTATAGATGTCATTCAGCGACAGTGGTCCCAACCTGGCTCCATTGCTGCCCTCAGTGGGATCAATAGGAAGATGTAGGGGTTGGATCAGGACCTTGAGGAGCTCCTTAAATTACCGACTATAGATGCTCCTCTGGCCTCTTTGGCCATCCTCCCTTCCAACACAGCGAATGGTGTAAGAGCTGAAAATAGAAAGGCAGAGATGTCTTCTCGCAAGATGCACCAGGCGGCCACCTGGGCAACTAGATCAGTCACAGCGGCTTCCTTCTTTAATAGGGCATCCTTGCTCTGGCTCCGTCAGATGCAGTCTCCAGCCTCCCTCAGCGACACTAGGCTGCAGCAGGATATTAATAAACTGATAGCAGCCGCTGAATATTCAGCAGATGCAACCTTCAACCTGGCCAAATTCACATCTAGGGCCATGGCGTCTAACATTACCTCTCATCGCCTCCTGTGGCTACATCACTGGCAGGCTGATATGAAATCAAAGTGGAGGTTAGCCTCAGCTCCCTTTAAGGGTGGCAACCTTTTTGGGGAGGCACTGGACCCTTTCCTAATCAAGGATAAGGATAAGAGGAAGACTCCTCCTCACATGAACAGGAGGGCGAATGAAGGACCACCCCTTACTATCACCGGCAGTCCTTTCAGGCCCCCGGAGACAGGGTTCATCACCCCTTCTTATCAAAGATCATACCTTCAAAGCATTGACTGCCCTCGGGACAGGTCAACCTTTAGAGATAGGACCAGACAATCTCAGACCAGGCGACCCTTTTGTAGGTCTAGCAATCAGCCCTTTCGCCAGTGAAAGTGACTTTCAATCTGGTCATCCCATTGGCAGTCGATTAGCACAATTCGCCAGCCAATGGCAAGAGACCACTACAGACGCTTGGGCTCTGCAAACAGTGAGACTCGGCTTCACTTTAGAATTCTGCTCCATTCCCAGGGACAACATCAAAAGGGCATTGACAGAAACCGAGATCAAGCACTTGCTGGACATTCAGGCCATAGAGCCAGTGGCCACGAAGTAGCAGGGACTAGGATTTTATTCAATCCTCTTCCAGGTCCTCAAGGCCTGGGGGAGGGGGGGGGATGAAGAGCTATTTTAGATTTGAAATGGCTCAAAGTCCATTTAGAGTACAGACACTTCAAGATGCAAACCCTTCAGTCCATCTAGAGTTGCATCAGATAGGGAGGTCTCTTAACTTCTATAGATCTCAAGGAGGCTTACCTCCATGTCCCCATTTGGCTTTCGCACAAAAAGTTCCTCAAGTTCTCTTACGCAGGGCTCCACCTCCAATACAGGGTCCTGCCCTTCAGCTTTTCATCAGCCTCCAGAATCATCACCTAGCTATTAGCAGTGGCGGTGGCTCACCTTCGAGAGAAGCCTCTAAGATCCAATGTTACCAGGACGACATCCTCATCCAGTTGTTGTCTCCGCTTCAAGCAAGACAGTATCTCCAGCTTACGGTCCAACAGAGACATGGGTTTCCAATAATTTATTTTATTTTTTATTTTTATTTTATTAAATTTATACCCCGCCCTTCTCCAAACGGACCCAGGGCGGCCTGGGAAAAAGTCATATAAATAAACCTGGGATAAATAAACTTGGGAAAAAGTCATATGATACGCTCCACCAGTCTTCTCTATCTGGAGCAGTGATAAACAGAGACCTGCGAAGTTTATCTCTCCCAGGAATGTTGTTCCAGCATAAGGTCTGTGGATCGATTCAGAGCACAACGCACTGTGCAAGTGCTTCTTCTTTCCCAATTATTGAGAAAAATGATCTCCTGTATATCAATTATTCCCTGGACATGTTTATACGCTTGGATCCTTCAGTAGTTCCAGCTGCCGTATCAGAGGTCCGGAAGCAGCGGTTCCAACACCAAGGTCTGGGTCCCTTTGAAAGTGATTTGTTCCCTGGATTGGTGGATGTCACCAGCCATGGAAAGAGGATGCCTTTCAAGGAACCCAGCCATGTGAGCATAATGTTGAACACCAGTCTCTTTGGCAGGAGGACCCATCTGCAATCTTTAGTAACTCAAGATCGGTGGTCTCAACACAACATCAGTTGCCTGGAACTGAGAGCAGGGCATCTGGTGCTCCACCACTTCCAGGGACCGATATCCAGCTGACATGTTATATTACTAACTGAAAATGTGCGCATATAAACCGGCAGGGAAGCACCCATTCCAGGGCATTCATGTGGGAAGCAGAGCAGATGGGCCTCTAGACAGAGAAGCAACTCCTCTTCCTACGGATGGAACACATCTCGGCAGCTTCCAACACACAGGCGGACTGTTTGAGCCGAACCCCCATTGACCAGTTTGAATGGTGCCTGCATCCAGATCTCTTTTAATATCCGTCCGAAAAGTTTGGTCATCCCACTGTGGACCTGTTTGCCACTCTGGAGAACACCTACCTGCTGAGGTTCGTCTCCCAGTTTCCATCTCGGTGGGGACTAAAGGAATCAATGCTGTCCACTGCCCATGGCCTCCCAGTCTCATGTACGCCTTCCTTCCCCTTCCCCTCATTCCGAGGGTTATCAGAAAGGTGTTGTTGGTGGAGGGGGCAGAGATTCTTCTCGTGGCTCCCCAATGGCCCAGAAGACCATGGTTTGCAGATTCGACAGGACATTCTGTATCTCGTCCCTGGAGGATACCTCAAGGCAGGATCTCCCTCAGCCAAGGGGCCTTGGTGCATCTAGATCCCCAATCGCACCAGTTGACCATATGGCACTTGAGAGGGAGAACATTCTGGAGCTAAAATATGTTTAGCTGGAGTTTAACTCCCTATACACTATGTAGTCAGGTAATGGATTGAACCCCTTTTCTTCAGATTTTTGTTGTTGTAGTAGTTATTGGCATAGTAATTGTGTAGCAAGAATGTGTTCATTCAATAAGGAAGTCTTTAGCATTTTAATTTAGAGTTGTAGGAATTCTGTTGCTGTGTCCAGAAAGGGCAGAATTTTTTTCTCCATTGCTTTTACAAGATAGTTTTCTTCCTAGAGAAAGAATAAATTTATAAATTTCATAGAGTTTTCCATAATTGCAGAGAAACATTATTTAGAAGTTGATCAACCTATATCTAGTTTGGAAAAGTAAATTTTAGCACTCTGCTAGATCTTCCCTGAAATAGTTGAATTGATATGGTCTGGAGAAGAAATAGAACAGTTTTGGGCATTACAGCTTTTGTACACATAGGATTATTTTTCTTTACATGAATGATAGGATATAAGGTAGAAAGCTATATTTTAAAATTAACTTAGTAATCATGTTTCTTCGTAATATGTAAGATTAGGTTTGAAACAAAATACAGGAGTGGCTTTACTCTAATAACATGAGTATAGTTATAAAACTTTAAAATAAAATATAGTAATTATATATTCTAAACAAGTCTATTCTGTCAAAAGATTAAAAACAGGTATTAACAGGTATTAAATGTTCTAAGTAATTTTATTAAGCTGGAATGAGCATTGTATAATCAGTTTACCAGTTATCTATGTAGTGTAAGGATGGACAAAGAAACAAAAAAGCTTGATCTTTCTTAGAAAGCAGTAGCATTCCCCTCATCCTGATTTGAACTTTTTGACCCTTTACTGTCTGAACATGTAATGGCAGTTTGTTCATATATCTAAAAAAATATAATTACTAGGTGTGATAGAATAGAATTCCAGAAAGTATGGATGAATTCGTACCAGATATCAGGAGACCATGAATTTTAGTCCTGCTAGATCACAAAGCCAACTGTGTGATCTTTGAACACTGACATTTTCTCAGCCCTAGGAAGCAGACAATGGCAAACTCTTTTGAAATCTTGCTAAGAAAAATGCAAGAACTTGTTTGGGTAATTGCTATGCTAGGAGTTAACATTGACTTGAAGGTACACACCGACAAAAAAACTTATAGCAATCCTATGCTATGGTAATTTATGCAATGTTAACTGAACCTACTAGTTATTAAAAAACAATAATCACATTTACTAGACCAGTAGACAACCACCACTCCCAAATTGATCACCCATGAATTTGAAAGTGGGTAGACACCATACATTTGCTGAGAATAGAAGAAGATGCTAATGGTTGCAAATACCTGTAGGTTAAATTTCTGTTTACATAATATCGTGTTTCTCCAAAAATACGACAGGGTCTTATATATTTTTGACCCACGAAATATGGCCTTGGGCTTATTAGAGGGGGGGCTTATTATTTTCTGGGACAGGCGAGAAGCGAGGCGTGCCTTTTACCTTTCAAGCTCCATCACGTTCCTCGCTATTGTGTCCAGGAAAGCCGCTGGTAAAAAAAAACCTTCTTGCGAGTTCAAGAAGATTGATAGAACTCATGAGAAGGGTTTTTTTTTAAACCAGGGGCTTCCCTGGACACAATGGTGAGGACCATGGCAGACCTGGAGAGATAAGAGGCGCCTTGCTGCCCAACACTGCCCACCCACCCCAATTGTAAAGATAGCCTGCCTGCTTCCCTTCCCTGCCCTCCCTTTAGCGAGGGGGTGGGGGTGGGGGAGAAAAAAGCACCTTTGGGCCAACCATGACCTGGATGGCTGAGCATCTCCATGGATGCTCCCCACAAACAGAGCACTCCAAGCCTTGCGCAAAAGCGCTCCAGGAAACCCCAACCTTGGAGAAGGTGATGGCGGCTGCAGAGAGCTGAAGCCGGCAGGGGGAACTGCTGGAGGAAAAGGCCTCACCGCCTATCCTCCGCCCTTCCCCTTCCGGAGCCAGGCGCGCCAAAGCCGGGCACCATGCCGCTGGATCACCGGTGAGTGCCAGGTCTGGAAGAGTTGCAGTCGCCGCTGCTGTATGTGTCCGCTGGCCAGAAGGTGGGCCAAGCCAGCTGGGACCCCTCAGCCCTGCAGCCGTTCTTCACCTGTGTGGGGCTGCTGAGCCAAGCTAAAGGCTCGGCCTATATGGAGCTGGACAGAGGCATCAAAGTCCTCTGCTCTGTGACGGGGCCAAAGTGGGTGGCGGCGGGTCCAGCGCTCCATCTGAGCAGTGGGGCCGGCTGGTGTGCACCTTTCTCTGGCTGCAGTGCCCACAGCTGCCCAGGCGAGAAGGAACCCGAGCTGGCCCTGGCACTGCAGGAAGTGCTGGAGCCAGCCGTGCGCTTGGTGCATTACTCGCAGGCGCAGCTGGAGGTGAGCGCGCTGCTCCTACAGGACGGCAGCTCTTCCTTGGCCACCGCCCTTTGCACTGTTGGGCTGCCGCTGGCCGAGGTCGGCATCAATCCCTATGGCCTGATGGCGGGCTGTGCGCTCAGCTGGCAGGCCGGGCCGTTGGGGCTCAAGTGGCAGCTGTAACCCCCTGAGCCCGAGGAGCACACCACCACCGCCCACCTCACCATGGTGCTCCTGCTTTCCCTTAACCAAGTGCTCCGCCTAGGCCTCGATAGCTGCCAGTGCCTTTACACACTCTTTGCCAGAGGCTCCTGCACACTGCCAAGCGCCGGGCGCCAGAGCCACAGGAGCCCGCAGAGATGGACACAGAGGAGACCCCAGCGGGGGACAGCCAGACATTCGCCCTCAGGGTTTTTTATTTTTAATAACAGAAAACCTTGTGAGTTCAACTCATGAGGTTTATTTTTTTACAAGGGGAATCCCTGGAATAAAGGGTGAGGAACGCAGTTGGGCTGGACAGGTAAGAGGCATGTCTCGCTTCTCTTCTTCCCCTCCCCCCCCCCCCCAATAAAGGGAGGGCAGGGAAGGGAAGGGAAGTAGGCAGGCTGATTTTACAATTGGGGAGGGGTGGGCAGGGTTTTTTTTTGTGCGGTGTGTGTGTGATCGCATTGCTGGCCTGCCGCTGTTTTTGTGGCAGGCTCTTTTTGCGCTTAAATAGTTGGGGGTGGGCTTAGTTTCGGGGGGGGGGGTTAATTGTGGTGCATGCTCTGAAAAGCCCAATTGGACTTATTAGCCAGACATGTTCTATTTTCGGGGAAACACAGTAATTTTAAATTCTTTCTGTAACTTCTGAATAGTGTATACAATTTCTTCATTGCAGATACTCATTCTGTATCCATAGAAGTAAAAAATAAAGAAAGAAATATTTCAGTACCCCAAATATTTAGTTCAACTTACATTAAGTAACTTGAGATAAATAGATTTATCCCCTTAGAGCAGTAGGTATTATAATTATCTGGGAGTAACAGCCATTGAACTCATTAATTTTATTTATAGAATCTATAGAGATGGTTTATATACAGAGTAATTATCCCTTTTGTTTAGAGCAGTACTTGGCAGCTTTTAGAGCAATGCCTTGGCAGCTTTTAAATGTGACCCCCAACTCCCAGAATTCCTTTTAAATGTGACCCCCAACTCCCAGAATTCCTTAGCCAGCCTCAATACTGGCTATAAGATATAAATATATTCAAAGCCAAGGGTAATCCACTATTGATTTTGATGGGTATGTGTGAGCAAGTTTGATTGTCGGGGTCAGGGAAGGAAGCAAAGCAGGTACTGTAGAGTACACGTCTATATATATATATATATTTGTCTTGTGGAGAGGGTCCTTTTCCTTTCAGGTAACTCTGAACAGGCATCTTGGAGGTGGGGATGTAAATAGGTTGCTTTGACTTCACTAAGTTATCAATTTAGCTTAAAAGAAAAGGCTACTTGACTCTCTTTTCCTAAAGTGCAGTCGACATTTATTTATTTGACTAACCAAATTGATTTCAACTAAAAGATTTTTTTAGAATAACTCACAAGAGTGGAGATGAAGATAAAAACAATAGAATTACATTACATTAAACCATGTAAATACAGATTGTAGAATTGTTTCATGTATTGATATCAGCTCTTTGATATAAGTCAGATATAAGAAACACAGTCCATAATAACTACTCAAAGAGAACCAAGATGGGGCAAACTGGAGTTTCTGTCTCAGCCCTCCTCTCTTTTTAAGACTGAAATATTGCTTACATAACTGCATTTCTTCAAGTTATTTTTTTGTTGTTCACAGTTTTTAATAGTTTTCCTCTTTTATCTCATATGAAAACTCCCATTATGGTTGTAATGCTTGAAGGAGTCATGCGTAGTGATTTCAAGGGTTGTTATTGCACTATGACCACTTTTTACTCTTCTGGTTTATTTTGTATACTTCAGATAGTTCAGGATGAACTTTGAAAGAATTCCCCAATTTATGTTCTGAACTCAAAGAAAAATGTCATTATTTCTTACTGATCTGGGAGTAGTCTTAAGGGAGATCCTTAAGATTGGTAATAAAAGTTTCACAAAAATTATACAGACTAGTGCTTAATTGATGTTTTCTATAGACAGTTGTTTATCTAGTATCTCAGTAGAGGTTTTATGCTGAAAAGACACACTTTCATTTATCTATTTTCAGTGATACAATAAGTCAATATGTGACAGTGATAGAGGTCCATGGACTTACTTCTTCTATGCTTTATGTATTTATGTTACTCCATATGAAGGGATGATACATTTCTGTGTTGGTTATCAAAGACTGCAACTAATTCTAATAATGAGATTAATCTAGTAATGAAATCATTTGACATGAGATACTGTTTAGTAGGGGTGATAATAAATTGGGATTGTGAGCTTTATCTAAGGGATTATATGTAGTGGGGAATTCAAAACAAAATAGCAGTTTCCATCTTGTAGAACCAGCTTGTTGAGATACTTAAACGTCTTTCTGGTTTGCGTTTAAAATAATAGTTATGGTTCCTTCAAGCTAAGCTCCAGGAAGAGGCTTTAAAAAAAACCACTTTTCTAATTTTTACTGAACTAAAAAATGCTTTGTCTCTTTTTGATAGTGTCAGCAGCAGCAGACTCCTTCAGTTCAGCAGGCTAGTATGGTATCAACTGCTATGGGATCAGGAGCACCTACAGCAGACCCAGAAAAACGCAAGCTTATACAGCAGCAGCTTGTTCTCCTCTTGCATGCTCACAAATGTCAGCGGAGGGAGCAAGCAAATGGAGAAGTACGACAGTGTAACCTCCCTCACTGTCGAACCATGAAGAATGTCCTCAACCACATGACACATTGCCAGGCTGGAAAATCCTGTCAGGGTAAGTACAACATTTGATTTTCTATATACTTGTGATCATGTTCTGTACAGCAGGGATTGGCAGAAATTAGATCTTAATCTAATGTTAGTACTTTGAATGATTTGTTGGAAGTCAGCAAGGATTTATGTTAAACTTACTTAACATGAGCATCAGTAAAATACTTGCCTTTGCTCAGACTATATTATACTGCTGAAATGAAAACTGGTTTGTAGTTCTAGTATTTAATAGAACAATGAATTTGAGGCCGATTTATTTATTTAGCATATGGTGTTTGTACATTAAGAGCCAGGGAGTCTACAATGTTAGTACAGAATAGTTTGGCTACCTAATATTGCTAGTTTGTTTAGTTCAGTGGTTCCCAAACATTTTTAGCCCACTGCCCCCTTGGTGCTACAAACTGATCCTCCATGCCCCCCACCCAGTGGTGGAATTCAAAAATTTTTTTACTACCAGTTCTGTGGGCGTGGCTTGGGTGTGGCTGGGGGGGGGTGTCATGTGACTGGGCAGTTTGCACGACGGAAGGAAGATAATAGTAAAATTAAATGGATGAACTAAACTTTAGTTCATCCAGGGTACACCGCAGGGGGTGAACTAGCTCAATCCACAGTGTCTAACGATGTTCTGCGCAAGTGTCATCTGGAGCTTTTCTCCACTGAATTTGCCTTGCATTCATGCAGGTCTAGCTGTTGGTTTCTTGCTATTTCACAAAGTGCCGTTAAGTTTCCCATCGGAATGGTACTTATTTATCTACTTGTATTTTGCATGATTTTGAACTGCTATGTTCATAAAAGCAAATGAGAAGAGCTCACTCCATCACACACTGCTAGGGCTCAAACTGCTGGAGTACAGACAGATGATCTTTTCCACTTTAAAAGTTGAAATTATATTGTACCAACTGTTTCATTTCTAGGAATCAACAGCAGATTTCAGTTTGTATAGATAGTTCAAGAAATGTTCAGGTTTGTGCAAGTCACAAAATATTTTTTTTACTTTCTTTTAGTGGCTCATTGTGCATCTTCACGACAAATCATATCTCACTGGAAGAATTGTACCCGGCATGATTGTCCTGTGTGTCTTCCTCTTAAAAATGCTGGGGATAAAAGAAATCAACAATGTAAGAAGTCCTTTACACCCTTTATGTTTTTTGTTATAATATCATTGTTAGACTATTAACAAAATCAGAATCTTATGTTATGTGTACTGTAATTTTATGGGTTATTTTTTTACAATGTTATGCAAAGTAAGATGCCTGCGACTGACAATCCTTTATAGCAGGGTTGTCAAACTCAAATCCTACAGGCCAGCCGGCATGGAAATAGCAAAGGACCGGCCCATGGTGCCTCTGGCAGCCAAAATGGAGCATCCCATTTTGGCTGGCAAGGTGCTGCAGGAGGCAACATTCTGTCTCCCCCCCTGGCCAACCTAAGGAGGAGAACTACAATGCTGATCTGGCCCTTGAAGAAATCCAGTTTGACACCCCTGCTTTATAGGACAAATAGTGTATCAAAAGATGTATTTCTGTTTATTGCATTAATTTATGTGCTGCCTCCTAGGACACTAAGCACTTAGAATGTAATAAAGATGCCTGCCCATTTTTTAGTTTTCTTCCTTTACTATCATCCATGTATTGCAGCCTTCGTTATCCTGCATTTACAGAAGTTATAACTCACAGAACAATCAGTATGTCAGGTTATGTTAGGTCATGTTAAGAAAGTAACATATTTAGCTTTTTCAGTGCCTGCAGGAATGACGTTTTAGTAAATCAATATTTCTTCATTGATGAAAGGTTAATACCAGTGGTGAAATCTAATTTTTTCCCCTGCCGGTTCTGTGGGTGTGGCTTGGTGGAGGGGGTCATGTGACTGGGTGGGCATGGTTATGTAGTCATATGACTGGGGCATGTCAAAAGACAGAAAATCACTTTGTTAAAGTGAGTAATGTCCTGCTGGAGGAGGGGGTTGGACTAGATGACCTCTAGGTCACTTCCAGCCCTGGATTGCTGTGCTCTTTCAAGGTATCCTCTGAAGCTGCGCCTAGTACCAGGTTTGTGGTCCTTTCTCCCTCTGCTTCCCCCCCCCCCCCCTTTCTCCCCCACTACTTTTTAAAATATTTTTTCCCTGCCGGTTCAAGCCAACCGGCAGGGGGAAAATGCTTTAAAAAACAGAAAAAAAGCTTCTGATAATCACATGGCTCACAGCTGAGCCTCACGATCCTCGGAAGTTTTTTTTTTTTTACTACCGGTTCACAGAACCAAGGATATTTGTCCCTACTGGTTTGGCCGAGCTGGGAGGATTTCACCCATGGTACATACCGGGCTTTCCCTATAGTTGTGCTTTTATTTTTCTATTTTTTCCTTGCCTCTCCTCTACATAACCTCTACATAAATCTTGATCAAGCTGAATAATTGGCAAAAATGACCAAGACATATTGAGTATGTATTGATAATTTTAAAATAGTAAGAATGCAAGATATTTATAAAATGAGCACATTATTTTATTAAAATGTACGGTAATTCTGATGAATTTAACACTTAGACATTAATGTTAAATAGGCTCCATTTTTGCTTCCAAAATTTATTTAAATTTTTATTTAAAATTTATATATTTAAAAATATGGATTAATGTCAATCCAGTTAGGTTTTTTCAATCACTTCTCCATCTTGTGTTTTCATTGCTTCTAGCATTATTAGGTGGTGCTGCAGTAGGAATTGGAATTTCTGGTTCTGTGGGAGTTGGGCAGCAGACAACACCCAACATAAATGCTACTAACCAGATTGACCCCAGCTCTATTGAAAGGGCTTATGCAGCTCTGGGGCTGACATATCAAGGGAATCAGATGCCAACGCAGACACAGGCTCAAGTGAAAAGTCAGCAGCAAGGACAGTCACCACAGGGGCTTCGCCCCATGAATCCCACAAGTAAGTTCACAGAAGACAAAATATATGTCTCCTATCCAATAAATAGTTTGCCATTTATATATAACACTGTATCTTATTGATGAGCCTTTTTCTCTGAAGTGCCAAAAGAAATTTAAATTATTAGAAAATTATTACAAAAATTGAAAATTTTGATTAAAATATTGATACTTAAAAAACCCTTATTTATTGGTACATATTCCTATGGGGGTGGGGGGAGATGCATCTTGGAAGCGTGGCTATAATTTTTGTTTGACGTGCCTGTGATCTCAGCAATTTACTAGGTCTCCCTTAAGAATCCTACTGTATTTTCTCATGAAGGAGAGTAATGATAATTATTTCATGCAAATGTTACAAACTATGAATATGTTTAAGTTATAAAAAACAGGGATGGAGTGGATTCTTACATTGTACTGGTATAATACAAACTAATAAACATTAAGGCTCTGCTTTTTGTAAAACAACATAGTAAAAATTTAATTAGGATGTTTGGGTTTTGTTTTGTTTTTCCTATATAGGTGCTAATCCTATGGGAGTGAATGGAGGAGTTGGAGTTCAACCCCAGAATCTGCTACCAGATGCAATGTTGCATTCAGCTGTAAATTCTCAAAAGTAAGATTATTTTCATTTAACTTATAACCTTATGAAATTAGCAAAAATGAGTGGTTGCTATAGTTGAAAGATTTTCAGGTAACTTAGCACCAATAAGAAACTTTACAGATTGATTCCAGCATCCTAAGCTGGGCCTGGAAATGCATTGATTAGTACTGCCCATCCAATACTTATTAAATTACCCTAACCATTTCAAAATCACTAAGACTGAGAACAGCATTTTGTACCAGTTGAATTTTCATTACTACATTACGCTACATTATCCTGTGAGATAGTAATTCAGACTGAATATTACTATTACTGAGATTGGAGGTTCTCCTCTCTCCCCGCTCCCCCTTTTCTGGTAAAGCTACAGCTGGTATACATTCTAAATTAGTTAAAAATTCTCCTAAATATAGCATGATGTGTCTTGGATGATGCCAAGTAAAGGGAAACATCCAAGTAGTGCATTTGAAATGCAGTCTTATAGAAGACCAGTTAAAATCCTCATTCAAGGCAGTTCCTTAGTTTTTTTTACAATAGCTCTATCTTGTCAGGTTAGATTTGCATGTTATACTCAAGGAAAGGAGGGGACAGGAGTAAAATCTTGTAAACACAAAAATATTGAAATTTATTTGACATTGAATGTTCTCGTGTGAAGGTTATAACATCTAAAAATTATAGAAAATTTCATTTTTAAAAAGAATAGCAGGATTCCATGTTTCCTTTCTTAGTAAAAAATAATTGTATTGGGGCGTTGAAAAAAGTTTGGCCATAGTCAATAAAAAAATCAGAGTATTGGATGTAAAATTAGATATGATTGAACTGAATGAAGTAGATATCTCCACTGGAAGTTAATATAAAGTATGAATAAATACTTACACTTTATTTCTCTGCATTTTCCCCTAATATACTTAGTAATTCATTGCATTTTAGGACAAGTGGAAGTCAAACGTATTTCATTTTATTCTTTATCAGCCAGTCCTTGATATACAGCCACAATTGAGTTCAAAATTTCCATTACTAAGCAACACAGTTGTTTCCCCCCATTTTATGACCTTTCTTGCCATAGTTGCTAATTGAATACTGCAATTTAAGTCAGTGACACAATTGTAAAGTGAATCTGGCTTTCTCATTGATTTTGTTGTCAGAAGATCACAAAAGTTGATCACATGATCCCAGGATACTGCTACCATTATAGATATGAGTCATTTGCCCAGAGACTGAATTTTGATCACGTGACCAGTGGTGGGATCCAATTTTTTCCCTACCGGGTTCTATGAGCGTGATTTGGTGGTGGTGGTGGGTGTCATGTGACTGGGTGGGCGTGGCCAAGTCAACGTTGCACACACCCACTCAATCACAATCAATGACAGATTAGGCACAGGCCTGGGCAGAAAATAGGTAGAAATTAATTTCCTCCTCTACTGTGTTATGTGGGTGTGGCTTGGTGGGGGTGGTCAGGCAGGGCGAGACAGCGTCAAGCGGGAGACCGGGTGTCAGGCAGGCGAGGTAACTAAGCAGCAACTGGGTGGGCAGGGGCTGGGTCAGCCAGAGGTCACTATGGAACCAAGTCAAATTTCCCCGACCTGTTCACCCGAATCATTGCAAACCGGTTGAATACCACCTCTGCACGTGACTATGGGGATGCTACAACAGGCATCAGTTTGGAAATTGGTCATAAATTATTTTTTCAGTGCCGTTGTAATTTCAAACAATTACTAAACAAAAAGTAATAAGTCGAGGTCTGTATATTGGGGTAGTTGAACATGAGTTTATATTTCTTTATAATTGGTTTAAATTAAGAGAATATAAATTATGAATTAAAAAAACCATTTAAAAATAATTGATCAAGTATTGTAGTTGGAAATGCATGTTTTCTGAAGAAACACATATTCAGAAGTACAGTATTGACAGCCAAAGACTGAGTGAATGTGATGACTGCTGGATTTTGATTCCCAATATCAAACCCATAACATAATTTCATAAATGCTTCCCCAAATAAAAATTTCAGAGGTATATAAGAATATTATTTCTATTTCTCATTTTTGTTTGATTTTAATCTCGATGATTTTGACGAGATATTGAAGCTCACATTTAGGAAATAAAAATCATTTTGGGGGAAACACAAAGGTTTATCTGCTTAAGATGACATACAACACACCTGATCATGCCAGAGCAGGAAACTTCTTATAAGAATATAAGAGGGCTACACCAATAGAATAAACTATCTTGTCTTCTATATAGGGTATCACTAAACATTGTTTTCTGGTGCCCCATAAGTTTCCACTTTGTTTTCAGTCCTATGTTGAATGAAAACGCAAATGTTGCTGGTCTGGGGACTATGCCAACTGCAACACATCCTTCTGGTATTGGAATTCGAAAACCATGGCATGAAGATATTACTCAGGATCTCAGAAACCACCTTGTTCATAAACTGTACGTACTGATAAAATGTTCAGACTTCTAAACAAATCTTATAAATAATACAATTGATATAATGAGAATGGTAAACATAATATAACAAAGTATAAATCTAATGCTTTTTCACAATGTGTGATGGTAATCATTGATTTCTTTTTTATTTATGTAACTGTTGAACCTATCTTTATAGCAAGTGGAACTAGAAATAGGGCAAGAATCTAAAGTTAAGGCCATACATTTCTAATGAAAAGAGAAATTGATATTATGCCCAAATAGTGTAAGAAATACTCATAATTTGCTGTTTTGTTAAGTGGATCCTATCATGAGGCAATACATTTTATGATAATTGTTTAATCCGAATTTTAAGGGGTAATTGTTAGGGTTTTAGGGGTTTTAATATTGATTTTAGCACAGGGGTAATTTAATTCGGTTTTAATATTTTGTATATTGTTGTATTTATTGGATTTTTAATTTCCTGTTCACCGCCCCGAGTCCCCATGGGGGAGAGGGGGCGGTCTATAAATTTAATAAAATAAATAAATAAAATAAATAAATAAGGAGGCAATCAGTGCCAGAAAGTATGACCCATATCTGGAAATCCATTTATTCTACGTTGCCTTGAACTAATTTTACTTTGTGAGCATTAAAAATTAGTTTCATTGAGTTGCCATACATTGACCCTTCAGTAAGATATCTACATTATTTCCAGAACTAATACATTGGTGCACAGCAACATTGTATAGTTGAAAAATTGTATCATTTTATATGCATGCATACCCATCGTGCTGTTTTCTTTCAATATAAGCAGTATTGTGAAAAGCACAAAAAAAAGTGAAATAAATAAATGGCAGAAGATAAGAGGAAGAACTTCAAAACCATTTTTAATATAAAACCATTCACTATACCGCCCCATGATTTTCTTTCTTTTCATGCTGACCTTTCTTCAACTATAGCATTACACCATACATTGACTTTTGTTCTTCAAATGTTTCCCCTCTCTCTTTTTGAGACCTTATGAACTTCAAGTAACTACAATTTTCTTGATTTTTCCCCTTCCCCTTAACTAATTTCTTCTTCCTGCATGGCCAATCCATTTCAGTATATTGTTTTTGTATAACTTTCTTCTGTATTCAGTCCATTTTATTTTCAAATGTATAGTGCTTTTTTCTCTCAGATTTGTACATTTGGACTGTATACAGTCTTATTTGGCATTAAACTATGTCACACTTTCCAAATTTTTCTCATTTTCATTTCCCTCTCAATCATAATTTTACCCAACATAAGCCCACACTTTATAATAAGTCTCACTGTAGATTTTGCATTCATTGTTGTATCTTCCCTTTGTATAAAGGAACTAATAATACCATTATTCCAATTGCCATAGATAGATATAGTCTTTGCACACATACTGAAAAGGTTACATAGCCAACCTGTCACAACCCTAAAAATTACTACTTTCATATATACTAACTGTAGAATCAGATCATTATAAAGAAAATATATATATAGTATCTAGTTGTTGAGAGATGACATGAACTAATTTAGATCAATCAATCTAAATTAAACCAATTTCTACCCGCTTTATGTCATATATTTTAACTTTTACATTCATTAATTTAAACTATGTATTCATCAAGGTCTTAGATAATTAACATGCCAAGTTTGGAGTTGTAACCCTGGAAAAAGTGGACAGGATCCTCAGATCTGCTAACTTGGCTACCTGTCTATTTGATCATTATACCTTGTGGCTCAGGAAGATTGCTTGGAGGGGATGTAAAATTGCACCCATGGAGTAGTATCTGCTTTGTTGAAGGGGTGGTTAGTTTTGGCTATCATTGGAGTCAGTGGTTCTGGACAATTTGTGTCCAGGTTTCATGATATCCCCCAACCATGTTTTATTTTTATTTTTTAATTTTATTGAATCATTAAAAAGCAAAAGTGTACAAAATGAAGCATTAAATGATACAAAGTGATTGCAGAGAGTAATACAATATAACTAGAGTTTACCACTTATTTATATAGTGCATATCTCCAATAAGAAAAGCAAAAAAGTGAAAGAAAACAAAACAAAGTGAAGAGGTGTTATCGAAGCTTATAGAGATTCTAAGTCAGCGATGCTAATTCTGCTTCTTTAAGTTCCTTTGTAGCCAAGCGTACCAGCGATCCCAGCACGTATAGAATACCGATTCTTGTTTGTCTCTCAATAGGCTGGTAAGCTTGTCTGCTTCCGCGCAGTCCATAATCTTAGCGATTAACATTGTCTCTGATGGTATGTTGCTGGTTTTCCATTTTTGGGCAAAAGAAATTCTAGCTGCAATGATGATGTGGAGAATTAAGTACCAATTAGTTTTGTTTAAATTATCTGGCTTCATGCCTAATAAGAACGTTTCCGGAATCAACTTAATCCTACATCCTGTAATTTCAAAAACCCAATTTTGGATTCTAGTCCAATATATTCCTGCTCGAGGGCAAGTCCACCAAGTATGGAAATAAGTTCCTAGAGCTACCTTACATTTCCAGCAGATCGGAGAGGTCTCTGGAAACATCTGGGTAATCTAGTTTTGGCCATCATTGGAGTCAGTGGTTCTAGACAATTTGTGTCCAGGTTTCATGATATCCCCCCAACCATGTTTTATGAGCTGCATTGGTTAACAGCAGGAGTCTGGATGCAAGGCACCTGTTATTACCTTTTAAAGCCATTTATGGTATAAGGCAGTGATGGCAAACCTTTTTTGGCTCCCATGCCAAAAGTAGGGGGAGCGCAGGGGGAATGAGCAGGGGGAGTGCAGGCCACACTGTGACAAACACCCCCCCCCCCTCATGCACATGCGCGACCAACCAGCAACAACCCCTCCTCCTGCTTTTGGCGCCCTTCCCAGGCTCCAGAGGCTTTCTAGGAGTCTGGCAAGGGCAAAAAGAGCTTCCCCCTGGACGCCTTCCAGAGGCCTCAGGAACTTCCCTAAAGCATCTGGAGGACAAAAACCAGACCTACGGGGAAGTTCAAGAATTGTGACTTCCGGTTTGTTTGTAGGGCCAATTTTTGCCCTCTGGAGCCTTCAGGGATGCCTCCTGAAGGCCCCTGAAACCACAGGAGGGCGAAAAACGTTCCTATGGTCAAACCAGAAGTCCATTCCCAAATTTCTGGTTTGCCCGTAGGGCGAAAACTGCCTCAAAAAGAAGGCTGAAGTCAGCTGGCCAGCTGACAGGGCAACACCTCGCATGCCCTGAAAAATGGCTCTACATGCCACCTGTGGCACATATGCCATAGGTTCGCCATCATGGGTATAGGTCCTGGTTATCTGGTTTCCTTCATAATTTTTGCTATCCTGTATGATCAGGCAGAGTCAGCTCACTTTAAGTGCCATCCATTGAACAGAGTTATCTGACGGGACTTAGGAAGCATGCCTTTCTATAACCTATGCCTGCCATCTGGAACAGCCCCTTAGTGATTATTCAGAGGCACTCTTAAAACCTGATACTCCCCTCTAGGAGTATTATTGTGTTATATGGCTCTTTTTTAAAGTTTGGGGCAGATGTTGTTTGTTTTATGGATATCTGATCTTTGGTTTGTATTTTCTAAATTATTTTAATATTGTATGTGGCCCACAATGGCAGTAGAATTAAATGGCCTTATAATTATAGAATTCCCTCTATCCCTTTTAATAATACAATTTTAATTTCAATATAGTACATCCTTTCCTTTTCTCCTAGTCTATCATACACCATGTTGTCAACTTTTGGGGTCATGGATGCATGGCCTAAATATTAATTGTGTTTTAAGTGTCTATTGACTAAAATAAACCAAGTAGATTTTTTTTAATGAGACATCCATTGGTCCCCAGGATTTAGGATTCTATAGGGCCTATTTGATCTATATGGATGTGTATCAAATAGCAGGTACTTACAAGGCATGAGTATATCAGTGGCAAGAAAAAGGTGCCTCATCACTAGAGAAACTGGCAAGAAAGAAAAGTTTAATATAGTTCCATTGGATTGGAGTTACCCAAGAAAGGAACTTGATTCTTCCTTTCTATATTAGTTGGGAAACAAAGTTGGTGGTTTATGCCTAAATTTGAAAATCAAATAATGATCTTAAGTTACAAGAATATAGATTTCATGTTAGCGTTAGGACATTTTAAACAGTTAAGGGAAGTAGAGAGTTTACTTTCACTGTATGTCTGTGAGTAGGCTGGAAATCCCTTTGTTTTTAATGCTTCAATTTGGATCCCTATCCAATTTGGATAGTTAGGAACAGCTTATAAAGTAACAAAGCAAGTTGGTTAAAGACATGGTTGTTGTAATGATTAAAAGAAAGGTACTTTGTCTGTACTTCAGCATGTTGTCAGTCATCTTTTTCAAACAGTTTTCATAGCTCTAATTGCTAAAAAATCCTTTGGGCCCAGACTTCAGCAACTATGATCTACTGGCTCTTGTGGTAAACCGCTGAAAGAGTCAGCTATAATTTTCTATCATAGCTACAGTATGGAAGCTACAAAGTAATTCCAGAAACCCAAGTAATCCAGTGCTTTCTGTTGATCTGATAGGGCTGAAAAAGGTTGCATTGACTGTGTAGCAGTCAACACGATCTTTTGTGCCTGGCTGTATTCTGTGTTGTATTGAACTACAATTCCTGTTACTTCGAGGTAGCATGGGCAATGAAAGCTTTGGTCTGGCACATTTTGGAGGGGTCCTGAATCAAGGAAGGCTGTTCTGTTAGATATCCTTTATTTCCATATTACAAGAAGCTGTGCTGCTGTGATTTGGCAAGACTATTTTGTATTAAACTTAAATAAGGCTGGGTGTACAAGCTTTCAGTAAGTTTTTTTTTTATTGTTTGGGTGCCGACATAATTGCAGAGTTCCTATATGCTTCTCACCCATAGCAGCATTGATAAGAATATCACAAGAAAAATAAAATATTTGTGGGCTAAATAAATCCCTACTTGCTCCTATTTTGATATGGCTAAATTTTTAAAAAATTACTTGAATTGCTTCTCTCCCTTCTTGTTATTGATAGTTTAGTTCATAGTGGTAACATTTTCTGGATTTCTAAATATACTGGGAAGTGCGAGATCAAATTTAGGTCAGTCACCTGGACCAGAGACTTACTCTTCCCAACTTTTGGACTCATGCTGGAACCCACCTTTAGGAAACTTCTCTCTACTGGAATACGTGTTTTGGGCTGTTCTGTGAGTTGTATTTATTTGGTGCCTTCCTATTAGTGGCTTTTGTTTCCTTGTGCTGCCTAGTCCTTAGCTCCTAATCCAATGGAGAGAAGCTCCTTGAAGATGGGCTCCAGCATGTCCATAATCTCAGAAGAGTTTACTCTGGTCCTGGTGACTGCAAATTCAGCTTCACATCATTATCCTGGGACACGTACATTTGCCTTCATACTGGGAAGTGTTGAGGATTGTTTTGATTTATCAGCCAACCATTCCTAAAGGAAAAATGAATGCCATATTGAAGTGGAGCATGGTGGTATTATATAACACAAAGTTTCAAAATGTTTGGTTTGCTTGCTCATAAGACATTTGATTTGAGGGTCCAGATTTAATATTTTTCCCCTTATATTCTTCTAGAGTACAAGCCATATTTCCAACTCCTGACCCCGCAGCACTGAAAGATAGGCGTATGGCGAATCTTGTCTCCTATGCTCGGAAAGTTGAAGGGGACATGTATGAATCTGCAAATAGCAGGGTATGCTATTTTCTGAAGTCCTATTTCTCTCACACATTTCTAAACAGCTGATCCTTATATTTTTCTATGTATATACTGCTAAATGTGTATTCTTTTCTACCGTTGTGAGATGTGTGTAGACCAAAGAATATAGACTACTTCAGTGATGCCAGTGAATCATTATGTGTATATAGTTGGATTATAAAGTCAATTACAATTATTTAAACACATTTGTTGTGTTCAAGGAACAAAATTCAAACCAAACCAATGTAGGTGAATGTAATTTTCATGGTGCTCTAACATAATTGGATAGTTTCGAAGTAAGAAGCAGTATGCTACCCATTCTTGTGGTAAGATATTGCACTAGATGCAGTGTTGCAGATTTGCCTTAGAATGAAGATTAAAATCAAATGAATTTTGTTTATAATATGTTTTATACGTCCTTGTGGTTACATGTAATATCAAACTTCATACTACACTCCTGATGGCACTACAGCCTAGTGGCCCAGTTTGTAAGGCAGACTTCTGATGGCAGTAGAGAGAAACTGTTCTGATCTAGGCTTCCTGATGCAGTAAAAAGCACACGCTTAGTCCCCAAACCCCTCTTTTTATTTCAAAGGATGTGAATTATGTTCATTCACAGCCCATAATGAGTCCCAAATAGTTGAAAAGAGTCCTACAGTAGGCTGCCAAAGTCTTTCAGGATAAGGCTGCCAAGCATCCACCTTTATCTTCCTTGAAACATTGCCAAAGATTAATTGGCAATTAGCTTGGCAGGGCAACACAGAACAGAGTCAAAATGGAGCTTCAGAAGGTAAACTGACCACCAGGAACCAAGTTGCTTCCTGCAAAGGCTCATGTGCCTTTGCTCCTCCTTTATGTCCTATGGGAGGGGCCATCACCTCCAAGCCTTACTCCCGAGTCGTCCCTTCTGCCTTAACTGTTCTTGTCTTCTGGCAGCTCTGCGCATGCACGCACTGGGAACAGGGAGAGCCTGTTCCTCTGCCTCACTGATGTCCGATGCAGAGCCCTTATTTGAGCCTTCCCCAAATCCCAGGACTGGCCTATGTTTCTCCCCAACCCCCTCGCTGTCCAACTCTGCTGCCAGCTTTGCAGACCATCAGTGGGCCACAACAGAAACCTGATTATTTTGATGCTTACTATAGTCTAACTTCTAGGTATTCTTAGCTCCCACCTACCTATTCAACCAATCCACATCACTACATTCTTTAGCTTTCTATGTGCAGAACATGAATTACAGCTATAGCTCTTTTACTAGTGTTGAATAAACATCAAATTCTAAGGAGTAAAATCCATAGTGTACACCTGGAAGTTTAAAATTAGAAAATACCTATCATTAATCATTATTTAATATACATATCTTTCCGATTACAGGCAGAGTACTATCACTTATTAGCAGAGAAAATTTATAAAATCCAGAAGGAATTGGAGGAAAAGAGAAGGACCAGATTGCAGAGGCAAAATATGATACCAAATGCCCCAGTCATGCCACCAGCTCCTATGAGTCAAGGACCCATGGGGCAGCCACAGCCTGGAATGACAGCAAGTAAGTGTTTACATTAACCTGTGTAATTAATATTTCAAAAATGTAATCCTTAGCCAGCAAAGAATCACAATTACAATTGTGTTATCTTAGAAATGGACTCACCAGCTTATCTAGAGTTTATAAATGTCATAGTTATTCTAACAAAATGGATATAGTGGTGCCATGATAGGAGAGGCAAGTAACAAAATATCTTATGGTAAATGTCTGAAGAAATTCCCCAATTCCCTATCTTCTTAAGCTTTGTTTTTTTCTGTTTTTTAAAGAAGATGGGCAAGCTCGAATATTACGTTGCAGTATCCAAAAGCATTTTTGTAAATAAAAATAAAGTTTGAGGCTGGCAGTTTTAATTTATAATATGCTATCATGTATATTATTAGGAGGAAACTGACAGTAGATAAACAGAGCACATACAGATAGTTTAATGTAAAAAAATTTCAGTCTACAAGATTCACAGGGAGGAGGCAGATTTTGAAGATGTTTAGGTTTAGTAATCTATCAGAATTTGATTTGTGGGACAGATGGTGATTTTCCATCTTTTCTGCTTTACATTCCTATTTTTTCCTTTCTATTGCTCACACTAGCACTTTCTTGCTTATTCAGTCTTGCTTGTTTTTCTCATCTGGTAAACACTGAGCAAAAATTGGTACCTGGTGCCTTCTTAGAGGGATATGTGAATGAGCCCTTATAAAGTGCCTAGAATTTGTGAAAAAATATTAATTTAATTTTTGGGATTTTTGTCTACATTACAGATGGTCCTCTTCCTGACCCAAACATGATTCGTTCCAATGTGCCAAACCAAATGGTAAATCGCATGCAGACACCACCAGGTGAGACTTTAGAAACCTCTCATATGACATTTATCATTGATTTAGGTTGTGTACTCATTCTGCAGTAACGTTTTTTTACTATTATGACTGGCTTTCCACATTCAAAATTTTAGTTTTAGAATATATCTGCTCTTGTTTTGCCATTTTTTCTCAATAGATAGCAGTCAAGTATCTCTGGCATATTATTGCTTTTTCTTATGTGACACAATCCACTGGCATTAATTGTTTTCTCCTTATTTTCTCACTAATATTGAGTTGCTCTAACAGATTTCTGTTTTTGTATCTTTAAAAAAATGTGTAACATATCAATGTTCTAGTAAATACTGAAAATTTTTATTTAAACATGAACATTCACAGGAATGAATCAGTTTGGCCCAATAACCATGTCAATGCCATCAGTTGGACCCCGACAAACCCCTCCCCTTCCTCACCCTGGACAGCTAAACCAGACTGGGAATATAAATCAGGTTGGTTGATTCTTCTATCTGTTATGTTTTCTAATCAGCTGGTAAAACTAAGTCTTCTGTCTAAGTGGGGTGTTTTGTCCATATTTTAATGATTTATTTCTTGAATTTGTTTAAGTCATATGTGCATTCTTTGGAGAATTGATTTATTAAGCAATTGGTGGAAAATCTATAGATAGTCACATAAATATTTCTTACAATTTAGAAGGGAATATTTTAAAACAATATTTTAATTTTTTTTTAGGTAATATGAAAATTAATGGCATTATACTATTTCTATTCATTAATGTTTCCTTATAGATTGGATTTTCCCCACGTATGCAACATCAAGGGGTTGGTCAGTCTTCTGGTCAAAGTCAATTTGTACCACAAAACCAATTTCCTGCATTGTCCCCTGGAATGAATCCAGCTAGCACACCTATGACTCAACCTGCCAATCAGACTCCAGCTTCTCAAGTATGTGTTGAGAAGATATTTTAATCTCTGATTATAGACATGTCTGTAGCTACTGTAGATAAATGAAATGTTCAAAACTGAAACAAGGTTCTTCATATAGGCTTGTCAGTGGCATCATCAGTTTTCTTTTTATTTGTAACTTTGTCTTTGCTGAATCTTTTTTCCTTTTCATCTTAATTAATTGACTGTAGCTTGTTTTTCTATAAGTGTGGGGAGCAATAGGCCAGGGTTATGCTCATTTCCCAGAAGGGATTACCAGAAAGTCCAATTGCTATTGCTTTCTCAGCATGTTTTGTTTTTGTGATAATAGCTGAAGGAGGGATGGGAAGTTTTTAGTCTTTATGGAGTGAATTTGGACCCCAAATCTCCAAAGACAGTATATTCAGAACCTTTTTTTTAAATTTGCAGGCACAAATGACCAACTCTTCATGTCCTGTTACATCTCCAGCAGTGACTCCTGGCTCTCAAGGGGGTCATATTCATTGTCCTCCCATTCCACAGTCTGCATTGCATCGTAACTCTCCTTCTCCAGTACCAAGTCGTACTCCTACACCTCATCATACACCCCCAGGATTGGTTTCCCAGCAGCAACAGCAGCAGCAGCAGCAGCAGCAGCAGCAGCAACAGCAACAGCAGCCACCTGCACCCCAACAGGCAACTATTGCCTCTGCCCCTGCTGCTGTTTCTCAAATACCACCTTCTGGGCCCCAGTCACAAACTATGCACCCCTCCCAGAGGCAGACTCCAACACCCCCACAGGCTCAGTTGACTCCTCAAGTGCAGCCTCCAGTTTCTGTTACCCCTTCTGCAGAGCAGCAGTTGCCACAGCAACCTCTTTCACAACAGAGCACAACTGCATCTGTACCTACCCCAACAGCGACACTGCAACCTCAACACCCTACAACACCTGTAAGAAAACTTTTTACGCTTCTAATACTATTATTTTTCAAAACTGCGAATTCGAACAAAAAACTTTTGGAGTGTACATGTCATGAGGGAATAGAACTTGAACTGTAGTAAATGTTGAAACTTGCCCTTTCTTCTATCTACTCAGTGGTGTTTTAATGGAATTTAATATTATAAAAAACAATTGTCATCATCTTAATTGTAATGACCTGTGTTTGGAGAAACAAACAGCTGTAAAAAAAAATGGGATGCTTCCATGGTGGACAAGTATAAGCTAATGTTAAATTTATTGTGCAACATCTCTTTTGTGCAGGTAGAAAGCGATGCCAGAGCTAACATAATTTACAAACACAAAAGGAAGCAAAAAATAAATTTGGTAAAGTCATGTGGCTTCACTTTTTATATTCTGGTTTTGTTGTTTTTTTCCCTAGCTTTCACAGCCAGGTGCAAATATTGATGGGCAGGTATCAAATCCACCATCCACCAGCAGTGCAGATGTAAACATTCAGCAAGCTGCCCCTGAGCAGCAGCAGCAGCAGCAGCAACAGCAGCAACAAACTTTACCTGAAATTAAAATGGAGGTTAAAATGGAAGAGGAGGACTCTGAACACGCAGATCATCAAATAGATGAGAAACCAGAGGTGACTAATGGGTGATAAAGTTAGGCATATCTGGAAATCAGTAGTTTGGGAGAGGATGCTTTACTCATTCACCATTCTGACCAGTTGACTAATAAATAAAACTAAATTGCTTCAAAAACTGTAAGACTTGATGGGCAGGTTTTCTTTATTACACGTTTTCTTTGTGTCTCTTGCTGATGTTAGGTCCAGTACCAGCAACAGGATCATGAGTAGTTATGTAGGTAAATTGAAATGAAAAATGCCATCATGCAGTAAAGTGATTTTCTCCTTTTATTAAAAACCTAATTCTGTATTCAGAATATGAGTGTCTTGGAAAAAGTACTTTAGTCAAGGAGAACAAATGAAAAATAATGAAGAGATATGGTGATCTAACTAAATTTAGGTTAACTACAATATTGGGTAGAGCAAAATGTTTATATCTCAAGATACTTTGGATTTCATGTTTCATCAGCCATAGTCACCATAGCCAATGGCAAAGTATTGTAATCCAGAATACGTGGGAGGCACAATGCTGCACATTCCCGGGCCTACATATACTATAAGGCTGCATTTGATTGTGGCCAGATGTGCGCATGTATCATGACCATACATGCAGTTCATATGTTTTCTAGGCCCTTTTCTATAGATTAAGAGGAAACATATTTCTATCAATATTGACAGTACAAAAATATCTATTCAGGAGAGAAGTAATCTCTTAAACTGCTATAGATAGAAAATATATGTAATGTTAAATTTACAAACTACTTTTCCAGATTAAAGTAGAACCCCTAGCAGATGAATGTAAATCTGAACCAATGCAACAGGATGAAAAGAAACCAGAAATGAAGCAAGAAGTAAAGGAAGAGGAGGAAAGGCCTAGTACTCCAGGTACCCAGTCTTCACCAGCTTCTGGGCAGTCAAAGAGAAAAAGTAAGTCGATTTATTTATTTATTTATTTTGCCATCATCATATGGAGGCAAAGTCATTTTCTTCAACTGAGATTTGAATTTATGTTTAACATTTTGGTGCCAGAAATACTTTTCCAGAAATGTCTTATTGGTTAGAAGAAATAGCTACGGAATATAACTGCTTAATATTAGAAAAAAGGAATACATTGCAGAAATTAATTTTACAATAATCCTAGTCCTAATATCGAAGTCTAGGTCGATAAATTCTGTCCAACATTGGACACTGAATACTGACACTGCATTTAAACCATTGCTTAGATGTTAAAATATGTAAATAATCTGGTTGGTATATTGCCTTCAATTTTCCATAACTTTTTTCAAAGTTTTCAAGCCGGAAGAGTTGAGACAGGCACTTATGCCAACTTTGGAAGCACTGTATCGCCAGGACCCAGAGTCCCTTCCTTTCCGGCAGCCTGTGGATCCTCAACTACTAGGAATTCCTGTAAGTGCATTATTTTTTAAAAAAAATGTATTAATATGTCATTATGTTGCCAGACCTTACATATATAGTCCTTGCTTAATCCTAATTGGGACCAGAATTTGTATCACTAAGCAATGCATTCATTAGGCAAAATATTACTTTGCAGTGACAGTTTTGGTAGTCACAGTTGCAGTTTTAAGCTCCATGCTTCTCCTACCCTGCCACTCTGACATCCACTTCAACTTCCCCACTCGCCTATTACCTCTGATCTGTGTCCTTTTGACCACCTTGCACTCCACCACTGCCTACTGCCTTCATGACGCAGCTGGTGGTCACATGCAGCCTTCCTGAAGCCTTATGTGTCCAGCAGCTGTCTTGCAAAGAACCTGGCTGGCTCTTCCTCGTCAACAGCAAGAGGAAGAGGACAGTGAAGGTCAGCTGGGGTGATGAGATGCAGGACAATTTTTTAAGATTTCAGAATATTTCTGAACAGGCTGGTGAATGTCTTCCTGAACTCATGAGTACAATTTTAGCAGACTATTTACAGAAACCTAAAGATGAGATCAGGGGGGACATTCACCTAGTCTACAGAATAAATTCAGCATATGCCAGGATAAATGAAGTACCCAGAGAGATACATATTAAATTTGTTAGAAGGTCAACCAGGGAGGGAATTTTGAAGGCGCAGAGAGGGGGCCCATTAATTTACCAACAAAAGGAAGTCGTCATCTTGAAGCAGATCCCAAAATATATTAGAGAGATGAGAAGGAGGTATTCCTTCTTATCCAAAAAATTGTTTGACCATGGGATTTGGTTTAAGTGGGCGATGCTGGAAGGGATGCTGGTGTTCTGGGAAGGAGGGAGAGTTAGGATTAAAACAGTTGTTGAGGCGGAAGCCTTTTTTAAGAAACATTCCTCAGTCCTGGGGGAAGATTCAGGGGGGACGGGGGAGGCCAGGGCCCGCCCGCTGGGGGCCAGGAAGGAGAAAAAGAAGATACAATTGCCAAGAGACTTAGATCAAAAAAACGACTTTGCTTGTTTTTTTATTAATATACTATAACCTTGTTATCTGGATGTTTGTATATGACTGCCAGCATAGAATTGAGAATTTAGGATGTATGCACTTATTTTCATCTCGTAGTACTTCTGAAAAATGTCTTTCTTAATGTTTTATTGTGAAGCCCAGGAAGGGCCAATGATCCCGACACAAAAGTTCTCAAAATGTTTCTGTATCCCTTACCTTTCCCTTTTGGAAAAATTGTAAAACTCAATAAAACTTTTTCAATATAAAAAGAGATGCAGGACAGCAGGGACAGTGGAGGGCAAGATCACATAAATAGGTGGGGGAACTTGAAGCACAGCCTATGGTCATAAGATCATTCTGTGATAATAAAAGTAGGTGGGCTGCCAAGTGCTCAAATTTTGAACACATTACCATGATGATACCACATTGTGGCTCTAACTTTGATGACTGATTACCAATATCATTAATTGAGTTGTGAGCCCAAATAGAATAGAATATGCAATGCTGGTAGCAAAAAGGAATGCATCAGCTATTATAATTTTCCCCCCTCATATATATAGGGGAGTGAAGAGGTACCACCTGCCATTATACTATGCCAAGCAAAATCAGCAATGCAGGCAGTTTTTGTTGTTTCTTTTTAACATCCATACCCAGCACTGTACAAGTTCACCTGACTCGCAGGAAGCTTTAGGTGCAATTCAAGGTCCTGGTTATCTTCTACAAAGTCCTCTATGGCATATGGCCAAGCTGCCTTTTCTTCTGCTCACCCTACCAAACCCAGTAAAGTGTGTTCCATATCCCTTCTATGAAGCAGTGCCATGTAATTGAAGCCAGGAGTTGTGTCTTCTTAATGGTTGTTTCTGTCGGGTGGAACAGGATCCTGCTCAAATGTTTGGATGGTCCCAATCCAGTTGCCCTGTTTCCACCAAAATAAGCCCTCCCCAGATAATAAGCCCAATCGGGCTTTTGCGCGCATGCACTAAAATAAGCCCTCCCCTGAAAAAAATCCCTGCCTGAAAATATTGCAACACAACAGCAGCCATGAGGTGACCACGCTCACCACCTCCTGCACCTCAAAAATAATAAGACCTCCCTGAAAATAAGGCCAAGCATTTATTTTGGGGGTCGAAAGAAAATAAGACCCTGTCTTATTTTCGGGGAAATGCGGTAGCCTCTCACAAGATAATGAAAACCTGGCTGTTTTCTCAGGAAATTGGTTCAGGTGTTGTCAATATTGATTATGTTTAAATGTCTAGGATCAGATTGTGGGTTTTTTAATGTTTTAATCCTTGCAACATGTTAGATGGGCAGCTATATCAATCAGTCACTCACTAATACAACTTTTTTGTAGTACATAACTTGACCTTTATTGCAACTATGGTTTCTTTGAATTTGGGCAAAGTAGGTTCCTTACAGGAATCTGTCATATAATCAAACCTTAAAACTTTATTAAATCAGTTTTGATGCAGTTTTACACTGTACAAATTATGTAAATATGTACAGGTGCATGTAGATATACAGTGATCCCTCGTTTTTCGCGGTTAATGGGGACCGGAACCTTCTGTGAAAACTGAAAAACTGCGAAGTAGGATTCGCACCGGAAACTTGAGTTGGTGGACATCGTTTAAAGCAAGCACTAGGGGGCGCTTGCCTCCTACCGATGCATTTTTCCCCCTGTATTTTTGAAAAACCCGCGAAGCACTGTAGCCGCGAAACATGAAGCCGCGAAAAACGAGGGATCACTGTACATACGTATGTATGTACGTATCTTAATGGTTATGCTTATTGTCTTTGATAGATTGCTGTAATTGGTAATAAGTGATTTACTATTTTTCTATTATTTTAATATTACAAAGCATTCAGTTTGGGCAATAAAAGTTTAATCTGTGAAGTTTTCCATAGGGTGGTGTGGTTTAATAATTTAGGATAAATTCTAGAAGTCTCTTACAGAATAAGAGTGTTGCCTTTCATTTAATAAAGTGGTGATTTGAAATAAGAACTTTGCATTATTTTATTGGAAACAAACTAGAGAAGGTTTGTTGGAAATAAACTAGAGACAGGCATCCTTGATGTTTGAGGGTGGGTTTGTTTAGCTGAAGAATGAAGTATTGATATTTATTTTATTCAATTTATATTGCCATCCACTTGATAAGTGATTGGGCAGGTAATAAAGGATTAAAAAGATCAAAATACATACTAAAATGATTAAAAGCTCGGGCACAGCAGCAGAGACAATAAGTAAAATACTTCATATTAAAGCAAGTTCACATAGCAACCTGGCCCATTGCCAGCAAGAAGAACCAAGTCTTCAGGGCCTTCAAAATTAGTAGGACCAGGAGCATCCGGATTTTAAATGTAGGTGAAGCTGCTGCTCCAAGAGAAGGCATCTGGATTAGCTGTAGCTTCTCAGTGGACCTCAACAACAGCCTAGTATACAGTGCTTTGAATTGTCAAATGAGAAGTTAAAGGGAGAAATGAAGTCCACTATTAGGATTGAAGATTCAGAAGCATAATTTATCAATGTCTTGTCTTGGTAGGACTACTTTGATATAGTAAAGAACCCCATGGATCTTTCTACTATCAAGAGAAAGCTTGATACAGGACAGTACCAGGAACCTTGGCAATATGTGGATGATATTTGGCTTATGTTCAATAATGCCTGGCTTTACAATCGAAAAACGTCTAGAGTGTACAAGTACTGTTCCAAGTTGGCAGAGGTTTTTGAGCAGGAAATTGATCCGGTTATGCAGAGCCTCGGCTACTGCTGTGGACGAAAGGTAAGGAAAAAGCTAATAGGTGAGAAAATGTAACAATTATTAAGATAACTGAATCCTTGGTTCTAAGCATTGTGCTTATATTGAATGTAAATATAAATACCCAGTCATGTGAAATTGCATTCTGCAAATGTCACTTTCTGATAACTTTGGTTTTATCTTCAGCTTTTAATCTAAATTTAAAAAGTGAATTTTAAAATGTTTATCACATAATTTATATTAACAATTATAACTTGACTATTGTTCAGTAACCATAAGATTAAATTATTGTAAAGTAGTAATTAAATATGATTATGGACAGTACTCAAGTTCATATATTCTGTACACAAAACAACATTTAAGTAAAATTAGGTAACATAATAAGCAAACAAAAGAATATTTTAAAGGTAATTTAGATTGTATTCTGTACCAGAGAATTGATTTACCTGGAAATGACTGTCCCATATGTTCTTGAAAATTGTGTAATGGGACAAGATTTCTAGGTGAAAAAATAATGGATTTCTACTCAATAAAATGTAATCCTGGGAATTAAGTACTTAGGTAAATCCTCAATTTACAGGAACAATTGAGCCCAAATTTTTTGTTGTTAACCAAAGCAGTTAAGTGAGTTTTACCTCATTTTATGAGGTTTTTTGTTGTTGTTGCAGTTGTTAAATGAATCACTGTAGTTAGTTGTTGAGTAAATCATGTGTGAATCATTAAGTAAATCTGGCTTCCTCCATTGACTTCCCTTGTCAGAAGCCAGTTGGGAAGATTTTAAATGGTGATCACATGACCATGAGGGTGCTGCAACCGTCAAAACTATAGAAACCAGTCATAAGTCACATTTTTCAGTTCCATTATAACTTCAAACAGTCACTAAACAAATGTTTGTAAGTCGAAGACTGTTGTGAATCTTCATCAGGTTTGTATTGATGACAGAAATCATTTGTAAATGTAGACAGTGTTGGTTTTGATCTACCAAAACAGAATTTCTCAGGTAGTAAATATTCACTGCACGAACAGCCAGTTGTATCTGCACAAATGCTTAAAAATATAAAACTGGTTTTCATCGTTTCTTAACCACACATCCGTCGAAGATTTATGAGCCTACGCAGAGCATCACACAAAATCTTCCAAAGCAATTTAGTTAAAGCGGTTTGGTGCAAAACAATGCCCCTCTTTGTATTTGTCCCACTGGGTGTGGTCTGTGTCTTCCCACTTAATTTCAGTCTGCAATACTAATTATACTTGATATTCTTATAAATTTTACACATTAGTAAGCAACCTATCCCCCTTTCTTTGCAGTTGGAATTTTCACCACAAACTTTATGTTGTTATGGCAAACAATTATGCACAATTCCACGAGATGCTACATATTACAGTTATCAAAACAGGTAAGAAAATAATAGCGCACCTACTCACTGTTTTTTGCATTTCTGTTTAAATCAATGTCACATTAACAACAGCAAAAATGAATCTCTGGTTTAAAAAGTAAATTGAAAGTAGATGCTTCTTATGTCACAGTTCAGTTTTTATAACTTAATTAAGACATAACTAATGTATGTCAAATACTGTTGCTTAACAACTGGATTAGTTCAAGGTCCACCTGATTTGGAGTTCCAGCAACCACAAGATGCTCTACTATTGCACCTTCAGTAATGTGTGTGTGTGAATGAGTATGTGTATGTGTATATGTCTATTGTTGTGATGATTTAATGTTTTTGGATATGCAAGAGATAAAGATGTTCTCTTCCGTTAAACCGAAGGATTGTCATCTGTTTTGGTTTCTTAGAGATGAAGAATTTTTGTTTCAAACACAAAAAAACATTTAATATATTTTTGCAGCTATATACTTTTAGTTAATAGGTCAGTTTTGTTACTTCAAGGAAAAGTTATTTTTTACCTCTTTAATCTGCATGCCATATTCGGACTGTTACTTGTAATAAAGAGTTGCTATTCAAAACCAAAATCTGTTTTAGTAAATGGCACTTCATGTCCTGATTTTCTGAATGTCCAAACTGATAATATAGCGTTACCAATGTATATGATTTCATTTTATTACACACTAGAAAAAAAGCAGTGAGGAAGTGACTTGTATGATTCATTCCTTAACAATTACAGATTTGATAGTGTTGTTTTTGTTTTGCTTTAAAATATTGTCACAATTCTGGGGGGTTTGTGTAGTTGTTTTGGTTTTGGTTTTCCTTTGTGTTTGTGCGCCCTTCCTGAAGCAATAAGGGAGACAGCAGTTTCTATACGCTCTTGAACATAGTTCAAACCCAAATCAAATGAAGATGGAATCCTCTTAATACTACAGCTATTCCAGACATCCAAATTTATGGACTTCACCTACTAATGTACAATATGCAGCTGCTTGTTATTGCATCTAACATTTCAACAAATTGTGAATAATTGGATTAAAATTATTCAAATAACTCCTATAAAGAGTTATTGCAAACAAATATTTAAGTATATGCTCCATAAACATTTAAGCATTTGCAGGATAGTTTATTTTCACGCCTATCCTGCTTTTTCATATTAGATGTGAAGAAAGTTGTTAACTTGAGGCAGTTGCCAAAGCAGCAGTTGCAATTCTTTTTTCTTCATTTTGATTGGTAATTGAGCATGGGTATACTTAACCAAATACATTTTGTTTGCTATAATTTGCTGCTTGTAATCCCATTTGAGAGATTTAATGCTAATCTGTGCTTTGCCTTGGCTTTCTGCTTTGTGTTGTCCTGTCTTGCTTCTGTGTTTTTGTTTTTCGTCCTGAAAACCCCATTTCTTTGTTTGTATGTATATTTTTATTTCTCCTTCATGCTTGTCGTTGTCTGCACTTGGCTTTGATTGCAAAAAAACAACCCAAAACAAAAACAAAAACAAAAAACAAAACAACCAATATCAAACTCTGGGTCCCATAAATCTTCATCATTGAATGTCCCTGTCGTCGTTGATGACCTGCTCTCTGCTCCCGCCCCCCTCCTTGGCCTGCTGTGATTGGTGACTTCGTTGCTTGGCTTGGGCTGTGTTGTGTGGACGGAACAGTTCACCCAAATATGGCCTTCTTGCCGACAGGTATCATTTCTGTGAGAAGTGCTTCAACGAAATCCAAGGGGAAAGCGTTTCTTTGGGGGATGATCCATCACAACCACAAACGTGAGTAATTGTGTCCTCTTTAATAATATTTAACTCTCAGAAGTTACAATTATGTTATTAACAAACCTATCATGATGTACATTCTATATCAGGGGTGTCAAACTCGTGGCCCGCAGGCCAGATGTATCACGCACTGGCCACCCCCCTCCCCCAATTTAGCAAAGGGGGGAAAAGTCACGATATGTCACATGATGACATGACACCACGAGTTTGACACCCCTGTATATTTTGAAAAAGCCATGTTTCAGGAAAAAGTTTTACTTAAGAAGATAAACCTCCAAGTGAGAACAAATTCTTATTTTAAAATTTCAGAACAAGGTAGAATAAGATTTTTTTCATTAAGTATATATGGAAAGTGCATAAATGCATCTAATACTAAAGTTTTCAATCCTATAACTAAAATTATTTTGCTGTACAAAAAGCCCGGTCATATTAAAGTCACAAAGTTCAAAGAAAAACTTAGATTTGAAATAACTCTATAATCACATTTTGTTTAAATTATCTCATTTTTTTAGATTGATCTACAAGTTCTAAAGTTAGGGCATCATTCTTAAAGTTTCAAGTGCTATTTTTCTACTAGTTTTGTCATAATAATTTTTTTAGTTACTGAGCAATGATGTTCTGCAAAGCAGTAGTGTCAAGATTTCTATTGTACTATGAATTTTCCATAGGTGGTAACTTGAAACAACTATCTTTGGCAATATTACATTTATAAAAAACAAAATTAAAATGCAATGATATAATAAACTTTAAATGTTAAGAAATGTATGGGACTGTAAATTCTTTAATCCTTTTTTTAAACTGGAGAAAATGAAAACAGCTGCAATAAATATTGAGCAAGGTGTATATTTCTCTTCTAACAAACAAATTCTTCCTTTATATAATTTTTCAGTTCATAGAAAGCGCTAAACACTTTATCACTGTGTTGCCTAAAAGCTATTTTATTATATTTTTGTAGCTATGCCAAATTTAGCAGACCTAATTGTAGACTAGGTTGAATTCTGAAATGGTAAATATTTTCCAGAAAATGAGTTTACCAATGTCAAAAGATGATAGGAAACTAACCAGACAATCCTGCTGAGGCAACAATTGTGTAATCTGAGTTTTACTGCCTGCTAGAAGTCCAGATTTTGGAGGTATTTATCTGTTAGAAAGGAGTTGCAACATTTTTTCAGATAGCTTTTATTTTAGGCCATAGAGGTTAAGCCACTGTTTCAAATTGTGCTTGTTACTAGTTAGCTCTCTAGTCAGTTATAATGATTTCTATGTGATGTTAATCGTGAGAAATTCTGGATCCACTGGAATTTCTGAACCTCACACAGTTACCTTGTACTAATGTGTTATAAGTCTTTTTATAAGTATAAATTATGGCATTCCTGGCTTAGTTTGTTTATATAAGAAATTAGCTTGAGTTGTGTATGGATAACTGTGCCCTGACCTCTCTGTCAAGAAATGTGAAGTAATAAAGAAATCTGATTGATGTAACCAATAGGTTGTGTTAAGCGACCAAACATGTTTGAAAATGAATATGTTCTATACCGCCTGTATGACCCTCTCCCAGCCATGAGATAGGTAGTTTACAAACATAGGTGGTTTTTATGCCTCATTAGGAAGAAATCTTCTGGAGCTTCTTGCCAGATTGTTAAATGATGTGAGTACCTTCTCAGATCGGAACCATAGAGCTTCCAGTGTCTAAATCCACCAGTTATTTCTTTGAAAGTATTAGCCAGGGGTACTATATCATCCTGTCCAATTCATACCTTTCTTTTATTCCCAAAACATTCTTAAAAAACAGTATGTTTAGAAGATCCTGCTTAAATGTAGATGTGTCTTCAGTATATCTAAAATTGTTTTATTATGCTAATGTCCATCTTCATACAACTAAACCTGCCCATTTCTCTCCTCAGTACAATAAATAAAGATCAGTTTTCAAAAAGAAAAAATGATACACTGGATCCAGAACAGTAAGTGATACTTGAATAGCTAAATTTGTATTTTTAAAACAAAACAAATGTGTTATCATTTTGTTGCTCGTTTATTTTTGCTTTGGGACTGAAAACTATTGATTGCTTTATTCATATTTGATAATACAGATAGTCCTCAGTTGACTGACGTATTTAGTAACCGATCATAGTTGCAGCAGTTTGAACAACCAGTCTTCAAAGCCATTGCAGTGTCCTGCACTTATACTATCGCCATTTGGACGCTTTGTAGTTGGTACAAATTTATAGCATATTTCACCATCCTATATGAACTTCATAGCTGGCTTGTGACAAGCAATCAATGGAGAAATCAGCATTAAAACCACAAGTTGTAATCACATGTCTCACCAACCATGGGTGATTGCTTAATTACAAAGGAATTGATATAAATATGTCATGATGATGCTTTCTTAACTATTAACATCTTTTAGCAATGGTGTTTCCAGTCCTAATTCTGATTGTTAAGGGAGGATCTATTTTTGAAACTTTCCTTTCATCTTAAACATTTAATTAGGTTTTTTTTTTAAAAAAACTGATTCATCTTTCCCTCTCCTGTTATATATGTAAGTAGGTAGATACTATATCTATACTTGTAAACATACTGTATAAAGGTATGTTCAAGCTTGAGGTACTTCTTTTTAATGGCATAGTGTACAATTCACATCTCAAATGTGTGAGATACCAATTCAGTTTTAAATGATATTTTGT
This sequence comes from Rhabdophis nuchalis, assembly GCA_039707465.1. Taxonomy (NCBI): domain Eukaryota; kingdom Metazoa; phylum Chordata; class Lepidosauria; order Squamata; family Natricidae; genus Rhabdophis; species Rhabdophis nuchalis. The sequence continues at coordinate 90,497,870 of CM077648.1, read as the reverse complement.
ACTTCAAGATACATTTTATATATTTCTGATTAAAGATACATACCGTATTTTTCGGAGTATAAGATACACCTCCCCCCCCCCCCCCAAAAAGAGGGTGAAAATCTGGGTGTGTCTTATACACTGAATGAAGGACTTTTTGCCTCCTGAAACCCTGCCCCCGTGGATCCTGTTTTCCACAAAAAACAGAGGGTTTGGGAAGCTTGTAAAAGTGCTCCTGGGGGCTGGGGAGGGCAAAAACAAGTGAAACATGGGCCGTTTATTGCTCGTTTTTGCCCCCCCAGACCCGAGGAGCACTCTACAAGCCTCCCAAAGCCTATGCATACTCTGTTTTTGTTTTTGCAAAAAACGGCCCATTTTTTTTGCTCATTTTTACTCCCCCCAGTCCCCAGGAGCATTTTGCAGGCCTCTCAAACTCTCTGCATGCCCCGTTTTTCACAAAAAGCAGAGAGTGCAGAGGGTTTGGAAGGCCTGCAGAGTGCACAAAGTTTCAAAATCTTGGAGCGTCTTATACTTCGGTGCATCTTATAATCAGATAAATACGGTATACAGAACTTTATAGTTTTAAAGACTAAATAGATTTTGCCACATTGCATAATTTCTTTATCCCTAAAGCATTTTTTAAAATCACGATAGTTATTTTTTTGAGTGCTTATGGCTCTTTTCTGTTCTAGATTCGTTGAATGTATTGAATGTGGAAGAAAGATGCATCAGATTTGTGTACTTCACAATGAAATAATCTGGCCATCTGGGTATGCTGCTTTTCCTTTTGTGTTCATTTACAATTGTAAAAAATTACAAACAATATTTGGAAAGATGCTAATAGTAAAATTTATTGTAGTTCCATACGATCTTTGATAACCATCTAAGTAGATTAACAAATCTGATTAACAAATGTGATGTAATTTTATTTATTTAAAACTTTTATATAGCTGCAAACTTACATCAAACTCTAGGCAGTTCCCAACCAAAAATTAAAATTAACTTCAATAATAAAACCACATAATGCATGTCTCTGTTACAGTCATAAACAAAAAATCTGGTACCAACGGTAAGCTTCTCCATCAGGTCCATTGTTAAATCCTCTTATTTACTTCACCCTGTCCCAGAATCTGCCTGAATAGTCAGGTCTTAAGTGCTTTTTGGAAGAGAGGGAGGTACCTGCCAAACTTCAAGGGGAAGGGTTTTCCATAGGGCAGGGAGTGCCATGGAAAAGACACACTTCCTAGATCCCATAAGATGCCATTGTTTAAGGGAAAGGGCTAGAAGTGTGCTCACACTATTTGATCTGATAGAATGTCCTTAGGGAGAGACAAAAGCACAGTTAACCTGGTTCTATTCCGTATTATTAAAGACAATAACCAGCGCCTTGAATTGTATTCAGAAGGAAACCAGGAGCCAGTGCAGTTTGCACAGCAAAGGAGCACCTATCATTGTGTGTGTAGCAACATTCTGGGCCATTTGTAATTTTCAATTGATCTTTAAACTGCAACCCTAAATAGAGTACATTGCAATAATCCAAACAGGAACTGACTAAGGCATGAGTGAGCAACCATGAGCAAGATATTGGCATGGCTATTTAATTTAATTTTAGTTTCCATGCACAATTTTTTTTAAAAATCCAGTGGGGACAAGGTATGCTTGGCCTGGCATTTCATGAGACAGTTGCTGTCTCTGTGAGGGCATCTACCCCAGGTATTGCAAGGGAATCCCCATGCACAATCTGGGGAAGAAAGCCCTATAGGGTCAGCAGCTGCTTTGCAAAGGGCCAGGCCAGACAAGCTTGGTCAATAACAGAGATAAGAAGTCAGCAAAGATCAGCTAAGGCAGCAAGGACCTTGGTGTGCAGAGGGCCACAAGGACATAAATGGAAGGAAGATGTGGGGGGGAGTGTTGAAGTGCCCCTGTGGATGTAAGTGCATGTGGCTGCAACAATTTTTGATCAAGTGACCGCAGGGGCAGTGCAGTGGTTGTAATTTCAGGGACTAGTTGTAAGTCACTTTGTTTAGTCCTACTGACTTCAAAGAATCATTGAATGAATAGCTGTTATGTCAATGACAACCTGTAGTGATATTATTACATCAGGTGAAATTGAGTGTTCTGCTCAGACTGTGATATACTGGAGTAAGCCTAATTTATGCTGTTCAGTAATAGTTTGCTATCCATGTTTAATAATTAGTAGCATATACTAGAAAATGCAAGGGAGATATTGTAATAGAAATATTTTAATAATTATGTTAGGAATTTAAATTATTTTCTTCTGTTGTAGCTTTGTCTGTGATGGCTGCCTAAAAAAATCAGGACGAACTCGAAGAGAGAACAAATTTTCTGCCAGAAGTAAGTAAAGATTGGTGCATTTCTCATATTTATTTCTATTTGCTTTTTAAATGAATGTATTTATTTAAAATGTTTTTATTCCTTCTATTAGTGCCAAAGCAGTTTAAAGATAAACTAAAAACAATGATAATAAAACAAATATAAAATAAGTAAGAAAAAGTAGAATAAAAACAACATTCTGGAGGAGCCAAATAAAACTAATTCTAGCAAGCCTGAAGTAGTATTTCCTGAAGCCTTTTGAAAGAAGAGTGTCACTCAGGAGAGGGTTCTGTGATATGGCAGAGACTTCAGATGTTTGACATATAGAAGTATATCCACTGTTCTAAATAGATAGCTAGGTTTCCAGAAATTTCAGGTAATCCTTAATGTACGATCATAATTGAGCCTGGAATTCTAAGTCATTGTGGTCATAAATCAAGGTACCCACATGGCCAGCAGTAATTTTCCATCCTTTTTCTGTGATGGTTGTTAAGTGAACTCATTCATTTTAATGGGGTGGTTTTTATCAGGCAAAAAACTATCACAAATGTGGGCCCTGTGATTTTGGAATGCCATGAATAGTCCTAAAGCTGACCCCACCTAACGTGCAGTCTTATGACTATGGGGGAAGAGCAACATGACCAATATATAACAACCAGCAGTGCTTTACCAACATTCTCTGGTCCTTGTAACTTAAAATAAAATGAACAGTCATTAAGTACGGGTAGCTTGTACAGTTTGGGGAGTTAGTCCCATTGTTTTCAATGAATTCTATTAACAAATTATATTTTAGGGTTTTCATCATTACTAACATTGCATGCCATAAGCATTATCCATCCTTTTTTATAACATACACTGAAGAAAAAGAATTGCAATATGTTCATCTGATTAACAATTCCAATGCTGAATCCCAGCAGTATTTCTCTTTGAGGAACACATGTCTTTAATAAATTGGAGATTTATTGTTGGTCATTTTATAATTTAAAACCTAATAAACATAAAAAATCTTTGATTTTTGATAACCTCCATGACAAGATATATTTGGAAACTTAATTCTTAAAAAATGGAAAATAATGAACATCAAGATAACAATCCCGAGAAGTTTATTTTTCAACTCCCATTTTTCTCCATTCAGATGACTTCCATTCACTGACTCCAATCTGATGGTTCTGGTTTCAACATCTTCCTGAATTTGTCTTGCAAAAATTCATTGTCTTGCTATATATTCTAGATGAGTTTCCTTTTTTTGCTTAGGAAGTAAAGTATGTCAAATCTCATTTGGCCATAGCTTGGACATGCTTTAGCTTTGATTTTTCTTTGGGTTTTTTTTCCTTACCTGGACTTCATCCTTAGGATTTTCTGGTGCAGCATTTTGCTAGCTAAGTAAAGAATAACACAGTTTAGCTTTTTAAAGATGAGGCTGTATTATGTTAATTGAAACCTATTGCTGGTGTAATTTTAGTAGGTACTTTTAAAGTTGTAAATTAATACAAAATGTAAATTTTACTTGCTCAACAAGGCAAATATAACTTTCTAACCTATGCTATTTTGTTGCTAGAGTAATGACAAACAATTAAGCAATCTTCATTTTTGTAGGATTGCCAACCACTAGACTTGGTACCTTCTTGGAAAACAGAGTGAATGAGTTCCTGAGACGACAGAATCATCCTGAGTCAGGCGAAGTCATTGTTAGGGTGGTTCATACCTCAGAAAAAACTGTAGAAGTTAAACCTGGAATGAAAGCAAGGTACTTTTCCTTAAATGTTAGAATGGCGTGATTTTTTTCCGTTCTGAATATTAAATTGTGTTATTGGTACATTTCTCTAAACAATAAAATGTTGTTTTGTTAGTCAAAAGCATAGCATTTGATAATTTCATTTTTAAACATTTTGAGTGATTAGCACAACTTTTGCAATTTATTGCATATTTTGATCTGTTTTCATACAGAATATTATTGATTTAAAAGGAGATGACAAAAATTAGGCGTTGGAAGATCAAATAACAAATTTATTTAAATGATGGATCAATAAACTTTATATTTATTTATTTATTTGTTTGTTTAATTGATTGATTGATTTATATTTTCCCAGATTGCTACAATGCTCTGTATGTTTGAATGACTTTAATTAGATTTGGTTGTTTTACTATAAATGATTCCCATAGAGAGAGAGTTAAAACATAGCAGAACAAAATGGATAAAAATAAATAAATTATTAAAATAAAATGCTCTTATCCGCTCTTATCGCGTCTGCAGATAACCGGCTTGCCGCCCTGTTTAGGGTGACCCGCTCCCCTCTTCACCAGAGGGCACGGGATGCCCCCTTGCAGGGTCGTGCGGAGGAATTTGGGTGTTATCTGCATGATAAAATCGATCAGATCTGGGACGGGTTGGCCTCCGATTGGACTAGTTTAGACGGGCTGACGGAGGCGGGTCTTGAGTCTGTTATCTGGGAAGAATTCGATCCTGTGACTCCTGAGGACATGGACAGGATGCTGGGGCAGCTGAACGCCACCACATGTTTATTGGACCCGTGTCCCTCCTGGTTGGTACTGGCCTCCCGGGAGGTTACACATGGCTGGCTCTAGGGAATTGTCAACGCTTCTTTGAGTGAGGGGTTTCTGCTGGCCGCCTTGAAAGAGGCGGTGGTAAGGCCCCTCCTCAAGAAGCCCTCCCTGGACCCAGCTGTGTTGGCCAACTACTGTCCAGTCTCCAACCTCCGATTCCTTGCGAAGGTTGTTGAGAGTGTGTGGCGCGACAACTCCCTCAGCACCTGGAGGAAACTGTCTATCTGGACCCGTGCCAGTCCGGCTTCTGGCCTGGGCACAGCACAGAGACGGCATTAGTCGCGTTGGTGGATGATCTCTCGAGGGCTCGGGATCCTGGTCCTGTTAGACCTCTCAGTGGCTTTCGATATCATCGACCATGGTATCATGTTGCGCCGGCTGGAGGGGCTGGGGGGGCACTGTTTTACGGTGGTTCTCCTCCTACCTCTCCGACCGGTCGCAATTTGTGTTGGCAGGAGAGCAGAGGTCGACGTTGAGGTGCCTCACTTGTGGGGCACCACAGGGGTCGGTCCTCTCGCCTCTCCTGTTCAACATTTATATGAAGCCGTTGGGTGAGATCATCCGTGGTTTCGGGGTAGAATTCCACCAGTACGCTGACGATACTCAGCTGTACATCTCTACCCCGGACCACCCCAGCGATGCCGTGGAAGTGATGTCCCGGTGTCTGGAGGCCGTGCGAGTCTGGCTGGGGAGAAACAGGCTCCGACTCAATCCGTCCAAGACCGAGTGGCTGTGGCTTCCGACGTCACGATATAGCCAGTTGGTGCCAGCTCTGGCTATTGGGGGCGAGTCATTGGCCCCCACAGAGAGGGCTCGCAACTTGGGCATCCTCCTGGACTCTCGGCTGTCTCTAGATGATCATATGACAGCCGTGGCCAGGGGGGCTTTTTATCAGGTCCGCCTGATATGCCAGTTGCGCCCCTTTCTGGATCATGACGCTTTACGCATGGTCACTCAAGCCCTCGTCATCTCCCGCCTGGACTACTGCAACGCTCTCTACATGGGGCTTCCCTTGAAGTGCACCCAGAGGCTCCAGTTAGTTCAGAATGCGGCCGTGGGGGGGATCCTGGGAGCTCCTAGATGCTCCCATGTGACACCTCTCCTGCGCGAGCTGCACTGGCTACCTGTGGCTTTCCGGGTGCGCTTCAAGGTACTAGTAACTACCTTTAAAGCGCTCCATGGCAAGGTACCTGGTTACCTGCAAGACCGCCTCCTGCTACCAAATAGCTCCCACCGACCAGTTCGCTCCCACAGAGAGGGCCTCCTCAGGATGCCGTCGGCCAGGCAATGTCGGCTGCCGACCCCAAGGGGGAGAGCCTTCTCTGTGGCGGCTCCTACCCTCTGGAATGACATACCCACTGACCTACGCACGACCACGGACCTGCGCCTCTTCCATTGGGCCTTGAAGACCTATTTATTTCGTGCAGCCGGCCTGGCGTAGTTTTTAAATGGTTTTTAGTAGGATTTTATTAAGGTTTTAGAACAGGCCTACCATTTAATATATTTTTAAACGTATTTTATGTATTTTATATTTTATACTACTGATTTTTATTGCTGCCTCTACACCGCCCTGAGTCCCGGAAGGGAGAAGGGCGGTATAAAAATGTAATAAATAAATAAATAAAATAAATAAATAAAAACATATGTTTGGGCAACTTCCATGTTATAGTATCCTGTAATGAGTGATAGTATTAAATTTGCTAGCCATTGCTTTACATTATGCCTTTTAATTTTGCAGATTTGTAGATAGTGGAGAGATGGCTGAACAATTCCCTTACCGAACAAAAGCACTCTTTGCTTTTGAGGAGATTGATGGTGTAGATTTATGCTTTTTTGGCATGCATGTTCAGGAGTATGGGTCTGATTGCCCTCAACCCAACCAGAGGTATTAAAAAAATTAAATTCTTTTTTAAAAATAATTCTTAAAATTAGATTATTGCTACATAAATGCCTAAGAAATTGATCTTTTTGTAACTGGTCAGGTATATATCCTTCACTATATCTTCCCCCTCCCTCTCTTGCCTTTATTACTTGTCTTTCTCCAAGATAAAATCATTCCCACATACTTATCAGGAAGATTTCATTTAACACTATTTACTTTATGGAATTATTTAGGAGCATTTTCTTTTTTAAAGACAGCTTGATTCACAATTTTTGATAAGCTATTTTTCTCCTTCAAAAAATTGTTAGAGATAAATGCTTTTGCTAAACAGAGAAAATCCACCATTTTGAAGTAAAAGAAAGTAAAAGAATTGACTTCTAATTAGAGTTAATGCTGTTTTGATTTAGGCTGAAAACTAAATTAAGTAGAAACCACAGTCTTCTACTTCAAGCAAAATGATAAATTGGCTTAGTTCAAGTACAAAAAAATCACAATATGCAGTCTCTAATTCTTTGAAAGTTCATTCTTTTAGGGCCAAACATGATTTGAACTCTTCAGAATTACTCCTGTATTTATCAGACAGACAGATATGCTATCCAAATTCCACCTGCTCTGGCAGTTTACAGTTGTGAAAAACATTTACAGATAAAGAACATTACGAAAATAAAGACAAAAAACCTAAAGATGATGAAGGAAAATAAATCTGGAGGGAAACACGGAAAAGGAAAAAAGAGGTGTCAATCATCCTCTCCAAAGCACTGGGCAAAAAGCTAAATCGTGAATAGAGTTCAGGGTGGGGTGGGGGGAATCTCATTCCAGAGATCAGGCACATTTCCAAGGCTCTGATAGGTGGCATTATTTAAACAATGGAACTTGGAGTGTGCCAACCATGCCAGATCAAACCCACTGGACAGGTACTCTGAGAGATAGGTGATCTCTCAAGAACCGACTTATAAAGCTTGAGTGCCAATCTCAAGCTTTATAAGTCCAGCAACATGAATTACTCCAGAAGCAAAGTGGGTTGCCTGTTTGCATGACCGACCATACCACAGGAATTACATTATTCTAGAGCTGAGTGTGTTAATAGTTTTAAAATCTTATATGAGAAATAAGTAAACATAATTAGATTAAGGCACTAGCTTAAAAGAGGCTATGAAAGGTGAAGTTAAGGAAAATTTCTTAATGGAAGAAAAAGGAAATAATTGAATACTGCAAAATGCTTCTAGCTATAGCTTATGAACTTTCTCTCTTTTTTAGGCGAGTATACATATCTTACCTTGACAGTGTTCATTTCTTCCGCCCTAAATGCCTGAGGACTGCTGTCTATCATGAAATTCTGATAGGTTACCTAGAATATGTTAAGAAATTGGGGTAAGTTTCCTATTTTATTACATTGTATGCTATTATGTATTGCAACTTATAAAAGAAACATGGAATCTTTTTGGGTTGGTGAACAGATTTAAAACTGTAAAGTCAATTGTATTGAGGTCAAGTGGACAGAAAATCTGTTGACCACCAAATAAAATGCTTCTAGACCATGTTCCCAATCCCTTCTCTCTAGCAGTCAGAAGATAAGTATATTCTCAGCATGTATTTTAAAATCTTGGGTGTAGATGTACTTTGATTAGTACGCTACTAGTAGCAAATAAGAATGGGGTTTTTTGGGGGTTTCTTCCCTGAAGAATGTGTATATGAAAGTTCCAAGTGAGGATTGTGTGTTAGAGAAGAATAAAATGAAATAATTCCTGAAATACTGTCATGAAGGCAGTTAATTTACATTAATATTATAAAGATCAACTGTAACTTAAATGGATCACCAGAGAGTACTGTGTGGATCTTAATTTACATTGGAATACTGGTAGCATTTTATTAAAGCCTTCATTAATGTTTTAATTGTTTTGAAAGAGAAATTTAAGGCTAAATTATGTGTGATATGTTGTTAGGCTAGTTTTAATCTAAGTTTAAAATTAGGAAAGAAAAATAATTTAAAGAAAAGACAATATATAAAAAAGTGTTATTCTTATAAAAGGAAATTCTGATTATACTTGCATCATTATGGTATTTTTCTGTGCACCTGTGAGCAGAGACATGCAGTTAATTGTATTCATTGCTTTGTTTCTTGGTTTATCTCAATCATAACTAATTTTGATTTTGGAAAAATAACTTTTCAGTGGCAAGTTAAGCATGTCTTGTGTCGAGTGCATCTGTATTTGTGAACAGGGTTTTTATATGATTCTAAAAATAGATGATGTGGAAGATGTACTTCATAATTGTTAATACAAATTAAAGCAGAAATTATTTGGTAAACATGCAGAAAAAGATAGTGTGAATAATTTTTTCCAAGGGAAGAGAATATATTTGCCTTATTACCAGTTCTATCTGCTCATCAGGCTATAGAATCCTGTATGATTATCGGTAGTCCTCAAATACAATCATAATTGAGTCTAAAATTACTAGTCATTAACCGAGTCTGCATGTGACCATTTTCAAATTTATAACTTTTTTTGCAGCAATCATTAAGTAAACCCATTCTCAGGATTGGACATTTTTTGCTAGAAAATGGAAGTAAACCCTGGAATTGTCGTCCCCCCACCCCCAAAAAAAGCATGAAAATCGCAGTCACGAGACATTGCAAATGGGCATACATAGAACTCAGTTGCCAAGTGCCCAAAATGCAATAACATGAGAGGGAATAAGAGTGAAACCAGGTGCAACTATTGGAAATTTCACAGGGAGGTCCCTAGATTCATTTCTACCTCAGAAAGTATTTTTGTCTATAAAGCTTCTGAACCCCATTTTTATTTATTACTTCTGAGGTTTTCAGATATGACATAGTTAGAATATTTCAGAGTCAGCTACCTTGTGGAGTACATATTTGGTTTGAAAAGCTAAATAAAGTAAGTATATTTGAAATAATGTATAATAGAACTAACAACTTACTTCTTCCCTATTAGCTATACAACTGGACATATCTGGGCATGCCCACCTAGTGAAGGAGATGATTATATTTTCCATTGCCATCCTCCTGATCAAAAAATTCCCAAACCAAAACGATTGCAAGAATGGTATAAAAAGATGTTGGATAAATCTGTGACAGAGCGCATTGTGCATGATTATAAGGTTAGTTGTGCATTAATTGAAGTATCATATTTGTTTACCTGTTATAAAAATAGGTGTTTTAAAAGAATTGTTGTCCTTATTACATCTCCAACAAAATGCTTTCTTAGATAGTCTCTATACAATTATAATGGAGTCTAATAAATTCTCAATATTTTTTAGAATTATAAGTCATAATTCAAGGTACAGCCCCACTGTTAATATAGAGATAAAGATACTCTTGCATTGTCTAGGCCAGGGATCCCCTGGGGTCACAGACTGGTACTAGTCCATGGTCCACACAAGTGAGTGAAACATCATATGTGCATGTGTGGGATTTAGGGAAGAGTACTGCACATGCGCGAAGATGGCGGTCTGCCTTTGAGCTCCGTTCGGGTCGGGGAGCTCGTCCCTAAAAACATGCCTCCCGGCCCGCTATCCACCTTTAAGGGCTGGGCCCAGTGAGCTACTCACCCTGGCAGTCGATCGAGACCCAGATGGTCTCCCAGGGTTAGGCAGCGGCTGAGAAATTGAGGAGGACGCCGGGTGAGGATGCTGGCCGGGCGTGCCGGTCGGATGGGAAGAACGCCGATTCTGAGCCGGAGGCTGGGAGGATGTGGAGGCCTGGGCCAGAACGGCGCTGGGGCAACCAGCTGAGCTGCGTCGAGCCGGGGGGCATTGGAGATCAAGGAGAAGCCGGGCCGGGCTAGGAAGTGGAAGAACAGTCGGCCCAAGGCCTTTAGGAGGAGGTGAGACCGGGCGGACAGAAGGAGCTTGAGAACAGCGCGACCGAGGCCTGAGAGGCCTGTGTGATATCGCCCAGCTGCCGGAGCCTTTGGCCCGGCCGGGCCTGGCCGGGAGATGGAAGAGCGGTCGGCCCCGGGCCTTTTGGGAGGATGTGAGGCTGGGAGAGCCCTATTAAGACCTGGGCCTAAGAGACGCCGCCCAGCTGTAGGAGCCTTCGGAGTCGCTGGAACTGATGGAGTCGCCGGATTGAGGCTGAGTTGGTCGGAACCGGAGGCCCCGAGGGACCAGAGGCTGGAGGTCGGTATGACTATGAGGCCCATGGGGCCGAAGGAGAGCTAGGCCTCGATTGGGAAACATCTAAGGCCTGTGGATTTGGATTGAAAATGGGTGGCCGGGCCCACCCCCAAATTATACCCCCACTATACCCTACTCGGACAGACTATTTTATCACTCATGAAGCAAGAGTTTCAAGATCTGTAAGAGCCGGACTATTTCTCACTGGAGCATGTGAACTTATTTTAATGTGATCTATTTTAATTATTTTAATGATTAACTTTTAAACATCTACTTTAAATATCTTTGTAGCCAACAATGTTCCCTATAATCAATTATGTGACCCATTTTATATATTTTATATTTATACTTGTATTTAATATTTATATATTTAATATTTATATTTCATCATGTACTCAAGGGCAGACCTTATGTCACTGCGAGAGTCCCCCCTCTCGCAGGTTTGGCCCTCCGTTCTAACGAGGGCCCACCTTGATGAGGGATTAACCAATCCAGAGAGGTGGGCGAAACGCAGACTCATGGTTTTTAGTTAGATTTGTCATTCGTATTTTAGGGGGTACCAGGGAGGAGGGAGGGTTCAGTCAGGTTGAGGGTGGAAATAGCGCCAAGCCGGCTGGCAGAGCCAAGCAGGAGGCAGGTGGGTCCAACAAGGGGGGAACATGGGTCGTCCACAGAGAGGGTTCTAAACCCATCCAAATGGTCGTGGGGAGAGGCAGGTGCGATGGAAGATTAGGATTTCATCACCGGTTGGGGGAGCGGAGTCGCTGGCTAAGGGCGGTCACGCGCCCCAACCCCTGCAATCTAGGTGGTCAGGGATCACAGAGCCAGGGCCCTAGGCTGTTGTTATGCAACGCCAGGTCCGTGGCCAACAAAGCCCCCCTCATTAACGACCTTGTGTCGGAGGGGGAGCCGGACCTGGTGGGAGTCACGGAAACCTGGCTGGGCCACGAGGGCGGTTTACCTCTCGTGGAAATGTGCCTGCCAGGTTACCGTGCGTTCCATCAGCCACGGGCCCTAGGCAGGGGTGGGGGGGTGGCGGTTATTATTAAGGAAGGCCTTGAGCCGAGAGAGACCACTGTACCACAGGCCACTGGCTGTGAGTCCCTCTGCGTGAAGTGGGGCCTAGGGAGACAGTTCGGCTTGCTGATTGTATACCTGGCTCCCCGCTATGTAACAGCAGCCCTGCCTGAGCTCCTCGAGGTGATCGCTGCGGCGGCTGAGACCCCCAGACTGTTAGTCATGGGGAATTTCAACCTGCCATCGGTAGGCAAATCATCCAAGGCAGCTCGGGAGTTCATGGCCTCCATGACGGCCATGGACCTGACCCAGGTAATTCAGGGCCCCACACACGAGAGAGGACACACGCTGGATTTGATTTTTGTCTCTGGTCAGTGGATGAGTGATCTTGGCATAGGGGAGCTAGCCACTATACCCCTGTCATGGTCGGATCACTCACTTCTTCGGCTCGACTTTCCTACCGCTGCACCCCACTCCTAAATGGTTCCTAAATGGTTCCACCCCAGGCGCCTGATGGACCCAGAGAGGTTCCAGACGGAGGTTGGGCCACTACCTGTGACCCTGACCCGCGCCCCGACGGAGGACCTAGTGGCGGCATGGAGTACCGTGGCCACGGGGGCCTTGGATCGGGTCGCGCCCTTGTGGCCTCTCATGTGGCGTCGAACCACCCAGGCTCCTTGGTTCACCGAGGAGTTGAGGGTGATGAAACGCCATAAGAGACGCCTAGAGAGGAAATGGAGATCTACATGGTCTGAATCTGACCGAACACAGGTGAGAGCCCATTTGAGGACTTACCTTATGGTGATAAGAGTGGCCAAACGTCATCACTGTGCCACTCTCATCACATCCACAGATAACCGCCCTGCCGCCCTGTTTGGGGTGACCCGCTCCCTCCTTCAACAGAGGCCACGGGAAGCCCCTCTCCTGGGTAGAGCAGAGGAATTTGGAGAGTATCTGCAGGAGAAAATCGCTCAGATTCAGAGCGAGTTGGCCTCCATTGAAAATAGTCTGGAGGGATTACATGAGGCAGGTCTTGAGACAAGTTTGTGGGAGGAGTTTGTCTCTGTTACTTCCGAAGACATGGACAGGCAACGTAGGCGACTGACAGCTACCACACGTTTATTGGACTGTGTCCCTCCTGGCTTGTACTGGCATCCTGGGAGGCGACACGAGGCTGGCTCCAGGTGATAGTGAATGCTTCTTTGAGTGAGGGGATCTTGCCTGCCGTCTTGAAAGAGGCGGTGGTGAGGCCCCTCCTCAAGAAGCCTTCCCTGGACCCAGCATTGTTGGTAAATTATCTTCCGGTCTCCAACCTTCACTTCTTGGCGAAGGTTGTAGAGACTGTGGTGGCTCAACAGTTTCCTCGGCACCTGGAGGAAATGGTTTATCTGGACCCGCGCCAGTCCGGCTTCCGGCCCGGACACAGCACCGAGACGGCATTGGTCGCATTGGTAGATGATCTCTGGAGGGCCAGAGATGGGGGTTGCTCCTCCATCCTGGTCCTATTAGATCTCTCGGCGGCTTTTGATACCATCGACCATGGTATCCTATTGCATCGACTGGGGGGGTTGGGGGTGAGGGGCACCGTTCTACGGTGGTTCTCCTCCTACCTCTCCGGTCGATCGCAATTTGTGTTGGCAGGAGGGCAGAGGTCGACCTCGAGACCCCTCACATGTGGGTGCCTCAGGGGTCGGTCCTCTCGCCGCTCCTGTTCAACACATATATGAAGCCGCTGGGCAAGATCATCCGTGGTTTTGGAATAGAGTACCACCTGTACGCAGATGACACCCAGCTGTACATATCTACCCCAAACCACCCCAATGATGCCGTCGAAGTGATGTTCCAGTGTCTAGAAGCCGTGCGGGTTTGGATGGGAAGGAACAGACTCAGACTTAACCCATCCAAGACTGAGTGGCTGTGGTTTCCGGCGTCCCGGTACAACCAGTTTATTCCATCACTGGCCATCGGGGGTGAACATCTAGCCCCTGTGGATAGGGCACGCAACTTGGCCGTCCTCCTGGATACCCGGCTGTCCATGGAAGATCAAGTGACGGCTGTGGCCAGGGGAGCGTTCTACCAGGTCCACCTGGTACGCCAGTTGCGTCCCTTATTGGATCGGTACGCCCTTCGCACAGTCACTCATGCACTCGTCACATCCCGTCTAGACTATTGTAATGCTCTCTACATGGGGCTTCCCTTGAGGTGCACCCGAAGACTACAGCTAGTCCAGAACACGGCCGCGCGGGCAGTCCTGGGAGCCTCCAGGTTCTCCCACGTAACACCACTCCTGCGCGAGCTGCACTGGCTGCCTGTGGTCTTTCGGGTGCGCTTCAAGGTATTGATTACCATCTTTAAAGCGCTCCATGGCACGGGACCTAGCTATTTGCGGGATCTCATTCTGCCTCATACATCCCTGCGGCCGATTCGCTCCCACAGAGATGGACTTCTCCGGATGCCGTCCACTAGATAGTGCCAGCGGGCGACGCCCAGGGGAAGGGCCTTCTCTGTGATGGGGCCGATCCTCTGGAACGACCTACCCCCCAAACTGAGAACAACCATGGACCTCCGCTCCTTCTGCCAAAAGCTAAAAACTCACTTTTTTCATCTGGCCGGCCTGGCCTAATCTATCCTTCCTAGGCTGTAATATAAATTTAAATTATTTTAATAGGGATTGCTGGGATTAGTATAAAGGGTTTTAAGGTTTTAAGATTTTAAACTTTTAGCGCAGGTAAATTATTTAATTCTATTTTAAATATGGTATTGTTATATTTATATATGTTTTTAAAGTCCTGTGCACCGCCCAGAGTCCCTTCGGGGAGAGGGTGCGGTCTACAAATCAAAGAAACAGTAAACGGGATATATGAAACAACAACTCCCTCGCTGTGCAGAAATTCCCTCCCCCCCTCCCCCAGAACTGGTCCCTGACATCCAAAACATTAGGGGCCACAGGGCGAGGCAATGTAGGGATCTCTAATTCTATATTCAACTCATCTCTTAATATCTGCATATCAAATTGACTTATAACAATTATTGATAAAAACCAGTAATAGATTTTTTTCCAAGTTTTGAAAGATTTAACCAGTTGTTCTGATATCTCAGGTTTCAATATTTCAGAAGTTGAAAATGCTGCAGGTCCAAACAGTGTATGTGTATGTGAGAAAGAGGTTTTTTCATTTTATTTTTCTGTTGTGTTTTTTCATTTATTTTTAAGAACTTCTTAAAATATTTTGTGTTGCAGGATATTTTTAAGCAAGCAACAGAAGACCGTCTAACAAGTGCAAAGGAGCTGCCCTATTTTGAAGGAGATTTCTGGCCAAATGTTCTAGAAGAGAGCATTAAGGAATTGGAGCAAGAGGAGGAAGAGAGGAAAAGGGAAGAGAACACTAGCAATGAGAGCACTGATGTAAGAAAATAGCTTCCATCAAAAATTCATCTCTGGCATTTTAAAATGTAGAAGTAGATAAAAGAAATGATATATTTTCTTGATAAATTAATTGATGCAGAGGAGCAAATGACTCGGGCCCAACCAGAGGCACTTTAACAACATTAAAATGACTAGAAGGATGTTCCATGTGCCACTGTTCCCAATCTTGTTGTACTGAGATTAAGACATGGCTATAAGTCTTGTTTGTCTGGGTGAATTAATGAAGGTTTTCTAGAGCTGATTCTTCAATTCTTCTGGAAAGGGCAAGACCTTAAATAAAATTTCGTTTGCTACTCTCAAACTTCTCTATATTCATTTTCAGGTTAGCAAAGGAGATAGTAAAAATGCCAAAAAGAAAAACAACAAGAAGACCAGTAAAAATAAGAGCAGTTTAAGTCGCGGTAACAAAAAGAAGCCAGGCATGCCCAATGTCTCCAATGATCTTTCCCAAAAACTCTATGCCACTATGGAAAAGCACAAAGAGGTAAGAATGAAGTAAACATTTCCAGGGCCTCCTAAATGATTTCGGAAGGGAGGGGTTGGTGAAGGAAATGTAAGAGAAAGTTGGCAAGTGAGATTAAAAAGCCAATGAAACATGCTCTTGAGCTTGCAAATGACAAAGCAAGAAGAGTATCATCGGCTTTTTAGAAACTGCGTGGCTTTTTAAAGCACTATTGATATGTGCATCTAAGATACTGACCACTTTTGTCAAATTGTAGGATTGGAGTACAGCAGGGGTGGGTTGCTGCCAGCGTTACTGCCGGTTCACAACTCACGTGCAATGTATGCATGCTTCGCTTGCGCTTGCGCATGCGCACAGTTCACTTTAAATTGTTCTGGTGCCAGTTCTGAGTTGTTTGACACTAACCCAGGCCTGCCATGCCCCCGAATGGGTTCCCTTGCTGCTGCTTGGCCGCTGCCATTTTGAATTTTAGTGACTGCGTGTGTGTAATTCACTTTAAATTGCTCTGTGCGCAGAACAAGGCCTGAATTCCACTACCGGTTCGACTGAACCGGGCCAAACCAGCAGCAACCTGCCTCTGGAGTACAGTATAAAATATATTCATGAGCTTACAGTATAGTGCATACAAAAAAAGTGTGTGAGATATATAATGGAGGAAAACAGTCTGTCCCACAATTAATTCAACCAGATTAAAATAACTAGTTAATAAAGTCACCAAAGTAGACTAATGGTTGTGAATTAATTATGTTCAGAAACTAAAATTATCTGTTTTATGTAAATAACAGATATTGTTTGACACTTTCTTTCCTCTTAATTATAATGAAATTTTGCCTGGATTCACGCGGGGGTAGGGTTGGCTCTGACTTATTCTATTCTATTCAAAATTCAACCAATAATTTACAATATCCAGGTAAGATGAAATAAAATCACGTTTAGCTAAGCCCTCATTCACTTGTACTACCACCCACTTTCCATTGTTTATAATTGGATCACTAAAGAAAGCTAAATAACTGCAGTGTTTAGTTAGTACATGGTAGAAGGACTTCTACAAATTATATTACTACTCTAATAAGCACTTGATGAAACTGAAAAAAATTAAAGGCTCTGTCTGATACCTGTAACCTATACAAACATTTAACACTGACATTAAAAGCATAAACTATGAAACATTCTATATTCAAAGAATGTGGCTTAGACAAGAACCTAAAATAGGCCTGTCTCTTTTACAGGTATTCTTTGTGATCCGTCTCATTGCTGGTCCTCAAGCCAACTCTCTGCCTCCCATCATTGAACCTGACCCACTTATTCCATGTGACTTGATGGATGGGCGTGATGCCTTCCTTACCCTTGCTAGAGACAAACATCTTGAGTTTTCTTCACTACGAAGAGCAATGTGGTCAACTATGTGTATGCTAGTAGAGCTGCATACACAGAGCCAGGACCGTTTTGTGTACACCTGCAATGAGTGCAAGCACCATGTGGAGACAAGATGGCATTGCACTGTTTGTGAGGTATGCCTAACCTATAGTGAAGCAGCTGGTTAAACTTGCATTTCAGGAATTTATTTTGCCTTGCCAATTTCCCTTGTACGTGCGTAATCATTGGATAATAAATATATAGGTACCTCTGTCATCTCAATATAGCTCCTCTCTACTTAATAACTTTATAATATGAAAGAGATCCATGAAATGATAGGAATCCCTGCTAAAGAGAGTACATTGCCTACCTAACCACGGTGGTGCAGTAGTTAGAGTGCAGTACTGCAGACTACTTCTGTTGCCTGCCGGCTGCCTGCAAATTAACAGTTCAAATCTCACCAGCCTCAAGGTTGACTCAGCCTTCCATCCTTCCGAGGGGGGTAAAATGAGGACACAAATTGTTGGGGGCAATATGCTGTAAACTGATTAGAGAGGGCTGTAAAGCACTGTAAAGTGGTATATAGGTCTAAGTCCTATTGCTATTGCTATTATTTACCCAAGAATTTCATGGATGTATGTATATAAGACTACATCAATATGAAATAGGAGAAAGCCCTTGATTTGTGATTCTTTGTATATTAGTACCAATACATTATTACTTTCTGTGATCTTCACTGTATAGTTTTGATATTCTATTAACTCTGGTAAGCTCTGGTTAGCCAGCTTTTCACTTTTGCCTATTTTAATAAGTTTTTCTGTTAGGGTTAGGATGCAAATATGCTTATGTGCATAAAATATAAGATTCTTTTCTTAGATAACTTTACTATTACCATATTGAAATTGGTAGAACATAAATAATGTAGTCTTCAATTCATATTTTTATTTAGAGTTGATAAACTAATTAACTTCTGCTGGTCTAAAGTTCCAAGTAACTGACTATAATAATTTCTGTGTTTAGGATTATGACTTGTGCATTACCTGCTATAACACTAAAAACCATGAGCACAAGATGGAGAAACTGGGCCTTGGTATTGATGATGAGAGCAACAACCAACAGACAGCCACCACTCAGAGTCCTGGTGATTCACGTCGCCTGAGTATCCAGCGCTGCATCCAGTCTTTAGTTCATGCCTGCCAGTGTCGCAATGCCAACTGTTCACTGCCATCTTGTCAAAAGATGAAGAGAGTTGTCCAGCACACCAAAGGTTGCAAACGCAAAACCAATGGAGGGTGTCCAATTTGCAAACAGCTCATTGCTCTTTGCTGCTACCATGCTAAGCACTGCCAGGAGAACAAGTGCCCAGTGCCATTTTGCCTAAATATCAAACATAAACTTCGTCAGCAGCAGCTTCAGCATCGCCTACAACAGGCCCAGATGCTCCGGAGGAGGATGGCAAGCATGCAGAGGACAGGCAAGGGACAACAGCAAGGGTTGCCTTCACCTACACCAGCCACACCAACTACTCCAACAGGCCAGCAGCCACCAACTCCTCAAACACCACAGCCTCAGCCTCTGCCACAGCCTCCTTCCCAACCACAATCTGCACCTCCTAATAACATGCCTCCATATAGCATTGCAAGAACTCAACCTCCTGGTGCTGTGTCTCAAGGCAAGGCAGGTGGCCAGGTAACTCCTCCAACAACTCCACAGACTGTTCAGCCACCCATCCAAGGTCCTCCTGCAGCTGCTGTGGAAATAGCCATGCAGATACAACGAGTAGCAGATCACCAGCGGCAGATGGCTCATGTTCCAATCTTCCAGAGGCCTATTCAACACCCGATGCCTCAAATGAATCCAATACAGCCTATGAGTGTAACGCCACCTCAGATGGCCAGAGGTCCTGGTGGGCACATAGACCAAGGGATGGGATCAACAGGAATACAGCAGCAGCCAGCATGGGCCCAAGGTGGGTTGCCACAACCTCAGCAACTGCAGCCAGGAATGCAAAGACCGACCATGATATCAATGGCTCAATCTGGACAGCCAATGAATATGTCACCGCAACCGGGAATGGGTCAGGTACCTGGTACAGCTCCATCAAAACCAGGCTCTCTGCCTCAGGCAGCCTTACAAAACCTGCTGCGGACTCTCAGGTCTCCCAGCTCTCCCATGCAGCAGCAGCAGGTGCTTAACATCTTGCATTCAAACCCTCAGTTGTTAGCTGCTTTCATTAAGCAGCGAGCTGCCAAGTATGCGGGTAACCCGAATCCGCAAGGCATGCCGGGACAGCCTGGAATGCCTCAGGGCCAGCCAGGTCTGCAGCAGCAGCAGCAGCAACAGCAGCAGGTCATGCCAGGACAACAAGGTGTTCACTCAAATCCAGCCATGCAGAACATGAACCCAATGCAAGCAGGTGTTCAGAGGCCTAGCATGCCTCAGCAGTCACCGCCTCAGCAGCCTCCACCCCAACAAGCAATGGGTGGGATGAATCCTCAGGCACAGCCAATGAACATGAATCATTCGGGGATATCTCCCCAGTTCCGGGATCTCCTGCTAAGACGACAGATGATTGAACAACAGCGGCAGCAGCAGCAGCAGCAGCAGCAGCAACAGCAGCAACAGCAACAAGGAGCAGGACCCAATTTAGGTCCTGGCATAGCCAATCATAACCAATTCCAACAGCCTCAAGGAGTTGGATATCAGCAGCAGCAGCAGCAGCAGCAGCAGCGAATGCAGCATCATATGCAGCAGTTGCAGCAAGGAAATATGGGACAGATGAGCCAGCTTCCTCAGGCTATGAGTGCAGACACAGGATCAAATTTGCAGCAGGCTTACCAACAGCGGTTACTCCAACAGCAAATTGGATCCCCAGCGCAGCCGAATCCTATGAGTCCTCAGCAACACATGCTTCCTAATCAAGCCCAGTCCCCACACTTACAAGGTCAACAGATTCCATCATCGCTTACCAATCAAGTTCGTTCTCCACAGCCTGTCCCCTCTCCACGCCCCCAATCCCAGCCACCCCACTCCAGCCCTTCCCCTAGGATGCAGCCTCAACCTTCTCCACATCACGTCTCCCCACAGACCAGCTCCCCACATCCAGGACTGGTAGCTGCCCAGGCTAACCCCATGGATCAAGGGCACTTTGCCAGCTCGGACCAGAGTGCAATGCTTTCTCAGCTTGCTAATAATCCAGGCATGGCAGGGCTCCATGGTGCAGGTGCCACAGAACTGGGACTCAGCTCAGATAATTCAGACTTAAATTCAAATCTTTCACAGAGTACACTAGACATACGCTAAGATTCATTGTAGCATTTTGGGAGCAAAAAAAAAAAAACTTATTTTCGCAAGACGTTTTGTACTGAAGACAATTTTTTGAATCTTTCTTAGCAGAACATTTTCCCTGGAATACACCTGAAATCTGCAACAGTAGTTTGTGGTTTTAAAAACAAACAAAAAAAATTCCCCAACTGAACTGGGGGACAATGGAATACAAAGAAAATATATTTTTGTTATGGCTGGGACTGTAACCGGTCCTTTTTTTTTTGTTTTTGTTTTCCCTTCGCGTGCGTTGGGGAGGTGCTTGGGAGCGGATAGTTGTTTGGCTGCTGACCAAACGACTTCCTTCACTAGCCTCCAATAGGTTTTATTTTTTTTAAATTAATGAAAATATGTAATATTGATAGTTATAATTTACTGAGGCAAATGGTTAACTTTTCCCTATTCTGGTTTTCCTCTTGTCTACTGCAAAAACAACAACAACAAAACAAAACGAAAAGAACATTACCTAAACTGGAGGACAAAAAGGTGAATGTTGCTTTAAAATTACAGTGCATATATATATATATAAATATATATATAAATATATATTAAAGATAAATACCAATTTTCTTCCTTGGTTGGAAAGATGTCAATTCTTTTAAAAACTGTAAAAAAAAATATTAAGAAATCCAGTCTCCCCTCCGAAGTCTACTTTTGTCCTCCAAGAATTTTCTATACCAGAGTCTGAGCTTAAACTTCAAGTATTAAAATTTGTACATGTAGAAAAGAAAACTTTTTTGCAAATATATGGGGGCAGCTGCCAAATGGATGTAGTATATATATTGTGGTTTGTTTTCCTGAAAGATTTTTTGTTATTTTTACATCTAACAAAGGAAAAAACTAAAGAGGGTAAGAAACTATTCCAAGGGTAAAATTTTAACCTGAGTGAAAATCCCTGGGGTTTCTTCTTTATGCTTGCTTTCTCTTTCCCTTCCTTCCCTTTTTCTCCTCTTCCATTTTCTGTAAAACTTGAAAATAGAAAGCAAAAAACCCTCAAATGTTGTAAATCATGCAATTAAAGTTGATTACTTATAAATATGAACTTTCGATCACTGTATAGACTGTTAATTGATTTCTTATTACCTATTGTTAAATAAACTGTGTGAGACAGACTGGTTTTTTTGCTTCCCTTCTTCTTTTCCCTACGGTTGGTGCTTATTTTACAATGGGGAAAGAAGATGGTATGCTTTTACACACAACCTATGGAAATCCAATCCGTGTAAATATACTTGTGTTTGGTCTTTCTTAAAGGTGGGTATTTTAGATTGTAATGAAGATGATGAATGTCCATTTTGGTGTGCCTTTGTATGTGCTTTTATTTGTACTTTGAAAAGTACAGACATTTTTAATATCCAGGTGGGGTGCTGATTGCATATTTGACTTGGTTGCACTTCAGTTTCGAGCAAACATGTTCAGTGTGCAGATTTTTGAGCTGTGCGGGCTTACTCTTCTGTGATTCAGGAAGTTGCTTTGCGCTCTGATTTAAGAGTGCAAATCAATTGAAAGTAATGAAAATTCCAGGCACATTTTGGCCACTCCAGCAGTTACAGATTTTAATTATAAAAATGCTTTGGTACATCCTTCACCAAGAATAGCAGTTTTGTATTTTGAAGCTTTTCATGCCCACTCTCACTTAAATGGAGTAAATAATTCTTAGCTACACATCTGTTATACAAGGAATCTAAAGATACATCTTGATTTCTTCTGATGTAGGTGGACCTGAAAATCTGAGGAAGTTTAAGTTTTTGCATTGTCATGTATTAACATATGGAAATTCTGTCATCTTGATGTCAGTATGTGCTGGTAAAGATAAGGTCTTCTAAATTATATATGGTGTCTTGTATCCATTTCTAGATTGGCTCAAAACTATGCTCAGGCTCTTATTTTGGGTACCTCGTAGACCACTGTCATCTTAGATTAGCAAATTAGAGCAGCGATTGAATATTAAGTAAAGATAAAAGGATACAGATAAGTTTAATATGGAAATACTAGCAGAAAAGAAAACCAGAAATATATAATTCCTAGTACAAATATAATTCAAACACGATGTTAAATTGTACACCTGTAATGATCTGTAGTATCAAAATTCAATTTAAATTGAAATGATGCTCAGTATAACTTGGTTGAATAACTATTTTGCCAAATTTATATTTTATATTTATTAAAATAGATTTCTATTCATTAAGCATTATAGCCCCACTGACTTTCTATATTTTTTTGCCAGAAACCAGCATTTCCTTGCAGGTTCTGCCAAAAAGAAATGTCCATTGTGGGTTTTGGAGATCCAAAATGGGTTGTCTTAACAACTTCTACAAAAAAAATGTAAAATCAAGGTTGATCATATGGTGCCAAAACTTAACAACTGCCATGACACACAATAGAAATGCCAGGTAGCCATAATTCAGGGAACTATTGCTTCATTTTTATCTATATGAATTCCTTCCTTCTGCATGGTTTATTGGAAGCGTAATCTTGTAGCTACGTCAACTGACCTCACTGGGTCCATATTTTTAAAAGGGTTTATAGTAATCTTAATCTGTTCTGTCAATTGATGTAGGTTTTATATGATGCTACTTTTTAGAGTTTAATTACAATTAGCAATGAGAAATGTTCCCCTAGAAGAATTAAATATGTGGCACTTAGTTCAAGTGGACTAAATTTTAATTACGTTTTTAGCTAGTGTAGAAAGGGGGAGATATTCCTGTCTGAAGGCCCCATTCTCTTTCATGGTAACATCTAAATTCAGAAGCTTGTTTCTTAGACATCTTTAGGTTGAAGTTTTCTTTTGTCTTGCAGAAGCATCATAGATAGACATGTATTTTTTACACAAATGTTTACATTTCCTTCAAAAATGTTTAACATGTCATTGTAAAGTAATTTGTATATTTCCCAGATAAGAGTTATACAAAAAAAGTACATCTATTTTGTTATGATACACAAGATCCAAGATTTTGGTTTGTTAGGAAGTCAGCACATGCAGAGCTATCTCTAAATGAAGATTAGTGATAGTATTAAATCAATAATTAATAGATGCCTAGGATGCACTGTTGAATTGAGAAACAGGATACATGTGAATTACATTCCTTTGGGGTATTGGATAATACCTCATCAATGTCAGTTTGTGTTGGGATTATTTATCAAAAAAATGATTTCCAAACACACTTTGTATATTTAGGAAGATAGGCCGTTATAAAGGATGTAACAGTGCAGCTGCCCCATTTACGAAGATTACCATTAAATATTATGATCTATATCTATATCTAATTATTCAAATTGATACTAGTTTTTATTTTATTTTAATTCATTGGCTATCCAACTAATGAACCATTGCCTTACAAAATAATGAAGCTTCCCCCTTATCTGGGGAACTTAGCTCTAAAATTGAATAAAAGATAGTGAAAGTAGAAGACAAAAATAAAGAGTGCTGAATATCTACACAAATGTGTCTGGATTTGTACCTATTCTAACATCTATATTGTTTTCCCAACATCCTGAGATAATCCAAGTAAAGGTATGAGTAGATATTTAAGAATTATATAAAAGATTATACCTGACTCTGGGTTAAAATGATAGCATAACTTTGAGGACTCTTGTTTCTGTGCATGGGAGTAGTCAATTGCTCTGACACATTGAGGTAGAAATAGAATATATCAACTACTGGAAAGAAGAGTTGGAAACAACCTGCCAGTATGGAATTTGGACTCTGTTGGTATGAGTACAAATTAACATTGCCAAATAACTAGATGTGATTTCTTGGGAGCATACTCTGAAATAACACATTTTAATTCCTAAAGATTTATTATGGCGAAAACAACTAAATCAGCTTTGTTCTGATTTGCATATCAGATTGTATCCAGACAATGAATATCTAATCATGAAGTTGTTCCTAAAGAACTAATTGTTTCTGAAGATAGGGGAACTACTGTATCCTCCCACACTTCTACAAAATCAATGATAGTATTACCACCATATTGGTGAAATGTTTTCGGCATCTGACAAGCTAACTTGGTAGGCAAAAGGTAGGTTATTATGAAGATTTAAACTTGGATGCCACCTGATTCTCAATGAGTCTGAACAACTCACTATAATCAAAGTTTACAATAAAACAAAAAAACCAATGAAGTGAAAGATCTGTCAAAGCGTTAGTGAGGTGCTGGATCTTCATAATGTTTCTAAGCAACATGTGGAATGAGAATAGATGATAAAGGTGTATCAAAAGTCATAGAGGAGTGGTATTTATCCCCACCCGCAGCAAAAATGTTAAAGTACTTAGAAGTCTATATGTCATATGGCAACTAATTTGAATATTTCATGTAATATAATAAATTGTCTATGGGCCTGATTTTTGGATCGTCCTTTGTATGTACTGATAGATCTTTGAGGGACTTGCATTGAATCACATATCCTATTCCCATTACAGCAGCAATACATTGATATCCCTGGGCTTGTGATGTAACTGACATTTAAAGCTTTGTATTAAAAGACTGATTCTTTTTGGCTACTCAAAATTTATTCCAAATAAGAAACATTTAAACAATTGCAACAGAACACTCCATTTGGTGGATCTTAGCTAATAGCTCCTATTGGCTGTAAATCTTCTGCCTCTTTATTTGAATTTTAAAATGAGGCAAGATTAAAATATTTTTAGTTTTGGTTTTATATATAATCTGCTATCCTTTGTATATAAATTATTTTCAGAGAAAAATTGAATTGAAGAATTGAAAAAACCTATATATTAGATACATTAATCTTAATCGCTTCCATGACAATTTTGAATTAAACATCCCTTTGGTAGATTTTGGCTGTTGCTTCAACAAGAGGAATATTATCCTTCAGTTATGCACTCATTTTATATAGTTGTGCATAAGGAGGAGAAATCAGGATTTCTTACTGGAATAGTAACTTGGATAACATTTAGGTTAAGTGGCTCATGAAAGAAATAACAGGCTAGATAGTAGCAAAAAATGTGTTATGTATGTAAAAAAAAGTTCTGTATCTAAAATTTTCTTATTTTGAGGGAAACAGGATAGTCATTTAGCTGAAGATAATATATACTTTATATCATGTACAGCTTCACCTAATAATTCCACTTTACAAGCTTCAATTAAAGCCTAGAGTCTAGACAATCTTGCAAAGTAGATGATACTACTACTAAAGTTTCAACTTTACAGTTATATGATTTCAGCAAACCTTTACTGCCAAATGAAATCAGTGAGATTAGTCATAAGAAATCAGACATCTGAATTAAGACAATATTGCATTTATCTTCAAAATGTAGTTTCTCTTAATGGAGCCTCTAATGCTATCGCTAGTGCCTTTTTTTCTTTTATTATATACATTGATGTTTTTGTCTCTTACACCAGTGATTGTGAACCTATGGCACGCATGCCAGAGGTGGCACACACAGTCTTGTCTGGGTATGCGCACCATCACCAGCTGCTCTTTCATGTTCCGTCGCACGCATGCACGTCAGACAGCTGATCTGGCACACATGCGAATGGACAGCTGCTTGCTTCCGGGTTCCAGCATGCACATGGCTGGCGCACATGCACATGATGGAACCCAAAAGAGCAGCTGGCTGCCACGTGCATGTGCACCCACCTGCTGCTCTCTTCTGAGTTCTGGTGCTTCAGCATGCACGTGCTCCAGTTTCAGCACTCGGTGCCGAAAAGGTTAGCCATCACTGCCATGGGTGAAATACTGGTCGAATCGGTAGGGATGATTGCTGTTGGTTCTGCAAACCAGTAGAAAACAAAAAACCAGAGGATCACGTGGCTCAGCTGTGAGCCACGCGATCATCAGAAGCTTTCCCCCCGCTTTTTAAAGCATTTCTTTCCTGCCAATTCGGGTGAATAGGCAGGGAAAAAATGCTTTAAAAAGGGGAGAGAAAAAAAAAGCTTCCAACGATTGCGCAGCTCACAGCTGATCCGCATGATCATCGGAAGCTGGTTTTTTTGTTTTTCCCACTTTTATAGCATTTTCCCCCTGCCTATTCACCCGAACTGGCAGGAAAAAAATGCTTTAAAAAGTGGTGGTGGGGGGTTGGCCATGCCCACCCAGTCACATGACCCCACTACCAAGCCACGCCCACAGAACTGGTGGCAAAAAAAAATAGATTTCAACACTGATCACTGTGTTATACATGGTACCATTCTCTTCCCATGTTTACTTTTCTACTACAGTCTTTTAAATTTTATTGGCTATAATGTCATTTATTTTTTTATATGCTGCTATCAATAATGTAATGGTTACCTTAAAAATAAGAGGATAGTTTTCTGCCCTGAATAACTTAAAGCTAGAAATCAGAACAGCCTTTGTACTTTTGGTAGGAAAATTGTCTACTTAGGTGAATTTAACAAGACAGGATAGTGAAAGATGAGAGAGGACACTGCTATAGTATATTCAAAGCAAATGATCAGCCATGTAAGAAAAAAATAGAAAAAAGTTGCATTGTTTATCATGCATGAGTTGATAATTATTGGGGACAAAGGAGTGCAAGATAAAAATTACTCAGTGTAATGGATATTGATATTATGTAATGAGTGGATGAGGTTTGGAAGGAATACTGTAGTTTGGCCTCAGGCATATCAGTCCATGGCATCCTTCTGAAGCATCTGGCAAGATCTGGCCTTGAAAACGATGTTTTATAGTGATTCCAATCTGCCTGTCAGGTGATATTAATGTCAAGTGATTTCTGTTTGGACCCTTAGGCCATTGATCTGTGATGTCCTACAAGGTTCCATCTTGTTTCCCATGCTTTTTAACAAATGTGTGAAGCTTATAGTAGAGTTTTGAGATGGTATGCAATATGTTCTCTTAAATTTGGCTGTTCCACATCTTGTTACATACTATCTTGATTCCTGCAATATACCCAGAAGTTGCAATTAGCATGAACAGCAGTAGCTTGCTACTATACAGGGGACAAAAATAATAGGATATAGAAATAAACTGTATTAATCCTTTTTTCCCAGGCACAATTTAGTGTATTGATACTGACCTTTAAATCCTAAATTATTTTGACCTGTCTAAAGGATTCTCCCAGTATAACTCTGTCTGGGCTGTTAAGATAGAGGTTGTGAAGAAGCATCTGCTTTGCCACATTTGGGTTTGTTTTTTGTTTTGGTTTTTTTTAATAAATGATTACCTACCTGGAATGTTTGCCAAAATAGAAAGGCAAGGAGGCAACGTTTTTAAGTTAGTTTGTCAAAATAACGTTTAGAGATGTTGTGCTATACATGGATTGAAACTTACTTCCAGAGTAGAGAAAGATGTCCATGATGCAAAGGTGATACAGAAAGTTGTTATATGTCAGGTGAAGAACATTTGTAGGGTCCTTCTTGCTTTGTTCTTATTTAGTTAGTTAGGGTAATGCAAGAAAACAATGAAGCTCAGAGAGCACCAAGAATCCCTCATTTCAACCCCGAGCTACAAATATTCTCCTTTGTTGAACTTATTTAAATATTTATGTGGACACCAACTCCATCTGGACAATTTACAGAAATTTATACAGAAAATATACAAAACCACAGAACAATGACCAGAAAATAATAAAATGGCAATTGAAGATATTACACCCCCACCTCCAGTTGGGGTTTTAAAGCCTCGGGAAAGGATTTCTCCATTTTCTAGAAGGCATTAGAACAATAGTGAGGACATAGCTCAAGTGGTGTAAAAATGTTTCTGAAGTTTTGGAGGTGAAGCTGGTGACTATTGAAATGCCCCAAGAATGGGTAGGAGAATGAGAAAAATGAGACTTGATGTTTTTGTTTCTGTTAGACCCGTGAAAGCAAACCTACAGAACGCGTTCCAGAGATGGCACTCAGAACCTTCAGAGACATGATGAAAATATTAACTATTGGAGAACAAAAGTTTACAAGATTACAAAAATCTTAACCAAAGAGAATCAAGAAAAAGAAATACTGAGATAAATCAAAAGGAGCAATGATTTTGAACATTACAGATATCTGTTATTGTCTAATCCTTGAAATAGCTGCACTTCTAATGGGTTCCTAATCCTAATGTAAGGTTTGAGAATACATTGAGACTCATAGGAGTTTGAGAACACATCCAAGTCACAATGAGCCAAACATGAGACTTAAACGGAGGCTTGAATAACGATCAGCGTTTAAGCTTAAAGACATGATGGTCAGTTGTTCCCAACATACCCCAAGGATAAGCAAGGAAAAACTACACTTCAGAGAAGGTGTAGCTCCTTTTTATACAGTTAGGGACATCATGGAATAACATTCTGGCTTTACAATACTCCTCACTAGCCTTATCAGCATTATCTCTTTCCCCTGTTCCCTAGATTGCCCATTTGGCCCCCTGTTGTGAAGGGCACAGATCAAAGGTAAGATATGTTCTTAGGCAGAAGGGGGGAACATATCAAAGGTGTCAGTTTTACAGCTCCCTTCCAGGATAAACTCTATGTCCATAAATTGCAGATGGATAAGAGTTCAAATGGCAAGGATCACAAGTTTTGACATTTGCCAGATATTCTACAGACCCTAATAACAGTGCCACAGGCAGTCAGTTGCATGGAACAAAAGGCACAGTATGCAAGTTTATATGTTAACAAATACAAAGCATAATATATGTGTGTTACAGAAAACAAATATTTATACTAATCAACAAGTTTCTATCCTTATTACTATTCCCCATCACTAATAAATTGGGTTTGTTTGTTTTTTGCCAGGATGGAGAATATTATAATCCAACAGATTTGGAGGGCAAAATGTAGGGCAGGACATCAGGACAGAAACTGAGGGTTCAAACACACTACAGTGGGATCTCCATTCCCCACTTTAAAATATGAAACCATCTAAAAGGGATAGAAAGCTAATATTCTTACATTTAAATCTATAGAATTACTGGTAAAAGTAACTGCAAAAATGGTTAAGATGGTATAAATGGTATAAACGTCCTACCTAATTAGTGCAATTTATTTCTGAGCAAATATTGAAAAGGAGCAATAGATGGCACCTTAAACAGTGATCAGCCCTATCCAATGATAATTGAGGAAAGGATAAGCAAAGAGCTATGCCCTCTTAATGCTCAACGAGGAGAGATAGCAAATGAGAAATATGGCCGCCGATGCTTAGGCGCGATCAGAATTGGCAGACGGTTGGCGAAAAGAGACGTTTCGTTTCGGAGCTCCCCTTCAGACGTTATTTAGACATTTGGGCTGAAGCGCTGACACAGTGTCACCCGCTCTCTTCCTCCTGGGAGGAAACACAGCGCTTCCCCAACTCTTTTTGAACTATCCTATAGTGCAATAATAGGCACCCTCCCCAGCAACGACATGGAATAGAAGAATGGGAGGAGCAGTCCACAATTCTCCACAGAGATCTGACACTTTAAGGACTTTCCTTCCCAGGGTTCCCTGGGGCAGAAGGAAGGTTGCGATTGGTAGTCGTCTTTAAGCTTGCGTTCCTGTTGCTGTCGAGCCTTTCTCTTCATTGGTGCCGCTGCAAAAGCGTGCAAGCTTCTGTGCGCTCGAGGCGCGTAAAGGACCGGGAGGCCGGTCTGCCGCTTGCTGGCGCCTGAGGCGAAAGGCGGCGTGCGCCCGGCAGCCTCCTACTGCTCCGGATAGCGGCGTGGGTTAGATTGGCGTGCGGCGAAGAGCCATGGACCGGGAGGAAGGCGAGGTAAAATATATTTAGCCGACTTGTGTCCACCGGTGCTGGGAGAGACTTTCGGCGCTAAAAGTTACGGGGGATCTTTGCTTTGGCTAATTACGAGCGGGAAGAAGGAGCGTCTTACCTGAATGCTCTCTTTACCACCTCTGTGATTCCTCTGCTTCATTTCTTTTACCTGACAGTAGAAAGTAGGTCCCTCAAAGGAGAGATTCGTGGGTCCCTTTTTCCGCAATAATCCTCGGGAGCTTCTTGAAACTTGCTTTGTTGTTAAATATTTTCATTTGTCTTCCGTCAGTTCTGTCGCAAGCAATCTGACATTTAGTTACAAGTTATTTATCTCAGGATTACAAATTGCCCCTCATGCAATATATACTGAACTCTCAAAAGATTAGAACGCACTTTTGCTTTACTCTGTGACTGGAGGTGTCAGGAATTGTCACACTGCTGCCTGTCGTCTTGCTTGCTAGTGCATTTATAAAATGTATAGGCTACTGCAATCTGCCACACTTTTGTGTGCAAAACATCACACAAGTAATTGATCACCCAGCTGGGGGGAAGGAGGAGGAGGCAGACCTTGAGAGCTCATTGAAATAAGGTCAGGATGGAGCCCAATGAATTCACTATTTATTATCAGTTTAATTCTAGAATAGTGTTTTTCAAACTTCGCACATTTTCAGATATGTGGACTTCAACATTCAAAATTCTCCAGCTACCATGCTAGCTGGGGAATTCTGAGAGTTGGAACCCACACAGAATCAATGGCCCACATATAATAATCTTGCCAGTCTTAGAGGGAATCTCTACTTCATTTAAATGCCATATTGCTGCTAATGAAGGAGAAAAGTTGCACATTCTCATTGCAAATATACCTGTTTGTGTAGCTGTTGGGATAGAATCCATGAACTATAAATAATAATGTTACTTGTCTCACAGGGAGCCCCACCTTACTAAAATAATGCCTTCAATAGTTCACTGACGACCATCTTCAAAGCGCTCCATGGCTCGGGGCCTAGTTATATGCGAGACCGCCTCCTGCCCCATACATCCCTTAGACCGATACGCTCCCACAGAGAGGGCCTTCTCAGGGTGCCGTCGGCCGGACAATGCCGACTGGCGACACCCAGGGGAAGAGCCTTCTCTGTGGCAGGCCCAGCCCTTTGGAACGACTTACCCCCTGAACTTCGCACCATCTCCGACCTCCGCCTCTTCCGCAAGTGTCTAAAGACACATTTGTTCCATCTAGCCGGCCTAGCGTAACCTCCACTACTGACTTTAGATAGTTTTAAATTTGGGGATTTTTAATTTGGTTTTAACACAGGATTGTATCTATTGAATAAGTTTTTTAAAGTTTTATATGGTTTTTTGTATGTTTTTTAATATTCCTGTGCGCCGCCCTGAGTCCGTTTGGAGAAGGGCGGGGTATAAATTGAATAAACTAAACTAACTAAACTGTTCAATGGAGTGGAGGGTGGAGATAGATAAAAAAAGGTAAAGGAGTCCGTGCAGATTTTAGTCTGCTAGTCATAGCCAGCTTTAGGGGTGTGTGTGCTTATGTCCATTTCAAGGACATTGAGCCAGTGCTACCTGAAGATGTTTTCATAGTCATGTATTCATCATGACATCACAGAGCATTGTTATCTTCCCATGTAAGTGGAACTTGTGTATCTACTCATATTTGCATGCTTTTGAACTGCAGGAGATGGGGCAAGAATGGTCACTCCCCCAATACATGACATTCAAGTTTCAAACCTGGGATATCAACTCTCCAGCTGGCAAGCCCAGTATCTCAACCTTTGAGCCAATCCACTGCCCTGGGAAAGCTTCTCGCTCACGTTTATTATTGAACTAGTAAGATTGGCTTCTAATTCTGACACCAATTTTGCAGAATTTGTGTCAGTTCAACAGTTACTCACAGAATGCTTACTATATATATGTTATTTTGTTTACATTTTAAATTTTAATCTGGGTTGCACATTTTTCCTTTAGCTGGAAATTAAAAACTGACCATAATGACATAAACCTATTATAGCACATATAGCATTCTTCTTGATCCTAAAATATAAACTCTCTTGTTTATGACTTCTGTGCTTCTATAATTTGTTACATACTCTCACATTCATAAGAAGTAAGAAACTCAATTTTGTTGTAAAGATACATTAAATGTTAAGGAAAAAATGGTCTCATTCTGACCAATTGATAAATTCTTATTCCAAGAGCCAGTTACAAAGTAACTAATGTTTTCAAAAAACTGTGCTAGAAATTAAAAGTATGTATTGAAAGATACAGTTGCCCACCATGTATCTCTGGACTCCAATAGCAATGTTCTGTTGAAAAAAATTAAGAGCATTTAACTGATTGCTATATAGTATAGCTGTGCATTTTTATTGGTACTCTGAAAATTTCAGTAAATGTTATTGGTTTCTATGCCTGTTTGATATCCTAATATTCTGAAACTACAGAATTGATAGTTCTGGGTAGTCTAATAATAAGCAAGAACTGAAGCAACTTATATCACCTGCTGTTTAGACATTTAAATTGCATTTACTTTTACAAACCAACTAAGCACACTTGTGACTATGACTAGTTTTGAGTATGGTTTTCTTAGTCTGGTTTAAACATGTTTTTTCTTGGAACACACCACAATTGGTTAAGTTCATAAAATATACAAAATCACACCTTGTGATTTATAAGTTATGTCAAACTAAATAAATTATAAATCATATTGGGAAAACATTTGTTTCTACTTAAAAGTAATTGTATTTTAATGGGTATGATAAAAAAAAATTCTTATACAGAGGAACAGAATGGATTGTGTGAATGGTCTTCTAAAAATGTATCTATCTTTTGGGACTGTGACCTTTTTTAAGAAATGATGTTTTGGAATGAATGTGAATACAACCTCTGTCTGCAACTCATTAAAATAACTATATCCATTTACAGCTGCTACCGTACAATGAGTTGCTATGTTTGTACTTCCATAGATTCCAAAGCTTTTCCAAACAGATCCAAACATTGCACAATTTTACTAGCTAATTTGCCCCTGGAAATGTGGGGGTATCTTCTGGAGGTCTCTCAGTAGAAATGCTTATCATAGATTTTTTAAAGGTATTGAATATTTTGTAGATGGCATATAAATCATTACTAAGATCAAATAACAATAAACGTTAGAAATGCTGCAATGAGAAAGGAACCTATCACATATGGTGCTCTTGTAACAACTAAACATTACTGGGAAGTAAGACATCAACATTATTGAGAAAATTCTACAAAATAAAAGTTGGAATGAAACTGCAAATATTTTATGATATATTTATTCATGTGAATCTTTCTTAATTTCTTATAAAATCAATGTGGTAATAGAAGTTGCAATTACAATACAAATTTTATTAAAAAATTAAAGTGACAAAAATATACTGTATATCAAACAAATATATAACAAGAGTGCTCTCTGGTTTTTAGTATAGAGATTAATAGAACAATCATTCTCTGAGATAATAATAATAATAATAATAATAATAATAATAATAATAATAATAATAATCTTTACTGTCATTGTAATAATACTGTAATAAAATTACAATGAAATTGGTTAATGCTGACAAATGACAGTTGAAAAGGATCAACTGCACCCTATCTTCTGTTATCCATTTCTTCAAATCTGTTTGGCATCCCAGGAGTTGGTTGAAAAGGAAAATGCATATGAGTAATACTAATATTTAAAATATAAAATACTAACACTCAGCATTCTAAACCACCTATATTCATAATATACTCTCTTAATTTTAATCCAACATATAATAAATAGTCCAATCTGAAGGGCTGTTTTTCACCCTCCGGAGGCTTCAGGGAAGCTGCCTGAAGCCTCTGGAGGGAGAAAAACGGCCCAAGAGGCAACCAAGAAGTCCATTCCGAAACTTCTGGTTTGCATGTTGGGCCATTTTTCACCCTCCCCAGGCTCCTAGAAAGCCTCTGGAGGCTGGGGAGGGCAACAAATGGACCTACCAGGCCTACCAGAAGTCTGAAAATGGGCCATTTCTGGCCTGTGGGGGACAAGGGAGGTCCTTTTCGCCCTCCCCAGGCTCCTAGAAAGCCTCTGTATCCATAAATACAACCAAGATACTGCAATGGAGTTTGGACTGGACAAATGTGCCATCCTCACCATCAATAATTTCTCCCTCTCCTCATCCAATGTTAGTTAGAAAATCTAGCTGGTTATATCTAGCTGGTTAGTGAAGAGTGAATACCCAACACTGGAAACTAATCTTGAGACTGTACTGTTCTCCTACAATCAGCAAAGACTAGTGGAGTAAAATCCACAGGGACTCCTTTAACCTTTACTGTTCTCCTATCTGTCCCACCATATGAATTATTTTTTATACTCTTGTCTGTTTTGTGCTAGTTGGAATCTCCAATCCACTGCAACTCTTCATCTTTGGAGCAAATGGCGGAGGAAGAAGATGACTTTGATCTTTATGGGGATTATGATAGCTTTCCTCAATATAGCAGCAGTGAGGAAAGTAGCAGCACTTCCTATCTAGACGATTCTAGTGAGAACGAAGTAGCAGATTGTGAGGTTGGGGAAGTGCCTCCACGCTCTTCACCGATCCAGACCCCCAGCACCCACATGCCAGATGATAATGGATCTGAGCCAGGTACCACAATTCTCTTCTGTGCCTATGGAAGGGCTCATCTGATGGGACATGAAGCAGCTCTCTTGTTGAATGCAGATGAGAGTTTATCATAGAGAATGAGTTAAAAATATTCTTGCATTAAGGGGGAAAAGAGGAAAGAGTCCAACATTCCTGTTAAAATAATTTTACCAAGGCTGATGCATTTCAGAAATGAACTCCTTTCTCAAAAAACCAACACAGAAAAAAGGATAGTTTCTTAAAAATGTTTTAAAACAGACAAAAAACTAATATTATTAAAAATGGCTATTTTGCTTATATATATTTTATTTCAATAGTGAGTATCTGATATATGTATATACAGTATATCCTGGAAATCAACAGTGAACCAAATATATTTATTAAAAACCATTTTTATCTGTTCAGCTTAATTACCACAAATAAGAATGCAAGAGGTATAAAAACAAGTATCTGTGAGGAACATGAACATTCTTAAAATATATTGCATGAATTTACTTCCAATGCATATAAACAGAGTGAAAAGCCTTCTGCAAAGTCAAAATGAGGCACAAAACTTGTTTTGCCTTCTAAAATGTCTGTAAACTGATTATCTACTATGCTGCACAAAACTAAATGAGATTGAGAACAGCTATTGTAATTTATAGTGGAAAAGAATTTGGAGGGCAATGTTCTTAAAGGGAAAGACCCAGTCTAAATGTAAACAAAAGTAGACACTGAAAGTTTCCATTAAGTATGAAACTATTCAGAAACAAACACTTTTTTAATAGTACTCTGTTTCCTTGAAAATAAGACCTCCCTGGATAATAAGACCAATCAGGCTTTTGAGCACATGTGCTAAAATAAGCCCTCCCCATAAAATAAGCCCTCCCTGAAAATATTGCAACACAGCAGCACCCATGAGATGACCACACTCGCCGCCTCCTGCACCTCAAAAATAATAAGACCTCCCTGAAAATAAGGCCAAGTGCTTATTTCGGGGGCCAAAAGAAAATAAGACCCTGTCTTATTTTTGAGGAAACATGGTAAAACAGTCTCATTTTCACCTCATTGGTGTTCTATGACCTACACAAACAAATTTCTTACTTAAAAGTGTTTCTTTAAAGGGGATCTTATTCTGTGCTTTCTTATATTGCCTAAGTCAGGAGACCCTAACCCCAGATTACCAGGCTGTGGCCTATTTGGAACAGGGCTGCATGAGTGGCTGGCTGGCAGGGCTGTGTGAGTGGCTGCTGGCTCTTTGGCTCTTCTAAGCCAAAGAGCCAGCACTGTCCAAAGACATCTCTGTGGTCATATGGCCAGCATTACTTAATGCTGAAGGCACATGGAAGGCTATTATCTTCCCACCAAAGTGATCCCTATTTTTCTATTTGCATTTTTTACGTGCTTTTGAACTGCTAGGTTGACAGAAGCTGAGACAAGTAACGGGAGCTCACTCCATTAGGCAGCACTAGGGATTTGAACTGCTGAACTACTGACCTTCTAATCAACAAGTTCAGCATCTAAGCCATTGAGCCACTGCATTCCTTAATAGTCCCTTAATATATTAGGTCTAATTAAAATAATGGAAATTATGTGTTATAATGTGTATATATTTCATAGCTTTGTAAAGGATATTGTCATTAATTTATTTTAATATTCCCAGAATGTAGAATGTACATTCTGGGAATGTAGGGAATGTAGTTCTGGGAATGTAGCTTTGTGCTTTTTTGATTAAACTACTTGCCTGCCATTGAATCATACCGTATTTCTGTTTTCTCAGCTGTCTGTGAGATGTGTGGTATTGTGGGCACAAAAGATGCCTTCTTCTCTAAGACCAAACGTTTCTGCAGTGTCTCCTGCTCCAGAAGTTACTCCTCAAATTCCAAGAAGGCTAGCATTCTGGCAAGACTGCAGGTGATCAATGTCCTCTTAATAGGACTACTTGTTAAATTAAATACTGCTAAATATAAGGAAAATATTGGAAACTGCTTTTTTCTGCAAACACTAACTTTATTTGGATAGTTTATTTGGATAGTTTAGTGCCACCAATTTGGGAGGTACTAAAGGAGATTCAATAAATACATAGGCTACCTATGGTTACTAATTGTAATAGCTATCTATAACTTCTGAAACATAGACAATGTTTGTCTGTGATAACTTCCATGAGCATATGAGTGGAACGATTATGATCATGTCCTATTGGCCTCTGATTGGCCACTAAGAGGACAAAATGCTAGGGCTGGATCTGAAACAGAATAACTATTATTGTAAGCAGTGTTCTCCTTCAAATGCCAGCAAATGCACAATAAAAGGTCACACTTGATACTTATAAATAACTATGATTATATTTTGTTAGATACAGTGAGGTTAAGGCTGAAAAACACTTGATATCTCTTCACAATTATACCCTCATATATATCAGTGCTAATTTCATATAGAAAAGCTGTCCTTTTACTACAGATTCATAATTTATATCATATGGAACTTGCTTTTTTCTGATCTTGTTCATGCTTTAATTGAGAAATTTACTCTACAAAATCTGTTTTCTGTGATCTGAGTAGCATTAGGGAAACTAGGAGTAATCTCTATGCCAAGTTTAACTAAACAGATATAGGGGCATAACAGAATTTCCATAATCAATCCATATTTGTTTGTTTGATTCATAGCCATGTTAGAAATAATACATATGCAGTTCCATTTGTTTTATTTTAAAATTAGAATGTATAAATTTCACTTATATTAGGAGCATTTGAAAGAGATGATAAAGTTAGTAGGAAAAGAATGAATCCATAATTTGTAAGAGGACAGTTTTAATTTCATTGTATAATCCAAGAATCGAAATACAGACATGGAAATAAAGCATTTTTCCTTCCTAGAAGGACGATATAAAAGCGTAATTATTAATAATTTTTCTAGTGTTATTGATACAGTTCTTTGCTGTGTAATGTTCATACATGAGTTGTTTAAGAAGAGGATTTAACTTTTTTTTCTCTTGTTAACTATAAAATCGTGCCATCCTTTCAGAACTCATGGGTACGAAAAACAAGTCCTGTTCTTCCTGTCTCTTGCAAATGTAATAAGATCTGTATTGTATACAGTTTATTGCCTAAGAGCTCCTGGGAGCTTTACACGATTTGCAAAGTTATTGCAAATATTAACTTTTCATGGGCAGAAATGACATTGCCAGATTTATCAAAGCCCTAACTCATATGAATTCCACCTCTCTTACTCATCTTATCAAATACTTCTAGTAAAGTGACTTATAACTACAAAAACCTATAACAAGACTGAATTCACATATTGGTTAGCAAACCATTGTTTGCTAACCCTGTTTTATTAAATGAATATAACAACACCAAACATAGTGTTTATCTCTCTCTCTCTCTCTCTCTCTCTCTCTCTCTCTCTCTCTCTCTCTCTCTCTCTCTCTCTGTGTGTGTGTGTGTGTGTGTGTGTGTGTGTTGTTTTGGTACATTTTCACAGGGTAAACCACCAACAAAAAAAGCTAAAGTTCTGCACAAGGCAGCCTGGTCTGCTAAAATTGGAGCATTTCTCCACATACAGGGGACAGGGCAACTGGCAGATGGAACATCAACTGGTCAAGATGGTAAGTGAGATCAGCAGTTGGAGGAACTAAAGTTGTAATTACTACGAAGTAAAGCATTCATCAGAGTTCTTGCAAAATACTCATGGATAAGGAATTGCTTGTATGTTTGTGATTGCTTAATGGGAGAAACAGACCCAGCAGTTTTCCTTTTTAGAATATTTTTAAACATTTGAAAATAGTTAGGATTTGAGTTAGTTTATGTAATCTGATAGCCTGTTTGTTTTTATGGAGCATAAAGCTGTGTATTTGAACTTTATTGACAAACCTGTTTATTTATCTGTTGTGCTGCATCTGTTTTCCATCCTTAGTTTTCTATACTTAGAGGAACTGATATCTCTTATTTTGCATTCCTAGCTCTCATTGTAGGCTTTGACTGGGGAGCATATCTTCTGGACCATGAATACAAGGCTGCACCTGTTAGCAGTTTCAAACATGTGAGCAGTTTCAACAAGTGTGCAACAATGTGGGAAGTCATGGCTAGAGCAAGGGTGTCAAACTCATGATGACACATTGTCATTACATGACGTATTGCAACTTTCCCCCCCTTTGCTAAACCAGGGGTGGGCGTGGCCAGTGTGTGATGCATTTGACCCACAGGCCGCGAGTTTAACACCCCTGTTCTAGAGCAAGGATGGGAAAATAAAGTTGTTTTTGGCAATCAGTGATATCCAGGTAGGTAGTGGAATGGGGTGGGGTGGAATGGATACTTGACATGACATTACATTACATGTGCACACACAAACATACATACATGCAAACCCAATTGAATATATATACATACAGCCAATATTTTTTCTCTTCCCTGCTTTGCCCAGTTATCTTAACTTGCTTCCACTCCCATTCTTCTTGCAGGTTCCCCTTTATGATCAATGGGAAGATGTGATAAAAGGGATGAAGGTTGAAGTATTGAACAGCGATGCTGTGCTTCCCAGTCGTGTGTATTGGATTGCCTCTGTTGTTAAGATTGCAGGTAGATTCTTTGAGGAGGAGCATAGAAAAGACTATGAATTTTCTTTAAATTTTTAAAATGTGTACCACTTCTATCCGAAAAGTTGATATAAAGAAGATAAAGTGTTAAACTAGTTCAGTGGTTCTGAGATCTCGTCTGCCAGTTCCTTCAGAACCCTGGGGTGTAATCCATCCGGTCCTGGTGATTTGAACTCGTCCAGGGCAGACAGATGCTCACTTACCATTTTCTTCCCTATTTCAACTTGTGTTCCTAATCTGATTTTTGTGGTGCTGTTTTTGATTGGTTGGGCTGTTTTATCCCTTTGTGTAAAGACAGATGCAAAAAAAGAGTTAAATAGTTCTGCTTTCTCCCTGTTGCTTATCATCTTCTTGCCATTTTCTCCCAGCAGTGGACTAATTGTTTCCTTAACTTTTTTCTTGTTTTTAACATGTTGGAAGAAGCTTTTTTTGTTATTTTTTACTTTTTTGGCAAGCCTTTCTTCATTGCGAGCCTTAGCTTTCCTCACTTCATCTTTACAGGCTCGGGCTATTTGCTGATATTTTGCCTTCGTTATGTCCCCCTCTTTCCACTTTTTATATTTATCCATTTTGTCTTTCAATTTGTCAGAGAGTTCTTCATGCAGCCATGCTGGTTTCTTTTGGGAACTGTTATTTTTCTTCTTCATTGGTATTGCGCTGCACTGGGCTTTTATAATCTCATTTTTCAAAATTTCCCAAGCTTCTTGAGTTGTTTTCCCCTTGAGGATTCTCATCCATGGAATCCTTCCCAAGCTCTTTCTAAGTTTATTGAAATTAGCTCTCTTAAAGTCTAAGACTCTAGTTTGACTTTGTTCTACTACTTTTGTTTGCATAATGTTGGATTCCAGTATTTCATGATCGCTTGCCTCCAAAGTTCCTGTAGCTTCTACACCTTCTATCATTTCCTCTCTGTTAGTGAGAATTAAGTCCAATATTGCTGATCTCCTTGTTCCCTTCTCTACCTTTTGGGAAACAAAGTTGTCTGCTAGGTTTGTTAGGAACCTGTTGGATCTTCCACTTGGTGCAGAGTTTGTTTCCCAATTGATGTCAGGGTAGTTAAAATCTCCCATTACTATTGTAGTGTGCTTCCTACATACCTTAGTTAGCTTGTTAGCAAAAGGTTCATCCACTTCCTCTGCTTGGTTGTGTGGCCTGTAGTATAGACCTATGACAATATCATTCCCCCCCCAACATTTAATATTGACCCAAATACATTCAAGATAGTTCTCATCATTGTTGTGCTCTATTTCTGTAGAGATGTAATTATTTCTTATATATAGTGCAACTCCACCTCCTCTTTTATTTGGTCTATTTCTTTTAAATAATTTAAATCCTTCTAGCTGTATGTTCCATTTGTGGGTTTCATCCCACCAAGTTTCTGTAATGGCAACAATATCATATCTGCCCTCATTTACTTGAATTTCTAATTCACCGTGTTTATTCCTCATACTCTGTGCATTGATGTATAGACATTTGAGTCCATTTTGATTGACCCTGTGTTTACTGTCTACGTAACCTGTGTTATGCCTGACTATGGTTCTCTTTGCCCCTATTTCTTTGCCACTTGTATGGTTCATGCACATGGTACTCACTGTTAATTGTTTGGTTTTGCTTGACAGCAGTGGTGATAATATTACCCGCACAAACTTCTATGTTACATGCACTGATAACCCTATGAATTTTAGTTTGCTGGGGACAGAAATGTTCTTTATCTATTGATTCTCTGTCCCCACTATTCAGTTTAAATGTTTAGCCAGGAAATCTGTGAATTTAATGCCAAGTAACTCAGTCCCTTTCTTGGATGGGTGCAAACCATCTCTTTTGTACAGTTTATCATTGGACCAGCTGCAGGCATCATGACTAATAAAACCAAAGCCTTCTTTTTTACACCACTCCTTTAGCCACACATTAAACTCTGCTATGCGCTGGCCCTTTCCTTTTTGTTCCTTGTATACTGGTATAACCTCTGAGAAGATAAGCCTACAACCTGTACTACTAAGTTCGTACCCCAAACTCTGGAAATCATTCTGCACAGAAACTACATCTTTTTGGGACAGATCATTTGTGCCAAGATGTATAATAGCATCAACTTCACAGTCCTTACTTGCATTCTTGACTATCTTAAGAATACGCCTCTTGTCTCTGCTGGCTGTAGCACCCGGCAAACATCTGACCTCTTTCATATCCTTACCTAAGTTTACATCCCTTACGATTGAGGGAAAGTTAAGTTAAGTTAAATTGTTTTAATCAGGTTTTAATGGGATACAGTTTTAATGTTTTATAAAATTTTAGTACAGGGTTAACTATTTAATTTGGTTTTAATTATGTATGTATTGTTATGTTTTTAGATGTTCTTAATTTTCCTGTACACTGCCCAGAGTCCCTTCGGGGAGAGGGGGCGGTTTAGAAATTTATTATTAAATTATTAATTATTTTACTGTTTTTAAAGATTAAAACATTTAATAAAAATTAAATTAAAAAAATAGATCCTTTCCAAAAAAAAATTTCCCTTTTTCTTGGAATGATAATCTGCAAAATGAAAATGTAGGAGTAGCTTTTCTAAAAGCTGGGATGCTGCTATCAGAAGCTCAGTCTTCCATCAATGACTTTTGCATGTGCGTGCATGCCTCTGTGTGTGTGTGTGTGCTGTTTTGGTTTCAAGATGGGAGTCAGAAAACTGCGCATCCACAATTTTTATCCAGTCACACTAGATCTAATCTAAGCATTAGCTTAGCCCAGATCTTCATATCCCTATCCCAAATATAAAAAAATAATAATCAGGACTTCACAATTTTAAAGCCAAAGTGGTTTGCATAACCAGACACATTTTCCAGCCAAAGGTCAGAAATGTCTATTCTCTAGGCCATGGTCACTAAATCCTGAAGCCCAACACTATCCAACAGATACTAGCCATGAAAGCCTACATCAGTATTTTGTTCCCAATAATCAATCCCAGATATGCCCAGGAATCCCCAAAGACAAAAATCTGTACCTTTAGAGATGGGGATTGTTCTGTTCCTGTGTTCAAAACTTCAATTTTGGCAGGTTACAAGGCACTGCTGCGTTACGAAGGCTTTGAAAATGATTCCAGTCATGACTTCTGGGTCAACCTAGGTACTATGGAAGTGCATCCAGTTGGTTGGTGTGCCATTAACAGCAAAATTCTGGTGCCACCCCAAAGTAAGTATCTTAAGTCTTGGTCAGTTGTAGAACTTTACAACTTACAATTTCCTTTTCTCCTCTTATCTAAGAAAGTTACTTTATATGTATTTATGCTAGTTGTTATACTGCTGTGGAACAAATTAGGCAAATCAAAAGCTTCATTGTAGAATATTTAAGTTGCATGTTATCTGCAGAATTTACGGGAAATCCAAGAAATGGGTATGCGGGCTGTGTAGATAGTATAGAAGTTTTCTTGGCCTGTATACTTACTGAAATCTGTTCAATGCCATTTTTTTCATCCAAATGTTTTGCAATACTACTTTCATAGCAATTTG
Organism: Rhabdophis nuchalis; assembly: GCA_039707465.1. NCBI lineage: Eukaryota > Metazoa > Chordata > Lepidosauria > Squamata > Natricidae > Rhabdophis > Rhabdophis nuchalis. The sequence continues at coordinate 90,455,032 of CM077648.1, read as the reverse complement.
TTTTAACTAACAATTTATATGTTTACAATATTGTTCCATTTTTATTTTTAGAGTCATTTAAGGGTGCTTTTTTAATATGTTGAACAACAACTTAATTGTGCCTGGATATTACAGGTGTTGCAATTCAGCACATCTGGAAAGCAATGACTTTAAGAAGGTTGATTTATATGGTGATTTGATTATCAGACAATGTAGTAATACTGCTATTTGTTTTGATACTTTAATCCAGGGGTGTCAAACTCACATTGTCACATTGTTGTCATGTGATGTATTGTGACTTTTTCCCGCTTTGCTAAAATGGGGGTGAGGTGGCCAGCCGCGGGCCATGAATTTGACACCCCTGCTTTAATCCCTTTTATGCTTTGTGAAAATTCTACCAAATAAATATAAAATGTTTGGAGCACCTCCTGGTATTAGATTAGACTTAGTCTGCTTTTCTGTTTAACTAGCACATTGGGGGGTAAGTGGCAGTATATAATACTTCTTTGCAATACGGTATATATGAAGATTGTACTTCAATGAAAAAGCTACCTATTTAGAGAGATAATACCATTGTTGGAAAATTGAGAACATATTCACTGCAGCAAGATGTTGATGCTTAATCATTATTTAGATCCTATGTTCAAAGGTCTCTGTACTGATTCCAGAAAAATGTTCAGCAGGGTAAATATAACCCAAAAGAATCTAATTAGAAGGAGTTTGATTCAGTTCTGTGTACTTCCACAGATACCAAAGGCATATTACACTGACTTTCTTAAATCTTTCTATACAGCTATCAATTCAAAGTTTACAAACTGGAGAGGGTACCTTATGAAAAAATTGGTGGGGGCTCGGACAATCCCAGTTGATTTCCATTTAAAGGTGAGGATGGAAACTCTAGCAAAATTATTCAGATTAATCTAGTTTTTCAGTAGCTCATTCAAATCAGGTATTAGTGGCAAGTAAATTAATTTCCAGAGTTAATGCTGCCGAGAATACTTGGAGAGAGGATTTATAACCAATATAGTGGTGAAAGAAGATCGGTCTAATGTAGTATGTATTTTAATGCTGTTTTAAGAATAGCATGTTGTAATGAAAAAAATTATACCTTATGCATCTAGTAGTTAAAACATATCTTTTATCTCTGAATTTCATGCATTCTTTTGAATACAGATAATCCTTGATTTATGACTATTCATTCATGAACTGTTAAAATTATGACAATGATGAAAAAATTAATTTATGGTCCGGGCCCAAAGTTATAGCAGTTACAGTGCAACACAGACTCAAACCCCCCCCCCCCCCCAAGAAATCATATAGTGATTCTTCCAAACTGATTTCTTTATTGTTCTACATCTGTAGACAGAATCTTGCCTAACTGAAGCAGACTACTTATTTATTTATTTATTTATTTATTTATTTATTTATTTATTTATTTTATTAAATTTATACCCCACCCTTCTCCTTGTTAGGACCCAGGGCGGAGCACAGGCATTATTTAAAACCACAAAATACAATATCAATTAAAATATATTAAATTAATTAAACCCATGCTAACACCCATGTTAAAACAGTACCAAATTATAATTTATTTTTAAAAAGTCAGAAACGGGGGGCTATCCTAGGCCGGCTTGTTGGAATAAATACGTCTTAAGACGTTGGCAGAACAGGCGGAGGTCCGAGATAGTGCGAAGGTCGGGGGGGTAGGTCGTTCTAGAGGGCCGGGCCCGCCACAGAGAAGGCCCTTCCCCTGGGTGTCGCCAACCAGCATTGCCCTGCCGACGGCACCCGGAGAAGACCCTCTCTGTGGGAGCGGATCGGACGAAGGGATGTATGGGGCAGGAGGCGGTCTCGTATATAGCTAGGCCCCGAGCCATGGCGCGATTTAAAGATGGTCGTCAACATCTTGAAGCGTACTCGAAAGGCCACAGGCAGCCAGTGCAGCTCGCACAGGAGAGGTGTTACGTGGGTTTGCCTTGAGGCACCCATAATCACCTGCGCGGCCGCATTTTTTATTTTATTAAATTTATACCCCGCCCTTCTCCTTGTTAGGACCCAGGGCGGCATTCTGTACTAACTGTAGCTTTCGAGTGCACCTCAAGGGGAGCCCCATGTAGAGAGCGTTACAGTAATCCAGCAATCCTACTTACATGAAGCAGATACTGAGAGGGACTGTCTTCACTCTCTTTCTCTCACACAAGATATTTGAACTGAATTGTCTTTTACTCCTCTGGAATGCACCCCTCCCTCTTGTGAATCTAGCAGCAGCATTTGCTCAAGCTCTAGCCTTCAAACAAGGACCTTTATTCTAATAAAACATATTTAAAATCAAACAGTATATGTAAATTTATTTACAATTTAAAATTCAGTTATTCATTAAGAAGAGATAGGAGGAAAACAATTTTTCTTTTTCTTTGTGTCTCTTAGGGATTAAGATCACTATACTTTCACAGCTCTATTACCAGTTGAGAAATTCTAGAATAAAATCAAGCAGAATTGGTTTTAAAGCTGGGGGGGAGGGGGGGCAGTAAATCCTGCTCCTGCCCATGAAGGATTTAAAAAAAAACTTACAAGTAAATCATTATTATCCCATCATCTCAGTTCAGTGCAGAGATGGCGAAACCAGCTGGCAATAAACCACTTAGGAAGCTCATGATAATTGTTGCAGCACTTCCTGATTTGCAGATTACTACTAGAACCTAATCCATAAAGTAAGAATAAGACTGCTACCCAATTGTGTTTACTTTTTCAGATTGAATGATCCTGAATGTGACTATTATAGGAAAGAAAAGGAAAGGAAAGGAAAGAAAGGGAAACTTTAATTCCATTTTCACTCCGATTATTTAATAATATTTTCTTTTTTTCTGCTATTTTTTTCCCATAATTGCAGCTGAAAAAGAATGGCTAATCCATAGGGCTAAGGGAAAGATTTAAGTTTTCTACTTTCCTCAGACAGTTGTTCTATTCCAGATCATTTCCCTGTGTGTTTACTCTGAAGATGGAGGGATAGCTTCACAATATGTACTTTTTGCAGATGACTAGGTTAGATCTTGGTTTTGGGATATAGTAATGTCCCAGTGTTTCTGTTTTGCAGAACTGTGGGGCTTTAACACCTTTAATTGAAATTAATTTTTAAAACCCTGATTTTGGCTCTGGAGTTGTGGGGTTTCCCAAAGAAAACAACTGATCATCCACCTTCATGTCCACTTTCTGGTTTACTCAGATGACTGAGAGCATGAAGTATCCTTTCCGCCAAGGCATGAGGGTAGAAGTAGTGAACAAGGCCTGCATATCCCAAACACGAATGGCCATTGTGGATACTGTGATTGGTGGCCGGCTGAGGCTTCTCTATGAGGATGGAGACAGCGATGATGATTTCTGGTGCCATATGTGGAGCCCTCTAATCCATCCTGTAGGCTGGTCCAGAAGGGTTGGCCATAGCATGAAAAAAACAGGTGAGTTTCATATTGGATGCAAACAGCAATCACTCAGGATTTTCAGGGATTGAGCCCAGAAGTTTAAAGTTACCCAATAAACAGCAGTGACAGTCCCTTCTTAGTATTTGTGAGCACACCAGGCAATTCCTATCTACTTTGGTTCACTGGATATTGTCCTAAAAGAACAGTTTTCAACCTTTTCAGACAGATTCACAGATGAGCAATAGTTAGGAGAAATTGCATTAGAATATGTTCAACCTAATTTTCTCTCTTTCCTTTTTTATAAATTTATTTCTTATTGCAAATACATTAAATTTATATTATACGCAACTAAGATACACTTACACACACTGCATTATTTTGAAAATTATAAATAATTTGAGATTGCTAATGTCCCATTGTATTGTGCTATTTTTGCCTTTTAAAGCTAGAAATCCCCACTCCCTCAATTCTAACTGCTGTCTTTATATGTCTTTCCTGATGGAAGAAAAGAATAATGATATGGCAAACCATCCTACCTTCCGGAAAATTTACTGCGATGCTGTTCCATATCTCTTCAAAAAGGTAGGAATGAGTTTGGTTCATAGTGCTGTCCTGTAGGATAGAGTTAGTTAAAATGAGTTTTTTAAAAATGTAATTTGGATATATTCTGTGAAACTATTGAAATCTTTCTTATGTAGTACAGTGAGATGGATTTGATAATGTCCAAGAAACACACTGTAAGAATTTGACTGATGGAGAGTAAAGAAATGAATCCTTGGGAGCTAAAGGGAAGATTAAACAGAATAAACTTTTTCCAGAGACACAGAACTGGTTTTTTAGTGATTAAAAAAAAGAATCATTCTAAGACTAAGCCAGCCTTCCTCTGCTTCTCTCAGACCTGAGGATGGCCTGCTAGGTCAAGTGCAACTTTCAACACCCTTCTGCCCAGCTGATTATTTTCCCATCATCATCAAATTTTCATACCTTCATGTTTCTTTCCACCTTACCCATATCTGAGTGGAGAGGCGTGGGAGGGAAAGAGAGAGAGAGGGAGGGAGAGAGAGAGTGTGTGATTTAAATCTGGGAAATAATTGAAATGTAAGTAGCTGTGATCATAGAGTGGTGTCGTGCCCTAGTGGTGAAGATCACCTCCTACTTGGAAGGTTGAGAGTTCAATCCTAGATAGCAGCAGATATTTCTCTCCTAAGGTGCAATGAAAAAATATCTACTGAGAACTCCATGTGGTGTCAGGTAGGCCATCCAGCCAGTAAACACTTAGCTCCATCCAGTCACCCTGACTCTACCCCGAATTAAAGAATTACAAAGTTGTAAAAAGGAGGTATAAGGAGATGATATTATGTTATGTGTGTTAAATGTTTACATTAATTGTAAAGAATAATACACTGATATTTTATTTTCATCCCCACCCATTTTTTAAAAAAATTATATAATTCTACTCCACTTTTGCGGTTCCTGGCATACTATTTAGGGCAGGGGTCTCCAACCTTTGCAACTTTAGGTCTGAAGGACTGGCTGGAGAATTCTGGGAGCTGAAGTCCTTCAGACTTAAAGTTGCAAAGGTTGGAGACCCCTGATTTAGGGTATGAACCAGTAGTGAAATTCAAAGTTTTTTACTACCAGTTCTGTGGGCGTCGCTTGGTGAGCGTGGCAGGTGAAGGATTTTGGAAAATTTCCATTCCCATCCCACTCCTGGGGGAAGGATATTGCAAAATTTACATTCCCACCCCAATTCCAGCCAGAGGTGGTAATTGCCGGTTCTCTGAACTACTCAAAATTTCTGCTATTGGTTCTCCAAAACCTGTCAGAACCTGCTGAATTTCACCCCTGATATGAACAAATCATTTTGATTTCTTGTTGAAATTCTCATTAGCCAGAATAATCCAACAAGGTTTGGGATATCAGAACAAAATGTGGTTAGAATAACATCTCAGGAACAGAGACAATATTCCTTCCTAATCATCCTCAGTGAGAGCCCTTCCATTTTTGTGCCAACTTCAGATCCAAATAGAAATATGACGAGTGATAGAAAATGTGAACAATGTGTGCTTTTATATATATGTGTAGCTGAAATGATTCAATTTTTTGCATGTTTATCATGTAGGCTCTTGCACTGTGTTGTGATATTAAATTGATAGCTCTCATCTAATATCTAAGAAGTCAGAATGATAAGGGAGCAGCTTGATCAAAGCTAATCAATAAGCTTTATTTGAAAAGCAATTAAAATTTAAGGCTCTGCCCCATTGGATTGAGTTGATCCACTAATCTCAGCATATTCCTATAGATATTCACATCTTTGATTCCCTTTTATCACTTTCTTCTATCATCTATTATAGGTTCTTGCTGTCTATCCAGCAGGCGGCTGGTTTGAGGAAGGCATGAAATTGGAAGCTATTGATCCTCTGAATCCTGGCAACATTTGTGTGGCTACCATCTGTAAGGTATTGTGAAGAAGCAAACGTGACTGTAGTAATACAAATATTCCTCTTGCTATCCTTGGCCCTGATGGAATTGGGAATTACGTGCTTGCTGATAAAGCTTTTATTAGCTAATCAGCCTTATTCAGACATGGGCCATCCGTATATTGGACCTGAGAGAGAAAGAAAGACTCACCTTCCTCCTATGGTGCCATATAGATTTTTCTGCTTTTTTCATTTCTGGAAATAAAGTATACTTTAATGAATTTAAAAATGGATTAGCTTCACTATGGCTTTTTATTGATAGCTCTTGAGCCTTCCGTCTGGTTGCATTATTAGACTTTCAATTTATAACTTCTATAAAAGGAATGGAATATAACTCTGGTTATTTAAACCTTAGGGTGCACCAGACCTCGCCCTTTGACATGTGTAAGTAACCAAAATGTAATTGCAGTCAGTAAACCAAACAAAACTGAGACAGGAGACTTAAGGCGATATAAAAAGGGGTGCTGAGATTGTTGAACTTTCCCCCTAATAACTTGTCTTGTTTTTGCAGTGAATTTATAGACACATTTTTTTCTTTTAATAGGTATTTAGGAATCCAGTTTTTCTTCTTTGTGTGTGAACTAGGAAATCACTATTTTTAAAATAGGTTTTAAAAAAGTAAATGCTTAGACTTAATTAAGTTCTTTGGAAGAAAAATTCTCCATGGAAGAAAAGCAAAGAATAAATTTCTATAAAATAAATGGAATAACATGGCAAGCTACCTAGCTTTGGCCTTTCCAATTATATGTCTGCTTCAGATTTTCCTTCCTTTGACTTTGGTGAAGTGGCGAACTGCTACCATAAAATATGTCTTTATTTCATGTGTTTAGGTCCTTTTAGATGGTTATCTTATGCTTGGCATAGATGGCACAACTTCCGAAAGTGATTCTGAATGGTTCTGCTATCATGGGTCCCTGCATTCCATTTTCCCTGCAGGCTTCTGTAAGAACAACAACATAGAGCTGATTCCACCAAAAGGTGAAATTTTGCTTTTACTTCATTTGCTTTTATGGCAAAATTGGCACCGTTCTTTTTTGCAAAATAGTTTGGGGAAAACAACCTTGTCACATTGGGCCAGTCTGTCTTAACCTAGTGCTTTTCATGGCAGAGTTAGAGTTCCAACTTATTTGAATAGCAGAAGACTGGGCAAGGCTTTTTCATACTTTATTTGTGGGTTTTTCCTTTGGGCATTAAAGACAGAATATGATCAGCTGCTCCTTCCTTTTCTCTTGGAAGGGCAGGTTTGGTCAGAATCCTCTTGCTGTTCTCTGGTTGTTCTGAAAAAGAATAGCTCTTTCCCCACTTTTTTATTGGAGATGGTTATGCAAATGTTTATGTTCATACTAATATTTCTCATTGCTCTTTTAAATAATTACTTTATTCTTAATTTTTTATTAAATTTATTGACTATCCATTTTAGCATAAGGTAACTCACAGTAAAAAGATGAACTGAATCCTACCTAAAGGATGGGGAAGGAGGGAGTAGGATGAGTGGATGGGTGGAGGTGTCATCTATTATTAATCTGTCCATATCCCCCCATTGGAGCCCTAACCCAAGGGGCATAGCCAATCTCTAAGCCCTTGTGGAAAGTCAGGAGGATTGGAGCCAACCTCATTCCAGGGAGCAAGATATTCTGAAGGGCAGGTGCAATGGCTCTTCTCCTGGACACCATCCACCAGAATACCCTGTCCAATGTGGCCCAGAGCTTGCCTCCTCCGCTGGGACAGGTGGGGTGGGCCAAACCTATTGGGATGAGACATCCCTGCAAGTAGCCTTGCCCCACACTATGAAGGGCTTTAAAGGTGATTACCAGTATCTTGAATTGCACCCAGAAACAATACAGCAGTCAATATAGCTTGCGGAACAAGGATATTAAATGGGCCAGTCTTGAGGGCCCCAAAATTTCCCACACCACCACACTCTGCACGAGCTGCAGCTTCCGAACGCTGTTCAAGGGTAGCCCCATGTAGGAGCATTGCAATAGTCGAAATGTGAGATGACTAGGGATTGAATAACTGAGCGCAGGGTTTCCTGATCCAGGTGAGGCTGCAGCTGGTCCACAATCTGAAGTTGTACAGTCACAGTCCTAGCTGTGACTGCCACCTGCTCCTTGAACAGGATTTGCAAGTCCAGAAGAACCGGCAAGTTGTGGACCGATCCATCTAGGGCAGTGCCACCCCATCCAGAGCTAAAAATATCAAAGTCCTGGATCTTGGGACTCCATATAATAAATTCCACAATTATTATTGCTAATCTGTACTTTACAAAAATAGTTTTGCTCTGTATTCCAATAGATTATGTGTTTCTTTTTGTCAGTTATACCTATGAGTATGAAGCATTGATCTTGAAGGTTGCCACTATGTCTTCTGATAATATCCATCTTTTTCTGATTATGGTGGTGTTAGTTTTTCCTTCCTCTTTCTCATGTCAGAAAACTCCCAATTTCATATTTTAGGATATGATGCTAAGATCTTCAGTTGGGCAAGTTATCTAGACAAGACTAGGTCAAAATCTGCACCAGCACGTCTTTTCAATGTGGTGAGTACTGTTTTTATAGGCAAGATCAGTGGTAGTCAACCTGATCCCTACCACCCACTAGTGGGTGTTCAAGCTTTCATGGTGGGCGGTAGGGGTTTTGTCCGATATTGAAGCACTTTCCTTTTTTTAAATTTAATAGACTTCCCTACTTTATATATCACCATTACTGTGGAACCAGTGGGCGGTTAGAAATTTTTACTACTAACAGAGATACAAAAGTGGGTGGTAGGTATAAAAAGGTTGACTACCCTGGGCAAGATGATAAAAACAAATCAGTCTCTGTCCTGATAAATAGCAGTTAATATTTAATGGAAGCATTTGTGTTACATTTCAATCCCTCATCCACTTCTTCCTTTTCTTCATGCTGGCTTTCATTTTTATTCACAATACCAGTCCTTGTGGAAAAAATGTAAAATCAATAGTAACCAATTAAATACAAAATATAATCCATATTCTACTATGAATGAGCCTCTATAGCTGAGGTTCCCAAACTTGGCCACTTGAAGACTTGTGAACTTCAACTCTTAGAATTCTCCAGACAGCTCTGCTGGAGTTGAAGTCCACAAGTCTTCAAGTGGCCAAGTTTGGGAACCTCTGCTCTATAGGATATAGATAGATCCAACTCTTCATGATCAAAATGTTTCCTGTTTTAATTTGAGCTCTGGAATTAGTGTGTGCCTAAGTTTGCATTTTAATTCTTTCTTTGATTCATTGAATATTTTGTGTCTGGACCATTTTATACTTTCCAAACTTGTTGATAAATTTTCCCAATAAAATTTAAATGTAAAAACATTTTTGCAAGGATTTAGATTGCCAGATTTAAAGAATGTATAACATGTATTATGTATTTGATTTTTATCTTTTTAGGATTGTCCAAATCATGGCTTCAAAGTGGGTGCTAAAATAGAAGCAGTAGACCTGATGGAGCCAAGACTTATCTGTGTGGCAACAGTAAAAAGGATAGTCCATCGGCTCCTCAGAATTCACTTTGATGGCTGGGACAGTGAATATGACCAGTGGGTAGACTGTGAATCACCAGATATCTATCCTGTGGGTTGGTGTGAATTGATAGGTTACCAGCTGCAGCCACCAGTGACTCCAGGTGAGAACAATAAACAGTTGCACTACTGGATATGAGAGAGAAACTTCAGTCCAACCCAAACCATATTCTTACTCTTCATAAAAGCTTTGAACCATAGCGAGGGCTAAAGAGGTAGTTTAAGAGGAGCTGATGATGGCAGTCATTTTAATAGGAGTTCCCTTTGGAGTGGGATGGATCCCTAACATATGCCATTTTAATCCATAAACTCTGCTGCGCCATCCCTATTGTGCCATGTATGTCATGCTTTGAATCCAATGTCATTTCCCAAATATAATAAAAATGGCAGTGTGCTCTCTCTTCCCAGTGGAGCTACATTTAGTAGGGCCAGGAGGCTGTCCAGACAACCTGCTAAGGGGAGAGTGCTTGTTTCACCTTCAGACATTTGTCTCTGCTCAACTAGGTAGACCAGATCAAGAAATCAACTCCAAGGAGGCTAAAACTACTTTTACTGTGATTGACAATATTAATAGAACATTGGAATTCTGGGCTCTACCAGACTGTAGAGTCCCTCTCAGAGGCAGACGGGTGGTTCAAAAATATGATATGAGAGAGAGAGAGAAATTCAGATGAAATTTAGTATACCAAAAACACAAAGGCAGCAACACAGGGCTGTGACACAAAATAATACAGAAGCCTGTTCCTCCTATTCTTTTCCCTCAGGCTATGAGGTTCTTACACAAGAGGTTCCAAGCCCATTAGGTTAGGACCTGATCCTGGAAACAAGTGGTAGCTATGTCTTTATATTTAGTTGCTGCTTCTTGCTTCTTGCATCCTGTACAACATACCATTTTAGACTTCTTCTCTTGATAATAGAACCTGAATCGCCTGCATTTGCCAAGGAGGTTTCAAAGAGGAAGCGAAAACCGTATGGAAAGAAAAGTAAGAAGCACTTTCCCTAAGTATCTCTGTTTCATCTTAATCACAAGGCCAAATTTGTTAATTTGTTCTGCTAAATAGAGCAGGGTCTGAAAGGAAAAACAAGAAATCTACCTCAAGATAAATAAGATGGAAGGTTTCCCTGGATCAGTTTCTCTCTGTGTGATATTCATTGCAACATCAGTCAGTCAGGGAGTATTTAGCAGGATCTGCAATGCAATCAGGAACATCTTAACAGCATTATGGGTCCCGGGCAAAGCAGTGTACTGGGGACCCTACGACAACTACTCACAGGAATAACAATGTAAATGGTCGATAAAATTAAACATATATTTGCATGGTAGTATTAATTTAAAATGCAGTACAATGTAATAAATATGTTGCTGTACTTATACGATACAAGGTGCATTGAAGGGTTCACATACACAGATTAGTATGGGGCCCCTATCCTCGTGGGACGAAGGGCAAGCGCCCATCAGGCCCATGCGTTAAGACAGCCCTGATTGCAATGCCTTGTAATTATAGTAAAGCCTTGATTTAATAAACTAAAGAGCAAAAGGGGTATGCATTAAAGTCCAGTGTCCATTAAAAGGCAAGAAGGATTTTCAAACCCAGAAATAATCATATATGAGAAGAAAAGGAATTTGAACTGCTGTGGAGCAATAGGCAGTACAAGCTGCAGAAGCACTCTGCTGAAATTGATGGCAGATTCAGCAGCTGCAAGCAAGGCAATCAAAGCATTTAAAAAGCCAAAGCTAAAAGGCCACATGGGGATTTAGGACCAGTAACAGAAAGATCCCCTAGTTATATGGACTCATGCAGTCCAGGACTCAGAGGAACTGATGATAGAGGTCAGCAGTGTCCAGTCAGACACCAAGCAGTTGTGCCACACAGTGCCTAGTTTGCTGATTGAATCCACACTCTGGATCCAGATTTGTCCATCAAATCTGAAGTCAGATAAACCAAGGTCTATTAAGCCAAAGGTTTATTTTATCCAGGCTAATAATTTAACTGAGCTATAAACATGCCTTTTTTTCTGCCATGTCCTCATGATGTTGCTTTTATCTTATTCCCAGTCTAGACCTGTTATAGCTAAAAGCTACCAATCCTTATATTTAACTTACCCAGTAAATCACAAGTATGGACATTTCCACTTGCTGTCATTATTCCTGTGGCAGGTTAAGGATTGCAAGTGGAGGCAATGAATTGATTTTAAGGGGTTGAAGGACTGATGGATATCAGTAACTCAGCCACGAGGAACAGTCTTTATATGTTTCTGTGAGCCTTCTTAATGGTTTTCTGAGTCAAATTCCAAATTGGAAGGATTGTGTGTGTAAAGGTTTTACGTTTTCTCCATTCGTAAGGAGGTAGTGAGGGATGAACATATTTTGCAGGCAAAGGCTTCATGTTGAAACTTTGATATATCCAGCTGATAGGAAAATTTGTGTAAGAAATTCTGGAAAAGAACTTCATGGTACCTGAACTATACCTGTTCTCATGCAAGTATTGCTGAATCACAATTCTTAACTTACCATGAACAATGGAGAGATATGCTGAAAACTATTAAGTACTATTTAAAATGCAATGCTGATTCTGAACTAAGTGTGAAGCATTTTCTTATGCTGTTCATCAGGATTGTTTTTGTAATCAGATTGAGAAATGTTTAAGCCACGAATTGCCTGTTTTCCTTTTTTGAGAGAACCTGCAATCTCCCTGTCATATAATAATTTATCCCTTCCACTACAGTTGCTATAGCAGCTTTGCTATTTGATAGACAAATTATATATTAATTGAGGTCTGCTAAAAGTTTGTTGCTAAATTAATATTAACTATGTGTAGCTTGGTTAGGTGGGAAGTATGCAGTCAAGATTGTGAAAGCATCTTCGTTCTATAAGAGCCTGCTAATTGCTTAATAACCACATATCAATGAGCATAAAATTATCAAGCTTTTCTCTGCAGTTTGATGTAGGATATCACAGGGTGCTTTACTATGATTTTTTTCATGCCTTAATTTTCTTATAGTCTTTACTTGCACCTTGAGGCATGTGTGTCCTTTGTTATGGCTAACTAATTATTTTGTCTCTATCCCTCCACATCAGGATACAAAATGTAGGCTGGAATGATATCTAGAAAAAAGAACCTTATTTCTTGCAGCTGTAGATACCACAAATTAAGTCCAGGCCCCCTTATAGGTGTAAACGATTACTGTTTTACTCTTATAATGGGCACTAGTTTTAGATGCTTAAAAAGCTGTGGCTTGCTCCCATTGAAAAAGTATCTTTAACTAAGCCACCCAGAGTTACCTTGTTGTAGGGGAGATGGATGCATAAGAAATTTATGAACAAACAAACAAGTTGGAAGGGCCTTCTACCCAAATGTTCATAGATGTCTCCAAGGCATTTGATAATATTTAGGCTTCTGTTGAGTTACCCAAGCAGATATATTAAATATATGGGTCAGTTTCTAGCAATTATAATTTTAAAATGACCTTCAATAAGATTTGTATCAATGTGATTAGTTTGGACCTACAGTATGATAGCTTAGTACATCTGCTTCATTTGTCTCATAGCAGAGTTTAGATTATCAATCCTTATTGATGTAATCAACCAGAAACTCATCTGCATCATTTCAGCTGCATTTTGGGGATCACTTCACATTGTTTTATATTTTCCACCAAAATTGTAGATTAGTTAGCCATGAAAAACAATCAAAACATGATTGTGCAGATATTTTACAGAAAAAAATTGATATAAGCATCCCCTCCCTGTATACAATTGTACAGCCCTGATACAACGGAGCTGCTATGAGGTCTTTGACAGAATTGTGAGGTGGATGTATGATTGTTTTTATTCAATTTGCTAAGGAAAAAAGATGACTGCTAAAGCCCGCTCTATCAAGGAGGCAACTAAGAAAGTGGTCACTCCCAAAACAAAGGAAGAAACAACAGTTACCAAAAAGCTTCCTACTTCAAAATTAAAGGAAGGAACACCAACGGTTTCTAAAATTGAGGCAACACAAACTAAATCCAAGACTTCTTCAAAACTACTGCCTAAAAGTAAGGAAAAGGATATAATGCTTCATTTCTCCAATTCGTAAACATGAACAAGAAGAGTGTAGTCTTAAGAAAATTGCTAACATGCACATTTCAATTTGCTTAACTGCAGGCAATTTGGGAAGGTTTTCATGGACAGGTTTGCAATGTAACTTGTAAGAGCTACTACAGTATAGATAATTCTCAACTTATGATTGGTCACTTAGTGACTGTTCAAAATTACTACAGATCCTGATAATAGAACTTATGACCAGCATTCAAAGTTATGATATCCGCCCTGTTCAATTATCATGTGACTGCATTTTGGATGCTCAGGAACTAATCCACATTTATGACCATTTGCAGCACCCTGCGGTCACATGACTTTGATTTACAACATTTTTGCCAGGAACTGTTGTTTCCTTCCTGTTTCCTGCAAAAAAGGCCCCATAGAAAAAAATGGGCTTGCTTAACAATTGCAATGTTAACTTAATGACTATGGCATTCACTTAACAACCACCACAAGAGAGGTCATAATATCAGGTGCAGTCAATGGTGATTTATTTAATGACTGTCAATAATAACTCCAAAATGCCTTCATCTTGAAAGATTTATCTTGATTTTCCTTATACGCTGACAATTTTGAAACAGGCACTGTTGCAAAAATACAATTGCAAAAAATAATTTTCAAGGTAGAATTTGAAAACAGACACTTTTACTTTAAAAGCAGTAGCTTGCTAAAACTTTATGAAGAAAATATTGAAATCTTGGGAGTTATGTCATGGCATGATCTGCAATTTTGTTTGGATAAATTGGTAAGAAACAATAACATATGAATGTAGAAATTATTTTTGTTTGATATTTAGTTTTCCTGATACTTATGTGTAAATAGCGATGATTCTTTTAGGAATAAAGGTTATAGCTAGCATTTTGTTCATGTGTAAGACCTTTTAGTTTTATTCTGTAATTGAACAGTAGCCTTTTTCTGTGTCTCCTAGCCTTTGTTGCTGTGCAAGTGAAAGAAGAAATGCTTGAAGGCCCAAAGGTGAGGCTTGCAACCCCACAACATTCAATGCCAGTGAAGGATGAGCACATGGATCAAGAAGCTCCAGCACACTCTATGATAACTGGCTGCCTAAAGGATGAAGGCATGGAACCAGAGTCCCCAAAACTCCATAGGGCAGATGAGCAGGATGGCAGCATGGACGTTGAAGCTGCAACAAGCCTTGATACACTTGGCTTCTTAAAGGATGGGGTTAAGGAACAAGTACCCCAAGCACATTCTATTGCAATTGCCTGCTTAAAAGAGAGGGGGATAAAAGCAGAAGCAACAGTGAGCCCAGTGCTCATTAGCTGCTTAAAAGATGAGGATGTTGACTAGAGCAGTGTTTCTCAACTTCCAACTCCCACAATCCCCCAGCCAGCATAGCTGGCTGGGGGATTCTGGGAGTTGATGTCCACAGGACTTAAAGTCGTCAAGGTTGAGAAACACTGGACTAGAGGTTCAAGCAGCATAAATATCAATGGTTCTGCAGAGCAGTTCTTCACAAATCAAGGAAGGTGAATTGCTGACCCCTTTGGACTGTACTCTGGCTTTTTATGTGATATGATCAGCCTATGAAACAATTATTGGAACATATATTCTATCCCATCATGTAAAAAGGCAGTTCTACAGTGCTGCTCTGAATACTACTATGGATGAATTTCTGCATGATAAAACTCCGTGGCAAGGCAGGGATATGTTACAGGGCATTTGTAATTTGCCTGACCACAGTAG
Organism: Rhabdophis nuchalis; assembly: GCA_039707465.1. Lineage (NCBI taxonomy): Eukaryota > Metazoa > Chordata > Lepidosauria > Squamata > Natricidae > Rhabdophis > Rhabdophis nuchalis. Next base: position 90,439,829 of record CM077648.1, on the reverse strand, counting down.
TCATCACTCTTTCGGTCAACAGTGGACTGTCTCCAAAGGAAGTTGTTGGGCTGGTACTCAAGAAAAGTTTTCTGCTGAAATAAATGGCAGATCGGGAAAATGGGTAAGAAAACTGAGGAGCTCAGTGTCTTCCAATGAAATAGTATTTTTCCAGCAATGCAAATTTAATATGAAAGGGGCCACATAGTTCACAAAGACTGTCTCTGGGGAAAAGATCCACTGATCCCATTCAGTGGCAGGCTTGTATAGTGGAACAAGAAGTATCAGGACTCAATGATTTATTGTTTTAACAGTTGAAAAAGCAGGACACGGCATCGGTCTCTTATGACCAGATTAGCCATGGGCAAGAACTTCAAATTTACTTAGATCTTATACAGAAGACAGTTTAAGTATGTACACCATAAGGACCCCAACCTATAAGAAGGAATTACTTTACATCTGATAAGGATGCTAGATAGGATGGGTATCATTCAAAAGGTGATGATTCTATCAGTAACATTAGTTGAAATGTTATATCTCAGCTTTGCTATACAAGTGCCAAGAAATTAATTGTTATTCTAACAAGCTGACCCTATGATTAATTGTAGAAGGCACACACTAGGAGAACAATATCCTAAGAAATGCCTTTGCACTTGTGCAAATGATTTATTTAGACACAATTCAGAAACAATATAAATACAGCACAAACTTCACCATTTTATCGATACATCAGGTGTTTTTTTTTAAGCAAACGTGGAAAACATGTTTAAATCTTGCTTCCCAAATGGACTGATCAATTTCTACTGCCCTACAATTATTAGCTGAATATATAATGCAAAATAAATGTACATGTTTTCCAAATTTTAATAGTTTAGAGACCAAAACTATACTATGAATAATTGTGAGTGTACTTTCTGTTTTTCACATTGCTGGACTGACCATTTTAACTAGACAAATAATGTAGATCAAAAGATGATAAAAGCATATACTTCCTTCTCAAATTTCTTAACATTATGAGAAACTGAAAGTATGTTTCCATCAAGAGACTTCTCATTCATGCTTGATTTTTCTTTTCCTTAATTCCTGAGCTGCATCCCTTATTTGGAGTGAGTTCCATCCCTGATTTTGGATACAGCTTAGCTGGCTTGTTTGGCCTTCTGGATATTCCAGCCTGGGCAACTTTGGAAGATAGTGACAAGCTTCACTTTTTGGTTATATAGATTTGGTGGAGATCCACAAGTGGCCCCTACTCTCAGATTCAAGTTATCAAGCCACCTGGAAAATAGAGAAAAAGAAGAAACATCATGATTTTATCAGATTTTACTGCATCTATTTAAGGGCGGTTTTTTTGATGGCTTGGAGTTTTTCCAGGGGGTGGGGGGAAAGGGGTTGTGGATATTTTTTTGTATGGTTTCACATTTGAGATATTAGGAAATTGTTCATTTGTGAAAACAGGGAAGCAGGAAAAATGCTGCTTGTTTATGATATTTCCAAGCATGTTCCCAGTACAGAATTACTATTTTCTAGGAAAAACACAGTTGATCAGCTTTACAACAGAAGATGCATCCATCAATTACATGTGCTTGTATAATCACTATTTGGCAATCAAAGTTTAACCTAGGCTAACATTTTAGCATTTAAGATTTATAATCCCTTCACTGAGAAAAGTAAATCAGAAGTCAGTTGCTAAAAATAAATGGTTGATGAATATCTGCTATTCCATTTCCTGTCCCACCATCTACACTTTGCAGAAAGAAGAGTCAGTTAAATTTAAATCTTGAGATTTCTTTTTGGCATTGCTAGCCCAAACCAATTTTTCACTGTTCACAGCTATGTGATAAACAATCCCAGGTCTTCTCTTATCTCAGTAAGGATACTGTACCACACCATCCAGTTATTATATTTATTCCAGCCATTCTACTTACACAAACATTTGAAACTATTTGCAAAACTAAATTAAAGTATACCTTTTAAAAGAATTATATCAGTAAAATTCACAGTTTTTTATATATTATATTGATGAAATATATGCACTTTTAGTATTTTGGGGCGCAAATATGTTTCTTTGGAGGAACATTCTGTGGCCTGATAATTACACATAAGAATCATTCTATCCACCAAATAGATGAGACTCTGGCAGGAGAGGCATCTTTTGTTAGTCGAGGTGGACCGACAGACTCTAAGATGTTTTATTTCTAGTATCTGAGTAAAATCAGGCCTTTATTACAGTCAAGCATAAGGTTGGGGCACAAAATATTAAAAAGCATAAAAAAATTAAAAGGGTTGGAGCATTAAATGGGTGACAAATTAGTCCTATCCAAAACAGAGTAGTCCAGAATGACAAACTTGGTGCTAATTAAAACTGGTTTATGGTACAATAAGATATCTTCTGATGGATTTTTAAGTGTTGCTGCACAGAATTGGCAACATTATATATTGTAGCAGGGTTAGTATCTGAAAGCAGCAGGGGGGGTATAAAATTGTTCTCTGAGCCCTGGATATTTAAGAAATAATGGTGATATGAGACTTGATACAAGTCTTGGTGGTCATTTTTCTCTAATTACCCTATCCATCTTCTCGAATTCCATGTAAACAAGAAAAACTGATACTGACATGATTATTTTCTTATGACCTGCCCCAATACTGAATTACTCTTGGCTTCCTGATAAATCAAGGTATTAAGAAGGAAAAAAATATTTATGATTATCCTCCAGATGATCTGGGACTACATCTGCAAATCACTAACCAGCATGCCAGAATTAAATTCGCAAAGTTGCAGGCCAACACATCTGGGAGGACTAGGTATGGGAAGATCTCAAATCATGTGCAGCTTCAATTGCACAATCCAATTCTTCCAAAAATGTTAGCCCCTCCCCACCTCTACTTTAAAAAAGTGATTTGATTCTATTTAACAGATAGAATCTATTTAACAGATCTGATCTATTTAACAGATCTGATCACGAAAATAATCTAACAGATCTGATCACGAGGCACTTGTATGATTTTGTGTCAATACTGTTTTGAATAATATATATTAATTACCATTAGCTGATTTTGTATGAAAGTACTAATAGGTGGTCATTAATATCTTTTCTTCATTCCAGCATATAAGAAAAGGGACAAATTTTCTAGTTTAGAAGAAAAGTACTGGGAATTAACAACTTACTTGCGTAATGGGAGAAGTCGACAATCACAGGAGAAAGGGATATCATTCAAGTTGATTATCTCCAGAGCAGTGAAGCCATGTAAATTAGGTAAATTGTACATTCTATTTTTCTCCAGATACAAACTTTTAATATTTGGACCCAAGCCAGCAAAGGTTCCAAAAGAAACCTGCCAACACAAGTTGGTAATGATAAGTTCAAGAACTGCAGAAGGAATTTAGAGTTATCCCAATCTTCTATTTCCACTGACCCATTGTACAATATGTGTCCAATAATTATAAGAAAATTAGTGTATTTATAATAAAATTAGCAACTTTTTTTCGGAGTATAAGACACACCTTTTTTCCTCTAAAAAGAGGCTGAAAATCTGGTTGCATCTTATACATCGAATACAGCATTTTTTTGCCTCCCGAAACCCCACCCTCTTCACCAAAATGGCTGTGCCTAGCCTTATGGAGACTTCCAGAGAGCTCCTGGGAGCTGGGGAGGGCAGAAATTAGCCTAAATCGGGGCATTTTCTTGCCCCCCCCCCAGCAGCACTCTATAAGCACTCATAGTGGTGCAAGGGGAGACCCATTATGAGGTTAAGAGAATTTTAGTCTCTAGATTACACAGGAGTCAATTTATTTAGTTCATGGGAAAGGACACCCTTTGTCTGAGGCTACCTGGGTTAAGAGCTGGGATGTAAAGGTAGATAGCAATCCATGATAAATTCCCTGATAAGCCAAAGGGTCCTGGGGGGAGAGGTGGTTAGGGAACTGACTAAATTAACTCCTACATTCTTATCGTTCCAGGACATGATCGGTTGAGGGGGGCAGTCTGTCAGTCCTGGAGGCCATCTTTTCTTTTGGATCTTCAGGGCTGCCACACTTAGTTTGTGGGAAAGTGGGAGGGGGGTTTGCATGGAGTTGGTAGAAGTTTTTAGCCATAACAACATTCTTTTCTCTGAATGTCAAGAATGTTCAGCCTGCATCTGAAGTGGTGTGACTGGGAGGCATCTCCAGTTGGGACGGTGGATTCATTGGACTATGTGATGGACATGTGGGTGCAGGGGAAGGGACTTCTGACTTTTCTTTGGGTGGGTAAAACCTGGGTGCCTTCATATTCAGGTTTTCCCAGATGTGCCAATATGACGTCTCTAATAAAATGGTACTTTGAGGAATTGCTGGCCTTGGAGTCTTCATTGGTTGGGGGTGTTACTTGGATCCCTGACAGATACCGGGGCTGTCCAACAAAGAACCAAACGTGTAACTTTCCACAAAGAAAGGCAATAGTCCATTATCAGCTGCATAGCAAAGAGGGCTTTCAAATGGTCAACATGTTTCTTTTGTTCTACAGTACATTCGGCGGCAGCAGTCCCACTAAGTATTTTTCATCCTATAACTATTATAAATATAAGAGCAGCTTCCAGGTTCCAGTAAAATAAATCCAAATAAGGAAAATACTTTAAAGCAGGGGTCTTCAACCTTGGCAACTTTAAGACTTGTGGACTTCAACTCCCAGAATTCCTCAGCCAGAGTTGAAGTCCACAAGTCTTAAAGTAGCCAAGGTTGGAGACCCCTGCTTTAAACTGAAACTCCACAGAATATTGCCAATAACTGTAGGCTGATGATTTTACTTTTGTAGTCCTTTACTGGAAATTCTAATTAAATGTATCCATTTCTGTATTTTATTTCCATATTGGTGAAGTTGTACTTTGGGGAAAATGGCATAACACTGTCTAATGACTAGCTATCAATACCACATAAATCATTTTCATCTTCTGGGTTTTTGAAATAATATGTAACACTAAACAATGCAAACTATAACTACACTGGCATATTTTTGTGATGATGATGGCAATGTCACTATAGGTTGCAGCTGACCAATTTCTAACTTACTTGTTCAAGGCCCATGTTGTCCAGATACAAGTGCTGCAGAGATCTTGCAATTGGAAGGAAAGCACCATTCCCAATATATTTTATAGGATTCTTAGACAATTTCAGTTCATTGAGTATAGGCAATCCTCTAAGGGCCTTGGTGGGAATTTCTTGCAAAGAATTCTCATCTAGATGCAGTTTCTCTAGCATCTTGGCCTGCTTCAGAGCCTTAGGAGACAAGTATGTAATATGATTTCCTGTTAAATAAAGACAACGTAGTTGTTTCATTCCAGCCAGAGCATTATTGGATAGCTGACTAACTGAATTGTGTTGCAAGTGGAAAGCAAAGAGGTTGGGCAAATACTTGAAGGCATCCTTGGGCATTTGAGTGAATTTGTTGTGATTTAGAAAAAGATAAGCAAGTTGGGTGGTGTCTCGGAAAACATCAGCATCAATGGAAGATATATCATTATTAGACAGACAAAGATAGATGAGTGTTCTTAGGTCCCGGAAAGCACCAGGCTGTAGTACTTTAATCTTGCAGTTCTGCAGATGAAGTGAGGTCAGTTTTTTCAAGCCAAAGAAGGAAGGGGCTCCTGACAAAAGCTCTGTCCGAGACCTCCTGAAGGGCCATGTTATCCAAGTAAAGCTGTTTGAGATTAGTCATTTCAATGGCCTCCTCATCAATGTAAGTGATGGGGTTGTGTCCTAAATCCAGCCGATTTATGCCAGATAATCTAGACAATGCCTCAGTGGGAAAGAACTGCAATTCATTATGATGTAGACTTAGATTTCGGAGTGTTGGTAATCCACCAAAAGCTTCGTTGGTAAACACATTAATAGAGTTATGGGACAAATTGATCCACTTGATCATCTGAAGTACCTGGAAAACCATATCTGGCAAGTAAACCAATGAGTTTTTGGCCAGATTCAATAAATTAAGGAATCCAAGTTGCCCAAAAGCTCCTGGCTTTATTTCTTCAATCTGATTATTTTCTAAAATAAATTGACGGAGAGAAGAAAGGCCATCTAAAGATTCTTGATAGATGAAGGCTATATTGTTAGAAGCCAGATTGAGGTAAACTAGCTGTCCTAATCCCCTGAAAGCCCCTTGCTCAATGTTTTTTATCTTGCATCTCTGAAGGTTCAAGTGGGTAAGGTACGGAATGGACAAAAAGTTCCTAAATGAATCACTGTAATTTTGTTATCTTGAAGAGCCAACTTTTTAGTAATCTGCGGATTTAAGGAAACAAACATTAGTTTTATTCTCAATAGCTCCCTGTTCATTGGATTTTTGGCCCATCATACTAGTTCCTCTGTTTTTTATTTTAATAGAAAATCAGGAAATTATATGCTGTCACACATCAAGACTGCTATGAGATCATTTTTAAATGGTTTGTAATTAATCTTCGTTGTCATGTAGTTGCTGGCTATAAGAATTGAAAATTGTTTAAATCTTAATAGATTTGGAAGAAGACAAACCAGCTTGCATAAATCAGTTGCAAAATAGATTGAAGTAATTATTCCTAGTCTGGTGCCTTCTTAAACTGTTGGGATTTTCCATATCATCATGACTTTTGTATCAGGTAAAAAAAGGTAAGTTTAGAGAAAGCAGAGAGATTTCAGTTGCTCATGGGAAGTGAAGGCAACAAGCATTGGAGCAAGTTGCTGGAGAGAGAAAGTCAAAGAAAAAATGATTGGTATATGATTAAACAAAGACAAGCAACATGATACTCTAGACACCAGAATGCCTCAGAATAGCTCTTAGAACTGCCAGGTTTTTGCTCTTTGAAATTTTTAAGATTCTTTGAATAATAAATAAATGAGTAGTTGGCTTGCTGCCAAAAAAGAATTAACCTTTAGTATAGCCATTATAACAACATAAACAATGTACAATGATTATTTTAATCTGTTTGAAGGGTGATTATTAAAATGTATTGTTATGTTAATTATATTAATATTATTAGCCATCCAGACACAAGATGAGCAGTCATAGAAATCCTTTAAATAAATAGTTCTAATAAAAAAAAATCCATAGTTATGTGTTCTTTTTGGAAATCTTCATCAAAATTTTACCAATAAGATGAAATTATAAAAACCAGCCCAGAAGGTTAATGAGAAGGATAAAAAACAATGGTAACTTTTTTAATTATTAGTTTTTGTTTAGTTGTTTATATAATGGTCAAAAGATTGGGTGAGCCCTATGACATACATGCCTTCCCATACACTCACCTGAGGGATATTAACAGACACCTTAGTCAGATTCCTGTTCGAGCAAATGACTTGATGCTTGATGCTATCACAGGTACAGATTTGTGGGCAGTGTTCAGCAATCAGAATTACTTTAATCATGGCTGTTATCAGGAGAAAGTTGGCAGAAGTCCACATCCTGGAAAGCAACAGACCTGGGAAAAGAAAGGTGTTCATTGGACTACATTCAGGTTTTTGCCTGCATGCAAGGTTGAACAACAGCAAACTTAAAATTTCTGCAGCGTTTTAACAGCTTGCAGAAGAACTGTGAAAAAAGGAATACATCAGTGATGGAAAAGAAGCAAAATCAGGTAACAAACAGCTTTTCTCACATCTTTATTAGTTGCTGTTTTAGTATCAATAAGTTGATTTCTTGTTACCATGGCAAAAGTATTTTTCATACCTCCCACATTTTTGTATTAATTTATAAGTAAAATTTGCAAACATAAAAGCAGTGATGATAACTAAAGGCCAATGGCCAAAAGAAAGAGGAAGACAGATACATTCTAAATGACGATAACTTTTTTTGTAAGCAATTTTTGGAATTCTGTTTTTTTCCTATAAGTTCTATTAATTATGTTTCAGTATAATATATGTTGATTTTGGTTTGGAGTGTTCTAGGAATCTAGCCAAATGTAGTTTATTTAATAGACCAAGATTTAGCACAGGCATGGGCAAGCAGATATTTGTGTGTATATTTAGTCTCCAGGACTAGCAATTAGATGTTACAGTTTCCTGCCATCTAAAGTTAGGAAATGCTAAAACATTGAAAGAGAAACAGTAGCTCAAAATTAAAAACAACAGCAAAACAATAATAACTAAACTGAAATCAAGGGGGAAATGCATATCAGGGATCCTTAGTGCTCTCTGAGCTTAGTTTTTTTCTTGCAGATGTTTCATCACCCAAACTAGGTAACATCATCAGTGCTAGTCATCCATATCCTTGTTTGACCCATTCTGCATCTTAAATTGAACTACTAGCAACCTGAAAGTATTGATGCCCTAGCCACTAACTAAGGTATGTAGGAAGCACACTACAATAGTAATGGGAGATTTTAACTACCCTGACATCAATTGGGAAACAAACTCTGCACCAAGTGGAAGATCCAACAGGTTCCTAACAAACCTAGCAGACAACTTTGTTTCCCAAAAGGTAGAGAAGGGAACAAGGGGATCAGCAATATTGGACTTAATTCTCACTAACAGAGAGGAAATGATAGAAGGTGTAGAAGCTACAGGAACTTTGGGGGCAAGCGATCATGAAATACTGGAATTCAACATTATGCAAACAAAAGTAGTAGAACAAAGTCAAACTAGAGTCTTAGACTTTAAGAGAGCTAATTTCAATAAACTTAGAAAGAGCTTGGGAAGGATTCCATGGATGAGAATCCTCAAGGGGAAAACAACTCAAGAAGCTTGGGAAATTTTGAAAAATGAGATTATAAAAGCCCAGTCCAGCGCAATACCAATGAAGAAGAAAAATAACAGTTCCCAAAAGAAACCAGCATGGCTGCATAAAGAACTCTCTGACAAATTGAAAGACAAAATGGATAAATATAAAAAGTGGAAAGAGGGGGACATAACTAAGGCAAAATATCAGCAAATAGCCCGAGCCTTCTTCTGTAAAGATGAAGTGAGGAAAGCTAAGGCTCGCAATGAAGAAAGGCTTGCCAAAAAAGTAAAAAATAACAAAAAAAGCTTCTTCCAACATGTTAAAAACAAGAAAAAAGTTAAGGAAACAATTGGTCCACTGCTGGGAGAAAATGGCAAGAAGATGATAAGCAACAGGGAGAAAGCAGAACTATTTAACTCTTTTTTTGCATCTGTCTTTACACAAAGGGATAAAACAGCCCAACCAATCAAAAACAGCACCACAAAAATCAGATTAGGAACACAAGTTGAAATAGGGAAGAAAATGGTAAGTGAGCATCTGTCTGCCCTGGACGAGTTCAAATCACCAGGACCGGATGGATTACACCCCAGGGTTCTGAAGGAACTGGCAGACGAGATTTCAGAACCACTGAACTATATCTTTCAGAGATCCTGGAGCACCGGGGAACTGCCAGAAGACTGGAAAAGAGCTGATGTGGTTCCCATCTTCAAAAAAGGAAAAAAAAATAGATCCAGGAAACTATAGACCCATCAGCCTGACCTCAATACCAGGAAAGATTCTGGAAAAGATAATTAAGCAACAAATAAGTGAAGACCTAGAAGCAAACAAAGTAATAGCCAAAAGCCAACATGGATTTGTCAAAAACAGATCATGCCAGACTAATCTAATTGCATTCTTTGACAAAGTGACAAAATTCGTGGACCAGAGGAATGCTGTCGATATAATTTACTTGGACTTCAGTAAGGCATTTGATAAAGTAGACCATAACCTACTATTAGATAAAGTAGAAAATTGTGGGTTAGACAGCATCACCACCAAATGGATTCGCAACTGGCTGACCAACCGCACTCAACGTGTAGTCCTCAATGGAACTGCATCTACATGGAAGGAAGTATGCAGTGGAAGTATGCATCTACATGGAGTATGCAGTGGAACATGAAGTATGCAGTGGAAGTATGCTACATGAAGTATGCTACATGAAGTATGCAGTGGAAGTATGCATCTACATGGAAGGAAGTATGCAGACCCCAAGGCTCTGTTTTAGGCCCAGTACTCTTCAACATCTTCATCAATGATTTGGATGAGGGGATAAATGGGGAACTCATCAAATTTGCAGACGACACCAAGCTGGCAGGAATAGCCAACACTCCAGAAGATAGCCTTATGATACAGAAGGATCTTGACAAACTTGAACATTGGGCACTATCTAATAAAATGAAATATAATTGTGAAAAAAGTAAGGTTCTACATTTAGGCAAGAAAAACAAAATGCACAGGTACAGTATAGGTGGTACCTTGCTCAATAGTAGCAACTGTGAGAGGGATCTTGGAATCCTAGTGGACAACCATTTAAATATGAGCCTGCAGTGTGCAGCAGCTGCCAAAAAAGCCAACACAGTTCTAGGCTGCATAAACAGAGGGATAGAATCTAGATCACGTGAAGTGTTAATGCCACTGTATAGTGCCTTGGTAAGGCCACACTTGGAATACTGCATACAGTTTTGGTCGCCACGATGTAGAAAAGACGTGGAGACTCTGGAAAGAGTGCAGAGAAGAGCAACCAAGATGATTATGGGACTGGAGACTAAAACATATGAAGAACGGTTGCAGGAGCTGGGTATATCTAGTTTGATGAAGAGAAGGACCAGGGGAGACATGATAGCAGTGTTCCGATATCTCAGAGGGTGCCACAAAGAAGAGGGAGTCAAACTATTCTCCAAGACACCTGGGGGCAGGACAAGAAGCAATGGGTGGAAACTAATCAAGGAGAGAAGCAACTTAGAACTAAGGAGAAATTTCCTGACAGTTAGAAGAATTAACATCTGGAACAGCTTGCCTCCAGAAGTTGTGAATGCCCCAACCCTGGAAGTCTTTAAAAAGATGTTAGATAGCCATTTGTCTGAAATGGTATAAGGTTCTTGCCCACGCAGGGGGTTGGACTAGAAGACCTACAAGGTCCCTTCCAACTCTGCTATTGTATTGTATTGTATTGTATCAAATAAGTTTCATATACAAGTCTAGCACAGTATATTTATTTACTCTATAACCTCAGTATATTATAACATCCATCAATCAACCAATAATTTGTCGACTGAGCTAGCCGATAGTAGCTGAATGGAAAGAATATCACTCAATCAATCACTATTCGTTATTTCTGTTTCCAATTGGCCAGTACCGAAATTAACTCTCCTGGGCTTCCAGAGTTCTATGACTCAATAGCAACACTTATTCCTTTTTTTCAAAACAAGAAAAATATGTTTCTAGCATCTCCTTTACTCTACCCTACAGGGGTGTGTGGAATACAGGTGGCTATTCTCTATATTCTTAATAACCCTTTAAATTGGACAGTGGCAGTGCACTTTCTCAGATCGTGGATGGCAGGCCTACACTTGCATACAATCAATCTCCCATGGATGCAGATTCTCACAAGGCACAGCAGGATCAGTGCTAACATAGGAATCAGACCTTACAACAAACCCAACTATCTTCTTTGTTCCCATCTGTACCCAAAGCAAAGTTATAGGTAACGTCCCATGGTCTTCCTTTAATGTGATATATGCCATCATCCACTAGCAATGTCCCTTTGAATGCTATGTAAGGATAAGCAAAGACAGACAAGATCAATGAATACAAGTTTGACATCAGGATTCAAAACATGGGCAAAATAATATAAGAGCATTACAGCTTCCAGGACAATGCATAGAAGACCTCAGAGTGTGAGTTTGGAAAAACTGGACTTTAACAGTACCATTAATGAAGTGATTGCTGAACTCACATCAAAAAAGCAAACTCAGATCTCAACAAATACAATGTTTTTGTTTTAAAAAATAGAATTAATTGATGAGTTACTGGTAATCTGTCTCATATGTAAGAAGTATAAGTACAAACAATCTATCTTCCCCCCAACTTCACCCTGATTTAAATCTTACATCAATTTATGCATCCAATGAAATGAACGGCAACTCTTGTGCCTTTTAATAATTTTAAATAATCATAAACAACATTTAATAATTTTTCCTCCCAACAGGTCAGTTCATTTACTTTCTCCTAACTTACCTTTGTTCCACTAAGTTAAGGCCAGTAAAGATGAAGTTAAAATTAAGAAAATGTTGCATCAAAAGCTCTTCCCTACTATGGTAACTGCTAAAGTTATGTGAACTTTCCTGGAGCACTAGCAGAGCTGAATGAGCTCTTCTTCAGCAAGAGTGTTTTCCCCCCCTCCCTTCTCCTCCTCCTCCTCCCTCCAACACACATCAACACATCAACACACATCAACACATAATGGCACAATGTCTGTGCCATTATGAAAATGCCACGATTAGGTTAGAATCTTTCAGGCTGTCATTCACAGAAGCAAAATAAGAATAGGCTGAACACCTAAACATGGTGCATATTATTGTAATTGATATATGGGTGTGTTGCCTGCAGTTGTGGCAATGACTACCAATTTCAGCAGTTTTATTTTTTGATTATATACAAACACCAATATTTATAACCACTTGCAAAAGAACAAATAATAGATGTATACAGCCTACTACAAACCAGAGTTTTATTTATTTGTTTATGATCAAGGACCAGAAAATAACTACAACACTAAAACAACATATAAAAGCAGATTCAAATATAGTAAGAGCAATAAAACCACCATCTAGATCTGTCAATTTAAAAGCACACACATAAAAAACTAAGCAAAAGAATAAAATAAAATGAAGCAAAACAAAATGGATAAAAAAAGTTTAGATAAAAGGATTTGCTCATGGTGTTATTTCCAGAACAGATCACTGATAAAAATCTGGCAGCCCTATTCAGACAGACACGCAATAGCAAAGACCTTTTGGCAAATCTCTGCTTTTGCTTTCTCTTGGCATACAGATAGCAAAGAGTGGGGCAAAGGGCTGTAATAAAATGGCTCAGCTGTGATTTTTACTTTCCATCTTGATGTGATGTTGAGACAAAATAGCAAGAAAAAAAGAAAAAAAGAAAAAAAGGAAAATAGAGATTTGAGCCAATAAAGGAGATGGCTAATATGAATCTTACTTCCAGTGGGATTATTCCAGTATCCATGCAAACCAGAGCCTTTGGAACACAGTATGAAATCTGGAAGAGAGTTCACAATAGCATCAGGGCTTGAGATATGTGTAGGTGCACTGTGTATAGCATTTGGGATACAGGCTTAGCCTTAAGCAGCTTAATAGAAGGCAGTAGGTATTCATCCACTTTAGAGTGAAAAAAAAAGTCCAGGATTGTCTTGGTACTATTTATTGGTTTTGGTAGAGATAATTCTATATTGTTCCTGCTAGATTCAGAGGCTTGAAAAATTACTTCAAAATAGTTGAAAGCTGGAAGTTGTTCTCTTTTGTTAGTTCCTTCTGACATTGGCGTTTATGGTTGCTGGGTCTTCTTCAGGAATTCATAAGAATTCTGTAAGACCCACAAATGTTTCCTAAGTTCCTCTGAACAAGGGAGAGAGAATTTCTAAGTTATGATAACATAGCAGCATTGCCAAACGTCTGCCCTTGAGCATAGGGGTGAGGGTGGTAACTTTTTTTTTGGGTAAAAACAACCACCAATAAGTTTACAGCAATGCTTAAAAGTTTGTAAATCAGAAGTATTCAGAAGTCTATTTTACAAAAGTCAGTTTGTAAAATTGACTTCTGAATACTGCCCAGAAAATTACACAATTCCAGTTAGCAATGTCACTTTACACACCTTGTAAATGTAATTATCAATTGTGTTTACATGGAAAGTAAATCAATCCATGCGATGAATATAACTTCACAGTATAATTCAAGCATTACGTGCCTTAATAAATATTCAGCAAGACACAATTCCTTTTTATATCCATAAAGTTTCTGAAATTTTGGACCGATTTTCATTTTAACAGCACCATTTATTTGGGGGGAGGGGGTAAGCAGTACTCATGGGCAAATCCTCCAATAGCATCTTTATTTGTGCATTAGAAATGATTAAGATTTGACTGAAGTAATAGAAATTGAACTAAATGAACGCGATCTGTTATTGCCATGCCTAGCTTTCCAGTAAAAAAAAAATTGGCAGAATAAACTCTTTCCTAGCAACCTTCCTCCCTTCCCCATCCCGCCTCTAAGTTACTTCCTGAGCTCTGAGCATGCGTGAAGATCCTCGCTTCGGAGCCAAACAGAAGTATCACGTGACAGATGACCGTGAGCGATGAAAATGTCCGAAAATTAGGGAAGGTGGCTTAATTTGCATACCCGTCATACATTGCGCCAGTCCTTTTATGTTCAGATGTTTATTCTTAATGTTAAGGTTTTGATTAATATAATTTGCAGGACAACTGTGGATTTTCACCTCTTCCTCATGATATTAGATTTGTCGTTTCAGTTTGATGTCAAATTGATATTCACCATCCAAAAACGGAGCTGTTGCTATGTGCGCCTCATAGTAAAACTTGAGCGGGTCCTTCATTGGATGCTAGTGAAGCTTACGGGTCTTGCACGAGTTGCTCTGTGGGGAATCTTCCTTTGTTTATGGCTAATGTTTTGAGGTTCTACTTTGGCAGAGCTACAATAGGCTGTTGGAAAACAAAGTTATTTCCTGAAGGAAATAACTTTGGGTTTAAAGCAGTGTTTCTCAACCTTGTGGCGACTTTAAATCCTGTGGACTTCAACTCCCAGAATTCCCCAGCCAGCTATGCTACATATCTCGCAAGTACATGGTTAATCCTCAAACATGCACCATGACTGGACATAAAGCATTGAAAAAATGGTAATTAAGATGAGGTCTGGGCTCCATTTATTTGTTGTACAACAGGGGTCTCCAACCTTTGCAACTTTAAGTCTGAAGGACTTCAGCTCCCAGACTTCTCCAGCCAGCTTTGTCTGGGAGCTGAAGTCCTTCAGACTTAAAGTTGCAAAGGTTGGAGACCCCTGTTGTACAAGATTTGCTGTTCATCTTAGAGCTTGGCTTAGAACTCGGAAGCCAATGCCTCTTTGCTATCCTGATGATTTGGTGAGAACAAAATGATGCTATCATACACTTACTCCTAACTAATGTTGCTTGTTTCTCTGACAAAAATCAGAAATCAATTAAATATCCCAATCTGCCATGAGATCAGCGCCACATGATGATAATACATCCCTCAGACCGATACGCTCCCACAGAGAGGGCCTCCTCAGGGTGCCGTCAGCTGGACAATGCCGACTGGCGACACCCAGGGGAAGAGCCTTCTCTATGGCTGGGCCAGCCCTCTGGAACGACCTACCCCCTGAACTCCGCACCATCTCTGACCTCCGCCTCTTCCGCAAGTGTCTGAAGACACATTTATTCCATCTAGCCGGCCTAGCGTAACCCCCTGTATTGACCATTAGACAGTTTTAAATTTGGGGTTTTAATTCGGTTTTTAGCACAGGTTTTACTAGAATAAGTTTTTTAAATTTTATATGTTTTGTATGTATTTTAACATTCCTGTGCGCCGCCCTGGGTCCGTTTGGAGAAGGGCGGGATATAAATTTAATAAAACAAATAAATAAATAAATAAATTTGCCGCTACAGAAACCACCAGAAACAATGGAGCTTACACAAAACAGATGAAGATGCTGCAATGCACCAGCCAGGCACAGAGAGTTACAGTGATTTGGATTTTGAACTGATGAGCCTCATCTCATAACAGTCAGAATTAAGTGACCTGGTCAGGGACCTGGATTTGTCACCATCTAAAGCAGAACTCCTGGGTTCGAAACTGCAAGGGTGGTGTTTGCTCTCTTTCAAAACTGCCAAGATGGTTTAACGAATTTCTTGGCACAGGTTGCCAACAACTGTACCAACAGTTTTTTTCACAGCTTTGCATGACACACTAAAACCAGAAGTGGGTTTCTCCCGTTTCAGCCTGGTAGTAGCCGGGAGGCTCTGCCCACCGGCCTGGACATCACACGCGCAAGTGAACCAGTAGTTAAAAAATTGGAAATCCACCGCTGATTAGAACGGCATCTCTTTACTGATTCATCATTGTTAGCCCTCATTACACAATGGCAATATACAGCATTCAGTACCTGTTGATTATATGGCACACATGAAAGAAGTATATGAAAACATGGAACTGTTGTTGAAGCAGATCCAGTAAGGAGCACAACTGGAATGTAGGTGGAGATCTAAAAGTAATGGCTCTGGCTGCTTGAAATGCAGCCCAGATACACCAAGTACAGTTAGCCTTAGATTTACGACCACAATTGAGCTCAAGATTTCTGTTGCTAAGCGAGACATTAAAAGACAAATCTCTAAGCAAGTTTCCATGAAAACAATAAAATTAGTCAGCTACCAGTCATTTCTTGAAAACTTGCACATTGTCCTATTCTGAGTAGGCTATCTGAATAAGAGTCTTCAGAAGTAAGGTATTGTACTCCCATAAATGATGTTAACTAATGTATATACTTAAAATGTATATTTGTTAAGAGACTTTTATTCCAGTTTAATTTTTTCACAGTTAAGTGAATCACTACAATTGTTAAGCTAGTAATACGTTTGTTAAGTGAAATGGAGCTTATTAGACTTACAGGTACAAGAAATCCTTGACTTACTACCACAATGTAGGCCTCAAATTTATGTTGCTAAGTGATAAATTGGTGAGTTTTGCCCCATTTTATGACTTGTTACATTTGTTAAGTGAATCACTGCAGTTTTTAAATTGTTGTTAACGGTTGTTTAAGTGAACCTGGTGTCCTTATTGACTGCTTGCCAGAAGTTTGCAAAAGGTGATCAGGTGACCCCGGGACACTGCAACCATCATAAATGTGAGTCAGTTGTCAAGCATCCAAATGTAAATCATGTGACCATGCATATGCTGCAATGGTCATAACTCTTGAAAAAGGTTCATAGTTTACTTTTTTCTGTGCCATTGTTAACTTCTAACGGTCACTAAATAAACTGATGTAAGTCGAGGACTACCTGTATTAACTAGCACAACAGAAAAATAGACCTTGTAATAAAATCTCTCTTCTTCATCTTCACCATTTTTCCCCAATTGAAAAGGACCAGGAAGAAAAAGAGAGAGAAAGAAAACCCAAGGCCAGTCAAAATTTATTACATTTATTCTGAACTACTATTTTAATTAGACAGATTTATATTTGTAAGGCAGTTATTATTAACAGTCATTTGCAGGCCACAGGTAATCATCTTATTAATGTAAATGTCAATGAATAATGGTGAAGGATTCCACATAAATATTCTTGGTCAAAAAAATATACTACATTGCCACAGAATAGCCTGAAACTAAAAGAGCAAGAAATAATAAAAATAGTAATATTGTTTTATGTCTTGTGATGGCCTATATCTGGAGGAAAACAACCTCCCCACTAGGCTCATAGCATAATGCACTTGCAAGGAAGCTTCAGACCTTTGCTGTTACCTGCAAAGAATAGTCCAAGAAATATATATCTGGAGATCTTAGGTAAATTCTTAAGCTTGAGAACAATGAATGAGAAACAGAAGTCCCAGATTAAAAAAACGTAATTTGAGACAACACCAACAGAGAAAAACAAAAACAAAAATACTCAAAAGGGAAAAAGATTCCTGGGAAGGCAGAGTTCGTTTTGGAAACAGACAGTTTTAAAACAACAAACAGCAACATAAAAAGTACACATGGCAAAATTCCTCCAAGTTTGTAATAGTAGAAACGCAGCCAGACAGCCTATGCCTCAGTGACCAAGTAGGCACATTTTCCCCTGAAGGTTCTGACGCCTTTGCTCTCCATCTCAATATGTTCTTCTCATAGTTTTTGGGTGAGAGAGAGTACCAGGGCCTTTGTGTTACAGTTGGTGGAGGGTCTGTAATAGCATGTGTCGAGCAAAAGAGCAGGGATCCAAAGCACGGTTAGGCCTATGGAGATAAAATGGAAATGATGAGGGAATAAACTTTTTCTTCAAAATTTCTTAAACTGCATTGAGCCAACGGATACTTAAGGAGGGAGTACCAACTGCCATTCTGCCCAAGAAGAATTCTGAGACTTTTCATAGACAATTATCAAATATTTTAAAGAAATATTGAAGATTTATGTAACATAAATCTTCAATATTTATGTCTGGAGGGCCAGAGATGGGGGATGTTCCTCCATCCTGGTCCTATTAGACCTCTCGGCGGCTTTCGATACCATCGACCATGGTATCCTATTGCATCGGCTGGGGGGGTTGGGGGTGGGAGGCACCGTTTTACGGTGGTTCTCCTCCTACCTCTCTGGCCGATCGCAATTTGTGCGGGCAGGGGAGCAGAGGTCGACCCCGAGACCCCTCACATGCGGGGTGCCTCAGGGGTCGGTCCTCTCGCCTCTCCTGTTTAACGCATATATGAAGCCGCTGGGTGAGATCATCCGTGGTTTTGGGGTAGATTACCACCTGTACGCTGATGACACCCAGCTGTACATATCTACCCCAAACCACCCCAACGATGCCGTAGCGGTGATGTGCCAGTGCCTGGAAGCCGTGCGGATCTGGATGGGAAGTAACGGACTCAGGCTCAACCCGACCAAGACCGAGTGGCTGTGGTTTCCGGCTGCCCGATTCAACCAGCTTTCTCCAACGCTGGCCATAGGGGGCGAACATCTTGCCCCTGTGGATGGGGCGCGCAATTTGGGTGTCCTCCTGGATACCCGGCTGTCTATGGAAGAGCAAGTGACAGCCGTGGCCAGGAGGGCGTTTTACCAGGTTCGCCTGGTTCGCCAATTGCGCCCCCTATTGGATCGGGACGCCCTTCGCACAGTCACTCATGCCCTCGTGACATCCCGACTGGACTATTGTAACTCTCTCTACATGGGGCTTCCCTTGAGGTGCACCCGGAGGCTTCAGTTAGTTCAGAATGCAGCCGCGCGGGCAATTATGGGGACCACCAGGTTCACCCACGTTACACCACTCCTGCGCGAGCTGCACTGGCTGCCTGTCGTCTTCCGGGTGCGCTTCAAGGTGCTAACTATCATCTTTAAGGCGCTCCATGGCTCGGGACCTAGCTATCTGCGGGATCGGATCCTGCCCCATACATCCTCACGACCGATTCGCTCCCACAGAGAGGGACTTCTCCGGGTGCCGTCCACTAGACTTTGTCAGCGGGCGACGCCCAGGGGAAGGGCTCTCTCTGTGGCGGGCCCGGCCCTCTGGAACGACCTTCCCCCCGATATTAGAACGACCACGGACCTCCGCTCCTTCCGTATGAAACTAAAGACCCATTTCTTTCGACTGGCCGGCCTTGGATAGTCTCTCTGTCTATAGATTTTTAAATGTATTTTAATGGGTTTTAATTTTTTAGCACGGGATAACATAGTTTAATGGTGTTTTAAACTGTATATTTTGTATTGATTGTTTATATTGTTTTTAGTTTCTCCTGTGCACCGCCCCGGGTCCCTGTGGGGAGAGGGAGCGGTTAATAAATGCAAAAAAGTTATAATACTTATTTTCTACTTTACATGCTGTGGACAGGAACAATTCTGAGAGTTTAAAATGTTGACATGAAGCACAATATCAAATTTGTGCAGCAAAAGTAAGATTTATAGCAAAAGAAAATCTCTCCAAAGGAGGCAACTCTCTCCATAACTTCAGCAACCTACATTCACTAACACAAAGGCCATGGATAAACAAGACAATACATCATGGAAGTTGTTAAAAAAGGTAGTAAGCCATTTAGGCTTCCACAACTTTGTGTATGTGATCTTGGCACTAGCTCCACTATGAAATGCATTCATATTTCATATAGCACGTATTATACAAGTAAAGAATAATACTGCTTAATTAATTGCATACTAAAATAATCTACATTATAGATTATTAAGTGAAATAAAATTTTCTATATTTTTTTCTGTATCAACCAAAAAAACCTCCATAATATTTCACTGGAAGATTTTTCACTTTTTCTAACTGATTTCGGATTGAAAAGAAAATCTAGGATCATAGATTTTCTATGTGTTTCGCAGTGTTAATAGAGAAGCCAGATTCACTTAACAATCGTCTTACTAACTTTTTACAACAGTGATTCATTTAACAACAGTGGCAAGAGAAGTCATAAAATGGGGCAAACATCACTTAATTTCTGTTTTGCTTAGCAATAGAAATCTTTGGCTCAATTGTGGTCATAGGTTGAGGATTATCTGTTAACATCTTAATGTAAAAATGCCATATTGAATCCAACTTTATTTATTACAGTTAAAGCCAAAGATTGATATGATCTGAAGAAGAATTAGAGCAGTGGTAGTCAACCTGGTCCCTACTGCCCACTAGTGGGCATTCCAGCTTTCATGGTGGGCGGTAGGAGTTTTGTCCGATACTGAAGCACTTTCCTTTTTTTAAATTTAATTGACTTAAAAAAAAATAATTCATAGCATTATTTAAAAACATTTTCATTAGGTTTTCATAAAATTACCATTACTGTGGAACCGGTGAGTGATTAGAAAATTTTACTAACTACAGAGATACAAAAGTGGGCGGTAGGTATAAAAAGGTTGACCACCCCTGAATTAGAATATTAAATTGCCCTACAACTGTAACAAAGATTTGATTTGATTAGTACCTTAAATGTAGAAGTGTACTAATTTTAATTAAACAGAACAATTACTATAGTAGATTACCCCAAAATTAAACAAATTAGCTATTTCTCTAGTCTGATTGTACAAGCTTATAATTTTGTAGATTTCCTTCCATTGTAAAGAATCTTCCCAGTAAAAAATCAAGCAATATTTACTTCTAAAACCCAAAATTGTTTTTATTTATCTATTTTCTATACTGCTTCATTCTGAAGGCTCCAATAAGTACACTATTAAAGTAATAGGGTTTTTTCTTTTTTTTTCTTTTTTTTTCTGCTATAATTTTGCACCAGTAAGGTTAAAACCAATTTCGTTGTATTTTGTACAATGACAATAAAGATTATACTTATACTTAATATAGTAACAAACATTAATATCACAATAAATCAATAGCATGATCTTAAAAACAGCACTAAATATGACAATCGCTACTCATAAATGTTCCTTTTGGAAACTCTCTGCAAGGCCATGGAAGACAGTCTCACTGTGGGGAGCAAGTTATTCCACAGGAGGGGAGGCCCCACACAGTACACAGCCCTCCCCCTTCGCCTTTTCATAGGCAGGGCCCCTTAGCAGGCTTTTGTATGTGCTTGGATTCAGCAGGCAGACTCTAAATGGGAAAAGTGCTCTTGTAGATATAGCTCCCAATTCTGATTCTAAGTCATATAGAAGTTAACAAATAATAACATTTAGACAAATGGTGGGAGCGAGTGCAGCCAGTTTTTAAATTAATTTTAGTAGGGGTTTTTAATTTGGCAGGCCACTTTATTTAATTATATCTTAACATTTGATCTTAACTTTTATATTACTCATTTTTACTGTTGGCTATACACCACTCTGAGTCCCGAAAGGGAGATAGGGCGGTATATAAATGCAATAAATCTTAAATCTTAATCTTAATCCTATAAAAGCTCAATTATTTGAGTGTCAATATTGTCCATTACCTTTACTCAACGATAGGTTCAGGAATACTAATTCCCGTGAACTGGTAGGAAAATATTAGATTCCCCCCCTCCTCCATGCACTGCTAATGTTTCCATTGAGATCATAATACTCACTTTGTGACAAAGGCCAAGAGAATTGGGACATGGGACTTGGGAAAATAATCCTGCTGGACCATGTGGTTCAGTGTCATTAGAGGGCCATAAAGGCTCGGAACAGCCCTGATCTTCTCTTCACTCTGAAAAGGAAAAGAAAAAAGGAAAACTAAAAAGAAAGTTACTATATCTAGAGAGGCCAGCAACATTTACACAGTATTGTCCTCACCACCTCCCATAACCATAACCACCACCTCCTATAACCATAACCATAACCCTCCCATAACCATAACCACCACCTCCCATAACCATTCATTCTGTTCCATTCTGCAAACATTCCGGCAATATTGCAGCAACCTTTCTAAACTCAGACACTGAACTGGGATAGCTCGATATTCCTTTCATTTTTTTGCCTCCCAAAAAAGTATGGTGTGATGCCATCATATTGATTCCATTTTCAAATTATTGCTTGAACATACCAAGACTTAATCTTTGCCTTTCCAAATATAAATACAGATAGACCTCAACATACAACTATTTGTTCAACGATTGTTCAAAATTATAACGGCACTTACAAAAAGTGACATATGACCCATCCTTATGCTTATGAGTGTTGACTTGTGCCCAGTCACATGATCAAACTTTGGGTACTTTTCAACTGGCATTTATTTACAAATTGCAAGAAGTTGGACTAGAAGACTTCCAAGTTCCCTTCCAACTCTATCATTCTGTAATTTATTACATGTGCCATCATACCTGGTATGAGATCTTCACCTACTGTGCTTTTTGGAATAGAAAATATATAATCAAACCTCAAAGCTGTCACAAATCACCTTTCTCTGTCTACTTACCTTTAACAATCCCATGTGAATCAAAAGACTTGTTATGAAAGCATCAGAATTGAAGTTGGCTGATGAAAAAGCTTCTCTCATCAAAGCATCTAAAAAGATCCAACTGTATTAGAAACATGGAAACCTCAGGGAAATATTATTTGATTTTGGTCTACTGCCTATGTCTTGTAGCCTAAGGAAAGACAACACGTTTAGCATCACAGTCCTAGCTAACAATTTCAAATATTTAAAAATAAACCCAAAGGAAAAAATAACTAGCTGCAACTTCCATTTCCTATGCACATTATTTTAGGATCCAAGAGCATGAATTAAGTTCCTATAGTAAAAGGTAGCATAATTTTAAATTGACCTCTTTTGTAAAATAGTGCATAAAAAGGAACATTCAAAAAGCTATTGTCTAGCCCAATCTGAGCTACAGGAGACTATAGCTGAAATTGTAAAAAAGAGAAAAGTTATTAAGAATCTGATGTCAACTTTAACTAATAGGTTTTTACATGGATCTCCTTATATCATCACTGTACTGATTAAAGCCTTTAAAAAAGAACATACCTGTTGTTTCACACACTGCTGTTTTTACTACGGTCTCATCTTTGAAGACAGAAGAGATCTTAAGGAAAACAGTAACAACTTTTTCTGTGTCAGATGTGTCTGTCTAGAAGAAATATAATTATCAAAATTAAACATACTACAATAGTTTGTCACTAGAAAGAGACCAGGTGGCCTGTGCTATTATTTAACCTCATAAAAACTGTTTTGCAGTAGATATAGACAATTATTATGATTGCAGTACTTTGATTTGATTCTAAAGCAATGTTTAAGTAGGCAGAGAGCTATAAACAGAACATTGGGATGCAATTCCATAGAACAATCGCATCTTTTTCAAAATTCCCAGGGCATGGCTTGGTGACCTTTTTGGAGTCAAATCTAAAGTGTTACATAGCCCTACCAATTCTTATTTCTTCAAAGAAATAAAAAGGTTAACTAATTTAGATAGCTTGCAAGCTGCTATGTGATATTGAGCTTAATACACAGTAGAATTCTAATATTTGGTAAGTTTCCAAGTAAAGCAATGTGTAAAGTAGAAGAGAAGAGACACCAGTCAACAAGAACAGAACTACTGAGCAACTAAGCCATGGTGCCAGAAAACTGTGTTTTGTAAAATATTAGCAATGGTTTACCTGCTGAATTATTAAAGTCGAACACTTGGGACCAAGTCGCAACAATTTCTCTGGTGATGGAAAAGCCAGAAAGGTGCCAACATCAACAGGAGGAAGAGGAGAGGATAATGGTGTAGAATCCTGGAAGAAATCCTGAAAATTAATCTTTTGCCAGAAAATACAGAAAAAGTAGAAGCGGTGTAGCAGATGAGAAATGAGGGAACGGATAGTGAGGTAACATGGATTCATTTCGGCAGAAGTAGTATAACTTATTCCAAGTCACCATCCCAAGATGATAGAGTTTTAATGTGGTGGTCTGATTTTATACCGATATTGTCATCTCTCTTATTCCTGCTAGCATAATAATATATTAGATGAGAAATATAATCTTTCTCTCATTCACTCATAGGCTAGTTTTATTTAACAATAACTTTGTACAGCAAAGAATATGAAAAGCTTCCTCTTTTCTGTGCTTACAGAAAGGTTGTTCAGCTAATCACTTTCCTTTAGATTTTTATATAATTGTCCTTCCTTTTCTTTTCCTGCTTTTATTCTGTTGAATTGTCAGTTGCTACTTTTTCTCTTCTTGTCGCCCATCTCTAAATTCTGTTTGCTTTTTTGTCTGTGCTCCTAAAACAGTAATAGTTCATTTGTATTACTTAAAATAAGCAGGCAGTTTTAAAACAAAACAGCCAGCTTGGCCTGGATATGAATTTAGGAATACACTCCAGGAACATCTGCAGGAATCTAGTCTATATGGCTACGTTTACTAGGAAATTTAAATGTACATCATATTAATTTTACATACTTATAAAATACTGTAGCCAAGTGTCTTAACAGGGAAAAAAGCATGAAGTGTAATCAAGTAAATAAATTATTTGTAAATTTTATTTTTGGCTACAGTATTTTAGGAACATAATAATCTGGAATTTTACATTTTAATATGTTAAGTTTCAAGGGGAAAAACAGCAAAACAAAATTAAAGAGGAGGTCTATGCATTTGTTTTCATTAGGCAGATACACATAATTCCTTAAGGATAGTTATTTGGAAAAGTCAGCAACTATAAAACTGATAAATTTATCCAGCAATGTATTACTTTAGTATGTTAAATAAGTAATTTTTTACAAGCACAAACAACAACAAAGAATAAATAGCTACAAGAGCTTTCCAACTGATATCACCAGGCACATCAATTGCAGCAGTTGTTCTTGTTCAAAAGAGGAAAGGTGTACTTATACCTACATGTTCCTCTAAGATTTTTTTAGGTGTAAGGGGTTCTTGTTCTCCCTGTCCCCTCTCCTGCACCTGAATTGGCTCTTCTTCCTCCTCCTCCTCCTCTTCCTCCTCCTCCTCTTCCTCCTCCTCTTCTTCTTCCTCTTCCTCCTCCTCTTCGTCATCTTCTCCATCATCCTCACTAAACGAATACAAGAATATAATTATATATACTATTGAGAGACATATGAAGATATTTATTTCTAGCCAACTTGTATTCATCATTACAGAATTGAAAAGACACACAAATAAAGAAATTGAATATCCAAAACACAGTAAGTAACCATATTGTTCACATGGTCACTTCCATATTCATAGCAAGATACGATATTAAATCTAATCAAACTCCTCCTAGTGTGGGTAATGGAAATACTAAATCTAAGCTGCAAAAAATCTAGCTGATCACTAGCTAGAAGCAATGAATTTGAATTGTCTGCATTTGTTGCCACCTAGTGCCCAAGATTTTTGCAACACAAAATATAGTAGCCCTAGTTCATGAATGACAATAATTTACAGAAATAAATAGAAAAATCCAAGATAATAAATGCAACTTGTCTAATAGCAAATCTTTCAAAAAAAAAGTCAAGATTATGATTGTTCCAACTCAAAAATGTGGGGGAGAAAGGTGGAATACAATCGCTTATTTATTTTTTAAAAATCTTCCCAATCTCAAGTATTCTTGCTGCAATTTGGAAAGAATTGTGACAGCAGCTGGAACAAAATGGTTTCCAACAACCCTGGTGTAGCTCAGACTGCACCCTGAAGGCTGGAGAAAAGGCAGAACGAACAATTACAACATGTGTATGCGTATTTCTCCACTTCTGCCAAACCCACAGTACAAATTAACCTTAAATCATATTACACAACAGCTGCACAGTACACTTTCACTTTTGCTATTGAGGTTTTGTGCTGAAAGGCTCTTAAATGGGCCTCGCAGCCATGAATAGCCATTATATTTAATAAATAAATTTATATAATACACATATTTAAGAACCAAACATCCAGGGCAAATAAAAATACTATTTTCTGGCTCAATAAGGGGAGCCAGAAATTTATCAGCAGTGAAATTTATCAAATTAACAAAAGTGTTAGTGTACACTGAAGTTAATTGTCGCTGAATAAGTGTCTATTTCACACATTAAAAATCATTTAGAAATTGAAATAGCCAATTATTGGAGGCTCCGTGAGTATCTTACCTCAGAGAGCCTAGGATCTCTCCCATATTGAAGCCTTCAAGGATATCCTGGAGCTGTTCACAGCCTTCTTCTCCAAAACAATTGCCTATGACAAGGATAAAGGCATACATAAAGAGAAGTATTTATATATTTTAAAGGAGAGTTTGAAAAGCTCTGTTTCTATATGGAGAACTGGATAAAACCACAAATTTTAGTATCATATCTGAATGAAAAATGCTATACTGCAACTATGTTTTATTAGATCTGGGTTTTAAATTAACTGTCTCCTTTTTAGCATGGGTTAAATTGTTTAATAGTAGTTTTAAATTTTGTAGAATTTGTATTATTTGTATTGTTGGATTTTAAGTTCCTGTGCGCCGCCCTGAGTCCCTTTTTGGGAGATAGAGCGGGATAGAAATTTAATAAATATAAATAATAAATATAAAGTTGATCACTGTAAAGTCTTTGAAATCAATTGACTCAGATAGGAAAGGCAATCTGTGGCCTATTTGTCCTTGCACATCACATCTTTTTGTATCCAAAGTCCATGCTGCCAAGATGGCAAATTTACGGTTACCTACCAATATTCAGATTAAAAACAAAATGATGTGGGCCTTTCCTGGTGTGTTTAACATACCTACAAAGGTTTTTAAAACTCAAGGACTCCGACCCTTAACACTCATCAGAATCTATTCATTGTGACTCTTGGCTGCAGAAAAGTAACTTAATCTGGATTATGCTAGGGTTTGCACCAACATAATGAGTGGCCATAAAACACAGGTCTCAAATTAAAGCTATTGCTTATCCAGCCCCTGAGAAAAAGTCAATAAATCTACCTAGGAATAAGATTTGCATAATCTTAAAACACTACAGTGAATCCTGTGGTCCATTGTTACTGAGATTGCAGATTTGGAGAAACTAGAAGACCAGGCATCCAGTGGCAATTAGTAAAAGGGAGATAGGGAACAGATGACGAACTGAAAATCTGTGGAAAGCTAATTGAAAAGGAATGAAATTGAGAAAAAGAAAGGAATTTAGATATAAATATAGATTTAGAAATATACCGTATTTTTTGAGTATAAGGCGCACCTCCCCCCCTCCCCAAAGAGCGTGGAAATGTCAGTGCGCCTTATACACCAAATACAGGCCATTTTTGGCCTCCCAAAACCCCACTCCTGCATCCCGTTTTTGTAAAAAAATGGGTCTTTTTTTTACCAAACTGGGGTATTTTTGCCTTCCCCCACCCCCCCAGAAGCACTCTGCAGGCTTCAGCAGAGCTGGGGGAAGGGGAAAATGTCCAATTTTTTATTAGAAATTGGGGCGTTTTTGCCTTACCCCAGCCATGCTGAAGGCTGCAGAGTGCTCCTGGGGACCGGGGAAGATTTGGTTTAGGATTTTAGCTCCTAAAAACAGCATTATCAACCATAGCACAATTACATATAGTACCATTGAGCTCTAACTTCTCCAGCTCTGACTTGTCCTCAATAGCCTCAGCAACTATAAGTCCAGCATCTAACTTGATCTCACAGAAGGATAAGTTGAGTTCCTAGAAAGCAGAAAGTAAAGTTTAAAAAGAATATTTGGCTTAGAAAGAATTCAAGAAATATTTTTAAGTGGGTTCATGGCCGCGGGAAGCCCCTCTGCAGGGCAGAGCTGAGGAATTTGGAGAATATCTGCAGGATAAAATCGCTCAGATCCGGAACGAGATGGTCTCCATGGAAAGTAGTCTAGGGGGAATTCCGGAGACAGGTCTTGAGACTCCTTTTTGGGAGGAGTTTGACTCTGTTACTTCCAACGATATGGACAGGTTACGTAGGCGACTGAGAGCCACCACATGTTTATTGGACCCGTTTCCCTCCTGGCTTGTACTGGCATCCTCACGAGACTGGCTCCAGGAAGTAGTAAGTGCTTCTTTGAGTGAGGGGTTCTTGCCCGCTGTCTTGAAAGAGGCGGTGGTGAGGCCCCTCCTCAAGAAGCCTTCCCTGGACCCAGGATTATTAGTCAATTATCGTCCTGTCTCCAACCTTCGCTTTCTGGCAAAGGTTGTAGAGTGTGGTGGCACAACAGTTTCCCCGTCACCTGGAGGAAATTGACTATCTAGACCTGCGCCAGTCCGGCTTCCGGCCCGGTTACAGCACTGAGACGGCATTGGTCGCGTTGGTAGATGATCTCTGGAGGGCTAAAGATGGGGGTTGTTCCTCCATCCTGGTCCTATTAGACCTCTCGTCGGCTTTCGCTACCATCGACCATAGTATCCTATTGCATCGACTGGAGGGGTTGGGGGTGAGGGGCACCGTTTTACGGTGGTTCTCCTCCTACCTCTCCGATCAATCGCAATTTGTGTTGGCAGGGGGGCAGAGGTCGACCTCGAGACCCCTCACATGCAGGGTTCCTCAGGGGTCGGTCCTCTCACCACTCCTGTTCAACATATATATGAAACCGCTGGGTGAGATCATCCGTGGCTTTGGGGTGGAGTACCATCTGTACGCTGATGATACTCAGTTGTACATATCTACCCCAAACCACCCCAACGATGCCGTTGAAGTGATGTCCCGATGTTTGGAAGCCGTGCGGAGCTGGATGGGAAGGAACAGACTCAGACTCAACCCATCCAAGACCGAGTGGCTGTGGTTTCCAGCGCCCCGGTACAACCAGTTGATCCCATCACTGGCCATAGGGAGTGAACTTCTAGTCCCCATGGATCGGGCACGCAACTTACCGTATTTATTCGAGTATAACGCGCAAAATTTTCTACCCAAAAAAGAAATCAAAGTTTGGGTGCGCGTTATAAACGAGGGCTGGGGTACGCGAGGGCGAAAAAACAACAACGTCCCCTCGTCGCGTACAGTGGGCGGCCCGAACTGGGGGTGAGAATTCCAACCATGCTTGGTCTGAGCCGAGAAACGAAATTTTATGCCGATTTTTAATCGAAAATTAGGGGTGCGCGTTATACACGTGTGCGCGTTATACTCGAATAAATACGGTAGGCATCCTCCGAGATACTCGGCTGTCTATGGAAGATCATGTGACGGCCGTGGCCAAGGGGGCATTCTGCCAGGTTCGCCAGTTGCGGCCTCTATTGGACCGGGACGCCCTTCGCACAGTCACTCATGCGCTCGTAACTTCCAGACTAGACTACTGTAACGCTCTCTACATGGGGCTCCCCTTGAGGTGTACCCGACGACTACAGCTAGTCCAGAATACGGCCGCGCAGGTAATTATGGGTACTTCCAGGTACTCCCACGTAACACCGCTCCTGCGCAAGCTGCACTTGCTACCTGTGACCTTTCGGGTGCGCTTCAAGGTGTTGATTACCATCTTTAAAGCGCTCCATGGCATGGGTCCTAGCTATTTGAGTGATCGTATCCTACCTCACACATCCCTTCGACCGATTCGCTCACACAGAGAGGGACTTCTCCAGGTGCCGTCCTCCTGGCAATGCCAGCAGGCGGCTCCCAGGGGAAGGTCCTTCTCTGTGGCGGGCTTAACCCTCTGGAATGATCTACCCCCCGAGCTTAGATCTACTACGGACCTCCGCTCCTTCCGTCAACAATTAAAGACCCATCTTTTCCAGCAGGCCGGCCTGGCCTAACCTAATCTACCATACCAGCCTAGTTGTAGTAAATATTACCTAATCGGGTTTTTACGTTATAAATTTAAACGAGATATTTTAACACAGGGTAAAACATTTAATTTAGTTTTATTATTTATAATTGTTATATATGTATATGCTCTAAATTCTTGTACACCGCCCCGAGTCTCTTCGGAGAGAGGGGGCGGTCAATAAATCCAAATAAATAAATAAATCTATAATTTATATCATCCAGAGTCCTAAAAAAACAATTCAGAAACTATAGGGGCAGTAACAAATGCCTGGATTTCAAATAATCATTTCTGAAGACTGCTTTGGTTGATTGACTGCTTGGGTTGATTTCATTTTTGATTCACTGCTTTTTAAGTTCATGGATGAATAAATTATGTTCCTGGATGATATGTGACATATAAACCATGGCTGCAGAGAACCCCATTCTTATCACTAGCTTTCAGGAAATGTATTTTTTTCCTGCTTTTCTTATGACAGAACATTAAACAATCTGTGGTTCACCACAATCCTTACTGTGAGTTGCTGGGGCTCTGATATATGCATGTAAACACGCTATCATGGCCCGGCAAATTATTCAAATTTAGGAAGTTACCCATCCCTATTTTAGAATGACATGTTGACCTTCATTCCAATTTAATATAAATAGAAACAAAATTTACATATATTTTAAACCAAATATACACGATTCTCTAATTTCATCATGTAGCTTGACAAAACTGAAATGTTCTTGGTGTTTTTACTTGATTCCAAGTCATGACTGTATCTTTAGCTTTAAGATGGATGGTAACATAATTTTAGGATTTAAAAACCGAAAGTTTAGGATTTTGGACCAGTGTTCTGCAAGTGGTTTCTTAAAATACAATAATGCATGTATTTCATACTTATATGATTTCTAATATCAAAACTTTTACTTACAGAAGCAGAAGTTATGCTCTAATCCTGCCCTAGCCAAAGAAATCTAGGAAATTAAGTGGCTCCACTGATATAGTTTGGGCTACAGCTTCAG
This sequence comes from Rhabdophis nuchalis, assembly GCA_039707465.1. NCBI lineage: Eukaryota > Metazoa > Chordata > Lepidosauria > Squamata > Natricidae > Rhabdophis > Rhabdophis nuchalis. The sequence goes on along the minus strand of CM077648.1, from coordinate 90,409,326 downwards.
AGAAGGAGTACTCTTTATTTTTCTTCACTGCCTGCTGGGCACAACTAAAGATCCCCAATAAACTCATTCCTTCCCCCCACCTCCCTCCCTCCCTCCCATTTTAATGACCCCATAATCTGTAGGAGCTGGGAAAGCTGAATGGAGCTGAATGATACTGGCTGGATTGGATGCCCTTCCTGTCACCAATGCAGAGATTTGGCCTTAGATATATTCTCATTACGCCCAGAGAAATATCTGCCTCTACCTAGGATCGAAATCACAGCCTCCTGATTGAAAGGCAAGAGCTCCATCTCTAGGCCACTGCACCACTCACCCAATAAGCATATTCATGTCAGCCATAATTTAGTTTGTCTCATTGCATACATAGCAATATTCAAAAGAGGATTCAAGTACAGTTGGCCAATACCTTTAGTTTATGAAGGCCTTCACTAACAGCTTCAGCAATAGCCACAGCCCCTTTTGAACGCACCAGGCAATCCCCAAAGTTGATTGTTTCCACTTGACGGAGTTTTTTGAGGGTCTGAATAAAACAAAGAAAACAATGCAGACTTAATTAAAGGAAGCAGCTGACAGAAATGCTTCCTTTTAAAAATATAAGGGAGCTGTACCGAATAGGACCTGTTGCATGCAGCATTTCAGAGGAGCTCATAAAAAGATTTCCAAGTGCAAGTGCTTCTGCCAGAAATTTAGAGGCACACTGCTACTATAGATAAAATGATTTTTTCACATCCCATTTTGAATTCTTCCCAGGGATGGTTAATTTTGCATTTTACATTAGCAAATTCAACAGTGTTTTCCAACTACTACCCCCCAACTGCTATCTCACATGTATTAACATATAATAAGCAAACGTAATGTACACTGGCCAAAATTGAGACTGTTTTCTCTTCTCTAAACAATTAATCCATTTTATTTCACAACTGCTGTTCTAGAATCCAAATCACTATGAATGTGGAAATCAGTATTAATACAAAATGTATGACAAAAAAGTGCTTACTTCTGCCATAGCCATAGCTCCCTTCTCAGTGAAAGTGTTATCGTTCAAATTAATCACTCTCAGCAAGGGATTGACAGCAAAGGCCTCAGCTAAGGCTGTAATTCCTGGATGATTGATTCCATTCTGTGGCATATGAACTTCTTCCATAGTCCCAATAACCTGAGGATCAAGATAGCACAGGGGGCCATTGTTCAGAGGTAAAATCATTTTTCCTAATAACTGTATGTATCTCTATACTCTATTTAAACTCTTCATACATAATAAGGCAAATATTACTTATTATAATCTAAAAGAGCAGAGTTAAGAAGCTATTTCAAGCCCTAGCGTTTGCTTCTACAGATTCACCAATTGGAATGCAATGCATGTTAATTTTTAATAAAATTATTTTCTAAAATATTAAGTACAATATTTAGCTTATTATTCTCATGTACCTTGTATAATGTTACTTACACCAAAAATGATGGGTAGATATCTTTATATTCTCAGCCCTACTTCTTAAATACACTAAGATTTATCAATTGAGGACCCTATTTACCAAAAGTGATTAAAAGAATTTTCAAGGACCCTTTTGTTGTAAAGCTCAATTTGTCAATCTATTTCAGAAGTCCATGTGCCCATAAAAGAAGACCATATATATCCCAACAAAAGGTATTAAGACAATATTTATTAGGGTCACTTTTATCTTTCTATTACATTTCCCCTATAATTGCTTGAATACAACTACTAGTAGATTACGATGGCAATTGGTATCAGAATTTCTGCCCCTAATCAATGAAGTTGTAAAGTGTGATATCACATGACTACATTGCTTAACTACAGCAATTTGGACAGTCCCAGTTGTCATCATAACGTGAGAACTATGCAGGTCATTAAAGGAGGACCTCACACGATCAGATCTTTGAATTTCCTGCCATCTTTACCAATGACTTATGGGAAGCTGGCAGGAAACATAAAAATTGCTATCAAGTGGCTATGGGGATACTGCAATGGCCAGGATGCCAGGATTGATGATACTGTCATATCTTTGAATAGTTGGTGAACAAATGGTTGGAAACGAAGGACTATCAGTAAGTTGAAATATGACACAGAACAACGGGTTTCTATTCAAATAGGGCAGTTGGTCCAAACTTGTTGCACTACAATAATCAAACTATACTGCAATGATGGCACATTTTTATTAATATTATGATGTTCTAATTTGTCGAATCCTCCAAATACATTCAGGTAGTGGCTGTTTCCCCAGAGAAATTGACCACTACTATAAAAGCCATCAACATCACCAATAGCCCTCAGCTAGTAAGAACATAATGTACAACAAATCAGAGTTGGATAATAAAAACATTCATGTTTTTTAGAATATATCTGAACAAGGCTCAGATTTTCTCTTCCTATTTGCCGATTATACATAACCTTTTAATGGGATGCGACTCTAATTCTTATACTCACTGTGAATGCCTCAGCAAGAGCAGTTGCACCATCATTTTCCAGGCGGTTCCTGCCAGCCATAAATACTTTAAGAGCCAACGGCTTGCCTTGAGCGGTTGATTTCCTGTGACATTCTTTCAGAGCTCCTGCTAAGATCTTAAGAAAAAACAATGTTGACATTGCTAAGGTGTCAATTCACCATGCCTACAGGAGCACATTATTTAAACTGCAATTTTATATACATGATATGGACACTCTGCAAGTAACATTGTGCATTAGTAATATTCCCAATTGTAACATAAAAAAAGAGTAATTTTGGTCATGAAATTGGCATGAATGCAGATTTCTCTGTGGGATACGGTGACAGATTCTTTATCTCTTAACTAGACTTCCTTCTAGAACATTCTAGGACAGGCCAAGAATAAGCCAGCATACTTTTCATTAGAGTAAATGATGCTGACTTTCCCATCAATTTGGGAGACTTTGTAAGACAACAATTTATAGCAATACATCATGTGTGTAGAAACAAATCACAAGGGAAGTTGGAAGTCAAACATTCTACTTTCCACTTCATAAACAGTCAGGAAATGATTTTTACCTTGCCACCACCAATACCCATGCCACAATTGTTTAACTTGAGTTCCTGCAGAGTGAAACAGGTAGGACTTTTCAGCAATGCCTCAAATCCACGGACTCCATCTGGTCCAAAGGCATTATCACTCAAATCCAACTCTACAAGTTGGCAGCCAGCAGAAATGAGGGCTTCTCCAAGAGAAATCTGACAAATGATAAAAGGAGGAACAAAATACTTTTACAGAAGAGAAATATTTTGTTCAAAGCAAGATGCAGGTTTTTTTTGCTTTGTGATATATCGTTTCAAGTTATGAAAAGTGGAACATACTTCATACAGTACCCCTAAAATTTTCAAATAAGACTATAATTAAATTCATATATAATGTGTGATAAAAAGGAAAAAACTGATAGGAAATTATCTAAGGTGTCTTTATACAGGAATAAGCTCCAAATGAACTTTCTCTTGAGTAAGTATTCCTAAAGAGACTGGATTTGTGAATAGACTTCACTTATCAGCAGCTGAGCTGAAGGCTCCTTTTCATTGACAAAATGTAAAAATACAGAATAACAAATCACATCTTACTACAATGTTGTATGTAAACTCAGCCTTTCTCTTTCTCTCACACACATCCATGACAAATTCAGTTTTAATTTACAAACATATATTCACTTATTTCCTTAACCTGCTTAGAGAAAGAAGGCAATTCATTCAATCTACAACAGGGGTGTCAAATCAAGGCCCAGGGGCCAGATCAAGCCTGCGGGGTGCTTAGATCTGGCCCCACAGGGCTGTCCTGGAAATAAGGGTGAAGGACTGGCCCAGGTGCCTCTGCCAACAAAAACGGAGCTTGCAAGGGCCGCAGGTGGAAGAAAATGGAGCTCGGGAGCCTGTTTTTGCTGGCAGAGCCCTTGGGCCACCACAGGTGCCCCCAACACGAGTGATGTTGAACTGGCCATGTCCATCCCACCCCTGAAGTCAAACACAACCCTGATGCGGCCGTCAATGAAATCAAGTTTGACACTCCTGGTCTACAATATTTCAGAACTATTTGATCCAAGACACTGCCTTGAACTGAATTAGATGGTTTACCTTAGCATGACACACTGTGATTAGCAGCAGTGTCAGCCAAAAATCATCTTTGCCTTTCTACTGAGAAATGTCTTAACTGGAAATAATAATAAAGAACTGAACCTGAGACTTTTCCCCCAGATTCTTATATATACTGTATTACTGATTTGTCATTAGTCTCGAAATGGTTTGGTTTTGATTGGTCCTTGCTTCCAAACCTCTGTAAAAAAACAGCATACTGCTGTCATTTTGATCACTAACCTCAGATGATACTCCCACACTGTAGCATTAAAAATATCACATGTTAATAATAGTTAATAGTTACATATTTCACGTACCAAAGCACAGGGAATCTCAGATCTCAGTCTCCCGGTGAACATATCACTCCAATGACACCTCTAGAATATATATATATATATATTATAAATATGGTAAAATCATAAAAGATATATAATAAACTATTTATCTATGTTGTCCTTGATGAACAATATGCATAATTGCAAAAATGACTGTATCTGAAAACTAAGAAGCTGGGATAATAACCAAGTTCCAAAGAGTGCATAAATTTATTTATGCTATTTGCTCAAATATGGAATACCAGTTTACTCTATTTTAACAAGAGTTGAAGCCAGTCACAATTTCAGAGAAGGATTGAATGCCAACCCTCTAAAAAGTAATACTTCTACCACATGTAGTGGCGGGTATGAGACACAAATATGACAGAATATGCAAGGTTGAGAGTTAATGATATTCAGAATGTGAAAATAATTAAGACCCTATGAAATGTTTCCTATGCTTGTCATCCAAAATATTCTGCAAACACATCAAATTTTAAATAAATTTAAGGTACAATTTCATAATCAGACAGAATAATCAGACATCAAAACCTCACCTTGAGCTGAGATTTCTTCTCCAGTGCCTTGGCAATGACCTTTGCTGCTTCAACTCCCACAGTATTTCCTTCCAAACGCAGGGCTTCTAGCCCATCAAACTCCTCAATCTCTTTGATCACATCTTCAGCTGCAGAGATTGGGCAGAATATTTATGAACTCTAACTCAAACTGCATCTATCCTCATTATAATTCCACCTCAAGTCCTATTGTCTCTCCACCAATCGTGCTTTCCTTCCTTTTTATTTAAAATTTTGCACTCTTTACCAAGATGGCTTAAAGCAAAATAACAGATTCCCAATGGCTAGTTCACGTTAGTTATAGTTATCCACCATCAGATCTATAATCATTCTCTGTCATTTAGATGGTGGTCCCCAACCTCTGACCTACTACCAGGCAGTGGCCTATTTCAAACCGAGCGGCACAAGAGGTGGGCCAGCATACACACGTGTCCAGCTCAATTTGTCGAAGCAGCGACCCAGGACATATGTGCCTGCAAGGCCTGATTCTCCTCTCCCCCTCCCAGCCATGCCTAGCACAAAGTTTGGAGACCACTGATTTAGGATTCAGTCTATGTGGGGGTATTATAATATATACTTTTATTTTATACAAATGAGCTTCATAAAAGTAATACATCTACTGAATGAAATACTCATAATCAACAGCAACAGCATATCCTCTTACCATCTTTTGCAGTATTGAGTTTCAGACTTTTGCCTTTAAAGCTCAGCTGCCCTCCGCCCACTTGGGTTTTAGCAAGTGATTCTGCAAGCTTAGTTATATCTTCTGATGCCATTTTTTAACGGTGCCAACTGTTGCCAGTCAGATGGGAAAGATGCTGGAAAAGAAGACAGAAATAACTAAGTGTATGTGAGATAAAAATTGCCATATTTTTCAGAGTATAAGAAGCACTTTCTTCCCTCCTAAAAGAGGCTGAAAATGTGGATGCGTCTTATACTCCGAATGCAGCCCCGCCCACCCGCCAGCCCATACCCTTCTTCCGGGCTGCAGAGATTGCCACTGATAATGACTTGTATTTTTGGGCTCCATACATTGCGTTTTCAGTCTCCAAATGCTCAATGCGCGGTGCCCAAATTGGCTACCTGGAACAGCTGCTGTCTTCTCTTACCCATTCCCCACTTTGCCCAAACACTAGCTAAGCTAAGCTGTTCCCTCTAACAATCAACTGTGCTTTAGAAGCACAGCCCCCATCATCCCAAACCTCAAAACCAGCGAGCGAACTAAAATGCTGAGGCTTATGCACTACCATTCCCAACCTCAAAACCAGCAAGCTAACTAATGTGCTGAAGCTGACCAGGATAAGTACTAGCCAGATGAATTCCTGCTAGGCAGATCCCCCCCCCCCCCGATTATTTTCCTCCACAAAAATTAAGGTGCGTCTTATAGTGTGATTGGACACACAAGGAATTTGTCTTTGGTGCACATGCTCTCTATACATAAAGAAAAATAAAATAGAATACAATCATCAAGAATCATAAGATACAACATTTAGTGATTTTATTTTATTATTATTAATTTATTTTATTAAATTTATATCCCGCCCTTCTCCCCCTCTTTCCACTTTTTATATTTATCCTTTTTGTCTTTCAATTTGTCAGAGAGTTCTTTATGCAGCCAGGAACCTGTTGGATATTCCACTTGGTGAAGAGTTTGTTTCGCAGTTGATGTCAGGGTAGTTAAAATCCCCCATTACTATTGTAGTGTGCTTCCTACATTCCTTAGTTACCTGGATAACAAAAAGTTCATCCACTTTCTCTGCTTGTTTGGGTGGCCTGTAGTATAGACCCATTTATTTATTTATTTTATTTTATTAAATTTATACCCCGCCCTTCTCCAAACGGACCCAGGGCGGCGCACAGGAATACTAAAATACATACAAAAACATATAAAATTTTAAAAAACTTATTCCAATAAAATCCTGCGCTAAAAACCGAATTTAAAGTCCCAAATTTAAAACTGTCTAATAGTCAATGATGGAGGTTACGCTAGGCCGGCTAGATGGAATAAATGTGTCTTCAGACACTTGCGGAAGAGGCGGAGGTCAGAGATGGTGCGGAGTTCAGTTGGTAAGTCGTTCCAGAGCGCTGGCCCCGCCACAGAGAAGGCTCTTCCCCTGGGTGTCGCCAGTCGGCATTGTCCAGCTGACGGCACCCTGAGGAGGCCCTCTCTGTGGGAGCGTATCGGTCTGAGGGATGTATGGGGCAGGAGGCGGTCTCGCATATAACTAGGCCCCGAGCCATGGAGCACTTTAAAGATGGTCGTCAAGACCTTGAAGCGCACCCGAAAGACCACAGGAAGCCAGTGCAGCTCGCGCAGGACAGGTGTTATGTGGGAGTGTCTAGGCACTCCCGTAATCACCCGCGCGGCTGCGTTCTGGACTAGCTGCAGCTTTCGGGTGCACCTCAAGGGGAGCCCCATGTAGAGAGCATTACAGTAGTCGAGTCGAGAGGTGACGAGTGCTTGAGTGACTGTGCGTAAGGCACCCCGGTCCAGTAAGGGGCGCAATTGGCGCATCAGGCATACCTGATGAAACGCCCCCCTGGCCACAGCCGCCACATGGTCCTCCATGGACAGCCAGGAATCCAGGAGGACACCTAAATTGCGCACCCTCTCCACGGGGGCCGGTGTTTCGCCCCCAATGGCCAGAGTTGGAGTAATCTGGCTGAACCGGGGCGCCGGAAGCCACAGCCACTCAGTCTTGGACGGGTTGAGCTTGAGTTTGTTACCACCCATCCAGATCCGTACGGCCTCCAAGCACTGGGACATAACCTCGACGGCATCGTTGGGGTGGTCTGGGGTGGATATGTACAACTGAGTATCATCAGCGTACAGATGATATCCCACCCCAAAACCACGGATGATCTCACCCAGCGGCTTCATATATGTGTTGAACAGTAGGGGTGAGAGGACCGACCACTGAGGAACCCCACATATGATCTCTACCCCCTGCCAACACATATTGCGACCGACCAGAGAGGTAGGATGAGAATCACCGCAGAACGGTGCCTCCCAGCCCCAACCCCCCCAGTCGGCGCAATAGGATACCATGGTCGATGGTATCAAAAGCCGCTGAGAGGTCTAATAGGACTAGGATAAGAGGAATATCCTCTATCCCGCGCCCTCCAGAGATCATCAACCAACGCGACCAATGCCGTCTCGGTGCTGTGCCCGGGTCGGAAGCCGGACTGGCGCGGGTCTAGATAATCAACTTCCTCCAAGCGTCACGGAAACTGTTGAGCCACCACACTCTCAACAACCTTCACTAAAAAGTGGAGGTTGGAGACGGGACGATAGTTCTCTAATAATGCTGGATCCAGGGACGGCTTCTTGAGGAGAGGCCTTACTACCGCCTCTTTCAAGACGGCAGGCAAGAAACGTTTCTTCCCATCCAGATCCGTACAGCTTCCAGGCACTGGCACATCACCGCTACGGCATCGTTGGGGTGGTTTGGGGTAGATATATACAGCTGCGTATCATCAGTGTAGAGGTGGTACTCTACCCCAAAACCACGGATGATCTCGCCCAGCGGCTTCATATATGTGTTGAACAGGAAAGGCGAGAGGACCGACCCCTGAGGCACCCCACACGTGAGGGGTCTCGAGGTCGACCTCTGCTCTCCTGCCAACACAAATTGCGATCGACCGGAGAGGTAGGAGGAGAACCACCGCAGTACAGTGCCCCTCACCCCCAACCCCTCCAGCCGATGCAATAGGATACCATGGTCGATGGTATCAAAAGCCGCTGAGAGGTCTAATAGGACCAGGATGGAGGAACAACCCCCATCTCTGGCCCTCCAGAGATCATCCACCAACGCGACCAATGCCGTCTCGGTGCTGTGCCCGGGCCGGAAGCCGGACTGGCGCGGGTCCAGATAATCAACTTCCTCCAGGTGACGGGGAAACTGTTGTGCCACCACACTCTCTACAACCTTCGCCAAAAAGTGAAGGTTGGAGACCGGACGGTAATTAACCAATAATGCTGGGTCCAGAGAGGGCTTCTTCCGGAGGGGTCTCACCATCGCCTCTTTAAGGGAGGCAGGCAAGAAACCCTCACTAAGAGAAGCGTTGACAACCTCCTGGAGCCAGCCTCGTGTAACCTCCCAGAATGCCAGTACAAGCCAGGAGGGACACGGGTCCAATAAACATGTGGTGGCTCGCAGTCGCCCACGTAACCTGTCCATATCTTCGGAAGTAACAGAGTCAAACTCTTCCCACAAAACTGTCTCAAGATCTGCCTCGGGGCATCCCACTGGGCCACTATCAATGGGGACTAACTCGCTCTGAATCTGAGCGATTTTATCCTGCAGATAAATCCCAAATTCCTCTGCTCTGCCCTGTAATGGGGTTTCCGGCACCCTCTGTTGAAGGAGGGAGCGGGTCACCCTAAACAGGGCGGCAGGGCGGTTATCTGCGGCTGCGATGAGAGTGGCACAATGATGACGTTTGGCCACTCTCAGTGCCACAAGGTAAGTCCGTAAATGGGCTCTCACCTGTGTTCGGTCAGATTCAGACCGAGTGGATCTCCATCTCCTCTCTAGGCATCTCTTGTGGCGCTTCATCACACTTAGCTCCTCGGTGAACCAAGGAGCCAGGGTGGTTCATCGCCGCAAGAGAGGCCGCAAGGGCGCGACCCGATCCAAGGCTCCCGTGGTCGCAATATTCCATGCGGCCATGAGGTCCTCCATCGGGGCGCGGGTCAGGGATACAGGAAGTGGCCCAAGCACCGTCTGGAACCTGTCAGGGTCCATCAGGCGCCTGGGACGGAACCAAATAGATGACTCAGGTTCCGCCTCCCCGCGGTGGGGTGTAGCGATTGGAAAGTCGAGCCGGAGGAGTGGTCTGACCATGACAGGGGTGTGATGACTATATCCCCTATACCCAGATCACTCTTCGATTGGCCAGAGACAAAGATTAGATCCGGCGTATGTCCACCCTCGTGGGTGGGACCCTGAATTACTTGGGTCAGGTCCATGGCCATCATGGAAGCCATGAACTCCCGAGCTACCTCAGATGATTCGCCCACCGATGGCAGATTAAAGTCCCCCATGACTACTAGTCTGGGGGTCTCAACTGCCATCGTAGCGATCACCTCGAGGAGCTCGGGCAGGGCTGCTGTTACATAGCGGGGAGCCAGGTATACAACCAGCAAGCCCAACTGCCTCCCTAGGCCCCACTTCACGCAGAGGGACTCACAGCCGGTGGTCTGTGGCACAATGGTCTCTCTCGGCTCAAGACCTTCCCTAACAATAACCGCTACCCCTCCACCCCTGCCTAGGGCCCGCGGCTGATGAAAAACGCGATAACCTGGCGGACACATTTCAACGAGGGGGAGTCCTCCCTCGTGGCCCAACCAGGTCTCCGCAATTCCCACCAGGTCCGGCTCCCCCTCTGACACAAGGTCATGGATGAGGGGGGCTTTGTTGACCATGGACCTGGCGTTGCAAAACATCAGCCGCAGGCCCTGGCACTGTACTCCCTGACCACCTAGCCTGCGGGGGTTGTGGCACCTGACCGTCTGCAACCAACGGCCACGCGCCTCCAACCGGGAGGATAGAACCTGTCTCCCCTCGGACCTGCCTCTCCCTGCAACCCTCTGGATGGGTAGGCCCTCCGTGGAAACGACCCGTGTATCCCCCCTCCTAGTGGATCCATCCGCCTCCTTCCGCCGTCTGCTGGCTCGGCCCATTCCCTTCCTGCTAGTCTCAACCTGTCTATACCCTCCCCCCTCCCTGGTACCCCCTAAAATAGACAACAATTTACTAACTAAAAAACCCCTGAGACCGTGCTTTGCCCACCTCTCCGGATTAATAAATCCCTCATCAAGGCGGGCCTTCGTTAAAGCGGAGGGCCAAACCTGCGAGAGCGGGGACTCTCGCAGTAATAATAGGTCTACCTTAGAGTACATTTTGATATGAATAAATAATTAAATAAATAATTATAATACAGTCTTAGTAGGTAATAGGACAATGTTGTGGGAATTAGTTATTTAGCAGAGTGATGGTATTCTGGAAAAAAACTGTCCTTGTGTCTAGTTGTTCTGGTCTGAAGTACCCTAATTACCTTGCATGATAATATGCCACTGAACTAGGATGAAAGATTGCTGTGAAGACAGCAATGTTTGCTTTGTTCAGACAAAACCAGATAGGCCATTTTGTTCAAATATTACTCGGCTCATCTCAACATGTTACTTAACATTATTTTATAGCAAATGCTACCATACTGCTTCTGATATTTTATGCATAAATTAGGTTTGGTATTAAAACATTTCAAGCAAGGATGGAAAGTGCAGGGCAGAGGATGCACTAGGCAAGGAAGGTTTCAGACAGATTAGTTGGATAGCCAAATTCACCATCCAGAAAAGTCCAGATCCACCTTTCTTGAAAAAGTAAATACTGCTTTCATTCCATAAAAATTATTTCTGATTTCTAGTCTCTATCCATCCTATTTTATATACAAAGCTGAGCAAGGAACGATTCATGAGAATAAAAAGTAAACTTAACTGTCAATAGATTTCCTATCAGCCTTCTTTTTTCTTCAATAAAAAAAGCATTTCCCAGCCATATGCTCTATTTCCCAACTGTTCCGTTCCAGCCACAGATGAACCTCCAAAGAAACCGAACAATAGCACTGACAGAGCCTACATTACCACCTTTTGTTTAATGACAGTTTGAAGTTAGGTCACTGAAAAAGTCATTTGTGTGCGTTTTTCACACTTATGACCCTTGCAGCATCCCCATGGTTATACGATTAAAATTTAGATGTTTGGCAACTGACTCATATTTATGATGGTTACAGTGTCCAGGGGTCACATGATCCCCCTTTGTGACCTTTTGACAAGCACAATCAATTGGGAAGCCAGATTCACTTAAAAACTGTGTTCGTAACTTAACAACTGCAGTGATTCACTTAACAACTGTGGCAATAAAGTTGTGAAATGGGGCAAAACTCACTTAATATCTCACTTAGCAACAGAAATGTTCGGCTCAATTGAGGTCATTATGTCATGGACTACCTGTATTATATAGCATTGCCTTATTTGCCACTACATAAATATAAAAGAGCGGCTGAATAGTAACAACCAACAGGCATTGCAATAGTTTTGTTATTTATTAGATTTTATCCCTTTATTACTTTATAAGTAACTCAATGCAGCAAAAATACCTAATAAATACTCCTTTCTGTTCTTATTTACTCCACAACAACTAAATAGTTATACTACTACGGACCTTAATTTTCTTTAATAAATAGAAGCTATTTTCTATTCCTATGTTTTCCTTACTAATGTGGTCTGTATCTTCTGATCAACACAAATCTTTTGGATTGTAGTAACCTGGCAGTAATCTGTATTTTAGAAAGCCTCCTTTTTTTGATGTTTTGCCATCATCTCCTCTCCACTGTTTGGAACAAAATATTTTTTTTAGAAGTCAGTTCAAGAATATCAACTTTTTTATTAGAAACAAAAACCCCAAAGGGCTAGAGAAATCTTGGTTGCTCTATCCTTATTAGACAAGAGAACTCTTCATGCATTTCATACCAGTACACGTTATCATTTTGCTTAAACTAGTTCAATTTCCCCCCTTCCCCATACACCCTTCCGTAAGGAAAATCCAACCACGTAAACACAAGAGCGACGGGGGTGAAAACGCACTCGGGTCCTCCTCCTTGAACGCCCCAGTTCAGACGTGCGCTCAGAGTTTACATAACCCAACCTAATCTGGCCTCACTCGTGAAGAGCAACGAGGGCATGACGTCACACAGGGGAGAGAACAAGCAGATTTTGGCAGGAAAGCCTCTCGGGACGAAGGAGGTTTTGACCGGCGTCACGTCCAATTGCCCGAGAATGTTTTTCGTACTCAGCCCCATCCCCTGCGACACGTCTACACGTGTCCATACCGATAACACGTGCATCCCAGGAAGCAAGACACAAGCGCCTTCTTCCTCCCTCACAATACGGCTCCTTCCGTGTCCCGGCAGAGGCGCAGTCAGAACCGCCGAGGAGGAGCGAGCCCACCCACCCTCAACTTAAACCAACGACCCTCGAATAAATCAGGCTAATCAACTGTCCGCCCTTCGGCGGGCCGGCAGCGGCGTCCGCCTACCTGGCGTCGGTTCTCGCTGTCACGTTGAAGCCACTCCGGCCACCGCAGCCACCCAAGATGATGGCGTTTGAGGGAGGCGGAGGATTTGAAAGCCGGCAGTTTTGTTTCCCGGGTTGTGATTCGCTCCGTGGCCGCTTGCGTTTGCTCGGGGCGGCTTGCTTCGCCTCTTTACGCCCCTCCTTCCTTGCAACGACTCTGAGGTAATTGTAGCGAAAGGGCGGTGACGATGAAAAGAGGTCATAATTTTGTGTTGCACAGTGCAGCTCGCCCACTCGCTCGGCAGCGCAGAGCATCCTGGGAGTTGTAGTTATTTTATTTTTTTTACATTAAGATGCATTGGGAAATGTTGGGGTTGTTTTTTTCCACCGAGCGGTTTGTTGCTAGAAGCAGTGAGTTAAATGTGTGGAGAAGAGGGTTGGATTAGCCAAGTAGTTTTTGTCAAAAAAATATGTTATCTCTGGCATATCTCTATCTGTGTGATATGTAGAAATGTTACAGCCTGATTTCTATGTCTGCAAATTCATCACATTCTTAATGTTTATGTGCAATCGTTTAAAAATATTCGATTAGTTTTGAAACGTGTTGTGAGAAAGTAAGTTTATTGGACATTCGCTGAAATTTCCTAAAGTGGCTACTTTAAATTATGGATTGTATTTAATGGAATGTGAAAAATAAAATCAGTTTAGGATTGAAGTAAAGCATTTGGGTCAGGTAATAGAATGTTGAAAGAATAGTTGAGCAGTGAGCAAAGAAAAAGGGAATGTGCAATGGAGAAATGATTACAGACACTTACAGTATCTTCTGGGTGGAGACAGTAATGTACTCTTGGCTGTGAACCAAAATTATTTGCAGCAAAGGTTTGAATAATACAGGAAGGAATATGATTATGAAAAACTGCACTGAGGAATAAAGTAGTTTTATGTTTGACAGGGAAAAAATAGAGTGATGAATAATGCAAGCTACACATAAATGGTGTGAAACTAGAGGAAGTAAAATGAATTTGCTTATCTTGATGCACAGAATTAAAAAGCAATGATGTGGTCTGTTTCAAGGAATGAAACCAAAATGTCTGTGTATAAGATTGTTTTGCCCATTTGTTTATAAGAGTTGGGTATGACAGGAGAAATGAAGTTGAATACAATAATTTTCTTTTCCCAAACCATGGCTTCTTGTGCTCTGTTCTTTTACTCTTTTACTCATTTAGGAAGGCAACTGTTAAATTTGTTGGTCAGTCACTGCAATAAATATCTATCTGTCTAGAATGCAATACCAAAAGGTTACTTTAAGAGTAAATTTTAGCCATACATGTATTACTTGAAAAAGAAATCAGATGCTGTTGTATATGGACAGAATTTGAAAAGCTTGCCTTCAGAACTTGTGGGTATTCCATCACGGAAGGCTTTTTAGAAGAGGCTGGATAATGAGCAGGGGGTTGAACTACCTCCCTTCCAGCTGTTATTCTGTTAATTATTAAATCCTATTGTAGGAAGGTATCGCCTTGAATGAGGGCTAATCAGACTTTGCTGCTTCAAAGTTTCAAAATATCCTGTCTTGAATGGATTTCTGCTGCAGTATTATTTTTGCCTATGAATAGAGCTATCTAGATACTTGTCAGTGGTGGGATTCAAATAATTTAACAACCGGTTCTCTGCCCTAATGATTTCTTCCAACAACCAGTTCACCAAATTGCTCAGAAAGTTAACCTATTCTGCCGAAGTGGTGCGAACTGGCTGAATCCCACCCCTGCTTGTCTTTGTTTTTCAATAAGCTCTTTATCCCTTAAGTGCTGACATCTGCTGTGGGCTCTTAAGGAAAGTGGGGGTTGCTTTCTGCTTTAAAAAAAACACGTTTCTCCATATAATATTCTGCCTTTTTAAAAAATATTCTTCAAAATATTTCAGTTTTGCTTCAATCTAGAGTAATTATCCTCTTTAAGTGTACTACATCTAGCTGTCAAATAAATCCCTAAATATTTAACACTATTTATGACCTAAATCTTCAAAATTTACGCTAATTCCTCTTTCTGTTTTGATGATATATTCTTTGTCAATATTTTAGTTTTATCTTTATTTATTTTCAAACCTGTTACTTTCCCATAATCCTCAATTCTTTCTATCAATTTAGGTGCGGTTTCAAATGGTTCCTCAAGAATGAAAACTAAATCATCTGCAAACACTTGCAATTTACATTGTTCTGTTTTGATTGTCATTCCCTTTATTTCTTCATCTTCTCTAATATTTCTAGTTAAAACTTCTAATGTTAACACAAAGAGTAAAGGTGATAATGGGCAACCTTGTCTTGTGCCTCTTTTTATTTCAATATGATCAGTAAGTTCTCCATTAATCATTATCTTGGCAGTCTGTTTGTGGTATATAGTATGTATGGCATGTATAAAGTTTTTGCCAAAATTCATTTGTTCCAGTTGTTGAAACATAAATTGCCAGTTCACATTATCAAAGGCTTTCTGTGCATCAAGAAACATCAAAGCCATTTGTTTTTCAGAGTGTGCTTCATAATATTTTAGAGTATTCAAGATTATTCTTATATTATATTTAATTTGTCTCTTTGGTAAAAAGCCGTTTTGAGGGGTCTTGTCTTGAAAACTGCATTTGAAATTTAAAAAAAAAGGTCTTCTCAATGTATATGCCTGAAAGTACATAGCAAAGAATCGCAGGCTGATTTATTGAAAAAATCTCACTAAATTAATTAGTTTATTCCATTGATCTGTATCTTCCACTCCCTCACTCTCCCCCCCCCCCCATATATCGTCTCTGGTTTTATTTGCAAATACAGCATATTACATAGGTAACATTTCACATATTTTCATTTCCTATGTTTTAAGTGTGATATTTCAAAAGTTTTGGCATTATTAACTGGTTGCTGGAGTTGAGTTCAATTTGAAGAAGGCGTTACCATTTTTAAAATAATACTCTGTGTGTGTGTGTGTGTGTGTGTGTGTGTGTGTGTTCAGTACCTAAGGTGGGAAACAGGTGGTCGTTAGGACCTGGAGGGATCCCAAGGAAGCATTTTGCCTGGCTGGTAAGGCTGTGTTAGGGAGACCTGGAAATGAAAGTAAAAAAGGCGAAGAGGCACATGGAGGGAACAGCAGGGGCAGCAGCAGAAGCTGCTTTAGGACCAGAATTCTGCCTTCTGCAATGAAGTAATAGTGACTAATTATTTATAACAACATCTCTAGTACTACCATACCATTAATCAAGGCAAGTAACCATAGTGAAAATTTCCAAGCAGAAGGGGTGAGTAGGTTACATTTTTTTTGTCTGATAAGGAAAGAGAGGAAAAAAAGGTGGAGGGAGAAAGATCTGAGAAATCCCCCCCAGCCTCCCCCCCCCCCAGCAATATTACATAGATTCGCAGAGCAGTGACAAAACATCGTAATTGCAGATGCAGCCAAATCCTCCCCAATCAAAAAGTCTCGGCCTTTCTTTATTCAAAACACAGCTGGGAGCAAATGGGTAAAGACGATTTTTCCCGAGTGAGATGGGGTGTCGGAGGGCTGGCAGGAGTTTGGGAGTGAATGGCGGACCCAGTGCCCTTTTGGAACGATCGGGGCTTCCTACGATTTCTCTCCGATGGGGTCAGGGGATTGTAAGCTGCCTTGCCGGGTTGTTGTTGTTCTTACTAAAAACATTCATTATATGCAATTTCAGTGAAAGAAAACTGCCGACGCCTATGAGCGGGTCCTGCTTAAACATAGCTTTTAGTTCTGCTGGATCTGGCATTTTGTAGCCTGACTTATCAAAGATACCAGTATAACAGCATGGAAATGGTTCCCTGTGTAGGGTATAAATCTTTTTGTGTATGTCACCAACATCTTTCTGCGCCGCGGGGTTATTTCAGTTTGGAAATAACCGTGACAGCTTGCTATGAGTTTGGGAGAGAGTGCCTGTAATAATACTGTGGGGGTTTTCCGTTTACTTCCGCCATAGAGATATATCTAATGCCGGATCGCTTTACTAAGCGAGGCCGCGGCTTGGAGGCCTTGGATTATTAGGGGTAGGACGGTTTTATTCCAGTGGAATTTGAACTAAAAATCGTGTTGTTTAATGAGAGCAAAGTAAGGGCAACGGTTTGAAGAAGCCAAGTAACATAAAATGAAAAACAGTTACTGTGCATAAGTGCATGTTGTGCTATAATCTGAATACCAAAGGCTTTCTAATATTTGTTAATATAACAAACTACCATTCCTGCATTCCTGTCGTGTGCCTGTTGCATTAATTTAATAGGTTAAGCAAGTTATGTTACTAGCATGGAGAATGCATAGTAGGAGAATGGCAAATGTGTTTAAATTGCTACTGAGAATGCAGCATTTTATTCTGCATGACTAGGGAAAGTAAGTGAATGCCAGGAACAAGTAAATTAGGCATTATAACTTCCAGGTTGGTGGGATATACCGTAGT
Source organism: Rhabdophis nuchalis (assembly GCA_039707465.1). Lineage (NCBI taxonomy): Eukaryota > Metazoa > Chordata > Lepidosauria > Squamata > Natricidae > Rhabdophis > Rhabdophis nuchalis. The sequence continues at coordinate 90,391,835 of CM077648.1, read as the reverse complement.
AGTGTATGGCTAGTGTTTGTTTAAGCCTTTGGGATATTTCTACATTATTCTATTTTTAATATGTCTTTTGCTCATTTTAAGTAAACTTCGCCTAAATTGTGAAAGTTTGTCATATTTTGTCAAAAATGTTTGAATAAAGTTACTACACTACTTTACACAACTTTTCAAAACAGTGCTAACCATCCTTAATATCATATTGGAAGAGTAGGTGATTTGTGACTTGTAAATCATGTGCCTTAGCACTATTTGTTATTAGGAGTTTGGTGATCTCCAAATTTGAAAACAAAATGCCTCTAATCCTTCTAATGTGCAATTAAGATTCTTAGAATGGCAACATTGGGAATTAAGCAACAAGTAATCATACCTACAGGCAGTTTTCAGGGTTTTCAACCTGATTCTCATCCCCCCCAATCTCTGTCTCCATGTGATGTGCGTGCAAAGAAAATATAAATATAATTTGCAAAAATTATAATTGTTGAATTAAATAACATAGTATCCAATTTACATATAAATACTTAATTCTGTTCTTAGCTAGTGCATTTTAAATTTCAGATTTGTAACTGATAACTGAAATGTAACTGAAAAGTGTAAGTATCTTATAAAAAAGGTCTTACATTGAAGCTGCAAACAAGCATTCAGGAAAGGGGGGGAAAGCATATAGGGTGTAATAAAGGCAATTATTATAGTTTCATTTAATTTAAGCTGTTAATAACAGTTTTAAGATGAATACAGATAAAGATATTATGGCAAAATTAGAACATCCTTACATAATAGTTAGAAAATATTAAGGTGAATAGGAAGGGATGGTGCAAATGCGCAGTTTGCTTCTGTGCTTTGAATTAGATGCTATATAAGAATCTCAAACCTGCATTTAAGACTGAGTAAGTGAAACATTCAGACTTTATAATACAGCTAAGGCTAATTAAGAATATATTTTCCTGTTTGTAATTTGAAGTATCCAAACCTCAGCTGGTAATTCTGTACTATATTTTGATTTTTCTTCTGAAAAATGTTCATTTCCCTCCTCTATTTTTCTGCTCCTTGTGGCACCATAAATTTTACTTTTGTTTACCTTGTAAACATCTTACACACCCACACAAATATTTTATATGGTACCATGTAGAAAGGTACCCATTCTGAGTAGGATTTTAAATATTTTTTTAAAACAACATTGACATTATTTTTCAAGTACATAGTTTTAATTAATGGACTGTATCATTAAAGACTAGTTTGTTGCAACAAAGATATAACCTTTCTTTTTTAAATTTCAGCAATAGGCTGGACGGGTAGTCTTCAACTGAAGACCACAATTGAGCCCACAATTTCCATTAAGTAAGATGCTTCTTAAGTGAGTTTTGTCCTATTTCACAATCTTTCTTGCCACAGCTATTAAGAGAATCAATGCAGTTGTTAGGTTAGTAACATGGTTATTAAATGAATCTGGCATTGATTTTGTTTGTTAGAAAGTCATAAAAGGTGATCACATGACCCCAGGACACTTCAACCATCATAAATACTATACATGCCCAGTTGTCAAGTATCTAAATTTTGTTTATAATACCGGGGGTTGCTGCAACAGTTGTAAGTGTGAAAACCTATCATAAGTCACTAAAAGAATATTTGTAAGTTGAAAACTAGCTGTAAATTTGTACAATGCACAGTTCTGCTATCAACGTAGAGGGGTACCTCAAGTCTCTGCTCTGCAACATCTTCATCAATTATTTGGATGAGGGGATAGATGGGGAACTCATCAAATTTGCAGACCATGTTGGCAGGAATAGCCAACACTCCAGAACTTAGGCTCAAAATCTACAAGGATCTGAGAAGACTTGTATATTGGGCCCTATCCAACCAAATGAAATTCAGTGGTGAGGAAACTTAAGTTTTTACATTTAGACAAGAAAAACCAAGTGCACAGGTATAGATCAGTGATGGTGAACCTTTTCTGGTTCGCGTGCCGAAAGCGGGGGGAGCACAGGGGGGGGGGTCGTGTGCGGGCATGCCACACCCACAATTGTATGGCACGACCATAGCACGCAGGTGCGCACGATAAGTGCTCCCCTCCATTTTGGTGTGCTTTTTTCTCCCTCCCCAGGCTCCAGAGGCTTTATAGGAGCCTGAGGAGGGCAAAAACAGCCTTCCCCCCCCCCCCCCCCAATGGAGACCCTCTGGAGGCTTCAGGAGCTTCCCTGAAGCCTCTGGAGCGCAAAAAGCTGGCCCTATAGGCAAGCCGGAAGTTCGGGAATGGACTTCTGGGTTGCTCGTAGGGTTGGTTTTTGCCCTCCGGATCCTTCAGGGAAGCCTCCGGAGGGCTCCTGTATGCTTCAGAGGGCTAAAACCAGTCCTACAAGCAAACCAGAAGTCTGTTCCCAAACTTCCAATTTGCCCATAGGGCTGGTTTTTCATGCTCTAGAGCCCTGATGGCGAACCTATGGCATGTGCGCCAGAGATCGCACGCAGAGCCTTCTCCGTGGCCATGTGGGCCATCACCAGTTGGTCTTCTGGTTTCTGGTTGGTGCATGCACAGTGCCCAACTGGTCTTTGAGTTTCCAGTGGTGTGGCGCACATGAAGACTAGCTGGCCCGAGTGCCTGCATCTGCGCGCATGCACTGGCCATCTGGTATTCTGGTTTTCGGCACTCCAGCACATGCATGGGCACTCGGTGCTGGAAAGGTTCGCCATCACTGCTCCAAAGGCTTCAGGGGACCCCCTGAAACCTCCGGAGGGCAAAAAATGGCCTCAAAAGAAAGCCGAAGTCAACTGGCCAGTGCACACATTCACGCTGGCCAGCTGACAGGGAAAGCCTGACAAATGGCACGTGTGCCATAGGTTCGCTATCACAGCTATAGGTGGTACCTGGCTCAATAGTGGTAACTGTGAGAGGGATCTTGGAGTCCTAGTGGACAAATACTTACCGTATTTGTCGCTCCATAAGACGCATTCCTGTTTTTGGCCTCCACGTGCCATGTTTTCGCTTCTGTGCACCCTGTTTTCAATCTCCACGCACCTTGTTTCTGGCCTCTGCAAAAGTCCTGCACAGTGGCCAAAAATGGGATATGCGGAGACTGCAGATGGGATGCACAGAGGCCGAAAACAGGTCACCTAAAGGCTAAAAAAGGGGACGTGCAGAGGCCAAAAATGGCCAAAGGATGGGGGCCTGCGGGTGGGCAGGGTTTTGGCAACATTTGCTCCGTAAGGCACACAGACCACCCACTTTTGGGAGATTAAAAAAGTGTGTTTTATGGAGAGAGAAATATGCTAAATATGAGCCAGCAATGTGCTGTGGCTACCAAAAAAGGCTGCATTCACACAGGGATAGAATCGAGATCACGTGAAGTATAATACCACTTTACCACTCTAGAAAGAGTGCACAGAAGAGCAAAAAAGATGATTAGGGGACTGGAGGGTAAAACAAAAAATGGTTGCAGGAACTGGGTATGTCTAGTTTAATTAAAAGGAGGACTGAGGGTGACATAATAGCTGTGTTCCAATACCTCAGGTGTTGTCACAAAGAAGGAGTCAAGCTATATTCCAAAGCACCTGAGGGCAGGACAAGATGCAATGGATGGAAGCTAATAAAGGAGAGAAGTAACCTAAAACTAAGGAGAAATTTCCTAACAATCAGAAAAATTAATCAATGGAATAACTTGCCTCCAGAAATTGCTCTAACACTGGAAGTTTTAAAGAAAAGATTAGACAACCGTTTGTCTGAAATAGTATAGAGTTTCCTGCCTGAACTGGGAATTGGACTAGCAGATCTCCAAGATCTCTTCCAACTCCGTTCTGTTCTGTTCTATTTGTGACCTTCTGACAACAAATTATTGGAGAAACCAGATTTAACAAACATGCTACTAACTTAAGAATTGCAGTGATTCGCTTAACAACTGTAGCAAGAAAGCTCATTAAATAGGGCAAAATTCTCTTGCTTATCAACAGAAATTTCAGACACAATTGTGGTCGGAAGTGGAAAACTACCTGTAGTCTACTCACTAGTAGATTTTATACTTCCTTAATCATCATTATAATTATTTAAAAAATTATCCTATATGTAATTTTCTCTTAGTCATATAGAGTCTTTAGAATAATTCCGAAGATTTCCAAGGTTTTGAGAAAGGTTAAAAGATCTTGATTTTTTTTCGTCCTATTCCTTTGCTGTATATACTTTTGAGAAGCATAATGAAGTAAGCATAATGAAATAAATTTAACTTTTTCTGTATTTTTAGGAAGGGGTTGGAATTTATTTATTCACATTTGCAAATAATATATTGCTAAGTGCTTACATTTTTAATTTATTTGAGGATGGTTGGAAAGAAAATGCGAACATATTTGAGAAATATGTCCATGTTAAAATTTGAACTGAATAGATTTGTACGACTGAAAAAAATTAAAATATTCTTTTTTACTATTGCAGTGATGCAATGGAAAGACAAAAAAGAAAAGAAGAAATAGAGAAAGGTCTTCAGTTCATCCAGTAAGTAACCATATTTGGTAGTGGTGGTGTTTCTGTTTTCATTTATTTGTAATATAAAATTCTGCTTTGCTCAATATATCACCAAACATTTAAACAAGAATCAAATCACAATTCTATTATGGTTGCATCAGTGTAAAAATATGGCAGTGCCCAAGAAATTACTTGTTGGAACTATGTGACCTAATTTAAACATATTGCCCTCATGTGGAGTTTGAACCTAGAAATATTAAGACTTCCATCAATGTATTTCAGTTAACATACTTGTAAAGGAAAACTTCTGAGACCAAGGAGGAATGTAATTTCTTAGATTTCTCTTAATCTTTTTATTTTATTAATTGAGTCTGTAAATTTGAGGTGATGTTCTTCAGCTGATTTATTATATTGATTGGCTTTATAGGAATGTTATAAATAGAGAGTTTGAGGGTTATATGCAGTGTTTGTTGGCTTCAGCTTTACATGACTGTAATTTTCCAATAGAGAGGAGTTGAACATTGTCTACTTGCAAATCTTTCTACACATGGACCATGGATATTAGCCATAATTTTCCTTCTTCCATTTGTGGAGAGTTTACTGAATTTATTTCCCCATTAAAATTGCTCAAAGTTCTTGACAAACACCGATGTGTCAGTCAGCCTATAATGTTGGTTCCTAATGATACTGTCCTTCTGGAAAACTGCGGTATCTATTTTACTGTGAAAATTTCCTATCCATGATTAAATTATATATGTAATATACATGTCTTTATGCGTGTAGATCAATGTACATATTTCATGACTGTTTTATTCTTTTATAACTGTTTCACTCATTCTTCATTCTAGATCTACATTACCATTAAGCCAAGAAGATTATGAGGTAACTTTTAAGATTTCACGTTCTTATTTTAAAGTATCTAATGATATTATGTAAATACAACTTAATTTGTTGCATTAGGTAATGTTGGGGAACAGAAGAATAGTATTAATAGTTTTATAGAGTGGTTAGGTGAGCATAGTTTTATGTGGGAAAAATCAACAATCATTCTCAGCTCTATCTGAAGCTACAGCAAAATTTCATTAAGGAAAGTTGTATTTATTTATATACCGTAACATTTTTATTGCTTTTGATTATCATAAAAATAATCTCTAAACAGACCTTGCCCTTTATTCTTACAGAAGGCCATGTTTGTATATTTTATTTATTACAAATATTTTACTCAGGTTTACTCATTATTACAACATCTACAGAACTGACAATGAACTAAAATATACTGTTAAACACAACAATTTTAACCACAGAACAAAAGTATACACAGTAGTAGTGATGTATGAAGTGTAGGATCAGTAATGAGATGGCCCTGCTGAATAAAAGTTTATGCATTTTTGGGAATACAGCAGAGAGAAGAGTGTATAGAGGAAGAAGCATTAAAATACAGAGGCAGATACTAAGAATTTCCTGCTGTTTGGGTTAAGTTAAAACTGGACTGGATCTTCTGGCTTAGTTGAACTGAGAATTGTTGACTTTTCTGACAAGGATTTTTTTTTCATTCTGCCCAGTAGGAAAAATAGAAAAGAAAGCGTTGGATCTTCCTATTCAAAGTCAGCAATTTAGAATGTAACAATTCTTGTGCCCATCCTGAAATGAAAAAGATCAGATTGGAGATGGTTTTAAGGTGGAATCTTTGGTGTTGTTTGAGCTTAGTTGTTTGCTTGCAGTGTTTCATTACCTGATTAAGTAACATCAGTGCTAGTGAGTGTCAGGTTTGTTCCCTGCTTATATATAATAGCTTGCCCTGCCACTGCTGGCTCCTTGAATCATCCCTGAGATACACATATTCTCTTCCATTGGATGATTTTAATGAGAAATTACATTTTTAAAGAATGATGCCACCCCAAATGCAAGTAGACCTCAACTTAGAATGGCAATTGTTACTGAAATTTCCATTACAAAGTGATACGGTTATAAAGTGACAGCAATCCAGCAGGGAAGGACACAAACGATAGTGGTTATAAACATGGTGATAAGTGCAAGCACCCAGATTGCGATGTGAGATGAAGGGATGCTAGCCTTCTGTTTCGGTATTGTTAGGCAGACCTTATGCATTCCTTCCCCTTCCTTGTTTTTCTTCTTTCTCTTGAGCACTGTCCTCATCATTTTATCAAATGTGAAGAATAATTGAAACCCAGTATCTACAGTATGGAGACTACTTGGTGCTTCAGTCAGTCAAGCAAAGTACTCCAGTTTTTAAATCAGAAATTTATTCGTTAGTGGAACCTACTTTCCTAGTGGCCCTGAGTTTGAATGACATGTACATCCACTTGATTTTCAACTGCTGTGCCAGAGGGTGTTTGAACAACCAAAGATGATTTCTGTCTATTCATATCTCAGGATGCAAACGGTTTACGAAAAAGTTTTAATAGCATTATTGTGCTATACTTAAAACTCGGGATTTGTTACATCTGGTCTCTGTTGTGTAATAAAAGCATCATGTTACAAAGAATACATTATTTTTGGACTATAAGATGCACCAGTGTATAAGACGCACCAAGATTTTGAAGAGGTAAGTAAGAAAAAGTTTTTGTCCTCTCTAGCCCCCCAGGAGCACTCTGCAGGCTTCAGCAGGGCTGGGGGAAGGCAAAAATGCCCCTGTATTTGTGAAAAACGGGAGCATTTTTGCCTTCCTCCAGCCCTGCTGAAGCCTGCAGAGTGCTCCTGGGTCCTGGGGGAAGGCAAAAACGCCTCATTTTTTGTGATTTTTGCAAAAATGGGATGCGGGGGCGAGGCTTCGGGAGTCTAAAAATGGCTGTATTCGGTATATAAAACGCACCAACATTTCCACACTCTTTTAGGGGGGGAAAGGTACATCTTATACTCTGGAAAATACAGTATGTAGGTCTGAAACAGACTGTAGCAGTACAATTGATTATTTAGTGCTATTGAGCCATTACTGCCAAGAATTATGTGTTAAAATGTTGTGGAAGGAACCATAAGTGAAATCCTTGAAAGTAATTATTAAGTTTTGAATCCTACTCTTCACATTCTTTCCTACAGGCGTTTTTACAAAAATTGGTGCAAAACTTACTTGCAGAGGGCAATGATTTATTTAGAGAGAAGGATTATAAGTTGTCACTGGGGCAGTATGTTGAAGGGTTGAATGTGTCTGAATATGCCGCTTCAGATGAAGTGAACATTCCTGCAGATCTTCTATGCAAACTCCATGTCAATCGAGCTGCCTGCTATTTTGCTATGGTGAGTACCCCTTTGACTATGTCATATATCTGTGTACAGGAACTTGTGGCTTACTGACTGCAATTGGGACCGTCAACTCTGCTACTAATAATGCACGGTGTGGACAAAGTAGAAAAGGAAAAACTGTTTTCCCTATCGCACAATAAAACTAGGGGGCACTCCATGAAACTTTTGATAGCTAGACCTCAAACAAATAAGAGGAAGTACTTTTTCACCCAGAGGATCACTGGTCTATGGAACTCCCTGCCAGAAGAAGTGGTGACAGCTGTGAGCCTCGACACCTTTAAGAAAGGATTAGATCATGGAGAACAAGGGTATCAATGACTATCATTATGGATGCCTAAGGACACCCTCCGGGATGGAGAGATAGGCAGGATATTTCTCAGTGCCATTTGCAGGGAATCATAAGCAGGTGAAGACATCTGCTTGGGAATACCCTGAAGCAAATGGTGAGCCACTGTGTGAGACAGAATGCTGGACTGGATGGGCTGTGGCTTGTTCCAGCAAGGCTGTTCTTATGTTCTTATGTACTAAGTGACACCATTATAAAGGGAAATGTCATGTGACTGCACCTGACTTACAACATCAGTTTGTCAGTTCTAGCTGTGGTTATTAAGTGAATCCCTGTGGATCATTAAGTGCAGCATCATGTAAATGACTTGTGACTTCTTCTCAATTTCCCCATTGACTTTGCTTGTCAGAAACTGAAGATTGCAAATGGCAATCGGGTGATCCTGGGACTCTGCAAACATTGCAAATGTGTGTGCCCATTAACAAGTGTCCAAAGTGTAATCACATGAACCTGTCATTTTGAGGACAAATTGTGTACTTCAACTGGTCGCTGAATGAGTGGTCGGTAAGCAAGGGATACTTATGCTTAATAACTTGATAAATCCAACTTTCACATCTGTAGAATGTCACAGAGAAAATTACTGGATGCATGATTCTGACCTTTAGATGATAGAAGAAGGGAACTCCACTTTTGCGCATTCACATTCAAAGCCGCAAAACATGAAAGCAAAGAGGAGGATAATTTGATCAAAGCAAATGGCAAGGTGATATGGATAATTTTTCTCTTGGGTCTTTGTAAGTTGGAAGTTCTATACAGTCCTCTACTTCCAACCATTCATTTAGTGATCGTTTGAAGTTACAATGGCAATCGAAAAAGTGACTTCTGACCATTTTTCACACTTAACGGATCATGTGATCAAAATTTGGATGCTTGGCAATTGGTTCTTCATTATGAACAGTGTTGACGTGTCACGTGTTCACCTTTTGCAACCTTCTGACCAGCAAAGTCAATGGGGAAGCCAGATTTACTTAAGAACCAAGTTACTAACTTAACAACTGCAGTGATTTACTTAACAACTGTGGCATGAAATGTAATAAAATAGGATAAAACTCACTTTGCAACTTTCTCGCTTGGCAACAGCAATTTTGGGCTCAGTTGTGGTAATCAGTCGAGGACTACATTTGTGAGAGAAATACACAAGTACTATCCCAAAGGTGCTTTTTCAGGAGGCAACTGGACTTTTTTATTTTATTTGAAGACATTTCAGTTCTCATTTATGAAGCTTCTTCAGCTCTGACTGGATGGTGGAGAATGGAAGGATTTATATTCATTGCAAACAGCTGGTCATTTGCAATATTTTAGAGAGTCACTGAGGCCACTTGGAGGTTTACTGTGTCCTCAGGGTCCCCTGAGTAGTGCGATTGGGTATGGAGCCTGCCTTCTTGGCTGCAGGATGTTTTCTGTCCTGTGTCCCTTCACTGTTGAAGACAGGCACAGGCTGTTGGGAATGAGTCGGGGTTATCTGCATCTCAAATTGAAGCACAAATGGTTCTTATAGTTTTTCTCGAAATCTGTTCATACTCCTGCTCCATTTGAAGGATATCCATCCCAAAGTTCTCCCCCTTTTGGAAAGCTGTTTAGTTAGGTTGATGAGTTTTAGGTGCTACAGGTTGTCAGTGATTTCCTTCTCCAGCACATGGATAAATACACCTGGAATCATCTACCTACCCACTTATTTTCTCTCTCCCCCCCCCCTCCCTACTGTATTTATTTCTCTCTCTCTCCCTGTATCTACTTATATACCTACCTACCTACTTACTCTCTCTCCCTCCCCCTACCTATGTACTGTATTTCTCTCTCTCCCCATACCTATGTCCTGTATTTCTCTCTATTTTTCTCTCTATCCCTCTACCTACCAACCTACCTACTCTCTCCCCCTACCTATGTACTGTATTTCTCTCTATTTCTCTCTCTATCCCTCTACCTACCTATACTACCTACCTACCTACTGTATTTCTCTCTCTCTCTTTCTCTCTATCCCTTTATCTACCTACTAACATAGTTACTCTCTCTCCCCCTACCTATCTGTAGTTCTCGCTATCTCTCTCTATTGCTCTCTCTCTATCCCTCTCTCTATCCCTCTACCTACCTACCTACCGATCTACACTCTCTTTACCTACCTACTGTATTTCTCTCTCTCTCTGTCTCTCTCTCTCTATATATATATGTATGTATGTATGTATGTATGTATGTATGTATGTATGTATGTATGTATCTCCCTTTATGTGTACCCTTTATCTACCTACCTAACTATTCTCTCTACCTACCTACCTACCTACTGTATTTCTCTCTCTTTCTCTCCCTCTCTATCCCTCTACCTACCTACCTACTTTTTTTAAAAAAATTGCCTCTTCAAAACCTGGGTGCGTCTTATACTCCGAAAAATACGGTAGGTGCTTCTGATAGAACCCTCATCTATTTAAGATTTTCTTCGTTCTTTTTTCCCTTTACCAAGAATCCATAAGAATAGTAACTTAATTAGAATTCTCTTTTTGGGTGTCAGAACATATGAGAGTTCTGTTTGTGTTAAAATTCTTATCACATTTATTAATTATCTAAAAGGGCTTACATGAAAAGGCTTTAGAAGATAGTGAGAAGGCTCTGGGATTCAACAAGGAGAACATCCGTGCTCTCTTTCGGAAGGCCCGCTGCTTAAGTGAGCTAGGAAGACACAAGGAAGCTTACGAATGTAACAGCCGCTGTTTGCTCTCACTCCCACATGTAAGTAGTAATTTCCTCTTTTCAAAATATTTTGTATTATTAATAGAAAAACAGGTAAATGTTTTAAATGACTAAAAGGATATTAGAGTTGAAGCATATTTTACAAGTAGTCCTTTAGTTTCAACAGCACTTGAGACCAGAATTGCCATTGCTGAGTGATGTGGTTGTAAAGCACAATATCATGTGACTGCCTCATTAACAATGGCACTCTCAGTAGTCTTATTTGTCATTGTAATCCAAAGACATATGGGTCCTTTAAGTGAAAAGGAGGGAGGGAGTCCCAGACAAGGAGTGTGGGAGGATAGAACTCAGGGAGGCTGGGAAAGAACCTGTATGCAAGTGCAGGGAGGCATAGGGAAGAAAGGTGCTGGTGGCCACATGTCTATGTGCAAGCCCATAGAAGTAGGGAAGGAGGCCCCTGGTGGGTAGGTGCCTATGCGTGAACACAGGGAGATTAGAGAAAGAGGGCACTGGGCGGTATATGTGGATACAGAGGGAAGAAGGGTGGCAGTGTGTGCATGTGAAAGGCTGGTGGAAAGACTTACAGTACCTGAGTGACTGGTGATCTTCCCTCTGGCTTCCCCATGGACTTTTCTTGTGGAAAACCAGGGAATGTTGGCAGCGGCTATCACAGGACTGCTGATGCACTGCAACAGCTGGAGCTTTGATGGTTGTTTTTTTTGTTCAGTGACCATGTGATCATCATTTGTAGCCTTCCCTGTCAGCATCCATTAAGCAAGGTCAGTGGGGAACTTGGCAGGAGGTTGTAAGTGGTGACCCCAGGATGTTGCATCTGGGCAGTCTTTACCTAAGGATGGCGACTGGGATTGCTGGAACTGCAGTCACGATACATCATGCTTTATAACTGCATTACTTAGCAACGTAGTTTCCGTGTCAAATCACTGTTGGATTAACAAATGTATTGTAAATATTTACAACAATGTTACATCCTTTATGCCTTCAATATTAAGTTACAAAAGTCTGAAATCTGGTTCTAATGAATAAAATCTGTGTGATCACGATTACACTCTATATTGATAGATGATATATAATGAAATATTTGGAGCACAAAAATCTGCTGATAACATACCATTATAAATTTTGTACCTATTATAATTTTATAATTAATTTTACAATGTGGCATAAGAATGCAAAAGGTTTTTTTAAATGGTTTTTATTAAAAAATATTGATGGGGGCTACCTAACAGAGTTCAGTTGAATTGAAAGAGCAAAGGATAGAACAATGCAAAATTAGGTAAAACTGTGTATGCTATGGGCTTTCTTTTAAAAATGATAATTATTGCAAATAATACAAGATTAAATTATTTACTTTTTGTACTTTTGACTGTCAATAAAATAATGTTATTTGTGACCACCATATCTGGAAATTATGGTAGTCCTCACAGTTGGGATCAGAATTTCATTGCTAAGTAAGGCACACCTAATTTTGCCACCTTTTTTTGCTATGGTTGTTAAGTGAATAATGTATTTGTTAAGGAAATCCAACAAAAAGAGAACAACAACCCATTGACTTGGCTTGTCGAAAGTAAGGTTGCATGTAGCGATAACATAACCTTGGGACACTTCAGTCATTGTGAATACATGCTGCTTGCCAAGCACTTGAAATTTTGATCACACATCCTTGGATATGCTGCGATGGTTATAAGTATGAGGACTGGTCCAACTCATTACTGGTTGTAAATTGATGCCATTGTAACTTTGGTTATGAAACAAATCATTGCAAATTGAGGACTATCTGTAATCTGTAATTATTTTGTCTACTGAAGGATGAAAGTGTGGTCCAGTTGGGTCAGGACCTTGCACAAAAGCTGGGATTAAGAGTCCGGAAGGCATATAAGAGGCCCCAGGTATGATATTTGCATTCTACTTCCCATGACAACAGTAGACATACTTTATTTTCCCCTCAATCCTGAAGCTTGAATCTTTTACATCAGGGGTCTCCAACCTTTGCAACTTTAAGTCTGAAGGACTTCAGCTCCCAGAATTCTCCAGCCAGCAAAGCAAAGCTGGCTGGAGAATTCTGGGAGCTGAAGTCCTTCAGACTTAAAGTTGCAAAGGTTGGAGACCCCTGTTTTACATCATTTTATACCCACAGAGTCCAATATTAGCTGAAAATATTTGGTCTATATTGAACCCTCATGCAAAGGCAGTATATATGGGTACAGCCAAATTAGGCTATCTGTATAGCTTATATAGTTTCCCCTTATTATAGGTGACATTTATTTGAAAACGTGTCACTTATCATTCTTTTACGTGTCTTAAATGTCTGCTACTTCCTCTCTCTTTCTCTCTGTTTGCAGCAGGATTCAGAAACATTTTCTGTACTGAGTAATGGCCTGACATCTGCCCTACCAAATCAGGTATACCGTTACTGTTTAAACAGTGGAATTGATATAATGGATAACACTTTTTCCTGTTTGGGTGAACATAATTTGTTAGGTAACCTTCGTAATTAAAAATGTGGATTAAAAAAGGCAAGAGGTAGCTGCAGCAAAGTGTTGTGTTGATGAAGTGCTGCATCACCCACCTGAAGAGCACCTTGATGCTCTCCATTTAGAAGTATGCAGCTAGCCCAGGGGTGGGCAAACTTTGCAACTTTCTGAAGGACTTCAGCTCCCAGAAGCTCCCAGCATAGCTGGCTGGAGAATTCTGGGAGCTGAAGTCCTTCAGACTTAAAGTTGCAAAGTTTACCCACCCCGGAGCTAGCCAAAGTTTCCAGGCATTCTTGTGGACAAGAATCTCAGAGGGAGAGGGAGCTATGTTTATTTTTTATTTTTTTATTTAAAACAATTATATGTCCACACATTTTAAAAGTAATCTCTGGCTAACTCACAACTAAATATATGTAACTGTGTACATATCTGCATTATTATTTTCTAAATAATTTCTGAACATTTTAAAATTTTAAAGAGTTATTAAAAGTGCAGGTATTTAAGAGATAGGTAACATCATCCTTCAGTCTTTATAAGATTTAACTCTGGTTATATGATTTGAACTAAAAAATATCCTTTTAAGAGCTGGCTCTTTGCTTTTCACTTTTTCTGAAAAATAATTCTAAAGCTTCAGGCCCAAGTACAGTTCTTGTTGACCACAGAGAGTTCTCGACTTACGGCCATTCAGTTGGCACCGAAAAAGTGACATGGCTGATCCTTGCGCTTAAAAACTGTCACAACAATCCTGTGGTCACATGATCAAAATTCAGTTGCTCGGCAACTGCCGTGTCCTAGGAGACTTCCAACAAACAAACATTGAGAGAAGCCAGTTTCACATAATGACCATGGTGATTTGATTAACAACCAGAGCAAAAAAGGGTGTAGATCACAGGTGACTTGTGTAATGACTGCACCACTTAGCAATCAAAGTTCTGGTCCCATTTGTGGTCCTACGTTGAGATCTTACAAGAATAGAGTAATTTGGAAAGAATTGGTTTCCTCTTACTGTTTTTAATGAGAATTGTTACGATTATTCAAGGCTTGTTTTCAAGGCACAGTCTAGACCAGGGGTAGTCAACCTTTTTGTACTTACCACTCACTTTTGTATCTCTGTTAGTAGTAAAATTTTCTAACCACCCATCGGTTCCACAGTAATGGTGATTTATAAAGTAGGGAAGTCAATTAAATTTAAAAAAGGAAAGTGCTTCAGTATCGGACAAAACCCCTACTGCCTGCCATGAAAGCTGGAACGCCTACTTGTGGGCGGTAGGGACCAGGTTGACTACCACTGGTCTAGACATACAGTATGCAAATAGCTATTAAGTAGATTTGAGTTAATTGAGATGCAAATGGAAATCTTTGAAAACTGAGTATCTGCTGTCCTGAAATAAAGATGGATAAAATGAAAAGTAAAATAGACTTACATTTGTAGCAATAAGATTACCTTGAAAAGGTGAAAGTTTCAGATCTGGCCTTTTAAAAGTTTATTCTGCATGGCTCCATCTGTTGTCCCTTGGGTAGTAGTTTGGTAGATTACACTGCCACCGGTCTTCCAGAAAACGTGTCTGTTCCCATAATGCTAATGTGTGAAAGAGAGGCCTCCCATATGATTATCTTTTTGGGTTAAAAATGGGAATAATGAAATAATTCTTTTTGAGAGAGAAATCAATCTCATAAGAGAGAAAAAGTTATCTGCTTTCTAAGCATTATTGACTACTGGTGACAGTCAGAACGCATTCCTATGGTTATCTAGGTAACATTTTCAGAATTGGTTGGCTGCTGCCTTCTTCCTAGGGCTGAGAGGGACCTAAATGTCAGTGATTGAAAGCATAGAGCTCTGCCCTATTTGAAAGCTGGCAACCTCATATATTAAAAAGAAAAGAATAAATTATTTGAGGGTGAATCCAATCCACATGAAAAGATAATGATTCAGATCTGCAGAATTATTAGTTATGGGATCCAGCCAATCACAAAGGTACAACTCTCATTCTGAAGCATTTTTCAATAGGGAATCCAATCTTACATTTCTATACATCTAGATTAGTTCTTTGTAAAAATTGGAAAAGGAAACTGAGTTTGGTCAAAAGAGAATTGATTTTTTTTTCCTGTTGCAGACAAATGGATTAGGCTCCATAGATGACATTGAAACAGGTAATGAATGCATTTATGCTTCGTTGATTCATACTTATTCCCACCACCACCCTCAAACAGAACAAGAGGTTTTGCTTTCAGAAAGAAATCTGCAAAATATTTGGTTGTCACAATTTGTCGCTAAGGCATCTAATAGGAATAGCAGGAAATACCTGGGAAAAGACAAATCCTTTCTTTTTGAGAAGTCAACACAGTTCTTTCAATTGCTCTCACTGATGCAGCCAATACAGTTTATAAATGTGAATAGTGGCCATGATAGAGCCATTGCTAGAAACATCTGACTATCACATCTGTATAAGAATGGTTTGTAATTCTGAAAAGTGTGTTTGAATTGGACATCATGAGGTAGTTTCTAAGAGTAGAACTCTAGCAAATAGGCTAATGAATCTTTTCACAAAGATGCACAGTTTGCTTTGAAGATGAGAGAGTTTATTAGTTGAGCAATAGGGGCAATACTCTGCAATCAGAATGTTCTGTGTTCTGACTCTGGGCTCTTTGGCTTAAAAAAAATGATACAAGCATCTGTCTCTGGAGAGCAACTACTACTCAGAATAGTCAATGTTAAGATATACAAATATATTGTTTTGTGTTTACTCTCTAGATTGCAATGTATGTAAGGGTAGTCTTTAGCTGTAATCTCATACGTAATCTTCCAGATAGCTCTGTGGTCCTTCAGTGCATCGTTACTCCTAGTGCTCCTTCTGTCACTGCCAGCAAATCGAATGCCTTTTCATCATCCGACTTGGATACGAAAACCCTGCCAACATCACTCCCTGCAACTAACCTGCTCCCTTCTACAGATGTGGCATCTATACCAGAGTCTGACAGTGTAGACGACTTCACTGAAGGAGAAGTTCTTGGAGACGAACTGGACTCATTTCTGGATTCTATTGCAGATGGGTCCCAGTACCAACTAGTAAGAGTGACTTTTGTAGATGCTCCTCTGTTTTAGTCACTGCTCTCTAGACTCTTCGTCTTAATCATTACAGGGTTTACTTAGTACATTCCATGCTCACCCTTCTTCGCTGCTTTTTAAACTACTCCCTTCTAAGTAATGGAGGGCATTTGTGAAGTGAGTTACATAATGATACATGGAATTGTTCATTATCTCGGAGAAAGGACTAGTGCAATCTTAGTATTTGCAATTGTCTAAATAAGGATAAGCAATTGAAGATTTTAAGATTATATAGTTCCTCTCCTTAGCTTCCACTTTTTTGAGTGTACAATTAATCTTATGATCACAATTGGCCCCAGAGCTTCTGTCACTGACTAATAACGGGCATAAAGCATGATGTCATGTGACAGCTTCATTAGCAACTGCAATCCCAGTTGCTGTTGTGACATGGGTCATTAAGCAGGAAGCAGAGGGAGTTCCAAATAAGCACAGGAGTGGGGGAGGTCTGGCACAGGTTACATATGTGTTTGGGGAGGTTTATGTATTTTGGCACAGCCTCAGGGAGACCTGAGAAAGAGGGTGGTGTGAGAAGGCCCGGTAAAGCATGTGCTTCTTGGCTGCCACACCCTGGGAAGTCTCAGTAACACAATGCTAAGCAACCTCACACCAGGAAGCACAAAGGAGGTTCTTGACCTGCTGTGGCTCTGGGGTTGTCCCTGAGCTGCAGTGCAGTGCCATTCCTGAGGCTGTAAAGCAGGGGTGCCCAAACTTGGGAACTTTAAGACTTGTGGGCTTCTGGGAGTTGAAGTCTGCAAGTCTTAAAGCTCCCAGGTTTGGACATCCCTGCTGTAAAGGAATGGACATAGCTTGTTAAAAGTTACTAGGGCTTTCTAGTAACACTTTTCCCATTTCCCAAATTGTCTTTAAAAGGGAGCTCTGATATCTGGTATAGGGAAATCCATCACTTAATGGCAGAGCACACATGCATTTGCATACAAAAATTGCAGGTTTCAGTCCACCTCAGCCATTATTATTAAAAATAGTAAAATTTGGACAAATGTAATAGGTTAGCTAGCTAAATCTTTCGGAGCTCAGTCTTAACAGGTTTTCTTTCACAGCCAAAAGGCAGCCACAATAATGGTCCTGTCCATATAGTCTTCTTCATTTGAGCTGATCTGTCTCCAGTCTATTGCACTTCCCATAAAAATGGCCTGGAGTAGCTTACTGGTTGGATAGATGTTCAAGCTAATTGTTTTTCTGCTGGCCTTTTCCTTCCTTTACTATGACTTTCCAAAGCTTCTGTTCCCCCTGGGATCGTTCGGCTATTGTGTGCTTGCTTTCCTTTGTTCAGTTATGCTACTTATTTCAAGGTTGCTCTGAATACCTAGTTAGCTTTAATCATGGTTAAATTGATGCCAGCATAAGCACAACCTTTTGTAGAGCTGTACTTTGTATTCAGAGACAAAAGAGGTTTCAGACCGTCCAGGGTCATGAATGTAACATTAGTCTGCAACTCTTTAAAGCAGCTACACATTTTTTTTAAAGATTGCATAACAACCCTTCCTCGTCGTTCCTCCATCCTTAGAAAAAGACACAGCTGGTTAAACAGTTGCAGGCAGGTTAGGCTCTCATACACACTTTTGCCTTGAACTCAAAAGTGTTGCACGCCCTAAGTCTTAAATAGCATTTCAGAAGCATTTGCTTAGTCAGTTCTTGATGTTGCTGCCACAATGGAAAAAGTAATTGCGGACTAATTTTAGAGTGATCTGGTTCTCTGTGACATTTTGTCTTATCTGGCTATATCCTACCTTGCTTCACAGAGATGGTGGTGTATAGGTGAATCTGTCATAAAGTTCAACCTGTCTGGAAACGTAAAGTAGGAACGTGTGAAATAATGTTTTAACTTCTGCCCTTTAATCATAACACATTTTATTTTTCCCCAAAGTCTCTTGTCCGTGGTGCCATTCCTGCCAATCTGCCGAGTGAGGTGCCCCAGCTCATCCCTGTGTTTCCAGGTGGTACTCCACTTCTTCCTCCTGTGGTGACCGCTAACATTCCAGTCTCCACACCGCTGCCACCTGCCTCCTTTGGCCTAGTGATGGAGGCTACAAAGCAACTCTCATCTTCATCTGTTCTGGATACCTTTGAAACACCAGTTGGGGGCAGTGGCACGTCTCCTTTGGATTCACTGGATTCACTAGATCTGCTCCCTTACACAGAATCTCGGCTGGATATGTTAGATGCTTTTGGAACCACTGGAGGGTCATTGGATGCTTTAGATACCTTTACTGTTGGTAGGTATGGAGACTATTTAAGTAACGTTAGCCAAAGTATACCGGCAGAATATCCAAAAGTGGTTGATAGTGATAACTGAAGAGGAAATAGAATTCACACCGGAACTATTTCTCTTGGAAATTATAAACAAGAAATACAGCCAAGGGGGTTATCTTTTTAACAATACATATTATCACGGCAGCAAAAATGGTCTTTGCCCAAAATGGGAAAAATAAGGAAACTTCACAAGTTTTATCAGTGGTTGGAATATAAAAGGGAAAGCTCAAAATAGGCATGAGCCAAGTTTCATAGAATGGAGACTAGAATTATGTATGAAATGATAAACGTGAGAGTGTACAAGATAAGCATAAACCAACACAGCTGGAAATAGGTTATTTTTCCTTTTTTGTAAATATAATATGGATCAAATGTAAAAAACAAGGTGGCTACAATGTATAACCTGATATCTTAGCATGTATGGCATAGATTCTGCCAGGACGGTTTACACTGTGTCCAACGTTTTAATTTATGTTCAATAAAGAACTTTTTAATTAAAAAAAAAAAGTAATGTTAGCTTGTGACACAGGAAGAGCCAGTTCAGTGTAGTGATTAAAGTGCTTGCCTAGAAACCAGGAGACTATGAATTCATGTATGGCAGTGATCTCCAACCTTTGTGGCTTGGTGGACCAGCAGAGGCAGAGGGGATGGTTTAGTGTGTGCAAACACGGTATTTTCACAAGTGTGGCACTTGCCCACCACTCCCACAGACTAGGGTTGGAGGCCTCTGATGCAAGGCATGAAATCGGGATTGTGATTTTGGGCCAAACGGTCTCTTAGCCTAACCCATTTGTTAGGGTTGTTGTGGAGAAAAAGAGGAGAAAGGAACATTGTGCAGGTTTACTGCCTTGAGTTATTTCTAAAGTAATAAAGGCAAGATAAAAACATAAATCTAATAGAGTACTTCCGCATCAGTATTTCATAAGTAGAATGGCATTTATATGTCTTGGATCGTTCCCTCCATTGCTGTTTATGGTTTATTTTCCCATCTCCTATTTATTAATGCATTGTATTGTGTCATTTTATATAATATCTATTGTGGTTGATGTTAAAGGTGTTGAAGAATAGCTTTAGGAGATCCCTTGTTGTAGATCAGTGGTCCCCAACCTTTCTGGCTCTGCAGACTGGCAGTGGCCGTGGCAGGGAGATGATGTATCAAGCTGCGGGTAGAGGTTTCTTTTGCTGTGTATGCCAACAGGACGGTTGACAGGATGGTTTTGCATGTGCATCTCCTGGTTGTGCAAATGGAGTATCTTGTGCTTGCCGTCTGCTGCACAACCCAGTTCCCAGTGGAACGAGGATTGGGTGTTTGGAACCCCTGTTGTATATTTATAGACAAATCTGAAAAAAATGTGTGGTTTATAGCAGGAATGAATTGTCCTGAAAACATTAATACTTAATGCAGGCTATATCTCCCAGGATTGTCTACCATTGATCATGCTGATTAGAATGCTAGTTGTTGTTCAACAGAGTTTCACCCAAGGCATGGCAATAAATTTCTCTCTAGAACTGAGCCACTACCAGTGAAAGAATCCAGGCCAAAGCTTGGATAAATAAATTGCTCTTATGGCAGATAAAAGAAATCGTAATAATGAAGATCAGCCACTGATGATTCTAACAGTCCACCCCACTGTATGTGAGAAAATTTAAATATTACAACTCCTTCCCACATCTTTATGTGAGAATAGATTTCTTGCCCCTCATTTTTTGGACTTGGGTGTAAAAGTCATTTGCATTCTTTTCATCATGGTCCTTTCTAGTTTCAGGCTGTTGGGTTCCAGGATTAGGTTTCAGCCCTAAATATATGTGAAATTTGAGAAGTACAAAGAAAGGGCTTGTGTGTAGTACTACTTCCGTAGGACATTGCATAATTGACATTCACAAAAATCTAAAATTGTTTTTTCCCTCCCATTCTAGAGGAAACCAGCACCCAAGAACCCCGCCAACCTGCTGGAATTCAAAAGTCACTACCATTGGTGAGTACCGTATTTTTCGGAGTATAGGACGCACTGAAGTACAAGATGCACCAAGGTTTTGAAGAAACAATTTTTTTTAAAAAAAGTAGGTAGGTAGGTAGGTAGATAGAGGGAGAGAGAGAGAAATGCAGTAGGTAGGCAGGGAGAGAGAGTAGGTAGGTAGGTAGAGAGGGAGGGAGAGAGAGAAATACAGTAGGTAGGCAGGGAGAGAGAGTAGGTAAGTAGAGAGGGATAGAGAGAGAAATACAGTAGGTAAGGAGAGAGAGGCATAGACAGAGAGAAATACAGTAGGTAGGCTGGGAGAGAGTAGGTAGGTAGGTAGACAGAGGATAGAGAGAGTGAAATACAGTAGATATGTAGGGAGAGAGAGTAAGATAGAGAGGGAGAGAGAAAGAGAGAGAGAGAAAGAAATATAGTAGGTAGGTAGGTAGAGGGATAGAGAGAGAGATGGAGAAATACAGAAATACAGAGATGGAGTAGGTAGGTAGGTAGAGGGATATAGAGGGGGGGGAGAAATACAGTAGGTAGGTAGGTAGGTAGGTAGAGGGATAGAGGGGGGGACAAAAAAGAGCAAAAAAAGAGTCTGTTTTTTGTGAAAACAGGCCATTTTTTGTCCAAAAAAATGCGTGCATAGCCCTATGGAGGCTTATAGAGTGCTGCCGGGTGGGGGTGGGGGGGAACGGCCCAGGTTTTGCTTGTTTCTGCCCTCCTCAACTCCCAGGAGCTCTCTGAAAACCTCCATAAGGCTATGAACAGCCATTTTTGTGAAGGGGGCGGGGCTTTGGCAGGCAAAAAATGCTGTATTTGATGTATAAGACGCACCCAGATTTTCAGCCTCTTTTTAGAGGAAAAAAGATGCGTCTTATACTTCGAAAAATACGGTAACCTTTTCCCTTACTTGAGAAGAAGAGAAATGCCTATTAACTGTTTTCATCCAGGTCCTCAATTTGATTAGCAAAATATTGCTGTACTTCCTTTTTCTTAAAACTTCCTTCCCAATCTCTTCAAAAGATTCTGTGTTGGAGTGATCAAAAATTGTCTGAGTGATTTGACATTGGATGAGCAAAGGAACAATTTCCTTTTGGGTCTAAACCATTTTATGACTAAACAAATGAACTTTGAAACATTGCAGAAGGGGAATGTATATCTATTGCTATAAGATAAATGCTGCTTAATGTAATATTTGCTAATACTTTCACAATAGGAAAAAGCTCCTTTTCTGTGACATGCTACATGTTGAAAATGAAGCAGATTAAGTTGCTCCTTATTGCTGCATGTAGTCTTTGACTTATAACAGTTCATTTACTAACCATTTGGAGTTACAATGGCACTGAAAAAGTGACACAACCATTTTTCACACTTACGACCCTTGCAGCATCCCGATGGGCATGTGAACAAAATTCAGATGTTTGGCAACTAGTTCATATTTGTGAAGGTTGCAGTGTCCCAGGGCCATGTGTTCACATTTTGCAAATTCAGTGGGGAAGACCGAGTCACTTAAGAATCGTGGTACTAACAACTGCTGTGATTCACTTAATAACTATGGCAAGAAAGGTGTAAAATGGGGGGAAACAACTGTCTCGGTTAGCAACAGAAATGTTGGGTTCATTTGCAATCGTAAGTCAAAGATTACCTGTATTTTTGTTCATTTTGTTCATTTGAAAAATGAAGAGCCCTGGGGAATGGTAGATGTGGTAGATATTGCTGATCTCTAAGGAAGCTTATTTTATTGTCTTTTTCAGGTAAACCAAACTGGGCCAAGCACCCACCCCACAGTACCCAAAGTTGTAGAGTTTCTTATGTCTCAGCCAGAATTGGTGATGTCCAACACAACTCTGCTTGTGAAGAATCCCTTGGTGTCTACTCACATCTTCAAACAGGCCTGTCACATCTGCTATCCCAAAACAGGTCATCTGCTTATGATGAAGATGGCCTCAAAGGTTTAACAAAACTGGACTCTTTGTTAACATTGCCCTCTTTTATAGGTCCCAAAGCTGGTGATTATACTTATCGAGAAGGCCAAGAACACAAGTGCAAGCGAGATATACTACTGGGCAGGCGTCGCATATCAGAAGATAAAACGTGGAAGAGAATTCGGCCACGTCCAACCAAGACAAACTTTGTGGGATCCTATTATCTATGCAAAGGTGAATTGAAGAAAGAGGAGAAAGTAATAAAATGCAGGCTGTTTCCTGAAGGAGGAAAAGTTTTCTGCAGGTTGGGCTGAAGAATGTGAGGGCAATACACTGTTAATTTTTGTCTACTTACAGTACTTAATCACTGTGTTTGCTGATTGTAGATATTTATAAAACTCCCTTAAAATTTCCAGGTATTAAAACATTTAAAACTCAAACTTGAAAGAAAAAAAATACTCATGCTAGTGGTAAAATTGAAAACATGCATAATGAAAATATTTGGGGAATATTCCACTGACTGTTCATCTAATGGTCAAGGTGAGATTTTCTCCCCACTGACAGTCAATGCAAACAATAATAAATAGTCAATACTTTGTTGCTCTTGCATGATGATGTAAGGACTGGCACTGGTGAAGTGGGAACCAACAATTCTCAGGTCTGACAGAACCATAGTAAGTATTGATCAGGGACTTCCCAATCAAAAAGCTAGGAAAAGAACAGCCAAAAGTAGGACTCAAATTTGGAAGTCTTAGGATTTAAACCCGAAGGGCTGACAATTATGTATAGGACTTGATTTCTCTGTTCTGCGGTGTTTTTAATTTATGTTTTTGTATCCCGCTTTTAATACTTTTACAAATAACCTAAGGTGGAAAAGGCACGTAATATCCCTCCCATTTGCCTCCACAGCAACAGCCCTGTGAGGTGGGTTGAGCTGAGTTTCATGGCTAAGGTGGGATTTGAACTCATGGTCTCCCAGTTTCTAGCCTGGTGCCTAAATCATTAGCTAGAACTACCGTATTTTTTTGGAGTATAAGATGCACCAGAGTATCCAAGGTTCAAAACCAAGGTTTTGAAGAGGAAAATTTAAAAAAAAATTTTTTTTTGCACTCTGCAAACCTCCCAAAAATGGCCCATTTTTTGTGAAAACGGGCCCCATTTCCCCCCCCCCAAAGGGCATGAAAAGCCCTTAGGAGGCTTGTAGAGTGCTCCTGGGGAGGGGGGGGGGCAAAAACGAGCAAAAAAACGGCCTGTTTTTCGTGAAAACAGGCCCGTATTTATTTGTTTTTAAAGGGCATGGATACCCTTTAGGAAGCTTATAAAGTGCTGCTGGGGGCGGGGGGGGGGTGTCCTACCCTACCCTAACAGGCAGTTTTTCACTCATTTCTGCACTCCCCAGCCCCCAGGAACTCTCAGAAAGCCTTCTAAAAGCTATGCACGACCATTTTGGTGAAGGGAGCGGAGTTTTGGGAGGCCAAAAATGCTGTATTCAGTGTTTTAAGACGCACCCAGATTTTCAGCCTCTTTTGAGGGAAAAAGGTGCGTCTTATACTCTGAAAAATACGGTAGTTCTACAGTACAGATCTTCTATTTGTATAAAACATATTTCTTGTTTGCAGTAAAACATTTTCTCTACATGGGTGAAGTCAGCTTCAGCTGTTAGCAGCTTCGGAATGCAAGATTGAGTTCCAGGAGAACAAAGGTTTATAAAATCTAGCAAATGTCAGCATACATTTGCCTGAGGCAGCCAATTAGTGTGTCTCAGTGTAGGGTAGGCTCTGTTACCATTAAATCAGTTCTTGCTGAATACAGACAGACCTCGACTTACAACCATTTGTTTAGTGACTGTCCAAAGTTACAATGGCATTGAAAAAAAGGGATATGACCGTTTTACAAACTTATGACTTGAAGCATTCCCCTCGTCAGATGATCAAGCAAAGTCAATGGGGTAGCCAGATTCACTTAAGAACTTTGTTAAAAACTTAACAACTGCAGTGATTCACTTAACAACTATGACAAGGAAGGTTGTAAAATATGGCAAAACTCACTTAACTGTCTTGCTCAGGGGTGGGCAAACTTTGCAACTTTAAGTCTGAAGGACTTCAGCTCCCAGACTTTTCCAGCCAGCTTTGCAAAGATTGCCCACCCCCGGTCTTGCTTAACAATAGAAATTCTGGGTTCATTTGTGATTGTAAGTCAAGGACTATCTATAGTAATTTCTTCCGTAAATTTCATTAGGATCTTCTTTAATGAACTTTTCAGTTTCTCTTTATCAATTTGTGAAGCTTGGGAAGGGAGAGAAGGAAACAGTATAAGGGGTAGCAAGAAACCTTAGTTTCGATTCTAGCCTCCACTCCATGTATGGTGGTCTGATGTTTGTTGCTTTGTAGATATGCTTAACAAGCAGGATTGTAAGTACGGAGATAACTGCACCTTCGCGTACCACCAGGAGGAGATCGATGTGTGGACAGAGGAGCGAAAGGGAACACTCAATCGTGACCTCTTGTTTGATCCACTGAGTGGGATCAAGCGAGGTAACCTGACCATTACCAAGATCCTAAAAGAACACCAGGGCATATTCACCTTTCTTTGTGAGGTATGAAACAGGCAGTGCAAACATACCAGATTGTATTTTCATGATATTGTCCACTGTGCCTTTACATGTTGCTTACTGGATTACATCATAAAACTGCCCAATGTCAGCTTTGGACATTTGGGTTTTGAAGGTAATCATCACAAGCTCACTCATTGCCACATTTCAATCGAGCTATGAACAGAAAATGATTATGTGAGAATGAGTGACATTATTTCATTCCATAAAAGTTTATGGTCAGCCTAGAAAAGCAATCAGAGTTGAAGAATTTTTTAGCTTGCACATGGAACAAGCATGTATTTGTTTTTCAAGTGACTGGGCAGAGAACCATTAAATAGTTCATGTACTGAAATAAGTTACAACTTGCTGAATAAACCGGACTGGCTGGAAAAACATTCTACGTGATATAGCTGTATTCTCACAAACCACTAAACACAATTACTAAATCCCAAATGAGTGAGGCCTTGAGATTGAGTGTTATATTTGGGTTCAGAAGACCTGTGTTGTTGTTCTTTTGTGAAGCTGTTTGAGCTATCGTTTGCAGATGACACAGAATTAGAAAGGATATAGCTAATACTGAGAAGATAGGAATGACAATCAAAATAGTAGATAAATTGATTGAAAATAATGATATTTGGTAGAATCAAATGCAAAGTATTTTCCTTAGAAAATAAAAAAAATGTATCACTATAAAAAGAGGATTCTTGGGTTAGTGATAGTACTTTTGAAAAGTTCCCGAGACCCCAATTTCCAAACTAAAATTGTTCTGCTATTTGATATTCATCAAACCTTACCTCGTGTTATGATAATTCTAGTCATTGCATTTTAAAATAGGAGAGGTTCAGACAGCAGCTGTGAGAAAGAACAAAAGACTAAAACATATGAAGAGAGATAGAAATAATTCAGAATTATTGGAAGAAGAAATGTGGGAAGGGATGAAGTGATGCTCTTCAAATATCTTAAAGGAGATCACCTACAAAAAAGGTGAAGACATGTTTAAGTTATTCTGGAATTCAAAATATAAAATAATAGACTAAAATGATGGAAAAGCAAATTCTGACTGTTAGAAAAGCTTCATGATATTAAAAGCAGTTTGTCAGTGAAACTAGTTACTGAAAGAAGTGATGAAATTCCCTTCTGGAGTTGTTCAAGCAGAAGGTAGACATCTGGAGATACTGAGCAGCATCTAGGGTCAATGACAAGAACGACTTCTTTCACGTCTCTGATTCTGAGCTAGAGCCTCCAAGGGTCAGTTTTGGTATGTAACATAATCTATAATCAAGAATTGGAGGGAAATGTATATTCTTGTAGGCAAAAATGGAAGTATATTGAAAGAAAATGTCATTGTCTTTTATATGTGTGCAGAGTAAAAAAAGCCTAAACTGCTATTTATATATGTGTGTTTGAATGTGTGTGTGTTTTCAGATCTGTTTCGATAGCAAACCTCGAATAATCAGCAAAGGGATCAAGGACTCTCCCGCAGTGTGCTCCAACCTAGCTGCAAAACATAGTTTTTATGATAATAAGTAAGTAGGTTGGACCTGTCTTCAGTCAGTAATATGTAACTGTTTATTAAAGGCAAGCTGAGCCACAAAGTCACAATTATATTTCTTCTATAAAAAGAACAGTGTTATGCTATTTTGTAGGAATGTTGGAAAGATTACTCATTCCTGGTCCCACAGACATTATTCAATGGTTATGTTGAGCTGCTCTGATTACTAGCTGGTAGTTTGAAGTAGCTCCATACAGCTATGCCTGTTTTAATCATCACACTAAATGCTGTTTCCAAGAGGCTACTATTCCTTAAGCATCTTACTAATTTATTAAGATATATTTCATTTGCTTCCAGTACATTTTTTCAAATCTATTTTCTAGTACCCTGAAACAAATAATTTGTAGTTTTAAATTGTAATTATGTTTAAGGTAATAAAACCAATAGCAACTCTAAAGAAAAACAATTATTGATGTACAATGTAATTGAAACCAAAACCAGCAATTATAGGGTTGAGAGTGGAGTTGAGAGGTACCGGGCCAACATATAAAAATCTTTTTCCTTTAATAATGCGAATAGTGTTACCAGTGTACAAGGATCAGTTATGCTAATACCAATCATAAAAGTTGGAGAACTTAATACAAGTACTAATATAACCTAATTTAAAGATGCATACAAGAAAGTGATTTCCGTAGAGATGGTCTAGAGAACAAGAGTCAATTCCCAACATCTGGAAAATGGGATGATGATAGCTATTAAGATTGAACTAACTTACTCATCCATCACTATCCCCACCCTCAGGACTGATGAGTGGAAGTTACAAGCTGAAAAATGGCTGGTTTTGTCTCAGCTCTACCTTTGTTTTTAGTAACTGACTTTTTAGTGAGGATTAGTATGAAGGAATCTCTCTTTTTTTGCAGGTGTCTGGTTCACATTGTTCGTTCCACCTCTCTAAAATACTCTAAAATCCGCCAGTTTCAGGAACATTTTCAGTTTGATGTCTGCAGGCATGAAGTGCGTTATGGCTGCTTGCGTGAAGATAGTTGCCATTTTGCTCATAGCTTTATAGAGCTTAAAATTTGGCTGCTCCAGCAGTATTCTGGTGAGTAGTCGCTTGACTGGGACTGTCTAGAGCAGCGTTTTTCAACCACTGTGCCGTGGCACACTAGTGTGCCGTGAGATATTGTCTGGTGTGCCGTGGGGAAAATTCCAATTTCATCCGTAACATGCGGCTTCGGCTCACAAATAGACCAATCATTAGATTCTTTATTATTTCATAATAAAGTAATTATAAAATAATTTCTTTGTGTTTATTTGATTCCTATTCAAGAGAATTACTTTATATATAGTCAATATAGGCACAGAGTTAAATTTTTTAAACATTTTCTAATGGTGGTGGTGTGCCTCGTGATTTTTTTCATGAAAAAAGTGTGCCTTTGCACAAAAAAGGTTGAAAAACACTGGTCTAGAGGACTGCAGGGAGGTTAGTTTCAGGCTTCAATGTGTGCACTGTTTCTCTGAGCTCCCACTGAGAATGTCATCCAGAAATTGAAGAAAGACAAAACAAATGATTTAAAAAAAAATTATATGTAGAATACCCTTGGTTATAGAACTGTAAGTGTCTTCTAACAAAATTGATTGGGCCCAGTGGGGCAATCTTAATTAATGTCCTACATGCGCGATTATATAATGGGAATGATTTGAAGGAGGAGTTTTAGTTGTGAATATTACAAACTTTGCAAAACGTTTTTGCTCTAAATTAGGTCCCTGATTGGAATAACTAGGGATCAAAGATCAAGAGGGAAGGCTGAGAATAAGCCTGCCTTTTGGACATTTGGCTCGTGTGCCTTTGCAATAACACTTTTGTAACAATTGTGCTGAAAGGAATAAGTACAGGTATTAACAGAATCATTTTCTTCACCTCTGTTTGTAGCCTTGAACACACAATATTTTGGCCATTATTGAATGGAAGAATGCAAACCTTTAGTATTCCATCCAGTCCTCTCTGGATGTAGAAATCAACAGTTCTAGATAGTGGCCTTGAATGAGTTTGTGTATGTATTGAAAGAGAAGGTAGACTCTACTTCAATTCTTGAATTTGCACATAAAAGTAGTACGTCCTTATTAGAACAATTATTATAAGTGATAATAAACATAATCCTTGACTAATTTGTGTCTTCTGTAGAACGTGCTTGGGGAATAGGTTTGAACTGAATTGTTAGAATCCTTTGCTATAGCGAGACAATGCTCATCCAGCTAAGGGCAATAATTCCAATACTAAAAGTTTATTTCGAGACCGTCTGCTGCCCCATACATCCCTACGACCAATCCGCTCCCACAGAGAGGGTCTGCTCCGGGTGCCGTCAACTGGGCAGTGCCGGTTGGCGACACCCAGGGGAAGAGCCTTCTCTGTGATGGGCCCAACCCTCTGGAACGACCTACCTCCCGAACTCCGGGTCATCTTGGACCTCCACCTGCTCCGCCAGCGTTTAAAAACGCATTTCTTTCATCAAGCCGGCCTAGCATGATTTTACTCGTCACTGCACTTCTTTTAGTTACCAACGTTTTAATTATGGGTTTTAACTGGTTTTAGCGCAGGGTGGGTTTATTTAATTTAGTTTTAATTTTGTAAATATTTTGTATTTATATTTTATTATCCCTGTGCGACACCCCGAGTCCCTTGTGGTGAGATGGGTGTGGGGTATAAATATAAACAACAATAATAATAATAATAATTTTTAAATTTTAGGTGGAGGATATATTGTACAATCTCTTATGTACGCTTATGAACATTTTGTTACTATGAAGTGGTACTTTCTCCAATTTTGGTAAATATATATTGGAGTCTGATTAAATTCAAGAAAAGGAGCATCTCAGAAATGCTTGCTGATAGAACAAAGCAATGAAATAGTTTTAACTATGTTATAATAATCTGTTAAATCTCTGAAATTACTTTTGTCATCCTAGGAATGACTCATGAAGATATTGTTCAAGAATCTAAAAAATATTGGCAGCAAATGGAGGCACATGCTGGCAAAGCAAACAACAATATGGTAATCTATCTAGTTTTACTTTAATCATTATAAAAAGCAGAGTTGCACGAATAGTTTAAAGAAGTTAGAGTTAAGTTTTAAATGAATAAAATAGTCAGGAAATAAAAATATAAGAAGCTTATGTAAAAGCCATTATTCTGGAAAGCTTAAAATTAAACTATCACAATCTGAAGTGCCTCAGAGAAGAGTAGTGTTTATATGTGGTGCCCAAAAGAGGTATCAGAGAGTTCCCTGTGGAAAGGTGTTCCAACTGAGAAGTCCCTACCCTTTGGAGCTATTCAAGTAAGAACACTGGGACAAAAATATATGTTTTATGTAATCTGGCTCCAAGCCAATCAAGAGTTTTAACAGACATTACTGTTTGAATCTGATCTGGAAATGGAATGGCAACCAGTAGGGCTGACAAAGAATTTATAGGATGACACAATTGTAGCAAGAAATCCCTTAACAGATTGAGTCTCTTTTGGATTGACTAAAATTCTGAACCACCTTCACAGATAGTTTAGCGAGTAACTCAAGTGACAGGAGAGAAGTGCTTGTATAAGAGAGTCTATTTGACATCTGATTTATCAAATCGCTATTGAAATCATTGTGTCTAAGGCTCCAGTCTTAAATGGAGTTATTAGTAAATGTCATGGGACATAAGGGACCTGCCATTGCATAAATATGGATGGGCCTGCAGTCTGCTAGATACAAATATATGAATGATACAGCTGAGGTAGTATCTAAAGAATACTATAGATATTTAAGTGTGATGTCCAACATGGTTTCTTTACGCTGAACATTTTGACAGAGGGAAGTTGAATTTCTTCTTCTAGATTAAGCCATGGTTAATCTATCATGTTAGGTATAGCAAGCAGCCAACTGAAATGATTGATGTTGGAAAGCAGTTTTGTAGAACAAAGCTACAAAGCAGTTTCTTCTATACCATGAAAACCAGTCTGTTCGCTTGAAACCTAACAATGTCCTTTAAGACATTTTCTTCCTAAAGTTCCTTCTCCTCCTCTTCCCCCCCACCCCGGCTCTTGGTTTCATTCATGCTACTTAAATAATCTGTCAGGTTGATCCTTGAAATTCTTAGATGCAGCATCTGCATCTTTCATTGTTTTTTTTAATTAAAGATGATAAATCAAAAAAATTACAGAAGAAAAAAGTTTGAAAACAAAATCTCAAGACTTCATATCTTAAAAACAGCATTTTGATAGTCACACACATTAAACTGGTGGATGATGATGATGGATTAATTCTTGGAAGTTTGTAGTTACTGAGGGGGGAATATATTAATTTGTATGTTATTATTTGAAAATCAAACCTTTAATTTTAAAGCATTGGCTAGTGATTATAATCTGATGCTCTTACTTGGGGGCATTTTGGAGTGCTAAAAAACTGCCTGTTTAGTCAATAAAAGGTGCCCAATCCTGGAATTGAATTAAAACAATTTTTGAGTTAGAATACTTAATTCTTGGCATTTTTCTTTATCATCTAGATGTTTTTAATTTTTTTTTTAATATTATTTTCTTGGAAGTTTTAAAAGCAAGAGTAAAATTAATACAAACTAAAATAGAATAAGAAATAAAAAAGTAAAAGAAATAAAAGGGAAAGCTAAAATGCAAAAAGAAAAATAGAAAAGAAAGAAGAAAAATAGAAAAGAAAAAACAGATGCAAAGAAGTGGCTTCCAATCTTTTTTTGCAGTAATCATAATTGTAGATTTATCTTCTGGGATAAAGCAGTGAGTCTCTTCTTTCTATAATGTATCCTACTGCAAAATAGAATTAATCATATAAGTATCTCTAATTTATTTTGTCATTTTCAGGAAGGCATGTTATGACTTGACCAATGTATATTTTATAGATTGTGAGTTGATGCAACTCTAGCAGTGCAGAGCAGATTTTCATACTTTGCAGCTGCCTTAGGCGCTAATTTGCACCATCATACCTAAATTTTTTGAGAAAGCGTGGATGAACATAAGACATTTGATGCAGCTGACATAAAACCAAGGAACAGACATGAAAAGAGTGAACAAGAATTTTGCAGACTTGCACCCTGTTTGGCCTGCATTGCCATCTAACTTTATATTTGCTTAAGCAAGTTGAATCAAATAAAAAATAATCCCGCATAATTCCTTTTTAGGTGGGAAAGTTACATTTTTAAATATTTTTTAAAAATTGTAGGGTAGAAAAGCGGGGAACTGTATATGTAATACATCCTTCTTATTGCATGGGTGCCTCATGTATGTCATGGTTATATCTACATGGCAGTCTGAAGGCAACATAAGATTTGTAGAAAGAAACCAAAAAGGAATTGGGGAAAAGCCTGAGACTTCACAAAGTAAATATACAGAGAGAAAGCAACTGTAAAAGATGGCTTGAATGACCTTGCTAGACCCAGAATTTGCAGGAATTCATGCAACAAGAAAGATATCATTTTGATATTTTGCTATCATACTAAGTGTACATGGATAACCATTACATGTAGTAAAGGTGTTCGTGCTAAATCGTCAAGAATAATGGATTGTTAATGGGGAGTGGGGTAGATGGTACAATTATGGTCCAGATTGTTACAACAATGCAAGAGACATAAAATGGATCTACTCTGTATAAGTAAGGCATGATATAAGGTTGTTTCCAATTCTGGAACTGTTATCAGCATTACATCCCTAAGACCGATACGCTCCCACAGAGAGGGCCTTCTCAGGGTGCCGTCGGCCGGACAATGCCAACTGGCAACACCCAGGGGGAGAGCCTTCTCTGTGGCGGGCCCAGCCCTTTGGAACGACTTACCCCCTGAACTTCGCACCATCTCCGACTTCCCCCTCTTCCGCAAGTGCTTAAAGACACATCTGTGCCATCTAGCCGGCCTAGCGTAACCTCCACACTGACTTGTAGATAGTTTTAAATTTTGGGGATTTTAATTCCGGTTTTAGCGCAGGTTCTTTATTAATAAGTTTTTTAAATTGGTTATATGGTTTTATATGTATTTTTAATATGCCTGTGCGCCGCCCTGGGTCCGTCTGGAGAAGGGCGGGGTATAAATTTAATAAAATCAAAAAACTCTGAATGAAAGAGCAGCAATGTGGTATCTGCACATAAAAAATAGGAACTGTGGAGACCCAAATTAATGATATGCTGATGGCCAGACTTCATGACAGTGTTCTCAAGAACCTTTTCAGGATATCAAAAGAAATGTGAGATTTCAGTATCACCCCAATCTCACAGAAGATTTCTAGCACCCATGCAGTTGTGTAAAATTACACACTGGCATTCAGTGCTTGAAAAATAATGCTCGCTCCTTTGTAGTGAGAAGGACAGTTGCCTGTCTTCTCATCATCTGATGGAATTCAGAATAAATGTGCAGGGCTTACAAAAGCAGCAAGTTTATTTATTTAAATTTATTATAGCTGCCCAATGTCCATGGACTATACTCTGAACACATGCACCCCGGATTTCCCTTCCCATCCATAAACACAGATAAAATCTAAAACTACACAGACAGCATGAACTAAAACAATGTAAAAAATGATACAAAACCCAATAGTCCCCTGGCAAAAACAGAAATACATTAATTACAGGCCTGGAACCAGTCAACTTTCAAGTACTTTCTGATCCCTAGTAGTAGGGAGTGCCCTGTCCTTATCTAATGTATGGGAATGTGTTCTTCCAAAAGGTGTTGAAAAAGTTGTCTTCAGAATTGGAGTGAGAGGAACAGCTTGTCTTGGACAACTCTGCTTTTTCTCCTTTTTATCTGAGGTAGCAGCACACAATGCATGCTTTCAAAAGCTGGAAAGAATTTCTGGATGCATTTTCAACAAATATTCCTTGTGGTTAGCTTCCTTCCAACTGCTAGTCATTTGCAGGTCTTAGTTGTTGTGCTTTGAGAATTAAGTGCATTTGAAAATTGTCATCAGCGGGAGTACATTGGCAAATTCTGATGGCTAAAACAAAGGCAGGAGAAGATTACAAGAGCTTTACATGTCCTTATATCTAAATAAAGCTGCCACATCTCATATCTCTTTAGAAAGCTGACTTACATCAATATTACTAGACCAATGATCTATCTTGTCGGTATTATAATATCTGCATTGCTAAGGCTGCAGTTAAGAATCATTTTGAATCTTACTTGATGGTTCAAATATGAGTTAACAATTTTCATGTATATTACGTAATTAAGAACACACGGCTACACGAAAGTGGTATCAGCATGCTAGGGGAAAATTAAGATTTGCAGGAATAGTATAAAATATTTGGGGGGAAATCAAAGGAGCAAAAATAATACAAATGGAGTGTGTCCATTGACCATAAAACTCAGGATCTTTTGGATGAAAAGAAAGCAAACTGGGAGGGGGATGTAAAGAAAACATAGATGGATGGAAAAAACCCAGGATCACTTCATAGTAGTGTGCTATATCACTAAGCTCCATGCTCTATCTGTTCTTTGAAGTATGCTGCTTGCCTTATTTGGAATAACAAATCCAGACTTTGCTGAGACAGAGCTTTTAATCCTGTACTTGGTACAGCTTGATTACCAACTTACAATGTACTCTTGGCCTCATAACAGCAGATGCTGCTGTTCCCTGATGCCTTTTGGGCTCAATTAATCTAGCGCACACTTAGCAACTTCTAATTTCTAGGTAACATTGTTATGAAGTTAGTCAGTCTGCTGTGTCTTGTTTTTACAAATGCAATCATGTCCACTAAATGTCTTCATACTTAATCTTTTTCTCATGTATAAACACAGTTTTATCTGGTAAAAGGTTACATTGTGCAAAGCAAAGACTGCTTACTTTAAAGCTCCTGTTCAGTGGATGTTGTATCAAGTTCTTGAAAGGAAATTGAAAATGATGGATTCAAGTAATTATTCAAAGGGGGCAGCGGTGGCTCACATGGTAAAGAAGCTGGGTCTGC
Organism: Rhabdophis nuchalis; assembly: GCA_039707465.1. Taxonomy (NCBI): domain Eukaryota; kingdom Metazoa; phylum Chordata; class Lepidosauria; order Squamata; family Natricidae; genus Rhabdophis; species Rhabdophis nuchalis. The sequence goes on along the minus strand of CM077648.1, from coordinate 90,357,307 downwards.
CCGCCGCTTAGGTCGACAGCTCAGCGGCTCATTTCCCGTGAATGAATAAACCCCCAAATAAGGAGCCTCCCCCGATTGCCTACTGACATTCAGGTGTGTGTGGGGGGAAGGGGGGGTAAAGATAACACCGTCTCAGGCAGCCAGCAACCTCAGTGATCCCTGGCTAACACGTGCTATACGCTAAATAAATAAATAAACCATTCAAAGCACTATTTTAGGCATATTTTCATAGGCAGATCCTAGGCAGTTGCAAGCCACAAAGGCTATGCCAATTATATTAACATTGTTAATACAAATAATAAAACAAAAGTATTAGATTAGTATTAAAAGTAAATGTCAGAATAATAATAATGATAAAATACAAATTTGTAGTAAAATTGTTTATTGATACTGCAATTTGGATAGTGCAGTCATCCAACTCCTGGTGACTGTGTAACTTATGGTTTAAAAATAAAACAAAAATTCATAAACAGCCTGAAGACAAGTAAGTAAATAAAAACCTATCCAACCGGGCCCCACCCTAAATGGATCCCAGGGCCTGAGAGCTTCCTGAATGTGTTCAGATTGTGAATCATCCAGATCTTGGAGGGTTAAGGGATAGTGTCATTCTGGAAGGTAGAAACCCACACAGGAAAAAAAAACCCTGCCTTCTGAATCCACTAGACCAGGGGTCTCCAACCTTTGCAACTTTAAGTCTGAAGGACTTCAGCTCCCAGACTTTTCCAGCCAACAAAGCTGCACTAGACCAGGGATCCCCAACCTTGGCCACTTGAAGGACTTGTGGACTTCAACTCCCAGAGTTCCTTAGCCAGCAAAGCAAAGCTGATTGAGGAACTCTGGTAGTTGAAGTCCACAAATCTTAAAGTGGTCAAGGTTGGAGACCCCTGAACCAAATGACAGTAGAGACCCTGAAATATGCCCACTTTACCAAATCTACCAAGGGCAGAAATAGTAACAAATAGCCAGTCCTCCAAATCCTAGTCTAACTAGAGGCTGTCCATTCTTATACCAACCATGCTTATGTTCTGAAACCAGACAAGGTCAGCCTTATAGTGAGTTTTTCTCAATTGCACTTTTGAGATATGAATTATAATCCCTAGAACTCCCAGCTGCACTATTGATCAGGGAATTCTAGAACTAAATCTTAGCACATCTGGAGCTTGAAGAAAGCTGGCATACAGTAATACACTTCTAGATGAAATTTTGCCATCCTGAAATCCCACTGGAAGTACTGCTCAATTTCTGTTGTTCAGTGGAACATAAAGAGAGACCTCTGTCAGGAAATGCTATTGATGCAAAGAGTATTTTGTGCATTAAACAAGCTTCTCATTTGGGGATGATGGGAAATTAGCAAAAAGGATTCTTATTTTATTGGATATTTTTATAGCCATGTTTTGTTGTTTGCTTTTTCATAAAAGAATATATCTTAGAACACAGATTTCTCTGTTAACTTTGTTTTCTCCACCTTCCTGGTTTTAGGCATCTGCCAGAACTCCCATTTCCAATACTTTTGACCTCCAGATGAAATTTGTGTGTGGCCAATGTTGGAGAAATGGACAAGTTGTGGAACCAGACAAAGACCTCAAATACTGTAGTGCCAAAGCGCACCATTGGTAGGTACCTTTTCCTTGTCTGTTTTCTCCTCGCCCTGTGATATAGAACCTCCTCCTGCGATTATTTTGGTATCTTATATTGAAATAACTGATCAGTTTTATTTTTTAATGCAGTCTAGAATTATTCATAACTAGATATGCTGCTGACAGCTTATGTGCTGCTGCAGCTTTGTTTCTCAGTTAACATTGATGTCCTAGCTTTTTCCTTGGTGGGGTTATGGTTATGGTTCAGCCGTTTGGACCCTTCCTTAGTTGCCATGAAAGCTGAACTTAGTAAGAATGATCATTTTTAATGTTCCATTATTTATAGTGATGTAAAGGTTTTATAGCATTTGTTTTCAGCCTGCTTATTGTTTTACAACATGCTTCCTCCAGTTGGACCAAGGAGCGGCGTGTCCTACTAGTGATGTCGAAAGCAAAAAAAAAGTGGGTATCTGTTCGACCTCTACCTTCTATCCGCAATTTCCCTCAGCAATATGATGTAAGTAATGCCCTTTGCACAACACTGCCTACCCTATCTTGCCTTCCATCCTTCCGAGGTCGGTAAATTGAGGACCAGATTATTGGGGGCAAAATGCTGACTCTGTAAATCACTGAGAGAGGACTGTAATGCACTGTGCAGCGGTATATACGTCTAAGTGCTTTTGCTATTGTTTGAGAAAAGCTGTTTTACATAAAAAAGCATGCAAGAAAATGGGTGCAAGAACTCAAATGATGAAGAGATGCTCAGTAGTCAGTACTGAAATCCAAAGGCACCTGCCATTCAGTTTTAAGTGAATATTTGATACCTATTGACATATGCATTCACATTATTTTAATTGTAGTGTTTCGGAATTGTTTGGTTCTGAAAGTGACAAATATATCTTAAATGTCTTTCTTTTATGTAGGCTATAGGTAGAGCAACAGATGTAAAAATAAGGTTGCTATTCTGCTAGAAAAGATATTAAAAAATAAATACAGCACTTAAAAATAAAAACAACCCAGTCACAACTGAAACTATTGCTTTTGGGGGTTACTTTTTTGAAGATGAATAGGGCTAGAAATAACATTTTATATAAATAGATCAAAAAGTACACGTTGATGCATGCAATGAGATATACATTTGCATGGATTTTATGTGTATCCTTGGGCAAATGCTTCCTGAGAATTCTTATATGCTGTACTGTCTTGGGTGGGGGGAGGGATCTACAAAATTTAAGTCTAGTATGAAAGGAAATGTTGTTATTCCACCTAATTGTGTCTTTGTTGATTGGTAAAGTTGTGTGCAGATTTTTGGTGTTTTTGGAAATATCAGTTCAATCTGTTTCTAATTAGAATGTCTGCCTCTTTCCCTTGAGCAAAAAGCCAAAATATTGCATATGTGAGTGATGAGTAAGAACAAGGGAGGGAGTTATAAACAGATCATTCTTTTAATATACATGAATGGTTTTAATTATAGAATGGAAATTGGAAACCCCAATATAACTTTAGGGCGTGGTCTTTTAAGAACTGTAAAATATTTTTTTCATGGTAGAAGTCTTTCTTCAACTTCTCTTAGGATACGTGATTGCATTTTGTGCCCACAGATGTCAAACTCATATCAAGAAAACCTTTTCAGGGAGAAAATTCCAAAGTCAGGATTCCATTTCTGAATATCCTATCTTTCTGCCCAACTTATTTTAGTTGCAGTGGGACTTGGAAAAAGATCTCTGAGGTTGAACTTAAAAATCTGACTGGCTTATGTAAAAGAAGTTAGCCCTTAATATGTCTGGATTCTATGCCACGTAGGGCTCTCTGAATTTGAAGAAGCAACTAGAAGATGCATTTTATTTTGGCATAGCTGCAAAGCTGCAGCTTATGTACTATAGATTAATTAGAGATGATGCAGCCGCGCAAGCAATAATGGGGACCGCTAGGTACACCCATGTAACACCTCTCTTGCGCGAGCTGCACTGGCTGCCTGTCGTCTTTCGGGTGCGCTTCAAGGTGCTAGTTGTCATCTTTAAAGCGCTCCATGGCACGGGACCTAGCTATCTGCGGGATCGGATCCTGCCCCATACATCCTCACTGCCGATTCGCTCCCACAGAGAGGGACTTCTCCGGGTGCCGTCCACTAGACTTTGTCAGCGGGCGACGCCCAGGGGAAGGGCCTTCTCTGTGGCGGGCCCAGCCCTCTGGAACGACCTTCCCCCCGACAGTAGAACTACTACGGACCTCCGCTCCTTCCGTCAAAAACTTAAGACATACTTTTTCTGCTTGGCCGGCCTAGGTTAGTCTCTACCTTAGGGTGTTAGGGAATGTTAGTTTTAATGTGGGGATTTTAGTGCAGGGACAACTAAATTTAATTCGTTTTTATTCATTGTATTTATTCTTGTATGTATATTTTATATTATTTTAATTTTTCCCTGTGCACCGCTCCGAGTCCCCTTGGGGAGAGGATGCGGTATATAAAATAAAATTTTTATTATTATTATTATTATTATTATTATTATTATTATTATTATTATTATTATTATTATTATTATTATTATTATGTCCTTACATTCATTAGAGTATTTTTAATTGATCAAGTAATTTCTGCTGAGGAGTTTATCCCATCCATGAATTCTAAAACCTATGTGAAAACCTATGTAAAAAGCTTTCTAAGACACAGGAACCTCTTAGGCTTAAAACCTTCACCATTACTACACAACTGTGCCTTTTGCAAGTTTTCATAATCATATTTCATGTCTTAATCAAAATAGTTTCTTCCTTGTCTCGGAAAATAAATAATATGATTGCTTGGAGATGACATGGCAACTTTGGATTTTGAATATTTATTTTAGTGGGCATTAATTTAAGGAAAAAGTAGCAATATGCAAATGAAAAGGCTGTTCTGTAATATTTCAATCCAACAGATGTTAAGGGACAATGGCTTGTTATTTGTTCTTCTCAGTTGTAGATGCAATTCTCAAAAGGTAGAACTGGTATATGGGGCTGGATTAGATCCACTTTGGGAATCTAGTCTTATTTGTATCAATTTCCTGAAGAGAGATATGATTTGGGTACAGACAGAGCTACTTTCTGACATGGCCAAAGAGCTGGCAAATTGGGCCTTCAGAAACTTTATATAAATTTTGTCATTGATTTTTTTCTTTAAAAATGACCATAGCATTCTTTGCTTCCTCCCTTATTTGGGGCTTATCAGGGTGTTGTAACACAGTACATATATTTGTTCCCCTGGCTCAGCTGATCAAGATGAGAGCCTAGTGGCAATTACAACTGCCTTACATGTAAAACGACCCAGGTTCAAATCCCAGTAAGGGTATGGCTAGCTGATGAGAGCTAAATAGCTTGAAATAGATCTATACTAATCTCTCTTGTTTATTTATTTATCAGCAAAAATGCAACATATATATATATATATCTCCTACTTTCATTCGTTATTCCTATTCTCTAACCAATGATACCATTTATCTTTTAATTTAAAAGTTAATTTGACCATTTCCATGCAGTCCATTATTTTTTTAATGATCATGTTTTCAGAAGGTGTGCTGTCTTAATTTCCAATTTTGAGCGTATGGTATTCTTGCTGCTATCAGTATATGAATTATGATATAATTGATTTCCTTTGCAAACGTTCCTCTGATTATCATCTCTGGTTTAAATTGAATTTGAAGGCCTGTTATTTCTTGCAACCAGGTTCTTATTTTACTCCACTATTTCCTCACTTCCGGACAGGTCCACCACATATGGAAGAATGAACCATGTTCATGTTTACATTTCCAGCATCTGGGGCCCAAAGAATGAGAGCCATTCTTGCATATTTTCTTGCATTTTCACACAATCATTGCAGCATCTCCATGGTAGTGATCAAAATTCAGATACTTGGCAACTGGCTCATATTTATGACATTTGCCGTGTTCCAGGGTCATGTGATCCCCTTTTTGATCTTTTGACAAGCAAAGTCAATGGGGAAGCCAGATTCATTTAACAACCTTGTTGCTGACTTAAGAACTGAACTTAACAACTGTGGCAAGAAAAGACATAAAATGAGGCAAAACTCATTTAACAAATTGAAATTGAAATTGAAATTGAAATTTATTATTTCTAGACCGCCCCCTCTCCCCATGGGGACTCGGGGCGGTGCACAGGTAGCATAAAAGCAATAAATAACAAACAACAATAAATATCCCAACAAAATTTAAGAACCAATTAAATAAACCCTGTGCTAAAATCCCAATTAAACTAAAACCTATTCTATAAAATCCCAAGGCAAGGAGGCTATCCCAGGCCGGCCAGACGGAAAAAGTAAGTTTTTAATTTAAGACGGAAGGAGCGGAGGTCCGTAGTTGTCCTGATGTCGGGGGGAAGGTCGTTCCAGAGGGTCGGGCCCGCCACAGAGAGCGCCCTTCCCCTGGGTGTCGCCCGCTGACACAGTCTAGTGGACGGCACCCGGAGAAGCCCCTCTCTGTGGGAGCGAATCGGCCGTGAGGATGTATGAGGCAGGATCCGATCCTGCAGATAGCTAGGTCCCGAGCCATGGAGCGCTTTAAAGATGATGATTAGCACCTTGAAGCGCACCCGGAAGACGACAGGCAGCCAGTGCAGCTCGCGCAAGAGCGGTGTTACATGGGTAGACCTTGCGGTCCCCATAATTGCTCGCGCGGCTGCATTCTGGACTAGCTGAAGCCTCCGGGTGCACCTCAGGGGCAGCCCCATGTAGAGAGAGTTACAATAGTCCAGTCGGGATGTCACGAGAGCATGAGTGACTGTGCGAAGGGCGTCCCGATCCAATAGGGGGCGCAATTGGCGAACCAGGCGAACCTGGTAAAACGCCCTCCTGGCCACGGCTGTCACTTGATCTTCCATGGACAGCCGGGCATCCAGGAGGACACCCAAATTGCGCGCCCCATCCACAGGGGCAAGATGTTCGCCCCCTATGGCCAGCGATGGAGTAAGCTGGTTGAATCGGGCAGCCGGAAACCACAGCCACTCGGTCTTGGTCGGGTTGAGCTTGAGTCCGTTACTTCCCATCCAGATCCGTACAGCTTCCAGGCACTGGCACATCACCGCTACGGCATCGTTGGGGTGGTTTGGGGTAGAAATGTACAGCTGGATGTCGTCAGCGTACAGATGGTATTCTACCCCAAAACCACGGATGATCTCACCCAGCGGCTTCATGTATGTGTTGAACAGGAGGGGCGAGAGGACCGACCCCTGAGGCACCCCACATGTGAGGGGTCTCGCGGTCGACCTCTGCCCCCCTGTCAACACAAATTGCGATCGGCCAGAGAGGTAGGAGGAGAACCACCGTAAAACGGTGCCTCCCACCCCCAACCCCCCCAGCCGATGCAATAGGATACCATGGTCGATGGTATCGAAAGCCGCCGAGAGGTCTAATAGGACCAGGATGGAGGAACAACCCCCATCTCTGGCCCTCCAGAGATCATCAACCAACGCGACCAATACCGTCTCGGTGCTATGCCCGGGCCGGAAGCCGGACTGGCGCGGAATGTCTCCTTAGCAACAGAAATTATGGGCTCAATTGTAGTTGTAAGTTGAAGACTACCTGTATATATTTTGTGACTATTAATGATCAGAATGTTGAGATTGGCTCATACCTGAGGGATGTGGATATCATTGAATAGGTATACACCATGTGGTAAAGCCTCCAACTGAAAGCTCTTAACAAAGACAAACCTCAGAAAAATGCAGAATTTTAGCACATGGTGCAGAAATAATTCCACATGAGATTTTCTAGGTGCCATCTTGAAGATTTGCAATAACTGGCTCTGCGTATGGCCAACGCTATTATTTTATCACCTTTTCTCCCTCCCTCTGGCACCAAAATGTGCTTCCACCATCACAGTCTGTAGAGGGCTGAGGAAACTTACCTTTTCCCATCCTGTATGCTAAAGAGCATTCTTCTCTTGCATTCATCAACAAGCTTGTAAGCAGGGAAAGGGAAGAGATGTTGAGATGATTAAACCTCCTACCGGCCCCATAAGCAAGCAGTTGGAGAGCTGAATGTACTGTGCAGTAACTCTAATGGAAAATGGGACAGTCGTGCTGCTTGTTGCATTTTCAAGTGAATCATGTGCAAACAAAGTAGCAGCAGCTTTGAAACCTGTAGTAGGTTGCACTCCTCCAACAAACCACATATGGGCAGTAGCTTGTTCCCGTACAATCACTACTGGGTGTGCAATGAATTCACAATACTTGGCATATCTTTTCCTTGTTTGATTTTTGCCAACTTAATTCTCATAAGAAAGAAAGTATTTCTGAAGGCCATACATTTTTCTGTTTCTTCCCAGCTCTGTGTTCATGCCCAAAATGGTAGGAAATGCCAATATGTTGGAAATTGCTCCTTTGCCCATAGCCCTGAAGAGAGAGAGATGTGGACCTTCATGAAAGAAAATAAGAGTGAGTGGAATATTTAAATATGTATCTTTATATATGTTTGGGAGCTACAGATTTATTTCTTTATTTGCCTGCCTGCCTTCTGGTTCCCCCTCCCCCCCAATCTCCATCTCCAAGTACTCATTGACACTAATAAATGATCAGTGTCAATATAACTGGTTTCCAGTAAAATATAGTGTGCAAGTTGATAAGATTTAACTTTATATGAATATTAGGTCATTAGGAAGTCATCATAATCTCAAACTGGGATGTTTTTGAATGAATATGCAGATTCTGGTTTCCTGAATTCATGATTATCACCAGAATAAATACCCCCTTGAAAATGTCCAGGTGCTACAATAAAGATTTAAATTAGCTTCCACTGATATTAACGAAAGGTATTTGAACTTCATTACAGTATAGGGGAAGTTGGCAAGGTAAAGTTAGCTCTGCCTTTTCAATAGTGGCTGCCTTTGAAAACGTCCCAGGATGTGGGGATTAGGCCAGATCCAGGACATGAAAAGGGGTTTGGCTGAGGCAGGATCTGGGTTGAATTGTGCAACTTTTGCACCATCACGGACCTACGCCTCTTCCACTGGGCACTAAAAACACATCTATTTCAAGTGGCCGGCCTGGCATAGCTTTTAAATGACATTGTTTGAAAACAATGTTTTAAATTACTTTTAACTACAATTTTTTAGCACAGTCCCACTATTTAATCTATTTTTAATTTTATTATATTGTTGTTATATATATTGCTTTTATTGCTTTTATTCTTTCCTTGCACCGCCCTGAGTCCCACTAGGGAGATAGGGCGGTATATAAATGTGACTAATAAATAAATAAATAAAACTGTTTTGAAGCAGCAGGTTTCAATATTCAAAAGTAGCTGCATTCTTTCTACTTCATTTGATAAAGTATGTTACTGGCACCTATTCTATGTCAATCTTCAGATACTATAGCTCAGTGATGGCTAACCATTTTGCTATTGCATGTCAAAACGAAGGGGGGGGGGTCATGCGTGTGCGTGCCCACACCCATAATTCTATGCTCCCTCGCTCCCCCGCACATGCGTGCGCGTCACCTACCCACCCCTGCTTTTGGTGCGCGATGGCACAGTGGACCCGTTTTTTGCCCTCCCCAGGCTCCAGAGGCTTTCTACGCCTACCCCGCCCTCTCCCCTGCCCCCCACAGGCCCTCTGGAGGCCAAAAACAACCCGTTTTCTAACTACCGGTTTGCATGTTGGGCCATTTTTCTCCCTCCTGAAGCCTCTGGAGGGAGAAAAAGGCCCAACATGCAAACTGGTTTGCACGTTGGGTTGTTTTTCACCCTCTGGAGGCTTCAGGGAAACCTCTGGAGGTCGAAAAACAGCCAAAAATGAAGGCCGAAATCAGCTGGCCAGTGTAGTGTGCGCATGTGCTGACAGGGCAACGCCTTGCGTGCCCTAAGAAATGACTCCACATGCCACCAGTGGCATGCATGCCATAGGTTCACCATCACGGCTATAGCTGAATGAGAGCCCATCCATCTTGCATGGAAAAGTTCCAAGGTTCAGTCCCTGGAATCCTGAAGCAGGGCTGAGGAAGACTGTCCAACATCTGAAAAGTGCTGTGTGAAATTGATTAAGATTCTGACTTGGTAATAAAAAGCTTTTGATGTTAGCACCCAGGCATTCCTGTTTAGAAAGATTGTGTTGGTAGGATACTAATCCAGCTAGTATATTGTTGCAGTTTTAGATATGCAGCAGACGTACGACATGTGGCTGAAAAAACACAACCCTGGAAAGCCTGAAGAAGGAACACTTCTAACATCACGAGAAGGAGAAAAGCAGATCCAGATGCCCACTGACTATGCTGACATGGTAGTGTCCTATTCTAGATAACGTTGTGATACTTATTTCTATTTTGCACGTGAATATTTTTAAGATAAAGAGTGCTACAAAATGAAACCCATGTCAGCAACTTGCATCTCCTATCGATCTTCAATGCAGTATTTTACATGCTCCGCCGCCGCTGGTTTTGCCATGATTTGGCAAAATAAAATGGCACATGACAAGGGTCGTCCCCAAGAGCTGTTCTCATTATCTCTAAAGCCCACACCCAGCTACATGATAGGTGATGAAGTCGTTGTCAGCTCATCTCCTTATGAAAGCAGTGTGAATTAAAGAATCCTAACTACCTTTTATATTCTTCCTTTAAATCCTGGTTCTTCTCCGTGTGCTCTGCTGGAGATAGTGATGCTCTGATCTTATTACATAGGGAAGGAAGTTTAGACCAGGGGTGAGCAAACTTTGCAACTTTAAGTCTGAAGGACTTCAGCTCCCAGAGTTCTCCAGCCAGCAAAGCTGGCTGGAGAAGTCTGGGAGCTGAAGTCCTTCAGACTTAAAGTTGCAAAGTTTGCCCACCCCTGGTTTAGACTGTCACGTTGTACATTGTCACAGATAGAATGATTGTGTACCCTGGAATAAAAGGCTTAATGGCACCTTAATGTTTTTCTAAGAAGCTCTGAAGATCTCAGAAGCCAGTCAGTGTATACATTTTCTTAACATAAGATTTGTTCACCAGTAAGATACAGAGTTAGGTATTTCTACATTTATTTATTATTTTTAAATGGAAATCAAATTCGTAGGATTTTTTTGCAGAACAAATCTTCCTGTGAAACAAATGTTACCCTATTCCATCAATCAACACATCAATTGTAGCATAAAACTAGAAAATGTTTAGTAATTTATACTTTTGGTGATGCATTCAGCAGGTCGTGCTCATTCAAGTAACCAAGTGGAATCAGAAAAATATGTGCCACCTTTAACAGAATCATTATCTTGGGGCTCCCTAAGTATTTTTCAATCTCTAGGAAACTTTGACTATTTTAATGGTAGAAAGTTTTTTGCTGATACTCAGTTGTGTTAACATGTCAGCGTGAATCCTCAAAATAACAGTGGATTTAGCCATGGAAAAGTAGTTTTATTCAACAGTAAAGGACTCTCCAACCATTTTTAGAGCAGTTATCAGTGCAACCTAGTAAAGGCATATAGGACTGTATTCTCTTGTTTTTCTGGTGGCTAGATGGGTTACCATTGCTGGCTTTGCGGGAAAAACAGCAACAGTAAGAAACAGTGGCAGCAGCACATCCAGTCTGAGAAGCATAAAGAGAAAGTCTTTACGTCTGAAAATGACTCCAGCTGTTGGAATTACCGTTTCCCAATGGGAGAGTTCCGGCTGTGTGAAAGGTACAACCCATAACATTTCCCCCTTTTTAGGTCATGTACTATTGCAGAGTAGGGGAGCATGTGAATTTTTTGCTTTAGTTTAATTACAGTTTAAAGCAGGGGTGTCAAACTTGCGGCCCTAAGGCCAGATTTGTCACGTGCTAGCCCTGTCCCCGCCCAGTTTAGCAAAGGGCTGGGGAAGGTCCAGTTACATCACATAACAACGAGAGTTTGACACCCCTGGTTTAAAGGAAATTATCTCTGCTAAGTCTGTGACTCACATTGAGAGATATTTCATGGCTGTAGATAAGTCTTTAAATCAGTATTACTCAACCTTGGCAATTTTAAGATATATGGATGGCAACTCCCATAATTCCCCAGTATGCTGGCTAGAGAATTCTGGGAGTTGAAATCCATACAAGATTGTATGGTTGTATGCCAAGGTTGAGAAACATTAACTTAAATGCAGAACTTTTCTGGCAAAGATGGGCTTAAATATGCATTCAGATATTATGTTCTGACCTAGGCTTCCCCCAAAAGTACAAAGCAGATTCCTGGTCCCAACAAAACCCCTTTTATTAAATGAATGTGAATTCCTCTCATTCACATCCAGCAAAGACCTGGTAAACAGTCTTTCAAAGGTGAAGTTATGACCACAGACCTTATCTAGCTTGGAAAGCTGCCGTGTAAATATTTTCCAAACGCAGTGCTGTACAAGGAAAGACTGGCACAGAGTCTTTGAGATTCACAGAGAGATCTTCACACTCCTGAAACTAACGAATGAATGAACAAATTGTTCCCCTTTTCACTCTCTTTTATTTCCTATGGGAGGGGGCATTCACCATCCACCTGTGGCTTTACTCCCAAGTCGACCCTGATTTCTCAGCTGTTCTTTTCTTCTAGCAGCTCTGTACATGCGCACACTGGGAACAGGCTCCAGTTGTTCTTCTGCCTCACTTCTGTCTAGCTTTGAAGACAGCTGAGAATTGCCAGACGGCCTTGGCCCCATCTCCCGCCTCCGAGTCCTTGTCTGAGCCTTCCCCAGTCTCCAGGACTGGCCCATGTTTCTCCCCCACCTCCTCACTGTCCGACTCTACTGCCAGCTCTGCTGGCCACAACATATAATATGCTCATGCCCTTGTTTACCAACTATAGAAATAGTGTGTTTTAAGCAGATTAGTACCTTATATTCTTACAATTTGAGATAGGAACTGTGTTTATTCCTGAGCAGATGATTTCAGAAGCTGTAGACTCTTGCTCTATAGTTTCTCCTACTATTGATTCTTTAGTTAATCTTCATACCATATTTTTTGGAGTATAATACATACCAAGGTTTTGAAGTGGCAAATTTTTTTAAAAAGGTTTTTTCACTCTGCAAACCTCCCCAAAATGGCCTGTTTTTCACAAAAACAGGCCCTTTTTTTAAAGGGCATGAATAGCCCTTAGGAGGCTTGCAGAGTGCTCCTGGAACCTGGGGGGGGGGGCAAAATTGAGCAAAAAACGAGCTGTTTTTCACTCATTTCTGCTCTCTCCAGCAGCTCTCTAAAAGCCTCCTACAAGCTATGCACGGCCATTTTGGTGAAGAGGTGAGGTTTCGAGAGGCAAAAAATGCTGTATTCAGTGTGTAAGACGCACCCAGATTTTCAGCCTCTTTTTTGAAGGAAAAGGGTGCATTTTATACTCCAAAAAATATGGTAATTGATACACCAGCTTTCATGTGATTAATTGAAGGTGACCACTTTGTCAGCAGAACATTTTGTGTTCACCAGTAGATGGCTCAATTTTGTTTGTTGACCGATCTAGATTCCCATGTGCTAGAATCTGGATTGTTGCTGAAAAACCTGTCCCTTTCATGCTGTGGGCCCTGTGGCTTTAGGGGAACATCATTCTGTAATTTAAAATTAACTTTCTGAGTTTGAATGCTAGACAATTAAAGAAGAGAAATTCCTATTTAAAAAGTTGACAGTTGTGTCCTGCCCTCCTACAGGTTCCAGAAAACAAAAGGCTGTCCTGAAGGAGAGAAATGTCTCTTTGCTCATGGACAAGATGAGTTGACAGAATGGCTTGATCGGAGGGAAGTAATGAAGCAGAAACTGGCTAAAGCTCGAAAGGATATGCTGTTGTGCCCTCGAGATGATGACTTTGGCAAATACAACTTTCTATTACGTGATAGTATATAATTCTGGGTGGTGGTGGAAACAAGCAGCCTTTTCAGAACTGGAGTAAGATGAAGCTTGGGCAGTTACAAAGAGCCTGAAAATTGTTCCAATACCATGGCTTTGATTGTAAGATAATCAAAATGATTCACTAATGTTGAATGGAATTAAGGATTGAATCATCAGTAGCCAGTGGACACAATGCTTCTATCATTTTGTTTTCCCCAAAAAAAATATTGGTCAATTACCAGCTTCTTTTTCTTTTTCTTTCATAAAAGAGAAGATGGTGTTTTGTTTTTTCCAACCAGATTCTTATTTTGAGCATTTAATTTTTGATGGGATACTGTGATATTACAGAAGCAAGCATAGGGCGAGGAAATACGTCAGAGATGCAGGGTTTTGTTCAAGCTAGACACTTGTCTTTATGCTCACAAACCACAGTGTTGAATTTAACAATACAAAATGTTAAATATGAATAAGATATAAGCTTCCCCCACTTCAATCTGGTTCTAAAACGTTCAGATTATTCTGGTGGTTGCTTTTAAATAATAGTAGTAAAGTATTTACTATTTAATACTACTAAGTGGTAATTAAATACTAGTAAAGAATACATTATGTCTTTTCCTCCTTATAGCCAGAATTCCATCACAGATGAAAGCAAAGAATTTTAATCCTGTCACATGACATTAGAAAAGCCATTGGCTGGTCTTTAGAAGCAATTAGTTTTTTCATATTAAAGGTTATTGAAAATACATTAGATAATTGATGATTGATTTAGGCCTTGTATGAATATATATATATATTTCAAAGATAACTTTTATTTCTGATGGTATGTCAGCAATCACAACAGTTGATTTTTGCTTCTTTAGAGAGAACTTTAAAGATATCTGAGAATTTTGCTGTACAGGAACATGTTACTATGTTTGGGTTTCTGCGGAGAACCTGCTTGTTGAAAAAGAATAGTTTCCCACTATACATGTAGTCTTCTCTCTGGTAGGTACAGTTCTGGTGGCCATGAAAAAACAGTGATGATGGAAATGAGATGGAAGGATTTAGTTTGTTATCCGGGAGTAGATTTTATAAATCTGATTGTGCCAAAGAATCAGGTTTGTAAACTTTCTTTGGCTTTAATAATTTACTGCTAATTATAAAAGTATCTTGGTAATTTTGATCTCAAGGAGGAAAAGAAATTAAAGATTTTCAAAATAAATTTTAAAAATTCATCTGTTTAATTTAAATTGCAAATAAGAAACTTGCAATTAAATGTTTCATATCTCAAACTAATAGAAGTTAAATATAAGGCTAGAACGTTGTTTCCTTCCCTTTTCTTAAATAAAGAACAAGAAAATTTCCTGTGAACCAATATTCAATGTACATGTGAAAAGAACTTCAAGAGGCTGTAATTTAAAGCATCTTTACTAGGAATTAAGTTCCACTATTTAGTGGTCAATTGAACAATAAAGTCAGAAAAAATATGATAATAACATTTCACAGAAGAATAACAGATTGTAGGAAAAAATGTCACATTGTTTGATGTGATAGGAGGAAACAAATGATTCATAGTGTATGGATTTTGCAACTGTAACCAAAAAACCCTCAGCATTTTTAGTGCAATTGTCTTTATTGGTCTGATAGGGAAGTACATATATGTTTTGGGTACATGGTGCTTTTATACTTTTGCAAAGTGGATGAAGGCATGGTGTAACCTGAATGAGAAGGTTTCATGTAAAGATATCTATCTAGAATCTGTAGGCTTGCTTACAAAATGCTTTATTCTTAATGAAGTGTGAATGCTGTAGAATGTTATACCTTTCTTCTTTTGAAGTAATATCAGTCAAGATGATCTACCCTTATTCATATGAAGAAGAAAAATGAGTATAATAATATAAAATGTATAATAATTATAAAGGAAATGCAGTTAGTAGGAAGAATATAATGTCAGTCTTTTTTTCTGCTATTATTGATATTGATGGATTATTAACTTGTCTGATAAATTTAATTACTCATTTCTACCTATCATAAATTTTGGTCTAAAATTATCTGTTCCCTGAATAAAAGCAAGTATGTTTGGTTTATTTTAATGGTGCAAAGATCAGCCTTTCCTGAGAAAAGTTTAGATACTTTTTTCTAAGCTTTGAAGAAGAATATTTTAGCATCAGAATGCGCCTGATGCCCTCCAAATGTGTTAAATTGCTACCCCCATCATAAATACTGAACATGGTAATTGACTATGTTGACCTGCAATGAAAGAAATTGTCCATCAATCTAGAGGGTGGCTGAGCAGGGAAATTTGTGTATGGGGTAGAGAATCTTTGTATTTCTAAATCTTTTTAAAGTAGTTATGTTCCCCAATTGTCATCCTGTGTGGAACCCATACATATTTGGACTGAAAATTGTTTAAACCAGACTCTCCCCAGTTTGATTGTTATAGAACTGGCAACAAGAGTTTTCAGATTCTGTCATACGCTTTCCATTTATCCTAGACATTTATTTTTATAAAAGGAGTACATTTTTGTCTCTTGCCTCACTAATTAAATACTGTAGTCTTAATTATTGATTCTGGATTAAATTAAGCCACAGGACCCCATTTGCAATTAAATGAGCTGGATGCATTCCCTCTTCCCATGCATAGATGTGTTGAGTAAGTTACACAATACACTATTATCTGTCCAATTTGTTGATCCTATTTCTCTTAAGAAAAATGGAGGTAAATAAGAGATGGATGCTTAACATTTTAAACTGTCTGCTGAATCTAGAAATATAACCATACACTGTGTCAACCCAAGATATGTGCATTTATTTAGATTATAGAGCTAAATAAAATGTTTCCTTAAAAAAGTAATTAAAATTAGTTGTAGCCTTTTTCTACTTTCTTCAGTACAGCTGCACTGGAGGGGGAAAAGGCTTGCGGATTATGATGTTAGAGCACAAGTGGGCGCATGTATTCTGGGCATTGCAGTGGAAATTTTCCTTTTATTTCCTGATATGATAATCTGGTATGTGGTGTTGCAGTATTTTGTTACCAGACTTGTTCTAATGTGTATATATGTACTCCTTTCATAAGACATATATACACAGGTATTAAATATATCACTCTATATAATATTATATATGTGTGTGGTATAAGGAATCTTTATTGAGAGTTAAGGAAAAGGACCCAAGCCAGGGAATAGAGCATCTCTCATTGAAAGAAAGAAGGTGTGGGGAGAGGATGTATATTTCTCTGGAATTCAATAAAGCATTGATTATTATCCCCACCAGTCATGAATTTACTATTTTGTAAAAGCCTGTAAATTTTATTCACAGAAATAAATATTCAATTAATGAGGAAGCAACATCTATTTATTATTTTGAGGAAGGAGATACCAGACAGGGTTAGGGGGGTTCTCTTTGTTTCCTTTTCTGTCAACCCAGAGGTTACAGGGATCATCAGTTTCTGCTATATTACATCTTGCTATATCCTGCAGCATTTACGTTCAATGCTTTGAACAGCTGAATTAAAACAATAAAACAGGCTATAATTAACTACAATTTAATAGGTTGGCAAGGAAGGGATTTTCAGAAAGCATTTGAGTATGATGAAATGTTGTCATTGATTGTATTTATTAATAAATACAAAAGGTGCTTCTGAAATTTTGGAATGACCTATTATTCTTTGTGTAAAAGTGATTCCATATAAGATGCCAAAGAGAAAAAAAAGCTGACAGGCTCCTTTCCTAGGCCTAAAAATGGAGCAAGGTACATTTGAATGGGGTGCTGGTTAACCAAGCTTTTACCAGATTGTCCCTTAGAAATGTGAGGAAAAAGGAAAGCAAAGGAAGGGAGATGCTTTATTTCTAAGCTGGGTTTGTAATAAGCTCGAGAGTCCTTCAAAATATCTATTAATATATTTTAAGAATACCACACTTTACTATTAAAGAGTAATAATATCTTTCACAAAGTCCAGTAATCAAATAATACTATAGATGTCCTAATAACATTCTTGTTCTTAATAAATTTGTTTCTTTTAGCCTTTGTAATAGAAAATAAAAGTGTGCACTTTAAACCTTCATCCTGTGCTTTGTATACTGATGTTACCCTTCAAGTAAAATGTTAACATTGCCTTCCGTCTCTTATTATTGAATATAACTCACATTGGCTAATGACCAAAAATGTAACTCAGACCGGGGCATTTTATGGCCTGCAAGCCATATCCAGTCCTTTGGCTGTTCCTATTCAGCCTGATTTCTCATCTGGCCCCTTGGGAAAATTAATTGCCCACCCCTGGAGTAACCAGTAGATGGCTCAATTTTGTAGACCAGTTGTTTCACTTCTATTGGGTTCAGTCTATATTTTGCTAGCTCTTCCAAATGCTTTAGCCAACTTTTCTTTGACCAGATCACAACTACCAGGCATGATTGGTAAGACAGTTGATAAGGAAGTATCTGAAATACCATGGTCAATACATCTGAATTGCACTACCTGCTATAGACTAGTTGCAACATCTTTTTTTAATCATTTCATCTTATAATAATAATAATAATAATAATAATAATAATAATAATAATAATAATAATAATAATAATAATAATAATAATATTTATTTTATATACCGCGTCCTCTCCCCAGGGGGACTCGGAGCGGTACACAGGGAAAAATTAAAACATTATAAAACATACATAAATACAATAGAATAAAAACGAATTAAATTTAATTGTCCCTGCACTAAAATCCCCATATTAAAACTAGCATTCCCTAACGCCCTAAAGGTAGAGACTAACCTAGGCCGGCTAAGCAGAAAAAGTATGTTTTTAATTTTTGACGGAAGGAGCGGAGGTCCGTGGTTGTTCTAATGTCGGGGGGAAGGTCGTTCCAGAGGGCAGGGCCCGCCACAGAGAAGGCCCTTCCCCTGGGCGTCGCCCGCTGACAAAGTCTAGTGGGCGGCACCCGGAGAAGTCCCTCTCTGTGGGAGCGAATCGGCCGGGAGGATGTGTGGGGCAGGATCCGATCCTGCAGATAGCTAGGTCCCGTGCCATGGAGCGCTTTAAAGATGACAACTAACACCTTGAAGCGCATCCGAAAGACGACAGGCAGCCAGTGCAGCTCGCGCAAGAGAGGTGTTATATGGGTGAACCTAGAGGTCCCCATTATTGCTCGCGCGGCTGCATTCTGGACCAGCTGAAGTCTTCGGGTGCACCTCAGGGGGAGCCCCATGTAGAGAGTTACAATAGTCCAGTCGGGATGTCACGAGGGCATGAGTGACTGTGCAAAGGGCATCCCGATCCAATAGGGGGCGCAACTGGCGTACCAGGCGAACCTGGTAAAACGCCCTCCTGGCCACGGCTGTCACTTGATCTTCCATGGACAGCCGGATATCCAGGAGGACACCCCATCCACAGGGGTAAGATGTTCGCCCCCTATGGCCAGTGATGGAGTCAACTGGTTGAATCGGGCGGCCGGAAACCACAGCCACTCGGTCTTGAACGGGTTGAGTCTGAGTCTGTTACTTCCCATCCAGACCCGCACAGCTTCCAGGCACTGGCACATCACCGCTACGGCATCGTTGGGGTGGTTTGGGGTAGATATATACAACTGCGTGACGTCAGCGCAGAGGTGGTACTCTACCCCAAAACCACGGATGATCTCACCTTATATTTTGTCATACATTGAAATTCCCAATATTAGTGCTTTGGAAAACTTTGGGAGAGGCCAGCCAGGAGTGGGATTTGGGGGTTTGTAGAATCTTTGCTAGAGTATCGCCCGAACCCGTTCGAACCCCCAGCAGCCCACCCCCGATTACTAGGATATAAAGATAGTCAGTGCTTTTTTTAATTACCTTAAAGAAAATTGCAACATACACTTAGTCTTCCTTACAACACCTGTGATATCACTAATCTTTGGGGGGGGGGGGAGAACACATACACTTAGACAATCTTTTTAATTACATGAATATTGGTCCTGATTACACTGCTTTGAAAGTCATTCATGCTCAGTAAGAGTCCCTGAGAACAGAAGCTGAAAAACACATTGTCTCTCAAGTTCATGAGAACAAAATGGGTAGATTGGTTTGATGTATTTCATTATTGCTTTCAATCAATGAAATGAGAGAGAGGGATCCTCTTGTAGTTTCTAGTAAGCAGGCGGAGTGGATGGATAGTATTCTTCCATACTCCTTCCCCCACCCCATTTTTCTTTCTTAACCCCCTCCCCCAATGACAACTGACAACATAAAATGTCCTTTTAGATGTCTGAAAGAAGAGTGACAAGTATTCACACTGTATTGCCATTAACCGTGGCAAGATTGAGTGATATTATACTAGGGTGGGAGGGAAGGACCCATGTTCCTTTCAACCATAATACCCATATGGATATAATGCATTTAGTCCATTGCTGAAGTGGAAGAAGTACAGGGCTTTTTTCCCCACAAGATTTTATTAAATTTCAACAAGAGATGATATACAAAAAAAGATAAAAGAAAAAAAATGGGGGGGAAATTGGAGAACTCAGGGAAAATGCAAGATTAGGAATGCAGGAGGGGGGAAAGGGAGGGGGAATCAATAAGAGTAATTTCAATTTTCTTTAGAATAGATGCAAATATGAAATACAATAACCTTTTCCTCTAAAATTAACCACAACACCTACTACTAGTAATAGGTGTTGTAGTAGTAGACAACCATTTAAATATGAGCCAGCAGTGTGCAGCAGCTGCCAAAAAAGCCAACACAGTTCTAAGCTGCATAAACAGGGATAGAATCAAGATCATGTGTTAATACCACTTTATAAGTCCTTGGTAAGGCCACACTTGGAATACGGCATTCAGTTTTGGTCGCCACGATGTAGAAAAGACGTGGAGACTCTAGAAAGAGTGCCGAGAAGAGCAACAAAGATGATTAGGGGACTGGAGGCTAAAACATATGAAGAACGGTTGCAGGAACTGGGTATGTCTAGCTTAATAAAAAGAAGAATTAGGGGAGACCTGATAGCAGTCTTCCAATATCTCAGGGGCTGCCACAAAGAAGAGGGAGTCAAACTATTCTCCAAAGCACCTGAGGGCAGAACAAGAAGCAATGGGTGGAAACTAATCAAGGAGAGAAGCAACTTAGAACTAAGGAGAAATTTCCTGACAGAACAATTAATCAGTGGAACAGCTTGTCTCCAGAAGTTGTGAATGTCCCAACACTGCAACTCTTCAAGAAGATGTTGGATAGCCATTTGTCCGAAATGGTATAGGGCAGTGATGGCGAACCTATGGCACGCGTGCCACAGGTGGCACGCACAGCCATTCAGCAGGGCACGCAAGGCTTTGCCCTGTCAGCTTGCCAGCGTGCATGTACACGCTGGCCAGCTGATTCAGCCATTTTTAAAGCCATTTTTCGCCCTCCCCAGACTCCTATAAAGCCTCTCGAGCCTGGGGAGGGCGAAAAAAGCATGTAAAAAATGGGGGGGAGCACCTATCATGCATGCATGCACATTGCATTATGGGTGCGGCACGCCGATGCACAACCCCCCTGCACTCCCCCCTCTTACGGCATGCGAGCCTATAAAGGTTTGCCATCGCTGGTATAGGGTTTCCTGCCTAATCGTCAAACCCCAAAGTTAAATTTTAACTTTTTTGTTTCCAGCAAAAAAATGAAATAAAATCCCAAAGTGGTTTCCAAATGGAAACAGAGCTAGACAAAGTCCTTTGTTTGATCAAAGCAATCAATGTTGCCATCTCCACCAACTCCATTAGCCTCTGTCCAGATGGGCAAGACTTTCAAAACGTCTTCCTCTTTTAAGAAGGGAAACTACAGGGTTACACTGATACAGATATGAGAAGTGATGCTTGTTGATTACTTGTCACATGCACTGCTGAAGGATACTTGCAACAATCATGCAACCACATTCCTGACATCCCACTCAGAATAGAGGATATTGAAGTGGGGGATAAACAATCTAGTCTTAGTCAGTAGCCACGTTGCCAAGCTTTTCTGAGAAGTCTCATGCTGCCTCATGTTCTTCCCTCATGACATAAGGCTTCTTAGCCTTCGGTTGCCCGAAGGCTGCAAAAAGTAATCATGAAAACGAACTATCCTTGGTCAGAGATCCAAGGGGCGTTTTATCCATACAAAAGCATGTCTCAGTTTACTTTTCAGGATTTTTATGTTACTCCAATCATAATTTATTCTGAGCAATGTGCAGTTCTCCCTCTGTAATTCAGATCAAAATAAAATACAACTAAGAAACCAAACCATACAAATCACAGTATAAGACTCAGGGAGTAATTGCAATCCCTTCTTTCCCTCTTTTTTTGCTGGTAGAGGGATGCGGTGACCCAGTGGCTAAGACGCTGAGCTTGTTGATCAGAAGGTCAATAGTTCAGCAGTTCGAATCCCTAGCGCCGCGTAACAGAGTGAGCTCGTTACTTGTCCCAGCTTCTGCCAACATAGCAGTTCGAAAGCACATAAATTGCAAGTAGAAAAATAAGGATCACTTTTGCGGGAAAGGAAGTGTTTTGTGCACCTTCGGCGTTTAGTCATGCCGGCCACATGACCATGGAGACATTTTTAGAGAGCACTGCCTGCTCGACTTACAAATGAAGATGAGCACTGCCCCTAGAGCTGGAAAAGACTAGCACGCATGTGCGGGGGAACCTTTTAAGTATTTAATCTTAATCTTCTAAGACTGTGATTGCGAACCGATGGCACTCATGTCACAGGTGGCACGCGGACTCATTTGTTGGGGCATGCCAGTTGCCCTGGCCAGCTGACTTCAGCCTTCTTTTTGCCCGTTTTTCGCCCTCCAGAGGCTTCCCTGAAGGCTTCTGAATGGCGAAAAATGGCACTATGGGCAAACTGGAAGTCACAGTGCCTGAACTTCCGGGTTGCCCGTAGGGCCGTTTTTCACCCTCCAGAAGCTTCAAGGAAGCCTCCTGAAGCCTCCAGAGGGCCTCTGGAGGGAAAAGCTGTTTTTGCCTTCCCCAGGCTCCTAAAAAGTCTCTGGAACCTGGGGATAGCAAAAAAACCGCATCAAAAGCAGGGGGGGAGGGCACTGGTTGTGTGCGCATGCACATGCAGGATAGGTTGTGAGCATAGCAATATGGGTGTGGGTACCCGGACGCACAACCCCCCTGCACTTCCCCCCGCTTTTGGCACGTGATCCAAAAACGGTTAACCACCACTGTTCCAGGACTTGTATGAATAGCTACACTAATGCCACCAGAGGAAGACCATTCAAATGTGTTTGGGGGGACATTGTTCCAAAGGAGGGGAGCTGGAATAATGGAAGACATGTTTCCTTGGCCCCTATTTCTATGTGAAGAAAACCTGCCTATTTTTGAGAAGTTGGTCATGTGTGTATCGAAGCTTCAATCTGTGCATGGCTTTAAAGGTCTTTAAAGAGCAGCACACTTATGCAAATCAGGAAGCAATTCTGTCCCAAAAGTAGCAGTGTTATATGGGTGCAGTGAGAAAGCTGCTCCATTTTGGTCTAAAGATAGCTTCCAAATGCTTCTCAAGGACAGCCCTATATACAGCACACTGCAATAGTCAGTATCACTATAGGAGTCCAATTAACTAAAGCGTGAGTAGCTATAAGCAAAACCATTCCATTCCAGAAGAGGCCACAAATGGCACATAGATGGAACTGTGTAGAACAGTGATGACGAACCTATGGCATGGGTGCCACAGGTGGCACGTGGAACCATTTCTTAGGGCACGCGAGGCGTTGCCCTGTCAGCTCCAGTGCAGTTGTGTGCACTGGCCAGCTGATTTAGGCCTTCTTTTGAGGCTGTTTTTCACCCTCTGGAGGTGATGGGGGAGGCTGTTTTCACCCTCCCCAGGCTCCTAGAAAGCCTCTAGAGCCTGGGGAGGGCGAAAAAAGTGTGCCAAGAGCAGGGGGTCGTGCACATAGCATTCTGGGTGTGGCACTCCCACACACGAGCCAAAAAAAGTTAGCCATCACTGGTGTAGAAGCTCCATGAGAAAATATTTATTTTGGTGCTTTTCAATTTCTAAATTAACTGGCATGCAACCATGTGTTTCTAACCTGATCCAAATGCTTCAAGATAATAATGAACCATCGTATTTGGCAATGTGCTAACATAAATGTGTCCAAAACTCTAGCAGCTGTACTTTCTTTTTTCTTTCAGTTGGGTTTTAGATTTATAAAATAATAGTTTTCATGCTGGGTAACACTCTCAGAGTCTCTTGCTGCATGTTTTCTCTATTTTTTTCCATTGAAAAATGTTGCCACTGGCTTCCCTCTGCTATGTGGTAAAATTTTTGCTTTTTACTAACCTTCTCCTCTATCTGCTCAAAGATAAATATTAATTTAGGTAGTCCTTTATTTACAACAGTTCATTTAGTGACCGTTCCAGGCAGCCTGACTTTGGCAGACCCTTCAAAGTCCTGCCAATTCTGTTGCCAAATATAAGAGTTGGGTGGAAGCTACAGAAAGACATTCATTCTAAACATATTTGGAAGCACATAAATTATTATTTCACATCTTCTAAAAGGAAATTCTCTTTTCAAAATTATTTGGCTGCTACAATAGCAATGGGACCTTTTTAAAATTAGGAACATTCTGTTTTCTTTCTGTTTTTCTGTGTTATTTCCATAGCTACCTAGTATAACATTGCTACTGTGTTTTACAAAAGAGTCTGTGAAAAATTAAAATTCCCTGAACTTGGGATAGCCTGCTTGTGATAAAGATTTCATCACAGATGCTCTGCTGTAGAACAAGTCTAGTCTTCTTCAAAAGACAGCCTTAGTCTCTCCATATCTTTCATTAAGTATCTCTCTCTCCTCACCCCCACCCTTCTTATTGTTTTTGTCCCTCTCTCTTATCCTATTCCACAATCTAATGTTATTAGGCTTCCTCTCTGGTATCCTATTGCATCGGCTGGGGGGGTTGGGGGTGGGAGGCACCGTTTTACGGTGGTTCTCCTCCTACCTCTCTGGCCGATCGCAATTTGTGCGGGCAGGAGAGCAGAGGTCGACCCCGAGACCCCTCACATGCGGGGTGCCTCAGGGGTCGGTCCTCTCGCCTCTCCTGTTTAACGCATACATGAAGCCGCTGGGTGAGATCATCCGTGGTTTTGGGGTAGAGTACCACCTGTACGCTGATGACACCCAGCTGTACATATCTACCCCAAACCACCCCAACGATGCCGTAGCGGTGATGTGCCAGTGCCTGGAAGCCGTGCGGATCTGGATGGGAAGTAACGGACTTAGGCTCAACCCGACCAAGACCGAGTGGCTGTGGTTTCCGGCTGCCCGATTCAACCAGCTCTCTCCAACGCTGGCCATAGGGGGCGAACATCTTGCCCCTGTGGATGGGGCGCGCAACTTGGGTGTCCTCCTGGATACCCGGCTGTCCATGGAAGATCAAGTGACAGCCGTGGCCAGGAGGGCGTTTTACCAGGTTCGCCTG
Organism: Rhabdophis nuchalis; assembly: GCA_039707465.1. Taxonomy (NCBI): domain Eukaryota; kingdom Metazoa; phylum Chordata; class Lepidosauria; order Squamata; family Natricidae; genus Rhabdophis; species Rhabdophis nuchalis. Next base: position 90,332,578 of record CM077648.1, on the reverse strand, counting down.
GTACGCCAGTTGCACCCCCTATTGGATCGGGACGCCCTTCGCACAGTCACTCATGCTCTCGTGACATCCCGACTGGATTATTGCAACTCTCTCTACATGGGGCTCCCCTTGAGGTGTACCCGGAGGCTTCAGTTGGTCCAGAATGCAGCCGCGCGAGCAATTATGGGCACGTCTAGGTTTGCCCACGTAACACCGCTCTTGCGCGAGCTGCACTGGCTACCTGTCGTCTTCCGGGTGCGCTTCAAGGTGTTAATTACCATCTTCAAAGCGCTCCATGGCTCGGGACCTAGCTACCTGCGGGATCGGATCCTGCCCCATACATCCTCACGGCCGATTCGCTCCCACAGAGAGGGACTTCTCCGGGTGCCGTCCACTAGACTTTGTCAGCGGGCGGCGCCCAGGGGAAGGGCCTTCTCTGTGGCGGGCCCAGCCCTCTGGAATGACCTTCCCCCCGATATCAGGACAACCACGGACCTCCGCTCCTTCCGCTTAAAATTAAAGACGCACTTTTTTCGTCTGGCCGGCCTTGGGTAGTCTCTTTTTAGGTTAGGGGTTGTTAGGGGTAATTTTTAGTTTAGTTTATGGGTTTTAGCGCAGGATCAATTTAATTTATTTTTAACTTTGTATTTTGTATTTGTCTGTGGTTTTATTTGTATTTTTAATTGCCTGTGCCCCGCCTCGAGTCCCCTCGGGGAGAGAGAGCGGGATATAAAATTAAATTATTATTAATTATTATTATTCTCTTGTCTCTGCGATAGGTCAATTAAATAATCATATATTTAGCCATTATAGGAGCAACTGGGCAGTTCTTTTGTTTATTCTCCAGAGACAATATCTCCCTTAATTTTTGAAGCACGGCTGTTTAGAAGTGGCACACCCACAAATGCAAAAGAAATAAGAGAGGTAGGGCAGAGGGTTTACATATAAGGCCTCCAGGCCGAAGAAAAATTATGGAAAAGACTTAGAGGAGAGATGCCAAGGAGAAGCTGAGACTTGTTTGCATTGATTCCGAGTAACTTGCGTGCAAACACAGGATGAAATTGCAACCTAATTAAGATGTTTTCTCTATAATTGTAAATTGCATTTTTAACCACAAAGCATTGTCCATTTTAAAATTCAAAGGCAAAAATAGTTAAAATTAGTAGGTTTAAGTGATCAATTTTTGGAATAGAGCCATAATTCTGACAGCAAGACTAAATTTAAATTAGAACTACAGTTACTTCTATAATTAAAAGATATGTTTCTCTAATGAGTCACTCTCCTGTTTGAAAGCATAATACAAGGCTTATTTAGTTATTATTCTTGTCTCTCATCACAATTTGCGAGCTCTTTCCCACCCGGTCCATAGTGGTAAGAGGCTTCATCCAGTCTCAAGACTGACTTCAGTCTTAGTAACTTAACTTTGTATTAGTTTATCAAAGTATAAAATACAAAGGAAAAAACATGGAAAAGTAAGAAGAGGAGGGAAAAAGAAGGGCTATAGTAGTTTAATGGGGGGGGGGGGGAGAGGCACCCACTTCCGATTCTCTTTAACATGTAGATAACAACATTAAAACCACAACCTTTTGCTTTTACACAACAATATGTACAAGCCATTTCATGGCTTCAGTCTTGTGATAGATTTTGGTAACAGATTGGAGTTCATCCAGTTCCTTCAACTTTAGTTAGGACTTCACTATTATTTAACTGTTATTACGGCTCATCACATAGCCAGATGTTTAAACTGGATCTAGCATTCATCTATCATCATCAATCTGGAAAAATATAATGGCTGATACGATGGAAAAGGCTAGAAAAAATATCAATAGTAAAAATAAATTATCTTATCAAGTATTAGTTCAAATGGTCCCAATGAGAATGGAAGAAAACACATTTAATGAATGACAAAGACAAATTAATGTTTATTTGTTCAGATAAAATACCTAAGATCAAACTCAAAATTCTACAAGATTCAAAAGAACAAGATCTATTTGCTATATGAAATTTTAAGCTAAACGATTAAGATAATTTTGACCTGGATTAGAGATTGGATCATCTGCAACATTAGATTATGCGGTATATATTGTGATAAGGTTCTATGAAATGTGATTCAGAAATTCAGCTAGTCAAAGATTTCATGATTAAATGAATGAGGAATTTAACAGGACCATTGAGGAAACAATGAAATATCAAAAACAGATAAATATCAAATCCATTCAGAGAAAATTGGCAAGTTTTTCATTAATATATTACTCTAGTATTGATTGCTACGATGGATAATACATATTCAAAAATCCTGGTAGAATGTAATAATTAAGACCAATCCAGATAATTACAGTATTTCAAGTCTGATGGCAGTGTAACACAGCTTGAAGCCGATTCATCATAGCATGAAGAAAATTTTGAGCAATTACTTCCTCTTCATGGCAGTTATTTTTCCCTTTAGTATAAAAACTTTTTATTCATTCAAATTACTTATGGTTTCTGCCACTTTCTGCCACTTTCAAATTTCAGGTTTCTTTTAACAAAAATTTAAAATGTTAGATATCTGATCAATTTATATGTGTTGCTTCAGATTAATTAGAAATTCTTATTCTTATGTTTTTATTAATTTAATTATTAAAGTAAAAATGGCTGGTTTTGCTAGTTTGATTTATAATAGGTCTTAAAATGCCAAGCCGATAAATGATTATAGAAGTACTCAATGTTACTTGTAAGAATAAAAGGGAAATACTTTTAAAAAATGTTATAAATACTTATATAATTTATTTTTTGATCCTCCATTTATTCTTTTTTTCTTCTCTTTTCATTCAATCAGCGATTTTTTCAAAATTTCACATCACACAATTAATACTTTAAAAAATAAAACAAAGTTCTAAATGAGTCTGAGGGTTAGAGAAGTGACTTAAAAATTGTATAATGATTTTTTAGAGAATCAAATCAAAGTGCTCCACTTAAGAAAAAAATAAAAATGCAGACATGAGGCATAATGTGCCTAATTTGGTATTTCTGAATTTAAGATACCACTAATTCTACATGGAATTATAAACCACTAATTCTAGTGGTTTATTTTGGATTTACTTACATATCCATATCTATAAAATGGTGAAACCAGTTAAAACCATGCCATGCCATAAAATAATCAGGCGTAAGCTACTAGAACTCAACCATATTAATCAAATTAACATTAATTTATAAACATATGAAGCTGTTAATTGATTGCTAGCTGAATATGAATCTTCCAAAATGGTAAACACAGTATCAGCTTGTATTAACAGAAGGAGAGCATCCCTGTAATAGAAAGCAGTAGCTGTATTATCGTTTTGTTGGTCATGGCCCATATCAAGTAATGTGTCCAGTCATTAGGTTTCAAGACAGATTTTAGAGAAATTGCAAGAGGTTCTGAGGAAAATAATGATGAGAATGGGGATGTAAACTAATGGTTGAGAGAACTATTATTAAGGGGGTTATAATAAAACTCTTTGAGTATGAAGATGTCCAAGGCCTATTGTCTGAAGGTGTAAGACACAAAATAATTGTCTTTGAAAAATAATTGTCTTGTTACGTTGGAGGCTTTCAATATTAATGTCGTCCTTTGAGACTGGCAAATTCCAGAAACAAGAACCACTTAGATTTCTGGATGATCTTTATTACTAGTAGGGAAATGTAACAGAAACCTGAAACCTTGGCAAAGCAATTCTCCAGATCAACATATTAAGTGTAACTAAGGCAGAATTATTCTAAGTCTTTTTCAAGGTAATCAAGGTGTTGATTACCATCTTTAAAGCGCTCCATGGCACGGGACCTAACTATCTGCGAGATCGCATCCTGCCCCATACATCCCTTTGACCGATTCGCTCACACAGAGAGGGACTTCTCCGGGTGCCGTCCACTAGGCAATGCCAGCGGGCGACTCCCAGGGGAAGGGCCTTCTCTGTTGAAGGCCCTATCCTATGGAACAACCTCCCCCCCCCCCCCCCGACCTCAGAACAACTCCGGACCTCTGCTCCTTCCGCCGAAAGCTCAAAACATATTTCTTCCAATAGGCCGGCCTGGCCTAATCTATTTCTCACACCATCGGTCTGTACATTTAAATTTTTAATTGGGTTTTTAAGGGTTTAGGGTTTTAGTTTTTTTAGGTTTTAGTGCAGGGTCATTGTAATTTAATTTAATTTTAGATATTTATATTGTTGTATGTTTTATGTTTATATTCCCTGTGCACCGCCCCGAGACCCTTTGGGGAGAGGGAGCGGTATACAAATAAACATTCCATTCCATTCCATTCTCACATTTCCCTCCTCCCTAAACTAAATCTTTTCTGTACTGTTTTGCTCTTCCTGGAAAAGTCTTGCTCCCTCCTTCTTGTCCCCAGGCTCTGTTAAATGTTCTACCACAACATGTTAATTTCTGGCAAATTATGCTCAATGGCTTTTATTCTTGTAATCTGTGATCAAGCAACTATTGCTACTAACTAGCCGATAAAAAATCAGTTTTTTAAAATTAATGAATGCTTATCTCTCTACATGTGTATCGCTATCCCAAATCAGTGACAACAATTAATTAATTCCCTAATGATAAATGGGTTTTGGCAGAATACTTCAGTGCAAGATTAGATATTAATTACAAGGCTCTTCGGCTATGTTAGTAAGAATGGTTTTACTCCCTCCAGAGTTTCAGAGACCATAAGCAACAGGGTGAAATACCATAATGAATATAGCAATAATTTTATCAGGAAAGATTGTTATAAATTCTGACATCTGCTTGATTATCTTCTAAACCAGAGGTTCCCAAACTTGGCCACTTGAAGACTTGTGGACTTCAACTCCCAGAATTCTCCAGCCAGCAGAGCTGGCTGGAGAATTCTGGGAGTTGAAGTCCACAAGTCTTCAAGTGGCCAAGTTTGGGAACCTCTGTTCTAAACTAACATTCAATTAAAAGGAAATTGCTATAGGTGTCAAGCAACAACAAACCACCCAACCAAGCTGAGGAAATACATTAACTTTTTTCTCATCAGTTAGCTGTGTGCTATAGTAATGGAAGGCTTTAACTACCTTGACTTCAACTGAGAAACAAACTCTGCAGCAAATGAAAAATCTAACCCTCCTGTCTTCATGCAAAATAATGTAGTTTTTCAAAAGCAGTACCATGGGAGATAGAACAGCAGGTCAAGATAGGCAAGCAAGTGGTAAGAGAATGCCTATCTGCTTTGGATGAGTGCAAAAATCCAGGACCAGATGGCTTAAATCTCAGGGTACTAAAGGAACTCCTGGAACATGGGGCAATTGTCAGAGGATTAGAAAAGAGCTGATGTGATTCCAATCTTCAAAAAAAATGATAAAAGAGGAACCAGGAAACTACAGATTGATCAAGCCTGGGAACATCTGGAAGATAATCAAGCAGCAGGTCTGTGAGCACCTAGAAATGAGGAAGATGATTACTAGAAGCCCGCATTGGTTTGTTAAAAACAGGTCATGACAAAGAAACCTTATTGTTAAGTTAGTGGACCAAGAAAATGTTGTGGATAATAGTATACTTAGACTTCAATATGGCATTTTACTTATTGTTTAAGTAGACCACAACCTACTTCTTGATAAGATAGAATAATGTGGGATAGACAATACCACTAGCAGATGGATTTGCAGTTGGCTGATCAACAATGTATGTAGTCCTCAATGGAACTGTTAGACTTATGTGGAGGGAAATGTGCAGTAGAATACCTTAAGGTATCTTGCTCTTCAACATCTTCACAAATAACTAAGATGAGGGGATTAAAGGGACACTCATCAAATTTATGAGTGACTCTGAGCTGGAAGGAATTGTGAATTCAGTATGGCAAGGATCTTGACAGACTTAAGCATTGGACCCTATCCAACAGGATGCAGTCCAGTGGTGAAAAGGGTAAGGTCCTGCAATTAGGCAGGAAAAACCAAATACACAAGTGCCTGTGAGAGCCATGTAGGTGTCCTAATGGACCATCACTTAAGTATGAGTCAGCAGTATGCTGCAACTGCTAAAGCCAATGCAGTCCTAGGCTGCATCAACAGGGTAATAACTTCAAGATCACAGGAATTGATAGTACTGTTCTATATTGCACTAATGAGGCCACATTTTGAATACTGCATCCACGGGCCTGGTTTCCATGATACAAAAAAAGATGCTGAAGTCCTAGAAAAAATTCAGAGAAGAGCAACAAAAATGATAAGTGGTCTGTCGCTTAAACAACTAAGGGAACTAGGTGTGCTTAGCCTAATGAAGTGAAGGCTTAGGGGACACATGATAGCGATCTTCCAATACTTGAAGAATGGCCACAGAAGAAGGGAAGAATAAGGGTCAATTTATTCTACATAGCACCTGAGGATAGGACAAGAAACAAATAATGGGTGGAAGCTTGTCAGAAGGAGATCCAACCTGGAAATAAGGAGGAATTTTATGACAGCGAGAATTATTAATCAATGGAACAGCTTGCCTCCCAGAGTTTTGGGTACTCAATCACTGGAGGTTTTCAAGAAAAAAATGGACACCCACCTGGGATGATATAAGGACTCCTGCCTTCGGCAGAGATTGGACTAGAAAAGGGTTCCCCCAACTACCGAGCTGTGGCTCATTACCAGATTGTGGCTGGTTCGGAAGTGGGCTGTGCAAGTGGTGGGCTGGCACACATGTGCAGCTCAACTTGTGCAAGCTAGCGGCATGCAGCTTGATTTACGTGAGTGGAGGGCGGGTGCGTGTGAACATTCACAAACAGACCCATTGCTTGCACAGTCCAGTTCCCTTCTCCCCCATCCCCTGCTGGGCCACCAAGCCATAAAGGGGATCGCTGGGCTAGAAGATCACCAATGTTCCTTTCAGCTCTATAGTTCTATGGTGCTCATGAAGGATATCAAGCTCATGCTCACCAACACAAACAGTTGTAATTGGATACAGATTATTTTTTCCTCTTAGTAGAAAATTATTAATGGTTCTGTGCACTCATGTAACTAGCATAGTCAGTTCCACCAATGGATTGATCAAATGTATTATTAATCTATTGCAACATGCCAGTTCAGAAAGATTAATGCAATTGTGGGATTTTTGTGATTTTGTTTCTGCATACATTGTGCAGTGTCATCAAACCCTTTCCCAACAGACATGATTTCTGTGGGGCCGTGGATTGTTATCCAGCTTTTCAATAAGAAATGGTGTCACAGCCAAGTTAACCCACGGATGCTCTTGGATTTAACTGCTGTTTTTTCCCCGCCCTTCTTTTTGATATTTGTATTGTATTTACCATAATTGTTCTCTATGTTTAAAAATGCTGTTGTATATTCATTTCTTTTATTTCTCAGAATATTTTTATGCGGATTCTCTTAATGAACATTAAAGTGCACAAACATTAGAGTATTAGATAACTATTAGACAAATATTAGATAAATATTAGATAAATATGTTAAAGTCTTAGGAAGAAAATAATTCTAGCCCTTCTTTATCTACCATAATTTAAAAAACCAAATATTCAAATAACCACTATTGAATAAAAAATAACCTGTACAGTTCAAGTAATGAGAACTAAAATTGAGGATAACTAAAATAGTCCCTTGGGGATATATGATAAGACATTTTGCTTGGAATAAATACTCTAAACCATTGTAATGTTATGGGATGCTGCCCAAGGTCCCTGTATTCATGTGTGGCTGATCAGTTTGGTTGATCTGACTTTCAGTTAGGTTTCCAAAATACAAAGGTGTATGTAAATAATCGTTTTGTGTTAATCCATTCAAAATTTAGTATTGCTGTGTCCTTATTTTATTAGTTATTTATTCAACTACAAATGTTTCAGATACTATCAAAAACAATTTAATATATCCACAATTAGCACAAAAATAACATCATCCTGCTACGATATCTGTACCGCCATCAAACATTTACATCTGCCTCTGGAGCGACCTCCCCCCCGAAAGTCGTACTATCACGGACCTTCCCCTCTTCCGCCGCTCACTTAAGACACATCTCTTTCAGCAAGCTGGACTAGCATAGAATTTAAATCTAGGAACGATAGAGCCTCAGCTAAATTAGATAGGTTTTAATGGGAATTTTAGCACAGTTTTATCATTTAATTTCTTTTTAACTTTTGTATATTTGTTATTTATTTATTGTAGATTTTAATGTCCTGTGCACCGCCCAGAGTCCGTCTCGACGGAGATTGGTGCGGTTTACAAATCGAATTAAATAAATAAATAAAAATAAATCCCAGGTCCTTGGAAAAGACTTGATTGGTAAACAAAAATGCCAAATCCAGTCTGATTATCTGGCTGACTGTGCAATGAACCATAAGCATATCATAACAATAATAACCAAAGATATTAAACAGCAGACAGTTCAATCTGGTTAAAACGCTCTCTTGAGCAACCTCAGCATCTTCCCAAATACCTGTGTCTTCTATTGTATCAATCTGTAATAGGTACTGTAATAGGTACTGACTTATTTAACAACAGATTATAACAAAATATTACTTTTCGTATTCAGATTTGTCCGATTTTAGACTTTAAATATTGATCTTTCAAGTTATGATCTTCCCCCAAATAGCTGTTTTTTTTAAAAAAATATTGTGAGATAAACTAAAAATACACTGGCTAATCAGTAATAACTAAAACTTTTTCAGAGAAATTGGGTTTTTATATTAATACATTTCTTCTACATTAATATTCTTCGTTAGCCAGCACTGATGATAATAACAGAGCACTGGACCTCAGATTTGGTTCAATCGATCTATTGCAGTAATCTCATTACCCTTTCAGACTTTCATTCGCTAACGTCCTTTGTCTGTTCCTACTTGCTGTAATGCCTTTCTTACGACCAAACTTGTTTCCGCTCCTTAGTTAGATAACTGTCCCAATTCTCTGTATTCTGATTGGCTGAGGCGGGCCTTATAAACCAGCTCAGGCAGCTCAGCCAATCCTCTTTTATTACTGGCCGATTGATTAAAGGGAGGGTGGGGGGAGAAATTTGGTGAAAGAACGCTGGCTCACCTCTGATTGGCTCTCCCTTTCTCAAACCCCTCCCTCCTTTTCAGATTACAGATTTTAGCCATGTAGTTAAAGATAGCCCAAGCTTTCAAGTTGATTTTGTTAGAGGTAAAAAAATAAAATAAAAGTTCTTTGCATTCAGAGGCTCAGTCAGCAGCCCAGAAGCCCTTTGCTTGGAAAGAGAGGGATTTCTTCCCCTTCCCGCCGGCCCCGCGATTGGCCATGACTAACTATCACAATAGCCGGGCCGGTCCCGTGGACTTTCCCGAGGTCCTGAAATCGCTTCTGGAATACCACTTACCTTGGACGGGCGCTCTGAAAGGTAGGGCCAGTCACCGCCACCCCACGCCTAACTCTTCCCGAGGCTGCAAGAAGGAACGGGTGAATGGCATCTCGATGTTTGTAACGGTAGTTTTGCTGTAGTTTGACAATTCGTGGGTTTCCCACGATCGGACAAACGGCAAGCGACGCCAAATGTAACAGGCAGTTTAACAGCAATAAAGTCTAGGAGGGGGGGGGGGCTGTGGAGTGGGGTAGCAGCCGGAAAAGAGGTCAGAAAGTTGGGGGGAAGGGGGGACAACCAAGTGCAGGATTGTGGGCCGCTGCTGACCGATTTAAATTCTCAGACTTGTTATGTACTTTGGGAGCAGTTCAGAGACTCTCTTTTTTATTCTCTTTTCCAGAGAAGCGTTATTTAAAAGTGTTATAAAAATGAATTTCTGGTGAGAGCTTGGCTCTAGAGTTACAAGTTTTGAAACAACCTTTTATGAAAGTTCTCTTTTTCTTTTCTTTTTTTAAATAAAATATTTTTTACTGTTTTAAATCATACATTTCCTTCCTATGTAATGTAGTGTGCTCTCTAGGTGTCCAAGGTGTTAACATACAAACGTACAAGTAGTAGCATCATTAAAATTGTGTGTGTGTGTGTATACATACATACATACTAGTCGTTCCCGGCCACTCATTGCTGTGGCCCAGTCTGTTTAAATGGCCAACCAATCTGTGTGTAGATCTATACCTGCACACACAAACATGTACACACAACCACCGTATAACCCCCAACCTACTTGCCTACTGTATTTCTCCTTCTGTCCCTCTCTATCCCTATACCTACTTACCTACCTATCTACTGTATTTCTCCCTCTCTCTCTCTATCCACCTATCTACCTACCTACCGTATTTCTCCCTCAGAGTATTTTATATCATAAAAGATGACATAATACCTGTAGCCCACTGCTCTCTCTGTATCCATCTACCTATCTTTTTTACAATTTTTAAGATTTCCGTTGTGTGTACCTGGCACAGGTGTGACATGTACATAATCTATATATATATCATTGGTGCTGTATTTCAAAGGAATGTTTTGTGAAAATTTGGAAGTGATCGGTGCCGTACTTTTGAAGATTAGTGGTTTTGAACAAACTCTTGTTACATTTTTATTTATATATAATAGAAGATAGATATATGCTGGTCTTGTTGCGTTCGGGTCTTTTCCTGTGTAAGATTGAGCTTCTCTTCACAACGTTTTGGCGAGGTCTCACTCGCCATCTTCAGGCTGGCATCTGGGATGAAGATGGCGAGAATACTCCATAACAATGTAACAGAAATATTGAAGGAGATTGCTCCTGCCTCCTTTCAATATGTGGCTAATGACATTGAATGAATATTTTATGCCCTGATGAAAACAGAGGAAATAGCCAAAAGTTATTGTTTAGAGATCTCTTGGTACAGGTTTTTTTTTTAAATCACCGATAAGTCTGTTTTGTTCCTTGAAGAGTTTGTTCCGACTGTTACATGAAACCAGGTATCTGTTTTCTGGTAAAATAGATGTGAAGGAATTTGTCCTGTGGAATCAAAGATTGGGGAAATTGTGAGAATCTGTAAATGTTCTGTATAGATGCATCTATATAGACTGTTTTGAAATTGCATTTTCAGATTATGATGCCATGGCAACACTCTTTAAGGGTGGTTATCTTATCTCATAAAGAAATAACGTTCATCTTTATTGGACCTACTGAATATGATGCTTTGGGATCCTGGCCATCCCATTCAAATATATTTTTACATCAAGGCCTCTAAGATAATCATCTCTCAGCTTCTAATAATAGAGCCACTTTTATTTGCAGGTGACAAATCAAGCTAACATGGCATGTGCAATATCTATGGGAGTAATTAAACTATGAATGCAAGAAAGGGGTTTATTCTGCACTGGACATTTTTTACTACTCACTTGGGGACACTGCATTATTGTCCCATACTGTATAGAATATTTCTATATTTCATATGCATTTAACTATTCTGGTTAGGCTTTAGAGAGTGCTTGGTGGGTAGATAAATTGCTCAGGTGAGACTATCCACAAAAGTCTTGTTCCCTAAGATTGTTGATGTTATTAGATTGACATGTTGGGTAAATTCTGTGAAGTGTCTTCATTTTCCTGTTGTTACTGTTACACTTTTATGAACTACATGCATAACAGGTTTCTGCTTGTTTCTTATAGTCAGTGAGATTACCTTTTTCTTTTACTTTGCTTTGAGAAAGTCTGCATCACATAAGGCTCGTGTGTTTATAAACCATTTTCGATTATTTTGGATGAATTCCAAATATTTTTATTGGGAATTTGTTCAACTATTTAGATCACAGGGGGAAACAGTGATTATCTTTTTCTTGGATTCAAGGGACACCAAGTGGAAATGTTATTCTGTTTTGTATCAATACGTTGCAATTACCCACACCAAAAGACCCATTTTCTCTTGCAAACTACTTGTGTGTATGTATATGAATTGCTTGCATACAAAAATGAACTATGTTGTTATATCATAAAGTTCGGTATGGAAGAGAATAGATGGCAAATGGCAAAGTAAAAAGAGATGTCTGGAAAGCTGTAGGAGATGAAAGAAAATTGGAGGCGACAGAAAGATATGAAGAGAAGAGAAGAAATAGAAAACAGGAGGGATTAAAAGGAGATGCATACAAAGGGGGAAGGAAAAAAAATATGAGACTTGAAAAATCAGAGATAAACCTGAGAAACTGATGATTGGAATTTAACTTTTCATTTGCCTGGGATTAACTTGGGACTCAATTCTTGCTTTCAGTAAATAAACATGATGCTGAAAAAAGGGAAAACAAACATTCTGTGTCAGGCTCACTCTAAGTAATATTCTACAACTGACTGCCAAAGTAGAAAATCTTGTTTCTGGGCATTCCCTGCCTTGTTCTCAAAAACTGGAACTCACGAAATGATATCTAAAGAATTCTTTAACAGTTTGACATGTTTATGTGATCAGAGCTAAATTGAAAGAATCATATTTAATTATTAATTTCCAAGCACAATTAATACAACTGTTTTAGATGAACAGTTCTTAAAATCAGACTTGGCAAAGGTTTATTTTTGTTACTAAATCTACCCCTGATAAGTGCAGAAACATATTAAGGCATTCCCCAGTCTATTCCCCCTCCAATACATCCAATTATAAGGAGGCCACCACTACCCTAATTAACCAACTCAACCACTAACTCCTTTTACATTAGAACTTGTCCTAACATTCAGTTGGAACCTGTAATTTAAGGCCAGTATTGTATGTCCTCCACTTCGTATTCTGAGTCAGTAGAGTACAGATCCTCCTCCTCCAGGTGTTACCTTGAAGAGGGCTATCATGCTTCCTCTCCCCAATGTGAGCCTACAATTTGATGTTAAACTGAAATATATGCATTGATTGATGGGTATAAATTTTTACATAGCTTAGAGGCAGCAGTCTATTTATATAATTATTTTACATATTTAATTTAAAAATAAAGGCAAGAAACACCCTACTTCCTAATACTGCGACTCTGGACCAGAGACAGTTAACATAAACCAGATTATATAAAACCATCATATAAGATTTCCTAGATAGATTAAGAATCCTTTGGCTCAAATTCTGATTGTCATTGGTGTGTGTGTGTGTGTGTGTGTGTGTGTCTGTTTTTCTGTCTGTCAGTCTGTTCATCTGTCTATCTATCTATCTATCTATCTATCTATCTATCTATCTATCTATCTATCTATCTATCTATCTATCTATCTATCTATCATCTACTCTATCTTCCTTTATTTGTATGTATACTACCACAAAAACATCTTAAAACTTGTCTTCTGTAATAACACTGTAGAGCCAAAACCTAACATTCATTAAAACCATGTAAATTTAAGTTAGCATACAGTATTGCCAAACAGATGGCAGGCCTAGAACAGATATTGATCTCCAAAGACTTGTCAGAACAGCTAGGTTTTGACAGCTTTCCATAAGATGACTCAAGTAGAGACTGAGGCCAACCAGATATCTTGGGGAGTGGGTGGGCATTTTAATCCAGTATATCAGGGCAATAATGGAGAAAATTGCTTCTCTGGTCCTGTCCTCTTCATCTTTCAAACTGAGATTAAGCAGGTCTTTCTCTCAAGCACAACAAATAGTACCAATAGGGGACAATTTTTATTGTTCAGGGTTGAAATGAGGAGCCCTTGGTACTTTGAGCTTGGTTGTTTTCAGGCAAATGTTTCATTACCCAAATTAGGTAGCATCAATGTACTGAAATGTCTGCAAGAAAACAACCAAACTGAAAGAGCACCAAGGACTCCTCACTTCAATCCCTCATAATAAATAGTCTGGTTAAAGTAACGGGGATGTGGCAGCTCAGTGGCTAAGACACTGAACTTGTTGATCAGAAAGGTTGGCAGTTTGGGGGTTCAAATCCCTAGTGTCGCATAACAAAGTGATCTCCTGTTACTTGTCCCAGCTTCTGCCAACCTAGCAGTTTGAAAACATGTAAAAATGCAAGTAGAAAAATAGGAACCACCTTTGGTGGGAAGGTAACAGCGTTCCATGCACTTCGGCATTTAGTCATGCCGGCCACATGACCACAGAGACGTCTTTGGACAGCGCTGGCTCTTTGGCTTTGAAATAGATATGAGCACCGCCCCTTAGAGTCAGGAACGACTAGCACATATGTGCAAGGGGAACCTTTACCTTAAAGTAACTTGGAGGATATAGGCCCGTGATGGCACAGGTACCCTAAAGTGGCACAAGAAGCCATGTTGCCTGTCACGCAGGGCCTTGTCTGTTTGTCTTCTGGGTTTCTGGTGCACATGCACATGTGATGATCAGCTGTCTTTCGCATCCACGCAAGTGCCAAAAACTGCTCTGCGCATGTGCAATGGCTAGCTGATCATTGGGTGCGCATGTGCACTAGAACCTGAAAGTTTGGCTTTTCCGGAGCGCAGCCCTGACAAGCAGATGCGTGTGTGATATTTCCATGCGACCTTTTCGACACTCAGTGCCAAAAATGTTCGCCATCACTGTTATAGGCTATAAATATGCTGGGCCTATAACTTCTAGGCGTTTTTTTTGTTAAGACCAGCAGCTGAATTGTGTTTGAATTTCAAAAATAGTTTCATATATACTATTATGAAGCCAGATGCTCCCCATCCTGTAACTGTGCAGAAGTCCCAACTCATAATCTTGTTACTGTAACACTACTGTAACGCTCTCTACATGGGGCTCCCCTTGAGGTGCGCCCGGAGGCTCCAGCTAGTCCAGAATGCAGCCGGGCGGGGGATCTTGGGAGTCTCACGATACTCCCATGTAACACCTCTCCTGCGCGAGCTGCACTGGCTGCCTGTAGCCTTCCGGGTGCGCTTCAAGGTGTTAGTAACCATCTTCAAAGCGCTCCATGGCATGGGACCTGGTTACTTGCGGGACTGTCTCCTACCACATACCTCCCTTCGACCTGTCCGCTCCCACAGAGTGGGCCTCCTCAGGGTGCCGTCTGCCGGACAATGCCGGCGGGCGGCCCCCAGGGGGAGAGCCTTTGGAACGACCTTCGTGCCATCATGGACCTACGCCTCTTCCGCCGGGCACTAAAAACACATCTATTTTATGTGGCCAGCCTGGCATAGTTTTAATGGTATAGTTTTAATTGATTTTAATAAACTAAAAGTTTAGCACAGACATTTAAATTTAATCTATTTTAAATTGTTTTTTGTATGTACTGGTTTATGATTTCTGTGCACTGCCCTGAGTCCCCTCGGGGAGATAAGGCGGTATATAAATATGATAAATAAAAAAATAATAATAAATAAATAAACTGTATTTTGTATTCATAACCCGATATTTTATA
This sequence comes from Rhabdophis nuchalis, assembly GCA_039707465.1. Taxonomy (NCBI): domain Eukaryota; kingdom Metazoa; phylum Chordata; class Lepidosauria; order Squamata; family Natricidae; genus Rhabdophis; species Rhabdophis nuchalis. The sequence goes on along the minus strand of CM077648.1, from coordinate 90,317,446 downwards.
AGGTACGCAGAGGCTGAACATCTTTTTCCAGGCAAGAAGATGCATCCATTAAAAAACTCCATCTCTTCCATTCATACAATCCTCTCTGCCTCCAGAGATCAGTCAGATTTATTTGAATGTGATTAAAATTGGATGTCATCTGTGTAGTAATAATAAGATTTCAGCCAAAATCTTAACAAGGCACATACCTTGATTATCATGTCATTTTTGCGCTGAGGATATATTAAGAATGTAGAAATCTTATTATGACTAATTATATTATTCTGAGCTCCAAATTTCTTGGCTCAGCGATAGTTCCATTTTGTTTACCTAGGCTCTAAATAAGTTTAATAAATTATTATTGCTGGATGTGGTGTTAATATTATCTGACAAGAAAAAGTTTTTAGTGGGACTGAACATGCAATATCCTGTTGAATTTTTCAAAAATATGGAAACAACTGGTGTTGGCTTAATGATCAAAAGGAATTAGTATAGACTATTTTACAATACAATACAATAGCAGAGTTGGAAGGGATCTTGGAGGTCTTCTAGTCCAACTCCCTGCCTAGGCAGAAAGCCCTATACCGTTTCAGACAAATGGCTATCCAACATCTTCTTAAATACAGTACTTGCAGTGTTGGGGCATTCACAACTTCTGGAGGCAAGCTGTTCCACTGATTAATTGTTCTTCTAATTGTTCTGAAGAGAAATTTCTCTTCAGTTCTAAGTTGCTTCTCTCCTTGATTAGTTTCCACCCATTGCTTCTTGTTCTACCCTCAGGTGCCTTGGAGAATAGTTTGACTCCCTCTTCTTTGTGGCAACCCCTGAGATATTGGAACACTGCTATCATGTCTCCCCTAGTCCTTCTTCTTATTAAACTAGACATACCCAGTCCCTGCAACCATTCTTCATATGTTTTAGTCTCCAGTTTTGTTCTGACTTGACTAGCGTATCCTGGAAAACTAGTTTTTGCCTCTCAGTTTCTTTAAAAGCTTTACTAATCCCTGTTGAATTATTAAAATAGGGTAAGACGTGAAACACTTGTAACATTTAATGTTAAAAATTCCCTGAAACCAAATTTAATTTCTAGTGTTTACACATAGTTTTTTCCCCGCAATGATATGGAAACAATTTGTAATTATCTTATTTTGGGGTGTTTTTTCAAGTTCCAGTTGAATTTTATCATCTGAGAATTTCCTGGTGACTTGCTCTCCAAGCCAGATTTGATCCTGATTAGCTCAGTTACTTGCTGTGACCTGTAATGTTTAATATTTATTTAAAAGAACATTTTTGAAGAATCAAATTTCTGCAACATTTATCAACCTAGGAAAATCTTTATCTCTTTCCGCTCTCAAGGAAATTATATTCAAAATGGGCAATAAGGAAGACAAAATCAATGAAAGGGTAACTGGTGTGACTGCATACGTAGACCCTTTTCTTTTGTATATCACTATTTTTAACTGGTTTTTTTTAAGGTTCAGCCCAAGGGTGTACAGCTGCCCAACAGCTTATTTTAGATAAGACTGTTTTCCCTCCCAACCCATTTGCCAAATCAGTTGGATGGCCAACATATTCTTTTGATGTCATCAAAGGGATAGCATCTTCACTGGGCCTATGGTCAGACTACTGACTGCCCTGTCCTGAATAGCATACTGCCCACCTCATCCTGCCTAATAATAAGGCTGGCTCTGACATAGAAAGGAAAGCCAAATTCAGTTGGTGTTCTCTTTATTGACACATCTGTTAGGGCTGGGAATGGGTTTTGGCAGCAATACAGAAGAAGGTTGCAACTGCTTTCTTCTGGGAGGTTCTTCAGCCCTAGGGTCCCCAGAAGCCCATCCAAACATTAACCAGGCTGACCCTGCTGAGCCTCTGAGTTTTGACAAGGCTGGTCACACACTGCCATCCGCTGAGACCAATATAGATAAACAAGCTTCAAAAGGATTGCAAAGGGGGGAAAATGGCACCATGTACAGGTTTAGGAAGACAATTCTGCTAAAACATAAGAGGGTGTGTGTGTGTGTCATTAAGAGGAAACATGGTTGACTACAATTGGTATCGCAGACAACACAAACCACCCTGGGGTTTTCTAGTTAACCTAAGCTGGTAGGAATATAAATGCAAGGATTCAATCTACTGCAGTGTTTCTCCACCTTGGCAACTTGAAGATGTCTGGACTTCAACTCCCAGAATTCCCCAGTTAGCATTCGCTGGCTGGGGAATTCTGGGAGTTGAAGTCCAGACATCTTCAAGTTGCCAAATTGGAGAAACACTGCTCTATTGTAACTTTACAGATCAAATATATTTTTACTTGCAACGAGCTCTAGGGACGGAATAAAGTAATTTTATCCAAGTGATGTTTTCTTGAGTTGTGGGTCGGCTGGGAATGTGTTGGTCCAAAGACCAAACGAATATATACATTTGCGAGTCTGACGCTTCCTCAGTCACACGTTTGGCGGTTTCTCCTTCGCTTCCCGCTCCTTTCCGCGGAGAACTTCGACAGGGGCTGGACTAGATGACCTCCACGGCTCTCTATTAAATCTGTTATCATGCCATAACCTGGGCCCGTAGGGATTTTTGAGTGGCCTCCCGTAATTGCCAGCCGGTCACGGCTTTTGACCTCCCCAGGTGAGGAAATATAGTAGAACCCTACCGGCAGAGCAGGTAGCCTGCTCCACCGCCGCCTTCCCTCTCGCCTCCACCTCGCTCTTTTCCGCGCCTCCCTTCGCGTTTGGAGCGGAGGCCCTCGGAGCCTCCCGACGGCCGCTGAGGACTCGCGAGCGCATCTGCTCCTTTCTCCCACTTGGCTCCGCCCCAGGCTCAAAAGCTCCGCCTTGCCGCTGTTTCTCCGCTGGGTGGCGCACTCCCTGGGGTCATTTGAGGTTTAGCGCTGGAGGCGCTGGCCGCGTTCGAAACGCTGGGCGTCTCGGCGGGGCTACTGACGCCAGCGAAGAAGAAAGGGGCGGCGCCCGCATTCTCGCGAAACGCTGCTCGCTCCGCGGCACGTGCCAGGACTCCGTTCAAGCTTGTCGCGGAGTGGCTGCGCTGCCGAGCCAATAACGTCTTTCGGCAGGTCCAGCCAATCAAAGGCGCTCATGAATAATAAGGGTCTCCCGGGCCCTCGGAGGCGCGCCGAGGGAAAGTGGCGCATGCGCTCTCGTGAGCGCCGAGGGGGCAACGGTGGATTTAATTATTATTTCCCCCCCTCCTTTTCCGCGGCGTCCGCTCCGCTGGCGTCGCTTCTCGCCTCCTCCTTCCTTCTGGGTCTCCGGGGGGAGCTCGAGCTCAGCCGGTCGGTCCCCTACGCGTCAATAGCATGTCCAGCCGTGCCTCGCCTCAGGAGGGGGCAGCGGACACCGCGGGAGCCGTGCAGCAAGAACGGGGCCCGACGGGCGCTTTTCCTTTGGTGCTGAAGAAACTGATGGAAAATCCTCCGCGGGACTCGCGCCTGGGTGAGGGTGGCGGAACCGCTTCGGGGGGGGGGGGAGATAGACTCGGCCTCCGCAGAAGGAAATGCGCGATGGACGGGAGGGAGGCGGCGGCGGCGGCGGCTCGTGCCTCAGTCCGGACGGGCACGTCGCATCCATTTTGCCGTGTGGCCTGGCGGGCGCTGGGGCTGCTGCCGGTGGTTGCCTCCTCCTTTCCCTCTGGGTAGAGCGGAGCGCTTCAGTCGCCCGACACCTGCAGCCCCCGTGGCTTATTGGCGTCTATCCGGGAACTGTTTTTTGAGGCTCTGAGCGCCTAAGGCAGGCGGCGAGTCCGCGAATTGTTTTCCTGAAAGTAATCGCCACTTAACGGAGCGGGGCTTCCTTGGGGTAACCGTGAACAGGACCACCGGCCCCGAAGGGCTGCTGGAAGCACATTAGAGCACTCTGCCTTTGGGGAAGCGGTTGGATTTCAGGTTCCCGATCGGTTGCACATCTATTGCAAAGTATAGGCGCGAAACACACACACACACACACGTGTACACACATGTTTATTCGGGGGGGGGGTCGTTCTGTTTGATTCTGAAAGTGTAGGGTCATGTATCTCTTTTTCCTTATCTGTCAGAGGAAGAAGGCTTTGCTGACACTTGCATGCTGTCCTTATGTATTTTCTTTTTAAATGCTTTGAATTTTTTTTTTTTTAACCAATGGCACAAGAGAAGAAAGTAGTAAGTAATAGCTAAACTGAGCAGCAAACGTTAGTGGTGATTTAATTGTCAACACTTTGTTCCTCAGCTTGAATAATCAAATCTTTGTTTTAAATATTCATTTATATGAAAGTAGCTTTGATACCCTCTATCTTACATTTTTAAAATTCATATTCTTTTGAATTAATTTCCTAACATCTGTAATTTATTTTGCATTTTACACTGCTGTAATATTAAGAACTAAATACTGGTGCTAATAATGCAGAAAAAATTATTCTGTTTAATTAAGATATGCAATTTTTTTTTATTGAGCCCATCCTATATCTACATCATTAAGAATACAATTAGTTGAACACAAAGGGATAATTTTCAGGAAACCGAAAACTGACCTACAGTATTGGTTTGCATCTTTTATGCATCTTTGTATTTTTACATCTGAAAATTAGTACTTACAAATGAACATTTCATCACACATTCCATGCATTATTATATTATTTTCATATGAAAGACCTGTATATTAAATGAGCCTTTTAATATATTGAAAACCAGCTTCATTTTCTGTAGGTTCATCTTCTCAAAGGTGACCGTTCAGATTTCTTTAGCAAATTCAAATTGGCTAATCTCCATGTAGATTGTTTTGGCAGCAGTACAGTCTACTAGTTCTTGGGGGATCAGCCATGGTCAGCTAGGAGTTACCATCCATAGTATTGATACAGCAAATGGTTCCAGTTCTTGGATCATCATATAAAAACAAATTGTTAAATATAGTTCTGCGTAAGACTAATATCATTCTGTTTTCTTCTAGATAAAGAGAAGAAGGAAAAACTTGAGGAAGATGAAGCAGCAGCTGCAAGTACAATGGCAGTCTCTGCCTCCCTCATGCCTCCCATTTGGGATAAAACTATTCCTTATGATGGGGAGTCTTTTCATCTGGAATATATGGATCTTGATGAATTCCTGTTGGAAAATGGAATCCCTTCCAGTCCTGCTCATCTAGATCTGAATCAGAATCCCCTCCTGCCTGTGGCTGAACTGGAAGGAAAAGAATCTTCCACTGTTGCTGCCACTCCACCTGCATCATCTTCCACAGTGGTTTTCAATCTATCAGAAACGACCAAAAACTCAGGTGTGTTAAGGGGTTCAAAAGGATGCTGCACAAAAAAAGGTTCCCTATGTTGCCTAATTGGATTATTAGTTTAATTGCAATGCAAAAATCAAAAACAATTACATGGTTAGAATGAGCAATTTGCTTGTCGTGCAAAATTAAACCTGAATTGAGAAAACTGTAGTTCAATAATACAGATTCTAACAACAAATAATTTCACAGCAAGTTGCAGGGAAGAAAAACTAATATTTCACTGGTTCACATTATTGATTCTATTAATATTGTGTAAACAAGAGATGAAAGTGATAGCACTATGTATGCTACTTTTTGCTGGAAATATGTTGTTTTAATCCAAAAAAGTGTAGAATATAGAATGAAGAACTATTGTCAAATCTGTCTTGTTTGATTAGTATTAAAGGCATTTATCAATGGGTTTCAGACTTAATAATGAAGGAGGGGAAAATATTTTGCCAGTTTCCTTCTCTCTTACTTGTGATACATTATTAAGGAAGGCTCAGTTTACATTTCAGTGGAAATTATTGAAGTTATATGGAAACAAGCTTAGTAGTTATAATTCACACTATACAATTTTACTTTGCAACATGCATTGAAAATATGTATTCGAATACATATGTTTGGAACAATCTAGAAAAATGCTTATGCTAGATCAAAAAGTATTATTTGGAAAAATAATTTTTAAAAAGTTAGAAAATATAAAGATAAATTGTTTGAATTTACTGATAAAAGTGTGGAAATGTTATGGTTGTTTTTGCTCATGTTCTAATGTTTCCCATGTTATCATATATCTGGATTCCTCTATGTGTCAGTAAAATGTCCAAAGGGTATAGTACCAAAGTATTTCCTTGCAAGTGAGTAGATAAACAGATTGTGGTTGTCCAGAATTCATTCTGACTTAAAAATTATACTGCGTTGCCTTTACTAAACAGTACTCTCACCTCATCACTTTTGTTTTCTAGACATAAAACTCTTATTGAATAATTCTGAGTTCTTAATAGTTTCTGCTGCCCTCCTTTTTTTGGTCCTTTTTAGTTTCATCTTTATTATTTTTTCTCTTTTCTGAAGAATTTCTATTGGAAGACCATTACTTCCCGCTTTCATCCAGAAAAAATGTGTAGGCTCCTAAGGTGTAGGCCAACTCTGTAGGTTCCTAAGGTGCAAGATAAACCTTTGGGAATATGTATGAGAATAGTCCCATGCAGATGTTAATTCATAGTTTTAATTCCTGAAATGTTTTTCTATGCCAGGTAAGTTATCTCTAAACGGATTTTCACATATTTATTTGGAGAGCCATTTAAAGTTGCTTTCCCTCAATATTCTTAGTGGACATAGAGAAAATGAGAATTCTGAAAATTAATACCACTGTCTTCCTTAAAGCAAAGCTAAAATACAGGACTTTCCAATGTTGTATCCTTTTTATGTGAGTGACCTTTCTTCAGTGAAAATGGTATTGTACTACATAATATGTTTTTTGAATAAAGGGCCCTTTTAATGTTTCTGTTTTATCATAGTTATCTTCTTCGTGCTGCTCACTATTAAATTTATCTTCCTTTTCCCAGAATCCTCTCCAGATGATGAAAGATTGACTCCTAGCCCTGTTGATCCAGATTGTGTTGAGATTGATGTGAATTTCAACCCTGACCCTGCTGATTTAGTGCTGTCCAGTGTGCCTGGTGGAGAGCTCTTTAATCCTAGAAAGCATAAGTTTGCTGAAGAGGATTTGAAACCACAGCCTATGATTAAAAAAGCCAAGAAAGTCTTTGTCCCAGACAATCAAAAGGTAACTCTGTTTATTCTGTTATTGCTTAAATGAGTGGTCATATTCCAGAAGTACTTGAAATCATGTTTGTTGGCTGCAAAGTACATTTTCAGCTATTCTACTGGAGCAGGATTAGTCAATCTTTTTTTACCTACCGCCCACTTTTGTATCTCTGCTAGTAGTAAAATTTTCTAACTGCCCACCGGTTCCACAGTAATGGTGATTTATAAAGTAGGGAAGTCAATTAAATTTAAAAAAAGGAAAGTGCTTCAGTATGGGACAAAACCCCTACCGGCCACCCTGAAAGCTGGAATGCCCACTAGTGGGCGGTAGGGACCAGGTTGACTCCAACTGTATTGGAGTTTCCCACAATTGAGTGTTTTTAATCAGCAGATTATTTGTTCTAAAATTCTGGTGGATTTAGTGTGAGTTTCTTGAGGAATGGCAATTTACCATCATCTTGTCTCCAGAATGTAATTTAATAACACTGCTAGATTTAATGAAGGATATTTTGTTTCATTTGTTTCAGATTGTTGAAATCCAGAAGGAGGATAATTTTAAAAAAATTCCAAGGCTTCCCCAGTGAAAGATAATTATTATAAACTAGTCAAGCTGAACTTCCCATTGTCTTTTAATTGATCCTTCTGAAGAATTATTTGCTTTTCTATCCAGGATTTTCTGCTATAGTTCAGTTTCAAGAAACTTTCAAGAAACTGAACTATAGCAGAAAGTCCTGGATAGAAAAGCAAAGAAGATTGGTCTGGGGAAGATTGGTCTGGAAAAATAAAAAGAATCGTCATTCTCCCAACTATAAAAGGTTTACAAATCTTGTATAAAACCTAAAGCACAAGATGTAGCTGTATAGTGTATATAGGGGAGATTGTAATGAGAAATTCCTTACATTAATTAAGCTAAACCTGTTGATACAAAAATGAATTAAAATCATTGCAGTCAACCTAGTTAATGTAATTATGTATTTATTTACTTAATTACTTACTTACTTACTTACCTACCTACCTACCTACCTACCTACCTACCTACCTACCTACCTACCTCAAGTATATTTTGACTCTTAGCACCTACATCAGGGGTGTCAAACTAGATTATTTCAAGGGCTGGATCAACTGTAGTTCTCTGCAGACTGGTGGCTGGAGGTGGGTGGGCAGACAGATGCCTCCTGCAGCACTCTGCTGGCCGAAAACAGGCCACATGGCCCATTTTTCAACCATTTTTGGCCTGTTTTTTGGCCCATTTGGGGCCCATTTTTTGGCCCAGTTTCAGCTGGTAGAGTGCTGCAGGAGTCCATGGAGGGTGAAAACAAGGTGAAGAGGTGCGCATGCGACCAATTTTAGCTGCCAGAGACACCACAGGCCAGTTCCTTCATATATCCAGGCCTGCCCCATGGGCCAGATTTAAGCACTCCCACAGGCTGAATCCGGGCTGAGGGCCTTGAGTTTGACACCCCTGACCTTTCAGCAGTTTCCTTTGAAACAATTTTTGCAAATTTTCAGTTGTCTTTTTTCCTAGGGCTGAGACAGAGTGACCCAGAGCTGGGCTTATCTCTAAGACAGGACAGTCTCCCAGTTTCAGTACTTCTAATTACTACATCAAGCTGATTCTCCATAGAATATTACCTCTTTAATACGTTTTTGGGTTTCAGTGAATGTTTTTTGTGAAGATGGAGAAAAATCATGCAGGTTTCTTGCTTAGAAATTCATAGAATCCATCTTGTTCCTTTTGCTTTTCTTTTTTCCTCTCTATTCTAAGGAAAAGTTATCAGTTTATTAAATGAATCAGTATGAAAGCCAACTTCTTTGAGGGAAGTGACTGTTCCTTTCCCAGTTTAAGGACAGTATTCAATTTGTTATGTGTAAGCTTTGCCATCAACTGAATATTAATCAGAAATTAAATCCACCTTCTTAAAGATCCTTGATGGAATTATAAGGAAAAAGCTAGTTTGGTTATGGTGCTGGCTTGGAAACCAGGAGATGTAAGTTCTATTCCCTTCTTAGCAATGAGATGGGTGACTTTGGGCAGTTTCTCTTTCTCAGCCTAATCCACCTCACTGGGTTGTTGAAGGCACATTGGATCTGTTCACTGCATTGAGTTACTTATAAAGTAATAAAGGTGGGATAAAAATCAAATAAAGGCACAATCTGATTTTTATCAGTTTAGTTCAGTTGATTTATAAATTGATTTTGATAGCACTGTGATACCATACCAGAATTAGCATTTCTCATGTAGGTGAACAAAAGTTACCATTAGGTAAAAGGTAGTCAGAAAAATTAAGATTTTAATTTTAATTTAAAAATTGGTGTGGTATTTTGCCTGACTAGTTCTGATCAACCATAGTATTTGTAGTCAGTTCCTATACCCATTTTTTCATATCTGTTATATCATAATATTCTGGACCACATCTCTGAAGAATCTTCACATGTAGCCCTCTGCACTTCATTGTGAATAGCCTAATCTGAAGGTTACTCGAGCTTGGATAGCAATAACTGTAGTAGGCAGTAGCTTGCAAACAAGTCCAGTCATATTTGGTCATTAGAAAAACTAGGTAATATCTACTAAATACGAAACTCAATCTGATTATTTCCACATAGGATGAAAAATATTGGACACGGCGGAAGAAAAATAACGTGGCAGCCAAACGTTCTCGGGATGCTCGGCGCCTAAAAGAGAATCAAATCACAATCCGAGCTGCTTTTCTGGAGAAGGAGAACACAGTCTTGAGGACCGAAGTTGCAGAACTACGGAAGGAAGTGGGAAAATGCAAGAATATTGTCTCTAAATATGAGAGCAGATATGGATCCTTGTAAGCAAACTCTTTCCCTTACTGTATTTAGTCCTGTGAATTCTTTAGTTTTCTATAAAGACTTATAGAAATAATAAGGCACTTTTGTTATCACTTAACTAAGTCTACACCTCTGCTAACACAACTTGATCAGATTTGATTTTTGTGTTGCAGTATGTCACTTTTTAATATTTTTATACAACACATTTACAGAGTTTGACATTTGCAATAAAACAAGTCTAATTTGATGAATCAAGCTTTTCTGGGTTTGCTAAACTGATTCTGGTATTGGAAAGAAAATACTTAATACAAAAGTTATTTTGTTTTACTTTGTAACATATTATGCAGGTTAAACTCGAAAAATTAGAATATTATGCAAAAGTTCATTTATTTCAGTAATGCAACTTAAAAGGTGAAACTAATATATGAGATAAGACTCATTACATGCCAAGCATGCATATGTACTCAGTACTTGGTCAGCAAACTCGCCTGACCTGAACCCCATAGAGAATCTTAAGGGGCGTTGCCAAGGGAAAGATGAGAGACATGAGACCGAACAATGCAGAAGAGCTGAAGGCCACTATTGAAGCATCCTGGTCTTCCATAACACCTCAGCAGTGCCACAGGATGATAGCTTCCATGCCATGCCGCATTGAGGCAGTAATTGCTGCAAAAGGGGCCCAAACCAAGTACTGAATACATATGCATGCTTATACTTTTCAGAGGTCCGATATTGTTCTATGTACAATCCTTGTATTGATTGCATGTAAAATTCTAATTTTCTGAGATTGTGGATTTGGGGTTTTCATGAGCTGTACGCCATAATATCACAATTAAGACAAATCACAGCTTGAACTATCTTGCTTTTCTAATGAGTCTTATCTCATATGTTAGTTTCACCTTTTAAGTTGCATTACTGAAATAAACAAACTTTTGCACGATATTCTAATTTTTCGAGTTTCACCTGTATAATGTGGAATAAATGATGCATTAGAATTGTTCCCTTATTCATTAACAAAAGAAGTATAAAGCCATCAGAAGTACTTAACACAATTTCTAATACTACGTTGAAGAAAGTATATATTTCAGGCCCACGTTATTTATTTTTAATCTATAGGAACAAAAATATGTATGCTTTCACATAAATCATGCTATTGAGGTGTTATTTTGGATATTATATCTCTTTGGAAGTTAGAAAACCTGGATGTTTATCTCAACTCACAATAATAATTACCTCCAACTCATTTGTGCTAATTTTTTAAACTAACATAAATGATGGATGGATGATTCCAAGGCTCTTGAATGCCAGATACATTTGATAAGGCAAAATACTTACTTCATTTTTGAAAGTTCACTTTTGTTACTTTAATTAAAAGTTTAAAAAAGATAATGATTTCTAAACTATGCTGTAAAAGTAGCATGAGTATAGAGATTGTTTTAAATCTTTTAAAGCAATTCTTTACAAAAGGCATATTGTTCAATGTAAGAAAAGGTTCCATCTTCTTGCATAGTATGATTGTAATCCCTTTTTGTAACCTTCAGACAAACAAAGTCAATGTGGAAACTAGATCCACTTAACAACCAAGTTATTACTTTAACAACTGATTCACTTAGCAACTGTGGAAAAGTCATAAAATGGGGCAAAACTCACTTAACAAATTTCTCACTTAGCAATATAAATTTTAGGCTCAATTAAATATTTGAGCTGGCTTTTAGACATAATGGAAGCTAATGTTTAGGTTATTACCTTTATTTTAGGTAAACAAAGGTCTTATAATAGTTATTTTCTGCTGTACACATTATTTTTCAATCTTTCATTGAAAAATCTACAAATGTCATATAGCTAGTGTCAGATAGGGATCAACAATTATTTTAAACATTGATATGGTTCCTCGATAGAGATGAAAAGTGTTCTGATTTTATGTGATTATGAGAACTTTGTTAGAATTGTTCTCTTTTATTATTATCTTTTTCACAGTGCAGTTGGCTGCACTTCATTGTTAGTTTAAAATTCCTTCAATAAATACTTTAAAATAATAGGTGATATCACTGGAAATGCAATGTAATAAAGTATTGTATTATAAATAATCATATTCTTGCTTTGCTTTATTTAAAGTGACTTATCCGATTCCGAATGATGCATCTTTAAAGACTCTTAAAATCACAAAGAAACTAAAAACTACACATGAAACCACCTACCATCAAAGTGAACAGTGAGACACATGAGGTATTCTACACAAACCACCTGATCTGATGACTCTGCTTCTCTGCAAGTATCTCCTAGAACTACCTAAGGGCTGAGCATGATAAAAAGACTAAGGTCTCTAGTTCTACACTTCCCTTTGTACTGCTCTTTTCCTTGTGGCAATTTGCAGTACATTGTTTATTTCTTTTCAACCATTTGTGGTGCTTGTGATTCAGAATATAGCCTGAGAAAGCCGTAGCTTTGCACGGTAACTCTTAGGAGGAAAGAACAGGTTTTAATTGAAAATCACTTCCACTAAATTAAAAAGTTAAACATTCTGTTTTATTCTAGAAATGGGGTATTGATATTGCCTCCAATCATTATCAAGTAATAATATTGTTGAAACGGAAAATATAAGAAATGGACCAGAATATATCCAATATCAATATTCAATTCAATATCTAATCAGTGGGAAAAAAACAAGCACCTTAAGATGCACTGCATATTATCAAATGTTGGCAGCTGTTTTTGTCATTCATAATCATTGACATTAGGTCTTCTTTCATTCATGAGGGCCGCACTGATCTGAAACCGCCCTGCCCCTGTGTCCTGTCAGTCTGTGGACTTTGAGAAACTGAACTGATTAACTGTTACTCCTGTTGTAGAGCAAGATGAAATCCTGCAATAACCATTTGTAGTGTTTCTTTGCGTGGTGGTGGTGGGAAGGGGAGACAGCTAGCTTTCCATTGTTGGATCTGATGCTGTGGAAATTCTTCCCTACTGCCAACAATCTCCAGTTTTTTCAGGGGCAATATTACTGTTCCCACTGGTTGATATGGGTAGTGGGCTGTCTGCCATTTTTTGTGTCCTTCCACTAGTCATCCTGAGGAATGCAGGTCTACTTCATGGTGGTCAGAGTTTTCAGGACTGCTACTCAGGATAGAGTAGGAGAGATGAGATAGATTTGTGCAAGCATCCCAAGATTTCTAAGCTAGCATTTTTCTTTTCTGACATCTGACAATAACTCTGGTGAGATTACTGTGCTGATAAGCTGAGGCATTTTCACAGTATGCTTTTTGTAATAAACATAGTGTAGTTTGTCCTTGTTTTTCTAAACATACTTTGAACTGTAATATTTAATAAAAAACAAGTATTAAAATTAATAAAGGGCAGATTAAAAAAGACGTAAAATGCAATAATTTTAGTCCACGTTTTCTCTATTTTTCATGGAGAGAGAGATGAAAACTCAGTCTAATTTTCTTTATTCAGTGAATCATTTAGTTTGTACTAGCCCATCAAAGGAGGGGTAGTTTTTTGGATTTCTGAATTTCAAATAATGATGATGATGATGATGGAATTATTTATCATCTTTCTTTACATTTCTTAAAGCATTTGTTAACTTTTATAAAAGTTTCATTTAGAATTATAATACTATCACACAGAATAATGAAATGTAATTCTGACAGACATATGCCTGTAAAGTTGCAGAAATAGTTCAACAACCACATAGCAAAGGTCGAATGGTGATATGAGAATTACAACTCTGTGGAAATTAGAGTTGTAGTCTACATTAAATTGTAGTGTATCAAAATAATACCTATTTGGATTTATTTATTAATGATGAACACTCAGTTAAAGTTATTTTAAAAGAATATAAAAGATGAACATTGCTGTTTCTGGTATAGTTCAACAGGTAAAGTAAAAGCTTACTCAGATTGAACCCACCTCCTGGCAATTTCATAAAACATATCCACAGTTTTCATTTTAGCAATACAGACTATTTTTCCCGCTTCTTAGGCTAGCTTATAAACTTGGTAGTTCTTGGTAATTTCCAGTCCTGATCCTAACAAGATCCTGTTTAGCTTTCCAGGTCAACCAAGGTAGGCTAGATCTTGTCTTTCCTAAAATGCAGGTTTTATTGTTTCTAATTAGTAAGCAAATGAAGATGCTGTTTCAAATTCTATGAATGGGACTGTAAAAATCTGAAAAAATTGGTGTGAATTAGAACAAAATAATCATAATATCAATCATCTCATGCTTTTCTAAGGACTGTGCTGCAAATTCTTATAACTTGCATTTGGTGCCAGATTTCTAATAACTTTACTTATACTATGATACAAATGCAGTTTATAATGATCTATGTGTCAGATGTTCATTAAATTCTCTTGTTATAGTTTGTGAAGATTTTATGAATGAACAACAATCTAGCAAAGATTGTAGGAATATGTCAAATGATATTGTATATATTTATGTAACTAAAAATCTTCAGTAGCAGAAATACTATTAATTATTTATGGCCTGCACATATAAGCCTTCAGTAGTGTAGCATACTATGTATAAATATCATGCTATAAAAATATGTATACAGCAGGAAAATTGCAGTATTTGATTTGCTTTTTAGTTGCTTACAAGTCTTACAATCACTTTATATTTAACTACAAAACTATGTGAAATTATATAACAATTCCTGAATTTTGTTAGAAATAACATTATCCCAATTAAAAACAAATTTTAGAAAATTAAGATAAACTAAATTAAGAGGAAATGTATAGATCATAAGCACAAATAGGTCTACCATCTTTTATAATTTCATCTTGGTAATTCCATTGTGGCAGAAATATATATATATAGTATTATGTATCCAAATAAGTAATGGAAAATGAAGGCAATAGAGTAGACGTGAAAATTCTTCTTTATAAACTGGTATGATCTACAGTAGACAATTGGAAACGTTTGTGAGCAACAATGAGTTTTGTATAGGTATTCAGGTTTTATCCACCTGCCACTGAATAGCCACATGTTATGAAATTTATTCTAAGTTCTGGGGTGAAAAATTTATGAAATATTACAGGAATCTAAGTGACTTTGAGGGCATTCTAGACAAAATTGCAAAACATTTCTTAAAGAAATTTGAATTAACAAAATAGAGAGAAAAGTCTACTAGTATTGTTTTATTTGTTTGGTAGGAAATGTGTGTTTTTAGAGTTTACCATGCCTGCCATGCATTATCTTTTTTCCTTGGTTTTCCTTAAAATTTCAAATGAAAGACTGTGAGAAGAAAAACATTTAAAAATATTTAAAACAATGTATGTCATAGGGATCTTTCTATATGAAACATTGCCATTACAGATATTTTCTTTTGCACTCTACTAAATACCACCTACCAAATATTTGAGTTTTTTGACAAAAGGGGTAATAGTGATACTGGGAGTTTTAGCCATCTCATTTAGTTAGCTTAGCCATTGGTTTCCCTTTGCTTTTTTTTACTATTTTGTCTATATTTATCATTTCAATAACAACCAGATACATAATACCGTAGTAATTTGATACCATAAAGCAGCAACTCATTACAGTGGAGAATAACAGATCCCTTTTTATTCAATTGTATCCATCTACCTGTTTTAACATTTTTTAAAATTATAAACTAATATTCTTAAATAATTGATTTGAGTAGACAATAGCATAGTATTTTTTTAATTGGATATTTATATGAACATTTTACTTTGATTTGTCTTAAAGGAAATTTTGCAGTTCTCTGTGATCTCTGTACAGATTTTGTTTGAAATTTTGATAGAGTCTCAGTTTGGTATAATTCAAGAAATAGTTGATGAGAGAGATATCTTATATTGTGAATTCTGAAGCTTCTTGAAGCTTTGATATTTAATCTATGCTATCTTTGTTGCCATTTTGTATGATTGCAAAAAATCAGCGAAATCTGTAGCTTTTTAAAAGTACAGTATATATTTATTGGCATTTTTCCATGTGAGCTATATTGTATTGTGCTGCTTGGAATAATCAGGTATTTTAGATATAGAAAGTGGAAGTGAAGAAGCAGGAAAGCTTGCAAATATATTAAAATGTTAGAAAAATATTCTTTGAATAACCAAAAGTAGCTGATGCTGCACTCTAATACTCTTGCTTTGAGTATTTTGTTTGCTTGTTTTTGATAAAAAAAATCTCCAAATATTCACTGCAAATTAATCAAATCAGCTCATTTGCATTTTAACAGTTCTTTTTTTTCAATACACAAGGGAAATGCATTTACATCCAATTCCTTTACAGCTTTTATTACAGTGCAGATAGTCTTTGATTTATGACCATTTAACAATCATACAAAATTGCAATGGTGCTAAAAAAATGACTTTATGAGTGGTCCCTGAACTTAACAATTGTTCCCTTGGTCATGCAATTGCAATCTAGGGTGCTTGCAGTGCACTGGCTCACACTTTCAACATTTATGGCATCCCATGGTCATATGATCACCACTTGCATCCTTCTCAGCTGACTGCCAATAAGGAAAGTCAAGGGGGACGCCAGCAGGAAAGATCACGTCACAATCACGTGTTGTCTTGCTTAATAACCACAGCAAAAATGTTGTAAAAACAGGTGCACTCACATGATGCCTCACTTAATGAGTGTAATGACACAGGAAATATTCTGTTCTCTATTCTAGTCGTAAGTCTAAAGACAAGTTATACAGTTTGCCTAAAGCAGAAAGTAGTAGAGAGATACAAAATTACTTCTTAGCTGAGCATCCACAACTATCAACCAACATTTATCAAATGTTTGATTATTGGCAAAGCAACAGTAAAACAGAGGTCTGCACCTGTGGGCATAGAAGCTTGTGGCATTCCCCATAGAGCTAATCCTTGACTTACAATCACAATTGGAATCTTGGTCATTGAATGCAGCTGTCATAAGCACGACAGCTTTGCTGAATGACTGAGATGCTAGCATTCCAGTTGCAGATGTTAATCAGACCCAGGTAAGGATTGTGGGATGCCTCAGGGGAGTGAGGAAGCCCTGGGAGGCCTAGGCAAGCTATGAGTTTGGGGTGGTGTTGCTGAGTGGCAGCCATCCATGGAAACCTCACTACTCACCTGGCCCACAAGCCCAGGCAAAGCTGCTGAGATTTGGGAAGCCATATTGCCAGTGATGGAATTCAAACAATTTAATAACCGGTTCTCTGCCCTAATGATTTCTTCCAACAACCAGTTCACCAAACTGCTCAGAAAATTAACAACCGGTTCTCCCAAAGTGGTGCGAACTGGCTGAATCCCACCACTGCTTATTGCCCATATAGATCACCAGTGCATGCAAAGCGCCCCACTTACCTTTTCCATTTTTCTCCAGCTGCTGACAGGTATGCCCGCCTTATGTGAGATGCAGTCTTCTCACAGAGGCTGCTGCGTGCTTTTTTCAAAGCTAGCACTTATTCTCGTGATCCTTTGGAAGCCCTGCTCCAAAATTTTCTGTACTGGAGCTGAAAATCCTCTGTGCCAAAATCCAGGTAAGGTTTTCAACCCCAGAGCAGAGAGGCTTCTAAATTCTCATCTCAGAAGCTCTTTGGGGTTGGTATTGCACAGGGGAAAAAGAAAAGCTGAAAGCACTTTTTCCCAGCAAAAGGTCAGCTCCAGTCACATCTAGGAGCACTTGGGGTTTGCTTTGCACTGAGAAAAAGAAAACAAACAACACCTTTTTGTCTTACAACTCAAAATTGCAAAGAACCCTGAGCAAGATTGGGGTTGGCTTTGACCCGCAGACAAAGAAAAAGGTGCTTTCGGCTTCCCTTTCTTTTTTGCAGCACAAAATCAGCCCCATATGGCCCAGCAGTAAGGCCAGGCATGCCTCATGAGCAGGGGAGCAAGAAGATGGTGGTGAAGGTCAGCCGAGGCAGCAAAACAGAGGGCAGCAGTGGGCCTAAAAGGCATGTATGAGAGAAGAGAGAAGTGCTTCATGGTAGTTGCAGCGCCTCTGCAGTCGTAACTCTGACTGGACTGCAAAAGACCCAAACTTTGATCTCATGACCAAGGAGGCACTTTGACGGTTATAACTTCAGGCATGGGTCCATATGCCCCTTCATTCAGCACCATTGTAATTTTAAATGGTTGCTGAAGAAATGCTCTTATTTGCAGATAAATTGAGAACTACCTGTAGTATCTAAAAATATCAAATATGATGATGCCAAATGCAGTTAAGAGATTGCTGAAATTATTCAAATTTCAGGTAATTTTAATGGAACAGGCACTCATGGCTTTGTAATGCATGGACATCCTTCATATTTCTTCTGCCTCCTTTGCAATATAAATGTGTCATAAAAATTCTAAGTTTTCCTGTAGTGATAGGTGAAACAGATAAGAAACAATGGCTAACAAACAAGAATGAGAACATGGATATATTAGCATGCTATAGCCATTCTTAGGAATCCTGATTTTATTAGTTTGGATTTACAGCTTTTGATGCGAAAGTTTTAAAAATTGATCATATTTCTTGTGAACATTTAGAATCCAATAACAAAAAAGGACATACTATTTCCTTCCACGTTTGGTCCATTAGGTACATCTTTCTTGCTATGGGGTTTTATTAATTATTAATCTTATCTAAATTCATAAATAAGACAAATAAAGCTGGAAGAAAGGTAGCTTTATTTTATTTTTTTATTTTACTGTATTTTGGCTGAACTGGAATCATTTACTTATGCTTCGAAACTTTAATTAAAAAAAATGCTTAGTAGATTTCAAAATAGCAAAAAATAAATGTTATATTAGTGTTGGAACTATGATGGTTAATTAACATTATTGGAATATTGCATTTGTATTACAAATATACACTTTAATATTAAATCTCAGTCCTCATGCAGTAATAGGTGCTTCCATTACAATCTCTGCAAACTTGTTTAATAAGTTTTTATGTAGCATGGCTTAAGGTGATTTTTTTACACATTAAATATCAAAACAAAGCTAAATGTTGAGTTTTGGATTATAAAGCTCTCTATTTAAAAATATTTAATTAAGTCTCTAAGGTTAAGAATTGTGACAAAAGTTATTTCTTTGATTACTGAATTTATTTATAGTAATATAGTACTTAAAGCAAACTCAATTGAGAACAAAGGTTAAGTGGCAGTTTTCTCATATTAAATCTCATTGACAAAAGTATATGATTTCAAAAACAAAGGACTTCTGCATTTTGCCTTAACTTGCATCTTTCATCAATATATGGCAAATTACCATTTATTAATTAGGAATTAAATTCCTAACCTTTTAACTATAAGAAATTGGGCTTATGCCTCGCATTTTGTGCACATAGTTTATTTGATTTATATACCGCTCCTATCTCCGCAATGAACTATTCCTGCTCTAATCACATGTTAATAAATGAGAAATTTGTCTGATTTTTCCTTGCAGAATAGTGTTTCAAAATGCTTTACCAGCTAATTGACTATTTTGAAAACTTGGGCAGAAAATATTATAGATTTCAAAACTCAATTTGTCCTATATTAGTATTTTGTACTGGAAACAGTTGCATGCAACTGTTTTGAAAGAACAATAGAAAACCAATTTAGTGGAGTTATTTAGAAGTTTTTAAGGAAACTTCAAAATATCACAAAGTTGCAAGTAATCAGCTATCTTTATTGTAATAACATGAAATGTATGTATTGTGGATACAGGATGTTGTTTTTTTAATTCATTCAGTTAAATTCTTCCTATTTTCTAATAGAATAAACATTTTTAGTCCCGTGTATCATTAGGGAGAAATTAGACAAACTATAAAAAAAAGAATATTTTTTATATTAAAAGTGTTGTACTTGTGTTGCTGTATACTTTCAACATCTGCATTTCTCTTTCGTATGTCTAGTTTGTAGTGAGTGAAGAGCAATTTCTGTATATATATATATATATTTATATTTTTACATGCGTATGTAAACATTGAATTCTGAATAAAAGCACCACAACAAGATTATTACCATTAAAAAGCTGAGTTAAATTATATCTTGCTCTATTTGTTATTTCTGCAAATACTCTAATCCTATTTTTCTAAACAAAATATGCAAATGCTTAATGAATGCAAGTGAAAACATTTAAAGCACAGGTAGGCAGTCTGATACCATTCAAGTAATATAATTCTCATAAATCATAACACTATATATAGAGATTTGGATTATGGAAATGTTTAATTATATACAAAATACATATTGCCTACCTCTGATTTAAGGAAGTAACATTTCAGTGATCAAATTATATATGGTATCCATTTTAATTTTAAAGGATGCAATTAAGATTATGAACTCTCTGAGTGTGAAATAGGGCTGGATTTTCTGAATATATTAAAGTCTCTGCTAAAGTGTTTTTTGTAATGTTTTTGTTTAAAATATAACATTTTGATTGTATTGAATTATGTTCGTATATTTTTCCTTCTCAAAAAAATAAATAAAAGTATATTCTACTAAATTTAAATATTGTGACTACCAATATATTGTATGCCTAATCCACTAACTGAACATATTTTTTTGATCTGTTGCTAGAATGTCAAATAGGCTATGATACAAAGATTTTATTCATTTTGCCTTTACATTTATATAGCATGAGTACACAAGAAATACAAAACACAATAACTGCTACTCCCAGGAATAAAAAAAAAAATCCAATACTCTCCTTGAAACATGTGGGCAGCACAGATGCTCCAATTTATGCCCTTCTCTCAAGTGGTACACTGTTAATTAAGAATACTGAAGCAATTTACAATGGATATTTCATATTTGAATCATCTTTTAAAACAATGTAGAAAATGGTATATAAATATTTTGCACAAATTAAATTATGATTATGAATGATGTATTCACTTTCTCTAAAGTATCAGTAATTGATAGTGCATTAATCAAACAAAATTGTTTAAAATATTAAGGAACTTAGATGCCAGTCATGTAAATCGAGAACTGTATGTATTTGCAAAGAGAAGGCTAAATGTCCAACTGCTCTTGAAGCAAGAGGGAATAAATACCAAGAGTCACTTTCCATTACGATAATTACTTGGTCAATTTCCAATAACATATAAGCCACCTCAAACAATAGGACCAAAGCAATAGGACTCCTTTAGCATTTACTAGAATTGTTCATCTCCATTCCTTCATAGAAATAAGAACACTTTTATTTGTTAGCTAAAAACAAAAGAGCTCTAGAAAATGGTTTTTAAAGAGTTGTATCCTTTCAGGTTTCTCCTTTTGTGAAAGGAGACTTGTCCAGAAAGCTAAGCTTGTGTAACTGAGTGGGCAGATGGGACTTGCATGATTTCAGAGTAAAGGTCCAGACAGGTTTATCAGGGGATCGAAGGTATGATTTACAGAAGATATATTTTCTCTCAAGAATTGAACATATTTATGATTTATGTGGCTGTGAATTATTGACAATTTCAGCTACTCAAAGTGCTTCCAAATACTCTTAGTGCAATCAAAGTTCAAAGACAATGAACACTTGTGCCTTGCAATTTTGAGGAAAGAGCATTGGCTTTGATAATTTTATTAGATTCTATATTACAAATAATAGTGCAATTCTTATTACAGTTTTATGATATTCTGTGTTAAGAATAATAATGCAATTCTTAATACAGCAGATAATGGAAATTTATTCTTTTGGCCCTAATTATTTGAGTGACAACTCTGCCTATTTCAGGGTGGCATTGATAAGGCAGTACAATAGGTATGAAAGGCCTAGGGCAAGCTTCTCCTACACTATTCCCAACTACGATTATTACATCCCTACTTTATCCATCCCCAGGAAAGCTATTAAAACCTTCCTTTAACTATACCTGCTAAATGCAAATAGTAAGAATTTGAATTATTTTTATTTACGTGCTTGTATTTGTTATAAATTTTAAGTGCTTTTTAGGTAGAAAGTTGGGATAGAAAATAGAATAATCAGCCTGATGAAACACACAGGCTCACTCCTTGCCTGATTTGAATCTGCTTCCCCTGTCTTTTTAAAAGGATAATTAGCCTTTGGACATTTTTACCCTTGAGTGCCTGCAGTAGAATCATTCTCCAGGTGCAGAGTTTTTCTTACGCGCTAGTACAGATTGATAAGGCAGGGAAGGACTCTGTTCTCCCATCGCCTCCACATATATACATTTCTCCTCTTGTAAAAATCATTTAATCCTTACATTCAGTTCTGTACAAATGAAATGAACATGAATCATACTCATGTTTATTTTTTTTATTTCTAACAGCCTGACACTAGATGGCAATATTGCAACAAAACAAGTGTTCATCCTTGCGTTTCCCCATAATCACTGCATAAAGATGCTCCAGTTAAATATTTTCATGTGACATGTCTCGATGACTTTGCCTCTTCTCATCCATAATCCTCACCAGAATCCGCTTCAAGACCTCTTTTGCAATTTCAGCTTTAAATTATTATTCTCCCTTCCCTCCTGACACAATGTTTGCCATGGACCTAATCCAATCTAGAATGCCTCACTGATGATGTCATTGGTGATGCAGGTAAGAGGATGGGATTTTGTGAACTCCTATTGGTCACTTTAAGCTGCTGCCTCCCTCCGGTCCCTGGCCATTGTCCTCCAGAGCCATTCTGTTTTTGGCAATTGGAGAGTCCACTTCTTTCTATTCTCCCCTTGTACGCATCAGGATTGAGCAATCTCTTGGCTCAGGGGCCTGCCACAGCCAGCCAGCTTTTTCACTGCCATTTCAGGGCAAAATATCTTGCCCTGCACCCACAGGCCTGGTTAAAAGTTAATTATTACATTTAAATATTAACATTTTTACATATATTTACCTATCAGATTTCCATCTTCAGACTATTATGGGAGAGATTCTTTTTATCTACCAGGTCTCTTGTGAAATGACTCTGTTCCTCAGGATTGGAGACTGTATCCTCCCCCCTCCCCCCTTGCAGCTAAAAGTGGGCAGGAAAAGAACTGCCTTCCAAAGTTTGCCAAGGCCCCTTGGCAAGCTGAAAAGCAACATGTCAAGTGTTTTTCAGTGCTAAAGTGTAGCCCCCAAAGTTGCCAATGGATAGTGAAGGAACTTCAGGCTTTACTCTATATTCCCTCTCTAACGCCTATCATTTGTTTCTGAGTCCAACTGCTTTTTCTGCCACCACTCAGCCATGCCAATTTGATGCCAAGGCTGGGGGTATGTGGCAGAAGAGATTGCCCCTTATGCCTTCCATCTGCAGGCTGCTCTGTGGAGAAGGGTGAACCGGATTGCCCTTTAATCTGAGATGGGACTGTCCAGTAAAGTCTTTCCTGTTTAACATTTGAGCCCCTTATTGTTTTAGAATTAAATGAGATACCCTGTGGAATTCAAGAAACTATAGATATGAAATTAAGAGAGAAGCAAGTTGCTTTTTCTCCTGCCATCAATCCAGCCTAAATTCTGCAGTTTGGTGACATATGGCATTGGCTACCTATGGCATTGATGATGTCTCCTTGAATGGTGGTGAAAGGTTTGCAACCAAACCAACAGCCTAATTGATTACATAATCAGGCCAAAATTCTGGCAACCTACACATTCTTAGTGAGTTTATTTATATAAATGAGCAGCTTTGAGAAAAGTGAATACATGAAAAACGCTTTGATTTGCCAGGTGAAAAAGAGAGTGAAAGGCTCTCAAGGTGACCTCAATTCTGTTAGATCAGGGGTCTCCAACCTTTGCAACTTTAAGTCTGAAGGACTTCAGCTTCCAGAATTCTCCAGCCAGCTTTGCTAAGTTGCAAAGGTTGGAGACCCCTGTGTTAGATCACATCACTTTGGGGAAGAGGCTAGAACCCTCAGAGAAAAATGTGATTATGGTGCTTGAGGTTTGTCAGTGAAGATACAATTTCCTAACTTCCAGTTTACAAAGAACATTTATCTTTACTTTGGATAAACAAAAACTTTTTATTTTTGAAAAAAACAAAATGGGTTTATAACAGATTATATACCTGTTCTTGTTTTCCTTCAGATTGCGCACGACAAAGAAATATTTATCTGCTTTGATGGAGGTTTTTTTTTTTAATGGAAAGAATTCAATTATAATCCTTTCCATTGCAAAATGCTCCAATAGCAGCCTGATGTCCTCCAGAAATGTTGGATTACAAGCTCTGGAAATATCCAATAACATGAATTAATACATGCTGTAGTTAAATTCTACAGCATCTGGAGATCCCCAAGTTCCCTGCTCTTGCTTATTATAATCCACCACTTTCATTTCTGATCCCCTCCTCCTCCTATCTTTTACTAAATTCTGTTTATAGCTGCATGACAGCTTCACAGTTATCTTTTTCGTTCTCATATCACAAGACAGGAATCACAAACTTCTTTGTACAAAATGCTACTTTCTATCATGCTTGTATTTTAGTATTGACTCTATAAGGAACAGATTTTGGATGGTGCAGGTTTTTTACTTTTTTAACTGAAAAAAAACACCCCGTGTTCAGTTCATAATTTGTACTATATATCAAAAGAACCTTAAACTGCACTGGATTACAACAGGAATTCTCCTTCTGAAGACCCAAGAAGCCCAGGGCTGTCTTAATGCATAGGCTTGATGGGCACTTGCCCATGATCCCCACGAGCATAGGGACCCCATACTAATCTGTGTATGTTAACCCTTCAATTCACCTTGTATCATATAAATACAGCAGCCGAATGGCTTACTGAGTATTATTGTGTTTTTCAAGCCTCGTGTATTGTTCGAATGTTTATCATGTTGATTAGTTCTTGCTGCATAGCATATTTTTAATGTTTCAACACCGATTTTGTTGGAAGTGCCAATAAAATAAATATATTACAATGTTATCGACCATATACATTTTTATTCCCGTGAGTAAGTTGTCTTGGAGGCCTCAGTACACTGCTTTGCCCAGGGCCCATAATGCTGTTAAGATGGCGCTGAAGCCCGAAGGCTCCAGCACAGCCCAAATACCAAGTAAGGGGAAGGAGGTAGAGATGGGGGTTCCATATTGAATAAAGGTTAATAATACTGATTTTTAATTTTTAATCTCTCCCATCCAGCTGGTTCTGTAATTATATCCATAGAACATTTAAATACCAACAGGGTTAGAAATTAAAGGATTAGGCTCTTACTCAGGAGCACCAAATCCTCTAGTTTCTTTACAGGTCAAATATACCTTATGGTAGTTGCAACAGGCACTGTATTTAATCTCTGTATATACTACATGCCACAATGGCTCTTTTGAAACAGATGTAGCTTGGCCATAATGGGTCCCTTTTGCATTAGGATAAAGTGAAGATTAGATTTTGCAATGCTTTATATATGTTACCTTTGAGAGGTCTTATCAGTGTTAATTGATTTAGAATTAGATGATAAATTCTTAACTGGCACTAGCCCTGGCAGAACGTACTCAGACTGTTTCTAGGCATTATAAGACAATTATCTATTCTTTAAGGTATTTCAAAACTGCTGATTATTAAAAGCAGTGTTCAAAATAAAAGATGATAAATGTTAATGACACAAAAAGCTCTTAAAATATATATATTTTTAAATTATCCATATGATAAATCTTTATCATGTGGAACCCTTTTTTGATATAGATTCCAACTGTGGAATATTTTCCCTGGCATGCTCTCTTTCTATTTTTCTAGTATTGTAATCCATTGGCGATTCAAATTTATTCTTTAGATTGATTGCTTTTGATCAATAATAAAACTCTTGTTTTTATTTTTATGCCAATGCTTTTTCTACTGTAAAGCATTTACATCTCATTGCTTTTTATAAACAAATTATTATTAATATGCTGCGATAAATGGCAGAAAAGAGAATATGGGAAAGATATCGTTCTATAATACATTCTTACTGACATTGAAAAACATATGGGCATATTATGTTAGGTGATTTATTCCCCTAATGATTTAAATTCAGAGACCATTTTTCAAACCTGATTTGTACTGATTTATTCAGAATATTTATTTTCTTTAGAAATATTCTCTCTGGGCTCTCTTAATCATGCAGCACTTAGTATCAATTTTCACTTGGAAACAGTACAAACTTTTGCTACAACTGTGGTTTCCTAACAGCATACTTTTGGAGAGCAAAGAGATGGTGATGATATGTCTTCAAATCAATGACAGCTCAGCAGCCACACAGATATTTTGTCGACGTAGGTCTGTTCTCCATCTGGTCCTTCAGGTTTCCAACAGTGTTCCTGTTGTCACTGAGCAACAGAGGGAGTTGCTTATTTAAATAACAACAGATAGGATTATCTTTCCAATATTCTTCATTTTTTTAATCAGGATGAAAAAGATGGGCTGATATGTTCAGTGAATATGCTGGTCATTTTCTTCCTTTTTAAACTATGTGTACCACATTTCAAAACTACAGTGTGTTAGTGTAAATGTGTTTGATCATTATGGGAAAAGATCAGTAGTGGGTTTCAAAATTGTTTAGAACCTCTTCTGTAGGTGTGGCCTGCTTTGTGGGAGTGGCTTGCTGGCCATGTGATTGGGTAGGAGTGGCTTGCTAGCCATGTGATTGGGTGGGAGTGGCTTGGCAGTCATGTGACTGGGCAGGCGTGGCCAATTTGTAAAATGTGGTGAAACTCACTTAACAATGCTCTTGCTTAGCAACCAAAATGTTGGCTCAGAAACTTTGGCATTTGAAGCATGCAAGTCTTAAAGCTGTCAAGTTACCAGACCCTTGCACCCCTAACCCTTTAAAAAAAAACAACCCAGGGGTGTTCAAACTTGACAGCTTTAAGACTTGTGGACTTCAACTCCCAGAATTCCTCCTCTCGCTCTTCATCTTGATGATGTGCGCACGGGCGGGGGAAGGGAGCTAGAACTGGTTCTAAACGGCACTGTAGATTTGTGGAACCTCTTCTATAGAAGAGGTTAGATTTGGCAGGAAGCCACCCCTGGAAAAGATACACTTACACCCACCCCTCTTGCAGTAATTTGGTATGCTTTTAAAAACTTAAGAGCCTCATCTTGTTCGTGTAGTTGTTTGTTTACATATTTTACTTTTAAGATTTTCTTTAAAAGACTAGATGGGAGAGTTCACAGCAAAGAAGTTAACTTTTTTATATTCAGTTGATGGAGGGTGATATTTTAGTAATGTGCTGAATTTTTAAAATGTGGGTACAGTGAATATAAAAATTAATTTGTTTTAATTTGTAATTAATTAACATAACATCAAGTTAAACATAGTTAAATCAATAATCACCAACTATTATTTGTCATTTTTATAGTAAAATTATACTTTTAGAAAGACTCCTGCAGTACACAAAGACTCTAGGAAACAGTAGGCTCCATTTTTATATTTAAACAGGGTCATCTACTTATAATGATATCCATTTACAAGTGGACATTGATATGATTAATGAGCATTTGTAGGAAGAAACAACCCCCCCCCACACACACCCATAATTCAAATATTCCTTATTCTTAATATTAAAAAGTGGCAGGATAGAATATTTCCCCTAAAGGAGAAGAGGAGGGGGGGGGAAATCTTAACAAAGGCAGAAAGCAGTTCCAGACCTCCTGCCATAAGAAAATAGCCTCAAGCAGAGGCTTGAAGAGGCTGATCTTTTGAAATGGAGATTTTGTATCCATTTGGAAAGATTGGGTCACTCTAGTTATAAGTAAAGAGACTTCAAATAAGCAACACAATTAGGCAAGTCAAAGCTGACAAGATTAGTTCAGAGAAACACCTAGGATTTGCATTTCCCCTTTTGCCTGTAGAGTCTGCCATGATCCCGACATAGGAATCTGGCAACAGCCATTAAAATGTTAAAGCAGGGGTCTCCAACCTTTGCAACTTTAAGTCTGAAGGACTTCAGCTCCCAGACTTCTCCAGCCAGCTTTGCTGGCTGGAGAATTCTGGGAGCTGAAGTCCTTCAGACTTAAAGTTGCAAAGGTTGGAGACCCCTGTGTTAAAGGACACATTCTTACACAAGAACAGGCATCTCAGTCACAAAGCCCCAAAGAATGTATAAAAGCCCACCCATTTCAACCCCATTTTGTCAGCCACCCCAGAAACATGCTGCTGTCACTGAAATTTCTGTTATCCAAATAAATGGAGACCTTCTTTCCTGCAGCCAGACTCCATTTTATCTCCAGCGTCTTTCCTTCGGCTTGAAACTGGACCAGATTTTTCTTCCAACGCATGTATAAAAAATTTCCCTCAGTATGAGAGGCTGATAAATTGAATAAAAATATGAATAAGTTGTTCTTCCTGTTATGTGGTTTTGTTGATGGTCTGCATTGGAAGATACTAAGTGTACATCTACATAGAAGAGCAAAAGACAACCTCCAAAATTTAGTATGTTTTTTTTTAAATAAGCTTAAATAATATAGTGACCATAGACTCCTTAAGTGAGCACTTTCTTACCTCAGACTTTCTGTTCCTTAACTGAACAATTTTAAGGTGTCATATTATTATAATGATAGAACATTAAAAGAATTGGTTTCTCTATCTCTTCCTCCTCCTGTTCTGAGTATGAAAGAGTAACATTAGAAAGAGTGTGACCTTTCTAATGTTACAGCAAAAGAGAGGGGCTGGCAATGCTAGCGGGAGCAGAGTTGGAGATTAAGAAAACACAGCAGGATCAGCAATGAGAAAAGGATAGTAGTGGAAATGGTGACATGTACAGTCTGAAGGTTTAGAATATTTTCAATCAAAGGAAGTATACTCAGCTTCTATATTTATTACTAGGATAATCGGGAACCTGCCATTTCTCCTATTTAAAGCTTGTTAACAAAGTTGTTTGTTTGTTTATTTATTTTGATGTAATTATTAGTATTTATATAAATTACCTGAATCTAGAGGATTGGGTTTTTAATATAATATAGTTGCTTTCACAAATACACACACATACATATATCTCTTTCAGAGATATTTCCTCACCAGATTCCTCAATGCCTTCAACAATGACAGAACGTTTAATATATTGCTTTCAGTGGAAAAGTTGGGATACAATCAGAAGATCTATCTGTGTTGAAAATAGCCCCTCTTGAACTGTATAGCACTCAAACATGAGGAAATGTTTTATGACATTTTGTATCATGTCCTAAATTGTTTTATGATCATTTTTATGGGAGTTATGGGTCCTGGATTTTGGACATGTTCTGTAGCTCATAGGAGACACCTTGGTTCAAAATGTTTTGTCCTATGGTGCACTGTTTTGCGCAATTAAAAATTATTTGGGAAAGAGTTTTAGTAATGTCTGTCTCTCCGACCCTCATCTTTCTTTGATTGCTATGGTTATTTCACTCACTATGTGTAGGTTCCTCTGCCCATCCTGATTCCCACTTGAGCATCATGTCAGCTTTGGAATAGAGAAGCAGAGACATGAGTCTTCTGTTTCTAAAAGGCTGATAGGACCCCAGCATGAGTGTGAAGCATCACTGTGCTGCTTTCTTGCATCTGAAAGTGGCAGCTGTGAAATGTGCTTGGCTGGACTGGCAGTAAAACAAAATTGTTTGAGAGAATGGATGCAGTGGATGTAGTGTGCGAGAACACAAAGAAAGTCAGAACTAAGCTGTCTGGTTAGAAAGGTTGTAGTGGGGAAATCACACCACTGACAAAAAACCAACGATTAGTTCGGGTTTAACTTAGGAAGTAGCTGTATGATCAGGGGGATGGTATTTTCTCAGAATAAACCTATATTTGTAAAATGGATGTCTTTGTAAGGAAAAAACTAGAAGGATGTTCTCATATTTGGGTATATATTAAATATCTGGAACTGTTTTCTGGCTTATAGCATCTCTATGATGAAGTAAAAAGTGGTTCCTTCTGTGTGTCTTAATTCTGCCTTCTATAATATCTATATAATCCTTTTTTTTTTTTTTTTTGCTATCCCCTGCAACTCGTCCTACTGCAGGGTTGGGATACTAGGAAGATTCAAAATCCGATCATAGTGTTAAGCTGAGCCTTTTTAGTATAAGCAGTTATGCAGAGATTTATGATGGTTTTTAATTTTGAGACATTGGTTTTAAATACAGTACTAATTTCAATTTTTCCCATTCTTTTGATCCAGCCTTTAATCCAAACAGGAGTGAGGGTGCCTACTTCTTAACTGTTTATCAAGTAGATATATAGTAGAAATGTTATTATTGTCATGATCCAGCTTAGATCACATTGTGATTCACAAGCAGTTTCCAATGATTAGATCCCAGAATTTAAGATTGTGAAGAAAGAGCTAAGATTCCTCTCCAAACATGATGTACATTATAATTTTCAGGGAGAGTTTTCCAGATAACAAACCAGCATAGAAGCTCCATCTGTTCTAAGGGTTGCCTATTCTCTGGAAGAATAAGCATTTGTATTGAGTTTTGTTTCTTTTTCTATGTATCTAACTTATGTCTCTGGTAATTCTTGTTTTGCTGCATGCTCAGTCCTTATGGATTTAATATAGACTGGCATCTATTTAGATCAGGGGTGGGCAAACTTTGCAACTTTAAGTCTGAAGGACTTCAGCTCCCAGAATTCTCCAGCTAACAAAGCTGGCTGGAGAAGTCTGGGAGCTGAAGTCCTTCAGACTTAAAGTTGCAAAGTTTGCTCACCCCTGATTTAGATGAAAGTTGCTATGCCATATTGAGGTCTGCTCAAAACCTTTGGCTTCCTTGTATATTTTTATTTGGAAATTGTTCCGAATGCTGTCTGTAATTTGAGTAGCATGATATTTTTATTCTCTCAGGCATTGATTGATTTCCATCTCACTATTTAAAATTAAAGGTGATGTTTTAAAATATTTTTCTTTCCTTTTTAAAAATAATGTTTAATTGTATGAGATTAGTCTTTCTTTACGCAAAGGAGGAGGAGAAGGAAAAGCTAATTTCTCCAGCTCTTTGCTCCTACACTAAAGGGCCAAGAGTAGCTATGCAATTTATTTCCCCTTAATCATCCCCATCCCTTTTTTTAATTTACAGGAAGGTGCCCTGATTGTGGGACCTCTCCCTCTGAAATGATGGGTTATTTATTTAGTATTATTTCAGCTTACTTTTCTCTTTTTGAAGATTCTGAATGGCTTAAAATTAACATAAAATTAAAACATAGAAAACCAATATTTTGAGAATTTAGCCTCACCATATCGGGGGACACCAATTCTGAATTGGAGAAGCCAATTCTGTAAAGATACAAGGGTGGTTTGTTGTGTTGTTGTTGTTGTCTTTATAACTGAATGAATCAAATTGTCCCAAGATGATGTACAGGCCTTTCCCCCCAAGCGTGTTCCAAATAATTTTCAAGAGATGACCTTATGTCTATTACAAGCAAGTAGGTTTTGCTGTATGCAGTAGGGTTCACTTTGCTGAAACAATTTCCTCAGAGAGAGCTTTGATGAGACCCAAGAGGAGAGAACTGGGATGAGGTGGAATTTTTGGTCCCTCAGGAATATCTTTGCCTTGCTGGATTTATAAATAACATTCTCCGTATCTTGGTTGTTAATTGATCATTAAGCATTTCTTGTAAGAACGATCTAATTTCCAAGAAGATACCTTAATGGCGAGGGAAATAGTTACCTACCGAAGGCCTCTTCAGCTTATGTGTTTAGCCTTTTATTACCTCTTCTCTCTCTCTCTCTCTCTCTCTCTCTCTCTCTCTCTCTCTCTCTCTCTCTCTCTCTCTCTCTCTCTCTTTTTGCTTCTTTCCCTTTAAAAAAAAAATTGAATCATGTGCAAGAGTTTTTCCTTGATTGGGACACAGAAAAGTCAGGAATGACTTATGGAAAACTTGAATGACAACCAGAGTATGAGAAACATACGGTAACTACATGTACTAAAATGCTCTGTTATATATTATGGGCATTGTAGGAAGAGAGTTGTGTCAGTCCATGGTGGCCAAAAACAAGGAGTGTGTTAGCAGCCTTTTCAACTAACCAATTTTATTACAAAGCATAAGCTTCTGTGAGTTGCGGCTCATCTCATCAGATGCAGAGAGGTTAAAACAATATTTCTTTTATCACCAAGATCTGGCTGGGACTGGAAGGAAGCATTGCTCTCTCAGAAATGTGCCCAGTTGATTATCAAGTATGGTACCAGCCTAGATTACAGGGATAGGGAATGGGTATGGTTGTTGTCATCAGAGAATCTTTGTCAGCCTCCAAATCAAGAGTCCACAAGTGCTTTTTCTTATGTTGGGCTTGAGGGATCAGTGGCAGTTTCCCTTCCCGGACTTCTTGAGCTCACTGCAGGATTGACAGTGGTGTTCCCCAGGCTTTTGTTCTTAGGGCCTTCAGTCTGCCATCCATGGGGGTGGAAGGTAGGTCAGGATTTCTTTGGGCCCATCCATGACCCGATTAGGAATAGTGGTCACATACTTGATTTGGTGTACTTGTTGAAGCAATGACAATGTGATGTGGAATTGGTGGACCTATCGTCCCCCTGTATAGGTCAGATGATGGGAGGAGCAGGTGGCAGACATGGCCAGGAGAGCCTTTGCACAATTGCAGGTTGTGCAACAGTTACACTCTTTCCTGGTCCACCAATTCCAGCTCACACCTAGTCACACCCTAGTCACCTCCCATTTTGACTATTGCAATGCTCTATGGGGATGTTCTTGAAAAGTATCTGGAAGCTTTAATTGGTTCAAAATGAGGCAGAGTGTTGGTTTTGTGCAGGCCTAGATTTGCTCATGTGTTAACTCTCCTATGGGAGTTGCATTGGCTGCTGACTTGCTTCTGGGTCCAATTCAAGGTGCTGGTTGTTACTTTCAAGGCCCTTCGTGGCTTGGCACTAGGATATTTGAAGGACTATCTTTTCGTAATTAAACCCAACCCACTAGAGCAGGGAGGCAGGGAATGCTATCCCCTCTCCTGAGCAAGAGAAGGCCGAGTTAGATGGACCAAACATGCCGCTCTATAGCTAAGCTGGATTTCTGCCATAGATTCCATGGAAGACATTGTTTCATGGCCTGTAGAAGTGTAGTTTGCATAAGCCCTGCTCCTTGGATGATCCTATACTAAAGTCTACATGAGAGGTAGGTTACTCTCGGTTCAGCCTGGATTGGGCGAACCAGTAGTAGCTGCGGTGGGAGGCTCCGCCCACCCACCCAGATGCTCCTGCTCCTGCACAGAAGCTTCTGTGCATGCGCAGAAGCATTGCACGCATGTGGGAGCACGCCCGAACTGGTACTAAAAACATTGGCAACCCACCACTGGTCTACACTTGAAACTTCATAAATAAAGCCATTTGAAATAAGAAAAAAATATTGAATTACATTTTTTAATGGAAAGGAGAAGCTGGTTTACTTTTGCAGCATTTTGTATCATTCATTTCATTTGAAAGACATCTCATTCATTAAAATCAGAAGAAAAGAAAACAGCAAGTGTTGTCCTTTATCAGCTTTTCTTAAACTGCTGCAGCTTGCAAAACTCTAGCAGGCTGCACATAAATAGTAGTTATGCTTTTAGAACTGCAGAAAAATATATTTAATTTTGTACCATGAAGAGATTGCAATAGCTTCCTTTCATTCAGGGATTCACTGAAGCATGCAATTTGAGCACCCTAATCTAAACCTTTGCATGAAACTAAATTTACTGAATGTACTGTTTTGATTTTGCTTGTTCTGCAAAGCTAAAAGAGGTGGAGGAGCTAAAACAAGTTTGTCGTTTATATTAACAAACTACCTAGATTACAGTGTATAGGAACATGCAACACACATAAGAGGTCTGATGGATCAGTTGAAAAATAAGAAGGATATTAATATGCTGAACTTAGAACTATGTCGGCAATTGCAAAGAACCCCCCCCCCCCCCCCCAGAAAATTCTGGTCCCATCAGTCAATTTTACTAAGGCAAAAATCCCTTCCTCTTCCTGCCCATGGAATTGTATCAGACTACAATATGAAAACAAACATTAACCTCATCTGGCCTCATTACAGCGTCAGACTCCTCTTCCTGCTGACATTATACATACGGGAGATCTTTAGATGTCCTTAATCCATATCTAATTGAAGACCTCAAGCTATTTACTTCACTACTCCCATCTGATTGATATCCTAGGTCAGGAAGCTGCTGAATCTGCATTTCTTAACAATCACATTGTGAATAATTGCAGTTCCATACTAGTTTGCATTCGGAATGCATATTTTTGGATATAACCTGTGTTCCCTATATATGTTTATTTAACAGGAATATAATTCAGATTATATTGGTGAAGGCTTTCACAGTCACATCAATCCAGTACGGTATGGAGAGATGAGCTTCTGAGCTAATATGCTAATATGCTCTATCTGGTATCCTGACATTTTGCCAGCAACTGTGGCTGGCAACTGCTGAAGATTCTATCTGCATGGTGTTTTGTAAAGGGTTGTTTTATTTTGATGTCAGATGGAGTTGAAAACCAGGCTTTCTTACCCTTCAAACTCTCTTCCGTGTTAAAATTACTAGGTTGTTTATAAATATCAGTCGCCTCTTTATGGAGTCATTCCATTTAGAATCTTCAGCAGTTGCACTTGGAAAATAACAAACAGTAGGCTTCAAAGAAAGACCAATTTTTTTAAAAAAAATCAGCTGTTGAGAGAAAGGATGAAGACCTCTCCCTTCTCTTCCTACATGCAGCTCAGGACTCTTCCTGCTGCAGATTCTGGAGACTAGCAGAGAGTTAAGGAGTTGAAATTTGACGTCAAGCAGGCCAAAATAGAGAACTCTATTTATAGGTCTGTTCCAAATAGAATAGAAGCTACACAAAGTGGCTGCTTGCTCACTTGTGCTTGCAGAATTTTCTCTGTTTTTAATGGGGCAAGTAACTGTCTCATCAGTGGCCCCAGCTCACTTGTACAATTGCCTTTGGACTGTTCCTCATTTTACCCCACTCCCTCAGCTGTACCCCTTACATATTTTCTCTGAATGGCACACCTTTCTCTGCAAGCTATCTCTGGTACCAGTATAGTTGATTTAATGCACAGTACAGGGACTTCTGAGTATTAGAAAGCACATTAATGTAGCTTCTAAATTATTAATTTATAAAAATATGTCCTACAATTCCAAAACCTTATCCCTCACTTGCCAAGTGCATGGAAGTCAGCAAGAAGGGAATGGCACTCTGCTTATGTTTCAGGTTGTGGTACTGACCTTAAAACAAATTCTGAGGGGGACCTCTTCTGGCTTACAGTCAGATCAGGATATGGACATAAACAGAAAAATATGGGTTTTGATATTGTGTGTTCTTTCTGGTAAGTTTTTTGAAACAAAGAAGGATGGCATTAGAAGCAGTTCCTGTGCTTTCTATGATCCTTCTCTCAAAATTACATAATTTGTGGAAAATCAAAATGCCTCTAATATCATATTACCATTGTACCCTACCAATTCTAATTTTGTGATGGTGGTGATGGTTGTAAATCATAATATTATTGGAACTACAAGGATTATTTAGCTCTTCCCTCTGGAATATGCAGGTAAACTTTTAAATCATCCATGACAGGTGGCTGCCCAGTCTTTTCTTTAAAATGTCCAAGAACAGAGAACCCACAACCTCTATAAGTTGACTGTTAGAAGATAGAAAAAATATGGATTAAACAGCATCACCAGCAGATGGATTCATAACCGGCTAACCAGCTGCACACAACATGTAGTCCTTAATGGAACTGCCTCTACATGGATGGAAGTATGCAGTGGATTACCTCAAGGTTCTGTCTTAGGCCCAATAGTCTTTAACATCTTCATAAATTATTTAGATGAGGGGATAGAAGAACTCATCAAAATTGCAGACAACACTAAACTGGCGAGAATAGCCATAACTCCAGAACATAGGCTCAAGATCCAAAAGGATCTCAAGAGATATGTACATTGGACCCCCTAAGCAACAAAATGAAATTCAATGGTGAGAAAAATAAGATTTTATACTTAGGCAAAAAAACCCAAATGCACAGTTATAGAATAGGTGGTACCTGGCTTAACAACAGATTCTGAGAGGGATCTGTGGGTTCTGATGGACAATCACCTAAATTACAGCTAGCAATGTGCTTTAGCCGCCAAAAAACCCAACAGAGTCCTAGGCTGCATCAATAAAGGGATAGAGTCAAAATCATGTGATGTGTCAGTACTGCTTTATAATGCCTTGATAAAACCACTCTTGAAATATTGCATCCAGTTTTGGTTGCCATGATACAAAAAATATGTTGAGACTCTGGGAAGAGTGCAGAGAAGAGCAACAAAAATTATTAGGGGACTGGAGATTAAAACGTATGAAGAGCAGTTGCAGGAATTAGGTATATCTAGTCTAATGAAAAGAATAACTAGTTACTAGGTGACATGATAACAGTCTTCCAATATCTAAGGGGCTCCCACAAAGAAGAGGGGGTCAACTTATTTTCCAAAGCAATTAAGGCAAGATAAAAAGCAATGGATGGAACCTGATCAAGGAGAGAGCTAACCTAGCCGTAAAAATTCCTGACAGAACAATTAATCAGTGGAATGGCTTGCCTTCAGATGTTGTGGGAGATTTTAAAGAAGACATTGGACAGCCATTTGTTCATAGTGGAATAGGGATCTTCTGCTTGAACAGGAGGTTGGACTAGAAGACTTCCAAGGTTCCTTCCAACTGTTATTCTGAATCTGGTTATTACTTAGTTGGGAAACCACAAGATATTCCAAAGGTTGACTGGCATTTCAAGTTATCTTTCATTTTTATCAGTTTGTTGACTGCTAAATTTGATATGCAAGTTAAAAATCAAAAGAATAAATTACAATGACTACATTTTAACTTGTAGGTAACCCCAATCAAGACCTGAAAAGGCTTCCTGTTCAGTCAAAAATAGTTTTCCTCATTAAAAAAAAACACCTCTGCAGTTGGCTGACAAATAAAGGGAATGGAAAGATTTATATTCCTTGCAGATTTATATTCCTTGCAGGTTTAGAATGCAAATTACCAGCTGTCTGCAAGGAATCTTTCCCACTATCCTGTCAGAGCTGAAGAAGCTTCTTGGATGAGAAGCAAAATGTCTTCAAAAGAAAAAAAAACAAGTAAGTCCAGTTGCCTCGTGAAAAAGCATCTTTGGATTACAAGTAAGAAGTACAAAACAAGCATAACTTGGAGAATAAATAACTTTAAAATGCTTTCCCAAGCATTTTAACCAAAACCTGTGTATCCCAATATTTATTTTGTATATAATACCCCCTTAATTTTTTATCTGCACTATTTGCACAATTTCCTTCCTGCATGACATATATTTGTGATAATATAAGTATCTGGGGTCATTAGGTTTAAGACTATTCTTCTACAATTGGCTAAATATCAAATAAAATCTAGCAGTAACCTGTTCCATTAAAAAATGATCTAGGGACAATTCACTGTTTGCATTTAGTAAGATTAACTTAGATATTTGAGTAGGCAACTAAGTCAAATGTTTAAGGCTGAAAACATATTTAGTAAAATGTTATCTACTTCTACTTAGTGGAATGAAATAATTGTGGGGGAGATCACGCATAGGGATAATATGGAACAAGGTATTTTGTCTCTTCCTTTCATTTCAATATGCACATAACTAAGGATTTATATATCTGTATGTGTAAACTTGAATATACCTCTGTTGAGACATTACTATGTTATATTCAGATGTTATAGAATTTATATTGTTTGGATAAGCACAACATTTTGCACGATGGTGTAATATGAAAAAGTAGGTCACAGATGAGAGCACCTTTAGGATATACAGGAAAACATAGATAGTATGTAACCTTGAGCAATCCACGATGCAGATAACATGCTGTTATAAACTATATTGTTGTGCATGCGTGAGAATGGAGGTCCGATTTTGAGTGCGGAATGGGGCCCGGGGGTCGTTTTGCCCCAGGAGGAGGTTGCCAGCCCTCATTGATCATCTCCGAGGGCTGGCCCAGCAAGCTTGCATGCCAGCCGTCACACCAGGCCGTTTTGGACGCGGAGGGTGAGCAGAGGGTGTGACGGCGGAGCGAAGAACACCGGAGCGAGGAGCGAGGCCCGAATTGGCCCGTTTCAGCCTAGTGCAGCCTGACGCGGCAGGAAAGCAGAGGAGGTAGGCCTGCGAAACCGGGACGCCGGGGGTAATCGATTGTCCGGGCTGGGAGGATATTCCATCGGGCCGCACGAGAAGGTTGCGGATCATGCGGCCTACATCCGACCCGACCCGAGTGTTCCCCACCTGATCCGGGGCTGGAGCGGCGGGAGCGGCTGAGGAAGAACGGCTGGAGGATGTTGGAAGAGTAAGGAGCAATGGAGAAGCTGGGAAGGAGAGAGGATGTGAGAGGAGAGTGGAAGAGAGGAAACGGGAGGAAAGAGGATGGGAGGAAGGTGAAAGAAGGTGAAAGAAGGAGAAATGGAAGGAGAAAGAAGGAGACAGAAGGAATGGAAATAGAAGGAAGGAGTGAATGGATGGAGGAGGAGGCCAAGCAGCCAGGTCGTTGAATGGTGGAACTTTGGCTGAGGAGGACCCAGGAAGATCTCTGGAGTGTGTGCACAGGACTGGAGGATGTAAGCCGAGCCAGCACATAGCAAGCATTTATCATCAGGCCGTGCGGTGGACCAACTGGCCGCACGGCACTAAATGCAGACTGAGGCCTGTGTGGCTGAAGAGGACAGACGGGTGGGGCCCTTTTAAGGGGCTAAATTATGATCTTCCCCCATCTGTCGGATTATTAGACTGACTGACTTTTATTCCTCCTGCCTTTATGGATTTGTCATCTTCTATTACAACTATCGCCACTTTACTTGGACTCTGATTTGACTTGCGATTATATTCTCCTTGGACTATACGGCTTTCGTGTTTTCCCAGTAATGTATTCAAGGCGTGACCTCCTTTACCTGCAAGAGTCTCCCCTCTCGCAGGCCTGGCCCCCTGGTCTAACACGGGCCCACCTCGAGGATGGACTGATTGCTCCTGAGAGGTGGGCGAAGCGCAAACTCAGGGGGGTTTTATCTAAATTTTTAATTCAGTTTTTAGGGGGTCCCAGGGTGAGGGGTGGGTTTGGGAGGAGGGGGGGAGACTTAAGGCCACCACATGTTTATTGGACCTGTGTCCCTCCTGGCTTGTACTGGCATCCTGGGAGGTGACACGAGGCTGGCTCCAGGATATCGTGAATGCTTCTTTGAGTGAGGGATCCTTGCCTGCCGTCTTGAAAGAGGCAGTAGTGAGGCCCCTCTTCAAGAAGCCTTCCCTGGACCCAGCATTGCTGGAAAATTACCGTCCGGTCTCCAACCTTCACTTTTTAGCGAAGGTTGTAGAGAGTGTGGTGGCCCAACAGTTTCCGCGACACCTGGAGGAAATTGATTATCTAGACCTGCGCCAATCCGGCTTCCGACCCGGTCACAGCACCGAGACGGCATTGGTCGCGTTGGTGGATGATCTCTGGAGGGCGCGGGATAGGGGATGTTCCTCTATCCTAGTCCTATTAGATCTCTCAGTGGCTTTTGATACCATCGACCATGGTATCCTATTGCACCGACTGGGGGGGTTGGGGCTGGGAGGCACCGTATTACGGTGGTTCTCGTCCTACCTCTCTGGTCGGTCGCAATGTGTGTTGGCAGGGGGGCAGAGGTCGGCCTCGAGACCCCTCTTATGCGGGGTTCCTCAGTGGTCGGTCCTCTCGCCCCTCCTGTTCAACACCTATATGAAGCCGCTGGGCGAGATCATCCGTGGTTTTGTGGTGGGATATTATCTGTACGCTGATGATACCCAGCTGTACATATCCACCCCAGACCACCCCAACGATGCCGCCAAGGTGTTGTCCCATTGTTTGGAGGCCATACGGATCTGGATGGGTAGTAACAAACTCAAGCTCAACCCGTCCAAGACTGAGTGGCTGTGGTTTCCGGCACCCCGGTTCAGCCAGGTAACTCCAACTCTAGCCTTTGGGGGCGAAACACTGGCCCCCATGGAGAGGGCGCGCAATTTGG
Source organism: Rhabdophis nuchalis (assembly GCA_039707465.1). NCBI lineage: Eukaryota > Metazoa > Chordata > Lepidosauria > Squamata > Natricidae > Rhabdophis > Rhabdophis nuchalis. The sequence goes on along the minus strand of CM077648.1, from coordinate 90,277,871 downwards.
GTGTCCTCCTGGACTCCCGGCTGTCCATGGAGGACCATGTGGCGGCCGGGGGGCGTTTTATCAGGTACGCCTGATGCGCCAATTGCGCCCCTTACTGGAACGGGCTGCCCTTCGCACAGTCACTCAAGCACTCGTGATATCCCGACTTGACTACTGTAACGCTCTCTACATGGGGCTTCCCTTGAGGTGCACTCGAAAGCTACAGCTAGTCCGGAATGCGGCCGCGCGGGTGATTACGGGAGCCTCCAGATACTCCCACATAACACCTCTCCTGCGCGAGCTGCACTGGGTACATGTGGCCAGGTGTGACAACCATCTTCAAAGCGCTCCATGGCTCGGGACCTAGTTATATGCGAGACCGTCTCCTGCCCCATATATCCCTTTGTCCGATCTGCTCCCACAGATAGGGCCTTCTCAGGGTGCCGGCAGCCGGGCAATGCCGGTTGGCGACACCCAGGGGAAGGGCCTTCTCTGTGGCGGGCCTACCCTTTGGAACGACTTACCCCCCGAACTACGTACCATCTCACACCTCCGCCTCTTCCGCCAGCGTCTTAAGACGCACCTTTTCCAACAAGCCGGCGTAGCATAACCTCCCGTTTTGACCGTTTTTTAGATAGTTTTTAATTTGGGGGATTTTATACTATTTTAGCACAGGGTATGGATTTAATAGCTTTTAAAAATTTTGTACTTTTGTTATATTTGTCATGTTTTTAAATTTCCTATGCGCCGCCCTGGGTCCTTTTTGGAGAAGGTGCGGGGTATAAATTTGAATAAACTAAACTATACTGAGCTGCGTCAATCTGTTCCCATTTGATTTCACTACTGAACAGGCAAGTGAGGATCAATGGTTTTCTTTATTAAGGACTGCTCTTATTGACAATACATCTAACATCAAAATTATTCAATATCTTCGTTTTCAGTGATTTAAGGCCTTCTGCTTCAAAAGTATAATAATGATTGAGTTTAACACAAACTATCTTCTGAAATTATCCTGAAATGCTCTCTATTCCCAAAACAATCATATACATGCATGCAAAAAAAACCAAAACTACCCATTGAGAGAGCGCAGAACTGGTAATGCTACATGCCCATCTTCAAAAATGGAAGGATCAAAACAAAATCCTTTTTAACTGTTGCATTAATAGTATAATTAGATGCAAAGTTTCCATGTGTGTTCAGTTTTTCTTCATCCATAACTCTGAAATGCTACAGAACAAATTATTTTAGCCAAACAATACAATGGTCTTTTTTCCAACTATTCGGAGCCTTTTTAAAATCAGTGACCTCTGCAGATACAAAAGTCAACATTTTTAGTAATAATACACTCAGTAATCCTAGACCTATCATTAATTGTATCTCACTGGTTTTATTTGATTACAACTGCAATATTATAGTTATTACATTCTTATACTGTTATAGTAGTGTGGAAAAGACAACTAAAAGGCATTTTTAAGCACTGAATTCTTGAGGCCTGCCTTTTAATGAGGTGGAGAGAGAATAGTATTCCTGCAAATCTGCTGATGGAGGGTCAAAATGAGCATGAGCCATTTATTATGTATGCTGGAACAAAGCTCGCTCACTTGTTTTCCTGAGTGAATCCTCGATGCACCTGTATTTTAAAAAATATTGATGAGTGAAATAGTAGGAGCAGAACAACTAATTTAAGTGACTGATGCTGGCCAGCCACCTTACTGTTATTTATTTAGTTTGTTTGTCAATAGATTACAAGATAACAGGTATAAGAATAAGCATGAGTATGAATGAAATGGGTGCGAATAAATGGGGACAGGGACAGTAGGCACGATGGTGTGCTTATGCACGCCCCTCACAGACCTCTTAGGAATAGGGTGAGATCAATAGAGGCAGTTTAAGGTTAAAGTTTTGGGGATTTGAACATGTAACAACAGATATGTAGGACAGCAAAAAAGAGCAAATAAACATTTAAATGTGCAGCCCTGTTGACTAACACTTCCCACACCATTCTACTCTGTATCCAATGTAGTAGCAAAGTCCAGCCACAAAGATTAAGCGATGCATCTCTTGGAAGCTATTTCTGATTTCAGATATGTTCCATATGCTGTTTTAGAAAGCAGCAGACTGTGATCTTCTGATATGACTCTCAAGTGATTTTCAGTAGATTGGTAAGAGTTACCAATTCCTAACAGCTAAATATTCTTCAACCTAAAGTAGGATGCAGAAATAAAAATTTGAGTAATGAGATGTGAATTTGTATCCAGAAAGATTGAGAGTTCAGCTCATTTGCTTCAAGATAAATGCCTAATTCAGAAAGTGCAGACAAACCATTTCTGCTTTAATACTAGGTTAATCTGTCTCTCACACCTTACTGACTGGTCTTCCACAGCTTCTTAGGCTGAAATTTTATTGTCTCATGTTTAGTATGTTATGCAAGGCTAGCTGGACCTAGTTATCTGCGGGATCGCATCCTGCCCCATACATCCCTTCGGCCGATTCGCTCCCACAGAGAGGGACTTCTTCGGGTGCTGTCCACTAGGCAATGCCAGCGGCGACGCCCAGGGGAAGGGCCTTCTCTGTGGTGGGCCCAACTCTCTGGAACGACCTACCCCCCGAAATCAGAACAACGACGGACCTCCGCTCCTTCCACCAGAAGTTAAAGTTAAAGACTCACTTCTTCCATCAGACCGGCCTGGCCTAACTTTTTATACCTAGCCGCAGAAAGAAATTGCTTAATTAGAATTTTAAGGGGTAATTGTTAGGGTTTTAGGGGTTTTAATATTGATTTTAGCACGGGGGTAATTTAATTCGGTTTTAATATTTTGTATAGTCGTATTTATTAGATTTTTAATTTCCTTTGCACCGCCCCGAGTCCCCATGGGGGAGAGGGGGCTGTCTATAAATTTAATAAAAATAAATAATAAAAATAGTGCAGTTAATGGTTCAGTGTGTTTTGTGGTAAGGATTATGTGAGTTTAAGTGGAAAACCCTGTTAGTGTATGGCAGCCGTTTTATTAAAAGGAATAAGGTTATATGAATTATACTTGTAGCTCAACATGTGTATGCTTTTTAATAAAATGTGTTATCGGAAAATGTCCTAAAAAATTCCTTGAGTGTTTATAAATCATTTATTGCTTAGCGTTCTGCATAACTATTACAGATCTGTTGCTTATGGGAGCAAACCTTCAAGTATTGGGCTCCCAACATGAACAGGACAAGCAGTAATGCTGTGCTATGTCCAAGAACAACTGGGGTCTATTTAGTTGAAATCCCAGGTACAACATTCCTTCTAGAGTCCATCATGTGAAGTCATATGTTTTACATACTGTGGGAATAATGTTTGAGCCAAACCAGCGCCATGTTTGAACTATTGAACTATTAAGGGATTTTCCACAGAACTCTGAGTGACAAACAAGTCCATATATGGGATAAAGGAACTTTGCACTTCCTTTGGCAAACGTGCAGACTGCCATGGCAGTTGAAACAACATACGTGGATTAAGGAAGGATAGCTTTCATTGTTCTCTACTACCTTTGGCCATCTCACCTGAAGAAGTTACAAGTCAGCAGAAATAAGGATTGTCTTTGTTAAATTGTTAACCAGCCTTGTGCTGTTTGACTGCCTTTGTAACCTCCCATTTGATTCCTAATAAAAGAGTGTCGCGGAGTCAGATCTGGACCCCTCATCCCGAGACAAGCCTTGTGTCTGACTAATTCATGGGGGTCGGGACGTCACACCCACAACATACATTGAACTAAAGGCAAAGGGAGACACCACTGTTTTGGAGAGTATCAAATGAGAAGGTTGGAAGATATTTCATGGTGCTTTATTCTAATAGTGAAGCAGAGTCAAGACTAAGCAAGTATGCTTCCAGTTTGCTACTTAGCACTCAGCTGTGCACAAAATCATGGAAAAGGAAATTGGAGAGATGTTAAAGATGGGAATCATAAGGTAAAAGTAGAGGTGTCCTGCAAGTTTTAGTCCGTGAGTTGTAGCCAATTTCAGATGGTGGTGCTCATCTCCATTTCTGTAAGGCATCGAGCCAGTGTTGCCTAAAGACAATCTTACAGTCATGTGGCCAGCATGATATCACGCCACAGCACAGAGGTTATGGTGAAACATCAAACACCACTAGCTTTTCCCTCCAAAGTGGTACCTATTTATCTACTTGCATTTTAGATGCATTCAAACTGCTAGATTGGCAAGAGTTGAGGCAAGTGACAGGAACTCACTTCATCATGTGGTGGCAGAACTTGAACGACCTGAAAATAGACTTTCTCTTGGCATCTATTAAGTCAATGAGCCACCCCGCCTATTAGGAATCATAAACTCTTTCAGAAGCCCTAGATCTCAATCATGAGCTCCACAAACAAGCTTGTTGGAGAGGTTATACAGAATTAAACAAGAAATTCCAGAGAGCTGCTTGATGACTGGGATGGATAAACTTTTGGAGCAGTTGAAAAGGGGCTTTGTTTATTGGATCTGACTGGTGTGTAGACAAATGTTCCTGAAATAACAAGATCCAGGAATCTTCTAACAGCATCACTCCACAAGGTCTACTCTATACAGCGTTAATATTTTATTTTGGGGGTTAAAGATCTTCCCTGCCATCTTCCAAAGGCTGTAAATCAAATTCTCAGGGGCCTAGAGCAGAGTTCCTCAAACCTTATGGCTCTGCAGACTGGTCGGGGAAGAGGGAATGGTTCTGTGTGAGCTTGTGCAAGTGGGGATGTGCAAGTGGGGATCCGCACAACCACGCATGCACTCACCCAATTCCGCAACCTGATTTTAAAGAGCTCAAGGTTCAGTAGTGAGCCACAGTCTGAGGGTTGGGGACCCCTGGACTAGAGGACTTAATGGTTCTATAAATTGATGTTGTGGCCATTTCCCCAATTACATGGAAGCATAATACACTTCTCAAGGGAGTGTTGTAATGCATGAGAGATATCTGGATTAAGACCAAGAATTATCAAACTGACCTGAAGCAGTCATAAGTCGCAAGGTAGACAAGTGAAATAGCCAATTTCCAAGACAGAGGCTGTTTGGAATCATCTCTGGGAATAGTGAGATATTTTCATGAACATGTATCTTGATACTGCAAAACAGCTTAACTCTTTCATTAAAACTTAAAAAGTAGAAACCCACCACTGGATAGAACGCATTACTTAGTTGTGTATTTAAGCAAAATGAGAGAATTTCCTTGGCAATTCCTGAAAACAAATGTTTTATATTCTGAAGGACGTCATTACCGGTGGTGCTAGTAATATGCCCTGAAAATAATGATGTGCTGGAGTCAGATATTGGGCAGGGGAGGGGAATTGCTGTGTCTTCCCTTATTCTTAAAGCGTTGTTTTTTGCTAAGATTCAAAAAAGCCACATCTAAATTTATGCAATAAGCAAGTCCTTTTTTTCTCCCTGGATTTTAAGTGGCGGTAGTGGGGTTATAACATAAAGGAGGAAATGTGCCCGGAGTCAAGTATGAGAGAGTTCTAGAAAGTGGATACAAAGAAAAAAACCCAGAAAATCAAACTCTAAACAGCCATCAGAAGTTAGGTAGTTGTTCTGTCACCGGGGAGGGGGGGGGGGCGGCTTTAAAAAGGTGGCTTGTTTTGCTTTTATTCTGTATCTTCCAGCACGGCAGGGGAAAATTCCCAATTGGCTTCTGCCAAGTTATGACCAACAGCCACTCCATACCTGGAATGTAGATTGGTGAATTGGATGGAGTTAGTCTAGAAAAAATCTGGAGCTAGATGAAATTAGAATTCCTTGGTTTACTTAGACTTGTATAAACTGCTCTGTGTCCTTTGGACTATTTTATTTATTTACATATACTTATTTGTGTATGTGTCCATACACATGCAAAAGCATACTGTGTGGGAGAGATTGCTGTAGAAAACGATTTCAATATAACAAAGAAGCCTGAATGTTAGGGATATTTTTTCTTGCTGTGGAACTTTTCTAATACCTCTTTCTGTTGGAACTAGGAATGGTTTTTTTTTCTTAAATAGGACAAAAAGGGTAAAATAAAGGAGCAGAGCCAGATCTCCATTCCCTCCCCTTTCTTTAAATTCTAAACGATAGGGTAGAGGTAAGGCGGAAGATGTGCTGCACCTTAAGAGAAGGAAGTTACAGAATGGGGATACTGCACAGAGGTCAGAATGTCAACTCAATCTCTGTGCCCCATGAAAGGCATAAAATCTAGCAATAATTCTATAAAAGTATAGAAGCCAATAAGATGTATATTTCTGAAGATGCTGGCTAGATTACAAAAGCTGGAATTAAGCAGCAGGAATCAGGCAAAACAAAAATGAGCCTTTTGAGCAGTCAAAATCAAGTGACCCTAGAAGAGCATATCGTGCTAATCAAAATGATACTGATGAGATCTTTCCTGGGGCCAGTGCCCCAGTAGTGAAGTACAAATTCCCCTACAGATATGCAGAAACATACTTGTCCAATTATAAACAATGTGAGGTATTTCGTATTTGTTTTCCTATGTGGGAAATGCAACTTCTGCTAAATCTGTCATGTTCATTAAAAATTAAAATCGACATCTTCAGCAGTTCACTTATTTCAATTTACCTGATATTTTTTCAGGCTAAATGCTGTCACATCAATCACCTTGGTTTTTTTTTTGATTGACTTGCAATTGACTTGATTATACTATATCTATTCCAATAGCAGTTTCTGAATGTCCTTAGTAAGAGCCTCCATTGGAATTGATGTCTATACCATTCCATAACCTGTCTTGGGAGAAAGGAATTCCCAAAGGACATTAGAATGAGTTTTTGGAGAGAACGCAGAAATCACAACTGGTCAAAAGCCAGACTGCTGCTGTTGTCCACCCTGCCAAATTTCCAGGCTGAATTTAAAGTGTGGGTTATTACTTATGAAGCCTGATTATGCAGCATTTATTTATTTAGTTATTTATTGAATTTATACCCCGCCCTTCTCCAAATGGACTCAGGTTACACCAGGCATCATTTGCTGTAACTGAATTTGCCCAAGATCTACTCTAGTCAGCAAGAACAGTAAGGTAACCAGTTAAGGACTGAACCTATCCTATTCAGTAATCTGCTGCGTGGGATAAGACTCAAAGGAAAAAAAGTATTTGTCAAAGCCACAAAAGGTATTCCCATGTGTTTGGGCTCTACTAATGCCCACTATTCATCTCCTAGTGGTCCTCTATAAGGAGGGGGTGGGGAGTTATACATCCTGGCATAGGCACAGAATTCAGGTTTTCATTCTACTCTCATAATAGGATAGTTTTAATGCGGCAACTAAAAATATCACAGTTTTATGTGGAGAAATCTAAAAAAAGGAAGAAAATCTAGTTCAAAGAGCAAAACTTTCAACAACATAATCAATTATTTATAAAAGATCACCGTCTCGCATGAAAACACACAAAATATGAATTTTTACTCTGATGAACTCGGTGGAACGTAGTTGCATGTAAACAAAGAGAGTTTCTCTGTTAAAAAAAGACATATTTGAGACAAATACACAATGTTTTGACCTCTTTTAAACTATGCCATTGCAAAACTTTAAATTGTCATAAATTAGTTTTACTTCACACCTATTGATTTTAGTCTAGTTAACAGAAACAAGCCCAACTTGGGATATTTAAACTAGACCTCAATTATTCAGAGGAGCATCTCAAAGAAAGAGCCAAGTTTTTTTCCTCCAGGCTTTGCACAATCCTGTGTACCATGGCCTTATGTGGAATCATGTTGATTTTCAAATCAAAAAAGAAAGTCTTGTTCTTCATCCTTAAACATTATGTGCTTGTACAAACAACAGGACAAGAAGCTATTATGTATCATGCTTTTAATACAAACTTAAAAAAATCTGGAACAATAGAAACTGTACAGATTTGATCAACCTTTGTTGTTTTTAACTAAATCTTTAGACATGCCAATGTCCTGTTCCAAAATATTGCACAACATTCTGAATACAAAACGCTGATTGTATTCCTCCTTTGCTAGAGAAAAAAAGAAAACAGAACCCCACCCCCTCTGAATCCCTACTCAATGGCCCTCTGCCTGTAAAAAACAAAACAAAAACAAGAAAACCAAAGAGACGAACAAGAACAGCATGGACCTCTGCATTAAAAAACATACATAATTATGTCCTCTTTGTGTTCATCCGTCCACTTTAGATCACATGTTGTTGATTCACTCTTCAAAAAGGGTCAGGAAGGAGGGAAACAAGGGAAAAAGGAGCTTTCACTGCTGCTTTTTTAAAATTTTCCTGAAAAAATATTTTTCTCTCCTCTAAGAAAAAATTTTGAAAAGAAAAGTTTCATTTTGTACGTTAGAAATATACATATATTATATATACCTCTTACATTTTACAAATGTAGCAAATTATTCAATATAAACAGACAACAAAAAAATAACACAAACCCATAAAAATAAAAGTTAAAAAAAATTCTTTTTTCTTCCTATGAAACCAGGTAAATTAGTGCAGGTCTTAAAAATAAAATTGAAGCCAAACATCTAACTCTTGAGACAAGACCGAAAAAGAGGCCGTGAGTTTCATTGTTGTCAGCACTGGAAATGCTTCTGAAGCAGTTATGTGTTCATTATGTGTTCCTTTAGGAAATAGAGGTTGGTCCCTCCCCCTTTCTTCCTTGTGCATGTAGACTTCTTTTCCAAAAGCAAGTGTATAATAAAGCAGTGTCAAACATCGCAAATTGCAGGTGCTAAGTGAGACTTCCTCCCTATTATTCTAAACCTTAGAAGGGTATGCATATAAATCCCTAAAGGTGGGTTTGTGGCATCCTTCTCTGCTACAGGAATAAATTAACAGAGATTATGCTGGGTTGATAGTCTCTACCAGGGAGGAAGTTGTGGTTCAAATCCAGTGTAATAACTAGGCAGTCTACATTACAATACACTCCACAGGGGCAAGTGGGTGGCAGTGGTACTTTTAGGGGAAAGCATGAACAAGCGTAAAGCTGAACAGTTTATAATAGTGTTGTTCAGGTTTAAAGTTCCAGCCCTATGCAGCTTTACCTTTTCATTACTATGTTCCTTCCCTCTTCATCCACTGAGTGCATCAGAAAACAGGCAGAGTGCTCAATATACTTTTAGTGTCTTCTTTCCTCGTCCCATGAAAGGGGAGGAAACAAAGAAAAGGACTCACTTTAGGGGCATATTAAAATATCCTACAGATCAATCCCACAATGTGCCTAGGCAGGAAACATTTCCCATAACTACACCCATGATATTGAACACATTAAAAATAGTTATCCTTCTCTGGAGGATAGGTGCATCAGGAAGTTAAGGCTTGTATATATTCTAGCAAGGAATCCTTAATTTAGGTTGAGGGAGTGGGGAAGGGAAACTTAAAAGGTCAAGCTCTAGAAGAACATATTTTAGCTTATCTATTTGACAAGATTTTGCCAGAGAAGTTGCAGAAGCAAGATTTAATACAACCCAAACTGAGCTATAGAAAAGAGCATAAAGTGGAGGATGTAAAACTGCCTAAATAGGATACCACAGTCATTTTCCTCTTCCTATCCTCACTGCTCACTCATTTAACTCCTTAAAAAGATTGCTTACATTACCATGGCTAGGTAAATTCTGGGACTCATAATCATTCCATAAGGCATAGATGGGGAAGGTTTCCTATCTAAGGCAAATTCTGTCAATTGGTTTGCAAAAAAACTCAAAATTAGAAGGCCACTATTGTCTATTTCTTCCTGGCATCCTCTCCTACTGAAAAAAGGAGAAATACGGAATACAATTGGGATTGCTAGCTCACCAACAATAATAAGGAAGGACAGACTCTATATTTCTATCAATGAACACTTTCTTCACATTCAAATCACTTGGATATTCTATGGCAAGCCCACTTCATCCCTGATGCAGAGCTTTGAGATGGAACAACTTCAAGCTGGAACAGGTATATGAGGTGCTCTTCTATACAAGAATACCTGATTCCTTTCCAATGAAAAATGTAACATTTTTGGTCAAAAGTCCTAGGAGATGTGAAATTCAAAGTGCAAACCCTCTTACCATCCATTCAGAGAATAGCCTATACAATAACTCCTTCATCCCTGTCAAAAGTAGTGCTTATAATATTTGAAAGTAGGAGAATCATCTTTTCTATGAGAACTAGTAACCAAATGATCAGCTACCAATCAGAAGAGCATAGAACCTGGCAAAGTTTCCAACTGATTAATCCAGAGAAACATCAACAGATGTTGCTCAGGCACAAAACACCAAAAAAACCAACATTCACCCTTACTCTTGAATGAGTGCAATATACAAGGATAATTCTTTTTCACAGGTCAGAAGAATTTTCATATAGAGCTCTATTTATTTGTCATATTATTAGCAAACGGGACCGAGCTTCCCTAAAATCCACAATTTAGCTTTTAAGAAGACTAGAGAAGAAAAGAGGCTTGTAGGAAGCATGAGGCAAAATACTGTCCCAGATGTCACATTATCCTCTAGATAGATAAAGTTCCAGGGAAATAATATTTTCACTGCAAGACCCTGTCATCACCAGTTAGCATAAGATAAACTTTGTTTTCTGTTCTAGGATTATAAAATCAGAGAGTTCTAAGAAATTTAACTAATTTATCCCTCCATCTATGCCGCTCATATATATACGAAAACAAACCACAAGTCTCCCCAGGAAGTGCTTGAGATGTTACACAACCAGAGGTATCTAATCATTTCCCATCCCTATCCTAGGCCACCTGAAAAACTGAGAAAATTCAAGACATCTGGGTATGAAGGACATGACAGCACCTGAACAAGGCCATCCTTACAGCAAGCATATTTGAAGACCAGTTCCAATGAGCAGCATGGGAGATTAAATAAAGTAACTCTGGTTCCAACCACTGCTGGGCCAAGGATAGCCTCTTTCATTAAACATACAACAATAGGTAGGAAAGAGCACAGAATACAAGTTTTAAAAAGAATCAGTGCTTCAGCAGCGCTCCCTGGCATGACACAAGAAGTTTCATCTCTTTCCAAGAAGTTATATTTATAAGATTTCAAATATTTCTTAATTATTTTTCTCTCGGGTTTTTTTTTTTTTGGAAGTGGTTTTCCCCAGAATACTCATATGATGGTCAGTTGGCCAAAACCACTGGCTGGAACGACTGATTGGGATACTGCATGGCATTCAGATTGTAGCTGAGTCCTTCCACAAAGGGTGTCTTCTCCAGGAAAAGGCTGTTGGTGCTTCCACCAAAAACCTGAGCCATGTCAAAGCTGCTGCCACTACTGGCACTGAACTGTGATGCAGGAGGAATGCCACCAGCCTGGGTTTCAGTGGCTACACTATCAAAGAAGAGGCTGCTGGCTCCTGGTGATTCACCATTGTAAACAAACTCCTTGGCATTGGGGGAGAGTTGAGACTGAGGGGCTGGGCTGCCCCCGATGAAGTTCAGAGAATGCATAGACAGGGAAAGGCCTTTGTGCTTCAGCAGGCTATTGGTAGGTGAACGGACCAAACGTTGTGGCTGCTGTGGAACCCCTGTACCATTGGTGCTTGCTCCAGCTCCTCCGCCTTTCTTCATCTTAGTTGAGCCAAACTTTGTGGCAGCAAATGTAGCAGTGGTAAAAGTAATTGGCTGAGCAGATCGTGGGATGAATGTAGGGCTAGGTGACTGACCAAAAGATGGTGATGGAGAATTAGACAAGGAATTGTCCTGGCTTCCAATAGGTACAAACACCTGTGCATCAGGATTGAAACTGCTCTTGATCTCCTTGTCCAACTCAGCTGCACTGCAGCCCTCACTGTCATCCAGATAGAGGACCTTGACTGACCCTTTCTCACCAATTTGGTAAGAAACCTCAAAAGGATCAATCCAAACACTGAGTTCTTCAGGGACATTGGCTCGCACATCCTCTACAGCAAGTCCACTTCGCTTAGCTGCCATTTCCACTACAGGGTCCACAGTTTCTCCAATATGAACACAACGGTAGCCAGAACCTTTCAGAGGTTTCTCTGGATACCAGTGACCTTCATATTTCTTTTTTAGCAGCCTCTCTAGCTCTTCACCAAACAGGTCAGCTCGCCTCCGTGGAAGCTTGTTGTACAGATATGAGATGATGAAGTTCAGAGCAACTTTGATCTCTAGATGCATACTCCCTTAACAGCAAGCAAGTTAGGGCAGTATATTAAAAATAGACAAAGGATACAACCATAAATGGATTTTGGCTCCAAACAATCCTAAAAAAAAAAAGAAAAGGAAGAAAAGGAGTAAGTATGGCATATTTAATATTATGGCAGAGCAATAGTTCTGTTTTAAAACAGTTCAAACATTAGCTAAAGCAATTATTATGTATTAAATTCTATGTAATTTCAGAGTGATTGTTATGGTGGACAAATCAGGTTTTTACATGTACTAAGAAATTGATTTTCCAATCTAATATGCAGCTTTGTTTAAATTTAATATAGTACAGCATACTCAGTAAAATTTTAGAGTGCCTGCACATTATATACATGCATATCTATATATTTACATATGCATGTGTGAATATATAACTTTACCATACAAAAAAAGAGTCTTTTTAAGTGATTTAGTTCAAATCTATGATGTACTTCCTAAGCATTCGTCGTAATTTTGATGACTTGTTTTCCACAACATTAATTGTATTGTCTTACTTCATTTGAACACATTCCAGTTTATCTGTATACTTCTTAAAATGCAGCTCCAAAAAGTATATGAAAGTCTTCTAAGAGCTGATTTGAACAGAAAAGAATTGGGAATGCTGTTTCTCGTGATCTGAAAACTATAGCTCTAGTCATGTAATCATTGTTATTTGTAAGCCGCCCAGAATCACAGAGTGAGTAGGCAGCCATATAAATCTTCTAAATAAATAACTCAATCTGGATCTAATTATTGCTTCCAAGAAATATGTACCTTAGCCTATATACATGCTACATTTGGTCTGCATTTATTACATTGTACAGTGCCCAGAGTCCGTCTGAGAGAGATGAGCTGTTAAGAAATAAGAAATATAAATAAATACTAAACTGCTTAATTTCATTTTCTTTTTGCCCAATTTCTCTTTTTTCTTCAAAATAGCATGGAAACATTGTTTCATAACAATAAAACGTGAAACTTGTATGCCATAACACCCTACTTAAATTTTTAGCACAGGGATATTAATTTAATTTGGTTTTATATTTTGTATATTGTTGTTCATATATGTTTTTAAATTGCCTGTGCACCACCCCGAGTCCCTTTTGGGAAAGGGTGCGGTATATAAATTTAATAAACCATAAACCAATGACTGCATTGATTGATCGTTCTATCTAACCATTAAGCTTGTATGTCACAAAACCCAATGACTACACTGATCTCTCTTTCTCCCCCTCCCCCCTCTCGTTTGTGCGTCTGTCTGTCTGTCTAGATACTTGGTATCTTCAGACACTCACAGTATTTAACATTGGAACAATATGTTCTGTACAGATACAAATGATATAAATAAGCATTTAGACAACCATCCAATTTATATGTTGATGTGTTGATAGACCTACCTTCTGAATGCCTGATACCAAATATAACAATCAAGGTTACATTTAAATTTCATTTTAAGCTACTACATATAGCAGTTCAGTACTTTATTGAATAATGAGATAAACTGAGAAGTAAATTATGATGTCTCCCATTCCTATTGTTCTAATAGCAAACAATTAAATATTTGAAACATTATTTCCTTAGCATCATTTCATATGAACAAAAAATAATATTCGAGAGGAATTAACAAGAACCTACTGGCCCCAGGAATGTTCAATTAAACTATAACTTATAAAGATGCAAGTATCTAATGATGCTTTCTGTGTAGCATGCAGATTAGTTAAAAAAATTATTAACCAAACTTCTCTTCTTTTAGAGGGGTTGCACTACCAAATCATTTGTGTCTCTCTCAATAATAGTTCAATCCACATTGTTTTACTTTGCCCAATAATACTCTCAAGTGCCTAGAAAAGATATATAAGATTATTTAAATGGAGGATTGTATGTATTATCAATTTACCTGCAATGCAACAGATCCAGTTTTTAATTGGCACCTTAGTCAACAGCCTGCTTTGGGTCCATAAAATATTAAAAAAATGAATAATAGAGTTGAATTTCAATGATGCACTACAGGTTTATGGCAAGTATTTCTTCTGATAAACTATTTGCTATTCAGAAGCTAAGAGCCCACTGGAAACCTGGGACTAGAACAGCATTCCATTGAGGAACAGGAAGAAAAATTATCATCTTTTTTCAGTCATAACCTCATTCTTAGACATCTGTGCCAGCATATCTGCCATTTCAATTGCAACTGCATTTGTGTACCAATACTTGAAAGCATATTAAATGGTGTGGCAAAAGGACAAAGTGATGTATTTAATAAACCATCATCTCTTACAGTAATTAAACTATGGAATTTCCCACAAAACAGTAATCTGAGGCAGCACCCTTCAAATGTCAGTTCAATTTGTGAAAATTAGATAAGGATGCATGCTCCAGTGTCATTCCTTTCATCTTGACCTTCTGGTATTTAAGGAGCAGATATGTATGGGAACTGTACATTTGTTGGAAAGAGATAGAAAGATTGGCAATAAATCCTCCTCTTTTAATGATTAAAATATTTAATACCTAGAGACTGCCAAAGGGAATAAATTTACGAATGAAATGATAAATGGTATTAAATTGAGGTGGTTATTTGCTATCTCCAGGTTAACATGAAGCATACCTCTGATTATCAGCTGCTGTGAACCAATGAGAAGAGGACCGCCCTCATGTCCTGTTTGTGGACTTTCCATAGGTATCTAGTTAAGTCATTGTGGGAAATTAAGATATTAGAGAAAACAGGTCTTTGTTTTAACCCAGCAAATCTCTTAACTATAAAGCAGAGCTTTGCATCAAAATGTAAATGGGAGAATAAATACAAGATTTTAAAAGTTCTATTCTTCAAGCACACAGGTAGTCCTGGATTTATGATTACAATTGAGCCCAAAACTTCCATTTTAAGGAAGACAGTTAAGTGAACTTCCCCCCATTTTACTACCTTTCTTGCCACAGTTCTTAAGAGAATCATTTCAGTTACAAAGTTAATAATAATAATAATAATCATCATCATCTTTATTGTCATTGTACTAAAATTACAATGAAATTGGTTTGTAATATGTAATAGTAATATGATTGTTAAGTGAATCTGGCTTTCCCATTGACTTTGTTTAACAGGAGGTCACAAATGGTGTACTCCAGGAGCAACTAGACTATAAGCTGTACCAAAACTATTTGAATATGCCTATTTAACTTGGGTGGCAAGACTGACTAACACATAAGCTCAAGTATACAAAATGGTTTGTATTTGTGTACTGTTAAATTATTGTTTTGAGAAACTAGAACATTTAGGAAAGTAACTTATGACTGAAAGGTTTTTTTTTCTTTTTTGGGCCACAAGGCTATGTTGTAGACCAGGGGTCTGCAAAGTCTGCTCTTTTAAGACTGGTGGACTTCAACTCCCAGAGTTCCCCAGCCAGCATAGCTGGCTGGGGAATTCTGGGAGTTGAAGTCCACCAGTTTTAAAAGAGCAGACTTTGCAGACCCCTGGTCTACACCATGCATACCATAATTTATGACTAAAGATTTATCCTGCCAATCATCCTAAAGAAACGTACAAAAAGAAAAATGTTATTCAAAAAATACTATTCTTGTTTGCCACTTTCTCAAGGACAGGACGCAAATCACCTCACTTCTGAATAATTAGGCTTAAGTCCCTCCAGATTCAAAGGGGCTTACTGCCAAATAAATGAAATGAGAACAGCAACATTTGGATCTAAAGAAATCCATTTTGTTCTAATGTAGACATGTTTGGTGCCTTTTTAAAAAAGTATCAATTTTTTTAAAAAACTGTAAATTACCCAGTCTTTTTTTTAATCTGATGGTCTACAACCCCAAGAAATAAGAAATAATGACCTACACAATGATCTATTAATAGTAATTAGATCAAGTAAGAGAAAGGCAGCAAGTCAAATCAGCCCAAGTCACTTGGCATTGTGTTTCTATTCAAGGATGTTTTATTTTTCTTTGAATTTTTCTCAAATAGGTTTCTCATCAGACCAAATGTACAAAGAAATCTTTTTAAAGGACCTCCCACAATATTGTACATTTTAGTATATTCAAATTATATTATCAGAACAAAAATTCACTAAATAAAAAAGAATCCTCCAAATGTGGTACAGAAATTTTTGAAAAAGATCTGAAAAACAATACCATAGCTTTAATTATTAGCAAAGTAAATTTGCATTCATTAGAATTTTTAATCCTTAAAATTGTTTAAATTAAATTGAATTAAATGTTGTGGTTTTTTCCCCCTAGAGCTTCAATAACAAAATCCAGGTTATTTCAGAATAACCAATTATCTTGAGAATATATAATACAATTGCAATTATTCTGCCTATGGCAATTATATCCATGAGACAACAAATTAAATAATTTCCATGAGATTGTAATCATGATTTTGCATATAAGCAGTTAAAGTATAATAATTTCTTTGGGAGGAGTGTATAGTTGCCTAGTCATAGAGTATTGAGTAAAATACTTTAAACATAGAATATTAAAGAACTTTTTAAAAAAATGTTCTTAATTATCTAGAGTTGCTGTTAGGCTGATCAGAAGTACTTTAAAAAAAATAAAAGCTACATTGACCAATTAAAAAATCTGAATTCCTGATTAATCCGTTATGTATGCTTACAGGAGACATTTAAATGGGAGTCGTGGTTCAACCGACTCCTCACACCAATCCGCTGTTTACAGAAACGCAAATTATTTGCTTTAAAGACGAAGGAAGAACAGACGGGCGAATCCTAGAAACGTTCTCGAACCACAACTGCCCAGTATTTCCTCTGTCAAAATCCGTTGCCCCCTTAGGGTTATATGGACAAATCACCAACTCCTTCCCATGCCTCCGCAACACGTGCGAAGTTGGTGTAGTGTTTTCCCCCTAGGGACCTCCCCCCCCCCCGCCCCAAAAGGCCTCGGGCTGCTTTCTTGCCTGCCCCTCCCCCTACCTCCTTAAGCGCAGTTGCCAACATTCGCTGATGAAGCCTCCCTAATGACCCTACCTCTGCGAACAGTTTCTTGGCCTCCTCCCAATTCGGGTGTCTCCGAAGCCGTACTACCTCATGAATTCAGCATCTGTTACAAAATGGAACGCCCGAGTAAGTGACCTACTTTGTCTTTTAACTACCCTTCTCCATTTGCTTTGCGCCAAAGCTGGCCCAGGCGAGCGCCTGCTCAGCTAAGCCGTGTAAAATTTTCCATGGCGCATGCGCTCTTTGCGCTCTATTGCTCAACCTCCGCCCCCCCCCCGCTCCCCCCTTGCCATTTCGCATTTCAGCTACAATCGCCGATTTCTTCTCGCCCTCTTTTCTCTGCTGTGTGCGGAAAAGCGTATGGAGCCGGAGGGAGGCCGGCTGAGGAAATCTCAGGCGCTTGGCAAAGCACAGCAGCGCCTACTCCCCCGACTCTTTCATTCCTCCTTTGCTGGAGGCCCACAAGGGATCTACCCAACCCCCAGCGCAACCCTGCCTACCTAGAAGGGGGACCCAGGACGGACCCTTTTCCTCAGACGCCCCCACACCGCCTCCCTCCAAGCTTTTACACGCGGAGGCAGGGCAAGCCTTGAGGTGTAACCTTCTGGGAGAAGAGAAGCCACTTTGCCGTTTTCACCACAGAGCAAGAGAGCTATTTTGCCGGCCCTCTCGCGGAGGCTTCCGCTTCGCCCATGCAAGTGTCAAGGTACACTTGTGGCCCTAATAATCCCTCTCGTGCTCCTTAAGGGGGATCGTGTAAACACGCCTTCGAAGCCCACCGAAGGCGGGCAGGAAAAAAAGAGTCCGTGCCCGAGTGAAGGTTATTGAGACCTGACCTTCTCCCTGGAAGAAACCCGGGACAGCCCAAGACCTTTCGGAAAGCTGGCCGAGTTTGCTTTTAAAAGCCAGCCTGCTTAACCGAGGGCTGAAAGGGTCATCGCCGCATCTCTCTTTCGGGGAAAAACAAATAATCCCAGGTTGCGCGGAGTCCAAGGCGCTGATTAGGCCCCAGCATCTCTTTGTGGCCCAAAGGAAAACGCCGAGTCTAATTTACCTCACGAACAGGGAATCGATGGAAGCCGGAAAGTGCGTTTTTGATACCCAGAAAGTATTGCTGTAGGAACGACTACGGCTATTTCATTTCACTGAGCCTCTCCGGCTCCTAACCCAGCCTTTTTTTAAATAATAAAAAACACAATTGAGAAGGAAGAACAAGTTTATCCGTCTTAAACCTTCGGACGGAGGTGGGGGTTGGGAAACCCGCATCTTATTTCTCCCCCAGGTCTGTGTTTGTGACAAACGAAGATCATAAGGAGGCGGCGGCGAGAGAAAATTCGAGTATAAAAGAGATGGAACCACTTTTTAGACAAAGCCGCGCTGGCCATTGATCCGAATTAAGCTAAAAGGAACGAAATAAACCCCCGAGCTCGACCCCCCGACTTTCCATTGTGCCCCCATCGCTCCACCTCCTCCATTATTTGATATTCACTACCATTTTCATACCCTTAACAGAAAAAGCGAAGAATACATGCTCGTCCGCAGTATGTTTGTTCTCTTTAAACCAAAATCTGTTTTATAGGAATTTCTTTTAATAGTCGGGTCACGATTCCAATAAAATGAACGAAGACAAAATGGTGAACTGGAGTCTTTTCAGTCGTTCAAGCCAAATGGTTTTCAGCCTTCCTCGCCCTTCAAACTAATATTGTAATATCAGCAATGTTGCTGGTTCTTAAGGGAAACAATATTACTAGAAGGGAAGGTCTTCTTGTAATGGCAGAGCCGTTCTCCCCTAGGGAACCGGGGAGGGGAGTGGAGGGGGAGAAACGGGCGGAGAAGGAACCCCTACATGACTTCTCAGAACCCCCGACTTGGAAGAGCGGCGGCTTCTGAAGGAGGCCCCGGTGAAATCGCCCTTTAAAGAAGCAGCGGGGAAAAGCAAGCTTGAACAGGAAAGAGTGTCGAGACGGCAAACTTGGTCAAAAAGGAATTCTTCAAACAAATGTAAATAGTATAACTATAGGGAATACTCTTCGATTGTGCCCACCCTCTCCCTCCATAAGCATTTACTTACTTTTTTTTTTGTCCTTTTTCCTTTTTCCCTTCAGCACCAGGAAAGGTGGTTTGGTGGCTTCTTCTTTCCAGATATTTTTAGGGAGTTTCTTTTTCACAAAGCGCTGATGTGGTATATTCGATATATATTTTTAAACCGTGCGGATGCTATTTCGATAACTTCTCCCCCCTCTATATGCCAAATCAGAAGTGGGGTGAGAGGGTATTGATTGGAGAGCCCCCTTCTTTCCTTACTTTCCTCCCTCCGCGGGAAACCTGAAGCCACCCTCTCCCTGGCCCAAAGTGAGCAAAGTAAATGAAAAGTTTCACCCTTAGCAACCCTGCGCAAGGATATTCTCTTCCACACCCATGGTGATGCGACTTGCAAAGGACAAGGAAGGGGAGGAGAGGGGAGGGAGGGCCGGAACTACTTCCCCAACGTCGGTTTCTATTTAACTCGCGATGTGCCGTGGCGTGCGCTTCGCTGTTGCAAATGTTTGTAAGTTGATCGGAAGGGAAAATTGATCTGTCGCTAACAGCAATTTTTTTTGTACTATGTGTTATTGAATTGTACTTCATACTGTAATTCTACTGGTATTTTTTCCCCATTAGTTAGTATAATTTAATATAGATTAGATCCCATTACTACAGTTCCAATAAGTTAGTAAAATAGTTGGACCACCTGTAAGGTTTCAACCCTTTAGCCGAGTTATTTTATCAAAGTAACCACAGCTGCTGATTCTGTATTAGTCTCAAATGAAAACCAAGACTTTACCATTCGCTTTTAAGGAAGACACATTAGCTCCACAAATGCTTTATTTTCGATTTTCTCTAATAGACAAATAGTTGGTAGGTTAAAATTTAGGAAATGTGAGAACAGCAGAGTTTACTCATGATGGGATAGAATTGGTCAAAAACAACCCTGCATTATACACACAAATACTATGGAAAGAACTTCCCACTGCCTCGCATATAAAATGCAATCTTCTGAAGGCTGATCTTAATATACATGCATTTGAATGAAAACTTTGCAGAAGGCTGCCTCATTAATAAACTGCAATCTTAAATAACAAAACATTATTTCAGCTACTCGTTATCTATTCATATTTAGATCCCTAAATGATGTCTCATAAATCTAAGCAACAATGCTAAAAGATGGCATAATATTGTACTAAATATATGCAAGATAGATCACAATGATGTACATACTAGAATTGCAATTGCAAATAAAATTACTTCCTAATAGAATTATTCAAGTTCCTAGAACAGGTTATTCCTAAATATAATTTACTCATGCTAATTTACCAAAAATATTTCTCCTCCCACTTCTCTAATACATTAGTATTAAGATAATTTTAAAGGGTAAAATAAGACTGCAAGCAGAAGCAAGTGGCTTAATTCAGTCATAATAAAGGGTCCTTGGTGCTGTAAGCTTGGTTGTTTTCTTGCAGCTGGTTCATCACGCAATAAAATATGATATGATGTTACCTAGTTGGGGGAGAAAACCCAAATTCATAGAGCACCGACCCCTCATTTCAAACCTGAGCTACAAATATTCTTTATCAATCATAATGATCAATGTTCTTCTCATGGACTTTAGATACCAGTGCCTATTTCTGTTAGTTACCTGTCCAAAGAATAATTACCCCATTTTTCAGAGTATAAGATGCACCTTTTTCCCTCAAAAGAGAGTCTGAAAATCTGGTTGTATACACTGAATACAGCATTTTTCGCCTCCTGAAACCCTGCCCCCTTTACCAAAATGGATGTGCATAGCCTTCAGGAGCCTTGCAGATGCTCCTGGGGGCTGAGGAGGGTAGAAATGAGTGAAAAACGGGCTGCTTTTTGGTCAATTCCCCCCCCCCCCCAGGAGCACTCTATAAGCCTCCTAGGTTAGTCTCTACCTCAGGGCGGGGTTAGGGAATGTTAATTTTAAAAATGGGGATTTTAGTGCAGGGACAGTTGATTTAATCTGTTTTTATTGTATTGATTTATGTATATATTTTATGTTTGTTTTAATTTTTCCCTGTGCACCGCTCCGAGTCCCCCAGGGGAGAGGACGCGGTATAGAAAAATAAAATCTAATCTAATCTAATCTAAAGGCTATGCATGCCCTTTTTTTGACAAAAAATAGGCCCGTTTTGGCGAAAAGGCCATTTTTGGGAGTTCTGCAGAGTACAAAAAATTTAAAAAAAATTGTCTCTTCAAAATCTTGGTGTCTTATACTCCGGTACGTCTTATACTCCAAAAAATACGGTACCTACATGTATGGTTTTAAAAGTCATATGCTTTTTAATAAAAGGTAAAAGTCAAGAGTTTTTGTTACTATAAACTACACTTAACTCTCCTCTTACAATGTAGCCAATATTGTGCAGAATTTCAATCTTTTTCCAAAACCTTCCTCAGTTTCTGATATCTACATATGACAAACACCTACCTATAAGCAAACCCTACTTTTACCCTATTTCTGAAAAAGTTCTGCAGAAAAGGGACACCCATTTGAACAATATATATACAGATATACAAAGGTAATCCTGGACTTGCAACCATAATTGAGGCCAAAATTTCCATTGCTAAGCAAAGACAGTTAAGTAAGTTTTGCCACAATCCTTAAAGAGTCAGTGCAGCTGTTAAGTTAGTAACATGGTTGTTGAGTGAATCTAGCTTCCCCAGACTTTTTGTCAGGTCATAAAATGTGATCACATGACCCCAGGACATAGCCAATGTCTGAATTTTGACCACATGACCATGGGGATGCAATCATGAGTGTGTATTCTAAGTCATTATTTTTGCTATGGTCGAATTGTCACTAAACGAATGGAAGTCAGGGACTACCTGTATGTGTACATATCAGGGGGGGGGGGGAAATACGTCTCTTTTATCCCTGCCTGAAGTCAGTCCCAACAGACCTTCCAAAACTTGCCCATTGTTTATTTTTCAAAGAGACAAGGCAAAATCCAAGGGTGCTCTAGTAACCACTGGCTGCTTGCTGAGCGTTTGATGGTAACACATCCTATTTTGTGGAGGCCTCAACTTTCTTAAGACCTGGTGAAGCAGACTTTGAACTTTCCCTTAGAGAAGGGCTGGTGATAGTCCGTAGGTGGGGAGGGTGGTGTTCAACTTTTGCCTCCTCCACGGCGGGAGGGCCGTCTCACCTGGCACAGAGAGCCGGACAGACCAGCCTTGTTTTGGAGACAGCCGTATGGCCTACCCAAAACTCGCAACGTTTAGCCAAGCGCAGTTGTGTGTGCATTTCCCAGTCGATCAGTTTAATTTTAAGGCAGGTAGTTAAGCGTCTCCATTTCGATGATCCCTCAACTTCGTCGTTGGCGCTCCTGTCGCTCGCGGACCTGTTCAAAACAATACATCGTCGTAGCATAAAGGTTGCGCGTAGGCCCCCGATCTTCTCGCTTATTCCTCCGCTTAAAGGTCGCAGCCCGCATATTTAATCTCACATATTTTGCTGCTTATTTTCGTCTCTCAAATGCTGAAGGATATGCAAATCACCTCACATCCCCTAAACAAAACCTCACAAGACACGGCTGTCAGATGGCATTTTAACTATTCATGGAGTACGTTTCCCTTGGCTGAACTGTGAATGCGCATGATTAGGGACTATTTTCTCACCAGTGCGCCGGTGCATCATCCTCGTCAACGTAACTTCAGACGCAAGCAAGAGAACTCGGGAGAACAGCCTGCAAGGCGTAGAAGCGCACGCAGTTCTAAAAATAACAGCACCATGATAGCAACAGTCTTCCGATTGGCTAGCGGCATGAAGGGTTCTGCAGATTGGCCATTTGATTTAACCAGTGGCTAAAAGATTTTCCTACGTATGCAAGAACAATTCGGACGGTTCGAAGGAGGCTCATGGGAAGCGTAGTTTTTATTAAAAAAGCGGCGTCGGAATCCTCAAATGAAAAGCAACTGGATAAAAAGGTGAAGCTCCGATGTTCAAAAGGAAGGCAACACGGTGTTTTATCAGCTTCAATTGACTGACGTCTATATTTTTCTTCAAATATATTTTCATACTAGAGCATTTGTGAGTTGGTTTCAGAATCTTATTCACTTTTTTTCTAATGCTAAAGAACCTGGAGTTCAGTTCAGTTAATCCTATTTGTTGGCATAGCTCATAGATTAATGGTGTTTAGTTGAATAGTTTAGCTATTATGTTTGGACAAAATTCTTCAATTATATTGTACTATTCTTTTGTGATAATTACGGGCATTGAATAAATGACCCAGATATGCCAACTAGTATTTAAAGCAAAACTTTCCACCACCCACCAACCCAAATAGATCTAAATCTAGGGGGGGAAAGGTATTTTTGAACATTTACTTTTAATTGAAACTTTAAATGTTGAAAAGTACGCACTGAAAATCCCAAGATCTACAAATGCAGTTAACATTTTTTCCAATTAATTCCCAAGAAACAATGTTGTAGTAATATACCAACAGTATTCAAGTAGGTGGTGGTGGTCGTAATATGTGTTCCGGGGTTGTTGATGCACCTTCACCTTTTTTCTTTTTTAGCGTCTTGATTGGTTTGTGGGGGGTTCTTTTTTTAAAAAGATTATTTGTATTTTAATCTTTTTGAATAAAATAAAAATAGACACAGTAAAAACATTTTATCCAGTTTCATTAAGAATTGAATCTTTAACTATTTTTCCTGAAGCCCAAATCAAAAACAATACAGTAGCATTGTAGAGCAACCTTAGTTAACTGAAAAGTGTAATGGTAGATATACATATTGTTAAACACTGAAATACCTATAGATTGCTGAATACTGGATAACAGGTTAATTAAAATGAATTGAAACATAACTATAGAGATATGACAGTGTCCTTTGTTCTTAAAATTATGTTTTAAAATTGAAGACATTTAATGTGACTGCCCATTAAAAGGCATAAAATGTTAATAAAATAAGAGCTCCCTCTTGAAGGGCAGTTTAGAAATTCAAAAAAATAAGTAAAATTTGTTTTTCTGTTCTCAGCAGCTGTATTTGATGAATAGTGAAGTAAAATTGATTAAATAAGGTCATTTGTTCAATGATAAGAATATTTCCTTTTCTAGGCATAGAAATGTAATTAGAACTGCAATCCATAATTACTCTCCTAAATTAATATTTCCTTTTCTAGACATAGAAAAGTAATGCAATTAAAATTGCAATCCATAATTACTGTCCTAAATTAATGGAGATCAGATAGTATTCCATATCTTTAAAAAGACACATCCAAGGCCCTTTTTCAAATCCGTCACAATACTTGAGACTAAAATTAATTGTTTATGTGAAAAAGCCATTGATTCTTATTCCAAGGAATTTACGAATACAGATCAATCGTTAGGAATGCATATTTTTTTCACGTAGATAACTCATCACTATGTAATAGTCTACCATATTCATATTTATGTTACAATTAGTTAAGTATAATTTGGAAGACAGACATTGTATATTAATACGCCCATTAATTCATTTTTATTGGAAGCAAATTACTGTAAAATTCCAATAGAATTAATCCTGAAATTCCCAGGATTTTAGTATAGTCATTTCTAAATATTATGAAACAATAGGAATGTACTAATAAAGATTTAAATCCAGATATGTTAATAGTTATTAGCATTTAACAGGAACACAGAATCACTTGTTTTATTTTAAAAAATTTCAGCCAAAATGGAAGTCTGATATAGATTTTAAAAGCAGTTCTAGAAAATTTAGTAATCACATCAAGTGGCATTTACTGAACAATTAGAAGAAAAATGTGAAAGAAAACAATAACAAACACCCTTCTATCATAGTAGTTTTAATACCAGGAAAGATTAGTCAGTCTATAATTAGCTGTAATTAGCACTCATTCATCATCCATCCATCTCATCAGCTGACATTTAAACCCAAAGGAAATGAGTTTTTTCCTGCCTGTCAAACGAAAGGTGCCAAGAAGCACATTAAGTCACTTTGAGATGCAAAATACAACATAACAGGAGTATGTTATTAATTGCAGAGGATCTTGCAATTTAGACATTTGTTATTCTATGGAAGTATGGTCAATTGTAACAGAAGAATCAGCAGTTCTCACTAGGACAAGAAATTATTCCAATCAGTACATTAGGTTTTATGTTCACCTAGTTCAGGTGATTTAGTGCTTCATTCCCTTGTTGGAAAGATTTAATTGATTAGACAATTGTTGTTTTGAAAATCATTTGTAGGGCAAGATTTCAGAAACAAATGAGACAAGCCATCTGAATTAAAGCTAACCATATAACCATTATATGCAGTATTCAGAAAGACGATTGTACATGATTAAGTGATTCAGATAATTACTAATAGGTCTTTTCATGTCTGCTCTCATGATCTAGCCCAAGCTTAATAGTTATGATTCCATCCTGGTCTGGGCAAATACTGCAATTTTCAGGCAGCTGTACAGTCTTTTTATACAGAACCACTGTATGTACAAGCATATATTGAGAAAGGAAGCCACTGTGTACAAAATACGTCTTGCATATCCCCACTGCAACAAATGAGAATTGTAGAAAAATTGCTGTTTTGTGAATGCCCATTAGTTACAGAAGACACCTGATGGCATTGTTTTCTTCAGATCACTTCTTTATCTTTCCACATATTTTAAGATGTTCCATGGACTTGGTACTTCACTTCGAATTATGACTAAAGCCCTACAAAGAAACATGGTAACTCTCAATTTTATAATACCTATGTATTTCATTGCACTAAATTCTAGCGAGTCTAAAACTTGCCACGTATTTTTAGGTAGTTATTAATTCATGATGTGATGACAACAGCTTCTATATTTCCTCTACTTTTTAAAAAAATAATCTTTTGTCACTTGCCTGATTTAAAGGCCAATGAAACTAGGGATATTTCTATAGTCCAGGTGCATAAATTAAGTGATGAATGACAGTTCCAAAATTTTCAGTCTGATAACTGGTATTGGTTTAGTATTTTCATGTATTTCTACTTATTGTATAATCACAAAATGCACACAAGAAAAATTTTAAAAAGTTTTTATAATAGGTCATCTCCCTCACAATTATTATATTCTATAATGACCATAAAAAGAAATGAAGGTATGCAAATATACACTGAGGGCAGGGGAAGGAAAATAAGCTAAGAGATACAAATGGGCTTAAGATATGGTTCAGATGGTATGGAGTAGAAATGAATTTGGGTTACTTTGTGGTGTATTCCTGCTTTCTATATTTATATCCTACTAAAGATTACTGATGATTATTCACTCATTTGGACTGAAGTAATGCAGTCCATTAGGGAATATTGTGATAATGTTAAATTTTACATTCTGTAAAAGAGCTCCACACTTGAGAGATCCTTGCATAGTACACGTTCCTCCATTTAAATCTCTATGAATAAAATGGTCTCCAATTATAATGTTAAACATCTTCCTAGAATAATAGTGTTAAAAATACAAAATTGGTTGCAATTTGCATATTTTAAAACCCAAAAATTATTAAAAGTAATGTATGATCACCAATTCTCTCTTTACTATTTCCTAAACAGGTACATTAAAATATTTGTTTTGAGGGAGGCTGAAATACAGTGTACTGATTCATTGCTACATTACAGCCTAATCATGTAGTTGTTATGTCCTATTCCAAAACACCATTTGAGTAACAAGTCTGCAGTATGAGCTTAAATAAGTAAATACATTGGAAGTGAGCAATTGAAAATTATGTCTTTCTAAAAACCTTAAGAATGCCTGAGAACAGGATTAGGAGGATGTGAGGATATTTCTTTTCCTAAAGCTGATTGTGGATATATATTGTATTGTATTACCTTTGTGTTTAAAGTCTTTATACACTTTTTTTTCTAAATGGACTACAACATACGTAAAATTTGGTTGTGATTTGATAACTGATAATAATACATGACATTTTGGACTTGTGGATGATTTTGTAAATAGGATGGCTATTGCACAATAAAAAGATGCACACCAAACTTTTAAAATCCTGCTTCTCGTGATTTGCACCTGGAATTTCAGATACTATATTATTTCCTCTTTGATGAACAATAAACAAGTAAATAATCTGAGTATGGCTCAAAGGGCAGATAAACTTTCATAGGAAAAAAATATTGTATGATATAATCATATTGTACCGATGCAAGAAACACAAGTTAGGGTAATACCAAATGTTGTTCTTTATTGATTTATTCAGCTTGTATGCTGTCTCAGTCACTGAGCAATTCTAGATTACTGTTTATTGTTATGGATGTTAAACTACCACTACCAATTTATGTCTGAATTTAACTTCCTGATAACTAACAAACTAATAACAATCACACACACACCAACCTAAGATCAAGAAATGTAGATATGAGAGTGTCCATTACAAGACTATTATAAAACTTTATTGTGATATGATCCACCATAACACTGAAAGAACAGCTAATCATATTCTTCAGAAAACCTTGGGTTTGACCTAATACACAATGAAAGAATTATGTCAGAAAAATGATCTATGTCTATCAAGATCCATGGTCTGAATTCCAATTTACTTACTTAGTGATTCAAATGATAATATTTAACTCAATATTTGTTTTCATTGAAAAATGTCAATAATTTTTAGTAAGCAATATGTTCCATCAAAGTATTAGAACTGAAACAAAATACATTTAATAATTGCTTTCCTATAAAAATGAAGTCCAAAATTTTTCAGGAGTACTTTCACAATGGAGATGGGATCATCTTTTCTTGAAGCCATATTTCTTTCGCTCATAAAAGAGATCTGTTTTTGAACTCCCCAAATTGACAATCTTGGGACAGCCATCTCTCTGGAAGGGTACGAAAGACAAACAGAATAAGCTACACCTAATAGATTCCAAAAGGAATAATCATAGTATCTGTATATCACAATTCCAATAGAATATGTGTCTGTGCATATGGATGTGCACAAGAATGAGATATTTTCTGTTCTGTATTAACCCACATACTATAGATAATTATGATGTCCTATTCCTAATTTCAAATTAAGAGATAGTACTTTACATTCCAGACTGCAGTCTTACAAAGCACTTACTTAAAAGCAACTTGCCACTAAATTTGATGAGACTAGCATAGAAATACAAAAGGGTAGGATTTGTTTCAATGCAATTTCTCCATAAAATTCTACAATCAACTGTAATTGCCCAAAAGGTGCATTATTTGAATAGCACTTTCCTGAAACTCAGGAACTTAGAATTTGAAACAAACAAATAAAAACAATGAAGCAAGCATAGACAACAAAAAGAGGCAAAAATCCAGTAAAGGTATAAGCGAGTGGATATAATATATTCAAAGTACAGTTAAGTAAAACACAGTTGATGGCAGATATACTAACTTTCTAAAAATAATTCCACTCATGATGCTTGTGGAATAATATTGTATCTTATAAAATACTTCGGGTTTTTTGGTTCATCTGAATGACTTTTGAAAAGCAATCTGCTAAAATGGGAAAGATTTTTGTACATATTTATTTTCTTATCTTTTCAACTGTTTTATTTCTTCCTATCATTACAAGTGCTTTTTTCATTGAACCAAGTACTGATACATTGGTTGTGACAGGAATTGACCAACCAGTTTGGTACCTGAGCCAGCCATCATGGGCTGAAAGAAAGTGACAGCAATAGCATTTAGATTTATATACTGACTTCATAGTGCTTTACAGCGCGCTCTAAGTGGTTTACAGAGTCAGCATATTGCCCCCAACAATATTCCTTCCCATTTTATTCACCTCGGAAGGATGCAAGGCTGAGTCAACCTTGAGCCTGGTGAGATTTGAATTGTCAGATTGTAGGCAACCGGCAGTCAACAGAAGTAACCTGCAGTACTGCACTCTAACAACTGCGCCATTGTGGCTCATAGCAGTCAGGTTCTCAGCGGTCACCCAACTAGATTTCATAGAATTCAAGAGTCTTCTGGTTTTAGCATGGTGCCTTAAACGCTGGACCAAACTGGCTCTCCAATTATCTTCCAAACTACTGTATATTTATTCAACTGCTACCCTAATGTTCAACTAATCATAATCATTTAGCCATTGTCTATCCATTGCAGGATGAAGACTTCTTTCACAATTTTTCTACCAATATGGTCCTAAGCTTTATTTTGCCAATTGGGTGCACAATACTTGCCGATGTCATAATCCTTCTTGTTTTAGGTCTTTTTTGTGGATGCTTTTTATCAAGTGGAATCCATTCTATGACTGTCTTGGTCCACCTGCCATCAGTACTTCTTGCTATGTGACCAACCCATTTCTATTTCAATTCTTTTACTCTTAATGATATTGTGTACTATAGTACTAGAAGTTTCTTTAAACAATTAGTTCTAATCTCCTATAATTTAAATCATAAGATGTAGAATTATGCCCAAAAATTAATTTGAGAAAATTTGAATAAGAATTCTTACTTTTAGGTAGTTTAATATAAAAAGGCACATATTAGTTAATATATATACATAATGTGTGTGTGTGTGTGTGTGTGTGTGTGTGTATTGTATTCTTAAATTATTATTTTTATACACACACAAAACATTCAGAAAGTATTCAGACCCCCTTCTCTTTTGTTATGCTATAGTTGTTGAAATTCATTTTTTCCATTAATGTACACTCAGTATGTATGGATCATAACCCACCACTGATACACAGCCAAGATAACACAGGAGTGGCTTAGGGACAACTCTGTGAATGTCCTAGAGTAGCCCAGCCAGAGCCCTGACTTGAATTTATTGAACATTTCTGGAGGGTCCTGAAAATGACTGTTCACAGACTCAGTTTGAGAGGATTTGCAAGGAAGAATAGTAGGAAATCCTCCAATCCAGGTGTCCAATCCAAGTTTGTCGCATCGTAGCCAAAAACACCAGGCTATAATTGCTGCCAAAGGTGCTTCAACAAAGTACTGAGTGAAGATCTGAATATTTATGCCAATGTAATAATTTCAGTTTTTTCTTTTTAACAAATTTGCAGACATTTCTAAAATTCTGTTTTCACTTTGTCATTATGGGGTACTAAGTATAGATTAATGAGGAAAAAAATGAATTTCAAAAATTGTAGAATCAGGCTGAAGCATAACAAAATTGACAAAAGCGAAAGGGGCCTGAATACTTTCTGAATGTTCTGTATGTATGTATATATGTTTAGAAGGATAAGAAGAAAAGAAATTCTAAAAAACTTACATCTTTTTCCTGAATAGTACACTCCTTGCAGTAATAAGCATCAGAGACTCCAGGACCCCCACATATCACACAGCGTCCTTGATAAGAGCCATAGTTGCACTCATCACAAATGCGCACCAGTGTACAAGGCCGTACATAAGAGTCACAGATAACACATTTGCCATCACCTGAAAACAAAAGTGTACACATTTCACTTAAGAGATATGCAGAAGATAACATTCAAACAAAGCAAAGCTGTAGTCCAATTGATTACATAGGAAATGTATTTGAAAGTTAATCACTAGATCTTTTTCTTTCATCTTACATGTTTGCAGTGGGATTTAACATCCAAATATAAATATATCACCTTACATTATTTGCAGGCTGCATTTAGAAGTTGCAAAAGGCAACTGGCATATAAGTGACTTTCACCAGCTCTTTAATCAAACTACCATTTTGTAGTGTATGAGGAAAGAATCCTCTTTAACCAACTGTAACCTTTTTTTCTTTCTTCTAAAAAGCACTATCAAGTTTGGGCATAAACAAATATAATGAATCAATCTAAAATAATATTTTGTCAATACAAGCTTACAATTTTTCTTAGGATGGGAAAACTCAAGAGTTTATAAACTATTCACTACACAAAAGAAATGCTGAAAAGACAAGTAGCATTTAGACAATGCTAACAAAGCAATTTAGAAACACATTACTGAAGTCAGTGTAGGAGGTGGAATCGCACAGAATGAACAGAAGTCAATGAAATATTGGCAGTGAGGATATTGAAATGATGGATAACATCTTTTAAAATCAACAATCAACTGTAAGGAACAAGCAGTCAAAAAACATACTGCAACTAGCAGTTGGTAGATCAGACATGAAGTCCTTGGAAAAGATATACACATGCTGTAATGTCTCTATAACTATAAAGATCACTACTGGGCAAGGAATGTAAATAAACTCCCAGTGATCCATTATGGAAGTGAAAGTTGAATGTTGAAGAAGTGGGATAGGAGGAATATTGACATTTTTGAACTTTGGTGTTGAAGAAGATTCCAGAGAATACTATGGTAAGCCAAAACAAACAAACACATGGATCATCAAACAAATCAATCCAAAGTTCTCACTCAAGGCACAAAATGACCTGGCTCAAATTATTCTACTCTGGCCACATTATGCAAAGACCTAGCTTCCTAGAGAAGGGCCTGATGTTGAGAAAGATTGAGGGAAAGAAGAGCGTGACCAACAGCAAGGTGAAGAAACTCCTTTACAGTGAAGTTGGAAGATCTGAAATATCAGGTTGAAGACAGATTGTTATGGAAAAATCTATGTGGTGATTAGGAGTTGAAAATGAATTTAATAATAAACATCAATGCAGTAAAATATAAATAAGACAATGTCAAACATTGGACCATATATATAGATTTAGAAATACCTACCAATGAAGAGATTCACATTCATTATCTGTGCCCTTATTAATGTAAGTTTATTCCTATTAAAAGAACAATTGAGTTCTTTTTGCAGTTCAGTTCCATTTTTATTGGATGGGAAAAACTATAATTCCTCTGTTCAAAATCTTGCCACCAGCATTCAATTTCTAGTTTCCAGAAGGAATAAAATTATTGGTTTACATTAGTGTGGCATGAAGCAATTGATCATGAGGAAGTATAGCAACTACATTTCTCTATCCATATTTTCCTAGTCTATAGTAACTTGCACTATTGTTTCTGCCTCACAATGGCAGGTTTTCAGCACTCTGTATACAGCATGCAGACCTTAGAATACTTTTTTGAAGTCACTTGGTACCTAGAATTTCACTATCAATATTTGACAGCTATAACTAAAACAAAGATGGCTGAAATAGATATATTACTTTTGAGAATAGGTTAACATACCTAAAAACAAACCTGCCAGACTTGGAAGGCCTGCCAATATGACATCTCTAATAAAATGGAACTTTGAGGAAACTCACGCCTCGGAGTTTTCTTTCGTTTGGGGGGGTTACCTGGAGTCCTGACACCACCACAGAAAGAGCAGAACTATCCATCAGTATGTCAGGATGATATCTTTGGCAACCATTCAAATAATGTTAAATGATAATGTATCCTCCTATATCCACTGAAATATTACTTATCCTATCTTAGAGTCAAGGAAAACTGCATGTCATGCCACTAGCAGCATTATTAAAAAAAATTCTTCACAATAACCGTTTTAAACTATCTGGAACTAATTATGTTGCTATTTCTTTATCTGTAGAGACGCTGGCACAGAAATTAGATGCATTTTTATAAGCCTTCTTGGTCCAATTTTCCTTTGCAGAGGGGTCTTTCCATAATTGTCTTTCAGGTAAATATGTTGCATATATTCCGGTTTGCCTGAAAGGACCAGCGATATATTTGATGTATACAGTATTAAGACTGACATCTGTGAGCTGATTCAGCCAAATATTTCGAAGCTATAATTTGGTGCTAAAAACAGATTTCATGTTGTAGACCTTTTTGTTACTTCTCACATTTGTAGACACAGATTTGCTATGTTTTATCTTCTGATCATAGTATGGTTATGTATCAGCCCATCTTTGAAAAACAATTCAGAAACATCAGCCGATTTAAAGTACAGTGGAAAGTTATCAACTGGAAATGGCCAACACATCCATTTGATGTTATTACCTTGTCACCTATATTACTTTCTATACCATTTTCAGGCTCAATTCAAAGAGCTACTAAAGCCCTTAGTATTTGGTGACAGATTATCACACTCCCCCTTCAGATTTCATTCTTTCTAATATTTTATTTTCAAATTATAAAATGTTTTGGCTATTCTCATATTTTAATTAACTATCTAGTTTATTGGAAACACAATACAAAAGCAACCAAGTTTCCTGATTTAAGTCAAAGGAGTTGCTGGTCAGGTATGTCACAAGTCTATTCAAAGTGCAATACTACAGCTACATGTATGAAATTCAATTCCAAAGAGTATCTACATATAGAATTTACTTGCACATGAAAACAGAGCTTTAGACACTCGGACCTCTTGCAGATGCCATATGATCACAGAATTGATTTTAAAATTTGCAGATAAGTTTTAACTGCACCTCTGCATGCATCAAAACAGTTTTTGGGGCTTCCGGTTCCACCTTCCAGCGGTGACGGACGAGTTTTGGGACTCATCCGCCGCTTTGTTCTTTTTTCTGCCCCCCATCGGGGGCGAGGCACCCCCTTTTTTGGGGGCCTCCCGTAGGGCTGGCTCGCCTGGGTCCGTTTATACCTGCGGCGGCGGGAAAACGGCTCTTGTCTTCGGCCTAGGCGAGGAGAGACATGCTGCGGGGGGTTTTCTCTTCGCCAATGGAGGACGGCAACGAACGATGAATTTAAAAAGCTGAGTGTTCGGGTCAGAAGGCTTCCCGTGTCTTTGGCGGCGAGGTGAAGAGTGAGTGATTTCAATCTTGTTTGTGCTGGCAGCCTGGACTGAAAGAACGTAGAGGGGGGTGTTTGTTTGTTAAACCCCCCCTCGGATTTAAAGCGGCGCTTGGAAATGGCTCCTCGTTGCGAAGAAGCGGATATTTCGCGTCCGGACTGTTTTGAACCAAGGGAAAGTGATTTGCGGCTTGTTTCTTTACAATGTATCTAAGTCCGGCTGGCTTGAAACAATTTTTCTCTTGTTACTTTCTCCTGCTGGCTCTCAGACTGGGCGGTGGATGGCTTCCCTTTGTTCCTGAATTATTTTTACTTATGGAAAATTACCAACATCTCTTTGTGATTTGGACTCCCTTTCTCTACCAATGAAGAAATTTATGGATTAATTGATTCCTTCCCTGTAATGCCTTCTCTGCTATAATTATTGATTGTGAAAAGTGTTTCTCTTCTGGGTCCTGAACTTTTTACAATTCTCATTTGAACTGTTTTTCTCCTGACTTGCCTCAACGGCCCCACCCAAAAAACGCCATCTTTAACAGCTTACCATGGCACTGACTTTAACAGCTTACCATGGCATAAAAATCAGAACTGGCAGGATTGGAACAAAGAGTGTCATCTATGGAATCAGTGTTACAAGTTTTGGTGCAGGAAATTAAAGCTTTGAGAGAGGACAATTGCAGCTTCAAGAAGGATCTTTTGGAAACACAGAAGCAAGTGCTGGATAACACACAGAAGACTGAGGAGCTGGAAGGGGGGCTGGCTGGGGCAAAGGGAGAGCTTAAAAATGTTAACAGTGAGGTTGTAGAACTGACTGGGCATATGTCTAGGATGGATTTTGAAAGGATGTCATATTTTTTAAGATTTCAGAACATTTCTGAGGAATCTGGTGAATGTCTTCCTGAACTCATGAGTACAATTTTAGCAGACTATTTACATAAACCTAAAGATGAGATCAGGGGGGACATTGACCTAGTCTACAGAATAAATTCAGCATATGCCAGGATAAATGAAGTACCCAGAGAGATACATATTAAATTTGTTAGAAGGTCAACCAGAGAGGGAATTTTGAAGGCGCAGAGAGGGGGGGCCTTAATTTACCAACAAAAGGAAGTCGCCATCTTGAAGCAGATCCCAAAAAAGATTAGAGAGATGAGAAGGAGGTACTCCTTCTTATCCAAAAAATTGTTTGACCACGGGATTTGGTTTAAGTGGGCAATGCCGGAAGGGATGCTGGTGTTCTGGGATGAAGGAAGAGTAAGGATTAAAACAGTTGTTGAGGCGGAAGCCTTTCTTAAAAAACATTCCTCTGTCCTGGGGGAAGATTCAGGGGGGCAGGGGGGGCCACAGCCCCGCCCGCTGGGGGCCAGGAAGGAGAAAAAGAAGATACAATTGCCAAGAGACTTAGATCGAAAAAATAACTTTCCTTTTTTTTTTAATATTGTGTAACCTTTATATCTGGATGTTTGTATACGACTGCCAGCATAGAATGGAGAATTTAGGAAACATGTACTTATTTTCACTTTGCAGTATTTTTGGAAAATGTTTTTTTTAATGTTTTATTATGAAGCCCTGGAAGGGCCAATGATCCCGACGCGAAAGTTCTTAAAATGTTTCTGTATCCCTTACCCTACCCTTTTTGGAAAATTGTAAAAACCAATAAAACTTTTTCAATATAAAAAAAAACAACAGTTTTTGGAAATGAAATTCAAACATTTAATGATTTTATCTTAAATTATTCCAATAAATTCATTATATTCACAAAATAAAGATGTTGATATTTTAAGTCAATTAGTGAAAGATTCTGGCATGAATTCACAATAAATATATATGAAGCTATACTTACATTTTTCACATAGTCTCCCAATAGCTGCAATAGCAAAAAATAAAGTCATATTGATATTCAGAGTTCAAAACAAAACACTAATTTAAATATTATGCATTCCCTTTATTATGCTAATATTCATGCATATGTGAAGTGAGACAATAATTGTTTTTAAAGACAGTAATGAAGGTTTATGTTCCATTAACTCAGAGATTGGTAGTGACATACAGGAAATCCTCAAATTATGACCACAATTGAGCCCAAAATTTCTGTTGTTAAGAAAGACAGTTAATGATATTTCAGTTAATGATCTTATGATCTTTCTCGCCAGTTAAGTGAATCACTGCAGTGGGTAAGTAACTTGATTGTTGAGTGAATCTGGCTTCCTATTGACTTTGCTTGTCAGAAAGACACAATAGGTGATCACTGGGACACTGTAACCATCATAAATACATGCCAGTTGCTAGGTTTGTGGTCTGAGAGAAAAACATCTGCCACTATCTGGGTTTGGGAGGCAAGTGTCTTCACCAATAGGCCACCACACTGCTCATATGTATATATTACTGTCAATGTATGAAATTAGATTTTATAGAATGCCTGGGAAATCTATAGAATGCTAAAAATGGAATGTCAAAGTATGAAGTGCTTAATATTTCACACATTTCCTAAGCATACAATGCAATGCCAAAAGGCAAAGTATAAAATATTCCCGCTAAAATGCCATTCTAGCTTTCATTGGTGCAACAAGTAGTCACACATTCTATAGATTTCCTAGGGATTCTTTACAATGCCAGATTTTCATGCATCGTCAGTAGCATATAGACACATAAGCTTTATTGCTCAGCTTCCTAATAAAAAGGAGAGGCCAGAATTTCACAACTGTAGATCAAAGGATTTTGTTGCCAGTAAATTAAAAACATTTTTTTTTGCTATATCCATGTAAAATAGTTAATTTAGTTTATTAAATTTCTATACCGCCCTATCTCCGGTGCACAGGAGCTATAAAATATAAAAATACAGACAGTCAAAAAAGTTAAAACTAGGATTAAATAAAATTTGGCCCGTGCTAAGAACATTTATTAAAACCCAGCTAAAATAATAAAATAGCTATGTCAGCTATGCCAGGCTGGCCATATGAAAAAAATATGTTTTTAATGTCCGACGGAAGAGGCGAAGGTCTGTGATTGTACAGAGATCTGGGGGGGAGATCGTTCCAGAGGGCGGGACCTGCCACAGAGAAGGCTCTTCCCCTGGGAGTCGCCAGCCGGCATTGTCCGGTGGACGGCACCCTAAGGAGGCCCTCCCTGTGGGAGCAGACAGGTCGAATGGAGGTATGTGGTAGTAGGTGGCCCTGCAGGTAGCCAGGTCCGATGCCATGGAGCACTTTAAAGATGGTCACTAAGACCTTGAAACGCGCAGAAGCGGTGTTATGTGGGAGTATTTTGAAGCTCCCAAGATCCCCCGCGTGGCCGCATTCTGCACTAACTAGAGCCTCCGGGCACACCTCAAGGGGAGCCCCATGTAAAGAGCATTACAGTAGTCCAGGCGGGAGATGAGAGCTTGAGTGACCGTGTGTAGGGCTTCACGATCCAGAAAGGGGCTCAACTGGCGTATCAGGTAGACCTGATAGAAGGCCCCCCTGGCTATGGCTGTCAGGTGGTCATCTAAGGACAGCCGCACGTCCAGGAGGACACCCAAGTTGTGAGCCCTTTCTGCGGGGGCTAATAACTCACCCCCGATAGCCAGAGATGGAACTAACTGGCTATGTCGTGGCGCCGGAAACCACAGCCACTCGGTCTTGGACGGGTTGAGTCGGAGCCCGTCCCTCCCCATTCAGGCTTGCACGGCTTCCAAGCACCGGAAAATAGTAAGTATATATATGTACATGAAAAAAAGTCTTGTGTTTGAAGATTCCTTAACTGATCCTGATTACATATATGTGCTATATAAGCGTTTATTGAATAAGTCATAATTAACTGGATGCACAAAACAGGCAAAGAGTCTACTACTTTCTTGTAACCAGTGGTTAGATTTTAATTTTGTTGGATTGAGTTGTCAGAAATCAGAGAATTGCCTGATACACACTTTTTGGGGAACTTTAAGAAAAGAATGGGCATCTGGCCTAGGATATTAAGATATAAAAAATGATATACAAATAAAAGGGCATAATCTTCAGAACACTCTACTTAATCCATTGTCCAACTCAGTCATTGCTTATCAACCTTCCAGTCCATTTTGAAACAGGAAAGCAGACAAGGAAGTTTTCCAAGTGCCAGCAGTAAAAAAGAAAAATATTTTCCTGGCTGGACTCATTTCCTCTTCCTCAGAAGCACATCTTCCTCAGAAATCCTAGATATTTGATTGCAAAAGACTTAAAAGAGAATTCTAACACAATACAATGGAACAATTTCAGAATGCTCTAATTTCAGTCACTCCCTTTATTATTATCCTGCCTTCTTGCCCCTTCGTACTTACTCTCAAATTCTTCAGTTTGCCCATTTTGGGCACTTTACTTTTTACATGATGGAGTCATTGATCCTGAAAATGGGTGATGGATTTTTTTTTAACCTCACCTTTATTACTTTATAAGTTATCTCAAGGCAGCGAATATACATACCGGTAATACTCCCGCCTGTTTTCCCCACAACCACCACTCTGTGAGGTTGTTCTGAGTTGAGAGGATGATTGGCCTAAATAACCCATTTTAATATTAAAATATATTTTTTATTAATCACATTTGTACAGCCGCCCAGCTTACAAAAAGCTTTTAGTTATAGCACATGCCATTAAACATGGCAGAATTGCCCAGCATGCCGGTTGGGAACGAGTAGCTGAAATTAACTTGAATGGCTACCGTGCACAGTTTGGAATTACTTTTTCTCCGTCCCGCCCGCCATCTTTTAAACGAAACTCCCCTTCAGGTACGGGCTGCAAAGCAATACGGGCTCTCTCTCTAACGAACTACTCACCTACTCCCGCCTGCTTGCGGCAGAAGATTAAATCTGGATGATGTTTAGCCATCACCTCAGGTTCCCGTCTCGCGCCGTTGTTAACGACGTTTTACCCGTGACCTCCACTGTTTAGGTCCCAAAGGATGATAGAAGTCCTGCGAATTAATCAGAGGGCTTCCTCTCTTAGCGAAAGAAAAGTACGTCCTCTTGCTTCAAGCTTTGAAATATTGTAGAACTAACTATTTAGATAAGGAAGGAGAATATGAAGTTTTGACCTATTATTAAATTGTATCTCTGTCTCTTCTAGGACCCGAAGAAGCCCGCCCCTTATATCTACCGTCACCGATGGTATAGTTATCCTGTATTGTAGATGGATTCATATAAAAGACTCGAAAGAGGCAGTCTAAAGAAAGAGCTTTTTTAAAAACAAATTGTAAGAATTACAAGATGCAGATGATATTAAGTGCAGGCAATCGTGCCTCTAAACAAGCATTTTTGAAACCGTTTAAACATTTGAAAGGAATAAAGAACAAAGTGTCGACATGTAATTCGCAGTTTTAGGAGCCAGCATGCAGTTAAAGGCTAGGCTTGCATTGAAAGGAGTAAGTGATTTTTTATTTAACCCTAAAAAAGCTTGGGTGGTGAGGGGCAATCAGATTCTATAGCAGTCCCATGTATAACCCTTAATTTCCGGACTCTTCGTGTGCATCTTTCAAAAGCTGTCTGATCCTTTTACAGAGGCATGCACAAAAACTTATTTGTACCATATCGAATTATAATACATACTTTTATGACTAACCTCATAACACAAACTGTTGCCAAATACTGCACAATAACGTTCAAAAAAATTCTGAGTGTTCACTTCCAGCTAGAATAATCAGGCTGATCATATGCTACATGCTTTATTATATTGCTGTTTCTAATCTCCAATTAATTAATACCTACCTTAATAATACCTAATACCTACTTTAATACCTAATATTATTGCAGCATATAATTTTACTCATCACTCTGAATTTTAATTAAAGGTTAATCTTAGTTAACCTATAGCGTTTCCGTTTTTAGTTTTCCACCAATTTTATGGTTTTTACTTTACCAACTTTTAATTCTATAGTGTCTGTTCTCATGTACAAAGCATTCCCTCTTTTCACGTTAATTGCAGTCAATGTAGTTTTACTTAATACACTTAACAGATTGCATTGCAAATTGCAGGACTGTCATAATTAAATCAGGTTGCCTTTAAGAATACAATCCACTTACTAGGGAATAAGTTCCACTGAACTCAGGGCAAGGTATTTCTATGTATAAATTAAAACTGTACCTTGCCGCAAGATTAACTACGTTTGTTTCCTAGTGGCATAAATACGTAATTTTAGATTCTAGATTTTCATTTATCCTATCATCCTCCCACATTACATAAGGTATTTAATTTCTCTTTAGTCTGGGATAAGACAGTATTGTTATGTCTTTGGAGCAGATTTTCATTCTGCTGATCGACTGCAAATTTTGCTCTGGCTATACACGTTCAAAGGCTAACCTATCTAGTCCTTTCATGATAAAGCCGCTCATTGCAATCGGAGGCTAGATAGAATTTAAAATAACGCTTGAAAGTTTTTATTTTATATAGGCAGCGTTTGAAACAAACAAAAACAAAATTTTCAGTGTAAAGCGGTAGTAGCCCTGTCCAATCAGGGAGATGAGTTTCTCTAAGTTTTTTCTTTATACAATAATTGTCTATTTATACAATAATTGACAATTGCGGGATTTTTTCAAACTGTTTCCTGTTGATCGTTCAACCCACCGGAACTACGTGTATTATAACTTCCAGGGCCAAGGAGACTGTGTCTCTTGAGTTCTTGGAAAGGAAAACGTGATGATGGCCTTTTAAAAAGCCCCGCCTGTCAGCACGTTTTTATAAAACGTCGGTGCGTGACGCTATTGCCAGGCGACTTCATCTTTGTCAGTGAACAAAATGGCGCCGTATTATGTCCTAGTCAGTCGGTTACAGGTGAGCAAAGTGGCGATAGGGCGGGTAACTAATAGATCCGAGGTAAAAAGCGAGCGCCTCTCATTTAGCTGATGGCGAGGACGGCAGCTGAAGGGGGTCCGTCTGTTTTGTTTGTGGGTTCTTAGCATTCTCCTTCCTCTGTAGGTCAGCATGTCCCTCCTGCTTGCAGCTCTCTGGAGCGCATGGAGTAATATTTGCTCGGTAGCAAAACGGCAAATCGACTTCTCTCCTCGGCATGTGCATTAATAGCTTTTGCTCTCTTTTTTGTACTGCTGGTCTGCCTGGTAGTTCTCTGCCCTTGCAGCCAAGGTGAGGGCAAGGTGATTGGCATTCTGCCCTGCTTTTCGAGGCAGCATAGGTCATTTTGAGACTGATAAGTATTCCTAACGTCATTATGCTGAATATTGCTGTGATGTCATGTATTATAGTCCTGAAATGAATTAGGCCAGCTGGATTCAATTCCTACCCTATTCAAATGATTCTGTTCTGAACTCCTAATGAATTGCAGTGCTTGCCATTAAAGTGCAGATGTTAGTGTGGCATATTGCTTTGTTTTGTCTTTTGTGCAAGAAAATCCCCATTTTTAAGGCATTTTAGAGCAGGAGTCATTAGTATGTCTTGATATGCATAAAGTCACAGCCTTTTCAAACATACTTAAGAACTCTACAAGCATAATTTTTCTACTAAAGAGATGCAATCAGCTTTAGCAGGTAGTTCTCAAACAAGTCTCAAGCAGCAATTCATGTAATAATTGGATCCCATTTTGCTTATGCAAACTTGATACTTATCATTCAGCTCTTTTATGTGTTTATTTTTATCTTGCTTTTATTTTTAACTCAAGGCAGTGAGCATATCAAATGCTTTCCCCTCTTTTTTCCACTCCAAAACAACAGCCCTATGAAGTTGGTTGGGCTGAGAAAGAGTGACAGGCCCAGCGTCACCCAGTTGGCTTTCATGCCTAAGGCTGGAATAGAACTCATGGTTTCCTATTTTCTAGTCTGATACCTTAACGACTGGACCAAACCAACTATACAATATAGAGCAGGGGTCCCCAACCTTTTTTGCACCAGGGACCGGTTTCATTTTAAAGAAAATTCTGCGGACCAGCTAAGTGGCTCAGCAGTCATGTGACTGGGTGGGCGTGGCCAACTTGGAAAATGTGAAACTCACTTAACAATGATCTTGGTTAGCAACCAAACTTTTGGCCTCAACTGTGGTCATAAGTTCTTTCTTTCTTTCTTTCTTTCTTTCTTTCTTTCTTTCTTTCTTTCTTTCTTTCTTTCTTTCTTTCTCTTTTTCTTTCTTTCTTTCTTTCTTTCTTTTTCTTTCTCTTTCTTTGTCTCTGTCTCTCTTTCTTTCCCTCTTTCTATCTCTCTCTATTTCTTTCTTTCTCTCTTTCTCTCTTTCCCTT
Source organism: Rhabdophis nuchalis (assembly GCA_039707465.1). NCBI lineage: Eukaryota > Metazoa > Chordata > Lepidosauria > Squamata > Natricidae > Rhabdophis > Rhabdophis nuchalis. The sequence goes on along the minus strand of CM077648.1, from coordinate 90,236,037 downwards.
TCTCTCTTTATTTCTTTCTTTCTTTTTCTCTTTCCCTCTTTCTCTCTCTTTCTCTCTTTCTGTATCTTTTTCTGTCTCTTTCTTTCCTTTCTGTCTCTTTCTCTCTGTCTGTCTTTCTCTCCCACTTTCTTTTTCTTTCTTTCTCTCTGTCTCTCTCCTTCATCCGCCCATCTCTGTCACTCTGTGTATGTGTGCATGTCTGTCTGTCTTGCATTCACTCAATCACTCATTCTGTGTCTCTGTCTATCTTTCCCTCCCTCTCTCTGTCTCTCTGTGTGTGTGTGTCTGTCGTCGTCGTCGTCGTCATCGTCCCCCAGCCTCCTCAGCCTGCCTGCCGCGCTCGTTCGCTCGGTCAGGCTCCGTGGCTGGGTAGGAGCCGGGCTGGAGAGGGGGGGGGGCAGCCCATTGGGCAGAGCGCGCGGGAGAACGCAGGAGGATGGTGGGGGCTCTTCCTCCACCCTCGTCGACGGAGGGACTCCTGGGCGCCACCGGAGCAACCCTCCCTACGGCCGCCAGTTCCCTCTCCTGCCCGCGGAGCCTCCGCAGCCCCTGGAAGAAAACGAGTGGCTGGCATGCCAGCAGGGGAGGGAATCGGTGGCTGGTCCGGCAGCGCCCAGGAGTCCCTCCGTCGACGAGGGTGGAGGAAGAGCCACACTCCAACGGGGCGAACAGCCGTGCCTGCGTTCTCCCGCGCGCTCTGCTCAGGGGGCTGCTCCCTCCTCCTCTCCAGCCCTGCGGCCCGGCTCCCACCCAGCCACGGACCGGCACCGGTCCGCGGCCCGGGGGTTGGGGACCCCTGATATAGAGAGTATATATAGAATTTGGAACACATTTGTACAAAATTCTTACACATTTTTCATAATCTCACACTAAGGCATGCTGTTTAGTCAACTTGGAAAACCATGGCTTCAGAGTATTTATTATGTAAATATATAATCCTGTTCTTTTATATTGGAATAACTACCTCTTGGGGGAATAAGTTCTTCTGAAATACCTCTGAATTTGGCAGAACTTGCTACTAATGGATAAACATGATTAAAATAGTAATGGCTTTTTATATTAGACTTGAATTAAATGGCATCAGAACAATAAATTCTTCTCACTGACTTTTTGTCTTTATCTCCTCAGCATAAAAATGAGATTTATCAAATTGTACAGTTACCAAAAAACCCTGAAAAGAGCTACTGTCCTATATTAATTAGTGTTATTCTGTCACTTATAAAAATGATATTTCCCCCCTCCATTGTGGGTATATTTATTTATTAGTTATTTATATCGTGCCCTTAGAATTTCTTTTTACAAATACCTCAAGGTGGTGAATATACCCAACATACCTGCGTCCTATTTTCTCCACAATTCTGTGAGATAGGTTGGGCTGAGAGAGAGTGATTGGCCCAAAATCATCCAACTGCTTTTCATGTCTAAAGTTGACCTAAAGTCAGTTTCCCGCTTTGTAGCCTGTTGCCTTCACCACTACACCAAACTGGCACTCTATATTTCCATTGTTCTTCTGTGTTGGGCTGTTTTTGTGTATCTGGGGTTTCCCACCCCCGCCCCCATTTTAAATATTCTAACAATTTTGAGCCATCTAAAATTGTTGTGCAGCATATTCATTTAACAAATTGTTATTGTATGGTTCATCACACAATTAGCCAGATGTTTAGACTGGATTTTGCATTTTTATCTACCATACCTATCGAGTCCTTCCCAAAGATCTGAAACAGGCAGATACCATCGTCTGAATTATTTCTATTAAATAGTATATTGTACATCATTAAAAATAGGTGATTTAAATATTAATGTTGCTTTTTAAGTATGCCTATTCACTATAGTAAATAGAAACTGATCTATAAGAAAGTAATCTTTGCAAGTTGTATTAAAATGAGCACAGGGTCATTTTAGTTGGTTTCAGATATCCATCTCTGTGCATATAACCAGAATTATTACTTTTCTTTACTGTGAATTTGGTTTTGCTTTTAATATTTGTTCACTTTCTTTAGTGATTCTGGTACACCGGTGGTCAGATAAATATGCTTAATAAATATAAAATGGAAATCGGTTTTGTTAATCTAAAATACTAACTTTCATGGATTGGGAGTGAATGACTGGTTCACTCAGACCTGACACAGAACTAAAACCCATGGTCTCCTGGTTTTAGCCTTGTGCCTTCAGCACTCAATCAAACTAGCTCTAATTTCTCTCAGGTTCTCTCACTTAATTGTAATTATGGTTCACTTCAGAGCAGTAGTGGAAACCCTGTCCAGTACATGAATTAGATCCTATTTTCCAATGTTTCTGGTGGGAAATAGATCAAGAGTGATGTCAAATAACATCTCAAGTCTGATTTGGGATACCAGTCTCTTAGTTATAACTCTCATATTTTATCACGGGCCCAATCTTTAAATGATTAGGTTAGAATTTTATTTCAAATGAGATGAGATCATAACATAATGCTGACATTATTTTGTTGGATGTTGAATGGAAAAACGAATCACCTTAGTGAAGTGCTACAAGAATTAAAAAAGTAACATATCGTATTTTTCGGAGTATAAGACGCCCCCCCCCCCAAGAGTGTGGAAATGTTGGTGCTTCTTATATACAGAATACAGCCATTTTTGGCCTCCCAAACCCCCACCCCCGCATCCCATTTTTGTGAAAAACAGGCCGTTTTTCCCCAATACAGGGGGCATTTTTGTCCTCCATGGCCCCCAGGAGCACTCTGTAGGCTTCAGCAGCACTGGGGGAAGGCAAAACTGCCCATGCGTTTGCAAAAAACAAGTGAAAAACAAGCCTTTTTTTGTAAAAGCGGAAATGTTTTTGCCTTCCCCCAGTTCTGCTGAAGCCTGCAGAGTGCTCCTCGGGGCCGGGGAGGACAAAACCTTTTTTTTTTTTTCTTACTTACCTCTTCAAAATCTTGGTGTGTCATATACAACAGTGCATCTTATAGTCCGAAAAATAATGTATTGTTTGTAACATGATGCTTTTATTACACAATAGAGACCAGATGTGGTAAATAAATACATTGTTCAAAAATGGTACTTCCAGCTTTCTGTCTTCCGCAAAGACCTTTTTAATTCCTAAAATCCTAAAAGTCCTGATGAAGTTTATTTATATATTTATACACAGAAGGTATAAATGTAATTGTCAATGATATTAGCTAACTGCTTTCTTATCTGTTCTGTTCAGCAACTGTTAAATAAAGGAGTTCGAAGGTACCATGTATCTACCTTCCTATGCCAACGGTCCAAAGTGGCCATGAGCCAGTTTGAGCCTAATGCATACGTACAGTATGAGCAGCTTGAAAAAAATATCAACATTGTTCGGAAAAGGTAAGAATGAAGACAATATAGCTGTTATTACACAGAACTATATAGTTATCTGAAGGCTTAATTGTGTAATGTATCTGTTTGGTTTTAATTCCAAAGAACCAAAATATGCCAGTTTTTTTCATAGAAGATTCAGGGAAGTGTGGGTTAGTTTCTTTATCATGCTATCAGGTAATTAGATGAATTGTGCTGTTAAAGGTTGTTATGCATGTACGAGAAATCTTATAGCATTGGAATCAAGTTCCTTCTTTGTTAAGATGTTAGAATACTTTCAGAATGCTTAGTATATCAAGCTTGTAAATAAAATTAAATTTGAGGGAAAGTTAGAAGAAAATGGTTAATGCTGTTTAGAGTAATCAGTTATAAAGTGCATTGATTACCTATCTATTGAACAGGCCAAGGAAGTGATGTAATCAGGAAAGGGATTCTGGAGTTGTGGATAACTCAGTGAAAATAGAAGATCATTCGGTAGTTGTTGTGAAAAGGGCAAGTACTATTGTTAGATGTTAGAGAGACAATCTAAAATAACTCAGTATGATAATGTCAGTTTTATGATGGGCCAGTTGTTAGAAAATAATATACTATTCTTCTTGTAGCCCAAGAGAGTCCCTTCGGGGAGTCCCTTTGGGGAGAGGGGGCGGTTTATAAATGTAATAAATTATTATTATTATTATTATTATTATTATTATTATTATTATTATTATTATTATTATTATTATTATTATTATTATGGAAAGTAAATAGGTGCAGGAAAATGAAACAGTATCTCATTTTGGAATGTTTGCTTAGGAAAAATGCAACCCAAAGTATATATGATACAAATGTTTATAGTTAGGCTTAGGCAGGATATGAAAATGGTGGCTAAAGCCCAGGTCACTTAGTGAAGTTGAACAATGGAAGATTTAGAAGAAGTAGAATTCTACAATTTGGTAGTATTATTTTCAGGAAAATATAGTACTAAATGCATCCGTCTGCCGGACGATATTAACTGGGGCTTATTTTGGAGGGTACGGCTTATATTATGAGCATCCTGAAAAATCATGCCAGGGCTTGTTTTCTGGTTGGATCTTATTTTCTAGGAGTGCACAGTACCTAAATAAATATTACAAGTTTAAATAATAGCTGAAACCCTATGAAATAAAATTGTGCCAGTCTATGGCACTTTCTCATGAGTTTCGGGCAAAAATGCATACTGCATAATATCTCAAGAGAAGAATCAATGAAACCAGTTAGCCTGATTTTGGGTACAGGTTTTCCAAAACATTGCTACTTCTTTATCTATTGCTTTCTTACTAATATAAACCATAGACAGAAGTTGAGTTTCCAATTTAAAGTATGAATCTAAGCAATGATATGTAACATTAATAACAGTTGAAATAAAGAAATAGGCTCAGAAATAACATTAGATTGTACAGTATGACAACTGTTTTTATGGCCTTTGTCTCCAGTGGTGATCATTTAACCAGTTATTGCTATACAGTTACAGGAAGGATTTTTAAGACTCTCATTAAAACTCTTATGTTTGAAATATGCGATATGAATAACATGTATGAGTTGAAATATATGTTCCTTGCCTTTTCTTCCCAACAGACTGGACCATCCCCTTACATTGTCAGAGAAGATTGTATATGGCCATTTAGATGATCCTGTCAAACAAGATATTGAGAGAGGCAAGACATATCTGCGTCTGCGACCAGATCGTGTAGCTATGCAGGATGCCACCGCCCAGATGGCCATGCTGCAGTTCATCAGTAGTGGGTTGCCTAAAGTGGCAGTGCCCTCAACTATCCACTGTGATCACCTTATTGAAGCTCAGCTAGGTGGTGAAAAAGATCTTCAAAGAGCAAAGGTTAATATTATTTAGCCTACAGTGAAATAATTGGTTCAAATTTAATGTGAAATGTAGCCCACCTTACTTTTGACTCCTGCACTATAAGATATTAGTTATTTTATGTAAATAGTTCTGGAGAACTGTGGTCTGAAAGATAAACTTGAAGCCTATCCTGTCTCAGACTCTGGGCTCGAGAATTATCTTGCAGAAGGCCAAAAAGAGAACAAATGCAAAATTGATCCTATAAAATCCTAACTGTGTTCTCTAGTCAATTGCTGTTCAAGAATTGTCTATTTGGCATGCTTTTGGTAGTTAATTTACATTTTTTAATTATATTCCTCTCTATGGACTTTGCTTTCTGAATTCTAATGCTACTCATTTGAATGTCTTTGAAAGTATCCTCTCTACAATGCTTTCCAGTGCAGCATTTTGGTATCCCTTTGTTGTCTTATGTAAAGAGTTCTGAAGTGAAACTCTTGAAATAATAATGAAACTGCATGCAATTGAAACTGTCACTTGGATTTTCCTGAATAGTTAAGCCAGTCCTGTTCAAATGAATATATTTAATGAATGTACTTTAATTTTGTACACATAAACAGGATGTCAATCAAGAAGTATACAACTTCCTAGCCACAGCAGGTGCCAAATATGGAGTGGGTTTCTGGAAACCAGGATCAGGAATTATTCACCAGGTAAACTTTTTTCTTTGTTAAGAGAAAACTAGGCAAGGTTAGAGACAAAGGAAGTTAATTTGTGCTAAATTAGATACTATTCTGAATACAAATCCAATAAATGAAATGAAATGAATATTGATTGACAGCAACGGTTGGGACTTCAGCCCCAACTTCAGAAAATTCCCTAGATGCTGTTTAAAGGGATCAAAAAGTCAGGAATGTAACTAATTAATTACTTAGAATTCCATTATAATTCTGTGAGTGGCACCAATGTCTTAAAATATAATGCTTTTTAAAAATCTTTTGAATTGAATTCACTCATCAGGGAATTTGTCTAAGTTCATTATGTATTTTTTCCTGCTGAGATGAATGATTGAAAGCCAATATTTTGAAGAACTGTAGATTGTTCTTATCCACAAATTAAAATGATATTTTTATAAGTCAGAGCTTGTTATAATAAGTGTTTGTTCGCTAGTGTGTGATTTATTTATTTTTTGTTTCTTTGACAACACCTTGGTTTTTCAAGGCTCCAAAGAAATGAAGTGACTTGAACTGCTGGTGCAAGAAAACTTAAAAGTAAAACTGTCTGAGCATGTTTTAAGCTTACTCCATGATGATAAAGCATAGAACCTTAACTACTTCTCCTCCCTTATTGTATCAGCAGATTATGCATTGATTAGAGTGGCAAATTCCCTCTTAAATAAATTATCTTTATTATTATTGATTAAATTTTTATAGCTATCCACTCTATTATACCTTAAAGGGTGGCATGTGCATGTGCACTGGCTGCCTTGACAGTGCAACGTGGCATTTGGCTGACAAAATTATTCAGGGTTAGGTTTCAGCAAAATCATGCATCACATGGGTTAAGTCCATTGTGGTGTTTGGAGCCAGACCTATCAGATCAGTTTTGTCTTGTGAACTCTGATTAAGTTGATAGGAGGCTCAAGATTTTCCCTGGTCACTGGTGGCCTTGATTCCGACCCCTTCTGGCTCTTTAGGAGAACAGGGTGACACATCGTTTTTGGGAAGTGATTCAGTATCCATTAAGGAGATCATGATATGTCATTTCAAGAGGCCCTTCCTGGTTACATCTGCAGTGATTAAGTATTGCTCTGTCTCTAATCTTCCTTTTGGGGAAAACAATATGTTTGGATTCAGCTGTAGCACATTCTAGAAGCAGATTATCTGGATCTTTCCAGTGTAGCCAAGGGATGGGCTTGAGATAGTGTTAGTCTCTTTGATATATTATCTCTGTTGTGACCTGGATTGGAGGGGGATAAGCACCTCTTGGTCCTATTGGACCTTTCAGCAGTTTTGCTCCTTCCTCAATAGGTAAGTTATTTGATTGTGGGGATGAGAGTTCTGCCAAGCAGCCTCTCCTTTAGGGGGAACTACAAAGATTAATCCTCTTTTTCCCTCACTTCTGTATGAAGTCACTGGGAGAAGTCATCAAATGGTTTGGAGTTTGGTATCATCAATATACTGATGGTGCTCAACTGTACATCGCCAACTTGGGGTGTATATTTAAGTAATGCTATCTATGTGTTGATCCAATGTCTCTGAATGTTGTGAGAGTATGAATGGGGTAGAACATGCTGAGGCTGAATGTTAGCAGGATGAAGTTACTGTTTGTTCACTGTGGGTTACTAGTGTCTCTGATGATATCTCTTGATTACTTGGTGTTACTCTGTAGGAACAGGTTTGTGGTGGGCAAAATGTCAAGTAAATAAATCTTCCCTGGATTTCACTTTTAAATTAGTTATTTTTTACCATACTAGTTTTTTGAGGATTACTATAATTAAACAATAATTTAAGATTGCAAGGAATTAGGAAAAGTAGAGTCTTTCCAACGACTGGATGTCTTCCAGATGCATGATTTTTAATTCCCAAACTTTCATCAGGCTAGCCGGGGAATTTGGAAGTCCCCATATCTGGAGGAAGCCCAGGTTGGAAAGGGATGGTGCGATCTTATTTACTGTGATGTTAAGTTTATTCTATGATTAACTTAGTTTTAATATTTTTTGAAAGATTATAACAAACTGCGCTTTTTGTCCTGCTTTTGTACTAGAAGTTGAAAATATTTTTAAGTGTTAGTTTGTTCATCCTTGCTTAAATAAATTGTACTGTTTGCCGCAGATTATTCTGGAGAACTACGCCTATCCTGGTGTTATGCTTATTGGCACCGATTCCCATACCCCCAATGGTGGTGGATTGGGTGGAATCTGTATTGGAGTTGGTGGTGCTGATGCAGTTGATGTCATGGCAGGAATCGCCTGGGAACTTAAATGTCCAAAGGTAAATTAGAGAAGAATAAAAATGTTTCTTCATCCAGAAAATGGAACTATATGAACAAGAAAGCATTTTTTTTAAAGTGGAGATGCTACATATGCTGCTAGGATGAGGCAATTCTGACCAATTTTGGTCATTTCGCTATTCCGCTATATGTGCTAAACATATGAGCGCCATAGTAGTTATTTATTTTTTTAATCTCAAAAGTATCTTATTTCTGTATTTACAAATACTCCAAATTATTACACATCAAAGATTAGAAGAACTATCACTTTATAATGCCTTGGTAAGGCCACACTTGGAATACAGCATCCAGTTTTGGTCACCAAGATGTAGAAAAGATGTGGAGACTCTGGAAAGAGTGCAGAGAAGAGCAACCAAGATGATTAGGGGACTGAAACTAAAACATATGAAGAACGGTTGCAGGAACTGGGTATGTCTAGTTTAATAAAAAGAAGGACTAGGGGAGACATGATAGCAGCCTTCCAATATCTCAGGGATTGCCACAAAGAAGAGGGAGTCAAACTATTCTCCAAGGCACCTGAGGGCAGAACAAGAAGCAATGGGTAGAAACTAATCAAGGACAGAAGCAACTTAGAACTGAGGAGAAATTTCCTGACAGAACAATTAACCAGTGGAACAGCTTGCCTCCAGAAGTTGTGAATGCCCCAACACTGGAAGTCTTTAAGAAGATGTTGGATAGCCATTTGTCTAAAATGGCATAGGGCTCCTGCCTGGGCAGGGGGTTGGACTAGAAGACCTCCAAGGTCCCTTTCAACTCTGCTATTGTATTGTATTGCAACTGAATTTTTACTTAAATCTAAGTGATGTAATCTATTTTCATTGGTGGTTTTCAGGTGATTGGAGTAAAATTAACTGGTAAGCTATCAGGCTGGAGTTCTCCAAAAGATGTAATCCTTAAAGTGGCTGGCATACTTACTGTGAAAGGCGGTACAGGAGCCATCATAGAATATCATGGGCCTGGTGTGGATTCCATCTCTTGTACAGGTGAGGAACAACCATTTCATATCAGTGAAAATGAATGTTTGAACATTTATGATGGACTATTATGGGTGTTACAGTGTGATATTTCACTGGTTAAAATACATAATTTTTGTAATCTATGGAGGGAAATACTGACAGCCATTAAGCCATGTGGATCAGCAGTGTTATGAGAAATGCTGCTGTATTAGTAATTGGAGGTATTCTGTCCAGGAAAATAAATGTTTTATAACACTTAAATATAAATTTAGTCTTGAGGGACCAGTCATGACTAGGAAGAGAAATGACTGTCAAGAATCAGAGATAGAACTAAACTGTTTTGGCCTTAAGAGTTGCTGCTTTTAATTAAAATACACAAAATGCTACTTACCTCATATCTTTATGTAAAACATGTTTTGTGAGTAAACTAATTTGTGAATGGTATTTACTCTGGGTTCCAATTTCACTTGTCTGACTATCTTTCAACTCCAGGAATGGCAACTATATGTAATATGGGAGCCGAGATTGGTGCAACTACTTCAATCTTCCCCTACAATCACCGTATGAAGACATATTTATCCAAGACTGGACGTGCTGGTAAGACCTTTGATCAGTGGTCAGATTTTATCAAAGGTTGTCGTTCCCCGTCGCCCCCCCCCCAAAGAAAACTATTCTCCCTTCTAGGAAACAGAGATAAAGTTAGAGTTAAAACAAAGATAAAGGTTTAACAATTACTTCATTAGAGACGATGGTAATGGAAAATTTGAATTTGAATTTATTTGACTTTTATACCGCGCCTATCTCCCCGAAGGGACTCAGGGCGGTGCACAGGAAATTAAAACAAGTATAAACAGATAAATAAATAGACACGCCGTAAATAATACAATAAAAACTGATTAAATTTGGAATACCCTGTGCTAAAAATTCACTAAAAATCCCAACAATTAAAACCTTATATCAATTTAAAACACAGTCTTATAAGATGGTCTCGGGGACTAGGCCAGGCTGGCTTGATGGAAAAAGTGCGTCTTCAGACGCTGGCGGAAGAAGCGGAGGTCCGTGGTGGTCCGGAATAGTCAACAGTTTGGATAGTGATATAATAATGCATACACACATATAGTCCTCTGTTAGCAAGTACTGCTGGAACCTGCAACTCAGTTGTTAAGCAGAATGGTTGCTAAGTGAAATGGGGACTATGCTTATGAGTTGACCTAATTCAGCTTTTCTTTTCTTTACAGACATGCAAATGTTATAAATGTGAGGATTGTCACAAAGTTACTGTTTCATTACCATTGTAACCGCAAATGGCCACTTATACAAGGCAGTTGTGAAACAAGAAGTACTTGTACTTTTTTGTATAAATGGAGAAAGACCGAAAAACATTTGAAAAGATTTGAAAGTGCTGAGATAGTTTAATTTTCGGATTTGCATTTATTATGTGATTCTCCTTTACATTCAGTTCATTTAATTTGGTCAAGATTTGGATTACCCCTACAAGTAGTCCTCAACTTTTAACCAGCCATTTAACAAACATCTGAAGTTAAAACAACCTTGGAAAGGGTACTTTCTGGCCCATAAAGCAGGGGTCTCCAACCTTTGCAACTTTAAGTCTGAAGGACTTCAGCTCCCAGACTTCTCCAGCCAGCAAAGCTGGCTGGAGAAGTCTGGGAGCTGAAGTCCTTCAGACTTAAAGTTGCAAAGGTTGGAGACCCCTGCCATAAAGCACTTCTGGCCCCATAGTCCCATGTCTTGCATTTTGGGTGTTTGGCAACTGTCTCACATTTATGACTGGTTGCAGTATCATGCAGTCAGATGACCATAGTTTGTGATGGAGGGTTTTTTGCCCATTTTTGACAAAAAAAACCTCTCATTCAGGAGAATTGATTTGGACTTCTGATCCCATGATTTTCTTAATGACTGCCACCAAAATGAAATAATTGCATCTAATTATATTGGTGCCTCAAATTTTGACTGTCACAACTTATGATTGAAATTCAGGTCCCAGTTGCAGTTGTAAGTCAAGAACTACCTGTATTGTACTTGGTATTAGCTTGTATGTTTTGGTACAAACATATTTTGGGTGAGGCAGAGTCCTGTCCAGTAATTTTAGAAAAATTAATTGTTCTTTATTCACAGGTGATCATAATCAGTCTTTCTCTAATCTATCCTCTTCTTTTTCTATTTTCAGAAATTGCTAATGTGGCAGATGAATTCCAAGAGCATTTGAAACCTGATCCTGGCTGTTCCTATGATCAGCTAATTGAAATTAATCTCAGCGAGGTACGTCATTCTTGTAGCTTCTGAAGAAAGCTAGATAAATAACAGGTTTAGAATGGGATCTGGACTCTGCTTTGTGTGTTTGTTTTTTCCTTATCTTTGTTCCTGAGAAGCCTGTGTAAGAACATTTTTAAAATATGCCATATCCTGATTCAATTCATGTATTGATATATTACAAAAAACCAGTTGTGTTCTTATAGTGGTGTTTAGAGCATTCTCAAATATTTGCCTTTCCCTCCCCCCCCCCCCCCCCTAAAGCTGAAACCCCTTATCAATGGGCCTTTTACTCCAGATCTGGCACACACAATAGAAGAGATTGGCTCTGTGGCAGAAAAAAAGGGATGGCCAATGGATATTCGAGTTGGTGAGTAGGATTTTATCTGGCTGGCAAAAACATTTTTTAAATAATGTATTCTGCCATGCTAATATCTGGAAAAAATAATATTGACTTACTGTAATATAGTGGAACCAACATTTTTACCTGTTTTGCATTGTTTAATGGTTAATGGTCCTGTTGTGATTATATTTTCAAAGTAATTTAATAAAGTTATTTAACTAAACTGGAGAACGAAAGTATTCACTACAAGTCTACATTTTATTCTTAAGTAGTGCCATTTAATTCAAATTGATATGATAGAATACCGGCTGTTGTCCCCTAATCTCACTTTAAAATGCTAGAGCCATGCAAAAATTATGGATTCATATAACTCTTCTAGTAGAAGAAAAAGTATTTTCAGTAGGTTAAATTTAAAAGAATCTGATAGTGATATTTCTTCTCTGTTCTGTCTGCACAGGTCTGATTGGCAGCTGCACTAATTCAAGCTATGAGGATATGGGGCGCTCTGCAGCAGTGGCAAAACAAGCACTAAGTCACGGTGTTACGTGCAAGTCTCAGTTCACTATTACACCCGGTTCAGAGCAGATACGGGCCACAATTGAAAGAGATGGATATGTAAATATTCTTTTTCCTCTTTGGAGTTGGAATATGCTTTTTAAAAAATCAGGTTGAAGACCAGCACCTCGGCTGCTGTCTAATTCTGTTTTCTGTCTCCTTCAGTCAAAAATCCTGCGTGATGTTGGTGGAGTGGTTCTTGCTAATGCATGTGGGCCCTGCATAGGCCAGTGGGACAGGTAAGATGTTACATATATGAAAAAACTATGTTGATTTCCCATAAGAAGTATTTTATTTTTTATTAGACAAACTAAAGAAAATATACAAACAAATAAAAAATGAATAAATAAAATTGAATAAATAAGAAACATAAAAATTTCAGGTAATCTTTGTTTCACAACTGACTTGTTAAGTGATTCTTTACAATTACAACTATAATAAATAGTAGGAAACAGTAGTAAAAAAAACATTTTACAATCAATGTACCCACTTACAACCAAATGTCTGTGCCTGATTGCAACACACACTGGAGTGAGAGTAATACTGGTGTTTGCACAATAATGCAAACTTTATCTAAATGAAGCAGCAACAACCAAAGATCCTTGTTTAGTGATCGTTTTGCCAGAACCAATGATAGTTGTTAAATGAGGACAATTGTGGTTGCTAGACTATAAATTTTCAGCATATCATTAATTAATTAAGAATAACTTTAAAAGTTGCTATTAAACTCTGAGCCAAACATCCTAGTGTAAATAATCAAATAAGGTTACAGCCTGTGATAAATTCAGTCTTACGTTGTTAAAATGTGTTCTAATTTAGAATGTCTTTTAAAACTAAAGTAGTTTAAGAATAGAGAAATCCAATTTTGGATGTGATACAAATCCATATATGAAGTTATGTAGGTAACTTCTGGGCGGCGGCGGCAGCGGGGGGAGAAGCGGAGGCAGAAGGAGACGTGGGGGAGAAGCGGAGGCAGACGGAGACGCGGGGGAGAAGCGGAGGCAGAAGGAGACGCGGGGGAGAAGCGGAGGCAGAAGGAGACGCGGGGGAGAAGCGGAGGCAGAAGGAGACGCGGGGGAGAAGCGGAGGCAGAAGGAGACGCGGGGGAGAAGCGGAGGCAGAAGGAGACGCGGGGGAGAAGCGGAGGCAGAAGGAGACGCGGGGGAAAAGCGGAGGCAGAAAGAGACGCGGGGGAGAAGCGGAGGCAGAAAGAGACGCGGGGGAGAAGCGGAGGCAGAAGGAGACGCGGGGGAGAAGCGGAGGCATAAGGAGACGCGGGGGAGAAGCGGAGGCAGAAGGAGACGCGGGGGAGAAGCGGAGGCAGAAAGAGACGCGGGGGAGAAGCGGAGGCAGAAGGAGACGCGGGGGAGAAGCGGAGGCAGAAGGAGACGCGGGGGAGAAGCGGAGGCAGAAGGAGACGCGGGGGAGAAGCGGAGGCAGAAGGAGACGCGGGGGAGAAGCGGAGGCAGAAAGAGACGCGGGGGAGAAGCGGAGGCAGAAGGAGACGCGGGGAGAAGCGGAGGCAGAAGGAGACGCGGGGGAGAAGCGGAGGCAGAAAGAGTCGCGGGGGAGAAGCGGAGGCAGAAAGAGACGCGGGGGAGAAGCGGAGGCAGAAGGAGACGCGGGGGAGAAGCGGAGGCAGAAGGAGACGCGGGGGAGAAGCGGAGGCAGAAGGAGACGCGGGGGAGAAGCGGAGGCAGAAAGAGACGCGGGGGAGAAGCGGAGGCAGAAGGAGACGCGGGGGAGAAGCGGAGGCAGAAGGAGACGCGGGGGAGAAGCGGAGGCAGAAGGAGACGCGGGGGAGAAGCGGAGGCAGAAGGAGACGCGGGGGAGAAGCGGAGGCAGAAAGAGACGCGGGGGAGAAGCGGAGGCAGAAGGAGACGCGGGGGAGAAGCGGAGGCAGAAAGACGCGGGGGAGAAGCGGAGGCAGAAGGAGACGCGGGGGAGAAGCGGAGGCAGAAGGAGACGCGGGGAAGAAGCGGGGGAGAAGCGGAGGCAGAAGGAGACGCGGGGGAGAAGCGGAGGCAGAAGGAGACGCGGGGGAGAAGCGGAGGCAGAAGGAGACGCGGGGGAGAAGCGGAGGCAGAAGGAGACGCGGGGGAGAAGCGGAGGCAGAAGGAGATGCGGGGGAGAAGCGGAGGCAGAAAGAGACGCGGAGGCAGAAAGAGACGCGGGGGAGAAGCGGAGGCAGAAGGAGACGCGGAGGCAGAAAGAGACGCGGGGGAGAAGCGGAGGCAGAAGGAGACGCGGGGGAGAAGCGGAGGCAGAAGGAGACGCGGGGGAGAAGCGGAGGCAGAAGGAGACGCGGGGGAGAAGCGGAGGCAGAAGGAGACGCGGGGGAGAAGCGGAGGCAGAAGGAGACGCGGGGGAGAAGCGGAGGCAGAAGGAGACGCGGGGGAGAAGCGGAGGCAGAAAGAGACGCGGGGGAGAAGCGGAGGCAGAAGGAGACGCGGGGGAGAAGCGGAGGCAGAAAGAGACGCGGGGGAGAAGCGGAGGCAGAAGGAGACGCGGGGGAGAAGCGGAGGCAGAAAGAGACGCGGGGGAGAAGCGGAGGCAGAAGGAGACGCGGGGGAGAAGCGGAGGCAAAAGGAGACGCGGGGGAGAAGCGGAGGCAGAAAGAGACGCGGGGGAGAAGCGGAGGCAGAAGGAGACGCGGGGGAGAAGCGGAGGCAAAAGGAGACGCGGGGGAGAAGCGGAGGCAGAAAGAGACGCGGGGGAGAAGCGGAGGCAGAAGGAGACGCGGGGGAGAAGCGGAGGCAGAAGGAGACGCGGGGGAGAAGCGGAGGCAGAAAGTGACGCGGGGGAGAAGCGGAGGCAGAAAGAGACGTGGTTAGGGTGGAACGGCATCGCTCCATCGCCCCTCAGCTGCGGAGCCCGGCCGTCATGCTTTATAAAAATCGGTATAAAAATTTTATACCGATTTTTAATGGAAAATTAGGGGGTGCGCGTTATACACGGGTGCGCGTTATAGTCGAATAAATACGGTAACCCAATTTCAAGATTGTTTTGTGGTGGTTGTTAAGCAAATCACTGTTCCTTAAGTGAATTTGTGGTCATTAAACAAGCCCATTCACTAAAGAGGCATTCCCCCCCAAACAGAAGTAAATGCTGTTTTTTTGGCACAAATGTCATGATTGCAGTCATGTGACCACAGAGTGCTGCAGATGGCTGTAAATGCTTGCTGGTTACTCAAGATGCGTGACCATAGGGGTGGTGGCCAAAGGAGCTTTGGAACTGTGTCATAAGTAACTTCGGTGCAGGGGGTCTGTAGCAACTTTCAACAATTGCTAAGCAATCAATTTAAGTTACGGTATTTGAGGTATTTTTACTTTGAACTCTATGGAGCGGTATATAAATCTGAGTGCTATTGGCATTGGCTTTGCTTTTCAGAAGTTGGTTGGGAAGGTTACAAATGGTGATCACATAACCCTGGGACAATACAGCTGTCATAAATGTATGCTGGTTCCCCAAATTTTGATCACGTGACTATGGGGATGCTGCAGTGATCTTAAGTGTGAAAACTGATCAGAAGGCACTTTTTCAGTGCTGTTGTAACTTCAAACAGTCACTAAATGAATGGTCGAGAATTACCTGTATTTCAAATTAGCTGGTATTTGTGTGTACATCCTGAATAGCCTCCTCCTCAAAGTAGTTTACAACAACTAAACTCATTATTTCCTTTTAAATTATGGCTGCTACTAATAATTTGATTTAAGCAGATATGCATATAAGCATATATGTTGCACTTTCCACTCTATGAATATTTTCATCTCAGTTTCAAGATACCATAATTATGAGCAAAAGTTTAGATTGCTAACAAATTTATTTATTTTCTAATATAAGCTATTGTGTAAAGATGTGAGTTTATGATTGTAACATCCCTTTGATTTTGAGTATGAGGACTTCCTATGGGTTTTGTGTGGATTTTGTTCATTTACATCATTTTATAGACAATGTTTTATTTGAGATTATTTTTGTTTCAATTACTCAGCTTTTATATATAATAGGATTTTTTCTATGAATTTTTAGGAGCATTAACTTGAAGTAACATAAATTTTAGGATATTAACAATGACTTTATCATTCCCTTATGGCAGGATAATATTTTTAATCATTGGGCAAACTTTCTTCCTTTACAGAAAAGATACTAAAAAAGGTGAAAAGAATACAATTGTTACATCCTATAACAGAAATTTTACTGGTCGTAATGATGCCAACCCTGAGACACATGCATTTGTAACTTCTCCAGAGGTATAGTATATGACAGGTGTATGAGAGTAAACTCACATTGCTTAGCATAGTTTCACACATCACACTAAGCCAGTGCTTCTCAAATAGTGGGGCGCGCCCCCTAGGGGGGGCGCAAGGCTCCATAAAGGGGGGCGCATTTGACCTCGGCAAACACTGTCATAACAAGCTAAGCCCCGTGTTTATGATACTATTTACAGTCGCGCGGGGGGCGCGAAATGTTTTCTTCCTAGAGGGGCATGACAGAAAATAATTGAGAAGCACTGCACTAAGCTAAGACCATACAAACCCATTGTGTGTAAGTCATTGACTTATGACAGCAGTTGGGACCAGAATTTTTGTTGCTAAGCACAACTGCATAATTTAGTGATGGCAATCCCTGAAGTCCCAGTTGCTATAGTTACCTGAATTCCATGAATGTTAGGCAAGACAATTTCTTGCTTCCCACAACCAAAGTCAGTGGGGAAGCCGACAGGAAGTTGCAAGCCCACAGAAGCATAGCAAGGGGAAGATGCAAGGGAGGGTTGGGGAGGATGTATAAGAAATGCTGGGAGAGTCAGAATCTTTGTGCAAGACGCGTGGGTTGGGGAAGGGTACTCAAGCGTGTGAGGGAATGCATTAGAGCCACTGTGTAGACAGGAAGGCTGCATGAGGGGGTGCACATGAGGTGCTGTTTGGGTCAGGAGGGTGTATGGAGAAGGGGGCAGCTAAGGTTGGGAAGAGTGCATGATGCTATGCATGGCAGGAAAAGTGTGATGGGATGCTGAAAAGCACTGGGGTTGGAAAGGGATCATGGGTGTGCACGAGAAATGTGCAAGTTGGGAAGGGTGCAAGTCGGTGCATGTAATAGTATGTGGCAATGGAAGAGATGGAAGATACGCTGTTTAGGAAAAGGTCATATAAAAGGCCGTAGCCTGCAGCTGCAAGATGGCAGGATTTAAAGGCTCAAAGGGGATCCCCCCCACCCCACCCCCCAATTAAGTTCTCAGTTCAAAGAAATAGTCGGACAGTACTTTCAATCTTGCAAAGATTCTGAGAATTTAGCCTTTCAGTAAAGCCAGAAGTAGCTAATCTGGTTATATTTCCTGTCTGGCTTGCTTGGGAGGGCTAACAAGGTGTGAGAATTGTCCGGTGGGATAGGAAAGATATGTGAAAAATGCTGCATGAGTCAGGGATGATGTGCAAATGTCTGGTGTGACATTGCATTCATATCACCTCATGGGGTTGGGGAGGGTGGATGAGGTGCTATGCATGTCAAGGAAGCTGTGCCAGGAAGGATGAGGGTATGTAAATGGCTGGTGCTAATGCTAGTGCAGAGGGGCTGGTGAAGATGCGCAAGCAGGGGTGAGACTTAGACTAGTGACTTTCAATCTTTCCTGCTGGAGAAGCCAGCAGGGAAGGTTGAAAATGGCAACCATATAATTGCAAGGCATTTGGTAACTGTCCTTAATTGTGAACTGATTGTTAGGCACACGGTTTAAGATCATATGACTGTGAGCCCCTTGGAAATCTGGAATTCTTTTTTTTTCCCAGTAATTTTTTTTTTAAACCTCAAATAAGGCAGACATATTCAAACAAGGAAAACATAAGAAGCCATCTTTCGTTACAAATTACAAATCATAAAAATTATGTCAATTAATCACAAAATTCCATACATTTTTTCCATATTAATTTTACAATTATTAATTCTCAGCCTCAATTTAATTAATTGTCAATACATCCTTTTATATGTAAAATCAAAAATATAAAATGACATTCCACCAGCAATCTGAAATTCTGATGACTGCTCATAACCATCATTTGTTCAGCACTGAACCAGCACTGAATGAACTACTGGGGACTACCTGTATTAGAGAAAGAATGTATTTCCATTGCCTCCTTTTCTCAGAGGGCTTTACTTAAGATTATTTATTCATCTCGGGACCTGTATTCCAATTTTTGCTCATCCAATACTTGAACTTCATGCTACAAGTAGCTTTCTCCAATCAGGTATTTCTCTTCATACAATGTCAGGGTTTTAGTTGGAGTAGTGGATGATGGTTACAAAAATGCTTATTACTTGCAAATAAAAAGATAGAAATGAAACCACCTTTTTTTTTTACTCATAATGGATTGCCTTTTTCCAGATAGTAACAGCCCTGGCACTTGCTGGCACTTTGAAGTTTAATCCGGAGGTTGACTTACTGACAGGAGCAGATGGAAAGAAGTTTAAGCTTGAGCCACCTGATGCTGATGAATTGCCAAAATTGGTACTTATTTTTTCTTAATCTTCAGAAATTCCCTGGGAAGCATGTCTTCTCTGTCATGGTGACTCCCTAATGAACAGCCTCCTCCCAGTGATTTGGATGGCTATGACCCTGTTGGCTTTTGGAAAAGCTATAAACCTGGCTTTTCTCCCTGGCACTGAGATGAGGACATTAATGGAGCTGTGTATATATGGGTGGTGTACACATACGTATGTGTGTATGGTGTATTGGTAAGGAACTATTTTAAGAGCCTCAGCTTGATTATTTTTAATGTATTTTGATTGTTTATTGTGTTATTTTGACTTTCTGGCTACCCTACAGAGTTCCATTGACAAAATGAATGGCAATGTAATTTTGTTTATTTTGTAGGTAGGCTATCTATGTAGCACTTACTTAAGTATAGCTGTATAAAACACAAAATACTCCATAGATACCTTATAGGTTGTAATCCCCATGAACAATGATATGTCATGGAAGTGAGATAGGTGAAGAGTAGTAATTTAAGCTTTCAATAAAGGGAGAAAGAAAGGAAAATTATTTGAGTGAAACAGTACTTGAGGATGCTAGAGCAAAACGATTCAAGTGATAAAAGTCTTTATTTGGTTTATTTATATACACAAGATGCATTGTGCACCCAGCCTTTAGTGTTTGCTTTTCCTTTCTAAATTAATATTCCTTTACTCCTTACAGTCACTTTTCCTTATTTTCTATTAGGAATTTGATCCAGGCCAGGATACCTATCAGTATCCTCCAAAGGATGGTGGTAGCCAACATGTGGATGTGAGCGTCACTAGCCAGCGTTTGCAACTGCTTGAGCCCTTTGACAAGTGGAATGGCAAGGACCTGGAAGATATGCTGATCCTCATAAAGGTAAGAACCGGAGGCAAACAGATAAATCTGAAGAGTTTTGTTTTGTGCAATTATTTGATAATATCTAAATTTTCTGTTTCACATACTCTCTTATAAAGCATTTCCAATGCAAGGAACAAAAATAAGTGAAGTGTATTGCTCTAATTATGTAGTGAGAGCATTCAACTTTATTCTCCTTTGCAATTTTGAATCATAGTTGCTCTATATTTCTTTCCAACTGTTGTTTCTATGTCATAACACATCCACGCATGTCATAGTACATAACACAACACTTGATGATATCCATGGCTATCCACAATTTGTTGTGGACTACATACAATCAATGAAGCAAAATCTTTTTTTTTAAGTTTCTTACCTTTTCCATTATTTACAGAATGTTTGCAATGTGATTTTGAGCATCCCTTTCTCTTCTGAACCTACCTTATACATCTGGTACTTCTTGTTCCAGTCTGAATTGTAAAATCTTCAACATTATCTTACTGGTATCTGAGATAAGTGTAGTTGTTTCATAGTTGGAACATGGCTTAGTATTGCTCTTTTATGGAATTGATATATAAATTTATCCTTTCCAGTGCCTTGGGCATTACTACGTTTTCCATATTTACTTGCAAATTGCAAGTACCACTTTGATTACAGTATCTTGCAAAATTGTAAGCCATTCAGCTAGGATGTTCATTAACTACTGAAGTTCTACACATAGTGATATTTTTAGAGCCGTTTACAGTATCTTCAATTTCCACTGCTTTGACTAATTGAATAAGTCTTTGTATCATCAATTTGGGGAGCTATAATGCCACAGCGGTTAGAATGCAGTACTGCAGGCTTACTCATTGTTCACTCCAGGAGTTCGATTCTGCTCAAGCCATCCATCCTTCTGAGGTTGGTAAAATGAGGACTCAGATTGTTGGGGAAAATATGCTGACTCTGTAAACTGCTTAGAGAGGGCAGTAGAGAGCATATAAGTCTAAGTACTATTGCTATTTTTTTCTTATATTTACTATTTACTTTTTTATTTTCCATATATTTGTGCCATCTTTGTTTTTCCAGTTGAGCTTTTGTGTTTCCTAATCACTAACCATTGCATAAAGGGTTCTGTAATTTTTTTTAATCATTGCCTTTCCCATTTGATTGTTATCCTCAGTTTCAATGCATTGTTTATTGAGATTCTTGCTGTTTTCTGGAATTCAATTAGACAATTTTTCTTCTATTTCTATCGTCTTTTGCTTTCTGTCTTTCCTCAGCATTGAAAATATGTCCTGTTTGCAATAGGTCAGCAGGCAGCAACTTCACTTTCTTTTACTACAGGATATTTTTGTTTGCTTCATCTTTATTGATACCACAATTTCAGTCTAGTGTTCTTCAGAATCATTCTTATTCTTATCAAATTTAACCATTTAAATCTGTTTTATCTTCAACCTAGAATCATATTGATTTTACTTGGGTCTTATCTCATTGGTATGACTGTGTTTGTTTTCATTAATTTAAGTTGTAATTTTGCAAATGGAAGTTTATAGCCTAAGACACAGCAACATACCTTCTTTTTTTGCTGATTGAATACAGTAGTACTTGCAGATTATGTATTTGTTTTTATCCCACATTTATTATTTTTATAAATAATTCAAGGCAGCAAACATACCTAATATTCCTTTCTCTTCCTGTTTCCCCCACAACAACAACTCTGTGAACAACTCTGTTAGGCTAAGAGAGATAGACTGGCCCAAAATCACCTACCCAGCTTTCATGCGTAAAGTGGGATTAAAACTCAGAATCTCATGAGTTCTAGCCTGGTGCCTTACAAAGTCAGTTTGATGTTTTTCATCCAGTGATATCCATATGTAAAGTTGTACTATAAGTTCTTGAAAGAAGGCAAATGTCTAGTTGTCTTGAATGAAATCTATTAGTAAGTTTCCTGCTTCTGTTTGTATACAAAGATCACATTTTCCCATTATTCCTAATGCTGTTCAATTCCCAACGTTAGTATTCTAGTATACCTGTAATAAGTGTCCATTATGATGTTGCATCAAGAAAGGATTGCAAGTTGCCATAGAATCATCCAGCTTTTATTTCCTCTGCATATGTGGTCGGAATATAGACTTGATTCACTTTAATGCTGGTTGGCTTGCCTTGGATGTAAACTGATAGTATTTTGTCATTTTCATGGAGTTGTTTCTGAGCACATTTATTCTATGTTTTTTTTTCCTTTGTCCATTGTAGAAGATTGGGTGTTCTTCTAATGTGAAATGACCCGTTCTCATCTGCTTCAGTTTGTTGAGTCCCTAAATATCAGTGTTGAATCTTGAGTTTCTGCTTTGATATCATCTTTGTCTGTTCTACATTCCGCTTACCCGTGGTTTTTTTATTTATATATATTTACAGCAAACAACTTTCTTTTGTCTCTGGCACATCAGCAACTACACATTCTTTTGGCTTTCATAATTGCTACTCGTACTTGCCCTCTTGTCTTCCTCAGTAGCTTGTTGGATACTGTCTGATCTTGTGGGCTCATCTTCCATATCACATTTACATTGTCTTGGTTGTGAATATCCATTTGATTTTCTTAGCAGAATACTGGAGGAGGTTGCATTTCCTTCTCCAGTGGATCATATTTAGTTTGATCCCTTGTCTATAACCTGCCTGTCATGGATGAATGGATGACCCTTCTGGAAATTCATACTCCCAATGGTATAGCTCAGAGCTTCCTTGGGATGCGCAAGCTGCTTCATGCTACAAGGTAATGATCCATAGAGTGAAATAAATGTTGGGGTCCTAAAAATTGCTTGATGCTGTCAAAATACTCTTTTTATGCAGACTGAATGGCTGTAATTATCTTGCATTCAGGTAAAAGGGAAATGTACAACTGACCACATTTCAGCAGCGGGCCCCTGGCTCAAATTCCGTGGGCACCTGGACAACATTTCAAACAATCTATTGATTGGAGCTATAAATATTGAAAATGACAAGGCCAACTCAGTTAGAAATGCATTAACACAGGAGTTTGGACCTGTTCCTGACACAGCCCGTTACTACAAGGTAAGGCTATGAAACGTAATTGTATTTTAGGCATGGTGTATGTGTGTAGCAGCAGAAAGAGACTGCTTTTCATTACAGTCATCCAGATGCTGTGGGGAACCAGAGACCATATTACTCAGAACAGAAGTCCAGAACTGCAAATAGTGAATGTTCTGAGTAGATCTGAGACTTTTGACAGTCATTAGAATTTCTCTATTTTTTAAATGGCTCTTGGAAACACTGGGAAAGAGCTATGTCAGAAAACCTAGAATAACTGTCACTTAAAATAGAGTATATTAAATTGGGTCTAACTCAGTATGAGAACTTTTCTGCCCCTTCTCTTAGCTGTGAACACTTTGTTACTTTGTTTATGTTTTTCTTAGTTACACTTGTGCTCATTTCAGTAGAGTAACTGACACATTTAAATGCATTCAAACTTGAGAATGAAAATGTCTTGTAAAATATAGAAAATATTAATAGTTAATATAATTAATAGAGTTAAATAAATTGATACAGTATCACACATTTAAGCTATTGGAAATCAAGCTAAGAATAGATTAAATAACGAATATGTTTGTACATTTTAATTGTTGGCACAAAATATTTGTACCCAGACGAAACACTGTTTAGTGGGAAATGGATTGTTTATATTAAAATAAAATAAAAAACTTAAAAATAAAAAAGGGAATGAAAATGTCTTTCCTTGGTGTTTACATTAAATAAATCATTGCCATTACTTATTTATTCTTGGGATGCTAGGAAATTGAAAACAAAATCTGACAGAAGGGCCTGGTTAAGGTGTTCTCCAGCAGGCCAAATGTATTAGGGAATAGGATGAAACCCTATTATGTATGCTGCTGTCTGGAAAGGTCCTGCACCAGAGGGTTAGAGGTCAAGGATGTGTCTTAGTGCCAGGCCTTTGCAACCCAAGAAACTGAGAGCTTGGTCTGAGAAATGGAAGAGGTAGAGGAAGCTCCATATCCTGCCTTTCTCTGAACATCTGGGCAGAATTTTACAAGAGGGCTGTGGTATTGCTGAAATACCAGCCAGAGATTGCCCAATATAGATGTCATTCTTTATAACTTCACAGGCCATTGTGGGTAGTTCTATCTTGATGGCTTTGGGAGAGAGGAAAAACAGGCAGTGGCTTAAAAGAAATATATACCAGTATCATATGCTTTCTCTGAGGAAACACAATATTTTTTTGAATTACAACTTACGATTTTTGGGAAATTTACCAGTTACTAGTCTCCCTCCAACATTATGCAACTTGATATATGTTTTTCCCATTTTCATAGCTCTCAAGTAAGTTTTCAGATGCAACCATTCATTGTTGTCCTTACCATTTTTTTTCAAAGAACAATAGAATAACAGACTTAGCTTTTGCTTTGCTTCCTGACATAATTTATGTATTTGCGCTATTGAATAAATATTTTGTTTGTTTCAGAAAAATAATGTTAAATGGGTTGTTGTTGGAGATGAAAATTACGGAGAAGGCTCAAGTCGGGAACATGCAGCTTTGGAGCCACGACATCTAGGAGGAAGGGCCATTATTGTCAAGAGCTTTGCCAGGATTCATGGTAAAACCACCACTTTCTGCAAAACTACTGCTGCTAGAAGCCTACTGGATGTATAATATATTTTGCTCACCAGAATAATAGAGCTCATATTTAGTTTGACTTTTTTGTATACCTTCAAGAAATTGGTGGAGATAGAGAAAAAGCAATATTAATAAAATTAATAAATCTCAAGACAAAATAAATAAATAAAATAAGAATGAGCTCATCGCCTTATTAATTGTAGTATAAATGTAAAACAACTTAAATATGGTAAAAATTGTTTAGGAGTAAATACTGTTACAATTGGTAACTATTCCTATCAGCTTAACAAAATTAGATGCATATACAAGGCTAAAGGAATATAGGAAGGGTGATAAGTAATCAGTTTCATAAATATTTGAAGGTACTTGTGAAAATGAAATGCAAGGCATATTGCAAAATGCACAAATAGCATTGAAGTTTCCTTTTTGTAATAGTCTACTGGAATGCATATTCTAATATTTTAAGTTTAAATCTATTAACAGAAACCAATTTGAAGAAGCAAGGACTCTTGCCACTAACATTTGCTGATCCAGCTGATTATGACAAGATCCACCCTGTGGACAAGCTAAGCGTTGTGGGTCTAAAAGATTTTGCCCCCGGAAAGGTAAATGGTCCCAGCTCTCAGCCCTACTCCTACTCCATTTCATTTTCTTGCACCTTTTTTATCATGAACTATCTCATGTATTTCAGGGTTCTGATACATGCAACAATGTAATTGAAAATACATTAATACTTTTTGCTGCATATGAAAAACACAACTTATTTCAAATTAAACTGAATACTTTATTTAGCCAAGTGTGATTAGACATACAAGGAATTTGCCTCCTGTGCATAAGCTCTCAGCGTACATGCAAAGCAACAGAATAATGATAATCATAATACGAATAAGAGGGAGAGTGTAGAAGATAATAAGAATAGATAATAATATTACAACCATACTGCGAATATATTTGAATTCTCGGAAATATTCACATCTACAGGAAATTAGAAGAGTGTACGAAACATTTGGAAGATAAAATTTTTATTGTTGAGAGTAGAAAACTGGTGCTTTGAGTTCAAGACAAGTTATTCCATGCATTTTGGAAGTACCTCAGGTTTGGAACAGGTGTTGAGACTGTTTAGGGCAGAGCTGGCTGGAGAATTCTGGGAGTTTAAGTCCAAAAGTCTCAAAGTTGCCAAGTTTGGGAACCTCTGATTTAGGGCTTGAAATACCTCAGAAATTTTGTGAAATTTCATGTTTGAAACAAAACAAAATGTTTTTTATATCCCTAGTATATTTAAAAATAGACAAAATGTATAGGATGCTTTATCATATATTGTAGCTAGTATTTCTTCACTCTAGTAGCTGTATTTTCCCTCTTTCTTTCTACAAAATAGTTTGTTACATATGAATGTAAAGAATACATATTGTATTTTGGGGAAGAATGTAAGTTTTTCCCCCCCCAAATCCAGTGTTGAGAATGGAAACTGAATACTTGCCAATGCTTCATGTGCTGAAGAAGCTAAACCAACTTGGAGGTGGTACATCTCTAAGCTTCTTCAACCTTGATGCAGGAGCATTCCAGAGCACTGTTGAGATTTGAAGCATTGCAGGGATGTTAAAATGGGGGAGAGCAACATTTCTTGGCTGGTATGTCTTAACATTAAAGGGTTAAAGGAAAATATTGAATTTAAGAGGCCTACCGAGTGGAAATGCAATGTTCTGCTAAGTCTAGTACAGTACTGGGATCCTTGCATATTTTGGGTTCAATATTTGGTAAGATTTGCTAAACGATCAAATGAGGGAATAGATCATGGCATATTAAATTCAGAAACTAAATGTTCCCAATTTTTTGTGGTAACTGTTTTAGAGGATATTAGATGCCTAAAAACCATCAGAGTTAATGATGACTTAACAAAATGCATACTTATGATAGGAAGTCCAAATATACATATATATATATTTCTCCAATTTTTCCAACAGCCCCTGAAATGCATCATTAAACATCCTAATGGGAGCCAAGAAACAATAATACTGAACCACACCTTCAATGAGACTCAGATTGAGTGGTTTAAAGCTGGCAGTGCACTCAACAGAATGAAAGAGCTACAGAAGCACTGAATCTACGCACATAATGTATCCAGTGGACTTGAGTAATCTCTATTAAAGTGCAATTCCACAACAATTCTTGAGAATAAATGTATGTGATCAAATGTAACTTTAGCTTCCTATTCATTTCAATTCACTTGCATACACCAATAAAAGTATTTTTTCTTTTCTTTTCTTTTTTCCATTATACACTTCCATCTTTCATAACTGCCTGTTTTTCATGCATTTTGGTTGTCTAATATTGCTTCATATTTATTTTTCAATTATTTTCTTGCCCAGTAATTTCAGTGATGACAAAAGAATGAAAAATTAGAAGATTATTGCTCTTGTGGAAAATAAAATTGTAACTGACATACCTGGTTGTTGAGTGTTCCTAGTAGCACTTTGTTCAAGTTTGTGAGGAATGGAGCATGAGTGTGCTAAAACTGAGAGTGGGTTGTTTGAAAACTAGGAAAGTACCATAAATAATATGAATGCACCTGGAATTGAAAATTTGAAAATAATTTTAGTTGTGAAGTTATACTGCTTTTTATGACACAACTTGGAATTTGGTAATTACATATATATTTTAAATATAGCTCCGTTTTCTGTTTCCTACTGAGAAATACATTAATGCACAAAAAGATGTCTTAGTGATGCTATGAACCTGCCACCTCTCACTGCTTCCTGATTGTGTTTAACTAACTGTTTTAAAAATATAGTGTGAAATGATTTCA
Organism: Rhabdophis nuchalis; assembly: GCA_039707465.1. Classification (NCBI taxonomy): domain Eukaryota; kingdom Metazoa; phylum Chordata; class Lepidosauria; order Squamata; family Natricidae; genus Rhabdophis; species Rhabdophis nuchalis. Next base: position 90,208,986 of record CM077648.1, on the reverse strand, counting down.
TATTAAAACACTTTCATGTAGTGGTATTCCCTTGGTGTCTTTGGGATATATTTCAATTCCCATCACATTCAGCCTGGATGATCAGAACTGTCTTCATAGTGGATGATGGAGATTATCAATCAAATATAAACAGAGATTATCAGATGATTGATTTATAGCCAGAACTCTATAAATTGTTTCCACAATATCAATGGCATTGATTCAGAGTTCAGCTGCTTTTAGATTGATCTATTTCGAATACAACAAATATTAATGTTTTGGGATCGTTCTGGAATGACCTATACTTTCACAGAATAGTTTGACAGCATTTTTTAATTCAATCTGCATATCTATTTTTACATCAACATAAGAGTTTTCAGAAAATATTCCCAAAACTAATTTTTGACTTATAATACATTTTTATGTAATGAAAGCAGCTTATCATATTTAAGTACTGAGCCACGCTATGAATATTAATTAAAATGCTATTACATCTTCCTGAAATCACTGAGTCCTGCTCTGATGCAGTTCGCTATAGTACTTAGTAAAGTCTTGAAAATTACAGCTTTTCAAATAATCAAAATTATTAAACATAGTCATACCCTAAATTTCTAGAGGCCTGGAATACTTACCATAACTATCCAAGCTGATGAATTATGAATAAGCTAAACAACATTTTATTACATTTATGCACTGTAACCGACAAACCATAGGAAAAGTCAAAACCAAATTGATAGTATTTAAGTATTTTTAACCCTGCTTTTATTATTTTTATAAATAATTCAAGGCAGCAAACATACCTAATATTCCTTCCTCCTATTTTCTCCCTAGCAACAAAGCTTTGAGATGAGTTGGATTATGAGAAAGTGACTGACTGAAAATTACACAGATGGCTTTCATGTCTGAGGCAGAACTAGGGCTCACAATCTCCTGGTTTCTAATCTGGGGCCTTAATAATTAGGCCAAACTTGGTTTCATAATACTTACATGCTTGGTGCCTTAGCCATATGACCAATTTGGCTCTCATAATATTGGTATCAATGTTAGAAAGTAGTCCTATTTCCTGCTTCACAGTATTGTGCATGAGACTTTTTCCCCCTTGAAAAATTGAGCAATGAGAACTGCACACAAATAAGTTCATTTTCAAAAACAAAACAAATGAACATAAGTATTCATAAGAGATATTTTAGCGTTTATGAAACTGCTCCCTATTTTTCCTCTACAATGTATCTCTGCCTCTGCTTGAATGGTGCCAGTGTTTTCAAGTGGGATGTAAGAATTGCGGGCTCTCTTGGCTATGCTTATCAATCAGCGAAGTTCCTGCTATTGGAGAGGGACCCATTAGTAATTGACAATGGGATAAATTAATTTTGAGCAATGTTGAGCATAGTGAATAGCTTTAGAATCTTGTTATTTCTTACACTAATGAAGTATGAATTATAAGTTGTGAGGTGAAAACTATAATTCCACAGCATGTATATCTAATAGTTTTAACTACAGATGTAAATCTAGTCATGAACAAGATTGTTTTTGTAATAGATTTTAGTATTTTGTTTTATTGCTATTTCAAACTTGTTCTTTAAAGGCAACACCATTGCCTAAAGCTAGATGCAATGTTCAGGGAAAAGCAAGATTTTTCTATATAGCAACATAGGAACAACTGCTTCCTAATACAGAAACTTGATTGAGAAATCTGGATTTTAAAGTAAATTATGTAACTCGTGAACATTTTGCATTCTGAACCAAAACAAAATTGTAGCTGTTATCTGTCAGTAGTTTCCAATAAAACTTGTCTTGTTTTGCACAGTAGAATACAGGCCACCCACCTAAACAAACTAAATACAATACACTAGTCATTTGCTCACAGGAACTTAACAAGGCATGAAGATAGAGCAGCTGAATGTATTCTACTTGTACTGTTAACTTTTCCAGCTTCCTTGCAATCTAGTCTGGAAACTTGTATTGTTAATACGAGGCTCATTCATTTTTTATTTTATGTCTTTTACACACTGATGAGATTCAAACCAGTCCAAAATGAGATTAGTAGCAATACAATACCAAGTTTGTTTTCCTGCCATAGCTTTTGCTGAAAGTCCTAGACTAAAAAACCAGCACATTGGTTACCCCATATGGTAATCCCTTCAGAATGTGTCAGAATTGCTTTAAATGCTTGCTACTTTGAAAACAATAAAACTGCTGTTTACTTTCATACAGCTTGCTTCTACATCTCTTCCTTCAAGAAATGTTTTGTTTTCTTAAGAACAAAACAAAATGCATATCCTGTGATGTCAGAAAAGAATTACTATACTACCTATCTCAAGTCAACAAAACAAATCCCGTTTTTATCTGATTTTTTTCCCTATCTTTTGCCCCTGCCCTGGACAAAACGCAGAACATCCAGGAATACGTAAGTAAAATGAGCTGTTGAGGCAGCAGTAGACCTTGGAGGAAGATGAAACAGGAAGTGCCATGGTAAGAAAAGGACCGTGTATAGCAGGCATGTCCAAAGTCCGGCCCGGGGGCCATTTGCGGCCCGGGGGTCGGTTTAATACGGCCCTCCAACAGGCCTCCCTGCTCTTTATAAATGTGGCCCTCCCTTCCTCCCTCTGTCTCTGGGGCTGTGTGGCTGGGAGGGAGGTGGACGGAGGTTACGGACGCCTCCTCCCGCAGCGGGCGAGGGAGCAGGCGGGGTGAGCACCCAAGGCTACCGTCATCTTAAGCACCACCAAGGCTGTCGCCCGGCAGGGGCGTCAGGCAGGGAAGCCGGTCGCGCCTCCATCGCTGCACGTTCTGGGGCTGCGAAGCTGGCAGGGAGGTGAACGCGTGGCCTCAGAAAGTCCGCTTGGCGCGTTCACCTCCCTCCCAGCCACGCAGCCCCAGAACGTGCGGCTCCCGCCGCACAAGGTCGCCCGGCAGGGGCGTCAGGCAGGGAAGACGGACGCGCGGCCTCAGAACGTAAACCGTGGTGCCTGCCGGAGGGAGCCGCGATGGAGACGCGACCGGCTTCCCTGCCTGATGCCCCTGCCGGGCGACAGCCTCGGTGGTGCTTAAGATGACGGTAGCCTTGGGTGCTCACCCCGCCTGCTCCCTCGCCCGCTGCGAGTGGCGAGGGAGTGACTGACAGATACAGAGAGAGACAGAAGGGGAGGGAGGGAAAGACAGAGAGACAGACAGAGACAGAGAGAAAGAGAGGGAGGGAGAGAGACGGAGAGAGACACAGATAGAGAATGAATCGGAATCGGATTGAATCGGAGACAGACGGGGAAAGAGGGAGAGACAGACATACAGAGAGAGGGAGGGAGGGAGAGAATCAGAGAGAGTGACACACACAGAGACAGGGAGAGACAGAGAGAGGGAGAGAGAGACAGATAGAGACTGATTAAGTGAGTGAGAGACAGACAGACAGACAGACACACACACACACAGAGTGACAAAGAGAAAGAGAAAGAGAGAAAGAAAGAAAAAGAGAAAGAAAGAGAGAGAGAAAGAGAAAAAGAGAGAGAAAGAAAGAGAGAAAAAGGGAAAGAAAGAAAGAGCGAAAGAGAGAGAGAGAGAAAGAAAGAGAAAGAGAGAGAAAGAAAGAGAAAGAGAGAGAGAAAGAAAGAGAAAGAGAAATGGAGAGAGAGAGAGAGGAAAAAAGAGAGAGAAAGAGAGAGAGAGTGAGAGAGAAAGGGAGACAGAAAGAGAAAAAGAGAGACAGAAAGAAAGAGAGAAAGAGCGAGAGAAATGGAGAGAGAGAGAGGAAGAAAGAGAGAGAGAGAGAGAGAAAGAAAGAGAAAGAGAGAGAAAGAAAGAGAGAAAGAGAGAGAGAAATGGAGAGAGAGAGAGGAAGAAAGAGAGAAAGAGGTTAAGTTTTTTTTAAATTTATTTTCAATACATTGTGAAAACTCAACTGTCAGTTGATCTTAATGTTATGAAATGAAAAGTATTAACTTGGCATAAAATAATTTATTTGCATTTAATTGTAATGGTTCAAAGAATGTTCGGAAAAATGTTCGGCCCTCCACCATGTTCACTTCATCCAATCTGGCCCTCTTTGAAAAAAGTTTGGACACCACTGGTGTATAGCATAGGCCCCAACCCCTGAACTGCAGCCTGCTCCTGGCCACTGTCCATTGGGAACCAAGCTGCATAAACGGTGGACAAGCGTACAAAGCTTCATTTGCTCATGCACAGGATTTGGTTGAGCGCACAAACCTATCCCATCCACCACCACTGCCACGTACCACCACTGGTCTGTGCAACTAAAAAGGTTGGGGATTGCTGCTGTGTGGGAAGTTCTATTGATAGTGAGCTAAGATGGCAGACTGGGAAATTCTATGAGCAACTAGAAAGGCCTTGACTAAGAGACAATACTGAGGGGCTAATCATAGCAGCATAAGAACAGGCACTATGGACTAATTCCACAGAAGCAGGAAGAACTTGATATTACTGGACAATAGATAGTGGGGGTGATAAACATAATGGGGCCGGATAACAGCAACATCAGGAAGAAAGAGTATGAAAAGCTAGAGAATATCAGGGTTGAAAGAGGAACTAGAGAGGATGTGGAAAATAAAATTCAAAGTAGTCCCAATGGAGGTAGGGGCACTGTGGCTTTAGGCTATGACTCTTAAACTGGGAGAGTGGCTCTCATAGATCCCAGGAATAATATTAGTTCTCTATCCAGAAGTGAACAGTGCTAATAAGAGCCAAGATACTGCTCAAACTCCCAGGTCTCTGGTAGGGAATCCAAGTTTACAAGGGTGAGAAGGGGTATATACAGATATAATCAATGCCATGCTAACTGTATCTCTATATTTTTTACAGATTTGCACAGATCTAATGCAATCTAAGAATGCCTTCACTCTTTCATTCCATGAAAGGCTTCAGTTAAACCAGACACCAGAGTCACCCATTGTCAACCTGACCAGAGTTAAAAAAGCTAAGTGGGAGAAGCTCCTATTGAGCATAGAGACAATAGTAATAACAGCCTTTGATCCCATCTTCACCAGCAGGGTCTCCATCTGGGTAACTGGAAAGTTGTGCCTCTGAGAGACACAAGAGTCTCTAATGGCTATAACCCACTGGTGGCCAACCTTTTCGGCACCGAGTGCCCAAACTGGAATGCGTGTACTCAAGCGCCAGAAACCCAAAGACCAGCTGGTCGGTGTGCATGCATATGCTGGAAACCAGAAGAGCAATTGGTGATGGCACACGTGCCCATAGAGATGGCTCTGTGCTCCACCTCTGGCATTTGTGCCATAGGTTTGCCATCATGGCTATAGCCAATCCATAGTCTCTACTGGGGTGGAGCTCATGCATAAATTTCTGAAAGCAACTCTCAATTCTCTTCTCAATTACCACATGATGAAAACATGTATATTTACCCAAATATATCTCTTTTACATCAGTTTACCTCATTTAAATCTGGGTAATTTTATACTTCACTTTTCTAGTATTTTTAATATATCTTTATATTTATCTCATATGCTTTCATTATTTTCCCTATTATCCAATTTAGGAACCCTTTAGGAGTAGAATAAGTAACAAGCAACATGTTTTTAACATTATTTTGTAGCCTGAAATAAGCTGTCTTCACTTCTTTCCTCCTTTTCCCACTGTGTTTAATTAGGGATAGATGCCGTTTAGACAAAGCCACATTTAAATTCCAACAAGTTTATAACCATTAGCTTATACACTTGAACAAACATTAAAATGTATCGATTATATCTTGGTGGGGAGACTTTGAATCCTCATATGATTGATACTTAATTCTCAATTATGAAAAAAGGGGGAGTGAAGAGAAGGAGGAAGCATGTCCTCAGCTACTCAAAAGGAAGAACTGCTTAATTTCTTTTGATAGAAATTCTGTTCACTCATATAAAATCTCCCCTCCTTCACTAGAAGAGATTTATATTCAGGTCTCAGATACAATCTGTGGTGAATGGAAGCATCTTGGCACACGGAATAGCCTTCTTTTGTGTATGCAGAACCCAGCAATCTTCTCCAGCTAAAGCCATGGAAAGAAGTGTTAATAACAGATGTGAAAAAAACACTGATCTGTACAAGCAATTGTCTAGATATGCTGAAGCCTGGGAGATCATCAATTTCATTCAGAAAACATTTTGTCCTTCTAAGATAATAGAGAAGTGACCCCACATGGATTTTTAAAGTTCTAGTCTAGATGTTTCTATATTTTGAATGCTTCAAAGATGAACCAAAAGAGTTTCCCACAGTTCTTTCTCTCATTATCTCTAGGGGCATAAAAACCACATGATTTGCATGCAGAAAAAGCTAACTTTGCTACTATTTCCATTTAGGACAGGTGGGGAAATTGCAACTCTTGGGCTACATGTAGTTTTGTACTCATTTGTTGTTCCCAGATCACCCAGGTTTACCTAATTTAATTTTATGGCAAAAGCAATGATTTATCATCTATCCCTTCTTGGGGGGTAAGTTTCTGTATGTGATACATAAAAAGGCAAAACACTGTAGGTCTACTAAGGTTCTGCAAGGTTTAGTCACATATTTTTATATTACCTGCTGCTGCTAGACGCCTGTAAAATGCTTGTGGGTTGCTAGCTGCTTTACTACCGGTTTGCTTGCATGCACATGAGTGCAACGCTTCTGTGCATGCACAGAAGCGTCCGAGCGGGTGAGCGGAGCCTCCCAATGCCGCCACTACCGTTTCAGCTGAACCAGGCTGAACCGGGAGCAACCCACCTCTGGATTAGACCTCAACCAAAATAGGAATGGCCCCAAACCCTCTTCATTGCATCATCACCCAACAAGATTCAACCAAGCCTGAGACTCAAGACAACCTACAAAGTTACTCCTGCATGGTCCCATGGGAGTCTGATAACCAATCAGGATACATGTCGTTACACAGGACCAGGAAGGGTTAAGGTAGGGCCCAAGAGAGGGTATAAATATATATATATATATATCTTCCATGTGCTCATTTGCCCAGGACCCAAAAAACCCATGTAGCCCTATCCACCATTAAACCATCTTTCCAAGCAGTCCCCGTGTTTCCAGTCTCTTTCTCCCCATTTGGAACTGATATTTCTTCCAACAATAGCTTTGTGGACATTATTATTTTGCTTAGTGCACACTGAACCTGCATAATAGTAACTGGCAAGAAATCTGAATATGGAAACAAGCAGACATGGCTGGAATTGAGCCAATTGACCAGCCACAAGAGAATGTAGGATCTCTGTACTTTTTAAGTTTATGTAGCAAAGGCAATGTCAGCACCTGGATGGTTCTTATCTTTATATAGTATGCAAATCCAAATAAAGCCATCTTCTGTTCTATGCAGCTATTAGCAGATGTGTGAGATCCACCTCCCCTTTCCTACCCAGTAAGAAATATTCCCGAGGCATGGGTTGCTGGTATATACTGGATGTATTCAACTATCCCTAACTTGCCTGGGACTCTATTGGTCAAACTCATCTCAAGATATTTTGTTGCTTAAGGCAAAGGCAATTTCTCTCCCCTCCCCCCTCCGCCTGGGCCAGGCTACTCATTCAACCAGACTGGTAAGATGAATCTCATTGCAGACGAAAGGATGGGAAAATAGCATCTTCTACTACACCAGTGTTTCTCAACCTTGTCAACTTGAAGATGTCTGGACTTCAACCCCCAGAATTCCCCAGCCAGCATTCGCTGGCTGGGGAATTATAGGACTTGAAGTCCAGGCATCTTCAAGTTGACAAGGTTGAGAAACACTGTACTACACTACGGTAACAGGCCAAAGGTTCGAGGCTCAGGAGAAACTGCACACAAATTGACAAAATTTGCTTCCGTTCCGGCCCAGGTTTTCTTCCTACAGACCCTCTAGAGGTTTGAGCATTTGCATTTGCTCAGTTCTCGCAGCAAAGGCTTTGTTCGTCTACTACGCGAGTGAAAGCAACCCGTACGGCGACGCAGCCTTTCTTCTCCCTTCTCCCCCTCCCCCCCCCCCACCCGGCCGAGCCGAGTCTCTTTAAAATCTGGTACACAAATCGCCATCCAAACCCCGCCCCCCTTCCACTATTCTGACGTCAGGAGGGGAGGTTTCTCCATCTCTCTCTCTCCCCCCCCCTCCCCGCCCCGGTCCTTTAAATTCATCCGAAAGGCTGCTGGTAGTTTAGGAGAGACGGAGAGACGGAAAAAAAATCATAACCCAAGCGGGCGAGGGAAGCGCAAAGGCGAAGCCCCGAGGAGAAGCGTCGTGTGTGAGGGAACCCAAACACCGCTCGGCCGAAGGTAAGGGAGGGAGGCGAGGATGCTATGCGAACTGCAGCTGGGCAGCTTTAACCGGGGGTAGGGGGAACGTGAGCTGAACAAGGAGAGGAGGGGGAGGGAAAGGCGCCACGTTGAGAGATGAGCGTCTCAGGGGCGCTTGGAGCTGAATGCGTGGGCTTCGTATGGAGGAGCATTGCGCGCGGACGGCCAATTCCGCCCCATGGATAAAGCAGCCGAGTGAGATTTCGGGTGTGCGCGAAGGGTGGCGTTGGATCTCTTCCCCCCCCCTCCCAGTCGCCTGAGTGCGCGCTTGTGCACGTATGTGCTGCCTTTGAACCGCCTGCCGTTTGTCGCCGTTTCTTTGAAGCGAGGGTCAGCTGGGACGCCTTTCTTGCCTCTTCTTCCGAAGGGAAAGGAGCCCAGAATAAAAGCGCCAAGAGGGATTTTCCCCTAATATGTAGTAAACGCCTGTAGCCCCTCACGGGGTACAGAATTTGACAGGGGAGCAAGCGGCAAGGGGCCAGGATTTGAGGGCGGGGGGGGGACGGGACGGAGGAAGTGATGCGAAAACCGTAATTGGAGGTTTGTGTGTTTTGCCTTACAACCACCATAAAGGGCGGCCTGAAATGATTCGGTTCTCCACACCCCTTTTGGTCTTCACCGCTTCCCCCCCCCCCCCCCCCACTTGCCTCCCAATGCCTGGTTTCCTAGCACTGAGGAGGTTTCTGTATTCAGATCATAAAGATGGCATTCATCTTCTTTGCCTTAGATGAAATAGGGGTTGCAAATGTGCCTGTTCAACTATGGCTCCTCCATAAGGGTGCGACTGATTGTTCGGTGGAGGGGAGTGGTAGCCCTTGGAGCAAACCCAGTTTTAAAAATTGTTTACTTTGGTAAAGATGCCTTTTGTATAGAAGTTCCCTTTTTTGAAGGAGTGCCAGTCCTGCTATAAATTTATAACATGGAAGTGAAAGTGATTGTGTTTTCCCTTGCATTAACCCTCTACCATTTTAGGAAAAGAATGAATAATTTATCACTGTTCAATAGCATTGAACATTTAAAGAAGGAAGTATAAAAGAAGGACTATAATCTGTGACCCACAACAAAATAAAAGTGTGATATTAATCACACGTTTATGGTTGTTTTTTTCTTTAAGATTTATAACCATGTTTTATGGCAAGATTTTAGAACAGGCTAGAGATTAAGAGGAGAAATTTAACATATCTGAGGGACTAGATTTGGAGAGGCTGTTTTGTGGTAAATTATGCACACACACACACACACACACACACTTGTGTGAGAGTGTATATCTGCATCTGAAATAGGCTACCAAAACGGTAACTGTTGCAGTAAAAATATGATATGCCAGTTTTAAGATTTAACATTGATTATGCCTCATACTTCTATGACCAAAGGTAATTTTAGCTGACAATGCATGGAACATTATCTTGGATTGAATGTATATGTCTTTTAATTAGTTTATTGTACTCACTTTGGCTATAGTTTAAAATGTTGATCTGTTTGAAGGAGGGGTCTTTTGTTTCTTTCAAGGCAACATTATATGGCTAGATATAGTTGGGGGCCAAAAGTCTGTTTTCTAATGCATTACTGGCAATTTTAAGATGCCTTCCCCACTTTAAGTGTACATCTTTAATTGATGGAGCCATTTAGTAAAAGAGGACAAGTTTGCTTGCTAGAATTATATGAATTTTAAAAAATCTTCATAAAACTACCAATGTTTATCTTTTTTGAACTATGTATATATAATAATTTGCTTAAAAACCAAGGATCTAATAAAAGGGCCAGACAGTGGAAACCAATTACCTCTTGGAAATCCAATTACTTTTGCCTCTAGGTAAAAGCGTCGGTATCTACATGCTTTCTGCTTTGGAAGAACCAATGTATTTATTTAAACAGTTAATTCTTCTGCCAATTTTCCCTTGGTATGACAATGTTTAAGGTACATGGAAGAGTGATAGGATTTAAAAATTAAGAAATTGTTTTTTGGTATTGGTTATGACTGTGTGTGCACATGCACAAAAATGCTATTAAGGGATTTATTTTACCAGCTCAAATGGTGTTGGGGATAAAGACTACAAGGATTTTCTCATTATTGAAACAATGCTTATTCATTATAATCCTTGCTCAATGACTAATATCATTTTACAACATTTATTATAAGAAAAATAGAGAAAAATCTTATTAAATTAGCATTGCCTATCCAAGCAATTCATCCTGATATAGTTTGACATCAGGAAATAAGACTGAAAAGTTGATGGACCATAATCTAACTTTGGTTTTAAATTGGACCGTGAATAAAGCAGGCACAGCAAATTGAATTCTGATCTAAAGTCCATTTACTGATTGTGTTCTGTGAATTGTGGATTCAAAGTTCTCATTCTGTCTAGCATAAAATCCATATTTCTTTGGTACTGATATACAGCTCAAAATAAGCCTGAACAATCTAAGCACAGGTGGTCCTCAACTCTTAACCATGTTTTTAGTGACTTATAAGGGCATTGAAAAAACTGACTTATGGTAGTTTACAACATTTTAGAAGTACTTAAAAAGGCTGTTTATACTTGAAGTGGAGTAGTTTATTCTCAGAACAATGTTTCAAATTCAAAACAATTCAACTTAAAGCATTTTGCACACCACTGTATGTGCATATTGTAGATACATGAACAAAGTTGTTAAAGCATGGGTTGCATAAGAGACATCTTCCAACAAAGAATAGATGTTCTGTATTAAATAAATAGATCCTCTTAAACAAAAATAAAAAGCAAAAAAGCCACTTGTTTCTGACAATATCATGTATATCCAACATACTCCCTTTTTTTGGTTCTTGGATAATGAAAAAACTGAATTATAACATTTAGATCCTGATGCACAAATAATGTGTAGAATTGGATACTTCTGTCTTGCCTTCAACAGGCAATGTAAATTGCAAATATTAATAAAGACTTTCATAACTTAGTTAATGAAAACCTTAAGAAGGTTATAGTATTTACTAGTTGATCTTTGTTTGAATGTATGGTGAGTAATGAATTAGAGACGTATCTCTTTGTTGATGCTTTCTCATGCTGTGATACTACTTTCTGCATCATATTCTAAGACCACAGAACACCATGAACTATGATATGTAAGAAACAGACAAGCAAACTCCAAACACTCCTGCATAGGTATAGGTAGTTCTCAACTTACAACCACAATCATGGTACAACCAGAATTTCTGTTTTTTGTCTCTTTTTTTTTGCCAGATTACATGACTCACTGCAGTTGTTAAATGAATCATGCAATTTTAAATGCATCTGGCTTCGCCCATTGACTTTGCTTGTTGGAAGCCTGCAAGGAAGGTTGTAGATAGTGATCATATGACCCCGGGGTGTTGCAACCACTGTAAATACTTGCCAGTTGCCAAGTCCCCCAATTTCAATCATGTGACTGTGGGGATGCTGCAACCTTTGTAAGCACAAGGACTTGTTGTAAGTCACTTTTTTAAATGCCATTGCAACTTTAAATGGTCACTAATTGAATGGTTGTTATTTGAGGACTATCTGTAGTAAAATATGAGTCTGAAGAGACGTTGGTTTTGTCAGAATCGACTTTGGGTCTCTAATTATTTTTACTTCAACAAAACTCAAGACTTCTTACAGTAAAGCAGTAAGGATACCAAATCTGGGCTATAAAAATCCAGGTAACCATAGATGACAGAAACAAGAGTTTTTTGTGTCATTTTGCTGCCCTCTACTAGTTCAGGTTTTTGCAGCCCAAAACTGAAAGCCTAAATCACCTAAAAGAGCAGGTTTAATTATAACTCTTTGGAAATTTTGTCCTCCAAGGGTCCACTGCCTTGCAGCTAAGTATTCTGGGTTCTCATTTGGGACAAATGTTTGAATATATGTCTTGATATGATCGGCATAGCAGGATGACCTTCCACATCTTTTGCATCTGGAATTTGGATGTCTAGCAGTAAATGAATACAAGACATTGACAAAAGCTTGAAATAATCAAAATGAAGCAAAAGACATGAATATTTATATATTTATATATTCACCCATACACCCATTTAGCAAAATTAAATCATAATGTTACATTAGTAAATATTATTTTTATTGCTCTGACAACTAATTCTAACCAACTATATATCTAGTGATAAATTGGAAATCTGTACAACTAAATAACAAACTGCATTAACCTAAAATGCTATGGTGTAGTTTTGATTAATTAAATTATAATTAAAGTCTTATCCTACAAATAGAATGGATATCTATTCAGAGGCAATATCTGACTATTGGCATTGGCATCCCTATCTTATTGCTGTTGTCACATTTTTGGCCTAAAATATAAATTCAGATGGCAATGGGATACAGTGTTCTAACTGGAATAATGTTCATATACTTATGTAGTCCCTAGCATAAAGCAGTACCTTTCCATTCTTTTAAAATGGAAATAAGCAAACCCAGGACTGCTTCCTGAAAGAGGAGATAAAATGCTGCTTCTAAACATTGATTTCAATCATATAATGTATTTGGGTTTAACATTTTGGCTAACCAGGCAATAATTATAATTAATATATACCTAGTACATTTTAAGTTCCTGTTGAAAACTTTGTTCTTTACCCAGTCCTTCTAGATGTGAATGTTGGAATAAATTCTCCCTCCCCCCACTTTAATAAATATGTTTGAAAATTATTTTAAATGCTGTTTTACATTTTTATTGTAAATCTCAATACATGTGGCATATGGAGTAGTATATAAATGTATTTAATACTTAACAAATTAATAGTACAGAAACTAGATGTTATTATTATATACTTGAATCATGGTTAGCTCATTGTATGAAACCTGACACTATTTCCTCTAACTTCCTATAAGCATTTGTAAGTAAATAATTGCTCACAGAGTAGAGCGAGAAATTGTTTTGTCTAAAGCCTTATTCCTTTTAAGGAAAAACTAACACTGATGGATCACATGCTGATATAAATGGTGCCAAAGAGCACTAGATAAGCCATTATTTTCATCATCTTTTGACTCTTATCTATTATGATATAATACCTAGCAGGCTGCCACTGGAAAAAACAACAGTATCCTTATCAGAGTAATCTGCATTTTTTGGTCTAATTCTAATTCATTACATGAAATGGAGTTAACTTTGGAGATTACTTCAAAGAAGAAACAATTTTGAAGAAATGCTTTTGGGCAGATAGTTTGAGTTCTTGCCCTGAGTTAGTTGCAAGATGGTCAGGGAGTACCGGTATGTCTGAATGTAGAGTGAAAGAGAAGATGATTCTCTGTCCACTGATCTGCAGTCTGAGTTTCCACATTTGATAACATTCTAACCAAAAATATCACAACAGAACTTGCCCATGAGGCGTTTTATTTTTTAGTAATGAGAGGTCACCAGTTAAGTGGGCAGTTCTGACATTTAAAAGTTGTTGGGGAATTTCTTCTATCCCTGGAAAAATTGTTCATCCAATTTTCTGCCCCAATTAATGGTGGTTAGATCCTTGAAACTAAACTAAAGTGCTGTTTCCAGCTGTAAAATCTGCAGCGTTCTAAAGAACATACATAGAGATATGGGGGGGAAATATAATATTCCAGAGTATTTGAAGGAAGAAGGGTGTGATAATATATCTTCATAAAAGCATATGAAGATATGCTAATGAGGATATCTTTATGCTGCATGGTCATTTTTTACATTGTGACTGCTTGAATTGCATGTAAAATCTATTCCCAATCAGCAATTTAGTGTATCCGTCTAGGGCAGGTTTCTCTAATGTGGCATCCTCAAGAGTATTAGAGTATAACTGCTCACCTCATTAAACATACCTGGAAGATAAATAAACATTACTGTTCTTAATAACTGATATCAATATGTTCTTGTTCCTTGCTCCCTTTCGTTATATCATACTGGACCTAGTTTGGGGTAATAAATTCAAGCATGAAATGAATTAATTATCATGTCCTGCCTTTGCGGTTTGATTCTTTGCATCTATTACCGGTCTTTATGCGCTGCGGGAATGCTAGTATATTTAGCAGCAAAACATTTCAAATAAAAAAAAGTTAGTTGGTATATTATGCATTATATTTAATGCAATGGGCGAAGAGAGATCAATATTTCTATATCTTGGAGAGAGAGATAACAGGAGTAATTGCTGGGTTTTTTCTCTTGAACAGAGCAAGGTGCAGAGTACAGAATACAGAGCATTGTAAAGCAAAAAGGAGGGAAGTTATAGCCATCTTTCTTGTCCAAAGAACAGCGCTTCAGCAGAAAAGTCTCTTGGCCTGCTGCCTAAACACCTGGGTTTTTTCTACTGTAATGAACTTTTCGTTTTTATTTTAGTCCAGCGTTTCCAAATTTAAGATGTGTGGAATGTTGGGAGCTGAAGTCTACATATCATAAAGTCATTAAGGTTGAGAAACACTGCCTTAGTGTATTGTGTGAATCCATTAATTAGTTAGTATTTGTATAGTATAGTTTATGGCTTAGTGTTATAGTAAATCTGTGGCTCTTTTTCCCTACTCTGCTAAGGGCTAACTTGATTTGTTTCCCATGTTGGCCTTGGAGAGGCTTACTTTACACTCTGGTTTGTCCGAGATTCTCCCAGTTTTGCACTTCAGTCTTTATGATGAAAGAATTTCTGAAAAGTAGAATGGCATAGCTTCACAAAAGAGGAGCATGAGCCTAGCTGTCTGTCATGGCTATCTCTGCTTTGTTTGGCAAAAGAAGAACAAGTTGAAATGGCAGGACCTGTGTCTTCACTTATCTGGGAAGCCTTGGTTTAACCACTGAATGTCACCAAGGAAAATACAGTCTTAATAGGACAATAGACAATTGTTTGTTTACTTGTTAGATAAAATATTCTATGGTATTTTAAGATTTAAGACTGTGTCTTAAATAATCCAAAATTTGGGAGTTGATGGTATATTTCCATATAAATTGTTAAGTCTGTTTTGGAATTCAGCCAGTATTTTCTAGGGTTTGCTTCTGCCTCAGATGTATGCTATGAATGTTTCATGTGGGAAGGTAGGCTCTGCAGTGTACAAGGCTAAGGACTTCCAAGAAATGCGCAATACTAGACTGCCTTAGGGTGATATATTTAGTTTGCCCTGGATCAAAGAATGAGTTGCATTCCTGTCCCTTGCATTTCATAAGAAATAACTCACTGAGAATTTGACATTGACATACATAAATCTTTTAGTAGTAGCAAAACCAGATGTTTGCTATCGCCAACAAGCAGAAGACGACTGAATTACTGTTCCCTAAAAGTTGTTCCCTCAATTTTTGGAGAATCTTGCAAAATCTACTTTCACACATTGCACTAAATAATATGAAAATATGGCTGAGTTCATACAACAAGCAGTCAAAACAAAACAAGCTATACCATGGCTTTGCAGTCTAGTTTCCAAACAAACAACTAAACTGTGACTGTGAATGGTGAGGATAAAGATTTTTGCTAAATATGAAAGTAAAAATAATTAAAAGGTCATTTCTTATAATAACTGTGGTTGTATCTTAGAATGCAAAGTAAAGATATACATAATTGGGAAGGAAAGTGCTTAGGATGTAAGAGCCATCAGGTTAGGGCAGAGGTGTGTTAAGTAATTAAGAGTTAAGCTGCATACAAGTTTAATAAATTATGGTTGTCTGTACAGTCAACCAGGTGTTTAGATTGGATTTGGCATTTTTGTCTACCAACTGAGTCTTTCCCAAGACATAGGCCAGGCAGATGTTGTTTGATGGCATTACAGGTATTGTTGCAGGATGTAAGTGTTTCCAAGTAAAGTTGTTTTTTGCAGCTGATTAATGGTAGTTTTGTCAATGCCAATGATGTTCAAATGGTACTGTAGATATTTTAGAATTGCACCCAAGGTGCCTATTATTTATTATTGCAGTATTGTTATTCCCTGACAACAGAGAGTGGGGGAAAGACAGATAAGGGATGTTTAGGTGCATTTCGAAACAGTTTTCCCCAGCCTGTTGTTTTTCAGGGGCTTTGGGTCTGGAATTCCTTCCTTGCCAATATTAAATGGGAAACATTTTTGCAAACACACATTGTATAGCTCCATAGTGTTCTCACTGCCTGGCTCATCCTTACTGTTTTAGAGAGACTCTTCCTTTGTGCTATTAATAATAATAATAATAATAATAATAATAATAATAATAATAATAATAATAATAATAATAATAATAACAACAACAACAACAACAACAACAACAACAACAATAATAATAATAATAATACAGTAATGATGAATTATAGTGAATAAATATTGTGTGTGTGTGTTTGTGCGTACACTGAATTATTTCAGGGATTAAATTAATGTTGTTGCAGCTTCTTATCAAAATTACCATGAACTAAAAAAAAAAATCCTTAGGCAACTTATTGCTTTGCTGCTGCAAGTCAGACTTAAAAGCTGAGCACTGCTGCTCATTTAATTTTTCACTGACACTGATTCTCTCATTCCAGGAGACAGATCCTCCCACCATGTCATCTGATCAGACATCTCAATCTACAGTACCACCTCTCCACTCTCCAAAGTCACCTGTGTGGCCTATTTTCCCATTCAACAGAGAGGGAAGCCGGATTTGTGAGAGAGGTAGTCACCTTCTTCGGGATTTACCCAGCCCTCTTCCTACAAAAAGAACAAGGACTTACTCCGCGTAAGTATCCAAAATTAACCAGAATTATGGATTTTTACTTTAGAATTTGGTGACATGGAGTCTATTATCTGATGCTGGAAGAAGTGAGGAATTGCAGACATAATTGTATCTCTATCTTTGTTCTCAGATGCATGTAGTTCTCGTCTATTTCTCCCTGATTGTCTGCACATTATGATCCTAGAGAAAGAGTTGAATATTACAATGTTTGCAATGCTGCTTTAAAAAAAAAAAAAAACGTTGATTATTCAGTTCCCCACACAATGAGAATACCAAAGTATACCCATATTTGATTAAAATTATCATAAGAGTCTTTTTGGATCAGGTCATAGCCCTGTTTAATCCATGATTTTGTGTAATACAATTGCCATTTCAGTGTATTTAATCTTGGAAGTGCACATATGGGAGCAGGTTATACATGAGAAATCAGACTATTCCATTCCATTAGAGAAGGAAATGGCAACCAACTTCAATGTTCTTCCAAGAAAACCAAATGGATATTCCCAATCCAGACAATATACTGTAAACTGAATGCCTAGGTTAGAAGGTGTCATATACAGTAAGCTATTGAGGAAGAATGGAGGACAGGTAGCAGTAGTAGTATTGGTGCTGCTGCTGTAGATTAAGGTTGAAAGAATGTCCAGTCACTGAGATGCACAGAGATACAGTGCAAGTTTGATACTATTGTTATATATATCATTAGTCTGTGGAACATCAGAACCATAAATGAAGGTAAACTTGATGTTGTCAGTAATGAATATTGACATTGTGGGAATCAAACTGAAATAGGTCACTTTACATCAGAGTATTAAATTTAATGTGGATGAGAAATCATAAAAGTGGGATAGCCATTATTAATTCATATCAAAGACAATATTGTGGTGGTCTAATGCCACAGTTGCAGAGGAAGTAGAAGTTGAATAGTTCTGTGAGAATATGCAGTGCTTGATTGATATAACATCCTCCCAAATGTAATTTTTTTTATAGGTGATTGCAGGGCTAAAATTGAAATAACATCTGGAATAATGGGAAAGTTGGCTGCAGTATAGACAGAAAGCAGGAGACAAACTAAAAGAGTTCTGCTGCAGCAATTTAACATTTAAAGCTATTTCCTTCTTTTAGTAATCTAAGATTTTAGACTAATTTATAATCTAAAAGATGGCTTTACATATAACTGAATCAGACAGAAAATATATACTGTGAGCAAAATCAAAGATTTCATCCAGCAAAAACAAGACCTGATGTGACTGCAGCTCAGATTGTGAATCCTTTATAGTTTAAATTAAAGAAAACAAACATTCATCAAACCAATGGCATACAATTTCAGCAACAGCAATGATGGTAAATAATAGATTTTATGTAGTAGATATAATACATGAAAATTCTGGAGTGATGTTTGTAACATGTGCTATAACATTTGTAAAGCTGGAACAAAATAGAAATATCCTGATATGCAGAAAGTACAAAAGAAGATGAAATGACTGTGTGTTGATATATTGAAAATAGTTCAAAAGAGTGGAAAGTAAGAGGCAACATAAATTTATTTGCTCAAGTAAACATCAAGTTCCAGATAAGAGTAAGAAGAGACAAGAGACATCCACAGTTTCTCTAGATTGTAGATTTACATATAATAATCAAAAGGGAAAAAGATAAAAGACTTGTTTAATTAAATCATGGAAGTTAATTACATAATGGTGGGCTCCATAAAAGATAACAAACACTAAGATCTATTGGTGAAAAAAGATGGTATAAGTAAATGGAATATCTGTCTAATTGAAATAAAAATTGATGATATAGCTAAATAGATGACATAGTTAAACAGGTTCTAGAAAATATTGCTAACAAAACTGTGTAAAAGTGGATGAATTATTAGCCAAACTACCCAAAATCTTTCAAATTGATGCAATTAAAATATAGATAGTCCTCAACTTATGACTATTCATTAAACAGCCATTCAGAATTACAATGTGAATAAGAAACACTTCTAGTATGATGGGTGTTTGGAGCTTCAGAAGTTACAGCATGCAAGCAGTCATGTGATTACTACGTTCTGACATTCCTTACCAGGTTTCCACAAACAAAGTCAATGGGGAAACTGGCAGGATGTTAGAAGTTTATTTATTTATTTATTTATTTTTCATATTTATAACCCGCTCCCATCTCACAACAAGGGACTCGGGGCGGCGAACATAGAATTAAATCAATAAATACAAAATACAATACATAGATATTAGATGCCTGTGTTGTAACCGTTTTTAAAACCCTCGTTTATAATTGGCGGTGCTGGGGTTACGCAAGGCCGGCTAGTTGGAAGAAGTGAGTCTTAAGACATTTGCGGAAGAGGCGGAGGTCAGGAATGGTGCGGATTTCAGGGGGCAGGTCGTTCCAAAGGGCCGGCCCTGCCACAGAGAAGGCCCTCCCCCTGGGCGCCGACAGTCGACATTGCCCGACCGACGGCACCCTGAGGAGGCCCTCTCTGTGGGAGCGTGTCGGTCCCAGGGATGTATGGGGCAGGAGACGGTCTTGCAGATAGCTAGGTCCCGAGCCATGGAGCGTTTTGAAGATGGTCGTTAGGACCTTGAAGCGCACCCGAAAGACCACAGGAAGCCAGTGGAGCTCGCGTAGGACAGGTGTTATATGGGAGTGTTTAGGCGCTCCCGTAATTATCCGTGCGGCCGCGTTCTGGACTAACTGTAGTCTTCGGGTGCACTTCAAGGGAAGCCCCATGTAGAGAGCATTGCAATAGTCAAGTCGAGATGTGACGAGTGCTTGAGTGACTGTGCGTAAGGCTCCCCGATCCAGTAAGGGACGCAATTGGCGCATCAGGCGTACCTGATGGAATGCCCCCCTGGCCACGGCCGCCACCTGGTCTTCCATAGTCAGCCGGGAGTCCAGGAGGACACCTAGATTGCGTGCCTTCTCAACAGGGGCTGGTGTTTCGCCCCCAATGGCCAGAGTTGGAATAATCTGGCTGAAACGGGGTGCCGGAAGCCACAGCCACTCAGTCTTGGACGGGTTGAGCCTGAGTTTGTTACTACCCATCCAGATCCGTACAGCCTCCAAGCACCGGGACATAACCTCGACGGCATCATTGGGGTGGTCCGGGGTGGATATGTACAGCTGGGTATCATCAGCGTACAGATGATATCCCACCCCGAAACCACGGATGATCTCACCCAGCGGCTTCATATATATGTTGAACAGCAGGGGCGAGAGGACCGACCCCTGAGGGACCCCACATAAGAGGGATCTAGAAGTCGACCTCTTCCCCCCCGTCAACACATATTGTGACCGACCAGAGAGGTAGGACGAGAACCACCGTAAAACGGTGCCTCTCAGCCCCAACCCCCCCAGTCGGCGTAATAGGATACCATGGTCGATGGTATCAAAAGCCGCTGAAAGGTCTAATAGGACCAGGATAGAGGAAAATCCTCTATCTCGTGCCCTCCAGAGATCATCGACCAATGCGACCAATGCCGTCTCGGTACTGTGCCCGGGTCGGAAGCCGGACTGGCGCGAATCTAGATAGTCAACTTCATCCAAATGTCGTGGAAACTGTTGGGCCACCACACTCTCAACAACCTTCACTAGAAAGTGGAGGTTGGAGACGGGACGATAGTTTTCTAATAATGCCGGATCCAGGGACGGCTTCTTGAGGAGGGGCCTCACCACCGCCTCTTTCAAGACGGTAGGTAAGGACCCCTCACTCAAAGATGCGTTGACAATGCCCTGAAGCCAGCCTCGTGTCATCTCCCAGGATTCCAGTACAAGCCAGGAGGGACACGGATCCAGTAAACATGTGGTGGCCCTGAGTCTCTTTGACAGCTTGTCCATATCTTTGATAGTAACAAAGTCAAACTCCTCCCACAATGGTGTCTTAAGAGCTGCTTTGGCACTCTCGACAGGGCTATTGACAATGGAGGGTAACTCGCTTCGAATCCGAGTGATTTTCTCCTGCAGATAAATCCCAAATTCCTCTGCTCGACCCTGTAAAGAGGCTTCCCGCGGCCTCTGTTGGAGGAGGGAGCGGGTTACCTTAAACAGGGCGGCAGGGCGGTTTTCTGCGGATGCAATAAGTGTGGCACAATATTCACGTTTGGCCAGCCTTATTGCCACTAAATAAGTCCTAATGTGGTCTCTTATTAGTGTTCGGTCGGATTCAGAGCGAGATGATCTCCATCTGCTCTCTAGGCGTCTCTTGTGGCGTTTCATCCCCCTGAGCTCCTCGGTGAACCAAGGGGCCCAGGTGGTTTGCCGCCGCAAGAGAGGCCGCAAGGGCGCGACTCGGTCCAAGGCCCCGGCGGCCGCACTTAACCATGCAGTCACTAGGTCCTCAGCCGAGTCGTGGAGCAAGTCCGCAGGAATTGGCCCAAGCTCCTTCTGGAACCTTAACGGGTCCATCAGGAGCCTGGGGCGGAACCATATAGGAATGTTTGGTTCCGCCTCCTCACAGTGAGGTGTGGCGGTCGGAAAGTCGAGCCGAAGGAGAGCGTGATCTGTCCATGACAGGGGTGTGATGACTAAATCCCCTACTCCCAGATCACTACTCCACTGACCCGAGACGAAGATGAGATCCAAAGTGTGTCCGCCCTCATGAGTAGGGCCTAGAACTACCTGAGTCAGGTCCATGGCTGTCATGGAAACCATGAACTCCCGAGCTATACCAGAGGTCTCACCTGCAGATGGCAGGTTAAAATCCCCCATGACTACAAGTCTGGGGGTTTCAACCGCCACCCCGGCTATAACCTCAAGCAGCGCGGGCAGGGCTGTTGTTGTATAGCGAGGAGCCAGGTATACAACTAACACGCCCAACTGCCTCCCTAGGCCCCACTTCACAAGGAGGGACTCACACCCGGTCGTCTGAGGGACTGTGGTCTCCTTTGGCTCAAGACCTTCCCTAACCATGATCGCCACTCCCCCACCCCTCCCTAAGGCCCTGGGCTGATGGAAGGCTCGGTATCCTGGTGGGCACATTTCTACGAGGGGATGTCCTCCCTCGTGGCCCAACCAGGTTTCCGTAATGCCAATCAGGTCCGGGTCCCCCTCCAACACAAGTTACATGAGGTCCTTGTTTAATGATCCACATAGTCATGTTTAATTTCAGCAATTGACACTACCAGAATTGCTATTGCTAAGCGACACAGTCACAGGAAATTCTACTTCACAACTGTGTAATTTATTTGTTGTAAGCCAATTACTGTTGTAAGCCAAGGAACACTCTACCATTAACAGTTAATACTCTATAGGAACCAAGGTACTGAATTAGATCAATTAAGGAAGCTTTTTAATTTTAATTTTCAGTACAATAGTAAAAGAGAAAAAATACAAAGAGAAAAAAAATAAAGTGCAAAGAAAGAAAAAGAAAACTAGAAAACTGGTATTTTTGTGTCATTTTGTAAATCCCAATCCTAAAGTCAAGGTTTGTTGTTGGTTTTTTTGCCCGGACTTTAATCCCCTGTAGTGTCCAATTGAAATTATAAGGTCTCTTATCTATGTTACGGCTTGCGTTATTCAAAATAATTCTGGTTCCCACCAAAAGCTGTTTATTTTATATAATTAAAAACAAAAACAAAAACAGAAATAAAGAAAATTGGATGCCTTTGCATTGTGGTGCTTGGAAAAAATGTTTGAGTATACTTTGGGCTGCAAGAAGAACACTTTATTTCACAGTAGAAATAAAATTGAATTACTTACTTGCAATATTAATAATGAATCTGAAGCTTACATTTTGAACACGTAATGTGAAAGCATCAATCATTGGATAAATCCTAATGCTTGGAAAAATCAAGGACGATTGAAAAAGAATCTATTGGAAGTCAGGTTGGCTAAATGCGAATATTGAAGCTACAAACCTTAAAAGAATTCAAAGTAGTAGCTGGCAACAGATAATCCTGCTGTAGCCTGCTCTATTGGCAGCATTTTCATGTTGGCTGACTGGTTGGGGCCTCTCCTCTGGGATTGGGACAAGGAGCCCTGGAAGGGATGGCTGGGAAATGTAGAAGGACAAAATGGAGGCGCTAAGGAAAAAGAGAGGGAGCGAAAAGAACAAAGCTGCTACAAGGAAAAGAGGCTGAACTCCTTCAAAGAGAGAGAGAGATTGCCACCCCAAGGAAGAGAGGACAACTATATCTGGGCCTAGAGCAGGGGTGGGCAAACTTTGCAACTTTAAGTCTGAAGGCTTAAAGACTTTGCTGGCTGGAGAAGTCTGGGAGCTGAAGTCCTTCAGACTTAAAGTTGCAAAGTTTGCCCACCCCTAGCCTAGGGACTGGATCCTGGCTGCCACGAGAGGGAAGCTGCTTAGGCCTCTATCTGGGCCCACAGAGGACATGTTTTTGAGGCAGCAGGATTGGTGAGGGGACAGTCTTTGGGGCATTTTTAGTTGAGCAATGTTGTCCACCACATGTTTTACACTGTATTATTGTGTCATTTAACTTGATTTTTATTTTAACGGCCATTATTTTTTAATAAAGTCAGTAACTCCCTCCATGTGTATTGGTGTGCCTGGGCCATGTCAGGCCGGTCACCTGGAAAGGGATGGAGAGAGGCCTTTAGGGGGAAGCGCTACACTGGCAAAATGATGTCCATTAGCTCAGGGGTCCCCAACCTTTTTTGCACCAAGGACCGGTTTCATTTTAAAGGAAATTCTGTGGACCGGCCGGCGTAGAGGAGGAGCGGGGGGAGGGGGAACAGGCAGCACATGCGTATGCGAGGGGAGGAGTCGGCTCACTCGACCCTCTAGGGCCTCCAATGGCGCGAGCGGCCGCGCCTGCGCTCTCCCGCACTTGGTGCGCGCTCTGCCCAGGGGGCTTCCCCCTCCTCCCTCCTCCTCCTCTCCGGCCCTGCGGCCCGGTTCCTATCAAGCCACGGACCGGCACCGGTCCGCGGACCGGGGGTTGGGGACCCCTGCATTAGCTCATGAAAAATAAAAAAAATGCCTGAATGACAATAATGAATCCTGTAGAATCTAATTTATAGATTGCATTGTTGAAATAGTATAAACAGCCTGAGATTAGAAACGTGTACACATGTGGATTTCCAGTTGTTGAATTCCAGGTACATCTCCCCTGAGCCATAGCTAACATGGCCAATGGTGAAAGGTAGTAATAGTTTAAATTGCACAAAACCTGGAGGGCGCCATGGTACCTCTCCTTGTATACATACTCAATATCATAAGTAGGTAAATAAAAAAATCTAGGGTAATACGTTGGCTGGTCTTATAAGAGGTATATCAAAGATGTTTTTCAGCGTTGCCTATTATAGCATAATTACTCTTTGTTTATATTTTACTCATTTTAAGCATCCTTCTCACGAAGAAGCATATTGTTAATAAAGGTAATACTTTGTAAGCAAGAATGGAGGTTTTTAAGAAGCGATTGATCGACCATTTGTCTGAAATGGTATAGGCTTTCCTACTTGAGCAGGTGGTTGGACTAGAAGATCTCCAAGGTCCCTTCCAACTCTGTTATTCTATTATTCTGAATACCAAAATAGCTGAGCTTGATTTCCATTTTTCTTCCCTCCCCTCTCCCCCCCCCCCCCCCCCAGGACGGCTCGTGCTTCTGCTGGTCCCATCTACAAAGGTGTATGCAAGCAGTTTTCACGCTCCCAGGGCCATGGTTTCATCACTCCAGAGAATGGCACAGAAGACATATTTGTACATGTTTCTGAGTGAGTTCTATGGGGAATGGAACATTGATGTCTTTAGTGACTTATGCGTTTGTAAGTCAGTATCCCTATTATCTCTCTCCATCTCAACTTCCATTATTGACATTATTCTATTCTTATGCACTACATTTTTCACATATGGATACTGACAGAAAAAAAGATGAACTTTCAATTTTTTCTGCTTCTTTACATATTCCAATACAATAATCACTTATATCCACCTGTGTTGCAGTCCTTCCATTTCAATTTCTATAAGGAAATACTGTTCTTCAGAAGCTTTCTGTTGAGTCACTTGTGGCAGGATGAATGTTTACAAACACATGTGTACATATTTGGGGTATGCAGAGCAGTCAATTTGTCCCCCTTGTTTTGAGAATTTGAAGATAGCTCAATCATTGCCTTGGTAAAGAATGCCAGTTGGTGATACAATACCTATCTAATGGGATAGATTCCTCAAATTAAAAAAAAAGTCAGTGCAAGGATCATGGTACCATCACAAATGGTCCCATCAATATTCCCTATCAATCAACTTGAGGAAAAGTATGATTGGTTCTGAAGGCACTTTCACAGCAGCACAATGGCACCTAGTGGTATAGACAAACAATATTTTGATCAAAACATATGTAAACCAGATCAAGGTGATAGTATACTTCAGAAAAAAGCGTATAGACATTCTTATTGTAGTATAGTATATGTATTATAGACATTCTTATTCTTGTATCAGCCAAGAATATAAAGGGAACAGTTAAGAGGCTGAATTATCAATGCTTTCTCTTAGAAAGGAGCAGAGGTTTCTTGTGATACATCAGCAAGATGCCACCCCTCCCCCCACACACACAATCAATTCATGACAGTGAAGCACATTATGTTCCAGAACTGTAGTCTTCAAATTTGTCTTAGTGGAGATGAGGAAGAAGCCCTTGTGCTTACAGCCTCACTGATTACTTGGAATCAGAAGGCTGCAACTTTGTGCTTGAAAAAGAAATTGAAATATCTCCTAATTTTCTAGCCACCAGTGTGGAAACCATTTTGGCTTATAGACCATTTTATTTGGTATGTCCTTAAACAATAATTCAAATCAATCTTGTGGCATCTGGAGCAGGATAAGAACTATTGAGATTCTTGAAAAAAAGGATTTAACAGCTAATACAGTACATAGGCAGCTGATGTTGATGAGGAACAGCTCTATGTGGTCACTCTTGTGCATGCTGCTTCTGCAGAGCTGCAGGATTTCCCTCTCACTGATTATTCACCATTTTCTTTTATCAGTTCTTTGAATTCTAGTAATTGCTCTCTTTGAACTCATCAAATCCCATTAACCTCATCTTCTGGAAGACAGTCTTTCTGGTAACTGTTATATACATTGCTCTTCATTTATTGAGAATCTATGATAGCATCAAGATATTTTTTTTTTGATACAGTGTATTATTCAACAAAGAAATTGAATTACACTCAGGTCAATTATATCCAGAAATCAGTGTGAATGATTGAAAATAGGGATTTCCACAGAACAGGAAGAAATCTTGCTGTAAATTTTGTAGCTGGAGGAAGTTGAATTAACCATTTTTGTTGTCATCTTTGGCTGGATAAAAGGTGCTTCATAATAAATGCAGTAGAAAATATTAAAAATGAATTTGGGCTAATATTCCAAACCCTAATATTTTAATTCTGCTGTGATGGCAGAACACTTCCTAAATTAGAGTGCTACAAAATGCATCATGTTTGGAGGAATGTAATTCACATCCTGTTATGATGTTTAATTTTATACAGTTTTCTTTGATAGTTCTATATGTTAGCTTTTTAGCAATTGCTTATTTATATACTGATACATTGAAGCTTCCTAAAGGGAATGGATTTGTTTCAAAATTTGTCATGCCTTGTTGGACAAGTTTTAATTACATCAATTTGTTTCGACCATATTTTTATTCAGAACTCTGAAATATTCCTTCTTTTTCTTTTTCAGCATTGAGGGCGAATATGTCCCGGTAGAAGGAGATGTGGTCACATATAAAATCTGCCCCATCCCACCAAAGAATCAGAAGTTCCAGGCTGTGGAGGTGGTGCTCACTCATTTAGCACCACATACAAAGCATGAAACATGGTCAGGCCAAATAATTGGCTCATAAACTACTTCCTGAGCCTGCAGGAAGTGGAGTTAAATGATATGGTGGGTGGTGGAACTACTGGAGCAATGAAAGAGCCAGGCTGGCAATTTTTGTTTGCTATGTGACATGTTTGCAACTTTATCTTGTCTTTTCTAAGATCTAATCTTAGTTTGTAAATGTGCTTTTTTGTTATAGAAGGGCAAGCAAGAAGTGGAAAAGTGTTGCTGGGTAGATTTACACTTAAGTCATGAATTCCTGACTGTACCCAATAGGACAAAAAAAAAATCTACTATCAAAGTAGTATATGTTGGCCACAGTGATGTTTATTTGGTTCTATTCTAAACAAATTAGTAATTAAATTGTCTATTATCCTATCCCTTTAACAAAAATTTCTCTTCCATCTTCAGTAGAGGCTGTTGCATTGTTATTATGCAACCTTCTCAGCCAGAACAGGCATTCAGTGAAATAGTATTTTTCAGGGCACAATTCTGTATGGTCCAAACATGGTGAAGCTGTCATTCTTTCACAGTTTTCTAAATCACCTGCAGGAATGCTTGAAGTTTGTTTTTATTTTTTGGGGTGTTGTGTGTATTTCTTACATGTATAATCATATGCAAAGAGGTTTGCTCCTGCATATGGATCATATTTCTCTACATTTCTATTTATCTTTGGCTGAGTTTGAGATCAATGGCTTGGTCACCACTTGTGTATATAATTATTGATATAGCTTCAAGTCTTCTTTCAAAAACACTTCATGCACAGGGTCTGAAATAATTATGCAGTAATCCAATAGAATATAACACTAAGGAAGGAGCATTGATAAAGACAAATTAATAACTCACTGTGAAGTTTTGTTCAGATATTTCTAAAATGAGTAGAGGGATCTTTTTGGTCTTATAAAAAATATTATTACCATACCAAAATCAGGATCTTCTCCTTGTTGTCATGCAAAGGAGTCAGTAAAATTTGCAAATAATTCTTTGCTGGAGGTAGCTGAAGGAACTTTTCTAAATGTATTAATCTCAAATTAATTTTTTCCATGCACACCACAGTGGTTTGTCCCAGGTAGCCTGAATTGTAGCAGTATCTTGCTTCCAGACTGTTGTGATATACATTCAGATTATACCTAAAAAATAACTTTTCTTATTGTTTCCTCTTAATTGTAAACCAAGTTGCATCTGTTTTTTAAAAGAGTAGCAAAATGTAATAGAGGAATGGTAATATATGATTTTCCATTAATTGCAATTAAAAAGTATGTGTCCAAGAGTATTCTAGAATTCAGCTTCTACTGAAATGTGTTATTTTGTTAACATTGTACTTTTCATATAAAGTGTTAAGTATTGCCCATGATTGCATTTGTGTCTACTAAAAGTAATACATAATAATAAAATCCCCTGCAGATGAAGCTTTCTTTGTTAGAATATTATATTATTATTAACATTAAAAGGGACTAGAATGGTCTTCTTAACATAGTGACTCCAGATGTTACTGGGAGATGCAGTTCCAACTCATTTGGTCTGTATTATGCAAGGAAAATCTGACATAAAATCACCAGGAAGTATCTGTTTTATCCTCTTATATTATGAATGATAGTTTTTGGCCATGAAGATCTGCTTGAAAAATAGCATCTTTGTTTATTACACTTTCACAGATATAGGTTTCAGTATTATCTGCATGTAATTGCATTTCTGACTACTTTTCACAACACATTTCCTCAGAATAAACGTTTAGGCTAATTCTCCCATTCTCCCTTCTGTTGTTCAAACTTCCAACATTTTAATGATTATCCTTTATGTGACTGGAGAATGAGGATTATGTGTAGAAGAGATGAAGAAATGTTCAGCAGAGGTAAGATTAATGGGTAGTATTAAATAAATGGTGTCTAGTAGTATTGTCCTTCAGTTGTTTCAATTCTATCTAGTCTTTTCCCCAACATCTGATTACCCCAGGTTATACAGGGTCTTGTTTAAAAGCACAATATTGATTTAGATGCATTAAGAAGAGTTTCCCAGAATACCATGTACATTCTCAGAACTCGCATGGAATTGTCAGGCAATTTAAACAGTATGATCTGCCGAGATGAAACATATGGGCAGTGCCACACTGAAGTTGCATGATCTTGGAGAGAAAAGATGTACATGGATAGTAACTTTTTAAATTAATGCATGGAAGCAAACACTATACTTCTAGGAATTAGTGGGTGGGTGTATAAGTAAATGAAGTAAGTAAGAATGTGAGAGATGAGGATTTAGTGAGGCTCTCTTGAATGAGATGAGGAAGTCTGAAAATAGAGCCTATAGCATAATGGTACTGCAGTATGCTGGAATAAAACTGGTGGCTATAAAATATATGCTTTTTGTATTTGGGATATATTTTCAGTGTCCTTAATGAGAGTGTGTGTATGTGTGTGTGTGTAAGTGTGTGAATGTCTGTCCAACATACTTTTACTGTTCTTATTTGTGGGATTTCAGCCCCTTTGATCTTTTATAAACTTGCACTTAGTTGTGAGATGAGATGGGAGGGTTCAGGATAGGCTGTTGCTTTGTAGAAATAGTTATTTGAAAACAGCCTAATTTTCTTATTTAGTTTTCAAGGTGGACACCCCACACACATAGTTTAGTATTACAGTATACTGCCAACCTAGATTTATGGCAAATTTCATGCAGGGTAGCAAGAGGGTGTTGAGTTACACTCTATATTTCAACCCAAAAGATTAAAGAAAAAGGATTTGGGAACTTCCAAGTGATACCAGAATTAGCTGTAAAGATGCCAGTCTAATGCAACTCTAATATGTATAATTCATATCCCAAATTTCCATAGTCAGTCTGGGGAATTCTGGGACCTGAAGTTCATATATTAAAGTTGCCAAGTTTGAAGAACATTGGTATAATGCAACCCTTCCCAACTTAATTCCTTTCTGATTCGCTAGGGCTACAACTCCTGGAAAGCCATATTGTGTGGAAATTCTGGGAACTGCCATTTCAATACATTCGGAGGGTGCCAAGGTAGAGAAGGCTTTCATACAGTTCTTTCTTGGATGGATGTTACACTACAGCTGAGTTTTTAAAATATTCTCCCATAAACCTGATATGGGGAGAAATGGAGTGCAACTTTTAAGAAAAGTTCTAGCCTAGTTCTTCCTGAATTTGTTTCTTCATATAGGGAACCTAAAATAAAACATACCCTAACATTCCCCATCTGTTCCCAATATGCTGTTAATTAACATATTCCAAGAATTCTGTGTGGATTGATTACAACTGTGTTTGTGATAAGAAATGTTCTTTCCAAGCAAAGCTATAAAAACGTTGGTTAAGGTCATTCTGTAGGACATTATTGTTCCCTTGCTCCTGAAATGTCTGTCCTCATTATGCCTGTGACTAATTACAGGAATATTCTGCCTCCTTCAATTAAAAATCCAAATAAAACATTCCCAATGGTCTATTTTGAAAGAAATCTCCATACATGCAGGAGAAAATGGAGAATATTGATTTTGAAAGAAATTATCATTCATCCTATGTAGACATAGAGGGAGAATTTTTCTGGACTTTTCCTTGAGATGCAGCAGCAGCACTTAAATCCAATGAAGATCTTAAGGAGGCCACTTTCCTTTTGCTTTATGAGACATGCTTCCTGTGACAGTAGTCAGAGGAACTCCCTGCACACATGTAACACCAGCAGCTTCTAGCCTATCCCTCATTGATGGTGCAATACCAGTGGGAGTACCACAAAACTGTGACTTCTCTCTGAGAATGCTTTCAATTCTTTCTGAAATAACCTATAACGTGTCTGTGTTCTAAAAACGTTTTGTGTGGTTCTTGCCTCTTTAATCCCATGTGGATCTTTGTAACACTAGCAATAAATAATTAAATGACTTTCCAAGAGTCTTCCCTGTTCTGATTTTTTTGTTTTTGTTTTATAATGATCTTTTGAGATGAGTGTCTAAGGATATTGGGTAAAGGGAATGGGGTAGCTGTTCCTAGAATTAGTGATGCAGAGATGAAGTATAGTAGTCTGCAGGAAACTGTTATTTGATTAGCAACATAATGCACGCAGTCCATTTAGGGTGAGCAGTATTTGCACGCTAGTCATTGGTAGACTGCAGCTCCTATCACTGTATGCTTTTGGCTGTGCTGTTTAAAAGTAATGAGTTGGCACTGAACAACTTCTGGAATGTTGCAGTTTTACTTAGCAATGAATACAGATTACCTTGCAGTAAAGTCAGATCACTGAACCATCTAGCCCAGTATTAGTAGTAGCTGAAGTATTTTCTCTTACACTATACTACTTCTAAGTTTGTAAGTGTTCCTGTTAATGGTTTTTACCAGTGACTTTTATGAATCTTATGATTTTTATCTGGAAGTATCTATCATTTCTAAGCTCAGGCTAGTAAAACATATATGCTTTAACATATTGCAAACCATTCAGTTCCAAAGACAGAATTTTTAGCTTAAACTTTAATGAACCAGTGTGAAAGCATTGCTTATTGACTTCCTACTATATTTTTTACTTTTTAATTTTATATCAAGTTACAAATGTGAACTAAAAAACAGACACTTTACCATAGGAAGTTCTCATTTTTAATTCAATTTTATTAATGTCATACTTTTATAATGATATAAAAGCTGCCTGTCAACAAAGCTCCACAAATCTGTAGCTACAGCAAAGTAGTTGGGTTTCTTTAACATACATGGCATCAAAATAAACATTCCTGCTTAATAAAGTGGGGGTCTGTTTTTTGATCCATCTGAGAAATAGACCACTTTGTGGCTTTCACAGTAATAAGTAGGTCCCTATATTAAGTACTTCATAACCATCCTGGAAAAGGAATGGAAACTAATCTAAGAAGAGCTGGCAATATTTATTTTAAAGCAAAAGCCTCAGTATCTCAAAAAAGAATGGGTTAATTTCATTTCATCCATAATACCAGCTTCTCATCATCCTTTTATTTCTTTAGATGTCTCTAATTGCATTATAGCACTATTTATGAAGAAGGAAGCAAGTGATGAAATGCCTATTCAAGGCTCTGAATTAGTGCCGTGGTTATATTGAAAGTACTATAATTACTATATAGCATCCATTTCATATCTTTGTTGCATGATCACTACAAATGAAAAAAAATGACTTAACACTTACCAAAATTTGGAGGAATAATTTTGATATATCCAGTATGAGCCAGCCTAACCAGGAGTAAAGTACCAACAATGGTATGTTTTGTTTGATTTATTTATCAGCCAATCAATCAAATTCACATGTCACCTATTTCATGGAAAATGACTCTGGGCGTTGATTTTGATTTTATTAAATTTATATACCGCCCTATTCTCCGTGGTAGGACTCGGCGGTGCACAGAAAAGTAAAAACCACAACACATACATATAAAATGGGATTAAATAGTAAAACCTGTGCTAAAATAGTTAAGACCAATTAAAATATTAACTTTAAAATTAGACCGTTAATCTATGGTAGGCCAGCCAGATGGAAAAAATGGGTTTTGAGCGTCCGACGGAAGAGGCGGAGGTCAGTAATGGTGCGGAGGTCAGGGGGCAGGTCATTCCAGAGGGCCGGACCTGCCACAGAGAAGGCCCTCCCCCTGGGAGCCGCCAGCTGGCATTGACCGGCAGACGGCACCCTGAGAAGGCCCACACTGTGGGAGCGGACCGGTCGAAGGGAGGAGTGTGGTAGGAGGCGGTCTCGCAAATAGGACCCGTGCCATGGAGCGCTTTGAAGATGGTAACTAACACCTTGAAGTGCACCCAGAAGACCACAGGCAGCCAGTGCAGCTCGCGCAGGAGAGGTGTTATCCGGGAGTACCATGAGGCACCCAGAATCCCCTGCGCGGCTGCATTCTGTACCAGCTGCAGTCTCCGGGCGCATCTCAAGGGGAGCACCATATAGAGAGCATTACAGTAGTTGTACAACAATCCAATTATATTCCATTGCATTTCTTGCATTGAAGCCAAAGTTCTTTTCAGAACTTCTGCCAATTTGTCTCCTGTACAGGATTACTAAGATCAGTATCCCAAGCTTCTTTTAAAATATACTGTATAATAGATCTTCTATATCTGATTGCAATCACAACCAATACATTTTTGAAACTGGTTTTTTTTCTTTTAAATGATAAAGTATTAAATTCTCAAAATGGATATCGGGTCATGTTGCTGTATCTCTAATATTTCTATCACCCAAAAAAAATTTAAGTTGATATCAGAAAAGTTTGGTAATTTGTCACCTATTCATTGCTCAATCTGATCTTTATTGAAAGGTTCTTTATTACTATAAAAATCTATACATTTATTTTTTCAAAGATTTTATTTTAGCCAAACCATAATAATCATCCTGATCAATTTATGTTGATAGAATTATTTAAAGGAGAAATAAGCTTTATCAAAACTGCATATCTACTCTTTCAAATTTGAAACATTGTTTTAGTAAAAACATTTTCAATCTGTTTTATTCTAGAAAAACATTTTGGATAAAAAGCCATTGATTTATAAACTTATCTGGTTCTTACATAGCTTCAGAATGAATTCATTGTTTAGATGAGTCTCCAGAATACATGGAACCATATGCCCTAGCTGCAATGCTCGATAATGTATTTTAACAAATTGGGCATGATCCAACCTCTCTGTTTTTGAGATCTGTATAAATAATTATTTTACTCTTAGTTTTTTTGCCAATGTCTTAAAGCCTATTTAGGAGTTATCACTATGGCACTGAAATAAAAAAGGTCAACTGTGCAAGAATTTTCGTTTTAACCACTGTAATTCATCCCAAAATATTGAATGTTTTGAAGCCCAGTTTTTTATTTCTTTATTCAATTTCTTTCAAGCTGGCACATAATTATTTGTAAAGTGTGTGTGTGTGTGTGCAAGACACACCTTTACTTTTACCTTAAGACTCCGCCCACCCCTGGGTGCAGGGGGTGGGGTGAGGCACACAAGTAAAAAAATAAGCTAGTGTGGGGTTTGGGGTGGGTGGGGGTGGAGCTATCCTACTTACCAGGCCTCACACACTCTGACACATGCCTCACTGGATCTGGAGCTCTGTTATCGACTGTAGATGCCTTCCAGCAGGCATCTGAAGTTAAAACGGAGGCCGGGGCGATGCGTGTG
The DNA here is from genome assembly GCA_039707465.1 of Rhabdophis nuchalis. Taxonomy (NCBI): domain Eukaryota; kingdom Metazoa; phylum Chordata; class Lepidosauria; order Squamata; family Natricidae; genus Rhabdophis; species Rhabdophis nuchalis. Next base: position 90,175,250 of record CM077648.1, on the reverse strand, counting down.
AGTAGCGGCAAGCAGCCGCAGAAGTGGGCCAGCAGCAGGGCTGTCAGTGCCACCGCTGTGAGGTGAGTCAATAATTAGAACCCTCCAAAAAGAAGGCGTAGCCCCATTTTGTTAGGAGGCAAAAGAAAATAAGACCAGCCCTTCTTTTTGGAGAAACACAATGTGTGTGTGTGTTTGTATATACGGAGTCAAAATAATCTGCAAATAGATTTAAAAGATACATTTACCTTCCATTTTTATTCCATTAATCTGATAATTAGATCTAAATTCTATTGCCAGCCCTTCTATAGTTAGGTGGGATAATTAAGGTGATAAAGTACAATCCTGCTTGAAGAGTTAGACTGTGCAATGGGAAGAAAGTGCAAGTAAACAATATTCTAACAACTGCAGCTAAAGAAGGGCTGCTCCCCAGACCTACTTGTGGGAAGGCGTAGTTGCAATATGCAAGGCTACTAAGACGTGTTGAACTCAACACACACTCTACTTTCATTGGACCAAAAATATATTATCTATGATAAAATAAACTTGAGCACCAAAAGTCATATTTTAAACAGATGGTTTCACATATTAGATCAGAAGCCACAGAAGAATATTCTAATGGATACTGAAAGCTGAGTAAAATGGTGATGTCTATGACTAATCACTTTCAATAGCATCTATGTTTTAAAGTTTACTTTCTACCTCCCTCCACATTCTGCAAGGCTAGTAATGGATTAGGGGTGTTTTCCCTATTCATTATTAGCTTGAAAAAAGACCTGATTCCAATTTGTTTAAAAATAGCAGGCCATCTTAAGGGTTCAAGAATAAGAAAATACTTTGAAAGATCAGATTGTTTTCCCTTTAACCTATTAATACTATTATTTTAATCTCAGACATTGATTTGGGTGAATATATGAAGAGATTACCACCTTTGTATTTCCTCCTCTCTCTGTTTTAGAAAAAGGACACAACTCCCTATAAAACAAAACTTTTTGTTTTAGGGGCTGGGAGGATGAAATATGGCAGTCAGCATTCTGTAGATTCTTATTACTACAAACTGATGATGGCACTTTAACTCTCTTTCCCTTTTCGCACTTCACCTCCATTTCCAAAGTGCATTTCAACCTTGGACTTCGGCAAGCCTTGATTATAATTCAAAAGGTGCTTTTGTGAAGTGAACAAGAAGAATAGCAGCAGAAGATCCGTGAGTCAAGATTTGTTCACTGTCTCTGGAAAGAATATCTCTCGACATCGCCGAACTGTCTCCTGGGGAGAATGGATACTATGTCCTACTGTCCGAGGGTCATCATAGATTTCATAATCATTCCCACCCTAAGGAGATAAAGAATATTATTCCTCCTGCTTTATGATTTTTAAATTCATGAGGCTGGAACTGCTGTGACAGCAATCATGGAAAAAACATGCATCCAATCCTCCTGCCTCCACTGAGAAAGAGTGCCTGGCTCCATTTGGATTAGCCCAAGCCAATCTGCATGTGCCAATTCCCAGGGAAATTATAGTCCCATCTAAAAATCTATAATTGAGAAAGGATACAAAGGGGCTTAAGAACATTTAAGCAAGAACAAAATTTGCAACAAGAAAGTCTTAATAGATGGCAAAAGGGCCCTACTTGCATCTCAAAGTTAATGACTCTTTTTAAAAATGCATACAGACAGTCCTCACCATATGACTGGTCACGTGACATCCGTTTGAAGTTTCGACAGATCCCTTCCCCCAAAAGCTACATACCACCCTGTTTTTAGGTTATGGCAGCTGCAACCTCCCCATGTCATTCACTCTCAGATCAACCACAGGTACACTGCAACACCTCCCCACCTCTCTACAATCCCATGCCGCCCACTGGGACCCTGCAGTGCTTGGGCTTGCTCCCCATGCATCCTGGAAGAGCTGCTACTTTCAGCACACCAATTCCTTGCAGAAATGACAGCTGCTTTCAGAACTTTCTGCCCAATCAGCTGGCCATTAGGGAGACTGCAAACCTCTCATTTGGGAAACCTGCTGCCTATGTGCGAAGATAGCAGCTTCAGAACAAACCTCCTGCCCCAGACAGAAGACTTCAAGCCTCCCCTGGCTCCTGCTAGGCTTTTGGGAAGCCAACTGCCTGCAAATGGCTGGCTTCCTCAAAGCCTAGCAAGAGCCAGGAAAAGTTTGCTGGCTCCTATTGGGCAGCTCTTCTGTCTTCATTTCATGCAAGCCCATGGAAGAGCTAGCAAAAAATTGGCCGGAGGGGGGGGGGGGGGGGGAGACTATTGAAGAAGCCTTTTTACTGTGACTCTAATCTCTTTTCCAAAAAAAGCAGGTTACTCCCTCTTTTATGTGTGGATGAAACAGCCCATGGAAAAGAATGACTTGACTGCCAGAACATATTGGGCTGTGGGTCTGCACGACTTGCAAGATCTTGATACAAGCTGACTTTTTATGTACAAACAAGGCCTTGCTCACTGGAAATTCTGATCAGAGAAGCATATGCAGAATCCTTCAATTGGTAAACAGACAATATCTGAGGCTCCCTAATATGCCTACCTATATTTTCAAACATTGAAATTCCAGTGTGAAGATGCCTTTGAGCCACGGTGGTAACTGGGCTCTGAGAAGAGCCATTCTGATAAGAAGATGGGAAGCATTCTCCTCAGTCCTTAAAATGGTTTCTTATCATATACTTACAGGGGTTGTCTCATTTCCGAAGAAATGTATGACATCGAATTTCTCATCCTCAAGGATGTTGAGGCAATAGCGTTTGTCCCAGCCCTCTGGAAAAACGTCAAAACTAATCATACCACCTGTCAGATTTAGAGAACATTTAGTGAAAATGGGATGAGATTTTCTGAAAGTAAAATGTTTGCTATCTCTGGCATAAGACACTGTGTCTTTGTGCAAATGGATCTGCACTGCTGTGTCGGCCTGATTCCCAGACACATTATAATGTTAGAGTTGACGTTTCCATAGCAATGAGATTAATTGGTATTAGTGGTGGGCCCTCAGCTGAAGACACAAACAAGAAACAGTTGGTTTGAGTACAAATAATGTGCAGAGTTCAAATACATTTCAGAAAAATATGTGAAAATGTGCTTAACAATATGGCTACTGTTTTATCATGCTCTGGTGTAACTGGACTACAAGAAACACTCATGTTTATCATAAACTCCACGTTTATCATTTATTTGTAAAATTTATTAGCCATATAGTAATTCTGGGTGGCTTGAGTTAATTAACATGGATGGACCTAGAAGATGCCTCATGTAATTCAGTTTAACCATAACACTACAGGGACCTTCTTCATGAGTGCTTTGAATATAATCTCCAACACATTGGTAGCCCAATACTTTTTCCTAAATAAGACATGTTGGTGGCAAGTTGCTGGCAGAAATAGGAGCTGCCATCTTCGCCATAAGGAACAGTGGGTCCTGCTAGAACCACAGGAAGAAATTTGAACAACTGAAAAAATGATATACAGAAGTTCAAGCTGTGCAAAGCTCCACTTACATAAGAAATCTACCTGAGTATAAGCCTTCCTTCATTCCAAGAATGTCTTGGCATTCTTTGTGATATTCTTTCAGCTTTTTGAAGAATGCTGTCATATTTCCTCTGAGCCTTCCCTGCTCAAGGCTATATATGTCCTGCTATTTCAATCTCTCTTCATCAGGCTCTAGGTCCGTCAACTCCATTTATCAATTATTTCCATTGGCCTTCAACATTCTCCATTGGCCTTCTCCAGTGTTTTAAAAGTATTTTTAAAATGTGGTGCCAAAGCAATACAGGAATGGAGTCTGAACAAAATATAAGCATTATTTCCTGTGATTTGGAAACTTCAGTTGATACAGACTAAAACTGTACTTAACTTCCTTGCAGTCACATATCACTTCGTATTCACCACATGCCTGCATTAAATAGCATTTGATTTTTATTTGCCAAATCCCACTCAAAATAAAATGCACTAAAAAGCACCCAAAATGACTGTGACACATTTCTTATACTCACCTCGGGAAAATCGCAGTCCTTTGCCTGCAAACTCCCTCTGCAGAGCTGCTACAAACTTCTCTCGTATCTTTTCTTTCTATAGTGGAGGCAACCAAAAGTGTGAAAAAGACACCAGCTATTTTTATTTATCAGGTTCCACTTTTTCTCCACAAAAACCAGTGCAAAGAAATCTTCCAGCAAACTGTTAGGTTAATCTTCTTGTATAATTTCCACTTCCTCACATAGTATGTCTCGTTCATAAAAACTAATATATATATATATGCTGGCATAGCTGGCTTCGGGGATTTTCCCGTGTATAAGGCATAGAAAAGTTGTTGCAACGTTTCGACAAGATCTCACTTGTCATCATCAGGCAGGCTTGTGTCTGTGAGTGTGACTGCGGAGGCATCACCCCTCTTTAAATCTTGGTGGGGGTGGTGGAGTGCTGACTATTGTTGTGAGTGGTTTGATTGGCTGTGCAGTTGCATCGTGACTGGTAGATTGATGCTGATTGGTCTCATTTGTATGTTTCTCCTTGTTTTGAATTTCAACGGCTTGGCTGGAGGGTGGGGCTCGTCTGCTGGTCAATGCTGGCTTCCAGATATCTGCCTTATACACGGGAAAATCCCCGAAGCCAGCTATGCCAGCATACCTACACCTGTGAAAATCTACGAAAACAAATATATATATATATATATATGCCAGCATATCTATCTATCTATCTATCTATCTATCTATCTATCTATCTATCTATCTATCTATCTATCTATCTATCTATCTATCTATCTATCTATCTATCTATCTATCTATCTATCTATCTATCCTTACCTAAAATATCAGTGGAATCCCCCCCTCCCCCCCTCTATCTATACATACATACATACATAAATACTAAAAACATCTCCACTAATAATGCATTGGGCAGTCTAATGTTCGTATTTACCTTGTCCAGTTCAGAAAATTCTATTCGTTCTTCCAAGCTGCAGCTTCGACCAATGGGAGAGATGTTCAACATTCCATTGCGAAATTCTATGAATGTTCCCCTTTGTATATTTGGAGAAGAAAGAAAAATATAAGGTAGGAAGGTAGCACTGTACTGTTAGAGAGGCTCAAAATCCTTGGGGTTGAAACAAAGGTATGCAACTTCTTTCTTAAAGAGGGCATATAGCACCCTATTTAAAGATCCCTAGTATTTCAATTTGGGTTACTACAATTCAGTGTTAAAATAGTTCCATTTCAGTGATACCGACTTTTTAACTGAGTGATTTTATTTCAGTGATACTGAATTTTTAAAAGACAAATTAAGCATTGGAATAGGAGCACAAAATTTCTGAAAGGCCAACTACTATTTCTATTCTCATTCTGTCATCCTCCCACTACTTCAAATTTACTCTTAACCCCAATCCCCAATCTCAAACACAGTTCAAAATTGCTTTAAAAAATAGACTTTCACCTTTTTTTAAAGAGCCCAAGCAGATTGAAGGTTCTTCTATTCCTATTCCCATGCTTAAAAAGCAATCGCCTATCAATGCAAGCTGAAATATCTCAACACCTACCTTTAAATCATGCCTTCGTGTCTCTCAGCAGCCTCCTGTAGAAGGCTGAATATGACTCACACACCCCATTTGAATTAATTGAAATGGTTTAATTTTGAGAAAATATCCTATTTTCAAACTAGGGTGGAAGATTAAAGACTTTCTTCCCAATATATCATCTAATTAGTTAGAAATTCTAACAAAATAGTTAAATAATAAGAAAATGGGGGGAAACTTTATTCTTAGACAAAATTATTCCTTGCCTGGGAAAAGAAAGCTGGGTATTTTTTTCTTTACCTCTGATCTACATTCCAAACATTATTTGGTAAAACAGAACCCTCCTATATCAATATAAGGAAAGTACATTACCGCTTCTTGGGCAACTTTAGAAGTGCCATGTAATTAAGGCAGAAGTTGATCAGCTCTTGCAAAAGTTCCTCTCCAAGATGGTTCTGGATAGCCTATTGAACAAAGGATACAATTGAAAAAACATGATCCCAGATATGGATAGCAGAAGACAGCAGATGGTTTCACCACACAGTATGTTAATTAGAAACAAAGGAGGCCTCTGCCAAAAGGAGTAGAAATCAAGGTAGGTGAAATCTTAAAATGTTGCTTAACAAATTTTATTTTACGTTGTAAGACTCAAGAAACAATTTTACCTTCTGCAGTAGTACTAAAATCAACGACATTTCTAGATTGTCATATCTGGATGAAGAGGACTGAAAGGAAAATAATAATCTTAAAACAGCCTCCTTTGACTCGGTCTCCTCAAAATCCAATTAGGGCCATAATTTTCAGCAATCCCAGCCATTACTAAGAGCTACAACACATTTCATGGATGTTGGGTCAGAAAATGCCTTATTAAATAAGTCTCTTATTATCTTGTATTTTGTGTCAAAAAGAAAATAATTTATAATATTCAACCATGTATCTGGCATATTACATTATGAAATAATGTTTTTCTGGCATCACTCATTGAGATTTTGCTCTCCCTTTGGAGGTTTATTAAAAGGTTCTGCAACCAGTAGTCCTCCAGAGTTAATTGAGTTTCAGTTTCTGGCAAACTAAGTCACTATAAGCACCAGTGAGGAGTTGGCGCAAACAATAGTTAGGCAACAAAAATTATCCATCCTCTTTTTTAAAATAAGGTTATTCTTTATTTCAATTCCTATGTAAAGCCAGATGAGTTGGAAGGGTTTTGAATATAACTTTCTCCCTATGAGTGATTTCATGTGAAAAGAAATGGCAGGAAAATATTTGTAATGTCAATGGAGAAACACAAAGAGGCTAGCCCTACCTGCTTTGAGACTAGTTGCCCATTCTTGTATTGCACAGTGCCATTTTCTGCAAAGACGTAATCAAACTTGTTTATGACTGTTGGAAATGGTTGTTGGAAGAGTAGAGAAATTGAGAAAAAAATCAATGGAAGAGAAATCAGTCAAATATTAACGCAACTCTTTTCATCATTCAGGTGGCTAGAGGCCAAGATGGATGAATTTAGTTGAATTCTATTTGCGCTGCTTCTCTAAAAAAAGCTGTGTAAACGGTGATGCTCATTCATAATTTTAGGAGTGCTAAAGCTGAGTTCTCACCTTTCCTTGGAAAGAGGGATTCGGAATCTGTTATTGTACTATTTTTGTTACTGACAAAACATGATGACTCACACACAAGACAGGGATATGTAATAACTGTTCCATTTTTTTACTGCACTGGATCTAGCTTAAACTGAAAGCATACAGTGAAATTCCACTAACTTAATGGTGTATCTGGAAACTTGGACTGGAAAGCATTTTGCCATTTTCATGCAAATTTATGTAAGCATGGAATAGTAACATTTTTAAACCTCATTTAGATTGCTGCAGGCTACAGGTGGGGGATTGATTGGTTGTTACAAAAACAAAACTCATGATTTATTTCTCTGTTATGAAAGTTACTTAAGTCTGTAAAAATTTACATTGCAAATTTCTGTTGTTTCCTACATTCCCTGCATTCTGGAATGTTTCTATCCTTGGTTTCCCCCCCCCCCTCCCCAAAGTTTCCTGGTTATGTATGTAGAACGGTACATTTAAACTTAGGGCTTGCCATGTAAGTTCAAGGAAAGAGTATAGGAATACCTCTTGCAAGGCTGCTGCCTTAAAACTCGATTTTCCTGCTTTGTTCTATGACTTTAAAGCATTTACATAAGAAGGAATGGCCAGTCTCTTGGCTGAAACTCTTAAATAATCTTTACATTAAAAGTAATAACTTGTCTAGGATACTTAAGCAGACTTGCTATCAAAGAATGTGTACACATTTCCATTTTCTTTGAATTATGGTTCACTAACATGATTTGACGCTAATATGCAGCCATTCAAACAATGTCTGAACAATAATAAAAATTCTGTAATATAAAAGTTTAGTGAGACAAAAGAAAGACACCTTACTTACCTTCATCCCCTTCTCCAAGCTGTTCTGCTATTTTGGAGTAGTCTGAGCCTCCAACCACCCCAATCATCACTCTTTTACCCAGCTCTTGAAGAAATTCTGCTATTTCAGGCTCAATTTTCTGAAGGAAACAGAGAAAAAGAGATTCTTGTAGAAAAGCTTAGATAACATGCTGATATTATACAACTGACACAGGCACATGGGTCCTGTGTGTGTTAAAATCGAATCAATCCATCATGACAGAATAAGCATTCATAAACCAGGGCAACTGATATCTAAAATCACCAGATAAATTGTCATCTGTAGGTAAAAACCCAAACGAAACTACACTGCTAGAAAACCCTTATTTAGAAATAGTGGGAGAGCAATAAAATGTAACAGCTTTGGACAGTCCAGGGAAGGGAAATTGGGAATGCATGGACAATTTTTCTTTCTATCTCTTCTATCTCATTCTTAACCAGTCAGAACTACTTGGTCTATAAACAACAGCAGACATTGCTGTCTTACCTAGGTCTCATTTACTATTCTGCCATGTTTTTTGTTGCTTGAGGACAATTATTTTGCCTTGGATTAGGGAATAATAAACTTAGCGGTAAGCATTATTTTTTTTCTAAATGATGGTTGGTGTAGTGATGTGCTGATCACCTTGATAAAGGGCAAGATACTACTTTATTTGTCCAAGAGTTTTGTTTTTCAGAATTTGATCTAATTGGAAAATTATATTTAGACTGAATGCAACAAAACGACCTTCTTGGTATTTTAATCAGGCTATCAATCCAGCAAAGAAATGGATGAAGGAAGAATCATGAATTGAATAAGGCTCGATAGTTCCAACTTTCAATCATCATATTAAAATTGGTTACAGGTACCGCTAGCTTTACCATACAGGTGAATGGATTAAAGTTCTAACTGTAATATATTTGAAGAAAAAAAGTCACTGGAGGAATGGAATTTGCAGTAGCTTCAAAACAGACAAAGAGAATTAAGCTTTCATACAGTGCAGATTTATATGGAACTCAACATTCCAGCTACCAATTAATGGAATACAAATCTAGAATGGAGCCATTTATATATTACAAAAGCTCCAATGTCTGCAACCTTTATCTAGGCAAAAGAGTGCATCACAGGGCAAATTATTTTCAACTAAAGTATCTGAAATGGGCTCATTTATAGAATGCTGGAGCCCATGACTCCCAAATGAATGAAATTTGGGGAGGTTGTGTCTGCTTCAGTTGTTTGGCTGTTGCTGCTTCAGTGTTGCCATTGTGCTGCCATGGTCAGCGATGGCCTCCTGGTCTTCATTTTCAACATTCCCTGGCAGCTTCCCATAAATCCTTCTACACTTGCATTGCACTCTTTGTTCCCTCCCCCACCCGGCAGGAGCCATTTACCTGCCTGCTGGAAAGGAGAGGGAGGGAAGGGAGATAGGAACAGAGAGGAAGGAAGGAATAAAAGAGTAGGAAAGGAGAGAATGAAGGAAGGGAGAGAGGAAGGAAAGGGTGAAGGAAGAAACAGGAAGAAAGGGTGAAGGAAGAAGAGTTCCAATGCTCATTGCAAGCTTCCCAGGGGAAACTCAATGGGGAGGACAGGAAATTGCAGTTGCTCCCACTCCCACTAATATCTTGCCTCCATGTTTTGCCATTTGGTTTCTCTGTTTAGGTAAGGAAATATCTGTGAAATGATGACCCAGCAATTTTGGATTGTCTAGTAATGGGTATAAATCTCCATGCAATAGTTAGAATGAATGTACCTGAGTATTAAATGGTCAGCCCATTATAGTACCTTCAAATGTGTTGCACTTGCACTACAACTAGTCCTCGACTTACAACTTTTTGTTTAGTGACTGTATGAAATCACAACGGCACAGAAAAAAAATGACATGACTGTTTTCACACAACCGTTGCAGCATCCTCATGGTCACTTGATCAAAATTTGGATGCTTGGCAACTGGTTCCTATTTATGACTATTGCAGTGTTCTCCGGTCATATGATCACCTTTTGTGACCTGATAAGCAAAGCCAACGGGGGAAGAGAGATTCACTAAACAACCGGGTTACTAATTTAACAACTGCAGTGATTCACTTAACAACTGTAGCAAGAAAGGTCGGGCAAAAATTCCCAATTGCAATTGTAAGTTTGAAGAGCGCTATTATATCCTAGGACAGGGGTCTCCAACCTTTGCAACTTTAAGTCTGAAGGACTTCAGCTCCCAGACTTCTCCAGCCAGCAAAGCTTTGCTGGCTGGAGAAGTCTGGGAGCTGAAGTCCTTCAGACTTAAAGTTGCAAAGGTTGGAGACCCCTGTCCTAGGTTACATGGTTCCTAGATAACACTGGATTGATAGGGGCATTTCTGGATACGTTTGGCTGATCAATTTTAGAAGACAACAGCGCTATTAATCGTAGGCAATCCTGTGGTAAGCGCTCCCTGGGCTCAGGGGGTGCTTGAGTTCGCTTCAAGTGGAGCGAACTCTTCTTGAGTTCGCTTCCTTCTCCGGAGGAAGTCACATTCCGCATTTTATCTCCCCAACCAACCTGAGGCGATTGTCCTCTTCACATTTCTTACATAATCGCTTTGAAAAGCCCACCCCGGGCAATCTGCAGCTTCCACCACCCACCCCGGTTCCCCCTCTGCCCCGCGACATACGAGGGCAACTGAACTCCCACGTCGCGTCTCTCGCAACCGCCTCGCATCCAGAGCTTCAAAGGGCGGGAACGAGGCAGGAGAAGCGTCACTTTCCCCCCCGCTGGGCTCGCCCGGTGTCGCCCGGTTCAGGCTCGGATTCCAGGCAGCGCCAGTGCTCTGCGGCACGCCGCCCGGGGTGCCCCCGCTTCCCCATTCATCCCGCCAAGGACGAGCTGAGGACGAGGGCGAAAGCGGGAGGAACGGAGGCGGAGGGTTCCCGATCGCGTTACCTGCCGAGGCGGGGTGAGGGTCCCGTCCACGTCAAAGAGGCAGAGAATGCGCGGCGGACTCGCGGAGGTCTCGGCCATTGCGCGTCCAGCCCCGCTCTCCTCGGCGGCCAGCCGTCCTCAGCGGCGAAGAGGCTGCGATCCGCCGGAGGCGTCGGCCCGCGAAGGAACCAATTAGGAAGACAAGAGCTGCTCATGTGATCCTTGGAATCCGGGCGGGCAACCCATCCGGGGCCTGGCGGAGGGCGGCGGAGGGTTGGCGGCGGTTTCTGGCGCTAAAAACTCCCAGGGAAGCTTGGCTGATCCGGACCCTTGGGAAACCTTAGGCCGGAGTCTCAACAGCGGAGAGGGAGGGAGGGATGGGTGGCGTAAGCCAAGATTCTTCCGGGCTTTGCAGACGTAAGAAAGGGGCTGGCCACTCTCTCCGTCCGTCCTCTCCTTTAACGGGGTTCTTGAATGAGTGACGACCGCGTTATCTATATGCGTGGGAGAGTCACGTGCGAGTTTACATTGACCGTTGTTTACACTCGTGCGTATCAATGAATGAAAGGCTACGCGTGGGGCTTCTTACGTGCGGGGTGGGTGGGGAGGGACGGCTTGACCACGCCTACTGCGACCTGCAGGGTCTGCCCAGTTTCGGCTCCAGCCAAGTCTATTACCGAAGCCCCACAGCGGCATGCGGTTACTAATTCTATGGGATCTACTACAAATAATAAGCAACATAAAAATTGGGATGTGTAGGGCTTTCAGGGCTGCGCCTTGTTTACAAGAATAATCCATTAGTGCTGATTTAATTAGGGAACTCCTGGAGCATTTCATTTTCAGTTACTAATTAGATCATCAATACTAGTAAGCTGCACAACATCCTTGTAAATCAGTGCTTCTCAACCCTGAAGTCCTGTGCTGGCTGGGGGATTCTGGGAGTTGAAGTCCACAGGACTTAAAGTTGCCAGGGTCGAGAAACACTGTTGTAGATCAAAGCCCTAAAATGAGTCAGTCAGGAATATTTGGCCTGAATGCTGCCCTTTAATATACAAAATAAAAACAACTTTTTTGATGCATGGAAGAAAAATCCAAACTATACAGTGGGGTAATATCTGTTAGGATCCACCAAAAGGTGACAAACGAGTGTTGCATTCTTATTGGTCCCATTATACATGTTTGGATTTTTTTTTCTTCCAATATGTTAATCTTTTTTGGCAAAATGTTGCCCTGTAGAATGTAGAAGACAATAGTGGTGCTTTAGAATTAAAATTTAAAATGTTTAAAAAGCATTTGCCAAAGCAGTTCACTACATTAATATTCCACATTACAGTATACTGTTCTTTAAGAACTTTCTCTTCATTTTGTCTTGACAAAAGGTGAACTGCAGGATTTTTTTTTAATGAAGCAAATTCACAGACACCATACTAAAACATAGATAAAGCTAAAGATGCAGAATTGAACTCAGATCTTGGTAAATGGTTTGTTGATCAATGCAGTTGTTTTGCTTTCAATATCAGGCAAGATCTATTTCATCTGCAGCATCACAAGTCTTCACACTAAATTTCCTGTTTAATCATTTCTCTGAGCAAAGGCAGAAAGTTGGCATATAACACTTAATTATACTTGATTAAAATAATATTAGGATGTTCTAACTTTTTATTTAAAACATCAGTTGATCTAGCCTGCAAACATTATCTTAAAACCTGGAGCTTTAAATTTTGTCTGACTCCTAAAAAAACAAGTATAAGGTACTATCTATAGCAAGGCTACATTATGGCTATTTTAAACCTAAAAGTGAGTATTTATCCATCTTTAATTAAGATACGAGTTTGACAGATAGGCAAAACATGAATGAATCTATTCTGAATGTGTGTGGCAACCAGCAGCTTAATGACACACCCTGCTCCCTTTGCTCCTCTGTAACCTAGGAGAAACAAACAACAAACCAGTTTTATCACTTAGGTACCCAATCTTGAGCAACCGCTATCATTTCATGATACAAAAGAAAGAACAGAATCTGAAAGGTAAGTTTAATATGTATTCACCAGCTGTGAAAGCAGAAGGCGTGAAATTATTAAAAGGAAGAATCGTAGATCTGGAACTTCAGAGACGATGCAAGCGCCTGTAGTTTCTGAAACAAATCTTTATTCTGTAAATACAATTCTATAGAGTTTCTGGTACAGTTTTGGTATGAAAATTCCACCTTAATGTAAGATGGAAAAACTGACATAATTATTGTTTCTGAGACAAGTGACTGCAATGTTCTGAGCACAACTCTGCATTTATTGCTCAGGTCTAGACTGAGCTGGGAGATGAGATTAACTTAATTTATTGTTATGCAATAGGGTTCTTGAGTCCTTGTGGGCTGTAAAGGCAGGATTATAATTTTATTCATTTCTTGCATTTATATCCTACTGCAATCCAAAAAGGGAAAATATTAGTGGGTTACAAGTCAGCCACTCTTTACCTGAGCTTACAGGTTTGGCTGGTTTCCACAACAAATTTTATCCCTCTTAAATGAGATGAGATGTCATCATTTGAGATCACAATCACAAATGTAAAAGGCAGGAGAAATATGATCCTTTGAAGGATGAACTGGTTCTATTCATTGGGATTTATCAATGCTGCTGCCTTATAATAATAATAATAATAATAATTTAATTTTATATCCCGCTCTCTCTCCCCAAGGGGACTCGAGGCGGGGCACAGGCAATTAAAAATACAAATAGAACCACAGACAAATACAAAATACAAAGTTAAAAATAGATTAAATTGATCCTGCGCTAAAACCCATAAACTAAACTAAAAATTACCCCTAAAAACCCCTAACCTAAAAAGAGACTACCCAAGGCCGGCCAGACGAAAAAAGTGCGTCTTTAATTTTAAGCGGAAGGAGCGGAGGTCCGTGGTTGTCCTGATATCGGGGGGAAGGTCATTCCAGAGGGCTGGGCCCGCCACAGAGAAGGCCCTTCCCCTGGGCGTCGCCCGCTGACAAAGTCTAGTGGACGGCACCCGGAGGAGTCCCTCTCTGTGGGAGCGAATCGGCCGTGAGGATGTATGGGGCAGGATCCGATCCCGCAGGTAGCTAGGTCCCGAGCCATGGAGCGCTTTGAAGATGGTAATTAACACCTTGAAGCGCACCCGGAAGACGACAGGTAGCCAGTGCAGCTCGCGCAAGAGCGGTGTTACGTGGGCAAACCTAGACGTGCCCATAATTGCTCGCGCGGCTGCATTCTGGACCAACTGAAGCCTCCGGGTACACCTCAAGGGGAGCCCCATGTAGAGAGAGTTGCAATAATCCAGTCGGGATGTCACGAGAGCATGAGTGACTGTGCGAAGGGCGTCCCGATCCAATAGGGGGCGCAACTGGCGTACCAGGCGAACCTGGTAAAACGCCCTCCTGGCCACGGCTGTCACTTGATCTTCCATGGACAGCCGGGTATCCAGGAGGACACCCAAGTTGCGCGCCCCATCCACAGGGGCAAGATGTTCGCCCCCTATGGCCAGCGTTGGAGAGAGCTGGTTGAATCGGGCAGCCGGAAACCACAGCCACTCGGTCTTGGTCGGGTTGAGCCCAAGTCCGTTACTTCCCATCCAGAAGTATACATAGAACTCATGTAAGGTGACTGCATAGTTGCAACTGCTAAGTATGCAACTGCATATGAGTATTCGTGTCTAAGTTTACATAGATGTGTGCAGCCTCTGCCTACCAAATAGCTCTGGTATGAATGGCTTCAGGAATGAAAAGCTTGTTCTGAGGCATTTCTGTTAGAATGATCCAACTCCAGAACTTGAGAAATAAAAATAAATCACAAGTTACCTTGCTTGAAGTTTTAGTCTATGTCCAAACAGGCAATCAACTAGAAAGTAGACAAATTCATTGCTCCCAAACATTTTCCTGGCAAATGTAGCTGCTGCAGCTTCCCTATATTTAAGTCAGTTGAATGGATGAATGGGCAAGGGTGTTATCTCAGATATTGGTAAAAGAAAGCTTAATTTGACTGAACGTATTAGATTTTTAAACACTGCTTTTATTATTTTTATAAATAATTTAAAGTGAAAAATATACAAATATGTTCTGATTTCCTCCACAACTGTTGAGCTGAGAATCACAGGTCCCAAATCACCTGGCTTTCATGCCTAAAGTGGGACTAGAATTTATAGTTTCCTGGCCATAAAATACTTTCCAGCTGAGTTATTCCAAGTTAGAAATACCTTTGATATTCTGGTCTTAAAGAAAATGGATTTATTGACCATGGGAATTATATAGGTATACATGATTCGATTCTGAGTATTAGATAAGTTAAAGAAGTGTGAGTGACTCTGTAGCTTCCATTTCTTTTATAGAACCATGAAAATATTTTCCCCTGCTGAATGTAGCATGTATATTCTGAAATTGCTCTAAATAATTTGGGTCACTACTGTATTCTGGATCATCTTTGCTGATACATGTACTAATGTAAACAATACAAATCATATTTATCATTCAGCAGTGAAGCACTGCTAGCATGTCCCCAAGGCTTATATGAAGAGGTACATCTTGAGCAATTAAAAAACTTGTGCTGAAGATGCCAAGTATGCTTTCAGAGGCAGGAAAATCCAGAGCTGTCACCTGACCTGGGTTTAGGTCATAACCATCTCACTCAGAATGCATCAAGGGCATTTCCCTACCCAACCCCTGCAAGATACTTTAAAGATGGACCAGTAGTCTAATACAAATTGTTGCCATACATAGAAAAAGAAATATCAGATGTTCAAGTTTGCTTTGAAAAAGGTTGAGGAACATGATACATTAATATTGATGCATGCTGGAAAACTGAAAAATCCAATGACTATGTTCTTCATTGATTATAGAAAGGCCTTTGATTGTATCAATATAATCTAAAATATCATAGGATATTTTAGATTATAATATCAAGATAAATAGGAAGGCAAAAATGCCAAAATAAAACAAACAAACTCAAGTAGGTTTTGACAAAGGCTTTATTTTAATTATAAAACAAGAACAATATGGAATTCCTGGAAATGACAGACCTGTTAATTAAGCCAGATCTTTGCTGTCATATACAGGGTGCTCAGCTTTCCATACCCATTGACAGGTTAAAAGTATTTCAATTTAAATACATGCACGTTTTATACTTTATATAGACTTATAAATATAAGGATGGGGAAAATGTTAAGATATGAATGTAGCTATATTTTTCCACAAGTATAAAGCAGGTCTGCTGTATCTGAACTGACCTTAGTCACTAGTGTCAAGTGATGTGGAACATAACATACAAATCAGCCAGATCCTAGAACTGAGACCCCAGTTTGAAATGTAGCCTCTTTTATGTCTCTATTCAGTGAAGTTCTAAACATTATTGCACATCACTTAAAATAGAGCCTACAGTGTATTCCAGAAAGCAGAAGAATCAATTCCTTACTGGAAGAAATGGAGAGGACATGGTCATAATGCAAAAAGCAGAATATATCTTTTATTCTTAGTGAAGACACCTAGGGTTGCAAACATGCTTGGGAATAAATCTGTAGGGAAAAAGTGCTACCTGTTTCTGAATAAACATGAGTTTACTTTGCATTTTCTAAAGTTATAGGAAGGGGAGTTCCAAAAATATGATTAAATAAGTACCAGGAATTTCTTCATTTCTCCATATGCTCATATGCACTACTTAAATGGAGAAATGTACATTAAATTTGACAAAAGGAATGATGAAAAGTTACACATGGAAAAGCAATCAATTACATTACTAAAACTACAATTCAAAACAGGTTTATTAGAAAGCAGGACTTTTTGGAGCTTACAAGAAAGCATGTGTATTTTGGATGGACCTTTAAAGAAATCAAGATATTGTAATCAATGCTTCCAATAAGTTATGGAATAAATTTTAGAAAAGTTTTATGTTATATCAGCAGCTCTTCTATCTATCACATACCCACAATGATTGTGATAGAGATGTCTAAAAGAAGGTACAGTATGTCATATAGAAAGAACATTCAGAACTATATTCATTGTCACTCCAATTCTTTCTGTGTTGCAATAATCAATATAGGTATAAATACTTTTGTAATAGAAAAATACTTTATCAGATTGCAATCTGACAATTCAGCACAAAAGTTCTGAGGCATTTCAAAAGCATGCATTAATGAAGCATTCTTTCTCATTTCTCTACTGTTCTATTCATTCAGAATTTTCTATTTTTCCTAAGGATGGAAACTTGTTTTTCCTATCAAGAATTTTTCTGAGCCTCAGACTTAAAACAGCCTTCCTCATCTGGCATCACCAATACTGTGTCTTTGGGCAACAAATTCCAGCAAGCAGTCCTGTTTATAGATAGTGAGGTTTGTGATCCATCACATAATCTTTCAAAAGTTCACCTTTTAAAAAGGGGACAAAAACATTTGGACTGCAATCTAGTTACTTTTATTAGATTTGTATTTTATAATCAATACATTGTACAAGTGAATATTATCTCTGAGTAAAGCAGATTTTCTAATGTTCTTCCCAAGTACTAGGAGAAAGTGGAGACAAATTAATAGCCTCTCAAAGGAAAATCTTCTAGTTTCTGAAAAAAAATTCAATTAATAAAAAATTGCTATAATGAAATAGCCTGATATTGAGGGAAATGTATGTGTGTGTGTGTGTGTGTGTGTGTTTTCTCAGAGAGCAGTTGTCATTGCCATATAATGCTCAGCAGAGAAAAAAAGAAAGGCCGATTTGCTCCTCAAACTGATTTTAGTGTTCCATTACAATTATTTATAGGAAAAAATAAAATGGGCCTCAAACCTAGTTAAATAGATATTTTTTGTTGATTAAAAAAAACCCAGCTACAAGATTCTCCTGATTCAAACTGGATGTTAGCATGTGGCAAAGAGGGTGTTTATAAGGATGGATATAACCAATGTAACCATATTTATATATTTAAAACTCAGACTTAAATAATAGGTCTTAAAATTAATTTTGGATATGCTCCCAGAATTGAAAATTATTAATCTACACTCTTATCTGAAAGTTGTACATTGCACACGTTTTGTGAAAACTATGTTATTTATTGTATTAGTCAAATTCATTTAACCTTCTTTAAAATATGGTGTTACTGCTTACAATAAGACCTTTCTTTCTCCCCATTGTACATTTTTTAACATACAAAAGATTACATAGCACAAGAGTTAGGGCTATTCTTTCTGGTATTGAAAAGGTCAAAATAAGCTATAGAGGGTTTTTTTGGCATCAACAATCCACATTTAAAAATCTATTACTGTATATATTTAGTTCTATTGCTGACTGGCTTATATTTTCTGTTTAAGAAGTATTTCTCAAAATAATTTCACAGTAAATGTTTTTAGTTTTTTTCTCCTATAAAAATTAAAAGCATATTCAAGCATATTGTTTACTATTGTTAAATTTACAACTTTGAGGTTACAAAATACTGCAACAATGGTAATGAAATTAGTACATTTGGGAAGAGATGGCTAAGGATATCCCTGTTATTTTAGACTGTGCAGGTGGATCTCCTAATTTCCACTTTCTTAGTAGGCAATAGTAAAAAAGTGAACCAAGACAAAAAACAGCTTTAATAAGTAAATACATTATTTGATTTTATGACCATATTTCTTCTCATATCACCACATGACATGCAATTCAATAAATATTCTCCCTATCAAGTCCGAAATGCCACTTTTGAACCATGGCATAAACTTACAAGACAGGTATCTAATACAGTGGAGTTTTAAAAGGAAATGCCCTTATGAATTGAGATATTTTTCACTGTGTTTGCTAGCTCTGTCCATTATGTCTGCTAAAAGTATTTCCTCCAGGTGGCTGGATCTGGATGGAGTCAAGAAGTGGCCGTAATGCTTGTCCAAATGGTCTGTGACAGTAAGAAGCATGGGAGAAATTTAAGCTTTCAAAACACTTTGTAACTAAAAATATTAAACTTAAAAACGACACCTAAGTACCTTGGGGAGAAACTGGCTATTCACAATCAATACAATCCTTAAGCGACATAATATCTCATCAGGATGGAGAAAAGGGAAGCCAATCCAAAATCTTGTCTACAATAGCACAGAACCTAGATATGGAATTTATTTTCATTTTTGTCTTCTTTTTTTCTGAGGACTTTGTTTCTTTGCTTCATAGCTCCATAGCATTAGGCACGGAATTGTTTTGCAATTAACTTCATACTTTAACAGTAAACTGCTAAGCACACTGAAGAGGTGTGCCCTTAGAATATATTCAATGTATTAGGAAAGGAGTAAGCAGTCCATTGAGTCCCACCCACCCCCTTTTTTTTTTTGCATACATGTGGTCCTTGGTTAGCAGTAATATTGGGACTAGAATTTGTGATACTAAGCAATATGGCTGTAAAGCATGACATGACATGATCACATTATTTAGCGATGGAAATTCTGGCAGACCTTAGTGCCTTCATGAACTGAGAAGGCCTGGTTGTTAAAGTTAGCATGCAATGTGGCAGTGTAAACATAGTATACTATATTTTAAAAAAATTGCACTTACGTTGCAAGGACTTCAGATGGAAGATCTGTAATGTAGGAGGGGATCTTTCTCCCTGTCAAAAACTGTGCCACTTCATTGCTGAATGTATTACAATTATGTTCAAAAAGATTATAGGAGTCTCCTCTGTGATTCACCAAAAAATCAAGAAGAATGAACATGAGTAAGATGTAAAGCAGAAAAAGTCTCAAGGGTTCAAGCATATAAAGACAATTCATAATTACAGGATCCAGATCAAAAGCTAATGGGATTTTATCTGTTCTGTTGATACAGTGAGAACACCAGGATCATGTTTCTTGATTGTTCTTTCTCTAGCACACTTCTGCCACCTAGATCTGCTACTTTCTAAATCATATGAAGTGGATTGTTGCCTTTATATGCACAGGTACTCCTCGACTTACAACAGTTCATTTAGTGACCAAAGTTAAATAACTGAAAAAACAACTTATGACAATTTTTCACACTTACGACTATTGCAGTATCCCCATGGTCATATGATCAAACTTCGGATGCTTGGCAACTGATTCATATTTACGACAGTTGCAGCCTCCCAGGGTCACGTGATTACCTTTGGCAACCTTCTGACAAGCAAAAGCAACTGGGAAGCCAGATTCATTTAGCAACCATATTACTAACTTCACAACTGCAGTGATTCACTTAACAACTGTGCGCAAAATTCACTTAACAACTATTTTGCTACCAACAGAAATGTTGGGCTCTATTGTGGTTATAAGTCAAGGACTACCTGTATAGGCTCCCTCTGCAGCTCAATAAACTATGTGACCAAAGTTTAAATCACAGTGAGCCTATATAACCACAGCAGTCATTTTGCTTGACATATCCCCCCCCCCCCCATGCATAACATTGCAAAGTGATGATATGAATGCAACAAACAGCAAGTTTGATGCCATGTCCTTTTACATGCAATTGAAAACATCAAGAAAGAAGGCATAGGAAGAATTGCTATATTGTACTTACTATGTCTACGGGTACAGAGTACAGTTAGTACTTCTTCAAAAAGCCAGTGTTCAGGCAGAAATTTCAAATACAAAAGCTAGAATGGAATTATTAGCTATTCTGCCTACAATTTCTCTTAGTAAGCCTTACTTTCTACTGATTTTATTCAAACTATATTGAACAAAATGCATACTTTATTGGCATTTAAAATAAAGAAACTAAGGGCATGAAATGGATTAATCACCATCAAGCTTTTGGTGTTCCACTGAAATATAACAATTAGTACTGCAGCTTCCATATATGTCTGATGTGCTTTTTTGTATGTTGGAAGGCGGAAACCACCCATCACTGTGAATATAGCATATCAATGCTAAGTTGATTAGTTTGCAACTGTTCTATGATATACACTGTAATACTGTATAACACTGGGTGAAATACTGAGAGATAATACAAGTGCCACTGCAGATTTTATTTATAAAGAACAAATGATATTATTTTGAAAAGCAATTGTTATAAAAATGTGAACATTCATGTTCTAAATTAATCTCAGCTGACCACAGTAGTCCGCATTTAGCAATTGAAATTGTGACCCATAACTCCATTATTAAGTGAAACAGTCACTAATTGAAACTGTGTTTATGATCTTACTTAAACTTCACTTTGGTTTGGAGATTTGTGAAGGTCATAAATATGAGGATTTTTTTATTTTAATTTTATTAAATTTATACCCCGCCCTTCTCCTTGTTAGGACCCAGGGCGGCGCACAGGCATCTTAAAAACACAAAAATACAATAAATATCGATTAAAATGTAATTTAATTCATTAACCCGTGCTAAAAACCCAATATTGAAAACCCTATCAAATTACAAATTTCCTTAAAACGTCAGAAACGGGGGGCTATCCTAGGCCGGCTTGTTGGAATAAGTACGTCTTAAGACGTTGGCGGAAGAGGCGGAGGTCCAAGATTGTGCGAAGGTCGGGGGGTAGGTCGTTCCAGAGAGCCGGGCCCGCCACAGAGAAGGCCCTTCCTCTGGGTGTCGCCAACCGGCATTGCCCGGCCGACGGCACCCGAAGAAGACCCTCTCTGTGGGAGCGGATCGGACAAAGGGATGTATGGGGCAGGAGGCGGACTCGTATATAGCTAGGCCCCGAGCCATGGAACGATTTAAAGATGGTCATCAGTACCTTGAAGCGCACTCGAAAGGCCACAGGCAGCCAGTGCAGCTCGCGCAGGAGAGGTGTTACGTGGGTTTGCCTTGGGGCACCCATAATCACCCGCGCGGCCGCATTCTGTACTAACTGTAGCTTTCGAGTGCACCTCAAGGGAAGCCCCATGTAGAGAGCGTTACAGTGATCCAGCCGGGACGTCACAAGTGCTTGAGTGACTGTGCGAAGGGCTTCCCGGTCCAGTAAGGGGCGCAACTGGCGTATCAGGCGTACCTGATAGAACGTCCCCCTGGCCACGGCCGCCACATGGTCCTCCATGGACAGCCGGGAATCCAGGAGGACGCCCAAGTTGCGCGCCCTCTCCACGGGGGCCAGTTGTTCGCCCCCAATGGCCAGAGTTGGACTTATCTGGCTGAACCGGGGTGCCGGAAACCACAGCCACTCGGTCTTGGACGGGTTGAGCTTGAGTTTGTTACTACCCATCCAGATCCGTACGGCCTCCAGACACTGGGACAGCACCTCGACGGCATCGTTGGGGTGATTTGGGGTGGATATGTACAACTGAGTGTCATCAGCGTACAGATGGTATTCCACCCCAAAACCACAGATGATCTCGCCCAGCGGCTTCATGTAGGTGTTGAACAGGAGTGGCGAGAGGACCGACCCCTGAGGAACCCCACATGTGAGGGGCCTCGGGGACGACCTCTGCCCTCCTGCCAACACCCATTGCGACCGACCAGAGAGGTAGGACGTGAACCACCGTAGAACGGTGCCTCTCAGCCCCAACCCCCCCAATCGGTGCAATAAGATACCATGGTCGATGGTATCGAAAGCCGCTGAGAGATCTAATAGGACAAGGATAGAGGAACAACCTCTATCCCGTGCCCTCCAGAGATCATCCACCAACGCGACCAATGCCGTCTCAGTGCTGTGCCCGGGCCGGAAGCCGGACTGGCGCGGGTCTAGATAATCAACTTCCTCCAGGTGACGGGGAAACTGTTGAGCCACCACACTCTCGACAACCTTCACTAAAAAGTGAAGGTTGGAGATGGGACGATAGTTCTCTAACAGAGCCGGGTCCAGGGATGGCTTCTTGAGGAGGGGCCTCACCACCGCCTCTTTCAAGACGGTGGGCAAATACCCCTCACTCAGAGATGAATTCACAATGCCCTGGAGCCAGCCTCGTGTCACCTCCCAGGATGCCAGTACAAGCCAGGAGGGGCACGGGTCCAATAAACATGTGGTGGCTCTAAGGTTCCTCCGCAACCTGTCCATATCCTCGGTAGTAACAAAGTCGAACTCCTCCCAAGGTGTAATCTCAAGACCAGCACCGAACGCCACGACCGGACCACTAGTGGAGGGCAACTCGTTCCGAATCTGAGTGATTTTGTCCTGCAGGAAAACTCCAAATTCCTCTGCTCGACCCTGTAGAGGGGCTTCCCGCGGCCTCAGGTGAAGGAGGGAGCGGGTCACCCCAAACAGGGCGGCAGGGCGGTTTTCCGCGGATGCGATAAGGGTGGCACAATACTCCCGTTTGGCCACTCTTAGCGCCACTAAATAAGTCCTAATATGGTCTCTCACTAGTGTTCGGTCAGATTCGGATCGAGAAGATCTCCACCTACTCTCTAGGCGTCTCTTGCGGCGTTTCATCTCCCGAAGCTCCTCGGTAAACCAAGGAGCCTGGGTGACTCGACGCCGCATGAGAGGCCGCAAGGGCGCGACTCGGTCCAAGGCCCCCGTGGCCGCACTATACCATGCGGCCACTAGGTCCTCAGTCGAGCCGTGGGACAGGGACACAGGATTAATCGTAAAGTTACTTTTTCATCACCATTATAACTGCAAATAGTTTCTAAACAAGATAGTCACTAAACAAGGACCACTTGTACTTGGTGAATCTCAATTTCTTTTCTCTGCTGCCTATATTTTTTGCTGGTAGTAGTTTTATTGTGTTAATAGTCACATATCAGTAATCCTTTGTACACTTTACTGCTCAATAAAGCATGGGATTGAAATATATGAAGGGAAATGATCTAAGGCATTCTATTTCTAATCAAAAAAGGTGATTAACGTTTAGTTTAGTTTATTAAATTTATATACCGCACCCTTTCCCAGAAAGGGACTCGGGGCGGTACACAGGCAATTTAAAAAACAAATATAAACATAGCAAAATACAAAATAACTGAATAATTAAATACTTCAGTGTTTTGATATGGGGTAATCAATGACTGAATAAGCAGTCTTCTGTATTTCTATTTAAAGGTTTACATGAAGGGAGACAAAAACATTAACTATATTTTGTTTTATACAGTAAATCAATCCAGAAATGACATCATTATAACAATCAGAAGCAAATATAATCAGCATAGTATACTGACTCTTCCTAGCCTATCCTTATATTCTAATATCTTAGGTGATTTCAGCCGAAGTGTGCATATAATTTCAGAATTTTACATAAAGTTTACATATTTTTTTAAAAAAAATTCTAATAAGTTATTCCCTTCACAGAATATTAGAATGGAAACTAAACAGCAGTCTCTCACCGGAATATAGATTCCCCCAATGAGGACAAATATTCTAAGAAGAGGTCTTCTGAAACTTCAGTATATCCCAGATCTACAACAGTATCCGGAGGCCCAAGCAATGTTCCACCCTACAAAATTTGCATTCATTAGGTTACTAAGTCACCCCAAAATTTCTCAGTATCTTTTATAGAATAATTTAAGCTGAAAAGGTTCTGCAAACTTTCATAATTTGTTCACATCAATTAGAAACTTATTTATTTATTATTTAGAATTTATTCAGATCTGCTATCACTAGTAAACCTGACAGTAATATTTCATAAGATCCTCATATAATGCCTTAATCTGGAGACTTGGAATAACAAGAAAACTTGTTGGCTTTTGATAGAGATGTGAATCCCCACACATCTTGCTTTACAGAAGAGTGGCTTTAGAGGAAGGACCAGGACTTCAGTTTGCCAATTAAGGTAACTCAGATAAATCTGTTAAATAAAAAGCCATTGTATATGGCGAAATTAAAATCAGCAATGACTGAATCATAATTGCATTAGGAAAATGAGATTTAGAAATAAATATCTTTGATTCAAACCAAGTTTTGCAGACCTGAAAAGATTACTTAATATTCAAAGCAACAGTTATTGTACAAAACACAGAACAAGATAATGTGAGACAATCATCCAGGCAACAGAAGCTTTGGGAGGATGGGGGGTAAGAGTTGGCAGTCTCTGGGTGTTTTTCATGTGCACCTATAGATTCTTTTCAGAGTTTAGGGATGCAGAACGATTTGTCTTGTTTCTGAAAACTAATTTGCTGTCCTCAATTCTGATGGGGGCCCTTATCTCATTGCTAGTACTGCAAAACTACCGTATTTATTCGAGTATAACGTGCACACGTTTATAACGCGCACCCCTAATTTTCGATTAAAAATCGGTATTTAAAAAACGTGTTTTTTTTCTTCGCCCTCGCGTACAGTGAGCGGCTGCAGCCCGGAAAAGGCGCAGTGCGAACTCACAATTCGCCTGCGCCCTCAATGGACCGGCCCTCGTTTATAACGCGCACCCAAACGTTGATTTCTTTTTTTGGTAGAAAATTTTGCGCGTTATACTCGAATAAATACGGTAGTTAATTTTTTGTCTTTTACATCAGTCAGCAAGACATTTGGGTAAGCCCTAATTTCTTTTACAATATCTTATTGTATTTTTTTTTAAAAATGCCTTCTTTGTAGAAAGCCAGGATAATAGCAATAATATCTTGTTCTTTGTTTAAAATTTCATTTATCTACTCTTATCCGGTTTAGTCAAAACTTTGTTTAGTTATATCATTTCTAACTTATTGTGATTTTACAGATGATACGTAAGAATAGTAATACCGTGTTTCCCCAAAACTAAGTCCGAGTCTTATATTTATTTTTGCTCTAAAAGACACTTTAGAGCTTATTTTGAAGTGATGTCTTATTTTTGAGGAAATACGGTACTAAATGTGTCTGGCTGGCTGACGATCTTAACTGGGGCTTATTTTTTGAGTACGGCTTATATTACAAGCATCCTGAAAAATCATGCTAGGGCTTATTTTCCAGTTGGGTCTTATTTTCAGGGAAACAATTTAAATTCAATTTCAATTTATTCAATTTATATCCCGCCCTTCTCCGAGAGGACCCAGGGCGGCGCACAGGAATTTAAAACAATATACAAAATAGTGCCAATTATAATTTTAAAAACTTATTAAATGACAAAACCTGCGCTAAAACCAGATTAAATCCCCCATTTAAATTGTAAACTATCCCTCCCCTCCTCCCTGGAACCCCCTAAAAGCCAAATTAAAAATTTTGTTCAAACACCCCTAGAACTGCGACCATAGTACTAATTTCAAGAAATACAAAATGAATTGAAATCAACTAAGCAAAAGAGAGAAAAAAGAACAGAAAAACTTATCAGATGTCTGTAAACTTACAGGTGGACAACTTGAAATTCCCCCACTACCATAGAAGAATTCATCCCTGTGGGCAACTATGGAGGTGTGCCTGAGGATAAATAAACAGTAGGTTAAAAGAAAGAGTAAATCTCCAGTCTGTATGTTGCAGTTTATCAAGGGTAATACAAATGCAAGGGTAATACAAATGCAAACAGATTAGTCTCTTCTGTTTTAGACATAATATTTTGTCTTGTATAACACTGCAGAATATTAAGAATTTCAGACATTCCAAATTCAATCTTCTTCCCTTAGCTTTACCTCTTGCCTCTAGCAGTCAATCAGCATTTTATGACAAATACTTGCTTCTATTAATGTGCTTCATGTGCCTGTGTGTGCGTGTGTGTGTGCATGTGTATTTATTTAATTTGCCACTCATTTCAAATTGATTCTGAGCAGCTTACAACATTAAAACTAATTAAAATAATAAAATATAAATATTTCTAAAGTAATAAACATGGAAATGAAAATAAAATATTGATAGTTAAAATTATAGTTAAAAGTTAGGGAGGGAAGAGGATGCACCGAGAGAAAGAGGTGGGATTGCCTCTTAAGTCGTCAAACACCTCCAGTGTGATGCTCCTCTATTGGGGCCTGAAGCCATCTGGCAGTACCAGGTCTTAGGCCCTTAGGGAAGGTTAGAAGGGTGGGAACTGATCTCACCTCAGGGGCAAGATGTTCCAAAGGAGAGGAGCCATGGCACAGAAGGCCCTTCTCCTGGACCCCACCAGCTTTAGAATTCCTTGATTGTTGAATCTAGTGGGCCAGACCTAAGGAGGTGAGACAGTTTCTCAAGTAACATGGACCCATGCTATGCAGGGCTTTAAATGTGATAACACCATGTACTGCACCCAGAAGCAAACTGGCAGCCAGTTCAGCTCATGGAGTAGTGGTGTAACATGGGCCATCCTAGGGGCCCCAAGAACTGCCTGTGCCCCCCACACTCTGCACCAGTTGATGATTCCGAATGCTCTTCAAGGATAGACCCCATGAGGAGAGCATTCGAGTAGTCCAGATGTGAGAAGACCAGGACTTGAATAAGTGAGCACAGGGACTTTTTTTTGTTCCCCCACAAGCCCTACTTCATTTTGAATTATTATTTTTTTTGCACTGACTGTAGCTACATCAAAATAATGAGATTTCTCTGTTAATTTTTAATCCCTTGACCACACTATCTAAATTATGTAGGCATAACAGTAGCGATCTCATGTAGCACAAACATCCCAATTAATTTTAAGACTAGTTACTTACCAGATACCCTCTAGTTGCTTACCTGTATACAAAAGAAGAAGAAAGCAATAAGTATCAGAATCGTCATACAACTTTTTAAATTAGTTTCTCTTAGAAAGAGTTCAGAAGGTCAGACTTAACTACCTCATTTTCTTAAAAATCTGTGAAAACACATTTTTTCTTTTTCTTGATAATTCTTGAAGTACAGCAGGGTGATAAAGGATATGTGATGTAACATGTAAAGTTGATTCATAATATCTATATTAATAATATGTTAAGATAATTCAGAATATTTTTCTCTTAGATCAAATAAAACATATAGAATTACTTTTTATTTACATCTGACCTAATATGGTACAAATGAGGTATCATCTGTGCAACATATTGCATCAAGTGAATATTGCCCCTATGCTCAAGTCTCTGTATACTATGAACATTTCAATACTATCTCTACACAACTGGAAGCAGATTTTATTGACTATATTGGTATTTGCTTTTGATGAATCATATATGAAATTTGATTTTACAGATTCTTCATAAATCTAAGCACTATTTGAATTTTCTGTTTAGTTGCTTTTAAGTGGGAAGATGATTTTTAAAACTCTACACTCTCGCCTTTCATCTCCATTTGGAAATTAAAGCTCTTAGGATAAACTTTTCAAAGCATGCCCAAAACCTAGCTTTAACTTGTATTGTGGTCCTTTGGATGTTTTCTTGCAGACATTTCATTACCAAACTAGGTAACATCATCAGTGGTAGTAGAGAATGGGGTTTTCTTTCATTCTATATACTACTGCCTTGCCCTATTTGTATTGGTGGAAATGGTCTTGGTGGTTCCTTGATTAGACTGTTGTTTATTAGTTTGTTTGGCAGTTCTTTGATTGGGGTATCATTTGTTTCTTGATTCTTAGCCTAAAATTAATCTTGGTGTTAATCTCTGTCCATCTGGATGCTGATTGCTGGTGAGGAGATGTTTTGGTCTTTTTGTTTCCTTTTTTGCTTTTTAATTGTCTCTTTTGTATGTAGATGTTGTTTATGTCTATCTGCCTGCTGGTGGCATATTTGTCTGAGTGTCAGGCTTCCAGAAATTATCTAGCATTTTTGGCTTGGTTTAGGAGACTCAGTCTCCCAGCTGAAACTATGGTTAAGCATATCTATGTGTTGTAAAATTAAGCAGTTTTTATCATGTCTTCTGACTGTTGTTAATTAATACAGAATTCCATGTGGGAGGTACTTACAATTCTGTTGAAACTCAAATGAGTTTCTTATGATTACACGTTTCTTCATCACAATGACAGTGCAAGTTCAAAAATGAAAGTGACAAAATGAACATTAAAAATTATGAAATGGTTTAATCTTTATGCTTTGCTCTTTACTAAAAGTATTCAAAATTACTAAGCAGCACACAATATTTAATTGATTAAATCTTGCTTTCAAAAACAAATACAGCACTTTGATAAACAGTAAATGATTCTGTAGCATTTTAAAGAAAAAATATTCTTTTTGGACTTCGGTATTGTGGAATCCCTCAACTACTAAATATTTATTTTGCAAATACACATCTATATGTTGAGGTTACATAAAAACTCAACATGAATAAATTCAGTGCTGCTTTGCAGATATAGAGAATGAATATATATTATGGATTAAAATAATCTTCCATAAATAGTGTAGGAGTAGTAATAAGGGGACTTAGTTTGCTTCTTCTCAGTTTCATGATTTTATTACGACATTGTTATAAAATCATTTTATATGATCCTCTAAAAATCATATGCTGTGCTTACTGATCAGAAATTAATTTTAAGAATAAAAGTTCTACTATGCTACAGCAAAAACAGTTAGTGATTATAGGCCACTAGTTAAAGTAACTAATTTGATTAAATCTTATGTATTTAAAATACATATATGAAATTAAATGATTTAACCCTTTAAGAATCATCACTTTGTAGCAGTGAACAAAGGTGTACATTCCCATTATGTCATGAACTATTACTATACAGTTGGGAGTGCATATTCCCAGAAGGGCACTTGTAATAGTCAGTAAATCACCGCTGAGTGATCAAATTAAACACAACCCACAGGAGAAAGAAATGGCAACTCGCTCCACTATTCTACCAAGAAAACAAAGTGAAATTCATAGCTACTGGTAGGACAATAACAGTAGAGGACAATTATGTGTCGCACTGATGATAATCATGTGACTGGACTAAGGCTGATAGAATGTTCAGCTGCTTGTATGTCCAGAGACAAAAGGCAAGTTTGATCCTGCAAAGATATATTCGTTTGTGTGTGTGTGTGTGTGTGTGTATACACAAACAAACAAGTTGATACCAAAAATGTTAGAATCATGAACCAAAGCAACTCGATGTTATCAGAGCAGAAGCATCAAGTCTATACGAAACATTTGGGGACTTAGAAAACTGCAAAGTTGGAATAAGTCACTTCACATAAAAAACACCAGATATCCTACAGTGAACAAGAACATAAGACCACAGGTGAAGAGGAGGCTGATAATGAATAGTTGTATCCTGACATACAATAACTTGTCAATACAACAAAAAAGATGTGATCTCTTCAAAGGCTACTGGAATACTAAAGCCTAGTCATGAGGGAAATTAGGCCTTGGTATATAAAATGAGGCAATGACAGACTAACAGAATTCTGCCATGTTAATTTGATGTTCACAAGAAATAAAAGTACTTTTTTACCAATCTAAACAACTTGTGCAACAATCTAACAACTGAATGTTACCAGATGGAATAAAATTGACCACATGTTTTGCAAATACAGATGAAGAAGTTCTGTTCAACCAGTAAAAAGACGACGACATACTGACTGTGACTCAGATCATAAACTTCCAACTTCAACTAAGAAAGAAAACAAACTGATCAAGCCAAGAAGATGAATCTCAGCAATATGCCATTGGAGTGGGCTGTGATGATCAAAGAAGAGATTCGTATGAGAGTCTGTGCATTTATGGACTAAGGTGTTGAATTATAAACAGAGGCACCCAGGGTTTAGTGACTGTAGGCTAGTCACTTTCTCTTAGCCCAATCTATCTCACAAGGTTGTTACAGAGAAAGGAGTTGATCAAATAGGTAGCTTGATTGATTCATACCGAGTGCAAACGTTAGTTTTTTTGTTTTTGTCTGCTTTATATTGGATGTTTTAATTATTGTTACTTATTGTGAGCCCCCTTTGGGAGGAGATGGTCAGCTATGTAAATTTGATTAATAAAATAATAAATCTAAATTTGATTAATAAAATAATAAACCACAAGGGTCTTACTCAATTGTCACTTTCAATGGTTTAGGGATATCCTATTACAATAGTGAGTAATCAGTTTACCTGGAGGAATTTTTTTCATTGCCTCTGTTACTCACCTATAAAAATGAAAGCGTTTCCTTTAAGACAGGGGTCCCCAACCTTTGCACCTTTAAGTCTGAAGGAGTTCAGTTCCCAGACTTTGTTCCCAGCAAAGCTGGCTGGAGAATTCTGGGAGCTGAAGTCCTTCAGACTTAAAGTTGCAGAGGTTGGAGACCCCTGCTTTAAGAGGTTCCATTATCCCACCCACCCACCCAAAAATGCCTTGTCTCTGGCTTTCTGAACTCCCACCTAAGCACCTTAAGCACCTTAAACGACCCTGGGAAACAGTTGAGTTCGTGCGCCGACCTTAGCATTTCCTCCTCTGCCTTTGTGTCGGCGGGAAAAGTTGTGACTCTTAAGCTAGGCAGAGGCACCGGGGCCCTTAAAGCCGCCCCTTAGTATACGGTACATAGCCCGCGCAGGGAAGAGGCCGGGCAGGAGAAAGACCGGCGCATCCTCTGGATAGGGCGGGTGAAGGGAAGGGAAATACAACCCCGCATCTTCTCACCGTTTCCCTCTAGGTGCCAGGAGTCTGGAGAGAGGCGGAAGAGCTCCTTGGCTCCCGCAGACCTGCATAACTGGAGCAGGCGCTTCTTCCCCCGCACCGACCGGACAGCCATCCCCGTCCGCTTTCCCCCTCAGCCTATCGCACAGATTGAGGAGGAGGCGGGTTTCCACGTCTCGCTCGCCGCTCTTACCGAGCATGATAGGACTGAGGCGGCGAGCCATGCCCTTGGACAGGTCGTAGACGTAGAGCTTCACCGAGTGCAGCGTCGGAGGCGAGTCCATGGCATTGGCCGAGGAAACAGGAAGGGGAGCTTGCAGGGAGGGGGGGAAAAACCGACAACCTTCCAGACCAATTCGCCCTTCTCTGGCGAAGCCGCTGGAGAAGAGAGAAGCCCGAGGGGAGCGCAGCTGGCCTAGTCGGTGCGGCTCCCAGCAGCGACCGCTATTGCGGGACTAACCGACTGACAGAAGGTGACTGAAAGGGGGCGGAGGGAGGGCGCCGAGGGGAAGGCTCGTTTCACGCACGCGTCGCCCAACACAAGGTGGGATAAAGCGCTTGTCACTGGGCCTCTTGTGAGGGAGCGGCGCTGAACAGTAGAAAGGCGGGACCAAAGAGTTTACGCAATTGTTCCATGTGGACGGCATCATTGAGGACAATGCGAGCCTTGTCTTTGTCGCCTGCCATTGGTTAGCACGTGCGGAAGGGGTGGGACATCGAGACGTTAACGGGGAATATCAATTTAGGAAGTGGGTGGGTGGCGTTTGTTAGGCGAGTTCGGTTTCTCGCCGGGGTTAGTGCGCGTTCGAAGCCTTCCGAGTGAAACCCCTGTCAGGCTTCGTTCCCTTTCAGGAGAAATAGATAAAAGTGGCGCGTTCTGTTTGCTAGGTGAGGTTTAGGCCTTTGAATCCTCTCGCCCGCTAAAATCCGCCTGTGTTAAAACGGGTAAAAATCCCTTCAATTCGAATTCGACTCTGGGTATCTTTATAGGCTCCGGGATAATATTGGGAAAAAGAAGTGGGTTGTTGCTGCCAAGAACTTCCAAGGTTTTCTTTAGATTTTCCCAGTCTATTCTGTTACTGGGATTTCCTGGACGGCTACTTTCCATGTGGTAATTGAGCGTGACCTTATTCGGCTTTTCAGGTTAGGTGGACTAGGTACTATCTTTGGAAGCAGTAAAACGGGAAAAAGGCTTGGGTATGTTATTCTCCCAATATCTCAATAAAGGTTGCCACCAAGGATAATGTATGCTCCTTTAATCCAGGGGTCTCCAACCTTTGCAACTTTTAAGTCTGAAGGACTCCTGCTTTAATCAATATATTCCCAAGAAAAAATGTGCGGATCTCCGTATTTAAATACAAGCAGTTGCTTTTACCCTTAAACCGTCCAACTGAGATACTTTTTAGATTGCGGGGGGGGGGGGGCGAAAGTAGGATACTCTCGCAACTGCATCACACCATCTCCCCTCACCTCCAAGACGTCTCGGGCTTCTTTGATTTCTCTGCAATCGCGCCTCGACTTAGAAAAAAAAAAGAATTTGCATTGCTGTACTAGTAAATTGCAGCAAGTAAGGATCCGAATTAAACAACGGAATGCAAACCCTCTACAATCCAGGCAATCGGAATTTCTCTGCGATTCTGCGTTTTATACCTGCGGCTAATTGGAGCAGGGCTCTCCAACCTTTGCAACTTTAAGTCTGAAGGACTTCAGCTCTCAGACTTCTCCAGCCAAAGCTGGCTGGAGAAGTCTGAGAGCTGAAGTCCTTCAGACTTAAAGTTGCAAAGGTTGGAGAGCCCTGAATTGGAGTACAAGATTGACTGCACTGAGGCATTGGGAACTTTGTGTTCGGCCGTTTCCTTTTCCTTTCGCCGCTTTAATTATCTTTTTTTCACCTCAAGGGGCGGAGACTCGTTGTGACTGACAAGTTTCCATTCTGGAATCCATCGGGGGAAGAAAGAATAATAACCCGCAGGGTTGGGGACTTTCTGCAAAAAGGCCTGCCTGTTCGTAAACGCCGTCTTTTTATCGGCGGTAAGTCCGAATCAGAAGTTGGGGGGGGGGGTCGTGGGACCACATTAAAGATATTCAGTCGACAGGTTCTGTCCGCCTGGGCAGCAAACGAGGCAGGGCCTGAAACGACGGAAAGGGAGTTGTAAATAGTTGAGTTCTCCGGCTGTTTCTGTTTATTCCTGGATGCGGTGCTGTAAGAGCGGTTTATGGTTTGAAAAAAATACTAAGGCAAAGCATTGCTACCAACATTGAAGTGAGTTAAGTAAGAAAATAAAGGTCGGTCCTTTCAGGTAGAGAAGAAGAGTTTTGGGGAGCAGCTCATGACTGCACTCGTCCCTCGTGGCTTCTGTTTTCAGGCATACAAAGATCCGCCCGTGGAGTTGTTGGGGGCGCTTGGAAGATCGAGTTCATCTGTTCCACGTGTGGCCCTTCTTCAAAAAGAGAAATTTGGGGAGTTGAAGGATGGTAGCAGGGCATCAGGGTCTTCTGGAAGTTACGTTTTTGTGCACAGTTTATCAAGTGGATGGATATTGAATTCAAATTTTCCTCTTCAGCAAAAATGTACAGTCAGGCACACAATCCTTCCTACTCTCTCTCTCTCTCTCTCTCTCTCTCTCTCTCTCCATTACAAATAGTTTCAAAATATTCATGCATAAAATTGAATCATACGGTTGGAATGTAACTTCAAACAATGGCCTGGCCCACAATAGTGCTAAATCATTATGACTGTCAGGCTAGAAAAGGGGAGACTGTAAATTCTAGTTCCGCTTTAACCAGGAAAGCCAGCTGCATGACCTTGGACCTCAGCCCAAATCTCACAGGGTGGTGGTTGTGGGGAATATAGAAAGAAGGTGTGTTGGATAAGTTTGCTGCCTTGAGTTATTTGTAAAAATAATGAAACTGGGATACAAATAAATACAATTACTTGATATGATGGAAAGGCTCAATAGCTTTAAGCACCTGAGAGTCTCCGACAAATTCAACTTTGCTGAACTAGTGAAAAAAGAATGGAGAAAGCTAAGAATAATCCATATTGTGTTGAAAGCAGTGTATAGTAAATGTACTTCATAAGGAGGAACTTCAAAATCAAATACCAAAACTATGTCAGATGAATTTTGTACGGTTGTCAAGAAATGTGTGGTCATTTGCACAAACCAGTATGCTGAGTGATGAGAATGTCCACAGAAGGCTCTCCTCTAGGGCAGGCTTTGTCATACTTTTTCAACCTGCAGAAGTAGGATAATTTTTAAAATTGCTGGAACCCTTGATCATGAGACATACCTTTAGTAGAAAAAATGGTAGTGAAACTCAGTACATTTGAAAGTAGATTCCAATATGTTAGTCTCTGTTTTCTTGTCTAATAGTTTTTGCTTTTGAAAGCTGTGCAAGTTAATGTAAAAACAACAGCCAATCTTGATTGTAGATAAATGTAAAGCAAAATAGTTGTTTTTTCACAGAACATCTTAGCCCCTAAGGTGAGATGGGCTCCCATTCCTCTGGCCTTCCAGAAGAGCATTAAGACCTGGTTCTGCCAAATTATATTGAGGTGTGTGTGTCTAAAATACGCACCCAATCCTCTTAAGTAACTGGTGACTTGAAGAAGCCCCCTCTGGGTTTTTTTTTTAACCTTTTCCTTTTTAATTTTGTTTTAATTCTGTTTTAACTATTTTAATGGTCTTTTCTGTATGATTGTATGTAAAGCATTCTGAGTCAGTTCAGATGAGTAATGTAGAAATTTGATAAAAATAAAAGTTGATAAAAATAAAAAATAATAATCAATTTATTTTTCAAGGGATGCTATCATAAAATCTAGCATCAGGTTGCTGACTGGATAAGTATTTAAATTGCTTGCATTTTCTCTGTTAAGCTGAAGCTAGTTCTTATTATTAGGTACTGTTAACATTTTGCAAACTTGGAATGAGCTATCTTAAGATAACCAGTATGGATATTAGAAATTGTAATCATAACACGTAATAATATGATAGATATATTATTTTCTTATTTTACTTATTGTTCATATAACAATATTCTATGGGATATTTTGTTTACAGTAATTCAGAGTTTGGCAAAGTTATTAATCTCTTTGGTGCAGGATACTTAGCATCTCTTTCCAAAAATGAAATGAGTAGAGAAATGACTAAGATATTGTCAGTCTGTGGCTATTTTATTATTAATTATTTAGTTTTAAAACTATATTTCAGGGGCCTTGTACACAGTTATTATGTTATCTATTTCTGCTGTCCATTTAATGTTTTAGCAAATTGTGCAGTGTGTTGCTGTTTACTGAAAAAATAATGATCCGATGGATATATTTAAGAGCTGGGAGACTGAGTTGAAGCAAAAGTAGAATACATGAACATCTTCATGTTTGCATGTGTGGAAAGACTTCTGTCTATGGAAACCGGTCTGAATATAGGAACAGTTTCCCCAGTTATTTATTTAAATCACTCATTCTTTGTAATAACATAGGAGGACCATGTCAAACTGGGTATCTTACTACAAAAATGAGGGAGAGGAGGAAGAGGAGGAAGAACAAGAAGGAGGTGAAAACATTGGTAAGATTCATTTTTGGGGCATGCATATGCTGTTAATTTGCTGAA
Organism: Rhabdophis nuchalis; assembly: GCA_039707465.1. NCBI lineage: Eukaryota > Metazoa > Chordata > Lepidosauria > Squamata > Natricidae > Rhabdophis > Rhabdophis nuchalis. The sequence goes on along the minus strand of CM077648.1, from coordinate 90,139,602 downwards.
TAGAAATGCTGCATTGAGGGAAATTTGCAACTAAATTGCAATGGTATGGGGGAATCAGACATCACATTAATGTGAAATGTAATAAGTGGCAAAAGTAATATTTTGCGCCTTTTATGTGAAGTGCCTCTTTTATGTTGATGCAGAGTCCTGAAAAACTAAAACATATACTGGTGCATACTGGATAAAACAAAAGGTTTTTCAACAGTAATGCCTATAGGAAGCACACAATGTTAATTCAAAGAATGTATGCTTTCCTAAGTATAGGTATAGGTGTGATATTAAGGTCCTTGGTAACTTTTTATCTACTATAATTATTGCTCAAAAATCAGAGCAAATAAAACAGGCTGCTTTAAATTGCTTTTAAATAAAACTAATGCTGTTAGTCTTATGGTGTATTGCAACATGAGCAAACTGTTGAGCTAACCCCCCTTCCTCCCAAAGCTATATCAAATTTCTGTGCTGTATAGGAATGTATATCCTTTGTCTCAGAATCACTGTGATAATTATAATTAAAGAATATAGAATAATTTAATTGGATAAATAGGATGATACACATTAAATGCAACATTTTTTACCTCTGTAGGAGTATATAAATATGGAGGTCGAGACACTTTGCTTTTCTTAGTGGATGGCTCAAGAAACATGTTTGAGTCTTTTGATGGTAGCAATTTGACACCTTTTGATATGACAATTCAGGTGAGATGACTTTTTTTTCTACATCTGGAAATTTGAAAGAATGCATTGTAGTGATAGTGCTGTAACATGGGGTAAGACTGCTACAGTTGTAAAGTTTGGGGACCCCTGATCTATATTCAAGAGGTCCTTGAAAAGTCCTCTAATAACTCTGAGGACCATTGCTCTTTGAAACATTGGGAACCAAAGATGTGGAAACTTGTTCACCAATCTGAAGTAGATGATCAGTGGCTTCTGGTACATGTTACCTCCATGATAAGACTTTTTTCAGTTATAAATGTTCTCCCCGCCCCAAGTTTTTTATTTTATTTTACATATAATAATAATAATAATAATAATAATAATAATAATAATAATAATAATAATAATAATAATAATAATCTTTATTGTCATTGTAAAAATTACAATGAAATTGATATACATATCAATGAGTGAACAATTTGGCACCTGGGTGTCATACATTTTAATACACATAAAACTAGTAATATTAATCATAGTTATTACATTCAACCATATTTATTTCCAATAATAATACACATTTATATTAAGTTATAGTCTTTGATTATTAAATTCTTCCATGTTTCAATATATTGTTCTAATGTCAATCACCATATTGTTTAAACATACATAATAATACCGCCGTTCAATTTCTAAACTTCCCTCTTATTGCTTTTATTTTATTATATAAAAATGTGCATACTAATATTTCCCCTTTCTTTTATTTCTGTGTCTATTGTGACTTTTAATCATGCCACCCTTATATTAAAAGACGTTTTCTTTCTATCCAGCATCCCTCACCCGCTTTGCTGCTTTGAATCCTGTTCATTTTTAATTAACCTCCCATATTTCACTCTTTACATATATTGATACAATCCTTCATTATTTCATTATTCAGTGTTTCAATACATAGTTCTAATACCAATCACAATATTATTTAAGCATACAAGATTATTCTAATCATATTCTTTACATTAATCAAGATATATAATTTTGATAGTTTAAGTATAATCTTTATTGTCATTGTACTTAAATACAACGAAATTGGTAAAACACATGTATATATATATTTTTTTTATATTAAAAAAGTTTTATTGAGTTTACATTTTTTGTGGGGTAGGGTAAGGGTTACATAGAAATTTTGAGAGTGGTCACGTCAAAGTCGTCGGCTTCTCCGGAACCTCAAATTACATTATTAAAAAGAAAGAAAAGAAACATTTCACATAACACTACAAGCTGGGAGCAAGTACATATTCCTAAATTTTTCAGTTATATACTGTCAGTCAATTGCAAAAATCCAGATTACAAATATCATACAATATTACTCAAAAGAAAAACCAGGGCAAAGTTATTTTTTAGATCTAAGTCTCTTGGCAATTGTATCTTCCCCCTTCTCCCCCGGGCCCCCAGCGGGCGGGGCCATGGCTCCCCCTGCCCCCCCTGGATCTTCTCCCAGGACAGAGGAATGTTTTTTAAGAAAGGCTTCCGCCTCAGCAACTGTTTTAATCTTTACTCTACCTCCTTCCCAGAACACCAGCATCCCTTCGGGTATCACCCACTTGAACCAGATCCCATGATGTTTTAGACAAGAAGGAAAATTTCCTTCTGGCTTCTCTAATTTTTCTTGGAATCTGCTTCAAGATGGTAATCTCCTTTTGTTGGTAAATCATAGGACTCCCTCTTTGCGCCTTCAAGATTTCCTCTCTGGTTGACCTTCTAACAAATTTTACATGTATCTCTCTGGGTACTTCATTCATCCTAGCATATGCAGAATTTATTCTGTAGACTAGGTCAATGTCCCCTCTGATCTCATCTTTAGGTTTATGTAAATAGTCTGCAATAATTGTACTCATAAGATCAGGGAGACATTCACCATCCATCTCAGAAACATTCTGGAATCTCAAAAAATATGTCATCCTTTCCAAATCAATCCTAGTCACATGCGCATTTATTTCCACAACCTCATTAGAAACATTTTTAATCTCTCCCTTAGCCCCCTCCAGCCCCCCTTTCAATTTTTCATTCTTCTGTGTATTCTCAAGCACTTGTTTTCGAGTGTCCAATAATTCCTTTTTAAAGTTGACATTTTCTGCCCTCTGAGCCTTAATTTCTGATACCAAATTTTGTATAACTGTTTCAAGGGCAGTCATTCTTTGTTCACGGCTTGCGAGCGTTGCTTCTTGTGCCATGTTTAGCTATTAAAATCCGTGCCAGTAAAATGGCGTTTTTAGGGTGGGGCTGGTAAGGCAGATCAGGAGTCCAGAGTTCTCAAAGTTGTACAGCTGCAAAATTCAGAAACCAACAGAGAAACGCTTTTCCAACTCCATAGGTATAATAACGAAGGCAATCCAGAAAGGAAAACACAAATCCAAAAAAAGAAAATTCTTCATCAATAATTAGAGGAAGTCCAAGTCGCAAAGAGACACTGGTAATTTTCCATAGGTCATAGTCAGTCGGGGACAAAGAGAAGCCATTTTCCGCCCAAACTCAGAGCCCGAGGGAGAAAGCGGTTAAAAAGCAAAAAAGAAACTGTTTTAGCCAGACCTCGAGACATAATTGCAAACAAGCCACAAAGTACTTTCCCTTGTTAGAGACCATCCAGATTAAAAGTTTCCGATTCCTCTCAACGAGGCATTTCCGAGTGCCGCTTTTAGTCCAAGGGTTTTTTTTTAGAAACAAACGCCCCCCTCCAGTCCCTTTCAGCCCGGCTGACAGTACACAAAAAAAAGTTTTAAACGCTCACTCTCCGCTCGCAGCTGAGGTCCCGAAAAGCCTCCCGACTCTTCCGATCTTCTCTCTTCATAGAATTAAATGGTGCCGCCAACCTTTGGCGAAGGGAAGACCCCCCGCAGCATGTCCTCTTCCGCCTAAGCCGAGGAGCAGGGTCGCTCTCCCCACTGCCGCGGGGGGGGGGGCTTCCCTGTCGAGCCGGCTTTACGGGAGAAGCCCCAAACAAGGGGCTTCTCGCCCCCGTGGGGGGGCAGGAAAAGGATCAAAGCGGCGAGCGAACCCTAAGTTCGCCCGTCGCCACCGGAGCCGGAACCGGAAGCCAACACATGTATATATTAAGGTGTGTTCTTTCATTATTTAATTGCTCAATGTTTCAATATATTATTCCAATGCCAATCACAATATTATTCCCCCATTCTCTTATTTCTTCCTAACTTCTAATCATGCCACCATTCTAACAAAGAAGGGAAAGAAAATATACACCCACTCCTCGTGTCTGATCCTGCCGTGACATCAACTGGAAGTCTCCCAGTTATAAATGTTCTAATGATCAAGTGTTAGAAAATGTGGCCATACTTAGAAGTATTTATACTATATAGAGTGTTAAAACCCCACATCTGTCAAAAGCATGATTAGATGCATTTATGTTATTTTCTCCCATCACAGCTGATTTGTATTTTCTTACCAGTGCATTCAGAATGTATACAGAAACAAAATCATCAGCCATGAGAGGGACCTTGTTGGTGTTGTGTTTTATGGAACAGAGAAGCATAATAATACAATGAATCGTGAACACATATATGTTCTCCAGAATTTGAGCAATCCAGGTAAAGCGGGAACTATGTGGAATGTATCTGTGATGAAAGAGTTCAGGGATACATAATGCAGGAATCTTCAAATTGCAAGTGAGGATATCTGAGAAACCATAAGAAACTCAGTTGCATTTAAAAAAAATTAATTGTAATGGGATTACAGTCAAAATTCATTCTAAGCTTTGCTCCCTATTTTGTCTGCAAAATCCTACAGTGGGAGATTGGTGTGATATAATTCAGAGTGTGAGAAACTCTGTAACACATACATTAAGAGTTGATTATTAAAAAATGGCATATTTATTATTTAACCATATCAATAGAAGCTTTATGTTTATTCATGGGAGTGAATGGTTCACACAAAATCATTTATTATATAGGAGGGTATGGTAATGCAAAGTTTGAGAATCATTAATCTAGGAAAATGAGAGATCTTCACTGGGTTTTCCACCAGAATGCCATAAGGTTTGGTTCTGGGACCTCTATTCTTTAGCATTTTCTATTAATGATTTACATGCAAAAGTGAGATAATGCTTATCAGATGACACAAAACTGAATATAACAGTTGACAGAAATGTAATTCAAATATTCTTAATAGGTTAAAGAAGAAGGCGGACAACAAGTTATACAATTTAATATAAAAATTAATTAAAACAATATTTAGATAAACAATGCAAATAACTAATTGAATTACCCAGTTAGATAGTGCTATTTTCACCCAAATTGCTGTTCTCTACTTAAAGCTCTTACTTATTTTACTATTGTGTAAATATTGCTTTCAGCTTTTTTTCCTATTTTAAAATAAATGTATTTAGCAACTGAAAAAAATAATTATTGATGATTTAACAATCTTGCCAGGTTGAACAACATTACTTTCCTGAATTGGAAATGAAATATAATGGACAAACTTTTGAATGATTTGCAAATACTGGGCTATCATTTCTAGAGCCATATCACTATCACTAATTTCATTGCTTTGGTTTTGTGAGAACTGAGAATATTTTTTTTTTCCTCCCAGGGGCAAAACGGGTATTAGAGCTGGCTAGCTATGAAGGAGAACAGGGAAAAGCTCTCTTCCAAAAGTCCTTTGGCCATAGTGATAACTACTCATTAGGCGAGGCACTCTGGGTTTGTAGTAATCTCTTCAGTGTTGTCCATTTCAAGATGAGCCACAAGAGAATTATGCTGTTCACCAATGAAGATGACCCTCATGGTCAAGATAGTACTAAAACCAAATTTGCTAGAACTAAAGCTGCTGACCTACGAGAAACAGGTTAGTATTTCAAATTATAGGTGAAGCATAATTTAGAATGAAAGTGATATCTCATTTCAGAGAAGCAAACAATTCCTCAATTTGATCTCTGCCTGGAGGCATATGTGAGGTACTTTAAAATGAGGGATTATCAGTGGTGCAAAGTAATTTAGGAAGTGGTTGAATGAAGAGTTGAATGCATGTTGTTTAAGTCCTAGACTGATGTCCACATGATTAAATTATCTTGCTGATGGACTAAATTTTGGTTACCAATTTGATTGAGTGTTTCTGTTTCCTATAGTCTAGAAATGTGAAGTATTTCAGCATGTCCTGGGTATTGCAGGAAAAGGAGGGTAAACCAATTAACACCTGATTTTCTAAATGTATGGGAATCTACTAGGGAACACCAGTTGTGTACACTAAACATGAGAAAGATTTCAATTGTATGTGTGTGCGCATCTTGCAGCTTATAATTTCTGATGTCTGTCCTGTCCTCATTTAGGTGCTTTTTCAAACAAAGCTTTTTTTCTTGTTTAATTCTTGAAGGTTTCTTTACCTAGTAATGCTATCTTGTGCATACCTTGAAATCACCATAAGAAATGAAGTAATGGTATCCATGTTCTCATATAGGAAACAACCTCTTTCCCTCCCACAATTCTATGATTGCAGGAATTTACCTTGACTTAATGAACCTAAAGAAGCCTGGAGGGTTTGATATTTCCTTATTCTACAGAGACATCATTAATACAGCAGATGATGAGGATCTAGGAATCCAGTTTGAAGAGTCTTGCAAATTGGAGGATCTTATGAAGAAAGTACGAGCAAAAGAAATAAGGAAGCGAGCTTTAAGTCGGTGAGTATCAAGAAACATCTTCCTCTTGCAGGATAATCTGGGAGACTGGAGGAATCATGATAACAGAGAGTTACATTAAATAGTACATAATATTAAATTGAGGAAAGTTTCTTTATTGTGTTTTCAGATGATAAATTATGTGCTTTTCGTCTCTTTAAAATGGAAATTAAAATATTGTACAAGGTTTCAAAGACTTATATTTGTGTTTGTTTACTCTTTAGGTTGAATTTATATTTGGGAAAAGATGTATCTCTTACTGTAGGCATTTTCAACTTAATCCAGAAGGCTGTTAAGCAGCCTCCTGTGAAACTTTATAGAGAAACTAATGAGCCACTGAAAACAAAAACACGAACCTTTAATCGAGAGACAGGTAGTTTGCTTCTTCCAAGTGACACCAAGAGAGCTCAGGTAATGTTTTCAACTTTCTGTTTTCCTTATTAAAGAATTTTGAGGAGCGGTACGTCACAATGTTTATAATAGTGTAGAAGCCATTATATTCTGACTTATGCATCTGAGCTTCCTTGCTGTGACGCTTTGCAAAGGGTTGAAGAATTCATACCTTAGAATCTATGTTGTACGAGATACTGCAATTTGTATTATGGTATATATATTTTTTCTTCAAGCAAAACCTTCATGAAACTGCCAGGAATCAGACACTTTCTGTTGCTAAGGCAATTTTACATGTAGGAAGCTACGCCTAGCATAGATCAGATCTTACTAAATGTTTGGCAACCATTAATTTTAGTTTAACTGCAGATTACTTGGGATTGTTTTTATGCATCACTTTCATGGCCATATTTATTTTTGTTTGAGTATGTCTTGGTTGAAAATTGGAGTAAATATGATTTATTGTTTATCATTACTTTTATATTGAGGCTGTCCAACTCTAGATGACTCTGCAATTTACAAGTAAAAAAAGAAAATACATCAAAAGGAAAAAGAAAACAGCTAATGAAACCATTACCCAAAAATCCAAAAGCCAAGTAACCTGTTAAAGGGGCTTGAGCCCATTTTAATTCTATATATTTTAAATAAAATCATTATTGTATGTGTTGTACTAAGGGCTGGGATAAAATAGGGATTCTTTAGTATACTCATGTTGCAGTATCCACCGAGACTGCAATGCTTCAGAAATAATTCAGAAATATGCTTTAGAGTATGCAAGAACATGAACACAGCACCTTTCTGCACCTCTTGTAACACTTGTTGGGCTTGTACCACTGTGTGTTCTAAAAGCCTTTTTCTGGGATGTAATCATAAATCATAAAATTTGACTGTCTGAGAGTGTCCACACTCAATTTGGTTATCATTGTTTTATTTGTTTATTTTATTAATCAGACATCATTTGTTCTCCCACAAATGTAGATAAATTGAAAGTATTTTTAAATTGTTATGTAACTGGCTATATTCCCATGTTTATTGGAAAAAAGATAGGATGTAAAGGTACTCAAGAAACATAGAAAATTCTGATAACAATAAATGTATTTATTTTGTTGAAAATGAGCCCTAATCCCACTCTGTGCTTTAAATCTAGGGAGAAATGGATGTTTTGGATGAATTTGTGTAGTATGAACTCAGGGGAAATATTTGCTGCTCTTCTGTTTATTTCTTACACAGTCAGTATGGAATTTGATTTTTGTGGTTATGTCTTATTATGAGGATTCTAATAGGCTTCTTTATTTACAACTATGATAATTTTTGCTGCATTTTTTCAGCAGTTGCTTTTTCCTGATTTCCTTTCTTAGATTTATGGGAATCGTCAGATTGTGCTAGAGAAAGAAGAGACAGAAGAAGTAAAAAGATTTGATACACCGGGCTTATATCTGATTGGGTTTAAACCCTTGGTAATGCTAAAGCCATATCATTATATCAGGCCTGCACAGTTCATCTATCCTGATGAGTTCTTAATGAATGGTAATTATAACTGAAAATTATACTCTAACATTTATCTTTAGGGTTACTCAGTCCCAGAACATACTAGCAGCAACAATACCAACAGCAATGGAATTCCTGAATCAGAAAGGATTAATTTCTGGGCTTCAAAAATGAATCCAGAATAAATGTCATTAGCAAAACAAGTTTTTAATTTTATTTTTTCCATCATTACACGTTTCTAAGTTATTTAACCAAGTCATCTTATAAGATTAACATACAGTGTAATTAAAACTGAAGAAAGTCCCATGTTAACAGTAAACATAAGCAAAACCAGTCAAACAACAGTGACAATTAAGCAACGTGCAACACAAACATCTAGTTTACCAGAACAACCAATCTCAATAGCGTCTGAAAAATAAAATAGGACCATCTAAATCCCAGCATTGTATCTTGTTCCACAATACTGGTATTGGATTGATGCAGTGATAGAAAAGCGTTGCTCCTAAGACAGTCCAATCCTTTCCTCCCCATCTTCCAGTTGTGGACCCTTTCCTTTGGAGTGGGTGCTATTGCATCCCAGCCAGCAAGAGGGCACCAACCATCATGCAATTGCTGAACAAATAGCCATTTAGTTTTGCTAGATTCATACTGAACTGTTTTGTCCTCTCCTGATCTTATAGCCTTTAGATACTGGGTTAGGTCCTCCAGAACATTTCATTTTAACCACCAACTACAGTAGTATAACTGTATCATCACCTTATTGATCATAAATTACTCAGAATCCATATATGAGCTCCCCCACTAGATTCATGTAAATATTGAATAGAATGGAGGAGAGTGTTGAGCGTTGTGGGACTTCATATAAAAAGCAGTTGATCTTTTGTCTCTACAACTGTTGACTGATTCTGCCTATAGCAGATATGGTACTACTTCAGTGCAGTGTCCCACCTAGACCAGAAGGATAACAGGATTGATAGTATTAAATGCAACTGAGAGATTTAACAGAATGAAAAGAACTGCACTCCCACCATCCAGATTCTGATATAATTCATCAGAAGTCTGGTTTAATATTGGTGATGAAATTCTATATGATGGAGATTTGTAAAAGAAAATGGGGGAAAAGATTGTTGGCATCATTTTGAAAAGATCCCAGGTCAAATAAAAAACAAAAATAACCTTCACATGTGTTTTGGGGAATATGTGCTATAACTTTTTGATTATTTTGAAAAGTTTCAAAGCATTAGATTAATTAGAGTCATGAAAATCCATTCTGCTCACAGCTGCTAATCTCACCTATATGGATTCTAAATTTGACTAGTTCATCTCTTGATCAGTTTGGATTTTATGCATTTATTTATTTAAAAATTAAGAACCTTAATGTACTTACAGGAAGTACTACTCTGTTTAATGCCTTGTTAACAAAGTGTTTGGAGAAAGGAGTGATGGCCATATGTAGATACACACCACGTCAAAACAATCCTCCAAGGTTTATAGCCTTGGTCCCACAAGAAGAAGAACTAGATGAGCAGAATGTACAGATAGTCCCTGCAGGTAATTTAAATATTATATTTTAGTTTTGTGGTTGGCTTAGGTGTTGTTCTATTTGATTTTGTTTTCAAAACAGTATCAAAATAAGATATTTTGCTTATACCATTACAAGCAGCATGGAACAAGTATAACTTGAGACAAACTTATTCTTTAATAATACTAGAAAAAAGATCTGGTATATCCAATAATAATAGGACAGTGTGATAAAATAATTTATGTGCAGGTATTTCTCCTCCTGAATTTTATTCCTTTCCTATTTTTGTATTCACTGATAAAAAGATTTGTAAAACTTCCAGAAGAATTTGGATCTTCAAATGCCATATTTGGCATTATTTCTAATCATAGACTCTGGAAAGAGTGCAGAGAAGAGCAACCAAGATGATTAGGGGACTAGAGGCTAAAACATATGAAGAACGGTTGCAGGAACTGGGTATGTCTAGTTTGATGAAGAGAAGGACCAGGGGAGACATGATAGCAGTGTTCCGATATCTCAGAGGGTGCCACAAAGAAGAGGGAGTCAAACTATTCTCCAAGGCACCTGGGGGCAGGACAAGAAGCAATGGGTGGAAACTAATCAAGGAGAGAAGCAACTTAGAACTAAGGAGAAATTTCCTGACAGAACAATTAACCTCTGGAACAGCTTGCCTCCAGAAGTTGTGAATGCACCAACCCTGGAAGTCTTTAAGAAGATGTTAGATAGCCATTTGTCTGAAATGGTATAAGGTTCCTGCCCACGCAGGGGGTTGGACTAGAAGACCTACAATGTCCCTTCCAACTCTGCTATTGTATTGTATAACTAATGAATCTGGCTTATAAATAATTTAATAAAAATATTAAAATATGTAATAAAGTGTGTCTGTGTGTATATGCATCAGTATACAAATGTGTGTGTGTGTGTAATATCAAATTAAAGTTGTTTAAATGCTGACTCCAACTTTTTTTTTATTTCTTAAAAATAATTGAATGTGGACATACTTAGGCCATCTCTGATTATAATAAATTGCATATTTCATTAACAAGAACTTGATTGCCTGTGAGATTTTTTTTCCTGTCAATCCACTACCTATTTCTGAGCTTATTGTTCCAACTATAGAGGGTGTTTACATATATGCCCCCTTCTGAATTATATCTAATAAAAGTAATGTAAACATGAATACATTATTTCTTCTCTGCCTTTTTAATGATTTTTCTACATTGATGATCTCTTTAAAAGCAATCACCCTTTGATGATCTCTTTAAAAGCAATCACCCTTATTGGCACTTAAACAATTTCAGTTAATGAATCAATACTTTAATAATCAATTTAATATTTGAAGGAGTTTAAAATAATTGAAGCATTCAGGCAGTTTGTGATAAATAAACACAATTTAGTTTAGTAGATTATTTATCAAAATACTGCATATTTGAAGATCATGTTGACAGAATAAATGTCAAGTTGTGCTTTCAAATGACTTGGCTTTCTGTTGTCTGTTTTTCCTTTCCTTCTGCTTAGGTTTTCACCTCATTTTTCTACCTTACGCTGATGACAAACGAAATGTTGACTTTACTGAGAAGATACCAGCTAATCAACAACAAGTGAACAAAATGAAGGAAATAATACAGAAGCTTCGATTCAAGTACAGGTGAATATAGATATAAAAATTAAGATATATACATAGCAAATAATAACTAGACAAACCTTCAAACTGCAATATCTTTTTTGATGCCCTATTTTGCCTGTGTATTGTGGTAGAAGTTAACTGTACTGTTCATGGAGGGACTTTGAACAAGTCAGTCTCCTTTATCTCATCCAATCTGCATCTGTCATTGCTCAATGCAGGATGCAGAAATTAATTTGGACCGAGACTAGCTTCCCAAACAAGGGAACTTTTTAATGAATTAAATTTTAATTTTGTATCCAATATATCTAAGATGTATATATACAACAAATAGTTTTGGCTATTACAATGTCCTACTTTTGAATAGAAAATCTAATTGCTTCTATAGAGAAGGGACACATTTAAGCTTACACTATAATACTTAAGCACTCATCCTAGAGAGGGAAAATATGAATTCAATATATAAGTAGGAACTGCATCAATTTTGACAAAATTCTAACCTAGAAAGCATGTTGTTATCTTCATTTAGAGATGTGTCTTGCTATAGATTTCAAATGCATGTACTATAGTAATAGTACATTTTAAAATATTTAAAATAACCTTCGGCTTTTCATTAAACAACATTTCTTTGGGCAATGTTAACTGATGTGTGCTGCTTCATAATGCAAAGAAAAACCAAATATTTCTCTTAAAGAGCACCAAAGTGGTGGCAGCAAAACATTCTGCCATTTCTCTTTTTTGATATCTATATAGCAGTTTTTCTGTTTTATGAAGGACACACTTGCATTCAAAACTGGATAATCTCCCACAGAAAGATATTATGCTTGAAGAACCTTATTCTTTAGTATAATATGTCTGCCAATGTGTGTTTGAATCTTCATTTCTAAATCATGATGACATTCTTGGCACTTTTTGCTGGATTTTGACAGAAGTGAGAGCTTTGAAAATCCAGTACTACAACAGCATTATATGAATTTGGAAGCACTGGCACTGGATTTGATGGAGCCTGAAAAAGCTGAGGATCTGACAGGCAAGAATAATTTAGTATAATATAATTTGTCTTGAATATGGTCTTTGATATGCCATAAACATTTAAGAATACCGCAAGCAATTGTTATAGAACTGTATTTTTTTTAACAGAAGTAGTAAAAATATTTGTTAGAGTTGTACATTATTTGTAATGTTTAAATGCTTACCAGACAGTTGAATGTCAACCCTGAATGTAGGGATTGTTTTTAAAATGAATAAAGTATAAAATATAAAAATAGAATTCATTGTTCAGTAAGTTGTTTTTTTTAAAAGAGCCTAGATTACAATTTCCAATCTGTACTGCAGGTTTTGAGACATAGTGGGAGCTTTTTAGCAATTTTCCTTCATCAGTTGATGTATTTAAGTTAGCTAAATATTCTTACCTTCTGTTTCCTGCTTAATATTTATATCATAGGTTCCCAACTTGGCCACTTGAAGACTTGTGGACTTTAACTTCCAGAATTCTCCAGCCAGCTCTGCTGGCTGGAGAATTCTGGAAATTGAAGTCCACAAGTCTTCAAGTGGCCAAGTTTGAGAACCTATGATCTATATTATTTCTGTCATTTCTGTTAGTTAATGAAGGCTGAGGGGGGGAAATGCCCCTATTGAGTTATAATTTATTAGTTATTTTTTAATTCTTTAAAGCAGTTATTTACTTTGCTTTTGATATGTCATTTTACAAAGCAAAATATAATTAACATTAATAATTGGTACTTGTTCCTATTTAGTCAGATTTTATGGGTCTACTCATGGTCCCTGCTGCGTTAAAGCTCAAAAATATATTGTGCATATTAAATATCCATTATTTCTGTATTTTTAAATACCAGTCCTAAGATCATCTTCCTTTCTTTCCAGTGCCCAAGGCTGAGCTAATGGATGGCCGACTAGGTAGCCTTGCAGAAGAGTTTAAACAACTTGTTTATCCACCAGGTTATGATCCTGATGGGAAAACTATAAAACGAAAACAAGGTGAGATGAAAGAATAGAGAGGAGACAATTGTGTCCTTAAACGCATATGCCCTTTTAAAGTTTGCCAACATTGTAGTGTGGGATCTAAGTATACCTTTTTCTCAGAATATAAGTAGGTTCTTGACTCAAGGTTCTTGATTTTCTGAGGAAGTTTGCAGGTGGCAATGACATATTAATGCAGTCTTGGCAACCAGCCATAAGTGCAAATGGGTTGTGAAATGTCCAGATTGTGATCCTGTGGGAATGCTAAATGACCACAACTTTGGGGATCTGTCGTATGTCCCTTTGTTCAATACATAGTAACTTCAATACGCTGCTGAACAAATTGTCATAAATCGACATTATCTGTATCAATGGAGTGAGGTAATGGAAAACCATATCAATAGTGCTGCTAAAGCTACCTGGACATCTCTATGAAATCAACAGTTGAGCTTGACCTGAAGGAAACTCAAAATCTTTTAAAGAGATCAGAATGTGAAGCTTTGTAGGATTTTGTGCCACGATGGATATATACATGAAACATTTCAATTATAGAAAATGAGAGACAAATAACTACAACCATTTTTTCTCTCCAGCAGGTAGTGGTACTGAACAACCAGAAAAGAAAGCAAGAATTGAACTCTCTGAAAAGGAAGTGAGGAATCATGTTGATAAAGGCACTTTGGGTAAACTTACGGTGCCAATTCTAAAGGATATATGCAGGATTTATAAGCTAACATGTGGTGGAAAGAAGCAAGAACTTTTAGATGTGATAACTCTGCATTTCAAAAAGCACTGAGTTTACATCCCAACTGCTTCAAACATTGTTGAAAATCTCTTAAATGTTGAGATTTTGACGAGAACTTTTTTTATAGACATTCGATAAAAGGGAGTGGGAAGGTTTTTATTTTTGTGAAATTAATAGAAAAAGCCCCCCCCCCCCCTTTCCACTTCTAGATTTGACTGTACAACTTTCACCTGTCTTTAATAAATGAGCTTGGTTTGGCTGCATCAGCTTTTTCATTTCACATATAAAATAATGCACAAGCTACTGTAGTATTATTTAGAAAAATAGCTTATTGTTGGAAGAATTGTACTGTATAAATTTGGTTTGTACACATGCCTCAAACATATAGCAAACGTGCCCTGGCAATCTCCCCCCCCCCACCCCCCCACCATGTTACTTCTTCCCAGTCCACGATAGAAACAAGTTAGCCATTCAGATTTTATAGAGGTTTTTCCTCTTCAGGAGGCACCCTGTATTTTAAAAAAATATATATTTACAGCTGAACACAATTTTCCTATTTTGTGATAGTGACCCACAGGCCAGCATTCTTTACTAGGCTGGTGTTTTCTCTTATGAATTTGAACATTCTTAGCTGCCATTTTCCTTCCATTTGATGCAACAGGTAAAATTGACAGCTAGATGAGTTGCACTGTAAAGTGGGAAAGTAGGTTTTTTGGGGAAGAGAGAAACCTTACCATACTTCAGGACACAGCTGATCCAGTTGATGGTCGATTGTTCAGTGAACTGCTTGAAAAAGTGCTATCCCTGTGCAGAACAGTTGGAATCCTGCAGAAAAGTATGGCTTTAAAGAGCCTTTTTAAAAAACTAAACCATGTTCTTCTATGGCTGTTCCATTTCAAGTGGCTGAAGCTTTACTAAGTTTACATCCAATGTAGCTGGGGCAATCTGATCTAAATTGTGAAGAAAAAGGTTTTCTATCTCTGTTACTATTTTGCGTCACTAGGATTTTTGCAGCCCAAGCCTAATAGCCTAAGTATGGTGGCACAGGCTGGGATTCGATAATCTGGTAGTCAGCTGAGTTTGCTTTACTGTGGCTTGGCAGCAATACTGAACATATGGCTGGAGATTAAAATATTGGAAAGTCCTGACTCAAATCAGTCTTCATAAATGAACACTCACTAGCTAACTTTTGACTTTGGATCAGTCAGACTTTTTCAGTCCCATTACCTCAATTATTACTATGGGGTAAATTATTATGGGAGAAGGATTCTTATACATGCCATCTTTATTTGTGACACACAACTTACAAATTAATTATAAAAATAAAATGCAGAAAATACATTTTATTAACAATACCCAGTCAGCCTATTGAATATGACAGGCATTCTTGCATAGTTGAGCACATTTAACATGTGCAACCCACATACTACTAAAACTTCTATGTATGTAATCTTCATTTGGGCAAAATGCTGCTGCATCAAAAAGCAACTACTTTGGAATCAGCATACTTCAAATGGGTTAATTTACAGAGTACACCCAAATCTATGATTCCTGTAAAAATGAAATTTGGTAGTTATAGAGTCTTCAATGCCGCTGCACTGCTGCAGACAGGTCATAGTTTTCAAAAGGTAATAAGAAAACTGTCAGACAAGCTTACAAGTTTGGGGAGGGAAAGTATTGGTTTTCCCCCCCAATACTCCTGGTCAGCTTCCCACAAGGAAACTCATTAGTGAAGCTGACAGAAAATAAGTCACTCTGGTCTCACTAATTTTTTGCTACCGATTGTTATTCTGTTTTTTTATCTAGGGAAATATCTGAAATGACTTATCTGGTCATGAGTTGCCTTGTTCCTTTGTATAAGGGTAATACCATTTATGCATCTGAAAACTTTATATCATGAAATGTTTGCTGTTTTTTTTATCTGGAAAAGACAAATATTGAATGGTCTTGCTAATAAAACAGTGCCAACAGTTTGCTGTTACCTCATTCTTGTGCGGTTGAAATGGTAGGCTAGAGGCCAGCATCCCAACACATCTAACTTTCTAGAAAGCAGCATTGATAGGTAAAACTTGGAAGACTATGCCTATCAGAATTAGTGCTGCACGGCAGATTCAGAGAAGACACCGGGCATGGTACTTACTTATTGTAATTTATTTCCGGGGGGGAAAAGCCCCTGGCTACAGCAACAAAAAGCAAATGAAAAAAAATACATCTTACATTTCTGTCCTATCAAAACTGCATTAGATTGGGGAGGAAACTTCAATTTCTTTCTAGGGCAGCTCCATAAGCCAAGTAACCTTCAACAAATCATTGGTTATTGAATAGATCATTATATGTTTTGCATTATTGCATTAAACACTAATTTATACACAAACTCGTTTTTAAATGAAGCTAGTTATTATCAAAGAATTAGTTTAAATCTCATTGAAGAATTTTTGTACCAGACAGACTTGAAACAGGGATACACAATCTAATACACTATCAAGTAGAGGTGAACAATGTGCAGTCCCCATTTGGCCCTCAAGCATCCCGAGGTCACCATTGAAATACAACTGGTAAACTTGCTGAATTCTGACAGAGCAACCTGCATCCATTTCCTGAACATTAGGGTGTTTTTAGGATAGAATTTCAGGCAGGTTCTCTGGAAAGTCTCCAAATCCCACTCTGAAAATCCATAAAAAAGCAAGTTGAAAACATTTGACCATGCAGCAGGGGTTTCCACTTCTTAAAATCATAAAGCTGCTCACCAACTTCAGCAATTTGGGATTAGGGTTATGGTTAGCATCACTACTGCCTAGTAACTGCAAATTATTGTCCTAAATATGAGCGTATGAATTTGGTTTGACTTAAAAGAACAAGCAATCTCCAATTATAAGCCTAAACAACCTATGACTGAAGATAATAGATTCAAAAACCTAATAAAAATGTATTAATCATTTATATGGCCATCCATCTTATAAAAGCATGACTTACATTGTAAAACAATAGCTGTTAAACAAAATATTCATATAAAGTCTTGGTTTTTGGAGTTACTTCTATCGGAGTTAGACCAATAGTTTTTCAATAGATTGTTGGACAGAATTAATTTGAGGCTTGAGTTGTGAGCCTTCTTTGATAGTAATGGAACAGGCAATAACGGGCCGAGAAACACCACATGCCCGTCCTAAGGCTTGCTTGGAACGCACAAACACATAGGGTACATTCTTGTCTTCACAAAGTAGTGGGAGATGAAGGATAATTTCAAGAGGTTCAGCATCTGCAGCCATCACAATGAATTCCGCAATTCCTCTATTCAAAGTTTTAGTGGCTGTGGAAAAGGAAATCAATATAATTACTACCAGGCATTCTTTAAATTCAAGAGCTAGCTTATTTTGCTGTTGCTGCAAGAGGATAGAGATCACCTTGCTACATGCAATAGTATTCAATATCCTTCTTCAAACTCTTTTGCTTCAAGATTTGTCTTCATCTTAATCAAGTATACTTTCAAGTACCTTCTCATGTGGGATTTGTCTGGTGGACACTAAAGTGGTTATAACACTGAAGAAATAGCTTACCATTTGCAAATCAATGAATTGAGTATCTGGCTACATCTCTTTCTGAGGGATTGAATGTATGAGTACAAGTTCTTACCTAGATACATGGCAAGTTAAATGCCTTTTGGGAACGAACCTACCTTAGAAAGGGCATAATACAAATCAGTATATTATGCAGCATTCCAAATATTTTCCATTTGAGGACTTCTTTAACAATGAAACACATATTATTGTAAAAGATCTTTCGATCTTCCAAATTTTATTTATTCATTTTATTTTTACTTATTTTCAGTGTGTCTGTCTAATGCCAATTATTTTTGTTCAGCACATCTGAGGAAATACCAGTAATAGGTTACCACTAAGAAGGAGAATCAATGTTTAAGGTTATATTTAGTAAAGGGTCAGACTGAGTTCCTGTAACCATCTTCTCAAACTGCCTCTTAATATTTGGTAGTGCTGTCCCTCTTCTATTTCTCTTTTCGCTTACTAAGTGCAATACATTATCTAATCCATGGGTGTCAAATTTGATCACGTGATGTATAATGACGTTTTTAGCCCTCGCAAAGCTGGGGTTGGCATGACTTGCATATGACACATCCGGCCTGTGGGCCATCAGTTTGGCAGGCCTGATCTAATCCATTATCAACTTTTGTTTGGTTTAGCTGTTAAATTCTTGCAGTTTGCTGAATTCTTATGACTATCTTCAAATATGAATCTTGAATGAAGTTTCTCTTGCCCTTGGGAAAATTATTTAAAATGTTTTTATTACTTTGGGCAAAGCATTTGAAAGGAGACAATACTCCCCCCCCCAACATCCATATAATAAGAACATTTTGATAAAAAAGGTTCAATCAGATTTCACCTTCATTGGCTCCTTTGCGTAACTGTTTGTAGTTACAAGATTGCTGTACAAGATCCAGTAGTGTCTTGGTGAGCAGAGCATCAGCAAGAGGGTAAGCTTTTGGATTTACTTCTGCCTCAGTCTATAGAAAAATATCAGAAATTGCATTACAGAAAACAGTACTTCTTTTTCAACTGCCTGCTATCTATTTTAAGGAACATAACTATTGGTGCCAGTTGAACTAATTACCTTTCCATTACCAGAACTATTGTATTTGCTAATTCCCTTTTTGTAGAATTCCAAGTCACCCTGAAAATTCCATTTTTTTCACTATAACATATTCAAGAAACAGTTGGAGACAAGGGTAAGATATCCTGAAAATAGTCACTCATGCTTGTCTTCTCTAGATTTAGGCTACTATCATTCACTGAACATAGGATGCCCTTGAATATCTCCCCCAAACTTCAGCTTGTCAGAATGACATTGGTCAGTGGCCAGTCCTGAGTGTCATGTTACACCTTATTACAGAAGCTGCACTTATTACTAAATGTATCCAAATGCAATACAAGGTGACAGTTATGACCCATAAAGTTGTACAGCTTTGGGCCTTGGGGATCACCTCCCAGCAGTTTCTTCTGATCCCATCAGAATCACTCAGTAGGACCTAAGAGTCTCCAACCACACTGCACCTCTAGGAGAGGGCCCAGAAGCAGGCATTTTCCATTACAGCTCCTCACCTCTTGAGAAAGGGAAGAACCCCCCCCCCCCTTCATCCTCATGGTTTTTGTTAGATTGACACAGCTGTTTCAGATCTTCAAGGATTAACTGTACCACAGGCATCTTATTTAATAAGTTTAATATATTACTTTCAACAAAAACTAAAATCAAGCCTTAACAGGACTGCCATTTTAATATACCGACTTGCGTTTATATTTAATTTTTGCAAGCTCCCTAAAGTCCTTTTTATTTCAAGCAGTCGACAAATCTCATAAACATGAATACATACTACCAAAACGTATTGCCGGTAGCTCCTATTCTTAACCACCGAGTTTGATCTAGTATTATCCAAGATAGACAAAAGCAAAACAGTTGCTCTGGAGTGAAAAGGGCTGGATTTAAATATTTACATAACCACGAAGGAAACCGATTTCTCCGAGTCCCGCTACAAATACTCGGGTATCTCCAGAGAAAGCTGTTAGGAGAACAAAGTAGGCTAACCTATTATGCATTTCATATTCAATAGCCCAAGGACCGGATAAAAATAAAAGAAATCCATCGCAAAAGCACGGATGCTCGTGGCGTGACATTTAACATTCCAACCTCAGCAGGCTAGCAAAAACAGTCCGGGGTTATTCCAATGAGCACAGAAATGATAAAAGCAACGGAGGAAGGCGCCGGGTGCTGCTTGCACGCGTCTTGCTCAGCACGTGATTTCACTGGTGCCTGTATGGAAACGGAGGCTGAGCGCGGGCGGGTAAGCGTCCCCCGCGTGGTCTCCTGGACTCGCGCTCTCCACCACGCTGCCGAAGCGCTACTCGCTTTGGCATTCCCCCCACCCCCCAAACTAGCGCCTTCGCTTTCCGCAACGTCTGGCTCTGGCCCGCTCACCATTTCTGCTCAGTAGAAGCTTCAGGCGGAGATTCTGCTCTGGATCCCCTCGGCCCGAAAGCTTCACGGAGGAAAAACGTGAAATAATGCGCGCATGCATAAAATAGAGGCGCTCCCGGAAGTGACGTTGGAAAGGAGCGGCCCTCCCGCAGGAAATACGATGCAGACCTCGAAGATTTCTCGGCTCCCGCAAGTGCGACCCCTATCGTTGACTGGTTATTACAGAAAACTTGTGTAGAGAAGGAGCTTCGATCTAAAATAGTGATCGTGTTCAACGACGGTGACGTTTACTGAATTTAATGGGCCGTGTTTCCACGTTCACTCGTATTAGCAATTGTCATTTACACACAACTATTAGTTACATTTACAAGTACATGATTTGATTAATATAATATCTAGTTTTCAGCAGCAATAAAAATATTATGCTTTAAAAAAAAATGGGTTAAAGGTGACAGCTTAGCAGTTCTTCCCTGCTGGGAGAGCTTGGGTTTAAAAAGAAACTGGACGAATGGAGGCGAGATCTAAATCCATTCATCAAAATTTTCTGTATGTGACAAACTGAAATCCATGACATATTCTAATAGCAATTATATTTTTTTAAACCTCTCTGTTCTTTGCAACTGGTGGAAATTAAACAGGTACAACAATCTACTGAGGGTAACTCATTAAATACTTGAAGCAATTAAAAAGCATATGTCCTATAATGTGGTATCTCTATCATCTGATTATACAAATAGCATAATCTTTAGTTCTTTGACAATATAGTTTTGTGCATGGATTAAATAGTGAATGAGTCCTGGAGAATGTGCTATTGTTGCCTAAGTGTATATTGGACCACCTGTAAATTAAGTTCCACATACCTGAAATTACCAAAGTGAGGAAACCTGGCATGAGATTTTAATTTATAGCATACTTTTCTTCCCTCTACAAATAGTGCTCATTGGCTGAAACAAGCAGGAATATTTGATAAAAATAATAGTCAAGTTATACAACTGTATCTGTCATTAAGAGTTACAGGCATTTAGAAATGCTTGTTGAATACAAGAAGAACATTGGATTTCTGATATATGCTTTAGATTATATTACATAACCCGTTGGTATTTAATTAATGCATATATTGAAAAATAAAACATTAAAAATATATCCCTTAAATGAAATCCTGTATATTGGGTTAAAATGAAGCTTTTAGTTATCGTCCTGTTTTGTCTTTGTACCCAAAGTACAAATATGCTGTGATACCATTTTTTTCCTGCTATGGTCCCCATGGTCACCTTGTCCTCAGCTCATTAGGGAGACATGCTTTATTATTATTATTATTATTATTATTATTATTATTATTATTATTATTATTATTATTATTATTATTATTATTATTATTTATTGGATTTCTAGACCGCCCCCTCTCCCCGAAGGGACTCGGGGCGGTGTACAGGTAAAAATTAAAAAATAATTATTATTACAATCAACAATACATATAAACTAAAATCGAATTAAATAATCCCCTGTACAAATTTATAAAAATTAAAAACTTAACCTTAAAACCAAATAAAATAATTTAAAATTACAAACTGAGGCGGGAGGCATGGAATTAGGCCAGGCCAGCTAGATGAAACAGGTGAGTTTTGAGTTTCTGGCGGAAGGAACGGAGGTCCATGGTCGTTCTAATGTTAGGGGGAAGGTCATTCCAGAGGGTCGGGCCCATCACAGAGAAGGCCCTTCCCCTGGGCGTCGCCCGCTGGCATTGCCTGGTGGAAGGCACCCGGAGAAGTCCCTCTCTGTGAGAGCGAATCGGCCGAAGGGATGTATGGGGCAGGATACGATCCCGCAAATAACTAGGTCCTGTGCCATGGAGCGCTTTAAAGATAATAACCAACACCTTAAGCCATTTAAAGTAGTGTTTCCCTACTTATTCTAGCCCAGGTCAAAAGCATCCTCAATGTGTATTTAGGCTTTATTATCTCTCATCTTGGAAATCAGGTATGGCCGGTGTGACTTGAAACAGAAGCAGTAGAAGGATTTGCAATTTGACAGCAAATTTCATTATGCACGCTGCATTTTTTTTTTAACGGATTCAAGGATTGATGGATAATAGCATTACAGTACTTCGTACAAGGGGGAAGACCCTTAACATGTAAACAAAAAATCAACACAAAGCCAAACAAACATCAGGCTGAGCTACTGATGGAGAAACAGCCACCGCAATAAAGAGCTAGTGCTGAAAACAAGATTCTCCCTGCCTGGCCGCGAGCCTTTCCGACGCTTATCGTCTCCATAGCAGAGGGTGGTTTTGCAACGCGCTTGCGTTAAACTATCCCGCCAAATTTGTCCCATCTTTGCGGTGCGGAGCATGCGAGGCGGCGAGATGGCAGGCTTCGCCTCAGAGCGTTTGGTGTGCGAGCGGTTTCACTCGCGCCACGACCCTCACTGGCTGCTGGAGTTTTTGCCTTCGCCGCTCTGCTTGGCCTGCGCAATTGAGACGCTGAAGGAGGACGGGGTCTCGGTATGTGTGCCAGCGGGCTTGCTTTTGAGCAGGGGTCGCCAACCTTTGCCACTTTAAGTCTGAAGGACTACAGCTCCCAGAATTCTCCAGCCAGCTTTGCTGGCTGGAGAATTCTGGGAGCTGAAGTCCTTCAGACTTAAAGTGGCAAAGGTTGGAGACCCCTGCTTTTGAGCCGCGGTGCTTCTCGGAAGGCTGAATAACGTTCCCCATTTTGCTCTTCGTCTCCCCACTCTTCATTGCCCCGCGTTAATTCACAATCCCTGTTTTTTCCCCGCGTTCTAAGCTCAAAGAATCAGCTTCATATGGAAGCAGTGGACTGGGGTGTGTGTGTGTTTGTGAATGGTCAATGTTTTAGTCGGACATTGTTTTTTTAGTTATGAAGTCCATAAATTAGTCAACAAATATGTTCTTTTTGGAATAGCAACATTACAAACGGTAAAAAGAAAAAATGTAACAAAACCAGCATGTGTAACTATTTACTTGCTTCCTCTACCAACTTCTGTAATAACACAACCCTGGCAAGTCTTTTGGCATATGGAAATTATACTTCTTCATTTGGTTGTTTATTTTTGAATTCTTAGCGCTGGATGGAAATGGCAGGTGGTAATAATATAGTTTTCATACTGTATGAGAAATGAAAAAGCCCAAATTATTCTCAAATATACCCAGATACATTTTACAGTGCAGTCCTAATCATGCCTACTTAAGTACTAGTATTTTCCTTGGGATTCACTTCTTGCACTAAATATGAGAGTATGTTATATTTTGCATTATGTGTGATCCAGGTTTTATGTTTGTATGCTCTGTTCCTTAATAAACTTGCCTGAATTTGCTACTGTATTTAATACAAATACTAAACAATGGTTTAATAAATTAACATTTAATAATAACTAACAGTTTATAAATAATAAAAAATTAGAGCAATTAATACAGCTACAGTTGATTTTTTGTACAAGTGATGGACTTATGCTCTTAGTTGTTTTTTTCAATTGCATTTAAAAAGGGGAGTTTAGAATATAGTTATTTTAGAAATTAAAATGAATATAGGTAGTCCAATCACAATTGAGGCCAACATTTCTGTTGCTAAGCAAGACAGTTGTTAAGTGAGTTTTATCCTATTTTATTACCTTTATTGTCACAGTTGTTAAGTGAATCACTGCAGTTGTTAAGTTAGTAACATGGTTGTTAAGTAAATCTGGCAAAAGGTGATCACATGACCTCAGGACACCGGAAAAGGTGATCACATGACCTCAGGACACTGCCATCTTCATAAATATGAGCTGGTTGCCAAGTGTCCACATTTTGATCATGGGAACTCTGCTATGGTCATAAGTATGAAAAATAGTCATAAGTCAGTATTTTCAATGATATATCCATATCCATAACCATACATGATTTAATCTTTATTTCTTTTGAGTTTAATATAAATTTAATATTCAAGAAAATGGGTGCTTAATACACCATTAGGTTAAGACTATTTGTTTTCAAATATAACTTTTGTTTTTGATTTTTATGACATTCATTGAGTCTTTCCCCATTTAAAATGATCATGATACAAATTTGACTTCACAATATCTTTTTTCTGTCATATCTCCATGACTTTGCCTTCATTTCAGCCCTAGGCCTTGTGAGAAAAATTAGGACATCCTTTATCAAATAGCCATCTAAAGTACATAAAATCTTTTCAATTGAGACTACTAGATTATATGATTGATAGTTACTGTGCAAGGATGTGTTGGTTACAAAATGGGTAAGTAAGGCAGAAGATAGGGGAAAAATTCTGAAGTTAACATTACTTTGATCCTTTCAAAGGAAATCAACAGTTTTGGGCTGAAAAAGTAAAAATATAGGCTTACAGGAGAATTAAGCTTCGTATATTTCTTCTTAACAATTTTTGTAATTTTTCTTTTCTAACATTTAGCTAATACGCAAGAAGCATGTGGTCTCTTGTCTCCGAGATGTTCTGACTCAGCATGCAACAAGAGTCATCCCATTGTTCGTTCAGAATGAAAGAATATGTGCTTATTTTATAGCAACGTTGTTTGGTAAGAGAACATCAGACACATTCAACATGTTCTTCTGCAAGAATATTTTAATTTTTTCAGCACAATTTATTTTGTGAATCAGAGTGACTAAGATGAGTTGTTTGGCAAAAATAGACATATTAAATACCATAGCTGATTTTCTATTACATACTTAGTTTTTTTCTTCTGCAATGAAAAATATCACAGGGAAAAGAATAAGAATAAAAAATGTGGCCTTTGAGGAGATTGTATTAACAAAGAGCAGTAGTGGCACAATTATTAAATTCCGTGGTGGGTTTTATTTTATTTTATTACTGGTTTGTGCACGCTCATGCAATTGTGCAACGCTTCTGTGCATGCGCAGAAGCGTCCAGGCAGGTGGGCAGAGCCTCCTGCCACTGCCACTACCAGTTCACCTGATCTGGCTTGAACCGGCAGCAATCTGCCTCTGATTAAAATGCAGTATTTTAGTCCAGGCGGCCGGAAGGACCTTGAGATTTTTTAACAACAGTATGGTCGAGGCCTATAAAAACTTTTATCCGGGTCTGGCCAGGAGCAGGAAGAGCGTCCTGGCCTGGTCTTTTCTGAGAGGACGCAAAGCCAGAAGAGCCCTTTCAAAATCTGGGCTCCAGAGACTGCCCATTCCCCCCCACAACTATTCCCCAAATTACACCCATGTTACCCCACCCGGACAGACTATTTTAACACCTGCGATGAATTTTAAGATCAAAGCCGGACTATATCTCATTGAGCATGTGAATTTATTTATTTTTCATTTTTAACATCTATTTTACTATTTAAATTGCCAACGATGCTCCCTATAATCAACTATACGACCCATTTTATATCTTATATTTATATTTGTATTGTATTTATATATCTATATATTTATATATTTATGTATTTATATATTGATATACTTATGTGTCTATGTATTTATATATTTATATTTATATAGTATAATTATAATTATGTATTCTAAGGCAGACCTTATGCTACTGCGAGAGTCCCCGCTCTCGCAGGTCTGGCCCTCTTTAACGAGGGCCCACCTTGATGAGGGATTTATTAATCTGGAGAGGTGGGCAAAGCGCGGCCTCAGGGGTTTTTTAGTAAGAAATTTGTTGTCTATTTTAGGGGGTACCAGGGAGGGGGGAGGGTATAGACAGGTTGAGACTAGCAAGAAGGGAACGGGCCGAGCCAGCAGACTACGGAAGGAGGCGGATGATTCCGCTAAGAGGGGGGATACATGGGTTGTTTCCATGGAGGGCCTACCCATCGAGAGGGTGGCAGGGAGAGGCAGATCCGATGGGAGACAAGTTCCATCCTCCCGGTTGGGGGCACGAGGCCGATGGTTACAAACGGTCAGATGCCACAACCCCCGCAGGCTAGGTGGTCAGGGAGTATAGAGCCAGGGCCTGCGGCTGATGTTTTGCAACGCCAGGTCCGTGGTCAACAAAGCCCCCCTCATCCATGACCTTGTGTCAGAGGGGGAGCCGGACCTGGTAGGAATTGCGGAGACCTGGTTGGGCCACGAGGGAGGACTCCCCCTCGTTGAAATGTGCCCACCAGGTTACCGCGCTTTTCATCAGCCCCGGGCTCTAGGCAGGGGTGGTGGGGTAGCGGTTATTATTAGGGAAGGTCTGGAGCCGAGAGAGACTATTGTGCCACAGACCACCGGTTGTGAGTCCCTCTGTGTGAAGTGGGGCCTAGGGAGGCAGTTGGGCTTGCTGGTTGTATACCTGGCTCCCCGCTATGTAACAGCAGCCCTGCCCGAGCTCCTCGAGGTGATTGCTACGATGGCAGTTGAGACCCCCAGATTTTTAGTCATGGGGGACTTTAATCTGCCATTGGTGGGCGAATCATCCGGGGTAGCTCGGGAGTTCATGGCTTCCATGACGGCCATGGACCTGACCCAATTAATTCAAGGCCCCACCCACGAGGGTGGACATACACCGGATCTCATCTTTGTCTCAGGCCAATGGAAGAGTGATCTGGGTATAGGGGATATAGTCATCACGCCCTTGTCATGGTCAGACCACTCACTTCTCCGGCTCGACTTTCCAACCGCTACCCCCCACCGCGGGGAGGCGGAACCTGAGTCATCTATTTGGTTCCGCCCCAGGCGCCTGATGGACCCCGATGGGTTCCAGGCGGCGCTTGGGCCACTTCCTGTACCCCTGACCCGCGCCCCGATGGAGGACCTCGTGGCCGCATGGAATACTGCGACCACGGGAGCCTTGGATCGGGTCGCGCCCTTGCGGCCTCTCTTGCGGCAGCGAGCCACCCTGGCTCCTTGGTTTACCGAGGAGTTAAGGGTGATGAAGCGCCACAAGAGATGCCTAGAGAGAAGATGGAGGTCTACTCGATCTGAATCCGACCGAACACAGGTAAGAGCCCATTTACGGACTTACATTGTGGCGCTGAGAGTGGCCAAACGCCATCATTGTGCCACTCTCATAGCATCCACAGATAACCGCCCTGCCGCCCTGTTTAGGGTGACCCGTTCCCTCCTTCAACAGAGGGTGCGGGAAGCCCCATTACAGGGTAGAGCAGAGGAATTTGTGATTTATCTGCAGGAGAAAATCGCTCAGATCCATAACGAGTTAGTCTCCATTGATGGTCCAGTGGGAGGCCACGAGGCGGATCTTGGTTGGGAGGAGTTCGACTCTGTTACTTCCGAGGATATGGACAGGTTACGTGGGCGACTGCAGCCACCACATGTTTACTGGACCCGTGTCCTTCCTGGCTTGTACTGGCATCCTGGGAGGTGACACGAGGCTGGCTCCAAGAGGTTGTCAACGCTTCTTTAAGCGAGGGTTTCTTGCCTGCCTCCCTTAAAGAGGCTATGGTGAGGCCCCTCCTGAAGAAGCCCTCTTTGGACCCAGCTTTATTAGCCAGCTATCGTCCCGTCTCCAACCTTCCCTTTTTGGCGAAGGTTGTAGAGAGTGTGGTGGCACAACAGTTTCCCCGTCACCTGGAGGAAGTTGATTATCTAGACCCACGCCAGTCCGGCTTTCGGCCCGGGCATAGCACCGAGACGGCATTGGTCGCATTGGTAGATGATCTCTGGAGGGCCAGAGATGGGGGTTGCTCCTCCATCCTGGTCCTATTAGACCTCTCAGCGGCTTTTGATACCATCGACCATGGTATCCTATTGCATCGGCTGGGGGGTTGGGGGTGGGAGGCACCGTTTTACGGTGGTTCTCCTCCTACCTCTCCGGTCGATCGCAATTTGTGTTGGCAGGAGAGCAGAGGTCGACCTCGAGACCCCTCACATGTGGGGTGCCTCAGGGGTCGGTCCTCTCGCCTCTCCTGTTCAACACATATATGAAGCCGCTGGGTGAGATCATCCGTGGTTTTGGGGTAGAGTACCACCTCTACGCTGATGATACGCAGTTGTATATATCTACCCCAAACCACCCCAACGATGCCGTAGCGGTGATGTGCCAGTGCCTGGAAGCCGTGCGGATCTGGATGGGAAGTGACAGACTCAGGCTCAACCTGGCCAAGACCGAGTGGCTGTGGTTTCCGGCCGCCCGATTCAACCAGTTGACTCCATCACTGGCCATAGGGGGCGAACACCTTGCCCCTGTGGATGGGGCGCGCAACTTGGGTGTCCTCCTGGATACCCGGCTGTCCATGGAAGATCAAGTGACAGCCGTGGCCAGGAGGGCGTTTTACCAGGTCCGCCTGGTACGCCAGTTGCGCCCCCTATTGGATCGGGATGCCCTTTGCACAGTCACTCATGCCCTCGTGACATCCCGACTGGACTATTGTAACTCTCTCTACATGGGGCTCCCCTTGAGGTGCACCCGAAGACTTCAGCTGGTCCAGAATGCAGCCGCGCGAGCAATAATGGGGACCACAAGGTACACCCATATAACACCTCTCTTGCGCGAGCTGCACTGGCTGCCTGTCGTCTTTCGGGTGCGCTTCAAGGTGTTAGTTATCATCTTTAAAGCGCTCCATGGCTCGGGACCTAGCTATCTGCGGGATCGGATCCTGCCCCATACATCCTCCCGGCCGATTCGCTCCCACAGAGAGGGACTTCTCCGGGTGCCGTCCACTAGACTTTGTCAGCGGGCAACGCCCAGGGGAAGGGCCTTCTCTGTGGCGGGCCCAGCCCTCTGGAACGACCTTCCCCCCGACATTAGAACAACTATGGACCTCCACTCCTTCCGTCAGAAATTAAAAACATACTTTTTCTGCTTGGCCGGCCTAGGTTAGTCTCTACCTTTTTAGGGTTGGGAATATTAGTTTTAATATGGGGATTTTAGTGCAGGGACAATTAAATTTAATTTGTTTTTATTTATTGTATCTATTTTTGTATATTTTTATGTGTTTTAATTTTTCCCTGTACACTGCTCCGAGTCCCCTTGGGGAGAGGATGCGGTATATAAAAATAAAATATTATTATTATTATATTATTATAGTATTGTAAGCTAATTCTACTGACTGCCAGAGTTTGATTCCCAGTAGCTCGAGGTTTACTCAGCCTTCCACTCTTCCGAGGTTGGTAAAGGACCCAGATTGTTGGGGGCAATATGCTGATTCTGTAAATCACTTAGAGAGGACTGTAAAGCATTGTAAAGCGATATATGTCTAAGTGCTATTAATAATGTAAGTTTAATTTTTAGGGCAATTTTAAAAATTCTTAATTTATGTGAAACCATTTGAATCCTTAGTGTATTTGTACGTGTTTATTTGCTTTGTGTTTATTTTTGTAATCCACAATCAATATATTTACTTTTGTTGTGATGTTATTCAATATTTTGAACACATAAAGTGTGTTTAAATCTGATTTTACAAAAGGATACCTCTCCCACATATTGTAATTAGTAGGTTATAGTTCTATAAGAAACAGCTGGTATTTGTGCTGTTTGATCATTTTTCCGGCATGTGCACCAGATGGCTGCTCTTCCAGTCCTCCTGCGTGTGTGAAGACCAGTTGGTCGGTCATCAAGGCCCTAAAACAATAGCATCATGATTATATATGTATGTTTCTTCTTTAGTAAGTGCAGCCCAAATATTTGTTTAAGAATGATAATTATTTTTTCCAAAAGATGATTCTTACTCTATATACTTCTATAGGGAGGCTACAAATTGTAGAAGACAGCAGTATCCTTGATTTACTCATTGAAGGTACTTATAAAATGGGGAGCTTGCATTACTTTATTATCTGTGTGATAATAAGAGCAGTTAATGATCAAAATTGTGTCAGGAGGTGCTATGCAAATGCCATTAAATTTATTTTGAGGTTTGGATTTTGGTTATATTTTGTTTTTCAACACAACATTCAGCTTAAATTATATAAAAACATTTCTAATTCTCAATCAACTCTTAAAATTTTGATCATGTTTTATGAAAGCATATATCCTATTCTGAAATTCTTTATTTGTAGAATAGTTTGTTGTTGTTTCATCCTAGAAGTCAGTAATTTACCTAGTATTTCACCTCAATAATTCTGCTTCACCCAATGTAATGAAAATTTCACATCATATACATTGAAGTGATTAAGCACCAAAGGCATATAATTCCAGACTAGACATCTCTGTGTTCAAAAGTTTTTAAACTTTCTTTCCTAAATTATTGTGATGAGAATTCTTTTCCTCATAAATAAACCGCTGGTAAAGCGGTTAAAAATTCTAAAAGTCTGGTCTATATACAATCCCTATTGTTAGGTATATGACAGATTATTATTAAGCATATTTACTTTAATGTACAAATATAATTCTGCAAAAACAACAGTAAAGAAAATTAAATGTCATATGTAAAAATGTTAGCAAAATTGATTGTGGTAAATGTGTCAATTACTGTGAATAAACAGGTTTTTTTGTTTTTGTTTTGCTGTGAACAGTATTAGTACAGTTGATAATAGAGCTGAAATTGGAGAGGTATTTGCATTATCTATTGGATGAATGTCAGAAAGAGGTTTGTATTTTCCACTTTGGAGTAATATGCTTTTTCATTAACTGAAGTAAGTTGAAAAATAAGTGCTTTTTCTAGTTTATAAAAATATTGGTTTCTATGAAGAATGGATGAATAGAAAATCAGTGATATCAATGATAAAATCAATGGCATTGTGGTATTAACCTGTTTATTTATTTATTGGATTTGTTCATTTATTTATTGAATTTATATGCACACATTTCATAGTTCGAGGTAGCTCTGGATGGCTTACAATGTAATAAAGCATAGATATATAAAAACAATTATAAATATAAAAACAGATTAAAATTACAAAATATTAAGGATAGACTAAAAGGCCACAGATTTGGAGCAAGTGATTGATAATGTCCTCTTTGTTACTGCACTGCACCAACCACCTGCACCTACAGATTTTCCTTCATGGCCTCACACCAAGCAACGTAGCCAGGTTTTGAGTCTTCCTGACGACCAGAAGTGTGGGTGTGGCTCTCTCCTCTCGCAGCAAAATGTTCCTAAGAATGAGGGTTGTGACAAAAAATTCCTTGGTTAATGGGGTCCCAGAACAAATGGGATAGACTGATTTCATTGGGGCTAGATAGTTCCACAGATATTCTAGGTCTATGCCATACAGGGCTTTAAAGGTAATGGCCAACACCCTGAATTGGACTGGGAAGCAGGTTTGCAGTTTGCATAATAAAGTGCCATCGTAGGGGACTCCAGAACTGTCACTGTTGCTGCAATTATTTAGGGATGGAAACACATATAAATGTCATTTATGTACTTTATCCTGACCACTTATGGGTTTGTGTCTTCTGGAACCTGCTGCATCCCAGGAGCATGTAACCACAAATTTGCACCTTTTTTGTCATTTGCAGGCAATTTGTCTTGAGAGGGATGGTCTAGGGCAGTTGTGGACTTCGACTTCCCTAATTGTCCAGTCTTAAAGTTGCCAAAGTTGAAGACCCCTGGTTTAGGGTTAAATGAGTTTAAAAGCTTACTTAGGATTGTGAGGCTCTGTCTGTGGAATGCTTGTTGACACAATATATCTTTGCATTCTGATCAAGATAATTGCACCAAGGATAATTGCATGTGTCAGATAGCCCTTCAGAAGAATGGCAGCAGAGGAAAATAGTTGATTAAAGAGAAAGAAGCAAATTGCAATGATTTCCATACTGTAGCTAGCCTTGTAAATTGTCTAATTTGCTTTCCCCCCCCCCCCCCCACCACAATAGTTATGCAAGATAGCCACAACAAGAAATAGTTTGCCTGTATTTATTCTTCTTGGAAAGTTGGCAGATGCTATTCCATTGTTTGCTGATCCTTTAGTGACTGAACACAGTAAGTATTACAGGTGAATTTTAACTATGCAGTGATTATATTATGAACTCAGTGAATGGGAAAAAAAACAATTTTCTTGATGTCCCACAGAATAATTTTAGCAGTAAAAAAGAGGATTAAAAACCTAATTTCAACCTCTGAGAAACTATTAGCAAGATAACTTGCTCTTGATAATTTGGTAATCAACTGGTTGTAAATGTCCCTGTAGAACTGGCAATAAATGAGAACATGGGTTGTGGTTTCTACAGTATCCATATGATAAGAGCAGAATTGAGTTTCAAATGGGATGTTCCTATATTTTCCTTCCAGGACAGTTGTCCCTTCCAGGACAGCATATTAAACTGAGCTAAAGATAAGACTGTCCAAAATTGAAGAACTGTGATATGGTATAAATAGGAGACTGGTTTAAATACTACTAACACTTGACTATTTGCAATTGTAAAAGGAAGCAGCAATTTGTTTGACATGCTATGCCTAAGAGCCTTTACCTTAATGTTACTATAGCGTGATCTGATTCTGAAGTTAAGATAGTATCACTGAAGAAACTATAGAAGTTCAGTTTCTTTGGGATCACTATTTCCCAAGAAGATTCATTGCCAATAAATTTAGCTGTACAGTATTTCCCACTATCTATTTTATTAGCACAATATTTTCTAAGTTGATCTGTTGAAAGGAAAAATTTTAGGGTCTCACCTTTAAGAACTCCTATCTATCTCCAATTACCGTAATTGTTGAAAGAGAAACATTTTTTTTCTTGAGATTTGAGTGGTTTGCATAATAGGCGAAATTATGTGACTTTTCAGAACTTGGTTTCAGTGATTATTTTTTCTGAACTTTTCTAACAAAATTCTGTTTTCTCATTACACCTGCTTTTCTATTGTCTTTAACATGTAACCTGATTGAGCATCTGGCGGCAGGCTTGATGTACCCCAGTGAGAGGATAAAAGCTGCTGTGTGTTATCTTTATGGCAAACTGTATGCTGTCCCCAGTGCTGCAGAGCAGTTGACTATTCATTTCAAAGATAAACTTAATAGTCTCGTTCTGACTACTTTGAAGGATGCTCAGACCATGGAACTGCAACTTAACTCTGTAGGTAAGAGTCAGAAGGTTACAAGAAGGATTTTTCATAATTGTTAGAGATGACTTTTATGAACAATAGCAATCCTTTTTTGGGGAATGCTGAATGTTTGGAAAAAATGGAAAATATTCTAAAATACAGCATAAATTATTAATGTAAGGATTTTACTTGTTTTTTTGAATATTGAGCACATACCAACAATCACTTAATCCAGGGATAAGGAATTTTATTTGAAAAAAACTGGGCTAGTGTTACATGCATCCAGATTAGGTTTACGCATCTGACGAAAAGCTGCAATAACTTCCAGAGAATGCAGCTTGATTTTAATTTCCCAAATGAAAAAATATTTTTAAACAACAATATTATGAAACATTGTGTTGTTAGCTGCAGATAATAAATATTAAATTGACTAGTTAAGACAGGAGTCTCTAAATGTCTGTTGATGGCAATTTGAGTGTCAGCTTCCAGGAATTCTCTGATATTTTTGTACTTGACTTGGTCTAGAATACTCATAATTTGCCAGATGAAACTAGATAAATCTTAAGAAAAAGCAGTCATCAACAGACACACAAAGATAAATAACATCTGTGTACCATTGAAAAGAGACAATAAAAAATGAAACAAAAATGCCAAAGTACTTTCTCACGAGCAATCAACATCAAGATGAGAAATTATCATCATGGTTAATATTAGACCAATCAAGAAGCAAATAATACCCCAATCTACCAATTCAGACAAATAGTTAACAACAGCTCAATCAAGGAGTCACCAAAACCACTCCCACAAATACTGACAGGACAAGCTACTAATATATAAAATGAAAACAAATCCCACTCTCTACTAGAATTGATGTTACTTAGTTTGTAATGAAACAGCTTGCCTATTCATTTGAGATCAAACTTAGTTCTTGCTTTTCACTGAAATTGTATTTAGTGTAGTCAAAACAGCGCATTTAGATTCATCACATACCTCCATACTGTAACATGCTTATGCAGAAGAAATTCAACTTATCAACAGGAGCATGACAATCCATACTAAAATATTTGATGATCCATTTTAGGCAAAAACCTACAGGTTAAGAATCAATGGCATAAATAAAGTAGCATAATGGTTAAAAATGTGAATTATGAAAGAGAAATAGTTTTTTAAATCCCAATTTAGCTATAAATGTGCTGGGGTATTTCTAGTAGTGGTGAGATGGCGGCACGCATAGGCTCTGCAGCTTTGAGCTCCTGGTGTCATAGTGCAGCATGTAGGCAAAAACTAGTCTATACCCACAGGAAGTTACTAAAGACTGGATCTTCTAGTCGACTAGATATTACCAGCGATTTCCAGCAGTCTCATAATATACTGAGTGACATAGTAAGACTGCCGGGCTCTCCATGGATCATTGTTGGGCCTAGGAGGCAGTGAAGAGAGCGGAAGCAGAAGAGGGAATGCAGAACTAGTTTGCTAGTTCAGTTATGGAAGCAGCCTCACAGACCAGCATTACCAAGCATTTTTCTAACCAACCCTAGATTCTTTGTCTATAAAACTGATGAACTAGAGCTATGGATGACAGCGAAT
The DNA here is from genome assembly GCA_039707465.1 of Rhabdophis nuchalis. Lineage (NCBI taxonomy): Eukaryota > Metazoa > Chordata > Lepidosauria > Squamata > Natricidae > Rhabdophis > Rhabdophis nuchalis. The sequence continues at coordinate 90,105,105 of CM077648.1, read as the reverse complement.
AAGCTCATTCACAACTGCTGTGATGATCATCACAGAGACCTGGCTTCATCCACTTGTACCGGATGCGTCAGTGGAGCTAACTAACCGCACCATACACCACTTTGACAGAAACAGCAACTCCAGTAAAAGCAAAGGTGGAGGACTTTGTATTTACACACATAATGACTGTGTACTAGCAGTAGAGTTACTTATACATACTGTTCTGCAGATGTGGAATTCTTTACTCTCATTTGTCGGCCATTTTATTTACCTAGAGAGATTTCTGTTATAGTTATCACTGCTGTCTATATTCCACCTGATGCAAACGTTAGCACAGCACTCTCTAAATTACATGACGCCATTGAGAGGCAGCAGAAAACTTACCCTGAGGGTGCTTTTGTCGTGTCTGGGGATTTTAATCAAGCCTGTCTAAAGTCTGTTCTCCCTAAGTTTGTGTAATATATGCACTGTACCACCAGAGGTAAGAATACTCTAGACCAGTGGTCGGCAAACCGCGGCTCGCGAGCTGCATGCAGCTCTTTGGCCCCTTGAATGTGGCTCTTCAGTCTCTCTCTGATTCAGTCCCTCCCTCCCTCCGTCTCTCTGTGCCTCTCTCTGTCTGCCTGTCACTGTCTCTGTCCACAGAATACCGCGTGAAGCAGCGGCGAGTCTGTGCGCTGCCGGAGGGCCATCTGCGAGGTCCCCCTCGCGTTCCTCCTCTTCCCCGATGGCGTCTGGAGTGATCAGGGGCCGTGCAGGAACTCGGCGCTTTTCCACGGTGTGGAAAAGATAGGCGCATGCAGGTCCTACGGAATTACAGCGCAAATTCCAACTGCTACTAAGTCTCTGAGACTGTAATCGGGCTGGGCATGCGCGCGGAAAAGATAGGCACGCGCATGCCCTGCCCGATTACAGTCTCGGAGACTTCGTAGCGGTTGGAATTTGCGCTGTAATTCCGCAGGACCTGCATGCGCCTATCTTTTCCACACCATGGAAAAGCGCTGAGTTCCTGCACGGTTCCGAGCCTTGCGACGCGCAGCTCCCACCGCCCAAGGTCAGGGCAGGGAAGCCGGGCGCATCTCCACCGGCTCCCTCCGACAGCCACTATGGCACACGTTCTGGGGCTGCGTGGCTGGGAGGGAGATGGACGCGCGGCCCCAGAACGTGCGCCGTGGTGCTTGCCGGAGGGAGCCGCGATGGAGATGTGACCGGCTTCCCTGCCTGATGCCCCTCGCCCGCTGCGGGAGGAGGCGTCCGTAACCTCCGGCTTGCCGGCCCTTCCGCTGCTTCCCGGGGTGGAGGGGGAAGAGAGGGGAGAGAGAAAGTGACTGACAGACACAGAGAGAGACAGAGGGGGAGGGAAGGAAAGACAGAGACAGACAGAGACAGAGAGAAAGAGAGACGGAGAGAGACACAGATAGAGAATGACACAGGGAGGGATTGAATCGGAGACAGACGGGGGAAAGAGGGAGAGACAGACATACAGAGACAGGGAGGGAGAGAATCAGAGAGAGTGACACGGAGAGACAGAGAGAGGGAGGGAGAGACAGATAGAGACTGATTAAGTGAGTGAGAGACAGACAGACACGCACTCACAGAGTGACAGAGATGGACGGATGAAAGAGAGACAGAGATAGAGAGAGAAAGAAAGAAAGAAAGAGAAAGAAAGAGGGAAAGAAAGAAAGAGAAAGAAAGAGAGAAAGAAAAGGAGAGAGAGAAAGAGAGAGAAAGAAAAAGAGAAAGAGAAAGAAAGAGAGAAAGAAAAAAAGAGAAAGAGAGAGAAAGAAAGAGAGAGAGAGAAAGAGAGAGAGAGAGAGAAAGAAAGAAAGAACTTATGACCACAATTGAGCCTAAAAGTTTGGTTGCTAACCAAGACCGTCGTTAAGTGAGTTTCACCACATTTTCCAAGTTGGCCACGCCCACCCAGTCACATGAGCCTCTCCCACAAAACAGGCCACACCTTCCGGCTCTCAAAAGAAATTTCAATCGTGGTATTGTTGGTATTTGGCTCTGTTGACTAATGAGTTTGCCCACCACTGCTCTAAACCATATGTGCTCAAACTTAAGACAGACATATAGAACAATCCCTGTCTCCCACCTGGGTACATCTGACCACATCTCTCTACTACTGTGCCCAAAGTATATCCCCCTTAGGAAAAGATATGGCCAGTCTTGAAAACTGTCAAAATCTGGCCAAAGGGAGCACTCTGCCAGTTGCAGGACTACCGAGTGGAGTATATTTGAACATTTGGAGCTGATAGAATTCACTGATGCTGTACACTCATACATTAAAACATGCATAAACAATGTAACAGTGAATAAGCGCATCAGAGTTTACAGTAATTGTAAACCCTGGATGTCAGCAGAGGTACAATCACTTCTGAGAGCCTGAATTCCACCTTCAAGACAGGAAACTAAGACAAATACCGTGAAGCCAGGGCAAACTTGAGAAGAGGCATTAAGGTGGCTAAACAGAAATACAAACAAAAGGTAGAGAAGTATCGGGAAGATAATAACTCAAGACAGGTGTGGCAGGGGCTACAACACCTAACCAACTATAAAGGCAATACGAAAAAAATAGCCAATGCTAATGCCCTGCTAGTAGAGGAGCTAAATAGCTTCTTTGTCCACTTTGAGGTCAAAAGATCAGTCTGTGTAGCTCTAGCCCAAAGGTCCTCTAACCTCCAGCCACTCACCCTGGATGACCATCAAGTGGGAGCTGAGCTGAAGGCTGTAAATCCCAACAAAGCTGCAGGTCCAGATGGGGTGTTGGGGAAAGCGGTAAAAAAAACCTGTGCTAACCAATTAATGGGCCCTGACAAGGATTTTTAACATATCCCGGCAACAGGCTAGAGTCCCATCATGCTTGAAAGCAGCCACAATTATCCCAGTTCCAAATAAATCAACCATAAATAGCCTGAATGGCTACAGACCCATTGCACATGTCTATAGTGATGAAGTGCTTTGAGAGACTGGTCCTACAACACCTCAGGTTCTGTCTTCCACCAAATTTTGATCAACACCAGTTTGCTTATAGAAATAACAGGTTGACAGGACGTCATCGCCACTGTTCTACATATTACACTGAACCACCTTGAGAAATCTGGGAATTATGTCAGAATGCTTTTTATAGACTAGTTCAGCCATTAACACCATCTTACCAAGCATTCTAATTGAAAAGCTGACTCACCTGAATTTCCCTGCTCTCACTTGTGAATGGATCAAAGACTTCCTGATGGATCATCCACAAACAGTAAGGGTTGGGTCCTTTGCATCTTCCACGCTGAAGCTCAGTACAGGCTCTCTTCAGGGCTGTGTGCTCAGCCCCTACTTGTACTCGCTGTATACATATGACTGCATATCCTCTGATCCATCCAACATCATAATAGTTTGCAGATGACACAACGGTGCTGAGTCTCATAACTGGAGGGAACGAATCAGCATACAGGGAAGAAGTCCAGAAGGTATCAACATGGTGCTCAAGAAACAACTTACTGTACATCTAAATACTAGTAAAACAAAGGAGATTGTGCTAGATTTCCGGAAGCACAGAGAGGAACCTGTCCCACTGTATATCGAGGGGGGCTGTGTGGGGAGGGTTTCCTCTTTTAAATTCTTGAGAGTGCTTATTAGTTAATATCTCACCTGGAAAAACAACACATCCCTGGTGATTGGAAAGGCCCAATAGAGACTTCATTTTCTTAGAGTCCTGTGAAAAAATCAGGTGGAACAACGGCTGATGATCTCTTTCTATTGGTCCACCATAGAAAGTACCACATATTGCATTATAGTATGGTATGCTGGTTTAACAACTGCAGACAGAAAGGCACTACAAAGAGTGATCAATTAGGCACAAAAAACCATTTGTTGCCTTCTAACACCACTGAATGACATTGCCAGGCCTCACTGCTTTAGCAGAATCAGGAAGATACTCAAAGATGATTCACACCCTGGTCAGTGTCTCTTTGCACTTCTACCATTGGGCAGAAGACATCAAAGTATAGCCAACCGAACTAATAGGTTTTAAAATAGTTTCTATCCTTGGGCTGTGAGACTTTTAAATAAAACCACAATCACTCCATGCACACGTGGAAATGTATGACTAGTTTTTTCTTTTTCTTTCTTTTTTTGTTTCCACTATAATTTTGCACCAGTGAGGCGAAAACCAATTTTGTTGTATTTATTTTGTATAATGACAATAAAAACTATACTACTATTAGTATATTTAAGCCCTAATCTTTTTATCAAAGGAAATAATAGCTGGGAGCACAGTGGCTTACGTGGTTAGGATGCTGGATTGGCAATTAGCAAACCTCTATTTGAGATCCAAGCAATTTGAAAGTGTGTAATAGCAGGTAGACAGATATGTATCACTTTGGTGGGCACATTAACGGAAACATGAAAGGAGCCCCCAACCAGGCATTCCCTGGCCAACGATCATGTCACCAGCTAATCCTTTCAATTCAGAAGCATCTTAGATGCTTCTGCCATGAACATGAGTGAATAATAATAGCTCTTATCATAAAATGCTAATTATATGAATGTATAAATATATTATGGAATCTAATTGTGACATAGTTCAATATTGTTCAGTTTCCTATTGTCCATTTTTTTCTTCTCTTCAGGTTTATTAAAGCAACTGCTGAAATATGATAATTTTGTTTCAGTTATTATGAGTTTTACAGGAAAAGGAGCAGATTTTTTAAGTTCTGAGTTATTTGAAGGAGATAGTCTATTACCTTTAATTCTCAAGAAGGTAACTTTATAAAAATGTACTTAATACCGATGAAAGCAAAATAAATTTGTCAATATTATAAATGTAATTGTCAAGATGAATAATAAACCTATTTTTGTTCATTGACTATATCATTTTTAGGCTACTTCACTCCCAATTGCTTTTGGGCAACCTGCATTAAAAATAATTAAAAACACAATTAAAACAAATAACTACCGGTAATATAATAAAATTCCGAATGAAGAAAAGTTCATCTCATTGCACTTTTGCTCATCTTGGGCCAAAGTCAAAACGGAATAATGCAATTTTAAAGTATTTATCAAAAGCTATAAGCCCTGGCATGCCCTTCCAATGGTGGGGAAAGAGTTCCATAAAGTGTTAACTATTATTGAGAAGGCTTAATGCCTTATCTACATTTCATGAAGACTTGTAGCGTTGGGGCATTCACAACTTCTGGAGGCAAGCTGTTCCATTGATTAATTGTTCTAACTGTCAGGAAATTTCTCTTCAGTTCTAAGTTGCTTCTCTCCTTGATTAGTTTCCACCCATTGCTTCTTGTTCTGCCCTCAGGTGCTTTGGAGAATAGTTTGACTCCCTCTTTGTGGCAACCCCTGAGATATTGGAACACTGCTATCATGTCTCCCCTAGTCCTTCTTTTTATTAAACTAGACATACGCAGTTCCCGCAACCGTTCTTCATATGTTTTAGCCTCCAGTCCCCTAATCATCTTTGTTGCTCTTCTCTGCACTCTTTCTAGAGTCTCCACATCGTGGTGACCAAAACTGAACGCCGTATTTCAAGTGTGGCCTTACCAAGGCATTATAAAGTGGTATTAACACTTCACGTGATCTTGATTCTATCCCTGTTTTTATGCAGCCTAGAACTGTGTTGGCTTTTTTGGCAGCTGCTGCACACTGCTGGCTCATATTTAAATGGTTGTCTACTAGGAATCCAAGTTCCCTTTCACAGTTACTGATATTGAGCAAGGTACCCCATATACTGTACCTGTGCATTTCATTTTTGTTGCCTGAATGTAGAACCTTACTCTTTTCGCCATTGAATTTCATTTTATTAGATAGTGCCCAATGTTCAAGTTTGTCAAGATCCTTCTGTATCTTAAGCCTATCTTCTGTATCTTAAGCCTATGAATCTCAGAATGAGGATGGAGTATCATTTAGATGGGCAGATTATATTAGGGTAGTACCTAAAGGTGATAACCAGCATCTTAAATTGGGCTTAAGGAAATCCAGGAACTGCTTATGTTTGGCAACTGCTTATGTTTGGCAATCTTGCTGGAAGAACCTCATCTGACTCCTTGGCCATCTGTATACCAGACTAATGAGAGAAGAGATATAATTGCCTGCCAAATAATTGGAAAAATACCCCAAACCTTCTGGAAACCTGGGTCCATTAGGTACTGGGGTTGGTGGTTCTAATTCGTCATGTGCTGCATGTCCTCAGTTTAACGAGGAAGTGATCTGACCAGAGCAAAATGAAAAATCCTATATCTTCACAACATATCAATTTTTTTCAAAAACAAAGACCAGATTAAATGTGTGTCCTCCCATGTGAGTTGAGGTTGCAGTCATAAAGGCCATGAAGTCATAAATTCCCCTTTCCAGGGCATTAAGATTAATTCCTGAAGATTTACAACTTTTGAAACCCAAACACCAGCCCCTAAATGAAATTAAGGAACATCTGGGGGGCCATTGCTGAGCAACTGGGAGTTAAGTACACAAGCAGCAGCCTAAGCTTGACAGAGTATCTCAATATTACATAATATTTCCAATCCTTCATTTCCAAAACAATGCCCTGCATCTTATGCACAATCACAGCAACTCCTCTTCCCAAATATTCCCTAATATTGATATAGCAGTTGATGCAACCCATCTAAGCCAATTTCAGGTGGGGCTATATCTACATTTTTATCTAGCCAGGTTTTAATAATACACAGTTGGCCACTTTATCCATATGTTTGATTTAGCATTTTCTAACAGCAACTGTGGATGCCAAGGCATTAAGGCATAATTTAAAATATAAACATCAGAAACTAGGACATGACTATCTTAAAGGAGATCTGATATAATGAAAGGCAGCCCACTTTCTGAAATAATCCACCCAGTGTTCTACTTCAATCTGCTTTTATTTAAGTTTCTATAGTCACTATAATTGAATTAATATTTTTTTCTTCAAAAGGAATTAATAGCTTCTGTATTGTGTCTACATCTAGTGTGCCTGTATTAACTCCAAGATCCCTTCCAACTCTGTTAACGTTTAATGGTACTGTGAACTTAATATAATGAGAAGAGTGATGGGAATTTTGTTTTCATATTGTATATAATATTTTTAATGCAGGGAATTATGTCAGTGCACTTCCCGTAATATAGCTTGTTTATAAGAGCTTAGTGAACTTTTAATAATATTGCATTGTTACCATAAACTCCAAACATTTTTTAAAATAGTTAAATGTTGTTCATAGCCAATAGATGTATTTTCTAATGAACTAGTAATTAGTATAAAATGATCCTTTAATGCAAATTCTGATGTTTCCCGCAGTTGCTATTATCAAGAGATGAGATATTACAGGTGGCAAGTACACAATGTATGGCTGCTATATTGGTGCACTCTCCAGCTAAATATGCTCCTGCTTTTATCCATGCAGATATTCCAGGTAACAAGAGTAATTAGACATTCTATTTGTGTGATAGTCTGGAATGCCACAGTATTTGATTTCAAAGCTATGTTTCAAAGAATTTTTGCTGAATCACTATTAATGAGTGAAATCTTAATGATAATATAAAAGTTAATATCTAATTTCAGACATCTGATTAATATCTAATGAAGACTGACTATAATTCTGAGCTCATAGTAGACTGTACAGTAAAATGTTTAAGGATATGGCAGCTCTGAAACAGGCAAAGAAATAATTTAAAAAGAGATTAAATTTAAAACTGACAGCACTGTAATGCTGTTAGAAAAATATATGGTGTGTCAGCATTTGATATAGGTACAGATAGTCCTCAATTTACGACCTTAATTGAATCCAAAATTTCTGTGGTTGTGAGACATTTGTTATGTGAGTTTTGCCCCATTTTATGACTTTTCTTGCCACAGTTGTTAAGTGAATTATTGCAATTGTTAAGATAGTAAGACAATTGTTAAGTAAATTTGCCGTCCTAACTGACTTTGCTTGTCAGAAGGTTGCAAATGGTAGGATGTAGTCTAGCCTTGATTTTCCCAATCCAATCCCTTAGTTTTGGTTCAGCTGGTAATAGGGTTTTTTGTGGTTTTTTTGCTTGCAGAATTTCTATTTGAATGTCTCTTCTGCATGAGTGAGAGTCTCATCTGGTCAGTTTATTGCTGCCTGTTGCTCCTTACTGAAGAACAGCTTTTCTTTTCCAAATGCCACACTGTGTATGGTAAATCATCATTTTTCTTATAGGATAAAACTTCTGTTAAGTTAGGCACTATTTATTAACCATATAAACTATCTTCACTAATCTTTTAATATCTTCTTTATCCTAGGCATAGAACCTTTTATAAAGAGCTTGAAAGAAACTTTGCATCTTAACAATATAGAATTGCAAAAACAAGGACTTCTACTTTTTACTGAAATTTTGAAAAAGTAAGATATATCAACTCTCCATCTGGCTTTAGTTTGGAAAATTTGATCAGAGGAAGAAACTTTCACCAAAGTTATACCTGAGAGGATAAATTTTTCAGGGGGAAAATACCCATATATAAGAAGCAGGATTTTATATAATGATGTTTTTACCAGCTATCTATGAACTTGAAAAACTGTTTACCCTTATTTTTTAAGTCATTAAAAATAGTTTATATAAAGTTTGGGAGGCATGATGGGGAATCTTGCATATTATATGAAATTCTTCTAGGTTTTTACTTGTCAGTGTATGGAATGTTTATATTTTGTAGTTACAAATTTATTTTTTGCAATGGATTTCAGTGGAGAATCTTAATATAGGCATATTTAATATATATATATATATATACATAGGCTTTATAGGTGCATTACTAATTTTTAATTTATCATAATCACTATTTACAGTCCTTCAAGACTCAAGTAGTTTATACATCTCATAAATAAACTATAAAACATAAGTAATTATGTACAATAATTTTAGATTAGACATTTTTATATTTCAATTTCAAATAGCTTGAGTTTAAGTTCTTAGGAAAGAGTTATAATCCATACTGAAAGTGTTTTGAGTTTGGATAAATTCTGGTTCTGTTGAAGCAGCCTGCCTTGAACATGAACTTGAAAATATATTATACTTTAAGAAAATGTTAAAGTGTTATCTTTTAATTTCTGTTATCCTGAAGTTCAAAGTGATATATACTATTATTAAAATTTTGAATATTTTATTTAATTTCAGGCAACCAGAAGAAATTAAATTATTTACAAATATTGCTACATTTAAAGATGCTGTTAGTGTTCTAATGGAAGCTGTGAAATGCCCTGTTATTGAAGTAGCATCTGAAGCAGTGAAAGCTGTGACTGCAATTTTGAGGTAAATGAAAAATGTAATTTAATTTAATTTTTATCTGGAAAATATAGATACACTCATTTATACTATTGTCTTTGCTTAACGTTTTCCTGTTTTTCTCAGCACAGAAAGGACCACGTGAGCTTTCCACCTATACAATATGGGCAACTACAGAAACTGATTGAAACTATATTGATGCGATGTAATGATCTCCCACTGGCACCTTTTAGTAAAAGGCTGATGGTTAGTCCCTGAAAGTGCCTTTTTTTGTTCTGATTTGTGTGTGTGTGCGCTTGTGTATTTATTTATTTATTTATATATACATACATACATATATATATATATATATATCCTGTGTGTGTATGTATGTGTATGTGTATATATATGTTTTCGTAGATTTTCACAGGTGTAGTTATGCTGGTCTTGTGTTCGAGTGTTTTCCTGTGTAAGGATGAGATTGTCTTTGATCTTGCCAAAACGTTGCATAGACAATCTCATCCTTACACCGGAAAACACCCGAATACATCTCTATATATTGAAAGTTGAGTCCTCCTTTCCCTTGAAGACAATTCTTTGCCTGTTACTTTGGACCATATTTGTACAGTATTATTTTTTTAAAGCAATTACTAATCTAAACATTGGACTATAGCAGCATTATATTCTTACTGACTTTTCTTCTTTCAATATTACAGGATCATCAAGGGGGTAGATGTAACAATAGAGTAGTTTCACAACAGGCACAGTTCTTGCAGAATGCCTTAGAAAGCTTCAGAAATGCTTGTAGGTAAGAAAAGTGTTCAATTTTCGTAAAAGTAAAATTGCTCAATTTTACTGATGGTAGAAGTAGTAAGAAAAATCAACTAGAAACTGAGGTATTATACTAAATATACAAATATTTAATACACATTTCATTCACACTTTTCCACTCAAAAAAATTGTGGACGTGTGTATGACATGTGTATTCACATGTGTATTCACACCCATACACAAATACAAACACCAAATCCTATGCTCTAACTACAACATTATAGTCAGGTTCTTTAGGATTAAGGATTAAGCAGAGCTAGATTTCAGCGTACTGTAAGGTTAGCAAGCTACATCATAAATTCTTCATAGTCTGAAGGGGCCTTTCAAAATTTCAGAATTTTGTAATATGGTACAGTTTTGTTATATTTTTATACATGAAAGTGTTAACGAATTAAGCCTCCTTTATTACTCATATGAATCTTATTAATTGATTAAGATTTAAGCTACACTTTGTTATTGCATGCTTTTACACCTTCTGTTCATGGATGCTCCTTCCTCACCACATCTTATTCATCTTTTTCTATTACCTCTGCCTAATAAAGCCTTTATTGCTTTATTGTGGCTTAGGATCTCACCATGTTTAAATATGATACTGGGCTTTAGGGAAGATATAGAAACATGATATAATGTAGGTTGTATCTAATAGTTTTTATAACTTTTTAGTTTAGCTGTGCAATACCAAAAAGATCCTCTGGCTCAGAAGAACACTTTTACAGCTCCAAATTCAGAGAATATTGATACATTGAAAAGATTTTCGGAATTTCTTCTATGGATATCTGATTCGCTTTGCATTCCCTTGGTCATGGTAATTATTTTTGCTATGCGCTTAGCATCAAACATCAAATAAGTCATATAAATGTACAGGAAAGAAAAAGAAAGAAAGAAAGAAAGAAAAAGAAAGAAAGAAAGAAAGAAAGAGAAAGAAAGAAAGAAAGAGAAAGAAAGAAAGAAAGAAAGAAAGAAAGAAAGAAAGAGAAAGAAAGAAAGAAATAAAGAAAGAGAGAGAGAGAAAGAGAGAAAGAGAAAACAGTTGTATCTATAAATCATATAGAAGAAATTGTGACAAAGTTTAGTTAATAAAGGCAAAACTGCAATGTCCTCTGCTTCTGATTTTTATTACATTAGTAGCAATGAGGAGCATTTACCAGTTAACTTTATTATACAGTATTTGCAAATCATGTTATTAAGAAAAGGTTGTTTTAGGAAGAGTTTTCAGCTATAATAATATGAATCATTGAGTTATAGGTCTGTTAGGCCTATACTGATTTGCATTTCATTACTTTTATAATAGGGAGAATATGTGTATATTTTCTTGCAGAAATATTCTGAAAGGGCTGTCCGCCCAGGTATTATGGAAGTTTTCATCTCAGCACTTAGCATCCTGTTCAATGTTATGCCCGACATGCATAAGAGATTATCCATTAAGATGGGTAAGGAGAGCTAGAGCAAACTACTTTGGGAAGTATGATTAAAATATGTATTTTTATTGCAGAATGTTAATGGTGCCAGAAATGCATCATCCTAAATAAATACATTTCTAATCATATGATTCCGTAGGTAATCTTCCTTAAAAGATCGGTGGCTGCCAGTGCTGCCCAACTTTTTTATTGTGCTATAATTACTGGCAGAACTGTAAGCAACTTTCTACAATTTGGAGCATATAGCATTTCCTGTTTCTGAATGTTATGTTTGTTACCCCAGTGAACCTAGAAAATATCAAGAAGGACAACACCAATACATAAGTAGGCTTTATTGATAGCTTGCAAGTTATATCAGGTGTAAACAGTTACCAACACATGCATAGCTGGCTTATTTTACCTCTCCTTATATTCTCACACAAGTAAAACTTTACTTTACAACACTTAGGCTTGAGCACATGTTCTGCTTACCTGCAATCCATTTTAAAATGTGTTGGTTCATAGGCATGTCATGGTAATTTACTTGGGCACACCATTTATTGGTTTTTTTTCTATTATTTAGTAAATATTTTCCTATCATTTATTAAATAAATTATTGCATTTGCTCTAAGATACTGAGATATGCACATTTTTAGAAAAATTAAAACGTTGTTTACCAAAATATTAGGAAAATGGTGCTGAAATGATTATAAGAACAGTATTTTATTGATCTTGAAAAGATGTGTTAAGAATAAGTTGACCAGACGTCCTGCTTTTGGCGGGACGGTCCCGCTTTTCATCAATGTGTCCTGCATCCTGTGGCATTTAAGAAAAGTCCTGATTTTTGCCTGGGACGGCGGCGGGGGGCGGCTGGACAGCGGGCGCTCTGCACGCGCTCAGAGGCAGCCTGTGGCCAAGGCAGCGGCACGGGGCATGGGCAGGAAGTGGCAGCTGGAGCGGGCAGGCGGAAGGGGAGGGCCGGCGAGGGATGAGCGAGCGAGCAGCCAGGCAGACAGCAGGCGGAGGAGGAGGATAGCTGTGCACAGCGGGGCTGCAGCCAGAGCCTGCGCGGCCCTGAACTTTGTGCTGCCGCTGCCGCGATTGGCTGAGAGCGGCCGGCCGGGAGCCCCCCTCCCTCCCTGTCAATGGTGTCCCACTTGAGCAATGGTAAAATCTGGTCACCTTAGCCAAGAAGTAAGCACAATTATAAGCATAATATATTTATTTTAATTCAGACATTTTGCATGAGTAAAATTGTCTTTCTCTTTAGCAACTTCTTCTTTCATCCAACTGAACATGGAATTGAAAGCCAAATTCTGCAGTGGACAAAGGTATTAAATTTGACATTAAAATTATGTCTTGCTTCATTTTATTAAAACATTATTTTCACTTAGATATATCGCCATAAATTCCTAGGGATTTTGTTATTTTGCATCTTCATTTGAATAGCATTTATATGTTTATAATTTTAAAAAGCAGCTGGTTAATTTGTTGATTTGAACGTTTTAAAGATGCCAAAACTTTATGAGTTAATGAAATTATGAATTTCAAAATGTAGCCCTTCATACCTTTATAGAATGCCAACTTACTAAACTTAGACGGATGCTTGTCCATGGATGCACTGTCAAATTTTCATTTTGCTTGATTTCTTTTTTTTTAAAGTAATGCTGCCTTGAATCAAGCTTGTTCTAGTTTTCTTCATAGCATGTGCCTCAGTCTTCATTTGTCTTCTGAGAAAATGGTGGATTCCTCAAAACAAAGTAAGTTTGATAAAAGAGCTGTTTGTGAAGTTTCTTTGAACTGCAGCATACAGTTCAAATCTGAAAATAAAGCTTGTGGCAGAAATTGGAAAAACGTGTCCAATTTGTAGAGATTGGTATGAATTTGTGGGCTCTGTAGGTGATATATTACAATATAGATTCTTCTGCTTTTTTGATCTGGGCCCTTATGTCTACATTATTACATGAATTTGCCATGGTCATTTTAAGGCCTCATGGCACCATATGGATTACCTAGTAATAGAAAGAAGAAGAGAAAACTGTTCTCTTTTGTAGGGTAAAACAATAATGTGACTAAAATTATATTAGGAGTAAAGGATCAGGATTCTAAGCCAGAAAATATGTTTATGTGCTGTCCAGGCTTTTCTGACATTTCTGGTTGCTATTTTTCCCCCCTCATAGAGCAAGAAATATCTGAACTCCTGTGGAAGACTCTGCCCCTGTTAAACGTCAGTGCAATGGAAAGTCTCAGACTCTTATCTGAAACTCCAGATCCCTTATGTTTAAATGAAACACTTCGCAATCAGCAATATAGCCTTCTGTTTCTTTTCTACCTTGCTTTTAGTCATGAAGACAGGTAGGTGATATGGCATGAATAGGAAAAGCAGTCAATAAGCAAGATGAATCAGCTTAAGCATTTTTTAATCTTTTTTTCAGAATTGTTCCAGAAGCAGATCTATTCTCAGCTATATCAAGTTTTCTTCTATCTGTTGAGGATCAGGGAGATTGTCCACCTCCGTACATAGTTAAAGCTATTTTGTATCTTCTGGCAATTTGTCAGCACAAAAGTAAAGTTTTAGACTTGGTAAACACTGGCTTAATCATTATATACTGGCTTAATCATTATATATAGAAACATCTTTTAAAATTTACCACATCACATTGAAGGTCTTCTTTTATTAAAGGAATTGTCCAGGAATTAAGAACCAGTATTTGTTGCAAGCAGCAACTTAGTATCCCATTCTTGTTTGAAAAAGCTTTTGGGAGTACAAGGATGTTGTTCTTTGAACTGGCTTAACACCTGGGAACTTTATGGAAGTGTTCATGAGGTTTTTATTGAAACTGTATGAAACAGGTGTTATTGTTTTTTGTGACGCTTTTTCAACTTTCCAGCCTAGACTATAGTAATGTTTTTTTTCCTGGTGGCCTTCCATCAAAGCACTTATTAGGTACCATCATGCTTAGTTTTTTGAGATCAACCACAGTCATCTAGTTAATCTTGCAATCATTACATTTGGATTTATTTAACTAGGGTTTGGTAAATAAATGTTTTATATTTTGTACAGTAGTTAAATGATCATGTAACAAAGATCAAACTCCCAAGAAAAGTATTTGAATACTGAGGTAGTGCAGGACAACATAATTAGATGTCATGTTCAAATAGCATGTATGGGAAAATATCCAGGCATGCTAAAAATACCCAAATATCTTCACCTCCTCCCACACAAAGAATTATAATAACCCTTTGCAAAAGAATATTGGCATGAGGAAGAAAAATAATTATTTCTACATCAACTACTTTTAAATTATTCAAAAATAATTGTCCTATCTTTCCCTCTAGTTTTTTTCCTCATTGTAAGAAAATAATAATAGGAGTTATAGAAGAATACAGTGGGACTATGGAAGTTGGTATCACCTGTACCATTCTTTCATGAAGATTTTCTTGAATGAGGCAGAACAGTTCCACAATAAAATATTGGTTGGAAAAATTTAGAACTTGTTACCACTTGTGATAATTTTACAAACACCATCTAAATACTCAAGGGTAGATATATATGTATACAATATGTAAACATTTCAGCAGTAAAAATGGCAGAATGTTGTTTCATGTTATTGAAGCTACTAAACATGGTTTCATATTAATGTATTCATTTTTGGATATCTAAAAGAAGCCTTGAGAAGCTAACTACTACAGTGAAAATGATTTGAATCTATTATGTTACTATTTTTTAATTCAAAAAGGAATTATAAATATGATTGTCCCAAGACTTTATATTGATTTTTTTTTTTATTCCCCTCTCCCTCCATTTCCTATATCCAGGCATGCCTTTCTGCCATAAGGAAAATCCTGGATGTTATATCTGATCTCAGCCTAGTATATGTTCATCATCCTTTGCTGCTTAAGTTCTTTTTACAATATCCTGATCTTATGGGAAGATTTGGCCATGGCATCCTTCAACTCTGGTTTTCCTATGAAGATTTCTCCCAAATTGAATATGAAGATGCTGCCACAAGAGGCTCTGTTGACCTTTCTGACTCTTCAATCAACTTTAATAGTTTGATTTGTTTGCTAAAAGCCAACCCCAGTGCTATACTCGTATTACTGGTATGTGATTTTATAAAAATGAACCAAATCATAATCTAAAAATATTTAAAGTATAGATCTGTTCCCATAATATAAAACAAAGTACAGTTTATACTATACATAAATTCTCTATTCTCTGTTAACCATTTTCTATAGAATTTAAAAAACAGATTAAAAAAGACTTAAAGTGAGGAAAATGTTTTCAATGTTTCTTATTTTGTTACATTTAGCAATAGTATTTTCCATTTCCCCCCCAGCATTTTGGTTTTGGTTTCTCATTAAACATTCATAGTAATATCTGTAGCACAAATTAAATAATGTTATCCATATAAATAAAGTCTGAGTTGTTTTCCCACTTAGGATCTAGTCTGCTTTGGCACCAATGAAGTGGCTCAAAAAGTCTTAATTTCACTGAAAAATTTCTTAAGAATAGCTGAGGATGTCCATGTCTGTGACCTTCTTCGAAGCCAGTTTCTACAGATTTTGCAACAGCTTTTAGTAGAAAATAATTCCAGCATTTCACAAGGTGAATAAACATAAATAATTAAGTACAAACTATTCCAGTAAAATTTAATTATGAAATGCTATTGGACATATTGATTTATACAATTCTCTGTATTTGAGCAAGATAATGCTTTTAGTCTGCAGCTGACTTCTATAGTTAGCAGTGCCCTTCTATCCATGAGTTCCTTATTCAGCACAGACAGAAACAGACTGGTGATTCTTCCCTTCTGTTTTGGAGAGGAATAATCTGGCACAGCTTGATTATCACTGAGACACCTTTCATAACTTTGCTATAATGTTAATATTTTTATTTGTTTTTAGGACATTTTATAAAACATTTTTATATTAAATCATAATAATTAATTGTACACCCTTGAGATTTAATGTAGTATAGTGCTTGAGGTACTGGACAAGCAGTATGGAGTCCACCTTTAGCTCTGGAAGCTGACTGGATATTTTTGGGACAGTCTCTTTCTGTCGGTCCAACCTATCATTTGATTGTGTGTGTGTGTGTGGGACACACAATGACAAAATGCTGTACATACTGCTTTGAACTTCTGAATGAAAAGATGAGACATAAATCTAATAAATTTGGGGTCCAATAATAAATATTATACAGTACATTGCATAGGCTGCCATTTCAGATATAAAATGAGACAATACTTTGCATTAATGCATCACAGATTTGACTGCTTTTGCGTAGCAAACAAATATGTAAAATTTAGGGTAACCTACAAACCTACAACATTGCTGCTTTTTTGCATCAAATGATTTCAAACCTAAACTGAAATGAAAAGGTAGATATATGCCCATTTATAAAAGTAATGCTAAATTCAACTGACACCATATTGTAGCTTTTTTTAGCTTTCTGGATCAATACTTTGTAACAAAGGGATTTAGTGGAGATCATAATCTAGTTGAATTCTGACCTCAAATGGCTATACACTTATATTAAATTAACTTGAGTGAAAAAAAGCCCATCACCACGTGTGAGAGTTTGGTTCACTATAAATACCTTGTACAGTTTGTTTGTTTTTTACAAAAATGTCATTAAAATACAGGTAGTACTTAACTTACAACAGTTTAGTGACTGTTTAAAATTACAAGGGCACTGAAAAAAGTGGCATGATCATTGTTCACACTTATGACTGTTGCAGCATCTCCATGGTCACATGATCAAAATTCAGATAACTTGGCAACTGATTCATATTTATAATGGTTACAGTGTCCCATATGCAACATTTTGGCAAGAAAATAATAATAATAATAATAATAATAATAATAATAATAATAATAATAATAATAATTTATTAAATTTGTTGAACGCTCCCTCTCCCCGAAGGGACTCGGAGCGGTGCACAGGGCTAATAAAACAATAAATACATACATACATATAGTTAAAAACAAATTAAATATTTCCCTGCGCTAAAAATTCCAATTAAAAAACTAAAATCCCCATCTAAAATTTCTGGCAACCCCATCGAAGAGAGACTATCCTAGGCCGGCCAAGCAGAACAGATATGTTTTTAGTTTTAGACGGAAGGAGCGGAGGTCCGTGGTAGTTCTAATGTCGGGGGGAAGGTCATTCCAGAGGGCTGGGCCCGCCACAGAGAGAGCCCTTCCCCTGGGCGTCGCCCGCTGACAAAGTCTAGTGGACGGCACCCGGAGAAGTCCCTCTCTGTGGGAGCGAATCGGCCGCGTGGATGTGTGCGGCAGGAGTCAATGGGGAAGCCAGTTTCATTTAACCATGTTACTAACTGAACAACTGCAGTGATTCACTTAACAATTGTAGCAAGAAAGATTGTTTAATGGGACAAAACTCACTTAAAAATGTCTTGCTTAGCAACAGAAATTTTGGGCTCAGTTGAGAACTACCTGCATGTTTTCCTACATTTTCCAATTATTGCTTCACGGGTGGTTGTTTTTTGTTTTGTTTTAGTAAGCCAAAATGTGCCACTTTTGTTAAATCTACTTTTCCTGGTTCAGCTGAGGTATGCAAAAGAACAAGAGTTGGATAATACAGGTTTCAGACTGCTTCGGTTAGGTAAGTGCCTAAATTTGTTTTGGACATTTGAAGTAGGGATAACAATGTAGGATTTGCAAGCCAAAATAGATCAATTGATCCTTCCTTCCTCCCTCCCTCCCTCCCTCCCTCCCTCCCTCCCTCCCTCCCTCCCTTCCTTCCTTCCTTCCTCCCTCCCTCCCTCCCTCCCTCCCTCCCTCCCTCCCTCCCTCCTCTTCCTCCTCTTCCTCCCTCCCTTGCTCTCCAGTGGATTTAATGATATCTTTTAAGAAATCAAATACATATTACAGTGGGCTTCTTCAGATGCCCAATGCATATAGAAATTACATTTCTTTCTTCTGTAACAGTGTTACCAACTCTATTCCTCCTCCCAACTTTTTCTAAATGTTCTAATTATATCAGCATTTCATCAGGATTGCAATTTGAGAATGATTGGTTTTCTTCCTTTCTTTTTCATTGTATCACTTAAAACCTTTTCCAAGTGTCCAACCTATTCTGGGTGAACTTTACCCATTCACTTAGAGTGCTCACTTCTTGAATGCCCAAATTTATAGAATTATAAAGGCCATTGTATAATAAGGGAGATTCATCAGATCATTGGAAATGAGGATCTTTTTTATTTTAAAGTGGAGCAAATCTCTTTTCCATTAGTGGCAGTATTTTTGGAATCCTTTTTCCCTTTGGGATCTAAATTGATTAGTTTAACTTATATTCTTGGAAAGAGCGATGCATCTGCATATATCAGGAGACAACACACTAAAAGAGTAATGATGAAAATTGTGCTTTTGAAGTAAGTATTTAATCAACAAGAAAAAGGGACATTTTTTTTGTTCTAGCTTATGCCAGGCTTCTGCTTTCTTAGCTCCAAAAACAAGCTCCTTGAGCCAGATTGTCAATATTCCTCTGTAATGTTTTTCTGAGTATAACTACAGCAGCCTAAATTGAATAATAGTGAAAAATGGCCACAAAGGTGCTAATTAGTAAGCACAGATGTGACTATATTCACTATGGGATTTCTCTTCTGTTTTTTTGTTTGTTTGAAGCAGTTGGTCTTATTCGTGACTATGATGACAAACCTATCTGATTGGTAGTCTGTGTTGGTGTAGCTATCCCCAAAGATTTCACATATTAAAATCTGTAAAGGATGATTGTTACACTGAGCACAGTATTTCTGTTATGCAGTTATCAATTTGTGTGGAAAATGTAGTCCAACAGACACTGAAATTCTTCAGCCATCCCTGAACTTTCTTTATTGGAGCCTTCAGCAGACAATTCCTTCCAGCCAACAAATAGGTAAAAAGTAAAACAATTGCTTTGTGGTGTGTGATAGAATGAATACTTTTCCTCAATAAGGACTTAGGGTCATATATTCAGGATGGATGTTTCAAAAGTACTTTCCCACTCCCAAAAGTCAACTAGACTGTTTTTTATTTGAGGAAGAAGATGTTTTGCTTTTCATCTAAGAAACTTCATCAGTGATGCTTCTTGGATGAGAAGTAAAACATCCTCCTCCTCAAATAAAAAACAGCCGGGCTGCCTTTTGAAAAAAGCATCTTTGAAACAAGTATAAGAAAAGAAGTGAGGTGGCTCCCTTATTATTAATGTTCATCTGCCTATTATTTTTTCTTTTACTTTTGCTTTTAGTGTTCTAAATACTTTTTTAAAATTATTATATAATACTTTTATAAAATGACTTATATTATTACTGGATTGTTGAATGCTGCACAGGATTGCTTTCTTGAGATAGGCAGCTAGAAAATAGGAATAGAATAGAATAGAATAGAATAGAATAACTTTATTGTCACTTTGAATGTATATTGTTCGGCATACTTTAAAATGAAATAGAAAGACAGATGTGTTGTATACCACAAAGACCCTATCTAGTTGTAATTCTCTTCTTTAAAATTAATGCTTCTCTAAAACTTGCATATTGTTCATGAGGTTCAGATTATCAACTATTGCGTTTCTTTAGCTCAGTGAGTTGGAGTAGAATTCTAGCTTTGACATTAAAACAAGTATGTAAAGTTTCCTCATCCATAGTAACTCTTATAGTAGAAACTAGTAACCTGTACACTTGAGCCAATTATTGAGCCAAGGTTATTTGATTCTATTGTGTACTAGAATAAGTACATCATAGTTAAATCTTTTTTAAAAAATATCTCTTTTATGTGATGGAAAAAATAAAATAGTTACCTTCAGAGACTTATTTTCTTGCTATTAAAGATAGGTACCAATATAGAACTGTTTGAAAATGGGAATGCTCTTTATTATTTCTATTCAAATATTTAGTGGTGGGGGCCGCTGTCTTACTGAACATAATATAATTAAAATATTTATTTTTTTAAAAATAGTGTGTTGTGTTTTTAAGAATATGCATTGTTGTGTTATATCTGTGGAAACTTTCCATAGCATCTAAAATTATTTTTAAAAATAGTGTTCTCTTTTTGTATATAAACTCCAGAGACAAAAGTATACAATTTACTGAGATTTGCTAGGATCTTTAGTATAGATCAAGAGCCTTAGACCTGTGGTATTTTGTTCCTTTTGATTTCAGTACTAATTTGTAATTATGGTTGCTACTGACTTAAGTTATACTTGTTACCCTTGTTGAATCCTTTCTTCTTTTACAGTGGTAGTATTGTTACTTTCCAATAAATCTTTGATAGAGCTCCTTGAGAAAGTCCTGTACTACACCTGGATGTCAACCTCTTTCTCTGAACCTGCCATCTCCTCATCCATTGAATCACTTATTTGTTCTGCTTGGCTTTTGACAGCTTCACTCTTGACTCAACAAAATATTTACAATACAGAGGTTAGAAACAGGGATAAATCTGTGAACAACCAGTTAATTTTTCTTTATAACTACTCAATTTACTACTGTAATAAGGGCATTATTTAACTATATTACACATTATTAACTTGATATAGATAGTACAAGTGGAAAAATAACATTGGGTGTGATATGTTTATGGACTGGCTGTGCAGTTTATTAATGTACTGTATGTGTGAAGACTGTATCTTATCTGACAATCGGAAGAATGCCATTACTATTTCCTTACATAGAGAAAAAATATTGCAAGAATATATAGGAAAATGTTCTTAAATATTCTTGGGAAGTTATTCAACAGCATTCTGATTGAAAATATACAAAATATAACAATAAACAAAACTTGAGAAATGCAGTATGACTTTTTGCTGGGTAGGATATGTGCAGGTTTAACTTTACCCTTCAGGAGGTAATTGAGAAATGTATGAAAAGTTTATTGCACGCAATAAGGTGAATAGGCTTCGGTTATAAAATATTTTTCAGGATTCAGAAACACTGAATACAGTAAGAGCATTATATATTAGCAGTATATGAGAATAAATATAATATTTAGTGTATAGTTCAACATTGAGCAGAGAGTAGACAGAAATGTGAAGTTCCTTTGGTTGTATAGTGAGATAAATGTCAGGTAGCAAATTATAGAGTTAGAAAACACAGAGCATGGAAATGAATTTGTGTATCTTAGCAGAATGTTTACTAACTAGATGGGTAAATGGAGGACACGATATTGTTAGATATTCAATTGTGGGTTTTGTGCAGAATGAATGCTTGTTGATAAAAGTGTATATAAAAGTGTATATGTATATATGTATATATTTTGTTAATATGGAAATGATAGTTTGGTATATTAGGAAAAGCATAAAAATTAATGCTGTAGGAATGAATTAGAATAATAACTTTATTGTCACTTTAAATACACACTAATTTGCATACATTAAAATGAAATTTCGTTGCATACAGCTCTCAAAGGGTCACTAAAGAGTTATTTAAAAAGTGTTTTAAAAGAAGAAACTGTGTGCAGAAAGGATGAATAATGTGCTTTGACCATAGTGATAACCATAAACAGTATAATTGAGGTGATTTGGTCATATAGAGAAAATAACCTGTAGGACCCCTGGCGAAGTTCTTTTTTGAGTGGGAAAATACTGAACAAAAACCCCACATCTCCTTCTGTGCATCTGTCCTCAACCAATTCCTTTGATTCCTTTCTGAAAGGTTCATCACCTGATCTCCTTGGATGTGGACAAAGTCTTCAATGCAGTTGCATACAGAAAAAAAAGCATATTATTCTGTGGTAGGTAACATCACAAAAAATAAATATGTGAACACAAAATATCCTAAGGATATTCTAAACAAAAAATAGAAGACCTTGGGAGTTCTCCAACAATATTACAGATGTAATAATTGCCCATTTTTCTCAATATCGCACTTTCCCATCCTCTTTCACACCTCATGAATTTAATGCAATTTCTTCATTATGCTCCACTTTTCACATGAATTTAGTATACTTTATTTTCATTGGTAGGATGATTTTTTTTAATGTGCTTTTGTTTTGAACTGAATATCCTTATGTCTAATCCTAGTTATGCTATAGTAAAATGCTGATTTTCTCAATTTTTTGTGGCAGCAGACATATTTTGAAAATAACATAAATAGATAAAAATTAAGCAGGAAATTTCTTCTTCAGACAAATTGTCCATACTGTTCTTATCACCATGACTAGAGTTTCTGCAACATTTTAGTTGAATTTTTCTTGTTTAATGATAACTTTGAAACATAGTAGCAAATCATTTTTTCAGAAAACAGATTGATAAAATTGATAGACTACACCTCCTCCCCGTATATATAGTTATTCAAGAACCAGAGATTTTAATTATGCTGGTTAATGACCGCAATAAAATAATTTACTACCTTTTAAAACTGAAGACTAGGACTTTGGGCTTGTTAGTGGTTTTTCCAAAAAGGAGACTACATACTGAACTGCCCAGGTATATGGATTTTTATGTGTAGTGTAGGATCTCTGAAATGTATGAGGGAAATACTTACTTTATACTAATAGTTGGTTTTATGTTCAGTTAGCATCCTTCAGTTTTTGAGAGCCTTCTTTAAGCAGAACCTCTGTTCATCCTTTGTGAAGTTTATTGTCCAGTCCACAGATGAACAGGAAAAGGAGCAGCCACAGTCAAAAGAGAATAGTTCCTTGTTTCCACTGGCTATGTGCCATATACTGTCCTTGGTTGCTCGATTACAAAACCTACTTGTCCAGGTAAATTTTACTGTTAATATGGAACTGAAATATTAATTGTAGGACCCAGCAAAACTGTTTTATTTCAAATAAATAGAGGTGTAAAGAGAATAGAATCAAGTACACTTTTTGTCACTTTTGAACTGTCTAATGATGCGAAAATTACCAGAAACAATTATTCATAAAGGTATAGATTTATTCTCAATCATGTAAAGCCACTGTCTCTTGCATCTGTCCCCTATTTATGAGAAGAATTTTGGAACATTCAACAGGATCCATAGGTACATCATTTCTCCCAGCCCCTTGACCAAGTTAACATTAATTCCAGCTGCCAATGGGAAAACACTAAAAGCATCACTTCTCGACTTCCTTGTTATTCCTTTGCTGTGTTTTCTTTTCTGCAGCAAGATCAATGGTTTTTAAAAGATTACTGTGCAATGGTATAGTAGTGTCATCCCTCGCAACAGCCAAAATCAATAGATGATTGTGACATGTTATTGCTTTAAGTTCATGAAGGACAACAAATCCCAGGAGCTGGGATGAGAAGTAAATTCCCACTTCTGTTCTGTTAAACAGAAAATTGATTAGCATGGTGCTACAAAAAAAGCACAGCAAAAGTGTTTTTGCTGTATTTCCTTTGGAGTAGGAACAGATTTATTATAGTTCCAAATTGTCTCTGCATATTGGATAATCAATGATTCCAGGGAGATGAGGCAAATTCCTTTGCTTGTGAAGGACTTCCTAAATGTTAGAGCATTTTCAAATATTTTATGTCCCATGAGTCTCAAGACAACCTTAAGATTATGAATTATCTTTTTATTCTGTTATAATTTCAGAGGTATCTTTTAGATGAATTTGATAATAAATTGTATTTTTTATGTTTACAGAAGGACTTTTTGTTGTCACAGACTGTTATTGGATGTCTTGAGGCCTTGCTGGAATATCTGCACCTGAAAAATCAGAGCACTGGTACAGCTTTCAATGTCTTTGTATATTCTTTACTAGTAAAAATGCATTACATTGAAATTATCTTGCTTTGCCTAAATGGCTTGCAATCATTGGCTTCTTATCACTAAAGCATATATAAACCTAATGGTATAAAATATTTTGTTACTAAAATGAAGATTTACAGTATTTCAGATATTTAATAGTTGCGAAGAAAATAATATGGAAAAACTTTATATCAATTTGGTTATGGTTGGGTGATGCTATGAAGATACTATAAGTCTCTAATGCAGAAACAAATGCATACCATCCTAATTCCTATACTCTTCATGCTATCTCAAGTTTACTGGAATGTTAGTCCTTTGGGAAATGGACTGGTCGGATAACATTTCATGGAAAATGTAAAAGATCATTTATAAGGACAGCTTATTGAAGTTTATATTTACCAGTGAGATAAAAGCAGAATTAACTTGACTGAGACATGTTTTATATTTTATACATGGCAGAAAATCTTAATCTATTTTCATTACTATAGTGGCGTAGTGGTTAGAGTGCAATACTGCAGGCTACTTCTGTTGCCTGCTGACTGTCGGCTGTCTGCAATTTGGTAGTTCAAATCTCACCAGGCTCAAGGTTGACTCAGCCTTTCAGCCTTCTGAGATAGGTAAAATGAGGACCCAAATTGTTGGGGGCAATATGCTGACTCTGTAACCTGCTGCAAAGCGGGCTGTAAGAGAGGGCTGTAAAGCACTGTAAAGTAGTATATACAGTAAGTTTAAGTGTAAATCACTACAATTGTTAAATGAATCATGCAGTCATTAAGAGAATCTGACTTCCCCCATCGACATTGCTTGTCACAAGCCAGTTTAAAAGGTCATAAATGGCGATTGGATGACCTTGGGACAGTGCAACCTTCATAAATATATGCCTTTGTCAAGCACACAAATTTTGAGTATGAGACGCTACAGCAGTCGTAAGTGCAAGGACCAGTCATAAATCACTTTTTCAGTGCTGTTGTAACTTTGATGGTAACTACTGGTAAATGATTGGATTTAAATCAAGGACTAGCTGTAGATTGTTTAAATTGTGGGCAGCATGTAAAGAACACTTTTTTTGAGAGAAATTATTGTTTTTTACTTCCATTGGTTTTCCTCTGTTATTATTTTTAAAAAAATCTTGTTTGCTGGTATAAAACAAGACTTAACTCAGTACAAAATGAATAATATATTTGTTTGGGGATTGTTTTCTTAGATTTCTTTCTAAGCTATTTGTGAATTTTTTTCCCACTTCTAGCATGTCATATTGCCTCGCACCCATGGAATAAATTTCTGTTGATCACACTTTTAAATGGTAATGAGAATTCCTTTCTTAACTCAGAAATTCTTAGACTTATTAGTTTGGTGAGTATAATGGCTGTTAACCATTAATTCCTACTGTGTTATTCCATTGCATTATCACTATTTTAACTGAATTGTTCCATTTAGTTATACAGTGGTACCTCGGTTCATGAACTTAATTCGTGAACTGACTCTGGTCGCGAACCGAATTGGTTGTGAACCGAGGCACAGTTTCCCATAGGGTTTAATGTAAATCTGGTTAATCCGTTCTGATCTTTCTTTTGGTTTTAATTCTTGAACTGACTCTGGTCGCGAACCAAATTGGTTGTGACCCGAGGCGGAGTTCGTGAACCGAGGCGGAGTTCGTGAACAGAAGCGGAGTTCGTGAACCGGACCATATTTTTATGAACTTTTCTGTTCGTGAACCGAAGCGGAGTTTGTGAACCGGGGCATATTTTTATGAACTTTTCTGTTCATGAACCGAGTTGTTCGTGAACAGAGGCGTTCGTGAACCGAGGTACCACTGTACTGGCAAAACATGAGTGAAATACCATTTATAACACAATGAGAAACTGGATTATGCTGTAAACTTGGGAGAGCCTTAAATATGCATATGTTTGTGTTAAGCATAAACTTACAGGGAATGTAACCTTATTATATTTCTTTAATCAAAATAAACTCTTAAATGCAGCCACTATAATTCTGATTTTGATCCAAGCAGGTGCATTGGGGAGGATACCCTCCATTTCTTTGCTTGAAAACTAACAATCCCCTCTATAATCATTGTCATTTTTCTCTAGCAAAGTGAATAAAAGTTTGTTGACACATTTGTTAAATAAGGTTAATGGATTTAATAGATACTGTTAGACCAGAAAATACGATTTATAAATAACACTATTCATAGAAGCATTATCAAACAAACTGCATGATAATTTAACACAATATGTGAGTCTAACCCTTGTGCATTGGTATGATTTTGTTCAAAGGAATATTGCACGTATCTGAATGAAAGGATGCAATTTCTTTTGCTTCAATCAAAATCCGACTGCCATGGATGATTTTCAATATAAAAAATCCCAAAGATTAAAACTGTTTAGGAAATCTGTTCATTCATACAGTGGTACCTCGCTTCACGAACTTAATTCGTGAACTGACTCTGTTCGTGTTGCGAATTGGTCGTGAAGCGAGGCACAATTTCCCATAGGGTTCAATGTAAATCCGGTTAATCCGTTCTGATCTTGTTTTTTGGGTTCAATGTAAAGCAGCTGAGGGGCGATGGAGCAAGCCAGCATGACTTTCGCCCGTCTCTTTCTGGGCTCGGCGCTTCTGCTTGTCGGGACGCTTCCCACAAGCGCGGAGCCCAGAAAGAGACGGGCAAAAGTCATGCTGGCAGCCACTCGCGGGGTGTGTTTGGAAGCGAAGGCAGGGGGGAAGGAGCTGCCTTCCCAGTCGGGAAGGCAGCTCCTTCCCCCCTGCGTTCGCTTCCACACACACACCGCGAGCGACTGCCAGCATGACTTTCGCCGGTCTCTTTCTGGGCTCCGCGCTTCTGGGAAGCGTCCCGACAAGCAGAAGCGCCGAGCCCAGAAAGAGACGGGCGAAAGTCATGCTGGCAGCCGCTCGCGGGGTGTGTTTGGAAGCGAACGCAGGGGGGAAGGAGCTGCCTTCCCGGCCGGGCTCCACAGCTGAGGGGCGATGGAGCAAACCGCGCAAACTGCTCCATCACCCCTCAGCTGTGGAGCCCGGCCGGGAAGGCAGCTCCTTCCCCCCTGCCTTCGCTTTCACACACACACACGTCCCCCTCACAACATTCGTTCGTAGATAAAATGTCCGCGGCTCCGGTACGTGAAGCGAGGCGGGGTTCGTGCAGCGGAGCACATTTTTTGGAAAATTTCTGATCGTACAGCGAATTGGTCGTGAAGAGAGGCGTTCGTGAAGCGAGGTACCACTGTATTCATCAGTTTCAGCTGTTTACATGTTCAACAGTAAACAAAAAACATTCATAGGGCTCAGGAACATCCTAACCTCCTTGCATGAGGATAGCCATTACAGTAACCCTTTATTTAGCATAGGAATACACTCATCTTGCCATGAGACGTCATGTAGGCACTCTACACTTTTTTCTTGTGCTGTGTGAAAAGTTATGTTTCCTCCAGTAATCCAATGTTGGATGCCATGGATGGAAGGTATCAAGCATCACAGGAAACAACATATGTGAACTTACATAAAGGAACGATCAAGGGAAATATGTCATCAAAAAGACAGGTGGGAGGGGTAAAGAAAAAAGGAAGGCAACAATCAATCGCTATAATTAATAATACCCATGAAGACCAAAACAGACTGAAATCTTGAGAGCAACTTCTTAAGCTAGCTTCATTTATTGAGACAAGTAGTGTAAAGCTGCCTTGTGCCCTTTGACTGATAAATCTTCCCCTACCTGTTTGTTAGACTTACTGCATAATTCTATGTGCATCTACTTAAAATACCATATATTTCAAAACTTAAAATGCAAACACTTCTATGTTTGATATTTGTGTAATCATAAATTCTAACATATTTCAAAAATATCATTAAATGGAAAAAAAATACTAATTTGGCTCACTAATCTTGCAATTTACTACTACTGAGGAAAGGTTTATCCAAACTTTTAAAATTTGATTATTTCTAACATCCGTTTTTAAGTATTGCTTAAGAATCTGTTTCAATAAAGCTTGTGGCAGTTAATGTCTGTGTTTTTGCTGGATAATAGAAATAATTTAAATCCACTCAAAGTAAAATACAATTTTTCTAAGTTTATGAAATATCAGGACATCAGGACTGTTTCTGAAATTGAAATTAGCCATATTCTGGAAGAAGCAGCTCGTACCAACGTGTTAGAACTGTCTAATGACACAATCAGTGCTCTTCGCTTGTTTCTTCTTCAGGTAAGAATTCTGGAAATTAAGAGATGGAATGAAACTTAAAATGAAGTTAAACAACTGGCTGTGTTTCCTGCTTCTGCATTTCCTTGTTGTCAGATTGGTTTCTGTAAGGGCTAACTATTAAAAGATTTACTTCATTTTAGATATAGTGTGGCCTGCTTACCTCAACCTCTTTTTTTCTTTTACTTTCAATAAAATAATTACTGTTTGTTTTTCATAGTAATATTGTTGTAAGTTCATGTTTGCATTTATTTTATGCATTTAATATCTAATTTGTATTATAGGCTGTTGAGAGTAGAATGGATAATTATTTATCATTCCTCATAATCTTTCTTAAAAAAACATACTTGCATGGGAATTTTGAAATGAACCACTAGGTTCTCAGTGCAGGTGACATGAAGTTATGTTTTCTTTCTTTTAATATCAGTACAGAAAATGAAAAAGAGTAGAATTGTTTTAAGGTTTTATTTCAGGTACAAAAATATGTAGAATAGACATTGAGTTCATTTAAATACATTCTGTACTATTCTAGATCTATTAATACAATAAGCATGGACATTATTTGTATTGTGCATGTTCCCTTCAGGTCTTTTATAGGTAGTTTTATATGCCTCTGGTATCATCATTAAAATTTCTGATTTCTGAGTCTGGTTGTTGGAGAACCTCCTACCCATAAACAAGCATTAATAGACCTACGGTATCAAGGCAAAGTGTATCTTATTTTGGAGGATATGTATAGATGTATTATTTGTTAATTCGAAGTATGGTGTGTTTTGTAATTGAGTCTGAAGCCTTGCAGTTTTGTGCCTAATGTACCAAAAAGAGAAATTTCTCATTTCAAAAGAAGGAAAACACATTCAATCTTTTTGTGCAAAGGCAGGTTATTAGAACCCCACTATATGACTAACCTTGAACTGTTTTTGCAATTATAGACATTTCAGGAGAGCCATGTTAATCTATAGTCACTAAAAATCAGGGATTTGGTAGCAACTTTTCTGTTTTACAAATTTTGTTAAAAGACACTCTATGAAATGGAACTCAAGTCATCAGGTGCAGCAGCTGCAGACCACCAAAACCTATGCCTTTCAGTAACATTTTCCAGTTTGAAAAAGTCC
Organism: Rhabdophis nuchalis; assembly: GCA_039707465.1. NCBI lineage: Eukaryota > Metazoa > Chordata > Lepidosauria > Squamata > Natricidae > Rhabdophis > Rhabdophis nuchalis. The sequence goes on along the minus strand of CM077648.1, from coordinate 90,075,682 downwards.
TTCAAGACTTTCTCAATTATTGCAATTATGGTAATTGGAGGAAATTTCAACACTGAAATTCTGTAATTTCTCTTTTTATGTCAGCTTCAAAAAATAAAGTATGAAGTGGATTCAAGCAAAAAAGCTGTGATCCAAACGTTGTTGGAGAACCTCCCACCCATAAACAGGCCTCAATGGACCCATCAAGGCATGGTGTATCTTTTTTCAGAGGATATCTATAGAGGTATTAGAGTGAAGTACAGTCTGCTTTGTAGCTGAATGTGAAGCCTTGCAATTTTGTGCCCAATCTCGCAAGAACAGAGTTTTAATATCTTGAATTTTTTTTGTGCTTTTGACTTCTTTATCATTTGAAGTGATGTAAAATATCAGCATTAGATACAGATGAATATACAAATAGTCCTCAACTTACGACCACATTGAGCTCAACATTTTTGTTGTTAAGTGAGAAAGTTAAGTGAATTTTGCTCCATTTTACAATTTGTCTTGTTAGTAACACAGTTGTTAAGTGAATCTGGCTTCCTGTCAGACAGTCACAGAAGGTGATCACCAGACCCCGAGACACTGCAGTTGTCATACATATGAACCAGTTGCCAAGTGCCTGAATTTTTATTAAGCGATTGTGAGGATGCTGCAAAGTTATATGAAAAACGGCCATAGATCTCTTTCTTCAGTGCCATTGTAACTTCAAACAATCACTAAATGAATTATTGTAAGAGGAAGATAACCTGTACTTATGCGTGGTTAGATGCAAAATAGTATTTTGTTTATCTATATCTGGGGTACTCAACCCTTTTTATACCTACCACCCACTTTTGTATCTCTGTTAGTAAAATTTTCTAATCGCCCACAGGTTCTACAGTAATGGTGATTTATAAAGTAGGGAAGTCAATTAAATTAAAAAAAGGAAAGTGCTTCAGTATTGTACAAAACCCCTATCGCCCACCATGAAAGTGGATCGCCCACTAGTGGGAGGTAGGGACCAGGTTGACTACCACTGATCTATATGTATAGAGTAGTAAAGTTAGGATCCAATTTTAATTTTCTGTGCTGAAAACTGCCTTTGCTTTCAGTGCTAACTTAACAGATCAAAACCATTCTGTTGATAGAAAAAAATGCGAAAAATGAAAATCAATTTCTAATTTGTTATGCCTATCATTTACTACTTTCCATTGTAACTAGGTGAAACAGAAGGATCTATACATTCTAATCACTTTAGTAGTTAATACTTCTTTTAACGGTGCTTTTAAGTATTTGTATAAAAGTTCCCTTCTAGGGCCAAAAGGGAAAGGTTAACAGTAGAAGAAATAGGGTTCTTTTGATCAGATATAATAGTTATTAATTCTTAATGATGTTGTTTAAAAATATCAAAAAACGTATGTCATATTGCTTATTTTGTCATTTCCCCTCACATATCCATACTGCAGTTGCCTGCGGGGGAGTTGTAGTCTGAGACTCCTTATTTAAGCTTTTAACATTTATTGAAGTAGTTCTGAGTAAACTTACATAGAATTGTGGTGTAAAAGAACAGAACTCAGGCACTAAAGTAGATTTAGAAATTGAAAAGCGTTCTTGACTATTTGATTAAAAAAATGTATATATTTTCTCAGTAATGTATAATTCTTCTAACTTGGTTGTTCTTAACTCAAGTTTGACTTCAGATATCTTGGGAACGTGGCAATATCTCCCTCACATATTACAGGCTGAAATGAGAAAAGAAAAATGAACCAACAGAACATAGTATTATTAATTGATAAATCACCTAGCATTTAAATTTTCTTAGCAGTTATAGACAGAGAGAAAAAATAATCCAGATTATTTCTTTCCCTTGCAGAAAAATTTAGAAATTTCTTAGATGTTGAAATATAAATTCATAGATATATTTTTTTTAAATCTGCTTATTATTGTTCTGGAAATGGTATAAATAAAATTATGCATTTCATTTCAAGGCTATTTTCTATGCTTTTATTAAGAATTTGGAAGTAGTATATTCTTGTCTAATTCTCTTAAGTGCTTGATCTGTGTAAACAGTGTTATAGCTTTCATACGCAGTGATTTTTTTTGGTTAATATAGAAGTATATTAATATAGAAGTACTGTTTTTTATAGCTAAGCAATCACTTGTAGTTCAAGGATTTTAACATGGAAAGGGGTTTATAAAACTAACAAACTGAAAACAAGGAGTAAGAGAAGTATCTTATCCATAAGGTATTAAAAAGAGGGTAAAATCATTACTTTCACTTTTTCACTTTTATTAGATTTCTATCCCGCCCTATCTCCCAAAAGGGACTCAGGGACTTAAAATCCACAAATACAAACAATACAAATACTGCAAAAATTAAAACTACAATTAAATAATTTAACCCGTGCTAAAAAAGGAGGCAATTAATTAGTTAATTCAACTAGTTGAAAGGGCAACAAAAAGTATGTGAAGAGAAAAATAGATCAATTCTAGGGCTAGCACAGGGGTGGGCAAACTTTGCAACTTTAAGTTTGAAGGACTTCAGCTCCCAGACTTCTCCAGCCACCCCTGGGCTAGCATGTATAGCTTACCACTACTTCAAGAAGTCTGCTCCTAAAGTTTATGAGTCTATTAAAACATTCACATATTTTCAAGGTGTGATGGAAATCAGAAAAAAACAGTCTTCTAAATGAATAGCCATGTGGTACTGTTTGCATGATATCAAAAATTTCCAAATAATTTTTAGAACATGCACAGTATTAGTAAATAGTCCCCCATCCATCCCCGTGATTAACTCAGTTCCTGGTACTACATGGTCATGGCAGTTTTCCTGGCAATACAGACATGCGTTTTTTTTAAAATTTCCTTTCATCTGTTTTTAAAATCTCAGCCCTAGCCTATAGCTCATGGATTTCTCAGGATCTCTAAGTATTGACCTGGTCTGTTCCTGTTTAATATTTTTTTGAATTAAGTCCAAGTTTGCCTTTAATCATTTTCATTATCATTACTGTATGCAACAAATTATAATTATGTCTAAATGATGATGCACAAATGACAATGTTAGGAGAGAAATTGTCCTTATATACTGTTGTCTAATAGCCTAATGCAAGAATATAAGCTGCACAGTTTATATCTTGATGTGTGTTTTGGCACTTGTCTTCTGTGGACACCCAGTTTCAACTTCCTGGATGCAATAACATGAAAAAAATAACCTGAACAAATCAATAATTTATTCTTAACTCAAGCTCAGTGATTAGTATTTAAACTGATTGTAAATAAATCTTTAGTTCTCCTTTTTAACAATATAATTTTTGCATACAAGATGAATGCTGATTACAATATGCCATTTCTATTATACAGATCAAATGCTCAGTCTCTAAGACACAAAAAAACCCCAAAATATGGATATAATGAGGTGAGTTATCTGTATGATGTCTAGTCCACTAGTTTTGAAAGTTGCTCACCCATTCTCCACAATCCAAGAATCAATGAATGCAGCAAATAATTATTACCATTTTATTACTGAGAAAATATGATTGGGCTGGAATAGCTGCCATTTAGGTACAGACAAGAACTGCACCTTATAACATCAAACACCTCAAGGGTGCTATCTCATATTTTTCTACATATAAGTCCCAAACTTACATATCTGGTCTCCTAATGATTCCTTCTTCCTACAGTGGAGCTGTGAAATTCAAATCTCTAGAAGTAACAGAGAGCATCGCCGGCAAGAATATTAATTTGTACTGAAACAATACTGAAACAATACAAGACATCAGACATCTTTTTAATTCATATTTCTATTCCTCTCCTTTCAACGACCATATTAACTCTTCACACTCAATCTAGTTCTTCCAAATGCCTCTGGTGTTTTAACGTTAAAAGCTTTCAAAAATAGTCTAGTGTTTCAGTTCACGTTTCTGCTGCTTCTGCAATTCAGAAAAGCGCCTTGCAGCTGCAAAGTCCAAAAAGCGCAATTTGAACGACCCAACCACTAGTTAAAAAAAAAAAAAAAAGGGGGGGGGAAGGCCCCGCCAAAACTACAATCCAGGGGACCCTGGGAAGCTGGTGGAGGAAGTGACGTCTTAGTGTAGGGCATGTGGTTTGCTAACAGCAGGGCCAGTCGGGGGGGAAAAAAGCTGCTGGGAAAAGGAAGAGATGTTGCAGCATGACAGCCTCGTCGGAGTAAAGTCCTGCTGGGGCGAAAGGTTGTGGATTGAAGCAGCAGCTGGTAAGGATTTTTCTTGACCGTCTTGCAGCGATTGGTTGGATAACGAGCATTTCTCCCGATCAGACGCGGGGAAAAATAGTCGGGGTCTATTTGCCGTTGAGCTGCAGGTCTTGAGAGGTGATCTTGAACTGCAGGGCAAGCGGGAAAATACTTCAGAGTTTGCCCAGTGCCGGCTCCCCGCGACTCAAATGCTACAGATTAAGATTGCGTGTAGGAAAGGAGAGCGCTGGGGGAAGAGAGGCCTAAGTGAGGTCTTGGGAAGTCTAATGCAGTGTTTCTCAACCTTGGCGACTTTTAAGTCCTGTGGACTTCAACTCCCAGAATCCCCCAGCCAGCTATGCTGGCTGGGGGATTCTGGGAGTTGAAGTCCACAGGACTTAAAAGTTTCCAAGGTTGAGAAACACTGGTCTAATGGATCTCTTAGGAGCGGCAAGTAGAAGACAGATGGAGTCTCTGTGTTTAATAGACGGTTAAGCAGTTTCGAAGCACACGTGCCAAAATCCCGGTTCTTTTATATTCCTTCCCGTTTTCAACCGAGGACCTCAGCTCCCATAATTCAATCGGCATCTTTTAGACTCGCCACGCCACTCGCGGGAAAACAGCAAGCCAATTCCATCGCCTGAAGCGGGACTTAGAAGAGCGAGGATTCCGCCACGTTAATGAAACTACTTTCGAGCCCAGCTGGACTACTGGTGACTTCACAGATGTGTCAATGTAGCGATTTTGGCAACAAACTAGATGAAAATTGTGGGCGGTTTTTTTGGTTATATTGTGTAAGGCAATATAAATAAATAAAATGCCTATATATTTAAATCTGTTCCCCTAAAATGCTTGATTGCTTGATGGAAAAAGCTTTAGATACTGTAGTTAGTTGCAAGTACAGTCTTTATATTCAGTTGGGTAGCCTCTTGAATCTATAAAATTCTCAGACAACTGCAGTTGGTCTTCGAGTTACGACCACAATTGAGCCCAGAATTTCTGCTGCTAAGTGAGACATTTTTAAAGGGAATTTTGCCCCATTTTACAGCCTTTCTTGCAAGAGTTATTAAGTGAATCAATACAGTCAATAAGTTAGTAACATAGTTAAGTGACTCTGTCTTCCCCTTTGATTTTGCTCATCAAAAGCTGATCACATGACCTTTGGACACAGTAATCTTTATAAGTATTAGTATTCAATTGACAAGCATCTGAATTTTGACCACATAATCATTGGGATGCTACAGAGTGTGAAAAATGGTAATGAGTCACTTTTTTCAGTGCCATTGTAACTTTGAAAAGTCACTAAATCAGGGGTTTCCAACCTTTGCAACTTTAAGTCTGAAGGACTTCAGCCCCCAGATTTCTCCAGCGAGCTTTGCTGGCTGGAGAATTCTGGGAGCTGAAGTCCTTCAGACTTAAAGTTGCAAAGGTTGGAGACCCCTGCACTAAATGAACTGAAGTCGAGGACCTGTACTGGCATTCAAGTTAATTTGTTTTACCACTTCTTAGGGTTTAGCTTCAGCATGGGCTGTCTACCTTTAGAGGTAATAGAGTGGCTACTATATTGACTTCCTTCCTGAGGATCTGTAAGTGCACAATTGAATTCATAGCTTCCCCCACTTTTTGAAGCGGTAGCTCTATCTTGTGTTACCATTGACAAATTCCACATGTCTACCTCATGAAAAACCTACATTGGGTTTTGTGCAGTGATTGATTCTTGTTTCTTCAGCCAAGATTAGATTAAAGATTAGATGTATTGGCGAATCAGATTCAGAAAGATAGTCTGCTGATTTTGTACATCTCGGATATGTCTTATATCCACAAATTTAAAATGTTGGATTATCGGGTATTTGTGCTATTATTGTAAATAATTTTGTTTTGGATAATTTACCAAACTAATATCTGTACAGCTTTTGAAAGGAAGCTTTTAATTTATATAAATATGAAAATGATTCCATAAGAGATTTTGCTTGTTTTCTGCACTTTTCTTTTGTCTATAGTCCTCACGTTGTTAATAAAATTATTCATCAGTAATGATTTTCATTCTCACTTTGTGGAATGGATAGTATTGCTAATAAAGAACAAAATATATTATAGGGCACAACTCTGTTCTTTATTAGCAGTACTATCCATTTCACAAGTGGGAATAGGGCCTATTCCACAAAGTGAAAATAGAAAATATTCTTATACGGCCTATAACAGGGGTCTGCAAAGTTGGCTCTTTTAAGACTGGTGGACTTCAACTCCCAGAATTCCCCAGCCAGCATGGCTGGCTGGGGAATTCTAGGAGTTGAAGTCCACCAGTCTTAAAAGAGCCAACTTTGCAGACCCCTGGCCTATAAGAATAAATTCATAGTCAAGCTGTGGAACAGTTTACCAAAAGATGGAGTGAAGGCCATAATTTAGAAGTCTTTAAAATAGATTTAGAGAATTCACAAAGGATATAGTATCAATAGTAATGAATCATGATGGCTATGCCTTCAGTATCAGTGATGCCGTATCTACTAATACCTTTTGCAAAAAACATGAGTTGTTATGCCAATGTCCTCCTTACAGGGGTCTTGTAGGAATGTAGTTGTCACTGTGGCAACAGAATACTGGAATAAAGGGACTTTTCATCTGCTGTAGCATGACTCTGCTTGTATTCTCTCTTGGTGAAATGGATGTTCCTTAACAAAACTGCCTGCAGCACTTAAGACTGAGCTCATAGCCTGGTCTACAGACTTCTAGTGCAGGGGTCTCCAACTTTGCAACTTTAAGTCTGAAGGACTTCAGCTCCCAGACTTCTCCAGCCAGCAAAGCTGGCTGGAGAAGTCTGGAAGCTGAAGTCCTTCAGACTTAAAGTTGCAAAGGTTGGGGACCCCTGTTCTAGTGGACTAATATATCTCTTGCTAGCTAGCTTCACTTGTTTCAGAATTAAGTTATATAGGTAAGATGCTTGTTCTGCCATGGTACAAAGTGCTTGTGAATAATTTAATATTACTATAATCTAAAATATATTAAAGTATAAATAATATGATACAGTTTCAAAATTATGAATCACCGCTCATTAGTCACTAAGCTTCCAAAGATCTGAAAAACATTTCAAAATCTTAGGTGGCAGAAATCTAATTCCAGATATAATTATTATCTACGTGTTTATATACTTACCATATTTTTTGGAGTATAAGATGCACCGGAGTATAAGATGCACCAAGATGTTGAAGAGATAAATTTAAAAAAAAAAGTTTTTGCACTCTGCAGACCTCCCAAACCCTCTGCACGCCTTGTTCTTTTGTGAAAAATGGGGCATGCAGAGAGTTTGAGAGGCCTGCAAAGTGCTGCTGGGGGGTGGGGGCAAAAAACAAGCAAAAAAGTCCTGTTTTTCGGGAAAACCAAGCTGTTTTTTTGCCAAAAAAGGGCATGCATAGCCTTTTAGAAGATTTGTACAGTGCTCCTGGGGGATTGGGGGGGGGCAAAAATAAGCAACAAATTGCCCGTTTTTCACTTGTTTTTGCCCTTCCAAGCCCCCAGGAGACTTTGCATGCCTCCCAAACCCTCTCCACGTGCATTTTGTGAAGGGGGGGGGAGTTTTGGGAGGTCAAAAATGCTGTATTCAGTGTATAAGACACACCCAGACTTTCACCCTCCTTTTGGGGGGGGAGGAGGTGTGTCTTATGCTCTGAAAAATACGGTAGTTATATAAGTAATATTGTTTTTCTAAAACAATTCCAAAAAACATGCACAGGTCAAATCCTGTTTTTAATATTTATCTTTGTCATATCCAAAACACTGAACTAAAAAAAAATACAGGTAGTCCTTGATTTACAACAGTTCATTTAGTGACCGTTCAAAGTTAGAATGGCACTTCAGACCATTTTTCACACTTATGACTGCTGCAGCATCCCCATGGTCACCCCACCTGATCAAAATTCAGATATCTGGCAATTGGCTCATATTTATGTGATCTACCTTTTGCGACCTTCTAACCAACAAAGTCAATGGGAAAGCCAGATTCACTTATGGTAACTGTGTTACTAGTATAACAACTGCAATACAAGTATGACAAGAAAGATCATAATATGATCTTAATAATTGTCTTGCTTAGCAACAGAAATTTTGGGCTCACTTGTGGCCATGTGTCGAGGGCTACCTCTATCAATTGTCCATGTGTTCTAATCCTATGATCATTTTTGGTGTTCATTTCTGCACATTTCCAAGTTTGATTATATCCTTTTCAGACAATGGTTTCATATATAGAGAAAAAGAGAGCTGATATCACAACTATGTTTTATGAAGCCCTAGTTGATTCCATGAAAAAATAATTCTAGTATGGATGTTCAGGTTTGAGGATCTAGGTAAAAAACATAGCAGGTTAAAAAAAATCAAGACCTGATTACCATTTGTTGGTGTCTTCCTGGTGAGATGTCATTTTGCATCTTTTTGATTCATTATAATATTTAGCATATGAAACAACAAAGATACTACAGGTAGTCCTCAACTTATAACAGTTCATTTAGTGACCGTTCAAAGTTTACAAGGACACTGAAAAAAACAACATGACCATTTTTCAGTTACAACCTTTGTACCATCCCCATGATCAAAATTCAGATTCCTGTCAACTGGTTCATGCTTATGACCATTGCAGCATTCCAAAGTCATGTGATCCTCTTTTGCAACCTTCTGACAAGCAAAGTCAACGAGGAAACCAGATTCATTTAAGAGCCAGGTTACTAACTTACAAACTGCAGTTATTCACTTAACAACTCGAACAAGAAATGTCATAAAATGAGAAAAACTCACTTAATGTCTCACTTAACAACAGCAATTTTGGGCTCAATTGTTGTAAGTCGAGGACTACCTGTATACATCTCTGTAACTTGTATCCTTTATTATGTTAAGAAGCACATCATTTGCACCGTAAATAATTTCTATTAGTTATGTTCCAGTTGATGTTTACTTGTCCTTTTTCATGACATGAAGCAATTTATTGAACAAACATTTCCTTCTTGTTTTTCCACAGTTCATGAATAAAGTGAGTGAATGGCAGCATGTTTAAAGTTTATCCTTTAAAGCTATTTGACAGTATATTTTAAATTATAGTACAGTGCTATATAATGGTTCAATGTTTAAAGATGCATAAAGTTAAAGTGTTAAAAGTTTGGTTTAAAACTTTCCAAGTTCTGTTTCACTTAGCATTCAGTAAAATGCAGTTTTGCTAATCTTTCCAAATGTTCTGATGCCAAAAATCTAAATCAAATCTGTGGAATGTCTATATGACTATTGTGTTCTCTTTCCATTGGGTTTTCGGGAATACCAATAAAGGAGAAGATTTATAGCTCAGGGTTGAAATGAGGAATCCTTGATGCTCTCTGAGCTTGGCGGTTTTCTTGCAGACGTTTCATCACCCAAACTAGGTAACATCATCAGTACTAGCACTTAGTTTGGGTAATGAAACGTCTGCAAAAAACAACAACAACCAAGCTCAGAGAACACTGACTCTTCATTCAAGGAGGATTAAAGACCTTTTCAATTCTTTCCAATTTCTTTGGATAAATCATGTCTGCCATCTGAATAATGAATGTTCTCTTTAAGGATTTTTGGCATGTTGCTTTTTTCAGTATTATTGATGCAGAGCACCTTGCAACTAGCAGCTGTTTCCAAGGTGGCAGATTGGTTTAATGCAGGGGCGGCAAACTTGATTTCATTGAGAGCTGCATCAAGGTTGTGTTTGACCTTGGGGAGGGGAGGGGTTAGAGAGGGCAAAGCCAGTGGGCATGGCCAGTTCCACGTCACTCCTGTCGGGGGCACCTGTGGTGGTCCGAGTGCTCTCCCAATGAAAAAGGGCCCTACCAAGTTCTGATTTCACTGGCAGAGAGTTGCAGGAGGCCGTGGCAGCCAAAAACGGAGCTCAGGAGCCCATTTTCACTGGCAGAAGCACTGCGGGCCAGTCTTTCGCTGTTTCCTGGGTAGCTCCCTGGACTAAGTACCCCGCGGGCCAGATCTGGCACTCGGCCCTTGAGTTTGACATCCCTGGCTTAATGTTTTCTGTAGAAATAGATGCAATTGACAACAACAGTGTGGGAAGAATGGTATTGTGAAGCATCAGGATTTCTATTCCTTTACTAATAAATTCTGGTTTCACATTTATGGGTTGGCCAAAACAATTATATTGTTTTTTACTCCCAATCTTAACAAGTTCTCTTTTCCAATACCTTTGAAAGTTTGTTCCTGCAGCTGTTAAGATATATCTTAGCACATTGTGCTTTTTCTCATTTCTCATGTTTTCTGGAAGTACCGGTATATTTAATCGAAGCGTCTTTGATTTCATTTCATATTTTATTTTAAGGATTTTAAAAAATAAATTGAATTATTATTTTCTTGGTTCCTGCAAAACCTCTTATTTACACGACTGTGAATTCCTTTCATTCACAGTCAGCAAGGCTTACCCATGCACCTTATCTCGTTTGGTGCGCTGCCAGATAACTAGTTTCCAAACACAAGGCAAGGCAAACTTGGTACAGTCTCTTAAAGTAACCCACCAAACTTTCTACTCTTGAACCAACTGAATGAATGGTTTCCTGCAAAAGCCCACTCCCAGTTCGTTCCTCTTGTTTCCTATGGGAGGGGCCACTCACCTCCAAGTGGCAAAGCCACAAGGTGTGGCTTTACTCTTAAGTCGACCCTGCTTTCTTAGTTGTTCTTGTCTTCTGGCAGCAATGCGCATGCGCACCCTGGGAACAATCTCCACCTGTTCTTCTGCCTCACTGCTGTCTAACTCCCTCTCTGCCTCCGACGCAGAGCCCTGGTCTGAGCTTTCCTCAAACCTCAGGACTGGCCCATATGCCTCCCCAACCTCTCACTGTCCGGCTCTGCTGGCTGCCGGTGGGCCACAACATCCTGCTATGAGCGGCTGCATTGGTGTGTCCAAACTCGTGGTGGTGCCGCTGTTCGTGTACACAATGGCACAGCAATCCTCTCAGGGTCCGGCTCAAAGAAGCTGCACCGGTGTGATGAACCTCACGGCACTGCCGCCACTCGCATGCGCAATACTACAACAAGCCTTGCAGGGTCCTGGCATATGCTGAAGGTTTGAAATTGAGCCTTTTCCGCAAACAGCAGGAAAATGGGGAGGGGAATTTTCCTGCCTACCATCCTTCCCTCAGTCTGTGCTGAGCTGTGTCCTCCCCATTTTACTGCCTTTCGCGAAAACAGCCTCACTCCAAGCCTTCAGCATATCCCCGGATTGCAACGCTGAAGGCTCCATTCCAAACCTTCAGCGTTGCAATCCCGGGATATGCTGAAGGCTCGGAATGCCTCTGCTTCAGTGCAGAATGACTTTCGCCCGTCTCTTTATGGGCACAGCGCTTCTGTCTGTTGGGCCACTTCCCGAAGTCGGCAGCTCCGCAGCTGGCCGCTTTGCTTTTTACCTCATGGGAGGCTTGTGTGCAGCAGGTGGAGGCAGAGGCAATCCCAGTGCACCGGCCCTTTCTTCCCACTGTCTCTTGGCTTGCCTGTAGCTGCACCAAACAAGCAGCAGCATGGGGTGTCTGGATTGCCTGTCTCCCCTGTGCCGATGCCGCCATGCAAGACTCCCGCAGGCTTCCCAAAAAGAGGGAAAAAGCAAGGCTGCGGAACTGCCAGCTTCGGGAAAGTGGCCCAACAAGCAGAAACACGCCTAGAAAGAGAAGAGCAAAAAAGGTATTTGCACTGCCCCAAGGGGCCAGCGGGCTGCAGCTGCAGCCAGCAGTTCCCCCCAGCGCTGCCACTCATGCTGGCCACGCCCATCCCCCTGGGCTTATTTTCGGGGTAGGGGTAATATTGGGCTCACCCCCTGAAAAATTAGGATTGGGCTTATTATCGGGGTGGCTCGTGTTTTCGGAGAAACACAGTATCTATTTTGAGCCCACCTTTATTGTACTTACAAATAACTCAATGTGGCAAACAGATCTAACACTCTTTTTTCCTCCTATTTTTCCCACTACAACAGCCCTGTGAGGTGAGGTGGACTGAGAAAGTGACTGGTCCAAAGTCACTCAGCTGACTTTTATGCCTAAGGCAGAACTAGAATGCACAGTTCCTGATTTCTAGCCTGGTGCCTTAATAGTAGACCAAATTGTCTTTTGTTCCTGATGTACTGTACTACTATTCACAGGTATAATTATAATGGGACCTAACTAGGTTGATGGCTGTAGCTATTGTCTGTTATGGGGTGGCTATGTTTTTAATGTGACTCACGTAAAATTGTTATTTTCTTGCCATTATGTTTTTCTCTCTCTCCCAATATAGGATTTTAAGAATGGATTATTTCGTGGCTTGCACATTCCTCTTTACCCTGATATTACCAAGAGGTATGACTACTGACACAGAGAAGAAGACCTCAGATTCAGGATTGGAAATCTGTATCCTTCTTCCAGTTTGGGTCTTGGATTTGAAATTGGCCACCTCCATATTTCATAGACTAGGAGCAAGATGGAATTGCCTAATAAATTGGGATAATCTTGAGGCATCACGTGGAATCCCTCTGGATTCATTAGAGACCCTTTTGAAGGGTCTGCAGTGTTACAGAGTTCCAGGGCTGCCATAATCTGCAGTTTGAATTATCTGGCCATAACAAAAGAAAACATTAATGCCTTCCTACCCAATATGTTCCAACATGAAGACCAAATTTCCACCATATCCATTTTTGTACAACCAAGTCTCAGTAATATGTATTGGGTTCATGTGTTTGTCTCCCATCTTGTCATAGATGGATGCAATCTTATTCTGCATAGGTCTGGTATTTACCAATAACATCTAAAGACAGAGGCACCTGATAATTCAGTCACCTGGATTTGGGTGGCTAGCATATTTCAACTTGGTATTTGTAGATTTCTGTTGGGATAGTTGCTTAGATTCTGTAATTAAAATAAACAGCTTGGTGAAATGTTTATCTTTGAAGAAGTATAATTAAAGACAAGAAGATAAATTGGAGGGTTATGCTGTGTACTATGCTGATGAGGCCATAGAACAAAATATGGGACTTCTGATCTGTATGGTTCGCTTGACCAAGACATAGATAAGAAACTGTTTGAAGTAAAGCGCAAAGACCAAATGAATGCGCTGAAGAACCTGATTGAACTCAATGATGTCAACCAGCAGTACAAAATTATAGACATCATGCTCAAGGGTCTTTTCAAGGTAAGCCTTGCTTAACTGATCTCCATTTTTTTTTAAATTATAGCATGTTTCTTGAATACTCCTAAATCAGTATTAGAAAAGTAATGGAAAGTTTAGCCTCTATGTCATTGGCTAATTGGACTGTGAGCTACCGTATTTTTCGGAGTATAAGACACACCCTTTCCCCCCCAAGAGGGTGAAATTTTGGCTGCGTCTTATACATTAAATGTAACCCCACCCACCTGATGGCCCCCACCCTTTGGCCTCTGCAATTTACCTCCTTGCAGCAAACAGGGGCTTGTGGGAGGCCCGTGCTGAAAGGCAAATTGCTGGGAGAGAAAGGCAGATATTTTTTTCCTTGTGCTAATCAGACTGTTTGCTTCAAGGAAGTAAGTCAATAACTATAAATGCCTATAGAATGTTCAAATTATTAGACTTATTTTTTAAAGACTGCTTTATTATTGTTCTAGTCAACAACAAAATGAAGAAGCTTTTTTTTTTAAATAAATGCTTGATCTGAAGAGGTCCAGTGCTATTTAACTTCTTTTAAATAGGACAAAATAACTATACTTCCAGAAGACCACATCAATTTTAACAGCTTCTGTACAAGTATAGTCTGAAGTGTGTGTCTTGTTTAATTAGACCCCGACTTTGTCGTGTTTGGAGAAGTTTGTGTGACTACATTTAAGAAAACTTTCTGGCAGTAATATACTGCCATAATGTACATTTCTCCAATTCTTTGCTATTTCTATGGGTCAGGCACATATGCACAGAGAAATACACCACAAACAGTGTATATTGTCTGTACTGTTTGCTGTTTGTTGCAAGAAGGCAAATTGCTGGGAGGCAGACTTTTCCCCCTTGTTTTCCTCCCCAAAAGCTAGGTGCGTCTTATACTTCGGAGCATGTTATACTCCGAACAATACGGTAATTCAACAGGGGGTGGAAGAACATTCACCATTCCACAAAGTAGATTGCTGAAAAAGTTACCAGCAGCCATTCTGAGCAGTTCTTTTTTTTTTAAAGCAATTTTATTAGTTTTACAATTTTTTAAAGGTAAGGGGTATATAGGGTTACAATAAAAATATTTTAGAGCTTTCATGTCGGAGATGGTGGTCGTTTCCGATGCTTCATGTGAAAACAATTTCAATAAAAAGTGGAAAGAAATACATACATATAATATGATAAATCCATGCATTCAATCGTTTGTTTTGTTAACATCCATTAATGAATTACACTAGATAAAAGAAAAAATCATTTTAATTATCTGAGTCTCTTGCTATAGTTCTTTTCCCTCCTTCCTGCCAGTGGGCGGAGCCACAGCCCCTCCCGCTCCCATATCTTAATCCTCCAGGATTGAGGAGTGTTTTCCACTCCCCTCCCAGAATACCAACATTCTGAGCAGTTCTTGTTTAAGATTTGGCAGCCAAGTGTTTGGGAGGAGACGATCATGTCTCTTGGATGAACAGGTAGTCCTCGACCTATGCCCACAATTTAGCCCAAAATTTATGTTGCTAAGCAAGGTAGTTGTTAAATGCGTTTTGCCCCATGTTATGACCTTTCTTGTGATAGTTGTTAAGTAAATAACTATATTTGTTAAATTAGTAACATGGTTGTTAAGTGAATCTGGCTTTGACTTTGCTTGTCAAAAGGTCACAAAAGGTAATCAGGACATTGCAACTGTCATAAATACATGCAAGTTGTCAAGCATCCCAAAAATTTTTTTAAAAAATATATATCTTTATTAATATAAAATCAAACATTCAACAAGTATATGGTAGGGGTAACTGGAAAGACATACAAAAGAGAAAGAAGAGGGGGAAAAAAGAAAAGGAAAAGGAAGAAAAAGAAACATACCGGAGATATGTCTAGTCCCCTAATTTAAGAGTTAAGTTTGTCCCAGTCTAAGAAGCATCCAAATTTTAATCATATTATCAAGGGGATGCTACAATTGTTCTAAGTGTGAAAAAGGGTCATAACTTACTTTTTTCAGTGCTGTTGTAACTTCAAACGATCACTAAATGAATGGTTGCAATTTCTTGGGGAAAGCTTGGAGTTTACAGTGGTTACCTACAGTAGCTACCTTTTCATGGGTTTCATCTCCATGGCAAAGGTTAATACAGAATGACATTTTCAACAGCTATTTCATCAATATATCTTGGCCTCATTCACGTACTACTTTTCTATGCCCTAGTATGGAGCATCAAGACCTATTTCTTTCTTACTATAAAAATACAGCATCCTGATATATTTTGGATAATGATTTTTTTGGTCATAGTTGAGGAACTTTAGTCTTAATCTCCTGGGAAAATGTACACGGTACATGTACTTCAGATACTGGGGCAGTCTTTAACCTGATGCCCTTCAGATATCTTATAATACAAGTTGCATATTTCCTATCCAGAGGACATTGAATCTGGGTCAGTTGGATATGATATTTATGTAATTATTCTGCAAATTATTCTGCCATGGCACCTTTTCTAAATTCTCTAGCCCAGTGGTTCTCAACCTTCCCAATGCCATGACCCTTTAATACAGTTCCTCATGTTGTGGTGACCCCCAACCGTAAAATTGGTGTCTCAGTTCCTATGACCATTGAAAATATGTGTTTTCTGATGGTTTAGGCCAGGGGTCTCCAACCTTTGCAACTTTAAGTCTGAAGGACTTCAGCTCCCAGACTTCTCCAGCCAGCTTTGCTGAAGAGAGCTGGAAGCTGAAGTCCTTCAGACTTAAAGTTTATTTATTTATTTATTTATTTATTTAAATTTATATCCCGCCCTTCTCCACAGAGGACCCAGGGCGGCGCACAGGAAATTTAAAAACATACAAAATACAATAAATATAATTTAAAAACTATTAAATAAACCTATCCTGCGCTAAAACCAAATTTTAAAAACCCAATTTAAAACTATCTAAAAGTCCCCATGGGAGGTTAGGCTAGGCCGGCTTGTTGAAACAAATATGTCTTAAGACATTGGCGGAAGAGGCGGAGGTCGGTGATGGTACGTAATTCAGGGGGCAGGTCATTCCAGAGGGCTGGCCCCGCCACAGAGAAGGCTCTCCCCCTGTGTGTCGCCAGTCGGCATTGTCCGGCCGACGGCACCCTGAGGAGGCCCTCTCTGTGGGAGCGTATTGGTCTAAGGGATGTATGGGGCAGGAGGCGGTCTCGCATATAACTAGGCCCCGAGCCATGGAGCGCTTTAAAGATAGTTGTCAAAACCTTGAAGCGCACTCGAAAGGCCACAGGAAGCCAATGCAGCTCGCGCAGGATTGGTGTTATGTGGGAGCACCTAGTGGCTCCCATAATCACCCGCGCGGCTGCGTTTTGGACTAGCTGTAGCTTTCGAGTGCACCTCAAGGGAAGCCCCATGTAGAGAGCATTACAATAGTCGAGTCGGGACGTCACGAGAGCTTGAGTGACTGTGCGAAGGGCAGCCCGGTCCAGTAAGGGGCGCAATTGGCGCATCAGGCGTACCTGATGAAATGCCCCCCTGGCCACGGCTGCCACATGGTCCTCCATGGACAGCCGGGAATCCAGGAGGACACCCAAATTGCGCGCCCTCTCCACTGGGGCCAGTGTTTCGCCCCCAATGGCCAGAGTTGGAATAATCTGGCTGAACCGGGGTGCCGGAAACCACAGCCACTCAGTCTTGGCAGGGTTGAGCTTGAGTTTGTTACCACCCATCCAGATCCGTACGGCTTCCAGACACCGGGACAGCACTTCGGTGGCATCGTTGGGGTGGTTTGGGGTGGATATGTACAACTGAGTGTCATCAGCGTACAGATGGTACTCCACCCCAAAACCACGGATGATCTCACCCAGCGGCTTCATATATGTGTTGAAAAGGAGGGGCGAGAGGACCGACCCCTGAGGGACCCCACATAGGAGAGGCCTCGAGGTCGACCTCTGCCCTCCCGTCAACACATATTGCGACCGACCAGAGAGGTAGGATGAGAACCACCGCAGAACGGTGCCTCCCAGCCCCAACCCCCCCAGTCGGTGCAATAGGATACCATGGTCGATGGTATCAAAAGCCGCCGAGAGGTCTAATAGGAGTAGGATAGAGGAATAACCTCTATCCCGCGCCCTCCAGAGATCATCAACCAACGCGACCAATGCCGTCTCGGTGCTGTGACCGGGTCGGAAGCCGGACTGGCGCGGGTCTAGATAATCAACTTCCTCCAGGTGTCGCGGAAACTGTTGGGCTACCACACTCTCAACAACCTTCACCAGAAAGTGAAGGTTGGAGACCGGACGATAGTTCTCTAGTAAAGCTGGGTCCAGGGACGGCTTCTTGAGGAGGGGCCTCACTACCGCCTCTTTCAAGACGGCAGGTAACGACCCCTCACTCAAAGATGCGTTGACAATGCCCTGGAGCCAGCCTCGTGTCGTCTCCCAGGATGCCAGTACAAGCCAGGAGGGACACGGATCCAATAAACATGTGGTCGCCCTAAGCTTCCTTGACAGCCTGTCCATATCCTCGGTGGTAACAAAGTCAAACTCCTCCCAAGAAGGAACCTCAAGACTAGTCTCGGACAGTCCCACAGGACCACTGTCGATGGAGGGTAGCTCATTCCGAATCCGAGTGATTTTCTCCTGCAGATAAATCCCAAATTCCTCTGCTCGCCCTTGCAGAGGGGCTTCCCGCGGCCTCTGATGGAGGAGGGAGCGGGTCACCCCAAACAGGGCGGCAGGGCGGTTACGTTGCAAAGGTTGGAGACCCCTGGTTTAGGCGACCTCTGTGAAAGGGTCATTCGACCCCCAAAGGGGTCGCGACCCCTGCTCTAGCCTGTTAAAGTTACATCAGCTAGGTATCTTCATCCAATAGATTAGAAGAAAAGATTGTATAAAGGGAATTAAGAAGGGACTTGTTGCCACACATGTCCTTGTTGGGGCAGAACTGGCATAAGTTGACATGAATTTCTGTTATGATGTGCAGGTTCTTGAAGACTCGCGAGCAGTACTTATAGCAGCAGATGTTTCACCAGATGGACCATTTTCTCATGATGAGAAAATAAAGGA
The DNA here is from genome assembly GCA_039707465.1 of Rhabdophis nuchalis. Taxonomy (NCBI): domain Eukaryota; kingdom Metazoa; phylum Chordata; class Lepidosauria; order Squamata; family Natricidae; genus Rhabdophis; species Rhabdophis nuchalis. The sequence continues at coordinate 90,057,353 of CM077648.1, read as the reverse complement.
TGGTACAAACGTTTTGTTTTCTAATCACAGTTTCTTTGTCCATTATCTTTTATCCATTATCTTTTATCCATTAAATGTATAGCTTTAAGTTGTTAAGCAATAAAGTTCTGTCATATTGTCTATTCTTTCGTAGTCACTTCTGTTTTTGTACATTGTTATTTATAATAGTCATAAGATCATTATAAGTTGTGAATAGAGCCACAAGCATGATGTATAAAACTTGAAACAGACAAGAGTCTTGCTATTTTACTTTGGTCTTTGAAGGAAAAATAATATATTAGGAGATGGCCAATAACAAGATAGATTTGATTTTGTATTTCCTGAATTAAGTATCCATTTAATTCCAGGTGTAGATATAAATAAATAGGTATCTAGGTATTCATACATGTCTGTAATAAAGAAGTTATGTTCTAAGCCAAAGATCAGTGTATTTAGTATTTGAAGGAAAAATAATATATTAGGAGATGGCCAATAACAAGATAGATTTGATTTCGGATTTCCTGAATTAAATATCTATTTAGCATTTAGGCAACATATTTGAATTTCCAAATGCTATACTTCATTAGTCCGGATTAATGATAGGCCCTTATTTTTATGCTTAATCACTAATATAGATGAGAATCCTTACTCTTCTGTCTTTCCTTTACAAAAATTAGGAAAAATGTTTTCTTTTAATTAATACTTAATACAAAACAATAGTTCAAGTGTGTTGAATTATTAGATGAATCCCAAAAAGATGGAATTGGTCTGAGTTTTTCATTGTAACCCTTTTTTTCTTAGCCTATTCCCATGTGGTGGAGAATACTGCTTTTTTTGGGGATGTAGTCCTACGTTTTCCCAAAATAGTGCATCATTACTTCGATCGCAATTCCAATTGGAACAACCTTATTCGCTGGGGCATCAGCTTCTGCAACCAGACAGGCGTATTTGATCAAGGGCCTCACTCACAAGTATTAGGATTGGTAAGACAGGATGCCTGCTTGGCACCTCCTCTCCGTTTGTTTATCCTTTAGAATTGGGTAGTAATTTATTGAAATTGGGTTAAAGTTTGAGGAAAACAAATATTTGCATGGAATGTTTCAGGATGTTTCTATAGAAAGACAATTCTGGAGAAACTACACATAGTTAACTATTCAGAGTTTCTTCTGATACAGATGGGCAGTATAGAAGTTTGTTTAGTAATAAATAAGTCCTTGTATAGGCATTTTACATATTCTGCTTAGATCAGAGTTCCCCAACATTTCTGGTTTTGCAGATGTAGGGGAGGGGATGGTTCCAGGCAAGCAACTGGCAAGCGCGCAAACTGGTTTATACAAAAGTTGCAGACTTATTACAACAGATAGTTTGCTTTTGTAGTATATACATAGGCATATAGAAATATACTGATACCATCTTAATAGCATATCTGCATGGTCCAGCATCCATTATTTTGGTCTTCTGATTTAGCACATATGTACTTTCTAAGCTGGGAAATTGAAAAAGCAGTCAGGACAAAGACAGCAATCAACAACTTTGGTATTGTTATGCAAAAAATGTCTTGGATATGTCCATAAAATCATCAGGAATTGAGCTCAGAAGATTGGTAGAATGATATTAATTTTTCCTCTTCACATTGTAATACACAAAGTCTATTTTATAATTTGCATAGCTGGTAGCACAGCATAGATGGTTGTCGAGTTAATATGTCAGCTCAAAAGTTCCATGCAAAAGTTGGTATCATGCAGTATGCTTTATTTTGCTGCTTTGAAAGAATTTGCATTTAAAATATCAAATGAGAAAACTAGGAGATGTATTTTTATTTTATTAATTAATTTGACTTTTATGAAGTCAAATGACTTAACACTTTGCCCATGGTTACCCTGAGGGGATTAACATCACATAAAAACAATTGAAACAACATCAATGAATTCTGAAGCAGATAATTTCTTAAGAATGCTTGTAGTTAGGACTAAGAGGTTGGTGAGAAGGAGGGATAATAATATACTGTAGATGAGAATAATTTTAATATATTGTGTTCCACAGATGGCTCAAGAGCTAGGAATTAGTGAAAGATCTCCAGACTACCAGAATCCCTTTAAAGCAGACAATTCTGAAGTAAGAGTCCATCTTATCTATTATTGCTATCTTTTCTCTCTCTGATTATTCACAACTTTCTTATGAAAGAAAGAAAGGAGTAACACTTGCTTGATGGCAGTAGTTTTTCTCGACAGCTTTAAATCAGAAATTTTCTCTGTAGTGATCCTTGGCAGCCAATCAAATGCATGTTTGCTTATATTACCTATAAGTAGCACAGATGATTACCCCCCTACAGGTTCTTCTTCAGATATTAGTTTGTCACAAGCGTTGGCAATAATGGTATGGTCACCTTGGAAATACAACTAGAGCTGGTCAATTTAGCAAATGGGAATTCCCTTCAATATTGCTCTAAGACACTTACTCATTTACTGCAGAGAGATGTAGGATGATTTTCCCATTATGTCCCTTTCTGCATCCATTATGTGCAAGGGGATACTATGACCCTCGGAACTGGGAATTCTAAAATAGTTTGAATCTTGTAGATTTGCTCTGAAGAAGCTTCTTGGATGAGAAGTGAAACGTCTTCAAAGAAAACCCAGAAAAGTCCAGTTGCTTCTTCAAAAAGTATCCTTGGGACAACCATGACCTGGATGACTGAGAATCTCCATAGACTTTCCCTCTCTTGTATGGAGTTCCAAATGTTTGTGGCAAAAGTAAAGGGATCCTGGTGTTTTGATTAGTAGCTAGCTATTATCTCCTGAAGAAATGAGAGAAAAGCTGGAGCAACGAAAAGGAAGAGTTAGCAACCAAAAATGTGTTATAAATACTTTTGAGGCCAGAATCCCTAAACTCATTGTGTTTATTTTTTAGTTTTTCCCTGGTGCTAACACATTCGAGAAGGCTCTCCGGGAGGAAGAGAAGCGAAGAAAGAAAGAGGAGAAACGAAAGGAAATTCGCAAGGGGCCTCGCATCTCACGCTCACAGTCTGAGTTGTAATTCTAATGTCATTTGCCGTATCACACAAACTTTGGGAGTTAAAACATCTGAAAAGGAATGCCCCTTTGTGACCTCAGGAAAATGACAAGCTGTTGAAAGGGCAGGACTTGGAAGTGACATTCTTTCAAAAGGACATTGGTACCTATTAAATACCTAGGTAGAGACCACGAAGTTTCAGTGCATATTTCCTTATGGGAAGAAACTTTTCCAAGTATCTGGAATGTATAGAGTATGTCAGGGACTGTTCTTCATGTGTATTTTTATCTCTTGTGGCTTTGCCAGTTTGTAATGCTAAGACTTTTAGGAAAATGGGATAAGAAGAGAAGAAATTAATTCTGTGGCATATGCCATGTCTGCCATTTATGACATGTAATACTATTGTATCATTATGCAATCAGAAAAGTAATATATTATTGTTGCAACAGATTTTGTTCCTGGGCAGCAAACTATTTCTTTGAGAAACTTTTGAATTCTGTTAGAGATGCACAAACTTGGAAATATTAATTAGCGATAAAGTACTCTTTGAACACTTTTTCTTTAAATTGTATGAAGCTGGGAGCTGGGATACATTAGAGATATATTGTTCCTTAAAATGTCAACATAATAATTCAGAGCCCCTGTAGGTAATATCAAGTTTTATCTGGTTGTCAAGCCTCCTTCATTTCATAAGGCTGTTAAAGTATTTTCTCCTAAAAGGGAAGAAAAGCTTTTGGTTGAGAAGAAAGTCAGTAAGGCTGTGCTCCACCAAATAATAACTTTACTCAAACAAGAGAATAAAGTACCAAGGTAAAGTGAATCTGTGTGATAATGCAGTATTACTATCACTACATGAATGAAAATTACTGAAAGGCTTACAGAATTCCAGGGTCAGTTTTTAGTTACTAGCTTTGCAAGGCTACTTTTGAATTTCATTTGTAGTTTTGTATGTGTAGATCTAGTTGTAAACCATGTACATTTACCTTTATTGTCTGGCAATCAATTTTATCTTGATTATTATAAGATACCTATTTGGCCTTAGGTCTAACACTATAAAAAAGCAAAGGCTAATCATATGGCTTTTGCTCTTTTTTTGTTTGATTTTACCGTTTTACCACAAAAAATGACCAGTAGTAAGTTAACACTTGGGTAGTGAAATTATGGAAGCATATTTTTGCTACTCCTACTGCCGACCTGATTGTTTCATAAGAAGTCGCCTTTTTTCTCAACGTTCTGTTGTAAACCAGCCAGAGAGTGCTATAAAATACCATGGGATTGTATATAAGTCTAAGTGCTATTGCTATTGCTATTGTTATTCTATGAAGGCTTACACTTGAAGCAGAGTTCAGATTTCACCTTAACTGTTAATTTTACACTAGAAATCAGCTGGTTTGGGGATCAAAATATGATTATCATCCTTTTCCCAATCTGTAGTTCTTCATTGGTAAGTTAAACCATGAATTTGCACATATCAAGCTATGTGCATGTGGCACGGAACCTTTGCAGTGTTTGGCAGAATGGGTAGTTTTTGTTAAGGACTGAAGTTGAGTAGAAGTAGGAAATCTCTCTGTATATTAAGATAACTGGAATATTATACACCCTATACTTCTGGTTGTATTGCCTAAAAGGTAGTTTGCTTTTGGCTTTTATGTAGGAGGGTTTCAGGGGATACTGCATTTTGACAAGGCTGGAAATTTATTTTCTAAACAGAGAACCAGCTGTGCTTGGTTTGGGGAAGGATATGTATTTAAATTGGAAATTGACTTTGCTTTTCTTGAATAAAACTAAAGTTTTTAAAAAAAAACACTTTGACTTCTCATTCTTGTGAGTTATGTCAGTGTGTCACAGAAATAGGGATTTATCATTTTTAGGTTAGGTAGTTCTTATATTCAGAAAAGGCTGCTTTAATATTATTAACTTAGCTGATGAGGTAACAACATTTTTATTCAATTACATCTAATTTTATAAACGTTTTTCTAATTGGCTTTGCAGTTGAAAACTCTTGTAATTGGTAGCCATGCATTTTTAATTTAAAAGCCTAAGAGTATACTTTCATTCACTGAAATATGTTTGCAAATTGTGGTTGAATCTAAGGCATCGGCAAACTAATATTGAGAGGACCATGCCTTCAGATAGTTAGGTACCAAGTCATGTAGGTCTTTAGAAGTATGGATATGTGTCTTGAATCAAACTTAGAATAGCAAGTGCAGCTCTTTCAGAATGAGCATAATGTGATTCCACATGGCTATATCAGTTAAAGTCCATGTAGATATACAACACTAGATGGAGCTGGCAGCCCACCTTCAACAGAAGCTCCACATATACCATTGAGTCCAAACAGTTTTGTATTTATTGGACAATTTATTGCCAAGTAATAATAAATCACTAGTACTAGAAGCTAATGTCCAGGGTTACTCACTATTCTTTTATAATACAAGAGGCAATTGTGCTGCATGGACCAAGATTTTGGAATTTTACTATTCAGGGATATAGGCATCCTCAATGGTTACAGCTATGAATTATGTTTTTATTTATTTTTTAAATGACCTTAAATTGAGGTTTGAGTTAAAATAATTACTTTTGATAGTTTTTCTTTAGTGTTCATCTTCAACGATACTTGGACCTGTTGATTCAACAATGAATTATCTTATTATTTTGAGAGATGCTCTTTGTTGCCAAAATATCAGTATATAACATATGGAAGTATGCTTTTTCAGTTTTTCCCTTCCCTTAAATAATAGAATTATGAGGAATTTCTGCCCTAATTTCTGGAAGGGAAACTCTTTTAATTAACTTTTGTGTTGTCTTTTGGTATTTCACAAAAATATAAAATTGGATCCAATTATTTAGGCTGTGTAGTCCAATCCCATGTTTAGTGCAGGGATCCAAATTAAAGCATCCTCAACAAATGGCTGTGATTAATACATCTAGTGAAAAGTCAATGGTCAATGGATGGCTAGTTTCAGACCAGGACCAGGGATACCCAGCTTATAGTTCATCTTAACTCATGATACATTTTTTCTCCATGGATTTATCCAAACCCTTTTTAAAACCATCCAGGTTAATGGCCATCACCACAACCTGTGGAAATGACTTCCACAGATTAATAATGTACTATAGCCATGATTCCCAAAGTACCTCATTAATCAGAGTATTTGAAACATTTTACAATTTTCTCATAGGAACTTGTTTAAGGTCCTGAATCATATTGGTTGCCCTTTACTGTCTTTTTCTAGCTCTGTTATATTCTTTTTCAAATATGATGGCCATAACTATATAAGATGGCACCCTGCATGCAGATATATTATAGTTTCGTATAATAAAATTACAATTTAAATAATTTTGTTTTCAATTCTTTTCCAAATGATTCCTAGCATGAAATATACCGTTTTCATGGCTTAGTTGACTGAATCAGCATTTTCATTTTGCTTCCTGTAATGATCCCAACATACATTTTCTTCATTAGATAAAGATATTAGATTAGATATGTGAGATTATATAACATTTGCAAACTTGGCCACATCACTAACTTGAAAAACTTTAACACTGATCCCAACACAAAACCTTGAGAGTCTCCATTAATGACTTTTGGTGAGGATTAATTGCAATTTAGTTTGTATTTTGGGGAGGTGACACCACAGTTGAGATTAGCATCAAGAAGCTAGCACTGGACATTGGATAAAGAGTGAAACCAACCTACAGTATCTGATCTCCAGATAGCTTTTCCCCATGGCTTAACTGCAAAGATGGGTGTTTTTGTGATTTGATCACAAGTTGAGCAGTTGGGACGTGCAGGATTTCTATCTTTGTTTGCAACTGTGATGCAGCAAATATTGGTACTAGAACTGATCAATCCTCATTTCTTAATGATATTTGGATATAATCCTGTCTGAGAGAGGTTTCCTTTTATAACAGAATACTTCAGAGTATTTTCCTTTTGCAACAATACAGGTAGTCCTTCACTTACAACAGTTCATTTAGTGTTCAAAGTTACAATGGCACTGAAAAAAATGACTTATGACCATTTTTCACACTTTCGACTGTTGCAGCATCCCCATGGTTATGTGATCAAATGTTCAAATGTTTGGCAACTGACTCATTTATGACGGTTGCAGTGCCTTCGGGTCATGTGATCAACTTCTATGACCTGACAAGCAAAATCTTGGAAATTTTGGAGAGTAAATCAAAAGTTACGAATAGAGATGAATAATCTGTCTGCTGGAACTTGGAAAGAATTCTAACAACTCAGTTCAAAGTCCAGATAATTTTAAAGGACATTTGGAAGAGATTCAAATAGGTTGTACAGAAGACTGCTTTAAAATCACAATAGATACAAAAGAAAAACATGATTCTGAATTAGATGCTGCAGGCAATGATTTTTCTAAACTACTGGCCTAATTATGAACTATAAACTTTTAATATGGACTACAATTGGGGCAAATGCTCTTCAAAAAAGAAAAAAAATGTTTCATTATTTTTTAAAAAAATAAACCTACAAGAGACTTATTAAAAACAAAAGAATACCAAATATTTGACTTGCAAAAATCTGGGAGAACAATTAATTTCAACTGATTCTTCCTCACCCAAAAGACCCCTAATAGAATTGTTTTATGTATTAATCCCAATTAAAATTTGGGGAAATTGTTGTGACTGACAAACATGGCAAATTTCTTGGGATGGACTTTGAATAATATGGGGCTAAAACCATGATTTTGAGAATGTATGCCCTAGATGATGATAAAAGAATTTTCTACAAATGACTCATGGACCAATTGCAATTTTTCTTATGAAAATTGGTATTTTGACAGGAGACTAAAATGGAGTGATTTCTTCACAATTACAGTGGTTCTCAAACTATGGTCTGTGGATCCTGAGGGGCCTTAATTAATCACAGAGGGTTCACAAAGGCTTGAAGAAATGTTATTTAAAATCTTGGGGGGTCCATAGCTATGGTCCATGGCCACAAAAGGTATTTAAAGAGGGTCCATGGCGAAGAAAAAGTTGAGAACCACTGAAATAGAAGAAGAATATTAATCTTCATCAGAGAAGAATTTTAAAATTATTCAAGGTAAATTACCAAAAGGTTTTTTTTGACTTGAAGACTAACTTACTCTAGTAAATGTAGAGAGAGAGCAATTCCAGAGAATATACTTATGTTTCAGAAAAGCATGGACTCATTTCAATAATATATATGAGTTGGAACTCAAAAACCTAGCTATTAAGATCTCTAAGCTTGAGATTATACATGTTTTCTGACTATAATCCTGTAAATTTGATTTTTCTAAAAGGAAATCTGCCTCTTTCATATGGAGATTAAATGAAACATTTCCAAAAAAAAGTCAAAAGTCGTGGAAAATTTATAAATTTTATAGAATTTATATTTTATAAAATACTTTGAAAACCACTTAAATAAAGCACTGATTGAAGAATGGTTTGGGAAACAAATTAAGTTTTTATTAGAGGTTATTTCATGCAACATAATACCGAATGTAAAAAGAAGATTCCAGGCTTCCTGGTATTTTGGATGAGTGAAAAAGAAAAGAAGAAGAATGAAAAAGAATTTACCAGAAAACATCAGCATTTCACATCAAATTAAACTTTTACAGTAACATTTATATTAACAGTAAGAGAAATTGAAATAGATGTGAAATATGATTTTTGAATTTGTGAAGAAACTAGGAAAAGCTTAGCAGACATTAAGATAAGAGAAAAGAAAATGTTTTTGAAACTTCAACATAGGGCTATTGTATCAACAGACTGGCCATTCAAAAACTTTTTATCAGTATTATTCTAACTTGCATGAAGGACATAATATTCTCTTGGAAAAAAACAGATGATTACTTTAAAAAAACTTAACAGCACTTAAAATGAACCAAAGACATATTATGAAGGGATTTACAGTAGTACTCCGGTACTCGTTGTTAATTTGTTCTGGGAGGGGCGATGAGTCGATAATTACCAAACAAATTTTTCTCATAAGGTATAATATAGTAAGTCATAAGGCAGTGACACCGACAAGTTCTAGCTTGTGTGTCAAGGCAACATTTTTGGTCAAAATGCATTGCGCACTAAATTCAATGAATTTCAAAGCTGTTGAGTACCAGGTACCATTATAACAATAAGGGAGGTTTCCAAAGCTATGAAAAATATTAAACCAGGAAAACAGACCAAATGGCTTACCAGGTTCTTATTACAAATGCTTTGATAAGGAACTTTTACAACCCCTCCAAAATATGATGAATTCTATACTACAGGGAAGAAAGAGGCTAGAAACTGGGAAACAGGCTAATACAGCATTAATACATAAAGAGGGGAAATGTTTAACATTAAATCATAACCAAATATTATTGAATAATCTATAAATTGCTTACAACAATTTTAGCAGAGAGATTGAAAATAATTTTGCAAGAATTTATCCATAAATATCTATGTTGATTTTTACCAAAAAGGTAGTGAAAAGATAACATTAGAACGGAATTGAACAATATATAATACTTGGAACAGATGCAGACAATCGTGGGCAATTTATTTTATTTATTTATTAATCAAACTTGTGTAGCTGCCAATTTCAAAGCTCTAAACAATGCACAACAATCATTTTGGCCTTTTTTATTTAAAGTTTTAGAAGATTTGAACTTTGGAGAAAATTTTATGAAATGGGTAAAATTGATTTATAGAGATCACAAAAACACAAATAATGGAGATTTAATAATTTTTTTGATATATAAAAAAGAACAAGACAAGATTGCTTATTACCACACTGGGATCTAAAAATTTAAAAAGGGACAAGTTGAGAATTTTTGTAGACAATTGGGTGCTGGTTTTGGAAGATCCTTTAAAGGATTTTGAATTATTAATGAGAAAAATTAAAAGAATCTGATGCTTTAATTCGGTGACAGTGAACCTGTGTCACACATAGCCATATTTGGTGGCCCACTAGCCATCAGCTCGCCAGCTGATTTCCCCCTCTTCCGGAGGGTCAGGGGAGCCCGTTTTTGCCCTCCCCTTCAGAAAAGCCTCCAGAGGTTTGGGGAGGGTGAAAAACGGCCTCCCCCGGAAGCCAGAAACGGATTGTTTTCAAATGTCTGGTTGGTCAGTTTTTTGCCCTCCCAGCTTCTGGAGGCTTTCCTGAAGATTGGGTGATGCTGATGAACAGAAAGTTATTGGAGTTAGAAAGATATAATTTGAGGTTTAGGTGGCATGATGATTTATGATATGATAATTAGTTAATGTCAATTTTAAAAGTCATTTTGTTAGATGTGCCATATTAAGAGCTGCATCATCATCACTGAAAATACAGAATTGCTATAAATCCAGGTTATCTCTGAAAATATCTTGATGGCTCTCACCATAAGAAGCATATTGTATAAGAAATGAAAGCTAAATATAAATGGTTAACCTATGGTGACATATTAGAATTTTCTCAGGGAGATTTAAAAACTATATCGATACCAGATTTCACATCAGAAGATATGTTACTGGCTTTGTTATCCACAGTTATTAGAAAGATTTAGATAAAAGGATAAAAAATTTTTGGTGTGTTTTGAACATGTGTAAGGCTGAATTTGAAACATAATGATGTATAAATAAGTAACATTTTTGTTAATATATGTAAAATTGTATTAAAATTTGAAACAGAAGAAAGAATGTATAATAAAACGGTGTAAAAACTTTGGCTTTAACATACAAATTGAACAGTGAAGAATATATGGTTTGTGGGAAAGAACTGAAATTCACAGTTATAATTTTAAAGATAACATTGGCATTTGTCACTTGCAAAATTATCTCAAATGTATAAAGAAGCTTCAAATTTATACTGGAAGTATAACCAACAAGAGATTTTTTGCCACACGTGGTGTACATGCAAAAAAGCTGAAAAATTGGATTCAAATGCATAATTAATTCAGAAAATTGCAAAGATTAATAAAGGTGAAGCTAAAGATATTTATTTTGGGGCTAATTGACTAAAGTTTAGAAAAATCCCATGGAATTTTGTTTTTATATATGGTAACAGCAGCAAGACATTTATATGTATACAGTAATGGCAGAAAGATATAATATTACTGACAATGGAAGAGTGGATGGTAAAGATTATGGAGCTTCCTGAAATGTCAAAATTGACAGATTTAATTGGAGAAAAAATACTGATTAATTTTAATGCTGATTGGAACACCCCCCTTGGATTTTTTGTATGAAACAAAAAAATGAAATTATGATAAATGGATTTGATGATTAGAGAAAAATAGTAGATGATAGAAAAAATAAAGCTACGTTGCAATCTTAGAATAAATGGTCAATTTAAATTTATACATATAACTATTGTAAAATAAACTCAAGTCATTTCTCCCCTCTTCGTTTTATATCTGCACTTTGGCTTTTATTTTCTCTTTCTTTACTTTTTCTGTTTTTGTCTAGTTATAGACTCGTTAGTTTTTGTTTTTGTTTTAAAATTTATAAAATTATCATTACATTCATTTTTGCTTCTCTCCACTAAGAAAACTGCCCATTTACTCTTATTATTCTGTTTTTCATTTGTTTTTGATAGCAATTCATAAAAAGGCAGGTTGTCTTAACTCATGGTTTGAGCCTTTGATAAGATACCCCAAGAAATGCTGTTATATCCCTTTTTAATTTTATTTATTTTCAGAGCTAAATATGCCCAGCTCATTGAATTTCCCTTCCTAGGATTTAATTTTTAGTTCCCTCGTCACTTTCATCAATCTCTTCTACACTTGTTCTAGTTTCTTGCAATCTTTCCACTGGAGTACTGAAAGATAGGATTTGAACAAAAATAAATTGAACGATTATCTTTTTTGTTATTTTTTTTAAATAAACAACTTAACAGTGGCAAACATATCCAACACACTGCTGTCCATTTAGAACATGGGTAGTCAATCTTTTTATACCTACCACCCACTTTTGTATCTCTGTTAATAGTAAAATTTTCTACCCGCCCACCGGTTCCACAGTAATGGTGATTTATAAAGTAGGGAAGTAACTTTACTTCATAAAATTTATAAAGCAGAGTTACAAGTTAAAGCATACACGAGCAATATAAAGAGTATATTTTCAGAAATTTAAATTGTCACGGGGAATTTTATGAAAACCTAATGAAAATGTTTTTAAGTAATGCTATGAAATTTTTAAAAAAATCAATTAAATTAAAAAAAAGGAAAGTGCTTCAGTATCAGACAAAACCCCTACAGCCCACCATGAAAGCTGGAACACCCACTAGTGGGCGGTAGGGACCAGGTTGACTACCACTGATTTAGAAGGTACATCCTGATGGGACTTGGTTTCAGACAATAAAACTAATGAAGCGATATGAGGACCCAGGTTATTGGGGGTAATATGCTGACTCTGTAAACTGCTTAGAGATGGCTGTAAAAGCACTGAAGCAATATATAAGTCTAAGTGCTATTGCTATTGCTACATGAAGCATTCAGAACCTTTCAGTCAATTAAAAGATTTATTTCCTTAATCTATGCTAATTGCTTTAATTACCCATACACATTGCGGTTCAATAGCATAAAGTTCTGGAATCAAGTGGAGCATAGAGTGGAGTAAATGTCTACATCAGAAATGCCCAAAGGTATTTTTAATAGGAGAAGATGGAGCATTAACTCACTTTTGTCCTATGATTTTTATTTTAAAGAGCACATAGTCAGGTAGTATTTTAATGATTCACAGATTTTATTATGGCAAAGGTTCTCTTGGTTCCATGATCCAGTATTCTAAGATGGAAGGTACATTACCTGGATAGAAGTAAAATCTTCATAGTTCAATTCCACGTAATCTTTTTGAAGAATACACACCCATAATCACTTTCTAGTCTTACTTTTTGCCCTGGTATTGCTAAGTCACATTCTTAGCTTCCAAGCCCAGACAGGTTTGACCAGATTTAACATATGCGTACTGAGACAAAATGTATAGCAAACATTTAAAGCCAAATAGAGACTGTTTACACAATTTGGGGGGGAGGAAATTCCCTAAACAAATAAGAGAATCCCAGACACTATGAAGGTTTCTAGGGAAGTGACTACGTTTGTCTATTGCACAAGCAGTCTTAGGATCACCAGAGATTAACACACTTCCTATTACATCACTTTTGGTGGTTAAAATGGACTGTGATCCAACAAAGCGTTCCAGTAATTTGATTTTAAAGATAACCTACCCTGTTTTCCTGAAAATAAGCCCCCCCCCCATTGCAACATAGCAGCCATGAGGTGATCATGCTTGCTGCCTCCTGCGTCTCAAAAATAATAAGACCTCCCTGAAAATAAGGCCAAGCACTTATTTTGGGGGGGGGGGGGGGTCAAAAGAAAATAAGACCCTGCCTTATTTTAGGGGAAACACAGGTAGGTGCCACAGGGTTGTATGTCCTTTCTGAAACAGATACATAAGACTTCACTGTTAAAGGGACAAAATTCTCTCTTCCTATAAAGAGCTCCCATCTTTCTTAACATCAAACTTCATGGCAGCCTTAACAAAGTTTGGATTGTCCAAAGGAAGGTACTTCCAGTTTTTCAGTTTTGCCCTTTTTCCTCTGAGAGAGTCCACAATGTTCTCTTTTCATTGCGTTGGTTTCTACGTTACCCAAAACAAGCCGTAGCTGTGTAAGTGAAATCAATAGCGCCCTCATGTTTTCAATTTGAGCCGTAATATTTCATAAACTTCCCGCCTTCTCATGCATATTCAAAACGGGAGGGCGGTCCCGGCAGGAGAAAGATGCCTCGCATCCAAAGGAAAGCTGCTGATCGCTGACGCGCCATCACACCACGAGCCGCTCTGTCCGCTGATTGGACGGCGGAGACCTGGTCTCATGGACAACCAGCCGCGCGCGGCGGTGGCTCCTCGCAGGTGGATGGGTGGAGTTCACAGAAGTTAGAGCAAGATGGCGCCGGTGTGGGATCTAAACCCGGAGAACCCGAGTTGAAGCAGTAAATCCCCGCCCGGGAAAGGGTTAATGCGGGGGGTGGGGTGCCGCCGCTCCCTCTAACGAGGTGACTCTCCCTCTTACGAGGTGACTCGCTGTAGCTGAGTCGGACGCGCCTCGCCGGCAATGGAAAACGGCGAGCTGAGCAGCATGGAGACTATGGAGACCCTGACGGAGCTCGGCGACGAGCTCACACTGGGCGATATCGATGGTGAGTGCGCTCGGCTGTGCCCACTATCGCCCCCCTCAGATATAGCAACCGCGGAGGAAAGGGAAGGCGCTGCTCGCGGTGCGGACCCGGCCCAGAGGGGCGAAGTGCCGCTAAGTGTATTTGCCTGTCGGCCACCGATACACTACCATATATCCCTGTTTAAATGGCTGGGGATTCCCAGAGCAACCTCACACGTGAATTAGCAGGTGTCTCCCAGTGCGTGTAGCATGCCGTTTTCAGTGTACCGTTCAACTCATCCAAATCCAGATGCCTATCAATTTAGGATAGGAAATTTGAGAGTTATTCTTGACATTAAATGTAAGATATGCTTGTGATGCCTCCTTGCTTCAGAATAAATATATTGTTTGAACACTGGTGTGCATTTGTATATATAGGGCAACACTTGTGTATCCTTATTTGGAAATAAGTTCCCTCAAATTTAGTTGCCTTTATTATTTAACATTCGTGCCTAGCACTCTCTTAGATCTATGCCAGCTCTAAACATCTCAAAATGGACTTAGAAGACAGAAATAATATCTAGAATTGTGGGTTTTATCCAAAGCCCTTGTGCATTTCCTTGTGTATTAGTGGAGTAGTTTGTTTCATTTGGATTTCTTGGCATGTGTTATTGACACTTATAAAATATTGAGTGTATTCATCCACAAAGAACAGGTTTATATGTGTACCTGTATGATTTGTTGGGTGCTTGGGACTGGAGGGCTTTATGAAAATTTATTTTATTTAAAAACATCTATATGGCTGCCCAACACACACTCTCTCATTGACTCCTGGCAGCTTATAAAGATGTTAAAGCCCAATATAAAAACAATAAAAAGTAATAACCCCCCCCCCCCCCCCAGTGACAACCATCAATCAATCAAGTAAGCCCCTTGGTCCTTCTGCATCAAAATGGTACAGAGATAATTTGGGGGGGGGGGGAATTCGTCAGTTTGGCAGTCAAAATTAAGAAATGCACAATATTTTTTTTAACATCATGACTGAATAGAATTCATATTTTAATCTGTCAGATGCATAATAGCTTTTTGTTTCCTTTTTTAACATTGCTTCTATTTTTGTACTAATTGTTATATTTGAGGTTCTTTGGCCATGACCTGAATGAACAATGATTTTAATCTGATATTTAATTTAAATGTAATATAGTTAATGTGTGTTGAGTGAAACCATAGTTTAGCATACCTGAACCACACATAATGAGTCAAATCTGCTGATTTGCATTATGATATCATACAAATGATGTATGGAGTCCTTAGTGCTCTCTGAGCTTGGTTGTTTCATTACCTAACTAGGTAACATTTTCAGTGCTAGAAGGGAATTGGGTTTGCTCTCTGTTTATATTATGGGAGTAGGTAATAAAATGCCTGCAAGAAAACAACCAAGCTCAAGAGCACCAAAGACTTCACAGCTCAATACTGAATATCAAATGTTATTTTCTGTTGGTAACAAATGACATATTTTGTGTCATTGTAATAATGATACCATACATAAATGATGCATTATATAAATTATGGTGGTCTATTTATGGTCGATTTTCTGTTTAATAGATATTGGTGAACAGTGACATCCCTCTCCTAATTAATCTGTTAAAAATAGTTAGCTATTTGTTATATTAAGTATAATAATTTGATGGCAACCTTTAGACAAAGAAAGATAGACCAAAGCTTCTAGAGGCTGCATATAGTCATGAGGTCTCAGGAAAAAATACAGTATGTACTAAAATTGCCTAGATATAAGAAGTATATAAAAATTAATACTTCAGGCAGGCAAAGAAACTCCTGATTAAAATTACTAATATTAACATTAATATAGTTAATCCTCTCTTGGATTCATATAGCTTATTTTTTCCAGTGACATTTGAATTAATCTAAATTAAAAATCCTATGATACAATTAATGCCACATCTTTTTTGCCCAGCCTTTAAAAAGGCAGTACAGTTTGGGTTTTTTGCCCAGTTTTATCATGAATCAAACTATTATTTCTTAACATTAACATTAGAATTTTTTTTGGCTAAAAAACAAATTTCTGTTTATAGTAATTTGACTCACCTTTACACATTTCTGATTCCCCTTATGTTTATTCACATTTTCATGTATTTATGTGAATGGAGAATATATTTAGTAAACACTAAAAAAAAATATTTTGTACTTAAAATGTAGCTTTTGAAGATAAAGCACTTAATCAAATAACTGAAAAGGAGTAGAAAATAGAAATACTTGTTAAAAACAAGTACTATGTTAGATGTGTTTGTTTTATAAATTGCTGAGATTGGGAAAAATTTTACTTGGTGCCAACAAGTCTATACATGGGGTCCTCGGGTTATGTCCACTTGTTCAGCAACTGTTCAAAGTTACAGTAATGTAGTACAAACTTGGAAGTTGTGGCCATTGAAGTGCCCCAGAGGTCATGTGATTGCAGTTCAGACTCTTGTCAACTGGCTTGCAGTTATGATGGTTGCAGCATTCCATGATCATGTAGTTGCCATTTGTGACCTTCCTTGGTGGCTTCCCACAAACAAAGTCAATGGGAAGCCAGCAGGAGGTTACAAGTTATTTGTGCTCCCACTACTATTTTTCCCAGAAGCCCCCAGGCAGCATGGGAATCTCATGCTTTGCAGCACCTGCCCATGGAACCCTATCACTCTACCATCCACCCACATCATTTGCCAGCACTTTCTAGGAGGGTTTTCAATGTTTCTTGTCTTTGCTTGGGTTTCTGTTAAAGTGCTCTGTCCTTGACACAGACAATGTGATTGGTGTGGATAATCTATAGCAGTGTTTTTCAAATTCGGCAACTTCAAGATTTGTGAACTTCAGTTCCTAGAATTTCCTAACACACTGGCTGGGGAATTCTGCTGGGGAATTCTGGAATGATTGGAGAATTCTCAGATTTCAAAAGTCCACACATCTTAAAGTTGGAAAGTTGGAAACACACTGCTCAAAAGTACAATGCTTTCTGAGTAATCCTGTTTTAGCATTATTTATGAATGTAATGGCTCTGTAAGGTTTTTGGTGATGGGCTCTTATCATTTGAACTTGTGCTCTTTGTATGTTCAGTTTTGGGGAGAACACAACTTGCTTCAACTCTCATTGTTTAGATGATTAGTTAGAATTTGTTACCTGAATGCTACTTTGCTCCATAACATACATCTTCACAAGAAATTGGAAATCTTAAGGGAGAAAGTACAAAACAATGGGTTTATGGGAAATAGGTCTCTGCTGTTACTGTTCAGGAGAGACATGGATCAAGAAGTCTTAGATCACAAAGACATATGAAACTGTCTGGTCTGGAAAAATATTTCAAATTCTTAGAATGTGCCACATTTTAAAGAAGTTTTCTCCCGATTTTGTTTGAAAAAATATTTATTCCTAGGTATGGTAACAGAAAGTCTATTTTTTTAAGAAGAGAAAGAACATGTGCTTTCAGATAAATGCTTAAAAATACTAGACAGATCTAAAATATAAAAGTTTAGGTAACAAATTGCAGACAGTATATAACCACAATTGGAACTGGCAACAATAATTAAGTGAAGCACTAAGTGAAACTGTGTTTGTGTTTTTACTTCAGCTTTTTTTTTTTTGATTCACAGACCTGCAAAGGTTGTGAGGCTTGGTTACAGTTGCTGAATGGTTGTTGATGACTATTTGTACATTCATGTTTGACTATCCAAGATAATCTTCTATATAAATAAAAATTTAAAATAGTTTGTGCAAAGCCACTAATCTCAGAAAGTACTGCACCGATTGGCACCAAATTTTCACACAATGTTCCCAAGAACTTTCGAAGTAATCATGCGTACAGTTTGTGTGGCTGGCACACCTGTGTCATGTGCACACAGCATAAATGTAAAAGGTACGCACTTCAGAGGTTTTCACATGTGTGTGACATCACATTTCTAACAGCTGAAAGTCCCTGTGGCCCTGGCGATTCCTGTGGGGCCTTGCGGTGGCACGTTGCCAAGGGCAGCACGGGACGTGGCGCATGCGCCTCCCTGGCCGAGGATAAAGGAAGCAGGAGGGAGGAGGCCCCTGCCTGTCCCTTTTCCGGTAAGGCAAGAAACCACTGCTTTTGGAGGGGGGTCGCCCGAGGACGTGTCGGTCCCGCCGCACAATGGCGCCTCACCCAGCCAGCCCCTTGGTGCGCATGGATCTCTCACTGCCGCTGCTGCCTCGCCCTCCGCCTCCTACCGGCTCTCCAACCTCTCCGTGGCGGCGGCAGTGGCGAGAAGAGATCGGAGGCCCGGTAGGAGGCGGAGGTGCTGGGTCTGGATGAAACCCAAGACTCTTGTTCTTCTCGCTTTGCGCATCCATGCTGCTCAAATCAGGGTGGATTTGATTTAAATCACGATTTAAATCACTAGTAAAATTTGATTTAAATCATAGTTTTCTACATAAAGACTAATTCTTGCTGGTATAACTTATAATATGCAAGTAGATGAAGATTTTTAGAATAACAACTTTTCATATTAGTTTTTTTATCCCCAGTTTAATAGGTTAATCATTCATATTTGGACAACTTTTCTGTTGTACTTAGGAAGGAGAAAAATAATCATTACCTTAATAATAACAATTTAAATAGATTTATTCAACTGAAACAATAACATTACAACATGTTATTTGCTTAAACAAACATCCATGTTTGTTAACTAATTTGGCTAAACAATATATATATATTTTAAGAAACTTAGACTTTCATTTTGTAGTACTGCTTGTCTGCTTGCCCCTTCCTCCTCACACTTAGTTTCAATTTCTTCTTGTTTATTTATTTTATTTTTTATTTTATTTATTTATTTATTTATTTAAATTTATATCCTGCCCTTCTCCACAAAGGACCCAGGGCGGCGCACAGGAAATTTAAAAACATATAAAATACAATAAATATAATTTAAAAAACTATTAAATAAACCTATCCTGCGCTAAAACCAAATTTTAAAAACCCAATTTAAAACTACCTAAAAGTCCCCATGGGAGGTTAGGCTAGGCCGGCTTGTTGAAACAAATATGTCTTAAGACATTGGCGGAAGAGGCGGAGGTCGGTGATGGTACGTAATTCAGGGGGTAGGTCATTCCAGAGGGCTGGCCCCGCCACAGAGAAGGTTCTTCCCCTGGGTGTCGCCAGTCGGCATTGTCCGGCCGACGGCACCCTGAGAAGGCCCTCTCTGTGGGAGCGTATCGGTCTAAGGGATGTATGGGGCAGGAGGCGGTCTCGCATATAACTAGGCCCCGAGCCATGGAGCGCTTTAAAGATAGTTGTCAAAACCTTGAAGCGCACTCGAAAAACCACAGGAAGCCAATGCAGCTCGCGCAGGATCGGTGTTATGTGGGAGCATCTAGTGGCTCCCATAATCACCCGCGCGGCTGCGTTTTGGACTAGCTGTAGCTTTCGAGTGCACCTCAAGGGAAGCCCCATGTAGAGAGCATTACAGTAGTCGAGTCGGGACATCACGAGAGCTTGAGTGACTGTGCGAAGGGCAGCCCGGTCCAGTAAGGGGCGCAATTGGCGTATCAGGCGTACCTGATGAAACGCCCCCCTGGCCACGGCCGCCACATGGTCCTCCATGGACAGCCGGGAATCCAGGAGGACACCCAAATTGCGCGCCCTCTCCACGGGGGGCAGTGTTTCGCCCCCAATGGCCAGAGTTGGAGTAATCTGGCTGAACCGGGGTGCCGGAAACCACAGCCACTCAGTCTTGGCAGAGTTGAGCTTGAGTTTGTTACCACCCATCCAGATCCGTACGGCCTCCAAACACCGGGACAGCACTTCGGCGGCATCGTTGGGGTGGTTTGGGGTGGATATGTACAGCTGGGTGTCATCAGCGTACAGGTGGTACTCCACCCCAAAACCACGGATGATCTCACCCAGCGGCTTCATATATGTGTTGAAAAGGAGGGGCGAGAGGACCGACCCCTGAGGAACCCCACATAAGAGAGGCCTCGAGGTCGACCTCTGCCCTCCCGTCAACACATACTGCGACCGACCAGAGAGGTAGGATGAGAACCACCGCAAAACGGTGCCTCCCAGCCCCAACCCCCCCAGTCGGTGCAATAGGATACCATGGTCGATGGTATCAAAAGCCGCCGAGAGGTCTAATAGGACTAGGATAGAGGAATAACCTCTATCCCGCGCCCTCCAGAGATCATCAACCAGCGCGACCAATGCCGTCTCGGTGCTGTGACCGGGTCGGAAGCCGGACTGGCGCGGGTCTAGATAATCAACTTCCTCCAGGTGTCGCGGAAACTGTTGGGCTACCACACTCTCGACAACCTTCACCAAAAAGTGAAGGTTGGAGACCGGACGATAGTTCTCTAATAAAGCTGGGTCCAGGGACGGCTTCTTGAGGAGGGGCCTCACTACCGCCTCTTTCAAGACGGCAGGCAAGGACCCCTCACTCAAAGATGCGTTGACAATGCCCTGGAGCCAGCCTCGTGTCGTCTCCCAGGATGCCAGTACAAGCCAGGAGGGACACGGGTCCAATAAACATGTGGTCGCCCTAAGTTTCCTTGACAACCTGTCCATATCCTCGGTGGTAACAAAGTCAAACTCCTCCCAAGAAGGAACCTCAAGACTAGTCTCGGACAGTCCCACAGGACCACTGTCGATGGAGGGTAGCTCATTCCGAATCCGAGTGATTTTCTCCTGCAGATAAATCCCAAATTCCTCTGCTCGCCCTTGCAGAGGGGCTTCCCGCGGCCTCTGATGAAGGAGGGAGCGGGTCACCCCAAACAGGGCGGCAGGGCGGTTATTGTGCAGATCTATTCCACTCCAAACAATCAGAAAAATATTGTTTCTATTCTATTCACTGAACGTCTTGAAACTTAGCACTGAAGGGGTTGATTCTGTATTCATAGGTTTGTAGAAGTTAGGATTAAGGTCTTTTTTTCAACTCTGTTCATGTTATAACATTTTTGCTGTGAAGAAGAGGCATGTTATCTTTGCTGAGTCAAATTCAGTAAACCAAATTCAGTAAATCAAGCATCTGTGATAATATCTTGTGGCTGATAAACTGCCCAGTAATCTTACAAAAACCTCTGGAAGAGCATGACATTGTGAATGGATTAATGGAATTTATTTACCAAAAAAATTAAACATATACAGCCTTATTCTACATAATTAAAAAACTAATCTTTATTTCATGATGGAATAACCTTTGGATGGTAATATATTTTCCTCAAAAAGCATTTTATATAAAAAAATCCAATTTAAATCAAAAAATCCATTTTTTTTATTTTTTTTAAAAAAACATTGATTTTTATCCACCCTGGCTCAAATTAATTTCGTCTCTTGGCCACCGAGCAATTTCAGTTTTATTGCGATAAGGTGAATGCTTTGGGCTTTTTTTTTATGTCTCTCCTGGTTGGGAGGAACAGTCTTTGGGCTTTGTTGTTACTTCTTCGAGGGCTCCAAGCAACCATTTAGCTTATCTGCTCGATGGGTTTTGTGGGTCTTGGCTGGTAGGAGGCAGAGGGCCCAGAGGGTGCTGCGAAGGGGGGAAATTCATCCCTTCACCTGAGCCCCTGTGTTTTCCTGAAAATAAGGCATGCTTGATACTAAGCCCAATCGAGCTTTTCAGGGCATGTGCTAAAATACCCCCCCCCCTCAATTAGCTCCCCCCCAACTATCTAAATGCATGTGCAGCCGCTCCCCACCATTTCCTCTAGTTTTTTTCGCACAAACAACATGAAGTGAGGCAAAGCCGGAGAGGGGGTACCTAACGGTAACGCTGATGGCTGCACAAAAAGAGTGGCCAGATCAAAAGGAGCAGCCACAGAAGAAAGAGCGCCCGACACAAAAAGAGTGGCCGACCCACCTACCAATCCCCAAATTGCACCCAGTGCGAGACGCACCTCTTACTGGACACTGGCATTTCTGTTGCGCCTCTTAGCCAGTGTGTGCAAGGTGTTTCCCTGCATAGACCGGCTGAGACACGTGAAGGAGGTGCCAGTGTCTGGTAAGACTCATGGCCCACCCTTCCCAATTCCCCATCCTGCCCGATCGCCCTGCCCAGTCTCCCGCCCCACCTGTTACCCACCCCCCACCCCCAATTGTGCGTTGCGAGGTTTTTTTTTACAATGTGTTTCCCTGGACATAACGGCGAGGAACGCGACAGAGCTGTAAAGGTAAAATGCATGTCTCGCTTCTGGCCAGCCCCACCTGCCACAAATGAGTCTTTGTGAGATTTGTCATGCCGCTGCCAAGCCCTTATTATGAGGGTCAAAAGAAAATAAGACCCTGTCTTATTTTTGGGGAAACTTGGTAGATCATAAATAGTGCATTTAAATTACTTGAAAAATGTCACCATTGGTACATTTTGTACAGTATAGAAGTTGTATCAGTTTCCATTCACTTAGGAATTGTTTTAAAATACAGTCTGACCAGGGCTGCCTAATGTTGTCATTAAACTTCATAATGAAAAATAATGGATTGGGGGGGGGGGGTCCTTAGAGTTCTAATTTAGGAGGTGCTCCTGATCTTGAACTGCATTGCTTATTGTTTTTCTGAAGAACACCTTTTCCTATTTATTATTCTTTTTTTGCATTAAGCAGCATTTTCAGAGGTGAAAAGCCATTTGGAACAAATAACTTTAGCATAAATACAGAATAGATTCCTACCCTTTTTTAGAACGGAAGTGAGCTTGTTTAAATAAGAAGCATACTTATTTAAATATGTAATTATTGTTTTGTTTACATTTTTAAAATCACGAGACGCTGTTTTTGCATGCCAAATTAGAATGCTTACACATCTTTTAAAACAATATAATTAGGTTGACAATTAGGTTGTCAAATCTGGATTGCAAAAATTCTGATGTCTGCTAAATATCAGCAAGAAACTCAGCTCTTTCCTACTGTCTAATGTTTGTTTAGATTTTTGCAGCCCAGATCCGGTAGCCATAAAATGAACACAACTTTCTTTTTAGCAATCAAATCATGTTGGTTTCAGGTGATAAATTGGCAATGGGTTTTTATTTTAACAGTAACAGTAATAGTTGTATGTTTCTGAAGTAAATTGATAAGTTTCCAAACTGCAGCCTATATTTCTCAATAATCAGTGAATCATTAATGCTGAGCCAGTACATTTTTCTCAACCTCACTCAATTCATATTCTAAAATTACTACAAACCAGTAATATCTAATATTTTAATAATTTAATGCAGTTACATCCATTATTTTAATAGCAATTAAATTTGACTTTTTTCCTTTGGTGAGCCATCCAATTAGAAAATAGATTGTTTTGTAACTCAAAAGTATGTACCAATTCAGAAAATCTGTTATTTCAAGTAAATATAACTAAATGTTGCTGAAATTGCAACGCTCTCTACATGGGGCTCCCCTTGAGGTGCACCCGGAAGCTCCAGTTGGTGCAGAATGCGGCCGTGCGGGGGATTCTGGAAGCCTCAAGATGCTCCCACGTGACACCTCTCCTGTGCGAGCTGCACTGGTTGCCTGTGGCCTTCCAGGTGCGCTTCAAGGTGTTAGTAACCATCTTCAAAGCGCTCCATGGCACGGGACCTGGTTACTTGCGGGACCGCCTCCTACCACATACCTCCATTCGACCTGTCCGCTCCCACAGAGAGGGCCTCCTCAGGGTGCCATCTGCTGGACAATGCTGGCTGGCGACCCCCAGGGGGAGAGCCTTCTCTGTGGCAGGCCCTGCCCTCTGGAATGACCTGCCCCCTGACCTTCGCACCATCACGGACCTACGCCTATTCCGCCGGGCGCTTAAAACACATTTATTTCACATGGCCGGCCTGGCATAGTTTTAATGATTTAATTTTAATATAACATTTTTAATAGTTTTTAATCATATTTTAGTGCAGATTTTCTAAATTTAATTCTATTTTATATGATGACTGTATGTATTGTGTTTTTATTTCTTCTGTGCACCGCCCTGAGTCCCACCAGGGAGATAGGGCGGTATATAAATTTGATTAAAATAAATAAAATAAATAAATTTCCATTAGATAGATAAAGGAATCTGTTTAATGGGAAACTTAACTTTGAAATATTAAAAGTCTTTAAAGGCTTAACCCAGTGAAATGTAGAACAAATCCTTGGGTCCTAAGGATTAGATGAATGTTTCTCAGCATCAGTAGTTTTAATAAGTATGACTTTTAACAGCAAGAATTCCCCAGCCAGCCATGCTGGAAGAGTCTATTATCCAGACTTTTTCTGTTTGGCTTTCATAATTGTATTAAAAAAAATGGAGAGCAATTATGGAATTAGATATGACTTCTAAGTTAAGCTCTGTCAAGTGACTAGAATTTTTGTTTTCATTTGGGCCATTATTATTTTTTTGCTTAATTTGTTTCTGCTACATATTATATCTCATTTAATTGAATCTAACCTTCAATCCTTTTTCCTGGGAATAGCTCATATTGATTTAAATTGATGGAGATAGCAGAATAACAAATGAGGTAGAAAAAATGCACATGGTCAAGTATTTGTACCCTAAACATTTCCTTGATACTATTACAGAATTTTAAGCTTTGTTACTTAATGATTCTTCAATTACAGGATTTATTTCCTAAGCTTATTGCATAGAATATTAGTTAGTAACTTCTTAGTGTTTGTGATTAGTAGAAATTAGTGACTTGGGATCAAGAGCAATTATATGGCTGCTGAACTTGAACAATGCAGTTCTGGCAGCATACAATAAACAAAAAATATAAAAATAAAATAAACAATACCAAGTAAAAACAAGGAACAATCATTAATTGATAATTAGTGATTCAAATTTATTATACATCTCTGGATGGGAATTCTAAACATTCAGGTTTAAATATCTAAGGAAAGGTCCATATTTTCAATTCTTTTCCAATGGCTACTACTGGAGAAGTATAACTGCTGAACTGAAAATGGTAATATTTTTTACATCTGGTTAATAATAAGGCATCATATTTTAAATCATTTGAATTTTCCAGAAAGGCAGTTCACAAATGATTCATTGGGATAATTTAATTGTGATGAGACAAAACTATTGATAATTGTGGCAAAACTTGGTTTTCTTTTTTTTAATTATTATTATTTTTATTATAATTTTCCACAAATTATACATATAAACATAAAATTTACTTTTTTTTTTTAAACAATAATCCACCCAGTGCTATACAAAACGAAAGGAAGAGTTGGTTCTTTGGATATCTTCAATTGTCTTTAAGATCTCCAAAATCCGCGTTCCCTGGGTACAGGTGTCGAGGCATCCAAAGTTCCAAGTGCATAGTCCACAAATGGGTTCCAAATCTTCCAGAAA
Source organism: Rhabdophis nuchalis (assembly GCA_039707465.1). NCBI lineage: Eukaryota > Metazoa > Chordata > Lepidosauria > Squamata > Natricidae > Rhabdophis > Rhabdophis nuchalis. The sequence goes on along the minus strand of CM077648.1, from coordinate 90,031,956 downwards.
ATGTCTTTTTTATAGACCCCCTCTCTGAATTTAATATCACATGTCATTTTATCATTTAAAGCTAATTTCCACATTTCACAATACCACTCTTCTATTTTAATATTTACCTCTATTTTCCAGTATCTTGCTATTATAATTCTACCTATTATAATCATAATTCTAATCAATTCTTTCTCATATTTTGTTAATTCTAAATCCTTAATTATCAGTAGTAATATAGATTCTGATCTCAAAGTTATTCTTTTCTTCATCATTTCAAACATCATTTCCTCCAATTGTTGCCAAAACTTGTTAATTTTTCCACATTTATACCACATGTGTTCATAGGTTCCCACTTCCTTATTACATCTCCAACATTTATTACTAATATTTTTATTCATCAATGATAACCTTAATGGAGTCCAATACCATTTCCAAACTACCTTAAAGTTATGCTCTTTGATCCTTATAGACATAATCCTCATAATTCGACTTTTCCAATTCACATTCCAATCCAAGTCTAATATTTTAATCTTAAACTCTTCCTCCCAATTCGTCTTCATTACCATTTGTGGATTTCCATCAAAGTTTATAATCTTATATATCTTACTAACGAGTCCCTTTAACCCAATTTCATCCTTAATAATTTGAGATACTAAGCTTTCAAATTCAGTCTTATTTCTATCTATTTTACATGTTCCCCTTACTTCCGTAGACCATTTTTCTATCTGTATTTTCTCAAACCAATTCAGTTCCAATTTTTCAATTATTTCTTTTTTTCTGCTCTCAATTTCTAATGCTCTTAACCAATTTACTATACTTCCTATATTGTCATCTTCAATTACTTTCTCTCGACTTATATTGATTTTAATACTCTGGTTTCTCTTCAGATCGTATAAATCTTTCGAAAACTTGGTTTTCTAAAGTGTGATCACAAATAGTTCATACCCTAATTTAAAATGAAAAGATATATGAATCTGCATATACCACTTAAGCATCCAGTGATAAGGCCATAAACTGAATTATACCAGTCATTTGAGGAAAGTGCATCTCAATCCTAGATTCTTAGATATAAAAGAATGCATGTCCTTGCTGTATATTTTTTTTCATTTTAAGATTGATTAATTTTGAAAAATAATGTTATGGTTTCCATTTTTGTGTTTTGTTTTTTATAGAAATGCTACAGTTCGTCAGCAATCAGGTTGGGGATTTTCCAGATTTATTTTCTGAACAGTTATATGGCACATTCCAGAGCAGCAATGCATGTAATGGAGACAGAATATCAGATACTTCACAGAAAGGCTACAGCCAGGGACAGTTACCATCCTCTTCTCCTAGTGCAGCTTCTCCACCACAGCTTCAGTCTGTGCAAGTGAAGACCTCTCAGTCAACGGGCACAATTCCTGCTCCACAACGGGCTGCACCACCTCTTCAACCTCGCCCCCAAATTCAACCCCCACTTCAGCAACAGACAGTGATGATTACTCCAACTTTCAGCTCTTCTCCCCAGACCCGGATCATTCAGCAACCTGTAATATACCAAAATGCAACCACAAGTTTTCAAGGTAACTCCCATGGTCTTCAAAGCAATAAGGAAAAGCACTAGGGTAAAAAAATCTTCACCTTCATCTTCACAAATGAGAATTTCTGGAATACAGCATTATTTAGCACTATCCATGTTGCCAGTGAGATACAAGAATATGAAAATTAGTGCAAAATATGTACAGGTAGTCCTTGACTTGTGACCGGTTGTTCAGTGACCATTCAAAGTTACAAAACACTCTCCCCAGATTTGAAATTCCCATGCCTGACCTCCTCACAATTATATATTCACATTTTGGACACCCTGCAATTGCTCCATATTTACACAGTGGTAGCCTCCTGGAGTTATATGACTGCAGTTTGTAACATTTTTTTTACCGAAATGTGGCATTTACTTCTGTTTCTGTTGAAAAATTCTTATTTTGGACAATGAATTTGCTTTCCTATTGCAGTGATTCACTTAATCGGCTAAGATAATAGTTAATAAAATCAGGCATGATCACGTAATGATGCACTTAATGAACACCATAACAACCGCAATTCCAGGTGTAGTGATGGTCTTAATTCAAGGACTGCCTGTAATCTTAATTCTTTTGCAACAAGTTTTTGCTTTTTGGTCAAAATATATATTCTGTTTTCAAATTGTTTATAAGAAATACAATTAAATAGTAGAGAAATACAATTAAACACTACAATCAATAAAATATATAATGTTTAAAATATAAACTTGAATAGTAAACTCATGCTGGTAAACAAATTTGTAATTAAAAATCAAGAATTATTATCACTGGTTAAGGCAGTACTACCCTAATGTAATATTAAAAATGAATAGAAGATTTTTTGGGTGGATTTTCCTTTTAGTTGTTATATTATGATAAAAAATACCACAGAAATTACCTATATGTTTTTCTTGAAACACAGCCTATCACCCAAGATCAGAGGCAGCAGTTCTTATTATGGAAGTCATAATTTCCCTTGAGCAGCTTCAAACTTTTCTTATCTTCTTTCTAGTGCTGCAACCTCAGGTTCAAAGCTTGGTGACTTCCTCTCAAGTTCAACCAGTGGCCATTCAACAGCAGATGCAGACCATGCAAGCTCAGAGGGTACTGACACAGAGTACCAACGGCACCATCCAGACACTAACTCCAGCGACTGTCCAGGCAGTAGCTGCCCCTCAGGTTCAGCAGGTTCCAGTGAGTTCTTTTGTTTAATATCTTAAGGGAGTAGCATATCTTTACATTCTGTTCCAGGGCAAGAAATAACCTCACTGACATAATGTTTGGCTTCTAAGCAATAAAATCCACAAACCTCATAGGTCATTGATGGCTAAACATAAGAAAAGAAAACAGTTGTAGTACGGGTATTGGGGGGAAAATAGTAAAGAAATTTCCGGAAAGAATGGAGAATTACAAAGAATACATTCCTTACTTCACTTCTAAAAGCTTTTATCGGGTGGAGATTATACTCTTTAAAGCCAATTTATTAATTAAGAGAAATGATTGGATTGATTGATGGAATGCCACAGTGAAAGTCATTTGTAGCATATATAGCATTTGTAGCATTTGTAGCCTAGGGCCCTAGGCAGGGGTGGGGGGTGGTGGCGGTTATTGTTAAGGAAAGTCTGGAGCCGAGGCAGACCACTGTCCCTCAGGGCGGAAGGGCTGCGGCGTGCGACGTACGGTGGCACCGGTGAGTGGTGACGTCTTCGGCGAGGTCTGGAACGGCCCGACGCTGCGCGGCCACTGGCGCAGCCGCGCAGCCGGTGGAAGATCGACGACGGAAGATCAGTGAGCGACGGAGAGGCTCGGAATGGCCCTGGCGTGGTTACGGCTCTGGTGGTTTAGAGAGGAGGGGGCCCGACAGCCGGGGCGGCGGAGGAGCTTGAAACGGCTCGAAACGTCCCAGACCCGGTTCCGGCAGTAAGACCAGCCGGAGAACGACAAAGAATGGCCCTGGCGTGGCCCTGGCATGGTTAGGAAGAGAGGTGGGCTGGGCAGCCAGGGCATAGGACGTAGGATATGGAGGGTGAGCCGGGCGTCTGGATGTTTTTCACCGGGCCGCATGGAGTGGTTGCAGACTGCGCAGGCCAAGCAGCCATGGATTTGTGGAGCCAGGGAGGTCGGGACTGGATCTTAAGAAACCCATAGGAGTGTGGAGCAGTGCTGTTTGGAGGACAATTGTATGTGACCGGGTCTGACGTTTTTCAATTGGCCACATGATATTCCATCTGTCCATGCGACATCTACGCAGTCTGGGTGGAGTAGCACCACTCACGCCGGACTATTTGGGGGCTGAGAGAACCTGAGCCAGCCACAGAGATATGGACTCAATGGAGGGTGCTTGAACCATTTCCCCTCCACGTGGACCTTGGCTTAAATTATGAATTATCCTATATTCTCCCCCCCCCCCCCCCGGTAGGATAGGTCTCCCTTTTTTTTTTTCTATGTGCACTTTAACTGCTCTCCTAACTCTCTGCATTACTATATCATTTTGTATTGTCACCTTTTAATCTGACTTGCTGCTATGAACACCTCCTCTACTGCCTGCGTGGCCTTCAGGATGCCTTCGTACTCAAGGTTAGACCTCCTCTGCCTGCGGGAGTCTCCACTCTCGCAGGCCTGGCCCACTGGTCTAACACGGGCCCACCTCGAGGATGGACTGATTGTTCCTGAGAGGTGGGCGAAGCGCAAACTCGGGGTTTTTGTATAAATTTTTAATTCGGCTTTTAGGGGGTTCCAGGGAGGAGGGGGGGATAGTCAGGCGGGGGAGCGTCAAATTATAGGGCCGGCTGGCGGAAGTAGGGTAACGGAGGAGGGTGAAGGGGGGGTCATTTCCACTGAGGTATTTTCCATCAGTTCGGTCTTGGGGAGGGGCAGGGGCGGTGGGAGACGGGATGGACATTACCCGTTGGAGGACCGTGGCCGCTGGCTATGGGCGGTCACATGCTCCAACCCCCCATGCTCCCATCGCAGACTAGGTGGGCAAGAACCACAGAACCGTGGCCCTAGGCTGATGTTATGCAATGCCAGGTCCGTGGTACAAAAAACCCCCCTCATCCGTGACCTTGTGTCAGAGGGGGACCCGGACCTGGTGGGTATAACGGAAACCTGGTTGGGCACCGAGGGAGGATTACCCCTCGTAGAAATGTGCCCACCAGGCTACCGAGCCTTCCATCAGCCTAGGGCCCTAGGGAGGGGTGGGGGGTGGCGATTATGGTTAGGGAAGGTCTTGAGCCAAAGGAGACCATGATCCCTCAGACGACCGGGTGTGAGTCCCTCTTCCTGAGGTGGGGCCTAGGGAGGCAGCTGGGCGTGTTAGTTGTATACCTGGCTCCTTGCTATGCAACAACAGCCCTGCCCGAGCTCCTAGAGGTGATAGCCGAGGCGGCGGTTGAGACCCCCAGACTTTTGGTCATGGGGGACTTCAACCTGCCGTCAGTGGGCGTGACCTCTGGAGTAGCTCGGGAGTTCATGGCCTCCATGACGGCCATGGACCTGACCCTTAAACCTGAGTAGTTTTAGGCCCTACGCATGAGGGTGGACACACCCTGGACTTAATCTTCGTCTTGGGACAGTGGAGTAGTGATCTGGGAATAGGGGATTTAGCTATCACACCCCTGTCATGGACAGATCACGCTCTCCTTCGGCTGGACTTTCCAATCGCCGCACCTTACCGCGGGGAGGCGGAGCCTGATATTCCTAGATGGTTCCGCCCCAGGCTCCTGATGGACCCAGAAAGGTTCCAGAGTGAGCTTGGGCCAATGCTGTGGATTTGCCCCGCGACTCGACTGAGGACCTAGTGGCCGCATGGTTAATTGCGGCCACGGGGGCCTTTGGACCGAGTCACGCCCTTGCGGCCTCTCTTGCAGCGATGAATCACCCAGACTCCTTGGTTTACCGAGGAGCTGAGGGAGATGAAATGCCACAAGAGATGCCTAGAGAGCAGATGGAGATCCTCTCGCTCCAAAGCCGACCGAACACTAGTGAGAACCCATATTAGGACTTACTTAGTGGCGATAAGGGTGGCCAAACGTGAGTATTGCGCCACCCTTATTGCATCCGCAGATAACCGCCCTGCTGCCCTGTTTGGGGTGACCCGCTCCCTCCTTCACCAGAGGCCGCGGGAAGCCCCTCTACAGGGACGAGCAGAGGAATTTGGGATTTATCTGCAGGATAAAATCACTCGGATTCGGAATGAGCTACCCTCCATCGAGAGTGGTCCGGTCGGATTGTCCGAGGCTGTTCTTGAGGCACCATCCTGGGAGGAGTTTGACTTTGTTACTACCGAAGATATGGACAGGTTGTCAAAGAGACTTAAGGCTACCACATGTTTATTGGACCCAGGGTTGGCTGGCTCCAGGGCATTGTCAACGCACCTTTGAGTGAGGGGTCCTTGCCTGCCGTCTTGAAAGAGGCGGTAGTAAGGCCCCTCCTCAAGAAACCGTCCCTGGACCCAGCATTATTAGAAAACTATCGTCCAGTCTCCAACCTTCACTTTTTAGTGAAGGTTGTAGAGAGTGTGGTGGCCCAACAGTTTCCGCGACACCTGGAGGAAATTGATTATCCAGTCCGGCTTCCGACCTGGTCACAGCACCGAGACGGCATTGGTCGCGTTGGTTGATGATCTCTGGAGGGCGCGGGATAGAGGATATTCCTCTATCCTAGTCCTGTTAGACCTCTCAGCGGCTTTTGATACCATCGACCATGGTATCCTATTGCACCGACTGGGGGGGCTGGGAGGCACCGTTTTACGGTGGTTCTCGTCCTACCTCTCTGGTCGGTCGCAATATGTGTTGACGGGGGCAGAGGTCGGCCTCGAGACCCCTCCTATGTGGGGTTCCTCAGGAGTCGGTCCTCTCGCCCCTCCTATTCAACACATATATGAAGCCGCTGGGCGAGATCATCCGTGGTTTTGGGGTGGGATATCATCTGTACGCTGATGATACTCAGCTGTACATATCCACCCCAGACCACCCCAACGATGCCGCCAAGGTGTTGTCCCGGTGTTTGGAGGCCGTACGGATCTGGATGGGTAGTAACAAACTCAAGCTCAACCCGTCCAAGACTGAGTGGCTGTGGTTTCCGGCACCCCGGTTCAGCCAGATTACTCCAACCCTGGCCATTGGGGGCGAAACACCGGCCCCCGTGGAGAGAGCGTGCAATTTGGGTGTCCTCCTGGATTCCCGGCTGTCCATGGAGGACGATGTGGCGGCCGTGGCCAGGGGGGCGTTTCATCAGGTACGCCTGATGCACCAATTGCGCCCCTTACTGGACCGGGCTGCCCTCCGCACAGTCACTCAAGCTCTCGTGACATCCCGACTCGACTACTGTAATGCTCTCTACATGGGGCTTCCCTTGAGGTGCACTCGAAAGCTACAGTTAGTCCAGAATGCAGCCACGCGGGTGATTACGGGAGCCTCTAGATGCTCCCATATAACAGCGATCCTGCGCGAGCTGCACTGGCTTCCTGTGGCCTTTCGGGTGCGCTTCAAGGTTCTGACGACCATCTTTAAAGCGCTCCATGGCTCGGGGCCTAGTTACATGCGAGACCGTCTCCTGCCCCATACATCCCTTCGGCCGATCCGCTCCCACAGAGAGGGCCTTCTCAGAGTGCCATCGGCCGGGCAATGCCGACTGGCGACATCCAGGGGAAGAGCCTTCTCTGTGGCGGGCCGGTCTCCAATTACCGTCCGGTCTCCAACCTTCACTTTCTTGTGAAGGTTGTAGAGAGTGTGGTGGCTCAACAGTTTCCTCGTCACCTGGAGGAAGTTGATTATCTAGACCCGCGCCAGTCCGGCTTCCGACCCGGTCACAGCACTGAGACGGCATTGGTCGCGTTGGTTGATGATCTCTGGAGGGCACGGGATAGAGGTTGTTCCTCTATCCTAGTCCTATTAGATCTCTCAGCGGCTTTTGATACCATCGACCATGATATCTTATTGCAGCGATTGGGGGGGTTGGGGCTGAGAGGTACCGTTCTGCGGTGGTTCTCGTCCTACCTCTCTGGTCAGTCGCAATGGGTGTTGGCAGGAGGGCAGAGGTCGGCCCCGAGGCCCCTCACGTGGGGTTCCTCAGGGGTCGGTCCTCTCGCCACTTCTGTTCAACACCTACATGAAGCCGCTGGACGAGATCATCCGTGGTTTTGGGTTGGAATACCATCTGTACGCTGACGACACCCAGCTGTACATATCCACCCCAAACCACCCCAACGATGCCGTCGAGGTGCTGTCCCGGTGTTTGGAGGCCGTACGGGTCTGGATGGGTAGTAACAAACTCAAGCTCAACCCGTCGAAGACCAAGTGGCTGTGGTTTCCGGCACCCCAGTTCAGCCAGATAAGTCCAACACTGGCCATTGGGGGCGAACAACTGTTCCCCGTGGAGAGGGTGCGCAACTTGGGTGTCCTCCTGGATTCCCGGCTGTCCATGGAGGACCATGTGGCGGCCGTGGCCAGGAGGGCGTTTTATCAGGTACGCCTGATACGCCAGTTGCGCCCCTTACTGGACCGGGGGGCCCTTCGCACAGTCACTCAAGCGCTTGTGACTTCTCGGCTGGATTACTGTAACACTCTCTACATGGGGCTCCCCTTGAGGTGCACTCGAAGGCTATAGTTAGTTCAGAATGCGGCCCCGTGGGTGATTATGGGTGCCCCAAGGCAAGCCCACATAACACCTCTCCTGCGCGAGCTGCACTGGCTGCCTGTGGCCTTTCAAATGTGCTTCAAGGTGTTGACGACCATCTTCAAATCGCTCCATGGCTCGGGGCCTAGCTATATACGAGACCGCCTTCTGCCCCATCCCTTCGTCCGATCCGCTCCCACAGAGAGGGTCTTCTCCGGGTACCGTCGGCTGGGCAATGCCGGTTGGCGACACCCAGGGGAAGGGCCTTCTCTGTGGCGGGCCCGGCCCTCTGGAACAACCTACCCCCCAACCTACGCATCACCTTGGACCTCCGCCTCTTCCGCCAAAGTCTTAAGACGTATCTATTCCAACAAGCCGGCCTAGCGTAACCCCCCGTTTCTGACTCTATAAATTTTAATTTCTAGGGTTTTAAATGGGTTTTTTAGCACGGGTTTTAATTTAATTTAATATGTTTTTAATAGTGTATATTGTCTTTTGTTATGGTTTTAATAATGCCTGTGCGCCGCCCTGGGTCCTAACAAGGAGAAGGGCGGGGTATAAATTCGAAAATAAATAAAATAAAAATAAATATATGAGCAGTTGTATAATCTGGCCTCTGGTGTATGTAGAAGGAAGCCTGGGAGAGAAGTATATTGAAATAGTTATGGCTGTTTCTTGCATAGTGGGACTATATACTGTAACATAGGGACTAGTAATAACCATTTCCATTTCTGTGCTTGTTTGCATTTAATGTTTACTGTGTTGCCTCCTTCCAGGTCCTAGTTCAGCCACAAATAATCAAGACAGATTCTCTTGTCTTAACGACATTGAAAACTGATGGCAATCCTGTTATGGCTACTGTTCAAAATCCTCTTGCAGCAATAACCACACCCATTCAGACAACAGCTCTGCAGGTATCATAGTAGGGCTCCACACGTTATCTCCCAAATGGTTCCTTTCTTCCTTTGGTTTATTAGGATTCTTTCTTATCAAGATTCTTCAAACTGCATGTGAGCATTATAGTACATATGGTATACACTAATATCTCCTTGCAAAAAAAATGGTATATTGAGCCTATGTAATCATTCTTGGAATGAAAAAGGATATCTATATTTATGTGTATGTGTGGTGTACATATACTTGTTTTCAATGTAATTCCTCAGAATATATCTATAAATATTGGGAGGAGGGAATTACAGGGTCTAACAGTTGAAAACTATTGAAAGGTCTCTTCTTGGTAACCAGTTTTTCTTTTCTTCTCTTATTTGTGTTCAAATTTTGACTCAATTTTTTATGTTGCCACAGTATTATTATCTTTTGGTATTCCAGTTTCTTCCACACTGAAATTATTTGCAATAGGCTTTCTATATATTTTTAGGACCTTCCATCCATCTCAAAATTCTTTTTCTCTGCCAAAAATATTAGGTTCTCCTGCCATATAATCTTGTTTATTATCACTCTGAATTTATTAAAATATGCTTTTGGGGGTTCACAATGTGTAGCTGGCTACTCATAAAAAAAAAAAGAAATCTATTGTTACACATTCAGTTTACCCCAGTGGTCCTGATATTTTCATTTTATTACGTTTTATGGAGTGACTTGTTTGATTAGGGAAAAGACAATAACTCCTTTTGTTAGTGAATGGAAACTCTTTATGGGTATAAATTGAATGAAATTTACTTCATTCAATAAATGAATAAATTAAAATAAATGTTTATGAATTACTAGCCGTTCCCAGCCACGTGTTGCTGTGGCCCAGTCAGGAGGGACACAACCCGAGGGTGGAGTTTTTCCCTCTCTCTCTATCCCTCTACCTACCTGCGTACCTACTGTATTTTTCTTTCTCTCTCTCTCTCTCTCTATCCCACTACCTACCTACCTACTGTATTTCTCCCTCTCTCTATCCCTCTACCTACCTGCCTACTTACGTACCTACTGCATTTCTCCCTCCCTCTCTATTCCTATAGCTGCCTACCTACCTACTGTATTGAAATACAGTAGGTATTATGACATTGTGATTTATGGCATCCTGTGGCTCACTGCTCTCTGTATCCATCTACCTACATTTTTTACATTTCCGTTGTGTGTACCTGGCACAGGTGTGACATCTACACAATCTATATATATCATTGGTGCCGTATTTGAAAGGAACGATGTGTGAAAATTTGGAAACGATCAGTGCAGTACTTTCAGAGATTACCGGTTTTGAACAAACTCTTGTTACATTTTTATTTATATAGATTCTTAATAACATAAGTGTGCATTGTTTATAACTCTCATTAGTTTATTTAGTTTGTCTTGGGTTTTGTAGTAAATAAGAATAGTTCTTATTTTCTTGGTTTTTAGTGATGGGTGATCTTGATATAGAGAATATGAAATCTTCATATAGAACATAAGTATTATTGCTGAATTGTAAGCCATTCTTTTGTTTCCTAGTTGTTTTGTAAAATGTGGAATTTTATTTTGGTCACATATTTTTTATGAATTTTAATTAAAGAATATTACTGAACAATACAAATTTTAAAAAGGAAAGGAAAATAGAAATAAGGAAAAGTAAAAGTGATAAGTAAATAAGAAAGAAGAGAGGAAAGAAAAAAGAACAGGTAAAGCAGTGGCTTCTAATCTTCTTTACAATAGTGATAAGTGCATTTTTAGTTTATCCTCATTAAGATTACATTGTGGCTCCCTTTCCTTCCATATTCTATCCTTTCTAATCATCCAACATTTATTTTTTTCCATTTTCATACCCATAATGCATTTCACTAACAAAAGGAATTATTGTCTTTTTCCTAATCAAACAAGTCAGTTTTGCCATTTTAGCGAATTGTGTCATCTTCACCAACTATTCTTTCACTGTGGGTATTTCAGTGTTTTTTGTCTTTCTTATATGTAATAATCTCACTGCAGTTTAGGTCCAAACGGACCGATGAGCAGCAAAAGTGTCAACGGAGGTCTCGGATCATCGAGACCTCACGCTGTATCGAAGCGACGCTGGCTCTTCCTTTCAAAATCTTTTTTCTTAACAGTACATATGAAACTCATGTCAGAGATTTTACATGAAAAATTAATTGCTATTTGATTTCTGCTGTTGACTTTTTAGACCTTGGTTGGTAGCAATGGGGCCATCTTGACAACTATGCCTATGATGATGGGAGGGCAGGAGAAGATGCCAATTAAACAAGTGCCTAATAACACCAAGCAGCCAGAACCACCAAAGGAAGGAGAAAGGCGAACAACTCATAATATTATTGAGAAGAGATATCGATCATCTATAAATGACAAGATCATAGAACTGAAAGACCTAGTCATGGGAACAGATGCTAAAGTAAGAATTGCTTAGTTGAAAAAGCAAAAATATTTGTAATAACTACAAGTCTATTTGTTATGTTTGCAGTTGACATGCTATTTAATGTTCTTGTTTGTGTCCCTTTCCATTGAATTAAATCTCTAAATAACAACAACAATTTTGGGGAAGGACTCAATAGGTGGTTAAAAATGCCAAATCCAGTCTGAATATATTGCTGATTGATGTGACCAACTATCATTTTATCCTGCCCTTTTTACATGTCACTCAAAGCAGTGAATATATCTAATAACTCTGCTTCCTACTTTCCCTATAACAACAACTTCTTTGAGGTGGGTTGATCTGAGAGAGGGTGACTGGTCCAAAGTCACCCAAACAGCTTTCATGTTTAAGGGAGGCCCAGAACTTACAGGCTCTTGGCTTCTGGAACAGCACCTTAACCACTGTACCAAACAGGTTCCCTGATTCTAAACCCCTTGTTTGTTTGTTTGTTTGTTTGTTTGTTTGTTTGTTTGTTTGTTTGTTTGTTTGTAAAATGTATAGGCTGCCCATCTTTACCTCAAGGTAATGCTGCATGCAGCCTACATACATACACAAATTTAAGAAAACCTTTACTGCTAAATTAAAGTATGCTAAGAGATCATAAGATAGCTGAATAAATAATCATATGCATTATTTTCAGATGCACAAGTCTGGTGTATTAAGGAAGGCCATTGACTACATTAAATATCTGCAGCAGTCTAACCATAAATTGCGACAGGAGAACATGATCCTTAAGCTTTCTAGCCAGAAAAACAGTTAAGTGTTTTAAATATTACATGCAGTTGTTTTAATTTAAGTGAAGCAGGCACTATTAAGGTTGTTAATTAAATGATTAATTAAATGTTAATTAAATGACCAACCGCACTCAACGTGTAGTCCTCAATGGAACTGCATCTACATGGAAGGAAGTATGCAGTGGAGTCCCCCAAGGCTCTGTTTTAGGCCCAGTACTCTTTAACATCTTCATCAACGATTTGGATGAGGGGATAAATGGGGAACTCATCAAATTCGCAGACGACACCAAGCTGGCAGGAATAGCCAACACTCCAGAAGATAGGCTTAAGATACAGAAGGATCTAGACAAACTTGAACACTGGGCACTGTCTAATAAAATGAAATTCAATTGTGAAAAAAGTAAGGTCCTACATATAGGCAAGAAAAACCAAATGCACAAGTACAGTATAGGTGGTACCTTGCTCAATAGTAGCAACTGTGAGAGGGATCTCGGAATCCTAGTGGACAACCATTTAAATATGAGCCAGCAGTGTGCAGCAGCTGCCAAAAAAGCCAACACAGTTCTAGGCTGCATCAACAGAGGGATAGAATCTAGATCGCGTGAAGTGTTAATGCCACTGTATAGTGCCTTGGTAAGGCCACACTTGGAATACTGCATACAGTTTTGGTCGCCACGATGTAGAAAAGACGTGGAGACTCTGGAAAGAGTGCAAAGAAGAGCAACCAAGATGATTAGAGGACTGGAGACTAAGACATATGAAGAACGGCTGCAGGAGCTGGGTATGTCTAGTTTGATGAAGAGAAGGACCAGGGGAGACATGATAGCAGTGTTCCGATATCTCAGAGGGTGCCACAAAGAAGAGGGAGTCAAACTATTCTCCAAGGCACCTGGGGGCAGGACAAGGAGCAATGGGTGGAAACTAACCAAGGAGAGAAGCAACTTAGAACTAAGGAGAAATTTCCTAACAGTAAGAACAATTAACCTCTGGAACAGCTTGCCTCCAGCAGTTGTGAATGCCCCAACCCTGGAAGTCTTTAAAAAGATGTTAGACAGCCATTTGTCTGAAATGGTATAACGTTCCTGCCCATGCAGGGGGTTGGACTAGAAGACCTACAAGGTCCCTTCCAACTCTGCTATTGTATTGTATTGTATTTCATTCCCCCTTGCATTTATTGATGTTTTTATTGATTATGCTTTTAGCGGATAGATCGATAAGCAGGCGGATTTAATTACACGAGGTACTGTGAATGGAATAATTAATCTGTGTGATCTTTTCTCATAGAGTTGTTGAAGGGTTTTGACTTGAGCAGTCTAGTGGACAATGATGTGGATCTGAAGATGGACGAATTCAATCAAAATGCTCTATTGATGTCTCCTCCAGCTTCTGACTCGGGATCACCAGCAGGCTTTTCCCCTTATTCAATTGATTCAGAACCGGGAAGTCCATTATTGGATGATGCAAAGGTAGCTAATATTCCTAAGGCAATCTGCACTGGGAAGCATAGACAAGATCCCATTGGGGTAACATGCTGATTCAGATGGAGATACAGTATGTCATCTGCTTCCCATTAAAATCAGATAATAAATTATTATTTTTAAAAGGAAGGTGAGATTCAAAGCCAAAATATTAACTGTTTTTTTAAAAAAACCATTCAATGGGTAACACAATTAAAAGCAGACACACGAATAAAGGAATATCATAAAGTGTGTGTGTGTGTACACATGAGAAATCCTGTACCAAAGTCCATTAAAAGTACAATAACACGCTGGGCGATATTTTGCTTTATATCAAAGAAATCATAAAGCCCAATAAACAAGAACATTCAAAGGGGTACAGCTTTCACAATATCAGTGTATCCTGATAGTCGCCAAAATATTGGAGATACACTATCACTGCATTGAACAAGATGGGGCAAGTTTGAGATAAAATAAAATAAACAGAGGCATCTGCAAGAGAAATGGTATATGGGTAATTTTAGACTGAAACTTCAAATTGAAATGGCCTGAGATGGATGGATAAATTACAACAAAGATGAGGTTTTTCAGATATATATTTTTGCTGAGTGTCAGGTAACAGAGAGGTATTGTACTTGAATGTACTGAGGACTACTTGTACTTGCATTTATGATGTAATTTATCATTAGTTCATAGCAGTGACGGGATTCAAAAAATTTTATTACCAGTTCTGTGGGCATGGCAGTGGAAGGATACTGCAAAGTCCCCATTCCCTCCCCACTCCTGGGGGAAGGATACTGTAAACTCTCCATTTCCACCCCACTCCTGGGGGAAAGATACAGTAAAATCTCCATTTCCACCTTGCTCCTGGGGAAGGATACTATAAAATCCACATTTCCTCCCCACCTGACTAACCTGCTTTCCAACTCCATTCTATGCAGGGCAACAAAAGAAGACGCAGCTGATCACCTGGGATTCAGGAGGGAGTTAATAGGAGGGTGGGGCCAGCCAGAGGTGGTATTTGCCAGTTTTCCGAACTACTCAAAATGTCCGCTACTGGTTCGCCAGAACAAGTCAGAACTGGCTGAATACCACCTCTGGTTCATAGATTAGTTCATAGATTGCTCCATGATCTTCAGAAGCATATTTAGACATATCAAAGATCAATCTCATTATAACATTTAAAATAAAAGGTGATTTTAGTAAATTGTAAATGTTTAGATTATTTAAGTCTTTTAAATCTACCATTTGGAAAAAAGTATGAATAGATAGTGGGTTTCTTTTATTTCTAATTCAGTGACCTTTGGTGGGGATTTTGTAATGGTGGAACATTTTTACAAAACAATCTGAGAAGAATAAATCTGCAATATTTTTTTCAATAAGATATTAAAAATTAATTATTTATTACAAATTAATTATTTGTACAATTTAGAGCAACTGTTTATCTTAAGTGTTTCAGAAATAACTCTTCCATACTCTTCCACACTCATGGCTTAGGTTAAAGATGAACCTGATTCTCCACCTGTTGCTCTTGGAATGGTTGATCGCTCACGGATGCTGCTTTGTGCTCTCACATTCCTCTGTCTCTCCTTTAATCCTTTAACATCTTTTTTGGATGGCAAAGAAACACCAGACACTACTTACAGCACAGTGCATCATGGTTCTGAGAGGAATATACAAGCAATAAAACCAGGTACATTTCCAATAGTGCTCATTTGATATCTTTCAAATGTTTTAAAGACAAGTACAGTGACTAAATTATGAAAACAACAGATGATGGTCTGTTGGGTAATGATGTATTGTGGAATATTCTGTTTTAAAAGGTGATTACAATTTTATTGTGATTATAAATGCAGTAATTGTACTGGATAGTACTATCCATATCATTCTTATTTTTCTGACTCAGATAATGGGTATTTATGTACAAAAGGATTGTGAGCTTTTGAGATGTATGTTTCTTGGTTTCTTTAATGATTTGAAATTTTATCTGGGTGGAATATGTATAATGTACCTGTGCATTTGTGAGGATTTTTTGTTGTTTCTGTGTGTTGTAGGGCTTTTGGGTTTTTTAAATGTAGCATACATGTACATTCTTACGAGAGATGGATTGAATCATGTTAGGTTCTTATTTTGAAAAAGGTTTTTTGTGATTTACGTAAATTGTGTATTTTTCCCCCCCTGAACATTTCTGTTTTACGTAAAATGATATTTTCTTGCATCTATATATTTAGGGCAGGAGTTTTTCATGGGCACAGTACTATTTCAGGGAAGAATAAATAGGATGAGAAGAACGCAGGTTGATTAAACTTAGCATGATCTTTACATAATCAACGTTTTCCCAAGAATGATTATCTTAGGGTGTGAACTGTTATTTCTTATCTAATTTATGTCTTTTGACATGATTTATTCTGTTAGAATCAGGTGGCTGGTTTGGCTGGATGATGCCCACTTTGATCTTGTGGCTTGTGAACGGTGTCATTGTCTTAAGTGTATTCATAAAACTGTTAGTGCATGGAGAGCCAGTGACACGACTGCATTCTCGTTCTTCTGTGACTTTTTGGCGGCATCGGAAACAAGCAGACCTTGACTTAGCTAAGGTGAGACAGTTCGTTGCTTTGAAGGTAAATGTTATTGTGCTCATTTATTTGTATTGAATTAATTGAAATTTGCATAACCTAAAGAGTGAATATTTTAAAATGTAGAAGAAGTTTCTTGAGCTACTTAACATTTAGATTTACATCTCATTATTCTACTATCAACGTTCTTGAACTGTGGGTTCTTAAAGCACCTCCCTTTGGGAGAGCCATTCAGATCATTTTTGGATTAAACTTCGCTTCTGTTCTATAGATAGGTAATTTTATAGGGGGAATAAGGTTGAACTCTAGAATTAAAATGAATGTAAAGGTGAGGAGATTTCTACAGATTTTGTTAATTGCATGCAGGCTAAAGGTAATCTGTCCAGTAAAAAGAACAGTATTTTATGATGCTGTTTAACTGTTCAACCTTTGTTTTATGTGTGATAATTTATTTGAACAAAATAAAAATGTACTATGTAATTTGCAGTCCATTTGTAAATAGTGAGTTGTTGTAAATGAGAAAGGGGAGCAAAATAAATACTGGGATTATATGCTATATTTTTTTTAAAAAGAATTTTGAAATAATTAGTTGATGAACATAATAAGCAATTCCTGTGGTATTTTGCTATTGAAATTAAAGGCAAGAGGATTTTTAAAAATGTTTGAGTGGTACAGTATCTTCTGTGACTAAATGCTGTTTTTAATTGGAAAGAGTACATTATTTCTTTTCCATTATGTGGTTGAATATTTGTTTAACTGGACTGGACATGAAATCTAACAGGATTTCAAGATAATACAGATCCAGATTTTTGGTGTTTCTGATATGTCATGACTCAAGTAAGTTGATGCAGATGAGTAAGAGAGAAAATTGAGAAAAAGTCTATGGTATATTGAAATACGATGGCAATTTAGCTAGTTTATCAGTGGCTGAGGAGACTAATGTTGGTTTACTAGACTCTTCAAAATCTGAGTGACAAATGAGGTTGTCAAAAATAATTAAGAAAGCTTAAAAATGAGTGAAGATGGAGAATAGCGTGTATGTCTTCCAAGATGACTCAGAATAGTCTGAAAATTAGGAAGCAATGAGACTCTCAAATGTCCACTGTTCAACTTTATCCCGTGTTTTTCTTCTTTTGTTTGCAGGGGGACTTTGCTGCTGCTGCATCAAATTTGCACATCTGTCTTTGTGCCCTGGGCCGAGCATTGCCTACTTCTCGTTTTGACTTGATCTGTAGCCTTTCCTGGAACATTATTCGTTACAGTCTTCAAAAATTGGGATTAGTACGTTGGCTGCTAAAGAGGACATCACAGCGGAGACGAGCAACAGAGGCGCCTCTTGGCTTTGAAGATGAAGCCAAGACTAGTGCGCGAGATGCAGCATTAGTGTATCATAAACTTCATCAACTCCATATTACAGGTAGATGAAAAAAAATTTAACTTAGTGATTTAAAAGTTAAAGATTCCCTCAAGTTAAGCTTGATTTCCGATGGCTGCCTACTTCCTGTAGTTTTCTTTGCAAAATAAAGGAAGGTTTGCTTTTTAATGAATTTTACATCTTAGAATCTTCAGAGTGCTATTATAACAGGGTATTGTGCGATACCGTGATGTATGAATGGTACTATGTTTCTGTAGTGAAAAGAGCTTTTTCAGATGAAATCATGCAGCACATTACTTGTACAAGATGATTCACAACAGGGTACAAATGATATTTTTAAATTTTCTGGTGCAGGTAAGCTTCCGTCCAGTTCAGCTTACTCAGGATTGCACATGGCGTTGTGTGCTGTAAATCTGGCAGAATGTGCAGAGGAGAAGATTTCACCAAGTACCCTGGCAGAGATCCATCTAACTGCTGCAGTTGGCCTGAAGACTCGCTGTGGTGGCAAGCTGGGCTTCCTGGCGGTGCGTGGATTGTTTTGAACTACTTCGCAGTATAGGCAGTCTTCGCTTAACAACAGTATTTGGGACCAGAATTTCCACTGCAAAACAATGCAGTTGTAAAATGTGATGTCACAGTACTGCATCATTTAGTGAAGGCAGTCTCATTAGTCTCCATTTCTGTTGTTAAGTGAGGCCCTCACATAACTGACGAGGGAAGAGGCAGGAATCCAGACGTGCTTACTTATACTATTGAAACTGAATCCCAAGCAAATGGATGGGTGGGCATTAAGAAGTACATGCATGTGGGTAGATGCCATGTGTGGGCCCTATGGAGTATGGGCAGGCATGTGCTGTGTGCAGATGCTATTGAGGTTGTGTGCCATGGGAAGGCACTACAGAGTATGGGTGTAAATTCAAGTGGCTCCCAATTGTATTACGTTTAATACTGTGACCTATTTAAATTATTTTTCTGGATTTGCATCTAAAATAAATGAAAGTGACTTCTGTGTTGGTACATTAAAATTTTCATCCGTAGATTGCTAACCTTCAGTCAAATATTTCATGTTTTCTTCTCAGAGTTATTTCTTAAGTCAAGCTCAAAGCTTGTGTACTTCTGAGCATAATGACATCCCTGACTCCTTACGCTGGTTGTGCCATCCTTTGGGGCAGAAATTTTTTGTGGAACGGAGCTGGACAGTGAAGGCTGCTGCTAAGGATAGTCTGTACTCCACTCAGAGGAACCCAGGTGAAGATCAGTGGCTAGAGAAGATATTTACTTTAAGCCTGTTATCAGTATAGTGGACAGTCCTTATGTGTATGCATTTTCTTTCTCCTGGTAGCTTTATACATGCTTTGGTTTAAAAACTGTTAATGTTAAAAGAATTTGTGAAAGCAATCAAGGGGACAGTTTCCCATAAACTGCAATACAGTTTTCTATCTAAAAACAAAAAAAGAAAGGCTTACACTCCTGAAGTATTTATTGTTGGACTTGTGAATAAAATAGTAAACAGATTGTTTTGCCTTCGCATATATAGCTGATCCCATTGCACAGGTACACCAGGCATTCTGTGAGAACCTACTGGAGAGAGCTGTTGAATCCATTGTGAAACCTCAGATTCCCAAAGGGGCTACAAGCCATGATGATGAAGCACCTTGGTGAGCCATATTTGTGTCCTAGAGGCAGTTTTCTTGGAGATATTGAAGGATTCTCCTTGTCTGTTCTAATAAAACCCCTAGTTCAACATTGGAGGAATAAATGGCAATTAATATTACAGCTGCCCAATTTTAAGCAACATAGGACATATATACAGGACACATCTGTATGAGTACTGCTTTTCTCATAATACATCACTTATATTGCATCCATCCACAGTACTAATTGGATATACAACAAAGTACAGTTTCTCTAAACAGTTTGTCCAAATTGCGAAAAATGGATTAGAATAAAAAGTATATAAAGTAACCTTGTACCATGGTGGATAGTAAAAAGGTTTTTTAAAATCCTTTGGTATCATTCTCATCCATTGACCAAATTATTTGGGAAGCCCAGCATTATTTAATTTTACCATTTTGGCTACACTTATCATTGAAATGTTCATGGCAAGATCATTCTCTGTGGGAGAAAACCATTCAAAAAATTATCACAATGCTGCAAGAATGAGATTACCATGGTGAACACTGGTTGCCTTTCAGAATGTGGGTGTGAATGTGATACCTTCTTTGTTCAGAAAATCATCCTTAAAAAGTGTATTAAAATACTACTTTAGTTTGTTACAATTCATTGTAAAAATATGATACATTGTCCTAACTACTAAAAGTCTGACTATGTATTGCAGTGAATTCACTAATGCTTTGGAATACTTGACATTACTAAGTTCTTTTGTGGATTCTTTGGGAAGTGGGATACCACCTTTTTCTGGAAATTCTGTGCTGAAGTCTGCCCTAGGTAAGTGTGAAAGACAAAGGACTTGTTCAGTGGTTTTCTGTCTTCGTCTTTCTTTTCTCTCTCATCCTGAATGTACTTGCACTTATTCATTGCTCAAATGCTATTGAGCATTTGCTTTTATCTCCGCTTTATCTCCATTATTGTTGTTGTTGTTGTTATTTATGGTTCATCACATGTTCAATCAGATATTCAGACTGGAATTGGTGTTTTTATCCACCTACTGAGTCCTTCCTGTAGACTTTGATAAGCAGATGTGGATGTTTGAATTATTATTAAATTTGTCGCCCATCTCCACAGTTCAAGGTGGCTTGGATGCTCTTTCCATGTACTCTACATTTATATTATATAATCTCTGTATACATGCAGCTAAAAACAATTCAACTGCATATTAATATTCAGAATACATTTGATTAAATGTACTTGATTAATTATGCATTTGGCCAATATATTTTTTCTGAAATAATGGTAGAGTACATGTTTTTTCAGTCTAATAGCTCTAATGCTAAAAAGAAACAACTACAGTCTTACTGAATCAAATTCAAGAAATAAAACAGACAATGGGTTTGGCCAATCTCCCTTTTTCTGCTTTTATTTATAAACACTTCTGTTTATTATGATTATCAGTATTCATGCTAGTCACCTTAACACAGGGAAATGTTTAGTGATTCAGTAAATCACATACGTTTCCTCTAAGAAAGCATAATAATCAGTATAGTCTTCCCTGCTATCAATCAATCAATCAATCAATCAATAATTTACTTATATACCGCGTCCTCTCCCCAAGGGGACTCGGAGCGGTGCACAGGGAAAAATTAAAACAACATAAAATATATACATGAATAAATACAATAAAAACAGATTAAATCAACTGTCCCTGCACTAAAATCCCCATTTTTAAAATTAACATTCCCTAACCCCTGAGGTAGAGACTGAAGATGATCTGAAGATGAATGCTATGACAACCCATTTTCTGAATTTTTTTGTGGAACATTCTATAAAAAACAATAATTCAACCAAGGACTGAAATTATTGCGCCCCTCCCCTCCTGGTACTAGTATGCCTTCAAACACATGCGGTCTGCTAAGCAACACACTTTAACTAAATGTTTACGTTAAAAAATAAAATAAAATAAAAATGGGAAATTGAGTATAGAACAGCAAAGTGTCCTTAGTATAATCTTTATTTCATAGATAACTTTGAAACCTTGAAAATTACTTTGAGCTAAGATCAGCAGCCTAGACATTTTATAAATCAATTAATCAATAAATAACTTTTTGATCCCTCATAAATCCCCACAAGCTTTCTTAGAAAATAAGATTGGTTGCTGCTTATGCTTTGTTTGTAAGTGTATTCATCTGCCTAAGCAGGGGTAATAGGTAGCATTTTGTGAGACAGATAACTTTGCCAGTAATCAATGAATAGAGAAATCCCTCAGTAGCTCTTTTGCTTCAATATCCACAGTATGACCTCGGAATTATAAATATGTCCACAAGATTGAAAATGAAATGTAGAACAACAAAATGAAGAAATAAGGATACATTTTCCCCATTGTTATCTCTTGGCTCTATTTTTGTTCCCTGGACTGAATTCACATTTTGAACGGCTAAATAAATAGTTTTTTTGGAGAGAGAGAGATATAAAGCCATTAACAATCTTTAATTTTTTGTAGGTCCTGATGTAGTCTGCAGATGGTGGTCATCAGCAATCACAATGATAATCAGCTGGCTCAAGGGTGATGATACAGCTGTGAAATCTCAGTTTATCAATGTGGAACGAATTCCTAAATGCTTGGAGATGATGGAGTATGTGGTCTTTTATATTATTTGTACAACCGTATCTGAAATCTAAAAGGGATATTATAAAATAGAAAGTTTCCTCCTAATCTTTAACTTTGATCTCCCATAAACATATCACAAATCTCTGTTGGGTACTATGAAACTAAATTATAACTTGTTTCTTCAAATAGTTTTTTAAATTAACTTAACACTTTTCAGACTTGGGTATCCCAAGTTTGCCTAGAAGTAGTGTATGCAAAATATAAGTGTAAAAATCTATTATACTAGATTTTGCATCATTATCTAGTGATAATTCCTTTATAGGGCTCATTTTAGCACTTTTTTGGGAGAATATATAACAAAGCAGTTATATAATAAAGTATCTGGAAATACATGTTTAAAAAGGTTTGCTTGAAGCTATGAAAGTCAACTTGGTGGCCTTGGACCAGTTTCTTCTCTAAGTCCAACTCATCTCATAGGGTTGTTGTGGAGAAAATAGAAGGAGGCTGGTCAGTGGCGGGATTCAAACTTTTGTACTGCCAGTTCTGTGGGCGTGTCTTGGTGGCTGTAGCAGGGGAGGGATATTGTAAAATCTCCATTCCCTCCCCACACCAGGGGAAGGTTTCTACAAAATCCATTTCCTCCCGATCAGCTGGGAGGCAGAGAATAGATGGGGCAGAGCCAGTCAGAGGTGGTATTTATCAGTTCTCCAAACTACTCAAAATTTTGGCTACCGGTTCTCCAGAACTGGTCAGAACCTGCTGAATATCACCTCTGAGGCAGGTATGTTGGCTATTTCCCCCACCTTGTATTATTTGTAAATATAATAAAGGCAGAATCCAAACAAAACTTCTGTTCATAAAACTTAAAAGACATTAATCATTTTCCTTGCTCTGTCTCTCCTCTTCCCTATATGCCTCTAGGAATGCCCTTGTACGAGCTATCTTCCATGTATGCAAAGCCATGAATGTCTTGTTGTCTAGCAAGGCAGATGGGCAGCATAGTTCATTTAGCCATTGTGAAAGAGCTAGCACTCATCTCTGGAATAGTCTCAACATGAGAAGTGGGGTTTCAAGCACAAGTCTCAACAATGTAAGTTGTGCATACTTACTTGAACTAAGGTAACAAATTGTTTTCTTAATGTAGAGTATGGGTTTTGTTAAATGTCTTTGAGACTGAAAATCTAGTTTCTTCTAACTCGGCCATGAAAAAATGAAGAGTCTTCTTCCTTCTTTTGCCTTCCTCCAGTGCAGCAAATACAGCTGCATTGTACCTATTTCCAAAGGAAAGGCAGGTGGGGACAGCATCTGTTCCCAGTTCATTAACTCCCCAAATAATAACAGAACAAGTGGTTGCTTGACCCATTTCCCCTTTCTCTTGAATTATACATCCTAAATGAATTATTTTCACCAAAGGATAAGGATACTGATTTCCATGGCTAAGAACAGTTCTCAATTTTTGCGTCATGAAATTGGCTCTTTCTTCCTATCTTTGTATTTAATACTAAGTGCACTTTGAGTTTTGTAAGCATGGAGGTTTACTCAGATTCTTTGTTTATACTTATTGGGTGGCAACTGTAGTGCATTGTAGTTGCATTGCATGTTCTAGAAATACTCATGCAATGTTTCTGCAGTGCAGTTCAGAGGCCTGCCTGATCTCTTCACTACAAGTCAAGTCTCCTGAGCCTTGGTTTTCAAAGTTTTTATTGGTATGGGAAAGAAGTCTTAGGAACTTTATATAAAGTGAATCAAGAGGCCATTTAATTTAGCCCTCCATCCAAAGGTAGGAAGGAGTATTTAATTCACCAACCCTCTTGCAGATTAATCAGTGAAATATGGCTTACTATGCCCCCAAAAAGAGACCAACTGCAAGAAATAACATGCAGAGTCAATACTGTAGATTGAAAGGGCTCAGGAAAGCAATCCAAAGAATTCCAGGCAAAGAAAAGGTAAACATATAACTGTTATACTATATTTAACACTTTGCTTATAGCTTGTATTTTGAAAGAATAAATTAATCAAATTGTATGCTTCTTATAAAGCATTATTTTGTCATCAGTGAATGTGCAACGTTTTAGTTCTGTGAACACTGATGCCATTTTTATTTTGATCCAACATTGTATTGCTTTCTATTTCCGGGGAATTGTTGGGTCAAATGCACATTCTTTAGGATACGTTTTCAATATATGCACAAATATTTTTTTTCAGTTGTCTCTTGTTAATGCAATTCAAGATGAACACAATGTGGTTTCACTATATTGTAATTTCAAAAAGCACTAATTAAACAGGAAACAAAAATTGGTTAACAAATGATTAAACAATGATAGATGTATTATAAAGAAGTTTAATATTATTTGGTGGCAATGTCTTTGAGATATCTTCTTAGATGTAAGCTGGGTTGGGTTTTTTAAATAACACAACTGAAGATACTAGTTTTCTGTCTTTAAATCTGAGCTTAAATATTTTTTGATTAGAAAATAGGGGTGCTCCATTGATTGGGGGCTTGGAACTTAAGGACTGGCCCTGGTGAAAGGCCTCTTTAATTTTTATGTTGCATATTGCTTAATTTTATTTGATTTAAGTAGTTATACATTGTTAATAGGTTTTATAGGATCTATTTTATCTATTATTTTTGTAAAGGGGGTTATCTAATTCCTTTAGAGTTGTCTATGTTTTTAATGTGGCTGCTTATTTTTTTATATTCTAATGCAGGGGTCTCCAACCTTTGCAACTTTAAGTCTGAAGGACTTCAGCTCCCAGACTTCTCCAGCCAGCAAATTCTGGGAACTGAAGTCCTTCAGACTTAAAGTTGCAAAGGTTGGAGACCCCTGTTCTAATGTAACTGATACTTTTTTATTCCTGCTTACTGTTTAGTTTTTATAATTAATATATATTTACTGTACTGCAACAGTATATAGTAATGATAATGGCTATTTAAAACTGCATTTTGGTAACTTGGACATGGCTTTTGGGATTCCTGGGCCATATGTGGTTGTTCAAAACTGACTGTGACCACCACAAATTTTCACGCAGAGTTACTGCAGCCCCCACCCCCTGCCATTACTGTTCTTTGAATACTTTTGTATTTTTGTTGCTGAATGAGATTCTGTCTCTTTAGATGATCCAGCTGCTGGCTTGTGATCTACTGTTGTCTCTCCGTACTACTCTGTGGCAGAAACAGACAAATTCTAGTCTAGCTCTGGGAGACACGCAC
The DNA here is from genome assembly GCA_039707465.1 of Rhabdophis nuchalis. Lineage (NCBI taxonomy): Eukaryota > Metazoa > Chordata > Lepidosauria > Squamata > Natricidae > Rhabdophis > Rhabdophis nuchalis. Next base: position 90,006,894 of record CM077648.1, on the reverse strand, counting down.
CATGCTTCTGCTTCTGAGCTGACTGGCTTCCAGCGTGATCTTGGCAGCCTGCGAAAACTAGCAAATAGCTTCAGGCTTGCTTACCGAAAGGTAAGAATCTGTGATATCGGAAACCCTCTGTGGACTTCTTGATAAAAATGGATAATAAGGAACTGGTAATTTCTGGATTTATCTATTGAAAAGGACTATATATGGGAGGAGGGAACTATGTTACATAATCTTGAAAGGGGGAAATAATAACTGCTGTAAAGATTGGCAGCCGCTTTTAGGTTTTTTTCTCTTGTCTTTGTATTGTTTTAAACACTTTTTCCTTTTTCTTTCTTATTTTTCTTTGTATTTGCCTTTTAACTTAGTAAAAAAAATTCAGATAGGCAGGCAAGCAGACAAACATGTTTGTGTAAGAATCTGTGAATGGTATTGAGAGAACTTCAGGGTGAGAAAATGTTGGCCTTCTTCATATTTGCATATCTATTTTCTCCTGAGTACCTGCATGGTATTGTAAGCCAGAAGAAATTGCTCTGCCGTAATCTGTTTTTCATAAATATTTTAACATTGTTTGCAGTGTTTATTATCACGGATTTTCCTCTGGATATACTTCTACTATTTTAAGCTTTGCTCATGCATGATATGATGTGGATGCTTTGTGAAAGTTAAAATATTTCACTTTATTTTACATCCTTAAAACAATTCTGTAATTATAATTGTGTGTGTGTGTGCACAAGCTTTTGTTCCACCCCATAGGTCTTGTTTTTGTGATATGAACTGAGAATTTCCTATCTTTCTACTCTTTTCTACATTGGTTTAAACCAGAAAGCTGCTAAGAGGATAAAGTGGCCATTAAAATACTCTTAAGAAAGGAAGATAGTGGTTTTAAAAGTTTGCTGTAGAGCTCACCCTTTATTTCCCCTCACCCCCCAAGGGAATAAATTTGCAACCCAGATTCTTCTGACTTCTGAGCATGAACTGTTTAGAGGCCAGCTAAGTCAGCTTTGCACCTGTATCAGGCCATCTGCCAAGGGAAAGTTGGACAATTTATTGGATGTGCAATTTTAATGACCACTGGATGTCAGCAGAGATATACAGAACATAAAGACGCCATTTTGTGTTTGTCCAGATTTTTGCAGCTCAGGCAGCTATGGTAATTCTGTGGGAGGAAATGCAGAAACAGAACAGACAAAATACATAAGAGAGTAGGTGAATCTGCCAAGAGGATGAAGGTGGATAAAAGACAAACTTTAAAATCTATAAAATGTCCATTACAGTTTTGGACATCTGGTCAACATCTAAGAAATGATTGTTTGAAGTTTGCCTGTTAAAGTCATCTCCGTGGCATTTCGATTTTTTCCTGCTTTTCTAGGTTTTTCTTCATGAGGCCACTGTCCGCTTGATGGCAGGAGCCAGCCCCACACGTACTCACCAGCTGCTTGAGCATAGTCTCAGACGTCAGACCCCACAGAATACCAAGCAAGGTCAGTAGGTTCTTGTGCTGTTCTCTTTCTTGTCTGCTAAACAGAAGGAGATATAATGGGATGAACTGCTACATTTGGACAAAGGACAAGGCTGCTACATTTGGAAAATTGGCTGATCTCAATTTGGTCTTAATTTCTGGTTGACCTATGATTCTTTTGAAAGATGCAGATAAGAGACACCTAACGCTTGAAGCCTGAATTATTCTTGGATGTATAATATATAATATCATTTTTGGTATTTTTACACTCAGAACCATAGACATGCAGGTAGGCAGGCAGCAGACAGAAGCATATATAGCTTTGTTTTGGGATATGTTTTTTTGTTCTATGCCCAAAGAAATCTCTCTCTTCTCAAGTATTCCATTATACAACAAAAAAAGAGCTCCTACATTAGTTGCATGCAGTAGTATTTTTAGCTGGGTGAGATGCTATAATTTGACTTTTAAAATATTATCCCTTTTAACAATCTTGACATTAAAAACAAGAGGCTTATGCTGAGTGCCATTGTTTTTAATAACTACAATATTCAGCCTACATTGTTTTGTTTCAACAAATAGAACACTTGAGCATTCAGAGTTTTGTTGTCAGAATTCCACAGAACTGGAATGTTTAGCAGAAAATTTGAGGTGGTGCCAGTGTATTTATTATTTCAGTAACTTCTACATTTATTGCCTAAAAATGTTAATTACATATTCATTACTAAGATTTTTATTGTTAGTCTTTTCTTTTCACATTTAGGTGAGTTGGATGTTCTTCCCGGACAAAGAGAACGAGCTACAGCAATTCTTTTAGCCTGCCGCTACCTCCCTCTGTCTTTTCTGTCGTCTCCGGGCCAGCGTGCTGTGCTGCTGGCAGAAGCAGCTCGAACACTGGAGAAGGTTGGCGACATGCGTTCCTGCAATGACTGTCAGCAGATGATTGTGAAACTAAGTGGTGGCACAGCTATTGCTGCTTCCTAACCCTAGAGGAGTAGTTTCATCAGACGTTGAATGAATTCTTGTCCCATTCTCTTCCTTTTTCTTAAAAACCCTTCCAGATGTGTGGAAGTTTCATTATACTAATAGGAGACAGTGACTTGGTGTATAGCAAGTGGCGAATTATTTGCCCCCAAGCAAAAAGATTGTTCATGCTGGTGCTAGAAAGTTATTTTTTTCCCCTGGCGAGACTGATATCTTGGACTGGTTAACTTGGATGTCTTTGAAAGAGGGATTTGTTTTTCTCTCTCATTGTTTTTACAAAACAATCCATTGAAAACATATTTGGGGTGAGGAGTTAGTAAAAAGCGAAAAATTTGTTACAAAGTCTCATTTGATGGCATTTGCAATAGTTCTTGGTCCAGTAATATATAGATTCAAAGAAGATAGGATTGTGTTTAACTTCTTCTCTCCTCAGTATACGTTTGTCTTACTTACTGATACCTTCCTATATAATAGAAGCTTTAGGAGGTCAGGCCAGTTCTCTAGAGAAGTGCATTATGGTTTTTATGCTGTTTGGGGTTATAGTTATTTATATTTTATAACTTTGCAAACTATAAAAACACCAGTTCCTTTTTGTCTTGTACTCTTCGTCTCATTCTGTATCATTTTTCTTTCTGTGGTCTTTCATAAACTGATGATGATCAGAAAGATAGAAACTGTAGTTTCAATCAGTCAATCAATCATTCAATCAATGTTTATTCCATCATAGACCAGCAAATAAAACAAACAAATAAATAAAAATTAATTAAGAAGAAAAGAAAAAAATATAAGGAAAACAAACTTGATGTACTGTACAAACTATAAAACAGTACTTAGCTAGCTGTAAAGAAGTAAAATCAGATCGATGTGATATGATAATAAAAAAAAACCAAATTAAAACAAATCAGAACAACCCAGAAGTTTAATAAAGAATAGACATAATAATTCCTGGTGTACATTTTGTAGAGGAGACAATACAAAATAACTTGTTCCATATTTCAATTGTTCCTTCACGGCATAGACAGAGTCTATGTTTGAAGAGGATTTGTTGGTGTCTCCCTTCAGTAACAACTATTGGGAGGACATAGAGTCTGGCCAAGGATAAAAAGCCATTCTAAATTTTGGAATTGTTATGTGACTAAGGTATATCACTGGTTGAAGATGATATGAGAAGCTATAACATCTAAATCAGCAGGTTGTAGAAGACTGTTCTATAGCATCATTGTAAAGCTGGGAATTGAATCTTCCTTTTATATATACTTCCTGATAGGGAAAATAAGGAAAAATAAATACAACTAAAAACATTAATTTAAAAATTAATGATTAAGTGACAGGAAGATGCAGGCTTCCTGATCTCAGTTAGGACTGAAGGTAAAGGGTAGAACATTAACATCTTTTCCAGCATTATTTTTCTGAAGGAAGTCCCACCTTCAATCATTTTTGGAAAGAGATTTTGAGCAAGATGAAATGTGGACACGGATGAAATGATCCTCCCCAAGACCTTGATTTGGATGCCTGCTTGTTATAAACAAAGAGGTAGCTAACCTAGCCACACTTTTAAATCATGTGGATAATTATCTAGCTTGACCTTAAAAAATACAGACCCCCCTCCCTCTCCCCCAGGTCTTTACATCCATGTAAAATTTAACACCAAGTGGTTAAAATTAGTTCCATGTTCAATTAGTAGTAAGGTAGCTATACTACCAAGTGAAGGGATTCTCATGATCTTTCGCACAATTTTTGGGAGCATTGTAATGTATATGTATAGAATGGATGAAGTATTTTAGTGTTAAAGGAAATAAAGTATAGCTCAATCTCCTGGCAGAATCACACAAGTTTTATATTATATGGAACTCTAAGGTTCACACGCCATGTTTTTCTCCTACTTATTTCCTTTGCTTACTCTTTTTTTTGCAGTTAAGTCTTTAATTGCATTGATCTAGATTTCAATAGAAGCTCCTATTTAATGGCACACATACAGAAGAGCAATTTGGAAATTCATCCAACTTTAATTATATTAGTCCTTGAAATAAAGCAAATGGTAATCCTTGGCTGCATAGATAGGGTTCTCAATAATGAAAAGTCTTTTAAATTTTCTATTCCGATGGCCCCAAATGTGAAGTTATGGTGGTAAAGAAATTTTACATATTGCTATTTCATAGTTAGAGTCCATAAGAGATGCAAATCATGCTGATGATAGAGTTTTAATGCTTCATAGTTAACCAGAAACAGATTCCACATTAAGGCCTTGACTTAAATCTTGAAGGTCTATTCTCAGTCAACCTGCATTTATTGAAATGTAAAATTTTATTTTAATGCAATTTTCCTGTTTCTCCCTAACATATGTGAGTGAATGTGTTTGATTTGTATATCCCGCCCCATTCTGGTACGTGGTGAAATTTAATATTTGACCATGCTATTTGAAAAAAGTTTTGGTATCGTTGGTTTCCTTGATAGAAGTGTATTTAAGTTTGTATTCCTTACAACTGATATGCATACTGTAATTCTGCCTGCTTCCCTTTAAAACTAGGTAAGTGTCAGAATAAGTGTCCCAGGGGCTGCTGATTCAGAGGCACATTTAAATTGGCAGGTTGAGTAAAGTATCATTCCATTCACTAAGGCAGAATCTTAATGATGGCATTCCCAGTACAGGTAGCAGCTAAGTAGGAAAAATAATACACTTATTGGGACTGAGGAGATTAGAGGTCATTGCTAATTTATGCCCCCAACTGCTGTTACAGCCATGCAAATTTTGCTTTATTATAAAACAAAATAATCAGCCCAGAAGTAACACAAAGTGTGAATTCTTAAGAGTCTAACAGATTGATTAAGTAGGCTTGAACTTGCAAATGCTTCCATCTGGGTGCTCTCAGGGCAAATAATTCAATATAATTAATTTGTAAAAAAAATGTAAAAAAAAATACCCATCTCTTTCTGAGCATTTCATGGTTTCTTGAATTCGAAGCATTGAACGTAGTTTATTTTTGTTAAAAAAGCAAATAGCCATTAAAATATAAACAAATTCATATTACTCAGTCAATTGGATGGAGATGGGTGGCTATAAAAATTGAATAATTACATAAATATTGCACAGCCATAATAATGAGGTTACTGTCTTGTTTAAATGCGATCTCTACAAAGAAATCTACCTTCTTGCATATTTTTGGCAGTTTTATATACTTCGTGTATTTATGGAACTGTTCCTCCTAATCTAGCCCTATATATGTTTTGTGTATATAATGGTAACTTTTCTGTTTTTATATGATATGAAAATTGTCTTTTTATCCCAATAAAATTAGAAATAGAGAGGCTTTGATACATGAAGATGTAGCGGGTGGTGATGTCAGGAGATGAAAGTTTCTGTTATTCCCAGTTGTGACCTTTTGGTATGGATCATTATGTAATTTATCTAATAAAGACAAAATTTAACTCAGGGTCTGATATTATTGTCAACAAACCGTCTTTATAATAAGTAATATAGAAAAAAATGTCTCCCACAAAGGGTATTTGTCCATTGATTGCAATATATAAATAATAGTGATTCAAGGCAACATGAGAATGCTGTGGTGCCTAGAGATGGGCTTTATTGTTTATTCAACCATTCTGAACGATTTGGAGCCAAAAACAGTTGAGAGAACTATGGCCAAGATGTTTAAACCTGTTTGCCAATAGAAGTATTGTGCATTTGAGGTGAAAGGTAATTTTATATTAACTAAGATGAACAGACATCAGAGGTAAAAATGGCATTGCTTCTGCAAAGCATGGATGCCTTTGAAGTTTAGCTGCTAATTGTGGTGGGGCTGTTAACTTGGTGAATTTATTTCCTTGTTTGCCCAGTTGTTTCTGGCTCTAATCGTCACCTCATTTCCAGCCAGCTCAGTTCCTAATTTCCCTTCCCTTCTTTTTACCTCATTTTCTTTTTTATTCCTTGTTTCTGCTAGGAGGAGAAAGCAGCCTGTATGTGTAGTATATACATGCTCTATATGTACATATTTATGTGTTTCTCTGCCTGTGTGTATGAGAGAGTGATTGGCTCGTACATATAAGCATCACTAATTTTGTAAATGTGGTTCCTTATTAACAAGCAGCTCAGTTCAGTTATAGTTAATTGTGAGAAAGAGAGGAGCGAAACTGAAGTTGCTGTCTACATTTGAGAAAAGCAGCTGGGCTTGTTTCTCATACAAATTCATGGTTTGCTATGGAAAACAATGCACTCACAAGCATCCACATTGGGGTTCCAGCTGGCTGGCTAATTGAGTCCCACCCTGGCATTTTTTAGGATCATGCTGACATCCATGGGCAGCATAATCTCATCCAGACCTTCAACCTAGAAAATGTGGGTGTGTAGGAGAAAGTAGGAGAAGGGAAAGACAGCAGGCAGAAGAGGAAGAGGGAAGCCAGAGCCAGGCTTTTATAACCATTACAGGTAAGCAAGAGGGATGTCAGTCAACTTCCAGGAACACAATCTATGGTAAACCACCCACTGTGGTGTGATTCCTGTTTAGAGCATAGCTTAGAACCTCTGCTGCAGTGCTCAGTAGCAACACTACTTTGGAGCTTGGCTGCAACCAGAACAGGAGCAATCATGGTGAGGCAGGACCTAATTCCACAAATGCAAGAACCTTCGGAGTGGGGGAAAAATTGTGCGTCGCTTGCAACTTAAGACTTTTTACCAGTTGAGGATAGGGCACCAAAGACTTACCCTGTTTCCCTGAAAATAAGACCTCCTGGGATAATAAGCCCAATTGGACTTTTGAGTGCATGCGCTAAAATAAGCCCTCCCCGAAAATAACACAGCAGCAGCCATGAGGTGACCACGCTCGCTACCTCTTGCACCTCAAAAATAATAAGACGTCCCCGAAAATAAGGCCAAGTGCTTTTATTTCAGAAAATAAAACCCTGTCTTATTTTTTGGGAAACACGGTAATTACATGGCTACATTCACTTACTTATTGATAACTTAAATGTATTTGCCGCCCATCTCATTTCAAAGCGCCTCTTGCAAAACAGGAGGATGGAATTAATCCAGGGCATTAGCCTGTAATTATGGAAGGTGTTGGCTGCCATAAAACATTGTGTCCGCTTATCTTCTAGTGCAATTCTTGGAAAACAATCCTCACCATATGTACTTTTTCTTAATCCCACCCTGTTTTTTGGAGGTATGGTTTTAGCAGAGTTAGAAATAGATATATACACAACATACACATACATATACAAACTTATATGTGTGACACATGGAAGCATTTATTAGGCAGGAGGAGAATTTTTAGAAGTCACTTCAATTTATGTTGGCAGTGGTAACTTGACACATGGTAAGTACACTAGTTGAACCTAGGTTTTTTTGTATTACTGCTTAGGAATACTGTTCAATGCAATGTTTCTCAAACTCAGCAACTTATAAGATTTGTGGACTTCAATTCAGTGTGGGGACTGAAAAAATCTGGGAGTTGAAGTCCAAAATACTTGCTGAAGTTGATAAACACAAATTTAGTGTATTTGTATTTCCTTTATGTGTCTGGATACTATATAAAATGGTCCTTTACTGTAGCCAACTTGCTGAAATAAGAAAGATTTGACTATACCTTTATGTATGACAATTCTTAAGGATTCTGGCTAGGAAAACTCCCAACATCCCCCCCCCCTCCAACCCAGCACTGCCTGCAGTCTATCAATGGAACAGCATACTATGAAGTCTGTGGATTTGAAATGAAATAATTTGAAATGTGTAAGAGAACTTTTTTTGCCTATTAAACTTCAATTTTATTACTGCTTCATCTCGGCTATTGGAATTTTATGTCAAGACTAATTTTTCAGCATATTTAGGCAACAATAGGAGAGTTGAAGACCTTCCCTGTGTTTTAGTTATAGTTTGGAAACTGAGTAAAATGACTTCTTTTTTTCAGAAACATGATCAAGAGGAAATTATAAAGATGAGCCTCAGTGAATTTGGGAATTCAACGTTACTAATGACTTCCTTGTTCTGTGTAGATAGATAGATAGATAGATAGATAGATAGATAGATAGATAGATAGATAGATAGATAGATAGATAGATAGATAGATAGATAGATAGATAGATAATTGTTTTCACAACTTCCTGTTAGGGCCTCATTAAGGGAGGAGACATACTGTTTCCCTCTCTGCCTTTCGGCTCATTACCAGAGACCATCTAGACAGAGAACCATGAGTTACGTTGTGTAAATTTTTTTAAAATTTAGTTTATGAATGTTTATGAAACAAAAATTTATGAAACACACATTTCATAAACTAACACACACACACATATATAGAGCTGACTATCATGCATAGAAGAGTCAATTTTCCATCCTGTATTTTACTTCTCTATTGACCAGCAGAGGGCAGAAATGCCACAGCAAAATATATTCAATAGAATTCACCATTCATTCCCCACATGCTGCCAGGAATGTATGTTGGCTCTGAGAACATTTGCTAACTAACATATGACAGACATATGGCATATAGAAAGTTCCTCTGTACGAATGTTCCTTACTGTAATTCTTGTCCAATGCCCATTTAGCCTATTAGTGGCCTTTCATATTTAATCATATATTTCCCAGTTTGTTGCTGGGCTTACGTTCTTTTAGGACAGGAGTGAAAAACTCAAGGCCCATGGGCCCTGAAAACAGAGAGGGACCACCCCACGGTGCCTCTGCCAGTGAAAATGGAGCTTGGGACCGCCTGAACTCTAATTTCTCTGGCAGAGGGTTGTAGAAGGCCATTGCAGCTGAAAATGGCGCTTGGGAGGCCATTTTTGCTGGCAGAGCACTTGGTGCCCCCATACAAGTGACATTGAGCTGGCCACACTCACCCTAACCACACCCACCCAAGCTCCCAAAGGCCAAACAACCCTGATGCGGCCCTCAATGAAATCAAGTTTGACAACCCTGTTTTAGGAGGATAAATACATAATACCTAGAATATGTCAATTTGATGGGGAGAAATGGGGACGTGGGGAAAGGATAGAGGCTGACAGGAGCTAAATTTGAAAGAATGAACATTTCTATTAGTGAGGATTGTTATATATATTACATGCCCTTTACATTGTAATTAAAATGTGCCTTAAACTTTTAAAAATAAAATATAAAATAGTTGCAGTATTTTAGTGCAATCAAGGAATATATTTCATGGGAAACTATAATGAAGATTAGCAACAATCACAAAATGAAATCTAAACAGGAAGGACTTCATTAGTTATCTCTTTTTATGAGGGGCTTCTCTGTATAAAAAGCTACTCAAACAAAACAATATAATGGATGGAAACTAATCAAGGAGAAAATGAGCCTAGAACTAAGGATAAATGTCCAGACAGTTAAAACAATTTAATTAGTGGAACAACTTGCCTCCAGAAATTGTGTGTGTTCCAACAATGGAAGTTTTAAAGAAGAGATTGGACAACCATGTCTGAAATGGTATAATAACTCGCTGCTCTATAACTACAATTTAGAAAGTTATTTAATGTATATGAAAATATTTATTCTGAAACTTAGGCATTTGAACATCAACCTGCTTTACTGTAACTTTAAGAAATGGTTTGTCCAGGACTATGCAGTTGCTAAAAAAAAGCATTGTATGACATTTTTATTTGCCACAAAATAAAATCTGCAATTGCCAACAATGATGTTCATAATTAAGGAAAAAAGAATTACAAAACCCTTCAGGAGAAAAAGAAGAAAAGGCCTGGCAACAGCTGATTGTAGCTGATAAAACACTTGTCATTCTTCTAATTTTGGTATGTCCCACCTGGTCTGCTGCATACCTATGGGGCGGGGGAGTTATACATTACATTCAAAGGTCAAGAAACATTCATATCGTGGTCCTTTAATCACATTCCTCACTTTAGGCAAACAAACAGCTACCATTGACAGAGAAGTCATCAACACCAAAGCTCAAAAGCATAAAAATATTCTTCCTAGCCTGCTTCTTAAAGTTCAACTTTCACTTCAATAGAATGTCACAAGGAATGCCATGGCTTACACGATTTTGGTCATTGTCGGAATAGAAGATATGAGCATATAGAGATACAAAATACTCTAATTTGAATTTCAAAACTTTATCCATTTATCCTCATCTACCTTAAGTATTAATGGATTTTTTTAGAACTTGAATACAATCAGGTAAGTGATAAAAAAAATAGGTTCCTTGCCTTGTACATTTTATTCAGACTCCTGGAGAAGGCTAACTGAGGTTTTGTGGAAAAAATTCCAAGCCACCACATGGCTTTTGTATTTTAAAGCTACTTAATTGCAAAATCATGACATTCTTGTAATCTTTACAAGAATTGGTCAGAATCAGTCGTGTTATTTTTACTGTTTAAAAATGTATCAGAATATTCACTTTGATTACATATTTCTATTAAATTCTGGTTTTTACAACTGCTTTAATTCACATTTTGGTTTGAGACCACAACAAAATGTTCCTAAGTTTTTCAAAATTACTTTAAAAAAAAAATCCACATGAGTTTAGCCAATCCTTTATCTCCTTTATTTCGAATCTTCTTGCTGGGCTATCCAGAGAGGACACTAGGTCAAAAAAGGAAGAAAGTTTGGGGAGTCAATTTAATATGAATTATTTTTTCTACTGGGCATAAAATGAGACTTCCTTATAAATTGGATAATATATATTATAAATTATTTTCAATATCTTATGTAAAGCTCCACATCTAATGCTTGGTTCAACCATAAACTAATGTTTTCCCAGAAAACAAATTGTAATGGTTGTTAAACTGTCTTATAATCACAAAGTTGAAGATCTTTTGAACCTACAAATACTCTTTTATTCTCTCCCTTCTTTCTATCTATTAAGAGGTTCTGCACAAAAACCTATGAGATAAGTCAGAATTATTTTAACTATCCCTCAAAAGCCAGAATTAAGCTGATGACTTCTCAAAGTTGTTGACCGACACACTAGTACATATAATTATTTTTGAAATAGTGATTTGTATACAGGATGCCTAGTCCATGAGCCAATCTGTCAGAGTAATCCTCCAAGGAAAAGCTATTAATTGAAGCCAGGAAATAAAGATTTTCTTCCATTAAACCTGTTTTATGGAACAATCTCCACTTAAAACTAAGATTGATACCCGTGGCTGGGACCTTCTGGAAGCAGTTAATGAACTCTTCTGAAGGGGCCTTTGGGAATTGATTGCTTTCCACCATAATTTACATTAATTTGCATTTAATATTTATTTTCTATTTCATTATGTTGTCATGGATTGTGTGGTAGAATTTACTGTGGTTTATTTCTGTTACGTTTTGTTACAGTTGTAAGCTGCCAGGCCCTTGCCATTCATCCCCAAATATATTTATGCCCTTTCTGGAATGTTGGCCTGTGGATGTTACATTTAATGCTAGTTCTATAACTGTGATGGCGAACCTACGGCATGCGTGTCACAGGTGGCACACAGAGCCCTCTCTGCAGGCACATGAGCCCAGCTCTGTTCTGCCACATACCTCTGCGTGTGCGTGTACCTCCTGCCAGCCAGCTTATTTTTGGGTCTCTGCCACATATGCACAGGGCGCATGCGGGGAAGGGTGGGATGCATGCATGGGGGTCATGTGTGCATGTGCAAGGGTGGGGCACACACATTGCATTATGGGTGTGTGGATGCACGCTTTCAGCCCTTGGCACCAAAAGGATTAGCCTCAATGGTGGGTTGCAGGCGGTACGCCCCAGTACGGGCATATCGCTGCCTGCTGGGAGCACCAGGTACCGTTCCGGTACAGTGCTCCAGAGGGCCCACCCGCCAGCCGTCTTTATCTGTATTTGAGCTCTTTGGTGCTTCCATGCACGGAGTGTACAGCGCCTGCACGACGCTCAACTGAGCAGCTGGAGCGTCGCGGAGGCATCACGGAGCTTCACAGGAGATAAGGATGCATGAGCGCACTGCACATGTGTGCGTGCATGCTGCACACATTTTTGTGGTGGATGCTGGGCCCATTGCATCATACTGGTTGCAATGAGATCCGGAATCCACCACTGGTTAGCCATCACTGTTCTACTATATTAAATGGGGTGGATGTGGGTGGGCAGGGATCATTATATCTCTCTGCTGAACTTCTGCTCCGCAATTCATTTTTCATGAATGGAAGAGGTTTGGACTAGCAGGCGAATCGTGCTTCAGTGCCAGTATGATAGAGCAGAGCCTTTCCCTGCTCTCAAGAAAAGCAGACTAGATTGCACATAGCAGAAGAGTATCTCTGTCTTAGAAATTATGATTAAGTGACACTTGGCCACCTTTCCTCCCTCCCTCCCTCCAATTGCTAATACAGCTGGGGCTGATGATGTGGTCTCTGTATCACTTGATCTGCATGGAAGTTTAATTTGTTAAGAAATTTTTATGTTAGTTTGTGGATAGTTATTTGAAGGAGTTGCCAATTCTGGCTTTATATTAATTGCTGAACAGGATTTGGGTACAATTGCCACATGCCTTGGAATTATTAACATACAAAACTATAAAATGGGTAATAATAATAATGATCAGAAGACATTACTGTGTCACACAGATGACACACAGATATCAAGCAATATAGTCTAAAATACAAATTAAAACTTCAATACCAGGTATCAATCATTCTAAAATAGCAGCTATATTGCAAAAATATGAAGTGATGTTTTGTTGTTTGGAAAGAAATTGGACACGCACAATGATTTAATCATGTGATGAAGTAAAATTCCTAGTGACATATATCTGTTTGCAGTCAGAGCTTGGGATACTATTCAGAAACAGAAGTGAGTGAGCAGTGGCTGAATTTAAATCAGCATGTTACAGGTGCATTTAGTTGGTATCTACCACAAATACGTTATGGCTGCATCTTAAGGAAAATCAACATTTGTATATTTTAATAGCTGGAACTCAGTTTAAAAAGATTTTCTTCCATGCTAGAAGATGCATCAGACTATGACTACAATTCCAATTACACATCCATTGGTGGATCATGTTGTATCTGATCTGGTGGTCCAGAGATCATGAAAAAAGACTCAGTGAAAAGAGCCAGAGTGAAATTTGATATAAAGTGAAGTATGGTGGCTGAAATATCAATATTTTGGATTTGTTACTTACTATACAGCTAATAAATAAATGTTTATATATGGGCAATGGGGAATGAGTTATGATGTTACAAATATATGTTCACAAATATGTTTGCTTACAGGATCACACACATGCCTTTTGTGATTTAACAAGATGCCATTATGATGGTATTAAATACTTTACACGAATCTCATAATTTGGTGGGAATTATATCTTATGTTCTGCCCCATCTTTTCAACCCTATAAAGTCATCCACTTAAATATGAGACTCATAATATTAAAGGAATGCAAACCATGTTCATTGTATAGAATATTTATATACAAAACCCCAAAATGACTTGTTAAAATACTATTAAAACAAATGCTACACAGAGAAAAAGTGAAGCTAAAAATGAAGGAAATGGCATATATTTTCTCACAGTCCTTAATGCTTCCATTTCAGATTGTTTATTTTTATTCATTTATTAGATTTATATCCTGTCTTTGTTTCCCCCAGAAATTTAAACACATAGAAATGTGAGAATATAATATAATATAGAGTGAATATTCAAACACAAGGTACCAATTAATTATTGCATAAGTGATTTTTGTCTATTGTTAGAGCACTGTAGGAATGGGAAGGGCAGAAACATATTCCCTCTTTTGACGCAGTTCCATGCAGTAACAGAGTCCTGAAGGTTTCTCTTGGTGTTGATGATTCTGGTATGATAGGACGAAAAAGTGAATTAGGGAACAACAGCAGTGCATCGAGCAATAGGGTAGTATAGGCATGCTGGTTTCACCAAGCATGCTAACCAGGTTTTGTCAAATTGGCCTAATTGAACAGATGAGTTCCGTTAACAATTGTAGACAATCATCAGCTCTGGCAAGCACTCTACTTTTCTCTACATCTTCTATGCTTCCTTCCAGAATCTAGGAGTGACACTTGAGTGAAGCAACTTCATTCCAAGCTGTCAGGCTCCACTTCACCAATTGCTTCAAAGGGAAGAATATAGGAATGAACAATAAATCTATTCTAGACAGTGACCTCAGTCTTGCTATTAGTGGAAAAAAGCCGTTGTTGCTGCACATAATGAGTGGGGGTTTGGCTGAAGACCTCAGGCAGCTTCTCAATACTGAACTGACGCCTGGTGGCATAAGCTTGTCGTCGAAATTCAGGATGGCCGTGATCCCAGCCCCCTTTGAAGACAGGGCTGCCTGCAGTGGTTTTCATCACTTTAGTTTTCTGTCCTGGTGTCCCCAAGCCAATGAGAGCCGTGCCTTCTGGGAAAGGTGGGAGATCATTTCGATGAAGTGTTAGGGGAGAAAATGACAAGGTGCCTGATGATGGCATCTCCACCATGGGAAACCTCTTGTAGAATTCTTCTGGGGCACTTTCTATAGAGGAATATATGGGTGTGGGGAGGGGAGGGAATGAAAAGCAATTATTAAGTTGATAGAGGTTCTAGTAGCTTTCCTGATGGCTACCCTCCCTAGCATCTCTACTCTTCTTTTTTTTTTTGCCTCTCTTGTTAGTGTCAAAAGAGGGCTAAGACTGTTATAATTAATTTAACCAATAATTAAGTCTTTCAACTTATTTCCAGAAATATGACAGCAGCTACAGACTGAGCTATTCATGGCAGGCATGCTACAGCTTAGCCACTCATTGCTTAATATGTGTAAAACTTACCCAAAGAGGGAGGGGAAAACCCACATGTACAGGTGCATAATGCAGTGATTAATATGTGTTAAAGAACAGCTAATAAACATTAAAGTATAATTGGGAACACCTCTTAGTCATTTCCTGGGTATTCAAAACACCCCCACTGCAGTAAGATTAAGAGGCAGATACTCTTTGCCCTGTTCAAGCCTTTTTCATGTCTCTAAAATTGTTACATTTTTAGTTCTAGTTGTTTTTCCCCCTTCCCCTGTAATCAGGGTTGTCTATTCCTTCCCACCTCATCTAATCCTCTCTGACATTAGTGAAATTCAGAAGCTATAACCCAGCAGAGTGGAATGTCAACAACAATGAGGTGATGTCATCTGGTGCACTACAATGGGGGTGAGCAAACATGAAAACAGGGAGCTTCAACCCAAACACTAAGGCAGTGTTCCAGTTCTCACTGCATTTGTCCAAATATTCCAATAACAATTGTACTTAGACTTATATACCACTTCATAATGCTTTACAGCCTTCTCTAAATGGTTTACAGAGTCAGCATATTGCCGCCAACAATCTGGGTCCTCATTTTACCAACCTCGGAAGGATGGAAGGCTGAGTCAACCTTGAGCCCATGAGAATCAAACTGCTGAATTGCTGGCAGCCAGCAGCCAGTCGAAGTAGCCTGCAGTACTGCATTCTGACCACTGTGCCACCACGGTTCTTATCAATGCTATGTCAATAAGCATGCAAACACAATGGCACCTACCTACAGCCTTGAGAGTGGCATATTTGGCATAATCTGAAGCCTGGTTAGGCAAAACACTTGTCATTTGCAGCTGATTGTTATGTGAGTGTGACAGCCCAATATGTGAGACTGTGGAGGAGTTGATCACAGCATTGTTCAGGTGTTTCTGATCTGAAGGCAAAAAAGGATGGCAAGTGTAAATTTAAATAGCTCACCTTAAGTACCTTTACATTACATTTGCCAGCCCCTCAAACAAGTAACACACATTGGTACTTCTTAAGTTTTGCCATAGTCAGAGGTGATGGGCAAGGGGCAGTGGAAGGAAATCAGAAATTGGCATTTAAATACCATGGGCAAATGAGAAAGGAAGAGACAGCTCTGCCCAACAGCGAACTGAATAACAATAGTAAGATGGCCAAAGAAATAGTAGCATACCACCTCTTTTTGTATAGTGTAAATAAGACACTTATTTGCAAGATAGAAATTTTAAGCATGTATTATTTGGACAGATTGGATCTTTTGAGTAGAATCTGTTTCATACTGGCAGAAAGAATCATGTACTGATGCATGGAGACTGACTTAGATACTTATAATAGGCTGCCAAAAAGACCCATATTCTACTGCTCCAGAACATCAGAATGGAATGATTTAAGGGACACAACTACAGCTAAATCTTCCCTAGCAACACACCTTGATAAATATTTCTAAGGTTTACTTATTTACTTGTGGATATGCCAACCATAGCAAAAAAGCAAACAGTAGAACTAATGTATTGTAGATGAACTACAAAAGTTTAAGCCACTTGCTTTGAAATATTTAAATGTCTCTTTCCAGAAATCAAAGTCAGAGTGGCTTTGTTGTCTGGGTGTTATCATATAAACATAACCAGAGCCCGCCAGGTTGGGAAAATTAAATTAAATCAATTAAATAAAAACAGTTAAAGTTCCACAAAATTCCATTTACCAAGTTAGTAAGGTGAGGTGGAAGGAAGGGATAGCATGGTAAAAGCATAGGGATGGCATTCCCTTTTCAGACTACCTATTGTCTAGAAGCGATATAGTTATGGATGTGTGCCAGAGGTGGTATTCAGCAGGTTCTGACCAGTTCTGGAAAACCGGTAGCAGAAATTTTGAGTAGATCGGACAACCAGTAAATACCATCTCTGACTGGCTCTGCCCCCATCTATGCTCTGCCTCCTGAGTCCCAGCTGATCGGGAGGAAATGGGGATTTTGCAGTATCCTTCCCCTGCCACGCCCACCAAGCCACACCCACAGAACCGGTAGTAAAAGTTTTTGAATCACACCACCGATGTGTGCATATGTGACTGCATGGAGGCGAGGAGGCCGATTATCTTACCTTTGTTACTTGAGGGAGATCCCCGAGAAAGGCTATCACCAATCTGGACTTGCACACTGCTGATATGACCATCAGGCAAGTGATCAGATGAGCTATGTCCAGGTTGCTTTAGAAGATCTGTGAGTGTTCTAGAAAAGATGGACGAAGAAGTTATTGCTGACCATCTCATGAAAAGATTCTCTGTTATTGGTATCCACTTTTTGTATCATAGTTTAATGGTATCACCAGCTGCACTTGCTGCTCATTTGCTTACTTGAGCACTCAGGAAATACGTCTTATGGATGGTATATTTTCTTAGAACGTACAACATTGGAAGTATTCTAGAAGGCTTCTAAGCAGAACCCAGACAACTATCTATCAGGGTGTTGCAAAGCAGACTCCCTATATGGACAGACAAGCTTATTTCAATTTATGCATTGGTTTTCCTTTAGGGAGCTCAGAAGAAGAAGAAAAAACATCACTTTTATCTTGACAATAATGAGGTTGTGAAATAGCCTGAGATGATAATTGCTGAGTGCTGCTGAAGGATTACCCTTATCAGAAAGGATGGGGGGAGAAAGGCTCCAAGGAAAAGCAGCTGTCTCTTAGGACACTTGGCTGTTGGAAGTGGTATATATAAACAGAACAAATTCAGTTGACTTATTAAAAGAATTATAGAAAAGGACATAATAATAATAATAATAATAATAATAATAATAAATAAATAATAATAATAATAATAATAATAATAATAATAATAATAATAATCATAATCATAATCATAATCATAATCATAATCATAATCATAATAATAATAATAATAATAATAATAATAATAATAATAATAATAATAATTTGTTGACCGCTCCCTCTTCCCATAGGGACTCGGAGCGGTGCACAGGGAAAACTAAAGCAATAAATATACAAACACATTAAAAACAAATTAAACATATACCTGTGCTAAAAATGCCCCATTAAAATACTAAAATTCCCAATTATAAGTAACTAACATGCCAGCCGATCTTTTTTTATTCAAATGTTTGGTTTCTATTACAACTACACATTTATTTCCCCCTCCACACACACACATACGCCCCAAATGTTGTTCTTAGGTAAATGAAAATCAATAGAAAATAGCACACATGAACTTTGTTTGAATCTCTTATTAGAAACAAATGTATTGAGGGCCATTTCACTGCCAACGGCCAGCCGTATGGTTTTCCATTTCCAAGATTTTCCACTGTGAGAACATAAAAAAAATACTGTATGCAAAATTCCAGTTGACCACCACGTGACTGCCCAGAGATTTAGGAAATGTTTCTTGGCTTCCTGATACCAGGTAGTTGTGTGTCTTTTGAAATCTATATACTTGTATGATGTGCATAATTTCCCTTTGGCTAGAGAGGAGGGATCCATTTCCCATTTTTAAAAAGATAATAGTAACTTACGGTACTTATAAAGAATTAACTTTTGAACCAAGAGGCATCTCTTAGAACATCTTGTGATAACTGGCTGCGAAAGGGGATTGGCTGTGTGAAGAAGCTAAGACAGGAGTGGGCAAACTTTGCAACTTTAAGTCTGAAGGACTTCAGCTCTTAAAGTTGCAAAGTTTGCCCACCCCTGAGCTAAGAGAAGGGATTGGAGGATATAAACCACAACACAATAGCCATAAATTGTGTGATAGTGTGATAGTCCTAGAACTAGATGTTCCCAGTCACAACCCAATACTATATTACACAACAGTCTACATTCTGCTCCACAGTTAGATTCACACAAGGAACAAAGGTTTAATAGCAACCACAGTTGACTGGGTTCATACACTATAAAGGTAAAGATAAAGGTTCCCCTCGCACGTATGTGCTACTTGTTCCTGACTATAGGGGTTGGTGCTCATCTGTTTCAAAGCCAAAGAGCCAGCGCTGTCCAGCGACATCTCCGTAGTCATGTGGCAGGCATGACTAAATGCCGAAGGCGCACAGAACTCTGTTATACAATATACTGAGCTATAAAACTTGCTTTACCAACAAGTACTATGGCTGGTTCAAATATGGGTTAACCCAATTTAAACCAACCATGTTAAAATGATTGCTGTTGAACAATGTCATTCTTTTGTCAGATGAAGTCCAGCACAAGTGCTGCGTAATTTTCAGGGGCTCTTAGGGAATGAGCTGCAGAACAACCTCGCAAGAAAATGATGACAATTTGCAAGAAATGGTTTGAAAGAAATAAGATAAACTATTTAGGGGAAAATATAACAAAACTATACCAAATTGTCTTAAAAGGATCTGTCCTGGATTCTCATTTTTCATTCCCTTCTATGACTTTACGTTTTTAATAAGGGCTCATTTATATTTACTGGGAGTTGAACTCGACTTGAGAGATTATTTATCTAATTTCAATCAATTTTTGTAGAGTGTTAGGCTACAACTGGAAGGACAAAAGTTCAAACCTCTCTCCTGCCCTGAAGTCACTAACTTTTGCCCTCCCTCTTTCCTCTAACGTTGTTGAGAGCAAACACGAGCGTCTGTACATTCCAGGAACAACCAAGCAAGTGGAAATGTAATAAACAATATTAAATTGAATCACTCTGTGACTCACCTTCATGCTTTCAAGTGGCAAGGACCTTTGTTCCTGTGATAAATGAAAATTGTTTATTTCACAGTGGGGGAAGATCTGACTGTTTGTATCCTGGCAACATTTAAAAATTCCTAAAATCCCCCTAGAATAAAATCTTAGGGATCATAGAGGGCATTTTCTCCATTCTTGGTTCAAGATAGGATATTTGCAGCTGCAGCATTCCCAATGGGTGACCACCCAGCCTCTGCAGAAATACTACATGAGACCACTTCTTATCTTCTCAAACCCATCTGTACTTCTGGCTTTTTGCTAATCTTAGCTTGTCACTAACCACGGGCCAGCCAAGAATTTATTGCATTTGGCGAACACATTTATTCTGACTTATGAATTGACCCATTTTCTGCTTTGATAGAGTACTGAACTATAAACAAAGTAAATGGCCTGGGCTTGTTAAGCCATATAAACCAACTAATCCCTTAAGGTAAAAACCAATCAACTTTACCCATTGTGTAAACTATGCATTTAACTGTCCTAGTTCAAACATGTGCACAAACAGATCTTGAGACAAAATTAATATATCCACACCACATTTGCTAATGCAACTGGATCATTTTCATGCAGATAAAGGAGACCAATGCAACAAGCACCACTTCCTCACTGTCAAATTGATTCCTGTGAATTCCCTGCACTAAATACACAATGGGCTTTTTTTAAATAGCAGCAGACCTCATAGTACCTGTCTAATGAATTGAAAATAGCTGTCTAGGAATGTGTTCTGAAGTACACTGTGACTCCCCTAACAGCAGATTTGTTTTTTAGAAGTCTGTATGGTATTATTTTTTTCCCTAAGAAATAGTTAAAGTCGTCGTACAAAGGTTCATCAAAGAATTCATCCAAAGGTGGCATTAGATTTACAGACCCGCTTAGGAATCATAAGCAATATTTTACTACCAGTTCCTCCCACAATGCTTCTGTACTTATGCAGAGGGTCCGGGAGGGTGGGTGGAGCCTCCTGCTGCAGCCACTACCAGTTTGGCCGATCCAGGGCGAACTGGGAGAAATCCACCTCTGATACTGACTAAACCAGGGGTCTCCAACTTCTGCAACTTTAGGCCTGAAGGACTTCAGCTCCCAGCTTTGCTGGCTGGAGAATTCTGGGAGCTGAAGTCCTTCAGACTTAAAGTTGCAAAGGTTGGAGACCCCTGGACTAAACAACTTATTTATGAGCTCTCCAAAAATGACCCACTACAGAGGGCCAAACTACCACAAACAATTCTTCCAGCCAGAAAGTAATAAAGGTGAATATTTGTAGCTCAGGGATGAAATGAGGGGTCCTTAGAGCTTTCAGAGGCTGGTTGTTTTCTTGCAGACATTTTGTTACCCAAAGTAGGCAATATCATGTGCCAGTGAGGATGACACTGCTGTTGGCATCCTAGGGTTGTCTAATACAGGGGTCTCCAACCTTTGCAACTTTAAGTCTGAAGGACTTCAGCTTCCAGAATTCCAGCAAAGCTGGCTGGAGAATTCTGGGAGCTGAAGTCCTTCAGACTTAAAGTTGCAAAGGTTGGGGACCCCTGGTCTAATAAGTTTATGAAAACAGACAGTACATGAATTTAAAAAAAAGCCCAATGACAAAACTGTTGTTACAAACTCTACAAATGATGCAGGCAAAAGAGGAACCAAGGTGCAAAGCAAAATAGCTAAGGGAAACCAAGGAATCATTCATTCCCGCTTAGTATATTTTCTTGATAGTCAGACAGTGGTTTTCTTTTTTGGGTGTTCGCACACGCATTGCCTCTCGTCTTCTTATTTATTGAAATATATATTTTCCTGCCCAGCCACATATATGTGATGCATCCATGCATGGATTGGAAGAGGAAATCTCTCTCTTCCGGAGGGTTGGGGAAAATAAAGCTCTCTGGGTTGCATGGCAAATTTCTCAGGTGGGAGATCTTAGACCTCATTTCAAAAGCTTTTATACCTGGAGCGTGGTGATAAAAGCCGGGCTCAAAGAGGAACAGCAATGGCAGCACTCAAGGGCTGTTCTCTGGGTGGAAAAGAGGTGCTGGCAGAACTGTCACTTCTGTGGTCAGCAGTTTGAGACACCAAGAATCTAGATGACCACCAGACAGCAACAAAGAGTTTTCTACAGATCTTTACTATTCCAGTGGTTGCTTTTCGCAGTATATGTTGAGGCTGCTACACTTGCCTGCAGCCCTCTTTCACTGGCCAGCCCTCCCCCCGCCCCCATCACATTGTCCTAGACCAGGGGTGGGCAAACTTTAAGTCTGAAGGACTTCAGCTCCTCCTTCAGCAAAGCTGGCTGGAGAATTCTGGGAGCTGAAGTCCTTCAGACTTAAAGTTGCAAAGTTTGCCCACCCCTGTCCTAGACAAAAGCCTTCATCCCTATATGGGTCAGTGAGCCATAATGAGCAGGTGATGACCATACAGGTAGTCCTCAATTTATAACACTTCATTTAGTGACTATTCAGTTACACTGACACTGAAAAAAGTGACTTAGGCTTTTCATACTTATGACCATTGCAACATTCCCATGATCATCATCTTCCTAGCGTATTCCTGCTAGTGCAGGCTTTTCGTATTATTGAACACCACTTTGCCTGGTCAGCTGCGTCTCCAGGATTTTGCGTTTTGGACGCCTGCGAGGTCGCCGACCATTGACTTTTAGTTGGTAGGCAGTCTTAGCAATGGTGGAAGATGCTGTTCTCAGGACGTCCATACCAGCGGAGTTGGACTTCTCTTGTCTTCTCTATAATTGGTGCCACACCAAAATGTTGTCGAATGGTGTCATTTGTGATGTGGTCAAGAAGGGAGATACCCGATATCCAAGGGAGCATTCGCATTTCCATGGCTTTTGGTCCCTGTTGTTGCTGCCCTGCATTCAGTGCCATACAGCGCAACAGGGCAGATGGTTGTCTTGTTGGTTGTCTCAACATCCCCATGATCGTGTGATCAAAATTCAGACACTTGGCAACTGACTCATACTTATGACAGTTAAAATGTCCCAAGGTCATGTGATCACCTTTTCAGACCTTCTAACAAGCAAAGTCAATGGGGAAGCGAGATTCACTTAACAACTGCATTACTAATTTAACAACTGCAGTGATTCACTTAGCAACTGTGGAAAAATGGGGCAAAATTGACTACAAATGTTTCACTTAACAACATAGATTTTGAGCTCAGTTGTGGTTGTAAGTCAAGGACTACCCATATTTGTTCTCTCCCCCCCCCCCAAGACTGAAGGCATAGCTGACCCCCAAGGCAGCTGCAATACCTGCCTTGACTTTATTAGTGTCTGCTGAGCTAAGCTGCAAAGTTGATGTGAAAAACACCATGTCTGCCTGGTACAAAAAAAGGGGCGACTACTGCACCTCTATTGCTTGTCTTTCTCTTGTGACCCGTGGCAGTTGAGGAGGCAGCTTCTTCTTCCAGTTTCCCCTGGGAGAAGACTCATCGATTGGCAAAGGTTTTAATGCTAGGGCATTTGTTGTGCTGAGCTTAGACCTAAAAGGCATTCCTATTTTAATGAGGCTTGTTTATCTCTCAAATTTGTGGATTGATCTAAACTGGCACAGGGGAAGAAAAATTTGTATCATCTCTGTCTAGTTCAGAAATAAAGCTAGAAGAAATTATGTGGTGATAACAAACTGTCCATCAAAGAAACAGTAAATATCTAACAGCAGAAGATGACATTGCCTTCAGCAGGTCTTCCTTCCCTGCATGGTTAGAGCTGAAACTGGTCACAGACCTCTCATGAATCACTGCCAGATGAGTGAAGGGCTGTTGGCAAGCAAGGGTACAATGAAGGGCATAATCAAGTACTGGCACAGAGAAGCAGTTGACTGATGAGGGCTTCACACTGACTTCTGAATTATTAGGTTGGGAAAGTGCTCAGCTA
This sequence comes from Rhabdophis nuchalis, assembly GCA_039707465.1. Lineage (NCBI taxonomy): Eukaryota > Metazoa > Chordata > Lepidosauria > Squamata > Natricidae > Rhabdophis > Rhabdophis nuchalis. The sequence continues at coordinate 89,983,201 of CM077648.1, read as the reverse complement.
GGGTTGATGAGAAGAAATCAGAAAAATATCAATGAATTCAGAGGCATGAGTCACATTTAAAAGTCAACAGAATTTAACAAGCAGCATTCAGGACAATATGTCATTTTTATGTGGTATTTTTTCTAGCCTTTTCACATTAATAAATTATACTAGACTCCAGTCCTTGTTATGCTGATAGAAATTCCTGCCAGTTAATAACATATTCTCCTTATTCTCATTGCTGTCATACAAAATGTATTGTCCACGTGACTGAATGGGTAAACATTTTAATGGCAGTGATTGGCTATTCATTAACCAATAGCATCTCTATCTTATCCTCCTTCCAGGCATGTGCTCATGAAAATGTATTCTGACCACAAGAATTTACCACTGACAATCAAGGTTAGTCTGTTCAACTGAAACAGAGAGGGAAGTGACACAAATAACACAGTAAGGAAATGGCATGGACAATTCAGAGAGCATCAGAAAGTGGTTAAATTATGCCTAAAACGTGGGCTGGAGATGAGACATAATGACCATAATGAATCGTGGCAATAAGATACTGTATAACATTCCAGTTGTTAGACCATACCAGTGATGCTCTGACAAGCTAATGAATTAAGGGTCATTGAGCTAATTATATCAATGTCTTAAAAGCTCATTTGGATTAACTGCAAAAACATTGGCTTCATCATTTGCCCATCATTTCTGATTACTTGAGATCACACACATGGGAGAAATGGAAGAGGTGCTAGGAATTCTGAAGCAAGACTATCAAGCAAGAGATGCTATTGATAGAGGAAAGAAAAATGTGACAGGAAAATGTAAAATGAGTAGGAACTTATTATCAGAACAACTGGTTTAATTTGATGGCTGGAAGAAGATCACAATGAGTCCTGAATTAGTAAACTATGGTACATTTACCCTCTATTCCACGTGGAGACTCCTGAGAGGGGTGTGGTGACAGGGTGTGGTGGGCGGGGCTAGTCAGAGGTAGGATTTGCAGGTTCTCCAAACCGGCCATAACGTTAGTTACAGGTTCTCCCAAACCCGGGTGAACCCATAGCAGCCCACCCTTGGAAGGATCTTGACAGACTTGAACATTGGGTTTTATTCAACAAAATTCAATTCAATAGTAAGAAAAGTAAAGTCTAACACTTAAGTCAAGCACAGGTATAAAAGATGGTATTTGTGTCAGCAGCAGTAACTGAGAAAGCGATCTAGATGTCCTAGTGCAGGAGTCTCCAACCTTTGCAACTTTAAGTCTGAAGGACATCAGATCCCAGACTTCTCCAGCCAGCTTTGCTGGCTGGAGAAGTCTGGGAGCTGATGTCCTTCAGACTTAAAGTTGCAAAGGTTGGAGACCCCAGTCCTAGTGGACAACCACTTAGTATGAGCCAGCAGTGTGATACAGCTACCAAAAAACCTAATGCAGTCCTAGGCTGCATCAAAAGAGAGATAGTATAAAGATCATTGAAGTGTTATTACCACTTTCTACTATTCTGGTTAAGACTTGGAATCCAGTCTGGTTACACACACACACACACACACACACACACACACACACAAAATGCTGAGACGTTAGAAAGTGTGCAGACAAGAGCATTGCTTCATCCATTAAATCTTCAGTACTTGAAGTGAGACTCTTCCCAGAATCATCACTTCCAGTGGTTGCATATATTAACAGCTGCGGTTTATATATAGCCCTCCTCCTGTCAGACGGCTACATGCACACCTGCCTTTTGCAGAACAATTCCACACATTATTCCTGATCCAATGTAATGTTAGGTAAAAGCTCTATCTGGAAAACACAAGGATAATAACATAAGCTGCAATATTAAGAACCCAATAGAAATCTCTGTAAGTTTTATCAATGTGTGCTACAATTGCATTGCCCACTGTGGCCTTTCTTTTCCTGAAAAGTTAAGCGGAGTTTTGCTTATTAAAAGATTGCAAGTAATGACTTCTTCTTTCATAGGAAGGAAGTGGATTAATAGACTAAATTTCCCTATCAGAGTTAAAGAACCTAATCCCTTATGTTGTTGTTGAATTCCAAATCTTATCTGTACTGGATAACAGCACAGTATAATGAGAACTGAAGCCCAGCTACAGCTAGAACAGTGATGGCAGTAATCTTGTTCTCATGTGCCGAAAGCGCAGGTGTGTGATAGCGAGAATGGCTGCACTCATAATGCAATGCACACATGGGGGCGTACCCCTGCACCCCTACACAAGCACGTGAAACTGTTCCGTGCATGCAAGCGCAACGCCCCTGTGCTCCCCCTGCCCCTGCGCATGTGCCCTGACTACCCGCACTCCCCTCTGTATGCACGTGCCACCCCTAAAACCCATTTGGGGCCTAGTAGGCCTCCTTGAAGCCTCCTAGGAGCAAAAATGTCCTGTGAGGCGGCCCGCGCTGCCCCTGTGCATACATGCATACCCCCGTGCATGCGTGCACACCTCTTGCATCTGCCCATTCCCCCGCGCATGCAGGGCAGAGACCTGAAAATCAGCTGGCTGGCGGGAGGGGCGTGCGCATGTGCAGTGGAGCCGACCTTCGGCAACGGCTCGTATGCCCACAGAGGGCTCTGAGTACCATCTGTGGCACTCATGGCATAGGTTTGCCATCATGGAGCTAGAGGGCCATTGATTGTTTGATCCTGTGCTTTTAGGGAAAAGTTTTAATGGGAACCCAATCCACATTCTCTACATGTATCTAAAGGACTTTTCTTCCTCTGTCTGTTCCTATGTTTTCTGAATCTACTCTTTTCCAGTTGGACAGGAAACTTATTATGTTCACTTTATTTCACAGCATTCCCTAAATGTGATGCCTCTCTAACAACATAGCACCTTGCATTGAATTTCTTTGAGGAGAGATAGAGACATCATGTCACTACCAACCAATCAAGCCATTTCCTAGGGCAACTATGCAGCACTGCCAAGTTCTAGCTAAAGATAATATTAAGACAAATATAAAGATACAGGAAAAGTAATGTAATGTATTGTAAAAATATCAAAAGGTGTTCGAGAATAAATAATTGATTATAAATCTAGTTAGAAATATGCAAAATGATAAAACATATTTAGAAGTGTATTTTCAGAATATACAGTGCATTCAAATATTAATTTATATCATTTTAATAATTTTTGAAAACAAGATTAAGGTTTATTTATACAGCCACTTCTCTTGTTGCAGTGTTTATTTTCACTCTTTCTATTTTATGACTTACAGGAAATGGTATTTTGAAAACACAAAAATGGCATTGAATTCAGTCGAATTAAATTGAACTAAATTGAATACTTTATTTGGCCAATTTGTTTCCCATGCAGAAGCTCTCAGTGTACATGCAAAGCAGCAGAATAATAATGATGATAATCATACTGATAGTAATAATCATATAATAATACCAATAAGAGATAGGAGTAAAGAAGATAATTATAAATAATACTACTACAGCCGTACTTCATGGGTAGACCTTACCCACATAAAGATTAGATACATAGTTTTGAATTTTCATCAAATCAGATTTTGAAATCGTGAGTGACATGCATGGTCTTAATAGGATTAGAAATTTTGGGATGGTCCACATTTTTAAGCAAATGGAACAATGTCTAACATTTACCGCATTAATTTGTAGAGGGAATATAGATATTGATTCTGCAGATCTTGAGTTTCTCAAGGAAGTTTTGTGTAACTATATATGTATTAGGGAAATATGTGTTTACCATAAACCCCCCCACCCCCCAAAAAAATTCAAAATTCTTTAACTGTGCAAAACTTTAGAAATGTGATTGAATGATTAAATACGTAAAGAACAGAAATATGTTTCCTATATCACTACTTACAAGTTGCTATTCTGCATTCACCCAGTACCACAATGTACTTTTACCCACTTTAGAAATACATGTATATTATAATCCACCCCCCAGTCATACCATCTGCTTAGAGATTGGCTATCAGTCCTACTACCTTTCACTGCTGGCTTCTTGGCTTGCATTACTAGGCTATCTGGCTTGATCCCAGCTGCATCTCAGTGATCCAGTCCTTATTTAGATATTATCAGTAGCCGCCGCCATTTCCATCTCTGAACAGAAGAATTCCACACATTGCCTAGAGTGTACCAGTATTTAGTCCCTAACAATAACATGTATTCCCTTTTATCGTCAAAAGTGCACCTTAATAACGAAGTTCAGAAGTTACCAACAGTTCTGGGGTAAAATTGTTACCTGGATTCCATATATCATTTTTTTTGTGAGAAATAAGATATTCCAAAATTCAGAGTTAGCTGATTCCTTTTATTAAAAGGCATGTGCTACTCGTTCCCAACTCTAGGTGGCGATGATCATCTCCATTTCAAAACCATCGAGCCAGAGCTGTCCAAAGATGTCTCTGTGGTCTTGTGGCTGGCATGACTAAACGGCAAAGGCACACGAACCGCTGTTACCTTTTTCTATTTGCATTTTTACATGCTCTTGAATTGCTATGTTGGCGGAAGCTGGGACAAGTAATGGGAGCTCACTTCATTACACGGCTAGGGATTCAACCCGCCAAACTGTTGACTTTTCTGATCGACAAGCTCAGGGTGTTAGCCCCTGAGCCACTGTGTCCCTTTTTCCTTTTGTTAGGAACAAACAATATATTTTTAAAAAAATATTTATTTGTTAATTTTATTTTCTGCCTAACTCACCATAAAATGGGGCTACTCTATGCTGGAAGAGGGTATGAGACATTTTTGAATTCCCCACAATTCTTTTTTTATCAGGTTAAGTAGTTCAAAAGCAGGCGGAGTGGAAGAAATAGGCTTGGATGTTTTGGATGTTCTGAGACTAGCTGAAAGTTGTACCACAACTGGACAATGATAATTAGATGCGTAAATGGGCTTAGAAAACAACATGTTTTTGTTATTTTGCTTTCTGCTGAGTTGAATTTTGCATGAAGAACAAGGAATTCCTGAGAATTAAGTCCACTGTTAGCTGAGAATCATTATCTCTCAGTGGTTATGCAAAATAGGACAGTACAGTATTATCATTTCTGGTTCTATTTAAAATGACTGTACCTGTCACCCAGGAATTCCAATCTGTAACTCAGAAGTAGAAACCGGAAATCATTCATTATGATAGCACCGTTTTCAAGGCAGGCATATAGTAAGCATAACAAATGTTATTCCATTTTTGTGATGTTGCATGTGCAAATTCTCCCTGACTTTCCTGGTTTGGGGTAACACATCATTTTCTCATTACATTAACCTTCATTAAGAAAGTTTGTTGGAGCATTAAGAATATTGGGAACCCACACAAACATAAAGGTTAATGTAAATAAGAATATTATCTGCACCACTGAATTAAAAAAAATACAGGAATGTGTTTAGGAAGCTTTTTAACACTCGGTTCTACACTCTCTCACTCTGATATCATTCTTAGCACTTGGCTAATTTGGGGAAATGTTACCCTTAATGCATTTAATATAAAAGTACCTGAAATAAAATAACTTGTAAAACGTGCATAAATCACAACGATGCTATTTTGATCCTTCCTTTGCCTCCTCTTGCCATCTAGACCAACTTGTCACCTGTCCTTTAAATAGATTTCATTCTGCACATATGTCACCATACAAATAAAGCACTGGTACACCTTCACCAATCAAAGCTTCCCTTGTTTGGGCAACAGAGCTTGTTGCCATTAATTCTCACAACACTATTGGCAGATTTGACAGCATTGTTTAGGCCCAAGGCATTATATTTATGTATATCTTATTTTGCTTTTTTATGATGTACGACCACTTCCTACACCTGCATATTTATGTCTGCAGCAGCCTTATTCCTGATTCAAATATCATAAGAAGCTAGAGTGTGATATATTTAGTCTTAGCTTATGTTATGCACAAACCCAGCTATCACAGGATATATGTGACTTTTGTGACTGACCTATGGCATGTGTAAACTTTATGCTGCTTGAATGTACATGCATGCCTGCAATTATAGCAGGGTAGATCAGTGGTGGGTTGCAGGCGGTACGCCCTGGTACGGGCGTACCAGAGCCAGCCCGGAGCACTGGATACCGTTCCGGTACGGTGCTCTGGAGGGCCCACCTGCCTGCCCGAGGTCCTTACCTGTCTTTTAAGGCTTCCGCCCCTCCGTGCACGCACATGGCGCGTACAGCGCCTGCACAATACTCCGCTGAGCAGCTTGAGCATCACGGAGGCTTACGGAAGCCTTGCTGACAGGTAGGACACATGTGCGCGACGCCGGAGCCGTTCCAACTGTACCGGTTGGAATGGAATCTGGAACCCACCACTGGGCTAGATACTCCTCAGATAAATTCCTGCATCTTCACCTACAAGATATGGCTTTAGTCCTTCGGGAGAAGGGTGGTATAAAAAACCAATAAACCTAAACCTAAACCTTCATTCTTGTATCTTCGCCTGATCCTAGGGAAATCCCATTAGATGTACTGCTATCATTTCACTTTTATTCCATACCAGATCAGCTCCTGTACCATTTCTCCCCGAAAAGAAATGGCACTCCTGCCCTCTATTGGCTTCTTCCATTTGTTTTAGTTTAGCAGAGTGGTCAGGAGATGTTATAGGACAATGATGGCTAACCTCTTCTGGACCAAGTGCCCAAAGCTTGTGCGTGCACATGCACGAACCCCCAAAATGCAATGTGCGCATGGCCCCCATGCATGTGCAACAGAGACCTGAAGGCAAGCTAGCCAGCGGGAGGTACGCGTACATGCACAGCAGAGCTGAACTGGGGTGACGGCTCGCGTGTCCACAAAGAGGGTACTACGTGCTACCTCTGACACACGTGGCATAAGTTCTCCATCACAGTTATAGGATATAGGCTAAATTCTCTATCAGAATGAGAATACGGATTCTAGAAGATACAACAAAGTTTATACTATGCAGATTAAGGCAGAGTAGCCAATAAGACTTGAACACAATGGGAGAAAAAGGAAATGCCATGATGACTCTGGCGGGAATACACACCCATGCATCCATGCAGAACAAAGCAGGGATTGGGATATAAAGGCACACCACAGCTGATTCAGTGGTGGGTTCCGGATCCCGGTGCAACTGATACAGTGCAACGGGGCCGGGCGTCCATCACGTGCATGCACGCAAGCGCGTGCATGTGTACTTACCGCCTGTGATGCTCTGTGACACTCCAGCTGGTTGGTGGAGCGTCACGCAGGCACCGTACACTCCGTGCATGTGCGCAAAAGTCCCCAATCAGCTCAAATACAGGTAAGGAGGGCAGGCGGGCGGGCCCTCCGGAGCACCGTACCGGAACGGTACCTGGTGCTCCCAGCAGGCACCGGTACACCCCACTGAGCTGCTTACTTCCCTTGTAAAAGCTTATATGTGACAAACTGGATAATGTTTTCCAGAATAATGTAATTTCAGTTTTCTAACATGTTTTCAAAGTCATTCAGCAAGTGCCTTGAACCTCCTGCTGATTGGTTGAAATCATTGGCCCAAAATGGAGGATACCAGGGCTTGACATACAATCCAAACCATTCAACACCACCATGGACTGATTTACAAAGGTCTTTGTTTCTCACGTGGACCTGATATCTGTGAATGACTACTTTCAGCATTCCTCACTCTATTACCTTCTTGATTTGGAATATTTCAGAATATCGTCAGAGACAAATTCCTTAGCAGTGTCAAATGTTAAGTATTTTTCTTCCCTTTCCAGCTTCATAAACTGATCTCTCCAACATTCTATAGGTTTTAAAGTCTTACTGGTTATTATACTTTTTAAATAATTACAAATTAGCTACCAGCTAATGGGTATGTTACTACCGTACAGAAATATGTGAATAATCAATGTAGAACTGTACTTTAATAGTCTTCCTTTGCCTTGCAAAAAGTAAACAAAATAAGTTATCTACACTAATTCTTTTGTAAACAACTCCAGGAAAATGAAACTACTCATTATTCCAGAATAAATGGTTTGAGAAATGCAGTTTTTAAGCCTTTATAGACTGGGTCTAAATATTTTTGTGCATGGAATTAAATGCAAATAGTTTCTGACTTCGTTTAATATGAATAATTCCTAGCATAAGCTAAAAAGCATAAACTATGTTGAATTAAGAATCCTCATTGTTGGCACCCATCAGAATGATGGTCTTTAGTTTTATTATCCCTGGATGGATGTTTAGAGTCCATGTTGAGTGAAAACGATACGAGCTATAGTCCAACTTACTTGGAAGCTACCAAATTAGCAAAGATTAGATGCAAAGTGTGGATAAATTAAAATATTTGGTTCTTCCTCATTCTTGCCTGGCAAAATGCAGGTAATAAAACACTAGTTTTGTCCTTTGTTGAGCAGAATATTTCTCTTAATCTGCATTATTTACTTCCCCAAACCATACAAAACTCCAAGAAAGTTCAGCAATTGCTCTTTGCATCAAGGTTGACAAAAATCATTCTTTTAAATTGCTACTTTCCAATCAGACATGAAAAAATAGCTCAGCACAGATCCCAATTTCCTTTCATATTAGAGAAACTATATCTAATATACATGTTTTTCATTTATTATAAAAGTAAACTAAAACAGTTTTCAAATTCTGCGACGCATAGAAAAATATGCTTCTATTTCAAGTTCTACAAGGTGTTCATTCATTCATTCATTCATTCAAATCAAACTGTGTTGGCCGCAGTTGTATCTAAATGTTGCATGAACTAATTTTGGCCATTAAAATAACCTTTTTGCAAAAATTAAAAACAGCCTGCAAACACTATATCTTTCTATTTGTATGCCTTTACTTTGGAGCACAACAAAGTGTACTGGTATGTTTTGCTTGCCAGTAGTACATTAGCACGGTATCCTTAGGTGCATTGATACATCATTAGGTATTTGTCCTTATGTGTCTGAAGCAGCAAAATTTGGGTAACAACCTAAGCCATTATATTGCCCAGTTTTAATTTAGTTATGTGTCAATACAGCTACTATGGTGTGTAAATAACGATGGTACTTTGTGTCAAATTGCTGTAGTTATACAAATCATTATTAAAACCAAACCATGCTTTGGTTCAATTGTTCATTATGCCAATTCACTATTTCCCCCCAAACAGCTACAATTCACCTGGCATAATATGGCCTTTTTATTCTCTCCAGAGCAACAAACCCCCCTCTCCTCCCAAAGTAGCTGCTACTTCTCTACCTGGGAATCCCTAATTACTCTTACTCTGCTCTCTCTTCTTCTATCACTGCTGTGTCTGCCTTCTTCTTGGGCTCCTTCAGTTACTCCCAGAACCTAATTAAAACAAGATTCTATTTCTTCTCCATTATGCATGCAAGCTCAGCCTTCTTTTAAAAATTCTGATCTACTTTGTACAGTTTCCAACAGTTCAGTAACAGGACGTGCCTTAAAACTTTATGTGTATTAAAAGCCAGAGATATCAGAAAGTGATAAATAATATACTGTGTGCTTATAGATTCTGGCCTGATTTAATTCCCAAATGCCTGATAGGTACAAGTGAAAAATTTCACTTTAAATTAGGTTGTTGAAAAAAAGAATTCCAGGTGTGAGAGAAAAATAACTTTGAATAGAAAGGAAATTGGAATTGGTTGCTTTTTCTTTAAACTGGTCAGAAATTCCTGGGCTGCCCATGTGCTCCAAATCACCGACCTTAATTCCAAACCCACTTGCCAGCCCAAGTTATATTTTGCATATCTAAGAATTCAATTGATAGCTATTTGGTTTCACACCACTAATGCTGTTCACCAAGCAACAAAGATTGCTTTCACAATTGGAACTTCTCCTGGATAAGGAGAGGCTATCATTTGGTGTCAGCTAAAAATGTCACAGGTAGTCCTTGACTTACAACCATAATTGAGCCCAAAATTTCTGTTGTTAAGTGAGAGATTTGTTAAGTGAGTTTTGCCCCATTTTATGACCTTTCTTGCCACAGTTGTTAATTGAATCACTGCAGGCATTAAATTAGTAACCCAACGTGAATCTGGCTTCCCCATTGACTTTGCTTGTCAAAAGGTTGCACACTGCAACCATCCTAAATATGAATCAGTTGCCAAGAATCTGAATTTCGATCACGATCAGGTAGCCATGGGGATGCTGCAAAGATCGTAAGTGTGAACAACTTTTTCCAGTGCTGTTATCGCTTTGAATGATCACTAAATGAACTGTTGTAAGTTGAGGACTGCCTATATTTTCCCAGGGGCTATAGACCAGAGACCAGAATCATGATATCAAGGAAGGCTTTTTAAGGGAGTTGTTTTAAGTTTGGGAATGTATACATTTAAATGGTGGAGGGTTTTTTTGGGGGGGGGGGATTTCCCCTCTAAACAAAAGGTGGATATTATATGGAGAGAACTGGCAAATCATAGGAGAGATTCTCTCTCGAAATAGTCCCAAAGTTTCCACCCTTTCTGTTATCGAAATCCATGAAGGAAGGAAGAAAGGAAGAGAGAGAGAGAGAGAGAGAGAGAGAATGAAAGAGAGAGAGAGACAGAGAGAGAGAAAGAAAGAAAGAAAGAAAGAAAGAAAGGAAGGAAGGAAGGGAGGAAGGAAGGAGTGGGTGGGTGGATGGGTGGATGGGTAGGAGGGAGCCTGTGTATTGCTTTTTGATGGCAATACATAAGTAAACTCTCGGGAAACAGCTACAGAGCCCTTACCCACCAACTTGAATTTCTACAGCAGAGCAGAAGTTACATCCTCGCCTAGAGAAGAGGGCTCCCTGCGAAAAGAGCCCGAAGGCCGGGTAAGCGCTCCCTTCGGACGAGCCCCACATAAAAGAGCCATTGCTATGAGGGGGGGGGGGGGGGGGGGCTGTCGCTCTTTCGCGGGATGCTGTGGCCCTAGAAGCGCCTACTAGGACTGCCGAGCTCCCGCCCACTCGCGGCTGCCCACCCTCTGCCTGCCAGCCGCTCCGTGGGGGCAGCCGCGGGGTGAGCGGAGGCAGGCGGTGCAAGCCGTGCGAGGGGCGACAGCGCGCGTGGCGCCTGGGTTCCGCCACCCCGGCCGAGCTTGGGGGGGGGGGGGCGCAGGAAGCCTCGGGCTGTGGCCGGGGAGGGGGAAAGCCCCTTACTCCAGGGGTCTCCAACCTCTGCAACTTTCAGTCTGAAGGACTTCAGCTCCCAGAATTCTCCAGCCAGCTTTAAAGTTGCAGAGGTTGGAGACCCCTGCTTACTCCATCCGGGCGCCAGAACCGCATTGAAAAAAGGTTGCCATGTGGTGGAGGGGCGGGTGGGCTCGCCTCCCGCTTCTCTCCCGCGCTGTTGGCGCCCGATTCCACCTACTCGACTCCCGCAACCACAAAGGGAGGGAGGGAGGGGGGGAAAAAACCCTCCAGAACAGGTTGCTAGGCAGGCCGCGTTCGTGACTCGTCAGCCCGCGCGGCGTCGGAAGATGCAACTTTACCTTAAGGGGGAGACTTTTTGCCCCCCGTTGCTGCGGGGCGAGGGGGGGGGGAGGAACCTTTTGGAGAAACTCCGGCGGGGGTTGCAACTTGGCATCCTCACCCTCAATAACAACAGCACCAAACAAGGCTTAAAGGCGAGCGAGTGGGAAGAGGGCCACACGCGTACACCCGTTTGTATGATGCAGAAAGAGAGTTTGCAGAAGCTGGAATGTAAAAGAATATAAGGGGGAGTAGAGTAGAACAGAACCAGAGCAAGAGTTGCCCACCAACTTACGAATACCTGGTATCTTGTTCTTTGAATTCTTAAATGGTAGAGGTACAAATTCTTAACCCGGGATCTTCTTGCTTCCATTATTATAAATTACATTCATTGCATCCACTTCGGTTTCCTATAACAGGGATCTCCAACCTTGGCAACTTTAAGTCTGAAGGACTTCAGCTCCCAGAATTCTCCAGCCAGCAAAGCTTTGCTGGCTTGAGAATTCTGGGAGCTGAAGTCCTTCAGACTTAAAGTTGCCAAAGTTGGAGACCCCTGTCCTATAAGGCTTTCTGGCCATGAAGTTGGGAAAGTGCCTTTCAAACTTTCTCAACTCCCTCCTTCAAATAAATTCAGCTTAGAACGCATTGCTTGTACCATGTTTTGAAATGGTTCTGCAATCTACCAACAATCTGCAAGGATATTTGCTTAGAATAACCACGTCCCTTTAAAAACACAGACACTGCCCCATTCAAACCTTGCTCGGTTTTCTACATTTGTTTTGTTTGCTTTAAAACTGGGGGGAAATACAGTGCATGTTAAAGCATTGAGATTCTCTCTTCATATACACAGTGACAGCATTAACTTTAGTGCCAACCTTGTCAATTAAGGACTATACTTGTCCTGGTAGCACTATTCTTCAGCTCTTTCATTGTGAAAATGTTCACAATTACATTTTATAGAAATATGGACTTTTTTATCTATACATTCTCTCTTTTAAAATAATGTGTTTTACTAAGCATCATTTTTTTTACTCATTCCATTAATTTGCACGATCCTGTTCTTTACAAGGCCCTTCTTGTAGTCTATCTTCTGAGAATTTGGACATAAACAAAAAGATAATTGGGGACAGGGTGAAACTGGAGACAAATAATAGATTTTAATTCACTTTGTAAAATTCAGCACCCAAAAAGTTAAAATAAAGTACAGGAGGAGCATATTTGAATATCCAATGCGGGGGAGGGGGGGGGAATTCCACATAAGATAAACATAAGGAATACCAGGTGAAAATGTATTATAATGCTTTACCTGGACATGGTAATCTCAGCTTGAGGGCTCTGGGATTTCTCCAGTCCCAGTTTGGTGAAGATACCCACTAGCACCATGATGGCCACCACACCACAAATAATGTATACAATCATGTTGGTCTTGTCCTTGGTAGGATTCTGAGGAGTCTCATCCACTCGAGGTGGTGGTTGGCCTGTGTTGACCCATTCTGGTGTCTCATAATTCGAACAACCACTTTGATCAAGTTTTCCACTTGTGAATTGGCAGCAGAAGCGGTAACCACAAGTTCCACAGCAAAAATTGTAGATCCCTGAATTGCAGTTAAATGGAGGATCCCACTGGCCCATCACATCGTAATAACCAAGGCACCGCTCTCCCCCAGAGATGGACTCTGTGGGGGCTACAATGGTGTCTTCCAAGATGGGACCCGAAGTGGTATTGTCTTTGACCTCCACCTGCAGTTCTGGCTCAGGTTTCTGAGGATTAAGTGTTCCACTCCAAACTTGTCCTGGGTCCATAAGAACTAAGCAATAGAATCCAAAAATACACCGTTCCATCTGTATGCTACTCCAGCTCCTACTAAAATGGCTTTCTCTATCCAAAACTAACTTCCACAATAGAGGAGACCTTGTTTTGTTTAGCAATGCAAGAAAGAGGATTTTTTTTTAAAAATCCACTCAAAAATGGAAAGATAATACATTTCTTTGTAAGTCACTTCTAATGAAGAAGAGAGAGATCAACCTCTTGTTTTTTTTTTCTCCAAAGCAAATGGCACAATCAAAATAAACCCTCTAGTCGAAGAAAAAAGAAAAAAGTAGAATAGGTGGGAGTATGGTTGGAAGTTGAAAGAAAGGGATGAGAATAGAAGAAATCAATATAATGTATAGCATCATCAGAAGATAATCTCACAATGTCCTGTGCAATCCCAAGAGGTAGTAGATATGCAGTCCTCCTCCTCTTCTTCTAGTAGCAAGTATTTGGCTTCTAATGTCATTTGAAAAGCTTTACTGGAAACCTTCATGGACTATATTCTCGTCTTGACTCGAAACAAATCCCGAAAGCAGCCCTTCCCTCTCTTCTTCCTTCTGTCCCCTTTCTCTGAGACACTGTGCTTTCTGGAGGGGAAAAAATTCTTTGCACTACTGAGAAGGGAGGGATTATCAAAGGGGAACGAAAGAAAGAAAACAGGAGGGGTGGAGGGGGAGAGAGGGAGAGAGAGTATAGGAGGAATAAAAGCAGTTCTTACTTCTCTTTGAAGTCAGACCCACAAGTGCCTGTTCATTTCCAAAGCAGATCAGATGGAATCTTCAGGTTTTCATCCCTCATGTAGAATTTGGGTAAGAACCAGAAGATTGTTGCCATCAGGCCATGTTGGATTCAAGAGGACGGCAACAGTGACAGTGCCCAATGATGCTAGTGCACAAGTGTGAAGAGCTGGTGAACAGCTGGCCAATTCCTCCTCTGCCTGCCTCTTCCAGGCAGTGTACTAGTAGAGGAGAAACTGTCCAGCAATTCACCAGATTAATCCTTTATAGGGGCAAAACAGGAATAGCTATGCTTAAGAAAAAACCCTCTGACACTATAGTATCTGTCTGGCAGCATCACTGTTGCTCTTTCATGTTTGAGAATAGGATTGTAAAAGTACATTTTAACCCCCCCCCCCCCCATTTATCGATTGTTGTGAAAATAAAAATCAGTTTTTGATTCTTTTTAGGACTAAAGACTACTCAGTGTGTAGAATGTGAGAGGAATGCATACGAATGTATATATAAATAAGGAAATATTTACAGCAATGTTTCTCAACCTTGGCAACTTTAAGATGGGTTGACTTCAATTCACAGAATTCCCCAGCCAGCATGGGAGTTGAAGTCCATCCATCTTGAAGTTGTCAAAGTTGAGAAATACGGATCTATGGTATAACTTTCGGGCCAACTAAAAAGGGAATAACAGAGCTAGGTGCTGTACAGTGTCATCGCAATCAAGGAAATCGTTTCTTCCGATTTCTTCCTTGACATTAATATATGAATTTATATACTATATTGGCCACTATCCCAGCACTTGGAGCAATATAAAAACAGGCATTTGAAGCCACAGGAGAATCACATAGTTTGCCAGATAATAATCCTGCAATGTATTTTGAGAACACTTCTATCCCTGGATAACAATGATAAAAGGGTAACCTGGTCTTTATTATTTTCTCTCTGCAGAATATTGTTTTCAGGATATCAGGAGGAAAAATCCCAAATCAAATGTAAATTTTAAAAAATGAGTAGAATTTTCTATTTAGATCTTTATTCCAGCAAGGCTCAAATAAAATTTTAGAATGGAAGACTAGTCAGAATAATGGTCAGAATAGTCATAACTGATTGAAGGATAATTCAGTTTAGGGAAAATGCATATATTAAACATTTATCCACTTATTAATTTACATACCTTTTCATTGGAAAAGAATTTTGTATAGAATTAAAACTACAAAAACATAAAAATAAAATTAGAATAGATAAAAAGATATACAGGGATAAAAGAAAAACTGAAAATCAGTAAAAGCTAAAGAAAAAGAGAAAAAGTAAAAGTAAAGAAAAATATGTAAAGCTTCCAATCTTTGTAGCAGATTTCCTCCCTCCCAAATTACATAATATGGTCCCCTTTTCCCATAAACAACACCTTTTGATCAGTAAATCTCCAAATCATCAATTCACTTTTGTCCATTTTCAACAAGTGTATAAAGGATTTCTGGTCTTTTGCAAAACATTTTTTTTCCTAATCTAACAGGCCAAGAAAGTTCTACTATCTTAACAGCCCATACCTCCATTGTGGATATTTCTGTATTTCTCCATCTAAGCACATATAGTAGCTTCATGCAATTATCATATGTAAAACTAATTGTCCACAAGTCTTTTGTAGTTGGCTGTTGATAAGCCTTGGTTTCTTTAAATTTCAAAATTGTTATTAGTTTATCAAAACATAAAATACAAAAATATAAAGAACAGTGAAAATACTGGGAAACTAAGGGAGGAATAGGAGAAAAGAAAAATGTGGAGTAAATGGGAAAAAGAAAAAAAGGCATTGACCTCCTTTTGATGCAGTTAGAATAAGGCAGGGGTGTCAAACTCGTGGACCACGGGGCAGTTGCGTCACATGCTGAGCCCACCTCCACCCAATTTAGCGAAGGAGGGAAAAGTCCCGATATGTCACATGATGCCGTTGTGAAGAAGCGAGTTTGACACCCCTGGAATAAGGTAATAAAATGAAATCTTGATTTTTCACTTTTATATAATGTGTATATACTAGCCATTTCTATAACAACAGATCTATCTAATCGGCAAAACCCAAAATCAAAGTTTCATTTTTTTCTGCCTCAAGCACAAAGTCCAAAAGTCGTTTCCAAATAAAAATATATCCTTTAATCAAAGCACAGGGCTAATCCTGTAAGGAAGGCAGGAAGAGGAAACATTCTGGTGATGCTTGTAGCCTAATCTTTATTGCCCTGTTACAGAAATTGCCTCTCGGGTTATCCGGTTAATTACATTGTAACAGCTAAGGCAAAGCACCCATTGATGTGAGTGACGTTGAGTTGGCCATGCTCACCTAGTCACATGACCACCAAGCCACGCCTACCCAGCTGGTCATTAGGGCAGAGAACCCGTTGTTAAATTATTTGAATCCTAGCACTGTATCTAATTCTCCCCCCCCCCCGCTTGCTGTATAAACTTAGAGATGTTCAATTGCCATTGTTTAAATGGAGCATCGGCTACAAGTATTGGTATAGTCCAGGGGTCTGCAAAGTTGGCTCTTTTAAGACTGGTGGACTTCAACTCCCAGAATTCCCCAGCCAGCCATGTTTTTCTTTACAGTCCTTTGCAATCATCTCTTTTTGAAAAATAGATTTAATTTAATATCCATCTATAATTTAAGCTCTTTTTTAAGTATCAAAAGAACTGGGTTATGATCAGAGAAAGAGTTAGATAAAATATCAACTTGTTACTTGCAACACTTTTAGAGATCCATATCATAGCAATTCTTGACAAGGATTTATGTCGTTCTGAGAAAAAAAATATTCTGTAGCAGAGTCATTTCTTTGCCTCCACAATTGTTGGAATGAACAAGCCATGGTTCAGGCACAATAGCTTGCTCATAGAAAGCAAGTGGATTTGTAAGCCTAGGACCAGGAGGTACCACCCTATTACTTTCGCATCCCCCTCGAAAGTCATGGCTTTCCAGGAAACGAAACTTATGTGGAGAAACGAATCTAAAAGTAGGCAGCAGGGAGGAATTGTAACACCTCCCTTAGGAATGTATGTAGATAGTAAGAGGAGACTGTAACCCCTCCTTTATGTAGCCCACCTAATAAATACAGCCGTCTCACCTAGAGACGGGGCTGGCTTTTGCTGAAACCTGTGTGCTTAGCTTATTCCCAGAGCCAGCCCGCTGGATGGGGGTGGATGCTGTCGGAGGAGGCTTAATCACCTTCCATTGATATGCTAAACCCACATCTGGCGACCTCAACGTGATATTAGCAAGGCTAAAACCTCGAAGCAAGGTGAAAAAAAACCCTTCTGATATACGTCTTCGGAACCTTCATACCACTCGCTTGAGGGAAGCTGGCCATCGTCCTCTCTGAAACATGACTGGATATTACGTAGGTATGGAGGTAAAACTCTCAAAGCAGAAGGTCGCGCACCTTAAGGAGCTGAGAGAGTTAACCGATTCTTGCATAAAGCTTGCTATGCTTCTGCCTCCCCCCCCTCTGCCATCACTCTTTCCACCCCCTGCCTTCTCGCCTCTCCTCCCCCCTTTCCTTTGTCCCAGCATTTTTCTGCACTTAAAAGTTAGGTTATATGAGGAAGGATGCAGATTGAGTTAGGATATATGATCTAAGCTTTACCATATGTTAGGTTATATGACTTGAAGTTTACAATGTTGATTAGAATAATTTAGAATAGTTAGAGAAATTAGAATGTAAGAATAAAGGCTTTTTGAAGAACTAAGTTATTTTGGTGTAAAAGGGATAATCCCATTGAATTTTGTAGAATTTTCTTTCCATGTCCTTTGCACATGTGAATGAAAATCCACTCTCAGAACTTTAACTTTGATCAAAGCATAAAGTGTGTCCTTTTTGTCTATGCAGGCCTCCGTTTAAGTCTCTAATTTGGCTTATTGTGACTTGAACATTTATCTAATTGTAAGGGTGTGGTCAGAACTGCTGCCCCCCTTAATGACACACACACACTGCTAAAACAAGCAGAATTTTTTTGCCAGCAGAATTTTTTTTGCCCGCGAATTCTTTTGCCCACTTCTCCCCCCTCTTGCCTGCCTCTCTCTGAGTGCGGAGGGAGGCAGGGGGAAAGATGGAGGGGGGTGAAATCACACAGGGCAAACACACACACACACACACACACTCACTCACATCTTAATGTGGACTGCAAGAAAGAAACTAGTACGTGAGAGAGAGAGAGAGAGAGAGAAGGTAGAAAAGAGAGAAAGACAAAGAAAGTAAGGGAAAAGAAAGTTAGACAGAGAGAAAGAGAGGGAAAGAGAAGACAGAGAAAGTAAGAGAAAGTAATAAAGATAAAGTTAGACAGAGAGAAAGAGAGGGAAAGAGAATAAGAGATAGAAGCAGAAAGCAGAAAGAAAGGGATTTTTAAGAAGCAGAAAGAAAGGGATTTTTAAGTGAGTTTCACAACATACCCACATTTATTTACTAATAATCACATTTCACTTTTCACTCTTCCTTCATGAAATTCAATTAGTATAACCATTTTAAGGAACTGTATAATACTTATTTTGCAGTTTTACCAACAATCTTGGATTTTCTTTTGAACATTTTTTGAGTTTTATTTTTATCCATATGCAGGAATGATTTTCTGCTATTTTGCCTGCATTTTAAAATTTTCTCACATACTTAATGAGTTACCTAGCTTCCATAACAATGAAGCTGGTTTTTCCCACATTTTGTTTTTTGATGTCAGATTTGTTTGTTTCTGACATCTGCCTTTGGAAAATTTCCTTCCATCTAAATTGTTTTTTGAATTTTTGGGTGTTGATTCCAAGTTTTTTGAATTTTGTAACGTTATTTTTTGCTTTGCCTGTCATAATTTTTCCACATTTAAATTTTACTTCTAGAGGAGTATTGGCTTTACTTAATTCTCCGCTTATACAAAACAAAGGGGGAACTGCTTGCCATTATGATTTTACTCCCAGAAGCCTATTCACCTCACACCCCACGGTGGATTTTTACAACCAAAGGGTCTTCGCTACAAGGTGAATTAATTGATTTCTCAAAAATATGACATGATATAAAAGATTGTTTTTTCTCCATTCCTTTGTATCCAAAGGGTCTTGTCCTGCTTGTAGTAAACAAGCACATTCTATTCCCATGGGAGTCAATCCCAGAGGAACAGAATGTAATCAAATTTGGCAAATGGATGTTACCCAATATGCTTCCTTTTCCCCATGGAAGTACATTCATGTATCCATTGATACCTACTCTGGGTTCATCATCGCCACCCCTCAAAGGGGTGCGGCTATAAAACATGTCATCAATCATTGTATTCGCTCTTTTGCTTCGTTGGGACGCTCAAATGAATTAAAAACAGACAACGGGCCTGCTTAGCCAAGCATTTTCGGCCTTTTGTCAGAATTGGGGAATAATAAAGAATGCTCTAAACAGATATTCGGATACCAGGGGAAAAGGACCCCCCAGCCTCCCAGCGGTGCAAAACACATTAAACTTTTGTCTTTATGTCTTAAACTTTCTTAACCTCACCGGAAACCCCCCCCACGTCCGCTGCTTGTTGTTACTTTTCTTCTTCCCCCTCTGCTGAACATCAGTGACCGCTTGTCTATTACCGATGCCTACCTGACCTGACCTGGCGAGGACCAGCAGAGTTCATCACGTGAGAAAGTGGTTACGCCACCATATTTGCAGACAACACCACTGTCTGGGTCCTGGTCGTCACGTGCGTCCCTGTCACCTGAATCCATCCCAAGCTGTTCCTGCTCCTGTTCCTGCTCCAACCCTCAACTCCTTGAATCCAGACCCTTGTTCCAGTCTCTCCAGAAAGGAGCCATAGCTGTCATCAGATGCAAGGATCCGGAACAAATTTATTGTCCTTTTGCCTTTCTACACAGAGGTAAACATGTCAGCCCACACACAGGACATTACATGATATACTCACATCACCCCTGCACAATGACATTGACATTTACAGCCTCTGAAGCCACCATCGGACTGTACACCTGCCAAAGCTTTGATGGAAAACACCTTGTGACCAAAGCAATAGAGGTGGTTTTGCTGAACTTGGCTGCACATCCACCAACACCTGACTATTTGACACAAGGGAAAAAGGACATCTTTCCCAACAGCTGCCGATCCTGATTCCATCGTTCGGTGCTTAACCAGGTCCAGCCCGAACAAAGATGGACACACCAACCATTTCTTCAGACATGGCAGATAAAAGAACTGTACTAAATTCAGCATTTAACAAGACGCAATTATATACATAGCTCTCTAATATAACATGGTAAAAGAACTTTGTAATTACAATAATTGGTATTGTTGCTATGCTTGTTATGTTATGTTGCTGTATTCAATGCTTGCTTTCATTAATAATGAAGGTTTTATTCCTAAGGTGTAATCAACAACAGATAAACGTCATGTATTCAGTAGATACCATCATGGAAAAGACATCTCTTCTTATATTAGATTTTGAAGGTAAAGACCACTGCTTTCCGTGTCAACCTTGGATGAGGTGGAGTCGGATGACCCAACCCAGAAGGAGAGCTCTATTTCTCACCTACAACAATTTCTGACATCCCTATGTTTGATTTTTCCCCATGGCTTACAACCCTTGTTACTGCCATTGTTGGACCTTTGATCAAATTGCTGCTTATATGTATTATAGGACCTTTTGTATTGAATCATGTCATGAATAGATTAGTCAACTTTTTTCAAAAAAGTTTCTCCACTGTTGAAGCCATGATTCTGTCACGTGAAGGCTATGAACAGATAACAACGGAACAACAACAAAAGAGCTATCAATGGGCTGTGTCAGACTCCGAAGATTCTGACTCCCCATCTGATTCCCTATCGCCTACCTTAAAAATGAATAAAAACAAAAAGGAGGAGATGTTGGAATGAACAAGCCATGGTTCAGGCACAATAGCTTGCTCATAGAAAGCAAGTGGATTTGTAAGCCTAGGACCAGGAGGTACCACCCTATTACTTTCGCATCCCCCTCGAAAGTCATGGCTTTCCAGGAAACGAAACTTATGTGGAGAAACGAATCTAAAAGTAGGCAGCAGGGAGGAATTGTAACACCTCCCTTAGGAATGTATGTAGATAGTAAGAGGAGACTGTAACCCCTCCTTTATGTAGCCCACCTAATAAATACAGCCGTCTCACCTAGAGACGGGGCTGGCTTTTGCTGAAGCCCTTGTGTGCTTAGCTTATTCCCAGAGCCAGCCCGCTGGATGGGGGTGGATGCAGTCGGAGGAGGCTAATCACCTTCCATTGATATGCAAAACCCAAACACAATCATGTCAATGCTAAATTGTCCATCAACTAAAAAAATTTTTTTGTGGTAATTTACCCTGAGGAAGATTAATCCCTTTGGTAGATGTTCTACTCAAAACTGCAGAAATCGCTCCATTCCTGTCCCAAAAAATAAGCTAATTTTCATAAGAAAAAGGCAATAGTTGATCCATAAGATATTCAAAAATTTTACTTTATCATACTTTGGCACATAAAGTCCAATTAGTATTGATTTTATTCCATTAAGCTCCATTTCCACAGCTACAAATGTAGCATACTCATCTGAGAGAATGAACTTGGTTTAATATATTAAACGACTCCATTAATCTTTTTTAAACCAGCAGATATAAATTCCTCCTCATAACTTTTATTTATTAAATAGTTCTTATCTTGTATCTTAATGTGTGTTTTTTGAAGACAGATTATATCAACATTTAGTTTCTTTAGATAATGAATTTTTTAAATATTTAGATGGAGCATTTGTCCCATTAATATTCCATATTGTGATATTATTCTCCATTTTTAGATAATGTGGCAAGTCCATGTGCAGCCATCTCAACTGCCTCTTTCTTTGATATCAGGTTTTTGAGGTTGATCTAACTCTTGTCTATGTCCATTACTTGAACTGGTTCCAAAATTAGTTTATGTTTAATCATGAAATACTTCGCTTTTTCTATAGAATTCAGTATGAACCTTTGCTCTAGGTAGGTACATATCATTCCTTCAAGTTTGTCCCAGCAAAAGGCAATTTTTCTTCATGGTATCTGTGAGGAAAGACTAAGCTTTCCTTTTTCTCAAGATTCTGATAGGGATTTCCTTCAAAGCAATTATATCTATATTTTCCATTCTTAATTTAGATTTGAAGTGGCAGTCCAAAACGTAATCTCTGAATGATGCATGATAAAATGTCCCTTTATGTTTTTCACATTTCCCACATATAAACTTAGACAATTAAGTTTCACAGGATAGTGCTATGATTTAGGGCTGAAGTACAAATTCTTCAGATATGAATTGTAGTTCCAATCATGGCCTTCTCATTCCAAGAGGTCCTTTACCTAGTATTATAATTAGCAGCAAAACATATTTTTCCTTTTTTTCCCATGGGGACAATAATGGCAAAAAAGTGTTTCTCAGCGAGTGGGGAGAGAGGGCTAAATTTTTATCAGCTGTTGATAAGCTTATTGATCAGCCTTATTAACACTATCCTTCAAGACCCCACATCTTCTTAATTGTAACAATTACTTAATCCCATACTAATAAAATAACTGGAAATAAATGTCTTGTATTGAAATATTCATCTTAAAGTAACCCTATTATGAAATACATGTAGTCTTAATCATGACCACAAAAGACCCCGGAAAATTCATTGTTAAGTGGTTTGTTTGTTAAATGAAGCATCTAAATTTATTCTAAGTGCATCTAAGGATGACTCAAGCCTATCTCAGCTTGAACTGTGGAAAGGCCCTTCTAGCCATGACTACTATCTGCCCTTCAAGCAGGTGTTGTTAGTCTAGGTACCCTAGATTTTTATTTCTGAGAATGCCACTCAGAAGTATTCTTAGAATACTGCTCAGTGCGTTTTCTGGAAGTGTGCCATTTTATCAGGAGAAAAGACAAAAATAAATGCCAATAGTATGGAGCATCTTGGGGAGTTAGCAAGAGAAGGACTTTGGCATCTGGAAAGCAAAATTATGTTTAGTAACTAGCAACTTCTAGCTTCCTTTACGGCACTTATTTAGTGAGATTACCTATGATCTGTTTTCAGAATTCCAAATGTATGATATCCAACAAGCTGGGGACATTGGAATTTTCTTATTTGGCAGCAATGGAGAGACTTAATATAAAAGTTTCCCCATATCTTTCTAGGCTTCGGGTACTATAGAGCAGTGTTTCTCAAACTCAGCAAATTTAAGGTATGTGGGCTTCAATTCCCAGAATTCCCCACTAGCCACACTGGCTGAGGAATTCTGGTAGTTGAAGTCCACGCATCTTAAAATTTGCCAAGTATGAAAAACACAGCTGTAGGCAATGACAATGATGAAAGGATAACAGGCCCTGTAAAGACTGAGGAATTCAACCAACTTCCTGAGTTCATCGCGTTGGTGGATGATCTCTGGAGGGCGCGGGATAGAGGTTGTTCCTCTATCCTCGTCCTGTTAGATCTCTCAGCGGCTTTTGATACCATCGACCATGGTATCCTTTTGTGCCGACTGGGGGGGTTGGGGGTGGGAGGCACCGTCTTACGGTGGTTCTCCTCCTACCTCTCTGGTCGGTCGCAATTCGTGTTGACAGGAGGGCAGAGGTCGACTTCTAGGCCCCTCACTTGTGGGGTGCCACAGGGGTCGGTCCTCTCGCCACTCCTGTTCAACACTTATATGAAGCCGCTGGGTGAGATCATCCGTGGTTTTGGGGTAGAATACCATCTGTACGCTGTATGACACTCAGCTGTACATCTCTACCCCAAACTACTCCAACGATGCCATTGAGGTGATGTCCCGGTGTTTGGAGGCCATATGGATCTGGATGGGCAGCAACAAACTCAAACTCAACCTATCCAAGACCGAGTGGCTGTGGTTTCCGGCCTCCCGGTTTAGCCAGTTGACACCATCACTGGCCATGGGGGGCGAAGTTTTGGCCCCTGTGGAGAGGGCGCGCAATTTAGGAGTCCTCCTGGATTCCCGGCTGTCCCTGGAGGATCAGGTGGCGGCCGTGGCTGGGGGGCGTTTTACCAGGTCCGCCTGGTCCGCCAATTGCGCCCCTTACTTGACCGGGAGGCCCTTTGCACAGTCACTCAAGCGCTCGTGACTTCTCGTCTGGACTACTGTAACGCTCTCTACATGGGGCTCCCCTTGAGATGCACTCGGAGGTTGAGGTTGGTCCAGAATGCGGCCGCACGGGTGATTATGGGTGCCTCAAGGCAATCCCACATAACACCGCTCCTGCGCGAGCTGCACTGGCTGCCTGTGACCTTCCGGGTGCGTTACAAGGTTTTGATGACCATCTTCAAGGTGCTCCATGGCACGGGGCCTAGCTACCTACGAGACTGTCTACTGGCCCATACGTCCCTACGACCGATATGCTCTCACAGAGAGGGGCTACTCCGGGTGCCGTCAACCAGGCAGTGCCGGTTGGCGACGCCCAGGGGTAGAGCCTTCTCTGTGATGGGCCCAACCCTCTGGAACGCTCCCCCCCCCTGAACTCCGTGTCATCTCGGACCTCCGTTTGTTCCGCCAGCGGTTAAAAATGCACTTCTTCCAACAAGCCGGCCTGGCATGATTTCACTCGACACTGCACTGCCTCTAGTTACCAAAGTTTTAATTCAGGGGTTTTAAGATGGGTTTTAGCGCAGGGTGGTTTAATTTAATTGAGTTTTAATGAACGTCTTATTTTTTGTATATTTGTGTATTTATATTTTATATTCCCTGTGCGCCGCCCGAGTCCCTATGTGGTGAGATGGGTGCGGCTTATAAATTAGAATAAACTATAAACTAAACTATAAACCAGGTCAAGCACAGTACAGCATAGCCAAATAATAATTATGTTTATTACTTCAAGGTACATTAATGATTAATCTAACAACAGGCTTCAACCAGGTATAGGCACAGAGCTCTCCTGAATTTGATCAGTTTCTTTTGCTAAAGGCTGGGAGTTAACCCCTAAGCAATAATACCAATATGCTATACTTTGCTTTGAATTTAATTGTTGAGCTCTAATTGCCTTTCCATTGAATACAGATATTTTATCAAGATAGGTGGTTGGGCATCTGTAGAGGGGAAGCAGGGGAAATATATTTGATAGTGTCATCATGCAGATATTGTGAGATGCAAGTACCTAATTGTAGCATTTACTTAGTGGCATCCCCGTGCACAAGTCATTATTTTAGCATCAATTAGATTTGCTCTATGCCCCATTGTGCATGCAATAATATAAGTGACATATCAACAAAGTGCTATTTTTTTCTGCTGAAAGTACTAAAACACTTTTGTGAATATTAACAGCCCTCTTAGTTCAGAAACACTGAATAATGCGGAACAAAAGAATTCAGCGTGAGCCAGTGCAAAGAAGAAAAGCAGATCTTCACCCAGAGCTCAAGGGAGTAAAAGGAGGCATAATGTACCAGGTGGATTATGGCTAATGAATAGGCAGGGAAATGGTCTTGAAATGAGATCAAATCTCTCTACTCCCATCCTCAAAGCCAGCTCTATTCATGTCATTTCTTGCATCCTTGCTAAACTCCATTGGGGCTGTAAAAGATGGGTTTAGCAGCTGACTAGTGGTTCAATGACCCATTAGTTTTGTTAGCTTCTTTCTTTCTACTGTCAGTCCCTGATGGCTGAATACAAGAACAAGCATCCCATCCTGCATTTTGGTGTGCAATACTACACTACAGGGGCACATTTCTTTCTGATTCCAGCTGGTAATCAGTTTATACCCTGAAGCGTGGGGATTAATAGCTCTTGTTTCATTACTTTCTGCTGACCTAACATTCCCCAGCCAGTTTGGATGGTAGAAAAGACCATCCTTTCCTCCTGTTTCTTAGGAAAGCAGTTGGGTTGGGTTGGTGGTGCAATGCAGAAAGCTAGCTGATTGATATTCTCATGAATCTTCTAGCCCTTTTGCCAGGTTCCACATTGACTTTTCAATTTAGTCTCTTTTTTCCTTCCTCTTTTTTTACTTTTCCAGCCTAGCTTTCTAAGACTAGTTGGATATAGGAAAGCATTTCTTTGTCCTTTGTCTTCCAAATCTGTGGAAACGTTTTCCATACGTAACTATGGCAAGTTGCCTCCTCAGGTTTTAGAGCCAGGCCTAATGGTTTTTGTTTTGTTGAGATCAAACATCTACCAATTCTACCAATAAATAAATTTTATCTGCCAATAAATAAATAATAATTGATTTCTCTTATAAGAAACATTGTAGTAGTGATATTTCTTGGAGAAAGTATTAAATATTCCTGCTAAACAAAATAGAACAGCATAGTTACCATTCCATATCAACTTACTGTGCAATTCTCTTTTAAGGAGCGTTTCAAGATCTTTTACTTAGGACAATTCTGCTCTTCCTGCTTACCCCAGTGTGAAAAATAGGTCACCTACCACTTTGGGAGAGCAGGAACAGATGAGATCATCCTCCGTCTGCACCTAACCTGTTCAGAAGGTGACCTCCACCCTGGGTTTCTTGCTGAGCACCAGAAGGAGTGCTTTCCTTTCTCCTTGGTACAGGCAGGGCTGTCTGCTCCATTTGCTGCATTTCATTGCCTCTTGCACAAATGCTTCCACTCCATGGTAGGCATGTCCCCCACTCCTACTTTCAATCTTCAGTGGCTGTTTGGTACTGGATTGCTAGCTGCTGACACGAAAGCCGGGTGAATGCTGGATTTGAATTTGCTTTTGGTTTTTAACGAGTATATCGGAGGAATGGTAAAATGCTGGGCATTTCTTTTTCTTTTAACAGGTTCAACCCAGAAACATGGAAATGGTGCCCGTTTCTCCTGTCCTCCTTTTTCTTCTTCCTGGATGAAATTGACAAGAGTTCTGCCAAGTTCCCCCTTCCAGCCCCGAGAGGAAGAAATGTAAACCTTCCACCCACCCACCCCACAGTCCTCAAAAGACCTGCCCAGAGAAGAGCAAGTAATTGCCAATTAGCTTCTTGGTATGGTTGGCAGGTGAAAAGAAGCAGGGAATCCGCCATCAGATGCCTTGTTAACCATGATCTGGACAGGGATGAGGTGGAGGAAGTAATATTGGAAAGGATTACCTAGTTCTCCCTAGTTCTCTGGTAAATAAAGGCAGGGGAGGGGAAAGGTGCTTTCAGGACTTGCAAGATTCCGTTACTATAACTTTACCATAAAGTGTTAGTACTCATGGCTATTTTTACTTGACTGGACTGCCTCAAAGGGCTGACAGTTGAGGTTTTTGTTTTTTAGTTGCTTTACTCAAAGGAGATAAACCGCTGATGGCTGCAGTGTGGAAAAACCCCAAGGTGTCATTTCAGTATATGATATTGACGTATTTTCCTGCTCTTGGAATAGAAATTAAAGCCAAAGTGTTGGCAGCCTCCATGGATTGAATAGTTGACCAAAACTAATAATTAACCAGACTGTAAATTACATGTTTTACTTTTTGCATCTGTTTCTGCCCTAGGATACTGAGCCCGATTCTCTGCATGGACATCTGGAAGTGAGTCCCACAGATCAGCACAGGAAGGAGAAACTCTTTGAATTCAGCTGAAATGCTTCTACTTTTCCTTCACCCGTTTATCCTAAAACTGACAGAAAATGTAAGCTAGTTCTTGTGAAAATAGACATAGTTTAAAGGAAACTTCTATTAGGTAGGAAATTACTCTCATAACTTCCATTTCCCATTTTGGGACCGGCAACAGTTACACTAGAGAGCAATTAAAGTGTAGTTTATAGAAAATTTCCTTGCGTACTTCTGTTATGTAAGAAGTGATACATGTCTTACAAACAGTATATGGCAGGCAGTGATGGATGCCAGCAGCAAGAATTGCTCTGTTTCTATACCGTAGTAGCCACAGCTTCACCTCATGGGGGATTGTAATGAAGGTACATTTCTACATTGAGCAAATTATTGTTTTAAAACTAGGTTCATTGTCATTGCATGAAGAGATCTTAGTAGACAAGAAGAGAAGAGAGCTTTTTTATTGTTTTAATTATAAGATGGAAGATATAGAGAGCCTTAATTTGTAAATTCTCTCCCCTACTCCCCCTTCCTTCGTTTCAGTACAACTGCAATTGTGCTAGAGCAGGGGTCTCCAACCTTTGCAACTTTAAGTCTGAAGGACTTCAGCTCCCAGAATTCTCCAGCCAGCTTTGCTGGCTGGAGAAGTCTGGGAGCTGAAGTCCTTCAGATTTAAAGTTGCAAAGGTTGGGGACCCCTGTGCTAGAGGTGTCTAAAAAAATATAACGAAAGTGGCTATTACAAAAGGCAGAAGAGCCAGCACTGCTGTGCCAATTAATTTGGTCACTTAATCCAGAGAAATTCCACACCAGGCACTAGTTATTAGTAGTTATTTATTGTATTAGCGTATGTAGACAGAGTTATTTGTTCAGATTGGGGGGAATATAAGTTAAATCATTTTTTTATTAAGTATATAAATAAAATTTTCCAAATGACTTCGCAATTCCTGTACTATCCCTTATCCCAAATCATGATTTATGTTGTTTTATCCCTTAGTCTCAGCATCTTATTTGTATCATGATTACCAGGACTGGACGCAGTATTCCAATTGTGATCTTACCAAAGTAGTATAAAGCAGTACTAATAAGTCATGCGATGTTGATGCTATTCCTCTATTGATGCAGCCTACAACTGCATTAACTTTTTTGGCATCTGAAGCACACTGCTGGCTCAAACTTAAGTGGTTGTCCTGTAGGACACCCAGCTCCCTCTCTCAGTCACTATTAGCTAGTATTCTGTACCTGTGCATTTGGTTTCTCCTGCCTAAGTGTAAGACCTTAATTTTCTCCCTGCTGAATTGCATTTTGTTGGATAGGGTCCAATGTTCAAGTCTGTCAAGATTCTTGAGTCTATCTTCTAAAGTGCTGGCTATTTTCCCAACTTGGTGTCATCAGCAAATCTGATGAGTTCCCCTTCTATCCCCTCACCTAAATCATTTATGAAGATGTTGAATAGTACTTGGCCTTAGACAGAACCTTAGGTAGACAGAACCTTAAGTGCCCCATTGAATGTTTCCCTCCATTTAGATGTAGTTCCACTGAGAACTACACATTGAGCATGGTTGGTCAGCTAATTGCGAATCTATCTGGTGGTGGATGGATCTAGCCCACATTTTTTTATCTTACTAAGGAGTAGATCATGATCTAATTCCTGAAGTCTATGTAAATTATGTCCACGGTATTTCTCTGATTCATTAATTTAGTCTAAGGAGGAAATAAGGTTTGTCTGGCATAATCTGTTTGTAACAAACCCATATTGGCTTCTAGTAATAGCTTTGGCCATTTCTTGGTGCTCACAAATCTACTACTTATTTTTTACAAGATTTTCTCAGGAATTGACGTCAGTCTGATTGGTCTGTATAGATAGTCTTCAATTTACAACAGTTCATTTAGTGGCCATTCAAAGTTACGACGACACTGAAAAAAGTGATTTATGTTACGACCATTTTTCACACTTATAACCATTGCAGCATCCCCATGGTTATGTGATTTATATTTGGAAGCTTGACAACTAACTCACATTTATGACGGTTGCAAATTCCTAGGGTCACATGATTACATTTTGCGACCTTCTGATAAGCAAAGTCAATGGGGAAAACAGATTCACTTAACAACTGTGTTACTAATTTAACAACTGCAGTGATTCAGTTAACAAACGTGGGAAGGAAAAGTCATAAAATGGGGAAAAATTCACTTAACTAATTTCTCACTTGGCAACATAAATTTTGGGCTCAATTGTGGTCATAAGTCAAGAACTATCTGTAGTTTCCTTGATCCATTTCCCCCCTTTTTAAAAATTGGAACCACATCAACTACCGTAGTTTCCTCCTGCTCCAGGGTCTTTGAAAGATTATGTTAACTGGTTCTGAGATCTCATCTAGGGAATTTTAGTATAGGTTGGGTTGTATTTTAATGTTCTTAAATTTTAGTACAAGTTAATTTAATTCGTTTTTAACTTTGTATATATTGTATGTTTTATATGGTTTTTTAATTTTTCCTGTACACCGCCCCGAGTCCCTTCGGGGAGAGGGGGCGGTTTATAAATCTAATAAATTATTATTATTATTATTATTATTATTATTATTCATCTGCCAGCTCTTTCAGAACTCTCTGATGTAATCTATCTGATCTTGGTGATTTGACCTTGACTAGGGTGGATCGATATTCTCTTACAATTTTCTTGCCTGTTTTGACTTTTATCCCTATTCTGTCTTTTATGGTCCTGCTTTTGATAGGTTGAATTATTTTTTGCTTTTAAGTAAAGATAGTTGCCAAGAATGAATAAGCAGTTGTTCTTTCTCCCTGTTACCCATCACCTCCTTGCCATTTCCTCCTATTAGTGGACTAATTGTTTCCTTGACTTTTTTCTTGTTTTTTCCACGTTGAATTTTAAAAAATATATTTTTGACATTTGTTGCAAGTCTTAGCTCATTCTGAGCCTTAGCTTACCTGACTTCATCCTTGCAGATTTGGGGTATTTGCTGGTATTTCCTGTTTTAGTTATGTGTCCTCCTTTCCATTTTTCATACTGCTATTTTCAGAATAATGGAAGAGTAGCACAATCTGCACAAGAATGGATGCCCTTTATACCCCTATTCCGTCTTTTAAAATGGACCTGGCTTTGGAATGAGCAGTGATATATTGAGAACGATAATCTTACAGTACATTGTAATTTTTATTGGAGAGTGAAAATAGCTCATACAATTCTTCCATGTAAGGCCTAGAAGGGAATTTATCTGAGAATACCAGCTTCAAGAAAAGAGGTGGAGGGGAGGGTTCTGCTATTTTTTATGCTAAGTTTGTATCTGTTATTTGCTTCATTTCTACCTCCTCAGAGAAAATCTGTGTGGTGGACAAATCACAATGTATACAGAAATTTTATCTTCATAATAATCCTGTGAGGTGAATTAGAGTAACAGAAAGTGGCTCAAGGGAGTTTCAGGCTAAATGGAGATATAAAACTCCCTCACCCCTAATAATTATTTTAATTAGTGTACTACACTGGTTGAGAGTAGTTTGGTTAATCTGTTTAGTCACCATGCTAGCTGCAAACATAAAAGCCCATGCCCCTCAGCCAACGTTGAAAGTATTTGAAACTTGATTTGCTCACAATGTCATTAGCCCTTGTCTCAGCATCCTTCATTATTTTCTGGACAGTATAATGAAGAAGGACAATGTGGCTGCAATTTAAGATAAAAGACATTGCAGAATAGCCAAAGAAGGCAAATCCGTCCATCTCTTTTCTCACAAATGTCATCATCTCATCTACTATAACTCTGGATTTCAAGCATTAAGCATGCCCTTCAGGCTCCATAAGGTAACCCATTCCTTCAGTTCTTTCAGTAGGAGTTTGAAGATAATACACAAAGGGAATGAATATGTGTGATGCAACTGTCTATTATGGCTTCTTTCCCAAGTTCTGCAAACAGTCTAACGTGGCTTGGAATCTTACGTTTCGTTCATATGTTATGAAATCCAGAGCACTAAGTGTTCACTACATGTGAATGGAGTTTCATGGTCGTCACCATTAGCCTTGGAAATCCTTGTCACTATGGAGTTTAATAGGAGTTTTAATCTTAGTTTCTGGGCCTTGAATTTCTTGTCAATGAGAACAATAGGAGAATGAGAATAATAGAACTGAATCCTATGCTTTTCATGGTGAACTGCAAGCAAGACTACATATGATTGTTCCTACCCTTGTCTATTTAAGTCATTAACAACACAATTTTTTAATTGTGAGAAAGAAGAAGAAGCTGTTTGAACTTAATATCCACAAAACGGGAACTAGGAAGCACTATGAGGAAATGTTCCTAGTTCTTTATCACCTTGCCTGCCTCAGCAGGGTGAAACTGCTCAGAATGTTTTATATTCCCATAATACCTTTTTAAGGAATATTTTTTCATTGTGCTTGGCAGCAGTGTGAACAAAAAATTAACCTGCAAATTAACTCACAAAACGTATTGCTCTAAATTATTCTGAACAAGTATAGTGCACCATCTTACACCTTTCATCTTTCACTTTTAGCGCCAAAGTTATTTTCCCCTCCATAACAGGACTCTAACAGAGATGCAGACAAAAATATAAAATAAAGTAAGAAAGCCAATGGAGAGAAAGAAAAATCCTGCTTTTATCACTTTGCTTTTATCCTACAAATTCCAAAAAGGAAATTCCAATTTCCTGATATTTTTTCAGGAAATATTTTTTTGACAGAGGAAAAAGGTGAGCATGAATTGGTTGGAAAATATCAGTTCTGCCCTTTAGGCTCTCCATTTTTGTACCCTGTTAAGATAATGTGGGATGGTGGGATAGGATGATGGATCTATCCTTATTTGAAGTTCTACCCTCACAAACAAAACAGAGCAGTCTACAGAAGGAGGGTAGATATGAAGAAGGGGTGATCTTTTCTAGCTGCCTCCTTGACTTTTGTTTTACACCCCACCATACCATCTGATATCCCCGAGAGAGAGGAAGGATGGATGAATGGATGGATGGATGGATGGATGGATGGATGGATGGGCAACTTCCTACGTTTTAAAATCTGTTTCTGAAATCCCCGAGGACAAATTCTGCAGAAAGGGCTGTGCTACTTGTATGCGCTCCCCATACGATTGAACACTTGTCTCTGATACTCCAGTGTAGCTTTCAAAAATGTGAATGACCAATTCTATTAATCTCTCTGGACTTTCTACTCTTGAAATGTGCCAGACTTCAACCCCAAATCTCTAGCTAGCCAGGATTGTGGGGGCTGGAATTGTGGAGGCTGGAATTGTGGAGTTACACAGATTGGGAGACGCCAACTTGGGGAAAAACTGATCTACACAAAGTAGGAGAGTTTGATGAATTTATTCTCTCCCTCTTTATTTGATTCTAATTGTAAAAGACTGAACTTTTAAAATAGCTACATCATTTTAATATTGTTCAAGAAGGCAACAGATCTGGCTTCTGTTCCTTCCAAACATCCTGTCTTATCACGTGGCTTGCTTTAAACACCAATTTTGCCTAACATTAAGCTTCATTTCACATTAAGCCACAAATTATTTCCCAACACAGAATTGGGGGGCTGCACTAAGGGAGCCTCATCCAATCTCATGTTGTGCATTGACAATAAAGAATTGAATTGAATTGAATTTCTGAAACCCCAAAAATTTTCCTTATATCTAAACTGCTTATTTATTAATGTATTGGATTTCTATAACTGTTGCAATAGTAGAAACTCTTAAGTGGTGTACAGTCAAGAAGTGCAATAATAGGATAACACAGATTAAAGTAAAATACAAAGTAAAAGAATAAATAAAGTAAAGATTCTAAGCCAGATGTTGGAATCTGTTTATGCTGCATTCTGTCATATTTCATGACCTTCAACAAATATTTTGAGATTGCCCTGATTATTAATTTATATCTGCCAATATGGGCTAGATTATGTTGAATGCCATATGGGAATTTTTACCAGCATCTTGAATTTCCCTCAGAGACAAATCAGCAGCCAGTATAGCTCCTGCAACATTGATATAACATAGCAGTATCAAAATTTACCAGTAAGTGCACAGGCAGCTGCATTTTATACCAGGCAAAGCTGAGCAGTTCTGAAGGTTAGAGGCATGTATGTCTGTTTTCAGTTCTGTTCAAGAAAATCTGCATCTGGGGCACTGGTAGAAACTGGACAAAGGCCAGTCCTCAGTCATGAATCATTCTGTTCTTCCAGTTGTTGTGTGACCAGGCAGATCCTCATACTGCAGGTCTATTGGTGTCATCCATAACCAAAAGGGCTCTTAAGAATCATTCAATTTTCTTGAATTTGAGCCTATTTTGCTCTTACCGTCTTCCAACAGCTTCTAAGTATTGGGTTTGCATT
Source organism: Rhabdophis nuchalis (assembly GCA_039707465.1). Taxonomy (NCBI): domain Eukaryota; kingdom Metazoa; phylum Chordata; class Lepidosauria; order Squamata; family Natricidae; genus Rhabdophis; species Rhabdophis nuchalis. Next base: position 89,949,488 of record CM077648.1, on the reverse strand, counting down.
TCTAACATATCGTCCATTTAATATAGAGTGGTTTTACGTAACTGGATACCATCAGCATCTTGATGATACTTTATCCTAAACTAATGGATGATGAATTCTGTTCCCTCAGAACCCACCATTACTCATCAATAAAAGCAACCAACGCAGTTTCTGTTCTGTAGCAAAGCCTGAAACCTGACTACCAAGAATCCATATAATCTGCTTCCCCTAAACTAGAGTCTATTGTAGTTATCACCCACCACATTCTCTATAACTTTGATAGTTGTCCATTAATGTTAGAAACAAGCAAACCCTTTGGAAACTCGGAGCTTTTTCAAGGGCACCAAGATCTCTTATTTTGCAGGAAGATGTTATCTACAGGCAGGATTCAACTTCTTATTCCCTCAAGATTTGCCCAATACTATAATCAAACTTTGTCTGGCTTACAAAATGACCAAGTAGAATGTCATAGACCCGTGATGGCGAACCTATGGCATGGGTGCCACAGGTGGCACGTGAGGCGTTGCCCTGTCAGCTCCAGCGCGCATGTGTGTGCTGGCCAGCTGATTTAGGCTTTCTTTTGAGGCCATTTTTTGCCCTCTGGAGGCTTCAGGGAAGCTCCTGAAGCCTCTGGAGGTGGGAGAGGGGGCTGTTTTCATCCTCCCCAGGCTCCTAGAAAGCCTCTGGAGCCTGGGGAGGGCGAAAAAAGTGTGCCAAAAGCAGGGGGTCACGCACATAGCATTATGGGTGTGGCACGCCCATGCACGACCTCCCTGCGCTCCCCCCCACTTTTGGCACACGAGCCAAAAAAGGTTAGCCATCACTGTTATAGACCAGGGGTCCCCAACCCCCGGGCCGCGGACCGGTGCCGGTCCGTGGCTGGATGGGAGCCGGGCCGCAGGGCTAGAGAGGAGGAGGAGGGAGGAGGAGGCAGCCCCCTGAGCACAGCACGCGGGAGAACGCAGGCGCGGCTGTTCGCGCCGTTGGAGTGTGCCTCTTCCTCCACCCTCGTCGACGGAAGGATTCCTGGACGCCGCCGGACCGGCCACCGATTCCCTCCCCTGCTGGCATGCCGGCCACTCATTTTCTTCCAGGGACTGCGGAGGCTCTGCGGGCTGGGGAGGGAACTGGCGGGTTGCTCCGGCGGCGCACAGGAGTCCCTCCGTCGACGAGGGTGGAGGAAGAGTCCCCACCATCCTCCTGCGTTCTCCCGTGCGCTCTGCCCAATGGGCTGCCCCCCTCCCTCCTCCTCCTCTCCAGCCCGGCACCTATCCAGCCACGGAGCCTGACCGAGCGAACGAGCGACAAAGCGCGGCAGGCGGGCTGAGGAGGCTGGGGGGGGGGGACGACGACAGACACACATAGAGAGACAGAGGGAGGGAGGGAGAGAAAGATAGACAGAGACACAGAAGGAGTGATTGAATGAATGCAAGACAGACAGACACACGCACACACACACACAGAGTGACAGAAATGGGCGGATGAAGGAGAGACACAAAGAGAGAAAGAAAGAAAAAAGTGGGAGAGAGAAAGACAGAGAGAAAGAGAGAAAGGAAAGAGACAGGAAAAGATACAGAAAGAGGGAAAGAGAAAGAAATAGAGAGAAAGGGAAAGAGAGAAAGAAAAATAGCGAGAGAAAAAAAGAGAGACAGAGACAAAGTAAGAGAAAGAAAGAGAGAGAGAGAAAGAAAGAAAGAACTTATGACCACAGTTGAGGCCAAAAGTTTGGTTGCTAACCAAGATCATTGTTAAGTGAGTTTCACATTTTCAAAGTTGGCCACGCCCACCCAGTCACATGACTGCTGAGCCCCTCAGCCGGTCCGCAGAATTTTCTTTAAAATGAAACCGGTCCCTGGTGAAAAAAAGGTTGGGGACCCCTGTTATAGACCATGGGGAAAAAAATAATATTTAGCTCATCCCTCCTAACGGGGTGGGGGTGGGGCGTCAATTTGAATACGGCATCTGAACAGAATTCAATAAGAGACATTTTTTCACTCTGCCAGCCTTGCTACCATGATGTTATTTTATTGTTTTAAAATGCTTTGTGTTCTAATTTTAATCTTTGTTTTAGATGCAAGCCACCTAAAATCAATTGACTAAGACAAATGACTATAGAAATCGAATGGATGAATGACTATATGAATGAATGAATGAAATATATACATGCATACATACTTACATATTTACATAGATACATGTAGGCTCAAATTTGAATTTATACCCATGTCTGATCATACTATCCTTTGCTTTCTACCACTGGAATCTCTTTGTCTGCACCATCTCAGAATATCAAGGACTCTTGCAAGATTTGTGGATGAGGAGAGACCACTTCAGCAATCTTATCTAGTGCCTGATTCATATCTACTGTATCTACCATACATTTGCTAAGAGCTTAAGAAATCTGCCCTTCAAATAATTAGGAAATTCCTCAAAGCCTGCCAAATTCATCAGGTCGCTGTGGCAGATCATTTTAATTAATTCACCCTTCCTGGGGATGATGATAGTTCTGGTTAAAGCCATAGTCAAGAAGAAATGTTCTGTCCATGACAAAGGATTGGTGGAGCTGTCTTTTGTTACAGGGCGTTTTTCATCTGCTCCAAGATGAAAACCAGATCTAATGTGTTGCCATCTACTTAGTTAGGTCACTGATGGCCTGGGACAAGCCCATGATTTCACAGTGATTATGAAAGCCTCTCTTTTTCCACTCTCAGAGAAGGTAGTTTGAATTCCTTAATTATTAGACTCCCCACAACCATATCATCCCTAAAAATCAGATTTAGCATCTCAGGAAGGGGCACTGTTATGAAACTAGAACGTGAAGGAACATGCAGTTAAAGAAGAAATTGGGGGGGGGGGAGGAATCTCACCAATAGTACCATATTTTCCCAGGGAGGAAGCAACCCATCCCAGAAAAGAGCCAAAGACAAGATACTGCACAGTCCTGAACTGGATAGAGGAAGGAAGAAAAGTAGGCACACCTTCATAGTTTAGCACAACTCAGCAATTGGAATAATATAACTAACAGCTTAAGCAGCATATGCTTCCTCTGAGCTACTAGTCTCGTAGCTTCTCTGGTGCCATCTTTCTGAAGCTGCTGAGAATTGGCATTCATATACATCATATACATACACACTCTAGGTGTCGTACTTAACTAAAAAAAATCTAAAACAAACGTATAAATATATAAAACCCAAAAATACGGAAGATAAATGGTCATGTTGACTTCATGCAGCTACCTTGCAGGCTTCCCATGGGATCTACAAGGTTCATGAAAAAACATGTCTTCCAGAAGGCTAATAAAGATGGACTAATTTCACCTGGGGGACAGGGGAAATGATGTTTCAGAGGGCAGGAGCCACAGCAAAAAAGACATGCTTTCCGAGTCCCTCTGGTTAAGCTATTATAGAGATGGGACCCCCAGCACATTCCTACTGCCTGACCTGGTGGGACAGGTACATGGTACATGTAATAGGGAGGAGATGGCCCATCAAGTAATATAGTCCTATGCCATATAGAGTTTTAAAGCACCTTGAAACACCCAGAAGCAGATCGACAATTAATGTAGTTCATGGAACAGGTATAACTTGTCCCCTACTAAGAGCACACATAACTGTCCATGCAGCAACATTCTGCTGAAGTTTCCAGATGCTCTTCAAGAATAGCTACATGTAAAGTGTGTTACAGTAATGCATTATTGAGATGACCAGGACATGAATGACTGAATAGAGCTTCACAGCTTATGAAGAGGGCACAACTGGCACAAATATGAAGCTGTACAAAGACTTTCCTGGCCATGACTGCCACCTGCTCTTTGAGGTCTCGGAGGACCCCCAGATTGTCTGCCTAGGGCAATGTCACCCTATCCTGTGCCAAGGATAGTTAATAAGGTCCTTTAGCCAGGAGGTCCAAAACCCAAAGCCACTCAGTCTTGCTGGGGTTCAGCTGAACATGTTGGTCCCCATCTAAACCCCTACATTCTCTGCCAGGTTTACACCTATTGATGATATCTCACTCCGCAGCAATGCATGCTTTCCAGCTTCATGTAGAGCTTAAATAGGAGTGGAGAGTGTCCCAAACCCTGTGGAACCACAGGTAATAAGAGTTGAGAGTGGGACCTCTCTCAATTAACACATCTGGTCCCAGCCCTACTGAAAGTGAATCAGCATAATACTATACCACCCAATTTCAGCCTATAGGGCTAATCTAGAATGAAACTGGTTGGTGGTATCAAAGACTGCCAAAAAGTAAAAAAGAGCAAGGACAGATGAATTATCCCTGTCTTTCTCCCAGAATTCATCTAAAAATACAACCAATGCCATCTCTATCCCATGCCCAGGCCTGATTCCTGACTGAAAGAGATCCAGATAATCTTCTTTATTGAGAGCTCACTGCTTCACCACCTTCCCTAAAGAGAAATTCACTACAGAAAGGTCTACATTAATTGACAATGGAAATAATTGATCTGTTCTGTAGCTGATCACCACCTTTAAAGCCATTGACAGACCCCACCTCCACAAGATGTGTATGTTTGATACCAGAATTTAACCTTGTAGCTTTTAAATTAAAATATAGAATCAATAATCACACAAGAACTGTTATCTAGGCAAAAGGTGTTGAAACATTTTTTTAAAAATACAAATCAATGAGGTTAACAATCTGAAATGGCTCAGACAGATGTTTCCCTAGTAGACTGGGGAATAATGAGGAGATGCAGCACAACCAGACATGCAAGGTTCTCTTATTATAGCTAATTTCAATAAAGGTAGTTTTAGCTTTCCTATGGAATTGAGTTCTTGATCTTCTCTCTCTATTGGGACTAATAGTTTCCTTGTTGAGTGTAAAAACTGGATGGTTCATCTGAGTCAACAGACATACCAAGATCTGCTTACAAAGTTTAAGAAGACAGATTCCAAAATCAGTTCAAAAGGATAACCTGAAGAACATGATTAAGAAGCTAGAAAGGATATGTAAAAATGAAAATAAGAACAAAATGTTGAAAAAAGTGCTTATATTCAGGTGATAATGTGCACCATATCAGGAAAAATGAAATTGCAAAATGTATATTAGGCAAAATTGCAAACAAAGCTGCACATAAGTAGCTATATCTAAATACGCAAATGTAGTTCAATTTCATACAGAATAAAGACTTGTGAAACCACCTCACAGAGTTTAAATTCTAAATTTTAGTTTCTAGGCAGGCATGTCTCTACATGTCATACAATGGAATATAATTCTCTTGCTGAACCTGTGTCATTTCTCAATGCAATGATTTCCTTGTGGACATCTCTGTGTTAGCCAATTTAGTCTCTACTTCTCATCTTCCCCAGAGCAACTGTAGTACTGACATGAAAACAAGATTAAGACAGATTTGCTAAGACAAGTGAAGATCAACTAATGTGAAGGGGGAGGAAGCCATTATGTAGTCCTCATTTCTATCCCAACCCTATTTTGTCCTTCTGCTCCTTTGCTGTTTATTTTCTTATTTTGGGATAAAGAAATATAGAGTTTGTTATTGGGCCTCTTTGCTTTTGATTTTAGTAGCCTTTCCTTTATTTCCCCGATCATTTAAGGTTATTTTTCAATTTTGCTTCATTCAGCTTATTCCTTCCTAAATCAGGGAATATCTGGGAAGCATATCTAGAGAGGACTAGAAAAAGACTGATCCTCATGGAGGCTGGAAAAGGGATGTTATTTTTAATTAGCATAGCATTGATATTGGTTGATTTGTGTCATAATAATGCCATGATTCATACTTGGAAGGATGAACAGAACTTCAAGTCTTGAATACAGACAAATCTATGTAAAATGGAAAGGAGGAAGTAAAAAGTAGATTCCAGGATCACATCCTGGACATAGCACAACAAGAAGGACCAAACACACTACAACAGAGTGCTCCCAAAGGCCAAATGTCAACTAAGCAGGTAGTAACCTCTTCTCGCCAAACACTCTGTACATATGTTTCAGATTATTTCAGAAACTGGAAACAATCCAAATTAAGAAGACAACTAGTTAGGGCTACATTTCCATGACATTCCCTAACCCTGAAATCCAGATAGATAACAGATCCTACAGACTTTGTTTGACAATAACTTCCTTATTTGCATAGCCAAATCATTGCAAATTGTTCATGGTGAGGCACCACCTGTTCTGTACCTCCACTGCAACGTTTTGCATCCATTCAGTACAGAGGAAATGCTGCCTTATTTATATAGACTCATGGAAGCCACGTAAATAGCCACTTCCAACATCATGAACAGAGCTCAAAACAGTAAAACAAGAGATTGATGGTGCATTTTGAGAAGGAAGGATGGTGCTTAGATCAAGTAGTAGCAGTGTCAAATAACCCGACTTATTTCAACTACAATTTCAGTAGTATCGCTGATAATGTTCACACTACACATAAAAATCATTCAAATCATTTCAGGTATGCAAGTGTGACTATTTTAATGGATCCTCCATTTTCAAAGATGGAATTGCTACTATTAACTGATTAGGGAATAATCTATTCATGATAAATCAATGGAGCTTTTCCATCTTTCAATCACTAAATCCACCTGAACAGAAAGCCAACATCGACTGTGTATCCCACTGGTGTTAGAGACTCCTTTGATAGAGAAGACCTAAATAGATTCACAGATGCCAGCTCAGAAAGTAACAAGCTATTAGCTACCTATGAATACGAATCAGACTGAGTGCAAGTGGCTGATATTCACATAGGAATAAATCAGTGTCTGACCTTGGGAGAATGCCAAACCCTAAAACAGCCATATAAAATTGTTCAATAAATAAAAAATACCAATTTATTAATTCATATCTGGCAATATGGTGATTTTCCAAAGCACCAGAAGGCAAGACAAGAAGCAATGATTGGAAGCTAATCAAGGAGAGAAGCAACCTAGAACTAAGGAGAAATTCCCTGACAGCGAAAACAATAAACTGGTGGAATGACTTGCCTTCAGAAGTTTGAGGTGCTCTTTATCACTGGAAACTTTTAAAAAGAGACTCGACAGCCATTTGTCTCCATCACTGGCATAGGGTCTTCTGCTTGACCAGAAGGTTGGATTAGAAGATCTCCAAGGTCTCTTCCAACTCTGTTATTCTCTGATATTCTGCTATGAGTGTATCCCAGACCCTCTCTTATTTGTTTTTAATAACTCTCCTTTATGGACTCTATTCCTCTGATCTTGTACTTCTGGTTTCTCCTAATTCACCCTGAAAATTGATTTTTCAGCTTACAATTGAATTGCCTACTGTGGATGTTATCAGCACTAGGCTATTAGACTGCAAGACTTTCTCTTCTTGGCTGCATTTAACTGTCCCAACTAGTTACGAACAACTGTTTCTTTCTCTTCACCGCTTCTAATTCAAATGATTTATGATCAAGCTAATAAAACTGTTGGAAAAGTGTCAATTGCTCCCTGCTTGTTTGTGACTCAGCTTAGTGCAGGATAACTGTGTGCACAGGCCATGTTCTACTTAGAATAGAATAATAATCTTTATAATGGAAAAGACATTGTAAACTCTTCCTGTCTTGGCAAAGTCAGTATAGCCACTGAAATACTCTGGGACAATTATGATAAATCTCACATCAAATCAAGATGTTAGACATCAGAATGAGTTTTGTTACAAGAATATATTTAAATATTTTAAAACTAGGATCTGTTTCGTCACTTGATTGATTATATTGTGGCATCAACTCAGCGTCCAGTCTTAGCAACCATATCAGATTCATTTTTTCCACAATGATCTAATCAGATCCTGAAAGTCTTCGAACAGTACACCCATTTCCATTGTAACCAAGTCCATCCATCTTGATTCTGGCTATGCTCTTCTCTTTCCTTCCACCTTTCCCAGTATTAAAACCTTCTCCAGAGAGGTGGATCTTCACATACGTGTCTGCTGTAGAATAATTTGAGCTTGAACATGTGCGTCATGAGTGAGATCTCTGTGTTCATTTGTTTGGTGATCCATATGTTTGTGTTGTTCACTGTTCAGGATATTCTCAAGAATTTTCTCAACAGCAAAGTTCAAAAGCATTAATACCCTTCCTATTCTACTTCTTCAAAGTCCACTTTTTACGTCAATAGAATGTCACAGGGAATATTACTGCTTGCACTATTCTGATCTTTATAGGTATAAACACATCACGACATCTGAATGCATTTTGGGTTGTTATAAAAAAATAATTAGGTCCATTTATTTGCCTTTCAGTGTTACGAAACTGGGCCAACCTCAGTTTGAGTGAATAATGAGAACAGACATGTACAGATAGGCAGATACAGGTACGTATGGAGCTCTAGCAAACTAATCCACTCACATTCATCACTGAGATTGAGTACTGGCAGAAGTACAACTATATTTTCAGCAAAACATGTAACTGATTTTGAAGACCGGCTGGGTTTTGCTTTCTTTTAATGAGAGCCATTTAATTTCTTTCATGCTGTTGTGAGTCAGAATGCTCTCTTGTGCCGTTTGAAAGCATTCTACTATGAGCAGCCCATAGCTTTTGCTTTTAATGAGAAGTAAATTTCCAGTGACACTTCCCACCCAAAGGGCAAGTTTCTTAAGTATGTAAGAGCTTGGGACTACATCAACACTGGAGAAGTTCTGTTACAACACAGCAGCAGAGGATGTGGACAAGTCAATACATCTAGTTAGTGAATATTGTAAGAAAAAAATAATGCCTTTGTTGTTTTGCATGAAGGATTTGATGTTCTATCCTCTTTATACCTAAACCATGTTTTCACTGCTTGTATCTTAATGGTATCTTCTCGACATCTAAAATATCTGGGTTCAGCTTGCAAGGATACATTTAGAGTTCTGCTTATAATGTAAGAGTCCTATCCGAACAGCCTTGCTAATAGGAAATAGAGCAGCAAATGGTAGATCCAGCTTTAGAAAAGGCATAGTATAATAAGTATTTATTTATTTATTTATTTATTTATTTATTTTTCACATTTATAACCCGCACCCATCTCACCATAAAGGGACTCGGGGCAGCGAACAGAGATTTAAAATCAATTATACATAAATACAAAATATTATTAAATAATAACGAAATTAAATCCATATCCTGCTTAACTTAAAATAAGTTTAAATTTAAAACCCAAATTACAGTTTTGATTTGTTATAAAATAATGGGTGTGGAGTAGATCATGCTAGGCCGGCCAAGTATACAGGTGAAATTAAAAAAATTAGAATATTGTGCAAAAGTTCATTTATTTTAGTAATGCAACTTAAAAGGTGAAACTAGTATATGAGATAAAACTCATTACATGCAAAGCAAGATAGTTCAAGCCGTGATTTGTCATAATTGTGACGATTATGGATTACAGCCCCATGAGAACCCAAAATCCACAATCCCAGAAAATTAGAATATTACATGCAATCAATAAAACAAGGATTGTACATAGAACAATATCGGACCTCTCAAAAGTATAAGCATGCATATGTACTCAGTACTTGGTTTGTGCCCCTTTTGCATCAATTACTGCCTCAATGCGGTATAGCATGGAAGCTATCAGCCTGTGGCACTGCTGAGGTGCTTTGGAAGATCAGGATGCTTCAATAGCCGCCGTCAGCTCTTCTGCACTGTTCGGTCTCATGTCTCTCATCTTTCTCTTGGCAATGTCCCATAGATTCTCAATGGGGTTGAGGTCAGGTGAGTTTGCCAGCCAATCAAGCACAGTAATCCCACTGTCATTGAACCAGGTTTTGGTGCTTTTGGCAATGTGGGCAGGTGCCAAGTCTTGCTGGAAAATTAAGTCAGCATCCCCATAAAGCTCGTCTGTGGAAGGAAGCGTGATGAAGTGCTCCCAAATCTCCTGGTAGACAGCTGCATTGACCCTGGGCATTGACTCATTGACAGTGGACCAACACCAGCAGATGACATGGCTCCCCAAATCAACACAGACTGTGGAAATTTCACACTGGACTTCAAGCATCTTGCAGTGTGTGCCTCTCCATTCTTCGTCCATACTCTGGGTATTTGAACTTCGAAACTCTGACTTTGAACCACTGAGCAACAGGACTTTGGACCACTGTGTTTCATTAAGATCAGGGGCAACACAGCCATCTACCAGGAGATTTTGGAACACTTCATCACGCTTCTTTCCACAGATGAGCTTTATGGGGATGCTGACTTCATTTTCCAGCTGCCCACATTGCCAAAAGCACCAAAACCTGGTTCAATGACTGTGCGATTACTGTGCTTGATTGGCCAGCAAACTCTCTTGACCCAAACCCCATAGAGAATCTGTGAGGCATTGTCAAGAGAAAGATGAGAGACATGAGATCAAACAATGCAGAAGAGCTGAAGGCCGCTATTGAATAATAATAATAATAATAATAATAATAATAATAATAATAATAATAATAATAATAATAATAATAATGTTTAATTTATAACCCGCTCTCTCTCCCCGAAGGGACTCGAGGCGGGGCACAGGGAATTAAAAATACTAATACAAACCACAAATAAATACAGTGTGAAAATGAAATTAAACTAGCCCTGTACTAAAATCCCATGAAAAAAACTAAAACTAACCCCTAAAAACCCCTTAAAAATAACTAATTACCCTAGGCCGGCCAAGCAGAAGAAGTGTGTTTTTAATTTTTGACGGAAGGAGCGGAGGTCCGTGGTTGTTCTGATTTCGGGGGGAAGGTCGTTCCAGAGGGTCGGGCCCACCACATAGAAGGCCCTTCCCCTGGGCGTTGCCCGCTGGCATAACCTAGTGGACGGCACCCGGAGAAGTCCCTCTCTGTGGGAGCGAATCGGCCGCAGGGATGTATGGAGCAGAATGCGATCCCGCAGATAGCTAGGTCCCGTGCCATGGAGCATCCTGGTCTTCCATAACACCTCAGCAGTGCCACAGGATGATAGCTTCCATGCCATGCCGCATTGAGGCAGTAATTGCTGCAAAAGGGGCCCAAACCAAGTGCTGAGTACATATGCATGCTTATATTTTTCAGAGGTCCAATATTGTTCTATGTACAATTCTTGTTTTATTGATTGCATGTAATATTCTAATTTTCTGAGCTTGTGGATTTGGGGTTTTCATGAGCTGTATGCCATAATCATCACACTTATGACAAATCACGGCTACCTATTTTGCTTTGCATGTAATGAGTCTTATCTCATATATTAGTTTCACCTTTTAAGTTGTATTACTGAAATAAATGAACTGTTGCACAATATTCTAATTTTTCGGGTTTCACCGGTATGTCTGTATTTTATTTGCTTATTAAAAACAGTATAAAACAGGCTGACTGAGAATTCATGAGGTCTTCAAATTAATCATCACATAATTTTCAAGGTGTACAGACTGATTTACTATGGAATTTTCACAGGTAAAAATGTCAGAATAAATAGTCTGCAGTTCCTTGGTTCCTCTTTTTCTCCTTCAACAATGATATAGATTTAAAAACAGTGATACCAAACTGAAATGTTATCACACAAGTATGTACTTGCACCTTGATGTTGAATGTAGGCTTGTAAGTTGCAGCATTAAAAGGAAAAGCAAATTCAAAATAAAAAGGGATTTCTTGAGAGTGAAGCTATGAAGCAGGGCAATACCCTGCTTCATGGAATTATAGTTACTCCATCATTAGAGGTTTTAAAGCAAAGTTTTGACAGCTGTCTGAAATAGTATGTGGATTCCTGTGGTGGGCTGGGGGTTGGATGAGAAGTGCTCCAAGATCCCTTCTAGCTCTATGGTTGTATGATTAATGGAACAATGCTGCATAGGTTACAGGAAACATTTATTCCAGTTCATCACTGTGTAGGCAAATCTTAAACTGTAGATTAAAAATGGAGAAATTTGAAAAACCAGGAAGCTTTGTTGCAAGTCCCATGATCTCATAAAGTACAAGGAATACTTAGAAGATTCTACATCATGTTTTGCTCTATCATTGGTTAGATTTGAATGAACTGGGTATTGCTTCCCATATATAATTTAGCTTCTCTTAATGCAAGTGTTTTCTCTTATATCAAAATAAAAATCCACAATAGCATGTTGCTTCTCATCACCTAAACACTTCATTAGGCACATTTCATGAACTGGTGGCTCTATTAGTTCAATTTAAATATTATTAGTTCTTATGCTATATTAGCTTATTATGAATATCTAAAAGCAGTGATTTTTAATGTTTAATAACACATCTAGCATGCCCACAGGAACCTCTCTAGGACATTGAGCTTGTAAAGCAAGGAAAAAACTTTTGATAATTCCTTTGATCTCTTTAACAGGTAGGGAAACTAATGCTTGAATAAACTTAGTTAATGCCACAAGATGATTTCTAAAAAATGAAAGCCCATGATCAATGGAGAAGAAATTCTTTTGGACCAACTGAATCACCAGGAAAATTAAACCCTTATTCCTGGGTTTCAGCAGCTTTCACATAATGTTTAATTATGGACTGCTACATATTGAACTATGGGCAGAACAAAGATCATAAATTATTATCAATATATTGTACTGGTTCTTCAAACAGTGATTTTGGAAGAAGGAGGGCAGTTGAATAACTGAGCATACAGTTAGCTGTCTTCACAGCTGGTTGCATAAGTGATTGCTTGAGGGCTTGACTATTTGAGAAACAATCTCTTCCATTTCAAATCTATCCAGGAATTAAGATCCATGGAAATGATCCTTCTGAAGGTGATCCCACTCTTATTATACATGGGATTGTTCTGTATTGCTGCTAGATCTTGGAATGAATTTTTCTTGGGATCTTTGTTAAGCTCCAACATGGTAATCAGAAAACCTGTTGATACTACTTTAAAACAGACTTTTAATTAGGGTTTTAATTAGTAATTAATGTTATCATTAATTTTATTTTAAAAACTTTTTGTTTTCTTCTTTTAAATTAGCTGACTGAAGGAAAATGCAAGGGCTTGTTCCTGTAATGGCCAGGAGCCAAGACTGGTTTGAAAGCACTCTTAAAAAAAACCATTACCTACATTGAATGGTTATTTGAACTGAAAGTTGGGGCGTAAATCCAATTAAATCAAATCAATATAAAAGGACCTTCTTCATTCTTCTCCATGAATTTTTTGAAACCTCTTTGTAAAGGTCCTCTGAACTGATTGCCATTTATACATCAAGGGGCAAGGAATTCATCTATAGATTAATAAAATGTGTTTTGAGTAATATATTTTACCTGTTTTGTGTGGTTTCCAGTTAGTATCGCTGAATAATGTCCTATTCTCAGATTAAAGTGAGGAAGTGAAAGTAATTCTATCTTTGCCTCCTTGTCATAATTTCCTTCGGAGGTGACTAAGTTACTGCTATACGTTGGTTGTGCGGAATAGTTTGCCAAGTGCAGTTGTCCAGCCCCATACTGGAAAGACAGGCTGTTGCTTCTGTCTTCGTATTGGCTGCTGGCCATGGCCTTCTTGTTACTAAGCAACTGGAAGTTTCTTTCCAGTGAGCTATCATTGCTGGTTAGGTACAGAGAGAAATGCAGGATTTCTGGGAGGTTTTTTTCCTCCCCGCAGCTTGCCATTCTGGATCATGAGTTTGTTCCTTCCTTGGACAAGACTTGAATAGACAGGTCAGCAAGAAGGAGTACAGGCAGTGCTGCTTCCTGGCTTCCTATAAGAAATCTTCCTAGAGGATACATGATGTCTTTCCAAGTCACTGAAGATGATTTATGACATTGCCTTTAGCAGGAGGACTGAACACACAAACTTGTCATATATAAGCCTGTAAGCATGTGGAAGCCATGCAGCTGGAATCAGGCAAGCAGAAAGAGCAACCATGGTGGGTACTTAGCACCTGTATCTTGGAGTATAAACTTTTCAAACCTCTTTTTTTTCTAGATATAGTGGCCTACTTCTCCATCACCCTAACCAAAAATTAGTGAATGTGGACACTGTTGTTCAATGCAGAAAGGTATTACTTCTGTGAAATGTGTTCAAGTTGCATTTACAAGAAAGATAATTCTAATACATGATTATGCATCAAACACAATTAACAGTTTGAGAGTGATTCAGGGATGCAGTTTTATGGACTATAAATGCATGGAAGTATTTGAAATTATAATATAGTTGGGCTCCTGCCTCTCCTCTCAACCTGTCTCACATCAGTATAAATACAAAATCAGTGAAATGAAATAACACTGGAGTCCTTGATTATTCAGTTGCCGACATTTCATTATCCAACTAGGTAACATATTCTTCTCTATTGGGATGAAATAATGTATCTAAAAGGGAATTTTAATAGTGAAGTCTGTATGAGAGAAAATGAGATCCCTTTTAAGCAAATTTGGGATTTAAGGTTAATCACCCAGTGATTTAGTACTTTGTATTTTGTTTCAACAAGGCAGCTAAATCTTTGCTCTTTGTATCCCTTATTAATACCGTAGTCAGGTCACAAAACTCAGCATCTATCACAATTTTTGAGCACTGTTCAAAAGTCACCCTATGAGGAACATATTGTTGTGAGGAAAATAAATTTTCAGATGGATGGGAGTATGTTAATATACTAGAAACATAAACAAACAGAATAATAAAACAAAAGAATGTGAGCTTGGAGTGCCTAGCCTGCAGCTAATTTTATCAAAATATTCCTATAGAAACCTACTGGCAGATTTCTTTTTTAAGAGGGTTATTCTCCATTTATAAAGATAGTAGCAGTAGAAGGGTAAGAGGTTAATTGAACTAGGTTATTATGTATAAACATGTATGCATGAATCATTTCCCCCTCCTTTCTTGCATCATTTTCCTCTCCTTTTTGAAATGTATAAATATCAGTGCAATTTCTTTATTTGCAGGACTATCTCTATTATTTGATGGAGTCACCTCCATTACATGCTGTCTAATAAACATTGCAGTGAGCCTTGATTCATTTGCCTTCGGTCCTGAATTTTGATTCCACATTATGGCAATCTAGATGTGATGCCACATCTATAATACTCATTGATTATGTGCTATTAAGTCAGTGTTGGCTCTTAGTGCTCACATAGACAGACTTCTCCAGGAGTCCTCAATCTGACCCTTCAAGATCTTCCAATGATTTACTGATTGCTGCTATAATTGAATTGATTTACCTTGCTGATGGGTGTCCTCTTCTCTTTCTTGATTTCATTCCACAATTCTCTGGTTTGCTATCAATGATATTCAGGACCAAAAGAATTCCTAATGTTCTACTTGAAAAAGAGCATGCTCAAGACCATGTTATAGAATTTATTGTTTTTTTCTTTTGCTTTAGCTTGACTTGAACATGCATATGACTAGTTCATAATGTTTCATAATCAGCCCCTAGCCACATCTTTGCTGTTGTAATTGAGCTCTTCCTCACTCCTTAACCAATAATATAGTCAATTTTTGTGTATTCCATCAGGCAATGATCTATGTATATGTGTTGTTTTCATTGTTTGAAAATTCAGTTTCTGAGACCATGCCAATTGAATCACATTGTGCTATTTGCTATTTCTGACATGGATGTTGCTTGCATGCTCTGTTGATTTTCGATTGAACTTAACCATATAACTCATTGGTCACTTCTTCTGCACCAATGGCTAGTATAAATTTGGATAATTGTCACATTAAAGTATTGTTGTAAAGTCTAATTGATGTTATTCAGTTATCAAAAGCATTATATTCAAAAATTGCCTTAGATTTCCTGTATTCTTACTGATTATGAAAGCAATGCTGTTCCTTTTCCAGTTCTGAGTAATAAATTCAATTCGCCGATGCCTAGGAGTCAATCTGTGTGATTGGTTGATTCATTTCATGTTGCATTGTATGGAACACCCCCATTTTCATGCTTCTTGTAGTCCATGTTCTCACTGTACTTCTGTCTTTTCAGCTTTTGATGTTCTTTTCCTGCATGGTAAGACTTTAGCCATGTCATAAACACCAGTAGTACTATGAAAGAGCCTCAGCTCTTACTCAGTAGCATGTTGAATGCCATCTGACCTGAGGGTCCATCATCCAGCATTTTATCATCAGTCATTTTATACTATCTAGCCATCTGGTTTTCTTATCAACCTGTAAATCATTTCTGTTTTCCTTCTCCTTCACAGAATGAAATGATGCCTTTGGCATTCCAGCATTTTCCTATGTCATTGCTGCCCATTTGTTTCATCTGGGCAACTGGGATGTCTTTCATGCCTTGGCATACGCTCCCTCATTTTTGCTCTTCCAGCCCAGGATCATCTCATCATCACAATGAAGCAACATAGCAGAGTTGAATTGTAAATTGTAAAGAAAAACTGAAGTGTTAATCCAGAGTCAGTCTTCTCTTATGTTCTCTAAGTGAGTTCCATATAAGATTATCATTATACTCAACTAGGCCTATTTAATACCAAGTCTGCATGTACGGTATGTTCCACTTCCCATCTTCCTGTTCTGTTCTGTCCCCAGCCCAGCATTGTTGGGTAACAGTTCTTTTGGATTCAGAAGCAATGATCACACAATATGAGAACTGTACTTAAAGCTGTTTTGATAACTGAATAACATCAATGAGACTTTACAACAATACTTTGACATGATAATTGTTAACATTATATAAACATTAGACGGCAGTCAATGAATATTCAAGAATGTGGAGGAATACAATAAGACAAAGAAAGAAAGATAGATGAGGGAAAGCAGATCTCTTTAAAGCTAGCAAACATGTAACACGCTTCTGGTTAGGTCTGCATTTTAGTTCCATGGAGGATTCTGACTAGCGTATACAGGTTTGAACCATAACAGAGGTGGTATTCTACTGGTTTGCACCAGTTCAGGCAAACCAATAGTGGCGGTGGCACAAGGCTCTGCCCACCCACCCAGATGTCATCACATACCTTCCGCATATGCCCAGACAAGCGCATGCTCCCACTACCGAATCAGTAGTGAAGATAATAGGATTCCATTACTGAACCATAAGTAAGCAGACCTGCTTTTCAATGGTCTTATCTCCCTGGATTTTACCAAAGACAAGAAGGACAAGTTTCTATTATCCTGCTTTGCTTTGACTGCCAGGAATGAGACCATTAAGGGTCAAAGTTGAGGAAACATGCCAAGAATAAAACCATCGACGTTAAGGATTCTTTCTTCATATCAGGTGGCAAAGACGCCATCTCAAAGTTAAGGAATATCTTTTGTCAAAGTTAATTGGATTGAATATGAGAAAACACATCCTACTCCACACCGGATTCTCAGCAGAACAGAGAATAACCTAAATCTTTAATGACTTAAATACATGCTTGCTTATTACAGTACTGAAAGATTACATGAAAATATAAGATCGTGTATCATTCTATATGAATCATATATTATCATGATGCACCTGGGGGAAAGAGGCCCACATTAGTCTCTAATTCTTCTTTGGCAATTTTTTGATGGATGCACCAGCAATATACAGTTTTTGTTCTTTTCAAATAACTTTTCAATTTTCCTCCCATTTTGTCCTTCAAGCTCTGATTTTATTCAACTACACTTTGGGTAAGAAATCCATATAATAAATTTTGATGCATTCTTTCCTTTTCTGAGGTTCACATAAAATTTCTAGCAATTTCTTGGTTTCTTAGTTGAAATAAAGCATTGTCCAAGCAATGGTTCATAAAACAATCTCAGGTATTTCGGGAATATCTATAGTAGACACTGGCATTTTCATCTACCACATACATTGAAAGATATTGTTTAACACAGCCAAGAATGTGTATGGTCCTCTGCATGGCTTAGATTTTTCATACATAAATGGATGATGTTTTTCAGGTGCAAAGTAAGAAAGCAATCACTTTCCAGGGAAAATATTCTTTTCCCTGGAAAGATGTGTCTTTTTCTCTGCATTTGAAGCCCACTAATATTTTGGCACTGGCAAAACTTAATTCCTGACCCAAGTAATACATGTTTCCCTGGGTTGGCATATTTCAGAAGTGTTAAATTTCAATTTCCAGTTCAAACATGTAATAGAACTATGGTGCTTGAAAGCACTATATTAGGAAAAGTTGAAGTACAGAATACAGAATAACAGAGTTGGAAGGGACCTTGGAGGTCTTCTTATTCAACCCCCTTCTCAAGCAGGAGACCCTATACCAGGGGTCTCCAACCTTTGCAACTTTAAGTCTGAAGGACTTCAGCTCCCAGAATTCTCCAGCCAGCAAAGCTGGCTGGAGTATTCTGGGAGCTGAAGTCCTTCAGACTTAAAGTTGCAAAGGTTGGAGACCCCTGCCCTATACCATTTCAGACAAATGGCTGTCCAATCTTTTCTTAAAAGCCTCCAGAGATGGAGTCCTATAAAGATGTCATGCTGAGCGGCAGGGAGTTTGTTTTCTCCTTCCGACAAACAGCTGGTTTCGTTGCCAGACCTGGATCTTTGGTGGTACGCTTCCCAGATTTGAAAGGGAGCAACTAGGAACGATCCAAGACAATCCTTGAATGACAGTGAACATGCCTGACAAGAGGAATCTTGATGGTTGCAATTTCCACATTTTTAAAAACAGGATTCTTGGCAAATTAAGAAGAGAGCATTTGGGAAATAATTCCCAGTAAGATAATTCCTAGCAACTGGCTTTGAAAAAACCCATCTTCAAGCACTACATAGCTGCAGACTATATTAAACATGTCTTGAGGTCTACCAACTTCAACAGGGATTTTAAAAGTGGGTTAGAAAGAATGATGGTGGATGAGTCCAGGGACCATTGCTTTACAGGTAGTCCTCTGTTTACATGACAGTTGGGACTGGAACTGCCATCACTTATAACATGATTGTAAAGTGCAATGTTACGTGATTATGCCATTTAGTGATGGCAATTTCTGGTTGCCATCGTGAAGTGAATCTCACACCAGGGTTAAGTGAGGATACTACAGGGTAGCCATTTGCAACTCCTGCTGGCTTCTGCATTGCTTTGCTTGTTGGAAATGGCAAAGAAGATCGCAAATGGCAACTGTGTGACTCCAGCATCATTGCAAGTGAGAACCACCTGTATTGTATTTTACTTGAAGTATTAGCAATTGTTGGATAACATGAATGGGAGGGGGCTCAAATGCAAATGGTTACTCAATGGAAAACCCAACAATCATTCATGGAAAGCAGAGAATGCTGGACTTGATCATCATTATCAGTGTAGAGCTTTTCTGATGATCTCTCCATCACTGTAATACTTTACCAACGCCTGCTTCTTAGGGCTGAAAGAGGGTGACTGGCCCAAGATTACCCAACAGGGTTTGTGTTTAAGGGAGGACTAGAACTTATGCTCTCCCAGTTTAACCACTACACTCAAACTTGCTGCCTTGTTTTGTAATACTAGTTGGTAAAAGGATGCAATAAATGATTTACACACTACTTGAAACTATGTTTTTGCATATTGTGAGCCACTGATGAGAGAAAATATCACTGATAACGTATGAAGAAAGTGGGTGGTATTTCCAGGCTGTGACTGTTCTTCTTCTTTTAGATGTAGTAACCCTAGTTTGCATATATGAGAAATATTAGTAAGACACATTGACCTTTCTGCATCCCTGGGCTTAGTTTATTACTGTACAATTATAGTAACCTGTACTATGCAAAAATGGCCAATGGCTTTTTCTGGCTCATACCTTTCAATCCATTTGGTAGAGTTGTGTCCCATTTCCACCCAACCCCACCCAACCCCATTTCAGGGACCTCCAGCCTTTTGATTCTAAATGTTTCATCAATTGACAAACAGGTTTGTCACATTTGTTCAAATAGAAAAAAGAGGATTGGTGGGGAATCACATTGTCAAGTGTAGTACAAATAAATAGAGGATTCCTCTATTCTTATGGATCAGGTTTCTATCAACAGAAACTACAGATATCAACCCAGGTTTTGCAATCTTCCAGTTATACCTTTGCTCTGTTTTGGAATTGCCGTATTTCAAATCATCACGTAGTGTGCATCTCCTGTTCAATTTACTCTAGATCTATCAAAATGGTAGTAATTTCTTTGCACATATGAAAATATTAACTTGGTACAGGATTTCAGAACTAAATTGACTAGTGAAACACAGGGTAAGCATTTAAAATGCCCTGGTAGAATATACTTCATATGTTTGTATTTATCACCCTCACCTCTGTGTGTGTGTGTGTGTGTGTCTGTCTGTCTGTCTGTCTGTCTGTCAACTAAGAGGCAGCATGGCAGAGCTGACATTTCATACAGGACAAGAGAAGTATGAGAGCTTCACCTAATGATGACACAGTCCTTGTGTAATGACCGCAACAGAAGTGCCATTGCTAAGTGGTGCAGTCACAGGACATTTTGCCTAACAATTGCTTTGCTTAGTGACAGAAATTCTGATTGCAATTATGGTTGCTAAGTGAGTACTACCTGTATGCTTTTAGGTGTAATTCAAGCTGCTGATTATTACCTATAAACAATGGTGGCATTCAAATAATTTAACAACTGGTTCTCTGCCCTAATGATTTCTTCCAACAACCAGTTCACTAAACTGCTCAGAAAGTTAACATCTGGCTATCCGGAAGTGGTACAAACTGGCTGAATCCCACCATTGCCTATAAAACATTTCATGGAAAAGGCAAGGATATTTACGGTGCCTATCTAGGAAACTCCTATCTTTCATAGTTTCTGTCCATCTGTTCTGATTGGGCAAAGATGGCAAATTGTAGGTCCAATCTATTAGACTGTGTCACCTGCTGAAAACTAGAAAATATGCCTGCTTTGTCACAGTGCCTGCCTGAGGGTATAACATTCCCCTGAGATCTATCTAGCTCCCACCCAGATCATGTTGAAAAAGCTCCTAAATCCTGACTATTCCCTCAAGTCTTAGATCAGACTGGGTGGTAGGTCCTGCATGTTGTATTATTTTTAGAATGGGTGATCTTTCTTCTTCTGTTGGTCTGTGGTTTTCAATTTGCATCATTTTTGCTAATGATTTTATTATAATTGCATGCTGTTTTGAGTTGTCATGGAGTTGGATGGCATTAATTAATTAAATAAATGAGATACTGTCTTTTGAGGTCTCCAAATTACTTTTATGTGGCAAGGTTTTCCAGCATCTGCTCAACATTCTTCTTTGCTGTTTTCCTTACCCTTACTCCAGAGGTGGTATTCAGCAAATTCTGACCAGTTCTGGAGAACCGCTAGCAGAAATTTTGAGTAGTTCAGAGAACTGGTAAATATCACCTCTGACTGGCCCTGCCCCCATCTATTCTCTGCTTCCCGAGTCCCAGCTGATCGGGAGGAAATGGGGATTTTGCAGTAACCTTCCCCTGCTACCTCCACCAAGCCACGCCCACAGAACCGGCAGTAAAAAAAATTGAATCCCCCATTGCCTTACCCATTTTGTTCTAAAAACATACTTTTCTGAGTGCAGATTCCTTTTGTTTTTTTATATATACTTCCTATTTCATAATTCTACTATTTATAACTTTTCTTCCCTTTTGCCCCATTTAACCAAGGTCAAACAATAAAAGGAACCATGCCCCTTTTTATTCTCATCACTTCTAGAAACCAATTTAAGGGCTCTTTTTCAAGCCCCAAAGATTCTGTGACTAGTTCTATATTCACAGTCTGCTTAAATTCAATCCCCACCCCACAATTCCCTACATACAAAGACACAATTCAATCATGGTGAGAGTTCTTTGTCTCTTAGAATAATACCTACATTTTTTCCAACTATTTGTGAGGGAAATGATGACATTTACTTGAACACTATGAAGATATTCCACCTTTCGTTATGGGGTTAGTGATAGGCTCACCTTTAAGTGACAGAGAAGGCAACATTTTACATCAAGAGCACTGAGTCACTGGAAAACTAACATTTGATGAAATTTTATTTTCCTTTATTGATAGACTATGTGTTGATAACAAAAGAGTTATCAAGAGTTTCTTTTCTGATAGGAAAATTTGCCAAAAAGCAGACGCACTTGTATTGTCCAGTAGATATGAATATTTTTGCTGTTAGGTCTGTAATTCTAAAAAGGAGCCAAATTAAGCTAATACTGTATCAGTGGACCCATTACTACCCAATTCTGTCAGAAAAGGTTTGGATGAAGAATTGAAAGAACTCATTGCTTCACAGCAAAACATGAAGTTATTTATAATTAAGATTCCATTGCTCTTGATAAGAACAATTTCCTTCTTCTGCATCGATGGGCCAGACATATATGCTCCATAAAAACAAGAAATGAAATCAATTGCCTGAAAATGTTAAAGCATTTGAGTATTGGGCTTGACCCAGTTTCTTGTTTCCTGATTTCAAATTTTCAATACCCAACAACAGATACGGGCATGTATCATCTTTCACCAAAAATACAGAAAGCAGCCATTGTGCAACTTTTCATATAGTCTGCAGGTCCATTGGAAGGTAATGGAGGATTTTGTAATAAATTAGACATGGTGGTAATTTTCTATTAGTTTGGATGGGGCTCTTGTTGATGTCTCACCAAATTCATAAGACCACTAGTGGCAAGTCACTAGCACAAACTTTAGATCCAAATTTTTAAGAGACAGTAGGGTATCAAGGCATTTCACACACTAAAAAAAATAACAACTTAGGATATATCCAGAACTAAGTGATAATTTTTGCAATTATAATTAAAATATCCTAGAATTACACTACTGAGAGGATGCTTTTATATAACAAATAACACTATTGAAATCCTGTTCTGATATTATCTTCCAAAGTCTTAAATTAGATGGTCCAGAATTCTGAATCCAGCTGGATATAATGGACTTATTTTCAATTACATACAGTTCTTGCTTCAGCGATATGTTCAGCGAATGTTCAAATAACAATGGCTCTGAGTGAGAGGTACCTACAATGGGTTCTCATTGTTGACACCATTGCCAATGTCCCTATGGCAATTTGGGAACTCAGCAACCAGCTCTCAGCTGAAACATTGAAGCAGCCCACAGTCACTCGATCACCACTTCCAACCTTTGCTGCCAGCAGAGTCAATGGGGAAGCCAGCAGGAGGTTGCAAATGCAATCACAGGACCATGGGATGCTTCTTAATACTCTTCTTAACTCACTGGATTATGTCTGATTATTCAATTTTGGAGCAGTCAGATCAGCTCTCAGCTGTTCCAGAGAACCTTTTCCTAATTATGTGAAGCCATATTTATTTTCTGTTTATTGTTTTGTTTTTCTGTTTGGGTTTTCTGGTTTTATTGTTTTATTATTGTATTCCCATGAGTGTTTTATTTGATTTTGTTCTTCATGTAAGCCGCTGAGCATCTCCGGATTGCGGCAAAGTAGAAATGAGGACAATAAATAAATAAAAATTGCCTGCCTTTACTTTTATTTCTCCAAATGTAGTACCTTCCAAATATGCTGGGGTCCCAGATGTATAGTCCCAATATAGCTGGAAGACACCAGCGGGAGAAGATTGCAAGAGGTTTGGGGGAGTCTAACGTTCTGAGCAACTGCCTAGGGCTGGAAGCCATCCAACAAAGCTTCCAGATTTCTAAAGCCACATTGAAGCTTGATTTTCAGACAATTGGCAATACAATGCCCTTGCACCCACTCTGCTACTTGTTGCGCTTCCTTTTTTCACAAAGGCTACGATGTGAAATAAAGCTGTGCATTGTATTATCTTTTCTTTCCCTTTTATATTGTACAGTGGCACCACTGAAATATATTCAATTGCATGATATGTCATACTTCCCCAACCACCATTTTCTAAGGAATAAGTAAAGGCAGATTTTTTTTTCCGATGAAGACTCAGATGATGCAGCCTCTTAATTATATATCTTGGATGACAGTCTAGCTCCACCCAGCTCAGTGAACCAGCCAGCCAATCTCTCCCCTGCTGGTTTCTCCTTTTGTTCTTTAAAACTCTTTTAGTATCTCACAAACTCCAGACAGGGGAAGCAAGCAAGCCACCAGATAAAAATATCACAGAGATTCCAAGAAAGATTGTCAGTGCCACATTGGCTCAAGCAGAAGTGCAAAAACTTGTGCTACTAGAAAGGGATATAACTAAGATTGCATGTGTGCTCTCAAGAGCCTGCTAATAGATGACTAGGATGATTAGGGGACTGGAGACTAAAACATATGAAGAATGGTTACTGGAACTGGGCATGGCTAGTCTAGTGAAGAAAATAACCAGGGGAGACATGATAGCAGTGTTCCAATATTTGAGGGGCTGCCAGAGAGAGGAGGGGGGTCAAGCTATTTTCCAAAGCACCTGAAGGCCAGACAAGGAATAATGGATGGAAACTGATCAAGGAGAAATTCAACCTAGAAATAAGGAGGAACTTTCTGACAGTGAGAACAATCAACCAATGGAACAGCTTGCTCTCGGAGGTTGTGGGAGCTTCATCACTTGAGACTTTCAAGAACAGATTGGACTGCCATTTGTCAGAAATGGTGTAAGATCTCCTGCTTGAGCAGGGCATTGGACTAGATGACCTTTAAGGTCCCTTCCAACTCTGTTTTTTATTTATGAAAAAAGTTTTATTGGGTTTTATAAATTTTACATACAAAAGGTAAGGGTAAGGTGTGAAAAGACATTTTGAGAACTTTCTCGTCGAAGTCATTGACTCCATCTGAGTCTTCATGCACAAAATAGGTATTTCAGTTATACATTCATACTACAAAGTGGACAGAGATGCAAATAAAGTTATAATAACAGAACAGTGCTAACAAATGTGCTTAAACATCCAAACAACATTGTATTATACTAAAAAGTCATTTTTGAGATCTAAGTCTCTTGGCAATTGTATCTTCTTCCCCCTGGCCTCCAGCGGGCGGAGCCGCGGCCGCCTCTGCTCCCCCATTGTCATCTTCAAGGGTTAAGGAATGTTTTTCAAGAAAGGCTTGCGCCTCTGCAATTGTTTTAATTCTTACTCTTCCCCCTTCCCAATACACCAACATTCCCTCCGGCATCACCCACTTAAACCAGACCCCCCTTTTAAATAATCTTTTGGAGGAGAGGGACAACCTCCCGCACACGGCCCTCCCGAGCTCCATTTCGCAGAGGCTGTCCCAACCGAAAATGAAGGATTGGGAGTCCTTTTTCACTGACAGAGGTACTGCAGGCCGGTCCTTCACTGTTTCCTGGGCGGCCCCACAGGCCAGATCTAAGCCCCCTGCGGGCCAAATCCTGCCCATGGACCTGATGCCCCAGAGTTAAATCACGCTGTACTAGTTCATCCGTCGTAATTTAAGGTGGAGTTGCCTTCTGTGCCAACTAGAGGATAGCTGACCTGCAGACTGCTAGAGCATGATTTAATGATTGTGACATTAAATAAAAGAAATTAAAAACTGATTTACCAAGGGAATTCTCTCGCCCTCCCCCTCCCACTACCCTTAAGTGCAAACAACATCTGGTTCCCTTTACTCTGTCAGCTCTTTCAGTCCTGAGATATTTTTTTTTGCTGTTCCTAATTACTGTCATTAGGCAATGGGTAGTGATTACCGATGGATTCTGATGAGAGATATCAGGAAGGCTTGGTCCCTTATAGATTCAAGATGAAGAACCAAATTTCTTCCCTGAAATTGTTTAAAGAAAAACAAGGGAAAACCACAACAAAACCAGAGCACTTACAGTTTGTGAATTATAGGTGATAATGCAATATGTACAGTGTTCTTTTTAAATTTAGGTACGAAGGGGACAAAA
Source organism: Rhabdophis nuchalis (assembly GCA_039707465.1). Lineage (NCBI taxonomy): Eukaryota > Metazoa > Chordata > Lepidosauria > Squamata > Natricidae > Rhabdophis > Rhabdophis nuchalis. Next base: position 89,923,975 of record CM077648.1, on the reverse strand, counting down.
TAGGCAAATGGAAACTGGCACAACCACATTTTCTAAAGTAGAAAGGACACTTGCTTTTACATTTACACCTATTCCAGTGAAGACAAAAGGAAATAACCTAGAATTCGTAACACTTCTAAGTGTTCTAAGTGTCAGAATTCCCAGCTGGAAAGGGGAACTGCAGTACTCGATAAAGGTAGCCAGGATTCGGGGGAGGGGGGGGGAAGAGTAAAGCTGCTTGCAGTGTTTTTGCTGTCAAAATTGTTTACTTGTAGAACAGGGATTGGAAACCACATATTTTGGATTACATATCCCATAATCTGACTTTTTCATCACAATGGCTGCATTGTATAATATAAACCAAAAACACCTAGCAGATACTTGCCTCTCACCAAGAATTTCAGTATGTACCGTGTTTCCCCCAAAATAAGACAGGGTCCTGAAATAAGCGCCTGGCCTTGTTTTCAGGGAGGTCTTATTATTTTTGAGGTTCAGGAGGCGGTTAGCGTGGTCACCTCATGACTGCTGCTGTGTTGCAATATTTTTGGGGAGGGCTTATTTTAGCACATGGACTTAAATGCCCGATTGGGCTTATTATCCGGGGAGGTCTTATTTTGGGGGAAACAGGGTAGTTCCCAGGGGTGAGGTCAATGCCTCTGCTTGATGTAGCATATATTCCTGACCGTATGGGCAGTTACTCCCATTGAATTTAATGGGATTTATTTCCAAATTATAAAGAGCAAGATTAAGCTATACAATTCATTATCATTCTAAAGAACATTTTTAGTGAAGGAGTAGCTCAAGATCGCATTATTAGTAAGTAGTCAAAAGCTGTAGGTTTTAACTATGAGAGTAAAAAATGAACATTTGGCTATAAATATTTTGTGCGCAGAAGCTACAATAGCACTTCAGCTAAAACAAATGAAAGTTTTTTGTGGAAGGATGTAGAAGGGAGAGAACTGTACAAACCGCTGTGGGTATGATCCACTGCTAATATTTATTATTCTACATAAATTTAAGCATGCGATCCGGCAGATTGTCCTTTCTATATAGTACTGTACAATGTATGTCTGAGAGTGAGTGAGAGTGAGTTCTCCTGCTTTAACAGTTCTACAAAGAATCAAAATGTTACTGTTAGAAGAATTGCTAAACCTATTGTAAGGTATGAAAGGGCCACATGTGTATTATAAGATGCTCCAAGTAGCTATGTATACGTATACATATTTCAGGAACCCATAGTTTTTACAAGATTATGATACAAAAACAGAGGAATAAAATGCTAACTTAAAACCATAACCTAAGCCCGTGATGGCTAATTCTTTCCGGACGAAGACCACAAAGAGTGTATGTATGTGTACATGCCACCAAACCGTCAAAATGCAATGCGCCCCCCCCCACACATTTGTCTCACCCACACACTTCCATGCACAACCCCTGCATGAGTACCGTTCCCGTGCATGCATGCATGACCTCTCCACACATGTCTCACAGCCCCTGTGAATGCACGTATAACCCACCACATATGCCCCACCCTGCGTATACACAGCAGAGTCCAGAAGGCCAGCTGGCTGGCAGGAGGCGGGCATTCATGCATATCAAAGCTGAACTGGGACAATGGTTTGCGTGCCATCTGAGAGGGCGCTGTGATGCACCTCTAGCACGCATGCCATAAGTTCGCCATCACGGACCAAAGCCCTACAAAATACAAACACTGCTACTTGCAATATGCCTATAATATATGAAAATATGAAGTAATTTCCTGACCAAACTTAGCCTTCATCAATGTCAAAGCCTCCCTTGGGAGGATAACTGATTAAACCTATTGTAAGGAAGACTTGCTCCTGCTAGCATTTTTGAAAGGCTTCCATCTGGGGTTCCCACCTCCACTAATACTCCTGAAATAAAATTTCTGCTGAGTAAGCAGCAGCTATAGGTTTACAGGGAAGCCGTAGACCAAGTGGAATTGAATCTCAGCTCACAAAGAGATGGCGTAAAGAAAAGCAGTGCAACATTGCCTGTGTAGCCCAGTGACTCACTCACGTCAATATATGCATGTACAGGTAGTCCTCAACCTATGGCCACAATGGAGCTCAAAATTTTTGCTGCTAAGTGAGACATTTGTTATGTGAGTTCTGCCCCATTTTACGACCTTTCTTGCCACAGGTGTTAAGTAAATCACTGCAGTTATTAAGTTAGGGTTAACCCAGTGTTTCTCAACCTTGGCAACTTGAAGATGTCTGGACTTCAACTCCCAGAATTCCCCAGCCAGCAAATGCTGGCTGGGGAATTCTGGGAGTTGAAGTCCGGACATCTTCAAGTTGCCAAGGTTGAGAAACACTGGGTTAAGTGAATCTGGCTTTCCCATTGACTCTGCTTGTCAGAAGGTCGCAAAAGAGGATCATGTGACTCCAGGACACTGCAGCCCTCATAAATACGAGTCAGTTGCCAAGCATCCTAATTCTGATCGTGTGACCATGAAGATGGTCAGTGGTCATAAGTGTGGGAAATGGTCATAGCTCATTTTTTTCAGTGCTGTAGTAACTTCGAATGGTCACTAAATCAACTGTTGTAAGTCGAGGACTACCTATAATATATGTAGATGTGATATAAAATATTAATGACAGCAGATGAATTGATCCTTGACTGAGGACAGGATGAGCTGATATTAATTTTATCTTGAATGCAAATAAAGAAACATTGAAAGATTAAATTGTGAGAAAAACACTGGATTTTTTCAAAGTAAGTATTTCTGACTCATGTTCCACTGAAATTCATCACTCTTTCACTACTGGTTCTTTTTTAAGTCTCCCTTGTTTTTTTGTAGAGAAAGTAAGCTTGGGAAAAGTCTTTCGTAGGAATGGATATAGTGAAAATGTGAGGAGGCGTGTGTAAATTAGCATCTACTGGTTATCTTTAACTATGTTGATGACGTTTTGGCTTTTTTTTCAGCATTACTGGAATGATTACTCATTAGTCATTTATTTGGGACTTCCTTGTTTGTTGATGTGATAATTAGAACAGGGTTTTTTCATTCTCACTTGACAGACAAAATGTACAGCAAAAACAAGTTCTGTAATGCCATAAAAATTTATTTTGTTATTTTATGGGCTAGATCTTAATAGGCTCATGGGAACAAAGGTATTTCTAACTCCCAATAATCTATTACTTTGTTAAATTTTAATTCATGATATATATTTTTGCTCTTATCCCTATAATAGATAAACCTGGTAAATATAATTGAGAAGATACATACTGAAATTACTATTTAGCTACTGACAGAAAGAAACTATTCAGAGTTCTCAAAGTAAGTGTCTTGTTTTGATGATAAATTCAGCTAAATGGCCTCTATATAGCCTATGGGGAAGGCACTGAAAAAAACAAGAAATCTGCTCAAAAACCACTTGGAGCAATTCTCATACAGTGCTAGTACAGGACCTGTGACCTTTCTTTGAATTATGCTAATGGAAGGGGAGCGCCACCTAGTGCCAGGCTGGTGCTCTCTCCTCTCTACTTTTTAACCACATCCGATCTCCATTGTTCTGGAAGCAGTTGAAACACATTCAGGAAATTAGGAAAGAGGCAGATTTCATACCTGATAATTACACTGACTGGATAGCATAAAACCGTCATGTTGCATTTTTGATGCAATAGCACAATGTCCAGCTAATTCTTCTAGAACCATAGGAATCCTGTTAACTAACTTCTACCCAAAGGTGGATTTGCTGGAACTATATTTCCTAAACCAATTTTTCCTCAAACTTGAGTATCTTCTAAATTTCAGTTCAGTATATTTTCGGCTGGGACTGCCTCCTGCAACCCTCTGCCAGTGAAAACGGAGCTCAGGAGGATTGCAGGAGGCTGTCCCAGCCAAAAATGGAGATTGGGAGCCCGTTTTTACTGGCAAAGGCACCATGGGCCAATGCTTTCTAGGGTGGCTGCGTGGGCTGGATCTAAGCACCCAATGGGCCGGATCTGCCCACCCCCCAGGCCTTGAGTTTGACATCCCTGGCCTAGATTAACCTCTGCAGTTTACTTGATAGAATTTTTCAGAAATGGTTAGCCATTGCCTTCTTCCTAGGGATGCGAGTGAGTGACTGGCCCTAGGTCACCTAGCTGGCTTTGTGCTGAAGGCATGAGTAGAACTCCCAGTCTCTCCGTTTCTAGCCTGGTGCCTTTACTACAGCAAACTGGCTTTCTCATTAACCTTGTTATCTTACTGTAAAAAAGTACAATAGCTTAGATGTGTCTTTTAATCATTGAAATTGTTTCACTTGCACTCTTATTCTATTTACTTATTTCATGTATGTTTTGTTTTGTTTTTAACTATAGCACATACAATATCTTACAAGAATCTTACTGAGTGAGTTTCAGGATGCAGAAATTAAGGCAAGAATATTTTACTCCCTTGAAGATGATTTGTTTCCTAAGATTCTCTGATCTTGGTGAATTGGGTGGTACGTCCTCTCATTTCACCATAGTTATAGCTGACATTTTGGAGGCTGAAGAGATGAATTCATTAAAAGTAAAACTTGTTTTTCCAAATTATAGTTACACCAAGGTGAATTGACCTGCCTCCAATAATGAGCCATATGTTTGAGAGATTGCATTTGCTGGTCTAAGCCCTTTTAAAGAAATTATTATGGCAACTCCTTACTGAGGATGTTCTCCTGAATGGTCTTTGTAGTCACCAGCATAGTTGCTCCAAATTCAGTTGCTGGCAGTGGAAATGAGGAGTTGTATGTTTCATCATGGGGAGGTGAGGTAATCAGTTCCTGACTTCTTGTGAAAGCAACACGGGGCATATTCTCCTTTAAGACATCATCCTGGGTGATCATAGTAACAGCATTTAAATGTGGGCATCGAAGCTGTCCGAGGTCATTGTCTCCTGGTTTGCAGTCATGGTTTGTTTGAGTTTCATTGGCCAAAATACAAATGCACTTGCCATTTTCTAATAATAATAAAACATATAATAATAAAGAAAAGACAAATTAAAAATGTATGGAAAACTGAAATTCTTTTTTTTTAAACCTGGAGCAATAAACATGATAGCACAAGAACAGCTATGCAAATAAACTTAATACCACAACTAATATATTTCAAATGATAACAAATGCAGATTTATGTAAAATATTTTAGAATTTAAAATATTCTTTAGTTGGCCAAGTGTGATTGGACACACAAGGAATTTGCCTCCAGTGTATAATCTCTCAGTGTATATACAAACAACAAAGTGATAAATCATAACTTGTGAATCATAAGATACAATCATAAAGGATAAGATACAAACAACAATGTGATAAATCAGAATATATTAAAGGAGAATTTAATGGGAAAGAGGAGAAAGATAATAATAATACCTCCCTACTACATGGATAAATATCCTTAGACAGTCCTATGGGAATTAGGTGTTTAGCAGAGTAATGGCATTGGGGGTGGGGTGGGGGTGGAATTGTCTATGTGTCTAGTTGTTTTGGCATGCAATGCTCTATAATGATGTCCTGAGGAGAGGAGTCGAAACAGTTTATGTCCAAGATGTGAGGGGTCTGTAGATATTTTCTCTGTCTTCCTTCTGACTCGTGCAGTATGCAGGTCCTCAATGGAAGGCAGGCTGGTTGCTATTTTTTTTCCTGCAGTCCTAACTATCCATTGAAGTCTGCACCTGTCCTGTTTGATTGCTGTACAAAACCAGAGAGTTATAGATGTACAAATGACAGACTCAATAATTCCTCTCTAGAACTGGATCAGCAGCTCAAAGGTTAAAGATGACACTATTGATCACCTTATTGATGGACATGGTAAAATTGCCTAACGTGTTAGAATTGTTACTGGCATTCATGTAAGTTATATGCTTGAAAAACATAGAAAACGTCAGGAAAGGGCCAGGATTATGTGAGATTTTAAAATTTAAATTGGCAGACACAATATATCAGGATTACTATTACTAAAAAAAAATGTGGTTCATGGATGTAGAAATGCTAGAAGATAGGATTGATGAAAAACAAATACAAAAAGGAACAAAATATTGAGATTTGCACATTGAAGTTCAAAGAACTGGAAGACCCTAAGCCAGTTTGGTCTAATGATTAAGCTACCATGCGAGAAAGCAGGAGTTTGATATGTCTAAAATAGATGAATATCTGTTGACAACAGTTGCCTAAACTTTCACAAACTCAGAGACAACTTATGAATGATCCAATAACTGTTTTTTTAAACATCAGAAGCTATTAAAAATATGAAATCAGGTAAAGCCCCAGCCCAGATGACCTTAAAAGCCAATATTATAAATGCTTTTAAGACAGTGCTTCTCAATTATTTTCTGTCATGCCCCCCCTAGGAAGAAGAAAACATTTCGCGCCCCCCGCGCGACTGTAAATAGTATCATTTGTCTATAAAATTGTTATAAGTACACCTCTGCATAACACTGTATCCTTATTAACGTATAAGAGAATAAAAAAAGAAAGAAATGTGGATCAATTTACAACAAAGAATAGCTTTATTAACTGTAGCAGAAAAGATTTAAAGTGCATTAGAAATTTAAAAAAAATTAAATCCTTAATTAAACTAAACTGCCGAGGTCAAACGCGCCCCCCTTTATGGAGCCTCGCGCCCCCCCTGGGGGGCCCGCCCCACTATTTGAGAAGCACTGTTTTAAGATGAACTTCTTCAGCCATTAAAGGATATAATGAATAATCTATTACAGGGGGAAATATACCTCAAATGTGGAAAGAAACTAATATTGTTTTAGATCCTACAGAAGTAAGGTCAAGAGGCTATGAAGACAAAGAATTACAGGCCAATTTCATTATTAAGCAAAGACAAACTCTTTGCAGCAGTTTTGGCAGAAAGATTAAAGAAGATTTTAGAGGCATATATTCATGAAGACCAATTTGACTCTGCCGAAAAGACAGTTAAAGGATAACGTGAGGACTGTTTTGAGGTAAAGGTTCCCCTCACACATATGTGCTAGTCATTCCCAACTCCAGGGGGCAGTGCTCATCTCCGTTTCAAAGCCAAAGAGCCAGCACTGTCCTATGACATTTCTGTGGTCATGTGGCTGGCACGACTAAACACCAAAGGCGCATGGAACACTGTTACCTTCCTGCCAAAGTTTGTTCCTATTTTTCTACTTGCATTTTTACATGCTTTCAAACTGCTAGGTTGGCAGAAGCTGGGACAAGTAATGGAAGCCCACTCCATTATGCAGCACTAGGGATTCGAACTGCCGACTTTTCTGATTGACAAGCTCAGGGTCTTAGCCATTGAGCCACCGTGTCCCTTTGAATATTGAATATTTACAATATCATAATAAGAAACAGACAGCACTAATATTTTTAGATTCAGAGAAGGTTTTGAAAATCTAAATTGGGCTTTTAAGTTTAAAGTGCTAGAATAAATGGACTTTGGAAAGAATTTTCATCCAAAGGGTCAAAGCTGTTTATATATTATATCATAGCGAGCAAAAATCATTATCAATGGTGATTTAAGTAAAACAAAATTCTTGTAAACTTGAAATTCACCAATATAGTTCCCCATTCCCAGAGTAGGATCTCTCTGGATTCCCTTTTTTTTTCATTTAGAGCATGTGAAAAGTGAGAGGAAGAAAATAGTCATTTGGTTCACATGTTGCTCAATTGTGTCTAAGGCTAGAGTAGATCAATCTTTCTCAACATGGTGTATTTAAACTGTGACAGACTGCAGTTTCTATAAACCAACCAATCTTGAGTACACTGTAGCTGGTTGGAAAGAGTTAGGCTAATTAATAACAAGATTAAAACCTATTATCTGAAGTGTTGCTAATACATACCTTGGGAATTCTCCTTTCCAGGTTTTCTCCTTCTCTTCCGTCTTTGTTGCAGGATTACAAGACATAACATTGCCAGGATGATTACTAGCCCCACGAAAGCAAAGAAACCAAATATTAAAGCTGAACAATTTTGGTTTCCAGCAACAACTTGCACTGGTTGGGTTGTAAGGGAGGTTGTTCCAAATACAGTAGCTGTGGAGGGAAACAACAATTCTAAGTGGGTCATTTTAACAGAGATGTTTCTTCTTTCGAAGTGAAGGGAAGGGTTCCAGTTTGGTTCATGGCATACCAAATTCAGTAAAAGGAACAATGAAGTAAGAAGTGTGCTACTGATTCAATTGTGCTATCAAAACAGAATCAAAATGCTTCCTATCTCCCCTCTGTTGAAGCATGGCAGCGTTGGGGATTATAATCATGTGACTATGGCAACATGGTGGTGTAGCAGTGCAGAAGCACTGAAGCAGACAGAATGTTGTCAAATGTCCATCCCATTGGGATTGATGAGTCCCTGATTTTGGATACATTTTTTCAGTTAGCCCTTTTGAGATACATAGATTTAAAAAATATTGTCTTGTGATGCACCGTTTTCTCCAAATTGAAAATTACAAACAGGCAAACAGGAGAATGTTCGCAGTGTATAAATCAGGAAGAGAAGATGCAGAAAGACAAATTGACAATGGTTTATATTCAGATGGAAATAAACTTCACAGCAAACGTGAACAAGGCTAGTGATTCACCCCAGAAAATCTATTTTAGTTAATATATCATGCGGTAGATTCACATTTCATAGAAGGTAATTCACAATCTGTTTTTGATTTACTTAACTATACAATAAATTAGAATAAATAATAAGCAAGCTCACCACCTTAAGATTAAATATGTGAGTAGCTGCAAAGAGCCATCCAGTATTGTTGCAGCTAGCAAAACTTACAATTGTACTCATAATGTTTTGAGCTCAGGCTGTGACCCCTCAAATCTGCTATGTCTAGGAAATAGAAGACTGAAAAAAATACCCAAATAGTTAAATACAATTATTTCCTTGATAGGACAACTATTAATTTTCCACTTATACGGGAAATATGTCCTGGTGAAAAGCAAAACCTTTGTTTTAGAACACTTTATTCTGAGCTCTTCTATCCGGCAGAAATCAACCAATGCGCAACACTCAGAAAACTTAAATGGAGCTTAAGTTACACCTTCATGGACAATATCTTGATATTTTTTTAACCACACACTGCCTATCCCATCTGAAGGATGAAACTCCAAGCAGTTTCCTTGGAAATAAATGTGAAAAACTAAGCATACTGACTGCAAAATATATCAATTACGCATTCTTACCCTCTGCATCTCACTGTTTAAGAGTTGTATTACAAGAAACAAAATTATTCCACCAGATAATCCTTATGATCCATCCATATGGCTGGATGTTCTGTATCTGGAAGGTGCCAAGACAAAGCAGTCTGATCTAAATCATGAAGTAAGGCTTTGTTTCGTTCCAGATTTAAAACTGTTTGTAAACTCTGTGATTAGTGTATGGTACAATGTGTTGGGTGAACCTGACTGAACCACAGTACAAAATGACTTGGGCCATAAAGCTTCTATGTTTTAAGATTTTAATTGGAAGCAGTGAGTTTCGGATGAAGAATGAGATGATAGAAATGGGAAAAAGAAAGAAAAGAAGCATTTTGTTTCAAAGAGACTAAAAAGGGCTATGTATAGAATATATGCACAAAAGGTTCTGAATCAGAATACAGTTAAAATAGATATATTTGCATATTTTCTTCCTCTTTATTGAAGAGAAGAGGAAGGAACCAAAAGGATGCTAACATTCTGCTCTGTTAGTATCAGTTGCTTACTAAAATTTCACTTGAGCCTTTGTTACAAATGGTGGCATACATATCTTCACTAACGAAAGAGGGGTAAATTAACTTTGCTAAAAATGAACGAGGAAATTGTCACTGATTAATTTTGCACTAAATTGACTGCTTTAATTAAGGGAAAAAACACAATTACTTTTGTTTCTGTTTGGAAACCACTTCTGGACTTTGTGCTTCAGCTGGCAAAAAATGAAACTTTGATTTTGAGTTTTACTGATTAGCTAGGTTTGCTGTTATAGAAATGACTAGTTTATACAATACCTTTTCTTTCTTTTTTCCCTTTTTTCTCCACTTTCCCTTCTCTTTTCCCTCCTCTATCTTTCCTACTATTTTCTTTTGCATTTTTGCATTTTACTTAACAATAAAAGCACTGTAAATATATAAAAAGAAGGAAAAAATACTTGCATACATATCTTCAATAATGAAAGAGGGGTAAACTAACTTTGCTAAAAATGAAAGAGGAAGTCAACATTTACTTTGATGAATTTTGCACTACCCCAAATTATTTTCTGCACTCCCAGATAGTGACCATAAACCGAATGTCTAAAATAAAAGCCTGTAAACGTAGCAGGGTAAGAGGGAAATTGAAGGAAACCACACATTGTAGAAGGGAAGCAGATTTTAAACAAATCTGAAAAGGGATTTGCACTATTTGCATCTATTCTAATAAAACAGCAAGCAGATACTGCAGACTTGAAGTCCACCGGGCATTGCTTATAGATTCTTGTACTGGAGTTACATAACATGTTTAAGGCTAATCCCATATTAACCAAAAACAATTTCCATGTTCATCTTTGCATTCCACCACAAAATAAACTATGTTATGATTTCATACTATGGCCTAATTCACACAAAACACTAGGACAATGACTGAGTTTTCCACAACCTGCTGATTCTGATTCACAACTGCACAATTCTAATCTACTTTTGTGGTGGGAAGCCAATAAAAGTCTCAAGTAATGTGAAAGAACTGCTAAGCTAAACTGTCTTTGAGTCTCAAATGCATTCACTAATAATTCACTGTCATTCCCTTGACTCTGGCAAACTTTCTCTATTAACTTTTTAATTTCATGGGGGATGCTGAGAAGTAGAAGTGGCCACGATAAGATGATTCTTTCCTTGGAAGGCTGGAAAGCAGAGCATGTAAAGGAATGAGTTCCTGTAAAATCCCAGCTGAAGACTCCTCTAAGAACTGACTTCAGTGTAGCCTTCCATCCTCCCTCACAGAGGAGTGTGCTCTAAAGCAGGGTTCTCCAACCTTTGCAACTTTAAATCTGAAGGACTTCAGCTCCCAGGCTGGCTGGAGAAGTCTGGGAGCTGAGGTCCTTCAGACTTAAAGTTGCAAAGGTTGGAGAACCCTGCTCTAAAGCAAGATAGACCAGCCAGCTCACTAGTATCTTTACCACAGTCTGGTTTTATTTTTTTCTAGAATCAATCAAGCAAGGCTTGTTTTTGCTGCTGGCATAAGATTATAAGAGGTATCTTTGGCAACCCTACCTTGAAGTATCGGTGCCTGCAACAGGATGCTGAGTAACCAATATGCCAAATAGGGGCATGGATAAGTGCACCAGCATGCCTAACATCCCTGTCCTACTGTCCACATTCATTTGTACCCATTTCCTGTGTTCTTATTCATATTTATTCTTTCCTGTTATCTTGTACACGAGTGACAAACTAACTAAATAAAATAAATAAATGATGGTGATTTTTGTGCTCATCCTACTCCAACTGATGTTATTTTTTAGATTTTTGAAATAACACAATCATTCCCATCATTCCCATCCATATATCAGTCAAAACTATTATGAATGCTTCAGTGCCTTTGCGCCCTACTTAAAGCAGGGGAAGGGGGAATACACAAAAAAGAACTAAGGTGGTAGCTTCCTAGGAGGCTAAAAAATCAATGAAGTAGGCATTGCAGAAAATCGATATTTAGGATCAGCCATGTGCACATTCATTAAATATCTTTTGTGAAACTAACTATAATATTCTGTCAAATTTCCACATATGTTATTTATTAAAGAGGAAGACGCCTTTAAAAAGGCATTAACATTAACTCACTCAGCTTACCATACATAAGAGTTGAAAGAAACATACATCTATTTATTGCAATTTTGATCTCTTAAACAATGCATGATGCTGGCCTGAGAAACTCCATAGCACATAATTCCTCTAGACCAGGGGTCTCCAACCTTTGCAACTTTAAGTCTGAAGGACTTCAGCTCCCAGAATTCTCCAGCCAGCAAAGCTCGCTGGAGAAGTCTGGGAGCTGAAGTCCTTCAGACTTAAAGTTGCAAAGGTTGGAGACCCCTGGTCTAGACAATCCATGTTCAGGATACATACATACATACATAACTTAATCGTTATACAAGTTATACATACAATGCAAATAAGGTCAACTGAAAACCCATGTGCAACTAACCTTATTGTTCTCATGGATTTTGAAAAATAATATTGGGCTATGTGTCTCCTTCACTTGATTGTTTTATTAGAAGAGGTGGCACCTTTTCTACGAAATAACCTCTCCTCAGAGATGTGCAAAGCAGAAGTGCTAATAAGGTTTAGACATATTTTAAAAATCCATCTCCTTTTGTTGTCCTTCCCCAGCCCTTCTACTGTTTAACTTTTTATGGATTGTTTTACCCTAACATTTTAAACTCCATTTTTAATACATACATACATACATACATACATACATACATACATACATGCATACATACATTTCACAAGCATTGTTCTCTACTCCTGGATTCTCTTCTGACTTTCAGAGTTCATTTCCAGCCTACCTCCAGACTCCTATTTCTAACCCAGCCTTTTATGCTTAGGATTTTATATTGTCCTTACTTGTCTCTTTCCTGGATTCTCTTTGCATGTATTTACAGCTATAGCATTGTTTGATCAGCCGGTCATAGCAGAAGCTGGGATCTTGGCAGGTTGTGTTGTGAGGCTCCATCAGAGGCCTGGATGAGAAGAGACAGTATTGTAACTGTTTCTGTTCTTCATTACAACTGAGTGTCAAAAGGAAGAGAGACAACGTTTAACCAGGGAAGAGATTATTCAAATGTGGCCTCAATGAGAAATCAGTGAACTGTGAAACTCAGTAGTTTTTTTTTAGTGCTAACTACTACCATTTTCATTAATGTCATGTATATCTCAGAACTCACTGTTCTAAGCAAATCATTTTCTGTGGTATCCCAAAGATATCACAGGAAGCAGTAGAAACCTCTGAATACTCTGGAAAGCAGCGTTCCTATTGCCTCACTAAAATTCCAGTTTAATTTTGGATGGTCCATGAATGGCCCACTGAGTGTATGTAGTCTATTGTATAAAGATAGGAAACAAACAAGTAGAAATGGCTACAATCTCCCTTTTGAATAAATAGGTTCAAGTTAAGAGACAAAATATTCTGCTTGGTGTGTTTTTCAGAATACCATCTAATAACAGGCGAGCTTTAGTTGCTTGCTGTTCCAGTTTATGAAGCCAATATGATTGGCCACCATCCATCTTCTCTTTGGCCATCCTTTAATCTATGCAGCACAGTCCTGTTAACTATATTTTCCTACTGTACATCATTTCTTTATTATAGCTTCATGTATTTACATAATGTTGCAGCTAACGGCAGATCTCTATCATATTTTAAAAGAGGCCAAAATAATCTAAGAGAGAAAAAAGAGAAATGGCACAGAAATGGAGGGAAAGTGTGCAATTATTTCAATTATATGTAGCTTTTATTACAAGAGTGGATGCCAAGGCAGTGCCTTGGCCTAGGCCATCTTAATGTTTGCTATTTATGAGGCGATGCTTTTAACTATGGAACATGCTAGTCCTTAGTTATTATGCTTACTAAAGCATTTGCTGCTTGGAAAAGCACAATAAATCTGATCAGCTGGCAGTGCCATCCTATAATAATCAACTTCTATTCTTTTCTTTTTTTTCCTTTTCTTTTCTTTTCCAGAAGATTAGCAAAACAGGCCTGGGCCACGGGGGTACAAATAATTAGGTTGCCTGAAGTGGCTCCTAGTTTTATACAAGATTAGAAAACTGGGTTAGGAAGAAGGATAAGGTATTTTTTAAGAATGTCTCCAGGGTGGAATGTGAGTAGGAATGCATAGTATTAGATAATAGATAACTATATATAATCTGCTTGGTTATCATATTGATGTATTCTTGTGTAGTTTTCATTGCTCATTTTATTGTTTTATTATTTTACTTTTGTTCAGTTTACACTCTTCATTTCTTCCTTTTATTGCTGTAGAGAAGCTCCACTATGAGATAGGTAGCAAATACATTTAACAAATAGTAGTAATAATAGTAAGAAACAGGGATTATGCTTTGCAATGTAATGGCTTTCCAGTCACTTTTTTTTTTTTAATTAAAAGAATATTTTATAAGAAAATTGAGTAAAACAGGGAACTTAGAAAATACGAAGGAATGGATTGGCAAGCACATTGCTACCCCTAGACACCACATTGGATACAATGAGGCACACACTTCACGAAGGCCTTTAACCTGATTGATACAGTCAGGATTGTACTATTGAACTAATGCAATGTTCATTTGCATTGCAGTTCGAAGAAAAGCACGTCGTCCCCTTTGTTTTCTCTTTCTGCATCCGCAATGCTTGACATTAGTTTAGCCAAGTGAGAAATTCTCAGACCTACACTTCTCTGGGACAAAGCTCCTCTAAACAGAGTCAGAAGCAAATTTCTCTGTAAATTATGAAAGTACTCGAAAACATTGACACTTTTAAACACGACTGTCACAAAAAACATCATGTTTCATATTGTCCTTTAATGCAAATTCAGAATGTTCTCCTGAAGTCTATTATTTATTATTTATATTCACCTGTATCAGGGAGGGAAGAAAAGCTGAAATGAGCCCAAAATAATGTAAAAGCATCACAACCTGTTGCAGAAAGCTCAGTGGTTAAGATGCTGAGCTTGTTGATCAGAAAGGTCAGCAGTTTGGCGGTTCGAATCCCTAGTGCCATGTAACAGAGTGAGCTCCCATTACTTGTCACACCTAGCAGTTGGAAAGCACGTAAAAAAAGCAAATAGAAAAATAGGGAACACTTTGGTGGGAAGGTAACAGTGTTCCATGTGCCTTTGGCATTTAGTCATGCCGGCTGCATGACCACAGAGATGTCTTCGGACAGCACTAGCTCTTCACCTTTGAAACAGAGATGAGCACTGCCCCCTAGAGTCGGGAACAACAAGCACATATGTGTGAGGGGAACCTTTACCATTACCTTATATCATTGTTCCTTGAAATAAACTGGTAACATGTGGACTTCAAATAAGTCTGTGTGAATCAGACTTTCTTTATATGATACTTCCTGATTCTCTTGAATTTTGAGAATCTCTGGACATCGGCTATGGTAGCTAAGGATATGAAATTTAAAGTGTAAATACCAGTTTGAGGAAGTTTGATATATATCCTTTTGAAAATTCTGTGCTAAACATGGTAGCACATACATAAACTTGATTGTTTAGATATAAATCTATGAGTCACTGCTTTTTGAAAGACAAACAACATCCACTTGCCTAACTTCCGTAAGGGGCAAGGATAAACAGACATCTTTAAAAGTAATGATAATCAGGAATCTGAGTTTTGGAAATTATTATTACAATGAATGAAATCAGAAGCCTGGCACAGTCCATAACCAAACTTGCACTTCTCATTTTGATGCAGGCATGAAAACTCTGGGGTCCAATTAACCACATGGTTTTTATTAAGCATATAAAATAGCAAGAATATGAGAGTAGCAATTAAAAATATGATCTATATGTATGCCGGAGAAATGCCTCAAAGTAATATTTGCTTTAATAAATAAAAACAGCTTTTCACAATTGTATTTGCACCCCAGTGTGCCTCATTCATGAAAGAAAATAGAAGCGTAATGGGAAAGGAAGACTTGTCTACATGCAAGATACAAAGATCACAAGTATACATAATTTTTAGGCCACAGCAAGAGCTTCAACAGAAAGTTGGATTTACCTAAATGAGAAAAATATATTTGCAATGAAGAAGTTTATTTGTAGCTGTAAGAACAAAGGCATCCAATCAAAAGATTATTTTTGCATGAAATAGTAAAGTCCCACCTTCTGAAGACACCAAGACAATTGAGGTAGAATAATTATTGAATGGCACATTTTAGATACAAAACATTAATATATTGTACTATACTCTAACACCTCCTTGAGGGGGATGTGAGGTCTTGAAACATAAAATATAAACAACACATAAATATATAGTCAGTATCTTCAAACTATAAAATGTGAACTTCTGTGAAATCAGCATGCCACAATATGCCATGTATGACTACTTTCACATATAAAAAACCTCCATGTACTTGAGGGCATTGGGCTGGTGCATAGTCCACCACCATCCAGACCATCCACTGCTCTCTATGTATGTGCCTGTATGAGTTGAACAACCAGCTCAAAGAAAGTGTAAGGTGAAAGTGGGGAGAAGTCACTATTTCCTTTGCCTCTTATTATTTGGTATAATGGCAAACTAAATTCACTTAATTGACTACACTCTGGACACTACTTCATTTCAGGAGGCATGTTGTGCCTTTAAAACACAGCTTTTAAAAGCCAATGCTATATTTTGACATTTTACCCTACTACAGGGTTTCAAGTGAGGTTTTTTAAAATAACATCTTGGGGGAAAAACTTTAAAAACTTGCATATATTTTTGTATTAAGAAAAATGTGCGGATATACTTCTGGATGGATTTTGTTTTCTCATAAATGAATCTGATCATGATTGTTTCTTAATTTCAGAGAAACTCCAAATTTCAAACTTCATCAGTCTTTTTTCCCTCTTCATCATTGTGAGCTCATACTTAGGTTACTAATCTGGGAGTTCAATAGAGACTATAAATTCAAGAAATTATTCTAAAGATTTGGTGTCAAATTTCAGTGTCATGTTGCCGTCATGTGACATTTTGCGACGTTTTTCCCATTTGCGGGGCTGAAGTTGGTGTGGCCTACACATGACGCAGCTAGTCCCTGGGCTGCCAGTTTGACACCCCTGGACGACTCTAAAGAAAATTTGCTGTGAAGGTAATTATATTTCCAAGTAATGAGATGTTTTGGTACTTTATTTACTGTATATATCTGAGGAGTTAATCTTTTCACATGATGTGTAATACTTAACGAACAGAAGTCACTGACCCAAGGCATGATAATGAACAAATTTCAATGACTTTCTTTCTTTTTTTTAAATCAGGTGAATAAAGATGTTCATATACAATTCTTCATAATGAGTAGCATGAATGTCCAATTTGTCAAACTGTCTTCCTTTCTTTGTGTGTGTATAAGTTTTCAAAATAACATAAAAACTAACAGAAGCTAATACAGAATAAAGAAAAGAAAGAACAAAAGTACAGAAAAATGAAAAGAAATAAAACAGTAAGCTTTTAGTTTTCTCTGCAGCAAATACAAACATGATTAGAAAGTTATTTCTTATTTTATGATTTTAAAAAACCTACACTTTTTCTATTATCCAATGGTTTTCTTATCAAAGTCATAAGTGCAGTTTTTCTGTGTCATGCAAAAAAAGACAATAGGGGATTCATGGCAACGTGTAAATGTAGACACTATACTCTCTTTCCTCTAATCAAAGAATTACATCATCTTTGCAAGTTCCATCAACTTCATCAACTTATTTTTCCATTATGTGTAGTGTTGAAAATGTCCAACTGACCATATCTTGAAGCAGTTGTAATATTTTAAAACTTAAAAGCTTCCCTTACTTTTTCTAGTTCCCTACCCATTACTCCCCAAAGAAAATTAGTTTCAATTGTACTTTAAAATCTTCTGGATCAACTTAACCACTGTTATTTTTAACACCATGTATTATGGCTTTGTGTGAAGCCAACTTAATTATGTTTTCCCCCCAAGAAATATAAACAATGGCTTAGCACAATAGGTGAACATAGCCTATGTTTCTGAATACAAGTTGCTGGGGTTCAACAAAAGAGAGCACTTTTGCTTTCCTGCTTTACGTATCCCATAGCCATGGTTACTCTCTGTAGGAAATAAAGTGCTGGATTAAACTGAAGTTTGGCCTGATCCAGAAAAGCTCTTCTTGCAGCAATGAGCTATTCTCTTATTCCCAGCAGACAGTTGTGACTCAGTAGCTGAAAACAGCTTAGTTCTGTTACATAATCCCCAATTTGGAATCTTCTGGATGTGTTAAAGAACACCTTCCATTATCTCCTGCTAGCAAAAGAACTGTAGCCAGTCCAAAGAACAACAGTTTGGGAAAAGCAGGCATGTACCACTGTTGATACTGTCAAACCAAGAAAGGACTCAAAGCTGATTTAAGCCTGCTTGCTTTACAACCCACAATCCTTTCATGGGATCCTCAACCAGCCTTCCTCATCGTGGTGTCCTCCAGTTGTGCTGCAATAGGAAAGACTGCCAAGATTAAAAATCATCCAACTAAACATTTAACCAAATCACTTTGCATTTCACACAAAAACATTTGCAGATCTTTTTGAACAGTTAAACAGCAGGCAGAGGGTTATTCATAGGGCATTTCTGAATTATTCTGAATAATGAATGAATCTGAAAATGTGACAAAGTCCATAAAGATCATAATTCCCCAAGAGAAAACAATGTCAGGGAGATCTCTCTCTCTCTTTCTGTTTGTCTCTTCTTGCATATTCATCCTTATGAATTTTTAGGGACTAGAGTCAAGCTCATGCCTAATTCTTTGCAGAAATAAAAAAAATGTTCTTAACATTGGCTTGGTTTTTCCCTACTGTTTACAAAAAATTGGGGAAAAGAATAGGATGAGATAGGATAGGATAGGATAGGATAGGATAGAGGAGAGGATTATTTATCGGCCAAGTGTGATTGGACACACAAGGTATTATTTGTCTTTGGTACATTTGCTCTCAGTATACATAAAGAAAAATGAAGCTATCCATCAATAAATCCAGGGAGAGCTATAGAATCAGTTGTGATTGGAGTGGCCTGTAAGCTTAATATAATATATAATAATATATTATTTAATACACTTAATATAATATATACTTAATATAATACTATAAATATATTTTGCAACTGTTTGCCAGAAAGATGTGAATTGGCAGAAAAGATGTGAATTGGCCTGTACTTACTGGCTTTGTTTTTAATCTCTGTTGCTTGGGAAATTTTGTACTTTAACAAAAACATTTGATATTCTGAACTGGGACCCTCATAATGTCAGATGAAAGAACAAAATATACTAATATTAATAATTTATATTTGTGGCATATTTTTCAATTTAAGATAAGAGCCAGTCTGATGTAGCAGTTCAGGCATCAGGCTGGTGGATGGTGTTCTAATTCAGCCTTAGCTACAAAGCTAGTTGTGTGACCTTGGGCCAGTTACTTTCTCTCAGGAAGAAGGCAATGGCAAACTATTTGGGAGGGGGGGGATGGGACTTGCCAAGAAACTTGCAGGAACCTGTCCAGGCAGTTCCCAGGAATCAACACTTCTTGGTACACATACACACATATTAACTAATTTTAAAAAAGTTTTGTTTCCTGCTTTGCTATCTTGAACCCACTTCTGCCTCTAATATCAACCTGATTTATGGATATGTTTATTTACTAACCCTAAATTATATTCAAGTAAATTATATCCAAGTAACCCTACATTATATTAAAGTATTGTAAAGTAACTTTACAATCCCCCAAGGCATGTCACAACTTTTGAGCACTCCTAATGTTTGGAAATTGAAAGCTGGAAAATTTGACATGCCCTAAATTAACTAGGTATTCCTTGTGTTCTTGAAAAGGCACTTACTAACTACTCTGCATTGTTATGTTGGGCAGCATAAAAATCAAAGTAATTAAAACACGGGATGAGAAAAGATACCTCTGGCACAGTAGCCAATGAATGTTTCTGATGCTCAGTTGCCTCTGACTAATGTGCAATACTATTTAGTACATATTGTTCTCTAAAACTACATGTCAAATGTTTAACAGATTTAATGATACAATTTCTGTTGTCCTAAAATAGTCTTTCCCAGCCAGCTTTATATCTGTGTAGGAAAAACGCCATCTACTGTTATGCTTTGTGTTTATCAGTCCAAGTGCACAGAGTTTCTTAACCAAGGTGCATAGAGAGCATCAATATCAAATGCCCCACCTTACTTTGAAAAGTAGCCGAAGAAAAAGCAGTTGTATAACCTGCCTGCTGGGACATTCCATTAGTAACTGAATCTGTGAGTAAATTCAGTGCAGTGTTATAGCTTCTTGTTATTAACACATAGATAAAAGTATTATCTTCTGAGCATTTGAACAGATTTTGTATAAACACAAGTTAGAACCCAAAGTAGTGATAAGACAGCTGATAAATCTTAGTAAACTATCATAGCTTTATTCTTTTAGGGTAGATAGGACAGAAAAACAAAGGAAAAGTTATAACTTTCAAAAAGTTATATTTATACAAACAAAAACAGTGTCTATTAAACTATTAATATATTTTAGATGGAGTGTATTAAACTATTAATATATTTTATAATTTAATTCTTTAAAGAATTAAAAGGAGAAAGCCTCAGAAATTAAAGTAGCTTATTTTTATCAGAATTGAGTCACTAATAAAGGAAAATTAAGACCTGAGTATTAATTAGCTCCAGTTTCCAAGATGCAGCTTCAGGTCAAAATTGCATCAAATTCAAAATTACAAGGAGGTGTGCGATTATGCTCCATAATTTTTCTGCAAAATGTGATACAGCAATGAGAATGGTGTCACACCAATCATTATAAATTTATCTTTTTTATACCAATAATATAACTTTCCATTCATTTATTGGTTTTTTCATGTAACGTTTTCATGCTTTTTGCATGAAAAACCTACAAGTTCTAACATCAGATTAAATAACAAGGTTCCATCTTTATTCAATATCTAAACTGTGCTTTTTAGCTTTTCTCTTGTGAACTGCAGTGGGATCAATTCTGGGGAGATTCCAGCTGTAATCGGCAAGCACAGACAGATTCCATTTCCTTTGGTATCTTTTCTCCATGCCTGCGATATATGGTGGAATTTCCCACCCCCCTGCTCATCATTCACTGCTCCACAGTTCAAAGGGAAATAGTTTAAATGCGAGTGTGAATTTTCAGTGACATGTTTGCACTAAATGCTTCATAGGAACTAAGCAAATTTTCCATATATTTTTCAGAGTCATCTGCCTTCTCAAAGTGAAGATAAATGTATACACTTCCATGTGGTACCATTTTCATTGTTCTATCGTACTTTGTTGGGAAGTTATGAAGCATCATGATCAGGCAAATATACTCGTCTGTGTATAAATCTTGATTGTGAAATATCTTGAAAACTTTAGCCAACCAGCACCTTTTGTATTCATCTCATCAAAATACGTAAACTTAACACATCTTATCTCGGAGATCGATAATTTCCCAAACTTTGTAGACCAATGGAATGTACCTCTTACTGTTGGATTAGGCACTCCACTCATGCAATGGTATTAGCATGTGAATAACCAGCAGCCTGAAATCTTTAAATTAAATTACATGCATTTAATAAGTCTCCTATCACCATCTTGAGGTTATAGTAGAAATTGCAGTTTGTACAGTGTGTGTGTGTGTGTGTGTGTGTGAGAGAGAGAGAGAGAGAGGGGGGGGATCTACATTTATTTTAAAAAATATTACTTTATTTATTCTAGAAGTTTAAAATGGCATGTCCCCAACACACATTCTCCAGCCAGCAGAGCTGAAGTCCTTCAGACTTAAAGTTGCAAAGGTTGGAGACCCCTGCTGTATATGAATAAGGTTGAACCTGGATCGTCTTAGTCTCTTAGTTATCTTAGTTATCTTCAAGACCGCCTCCTGCTACCAAATACCTCCCACCGACCAGTTCACTCCCACAGAGAGGGCCTCCTCAGGGTGCCGTCGGCTAAACAATGTCGGCTGGCGACCCCCAGGGGAGAGCCTTCTCTGTGGCAGCCCCTGCCCTCTGGAATGACCTACCCCCTGACCTATGGACGATCACCGACCTACACCTTTTCTGTCGGGCCTTGAAGACCTATTTATTTCGTGCGGCCGGCCTGGCGTAGTTTTTAATTTGTTTTAACAGGGGTTTTAGGACAGGCCAACTATTTAATGTATTTTTAATTGTATTTTATGTTTTATATTATTGATTTTACCTGCCTGTACACTGCCCTGAGTCCCAGTAGGGAGAAGGTGCGGTATATAAATTTAATAAATTCTAATTCTAATTCCTAATAGTTTATGGAGCCTTGGCTACCATGGTGCCCATGGGCATCTTCTGGGCTTTCAGACCCACCCACTCCATGCCAATTTGGAAAAAGCAAACAAAAATCCTTATTATACTCATAGACCAGAATAGGCCTGAGGAAGGAATACAGTCAATAATAGAAGACATAGGTTTGTATTAAAAGGCATAGAAAGGCATAAGGAGACATTAAAAGTTACATAAAAGTGACAAAATATACAATGTTGACTGGAAATAGGATAAAGAGAGTGCACTGTCAGATTGTACAATTTTCTGTGATAGCAGATTAGGGGCTTGTACATTTTAGATGAGGCTAAAAAGTCATCAACCAGCAGATTTTGTGTACTTTTGTATACTGGCAACACTGTATGTTGCAGCAGTTATTACCCAAAAGTAGCAGAGAAGTATACAATTGTCACATGTAACCTGGATATTTGTTGAAGATGAAGCTACAGTGTTCCTCTATGGCCAGAATTGCAAGGGAATTACCATTCTGAGAGTAGCATTTCTGCATTGTGCCTCATGCATGGTTGAGGGAGAACAATGACATTGTGAAAAATAAATAAAGGCTCTTTGGTTTGCCATGGGGGATGGAAAATACCTGGGATCTTCACTAATAAAGTTTGGGGTTCTGGTTAAGTTAGACTGGCATTGTTATGCACTGTTTAGCAATAGTTTTGGCCTGCTCATAACCCATATTAAGGAGGAGAGAAATAAATAGGCCATAGAGGGGGTTTAGTCACAATTATTTCTTTTCAGATGGATGGGAAATCATCACTTAGTTAGGGGTGGAAAGATCAGGGGGAAGAGGGTTAATCTGGCTGGCCACAATTTAGCCTCCACTTGCATGAGGTTCCTCTCCAATTGTAGCGTGGCAACAGGAACATGTTTAGAAAAAAAAGAACTAGTCTTATAGAGATAAGAAAGCTTGGAAGAATTTTTATTGTGCAAGCTCTATAGGGGCAAAATTGTAAAAAAAAAAAAAAGCCTAGCTTAACAGCATGGCACATAATGGCCATCTTTTGTCCTAAGGTGGCAGAGGAGCGCTTCTGTTTACTTTGCTGCTTTAAAATCTATGAAGGCAGCATAAAAAGATGCCACCTTGTGGGAGGAATATTTTTCGGTAAATTGCTAGAATATTACACACCAAGAGGTCATGATTGGTCTTCCCTGGAACATTGATAAAAAATGATCACTGATGAATTTGACTTTCAAGATTGAGGGAGACTGGGAAATGGATTGACTATATCCAACTGGAAAACAACTGTTAAGAGCCATTTTGTTTACCTGCGCGACCGCCTCCTTCCACACACCTCCCTTCGACCTGTCCGCTCCCACAGGGCAGGGTCTCCTCAGGGTGCCGTCGGCTGGGCAATGCCGGCTGGCGACGCCCAGGGAAAGGGCCTTCTCTGTGGCAGGTCCTGCCCTCTGGAACGACCTGCCCCGCGACCTTCGTACAATCATGGACCTTCACCTCTTCCGCCGGACATTAAAAACTTACTTGTTTCAGATGGCCGGCCTGGCATAATTTTATGATGATTTTTTGTAGGGTTTTAAATTCATTTTAGCACAGGCCCATATATTTAATTCATTTTAACTATTTTGTATTGTATTTATTGTATTTAGTTTTATTCTCTCCTGTGCACCACCCTGAGTCCCTTCGGGGAGATAGGGCAATTTATAAATCCAAATAATAAATAAATTTTATTACAACTTACACAAGACTTTTTAAAACTACACATGCTGTGGAGAGAGGAATCTCATGACTTTGGGGAATAAAATTCCCCTGTTAGGAAAGATCTCAATTAATATCTTAAGGGAAAGCCTTATCATTACGAATCAATCAAGAATATTTTATCCTGGATGGACCAGAGACAATGATCAGAAGCCAATGTGGACATTCTCAGAGTGAAATACATTAATAGACTGTTAACAGAGGTCTTTGAAGTTTACTTTGGCTGTTGGTTTTTACCCGTTAACCATCTTTCCATGTAGTAGATAGATGTCAGACTAAGTGGATTCGGAAAAGCACATTGTAGAAATTTATGCTTTGCAGGGGGGAAACTGTTATTATCTTTGAAATATATTTATCAGCATTCAACTGGGGGGACAATATGTAAATGTTTGGATTTGTACGCACTCTTTTGTAGTCTTTAGTTTCTTTTGCTTTTGTATTATCTTCCCTCTTTCTTCCTTTTTGGAATGTGTATTTTAATGTTTTGTGTAATTAAAAAATTATACTAAAAAGAAAAGCTACTCTTCTGAAAAAATACTTGCTTTCCATACAAAAAAGGCTTAAAAGAAGATGTCCTATTTGCAGCCCTTTTCAATGAAAGTTTATCTTGATGTGAAACCCTCCAAGTTTGGGAAACCCTTTTGTGATTGTGAGTAGAAATATAGTTTAGTAGCATTGGATATGTATCTCTAATTATCCAAAGGGCCAGTTGCTCTATAATAATTAATCAAATATCTGTTGTTTTTTGCCCAGCCTGTCACTGAGGTTCTTCTCAGAATAATGCATGTTCTATGTGCTGCAGACTGCAGGGCTTCCATTTTGCTTGATATGCAGATCTGTGAGAAACACTTTTCTTCATGAAGTTCCTGAAGACACTGGATATTTATCTGTATGCAAATGGCACTAAGAAACTTGTTCTAGCAATTCATTCTGGAAACACCACGGTTTTAATGTATTACACTTGTGTTTATATGCCAACTATTTTGATTGCCTGCTGTATACTTGAGAATTAGGTTTTGAGGAGGAGGTATCATAATTCCTGACAAGTCCAGACTAATTTGGCTCCTTTAAAGACATCTGAAGTCTATTTTACCATACGAAAAGTCTATCCCATATGAAAAAATAGTAGGTAAGATTTATTGCTAACATTTATGTTCAGTCCATTCAGAAATCACAGATAATAAAACTGGAAAATACAATAATGCTTTATGCCAAATAACTTGAGTCCTCAATAGAGCATTTTATCAAAGAACTGAAAGAAAGGGAAGACATTCCCGATACATGACCAGCGCATATTTGTAACATCCGGAGAAGTCTCTGAGCTGTGACAGTTCTGACTTTTTCACACTGAAAAGAGGAAAACAAAAGATCAAACACACCTTTTAAAAACATATGTAGAAGACATGGGGGGGACAGTCAAATATATTCTTGTTCTGCAAAAATGGGTAAATCCAAAAGGCCACTTAATTACTGTACCCAGTGTCATCATCTGTCAGAGAAAGTGTATTGTCAGGTACAGTGAATTACTGAGAGGTAATTCTCAATTTACAACCATTTGTTTAGCATCTGTTTGAAATTGCTAACTTTCCAGATGACTACATCCCCATTCCCATTCCCATCCTGTCAGGGCCTATCCTTCCATCCCCTGCTCCGCACCATCACAACTGAGGAAGTTTCTTGGATGAGAAGCAAAACTTCTTCCTCAAAGAAAAAACAGGCCCTTTGCCTTTGAAAAAGCCCCTTTGAGACAACTTATGATCTGGATTGATTTTAGCACAGAGCTATTTCATTTAATCTTATTTTATCTTGTTGTTTATATTATTGTGTTTTTATTCCTTCTGTGTACCGCCCTGAGTCCCGCTTGGGAGATAGGGTGGTATAAAAATATGATAAATAAATAAATAATAATAAATGGATGACTGAGAATCTCCACTGACATAGCATTGAAAAATGTTACCCATACTTATGATTGGTCCTCCCATTTATGACTGTGGATGTATTTACAACAGTTGCAGCATCCGAAAGTCACACAATCACCATCTGTGACCTTCCCAGATGGTCTCTGGCAAAGTCAGTGGGAAATCCAGATTTGCTAAACAATCATGTGCTTTACTTTAGGGGTCTCCAACCTTTGCAACTTTAAGTCTGAAGGACTTCAGCTCCCAGAATTCTCCAGCCAGCAAAGGCTGGAGAATTCTGGGAGCTGAAGTCCTTCAGACTTAAAGTTGCAAAGGTTGGAGACCCCTGCTATACTTAACAACTGCAGTGATTCACTTAACCATGGTAAAAAAAAAAAAGGTTGTAAACTTGAGTGTGACTCAGTTAATAGCCACCTTGCTTAATAACAAAAATTCTGGTCCCAATTGTGGTCGAAGTCAAGGATTACTTGCATAGAACAAATCTGTTCAAAGCTTGCTACAGGCAAGCCAAATTTCAACCATTCCTCTGCAGCAAATGGAGAATTCCAAACCTGAATTTAGCTTATAACATCCAACTGAAAATGTGAAGTGCAAAAATGCTTATTCTTTAATTACTGCTGCTCCATTATAGTTAAAAGTAGGATTAAAAATTAATTTGTGATAGATGTGCTGCCACCATTTAATGAGTAATAGGCTCTTATCTGAGCAATTGCACTATGATAGCTCTTTCTTCCCAAGGCCAAAATTTTGGAATTACTTCATTGTTACATTAATCATGATTATTCCTTATCACTCTCTTCTGGAAAAGCCACAGGAAGATTTCACCTGGATAGTGAGCAGAGCAAAAGCAATTCTTCACAACTACAATATCTTTATGGGCAAGCACAAGAATTATATTTATTTGATTTATAATTATGTTTATTGGGGAAATCAATTAATTGACCATAAGCTTTCCTCACACTTGGCTATTTTTATAACTCCAAAAATAACCTCAAGGGTAGAAACTTGCAGATCAAGAGCCACATGTACCCCTTGGACTAATCAATAGCAATAGCAATAGTACTTAGTAATATAACAATAGCACATATTGCTATTATATAGCAATAGCACATATACCACTTCACAGTGCTTTACAGCCCTCTCTAAGCAGTTTACAGAGCCAACATATTGCCCCCAACAATCTGGATCCTCATTTTACCCACCTCGGAAGGATGGATAGCTGAGTCAACCTTGAGTCAACTGCAGTTTCTTTTAGAAACTTTCTCCAAGAAACCCATTGGGCAAGGTGGAAAAAATTAAACTATTAGCATGCAGTTTCTCATAGATTGAGAATGGGGTGGGGAAATATGAAATAACTTTGTTCTATTTTTGCCAGGTTGTTAAATGAACATTGGGAAGGCTAAAGAGACAGTGAATAACTAGAAACAGAAATAAGGATGTTAGTCTATAGGAGATAATATTTGATTAGTTGGCTGATTATTTAAAAACTGGCATATATTGGTACTAGACAGCAAAATGAATGTGCTAGTTAAGCAATACAACTATATATGATTTTTTTTAAACCCAAAAGTTCTTACTTCAAGCTCACAGAGCAAGACAGGGCTACAGTAACGATCTGCTAGCTTCCAGACAGCATCCATAGTCACACTGATTTTATTCATTCTACCTACTATTTTTTTTTTTAAAAAGACAAGAAAAAAAAACAGTTTCAGACTTCTTTTTTCCAGGTATGATAGTTTTATTTAATAACAATAATATATTATTGGTAAAAACAGTAAGCATTTATATTTAAGCCCTGAATAAAAACCCTGAATATTAAACGCAGCTGATTCTGGTATAGCAAATTGCTAAATGGTAATAGATTATTAAGTAAAAGTATACAAGTATGCAAAATGGAGCACTAGTTAGCTGTCAGAATTTAAGTAGTAATCTGCTACATTTGAGATAAAGTACTGGTTGTTGAATAGAATAGACTGCTTGCCAAGTAATGTTAGATTTGATGGATTGATTTAAGCAGCAAATGTATCTCATACATACCACCAGTAACTAGAAGGCACACTTTTCCAAGGAAAAAGTTTGCATCTACATGTGTAAGGGAAGCTTCTATATCTTCAAAACTGGCAAAAAAGCAAATAAAAGGAAACAAAATGCAGGGTGTTTACAAATGCAAAGAAATCGCTTGCTATATTCATGATCTAGTAATAACAGCTTTTAATAAATCATAAGAAAAAGAAAGAAGCATTAGTGAACAAATGCTTGTTTCAAAGGAATTTTTATTGACATCTCAATTATAATATAATTGATTTTACCTTTTATATAATCTCTTTTATGTTACTGAATTTCTGAAGGAGCAAATTTCTTTAGATAATATCCAAATTTAGAAGAAAAAACCCCTATTATTTTAATGATATTAGCAATTTATTAAATAGGATTTCATTCTAATTTTTTAGATTTTTATCCCTGTTTATTTTATGAATAACGTAAGCTAGAGAACATACCTTATGTACCTAATCTTACATACTTTAGAACGATATTTAAAAATGAGAGCTTATAGTTTCAAATCTATTCAATGCAAATAGGTAAACTTACATTCCCCCTTGAGTTTATTACACTATACCCAAATTAGCAATTAGACAAACAAATCCCTTCTCCCTTTCTGTCAAATATATTATTTCTGTTCATACCTGTATTTGCTTTGAACATTAATCATAAAGACAATCAAATCAATCCTTGGTCGGATGTGGTTTCTCTCCACAGGTAAAGGAAGAGAGGCTGTCAAATGGCTAAAAAAAAACACACCTGTATTTTAAGTCAACAGTCCCAAACCACATTTGGTCTAAAGAAGCTTTATTGGAAAAGAAAATATTAACACTGAAGTATTAAACTAAACTACAGCACTTCAGAAAGAAAGAAAATAGTCACAAATGTAACATAGTATGATTACACTTAAGTACTAGCTATGTGATTTTATCTGAAGATTAGCAGACTAACTTCTGCTAGTTCCAAGTGTGCTGGGCTACAATCTCATTATAACAAGCCAGAAAGTGAGATAAAATTGTTATGTGCCAGATATTGGCAAAGAAATATTAATACAATTGCTGAACAATATAACAGCTCCATTAAATAGTCAAAATCTCTACTTCAGTCATGAACCAGCAAATTATTAATTATCTAGTTAGGATTACCACCCCCTTTTGGGGGGGGGGGGGAATAAAAAACATAATTTATTGATGCACCGCCCAGATCATTCCCAGAAATTGACAACATATTCAAAAGCAAGGGCTCTGTAGGCACAGATCGAACATATATAGTATTTCCTCATTTTTGAGCATGCTACTTTATCATAATACCATAGACCACAATATCATTTTAGATTAACAAATATTAATACGTGAGAACAAAAATTCTGGCAATATTTTTTAAGTGGAGTCTTTTTTCCACTACTTACATATTTATTTTCAAATCTTGTTTTTCCTTAAGTATAGTTTCTGCTAGTTGCTGCTGGAAAACATCATTTGTTCCCACCAACTATTAATGAGGGGGAAAAAGTTAGTTCAAATAGCTGCAAGAAAAACAGTGATCAGTTCTAATCTGCTATACTTTTGCTGCCCTCATTCTTCTATTATTAAATTCAATTAGTTGAATTTTATCAGACTCAATAGAAAAAAATAGCCATTAACTGGGAGGAATTTAATAAGTAATCTTCATTTTCAGTATAACAGGTCACAAATGTGTGGTTGTCAATACTTCCTTAGTTTAGTTTACTTTGCAACATTCAAAAGGTGATTTTCTTTCAGTATCCTTTTTCAACTTCCCAATCTAGACTATACATCTGGAAATTCCAGATATTGGCTCACAAAAGTATTAGCCAGATCCAAGCTTCGGGAGCTTTTCTTGAGATAGGCTAAGGAGCTGCCCTCAACTCCTGGGACCTGGGATACTTAATAAATACGGAGGTGTCCTACTCTCAAAGACATTCATTTACTTTGCAGTCTCAAAGGTGCTTTTTTCAAGGCAACTGAACTTTCTGGAAGTCCAGTTGCCTCTTTAAAAAAAAGCACCTTTGGGGCAACCACGACTTGGATGACTGAGAATCTGCAGACATCTACTTTGGAGATTTCTCCTTCGGAATCGAGAGGCGTGGCTATTCCATGAACATCATTCCGCAGGATGTCGCTCCTTGGAAAGTTTCAGCGCAACTCCCGTGTCAAGCTGAAACCACCCAACTCCCTGGTGAGCGGGCTAAAAAGAGGCAGACCTAGCGACCAGTGGCTGAAGGACGGGATCGCTTTTTTAAACCCGTTTTCAACTCGGGACCTCAGAGCCGATAAAAGGAGAAGGGACGGCAAGCGCAGACGTTACCCGCGTGCACTATTGTTTTATAGACCTCACGATACATACCAAAATGGTCGCAGAATGGAGCGTTGGGAGTTTGTCGAAGGCACTCAACGTCGACATTATCACAACTAAGAAAAGCCCATTCTCTTTTTCAAAACTACCGCTCAGTAGCGGCGCCGTGACGTCATTATATCGTCGCCTGCGGGCGGTCAGAAGGCGAGGCTGCAACTAGATCGCTTTTTTCTTCTTCTGCGCATGTACATTCGGGAGGTTGCACGGAACACATGTAAGACCTTGTGCGCAGGCGCGTTACTTCAGAAACGCTGGTTTTGTTGCTGATATGCGCCGCAGAACCTGATCCGGCGTTTTGGAGCATGCGTGCGTTACTCTCGCTGTTTTCTCTCGGGCAGCGGGGGATAAATACCAGCAACGCTGGGCTCTCCTGAATGAAGTGATTGTAACCACAAATGAAACTCCAAACACGCACTTTATACAAAAGAGAAAATTTCGTCACAGGTTTCATTTCTCTTTTCTACATTGCTAAGTCAGCGGGGGTAACCTATCCCTTCAAAGCTTGCATGCAGCCGTTTTGCTTTTCTTGCAATGGCAATAAACTAAAAACTGATGGCTTGGAAAGCCGCATGAATAAAAAAAACTATAGGGTCAGTACCCGTGGAGGCACATTCCATTAAAAAGGAAAGAAAGCGACTTATATGACAGACACCCCTCCGTGTGCAACTGTGGCTCTTGACTACCAAGAGCACCACCTAGTTTTCGCTCAGCTCTTCTGTTATCAAGGCAAACTAAAATTAGAGCTGCTGGTGAAACCCAGGCTCCAAAGAACATAATGCTGCTGCTTGTTGCATGACCTACTTAATTTTTATTTGGTATCTCAAGGGGCAAATAGAACGCGTTCATGTGCCCTGCCTTATTCAGAGGCTTGTCCAATTCCTCTGCTGTTCTCTATCCCCAATGTTGTACTTTTAAGAGAAATTTGTTATCCGTTGTTTGAAATTTCAAGTTCCGTTCTTGATAAGAATCAGATATTTTGAACACTGAATAGGTTAAGAGGCTATTGAAAGAATAATTTGGGGGGGGGGGGGGGGATAAGCGATAGTAATTCTCACACTGTTTTCTTATTTTTTTCTCTTTAAGGAAATAGAGTTGGCCCCAAATACTGTTCATGTGGCAGGAAGGTGTGTTTTACTGTAATTTTTTTCAGGTTTTGTTAATGGATCCAAATACACACATATTTTAATAAAGTTTTACTGTAGTTTTTATAGAAATCATTTTGAATATTAATTTGTAAAAATAAACGTAAATATGTAAGTATTGATTTTAAAGGAATTTCTTTTCATAGCATTTATATACCTCTTTCTAAACTTTTGGTGATTTACAGTAACACTGTATCTAATCATATTAAATCAATTGTTAAAACAATAAATTAAATTCAATAGTCAAAATACAACAATAAAACATCAACTCTGCACATATAATAGAGAGTCCTACTCCAAAGATTTGTTGAAACAGTCAATACCTTTTACCCCATTCTAGAAGGTTAGCTGTGACTTCTAAGGAGACTCATTTGGGTTGTAGCCAGAGGTGAAATCCAGCAGGTTCTGGAGAACCGGTAGCGGAAATTTTGAGTAGTTCGGAGAACCGGCAAATATCACTTCTGACTGGCCCCAGAGTGGGGTGGGAATGGAGACTTTGCGGTATCCTTTCCCTGCCACGGCCACCAAGCCCACAACCTCAGAACCTATAGTAAAAATTTTGCATTTCACCACTGATTGAATCCTTTAAATGCTTGTATGCTTGTTAGTGTAGCTTTATATAGCAGCAAATTGACTTGTGAATATATAGCACCGCAGATTTGAAATCATAACTCAAAACTCAGAGGCTCAGGGGCTTTCTTGTCTCTCCTAGTCTTTGGAAAAACACCAAAATAGAAGGGCATTGACCTCTTAAAAATGGCTTTTGTTTTTGTACTGACAAACAATTATCTTAATTTTTCTATTATAATTTTTATTTATTTTTTAGTTTATGATCAAAGACTAAAATTTAAAAACACTTACAAGCAAAGCAAATAAATTAAAAGCATGAAATCAAATCAGGTATGTAAATGCATAAATCCAATTAGTAAATAGCGATGGTAGTTTTTATGTGCTAATGACAACCAGCCAATGTAGGCTTGGGTGAATTTCAGGCTTTTGACTTTTAATGGCAATTGCAATGAAGCAGAACATAGCATCTTAGAAGCTTCTATGAAAATATCTACTGGTAATAGCAGTAAAATTATGGACTCAGTAAGGACTTGAAGACAACATTTGAGAGAATTATGTGAGAAGAGTTATGGAGGAAGCAAGCTACAACTTTGATTTCCACTTCCTCCAATTATGAAGTATGATACTACTTTTCAGTCCTGGATTTTGGGATTATTAAAGATTTTTTCTTTTCAGAGATACTTATTTCTCATACTTATTTGTTCTCTCTTAAAAAGAATTGTGTTAGTCTATCACAGTTCATTGACTTCTAATCAAAAGCATCAGTTCAAAACAGAAATAAACTTTGCAATCACTGTAGAAAGTTTCCAAATGTAAAATTGAAAACAATAGGAATGAGTCACTGTTTTAAAAAATAATAATGAAGGAAATTGAAATGGATGAACTCAAGCAGACTAATATCTGGAATCAAGCTTATATACGTTTTCTTAAATAAGAAACTTTTTGAGATTTCAAAAAGTGCTATGCTGGATGTGGAACTTCAATTTTGGTCCCAAATCCAGAGTATTTTTCTGAGTAACAGACAGAGGTGGCATTCAGCAGGTTCTGACCAGTTCTAGAGAACTGGGAGTGGAAATTTGGAGTAGTTCGGAGAACCGGTAAATACCACCCCTATCTATTCTCTCCTTCCTGAGTCCCACCTGATCATGAGGAAATGGGGATTTTGCAGTAATCTTCTCCTGAAGTGGAGTGGGAATGGAGATTTTACAGTATCCTTCCCCTGCCATCCCCAACAAGCCACAGCCAACAAGCCACGCCCACAGAACCGGTAGTAATTTTTTTTTAAATCCCACCACTGGCAACAGACAACAACAAAGGCAGATGTATTTCTTTAAGAAGTTGTTCAAAATGCAGGAACAGCCTCCTCCTCTTTGCTACTATTATTTGACTAACCCCTAGAGCCGGATAGCACACTGAGCCATTTGTCAGGGGATGTGAGGCGTTGCCCTGTCAGCTGGCCAGTGCGCATGCGCATGCTGGCCAGCTGACTTTAGCCTTTTTTTGACACCATTTTTTGCCCTCCCCAGGCTCCAGAGGCTTTATAGCAGCCCTGCCCCCTTGGAACTTCCCATTTGCCCTTAGGGCTGGGTTTTTTTGCACTCCGGAGGCTTCAGGGAAGCTCCTGAAGCCTCTGGAGGGCCTCTAGGGGGACGGGGGAGGATGTTTTCGCCCTCTCCAGGCTCTTATAAAGCCTCTGGGGCCTGGGAAGGGTGAAAAAAACATGCAAAAATGGGGGGGTTGCACCTGTCATGCACGCATGTGCACTGGGGGTGTGTTGTGCATTGCATTATGTGTGAGGCACGCCCACACACGACCCCCCCTTCCATTCCCCTCGTTTATGCACACAAGCCAAAAATGGTTCGCCATTCCTGTCCTAAAGAAATTCATGCTAATGCTGCTCAGCTATGCTTTGAAGCCTGAGGGGGAGAGCACCAGAGAAGGATATGGAGATGGGTATGACTGCTTTTCTCCCCTTGCTTCCCCCCACCCTTTAAGGTCTTCGTTTTAATTGATTCAGATAGGAATCATCTGATCCACCTGGGACTGTATGTCTGTGATCAAAAAAATGAAATATGCCATCATAAAGGTTGACTGGATTGAGTATTTGAATGAAACCAATGAATACTAAATAGGAAGAACAGAAGGACTGAGAGTAAGTCAAAGCTTTCCTCAGCTTTCCCATATATCTTCCTAGACTTAGTTTTCCATTAAAAACAGTAGATTGGTTTTAGTGCATTAATTCATTAGGATTGCTACTACTGGTAGCAGCAATGGCAAATCAGATTGCTTTGGGAAGACTGCAAACAAGACCAGGAGACAAGAGTGTTTATAAGGGGTTCTTGATGCTCTCTGAACTTGGTTGTTTTCTAGCAGACATTTCATTTTCTTGTAACATCATCAGTGATGTTACAAGAAAACAACCAAGCTCAGAGAGCACCAAGGACCCCTCAACTCTGAGCTACAAATATTCTCTTTTGACAGAAGAATGTTTCTTTAAGGTTTATCTCTGAATGTCAATGACGAAGTCCTTTGACTTAATTCCATTTAGTTTGCATTTATAGACATGCTCAGTAAGTGTATCTGGTTCTCTTCCATCTCCTTTTTAAATATATAATAGTTTATAATGGGCTTCCTGAGCAAGAACAACCATTCTACAAATTATCTGTTCTGCACTGTATGGAGATGTTGGAAGAAGTTGCTAGGATACATTATGTTAGGGAAGAAACATCTGTGTGTCTCTAACTCTTTTCTTTGACCTACTTGGGAGTCTTAAAAAGTCCTAATTTTGTATACTTTAGAGTATTAAAAGTATAATCATAATTCAAATACATTTCATAATCATAATTCTTCAACACATATAGGGGATTCAAGTTTTGGAAGCCATATATTGGAGAAGGACTTTAGTGTGGTCATTGACAGCAATCTGAATATGAGTCAGAAGTATGGACCAGGTTATATAAGAACTCACACAGAGGCACTGTATGAAAAATATGTAACATTTAGTCTGCATTGATGTGATTTCCCCTGAATTACTGTGGAAGAAGGATATTTACGGAACAGGTTCAATGGAAATGATAGAGAAACTTGAAGACAAGTTGAAGGACCCTGGGAAATTCAATCAGGGAAAAGAAGACAGAGAGGAGAAATAAGAGTGTTTGCTATTGAGTAAATTTATATAACGGCCTTTCTCACATTGGGGCTCTTCAAGTACTGGTACATGAAAAGGTACCAAAGCGAAGATGGCCATGAAATATTTTCCATTTTCACAGAAACTAGGACAAGAAATAATGAATATAAGTTGCAGCTATTTAGATTTCATTTGAAATAAGAACAAACTGCAAGGCAATAAGATCTATGCAACCACAGAACAGTTTATCTATAGAGGCTGTGGATTCTCTATCTGTGGAAGTTTTTAAGAAGACTGGATCGAAATCTCTTGAGATGGTTTAATTGATTTCTCTGAACATTGCAGAGAGTTGGACTAGATCAGGGCTGTCAAACTCCTGGCGGGCAGGCCCAATGCATCACGCGCTGGCCACGCCCATGCCCAGTTTAGCAAAGGGGGAAAAGTCCCAATCCATCATGTGATGCCGCTGTGATGATGTGAGTTTGACACCCTGGACTAGATGATCTTTGAGGTCCTTTCCAACTCCACACTTTTCTTTATTCAAATTGAAATAAATAATTATTTAATTACTACAATTCATAGGCTATAGCAATATGCATTTTGTTGGTTATTTATCAGTTAGACAATAACAGCCTCAAATTCTAATCAATAGGTAGAATTCAGATTATATGGGTTAAAAAAATAGCCATTAACAATAGTTTTAAAAGACACAATTAAAATCAGGGGAAGTTAGATTTACAAACCGAGGAAGAAGATGTTTTATTTTGCTGAAATGCTTCACAGGCAAAAGCTGTCAAACACCAGACAATGACTGTCTTCTGAGTTTTCGATAAAAAATCAGTTTTAAGGTGATCTGGCTAGTGTGGCCTCTATTCTATCATCAGCAGAATGAAAGGAGTAGTTGTCCAATAAAGATTTCATACCTGAAGGTAATTGTCCACTAGACTTTTAGCGTTGAAGATTATTCCAATCTTTCCCCCATTTTGGGGACATGATTCAAAATATTAAGTCAGTTCATTTGTATCCAATTCTCAGAGACTGTCTGGAAAAGTACCTGCAGTTTTCTTAGCAAGTTTTTTCAAAAGTGGCTAGCCTTTGTCGCCTTTCTAAGATTGAGGGAAAGTTACTAGCCCAAGTTCACCCAGCTGCCTTCATGCCAAGGTGGGACTAGAATTCACAGTCTCCTGGTTTCTAGCCTGATGCCTTAACCACTGCACCACACTGGATCCCAAGACCTGTTTTAAGCAAAGATAAGTCTCAAATATACTTTTGCAATATTGCTGTTTCAATATTATTAAGTTGCTTTTTATTGTATACTGTGGAAGTTTGGGGCCAACCAATGGAATATGAAGAAGATAGATTTTAGCTTCTCTAAATCTACTCCCAAAGGAACAACAATCCATCCATAATTGCAACAGTACTACCACTCCAAAATTTGAAACTGTGAAGCCATTCACTGTGATGCTAAATCTCACAAACCATTATAATTAGTGTGCTTGTCTTTAAAAACAAACAAAAGTGCAGAAAATTTATGAAAGTTTAGGAGGATAAAAACAATATTTTTAAAATGTTTAACTGATTCTGGAAGAAACTTTTACAATCCGTATGGAACTGTTTCTAGTTATATAGTCCATGTACTCAAAAATATTTGAAAAGATTAACAAAATTCAAGTTCACATTGATAGTAGTATTGCTGCAAGAGTGTTTTTCGCTAAATGACAATGTATGTTTAGAAGGTCTGTGCAGGGCATAAAGTCAATCTCCAAAAAAGCATTTCCAAGTGTGTATGTAGTCCCTCCCTGCAATACTTTAAGTCCTAGTCAAATCTACAATATTCCTCGTGTTAAAAGGCTGTCTTTGAAAGCTGCAGTGCCATGTTTGTAGTACCAAGCGCTCCAAAGCATCTTCGGGAGTTTGAATCCAAGAATCTGAGCAACCTTAATATTTAGAATAGATACTCAAGGTGGTGTTTGCTTTGAATTCTCTTTCTGTGGTCCTGAGTTTAAGTTCACCCTACCAACATGTTCCAACATGCATGTGAAAGGCTATTATTGCTCTGTGGAAAAAGCTTGGCTATTGCCTGAATGTGGTGCTTGAGGTGGGAGTCAGTGGGAAGTGTCATGTTTTAGCAATGCTGCTCCCTTTGAAAGCATCTGTCAAATTGAAAATTGTCTTCCAGAGCTTAGAGCATCTCTCAACCTCTTTCTTTTCCCTTATCCTTTCTATCACATGCAGAGAAGAGCTCTCTGGGCTTGTTGCTATAACAACCGTTGATAGTCCTCATTTGCTTCGGTATTTTGATTGGTTGGGGACAATGTTGCCTCTTTTGTGAGGGTGAAAAAGGAGGAGGCCCACTCGAATGAGAGTAGGATGGAAAGATGCCAAACTGGTCCAGAGTGTAACGTACATCTATTGGGGGTGGGGGGTGGAAGGAAATGGGGGAGTGTCCTTTGGCAACAGCAGATGATCAAGCAATGAGCTTCAGTGTATGATTCACAACCGCATGCACCAGCATGCTGCATGCAGAGCAAGTGCAGCTCCATCTGTCTTCAATCTGGACCAATCTGTTCTGGCACTTTGAGGACTCCAGCTGCCTTGGGTGAAGAAACCCTTTGCTTTGTCATCTGACTGCACAGCAGAGAGCGACTGGCCTTCAAAAGCTGCCTGGTACTAGAATAGCTTGCTTAGCAGCTGTGACATCCTGAAGTAAGCATGGATTGAGGTAGGTGGTGTGCCTTTTGTGGCATTTCTGTGGGGATATGTGTGCACAGGTTTTACTTATTAGCCCTTATCAAGTCTTCGATGGTGTTTTAAAAATCTTTGTGCTGTTCTGTGCTGTGCTAATTCTGAACCTAGTTCAGCATAAAGATGGCATAATTAATGATGAAATATCTCGTTATTTTGTGGTACATGACTTTTAGAACTTCTGTTGAGCTTGAATTCTGCAGATGTGACATTCCTTATATAACCCACCAGTTTGAAACATCAAAAATGAATGTAGATCCAGTTATTCATAGTAGGATAGGGATTAGAATGATTTTATCCACTGTTTTATTTTGTGTCCATGTCTGCTATGTCTGTGGAACACAAATATGCAGGTGAGGTCTACTTTTAGATTCATAAGAGCCATTTAAACATCACCAGCCATTTCATAAACCAGCAGAAAAAAATCTCACAGTATAGATATGTTGAAATCCAGACATCCTATTGGGAGACGGGTAGAAATGAAGAGGATTATGCAAGAGGTTGAAGAGAAAATACCGTAAATTGCTAAATGAATTACTCTCTTTCAGATATATTTAATGCTAATAATCCCTACATTGTTTTATTTTGTTTTCTTCTATAGTGAGTGTTGAAAAATATCCTCTGTTGCCAGGTAAGTGTGTAGAGAACTGAGGTCTTAATAACTTAGTTGTAATCTACATATTTTAGGGAATTAATACTGTTTACTCAATAATATATGTGAATACTGTATAAAGGTGGGATAGTAATAATAACCTAGAAGTAGATATGATTTTTATATTGCAAAATGTAGCTTTAAGATAATTAGACACAATGAACAATACAACATTCTGTTTTGGTTTTAGAAGCTATTGCAAGCAGCTTCTTGTGTTTGATTATTTCCATTCCAAGGATGATTTCAAAATATTTAGGGTCAAATGTGCTTGTTATTTGGAGGACTTCCTTGGGTTGGTTCTTTGGTTCTATTATTTTTTCTATGAGGTTAGTTGAGTCTTAGCTTTCTAGTGTTACCAGGTGTGTTCAAGAACTTGATTTGAACTATAGATTACCTCCTTTAGGATCCATTCACTGAAGGGTCTTCTAATTATAATCTATTATAAATGATAACCTATTGCCATGCATGCAGCAATTTCTTTCAGTTAAATGTTTTAGTGACATACTGTACATAAAACACACATAATTAAAGTATACAAGTGATTTCTTTAGGTAATACTAAAATTGGACTAAATTGTAATTCATTTAGTTGGAGAAAACAGTAATCCAGTTCAAAATACAAAACAAATTTAAATGCAAAGTCAAAAATAGAAAAAGAGCAAAAGGATACATAATTCAAGGGCATTGGCATGAAAATTTAAAGTAATCTCTGAAAGAAAAGGTTTTAAATCTTTTTTTTTCCATAAAGAATCCCACAGGATTGGTCTAAAGAGAGGGCAGAGGTAAACTGGATCTAGATCACGAAGTAATTTTTAAAAAGTATCGGAATGAGTTATCACAGCACTGCAAAACTCTGGAATTAAGTTTCTTTTTCTGGTGTTACTTTATAGCAATTTTTAAATTGTAGCCCCTTAAAAATTCCCCATATTTTTATCCTATTGGGTTATACAAGAAAGCCTTTTAAGACAGGATTTGACTCTATCTGGGAAAAAAGGAAAATTGCTTTCTAACTTATCTACATTATGTCTCTGGCACAACCAAGAGTTTCACAAAACCAGTGGTTTGTAGGAATATAGCTTCTCTATTTTATTTCCCTGACATCACTACAAGGGGAACACAGGTTTCTATGAATGGGGCAAGGGAGGAATAAATAATGAAACTTGCAGCACCACAAGGCACAGACTACATGATTTTCATCCAATCCCATTATACAAATATTTGCATCCAATCCCACAATACAATACAAAAGGCCAGAGGTTGCACTGTAATGTCACAGTAAATACTTTGTCATTGTCACATCACCATGATTTGTAATTGTTATTTCTGGAAGGGAAACAGAACTTTGGGGCTCTGGAACATTCCGTTCTGTTGGCTAAAAGTATGGATTTTCCCAGAATAGTTGAGTACTTGATCATAGCTGGACCATTTGGTTGGAAAACTATCTTTGACTGGACTCAGCACATGATAAAATCCATCAAATATGTCTCCCTGAAGATATTTTTAATGTAGCAAGACATTTAATAGTATACAGAGATTTAAATAAATAAATAAATAAATAAATAAATAAATAAATAAATAAATAAATAAATAAATAAATAAATAAATGAGGTCCAAGTTTCTTTTTTTCTTGTTCAATCTGGACATTTCTACATTTCTTTAAAATACAATTAAGTAAAATACAATTAAAATACAATTAAGATTGTATTTCTTTTCACAAAACACATTTCTTATTTCTAGGAAATTACAGATTTGTAGGATTGTGAGTAATATTCTCCTATTATCACACCTATATTTTATTGTATTTTTAGCCCAAGATTCAAACTATTATTTTTCTCCCCAAGCCACTTACATTGATTAAAATATTGGTTTTACCACAGTATGAGTCTTGTGCTTAATTCTGGGCACTTAAAAAAATCAGACAAATTGGAACAGGTTCAGAGAAGAGAATGTTCAGGAGCCTAGAAATTGTGAAGAGAAATTAAGTGAACTGGAAACATTCAGCCTTGAGAAAAAAGTAAACTTGAAAAGATGCTACAGAAAAAATCTGTTCTCATTCCAGAATGCAGAGCACCAAGTAAAATATGTAAGAAAGGCAGATTCCAGCTGAACATGAAAAATATTAATAACAAAAACTCTTCCTAATGGTACAAACAGTTTAGCAGCAAAAATTACTCTGAAGTTGTATTTTTCTGTTCATTGAATGTGCTTGGCCAGAGGTTAAATATCTATTGGATACGCTTTAATAGATTCTTGCACTAAAAGTTTTGGATCCAATGACTTTGAAGATCACTATCAGTTCTGTATTTCTATGAGTCTTAAAAAAAAATCATAGATTTTGCCTTTGGGTTTACAAATTAAGAAAACAATGCACAAAGTAGAGAGCTTCAATCAATAGAGTATTAGGATTTAAATATTGTCTAGGACTGCGAGGCCAAGGTCCAAGTCACTTTTAACAAGGAAAGATTATTAGCTGATTTGGGACCAGTAGTATCTCTTAGTCCAGCCTTTCTCTCAAGGTTATTGTGGTGGGGGAAATCTGGTGGAAGAAGTATCATGTTTCTGAAAAAAAGGTGGCACATAAGTAAAATGAATCATCATCATGTGTCTGTAATTGGAGCATTAGGATCTATAACAATGAAATTGTCAAAATAGCTGACAAAATTAGAACCATTTTATTTTAAAACATTTAGTTAAAAAAATAAAATAAGCATAGCTAAAAAGTCATATGACATATAAAGTCATATATTTTGGCATAGCCAAAAGTCACAGTTGATATCTAATACCAAATAAGCTAGGAACAAAATTCGGTTTCAGATATTGCTCTAAAAAGTTTCTCTAGTAAAATATGACACTCATTATCTTCCAGGAGCAGCCAGCTTTGCTTTAAGCTAATTTGTCATGACTGTAAAGCAGCACCTTCTGGCTTCAGCTTCCTCACCTCATGGCATTGGGGGGCTCACAAGCAGCTTCTCCAGAGATGATTTCCTCAAAAGGGTCAACACTTATTAGAAAGGGGTCCTGAAGATACAGAGGTGCCAAGCCATATAGAGTTTTATAAATCAAAGTTTTCATATTCTGTGGAGAAAGGACAGAACATCTCAGTTAGACTAGGAAGTGATTTTGGAGTTAGAAGTAATCCCCGCCATATTCAGATCATTACACAACTGCTCCAAGATGAACAAAGTGTCTAATATATGACTACCTGCAAGGGTTGGTGCCAAAGATTGCTTGGGACAAGATCATTGTCAGCATGGAGGCCTTGAAATCCATGGCTTTGCCAACCCCAGGTAGCAAGCACTGAGACTGAAGTCACCCAACACTCAATATCAAAACACATGTGGATTTCAACATTAAGCCAGATCAAGGAAGAGAACAAATTGTAGTTCTATATATCTGGAGCAGCAGGCTATGGAACATTCCTGTTATAGCTGTGTTTTTATTTTGGATATTGTAACAAGATTAAAAGGAGGAATAAAAAAGTGTTTTAAATAATCGGTAAATCTATTTTGAAATATTGACGATTCGTAAGGGACAACTATACATATTTGTTTAATTTATTCTGATATATTATTTTTCTTCTTAGGAATAGAAAAAGTTCTAAAATAAGATCTTAGAGGAGAAAAAGGCCAGCTTTTCAAGGTAAGTTATTTGGGTTTAATAGAAAAAAGATTATTTTATAATCTTTTATTTCATTGCATCACAAAAGACAAAAAAGGGGGCCCTTTCCTGGACTGGCAGGCCTTGTCACACTCATTCCTGCCTTGGTCACCTCCCATCTACATGGGGCTGCCCTTGAAGACATACAGAAACGTCAACTAGTCCAGAATGCAGCAGTGCACACAATAATAGTTTGTCCATGTAACACTCTGTTGTGCAAGCTGTTTTGGCTTCCAGTTTTTTCCAGCTGCAATTCAAGCTCATCATTTTTAAAGTACTACGTGCACCTGGCCATGATATCTGTGGAACTGCTTTTCCCTAAGGATATCTACCCTTCCTATCAGATCAGATAGGGTGGGCACATTCCTTGTTCCTTCCCCAAATATTGTCATCTAATGGGAGCTAGAAGTGTACTTTTTCCCATGATAACCCATGCCCTGTCAAACATCTTGCTCCTTCAAGTTCATCAGGTCTGGCTTTCCTCCCAAGCATTAGGAGAAAATTGGATGAAGGTACATTAGCTCGGATTGGGGCAGGTTTTTGTTGTTTTTAATATTCTACGTTTTAACTGGGTCTGTTTCATAGTTTTTAAAATGATTTAATATGTCTTTTACTCTTTGATTGGGAGTTGCCCAGAGTTGGTGAAAAGGTAGGTACTTATATAAATGTTTTAGATTTCTTTATTTCTTTAGCATATGGCAATGTTTTAGATAAATAAATAAGATTGCATTTTTTCTATTCATCAATATCAGCTCTTTATATTTACTTTCCTTTTGTTTAGTGGTTATGCCTCATTTCTTGGATTGGTTTGTGCCCATGTATTTGATGATCTCAATTCTCATATTGGTGGGCTTTGGAGCTTGTATATACTATTTTGAGCCAGGACTTCAGGAAGCACACAAGTGGAGAACACAAAGACCAATCAGGGAGCGAGACCTCCGGAAAACATTGATGATACGAGATAATCTAGGATTTGGAGTGCCTGAGGTTTAGTATTCTGCTCCCCAAGACAGATGAACATTTGGTTTGTTCAGGACAATTTCTTGCTATTCATTATGTGGTCAGTTCATAACTTCATTCTTTGTGATGTGGCTCTTTTTTAATGAAGTATTCTTTGCTAGTTTCTTTAAAACACACCTTTTAAATAATGTCACCTTGGAGCTTCTGGTTTTAACTTTTAATAATTAAGCTCTTTACATTATACCATCATTTGAATGTTTGGATCCTCTGTAAATAAGTTAATCTGCTGGGAATTGTTACACTTAAAGAGGAACTAGATGGTTATGTTTTACTCCAAGGGCAATCAGTATGGATTCTGGGTGCTCTGAAAACACATCTGACATTATGCTATTTTTTAAAAAAATCACTTGGAT
This sequence comes from Rhabdophis nuchalis, assembly GCA_039707465.1. Classification (NCBI taxonomy): domain Eukaryota; kingdom Metazoa; phylum Chordata; class Lepidosauria; order Squamata; family Natricidae; genus Rhabdophis; species Rhabdophis nuchalis. The sequence continues at coordinate 89,880,730 of CM077648.1, read as the reverse complement.
TTTAAAATATCCTAATTGATTATATACTTTTTCACTTCCAGCACTGAGCTCAGATATGCTGAAGGGCATATTCTGTGCAAGTTATGGATGGAGAAAAAATAACCTATGTTCATTATTTAGAATGGGATCTGTTGCCCTTCCTTATTCTTTATTCTTAGAATTTTGAACTGCTGCACTTTTCCAGTTGTCTGCTGCTGTGTCTGTTGAAGTGGACAAGACTTTTAAAACTCAAATGCCCCATCTAGCCCTATTCTTTCTATATGTATAATTGATCTTAACACTATAAAATGTAGAAATACACAGTCTACTTATGTACATCTTATATAAGAGCTACTGAGCTACAGACTATGATTGCATAATTCCAGTGTGGTTTTCCAGAGCTGCACTATATATGGTATGGGTTTGTAGTATCCATGTAGAATGTTTGCACATTGTCCACATCTTCTTTAAAGCTGGTGTATAATTCTTTATAGCTGGTGCAAACATAGCTACATGCAGAAAAAATATTAATAATCTCCGTTTCTATGAAAATTACACAATAACACACTCTAGAGTCCTATGTTATTTTAAATATCCTGTTTTTGCTGAATTGCATAAAGGCATCATTGATTGCAGTTTTATTCCCTTGATGACATAATATCTCAAGCTGTGCTAACTTAATACACTGGTTCCATTTATTATATCTTGGGGGCAGGAACAGAATAGTATGCTCACCAGCTCTTCTTGTACACATTCCATGCTAGGAACACGTGCCTTTCTTTCTTCAATGTGCTCACAGGTACACATTCCAAGTTAAGAATGTACAAACATTGTTATTATAGCATCTGTATACAATGGTACCTTAGTACTTAATGCTTTTGGTACTCAATGCATTTTGATGTGAACATTTTGTCCTGGTACTCACCATTTGTTTAGTACTTAACCCACAAGCTATAACTTGTCAGTGTCGGTTGGTTTGTGACTCATTACATGATTCCTTATGGGGAAAATTGTTTGGTATTCATCGTTTTTGGCACTCATCACACTTCACAGAACCAATTAAGGATTAGTCCTGAGGTATCACTGTACTCTACTTCATATTTCCTTGAATATATGTCATCTTTCTGTACATTACATGCTTCATTGGAATTAGTGGTGTATCATAAAGATCTTTTTCTACATCTGTAATTTTCTCTCACATCTACCTCATCTACACTTCATTACATTTGACAGCTTCCATTGTCTAATGCAGTGCCATAGACCCTGACAACAATATAGCACAGAAGGACTTTGTTCAATTTCTTCTCTTGTTCTTGTTTGACCAGTTCACCATGAGTTGTCATGGGTTCATTCATAGCCGGTCATTCCTCTCACTTGAAAACAGCTGACCAATTTTTCAGCAGTAACTGAATTTAAGTATAGTGCATTGCAATTTGTGATACTATATGGGAGTTATGGTAGATGTTTGAGGATACCATTAATGTCATTAAAGAGCAATGTTGCTTTTGTACAGAAGGGAACTTGTCTCAAAGCCCTTTTGATGGGTCAATGTGAATACTGTTCCAGGCATTATTCCTGAAAGTAACATTTGCATGGGACTTCTTTAGTTCCAATATACATAACGGGTAAGAAAATTTTCACTTCTAAAAATAGATAACACAGCAAAATGGATTCCTGGCTTGGAATCATGTGCTATGTGTCATTTTAAGTATCTTAAATTTTCCAAAATGTTAAGTGTTCCCAGTTCAGAGATTCTTGCACATGCAATGAAAGGGCCAAATTTTATGTTACAATTGCAACTTTTTGATGCTATCAAAGGGTGGCAAATTGTCATCTATTTTTACAGTAGGGTGGGGAAGGGGCAAAGAAGCATGCATTTTTGTAAGATCAGTAAGTGCAGCATCCTTTGTCTGAGCCAGAAGGGGTATAAGTAAATAAGCCTCTTCTGTATTTATATCACCTGATCTATTTTTATAAGGAGACAATGAAACAGCAACACCATAAAGTTCCTAAAATAATTTCCTCCTCTTCCCATCCTGTATATAAATAGCCATTCTTCTCTGTCTGTGACGTATCCATTAGCACTGCTGCTAGCTACAGCCATAGTCTCTGAGTGATACTTAGAGGCCTCTTTTCTGAGCCTTGATTCTCTTTTGTGGCAACTAAACTACCAATGCAAATGAACAACCCCCAAGCAGAGCAATGGGGTAGCAATAAGTCATTTATTAACAAATCTAAGACTTTGAAACTATTCTTTCATAATGTACAGTTACAATATATGGGCATAGGGGGCATTAGGGCACTGATTTGCACTAAACCTTTCTCCTGTTCCAGATTTTTTTCCTCAGGATTGTATCACTTGTTATAAAAAACGGAATGCATTTGTAGCATGTCCAATATCCATCCTAAATCAATGTTGTGAGCATGCTTTCACGTTGCATTTGAGTGTAACTTTACCCAGAGGGTCAAAACAATCATTAAGAAGTTGATTAAGCAATTATGTCAGCTTTCTGTAGGTGCTTTGATTTCAGTCCAAATAAGTAGTATGGATATGTACTGTGAGTAAGCAATGCTATTTGTCCAACTTTCCAACTAAAATGGGGGATGGATCCAGCCATTCAGATCAGTATGTCTGGTAATCTTAATTTTGACCCTGATAGCTACAGAGGCTCATCAATTCTCTTGTAATATTTCCACCCGTTAATGGCTCTTTATTATCCAATAATGAATGAGAGATTTGTTAACATTTGAGAGATCTCTGTTCTGTTTCTATACTTTCTATGGTAAGAGGGAAAACTCCCTTTTCAAGCAGGAAACAAGTATGACGTCAACAATATATTTTCAATTTTTCTTCTTTTAACCATCAGGAAAAAAATAGACAAAAATTGAATGTAACTAAGCTATATCTTATAATGGAATTTTTAATTACCTATAAAAAGGAGCTCATTAGTCCTGTTTTTCAAGATTACTGAAAATTATTTTAGAAGAACAATATTAGAACATAGCTGGCCTTTCAGATGCTACTGAATTCTCACAATGTCTGCTCACAGCCATTTGACTTGACCTGATGGGCACCAACTCCCACAACACCGTGAGAGCCAGTGGTTGCACCGTCTCAGGTCTTGGCTTTCTCTTGTTTTGTGCACCAATTCTTAACTGTTTATCCGTTGCCAAGTTTTATATTGTCCATAAGTGCCAGCTTCCTTGTGAACATTTTATGTGTATGTATGAAATATTCCTATCTTATACAATGACTTCATCTGCAAATATAACACCAGTGTTAGCGCTGAACTTGTATTATAGCACACATAAATGGACAGCCATACAATGCAATTTTTGTGAGAAAAAATCCCACATATTTTATGATTAAAGTAATACTTCTATAATCATCAAGATCTTTTGATCTGGCTGATTTTTAAAAAGTCATATTTAAAACATTAATGAAAAAATTAAAACATTTCTATTTCAGATTTTAAAAACCTGTAAAAATTCTAACTGCATTTAACTAGGGACCAAACTAAATAGAAAGTATTAAACATTAATTCTGAATAAATAGTAGTACATATATCTTTGTACAAAATTAGGTCAATTTGAAGTATGTAGTACGCCAGATCTGTTCTGCTTCTATTTTTTTTATTAGCAAAGAAGCATTTTGCAAAGAAAAACATAAATGCCTCAATCCCAGAAACAATGTATTTACTTGAAAAAAGGGGAATTGGATCAGGAGTTGGGCTTCTTTAGACTACTAGGAATTTTTCAAATATTCAGCCTAAAACTAAATTTTACTCAGAAAGTAATATGTGCATTGTTTTTCCTCAATGAGATTAAATCTGCTACTTGACAGTGTAACTTAAACAACTCTGAAATATCATATTTTTATGTCCCCTAAATTGATTAATACTGAACAATGCTGCTCTACTGTGGGGAGTGTGGAATTGGAGGGATCCTGGACTGAATCCAGTTGTCCTAACTTCTCAGAATTGTTACGAAGGTGTTTCATTCTCTGGACTGAATAATTTATTGACGAACTGCATTATGCTGATGATTCTCTGCCTTAGACTTGTTAAAATTATGTTCATGTTGTTAAGACTGATATTAAATGAATACATCCAGAGAAAGCTCTACAGCTGTGCCTGCCATGTGATGGTTGGAGTTTTTCATCAAGTAAACCTTGTAGAGGGGTTCAGAAGGGTAAAGCACAAGATGCGTGCACACAATGCTCCTTCTCCACCATCATTTGCCTACTTGGAAGAGTACACAGACATAGTACCATACTCTTCACTGCAAAGAAGAAAGTGCTGAGGACTGTAGATTGTGGTGATCAGAATGAGGGTGCCTATTGAACTGTGGACCTTATAATTTTGTCCATGGATCTATCTGCTAATTGGATTTCTAAACCACCACAATTGTACAAAATGCCCAATGATACTAACTCCTAACATTGTCAGACTATTAAGCTCTATAATATTGGTCCAGATATAGAAACAGTACAAGTAGCTATATTAAAACAGAGCTTCAAAATTTGATCCAGTTTTTCCCTTAACCTTGTCACTCTAATAACAGAAAAATATTAGCAGATCTATGAAATATTCTTTCTTACAGAATATTATATATTAAGGGAACTCTGAAATTTAGCAATTGAGAGATTGTTAGGTTGATTGAAGCTTTTGAGAATATTTTGCAGGGGGACAGAGAAAACAGAAAGGCCATCTGACCATCACTTCTACCATAATAGTCTGTGTACCATTTTCTCCTTCTGTCAAATGATCTAGTACAGAACTGTGAATTTAACTTATTTGCTTCAGAAACTGAAATAAAAACTACAATAGCACTTTCTATATTTTGCAAAGTAGATAATCAGTTTGACTTGTTTGCTGGTATAAACTGTTTTGATGCAATGTATTGTAATATTAATGGTTGTGCTTTATAATGGTAATGCTTATTTTGAACAGAATTCTAATAAACAAGTCAGAGTCAATCAATATAGTGTCTTAGTATTTCGTTCCTTTCACAGTAGACAAATTTACATAAGCATAATGTGGTGGAAATTTCATTCGGGCATCGCAACACATAATGTAGCCTACTGTTCTGTATAAGACAAAGAGTTTCCTCTTTTTTTATGCATATGAACAACTACATGAATTGTAGGACCAAAATATCCATTAAACACAAGAGGCATAGTGCCTTGAGCCTATCAAAATGTGTTAATTTCTTTTTAAATTAGAATAAAAATGAATAGATTATTTAATTTCATGCCTTGCCTTTTGGTTCTGAAAATGTATACTATACATAAATAAAATACCAATACGAAAGACAAAATATGCATACAATTAAAATTAAAAGCTCAATCAGATATTAAATGCTACCAACGTAATTTAATAATCCTTACAGGAGCTTGCCATATTAAATTATAAGAACTGAGAAAAGTAAATATCATTATATTCAGACAGCAACCTTTCTATGTGTGTAAATTTATTATCTACATTTTAATTTTACATCATTTTCTATTTGCAAATTCTTGGATTATTTCATCAATTTCTTTTAATAATTCACTTTCAACAAAGAGTAAAGCAGGGGTATCAAACTCGCGGCCAATGGGTCAAATGTGTCACACACTGGCCACGCCCACCCCCTTTTTAGCAAAGGTGAAAAAAGCTGGGAAGGTAAGTGAATCCCACTGCTGATGCATATTACACAGACCTAACATGAATACACATGTAGGTAAACTGATATAATATTACTGAAAGGAACCGAAATGCCCAACTTGTCTCATTTTTCAAATGGGGAACGTATTGCCTCTTTTTAAAAATGGATTTATAACCTCATCTTTGCCTCCATTTTAAAATCAGTTGAGAATATAGATATATTGAATGCTATGGATATAAACTAGAGCTAGGCAACACAACATGAACATAATTATATGGTAACAAAAAAACAAAATCTCTCTTTTTTTTTGTATCTTTCTGCCATCAGCCAGAATCATCCAGAGTTTGTAGCCGAGATGTAGTATGGTGTGCCAAATAAACATATTTGAGTGTTACCATTTAAAAACATTTATATTGTTGCATTAATATTATAAATTCTGCCCAGGTAAACATGATAAGCAAATATAGCATGATTCTCTCACCGAAAAGATCCAGTTTGGAGTAGTAGTTAAAACATCAACCAGGAGACCATGAGTTCTAGTTGCTCCCTGGGCACAAAGCCAAATGGGTGACCTTAGGCCGAGCACTCTCTCTCAGTCCTAGGAAGGAGGCAATGGCGAACCACTTCTGAAAAATCTTACCAAGTAACTGCAGGGACTTGTCTGGGCAGTCTCTGAGAATCAGGCACAATTGAATGTAAGGTGGAAAAAATGACCTAAAATTGAGGAAACCATCCTCATTGGTTTTAGGTAGTTATTTAGACTTTTCCAGCGGTTGAAGAGTTAGATTAGCAAGAGTGTGGGAGATTCAAAGCTTGGAATGGAAGTAATGCTCGGATTTTAGGCCCTTCAAAAGTTACACAAAAAGCATATTGTTCAGCCCGTTCCTGCTGTTGTTCCCTGCAAATAAATGCTTGATACATTATTTTTATATGAAACTGGATAAGGCTATTATGAAAGTCAAAGGATCTAGGCAATTTCTCCTAAAATTTCTGCCCAGGGTACTTCGCATTTCAGTTCTCATAATCCTTAGCCACATCATATGATATAGATAAATCAAGACAATCAAATATGGCCTTAAAATTAAACCTAAAACAGGCAGAAGACAGAATCCGAGTCAAATAGATGAAGTCATGTGGTAGCAAACTAGAGACAATTTTAATAGGATTGTATGCACTTATCACCCCTTTTCAAGTGAAACTTAAAAAAACTCTGCATGCTACTTCTCTTTTTTGTCTTCTTGGGCTAAGAGTAACTGACCAGAAAAGCATTTATTGAACATTTAAAGGAGTTTTCTTTAAAACATGCCAATATATTTTTAAAAACTAAAAGGCTGCTTTTGATGTGAAGACAGCTGTTCCTGTCAGGCCTCTGCTGGAAAAGCAGGGGTATTATAAAAAATGTTAGCGATATGATATACTGTATCTAAACATGACATGGTGTTTTCTAAGTTGTAGAGCAGTGTTTCTCAACCTTGGCAACTTGAAGATGTCTGGATTTCAACTCCCAGAATTCCCCAGCCAGCATTCACTGGCTGGGGAATTCTGGGAGTTGAAGTCCGGATATCTTCAAGTTGCCAAGGTTGAGCAACACTGTTGTAGAGAAATATGTTCCATGTTCCATCAGTTTCAACTCTTCTTCATATGGATATGTTCCCCTTATATAGAGATTACAGTATGTCCAATATATCAAATAGTAAACTGCACACAGGACTGATATTTTTGCATTATGAAATCTCCATCCATTTACTTAGCAATAAAAAAGTGTCCAATTTAGGTCTGCTCTGCTACAATGGGAATTGATAATAACTGAGATTATTATTCCTTCCTCCTTCAGCCCATATCCCCTTCTTGCATAAGCAGCCAGTACACATGAGATTAGCACTCTTCTAGATGCAACCAGATACAAGCTAATCAAGTCCCGCACCTTTTCATAAGAGCACTAAATTTATGTTCATAAATAGACCAGGTTAACAGGTCAGTAGCACGACTTACTTGTTAGCTATGTAACATTGAGATAACCGGAAACATTCCAGGCATCTGCTCACAACTGCTCAAACCTGGCCTAGTATGTTAAGGACAGCAATTGCTGATTGATTTTCCTACCTGTCATGTAATGCTGATTAAAGGGGAAATGTAGCCAGGGGACTCCAGCAATTGCTGCCTTTAACACAGGGGTCTCCAATCTTTGCAACTTTAAGTCTGAAGGACTTCAGCTCCCAGAATTCTCCAGCCAGCTTTGCTGGCTGGAGAATTCTGGAAGCTGAAGTCCTTCAGACTTAAAGTTGCAAAGGTTGGAGACCCCTGCTTTAACGTGTCCCATGTTGAAATCATAAGGACAGCAAGTCACCAGCATTGTCACTGAAACTATTTGTGCAGCGCTATTAAGGAGGCAGACTTTTTTCTTTTCTTTTGTCAACTTGGTGACTAAAGGAATGCTTGTTAATGCAGCAATGGGAAAAAAATTCCTATAATACCTTTTTCCTATATTTATTGTCTGTACAGTGTTTCAGATGAATAATGTTATATGCTGTTCCTAGATGCTAACAAGCACTGAGATCTCCAGAATATACTTCTTTCCTTTTTACAATTTCCAGTTCCAAGCTGTTTATGAGTGCTCTCATTCAAAGCCTGTGCCCACTCCTTGCCTCTGCATCCAGCAAAGTGTTGCTCCAAGCACCCCAGTTGCTCTTTCTCCCACTTCAAGAGAATGAGAAAACACTCCACAGCTAAAAGAGGATACAGTAGGCAGAGAAAGAGAAGAGCAAAACAAAACATTTGAAAGAGGGACAAACATATTCTTCATGGCATCCAGAAAGATTGGATGTCTTGGGGTTAATATGCCTCGTTAAAGCTCATGTAAACATCTTTATGGGATCTTTTGCAATCCATAAAAGACTGTTTTGGGATGTTCCTGATGAGCATTCAGCTGCTTTCTGCCTTTACATTACCAGGTAAGCATTTATCATTCTCTTTCAGTATAAGAATCCTTTGAAAAAATAATAAATGTTTGGTCAGAATAGCCAAGCTATATCTTAGACCTGAGAGCTTTTAAGAGGACTGAGAGATTATCTCTTTCAATGGCTTACAGCAGACATTCCCAATAAGGTGTTCTTCAAAAGCCCTGGGACTAAAACCTAATGGAATTTTGGAAGACATGGTAAAAAAAAGTCTTCACACTGCACCCCTAATCAAATAAAAGTTATAAAAGTCTATCAAAAGATCACTAAGCCTGTTGATCACAAACACAATTAGGATGAGGGACAACCAGGTAATTGTATTTCTTATTCTTTTTAATAGTAATTTTTATTAAAGAATACAATTTAAAACATTAAAAAATTAATACAAATTAAAAATCAAAAAGAAAAAATTAGAAGATGCAGAAAAGAAAAGGATAAGTAGAAAGCAAAATTGAAAAAGAATAAATAAAAATATAGTAAAGTGAAAGAAAATATAAAGAAGTGAAAAGTGACAATTCATCACAAGTATACACTATTTTAGTAACTTAGCACTTTCTCTTAAAATTCAAGAAAACAATCTCTTTTCTCTATTAAAAAAAAGGAAAGGTGCCTCTATGGATTTTACTCCACTAGTCATTGCCAGCTATAGTTGCCGACTTTTCCCCATATTTTCTCCCCATATCCATAAAGTCATTTTAGTCCTGATATTAGCAAAAATATATTAAGAATTATAAGAGATAGCAGAATATATATATTATAACCTTGATCAATAAACCCACTTTATAGTCCTTCTTTTTGCTTCTAACAATATTGATCTATAGTCCTTTCAAATAAATTTGATTTCTTCTCATTTTTTTCTGTGTCTCTTATAAGTTCAATATGGGGAAATTATCCACATCACTCTTTTTATTTGTTTATCCCTTTTAATTATTAAGACATACAAATGATTTTATTTGTATATCCAATGTAGTATTTTCCTTCAACATTCTTCTAACCTGTCTTTTTAAAACCCACTTTCAGAACAGTCTGTCTTGTCTGATAAACTTGTTCTTCCATAACATTTTTTAACCGCAGCCTATCTGTAATGGCATACCCTCTTAAAAATAACTTCATTTAGTTATTTACTTATTTGTTAAATTTTTATGTTGTCAATCTCCCCTGTAAAATAACTCTGGGCAGCTTCTGTCTAAACTTAAAAAAAAAACCCATCTAGGTCCATTTTTCAAAAATATCCTTCAACATGTACAATGATAAAATATTTTGCTTCGTCGTATAGGACTAAGTCGGGTGAGTGTTCTTCTCCTTTAATTGTAATCTTCTAGTTCCTTCTAATATCCACATCTAATATCTTTGAAATCTTAAAAGATTGCCCATACCAAGATTCTTAAAATCCAAAATTTTATTTCAAATTTATCTGGACCCTTGGTCCATTTTTAACTTTATAAAATCAAAGCTTTGATTTGCTATTTATTCCAGAAAAAAACTTGCTTTTAACACTTAAGATTGCGTTCAAAACTTATTTCATTAGGAAACTCTTCTAGTGCTGTAAAACCTGTTGATCTAAAGGTTCCTAACAGCTGAAAACAGTTAAAAAGAAATTGTAACTTCTTTAACTTCTTTAATCTTTCACTTGCTTTTATTTCGCTAGGAAAAACAAAGGCAGCCACTAGTCATGATGGATAAAGGTTGCACTCCCTCCCCACGCAGGATCCAAAGGTGTCTCCCAGTGTTAGGTGCCTCCTCTCATTGCAGCAGCATTCCAGGATGCTCAGCTCGCTCACCTGGGACTGGTGGCTTAGGGTCCGTTAACCCTAGCTTGAAAAAGAACTCCTTATTCGTGCAAGGTTCTCCCAAAGAGACTCTTCTGGCTAAAGGCAAAGGGATTCCCAGACCTGCTTCTAGGCTTCTTTCTCCTAAATCTCCAGGGAGCCATGACGCTCCAGTTTCATGTCCTCCTCCCACTAGATACCAATCAATTCAGCAGACAGCAGCTAATGGTTTGGGACAACAGAAACTCAGCTCCATGTCTTTTACTTTTCATCAAAGCAACAGCGTTCCTCCAACCAGCCGGCAACTCATTTGGCATCCCATGGCAAGAAGAGAATTCCAGAAGGTATCTTCAATGGGGGAAACACCAGGGAGGTTCAAAAAACAGTCTTTGCCACGTCCTCAGCTGCTGTCTGGACTACAAACCTTGCCAGAGAGTACAGTTGAGTTCATTCCTGATGCACAAACCAACTCCTCTCTTGAGGATGCAATCCAGATTTCAGAGACAGAAACACCAGATTCGGTGAAAAAAATAGGCTTTGACAGCTTTCCATCATGTCAGGGACATACCCAAACCATGGGCAAGGATCTCATGAATTCTATCCTGGTAGAAGCTGTACGCGAAGCCCAGGTATCCATGGCTAGAAATGGCATTCCAAGAGTTACACTCCGGGGCTTATCAGGGCCTGTTAAGATACTCCCTCCCTTTCCTCAGGAGTATCCTGAAGAGCAAGCTGGTATGGACCACTCTTCTATGAAAAATCCTACAACCATTTCTGTGGTAACTGCAACTGAGTCAGAATGTGCATCCCAAAATGGTAAGTGCTGCTACATATTGTTGTACATACGGTATCTGAAATCAATGGTCGTAGTCTCTCAGTTAATAATGGCATACTATGGACTGCATGTTCCATGAAACTGTATTCTGGCTGAATATTGTTTTATTATCTCAGAGCACTGGCTGTGCAGAAATATAAAATCAGATCCAAGAGTTATTTGTGTCATTGTTTTGTTTTGTTTTTCATATTACAGGTAGCTCTCGACTTACGATCACAATTGAGCCCAAAATTGTGGTCATAAATCGAGGACTACCTATATAAAAAAGGACAGACAATATAAGAATATAGCATTCTAAAGTGGTTTAAAAATATAACATTAAATGCGTAGCATGTATAAAATAGCATTCACCAACTTTCTGCCCTCCAGATAAGTTGAACTCCCACTCTAGAATTTCAGTAAATGTAGGAAGTCTATTGAAATCCATATGCAGACCAAACAAAACAGTTAATCACATTGCAGCAAATCAATGATTTAATCACATCAGGATGGTTCTTTATCTCATCTGATACTTTTATGCTACTTGATAGCATTTCAATTGAAGTGACCGTACTGTCATATAGTGCTGTACTGTTAAGTGACAATAGCCATTTCTAAGAGACCCCTGATTAGGAGCAGAATAGATATTTCTCCAATGGTCTGTGAACACAGTAAGTGATTGGTTCACCTATGAGAGCCTGAGCTTAGTGAAGGGAGGGTCATAATACATCTGTGAACATTTGTTCTCCTTTCAGATTAGACAGTGTAGCACAGATAGTAGAATCTGCCTGATATAAAACAATTGGTCCATCTAACTCAGCCTTTTCTTAGCAGGTTTTCTTCTACTTGTTCTTTTCCTCACATATTTCAGGTTTTTCAAATATTATGGAGAACATTAGCTAGGAATGTCAGAAATGGTATCTGGTGGAACCTAGTTGAAGAAAATTGTGCTGACTGGTAGTTGTTTTTCAACACCACAATCTCCAGGAGGTCTCTTTTCCATTCTAGAGAGGAATTCCAACAGCTGGATCGGAAAGCTGTTGCACTCTGACATGCACTCTACTTAATATTCTGTTTCCCCCAAAAATAAGACCTCCCTGGATAATAAGCCCAATCGGGCTTTTGAGCACATGTACTAAAATAAGCCCTCCCCCAAAAATATTGCAACACAGCAGCAACCATGAGGTGACCCCACACGCCGCCTCCTGCACCTCAAAAATAATAAGACCTCCCCAAAAATAAGACCAAATGCTTGTTTTGGAGGTTAAAAGAAAATAAGACCCTGTGTTATTTTCAGGAAACATGGTAGTCAAATAGTTTCTCTGTAGTTTAGTTCTCCAGTGCAGGGGTCTCCCACCTTTGCAACTTTAAGTCTGAAGGACTTCAGCTCCCAGAACTCTCCAGCCAACAAAGCTGGCTGGAGAAGTCTGGGAGCTGAAGTCCTTCAGACTTAAAGTTGCAAAGGTGGGAGACCCCTGCTCCAGTGCACATAATATCCACAATCCTGACTCCAAATTAGATCCAGCTCCATTCTGAACTCTTGTTCTCCAAATATTAAATAAGAAAATAATGAATTCAGTGAATATGGTTCATTCCAGCTGATTGGGGAATTACTGTGCAGACTTCTGGTCCAGTTATACAGATTCCTAGTCTTTCCTTTAGCACCCAGAATATTTTGTGTTTTAAGAAATCTTGCCTATGGGCATCAGATATCATATGTGAGATTTTCAAATACACGTTAACATATTTACCATAAAGTCATGCCTTCTCATGACATTCACACATATATAAATTTCACATGAAGTCATACATACTGTACGTGTTTTGTAGAGTTTATCCTGTATCACAGTGTTTCCCATTGCAAATAGGTCTCTGCATATTGTCAAAGTATGTATAGATGCCAGATATGGAGATGTTTTTTTCTAAGGCATTTATGCTTACCATGACAACTGTGCAAATTCACATACATGATGTAGATGCCTACAAACACAGGGAGACACACCAGTCTGCATTACTCAGATTGACACAAAGGCAGATTTCTCCCTGCCTGCATCATTGTTGACATGTAAAATCATTTCTGGCATATACCATGTCTTGCCATACAGTACCTTATTCCCTCTTGCTGCTGCCAGCATCTTGTGACGATGAGTGGATGCAAAATGTCACAAGATTTATCATAACCTCCTTGAAAGCAAGTGCCAAAATGAAAATCCCTGACTACGTAGAGGTGGAATCTATTTCCTCTTTTCCTTACGTGTGAATGCTATGACTGATGAAGGGGTTAATGATCCTCGTACATTAACTAGCGTCTGCCTCTAGAGATGCTTGGCAAACAAAGCCATATGAATGCTGCCTGGGAACAGAGAGAAGGAAGGAGGGTGTTGAGACCAGGCAGAGAAGGAAACATTTATATATGTGATGGGGAGGGGACATGTTCCAGGCTACTGCTAACCCTCATATCCCAGCAGCACCTCCCTTCAGAAGCCAGTGCACAATTTAATGCACATCAATCCAATCAAGGTCTCCCAGATGCTTGAATGATAATGCTCTGGATCCTGGGAAGAGAGGGAGGCAGAGTGTGGGGGAGATTTTGCAGCGATGTTTAATATTCAGATCACGTGATCGTGGTAACAGCAGCAGCAGCAGCAGCAGCATCTTTTGCTTATCTGAAATATCCATTGGAGAAGAAAAGAAAGAGGGGTACGGGCACTTACGGAAAAAACAAAGACAACCAGAATATCATAGGCGCCTGTGGGGCAGGAAAAAGTCAGGAGAAACCCCACCCGAAGGTTCACAGCCAGAGACAAAGAAAGATTCATGTTCAAAGGTAGGTGGTTCCTGCAGGGGTTTGCACGCTCTTTCTGGATCTGGCTGAGCTCAGAGATGCAGGAAGGGATGCTGGGCTCTTGCATGCACTCCCAACTCAACCATGCATTGGGGTTTGGAATGGAGACTGACCACGGCTTTAATTCAAGGCTGCCCGGGGAAGCCTGCCAAAAGGAGATGCTTCATTTCTTCTTCATCTTTTCCATCTGGTATCAAGAGGGAAGCAGGAGCAGCCGCCTGGTGCTACTGAGCATCAGACACTGAGGCTTTTGTGAAGGAGGGCATGTATCCCAGCTGGCCCAGGGGTGTGAGTACCAGTTTGCAGCTGCAGCTAACATTTGAACCCACCTACTGTAAGAATCCTCAGGGACTGAGCCTGGAACAGGGATGGAGGGGTGGTGACGGGGAACCTTCAGCATGGCAAAATGTTTTGGTCTACGGCTGTTCGGTGGGTAATTGTGGATAACAGACTGGTGTGACTTAGAAGGCTGGGCAGTGGAAACAACTCTGGATCAGTGGAAAGGGGGGAAAAGGGGTGTGATGGGATTGGAGCAGAACGTCCATACATTAGCAGAGGAGAAAGAATGGGAGGGATAAGAGATGAGCAAATACAAAGAACTGTCAGACTAAGGCAGTTTTTCCAAAACTAAAGCCATCCAAGTCAGTTAGACTAATACTTCGCACCCTCCCCATTCATTGTGGTTCTTCTGGCTAGGAATGATATACAGCTCTCCAGATATACAGTGATGTAGCGCTGTATATCTGGAGAAGACACTAGGTTAAGGAAATTGGAGAAAGAAATATGATCGGTATCAATAAGCAGTTACAGATATTTTATGGTAATTTAAAATATGCTGAGGGAAAAACATGCTTTTAATTTACACCATCATGGGCAAAGGAAGGCATCCTACTGTCTTTCACGGAAACACAGCAAACCATCTCACACTAATCAGCAAGCTGATCCTAGTGAATGCTCTGACCTCATTCAGTATCTTGCATGGATGGATTTTCCCCATTTACACTGAAAGACTGAACCAGTCTTTTTGCAGTATATTCACAGAACTATGACACACAAGTCTTTTCTTACATTTCAACATAGCTTCAATATAGTATGAAAAGAGACAGGAGACTTAAGTGTTGGCAGAATCAGCTCCAGTTTCAAAAGATCCAACAGGGTAAGACAGAGACAGCCATCTGTGATAGATATCTGTGGGCGTGAAGCCCACTGTGTTTCAGAGGACTTACTTTTGCAATGGCATCAATAAGACTGTGGAGTGATGTCTTTGATCATTTAAAAATAGAAGTCAATATTCAGATCTCCCGAGAAGCCATGTGAAGGAATTACTCGCAATATATAAGATTCTGCAAAGCTCAGGATCCCATTTTTTGAAATCCAATAGCTTTGAAACCCCAGTCCTGAGCATTTGGGAAGTAATGGGAGTCCAGATTTCATCCATTTCTCTTATAAAAATGAGTTTGTGACCTACTTGAGAAGAGTTTCTTGTGCTGGACTGTTTTAGATTAGACTTTCTGTTAATAAAAGTGGCTTACCCTGGTGTGAGTACTTTCTTCCCTCTGACATGAAGTATCCAGTTAGAAGACAAAGGAGAGATTGGAAGATGGAAATGGGAAAGAGGAGAAAGAGAAAGAAACTTCATAATATGCTTTGATTGGTAGCAGTGGCGGATTAAGGCTCACTGGGGTCCTAAGCACTGACAAATCTTGGTGCCCCTCCTTTGTACATACTGTATAAATCTTCATTGGGGTTTTTTTTCTTTCTCAACTTTGTGGTGCCCCCTGTGGGCCTGGTGCCCTAAGCAGGTGCTTAGTCTGCTTAATGGTTAACACACCACTGATTGGTAGCAGTGGGAGCAGTTGAAAGCACTTTTGGAAAACGTTTGACTCTTTAGTTGCCTATGATAGAGTTTTTAAAGATTTGACCATTAGAAAATCATAAGAAAATAATCTAAGTATCAAAAGCTTGGTGCCTGGGATATGTTCAATTTCCTTTTTATTTCCTATATGTGACGATTTCCACACACTTCAAGAAAAATGACATATTGTCTATGCTCTATCTTCTGGAGCTACTCAGGCAAAAGCCAAGAGGAGAGAAGAATGCTTTTCATGTATGTGTGAGATGGTAGATGTTATAGATAAATGGTAGGTAGGTCAGTAGGTAGGTAGGTAGGTAGGTAGGTAGGTAGGTAGGTAGGGAGGGAGGGAGGGAGAGAGAGAGAGAGAGATGATAGATAGATAGATAGATAGATAGATAGATAGATAGATAGATAGATAGATAGATAGATAGATAGATAGATAGATAGATAGATGTAGGTAGGTAGGAAGGTAGGTAGGTAGGTAGATGGGACGGTGATAGATAGATGATAGATAGATAGATAGATAGATAGATAGATAGATAGATAGATAGATAGATAGATAGATAGATAGATAGATAGGCAGGCAGGCAGGCAGGCAGGCAGGCAGGCAGGCAGGCAGGCAGGCAGGCAGGCAGGCAGGCAGGCAGGCAGGCAGGCAGACAGACAAGACATATAGAGGTAGGTAGGTAGGTAGGTAGATAGGAAGGTAATAGATGATAGATAGAAAGAAAGAGTGAGAGAGAGAGATGGATGGATAGATGACAGACAGACAGACAGAGACTTATTTAAGTTTGGCAACAACTCTAATGCACCCTACCACTGTGTGACTTCCAAGGGTTTGGAGAAACTGAATAAGTATTTTGTTCTGAAGACAAATATGTCAATGTATTATGCCTATGCAAGACAAGCATATGACATAGAGTTCTTCCAAGAACTAAGCTGGGATGGCAGGGGGAGAAAGCAAGCAAGACAACGTCATGACTATCAGCATGGTTAACTGGAGCTGCCATGAATTTTTTGATCCTGCCCCACCACTTCCAACCCTATGGGTGCTCTTGGTGTTCTCGTTAGAAAAATGATGAAGAAAAAGTTCTCTAGTAACACACAAATTATATCACAAACTGAGATTGAGAAATGCTAAAAAAATTGCCAGTTCTGTTTGGCTAGCTCAATGTGGCTCCCACATCTGCAGATTCGTTTCTATAGAAAAGTACAGTCTGACATTAAATCTTAAACAACATTACCCATTTATTGAAGCAGGGCTGGAGATTCAGTTGAAAATAATAGGAAGAAGACTTATTCAGAGGAGGAATGTTCCTGTCAATGAATGATAAATTAAGCTTAGATCATGTTTGGGATCTTTTTCAGTCTCTCAGATACATTGGCCTGCAAGTTCGATAACTCCAAGCAAGGAATAATAAATCGGGAAACAATCCAAACAATCCAGGGGAATGAAGTAGAGATAGCCGATCAATCCAAAGAACTAATTTTAATAGTAGTAGTAGTAGTATTGGAACATGGTGGCTCATGTGGTTAAGACACTGGTCTGATGATTGGCAGGTTTGTGTTTGAGACCCAGTTACTGACATATGGCAGTTTGAGCTCCAGTCATTCATTCCAGTTCCTGCCAACCCAGCAGTTCAAAAGCAGGTAACTACAAGTAGATAGATGAATACCATTTCAGTGGGCAACAATAGGCACATGAAAAGAGCCCCCACAGTGAAGTCAAATTCAATAGGTGAACTGAACATCACCATTTGATCTGGCAGTTAATGTACAGCAGAAAAAAAGACAGGTGGAAGTTGCCTTCCTGATGACCTGGGTCAGGCAAAGGGCAATGTCATGTGTTCCTGCAAAATACCCATACTCAAGACAGGGCAAACTGGTCAGGAATATCAGCCCCAGGAACCGGGGCTTATTATATTCAACTTGCTTCTGGCACATAATTTAATTTTTATTTTCCTTTCATTTGTAGGTTCAGCAGATACCAAGCCTGAAGCAGTTATGTCTGAACTGGTACCAGAACCACGGCCAAAGCCAGTAGTACCAATGAAACCTGTCAGTATTAATTCCAACCTACTGGGTTACATTGGGATTGACACCATCATAGAGCAAATGCGGAAGAAGACCATGAAAACCGGATTTGACTTCAACATCATGGTTGTAGGTAGGAAAGATTGGTACACAGGCTTGGGGTAGGAGAGACTTCATCTGGGCACTCTCTTTGAAGTTGTCTTGCAGAATTTCTTACAAGCACGACTATTTCCTTGAGGCTCTACTTCTGCTCTCGATTGCTGCCCTACCAAACAGGTATCTCATCCTAAGTAGTTCTTTCTTTTGACGTTGCATTGCCTCTTATGGCAGTCAGTAACCAAGCTGAAACCAGCTTCGCCCTGGATGAATCTCCTCCAAACAAGTTGACGCTATAGCTGCTTCCACATGACCATTTTTAACTGCTTGTCTCTCTGCTTAAACCAGTTGGAAATGACATTGACAAGAGTGTTGGCCAGGCAATAATAACAGATCCTGATTGATAGATTCCCTTGCTTCCCTCCTACCCTAGGTACTCATGCCAGAAAAGCAAACAAGGATTTTAAAAACAATGGCTTTTATCCAGGGGTGGAGGTCAAAAACTTTAGCAACAGGTTCTCTGCCCAGTTGCTGGGTGGGCATGGCTGTGGTGGGTGTGGCCTAGTTGGCCTCCTGCACCATGGCGGAGGGGCGCGTTTTTGCCCTCCCCGGGTTCCAGAGGCTTTCCTTGAGCTTCCAGGAGAGTGAAAACATCCTCCCCTGGACTCCGGAGGCCTTCTGGAACTTCCGGGAGGGACGTTTTTTGCCTGAGCCTCTTTGTGGGCCCTGTACTTATCTGGCATCCCAAACAGGCCACATGGAGACTCCTGGGAGGGGAGGGTGGGCAGGGTGGGTGTGGCCAGCCAGGGAAGGGGTTTGCGGGTACTCCAAACTGGGCAGTTTCTAAACTAGGGGTTCTCCTGAACCCATGTGAACCAGCAGCAGATCAACCCTGCTTTTATCTGAGCTGTCTCCATTGATTCCTTCTTGTGCTTGACAGTTTCTCATCCAGCACAAGGTGAGTTCAGTTTTACTGTTCTTCCTGACACTTATGCAAGAAGAAGAACATGGCAGAACATTTGTCAACAGCACCTGATTAAAGAAAAGGAAATTGTAAAAAACAAAAACACAGTTTCAGACCACTCCAGCCTTTGGGTCCATTCATTAAGCAGTCCAGCATTTTAACAGTTCATCAATGAAAATCCTTTCAGAATAGGGGGTAGCCTAGCAGCCAGGACATGGATATCAGTGAGCAGGAAAAAGGTCTTCCCACCGAAATACATGGTAGCCAACTGGAGCAGAAGTATTTGCCTACAGTGAAATGTTGTCCTGCAGATGGACAGTTCAAATCCACTTGTAGAGGCGTAAAGAAAACACAGATTTTGTGGCACAGTTGCCTTCACAGTAGACTTGACCTGCTTGGGCAAAGTTACCTGCTTCTGTCATCAAGAAAAAGTGGTGGGTGCAGAATGGGGAAGCATTATCACATCAGGCAAGGAGGATGTGCAAATGAGCTTTACAGCTCTCAAACTCCATAGCCAGCAATGGCAACAGCAGTTCTGATTCCAGCATGACTGGACGGTACCAAGTTGAGAAAAGCTGCAGTGTTTGTTTTTTGTGTTTTCAATCTACCCATTGGTCCTTTTTTCACTAGCAGTTTACCATTCAGTGTTTACTGTGACAGTTAAACAGAGGTCCTGCCACACAACAGGCTGTCTGGATTAGGCACCCTTTTGCGTTCTTAGGGTTGATAATCAAATTATTGTTTTTATGTGTTTCAGACAGGTAGTTGGTCAAAATCTGATTAAGGGTTAATATATCCAGTTGGCCAGTAACTTAAGTGAGGAGTGGAACAGGGGTGGGTTTCAAAATGTTTTAATACCGGTTCTGTGGGCGTGGCTAGGTAGGTTACTCACGTCCACGCTCACTCAGTCACATGCCCCCCCCACCTAGCCACGCCCAGAGAACCGGTGAAAATTTCTGTTTTGCCAGCTGGGAGGCTGGCAAAGAAGCCTTACTTTCCCCGCCACCGTGGCTCCCAGAGGAAAGAGGCAGGGATGCCGGCCTGGGGCTCACTTTTCTTACTACTTACTGCTACTGCCCATGCCAGACGGAGCATTGGAAGCTAGGCCAGTGTCAGCCCCTGCCCACTCGCCCACTGCTAACCCACCCGCTTAGCCACTGCCTCCCATTTTGCCCTGCACACGCCCCCTCCCTGCCAGCTGCAATCCGGGCTCCACCTGGTCAGCTGGTAATAAACAAACAAACAAACAAAAAATATAGTAGCAATTTGTACTAGCCAAATACCAATTTTGTATTGTTTGTATGCTGTTTCCCCTAGGCCAAAGTGGACTTGGGAAATCAACACTTGTAAACACCCTGTTCAAATCCCAAGTAAGCAGGAAGTCTTCAGGCTGGAACCGTGAGGAGAAGATCCCCAAGACTGTGGAGATCAAGGCTATTGGGCATGGTAAGAGCCAGTTCTTCCTTGTATGCAAATAATCTGTGGCTTATTGTGCCAGACTTTTAAGCTGTTTCTTTATTGTCTACAAAAGGAATTAGGGTCAGAGCAGCAGGGCTTTCAAAAAAAGGGACGGAAATAGAACTCTTTGCCTTTTCTTCATCTAGTAACTTGGGCTCCGTCTCCCAGGAGAATGACATGAATCTGAAAGAATTTGTTGTGCTACTCCAGTTCTAGGGGGTGAGGCGCTTAGTTAATTTTTTAAAATTATTATTTCTGTATTTCAAAAATATATATAAAATAGTTGTAACAATAGATGAAGGACCAGTTCCAGGGGAAATGGCAGGCTAAATAGATTCAAAATTGGCCAATTGTCTGACAGACAAAACAGTAGTTTTCCTGGGGTAGATATGCAATGGCAGAATTTTAAAATGTGAAAAGCAACCCACCTACCTGCAAAAAGGAGACCTCACTGCACTCACTTCTCTTGTTCAATTACCTATAACATGAAACTCTAAGTAAAACAACCATATTTCCTGTGTTATTGACATAAAGGAAATATAATAATGTAAGGGACAGTGATGCTGTTATACTGGCCTCACCTCTTTGCTCCCATTTCTTAAGTAACACAGATTGGTATATTAAATTTGATTCCATTCTGTAGTCACAGTTTTGAATATGTATGGCTGCTTCTGTAAAGAGTATATACAGTATATGCAAAACTTTACCATCTTAAAATATAGTCTGTATCTCCCTTTTATGCTCTATTATCACCACTAAATTTTCTGTTATTCTATACAAAACGTTGTACGTCAAATAGTGTTACTGACATGCCATTGTTTTATTTGTGAAAGTGCCTACACTATAACCACAATGGTGTAATTATTATATACTAGGAAACCTCGATGGCAAGCATGCCAGTGGTAGCACAGAGAGCCCTCTTTGTGGGCACGTGTGCCGTTGTCAGCTGCTCTTCTGGTTTTTTGCCAGCTGATCTTCGTGCATGCTGGAGCCCTGGAAACACAAAGACCAGCTGAACAGTGTGCATGCACACACTGGCCACCTGGTCTTCAGGATTCCGGGGCTCTGGCACACACGAAGATCAGCTGGCTGGCGTGCATGTGCACGCTGGAAACCAGGAGACCAGGTGGCCGGTGTGCACATGCACACCAGCCACCTGGTCTTCAGGTTTCCAGGGCTCCAGCACACATGAAGATCAGCTGGTCTTCAAGTTTCTGGGGCACTGGCGCGCATTCCGGTTTGGGCACTCAGTGCCAAAAAAGTTGACCATCATTGGTCTAGACCATAATGGAAAATCAGGCCAGGAATATAGAAGCTTTGGAAGCACTGATATATCTGAAAGACTTCATTTATACATCTCTGAAAAGTTGGTACAGTCCAGTATACCATCCCTGTTACCACCCACCCTTGCAGGACATATTCAGGAATGTACAGTATTATTCAGGTATAATCCTACATGAATATATCAAAATACTGAAATTGGTTCCTCGATATTACCTTGGAAATCAACTGTGTGATTGTTATTGTGTGTGTATGTTTGGGAGAGTTTGCCTAGCTCCATACAATTTTATACATACTATAGTTGCGAAGAGATAGACTGTTCGTATATGAATAAATGGAAGTGTGTGTGTGAGACGGAGAGGGAGGGAGGGAGAGAGGTTTTGAAAATGAGTAACAGCAACATTTTTCTCCCAGTTATTGAAGAAGGTGGTGTCAAAATGAAGCTGACAGTTATTGACACTCCTGGATTTGGTGACCAGATCAACAATGAAAATTGGTAAGTATTTTCATTTTTCACTGATTTTCTATTTCAATCCAACTTTCTTTTTCTCCTCATGTAAGTAGAGAGGTGGGTAGGCTTTAAATATAGTAGAAGTCTCATTTGCAAATTCTGATTAGTGGGCACAGACAGTCACAAATATTTTCAGAAATAGCATACAGAAATATAGTATCTGCCTTGTATTCCAAGTTACTTTAAACTATACTTTTGATGATATGATGACATTTACTAAACAAATGCCAACAGGAAAGTTTTTACACAGGGAGTCCTTGACCTATGAGTGCACAACAATGATTCAAAGTTATGATGCCTTCAGAAAAAGTGATTTACAACCTATCCTCAGAGTTACAACTGTTGCATCCAGTGGTGGGATTCAAATAATTTAACAACCGGTTCTCTGCCCTAATGACCAGCTGGGTAGGTGAGGCTCGGTGGTCATGTGACAGTGGCATGGCCAACTCAACATCATTCACGTCAATGGGCTCTGCCTTAGCTGTTACAATGTAATAAGGGTTAGCCGGACAGGCAGTTTCTGTAAGCAGGGCAATAAAGATTAGGCTAGAAACATCACCAGAATGTCTCCTTCCTGCTTTCCTTACAGGATTAGCCCTGGAAAGTGGAAAAACAACCAAAATGAGATTTCTTCCAGCACCCGGTTCTCTGAACTGCTTAAAAAGTTAACAACCGGTTCAGCATACTGGCTGAATTCCAACACTGGTTGCACCTCCCTTGAAGTTGCATGATTACAATTCAGGCACTTGGCAACCAGCTGGCATTTACAATAGTTATGGCATCCTGTGGGCACAAGCATGATTTGCCACCTTTCCAGCTGACTAAATGGAGAAGCCGGATTTGCTTAATGACCATGTTTCATGTTGCATACGACACCCGCTTGAATTCCCCGGCAACAGCCAGTCGCGTCTGATTGGTTAAGACGCGACTGGCTGCAGCCAAAGCGGGAGACGCGCCGATTGGCCGGCGTTCTGACAGCTCGCTATATAAAGAGCTGTCAGAGCGAAGGCGCGCGCTTTTTGTATCTGTTACTTACAGTTGCTGTTCTTCTGTACTTCTTTCAATAAAAAGAGCCGTTGGATCTGCCGGGTCTGGACCCTTCTTGACAACTTAACACTGGCGACGAGGACTGGGGCCCGGCGTCGATCCTCCTAATCGTACCTCTTCTCCCTGCGGGAACGAAGAGACGCTTCAACCTCCGTTCCGGAGAACTTTTCTCCTCACAATCTGGGCTCGCATCTCCGCTCGCCCTCATGGCTACCCTTCCGCCATTCGCTACCTATGACCCGTCGGTGGAGTCCTGGGAAGCTTTTCTCTCTAGGTTCGACTGCTTCCTCCTCACCGACGTTCACGGGGACATCACCCCCGCCCGGCGCCTCGGGCTGTTCCTCGGCTGCGGCAGCCGTACCGTCTTCGCCGTGGCGTGGAACATCGCCGCCCCAGCCGCAGTACAGGACTTAGAATGGGGGGTCCTGCAGGCCCGCCTCAAGGCCCACTTCGCTCCGGCGCCCTCGAAAATCTCCCGCCTGGCCTCCCTGGGGATCCGTCACGCGCCTACCGCCCCCTACCACCCCGCCGCCAACGGCCGGGCGGAACGGGCCGTCTGCTCGGCCAAGGAGGCCCTCGGCAGGATGGATGGGGGGGATTGGCAAGCAAGGGTGGATGCTTACCTCCTAGGTCAGCATTCCACTCCTTGCCCGGCGTCAGGGAAAAGCCCCGGGGAACTGCTGATGGGCCGCCGCCTGAGAACCGAATTGGACCGGCTGCACCCACTCTACAACGAGGTGCAGCCGTGCAACCTGGGGGTTCCCCTTCCCCGTCTCTTCCCCGTGGGCGAAGCCGTCTATGCCCGGAACTTCTCCGGTGACCCCCGATGGGTCCCCGCAACCATTGCCGAACTAACCGGGCCGTGCTCTTATAGGGTTCGAAGACCTGACGGATCCGAGTGGCGGCGCCATGTGGATCAACTAAGGCGCCGCCACCCAGCACAGGACGACCCACTTCTTCTGCCGACCACTACGGAAAGAGCGACCGACATCCCGCTCAGCGACCTTGAATTACCGGCCGAACCCTGGCCCGCAGCGGGCACCACCTCCATTGCCGGACTCGCCCCGGGGCTGACGGCGCAAGAACAGCCCTGCCTGGGGGAGCCCCGGTCAGCTGGATACCCTCCCTAAGTCCTCCACCAAGCACCGCCCAAGACCTGTCAGGCCCGGCCTACCCGTCCCCTGCACGCCAGGGGCTTGACTCCAACTCCGTCCCGTCCGTCACGCCCCTTCGCCCCCTCCTACCTGAGTCGGAGGCTTCCGGGACTTTGCCAGGCCGCGATGACGCAGTCCGGGGCTTCACCCCCCGGCAGGGAGGAGCTCACACGGACACGTCCTCCTCCATCGCCTCCTGAAGACAATCTGAGGCGCTCGGGGCGGAGCCGGCGCAGCCCCTCCTACCTCGGCGAGTACGTATGCTAATGGGCCGCATGCGTACTCGCTGGGGGGGAAGGAGTGTTGCATACGACACCCGCTTGAATTCCCCGGCAACAGCCAGTCGCGTCTGATTGGTTAAGACGCGACTGGCTGCAGCCAAAGCGGGAGACGCGCCGATTGGCCGGCGTTCTGACAGCTCGCTATATAAAGAGCTGTCAGAGCGAAGGCGCGCGCTTTTTGTATCTGTTACTTACAGTTGCTGTTCTTTTGTACTTCTTTCAATAAAAAGAGCCGTTGGATCTGCCGGGTCTGGACCCTTCTTGACAACTTAACATTTCATTTAAAAACCACAGTAAAATGGTCATAAAATCAAGTCCAGTCCCAATTGTGGTTGTAAGTCAAGGACTGTCATTTATTTCATATTGAATAAGTTATTTTTAACAACTGATTTCCTGATCACAGTAGATTAATTTCCTCCTAAGTGGTCACACCAGTGGAATTATAAATCCCTTCAGTGTGGATTACTTTGCTGCCAATATGAAGAACAGTTGGGAAACTGCTATATTTTAAAGTTGAAGTGGCTTAGAGACTATTGGTATTTTTGAGGAAAGGTTCTACCACCATAAGCATCATTATGCTTACTGCGCTGCTAAATGACCAATTGGACATGCTGCATAAAAGGACCCAATTTCAATATGAAAAACATGTGTTACCCCAGAGCCCCAAGCTATCTAAGCAATTTTGAATTTCCACCTTAGCATACATGAAAATATCAAAAGTAATTTCTGAGAACATACAGAGAACAAATTTAGCATTAGTACATTTTAGCCGTTTTAACCATTTCAAATAGTTATTTATTCCATGACCTATAAAATTATTCAGCTCCTTTTCATGCTACATTATTTGTTTTGTTGTTCATAAAGCATGATCTACTATATTTTGTTCCATACATGATATATAAAGTACCTCAGTAATTGGTTATAATTGGGCACCATTACAAAATACAGAGATTCTAAAATCTTAAATCATATTAGCAGGGTCCCAATTTCCTTTTGTAATATCAGTTAAATCAGGATGTCAGATTATTAGGCTATAAAATGGACCTTGCCAAAATCGTTTTGATCTCATAAAATTGCCTGTGGTTTGTTTCCTCTCCAAAACCTATTAGCCCCTGTCAGCATATGAAATGAAAGATTGTCTGTCTGCTTCTTCTCTTCTGCTTGTTTAGCTGGGAGCCCATTGAAAAATACATCAATGAGCAATATGAGAAATTCCTGAAGGAAGAGGTGAATATTGCCAGAAAGAAACGAATCCCAGATACAAGAGTCCACTGTTGCCTCTACTTTATCTCTCCCACAGGCCACTCGTAGGTATTTCTCCTAGTTCTGGGGCTGGTCCATAAGATGAGGAGGGGGGAACTGTCACTGGGAAAAATACTCTGGCAGGATGCGAGAATAAATTACCCCTGTAACTTTCGCCAGCCAGCCAAGTCATCTAGGTCAGCACAGATTTCTTGGTAATATTTCTTCCAAAGGTCAAAAAAGAAAGAAGTAAAATCCATGCTTGAGATATGTTGCATCTCTATACTTAATTATGCATATGAAGAGCTAGAAGAGCTATTCCTATTTATTATAATTATTATGTGCAAGTTTTCAGGACAGAATATTTTTAAGGCTGGTGTATATATAGGAAAATTACAAAATTCAAGTTTACTGTAGGTGAACACAGTGTTTCTAGATATTTAATGTGTATAAATGTATTAATATGTGTGATCACACAGATGTAATTATTTTACCAGCTCTATCTGTAGTCTTTAGTAACTGCTATCAGTTATGATTGCCAACAAGAATTGTACTTGGCAAAACAGGCACTTATGTAATCCTCATATTTAACACTTTACCTCAAGGTGCCTGAGGTTTTATCTTGCTTATTTTAGATTCCTTGAAGCTTTTATGCTTAGAATTTTGTCTTCTTTCTCTGCCAGTCAAAATGTGTTCTTGATGCTCATAAATTAATAAGAAAGGGTCTGGAGTCACAGATAAGCTACCATGTTTACCCCAAAATAAGACTTCCCTGGATAATAAGCCCTTCCCAAAATATTTAAAGACAGCAGCAGCCATGAGGTGACCATGCTCACCGCCTCCTGCACTTCAAAAATAATAAGACCTCCCTGAAAATAAGGCCAAGCGCTTATTTGGGGGGGGGGTGTCAAAAGAAAATAAGACCCTGTCTTATTTTTGGGGAAACGTGCTAGTTTCCTGTATCTTATCCCCCACCTTCCAAACTGGAACCAAATACATTAGAGGAATTAATTTTATTAATTATTATTAAACTATTAAGATGCTTTTCTTTATAATTGTCTAATTATCCTTTTCCTGCAGTTTGCGACCTTTGGATATGGAATTTATGAAACATTTGAGCAAAATGGTAAATATTATTCCAGTTATTGCCAAGGCAGACACCATGACTCTGGAAGAAAAGATTGAGTTCAAACAGAGGGTGAGTCTCTCTTAGGAAAGCATCTAGCAAACCACACAATCCAGATATTTTTCTAGATTGGGTCAAAAATGCTATATGCTTGTATAAACTTTTCAGCATGATTTTTTTTTTTTGCCAGGTCCGTAAGGAACTAGAAGTCAATGGAATTGAATTTTATCCCCAGAAAGAGTTTGATGAAGACCTTGAAGACAAAGCAGAGAATGACAAAATCAGGGTGCGACATTTATAATCCCAAATTGACCTTTTTTTAGTAGGTTCTGAGGGTTTAACCTTATATAAGGGGTGTGTGTAGTTTTTGAGAAGATATAAACTTTAGATTTTTATAAACTATTATTTCTACTAGAGATTAAAATTAGATCACATGTAGCTTTTAGAGACCGAATCCAAAATTGGAATGTAAGGAATTTTTATGCTTACATGTATTTGAAATGCATGTATTTAGTGAAGGAGTATAATTTTTTTGAAAATGCATTTTTACAAACGTATTTTATTATTGTTAGTTTAGACATATTTATGTGCTGCCGTTTTATTTCTTAAGATGCTTAAAGGAATCATTAGTATTCAAGTGTATTTTCCATTATACATTGCATGTACTATGTATTGATATACTGTACAGAGAGAGAAACTAGCAATGACAGTTCGTATACACATATTATTCTATAAAGATATATGTGATACAAAGGTGAAATGGAAAGAGCCAACTCTCGACTTAGTCATGAAAGCCATCTGGGTGATTTTGGGTCAGTCACTCTCTCTCTTGGCCCAAGACATCTCAAAGGGTTGTTCTTGTGAGGAAAATAGGAGGATGGATATGTTATTTGTAAAAACAATTAAGGTGGTATACAAACAAACAAACAAACAAGCGAATAATCAAATCATCCTTAGTTATACTGGAAAGAAGCAACTTAATTTCTATGTGTATTTTCAGCAGGAAAGTATGCCATTTGCTGTGGTGGGCAGTGACAAAGAGTATCAAGTGAATGGGAAGAGAGTCTTAGGGAGAAAAACACCTTGGGGAGTCATTGAAGGTACATGCATGATTATTCTGTAATTTCTTATTTAGATGTCACTATAATGCAAATGCTAATGGTACAGCTAGTCTGCAAATGGTACCAGTTGCATTGTTTGTGAAGGTTCGTTACAAAAAGTCAATGACTTACAACACGTACACTATCTTCCACAACTTATTAAACTGTATTCATTAGATATTCATGATTTGGATGAATACATTGAGGGATGCTTACCCGAAATACTGAATCATGAAATAGGAAAATGCAGCAGTATTTTCAAGGGTGAATTTTCTGTTAAAAAAAACCTGTACTAATGGTACAGCCAGTCTGCAAATGGTACCAGTTGCATTGTTTGTGAAGATTCATTACAAAAAGTCAATGACTTACAACATGTACACTGTCGCCTGAAGGAATGTTGGTGTTCTGGGAGGGAGGTAGAGTTAGAATTAAAACAATAGAAGAGGCTGAAGCCTTTCTTAAAAAACACTCCTCAATCCTGGAGGACTAAAATGGGGGAACGGGAGGGGCCATGGCTCCGCCCACCGGCGGGAAGGAAGATGATACAATAGCTAAAAGACTCAGATCGCAAAAATGATTTTCTTTTACACAGTGTAATCCTTAAACGGATGTTAATAGAAACAAATGATTGAATGCATGAATTTATGATATGATATATATGTATTCCATTCCACCTTATACCGAAAAAAACCTTTACTCTTTGTATGGAACTTCGGAGGCGACCACCACCTCCGACATGGAAGCCCTAAAATATTTCTTTTATATCCTATATACCCTTTCCTTTGTTATAAAATTTGTAAAAAACAATAAAAATTGTTATTCAAAAACAAACAAACAACATGTACACTGTCTTCCACAACTTATTAAACTGTATTCATTAGATATTCATGATTTGGATGAATACATTGAGGGATGCCTACCCGAAATACTGAATCATGAAATAGGAAAATGCAGCAGTATTTTCAAGGGTGAATTTTCTTGTAAAAAAAACGGGGGATGGGGGGGGGGAGGAGCAGGAAAAATATCGTTTTTTAATTTTAAATATTCAAGGAAAATCTCAATTAATGAATAAAAGCTTGGTATTAACTTTTAAAAGTTTTAAGCACTAGGAAGGATAAGTATATGATAAATTCTAACACTCGGGAAGCTTTTAAAAATGTGACTCTTTGAGTCTGAATTAAGACACAAAAAGAGGACTGGTACCTGACTAGATTACTTTTTTGTTTGGATGATATCTGGCACCATGATTTTACTAGAGAATTAGTGTTGATTGTAATTTCTGATAAGTTAACTTTTTATGCTTAGTGAATTTTTGCTTTGCGTTCATATGTTATGGTTTATAAATCTTTTAAAACCATGTAACTGAATTGACATAAAACAATTGTTATTAAATAAGAGTTGTTAAAAGAATGAGTGAGAAAAGAATGTGGAAAAAGGCAAGTGAACACAAATTTCTCCTCACAAATCTCTGCTCTGCTTGCTTTCACTTGCTTTCTGGATATTTTTGGAACCTTTTGCACAGCAGTTCATATTATTCAGGTGGTTTCCCCAATCATCAGAAAATGTTTTTGATAAACCTGAGGGCATAGACCTCTATACTAGGGGTCTCCAACCTTTGCAACTTTAAGTCTGAAGGACTTCAGCTCCCAGACTTCTCCAGCCAGTCTGGGAGCTGAAGTCCTTCAAACTTAAAGTAGCAAAGGTTGGAGACCCCTGCTCTATACACAGAAGTTGGTAGGAAAAACATTTTTCTCTAGTCTTCTAGGGAGGGGTATTTTTGTTTTAGATCCAATCCTGACAGGTCTAAAAGACCAGGTCACTTGAAAAGGTTCAAGCAAGCTGATATTGCTAAAAACCTAGGCACAAGAATCTTATCAACTAACAGTCAGCACCTGGTTAGAGTTAGATAAAAGTCAATAGCACTGGGGGTGGGGGGTGGGGGGGCGGGTTGTTGAATTTAGTTTGCTAATGCTATATAGTAATTCTAGTTTGAAAAGTTTCCTTAACTCTGCCCCCAGGTTCTGCCATTCCTTCTCCTAAGGAATTCTTGTGAAATATTTTATGGAATCCACTACCATTCAGATAATGAGAGAGACCTAAGAATGGCAATATATCCTCTTACATTAGTGCTGCTTCAGGCAAGGATTGGCCTTCAAGATTTCCATTTAGTTTTTGTGATTCTATTACTGTATTCTTATCTAAATTATGATAATTGTAATTTCCTTTATTTACAGTGGAAAACCTCAACCATTGTGAATTTGCTCTACTTCGAGATTTTGTCATTAGGTGAGAATGGCTTTTAAAGGCATTGCCTAATTTACTGATTTACCTAATTTACTGAAATAAACTGAAAAATATACTATACTATATACTATAGCATTAGTAATTTTGAATAGTTAAAATGACCTATCATATCTCAGAGACGTATTTCCAACAAAGAACTTGCTAATCTCCTCTCAGCTTGCATAAAATGGGAACAAATTAAGTAATAAAAAGGAGAGGTGTAAAAAATTTTTTTTTCAGTTGCTCCCTAATTTTTCATGAGTACAGTCTAGGACAAATAATTTAGAACAAACAAAATACTTCTTCAAATAATAGATGCTTGAGAAATGTTCTGCCACAAGATGTGATAATGTCTTACAGTTGTGGTTACTGTTCTATTCCTAACTGAATAGGAACGTAAGTGCTCTTGTATTGCTGTATTATAACAGGATGCACTTTTTGTCTTCTTTCACCTTTTTTTCACTTGTTCTTCAGGACCCACCTTCAAGACCTAAAAGAAGTCACCCACAACATCCACTATGAAACTTACAGGGCGAAACGACTGAATGACAATGGAGGACTCCCCCCAGTAACCGTAGAGACAGAAGAAAATCATGAAAGCAATTTGTGAATGATCAATATTGTTATCTGTTGTTTCAGAAGCATATTAACTATTTCTTTCACTCTATCTTTTTATTTGAATTCAGGCCTCTCTTAGAAGCATATGGAATATCCTTCATGAGTGCATGGGGGAAAGAATATGGATATGGGTTTCCCACTTTCCCTATATGTCCTCATCTTGTTATGGCTGGCTTCACAATCAGTCAGATGTTTAGACTGGATTTGGCATTTTTGTCCATTATTATTATTATTATTTTTATTAATTTTGTACATGAAATTCTAGTCTTCCATTGTTTTCCAGTACTCAGTTGTGCATCCTGATTGTGGGAAATGTAAAAAAATCCTGGACGTGACGCAAACTGTGAGAGCATGTGAAGGTCCTCCAAGGGTTGGTAGGAAATGAGATCAATTTGCTGTAAGCAGTGTGGTGAAAACAGAGACATACTTTAGATGCAAGCTTTCCAGGTCTGGATACTTTGCATTGTGGCTGATGGTTTGTGATATAAATTCACTTCTCAATGTAGAAATGTTAAAGTTAGACTGAGGTTGGGATCTTACAGGCACTTCTGTAATAGTTAAGTGTAATGAAATCAGTGGGAGGAATTAGTTGCCAAGTAAATGTGTTCAGTTAGAATTAATAAGCAAGTGTAGATAACAATGTCAGTTTTTTTACCTATTTCTTTCTCATTATCATAGGAGGCAAACTATTATAGAGAAATAAAAGCTAATCTGGAAATATTGTTTTCCTAGGACAGGGGAAATAACATTTTTAACAGTACCACAATATTTCTTAAATCACCATTATATATTCATACACATATACTGTCCACTCCCCAAAATCTGGCACATGGTATTGTCAGACCTACCCTAATGAAGTTTTGACATTACAGTAATGGAACAATTCATCTAGGTGTCTGAGGCAGCTGGAAAGGAAACAATGCAACATTTCCAACTGTGCCTTTTTGCCCTCTAACCCACAGACTATGGGAAAGATGCTGTAGCTGTTCCATACTAACACAGGAGGATATTTAAGGCGCATCCTTCTTTCATCTTAAAATGTGGCATTTAATTCTGACTCGGATCCTTGTAAGTTTTCCTAGAGGCAGTCAGCTTTCATTCAACTGCAAATTGTACTGATTTCCAAATATGGAATTTGGCCAAAGTAATCCAATCCTTAGAACTTCTACTTTGTTCTCTTTTTTAAGTAAAAGCGGATAACTAGTTTATATGTTCAAACGCCGTGAGCTGCACAGAAAACAGAAGTGACTTGTGAGGATCAGAATTTCACTGTCACATACAGAGCCACATCTTTGCTGTTTCATGCTGTCTCCCAAAATATCATGATTATTAACCATTGTAACCCCACTTTTTGGGGGGAAAATAGACCTCTTTCATTTTTAAATGTGCATGTCAAGGTCAAATGTTCTTTCTATGGAGTTCTCCATGGTGGAAATTAGCTAACAAAAACATTCAACAATACAGAGAACAAAAGAAGCTGTTTTCAGCTGAATCTGATGACTGTCCCATCCAGTTCTATACGGTTTGTCTTATTTAGCAGTAGCTTCCTAGGTGTTGAAGCAGGAATTCTTCCCATCCAATCCTGAAGAAGACAAGGATTGAACCCAGAATTTTTTACATAAAGAGTGTCTGCTCTGTTATGGCGTTATGGCCTTTCCCTATCGTAAAATATATCACATTAAAAATGGAATAAAATTTGTAGCTGGTATTATATAATTTATTTGTTAATTCAAACTATCCTTAATCAGCAAACACTAAATTAAGAATCAAAGTTTAATCAGTAAAACTAAAGTTCCATGCATTAAAAATCTCCTTAGGGTGGATATTTTATTGAATTGGAGCCAGAACAGCAGAAATCCACTGAAAATTCTTCTCAAGTTTACCAATGATTAAAATCTGATCAGGAATGGGGCAGAAGAGGTCATCACAATACAGAAAAGTTGTCTGTAGATTCATCCATAAAATGTTTTCAGTCCTTCCAAATAGATTTTTGGTTATAGCAACCTGGAAAAATTAACTGCCACATATCGAGTTCTATAAAATACAATATACATGATTTTTTTGCAGTATGCATAACTATGTTGTATATAATAACAACTTAAATTAACAAACCTAATCAAAGAATAAGTCTTTTGATTATTTGTTCCTAGCTTAGATAAATGGCAAGTCTCCTCTGAGTTAAGAGTAATATACTTTTCTTTTCTTTTAAATAGAAGTGGTTTGCTGATGCCTTCTTTTCAGATATTTTTTTTATTTCATAGTCTGGTTTAATCCAATGGAATTTAATCCTCTGCAATTAAGTCAAAAAAGAAAGAAAAGGGTGTATTTGGAATCCTTCAAGATTCCAAGCCTTAGCAGAAGTAGTTGTTTGGACTCTTCATAAAATCTTGTTAGATCATACTAATTGTTTTTAAGAAAATGTTTGCTATAATTTTGGATTTATTTCAATAGCATTCTAGACTGTAACATCGTTTGTGATGTTGCAGTATGTGGGATCCTAACCTATTATTGCTTATTACTTACAGTTACTCAAACTGTGGGTTAATGTGAAATATTAATGCAAATAATATTTGATTGAAGCAATCACTCAAACGTAAGAATGAGGTGTGTGTGTGTGTGTGTGTGTGTGTGTGTGTGTGTGTGAGAGAGAGAGAGAGAGAGAGAGAGAGAGAGAGAGAGAGAGAGAGAGAGAGAGAGAGAGAGAGAGAGAGAGAGAGAGAGAGAGAGGATTGAATCCTCGCTACATTTTTGGTAAGTCTATTGAGTGCTGCTTTATACCACAATGTATTTTATACATAGGAAACTTGGCTAGTCCCAAAAAGCTAAGCAGACTATGACCCTGTTGATATTTAATACATAATTACAAAAATTAATGTTTAGATGGGAAACTTACAGAAATTCCCAAGGATGTCCTTTTTTCCTGGATACCCTGGAAGAAGGCAAAGGCAAACGACTTCTGGATTATTGCCTAGAAAACAACTTGTATATTTCCGTGTAATCATCAGCAGTGGAGACTGAAGGATTAAATTGATTAATACTTTTATTATATACTAGGAAGACGTCTAACTCCCACTTCTAGTTCTGACAAACAGTTAAAGTAGACAATTTTTCTATTTCATATTGCCATAACACTATGAATTTATATGAATTTGCATAAATGATAATCTTCGTAAGATTTGTTTTATAACAAAGGCCTAGCCAGTGAAACACATTTGCATGATAAAGAGGCAGGCTTTTCATTCATTTCTGTGCAGAATTACTTGCTTATTTAGCTTAGTTTAACCATTGAGAGGCTAGTTTGCTTGTAGGTTATGAATATTCTGAATTAAATGTAGCTTAAGTCTTAGCTGAAATGAATATGATTGTCTGATCCTGAGCAGGTTTTTGTGAAAGGGTGATTTTCAACCTTTCCATAACATTGCAAGATATAATTGCATGATGTTCTGAAAACTATGGTCAAAGCCATGACAAATTAATGACTGCAAGAGAAGAAATGTTTCACTATAGTTATTCAGAAAATAATTTTATGAGAAGGATTGTCTTAGTATAGTATCCTTTGTCAAATATAAAAAAGATAATAGAGCAATTGCATAGATATTTATTCAGAAGTAAGTCCCACTTTAGTTCAATATATTTAAGTGTGAACACTAATATATTATAATATAATTGTGGAAATATAAAGCTATGTTATTGGAATGATACAGACTCAGAAACTTGATGTTCAATGGAAGAGGTTATCAGAGAAATCTATAGTATTGTACTGATTCTCCTAGGCATAAAATGAGAATGACCACACAAAGCATAACATCCTTGGGCATATTGCTTCTTTATCTGCTCTTTTTTAGAACTCTTGGGCATAAGAAACCTAATTGAAGAAATTCTATTGCCCTATAACATGCATTAGCATTATTGTGCCTACTATGGGAGAATAAACCTCAACAATGGTGTTTTAATTCATGCATATCGGCTATTTTTCTATTCACACAAATTCACCTGTGTGCCCTTTTCTCCTATTAATATTCAAATTGCCTCTGTCAAATACACATATTTTTAAATATATTAAAATGTTGTGGTGGCCAGTGTTCCTAAGCAACTCTTATCTGTCTTTTCTAAAGAGCTCATGTTAATACAGTACAAGTAGTCACCGTTATTTACACACAGCAAATTTGTTAGGTTATTGGGTTTGATGAAAAGTGACAAGTATAAAGTTGCACTGTTACTGTCTTATTCAAGAGATAACTTGAATTCTGGGTTTTTCAAATCCCAGTCCCACTCTCTAACCACTGCACTGCCTTGCCACTGCACATTATAATCATAAACACATTCTTCGCAGTTTAGTCCTTGGCAATGAACGCAGCAAAATATACAAAACTCTGATATTACTGTCCTATGTAGGTATGGTATATTCCAGATGAGTTGTACAAAGAGAAAAAACCTTAGATTTTCACTCTACCTTAAGCCATTTCAAGTTTTATCTTCTTAGACTGTATATAGGAGCAATGAATTTGAGGTATGACATTATTGATAACTTGTCTTGGGGATTTCAAACTGAGTTTTAACAAGATCTATTGTTAAAACAATATTGTTTTGCAGGCTAATTCTGGTTTCCTTTACTACCAAGAGTAGTAGAATATTCTTGCTTATTGCTTTTACCTTTTAACAATAAAATTAGCTCTAAAATTCCATCCTGATTCTGAATTGTGTAGGCCCATTTATTTTTAAAGTATTTCTCATCTACATTATAGCTAGTCTAACTAGCTATAATGTAGATGAGATCTACATTATAGCTAGAAACCAAAGATCTGCCTGCTCCCAACGCAGATCTTTGCATTTTAGAGCCAGTTGTGGGAGCATCAGGTATTCATGGCCATCTGCTGAAGCCCTTGTATGCACTATTACAAAATTGCCTTTTTTCAGTTTCATTTCCCCAATTCTAATACCTACTAAGACATCAAAACTACAGAAATAGCTCTTACTTGAGTATCACCGTACCACTGTCACAAATATATTAGAAAAGAAAATGCCTCATAGCAATATAGTGGTTCCCCCCACTTTTTTATGTTACATATGGGTCTGTATTGTATAAATCAAGCCATAAAGAGAATACAGGTATAGAGAAAGAAAATATCCTATTATAATCTCTGAAAACCTTCCATTGTCATTGTGGATACCAAAATCTAATTAAAACATTTTGATAATGTAGATTGTTTTAGAAGCTAACTTGTGGAGAATTAGTATATTATACTATGACTGGGGTGGGTGGGGGTTGTTTGTATAAAAAAAAACCAATTACGGGATTGAATAATGCCTAGAGTCTTTTGATATATTTAGCTCATTAAAGTATCACAATGAAGTTTTTCTTGTTATTGACCCAACCTTGTTGAAAAAATTACGTACCACAATGATGTAAATATTGCTAGACTTAATTTTTGTGTTCCATTGTCTGATTAAAATATGTAATTTGAGTGATTTATTAGTAGTTTGCTCTACCGGTTTGAGCTCCATCCCTTAGAATCAGTAACAGTTCCATCTTGATTCAGTTTCAGCTTATTATGTCATATCCTGTCCTTTATAAGCTGGAGACATGCAGAAGCCTGGAAGAATCCAATGGTGACTTTGCAGAAAAGGGACTTATCATTAGGTATTGTCAACATATCTGTATCTAGTTCTAAATCTGCCAAAAAGCATCCCAAGCGGCTTCATATAAATATTGAATACTGCATGAACACTCTTACATTTAGTTATGTATGTTATTAATATACCAATATACCAATATTAACATTTACATTCTATAACGTAGGTTTTCAGGAACACTTTTAAGTGCTGTTTTATTGAATAAGTCCTATGTAGTGTGACTTCTAGATATCTTCAGGACCACATCCTTCCAACTGAATCTGATCACCCTGTATATTTGATCCAGGAAGTAATGCTTTGAGTTACCCCACCAGAAGTGTGGGACCTGGAAATGTTTGGATCCATCTCTATGGAATGGACATTCCAGACATTCCCAATCGTGCTATGACTGAGAAAACAGTGACAACTCTTATTTTGTAGGGATTGGATTCTTAAGGCTTGTTTGTTATTAGTTTGATATGGGAAGAGAGAATAAGAGAGTGTATAAACATTGTGTAAATAAATATTACAGGTAATCCTCTACCTACAACCAATCATTTTGTTACAATGGCACTAAAAATGATAATTTTTCACACTAATGACGGTTGCAGCATCCCCATGGTTATTTGATCAAAAATTAGATGCTTGGAAACTGGTTCATATTTATGTTGGCTGCAGTGTCCTAGGGTCTATGCTCTTTGTGACCTTTTGACAAGGAAAATCAATGGGGAAACTAACTTAACAACCATGTTACTAATCTAACAACCATGTTACTAACTTAACAATTACAGTAATTCACTTAATTACTATAGCAACGAAGGTCATAAAATGAGTCAAAATTCATTTTACAGCTATTTCACTTAGCAACAGAAATTTTGGGTTCAATTGTGGTTGTAAGTCAAGGACTACCTAAAATACATTAACTGGGATACAAATTAATTTTAACTATGATTATAGAATGAACCTATGTTTAGATAAACTGATGAGTTCATATTAATTCCTAATAGAAATGTTAAGGTTTTGCAGAAATATAAGAAACATAGGGAAGACACTTTTTTAACCAATTTCATTGTAATTTTATTACAATATTATTACAATGACAATAAAGATTATTATTATTATTATTATTATTATTATTATTAAAATAGGTGTTACAGTACTTCTACCACACAGTTTTGGAGACACTAGTGCCACAGAAATATGTAGGACAGAAATGTATAATCATTCAGTCTAGGAACAGTCCAAAATGCAGAACCCAAACTAGGCATTTCTCAAAAGTCAGGAAACTTTACCGAAAACTGACTATTATTAAAACCTGTGCAATATCAAAGGGCTAAATTAGAATTGTATACCCTAATCTTGGTATTTTTTGTATTTTCAGACTAGGTGTTAACTTGAGGGAAAAGTACCATATTTTTCAGAGTATAAGAC
This sequence comes from Rhabdophis nuchalis, assembly GCA_039707465.1. Classification (NCBI taxonomy): domain Eukaryota; kingdom Metazoa; phylum Chordata; class Lepidosauria; order Squamata; family Natricidae; genus Rhabdophis; species Rhabdophis nuchalis. The sequence continues at coordinate 89,842,626 of CM077648.1, read as the reverse complement.
GCACTGGAGTATAAGATGTACCAAGGTTTTGAAGAGGCAAATTACAAAAAAAGTAGGTAGGTAGAGAGAGGGAGAGAGAGGGAGAGAAAAAAGAGAAATACAGTAGGTAGGTAGGTAGGTAGGTAGAGAGAGAGAGTAGGTAGGTAGGTAGATAAAGGGATAGAAAGAGAGAGAGAGAGAGAAATACAGTAGGTAGGGAGAGAGAGAGTGTGTGTAGGTAGGTAGAAGGATAGAGAGAGAGAAATAGAGAGAAAAATAAAGTAGGTAGGGAGAGAGGGAAAGAGTAGATAGGTAGGTTGGTGTTTCCAGGTGTATTTATCCATGTCCTGGAGAAGGAAATCGCTGACAAACCTTAAGACTTTGTTTCTCCTGACACAGAAACAGTTAAAGAGCCTTCCAAAAGAGCTTTCCAAAAGTGTTTTTGCACTCTGCAAACCTCCCCAAAACTGCTCTTTTCTCTGCGAAAATGGGGCCACTTTTCTTCAAATAAAAAGCATGACTAGCCTTGGGGAGGCTTGCAGAGTGCTCCAGGTGGGGGCGGGGATGGAAAATGAGCAAAAAAATGGCCCATTTATCGTGAAAACGGGCCATTTTTGTGTCAAATAAATTGAATGCATAGCCCTATGGAGGCTTATAGAGTGCTGCTGCAGGCTGGGGGGCAAAAAACAGTCCCCAGGAGCTCTCTGGAAGCCTCCACAAGGCTAGGCACAGCCATTTTGGTGAAGGGGATAGGATTTTGGGAGGCAAAAAAAATGCTGTAGTCGATGTATAAGACACACCCAGATTTTCAGCCTCTTTTTAGAGGAAAAAAGGTGCGCCTTATACTCCAAAAAATACGGTACGCATAAGCAAAACATATTTTAAAATTTGAATATCATTGTGCACCTGTTTTTAAGTATTACACATGTAAAAATAAAGCAAACAGGGGAAAAATGTCCCTCAGTATCTAATACAGCAGGCAGGTGCATTACATAATTCCAAATTCTATAAACTGCAACCTGAGACAGAATTTTCTTTCCACCTTTCCCAGTATTATGAACTTCTCAAGATCTAGATAATAATTTGAACCTGATTATTTGGATTATGATCCACTTGTTTTTTTTGGGCTTTCCGTGCTATACTTAGAGGAGTCTTCTTCAACGGTAAAGTTGAAAAGCATTAAATAATCTTTCTAACCTGTTTCTTCAAAGATCATTTTTGCTTCCTCCAAGTTTAAAAGTTCACATTATCTTCTTCCAATTCAGCCTCCCTCAATATGTATTCGATGTACAAACAAGGTAAGAACATACAATCTTGTCTCAATCCTATGCCAGCCTGGGGTCTGTTTTACCATATTGTTTGGATTATGACTTTCCACAGTGGCCTGTCAGGCAGGGCCACAACTCTACAAAGTTCAAGTTCAGAGAAAAATGCAACTAAACAATCTCTGCTTATGCTCTTAAAGGGGCAGGATAGGAAGCAAGATGTTTTGTGATGGGAGGGAAGCCCTCACTCCAAATACATTTTTCAGCCATTTACAGATGGAGAGAAATGGGACCGCTGATTTCAACCAGCCTTCGATTGTATAATATTTGTGCCGGTAGCTGCCTTCTAATCAAATTATGTTCCAGAGTGGTTGGAGGGAATGCGGGGAACAATTTTCATATTTACATAGCTAATAAAAATATGACTGGCATTTAGGTTACTCCACTGTGGTTCCCAACCTTTTTTGGCAGTGCCCCACCTAAGCACCTCTCAAATCCTGATGCGCCCCCCCCCCCAATATAATTCTTACTTTACTCAAAAAGTGAACTCTACTCATATCGGAGGAAGCCAAAAAGGCAATTAACTTGGTTTAAACAAAGTTAAATTGCCCCCATTAAAAATCAAATTGCCCCACGTTGGGAACCACTGGGTTAATCCCAAGAAAGGTATTACTGAGCTACGGACGTCTTTTCATCCATCGAGGCTAATTGCGTTGCTTATGTGCTCACTGATCAACCTTCCAGAATCAATTATTTAGCCCAGAGGTTCCCAAACTTGGCAACTTGAAGACTTGTGGACTTCAACTCCCAGAATTCTCCAGCCAGCAGAGCTGTCTTTTCATCCATCAAGGCTAATTGCATTGCTTATGTGCTCACTGATCTCTCTTCCAGAATCAATTATTTAGGGCCCAGAGGTTCCCCAACTTGGCAACTTTAAGGCTTGTGGACTTCAACTCCCAGAATTCTCCAGCCAGCAGAGCTTGTCTTTTCATCCATCAAGGCTAATTGCATTGCTTATGTGCTCACTGATCTCCCTTCCAGAATCAATTATTTAGGCCAGAGGTTCCCAAACTTGGCAACTTTAAGGCTTGTGGACTTCAACTCCCAGAATTCTCCAGCCAGCAGAGCTGTCTTTTCATCCATCAAGGCTAATTGCATTGCTTATGTGCTCACTGATCTCCCTTCCAGAATCAATTATTTAGGCCAGAGGTTCCCAAACTTGGCAACTTTAAGGCTTGTGGACTTCAACTCCCAGAATTCTCCAGCCAGCAGAGCTTGTCTTTTCATCCATCAAGGCTAATTGCATTGCTTATGTGCTCACTGATCTCTCTTCCAGAATCAATTATTTAGGGCCCAGAGGTTCCCCAACTTGGCAACTTTAAGGCTTGTGGACTTCAACTCCCAGAATTCTCCAGCCAGCAGAGCTTGTCTTTTCATCCATCAAGGCTAATTGCATTGCTTATGTGCTCACTGATCTCTCTTCCAGAATCAATTATTTAGGGCCCAGAGGTTCCCCAACTTGGCAACTTTAAGGCTTGTGGACTTCAACTCCCAGAATTCTCCAGCCAGCAGAGCTTGTCTTTTCATCCATCAAGGCTAATTGCATTGCTTATGTGCTCACTGATCTCCCTTCCAGAATCAATTATTTAGGCCAGAGGTTCCCAAACTTGGCAACTTTAAGGCTTGTGGACTTCAACTCCCAGAATTCTCCAGCCAGCAGAGCTTGTCTTTTCATCCATCAAGGCTAATTGCATTGCTTATGTGCTCACTGATCTCTCTTCCAGAATCAATTATTTAGGGCCCAGAGGTTCCCCAACTTGGCAACTTTAAGGCTTGTGGACTTCAACTCCCAGAATTCTCCAGCCAGCAGAGCTTGTCTTTTCATCCATCAAGGCTAATTGCATTGCTTATGTGCTCACTGATCTCCCTTCCAGAATCAATTATTTAGGCCAGAGGTTCCCAAACTTGGCAACTTTAAGGCTTGTGGACTTCAACTCCCAGAATTCTCCAGCCAGCTCTGCTGGCTGGAGAATTCTGGGAGTTGAAGTCCACAAGCCTTAAAGTTGCCAAGTTTGGGAACCTCTGTTCCAGCCGATAACGAAGTAGGACCATAGGAAGCACCAGGGCGCCTTTTGCAGCCTTCCCAAGTGACCAGGAGGGCTCCGCGGGATAGGTTCCCCCACAGCCGACCGGGCGCCACGCCTCCACTCCACCGAGAGGCAGGCCTGCTGCGCGCCAGGAGATCACGGCCGCTACGGGGGCGGCTCTGCCGTATTTGGCAAAGGGACGAAAGAGACGAACCGCCTCGGTCGGTGCCATTGGCCGGGAACATGGCGCTCAACAGGAACCACTTGCCCGGTGGCGGGGTTGTCCCGCCCCACGGGGAAAGGTAACCGGAGGCCGAGATGGACTTGGCTGCCAAGGGGCGGTGGGGGGGGGGGGCTTGCGTATCCTCGGGGATGGCGACACCCAGGAGGAACGTTTCTACCTGCACGGTGTGATGGGCGCCTCTAAGCCCAGCGACCCTTTCCTTCCCCCCTTGGGGAGCCGCCTGCTTTCCTCGGCCTCGAGGGGGCCGCCTGGGCTCGAGGGTCTTTCCGTCGCCCGCAGGCAAAGGATGGTGACTTCTGCCCGTGTTAAAAGAGGCCGCAGAGGTGTTAACCTTCCGGCGCCCCCTTCCCTTTTTCTACAGCCTTGCCATCCCCGGGACTCGACTCTGGGGGGTGGGGGGAGGGCGGTGGTAGTAATAGCTTGTTCTGTTCTGTTTTGTTTCGACAGTCTGCGGGGGCCTTTAGTTCCACTTCCGGCCCGTGCAATAACCTGCGTACAGTAGTGTTGTTGTTTTGTGACGCGGGCCGTGGTTGTGACACACATTTTCCTTCCCAGGTTAGGCTTCATTAAGGTCGAAATGTAATCCCGCCTTTCTCGGGCCTAGGTTAGGAAGAATGAGTGTATCGGTAGAGCAATTTTCGTGGAGGGTAGAGAGTTAAGGAGGCTGCATTGCTGACTACAAGTCCTCTTTCCCTCACACCCTAGATAAGTGCAAATTGATAGGGAAAAGGAAATAAAGTGTGGCCCCAGATAAATTTCTGTATTACTTTTCCGGCAGGCTCATTACCTAAAAGGAAACATGGCTGATAAGTAATTGGCTTTACAGGAAAACATTAATAATTTATTTATGTTAAGTTAGTACTACTCAACTAGTACATTGACGAGATGAATAACTGGACTGTCATAATTATTAAACAAATGAGGGCAAATAATTTACATGTTTGACTCATCATTCTTCCTTTTGGTTTATTTTGAATTAAGACAAGCAATTGTTGAATAAAACAACACAAAAATATAGTACAGCAGAGCTGCAATACTGTCAGTAGGCCTGAAAGTAAAGCCAGTGTGAGTTAAACCAGAATCACATGATTTCTACATGATCATTGGAGTGCTAAATTAAAAAGCTTAGTCTCGTCAACATTCTTGAGCAATCACTATCTTTTTTTAAAATCCTAAGTAAAAATGGTGGTTTTTTTGATGAAGATATTCAGAATTTGTGTATTTTTCCCAATTTATATATTGCAATTTCTGAGGAGTTAAAAGGCAGCTTTTTGGACATCGTGTAGTGGTAGTTTCATGGAGTTAAGTGCATGAGTTGCTATCACTAGTGTTTCCAATTCCATGTAGGGTTGGGTAGGCACTACTAGACACATTACCCAAACTAGGGTAAAGGCTGCTCTGGCCATGGCCTTCACCTGTCCCTCCAGCTGTAAGGCATGAAGCCTGGAAGAACTCCCAAGTTGTAGAATTTTTGTTTAAGAGGAATGCTATTCTGTCTACAGTTAAAACCAGAACAGAATAGTACCCCTTTCCTGTTGAACTTCACTCTATTCTGTGTTATCCAGACTAACAGCCTTCAGAGTCAGGAACTTCAGGTCGGTCCTGCCCAAGATGAAAATGTATAACTAGGAATCAGCTCAGCAGCATACTGATGATACTTGTCTCCAAACAGATAGATATCTTCTTTTAGCAGTTTCATGTTAGGAGAGAAGACCAAACCCATAGATATTGCACAAAGGACTACCCATTGGGCCAACCTGCCCATCAACACCACTGGAATTACTTTGTAAGGAGCAGAACTATTGTAAAACAGTACCCTAAACTCCAAACTGGGTAGCTGGTACAGAAGAATACCGTGATTAATATTGTATTAAGTGTTGCTGAATGGTCCATGAGGCATCTGTTCTCTCCATCCAGGTCCCTTCATAGTTCATTCACCAAACATGAAAACTGTTTCCATCTAGTGCTTTTTCTAGATTTCTGACTGAAAGGGTGTCAGATTATGCATTTTTACTAGATGCTCTGACACCTACTTTCTTCCCCAAAAGAAAGCCTCTCAAGAGTCATTTGGTTGAGTTGGATGGCTATAGAAATTGAATAAATAAATAAAATGTTCATCAAGAAGAGGAGCTTGGTGACAACAACAGTTATCCACTATGATTGGGACCAGGGAATGAGGACGGAGCATCACTTATTCCACAAATGCGACACTTACTGCTATCTGGATTCATCAGCCACAAATAATAGTAAAATACATTGATCCAATTACCACTTTATACCTACCCTGAAGAATCAAAAGTTATATGACTATGAATGACTTCATTGGCAAAATGTAGTGCAGAAAGACTGATTGCAAGTCTTCCTGCTCACCTTTGTTCAAAACTGAGCAAGCTACCTATACAATGCTACTGATACTATGCCACTCTTGTTTTCATTGAATAGATCTGAACAAATATCCTTACCTATTTTCAGTGAGATTCACTGTTAATCGTGCTCCAGTGTGCTCCAGGCACCATTTCTGATGCTTACATCTAGAGGTCCTCAATAAACCAAAGACCCAGAGATTTGGATGACAGAGGCTGCTTATAAGCAGTTATATCAAGTAATTCATCGTAAACTATGCAGCTCTAAAAATTGGAGAATAAAAAAAAGAAAAACTTTTCATACAATCATCCTTAATATCCATAAATATTTGACATTTAGTGGAGTGCTGGGGAAATAATGGATAGCCTTATCAGCTATTGAAATGAGAATAGATAGTTGTGTTTCATTATAATTGGATTATATGCAAGCCTGCTTGGTGCTCAACAAGCCTTGCTCTGAAATAACTGCAGAAGATTAAAGCTATAGGTTTTCAAACTGGTCAAGTGCTTTGTGAAATATAACAAATCAGTCACAATTGGCTGAATTCAATCCACATTTTGGCTGACTTTGGTGGTTAGATCTGGTTATAGAAATAACCATAGCATTTTATGCACAGAGAAGGAAAACTCACCTCCTCTCAGTCAAAATAGTTTGGTTCATCTCCTAATAGTTAACTATCAGTTGTTCAGTCCACTTCCATTAAAGATGATTTCTTACAAAAGCTATTTTCCAAACAACACTATTGAGTGATCTGGAATACTTTCATGAAGTTTGTACTTTACATTTTTATATATATAGTTATTATTAAAAAATACAGAAGAGAAATCTTAAAGACAATACAAATAGGAAATAATAATAATAGATATTGGTGTTATCTATTCTGGGGATCATAGAATACTATACTCTCACTAGTGGTGTTATTTGTACAGAGGTTTATACAAAGATAATCAGAGCTACATTTTCTCAACTGAACTTAGTAAATACTTTTTATTAAGTTGATTCTTCATTTTTAATAAGCCTTATTAAAGATACTAATGCATCTATATTGTATCTCTTTCTTGAAGTATTCTAAAGCACTGTAAAGATGTGGAGCTGACATTCTCTGAGATAACTGGCAGTCCAGAGATGTTCAAAGGCACTAAGAAAGGCATGGTTTTTCTCACTCCTTATCGGGTAAGTTCTGAGTGAAATCCAATCGTCTTAAGTAAAACAACAAAGTGGAAAATTTCTTCAGTTAAACTTCTAAAACAATATTCAGTTTCTGAAATGACATTTTAGCAATACATAAAGTAATACAGATTTTCTCAAAATCCTTCTCAATTTGATGCTTTTACTAGATTGGAAGTTAACTGTGGCATCAGAAGTGAAGCCAGTGGTTAGGTTTTTTTTTCCTGATTTAGGTTATCTAAAACAAGTCATGTTTAGTCATTTACATGCTCTGATCAAAATCCAAATGGAACTGCTTAATGCCTTCCATGTGGAAGTCTTTAAAAGACTTGAAGTCACTAAAATAGTTATAGTGATTTAACTTTTGAAGCCAGTAACACTGGTATATTACTATTTGCATTAACAATTCATTTTCAGAAAATTTAGTGTTTTAAATATTTTAGAGTAGATTATTCAAAAGATTGACTTCACTCGTGTGGACTTTAAGAATGGCCTATGAAGTTTTGATTGCAGGCCTGCTGTCAGGATCAATTAGGTTGACAGACATTACAGATTGTTCTGCATAACATAGAATCGAATTACTTCCAGCTCAGAAAGAAAAATAAATACAGCTCCATCACTATTTTAAAAATAATATTTAAAATATTTGCTTTTGTGTGAAGATTAAAAGGATTGTGTTTTGGGCTTTAAATATTTTGTATATTATCTTTTTCTTTTGATTGGTCCATATACAGTTATTGAGATCTTTAATGAAAGCCTAAACAAGCCAAGAATCAAAAGTTATAAGAAGTAAAGCTAAACCATGCTGAACAGCCTTCTAAAAATATCTACCTTGATTGATTATTTTATGTATTTAAGAAAAGTGTTTTAGGATGGGTTAGCTTTGGGATGAGAAAATATTAGTCCAATTTTAAATCTTAAATTGTTGATTTGATATGGATGTAAATTGCAATTATATGTAACAAGGTTTTCATTTCTGTGTGGCTTTCTTCTGCTTTTCTTTTTAAAAAGTGAAGGCATAAATTTGTTTTGCAGGTTATTTTTGTGTCAAAAAACAAAGACCCAATGATGTCTTTCATGATGCCATTCCACTTGGTGAAGGGATGCTCTATTGAACAACCTGTCTTTTCTGCCAATTATATCAAAGGAGTAATACAAGCAGAACCAGGAGGTATGTGTTATCCATCAGAGAGGAAAATTTTAAAAAAATGCGCTCTTGGAGTAATCATATGTGAAATCAAATGTAAAGGTTTTGGTTTAAATTTCTATTGTAGCTGAGAACTATACATTCACCAAAATGTGTAGCAATGTCTCTTTGTACACATACACCAATAATGAAGGTTTTTGGTAGATATTAGGTTGATCATCCTTCATTGAATACTTATGGGAAACATCACAATTCACTCTAACTTGATTTGGAAGAAAAAGTAAAATTGGATTTTATTTTGCAAACTTATTTTAAAGACAATTATTTCAAATCAGATTTATATTTATTTGAAAATTTTTGATTGCATATGGAAATAGAAAATTCTGCTTTCCTGACATAGAATCTGGCTAAATTTCACAGTGATAAATTCAGTGAAAACATTTGATTAGAGTTTGGAAGAAGTTATCCACTTCTGATCTTGTAAGAAGAAATATACTTTTTACATATAAGTGTGTTTAGAGGAAAGTGATGAATCGGCATTTTTAGCTGGTTATGAAAAGGAGAAAAAAGCAATTTAAGTATTGTTCTTACTTTGAAATTTGTTCTCTTTGAAATCTGCGAGATAGATGGGATATACTGTGAAGTTACGGTTATTGTGCCATCGTCCACCCTTTCCAGAACTTTGATAAGATAGAATGAGGTTTCCGTCCTTTTATTTGATTTTAAAGCAGTGGTGTCCAAACTTTTTTCAAAGAGGGCCAGATTGGATGAAGTGAACATGGTGGAGGGCCGAACATTTTTCCGAACATTCTTTGAACCATTACAATTAAATGCAAATAAATTATTTTATGCCAAGTTAATTGCAAATGACATACTTTTCATTTCATAACATTAAGATCAACTGACAGTTGAGTTTTCACAATGTATTGAAAATAATTTTTTAAAAAACTTACCTACCTCTTTCTCTCTTTCTTCCTCTCTCTCTCTCCATTTCTCTCGCTCTTTCTCTCTTTCTTTCTCTCTCTTTTTCTCTTTCTTTGTCTCTCTTTCTTTCTTTCTCTCTTTCTCTTTCTCTTTCTCTCTTTCTCTCTGTCACTCTGTGTGTGTGTCTGTCTGTCTGTCTCTCACTCATTTTTCAGTCTCTATCTGTCTGTCTCTCCCTCTCTCTGTCTCTCCCTGTTTCTGTGTGTGTCACTCTCTCTGATTCTCTCCCTCCCTCCCTCTCTCTGTATGTCTGTCTCTCCCTCTTTCCCCGTCTGTCTCCGATTCAATCCGATTCCGATTCATTCTCTATCTGTGTCTCTCTCCGTCTCCCTCCCTCCCTCTCTTTCTCTCTGTCTCTGTCTGTCTCTCTGTCTTTCCCTCCCTCCCCTTCTGTCTCTCTCTGTGTCTGTCAGTCACTCCCTCGCCACTCGCAGCGGGCGAGGGAGTAGGCGGGGTGAGCACCCAAGGCTACCATCATCTTAAGCACCACCGAGGCTGTTGCCCGGCAGGGGCGTCAGGCAGGGAAGCCGGTCACATCTCCACCGCGGCTCCCTCCGGCAGGCACCTGCCGGGCGACCTTGTGCGGTGGGAGCTGCACATTCTGGGGCTGCATGGCTGGGAGGGAGGTGAACGCGCCAAGCGGACGTTCTGGGGCCGCGCGTTCACCTCCCTCCCAGCTTCGCAGCCCCAGAACGTGCAGCGATGGAGGCGCGACCGGCTTCCCTGCCTGACGCCCCTGCCGGGCGACAGCCTCGGTGGTGCTTAAGATGACGGTAGCCTTGGGTGCTCACCCCGCCTGCTCCCTCGCCCGCTGCGGGAGCAGGCGTCCGTAACCTCCGTCCACCTCCCTCCCAGCCACACAGCCCCAGAGACAGAGGGAGGAAGGGAGGGCCACATTTACACAGAGCAGGGAGGGCTGTTGGAGGGCCGTATTAAACCGACCCCCGGGCCGCAAATGGCCCCCGGGCCGGACTTTGGACATGCCTGTTTTAAAGAGTTCTTAATAACATGAGTAAGCAAATGTTTACTACACCTATTGAAAGTTGGTAGTTTATCTCTGGATTTCAGTAATACAATGCTGAGGAACCTGAAGTTGGCAAAAATGAGGTGATTTCTCAAAACTGGTATAGGGAGTACCCTATTATGGGAATATTTGTTAAAACTATTTCTGAATTACTTTGTAAACTGATATTGATGTCAAATCATGTTCAATTTATCCCTCCTTTTATCTTGACAACCTTTTGGGAAGCTGCCATAATTTAACACTTTTAATGCGACTTTTTTTTTTAGGTGGCTGGGAAGGTCAGGCTTCATTTAAAATGAGCTTTTTCAGTGGAGGTGCTGTAGAATTTGGTCAAATGATGTTCAAGCTTGCAAGTGATGGTAAGACTTTCTTCTCATTTCTTCCCATTCCAGGCAGATAATTTAGTAGCTGATTTCTGTTTTTTATGATAATATTTGACAGATGTACTTGCTGATAGTTCTTCAGGAATTCTTAAACCCTAATGTATATTCAGTGCTAAATGCTTCCCACATCCATTATATGTTTTTCATTCTTTCCAACCCAAACAGAATGTTGGAGGAAAAAAATATGTATAGAGACTTGGTCTATCAGCAAGATAACTTCTCTAAATAGAATGGGCCCAGATTTGTTATGGTGGAAGAAGCAATAAAAATAAAAACTGGATACAAAAAATGGGTTTGGATTAGGTTGGCAGCTGAGAAGAAAAACATTATGGGAAAATATGCATGGGAAATGTGCATTGGGCAGTCACTTGGAATGCTGCCTATCCCGTCCTAAGCCCCTTATCACCTTCAGGCATATGACCCAGAGGGGAGCTGGTGCAGCCTGCTCTCTGTTTCCATGCATGCTTGCAAACACATTTTGTTACCTAGAATTAAATACAGACAGTTCCAATCACCACTGCAAGTAAACAGCACAAAGCTATATTCTGCATGCTTTCTGTAGTTTGCTTAATTTCACTATCAATTTTCACATAGAGAGCATTTCCTGCAAAAACACAATAATGGGTAAACCAATTAAATAATTAGCTTAAATTCCCTCTAATTTTGGTTGATTTAAAACATAATTATTTAAACACCAAGATTTCATATGCTAAATTTTGCTTATGAAATATACTGTGTTTAGCTTCTAGAGGAGTACCACCTCCAAGTTTTAGCTATGGGTACGCACCACCTTTTCCTCATGCTTATGGACCACTACCAGGAAGCTACGTTATGCCACAGCCAGCTTCTGGAGCCTACGTTTATATGCCTGCACAAATGAATGGATATGGAGTTGCTCCACAGCCTATGGGATATCCATATGCACCTCCTCCAGGTGAATTTTCAACCAACTTTATAAAATATTGTTATTCAATATGAAACTGTCTTTTTTTGTTTACCTAGGACAGTGGTGTCAAACCCAAGGCCCAGGGGCCAAATATGGCCTGTGTGGTACTTAGATCTGGCCTGTGGGGCTGCCCTGGAAACAATGACGGACCAGCCTGTGGTGCTTCTGCCAGTGAAAACGGGCTCCCAAGCTCTGTTTTCAGCTGCCACGACCTGCAACCCTCTGCCAGTGAAAATGGAGCTTGGGAGCATTGCGTGTGGCACTCCCAAGCTCCGTTTTCACTGGCAAAGGGTTGGAGGAGGCTGTGGCAGCCGAAAACAGCTTGGAAGCCCGTTTTCACTGGCAGAGCGTACACCACAGGTACTCCTGACAGGAGAGACGTCGGACTGGTCACACCCAACCTGGCCACGCCCACCCTGATGCAGCCCTCAAAGAAATTGAGTTTGACACTCCTGATCTAGGATACGTTTTGGGATTCATATTCCTTTTTTTGTCTTAATTTAACCTATAAAATATTTTTTTAAATCATACTTACATAAATATATAAGTCTAAATATGTTGATGAAATGTACTGTAGCATTATAAAATGTATAACTATTCATGTAGATGAAATGACTTTAAAAATTATCTGGATCTGAAAAATATGAATAGCAACATTATAGAATTGCCACTAGGGAAAGAGTAATATTTAGAATGATTGAACATATTCATAGTACACGGGATTTTCTATAATAAAGATAGAATTAAGGGTTCGGGCATTGGCTATGCTATTCCACACATCCATTTCCCACAAATAATTCTGTTACTGTCCTATATATTGCATATTATATTATACAGCCAAGTGAATAATTGTAGGATTTGCACAAGAATACCAATTGCACAGTAGTCATCTCTCTATGAATGTTTAAATTATTTGGAAAATACTTGATTTTTAAAGAAGGTACAAAGTAAGAAAAACAATTCATGTGAACTTGCACCAACATAAATACATCTGTGATATGCTTGTACAAATATAGATTGTTTTTCTTTAGGTGCGTATCCACCACCTCCGGGGATGAACTCCATGTACATGGCACCTCCTCCCCCATATCCTGGCCCTTCTGCTGCTGGCCCTTCAGCTCCCATTGACCCAGGATCTACAGCTCCTAGGACCTGGACCGAACCTGGGATGCCAGGTAAGAATTTAGGATTGCTTATGCTTAGAACTGGGTCAGTTGCATTGTTCTCCCAGGTTTTATTTTCTGGGTTTTAAGTAAGTTATTTAAAGAGCAATTATTATCATGCTGATTTATCCAGTCGTTTTCTTTGAATTAAGTAAATGTTCTTTGAAACACCCCTCCCTTAAACATAAACTCTAAAGATAGGTGCAAAAGTCCCCACCCCTTGGTACCTCTCACCCCCAGTTTTATCTTTGTACTCAAAAACTGTGCAAGATTGTGCTACTGAAATTTTGTATTAAGACTCTGGTAGGCTTAGTATTCCTTATTTTGGTTAACCCCCCCCCCCCCCCCAACCTCCCTCCTGCCCAAAAGCCGAGGTCAGAAGTTCTGTCTCCATCCCTTCCTGTATCATCAGTGCCATTCCACTTACGGACATTTGCTACCTAAAAATTAATAAAAGGAGAGAGCCTGTAGCCTTGCATGCAAAAATGTGACCAGATTCTATGTTAGAGATTATATATTCTGTTTGATTTGCTAACTGTTGAGATATGAGAGCTGACACATCTTGCTCTCTGTCTCTGATCATTGTGGAATATTCTCTCTTTTGCCTACCCAAATATACATGGTTAATATATCTAAAAAATGATTACTAAGTCTTGTCCAGATTCTTTCTTATAGAGGCTACAAATCTGTACTTTAATTTTATCTAGAAAATAAGACACTAGGCAGCCTGTGTGAATGTGAATAGTGTTTGCATTTGTTTTAAAAGTTCTTCCTGCCTTTTTCCCCCTTTTATTAATGATGTAGGTGGCAATAAAGCAGCAGAGGCAACTTCCAGTGCATATTATAACCCAGCTAATCCTCATAACGTTTACATGCCCATGGTAAGGATTTTCTCTAGAATTGTATATGGCAGAACATCGGGCCAAGGGAGTAATGATTGTCCACATTTTTGGGGAGTGAACTATTTTATCTGAGAAAATCGGGAGAGGAATTTCTGAGAAATGAGTAATGAGTTTGGTCATAGACTAACTCTCTGATGTGCTAATTCAGTTGGATTTGAACGAGCTGGTTCTCAGTTGTAATATTTGGTACAATCACTGAGTGAGAATGGACATCCTGCAGCACAGTGAGGAGGAGGTTTAGCTTTGTAGTTCTAAAATTTTTGCTGTTCCGACATTTAGTTAAATAAAATTTGCAGCTAGTTACACTGAATGTAATGTTAACATTATACCAAGCGCAACTGCATTTTTGCTTTCTACTATACAAACATAGTAACACTGAGAAAGTTTGAATTCTAGAGGAAATCACACACACACACCACACATCACATCGTGATGGGTTCCCGATGCCATTCCAACGGGTACGGTTGCAACAGGCCCGGCGGCGTCCACATGGATGTGCACACATGCGGGCAATGCATCTTAGCTTTCAGGAACTGCTATATCCATGTTTACCTGTCTGTTTCTATCCCATGTCACCCCATCCCTGTGATAATAATATTGACAGATTATGTGCCAATAAGGTACTTAACCACATAGATTTTTGTTATAATGATCTTCCTAAACTGGTCTTTTGGATCTTCCAATGGCACACCCATTTGTAACTGAGTCCATCTGCTGTACTTTGCTGCTGGCTGTCCACCTCTCAAAGCATTAGAGCAGTGGTTCTCAACCTTCCCAATACCGCGACCCTTTAATACAGTTCCTCATGTTGTGGTGACCCTCAACCATAAAGTTGGTGTCTCGGTTCCTAAGATCATCGAAAATATGTTTTTTCCGATGGTCTTAGGCGACCCCTGTGAAAGGGCCGTTCGACCCCCAAAGGGGTCCTGGCCCACAGGTTGAGAACCACTGCATTAGAGCCTTTTGCAGAGAACTAGGTCTTTGTATAATATTGGCTTACCACATATTTCTGAGAACTTTCCTTATAAATGTATGAAGAACATGAAATCTTGGGACTTGAGGTCCTTCATTATAGTTGCCCATCTTCTTAGGAGATTGATCACATAGCTGTTTGTCTGAAATGGTATAGGGCTTCCTGCCTAGGCAGGGAGTTGGACTAGATGACCTCCAAGGTCCCTTCCAACTCTGCTATTGTATTGTATTGTATTGAGGCTGCATTCAAATGTCTTACACACTGTGATCCAATATTGAATAGTTTTAAGAACATTGAGATATTTTAATAGTGGGCAGGAAAAAAACTGAAATGTTTAATAGTAATGTGCCAATGTAATTAAATGTGCCTAATTTTCATTTCAGGATCAACCACCTCCTTATGCACCACCTGAGGAAAAGAAGAACAACTAACAGGAACCTCAGCGCCACTTTCTTTTTTCTTGACTCTGAAGATTTTGCCGTTGCTGCTGCCTCTTGTTTTTTTTTTAATCTCTAGACCATCCTGTGTCAGTAGCATGCATAGTATTGGATGATGTTACACCTGCTGTTAAACTTTCAGCATGGCAATACAAGAGTGGTGACAGTAGTACTTTATATGTTTTCTGTCCTGAGGGTAGGCTCTATAACAAAACACTTCAATGTGACACAGATATTCATGAAGGAGCATTTTGGTTTTATGCATCTCTGTATCTTTAATGCCATCAATATCTGCGTGGCATTTTCACTCCTTGCAAATTAATGAATAACAGGGACTTTACAGAGACTTTGATCTTTCCTGCAAAGTAGAAGGGAAGAAAGCTTTCCACCGAGTCCTAGAAATTGATATCTAAAGAGGAAGGGGTGACAAGGAGGAGATCCAAAAGGTTAATCAACTCCTTTCTTTTCAGTAACTTGCTGCCTTCTGGTTTGCCACATCTAACCACGTTTTAAAATTTTCACTTTCTGCAATATTGGTTCTTTGTCCCTGCAGAAGGAGGCCAGGTAGAAATAGTTTTACTGTATCTCCATCTGAAGGAATGCACAGCAGGTTTTTCTGCTTTCAGTTTGGCTGCAGGGTTTATGTCTCTAAAACGTCTTTATGTGTCTCTAAAACATCATCTGCCTGGTGCAAGAGTAGGGCAGTGAGTCAAATTGTCTGTCTGCCCGAACCATACAGCAGAAAGGAAATTGGAACGGAAACCGTTTATGTGAACTGGAACCAAAGATTGGCTTTATAACTGAGAGGACTAAAATAAAATATAATTTAGCCAACAGTATATTAGTGACCCAGAAAAAAAAACATTGGTTATTCTAAGGACAGGACTCAAATCTAGAAATTTGATCTAGAAATCAGTTCATTTCTAACTAGCAGCAGCTAATACAATACTAAATATTATATCTAAAAGGAAAATGCTTTTTTTCTGCTACAGAAAATTGGAATTTACATTGCTGCATGTTGGTAAAGCCAGACATAGATAACAAAGTAGTTTCTCTTTGTTTAGGTCTCTATCTAGATTTAGCTGAGCTACACCATCAGGTAATGATAATGAGGTGGAAAAATATTAAAACTCCAAACATGAGTAAGAAACTATATTTGATAAGAGTTCTGTAATAGTATTTTTGCCCAAGCTAGAAAAAAGCAACCAGTATTCTGGGTTATGTTAAGCTGTTATTTAATAATGACTTACCATATGTATATTCCTCTTACATTTGTTCTTGAACTATTGTTCCACTAATGTAGTGGAGAATATAATTTTCATATAGGACATCTCTTTTTTCTTTTTTGATGTTGTGACTTTTACTTCACAGAGAAAAAACCTCAAGACATACTGGTGTGTTATGGATACTCATCTATTTTCCCTTTAGTAAATGAGTTTATTAGTCAGTAAAAAGTATGAAATAAACTTTTTTCTAACAAATACCTTCATTCTGAACACAAAAGAATAACTATTTTCCATAACTAGTTAACTGTTTATATTATTTTTGAATTGCACTTTAATACAGAAATATTGAAACCTTTATATTTGTGTCTGCATTGGTATTGGGGGTGGGGTGGGGAATGGGATATAGTTCCTTTCTTTAAAGTATGGAAAACTCTCCTTAACAAGATTTATTTGAATAGTGTGCCTAGTAAGGTCTTCCTTAAGCTTGGCCTCTAATTACTTTATGACTAATTTATTTGGTAACAATTCAAAAGTAGTTTGCTCTTGCCTGCTTCAAACTTTACTTACATACCAGTACATATATTCAAATCA
This sequence comes from Rhabdophis nuchalis, assembly GCA_039707465.1. Lineage (NCBI taxonomy): Eukaryota > Metazoa > Chordata > Lepidosauria > Squamata > Natricidae > Rhabdophis > Rhabdophis nuchalis. The sequence goes on along the minus strand of CM077648.1, from coordinate 89,825,744 downwards.
CATTCTATATTACACATCAGTGACCCAGACTAAATAAAACTTTTTAAATGAAATTTACAAACTAGAATTACAATATAGAGCACAAAAAAATAAAGCACACAAGATTTTAGAAATGTACAATGTTTGTACTATTTTGCTGTCAGCAATATGTGAGTTTTACAAGCTGCAAAAATAAACTTTTCAGGTCCCAGTTAATGTTTAGAGAGCAAGTTAAATAGATGCTGTGACCTAGACCTTGTCAAGATTTAGTTTCTTGCCAAGGCTAATGTACAATATTAAACTGCCATCTCAGATATCTGTTGATGGTATTTTCCATGCAAGGCCTTGTCTTGCCATGGCATTCCTGCTTCACTTTCCCATGTCTACTGATGCCTTAGGCGTTTTCTCAGCCATTCATCTTTGGGGTCCATCTTACTGATGTATTTGTGAGTGCTCATCCAGGATAGCAGTTTTGACACTCTCTAGACTCTGCCTGCCCTCTTCCTGGTTAGTGTACAATTTCTGCATGTTGGACTTGGGGTGGAAACCTCTAAATTGTGAGGAACGTTAAGGTATTCACACCGCCAGTGTTCTGTCCTGGGCGCTGGGGTCTCGCTCAGGCAGCCAGTTAACTCCATGCGTAGGAATCTCTTTCAGATCAAGTTTATTATCAGGCATTCTTAATAGCAAAACTCACAGTTCTGTGTTAAGATACTTCTGACTTCTTTAATCTGGTTCCATTACAATGTAAAAAGACATTAATTTCTTTAACCTATGCTGTGATGTAAGGCTGCTTTCTGGTAGACAAAGGGATTCCAAAGTGGCTGGCTATAACCTTTCCCGCGGCAAGCTACACACACATACCCCATGGCCAATCAGGTAACACAGATGTAGTCACATGCTATAGAGCTACATTTCCCACAAGGCAGTTCTGTCTACATTTTCCATGAGGTAGTTTCTTAAAGGAGACAGTTCTTAATTCCTACATTAGCTATATACTGTTGGGACAGCACACTCCCCGCCTGGAATTATAAATTCCACTACCAACTAACTTTTAACTAGAGGTAAACAAAGGCTTGGCATAAAACAAGGCAAATTTAACTATCTAATTAAGATAAACAAGGCATAACATCAAGAATGTAAACTTAACTGACAACTGAGCATTCAAACCTAACTAATTAACTGCAAAGCATATCATCAAACAGTGCAAAGAATGGTGTAAACACAAAGCATGCAAAGCTTGAGGTTCAATCTTCTAGTTCAGTCTTTGGTAGTATCAGCACTAGGTCGGTGATTGGTCTGGTATAGAGTTCTTGGTGGAAGTCTGCTGATCAGCTTCACAGCCTGAACTTCCACCTGGGGAACTAGTTCATCATTACTGGGTAGGACTTGGTGCACAAGTCCCATAGGCCGCGAGTTCCAATGCATATCTTTGGGAACAAAGTTTCCTTCTGGTGCTGACCAGTCACCTGTCTTCTGGGTCAGCAAGGTGGCTGGGGTGATGACAGTTGGGATTTCAGGATCTAAAAACTCTGGAACCAAAGGTCGTTGCTTCTATGGATCTAGTGCAGGGGTTCCCAAATTTGGCAACTTTAAGACTTGTGGACTTCAACTCCGAGAATTCTCCAGCCAGCTATGCTGGCTGGAGAATTCTGGGAGTTGAAGTCCACAAGTCTTAAAGTTGCCAAGTTTGGGAACCTCTGATCTAGTGCTTAGTGCCTGTTCTTGTGCTGCTATGATCAGTGCCTCAGTGTTGCCTTTTAATCCAGGGGTCTCCAACCTTTGCAATTTTAAGTCTGAAGGACTTCAGCTCCCAGCTGGCTGGAGAAGTCTGGGAGCTGAAGTCCTTCAGACTTAAAGTTGCAAAGGTTGGAGACCCCTGTTTTAATCCATTTCATTCATTCATTCATACACACACACACAAACACACATACATGAGTGGCATGCTGTCCATGTTTTTCTGCTATAAAAGAAATAACCTAAATAAATACTATCACAGTACTAAAATTAGCGTATTGAATAGTGAGGTGGATAAAACTGAGGAAACTTATTTTGGTAATCTCCAGATGTGATAGATCATATTTTGGCTGGCAATTCTGGGATTCAGTTACATCAAAGGTACAGTATGTGACTATGAAAAAGGTACAAGAAAAAATAAATCACAGAATTAGCAGACACTTTGGAATTGTATTCATTTTTAATCAAATCATTTCTGAAACAATCTTTATTCAAAACCTGATTTAAAAATATAAACATCTGAACATATGTTGAAAAAACAGTCCCTAAAGAGTTGTTTATAACAAAAGAATAAAAATTACAAAAATCCTGGAAAATTACGTAAACCTGCCAGAGAAGCTACTATAGAAGAAATGCTAGAACCCTAACAAAAAGAAAATTTGCAATTATTTCAATTACTGACATAATTGATACCATTACAAGCAAACACCTATAGTGCAATAATTTGAAATTCTGTACATTAAAGGACAATTCCAGTTCAATTTTGGAATCCAAGAATTTATAATTCAGTGACATAGGAATTTCCTTATACAAAACATAAGGGTTTTTTCTTATACTTATAAATGGGCAATCGGCTTCTGGTTGATTATCTCAATGCATGTGACCATCATTAGTAGTCTAATCTGTATATTCTTATTTATGTCTCCTTAGAAGTATTGCATTGCATACTAGTGAACTAATAGCATCTCCATTGTGTGTAGAGGTAGATCTCAATTTGTATATTGTGTAAAACTGCCATCCTATATAACCCCCCTCCCCCTTCTATTGTGATACCACGAGCGTACCAATAGGGAATGGGGACTCCTTAGCAGCTTTTCAAGAAGTTATTCAACTACTGGCTCACAGATTAAAGGGACCGAATTTCTTTGCTTTCATCTGCTGCTTTATGAAGTTGAAAGGCTGCTCCAGGTTCATTGTTGGGTACAGATACCACATGACTACTCCAGAGGGATTAATCACCACTGTGAAGTTGGTAGTAATCTTTAGGTCACTGATTATTTCACTGGTGTAGACATCCTGTGCCTAGCAAATACAAAAGCAGGTAAATGGATAAATGATCATATGTGCATCTACTATAGAACTACTCACCTATTTTAGTAGCTGTTCCGTAGCAATGTTCTAGCCCAGTGATGGCTAACCTTTTTTGGCTCGCGTGCCAAAAGCGGAGGGAGCGCAGGGGGGGTCGTGCGTGGGCATGCCACACCCATAATGCTATGTGTGTGACCTCCTGCTTTTGGCACGCTTTTTTCGCCCTCCCCAGGCTCCAGAGGCTTTCTAGAAGCCTGGGGAGGGTGAAAATAGCCTCCCCCCACCTCCAGAAGCTTCAGCAGCTTCCCTGAAGCCTCCGGGGGGGCGAAAAACGGCCTCAAAAGAAGGCCTATATCAGCTGGCCAGAGCACACATGCACGCTGGAGCTGATAGGGCAACACCTCGCATGCCCTAAGAAATGGTTCCGCGTGCCACCTGTGGCACCGGTGCCATAGGTTCGCCATCACTGTTCTAGCCCAATGAAAAATACTAAAGTTTAGTTGCCGTACAACTTGAATTCTAAAGTCTTAAAATAGTAAATACTGCTACCAAATGAATGGTAGTGTTGGGGGAGGGTATGGAGTTCTGGCTTTATGATTTGTTTTGCTAAGTTTAGTTTTATCATTCCAGGAATTTACCTGATTATTAAAGGGATTTTTTAAAACCAAGGTACAGCCAATTCACTAACATGGGGGAAATATATATAAGCAGCACTGTGTAGGGTTTGAGATTGTCAGCTCGTCATTCCCCCTCCCATAAAATGTTTTCAGCAATGGAGAGGAAGACCATATACAGGTGGTGTTATTTTACTTACTTCGTAGACAGCATTCACTGTAAAATTGAGCTGTGCAAGGGAAGTTGTGTAGCGATATGGCATATCTGTCCTCCGACTAAAGAAAACCAGAGCACTGGCTGCGTGGGAAAGGGGCCGCAGAAATACTTCAATTTGAGATTTCTCCTATAAAATCAGATTGAAAAGCACGTTCTTCTAAAGGAAATTTTTCCCAGGACATAAACAGGAAATTGTGATGTTGTCATACAGGAAAAGACAATTCTTCAACTGCGATTGTTATGAGTTATGGAGCTCATGCTCAGACTAAACCAATTCATAGTGCTGGAATTTGGGCCAAAAACATCATGGGGAACACCATATAACACAGGCTTCCTACCCTTCTTCCTTCCAGATAAATTAAGAAAACAACAGTGACTATGGATCTGGAGCATGCCAGATTGCTGAAAGATAATATCAGCTCCCTAGAAGAGGGGAGCATGAACATACAATAATAAATATCCTTGGCTTATTTAATGATCTCCCCACATAAGTGGGTCAAAAAGAAGGAATATGCACTCTTTGAGTTCCAGGGATTCCCGTAAGGTTCTCCAGACGCTTGATCTTCATTACCTGAAGGATTCTACGCCCTTGAATTCCCAGGGGATCTTGGTTAATTGTAATCATCCATTTGTTTTGTAGAATCGCCTTGGCACTTTCAGAAATAACACGGAGGTCTGTGGACATGAAAAGAGGAGCAGCCATAATTGTCCATAAGGCCATCTGGGACTTGGACTGTTCAAGGCTCAGACCAAAGTTTCCAATGATTAGCTGCAGGAAAAAGAAGAGGTTAAAGTTGGGTAATAAAGTCAAGAACGAAAGCAAAAGAAAACAAGAGCTACATATGGACTGATTCCAAGGGAACTCTTGTTGAATAAGGCTAACTTTTATTTATTATAATTATTACTATTAATTTTTATTAATTGATCTACCCATATGCTAAATAAATAAGATAACTAGGTAGGTTCCTAGTTCTTCAATTTTCTTCCCCAATTTTCTTCTAGAAGAAAGTTTAGGAAATAATATCAGGGCTGAATGAATTGCAATATCCCACTGGACAAACGCAGACATAACTACAGGAAGTCCCTGATTTACAACAGTTCATTTAGTGACTGTTCAAAGTTACGACGTCACTGAAAAAAGTGAGTTATAACCATTTTTCACACTTACAACCATTATGGTTGTAAGTGTGAACCACACTTACAACCTCCATGGTCACATGATCAACATTCAAATAGGAGTTGGCAAGTAACTCCTATTTATGACGGTTGCAGTGTCCTGGGGTCATATGATCACTTTTTGAGACCTTCTGACAAGCAAAGTCAATGAGAAAGACTGATTCACTTAACAACCCTGTTACTAACTTAACAACTACAATGATTCACTTAACAAGTGGCAAGAAAGGTTGTAAAACAGAGCAAAATTAACAAACATCTCATTTAGCAAGAGAAATTTTGGCTCACTAGTGATCATAAGTCGAAGACTACCTATGTTAAGTCCTGCATCCTAGGAATGTCAGTTTTCTAATATAAACAAAAATTATTAAATTAATGAGGGTAGACAGGGATAAGGAAGCTTTAAAAACTAAAAAAAAATCCATACATAAGCAAAACAAGCTATATTTTCAAAGGACCACAGAGTAACTGAATCAATATGATATAGAGCTATTTATGCTTTCAATGTAATATGTTTTTGCAAAAATTAGCACTATCTGCCTATTTGTATGAATTATTTTACTAATAGAATTCAGGTTTTCTATGACATTTCTAGTGTAGGTTATACTCACTGAGATTAAAATAATGGGTATGTGTAGCAAATTTAAGAATATAACACAAATGGCTTGTCTACTTAAATTACCTGCAAGAGTTGAAAACAAGGTGAAAGAACTTATAAATTCCTGCCAGCAGTCAACTTCATTAACTTTTTTCTAGCTTTAGCATTCCAAAGAGAGCCTCTCTCATCCACTTAGCTTTCATATTATCCTCTTCAGCTCAACATTACCATGTCAGGGTCATTCCAATGGCCAGGGCCAGCTGCTGGCTGAAGTACATCCTGATTCGTTGAGAACCAATCCACAATGGAGAGGACACTTTCCCAAGAGTCTTGTATGTCATCAAAGTTTCTCCAGAGATTGCATATATTTGCTAAGAGTGTATAGTTAACCTAAAACAAAACAAATGCATGAAACTGAATAATTAGCCAGCTTGGCATGATTTATCTTTTGGAAATGATCGTTAATTTACATCATTTTGGCTACTCTGGATGTATTTAATATATGGGGGTATATATTGTATATACACTGTATATATTGTAAATATTGTATAACACTGTATATATTGGAAATAAGAAAAGCCAAGTTAAACAATTAGTTTTAATTGCTATCCAACTAAAGCAGGAGTGTCAAACTCAAGGCCCATGGGCCAGATTGGGTCCACGATATGGTCAGATCCGGCCTACGGGGCCATCCTGGTATACCCAATGTGAAGAGGAAAGAGCTGGCCAGCATGGCTTCAGCCCGGTCTGCCCAATACGAAGAGGAAACATGCCAGCAATTTAGGGAATGCCATCAAGCTGGCTATGCCCACCCGATTGGCCATGCCCATCCAGCCACTCACACCTAGCGGACCCCCGAGGTTAACCACAGCCTTGATGCAGCCCTCAATGAAATTGAATTTGACACCCCTGAACTAAAGCAATACAGTTGTGTCACCATGGCAAAGAAAAGTGGGTAGAACTGCTCAAAGGATGTGTTAAGAGACTAACTATCATTCATAATTACAGTATTACTGTATCACTAATGATTAACAAAATATGTAACATCCAATAGCACTACATTATTATGTAGTACTACATGTATTAATAATCTTGTTAATAAAAAATTACTGTTTCGGCCAATTAAAACATTGTGCCAACAGATTTAGGTGGATTGATGCTAAACCTCAATACAAGATTAAAGAAGTGTGTCTCTTCCAAATTAAATGAATGCATTTATGGATCCCAGGTCATACCAAATTGTTAAAATGTGATGCAAAACCTTTATTTAAAATTCTGAAGAAGTTCAAGGGACAAAAGCTTTAAGATCAGCCCCATCCTTCCTGAAATACAACTCACTGCAGGTGGGAGTCCCCCTCGATAGGCTGGCCAACTGCAGGAATAGGCAATGGGATGACCTGTTGCATTCAGGGCCCTGGACATTCTAGGATAACCTTTGGAAAACAAGAACAATTATCCATTTGAGTTAAACTTATTTAAACCAAATTATTTTAGCTGGTTGATGCTTAACATAATTAACATCCCAAGTCTTAAAACAAAGGCAATTAAAATATTTTAACAACTTTTGGTGCACTGACAAAATAAGTAGAACAGGCATGCTAACGCCTTGAACTAATAAATAGAACTGTAGTCCTATTTATTATAGTTTTGTCTATTGTTATGTTTTGTATTTCCATTTTTAATTTCCTGTGCACCGCCCTGAGTCCCTTCGGGGAGATAGGCGCGGTTATATAAATTGAATAAAATAAAATAAATAAATGAATTTACCTTGGGCCTGTTCATCTGATGATGAGTAGCAACCATCTAGTTTCAGCATGTCCACTCCCCATTGTGCAAATGTTAAAGCATCTTGTTCAGTACAATTTAATGTAGTGCCCGGGTAACCTGCACAAGTATGGGTGCCTAGATCGCCATAAATGCCAAGTTTCAGACCTTGTGAATGAACCTGCCAAAATATGTCATGACTTGTGAGATCAAGACAGAAGACCCATGAAAAATCTATACATTGGAGGAAACAGTAGAAACATTGTTATTGTTGGTATTGGTGAGTCTTTTTTTAAATCACATCCTCAAAAGCCCATTTTCTCCTTTTCCTCCTCATTTGCAGATTATCTCAATTATTTTGGTTTAAATTGAAATTGGTTACTGGAAGAGTAGTTACCTAATGAGTAGGGTGTTAAATCTATGAATAATTAGGATGAACTCTTCTTTGGCAGTATGTAAATTTGTAAAAGTTTCCACCAATGGAAAGATATAAATGTGAACTAGATAGAACATTGATACAACAATATTTATTGTGTGGCAGCATTTTCCCCATTTTATAAGGATACAAACATTTCTGCTGACTGATTGGCCAGTTCAAATTATGCTTCTACCCGTCATTACATGAGATGATATACAGAAAGAATTTAAAAGGTATGTTTCATTATTGCTTCTTACTCAACGGACAACCTTTCTTTTCCAATCTAATCCTTTTCAGATATGTTGGCTTTAAATCCTATTATCCTTATTCAGCACAGCCATTCACTATGCTGGAAATGTGTCAGGAGTACCAAAGGTCCGAATATTTGGAGGGTACCAAGCTGGATGATACAATAGAAAACTGATGAGCTTTTCAAAAAAAATTCCATTGCCAAGGATGATGTTTGAAAACATAGAGTTTGAATTGACAGAATAATCTGGTGGTTTAGATGCAGAGTTTCTTGCCCAGCAACATGGCCCTCTGGATATTCCTACGGCCCCAGGCTGATGCTCTGCAACGCCAGGTCCGTAGTAAATAAAGCCCCCCTCATAAATGACCTAGTATCAGAGGGGGACCCGGACCTGGTGGGAATTACGGAAACCTGGTTGGGCCCCGAGGGGGTTTACCTCTCGTGGAAATGTGCCCACCGGGATACCGAGCATTTCATCAGCCTCGGGCCCTAGGCAGGGGTGGAGGAGTGGCGATTATCATTAAGGAGAGTCTAGAGCCGAGGGGGATCACTGTACCTCAGACTACCGGCTGTGCATCCCTCTTTGTGAAATGGGGCCTAAGGAGGCAGTTGGGCTTGTTGATTATATACCTGGCTCCCCGCTATGTAACAACAGCCCTGCCCAAGCTCCTCGAGTTGGTCGCCGGGATGGTAGTGGAGACCCCCAGAATTCTAGTCATGGGGGACTTTAATTTACCATCGGCGGGCGAGGCATCGGAGGCAGCTCGGGAGTTCATGGCTTCCATGACGGCCATGGACCTGACCCAATTAGTTCAGGCCCCCACTCACGATGGAGGACACACGCTGGATCTTATTTTCGTCTCTGGCCAGTGGAGAAGTGATCTTGGAACCGGGGACTTAGTCATCTCATCCTTGTCATGGACAGATCACTCTCTCCTTCGGCTGGACTTTCCAATCGCCTCATCTCACCGCGGGGAGGCGGAGCCAGAGACACCCAGATGGTTCCGCCCCAGGCGCCTGATGGACCCTGAAAAGTTCCAGAAGGAGCTTGGGCCAATACCTGTATCCTTGATTCGTGCCGCGGCTGAGGACCTAGTGGCAGCATGGTATAGTGCGGCCGCGGGGGCCTTAGACCGCGTCGCGCCTTTGCGGCCTCTCACGTGGCGTCATCCCACCCGGGCTCCTTGGTTTTCTGAGGAGCTGAGGGAGATGAAACGCCGCAAGAGACGCCTAGAGAGCAGGTGGAGATCTTCTCGATCTGAATCTGATCGAACACTGGTAAGAGCCCATTTGAGGACTTACTTAATGGCAATGAGGGTGGCCAAACGCAAGTATTGTGCCACCCTCATCGCATCCGCAGAGAACCGCCCGGCGGCCCTGTTTGGGGTGACCCGCTCCCTCCTTCAACAGAGGCCGCGAGAGTCCTCCTTGCAGGGCCGCGCCGAGGAATTTGGAGAATATCTGCAGGATAAAATCACTCAGATTCGGAGCGAGTTGCCCTCCACAGATAGTAGTCCGGTGGAAGTATCCGATGCAGGCCTTGAGACTATTTTATGGGAAGACTTTGACTTTGTTATTGCCAAGGACATGGACAGGTTGGCGAGGAGACTAAAGGCCACCACATGTTTATTAGACCCTTGTCCCTCCTGGCTTGTACTGGCATCCTGGGAGGAGACACGAGGCTGGCTCCAGGCCATTGTGAACGCTTCTCTGAGTGAGGGGTCCTTACCTACCATCTTGAAAGAGGCGGTGGTGAGACCCCTCCTCAAAAAGCCTTCCCTGGACTCAGCATTATTGGCTAATTATCGTCCGGTCTCCAACCTTCACTTTCTTGCGAAGGTTGTAGAGAGTGTGGTTGCACAACAGTTTCCTCGTCACCTGGAGGAAACTGATTATCTAGACCCGCGCCAGTCCGGCTTTCGGCCCGGTCATAGCACCGAGACGGCATTGGTCGCGTTGGTAGATGATCTCTGGAGGGCCCGGGATAGGGGTTGTTCCTCTATCCTGGTCTTGTTAGATCTCTCAGCGGCTTTTGATACCATCGACCATGGTATCCTTTTGCACCGACTAGAGGGATTGGGGGTGGGTGGCACCGTTTTACGGTGGTTCTCCTCCTTCCTCTCTGATCGGTCGCAATACGTGTTGACGGGGGGGCAGAGGTCGACTTCTAGGCCCCTCGCATACGGGGTACCGCAGGGGTCGGTCCTCTCGCCACTCCTATTCAATACGTATATGAAGCCGCTGGGTGAGATCATCCGTGGTTTTGGGGTAGAATACCATCTGTACGCTGATGATACCCAGTTGTACATCTCTACCCCAAGCCACCCCAACGATGCCGTTGAGGTGATGTCCCGGTGTTTAGAGGCCGTACGGATCTGGATGGGCAGTAACAAACTCAAACTCAACCCGTCCAAGACCGAGTGGTTGTGGTTCCCGGCTTTCCGATTTAGCCAGTTGACACCATCGCTGGCCATGGGGAATGAAAATTTGGCCCCCGTGGATAGAGTGCGCAATTTAGGAGTCCTCCTGGATTCCCGGTTGTCCCTTGAGGATCAGGTGGCGGCCGTGGCCAGGGGGGCATTTTACCAGGTTCGCCTGGTCCGTCAATTGCGCCCCTTACTGGACCGGGATGCCCTTCGCACAGTCACTCAAGCACTCGTGACTTCTCATCTGGACTACTGCAACGCTCTCTACATGGGGCTCCCCTTGAGATGCACTCGGAGGTTGCAGTTGGTCCAGAATACGGCAGCGCGGGTGATCATGGGAATCTCAAGACATTCCCACATAACACCACTCCTGCGCGAGCTGCACTGGCTACCTGTGACCTACCGGGTGCGTTACAAGGTTTTGATGACTATATTCAAGGTGCTCCATGGCACGGGGCCTAGCTACCTTCGAGACCATCTTCTGCCCCATACATCCCTTCAACCGACTCGCTCCCAGGGAGAGGGTCTTCTCCGGGTGCCGTCGACCGGACAATGCCGGTTGGCGGCTCCCAGGGGAAGGGCCTTCTCTGTGGTGGGCCCTACCCTCTGGAATGGCCTACCTTCCGACCTCCGTTCCATCACAGACCTCCGCTTGTTTCGCCGGCACCTAAAAACTTTTTATTTTCATCTGGCCGGCCTAGCATGATCTACTCCACACCCATTATTTTATAACAAATCAAAACTGTAATTTGGGTTTTAAATTTAAACTTATTTTAAGTTAAGCAGGATATGGATTTAATTTCGTTATTATTTAATAATATTTTGTATTTATGTATAATTGATTTTAAATCTCTGTTCGCCGCCCCGAGTCCCTTTATGGTGAGATGGGTGCGGGCTATAAATGTGAAAAATAAATAAAATAAATATATAAATAAATGTTTGACCTTTTTAAAAAATCACAGCTGGATACTTGATCTCACTCTCAACTCATAAATATTCACTTACATAATCTGCCAAGGCTTTGATCCCTCTGGGAAACCTCTCAGGATCTGGAATCAGATGTCCCATCATATTCCGCTTCTTTGCCATCCAGCAATCATCAATATTCAGGTACTCATAGCCCAACTCCTTCCAACCATCCATTGCCAGACGGTCCGCCATTTCCATGAAGAGAGTCTCACTGTCCCACAAATGGAAAAGCAGTTTATAAGGAAACAAGAACAACAAGCCAAGTGGACAATGAAGCATAACCATTGGAACTATCAGCCATAAAAATTACTGTTCTGACAATGTCAGGCTTCACACTCCACTGACATGATCTGCCACAGTCATGCAGTAGTTTACAATAGATAAAAAAGGTTCATTTCTCTGTCAGATCCCCATTATCACTCTTTCATACTTGATATTTTGCTGCAATAATCTGGAAGTAAAATTAAAATAGAGATTCCTACAGTATTATGTTTTTATCAACACTCTTCCTTATGGACAGGACCCTCCTGTTTTCTTTAAAAATATGCCTCATTCAACGAATGTCACTATCAGAATAAACTAAAAGCTTGTAGGCTGGGCTCTTGTATTGGTTCTTGTCAAACAACTACATGTTTGTATACTGCGGTACAAGGTAAATTAACTAGTGATTTCCTCATATGTTTTAATTTTCATTAATATTTTATATAGCAAAACAATTCAGCACTCTTCTCTCAACTGTGGACAATGAAAAAATTAAACTACAGTTTGGCAACAAGATTCAGAGAAGCCTAAGGACTTTTAGGGGAGGCAGATGCTTCCCCGGAGCTTCAGGTGTTCTAAGTTTCATGCCATCCCTCATCTTGAATCCCAGGATTTTGAAACTGAGGAACATATCTGGAAAAAGATTGGATTTTGCACCATTTCCAAGATTCTTCCACTCACCTGATACAATTATGGGGATCTGTCTTGCAATCAATATTACAACGAAAGCGCTCCCAAGCAAGCCACCCCATTGGGGGCGTTCTCATAAGTCCATTCTCCAAAGCCAGGGAGAAGGCATGGAGTAGAAGAAGGAAGACAACACATTTCATGACCATGGATGTGATGGATGACCACTGCAAAAGAGGTGGGCAGAGTGGGGCGAAAACATAATGAAATATCACTTTCTACTGTTTCCATTTTGCCCCAATGGCTTGTACACCCATATCTAATGAGATTAAATATTTATAAGCTTTCAGTTCCAACTGCACCCCTTTTTCCTTTCTTTCACAATGTGCAGCAGTGAAATATTGAAATCTTCAATTACATAGTTACCTTTTTTTGCCTGGAACCTGGAATTTATCATTATCATCTTCCGAACAACTGAACCAGTGGTGGGATTCAATTAATTTAACAACTGGTTCTCTGCCCTGATGATTTCTTCCAACAACCAGTTCACCAAATTTCTCAGAAAGGTGTGAACTGGCTGAATCCCACTACTGAACGGAATACCTCACACAATCAAAACAAGCATATCACCAAACTAAAATTTTATAAGTTGTCATTAAGTCCTTGCTCTCTTTTCTTTCCTTTGAGTGAATTTTGATTTTGGTAACTGTCTGGACTAAGTTACCTGCAATTTTCTTGCAGGCAAGATTTTTGGAAATATGTTGCCATTGCCTTTTTTCTAGGGCTAAGAGATAATAACTGGCCCAAAGTCATCCAGTTGGTTTCGTGCCTAAGGTAGGATTATAATTTAGAACCTCTGGTTTGTAGCCTGGTGCCTTAACCACTACACCAAATGGACTCTCTTGCATATTATTTTAAATTTTATCAATGATTCTAAGACCACTATTGGTATACATTTAGTTCTTAAAGAAATTTATATAGCTGCTTATCCAAAATAACTCTGGGCAGCAAACCAAATGCAAACACAATACAATAAAACAACCTTTTTCAAACAATAAACTACAGCCCTGGTAGAAGCTCACATCCATCTACCAACCACCCTATGCCAGCTCAGTCTCAATTTACTTTGTAAAACAGTGCTTCAACCAGTACTGTTCCATTTCATACTATAATGCCACTAGTTGCCATCAGTGCAATGCTCTATTCTTTGGAGACCCTATCTATAATCCACATGGTCTTTTATCGTTTTTATTTGGGACTTAAGTATCTGAGAATGACCCACCCAATTTGCAGGAGGAATTCAGCAAACTTGTATGACAACAATTGAAAATGAAACCGACTCTGGAATCTACTTACCCTTCCCTGTTTCACACCACAACATACACCCACACATACAGTGTTGCATTCTGGGACTCATGCTGTTGTTAGAGCAGGATCCTGAAGCACACACAATGATGGAAGCAAAATTACAGACACAGCATTCCCAACTAGCATCTATGACACTATACTTTCATAAAGAAGATGCTGAATCCACAGGCTCACTAAATTAAGTGCTCTACATCTTTGTGGAGTTCATGAAATGACCCAGCCCAGCACTTTGAAGGGCATCAAGTAAGGAAAGTTGGCTTGTGGCCGGGTAATTAGCCTAGCCCTAGAGCAATTCCCAGGTTCACTATCTGACATCTGCTATAAAAGAATCTCAGCCACCACAGCCAGAGGAAGTATTTTGCGAGACCTCTGGAGAGCTTCTTTCAACCACAGATAAATCTTGTGTGTGCTCAGCGTTAAGTAGCTTCATATGAATAATTGAAACCTTTCTGGGATGTGCAGATAAGATGCATTACACGCAATGCTCTTGTTTGGGATGAAACAGACTTGCAGCACCTGGCCCAGCTGGATCTGGTTAGTATCTGAATGGGAAACCATTAGGATGGACTAACCCAGGGGGGGGGGGGAATTCAGTAGGTTCTGGAGAACCGATAGAGGAAATTTTGAGTAGATTAACAGAGTTGGAAGGGAGCTTGCAGGTCATCTAGTCCAACCCCCTGCCCAAGCAGGAGACCCTACATCTGCCTCTACCTAAGATTGAACTCACAACCTCCTGATTGGGAGGCAAGAGCTCCACCTCTAGGCCAGTGTGGATGGATAGTTTGGAGAACCGGCAGATACCAACTCTGGCTGGCCCCAGAGTGGGGTAGGAATGGGGATTTTGCAGTATCCTTCCCCTGCCACGCCCACTAAGCCACACCCACAGAACCAGTAGTAAAACATATACCAGTATATATATATATTGCCTTCCTTCATGATTTTTTAAACTTTCAGGTTAGCCCAGTGGTGAAATTCAAAATATTTTACTACTGGTTCTGTGGGTGTGGCTTAGGGTGGGGGAGAGGAAAGGAGGTGGGGGAGAGGAAAGGAGGATGGATTCCTGGGAATTTCATGGCCACAGCGATAGATATATATATTTGCAAACTGTTGTCTATCGCTGTGGCCATGAAATTCCCAGGAATCCATCCTCCTTTCCTCTCCCCCACCCTTTCCTTCTCCCCGAGGCTGCTGCAAGCCACCTTCCGCGTTTACAAAGAAGCCTTCTTCCGGATGCACCAAGACAGTGGGGGGGGAAATGTGTAAATAGGGTATTTATCATTTAATGAAAGCATATTCCATTGATGGCCCAAACGGCCTAAATTAATTCAAATCTATAACTGTAATCGTAATCAGTAGGTACTCCGGAACAATTATTCGTTTTTTTCTGTTCATTTTCATATAATGCAAGCTTTGATCAGACAAGAGAGAGAGCGTGAGAGAAAGACGATTCCCCATCTCGGCCGTTCATATATATCAACCATCCAAACTTCAAAACACACCGGGACACTTACGCTATCAGACGTGAAGACGCAACCAGCGCTGCACCAGCCGCAACCTAAAGCCTGGAAGACGGTCGCTTCCCTGGCACAGGGCAGCTAATCACGTGCTCGATCAGCTGATCCCAACTTGGATCGCTCCCTAGTTACAGCCGATAAGTTGCTGATCTCAGCGCCCCGTCAACACCACCACCGCCCTCGCTTTGGTCCCGAGGAAAAGAGGAAGCAGCAGACGCTCCCTGTTGTGGCCCATGTACGCGAGCGTCGGTTGAGCTCAGCCCTTTTCCCTCGGTGCTGGTGGAAAGTAACTGAAGTTCATGCACCGTTTCTCCAAGAGAGGTTATTTTTTGGATCGCCCAAGGTTCAGAGTAGCGCCGTCCCTTTCATGCCCCTTAGCAGAGATGCATCCCCTGTTTATTATTCTAACGCAGAAGTCTTCAAACTTGGCAACTTTAAGACGTGCGGACTTCAACTCCCAGAATTCTCCAGCCAGATATGCTGGCTGGAGAATTCTGGGAGATGAAGTCCGCACGTCTTAAAGTTGCCAGGTTTGGGGACCCCTGTTCTAATGGATAAAAAGAGAGACATTAGCAGAGTGCCTTGCTTCAAAAGTTATAGGTGGAACAATTTGCTTGGATGTCTCCTCACAATAAAGGACATTCTTCTGGTGGCACATTTATGAGCTGAAGTGGTCCAAGGTTTACAAAACAAACTAGTAAAAGTGGTTTGGGGATGATTTGATGCCTATGCCTGAGGAATTCACATAGCCATGAAACCAGAAATGCCAATGTGAATATCCAGTGGAGGCCGATTAGCTACAGAATCCAAGGAGGTCACTCTTCAGATCTTTTTTGTCCCTTTACAGCACTGTTTTAGACTCAACCATCTTCTCCCCCTCCCCTTTTGTAATAAATATCAGCAATTGCTGATACTTATGATATTTATTATTCTGAGATTATAGAATGAAAAGATGAACCATGTCTGTATAATTAGGCAGGCCTTACCACTTAATACTAAACACCATGAAATTTGTGTTTCAGGCAAGTGCAGGTTTCCTAACACTACCATTGTCTCTTCAATCTCGAATTGCTCCCAGGTGATAGTCCAGCTCCAGAAATACTGGCTTTTTTTTTTAACAGCATGGCAAAATCAACAGTGGTGGCAAAAGGCTCCAGCTTAAATAAAGCGACTGATAGCTTAAGTGGGCTTTCCTTGTGTCCACGCATGGTTTGTGCTCTCAGAATAGAATAGAATAGAATAAAATAGCATAGCATAGCATAGCATAGAATTCTTTATTGGCCAAGTGTGATTGGACACACAAGGAATTTGTCTTTGATGCATATGCTCTCAGTGTACATAAAAAGACAAGATATAATTCAACTGCAGAATATGCTTGAGCAGCAAGCAGACAGTAGGCAGAGTCTTGAGAGAACCAAAATATGTCTTAAGACAGGACACAACTCATAACTTATGTTGTACCCACTTGGAGGGGGGTCTAGTCTGCTCCCATCAGTGGAAACAAATCCTATATTAAGGCACTGGAACTTCTCTGTGGAATATGGGGGGAGGGGGGAGCTAGGAGGCATTTCATCTTGTCTTGCAGCAATTCTTGGGTCACTACAGGTTGTCTTCTCTGTTTCTAATGAGCATTTCAGAGATTGGAAGGGGAGGCAGAGAAGAAACAAAAAGAGCAGCGCCTAATTTCAGTCCACATTTTTCCCCATCATCTTTTTCAAATCCTCCTGCAGCATCTGTACTTCTCCCTTCTGAACAGGTACGCAATACCTTTGGTTCATTAACCATCATTCTGGGGTCAGAAAGTCGACTGCCTTAACAGCTTAGCGAGGGCTGTAAAAAGCACTACGAAATGGTATATAAGTCTAAGTGCTATTGATATTTCCATTTCTAACACGTACTCTCTAGGGCAGGGGTCTCCAAACCTTTGCAACTTTAAGTCTGAAGGACTTCAGCTCCCAGAATTCTCCAGTCAGCAAAGCTGGCTGGAGAAGTCTGGGAGCTGAAGTCCTTCAGACTTAAAGTTGCAAAGGTTGGAGACCCCTGCTTTAGACTTAAAGTTGCAAAGGTTGGAGACCCCTGCTCTAGGGCCAGCCCACACTGAGAAGCGTTCTTCAAACATACGACCGACTCACGACGCCCAGCCAAAGCAATCCGCCTCCTTAAGCAAATTGCTTGCAGATCCTGTTTGTTTCCCGACTTCCGTCTGGTTCAGATGTACTCGTGGCCTCGCCACGCCCCCTCGTGGCCGAAACGAAAACGAACACCCTTAAAAGAACGCTGGGCTTTTGCACGCGTTAATACGACAGGGCGCGAGTAGTCACAACGGGGAGTTACTCCCCTCGCCTCTTTCAGGTGATGCGTTGTGGTAGACAAGGAGTTACACTGGGGGGGAAGGTTGGACGAGGGCCGGGGACGACGAAATTCAAATGCCAGTCAGGGACCAATCTTCGCAGGTGACTTGAAATCGCCTCCCAACCGATCCCCTCTGGTATGGTCGGAAAAACAAAATGGGAGAGGGAGGGACTATATAGGCGCGACCATGTGTTTTGGGAGGAAAAGTGGGAGCGCATAGAAAAATCAAAATCAAAATCTCACTCGTGTCTCCCATGCAGGCTCGCCACATAAAAGTAAACAGTTCTTCGGGCTGCGAAGAGAACCCTTCGGCCGACTTGGGAGATTTCCCCACCCAAGTTACGTTCAAGGGAAAACGCTACTAACCGCGCAGGACAGAACAACGATGGAGCAGCCTTGTTGACCTACGGCCTGCTGCTTTCCGACTTGGCTTTCAGGAGGGAAGGGAGGGGGGGGGGCTAAAAAGAGGGAAACCTCCCCTCAGGAAGCGATCGGAAAATCTGGATTGCGAAAAAAAAACAACTCTCCCCGGGCAGTGGCAAGATTTGCTTCTGCTCTGATGACCCTGCGCTCCGGGTTTTGCCCGAGGACCAGGGCGCCGAAACAAGGGAGTCCAGCGGAGGAAGGAGGACACGCGATTGCTTAAGAAAAGCAGGGAGCGGATAAAGCCGAAGCTACCGTCGCTCTCGGTAGTCGTGGGAACAAGGTACGGTTATGGATAAGCGTCGCATCAGCTTTTTTGGAGAGGCCTGTCCCCGGATTTTAAAAAAAGGGTTTCCGAATCCGTTAATATAGAGCAGAGGTTCCCAAACTTGGCAACTTTAAGACTTGTGGACTTCAACTCCCAGAATTCTCCAGCCAGCAGAGCTGGCTGGAGAATTCTGGAAGTTGAAGTCCACAAGTCTTAAAGTTGCCAAGTTTGGGAACCTCTGAATAGAGATTCCTCTTCAGGCCACTTCCACACGTTCCTTGAACTAACTAGCCGGCCTTTTCCTCTGTGCCGTTAAAAGGTGGTGAAAAGGATTTTCTATCCGAGAGAAAAAGAAATTCCCAGGGTAACTTTTAATCTCGGAATGGGTCTGCCTGAGATGAGGAAGTGGACTCCATGGCACGGCTTGGAGAAACCATCTATTTGGCGCCTTCCTCAGGCACTTGGGAAATGTACTTATCTGAAATGCAGGCTCCACTTATCTGGACAGTCAGCCCCAGTTGGAGAGGGCAGTTCTAGAGCCAGCCAGGGGTTGGGTTTGTACCTCCTGTCTTTTACCTGGAGATGCCAGGAATGAAACTTGCAGCCTTCTTGCTTACAACACAGTGATACTTGGAACTTGTGCCACATATAACTATAACTGCCACAACTTGTTTTGTGTCCTCAGGACGGTGCCTTTATCTGATTCCCAGTTCATAGCTCAGACTGCCTTTATAGTTACCGTTAGTGTTTCCACTTTTTCCTGACACAGATAGATAGAATCCCATGTGCTTCACTGATTGTTCCTTTGTGGTATAGTCAGGAGCGAGATCAGCCAGGCACTTACTGGCCACTTTAGACTGGTGCGGGCGCATCTCTCCTGGCTATTCCTTGGGCTTTGGTTCCATAGTCATTCTGATTTGGGCAAGAGGTGAGTCCAATTTTTTCAAACTGGGTTCTATTCAATAAAATGTTGATCAAACCCAACACTGTTATAAAAAGCAATCAAAAGCGGCTGCTACTGAATCCAAATATCTAGGGGGTTAAGGCAAGTATTGATAGCCTAAGATAAGAGCAGAGTTGGGGCCTGCCATACATTGAGAGGGGGAACATGGGAATCACCAAAAAAGGCATGCTTCCCCGCTTTCTACAAGATGATAAAGTTTAAAAGAGGAGTATGAGGAGTAACATGGAGTATGTCTTCCCAAGGTGAGCATCAGGGCAGGCAAATGTTTGTGGGAGAAAGCAGTCCAACATGTAACCTGGTAATATGCCATGTAGGACTTTAAAAGTAATAACCCAGTGGTGGTCCCCAATCTTTTTGGCACCAGGGACCGATTTCATGCAAGACAACTTTTCCATGAACCTGGAAAAGATATCATTTGCCTGCTGTTCATCTGCTGTTCACCTCCAGCTGTGCAGCCTGATTCCTAACAGGTCATGGACCTGGCACTTACTGGCCCAGAGGTTGGGGACCCCATGATAACCAGCACCTTGAATCCCACCTAGCAGAAGCCTGTTGGGTGCCAGTGCAGTTCATGAAATAGCATTTAAATGGGTGCAACAAGCTGTGCCCCAATGCCTGCTGCTGCATTCTCAACTAAGCTTCTAGATGCTCTTCAAAGTACCCCATGCAAAGTCTGTTACAGAGTCTAATCATGAGGTTATTAAGGTATGGCTCAGTGGCTAAGATGCTGCGCTTGTTGATCAGAAAGGTTGGCAGTTTGAATCCCTAGCACCATATAACAGAGTGAGCTCCTGTTACTTGTCCCAGCTTCTGCCAGTTTTATCTAGATTATAATAACATGCATTATGTCATAAGTCAGTACATTTCTTCTCATTTGTTCTGGAAGGCAGATATTACTACAATGAAGCTCAATGAACGTAGCGTGGTACATTATGCCACATGTGACTCTCCAGCCGATCATACTGGCTTTCTGTGCAAGCGAATGGAGCGCCATCACCACAACCATCACGTCCCCTCTTACCAGCGCCGTTGGTTCATTCTCAAGGGCAACTTGCTGTTCTACTTTGAAGACCGGGAGAGCAGTGACCCTCTGGGTCTCATTGTGTTAGAGGGCTGCACGGTGGAACTATGCGAGGCTGCTGAGGAATTTGCTTTTGCCATCCGCTTTGATAGCAGCGGTGGCAAATCTTATGTGTTGGTTGCCGACTGCCAAGTTGCCATGGAGGCTTGGGTAAAGGCACTTACGAGGGCCAGCTTTGACTATATGAGGCTGGTAGTCAAGGAACTAGAGAAACAGCTGGAAGAGGCTCAGAGGAGCTTAGCTGCTAGCTATAAATCACCAAAGAAACTATCTTCTGGCCGCAAAAGGCATTTATCAAATCCCATGATGATATCCATTCAAGAGCATCCTGTCGTCTTGGAGAATGGTTACTCCACATGGGACAATAGTTTTACTCTTGCAGAAATGGCATGTTCTGATCTCGGTGGAGGATTTATGAAGCCCCCACCTTTACCCCCTCGTCGCAAAGTGACAGGCAGTGCTGTGAGTGGCACATTTTTGGCTGGGTCTGCCTCTGCCACACAGGAAAGTCCAGTATCTCCAGAGACTGCCTGCTTCTCAAAGTTGCATAATTGGTATGGCCAGGAAATTGCAGAGGTGAGAAGAGAATGGATGGAAAGAAAGAAGACAGTAGAAATAGGAACACGCTGAAGGAAATACATTTTGCAGGACTGAGAAAAATGGACATTAAGGTAGGTTTCTGCAGGCCTCTTGAACTTATAATCATATGGCTGGAAAGGACCTTTGGGGTGGGTCTTATAGTCCAACACCCTGCCCAAGGCAGGAGTCCTTATTTTACTTGCAGGTTTTACTCCTAGTTTATAAAATCTAAGAAACACCATTATTGCATCTTCCAGACTGGATGATTAATTAAAGTCAGTGCTTTCTATTATTTATTGCTACTACACTTTATTGCCAGGAATTTTAAAAACACCATATTCGTAATTATGCACCATTCAGAATTCAAGAGGATACTTCTAAGAAATTGCTGCATCAGCTCAAAAGAGTATTCCAGACCATTATTCCAGAAAGTCTACTTCTTGATGCAAGAGAAGAATCCATGGGTCATTTCTTCCTTTTTGCTCCATGTAATACTTCTAATTGTATTTCATCTGTATATTGTAGCTATTTTGATAGATGCTGGAACAGTATAGTAGTGTAGAAAAAAACAGATCATACAATTTATACATTATATTTTAATTATAGGCATTGCATATACTTTAGATTTTCATGCAGATGAGGACAAAGCTGTGAAAAGTTGCTTCCCTAAGAGCATCTCAAGAATTTATAGTCAATATATATATACTGTATATATATTTATTCAGGAACTTCCATTTCGTGGAGTCAAATGCAACACTCGTTATGCCTTCAGCTGACCTTACTTGTGTTTTTTCTATCTTTTGGAACTTCATCTTCATATAAGACATTGAATTAAAACAGTGTGTTGGCACTGAAAAAATTGACACATGACTGTTTTTCACACCAACCCCGTTGCAGTGTCCCCATGGCTACATGATCAAAATTCAGACACTTGGCAACCGACCAGTGGTGGGTTGCAGGCGGTACGCCCCGGTACGGGTGTACCGGAGCCTGCCTGGAGCACCGGGTACCATTCCCGTACGGTGCTCCAGAGGGCCCACTCACCTGCCGGAGCTCCTTACCTGTCCTTTAAAGTCTTCTGCGTTTACGTGCATGGTGCGTACAGCACCTGTGCAATGTTCTGTCGAGCAGCTGAAGTGTCACAGAGGCTTGAGGAGGCATCGCTGGCAGGTATGACACGTGTGCGTCACGCGTGTCAATCTGGATGCCACCAGGCCCATTCCAACTGTACCGGTTGAAACGGGATCCAGAACCCACCACTGCAACTCTCATATTTGTGGTGATTCCAGGGTCCTGGGTTCACATGATCCCCTTTCTGATAAGCAAAGTCAATAGGGAAGCAAGATTCGCTTAACAAACACATTACTAACTTAACAAGTGCAGTGATTCACTTAACTGTGGCAAGCAAGGTTGTAAAATGGGTCAAAACCCATTTAACAACTGTCTTCCTTAACAACAGAAATTTTAGGGTCAATTGTGATCATAAGTCAAGGACTGCGTATACTAACACAAAAGGCAGAAAAAGCACAAGCAAGGTTACCCAAGCAACACAATAACAGCAGCTGCTCTCAAATTGTTAATGTAATGTGTGATAATTTAATCATCCTCAGTATCACTTTTATACAATAGTTTCCTAAGACTGGACTAAAGCTGTATTTGTTGCTTTTGATACTTTGTTTTAGTTCCATCCATAATATTGCTACAGGTTAATGGCAAAAATTCATCCAAAGCAATCTTACATAATTTCATGTGAATATGAATTTAATTTCATGTTCAGCATTCATAATCTATTATTCTGCTGCTTTCTGATTGGGGGGGGGCATTCACAATTTAATGGCTTACATTTATGACCTTGAACATAACTAATTATTGAATTAAAACATTTATTACCTTACAGATTAATACAGCATTAGTACTAGCCAGCAGTTATATACTCACCGGTAGTTTATTGGTCATTTGCAGTAATCTAATTAAGATTATTATTTCAGAAACAAAAAGAATACAACTAAATTGCCATGATACACGCTAGTAAAATTAAGTTTGAAGAATTGTATGAATTACTTTGTGATTGACATATACCTAGTTCCAGATTTTTCCTCCAGTAATTTTGATCACACTGTTATTAGTAGTTTTTAAAGAGCATGCTAAATTGTATAATACAGCTAATAACCTCCTATAACATTCTGGTAATGTTATATATACATTGTATGTTATTTTAAATAAAAGTACTTACGGTACATTATCCCTTCCAGAAGGGAGTCTTCTTAAGCCAAAGAAAAGTATGTTACATTGGAAACAGTTTTATGAATTACACAAATTTTCATGAATCATGTTTTACTTTACTTACACAAAAATATGAAATAATAAATGTGTTGGTTTTTAAAGTATCGAGAAACTGTTTTTACTTTAGAGTTGAAAGGTTTATCAAAATTATAAACTTGTAAAAGAATAAAGAGACCAACAGTCTGTGGCCCATAAGAAAAAGAGAGGCCATCAATGCCTCTCTGCTATTGTTCCCAAGCAACTGGCATTTAGAAATAGCATATAGATTGTCATGTGGCAATCCCTGATAATTTATCTTTGCAAAGTCTTATCTTGGGAAGCCATCACATTTTATAGTGATTCCCAAAATGAGAGTTTTATTCTTTATTGATGTATTTTTTGGTGAAGTTATTAGTTTCTGTTTTTATCTTGTTGCTTGGAATGGGCGGGTGCTTCTACATGCTGTTTGTGCTGCTCTTATCAGTTCAGCTTCTGGACATTCCTATGCCATTATCTAAACTTGATGATTGAATTGACTTTTCTCCAGCTCAGCCACAGTATAAGAATTGCTGTAATGGATTTTTTTTACAATAGGAATATTGGAACTCTTGAGAAGGAACTCTTCACTGAAAGGGAACTTCTGCTTGCCTTTGTTTCTAGATACTTTCTCCACCTGCACTAGCACTGGGAGGCTCAGGAGCTATTTAATAGCTAGAATTTCACAAATTCATTATGCAGAGAAAAAGGGCCTTGTTGGCTTTAACCTCCCATCACAGTGGGAATACAGCAAAAGTCTCCAATCTCCGGTACATGGACCTGCACCAGTCCATGGCATACCAGGAACTTGGCTGCACAAACAAGTGAAGCCCTATTTGTGAGATGCAGACAGTGCACGAAACCACAACCCCTCCACTGCACAGAAAAATCTCCATGGAACCAGTCCCTGGTACCCAAAAGGTTGCGGGCACTGTATTAAGGAACATGAAGCACATGAAGTGAGGAGCATTAGTTCAATGTCCAATCATGGAACCATCTGTTTATTGGACAGATACCAAATGCTTGCAGCAATGTTGGCAGCAAGGTAGGCTTTGAAATTTTCAAAGGGGATTTGGGGGAACAAAACGGTGAAAATGCATCTTGAAGAATTAGAAGGGTTGGCTGACTTTAAAGTGGAAAGCAGGTTTTTTCTTTGTAGTAGGGAGTTAATTTGGACTGGATCTGGCCAGAAGCTGCAAAGAAAATACCAGGAATCCAGTACGTTGCTGAGGTCTCCATTCTTAGCCCACCTCCATCTACCTTCCCCTCACTATTATCAGAAATACAGAAGCCACACTTGTTTTTTTCTATCCTGTTTAAATTTTATAAAAGGCCTTGGAAGGCAGAGGTAAGATCATTTACAAAGGCAACAATCAGATAAAGGTGACTTGAACCTATACCAGAGGTCTTCAAACATGGCAACTTTAAGACTTGTGGACTTCAAGTCCCAAAAGTTGCCAAGTTTGGGGATCCCTGATCCAGACCAAGACTTTGGTCATTCAACCCCCATCCCCACCCAATTCACATGAAGGGAAGAGACTGAGAAATAAGCCTGAAAAACCCAGGTTACAAGACTCCAACGAACCACAAGAGGCCAGCAGAGATACAAAGATAAGACACAACTCCGTTACTGAACTATTAAATTCTATTTTTATTGGCAACTTTCAATGCCGCTCCAGAAGAATGTCAACATGGCATTTAAACGGAAACTTAAAAAAAAAATCTCATTCAAACTTTTCAGACACCCGCCATTTAAATAATCTCCCCTTCCGCCTATTGATATCTCGCGAGATTTGAAGAAAGCACCGCCCACTCTCGCTAGTTCCGGTTATCGAGAAAGCGTCCGACTCCTTAGGGGAGGAGCTGCCTAGAGGAGATGGCTTCGCGGTTGTGGTCAACGGCTGGCTCTTGGGCAAGGTCGCGACCCGTCGAGAACCAGAAGGCGCCCTTAGCAACGGTTTTATCCGCACGAAATATGACCGTTACTCGGACTGGCACCATCTTGCCTAAGCCCGTCAAAGTGAGTTGAGTGTGAAAGGTAGTCGCGGCTCCTAAAGGAAAGAAACGGGTAGGAAACCAAACCGAGCAATCGCTTAGCAAGGATGGCGTAAAGTGACAGGTTGTCTCAGCCAATCGCGTGTAGCTTATTTTGGAAGGGCGGGCTTTGTTGGTGTTCGACCGTTGCCTGGCGATAAAACAATAGTTCGTTGCGGGGCAGACGCGGAAATAACACATTTGTTTAAAGGGCGAGAACTTTATTTCGTGTCGGAGAAGCAGCCCGGCTCTTTTCCTTTCCGTGACGTCCCTCCCCTCCCCGACAATTGCCTTTTATTTTTTTAAAAGCTGAAGTCGTGCTCCCCCCCCCCCCCGCCGCCCTTGCTCCGCGTGAGACAATATTACTAGAACTTGCCATGGTCGTGATTGGGGTGAACGTTTTTTTGTAAATACGGTTGGTTGGGCAATTGTGCTGCAGGCCGGCTTATCTTTAGGGGTGCCTGCCATTATTATCCCGTTGCAAGCGGCCTCCTATTCTGCCATCCCCGAAAACCACGCCGCGGTCTTTTTAGGAACTCGGCGGCAGCTTCGCCTGACCAGAGGTTGGGGATTCCAGGAGAACCGATAGAGAAAGGACACAAAAGCCCCGCGTTAAGTTGAGAACCAAAGAGCTGCTAGCCGAGGGGTCTGCAAAGTTGGTTGGGGAATTCTGGGAGTTGAAGTCCACCAGTCTTAAAAGAGCCAACTTTGCAGACCACGGGGCTAGCCGGTCGCAAAAACTGGGATACGGACGTTGAGATCATCCAGACGCGGATAGTGTTGTGCTCTGTGATCTCTCTAGTTGTAATGTGAAACAAGTAGATTTCCTTTGTAGATTGTTGTTGTATGTACACTGAGAGCTTGGCAGGGTTGGCACCCTGACGGCACCCTGCCTACAAAAATGCCTGTGGTCAAGGCTTTGGTTTTCCCAGTTGCAGTGTATGGCTGTGAAAGTTGGACCATAAGGAAGGCTGACCGCCAAAGAATTGAAGCCTTTCAACTATGGTGCTGGAGAAGATTTTGGTCTGCAAGGCGATCAAACCGATCAGTCCTAGAGGACATCAACCCTGACTGCTCTTTAGAAGGCCAGATCCTGAAGATGAAACTCAAATACTTTGGCCACCTAATGAGAAAGAACGACTCATTGGAGGAGAGCCTAATGCTGGGAAAGATTGAGAGCAAAAGAAGAAGGGGATGACAAAGAATGAAATGAGGTGGCTGGATAGAGTCACTGAAGCAGTAGGCATGAGCTTAAATGGACTCCAAAGGATGGTAGAGGACAGGAAGGCCTGGAAGAACGTCCATGGGGTTGCGATGGGTCAGACACGACTTCGCAACTAACATCATTGAGAGCTTATGCAACAGAGACAAATTCCTTTTGTGTCTAATCATACTTGGCCAATAAAGAATTCTATTCTATTCTAGTCATGCCCAGCATAGGAAACATCCTGAAGGTATATTTTATTAACTATCTTTATTATTCTAAGGGGGCTAGGTACTTATTCAGTCTATGGATGCTTCATTATTTCTTTATTTGAAGGTAATTTTCAAAAATCCTCCTGAAAATAAGTATAGTAAGATAATAGTTAAATTTACTGAGGCAGCTGTGTGATTCTTTATGTTCTTTCCACCAGTTCTAGTTTTACTCTGGCAGCTATAAATTTGTTCATGTGTTTATTTGTATATGTGCCAAGAAATATTAACCTGCTTTTCATTATTAATCCCTGTAGATGCCATTTGGACTTGTTCGTGTGTTTGCCGTTGTAATTCCCTTTCTCTACGTTGGGACACAAATCAGCAAAAGTTTTGCAGCCTTGCTTGAAGAACATGATATCTTCGTACCAGAGGATGATGATGATGATGACTAACAGGTACAGTTATAGCTGCCCAGCCTTTCTCTGTGTTAACAGCTGCATGTAGCCTATGACTGCCATGCTGGGAGGTTTGGGGAAGTGATTAAATGAATAGTTGGTCTAGGACAAAAAAAAACCCTGATAGCTCCGAGTAAAAATTAAATTGAATGAATTGAAAGAACTGAACAAAATCTATTTTTGTTCTTCCCTCATGTATTTCTGACCGCATAATTTGCATACCGTATTTTTCAGAGTATAAGATGCACCGGAATATAAGGCGGACCAAGGTTTTGAAGAGGCAAATTACAAAAAAAAAGTAGGTAGGTAGATAGAGGGATAGAAAGGGAGAGAAAGAAAGAGAAATACAGTAGGTAGGTAGATAGGTAGAGAGAGAGAGAGTAGATAGGTAGGTAGATAAAGGAAGAGAGAGAGAGAGAAATACAGTAGGGAGG
Organism: Rhabdophis nuchalis; assembly: GCA_039707465.1. Classification (NCBI taxonomy): domain Eukaryota; kingdom Metazoa; phylum Chordata; class Lepidosauria; order Squamata; family Natricidae; genus Rhabdophis; species Rhabdophis nuchalis. The sequence goes on along the minus strand of CM077648.1, from coordinate 89,798,217 downwards.
TAGGGAGAGAGTGTGCGTGTGTGTAAGTAGGGAGGTAGAAGGATAGAGAGAGAAATAGAAAGAGAGAAATACAGTAGGTAGGTAGGGAGAGAGTGTGTGTAGGTAGGAAGGTAGGTAAAGGGGGAGAGAAATACAGTAGGTAGGTAGGGAGAGAGTGTGTGTAGGTAGGTAGGTAGGTAAAGGGAGAAATACAGTAGGTATGTAGGGAGAGAGTGTGTGTGTGTGTGTGTAGGTAGGTAGTAGGATAGAGAGAGAAATAGAGAGAGAGAGAGAGAAATACGGTAGGTAGGTAGGGAGAGAGAGTAGGTAAGTAGGTTGATGTTTCCAGGTGTATTTATCCATGTCCTGGAGAAGGAAATCGCTGACAAACTGTAAGACTTTGTTTCTGCTGGCACAGAAACACTTAGAGCCTTCCGAAAAGGTCGGGGGAGGGGAGCCTTTGCACTCTGCAAACCTCCCCAAAACTGCACATTTCTCCGTGAAAATGGGGCTGTTTTTTTTTCCAAATAAAAAGCATGACTAGCCTTGGGGGGGCTTGCAGAGTGCTCCTGGAGTGGGGGGGGGGGAAATAAAAAATGAGCAAAAAACCCAGCCCATTTATTGCGAAAACGGGTCATTTTTGTGTCAAATAAATTGCATTCAGAGCCCTATGGAGGCTTATAGAGTACTGCTGGGGGCTGGGGGAGCAAAAAAACTACCCATTTTAGGCTAATTTCTGCCCTCCTCAGCCCTCAGTTCTCTGGAAGCCTCTATAAGGCTCTGCAGGGCCAGTTTGGTGAAGGGGGCGGGGTTCCAGGAGACAAAAAATGCTGCATTCGATGTATAAGACACACCCAGATTTTCAGCCTATTTTTGGAGGAAAAAAGGTGCGTCTTATACTTTGAAAAATACGGTACTTAGGATGAAGAAACTGGATTGTTTATGGTTACACAATTAAGAATTAAAAATCCCTTGCTGCCAATTTCAAACTACTTTATAATCTAATTGTGCCTTCATATTTTAAAGAAAACTTGCAGCTTCAAACTGGGAACAGAAACCCATTCACTTATATCTTTCCCATATCTTAACATCTTTTCATTATCATAGCATGAATGGTCCCTGTTCTTCTGATGCCTTCCTTTCTTTTTCCTGTTATCTTCTACATCCAGTTCTGCAGTAAAGCTCAAGTAAGCAAATGCAAGTTGTGCTTTACCTATTTTTAATTATACATGTCAATAGTATTCTTCGTATAAACACAGTGGCAAATTGATATTCCAAGACTTTGTAGGTACCGTATTTTTTGGCGTATAAGGCGCACCTTTTTCCCTCAAAAAATAGGCTGAAAATCTGGGTGCATCTTATACACTGAATACAGCATTTTTTGCCACCCAAAGCTCCGCCCCCTTCACCAAAATGACTGTGCATTGCCTTATGGAGGCTTTCAGAAAGCTCCTGGGGGTTAGGGAGGGCAGAAATGAGCAAAGCATGGGCCATTTGTTGCTCACTTTTGCCCCCCCCCCCCAGCTCCCAGGAGCACTCTATAAGCCTCCATAAGGCTATGCATGCAATTTTTTTGACAAAAACCAGGCCGTTTTTTGCTCATTTTTGCACCCCCCCCCCTTGAGCACTCTACAAGCCTCCAAAAGGCTATTCATGCTTTTTTTTAAAAATGGGCCCGTTTTCTTGAAAAACAGGCCGTTTTTGGGAGGTTTGCAGAGTGCAAAAACTTTTTTTTCAAATTTGCCTCTTCAAAACCTTGCTGCCTCTTAATACTCCGGTACATCTTATACTCCAAACAATATGGTACTTGGTACTCTATTCTGTAATAGTCTAGTAGAAGTATGTTATGTTAAATATTTGCCAAAGACAAATTAAATTTAATAGTACATGTGATTATGCAACAATATTGTGTTTGTGATGTACATACTGATAGGCATATGAATCTTTTCCATTTGAGCTGATGCATTGCTTTGTTTCCTGATCAGGAAACAGGTGTACACTATTTCTTTTCAGGCTGAAGTAGCATTCCAAAAATTAAATAATAGCAGGACAATAATTACTCCTTCATGCCATTTTAGAAGCAGCTGCATATTCTTAAAGTGTTATTGAATTGTGCTCAAGTCTCTTTACCTAAGCTTTATTAGTTCTGGATAGTGCAGAACTCATACTCTGCAATCACAAAATATTTCCACAGTGTGAAATATTTCTTGTTTTTTACAGGTCTGCAATGTGGCAGTAAGATGAACAAAGCCATAATAAAATGTTCTGATATCAATGTTTAATCACCACTCCCCTCAGATGCCTAATGAACCTTTTGGGAACAGCTGGATTTCCCATTGTACCACGGATTGTTCTGTGCATGTATAAACAAGAATGTTTAAATGCTATATCTATTTAAGAATACATAGATATGTCTTGATTCAACAATTGCTGCATGCTTAGAGTGTACTTTATTTCTGAATACACTGGACCCCTAATTAATACAAAGAATTCTTCTGGATAGTAAATTAAGAATTAGAGATCAAGGCTCGTGTGTTTTTTTATATACTAAGCTGCTGTCTTCATCCTTTTTGGAATGAATATTTTACTGAATAGAGATGTCCTTCTGAATGAATATGCTTTGGACTGTGCTATCTATCTTTGATACTATATAAAATAAAATGCCAGCTTTCTTTCTGAAATGAATAAAACACAAGCCTATAGAAAAGTACATAAAGCAACTTCTCAATCATATTTGATTCAATTAAATCAGCTATAGAATATTTAACAGCTGCCAGTGTAAATACACATTTTTAGAGAACTTTGAGAAAGTTTTAATTATAATTTTGGTGAAAGCAAACAGTTTAGAAATCTATTGTATAAGTATTAGATTTTTCTTCTTCCCTAGCTTTTTATTTGTATTCCATGCAGTTGAACTACATTAGAAAATTTATAGGATTAGGATGGAAGTATTACATAGATTGGTACATTTCTTAAAATTGTAATAAGTAACCTCCATCTCTGCTGCCAACATTTAAGCAGTGTGAGATTTTTATTCTAGAATTCGGGGATATTGCTATAATTTTGCAACAGTAAACACATGAAAACGGTAGTGTATCCCCTAAAATAAATATTTAAAAATTCATTAGACTCCTAAGAATGTAATACTTTGAATTGCATTTGGTTCCTTTTCTCCCAAATAAAATCTTTTCTGCATATATATCCAACAGAATCTCACCATATACTAAAGAGAAATTTAGTATTACTTTTTAGACTGCAGTTATATATTATTTAAAACATTATTTGCAGTGTAAGTGCTACAACATACTTAACTATGGTGAAGTAGATTTTGCAAAATGAATTCAGGATGAAATATTAGCATCAAATACTCAGAATAAATATAAATAATGCATGCCTCCTTGAATACTTTCTTGTTGAATAGTGTTAAAATACAGACATTTATTTGGAACAGAAAACAGAGTCATTATTCTCTATTGATGATTTAGTTCAAGGATCGTGGCCTATGTAGAACTTGGATAGGAAATCCGTGGGTTGCGGTGTTTCTGTCTCATGAAAATATCTCATTATATGGGTCTTTTGTTTCCACACATTGATTGTTTCTTGGAATTCCATTTTCCCCTATACCAAAAATAAGAGAACAATTATTACTTAAATTACCAATATGCCAGGTGATAATTCCTGTCAAATCAGTTTTAAGAACAACATTATCAAAAATTGGTAATAACTGGTTTTTAAAAAAACAGCAGGTTTATATTCAGGAGAAGATCAGGATGGGTAAGTAACCCATGGCCCATCTAATGTCAAAGCCCTCTTTAGGAAATAAGACATATGCTATAGAATCTGAAATGGAGAATATATGAAGTTGCATTTTTGCCTCTGGCAATACCTCTTTCCTTCTTCAATGCTACCCACCCTGTAGTGCCTGTTGTAAATCTTGGGGGGAAAGCTGTCCTTTTTTTCATAGAAAAAAAGACAGTTGACGCCTGCTACCTTGCAAGAGACCCCTTAACTTAGTGTGAGTCTTAGTACTCTGTAGGTAGGCTCTGCACATGGTATCACCTAAAAGTTTTTGAATTCTATCTATGATCACTTTATGAAGGATACTTGGAAGAGAACGGATATATCTTATAAAAACTTGGAAGAAAATGTTTGGTAGAAACCTCACAGGTCTTATCAAAAATGGAGAGAAAGAGGCAAAAGCCCAAACCAAATATACAGTCAAGGACTCGGGTCAAGGAAAAAACGCAAAGTGGGAAGCAGGACATCAAGAGGAGAGGCAGAGTTTTGCAGAACTACAAAGGAGATTGTAATAGATATTAATAAAAATGTTTCTATACTAAATATAGAATATGGGAAATAAATTGGGAGAACAAGGGATCTGACCTTAGGAAGACTAATGCGCAGTCATAGACAACATCAAAACATGGCAAAGTGTTGCTTATAAGTGGCCCACAGCAAGTTATTCAAGGGGAACAGATGCAGTAGAAATAGTAGGGATGTTGTACTGTCCAAAATATATACAGGAAATTCATGAATCCATGTGGAAATATTGTTAAAAACATTTGGATAAGAGTAAAAGGAAAGAATAAATGATACTGTTGTAGAGCCACCTGGTTAAAAGGTAGAGGTCTTTTTAATTTATAAGACTCCTCTTTCAAAGAGTCATGCAATACAGGTAGTTCTCACTTAACAATCATTCATTCTCAACTGTATAGTTATGACAGCAGTGGATGAATACCCCCCCCCCCCCCCCCGTCCCCAGCATTACATTCATTACATCTCCCACGCAGTCACATGATCCAATTTTGGGCACTTGGCAGCCCACTCACATTTACAACTAGAGGGTTGCTTCAACTCCTCCCACCTGCCTATCTCCCTCCAGTATTGCCCTTTCGGTTGCCCTGCCTCGTCGCCCTATGCTCTGCCCTATATGCCTGATGTCCTGTGCTCCAACATTCCTACTGCCCATAGCTGATCTTTGCCATCTTCCTCCCATTGCTAATGGGAGGAATAACTCTTTCACTTAGCAACATAAATTTTGAGCTCAACTGTGCTTGTAAGTTGAACACTACCTGTAATACATACATCTACGGTATTAAAAACCACAGTCTTTAAAACTCCAGTAACAAATTTCACTTGGGGGGAAAGCCAGGTGTTCAGCCAAGGGGGTAGAGTTTGCACAGGGAAAGGTATTCCATAAGGCAGGGTAGCCATAAAAAATTAAAAACCATGCTTCCTATATCCCACAAGATGGCAACATTTAAGGGAATGGACTAGGAGCATGCCCATCCTATCTGATCCGGTACAATGGTTAGCAGTCCCACTGATAACCTGGCCCTGTGCAATATAGATTTCAGTTATGAATGAGGGATTTCAATTATCCTAATATGCAGTGGGAATCTAACTCTGCCAAGTCAGAACTCCAACAAATTCTTTTCATCTCTTGTGACAACTTCATTTGTCACAAGGTGGAAGAAAGTACAAAGGGAGGTGGGGGAAACATCCTGGACCCAATCCTCACTAACAAGGAGAAATGGTTGAAGAAGTAAAAGTGATTGGCACAGTGAGGAAAAGTGATCATATTATACAGAAGGAGACTGAATGCTGACTGTCAGAAGACTGGATTATTTATAAATTTTGAAGGAAAATAGGTTGGACTCAATGGCTACAAATAAAGTATTTAGGAAAGCTGGTAAATTCAATGAAACCGTACACTGAAAGTGGAAATACAAAAATCCCTACAAGGAGAAATGAGATAAATCTAAACAGGCCACCACTGATGTGAGTTGAGTTTATAAAACGCTGAAGGTTAAAAAGGGACACATAAGAAATGAGAGGAGAAAATACAAAGGTGAATAGAAGGTAATCAAAGGCACCATCAAGAAAACTCTAACATGGGTAGCAAACTCGATCACATCACGTGACCTATTGTGACATTTTTTTTGCCTTGTGGAGCTGGGGTGGGCGTGGCCAGTGTATGACGGATCCCTCCACGGGCCGCTAGTTTGACACCCATATTCTAACTTAACAAAAACTAAAGCTTCTGATAGATTACAGAAAAAGTTTCTATAGGTATATTATAAATAAAAGGAAGCTGAGGAGAATGTGCGCCCATTGTGAAGAGCAAATGATGAATTGTTAATGAGTGAAGACACCTGTCTTCTCTGATAATTATAATGGTGGGGAAGGAGGGAACATACACAAAAAGACTTAAAAGAGAAAATTTGGATAATTTAATTGAATGGATGGCTCCAGCATGTATTACATTCAGAATACTGAAGAAAATAATGGAGGGGATGGCAGAACCTCCTCTCAATAATCTTTGAGAACTTTTGATCAGGTTCCAAAAGATTGGAGGAGAGCAAATGTCATCCCTATCTCTAAAAGGGGAAAGACCCAGGTAACTTCAACACTCGCAACTTGACATCTATGGTGGCTAGCTAGTCTTTGACAAGCAACATGTTTCTAAGCACTTGGATAGACAAGCTACAATTAATAGAAGCCAGTATGGGATTGTTACAAATCAATTGTGCTAGAATCTTAACTGCTTCTTTGAAACAGTTACTTGCTTAGTAGAACATATTACCAAATATGTTTAGCATTCAAGGAAGAAAACTCAGATGAAAAGAACTGATACAAATAAGTATTTTATGCATGGTACAACTTCCCACTCTCTATTTTCACACAGAATTGACAAAAAGATGAAATAATTATCATCATAACTTCCCTAATACTACATCTGCTATGAATTTAGAAAAAGTGTTATTTGTCTTACCTTAATAACAAGCAAATCAATAATTCTGGGGTCTGTAACATGAGCATTTTTCATGAAGAGCTCTCGTACCTTGTCACGCCCCTGTTTCACTGTGATCTCCAGTTGGTATGCATGCACTAGACCAAAAGTAAAATAATGATCATGAATGAAAAATAATCCCATGTACATTTGTCAACATTATCACCACCTCTGTTGAAACTAATTTACAGGCTGTTTTACTGAAAATTATGGGACATACAGTATATGAAAAAATTAATTAGTAGAAAATTCTTTTAAGCTGCAGGAAAATCAGAAACTACTATAAAATACAAGATTATTCTGATTTTACCATGTATCACTAGATTTTCAAGCTATTAGTGCTCAAGTGATTCTCCACAGACAAAATTAAATACTACACTAGATAACACCTGGTGGTAATACAGTCTACAGGTATTTAAAAACCTCATTTTTGTTATATGTATATAGCACAGTTACTTTCATGTACTAAGCAGAAACAAAAGTTATGTATTATTTGAGGTAATGTAATACAATACAAAATGTTAAACTACAAGGCAGTTTTGTATAATTGGGATTCTCAAGTAAATTATGTTGAGGATCAGTTTGATCAAAACTTGGAACTACAATTTACAATCAAACATTTGAAACCCTTCTAAACCCACGTTAAATTTTTAAAGTTTTTCTTTCCACTTTGTGGCTATTTATGAAACTATAACACCAAGTATTTCACGTGTTTTTTTTCTGCAAACAAATGTCCTGTACTATATCCTAGCATGCAATTAATATTCACACATTTATTTCTGGATCATGATATAGTTTCATTGAGTTTCAGGCTACATTCAGAATACACCGAATATTCAACAATGACAATGAATATAAAGATGAATGAAATGAATAAGGATGAATTCTAGCAATCAAAGATGATGAGGCAAGATAATAGAAAAACAAGATATTAATCAATAGAACAGTTTGAATTATGCCATGAATCCTTCTCTCAAAGCCATACAATCATATATGCATATATATCATTAATTAATCTTGGCTGAATAATTATCTGTCAGGGATGGTGTGAAGTAGTGAATGCTGCACAATTGAAGGGGTTGTACTAGATGACCTCTTAGGTCCCTTCCAACTTTATGAACCTAATCCCAAATTAACTATCTCCTACTTATTTATCCGTCTAGTCATCAAGGCGATTTAAAGTGCCCCTTCCATTTAAGGAATTCCCTTTGTGATATTCAGATCGGAGAAGTCGTGAAGGAAATATGAAGACAACTCCGGTCTGCGCGACTCCTTTTCAAACCAAGTTAAACGTTTCCTGTCCCTACGACCTTGACGGCTGAGATCGCGAGCGCAATCACGGCCCCTCACCAGTATTTGGGATTTCACGGTACCAAGTTCTGTATAATTCCCTCACGTGCCGTTTGGCTTCAGCCAAATCCCGACTGAAGACTGGTTTTACTACGGCTCCGACAGCGGCGCCCGCCACCTTCCCAGCCCCGGCAGCCGCCATGTTTCCTATTGAGCTAAACAAACCCCGCCCCCATCCTTTCCTCCGGCGACTAGGAGAGCGGCTAATATTTTCATTGGCTAAAAATTATGACATTCACCTAAAGGTGACTGACGATTGGCTAATCTCTAGTTTTATGTCTGGCAGGGTGGGCTACCCACTATGCTGTCTGGAGAATTCTGGGAGTTGAAGTCCACAAGTTGCCAAGTTTGAAGACCTCTGCGATGTAGTAATATCAACACAGTTGACGTGCGCCAGACTGATCTTACAGTTCGAGGGCGTGGGGAGTAGAGATTTATGTGTGGTGAAAGCACTGTGACATTGATCTTGAAACGTTTCTTTAAAATTTGCTTTTAGACCCAAGCAAATACAAAACACACAAAAAGACGAACTACTAGGACTGTGATCGCTATGAAAATGAGTTAGATGTTTCTGGTCCATATGGTTGAATTTTCAGGCACCTTGTATCAGCCTGGTGAGGTAAACCAGACTGCCAGAGTTTATATTAGAATCTTGCAAATCTTTCTTCCCCATTCCCTTTACAGCCCAAGGACCTACGGAGGATCTCTTAGGAACCCTTTGCCTGCCCCTTAGTCCGGCTGTGGACTGACTTTTCCTTGGCTGCAATTCTTTACCCCGTGTCCCAAGGTCATTCATTCACACATACCGTCACATCTTTGTCTACCTTTGTGTCTTTGCTAGACATAAGGATAGACAATTCTCTGACAATTTCCCACTTTTCTGTGTGGTGGCAAAAGCTCATTGAATAAGCCAAAGCAATTGGAAAGATACAACTTGTTTCTTCATTAGGCTAGTACTGTAAATTAAAATAATTAATAATTTCATGTCCCAGGTAGAGCGGACAGAAAACATGACCAGATGAACTAATTTTACTTTATTGCAGAGCTAGATTAACATTACCTTTCAAGTGTATAAATCTCCTGGCATCTCCTTTACAGACCGAAAAGCTAGCTGGGGAAGGTTCTTCTGAGCCTTTTTGTCAGACCACTATGTAGTTGCAGGCTATGCCTTGTTTGCCAATCTGACCTTTCCCTAGGCAATTTAGCTGTACTTCATCTCTCAAGATCTTTCTCACATACCAGCAAGAGTTAAGAGCAAAAAAACTGTCAGTGCAGTTCTTATGTAGATGTACAAAGGATTGGAGAGGAATATGAGGAAGAGAGACTGTAATGATATTATCTATGACTATGTCCTTGAGGTTACAGCGGGATATGCCTCTCTGCTTAGTCTTAAAATACAAGTAGAAAAGGCTAGGCACTGCTCTGCAAGAACTGAGGAGGCAAACTCCAAAATACATGGAAAAGGTTTGTTGGTGGTGTAGGAAGTTAAAACCCACCCCTCTCCTAGAAAAATGAAATATCCTGGGAAATATTGAAAAGGCAAATATTATATTTCCCTGGATCAGAAATGGATAAACATGTTTTAAGTCAGGAAGTCAGACTCACTATTAATAGCCCCCACCTTTGTCAGTGGGCCATTAAAATGCCTGAACCAGTCTAGTCTACATAACAAAGACCCCCCCTCAGTTCCAGGGTAATGGGATTTTAAAGCATGATAGTAATAGCCCTTTACCCATTTTACCACAGGGTACCTGGGGAGAAGCAATGCTCAACCAAACCTGGACTCAAAACACAGCCTAGAGCAGGGGTCTCAAACTCAATTTACCTGGGGGCTGCTGGAGGCAGAGTCTGGGTGAGGCTGGGCCGCATAAGGGCTTCCTTATATTAATATTAATACCAATATTAATACTAATATTATACTTTCATATCATGGTGGTGGCCACAAGATACCGTCCTGCGGGCCGCAATTGGCCCGCGGGCCGCGAGAATGAGACCTCTAGCCTAGAGGGTTTGTCCCTGCATAGCCCCATGGGAGTCCAACAACCAATCAGAATGCAAGATCAAGATGAAACATCAGAGAGGGCATTAAATCACGGACTTTCAGAGTCACGCTCTCTTTTCTTCTTCACCTAACATCTTGAAGCATGTGATCACCTTTTTTCCCAGGACCTCAAATCATGTGGTCCTGTGCACCATTAAACCATCTTTCCAAGCAGTCTCCATGTTTCCAGTATCTCCCCCACCCTTTGAACTGAACCCAGATGGACATTTCTCCCAACAGTGGCCAACTCTGTTTCAGATGAATTCTGAAAGACATTGATAGGTTTTCTGTTTATGCTGAATAAATCAGCTAATTAATTATGCTCATGACAAAGAATTCCATCCAAAATAAATTGGGGCACCAATAAATGTTTTGTTGATGTCCTTTTAGATCATTTTAGTGTAGACTATCTATCTAGTTTTATATTTTATCTCTTTTTGTGGTGTGGTGTTTTTTTTGCTTTGTACACCACCCAGAGTTGGGCAGCTATAATAAATATACATGAATAAAATAAAATAAAATAAAATAAAATAAAATACTTCCTCTGTTTGCTTTGTGTGACAATTGTTTGAAACTGTTACTATAATATTATCTTTCATATTCTTAACTTTCCTGAAGATTGCCCAAAATTGTAGGATTATAAAATTCCGAGCAGCAGTATGGAAAGACAATCCTATATTACTATTAAAACAAAATAACTTCCTTTTATCAAATGTGCAATACTAAAAATTTCACCTTAATCAGGATCAGCTTGAGAACTGCAAAAAAAGATGAACATGTGAATGAAACCATAAAAATATAACCCAGAGTTTCCTAGATTCCAATGGGATACTATGTCAAGCAAGGACCTTTCCTGCCTTTCTCAGCCGGAATATACAAAAAGGAGAAGCATGGAGAACAACATCACATGATTTTCATAGTTTCTTAAAGAGAAAAATCTATTTGGAATATTGCTGTAATCATTACCATCTTTTGAAGTGAAGATTCTTATTTATGATAAGCCATATTCTAATCAGATGGATGGGATGAATCAAAATGAACATGGTTAGAAGGATATAATGGCTGGTCAAGAATTGGAAGACCAGTACAACTCTATTAGATCAGTGGTCAATCTAATCTATTTAACTCGAAGTGGTTGGTCAGACATCTGCAGACACTGTAAAATAAGATATACAAACTTCATACTTCATACAATATATTTTATATATATATAAAAGACATCTATGTATGTTAGTGCTCTGCACTGCTTTGGAAATGTAATTTAGAAAGTGTGTGTCAGTCAATAAATATTTAATAAAAGTTTAATTTTCATTAATTTAGTTATTAAAATTAGTTTAATTTTAATAAATTTAGTTATTAAAAAAGAAAGGAGCAAGAAAGATTTACAAACATTGTGAGATAAAATATTTTCAGATAACAAGGATTCAGTTATACATATTAGAAAACCTTACTTCAACTTTAAAACTTAAATCAATACTAAAATTGTTATACGTATAATGATAGTAGTGAGTATATGAATTTCAAATTATAAACCAAGAAAAGATACTGCATTACTTTCTGTATTAATTGAAAATTCTAGCTTTAATTAATAATTATACTTAAGTTTTGAATTTTTATATGAAGAGAACTCCAAACTTCAGATGTACATTATCAATTTATAGTCTGGAAAGGGTTTATTTATTGAATTAAATTCTATATCTGATGTATTTTTCAAGTTTGAGGTTAAATTTGACTTTGAATCAGGTTCCCACAACATAATTGCCATTATTTTATATATGATATCAAATGAGAAACATAAACATCCTAGCACCTGATAACATTTTGTAATGGTATGTGGGAAACATCTTGGGAGACTAGACAAAGGGATGCTGCAAAGGGAATAGTGGGATTAAAAAAGGGAGGGGAGCCTGAATCACTCTTGCAAGTCTAATTTCCCACCCCCACATCCCCTTTACACCCCTTTAAACTATCACCATTGATTGCACTGTATGTTTTCCACTGCTTCTACTAATAAGTGATTCCCTATGGCTATGTTTTTAGATTTTGATTATATCTGAGAACTTATGCAAAAGTACCAAATTATGACCTGAACAGGCTGGAGTTTCCATGTGTGGTTATGAAGCATACACAGCTAGTATTTAGTACTTACGGTACTATATATTAGTCAGGTAACTTAATAGGCAGTTAAATCCATCATTCTATGGCCACTACACCCCACTTACACTTAGGGAGTACCTTATGTTAGGGAGAAAGAAACTGATGGCGGTTTTCCATTGTTAGGTGAGATGGAAAACAAACTCATCCACTTAGCCTCTTTAAATAAGGACAATACAATCTACTAATATTTTATTGTGACAGAATATAGATCAATAATGGAGACCACACATTTTTTTGCCTGTTCAAGAGTTGCCAGTCTTTAATCTAAATGAAACCTATATATGGCTCATATGCCATTTAGTATGTCTGTCATTATGCCATTGAGGGATATTGTCTTTTAACACTTATTTACCATATCCATGGGTTTGCTAATACAAGCTGATTTTAAAAAGCTAGTTTACAGTGACATTCCAGAGTGTCTCTGGGAAAACCATTGCCCATATGAGTCTGTTCTTTGAGGTATAGCCACATCCCGGAATTTGAAGTACTGATGTAACTTCATTTCCTAGTACTAAGGTATTTTGAATGTTGACATATCTATTGTACAGAATTTCATTATACATTTCCATCTTTGTTTGTTGTCTATGGAGTTTTTCAGTCATCCAAGTTATGGTTGTCCCAAAGGTACTTTTTCAAGAGGCAAATGGATTTTCTATTTTTTCTTTGAAGATGTTTCACTTCTCAGCCAAGAAGATTCTTCTGCTTCAGAGTTAAAGAAGCTTTTTGGATGAGAAGTGAAATGTTATTCTTAGCTTTGGCTTCTCAACAAATTCTATTGTTGGTTGTGGCATTTAGTTAAGTTTTATTCTGTTTTTATTATTTGGCAATATTTTTCACATTCATCCAGTTTATATTCTACAGTCACTTCCTGGCCTGACAGCTGTTGCTTTTATAACTGAGATCTTCTACCTCCTTGTACCAATAATATAATTTGATTTCTGTATCTCAATCTGGTAGAATGTGTATATGTATCATTTTTATTGTTTGAAGAGTATGTAAGCAATGAAGAAATCAATGGACTAGCAGATATGAACAATTTTCCAGCTCCAGTTCTGTTTTTTGGCCATTACGCCGCCCTGGGTCCTTTTGGAGAAGGGCGGGGTATAAATTTAATAAATAAATTTAATAAATAAATATAGTCTAATTATGTTCTTCTCCTTATGATTCCCAACTGTAATATTCTATCCTCCAAACCCTGTCAACACTTCTTGCTTGCATGTTATGTCAATTTAATTGATCCTAAAATTCATCAACTTCCTCTACTTCTATATCAACCGTTGAAACTATAACTTGAATAATCATAATGAAGGGTCATTCACGAAATCTAATCAGTTAGACACTGGCTCCATATACTAACCCCCACCACCACTTGCTTTGTAACTCTGAAAGCAACACCATTCTTCCTGTTTTCCATTGTCCTGAATAGTAGTGTCAAATTCCCATCCATTTCACGTTTTGGGAGAACTACATAGCCCTTTCCTTTGATATATATTAAATAAATAATAAATGGAATAGGATAGGACAGGGTAGTTCTCAGGAAACAGGGAGAGCAGGCCCTGTCAATAAGATGATCTTATTGAAAACAAGTTTTAATTGAACATGGCATCAACAAAAGTCTTTTAACTTAAAACATTATGCTATTTTCTAAATACAAATAATGGAAGCTATACTTATTCTGCTCTCTGTTCACTACCAAAAAACCACAAAGGCACTTTTTGAGCAAAATATTTTCTGAGGAAACACAGGACCATAGATTATCCAGCAAGAACATTTCTGCAAGAGAATTTGTATGTCCTAAATAAGCCGTTTACAAGAAACAACCAATCTTTTTTTACCTCCAGAATTCTTACCTAGAAAGCTGGAAATCTTTAGTTATCTATGTTGTTCAGAATACACTTATTTTCTCTAGTCACTAGAAAGGCAGTCTATAGCCTGAACTAGATAGTTAGAATATAGTCTGAAGGAATATGCTTGTATCACGGCAGAAAACAAATTGCCTTATTAAAATTTCAACGGATAGTGAGGAGTAGCTAAGAGATGCCACGTGGAACTGACCGTTATTCCTAGTGGATGAAATAATTTCTTAACACCTTTTGAAATCTTAACAAAGCTTACCAACCTTTTAACAAGTCCTCCCTTCTAGAAGAACCTGTGCAGCACCCACATTTATTGCATGTGAGAAACACATTTTTCAGAGGACAGCAGGATTTATATTTTAAATTCAGAGAGCCTGAGAAAAGGGAACTTTTCAATGAGGAAAGGGTGAGTGGTTATCAAATGCTGGTGTGTTCTTATGAAAGAGACACTCTAGCCCAGGGGTGAACAAACTTTGCAAGCTTTGCTGGCTGGAGAATTCTGGGAGCTGAAGTCCTTCAGACTTAATGTTGCAAAGTTTGCCCACCCCTGCTCTAGCCTGAAGGGTTGCTTCAAAAGTAACACAAGATAAGGTTTTTCTTCTTTTCTTTGGGATTTTTTTGGGGTGAGTGGGTGGGGAGGGAGCTCTTTTCATGTAGTCATCGAAAAAATCTAGATGCATTTTCACTCTAAATTAGCCTTATAAATATGGGGATTTACCTACTCTTGAGCCTTACTGTTTTTAATTCTAATTTAAAAAGCGACTTCAATGCACTTTTTGGATGGAAAGTTTGCAGGACTTCCTTGAGCTGGTCTTTACATCCCATTTCACAAACATTTTAAGTAACACTGGCATGTTTCAACAGGTGGCAGCAGTGAGCTGATCTTATCTCAGAAGCTGGTCCAAGCCAGACCTGGTATTAGAACATGGATGAAGGACTGTCTGGGAATCCCAGGACTTTTAACTAGCTTTTTCAACTGTGAAGTTGAAAACAACATTGTGGAAGAAAGCCAGAAGGCACAATACTGCCAAGAAAACTGCATTTATGCAGTCATCACTCTACCTTTCACACTGATATAATCATAAAGTGTTTCCTCTAATCTTTTTTATCCTCTTAAATGTGTTAATCAATTAATAAGCACAAGATTATCTATTTCAAGTCCAGCAACCCTTTATTGACAGTGACTACCAATAAAAGTGTCATTAGAACAGCAACTGGCTAGCTAGTTCAAAACATCCTATTTCTAATATTTAATATTTAAATATACTTTCCTTTTAGCCTTCCCTGCTTTTATTCTGTACAAGCACAAGCTTTTCTATAGCAGCTTGGTTGTGGCAACAGTGTCTGTATAATAGAAGATGACATATAAAATGAAATATAATTCAATATAAAATAAGAACAGCAGGGGAATAATGGTTGAACAATGGTTGAACAATTCATCTTGATTTCCATTTGGTCCTCTTATTTTGGCACTAATCTCAACTATTCCCAAATGCAGGGCAGGAGTAACTCGGAAGGTAGATCTGATGACAATGTCACAGGTAACTTTAAACAATAAACAAGCAATAACTAAGAAATGATAATAAATAAAAGTCAAATGGGAAAAAATGATATAGCTTGCAGCAACATACCAGATAGTGTCTCTCCTTGTTGATAATATTCCATGAGCATAGGTAGTTTTCAACTTACAATTTTTTGTAATTTACATTTATTTAGTGACTATTCAAAATTACAATGAAAAAAGTGACTTATGACCATTTTTCACATTTATGACTTTTGCAGCATCCCCATGGTTACATGATCAAAATTCAGACATTTGATAATTGGCATGTATTTATGGTTGCAGTATCCCAGGGTCATGTGATCACCTTTTGCAACCTTCTGACAAGCAAAGTCAATGGGGAAGTAAGATTCACTTAACAACTGTGTTACTATGTTAAAACTGCAGCAATTCACTTAATAACTGTCGCAAGGCCACAAAATGGGGCAAAACTCACTTAACAATTGTCTCACTTAGCAACAGAAATTTTCAGCTCTATTGTGGTTATAAGTCAAGGACTACCTGTATCTGTTAATGGTTTTATGTCAACTTGGAAGGAGATCTTCAGATTGAGTCCTGCAGGGCTTTTTTCCCTGTTGCACACCTTTTTAATAATTTTATTACATTTAGAAATCATATCAACAGAAGATAAAGAACAATAATAGAATGGGACAGCAACACTCTAGAGTCTGGCAGTAGAGAACAACTTTACCACCCTTTGAAAGCAAAGCAAGCAGGTAATCCTTCTTCCTTACAAGAGTTCCATAATTGGGGTATTATTACTGAAAAGAATATGATTACCAAACCTTTTTAGTACTACACGAATAGATCTGCTGCTCTTTATAGTAATTTAATGTGAAAAAAGGCACTTTCAGATTTCTTAATTTCAAATTGTTCAGGGTTTGTCAGACAGATTTGATTTGTGCTCAGAAACAAATAGGAAGCTAGTGAAATTGTTTTCAATTCCAGAGCAATGTATCTCCAACGTGTATGTACGCTACTGTATTTTGAATTACCTTTGATTTTCAAACATCTTTCAAGGCAACAACCCACATTTTTCTTATTGAAGATTAGGGAGAAGGTTCATTCACAGTAATACTATCCATGTGCTTATCAAGGTCCATCTGATATGTACTGGATGCAATGTTTGAAGAGTATTAAACACAGCCTATCCAGAGATAGGCAACCAGAATAAGTGATCTGGAAGCCATGTTGAATGCTGGATATATTTTCCGCTTGGAGAAGAGTAAGCAGATAAGCTATTCAAATAGATAAGTGAGGAAAATCAAAGATGAAGCTTTTGCTGTTGCTTCAGAGGGCAGTGCAGTGATGAGGTTGATTTCATCAGATGATACAATACACTAATGTTAATTGATACAGCAAATGAAGGCCAGTTTCCTGTCCAGTTTACAATCTAAATATTGAAGTGGCGTCTTGAACATAAACTCTTGAATATTTTTCTTCCAAACTTTGAAATGTCAGAATGAGTTCTTAACTGATAGCTAATTCAACAAATGTTTTTTTTCCAAATTTGTGTATTCCATCCCAAAATCAGCACAGCTCTTGATCTAGTTGTTCAGATTCTAAACAAACTAAAAAAAAATTGGGACTGCTCCACTTTAAATATGCTTTGCCTAAACCTTTTGGCACCAAACCTACCAACATGATTGGGAAGTGTTACTAAATATAATATATATAAATATAATAAATATATAAATAGGCTTTGGTATTTGAGAACAACATATGGGATAAAAATAGGAATAAAATCCTTTTTTGCTGAATTGTAAATTTTACTTCAAACATTTTAAAATACAAATGTTTCTTAAATCAATTTTTTAAGAAAAATACATTAAATTTTTTTCTTCCGCAGGGAGACAAATGTTTGAATTTTTATATTTTGGAGTCAAAACTGTTACAGATTAAGCTTTATTAACTTGCTACTTGTTGCAAAACATGTTATTCTTTCAAAGTCTCCAGAGGGTTTATTGTGAATATATTCTGTATTTGGAACTGGTTCAACATCTATTCATTTGCAGTGACTCCACTAGGATCCTAATGTAATGAATCCTAAATTGCTTGTTGACTTAACTAGTGGCTCTTGTCTTTTCACTGAGTCTTCTTCTTATTGCCTTTAGTGGAACTTTGGCAAAGTGCAATTACTTGCAACTAAAAGACAGAATGTACTGGTATGTCAAGGAAGTAAAGGAAGAACATGGTTAAAGTTTATAACACAGTGCATGGATAAAAGTAGAGGAAAGAAATCAATTTCTTGGCTCCTGAAAACCTCAGGCAAATAACTCTACAGATATCTTAAGAAGTTTCTTTCTATTTTTTTGAAAACTGTAACTGTTAATTACAGTTAAAAATATGAACATTATTAAATACATGCTTGGAGAAACCTGTATTAACTATATCTAATGTTCATTAAATGAACCAAAATTTAATTCCGTTTTAGTTTGGTTCCATACACTGCTTTATTTAGTAGTGCCACTGAAAAGCCAAGTGTGATGTTTGACCTACTTTCTGTAAAAGAAAACAAAAAAATCATTTTTAGAAACATATAACAGAATCTGGGGCATCAAATAGCTTTTAAAAACCAGAAAAAAAATTATGAATTTCAGGCAGAGATCACAGCATATGCAGAGGGTTAATACTTTTCTCTACGGTTGTATTTGCCTCTTGGAATCATGCACCCTTGGAACACTGACAATAGCTATCAGTGGACACTTTTTTAAAAAGTTGTGTATAGGAGACATTTACCATATATTTTGTAGCCTCCCAGAACTCCAGGCAATATCCTTAGCTTCCCCTCACTAATCCTGTGAGGTAGATTAGACAGAGAGATAAAGACAGCCCTAAATCATCTAATGAGCTTCATGACGGAACAGGGATTATAACACTCATCTGCCCAATCTTAGTCCAACACTCTAACCATTATGACACATTGGTTTGCACTTTAGTAGGGGCTAAGAAAAGGACACTTGAAAATCAGACAGGAATGTGTTCCCCAGCTGTATTTTAAATAAAAGAAATCAGAAGTTTATTGGCATCAATGTAGAGTCTGTTTTCAATCCGTCCCCAAAGAAGTATGGGGACTCATTTTAAATCTGAGAAGTAAAACTAGTAATTCAAATTATAAACAGCAACTGTGGAAAAATGGCTTGTTCACAAAGAAGTGAAATACATTAAATTTCACAGATAAAATTAGGTTAAAATGAAGTTTATTAGGTTTTTTGTGGGTTTTTCCTTTTAGTTTTTTTAATATATATATATATATATATATATAAAACTGTTTGTGAAACAGCTATTTTATTCCCATGGCAGAGTGATCCGTGAAAGATGCACTAACCCCTTCTTAAGGCCTTAACAAGAGAAAAAAGTTTTGTTTTCTAAAACGTAAATGTTTAAAATTACACAATGTACAAACGAAGAAAAAAATAACCATGTGGTGTAGGCTGCTAAATTGACATTCCCCCTTCCTCCTTTTGGGTAACAAAAGAAGAGAAGGGCTAACTGAATTTTCCTGGACAGCTTAACACACACTGATTATATCAACATTCAAACATCTTTTGAATGCCCCTTTCCAGTAGGCAAGCCTCATATAGACTGCCTTCAAAAAAGGCAGCAATTCCTTGGAATGATTTGGGAATATTTGTCAGCGGCCAACAATGGCCCCAATCTCCCACCTTTTGGTACAAAGTTACGTATATAAGGTTAAAGTATCTGAATATGAAGCAAGTAGAAGACACTCTTTATTTCACAAACCACATGACATAGTAGTCTTCTGATGCTTCTCAGGCTTCTTTTCTTAATAAAAATAAATAGTGTTTTTCTTTTTTCTTTTTTTAAGAAAAAAATGCTATTCACACATACACAAATACAAGCACCCAGCAACCATTCATCCCCACTCTCATCCCTGCAGACAATTTTGCCAGCAACAAAAAACTTGTATTCTTTAAAACCTGGATCTTCTATTGTGGAAAATGGAGCAGAGAAACAAGTTTGATTAAGAAAGCTCATTAACTCCAACACTCCTTCCGAAAGAAAAAGTGATTACATTGTAAAGGCCTTTTCTGACTTCTAGTTAATACACGTTTATGAGCAACTTCATACCTATGTGGGTCCTAAAAATGGAATTTAATGCATAAAAAGGGATAGCGCACCTTTCATTTAAAACAAGTCTATCAAGACTAAAAATAGATTTTTAATATATATATATATATTTATCTATATATATATTTTATCCCTCCCTCTTTAATTCTCCCACTTTCTCCTCTTCTTTTCCCTCCCCTACCCATAGTCACTATGAAGAGTGTGTCCATGAAAATAGCTGGTTCAGACTCCTAGATCATATTCTGTGATGTTGTCAATCAAATGTGATGAAAGAATTGATGGAGGAAGTGCTGGCATTGGTAGGCTTGTCAAAAGAGGGACATGACTGCACAGTGGGAAACAAACGATCTAATCTTGAAGGTCCATCGCTTTTATCTCAACAGCCTAACCTGTAAGAGAGAAAAGCACAGTATTACTAACATTTACAGGTATTATATATTCCATTAATTACAGTATTTCTTCCTTTAGCTTAAATATCATTGCATTTCTGAAGATTGCAAGTAACTCACAAATAACATTTTTTTTAAATCGCCTATTAGGATGCGTATGTGTATAACCCTTTTATTAAGTATAATTTCAGAAAACATGAGTGAAAAATACCGTAGTTTGTTAAGATATGTGTCAATAGTTGCAAAAATAAGTTTGGCATAAGAGAAAAATGAAATTCTGGGTACAATACAAAACCGAAAGAGTAAAATGGCAAAATGGTCAGTGTATAACCTTAATAAAAAGTATAACAATTGAAGCAGGAAAGCTCTCTTAAATACTGTACTTCACATAGCAAGACAAATTCAGATATTTGTAATATGGGTTTTAGGAAAAGAGTCATGAGACCAATTAAAAGTAAAAGAGTCCTCGACTTATAACCAGAATTGGGACCAGAATTCCATTGCTAAGCAAAGTGGTTGTTAAATGAGTTGTGTCTCATTTACAACTGAACAACTGTCACAGTTGTTAAACAAGTCACTGCAACTATTAAATAAATCATGAAGTCTTTAAGCAAATCCAGTTTCCCCCACTGACTTTGTTGGAAGTTATCTTGGAAGGTAACAAATAGTGATTTCATGACTCCAGGACACTGCAACCATCATAAATACATGCCAGTTGGATAAAGTAGCCAGATTTTGATCATATGACCTTGGAGATGCTATGACAGTGTGAAAACTGGTTGTAAGTCACTTTTATCAGTGCTGTTGTAACTTTGAATCATCATTAAACAAACAGTTGTAAGTCAAGGACTACTTGTAGTTGAAATGACTTAAACAGACAAAGCAGAAATGTTCAGTTATTCAATGTATAAAGTACAAATATTTAGGTTGTGGTTAGTGGTTAGGGAAATAAATGAGAAGGGGAGGATACATCATTAATATTTTTCCACAATAGTTTTTTTTAACTCAGGTTTTTTTATTGGGGTTTTCCTTTCTTTTCCACGTTATTTCTTTGTATATTTATTCTTTTTATTTAAAAAAAATATTGAATGAAAAGCTAATAGCCCTAATAAGTCACCATTTAGGGGAAAGAATCTTCAAACATCCCCAAGTGTTTTTTTGAACAGCCAAGCATTAGGGAAGGGAGCCATCTCCTTTCAGCCTTCTGCCTCTCATAAGGAGTTAGCAAAAAATTAAAACTCAACTGAAGTAGCATAATCATTCAGTTACTGGATCCTGTGTTGATTCATTATGCATACTTCCTAATTAGAAGGAGGCAGGTTAACAGAATATTTTTGATGATTTGAGAATTTGTCATAGTCAAAAACTATGAAAGAAATGTGGATAAATTATTCGAGAAAGGGGACGGGTATAATAAATGAAAATAGTCTGATTCTATGGAATGACTACGAGCCACAAGTTTAAGTAGACGTTTCACTCTGAAAACATGTTAGAAAAATGCTTCAGTGTAAGATGATAATCAAAGAACCATAAATGAATTTTTGGAAACAATGTCTGCTCAACATTTTGAATACAGAATATTTACCTGATTATGATTGATTTAAGATAAAAGACTGGAACAATTAGTGAAGGTTACAAAGATGGAAAAAAGTTCTGAATGCGCCATGGAGCTTTATTTCATACTTTCAAAAAGTAGAATAAAGGGAATTAAAAACAATGAAATTAGAATATTAACAGTATAAGACCTGCATGATTTTTTTTAGAAAATAAATTAAATGTTCAATAAACTGAATGGAAAGTAGATATAAGAAGGCAGTTTTGGAAATTGTTTGGAACAGAGCAAAAATAATTTAATTAGCATCCCATCTTTCCTCCGGGAAGCATAAACAGGTGTGCTCCAACTTTTTCTCACAACAATCATGTGAGGTTGGCTGGGATGAAAGAGGTGACTAACTATATGAAAAAGAGTCAAAGAAGTCTGTAAAGTTACTGTAATGGGGAAAAATAAAAAGCATGCTTGGTGGAATTACATAGATGAGAATATGAATAGATGGAAAGGTGAAGGGATACTGTATAAAGAACAGAGAGGAAAAGACTGCTGTAAAAATGTAGTCAGAGGAAAGGGAAGATAAATGTTAAAAGAAATAGAAAATGCAGCTGTCCTGATAAAAGAAATAAAAAATTGGAGGTGGACAAAAAGGAATAAAAGTGCTCTCTGACAGTAATATGCTCTTATTGGGCTCTCATATACAGAAAAAAGAAGACAAAAGCTACATGAGAATTCATTTGCTAAATGTGCCTGGGAAGAGCTTGGCAGAATTATGATTGAAAGAATAAGGAAAGCAACAATAAGCTAGGAGGTGCAGCTTGACGTCAAATGCGGCGTGTCACATTTCTGCCTTTTAGCAGTAAGTGAGAAATGTACACAGGAGAAAGAACATTTACTGTAAGGTTGTTATTAAAGAGTTAAATCAGTAATTAATTTTAATTATGAAATGTTTGTGCCAGTTTCTTGGTGGTTGATTACTGAATGCAGTAAGAGGGATATGATAAAAGCATATGTGAGATAAATTGAGGGGTCCTTGGTGCTCTCTGAGCTTGCTTGTTTTCTTGCAGAAGTTTCATTACCCAAACTAGGTAACATCACCAGGGCTAGTGACTAGCACTGGTGATATTACCTAGTTTGGGTAATGAAATGTCTGCAAGAAAGCAGAGAGCACCTAGGACTCCTTGTGTCAACCCTGAGCTACAAATAGTCCCCTTCATGAGAATAAACTGACCACTTAGCAAATGATTAAAGTCAAGAATTTGTTATATCCCCCTTATTTGTAGATAAATACATTAGAGAGGTGGTGCTGAGGTCCGAGATATGTTGATTGGGATAGGAACATGTGTGTACATTTGCATATAAATGATCCTGTGCAGTTTATTGGGAACATAAATGTTACACGTTATCAAAATGCAGGGGAGAAAAGTGGGGAGTAGTGAGCAAAAGACATTAAAGGTATGGGGGGGGGGGGAGGAAATATAGATAAAACTAATTTAATCAACTTCATTTACTGTATCTCTTTATAAATCTATTCCTTCATGTCTTTGACCAACTCAATGTATTAATTTATATGCTTTGTATTCTTCTCACCTCTCTTCTTTTGAGGACTTCATCGGATCAATCCAATAACAATTCTCTTGGTCTTCTCTTTCCTCTCAGTCTTTTTACTTTTCCTGCATATATTTGTTTTGCAATTCAATAATCATTCCTTCTCTCTGACCAAATCAATTCATCATACTTCTTTTATGCTTATTTATTCAGTATTTATTCTTGACTCTCTTTCTCAGTAATGTCCAGATCTTTTACATATCAAAAACTCACTCCCAGAGCAAATATATTTCTCCAGTTGAAAAAACTGATTATTGAAGCCAAGCAGAGTTTAATAATTTCAAACAAAATAAAAGAAGAAAATGACTGGCATTCATAATTAGTTATTGATTTTTCTGTTTTTTTCTGATATAATTCAGAATATAAAAACAGAAGTATAATAACTAATTAAAGTACAAGGGACGTGAAATATACAACATTTTTTACTGTTCTTTTTTTCTGTTCTTGAATTTAGTTCAGAGCTGTATCCCCACTGATGTTTCATTTTCATTTTATTCCATCAGGATTCCACCCCTAAAAGTTCTTAAGTACTGCTTTTATAAGACACACACACACACAGCTAAATAGGTATGTACTAAATAAAATACAAATAATTACAGGGAATCCTCACTTCAATGACCATTTGTTCAGCAAACATTTGAAATTATGGCAGTGCTAAACAACTAGTAAACTTTGCTACTGCAGCACCTCCACAGTGTCGCTGCTATTTCTGGGATCCAGGCATTGGGCGAGAATGTAGTCTTAGGATGCATGTAGCAAGCCTAGCAGGCTGGCAGACTCTTGTCTGCCAAAGGGGCTTACCAGGCCCAGTTGGTACGGAGGTGGCAAAATGGGATGGTGAGGTGTGGTACTCTTTGCCACCAGATGAGTCAGGAGAGGTGGCACCAGCTCCCAGCAAAGGTGAAGGCTGTTCAGGAGGCGCTGTTTGGGATGGCAGAAGACCTGAAGGAAGTGGAGTGATGAGGACTTGGCACAGTGTGCACACTGTAGTTGTGTTGGAAGTGTTTCTGGAGACTTGACCTGTGGTCTTCAGCAGTGAACCCAGCACTAACAGAACTGACTCACAGGCCATCTGCTCACTCTTGGCCGATCCTTCTTGCAAAGCCTCATGAAGGACCAGCATATCCAATGTGAGGGGGTCAGAAATAGGCAGCAGAGTACAAGGCGGCCAAACTGGGGGGGAGGGGGAGATATGCAGGTGGAGGGAGATTTGAAGTGCTGGTGAATGTGACAAAGCGTAAGTGAGAGTTCCTTGCCTAACAATGATCCTGGACTAACGACCATAACTGAGACTACTGGAACTGCTGTTGCTAAGTAGCATGGTCAGGTCTAATTTTTGCCTACTGTTTCACTTAGTGATGGAAATTCTAGTCCCAATAACTACAGGACTACCAAGGACTACCCATAATTATATCTGTAGCCTGGAATGGAATGTACAAATTCCAGTTTCTCAAGTCGGTTTGCTGTTTATAGTTATTCCACTTTAACTTTTTTAGTTACCACTTATTATTGATCTCACAATATGATTCACTTGTTTAGTTCTACTGCCTTGAATGTAAAGTACTACTCCAATTGATCTATATAAATACTAAATGCCTCCATCTATTGGGCCTATGAAAACTGACCTGCTTCCTCCCTAAAAAAGGCCCCATAAACGAGGTATAGTACCTTCAGCATGTAAGAAAAAACTATAATAGATGATTTTGCAACCATAGGAAGTCCAGAACAAATATATCACATTATAGCTAAGCAGTATACATTTGCTTATGCATACTACTTAGCTACATTGTATGTTAATGTCCATAATTCACCAAACAACTTTATACCTAAAATAAATAGTTTTGTATCAAAGCTCAGAGAAACTATGTAACAGTCAAAATATCCCTCTTTGCAGGGGCTGGACTACATGCAAGTAAACCACACAATTAGTTAATGCCTGTTTAATTCAATCCTATGTAACCTTCCAGATATTTTGATTACAATGGCTATCATTCCCTAGTTAGCTATACCACATATCCTGAAGGTACCAGCCTTAGGAAAGCTGATCCAAGATCCCTTGCAAACTAATATACAAGTATGATGTTATCCAATTTAACTTCAAGCATCAACTAACGGTAAATCAATCTTCCCTACATAATATCCTCTCAATTTTCTGCTGAGGGAGCTGAATGTGAATTAAAAATCAAAACATGTGGAGGATACCAAGTTAAAATAAAGTTTTAACAAACATTTTAATATATTAACATTGCATGTCCAGGAAATTATTGTATTTTAAAATTAATTATTCTGTGTGGTAAACTTGAATCAATGTACTTCGGGCTGCTTTAAAACCCCAAATATGAACATAGAATCACAAGTAGAAAATATTTAGACACAAAGAATTTGAAATATAATATTCCCATTTTTTTTCCAGATTGTGCACATAGCAATTTTTTAACAGTTTAGTACCGTGTTTCCCTGAAAGTAGGGCATGTCCTAATAATAAGCCCAATCCAGCTTTTCAGGGCATGGGCTAATATAAGCCCCCTCCAATTAGTAGTCCCCCCAAAAAACTACTAAAACACATGCGCACCCGGTCCCTGCCATTTCCTCTAGGAGGGAGGAAAGGGGAACATGCTCCAAACACCATTACCCTTTCATGGCGGAAGTAGTGGCGATGACGAACCAGCAGCCTAAATGCCATGGGCGAGCCCTCTTCGACCATACCGGCCACGAACCTGACCTTGTCCAGGGAAGGCTACGGTGGTTTCCACACACCCTGCTGAGGCCCTCCGGAGTTGGGCCAGTCCCAGCCAATCCACAGATTCTTCGCAGCCCGCCGCCAGGCCCGGGAACACATATCCAAACCCAACCACCGGTCTTGCACTTTGGCAGTAGCTTTGGGTCTGAACCCACTGCCTCCTGCCTGCACAGTGGGCAAACAGTCAGCTATTTGGGAGGCCAGCCACCACCCCCCCAGCTCTCCTGGCCAGGCAGAATTCCTGCCCTGCGGCCACAGCAATGTCTAGAGGGAAGCATCGTGAAGTCCAGTCTGCAGGATGGTAGCGGGCAGATTTTGCAGGCATGGCTACTTCGACTATCCCATCCACCGGCTAGAGAATCAGGGCCTGCAGCAGCCCCCCCAACACTTATTTATTTATTTTATTTATTTATTTAAATTTATACCCCGCCCTTCTCCACAGAGGACCCAGGGCGGCGCACAGGAAATTTAAAAAACATACACAAATACAATAAATATAATTTAAAAAACTATTAAATAACCCCATCCTGCGCTAAAACCAAATTTTAAAACCCAATTTAAAACTATCTTAAGTCCCCAAGGGAGGTTAGGCTAGGCCGGCTTGTTGAAACAGATATGTCTTAAGACATTGGCGGAAGAGGCGGAGGTCGGTGATGGTACGTAATTCAGGGGGTAGGTCATTCCAAAGGGCTGGCCCCGCCACAGAGAAGGCTCTTCCCCTGGGTGTCGCCAGTCGGCATTGTCCGGCCGACGGTACCCTGAGGAGGCCCTCTCTGTGGGAGCGGATTGGTCTGAGGGATGTATGGGGCAGGAGGCGGTCTCGCATATAACTAGGTCCCGAGCCATGGAGCGCTTTAAAGATGGTAGTCAAAACCTTGAAGCGCACTCGAAAGGCCACAGGAAGCCAATGCAGCTCGCGCAGGATCGGTGTTATGTGGGAGCATCTAGTGGCTCCCATAATCACCCGCGCGGCTGCGTTTTGGACTAGCTGTAGCTTTCGAGTGCACCTCAAGGGAAGCCCCATGTAGAGAGTATTACAGTAGTCGAGTCGGGACGTCACGAGTGCTTGAGTGACTGTGCGTAGGGCAGCCCGGTCCAGTAAGGGGCGCAGTTGGCGCATCAGGCGAACCTGATGGAACGCCCCCCTGGCCACGGCTGCCACATGGTCCTCCATGGACAGCCGGGAATCCAGGAGGACACCCAAATTGCGCGCCCTCTCCACGGGGGCCAGTGCTTCGCCCCCAATGGCCAGAGTTGGAGTGATCTGGCTGAACCGGGGTGCCGGAAACCACAGCCACTCAGTCTTGGCAGGGTTGAGTTTGAGTTTGTTACCACCCATCCAGATCCGTACGGCTTCCAGACACCGGGACAGCACTTCGGCGGCATCGTTGGGGTGGTTTGGGGTGGATATGTACAACTGAGTGTCATCAGCGTACAGATGGTATTCCACCCCAAAACCACGGATGATCTCACCCAGCGGCTTCATATATGTGTTGAAAAGGAGGGGCGAGAGGACCGACCCCTGAGGAACCCCACATAGGAGAGGCCTCGAGGTCGACCTCTGCCCTCCCGTCAACACATATTGCGACCGACCAGAGAGGTAGGACGAGAACCACCGCAGAACGGTGCCTCCCAGCCCCAACCCCCCCAGTCGGTGCAATAGGATACCATGGTCGATGGTATCAAAAGCCGCCGAGAGGTCTAATAGGACTAGGATAGAGGAATACCCTCTATCCCGCGCCCTCCAGAGATCATCGACCAACGCGACCAATGCCGTCTCAGTACTGTGACCGGGCCGGAAGCCGGACTGGCGCGGGTCTAGATAATCAACTTCCTCCAGGTGTCGCGGAAACTGTTGGGCCACCACACTCTCGACAACCTTCACTAAAAAGTGAAGGTTGGAGACCGGACGATAGTTCTCTAGTAAAGCTGGGTCCAGGGACGGCTTCTTGAGGAGGGGCCTCACTACCGCCTCTTTCAAGACGGCAGGTAAGGACCCCTCACTCAAAGATGCGTTGACAATGCCCTGGAGCCAGCCTCGTGTCGTCTCCCAGGATGCCAGTACAAGCCAGGAGGGACACGGGTCCAATAAACATGTGGTCGCCCTAAGTTTGCTTGACAACCTGTCCATATCCTCGGTGGTAACAAAGTCAAACTCCTCCCAAGAAGGAGCCTCAAGACTAGCCTCGGACAGTCCCACAGGACCACTGTCGATGGAGGGTAGCTCATTCCGAATCCGAGTGATTTTCTCCTGCAGATAAATCCCAAATTCCTCTGCTCGCCCTTGCAGAGGGGCTTCCCGCGGCCTCTGGTGAAGGAGGGAGCGGGTCACCCCAAACAGGGCGGCAGGGCGGTTATCTGCGGATGCAATAAGGGTGGCACAATACTCCCGTTTGGCCACTCTTATCGCCACTAAATAAGCCCTAATATGGGTTCTCACTAGTGTTCGGTCGGCTTCGGAGCGAGAGGATCTCCATCTACTCTCTAGGCATCTCTTGTGGCGTTTCATCCCCCGGAGCTCCTCAGTGAACCAAGGAGCCCGGGTGATTCGTCGCCGCAAGAGAGGCCGCAAGGGCGCAACTCGGTCCAAGGCCCCTGTGGCCGCACTTAACCATGCGGCCACTAGGTCCTCAGTCGAGTCACGGGGCAGGGTCACAGGAATTGGCCCAAGCTCCCTCTGGAACCTTTCCGGGTCCATTAGAAGCCTGGGGCGGAACCATATAGGAGTGTCCGGTTCCGCCTCCCCGCGGTGGGGTGCAGCGATTGGAAAGTCCAGCCGAAGGAGAGCGTGATCCGTCCATGACAAGGGAGTAATGACTAGATCCCCTATTCCAAGATCACGGCTCCACTGTCCCGAGACAAAGATGAGATCCAGTGTGTTCCCCCCCTCGTGAGTGGGGCCTAAAACTACTTGGGTCAGGTCCATGGCCGTCATGGAAGCCATGAACTCCCGAGCTGCTCCAGAGGCTTCGCCTGCCGACGGCAAGTTAAAGTCCCCCATGACTACCAGTCTGGGGGTCTCAACTGCCGCCTCGGCTATCACCTCTAGGAGCTCGGGCAGGGCTGTTGTTGCATAGCGAGAAGCCAGGTATACAACTAACATGCCCAACTGCCTTCCTAGGCCCCATCTCACACAGAGAGATTCACACCCGGTTGTCTGGGGGACAGAGGTCTCCTTTGGCTCAAGACCTTCCTTTACGATAGAGAATTTAGCAATTCTAGAGAGACATTCTTCAGGGAATGTCTCTCTAGAATTGCTAAATTGGATCCTGCAACATTATCCTGAGACATGTATATTTGCCTTCATTTGTGGGTAACAGGAACATGAACAGAAATCTAGAATCCTGGGAGAAACAAATATAAGCTTGATGGGAAGTCAAGAAATATTTTTTGAGACATGGAAAGGAAAACGTGCAAAAATATTTTGCAGAAGTAAATTCTAATAGCAGTATTATGCTTAAGGGTTCCAAACTGTGTAGAACATAAGAATACTATATTAAAGTCATGGGGGAGGAGATCAAGAATGGGAAAAGGAATAAAGAAAACCCGTATGTTCCTTTCTCTTTACACTCCTACGGCCTGGGAGAGCCGCTTTTTAACATGCCCCAGCAGCCACCCAAACAGCGATTGCAGCACTTCAATGTGTCCCCCCCCTATGTGAACCTCCCCAAGAGGCCCCGTTTTGATTTGTGGAGTGGCGGTGGTAGCACAGGCATGCACGGGGTGGCTGCTTTGGAGAGCCATCTGTCACCCTCCCATATCCTGGCATGCCGGGGGACTTTATGTCGCTGTTGGCTGAGCATTTTCCGCCGCTGCTAGGCTCGGATCTCCAGGCGCCTCTGCAGTAGCACCAGAACACAGCGCTGATGATCAAGCAAATGGTGGCCATCCGCGACCAATCTCAGTGCCTTTGTCCGCCCGGCCTGCAGCAGGTTGGGCACCACTAACACCCTCACCCTGCCGGCAGCCACAGCCATCACCAGTCCCTGCACCAGCACCTGGGCAAAGCCACTTTCAAGGTGCAAGAAGGTGCTTGGTTCCCGCCGCCTCATTCTCCAGCATGTGGCTCAGATTTGCTGTTCTGACAGGGAATGGGCAGGTTGCAGGAGCCTCTGCCCTGACCATTCCCCTGTCCCACCTGCCAATCCCAAAATTGCACCCCAGCACGAGACGCACATCTTACCTTTGCAGCTCGGTTGTGTTCCTTGCTGTTGTGTCCAGGGAAACATGTTATAAAAAAACCTTCTTATGAGTTTGAGAAGTTTGAACTTGCAAGGTTTTTTTTACGTGTTTGTCTGGACACAACGGCGAGGAACACGACAGAGCTGGAAAAATAAGGCATGCATCCTGCTTCTCGCCTGCCCCACCTGCCAGAAAATAATGCCAGAAAATAATACCCCCCCCCCCCCATAATAAGGCCTAACCCTTATTATGGGGGTCAAAAGAAAATAAAACCCTGCCTTATTTTCGGGGGAACACGGTAGTTTCCTATTCCTATTGTTTAAATTGGGAAAAAAATTGGGAGGGCTTTTTTGGAATCCAGAAATTTAATCCAGAATGGGAAGGAGAAATAATAAATATGTGGACAAATTTCCTTATTAGACTTGAGTCATTATATCGACATAAATTGCAAAATGCTACTCTTATTTCTCTGCTGCTGCTAAAAACCAATGAATGTCTGCAATGTAAAGTTTTAACATTTTAGACTTTAATTATCAGAGTTTCTAAAGAATGAAACATACCAATTTGCATTAGAAATGACGTCAAAATGAAGATACCCACCTACAATAAGTATGTATCATGAATCAAAACCCATTTCTTGTACTAGTTTTCCAATTTAGCTGTCTACTTACTGGGGGGGGGGGGGGGGACGGGACCTTAATCCTGATATAAAACTACAATTTCCCCCAAAGCATCTAATTAATTATTCCCATGCCAATGCACTTGAATAGATGGAATTCAGCTTCTGCTTCCCCAGTCTCTCCCATTTATACAAAGGCAAAACTGGTAAAAACTGGAGTGTACCTTTGTAATTCTCAGGAGGGCAGATTTAAGCTAGATCATTTCTAATTTGATGATCAGAGCAAGACACATAAGAGTGCTATTATTAACTGGACAATGCAACAGTCACTTCAAAATCCACACATTTGTAAAGTGCTCATAGAAAAAGGAGGAGAAGGAGGAGGAAGAGAAGGAGGAGGAGACAAGCTACTTACAAAGGCATAAGCAAAAGATTCAGATGCTCTCTTCCCAACTATCTTTTTTTAACAGTGCAATAAACATGTGCTAAGTACAAGCAGTAATAAATAAATACATGACCTAGGCTGGATTATTCTGATTTGGAGATTTGTTAATGTATATGTGGGTGTGTGAGATAGACAGTTGCCTTTTCTTGATTTCCTTATATTCTCAATTAACTCCTTTTTATTTGGATAACTATTTGTCTGAAGTGGTGTTGGGTTTCCTGCCTGAACAGGGGGTTGGACTAGAAGTCCTCAAAGGTCGCTTCCAACTATTCTATTGTATTGTATTGTATTCTATTCTATTCCTATTCTATTCTATTCATGTCTATATCTATATCTATATCTATATCTTGTATCTAGATTTGGCATCATCCATTTTAGAAGGAAATATTTAATTAAAATATTTTTGCACATGCAATATTGCGAAGTCACATAGCCAATCCTTGTGTTTCAGGATTGATGCAGCTTTTGCATTTCTGAGTTCTGCCAGGTAAAACGCTTTCCTTTTCAGTTTTCCTACAGCTGGGCTAAGGAAAGAAATCACAAGTAAGAAGACTCGCAGCTGGATAGACCATCAGTAGTTGCAGATGGCAGCCTATTGTAATGATTCTTTTACTGAAAAAAGAAGGGGCTTGCCAAGAAGACTTTAAATTATCTTCAGTGATGATTTAACCGGGAGGAAACTACATTTTTACTATTGCGTGGACAAAAAAGTAAGAAGTCAATACTAAACTATCCATACAAAAGTACAGTTTCTGGGTTAACTAAGCTAAATCAAATGTCATTGTGAAAGATGATTGTATGCCTTTATTCCCAGTCTTTTCTAAATAAAGACAAACTCTTGGGACAGATATATTTGTTGCAATTATATAGTCCCAATTTTTATTATTCAAATTCCAATCATTTGACATGAATATTTATTAAAATAAAATTTTTAAGTAAAAGTAATATCAGGAGCCCTGTCCACCCTTCTCTTTTCAGAAGTTGTTTCTACAGAGCTGTTAATAGTAATACATCTCTTTGAAGGGGGCAGAAAAACTCAGCAAAAACTCAGATTCTGGGTGGTTTTCACCAGCCTTTTTCTTCCACTTGTCAAGGAATCAAGTCCAGAACATAAAACTGTGACTTAAGATTGATATATAGCAATGGCTGCTTCCTAAATATCCAGTTATCAACAGTTAGGTGAGTTACCTTTCTATAACTCAAGTATTGTTGAGTTGCATGAATTACCTTGTTGAACTGCTTTGTTTTCTGTTAATTAAAAAAGCAGATGACTTGATGTTTTCTCAAATCTACAATTTATTTTTCAAATAGCTATATGACAAACAATTATTTGTGTTAAGAGACAAAAATAAATAAGGCAAATAGTTTAGGATACTGAAGCAAAGTCGCTTTACTTTTGTCCCGCACTAATAAATATGACTATTAGTTATGAAATGATTCAGTAAGACCAGCACCCTAAAGAAATAAACTGCAAGTTAAAATAAATACCTATTTCTCCCCTAAACTGGAGAGAAAGTAGGAGGGGCAACTCAGTGACTTTCCCTCCACTCACCTGTGCTTGCCTTTATTTTCATTCCCACGAACATACTTCCCCCCTCACCCCCGCTCCGACTGCTCTGTGCTGAAGCTGCCTTTCATCATCTTGTTCTGCAAGGGGGGAAGAGAGCAAGGGAGGGGAGGCTGTTGTCCAATAGACCAAGGTAAGATGAAAGAGAAAGAGAAAAAGAATATATAGAGCATGAAAGAGATAAAGCAGCATCAGTACCACTATCAGTTTTAGAAATAAATACAGATTTTTCAGGTAAGATCTCTGCAAGTCATCATTTGGTATTTTTGAGAATCAAGCAATATTTATTTTTATTTAGCTAGTAATTTTATTTTGCTAAGTGTGGGATTTTCATACCATAAAATCATGGAATTAGAACATACAATAAAATCATGGAATTAGAATACATTATTTCAGTAAAGATTAAAATTCAAATTAAAAAAAACAGATTTTAGTGATTTTGTTAAAACTGACTCAAAACTTCAATGCCAAACTTTAATGTACTCTCACAAATCAAACACTGAAGCTCCATTTTTTAATAACTTCCTCCTGAATATTCTGTAATGACTTTTTGCTTGCCTCAAGAACAAAATCTTCAATTTTGCTATTCAACCACAAAAAACTAGAAATAGTTTCATTTATGGATAATTCATTTATGACACAAACTTTAACATTTTAAAATAAGAATCTTCTCCTTCTCAGTTACTTTGAATTATATCTACCCGTGCTTGCATTTTAAGGCAGCAAGCCTTTTTTTTCCACATTCTTGTAAAAAGCACAAACACTTTAGCATTCCACTGGAACAAAATGGGTTCTATGAGTATTTCAGTTATGAGCAAAAACAGAAAAAAGTTATCGATATTGGGCAAAAAAAAACCAGTAACCTAGAAAAAATATCTTATTTTTTCAAACAAATTAGTAAAAATGAATGCACATTTTAAACTCTGATCAGATCTTTAGCATAAACAAGGACATTATAAGTTTACAAGCTATTGTATTAAGAGATAAGACATTGAGTATTCTGTATAACTTAGCAAAACACTGCAAAATTAGAAAATTCAAATGTAGCAAATAATTCAAATATGGAATTATGATATATTTGAATTTGAATTTATTTGACTTTTATACCGCACCTATCTCCCCGAAGGGACTCAGGGCAGTGCACAGGAAATTAAAACAAGTATAAACATATAAATAAATAGAAATGCCATAAATAATACTACACAATAAAAATTGATTAAATTTAGAGTACCCTGTGCTAAAATTCACTAAAACCCCACTAATTAAAACGTTATATCAATTTAAAACACAGTCTTATAGGCTGGTCTCGGGGACTAGGCTAGGCCGGCTTGATGGAAAAAGTGCGTCCTCAGACGCTGGCAGAAGAGGCGGAGGTCCGTGATGGCCCGGAGTTCGGGAGGAAGGTCGTTCCAGAGGGCTGGGCCCGCCACAGAGAAGGCCCTTCCCCTGGGGGTCGCCAACCGGCATTGGCCGGCCGACGGCACCCGGAGAAGACCCTCTCTATGGGAGCGAATCAGTCGAAGGGATATGTGAGGTAGGAGACGGTCTCGCACATAACTAGGTGCCATGCCATGGAGCGCTTTGAAGATGGTTATCAACACCTTGAAGCGCACCCGAAAGGCCACAGGCAGCCAGTGCAGCTCGTGCAGGAGAGGTGTTACATGGGAATGCCGTGAGGCTCCCATAATCCCCCGCGCGGCCGCATTCTGTACTAGCTGTAACCTTCGGGTGCACGTCAAAGGGGAGCCCCATGTAGAGAGCGTTGCAGTAGTCCAGACAGGATGTCACAAGTGCTTGAGTGACTGTGCGGAGGGCGTCCCGGTCAGGTAAGGGGCGCAACTGGCGGACCAGGCGAACCTGGTAGAAAGCCCCTCTGGCCACGGCTGTCACATGGTCGTCCATGGTCAGCCGGGAGTCCAGGAGGACGCCTAGATCGCGCGCCCTCTCCACGGGGGCTAACAATTCGCCCCCAATGGCCAGTGTTGGAGTCAACTGGCTAAACCGGGACGTCGGAAACCACAGCCACTCGGACTTGGACGGGTTGAATTTGAGTTTGTTACTCCTGCGAAAGCGCAGGTGTAGGGGTTTTTTAGTTTAAAAATTGTTGTCTATTTTAGGGGGTACCAGGGAGGGGGGAGGGTATAGACAGGTTGAGACTAGCCAGAAGGGAACGGGCTGAGCCAGCAGACGACGGAGGGAGGCGGATGGTCCCGCCAAGAGGGGGGATACAGGGGTCGTTTCCATGGAGGGCCTACCCATTGAGAGGGTGGCAGGGAGAGGCAGATCCGATGGGAGACAAGTACTATCCTCCCGGTTGGGGGCACGAGGCCGATGGTTACAAACGGTCAAGTGCCACAACCCCCGCAGGCTAGGTGGTCAGGGAGTACAGAGCCAGGGTCTACGGCTGATGTTCTGCAATGCCAGGTCCGTGGTCAACAAAGCCCCCCTCATCCATGACCTTGTGTCAGAGGGGGAGCCGGACCTGGTAGGAATTGCGGAGACCTGGTTGGGCCACGAGGGAGGACTCCCCCTCGTTGAAATGTGCCCACCAGGTTACCGCGCTTTTCATCAACCTCGGGCCCTAGGCAGGGGTGGTGGGGTAGCGGTTATCATTAGGGAAGGTCTGGAGCCGAGAGAGACCATTGTGCCACAGACCACCGGTTGTGAGTCCCTCTGTGTGAAGTGGGGCCTAGGGAGGCAGTTGGGCTTGCTAGTTGTATACCTGGCTCCCCGCTATGTAACAGCAGCCCTGCCCGAGCTCCTCGAGGTGATCGCTACGATGGCAGTTGAGACCCCCAGACTTTTAGTCATGGGGGACTTTAATCTGCCATCGGTGGGTGAATCATCCGGGGTAGCTCGGGAGTTCATGGCTTCCATGACGGCCATGTACCTGACCCAAGTAATTCAAGGCCCCACTCACGAGGTTGGACATACACCGGACCTCATCTTTGTCTCAGGCCAATGGAAGAGTGATCTGGGTATAGGGGATATAGTCATCACGCCCTTGTCATGGACAGACCACTCACTTCTCCGGCTCGACTTTCCAACCGCTGCCCCTCACCGCGGGGAGGCGGAACCTGAGTCACCAATTTGGTTCCGCCCCAGGCGCCTGATGGACCCTGATGGGTTCCAGACGGCGCTTGGGCCACTTCCTGTACCCCTGACCCGCGCCCCGATGGAGGACCTCGTGGCCGCATGGAATACTGCGACCACGGGAGCCTTGGATCGGGTCGCGCCCTTGCGGCCTCTCCTGTGGCGGCGAGCCACCCTGGCTCCTTGGTTCACCGAGGAGCTAAGGGTGATGAAACGCCACAAGAGATGCCTAGAGAGAAGATGGAGGTCTTCCCGTTCTGAATCCGACCGGACACAGGTAAGAGCCCATTTACGGACTTACATTGTGGCGCTGAGAGTGGCCAAACGCCATCACTGTGCCACCCTCATAGCATCCGCAGAAAACCGCCCTGCCGCCCTGTTTAGGGTGACCCGCTCCCTCCTCCAACAGAGGGTGCGGGAAGCCCCGCTACAGGGTAGAGCAGAGGAATTTGTGATTTTTCTGCAGGAGAAAATCGCTCAGATACAGAACGAGTTAGCCCCCATTGATAGCCCAGTGGGATGCCACGAGACAGATCTTGTTTGGGAGGAGTTTGACTCCGTTACTTCCGAGGATATGGACAGGTTACGTGGGCGACTGCGAGCCACCACATGTTTATTGGACCCGTGTCCCTCCTGGCTTGTACTGGCATCCTGGGAGGTGACATGAGGCTGGCTCCAAGAGGTTGTCAACGCATCCTTAAGTGAGGGTTCCTTGCCTGCTTCCCTAAAAGAGGCTATGGTGAGGCCCCTCCTTAAGAAGCCCTCTTTGGATCCAGCTCTTTTAACCAACTACCGTCCAGTCTCCAACCTTCCCTTCTTGGCGAAGGTTGTCGAGAGTGTGGTGGCACAACAGTTTCCCCGTCACCTGGAGGAAGTTGATTATCTAGACCCGCGCCAGTCCGGCTTTCGGCCCGGGCATAGCACCGAGACGGCATTGGTCGCGTTGGTGGATGATCTCTGGAGGGCCAGAGATGGGGGTTGTTCCTCCATCCTGGTCCTATTAGACCTCTCGGCGGCTTTCGATACCATCGACCATGGTATCCTATTGCATCGGCTGGGGGGGTTGGGGGGGGGAGGCACCGTTTTACGGTGGTTCTCCTCCTACCTCTCTGGCCGATCGCAATTTGTGTTGACAGGAGAGCAGAGGTCGACCCCGAGACCCCTCACATGTGGGGTGCCTCAGGGGTCGGTCCTCTCGCCTCTCCTGTTTAACACATATATGAAGCCGCTGGGTGAGATCATCCGTGGTTTTGGGGTAGAGTACCATCTCTACGCTGATGATACTCAGCTGTATATATCTACCCCAAACCACCCCAACGATGCCGTAGCGGTGATGTGCCAGTGCCTGGAAGCCGTACGGATCTGGATGGGAAGAAACGGACTCAAGCTCAACCCGACCAAGACCGAGTGGCTGTGGTTTCCGGCTGCCCGATTCAACCAGTTGACTCCATCGCTGGCCATTGGGGGCGAACATCTTGCCCCAGTGGATGGGGCGCGCACCTTGGGTGTCCTCCTGGATGCCCGGCTGTCCATGGAAGATCAAGTGACAGCCGTGGCCAGGAGGGCGTTTTACCAGGTTCGCCTGGTTCGCCAGTTGCGCCCCCTATTGGATCGGGACGTCCTTCGCACAGTCACCCATGCTCTTGTGACATCCCGACTGGACTATTGTAACTCTCTCTACATGGGGCTCCCCTTGAGGTGCACCCGAAGACTTCAGCTGGTCCAGAATGCAGCCGCGCGAGCAATAATGGGTACCGCAAGGTATACCCATGTAACACCGCTCTTGCGCGAGCTGCACTGGCTACCTGTCGTCTTTCGGGTGCGCTTCAAGGTGTTAGTTCTCATCTTTAAAGCGCTCCATGGCTCGGGACCTAGCTATCTGCGGGATCGGATTCTGCCCCATACATCCTCCCGGCCGATTCGCTCCCACAGAGAGGGACTGCTCCGGTTGCCGTCCACTAGACTTTGTCAGCGGGCGACGCCCAGGGGAAGGGCCTTCTCTGTGGCGGGCCCAGCCCTCTGGAACGACCTTCCCCCCGACATTAGAACAACTATGGATCTCCGCTCCTTCCGTCAGAAATTAAAAACTCACTTTTTCTGCTTGGCCGGCCTAGGTTAGTCTCTGCCCAGGGATTAGGGATTGTTAATTTTAAATGGGAATTTTAGTGCAGGGATAGTCAAATTTAATTTGTTTTTATTGTATTTATTGTATTCATGTATATATTTTATGCTGTTTTATTCCTCCCTGTACACCGCTCCGAGTCCCCTAGGGGAGAGGACGCGGTTATACAAATAAATAAATATTCGATTCGATTCCCCATCCAGACCCGTACGGCTTCCAGACACCGGGACATCACTTCAACGGCATCATTGGGGTGGTTTGGGGTAGATATGTACAGCTGAGTGTCATCAGCGTACTGATGGTACTTACCCCAAAACCAGATTTGATTTTCAAAGTACAGAATAAAATTTTTGGAATTGCTCAGTGAAATGAAATGTATTTGCGAATGGAAAGTTTTTTTCAACAACATCAATAACTGTTCAAGCTAAATGATAATTTCGTACCAAAAGTTTCAAAAAAACACTATTTCATAGCATATTACAGTATATTTTAATTTATCTTGAAATATACTAATGTTGCTTCAAAAATTCAATGCTTATTGGAAAATTATCAATTTTGTGTAAATGGTAGTTTTATAAGAGTTAATATTATATAAGTCAAATGGTTTTTAAATCATATACATAAGTTCTCAACTTGACCAATTAAGCTTATTCTCTTATTAGATTTCATTCACCATAACAGAAAGATGGTCCTCAACAAATCTTTCTGAGATAAGGAAAAAAAATTCTAAGTATATATTTTATATTACAAAACATTATTAACCAAGCTTAGTGTTTTGTTAAAAAAAGAAAAAGAAAAGAAAGTAATTCCATTAAAATTCCATTTTCAAATTCTTATTATTTAGAAAATACTGTATATGGAGACCAAAATGTAAGTAACGTTATGGAAATATATTTTTAGCAACGTTATGAAGCAATACCATTTAATTCTGAGTCCAAGAAAGGGCAACACCAAGTACAATTTAGTTACCTTGTGCTTGGGGCACCTCACTGAGAAATTATCTTCATTTAGTAAACAATCTAGAAGAGAAAATAACAACAAAATATCAGAATATATCTAAGATCAAATGGAACCAAACAATTTCACAACCTGCATTAAGAAATTTAAATAAATACTTAACAATGGCATTGAATGTTTTTCCTCAGCTATAAAATGAATTGATTTGCATTCATTCAAGCTACCGTAATTGTGTTAACCAATGTGCAACTGACTAGACTGGTTCGTGCACAATTCTGAATCACAGTTTGATTTTATTTTTGGCTTGGTATATAGTACATAAACCAACCCATAACTTAGCTTTAATGTGCAAACCAACCATTATGGCCTATTTAAACTTAAAAAAAACCTTGGCTAAGCATTATGTGTGAAATCAGACAGTAATTCACCTCTCTCCTTTAAATAAATTTCATTAGATCAAACAGAACTTTACAAATAGA
Organism: Rhabdophis nuchalis; assembly: GCA_039707465.1. Classification (NCBI taxonomy): domain Eukaryota; kingdom Metazoa; phylum Chordata; class Lepidosauria; order Squamata; family Natricidae; genus Rhabdophis; species Rhabdophis nuchalis. The sequence continues at coordinate 89,758,638 of CM077648.1, read as the reverse complement.
TCTTTTCCCCCCTTAATGTTGTGACAAAGGTTTTTTTTTTAGGTTCAGATTTCAAGCTGAAGCATGCAACAATAAAAATGAATATCCTAGGCATTCTTTTCTCAAAATACACTTTCAGTTTAAGCTGTAAAGATTTGTGTATATTTTCCTCCCAGCTGTGCTTTGGGCTGAGGTGAATCTAATGCTAGTAGTCTATTGGACAGCAATGGACACAGTCCTTGCAAAAACATTACAACCACCAGGTGATTAAAAAAAACATGTGATATATCACATATAATTATGTGATTTAATTATATCTTACTGCTGTTGGAATCTTTTGGAAAAGTTATAAGTCAGCATGAACCTGGCAAAGAAATAAAACTGTAACCTCTCTGATCCTGGCTCAGTTTTTCTTCAATGTTATAAAATATATGTTATATATTTGCTTTAAGCTGTATAAAGCTGTATAAAGAAAGACTGCAAAAGAATGTAGTTTATTAAGATAAAATTTCTTTCAGTTGGTAGCTAGCTTTAAAGTTAGAGTTTCACATTTAAGTCAACTTCAGTCATGGAAACAGTGATCTTGGGCCGGTTTCTGTCTCTCAGTCTAGGTCAGAGGGTTCTTATGGGAATAAAACTGGAAGGAGAGATATCAAAACTGCAGGCCCTTGGAGGAAAAACAGTATATAAATCTCATAAATATATAGTAGTTAATGCAGCTAGCAATTAGAAAAAGATTTCATCAACTATTTCTGTGAGGGCAAACCTATGGCACCCGCCCCAAAGTGGCACGTGAAGCCATGTTGCCCTGCATGTGCAGAGATGTCTGTTTGTTTTGTGGGCTTCTAGTGTGCATGTGTGTGCGATAATCAGTTGTCCTTGGCATGTGCAGCAGTGCCGAAAACCAGTGTGCACATGCACACTGGGCACCAAAACCCAGAGGTTTGGCTTTTCTGGAGCGGGGCCCCGACAAGCACGTGCGTGTGACATTTCCGTGCAACCTTTTTGGTACTCAGTGCCAAAAAGGTTTGCCATCACTGAACTATTTAAAGTTCCAATCATCTATACAAGTTGGGTAAAAATCCAAAAATGCCACATATAGTTTGGGTGTACAGTTTTATCTATGGTAGGACAAATGTCCTTATGATAAAATATAAATATAAGAATATAATTTAGCTCAATTTAGCTTCTTTTTTCACATAAAGAAGGGGAAAAGCACATGAGATTCTCAAAGTTCTGCCTTTAAAAATATCTGGAAAAAGCCCTATTTATGTATAAAATACTGTCATGCTTTAATCTCTGCTGTTGCATTTTAAGTAACACCTTAAAATAAAGGTACAAATGTTTTTCATAAACTTTTGTAATTTCTTAGATAACATACTATGTTCTTTATTTTTGTCCTTGTAAGTCATTCTATGTCACTTTAGCAGCAAACAACTTTTAGTCTCAGTCTCTCTCTTTCTCTTCATATCAGTAACTTCATTTTTTTTACCTGCATCAATGGCACATGGATAATGATACCGGAAGGAGCAGCCTTTGTTGTAGCAGCCTAAGGTGGCTCCTGGTTCCTGGCAATGAGAACATTTCTGGAAAAAAAAATTGGAAATATAGATACTATCTTATATAAAAATCTTTTTACTTAAGCCATTATATGTAAAATTTCATCTGTTGAGTCACTAAGTTCACCATCCTTTTTTCTTTAAAACAACATATCACCTCTATTTCCTTGTGGATCCATCTTTGGATGAGGTAACAAGAATCTTTTAAATTATGGTGTCCCATCGTTACTTTTCCCCAGGATACTCAGTATATGGATTTAAAGGTATCCATTATATGGTTTTTCTTAAACTAAAGTTCAGGAAATATTGCAATTATTACTAAATAATTGTCACAAAAAGTGCAACAATAATAGATATTTGAATTATTCATATTCCTTTATTATTGTTCAAAGAATGCTGTCAGGGTATCCATCACAATTCCACAATGAGAGCTTCAAGATGTCAAGGGGCCTTCACAACATGAAAATTGCTTTGATTGTGGTCTTGGATGACCCATAGAGAGTTAAGGGATTGGAACCCTCTTGGTTCTCCTCGTTCTCCTAGCAACATTCAATATCATTGACCATGATATCCTTCTAGACCATCTCTGAGGGACTGGAGTGAGGGACAATGTCCTAGAGTGGTTCTTCTTCTTTCTGAAGAGATAATTCCAACAGACTCTTGGAAACCTTACTTCTAAGATAATATTTCTGCCCTCCAGAACTTCTCCCATTTCCTTATGATAAATAATTGCTAACTTTGAACTTATTTTGATCATCAGTGGGAAAGAGGATTGTGCTTGGAGACAGAGCCTGTTCATTATGTTTTTGTAAAGTAGTAGAACTATTAATTGGGAGCCTTCCATCATTACATATGAAAAACATTGATGACTCAACCTTGATAGGATAGGAATAGCAGATACATTTTCTATCCCCTTTCCCTTTCCCAGTTTCTATTATTCATTCCATGAAACAACATAGTTCAGAACTATGGACCATGGTATTCGTCTAGACTATTTCCAAGGATAATCCACAAAACCAATTACCTGAATTCCATACAACTCAATGACACTCTCTGCTCCTGTTACTGTGCCTTACTATCATCACCAAATACTAAATAAAGTCATTTCTGCTGGGTGGCTCACAAGGTCATAGGAAAGCTTTCTCCCTCATACATGCCGTCCTTCTATAGTTTTGGATGACAAATATAAAAAGTAGTATTGGCTGAAAGGCTCTGCCCCTATGATTCTGGAGAGATGGAAATCACATAATATATACTGGTTCATTGTTCCATTGATAAAGACATTCAAATATGATTCATCCCCTCTCTAATCAGCAGTTATCCTGATTGCTTAGATCTGACCCATGCCCAGATGCTGCTTATAGATTAATTGCTATTTATTTCATGGCATATGGCTAGATTTTGTGTATGTTACATCTGCCAGACCTTGACAGTTCTCATTTCTGCTACATAGATATATTTTATGTAACTTGAATATTAACACAATTTATATATTTTAGGCATTAACTCATTTATAACCTTGACAAGATTGTTTCTTTTGAATTTATTAACATCAGGTGCAAGTAACCAGGGCTAAGTGTTGAGTTCAAAGCACTAAAATGTTATTACTTGCTATTTATATACATAATAAATAATTCAGGAGAACAAAGTTCCTGGTCTCAGTTTATTAACTAATTATTAGAAGACATTTCTTGTGCATAGCCAATAAATTTTCAATTCCCTAGCTTCTGTTTTAGAAATATTTCAAATATACCAATAATATAACTTTCTTCAACCTTCTCTAAATGTATTCAAAATTGCAGAGATGTTATTTGTATGTCCTAATTTTTTATCCCATTCTTTTAAAAAACTACTTAGACTTTGATTTAAAAATTACAGAAATTTTTATTTTCTTTGAATAGTCTGCTGCTACATTATTAAAATTACTTTCAACTACCCATTTAAAAGTAATTCCTACTGAATTGCAATTCCATTTACTGTACCAAGGACAGCTCATCTGTTGCTTCTGCCAGCTTCCCTACCCTCAAATAAGTCTGCAATTTGACAGCTGTTGCTGTTTTCCATGGTTTGCTCACAACATAATAGCTTCAATCTCTCCAGTTCTGGAACCAGAGACCATCTGCTTCTTTCAGTAAACTATGGGGCACAAATGTCCACACAAAGTACTTTCTGACTTTGACTGAATGGATCATTTATTAAAGCATCCTCACTTTTGTCCCATATTTAATATTCTTTATGCATCAAGCAGTTCTACTTCAGAAATACCATTGATTTTAATCAGGGACAAGTATCCACTGCCTACTATATTAGATGAGTTGCATGATCTTCTCCATCAATTCCACATACTAAGATAATCTGCCAGGGTAAATATTTGCTAGTGCTAGTATCAGTATATTTATCTGCAAGTGAAGAACACTTGTGTTTATCATGGTGTCACAGAATTTGTTCCCACTACTGACAAAAAAATTTGGGCCTGGCTGCTGGGCTGTGGAAAAAGAAGAAGCCAAAGGCAGCTACAAAGCCATGATGCAGGAAGAAGTCCCTTTGTGTTGCACTCTGGGGTGAGGCTGGGCTAGGCTTTCGCTGCAAAAAAATAATAATAATGCAAAAGGCAGCCTCTGAGCTACTGTACAGCTTCTCCTGCAAAGCCTTGCCTCTGGAAGTGCCTCCTGCAAAGCCTCTGTTTGTGAGGCTTTGCCAGAGGCACTTTCAGGACAAGGCTTCCCAGGAGTGCTTCCAACATGAGCTGCAAAATGTCTTCTATGCCTTCAGAAGCCAGCATCCCTCTAACTGTCTCCAGTTGTGCCATCATCCAGAACAGCACTTCCCGACACCAGACTTCAACTTTGCCTGGGGATCTGCTAGCAGCTCTCCAGCTTTGCCCATCAATGAGGATGCCACTGTTTGTCCCACTGCTTGGGTGGGCCTGCCGGGCTCCCTTTGCAGACAACGCTATGCTGTCCTGTCACGCTTGTTGTGTACTTTCCACCCAGGCCTACACCCTTGCCAAGCATCTGGATCCTGGGCCAACAGCAGGAGGAGGAAAAAGATGGGAAAGTTAGTGTAGGTAGTGGGGAGGAGGGCTATAACTAATTGTAACCCCATAGTTACACTACCCTCTTTAAAATGGTTAAGGTGAAAGCTGCCATGTCTTTTTTCTTTTAGAATTACACAACCACAGAGGACAGATATACAATCAGACGAAAACACACTTTTAAAGTGTATTTTACTAGTTTTGCAACTTGGAGCAGCTTTTGATAATGAAACTGAAGCACAACCTAACTCTGACAGATGCAATATACGCTGTTCCCAAAGAAATATACAAAAGAGCTTTTGCTTATTCCCTTTTTAAAGATCATACGTAGCTAATAAATATTAGCTACATATGATATTCCAATTTAGCTGACCCATGATTCATCTTGGAAATCTTTATGGTTCCTCAAGTCCAGAAAGCAACATGCATGCATAATGTAACATTTTCATCCTAGCAGTTTCATTATAAGTTGCATAACTAAGAAGTTATGCTGGCATTTGCTTTATTTATATATTAATTTATTTGTAAGAATTATATTACTTCATGAGTTCAAAGTAACATAGGTACTCCCTATCTTTTCCAACAGCCATTTGCAAAGTAGACTGAGCTGACAAACAGCAATTGGCCCAAAGTCATCCAATAAGCTGTCTTATTTAAGGATAGTCTTCAACCAGGGTTTGGCAGTCATGGCTAGGAAGGTCTTTGCTTAATTTTATGTTGTGTGCCAGGTACGCTCCTTCCTAGCTTAAGGAGCTCTCCTTTCAGCACTCATGCCCTGGTCTTTCCCAGATGGACTACTGCAACCTGCACTACATGGAGCTAACCTTGAAGAGTATGGGAGCTGAATGCAGCAGCACAAGCTGTTTTGAGTGCCCATAGGGCAGTGATAGCAAACGTTTTTCTGCTCTGGTGCCAAAATGGCATGCGTGTGCCCACACCCATAATGCAATGTCTTCCCCCCACGCATGCACAAACCCTTGCGCTCCCCCCACGCATGCATGCAGGCCTCACTGAAGCCTCTAGGCTTCCAGTAGGCCTGTTAGGCCTGTTTTTCGACATCCACAGGCTCTGGAGGTTTTCCTGACGCCTAGGGCGGGCAAAAATGGCCTCACCCGTCCTCCGGAAGGCTGAAAACCAGCTGCGTGTGCTGGAGCTGACATAGGCAATACTTTGCATGCCCTCAGATATGGCTCCATGTGTCATCTGTGGCATGCGTGCCATAGGTTCGCCATCACGGCCCTTGGGTGCTTGCTTGTAAGGCTACTCCCACACAAGCTGCACTGGATGTTGGTTTGCTTCTGGGTCCAATTTAAGGTTTGGGCTATTACCTTTAAAGCTCTTCATTGACCTGTCCACCTGGCTAGACAGGTAAGTATGCTGCATATTAGTCAAGAAATTTCAACTGATGGGATGTAGGAAGTGGGCCTTACCTTGCTCTCTGGAACACCTTAGCTCCAGAGATGCGACAAGCCCCAATTCTTTTGGCTTTTCAGAAGAGTGTTAAGATCTGCCTTTGCCAATGAGCATAGAGGGTCTAAGAGCAAGATGCAATCTTGGCAATGGCTGGTGGCTTGAGGACACTTTTGCTACTTAATTAAAGCCACACTATTACATGCCTCAGAGCTGGTTTGGTGTAATAGTTAAGATATCAGGCTAGAAACCAGGAGACCATGAGTTCTAGTTCCACTTTAGGCACAAGCCAGTCACTTTCTCTCAGCTTTAGGAAAAGACATCAGCAGAGCTCATGGAACACATCTCTACACAGTGCTTACAATCTGCAGTCAGATTCCTGCCTTCTGGCATGCTAGCTACATAGATTTTGACTCAAGGATTGGGATGTAGACCATCGGTAATGATCTTACTAAGTCCTTTTTCTTTGGAGAGAGAAACAGTATTTTGGAATATTATTGACAAAGTCCTAGTAGAAAATAAGGACAAAAAGAAATTGTGGTCTCATTTTTTGGAAGAAGTAGGAGAGCAGGTACAAAAGATGATTAGCTCTATCCTTTTAATCTAGACTAGAGCATGGGTGTCAAACTTGCAGCATCGTGTTGCTGTTATGTGACGTTTCACAACATTTTTTCCCTTTGCAGAGCTGGGGTGGGTGTGCCTGCACATGACACATCCAGCTCATGAGCCGCCAATTTGACACCCCTGGTCTAGAGAAAACCAAACTTTTTTTTAGACAGGAAGTTTAGAAACAACCAATGGAGCTTCCAGGCCTGCTAAAACAGATATAACATCAACAGAGAAGACAGGAATCAAGGAAAACGTTGCCCAAATTGATGCCATTACTTCTACAAATTTTGGGCAAACCTAAGAACACGTGTGTAATGAAAGATGAGTGTCTGAAATAGTCCAGGGGATAGTCCAGTCTCCAGTGTTTTAATTTTTAAAATGTGCATTACTTACAAATAATGCAAAACATGTAACTTTAATATTTTTCTTTTGCTACTTAATTAAAGCCACACTATTACATGCCTCAGAGCTGGTTTGGTGTAATAGTTAAGATATCAGGCTAGAAACCAGGAGACCATGAGTTCTAGTTCCACTTTAGGCACGAGCCAGTCACTTTCTCTCAGCTTTAGGAAAAGGACAATAACAAATCACTTCAGAAAGACCTTGCCAAGAAAACTGTAGGGACTTATCCAGGTAGTCTTCAAGAATTTGATATGATAAAGAAGAAGAAAAAAATATGCTTATGTGAATGTCTAAGTGAATGCTTTAACAGTCAAATAATTTCCATGGATTAAAAAACACCTTCAATAATATATGAGAAAACATAACAACAGTTTTCATTTTACTATTAACATACAATTGTATCAGTATAAAGGTTTTTGACACAAAATTTGCCAGGTTTTGTGCAAAGTAAATATGTAAAAAATTAAATATCAGCATTTTTAGAAATTTGTTTATATGAAGAATGCACAAATACATAAGGAACAGGTGCTGTCTTCCTTCTGTGGTATTCTCCAACTTTTATAGTTTGACTAATTTGTGGGAATTCAAAGTTTCCTGATAATGCAAATATAAATGTAGTTGCAGCTACTTTTTAAATTTAATTATTTATCTTTATCAGTAACTTCTGACTTTGAACTACTTACATCATTTTTCATAGCATTCTGTTTTTATCCTCAACTTTGTCCCGTACTGACAACAATGAAAATACTGAAAATAGTAATCATCTAAATTCCACTGCACTAATCCATTTCTAGAACTATTAGTGTTCAGATACATGTATTTGCAGTTGTACTTGTATTAGTTTCTCAACCTTTGTATTGTCCTAGGAAAAATAGCAATGATAATTCAATTTTCCGATATGAATTTAACACTACATTTCTACTAGTAAGTATGAATCTTAACGCAATTAAAGATAGCAAGCATTAGTCCTTTGGCTATACTGTCATCAACACATATTCCATCATGATTAATATTACACTTTTAGTACTGATTTACATTCATACGATTGAAAAGAGCAATCATTGCTAGACTTTATATTTAATGAAAAGAGGCTGATTCCATTCATGCTGATTTTCTAGACATCCTTCAAAATTTGGTTGTGCCATCAGGTCTGCGTAACCCAGGGGATTGGTGAGATACTGAGATAGTTGCATTGTTATTAGCATCTGGTCTTCGTCTAATATTTCTCTTATAACCTTGACTATCCGTCAACTGCAAAAAGCAGCTTTACTTCGAACAGCTTACATCCTGCAATGGTATCTTTAACATTGTCAAAAAGCATCTGTCTATCCAGGTCCTTGGAAAGGACTCAATAGGTGGCTAAAATGCCAAATCCAATCTAAACAGCCAGCTGACTGTGCAATGAACCATAATAATTATAATTTTGCATATATAGTTTTTAGCCATGTTGTACATCACTTGGTGTCACTTGTTTTGTGAGAATGGTTGATGAATAAATAAATAAATTTAAGATAACAAAAATGTATAATTAAGATACGTGCCACACTCAAAAGCAAATACACAGTAAATCTAATTTTTCCAGCCAAAGAAAGAAAAAAATGTCTCTGTATGAATGGAAGAAACTACTTACAGTCTAGAATAGCAATCTCTTAAGATGTCTTAAAATCTCTTAAAATGTGCAATGAAAATCTCTTTACTTCTAAAGCAAACTAAACTATTAGAGAAGCTAAGAAACAGCTACAGCACAATAACCTCCCATTCACCTTCTTTAGCAAACAACATCTTCACAGCACAAGAGTTCAGAAGTCCTTGCAAGTTTGCCTTTAATAATTATGCCAAGATGTCAGAACTCATTTGTGTTATCTGATTTTTAAATATATTCTCTCTTCTCTCTTCCACCCTGGCTATTATCTGGATAGATCTAGAATCTGAAAAAAAAGTGTTTGTACAAGAAAGAAAGCTAACAAAATATATCTTTTGCAGATCAATGAATGTTTGGAATTCTAAAAACCCAACCTCTGGAGAAGAAAAGATAAAGCATGTGGTTGTATACACACAGACCCACAAAGTCACCCAAGCTTAATTTCAAGTAATGAAAAATGCAAAATTACCCTCAAATGACAGCATTCAATAGAAACTAGTTGAACCAACTCCTTTGGCAATCTAAAGGTAACTTCATTTAGCAACAGAAATGTTGGGCTCAACTGTGGTTGCAACGTGAGGATTACTTGTACAATACTACATATCATTATCATATCACATGAACAAAAATTCAATGTGACCAAAAGGAAATGTTATCTTTTACAAGCATTAAACCCAGCAATATCTTTGTTTAAGGAAATGTATAGCCTAATAAGAATACAATAATCACAGCATAAAATGATTCAATGAATTTCAATCCAAAATAATTCTAAATAATGTAAAATTATGAGATTGGCTCATATAAACAATCCATAAAATTACAGTGACACCAATATGTTTAAGACATGGCAAAAGAAGCCAATTAGAATGCAATAAATATCATGACTGTTGTAAAAGACACATTTGAGGGTTTATATATAGTACTCACCATCTCTTTAGCTATTTCCACAGCTTCTTGCAGCCCATAAAGCCTGCCACAGACTAGGTAAATCCCATTGGCCCAGAGAATACAGCCCTCGTGGACCCAAAATTCATTGCTATCAAGAGGTAGTTCAGGAATTTGTAGCTCCAACTCAGGACCACCTTCAGAAGTAGGTATGGGGGGTTTAGAGTCTGAAGAAGTATTTTCACCAACACTGCCACCCTCAGTGGTTGCTTTTTTACAAGCAGGGCCTCTTGAAAGTGACCGAGAAGCCCCAGCACAGTCCTCAGAGCGATGTCGTCTTTTAAAACGTGGGTGGGCAGCCAGGCTTCTCTGTTCTTTTTGCTCTTGCTCCTCCTCTTCTTCCTCTGTGTCAGTCTTGGAACCATTAGACAGACTTTTATGTCGTACTTTGATCTTGTTTTGCATCTCTGTGGACTTCTTAGGAGGAGGGTTCTTAGGCAGTGTGGCTGCATAATCTTGTGGATAGAAAGGTCCAAAGAGATCACCCATGTTGCGGTAGCTGGCCCATTTGCCACAAAGGCAACAGACAAGGTGGCCCATAACAGATGACTCTGTGACAACGGGACCTTGTAGCATAAAAGTGGAAGTAGGCAGTACTTTACTCTCTGTGTTGCTGGGAGGTGGCGTTGATGACCTCTGTCCTTTTCGACCCCTCATCAACTTATTCTGCTCTTCTTCTTCTGCATTAATTATTGTGCATACAGCACCTAGCTCGCATTTGTTTACGACATGAATGTAAGGGAAAAAAGATTTATTCCTAGTATCAGTTTTATCAAGAGACTGAATAGCATATTTTAGTTTGATTTCTGGTTCCTGAGGCTCCACAATGGGAGCAGCTCGTCTTGGTTTCCGCTTTCGTGGTTGTGCTGTAGTTTTCCTCCTCTCCCTTCGCTGTCTCTTAGGTTTTGGTTCACTGTCTACGGTCTCCTCTGATAGCTGCACTGCTTCTGGCACTAATGGAAGCGGTAATTGCTGCTGCTGCTGCTGCTGCTGCTGCTGCTGCTGCTGCTGCTGCTGCTTCTTTTGTTTGTTTACGCTACCGATAGGTCTTCCCTTCTTCTTACCAGAAGGGAAATATCCCTTTGGAGGAAAGGGATCTGACTTGGGTGTCATAATGATACCTCCATCTTTTTCTTCTGGCTTTACACTTGTTTCAGGAGCCAAAATATTGGCTGGCGGAACTGATTTTGATTCAGAAAAATTTACAGATCCATCTATCCTTACTTGCCCAACCGATTTCTGGGAAGATGTTGGAATCAAGATAGGCACTGAACTGTCCTTGCCAATAGTGACATGTTCAGAAACCTCTTTTTTCACAATCTCATCTCCTCCATCATGCCAATCTTCAGAAGATATTGTCCGAGAAATTTCATTGGTCAGTACTTGATTTTCTCGATCTAACACTTCAATTTTTATATTTTCTTCTCCTATTTCATGATTGGCCACATTCCCACTGTCTGGGCGGCCACTCTTCAGAGACAGAATGTCATCAAGAGTGACTGCATCTGCACCAGCCTCAGCACAATTTGAAGATGCACTCCTCCTAACACTGGGAGAGGTGATTTTTTGAACAATAGCTTCCAACTTTAATCCACGACCCTTTCGTGGGGGAAGAATTTTTGTTTTAGCGGGGCTTGTGATAGAAACACCAGAACAGTTTCTATTATCAGGACTTGGAAGATTTTTAGATGATTCTCCTTTTGAGAATGATCTGCCAACATCTTGGTTTTGAGAGGAATGGGCATAAGAATTGAGAGTTTTATCAACTCCATCCTTTGATGAAGGGAGTATGCGTCCTTTGTCATCAATCCCACTGGTTTTCATTTCCTGCAACTGCCTCTTGCTTGGAATAGGAGAAATGAATGAGCGAACTCGCCTTCTCATTATTAAAGGATTTTGAGGAGATTGATCTTCTTGGCCAGGAATTCTTACCATGGCATTGGCAGATTTAAGTACATCACTAACATCATCACGCCTATGTGTATCACTATTTTGTGAAATAAATCTCTTCTGACTTGTTGTCCCCAGAGAGCCACTGTTCTTTCCAGGGGTTAACTGACGGGAAAGATCCCAGCCTGATTCATGTTGCTGAATCTTTTGATTCATGTGTTTAATTTCCACACATTTATTCTGAAGAGTGCTTTCACCGCCCAACAAACAACGGCTGGTTTCTTGGCACCCCATGTCATGGTAAGAACCAGAATGGAGATATATCATTCCATCCTTGTCATTTTTTAAAGGACTCCTTACTCTATCTAAGAATTGTTGCTGTCTTGGGCTCTTTCTAGCTGTTTCCTGCCTATGCTGAGCTGCAGCAATCACACCCTGAGCAGAGCTGCTACTCCAATCTTTATAATCCTCTTGTTGTTGATGGTATAGCTGTCTTTTATAGTGATACTGGGAATTCAGTCCTTGATTGGGATCACCATAAACGTGGGATCGGGAATTACCATGATATGCTGAAGCCAAAGATGAACTTTCAGAATTTGAAGAGAAAGACGTATGTAAGGAACTCCGGTTGACCCTGTCAGAAAGCACCATATGTGGATTCATCTGGTGAAGATCTGTCCCCGGGCCTCTGTTTCTTCCAGGTGACATCTTTAACTTATCTGCCAGATCATGAAATTGAGAGGGAGATTTACCTCTCATTCCTTCCCGGCTGCTTCCTATTCTGCTAGATCCTCGTCTCATCTGTGTTGTTCGGCTATCCTGTTGTAGCAGGTAGTCTGATGCAGAATCAAGTGTTGCAGCGCCAGGGCTAGCATTCCCTCGGTAAGATTCATGTTTAAAACTGGCATGGTGACAATGATCTCCCGATTTTTTGCTGTTGATGTTGGCAGAAGTCTTAGGTTCAAAATCCTCCTCCTTAATCTGCCCAGTGTGAGACTTTAGCTTGCCTTCCATGGCTACGAGGCCACCAGGGAGGATGACTGACTGATTTAAACCAGAAGTCAAACGGTCACTTCTTCCACTCCTGCCATCAGTACTCATATGTCCTCCAGAATGTGGTCCAGAATCTCTAGCAATCTGCCTCAAAGGTGATATATCACAAATAACTGATCTTCTCTCAGAGACTCCTCCAGCTTCATGAGCTGTAGACTCCAAGTCAAACTTTCTAGGTATAGGATAATCTACCAGATTTATCTGTTTCATCTCAGCTGTACTGCCACTTAATTTTCTATCCCAGTGTCCCCAGTGTGAACCTTCCATAAGAGATCCAATACTTTTATTTAAAAGGCCTCTGTTACTTAGTTCATTTGTTTGATTAACCAGAACATTGGGTCTCATGCTACTTTCTAAACTTCCACCGATTCCATGTTGATCTTGGGCATTTCTAGAATATCTCCTGTCAGGATGATGGTGATAGCCTTGCAGAACCTCCTGCAACAGACTGGGAAATTTTTCATTCCTGCCCTTTCGCTCACTATGCACTGAAAACTCTCCTTTATCCTGACCTGAAGGATATTGTGAAAAGGTAGCAGACGTTCTTTGCATATTAACCCCAATACTATCTTTGAAGCTGTACCTCAAACTGCCAGGGGATTTAGAAGGTTCTGTTCTGCTTGTAAAACTAGAGCCAACAGCAGCATGACCGGGTGGATTGTTTCCATCTTCATTATGATTAGTGCTGCTGTCCCCAGTTCTGCTTCCTTTATTTCCGCCTTGTGACTCTTGCTGAGCTCCTACAAGACTAGTCTCTTTCATTGCAGAGGCAGAAGGCAATGCTTGAGCACTTGTAGAAGCATCATCTTGTTGGGATTTATCCTGTCCACTTGATTTTTCCACTCTTCCTGACATAGCTTCTCTGGAGACTATCACGCCAACCGTCTTTTCTTTGATCTTTGGGGGAACCTCCACAGAAATCAAGTCTTCTTTTCCATCAGGAGGGGAGGCAGCTTCTTCCTCAACTGCAGAGCTGGTAGTGATTTTTGCAGGTTCATTTTGAGATGGCGGTGCTGGTGATGACTGAGATTTCTCTAAATTACCCCCCTTGTAAGTGGTGTCAGAACTGGTGCTCTGACCACTCAATTGTCTCACCCTTTCTCCTTGATCTTCTGAACTACTGGAACAGCCACCATCAATGGATTCTGCTAGTGGAGACTTAAGCTGTTCTTCTGCTTGAGAGGAACCTTCTGAGTTTGTGCAGCTCTCTGGTTTTTTTGATGATTTTTTTGAGCTTTTCTTCTGAGGCACCAAAGCATCTGAGAGTAACATGTGCTGAACTGTATTGGGAAGATTAGCTACTTGACTACTCAGGGCACTTAAACTGCTTAGTCCTGGATCTGTAAGTCTTTTTTCTTGCAAGCCTTCAAGCCCAAACCCTTTGAATCCTGCACCCTGAGCACTGGGGCTTGGCATCATGGATGGTGTTGGACTAAGCTGAGGCATCATTTGTAAAATGCGGTTTCTAGATGCTACTGGAATGTTGCTTTGTCCACACTGAAGATTCTCACTACTTGGCATGAGAGGAGATGGTGTGGAACTGCAGCTTGGAGACTGAACCACAGAGGCAGCTGGTGATGGGTTAGATATAGGACTAAAATTCTGATGGAACTGCATGGGTGATCTTACAGGGACCTCAGCTTGATTGTACTGCCCCACTTGGCTTTGAAGAGACAGTTTGGAAGCAGTATTTGAATACTGCATTACATGTTGTGAAGGAGTCTGTTGCTGTTGTTGTTGTGACTGTTGTCCCTGTCCTTGTGCCTGTTGACTCCCTTGGGTCAACTTTGACTGCTCAAAGTTTTTCATTGGCTGTGTCTGAAAGCTGTAATTTGACTGAGTCCCGTAAGCTTGTGCACTTGAACCAACAGCATGTCCTTCATACTGTGAACCAGCATTCACAGTGTAATTGCCATCATAGTTCTGTCCAGATTGACCAAACCGTTGAGGAGAAGGAAATGAAGAAGAGGAAGAAACAGGAGGCTGATAGTGCTGACTATACTGACCTATTCTTAATGGATAGCTAGAAGTAGATGAAGGCAGATTTGAAGGGCGTTGAATTGACTGCAAATGAGGTGTGTTAGAGGCAGATTGGTTAGAGGCCTGTGGTAAAGGCTGATGAGATTGATAGAGCTGCTGCCTCATTTGCTGCACTTGTTGCTGTTGTTGGCTAGATGCCGGCTGCTGGTACTGAGTAGTGCCAGGGGAGAAAGGACCAGTATAGTCCTGCTGATAATGTGTTACTCCACTAAGTGACGAGTGTTGTGTTTGAAACTGGTTCACGTGACTTTCACTTCCATACTGAGTCCCAAAGCTACTGCCTTGGGGTGGTCCATAGCTCTGTACTGGTCCAGAAGGCCTACGCTGAGGAAGCTGTTGTCCTCCTGCTGCTGCAGGATCCTTGCTGGAAGCCATATAATAGAATTCTCCTGCTTCTTTTCTGAAACCTTGATAACTCTGATGTCCAGAGCTTTCACTACCCATAGATGCAGAGTTTCCTGTTGCTTCGCGCCGTCCACTAGTGCTGCCACCTCCTCCAAAGCTCTGAAACATCTGAGCTTGCTGGCGAGTGCTAAATTCCTCTAGCCGAGATGCACCATGTACTTCCTGTGGGTAGTTCTGTTGGTTTCCGTGGTAACTGCTCTGCTCCCGAAAGGACTGCATGCTGTTCAGCTGCGTGCTGACAGCTTAACAGCCTGCCTGAAAGAGAGAAAAGATAAATAAATAAGCAAAATAGTTCACGTGCCCCAAGTCATAGAAATATACATATTATCAACTGACCTAGTATTGTTTTCCCCTCAGGAAACTAAGAGCATGAATTTCTGCTATGGAAACAGAATAGGATGACAATGACTATATTTTATAAGAATATTTTAGTAGATTGTTTTTATTACTTATTTTCCACCTATTCCATATTGGAGCTGCTGTGACAGATATAAAAATGACTCTAGTCCCAACAGCAATTCTATACCGCTTACAATAATATGTCACAGCAGAGGATATTTGAACTGGAAAACTTTGAAATAGTTTAAAAATATTTATCTGGTTGGAAAACACAAGGATCTATAGTGTGAAAAATACAGAATGTAGATCAATATTAATCAAGAAGCAACTACTATCTTTTATGAATTGCAGCTCCAGAAAAATTATCAACAAGTTGAGCATAACTTAAAATTATGAGTGAGATGTCACCAATGGTGCTTTTGGATTTTATGAAAGATTCATATATTCCCATTTTCCCACTGTCCCAAAATTCAAATAATATCACATAAACAGCAATATTAATATTTGCACACATCCATGCACCTATCACACTTTAAAATCTGAATATAAAAGGTGGAACACATAACCAAATTTCAATTTAACCAAAACAAATTTAATGTAAAATAGCTGAATACTCCAAAAATACTTCCCTATGACTCTGTAAATATTTAATTCAGGTTATGTCTATCTTCAATCATATTTACTTTACTTTTTGAGTGAAATAAATTTTATAAATAATAATAATAAAAATAATAATAAATTTTTATTTGTTACCCGCTCTCTCTCCCCAGAGGGACTCGAGGCGGGGCACAGGAAGATTAAAAAACAATAAACACAAACAGAATACATAATTTAAAAGCACAATTAAACAAATCCTGCGCTAAAAACATCTATAAAAACTAAAAACTGTCCCTAAAACCCCTAAACACTACAAATAATTAAAATTACCCTAAAACCCCAGGACAAGGAGGCTATCCCAAGCCGGCCAGACGGAAAAAGTAGGTTTTCAATTTGAGACGGAAGGAGCGGAGGTCCGTGGTCGTCCTAATATCGGGGGGAAGGTCGTTCCAGAGGGCCGGGCCCGCCACAGAGAGAGCCCTTCCCCTGGGTGTCGCCCGCTGACACAGTCTAGTGAACGGCACCCGGAGAAGCCCCTCTCTGTGGGAGCGAATCGGCCGTGAGGATGTATGAGGCAGGATCCGATCCTGCAGATAGCTAGGTCCCGAGCCATGGAGCGCTTTAAAGATGATAATTAACACCTTGAAGCGCACCCGGAAGACGACAGGTAGCCAGTGCAGCTCGCGTTAAGAGCGGTGTTACATGGGTGGACCTAGCGGTCCCCATAATTGCTCGCGCGGCTGCATTCTGGACTAGCTGAAGCCTCCGGGTGCACCTCAAGGGCAGCCCCATGTAGAGAGAGTTACAATAGTCCAGTCGGGATGTCACGAGAGCATGAGTGACTGTGCAAAGGGCGTCCCGATCCAATAGGGGGCGCAATTGGCGAACCAGGCGAACCTGGTAAAACGCCCTCCTGGCCACGGCTGTCACTTGATCTTCCATGGACAGCCGGGCATCCAGGAGGACACCCAAATTGCGCACCCCATCCACAGGGGCAAGATGTTCGCCCCCTATGGCCAGCGATGGAGTGAGCTGGTTGAATCGGGCAGCCGGAAACCACAGCCACTCGGTCTTGGTCGGGTTGAGCCTGAGTCCGTTACTTCCCATCCAGATCCGTACAGCTTCCAGGCACTGGCACATCACCGCTACGGCATCGTTGGGGTGGTTTGGGGTAGAAATGTACAGCTGTGTATCATCAGCGTACAGATGGTACTCTACCCCAAAACCACGGATGATCTCACCCAGCGGCTTCATGTATGTGTTGAACAGGAGGGGCGAGAGGACCGACCCCTGAGGCACCCCACATGCGAGGGGTCTCGCGGTCGATCTCTGCCCCCCTGCCAACACAAATTGCGATCGGCCAGAGAGGTAGGAGGAGAACCACCGTAAAACGGTGCCTCCCACCCCCAACCCCCCCAGCCGATGCAATAGGATACCATGGTCGATGGTATCGAAAGCCGCCGAGAGGTCTAATAGGACCAGGATGGAGGAACAACCCCCATCTCTGGCCCTCCAGAGATCATCGACCAACGCGACCAATGCCGTCTCGGTGCTATGCCCGGGCCGAAAGCCGGACTGGCGCGGATCTAGATAATCAACTTCCTCCAGGTGACGGGGAAACTGTTGTGCCACCACACTCTCGACAACCTTCGCCAAAAAGGGAAGGTTGGAGACTGGACGGTAGTTGTTCAAAAGAGCTGGATCCAAAGAGGGCTTCTTAAGGAGGGGCCTCACCATCGCTTCTTTTAGGGAAGCAGGCAAGGCACCCTCACTCAAGGATGCGTTGACAACCTCTTGGAGCCAGCCTCGTGTCACCTCCCAGGATGCCAGTACAAGCCAGGAGGGACACGGGTCCAATAAACATGTGGTGGCTCGCAGTCGCCCACGTAGCCTGTCCATATCCTCGGAAGTAACGGAGTCAAACTCCTCCCAAACAAGATCTCTCTCGTGGCATCCCACTGGGCCATGAATGGGGGCTAGCTCGTTCTGTATCTGAGCGATTTTCTCCTGCAGAAAAGTCACAAATTCCTCTGCTCTACCCTGTAACGGGGCTTCCCGCACCCTCTGTTGAAGGAGGGAGCGGGTCACCCTAAACAGGGCGGCAGGGCGGTTTTCTGCGGATGCTATGAGAGTGGCACAATGGTGACGTTTGGCCACTCTCAGCGCCACAATGTAAGTCCGTAAATGGGCTCTTACCTGTGTCCGGTCAGATTCAGTTCGAGTATACCTCCATCTTCTCTCTAGGCATCTCTTGCGGCGTTTCATCACCCTCAGCTCCTCGGAAAACCAAGGAGCCAGGGTGTTTCGCCGCCGCAAGAGAGGCCGCAAGGGCGCGACCCGATCCAAGGCTCCCGTGGTCGCAGTATTCCATGCGGCCACGAGGTCCTCCATCGGGGCGCGGGCCAGGGGTACAGGAAGTGGCCCAAGCGCCGTCTGGAACCCATCCGGGTCCATCAGGCGCCTGGGGCGGAACCAGATTGGTGACTCAGGTTCCGCCTCCCCGCGGAGGGGAGCAGCGGTCGGAAAGTCGAGCCGGAGAAGTGAGTGGTCTGTCCATGACAAGGGTGTGATGACTATATCCCCTATACCCAGATCACTCTTCCATTGGCCTGAGACAAAGATGAGATCCGGTGTATGTCCACCCTCGTGAGTGGGGCCTTGAATTAGTTGGGTCAGGTCCATGGCCGTCATGGAAGCCATGAACTCCCGAGCTGCCTCGGATGATTCGCCCACCGATGGCAGATTAAAGTCCCCCATGACTAAAAGTCTGGGGGTCTCAACTGCCACCGTAGCGATCACCTCGAGGAGCTCGGGCAGGGCTGCTGCTACATAGCGGGGAGCCAGGTATACAACCAGCAAGCCCAACTGCCTCCCTAGGCCCCACTTCACACAGAGGGACTCACAACCGGTGGTCTGTGGCACAACGGTCTCTCTCGGCTCAAGACCTTCCTTTACAATGACCGCTACCCCACCGCCCCTACCTAGGGCCCGGGGCTGATGAAACGCGCGGTAACCTGGTGGGCACATTTCAACGAGGGGGAGTCCACCCTCGTGGCCCAACCAGGTCTCCGCAATTCCCACCAGGTCCGGCTCCCCCTCTGACACAAGGTCATGAACGAGGGGGGCTTTGTTGACAACGGACCTGGCGTTGCAGAACATCAGCCGCAGGCCCTGGCTCTGTACTCCCTGGCCACCTAGCCTGCAGGGGTTGAGGCACTTGACCGTTTGTAGCCAACGGCTTCGTGCCCCCAACCGGGAGGATAACACTTGTCTCCCCTCGGACCTGCCTCTCCCCACGACCTTCTGGATGGGAATGCCCTCTGTCGGAACGACTAGAATCTCCCCCCTCCTAACGGAACCCTCCGCTTCCCTCCGTCGCCCGCTGGCCTGGCTCTCTCTTCCCTGGCTCTCTCTTATATACATTTTATATACATTCTATAAATTTTATAAACTAAAAATGTATATAAAATGTACGTAGTTACATACATTTTAGTTTGTATTCCATTTTTAGTGAAATTTGTGGAATAATTTATTTAAATGAACTCTTTTTAAAAAAATAAAATAAGCTATATTTTCTCTTCCTATTATAGAAACCAGTTCTCTGCAAAATTTTCTGTAAAAAAGTTATAACATTATGAAATATACAACCACAGTTGATTATAGAAATATTTCCCACAGAAGCCACACTCCAAAAGAAGAGAACTGCTATTGACTTCTCTGAGTATGGGTGCACTACAGGTAGTCTTTGACTTACGATTGATCATTTAACGATAACAACCATTCAAAGTGAAGACAGCTTGGAAAGGATGCTTTCCTTCAGCAGTCCAGAGAATATACATTGGGAAGGGGAAAGAGAGCATGGATAGGAGGGGAACTCTAATGGTAGGCTGCAGAGAAATGCAGCTCATATCCTAAAGATCTGAACTCCTTTCCTGTACCCAACAAAAAGTTCCCTTCTACGCATGGAGGGAGATGCCTTTCTTCCTTTAGCTGGCAGCTCTTTCACTTTGCCTCTGTACCGATCGCAATTGGGAAAGCTTTGATTACGGTCATTGAGTGAAGTGTATGAACAAATTGCATGCAGCTACTTGAGAAAATAAAAATGTGAGTGGCCAGTTTATCATTAAAAACATTAAACAATAGAGCCTATATCTATACTCAGGGGAAAATATATGATTCCTCCTGCCCATCTTTTTCAATCCTGATGGGAGACAAAAAAAGGCTTGGCTTAAAATTATCTAGTCAAGCTTTATTGGCAAAGAAGGATCAGAACCAAATCTTCCCAATCAGTGTTAATCCAACATTTTTACTAACCTAATACATGATGAATGATGGTGACTGTGACCGATGACAGCTGTAGTCTAACATATGGAAGGCCGCAAATAGTAGAAAGCTACAAGTCTGTGGGAAAAGCTATACTTTGCTTCTGTTCAGATTTAAGAGCCACAATGAGAGTGGTGAGAGTGCAGTACTGCAGGCTATTTCTGCTCACTGCTGGCTGACTGCAATTTGGCAGTTCAAATCTGACCTGGCTCAAGGTTGACTCAGCCTTCTATCCTTCCAAGGTGGGTAAAATAAGAACCCAAATTGTTTGGGCCGCTATGCTAACTCTGTAAACCACTTAGAGAGGGCTGTAAACCTCTGTAAAGCAGTATATAAATCTAAGTGCTATTGCTATTTAAGAAGCCACATAAAATATGCCACATCTATTTTATACAGTTCAACAATTCTGGTCTAAGTCCAGCTTCTAAACAAATTACAGTTAAAAATGAATCAAATTACATTATGAGAAATAGAAGGACCCAACAATTAACCTTAAATCTTCTATCCACAATAACATTCTACCTTTTTTTCCTTATATATTCAAAATGAATATTCAAGATGCCTTTCATTTTAAATACTATATATAAAAAGCACAATAAAAATAAGTTACATCATAATAAAATCATTTATCAAATTCATTTGCAGATGATCCTCATTTAACAACCAATCATTCAGCAACTGTTCAAATTTATGACAGTGATGAACAAGTGGTATTTATGACTGGTCCTTGTACATACATGGCATGCAATCATGTGATCACATTCGGGTAACCTGGCTCACAATTATGTTGCAGCATCCTGTGGTCACATGATCAGAGGTTTGCTGACTTCCTAAAAGCAAAGTCAATAGGGAAGCTGGCAAGAAGTCATGATCATGACATCTTTGTTTAACTACCTACAGTGATTCACTTCACAACAATTTGAAGTGACAGAATTTCCATTGGTAAATGGTGTGATCATTGATGTTGCACTTTATGATTGTATTGCTTACCAATGGAAATTCCAGTGCCAATTACAGTACCCTTATTAAGTGTTTCATTGTTGAAATAATATATTTGAATTGTTATAACCAGCTAAGGCTAGAGTTAAAACACTAGAAGGATAATATAGACTTGAATAAATAAATAATACTTCCCAAAGTTACAACAGACTACATAATTTTATTTTAAAAATTTAGCACTGAGAAGATAAAAGCAACAAGACCGCTTGAGGTTTTAATATTTGTAATCAGGCACTAATCATATTTTTCACAAGTAAAAATATGAACCCTAATCATCACTAATACTCCCCCACACACATACACACACACAACAGAGGTGATATTCAGCAGGTTCTGACCAGTTCTGGAGAACCGACAGCGGAAATCTTGAATAGTTTGGAGAACTGGTAAATACCATCACTGACTGACCCTGCCCCGATCTATTCTCTGCCTCCTGAGTCCCAGTTGATTGGGAGGGAATGGAGATTTTACACTATCCTTCCCCAGGAGTGGAGAAGGAATGGAGATTTTACAGTATCCTTCCTTTGCCACACCTACCAAGCCACACCATGCCCACCAAGCACCATGCCCACCAAACAGAACCGGTAGTAAACATTTTTGAATCCCACCACTGACACACACTGATGTACTCGGTCCAAAAAACTGGTAGCTACTATTGACTTCTTTTGGTACTGCTTTAAATGGTGATATTCTTGCAGTTGCTACCGTTTATTGAAATGTCAATTTAATATGGCTGAATTATCACTGTTGCCACTGGTCGGAAAACACTTTTTACCAATCTGCCAATAGTCTATTATCAATGACACTGTTTTCCTTGAAGGAATAAAAAAGTGGAAAAGAAGATGCAGGAAGGAGAACAATAATAAAAGTGAGAATAAAAAAACCTTGAGAAAACAAAAGAGAGAAAGAAAAAGAAGGAAAGGGGAAGTCAGGGACTAGAAGGAACTGATTATAATTGAGGAAGAGAAATCAGAAAACTACCTTTTAGGTTTTAGGGAAATCTCACTAGTTTACCTCACATGCTATGACAAATCAGAATATAAGAAATTAGTGCAATGTGTAAATTGCAACACTGAAAGAGACAACAAAAACAAATTAGAGATAACACATGTGGATAAATGATTAATTTCACGTCAATACATTGGCCATTTTGATTTAAAAAATGCTTCATCCCCTAAACTGGAAGGTTTATCCACTGCAATATTTCTTTATGCAACTATGTTGCAAATACCCTAGTAATCTATTGCTGTATAGAGGAATAACTATAAATGATCAAAAATCAAAGGCTATTTTTATGAAGAAGCCTGTCAGTCACACATGGCTAATTAATAGATACACATGGAAGATATATTTTTAAAAACATGCAAGACCTCTTTAATTATTATTCAAATTTGTGGAATGCACAACTACACCTGATCTAGAGCCCCACTACTCAAGAATAGGCTTTAACAGTATCTATCTTTGTCATATGTTTGCTAAACTAACAGTTTCCAACAGCTTAGTTGTTATTTGTCAACTTTAGGAATTAAATTTCTTGATTTGTAAGTATATACCATATTTTTTGGATTATAAGATGCACTTGAGTATAAGACGCACTAAGATTTCAAAGAGGAAAACAAGAAAAAAAAAGTTTTTGTCCTCTCGAGCTCCCAGGAGCACTCTGCAGGCCTCCCAAACCCTCTGTGCATCTCATTTTTGTGAAAAACGGGTGCGTTTTTGGTCTCCCAAAACCCCCATGCATCCCATTTTTGCCCTCCCCAGCCCCCAGGATCACTCTGCAGGCCTCCCAAATTTGCTTGTCTCTTTTTGTGAGAAACGGGTCTGTTTTCACAAAAAAATGGGCCTGTTTTTGGCCTCCTAAACCCCACACACATCCCAGTTTTGCCCTCCCCAGCCCCCAGGAGCACTTTCTTTTTTGGGGGGAAATGGGACGTGTATGTGGGGTTTTGGGACGCACCGATATTTCCACCCTCTTTTAGGGGGGAAAAGTGTGTCTTATACTCTGAAAAGTACGGTAGTATATTTTTAAGTATCCCAAAATATTCCTGGGATAATTGTCTTCTGCAAAATTATCTATCTGCAACATAACTATCTGGATATAAGACCTAGGAACCAAATCAAATCTAACAAGTAAAGGTTTCCTTCTACCCTCAATCCTTCCTCTTTCTCAATTTTAAATGATATAGAAAATGGGGGGTAATCAAACTACACCAAACCAAGAAATAAACTAACATACTAAATGGTAAAGATCCTGTTTCCCATAGAAGCTTCAACTTCAAACCTCCAGCAAAAAAGGTAAAAATGAATGTGCAAAAGTAGAAAATACTGTCTTATTATTTATTTATTTATTTATTTATTTATTTATTTATTTATTTATTTATTTATTTATTTATTTATTTATTTATTTAAATTTATACCCCGCCCTTCTCCACAGAGGACCCAGGGCGGGTTATTAGTATACTACAATTTCAAGTTACCAGTGTACTACAATTTTCATTTTTGAAGTTATTGCAATATCATAATTTAATGCAGTGTAATAAAAATTAGATAATACACTTTTACCAGTATTTGCACCCTACATTATTAAACAAGTAGTCCGTAATATTGACTGCACTGATTCTATTGTTTGTTTGGAATGATCCGTTCTCAAAATATAAGCTTATGCCATCATTCTCAAACTATTTCATATCTCTCTGATAGCACTGCTTTGGACATATGTCAGTGCATCATCTATACATGGAAAAGGAAAAAACCCTTCATAGTACAAAAACAGCAATAAATAATAGTAACTGGTTAAAAAAACCTGAACAAAAATAAAGATCAAGGTATTTATTTTACAGTAAGTTTCATCCTTAAGATAAATTACTTATTAAAATCTCCATCATGTTGCTCCCCTTGCGCCTACACACACATGTGAATATGGAATAATTTAACACATTAATATCTTTTAACATTAAATG
The DNA here is from genome assembly GCA_039707465.1 of Rhabdophis nuchalis. Lineage (NCBI taxonomy): Eukaryota > Metazoa > Chordata > Lepidosauria > Squamata > Natricidae > Rhabdophis > Rhabdophis nuchalis. Next base: position 89,734,452 of record CM077648.1, on the reverse strand, counting down.
ATTTCTCTACAAATCTAGTTACATACATTAATATGTTATTTCAAAAAGATGTCAATTACTAACAAGACCAAATCATATGAGTCAATGACTCATTTTTTTTAGTGACAACCAAGAAAATCACATGGCAATTCTTTGGGGTGTAAACTCGAAATAAAAACCTTTGTTGAATCAATTTTAAACTTAAATCCACTGAAACCAATTTCATTATTTTTAAGGCCAGCAATCACTCTATAATATTCAATTCTTTAAAGCAGAAACTGTAAATGCTGTTATATCAACTCTGGAATTATTCTTTTGTTTTTGATAGAAATATAATATGGATTAAGTTTTAGACATCAACTCCATCAAAAACAAAAGCACTTCAGATTTCTTGGAAGCAACCAAAACATCTGGTCCATATTGAGCATATAAAACATGCCTGAGTTGATTATGTGCCACTGTGAAATAGGTAGGCCAAATTTTACTGGGAATGTTGCAAATATGAAACCCAGTTTCCCAATCCTTCACATACAGGTAGTCCTCAATAGTCCAAAGTTAAGAGCCTCAGAAAGAGTGTTTTACCACCTGACTGACATAAAACATCACACACCCGTTATATGACTGCAGGTCAGATGCTTGGTAATTGGCTTACATTTACAACTGGTTGCTAAGTGACCTGTGATCATAAAAAAGTCAATGGGGAAGCCAGCAGGGAAGGTTGCAAACAGAGACGATGAAGAGGAGCTGAAATCCTCCAGGAGGATGAGGTCCAGGAGTCAAAATCATGAAGATTTCAGCTCCATTCCTGCAGTTCCATGAAGGATTTCCCTTCTGTGTATGGAAGAAATCCTTTGATGGGCTTTTCATGAATGTTGAGAGTGAAAGGGCTATCTGCCAGAAGGATTTCAGATTCACATGAAACTGAAATCCTCCCAGAAACACTTAACAATCTGAGAGATTGCTTAACAACTGCAGCTGGGAGTTCTGCAATTATGGGCATTGCGCGAAGCACTTACATGGGTATCTCATTAATGACCACTTCCCTCACTGAGATTCCAATCCCAACTGTGGTCAGAAGTTAAATACTACCTACAACAATAAAAATAATTTATGGACTACACAGTTATGTAGTAACTAAAACATCTGAGAAAATATTTTAAAAGTACTACAATGAACAAAACTGATCTGATAAACAAGAGTTCACTCTATATGGATAAAACCCAGAAAATACAGAAATATATAGATGAAAAATTGCAAATATAAAATATTCAGCAACATATATTTTCTAGGAAAATTTAAGAGGTGGCTATCAACAAACCTCAGAGACCCAGTCTAACATAGCGATAAGGACTTCAGGCTAGAAATCAGGACACCAGGAGTTTTAGTCCCGCCTTAGGCACAAAGCCAGCTGAGAGTGACCTTTACCCAGTCATTCTCTCTCAGCCCTAGGAAGCAAGCAATGGCAAACTATTTCTGAAACCTTGACAAGAAAATTGCAGGGATTTGTTAAAGCAATCACCAGGATTCAACAAGTCAAAGCACACCTATGTACAAAAACAGAATCAACCTCACATGTTAAAATAAAGACCATCTCCAGCTAACTCAACAAATACGAATTTCATCATTTTCTTCATATATTTAGAACAGCAACAGTCTCACTACAATTACTTCTCAGCCTCCTCTATTTTGAAGTCTCTAGTTTTAAGCTAGATACTTAGCCTCTCAGTGATCATAGCAACAATATTTTGGATAGGAACAGACTTTCTATAACAGTGGGGTCAAAATGCATAACTAACATTGCCACTGGGAATCAAGGTGGTTAGCTACTGTATGAACTGATTCTTAGTCCTGCGCTCTCTGCTAATTCTTTATCTAGAACAAAAACAAACCTTAATAAGTCTCAGTCTAGCTGAAACCTATTAAGTAAACTAGGGATAGGCAACGTGGAAGCAATGGATACCTTTCAATGTGGAAAAAGAGTAAACTACTGCTAATGATAGTGATTCAGTTCCCCACCCCCCAGGAGGCCACTCCCCAAAGTCATCAAGAATTCTGTAATGTCTGTCTCCTTTACAAATTGCTTCTGGACCTTAGTGGATTCACAGACTTTCTTACTCAGATGGAAAAGGTGAATCATATTATATTGCTTTAGGTTACTCAAAATCCAAAAAGGAAAGAAAAAGTAATTTTTGGAAAATACTATGTGCTACAGGAGATCAGGAATTTGGCAGATGATGTGATTACCGTATTTATTTGAGTATAACGCGCACACGTGTATAACGCGCACCCCCTAATTTTCGATTTAAAATCGGTATAAAATTTTGTTTCACTTTTTCTCGGCTCAGACCAAGCATTGTAAGTGACAAACATTGTTGAACACGTGCGGCCATGATAAAAATCGTTTATAACGCGCACCCTCGTTTATAACGCGCACCCTCGTTTATAACGCGCACCCAAACTTTGGGTTCTTTTTTTGGTAGAAAATTTTGCGCGTTATACTCGAATAAATACGGTATGTGAAAAAGTGCCAAGCAAACTGCTGAAGACATCAGCATGCAAGATCAAATAGTCAGTTCCACAAAACTGCAGCATTATATACAAAATATATGGCATGTAGGTTGTATACTAATATTCTGCTTTTGATTAAGAAATTCAAGTTCAATTACAATCACCAACTATAATCACTGCAAACCTACCACTAACACAGCTTCATGCCTGAACAGAAACTGAAGCCACACTTTGCTTACAAGTTTGCCATTGTGAATTATGTTCTCAATTATAGAACTACAGTACCTACAATTGAAGTGTCCTATTAATTCATCAAAGGGCGAATATATTTTAATAATTTTATAAAGTGGAATAATAATAATAATAATAATAATAATAATAATAATAATAATAATAATAATAATAATAATAATAATAATAATAATAATACAAATAATAATAGAAGCCGCCACCATGATTGTGCAATGTTTAGAATTCTACTGACTGCCAGCAGTTTGATCCTCACCAGCTCAAGGTTGACTCATCCTTCCATTCTTCCGAGGTTGCTATTAAATCTCACAAAAAAATGCTTATACATGTATCTATCACCTACAAGCTATTTTACCATTCATGAAAGCTCATCCATCCGTATCTCTATATTTCCTGCTGTATCAACACTAAATCATTAAATCTTTGACATGACTCCTCTCATCTTGTGCAGATTGATGGTAGTGTCAAAAATCATGAGATATATTAGTTCAAACAATGCAGATCGGTATGAAAAAACCCCCAGATCTGTGGTTTGTAATGGTTCAGCTAGGCAACTAAATGTGAGGGGTAAACTATTTTTGAAGTTAGTATTTTTAAATAATAACCAGTAAATACCATTATAAAAACATCCACAAATATTTTTATAAGTGCTTAACTTGCAACTGGTGCATAAGACTAGGGCACCAGTCTTAAAAGAGCCGACTTTGCAGACCCCTGGACTAGGGCTACTGCCTTAGGGGGAAAAATTAGGAAAAGTAATGAGACTCAACTACTGAAAGAAACGCTATTTTACTATTCTTCCTCCCACATAAAACCTTTGAATCCCTTCATTATACTTTCCCCTCAGACCCCTTTCTTCTCCTCGAGGTGTACATAACGAAAGGAAACCAAGCACGGAAGTATGACAGGGAACTGAAAGGACTGTAAAGGAACTCCCGAGGGGCGGATTTAGCCGAAATAAAGGACTTTCTGCTGTCTCCCCACTTCCCATCCACTCTAGGTGTCCCCTCTCTCAGTAGCCCGCGTTCCTGGCCCAGGCACCTACACAGGTTGGGGGAAGGAGACCCCGATGCTGCGGCCCAGAAACTGCCTGGCACCGTCTCCTTCTCCCACCCCGCCCCTTCCATCAAGGCCCGCAGGACGGCTTTAAACGTATGGAAGTCATTACCCAAGCCTCGTTCTCCTCCCCGCTCCCCCCCACAGAGGGGAGCGCGGAGTGGACAAGATTTTTTTTCAGTGGCGCGTGGGGCAGCAGGGATCTGCTTCTGTCCGGAAGCGGCTCCGCAGTAACAGACCGAAGATTTGTCTCTCCATTCTCCCCTCACAGAGACACACACGCAGGAAATAACACAGGGTCAGCTGACCAAGCCGGGCCAATGGCGAAGGGGCGAGAGAGCGCGCGCAAAAGGGAGGAGTACGAGACAGCGGGCGATGCGGGTGGAGCGTGCGTGCGTGCGCGTGCGTCCCTCCCTCCCACCCTCAAAGGCGCATAAAAAAATGAGCAAGCACCACCCTCTAGTTCAAGTATTTAAAGGGGTAGCGCCGGTTAAGGGCCCCTCGGTCGGTAATGGGAAAGCGAGTTTACGGTACTCCAGTGGTTGATTGTGAGGAAGTGCTGTGAAAACGGCATTTTGCCGCCTCTATGGACACATTAACGGTGTAGTGCATTTCATTTTCCATTCAGCGCAGAATTACTTTAAAGCAAAACTTTGAACTAGGCTTTGGAGAATAAAATTGCAAGTATGGGTTGCAATTATGTGGCTGAAATGGCTACTTCCCACTCAATAACTTCACACCAACAAGAAGTTGTGAATAGAACACTAAAATGTGTGGTTCTTCCCATCTATAGTTGGAACCCCAGGAAGGTGAACTTTGGGATCTGTTGGATGTCCTCAGAAGTAAGTGGCCAAATAAGGTTACTACAGTATTCTTTTGCTAAGTCCAACTTACACGCCAATATGAAAGGTAACACTGGTCAGTTACACTGAAAAAGCTGGTGCAGAAATGGGACATGTTCCTGGAGGCCACTTATATTTCCAAGTTTTGTATTATGCAAACATTTATTGTGAACATTAGTTATTCTTGATAAGTGCACTGTCTTCCCTCAGATTTAAACTTTGAACTTTGTCCATAATGGTAGCTTTTCAATTGGAAAGTTGATGTACAAGTTGTAGAGGACCAGTATTAAGAATATATGATACAGTAGCTGAACATGAAAAGGAATCAGGTAACATCTTTTTGGCAGATAAGAGTATATCTTGACTGAGGACCATAGTCTGGACTTTCCATTGTAATTCATGATGGTCATAAGTTGAGGCACCCAAGTGACCTGATTTTACAACCTGTTTAGTAGTAGTAGCAGCAAATGCCACAGTGGTCAAGAGAATGTGCCAATCATTAAATGAACACCATGGTCATTAAGTCAGTCAATGCTTTCCTATGAGCATATTTTGCTGGAAATGTAAATTGTCAAATGACCATGAAATGCGTCAATTGGCTGTAAAAGAGAGCCAGTTGCTAAACATCCAAAGTGCAGTCATGTGACTGTACATGGGACTGTGTGTCTCTCTTGGCACTCCAGAACTGGGTCATAAATACCTTCTGAGGATCTGCTGTAATCTCAAACCATAGTTAAATGATTGGTCATTAAGTGAGGACTATCTGTATTACAGTACCCATAATAAAAATACATTTTGCTGAAGTCCTATTGTGAAACTATTTTGAGAAGATACAGGAATTTTGCTGAGACAAAGCCAGCTTTTCATTCTCTCCACTGTTTAAGCAAGGACTGCAGAAAACATTCTACCATCAGAATCTAACATATACACTGCATATGTTATAGAGCAGGGGTGTCAAACTCGCTTTCCCCCCTTCGCTAAATTGGGGCTGGGGGTGGGCAGTGCGTGCCGAATCTGGCCTGGGAGCTGCAAGTTTCACACCCGTTATAGATTCTTTTGTTTAAACAGCACAAATGGAAAAACAGGCCTAATACACCAACATCTTAAATTCTTGAGATATTTGGTTTGCTTTGAGATATTTGGTTTGCTTGAGATATTTGGTTTGTTATATAACTTCGTTCATATAACACATTTCCCAAAACATGTACTAAGACCATGATAAATATAATTATACAGAATAATGATTGTTAGTATAATTGATCCAAATATCTCCAAAAGAATAATAAAATCGAAATAGAAAATAGAATTTCCTTAAGAGTAGGATTAGTAATACCTGTGTAGGCCCTGTTCATGAATTTGAATCACTCAATAACAATAATATGGGAGATCAATACTTAAAAGACTAATCACAACCTAGTACATGTATGTGGAGTAAATTATAGTAAATATGCTGCTGAAGATTTTGTTTTTTGCAAGTTCTAATTCTTTAAGCTTTGTTTTAGGAATTTGTTTCTGATTTTTTTTTATGTTTCCAGGAATGTGTTTATTATGAGTAAGTTTAGCTTGAAGAAAAATTGCAAGTCATTTGTAACTTGTCAGAATGTGAGGGTTATAAAACAATAAAATGTTACTTTATCTAATAGTGTCTTAGTAATTTCATACAAAGGAGAGGTGTATTACAACACACTTTACACTTTGTAACTGTGGGATAATGTACAGAAAAGATGGTGTTACATTTTTTCCCCATCCTAATTTATTTTCTTCTTAAATCACATGATTTGTATTGGGATAACAAATACCACTTGAACAACAACAACAACAACAAAAGCATCACAAATTGAAATGAGAACCTTTCTCTTCTCCAACAGATGCCAGAACAGCAATAATGTTTTCACCCAAGATTTATAGTTAGCTGGCAAAAACTGTCCCCAGCAGGGCAGAAGAGGGCAGTAAGTCAATAAATCTCCATTATCTAAATAATTAGAAGCATCTCTAGTTGGCAGTATAGAAAAATGCTACTATTGTGACTACCTCCTGTTTTTATATTTTCTCTTTTAAAGGTGTGCTCAATTATAGTATGTTTTATGGAAATATTTTTATGCAAACATTGTTTTGGAGATTTAAATTTTTTTTTTTTTTAAAAAAGCATAAGTAATCAATTCATGGATACTTTAAATATAATTTTAGAGCAGAGTAACTCCATCAGGGGGATTGGGGGAAAAGTTTTGTCAATCCGTGACAAGAAAATTGAGGAGCAGCTCACACTAGCTTATGACTTAATAAATTTGGTTAGTCTTAAGGTGCTATCAGACATCATGTTTATTTCATTCAGTGAGGAATGTGGAAAAGAAGAAATGATGTCTTGTGAGAAATTCTTAGCAGCTGAACAATCAGCTTTCTCCTGAAATCATACCAAAATGGAATGTGACGTAAATAGTGCATTGGAACTACTTAAAGCAAAAAATATTTTGTAATAATATTTCCATTCGCATCTACAATAAATGATTCTATTTATTTTAAAAAGCTATATGCCAATCATTTTTATTAATGACCTAGGCAACCTACAAATATAAATTATTAAAAACTCTAATGAATACAATGAATACAGGTAGTCCTTGACTTACAACAGTTTGTTCAGTGACTGTTCAAAGTTACAACGCCACTGAAAAAGTGACTTATGACCATTTTTCACACTTAAGACCATTGCAGCAACCTCATGGTCACATAATCAAAATTCAGATGCTTGGCAGCTGATTCATATGTATGACAGTTGCAGTGTCTTGAGGTCATGGGATCAGGTTTTGCGATCTTCTGACAAGCAAAGTCAACAGGAAAGCCAGATTCACTTAAAAGCCGTGTTACTTACTTAACAGTTGCAATGATTCACTTAACAACAGTGGCAAGAAAAGTCATAAAATGGGCAAAATTTCACCGAGGAACATACATTTTGGGCTCAACTGTGGTAGTAGGTCAGGACTACCTGTACTTTTAGGCCTCTGCTAAACTGTACTGCCTTGTTCCATAATCAGGGCCTGTAACAAAAGTGAAGTGATTGATGTTAAGTGCATATCTCTCTCTCTCTCTCTCTCTCTCCCTCCCTCCCTTCCCCCCCCCCCTCTCTCTATGTACTCATTTAGTTTATAGAGTGAGCAGGGCAGCTGGGCAGCTAACAATGATTTAAAATGAAACATTGTATTTTATAATAAATCAATAAATAACATATATGGCAGTCCAGATTTAAAAAAAACAACACCCAACACATAATGAACACATGATAAGCAGCACTTAACCACACATTTGGGACACCAGAAGGATCAGAGCAAGTGTAAACTGCTGATCTGGGGAACTGATGTTTCAGATGGAAGATGCCATGTAAAAAAATGGCTTTTTTCCAGGGTCCCATATTCATCCTATACTTAAATGTAACACCCCCCCCCCCAAGTTAGTTTGATAATTTAAATGTGAATTATATAAATTGGGCAAGAATTGAACCATTCATGTCTGATTTAAGCCAGTGGTTCAGAGATACAACTAATATTGACCACTGATAATGGGAGAAAACACAACTAGTTTCTTTTAAGAGCAATTGAAGCTGTTGATTCATAAACTGAAGTGTTTTACAGCATGAAAATATGGATTATCAGATATATCAGATAAAATAATAGTAGTGGGATCCTCTAATGGAGCTCTTTCCATTATTTAAAGCCAATCTATTATTAGATTTTAAAAGCTTTTGTTAGTCTGCCTTATAAGATACACTGTTTGACAGTATAGTAGTAGTATCTCGTAACTTGCTATTTGGAAATAGCTGTATAATTATATTCTGGAGGATTAGTTGATCATTTGGATGCATTTGGAATACATAATAAAGGAAGTGTTTATATTACTGATATTTAAAGTTCTGCGTAAAGGGTGAACATTTTACAGGCAATATTTGAAGGGCACAACTAGAATAACTACGGATATATATGTTTTCCAGTCATAAAAGCCTACTGTAGTTGTTTAGTTGCCTTTTAGCATGAGTCTGAATTTTAGTTAGTACATGATCTAATATAGCATCTACATGGGGAAATTCTGTTTATAGCTAGGATTATAATTCAAAATTCTTATATTTTGGTGTCACACCAAAAATAAGAACATAAATTTTGCCCAACTCTTGAATCTGAGTAGCTCACAACAAACTAAATATTAAAAACATAAGAGAAACAACAGCTGACAAACCAGACTCAAGACAAAAGAAAAGAAGAGCAAAATAGCAAACTCCAAAACATCTTACCAACAATTAACATCCATCAAAGGAGCAATAACCATCCTAGACAAAGGGCTGGGAGAATAGTTAGGTTAAGAAAGGGTCCTGTCTCATTTTTGGATAGCAAAAGTGAAGGATTGATGGGGGAGTATTTTCAGACTTGTAAGATTCTTTTAATATAACCTTACAATAAAGATGGAGCTAGTATTTCTGGTTATGCTCTTTGTCTGGAGTACCTTGTAAGACTAAAATCAGCTCTGAGAACAAAGGTATCACATGGACATACAACGCATGCCCATAACTGCCTACCTGGACCAGTTGAAGCTTCCAAGTGGCCTCCAAGGTCAACCTTATGTAGTATGCATTACAATAATTGATTTCACCCATCAGTTTAATGTAGATGTTAAATAGAAGGGGACAGAGTTGAATCCTATGGCACCACACAGAAGGCGGCTAAAAATGACCTCTCCCCAAACTAATACAACTGGAACTGGTCCTGAAAGAAGTCAACCACTGTAAAACAGTGCCTCCCATTCCCAACTCCAGAAGCTGGTCCACATGGATACCATGGTTGATGGTATGAAAAGCAAAAGCCACTGAGATCAAGATGCACCACCTCCATCCTGACTCCACCAGAATTTATCTACAAGCAAAACCAGGACTTATTGGTACTAAATATCTGACTGAAATGGGCCCAGGTAATCTGCTATCTCCAACATTCTCTGTAGTGCACTCCAATTACTTTCTCAACAATGTTCCCCAAAGGAGAAGATTGAACACAGGGCAGTAGTTACCTAAAATGGTTGAGTCTAAAAACAGCCTCTTGAGAAGAGACATTATAATCACCTCTTTATGGTTGGAGGCACCTCTCCCCCTCACACACATTAAAGTTACCACAGTATCAGGAATCAAATACAGATTAATTCCCTGGACACTTTTGCAACTTGGATCTCAAAAGTCATAAGTCATTTTTTTCAGTGCTTTTGTCATTTTGAATGGTCACTAAATGAACTGTTGTAAGTCAAGGACTTTCTGTAATGGTTAGATAATTGGGGGGAAATAAAAGTTTTCTAAATAGACTTCAGAGCTATATGACTTCATTCCTCAAGTTCGGCTTCTAGAATTCCTCTATATGTTAATTTTTAATCAACTGTTACTTAGAGAACAAATTAATCATTGTAATTTTAATTAATTTATTTTGGCTCAGTCCATACATTTTCTAATACGACTAGTGGAATCTCACTCAAATGTCACATGATTCTCCAGTCCACTCAAAAAAAACCCAGGCTGCTTAGGGAAATGTTACATATATTCTTCCTCCCCCCGCTCAGAATAAATAAAAAACATTTCAGAGCCTACATAATAATTTCTGAAAGTTCCTCACCTCAAAAATAATATCAGCATGTAGATTTTTCAGCGACAATAGTTGGGGGGGGGGAGGCCTTCAAAAGGAGTTTTAGAGGTGAAACTCATTTTTTTTATTTTTGTTGTTAACTGGACTATTAAAATCTCAGGAAATCAATAGATCTGTCAATCAAGAAGTCTGTTATTTGTGCATGTGTACATTATAAGTGTGTGTGTGTGTGTGTGTGTGTCTGTGTGTGCGTGCATACAGATGTGAATATTGCTAAGGAAAATGTAAATTGGAAAAATATGTGGGGCATACATGCATATGTGTATGTATAATGAAGGAAAGAAAGAGAAGGGACTCTAACAAACAGGGTTTTAGGGGAAGCGTATTTTAGGAAGAAGCAGAGAAAGAAACATACAACTGAACTGCAATTTGATTCAGTCTTTCCTCCTTTGTATTTCAAGTCAACTGTTCTGATCATCCAGGCGAACTGGAGAGGGGGGGGGGGAAGGCTGCTGTTTGACATAAGCATGACAATCATCTATTTTTGCTGCAGAACTAGGAGTGTCAGTCTTTCAAGAGATCAATCGTCCTATTAAATTTAATAAATGCTGCCATCTAGAGATCATTCAGATTAATTTTCTGCAGTCAAGGTTTGTATGCACACAAAGTACAACAATAGGAGTCCTGGACAACATATACATACATACAAACAGACACTCACACATACTAAATCAAAAGCATATTGCAACCCAAGTGGAAAGGGAGACTGGCTACTTGCTCATGTTAAGATACACTAAAGCTACCATTCAATACTTCTGGAAACGTATTTTGCACTCAGAAACAGGGAAAGGTATCATCTGGAACTCTCCTTCAAGTTGCTCTTGGCACTCTGTGAAGGGTCCCAGCATAAACAGTTTTGTAAGGAAAGGAGAAGAAAAAGCCCTTCCAAAGGGAAATTTATGTACTTTCTCCCATAGGACTCGCTGCAGTGCATTTTCTTGAGTAAGAGAAAGGGCAGGGATGCTGCAAGTGCAAGTAGTCGAGATACAACTGTAATGGAACCTAGACATTGGTCATATGTCACAATGGCTCTTAAGTGTCTTAAACTTCCCATTCCTGCTCTCCCCTCAATGCAATTGTTAAATGAACATGCGGGTCATAAACTGGAGATTGCACAGCACAAGGAAGGCTTCCAAAAGCTGTAAAAAGTTTTTCCAGCGCTGTGCAAACCACATTAAGACAGTAAAATGGAGCTTGTCCATTCCACAATCTCACCATACAGCAAAGTGATAAAGCAACCCATTTCAGTGCTATGGAATTCTTCAGTGCTCTTCAAAAATTAAGTGAGGAGTGTGGGATCTCATAGGGGTTGGAATCATGCCTAAAGTCTGCAGAGAACCAGTCCAGGGGTGGTGGGGAGATAGATGCACTGAAGCACTTTAAAGCAATATGAATTTTTACCATCTATTTATTCATTTTTAACACCTATTATGAATTTATTTATATCTATTTATTTAGCCAACGATGTCTTTTAAACAAAATCAATTTTAATTCATGACCTATGCATGTATTCCATTCTTACATGTTATACGCATTTATAGTTATTTATTAATTATTTAATTGTTTATGCCTATGCCAATGTATTCCAGACTAGACCTATTACAGCTGCGAGAGTCTCCGCTCTCGCAGGTTTGGCCCTCCATTCTATCGAGGGCCCGCCTCGATGAAGGATTCATTGATCTGAAGAGGCGGGCGAAGCGCGGCCTAAGGGGGTTTTTAGCGGGTAGATTATTGTTAATTTTAGAGGGTACCAGGGAGGGGGGAGGGCATAATCAATCAAACAGAGAGGGCCAGACTTGCACTCGACGGAGGGAAGCGGAGGCCGATAGGGGGGGGGACACACAAGTCGTTCCAGTTGAGGGCATATCGATCCAGAGGGTCGTGGGGAGAGGCAGGGCCGAGGGGAGACAAGCTACATCCTCCCGGTTGTTGGCGCGCGGCTGTTGGCTAAAAACGGTCGGGCGCCACAACCCCCGCAAGCTAGGTGGTCAGGAAGTACAGAGCCAGGGCCTGCGGCTGATGTTTTGTAATGCCAGGTCCGTTGTCAACAAAGCCCCCCTCATTAGTGACCTTCTGTCAGAGGGGGACCCGGACCTGGCCGGAATCGCGGAGACCTGGTTGGGCCACGAGGGAGGACTCCCCCTCGTTGAAATGTGCCCACCAGGCTACCGCGCTTTTCATCAGCCGCGGGCCCTAGGCAGGGGTGGTGGGGTAGCGGTCATTGTAAAAGAAGGTCTTGAGGCGAGAGAGACCATTGTGCCACAGACTACCGGTTGTGAGTCCCTCTGTGTGAAGTGGGGCCTAGGGAGGCAGTTGGGCTTGCTGGTTGTATACCTGGCTCCCCGCTATGTAGCAGCAGCCCTGCCCGAGCTCCTCGAGGTGATCGCTACGGTGGTAGTGGAGACCCCCAGACTTTTAGTCATGGGGGACTTTAATCTGCCATCGGTGGGCGAATCATCCGAGGTAGCTCGGGAGTTCATGGCTTCCATGACGGCCATGGACCTGACCCAAGTAATTCAAGGCCCCACTCACGAGGGTGGACATACACCGGATCTCATCTTTGTCTCAGGCCAATGGAAGAGTGATCTGGGTATAGGGGATATAGTCATCACGCCCTTGTCATGGTCAGACCACTCACTTCTCCGGCTCGACTTTCCGACCGCTGCTCCCCTCCGCGGGGAGGCGGAACCAGAGTCTCCAATCTGGTACCGCCCCAGGCGCCTGATGGACCCGGATGGGTTCCAGACGGCGCTTGGGCCATTTCCTGTATCCCTGACCCATGCCACGATGGAGGACCTCACGGCCGCATGGAATAGTGCGGCCGTGGGAACCTTGGATCGGGTCGCGCCCTTGCGGCCTCTCGTGCGGCGGCGAAACACCCAGGCCCCTTGGTTTACCGAGGAGCTGAGGGTGATGAAACGCCGCAAGAGATGCCTAGAGAGAAGATGGAGGTCTACCATCTGGATCTGACCGGACACAGGTAAGAGCCCATTTACGGACTTACATTGTGGCGCTGAGAGTGGCCAAACGCCATCATTGTGCCACTCTCATAGCATCCGCAGACAACCGCCCTGCCGCCCTGTTTAGGGTGACCCGCGCCCTCCTCCAACAGAGGGTGCGGGAAGCCCCGTTACAGGGTAGAGCAGAGGAATTTGTGACTTTTCTGCAGGAGAAAACCGCTCAGATACAGAACGAGTTAGCCCCCATTCATGGCCCAGTGGGATGCCACGAGAGAGATCTTGTTTGGGAGGAGTTTGACTCCGTTACTTCCGAAGATATGGACAGGTTACGTGGGCGACTGCGAGCCACCACATGTTTACTGGACCCGTGTCCCTCCTGGCTTGTACTGGCATCCTGGGAGGTGACACGAGGCTGGCTCCAAGAGGTTGTCAACGCATCCTTAAGTGAGGGTTCCTTGCCTGCTTCCCTAAAAGAAGCGATGGTGAGGCCCCTCCTTAAGAAGCCCTCTTTGGATCCAGCTCTTTTAAACAACTATCGTCCTGTCTCCAACCTTCCCTTTTTGGCGAAGGTTGTCGAGAGTGTGGTGGCACAACAGTTTCCCCGTCACCTGGATGAAGTTGATTATCTAGATCCGCGCCAGTCCGGCTTTCGGCCCGGGCATAGCACCGAGACGGCATTGGTCGCGTTGGTGGATGATCTCTGGAGGGCCAGAGATGGGGGTTGTTCCTCCATCCTGGTCCTATTAGACCTCTCGGCGGCTTTCAATACCATCGACCATGGTATCCTATTGCATCGGCTGGGGGGGTTGGGGGTGGGAGGCACCGTTTTGCGGTGGTTCTCCTCCTACCTCTCTGGCCGATCGCAATTTGTGTTGGCAGGGGGGCAGAGGTCGACCGCGAGACCCCTCACATGTGGGGTGCCTCAGGGGTCGGTCCTCTCGCCCCTCCTGTTCAACACATACATGAAGCCGCTGGGTCAGATCATCTGTGGTTTTGGGGTAGAGTACCATCTATACGCTGATGACACCCAGCTGTATATATCTACCCCAGACCACCCCAACGATACCGTAGCGGTGATGTGCCAGTGCCTGGAAGCCGTGCGGATCTGGATGGGAAGTAACGGACTCAAGCTAAACCCGACCAAGACCGAGTGGCTGTGGTTTCCGGCGGCCCGGTTCAACCAGCTTACTCCATCGCTGGCCATAGGGGGCGAACATCTTGCCCCTGTGGATGGGGCGCGCAATTTGGGTGTCCTCCTGGATACCCGGCTGTCAATGGAAGATCAGGTGACAGCCGTGGCCAGGAGGGCGTTTTACCAGGTTCGCCTGGTACGCCAATTGCGCCCCCTATTGGATCGGGACGCCCTTCGCACAGTCACTCATGCCCTCGTGACGTCCCGACTGGACTATTGCAACTCTCTCTACATGGGGTTTCCCTTGAGGTGCACCCGGAGACTTCAGCTAGTCCAGAATGCAGCCGCGCGAGCAATTATGGGTACCACAAGGTACACCCATGTAACACCGCTCTTGCGCGAGCTGCACTGGCTGCCTGTCGTTTTCCGGGTGCGCTTCAAGGTATTAATTATCATCTTTAAAGCGCTCCATGGCTCGGGACCTAGCTACTTGCGGGATCGGATCCTGCCTCATACATCCTCACGACCGATTCGCTCCCACAGAGAGGGACTTCTCCGGGTGCCGTCCACTAGACTTTGTCAGCGGGCGACACCCAGGGGAAGGGCTCTCTCTGTGGCGGGCCCAGCCCTCTGGAACGACCTCCCCCCCGATATTAGGACCACCACGGACCTCCGCTCCTTCCGTCTTAAATTGAAAACACACTTTTTCTGCCTTGCCGGCCTGGGATAGCTACTCCTCTGTCTTTTAGGGTTTATTGGGGATCTCTAGTTAGATAGTTTTAACGGGTATTTTAGCACAGGTCACTTAATTTAATGTATTTTTAATGACATATGTATATAGTTATTGTTCTTATTCCTCCTGTGCACTGCCCCGAGTCCCTGTGGGGAGAGGGTGCGGTTTATAAGTAATAAATTATTATTATTATTATTATTAGATACAGGGAGGTGGTACAGCATCCCTGCAGTCAACTGTAAGAATGTGGTGGTACTGCTGCAGCAACCATAAATTCAAGACTGGGTGGTAAGTAGCTTTAAGGGGGTCTGTCATAACTTAAAGCTGCCATAAGTAACCTAAGATCCACCTGTAATCCAAATGCCCGCTAAAGGCATGATCTCATATGTGATTGGTAGCCTGTTAGAAGAAACATTGAGTAATTAATAAAAATGGGGACTAACTAAAATAATTTGGCTGTCCTGCCTGTCCACCTCTAGGAAAGTCATTGATGTCAATTTTCCTAATGGTAGGTAACATTGGGTATGATCAGAAAAAATAACAGGATATCACCTAATTGCTACCCTGGAACCTCCCCCCACCCCATTATTTTGAAGGCACAAACACTCCCTGGCTATATTGCTAAAGTATGGGTAGTCCTCAACTTATGACTGGTTGCTTTGAAATGACTCCCTTGAGCTCCTGTGGATACCTTCAACTGAATTCTGAAGTTTTGGTGGTCATCCCTGTACTGTCACATGACTGCACTTTGGACACTTGGCAACCACTCCACATTTACAGCCGTTTGCAGCATCTCATAGTGACATGAATCTGTTTTTGATCTTTTTGCTGAAAACCAGCAAAAAACTTACAGGTTTTTTTTGTGTGTGTGCAAAACTGGTCCATAGTGACCATGATGTTTTTTCAACTATTACCACAAAAATAATCATAAGATTGTATTAGTTATGTGGGTGATCAGTTTTATACCTGTGGTGGGCAGGCTCAATTATGGTTGTAAGTTGAGAATTACATGTATACAATACAACTATGGGGACAGCACAATTTCTCTTTCTGACTTAGAGGTTAGGAGAAAAATACATCAGCATGGCTATGAAGAAGAGGTCTATGCCTATAAAAAAGTAACTGAACTTTAAGATTTAAAATCTCCTAAAAAAATAAACAGGTAACTCCATGAATTTTTTCCAACCTTTTCATCTCCATTGACTCAAATGGGATAGGTTGTGACTAAATTTACATCTATTATGTAGACTTGAACAGTTGTAGTCATAGAATTTATATTAACTGAAACATTTTGCTTCCTAACAAAGCTTCCTAACATTGTGGAAAAGGCCTAGCTGTTTTCAACATGCACTTAAAGTGATACAATACTCTGTTCTATAACTCTATTACAATAGCTAGGAACTCAAAATGCTATTGTTTAATTGGGCCTGCAAGAGAAAAGCGTTTTTTTTACAGTTACAATGTTTATTACTGGGAAGAGAACTCCAAACTTCTTTCTACTTTCCCATATGATTAATTAAAGGGAAGATGAGTTCATACATTGTGCCATTAGGCTTGTTTGATTTTGGCTCGGTCCACTGGAGAAATTAACCACTAGTTTGAAAACTATGTAATTCCTTAGTGCAGACCAATTGTGGGAATGCTCTGGGTAGAAACATCAACTCAGAAAAATAGGCCAACACTCAGAGTGTAGGATTATCCCCTAACCAAGATGCTCAGAGTAAGATCTGGATTTCAGAGAGGAATCCTAAAAGCATGATTTGTAATAATGGAGATTTCACTTACCCACATATTGACTGAGTGAATATGCATTAAAACCATGACAAGTAAAATTCTAAAGATACTATAAATGACTGCACTGGACCATTTGGTTATAGGATACTTATATGTAGTCCATCCCATTTGGAACAGTAAACCATGATGCAATAAAATTAATATACAAAGAAGCAATATATATACGTTCCACATAATTATTACTTGACTTCAAAAAAGGGAACTTCTCAACATCAGGACTAGTGAAAAAGAAAATCAAAAGAAAGGTTGAAAGTGCAAGCTCATTCCATAATAGCCTTTGCTGTGGTTTAAAACCACAATAATAGAGGCGGTTTGTCTCTCTCACTCTCTCTTTTTTTTTAAGGAAAATGACTCCAAAGTCCAAGAAGAGGTCTGCATGGTTTACCAGCATTGTAGAAGAAGCTGTTAGGGCCAAAAAGCATTAAGCAAGTGTGGCGAAGGGGCTTTTCAAAAGGCAACTGGACTTCCTTGGTTTTTATCCTTGAAAATGTTTCACTTCTCATCGAAGAAGCTGAGAACTGAAGAAGCTTCTTGTATCTCTCTCTTAAATGTATCTCTCTTTTGAAAAGCACCTTTGGGACTATCTATCGTGACTTGGATGATTGACCATATACAGTAAAAAAGTAGAAAGCCTATCTAATGAACACAAAAGGAAACAAACTCTGGCCAAATAAATGCACAGTCAGCGAGGGAGGCAAATAAATAAATAAATCTAAGGAGCATGTTACCCAAACTGCGAAGATGGATAATAAAAGATTCTTCAAATACATTAGAAGCAGGAAACTAGCCAGGGAGATCATTGGTCTTCTGGAAAAGGGAGTCAAGGGTATGTTAAGAGGAGAAAAGGAAATTGCAGAGAAGCTGAACGATTTCCTTGTTTCTGTCTTCACAGGCAAAACATTGGGGCAGATCCCAAAGCCATAGAATGGTGACAAGTTAAGTAGTACTAGATCTTATTGAGAAAACTGGACCTCAACCAATTACCAGGCCCTGATGGCATCCAGCCATCAGACTGTGTATCTCCTAACTAGAATAGGTAATTAGGTAGTCTGCCTCTACCCTCAGCCTTTGAAGCTGAAGACTGGTAGATGATAGGCATAACTCCCATTTAAGAATGGCTCACAGGGAGATCCAAAAATTACAGGGCTGCCAGTTTAAGATTTGTTATGGGGAATAAAGTGGAAACTGTTATAAAAAGATTTGGAGACCCATGCCTTGCTCTGACATACTCAATATGGCTGCATTAAGGTAAAGTTCCAACTAATTTACTAGAACTTTTTTAATATTAATTTTATTACCATTACAACAATACAAATACAAAATAGAAGACTAAAAAGAAAACATATAGGGGAAAGGAAAGAAGAAAGTAAAACAAAATAATATGCTAAGAAAAACCACACATAAAATACTTCCCTCTTCATCACAAGTATAAACATTTCAGCAACTTATTACTTCCTCTTCAAATGCAACAAATTATGGCCTCTTCCCATCCCTTATCTATACCCAAATCATTAAAGCTTTGTCATTTCAGTCCTGATGTCAGCAAACTCCATTAAAGCTACATCTATTTTAACCATGATCAAATAAACCATTCTTATATTCCTTCCTTTTACCTATAGCAATATTGAACTTCAGTCTTTCAAATAATGTCCTAGAACTTAATTTCTTTTCACTTTTCTTTGCCCCTTCTGACAAAATTCTTAAAACTTTTAACCATTTCTTTTGTAAATCCAATATAGGAAATTAATACATTTTCTTTGTTGGATATATTTTAGATACATTATTTAATGCATCTGCTTGGGTATGGTAGAGGGAGGGCGGGAGGGAGGAAGTCAGGCTTCATGGGAATGAGAGGTCCTTGGTGCTCTGGGATCTTGTTTTTTTTTCCTTGCAGACCTTCAATTACCCAAAGTAGGTAACGTCATCAATGCTAGTAAGCAGTGGGGCTTGATCTGTTTATATTTTCTGTGTATTTTATATTACCTACTAACTGAAATTGGGTGGGCATTATACAATCAATTAAAATATGAAGTACAAAACTATAAAAATATAATAGAAAGGAAAACTAATACAAACAGCATATGGTAAAAGTAAAATCCAGAAATTAAAATAAAATACAATAAAAATAAAAGTAGAAAACTCTAAAACATTAAACTCACCTAAAATGTTTTAAAATGGAACAATTTTAAAATCTTTATTAGCACCTAAACCAGATTACAACATAGACACAATGCAAGCTATTGTGGGACAAATATGATATATTTTGTAAGCAAGTAATCTTGGTTAGAATCCTCCAATTCATTATCTAGGGTCCATACTTAGCGCAGTGTGCATGTGTGAGAAGAACCAGGCTCTTTAAAGGTTTCTAGAGGGAGATGTTTAAAGTCTGAAAGGATATATAACATTTAAGTTACAATATATACTATCATAGAAAACTTGCATCTCCATCTTTCTGCTGTAATGATGCAAAGATTCAGACCACAATGCACTGACTCAGTATGATAGTATCAAGTACTATATTACGACGGCTCCATTTTTGGACTAAAATAGTCAGACGACCCATAATTCAAGATCACTGTTTTTACTACCCTACACTCTTGATTGTCACATACATTTGGAATTAAAATTAGACTCAGTTTGGAAGTAACTTCCAGACAAGACTGAGATTCACATAGGACCTCTGTTTGTGATCTGCAATCATTAATACTATTATCTGGAGTTAAGGTTTTGCAATGAATATTATTTGCGCTTAAAAACCAGGTCAATGGTGGCAAAGCTGCCCTTCTGCATCCATCTTCGATACACTAGCAAAATTGCAGAAAATATTAAAGGAAGAATAAGTGGCAGAGTAAAAGGACGGTGAAAAATCAATTATCCTGGAGAATCTCACTTCAATCTAGTTAAGACCAAAGTCATCCCAGCTGCTGCTACCCTAATTTTTCTTTCCCCCCCATTTTTGGCCTGTTACCAGGTCAAACAAAAGGAAGCAAACAAAAGGACATTCTGGATATTATGATGGTAAAGCACAAATATTCAATCAATAATCAATGAGAATTAATGTTTTGAAAGGGAAGGAAGACCACTATTTTTTATCAGTAAACGCCTTCCTAGATGGGAAGAGAGGACAGGGTCCTCTTCAGGAGAGCACCCTTCACTTCAATACTACCCTTTAAATCCTCCCTCCTCCGGAGCCATGCAGTTAACAAATGCGGAGAGATAAAAGACCGTGGCGCATCCTTGCGCTCCCTCTCCGTCGTTCTCAAGCAAAGCACAAAATGGAAATAGAAAATGACGGCTCTGGGCAGCCCCCCAAAAAAACAACGTCCCCCCCCCACCTTAAATGCCTCTAGTTTCGCTTAAATGCCTCTAGTCTGATTCTCTTATACGAGCCAGATTATACCAGAACGCTCAGGAGAAGCCACCCATTTGCTACCCCTGAAAAACCAAATCTCTTCTGGTTACAAATAACAAGAAAAAAAAAAAAACCGGAGCTGAAAACGAGGAAAAAGGAAGGGCGGCGAAAGCTTAGGCAAACACACCCGCCGGCAGGGGAGGGAAACCGAATGTTGCTTTGGCGGCGGCGGTTGCTGCTGCTGCTGCATCCGCATTGCTATTATGATGTCGTCAGTCAAAAGATGGAGAACGAGATGTGGGTGGTTCCCCCCCCCCCCGCTTTCTCGCCAAAGAATCAACACCCCACACACACACTAATCGTCAAACCCTCTCCCCAAAACCCAAGGCTTGAAGAATACGACCCCTCTCTTTCCCTGGGCTCTCTTTGCCCTGGGCAATTTGCTGCCACCCCGGCCCCTAAGTAGCCTACAAAGCAAAAGTAAAACAGAAAACACGACATCCACCTAAGAGGCGCCCAAGCGCAATAACCCATTTGTGTCACATGCGCAAAGCCGCAAGACAGACTGCAGCGAGCAGCTGCGGCCTTTTGAAACGGACAAGGAGGAGGCTCGTCGCGGCCAGCCCAATAGGACGCCAGCTGCCTGCTTCTGAGAAATGGTCTAAAGCGGCTCGCTCGCCTGCCATCGCTCACTGCCTCCTTTCCCCTGCGCGCACTCTCTCTCTCTCTCTCTCACACACACACACAAACACACTACAGCCGATGGCACCGTACAGCCAGAGCGTCACTGGGTGACACGCGCGCACACACACACACACATTACCCCCAGCAGCACCACCCCCTCCCCCACGTGCGCATGGTCTGCAAAATCTGGCCTCTGCGGGGCAACTGGAACTTCCAACCAGAAGCCGAACGTAAAGCCAGTTCTACTGTACCTGTTTTCAGACATCATGCTCGGCTGTTTTTTCCTGCTGCTTCTCCCCACCCGATTTATCTCAGCTCCTGGATTTACAACGAAGAGAGTGAGGGCAAGGGAAGAGGTGCTTTTTTTTCTTCTCCCCTCTCTTCTAAACCGTCTTGCACCTTCTGTTTGAGACTGCAAGTGAAGTCACAAGACTGATTCTGTGACATCACATGAAGTCTACAAACACTGGATTGTGACTTCACTGCAGGATGGAGCAGGGAGGATTTTTTAAAAAAAGGAAAGGGGAGGGGGAAAAGGCTCTTATTCAAACACATATCTGCAAGAGTAACAAAGGATCACAAGAAGAAATGCTAGCAAAATATGTCAATATAAACAAAACACACAAAACATGTTTGCACATACACACTAGAAACAAATTTAATTATGAAAAAAACTAATTTAAAATGGATTAAGAAAAAATAGGGTGAAAAACTCCCAAAGTCATCATAATTAAGAGAAACATTTTTCTGTGTCTGTTTGTCTCCTCCCGTCTTCAAGAGTAAGCCCAGATTAGCAGTCAACATCAGTTAATGTTGAGGGGCAGGAAGAATTGGACAAAGGGAGAGAATTGGAGAAGGTATCAAAATCAGCAGAACATATTAGAATAGTTGCTGTAACAATTTGCTGTTACTGTGCACAGAGCATATAAATGACCACAAAAGGGGCTGATTTATTTTGAAGGTCAAAGATATATGAAAACCAATCTGCTGCTACCAGGAGGGCTAAAAGTCATATACATACCAGGGTTCTGAATTCCAAGGCTCAGGTCTATCTGTGGAATGTGTGTTACCATTTAAAAAGGCTGCAAAGAGATTTGTCCTCAACAGAAGAGGTAGAAGAACTGAGCCAAGGAAAATTAAAAAAAACAAAACAGCTTCAACTTGCTATTTACTAAGTGACATTCTTGTATTGGCTAGCAAGCAAGTGGCACATGCTAAGAGGAAAATATAGACAACAGCATTTCCCACAAATATTTAATAGCTCTATAGAACATGGATGTACAAATTATTTCAGGCTAAAGGCAGCACTTAATCCTTGAGTGGGGTACACTTTTTCAAGTACACGTGATACAAGCAAGAAGAAAAGCTAAATTAAGGTCATTATTTCTTGTTAATTTAAGACATGTTGCCTTCTGTCACACTAAAGATAAAGCAGCAGCTTTGGGGGAAGTGCAGAGGCCAGCACTATAGAACAGAAGGTCATACTCAGTATAAACTTTCAGTGCAAGATAAGAGAAAATGTGCACATATTAAGAGGGGGGACAAAAAAAGGAAGGCATTATGTGGGAGGGGGGTTGGGGGGTTGCAAGGTTTTTCCAAATACACATACATAGAATTTTTTAAAAAGGGACTATTAAACAGTAATCTAAAGACTTCCTCTCATTTTCTGTCAGTTTAAAAAATAACTCAGCAGAATGCCTGGATTGTCATCAATCCTTCAATTAGACTTTTCATTTTAGCATATTTTTAAACATCACCTGTTTTCTTACAAATGCCCTTCAATTAAGTTCACTGCTATTCAGTGAATAGAAGTCATCGGATTAAGGTGAAGTATCAATTAGTGTGGTCTCACAACATGCAAAGCCATTTGGTCTGGCTTAACATATCATCTGAGCCCGGCTCTCCACTCCGACTATGATCAAAGTAGACTTCTTTAATTACAGTCAATGTTATTTACTTGAAATTATCTCACCTTAATCACAATCTGACATTCAATCCAATTTAGATAGGAAATGGTTGACTCTCCTTTTTCGCCTTCCAGCATAGACATAATAACAGGAGAGGTCATAAAGAATGGTCTCCGTACTACTCTGGATTTCTTTTCATTCCCTATGGGAAGATATTTAATCAAACAAAAACTGTGCCACATGTCAGCAAAGTCTCCATCTCCAATTTGGCTGCTATGTAGCTTACTTTTTTTCATTCACCCAAATACCCAGTCAAAACTTTATGGAGGGATTAGGACAAGCAAATCTAAAATGAAAACATTATAATGCTGTTTGTTACATTATTTGGTAGGCTTTCTTTAAGGAAATTGTTCAGCACATGCAATTTGTCATGTGTATGTGTGTGTATAAATTCTCAAGACCTAACCAGGCAAAGTACAGCACACAAAGGCCTCCTTGCAAATTACTATTTTTTATTTTATTTGTAATACTGAACTACAGTACAGAAAATACTGGCTTCTTTCAGGCTTCAAGGCTAATCGCATAAGCAGCATTTAGCTTAAGCAAACAAATCTCCATCTTCTTTACTAGCCCACAAAGACATTAGAAGAGAGGCTGGAATACGGCAACTTGATTTTATAGCTGTATTCTTTAAAATTCTTTAGGCTACAAAAACACTGTAAATTGTGGATTACAACCACCATTGAGCCCAACATTTATGTTGTTAAGTGAAAAATGTGTTAAGTGAGTTTTGCCCCATTTTACCATTTTTCTTGCCACATTTGTTAAGTGATTCATTTGTTAATGATTGTTAAATTAGTAACACAGCTACGGTAAGTGAATCTGGTTTCCCCACTGACTTTGCTTGTCAGAAGGTTGCAAAAGGTGATCGCAGGACTCGAAGACACTGAAACCGTCATAAATGTGAGACAGTTGTCAAGCATCCAAATGTAAATCACACGATTGTGGGGATACTGCAAGGATCATAAGTGTGAAAAATGGTCATAAGTCACATTTTTCAGTGCCATTGTAACTTCCAATGGTCACTAAGCAAACTGTTGTAACTCTACCCGTAATGAAGAGGTAAAAAACATGGATGACAATCCAAGTTGAGTTTTTTCTCTGCCTTCAAGAAGCACATTTTTGCTACTATATCATAGTACCTATTAAAGTATAGCTATGTGTGGAATTATAATTAAAGTCACCTTCTTAGAGTCAATCAAAGGCTTTAATTATGCTTGTCTGGGAATCTTTCATGGCTAAGCAGAGATCCTCTCTCCCCACCCTCAAAATTGTGGGCAGTGAGCTACTTCCTTTAAAATCATGCTGATCTTTTTGTCATCCAAGAACTCTTTTAGCATATCCAGGAAAGTGCAAATCTTCAGTAGCAAAATTACTGCATAGTTTGCTAACTATCATCATCTTTTCTAAATTACTTTCTTGCTAGCTCATCAGGTCATTCATTTCTATTTCTCCCAACGCATGACGACTCTGTACATTTGTAAGATCCTAATGTGCTTCAGGTCAGTGCTTGTCCAGGTGAGTTTATCACCCTCCAAAAGCAAGCTTGTGTGCCTGAAAGGTTGTGTAACAGAATGGTAGATGGTGCTTAGCTGCTTCTTACGTTACCAAATCCATATGTTGAATGTGTGCTGTGGATAATAAAGTAGTCTGGCTACTCACTTTGGGAGTGCTGACCTTAACATAAAGCCTGGTGATTCCCTCAAAAGCCAGAGGAAGTTACATACAGCTGAGATATACTGCAAATATATACATTCTCACACACACCTGCACACACATATGATAAAAGATTCATTTTAGATACATATATAATTTATTTACTGAATTTATATGCTCCAATCTAGCGTATATTTTAGTATAAAATGCACTTGCTTCTTTTTCTTTTTTCTTTTTTTCTCTTTCTCTTTTTCCTTTCTTTCTCCATATAAAAACAATAAAAATAAAATAAAATACAAAAACTAAGCAATAAAAGTTAAACGTTACCATAAAATTAAATGCACACAGAAAACATTCATATATGGAAAACTCACTCTCAGAGTGGGTATATTACTATTGGATTCTTGCAGTTGTTTTTATTTGGAACCAGGAAATATAATAAACATACGGTCTATCAGTTGACGTAACTTAGTTGAGAAAAGGAAATAATGAGCAAGAGATGGAAGTTAACAATTACCACAACATATTAGTATCAGTGTGAGAACATATTGAGATGTAGAACAATTGGATATGAAAGTAGATCATGAAAATACACAAGAAGCACAATGACTGATGAAAACATAAGAATGCAATCTTATTATTTGAAAAGGTTATCCTTTTATTTAACCAAAGTTAATAATGAATATGTAGCTGGAAATGAAAGAGCCACTGAGAAATTAACGTCAGAGTTTAATTCCACGTTTATAGACTTCCAGGATGTAATGTGAGCACTGAACCACAATGATTGCCTGCTCCCTCTTTTGCCTTTATCATTACTGTAGTTCTTTCTTTAGCAGTAATCCAGTAAAATACCTGAATCTGTCATATAGGTCAGCCCTCTATTGATAAACTAAATAAATAAAAATTTCCATGTTTGAATTATCTGATATATTTCCTTTCTAGGCAATGAATATTGCTGAATAAAAATTTAACCTTGGCTCTCATATCAAAAATCTAATGAGTACTGTAAGGAATTTAAGAATTTACCTCTATATCAATAGATGCAGTGTATAGATAATTATATATTTATAGATGTAGGAACATTCACAGACACATATATTAACATTTCTAGATTGTGTATTTCTAAAAATATAGTGGGCATTAAAGTTGGGCAGCAACTCTAATACAGAATTATGCTTGGAAAATTTTCCAAACAGCTGTTTGATTGAGGGGTGTAAATTTCTTTCAGCTCATATATCAATACTTTAGGAGCTCATCATTCCTTTCCTTTTACTGTCACACTATTCACACCCTTTTGCAATTAACACACTGCTAAACGTAAAGCAAGTTTAATATAAACCCACTGCAGCAGTGACTGTTAAACCTACTATATATCAATTCATCAATGGCTCAAGAGGCAAGTTTCAGGGTACCTCTTAGGCAAATGTTCTACCGGTATCTGCCCCACTTCCTTCTTATACATAAGTTCTCAGTTAACATTGAAGGAAAATATATTTATGCACAGAAGACAAAATAAACTCACTTATAAATTCAGGAACATAGTGCTCACTTTTCTCTAATACAATGCTGGATACATACCTGATGCTATATCTATGGTACCACTCAACTACATTAGAGGCAGTAATATTATTTTGGCATCCTTTTACTCATTCATAGGACCCTCTGTTTGTTTAGCTTAACTGCTATTAAAGAAAGAACAGAATTTCTCTACACAGGAACCTTTGTCTTATAGTTACTTTTCTATGTACCGGTAATCTGACTGTTCACAGGATTGAAATCCAGAATTAGTCACTTTTGGAGATCAAATCAGATACTCAAGGTTTACACTGCCATTCACCATTTGCTGAAAGATGGCAATTTCTGACTCCCAAACTCACAACCAGAAATCACAGGAAATAGTCTGCATTTAAAAAGAGAGTGAAATAGATCTAATGCTATAGGAAACTCTGCTGTTTTCATCTTTGAGCTCCTTAGTATCTGGTGATTTGACTTGCATAAGATGCTTTTCCATTTACCTTTCTAAAAATGTGCTTATTTGGTTTACCAGAAGGTTACTGAAATTGGCTGTCATAACGACAAGCTATTCCAAATATTTCAATAAAATGCACAAATTTTTCTCAGAACAAATACTGAACCTCCGTTGGAAGGATTCTGAATAATGTCAAATCAGTACTAGCTGGAATTTATTACTATCTGCATCATTTTCTCTCATAGGTAAAAACAAATATGAGAGATTTCCACTTCTTCAGCCACTTTTCCCAGTAGAAAATCAACTGTAAGGCAATATTTCACTTACTATTAGGATGGGTGGCTTATGAAAAAAACAGGTTTCTCTGGCCATGAGAGAGTAGCTGCTCCACTCTATCTGGTGCCTTTTTCACAGGAAGTAGATGATTGCCCTGAAGGCTTAGCTAATATTGCAGGAGGTTTAAGGACATTCTGTGCCAAGGGTAGGGTTCTTTGAAGGGGAAATCAGCGAAAAGACTTTTGTGCTCTAAGTAGAATTAAAAGAAAAATAACAGAACTGTGACCTAATGATGCCAAATGCTCTTCCCATTCAAAAAGAAAAAAGAAAAAGAAAAAAATAGTGCAATGCAGTGCAGTGGAATAGAATAGAATAGATATGGAAGGGACCTTGGAAGTCTTCTAGTCCAATCTCCTGCTCAAGCAGGAGATCCTATACCATTTCAGACAAATGGCTGTCCAAACTCTTCTTAAAAACTTCTAGTAATGGAGCATCCACAAGGCAGATTGTTCCATTGATTGATTGTTCTATTAGGACATTTCTCATTTCTAGGTGGGTTTTCTCCTTGATTAATTTCCTTACATTGCTTCTGCTTTGAAGAATAGGTTGACCCATCTTCTTTGTGGCAGTCTGTTAGATACAAGAATACTGCTATCATGTCATTCCTATCCTTCTTTTCATTAAACTAGACATATTCAATTCTTCATATGTTTTAGTCCCCTAATTGTCTTTGTTGCTGTTCTCTTTCTAGAGCAGGGGTGTCAAACTCAATGCCTGGGAGCTGGATCCGGCCTGCGGGGTACTTAGATCTGCCCTGCAGGGCCATCCTGGAAAGTGAAGGACCAACCCGCAGTGCCTCTGTCAGCAAAAACAGAGCTCGGGAGGACCATGGCCTCCTGAGCGCTGTTTTCACTGGCAAAGGATTGCAGGAGGCTGTCACAGCCAAAAGCGGAGCTCATGAGGGCTGCAGGAGGTCCTGAGTTCCGTTTTTGCTGACAGAAGGTTGCAGGAGGTCGACACAGCCCAAAGCAGAGCTCAGGAGGCTGTTTTCGCTCGCAGAGTTCTCAGGCCACCACAGGCACCCACAACATGAGTGACATTGAGCTGGCCACGTCCACCCTGACCACACCCACCCTGGCCCCCTGAGGTCAAACATACTGCTGATGTGGCACTCAATGAAAACTAGTTTGACACCCCTATTCTAGAGTCTCAACATCTTTTTTATATTAGGGTGACCAAAACTGGATGCAATATTTCAAGTGTAGTCTTACTAAGGTACTCAAAGTGGTACTAACACTTCATGTGATCTTGTTTTTATCTCTCTGTTAATGCAGCCTAGGACTACATTAGTTTTTTTGGCAGCTGCAGTACACTTCTGGCTCATATTTAAGTGATTGTCCATTAGGACGTCAAGATTCTTCTCACAATTACCATCACTGAGCCATCTATTCTGTATTTGTGCAGTTGACTTTTCTTGCCTAAATGTAGAGACTTACTTTTCTCACCTCTGAATTGAATTTTATTTTGTTAGATAGGAGTAAGTGTTCAAGTCTGTTGACCTTATCTTGTGGAGTGTTGGCTATTCCTGCCAGCTTGTTGTCGTCTGCAATGATGAGTTCTCCCTCTATCTCTTCATCTAAAATGTTTGTGAAGTTATTGGTATTAATTCCCATTCCAAAAGATCTTTCTTTGGGGTATGGAATTCTCCTGCTGCAAGAAATAAATATTTATTGATAGAAGTGACAATTAGATGGTTGCTCTCCAGTTTTTTACAGGGTAATGAAAGATGTGTATGCAAGGAGAAACATAGTAGTTTAATGCAATACAGATAGTTCTCAACTTATGACCACAATTTTAAACAGAATTGCCTTTGTTAGGCAACTTGACAGTTGTACCCAATTTTACCACCTTTCTGCCACAGATGTTGAACGAATCACTGCAATTGTTAGATGAATCATGTCATTAAGTGACTCCAGCTTTCCCCACTGACTTTGTTTGCAAGAATGTGGCTGAGAAAGTCGCAAATGGCAATCACATGACACTGGGACACTGCAACCATTATAAATACTGGTACATGCTGATTGCCAAGTGTCCAGATTTTGACTGTAACTGTGGGAATGCTGTGAAGGTTGTAAGTATGAGTACTAGTTTTAAGTCATCATTTTCAGTGCTGTTGTAACTTCAAACAATGGCTAAACAAATGGCTGTAGGTGGAGGACTACCAATAGAAATCTGGTACAGTAATTAAGAAATATATACAGTAAAAACAAGACGTGTTAGAGTAAAGAATAAACATGTGCAATGAGTGACCAATATGAAAAAAGTACATTAAGGTGGTTTGGATCTATACAGAACAAAAGAAAATTAAATTGGAAAATAAAGGAACTAGGATTGGTTTCAGAACAGGAGGAAGACGAATAAAGTTTGGATAGACCTAACATGATGAGAACTTGAGACGTGTTTAATCTTCCTTCTCTCCATTTCAAAGCATGAATCAGTAGCAACTGTGCTGGACTAAGAATTCATATTAGTCCTATAAATTCCTTTCTCTGCTGCACATAACAGATGGGGAGGGGGGGAAGACAGACACAGCGATATTTTTAATGACTGCCACTAAAAAAACAGAAAACATTGCAAGATACCATTTATAACAATAGCTATGTTTTCAATTCAGAAATGGTAGAACTGATATAAAAGGGGATGTGAAGGATCTTCTCATATGTCTCTTAAAATACAGCAGGAATCTAGCCAAAAACAATTCTGTCTCCACCGAAATATTAGAAATATTTCTTCAGCAATATATCTACTACTGAATGCATTTATTTCCAGGTAAACATGCTTATGCTTTCATCCTTAACCAATAGCTAAAGTATAATTTACTATTTTGGAAGACTGCAAGAAATGCTAGTTTAATGCCCTATTTTTATTATATAAATGCAAAGTCGTGAGACAAACTGCATCTATGATATGAAAAGTATTACAATATATTTCAAGAGCATGCAATAATCATATCTGTCTATTGCCACATTCTTGTACTACTTTTGATATGTTATTTTCATGTGCCACTTTAAGAAATGCAGTATACAATTTAGCATCTGAAATGCAGTATACAGTTAGGATTGGAAAAACTGTTGTCACTAGCCAATTTTGTTTTTCTTCCACCAATGTCTACCCTCTTTCTATTTGAAACAGGAAATTCTTAAGCTTTCTGAAAGGAGTTTAATTATATGATACTAATAAACATGCACGGAGAAGAAAAAGACTGAAATGATTAGGAGTTGTGGGATATTTAAAGAGTGACATTGATAACTTTTTTTATATGAAACCTACTGCAACTTCTTTGCTGATTCTTCACATTTGATTTTTGGCATAGAGTAAATTTATATAGTTATGTTATTTTAAGATAAAGATTTTGCATACATTCTGCATGATAGAAATAATCCTACGTTCACTATCCAGAAGAGACAACACTCGTAAACCAAATCTAAAAACCAAGAATATTTATTTGCTACCAATTAAAATTTAGTAGAAAATACTGTAGTCTTTTTCTGTCCCCCCCCCCCCCCCTGTGTAACCATTGAAACAATCAATGCTTAATGTAAGCTAAGCAAGGAAAAAAACCCTCAGGTTAACTAGATCAGTTATTTTTTCAACTCTAGTAGCCTGTGCAGCTGGAAGAACCTACTACAGACTGTGTCTGTGTGTATATCTGTGAAAGGTAAAGTACATTTTTCAGCCAATTAACTACAAACTCTGTTTTCAGCAGGATGAAAGGATCTGCTTTGAAGGATGGGCTGGTAGGTGAACAGATCATTAGCAATGCTCTAAAGGGAGGGCATGTGAAAGCTCTGCTTCAGGCAGCCAACTCTATTGGGTTTGATACCAACTCAGAACCAGGAATGGGATTTAGAAGACAACATCTGGCAAATCGATTTGCCTACCCCCCACCGTTTTCTTTTTGATGTGGGAAGAAAGGAAGTCCCGAGAAACTAACATTTCTCTATGGCAGCAATTACCTAAAGCCATAAGGGCCTATCCAAGAACCAAGGAGCATGCTCACAAACAGAAGGGAATAAAATTACATGGAAAAAGTATTGCTTTTGATAAAACTTTATGAAAGGGAACTTTAAAAACGTATTAATAGATCAGTGAATGCTCTAAATACCAAATCATGCAACTCTTTTTACAACTACATTAAGACACACAAAATGTGAACATTTATTGGAGGTGCAAATGACAACACGTGTATCACACAAATGCTGTGATTTTTGTACTACTGTCAGATACAATGAAAATACGTAACTGCACCATTGGTTTGACATTATTACAAACGTGTCATTTTGATGTCATTGTAATTTATCACAGTGACTATCATGTACTGATAGATATTTTGAGTATTTTTATGACAGTTTTTGGACATGTTTATTCCTGTTAATTTCCAATTCTTGCCACATTTTGGCTCCGACATTACACACTGCTGCAATCAACCTTTTTTCCTTCCTCTCCCTCAAGAGAGGTTTAAGGTAAAGGTAAAGATTCCCCTTGCACATATGTACTAGTTGTTCACGACTTTAGGAGGCGGTGCTCATCTCCTTTTCAAAGCCAGCGCTGGCCGAAGATGTCTCCGTGGTGATGTGGCCAGCATGACTAAACGCTGAAGGCACACGGAACCAGTGGTGGGATTCAAATTTTTTTACAACCAGTTCTATGGGTGTGGCTTTGTGAGTGTGGCGTGGCTTTGTGGGCATGGCTTTGTGGGTGTGGCAGGGGAAGGAAACTGCAAAATCCCCATTTCCTCCCCACTCCTGGGGGAAGGTTACTGCAAAATCCCCATTCCTCATTCCAGCTCTGTTCTCCTTTCAGGGCAACCAAAGAGGATCAGCTGGGAGGCAGCAGAGGCAGGTCCAGCCTATTTGCCAGTTCTCTAAACTACTCAAAATTTCTGCTACCAGTTCTCCAGAACCTGTCAGAACTGGCTGAACACCACCTCTGCATGGAACGCTGTTACCTTCCCACCAAAGGTGGTTCCTATTTTTCTACTTGCATTTTTACATGGTTTTGGTTGGCAGAAGCTGGGACAAGTAACGGGAGCTCACTTCGTTACGCAGCGCTAGGGATTCAAACCGCTGAAATGCCGACCTTTCTGATCAACAAGCTCAGAGTCTTAGCCACTGACTCACTATTAATGGAGCTTTTCTTTTCAGGTATACATTACTTATCTTCCTTCACTCTTTGCCTCTCTTCCCAAATCTTTAGCAATATACAATCAGAGTCACAACTGCTGGGAAAACATTTATTTGCAAAACTGCTTACACACTACTTTGCAAACTGTAAAAGGCTTTTGAAAGTAACGAAGTACTGGTGCCGTAGCACAATATAAACTTTAGGAACTTACAATTAATTTTTATTATTTTTATAATGTATCATACACCGGTCACTGAAGAGTTTTCCAAATGACACATTCAGGAACAGAAAAGCATGTATCATAGAGGAGGATCAGCAATTTATTTTGTTACTCCATTCCACTGGTAGCTCAAACGTGAAACTATATATTCTATTTATAAATTCAGAAGTAGACTAACCAATCTCATTGTAATTTTATTACAATCTTATTACAATGACAATAAAGATTATTATTATTATTATTTAACATATATATTCAATACATGATGGAGTTATAATTGTGATGTGCCTTTTAACATTTTTGTCATATACTAAATAATTAAATAAATACTTATGAGAAGGGCTCTGATTAGATAAAAGCATTTCACATTCTCCTACTGATCTTCTCAAAGTAAGCATTGATTGGCTCATGATGTTGCCTGCCAAATATTGTATTAGATTCATAAATGCAGACCAGCAATTAAATGTCAGCAGCAGAAATGACAAACAATGAAAAAGATTGTGGGAGATGTAAATACTGTAAGATCAAGAGTCCATTGTGCACAAGTTTACAGCAGGTAAATATTCTTATAGAAAATGAGACCTACAACACAGATTAAAACAGTTAATGGAGTAACTAATGCAGACCCAATGACCTAAACATTTGTAATAAATAATGTAGAGAATATAGTATGATGAATCAGGGAACTGTACATTTACTCCAGATGCAAATGTAACAAAGCTTTATATAAGGACATTAATTTTTTATTTTATTTATTTATTTTATTAAATTTATACCCTGCCCTTCTCCTTGTTAGGACCCAGGGCGGCGCACAGGCATTATTAAAACCACAAAATACAATATCAATTAAAATATATTAAATTACTAGACCCGTGCTAAAAACCCATATTAAAACCATACCAAATTAATTTATTTTTAAAAAGTCAGAAGTAGGGGCTATCCTAGGCCGGCTTGTTGGAATAGAAACGTCTTAAGACGTTGGCGGAAGAGGCGGAGGTCCGAGATAGTGCGAAGGTCGGGGGGTAGGTCATAAGCATCCATCATAATTTATGGTAGGTTTCTTAATGCAGGATGAAGCTGGCAGGGCTCCCTGCTATCATCCAATAACCAAGGCAAGTATTCTACTTAGGAGCTAGAGCAGGGCTTTCAATCGTGCGGCCCGCGGACTGGATGCGTCATGTGCTGGCCATGCCCACTCCTGGTTTAGCGAAGGGGGGAAAAGTCCCAATACATCATGTGACGCCACTGTGATGACGCGGGTTTGACACCCCTAAGCTAAAGAGATTAAAGGGAGACTGGTATCTTTTGGAACCTATTGTGTTATCACTAGTCAAACGCTTTATGTTACATTGCTGCTCAAAAGAATCCCAACACAAACCAAAGTGAACAATTCTTAGGAGGACAACACATGTGAAAAGGATGTACTATCTGCTCTGCCTTTAGTGACCTGCTTCTCTTAGAGATGTTTTAACAACTTTCAGCCCTTTAGTGCTTTGCATCATAAAAAGAATTGGATGCGGCCTATATTGTAATGAGTTCCTCTTCTCAAAATAAAAGGAAGTAAAAATTTCAAAATCTGTTAGATGCCCATGACTTTTCTATCACAGCCCATTCTCCCCTTGAGGTTTTTTTCCTTAAGTATAGCTTCACCCACTTCTTGTTTTATAAACTGGATTTTAAATTCAAAATAGGTATGGTCCTCCCTTTTGTATAGCATGAAATCTTGTACACGTATTATGCCTTTTTGTTATATAAGAACAATCCTGCTGGATCGGACATGGAAGTAACTTAGAACCTGCAATAACAATACTATTCAATACACCTATCCTCCACGAATTTATAAAATCTCCTTTTGAAGTTATTCAAGCTAGCAGCTATCACTACCTTTTGTGGTGGCGCACTGTGTGAGAAAGTGGTTCCTTTTCTATTTTAAATTTGCTTTTAAAGAGGTTAATTGGATGATCCCAGTCCTAATGATTTGAGACAGACATTTTTTTTCCTTGTCTACTATGCATTGTTGTTATGTCCTTCAATCATTATTCTCTGTTATACTCTCAAGCATTCCAACCCTTTCTCATAATGAAGATATTCAAACCACCTCTAATCATTTTGCTTGTCCTATTCTGCATTTTCCAATTCTACTTCATTCCAGTGTGGTTACCATAACTGTATAAAGATAGTAGTCCTTGACTTAAAGAAGTTCATTTAGTGATTGTTTGAAGTTGCAACAGCACTGAAAAAAGTGACATTTTAAGTGCCACAGTTAAATGAATTGCTGAAGTTGTTAAGTTAGTACATGGTTGTTAAGTGAACCTTGCTTCCCCATTGACTTTGTTTGTCAGAAGGTCACAAAACGTGAACACATAACCACAGGACACTGCAACCATCGTAAATATGAGCCAAGTGTCCAAATTTTGATCACATGTCCATGGAGATCCTGCAATGGTGGTAAATGTGAAAAACAGTCATAAATCCGTTTTTTCAGTGCCATTGTAACTTCAAACGGTCACTACACAAATGGTTCTTATAGTTAAGGACTATCTGTATTAGCAATTCTTAATTGAGGAGAAAAAGAAATCTTTTATGATAATATGCTTTTGAGTTTTTGAGAAAAATAGCATAAATAAGATTAAATGGGATAAGAAGAGGAATGAGTATGGATTAAGGATGTGTGGCAGTTTTGCTTTATGGCGAATGTGTTATATCATTCTTATATTTTTAGGTTCCCTATTGTTGGAAAACTATGCAATTTTTATTGTACTTGCATTTTGTTTAATATATGCTTTTACCAATGATTTAAGCTACTTTTAAAATTTTTATGGCAAACCAATTCAAGATGTTTATTGGAATATCACTATAATAAAAAGAGAGAGATGATGGATGGATGGATGGATGGATGGATGGATGGATGGATGGATGAATGGATATTTTCCCCCCTTTCTGACAAGTCGTTGGATCACCTTTGTGAGATCCCTTGTCTTGAAATTCCAGCAAATGAACTGAAAATCCTGCGGGATTCTAAATGCTTGAAATCTTGAAGAAGAGCACCTAAGAACATGTTCCATCAAGATCTTCATTCTGAATATTGGCTTGAACTGTTTATTCACCAAACACAGACAAAATGCCTGTGAGAAGTAACAAGAATAGAGAAATTGGAAATCAAATTTCTTTACTACAGACTTAGACTTAGAATGTAAGTAAATAGTCAACAGCCTTTAAAGGATATTGAACATAAAATCTATCTATATGACCTGAACATTTGGAAATAATTAAAGATAGTAAAGTGTATCTTCATATAAGGGACACTGTAAGAACACTTAGCCAAGTGTTTCAACCTATTTACAGTCGCAAGGGTAAATTTCTAAGAATAAGGAGCTTATGAAATATATCTTCCCCCCAAACAAGCAGAAGGGAAATCATTAACAGAAAAACAGAATAGCAGAGTTGGAAGGGACCTTAGACGTCTTCTAGTCCAACTCCCTGCTCAGGAAACCTGCTGTCCTACTGATCAGGAAACCCTATACAATTTTAGACAAATGGTTAACATGGGTTCTTGAGAAGATCCATCTTTATTTATTCAGTGTCAGACAGTATAAATACCCCAGAATAGAGTGCTTGCAGTAAACTAACATTTGA
Source organism: Rhabdophis nuchalis (assembly GCA_039707465.1). NCBI lineage: Eukaryota > Metazoa > Chordata > Lepidosauria > Squamata > Natricidae > Rhabdophis > Rhabdophis nuchalis. The sequence goes on along the minus strand of CM077648.1, from coordinate 89,698,592 downwards.
TGATGAAATTCAGGAACATTGTGAAGTTATTTTCATGATCAATGTTCTAATTTATTGCTTTTCCCATAAGGGTTGATTGACCTATATTTTATGAAGAAAGACTGAGACTGCTTAATTCGTTCATACAATTTATTTATTTATTTTATTAAATTTATACCCCGCCCTTCTCCTTGTTAGGACCCAGAGTGGCGATACAAGTTTGATACCAACAAGATTGTTCACTTTTTGTAAACAGCTGAGGTAACAACCCATTAGGATCAAATGGGATTCAGAGCCATAAAGATAAAATCTTGGAACAAGCCTCAAAATTGCATTAGAAACACTTTTTGAAGAAACAAAGGCCGTCCTAAGGAAGCACAATTAAACAGTTTCATAAGCCCATAAAGTTGTGAAGTTATATAACATAAAATAGTTGAGCAACTTTATTTTAGCCATGAACAATTTATTTGTCACTGGGATGCGACAAAATTATTTAAAATGTTAGTTTTCTAGAAGCCTGAAAGACTATTCCCAAATATTTAAAACATCGAACTTGTTCTAGTTTATGACTGGGTGGTCCACTGGTCTTTTTTCTGCTGTTTTTGAAATTGCTATATTAAAAATAAAAGAATAAAAGACTCCAATTTGACCTATTTGAATGTCTAGATGAATCAGACAGACCCTACTCAGTTGCTTTTTTCGTAAAACCTATGAATTAGCAACAAGTCATTGATCCACTCAAAATGTCCCAGAGTCTAATCTCAGTAATATTACTGAATCCTGCTTTAAAAATCAACGAAAGGCTGCAAATGAAGTCAGATCAAAATGATTTCTGTTTATCGGCTAAATGATGTAACATTATACATTGTCCTGATTGGAAACCCACTTACTTGGTTTTGCTTATTCCTTCATTTGTAACCCAGGTATTGAGTTTGGTGAATTGCCTGTTAAGTAATTTGTTAATGATGTACAATAGGCTAATTGGCCTATGATTAACTGTGTCATTCCTCTTGCCCTTTTTATATAAGTAAACAATTGTTTTTACCTTTCACTCCTCTGGGATCTTATCTGTGAGATTAATATATAAAAAGGGAGAGGTCAATACTGGTGCCCACTGATTAGAGTTAGATTTAATTAGTCGGGGGAGGGGTACAATTGCTAGAGGAATTTATCACACTTACATTGGTTGATAACATATTTACTTTCTTGTATGTGACTAGTAGAGTGAGGATAAAAACACATCCATCACTGAGGTATTATCATGACAATTGTACTCTCCACTTTTACAGACAGCATAACAAAATTTAGTTATGTTAAAGAAGACTGAGTCATACTGATCTGATAATTATAAATGAACATATAAAAGATCAGAATTTCTGATAGTTGAGTATATATACACATACATACATGCACCCACACACTAGAGGTGGTATTCTGCCGGTTCACCCCGATTTGAGTAAACTGATAGTGGCAGTAGGGAAAGGCTCCACCCACCTGCCTTGACGTCATCATGGATGCTCTGCATATATGCAGAAGCACCGCGCATGAGTGAAGCACTCACACTCCTAGTTCCAAACTGGTAGCAAAGATGAGGATTTCATGCCTGATACACACACTTATGTGTGTATACATAATGTTTGTATTAATTATATTTATTTATTTATCTATCTAATTTATTTAGGTGCTCATCTCACAAGCAAATTTATTTATTTTATTAAATTTATACCCCGCCCTTCTCCTAAAAAAGGACCAAGGGCGGCGCACAGGCATCATTAAAATCATACAAAAATACAAAAATATAAAAGTCCAAAATTGTTAAAAGCTAATTAAATATTCCCTGTGCTAAAATTAATAATACTCTAAAAATTTAAAAATTATCCCTATAAAAGTCAGAAACGGGGGCTATGCTAGGCCGGCTTGTTGGAATAGGTAGGTTTTAAGACGTTGGCGGAAAAGGCGGAGGTCCACGATGGTGCGTAGGTCGGCGGGAAGGTCGTTCCAGAGGGCAGGGCCCGCCACAGAGAAGGCTCTCTGACTGACTCTAGATAGCATACAAGACTAAAAAATATTAGAATATTTTCTGTATAAAGCAGGGGTCCCCAACCTTTTTTGCACCAGGGACCGGTTTCATTTTAAAGAAAATTCCGCGGACCAGCCGGCGTAGAGGGGGAGCGGGGGGGAGGGGGAACAGGCGGCGCATGCGCACGCAGGGGTGGTTGAGTCAGTTCACTTGCACCTCTAGGGCCCCCAATGGCGTGAGCGGCCGCACCTGAGCTCTCCCGCCCCCGGTGCGCGCTCTGCCCAGGGGGCTGTCCAGTCCTCCCTCCTCCTCCTCTCCGGCCCTGTGGCCCGGTTCCTATCAAGCCACGGACCGGCACCGGTCCACGGACCGGGGGTTGGGGACCCCTGGTATAAAGTACAACTCTACTGTTGTAACAGCATATATTCTATATTTTATTTTTCTGTTACATTTTTTCATTTATTTTTAAGCACTTATGTATTTTTGATAATGTATGTATTTTTATCCTTTGTCATGTTTTTTTCTGATATTATTTTAAAAGCATTAAATTTTTTATTAAAAAATACAGAACTGTGTCCTGGCTATCAACTGTTTCTAAAAGGTAAATTATAGCAACTATATGACATTGAGCTGACCTTGGCTGATTTTAAAAAACTAAGCAGATTCTGGAACTGCTTAATATTAGATCACTAAATCATCAATAAATTCTGGGGCTGTGAGCTAAACTGGGATGTTGAAAGAAGAAGGCAATACAAAACAACATCCATGTTATTGTTATAAGAAGTACACGAAGCCACTGGTCAATTTGACTTGAAATAAAATTTATTATTTATTTATAGGTAGCTATTAAACTAATATTAGACCTCAACACCCCCTTCTACACATCTTCCTCCCTTCCCCACCCATCTTTTAATTCATATTGCTGAATTTTCATTATTTATTTTTATTGTTTCATTATTTTACTATTGTTATATTTACATTTTTATAATTTTACATTCTACTGTTGCATGCTGCCCAGAGTAGCCCCACAGCAAGATGGGTAGCAAATAAATGTAATAATAAATAAAATAAAATTATACAACGTGGTGCCCAAAACTTCTACCAAACTCTGACCTACTCAAAATATATTGTGAATTTTAATTCATATGTATATACTTTTATCTTTGTGCTCCATAATTCATATGGATGAATTTATAATTATCATTATAAACCATATTTCTGATATGTAATATCAGTAAAACCTTACCCTTTATTTGAAATTGCAGTATTATTCCCATTATGAAAATATAAGGGTGTAACGAATATGCTGTTCTGACTTATACTGAGCTCACTTTCATATAGGATTTTTGTTTTATTAAGAGACAACTCTAGACCCCCATATTTGGTAGCTGACCTCATTTATTTCCATTTTGGTTTCAGTATACTGTACCCACATTTTTAATACAGTCCTCATTTACAACAGTCCACTTAGCGACCGTTCAAAGTTACACTTTAAAATGTGACTTATTACCGTTTCTCACAGTTACAATCTTTGCAGCATCCCCATGGTGACATGATCAAAATTCAGCCGCTTGGCAATTGGTTCATAATTATGGCCATTGCTGTGTCCCTAGGTAATGTGATCAGCTTTTGCAACCTTCTGACAAGCAAAGTCAATGTGGAAGCCAGATTCACTTAACAACTGGGTTACTAACTTATCAACTGTAGTGATTCACTTAACAATTATAGCAAAAAATGTCATAAAATGGGGCAAAACTCGCTTAACAAATATCCCACTTAATAACAAATTTTGGGCTCAATTGTGGTTGTAAGTCAAGTGTAGTTTTCACAGCAGCTATTTATGAAGTTATTTCTATTTAATGCCACAGGGAACTATGGTAGTGTGTGCTGGTTGACAAAATTCACTGTCTAACATGGCATTACATGGATGTAATTTCAACCCTATCCTACAGCTCTCCAAAATTTGTTTTATTTTCTCATTAAAAGGAACACCTGGTTACCTTCCCTCCATTTCCTAGCCCTTGATCTCCTGTTGTAACATTTTGATCACAGATCCTGACTAGAATATTTTCCCTCATAGATTTTTTGGTATACAGGCAATGTACACCACCTTGTAGTTCCACTTTAAAATAAACTAGGTTTCATTTGGACTGTTTTGCGTTTTTGAGGGTAGTAAAGAATGTTTTGGCAGATTTGGTAGAACAGCCAAAGCAAGCCGAGCTGAGATTGACCTGAGGATGTGTGGGTTGGGGAGGGGGGGGATGTTTTGGTTTTCTTCTGCCAGAACCGAAGGGAGCAAAATATTCCCTGGTGTTTTTTTAAATAGCCTTAAGGATAGAAGGAGTGTTAGAAATTTCTATATTTTTTCTATTGCATGGAGTGGGAATGAGGGGGGGGGGTTGTTCTCCCTTCTCCTCTTTCCAGACATTACTCAAGCTATCTTTCTCCTCCTCTACTCAATCCACTGCAGCAATTGCTACTTGGATCCAGCACCAATTTGGAAAATTGTCCTTTTACATGCATAGCTAGCAGAAACCTTTTAAATACAACAAAGAAATGGTGGCTCACAGCAATCCCTTTATAGCAATCACTGAGGAACAAAAGAGATTTGCCAATAACCAGACAAACACACATCATGTGTTTTGGAAAGACATTGGAAGCAGGAATGGGTTGCTGCTAGTTTTACTACCGGTTTGCAACCCACTTGCATGTGTGTGTGCTGTTAAATGTAAATTGTTCTTTATGCATACGTGACCCAGGCCTGAATTCCACTACCGATTCAACTGAACTGGGAGCAACCCACCTCTGATTGGGAGCATACAGGTAAAGGCACTAGCAATTTACATTGATTAGCACTAGCTGCACACTGGGCTCCCCTTGAAGATCACCCAAAAGTTACAACTGGTCCAGAATGGTACATACAATGTTGGGCAGTTTGCCCTATTACAATGCTATGTAAGCTGCATTAGCTCCTAGTTTCTTTCGAGATGCTTTCAAGGTGCTGCCTATCACTTTTAAAGGCCTACATGACATGGAGCCAAATTATTTATCTCTCCCTAAACAGTATTTGAAGGAGCAAAAAAATCCCCAAATATTTTTAATCCAGACTTACTGATTACTTTCAGATAGAGTAATCTGATATCTCTGCACATCATCACTTTTCTTTCACACATATTCAAGCATGCAATAATTTGTTTCCGTTCAAATTAAATCCACACATTTGCATGTAATTTTCTCATCTTATTTACATGCATTGCTTTTGTATTATAGTACTGTCATCCCATCCATTGCTTCTTGTCCTGCTTTCTGGTGCTTTGGAGATTAGATTGACTGCTCTTCTTTGTGGCAGCCCCTTAGATATTGGAACATAGCTATCATGTTACCCTACTCCATCTTTTTATTAAACTAGGCATCCTCAATTCCTGTAACCGTTCTTGTAGCCTCCAGTTCCCTCATCATTTTTGTTTTTCAACAAAACAAAATTTTTGTTTGGCAATGAAATTTGAATGCAAGTGTGGAATTATATTAATGAAGCATTAATACTTCATGTGGTCTTGATTCTATCCCTCTGTTAATGCAGCCTAGGACTGTTGGCTTTTTTGGCAGCTGCAGCACACTGCTGGTTCATATTTGACTGTCCACTAGGATTCCCAGATCCTTCTTGCAGCTATTATTATTGAACCAGGTACCGGCTATTCTATACCTGTGCATTTGGTTTTTCTTGCCTAAATGTAGAACCTTACTTTTCTTACCCCTTAATATCATTTTGTTAATTAGAGCCCAGTGTTCAAGTCTATAGAGATCCTTCTCTATCTTCTGAAGTGTTATATATTCCTGCCAGCTTGGCATTGTCTGCAAATTTGATGAGTTCCCTTCTATTCCTTTGTTTAAACCAGGGGTCTGCAAAGTCGGCTCTTTTAAGATTGGTGGACTTCAACTCCCAGAGTTCCCCAGCCAGCATAGCTGGCTGGGGAATTCTGGGAGTTGAAGTCCACCAGTCTTAAAAGAGCCGACTTTGCAGACCCCTGGTTTAAACCATTGGTGAAGATTTTGAAGAGTACTGGACCTAAGATAATGATACCCTGGGGTTCCCCACTATATACTTCCCTCCATGTAGGTGCAGTTCAATTAAGGACTACATGTTGAGTGCAGTTGGCCAGCCAGTTTCGAATCCATCTGATGGTGATGCTATCACCAATATTTTTCTATCTTATCAAGTAGTAGGTTATGGTCTACTTTATCAAATGCCTTACTAAAGTCCAAGTAAATTATACAGCATTTCTCTGGTCCACTAATTTGCTCACATTGTGAAAGAATGCAGTAGGTTTTGTCTGTCATGAACTACTTTTGGCAAACCTGCTTTGGCTTCTGGTTATAATTTTGTTTAGTCTCTAGATGTTCACGGATTATCTTTTCTAAAATCTTCCCGGACTGATTGATCTGTAGTTCCCTGGATCCATTTCCCCCCTCTTTTTGAAGATGGAACTATATCAGCCCCTTTCCAGTCTCTAGTACTTTCCAAGTGCGCCAGAATTTTTGAAAGATGTGGTTCAGCAGTTCTGAAAATACACCTGCCAATTGCTTCAGAACCTTGGGGTATAATCCATCTGGTCTTGGTGATTTCAACTTGTCTTGGGTGGATAGGTGTTCTCATACCATTTTGTTGCTTATTTGACTTGCATTCCTACTCAGCATTTTACAGTGTCTTTTCTGAACAGTTGAACTGGTTTGTGTGTGTAAAGGCAGATGCCAAAAATGAGTTACCATATTTTTCGGAGTACAAGGCGTACCTTTTTCTCTCAAAAAAGAGGCTGAAAATCTGGGTACGTCTTATACACTGAATACAGCATTTTTTGCCTGCTGAAACGCCGCCCCCTTCACCAAAATGGCTGTGCACAGCATTTAGGAGGCTTATAGAGTGCTCCTGGGGGCTGAGGATGGCAGAAATGAGTGAAAAACAGGCCGGTTTTTGTTCAGTTTTGCTCCCCCAGCCCCCAGGAGCACTCTATAAGTCTACTAAAGGCTATGCATGCCCTTTTTTGGAAAAAAATGGGCCCGTTTTTGTGAAAAAGAGGCCATTTTTGGGAGGCCTGTAGAGTACAAAACCCTTTTTTTTTTATTTGCCTCTTCAAAATCTTGGTGCGTCTTATACTCCGAAAAATACAGTAAGCAGTTCTGCTTTTTCGTTGCTGCTTGTCACCTTCTTGCCATTTTCTCCTTTTCATTTCCTTGACTTTTTTCTTTTCTTTTTTACATGTTGAAAAAAGCATTTTTGTTATTTTTGACTTTTGTTGCAAGACTTATTTCATTTTGAGCTTAACTTTCCTGACTTCATCTTTGTAGGTTCAGACTATTTGCTGATATTCTGCCTTAGATATGTGCTCTACAAAATCTTAGATAAATAGTTTAGGTGATCTGAGTAATGGGAGCTGGAAAGTATTAGTACTTCCAAGAATAAGTCAGTGATATGCATGAAGCCAGGCCACACATAAGGTAAGTGGCCCATTTAGTTCTAATTGTACCCAACCAAACTCTTTTGGTCAAAAGCAGAAGATCCACTATATATTCAGTATAAGGCTGCCCACTTTAACTGTAATCTCATTCAATTTAATATAAGCAGATGTGTTGAGATTGCAGCTTCTTGAAATCCCAGCAATTGGACATGATATTAATCCAACATATCTGGGACACCAGTATGGAAGCAGCTGCTCTAAAATAAAGGTCCAAGGAAGGCAGTGGGCTATAGTATGCCAACAGTGTTCAGTCATACTATTTAAACTGGTCTGCTGAATTCTGTATAGCTGTTAAAATTAATACCTAACAGTTTGAGATTTTTTAAAAAATTAAACACTCTCTCACTTGCAATTGAAGTGTAAAAATGATCATATTAATGCAATATTTTATCTTATAACAATCAACTCATTGGTTATCTTGTCACTTCCATCACAAAATACTTTGAAAAACCTTGACAAAGAAGTCAACCTGTATGCATATGAAATAATGGCAATTATCTTTATATATACAAACAGAGAAGGGGTCCACTCACCCCTCTTTTTCTATCAGCTTCCATTTGCATTGTATTATCTGAAAAGATATTGAAAAGATATTGGAAAGGGATACACTTCTAGAATCTTATCAAACATTGTTTTTAATTAACTAGAGATAAAAATCATATCCGCCTTTGGTTGTCTAACATTTAAATATGTTAAGTGCAAATGTCAATGTATTGCTAACTTGCTAATACATGCCTTATATTTTGTACCAATTCTGCTCTTTTGAGGGGGAGGGGGAGGCTAGATCTCACTCTACCTGTACCATTCTGATGTCACATGGAGCTATTTCCAGCCCAGTTACCATGGAAACCACAAGGCCTTCACACCAGTTAGCAGTTCAATATATAATTTACTCAGTTTTTTCCACTCAAGTGATTGAAGCTCATATACAGCAACTGCATGCATACATGTATGCATAACTTCCTACCAATTTTATTTTGCAACAAATATATAATTGTATGACTGTAGAAACAGTTAAACAGTAAATGTATTCTTTTAAAAAAATTGCATGGGCTCACAAAAGGAACATTAAAATTGGGGCTCTGATGTCAGTTTTTCCTAAACTGAAAACCTCCCACGTGTAATTAGAGACCCTGCTGTAATGGCTACACAGGAGCGAAATAGTAGAAGTTTGGTCAATAGACCTATACCATAGCATCTTTAGGAAGTTTCACTATATTATATGGTCAGCACTTTATCAATCACGTAAATGGTACTGAGGAGAAATTATATACCACAGTGCCAGTGAACTAAATTAGGCTTCCACAAAATCTAGATCTGTAATATTTAGAAGAAGGGCAATAATGGTCTGAGGTATTCTAGAGAAAAGCAAAGCCTTTCATAGGAAAATTGATGCCCTCCATCATTGCTGGGGGAGGGGGGGAGCTAGCAGTGGGGGAAATAAACTTTTATTATTTTAAGATATGCAAGAAGATGTTACAATTGTGAAATCTGTGGCATGGGTTAAAAGCAGTATTTCCTTTTTGTCTGTGGTGAGAATTGTCAAGTAGAAGCCATGAAGCATAACAGCTATAACCACATGCTAGAGAGAAATTTGGAAGAAAGGAAGTAATTATTTTGCTACTATAGTTCCAGTCCAGCTGGAATTGGGGAGTGGAAGGGAGGCATGTTTTAAAAATATAAATTAATGTCAGATTAAGCATTTCTCACAATTACACCACTATATTGGGTGAAATTGACCCATTTAGTTGTAAATGCAGGCAACCCAACTCAGATAGTAGAAAATTTCCTGTGCAGAGAAGAGAATTCATGGATTTTTCCCTTCTTAATGTTAGACTGACAAAGCGTCCAGATGAAAATTTCTCTTTGGGGTAACACATCCTTTCAAAATTTGAACTGATCGTTTTCATTATAAAATATACATTTATTTTTAGTCTCAGCAAAAGAATGTTGGATGTGAATGTTTTTTTATTGAGAGATTTCCAGTTCTTGAGGCAATTATTCTTTAGTTCTACCTCACTCACCATGAAGAAATAACATTTAGTGTACAGACATGCAACTGCACATCTGTGCTCAGATTTTGACTTGTGTATTTTCCTTACACGTATCAGAATTAAAGTAGAAATCAAACATTAAAAAAATTAAAAGATCTTCAAGCTGCAACTTTTAAAGCAGTTTTCAAATATTGGTTATCCCTGGATTTAAAAAATAATAAATCAAGAGGTACCATATTTTTACTGCTTTCATTAAGAATTATTATTATTATTTACTCATGCACAAACGTGTGCCTCTGCACAAACTCAGTGAAATGTATATAAATCCAAGAGGGGATAGTAACAGACATTTAATTAAGTTGTGCCTTCTGATAACAAAAGCCTTGTGGAAATTTTTCTTGTTTTAAATGTTTTAAATAATCTATCAACTGTCCAGAGTCACTGGGAGTCAGGCAGAATATAAATTTAATGAAAGCAAAACCTAAGGGAAAATCTTGAGGGCTTGCAAAGCTATAGAGAGATCATGCTTTCAATACGTAACTATTACAATACAATAGCAGAGTTGGAAGGGACCTTGTAGGTCTTCTAGTCCAACCCCCTGCGTGGGCAGGAACCTTATACCATTTCAGGCAAATGTCTGTCTAACATCTTTTTAAAGACTTCCAGGGTTGGGGCATTCACAACTTCTGGAGGCAAGCTGTTCCAGAGGTTAATTGTTCTTACTGTCAGGAAATTTCTCCTTAGTTCTAAGTTGCTTCTCCCCTTGATTAGTTTCCACCCATTGCTTCTTGTCCTGCCCCCAGGTGCCTTGGAGAATAGTTTGACTCCCTCTTCTTTGTGGCACCCTCTGAGATATCGGAACACTGCTATCATGTCTCCCCTGGTCCTTCTCTTCATCAAACTAGACATACCCAGCTCCTGCAACCGTTCTTCATATGTCTTAGTCTCCAGTCCCCTAATCATCTTGGTTGCTCTTCTCTGCACTCTTTCCAGAGTCTCCACGTCTTTTCTACATCATGGCGACCAAAACTGTATGCAGTATTCCAAGTGTGGCCTTACCAAGGCACCATACAGTGGCATTAACACTTCACGTGATCTAGATTCTATCCCTCTGTTTTGCAGCCTAGAACTGTGTTGGCTTTTTTGGCAGCTGCTGCACACTGCTGGCTCATATTTAAATGGTTGTCCACTAGGATTCCAAGATCCCTCTCACAGTTGCTACTATTGAGCAAGGTACCACCTATACTGTACTTGTGCATTTGGTTTTTCTTGCCTATATGTAGGACCTTACTTTTTTCACAATTGAATTTCATTTTATTAGATAGTGCCCAATGTTCAAGTTTGTCTAGATCCTTCTGTATCTTAAGCCTATCTTCTGGAGTGTTGGCTATTCCTGCCAGCTTGGTGTCGTCTGCAAATTTGATGAGTTCCCCATTTATCCCCTCATCCAAATCGTTGATGAAGATGTTAAAGAGTACTGGGCCTAAAACAGAGCCTTGGGGGACTCCACTGCATACTTCCTTCCATGTAGATGCAGTTCCATTGAGGACTACACGTTGAGTGCGGTTGGTCAGCCAGTTGCGAATCCATCTGTTGGTGGTGCTGTCTAACCCACAATTTTCTACTTTATCTAATAGTAGGTTATGGTCTACTTTATCAAATGCTTTATTGAAGTCCACGTAAATTATATCAACAGCATTCCTCTGGTCCACTGATTTTGTCACTTTGTCAAAGAATGCAATTAGATTCGTCTGGCATGATCTGTTTTTGACAAACCCATGTTGGCTTTTGGCTATTACTGTGTTTGCTTCTAGGTGTTCACTTATTTGTTGTTTAATTATCTTTTCCAGAATCTTTCCTGGTATTGAGGTCAGGCTGATGGGTCTATAGTTTCCTGGATCTGTTTTTTTCCCTTTTTTGAAGATGGAACCACATCAGCTCTTTTCCAGTCTTCTGGCAGTTCCCCGGTGCTCCAGGATCTCTGAAAGATATAGTTCAGTGGTTCTGAGATCTCGTCTGCCAGTTCCTTCAGAACCCTGGGGTGTAATCCATCCGGTCCTGGTGATTTGAACTCGTCCAGGGCAGACAGGTGCTCACTTACCATTTTCTTCCCTATTTCAACTTGTGTTCCTAATCTGATTTTTGTGGTGCTGTTTTTGATTGGTTGGATTGTTTTATCCCTTTGTGTAAAGACAGATGCAAAAAAAGAGTTAAATAGTTCTGCTTTCTCCCTCTTGCTTATCATCTTCTACTTTTGTTTGCATAATGTTGAATTCCAGTATTTCATGATCGCTTGCCCCCAAAGTTCCTGTAGCTTCTACACCTTCTATCATTTCCTCTCTGTTAGTGAGAATTAAGTCCAATATTGCTGATCCCCTTGTTCCCTTCTCTACCTTTTGGGAAACAAAGTTGTCTGCTAGGTTTGTTAGGAACCTGTTGGATCTTCCACTTGGTGCAGAGTTTGTTTCCCAATTGATGTCGGGGTAGTTAAAATCTCCCATTACTATTGTAGTGTGCTTCCTACATACCTTAGTTAGCTGGTTAGCAAAAAGTTCATCCACTTCCTCTGCTTGGTTGGGTGGCCTGTAGTATAGACCTATGACAATATCATTCCCCCCCCCAACCTTTAATATTGACCCAAATACATTCAAGATAGTTCTCATCATTGTTGTGCTCTATTTCTGTAGAGATGTAATTATTTCTTATATATAGTGCAACTCCACCTCCTCTTTTATTTGGTCTATTTCTTTTAAATAATTTAAATCCTTCTAGCTGTATGTTCCATTTGTGGGTTTCATCCCACCAAGTTTCTGTAATGGCAACAATATCGTATCTGCCCTCATTTACTTGAATTTCTAATTCACCCTGTTTATTCCTCATACTCTGTGCATTGGTGTATAGACATTTGAGTCCATTTTGATTGACCCTGTGTTTACTGTCTACGAAACCTGTGTTATGCCTGACTATGGTTCTCTTTGCCCCTATTTCTTTGCCACTTGTATGGTTCATGTACATGGTACGGCACTCACTGTTAATTGTTTGGTTTTGCTTGACAGCAGTGTTGATAATATTACCCGCACAAATATCTATGTTACATGCACTGATAACCCTATGAATTTTAGTATTAAAAATACTTAATGCAGACTTTTCTTAGAAATAATTTTATTTTGATATATCAGTTGTTTCTTTATTCATATTTCTAAGGCCCTAAAGTGTATAATCTGATTATATTCATGTTTAGTCTATGAGACTGTAGGCTAAGGTCCCAATATAGCAGTGATGGCGAACCTTTTTTGCCTCGTGTGCCAAAAGCACACACTTGCGCACCACTGCACGCACTCGGGTGCCCACCCCCATAATTTAATCCCCCCGTGCCATGCCCCCTGTGCATGCGTGTGTCAACTTTCTTGGAGCCTGCCCAACTTTCTTGGAGCCTGGGGAGGGCAAAAACACTCCCTTCCCAGAGGCCCTCCGGAGGTCGGAAACAGCTCATTTTCTAACTTCCAATGAGCCTGGTAAGTCCGTTTTTCGCTCTCTGGAGGCTTCAGGAGGCTTTCCTGAAGCCTCCAGAGGACAAAGAACTGCTGAAAATCAAGGCCAATCAGCTGGCCAGTGTGTGCATGTGTTCTGGAGCTGACAGGGCAACACCTTGTGTGCCCTCAGAAATGGCTCCACGTGCCACCTGTGGCACGCGTGCCATAGGTTCGCCATCATGGCAATATAGTATATACCTTTTTATATCACTATCAGCTCCCTTATAGTGTTCTTGTATGCAAAAAAATGGACAGGAAATACTACGGTATATACATTACTTTGAGCTTCTGAAAAAGGCAAGATATACATTTAATGAATAAGTAAACAAACAAGCCCTACTGAATCAAGCTTGCTCTGAATTATTTATTTATTTGTCTATTTATTTATACAGCAAGTACATAAATAACTGCTTGGATTCTCTGTTGTCCAGAAATTATTATACTGGCAAATTTACAAATAAGATATTTAAAATATAATGATTAACAAATATATTTTGGGGAAGAGAATTCAATCAATTTTCCTCCTTTTCATGACCATTTCTTTAAGTTTGAATCTCCAAGCCTCTGTGGGAAGCAGAGGAAAAGATTTTAATAATTCACACCAGTAATTCGTTGTTTTTTTTAAAGCCACCCCTAACCTAGTCTCGTCTGATGTGTTGACTAGCATTTTAACCATCCCCAGTGATCAAAATTGTACTCATGGAAAATATGCAGGTTGGGAAAGACTGCTTTAGGAACTGAAGGAATAGATCTCACTATAGTTCTAAACATTGATATATAAGATTGGAAACCATACTGTCCCAATACTGTACTACATTTGCTGTTTATAAATTGTCTATATTTTGGGCTTTATTTATGAAAGAGCTCTTGATTCCAGACACTGCATGACTACAGGTCCTGATATAGATGATCCCATAAAGTATGGTTGTACAACCTTTTGGCTTGCTTGAGCTGCATTGAATGAAGAAGAATTGTCTTGGGCCATATATAAAATTTATAATACAGTTAATGTATATAGATAACAAACTTCCTTTATTTTTTAAATATTTTTTATTATCTTGTGAGGGTGGCATTACTAGCTGACTGGCTTGTAGGCCATGGGTTGGGCACACCTACCATAAAGGTCCCCCAAATTCTACATATTTCAAAAAACAAACAAAGATCCAAGAAGAAAACACTGTCCAAAGCACTTTGTTCCTTATCACACACACACTCAGCAATCAACACATAGATAAGAAAAAACTAATTACATGTGCAGAATATTTTATGTTTTATAAGCTAAAATGAAAAACTAAAGCTGGTGAAGCTAGGTAGAATGATTACATACTATAATAACTCTGATCAAGACAGGTAGAACCAGCTATCACTAGTAAGAAGCCATTAAACCTTATTCCCTTTATCAAAGCACTGATGATATTACTTAGTTTGGTAATGAAACATATGCAACAAGAAAACTATTGCTGAGTAATTTATCTAATTCTAGAAAATTTTGTCCTTTCATTTTTCAAGTACATTTCTAGCCTTGAATAATAGAAAATTAGAACAGAATGTACAGGTCATCTATTTTAATAAAATGTTCTCCTTGCTCCCCAGCATTACTGTTCTGGTTCAACAAAATAGAAAAAGAGAGAAGGAAAAAAAACAATTAGCCTGATTGACAAGGTAAGGAAAACTAAGGAGCTCCTGATCCCTGCACACTCATAGTTTTCTTCCCTGTTCATTACACCAGAAGTTTTCCCCTTCTTGCTAATATTGCAACTACTACTTTCCACTCTTTGCTAATATTTCAACCACTATCATGGCAATATTAGCCATGATAGTAGTTAAGTGCTTGCGCTCTCTCTCTCTCTCTCTCTCTCACTCACACACACACACACCAATGGTCATTCAACAAAGCTGACTGGAAAGCTAGAATAGATAAAAGGAAGTACTATTCAATACAGTGAGTAATTAATTTGTGATATATTCAGGTCTATCTAGATTAATGGCTTTGAAGCCTCAAGTGTTTTACCTTGAGGTTGTGGGTTGAAAGGGGTAAGTCTCCATCTCCTGTTAGCACACACCTGAGAGGCAGCTGGCTGAGTATTGTGAGAAAATGCTGAGCTAATGTAAATCTTGGTATGATCCAACAGGACCGTTCTTATGTTTTCATGAAATCGGAAGTTTAAGGACACAGAACATTAAAGAGTGAAAAATAAACTATTTGAGATTATAAAATGACAGAGGCAAAGCTTAATTTGAACTAAGCTATGAAATGTATTGTAATTTCAGGATATATATCAGCCACATTTCTAAAGAAGGAAAGTATCTTAGAATATGCCAAGTACTTCCTCCTCCCATCATTCCTTTCCATCTGTCACTAAGACAATTGCTCAAAGCTATACTGTTACAGGTAATTAACCAGTTCTATTTAATTGTGAACTTGGTAATTAATACAGATGGTTGAGCAATTCTAACATATATGGTTATCGGGAAACCTGTCATGACAATATCAAGGATTGGACAGTGGTTTTAAGATGAAATAGGACAAGCTTTCTTTACTTTAGCATAGAATGGGACATTCTTCTGAAGATATGGCATGTCTGTCTCCTGTACTTATAGTATAATACATGAAATGGCCTTTAAAGATGTGAAATTAATTTCAACATATTGACCCTAAATAAGTAGATACGATACACCACCACTTGGGGCTTGCACACATCCCCTTTATGGCTCCTTGAGATATTTGGGAGGGAGGCTGGGAGTAGCATTTTAAGAGATTAGGTTATTTTGGAAGCTCTGGAGGAAGAATATCAGACAGACCTTCCAGGCTTCCATTAGACAATTACCAGACTATCTCTAACCTTCTCTTTTAGGGAGGGTTATTAAAAAAGAAGTAGAGCTTCAGGTGCTGAGTGACCAAGAACTAGCAGGTTAGCCTGACCTTTCAGGTGAGGTTTATGCCTGAATAAGGAATGGAAATGGCATTGGTTGCTCTAATAGTTGTCCTTAACAAGGACTTAGGTAAGGGAAAGTCTTATTTGACCTCACAGCATCATTCAATACCACTAATTATGGTATTTTTCTGGACTGTCTATGAATATTAAGGGCAGGCATAATCCTTTTGCAGCGATTCTTCTTCCCTGGTAGAATGATCCAGGGTGGTGATTTGAATGACAGATTAGTCTGATGGGCTCTCTTTTGTCAGGTGATATAGTAATAGTAATAGCACATAGATTTATATACCATTTCATAATGCTTTATAGCATTCTCTAAAATGTTTACAGAGTCAGCATATTGCCCCCAACAACCTGAATCTCATTTTACCAACCTTGGTAGGATGGAAGGCTGAGCCAATAAGGATCAAATTCTTGGCAGTGAGCTAAATTAGCCTGCAATACCTCATCCTAATCTTTGCCCCAGCACAGCTTCTATATCAGTGTTGGCGAAACTTTTCGGCACCGAGTGCCAAAACGGGAGTACACGGGGGCACGGGATCACCAGAACTCGGAAAAGCAGCTCCCTAGCATGAGCATGTGGTAGGGCCAGAAACCAGATGAGCAGTTCCCTGGCGTGTGCATCTAAGCTTCTGTTTCCATTGTGCACATGCACAAAGACCAGCTGGCCGTTGCACATACATGTGCTGGAAACTGGAAGGTCAGCTTTCCAGTGCACATATGCACACCAGGGAGCTGCTCTTCTGGTTACCAGCGCTCCCATGCATGTGCACGCTGGAACCCTGAAGAGCAACTGGTGATGGTTGGCGTGCCCAGAGAGATGGCTCTGCGTGCCACTTCTGGCATGGTTCACCATCATGGTTTTATATGATTCAGTGCTATCATTATTTTGCAACATGACAATTCTGGGAAGGACAGTCATAGACTATCACCACCACCAAATACACGATTTGAATCAGTAGATGTCTGGAACAATCTTTGTCTATAGCAGTGCTTCTCAATTATTTTCTGTCAGGCCCCCCCTAGGAAGAAGAAAACATTTCGCGCCCCCCGCGCGACTGTAAATAGTATCATTTGTCTATAAAATTGTTATAAGTACACCTCTGCATAACACTGTATCCTTATTAACGTATAAGAGAATAAAAAAAAGAAAGAAATTTCTTTCTCTTTCTCTCTCTCTCTTTTTCTCTTTTTTCTTTCCCTCTTTTTTCTCTTTCCTTTCTGTCTCTCTTTCTCTCTCTGTCTGTCTTTATTTCTCTCTTTCTTTCTCTCTCCCACTTTTTTCTTACTTTCTTTTTCTCTCTCTCTCTATCTCTGTCTGTCTCTCCTTTGTCTGCCCATTTATCACTGTGTGTGTGTGTGTGTGTGTGTCTCGCATTCACGCACTTAATCACTCATTCTGTGTCTCTCTCTTTCTCTCCCTGTCTCTCTCTGTCTCTCTGTGTGTGTCTGCCACTCTCTGATTCCTCCCTCCCTCCCTGTCTCTCTCTGTGTCTGTGCCTCTTTCTGTCTGTGTGTCGTCGTCCCCGCCCCGCCCCCACTCCCCGCGGAGTCTCCTCAGCCCGGCTCACCCGCCTTAGCCTGTCCCGGCCGCCCGGCCACCCGCCGTGCTTGATCGCTCGTCAGGCTCCTTCCAGGAGCTGAGAAGCCTCCGTGTGTGTGTGTATGTGTGCGCGCGCGCGTGTGTGTGAGGAACGGCAGTCCCTGGAAGACGACGAGTGGCCAGCATGCCGGCTGTGGAGGGAGGGAGGAGGAGGGAGAAAGGGAATCGGCAGAGCCCAGGAGTCCAACCATCGAGGAGGGTGGAAGAGCCAAACTCCAATGGCGCGAACAGATCTCCCACGCATTCTGCTCAGGGGCTGCCGAAGTCAAACGCGCCCCCCTTTACAGAGCCTCGCGCCCCCCCTGGGGGGCGCGCCCCACTATTTGAGAAACGCTGGTCTATAGTAACTCCCACTTTATGGAACAGTCAGCAATCAGAAGAGGCAAAACAATTCCCTGGTATCTTTTTGAAAA
Source organism: Rhabdophis nuchalis (assembly GCA_039707465.1). NCBI lineage: Eukaryota > Metazoa > Chordata > Lepidosauria > Squamata > Natricidae > Rhabdophis > Rhabdophis nuchalis. The sequence continues at coordinate 89,680,601 of CM077648.1, read as the reverse complement.
GGTGTAAGGAGAGTTTTTTTATAGGCACTTGAGGGTTGTCACTACTACTGAGGTTAATTAGCACCTGTGTTTATTAGTAGTTCTTATTGCTTTGGGATTTTGTTGTTTGTTTTGTAGTTTTTAGTTTATTGAAAATCCTTAGAAGTAGATTCTTGTTTATGGAAGATGTAATGTAAATGTAATGCAATTTCAGATATTACCAGATAGATCTGTAAAGTCATAAAACCAATTTATCTCTGAAAAATCAAAAACTGGTTAGAGATATGTATATAAAGTTTGGACCTAGATACGAATGTATATAATGTATCACCTCTAACTGATTCTGATGCCCTAAAAGTCTAAGGTCAGTACAATTTACAGCAGCAATTGAAGGGCCGAGAAGACAGCACAATGGCCAAACAGTCTACTAGGAAGCACAACTTTGGGACATGCTCCAATGTGGTACTCATATTTTCACTTAAAAGGTCATTGTGATAAAACAAGTCATCAACATGATATCTAGGCTCCAGTGTAAAAGCAGTGGAACAGAAACATAATGACAATGAAGGTTGATGCACCCAGCCACTATTTTTGCTGCATTTTTAAATAATGTGTAGCTACTGTTTGGCTGCCTCAATATGGAAGATTTTAATAATGTTGTACCTTCTGTCAGGTGTTAAAAGGAAAAACATGAAGCTTTCTTCCAAACAAAATGCTTATATTTAGCAAAGTATGCCTGCTAACAATAAAACTTAGAAATACAACAGAAAAATAAAATTTGCAGGCTGTTTCTTTTCCTCTTTACATTTATATTTTTAATCCTGCAGTATAACTCAATTTTGGACATCTAGAAATAGGATTGGGCAGCACTTCAAATTAAATTCTTAAAAGGTGTTCTGGTATACATAGGAATGCAATGCTCTTTAAAGCATGTCTTTTACTGAGATTCCATGGCTACCTTCTGAAACTGCCATGTGAGCACAGAAAAAAACATGGTTATTTTAAAGCTGCAGAGTAGTACATCATTTGTGCCCCTGCATGCTCAAAAACACATTTTTGGAATAAAATGTGAAGCAGGTACACAGCCATAATTGAATTTTAGTTTCTTCAGGAATTAAATGTTCAGAGTACTTCACTTCTAATCCAGGAAATCAGGTGAGTTTTTAAAAGTATCCATTCTTCCAGTAAAAAGCTATCCTCTTCAACAATCTGTATATGTGACAAGGAGTAAAGTTATGTTCATATTCCCAAGGTTTTTTTAAGTTATACCTGGGGTTTTTTCCCATTTTTTAAATTTATTTGTATGGTGATTCTGTTTTATTGTTGTTCTAACCATCTAAATTCTGATGAAGAGCTAAAGAACAATTTAAGATTAAAAAAATAGTCCACTTTCTTCAGAAATGAAAACAATTGGTAAACCAACAACTACTGCAACCAAGGAAACTATGCCTGCATAACATCTGAAATCCAACGTATTTTAAAATCATATTTCCATAATCTTTAATACAAACCAACAAATTCAAATAACAGTTCTAAGAGAGCAAGGAATAAGATCAAAGCAGTAGTGTATATATTTTAAGAGTAGACAAAATAGTTGATTCATAAAAGCAGTCACTGAAGATTACATCTGCTGAAATGTGCATTCACTTCTATCCCTAGATTTGGTTTTGAGTCATTATTGTGTTACTTAAACTAAAAATGAGGAAAAACCACAAACAATTAAGTTATTCTTTCACAGCAGTTTCCTCTTTTCTATATTACAAAGATTTCATACCATGCTGTTGGCTTAAATGCAACAGAGTTAGCACAGAGATTGAGGGAGAAAGTTGCCATCTTGAAAGTTACAATGCCATCTGTCCTCACCTGGTTTCTGAAACTGTAAAAACAGTGGAAGCTGCTGGAAATATTCTGATCCACTGTTGTCAGGAAAGTAAGTATGATGTTTAGCACTATAAACAGATCACTCAAAATTGACAGACATATACTGCATATTTTCAGAAATATGCTGACGACTGGCCTGCCTGTAATTCTTTCTCCTGTATAATTTGCTTTAAAATGAAAATATTTCTGTTTCTTTCCTTTACTTTGCACATGGGTATCTAAAATTACAATGAACAAAAAGTGAAGAGAGATAGGAGGAATGGAAGTATTTAACATTTAGAGAATGTTTGTAATTAAGGCGGTGAAGTAAAAATGAAAAAGACAGCAAGAATATATCTAGAATTTTAAAAAATAATAGGCAAATAAGGCACAGCAAAAATGTTTGTTATTGACAACAGTCCAGAAGTTAGGGAGAGAGTTTATTCCATGCTCACTTGGGAGAACAGCAAAAAATGGAGCTAACAACTATAAAAAATGCAAAGTAGAATTTTTTCTTTCAGTCTTTCTAGTTTCTAGATTTCACATCCTCATTTGTTGTATTTCCAAGTTTTATCTATTAATCACATACAGTTCATATGTTTATTTAGAAATATTTCCCATTGAGTTAAATGGATAAACTGCAATATTCATACTTACCTGAAATAAGGCTCATATGATTCAATGTGATTTACTTCTAAATACAGCAGCACAGGAATGCATTGAAACTAGAAACAAAGAAAAGGTATTCAGTGAAACTTATAGCCAATAAGAGTTGGTCTCCAGGAAAGTTTAACCTCCAAGCCCTTGCAGAGAACTTACTTTTTTGAAATATAAAATGAATTTGAAAGTTTGAATATAAGGGCAGTGGATATTTGTAATTCTCAAACAATAACTTTTCCTTTCCAATCCAGAATTACCAACATCATGATACAATTCTTCCCGGCAATCTGATAATGACTAAAATCATGTAATGTAGTCTATTGAACATTGCTGTTGCCATCAGGTGACAACTATGCATTACTCTGGGGTTCCACACATCCCAGCAGAATTTATTTCTTTAAAAAGCAGCTAAATCATACATGCCTATATACAATTTTGAAGACTCATAAAAAATTCCCCAATGAGTCTTCAAAATTTTATATCCGTGTGCAGAATAACTAAATGGGACTAACTAAACTAAATAACTAAATGGGATGTAAACCTTTCAGAGCTGTTTTTTCCTTTCCTTTTAAAAAATTATACTTCTTGTTTCACTAGCTTTGTTATTAAGATTGTTCACCATATAGATGCAATGGATGTATACTATTGCTATGTGCAAAGGCAACAATAGATGTTTAGTATACGTCAAGCTCAATAGTGTGCCATCATGACTAAAGCTCTTCCGTGTTATGACATCTTACAAAGGGTGGAGCTTTGTCACAACAATAGAACATTACTTTCATTTTTATAAAAGGATTGGACACTATGATTTCCCTGTTGTTTTTTCTTTTAGTGGGATCATTCCATTTTTTTTCAAATTCTATAGCACTTATCCAATTTAATGGACTATTTAATGTAACAAAACGTATTCTTTAACTTGTGACAGGGGCAGAATTAAGAAAATGCTTTCTGGAAGCAATATTAGTAGTTACAATAAAAATACATAAAACGAATACTGGTAGCTATGAACTGTTTTGACTGCTTTAGACAGATTGCTGTATTTCAACCAGAACCATCTATGCAGACATTAATATTCACCCACCTCATAAGCAACTTGTATAGATTTATAAATATATGTGAAGCACCTTAAGCAAACAGGACTGTATAAACACTGAATATTGTTACTGTAATAAAACTTAAATATTAATGTGTCTTAGTAAATAATGTAAATGCATTGTTTAAAGGCCATAGTGCTTACAAGTATAAAACAGCAAAAATTATTCCTACAACATCACAATATCAATGTCTGACCAACTATCATCATCATCATCATCATCATCATCATTCTTCAAACATAGTTTCTGCATATTCATTTCCTGGCATGAGGAACTGAAGCAATTTCAGTTTCAATGTACACTACAAGAGATACCAAGGTTTTAAGTCATTTTAGAAATATAGGATACTTATAAAAACAACAACGTTAGTGATATGAAAGCCCTATGAAATAAATGAATTATCTTATCTCTCTTGGAAAACACATAAGAAGACAACAAAGGTCTTGTTTACCCACATAAATTCTAGCAAAATTTCAGAACCATTCTTCCACTCTAAACATAAATCTTCGACTATGTCTAAGAGGAAAAGAAGGCAAATAACTGGATCTTGTTTAAGCATCCAATCCTCATTTTGACTCCAATTACATACAGAGAAACAGGAATGAAAAAGAACAGGAATGGGAGGAATGTCTGATCAGTTGTCTGGACAGGAATCACTTAGGCCTCATTTCACAGAGAAAAGGCGGATGTTTAAAGCAAGAGTTTCAATTTTCCTGGCTGTCTAGATCGTCATTTCAGCCAAGGAAGCAACAGCACCTGTTTCAAGTGCCTAGTTACAAATAGTGCCAGGCAGTTGTGAAAGAAATATTCAGAATTCGGCCCAGATTCTGTAGTCTCTCTGTAATGCACAATTCAGTCTATTTATGGACTGTATTTAGCCTTGAACCAGACTGAAGCAGACAATACAAAGCCCCAGTGTATCACACTTTTGTTTATATCTTAAACAGTTCTGTGTCCCATTGCTATAAAATACATTTACATTAAAACACTCAATTCATCCCACTGGGGGGCCGTCCATAAGCATGTATGGACCAAAAAAAGGGCAAGAAACAACAAACTTCCCTCTCTGTGATCCCCTGAAACCAGAGTTCAGACAGGCAGTGAGTGTCATACCTGTATTTATGGATAAAGAACTCCAAGATCGAGAGCTGTCATATCTGCATCCTTCCACTGCATGTAGAAAGAGGGGAGGAGGAAAAGGGAGGGGAGGAGCAACTAGCTTTAACTGGATCGTACCGGTAGCAGCTCCATCACAATTCAATCTGTCAAGGGCTGTACAAGAAATATGTTTCTTCAAGATTTAGACAAAAAGGGGAGAGGGGGGAGGGAGCATTCTCTCTCAAAAATGCAATCATTTCCATATCGAGCAGCTTGGGCTAAAGGAAACTTGCATGCATACAAAATCAGGCACTTATATGCATTAAAAAAAGGGTGGTTAAGGAAGACAAAGATTTAGTATGAAAGAGTTCAGATGGGTTGGAAGTAAAATTATTGGGATCACAGAAAATAAGCAAAGGAAAAACAGTATGAGAAGAATTTATTCCTTTCTGGTTACCCTGAAAACCCATGTAATGAAGGGGCTGCGAGGATAATTACTCTCACTTGTTTGGCATGGCAGGGCATCATGCTGCCACGGGGCCAATTTCCTCTCTTCTTCTCCCAATTAGCATGCCAAGTAGTCCAAACAGCTCATTGGGTACTGATTGGAGAAGCAGACTAACAGCCAAATACCTCTTCGTCCAATGAGAAGGCAGCATGTGTTTTGCTAGAAAGCTTCAGCTGCCTTCATTTTGTGTCCTTCTGCGCTATCATTCTCTCTCTTCTCCTCAGGAGACTCTAAAGGAGGTGATAAAAACAGTGAACCCAACCTTCCCCTCCCCAGCTGGTCTCATTCACAGCTCAGAGTAGTCCTGGCTTCCTCAAGGGACCCACTAATGAAGACAGCCGATGGCGGACATTAATCTCTCCCCCCTACCCCACCCCTGTCGATTTATACTTCCACAGAGAATTCTGGCTCCCTGCCAGAGGGCTCAGCACATTCTTCTTGTTCTTAGACAGTAAGAGAGACTGCCGCACTCTCATACACACCCATTTCTTTCAAATACACATTGAGACTGTCAATTTAGGAAGACAGAAGCTTGAAGGAAACATTAGAAAACCAAAGAGTTGTTGAATAACACCTTTACATTCCTAAACAATCCCTTTATTCCAAAGCACTTTGCAGGGACAGCTTTCCAACTGTACATTTTAGCTATCTATATTATAGCTACAAGGCAGGGAAGATTATAAACTATCAAATGGAATTTTAGGCAGTAAGAAATGATCCCAACTAAAACCTCCCCAAAAAAAGGATTTTAAAATGCATTTTGCTCTCAGAATTAACTCAGGATCTCTCATTCTGATTAGTTACCTGTTTTTCAAATTCAAATATGTTTTATATAAGACATCAAAAGACTGGATTTCCCCCCCCCCCACATTTCCAATTCACAAACTAGAAATAATTAGTGAATTAATTGTTGAGGAAAAAAAACTAGATAGCATTCATATTACAGAATGAACCCTTTTGCTCTAGGGCCGTGATGGCGAACCTATGGCACACGTGCTACAGGTGTCACACAGAGCCCCCTCTGTGGGCACATGAGCCATCACCCCAGCTGAGCTTCACCATGGATGTGCGCGTGCCTCCTGCCAGCCAGTTGGATTTTGGATTTTTGCCACAGATGTGCAGAGGAGCACATGGGGGAGGCATGAATGCATGTGTGGGGCCGGGTGCATGCAGGAGATGCACAGGTGCATGCACGGGGGGGTCACATGGGTGTCGCACGTGCATGCACGGGTTCACACATGCATGGGCGGGGTGCATGCAGGGGGTTGTGCGCACATGCAGCGCACGGGGCAGCGCAGGAGGTGGTCATACATGCAAGCGTGGGGGGCAGGGTGCGTAGGAGGGGTCACACAGGCATTGCATTATAGGTGCGTGTGCACACTTTTGGCACGCAGCAATGAAAAGGTTAGCCATCACTGCTCTAGGGCAATCAATTTTTCAACCTTATTAGATGTTATGCTGGAGAGCTTCAAAGCAGTCATAAAACAAAATTTCCAGGACAGAAGGCACTAATGCTTTCAGCACACTGAAAAAGTATTTTAATGCTCCAATCCTTCACTGTTTTGATTTGTATGTTAACAATGCTTTCTTAAACAAAACCTAAAAACATGTATATGATTCTGAATATATTTACTCTGAATTTCAGCTTTGCAATATGAAAGCACCAAAATAAATACTTTTTCAAAGATATACATTTAAAATTTCACAGAGCATGCATATCCCTTTGAGTCAATCTTGAGCAAGCCTCTGCAGATTTCTTTAAAAACCTAATTAAAATTATCATAATACAAAAACACATGAAAATAAAGATGATAGGAAAATGGGAAAGGGAAGTTTTCTTGGCAAAGTTTTTCAGAAATGGTTTGCCATTGTCACTTTCCTGAAAGAGTGACCGGCTAAAACTCACTCAGCTGGTTTCATACAAATCAGGAACAGGACTCATGATCTCTGTTTTCTAGCCTGATGCCTTAACCACTACACCAAACTGGCTCTAATATTGAGGATTCTCCTAAAAATTTAATCTGTGTATTAGAAAAATGTACTTGGTAGTGTATATTATATAGGTATGTTAATCATAAAGAAAAAAACCATTGATTTGATGAAACACCCACTCCAATTTTCCATTAGTAGAAATGATATTATTTTCAATTCCAAATTGTAACAATTAGATTGTAAGTAGGAACAAGTCAAAACGATACATTTCACTTTCCAATTTGTAGTGAAATCATGTAGTTCATGATTGGAAAACAAAACCTTAGCATCTAATGTCAGAATTCCTTTTAACAATAAACAATAGAATTTGCTACTAACTTATAGATTTGAGGTACCTCTTGGGTATGAAAGAGGCAAAACCTAATCTATATAAATAAAAATGTAAAATAGTTTGTGCAAAGCCGCTAATCTCAGAAACTACTGGACCAATTGACACCAAATTTTGGCACAATGTTCCCAAGGACTTCCGATGATATAATACGTACCGTTTTTGTGGCTAGCACACGTGTGTCATATGCGAGGTACACAAACGTAAAAGGTACCCACTTATGAGGTTTTAACCTCCCTGTAGCTCCTCCCATCCAGCTGCTGTGTCACGCACATGTAACAGCAAAAACTCCCTGCGCGCAAATGACCGGCCTTGAGAAGGCACACTTGCCAGGGGCAACGCGGAAAGTGATGCATGACACATGCGCCTGCATCCGCTCTCCTTCCACCCTCCTACCCCCAGGATCAGAAGCGTCCGGCTTCTCCTGCCGTCGTTGTCCCTGCAGCTCTTGGCACTTCTACCGCCCCCCCCCCAGGCCTCCGTCCCTCCCTTGTGGAAAACATAGGTGCACGCGTGCGCTGCGTAATTACAGCCCGGAGCAGGACCATAGCCCCTCTCCCAACTGGTCCTTCCTTGCTCGGAGGGCTTCGGAGGGAAGTTTCTGCAGAAGCCTGGGTGAGTGAGAACAACTTCCCGCAGTTACGAGCTCTCCGATGCTATAATTGTATGGGCCGTGCACGCGTGGCTATGTTTTCCATGGAGTGAGGCAAGACAGGCACACACAGAGAGAGGGAGGGAATCAGAGAGAGACTGACAGGCACAGAGAGACAGAGAGGGGGAGGGAGGGAGAGACAGACAGAGAGACACACAGAGAGAGACACACACAGAGAGTAAGTGATTAAGTGAGTGAGTGAGAGAATGACAGACACAAACACATACACACACACAGTGAGTGATTAAGTGAGTGAGAGACAGAAAGACAGACACACACACACAAACAGAGTGACAGAGATAGGGGAGGAAGGAGAGAGAGAAAGAGAGATACAGAGATATTTATATAGAGAGACAGACACAGAGAGAGAATGACAGAGAAAGACAGAGAGGGAGGGAGGGAGGGAGGGAGAGAGAGACAAAGAGCCACACAGAGAGAGACAGAAAGAAAAAGAGAAAGAGACAGAAAGAAAAAAAAGTGGGAGAGATGAAAGAAAAACAGAAAAAGAAAAAGAAAGTGGGAGAGAGAGATGAAAGGAAGGAAGGAAGGAAGGAAGGAAGGAAGGAAGGAAGGAAGGAAGGAAGGAAGGAAGGGGAAAAAAGGACATGACCACAATTGAGCCCAAAATTTTGGTTGCTAAGCAAGAACGTTGCTAAGTGAGTTTCACCACATGTTCCAAGTTGCCATGCCCACCTGGTCACATGACCACCGAGCCACTCCCCCAAAACAGGCCACACCTTCTTTTGGCTCTCAAAAGAAATTTTAATCATTGCACTGTTGATATTTGGCTCTGTTGACTAATGAGTTTGCCCACCACTGCATTAGGCTCAAGGGAGGGAGGGAGGGAGGGGGGCCGGGAGGAGGTTGACTGGGGGGGCAGTCTGGGGAGGGGAGGGATAGGTAGTTAGGTAGAGGAATATAGAGAGAGGAAGAAATACAGTAGGTAGGTAGGTAAGTAGAGGGACAGATGAGAGGGATGAATAGACCAGGTAGGTAGATAGGTACAGGTATAGAGAGAGAAATACAATACACAGATAGGTAGGTAGGTAGGCAGAGGGAGAGAGGGAAGAATACAGTAGGTAGATAGATAGGTAGGTAGAGGGATACAGAGAGAGGGGGAAAATACAGTAGGTAGGTAGGTAGGTAGGTAGAGGGATAGAGAGAAGGAGAAATGCAGTAGGTAGGTAGGTAGATAGGTAGAGGGATAGAGAGAGAGGGAGATATATGGTAGGTAGGTAGGTAGAGGAATAGAGAGGGAGAAATATGGTAGGTAGGTAGGTAGGGATAGAGAGAGAGAGGGAGAAATACAATAGGTAGGTAGGTGGGTTGAGGGATAGAGATAGGGAGATATACAGTAGGTAGGTAGGTAGGTAGGTTGAGGGATAGAGAGAGAGGGAGAAATACAGTAGGTAGGTAGGTGGGTTGAGGGATAGAGATAGGGAGATATACAGTAGGTAGGTAGGTAGGTAGGTAGGTAGGTTGAGGGATAGAGAGAGAGGGAGAAATACAGTAGGTAGGTAGGTAGGTAGAGAGATAGAGAGAGAGAGGAAGAAATACAGTAGGTAGGTAGAGGGATAGAGAGAGAGGAAAAAATACAGTAGGTAGGTATGTTGGGGGTTATACAGTGGTTGTGTGTACACAGTTTGGTTGGCCATTTAACCAGACTGGGCCACTGCAATGTGTAGCCGGTTACCACTAGTACTATTATAAAAATACAGTAGTCACTTCTAATTGTGTTTAAAAAGGTAAAAGTAAAAACTTTCCTTGTCCAGTCATGTCCGACTGTAGTGGAGAGTGCTCGCCTCTTGTGGTTATCAGCCACTAATATTGAATGGCATACTATCTATGATCCTAAGATATATAGCTATTATAACTTGCAATGAATAATAATATCCTTCATGAATTTCCTAATCCCTTTTAAAATCCTCCAAGTTCATACCACCAGTAGCGTGTCCTCTTCTCAGTGCTCTGCTGAGCTGCCTCTTTTCCTCCGATTGCTTGTAAATTCTTCTTTATTAAATGATTCTTTACCTTGTCCTGACAATGTTACATATCTTGGTAATGAGGACAAACAAACACTTAGCAGAATGTACAAATCTAGCTTTCATAAGCAAGCAGTGTTTAATTTATGTCTCAACTAAACAAAAGGGGAGATTGTTGTTGGAACATATAGCAATATATCCCCTTTAAATACTTTTTGCGGTCATATACCACCAAGACTTAACTCAAGATTTAACTCATAACATTTCTTCAGCCTTGAGGGGCCTCGTGTGATGATGTTGCAGACCCCCAGAGGTTGAGAACAGTGGTGAAATTCATTTTTTTTTACTACCGGTTCTGTGGGCGTGGCTTGGTGGGTGTGGCAGTGGAAGGATACTGCAAAAGCTCCTTTCCCTCCCCACTCCTGGGGGAAGGATACTGCAAAAGCTCCATTCCCACCCCACACCTGGGGGGATACTGCAAAAGCTCCATTCCCACCCCACTCTGGGTCCAGCCAGAGGTGGTATTTGCTGGTTCTCTGAACTACTCAAGTTTTCTGCTACCGGTTCTCCAGAACTAGTGAGAACCTGCTGAATTTCACCCCTGTTTGAGAACCACTGCTCTAGATTATTTATGCACTCCTCTAGTGGGATATATGAGAAATACTGCTTCAATGGATCTTTCTACAGATATCTTTATCTTTTCTTCTTTTTTTCTTAAATTCACTGGATCTTTTCCTTCCAGCTTTGAATTAGCCTTTTCCCAGAATTGTCAAAAGATCTCTTTTTCTAGTTGTCTTAAACAAATTCCCCTACACTTCCTCTACTCAACAGTTAATCCTCCCTCCATTTTCTCTCAGCCTTCTAAAGCTGCCTTGAGTTTTTACTTTTTCAGGGTCATAGCCATCTCTAAATTCTTTAAATATACAGTAATACGAGATAACCGTAGTCATTAAATTAATGACTACAATTGAGAGCAGAATTTATCTTGCTGAGCAACATGGTTGTTAAGCAGGTCATGCCCAATTTTGTAACCTATTCTTGCCTATTAAGCAAATCACTGCAGTTGTTAAGTGAATCATGCATTTGTTAAGCAAATCTAACTTCCCCCTTGAGTTGGCTTACTGGAAGCCGGCTCTGAAGGTCACAAATGCTGATCATGTGACTTGGGATACTGCAGCCATTGTAAATACATGTTGGTTTCCAAGCACCCGAATTTTAATTACATGATTGTGGGGATGCTGTGATGGTCATAAGTGTGAGAACCGGTTGTAAATCACTTTTTCACTGCCACTGTAACTTTGAATGATTGTTAACTAAATGGTTGTAAGTTGAGGACTATGTGTGCTTACAAACTATTCATCATCTTATGACAGAAATTTTTTCCTGTGTATTGAAGTATTCTCTTTAACCTGCCTTGAATTTCTTGCTATTCAGCTTTATAAACTGAGTTTTAATATTGTCAGTTAATGAAGTTGAGCCTTTTCACTTTTTCCATATCACAATGCTGTTTATTATACATCCCCACTTTATTTTTTCTATCAAGCATCCACAAACATTACAAACTTTACACTCCAATCTCTTAATACATTTCTCTATTAGTATTGTCATTGTTATTATTATTACTGTTGTTGTTTAAATGCTGAAGCAGTATTTCAAGCCAAGGACAGGTAGTTCTCGATTTACAACAGTTCATTTAGGAACCGTTCAAAGTTACAACAGGACTGAAAAATGTGATTTATGAATGTTTTTCATAGTTATGACCTTTGCAGCATCCCCATGATCATTCAGATGCTTGGCAACTGGTTCATAGTTATGAACTTTGCAGTGCCCCAGGGTCATGTGTTCACCTTTTGTGACCTTTTGACAAGTAAGGTCAATTGGGAAGCCAGATTCATTTAACAACCATGTTACTAACTTTACAACCCCAGTGATTCACTTAACAGCTCTGGCAAGAAAAATCATAAAATGGGGCAAAACTCACTTAACAAATGTCTGATTTAACAACAGAAATGTTGGGCTTAGTTGTGGTTGTAAGTGAAGGACTATCTGTAAGGGGGTCAAGTAATATATATGTAAAGTTATTTTAGAGCACGTTGCCATGTATAAGTCACACTGAAATATTGTTTGGCTTCTGATTTACATTAACAGTAAAAACACACTACAGGATAGCACAAGTATCTGAGGGTCCATAAGCTCTTATTGTCTTGTTGCCTATGTTGCTTGTGGCATTCATGGTAAAAACTGGCTCTATTGAATTTTTTTTTTAAATCTCATTCCTCAGACTTCCACAACTTGTGGTCCTCCAGATGTGCTAGGACTGCAGTTTCTAGAATTCTCTGCCAAGCAGTTGTTGGTACAGATAACCCCCAACACAATAAAGCCCAACATTTCTGCTACTAAGCAAGATAGTTAAGTGAATTTTCCCAATTTTATTATCTTTCTTGCCACACCTGAGTGAATCACTGTAGTTGTTAGTAACACAATTATTAAGTGAATCTTGTTTCCCCATTAACTTTGCTTGTCAAAAGGACATTTGGCAACTGGCATATATGTGGCATATATATGACAGGTGTACATTTATGAACCCAGGACTTTAAACCTGTCATAAATAAATGCCAGTTGTCAAGTGTCCAAATTTTGATCATGTGACCACAGGGATGCTGCAATGATAGTGTGAAAAATGGTCTTAAATCACGTTTTTTCCAGTGCTGTTGTAACTTTAGTCACTAGATGAATGGGTGTAAGTCGAAGACTACCTGTAATTCCAATAATATTTAGGCAATAATAAATTGAAAGAAAGAACTGGGTATTTCTGAAACATACTACACCTGCTGAAGGAAAGTAGAATGCCCAATTTGAAAAATATTGTAATTTGCTAATTTTTAATGGAAGCAGTACAAAGTATTTAGTTTGCACTGTTTTATGGCTGTTTATACGCTATTCCTAGCTATTGAATTGTTCTGTTGCCATGGAGGAAAAATGTAAGTTATTCTGCCATGTATTGCTGCAACATTCTCTCATTATTTCAAGGTTCTTTATTTATGGAAATAATTTACTTTGTTCCATATGTATAAAATTAGTTCACACTTTCCAAGTATATACCTATTTTTAATTAAATAATTCCTATAAAAATACTATTACTTACATGCCTTTGAAGACTAAGATAGGCATTTTTATACAAAAAGGATGTTGATTCTTTATACCTTTCGGAATAATTTTTTTCTCTCCACTTGATTAGTTTTTTTACATATTTCTTTAGCCATTGCAATTGCAATGATTGCCTTCTTAAACTACTGCTCTTTAGTTGCTTTTAGCAAGGCAACTAGTGGATACTGGATACTGGTCTGATCAACACTGGGTTGCGGACAGTATTTCTTTTGTTTTGATATCATACATAACAACTGCACAGAAATACCCACTCACACTAAATTACTATACATTAAAACTAGACCATATATGAATCACACATGAAATTATACAGCAGAAAAAAACTTACATAATCTGCATAATAATTCCAGTGTTCCAAATATTTAAGAAGTACTGACTAAATCATCCCTCTTTCATGAATGAATGCTACACCTCCTTTCAAATTTTAGTGCTGCCCATTTTCTGCTTCTCTCTAGGTCCATGTCAAAAAAATAGGGAAGAAAGATGATGGCTTTTCCCCCCCTAGAACTAAATCTGGTGCGAGTGTCAATCATTCCAACCAAACCTAAATAATACAGGTGATCATCAAACACTACAATGAAGATATAATATTTGTATTCAACCTTGATGATAATTTACACTATGGCATCAATGCATGTCGACCTAAAATAGTGGGTCTTAAATGAAGCAGTGCATCATCTTAAATCCAGTTTGCCTCCCCACAACTCTGTAGCCAGCTTCAAGACGCAAAAATAAATAAACAATTCACAGGGGTACACATCAAAGAATAGTCACCATAGGTAATGAGTGACAAAACCTAACAGACCTTGACGTTGTTCTTGGAGAGTGTTGGAATAAATGAGAAACTGCTACTTTAAAAACAGTATAACTTAAGGATGTTGCTGTCATAAATTAGAGCAGAAATGAAGACAAACTCATTGAGACCTACCGTAATAGGAAAAGAAAAGATGTTGCCAGAGATGGTTTGTGATGCGTTTAAATGCAAGGGAGAAGATAGTCTTTCTAATCTGGTGGCCATTTATTATAGGCAGCTGTACACCACAGCTGCTCAAGAATCACTGGAAGATTTTCCTCCCATATTTTAAACTATGCCATCACTGGGCCAATGAAACACTCATTGGATGTGTGAACAAAGAATTTCTAGCAGTCTTGAAGAGGCTGCAGGATCCACTGGGCTGTGGAATTCAAAAGTGTTTAGCAGAAGGGGGAATCAACAGAGATAGTAGACTCATTCAAAAATGTCAATTATCTCGCCAATGAAAAAAGCTTGAGAATTCAGTAGCTGGGGGTTGTGTTAACTATTGTCCAATCCAGACAGATCACCTGTCCAGGAACACTGCTAAAGAGAAGGAATATCTATTTCTTCCATGAGCTCCACTTCTTGTCTTTGGTACAAAAGACATGTACCTGAAGATTGTCTTGTAACATAACTCCCTACACCAGGGCTCAGCAATCTGCAGCTCTGGAGCCGCATGTGGCTCTTTCATCCTTCTGCTGCGGCTCCCTGTCGCCATTCAGCGCCACAATTTTGAGAGCAGCTTCCGGTTGGGGGGGGGGGAGGGAGAAGCATAGTGCGCCAGGAGAAAACTCTATGGCAAGGGGCGGGTTTCCCATTCGGCTCCATAGTTGATAGGGCTTTCAGTTATGACAGGTAGAGGAAAAAGGATACCATACCAGGAGGAGACTCTATGGTGGGGGAACTGAACTTCCGGTCAGCTCCAGAATTGAATGGGGGGCTTCCTGTTAGGACCTTTGTGGCTCCCAGTATTTTCTTTTCTGTGGGAAATGGGTCCAAATGGCTCTTTGAGTTTTTAAATTTGCCAACTTCTGCCCTACACTGACAGAAAACATGCTCCTCTTTTTTTTCTGGTTAGTTTTATTCTCCGGCTACAGACGCTGCTGTATTACTATACTACCTGCAGAGTTCATGAAAGATTTGTATTAGATGAGATCAATATGGAAAAAGTTTCTGCTCTATTCCAACAATACTCATAGATTAGTATACCAAAGAGCTGTGGCCTCACCCAATTGCCTTTTTTTTAATTAAAACTTTTTCCTTTAAGAATGATGGCAAAAAAATTTCTTGGCTTTCTTTAATTCATTGTGAATACAATTATGTCACAAACAATGGTATTGGTAGTTTCAGTACAATGGGCTTGTTTGCATTCAGGATGCTTTTATTTTCTGTTTCTAAAACAGTACATGCAATGATAAAAATGCAGAACTACAATTACTTTTGTTATTTTATTCATATTCCAAATAAAGAATTTTTTAAAGGACCTTCTTGTGTAATACAGTGATTTCTACAAATAAAAGTTGGTTTATTTGATGAAGACAAAAAGACAAAAATAAATATGCTACTGTCATCTCTATAAATATTTATTTATTTATTTTTACCCAACCTTTATCATTTTTTTAAAAGATAACTCAAGATGGTGAACATACTTAACACTCCTTTCTCCTCCTCCTATTTTCCGCACAACCACAGATTGGTCAGCCAGGTAGATATTATAAGAGACAGATGGTCCTTCAAGTATCAAGCCCCTATGAAATGTACGTTATTTGGGGTATTATTTTCGAAATTCTGTTTATTAAAAAAAAAATTCACTCTAAATTTGCCATAAAGTTAAATTTTCTGAGAGAGAACATCACCTACGTATCTGAAATGCAAATTGGGATTAATACATAATTCAGGTTATAATCATTTTTTCTATTTTGTGGTTTACATGGGTCTGTGTTTGACAATTTTGTTCAAAACCTGTGGTTGGTGTAGAATGCATCAGCCCATATGCTGGCAGTAAGAACTGCTTGAAGTTGTACTGTAGACATCGCATGGCTTTCTGATGTTTTTAGTGCAATTGTAGAGTGTGATGGTTTTAACCTACAAAACCTTATGTGGCTTGGCTCCCAGATTTCCTCAGGAATGTTTTTTTGAGGCGAAACCAATTGATGCTATGTTTTAATCCTAGGTAGGTATGTGCATCATGCTCAATATCTATGAAGAATGAGAGATGGGACAACGGTTTTCCCTGCTTTGGTGATTTTACCCCAAAGACTTGGCTGGTCACTATCCTGGCATCTTTCCAAATAACTCATTTAGAAAGACTAAAATTATTATTTGCTGCCATTTACATTAGATTTGACACTATGGTCAAGATAATATTTATTGCACTAATCTATGGATATTTTGCTTGCTATGTTGATTTTACATTTGCATTTCATATTATATTTTTAATTGCATTTGTACTGTAAATGGGAGTGACTTAACTTGATTTGATGTTAAATAAATATGGTAAGCAAATTTATTACTAATAAGATTATAGTCTGCTTTATGTAGCTGAAATATTTTCCAGACTCCCTGGGATTCAGGGTTACATTACTAAAGGGGTCAAACTGGACTTTTGAATTCCACTTTTTTTTGTTTTATTTTTTGTGTGTAGTCATCATCATCATCATCATCATCATCATCATCATCATCATCATCATCATCTTTATTGTCATTGTACTAAAATTACAATGAAATTGGTGTAAGTTTTTGTGGTGTAAGTTAACCTTATCACAAGCTTAACAAACTATGGTACATGTTGGGTTTGATTTCTTTCAGAATAGCTGAAACCATGCAGTTTAACTGAGTCTAGATGGTGCAGTCTTGGGAGGGGGTTGTCACATATAATCCATGATATATGTGATTTTGCCTGATCTACAAATTGGAGCATTTGTACCACACAGTACTTACTTTTTGTTCTGTATGATAATTTAGAAGAATAAAGTGCTTCAAGGTCCCCTGCCTTTCACAATCAACTTGCCTCAGGAGCTTTGCCATAAGCAAGCAAACTCTTTTTTGGGGGGGGGGGGGAAACCCCTCTCATTTTTCCTTGGAAAACTGCAGCAATGTTTTTCTTAAATCTTTTACTGCATCAGGAAAAAAAGAGGTTTCTCCAAAGAATCCAAAACAAAAAGTAACCCTAAGACTCTTATCATATATTCAGATAATACTTAATTGCCATGCATATTGACGTTAGACTAATCTTTTTTCCTTCTCCTACCCTAAATTGCATCATTCCAGCAATAAGTTTTATTTCAGAAGTGGTATCTGGGGGCAGTCATATGTTTTCACTAGTTCATACAGTCACATTATTTGTGAATGTAACAAAAGGATTAAGAACAAACCATCTGACCTAAATCAATAGAAAGAATATTAAAATTAAACAGCAACTGTTAATTCTTCTTCATCAGGCTGAGATGATGGGATAATATCAACATGGTCAGTGCCAATATAAAGAAAGTACAGGCCTTACTGAACTCAATATTTTTGTTTAAAATCTGTAAAATCAAAATCCTATCCCTTAAGTAGTTATCAGTCTTACTGGATGATTCGTTGTAGCTTAGTGATACACACAAGGAAACTGAAATGTTATAAAAACCATATATATATATATATATATATATACACACCTCATGTTGATTTTGCTTCTTTCTGTCAATCATAAATCTCACCTACTGTATATGAGTAGAAAATTCTACTATATCAAAAATAAACCTTAGGGAACTAGTTATAATAGGAAGAGCAAGAAAAGGAGAGAAAGAAAATATAAGGAATGCGAAAAACCATAGAAAGCCTCTGCAGCAGTGAAGAAAAGACAAATTGCCATAGCAACCGAAGATAGACTATTTTAGCAAAATTAATTTATTTGCATAAAATTGATCTGAAAGTGTGAAGGATCTTTGCTTTTCAAGGACTGGACACATTATAGTGTAGCAGATCTGTAGACAATGCTTGTAGCTCATATGTTCACAAACCTTGCTTTTTACCCTACTAGATTTTGTAGAGTAATGTTGCCATGTAAATATATCTTTAACACTCAGTCCTTTAACACTTAGTTCTTACAAAAGACCCAAAGTCTGTAAAGTGCTACACGATTTTTGTTTCCTTCCAAAATATTTTACACTAGTTGGATGAGGTCTGCCTCAGTGGATTGGCCCCTTGCTAGTTGCTGTCAAAATCCCAGCACAACTCCAAGCTCTAAGTAGTAATCCTATCAGGATATGCTGCTCATTGTAGTTTGTAGCTGTGGTAGTTGACTTGCTTGCCTAGAATAGCTGCCAATCGCTAGGCATCACTTCAGCTTTGCCAAGGGCTTGTTGTTCTCTTACTTCATTTTCCTACACATTACCCCTTATCTGACTTAATTTTTTCATTTGTAAGCTAAGGACATGGGTGGCATGTGGCTGCCCCTGGACATAAGCACATCCTTGAAAATACCAGAATGTGGCTCAATTACAAGCAGTTGGAAAAGAGGTATGGGTGCTTGTGAGTAAAATAGTGAGTGAATTGAATGAATGCATGAGGGGATCAGGGCGGGAAGTGTTTCTATGGGGCTGCAGCTGTTTTCCCAACCCCAGACAGCAATCCGAGTTTCATTCCCTCACAGATAAGCAGAGCCTAGCCTCCTTGAAAGATCATTTGTAGCAGTTATTTCATAAACACTTGTACATAAGCTTTGTTTCTTTGTATTTTTAGTAAGAGTTTGGAAAGAAGATAAAAACTAACAAGAACTAATATAAAAAAGGAAAGGGGGAAAAATAAAAAGTGCAAAAAGAATAAAAAGAAATAGAAAGAACTGGCTTCTGATTTTCTTTGCACTAAATCTAAGTTCGAGGGAGACGGGCAGAGCCAGGGGGGAAGAGTCAAATGAGGACTCAGTTTTGAGTCTCTGTGTGGTCATAAGAGGAAGAGGTTCAAGGCCACTGAAATTTATTTAGTTTATCTAGGTGAAAACTGTTACCCTGAGAAGATTTCTTCACATCATAGGCTTGAGCAATAAACCAGTAATTTTGAACTCTTCATGTCTATACCTGGCTATTTGTGCATGAGATTAATCTTCTCAGAATCGCAAACTTTTCCCAGAGAGCAATAACAGCTACCAGGATGGCAACTGACACCCAAGAAGAAGCATCAGCTGACAAGGAGTAATGGATGTTATGCTGTGGCGTCAGATCGGATTGCCATGTCTCAGCTATTTTACTCATTGGGGCTACAGGAAAAGGTAAGATTTAGTGCTGATTTTCAATGCAATGTGCACGCAACATGCATTTGGCACACACAGCATGCATTTGGTGCACACGAAGCGAACCGGTTGTTACACTGGTTGAATCCCACCACTGTACATAATGGAATTCAAATTAACCACTGAAAAGCTAGACTGGAATGAGGCAGCTCTAATTGCTCAGCTTAGGCAAGGACTGAATGTTCAAATCGGCACTGAGCTCATACATAAGGCAAGGAGTTCCTCAAAATCTGGGCAAAATCTACCACTCTCATCATCCACTCTCACTTGGAAAAGATTCAAAGCCAGTTTGAACAGCAAAGACAGCAGAATTCAAAGACTCGCTATTCAATCTTTCCTTCACTGATGCCGATGGGAACTGTGTTTGGGGAAAGGAGGTGGGAAAGAAACCCAGAAAGGAGAACAGCAGCTGCTGAAGAAAGGCAGAGATAAAGAGACTTGACATTCTGTTTTTACTGCAGAGAATCTGGGCATGTACTAAGAACCTACCCTACCAGAGCCTCAGAAGAGGGGAAAGACTATCCAGCCACAGCAAAGGAGAGCACTGCACTGAGCACAATCTAAGCCCAGGGAAACAACAACAGCCATTCTTGCTACAGCTTGTAGGAGATATTATTCAATCACTAAAGAGGGCTCGATGCTATCTAAATCAAGGTATGCTGCTGTAAATTTGGTATTTTGAACTTACCCCATGGGCTGTGCTTCCCCCCACACACGTCATTTAATGAGTTTATTAATATTCCCCTGCAACTCCCTTCACCAAAAACCCAGAACTGTCCCCATTAAGTCTATTCACAAGCAGACCAATGCTAATCCACAGAGCAATGGTCAATGAATCCACAAGGCACTTGAAAGTTTCCCAATCAAAATAAATCCACCAGGCAAAATTAACTCCACAATACAAGAAGGTTCATGAGACAAGGCATAATCCAAGTCAAGGTCTGGTGTCAATCCAGAGCTAAGCAAGAATCACAATGACCAGAAAACACACAGCTAGGAAACAAACAACTTCCCAGTATCACTTTCATCTGTCTGATGGGCTAAATAGCCAGCTTCTGATGCAGCTCATGAATAATTTGGTTGTCCTTCTCTGCTCCTGCCTTTTTCTATGCCCTACATGTTCTCCAGATCAACAACAGAAGGCAGTTCCTCTTCCTCATCACTGACTGGCTGCAGCTGCATGCTTTCTCTGCCTGAAGCCTCAGGGCTGTCCTGCTGCAGCTGTGCTTGAGGCAAATCCTTGTCAGAGGGCTGCTTGGAGCCATTAACCAACTCCCCTCCAGACTTGTCTGGAATGGGTTCATCTTCCTCCAAGCTGACACTGGGGAGGTATCTGGGGAAGCATCCGGGGGAGTTATCACGTGGGGAGGAAGAAGGACTCATAGCATTAGTGGATTCTGGAACAACAGCCAATTTTATAGACTTCACAGTAGTCAAAGCCCTGGAGTTCCCCACAGTTAATCTGGTTACTCCAATGCTAGTAGAAACAATAGATGGCCAAGTTTTAAAAGTGGTCCCAAGTATGGAAAACATAATCCCACTGCAGATGGCATTAGTTCAACATACAGAACCATTACCCCTTTATGTCATGGACCACCTTCACATCTTAGGATCAGAGTGGCTGAAGTTTCACAACCCCACAATAAATTGGGAAATAAGGTCTTTGTCTTTATCACCCCAGCTTGCCAATTTCACCATATTCAGCCAACAGTGCCTTTGTGTCAAGTAGAGAAAGCCCCAGAGGGGGAGAGGCAAAGTTACTGACTAAGTACACAAATTTCACAGATGTATTCATGGAAGAGGAAACAGCAGCCCTTCCCCCACCTAAAAGCTGAAATTCTGCTATTAGTAAGTATACTTGATTTGGTCCTGAGGTGGTGGTGTAAATTCCCAACTAAGAGACAGTATCCCATATTGGCTAAGGAGCAATCAATTTTAAAGTAGTATTTGGACTCTAACCTACAAAAAGGCTTTATAAGACCTTCAAATTCATGGCTTCATTGCCAACCTTCTTTGTTCCTAAGAAGCAAGACCCAGATTCCTCAAACCCAAAAGGTTAGGTCACAATGAGAACCATCCACAACTACAAGACCTTTAATTCCATTACAGTAAGGGACCACTACCTTCTCATATTGGACACTGTATAGATTGTAAAATGCCTGCATTTTTACCAAGTTGGCTCTTCAAATTGTGTACAATCTCATCAGAATCAAAGATGGCCATGACATTTTAACGGCATTCAACACCAGGTAGTTTATACACACCATAATGCTGTTTGGTGTTTTCTAGATTTATGAACCAGATTTTTTTCTGATATGATTGAAAGATCTGAGGTGATTTCCCTGGGTGACATCCTAATCTACTCTGAAGATGAAACACTGCCTGACCATCATGTGCAGGTCTTGAATAGATTGAGGGAAAGTCACCTCTGCTAAATTAGAAAAGTGTGCATTTGATTTCAAGCAGTTAGATTTCTTGGTTTACCATATTTCCACACATGGAGTCCAAATGGATCTCCAGAAAATAATAATAAATAATAATAATAATAATAAATTTTAATTTGTAGACCGCTCCCTCTCCCCATAGGGACTCGGAGCGGTGCACAGGGAGGATAAAAAACAATAAATATACAAACATTTCTGCCATGAAATGCACACAGTGCTTTCATGGCAGAACAGAAAGGACGTTCAGAGTTTCTTACAATACAATACAATAGCAGAGTTGGAAGGGACCTTGTAGGTCTTCTAGTCCAACCCCCTGCATGGGCAGGAACCTTATACCATTTCAGACAAATGGCTGTCTAACATCTTTTTAAAGACTTCCAGGGTTGGGGCATTCACAACTGCTGGAGGCAAGCTGTTCCAGAGGTTAATTGTTCTTACTGTTAGGAAATTTCTCCTTAGTTCTAAGTTGCTTCTCTCCTTGGTTAGTTTCCACCCATTGCTCCTTGTCCTGCCCCCAGGTGCCTTGGAGAAAAGTTTGACTCCCTCTTCTTTGTGGCACCCTCTGAGATATCGGAACACTGCTATCATGTCTCCCCTGGTCCTTCTCTTCATCAAACTAGACATACCCAGCTCCTGCAGCCGTTCTTCATATGTCTTAGTCTCCAGTCCTCTAATCATCTTGGTTGCTCTTCTTTGCACTCTTTCCAGAGTCTCCACGTCTTTTCTACATCGTGGCGACCAAAACTGTATGCAGTATTCCAAGTGTGGCCTTACCAAGGCACTATACAGTGGCATTAACACTTCACGCGATCTAGATTCTATCCCTCTGTTGATGCAGCCTAGAACTGTGTTGGCTTTTTTGGCAGCTGCTGCACACTGCTGGCTCATATTTAAATGGTTGTCCACTAGGATTCCGAGATCCCTCTCACAGTTGCTACTATTGAGCAAGGTACCACCTATACTGTACTTGTGCATTTGGTTTTTCTTGCCTATATGTAGGACCTTACTTTTTTCACAATTGAATTTCATTTTATTAGACAGTGCCCAATGTTCAAGTTTGTCTAGATCCTTCTGTATCTTAAGCCTATCTTCTGGAGTGTTGGCTATTCCTGCCAGCTTGGTGTCGTCTGCGAATTTGATGAGTTCCCCATTTATCCCCTCATCCAAATCGTTGATGAAGATGTTAAAGAGTACTGGGCCTAAAACAGAGCCTTGGGGGACTCCACTGCATACTTCCTTCCATGTAGATGCAGTTCCATTGAGGACTACACGTTGAGTGCGGTTGGTCAGCCAGTTGCGAATCCATTTGGTGGTGCTGCTGTCTAACCCACAATTTTCTACTTTATCTAATAGTAGGTTATGGTCTACTTTATCAAATGCCTTACTGAAGTCCAGGTAAATTATATCAACAGCATTCCTCTGGTCCACTGATTTTGTTACTTTGTCAAAGAATGCAATTAGATTCGTCTGGCATGATCTGTTTTTGACAAACCCATGTTGGCTTTTGGCTATTACTTTGTTTGCTTCTAGGTGTTCACTTATTTGTTGTTTAATTATCTTTTCCAGAATCTTTCCTGGTATTGAGGTCAGGCTGATGGGTCTATAGTTTCCTGGATCTGTTTTTTCCCCTTTTTTGAAGATGGGAACCACATCTGCTCTTTTCCAGTCTTCTGGCAGTTCCCCGGTGCTCCAGGATCTCTGAAAGATATAGTTCAGTGGTTCTGAGATCTCGTCTGCCAGTTCCTTCAGAACCCTGGGGTGTAATCCATCCGGTCCTGGTGATTTGGACTCGTCCAGGGCAGACAGGTGCTCACTTACCATTTTCTTCCCTATTTCAACTTGTGTTCCTAATCTGATATTTGTGGTGCTGTTTTTGATTGATTGGACTGTTTTATCCCTTTGTGTAAAGACAGATGCAAAAAAAGAGTTAAATAGTTCTGCTTTCTCCCTGTTGCTTATCATCTTCTTGCCATTTTCTCCCAGCAGTGGACCAATTGTTTCCTTAACTTTTTTCTTAGTTTTAACATGTTGGAAGAAGCTTTTTTTGTTATTTTTTACTTTTTTGGCAAGCCTTTCTTCATTGTGAGCCTTAGCTTTCCTCACTTCATCTTTACAGGCTCGGGCTATTTGCTGATATTTTGCCTTGGTTATGTCCCCCTTTTTCCACTTTTTATATTTATCCTTTTTGTCTTTCAATTTGTCAGAGAGTTCTTTATGCAGCCATGCTGGTTTCTTTTGGGAACTGTTATTTTTCTTCTTCATTGGTATTGCGCTGGACTGGGCTTTTATAATCTCATTTTTCAAAATTTCCCAAGCTTCTTGAGTTGTTTTCCCCTTGAGGATTCTCATCCATGGAATCCTTCCCAAGCTCTCTCTGAGTTTATTGAAATTAGCTCTCTTGAAGTCTAAGACTCTAGTTTGACTTTGTTCAACTACTTTTGTTTGCATAATGTTGAATTCCAGTATTTCATGATCGCTTGCCCCCAAAGTTCCTGTAGCTTCTACACCTTCTATCATTTCCTCTCTGTTAGTGAGAATTAAGTCCAATATTGCTGATCCCCTTGTTCCCTTCTCTACCTTTTGGGAAACAAAGTTGTCTGCTAGGTTTGTTAGGAACCTGTTGGATCTTCCACTTGGTGCAGAGTTTGTTTCCCAATTGATGTCAGGGTAGTTAAAATCTCCCATTACTATTGCAGTGTGCTTCCTACATACCTTAGTTAGCTGGTTAGCAAAAAGTACATCCACTTCCTCTGCTTGGTTGGGTGGCCTGTAGTATAGACCTATGACAATATCATTCCCCCCCCAACCTTTAATATTGACCCAAATACATTCGAGATAGTTCTCATCATTGTTGTGCTCTATTTCTGTAGAGATGTAATTATTTCTTATATATAGTGCAACTCCACCTCCTCTTTTATTTGGTCTATTTCTTTTAAATAATTTAAATCCTTCTAGCTGTATGTTCCATTTGTGGGTTTCATCCCACCAAGTTTCTGTAATGGCAACAATATCGTATCTGCCCTCATTTACTTGAATTTCTAATTCACCCTGTTTATTCCTCATACTCTGTGCATTGGTGTATAGACATTTGAGTCCATTTTGATTGACCCTGTGTTTTCTGTCTACGAAACCTGTGTTATGCCTGACTATGGTTCTCTTTGCCCCTATTTCTTTGCCACTTGTATGGTTCATGTACATGGTATGGCACCCACTGTTAATTGTTTGGTTTTGCTTGACAGCAGTGTTGATAATATTACCTGCACAATTATCTATGTTACACGCACTGATAACCCTATGAATTTTAGTTTGCTGGGGACAGAAATATTCTTTATCTATTGATTCTCTGTCCCCACTATTCAGTTTAAATGTTTAGCCAGGAAATCTGTGAATTTAGTGCCAAGTAACTCAGTCCCTTTCTTGGATGGGTGCAAACCATCTCTTTTGTACAGTTTATCATTGGACCAGCTGCAGGCATCATGACTAATAAGACCAAAGCCTTCCTTTTTACACCACTCCTTTAGCCACACATTAAACTCTGCTATGCGCTGGCCCTTTCCTTTTTGTTCCTTGTATACTGGTATAACCTCTGAGAAGATAAGCCTACAACCTGTACTACTAAGTTCGTACCCCAAACTCTGGAAATCATTCTGCACAGAAGCTACATCTTTATGGGACAGATCATTTGTGCCAAGATGTATAATAGCATCAACTTTACAGTCCTTACTTGCATTCTTGACTATCTTAAGAATATGCCTCTTGTCTCTGCTGGCTGTAGCACCCGGTAAACATCTGACATCTTTCAAAACCTCCATATCCTTACCTAAGTTTACATCTCTTACGATTGAGTCACCAATCAGGAGGTGACTTCTCTTTTTGGGTACCTTGCTCTTGTTGTGTGACTGATGCATGATCCCTGGTTCACACTTTTGCATTTCTGAAGTAGGTTCTTCACTTTGGACCACAATCCGCTGCTTATTTGAGTCATCATTATTACCTTGACCTGTCACTTTAGTGTCCCCATTAAGATCAGCAAGGGCGCTATATCTGTTATGCTGGGACACAGCAAAAGTTTTGTGTTTGTGGGTCACAGCTCTCACCCTGCCAGATCCCACAGTTGTCCAGGCTGCTCTTCTTCTGTGGGATCTTTGCGGTAGGGGAGGCTGGTAGTGTGGCATCTCCACAGGGTGGAGTGGCCGAATTGGACACTTAATTTCTGCCTGGAGAGCACAAATTACAGATTCAAGATATGTTATGTGTCTATGTAATCTATTAATTTGTCTGCAAGGGGGACAGTATCCAAATTTGAAAAGAGTACTGCGGAAGACAGGTGCAAAACAGTTATTACATTGAACTAAGCGCTGCTCTCTTAGGCTCTGCAAACATTATAAAAAGTTTATTCCAAGCTTTGCGCAAAAGGTTCAGTCCCTAAATCAGCTGTTAAAAAAAGGAGTGAAATTTACTTGGATGAGGAAATAGCAGGCGGCAGCATTTCAGGAAGGTGAGGTGAGAAAGTCCCCATGACGTAAACATTCCAATATAGTTAACAAGGAGTGCATTTTAAACTTCTTGAATTTCAAATACCTGTTTAACATTTTTAAATTCAGGATAGCCTGCCCGCCCCCTGAGGCTTTAGGAATAACAAAAAGGATAGAATAAAACCCCTGATGGAGCTGGCTTTCTGGCACCTCCTGGATGGCCTCCATCTCCAGGAGGTGCTGAATGGCCGCCCACATCAAGAGTTGTCTCTGTGGACTATGTGAAACAGGAGAGCGGATGAAGAAGGTAGGTGGGGGAGTAACAAATTCAAGGGCCAAACCAAATCTAACAGTGACCCTAACCCAGGTATCAGACGTGGTAACATCCCACTGGTCTGCGAAGTGCAGCAAGCGAGCGCCTATGGGGAACCGAAGAGTGGATTGCTCACTGCTTGTGGCCATATCGGTTCCCCCCTCCTCGAAAGGGGCACCTGCCCTGGTTGCCCCATTGTTGCCTGAAAGGCTGCTGGTGCTGGCCGAAGTTACCTTGAGGGCAGAACCCCCCAGAATTATAGTCATATCCCCTAAAGGATCCGCAGAATCCTGCTGCTGGTATGCTTGCCTCCTGTTATAAGGGGTAGGACGGGAGAAGCCCTTCTTCAGGGTGGGAGGACCTTATGTTTGTCCTTCCCTTCCACAAGTAAGGAGGTGAGAGAATCCCCAAACAAAGAGCCCCCTTTATACAGTTCCGCCACCAGTTTCCACTTGTGGCGCATATCAGTTTGCCACTGGCGTAGCCACAACAGCCGACGGGACGCCACCGCCGAAGCCATGGCCCGGGATGCGAATCTGTGGGCACTCAATGTTGCGTCAGAGGAAAATTGGACCTCAGCAATAATTTTATTTAGGTCCTGGTGGGCCCTGACATCGCTGGGATGGATCCGCCCCTGGAGCTGCTGTAGCCAGGTCTTTCTTTACACTCGACCGTGTAAAGAAAGACGTGGCTGTAACTGCGCGCACAGCCCATGCAGCTGCCTGGTGACCCCTCTGGAGCGTCTGATTGGCCCGCTTGTCCTCAGGTTTGAGGACCTCCTCCTGAGATCCTGGCAGAGTCATGGCGGACTGAAGTGCCACAATAGGTGGATCCACCGATGGCCACTGGAGCAGCTTATCCAGCCCTTCATCGACATTATAAAAATGTTTATCAGACGTTGAAGGCTCTGGTCCGGCCGTCGGGCTGACCACTGCCTCTGCACAGCATCCTGGAAAAGCTGCAGGGCCAGTGAAAACGGAGCTTGGGAGGGCTGTGGGCAGCCTTCCCACGTTCCATTTTCACTGACAGAGGCACTGTGGGCCAGTCCTTTGCTGTTTTCAGGGTGGCCCCATGGGCCAGATCCAAGTACCCCACAGGCCAGATCTGGCCCCCAGGCCTTGAGTTTGGCACGCCTGTTCTAGAGCCTCTATGAAGCTGGATGCCAGGTTCATAGGCCATTTATGATCCTCCAGCAGATTAACCCTGTGTCCTTTCATTTGCAATTGTCACCCGCCATGAAAGTCCATCAACTTTTTCCACCAGTTCTTGTTAGTCAAAGAAAAACCTTCTATCTCCTTGATTCTCAGCACCTACTAAGTCTTAGTTATCTTAGTTGCCTTAAATATAAATCCTGCTTTATCAATTTCATTGTCTTTGAGAAAGTAGGTCTCAAAATGGTTTATTTACCAGCAATTCCTATAGGTTGGCCATGGTGACTTACTGATTAAAGATAGTTCCTGCACCTTTTAATCCAATTTAGGAAACAAAAGGGGAGGGGGCAATAATGAATAAGTGGAAGAAAATATAGGAAAAGATCCTTCAGACCTACCTTTACTTCCTGAGTTGCTTTATCGCTATTTCATATTAACCTGTGATTCTCTTTCTTTTTACTGACCTTAAATGTTTTGGTAAAATATTCTGTGTGAATCTATAAATTCACATGGAAGTATCCAGCGTCTTTTTTATTTTATTAGAATCACCAGAATCAGTTTTGACATCCCCCAAAGAGGACAACTGTATACAGAATTATGATATGGGCAATATACATTATTTCCACTTTTTTTCTCCTCTTGAAAGAATTGCTATAGAAGTGTTGTGGTCTGCCAGCGGCCTGCAGAGCTGGCAGCAGAGTTGGACAATGAGGAGGTTGGGGAGGAACATGGACCAGTCTTGGAGTCTGAGGTTGGCCTGGACGAGGGCTCTGCGTCGGAGGCAGAGAGGGGTCCAGGGCCATCTGGTAGTTATGTGCTGCCTCTGGAGCCTCCAGAGTGTGATACCAGTGAGGCAGAAGAACAGGGTGAGCCTGTTCCTTGTGTGCACATGCGCAGAGCTGCCAGAAGGCAAGAACAATTAAGAAAAAAAGGGCAACCCGGGATAAGGTTTGGAAATGATTGGCCCCTCCCATCTATATAAATAAAAATGTAAAATAGTTTGTACGAATCCACTAATCTCAAAAAGTACCAGACCGATTTAAACGAAACTTTCACACAACGTAGCAAAGCACTTCGGATAATAGAATACCAAATCATTTTGTGCCTAGCACACGTGTGTTGTGTACAAATGACACACACAAAAATGTACTCACTGAAATGTGATTTAACATCCCTGTAGCCACGCCCATCAAACTGCTTTTCAACTGCCAGTGTTGGAAAAGCCTCATACGGCGGCCTCTTGGGGCCAAAAAGGCACAGAGGATAGCAAACTCCCAAGTGGCCCATAGAGGGGGGGGGGGAGAAATTCTGCTCAGGACTGTTCTCTGAGGTAAAAAAAAAAGGAGGCAGGCAGCTGCTTTAAACCAGGGGTCCCCAACCCCCGGGCCGCGGACCGGTGCCGGTCCGTGGCTGGATGGGAGCCGGGCCGCAGGGCTAGAGAGGAGGAGGAGGGAGGAGGAGGCAGCCCCCTGAGCACAGCGCGCGGGAGAACGCAGGCGCGGCTGTTCGCGCCGTTGGAGTGTGCCTCTTCCCCCACCCTCGTCGACGGAAGGATTCCTGGACGCCGCCGGACCGGCCACCGATTCCCTCCCCTGCTGGCATGCCGGCAACTCATTTTCTTCCAGGGACTGCGGAGGCTCTGCGGGCTGGGGAGGGAACTGGCGGGTTGCTCCGGCGGCGCACAGGAGTCCCTCCGTCGACGAGGGTGGAGGAAGAGCCCCCACCATCCTCCTGCGTTCTCCCGTGCGCTCTTCCCAATGGGCTGCCCCCCTCCCTCCTCCTCCTCCTCTCCAGCCCGGCTCCTATCCAGCCACGGAGCCTGAACGAGCGAACGAGCGACCAAGCGTGACAGGCGGGATGAGGAGGCTGGGGGCGGGGGGACGGGACGACGATGACGACGACAGACACACATAGAGAGACAGAGGGAGGGAGGGAGAGAAAGATAGACAGAGACACAGAAGGAGTGATTGAATGAATGCAAGACAGACAGACACACGCAGACACACACACACAGAGTGACAGAAATGGGCGGATGAAGGAGAGACAAAGAGAGAAAGAAAGAAAAAAGTGGGAGAGAGAAAGACAGACAGAGAGAAAGAGACAGAAAGGAAAGAAAGAGACAGGAAAAGATACAGAAAGAGGGAAAGAGAAAGAGAAAGAAATAGAGAGAAAGGGAAAGAGAGAAAGAAAGAAATAGCGAGAGAGAGAAAGAGAGACAGAGACAAAGAAAGAGAAAGAGAGAGAGAGAGAGAGAGAGAAAGAAAGAACTTATGACCACAGTTGAGGCCAAAAGTTTGGTTGCTAACCAAGATCATTGTGAAGTGAGTTTCACATTTTCAAAGTTGGCCACGCCCACCCAGTCACATGACTGCTGAGCCCCTCAGCCGGTCCGCAGAATTTTCTTTAAAATGAAACCGGTCCCTGGTGAAAAAAAGGTTGGGGACCCCTGCTTTAAACTGTTTAATACCAACTGAACCAAACTGTTACAAAGAATCACCCATCTGACAGCAAATACAGTTTAATGAAAAGAAGGACTAGGAAAGACATGATAGCAGCCTTCCAATATCTCAGGGGTTGCCCCAAAGAAGAGGGAGTCAAGCTATTCACCAAGGCACCTGGGGGCAGAACAAGAAGCAATGGGTGGAAACTAATCAAGGAGAGAAGCAACCTAGAACTGAGGGCAAATTTCCTGGCAGTGAGAACTATTAACCAGTGGAACATCTTGCCACCAGAAGTTATGGATGCCCCAACATTGAAGAGAGAAGAGACTGGAAAACCATTTGTCTGAAACGGCATAGGGTCTCCTGCTTGAGCAGCAGGGTTGGACTAGATGACCTCCAAGGTCCCTTCCAACTCTGCTATTGTAGTATTGTATTACAGTAGATAGGGGAATAGAGAGACAGGGAGAAATACAGTTTAATAAAAGAGGGACTAGGGAAGACATGATAGCAGCCTTCCAATATCTCAGGGGTTGCCCCAAAGAAGAGGGAGTCAAGCTATTCACCAAGGCACCTGGGGGCAGAACAAGAAGCAATGGGTGGAAACTAATCCAGGAGAGAAACAACTTAGAACTGAGGGCAAATTTCCTGGCAGTGAGAACTATTAACCAGTGGAACATCTTGCCACCAGAAGTTATGGATGCCCCAACATTGAAGAGAGAAGAGACTGGAAAACCATTTGTCTGAAACGGCATAGGGTCTCCTGCTTGAGCAGCGGGGTTGGACTAGATGACCTCCAAGGTCCCTTCCAACTCTGCTATTGTATTATTGTATTACAGTAGGTAGGTAGATAGGGGAATAGAGAGACAGGGAGAAATACAGTTTAATAAAAGAGGGACGGGGAGACAGCATAGCAGCCTTCCAATATCTCAGAGGTTGCCACAAAGAACAGGGAGTCAAGCTATTCTCCAAAGCACCTGAGGGCAGAACAAGAAGCAATGGGTGGAAACTAATCAAGGAGAGAAGCAACTTAGAACTGAGGAGAAATTTCCTGACAGTTAGAACAATTAATCAGTGGAACAACTTGCCTCCAGAAGTTGTGAATGCCCCAACACTGGAAGTCTTCAAGAAGATGTTGGACAGCCATTAGTCTGAAATGGTATAGGGCAGTGATGGCTAACCTTTTTTGGCTCACGTGCCAATAGCAGGGGGAGTGCAGGGGCGATGTGCACAGGTGTGTCACATCCATAATGCTATGTGCAAGACCCCCTGCATTTGGCATGCTTTTTACGTCATCCCCAGGCTCCAGATGGTTTATAGGAGCCTGGGGAGGGTGAAAACAGCCTTCCCCCACCTCCAGAAGGCAAAAAATGGCCTCAAAAGAAGGCCTAAATCAGCTGGCCAGGGCACACATACAAACTGAAGCTGACAGGGCAATGCCTCGAGTGGCCTAAGAAATGGTTCCGTGTGCCACCTGTGGCACCCGTGCCATAGGTTCGCCATCATGGGTATAGGGCTTCCTGCCTAGCAGGGAGTTGGACTAGATGACCCCCAAAGGATAGATAGAGAGGCAGAAATAAGGTCGGTATGTAGGTAGGTAGGTAGGTAGGTAGGTAGGTAGGTAGGTAGGTAGGTAGGTGGAAAGAAAGAAAGAAAGAAAGAAAGAAAGAAAGAAAGAAAGAAAGAAAGAAAGAAAGAAAGAAAGAAAGAAAGAGACAGTAGGTAGGTAGGTAGGTAGGTAGGTAGGTAGGTAGGTAGGTAGGTAGGTAAGTAGGTAGAGGGAGAAAGGAAGAAATATAGTAGGTAGGTAGGTAGGTAGGTACATAGGTAGGGGGGATGGAGAGATAGATAGGGAGAAATACAGTAGATAGGTAGGTAGAGGGATAGACAGAGAGGGAGAAATACAGTAGGTAGGCAGGTAGGTGGATAGGGGGATAGAGAGGGAGAAATACGGTAGGTAGGTAGGTAGGTAGGTAGGTAGGTGGAGGGAGAAAGCAAGAAATACAATAGGTAGGTAAGTAGAAGGATAGACAGAGAGGCAGAAATACCGTAGGTAGGTAGGTGTATAGATAGCGAGAAATACGGTAGGTAGGTAGGTAGAGGGATAGAGGGGGGGGAAATACAGTAGGTAGGTAGATAGAGGGGAAAAAGAAAGAAATACAGTAGGTAGGTAGGTAGAGGGATAGACAGAGAGGGAGAAATACAGTAGGTAGGTAGGTAGAGGGATAGAGGGGGGAAATACAGTAGGTAGGTAGGTAGATAGAGGGAAAAAGAAAGAAATACAGTAGGTAGGTAGGTAGGTAGGTAGGTAGGTAGGTAGGTAGGTAGGTAGGTAGGTAGGTAGAGGGATAGACAGAGAGGGAGAAATACAGTAGGTAGGCAGGTGGGTAGATAGGGGGATAGATAGAGAGGGAGAAATATAGTAGGTAGGTAGGTAGGTAGGTAGGTAGGTAGGTAGGTAGGTAGGTAGAGGGATAGAGAGGGGGAAATACAATAGGTAGGGTAGGTAGAGGGAGAAAGAAAGAAATACAGTAGGTAGGTAGGTAGACAGACAGAGAGAGAGAGAGAGAGAGAGAGAGAGAGAGAGAGAGAGAGAGAGAGAGAGAGAGAGAGAGAGAAATACAGTAGGTAGGTAGGTTGGGGCTTATATGGTGGTTGGGTGTATGTGTGCAGGTGTAGATCTACACACAGATTGGTTGGCCATTTAACCAGACTGGGCCACAGCAACGCGTGGCCGGGTATAGCTAGTAAGACATAAAAGAGGAGCAAATGGATGTGAGCCTTTGCAGGAAGCAATTCATTCATATGGTTGGTTCAATCTCTGAAAAGTCCTGTTTGACTCTGTGCTACGTTTGGTTTTGCAAAACTAATTGGCAATTAGGTCTCTGGCAGCGTTTCAAGGGAGATAAAGGTGAGTGCTTATCAACATTACCCTGAAAGTCTGTGGCAGACATCTGTCGGAATCTTCATAGATTGTTTGTGAATCATTATGGGCAGTGAATGACCATAATTCACAGCCGTCTAAATAAACAAAGGTTTTTGGGACTAAGATTGTGATTTATAATGTCTCAGGAAACCTAGGTCAGAACAAGAAGCTGCAAAATATGGGATTTTGAAAAGTTGATTCTACAAGGCAGAGTGAGAAATTATTTGTTGTAACAGTCTGTACACAATGGTGTGTTTTAAATATTGTTTTTTCTTCATATCGCATTGAAATTTTATACAGATTAATACACTATAATTTAACAATAATTAAGACCAGTGTTTGAGAACCTGGAAATATAATAAGAAATATAAATGAATTCTATTCAATTTAAGATTTCTTTTTTCCTGTTTGCTCTATTTATTACACATGACATTTTTATAGTTGCACATTCCTGATTAATGGATACATTACACTTAATACAACATCAAATGATGTTTAACATTATACAAATAGTCCTCGAGTTATGACCACAAATGAGCTCAAAATTTATGTTACTAAATGAAATATTTGTTAAGTGAGTTTGCCCATTTTATGATTTTTTTGCCACTGTTGTTAAGTGATTCATTACATTTGTTAAGATAGTAACATCTTAACATTAAGTAAATCTGGATTTTCCATTGACTTTGCTTGACAGAAGGTTGCAAAAGCTGATCACATGAACCTAAGACACTGCAACTGTCATAAATATGAACCAATTGCCAAGCATTTAAATTTTGGTCATATGATAATGGGGATGCTGCAATGGTTGTAAGTTAAAAACAGTTATAAAACGGTTATAAGTCACTTTATTCAGTGCATTTGTAACTTTAACTGGTCACTAAATGAACTGTTGTAAGTCGAGGACTACCTGCATATGATCTGAAACAGTTCCTAATCCTGGCATACTAAGTATACAATTCTGTAAAAAAAAAAAAAGTGGATGGAACTTATGTTATCATGGTCAAATTTTAAAATGTTTTGATAAAATGTTAATGTTCATGAGATAGGAAATGGCATTTAAATTTCACAGCAAATTATCTATCTATTCTTACTAGTAAAATAAAAAGTTATATTTTAAATATTATTATGATAAACATTCCATTAAAGTCATACCTTTATTCTAAAGAAAGCAAAAGTCCTTTAATCCTCATTGTGAAAGAGAAACCAGAAGAAAACACTAAAAGAAGAAGAAGAAACTCCATAAGGTGTGGATTACATTACAATGAGTTTATTTTTCTAGATAATGCCATGCAAATATTGATTTTATTTCATATGAGTATAGCTCATCTAGTGGTGAAATTCATTGGGTGATGTTGGAGCAGCCGTTATCTCTCAACATATAATCTACTTCACTGTCGCTTTATTGGTGAGGTCTGGACAGCATATAAATGAAATGAAATAAAATTAAATTAAAAAATAAATATTTATTAGATAAAACAAGTACTAAATGCCAGTTTGATGTAGTGGTTAAGGTACCAGGCTAGAAACCTGGAAACTGTGAACTCTAGTTCCACTTCAGGCAAACTAACTGGGTGATCCTGGATCAGTCACTCTATAAGTCTTAGAAAGCAGACAATGGTAACCCACTTCTGAAATGTTGGCAAGAGAACTGTTGGAGCTTGTCCAGGCAATCACCAAGAGTAAATACTGATTTGAGAAAACACACACAAGCACCAAACACTACAAACTGGATACACACATTTCAAATCTGAATCACTTTGAAACAGCACTTTCCCAATTCTACGAGAGAAAAGAAGCAAAAAATATGTGATTGCCAGTTTCTGACACTCACAAAATTTGCCTCTCCTCCCCCAGAAAAAGAATTCTTAATCTGAGATTTAAAAAAAACAACTAGAAACAAAAAAAGTAGAGATAATTAACTACCATCACTTAATTTTCATTGTCGCTGAGTGGAGGGCTGTTTTTTTTTTTTTTAAGTGAACGATGTAATTTTGCTTCCAAATCATGGCACCTTCCAGTCAACGTCAGCAAGTCACAATGGCTGACTCTTTTGGTATCTTTATGCAGTAAGATCCTGATATAGACTCAAAAAACCTCTGCAACTGGTTCTTTCTCCTTTCACCTTTTGACATGAGTCATACAGCATTACATTCTACAGAAACCTGTAGAAATTTTCCATGCCATGCAGTTCTACAGTTTTCAGATCAAGGCTGCAAATATTCCCACAACTTTCAGGTCTCCTGTCATCTTCTCTGGCTTCTACTTGTGTTAAATTGCTCTCTAAAGTAAGTTACTATTATCTTTCAAGTTCAATCAACCTCCTTTTCCTGGGAATAATATGTAGTAGACTGGTGGAAAAAAGTCCCCCTGAGAACAATTCAAGTAACCAGGATAATTTTATTTGATAACTAAGACAGCATTAATTATTTCCTTCCTTATCAGTTATACAAGCAAGACACTCATTTAAAAAAAATAATAGATATGCAACAGATAAGATCTGATTAGAAATCAGATCTCTCTGCTATTAGCACAAAAATCCATTTCCAACAGAGAACCCCCTCCCCCCTTGTAGAAAGTCAGCACCTACCCCCCAGAAGAATGAAATATTTTGGGAAATACTAAAAGGGCAGAATATTATATTTCCTAAAGGAGAAATGGAGAAACATGCTGTTAAAGACAGAAAACAGAGTCAGTGTTTCTTAATAGCCCCCAGCAGTTATTTGTGCCCATTAAGCAAGATTGGGCCAACCTCTTCAGAAACCAGCCCCAGTTTCCCTTCCCCAAGCAGAAACTGAGGAGGCCAGCTTTCAGAAATGCGGATTTGGTAATCCATTCAGGATATTTTGAAACAAAGGCAGAATGGTAGGATTAGAAGCAGCCCCTCACCCAAGATCCAACACAGGATGAAAGTCATTAAGCCAGAATAGGAATTGTCCAACACACTCTCAAAACACAGGCCCCTTTATTGCACCATCCCAAGAGCATTCCAAACTTCAAATCTGGGAGCTCAGATAAAAAATGAACCAGAGGTTGACCAGATTAGCTCAGACAAACATCTAGGATTTGCATTTCCTCTTTTACTTATAGAGCCAGCTACAACCCCTACATAACCCCATAGGCTGACAACAGCCAATATAATACATGTTCTTGCACAGGAACAGGAAGCTCAAATACAAAGCCCAGAGAAGGTATTTAAAAAAACACCACTCTCAACTCCATTTTGTCAGCTGCCCAGAGTCACAAACCCATGTGCTTCTGCTTCATCAATAAACCATCTTTTCAATCAGCCTCCATATTTTCAATGTCTTTCTCCCAGCTTGGAACTGAACTAGGATTTTCCTTCCTTCCAACCCTAATTATCATAGGTTATGGGGCATTTCAGAAGACATGAATATTGGATTAAAGTACATTTAACCCAATGGTTACAAACTGGGAGGAGAAATAGTTTTTTTGTCCCCAATATTTTATTTTAGATAAAGTCCTCCTTTATCTCTTCTTCCTTAGTGATCTGTCCTACTTTTCACTTTATGTATTTTCTATTTTCAGAAACAGCTTCTTCTGCTTCCTTTTTTCCCAGTGGAATTGTTTGCATTTTTAAAAAAGTACTGCAAATAAAAGTCTTAAAAATATCTATTCATCTTAAACTCGTTTTCCCATTACTTTTCCTGATATGGAATTGTAATTATTTATGTTCTGACTTTATTAAAATTCAGTTTTTTGAAGTCCAAGATACAAATTCAATTGCACTGTTTTAGTTATTCTTGGAGGTATGATGATTCCTCCATGTTCATTGTCTTGTTCGGTTTCTTTTTACTTAGTTTTCCCTTTTGGTTAATATCAAGTGAAAGATTGCATATCCTCTAACTCAGGGGTCCCCAACCCCCGGGCCGCGGACCGGTGCCGGTCCGTGGCTTGATAGGAACCGGGCCGCAGGGCCCGAGAGGAGGGAGGAGGGGGCAGCCCCCTGGGCAGAGCGTGCACTGGATGCGGGAGAGCGCAGGCGCGGCCATTCGTGTCGTTGGAGGCCCTAGAGGGGCGAGTGAGCCGACTCCCCCCCCCGCGTGCGCATGCACTGCCTGTTCCCCCTCCCCCCCGCGTGTGCATGCGTCGCCTGTTCCCCCTCCCCCCCGCTCCTCCTCTACACCAGCCGGTCCACAGAATTTTCTTTAAAATGAAACCGGTCCCTGGTGCAAAAAAGATTGGGGACCCCTGCTCTAATTCTTCCCTCCTTCTCTAAAGAAAAACTGGTTAACAAGTTGGGAACTACCTGAAAGGGCCATACAATGTTTCTCTCTCAACAGATATAGAGATAATTCAAGTCCTCTACCACTATTACTTCAGGCTTGTTTGAAAGATCCACATTTTAGTTTTAGCAAACATCACCCATGTATTGAATATAGTTGAACATTCAATTCTAGACACTATAGTAATTTTGCTTTTATTGTTTTTCCACTTATTTAACAAGTCCTGGATTAACAGTTGAGGAAACTAAATATGTGCATAAGGCAAGGCCCCACAGTACGGGGGACACCACATGGTTCCCCCCCACCATCACATCTTTAACTATTTCACTGCCACACTGGACTGCTGTTGTTTTTTAGTACTTTTGTAGTCTTAATGTCTTGTCAGGCTGTAAGCAATGAAAGGGCAAAGAAGCACCATAGTTAGAGATGAAGAGGGAAGATACTTAATAATTATAGGGAATATTAATGAGCAAAAAGTGACATTGGTTAATTTATATTTACCGAATGAAAAACAAAAGGGATTTCTTGATAAAATTACTAAGATTTTGGAAATAGAAAGTGTAGGGAAAGTAATTGTGGCGGGGGATTTTAATTTAATTAGGGATAGAATTGATAGTAATAATCCTACCCGCTTTAGACAAACAAATAAAGGGGAAATTTTAAACAAATGGATGCTTCGAAATAGTGTGGTTGATGTTTGGAGGGAGTTGAAAGGTTCTGAAAGGGTGTATACATTTTGTTCTAAGGTATATAATACTTATTCAAGAATTGATTATATTTTCGTTTCTAAAGATTTGTTGAATAATGTAGATAAAGTAGATGTGGGAATTTTTAAGGATTCTGACCATGCAGAAGTTACGATGGAAATAGATTTTAACTTTGAGAAAAAGGAGAGAGGTTGGAGATATGATGAAAAATTGTATAAAAAGGAAGAAGACAAAATATGGATATTCAAAAAATGGGAAGAAAGTTGGGGATTGAATGATAATGGGGAGGTCAAATTTGAAATTGTTTGGGATACAATGAAAGCAATATTTAGGGGAGAAAGTATTAAATTGTCAAGTAGAAAATATAGGGAATATAAAACTAAAATAGAACAGGATACAAGACAAATTAAGATATTGGAGAACCAATTCTCACTTACGAAAGATAAAAAATGTTTGGAGGAATTGAACTTATTAAAAACTAAATTGATAGAAGAAGATATTGAATTAGTTAAAAAAAAATAAGATATTTAAATAGGGATTTTTTTGAATTTAGTAATAAAAATTCTAGGTTATTGGCAAAGATGGCGAAAAATAAAACTCAAAAGAGAGAAATTGGTTCTCTGATAGATGAAAAAGGTATAAGGTGCTATAAGAGGTTGGAGAAATGTGAAATAGCTAGGAATTTTTTTCAAAAATTATATTTAAAGAAACCAATCGATTTAGAAAAACTGAAGAATCATCTTGGAAAATATGCTATAAAAATAGATCCAATATATAAAGATTTGATGGAAAAAGATATAACACAGGAGGAGATCAACGAAATAATACAAGAGTTAAAACTAGGGAAGACCCCAGGAGAAGATGGATTACCTGCTGAATTCTATAAAGAATTTAAAGAATTAATAATACCAAGACTGCAAAAATTATTTAATGGAATTTTACATGGTGGAGAAGTCCCGATGTCATGGAATAAGACAGTAATATCTATAATTCCTAAACCTGATAAAGATCTTGAGAGGATCGAGTCCTACCGACCCATTTCCTTAATCAACCAGGATGCAAAAATATTTACAGCTATTATAAGTAATAGATTAAATAGTTTTATAGATAAATATATAAGTTATAATCAAGTAGGTTTTGTTAAAGGTAGATATATGAGTGATATAATTAGAAGAGTATTGAACATTATAGACGTTGCTGAAAATAATGGTGATGAAATAGGTATAATATCGTTAGATATTTTCAAAGCCTTTGATTCTGTACAATGGGAAACTATTAAGGTAATTATTGAGGCATTAGGCTTTGGTAATAAATTTATACATGTTATTTCAAAATTGTATCAAAAAAGTAGTGCAAAAGTAAAGGTGAATGGAACAATGACGGGAGAGATTAAATTGGAAGCAGGTACGAGACAGGGATGTCCCTTGTCCCCAACATTATTCTTGTTAGTTATGGAGGTTTTGACTAAATTGATAGAAGAAGATGAAGGATTGGAAGGGTACAAGGGATATAAGATAAATTTGTATGCGGATGATACCTTGATTATTTTGAAAGATATAGAGAAAGATTTAAAGAGGATAAATAAACATTTGATAGAATTTGAAGAAATGACAGGATTAAAGGTAAATTGGTCAAAATCTGAATTACTAATGAATAAAGATGGTAAGGAGTGGGAAAATATGCAAGAACAATTTGGGATAAGAGTTAAGAATACATTGAAATACTTGGGGATAACACTTTCACTTAAAGTTAGAGAATTGAAAAAAATTAATTATGAGGTGATGTTGAAGGAAGTCGAGAGAAAGATAGATAAGTATAAAGAGATAAAGCTGTCTTGGTTTGGTAGAATTGCAATGTGTAAAATGATGTTGTTACCAAAGTTCAATTTTTTGTTTGAGATGCTACCACTAAATTTGTTAGAGAAGGATATAGAAGAATATCAGAAGAAATTGGATAAATTTTGTAATGGTGGGAAAAAACCAAGAATAATGAAGAAAATGTGGTATCAAAATCAAAAAGAGGGTGGATTGGGAATTCCCAATCTACTTAATTATTATCGGGCGTATAATATTCGAACCGTGATAAAAATACTTAAAGGTGGAGATGGTCATTGGGGTGATCTGGAGCTAAAAGATATTAAGAGATTTGGGTCTATATGGTTTCTAGATAGAGCAAAAACAAAGGCAATTAATAGTTATTGGTTAAAGGGGTTGAGCAAAATTTGGAATAAATTTGTTAAAAAATTGATCCCGGATATAGCTTTCCTGGGGAAGACAACTGAAAGTTGGCCGATTAAAACTAATATAAGTCGGGATAAGGTAATTGAGGATGAAAATATAGGAAATATAGTAAATTGGTTAGGAGCTCTAGGAATTGAGAGTAGGGAAAAAAAAGTAATCCAAAGATTGGAGTTGAATTGGTTCGAAAAAATACAGGTAGAGAAATGGACTATGAAAGTAAAGGGAATATGTAAAATAGATAGAAATAAAACTAAATTTGAAAGTTTAGTATCTCAAATTATTAAAGATGAAATTGGGTTAAAAGGACTCGTTAGTAAGATATATAAGATTATAAATTTTGATGGAAATCCACAAATGGTAATGAAAAGGAACTGGGAGGAAGACCTTAAGATTAAAATATTGGATTTGGATTGGAATGAGAACTGGAAGAGTCGAATCATGAGAACTTTGTCCATAAGGATTAAAGAGCATAATTTTAAGGTTGTTTGGAAATGGTATTGGACCCCATTAAGATTATCATTGATAGATAAAAAAATGAGCGATAAATGTTGGAGATGTAATATGGAAGTGGGAACTTATGAACATATGTGGTATAAATGTGTGAAAATTAAAAAGTTTTGGCAGCAATTAGAAAAAATGATGGGTGAAATGATGAAAAGAATAATAATATTGAGATCAGAAACTATATTGTTATTGATAATTAATGAACCTGAGTTAACAAAACAGGAGAAAGAATTGATTAGAATTATGATTATAATGGGTAGGATTGTAATAGCAAGATATTGGAAAATAGAGGTAAATATTAAAATAGAAGAATGGTTCTGTGAAATGTGGAAATTAGCCTTAAATGATAAAATGACGTGTGATATTAAATTCAGAGAGGGGGTCTATAAAAAAGACATTTTCTGGAAGACTTGGAACCCATTTGTGGACTACGCACTTGGAACTTTGGATGCCTCGACACCTGTACCCAGGGAACGCGGATTTTGGAGATCTTAAAGACAATTGAAGATATCCAAAGAACCAACTCTTCCTTTCGTTTTGTATAGCACCGGGTGGATTATTGATTATTGTTTAAAAAAAAAAAAAAGTAAATTTTATGTGTAGATGTATAATTTGTTGAAAATTATAATAAAAATAATAATTTTAAAAAAAAAAAAAGAAGCACCATAGTTATTCTTAGGGCATCAATTTTTCTGAATCTGGGAGATCGTTTCCAGCTTCGGACGTGGACGGACGTGGATTCCACGTCCGCCGCTGTGTTGCCTCAGCCGCGCCTTCGGGTGCAGGGGGGGACGGGCATAATCCCCCCCTCCGTACGGGCGGCTTGCGGTGAGGGCCCCCATCTCGACGACGGTCGGGGGGGCTGCTCCCGCTTCGCCCCAGGGGCTGAGGAACTTTCGTGGGGGGAGTTTCCCTTTCGCCGAAGGAGCAGGAACATGGAGGATTTTTATAAAGAGTTGAAACGCCGGGGTTGAATGGCTGCGCCGAGGCTCCGGACTAGAAAAATGGTATGTGCCTTATTTGCCTTTTTTTTGCATTCAACTTTATGAAAAGAGAAGTAGGGGGGAGTTGGAAACAACCCCCCCTGGAACTAAAGCGGCATTGGAGAAAGAGTCCCGCGATGCGGAGAGAGTGAAAGTGGCATCCGTTGGATTTATTGAAAAAGGAAATTTACTGCCAAATAAGGGATTGCTGTTAGACAATGTATCCTGAGCCTTGCTACATTTTAAATTGATTGATTCCACTTTTGTTTCCTTCACCCTGCCGGCAAGGCAGAAAGATGGCGTTCTCTTTGTTCCCAGGATGGAACTTTTCCTTTCTTTGAAATAAGCATTCCTCCATTTTAACAAAAATTAGACTAATTTTAAAATATTTAAAAAAGGACCTGCTCTGGTGTCTTTCAGTGCTCCCTCCCCTTGTGAAACCTTCTGCATTTGTTTGGAAAGTTTTTTCCTTTTTTCTTTATTTTTCTCTCTGGATGTTGCAAACTTAATTTGAATTACAGCTACTTTTGTCTCGGATTTCACGGATTGCCCGCCCAACAGTGCCATTTTTTTTCTTCCTTTCTTCTCTATGCACCAACATTTAAAATTTTAATCATGGCATCGAGGAAACCTCCATCTGGGAAATCAAGCTCTGCTCCAGCATCTACAAAACCCAGTCCATCCTCACAACCAAAGATTTCAGCCTTGTTACAGAGGGAAACAGAAGTAGAGGATCCTAAGCCATCAAATCCTCAGCCATTAAACGTAGAGGAGATGTTTCAAAAAATAATGAATGAAATGCAACAAATCCGGAAAGACAATTTAAGTACAAGA
Source organism: Rhabdophis nuchalis (assembly GCA_039707465.1). Lineage (NCBI taxonomy): Eukaryota > Metazoa > Chordata > Lepidosauria > Squamata > Natricidae > Rhabdophis > Rhabdophis nuchalis. Next base: position 89,637,953 of record CM077648.1, on the reverse strand, counting down.
TTGGAATTATTGGAGGCGCAAAGAGAAATAACAAATAATAAACAAAAAATTGAGGGGCTGGAAGGGGGGGCGGTTGAGATGAAGGAGGGGATAAAAGACATTAAGAAAGAAATTACAGATATTACTGGTCAAATGTCTAAAATTGGTTTTGAACGTATGTCTTTTTTTTAAAGATTTCAGAATGTTCCAGAATCACCTAATGAGAATTTAAAAGAGTTGATGGCTACTATGCTAGCGGATTACATTAAGAAAGATAAGGAATTTATTTGGGGGGACATTGATTTGATTTATAGAATTAATTCAGCATTTGCCAGAATAAATGAGGTACCCAGAGAGATGCATATTAAATTTATAAGAAGGTCAACGAGGGACGAGATACTGAGAGCGCAAAGAGGGGGCCCTCTGATATATCAGCAAAACGAGGTGGCCATATTGAAGCAGATCCCAAAGAAAATATGAGATATAAGAAGGAATTATTCCTTCTTAACAAAAAAATTACACAAAAAGGGGGTGTGGTTCAAGTGGCTTATGCCTGAAGGGATGCTGGTATTCTGGGAGGGAGGAAGAGTTAGAATCAAAACAGTAGAAGCACAGAATTTTCTTAAAAAACACTCCTCAATCCTGGATGACGATGAGATGGGAACGGGAGGGTCCGCGGGTCCGCCTGCTGGTGGGGTGGAGGAGGAAGAGACTGTAGCAAAGAGGCTCAGATCGCAAAAATAATTTGTTATCCTTTTTTTATGATGGTAATTCCTGTACGGATGTTAATAGAACAAAGTAATTGAATGTATAAAATAATATGAAAATTTATGATTTTAAATGTATGTACCCCTTCCTTTTATTATTTCCTAATGGAATATGTATGAAGACTCAGAGGCGGTCATCAAACCCGATGTGGAAGCCCTAAAATATTATTTAATACCTTACCTACCCCTTTCCTTTATAAATTGTTAAAACCAATAAAACTTTTTCAAACAAACAAAATTTTTTTTTTTCTGAATCTGGTCCTGATTTAATTCCAGAAAGTACCTATGATTATCTAATTAATTCATTTGGCTTTCTGAGCAGAGGAAGATAGTTCTAATATACTGTACTAATTATTTTCCCTTTCTATGGCTTCTTTACATTTGAATAAATTTTATTGTTCAGATGCTATCATTTATGGAAGAGATCTTACTATGTCTCCATTGTACCTCCGAAATCATGTTTTTCTTTAAATGCTAGAATGTGGAATTCATTTTCTTTATTTCTTATACTATGAGAATCAGTGTATCAATAAACCCATGGATTTTATGAGAATATTCTTTTTTGTCATTGAGTGACAATGGGTTCTATTGCAGCAACACTGTCTACAGTGCACAACTATACAGCATACAACTATAACCTGGGATCCAGACATCAATGTCTTCTATCAATATTATTTAAAGAACTCTTCTTTTCCAGTACTTCCATGGATTAGAAAGATGGATAAGAATTCCATCTCAGTTTACAAGGTTCTTAACTTTCCTTCCCAGAATTTCAAAATTTACAGTGGTATGGTTGTAATTGCAACATCATTTGTCCCCACATGGATTAGCAAGAAGAAATAATTATCAGCGGAGTTGCTGATTTATCTTCTTGCAGAATAAAACTGTGTGCAATCTGCCTTCAGGGACTCAGTGTCTCTTTTTTTTTCTCCCCTGAAGACTCAGGGCCTATTTCATCCATGAGAGGCTGATATCCTGTTTCTGAATAACAATAATGAAAAATATATTTTAGTTTCTTTGTTTCTGACTGTCATTGTTGTGCACTGGGCTTATTTCTTTGATTCTCTTTCTTATGGAGAATTACCGTATTTATTCGAGTATAACGCGCAAAATTTTGTACCCAAAAAAGAACTCAAAGTTTGGGTGCGCGTTATACTCGAATAAATAAATTCAGGTTTCTGGGCGGCGGCGGCGGGGGGGGGGGGAGAAGCGGAGGCAGAAAGGGATGCTGAGGAGAAGCGGAAGGCAGAAAGAGACGCTGGGGAGAAGCGGAAGGCAGAAAGGGAGGCTGAGGAGAAGCGGAAGGCAGAAAGGGAGGCTGAGGAGAAGCGGAAGGCAGAAAGGGACGCGGGGAAGAAGCGGAGACAGAAAGGGACGCTGAGGAGAAGCGGAAGGCAGAAAGAGACGCTGAGGAGAAGCGGAAGGCAGAAAGGGAGGCTGAGGAGAAGCGGAAGGCAGAAAGGGACGCGGGGAAGAAGCGGAGACAGAAAGGGAGGCTGAGGAGAAGCGGAAGGCAGAAAGGGAGGCTGAGGAGAAGCGGAAGGCAGAAAGGGACGCTGGGGAGAAGCGGAAGGCAGAAAGGGAGGCTGAGGAGAAGCGGAAGGCAGAAAGAGACGCTGGGGAGAAGCGGAAGGCAGAAAGGGAGGCTGAGGAGAAGCGGAAGGCAGAAAGGGAGGCTGAGGAGAAGCGGAAGGCAGAAAGGGACGCGGGGAAGAAGCGGAGACAGAAAGGGAGGCTGAGGAGAAGCGGAAGGCAGAAAGGGAGGCTGAGGAGAAGCGGAAGGCAGAAAGGGACGCGGGGAAGAAGCGGAGACAGAAAGGGAGGCTGAGGAGAAGCGGAAGGCAGAAAGGGACGCTGAGGAGAAGCGGAAGGCAGAAAGGGACGCTGGGGAGAAGCGGAAGGCAGAAAGGGAGGCTGAGGAGAAGCGGAAGGCAGAAAGAGACGCTGGGGAGAAGCGGAAGGCAGAAAGGGAGGCTGAGGAGAAGCGGAAGGCAGAAAGGGAGGCTGAGGAGAAGCGGAAGGCAGAAAGGGACGCGGGGAAGAAGCGGAGACAGAAAGGGACGCTGAGGAGAAGCGGAAGGCAGAAAGGGACGCGGGGAAGAAGCGGAGACAGAAAGGGACGCGGGGAAGAAGCGGAGACAGAAAGGGAGGCTGAGGAGAAGCGGAAGGCAGAAAGGGACGCGGGGAAGAAGCGGAGACAGAAAGGGACGCGGGGAAGAAGCGGAGACAGAAAGGGACGCGGGGAAGAAGCGGAAACAGAAAGGGACGCGGGGAAGAAGCGGAGACAGAAAGGGACGCGGGGAAGAAGCGGAGACAGAAAGGGACGCGGGGAAGAAGCGGAGACAGAAAGGGACGCTGAGGAGAAGCGGAAGGCAGAAAGGGACGCGGGGAAGAAGCGGAGACAGAAAGGGACGCTGGGGAGAAGCGGAAGGCAGAAAGGGACGCTGGGGAGAAGCGGAGACAGAAAGGGACGCGGTTAGGGTGGAACGGCATCGCTCCATCGCCCCTCAGCTGTGGAGCCCGTCAGTCATGCTTTATAAAAATCGGTATAAAAATTTTATACCGATTTTTAATGGAAAATTAGGGGGTGCGCGTTATACACGGGTGCGCGTTATAGTCGAATAAATACGGTACTTCCTCCATTGCTCTTTCAGTCACAAATGTTTTTCTGAGATTATAAAATGTAATCTTCTTGTATCAGGTGAAGTAGAGTTGCACTCTACTTCCTTTCTTCGGTTACTGTTATGAGATTGTACATGCTGCAAATATATATCAGCTTGTCTCAAGTAGAATTACAAACGTGCCTGAAGCACTTAACTATAAACTCCAGTCCGTTTTTAAGGTATCACTAGTAGAACTTTATTTCTTTCCTCTTTCTTTTTTCTTAGGCTCTTAGGGGGAAAAAATGTTGGGATCTTCCCCTTAAACTTTTCATCTGTGAGCTCTTTTTCACTTTTCACTTATGAAGAACATGTGGATTGCTGGCATTTTGGAAAGACTTTATCCCCAAACTATAGATACAACCTCCCTTAAAAAAAAACAAGACTTTCCACTATGAACTGATCAAACACCTGAAACAAGACCAAGGAATGTTAATGGGATTGCAGGTAGTTGCTAAAAGTCTTCAGTCAGTCAGCTAAGCATTTATAGGTAGAAAAGGCAGCAAACCAGGTCCGAGAAGCTTTAGCTGGTGTTCAAGTCATTGTATACATAGATAGCTAAAGGCCCCCTTTTTATTTATTTGTTTTATTTCCACTTGTTTTTTAAATAAATACGTCAAGGTAGCAAGCATATCTAAAACTCCTTCCTTCTCCAATTTTCCCCACACAACCCTGGAATAGATTGGGCAGGGAGAAAGTGACTGGTCCAAAGTCACCCAACTGGCTTTCATACTAAGGTAGGACTAGAACTCAAAAGTTTCCTGATTTCTAGTCTGATGCCTTAACTACTCAATCAAACTGGCTCTAAACATGGCAAAGAATATGTACAGAAAACAAAACTGAACCCCATAAAATGCCATAAATACAAGAACAGTAAAACACTTTACAGCTGCCTCTCATACTTGAAAAATTGAAAAACACAGGGATAACAATGGATCTTTCTTTCTAGAACTGTGCTTTCTGGCCATGGACTGTAATCTATTTCTATATAAGACTTTGCAAATTAATAGCCATGCAGCATGCCCTAAACTGATACTGCTGTTGATGTAACGGATTCCAAAAATAGTTTACTGAAATGTTCAGAGCCTGCTCCTTTTCCAATAGTTCCTCCAGTACTTTGTACATTTGGCAGCCAGAATTTATACACATTTCCTACCTGGTATAACGCCTGAAATATGAGCTCAAAGTTTATATCATATGATCAAATAGCCTTCTAAGCCAAAAGATATCTGTCATAACGGAACTACAACTGTTGCAATTGAGCCCAATATTTCTGTTGCTATGTTAAAAATTTGCTAAGTGAATTTTGCACCATTTTGCAACTTTTCTTGCCACATTTGTTAAGTGAATCACTGCATTGTTAAATTAGTAACACAATTGTTAAGTGAATCTGGTTCCTATTGCTTTGCTTATCAGAAGGTTGTAAAAGGTGATCGTGTGACTTCGGGACACTGCAACTATCATAAATGTCAGTCAGCTGTCAAGCATCTGAATGCAAATCACGTGACCACAGGGATGCTGCAGTGATCATAGGTGTGAAAAATAGTCATAGTTCGTTTTTAAGTGCCGTTTTTTCATTTTAACAGTCACTAAGCAAATTGTTGTAAGTCGAGGTCTACCTGTAGTGCACTATGTAGAACACATCACCAAAGAATAACACAGAAATTGGATTTTTAAAGATAATTAAGAGGAATTAGTCCATCTCAGAAAGATTCTCAACCTTTTCTTCACCACGGACCCACTTTAAATATCTTTTGTGGTGCAGACCATGGCCACAGACCACCAAGACTTAATTCATAACATTTCTTTGAGGCTTTGCGGATCCCCTGTGATGACATCGTGGGCCCCCAGAGGTCCACGGACCACATATTGAAAACCACTGGTGTATCCTATAACAATGTATAAAGTCAAGATGGTATTTGGCTTATAAAGCCAAAAAGAAAAAAATGGTCCAATGTGAAACACATTGCACCAACAGTGTACAACAACTGTATCAGATCTATAGAAAAATGGCACAGCCTGCATACACTCAGACTGGAACACATGAACAAAGCTGAACATAGCAGCTCTTTCCTGCTACAGCTGACATTCTTCCTCACCCTGCCAATGCTCAAGTTACCTTATGCTTGATGACTGCCATTTGACTATTTAAAAGTTCCCCAGTAACCAGTAAGTCACTCAAAATTAAAAGACCCCTTAATTCATTATGCTCCCATCTTTCAATTGAGGTTGAAGGTGAAGAGTATGCCAAAAGAGGGCCTAACTTATTACTGTAGTTTCTTGGATATACTGAGAACCCAAATCAGTTGTTAGTGAACTTTCAGCAGCAATTTAATAATTATAATGAAATATTACGTAACTACAAATAGAATATGTATGACTTGCTGGAGTTCATAAACTCAGATATGGCTTCATATGGCTCCTAGATAGCATATCTACCACAAAACTTTACAAAACTAAAATATACCCTTGCACAACTACTTTCTTGCAACCATCAAAATGCAGAATGATTTAGCTACAATTAAAAGTCATAACTGCATAGATACTGACTGTATTTATTTTTTATTTATTTGATCTCTATAGCCACGCATCTCAATAAGTGATTATGAGTGGCGTACATCATAACCAAGATAATCAACAAGTCACTCAGGGAAGCATACATTGTAACCAAGATACGACTTCTCCGAGGTACTCTTTCAAATGCACTGAATGGAGTATCTGTTATCTATATCAACGGAGAAGGTAGTTAGGGAATGTATTGTGTTTGTTTCATGGCCTAGGCAACAATCTATTTGCTAGTCTTCTGCTTTCTGAGATTCGTAGCATTTCATATAACTCTTTCAGTCAAATGTTATCTGGAACATCCTTTTCCTCAACTAATTATATCAAGATATTAATAATCAGAAATTCTCATGCACAGTAGAATTTATGAAGACTCACATCATGAACTCATGAGTTTAAGCTGAATTCCTGGGAATTTAACCATATAATCAATTATCCCCCCACTTCTTGATCTAGTATGATCTTTCCTAAATCTCAACATGCTCTTGGAAAGCAGCCCCCACCTTTCTTAATAGCCCTCAGCAGATGTCAGCACTTAAGAGATAAAGAGATAGGTAGCTTTATTCATAAGCAGTTCAAACTTCAACCAAACTTAGCTCAGACAAACTCCTGGGATTTGTACATGGCCCCATGGGAGTCTGACAACAGCCAATAAAATGCACGTTCAGGAACAGGAAGTTCAAGTGCAAGTTTGACTCTGTTACTTCCGAAGATATGGACAGTTTACGTGGGCGACTGCGAGCTACCACATGTTTATTGGACCCGTGTCCCTCCTGGCTTGTACTGGCATCCTGGGAGGTTACACGAGGCTGGCTCCAGGAGGTGGTCAACGCTTCCTTGAGTGAGGGGTTCTTGCCGGCCTCCCTTAAAGAGGCGGTGGTGAGACCCCTCCTCAAGAAGCCCTCTCTGGACCCAGCATTATTGGTAAATTACCGTCCAGTCTCCAACCTTCACTTTCTGGCGAAGGTTGTAGAGAGTGTGGTGGCACAACAGTTCCCCCGTCATCTGGAGGAAATTGATTATCTGGACCCGCGCCAGTCCGGCTTCCAGCCCGGGCACAGCACCGAGACGGCATTGGTCGCGTTGGTGGATGATCTCTGGAGGGCCAGAGATGGGGGTTGTTCCTCCATCCTGGTCCTATTAGACCTCTCAGCGGCTTTTGATACCATCGACCATGGTATCCTATTGCATCGGCTGGAGGGGTTGGGGGTGAGGGGCACCGTGTTACGGTGGTTCTCCTCCTACCTCTCCGGTCGATCGCAATTTGTGTTGGCAGGAGGGCAGAGGTCGACCTCGAGACCCCTCACTTGTGGGGTGCCTCAGGGGTCGGTCCTCTCACCACTCCTGTTCAACACATATATGAAGCCGCTGGGTGAGATCATCTGTGGTTTCGGGGTAGAGTACCACCTCTACGCTGATGATATGCAGCTGTATATATCTACCCCAAACTACCCCAACGATGCCGTAGAGGTGATGTGCCAGTGCCTGGAAGCCGTGTGGGCCTGGATGGGAAGGAACAGACTCAGACTCAACCCGTCCAAAACCGAGTGGCTGTGGTTTCCGGCATCCAGGTACAAGCAGTTGACTCCATCACTGGCCATAGGGGATGAACATCTAACCCCTGTGGATGGGGCACGCAACTTGGGCGTCCTCCTTGATACACGGCTGTCCATGGAAGATCAACTGACAGCCGTGGCCAAGAGGGCGTTTTACCAGGTTCGCCTGGTCCACCAGTTGCGTTCCCTATTGGATCGGGGTGCCCTCTGCACAGTCACTCATGCCCTCGTGACATCCCGACTGGACTACTGCAATGCTCTCTACATGGGGCTCCCCTTGAGGTGCACCCGAAGGCTTCAGCTTGTCCAGAATGCAGCCACGCAGGCAGTTATGGGAACCTCTAGGTTTTCCCATGTAACACCGCTCCTGCGCGAGCTGCATTGACTGCCTGTCGTCTTTCGGGTGCGCTTCAAGGTGTTGGTTATCATCTTCAAAGCGCTCCATGGCACGGGACCTAGCTATCTGCAGAATCGCATCCTGCCCCATACATCCCTGCGGCCGATTCGCTCCCACAGAGAGGGACTTCTCCGGGTGCTGTCCACTAGGCTATGCCAGTGGGCGACGCCCAGGGGAAGGGCCTTCTCTGTGGCGGGCCCGACCCTCTGGAACGACCTTCCCCCTGAAATTAGAACAACCACGGACCTCCGCTCCTTCCGGCAAAAATTAAAAACACACTTCTTCTGCTTGGCCGGCCTAGGGTAATTAAACTGTTTTTAGGGGTTTTTAGGGTTTAATTTTAGTTTTATATGGGCTTTTAGCGCAGGGTTAGTTTAATTCATTTTAACATTGTACTTTGTTTGTGGTTTTTAATTGTATTTTTAATTCCCTGTGCCCCGCCTCGAGTCCCTTCGGGGAGAGAGAGCGGGTTATAAATTAAAAATTATTATTATTATTATTATTAAAGCCCAAGAGAAGGTATAAACACCCTCCACTCTCAAATCCATGTGGTCAGATACCCAGATCCAATGTGGTTCTGCTTCATTATTAAACCATCTTTCCAATGAGCCTCCATGTTTCCAGTGTCTTTGTCCCAGCTTGGAACTGAACCAGATGGATATTTTTTCCAATAGTAGCAATGTTATGTTTCAAACTGAATTCTTTATCTAAACCATGTGATCCCACATTCCTTGTGTCTTTTGTGGATCTTCACTATTCAACCATTTAATTTATTTGGGCCCCAACTCTGTGAGAAGGAAAAGAATTCTGCATTATGTGCTACATCATGTAGATGTATATAAAAAAATTAAAATTTTGTAGCAGGGCCTGCAGACCAGGGGTGAAATTCGGCAGGTTCTGACAGGTTCTGGAGAACCAGTAGTGCAAATTTTGAGTAGTTCGGAGACCCGGCAAAACCACCTCTGGCTGGCTCCAGAATGGGGTGGGAATAGAAATTTTGAATTATCCTTCCCCTGGAGTGGGGAAGGAATGTGGATTTTGCAGTATCCTTTCCCTGAAGTGGGGTGGGAATGGAGATTTTGCAGTATTCTTCCCCTGCCATGCCCATCAAGCCACACCCACAGAACCAGTAGTAAAAAAAATTGAATTTCACCACTGCTGCAGTGTAGCTGAGTTGCCTAGTGTTACTTCTATTTCTTCTTTCATAGCTAATCTTTCTTCTAGCTTGATCTTCAGCAGCATTACCAATTTAAATACTGGGACATGTATATAGAAATCCAAGTATTTGAATAACTTGATTATAATTTATGTTCCTGTGTGCTTGGCTCAATTGTGCCTTCAGGATCATTTAGTTTTCCCTTCATGTCCGAAAGACTACTACAAGTCCCTGTAATTGTTTTGGTAAGGTTTTTCAGAAGTGCTTTGCCACTGCCTCCTCCTAAGGATGGAGGGAAAGTTACTGGCCCAAGGTCATCTAGCTCAGGGGTCCCCAACCCCCGGGCCGCGGACCAGTGCTGGTCCGTGGCTGGGTGGGAGCCGGGCCGCAGGGCTGGAGAGGAGGAGGAGGGGGCAGCCCCCTGAGCAGAGCGTGCGGGAGAACGCAGGCGGGGCTGTTCACGCCGTTGGAGTGTGGCTCTTCCTCCACCCTCGTCGACGGAGGGACTCCTGGGCGCCGCCGGACCGGCCACCGATTCCCTCCCCTGCTGGCATGCCGGCCACTTGTTTTCTTCCAGGGGCTGCGGAGGCTCCGCGGGCGGGGGAGGGAACTGGCGGCCTCCGGCGGCGCACAGGAGTCCCTCCGTCGACGAGGGTGGAGGAAGAGCCCCCACCATCCTCCTGCGTTCTCCCGCGTGCTCTGCCCAATGGGCTGCCCCCTCCTCCCTCCTCCTCCTCTCCAGCCCGGCTCCTACCCAGCCACGGAGCCTGACCGAGCGAACGAGCGACCAAGCGCGGCAGGCGGGCTGAGGAGGCTGGGGGAGGGGACGACGATGACGACGACAGACACACATAGAGAGACAGAGAGAGGGAGGGAGGGAGAGAAAGATAGACAGAGACACAGATTGATTGAGTGAATGCAAGACAGGCAGACACACGCGCACACACACAGAGTGACAGAGATGGGCGGATGAAGGAGAGAGACAGAGAGAAAGAAAGAGAAAGAGAAAGTTTTTTAAACTTGGGATTTTAATTCGGTTTTTAGCGCAGGGTTTATTTATTAGAATAAGTATTTTAAATTTTATATATTTTGTATGTATTTTAACATCCCTGTGCGCCGCCCTGGGTCCTAACAAGGAGAAGGGCGGGGTATAAATTTAATAAAATAAATAAAAAAGAAAGAAAGAAAGAAAGAAAGAAAAAGAAAGTGGGAGAGAGAGAAAGACAGACAGAGAGAAAGAGACAGAAAGGAAAGAAAGAGACAGAAAAAGATACAGAAAGAGAGAAAGAGAGAGAAAGAAAAAGAGAGAGAAAGAGGAAAAGAGAAAAAGAAAGAAAGAGAAAGAAATAAAGAAAGAAAGGGAAAGAGAGAGAAAGAGAGAAAGAAAGAAATAGCGAGAGAAAGAAAGAGAGACAGAGACAAAGAAAGAGAAAGAGAGAGAGAGAGAGAGAAAGAAAGAGAGAGAGAGAGAGAGAGAGAGAGAAAGAAAGAAAGAAAGAAAGAAAGAAAGAAAGAAAGAAAGAAAGAAAGAAAGAAAGAAAGAAAGAAAAAGAAAGAAAGAACTTATGACCACAGTTGAGGCCAAAAGTTTGGTTGCTAACCAAGATCATTGTTAAGTGAGTTTCACATTTTCCAAGTTGGCCACGCCCACCCAGTCACATGACTGCTGAGCCACTCAGCCGGTCCGCAGAATTTTCTTTAAAATGAAACCAGTCCCTGGTGCAAAAAAGGTTGGGGACCCCTGATCTAGCTGACTGCATGCCTAAGGTAGATTAGAATTCATGGTCTCCCAGATTCTAGCCTGATGCCTGAATCATTATAGCAAACTGGCTTTCATAAACCTGGTTAAAAGGAAAAACATAAGGAGAGAGGTTTTCCTATTTTGCTTTATTCAGACTCCAATTGAGGAGAAACATCTATCCATTCCAAAACATCTTGACAGCATTGCAAAGCTACTTGCCTGGTGGAACTTTAATATATACCTGGATTCTCTAGGAACATCTGCTTCTATTGATGTTCAACACAGAAAAGTACAACCATCACCTCCCTTGCTACACACACCCATTCTTATCCCCTTTCTAATCATGGTATGGAATTTGCATTTTCCACAGCTATCATAGATTTTTCTCCTTTAAAATTGGAATTTTCCCACTTCTTCCCTATGTTGCTAAATTTCCAGATATGTTAAATATTTACTCTTGGAAAGCATTTTAATTTTTCCCCTTCAAAGTTTGCTACAAGCTCTCCGATCCTATATTTACATATGAAGATGTCACTAATCATAATTTTTACTTTGATTTTCCAGGCAATCAGTGAAAGACTAGCCACATTCAATCTCTTCTCAGAATACCTTATTACCTACAAGGCACTGTGCCAAATTGCAGCAAGGGCAATCTCGGATGTCATCCAGAAATTCATGTAAAGGCAGAACTCTTAGGTAGTACACTAAAACAATATTACTGCCAGATCAATGACTGAACAGTACTGAAGAACAAAAGACAAATCCTATCAGAGAAAAACCATGGGTATTGTGCTTCCCTCCTTCTCAGCAAATAACTCTGACATCTTGAAAGCATCCACTACTTTTATTTATTTGCTTTGATTAATAAAACACACAATTCAATCACAGGGAGCCACAACTCAACTATAGTCCAATTCCAAAGACAAGTTGGGTCTGGCTAATAAGAAGAATGTTGACAGCAGCTGTGTTTTAACAGGTTATGAATGTTTTTGTTGCAATGTGTATTTGCCAAGTATAATGGTTCGAAATATCTATTTCATAAAACTCTTCTTGCCACAAATATAGTTTTCTTCATGTAAAAGAGAACTACGTATTTAACAGACATTAATGAAAGGGCACTTAAGTTGTTGCTAGATAAAAGAGGAGCCTGAACTAATATAGGAAAAGGAGAAAATGCCCTGGCGGAGAATAAGAATCTGAAATCTATGATTAAAGCAAATCTTTGGGAACATTTCTTAACAGTAATCTCTAAAGGACTGCTATAGGAATTTTGAAGAGCTATAAAAATTAGGGTCCGCTAGTTATGCCTATCTGTCCAAATATCTATTACTTGGATTATTATTCATACTAACTAATATCAGTGGCTTTCTGATCATGGTAATGATTCAGGAGCAAGTATATATCTTAAAGGTTTTGTAATCTGAAAGCTGATTAAAAAATATGGCAATGAAGTTATTGAACATTTTCTAACGTGAATTTGTTAGATTATCCATTCAGAGAATGTGTGGGATGTAAGATTTAATATTTATTTTCATTCTTCTGGTACAACAATCCACAATATTAAATAGAAAAGATTTTAAATTTCTATAATCCATACGCTTGTGGGACATCAAAGCCTGGGAAATCTCCTAAACAATCCAGAGTCATAAGTACTAAAGGCAAGATGGAAGAAGCTACACTGTCAGCTAATCAGGACTGCAATCATTGCATGTCATTTTAACTGAAAGGATTTCTCCAACATGGTGATTACATTTTTGTCTGGCTGTATGAGTACGGTAATGAAGGAGGATATTGTTTTTATTACGATACTTATTCTGCCAGTTAAAAGGTCAGTAGTAGAAAAAGCTAAGTTGAGCCGTAGGCAGAGCTTTACCCAGGAGCATTCAAAATGGGCATCTTAGCTAGCTCATGTATATTCATAACCAAGAAAACGGCAGTGTTGCAAGGAGAAAAGTAGGTAAAGGAGTGTAGATAGAACCCAAAAATCAAAATTGTTCTTTCACCTACTTATTATCCTTGTTATATTTGGGGACATTTTGCCCTAACTCAGCTCTATGCATTGAAATCATCATTGTATTTGGTCATAAGAAAAAGAAGAAACCAGTTAAACAAGTTACCCACATTTATTGAAAAAATACACCCCAGGAATATAATTTTTCATTCCCTGCCAACAATGAATAAAAAGAGACAACTTAACCTTAATAGGAGAAATCTGATTCTTAAAATCTGTTTCTCCACTCCAACCTCTTTAGTTGTTTTTGGTAATATCAAAAAGGATTACATTATTGGAATTGCCCACAGGGAGCTGTGGATTTCAGATTCAAGGCTCTCTGGAAGTGAAGCCTCTGAGTAATTGCTCATCTGTGTTAATCTGGAAGATACTGATTATCCCGATTAAAGAGAAAATGTACCAGTAGAAAAACCAACATAATTAAACATTTCCCAGTTAGGTTAGGAAATGATTGAACTAAAAAATAAGTGTTTTAAAATGAAAGCAAGCCCCTGTTAACTTCATTATCAAAAACTAGTTACAGGAATATAATGGACCCATTGCATAGGTTTAACAAAATAGTTACAGTTAAAAGTGCAGGTACTCTTTGATTTATGGCTATTGAACCTGGAATTACAGTTGTATGTAATGCTAGTCATTAAGTTGGTCATTAAGTGACCGCACCCAATTTTATTATCTTTTGGGGAGTAGTTGTAAAGCAAACAGGGTGTTAAGTGAATGCAGCCATGGTTAAACAATTGTTTGCTAGGCATTTTCTGATTGAAAAATGAAAGTAAATGCCTATACTGGCAAAAAATATCATAAATTGCAGTCACGTGACCATGGGATACTGCAAATAACTATAAGAGCTGGTTGCTGAGTGCCCAAAATGTGATCATGTGACTGTGGGGGAACTTTGAATTCTGTTATAAGTACATTTTTGGAAATATGTTGTAACTTCAAGCATTTGCTAAGAGACCAGTCATAAGTCAATGACTACTTGTACTTATGGTTATTCAGATACTTCCAGCATAAGTGATTCCTGAAATTGCTCCCTAAGATCATGATGTGTAGAGAAAGAAGACAGAACAATTAAATTTTAGAGTTTATGAACTCTTTTGTCCCAAATGTTATATACTAGCTATGATAACAAATCTAACAGGATAATTGTTAAAAACTATTTCCCAAATATAAATACTATTTCCACTCCCACATCTGATGGCATCTTTTCAACAAATATAAGAATTCTCAAATTATTACAAGCCCAACAAACAGAGCTCTGCATTTATTTCCTTTTCAGGGATAGTGCCTTCTCATTCTTGAAATGTAAGTCTTTTTTACTTTCCCACTCCTAACTCTAATTCTTTTGTTCATTTCTTCCTCATTTTTTAATCCTCTACTCTTTTCAGCAGTTTTCTCTCAGGAGTTTCAAATGCTATTTTTTCAATTACCCAGGTAACCAACTTTCTGATGCATTCTCTGGTGAATTTATTTATTGTTCGGTTATACATTATATTTCCTAAATCTAGTAAGCCTTCTAAGAATGCAGCCTTAGGCATCTGAAAAATCATATAATGAACAATTTTCATTTGAAGTTAGCACATACAAAATTGCTTATTTTAATCAATTTGTACATATAGTCCTGGACTTATGACCACAATTGAGCCCAATATTTCTGTTGATAAGCAGGACAGTTATTTTGTCCCATTTTATGTATTTTCTTGCCACAGTTGTGAATCACTGCAGTTGATACATTAATAGCATCATTGTAAAGTGAATCTGGCTTCCTCACTGACTTTGCATGTCAGAAGGTAATAAAAGGTGATCACATGACCACAGGACATTGCAACTGTAATAAGTATGAGCCAGTTGCCAAGTGTTTGAATTTTGATCACATGACCATAAGGATGCTGCTATATTGTAAGTGTGAAAAATAATTCTAAGTAACTTTTTTCAGTGCCACTGTAACTTCGAACAGTCACTAAATGAATGGTTACAAGTTGAGGACTACCTGTATAATGAGAGCACCGAATTTGTTCTGAATTTTGTAGGAAATCTTTTCATAGTTACGGTAGTACTGACATTACCCTTTGAAAGATTTCAGCATATTTAGATACTATTCAGTGACAGAGTTCACACATCATACTAAACCAGGGGTAGTCAACCTTTTTATATCTACCGCCCAATTTTGTATCTCTGTTAGTAGTAAAATTTTCTAACCGTCCACTGGTTCCACAGTAATGGTGATTGATAAAGTCAATTAAATTTAAAAAAGGAAAGTGCTTCAGTATCGGTCAAAACCCCTACCGCCCACCATGAAAGCTGGAACGCCCACTAGTGGGCAGTAGGGACCAGGTTGACTACCACTGTACTAATCCATGAATTCTTAAATAAGTCATTATGGGTGAGGGTTCACATACTACAGCAAATCATAAAATGGCCTATAAATCAGAGAGCTGGGATTCATACAACACAATAAATCTATATTATGGTTTATTTTGAAGTGTAAAATAAACTAATGACTGCAGATTATTGGCTTGCTAAAAATTAGTGCAAAGGTAGGAACATTTGAATCAGGATGATCACTTAAAAAAAAAGTTATTAATTTACAGCTAATCCGATCAATGCATGTAGATTGTTCCTTCAGGAGATTATTATGGTAATAATAACAGATATGTTATTATTAATAACAGATACACACACACCGCCATTTTCAAAGCAGACACAATTTATTGTGGTCATGCCAAACTAGTGTTCATTTTTGGGATGCAGCAGGGGTGGGTTCCTGCCAGTTCTAGCCTCTTCTATAGAAGAGGTTCCACAAATCTACAGTGCCGTTTAGAACCGGTTCCAGCTCCCTCTCCCCGCCCGTCCGTACATCGTTAAGATGAAGAGCGAGAGGAGGAATTCTGGGAGTTGAAGTCCACAAGTCTTAAAGCTGTCAGGTTTGAACACCCCCTGGGTTTTTTTTGCTAAAGGGTTAAGGTGCAAGGTGTTGTAACTTGACAGCTTTAAGACTTGCGTGCTTCAAATGCCAGAGTTTCTGAGCCAACATTTTGGTTGCTAAGCAAGAGAGTTGTTAAATGAGTTTCACCACATTTTACAAGAGGGCCACGCCCACCCAGTCACATGGCCGGCAAGCCACTCTCACTCGATCACATGGCTGGCAAGCCACTCCCACCCAAGCAGGCCACACCTCCAGAAGAGGTTCTAAAAAAATTTGAAACCCACCACTGGGATGCAGCCATGTGACACAAGGACCAAGCAGTCCACTCTGCTTCCCTAACATGGTCTGCATAGTGCTGCAGAATATTTCTGTAAAGAAATCTCTTTTGCATCCTCTATTCTTATTTGTAAGAGTATCTTTTCTGCTGTTTTCATAATTCTGCCCTCTCAGTGAAAGAATTCAGTCCAGGCATTCCACTTTTATATAATTTTGGGAAAGCTGCAAAACTTCCCACCACCAAATCAAGGAAACCTCTGCCTGGGCTGAGAGGGATATCTTAATTCCGGAATTGTTCTTTTTATTATTAAATGCAAGGATTAGCACCCAGACAAACAGACACTTTTCACACTTTGGGGGCTTTTTCCTGTCCTGATTCCAATACTATCATGTTGCTTTTTCTCCTTAGG
Source organism: Rhabdophis nuchalis (assembly GCA_039707465.1). Lineage (NCBI taxonomy): Eukaryota > Metazoa > Chordata > Lepidosauria > Squamata > Natricidae > Rhabdophis > Rhabdophis nuchalis. Next base: position 89,621,512 of record CM077648.1, on the reverse strand, counting down.
AATTTTGTGGTGTTTGTCCATATAACAATTCCAAATTATTTACATTCTTGCATCATGCTGTTCTGAGTAAATCATATTTCAGCAGGGCCAAAGACTTATTTAATTCGGAACTGTTTCTGTCTCAGCTGTTTTAATCCAAATGGGGATGCAGCCTGTTTGAAAAGTCCCACCCACAGTGCACTGTTTTCAGAATCTCTGCAGGGAACTCTGGGATAAGTGCCCAGAAAGTCTGTAAACGGAATCTAAAATTACTTTTAAGTAAGACAATCCAAATGTGAATGCAGAGCAAGCCCCTAACAGTTTTCACCACACCATCTGCATTCAAGATGTGGCTACACAGCTAGCTGAATTTTCTAGGGTCACCCAGCCTCTTATAGCTTTTTCCACATATGCACTGAATCACATGTTATTTGGACTGCCTTGCATAGTTTTCAGATAACATCATGAGGTGTACAGTTAATGATGAAAGAGAAGGAAAGGAAATGGAACTAGTTAATTATTTTTTTTAAAATTTATATTCCTCATTATTAGCAATAGGGCATTCAAGGCAGCTCACAAGAGAAAATAAAAATATAGCAAACACCTCACTGGAACAATATTTTAACAGACGATATTAGATCTTAAATTATTGTATTTATATACATTATTTGGACTCTCATAATGTTGTATATATTGGGTGAATAGTTATCAATTAATATCGCTCCACAATAGTTAATGTATATAGTGACATACCTATAAATCTAGTTACAATCCAGAAGCTCACAGTTCAGAAAGTTTAAGATTAGTGCAGAAGCATCTCTTGGTTGATCTTCTAGACAGTGTCATTCCTGCAAACATATCAAGAGTAAGGATAACATTTGTTCATTATTTGGATTTCAGTTTCAATATAATGCAACAAAAAGGTTTAAAAATCGAACTGTTTTGGATAAGAAACATCCATTTCAGTTTCACAAGTTTTTAGGAAAACAAAAGTACTGGATTTTTAAAAAAATGCTATTGTCTGGAGCCACTGAAACAATTTTTGACAATTATCTTAAAAGGCTATTAACATGACTTCTCTATTCATCCACCCAGCTTTCAGAGTGAATATACTGTATGTATGTGTATATCTCTGTGTACAACTACTATCTGTGATTAACTCAGCTTTTCATTAGTAAAATGTCAAGTTTCATTAAGCAACTAGTTAAAAAACTCTGTCATATTCACTAAATAAATAGAAATTTCTATACAACAAATGATTGGCATAAAATCCCCATTAGTGTCATAGGGAGAAGCCATGGTTGATGCACTCAAAGCAAAAACACTGATTTTTTGCTGTTGCAAACTCTTCAAGATCCCAGCCACACTAGATTCCAAAAGAAGAAAGGATGGGAAAATCAAGTTAGAAATTTGATTGCCTTGAGGAGGAAACAATCACTAGAGAGCACATTTCAGGAAGTTGAAAGTTGGAAGCGACTTTCAAAACTAGAAGTACATAACATTTCCAAGCAGATATATATGCTGAAAAACAGAAACTGAAAAATATGCAGCTGAGAGCCGAATTTGATGTTTTACAGGAGGACCAGGAATATCTAAGAAGAGACACACCCAAGAATTCCAAACAAATCACTGTTTGGAAAAACAATACTAAATGAGATCATGTAGTGATTGGCAACCAAAACTGAAAAGCAGATTGTGGAAGATCTGAAGTCATCAAATTATCTCTTTGTTACTCTTGACTGAATATCTTAGCTTCTACAGCTATACAAAAAAAAAGCCATGTGATTTGTAATTTGTTAGCATATTTTAAAATTTATTGAAATTGATACAATAGCTGGAGTAACAAACATGATTTTTCAAATGCTAGTAAGTATATGTTAATTGCTATAGCTGACATAAGAAGTCAGGGTCAATATGAAAGAAAAGAGTCGTTGGCTTACCTGAACGATCTTCTCTGTGAGCTGCGAGGAGAGGCCAACAATGGGTTAATCCTGCCTTTCTGCCCTTCTGGACTGGATTGATTTTCTTTTAAGCCACGCCTCCTCCGTGTGCTTGCCAGAATTTCAATTTAGGCGTGGACTAGTAGTCGTCTGGTTGGTTCCTTTATCGTCGTAGGCTTTAATGCAAATCCTTCTGTCAACTATAAATACAGTAACACAAACGTTTAACAACACACAACTTGAGGAATCTACGAGCTAGGGCGGGGTTGGCCTCTCCTCGCAGCTCACAGAGAAGATCGTTCAGGTAAGCCAACGACTCTTCTCCTGTGAGCTGCTTGGAGAGTCCAACAATGGGAAAATGCCCAAGCTAAATGTTCCCAGGGCGGGAAAAACTGTCTCTGGTAGATTCCGTGGACAAATGCACCTGTTGCAACACTCTGCGCCCAAAGGCCGCCTCTGAAGATGCAAACTTGTCCAATCTGTAGTTACGTACAAACTGGGACGGGGAGGCCCAAGTGGCCGCCCTGCAGATCTCGTCAAGCGATGCCTGGGTCGCCCAGGCCGCCAAGGTTGCCGCGCTTCTGGTCGAGTGAGCTGTGATGCGGCGAGGTACCCTCTGGCGTTGAAGTTCATAAGCTGAGGCGATGCAGCTACGTAACCATCTGCCGATGGTGGCTGGTGAGGCCTTCTGGCCCATGTTGCGGGGCTGGAAGGTGACGAATAGGGCCTCAGACCGCCGATAGGATGCGGTGCGTGTTACATAGTACTTAAGTGCACGCCTGGCATCGAGCTTGTGCCATCGCCGCTCTCTGGGATGTACCGGTCTTGGGCAAAAATTCGGTAGGACGACCTCCTGGGTCCGGTGGAAGGTTGAGTTGACATTGGGGATGAATGTGGGATCGAGCCGTAGGGTCACCCTGTCCTCATGGATGATGCAGAGGTCGTCTCTGACGGACAAAGCTGCCAGTTCCGAAATTCGGCGTGCCGAGGTGATGGCCACTAGGAAGGCCGTCTTCACGGTAAGACGCTGTAGGTCGCAAGTGCGTAGGGGCTCGAACGGCGGGTCAATCAGTGCCCTTAGCACCACGTGTAGGTCCCACGTGGGGTACCTGTGAACTACCGGTGGTCGGATGTTGGTAGCTCCTCTTAGGAAACCCCTGACCCCTGGGTGTCTAGCCAGGGATGAGTAGGAGTCGAAGGCTAGCACGGTTGAGAGTGCGGCCGTCTGGCGCCTGAGCGTGTTGGCAGCCAGCCCCTGCTCCAGACCTCGCTGAAGGAAATCCAGCACGTCAGGGATGGAGGCTGAGATGGGTTCGACTCCCCTGGAGCTGCACCAAGCTACGAAGGTCTTCCAGGTGGCGTCGTATATCCTGGTAGTCGAGCCTCGTCGCGATGACCCCCTCGGAAAACTGTGCTCTTCTTAGCAGTTGCCTTTCACATGCCAGGCGGTCAGTTGCAACCAGTGTGGCTCCGGATGCTCGATGGAGCCCTGCACGAGTGACACCTCCCCCTGCGGAATTCTCCACGGCCTGGCTACGGAGAGGCTCACTAGGTCCGCGAACCAGGCTCTCCTGGGCCAGTAAGGGGCTATCACTATGACTTCTGCCTGTTCCTTGAGTATCTTCCGGACCAGGCCCGGCAGGAGCGGAAGTGGAGGGAAGGCATACAGGAGGCCCGGGGGCCAATGGCACCTGAGGGCGTTGACTCCCTCCGCCCCCTGGCACCGGTACCTGGTGAAATACCTTGGAACTTGAGCGTTTGTTGCTGACGCGAACAGGTCGACTGCTGGTTGACCGAACCTCTGCGTGATGCTGGAGAAGAGGTTCAGGTGTAGTTGCCACTCTGAGTTGTCGATGGTGGCTCTGCTCAGCCAGTCCGCCTGGATGTTGCTCTCGCCCGAGATGTGTTCGGCTCTGATCGAGGCCAGGTGTCTCTCCGCCCACAGACCCAGCCGTTCTGCTTCCTCCATCAGTGACTTGGACCGGGTGCCCCCCTGTCGGTTGATGTGGGCCTTGGTGGACACATTGTCCGTGAGTAGTAGCACGTGGCAGTTCTTGATCCTCGGGCGGAAGTGGAGAAGTGCTAGGCGCGCAGCTCTGAGCTCCAGCCAGTTGATACTGTGTTTGAGTTCCTCGGGTGACCATTTCCCTTGCGCCACCTGCTGGTCCAGGTGGGCACCCCAGCCGTAGAGACTGGCGTCTGTGGTGATGACGGTCCTTTCTGGCTCTCGAAAGAGGCATCCCTTGGCCAGGGACCTCGCTGTCCACCACCTTAGAGACGCTCTGACCTTGTCTGGGACTGGTACGTGTCTGGGTGAGTCGCTCTCCTTGGCTCGCTGGTGTGGTAGGAGGCACCACTGCAGATGTCTCGAGTGGAGGCGCGCCCAAGGCACAATGGAGAGGCAAGATATCATCTTCCCGAGGAGCTGTGACAAGAGCACGATGGGGGCAGTTCTTGCTGATCCTACCTTCAGAGCCAGTGGGATCAGGCTGTTCGCCCGCTCTGGAGACAGATAGACCCGGCCGGAGATGGTGTCTATGACCGCTCCCAGATGTGTCAGACTGGTGGTAGGGGTCAGGTGGCTCTTCTTCAGATTGATGGAGAACCCGTGATGTTCGAGGGTCCTCATGGTCAGCCGGAGATCCCTGAGCGCCTGCCGGTGGCTGGACGACTGGATCACGATGTCGTCTAGGTACGCCTGTAATCTGACTGGCCGCGCCCTGAGGTACGCCAGGACCGCGGCAAGAACCTTCGTGAAGGTCCTCGGAGCGGACGACAGGCCGAAGGGGAGAGCCCTGTACTGGTAATGCTGGCCTGCATAATAGAACCTGAGGAATCTGCGGTGCGCCTCCCGGACTGGAATGTGTAGATAGGCCTCCTGAAGGTCTATCGAGGTCAGCAGGTCTCCTGTCCGGATGCAGCTCAGGATGGACTGGAGAGACTGCATCTTGAAGCGCCTGTACGCCAGGTGCTTGTTCAACTGCTTTAGGTCTAGGATCCCCCTCCATCCTCCCGAGTTTTTGGGGACCAGGAACAGGATGGAGTAGAAGCCTGACCCTGCCTGCTCTGCCGGGACCGGCTCTATGGCATTTATCTCCTTCAGGTGCGCCACCTCCTGTTCCATCAGAGACCTCTTGAGGGGAGAGGATGGGGTGGGGCAGCGGATGAATCGCCTGGGAGGCATGGAGAGGAATTCCAGCGTGAGCCCTAACCTGATGGTCTGTAGGACCCACTGATCCGACGTGGTTTGCTCCCAGGCCGCCTGAAACAGCTGCAGGCGGCCCCCTATGGGAGCGTCCGTCGGGGAGTCACTTGAACTTTCGGAAGGGACGGGAACCGGATCCTCCTCTGAAGGGGCGTCTGGAGAAGGATTGCTGTCTGCCTCTGTCCCTGAAGGAGTGGCGGTCCTGCCCCCTGTCTGGTCCCTGGTTAAAGGGCCGATGGAACTGCCCTGAACTGGTGGAAGGTTCTGTGTTCCGAAAGGACTGCTTTCGAAAGGAACCCGACCTCTTGTGGTCCGACTTCTTGTAGACCGAAGGCATGACCTTCTTTTTGTCCCTGTTTTCCACCAACACCGGATCAAGGACCTCACCAAACAGTTTCCCCCCTTTATAGGGGGCGGAAGCGATCTTCCACTTTGAGCGCATGTCCGCGTTCCAGTGGCGGAGCCAAAGCAGCCTCCTGGAGGTTACATTGGAGGCCAGGGCTCTAGAGGCGAACTTTGCAGAGCTCAGGGTGGCGTCGGCGGTGTAAGAGACACCTGCCATTATCTTTCTCAGCTCCTGCCTAGCTCTAGCATCCCCTGCTGGAACCTTCGCTAACAGCTTTCGGAGCCACTTAAGAGTGGCTCTGGACATGAACGAGGCTGAGGTGGCCGTCTTGATGGCCCAGGCAGCCGCCATGTGGGTCTTGTGACAGGCCCTCTCCGACCTCTTGTCCTCCGCCTTGAGACCTTCCAAGAGGTCAGGGGGTAGCACTGACGTGGATGTGAGAGCCTGCACTGGGGCATCTACCGGGGGTAGCTTGAGTAGGTCCTCCAGGGGAGCGTCAACTGTGTACAGCTGCCTGTCAATGTTACTGTGCGAGGCAGCTGTGCCTGGCTGTGCCCACTGTTTCTGAACTAGGTTAAGAAACATCTTTGGTACGGGGACTACCTCCTGGGTCTCCTCTGGCTCCTCAAATAGTCCCTCATCATCCTCAGACGCCACCTCAGTGGTGGGTGTGGGGGTGGTAACCATCACGCGGGTGGAAACCTTGGCCTTCGTTAAGATGGTCTTGAAAGAGGAGCAGTGGAATAAACCTTTGAAAGCGGGCTTCTCTGGGACAGCCTGCTCATCCCCTGAGAATTCTTGCTCTGGGAGCAGATCATCCTCCACAGTGGAATCCCCGCTGTCCAGCGAGGAATGAGGGGAGGGGGATCTTGGAGCTTCTTGGCTTCCAGATGCTTTGGATCTACTGCGCCCCCTGGGGCGCTTGGTCTTTTGCTTAATGCCATCTGCAATGCCCTGGGCGATAGCCCTGTTAATGATGGCCTGCAGTTCTGAGGATATCACAGACCCTTGGCACTCCTCAGCTCTGGGCCTCTTGGGGGGCCTCTCTGGAACAGGTGGGGGGGGTAATCATTCTGGAGGAGGCTAAGCTGTCTTCCTGAAACAGGTCCTCATCTCCTAGCAAGGAGGGTTCTGGGGACTCATCAGAGGAGAATTCTTCTTCTTCCTCTTCTCTGACTATCTGGGGAATGGATACTGTTGGGATACTGGGATCCACTTGAGCCATCCCCTCTGGATCCTCTATGGGGTCTTCGTTGGCCCTTCGTTGGGCCTTCTCGAATTCTTTTTCAAGGGCTTTTTGCCGCCTGGAGGCAGCCCTGTCTTGGGCCTTGTCCTGCCTCTTCCCCCCTGCCTTGCTCAGGGCTTCAGCTGCGGCCCTGCTGGCCTGTCTCACAAGCCCCCTGCTGGTGGATGGCCCTGGCTGTTCAGAATCTTGGGGAGCTCTCTCCGACATTTTGGGCCCCAGTAACTCACCACTCGAAGATCGCTGGTCACAAGGGGCTTCAGCCAGGTAATCCTGATCCGCAGGCTTGAGGGTGGCAAGGTGGAGCAGCAGATCAGCTTGCAAGCAAGACTCAAGGGCTGCCTCCGCAGGAGCAGGTCTGCACCCGAGCTGAGGAAAGTCTGCCGGATCTGGGCCGGACAGAAACCTTTCCCCCGCTTCTCACCTGGAGCCGGCCCAAAAAGGATTCTTGTAAAAAAATTGGTTGAAAAGTCCAAAAGGAAAAAAGGTTTTCTTCTTCTTTAAAATGCGGCTCCGCACGCGTTTTAAATGGCGCGCCTTGCCGCTTGCCGGTCGGAAAAAAACAGTCCTCCGGAAGAGGAGGAGCGGCCCCTCACGCCGCTTCCGCCTCCTCTCTGGTATCCGGCGCCCGCCAATGGCCGATCAGCCTCCAAAATGGCGGGCGCGATTCAAACGGACGGCGCGAAGCCGTCCTGTTTGACTCCAGAAAAAAAAGGAGAGCCTGCAGCTGCCGCTGCGAGGGGGCTCAGGCTTGGCCGGTCCGGCGATCTGGGACGTCAGCGGCAGGGCTCCTCGCCACTGACCGAGACGTCTCTTGGCTCCCAGGTCGATCCTCACCTGGGGCCAGGTGAATGGACCCACGCGCGCCCGGGCGAACCCAGGTCGCGTCGGGTCTGCAGCAGCTGGTGAGTCGCAGAGCTTCACCAGCTGCTAGCTGTAGGAAAAATTCCTAAATAAAATAAATTAAAATAAAATAAATACTCTACTTGGAGAGTCCAACTAAATGTCCTGAATCTCTTAGGGAGAACCAACAGAACGCGTCCTGGGCATTCAGACTGGATTGAAATTCTGGCAAGCACACGGAGGAGGCGTGGCTTAAAAGAAAATCAATCCAGTCCAGAAGGGCAGAAAGGCATTGTTGGACTCTCCAAGCAGCTCACAGGAGAAAACAGGAATGCAAACATCTATGTATTTTCTCTGCCCCAACTCATCAATTGCAATTTTGGAGCAAAATTGGGAAACATCATCTCTATCACGTAAACCACTAAGTACCACATGATGCGAAGTTAAATTGAGATAATATAGCCTATCAAACATCAGAAAAATGGCACAAGGAAATGCAATCACCAGAAATACACATCAACTTCACATTTTAACGTAGCTTAATGTTGTGGCATGACATACTTATTGGACTAAATATGGTAAACAAAAGATTTCCAAATGTTAATCTTGAGTAATGAACAGCAGAACAAGGCAGTCATATCTGTTAGATTAGCCAACAGCTAATGGAGTTGCAGAGTTACAAGGTGTAGTGGGAGTTTTCTTACACTGTATTATGCATCCCCCACTCTGTGCCCATCAACTCTTAGGCAGGCTTCTTTTAAACACAGTTTTAGAATAAAGAATGTAATTAAAATAGCTCCCAAGCAGTCATTTTTCTTAAAAAAACAGCAGCTAACCCAACAGCTGACATAGGATTGGGATATTTGCAGGACTGCCTTCTCACAAGAATATCTACCTGCCCCAACTGCTTCAACATAAAGGATATGCTCCAGTTTCCACTTTTAAATATTGTTCTCTTATGGAACCTAAGAAGGGGCACTTCCTCTATTTTCTGGAACTATCTGCCCTTCCACCACATACAACCTTCAACTTTGCCTGCCATTAGAAAAGCTATTAAGACCTGCCTTTTTCCTCAAGTGTTTGGGTCCAGCTGGGTGAATTCTTGTTTTGGTTGTCTATCTCATTTGGTCATCCTTTTATATATTACATATTAGGTCGAGTTTTTTTACAATTAAGTTGTTATTTTTGTTCATTTACTGTCACATTGAGTTGGGTGGTCATGTAAACCCACAAAACAAACAAACAAACAAACAAACAAACACAAACAAACAAATAAATAAATACACACACAATGCAAGCTCCATTTATAGATATAAGGTCAATGTTTGCATCTCTTTCTTCTTCCCATGTAGCACAATAGATTAAGGGCATTACATTTTCAGATTGGTAGGAAGAGTGGATAGCTATGGGTTTTTGTGATAACTGATGGGTTTGTTCTCCTGAAGTTTTTCTCTGACTTGACAAATCAAGCCCTCACTGATTCTTAAGATCAAACAGCTGATCTGGCTCCATTGTTGTTATCTATATAAATAAAAATGTAAAATAGTTTGTACGAATCCACTAATCTCAAAAACTACTGGGCCGATTTAAACGAAACTTTCAGACAACGTAGACAAGGACTTCCGATAATAGAATAGCTAATCATTTTGTGCCTAGCACGCATGTGTTGTGTACAAATTACACACAAAAAAATGTACTCACTGAAATGTGATTTAACATCCCTGTAGCCACGCCCATCAAACTGCTTTTCAACTGCCAGTGTTGGAAAAGGCCTCATACAGCGGCCTCTTGGGGCCAAAAAGGCACAGAGGATAGCAAACTCCCAGGTGGCCCATAGAGGGGGGGGGGGGGAATTCTGCTCAGGACTGTTCTCTGAGGTAAAAAAAAAAGGAGGCAGGCAGCTGCTTTAAACTGTTTAATACTAACTGAACCAAACTGTAACAAAGAATCACCCATCTGACAGCAAATACAGTTTAATAAAAGAGGGACTAGGGAAGGCATGATAGCAGCCTTCCAATATCTCAGGGGTTGCCCCAAAGAAGAGGGAGTCAAGCTATTCACCAAGGCACCTGAGGGGCAGGACAAGAAGCAATGGGTGGAAACTAATCAAGGAGAGAAGCAACCTAGAACTGAGGGCAAATTTCCTGGCAGTGAGAACTATTAACCAGTGGAACATCTTGCCACCAGAAGTTATGGATGTCCCAACACTGAAGAGAGAAGAGACTGGAAAACCATTTGTCTGAAACGGCATAGGGTCTCCTGCTTGAGCAGCGGGGTTGGACTAGATGACCTCCAAGGTCCCTTCCAACTCTGCTATTGTATTATTGTATTACAGTAGGTATGTAGATAGGGGAATAGAGAGACAGGGAGAAATACAGTTTAATAAAAGAGGGACTAGGGAAGACATGATAGCAGCCTTCCAATATCTCAGGGGTTTCCCCAAAAAAGAGGGAGTTAAGCTATTCACCAAGGCACCTGAGGGCAGAACAAGAAGCAATGGGTGGAAACTAATCCAGGAGAGAAGCAACTTAGAACTGAGGAGAAATTTCCTGACAGTTAGAACAATTAATCAGTGGAACAGCTTGCCTCCAGAAATTGTGAATGCCCCAACACTGGAAGTCTTCAAGAAGATGTTGGATAGCCATTAGTCTGAAATGGTATAGGGCAGTGATGGCTAACCTTTTTTGGCTCACGTGCCAATAGCAGGGGGAGTGCAGGGGCGATGTGCACATGTGTGCCACATCCATAATGCTATGTGCATGACCCCCTGCATTTGGCATGCTTTTTACGTCATCCCCAGGCTCCAGAGGGTTTATAGGAGCCTGGGGAGGGTGAAAACAGCCTTCCTCCACCTCCAGAGGGCAAAAAAATGGCCTCAAAAGAAGGCCTAAATCAGCTGGCCAGGGCACACATACAAACTGAAGCTGACAGGGCAATGCCTCGAGTGGCCTAAGAAATGGTTCCGTGTGCCACCTGTGGCACCCGTGCCATAGGTTCGCATCATGGGTATAGGGTTTCCTGCCTAGCAGGGAGTTGGACTAGATGACCCCCAAGGGATAGATAGAGAGGCAGAAATAAGGTAGGTAGGTAGGTAGGTAGGTAGGTAGGTAGGTAGGTAGGTACGTAGGTGGGTGGATAGATAGATAGATAGATACAAAGAAAGAAAGAAAGAAAGAAAGAAAGAAAGAAAGAAAGAAAGAAAGAAAGAAAGAAAGAAAGAAAGAAAGAAAGAGACAGTAGGTAGGTAGGTAGGTAGGTAGGTAGGTAGGTAGAGGGAGAAAGGAAGAAATATAGTAGGTAGGTAGGCAGGTAGGTAGGTAGGTACATAGGTAGGGGGATGGATAGATAGATAGGGAGAAATACAGTAGATAGGTAGGTAGAGGGATAGATAGAGAGGGAGAAATACAGTAGGTAGGTAGGTAGGTAGGTAGGTGGAGGGAGAAAGCAAGAAATACAATAGGTAGATAAGTAGAGGGATAGACAGAAAGGGAGAAATACCGTAGGTAGGTAGGTAGGTGTATAGATAGCAAGAAATACGGTAGGTAGGTAGGTAGAGGGATAGAGGGGGGGGGGAAATACAGTAGGTAGGTAGATAAAGGGGAAAAAGAAAGAAATACAGTAGGTAGGTAGGTAGCGGGATAGACAGAGAGGGAGAAATATAGTAGGTAGGTAGGTAGGTAGAGGGATAGAGGGGGGGAAATACAGTAGGTAGGTAGGTAGATAGAGGGAAAAAGAAAGAAATACAGTAGGTAGGTAGGTAGAGGGATGGACAGAGAGGGAGAAATACAGTAGGTAGGCAGGTAGGTAGATAGGGGGATAGATAGAGTCAGAAATATAGTAGGTAGGTAGGTAGGTAGGTAGGTAGGTAGGTAGGTAGAGGGAGAAAGAAAGAAATACAGTAGGTAGGTAGGTACAGAGATAGATAGATAGATAGATAGATAGATAGATAGATAGATAGATAGATAGATAGATAGATAGATAGATAGATAGATAGATAGATAGATAGATAAAAATACAGTAGGTAGGTAGGTTGGGGCTTATATGGTGGTTGTGTGTATGTGTGCAGGTGTAGATCTACACACAGATTGGTTGGCCATTTAACCAGACTGGGCCACAGCAACGCGTGGCCGGGTATAGCTAGTTAATTCTATAAAAACAGAAGAGTCTCCTGGTCCAGTCATACATATATCTTATTCTTGTTCTTTTGAAGATGCATGATGCCTCTGTGAAGTTGGTATACCAATAATATTAAAGCCAGGTAAAGACTTAGTAGAGTGTACAATTTGTTTTTTTCCCTAAATATGTATAGTAAAATTTTGACACCTTCTGCATGAGATTGCAGACTGCATTCTGACAATAGATTCTTGATACACTTGAAATATGAGAAGGCACCTCTGGAATCACTGAAAATATGTATTAGTATGCCACAGGATCAGAGGTGGTATTCAGCCAGTTTGGATAGGTTTTGAAGAACCGATAGCAGAAATTTGAGTAGGTTGGAGAACGGGAAAATAGGCTTGCCCACCCCCGCTGCCTCCCAGCCTCCCAGCAGATCTTCTTTTGTTGCCCTGAACAGAAGTACAGAGCTGGAAAGCAGGTAAGTGGAGTGGGGAGGGAATGGGGATTTTGCAGTATCCTTCCCTTGCCATGCCCACAAAGCCTCACTACACCCACAAAGCCATACCCACAGAACCGGTAGTAAACATTTTTGAATCCCACCAATACACAGGATTTGCTAAGGTAAAAAATATTAAGAAGTGCTACCAAATAAGAGAAACAACTAAAATATATTGCTGTGTCTATATCCAAATGTTGACAATTAAGTTCTTATCATGGGTCAAATTAGATTCTGCAGCATTAGAAAACATGTGAAGAAGGAACAAGTTTTTTTCCAAATTCAAGCTAGGAAGTAGTGTTTCTGAAAATATTCATTATTGGACAGCATGCACTCGTGGATACCTTGCTATTCCCTTTTGCAATTGTTGTCACCCCCAAGATGGCTCCAGCTCCAGGCCAATATGAGACAGCCTCTGCTACTCCCAAAATGGTGCCTGTTTCTGGGAGGGGCACTATATGGGCTCCGGAAAGGAAGGCTGAAAGGAATCAGCCAAAGGCGATATCCGAGATCTAAAGCTCAAATAAAAAAGCTTGACCTTTAAGCGAAGCCTGGAAACAGAACTGCTACAAGTAATCTATCATGGCTTTTTGTTGGATGTTTGATTGCTTCATTGGTGCCTACGTTTTATAATTCCCACAATAATGGTAAATTATTGTTTATTTTAATTTTTTAAACTCACATTGTAAAAAGAGAATGTAAGGAATGTAGAAAAACGTAGAAGAGAATTCAGAGAACCTTCAGGTAGGAGCAGAATAATAAACATGATTCTGCTTAGTTTGAGACGTTACTAGAATTCTGAAGGCAAAATGATTTACAGAAGGTTCATAGTTCCTCCATTATTATAGCTGTCATAATGTAATTATAATGATGTTTCGCCAGAGTTTATTCTGTATGGATTTAAGTCTTTAAATATTATGAACAACTAAAAAAAAAACACCACAAAACACTCATGTCCAGGTATTGTACTAAGTGGTGGCCGTATTTTCTTGTCAGGTCAACAAATTTTGAAGTGCAAGTATCAGTAACAGGAAGAACTTGCTTTTGAAACCAGTAGCTCTTTGCTCATTTTAAAATGCTGCTATGCTGTTACTATGGCCAAACAGGAAGAAATAGTGCAGGGACATAAGAAATATCACTTCTTGGAGCATCATGTAGTCCAGGGGGCTCCAACCTTTGCAACTTTAAGTCTGAAGGACTTTGCTGGCTGGAGAAGTCTGGGAGCTGAAGTCCTTCAGACTTAAAGTTGCAAAGGTTGGAGACCCCTGATGTAGTCTACTTATGTCTTAGTAACAGAAGAAATGCATAAGCAGAAAAACCTAACTTAAAAAAATAGTTTGTGAATGCCTAGTTTTTAAAAGTGCTCTTAGAATGGATAGACAGATACAATAACAATTACAGTTTCTGCTTCAAAGAGTGATTTTCTTCATTCCCCCAAGGAGCCAAACAATTCAATCACATATCAATACACATCTTTGTATATCTTGGTATTTTACTGCATGGATTGTTCAGTGAACATATATACAAAAAACTGTTTTCACATTAACCAACTAGAGAAGTTTTTCAAATGTATAAAATAGAAAATCCTTAAGACTGCAATTTGATAAAATAAAGGGAAGGCAGAACAAGCATTTTTCACTGACAACATATACCAAATGATTGATTGTGCCCATATTAATGATTTTGAAATTAAACAAAATCTATATAAACATCTAGCACTTTTTTACAACCCCCCCTCCCACACACACAAAAAACCCCAAGAAAATGTGGCTGCTCAGTGGGTTTTTTTATTTACACAATGACATTGTATCTTCCAATATTCAACCTGCTCCTGTCATACTAAAATCCTGCGGAGTTGAAAATATGCACAACTGCAGGAGAATAATGTCCATAATAGTCACCACTTTCTCTGGAACTTAAAGGTGAATGTAATGGAAAACAATATTTAGGCCCTATTCAAACGTCTATAGTCAGAATGGAAGTCAGTTTGGGTGAGAACCTTTCATATCTAAATGATGAACAAGATAACATGAAACTCATGAATAAATGCAACTGTTTATTATTTGTATTTTTCAGTATTCTTTTTTACTCTCCTTGTTAAAGTGAGGGGATAGCTTCCTCCATTCACTCTTGTACTGCTTCAATCATTATGCTCTTCCATTACTGGCAAAGCAGTTTCACAGATTCAAAATGGCTGACAAAAAAAATTCTCAAAGAAAGCACAGCATAAAAGCAGCAATTTACTGCAAGAAATTACATAGTGCACAGGACGGACCACCTAAAGTATTTTTGATAAATTCTATCAGCCTTCAGTTGTGGCTCACCAGCAACATGACTCTCTTATCTTCAAATCACTTTTTGTTACTTTCATCTAGCATAATGCTTGAAAAGCTGCACTAATTCAGATTTATTCTGTCTCCCCATTTAATGTCTTTCAAGCAACATAAAGCACGTTCGGAAATAAAAATTGATGCATGACTAATGCACACCATTGCTATGCTGGCACAAAACTGACAATCTAGCCAAGCTACCTACTACATTTGGCTTTTATTTCTCTGCACCCATACCAATTAACTCCCAAAAGCTTTTTGGAGAACAGGCATTTCAGCTTGCAATCAATTTTTTAGGGTATCTAGTACTTCCTTCTTTAGTTCAGTATAAATATATGCAGATCTCTTTACAAAAAAACCCCATTGGGATCATCTGAACAAATAACCAACCTGCAGATTGAAAAGTCAAGTACTTTATTTTTTTAGTTCCTCAAGTATCACAGTTTCTCCTTGTTGCTTATAACAAGGGTGGAAAAGATGGATAAGCTGAATGATGTACGGGTCTTTGCAGTTTACAGAAACATCCTGTTCCATGTTTTAAAGCCCCATTTCCACATTGATTTTTCTCCACTTCAAACAAACAAAATTACAGGATTTGAATATAGAAATTAGGATCTTTATAGTATAAAAGCTACATTGTTTAAGGACAAAAAGTACAGCATGTTGCTATAACATGTGCACATGCAAGCACACACAGAGTATATAAAATGGGATTTATATACCATCCCAATAAAATGAATATAATAATGCCAAAATAAACTATATTTTAAAATACATTAAAAACATCAATATAACATAAACTGTGGATCTGTTTCGCAAGGAGAATGAAACTGCTATTGTTGAAATATATTCATCAGTATTCAACTGGGGGTGGCAATCTATGTATATAGGTTTTTTCTTCTTTTTGTACACATTTGTTCTTGTCCTCTTTTTCTTTGTTCTTGTTTTCTTTTGGAGTTTGTATTTTAACTTTGGAAATAAATTTTAAAAACCACCAATACAATAATAAATTAAAGTGCAACCCCCACCCTACACAGCAAGGCATCAAAAAACCGGAGTAAAAATAAATCTTCTAAATGATTTCCTGAAAACCATATCTCCAGAAATAGTATATTTCACAATCTGGATATTAGCATTGAGAAAGCCTGTCTGCATTGAGCTACAATTCCTATTGGATGGTCATACAAAAACCTGGAAGACATAACATCATGAACATTCATTTTACAACAGTTCAAAGTTATGACGGTGTTTAAAAAAGTACTGTATTTTTCAGAATATAAGATGCACTCCCCCCCCCCCCAAAAAAAAGTGGATGGAAAAGTATGTGCGCCTTATACAACAAATATTGTGGTCGGGGGAGGGGAATTGGTTCAGGGCCGATCAGCTGTTTTAGAATGGGCTGCGGCAACGAATGGGCGGTGGCAAAGTGTCGTTGTCTTACCTGAACGATCTTCTCTGTGAGCTGCGAGGAGAGGCCAACAATGGGTTAATCCTGCCTTTCTGCCCTTCTGGACTGGATTGATTTTCTTTTGAAGCCACGCCTCTTCCTGTGTGCTTGCCAGAATTTCAATTTAGGGCGTGGACTAGTAGTCGTCTGGTTGGTTCCCCTATCGCCGCAGGCTCCAGATGCAAATACTTCTGTCAACTATAAACACAAGTGAACACTAACAGTCAACAAAATACACAACTGAGGAATCTACGAGCTAGGGCGGGGTTGGCCTCTCCTCGCAGCTCACAGAGAAGATCGTTCAGGTAAGCCAACGACACTTCTCCTGTGAGCTGCTTGGAGAGTCCAACAATGGGAAATGCCCAAGCTAAACATTCCCAGGGCGGGAAAGACTGTCTCTGGTAGATTCCGTCGACAAATGAACCTGTTGCAAAACTCTGCGACCAAAGGCCGCCTCTGAAGATGCAAACTTGTCTAACTTGTAGTTACGTACAAACTGGGACGGGGAGGCCCAGGTGGCCGCCCTGCAAATCTCATCAAGCGATGCCTGGGTTGCCCAGGCCGCCGAGGTTGCCGCACTTCTGGTCGAGTGAGCTGTGATGTGGCGAGGCACCCCCTGGCGTTGCAGCTCATAAGCTGAAGCGATGCAGCTACGCAACCATCTGCCGATGGTGGCCGCTGAGGCCTTCTGACCCATGTTGTGAGGTTGGAAGGTGACAAATAGGGCCTCAGATCGCCGGTAGGATGCAGTGCGTGTTACATAATACTTGAGCGTACGACGAGCGTCGAGCTTGTGCCATCGCCGTTCCTTGGGGTGTACCGGCCTCGGACAAAAATTCGGTAGGATGACTTCCTGGGCCCGGTGAAAGGTTGAGTTGACCTTTGGAATGAAGGTGGGGTCAAGACGTAAGGTCACCCTGTCTTCGTGGATGATGCAGAGGTCGTCTCTGACGGACAAGGCTGCCAGTTCCGAAATTCGACGTGCCGAGGTGATGGCCACTAAAAACGCCGTCTTCAAGGTAAGACGCTGTAAGTCACAGGTGTGTAGGGGCTCGAACGGTGGATCAATCAGTGCCCTTAGCACCACATGTAGATCCCACGTGGGGTACCTGTGAACTACAGGTGGTCGAATGTTGGTAGCCCCTCTCAAGAAACCCCTGACCCTTGGATGTCGCGCCAGGGAAGAGTAGGAGTCGAAGGCCAACACGGTTGAGAGCGCGGCCGTCTGGCGCCGGAGAGTGTTGGCAGCCAGCCCCTGTTCCAGGCCTCGCTGAAGAAAGTCCAGCACGTCCGGGATGGAGGCCGAGATGGGTTCGACCCCCCGGGATCTGCACCAGGCTACGAAGGTCTGCCAGGTGGCGTCGTATATCCTGGTAGTCGAGCAGCGTCGCGAAGCCTGAATGGTCCGAATGACCCCTTCAGAAAACTGTGCTCTTTCTAGTAGCTGCCTTTCACATGCCAGGCGGTCAGTTGCATCCAGTGTGGCTCCGGGTGTTCGATGGAGCCCTGCACAAGAGACACCTCCCCCTGTGGGATCCTCCACGGCCTGACGACGGAGAGGCTCACTAGGTCCGCAAACCAGGCTCTCCTGGGCCAGTAGAGGGCGCTCACTATGACGTCTGCCTGTTCCTTGAGGATCTTCCGGATCAGACCTGACAGAAGAGGAAGTGGTGGGAAGGCATACAGTAGACCCGGAGGCCAATGGCACCTGAGGGCGTTGACTCCCTCCGCTCCCTGGCACCGGTACCTGGTGAAATACCTTGGCACTTGCGCGTTTGTTGCCGACGCGAACAGGTCGACTGCAGGCTGGCCGAATCTCTGCGTGATGCTGGTGAATAGTTTCGGGTGCAGCTGCCACTCGGAGTTGTCGATGGTGGCCCTGCTCAGCCAGTCCGCCTGGATGTTGCTCTCGCCCAAGATGTGCTCCGCTCTGATGGAGGCAAGGTGCCTCTCCGCCCACAGGCCCAACCGTTCGGCCTCCTCCATCAATGACCTGGACCGGGTGCCCCCCTGGCGGTTGATGTGGGCCTTGGTGGACACATTGTCCGTGAGTAGTAGCACGTGACAGTTCTTGATCCTCGGGTGGAAATGAAGAAGTGCTAGGCGCGCAGCTCTCAACTCCAGCCAATTGATGCTGTGTTTGAGTTCCTCGGGTGACCATTTTCCTTGCGCCACTTGGTGGTCCAGGTGGGCTCCCCAGCCGTAGAGGCTGGTGTCTGTGGTGATGACGACCCGGTCTGGCTCTCGAAAGAGACATCCCTTGGCAAGGGACGTCGCTGTCCACCACCCCAGAGACGATCTGACCTTGTCTGGGACTGGTACATGCCTCGGGGAGTCGCTCTCCTTGGCTCGCTGGTGTGGCAGGAGGCACCACTGTAGCTGTCTCGAATGGAGGCGCGCCCATGGCACAATGGAGAGGCATGAGATCATCTTGCCGAGGAGCTGTGACAGGAGCACGATGGGGGCGGTCCTTGATGATCCTACCTTCAGCGCAAGTGGGATCAGGCTGTTCGCTCGCTCTGGCGACAGGTAGACCCGACAGGAGATGGTGTCTATGACCGCTCCCAGATGTGTCAGACAGGTGGTAGGCGTCAGATGGCTCTTCTTCAGGTTGATGGAGAACCCGTGATGTTCGAGAGTCCTCATGGTCAGCCGGAGATCCCTGAGCGCCTGCCGGTGGCTGGACGACTGAATGACGATGTCGTCTAGGTACACCTGTAATCTGACTGGTCGCAACCTGAGGGACGCCAGGACCGCGGCAAGGACCTTCGTGAACGTCCTCGGAGCGGATGACAGGCCGAAGGGGAGGGCCCTGTACTGGTAGTGACGGCCCGCATAATAAAACCTGAGGAATCTGCGGTGCGCCTTCCGAACCGGGATGTGTAGATAGGCTTCCTAAAGGTCTATCGAGGTCAGCAGATCCCTTGTCCGGATGCAGCTCAGGATGGACTGGAGGGACTGCATTTTGAAGCGCCTGTACGCCAGGTGCTTGTTCAACTGCTTTAGGTCTAATATCTCCCTCCATCCTCCCGAGTTCTTGGGGACCAGGAACAGTATGGAGTAAAAACCTGACCCTGCCTGCTCTGCCGGGACCGGCTCTATGGCATTTATCTCTTTCAGGTGCGCCACCTCCTGTTCCATCAGAGACCTCTTGAGGGGGGAGGATGGGGTGGGGCAGCGGATGAATCGCCTGGGAGGCATGGAGAGGAATTCCAATGTGAGCCCTAACCGGATGGTCTGTAGGACCCACTGATCCGACGTGGTCTGCTCCCAGGCCGCCTGAAACAGCTGCAGGCGGCCCCCTATGGGAGCGGCCGTCGGGGAGTCATTTGAATTTACGGAAGGGACGGGCACCGGAGCCTCCTCTGAAGGGGCGTCTGGAGAAGGATTGCTGCCTGCCCCTGTCCCTAAAGGCTTGGCGGTCCTGCCCCCTATCCGGTCCTTGATTAAAGGACCGATGGAAATGTCCTGCACTAGTGGAAGGTTCTGTGTTTCGAAAGGACTGCTTCCGAAAGGATCCCGACCTCTTGCGTTCGGACTTCTTATAGACCGACGGCATGACCTTCTTCTTGTCCCTGTTTTCCACCAACACTGGGTCAAGGACTTCACCAAAGAGTTTCCCCCCTTTGTAGGGGGCGGAAGCGATCTTCCACTTTGAACGCATGTCCGCATTCCAGTGGCGGAGCCAAAGCAGCCTCCTGGAGGTCACATTGGAGGCCAAGGCTCTAGAGGTGAACTTGGCCGAGCTCAGGGTAGCGTCGGCGGTGTAGGAGACACCAGCCATTATCTTCCTCAGTTCCTGCCTAGCTCTAGCATCCCCTGCTGGAACCTTTGCTAATAGCTTTCGAAGCCACTTAAGAGTGGCTCTGGACATGAAGGAGGCTGAGGTGGCCGTCTTAATAGCCCAGGCAGCCGCCATGTGGGTCTTGTGACAGGCCCTCTCTGACCTCTTGTCCTCCGCCTTGAGACCTTCCAGGAGGTCAGGAGGTAACACTGACGTAGAGGTGAGTGCCTGAACTGGGGCATCTACCGGAGGTAGCTTGAGCAAGTCCTCCAGGGGAGCGTCTACCGTGTATAGCTGTTTGTCTATGTTGCTGTGTGAGGCAGCTGTGCCTGGCTGTGCCCACTGTTTCTGAACTAGGTTTAGGAACATCTTTGGTACAGGGACTACCTCCTGGGTCTCCTCCGGTTCCTCAAATAGTCCCTCATCATCCTCAGACGCCACCTCAGCGGTTGGTGTGGGGGTGGTAACCGTCATGCGGGTGGAGACCTTTGCCTTGGTTAGGATGGTCTTAAAGGAGGAACAGTGGAATAAACCCTTCTCTGGGACAGCCTGTTCATCCCCCGAGAATTCTTGTTCAGGGATCAAGTCATCCTCCACAGTGGAATCCCCGCTATCCAGAGAGGAATGAGGGGAGGGGGATCTTGGGATTGCTTGGCTTCCAGATGCTCTGGAGTGACTGCGCCCCCTGGGGCGCTTGGTCTTTTGCTTAATGCCATCAGCAATGCCCTGGGCGATGGCCTTGTTAATGATGGCCTGCAACTCTGTAGATATCATAGTCCCCTGGCTCTCATCAGCTCTGGGCCTTTTGGGAGGCCTCTCTGGGGCAGGTGGGGGGGCAATCATTCTGGAAGAGGATAAGCTGTCTTCCTGAAATAGATCCTCATCTCCCACCAAGGAAGGCTCTGGGGACTCATCAGAGGAGAATTCTTCTTCCTCCTCTTCTCTGTCTATCTGGGGAATAGGTGCTATTGTGATACTGGGATCCACTTGAGCCATCCCCTCTGGATCTTCTATGGGATTTTCGTTGGCCCTTCGTTGGGCCTTCTCAAATTCCCTCTCAAGGGCTTTCTGCCGCCTGGAGGCAGCCCTATCCTGGGCTTTGTCCTGCCTCTTTCCCCCTGCCTTGCTCAGGGCTTCAGCAGCGGCCCTGCTGGCCTGTCTCACAAGCCCCCTGCTGGTGGATGGCCCTGGCTGTTCAGAATCTTGGGGGGCTCTCTCCGACATTTTGGGCCCCAGTAACTCACCACTCAATGACGGATGGTCGGAAGGGGCTTCAGCCAGGTGATCCGGATCAGCAGGTTTGAGGAAGCAATGTGAAGCAGCAGATCAGCTTGCAAGCAAGACTAAAAAGCTGCCTCCGAAGGAGCAGGGCTGCACCTGAGCTGAGGAGAGTCTGCCGGATCTGAGCCGGACAGAAGATCTTTCCCCCGCTTCTCGCCTGGAGCCGGCCAAAAAAGATTAGTTGAAGAAAAAAAGAAAAAATCTTCTCCTTTAAATTTCGCCTCCACACGCGTTTTAAATGGCGCGCTTTGCCGCTTCTGCCGATCGGAAAACAAGTTTCCGGAAGAGAGCGTGCGACCAATTAAGCCGCTTCCGCCTCCTCCCTTGGATAGGCGCCCGCCAATGGCCGATCAGCCTGCAAAATGGCGGGCGCAATTTAAACGGACGGCGCGAAGCCGTCCTGCTTGAAAAAAGCCGGCAGCTGCCGCTGCGAGGGCTGGGAATGGCCGGTCCAGCGATTAGGAACGTCAACGGCAGGGCTCCTCGCCACTGACCGAGACGTTTCTTGAGGCTCCCAAGGCGATCCCAGCCTGGGGCCAGGTGAAAAAGCCCACGCGCGCTCGGGCGAACCCAGGACGCGTCGGGTCTGCCGCAACTGGTGAGATACGGAGCCTTCACCAGATGCCTGCTGCAAACATAACTAAAATAAAATAAAATAAAATACCTAATTAAAATAAAATAAATTCTCTACTTGGAGAGTCCAACTAATGTTCTGAAAACTCTTAGGGAGAACCAACAGAACGCGTCCTAGGGCATCAGACTGGCAAGCACACAGGAAGAGGCGTGGCTTCAAAAGAAAATCAACCTAGTCCAGAAGGGCAGAAAGGCAGGATTAACCCATTGTTGGACTCTCCAAGCAGCTCACAGGAGAAAGGGTGGTAGCAAATGGGTGCGGTGGTGGTGAACGGGCCGCGGTGAATGGGCCAGATGAATACCAGATGGATGCTGGAAGGCAGAGGCAGATTTTTTTTTCTTGTTTTCCTTCCTAAAAGCTAGGTGCATCTTATAGTCCAGAGTATCTCATAGTCCGAAAAATACAGTAATTTACAGTTATTCCCAAAGTTATGACTTTCACACAACTCCCCATCACATGATCGCAAATTGGGTGCCTGGCAACTGGCTCACATTTATAATTGCAGCATCTCAATAGTCATATGTGTTGACCCTGAAGATGACATATGTGTAGCTATTTTATATTGTCGATTCTTTTCTTAGCTTTTAGGTTTGCCAGTAAATGAATTTAGTATTACTTCAGACTCGCCACTCTAACTGTTGAGAGATAAAGGGTGAATATTATGTCTAGGTGGCATTTCTTCTTGTGGGAACAGAGAAGATGCCTGCAGCTGGAGGAAGTGGAGTTTGGAGTTATCGGATTGTTATCCTGAGAATAGATTGGAGATTGTAACTCAGGGGAGATGGTTCTGTTTTTTGCTTTTTATTGGGTGTAATTCCAGATCCGGATCAGAGTCAAAATTGCACCAGGTCCATGCCAATTTGATATGTTCCTAATAAATAGACTTTAATGGAAAATGGATGCCTTGGCTTTTATTTCATGGGACATGTTACTTGGAAGCTTGACATTGTGATTACAACCTTCCTAGCTGGCTTCCAACAAGCAGTCAATGGGGAAAGCCAGATTCACTTTCCTAATCATAATCACCTGATTATAGGGTGGGGGTGGGAAATGCAACATTTTATGAAAGCCAGAAGTGTTTTACTTTTTTTAAAGTACCCTTTTGAACCATTGTAACTATAAATGGTCACTGAGCCGTAAGTCATAAGTCAAGGACTACTTGACTTCCTCTTGTATCATCTTTCTAACCTGAGCAGTATGCTCTTTCTAAAACGTGACACTGATCAGTTCACACACCCTTTCATTATTCATTCGAGTGGGCTTTTAAACTTCTGCCACTAAATAAAAAAAACCTACTGCATCTTTTATAGTTCACTGATGTCCTGAGATGGAGCAAACCAAGATAGATACAGTATTTGGCATTGGTCACATTGTATAGTAAATGAATTTAAGAGGACTACAATAATATTTGCCATTTTACTTTCAAGCAAAACACTGAGTGATGATCTCATTTGTGGGTCTTGACAGCAATACACTAAACTAGACAAGCTTTGGTCTGATCCAGCACAGCATCAATCTATATATTTCTGCCTCCATAAGAACCAGTAGGAGCTTAGATGGCACCAATTCATACTTCTGGACACTTTTTTAGTATTTCCATTCATAATTAAATCTACACCTTCATTTCTCCAAATGTATTCATCAAGTCTGCTCTACATATTCAAACTATCTTTGTACAGATCTATTACATCTTTCTACTGTCTCTTAATTTTACAATATATTTATCTTTTCTTCCATTTCATTTATTAATTATTGCTCTGCATTCCATACTTCTCTTACAAGCAAAGTTGCAATTTCCCATTTGTCATGGGCATTGTCAATTGCACCCAAAGTTATTAGGTCCATAGCCCACCATAGTTTTGCTTAATTGACACTTTCACATAATTCTAGTGCAATAGAACAGAAAAGATGAGATAGGAGTATCAATCTCAATCATACTTGTGCAACATGCAATACTCCCTGCTAATGGGAAGGATAATATCAGTGAGTTGTGATAGATTTTGGCCAACAAGTCATAAGAACAACCAAAGGCTAAGCAAGCTTATGTTATGCTACACAGGCTAAGAAAACAGATTTAGATACTGTCTTGCCAAGGAACATATTGTTGCCTTTTTCCACCAACTTGAAGCTCATGCAATGTACTGCCACATACTCTATCTTTAAAAGTAATTCTGGGGAATGGTGTTTATCTCTAGTTGATAAACTGGAAACATTATTCATAAAAGGCAAGTTATATGAATTGAAAACCAGCATTTTAACTTATTGAAGAAGATGCCATACTGAGGAACAAGCTGTTCTTCTGCAAAAGGAATATGTTCAGTACATTTAGGATACCAGAATTCATTCAAGATAGTGCAAACTAGTATTATCCTCATAGCCCAGTAGCAATGGGATAGAAAAGCAAAGACTCAACATAAATTCATGCCACAACCAAAATTTTAAGTAGGTTCTTTGTGGATCTTAATAACCCATCAGGACATTTCAAAAACAGGTCTATAACAATTCACCCCAGCCAACTTGCCACGGCCAGCTCACCATGGCCAACTTGACATGGGAGAACTCACTGCAGGACAAAATAAATGGTGGAAAAGAATCATTAAAGAAAGGATGCACAACAGGGACAAACTGAAATGTGAATTGCAAAAATTAAAGTTATTTTTATTTATTTTAAATAATTAAATTGAATTGTTAAGTTGCCGTGCGGCAAGTTGTTCCATGGCAAGTTGGCCATGACGGGTTGTTCTGCAACAAGTTGGCCATGGTGAGTTGGCCCATTCCATTCAGAAACATAGATATACCTATGTAGATTCTTGGAGCAACATATAAACCCAAACAATACATTAAAAATGAAGCAACAATAGTACTTCAGTAAAGGCAACAGTTAAATTGGAGCTGAAAATGATAAGAAAAGAGCACAATTGCTAATTTAACGAGCAATTTATAAGGCAAATGGAGAAGCATCCTTCCCAAATTACTGAATTGGCAATGCGTTCATGCAAGAAAGTTGTTCAAAGCTGGCATTCTGTAAATATAGCAGTGTGGTTCATGAAGAAGAAAATACAACAACAAGAAGAAGAAGAAATAAGACATGTTGTAAACTGCCCTGAATCATTGGATATGAGATAGGCAGCAAATATATTTCATAATAATTAAATAAATAACCCTATAAGATGGGCATTTACCCTCAGAAATATTTAACCTCAGAAACATGACAAGTATCATTGGAAAAGGAAAGACAAGAAAACAATAAGATTAATTAAGAGGGAAAAGAAAATGTATATGTGGAATATAATTACAAAGTGTAAGGAACAGATTAAAATTTAAAACATTACATTAGAATAGAAGTTTCCCCCCTTCCTTAAAGCAAGTGTTTTTCCCTTCACCTTTTCCTGGATAATGGACATAATGTAAAATATGCTTGTCATAGTATGCATATACAGGTAGTCCTCAACTTACAATCAGTGATTTTAGAAGTTAAAACGGCAGTGAAAAAAGTGACTTATGACTGGTTTTCACACTTATGACCACTGCAGCACCCCCACAGTCACGTGATTAAAATTCAGATGTTTGGCAACTAGCATGCATTTATAAGGGTTGGAAGTGTCCCGGGGACATAGGAACACATTTTGCAACCTGCTTACAAGCAGTCAGTGAGGAAGTGAGATTCATGTAACCTTTTACTAACGTAAAAACTGCAGTGACTCACTTAACAACACTCTCAAGAAAAGTCGTAAAATAGGGCAAAACTCACTTAACAACTGTCTTGCTAAGCAACAGAAAGTTTGGGCTCAATTGTGGCCATAATTCAAGGATTATCTGTATAGTCAATAAGTGATTTTTTTTAAAAAATCCCAATGACCAATGAGGAACAACAAAGTGCAGTTACATTGAGGAATTTATTATACAAAAACATAGAATCCTCACTCTTCCTCCAGTCTGTGTCACTTCTTTGATATTCTGGACCATCTGCAAATTTGTTCACAGTGTAGCAATGCTGGCTGCTGTTGACAAAAGCTCTCTGTACTTTACAGAAACACTATGTATTAGAAGCAATATTTATCAGTTTTCTCCTCTATATGTGCTTTCATACAATTCTATTTCCTTCCAGAACTTCATTCCATCTCTTGAACAGCACCTTTGTAATCTAGTCTTCTATAAAAGTTCTCAATATTCAAGTTCCAATTTGGTTAAATGGACTATAGAAGCAGAAAGCCAGCTGCATGATAAAGTGAAAAGGTTTACTGTATATGGAGTGCAATCCCCAATTTATATTCCTTTACCAGTTTTCTGACAACTTAACTTGTTAGCATGCATCATTTGGAGCATGCCTAGCCTAGCAAGTAGTAGTCACACAATGTTATCAAGCACCAATATAAGGAAGAAGACAAAGAAAGCCCTATTAAACATTTACTGTTGATATTGTAACTGGGCAGAGAATGAGCGATAAAGCTACAATGGGAACATTAAGTCAGTCCATGAAGGTAGTTCTTCAAAGTGTGTACATGTAGTCCTCAACCTATGACCATAACTGAGCCCAAAATTTCCATTGCTAAGTAAAACAGTGGTTGTGTCCATTTTACAATCTATATGCCATAATTGTTGTAGGAGATGATCAGGCTGAGCCAAAAGGAGAGGTTCAAATACATCATAGGTCACAAGTCCCTGTGCACTTGCAAGAGATCTAAGTCCAAGCCCACCTTGAATGCTTTTTTACTCATTTCCCTTGACCATAATAGGTCAGATTTTTGTAGAGAACTTAACCTTGCAATAAATCTTTATACTCATTTAAACTCCCTGAATCTCCTGGTTTCCGTGACAGTTGTTAAGCAAATCACTGAAGTTGTTAAGTGAATCATGCAAAGCTACCTTCCTCCATTGACATTGCTCATCGGAAGCCAGCTGGAAAGATTTCAAATGGTGATCACATAGCCCTAGGACAGTGCAGCTGTCCATAAATACATGCCAGTTGCCAAGTGCCCAGATGTTATAACATGACCATGGGGATGCTGCAAACAGTCGTAAGTGTGAAAATCTGTCATGTCACTTTTTTCAGTGCTGAAACTTTGAGTGGTCACTAAACCAATGGTTGTAAGTTGTATGTGTTTATTTGAGTTATAGATAGCGCGCACACACCTCGCTCCAGAGACTCCAAGTTGTATATAAAATCAAAATACAATACAAGGTACAATGTAATAAAAAGCCATAAAACCATAACCAATAATCAACAGTAATGGCATGGATCTTTCTGTTGTTGCGACCCGCCAGTGGCCAGCAGAACTGGTGGCAGACTCAGACAGTGAGGAGGTTAGGGAGGCAACATGGGCCAGTCCTGGAGTCTGGGAAAGGCTCTGGTGAGTGCTCTGCATCAGAGGCAGAGATGAGGCTAGGGCCGTCCAATAGTTATCAGCTGCCTTTGGAGTCAGATATCAGTGGGGCAGAAGAACAGCTGGAGGCTGTTCCTGATGTGTGCATGCGCAAAGCTGCCAGGAGAAGAGAACAGCTAAGGAACAATTGGCGACTTGGGAGTAAAAGCACAGGTGGACAGTTAATGGTCCCTCCCATAGGGAATAAAGAGGAGCGAAAGGAGAGGGGAGTTTGCAAGAGATAATTAGTTCAATTCATTAGGGTGAAGATCTGTTCCTGACTTCTTGCCAAGTAATTGGTGTTTGGGAGATATCAGCCTGGCAACTCTCCACGCCTGATAAAGGTCTGTAGTTGTGAAATCTCATGAAAGACTGTTTGCTGGGACTTTGCCTGGGAGGAATTCCTTTAACCTAAATAAAATGGGTTTTATCGGGACGAGGAGTCTGCCTCATGATCTTGGGAAGCCTAGGTCAGAATACCTGTAGTGGTTTAATTGTTAAAGACGTTAACTATTCTCCACAATGCTAAAATATTGGAGCTGTTCTTGCCTCAAGAAGTGAGCTTCTCCATAGGAGGGAACAGCCATCAGGAATGCTTGTCTCCATACTCTCTCCAATCACACTTCTGAAAAGAGTTCAATAGATGCTCCCTATTAATCCATATTGGGCAGGCAGATTTATTTGGAATAGGTAGTTCTAAAATACCCAAAGACCAGTTTAGTAGAAGTCACTAAGGCAGCATGCTAGAAACCAGAAGACTGTGAGTTCTAGTCCTACCACAAAGCCATCTAAGTGATGGTGGGCCAGCCGTTCCCTCTCTCAGCTCTAGCAAGCAGGCAATGGTAAGCCACTTCTAAAATCATGCCAAGAAAACTGCAAGAACTAGACCAGGCAGGGATTAACACTGACTCAGAGGCTCACCAGATTAAATATCCAGGTAATGAACTAAACGTGTAGTCCTCGACTTACAACAGTTCATTTAGTGATATGGCTGAAAGTTACAACGGCACTGAAAAAGTGACTTATGACCATTTTTCACAGTTACCCACCTTTCCAGAATCCTCATGATCATGTGATTCAGATGCTTGGTAACTGGTTCATATTTATGACTGTTGCTATGTCCCAAGGTCATGAGGTCCCTTTTTACGTCCTTCTGACAAGCAAAGTCAGTGGAGAAGTTAGATTCACTTAACAACCGGATTACTAACTTATCAACTGCAGAGATTCACTTAACAAATGAGGCAACAAAGATTGTAAAAGGGCAAAATTCAGTTAACAAATGTCTCACTTAACAACAAAAATGAGTCTCAATTGTGGTCATAAGTCGAGGACTACCTGTATAGGGCTTTGTAAGTAATAAATTTAAATTGCACTTGAAAATGGAGTGTGATGTTAAAGGTATTATCACAGGCTGTAAACTGTTATTATTATTATTGTTTTGTCACAGTCGCCCAGATATTCAGACTGGATTTGGCATTTTTATCCACCTATTGAGTTCTTACCAAGGACCTGGGATAGGCAGATGATGATGTTTTATGGTGTTAGAGGGGCTACATGGGGACGCCCTTGAAGAATGCCTGTAACATTCAGCTGGTCCAGAGTACAGTAATGTGGAGAGTGATAAGCATGCCTTGGAATGCCCATGTAACACCTCTAATTTGAGACCTGTACAGATTGCCAGTTTGCTTCCAGGTGTGATTCAAGATAACAACCATTTCCTACAAAGCCCTACATGAGATGGGGCCTAGTTACTTGACAGGCCACCTACCTCCCATAAGATCTACCTGATCAATTCAATCTAACAAATTCAATTTAGATTGTTAGATTGTTCAATCTAGGTTCTTTCAATTTAACAATGTCATGTATCAGGATCCCGAAAATATTTTCTTCTTTGGCTCAGCACCTGCTCTCTAGAATAAGGTTCTTCCCAAGATTCAGATGGCTCCCACCCTACTGGCATTTTGGACAGCCTTGAAGACTTGACTTTTTGTCCAGGCTTTTGGCTACGGTGGTTGAAACCCCTTCTAAGTACTGTTGTGTGTACACTTTTTTGGTTATTGCCTGGTTTTGCAATCGTTTTACTTCTTTGTCTTTATTGGTATATAGTTATATTTTCTGTTCTTATCTGTGAACAATCCAGTCACTAGATGTTGGGTAGTATGTAAATTTAAATAATCATGGACATCTTTATCATCTCTACTTGCTATCAGCTGTGATGGAGTGACAGTCAAAGCCAAAAAATAACTGGAGAACACTAGGCTGGATAATTCTAGGATTTGTTGATCACCATAGATTACCTTATTCTCTTATCACTAAGAGATAATCAATACCATTTCATAAACCAAGGGTTTATTATTTTCTATTATTTTTTTCAACCCAATACATTATATTTCAAAGTTCAAAGAAGTTGCCTTATATTTGTGTAGAACCTAGTAGTGAGAATGCCTATACTTTTAAACAAGGACTTTGAATAAGTCACAATTGGTGTAGTTCATGCTACATACTAAGTTATACATTTATAAATTAAGTGGATAAGTTCCTACCACATGATGAATTAAAACCAAAATAAACACAAAGCCTTAGCAGGATACAGTTAGGCTCTTTACATCATAACATCAAATAATTGCATAAAAGGCAATGTTCCTTTCCTAAAATCTTGGGGGGGGGGACCCCAAGTACAGTCATTTGCAACATCACTCTAGCCACAACCTCCAAAATGTAACTGAATATGTGGTTGAGGAACATGTTCAGAGGAAGAAATGGTAAACTGAAGAAGGTTTCATAATAAATGGAATCAATGACTGCAATGAAAAACTAAGCTAATAGATTGGTTCTTCAAATATTTCCAGATAAGGAGGGAACTTGAGATCACCCATAGAGAGCTCCAGACAGCTGCTCTTTCTAAGGAAACTGCAAGTATAATGGTATGTAGGAAACACCTTGAGAATATGAGCCTAGGAAACACTGCCTAGCCCTAGAGAAAGATCAGATAAGAAACAACAACGCCTGCTGTTGGATAATGGGAGGGGCACGAGAAGTGTACTTTCAGAATTGCAAAATTGAGGTCAGCCATACTAGATAGATCAGATAGGAAACACAATTCTGATCAGAATTAGTTGATCAGAATTAGATCAACTAATTCTGCTTTATTGTAAAACCAACAGAATCTTGAAAATATGATCTAATTGTTGTCTAGGCAGTATTTTTTTGGTTCAAGCTCCTAAGAACTTTCCCACATATCATTACTGCAATAGCGATCTTCATAGGATTAGAGCTCTGGGAGATAAGAGAATAGTCACCTTGCTCAAACCACCGGTGGCACCTTTGAAAGGGCACTAAGTTTGCATAATTTCTTTTAAAAATTGCTTATTAACTACTTTTCAACTATTAAAAACCTTTGATTGACAGGTTTTACACCACCAGATAAATTTTCCTTCAATCCTTAGTGAAATAAAGTTTTAACTACTCATTTAAAAGCTTTTTTTGAAAAACAATAAAAGGGTGATTAAATCTTTGATTTAAAAAAGTTACAAACAGAGTAAGGGACCAGATACATTTGAAATAAGATTTTGGAATTACTTATACTTCACATGGGAAAATGCTTATAGTTTGAATTATTTTTAAAAATTATATACTAGAGGGTACTAAAAATTACAATTAAAAAACATATAAAGTCTTTGCAGAATTACAGAATGAGAAATATTTTAACATTGAAGGATGTTTTTGAAAAATAGAGTCAGAGGTTAATATTATTAGTGTTAACAGGGATCTCTATCCATAAGGAGAAGTTGGGTCTACAATTTCTTATTGAAGAGGAACAAGATGTACTTGATAAGATTGAGACAGATTGAAAGTCGACTTACAAATGACAGGTTACAAGAATTATTTGGAAAAATATGTTACACTGGACATACAAAAGAAATTGGGTGACGTTTTAATAATTAAAAGGGATATATAAACAATAAACCAGGAGAGTGACCTGGTTAATTTTCTTATAATGGATTTACAATGGAGGCTTAAAAGTTTTGAAGAATCTTGTAACAAGAGACAAAGAAAAAAAAAGAAAAAAAATCAAGTTTTATAACAATGTTTGAGTGAACCAAAGATTAAGATGGTTAGAAGTAAAAGAAAAGAACATCTAGTTGGTTTATTTGATCAAAGCTAACATAGATTTTATTTCTGATTATCCTTAATGGTCTTCTGCTGACATCAGCACTGAAATGGTTTATGGATTTGTTTATAAATAAGAGACAGAATATAGAACGAAGAAATATGTGTTGTATTTTAAGAAGAGGTGATACATTAATAAAATGGTTTACATTTGTTGTGATCAAGGTGAGAATTCACTTCTTTATATATTTGTTTTTTTCTTGTCTACTTCTATTTTTTCTTTTTTGCATGTTCTACTCTTGATTCTTCTATCTTTATCTTAGTTTGTATTAATTTTTACCTTTGTATTCATTATTTTTAATAAAATTACTATTAAAAAAACCAAAAGTTTTCTTAAGATGTAATGGGAACCTAGCCATATTCTTCTCCAGTAGATAACTGACAATTTCATCACCTATATAGTTCAAGTGCCTAGCAAATGCACACAATTGTTTTAACCAGAAACAATTCCAAAAGACTCCATTTGGATTCAGTCTCTAAGAAACTCGGCTTTTTATCAACAGATGGATGAATTCTCAAATCAAGACAACTCATTTGTTTTTTAGTTTCTTTCAAGTATAAAGTCGATAATCAACATATTTTACAAAAAAAAGGCAAATGGTCATTTGAATAGTATTTTTTTCCAGTTAAAATCAAATATAAAAAAGTAAAACAAAAACCCTTGTCCTTTTATTCTGCATTTCCATTATATCACACTGGAGTTTTTAATCTTTTGAAGACTACTAAACACTTAGTATTTATGATAATCCACCAGTAGGCATAAACTAAAATGATTAGAAACATGTTTCAGAAGCTGTGCTCTACCATGTATTAGGGAAAACCTCTCAGAATATTGTTTAGGTACTTGAAAAAAGCACCTCAAGTAATGAAACATTCATTGAGAATTCTTCTAGATTAGACAAATGAAATAAGATTTTAATCCAAGCTCTAAGATAATTACAATTTATTGTTGAATTACTTCCTGACGCTTGAATTAATTTACCCAGATTAAATTAATTTCAAAAGATATTAGGTTTTTAAGATTGGACACAATGAACACAGTATGCTACTTCTACTCTCTGGTGATTTTTCCTTAAAATTAAAAATATTTAAGTTACCTAATATTTGATATATGCTTTTTAATTAAACTGAAATAGGTACAACTCAGAGCCTGTTGCCAAGGTGAATGATTATAATGTCACAGGTCACATTTTAGTTTGGGAGGCAGGATCAAAGGAAGAAAGCACAGTGAAGGATGTGTAATTGTAAATATCAGTTTTAAAAGCAAATGAGTGTGAGGCAGAAAAACATTATTCTAGAAGAATGATTTTTAAAAGATAGATTGCAAAGGACCCAAAAACATAACACAGACATTTTCTTATAATCAACAATTATTAATAGTCCTTGCAAAAATAGTTTAAAACTGCTTAGATCACACTGCTCTTGAAGAGAATTCAGAAGCTGCAGCTGGTCTAGAATGCCACAGTATATTTTTTGGGCGGCTCTGATGTCCATTAACACCACAGCTCTACAGCTGCACTAGGTCCCAACAGACCTCTAGGTGTGATTCAAAGTACTGATTGTTAGCTGTGTAGTGCTGGTTGGCAGCAGAGTGGAAGAATGAGTTATGCACCACCTTCCTTCTATTGTTTCTGCTTGACCCACCAGATCTAACACAGGGGACATGCTTTGAGTCCCTTCTATTAAACAATGGCATTTTGTTGGAGTCAGAAGCTATCCACTCTCTGAGGTAGCACCTGCCTTGTGGGACAGCATTCCCTCCAGAGATCAGGATAGCTCTAATCCAATTGTCTTTTTGTAAGGCTCTGTAGATCTGGCTGTTTCCCAAATGTCCAGACTGGATTAGGCTAGCTCTGTTGTGGATTTTATGACTGGAAAATGTCATTTACCTGGTGTGCTATGAATTATAGTTTCAATTGTTATATTTTAACCTTTGTATGCTACCCAGTCACCATTGTGAAATGGACAGCCATATACATTATTTAGATTAATATATTTAAATAAATATGTTCATTGTCTATTCTAAGGCTGTTTGCTGTGTTTAGCATCACTAGTTTGATTTTATATTTAATCTTAGTTCCATTTCTTTCCACTGTGCTCCTTGGTCTTTTTATAATTTTATTGAAGTATATGAGCACAAAGGTAAAAGACTAGTCCAACTAAATAAAATATAAGAAAAGAAAGAAAAAGAGAGGTGCAAGAGACAGAAAAAGGTAAATAAGAAAAATATATAAAAGATCCCCCCCCCCCAAATATAAACATTTTCAGTAACTAAATATGTTCTCTAGAATTTCACCTAAAAATCTCTTCTTCCCATATCTCATTCATTATCAATAATAATTGAAACTCTATTCAGAATTTCAGTATTCTTCCATTTGTTTTGTTTGATGTTCTTGGAATCTGTTATCTTTTCACTGACATCTTTTAATGTGCAAATGTGAGGTTGGAACCTCCTTCTAAATTCAGAAATCTTTTAAAAGGCTTTCCTTATTTTTCTGTATCTGTTTCCATCTTCGATGTTATAATTAGTCCTCTGGTTATGACAGTAATTGGGAACGGGGTTGCCATCACTATGTGATGTGATCATAAAGCATGGTATTATGCATTGCTTAGCAATGGTAATCCCAGCATTCTCCTAAGAGAGATGGGTCATTAAAAGCAAAGATGTGGGAGTCCCCAGCAAGGACTTTGAGGATGCCACAGGAGGGTGGGAAAAACCCTGGGAGGGCTTGTGCAGACCACATGTGACTTGAGGGAGGGAGAGGCCTTGAAAGGACCAGCACAGGTTTTGCAAAAGTCGGGAGAAGCTAGGGATGGGCTGGCACAGGCTACATATGAATAAGGGAAGGGTTGGCACAGGCTACATACAAAGCTGGCAGGGAAGGTTATAAATGGCAATCCCTTGACTGCAGGGTACAGCAATGGCTCAAAGTTTGAGACCAGTCAAATGCCCATTTTTTTCATTACTGCTATAACTTGGAATTGTTGCTGAACAAATGAACATAAGTTAAGGACTTATATGTATTGTAATACTGATTCTTAAATTTTCTAAACTGATATTCTATTATCTGAATGTCCCCTAAGCCAGGGGTCCCCAACCTTTGTAACTTTAAGTCTGAAGGACTTCAGCTCCCAGAATTCTCCAGCCAGCAAAGCTGGCTGGAGAATTCTGGGAGCTGAAGTCCTTCAGACTTAAAGTTGCAAAGGTTGGGGACCCCTGCCCTAAGCTACATGTCTTCATCTTTTCTCCAAGGGTCTTTCCAATATACTGTACCATTTCAATTTCAGATTGAACTTCATAATACTCATGAGTCATGAACCTCTTCTGTGTCAGCAGTTAAAGCACAAAGTACAGTAATCATCATATTAAAGGGTAGTCCATGAAATCTAATTGATAAGATTCAGTAATTGATTGTATTTGTCCAAGGCAGCCTGTTTTCCAGAGCACCTGAGGGCAGAACAGGAAATAATAGATGGAAATTTATCAAAGAGAGATGCAGCCTAAAACTAGGGAGGAATTTCCTGACAATGAAAATGATTAATCAGTGGAACAGCTTGCCTCCAGAAGTTATGGGTGTTCCATCACTAGAGATTTTAAAAAGAGACTGGACAGCCATTTCTCCAGAATGGTATAGAGCAGGGGTGTCAAACTCAAGGCCTGTGAGCCGAATTGGGCCTGTGGCTTAAATCTGGCATTTGGGGCTGGCCTGGAAATATCAAAGGACTGGCCAGTGGTGCTCTGCCAGCCAAAACAGGCTGCATGCAGGATCCCGTGTGGCTTGTTTTTGGCTTCCCCAGCTTCTTGCAACATTCTGCCAGCCAAAAATGGGCCACGTAGAGGCCTTGGGAGGCCTCCATGTGGCCCATTTTTGGCTGGCAAAGTATTGCTGGAGGCCAGGGAGGCCAAAAATGGGCTGCGCGGAGAGGCTGGGCTCCATTATGGCCAGTAAAGTGCTGCAGGAGGCGTCCATCCCATCCTTGGTCCCCTCCACTGGCCTGAGAAAAACTACAATGATGATCTGGCCCTCGAAGAAATCTAGTTTGACATCCCTGGTATAGAGGAGACTCTTGCTTGAGCAGGAGGTTGGACTCCAATTGTTACTATACACTGTTACTGTTTGTATTATTCTTGCTATAGCTTTCCTGATTATGAAAACAATTCCATGCTTCTTTGGGATTGTAGTAAATAGCGTGATCTTGTGACTGAAAGAATCCAATTCCAATCTATTTCAATTCATTGAAACCTAAGAGGACAACATGAGATTGATTCATTTCATCTTTCACTGCACTAGGTTTTCCCATATTTACTGTATGCTTCTTTAATTTGATGCTTCTTCCAGTGTAATTCTCTTTGCTGCTTTGGATTTTTATTTCCGAAATGACAACATCAGCAACTAATTGTCCCAAAGGCTTTAATCTAGCCACTTCATAGACATCACTAATACTCAGCTCTTCCTAAGTAGCATGTTTAGTGCCATCTGGTCTGAGTGACCCATCATCTGGCTTTATATCGTCAATCATTTTTATTGCCTATCTCTTTAGTTTTCTTGGTAAAAAGGTGCATTGGTCAAGAACTGTAAATACCACTATCTCTTTCAAGGTAAACTGTGGCAGTTGAGAGGGGTATTAATTATCGAGCAAACTACCTTCTTCAATGTCACTCTTGGCAAATATCAACCAAGAGGGAGCTGGATCTAAAGGACATGTAGTAGCTTAATCCATACGTTATGTCCATATTTCCAAGGTACAGAGGCATAAATTGATCCCAAAGCACTAAACATGCTTTGACAGGGTGGCTACCAAAAACAATGGTAAATGAAGTGGTGGGTTGACAGTGGCAGATATAATGTTATAGAAGTGGTTCTTGAATTACTATGTTCTTCTTTCTTTTCTGAGGTCTCTGCCAATGGTCTGGCAACATCAGGGGCCCAAACTTCAACTCTAAATCCCAAATCCTTCATGGGGGATATTTCAGATTTAAATCAAACCTGTATTCTACACAAACCATGGCAGTAACTATTTCTTACTGGAAGCAATCCTCCCCCACCCCCTTCCCATTTTTAACCAGATTCAGCCTTTATGAATTTCACAGTGAACAGCCTTTCCAGACAGCCACAAGGGAAGAAGGGCTGCTGTTCCAAATGGTCTAACTTCATATATATTCCCCCACCTCCTTTTCTCACTCAGAAGCAATGACTCGCCCAGAACTTTCTTTCAAAACAGCAGAGGTAAAATGTATGCCATTTTTGGGTATTCTGCTAACTACTTGTCCTATGCAAAGTTAGATATATATGGTAAAAAAACACTGAAATCAAGAAAGCTAAGGTGCAACTGTAAACCACCCCATCAGTCACTAATTATAATAAACGATCTGGCATAAAAAAGCCAGCTTGGTGTCAGTGTTAAGGCAACACACTAGAGGCTGGAAGATTGTGAATTTCAATCCTTAGATATGGAACCAGCTGAGTGATCTTGGGTCAGTCACTTTCTCTTAGTTCTTGGAAGAAGGCAATGGCAAACCACTTTTGAAACCTTGTCAAGTAAACTGCAGAGACTTATCCAAGCACAAGCACACTCACACCCATATATTGAAGAAAGTGAACTCCGAGTCTCATCCCATTCTATTTTAGTTTAAGGAGGGAAAAAACGGAGGAACTTTGTGCCACGGTTCTGATTAATGAATGGATAATTTTCCACAACTACATAGAATTACAGATATGGTACTCTATTTCCTAGGGAGCTAGACAAGAACTAAAATAGTGACCATTTAAAATTAAAAGGAAGGAAGGAAAAGTTGGGACAAACATTATAGCTCTCAGTGGCAACATTACTTGGCAGAAAAGCATGTACTACAATGTTCAGTCACCAACAACACAGGTAAGGATTGGCAAGATTTGTTCTGTTGAAATCTGCTGCCAGCCATTTCAAGGTAGAGGTGAACAAGCTTTCTGCACACCTGGGAATTTCATTTTTGAAGGTTTTATTCTTTTAGTTTTATTAGATAACAGTGATATTATCAGATATGATAGAGCAGTGTTTCTCAATCTTGGCAACTTGAAGATGTCTGGACTTCAACTCCCAGAATTCCCCAACCACCAAATACTGGCTAGGGAATTCTGGGAGTTGAAGTCTAGACAGCTTCAAGTTGCCAAGGTTGAGAAACACTGTGAGAGGCAGAATTTCCTTCTTTCTTTTTTTCTTTTGGTGGGTGCTTTCCACCATAAGCCTAACTTACTGAAAGCTTAACATACATACTTTGATTGTGCTAAAATCAATTTCATTTCAACTAAATTATTCCCCCACGTGTATGTCTTAAAAACAAAATAGTAAATGCTTCCTTTTCTCTAACCAATCCAAAATAATTTCCCACCAGATTTTACTTTCTTTTTAAAATCTGCTTCCCTTTTTTTCTGATCTAATTTTCCCCAACCAATGATAACTGTAATTTTTCATACAGAGCTATCAATGCCATCTTTGTAGATGGAAATAGTATTGTATCCAAACTTCTTCAATTGCCTTTAGTATTTAAGAGCACAAACCTTGAGGATCTCTATTTTCATATCCAGCCATGCCCAGCCCTTGATGAGCATATTCATAACCATGGTATGTATAGTGGTTAAAATGTTAGAATGAGAGACTCAGATTGAATTTAAATCTTAATACAGCAATTTAGTTCACTAGTGAACCACATTTGACTTAATTTTTCATAAGGTTGTTGATATATATGTTGATTATATATATATATATATATATATATATATATATATATATATATATATATATATATATATATATATATATATATATATATATATATATATATATAGGTAATTGTTTCTCAACAACCTGTTATTAGGCCCCAATTAAGGGAGGAGACATACTGTTTCCTTTCCTGCCTTTCGACTCATCACCAGAGATCATCCAGACAGCAAGCCAGGAATTACGTTGTGTGATTTTTTAAATATGTGTGTTAGTTTTATGAGCTGATCAATAAATTAAATTAGAGAGAGACCAGGATAGATCTATTTCGAGCTTATTAGCTCTCATCAGCTGGCCATACCCCTTACTGGGATTCGAACCAGGGCTATGTTGCATGCTAAGCAAGTAGCCTAGCACTTTAGCCAAGCCGGTTCCCCTTATTGCATCAGCAGAGACAGGGTATATTAGTATAGGTAATTGTTTCTCAACAACCTGTTATTAGGCCCCAATTAAGGGAGGAGACATACTGTTTCCTTTCCTGCCTTTCGACTCATCACCAGAGATCATCCAGACAGCAAGCCAGGAATTATCACACAACGTAATTCCTGTTCAAACCCAAGTGGAGGTAGTATGGCCAGCTGAAGAGGGCTAATAAGCCCGAAATGGATCCATCCTGGTCTCTTATTTATTAATCAGCCCTTAAAAACTTAACATATATATATATATATATATATATATATATATATATATATATATATATATATATATATATATATATATATATATATATATATATATATATATATATATATATATATATATATATATATATATATATATATATATTGTCATCATCAGGCAGAAGCCTGCCTGATGATGACAAGTGAGATCTTGTCGAAACGTTGCAATAACATCTCCATGCTATACACACGGGAAAATCCCCGAAGCCATATATATATATATGTAATTGTTTCACAACAACCTGTTATTATTAGGCCCCAATTAAGGGAGGAGACATACTGTTTCCCTTACTGCCTATCGGCTCATCACTAGAGACCATCCAGACAGCAAGCCAAGAATTATGTTGTATAATATTTTAGATATGTGTGTTAGTTTTATGAGCTGATCAATAAATTAAATTAGAGAGAGATCCTGGTCTCTCCTGGTCTCTAATTTAATTTATTGATCAGCTCATAAAACTAACACACATACACACACAGACATATATATATATATATATATAATTGTAAATGATTAACATCAGCTGTAACTGTTAGGTCTTCTTCACTGCAGGTACTTGAGGGCCAACAAATGAGGCAGACGCAAAGCAATCCTATAAATCTTTTTAATGTCACTTCTTGGAAAGCAACATTGTTTTCAAATAGGCATATGCTTGTTGATAATATGTTCTTGACATTTTTTAAAAAGTCAGATTTAGCCTGAGATGTGTGCTAGAAAGAAGAAAGGCTGGAATATTGTATGCCACACTGCTTCTACTTGTCCACATCTTAATTCTTAAACAACTTTATTTCAGACGTACTACTTTCAGCATTAAAACCACTCATAGAAATTCAATTCCTATTGTGTACTATACATAAAGAAAACTATATTTTCATAGATTATAATCCAACACTGCAAGAAATAACTAAGAGACAAAAGAAATGCAGAGCAATTTTTATAGAAATTAAAAAAAAACTGTTTTGAAACTGAGAGCGTTTGGATAAACAAGGAGCTTCTACATGAAATGAACAGATGCTAGGAAGGGGGATTTTAGATATCAGTATGGTAGTTACAGCAATTTGCCCAAAACTAGAATGAAAGCAAA
This sequence comes from Rhabdophis nuchalis, assembly GCA_039707465.1. NCBI lineage: Eukaryota > Metazoa > Chordata > Lepidosauria > Squamata > Natricidae > Rhabdophis > Rhabdophis nuchalis. The sequence continues at coordinate 89,581,808 of CM077648.1, read as the reverse complement.
TGCTTCAAATATTGGTTTTGAAGAAGAAAAAATGAATGCAGTCATAAATGCTGTGAGAAAGTTGAAAAATGATTAGGCTGCAAATGTACATAGCATAACAGAAAAAGTGTTAAAATGTGAACATGGTTTGTTTATGAAGTGGCTATGTGGTTTCTCACATGTGTGAAGACTGCATCTCTGCCTGATGATTAGAAGGATATAGTTATTCTTTCTCAGTATAATAGAAATGATAACAAGAAGAAATGAAAAAGCTATGAGGGATTAGTTAAACATGCCTGAGAAAATGTTTGGTTCTGACAGAAAGAGTTAACAGTGTGCAAAATTTTGACAGTGCAGTGTGGCTTTATGCCAGAAAGCTGGTGCACTGATTAAATTTTTATTTTTCGGGACATGGAAATATGTACAATCTGTGAAAATTTATTGTATATTTTTTATTTTAAAAAAGCATGAGACAGAATGAACAAATTTGGACTATAGAATGATGCACATTAATATTAAGTGAAAGGCTGATTGAATTAAAATCAGTATAAGATGGAAGTAAAGCATTTATAAATGGAATGCTGAGCAAAAGGTTCAACATTCAGCAGGAAAAGACAAAGGTGTGTGATGCTCCCTCTGCTGTTTAATATATTTGTATGTATATATGTGTGTTTGTGTGAATAAATAAATTCATGTGTGTATATACATGAATAAATGCAAATTCATGTACATTTATTCATGAATAAGAAATACTGCCATTACTGCCATTCAAGGTGGGGACATAAATACACATGTATTCTTTGTGTGGAGACAATATCATGTTATGGCTAAGGATATAAGTTCTTGCAGAAAAGTATGGTGTTGCAAGGGGGATGGATCTAAAAATTAATGTATCAGAAAATCAAGGCAGTTATTACAAGTTACACATAAATGGAAAAAAACTAAAGCAAGTAGAGAAATTTGTGTACCTTAGAAGGATGTTTATTAAAATATTTTCAAATGTATAAATGCTGGCAGAAAGGTGTTTAGTAGCATGTTATCTAATGCAGGGGTACCCTACCCTTGGCCCATGGATTGGCACTGGTCCGCATCATGCCAGAAACCGGGCCATGCAAATTAGCAAATCTTCATCTGTGGGATATAGGTATCACACAAATCCATGCTCCCTCCGGTCCATGGAAAACTTCTCTCCACGGACCCAGGCCCTGATGCCCAGAAGGTTGGGGGCCGCTGACCTAATATGAAGAGTGCTACGTGCCAAAAAAGGTACATAATGAATGATGTTAGTAAAAAATAAATGTAATTATACTTTTTTTACTCCCAAAATTTAAATTATTTGGGTTATTGTTTCTTAAAAATGCAATTGTTTCATTAAGTTATATTGTTCTTCTGTTTTTTAAAATGATCAATTGTTAAAGTGTTTTAATGTTAATGTTCAAGTATGATATTCTAAAATGAGACAGTAGTAACTTAGAGGGTCGTCTTTTAAGTGCAGTGCATCCAGACATTGATAACAGTAAATTCTACTGTTCTAAAATTCTAATTCAGTTCCAAAGACCCTGCAATGTTGCCTAAATTCAGTGATGGACAAGACAGAATGCTGTTCGTTAATAAAACAATTGGACACTCGGATAGAGATTCAGATTTCTAAGATCAAGTTATTATTCCTCCACAATAAATAAATAAATAAATAAATAAATAAAATAAAACAGAGTCTAGAAGTTATTCCTAATCTTCATTTTGACACTGGATTCATGACTGGAAGCTCTGACAAGATACCTGTTTACCCAATTACAGCTCCAGAAAGTTGGTGATATTTTGCAATAGTTATTCATACCCTTGTTACACCAAGTATTTTTTCTAAATTTATGGAAGTTGCAAATGGAAAAAAAATGCATCAAACAATTTACTCAATTCTAAAAGGAATAAAGTTTGAAGTGAAAGATCTGCCAGCTATTTACTGATCATAAGTTGTTAAACTTTAGAATCTGACTACCCATTATGAACCTGCTCATCCAGGAGAAGCCCTCAAAAACTACCCCTGCTGTTGGAGGCTCCTTTATCTGACACAAAAAGTTTTTTCCTGCCTTATTCCTAGATAGTGGAATACATTTGGCCTTATTCTTGCAGCTTTTATGAAATTTATTTACTTAAAAATTATACGGCGACCTATCTCTTAAAATACAACTCTGGACAGCTCACATGGTAAATGGTAAAACCAAATGCAGACAAAATGCCTGACCTGCCATCTCCAATCCAGCAATCCATTCAATCCTTAGGCTCCAACTTTATCCTATCCTATGGTTTAGGGAACTTTCCAGAAGACTAAGAGAGTGTAGGTCTGCTGGATACTTTCATTTCATATGAAAATAATTCAAAATGTTTTAATTGTTAATCAATTTTAATAATTTATGTTAAATATTTAATTTTGCCAGGTTTGTTTTTCTGAACTTTTTCTGTGATTTCAGTATCTCAGAAGAAGTTTGGGTGCACATATTTTATTAAGTCATGGTATATAATTAACTTTTAAGGAATCATCACTGATTACACTCAACTAACAGACCAAGACATATGGTACTTTGTATAATTATGATTAAGTTTGATATTTGAATCTAACCAATTTTCACCCTGTATGTACTATTATCTTCAGAATGCCATAACTTTACTCCAAACAAGAAGGGGCTTTACTGTATTTAAAAATGTCTGACTGAAATTTTGGAATTTTGAAAATTGGTTATATCAGAAGCCTGCTGTTCTCTGAAATCTAATGCCCAGGTGAGCTGTCTTTCCTCAAAGACTTTTCCTTGCCAATCAGAGTAAACATCTTACTGGGCAATGAAACACGTTATCAATATTTGATTAACTTTATAGTGGCTGTGATGACTCTTTTTAAACATGTTGTAGTACTTCAACCCCTATCAATCCCAGCCAGCATGAGATTGAAGTCCAATGATTTCCTCAAAGTCCGATTACCTCTTCTTTTTTTAAATATTCAAATGCATCGTGCAAAAAATAATAGTGAGTTGTGTTTCGTTTTTATTTATCGTTTTGGATCGGAATCGCAAATTTCGAGTGGTAATTAATGGTGGAGAATTGGGACCCAATCCTCTGTAAAGGCAAGCTCACACCTGGCAAGGCAAGAGAAGGAAGCAACCCGTGTAAAACTTTCCAGGAGAAAGATTTAAGATTTATTGCATTTACATACCGCCCTATCTCCCTTTCGGGACTGTACAGCCAACAGTAAAAATGAGTAATATAAAGATGTAAAGATGGCAATTAATTCCCCCCCCCCCCCTTAATGGAGGAGGACCACCAACATTTCTCCGCAAACCTCCCGGCGCTTTGCACCCAAGCCAGAGAAGTTTTGTCCTCCAAGCGGGGAGAGGGAAGGATCTGCTCTCAAGGGTTAACGCTGAGCGGCAGAAACCCCGCGTGCGGCTGCCCTTCCTTCACGCTCCCTCGCTCCGGTGGCAGGAAAGAAGCCGAAGAACCGAGAAGCCAGTCCCTAATTCCCTGCCTTCAGTCACCCCCACACACGACCCTCCCTGCTCTTCGACCCTCTCCGAAGAGAGTCGGCTCAAGTTACGACCGGCGGTTTATTGTTCCTCGTCCTCTTTTGTGTTCCGTTCTCTGAAGCGCCGCCACCGGGCAGAGTTTCACCTCCGGGGCTTCCCCCTCCCCTCTCTCCCCTCTCCCCTCCCGGGATTTGCTCACGGCGCCTTTCACGCCGAGTTATCTTCCCGCACTTCCTTTTCCCGCGGCATTCAGCGCCTAAAGACCTCGGGAGGGACGAGAAGACGAGGGACATACCTACCGCTCGCGCGGCTTCCCCCCTTTTTTTTCTTTCTTTTTGCAGCTCCAGGAAGAGTCTTGGGGGGGGGGAGAGGAGGGGGAAGCAGCCCCGACGACCGTCCTGGTCCTTTTCCACCCACCCACTCGCCCCCGGTCCTTCTTTTCGGACAGCGCAGCCACGTGAAAAAACAGCAACCCCCGTCCCACCCAGCCGCCGGACACCCCCCCCCCCCCATATCAGGCCAAGGGTGTGAAGGGGAATGAAGCCAATTCTGCTCAAAATAACGCCTCCCACCAGGAAACGCTTACCTTGAGATGCTTTCCCCCCCCTATTGCCCCATCCTTAGCTCCTCTATGGGCGTGGGAATATTGAGGGGGGGGAGGAGGGGGGGTCTCTCTTGCTTTTCTATAGATACAATTTCGCCTCACGATAAGGGGAGAAAAAAAATGGTTAGGAATCCTGTCAAGTCATGTGATTGATTGAATTATTTCCACCCCCTCTTTTCCTCCTAACACCCCCCCTTTCCCTCCCCCCCCCCCCCCGTTTTAGGACAATACTCGGCAGCTTTTTTTCATTATGTCAGACAAAAATGGCTGATGACAGAGAGGAGGAGCGCGGCGGCCGTTGCCAGGGTATGCTGGGCTCTCCCCGCCGTTCCTCTGACTTGCGGAGGCTGGGAGGCGCGAAGCAGCCGCGGAGGTCGATTAGGGTCTGGTATCTCACAGTCAGGCCTTGAAGTGTGTCGGAGAGTAACTCTTCCTGATTCCTCCCTTCTCTCCCCCCCCGCGCCCCCTCCCTTTTCCTGCTTCTCCAGGCAAAAGGGAAAAAAAGTATGCGGAGAAAAGCCGAGGCGAGTCTTTTTGAGAGCCGCCCCGCTTCGTTTCAATGGGGATTCGGAACGGACTGCAAATTGCACCCCTTTTTGAAAGAGAGCTGACAAATGTCCCCCTCAACTTGAAGCCCGGATTTTTAAAAAAAAAAATGCAATATGGGATCGATTCTATTAGGGTCGTTATTCTACCCCGTTAGTCTATCCGTGCTAATCCCAGCAGCTCCTGTCCTCTGTATGTACTTTAGCAGCAACTCTAGTCCAGATACTCATACAGCACCGGATAGCCTTCCTCAATTTGTCGTTCTCCATATTGAACGTTTCATCTCCAATATTCATAGTGATGCTGGGTGGGTGTTAATGGCAGTGAAAATCCAATGTAAACAGTTCCAAAGGGCACTGGATTTTATTTCCTACTGTTGCATCCATGCCTTTAAAGTGTATCACATCATCTGTACAATTGTAAAGCATTTCCTACTATAAACAGAAAGAGCCATGCAGTTCCAGTCTGAAAACTTCCAGTAACAACTGATTTTCTCCCCAAAAACCGTCCTTGTATTTTTCTGTTTTAACAGAGAACAAAGGTCCACTCTTTTCCACTACACAACCTTTATAAATTCTAATCTTTAAAAAAAACATTTTACACATCTTCAATAATAAATGTTGATGTGGGAAAATTTAATAAATTATTGAAATCCAGAGCCATGTTTTGCCACATGAGAAGAGAAAAAATAATATTCCAGATTATTTCCCACAATCCATCGTGGCATAAATATAGTAAGTTAATAACATCCAACCAATGCTATGTTGTCTTTAAAAAGCTCAGGAAATGGTGTGAAGTTGAGAAAAACTAAATCCCAGAAACACTAAAACCTTTGCAAATTGGTTTTTTCAGCACCCCTCCCCCCCAGTAAGAATTACAGGTACTTCAGGCAAAGTAAAAAGCATTTTATTAAGAGGGAGAAGTCAAGTCTTTATATAAGGTACAGAAACAAGTAATGCATGCACTGTGTATAAGTGATGTACCAGCAAATTAATAAAACACACTGGTCAGGCACAAGAAAAGACAAACATCTCCACTTTTCTCATTCAGGCTTTTTTTCTTTAACACTTGCAATTGACAGACTTCATAATACAGCCCCATTTTTTACTTTCTTACTTTAGTTTTTGCACAACAACGGAGATGGTTTTGGTTAAAGTAAAAGCATGATTTCCTAAAGTTCAAAAGGAGGTATCGATGCCTTGTTAAAATATGAATATCACTTTCATTAAAATGCTAATAAAGCCTAAAATTCTTGTTTCACAACAAAAAATGGTGTGCCTTGGCATATGGACCATGTATACCTTTCCTGCTCTACAGGCCACTCTTGAGAAGTGAGGCTTTTGAAAGATGGCTATGATACACAATCAGCAGTGGGATTCACTTACCTTCCCTGCCAGTTCACAAATGTGAATGTGTGCTTGCTCACGCTTCGCTCAGATGCGCCGTATCTGTGCATGCATACCGCCTTCTGCGCATGCATAGTGCTCACACATGTCGAGATGGGTGAGCAGAGCCTCCCGCAGCTGCTGCTACCGGTTCACCCAAACCAGAAAGAACTGGCTGAATACCACCTCTGTACACAATGTGCTTATATTTTAGACAAATGGTTTCAAGGTGAAAATTAAATGAAATTAAATGAAATTAAATGAAAAGTTATTTCATGGACTTAAAATGTAAAACATTTCTAGGACTGGGAAAATTTATAGGAAAAGCCCTGCAAGCAGCAGAGAAAAGAAAGGCAGCACTAGACAATGAAATCCAAAATTAAGCAAAAAGTCAAAGCATAAATCCAAGCAGCTCATTTATCAAGAGTATTCTGAATCTGAAAACAGTCTAGTAACAGTTTGGGGAAACTAGAAGAATTAGATACTTAAATTATGGCCTGAGGCTTTTCAACAATCCAGCACTGACATGTTAGAAACTGAATGCTTTTGTACTCTGGTCTACGGAGCACCCACCCAGTCTCAGTTGTTGCCATCAGTTAACCAGCCAGAATCACCATGAACCTATTCTTGGGTATACTTTTTAATCTGAGGAAACTTTCCTGGCATGTGAACACTCCTTTCTGCCCCAGGTATTCACAGTTTGGAAGTGTTTTGAATTTCAACTCCCATATCTTTTCTACCAATGTGTTCATTTTGTAACCAGTTCTAGGAATTGGCCACACATCTGACAAAACACTTGGAGAAAATTGTTCTATCTTTTTTATAAAATTGCAAATAATTTCTTCTTCAATGCTAGAGTTAGATTCTATGAATGCATCTCCATATCATTGGTGGGAAATTGTGATGGGAAAAGTTATGTTACTATTATTTGTGAAATGAAAGCCTGCAGTGAGTACTTTTCACACTTTAAGTAATGTGCAATGACTGAATTTTGACTCAGAATGCAAGTTGTTTATGGAGATGGCTGTTTTGACATAAGTAGCCTTGTTGGGCCACAGAAATCTACAAGTGGTGAACTAGAAAAAGGTTGATTGATGTGTAATAGGTCGCACTATTGACATTCTTCAATATCACAACATTTGTGCAAGATGGGTTGCTGGAAGGCTAATAATAGAGTTTAGAGCTGAAATTTGCCAGCCATGTTCATGCTATAAGAACAAAGGTGAGGAAATTCTTTATAGCACTGTGACAGCTAACAAAACCTGGACTTATCATTATGATTGAAAAATAAAGTGTCAGTTCAAGGAATATTGTAATTAAGACTCACCTGCACAAACAAAAGAAAAAGAAAAACAGGTTTTGTCAGGAAAACTCAGTGTTACCCAATGTAAAATTCTTTTTGAGAATGTTAACCTTGTCCCAGACACTTCAGTAACATAATCAACCTATATCTACATCAAATTGTATTTAGATATTTAGACATTTAATGCAATGTCTGTGATACTGTGATAAGAGAAGATATAAACTCAAATATTTTATACTGTAGATTTTGCATGAATTGTAATTCCTAATATATTGCTATAGTTTATAGAAACAGTGGATTCAAAGGCAGGAAATTAGACTTCTTCTAGTTAGTGGATCAACGAGCTAAAAATTTGTGATTTTGGTAATCACATTGCCTATATCTGTGATGGCGAACCTATGGCACACGTGCCGAAAGTGTAACACGGAGCCATGTTGCCTGGCACATGTGGCTTCGCCTATTCCTCTTACGGGATTTCTGGTACACATGTGCGCGTGACGATCAGCTGACCTTCGTGCTTGCAGCAGTGCCAGAAACCGGAAGAGCTGGTCTTCCATTTTCCAATGTGAGCATGCACGCCGCCCAGGAAGGTTAACCACAAAGAGACTGTTGTTGACTTACTCCACTATTTATGCAAAATATTTTCCATTGTTTGGTTTTTGAAATAATTTCACCCCTTCTCTACTATCCATAACTTACATATTGTATCTGAAACATTCATATCAGAATGTCATAAACTCTGTGTACAGTATTTTATTATTGACAGTTCCTATCAAATAGTAAATTTAACAAACCTTCTGTTCACACAAGCATATTCACAGCTGTTTTATAAAGCATTGTTAAAGCTACTCAATCTAATTATATTTCTTATAGAGTATATGTATATAATTTCAGCAATTGTAAAAGTGGAATGTTTTAGAAAACATAAACATAAAGGCCTTCAAAAAAGTGGGAATCAGAGGCACCACCTGCTGGTTTAAAGGAGTTTTTCTTAACCCATCTTCCTTTCTGTGTGTAAATATTACACATAGCACTACGTAAAAATAAATTACTAATCATAATCTAATAACAAGGATGTTTGTTAGATGGAATTTATAACAGAAATTATTCTTGCTTAATAAAATCAGGGAAGGAGTGCATAACCTCCATGCATTTTGTTCAATTATGTTGCAATCTCAAGTGCTTATTATGATTTCCTTGTAAACATTATCTTCCTCCCTTTACTTTCTCCCTCATTGTAGTAATATTTAGATATTTCAGAATTGCTGCTATATCCTCCACACTCATTTCCCTCTTCCTGCACTAAAAGAAGCGAAGATTTCAGTGGCTAAGACACTGAGCTTGTTGATCAGAAAGGTCGGCAGTTCGAATCCCTATTACAGGTCTCCTGGGTGAGCAGTTGGTTGGATTAGATGACCTCCAAGGCCCCTTCCAACTCTGTTAGTTTTACTGTTTGCATTTTAATTGTAAAATTGTAACTGCAAATGAATTGGTCTTCTCCCAAGACACTAAAACATACAATTGTATTTACTCCAGCAGCAGTAATATAATTCTAATTATATATTATTAATAGACAATCCAATAAACCATTTAGTCACCCTTTGAGAGAAAGCTGGTGCAGTCTGATGTGAACAAACTCCAAATATAAGTCAGTATTTACTGGAGTTGGTGGACCAAGGCAAAAAGAAGAGCCAATGGATTGGCTCCTCAGAACTCTTCTCCATATCAAGGAGAGGACAAGGATCATCCACATGCTTGCATCCTGCCTAAACTGCAATTCCAAGCCTTTCAAACAGACACTGAGTTTGCCTTTCTTGACTTTAGAAAGTTGCTTATCATTGATTTTGACATTGATTGACATTAGGAACCTTCTTCTTTTAAAATATTTTTTTAAATTTTTAAACATATAAAGACAGACAAAATATAAAACCATTCTCATATTCCATATATGTCGTTTGGTTGCAAGCTTTTGTGCATCAATCTTTACAATTACATATATAATTATTGATTTTCCATCAACATAACGAAGTCACTGTCATTGAGCATATATTTCTTCATTTTAAACAAACCTTATTTTCTTAGATAACAATAAGCCTCTATAGGAATCACCCATCTCTTTCTATTGTTCTTACAAGATAAGATAATTTTCGTTCAACTTTTGTTATGCATCATTACTTTCAATTATGGAAATTTTTCACCTATCATCCATAAAACACACAGTACTTATGTCACATATTCAAGCTCAATTATTATATTCCCATATTAAATCAAGTAATTGCTAAGTGTTTCAATTCATATATGTATCAATCATTCGTTACATCATGTTTAACATACAAAATATCTTTCTGACGTAAACATGGCTTAGTTTATTTACATTTTACATATACTGTACTTCAGGTTGCATGGTGTTAGTAAGGTGTGTTCCTTCTAATGTTGCCACTGGATATTGCCCACCCTAATGGGCAGTGCTGAGCTGAACAAAGACCAAATTGACATCAGGCCCAGGTGACAAGCTGGTTGGTCAGGAATGTTTTGTCCCAACCTATAGCCATCTCTGTCAAAATGTAGACATGACCAGATGCTGCATTTGATCTTGCAAGATGGTATTATCTGAAAAGAAGACCCTGCACATACTGGAATAACACTAGGAAGATGATAATGACTTCAGATTGCATGGTAATTTTATCTGTACATTATTTTTTTTAATAATGTGCCATACATATGGCTTAGTGTTGTGGTTAAGGCATACATCTAGTAAATAGTTCTGCTTCAGGTACAAAGCCAACTGGGTGAACTTGGGTATGGAAGTGTGTGTATGATGTGTGTTTGTGTGTATTTCATATGCTTTTGTCTGTAAGGACAGTTTATTCAAAGTTGAAACCTGCTTAAATGAGGATGTGTCACACATGATGTCTATGTTTATTCCATATTTAAGTCTGGCAATTCACTGTTTTCTTAAATATGTGATCATGTCAAATATTGTTTTTTGGCAAAGGTAATAGAATACAGTGGTATATTCTATTGGTCAGATGTACTGGAATTAAAATACATCTTCAATTAAGTATACTTTAAACTTCATGAAGCATATCTCAGTATCTTTAGTCTCAGTTCCCTTTTTTCTATGAACTTCAGGCAGGGCAAATTTCCATTAAATACTGCTCATGACTTTCATAGAAGCTGAAGTCTATTGTAGCCAAAAGGTATTTTGTGATACATGTAGTCCTCAATTATGAGCTTGGAATTTGGTCATAAGTCATTGTGGTCATTAAGCAAGATACCCATCTGGCTACCTTGCTCAATGACCACAATCCCAGCTCTCCTCACTGTGGTCATTAAATGATAGTTTATTAAGAAGCCCTGCTGGGATGCCTCAGGGACCAGTGGCAGTCTTTGGAGGACTGGCCCCTCTCCCAGCACATGGAAACTTGCTGTGGACTACAAGGCATGTTTGATTATGCCCAGTGGTGTGCAGGCCTCCTGCCTCCGCCCTCCCATTCCCAAGAAGCCTATCTTTCGCCCTCTACCCCATACTCCTGGAAAGCCTCAAGTGGTTAGATCCAGGATTGCTGCTTTTATAAGGTATGAATCCTCCCCAATTTCTTTTATCGTTCTGAATACAAGCTTTATGATCCAACTTGAATTAGCTTTTGCAGCTTAGTTTTACTGGTTCCACTCCCCTGACTTATCCATGATTGAAAAGTTTATTGTATCAGTCTGGTATGAGGATGAAATAAACTGGTTATAAAGATAAAATAAACTAAACCATTAGAACAAAAACCTGAAGGATGACATTAAAAATTAGAAATGTTCTGCTTTATTGAGAATGCTTATGTTTCTTCACTAAGGCAAGATACTACAAATAAATCATGAGCTTCAATACTAATTTCAGTGTAATGAATATAGCTTCTACAGGCATGATGACATTAATGGTACAGATGTAGTGATGATATACAGTATGTCCATAAAACCCATGTAGAGTATTTTAGATGTTATAGTTGTAGTATATGTCAGACTATTAGTTTGTGCACCTCTCTATATCTCAGAATCGCATGACATGGACAGAAAAACGGTTTCTTTTTGTTGTCATTTTCTAAAGTGTATCCTATCTACCATATTTTATGTTTTCACCAATTATTTATTAATAGATGAACACACTAACATTTTGCAGAATGTTCTGCCATTTAGCATTGAAGGTTCCAATTTCAAAACCTCAAACATCCTGCTACAAAATTCGACACTGAAGGAGAAACCTCTTTCCTGTTACTAAGAGCAATGTAAATTCTGTGTTAGAAATGTGGTGATTCCCTTTCTGTGGCTAATGTCAAATGCTATGAGATTTGAATGCATTGGCCTAAAGTAGTATAGCCTTTATTGTCATTGTACATCATGAAATTGATTTTAGCCTCACTGGTGCAATCCATGACCAAAAATACAAACAACATTAATAGTATAAAGAATAATTCCTATGCAAGTAATTAGGGGGGGGGGGGGGGGGGAGAAAGAAAAAGAAATACTAGTCATACATTTCCGTGTGTGCATAGAGTGATTGTGGTTGTGTTTTAAGAATCTGACAGCCCAAGGATAGAAATCTATTTGTTCAACTGGCTATGCTTCGATGTCTTCTGCCCGATGGTAGAAGTGTGAAGAAGAGATACTGACCGAGGTGTGAATCATCTCTGAGTATTTTCCTTAATTTGCTAAAGCAGCGAGACCTAGCAATGTCATCCAATGATGGCTGTTTTTCACCCTCTGGAGCCTTCAGGGAAGCCTCCTGAAGGCTCCGAAGGGTGAAAAACGGCCCTCTGAGCAAACTGAAAGTCCATTCCTGAAGTTCTGGTTTGCCCACAGGGTGAAAAACAGCTTCAAAAGAAGGCCGAAGTCAGCTGGCCACCATGCGCATGCGCGCTGGTGCTGCCAGGGCAAAGTCTTAAGTGCCCTAAAAAATGACTCCGTGTGCCACCTGTGGCACATGTTAGGTTCGCCATCACGGCCCTAGAAGAAAGATATGTTACTGAAGATATAACAGTGGCAACATAAATGGGTAGAAATGGAAATACTAGCAGCAGAATAAAACAGGTTTGAGCAAATTTAAACCAGAATGGCTTTCACATATATTGCATATTATGTCATAAGTTAAATTTAAGTATTTAATGTGTGGTGTTTAAGAATAAAAAATGACTAAGGAAATAAAAATATAATTTCTTTTTTTTTTAATAAATATTGTACATCAGTTAGAAAACTACTAAGGGGAGGTTAGAAACTAAATATTTACCTATAACGTTTTTAGTATTTTTTTCCTTTTTTATCTTTAAATAACAATACAGCAAAGACTTTAGCATTCACTTCAGTTCAATAATATTATTTAAATTTTTTGTTATTGTTACAAATAACAATGCATTTTGGTTTTTAATTTCTCAATGATATATTGTGTATCAACTACACAACTTTTGCAACATCTTTATGCACTTACCAGTACTGGTATAACAACATTTTTTAAAAAATGTTTCTTCTTTTATCTCTCTCTTTAAAAAAAAAAAAGTAAAAAATAAGAAACCTTTGACATTTATGGCTTACAATAATTACAGTTTGGGAGGGGGGGCTGGACAGCTGCCCTTCACGTTAATTGATGCTAAAGCAATATACTGCAGAATGGTTCAAAGTATTTGAGAAATCCTATGTTCATGAGGCTAGAAAGTTGGAGGACAAAATCCAGTTGCAGTTTGTCAATAGAAATTCTTTGACACTGAATTATCAGCTTCAGAAGAGAAGTGAATGCCTGCAGTTGGAACCTCTTATTTAGCAGCTGAGGCATGAGTGCAGCCAAGAGATCAGGGATGGTTTCTTAATGAAAACTAATTTCTAAGTCTGTCGATTGTCATCCTGGAGACAGCTGCACCTTCTCTAAGTTAATATGGGCGGAACTTTCGCTGTGCTCTCATGAGAGCAATTTTCTGCTTATCCTCTTCAAATTTCTTTCTTAGCTGGGCTATATCTGAAAGAATCACAAAAGATATTAGAGAGGAGAGATGAGAATATCGTTCTTAAACCTTCTAGGTTTTCAATCCTATAATCTGTTAGCAGATAAGATACTCAAGGTGATTCAAATTATTACTGGAAAATAGGGATGAGGAAGAAAAATGCTTTCACAACCTTCAACTCATTTGCCGTTATGTCACCAGATAACATAGTGAGAGTTAGCTACAGAACATGAAGACGTTTTTGTGCATTTAGCAATCTTCTCATCCCATTGTCTTATTTAGTATTAACCATTCTGGAGTTGGGGGTTACTTTGATTGTGTTCCACCTGTCTTTCAAGTGATCTACTGGGAATAATTCGTCCCCCTGGTAGCAGCATTTTGATTGAGAAGAAAAAGAAGGCACAGAAAAATGCCTTTAAGTTCTTAAATTAAAAAAAAATCTTACTGTGAAATAAGTTGAGTCTGGAACCCAGTTTTATTTGCTTTTTTCAATTTCAATTTTAGTGGCTTCTTTTTGGTAAACCCTTGCTACAAGGGATATTGGGGTTCCACAATGTTTGTCCATGATTTACTGATTTAAGAAGCAGAGCAAAAGAAAACAAAGTCTCTGTGTTTCAGTTTTCCTTCTCTCACCTCACCAAAGCAATATATATGTTTTCACTGTATCATCATTGATCACCCAAATAAAAACCAATTTTTGGAAATGATGTTAACAACTTTTAGTTATTCTCCAGATTGAGTACAGGAAGACTATGTTACCTAAACAACACAATCTGATGTTATTCAAACTATGCTCCTTTATAATTAGATGTGGTACTAAACCCTGGAGAGCTAGTTTAGAGTAGTGATCAGGTTGAAACTTGGAGACTGTGAGTTCTACTCTTCCCTTAAGTACAGTCTCTCTCAGTTCCAAGCCAGTCATTCTCTCTTAGCCCTAGGAAGCAAGGCAAACCACTTCTGATATCTCTAGTGCTGTTACCGGATCAGTTAACCTGCATTCTGTATCTGTGCATCTGAAGAATTTAGCATTTATCTCATGAAATTCATAATCTAATTTTCAGCTAATTTTTCTAACAATATAAATTTGAATGTTATTTCTAACTTATTGGATATTCCACCCCAATAGTTTTCTTCTGCAAATTTGATCCATATTCCTTATTCCTGTTCATCCAAGTGATTAATAAAAATGTTGCTTGAACCTTATGCCTGAAACACTTCATGAAAGGTAAATAACTCACGTTCTCTCTTGGTTTCACGATGTTGCCAGGCATAAAAATTGAGCAGTTCCTTCCGTGCTCTCTTGCGTTTCTCTCGTTCTAGGGCCCGCAAATTGGCTGCTTCTGTCCATGGAAGACCAGGCTTTCGGCCCTTCCTGGTCACTTTCACCCACCCTTCCTTATCAGGAATACCTTCTTCCTTTTCAGCCTTGGCTTCTTCCTATTCCAGGAACGTGAATGGAAAAAAATGTCAAGGTTCTATGAAAATAGTTTGATGTCATACATGCTTTCAAGAAGTGTTTACAATCCAGAAGGCTATTCTTAACTTGAAGAAATCCCAGTTTTGTGCAAAATGAGCTGTCTTATAATAGCAGTTTTGTTCTCAGGAAATATGGATAATGTAATTGTCCAAATAATCACTTTTTAGATATGCAATACATGTTGGAGAGAAAATGCCCTGGCCAAGTTCAGTATGGTGGACACAATGTGGTACAACAAACATAGATAATGCATAGAAAAACTACTATAATTTTTGGATTGAAAACATATTAACACTTTACATCCTACTTTGCTTTTCTCTTCTGCCTGTTTACGTAGTCTCAAATATACTTTGTGAGATAATAGCAACAGCAATAGCACTTAGACACATACCACTTCACAGCCCTCTCTAAGCGATTTACAGAGTGGGCCCTCATTTTACCAACCTTGGAAGGATGGAAGGCTGAGTCAACCTTGAGCCTGGTGAGATTCGATCTGCCAAACTGCTGGCAGTTGGTGATAAGCAGAAGTAGCCTACAGTACTGCACTCTAACCACTGTGCCACTGTGGCTCTGTAATAATGTGCTCAAATGACTAGTCCAAGATCACTCGGTGAAGTTTCTGGCTGAGAGGAACTAAACTCCAGTTTCCCAGGCCCCACCTAAACGTTTTAATCACTGCACCATGCCAACCAATACTAATCCTAAGCCATTCTAGAGGTGTTGGATCAAGGAAAGACTCTTTGAAGACAACAATTATGTCCTTCGTTGGTTTACCTTTGCAATCTTTTGATCATAATTTTGCATGAAAAAGTCAACTTCTGTCTTCAGCTCAGCAGGATCCACAATTGAGGCTGTGTATCTAGCAATCCATTCTGAAAGAGTGAGAACAAAATAATCAGCAACTTTGCAGTGCAATTCTCAAGATATGAAAAGAGGGGAGAAGTCATCTTGAGTATCTAGAAGTTGCTCCATATATTCTGAACCAGATTCAGTGTTGTAGGACAAACTGATCTATATCTAAGCACAAAAGTTTACATTTTATTTTATATTATTTTACATTATCATCATCATCATCATCATCATCATCATCATCATTCATTAAACATGAAACTCAGCCAACTGAACATTTAAAATGCATTACAAATACCACTGACTGGTGCTAATGGTTGATACTGTTTGCTGCCAGCGTCCTAGGAATCAACAAAACGTTCCGCTGGTGTTATTGTAGGAAGCTGCAATTTGTTGATGTATCTTGTTTATTGTTGTTGTTATTATTTTATCAAACCAACCAACAATATAAATGCATGTGTACACCCAATATGACAGCCACTGGGGATTTAGTGCTGTTAGGCTAGATTGCCATTAGGGAGACCCAGTGTTGTGGTTCATCGACTGCCAGCGGAGATGGCAGTCTAGTCAGATGAGTAAGAGGAGATGGAGGGGGTGCCTGGGTTACCAGTGGAAAGGTCTGAGGAGCAGGAGGTTTATTCTGAGACGTCCAATGCACACAAAGTTTTCTATTGTAATAAATTCATTTTAAGAGCAAAATGATCTAATTCACTAATTCACCTTGTGCTATTTATCAGAATATGACAATAATTAATGGGCTACTACTTGGTTTAGCAGCAATCCAGGCAGAAATGTCAGGCTTGAAGCTTCAACTAGCAGGATCTAAGCAGCGCTACAATAGGGTTGTGTAACCCTATTAATTTCACATAATTTTTTCAACTTCTTGAAATTATCAAATTATCATTTGATTTTTTTGAATCTCTAACAAACGCACCAATAAAATCAAAGCCTAGCAGCCCATTTAATATCTGAATAACCAGTTAAGTAATTAAGTTTTATGTTCTTCAAAATTTTATAGAATACTTATCAAAGATGTTTATTCCCATTTTAAAAATGAATTTAGAACTTCCTATTCATGTTTAACAAGACTTTCCATTGCTATGTGGAACACACATTAGCTTTCATAAATCCAAAATATACATTTTTTATATTAACATTAGAGTTGATATCTTGCCTTTCAAGATATTGTGTTCTAACTCATTCCTTTTTTTCTTGACTGGTAATATTTATTTATGAAATATATAGAATATCCCCAATGTATTCTGATTCAGGATGGCTCACAAATATAACAGTAAAATACTATAAAATCAAACATCCAGAAAAAAAAAATTATGAAATATATAGAATATACTAATCTGTTATGATTCAGGATGGATTACAAATATAAGTGAAATATTATAAAATTGAGAAACCAAAGAGCCAGAAAAAAATAACCAGCTACATTAAATCAGAGCCTGAAGATAGAGCCAAGACTGAAGGGCCTATTTAAACCCTTGATTTCCAGCTCTATCTAATATTTCTCAGGGACTACTGAGTACAGCTCTAAATGTAGACTTCTGTATGGAAAAGGAAAATGTGTAGCATTTGTGCTTAACTTACTGTGAATGCCAGTTTGCACAGGATGGCTGTCTGAAGATATTATCAGGGGTCCTTGTAGTGATGAGGATTTGGCAGCCTGTACTCCAGCAGGTCTTCTGAATACCACATAAGCTACTTGGAATCCCTGTGAAGCAAAAAGTATTTTGTTACATATGTCCCAAAAACTAAGAGCAACCACAGAGATAGCTGTTCAGCCTCATCCCGGCTGTTCATAAGCCATTATGATTTCATTGAGGAATCAAAAACAATGTGAGCAATAAGGCAATACTTGACTATCATAATGACACATTTGCTTTTTCAAAAGTGCTAATTTGTCTTTCTTAAAAAGGTAATGCCATAGCTTCCTTCATCATGCTATTCTCCTCCACATTCCAAATTTACCAAGAGTATCTTGTTATTGAAGAACTTGGTCCTGGATACTTCTATCTCATCTCCTGGCTTTGGCCTTTCACACATCTCCACAGATTGTACAGGGCAAAAGTTGGAGAACAGCCTTGATAAACATTCCTAAAAGGAAAGGAAAAAAAGTTTCAGCACAATTCTTGGCATAGTAAGAGAGTGGACATGTCTGAAAGATGAAATGGTTTCTTCTATTTTGCCCAAAATTTTCATCTATCTATAGTAGGCAGGTTACTATTCACATCCTTCTTCTCTTCAATCAGGGTTCATAGCTTGAGGACCAAATCATGAACATGGCCTTTGAAAACCTTTGATTCCAGAATCCGTCTAAAAATTTCCATGGTTATATAATTTTTAATGTGAGAGATGGGGGAAATTATAAAATAAATGCCTAGATATCATATAACATATACTTCATTTTATTTATCCCTTTATCCTGCTCATTACTTTTTATGCCTTAATTTTTGGACTCCAGCAACCAACATGTCATTCAAAAAGTCAGCATGGTCCCCTGAAAACTGTGGATACATTCTTAAGAACTCTTAAGAATTCCGTACCTTTCTTTTGGCAGTGAGCCTGAACACAATTCTGTCTTTAATGTGGATTTGCCGGGAGTGGGTGGAGGGAGAAGGGGGAGAAGGCCTATGTATTTCTTTAACTATACTACTACTTTATTTGCTCAATCTTTTTAAAAAAATTAATCTTGCTCTTAGCAAAGCTTTCTTCATATTCATGTTGATCATTCATTCCAACCAGCACTGCAAATATCTACAATCAGTTCTTCCATAGCTCTTCTCAATATTAATATCTGAACTATGGAAGCTGAAAACCCACACATCTTGTGGGGTACCAAGTTAGAAGGACCATGTTAGACAGAAGTTCAGATAGATTAAAACAAGATCAGTTCTTAAAACTATCTTTAAAGCGCTCCATGGCTCGGGGCCTAGTTATATGCGAGACCGCCTCCTGCCCCATACATCCCTTAGACCAATACGCTCCCACAGAGAAGGCCTTCTCAGGGTGCCGTCGGCCGGACAATGCCGACTGGCGACACCCAGGGGAAGAGCCTTCTCTGTGGCGGGCCCAGCCCTTTGGAATGACCTACCCCCTGAATTACGTACCATCACCGACCTCCGCCTCTTCCGCCAATGTCTTAAGACATATTTGTTCCAACAAGCCGGCCTAGCCTAACCTCCCATGGGGACTTTTAGGTAGTTTTAAATTGGGTTTTTAAAATTTGGTTTTAGCGCAGGATAGGTTTATTTAATAGTTTTTTAAATTATATTTATTGTATTTTGTATGTTTTTAAATTTCCTGTGCGCCGCCCTGGGTCCTTTGTGGAGAAGGGCGGGATATAAATTTAAAAAAAAAAAAAAGTTAACAGAATGAAAAAGACAACACATTTTTGTCAGAAGATTTGTATTCTAAGCAGAATGCTATTCATAAAAGTCCAATGCATATTACCTTCTCAAAGTTGTCTTATTTATTTGTAATATCTCTGTTCTGAATGTCCAAATCTCCGTAGCTTATGTAATCCTCCTCTCCTTACCCAAATAAACTCACCTCTGTACAATATGGAGGGATGTTTAAGACAAAAAGAGTTCGGTTTTGAGGCCTCTTGGGATCTCTGCCCTCTCTAACTTTGTGTTCTTTCACATAGAGATAATGAGATGACTGGTGCTTCTCAGAAAACTTGACTGGAATAGCTAAAAAGAAAGAAAATCATGTTCTAATTGAGTAACTTCAGGGAAGAAAAACTAATATTGGTAAATGTTTCATAAATGAAAAAAAATCATTGCAGGGGCTGTCACAATTATTTTAATAAATAGAATAAATAGAATACTTTGCCTTTTGACTGGGTCACAATTTCTTTGCAACATGTAACAATTCTGAAAGACAGTCTATGGCAGTGCTGGCTAACCTTTTTGTCCTCGCGTGCTGACTATCTAATATCTCCTTTCCACTTTATGTCTGTTTTTGTACAGGAAATTATTTAAACAGAACCACCACAAATTAATAACATAAATGTTTAATTGAGCAAAACCTTCTTTATCTATCCATCAAGAATGATTATGTGTACATTAGAAGTTTACTAGTTGGAAACATGAATGCAGAGGATCTCATATTGTTGGTTGAGAACCTGTATAAATTGCAGTGAACACATATGCTATATGAGGCAAAAAATATACATCTGAACATTGATTAAAGATCACTGTCTTTTATAAGAAAAAAATGTATGTTATTAATAAATAGTGTGAAACTAGAGTAAGTAGATGAATTTAGGTAAATTTGACAAAATGTTTACTAAAAGCAGGAAATACAAAAGCATTCATACACAAACAAACACTGGAAAAAATTAGTAGACAATAAGTGCCTTTTGCCAGGAATGAATGTTTTTTTTTAAAGAGATGACTATGGCCATGTATAAAAGCATGTTTCTGCCCATTTTGCTACATTTATGTCAAAGCTGAGTATGTCAAGAGAAATGTGAAAATAAGATTGAATGGAGAATGGGATACTAAGAAATATGTTTGGTTAAAACAAGAAGAGAAAGCAAAACCTGGGTATTGAATGAACATCAATATAAAAGTGAATGACACATGAGAAAAGTATCTTGAAGTGGTTTGATCTTACAGAAAAAATGAAAGAAAACTGAATTTCGAAACAAATTAGGAATGAACAATGGCTAGGGAGAGGAAGAGAACAAGAACGCTGTAATGGACAGAACTGAAATTGATTTTCAAACAAGGCAGGCAAAAGAGAATGTTTGGTGGAAACAGGAAGAATTGCAAGGCTAGAAAAGCACAGAGAGCAGCATCTCACCTCAAAATGCTGTTGTGGGGAAAATAGGAGGAAGGATTATTATATATGTTTGCTACCTCGAGTTATTTATAAAAACGAAGGTGGTAAAACACAAACAAACATTGTGCTTTTGCACCACAACAGGTATTTGTGCAACTAGGTAGTTCATGTGAAAAAAAGGGATGGGATTTGCATCACACTAGTCCACTGCTTTGGCTAATCTGAACCCCTCTGCCTTCCTTGCAGATGTTGCTAGACTTAGTTATCTTTTCTGAATATCGTGCTTCATTTTATTGGTTTACTATTTCTTACACTTTTTTGCTCTTTATATAATGTTGCAAAGTGGAAGCATGTTCTTTCCTATATGCACGCATTTACAGAATACTCGGATCACAAGTGGAATCAAACTTAATTTGGATTCTCCATCTAAGCTACCTCGCAGAAAGGCCAATTTATTTAATCACTGCCTCCATTATCTCCTTCTGCAGAAGACCAGTTTCCAACCACAAGCAGAAGCGTAACACTCTGTTGACTTGTACGCAGGGCTTTTGCATCCGTCTATGCATTATATGATTTGCCCCATTAGGGAAAGAACCAAAACGATGCGTATCACCACGCAGTCAAAACCAGGTCGGAGGCCATTGAAACCCTCAAGCAACCGAGGGAGCAGCTTCAGGATTAAACAGAGGTTCCTTTCTTCGTCTCCCAGCCCTGTTTTCCTACTCACCGGTATATCCCAGGGGGGCGGCAGCATCTCCATTTTTCACACACTTCGAGCCGGGGGCGGCCATTTTGCTTCGGAGGAAATGGCGTCATCCTTCCGCTGCCTCTGAGCATCGCGAGGTTTCTTGGGACCAATCACTTTTCCCGGGAAAATGGAAGTGCGGCTTCGTCCCTGCCATCTGCGCAGGCTCGGGGCGGATTTGTTTATGAAGCACGACTGTTTGCCCGGAACGAAATCCCACAGCCCAGAAGGGGCATTGTTTCCGGAGGCCCAGGCCTACGCGGGTGCCTGCACTGGGGTTAGCCACGTCCCTCCCTGTTGTCTTTTTTTGAAGAAGGTTTTAGAGCAGGGGTCTCCACACATTGGCAACTTTTAAGACTTGTGGACTTCAACGCTGCATGGCTGGCTGAGGAATTCTGGGAGTTGAAGTCCACAAACCTTAAAGTTGCAGAGCTGCTTTAGAGATGCGATAAGTGACACGAGCCCCCCTTTTCAAAGCCTATTTTCACATTCACCAAATGTTCCTAACCGGCGAGGAAAGGGAAGATTCTGGAAACTGAAGACTCGGAGGCGAAAATCACAAGGGAAACGAGTTTACAGGGTTAATTGTGGAGCGGAAAACTTCTAGCGAGGCGCCCAGCGTTACATTTTCAAAAAAACCAACCGTAGAAAGGCCCCCGTGTGTTGTGTGAAGCGTCCAGAGAGAATTCTTCGGTTAGATACGATATATCGGCATGTGGAAGGTTTTCTTTTCAAGATGAGGAAACTTTCTGGTGACTTCCCAACAATATGGAAGCGACTCCGCGTTGCTATTTTTTTTTCCGGCTGACTTCCCGATATATTTAGGAATCGTAGGATTTCTGATAGTAGTATAATCTTTATTGTCATTGTACATCACGTATACAAAGGAATTGGTTATTGATGAGACTGATCTCAATTATGTTGCTTGGGGCCTCCAGCTAACTGGGGTAAAAATGTGTCAGTATCCTCAGTTTAAATATAATAAAATTTGCATTGCAATGGAATTGTAAGGTCATTTTAAATGTAAAAAGTTAAACATCATATATTCTGGGTATTATATCTCATGTAGTTGTTTTAATCACCATTCTGATTTCTCAAACAACTCCTGTCAAAATCTTCCTGAATATGCAAAGCATAAGGGTGACATTAATCTGCAACTTTAGAGTAAAAATCCTCAAGAGTTCCTCATCCATAGGAGAGTAATGAACAAGCCCATTTCCTTAAATAGACTTATGTTATCAGCTGTTGTTTAGAAGCACTCCCCTTATTAAACATTACAAACTTTGTTTTGTATCTTAAAAAAAAAAGAATGTAGAATATTCCCTGTATAACAAATACAGTATTTATTCAGAAACACATTACATCATGTCCTCAGGTTAACCTCTGTAACCAACCCCACTGCTGTTAATGAAGGACAGACACAAGGAATAGCATTTCTGCACAAAAAATACCAGTTTGTTCAAAAGTACATTTCCCCAGTAAGAGTAAATACGATTTTTCCAAAATTAATAATTGAGATTATCAAATTCCATAGGGAATGATTCATAACCTGAAATGATAATTTGACTGCCATGTCCCTGTGAGATTAAACCCAGATACTATACAGAATGAAGAGCAACTACTGAGCATCAGGCTTACAGTGGAATAAGGATTTTAGCCACATGAAAATGTTTAAATCCTGCAGTTAAGAGAACAAAAATCCAATGTCCAAGGAGTTATCCAGTGCTATTTCACTTTGTTTATCATAGTACTTAAAAAAAGATATTTTAAAAATCTCTAGCAAAAAAATTGTATATCAGGTAAAATTGCACATGGACATAAAATACATCTTAGTTTTAGATAACTTCTTTCACTGCCCACCTTTCTCTATTTTATGTCAAATAATTCATCTAAGGTGCCCTTACCACTTTTTCACAAAAATGCTACATGGCAGCAGCATGTAGCCATGCAGAGAAAAGGACTAAGGGATACATTTTATACAAATAACTCCTGAAGAACAAAATGGGGGCTGTTTTCTATCAATATTTCAAGTAATAGAATAACAGAGTTCGAAGTGACCCTGGAGGTCTTCTACTCTGACCCCCTACTCAAGCAGGAGAGTAGTCCTTGACTTACAACAGTTCATTTAGTGACTATGAACTTAATTGCATTTTAAAAAGTGACTTATGATCATTTTTCACATTTACAACCATTCCAGCATCCGCATGGTCATGTGACCCAAATTCAGATACCCGAGACAGCTGGAGTGTCCTGATTGAAATGTGATGCTATTTTGCAGCCTTCTGACAAGCAAAGTCAGTGGGAAGCCATATTCACTTAATAACCATGCTAGTAACTTAATAGCTGCAGTGATTCACATAACTGGCATGAAAGATTGTAAAATGGGGCAAAACTCACTTAACAAATGTCTCACTTAGCAACAGAAATTGTGGGCTCAATTGTGGTTGTAAGTCAAGGACTATCTGTACAATTTCAGACAAATGGTCCAATCTCTTAAAAACCTACAATGTTGAAGCACCCACAACTTCTCAAGTTTCACTGATGGTTCTGTCAGGAAATTTCTTAAGTTCTAGATTGATTCTATCCTTGATTAGTTACCACCCATTGCTTCTTATTCTGCCTTTAGGTGCTTTGGAGAATAGGTTGATCCTTCTTTTCTTTGTGGAAGCCTTAGATACTGGAAGACTGCTTTATGTCAACCCCTAGTCCTTCTTTTCATATTTGACTTAATCAATTGCTAAGTGATCGGCTGTTTTGCAGCCTGACAGAAAATTGCATTGAATTAGCTTATGCACAACTATTTTAGAGCACAACTATTACGCACAACTATTTCAGAAAAATGTAAATGTAACAAAATAAAGGTCTGATTTGAATTCTATTGACATCAGGGCTAGAAGAAAGAGGCCTCTACTTGTGATTCTAAAGCACCATGTAAAAACAGTTTACAGTATTATTTTCTATCGTGTGCTGTTTAATTGGGATATGCTCAATATTTTCCTCTGCAGTGTAGATCTTCATATCAAAAATTGGAAAATAATATAAATACTAGATAATGAAGCTAAGTACTTTACTGGCATTCAAACAAATCCATAGGAAAAGCACTTCTGTGTAACATCCTGAAGTTCACAACAATATTCCTCCATCAACATATTAACAACATGAATACATGGCAATGAAAGTAGTGCAGAATATGTTATATACCTATACATATTCCCACTCCTTCATAATCTCTTCCATTAGTTGCTGCATAAATATTTCCTTTGCTGCTTCCTTTTTACCAATTTTAGAGTAGCAGACGTCCTATTATCAATGCCTGGGAGTACAGTATTATATCAAGTCTCTTCCACAGACACAGATATATTGAAATGAAATGTTTATTAGTTGTGTAAAGCAAAAGGGTCACCATTTTTACTAAAAGAATGAAAGTCACAATAGATGCTTCTAACACCTTTAACTGGTGTACTTTTTAACTGGTTGGATATGGCAGTGGGGAGGCAGATGTAATAAAGGAAGAGTTATACGGTGATATAGATTTCAGTAGAGAAAGGGGAAATTATTCAATTAGAAATATTGGGACAAAAATTCCAACTATGAAAACAGAACAAACACATTTAGGGGAACACTACTGTACAGGAAAGGTAGCAACTGTAGAAAAACAAAGGTTTGAGTGCAGTCCAACACAACAATTGTGTTTCCATGTCTCCCAATTTTCCACACTCAGTTTACTAGTCCACTTTTGATTGCTACTTTTCAAAGTTTGATTTTGAACTCTGTAGGCTGCACAGTAGCAGAAGTCCCCGAGGATTTGAAGAGTGCCTTTAAGATGGTGTCAGGATCCACTTCAGCCGGGGGATTTGAAGATGTTCCTGTGCTTGTCCGACGTGGTTCGATTTCTTTCTTCACTGAAGGAGTGTCACTCAATCGACTAGGCAGTTACAACAAAAATAACATATTTAGCCTCCTGACAGAATGTAGACTCAAGCAATAGTATTTGTTTTTTATGTATATAATGGAAAGAAAAAGGAGGAACAAAATTAGAAATGCTAAAAGCTCCAACACTGAGTGATAATCAGGAATGAAATGCTTGCTATCAATTATAATGCTTAACTCAAATAATTTTTATATTTCCAGGCTGATAACCTAAGAGAGGCAAAATTTATTTACATCTTATATTTATATTCTGTCCTTAAAGATCTTTAATTTTATGAATGTAATACACTTACAGCAAAATAGGCTGGTCTGATGTGATGACATTTCCATTAATGAAAAGATTACATTTCATTGGTTGTCCTAGTGAGAAAAAAACATAACATCAAAAGATGGAATACTTTAAGGTGTTGCTATCAGAATTGTTGCTAAGGTGGCACACATTCCGTAAAATCATAATCTGGATCATATTCATCCTCTCACTTTTTCCTCACTTTACATTCAGTGTCAGAAGCATTGCTTCCATGATTTTTCTCCTCTTGATAAATAAAAAGAAAAATCACTGTTAATTTGAGAAATTCCAACTGCAAAAATCTGTATTCTAAAATTCTGGTAAAATAGAAATCTTTTTTTATTATTTGAGTCTTTGCTTTCCTGAAAATGTTTGAAAACAAAGCAAGAAAAAAGAAAGAAAAGCTCAACCTTTCATATGAGGTTCATGCTCACCATCCAAGCATCTGTTGTTGTATTTCTTATATGCAGTGATGGCATCTTCCTTTTTCACAAACACAACTTCAGCCATCCCAGGGTTCACTAGACGAGCTCGCTTTAGGGCACCACACACACAGAACAATTCCTGAGGAAGAAGTTGTTGGTTTGGAATATAGTATTGCCATAGCTTTAAACAAGACAGGATTGTTAAAGCAATAGCAGCAATATACTAGATTTAGACACTACCTAATGCATGTCTCTTCCAGTTTTTGTAGTTAGGAAGTCTTATTTTCAGTAAATTAAATTTGTGGTAACAAAACATCTAGTATTGAAGAGTTACTGCATTATAGCAAAAAAAAAAGGTCTATGAGTGAGATAGTACAGTATTGCCTGCATGTTATAAATGTTCTAGATTCCTTAGATTTTGGAACTACTGTATACTTATATAGTGTCAAGCTTACAACAAACTGAAGAATTTTAGGCTTTCGTACTTCAGTGTCACACAAATAAGGCTTTTCTTGGAACTATTAAATTCCTTCTGGTGTTTAAATCATTGTACATTTGAAATATCTAAGACCAACTTAAGGAGGTTACCGAGTCACCTTTTGATAAAAAGTTCTAAAAAACATGTCCTTCATTACACTATTTAATGGAAATATTCAGGAAACAGGCTACAGGCACTCCCTGACTTATGACTGTTCATTTAACAACATTTCAAAGTCACAACAATCTTGCAAAAAGTTATTTACAACCTATTCTCACACTTCTGACAGTTGCACCAATCTCAAAGTATGTGATCGCAATTTGGGTGCTTAGCAAGTATCTTACAAATACAATCAGTTGCAGCATTTTGTGGTCATATGATTGCGATTTGTGACTTTCCCTGCCAGTTTCTGACAATAAGCCTTCAACTGGGAAGCTGGATTTACTTAATAATCACATTATTTGGTACAAATGGTCATAAAAGCGGTTCAATCATATGGTGATTTGCATTATGACAGCCACCAATCTATAATGGAAATTCTGGTCCCAACTGTGTTTATAAGTTGAAAATTATCTGTACACTTACGACTTGAAAAGCGTACAATACTCACAACAATATCCTCTTCTGTAACACGGGGATGTAAATTATTCACAGTCATCTTAGTACCCTCTAAAGGACTAAAGGCTGGCTATAATAAAAATAAGGCAAACATCAGCAATAAAGAGAGGAAACATCAGTGATAATAATGCACACAAACAAAGTGAAAAGCTAGTCTACAGTTGAATTTCTACAATATCAGAAGGCAGGTAGTCCTTAATTTACAACCATTTATTTAGATGACCGAAGTTACAACAGCATTGAAAAAAGTGATGTATGACTTTTTTCACATGTCCATTGCAGCATCCCCATGGTTAAGTTATCAGAATTCAGATGCTTGGCAACTGGCATGTACCGTATTTTTTGGAGTATAAGACAAACCTTGGGGGCGGGCAAAAATCTGGGTGTGTCTTAAACACAGAATACAACATTTTTGGCCTCCTGAAACTCCGCCCCCTTTGCAAAAATGGCCGTGCATAGCCTTTAGGAGCCTTGCGGAGTGTTCCTGGGGGCTGGGGAAGGCAAAAATGGGTGGAAAATGGGCTGTTTTTGCCCCCCCCCCCAGCTTCCTGGAGCACTCTATAAGCCTCCTAAAGGCTATGCATGCCCTTTTTCTGACAAAAAACAGGCCACTTTTGGGAGGTCTGCAGAATGCAAAACCTGTTTTTTTAATTTTCCTCTGCAAAATCTTGGTGTGCCTTATACTCTGAAAAATACGGTATTTATGATAAGTGCTGTGCCCTGGAGTCATGTGATGACCTTTTGCGACCTTCTGACAAGCAAAGTCAATGGGGAAGTAAGGTTCACTTAACAACCATGTTACGAACTGACGAACTGCGATGATTAAGGGATTCACTTAACAATTTTGGCAAAAAGGTCATAAAACGTGGCAATGTTCAGTTAATAACCATCTTGCTTAACAACAGAAATTTTGGGATCAATTGTGGTCGTAGGTTGAGGACTACCTATATTTCTCCAACTAACATCCAACCACCATATAAAGTATATTCAGTCAGCAAAAAGTTATATTGGATTCCACAAATAGCTCATGTTATATACAATTCTGCATTTTGGTTGGGGTTGGGGAGAGCCCATTCATAAATGTGAAACACACAGAGTTATCGGTGTCATGAAGGAAACTACCATGTCAAAAAATGGAGCAAGACAAAAACTAAATGCAATTTAATTTAATTTAAACACAATTCAGCATAATTAATACAGTTCTCTGGAATTCTCTGGGAAAATGACATACCGTATTTTTCGGGCTATAAGATGCACCAGAGTATAAGATATACCATTATTTTGAAGAGGTAAATTTTTAAAAAAAGTTTTTGCACTCTGCAGGCCTTCCAAACCCTCTGCACGTCTCGTTTTTTTGCTAAAAAAAAAAAAGGCATGCAGAGTTTTGGAAGGCTTGGAGAGTGCTCCTGGCGGCTGGGGCCAAAAACGAGCAAAAAATGGGCCTTTTTGGGGGGGGGGGGAAAGAGCACAGAGGCTTTGGGAGGCTTTCAAAGTGCTCCTGGGGGCTGAGGAGGGGCAAAAATGGCCCATTTTTGTTCTTTCTTTTTGCCTTCCCCAGCCCTCAGGAGCACTTTGCAAGCCTCCCAAACCCTCTGCAAGTCCATTTTTGCAAAGGGAGCGGGGTTTCGGTAGGCCCCTGTATTTTTTTGTAAAGCAATTTTATTGGTTTTACAATTTTATAGGGATAAGGGTATATAGGGTACAATAGAAATATTTTGGAGCTTTCATGTTGGAGATGGTGGTTGTTTCCGAGACTTCATGTAAAAACAATTTCAATAGAGTGGAAAGAGATACATACATATTATATCAGGCCCCTGTATTCAGTGTATAAGACGCACCCAGATTTTCACACACTTTTTTGAGGGAAAAAGGTGCGTCTTATACTCAGAAAAATACGGTAATATATCTGTTCACCTCATTTTAGACTAAAATTAATTTTAAAAGAATTTTACAATTCTATGGACAGCAAACAAAAACATCCCCCTCCAAATCTTCAACTCACCTCAACCACTGTAGGCTCTTTAGGAGGTTCCTCCTTGGTCACTAAGGTTCTAGACATGTTTGTGAGGGCCTTTGTTCGGATGGGGGAAGACGGAACTGGGGGAGCTGTATATGCATCATTCTGGACAACTTTTGTGAGAGGGACTGTCTTTGAGAGAGAAAACTTGTTGCCACTGTGTCCAGCCTGCACAAACAAAACATAAAATATTGGAAATGTCAGAAGCAATTCCTTGTCTTCCAAACACCAAAAGCCAAATAATATTACACAGCAAGATCTTTCATTTCAGATAATTTAGCTGCAGGAAAAAACTCATGTGGTCGAGACAAGACTTATACCTGTTGAATTAAGCTAACCAACTACAAAATATCCTTTAGTTTTTGTCTAACAATGACCTGCTAGCTGGAGTTCTAGACTCTAGTGAAAACTGAAGCATTTCGTGTTTTTTTAAAAATAAAGCTTTAATTTTATTACACTATTATACTTTAGTCTTTCTAAAAATGTCACACAGCAGAGTAAGCTTAATGAAATACACTGCCTCTATCAGTAAATGTTTCATCTAATTTAGAATATTTTTTTTTAAATCACATAATTCCAGATACAACAAAGGAGGCATTTCAAACAATTATTGTAATATAATCATAGGATAGAGGACAACCAAAAGGTACAAAGTGGCTGAGCAAAGTATAGCAACTAAAAGTAAACTATTTTTCAACTATTTATCATTTTTCAGATATATTTGAAACAAAATAAAGCAATAATCTTAATAAAGGATACGCAAAAATGTTAAAATATATTCGTAAATATATTTTAAAATATACCGGTATATTTATTTATACTAAAGACAGACAGTCCAAAGAACATTAATTAGTATAAACCCTGTTTATTTATAGATTTTTAAGTCTATGGGCAGAAAATAACTTAAGATTGTTAGGACAACAAAAAATATATGAATCAGAACAATAAGCTCACGAGAAATTACACTAAGATCATAACAACATTGCAAAAAAAAATCAATAAGCTCCATCTTTCTTGATAGTTGGTCTACAAAAGAGTTGTTTTTAACTCTTTAAGAGTCCCGCAAGGGAGATAGGGCGGTATATAAATTTAAATAAAGTAAAGTAACTTTACTCAATAATATGTTAAACAAGAAAAAAAAGTTCCTTTAACTGTAATGAATGAATTTTTTAAATTACCACCACTGTTTTTACAAAAGTTTGAAAAATGTTGGGCTACTTTAATAAATAACAGAGAGATGCTATACTTACACAAGGACCCAATCAATTCTTTGGATTTATTTCAGTCTTATTATTCCAGCAAGCCAAAGATTTACACATCGTATTAAGGCACAATATGGTTTGTTTGCATTTCAGATAATATGTATGTGAACTCAGCTACTTGTGATTTAATAAAAGTAAATATAGAGTCACTGAATAAATGTTCAAACCAGGTGTTAGTGTAATTTTAATCAAACATAAGAAATATCTTACATTTTATTCCTTTCTAAAATTTTTAGCATACAATGATTTAACCCTGCTTATTTGTATTCATGAAACTTTGAAAACCTTTGAAGAAAATTCCCCTCCCCCTAAACCAGTGATGGCGAACCTTTTGTGGCTCGCCTGCCAAAAGTGGGGGGAGTGCAGGAGGGTTGTGTGCTGGCGTGCCATACCCATAATACTATGGGCATGCCCCCCTCCTGCGTGCATGCATGTGCAATCAGCCTCCCAGCCTGCTTTTGGCGCTGTTTTTTCGCCCTCCCCAAGCTCCATAGGCTTTCAATGAAAGTCCTTTTGCTCATAGTTAACATTGGATTTTAAGGGTTTCTATTTTTAGAGTTGGGTTTTTAAATTAATTGTTTTTAGCACGGGTTAAATTGTTTAATTTTAGTTTTAACTTTTGTAGAATTTTGTATTGTTTGTATTTTTTTATTTTTAAGTTCCTGTGCGCAGCCCTGGGTCCCATTCGGGAGATAGGGCGGGATAGAAATCTAATAAAACTAAACTAAACTAAACCTAAACATAGTGTCGTTTTTTTGTCCTCCGGAACCTTCAGGGAAGCCTCCTGAGGGCTCCTGAACTCTCCGGAGGGCTAAAACCAGCCCCACCAGCAAACCAGAAGTCTGTTCCTGAACTTCCAGCTTGCCCATAGGGCCGGTTTTTCACGCTCTGGAGGCTTCAGGGAAGCTCCAGAAGACACCAGAGGGCGAAAAATGGCCTCAAAAGAAGGCCAAAGTCAGCTGGCCAGCGTGCGCATGCGTGCTGACCAGCTGACAGGGCAAGCCTCGCGTGCCCTGATAAATGGCTCCGTGTGCCACGCGTGCCATAGGTTCGCCATCACGGCCCTAGACTGTAATAGAATACTGAATTCTAAAGTGATATTATTTGTCCAGAAAATATATTCTAGTATGCTGAAAACATAATCTCCCCTCCCACCAACTCTCTTTATCACAAAATTGAATTATACATTCTAAAACTACAGCAGGAATCTTTCTGGATTACTGTATGCAACTTTGTTACACAGCTTGAGTTAAAATTATAAAAACAAAAATGGATAATAGGATGAGATAATCTACTCCCTAGTATCGTATTTTGATCTTTGAATTTGATTCTTTCTTCCGATGTTCTGTAGTTATTACCACACCATTTGATTGTTATTCTTTTATTTGCTTTAATTCTGTTATTTTAATCTTAATATTGAAGCCATCTAGCGTTACATCAGCCATTAAGGTGGCATACAAGTAGGTAGGAAGATAGAATAGTAAGCGAACAAAATGACTTAAGAACAGACCACTAATTTTGGTTGAAACCCACAGCCTATTATTTATTTAATTTAATTTAATTTAATTTATTAGACTTATAAACCGCAACCTATCTCCCCGAAGGGACTCAGGGCGGTGCACAGGAAGTTAAAACAATATAAATATAAATAGATATATACAACCATACAAAATATACCACAATAAAACTAATTAAATTTAATAAGCCCTGTGCTAAAAATTTAATAAAACCCCCTAATTAAAACCTCACCCAATTATTTATCACAATAATTCCTTTAAGGCAACCAATACTACTACGGTATAAGTAGCATTTTTTAAACTATAGTTTCTTTTACCTTGAACAGTATTAAGTGACACATGACTAGTTAAGATTGAATATGATTTGATTTGATTTGATTTTATTAGATTTCTAGACTGCCCCCTCTCCCCGAAGGGACTCGGGGCGGTGTACAGGTAAAAAATTAAAAAGTGACATTAACATTACATATAAACTAAAATCGAATTAAATAATCCCCTGTACAAATTTATAAAAATTAAAAAACTTAACCTTAAAACCTAATCACATAATTTAAAATTACAAACTGAAGCGGGAAGCATGGAATTAGCCCAGGCCGGCTAGTTGAAACAGGTGGGTTTTAAGTTTCTGGCGGAAGGAGCGGAGGTCCGTGGTTGTTCTAATGTCAGGGGGAAGGTCATTCCAGAGGGTCGGGCCCGCCACAGAGAAGGCCCTTCCCCTGGGCGTCGCCCGCTGGCATTGCCTAGTGGACGGCACCCGGAGAAGTCCCTCTCTGTGAGAGCAAATTGGCCGAAGGGATGTATGGGGCAGGATACGATCCCGCAAATAACTAGGTCCTGTGCCATGGAGCGCTTTGAAGATAATAACCAACACCTTGAAATGCACCCGAAAGGCCACAGGCAGCCAGTGAAGCCCGCGCAGGAGTGGTGTTACGTGGGAGTATCTAGTGACTCCCAGAACTGCCCGCACAGCCGCATTCTGGACCAGCTGCAGCCTTCGGGTGCATCTCAAGGGGAGCCCCATGTAGAGAGCGTTACAGTAGTCTAGACGGGACATCACAAGCGCATAAGTGACCGTGCGAAGGTCGTCCCGGTCCAATAGGGGACGCAACTGGCACACAAGGCGAACCTGGTGAAACGCCCCCCTTTCCACAGCTGTCAGATGGTCATCCATCTAGGAGGACGCCCAAGTTGCGTGCCCGATCCATGGGGGCCAGATGTTCGCCCCCCAATGGCCAGTGATGGAATCAGCTGGTTGAACCGGGGCGTTACTTCCCATCCAGATCCGCACGGCTTCCAGACACAGGGACATCACTTCGACGGCATCGTTGGGGTGGTTTGGGGTAGAGATGTACAGCTGGGTGTCATCTGTGTACAGATGGTAATCTACCCCAAACCCACGTATGATCTCGCCCAGCGGCTTCATATATACATTAAACAGGAGAGGCGAGAGGACTGACCCCTGCGGCACCCCACAAGTGAAAGGCCTCGAGGTCGACCTCTGCCCCCCTGCCAATACAAATTGCACTCGACCGGAGAGGTAGGAGGAGAACCACCGCAAAACGGTGCCCCTCACCCCCAACCCCTCCAGCCGATACAATAGGATACCATGGTCGAATATGGACACTGAGACTTCCTTTCATGCTTTTGCTTAACTTATTTTGAAGGACCTTTGACCATTTTTCATAAAATATAGTTCTTACGGTAAATAAGAGCATTTATAGTCTAGTTCAGCAAACAATGACAACTTCCTTTCTGCGCTTTTAACTGATAAAGAGATAAAAATGAAGCAACATTTTTAAGAGATCATTCTGTAATTGACTTGCAACATACCTTCCATCAAAATATATTGACTGGGCTCATGCATGGTTAACAACTTATAATATAGTTTATTAGTGGCTTTGTACAATGCATGAGCCTCAACATGATCAATCATTTATAATATGCACCTTTTCATCACAATAATAAGGACTTTCAAGATAACATCAGAAATTATATCCCAGAACTGTGGTGATTTGATAGTAAAACACAAGACTAGATTACCAAAGAGAACTTTCCTCTTGCCTCTTTAACTATCTTTCACCAGAAAGATGAAGGATAGAGTTAGTTTGCAATACAATGGAATCTGGACAGATTTCAATTATTAGCTAGTTCAAAACACGGAAAGAGAAATTAATGGCACATTAATTCTATGAGGCTCTACATCTGCCACAGATACAGGTAATTGTCACCTTGTCCTAGAATAGGTGCAAAAAATGTAAAAATCCAAAAGGTGGAACAAGAATGTTCATCCAATATGGAGAAAAAGCATATTTATTGTACATAGAAATATATGTATATGCCCACTAAAGGCAGAAAAAAAAGAAGATTACAAAACCAGATCCTTACTGCATTGTTCAGGAAGCTATTCGTTGCTGTGATTTTCATCTGTTTGTTGGGAAAAGGAGATGCACTGTCGTCTTCCTCCTCTGTATCATATAGGCACTAAAACAGAAAATAAGTTGATATAATTTTTATAATGGAAATAACTTGAATATTTCACATTGTAGCTGCAAAATGAATATCTTAAAGAGACGAGTTTGTGCTGAAGTAACAGCTAATATCAACAAGTAAGCTGTTATGGACTTCAAATCTGCTTCAAGAATATGCATTTAGTGATCTTTTAAAACTGCTACTGTATATGTTTAGGGCACAAATTAATCAACCAATTTTTCTGAGTATAATACTTCTCAGAGGTGAAACAAACATGGCAATATCACAATTCTGAAGAAATTTGTGCTGCATATGAAGGCTATTTTAATACACAAATATAAACTTTTCCATGCATAGTTTGCTCACTTACTGAAATGCTTTAAACAGTTTTAAAGCATTTCAGTAAGTAAGCAAAAAGGTAATATCAAAAACTATTTAGAAACCCAGGAAAGCATGACAGTACTTACAGTGAAACAGAAGATGGCTCATTTATGCTATAATTCACATTTTAAGTGACAAAATGATTGTATTAATTGGACTTTTACATTTATGTGTGGTTTCTGAAATGAAGATAGGTAATGGAAGAGGAGTGCTTATGAGCAGGATTGGAACCCCAATATGGGGGAACGCAACCTTTTCTTTTCTATTGATTACAAGAAACATTTTATAATTAATATATTGCTCTTTGCAGCCAGTTTTCCATTCAATGAAAATAATGTTGAAGGGCAAGCTACTTCTTACTGTTTTTCACTTACTATAGCTACACAACATTCTGTTCTACACAGCATCCTAAATTCTCAAAAACAACGGCTTACATTCTCAAAAAAAGCACATTAAATGCAAAAGTATTTATTTACTTGGGCTCAACTCTTTTCAATACTTAACTAATCATTATTTTGTGAAATGATAGAAGGTAAGCCAAAGACATATAATAATAATAAAATAATAAAATAATAAAATAATAAAATAATAAAATAATAATAAAATAATCAAATAATAAAATAATAATAATAATAATAATAATAATAATAATAATAATAATAATAATAAATTTATTTTGTATACCGCATCCTCTCCCCAAGGGGACTCGGAGCGCTGCACAGGGAAAAAATTAAAATACTATAGAAAAAAAATACATACATAGAATAAATACAGTGAATAAAAACGAATTAAATTAGGATTATCCCTGCGCTAAAATCCCCAAGTTATAACACTAAAATTCCCTAATACCCCAAAAGGTAGAGACTAACCTAGGCCGGCCAAGCAGAAAAAGTGCGTTTTGAGTTTTTGGCGGAAGGAGCGGAGGTCCGTAGTTGTTCTGATGTCGGGGGGAAGGTCGTTCCAGAGGGCTGGGCCCGCCACAGAGAAGGCCCTTCCCCTGGGCGTCGCCCGCTGACAAAGTCTAGTGGACGGCACCCGGAGAAGTCCCTCTCTGTGGGAGCGAATCGGCCGGGAGGATGTGTGGGTCAGGATCCGATCCCGCAGATAGCTAGGTCCCGTGCCGTGGAGCGCTTTAAAGATGACAACTAGCACCTTGAAGCACACCCGAAAGACGACAGGCAGCCAGTGCAGCTCGCGCAAGAGTGGTGTTATATGGGTGAACCTAGAGGTCCCCATTATTGCTC
Source organism: Rhabdophis nuchalis (assembly GCA_039707465.1). Taxonomy (NCBI): domain Eukaryota; kingdom Metazoa; phylum Chordata; class Lepidosauria; order Squamata; family Natricidae; genus Rhabdophis; species Rhabdophis nuchalis. The sequence continues at coordinate 89,545,997 of CM077648.1, read as the reverse complement.
GCGCAGCTGCATTCTGGACCAGCTGAAGTCTTCGGGTGCACCTCAGGGGGAGCCCCATGTAGAGAGAGTTACAATAGTCCAGTCGGGATGTCATGAGGGCATGAGTGACTGTGCAAAGGCGTCCCGATCCAATAAGGGGCGCAACTGGCGTACCAGGCGAACCTGGTAAAACGCCCTCCTGGTCACGGCTGTCACTTGATCTTCCATGGACAGCCGGGTATCCAGGAGGACACCCAAGTTGCGCGCCCCATCCATAGGGGTAAGGTGTTCGCCCCCTATGGCCAGTGATGGAGTCAACTGGTTGAATCGGACAGCCGGAAACCACAGCCACTCGGTCTTGGACGGGTTGAGTCTGAGTCTGTTACTTCCCATCCAGGCCCGCACGGCTTCCAGGCACTGGCACATCACCGCTACGGCATCGTTGGGGTGGTTTGGGGTAGATATATACAACTGCGTGTCGTCAGCGTAGAAGTGGTACTCTACTCCAAAACCACGGATGATCTCACCCAGCGGCTTCATATATGTGTTGAACAGGAGAGGCGAGAGGACCGACCCCTGAGGCACCCCACGTGAGGGGTCTCGAGGTCGACCTCTGCTCTCCTGCCAACACAAATTGCGATCGACCGGAGAGGTAGGAGGAGAACCACCGTAGGACGGTGCCTCCCACCCCCAACCCCCCCAGCCGATGCAATAGGATACCATGGTCGATGGTATCGAAAGCCGCTGAGAGGTCTAATAGGACCAGGATGGAGGAACAACCCCCATCTCTGGCCCTCCAGAGATCATCTACCAACGCGACCAATGCCGTCTTGGTGCTATGCCCGGGCCGGAAGCTGGACTGGCGCGGGTCTAGATAATCAACTTCCTCCAGGTGACGGGGAAACTGTTGTGCCACCACACTCTCTACAACCTTCGCCAGGAAGGGAAGGTTGGAGACGGGACGATAGTTGACTAATAAAGCTGGGTCCAGAGAGGGCTTCAACACATATATGAAGCCGCTGGGCGAGATCATCCGTGGTTTCAGGGTAGAGTACCATCTCTACGCTGACGATACGCAGCTGTATATATCTACCCCGAACCACCCCAACGATGCCGTCGAAGTGATGTCCCGGTGCCTGGAAGCCGTGCGGATCTGGATGGGAAGGAACAGACTCAGACTCAATCCGTCCAAGATTGAGTGGCTGTGGCTTCCGGCGTCCCGGTACAACCAGTTGACTCCATCACTGGCCATAGTGGGCAAACATCTAACCTCTGTGGATGGGGCACGCAACTTGGGCGTCCTCCTTGATGCACGGCTGTCCATGGAAGATCAAGTGATGGCCATAGCCAGGAGGGCGTTTTACCAGGTCCGCCTGGTCCGCCAGTTGCGTCCCCTATTGGACCGGGATGCCCTTCGCACGGTCACTCATGCCCTTGTGACATCCCGTCTAGACTACTGTAATGCTCTCTACATGGGGCTTCCCTTGAGGTGCACCCGGAGACTACAGCTAGTCCAGAACGCGGCCGCGCAGGCAATTCTGGGTGCCCCTAGGCATTTCCACGTAACACCGCTCCTGCGCGAGCTGCACTGGCTGCCTGTGGTCTTCCGGGTGCGCTTCAAGGTGCTGACGACCATCTTTAAAAAGCTCCATGGCACGGGACCTAGCTAACTGTGAGATTGCATCCTACCCCATACATCCCTCCGACCAATCCGCTCCCAGAGAGGGACTTCTCCGGGTGCCGTCCACTAGGCAATGCCAGCGGGCGACGCCCAGGGGAAGGGCCTTATCTGTGGCGGGCCCAGCTCTATGGAACGACCTACCCCCCAACCTCAGAACAACTATGGACCTCCGCGCCTTCCGACAAAAGCTCAAGACTTATCTATTCCAACAGGCCGGCCGGGCCTAACTTACCTTCCTGCCTTCTTAGTCTGAACATCTAAATTGTTTTAATTGGGTTTTTAAGGGGTTTAGTTTTTAGGATTTTAGGTTTTTTAGTGCAGGGATAAATTGTTTAATTTGATTTTATATATATTTATGATGTATTTATGTGTTTTTAATTCCCCTGTGCACCGCTCCGAGTCCCTTCGGGGAGAGGGAGCGGTCTACAAATTAAATTATTTATTATTTATTATTATTATTTATTATTATTTATTATTTATTATCTATTATCTATTATCTATTATTATTATTATTATTATTATTATTATTATTATTATTATGATGATGATGATGATGACAATCAAAGCAACTGTGTCAATGTCTTCTATTATCTCTTGGCAGATTAGCCATTAAATATCACAATAGTGAAGAATGGCAATATTTTAGAGTCTGATGGTTCTTATAGCCAACCCCTATCCCAGAGAACTCTGGACAAGAAATATTTCATAGTGTGGAAGTTATCATACAGAAAGCTTGTCATTTCACCCATATCCTATCAATCTCATGAACCTTTGCCAGCCCTCTTGATGAGTGGATTGGAACAGAAGATTTGGCTCTGCTGAGCCATTTCCTGATGTATCTTAATAGCTTCCTAACACTGCAAAACTACAGATACCATATAGCCGAGACACACAGATGTATACAGAATAACCCCAAAGCAAATGCTTCCAATGCATTATATGTGTAGTAGCAAAATGTATAAAAATAGGTTGAACTGACAGTTTATGTAAAGGCACACACCTCTTTGTGGGTATGATTATTCACGATGTTGACCTTCATACCTGCAGAATGAGCATGTGATGGAACTGTAGCCTTCTGCTGTTATTTGGGTAAGAGAAGAGGGAAGAAAATCAGCAAAGGATATATCAACTTCTGGATTTAATTCAGGGAACATTACAAAAATGTGAATTGTTATTCTTTAGTGTGTCTAATAACAGACCAATTACTTCTTTACCAAATTTTTGAAGCATTATTAAAATGCATTATTCTACAATTTCCTCCACTAACTGTAATAAAAGGCTTTTTAATGTGATCTAGAAATTAAGCAAATAATGTTGTACTATTAAAAAGGAAAGCATAATTGCAGGAATTGCTTTGTCCCATAATTGCGTTTGCTTCCAAACTTTTTGTGAAGGTTCCCAGAGAAGGCTCAAAGCTTTACAGAATCATTACCCCAGCTTTCTCTGACTTTTATTCAGATATTTGGAATCAGCCTGGTTTCATTTCATGATAACAAAACTCTGAGGAAAAAATCACTGTACTTTTTACTGTAAGGCAAGCTCTAACTCAATGGTATCAGACTAATTATTAAAAGTAATTGCTTGGTTTTTAAAACAAGCTCTACAGTCAGAACTTAATATATTTACCATGATCAATCAGCCTCTGTGGAGTAGGCTGTTGCTTCTGCTCTAAAATGGAACTTAAAAAGTGAAAGGGAATTGTTGGAATTTATTTGACTCCACATTTTTAAGTTGGCAATTTCTGAATTACAACTGAACAAAGAAGGAAGAATTGGATGACATTTTAACATGTTGTAGAGTGCCCTAAACTGGCACAGAGACAAAGAAGATTGGGATGCTTCTAGCATAAAACTGAAAAAGAATGACAAAAGTGCTAAACTAATCCCTCCTTCTGCTGATAGCAGGTGTGATGGCATAATATCTTTGAGAAATTAAGATATCTCTCCAAGTATTTCAATAAGTATGCATATGCTATCAGCTCTGTGTGCACAATATACCATTGTTTCTGTGGGAAAACTGAAAATTACTGAACAATATAGTGTTGTGAGCCAGATAGCAGGATGATGCATTTGTATCAATCTGCCATCTTCATGAATGTGCAATATTAAATATTTACAGAATATCTTTTCTGCTTCAAGAGATGCAGTCTAGGTTCCCTTTTCTGTTTTATGGTGTGCTTAGTGAAGTAAACAGAACCATCAAGTGGTATCTTATCTCAAACTCATAAAAAAAACCTGTCTCACTGAGTGATAGCAGCCAGCAAATCTTGGCTGGTTATAGGAACTAAACGGAGCTGGTTGTGATCAAAGTTGTCAAAGAAAAAAAATATCTGGGAATTGCAAAACTATCAGCTAGATTTTTTAAAAAGACATGTTGCTTCCATATATTGCCAAAAAAACTGCAGAGGCAAATACCAGAAGCCTAGTTCAACTCAAGAAATCTATTTTTTTTAAAAATAAAGCACTGCTTTATTTACTCAAGATACAACATAAACAAATGCTTTATATACATTTTCATATGAGCATAAGGGTCTGAACTTGATGCTCTCTAGATACTGCTCATACAGTCTTGATAAGAATTGAAGCCCCAAATAACTATACAGTACCAATTTGCTACTCTTGCTGAAATTTATACAAGAGGAAAACACAAATAAATATGTGTATATATATATGTAAATTTATTGTCAAATAAATAATGCTATTCTATATAATTCATATTAAGTTCTTAGATGTAGGTAAAATAAATATCTATATCTATTATAAATTTAACTGCAGTAGTATTCCCCATACACTTGGAATACTGCATTAAGAAAAATATAATTTTACTATAGTGAATGACCATGAAAGAGCAAGTTCCTCATACTTGATCCAGAACAGTGTTTCCCAAACTTGGCAATTTGAAGATGTCTGGACTTCAACTCCCAGAATTCCCCAGCCAGGGTTCAAATGCAGTGGCACAAGTAGTAATAGGTGCACCTTGATGCAAGCAAGCTGCATTGCCTGTCAATTGGTTTAAGAATGCAATTCAAGGTTCCAGTTATTAACAGTAAATCCCTGTATAGCACAAGTCCTGGATACCTGGATGACCACTTATCTCCAATATTTTCTACCTGCCAAGTATGCTCCAGTAGAGTGCACTCCAGGTCCCGTCCATTAAATTTTGCCATGTTGTGGAATCAAGGAATTGTGCCTTTTCTATGGTGGCCTCCACACTCTAGAATAGCATCCACCCAGAGATAAGGAATTATTTCTCCTAGAATTCCACAAAGGATTGACAACCTGACTCTGGTCCCTGGATTGATGTTTGCCAACCTTTAAAAGCCTCCTATTTTCTTTTGTGGGTTTGAAAGTAATGTTTCAGTCTTAATAGCTGCCTATTAATTTTGTTTCTCAGTGTTTTGTTTTGTATACCAGTCACGTCTACTGTAGTTGGGTGGCCAATAAATATAAATGAATGAATGAATACAATCCTGTTATAAAGAATTCTGAAAGTTGAAATGAACTGTCAAGAGTTTGACATAAACTGCATTTTTACTTTTGCCAATATTTTTGGCAATGAAAAACACACTCATTTCTTCTGAAATCAGAAAAAAAAGTGAATTAGCAATAACTTACTTGTATTGTTTTTGTGATCTTTACTGCAGGAGATACTGTTTCCACAATGGGGTTCATGGGGGCTGCAACTGGAGCACTTCTTTTCAAACTAATTTTCTCTCTAGCATCAATAACTTTGGTCACTTTTTCTACACTCTGTTGTTTCCGGGAATTTAGCATCTCCCGAGCATCTTGAACTTTCCCTTTGATTTTGAACCTTGCGTCTTTCTGAAGCAATTTCTCCCTGGCATCTTTCACACCAATTTTGTGCCTAGCATCAGTAACACCAATCTTTTGACGTGCATCAAATGTCTGCTGAAAACTGACACTGGGTGATGATCTGCTTAAAAAGGTTTGCTGGTTTCCAATTCGAGATCTAATGCTTCCAAAGACCGGCTTCATGTTCAATCTGAAAGAGAAATGCCACATATTAACTAAAGCTTTTCAATTAAAAAAAATACACAATCAAATACTTCCAATTCAGCATAGAAGGTTGGATAGCAGATTTGTAGTTCTTAATGAAAACGTAGCATGTTGGTTTTGCCCATACTTCTTGGAATTATATAATTCCAAGAAGTCTCTGAAACTGGTTTATAGTGTAAATGATATAGCCTATGTGCACTGCAGCTTTTCCAGAGATGCAGTTTTTAAATGTCAATAAAATCTTTTTAGACACCTCTACATATTTTTTGCATTACATAGAACCGAGTCCCAGTCCAAAAAGAAAAAAAGGAAGAAAATCAGGTCAAGCTGCAGTATTTAAAGGCTCACAAAAACCACTCCCCCTCCCAAGTTTTATTTATTTTATTTATATTGCATTCAATCCAATTTTCGTTAAGCAGTGTGCAGTCTGGGTGCAATCTCATTTAAACACTCATAATATTCATCTATGTTATTGCACTATTACTATTATGGAGATGAATACTAAAACAAAGATGAATATTATAACGGAAGCCCCTTCTTGAGGCGGGGGACGGGACTGCTGGATACACGGGCTGGCGAGGACCCTTGAAAAGCTTCCTAACTTAGCCCTCACCTACAGCATGCTGCTTCTGCTCCCCGAGTCCCGTAGCCCTCTCGCCTGGAGACCCGCCGACTTTGCCTTCCTGCCACCCGACACCCCCGCACTGCTCCCGGCTGGTCAACAGAACCGAACTCTCTAGCAGGTTACGACTGACAAAACGATAAGCCAATCAGAAGACAGGATGTCGCTCTGGGCGGGCCTTGCCTCCCGGACACAGTACGGGTCCTTTCTGCGCGCTACGATGGGGAGCGGGCAGCGGGCCGTCAGGTTCCACCCTCGTAGTTTCTCTGCAGACTGATGGTTCTTTCCACTCACCTCCCTTTTGTATTGACACCGACGCCGCGCTTCTTGATCAGTTCATCCAAAGATAAATCCGCCATATTTTCTCTAGGCCCGGAGAAAAGTCGCAGCGACCGACTCCCGGACATGAGATGCAACTACTTCCGGTCTCACGCTTACACCCGTTTGTCTCGGCTTCTCGCGGCTTTAGACAAATCACGCGTAATAAGGAATTGGAGATTTCTCGGAGGCTAATTTCCCATAATCCAAAGCGACATCATTTTAATTTGCATATGTAACATGAGATATTAGATGCATATTTTTTACAGATTCCAGAACATTTTTCTTATATTAGCGAGTCAGTGGGTAAGGAATAGAGATTTAAATTGTTACAGTCGTTTTTCCTTTGTCTTATACAGTTCACCCTCAGGTTGAACGACTCTGTTGCCAATCACCTTTCCTCCTTTAGTGAAAAACGGTATGCCTTAAACTTATGAGTAAGGAAAATAACGATTCGGGGTGACGCCCGGGTCCTCACTAACAATGTGAGAAGAATTTTTGAGCGGGTACAGGTCGTCCCAAAGGTGACCCGCCTACTTAGCGGGATGCCTGGGTGTTCTGATCTGCCCGGAAGTCAATTGTGAAAATATAAAGAAAATATGGGATTGGAACTACTTGGAGTACTAAGTTTACTGTAGTTTCCATTTATGTTGTCCTGTCCGTTCCCTTATTTACTTCAGTTTTAGGTATTAAACGCCAACCAATCTTCTTCTTTTCCCCTGCCAAATCCCGATTTAAACCCTATGTTAGCCCACACGTTTTCTGCACCTGAACAAAGGGTATGCCTTTTAATAAATATTTACTTGGAAAACATATCTTCTGGTTTGCCACCAGACCAGCATGGCTCACCTACAATGACATTTCCTAGTGTTTCAAGGATCAACCAAGCCCTACTTATATACTGTAGAAGAGCTCAGGTCTGCTGGTATCGGACATGGTAAGTGGTAGTAATTGGAACATGAAAAACATTTACCATTCTCTAAGTATACTATCAGTAATAAATATGAGCCCAGTTGAAGTTATTTATCCATTTTTTAGAATAGCAATAATGTATATACTGTAATCTTACTCAACAAGCCATGACTCCTAATTTTTCACTGCTTAAACATGCCATTTTAGCAAAATCCAGTTCACATCAATTCTCTACCAATTATTTCTCGTCTACTATTTTAAAAATCTCAATGGGTTGGACAGAAAATAAATCGAGGGAGGGAGAAATAGGTAAAGTCAGGTAAAAGACGTATGAAGTGCTGCTCAGGCAAAATATTACTTGGTTCCCATTATATACAAGCAACCAGGAATAGTATTCATATATTGCATTTTCTTGACTGTATTGATACCTAAAACAGCATGGAACCTCAAGTGTTAGAATTATGTCACTTTTGCTACTATAACAGTAGCAGTGGTGGGTTCTGGGCGGTATGGCCCAGTACGGCCGACTGGTAGTAGCCGGGAGCAGCAGCCACCTACTGGTACAGTGGCTCGTTTGGCCCACCTGCCCGCGTTCCATAGTTGTTTATAACGTGACCGGCCAATTGTGCATGTGCGCACAGTGAAATTGAATACAGCAAACTATGACTTAGACTTCAAATCAGCAAAGATAAATATGAGGGTGAAAGTTCATTCTCCAAGCTTTCCAAATGTTTGCTTACCAGGTAAGTTTTAGTTTTAGGTAAGTAACATCTTCAGCATAGTTTAGATGTCAGTGTGATAGGTCAAGTGTGGTGTGTCAAGTGAGGGTCTTATGATGGGTCAGTTGTGAGTCATCGGTGTCTTGTGATAGGGAGGTTACATTCATTACATTCTGCCATCTTGAAAGAGGCGGTAGTAAGGCCCCTCCTCAAGAAGCCGTCCCTGGATCCAGCATTATTAGAGAACTATCGTCTGGTCTCCAACCTTCACTTTTTAGTGAAGGTTGTAGAGAGTGTGGTGGCCCAACAGTTTCCGCGACACTTGGAGGAAATTGATTATCTAGACCCGCGCCAGTCCGGCTTCCGACCTGGTCACAGCACCGAGACGGCATTGGTTGATGATCTCTGGAGGGCGCAGGATAGAGGATATTCCTCTATCCTAGTCCTATTAGACCTCTCAGCGGCTTTTGATACCATCGACCATGGTATCCTATTGCGCCGACTGGGAGGGTTGGGGCTGGGAGGCACCGTTCTGCGGTGGTTCTCGTCCTATCTCTCTGGTCGGTTGCAATATGTGTTGACAGGGGGACAGAGGTCGGCCTCGAGACCCCTCTTATGTGGGGTTCCTCAGGGGTCGGTCCTCTCGCCCCTACTATTCAACACATATATGAAGCCACTGGGCGAGATCATCCGTGGTTTTGGGGTGGGATATTATCTGTATGCTGATGATACTCAGCTGTACATATCCACCCCAGACCACCCCAACGATGCCGCCGAGGTGATGTCCCGGTGTTTGGAGGCCGTACGGATCTGGATGGGTAGTAACAAACTCAAGCTCAACCCGTCCAAGACTGAGTGGCTGTGGCTTCCGGCACCCCGGTTCAGCCAGATTACTCCAACTCTGGCCATTGGAGGCGAAACACCGGCCCCCGTGGAGAGGCCGCGCAATTTGGGTATCCTCCTGGATTCCCGGCTGTCCATGGAGGACCATGTGGCGGCCGTGGCCAGGGGGGCATTCCATCAGGTACGCCTGATGTGCCAATTGCGCCCCTTACTGGACCGGGCTGCCCTGCGCACAGTCACTCAAGCACTCATGACGTCTCGACTACTGTAATGCTCTCTACATGGGGCTTCCCTTGAGGTGCACCGAAAGCTGCAGTTAGTCCAGAATGCAGCCGCGCGGGTGATTACGGGAGCGCCTAGACACTCCACATAACACCAATCCTGCGCGAGCTGCACTGGCCTCCTGTGGTCTTTCGGGCGCGCTTCAAGGTCTTGACGACCATCTTCAAAGCGCTCCATGGCTCGGGACCTAGTTACATGCGAGACCGTCTCCTGCCCCATACATCCCTTAGACCGATACGCTCCCACAGAGGGCCTTCTCAGGGTGCCGTCAGCCGGACAATGCCGACTGGCGACACCCAGGGGAAGAGCCTTCTCTGTGGCGGGCCCAGCCCTTTGGAACGACTTACCCCCTGAACTTCGCACCATCTCCGACCTCCGCCTCTTCTGCAAGTGCCTAAAGACACATTTGTTCCATCTAGCCGGCCTACCATTACCTCCATAATGACTTTTAGACAGTTTTTAAATTTTGGGGATTTTAATTTGGTTTTAGCGCAGGATGATTATCAAATAAGTTTTTTAAATTTTTTATGTGATTTGTATGTATTTTAATATTCCTGTGCGCCGCCCTGGGTCCGTTTGGAGGGCAGGGTATAAATTTAATAAATAAATAAATAAATAAATTGAGGGTCATTAGGAGGTGAAGTGCTGGGGGGGGCTTGCGTGAGTTCGTTGAGAGTTGGCGTCTCTGGTTGGTTGTGTAATTGATTTGGATTCTGAGGGGTTCATAGGTTGGTTATAGATCAATGTGTCTGTTGATGGAATTGCTTGTGGAGTGTCAGGCTTAGATAAACGCATGAGCGTGGAAGATGGTAAAGTGGCCAATGATTTTTATGTTACTCCAATCAAATTGGTGTTGGTGTGGGCAGAGATTAAGGATTTTGGATCATGGCGTTTCACTGCCAGCCAGTGTTCATGGATCCTGGTTTTTAATTGATGTGACTTTTATCCCACATAGAATTTGGTTGCAATTGTTAGCTGATTTTGTAGATTATTGTTTTTTCTGTAACTTGTCTTTGGTGCTGGATAATTCCTGGTGGAGTATGGCTGTGGGTTTGTGGGCTACTGCTATTACTAGAGGTTGGAGAATTCTGGCTGTTATTTCTTGACACCCCTTTTGTGCACGGTAGGGTTAGTTCTTGCATGGTGGTTGGCTGTGTAGTGTATTATGGATTGGATGCTGCGTGTCAGAATATGAATTTTTTTGGATAGCTGTTACAAAGAAAGACATCAGTCATTTCCACTTTTCTTAAGTGTTGTGGTGCTACAGTGTGTCCTGGCCCTTCTTAAAAGGGTCTGAACACAGTTTTTTTTGTGTGGGGTGGGGTAGTGGTTTGAGAAGCTGAAGATCTGGTCTGTGTCCATTGGTTTGCGGTAGAAATGGGTGTCCAATTCTCTGTTGTCTCATATCCTTATGCTGATGTCTACGAATGGGAGTCTTATTGTCCGTTTCATCTTTGCATGTGAATTTGATCCCAGGGAATGTTATTGATAGGTGGTGTATTTCTTCAGTTTGGGAGTGTTTGATGATAACTAAGGTGTCATCAGTGCAGCACTCCAGAAGTTTGGTTGGATAGTGGGTAGAGCTATGGGTTTGAACTGTTGCAGGACTGCTTCTGCTATTAGGCCTAATAAGGGTGATCCTATCAGGGTACTCTGTACTGTTTACAGATTTTCCATTTGAACTGTGTTGAGGCATAGATCCAGGAGTTTAATGATGGTTTCTATGGACATGGTGTCTGTGGTATCATCATCTTTTTGGATATGGTATTTAGTGAGTAGGTGGTGTATGCTTTGTTTAGCCAGGTCAATGTCAATCGAGAAGAGCGCTGTGATGTCAAAGGAGACCATTTCTTTCTGTGCTTGATGCATTGGAGAGATTGTTCTGGGGCTTTCGAGTGGGCTGAGTTGTTGAATGAGGGGATCCCATTCTTGTGTATTTTGGGGAGTCCATAGAACTTGGGTGTGGAGGAGTCTTGTGGTTGCCTGTGCTCTCTCTAGTAGTGCTAGCCATTTTTCTTTCTTCATTTTTCTTAGGGTGTACTTTATTTTGTTCTCTAGTTGTTTTGTCACATCGTGTATTATTTGGTAGGTGTTGGTGTTGTTTAGATGGTTTTCAGCTTTGCTGATGTCAGTTTTGTCCATTACTTCCTTTGTCTGCTGGTAGGACAAAGCTTTTGTCGTTTCAATCTTTAGTGCTCTCTTCCCCTTTTGGCTGTTGCATTGCAATGTTGAGGATGATTTTTTTGTCTGATGTTTTATTTCTTGGTTCAGGTGGTATGTCTTTAAAATGAATTTAAATGGGGTCAGCAGCAGTGGTGTATTTTAATTTTTTCCCTTACCGGTTCTGTGGCTTAGTGGTCATGGTCATGTGACTGAGTGGGTGTGGTCAACTTTACAGCACTCATGGCAACCCATCAAGCCATGCCCACAGAACTGACAGAAAAGTTCAGCTGGCCAAGTCTTCTAGCGTTCAACCTGGCTGGTTCTCACCTCCTTCTCATGTTTGCTGTGTGTGAGCCCGAGAAGGAAAGAAGCAGCCACATTGAATGGTGTGGCCGAACTTTTCTCCTTATCTGCGGAGCTGCTCAGAAGGCAGCTACCAGCTGCAGTCCTTATTTATTTATTTATTTATTCAATTTATATCCCGCCCTTCTCCAACAGGATCCAGGTCCCCCCACTCCCTCCCAGGATGGTACCTTAAAGGCTGTGGCCAGGGGCTGTCTTCTGAGCATCTGGGCTGTGATGCTGTCCCTCTGGCTGCTGCCATTGTCTTGCCTGGGTCTGTTTGTGAACGGCACCGGCAGGCAATGGAGTGTGCGTGGGCAGCCGGAACAGAGTGGTGGCCACTCACACACACCCCATAGCCTGCTGGTGCCGCTCGCAGATGGACCCGGGCAGGACAACGGCACAAGCTGGAGGGATAGTATCACAGCTGAGGTGGTCAGAAGGCAGCCGAAAATGACTGCCAGTGATGAGCGAGTGGCCAGAGGGGGTGAGTGGTGACAGGGTGGGGATGGGCGTGACTAATCAGGTGATTTTTACTGGATCAGCAAATCACTTCAAATCGTCCCTACCAGTTTGCCCAATCCGGTCAGAGCCAGTTGAATTTCACCCCTGGGTCAGCATCTTTGTGGTTGAAATTGAGCCTTGTGTGAAGACAGTCTTTTCGTTGTCACAGACAACAGATAGAACACTGATCTGGACATCCCCTAAATTCCCCTGAAGATGTTATCTAACCTGGTAACAAAATATTCATAAACCAACCCACAAGTTTCAAGAACTTTCCCCTAATCCTACACCTGAGCTACAGATATTCGCCATATTGCAAAGATAAACATTTATATCATTTCCTGCAATTGGAAAAGCAGTTTATAGTTTTTGTCCAATATATAAAGTCAGAATCATATAATTCTACAGAATTCCAAAGGCAAAGATGCTGAAAGGAAAACATATATAGAATGTTGACTGACATGAAAAAAATGCAATGAAAAATTGTCTGAGTTAAAAAATCTGATCCTGACACCTCTGAGGGAAGCCTACAAGGTGAGACTGAAGAATATCAACATTACTATTATTTAGAAGCTATTCTAAAGGATTTTGTTTTACAGATTTTGAGGGGGGAAAACCTATTCGATTGTTATTTTAAGTCTTTTTGTATTTATGAACATAAGAACATAAGAATAGCTATTCTATTAAAGTCCTTTTAAGCTTTCCAAACTTCAGCCATTCTATAAAAAAGCTACAAGGTACATAATTTCAAAATCTATCTAAGCCAGGAATTGTTTTCGATGAAAAATACTTTTGATATGTAGCTAATTCAAGCAGTGATTATTGAAACACTCTAAAAGTAGATTATTTTACATTTCCGTTACATTTTCCTCTCAAAGGTAACATGAAGCATATCTTGAAGGCAAATTGTTGTGAAAATGAAGATATTGAGAATTTGCCTTCAAGATATGAGAACATTTTTTGAAAAAGTTCTTTTTCAAACTTTCAAAGATTATAAAAATGTGCAATACAAGGCTATCAAAACCTATTTTGGAATAATGTTTATATATTTCCAGAAGAGCATTTCAAACCTATAAAATTATGAATGTAATATGTAAATAATGTGTTCCTGATATACAGAAACTGTCTAAGTCATTAATATGTATCTTGTATATGGTCAAATTTAACTTACATCTTATACACAACTTATCCAAACAAAATACTGATATCATTTGCTACCTACTAAATTCAGGAAAAAAAATTAAACAAAAAAGCACTCAATTATTAATTGAACCAAATAGCAATCCCAGTTTAAGGAATTTGTTTTAGAGTTGTTAAATACTCTGATATATAGCTACTACACAAATTTATTAAAGAGTTTTTAAAGAGATAAAACTAAAAAAAAAAAGTCATTGTCATGAGTTAAGAAGCTGAACTACCATCACCAAGATCAGAAAAAAGTATTTTTGGAAGGATGTTATGAAAAAGTCTATCTTTTCCTATTATTCTACAAGATGATAGCTTTTATCCAATTATATTATTGTTATTGAAAAGGTAAATATTTTACAAGCTCATTTTTGACAGCAATAATATTGGATGTATTAGTTTGTAAACAATTTTTTAGAGAAAATCTGTTATTTTATATTATATATATATATATACATGTAGACGATGGATTGCGTAAATTTCAAACTAAGTGCAAGGCACTATATTCTGAGGAAGGGTATGTATCTGTTACTGAAAATAATTTTTTATATCTACACTGAAAAAATTCCTTTTACTTTGCAAATTTAAAACACCACAATAGCCCTGATTAACATATTAGTTAACTATTGGATTGATCAACTAAGCATCATTTGACAATAATGAATTTTGTACTTGTCATTTCAAAGAATTTAAAAAAACCTGTTGGGATTAGTTAATCATCTAAGGACAGCAAGGAAAGAACAAAGTTAGTTTGCTGGTTTTACTGATATAGTTTTGCTTAACTTTGAGGAAAAAGTTCATCGTTACAAAAGCTATTAAACTATAAAAAAAGAATCTAAAGCAGTTTCAGCTCCAGCTCCAGATCTTAAATTTTGTGACAAATTAATGGAAGGTATTTATACATACTTGGGTTGTTGATGTATATTTATGCAATGTTATCTTTGACAATACATTTCTCTACTCTGTCTAAAATGTCTGTTGGAGTGTCAGTGTACAATTCAGTTGAAACTTACCTCCTCAAAGAAAGCTGTATTCCATATGTATAGAAATATGAGTTACATACAGTACTTCAGACTTAGTCTGTGTTTCATAAAATTTTCAGTATACTCATGAACAATACGTATGAAACATTACCTTTCAAATAAATGCGCGATTTCCAGATTTAATTGAAAAAAGTATCAATGTTAGAAGCATGCACTTCAATTGTTAAGAGGGAGTGGGAACACACAGCTATTTCACTGGACAAAAATTATTTTTTTGCTTATTTTATTATTGTTTGCTGTTTACAATTAGGGATGTGCAGTTAACACACCACAAGGAAAATAAAAACAGAAAAATCATTTTGAAAGGAAAAACAAATATACTGAACATAGATCAATTAAATTGTACAAAGACATGGGACTGGCTTTGATTTCAAAGTTTCAAATTTTTTTTAAAGGATGAAATGCAACAGCTGTTTGACTTCCAAGTCTAAATAGGCACTGTAAAAATAAAATTTAAAAGTTGTCATTTTCTTCAGCACACGTCCCCAACCTAAACATCGCCAAACATGTTCAGTTCTCAAGAGGGAACTGAGAACTCAATCTTCTGGTGGTAATAAAAGCCTGGAACCCACTCAACCTCTTTAAAATGATTCAGTGCTGCTGTTTGACAGAATAAAACTAGAAGAACTTATAAAGGTTTGAAAGCATCCAAAGCAAAGAGCACACTATAGTTTTGTTCACTATAACCTGTATTGGAGAAGAAAACATTTAAATCTATTATGTTGGTACATAAACCTGGTATCTTGAAGATAGATCTTTGAAAATATGTCTTACAAGTTTACTGGAGGAGAAAAAAAGAAACTGCTTCACTTATCATCAATTGAATTATCAATGGAAACGGATCAATTCAGACTTCATTATAACCATGTTTATACACTGTACATCTATCCTAGATGGATAAACATTGGAATTGCTCACTGGTGTCCCTTTTAATAACTGTAAACTAAACCACAGTATGCAACTTCATAGGAAGGTAAAGGATCAAGTGAATGTACAGCCAGTTATATCTCTCCTGCTTCACGCTCCTCTGAGCTTCTCCTGTCTTCTGATCGACCATTTGCACTTTCATAAGATCGCTTCCTTTCTTTGCAGTTTCGATCTCTTGGAGATTTTTCTCTGGGGCAACTTTCTTTGTCACGTGATGTTCTGTTACGATCTCTGGTTCGTTCCTGATCTCTGGAAGATCTTTCTTTTGATGATCTGAAGAAAAAATTAATGCATCTAAAAATGTACATTACTTTTATTTGATTTTAACTGTTCTTTAAGCCTACCAGAGCATAAAACATCACAATTATCACTCTATCATTTCCAAAATTGGAATGGAAAGAACACAGCCTAACATAATTAGAACAAATATTAAACTGAAATCACTAATTTTATTTTTCAAGAGTGTAAAAGTTGAGAAAGTCAAATGAATGCTTCCAATATATTTTTCTTATACTAATTAAAATTAGTATGGACATTGTTTAAAGTGTCACTAATGTACAGAGTGCTTCAGCTACTAGAAATGATTGCAGATCCGCAATGCCACAGACTCAACTTACATTTACAGTGAGGGGAAAAAGTATTTGATTCCCTACTGATTTTGTATGTTTGCCCACTAAAAAAGAAATGATCAGTCTGTAATTGTAATGGTAGGTGTATTTTAACAGCGAGAGACAGAATAACAACAACAACAAATCACAAAAATAGATTTCAAAAAAGTTATAAATTGATTTGCATGTTAATGAGTGAAATAAATATTTGATCCCCTATCGATCAGCAAGATTTCAGGCTCTCAGGTGTCTTTATACAAGTAACGAGCTGAGATTAGGAGCACTCTCTTAAAGGGAGTGCTCCTAATCTCAGTTTGTTACCTGTATAAAAGATACCTGTCCACAGTAGCAAGCAATGAATCAGATTCCCCACCATGGCCAAGACCAAAGAGCTGTGCAAGGATGTCAGGGATACGATTGTAGATCTACAAAGCCTGGAATGGGCTAAAAGACTATTGCCAAGCAGATTGGTGAGGTGACAACAGTTTGTGCGATTATTTGCAAATGGAAGAAACACAAAATAACCGTCAATCTCCCTCTGTCTGGGGCTCCATGCAAGATGGAAGTTCAATGATCATAACAGTGAGGAATCAGCCCAGAACTACACGGGAGGATCTTGTCAATGATCTCAAGGCATCTGGGACTAGTCACCAAGAAAACAATTGGTAACGCACTATGCTGGGAAGGATTGAAATCCTGCAGAACCCACAAGGTCCCCCTGCTCAAGAAAGCACATATACAGGCCCATCTGAAGCTTGCCAATGAACATCTGAATGATTCAGAGGAGAATTGGATGAAAGTGTTGTGGTCAGATGAGACCAAAATCGAGCTCTTTGGCATCAGCTTAACTCACCGTGTTTGGAGGAGGAGGAATGCTGCCTATGACCGCAAGAACACAATGCCTACCATCAAACATGGAGGTGGAAATATTATGCTTTGGGATGTTTTTCTTAACTAAGGGGACAAGACAATTTCACCGCATCAAAGGGATGATGGATGGGGCTATGTACCGTCCTATCTTGGGTGAGAACCTCCTTCCCTCAGCTAGGGCATTGAAAATGGGTCATGGATAGGTATTCCAGCATGACAATGACCCAAAACACACGGCAAGGCAACAAAGGTCAAGAAGAAGCACATCAAGGTCCTGGAATGGCCTAGTCAGACTCCAGCCTTAATCCAATAGAAAATCTGTGGAGGGAGCTGAAACCTTAATGACTTGGAGAGGATCTGCAAAGAGGAGTGGGACAAAATCTCTCCTGAGATGTATGCAAACCTGGCGGCCAATTACAAGAAATGTCTGACCTCTGTGATTGCCAACAAGGGTTTTGCCACCAAGTACTAAGGCATATTTTGCGAAGGAGTAAAATACTTATTTCACTCTTTAAAATGCAAATCAATTTATAATTTTTTTGAAATGTGTTTTTCTGGATTTTTATTTGTTGTTATTCTGTCTCTCACTGTTAAAATAAATCTACCATTAAAATTACAGACTGATCATTTCTTTTGTCAGTGAGTGGGCAAACATACAAAATCAGTAAGGAATCAAATACTTTTTCCCTTCATTGTAAGTAACATGCTTATAAAAGTTAAAGCTGAACTAGGAGATCACACCTGAAGTTTTGACTAACAATAAATGGGCAAAAGATCAAAAGAAAAAATAGGTTTTGAAATGTAATTTTAAGGAAGACTGAATGCTGAAAAAATGTCTAACACTTGATGAATTCACCTGAGACTGGCTTGTAAACAGAAATAAACCACAATTATATAGCCAAATTTAATTCTATCAATTTCTGGTTATACTGCAATTTATTTCTGTAGCTTTGAAGACCTTAGTTTGTAAAGTTACTACTTCAGGTATTTAATTTTATTACCTATTTTAATTAGGTAAATGAAGACTAAACAAATACTGAATATGAACTGACATAGCACATTTAAATGAGTTGAAATTATTCAAGAGTGAACAAAAAGTCCCAAAGTGCAATACAAAACTAAAAATACTTGCTAAATTAAATTAAAAAATGTTACAAACCAAATCATGCTAGGAAATTGAAATAACAACAACAACAACAACAACAACAACAACAACAACAATAATAAATTTATAACCCGCTCTCTCTCCCCGAAATTTAGGCTACACTCTTATAGTCAGTTTTTGGTATTGCTTTTGAATTTATTGATGTTATTGGTGTTCCCAATAGAATTTTATATTAAACTCTTAAAAAAGAACTTGTTGCAAAATATCTCCAATTAAGTCAACAGCTAGTTTTTGACTTATGGTTGTTTAACAGCTGTTCAAAATTACAATGGCCTCGGAAAAAAGAACTTACACCATGTACTTCCACTTAAGGCTGTTGTACCATCCCTTTGGCCATGTAATTACAATTCATCACTTGGACAATCTGTGTTTATGGGTTTGGATCACATCACTGCAATTTGCTATCTTTTTTGCCAATTTTCAGCAAAAAAAGTCATCGGAGAAGGCAGATTTGCTTAACGACCATGTGATTTTTTTAACGACTGTTGTAAAAATTGGGTCCAACTCAATCTATGGCTGCACAACTTAAAATGGAAATTACCAGTCCCAACCGTGATCTTAAGTCGACAGCCACCTGTATTCAGTTTTCCTGGGTTTTTTTATTGACAAGTGAGAATGTAACTTCTCACTTACTTATCAGAGTAGAGGTAGGGGTGAATTTGTCTCCTGAGAATTCTTCCCATTTCTGCAAACCTTGTCGATCTTCCAAGCATGCTGATATTTCCTTGTTTTATTATAGCTACCCTAAGTTTGCACCTGAGTTGACTATAATTAAAAGCTTTTGAAGTATATTGTTCCAATGTACCTATATTAAACAAAATAAAGAAAAAACCTCAGCTACTGTTAAAGATAGATTGATGGCCTAGGTGCAATCTTTTCTGTTCAACAGCTAACAAAATGCCAACTAATGATTAAAATATTACCCTTTTTTGGAATTGGGTTCTCTGCTTCTGTCTCTGGAGCTATGACTGCTCCTTTGGTGACTGCGGCTGCGGCTGCGACTAGTAGAACGAGACCTATGACGATGTCGCTTTTCACGGGACCTGGAACGGGTTCTTTTCTTTCGTTCACGGGAGGATGACCGAGATCGATGTTTACGGCGATCTCGGGATCTAGATCTGAATTTTTTTTTTTTACAGTGGATGAGAAGAAATTCTTAATAAGTCAATTAATCCCTAACAATTCAATTAGGCCAGTCATAAAAGGAAAATATCTTACTAGGACAAACTCTTTTGCCAAATTTCTGGAAAGTTTGGAGACTGCTAAGGTGCTTTATATGAAATAAGGAATTATTTAATATTGACGTTTAAAAGTGTTGGAAGATTAATTAGTGATGATTGATTAAAAACAAAAACAACACTTGTTACACACCATTGGCAAGACTGTGGCAGTTATAAGCTAGTATTAAGCAGACACATTACTGAGGAATTTCTAACTTAAAATAAGTCACAAGGAAATTTAAATAAAACATTTAGATCTAGATATAAACAAATTTTCAATGATTTAAAAGCAGTAATCAGTTGAATTAAATAGCAGGTGACAGCAGCTAACTAATTTTGGTTGAACTTGTACAAACTAAGAGTTAGCCCTAGGCAGCCCTTGGAAGAAAGACCATTAGGAAATTCCAAGGCTGTAATTAAAACCTGCACATTAAAAAAAACCAACCTCAAACGCAGCAGTAGCAAGCCAATTCTATTCTATTTCCAAGAAAAATTACTTGAAATATACACTGTGTGCACAACTATTAGGCAAACTGTATTTTTGAGGATTAATTTTATTATTGAACAACTACAGTGCTCTCAGTCAATCCAAAATGTCAATAAACCTCAAACCTGAATATTTAAAAAAGTAAAAGTCAGGTTATGGCTTTCTTAGGAAAATATCTATGTGTGCACAATTACTGGGCAACTATTAGTGTGCAATAGTTGAGTCCCATGACAAAGTGCCAATCTCTATCTTCCAGGAGACAAAGAAATGGCTTTCTTAGTGGCTGGACTAATAAGGCACTTCTAGCTTGGGAAGATGAACTAGCACTCCCTCTAGTGGCTGTTCATTTTAGGTAGGCATTTATAGTCACAATGTAAATTTTAGAAAGTCTGCATCTGCCTATTTTGCAAGTTTTATTAGATTTATTTAAAAACTCCCCTGACTTAAATAATTTTCTCAAGTATTTACTTAGTATGTCATATAATTTTCATAGTACAAAAAATCACAATGGGTTTGCTTTAAGGAAACCTTTCTTAATGTTTGATGGATATAACTGTTTATATTCACAGAGAAAAAAAGACCATCCTACCTTTTGGGGTTCTTGCTGTGAGAACGAGATCTAAGAATAAAGAAAAAATAAAGATGAATTTATATAAATTGCAAATGGAATTATAAACTGCACTATTAAGATGTCTCACAGAACATAACCACAGACAATTTGTAACAAATTGGAGCTTTACTTTTCAAATGTCTTTAACAATTCAAAATAAGTATTCCAGGGAATCTTGCAAATGTAATAATACATCAAATGGTTTATCTCACATTAATATGATTATAAATAATGATATAAATCTTAATGAACATATTGGGAATGATAAATATAAATATGAACATTATTTCAGGATTGATATATGTATTTAACATTTATTTGTATTTTTATCAAATTTAGAAATTGTCCATCACCCTCACAAAGCAATTAATATCAGCCTGCAAGTTGTCCTCGACTTACAAGTCTCTTAGCGACCGTTCAAAATTACAACAGACACCCCAACAGGTACTTATGTCCCAGTTCTAAAGTTATGCTTGCGGTAGCTCCCCTACAGTCATCTGCCCTTATGATTGACTGCAGAGTTGCTACAGCACCCCGCCTATTCCTCACCCATCGTGCCCTATTGGGTCTCCACAGGCACTGGGCCTGCTTTGCCACCCCACTGAGTTCCACACACTCCCCCCTACCCCTGGTCACTGTTTGCTCACTTACCTTTCAAAGATATACAGAGCTCAGGAAATCAGGGTAGAAAAGATCAGGCTATTCTGTTGCTGGGCTACATGGCATAATCAAAGAAAAGTCCTGCCAACACTTTTCATCACTAGTCTTAGCTCCCCCAGGATTAGCTAGGCTAGCACTGCTAATACTGGGAGAGTTAAGGCTAGTGCTATTGAGGAGAAAAACTGCTGGTTTTCCTCTATTTTAGTTCCCCCAGTATTAGAATAAAATTAGCATAGCTAACACTAGGGAGCTAAAACTGTGTAGCAATGCAGGATTTTTTCTCTTTGATTATGCGACATGGCCCAGCAAGAGAGGGGGCCTATCCTCTTTCCCGATCCTGACTTCCTGAGCTCTGAGAATCTTTGAAACATAAATGTGTAATTGTAATGGAAACAACAAATGTGTTTGTTGTTTTCAAAAAACCTGCAGTCAGAATATCCTATATTAGCAAATTAATGCTTAATGGCCTTAAAGAATATCTTATGATTTTAAAAGGAGATTAATTCAAAAAACCCTCTTTCATTTTATTAACTATTCCAGAGAACATTAAAAAAAACACTTGTTAACCTCACAATTAGGAAATATAAAATGATGGAGGGGTCCCATTATTGTCCTGTTTTGGTTTAATGTCCATAAATTTGTTAACATAGTTTTAAGAGGAGTAAAACAGCCAATATAGTGTAGTGGTTAAAATGCAGAATTTGCATCAATGATGCTAGGTTCAAATCCATGGTCGCTGTCACTCTTTCCTAGCCTAACTTGTTCCACAGGGATGTTTGGGGAAAACAGAGTTTATGGATATTGTCTTAACTCTCAAAAGCTGAGATATAATCTAACTAATAGTTACAATGTGAATGTGATTCTGCATTGTATACCAACCAAGCATGGAATACAGCAAAAAAAAAATCATTTACTTTGGAAAGATAGCAGTATCTTTCCTGCTATCTTTCCAAAGTAAATGGAAAGCGGGCGACGCCCAGGGGAAGGGCCTTCTCTGTGGCGGGCCCAATCCCTCTGGAACGACCTACCCCCCGAACTTAGAACTATCACGGACCTCCGCTCCTTCCACCAAAGTTTGAAGACGCACTTCTTCCATCTCGCTGGCCTGGCCTAATCCCCACCATCAAGCTGTAGACTGAAGCTCAAATTGTTTTAATTCGGATTTTAAGAGGTAGAGGTTTAGGATTTTAAGGTTTTAGGATTTTTTAGCATAGTGTATTGGGATTTAATCTATTTTTAGTATTATTAATTGCTATGTTTTGTATTTTTCTATTTTAATTTCCTGTGCACCGCCCCGAGTCCCTTTGGGGAGAGTGGCGCGGTTTATACATTTAATAAAATAAATAAATAAAATAAATAAATAAGTACCTCGGATGCATAATCTTGGACTGATTATATTTGTTCATTCTCTGCTTATGAACTGGTTAGGTAATGATATAATGAAAGATTGAACAATGGTATTCTATATGGGTCACATTTTAATGCTGTTTATAATAGCTGAATTGCTTCCCATATATATTATAATATGTTCTTGCTCTTTTTTCTTTCCCTTTTTGTTTTGTCTTTCATTCTGATTACTAAAGCACTAAAATAAATCTAGAAATCACACACTAATGATAACATTCAAAAGTTTATGTGCATATTTTACTTCATCAAAGCAAAATGTACAAGTACATGGGGAATATATCTAATATTTAATTTCAGTTTTATTTTTAGCAGCAGCTTGAAGCTGTAGGATCAATGTATACTTATGCAGGACTCTTAATTGTAAAAGCAAAGTACAATTTAGTATGACAATAAGAAGTAATAGAGTTCCACCTTCTTAACTTCTCTCTTTCTTCTTTCTCCCTTTCTTCTCTCCGCTTTAAACGTTCCTGATTTCGTTTCTCCTGTTTGTCAGCCACAATTCTCTGAAATCATTTTAAAAATAAAGATCAGAATTTTCAAATATTGAAATATTATATAAACCGGGCTTTGAGCCCTTTTGGAACTGGGCCATGGACGTGGCAGATGAGCACACATGCACATCTCCAGTTGCGCAAGTTGCAGGCAAGAGAGCATGCACGCTCCATTTGTGTAAGAGTGCATGCACTTGCTCGCTGTTCACGCAGAACCATCCCCTTCCCCCCGACAGGTCCACAAAGCCGGAAAGGTTGGGGAACTCTGATATAAACCATTAAGAATATATATGTATAAGACAAAGTTACTTTTTCTCACCAATCAGCAGCATTATTCTAATGTGATAGCACTGCAGGTTACATATGTCATATAGGAATACATAGGGAACATGTATACTATCCCAATATCATTGCTAATTACTTTACCATCTTTTTTATAAACTTTAACTGAACTCACACTCACATAATGAAAAGAGCAAATTAATTTTGGTCCATTGTTACCAAAAATTAAAATCTAATCACAGAGAATAACTAAAAGCAGGAAAATAAATGACTATAAATAAAAAATAGTGTCACAATCAGGCTATAAAGCAACATAATTCTTTCATAAATATATACTAATAGTTTTGCTAGATCAAGGTAGTGTCATCTTAATCCAGCATTTTGTTTCACATTATGGACTCTGGGGTACTCAGGCAATAGATGGACTAGATATACCCTTCCTCTGCTACTATGTTTGATTTGAATGATAAGAGAACATATGACAATGATAATACAATTTGTATTTTGGGTATTTGTTTACACTTATTCTTTTAATCTTCATAAGGATTATAATCTGCTCAGAACCCTTTAGCAACTCAAGATGTATATACTATAGACTCTATAGCCGTGATGGCAAACCTGTGGCACATGGAGCCATTTGTCAGGGCATGTGAGGCCCTCCGGAGTATTCATGAACTTCCCTGAAGCCTCTGGAGCACTGAAAATGATGCGCCGTTGAAACCGGAAGTGACGTCCGATTTCCTTGGAGCGTCATTTTGAGCGGTCAGGAGGCATGTCTGATTTGCTTGGAGCGTCATTTTGAGTGGTCAGGAGGTTTAGGTTTAGGTTTATTAAATTTATATACCGCAACCCCCATCTCTGGCCCTCCAGAGATCATCCACCAAAGCGACCAATGTCGTCTTGGTGCTGTGCCCGGGCCGGAAGCCGGACTGGCGCGGGTCCAGATAATCAATTTCCTCCAGATGACGGGGGAACTGTTGTGCCACCACACTCTCTACAACCTTCGCCAAAAAGTGAAGGTTGGAGACCGGACAGTAATTTACCAACAATGCTGGGTCCAGAGAGGGCTTCTTGAGGAGGGGTTTCACCACCGCCTCTTTCAAGACGGTAGGCAAGAACCCCTCACCCAAGGGAGCATTCACTACCTCCTGGAGCCAGCCTCGTGTAACCTCCCAGGATGCCAGTACAAGCCAGGAGGGACACGGGTCCAATAAACGTGTTAGCTCGCAGTCGCCCACGTAACCTGTCCATATCTTCGGAAGTAACAGAGTCAAATTCTTCCCACAAAACTGTCTCAAGATTTGCCTCGGGGCATCCCACTGGACCACTTTCGATGGAGGCCAACTCGCTCCGAATCTGAGCGATTCTATCCTGCAGATATTCCCCATATTCCTCTGCTCTACCCTGCAAAAGGGCTTCCCGCGTCCTCTGTTGAAGGAGGGAGCGGGTCACCCTAAACAGGGCGGCAGGGCGGTTATCTGCGGATGCGATGAGAGTGGCACAATGATGACGTTTAGCCACTGTCAGCGCCACAAGGTAAGTCCGTAAATGGGCTCTCACCTGTGTTCGATCAGATTCAGACCGTGTGGATCTCCATCTCCTCTCTAGGCGTCTCTTGTGGCGTTTCATCACCCTCAGCTCCTCGGTAAACCAAGGAGCCTGGGTGGCTCGTCGCCACAGGAGAGGCCGCAAGGGTGCGACCCGATCCAAGGCCCCCGTGGCCGCGGTATTCCACGCGGCTACCAGGTCCTCCGTCGGGGCGTGGGTCAAGGACACAGGTAATGGCCCAAGCAACCGTCTGGAACCTATCCAGGTCCATCAGGCGCCTGGGGCAGAACCATATAGGTGAATCAGGTTCCGCCTCCCCGCGGTGGGGCGTAGTGATTGGAAAGTCGAGCCGGAGAAGTGAGTGGTCTGACCATGACAGGGGTATGATGGCTACGTTCCTTATACCCAGATCACTCTTCCACTGACCAGAGACAAAAATTAAGTCCAGCGTGTGTCCTCTTTCGTGCGTGGGCCCCCGAATTACTTGGGTCAGGTCCATGGCCGTCATGGAGGTCATGAACTCCCGAGCTACCTCGGATGATTCGCCCACCGATGGCAGGTTGAAGTCCCCCATGACAACCAGTCTGGGGGTCTCAACCGCCATCTCGGCGATCACCTCAAGGAGCTCGGGCAGGGCTGCTGTTACATAGCGGGGAGCCAGGTATACAATCAGCACGCCCAACTGCCTCCCTAGGCCCCACTTCACGCAGAGGGACTCACAGCCGGTGGTCTGTGGTACAGTGGTCTCTCTCGGCTCAAGACTTTAAACAATAACCTCTACCCCTCCACCCCTGCCTAGGGCCCGTGGCTGATGAAACGCGCGGTAACCTGGCGGGCACATTTGTACGAGGGGAAGTCCTCCCTCGTGGCCCAGCCAGGTCTCCGCAATTCCCACCAGGTCCGGCTCCCCCTCCGACACAAGGTCGTGGACGAGGGGGGCTTTGTTGACCACGGACCTGGCGTTGCAAAACATCAGCCTCGGGCCCTGGCTCTGTAATCCCTGACCACCTAGCCTGCGAGGATTGTGGCACCTGACCGTTTGCAAGCATCGGCCTTGTGCCCTCAACCGGGAAAGAAAAACCTGTCTCCCATCGCACCTACCCCTCCCTACGACCGTCTTGATGGGTAGACTCTCAATGGAAACGGCTTGTGTATCCCCCCTCTTAATGGACCCTTCCGCTTCCTTCCTCACTCTGCCGGCTCCGCCCGTTTCCTTCTTATCTCCCTTAACCTGTCTACACCCTCCCTCCTTCCTGGTACCCCCTAAAATACGTAACATAAATTTAACTAAAAAACCCATAAGACCACGCTTGTGGCAGGCGAGTGCCAGTGGCATACAGCTTCTGGCATTGGGGGGACAGGACGGGGGGACAGAAGCAGAACTGCCCTTTCGGCATCAGGTGTGAAGGCAACGGATGGGTGGGTGGACAAAAGAAGAAGCTGATGCTCCGCAGGTTTTTTTTTTAGCCTGCCAGAGACTCTGGACAAAGGCTTACTATTTTCATCCCTCCCCCATCATTGCCTTTGTGTGGCTCTCTGCTCACTTCTTCCAGACCCGCACACATTTGTGTTGTGCACATTCATGGGAGGGAGGTGTCTGGCAGCAGGGGCTCTGAAACCCGCAATGACCGGGCTGGCCTTCCAAAAAGCAGGCGTGGTGGTTGCACCAGCAGAGAGGCACATGATATGGACCACCAGATGCGCCTGCTCCATCCCATGCCACATGCCTCTCCCCTGCGCCTCTGCCTCTGGCTACTGTCACTGCAGGGGGTGGGGGGGCTGCTGCCAGACACCATCAGCCCGCTTACTCCGTTTTTGCATGCGTTTGGAGAGCAAGTCACTGCTGGTCCCCCTTGCGTGTCTTGCCCTTGACTTGCATGCGGAGAGTGTTCTCCTCATACATCTGATGCACCTTGGCACCACTGAGGTCGCCAACACCTTGCACAGGTCCATTAGGCCATCACCGTTGCCATCTGGAGCACTAGGCCCGGCCAGCACGAAGGTGAGGTGGCCTAATAGAAAGCCCGAGTAGAGGTGGTACAGCATGCCCATGCCCAGCAGCCAAAAGGCGACCACCGTGAGCGGGTAAAGTGGGATCCCCACTGGTGCCATGGCCACCCATGTCCAACCAGGATCAGGTGCTTCCCCCAATCTCTGAGGGGCCTGGACGGCCATGGTGCTGATGGAGATCCAGTTTCCCCCACTCGTGGTGGCTGCCTGTTGCCTGCTGGGCCTGGACGTGCTCTACCACCTCTACTTGGGCTTTCTAGCTGACTACTTTGTCTCCTTCATGCTGGGTGGGCCTGGTGCTCCGGGCAGTGAGAACTTTATTTGGTAAATATTGCCAGACCCGGCCAGGAGAACTGCCTGCTGCGCCAGAGGGACAACGTCATAGCAGAGCTGCTTGGAAGGCAGCAGAAAACTATCAGTGGCCGAGCCTTGCCCGGGATCCCCACCAAGACAAAGGTGAGTGAGGTGGAGGGTGAGCAGGTGGCATGTGGGTGGAGGCCCCGGGGAAGGCCAGAGCTGGGGAATGGTGCGTTTCCTGACCCAGCCAAGATGAACAGCGAGTGGGTGGAGGCTCCTGGGCAAGGCCAGAGCTGGGGAATGGCACTTTCCCCGACCCGGGCAAGATGAATGTCGAGCAGGCGGAGGTTCTGGAGCCTCATGGAATGGCACATCATTGGGCCCCAAGTCCGACCCAAGGTGAGGGGCGAGTGGGCGGCATGCTTACATTTGGTGAGCAGAGCAGGCAAGGCGCGGAGAAGAGGCGATTAACTGGGCTGCATGGTGAAGGCAATATATGTAGGGTGGGGAGGGAGGGGCGACCGGCGGTGGTATTTGCTGATTCAGCAAACCAGTTGAAATTTCCGCTACCAGTTTGGCTGAATATCACCTCTTGTAAGGGAGTACGAGTGGATTTCCAGAGAAAAAATATAGACTACACGACCAGTAGCACTACTCAGGTGACCCTGAGGACACAGATAAACCTCCAAGTGCTTCAACAAACCTCTAAAAGGATGCAAATGACCAGTTATCTGCAAGGAATATAAATCCTTCTATTCCCCACTATCCTGCCAGAGCTGAAGAAGCTTCTTGAATGAGAAGTGAAACGTCTTCAAAGAAAAAAACAAGAAAGCCCAGTTGCCTCCTGAAAAAAGCACCTTTGGGAAAACCATGACCTGGATGACTGAGAATCTCCATAGACATTTTGGAACTACACTTCTACACCTCTGGTTTAGTCACTTAGATACAAATTTAATTTCTTATTTGAAAGGTAGTAAAAGGCTATTTATACTATTTTTTTGAGAAAGCTCCTCTTTCTCAGCTTCATCATATTAATTTCAAGTGTGGTATCAACAGGACATTACTGAAGTAGCCTGATAAGTAATAGTTCATAACAGTTGGAAAAGAGTAATATATACTTACCCTTAGTTCTTCAAGCTTTTCTCTTATTTCAATAAAACCCAAGTGCAGCTTTCCTCCAAAATGATCAGCAAGCCGCCTGTCATTGTCATGTAGGCCAAGATAGGCTGAGCATACTTCACAGACCCGTAGCTTTTGCTGCTGGAAACTGGAAGCAGGCATGGAATTCCGGTACACTTCCTAGAAGACGCATCATAGTAGGTCTCTTAAGCTATGAACAACTTACATTCTCAGTACAGAATCAACAATATCTGATTAATTTGGTTCTTTGTGTGTGTTGTATGCTAGTTTTCCTGATTAAAATGAAACAGAAGGTATTGTAAGAGTAATTATTTTATTATTTATTTTTTTATTAGATTTCTAGACCGCCCCCTCTCCCCGAAGGGACTCGGGGCGGTGTACAGGTAAAAAATTAAAAAGTGACATCAACATTACATATAAACTAAAATCGAATTAAATAGTCCCCTGTACAAATTTATAAAAATTAAAAACTTAACCTTAAAACCTAATCCCATAATTTAAAATTACAAACTGAGGCGGGAAGCATGGAATTAGCCCAGGCCGGCTAGTTGAAACAGGTGGGTTTTGAGTTTCTGGTGGAAGGAGCAGAGGTCCGTGGTCGTTCTAATGTCAGGGGGAAGGTCATTCCAGAGGGTTGGGCCCGCCACAGAGTAGGCCCTTCCCCTGAGCGCCGCCCGCTGGCATTGCCTAGTGGACGGCACCCGGAGAAGTCCCTCTCTGTAAGAGCGAATCGGCCGAAGGGATGTATGGGGTAGGATACGATCCCGCAAATAACTAGGTCCTGTGCCATGGAGCGCTTTGAAGATAATAACCAACACCTTGAAACGCACCCGAAAGGCCACAGGCAGTCAGTGAAGCCCGCGCAGGAGTGGTGTTACGTGGGAGTATCTAGTGACTCCCAGAACTGCCCGCGCGGCCGCATTCTGGACCAGCTGCAGCCTTCGGGTGCATCTCAAGGGGAGCCCCATGTATAGAGCGTTACAGTAGTCTAGACGGGACGTCACAAGCGCATGAGTGACTGTGCGAAGGTCGTCCCGGTCCAATAGGGGACGCAACTGGCGCACCAGGCGAACCTGGTGAAACGCCCCCCTTGCCAAGGCTGTCAAATGGTCATCCATTGACAGCCGGGAATCTAGGAGGACGCCCAAGTTGCGTGCCCGATCCACGGGGGCCAGATGTTCGCCCCCAATGGCCAGCGATGGAATCAGCTGTTTGAACCGGGGCGCCGGTAGCCACAGCCACTCAGTCTTGGACGGGTTGAGCTTGAGTCTGTTACTTCCCATCCAGATCCGCACGGCTTCCAGACACCGGGACATCACTTCGACGGCATCGTTGGGGTGGTTTGGGGTAGAGATGTACAGCTGGGTGTCATCTGCGTACAGATGGTAATCTACCCCAAACCCACGTATGATCTCGCCCAGCGGCTTCATATATGCATTAAACAGGAGAGGCGAGAGGACCGACCCCTGCGGCACCCCACAAGTGAGAGGCATTCGAGGTCGACCTCTGCCCCCCTGCCAATACAAATTGCACTCGACCGGAGAGGTAGGAGGAGAACCACCGCAAAACGGTGCCCCTCACCCCCAACCCCTCCAGCCGATGCAATAGGATACCATGGTCGATGGTATCAAAAGCCGCCGAGAGGTCTAATAGGATCAGGATGGAGGAACAACCCCCATCTCTGGCCCTCCAGAGATCATCCACCAACACGACCAATGCCGTCTCGGTGCTGTGGCCAGGCCGGAAGCTGGACTGGCGCGGGTCCAGATAATCAATTTCCTCCAAGTGACGTGGAAACTGTTGTGCCACCACACTCTCAACAACCTTTGCCAAAAAGCAAAGGTTGGAGACGGGACGATAATTAGCTAACAAAGTTGGGTCCAGGGAAGGCTTCTTGAGGAGGGGCCTCACCACCGCCTCTTTCAAGACGGCCGGCAAGAACCCCTCACTCAAAGAAGCGTTGACTAACTCCTGGAGCCAGCCTCGTGTCACCTCCCAGGATGCCAGTACAAGCCAGGAGGGACACGGGTCCAATAAACATGTGGTAGCTCGCAGTCGCCTACACAACCTGTCCATATCATCGGAAGTAACAGAGTCAAACTCCTCCCAGAATGGAACCTCAAGACTCGCCTCCGACATCCCCTCCAGACCACTTCCAGTGGGGACCAACTCACTCCGAATCTGAGCGATTTTGTCCTGCAGATACTCCCCAAATTCCTCTGCTCTGCCCTGTAGAGGGGCTTCCCGCGGCCTCTGTTGAAGGAGGGAGCGGGTTACCCCAAACAGGGCGGCAGGGCGGTTATCTGCGGACGCAATAAGGGTGGCACAATACTGACGTTTGGCCACTCTTAACGCCACAAGGTAAGTCCTCAAATGGGCTCTCACCTGTGTTCGGTCAGATTCAGAGCGTGAAGATCTCCACCTGCTCTCTAGGCGTCTCTTGTGGCGCTTCATCACCCTCAACTCCTCGGAAAACCAAGGAGCCTGGGTGGTTCGCTGCCGCAAGAGAGGCTGCAAAGGCGCAACCCGGTCCAAGGCCCCAGTGGCCGCACTATTCCATGCAGCCATTAGGTCCTCCATCCGGGCGCGGGTCAGGGCTACAGGTAATGGCCCAAACTCCGTCTGGAACCTTTCGGGTTCCATCAGGCGCCTGGGGCGGAACCATCTAGGAAATTCCGGTTCCGCCTCCCCGCGGTGGTGGGTAGCGGCTGGAAAGTCGAGCCGGAGAAGTGAGTGATCTGACCATGACAGGGGTGTGATGACTAGATCCCTTACTCCCAGATCAGTCCTCCACTGGCCAGAGACAAAGATGAGATCCAGTGTGTGTCCTCCCTCGTGTGTGGGGCCCTGAATTACTTGGGTCAGGTCCATGGCCGTCATGGAGGCCATCAACTCCCGAGCTACCTCGGATGTCTGACCTACCGATGGCAAGTTAAAGTCCCCCATGACCAACAGTCTGGGGGTCTCAACCGCCATCTCGGCGATCACCTCGAGGAGCTCGGGCAGGGCTGCTGATGCATAGCGAGGAGTCAGGTATACAATCAGCACGCCCAACTGCCTCCCTAGGCCCCACTTCACGCACAGGAACTCACAACCGGTTATCTGAGGCACAGTGGTCTCTCTCGGCTCAAGACCTTCCCCCACAATGACCGCTACCCCTCCACCCCTGCCTAGGGCCCGTGACTATCTGTCAATAAGCAAATATTTTCTTCACTCTCCCTTTAAAAAATGTATTTCCCAACTGAAACGTGGCAAATGAAAACCACTGAGTATATTCCATCCTTTTATGAATGTTTTAATCCTTCTGGTACTTTCCTCAGGGATACTAGTGATTTTTTTTTACCAGAATCAGATTAAGGAAATATTCTGACATGCACAAGGATTCTTTTCTCTATGTGCCAGACTTCATAAAGGGAAAGAAGTAGCACAAGTTCATTAGAATACAATAGAGATGAACCACAAA
Source organism: Rhabdophis nuchalis (assembly GCA_039707465.1). NCBI lineage: Eukaryota > Metazoa > Chordata > Lepidosauria > Squamata > Natricidae > Rhabdophis > Rhabdophis nuchalis. The sequence continues at coordinate 89,514,203 of CM077648.1, read as the reverse complement.
TAAAATAAAGTTAAAAAAACTGGTGTATACGTATGCACTGTGTATTTAATGAATACAGTTTAAATATTCTTTAGTTATCAACTCCATGAATAATTTGTCCTTCCAGGACTAACTGAAAGAATATACTTTTGTACATAATCAGATTACCTCTGCTTCTCTTTTCTTTGCCCTTGCTTTCTCTACTTCATCCATTACTTTCTGAGACTCTTCCACATTTCCATCAGCTCCAAGTTGTTCAACTTTAGCAAGCAGTTTTCCAATTTCCTCATTTAATTCATGGACTCGTTCAGCCTTTCAGAGAGAAAAGCAATATTTACATTTGCTAATATTACTAATGTTCATTATGAAGAAGCCATATCAATATAAAGCATTAAGACACTGCACAATGCAGTGCTTCTGTTCAGCTAGCTATTCCTTTTTCTAGGGTACACTGGCCTATTATGCTATGAATGCTCTATGCAGATTTGAATAATAATAAATAGAAATGTTTATACATAAAATCAAGTTATTTTATTTATTTTTTTTATTTTTTTTTTAGATTTTTATACCGCCCTTCTCGCTTCCAGGACTCAGGGCGGTGAACAGGCAACAATAAAAACAACAATAGAAAACATCAAATACATTAAAATACGCTAAAAATACATTAAAAATATATTAAATGGGTGGCCTGTTCTAAAATCCAGATAAAAACCCATGGTAAAAACAATTAAAAACTATGCCAGGCTGGCTGCACGGAATAAGTAGGTTTTCAAGGCCCGACGGAAGAGGCGCAGGTCCGTGGTTGTGCGTAGGTCAGGGGGTAGGTCATTCTAGAGGGCAGGAGCTGCCACAGAGAAGGCTCTCCCCCTAGGGGTTGCCATCCAGCATTGCTTGGCCGACGGTACCCTGAGGAGGCCCTCTCTGTGGGAGCGAACTGGTCGGTGGGAGGTATTTGGTAGCAGGAGGCGGTCCTGCAAGTAACTAGGGCTTCTGCCATGGAGCGCTTTAAAGGTGATTACTAGTACCTTGAAGCGCACCTGGAAAGCCACAGGCAGCCAAGTGCAGCTCGCGCAGGAGAGGTGTCACATGGGAGCATCTGGAGGCTCCCAGAATCCCCCGTGCAGCCGCGTTCTGAACTAAGTGGTGCCTCCGGGTGCACCTCAAGGGAAGCCCCATGTAGAGAGTGTTGCAATAGTCCAGGCGGGAGATGACGAGGGCTTGAGTGACCGTGCGTAAAGCATCACGATCCAGAAAGGGGCGCAACTGGCGTATCAGGCGGACCTGATAAAAAGGCGCCCTGGCCATGGCTGTCATATGATCATCTAACGATAGCCGAGAGTCCAGGAGGACGCCCAAGTTGCGAGCCCTCTCTGTGGGGGCCAATGATTCGCCCCCAATAGCCAGAGATGGCACCAGCTGGCTATATCGTGATGCCGGAAGCCACAGCCACTCGGTCTTGGATGGGTTGAGTAGAAGCCTGTTTCTCCCCATCCAGACTCGCACGGCTTCCAGACACCGGGACATCACTTCCATGGCATCGTTGGGGTGGTCTGGGTAGAGACGTACAGCTGGGTGTCATCCGCGTACTGATGGAACTCTACCCCGAAACCACGGATTATCTCACCCAACAGCTTCATATAGATGTTGAACAGGAGAGGCGAGAGTACCTGTGGTACCCCACAAGTGAGGCACCTCGACATCGACCTCTGTCCTCCTGTCAACACAAATTGCGACCGGACGGAGAGGTAGGAGAAGAACCACCGTAAAACGGTGCCCCCCAACCCCTCCAGCCGGCGCAACATGATACCATGGTCAATGGTATCGAAAGCCGCTGAGAGATCTAACAGGACCAGGATAGAGGAACAGCCTCTATCCCGAGCCCTCCAGAGATCATCCACCAACGCGACCAATGCCGTCTCTGTGCTGTGCCCAGGCCGGAAGCCGGACTGGCGCGAGTCCAGATAGTTTCCTCCAGGTGCTGAGGGAGCTGTCGCGCCACCACACTCTCAATAACCTTCGCAAGAAAGCGAAGGTTGGAGACAGGACGGTAGTTGGCCAACACAGCCGGGTCCAGGGAGGGCTTCTTGAGGAGGGGTCTTACCCCCGCCTCTTTCAAGCGGCTGGCAGAAACCCCTCACTCAAAGAACTGTTGACAATTCCCTGGAGCCAGCCTCGTGTAACCTCCTGGGAGGCCAGTACCAACCAGGAGGGACACGGGTCCAATAAACATGTGGTGGCGTTCAGCCGCCCCAGCATCCTGTCCATGTCCTCGGGAGTCACAGGATCGAACTCTTCCCAGATAACAGACTCAAGACCTGCCTCTGTCAGCCTGTCTGAATTAGTCCAATCGGAGGCTAACCCATCCCAGATCTGATCGATTTTATCATGCAGATAACACCCAAATTCCTCCGCACGACCCTGCAAGGGAGCATCCCGCGTCCTCTGATAAAGAAGGGAGCGGGTCACCCTAAATAGGGCGGCAGGTCGGTTATCTGCAGACGCGATAAGAGTGGAGAAATAATTCCATTTCACCGCTTTTATCGCCACTAGGTAGGTCCTCAAATGCGAACTTACCAGTCTCCGGTCAGATTTGGAGCGGGTGGCCCTCCAAACACTCTCTAGGTATCTCCTCCGGTGCTTCATCACCCTCAGCTCCTCAGAGAACTAAGGAGCCAAGGTGGATTGGCGCCGGGTGAGAGGCCGCAAAGGCACGACCCGGTCCAGGGCCCCCGTGGTCACACTATTCCAGGCGGCCACTAGGTCCTCAGTCGAGTCGCGGGTCAGAGTCTCCGGTATTGGCCCAAGCTCCATCTGGAACCTCTCAGGGTCCATCAGGCGCCTGGGGCGGTACCAACTCACTGCTTCCAGTTCCGCCTCCCCGCGGTGGGGTCAGGGGTTGGAAAGTCCAGCCGAAGGAGAGAGTGATCTGACCATGACAGAGGTTCAATGACTATTTCCCCTAAACTAAGATCACTCAGCCACTGTCTGGAGACAAAAACTAAGTTAGAAGTCCTTAGGGAAAGCCCTGTAGTGGGTGAATATTAAGTACTTACTTTGGCTGCCACTTCAGCACTGATCTCTTCTTGAGTTTCAGCCAGTCTTTTCTTTGCCACTTCAGTTCTCCTATCACAGTCAGCAATGAATGATTGCAGGTGATCCATCGCCTACCATATAAATCAGAAAAGTATCATACTGACTAGAAATAAGCACTTTTTCAGAATGCAACAGTTAGCAGAAGAACTAAATATTAAATATATAAATTGCTGGTTTAATTATATTTTAATTATAATTTTCTGGAAGATTGTAAAACAAATAAAATTGAGGTCATCATTACATGAATTCTTACTTTCAAGGTAATAATCACATCAACACTTGTATTCACAAATATTCAATCAAACAGATGAGAACAATCATTTTGAGGATTGAGTTGCATATTACTGATTTAAGTTAACAGTCAAGTTAAAGAAATTAAAATAAAACTAAAATGAGAATGAAGATTTCACATCTCAAAGATTCAAGTTATTCAAATATCCTAAGAAATTAGCAATAATTCGATGATGGTTTCAGAGAAACTACTATAAAAATTTGAAGGCTCTCTATTCAATGTTTCAATTCCTCCGTGTGTGTGTGTGCGCGCGTGTGTGTGTATGTAAAATCTTTATTAAAAGGGATTCTGGGTGGCTTTTTATTGTAGAAAAGGTTTGTGATTTTTATTGTGCAATTTATTGCCCTTAGTGTGTGCTCCACTTTTTTCCTTATTTAGAAGATAAATGGGACAGTGTAACTACCCTATGTCACTAGGAAAATGCATGCCATCTTCAAAGTACTAAGATCATGTGCAATCTGAAGTCCTTTATATTTTAAATTTCAAATGAAACACCTTTTTCACTTCAGCTTCAGTAATTGCACACTTTACTAATAACTGTCAGAAATTTTAAACCAATTCTATATTAAATATTTTACAATGCACAATTTGAACAGATTAAATGTTTTTTATCAGAGCAAACTGGTCTATCAGGTTGCCCTGATAAATAATCTCTCTTTGTATAGCCAAGGGAAGCAAGGCCCATGGCTTAGAGGTTAATACATCTACCTAACATCTTATTTAGGGTTCAAAACCCAGAAGGGTATAGCTAGCTGATGAGAGCTAAATAGGTTGAAATAGACTAGTCTCCCTTTATTTCTTTGTCAATAAATATAAATTTAACACAATATGACCAACTCTCTTTCCATTCTTTATAATATAAAGAAAATAAAGAATATTATAATTATAATGATAGCACATACGTCAAGTTCAAAGAAAAAGTCTTGCTCTTTTGATGCAATTTCATAATCTGCTCTTAACGCCAAATCATGCACCTTCAAACATTCTCCAAGATCCATCCTCTGGAACACAAGACAACACAAAAGAACAATTTTACAAGGAAAAACTAAATGGATACAAATTATATTCTTATTTCAATATTCAAAAAGTGTATCTATTGTTAAATATATTTTAAATTACTATACAAATTTTGTTTAAAAGTGATCAGTCACATCATTAAAAGTCCCCAAATCTCAGTGACACCATACTGGAACAGTAGATCAATACACAAATAAAAAATACAGCACTCTTAACAGAAATTCTTCTTCCTGGGAGCTTTCTTTTCAGTTCTTGCATACTTTTCCTTATAAGCTAGTGTGCTTAACAAATCAAATTACAGAACAAGTTATTTAATTTTTTTTAATATAGTGTGGAAATATACACAACACCCATTGTATTACTTTTTTCAATTTTAGATGTGGATTGCCATTGTCTTCTTCCTAGGGCTGAAACATAGTGACTGGTTCTGTGAACTAGAACTCGTGAGCCTGATGTTTTAAGTACTACACCAAACTGGTTGACTATTGTATTACTTTTAAGTTGCATTAGAAACAAGATTTTAATATACTGCATTTCCCAGCAAATAAGACAGGGTCTTATTTTCTTTTGACCCCCAAAATAAGTGCTTGGTCTTATTTTCAAGGTCTTATTATTTTTGAGGTGCAGGAGGCAGCGAGTGTGGTCACCTCAGGGCTGCTGCTGTGTTGCAATATTTTCGGGGAGGGCTTATTTTCAGGGGAACAGGGTATGTCCTTTCATAAGAACAAATGATGCTTGATTCTTTACTTGCCCACTTTGAAATCTCATCTATATTTGCTCAAGGATTGGTAGAATCTCCTTGCTACATGGATGGAGAAAAGTTATAGAAAAGCCTATTCTCTGAGAGATGTCCTAAATTAGAATGGGGTGGCTTATACATGTAGTCCTTGACTTACAACCATTTGCTTAGTTACCGCTCAAAGTTACAATGGCGCTGAAAAAAGTGACATATGACCAATTTTCACACTAATTGTTATAGCATCCCCACAGTTATGGCATATATTTATGACAGTTGCACTGTCCCGGGGAGATGTAATAATCACTTGTAATCTTCTCACCGGTTTCCAACAAGCAAAGCCAGATTCACTTAATAACCGCATGGTTCATTTAACAACTGCAGTGATTTGCTTAACAACTGTAACAAAAAAGATAGTAAAGTGGGGTAAAACTCACTTAACAACAGCCTCACTTAGCAATGGAAATTTTGGGCTCAATGGTGGTTGTAAGTCGTGGGCTATCTGTAAAATTATAAAGTAAATTATAAAATAAAAATATTAATACATAAAGAAATAAATCATTGGGCTAGGATAGAGCTTGAGCCAGGAGGCTGTTTGGTCTGGAGCCTGATGGAAACTATGTTTTTACTATCTAGGGTCATTGTATGAGAGGGGAAACCATGTATGTTCTATAAATAAATATTACAAAGGTTTACAGCTTAAAGTGGCTGGTACCATAACTTGGACAGAGGGAAAATGAAATACAAAATTTATATAATATAATATAAAACCTATATGCATTTAGTTCATAAAAATATATGAAGCAATTATTTATTAAATTTGTATGCCATTTCTCTCACCAATAAGGTGATTTTGGGCGGCTATACACATCACAGATGAAACACTCAGAATTTCTTTTTTCTCTTTCAAAACTCTTTAGCAACTAAGTTGCCTGATCCTTCTTCCATTATAATTTATGCCTGGGGATTCCTAGTTATTCTGAATTGTTTATTGGATTTCCCTTATTCCCCACCATCAGCATTTTTCCTTCCTCGACTTACTAAATAAAACCACCAAAGTTTTGCCTATTTTTCTAGCTCTAATGTAACTAGGATAATATAGAAAGTACTACTGGGCAGGTAAAGTGTGGACAAGAAAAAAGATATAGAAAGTGAAAGATCCAAGTCCAAACAGACAATTTAGAGATATAAACTCTATTTTACTCTTAATCATTTACAAAACCTTCTTGAACAAGAAAACTGCTTCATAATTTTTAGCACTGTCCATAATAAAAACATTATAAATCATTAAATTATCTATTTTCACTAGCCAGTCTAATGTTATATACAGATACCAAAGAGAGATTACTCCAATACATACAGATTTAATAAAGATGACTTTTGATATGAACTGCATTAAAGAATGTACACTTATGATAAAATGATTCTATGTGAAAGACTACCTTCAATATTTATGATTATCAGTAATGTCACAATCAAAATACTCAAGTCCAATGAACAACTCTTATGATAAATTAAGACTGGTAAAAGAATAGAGAAAACCTTTGATTAATTGAGAGTCAATTTAATGGTTAAGGTGTTGGTCTAGGAAGTAGAAACCAAGGTTCCAGTCAACCTTCAGCCACAGAAGGTCACTAGGTCAGTCACTTTCTCTCAGCCCAATTTACTTTACTTGAGGTGGGGAAAAATTAGATAGAGGATATATGTTCAAATAATAATAGTAATGATGCATATTAAGTGATATGCACTTTATTCATGTCAGAAGCATCTTCAAATTATGGACATATACCATCTAATACTGAGCAGCTAAAATATGTGTAAATTAGATCATAAAGATATAGCATATACGAAAAGTACTGAAAATAAATGGGATTAAAACTAGATGACATTCATCCAGTATTAGACCACATCAACAGCATTTTCTCTCACCAGTATGAGTTTTCCTCTGTGCATGTTGAAGAACATTGTATGCACTGTCGCATATGTGAGATGGATTATTCTCCACATTCACAAAAATGTACAGGAAAACTCAATTTTCTTAGATTGTCCTTTGATCTTCCTACCCTGGCAATCTCCACAGAGGCAAAGGTTGCTCTTGACTGGGCAGCAGACAGTCATGTGGTTAGGCCCAGTTGCCTGATAGCGCCTTCTCTAGTAATGCACTATTGGTTGCCTGGTAAATTCTTCTCTATTTTTTAAAGTCTCTGCTTTAGAACTTTTTTTTTTTTTAATCTCACCTTTATTTTTGGTCAACTTTAGCAGTTTACATATTAATATTCTAAACTTCCCCAACCTAGTGAAATGGGTTGGGCTGAGTGTATGACTTATCTTAAGTCACCTGGCCAGCTTTAAATGCCTAAGTTAGCACTAAAACCTATGGTACCCTGGTTTCTACACCAAACTACCTCTGAAGTTGCTTTCTCTCAACCCAATTTAATAACATGATGATAGTTGTAGAGGAAAAATAAGAGAAGGGAGCACTACGTAAGACTGCAGACATGAGCTATTTGAAAGGTCCCCCCCCCCCCCCCCCCCCAATAATACACTTATGTTCTGAGGTGTTTGACCTTCATTAAATCTTATTATGTCAGAGGTGGTCAATGCCAAATAAATAAAAAAATAAAACCTTGTAGTTATTGTTTTGCAAATCTATCCATGTTTCCTCCTATTTCATTATTCGTCCTCCCGTCCCACATTGTGACACTATTTATCTCTGTACCTTGATAAGGGCAGCTGTGAAAATGCTAGAGCATGTAATGAACTCTTCAGAATGGATCTAGATACCAGCTAATTCAGCAAACTATAGCTTAGGCAATCTATGAAGCCAGTATCTAGATGTATTCTGAAGAGTTCATTACATGCTAGAACTGTTATATCAACAACATGAAAGAGTAAGCTAAAAATTCCCTTGCCAGTAGACACATTTCATGTATAAGGATTTTAATATATGTAGAAAAATGTTAGGTTCTAGACAAGAAACTTTATATACGGTGCTGTAAATCAGATGCACAAGACCGCCAACAGGCTAGAAACTAGCAGACTGAGTTCAAGACTTCAGACTTCTCCCAGTCCTAGGAAGCAAGCTATGGCAAACCACTTCTGAAATCCTGTCAAGAAAACTTTAGGGAATTGCCCAGAAAGTTTCCAGGAGTCAATAGTGACTCAGAGGCATTCCTTTTTCCGACTTTATAGATTAAATAAAATACACAATACATTTTCTTCACTTTGTTTTTGCTTTTTCTCTTTGCATGCCAGTGTGACACAAAATGCAAATATCAGTTTAGTACTTTAAATAGAAATGGTAATGTAGTCTTTATTACTACCACAATAATACATATTAAACAAATTTATGAAATGACATGCATTTGGTTTTAAATAAATATGATGCCAGCTATCACTCTCGGATGGTAGAAGGAGAACTTCAATATCTTCTTCAATGAATTTGCTCAAGGACAGCACTCTTCAAGTATTAGAAATTAGAAGATTTTTTTTTAAAAAAAAGGGTTCTAGAGAAATGATGATGAAAGGCAACAACATCAAAATAGGCAAAGGGAACAAAAATGCCAAATGTACAGATATTTCCCTCCCATTATGAATAAAAAGTAACAATAAAAGGTCTTCATTTCAATACCCTCAGAATTATCTTTTGTTGTAACTAAACGTTTTAACCATTTTAAATCAATGAGAACAAGTTAATAATAATTAGGATATCTCACTGAGCATTACCAATTTAATCTAGATTCACTTTGTTCAGACCAAGTGTTGTTGTGTTATTAAGATCTAGACTGAAAAGACATAGACCTATGTCCATTTACACTCTTGGAAATTCACTGTGTGCAATCAAGCCACACATTCTCATAGCGGAACCACCTTTGTGGGCTATTGCTATAGGCAGATTGTCACCCTAAAGCCTTCCTGAAATTTGTGGGATACTAATCTAATCAATTAATCAATAAAAGCTTGAGGCTGGCAAAAAGAGATAAAGCAGTTTTTGTAAAAGCAGACTTAAAATTAGAGCCACAAGCAGTTAAAAAAAGCACAGGTTCTAGATGGCCTTTGGAAAAAAGTTATATATTAACAAAGACTCTTAAATGATTACTTGCAATTCAGGACTCATAAAAATCTGGAGGTCTGTTAAGTTATGGTTTAGCCAGAAAAATTTGATTTAAAATTTCATGGTGACAAGCCTATTCTAGCTTGCTTTAAATCTTTAAATATTCTGCATTTAAAGGTAAATTTCATCTCTGGGCATTTTTGTATGCTAACTGCTTAAATAATTGGAAAATACTGTGTTTTTCAGAGTATAAGACGCACCCAGATTTTGAAGAGGCAATTTTTTTAAAAAAAGTAGGTAGGTAGAGGAATAGAGGGGGAGAGAAATACAGTAGGTAGGTAGGGAGAGAGAGTAGTTAAGTAGGTAGGTAGATAAAGGGATAGATAGATAGATAGGTAGGTAGGTAGGTAGGTAGATAGATAGAAATACAGTAGGTAGGTAGGGAGAGAGAGAGTAGGTAGGTAGGTAGATGTTTCCAGATGTATTTATCCATGTGCTGGAGAAGGAAATCGCTGACAACCTGTAGCACCTAAAACTTTGTTTCTGCTGGCACAGCACTTGACCAATGTAATTCTCATCAATCCCTCTAACTCAGGGGTAGTCAACCTTTTTATACCTACCGTCCACTTTTGTATCTCTGTTAGTAGTAAACTTTTCTAACCGCCCACCGGTTCCACAGTAATGGTGATTTATAAAGTAGGGAAATCAATTAAATTTAATAAAGAAAAGTGCTTCAGTATTGGACAAAACCCCTATTGCCCACCATGAAAGCTGGAACGCCCACTAGTGGGCGGTAGGGACCAGGTTGACTACCACTGCTCTAATGAAACACTTTGCCAAAAGGGGGAAAATAAGTTTTTGCATTCTGCAAACCTCCCCAAAATGGCCCATTTCTCCGCCCCTCCAAAAGGCATGAATAGCCTGGGGGGGGGGGAGGGGGGGAGGGGCGCTGGCTGGCTTGCAGAGTGCTCCTGGGGGGTTGGGGGCAAAAACAAACAAAAAACAGCCCGTTTTTGACAAAACGGTTTTTTTGTCAAAAAAATTGCATGTATAACCTTATGGAGGCTTAGAGTGATCCTGGGGGCTGGGGCAGAATTGAGCAAAAAACGGACCATTTCTGCCCTCCCCAGCCCCCAGGAGCACCCTGAAAGCCTCCTAAAGGCTATGCACAGCCATTTTGGTGAAAGGGGCGGGACCTTGGGAGGCAAAAAATAAAATAAAAATGTTGTATTCGGTGTATAAGACGCACTCAGATTTTCAGCCTCTTTTTAGAAGAAAAAAGGTATGTCTTATACTCCGAAAAATATTGCGATACATTATAACACTGCTGATTTCTTAGCAGTTAATTAAATAGTTTCCAAATGCATGAATTAAAATTTAATTTGTTATTTATTTTTTTACTTTTTTGGGAGATGTATAATAATTTTATTCAGATATTTAGGATTTTACTTAAACAAAGTTAAAATTGAATTTCTGTTTTTCAGTTCTATATGTTGTAACAGTGGACTTTTTCTAAGACCAGCAAAAACTAATCATAATCATAGAAATTATTCTATATCCCCCAAAATACTGAGTTAGACTTTTATAATAAAACTTGTCAAATAAGAACATTCCATGCATCACTTGTAAAAGTATAAAAATAAATAGCCCAGAGGAAGTCAAAAAGCAATTTGAAGAACAAAAAATTCCTTGGAAAAATCAAACTGTGTGCAATGTTTCTTACAAGTTATACCATGGGCAACTGCTTTCCGGTCTATGCTTTAATATGAAGTATTTAAATTATGAATACAATAACCTATGACGCATGCAAAATATTCAATTACTATATGGCCGTGATGGCGAAGCTTTGGCATGCGTGCTGCAGGTGGCACGCAGAGCCATTTGTCAGGGCAGGCGAGGCGCTGCCCTGTCAGCTGGCCAGCACACATGCGTGCACTGGCCAGCTGAATTCGCCATTTTTTGAAGCCATTTTTCACCCTCCCCAGGTTCCAGAGGCTTTATAGGAGCCTGGGGAGGGCAAAAAGACCCCTCCCCCAGGATTCATGAGCTTCCCTGAAACTTCAGGAGCGCTCAAAACGACACTCCAACCAAATCAGAAGTGACATCTGATTTGCTTGGAGGGTCGTTTTGAGTGGTCTGGAGGCTTCAGCGACCTTTAGGAGGCTTCCCTGAAACCTCCGGATTGCTCAAAACGTCACTCCGAGCAAATCGGATGTCACTTCCGGTTTGGTCGGAACGTCATTTTGAGTGCTCGGAGGCTTCAGGAAACTTAACTTATAATTATAATTTAATATTTATGGCTATAATATTTATGAATGTAGAATACGCACTGTTCCTGAGAGGACATCATGAGGGCAACAGTTGAGAAGATGACTTTTGCACACTCTGTCATCACTGAATTTAATTCGCTGACGTGTAGTATCTCCTGCAACATAGAAATATACATTTCGATTAGAAAATTATGTAATATTGTATAAAACATTCATACTTTTCATATTACCTTCACTTTTGTTTAAAAGAATATTCTGCTTTTCACAAAATGAAAAATATTAGGACTATATCATTTCAACTCCTGTAAAGGATGAAAGTTTCTAACTCTACACTGGGTGAAAATTCATTGCTTCTAAAACAAATTTATGACAGGCATAAATTAATATTCCTAGTAAAATTAATTATATTACCATCAACAACCTTCAAAACATTTATATTACATTTTCTGATGTTTACTGAATTCCCGCTGTCAATTCTTCAAGATCTAATCTGTAGCACTGATCCATTTACTTCAGGCAGGAGCAACACAACTGAAGTTTAAAAACAAAAACAAACCTGTACTATATCACTGGGAAAACAATGCCTGTAAACAGCATTATTCAAGAGAACTGAAATCTTCTATTTGATTATATAACATCTTAAAGATAAATTGAAACTTTTACAAACTTTTATAAACCCCAAAGCATCAACCTGCTTACCACATATTGAAATTCAATTTCAAGTTTAATATCACATCTGTAAACAAGGTTGGAAAAGTTTAAGGCAAAACTATAAGGCAAAACACTGGCTATTGATTTATTGCAGGTTTCTCCACTAAGACAATGGGCAGCAGAATATTCGCTGTCTCAGATTTGAAAAATATAATTCCATAAAATGTATTTTCAGTTTAAAGATGCAGAACCAGATACAATCCTTGTATTTCCAGGGTTTTTAAAAAAATGGATTTTAAATTATGATTATATAAAATGAAAACCTACTGGTGAATTACTGAAGCAGAATATCACTGCAGGGGAAAAAACCAAGAGTTTTGAAACTTTATCCCAACATTATTCATTTCAAAAAGGAAAAAGGTTTAAAAAAAAATGTAGCCACTACCCTATTCTCATAAACTTGGAAGAATTTAAGCCTATGCAACAATTCTACATTCAAAATTTTAATCTAATCAGCCTATTATGCAATCCCAGTATAACGACTTGCCCTAAAAAAGAACTATGATGTAACATTTTCAGATGGGCTGTACTCTGCTCAAGTATTTGTTTCTGATATCAATGTTTATCAAGGTTAGTCAAATAAGCAATTCAAGCTTCAGAGTAGTTCAACAATAGGTTTTCAGAAGCTGGGTTTTTAGATTTAGTAATTTTATACTAATGAAAATTTAGAATTGTCTTTAAAATCTACACCTACTACTGCAGAAAATGAGGAACTGGGATATTTTCCCACCAGTTTTCCTCTCTTTTTAAAGACACAAATTGTTGGTTCCACATTAACACATCTGAAAAGTTAGCAATAACTCACGGCTCGGCGAATGCGGGGCCTTTCTGACACTCCCTTGCAGAATGAAGTAGGCAGGCATAGATACATTGAACCTTTATAAATAAAACAAGGGGCTATATTGTTCAGTTTGTATATAATAAACTCTGCCAGCATTTAATTACAGTGTCTAGAAATACATTGTGAAGGTAAAGAGTAATAGGAAACCTGAAGTATTTGTGCCTGATAGCAACGAGTCAGCTTTGTATTCAAGGGAGATTTTGTTAGGAAAAGTTACCTAAATTATAGCTGGAAAAATATTTTGATTACTAGGCTCCTATGTTCTGTTTATCTTCTGCTTTAAGCAACCTAGGAATTTGCTTAAAAATGTTATCCCAGTACCTAGAATTTCAAATATAGTTCCAGCCTTGCTTAAAATGCTTTTCACTTTAAAAACCCATTCGTTTCCAGATAAAACTTATCTCAAAATGCAAAATCAGTATTAAAATATACTTGCATGGATTATCAATTTGTAAACATTTTAAAACACAAATTTTAAAATACAGATTGTTCGTCAACAATGAATAAAATGTACCTGAAAGAGAATTGGGGACTAGCATTTCTTTTTACTGTTGTATATTCTATGTGATCCGGGTATTCTTGCAATTGTCACAATGAATCTATGTGAACAAGTTTAGTGTTCTTTAGAAATAGTAAGTTCCTTTAAAAAGTATGTCTGGCCCAAACCATATTTCACTACTTTATAAATATGGAAGCAATTATATACTACTTGCATCTCATTTAAAAAAACAACAAAAACCTATAAAGTCAATTCCTATATTACCTTTTAATTTACAACATAATTTCATGATAATAACAATTAGCTGCCTAAAACATAGTTCTCCACCAAATGATAATTTAGAGGAATCTGGAAATACTAATCAAATTTCATGTTTATTACCAATACATATAAGTAAATACCAAATCTGTCCACAATACATAAATTTAACTACATATTCTTCTAGAGAAATAGAATAAAAGTGTATTTTTTCAGGTAACATTCTATTAACGTTCCATTGTTGTAAGCTTTCAATTATTTGAATACATAAAGATATACCATATTTTTGGAGCATAAGATGCACTTCCCCCCCCTAAAAGTGGGTGAAAATTTGGGTGTGTCTTATACACTGAATGCAGTCCCGCTCACCCACTGGCCTCCACCCTTTGGCCTCTGCCTCCCAGTAATATGCCTCCTTGATTAGCACAAGCAGTTGATTATCGATTGGATCAGCCTCCTGACCATCAACTGTTTCAGGCTGCAACAATTGCCATTGCCTACTGCTGCCTCTGTGTGCCCTGTTTTCGGCCTCTGTGTGCCCTGTTTTCCGTCCATTCCGATCCCCGCCACCAGGAAAAGGTGGAAAATGGGGCGTGGAGGCCGAAAATGAGGTGCAAGGAGGCAGCAATCCCTGCAGCCTGAAACAGCTGGTGGTTGGAAGGCTGATCCACCCGACAATCAACTGCTTGTGCTAATCAGGCTGTGTTGAAATTGAAACTGAAACATGCTGTTTGCTGCATGGAGGTAAATTGCTGGGAGGCAGAATTTTTTTTCTTATTTTCCACCACAAAAGGTGGGTGCGTCTTATACTTTGGAGCGTCTTATACTCTGAAAAATATGGTGTTTAACTATCTCATTTTGATAATTAGTTTCATATAAACTGTTATTATCTTCCCATCTCACTTACTACCAGTATAATTACCGTATTTTTCACACTATAAGATGCACTCCCTCAAAAAAGTGGGTAGAAATGCCTTGCATTTTATAGAGTGAATATTACAGGGGAGAGGGTTGGTGCGGCCTGTCACCACCACTGCCGTTCATTGCCAGGGAATGCTGGAGCCTTCGCTGCCAATCAGCTGATCAGCAGTTGGGCCGGCCTCTCGGAATACCACCAATCAGCTGTTCTAGGCAGTGAGGAATACCACTGCCTAGAAGAGCTGATCGGCAATATTCTGGGGAAGTCAATCAAACCACCAATCAGCTGTTTGGCAGCAAAGGTTTCCTGGTAGCACAGCAGTTCAGCTCAGTTGACTAGTGGTGGGTGCAATAGAGTTGAGCCCTGACAAGTCATGTGCTGGGCTGCGATAACGTGCTGAAGCTGACCAGGCTGTTTCCTGCAAGGACACTAGCCAGATGAATACTGGGAGGCAGAGGAAGATCCCCCCCCCTTTCCTCCTCTAAAGTTAATGTGCGTTTTATGGTTTGGTGTGTCTTCTAGTGCAAAAAATACAGTACCCCAGTAGCATTACTGATATTCCTATTTACTATTAATGAAATCTTCCTTACTTATACAGATCCTGATTTTATCTTATCATGAAAATATGTTTGTTACAATGATGCAAAAAAAATAACACATTAAAATGCATCAACATGAATCAATTTACATGTATATTACACTATAATATTTTAATCTGGTATTCCTATTACAGATAGACAGTGCAAGAAGCATGTCCACAAAGACCACATGAAGGCCAACATGTAACTCTTTCAATAATTATAGATTGATGTTTCTGTTTGTGGAGCAGCAATAATCTAAAGAATAAGAGCTGAGAAAGGAAACTCTTACATTTTTCACTTCTTGATAGCTGTCTAAATTACTGTTTCACTGTCACAGAAAAAGCAAACATGACTATGTGTGTATGTGCGTGCATGTGTATCAAATAGTCTTTAATTTTTGTTGTTAAATGATTACTTGCATAACCAATTATACAAATCCCTCAAATTCCGAATTCAGCAGGTGTGTTTCAAAAGAGTAGGACATAAAATATTACAGAAAATAGTATCAATTGTTTAAAAACAAATAACCAATTACACATGTGATAACTTTTTATATCTGATGAACAAGAACATTTTTCTGTTAGCATAATTGTGCATGCATCACTGTGCACAGAATAACAAGTAGGTAGAATCAGTCTATTCATGTAGTGGAAAGATTACACTCGGCATTTACTTATGCAGATATTAAAACTTGTTTAGCCACTTTGAATATTTTTATTACAAAACTATGCTAAACTAAATATTATTAAATAAATAATCACTCAACAGTGCTCTTGGTAATTGATAATACCAAAACGGATTTAATTTCTCTTTTTTTATTTAATCAAGGATAAAAATAAAAGATAAAATACATATTTCACTTAATTTACTATTACTTGAAAATCTGGGAAATTGCTATGCTAAAAAATAAATACAAATAAAAGCATGTTTTAAAAAACCACAATGGAATATCTAAACTTCCTTTTCTAGTGTTATTTTTAATAATGTGTTTTCTACCCATTACCTTCATTTAAACAAATCTCATTACAGAGAGCAACATTGATCATAAATATTTGTTTTAGTCTTTAGAACTGCATATGTGGAAATATATGTCTACAGGTATGTTTACTTCTTTTAAATCTTTTCCTTTGTTTTTGAAATATTATTTTCTGACTCTTCTGAAAATATGATTCTGCTAATGCCACTCATGTCTCTTCATAAACGGCAACATTAGTCTGATACACAAATCTAGACAGTTTGGTAAATTATGTTTTCTACAGCAAATCCTCACTATATGCAGTCTTTAGTTTTAGTAAACTTTTAAAAAAGAAAATTACTCCAATGATTTCAACAATATATTTTTCTGTCAACTTTGTTCTACAATATACTGTATAGAAATTATATCTGCATTTATTATGTAACCATTCCTAAACACATTCTCCTTGCACTGTTAGTTTTTTGTCAACTATAAATCAATTGCAAATAATTCTTTTTTTGATTAGCAAGGAGTGGACACTCAACTACATACATTTTTATAAAACACTTTTACTTACAGTAATTTTAGTGTGGTTTTTGTCTGGACAGGAGGAATCTGATTCTGGAGCACAAACTGAAGGAGATGCTGCCCGATTTGGTAGGATTCTGTTATTTCTGCAGTTTTGGGCAAGATTACAAACCATCTACATAGTCTTTGTAGTGTCTTGATACAATATCATAAAGAGAAGCAATAATGTATTTATGCAAGCTTATCTGCATATGTCCAAATCTTGATTCACACCATTATATTAATTGAGCTAACAAGCTAACAAGAATGCTGATAGCTTGATGAGCAGCACTTCTATTTACCAAAAGGTGGGGAAAACCCAATGTTCTCCAGGTACAGTTGAACTACAATTGTACTTACTCTGGCCAATATCATCAATAGTTATACTTGGAGTTGTATGGTTGTATTTCTACTTCAACGATGTATGGATACTTATAGATTCTGCTTCGTATCTCAATGTATCCCTGCCTATAACTCTTCAAACATTCATCTATGAGACAGTTATATACACTGTGTGCACAATTATTAGGTGAGTATTGAAATTTGAACGCTTAATGCTGGGGTCTGCAACCTTAAACACTCAGAGCCATTGGGCCTATTTCCCACAGAAAAGAAAACACAGGAAGTCACAAAACCTGGGTGGGCATAGCCAACTCAATGGCAGTCCCACACAGTCACATGACCCCCTAGCCAGGTTTTGTTGCTCCCGGTGTTTTTTTTTCCTGTGGGAAATGGGTTCTCTCTCTCCCATTTGTCCCCCCCCTCTCTCCCTTTCTTTCTTTCTCTCCTCTCAAATTTCTCTCTCTCCCCTTCACTCTCTTTGTTTTTTTCCTCTCATTCTCTCCCTCCATCATTTGCTCATTTTTGGCCCTTTCTCTTATTTCTTTCTCTCCCTCTCATTTGCTTTCTTTCTCTCCCCCTCCCCTCGCAAATGTTTCTTTTTCCTCATTCTTCCCCTCCATTTTCTCATCTTTCTCTTTCTCCCTCTCATGTTTTTCTCTCCCTTTGTTTCTCTCATTCTCTCCCTCCAGCTCTCTCTCATCTCTCTCTCTCTCTCATGTTTCTCTCTTCCCCCTCTCTCATTCTCTCCCTCCATCGTTTTCTTATTTCTCCCTCTCTTTCTCTCCCCTTTTCTCTCTCTCTCTTGTGTGCACACAAGCAGGACACCCTCCTGGACTGGAATCGCGGCGGTGACGACTCCCCCCACTGCACACTCAGGTGAGTAGCTGGCTGCACTGTGCGTCCGGAGCTCTTCCCTCCTTGCACCTGGCAGTGGTGGCTGCTCCCCCCCATTCCCCTCCTTCCTGAGCCAACACAAAGAGGACCATGGCTGGTGTTGAACTGCCCGTGAAGGACACAGAATCGCAAAAAGCAGCCAGTCCCTGGCAGTGCATAGAAAACGCTAGGGGTGCTTCAGCTGTGTGACTACAGAGAGGCTCGTAACTTCTGGAGGTGGAGAGCAGGTCGTGCAACTGGGTTGGCAGGGAGCCACAAGAGATGCGTCAAAGAGCCACATGCGGCTCTGGAGACACCCAGCTTAGTGGATACAAGTGTATCAGGTGATGTGTATTTGTGTAATGAAGGAGGGTGTGGCCTAAGGAGATCAACACCCTCTATCAAGGTGTGCATTATTATTATTATTATTATTATTATTATTATTATTATTATTATTATTATTATTATTAATTTGATTTGTATACCACCCTCTCTCTCGTAGGGACTCAGTTACTCAACTCAATTATCCAGCAGGTTCTTTTTCTCAAACAAAATGGGCCAAAAAAGAGATTTAACTGACTCTGAAAAGTCAAAAATTGTAAAACGTCTTTCAGAGATGCAGCACTCTTGAAATTGCTACGATATTGGGGTATGATCATAAAAGCATCAAATGTTTTGTTGCAAATATTCAATATTTCTCTTTTTTGAGAAAAAAAGATGCACATTAACTGCCAAAGTTTTGAAAAGAATCAAACAAGAAACTACCAGGAACCCATTATCCTCCAGTGCTGTCATATTCCAGAACTGCAAACTACCTGGAGTGCCCAGAAGTACAAGGTGTTCAGTGCTCAAAGACACGGCCAAGGTAAGTAAGGCTGAATCCTGACAATTACTGAATAACACACGTAAGTTAAAATGGCAAGACTGGGCCAAGAAATATCTGAAGACAGATTTTTCAAAGGTTTTATGTACTGATGAAATGAGAATGACTCTGTACAGGTTGGATGGGCCCGTGGCTGGATCAATAACAGGCACAGAACTCCACTTGATACAAGACACCAGCAAGATGGAGATGGGGTACTGGTATGGGTTGGTATTATTAAAGATGAGCTAGTTCGACCTTTTTGGGCTGAAAATCAATTCGCAAATCTACTGCCAGTTTTTAGAAGACATTTTCTTCAAGCAATGGTACAGGAAAAAGTCTGTATCTTTCAAGAAAACCATGATTTTTATGCAGGACAATGCTCCATCACATGCATCGAAGTACTCCACTTTGTGGCTAGCCAGTAAAGGCCTTAAAGATGACAGAATAATGACATGCCCCCCTTCCTCACCTGACCTAAACCCTATTGAGAACTTGTGGGCCCTTCTTAAATGGGAGATTTACAGTGAAGAAAAACAGGGTTTCCGGTTCCGCCTTCCAGCGGCGACGGACGAGTCTTGGGGCTTGTCCGCCGTTTTGCTCTTTTTTCTGCCCCCCCCACAGGGGCGAGACGCCCCTTCTTGGGGGTCTCCCGTAGGGCTGGCTTGCTTGGGTCGGTCTCTCCCTGTGGCAGCGGGGAAACGGCCCTTGTCTTCGGTCTAGGTGAAGAAGGACATGCTGTGGGGGGGGGGGTTCCCCTTCGCCAATGGAGGACGGTAACGTATGGTGAATATGGAGAGAGCTGGATGTTCGGGTCGGAAGGCTCTCCGGGACTTTGGCGGCGAGGTGAAGAGTGAGTGATTTTAAATACATTTTTGCTGTCAGCCTGGACTGAAAAAACTTGGAGGGGGGCGTTTGTTATCAAACCCCCCCCTCGGATTCAAAGCGGCGCTTGGAAATGGCTCCTCGTTGCGAGGAAGCGGATATCCTAAACCCGGATTGTTTTGAAGCAAGGGAAAGTGATTTGCGGCTTGTCTTTTTAAAATGTATCTAAGTCTGGCTGGCTGGAAACAATCTTTCTTTTATTACTCTCTTCTGCCGGCTCTCAGTTTGGGCGGTGGAAGATGGCTTCCCGTTGTTCCTGAATGACTATTTCACTTATGGAAAGTTACCAACATCCCTTTGTGATACGGGCTTCCTCTCTCTATTAATGAAGATTTTCTTGGACTAATTGATTCCTTCCCTGGAGCGCCTTCGTTGCTACAACTATTGATTGTGAAACGTGTTTTCTCTTTGGGTCTTGAACCTTTTTTTTTTCTTTTTCTTTTTTTTTGCAATCCTGATTTGAACTTTCTCTTCTCTCCTGATCTGCTTCACCAGCCCCACCCAAAAAACGCCATCTTAGTGACACTGACTTTAACAGCTTATCATGGCACAAAAATTAGAACTGGCAGGTTTGGAACAAAGAATGACATCTATGGAAAATGTGTTACAAGCTTTGGTGCAAGAAATTAAGGCTTTGAGAGAAGATCGTACCAGCTTAAAACAGGATATTCAGGAAACACGGAAGCAAGTGCTGGAAAACACACAGAAGACTGAGGAGCTGCAAGGGGGGCTGGCTGGGGCAAAGGGAGAGCTTAAAAATGTTAATAGTGAGATTGGAGAATTAAATGGGCATATGTCTAGGATGGATTTTGAAAGGATGTTATATTTTTTAAGATTTCAGAACATTTCTGAAGAGCCTGGTGAATGTCTTCCTGAACTCATGAGCACAATTTTAGCAGATTATTTAAATAAACCCAAAGATGAGATCAGGGGGGACATTGACCTAGTCTACAGAATAAACTCTGCATATGCCAGGATAAATGAGGTACCCAGAGAGATACATATTAAATTTGTTAGGAGGTCAA
The DNA here is from genome assembly GCA_039707465.1 of Rhabdophis nuchalis. Taxonomy (NCBI): domain Eukaryota; kingdom Metazoa; phylum Chordata; class Lepidosauria; order Squamata; family Natricidae; genus Rhabdophis; species Rhabdophis nuchalis. The sequence continues at coordinate 89,493,444 of CM077648.1, read as the reverse complement.
CCAGGGAGGGAATTTTGAAGGCGCAGAGAGATGGTCCGTTAATTTACCAGCAAAAAGCAGTCGCTATCTTGAAGCAGATCCCTAAAAAAATTAGAGAGATGAGAAGGAAATTTTCCTTCTTATCCAAAAAATTGTACGACCACGGGATTTGGTTCAAGTGGGCGATGCCTGAAGGAATGTTGGTGTTCTGGGAAGGAGGAAGAATAAGGATTAAAACAATTGTTGAAGCGGAAGCCTTTCTTAAAAAACATTCCTCTGTCCTGGGGGAAGATCCAGGGGGAGGCAGGGGGGGCCACGGCCCCGCCCGCTGGGGGCCTGGAGGGAGAGACAGAAGACACTATTGCCAAGAGACTTAGATCAAAAAAAAACAACTTTGCTTTGACTTTTGATTAATATTGTATAACATCTGTATCTGGATTTTTGCAAACGGATGACAGCATAGAATTGAGAATTTAGAAGTATGTACTTATTTTCACCTCGTAGTATTTATGAAAAATGTTTTTTTTTTAACAATTTATTATGAAGCCTTGGAAGGGCCAATGACTCCGACGCGAAAGTTCTCAAAATTTCTTTTGTATCCCTTACCCTACCCGATGGAAAAATTGTAAAAACCAATAAAACTTTTTCAATATAAAAAAGAAAAACAGTACACCTCTCTGAACAGGGTCTAGGAGGCTGTGGTTGCTGCCGCACAAAAAGTTGATCGTCAACAGATCAAGAAATTGACAGACTCCATGAACGGAAGGCTTATGACTGTTACTGAAAAGAACGGTGGGTATATTGGTCACTGATTTTTTTTTTTTTGAAATGTCAGAAATATTTATTTCTACGTTTTGAGTCATTTGTTTATTATTCTCACTTTAACAGATGCAAATAAATGAGCAAGATGAGCAAATTTTCATTTTTCATTTCGTTTCATAATAATTCTGCACACTGTTTGCCCAATAATTGTGCATACGTATTCTTCTATGAAATCCAAAACCTCACTTTTACTTTCTTAAATATTTATGTTTGAGGTTTATTAACATTTTGAATTGATTGAGAGTACTGTTGTTGTTCAATAATAAAATTAATCCTCCCCAAACAACTTGCCTAATAATTGTGCATTCAGTATACTGTCATAAACATAAATATGATAAAATGAGTAAGTCCATAAAGGCTCTTAAACAGTACACAAATATTTCAATAGTCATCCATTAACTTGTGTACTTAGAACTGTACTGTATACTAAGAAAACATTTTTTAAAAACCAAAAAAGTTCATTTGACACGAACTTTGAAACCACAAATGCTGACTCAATAATAAAGGACTCCTAGAATCTCCTATTTCATTTTAAAGAGTTGTGTTGTGTCATTTGTGTTGGTCTAAATCAGTACTGTAATTTTCAACTTGTGGTCCATGAACCACTGGGGGGGGGGGGTCGTGATGTCATCACAGGGGGTCTGTGAAGAAATGTTATGATTTAAATCTTGAGTTGTTTTAGCAGTTCATGGCCATGGGCTGGGGCCACCAAAGGTTTTTAAAGGGAGCCCATGGGTGAAGAAAAAGTTGAGAATCACCAGTCTAAATCATAAAATACTCTTGACACTTGATCTAATTCTCACATGACTTTCTCTTAATTCTATGTATTCAAACATACTCAATCACCATATTTTTCTTGTTTAAGAATCAGTTTTTAGAAACTAGTGTACAATATTTATTATATAATATTTAGCTACCGTATTTTTCGGAGTATAAGACGCACCTTTTTTCCTCAAAAGAAGCTGAAAATCTGGGTGCATCTTATACACTGAATACAGCATTTTTTGCCTCTCGAAACCCCACCCCCTTCACCAAAATGGCAGTGCATATATGGCCTTTAGGAAGCTTTCAGAGTGCTCCTGGGGGCTGGGGAGGGCAAAAATGAGCAAGAAACGGGCCATTTTTTGCTCAAAAACCTTTGCTCAATTTTACTCCCCCCAGGCCCCAGGAGCATTCTACAAACCTCCTAAAGGTAGGTTAGATAAGCAGAATTCTTGTACAGAATTAGAAAACCATATATAGAAGATATTTATCATTTACCTAGACATCCTGCACTTTTAAAGCTAATCAAGGTTTGAACATTAGCTCACTTCCTCCTGCCTTTTGATTCAATAGTCATATAGCTTACTTATTTCAGTGCCCTGAACATTTCTCACATTGATTTTTAAAACTGCTTTTTCTGATGTGCAAATCAGAGATTCCTGTCTTGCCATCTTCAATCCTTGTACCATTTCCCTCAGTGACAGATCTCTCAGATAATTATGGGGGACAATGTTAGCAAGCTAAGAAGACTCAACAATGGCCTTCTACAAGGTTCTGTACTGGCACCCACACTGTTCAATCTTTACATCTCAGATAAGCCAATTCCAAGGGGATGTAAATTTGCATATGTAAATGACCTGGCCCCAGCAGCACAAGATAAAAACTTTGAAGTTTTTGACTGCCTCCTCTCTGAGAACCTGAAGTCCCTGGGAAAACTCTTTGCTGATTGGAGATTCATATCCAGTGTCAGCAAAATGGTGTTTACCTGTTTCCATCTCAACAACAAACTCACCAATGCCACGCCGAAGACCTACCTGAGTAACAACTTACTCCCTTATGATCCTCACCCCAAATACCCCAGAGTAACTTTGGATCAGACTCTCCTATAAGAAACACCTAGAAAACATGTCTGCTAAAAACAATACCAGGAACAACTTACTCCAGAAACTAAGAGGATCAAGATGGGAAGCCTCTGCTTCTACTCTCAGAATATCAGCACTGGGGTTAGTCTACTCCACAGCTGAATACTGCACCCATTTGGCTTAATAACTGCCACACTAGCAAGATCGATGCTAAACTAAATGATACAATGAGGATCATAAGCAGTTGCATAAAACTACTCCTATTTGCTGGCAACCCTCCTTGAGCCACATAGCACTACAAGCTCTACGAAGGCAGGAAGTGAAGAGTACAACAAAAATTTGAGAAACCTACTTCTTTCTTTGCACCCTGACCGTCCTCATCTATCAATTGGCAGGCTTAAATCCAGGAAGCCCTCTCTGGCACTTGCTCAACAGCTGTATAACAACTTCGACATCAACACACAGTGGAAAGCCAAATGGGCTGCTGAACTCCCAGATACAGGCAATTACATAGATCACTCTATAGAAAAGGTGCCAGGTTTTGACCTTCCTCGGCAGTATTAGTAAATTCTGAACAGGATCCGTACCCAACATGGAGTCTGCCATGACTCATTGTTTAAGTGGGGTCTTATCTCTACCCCTCAGTGTGACTGTGATACTCGACAAAATATCCATCACATTGTGTCCAAATGTCCATCAAGAGCTTACATCGGCCCAATGTCTATGGAACCCTGACAGTCTGATTTTCTTAACATAGATCATCCTGTCATTGAATGGCTGGGTAGACTGGACATTAACATTTGAACCACCATAAGTCCATGTATTTACCACACGCTAAATTAAATAAATCATTCCCCTCCTAATTTTCATTTTTCTTATGGACCTGGAGATGGCAGAAACAGTCTTAGAGATGTGACGTTGCTGTGTCCTCTTCATTTCTGCTATTTCAATAGCTACAGCTACCAAAGTTTCCAGATAGAAAGTACTTTGCACTTTGCAGAAGGATATTGTGAAATATTTGTTGGAAGAAAAATCAATATAAGAAAAGTTTTTCCCTTTTCTTTCTCCTTTGACAATTTCATTTGTAGTGTTTCATAAATCAAACCTCCTGACCACACATTCTGGCTCTGGCATCTGTTAGCAGTTCTGTTTCTGAGATGGAAATGGCTTGCTTGAAAAACATTATAGTTGCTAGCATTCTTGGAAAAACATCTGAAAAAGGGCTAAAGAGATTTTAAGGAGATAATTAATTTAACGCAAAATGAAGAAAAACTGGAAATACATTACTTCTACTCATCTATAAGATGGAGAGAAGTGTGTTCAGTGCATGTAAGCTGTAAACAAAGGGCTACTGAATGAAAAAAGTAAAAATACTAGAAATGTTTTAGTAAAGTCTAGCATCCAAATTTAAATTGTCAGATGATTATCACATATAGAAAAAAAATTGATAGAAAGCCTGATTTGAGTTCTAGCTGATTGGGAGACCACCTTGGCAATGACAGTTAGGACGACATTTGTAGAAGCCTTGGACAACCCAACTGATTCTTCAGGAGGCTCTAAACAGTTTACATTTCCTAGAGAAAAAGGAGGGCCTTTGGGAGGAGGAAGAGCTGGGATACATTAGTAGCAAGTGTAGCAAATAAACACATATGGGCTTAAATTACCATGCACAAAATAATAGTTAATTCAATCATAGGTAAAATGCCAAATAATTGCTGGGAGTTCATATACCAATGAAGATACTATTCTGAGGTGGCATGTATCCTGTTTTTCCAACTGTGGATGATGAAAACAGGGCAAGCAAAGCTATATATTCAAAAATGAAATACAGCTTTCAAAAAACAGAGTATCATGTGACTCAATTACAACTGAATAAGCAGACTGTATTGGGAGCAAAGGAGGCAGATACATGGGAGGCAGATACATGGAATGAAATGGCCTATTTTAAGAAAAAAAAGTGCAAAAGGAGACATTTCATGATGATACATCACTGAGTTCCTCTGAGCCCTTGTAGATTGGAATTGCCAGGTCTTAGAGATATGCAGCTCACATTAAATACAAGAAGTAGTATAAAGTTGCCCAGATTCACATGAAACCTATCAGACAGCAAAGCAACTGTTCAGTGTTGGAAGGGCAGCAACCTCAAAACTTGAACCATCTGCTTGGCCAATTTCTATCACATATGTTAGGCTACGTGGTTCATTATGTGTGTGGCATTGACACTCTGATCCAATTAGTGGGAGTACAAGAAAATTTGTATCAGCTGCTTAATATTAGTGTTGGAATACAGGAGATGCTTCAAATCAGTAAGAATAAAAAGGAAGAGATGGTTTCCTAACTGATAAATTAATTATCTCACATTCCCAAAGGATATAAATATATATATATATTTTAATTAAATTTATATCCCGCCCTTCTTCATGAAGGACCCAGGGCGGCGCACAGGAATTAAAAAACATATAAACAATAAAATACAGAATTTAAAAACATATTAAATTACAGTCCTATGCTAAAATCCAAATTAAAATCACCAGTTTAAAACTATCTAAAATAGCCCCAACGGGAGGTTAGGCTAGGCCGGCTTGCTGAAAGAGATGTGTCTTTAGACATTGGCGGAAGAGGCAGAGGTCCGAGATGGTATGAAGTTCAGGGGGTAGGTCGTTCCAAAGGGCAGGGCCTGCCACAGAGAAGGCTCTTCCCCTAGGTGTCGCCAGTTGGCATTGGCCGGCCGACGGCACCCTGAAAAGGCCCTCTCTGTGGGAGCGGATCGGCCGGAGGGATGTATGGGGCAGGAGACGGTCTCGCAGATAACTAGGCCCCAAGCCATGGAGCGCTTTAAAGATGGTCGTCAGAACCTTGAAGCGCACCCGAAAGACCACAGGAAGCCAGTGCAGCTCGCGCAGGATCGGTGTTACATGGGAGTGTCTCGGGACTCCCGTAATCACCCGCGCGGCTGCATTCTGGACTAACTGTAGCTTTCGAGTGCACCTCAAGGGAAGCCCCATGTAGAGAGCATTGCAGTAGTCGAGTCGGGATGTCACGAGTGCTTGAGTGATTGTGCGGAGGGCAGCCCGGTCCAGTAAGGGGCGCAATTGGCGCATCAGGCGTACCTGATGAAACGCCCCCCTGGCCACGGCTGCCGTGGTCCATAGGAAGCCATGCATACTATAAATTCTCAATTTACTACCATCTAGAAGTCCTATCTTTCTAACTATGTAAAGTCCCAAGGTGTGAATCCTAGATCTCATCTTCCCACTTTTTTCAGTCAATGGCATGATGGCTATTGATTTCACAGTTTTAAAGGTCTATGTCATCTGTCTCGTTTACAAAATAGCTTTCTTGGGAATGAATCAGATTCTTATCTTGCCAATTTCACACTTCTATGAATGATTTAAAAAAACACTTCCAAGCAAAACACAATGCTGCAGATCACTGTATTTTATTTACATCAAAAGTTATGATCATTTTATCTGTGTAATTGTTTTCCCAAGGGGAAAAGTCATTAATCTGTGTAAGCAGATTCAATATGTGAGAAATTTCTTAAGATTAGTCTATGATAGAACAAATTTAAAGCTTCTTTTGTATATAATACATTTTATGCAACATTTCTCCCTTTTCCCACTACATTGCTTCATAACGTGTTCACAAAAGGGACTAAAAAGGCCAGAAACTGCGTTAAATGATGTTTAGAAATAAATGGCTCACCACAACATATACCTGTTCTGTCAAAGTAAACTCTTCAAAAAACAAAAAAGACAATTCATTTGTCAAGAAATGTGTTATACATACACTTGCGCGCGCACACACACATTCTGCTTAAAATAAGCCACCTGAAATATGTTAATATCAGGGATACGAATTAACTTGAAATGCTGGTTTGGGTCAGGTTTCCAGTATCAAAATATGTGTGGAGTAGTAGCAACAAGCTGAGCGCCTTTTTCCTTTCTTCTAATCAGGTAAGTCTGCTGACAAACAATAGAATGGGCACAATTTCACATTTCGGTGTTAATGAAAACCAGATCCTTTTGCAAGAATAGTTTGAGCTTACCCGTGCCACACTCCTAATGCCCTGGAAACAAAGATATTAATCCTTCCGTTACCGAATACACAACTCTTTCTCGTTTCCTGAAACGAATCGAACACCCAAACCTTCCCGTTATATCAGTGCCGAAACCCGGCCTCTAGTGTCTCACCCTTGTCTGAGGCCCGCCCCTAATGGAGAGAGGAAAAGAAAATCGAGACACAAGCCCTGCCAATCCTCACTCGGGGCCTGTCTGTTTTTCCGTCAACATGCCTCCGGGAGGTTTCCCATGCTCGGCTAGTAAGCAGCAGATTCTTACCGTCACGGGAGGTGCCCATGAGTTGGTCCAGCATCGCGCGCATCTGAGCCTGTGCCGACATCCTGAAAATGCGCGGGGCCCGAGTGGGCCGGCCAAATCCGTATAAACCCCGCCCACAGCGGCCTAGAAGATAATCGAACCTGACGCTGCGGTCGTTTCTCTCAGAAGCCACCTAAGGCGGAAGCAGGATTCTTTCTTTTTTCCCCCCCCTTCGCTGAGCTCCGGGTAGTTACAATGGCGCTTGCACCTTCCGTTCTTGTCGAAAAGGAACAGATAACCGCCTCGCGCCCGGCGTTACCTCACGACCGCGACTACCCCGCGCACCCGACCTCTCCACGCTTGCCTCCAGTGGCGTACGCGCGCTGCCTGGAAGTAACGGACATCCGTGCGCGTGCGCTTGTCTCCCGCCTATACTTACTATTAGTTTCCTTCTGATTGGCTAACCTGGAAACTGAATCGGGCAGGAGCGTCGGCCTCTCTGCCTGGGCTGATTGGCTGACGACTTCGTTATTCCTTTAGATTTGCATAGGAGCTGATTGGTGGGTCGGCGTGGTCTCTTTTTGTGACGTAGTTCTTTTCATTTGGATCGCAAGGCAACACGAGCCTTTCATTTGTTTATGTCGGAAGTAAAAAAAAAATCTTCTGGTAAATACTTCCCAAATAACTTAATTTGTGGGTCTATTTACTAAAGCTATCAAAAGAGAAAATATAAGCAGAAACTGGGAGGAATGTTAGCGTGGCATCCCAAAATCTTGTGTTCTCCATAGAAACCTATAGATTTATTGTATGATTATTGAATAAGCTTTCGTAGGTCACAGTCCACTCAGATGCATGTACAGGTAGTTCTCGACTTACGTTTCATTTAATGACCGTTCAAAGTCGAAACAGCACTGAAAGAAGGGACTTATGACCGTTTTTTTACATGACCGTTGCAATACCCACATGGTCACATGATCAAAGTTCAAATGCATGGCAACTGAGTTTATAATGGTCGCAGTGTGATCACCTTTTGTCAACTGACAAGCAAAGTCAATGAGGAAGCCATATTCACTTAACAGCCATGTTAGTAACTTAACAACTGCAGCGATCATTTAACAACTGTGACAAGAAAGGTAAAATGGAACAAAACTCATTTAAAAAATATCTCACTTAGCAACAGAAATTTTGGACTTATTGTAGTCATAAGTGGAGAACTAACTAGTCCTGAGAAGGAATACAAGAAATACACACACACACAGACAAAAGGATACTGGGAAGAGAAGAATTATTAAAGGCAATGAGAAGCAGAATGGCCTATAATTAATTACTACAAGTAGATCTGAATTAATGAATGAATCCCACAAAATAGTATTATTCACATTCAAAGTTTCATTTTCTGTGGAAAATATGGTAACTGATTCCAGCTTGATGGAAGAGGCAAAATATTTAAACATTCATTTTATATTAGATATAGTAAAGGATAAAAAGAATTGAATTTAAATGGATGGATAGCAAAGTCACAGAACAATTACAGAAAGCAAAATAAAAACTAAGAATTATAAATATCATTTCTAAAAGCTTACACAGACAAAAACATTTGTCTCTCAAAATATTTTAGTAGAATAAACTAGTTTTTCTTTAAATCTTCATATGTATTTTATCCACACCTAACTTGCATATTTCAATTGAGGTTAGGGTCAACATTCATAATTTTTTGCTTTTCAAAATGACATAGTACCATTTCCAAGGACTAAGTCATCCTTTTCTCCATTTTGCATACACAAAATTAGTGTCTAAATGCAACTGTACCTGTGTTAGCCTCAATTATTCATGTGCTAGTTTCACATTGACTTAAGAAACTGAGTTGCATTAAATGTGACCTGATATCATTTACAATTTGCATTACATTGAATACTGAATTATTTAGACTCACATCATAATCACGTTATCTACATTAATAAAGAAGTAAATAATGTATTAGGCTTTCAGAAAACTTAGAGCTGCATTTTTTATTTGAAAATTTGTCCAATTATAGTTAATACGGTATCTTGACAGACAGCTTGAAATACCGTAAAAACAAACTAATTTACAACTGTGATAAAAACATTTTTTCTGTTATTTGAAACTTTGACTGCAAAGTTGAAAAGGGAGGAATTATAAACAAATTCAAAACCTATTGAGCTATCTTCAAAGTGAGAAAAATAAAGCAGCTATAAAACTAGGTAACGAAAGACATGAGAACAAGTTATAGGAATGAGTTAGGTTAAAATACAATTGATTTTAGGTAGCAGTCAATACCTAGTAGCTTTTGCGTGGTGATATGTAAAAAATACCAAGATTATATTATAGGGTGATTGGTGTGAGAGTAATAGATGCAATTTTGGTTCCACAGGAAGCCTTAAAACATGAGAAAATAAAGATGTTGCAAATCTATCTATATTTACTAAAACTCTTATTCCTTTATCCTGCAATAGGATGAAACAATGCACTATAGGCAAAACTTTTTGAACCAAGCTGCCTGAAATGGTCTAACTTCCAAAATCCAGGAGCCATGATTCACATGGAACTAAGATTTTGCAGTTTTTATAAAACATTTTACGACAAAAAATATCATAAAAGTTATGACATAATACAAAATGTTGTTAAATATTTCCTATGCTGATGTTTGAATATGCTATACAGTTCAACATGTTTTTTTTTCAAGGCAGATACATGGATAAATGTATAACAACTTTTCAATAAGGGCAGTACTTTAGAAGGTCTGTCATTGTTGAAGGCATTAAGGAATCTGGTAAAGAAATATCACTGAAAGGATGATCCAAGGAGTCATGAACTGTCCAGTCCCTATCATACTAAATGCTTCCATTTGACTGGACAAAACAGTTCATCACAGGTCAACTATTTTTGAACCAAAGTATTATACCTCAACTGGACTAATTTACAGAATGCATACAAAATCTGGAACTAATAACTCTTGTGAAATTGAAATGTGGCAAATTTTATAAAATGTTTTCACATTGTCACAAAATATTTCTTGTGCTCAGTCCTTGGTGTTTGACTATACTATAGTTTAACATGGGCTATTTTCAAGGCAGACAGATCTTTGAATATCTCCCTGAATTCTTAAGAACTTTCCAGTGAAGGTAGTCTATTAGAAGCTCTGCTATTGTTGAAGGCATTGAGGAGTCTGGTAAGGCCCTTGTCATGGTCAGACCACTCACTTCTCCGGCTCGACTTTCCGACCGCTACTCCCCTCCGCGGGGAGGCGGAACCCGAATCACCAATCTGGTTCCGCCCCAGGCGCTTGATGGACCCTGATGGGTTCCAGGCGGCGCTTGGGCCACTTCCTGTGCCCCTGACCCGCGCCCCGATGGAGGACCTCGTGGCCGCATGGAATACTGCGACCACGGGAGCCTTGGATCGGGTCGCGCCCTTGCGGCCTCTCTTGCGGTGCCGAGCCACCCTGGCTCCTTGGTTTACCGAGGAGCTGAGGGTGATGAAACGCCACAAGAGAGAAGATGGAGGTCTAGCCGATCTGAATCTGACCGGACACAGGTAAGAGCCCATTTACGGACTTACATTGTGGCGCTGAGAGTGGCCAAACGCCACCATTGTGCCACTCTCATAGCATCCGCAGATAACCGCCCTGCCGCCCTGTTTAGGGTGACCCGCTCCCTCCTTCAACAGAGGGTGCGGGAAGCCCCCTTACAGGGCAGAGCAGAGGAATTTGTGTCTTATCTGCAGGAGAAAATCGCTCAGATACAGAACGAGCTAGCCCCCATTAATGGCCCAGTGGAATGCCACGAGGCGGCATCTTGTTTGGGAGGAGTTTGACTCCGTTGCTTCCGATGATATGGACAGGCTTCGTGGGCAACTGCGAGCCACCACATGTTTACTGGACCCGTGTCCCTCCTGGCTTGTACTGGCATCCTGGGAGGTGACACGAGGCTGGCTCCAAGAGGTTGTCAACGCATCCTTGAGTGAGGGTTCCTTGCCTGCTTCCCTAAAAGAGGCCATGGTGAGACCCCTCCTCAAGAAGCCCTCTTTGGATCCAGCTTTATTATCTAACTATCGTCCTGTCTCCAACCTTCCCTTTTTGGCGAAGGTTGTTGAGAGTGTGGTGGCACAACAGTTTCCCCGTCACCTGGAGGAAGTTGACTATCTAGACCCGCGCCAGTCCGGCTTTCGGCCCGGGCATAGCACCGAGACGGCATTGGTCGCATTGGTGGATGATCTCTGGAGGGCCAGAGATGGGGGCTGTTCCTCCATCCTGGTTCTATTAGACCTCTCGGCGGCTTTCGATACCATCGACCATGGTATCTTATTGCATCGGCTGGGGGGGTTGCGGGTGGGAGGCACCGTTTTACGGTGGTTCTCCTCCTACCTCTCTGGCCGATCGCAATTTGTGTTGACGGGAGAGCAGAGGTCGACCTCGAGACCCCTCACATGTGGGGTGCCTCAGGGGTCGGTCCTCTCGCCTCTCCTGTTCAACACATATATGAAGCCGCTGGGCGAGATCATCCGTGGTTTTGGGGTAGAGTATCATCTCTACGCTGATGATACTCAGCTGTATATATCTACCCCAAACCACCCCAACGATGCCGTAGCGGTGATGTGCCAGTGCCTGGAAGCCGTGCGGATCTGGATGGGAAGTAACGGACTCAGGCTCAACCCGACCAAGACCGAGTGGCTGTGGTTTCCGGCTGCCCGATTCAACCAGTTGATGCCATCTCTGGCCATAGGGGGCGAACATCTTGCCCCTGTGGATGGGGCGCGCAACTTGGGTGTCCTCCTGGATACCCGGCTGTCCATGGAAGATCAAGTGACAGCCGTGGCCAGGAGGGCGTTTTACCAGGTTCGCCTGGTACGCCAGTTGCGCCCCCTATTGTATCGGGACGCCCTTTGCACAGTCACTCATGCTCTCGTGACATCCCGACTGGACTATTGTAACTCTCTCTACATGGGGCTCCCCTTGAGGTGCACCCGGAGGCTTCAGTTGGTCCAGAACGCAGCCGCGCGAGCAATAATGGGAACCTCTAGGTTTACCCACATAACACCGCTCTTGCGCGAGCTGCACTGGCTACCTGTCGTCTTTCGGGTGCGCTTCAAGGTGTTAGTCATCATCTTCAAAGCGCTCCATGGCTCGGGACCTAGCTATCTGCGGGATCAGATCCTGCCCCACACATCCTCACGGCCGATTCGCTCCCACAGAGGGACTTCTCCGGGTGCCGTCCACTAGACTTTGTCAGCGGGCGACGCCCAGGGGAAGGGCCTTCTCTGTGGCGGGCCCAGCCCTCTGGAACGACCTTCCCCCCGATATTAGGACAACTACGGACCTCCGCTCCTTCCGTTTAAAATTAAAGACACATCTTTTTCGCCTGGCCGGCCTTGGGCAGTCTCTTCTAAGGTTAGGGGTTTTAGGGGTAGTTTTAGTTTAGTTTATGGGTTTTTAGCGCAGGACTAATTTAATTCATTTTTAATTTTGTATTTTGTCTGTGGTTTTATCTGTATTTTTAATTGCCTGTGCCCCGCCTCGAGTCCCTTTGGGGAGAGAGAGCGGGATATAAAATTAAAATTATTATTATTATTATAAGGAAATAGCTCTGAAATGATCAAATTAGTGACATTTTTTTTTGGTGTCTGTATAAAATGAGCTGGAAAAAATATATTCAGTGGTTTCCAAGTTGCCTATCATTTCAGGAGCAATGTTAGTCATGTTTCACAGAACAAATATATATTGGAAATTTTCCTGTACTGCATAGACATTGATTAGTGTGATAAAAATGGTTTGCAGAAAATATTTTGAATTGTAGGTTAGGTGAAAGTGACTTTGATAATTCTCTTAAAGATAATAATCATAATGTAATTTGCATTATACATAAGTATTAATTATCCACAATCCATGGATAATGTAAGTTAAGTGGTTCAAGCTAGTCTTGCATGACAGGTGGTATATATTTTATCTGCCAAGGCATTGTAAATAATTTTGTCAACAATAAATCAGATGGTGATACAGCTGGGGTGACAAAAATGTGGCAAGTCAGATGGTAATCAGAGAACCCTGGTGATATCTTCAGGGTTCTCTGATCTTTTCTGTGACACTATTTTGTAGCAAGTATTTTATTGTTAAAATACTGCACCTATTAAGATATAAACGTCAGTTAATAACATCAATTGGGACTGGAATTGCTGTTGCTAAGCAATGTGGTTTGCAAAGTACAATATCATGTGATCATGTAGTTTAGCAACAGCAATCCCAACACGCCTAATTGCCATTGTTAAGTGAATCATGGGCTCCCCCATTAACTTTGCTTGTTGGAAGCTAGCAAATAAGGTTGCAAATGGTGACTTTGGAATGCTGCATGTTGTAATTGTAAGCCTGGTACTGAGTGCCCAAATCAGTATCAAATGATTGTGGAGACATTCTGGTGACTGAACAGTTACTGAATGAGTGGTGTAGTGTCACAATCCTGGAAAATTATCTTCCTAAAGGAATCTAAGAGTTCAGAACAAGTGCTAGGTGCTATATATGGTATTGTATCTGAAATCTAAAGACTATATCAAGTTAGGTATGTCTATATGCCATACAAGCATTTTTATTTAAACAGACAATTTTGAAAAAAATACAGCTCAATAATTCTTATGAAATAGTTAAATCACATTTATGGTTCCCATCCCTTTCCTCCAGGCTGTTGTGGTAGTTTAAATCCTACAAGTCCTGCCACTATGTCTAGTGATCGTTCTCCTTTGCCATGATATTCCTTATGTAGTACTAAATGTTCGCGGATACTGTGCAGAAGACAGAGATAAGTAGCAGCCTGAAAATGTAAGTCATGCTGGGCTTTGCAGAGTTTTTCACTGGTTACCTGGAGTCAGAGAAAAGACATAACAAACGGTATTGTTTGAGTCCAATTTTCAATTCAGATACATATATTTTTAGCTTACAGTAACTTGAGGCAGTATGTGTGCATCCAATAAAGCTGCCAAAATTTATTACAGTGGCAGCACAATGATAGTATATACAAAGAAATCACTGTACATAAAAAATTGAAACGTAAGAAAATGTTCACTTACATTTTTATTCATTTTTTTCATATAATCCTATCCTCAGGAATAACACAATCCTATCTTGTAAATAGACCTTCCCCATGTGCTCTGCATTATAATTTCATGTCTATGGAGATTCTCAGTCAACCAGGTCATGGTTGCTCCAAAGGTGCTTTTTGAAGAGGAAACTGGACTTTCTGATTTTTCTTTGAAGACGTTCTTCAAAGAAAAACCAGAAAGTCCAGTTGCCTTTTGAAAAAGCATCTTTAGGACATTATAATTTCATGTGACCAAGATCGGAGGTAAGGTTTAAAAAAAATATCCTTCCAAATTTCCTGAACTAAGCCTTTCTCAGCAGCTTTTCCCATTCCTCTGCAGTGTAAGGTTCCACATGTCAGAACTTCCCAAGTGTAACTCCTCTGCCCCCAGCACAGTCCGCATTCCATTTGCTATGGCCTTCAGCTGCCATTCTGTATTGCAGGGGTCTCCAAATCTGGCAGCTTTCAGGCTGCGTGGGGAATTCTGGGAGCTGAAGTCCACAAGTCTTTAAAGTTGCCAAATTTGGAGAGCCTGATGTATTGCATTATGCTCAAACGAAGTAATCGCTTAATATCTTGAAATTCACATCGAACCCAATGGGGTGGGTGAGCAGAAGGGAGAGTATAGCAAGTTTTTTCATGAAATGGCTTGAAACCTCTTCACACAAACTTGCTATCGTACGCTGTAATAATTTAGCTGTAACAGTATCATGAATCAGTACAAAATTATCATTTTGGTTAACATTTGCATAAAAACCCAGATGCCTAGTTTTAGGATCCCCACAGCTTCGCCAGTCCTCAAAACAGAACTTGTAAAGCCCAGAGAGAGAAAAAACCGCCATATTGAAGACAAAAGAAGCAAGCCGTTAAGATGGGACAGATTTCGAGTATCAGCACCGGAATATACGTACCCGATTGCAGCGGAAGGCTTCCTTCAAGTAACGATATGCTGCCTTGTTTCGGTAGGAGACATCGCTCCCTCCCAGAGCATAACGGAGCTCCCTCATGAGACCACGGAAAGTGCGAAGCGGCGACCCGAGAGACGCCATTTTACTTCCGCTATTGGAATGTAATATACAGCCAATCAGAGAGCCCCTCTTTCACCCAACGCCCAATCAAAAAGAAAAGGTCTGGCAGTTTACGAGGCCAGCCGGGTCTTTTCTGCTCGTGTTGTTTTCGTCTTCAATTTCGGAGCAGCATCCTTATAGAAGCGCAGTATTTGAGCGGGAGACACGCGAGCATCTCAGATGTGATCTCTAATCTTCAGCATTGGAACGTGGTTGCTATCAGTCCATCGGAGCTTCATCTCATCCATTATTCAGGAAAAAATGATATAATGGCAAGCATTAAATGATTAGAATATATCGATGAATTTCAGACCCGTTTGAAAGGAGCAGGAAGGCAAGCGAAGCTTTCAGCCTTTTCTTTATTTGGTCCTTGAAAGGGTTCGTATCGGACCATTAGAAGAGCTTTCCGCGGCCCGCTATTCTGGCAGTCGCATTTTCGATGAATCTGCGAGGGCCATAAATCGTTCCTAACATGCCTAAAAGCGAGATTTCAGTAAAAGGTTAAAATATACTATTTTCTTGACAGACATTCTGTAATAGGGAAAATATTCCCTTAAAACGGCCAACGAAATACATTTTACACTGAGATAATTATACTCAGTGCTCCAATTAGCCAAAGTGTATTTTTTAAAAAAAAATGTTTTCCCGTTGTATCAATTTATAGGGTATTATATACATAGAAAGAAGTCTTCACAGGGCGTTTCTTTTAGCAAGCCCTAGCATTACTTACTCTCTGGGTGCCACTATGTTTTGTCACCGTACTTTTGCATTCCGAAGCAAGATTTTGGTGTGGATCAGCAACTTATTAGAAAAAAACGGGGACACAAGATCAAAATACACAAACCACCCCAGATGGGACTCGAACCCACAATCCCTGGCTTAGGAGGCCAATGCCTTATCCATTAGGCCACTGGGGCTAGCACAAGCCAACTTCTTCCAATCATCTAGTTAGCATCACAATCTTTCGTATATTAGTCCCGCCCCTTCCGATCATGTTATATTCATGGCTAGTAGCGCTCTCTATGCTTTAAACTTCCGAAATCAAGTCACAGATGCACAGCACATCATAAAACCCCTATGAAACTAGAATCAAAAGTTTTCTAATAAACCACCTGCATCTTCCTCTTTCATAGTGGATATAAGAGCAAAACATTAACTTGTCAATTTTGTTCAGTATCGATTTGCATATAAATAAGAATAGACGTTCGAGGAGGAATTATAATGTTTCTTTGTTTCATTTATAAATGCATTTTAGAAATGTCCTCATAGTTGATGCCTTTGAACATTTATCAGGTATCAACACTTTCCTAGGCATGGTATAGTCTATCTTCTTCCCGAGTTTTCAACATTTGGTGTACTCTACATGTATTATTAGTTATTAATTCTACCTTTTTATATGTAATTGAATCAGTGAACATATCTAATATTCCAGCAACTTTCTCCATAACAACCTTGTGAGATGATTTAGATTGAGAAAAACTGACTATAACCAATTTTTCCTCTTCCTGGTTGAGTCTCCCCCCCCTCCAATTTATATATTGGTCCATAATTATTTTATAGTAAAAGAGTAAAAAGCAATAAAAGAGCCAGAAGTTTAAATTCATTCTTCCAGTTAAGATTATAAAAAGGTAGTGGTACAAGTCACGCTATCTCCTATAGCCAAGCATTACTGTGCTTCAGTCACAATGCAGGAGTGGTGGTTCTAATATAGGATTAATGCCTTCTCTAGCTTTCTTTCTCCTCTAATGCAGCATTTCCAACTGGGAAAAAACACCACCAATTGTTCTCCATAATGAGAAGAATTGGGGGACCCTGAGTATATGTGTGCAAAATTGAAACCAAGTTTAATTCTCAGTGAAATGTGTAAATCGACACAGAATAGAGGTTTTAGCACACAAATGCTAGGCCTTCAAAGGGCTGGAATTTCCTTGTTCAAAAATCACCTGCCTGGCAGAGTGGTAGGGCAGGAAATGGTGCAAAGTGGCATGAGAGCAAGCTGACAAAATTCCTCTTTCTCATTCCTACATCTGTCACCTGAAATATGATGTTGTTTTTTTTTCAGGGGAATGCTGGTCTGGAAGATGCCATCTGAGAATTTGGTCTAGCAGAACAGAATTGAGCTTGCAGGCAATTGACAAGATATTCTACATCTTAGAATGACCTGTGGATCATTTGGCAGCCAACATAAACAAAAAGCAGGAATAGAAGCCTCAACAACTGTATTATTTTCACTTTATAATCAAATTGTTTTCTAGGTTCTTAAGGCAAGAACCTTTTCAGTGTTTCACAGCTTCTGCACGAGTTGGTTGAGAGGTTAACCGATATGTGAAGAATGTCCAAGTGGTCAGCATGCAAATCTGAGCAGAGGAATGCCAAGTCACACTAAAGACTGACATGCTTGTATCCTAAACTATTTTGAGTGTGTGTGTGTGAGAGAGATTTTAAAGCAACTGAAAATCTGTAATGCACTTATTTGCTACACAAGCAGCAATAAAATGCTCTGGAATGTTAGTTATTATCAGGCTAAATTCTCAAATTTTGTTTCTTTTATGGGACTGCTAAATTTTTGTTTAAAGAACACATATTTTCTTCTTCCAGAAGACTGGTACCCGATGGAAATATGGAGCCCACACATTGCCAAACTTTCTAGTATAGCAATAGGTAAGCAGATGTCTCTTGTAATGCCAAACATATGGAGTTGCTTGCAGCCAAAGCCAAAATGGCCAGAGAGTACACTCTCTGCAATTGGAGAAGAGAGTGAATGATCACAAAAGCCCCAAGAGATCAGCAGGGAGTTGGGAGAAGATGAGAAACACTTTTAACAGTGGCACAATTAAAGAGAACTTTGGGTTGCCTCTAGAGTGGGCTGGAGATGAGATAGAGATGGATTATGAAGTCATTCCTGTTAAAAATAGGTTACCTAATTTGTTAATAGCTATGGAGAGTCACAAGTGTGTGTACCAATGGGTAAATTGGGTGTATTTAAAATTATGGCTCTTCCAAAATAAATACTCTTTTTGGTAATATAAATTGGTAAAAATTAAAGAAATTTTGTTTCAAGACCTCAGAATCTTTTACTCAATTATTTAATATGCCCTCAGATGATTACAATATCTTACTTTATAAACCCTATAAAACACTAGATATATAGGGAAATGTTTATTAAAAATCAATCATTTATATTTTATCCATTTTAAAGGAAATACTAAATTATATATAGAAACTATAATTGCTCCATTACTCCCAGGACATCCAGATTAGGGTATTTATTATGTGATATATATATATATCACATAATAAATACCCTATATATATATAAAACCTCAGAAAAAAAAACACACACACACACATATATATATATATGTGTGTGTGTGTTAAATTTCTTTAAGGGATGATTAATAATAATTAATTAAGAGACCAGGATGGATCCATTTCGGGCTCCTTAGCCCTCGTCAGCTGGCCATACTTCCCTACAGGGATTTGAACTGGTGCTGTCCAGCATTCGAAGCAGGCTTCTCTATGCCTTGAGCTAACCAGTTTCCCTGATTACATCATCCTTTCTACAGGACTTTATTGATGAAGTGGATATATTGTTACAGCAGCAATTTAATAGGTCTCTGTCTGGATGGTCTCTAGGTTGAGTCGAAGGACAGAGAAGGATGACAAGTTTGTCTCCTCCCTTGAATAGGCCTAACAGGAAGCTGTAACAATATATCCACTTCATATATATATATATATATTGCTCCTGGAAGCACCAAGCCCGAAGCACCAGCCTGAAGATGATGAATGAGATTTCATCGAAACGTCGTACTTCCAATTCTACGCGGGAGAAAACCCGAACAACCAAAGACCTACATATATATATATATATGTAATTTTTTTTCTTTTTCTTTTCACATCCCATTAAGGGAGGAGACATACTGTTTCCTTTTCTGCCTTTCGGCTCATCACCAGAGACCATCTAGACAGAAAGCCAAGAGTTCCGTTGTGTAAATTTTTTTTTAGATATGTGTGTTAGTTTTATGAGCTGATCAGATTTATTTATTGATCAGCTCATAAAACTAACACACACACACACACATATATATATGTGTGTGTGTGTTACATTTTTGAGCTGATCAATAAATAAGTCAGGGAGACTAGTATAGATCTATTTCGAGCTTTTTAGCTCTCATCAGCTAGCCATACCCTTACTGGGATTTGAACCGGGGCTGTATTACATGCTAGGCAGGAAATCCCAGTAAGGGTATGGCTAGCTGATGAGAGCTAAAAAGCTCGAAGTAGATCTATACTAGTCTCCCTGACTTATTTATTCATCAGCTCAAAAACGTAACACACATATAAATTACACAATGGAACTCACAGCTCTGTCTAGATGTTCTCTGGTGATGAGCCGAAAGGCAGAAAAGGAGAGCAGTATGCTTCCTCCCTTAATTGGGACTTAACAGGGTGTTGTGACACGAAGAACATAATAGTGAGAATTTACATGAAAATTTCATAGGATATCTCTAAACTAGTTATACTGGCTCTCAGTCTAAGAGTAAATATTGCCTCTTCCAGTTCATCTATTCCTCCACTCCTAGCAAAGAATCTGTTCAATTTTTCTTGAGAGGTGCTGTGAGAAACCTTTTTGGCTATCATTAAAAACTACAAGCCATAGATTTGTTTGTACCCACTTACCTATTTTCCACTGTGTCCATGGTCAATTCATTAGTCATCACATGTGCTGTGGCTCTTTTTTTTTTTTTTTTTACTGTTGCGAATTTGTTTTGGTTATTTTAGAAACAAATTATATTAATTCCTGCTGTAGAAGTATTTAATTACATTTTTGAAAAATAAGCATGTCTGTTTTCTAGGTATCTTGCACATTACCAAATTAAGATATGTAAAAGAGTTTGTAATAACATATACTAACCACACAAGGTGTATGTACATTCCTCTTTATTTAATACAGCACAGACACATGACACATACAAAAGAAAAACACTCATGAAACTCCTGCCACATTTAAAGACAGGCACATCTACTCGCAGTTTGAACACTCAAACTGATCACTTCTGATCAAATATCTGCTAATTAACTATAGATGGATTCTCAGATGAAGTCTCCAGCCAAAAGAATAATCCACACCCTGTTTGAAAAAGTGAAATTGAGATAGTACTTCCTGGATTATAGAAGCAGGAAAACCACTGAAGAAAAATCACTTTTCAAAAAAACTCAACCCATGAGTTTTTGGAGCAAATATATGCTATTCACCATTTGCGTTTTCAGGCCCATGATATGATAAAATGTACTAAGAGGAAAGCATTTGTTTCCCAGTTAATTTAACTGTATTTTGAAACGGGAAAGGACCTGAATATACATTCAGAACTGGCATAGGCTTTTTGTGGCAGCAGCTTCCCCTTTTCTGTACTCCAGTTTTACATGGAAAGTAAGCAGGCACCAGGTCTTCTGATAAGAGCCTAACATACTTTAAAACAGATATTTATAAAAAAAGGGGAATGAAAGGGTTATTTACAAAATTCATGGCTGGTGCAGTACATCTTTTAAGACACACTATGTTACAATCTTTCAGGTCCTGAGATTATTATGGAAAAAAATAATTCAATTATTGTGTTTGGAATCATTGAAATAGGAGAAAAAGATCAATTTATTCTTTTAAATTTTTCAGGTTGGTAGAACACATTTCTGTAAAAAGTAAGCCAAAAAACAGTTGGCACAAGTAAGTAAATAATGTGTATAATTATACAAGCCCTCTTATTGAGAGGAGCTACAGATCTGTTGCATGGAAAACATGTCACAAGGAAGACGAATATTCTTCCCACATGGCTCAAACCTTCCACTAATTTTGGAAATACTCAGGTTCAAAGATAGAGAGCCAAGCTATACACAGAACAGAATAACTGCTTCAGATATGTTCCCAGACATGGATAATTATAGCACCACTAACTTGATAAAAACAGGTACTTTAAATAAGTAATTAGGAAATCTAACCATGCTCCACAAGTATCAGTGGATCAATTTTGACAATAACGATGTCTCCTTGTTTTGTATGGCTAACCAGGTATTTTTAAAGGGTTTTTTTGCTGAATATTGAGAAAGTATTCAGAAATATTGTTTCCATCAGGAGAAAAATACTAAAATAGAATTTCTAGATTTATTTAACTTGAAAGCTGCACTATTGTTAGAATCAATTTATGAAAAGCAAGTTTTTTTCTAGACTGACAAGTTCAGGTCAATGTTTCATATTTATAATCATATCAATGTCCAACTGCAGAATTTATCTTACAGCTTAGAAAATCCTAACATGTTTTTAATTTTAAATTGTGATACTTAGGTACTGGATATGATTAAAACATGTTTGACAATGAATGCAATATGTAACACTGCTCAAAAATTTAAATTAAATTTATTTTAAGTAAATGTTCTTGACTGAAAATACATGCAAAAAAGAGCACCAGCTTCCACAACATGATTTTTAATCCTCTGGATTCTTCAATTCACTGCTGAAAGGTGCCAAAGAAGAAAGATATTCAGATCACTTCTCTAAAGAAGCATCTATGTGAATGCAGATCTAATTAACTAATTGTCCTCTTTGCACAGGTGAAACACTTACCTACTTACTGATTTACTCATTTCAAATGGGAGATTGTTCTTTATCTGCACTTTTGATTATAGTCAGTAAAAGGATATCACCGTCAGATTTTAAAAACCTAGTATCTCAGAAACCTATCGTGGTGAAAAATTTCCTGCTATTTAATATTTAATTTCACTTTTACAAAAATATTTTCATAATACACACATTCAAAAAGCTTTGTCATGTTTCTTTGGGTAGGTATTAACAATAGCCGGGGGAGGGGGGGATATCTTTAATACTAAATATGGAGTTTTGTAATAAGCAATTTTACTGACTACTAAAATCAAACTAAAGCATTACAGAGAAAGGCAGTGCTGGAAATAAAATGCTACTGTACTAAAGACCAACCATCTCTAAGATCTGAGAGTCTTACCTACAATTTTTATTTTTAAATTAGCTGACTTTTCTCAACTATTCCAATGTGTGATGAGACAATCAAATATTTTCCTTTTTACCACACCAAATTAAAATGTCTAATGTATTATAAAAGGCAAATTTTTATAACACAAAGTGTACATTACTTATATTATTTCAAGAGTACTGCAAAGATTAAAGAATTATAATTGGGATACAAAGCTCCAGAAATATGTTTGTTACATAGAACAAAGATATTTCATTGAACAAAAATTGCCCCCAATGAAACTGATGAAAATCCTAGTTTTCTGACGTGGCTGAACAAAATCTAATTCAATTAAAAGAAACAATTGGTAATTATGTATATATGGGGATGGATTCAGATTTAGATATCTGCAAGAGGGCTGGCAGAAGATTCTTTTAGGTCAAAGGTGTTATACTTGCTATGACACATTGGCGTCACGTGATGTATTGCAACTCCCCCCCCCCCTTGCTAAACCAGGCGTGGATGTGGCCAGAGTATGATGCATTTGGCCTGCAGGCCGTGAATTTAACGCTCCTGTTCTAGGTCATCAGGTATCCCTTCCTCAGCTCTCCATATTACAGTTTATCCTGATTTATATTCTTTCTGGTACCTGAAATGATTGTTATGCAGGCATTCACTTCTGCCAGTCATTTTCCAGGTGCTTAAGCCTAGATCAAATTCATATCTAAATGGATTATTCTAGGTGATTTCTTCAAGTGTCAATACAAGTTTCTCTAACAGATTGTTAAAAGGTATATTAAAAAACTCTAAGCAATAGTGTCCTGAGAAATACATTCAGAAAATAATTCTTAAAACTAGGAACAAATGGTTCAAAGTTGTAAAAACTCAATTTTGAAAACCAAATATATAGTTTACAATAAACTTCAGCATGACCCTTTCTTTCTAGTAAGAATTTTGTTGCTATAAGAAGTTTCTTTAGACTCTTGCAGGAAATTCAACTTCCTCTCTTATCTGTCACTGCAATGTTAATGTTAACATTATTAGTTAACATGTTAACTAATTACATAAAATACTTTATATTCCTTAATCATACCATATTGCTTTATATGAACAAAAGACAGTCATTTAATTTTTAGCAGTATTCAATATTATTTGAGTATTCAACCATCCATTCAGAATTGATTTGAAATAGAATGCAACTTATATTTGTTTTAAAGATCAGTATAATCTTGGTAATAATATACGGTAGTTTAAAAAGTTAAAACTTTTACAAATACATTTTTAAAAAATGTATGACTACTTATTTTGATTGGTGGGTTGCATTCTTACATTTGTTACAGATCTTGGCAACAGATTTGGTAAAAAAAACCTAGTGAAATCTTGCTGTTATTTCTTTTGTTTAAAAGCATACTGCTATTCTTTGATTTAGCCAATTTGTTACTTAAAGCAAATTTTTGTTTTACAGTGTATCTAAATATATGTATCTGAGCAATGCAAAGAAGCTCTCACTGTAATTGGTGCATGGAAAACTAAAATTTTAATTTAGAAGATTAACTCACTGTCATCATCAACAGGCAGCTTCCTAGGGTGAAGCAATAGGCTTCTTAGGCATCAGAGGCCATATGAAAATATTTTTACTGCAGAAATATAAAATATTTTATTGTCTACTAGTATGTAACCATTCAAATATAAATTATTTATAACATTTTTAATGTGAAGAAATATTCTGCTCTTTCTCTGTCACAGGGAAAAATGCCAAATTTTAGAATGGCTGGTTTAACATTATGATTATTAGACTGGTATTTTAAATTACAATCTGAAACTCCAGTAGAAATGGCTTAGTATACTACAAACCACTTCATTACAGTTGCTCAAATACACTGTTTATAAATTGTGCCAAAGTTCATTTTCAGAAGTAAACATTACTACAAAAAACAGATTCAACATAAGGAAAATAGTGCTGTGTGCAAAGAACAACCACATAAGAATGACAGTTATGCAACAGCAGTTATAACATTACATATACTGAAGATTAATTACAGAAGGGTAACATTATTTTAACAACATAAAGTCATTTGGGCAGGATCAAGGACTTTCCAAATATCTCCAAACACTTTAGGACCTCCGAATATACTTTGTGGGGATAAGAGGGAACAAAAAGAAAAGGCACTTAACCAAAAGCCTGAATCAAGTAAGTTGGAGGAGTA
This sequence comes from Rhabdophis nuchalis, assembly GCA_039707465.1. Classification (NCBI taxonomy): domain Eukaryota; kingdom Metazoa; phylum Chordata; class Lepidosauria; order Squamata; family Natricidae; genus Rhabdophis; species Rhabdophis nuchalis. The sequence goes on along the minus strand of CM077648.1, from coordinate 89,469,144 downwards.
ACTCCATTTAGAGATAGAACTAAAGTATATATATAAAAAAATCTAAAGGTCATACAATTATAATTGCATAAACATTTTATGATATCTATTTATTACTCTAATGTTGGTGTTAAGTTTTTGAAAAATAAAAAGTGTTCTGTGACCTCCAACATAACAAGTTATGTAAATAGTTAGGTTAAAAAAAACTTTCCAAAATTTAACATGATTTTTTTCCTGCACCACAATTCTGAAAAGTTCAAAAATAAGAGTAATAATTATATCATTTGTCAACATTCCAAAAAACTAACATCCTAATTTTTTTTCTGGGCATACAGTTCTAAAAATCACTGTGTAAACTAGATTTAAATGTATTTATAAATATAATCAAAAATATTTTAATGAATGTAGCAGCAAACATAGTAAATAACTGAGTCCTAACAAACTATCATCTGATTATGATTCAATGTAACTGATGGTAGCTTGGGATTTGAGAATTATTTTAATACCAACTGCTTTGGATCAAATGAAGAGGCTAAATGGAGGTTAGATTAGTCAGCTAAGAGTTTGAAGAAGTGTACCATGATTACCTGCCCCATTCTTAGCCTACTGAATAAATTAAACCCTAATTTCATGGAAACAGATGTCAAACCCACAGCACTCACACCTGAGATTTTGACTCAACATTCCCATCTGTCTTGCTAGAAACAAGATAATGTAAAAGGCTGAAAAAGGAATGATTTTAAGCCATCAAATATTATCTGGGGGATGAAAGTATGCATTCTTAAGACAGTTCTTTGTTCATTGTTTACATATTTTCCCCATATTTCATAAAGATCCAAGATAACCTAAGGATTTGCTAACTGTCCCCATTTGGACAGGAAACACATAATTTAAATGATTCTGAAATTCAAAACTTGTATGTCAAAATTATTGCTTATATTTGAGGCTCAGCATAAGACCATTATTTTAGCCCTAACTCTCAAAACAATTTAAATTCAGAACGAAAACCTTTTTTATTGCTTGTGAATACTGAACAGATTTAACATAAGAGCTATTTAACTCTCCGAATACATTTTAAGACAAACTAGGCTATTAAAAATATTTAAATTAAAAATTGCTGTGCAAGAAGTATATCTCTCTTGCATTGTAATGGCGCTGATATTCTATCTGCTCTTTTCAGTTCTGATTATCTTCTTTATATCCTTATGTTCATTGTAGAGAAGCTCATGGTTTAGATTTATTCTAATCATAAAAAACTTGTTTTATTGAGAACATCAGGAGTAATTGTCTTCTATCACTTCTTTCATGGCATTATGTCTCCAGATATTCCAGTTTGCTATTAAGCTGAAAAGAGCTGAACTCTCTTCATATAGAAGAGAAAACAAAGAGGCCCCAATTGCATGCAATGTAATAAGAATCATAAATTCAAATCAATTAATCTGCTTTCATTAAATTCTCCGTGAGAAATATTGAAGTCCAACTAAAAAGCTACTTGCTATTTGGTTTTATGAGAAAATTTTCACTCTTTTAACATAAACATGAACCATTTTCTGCCATCAAATATTTTGCTTTAAATTTATAGCAAAACATAATCAGAAACATATACTTCCTACTAATTCTATTCTGTACTGTGTATTATTTCTAAAAGGGAAACGTGTGGAATCAAAAGGTAAATATCAATTTAAAAATGTTTTACATTTCACACTTTCTATCATTGTGTATAAGGGAAAACTAAATCTAAAAGTTACTAACTACTTAATATTTAGCTTTCATAATGTAATATGGAATGTGAGGGTCATTATGCTTCTTTTTTTAAAAAGATAATTTCATTTTTCATTTTAAAACCATTATTTCAAATATAATTTTTTATTTTAAATCTTTCCTTCCAAATGTATTTTTATTTATTTATATGTGCATGTGTGTGTGTACATGCTTAAATACACAGATTTGAAGTTGCCAAAAGGAAACAACTTATGTAACAGTAAGTCTCTCAGTAAGAACTGTATATTTGGCTATTTGTAGGATATGCTCATGGAGAACATTTTGCTTACCTTTGAAATGAAGGTAAATCAATCAAGAGAATAAAATTAACGTATTAATATTGAAGGGAGAAGAAAGAAAGGCTTTGCAAATGCAAAAAACATTCTGAACTTTGTAGTTTCTTCTACCAAACTATTAAACAATTATGTTTTTTAAAAGCCCTTTGTTTACCTTGTATCAAGATTGATTTGACTCTGTTTTTAATCCGTATTTTGTGCAAGTTTTTAAAAAAATTAATACGGTCAACCCAACATTCAATTACTATGTTTATATTATATATTATTTAAATATACACATGTTTTACAAATATGATAAGTAGTAATCTGAATCAGTAAGATTAGTTACCTGGCTTTTAAAGATGAAATAACATATCTTTGTAAACTTGGTAACTAAATACATGTCTGTCACAAAACAGAAGAATTATTTCGGCCACCATACAGTAAAACTATATGCACATAAGAAGGATTCTATAGGAAGCCATAAGTATTACTGAGTTTCATACTGTAGCAATTAATGCTGTTCAATAGATACAATTAATTGTCTTTTTAAAATGTAGTTTCCTTTTAAGAGCAGCACAAGAGATTGCAGTTGGAATTAAATAAGCCTCCAGCAAAACATGCTGGCATATGTACATATCTCTGCTGGATGATGACCATATCGCCAGGAATGTTTAAAAAACCCTTACTAAAAAATAAAATATCAGACTTAAATTAAAGAAAAGGCTTTAGATTGGGGATTAAACTATGATTTCTAGATTTGACCTCCACTGAAACGTTTACAACAAAATGTGACATTGTTTTGACTATTTCTCCCAGAATTACATCCTGAAATACATTTCTTCTGCATTAATTAATGAGTGCAATACAAAGCAGTTCCTACGTTTCTTTCCTAGACACTAACATAATCAAAGCCAGCCTACAAGTTGTATGTTCAAGCAACAACAAATCAAGTATCTCCCAGTTTAGCAGATTTAAAGAATACTGGGAATAAGAATGCTAAAGCCTAAACAGAAGGCACCTCAACTATACTCTTTGGAGAGCTTTGAACAATTCTGATAAAAGGTCTTACTTAAAAGCTGTAAGAAATCAATACAGCACATATCTTCTCAAAGCTAATAGAAGAGGAAGAAGAATCCGAAACTATCTTCACAAAGGAGAGAAACGGAATATTTCTACATTCTATCAATATATGAAAAATAAGGCAACTCTGAAATGGTTCAGCAAATCTAAAGGTGATAAAATAAACCTTCCATCAAAGATACTGAAAACAAAGGTATGCTCTGATAAAGTCAATTCAAGCTAATCTTATATCTGAAATTTTGATACTAAAAGGAAGATTTTAAGTTCCACTAAAATGTGTGAGATTACAAAACAGTCTCCATTTTTAAAATCTTTATCTGAAATAGAAAATTCTCTGTCCTGATCAGTTACAGTATTTAGGGAAAATATTACCCAAAGCAAATTATGTATAATCTTCAGGCTCTTCAAAGAGCAAACAAGCAGCCTTGATTTGGGGTAGAGAAAATGCGTACTTCCTTTTATGCTGATATGAACACTTTTTCCTCCTCTATACTTCACCTTATTCAAACTTGCAGAGAACGTTTCTAACTGCTATAGCTTGTAGACTTTCCTGAAGTCTCCACATGGCTGAACGGATGGCCTTATTTGCATGGTGGATACAGATGTCTACTTTAGTTTCCTTTCATAGTTCCTTTATCAGACATCAGCCTGCAAAAAGGTTTGGGTTGCTGTAGGTTTGACAACTGAACCTGTTTGGCCAACCCTTTCTGAGACAATTAGGATAAAAGGCTTTGAGCACTGTCCTGAAAACAAAATCAAACTATGAATTTTTTTTTATAAGAACACTTTCCTCCTTTTTCTTCTCTTTGATCAAGTATTTTTTTTTTGTCCTCACCACAGTGCTTAGGATCAGAATATGTAAACATTGACAGAAACAGCAGCTCTGTGTCCATGTAAGCACTTTCCCAACTGGTCATTCTCCATCAGCAAAGTAGAACCACATTTACTCCCTTATTTAGCAGGACATCATTGGGTTTTCCTCTGTAACTTAGCATCCACTTTGCTTTGGCCATCTAGAATTGAGGTTGAAAAAGAGAAAGCAATTCATAAAAGAGAAATGATTATTTATTCAATTTCTTTATCACTGCAATCATATGATCCTTGGTGGTACACAAAATATAGAAAATAAATATTTTATAAATAAATAAAAAAAGTTTGAAGTATAAACAAGCAAACACAGTCACAATCAACAGTCAAGCTAAATTGAAGAAATATTTAAAAGATCCCATGACAGTATCATCTTAATAGTTAATTTAATTTACTTCTGAATACTAAAGTAAATCTAGCTTTCATGGGAAACCTATTTCATAATGTGAAGGTCATGAAAGAGAAACAACTTCTCCTAGCTGCAATCCCCACAACTTCATAAAAATAAAGAACTACAAACAATTTCCCCCAAAATGTACATATTATGTAGGCCAACTCCATCTGTAGGAAGTGTTTCTTGAGGTAATTTAATGTCAAGCCAAGTTAAGCTTTATAGATAAAAAAAGCTTACATTTTTTTATTATTTAAATTACATTGTACCTAGAAAGTTACAGGAGATTAAACCAGGGACCACAATACAGGTTCAATGTGTATCTGACTTCCACTGCCAGTTAACAGGCAGACTGCCTGTTATTTTTAGAGGCAGTCTCATGTAAAGTACCTGTCTGTTCTATAGGGTAGATCAGGCTCAAAAATTAATGTCAAGGAAGAATTCCTCTTAACTGTAACTGTTGTAATAAAAAAAAATATTGCAAATCTGATCTGCTTCCTCCTCCCCTCTAGCTCTGAGAACTAGGGAGGATTTTCTCTCTCTCACATTACTTTCTTCACCTGAGCTCAAGACCCTTTTACCTGACCCTTTTATCTGATCACTGCCTTCCTAGCATCTTCCTCCTGACCTTTGAGACCTTTTCTTTTTCCCACTTACAGTTCTTTGCAGTAGTTTAACCAAGTACTGATGACATCATGAGTTACCATTGTGAAACTCTTCTGAGTAATTAGCACGTTGTAGTCCCTGTTTCTCACCCATGAGTCCAAGAGAACCCCTAAGTCACAGACCTGCTCTCTCTCAAATCCAGTGTTACATCTCCAAAAAAGAGCCATGTAAGTGAAAGCCTTGATTTAAAAAATAGCAGCTATTTCTTGGTTGAGTTCAAAACATCTAGAAAAGGCTTCAATCATTGTATTGCTAACACAGCCCAGGATGGTGATGTATGATTGGGTATAATCATCTCCCAGTGCCTTCAAGTAGGTATTAAAGAACAGACAGAACTGAACCCTGCCGCATGTAAGATGGCATAAAGTAAATAAATAGTATATGGAATGATGTTTTATATTTGTTAATTACTATTACATTAGGGCTGTGTTTGGAAACTTTGTTGACAATGGGATTGGAAAAGTCATTGCTTTTTGGACTTGCCTATGATTAAGAATTGTGGGATGAAGAGATTTTATATGTTAATTAAGAGGAGGTGAAGTGATATTGAAACCATTTATACTTGTCTTGATTCTTTTTCTTTTATCTGTCTTTTCTGTTTTGCTTACTCAGCATGTTCATAACAACCTTCATTAAGAATGAATTTAAATTAGTGTAGGCAAAAAGCAATGTATTCAACACATACAAAAAGACTTGTTCATGCTAGGCCATAATGTATGGGTTTTTTTGACTGACTAGCCAGTGTCACTGTATACTATGATTTGGGGCTTACTTTATGAGTGAGTTAGACCACTAGGGTTTGTTTCACAAATCAAGGTAACAAACCATGATTTAGTGCAATATGACTCCAATCCATATAAATCACTCTAGCATCTGACTGCAGAAGCAGTAACATTAAATTCAATAGTCTTGAACTTTGAATCCCTAGCACTGCGTAACAAAGTGAGCTCCCGTTACTTGCCCCAGCTTCTGCCAACCTAGCAGTTTGAAAACATGGAAAAAATGCAAGTAGAAAAATGTGACCCACCTTTGGTGGGAAGGTAACAGTGTTCTGTACACCTTTGGCATTTAGTCATGCCGGCCACATGGCCATCGAGACATCTTTGGACAGCGTTGGCTATTCGGCTCGGAAACGAAGATGATCACCGCCCCCTAAAGTCGGGAACGACTAGCACATATGTGCGAGGGGAACCTTTATCTTTAACTAAGAGATTTATATTGAGTAAAGAGAATCCCGCCATGCTTCTGAGAAAGTTGTTGCATTGTCAAAACTGGTCCTAAGAAATTTTTATCACTTTAGAAACTGTACTGTGAGACAGTTGGTTTCTCTTTAGAAAAGTCAGAAAATACATTTTCTTACCTGAATAAGCTTGCTGCAAATGAGCAGACAGAGATGTATGAGACAGTGCTGCTGAATGCTGAGCTCCTGACTGTAAACCCTTCAATAAATCTGACATGGCACACAAAAGGAAAAAAAAACCCAGATATTATCATAAAATTAACATGGTCATATTTTTCTGTGCCTCTCTGTAGACAGCAAGTTTAGTTATTTAATGGTGTAGTACTGAAGTTTGGGATTTACAAAATCAAGTGGATGACTTTAAGCCAATTAATATCTTACCAGTCCAAAACTACAAAATTGGTCACTATGATGATGTCAATTGAATTGAACAGAAATACAAGTTCTTCACAGTCAAAATATAGAATGTGAAAATTATGAAGACTTTGTAATTGTCAATGTAGAAATGAAGTTACAATACAGGATGCCTAAGAAACAAATGAAATTAAGTGGAAGACTTGAGGGGTCCTTGGTGCTCTCTGAGATTGGTTGTTTTCTTGTAGACATTTCATTACCTAAACTAGGTGACATCATAGGTGTTAGTAGATGATCGGGCTGTTTACCATTAACTTGTTTGACAGTTCTTTGATTGGGGTATTGTCTAAGTTGGGTATTTAAATAACTGGAAAAAAAACAACCAGATCACAGAGTACCAAGAACACCCCATTTCAACTCTTAGCTACAAACATTCTCCTTTATGAGTAAATGTAACAGAATGGCTCACTCAGGGCATGACTCCATATATAGGTAATTCTTGACTTACAACCATTCTTTTAGTGACCATTTGCAGTTAAACAGCACTGAAAAAAGTGACTTAATGACCATTTTTCACATGACTGTTGCAGCATTACTGTGATCATGTGACCAAATTTTGGATGCTTGGCAATTGGCAGGTTTTTATGATGGTTGCAGTGTGCTGAGGTCATGTGGTACCTTTTTCAACCTTCTGACAAGCAAAGTCAACGGGGAAACCAGATTCACGTAACAATTGTGTTACTAACAATAACTGCAGTGATTTTTTAAAATTTATTTTTATTTTATCGAATTTATACCCCGCCCTTCTCGTTAGGACCCAGGGCGGTGCACAGGCATTATTAAAACCACAATAAAACAATATACATCGTTAAAAACATATTAAATTATTGACTGTGGCAAGAACCAACTGTGGCATGAAAAGTTGTAAAATAGAGCAAATTCACTTAACAACTGTCTGGTTAGTAACAGCAATTTTAGGCTCAATTGTGATTGTAAATTGAGGACTACCTATGAAGGAAAGGTTTGGCAACAATACGGAAAAAGTAAGCATTGTTAAGCATCTGCTTAAGGATTAATTAGATCTATTAAAATTATAGATATCCAATAAATATATCAATGTTACGCATGAATGTACATTAACTAAAATGCTATGAAAGAAGAAAATGAAGAAATTTGAGACAAATTTAAAAGGAAAGCTCCAACATAAGGTATTATATCAAGAAAAGACATAGTACTATTAATCAGAAACTGAAATGCTAAAGTTGGAGAAATGGTAGAAGCTGGGTTCACAAATTTTGAACTGGGGGTATAATAATATTCATTGCTAATCCCTGCAATGTCTGCCAACAATATACATTTAAAGCACCAAATGGATTATGTACAGGAAGCAAAATAAGGAATAATAGCATCACATTAGCAAAATGCAGATTGTAGAAAATATTATGAATTATTTCAAAAGTACAAGTTAAGCTTAGATAATTAGAGAAGATAGGGATACCAGCAAAATATGATCTGAAGAATTTACAAGAGGGAATACGTTTTTACTGTACAATTACAATCTAGTCCTGATGTGTTTATTCTCATATGTTACAATATAGGAGAACAAAATGCGTCAGGACTAGATTCAGCAGTCCATCCGCCTTTAAAAAACACAGGCCACTCTTTTGAAGACAATAAAGTCCATATTTTGAGGACTTCCTTCCGGTTTCCCGGAGGCGACGGTCAAGTCTTGGGACTCGTCCGCCGTTTTGTTTCTTTTACGGCCCCCAACGGGCAGGGAGTTCCTTTTAAAGGACTCCTGCCATACGCTCGGCTTGCTTGGATTTTCCCCATCCCGACGGCGGTCGGGGGGGGGGATCCTTGTCTTCGACCCAGGCGTGGAAGAACATGCTGCAGGGGGCTTGGTTCCCTTTGCTGACGGAGGACCGGAACATTTAATTGTTCTTGAGAGGGCTGAATCGCTGGAGCTGGAGGCAACGCCGAGGCTCTAGGCCAGGCATGTCCAAAGTTCGGCCCGCGGGCCATTTGCGGCCCGGGGGTCGGTTTAATACGGCCCTCCAACAGCCCTCACTGCTCGGTGTAAAGGTGGCCCCCCCTTCCTCCCTCTGTCTCTGGGGCGGTGTGGCTGGGAGGGAGGTGGACAGAGGTTACGGACGCCTCCTCCCGCAGCGGGCGAGGGAGCAGGTGGGGTGAGAACCCAAGGCTACCGTCATCTTAAGCAGGGGTCCCCAACCCCCGGGCCGCGGACCGGTGCCGGTCCGTGGCTGGGTAGGAGCCGGGCCGCAGGGCCGGAGAGGAGGAGGAGGGAGCAGCCCCCTGGGCAGAGCGCGCGGGAGAGCGCAGGCGGGGCTTTTCGCGTGGTTGGGGTGCGCCTCTTCCTCCACCTTTGTCGACCGTGGGACTCCTGCGCGCCCCAGCAACAGCCCTCCCTACCGCCCGTGGATTCCCTTCCTTCCTGCCCCCCCAGAGCTTCCCCAACTGGCATGCCACCCACTCGTCTTCTTCCAGGGGCTGCGGAGGTTCCTCCCCCCCACCCCCACCCCATGGAGCCTTCTCAGTTCCTGGAAGGAGCCTGACCGAGCGCACGAGGGAGCAAGTGCGGCAGCGGCCGCCCAGGCGGGGCAGGCTAAGGCTAGTGAGCGAGTCGAGCCGGGCTGAGGAGACTCCGCGGTGGGGGGGGGGACGGGACGACGACAGACCGACAGAGAGAGGCATAGACACAGAGAGACAGGGTGGGAGGGAATCAGAGAGAGTCACACACACACACACACACACACACACACACACACACACACAGAGGGAGGGAGGAAGAGAAAGATAGACAGAGGTACAGAATGAGTGATTAGGTGCCTGAATGCGAGACAGACAGACAGACAGACAGACAGACACACACACACACACAGAGTGACAGAGATGGGCGGACGAAGGAGAGAGAGACAGAAAGAAAAAGAGAGAAAGAGAAAGAAAGAAAAAGAAAGTGGGAGAGAGAAAGTAAGAGAGAGAGAAAGAAAGACAGACAGAGAAAAAGAGAAAGAGACAAAGGAAAGAAAGAGAAAAAGAGAGAGAGAGAAAGAGCGAGAGAAATGGAGAGAGAGAGGAAGAAAGAGAGAAAGAGGTAGGTAAGTTTTTTAAAAATTTATTTTCAATACATTGTGAAAACTCAACTGTCAGTTGATCTTAATGTTATGAAATGAAAAGTATGTCATTTGCAATTAACTTGGCATAAAATAATTTATTTGCATTTAATTGTAATGGTTCAAAGAATGTTCGGAAAAATGTTCGGCCCTCCACCATGTTCACTTCATCCAATCTGGCCCTCTTTGAAAAAAGTTTGGACACCACTGCTCTAGGCTGGCCGGGCTTATCCCCAATCCCAGACTATATTCCATCATACCCCACTCGGACAGACTTTGATCGGAAGAACTTATAAGAACTGTAAGAGCCGGACTATATGTGAACTTTTGATATGAATTTAATATGAATTAGTTACCACCTTAATTATCAATTTTAACATCAAATTCAAATATTTATATGCCAACGATGTTCTCCATATTAACTATGTGACCCATTTTTATCTTATTTATATTTATTTCGATTTTAGTATTTATATGTCATCATGTACTCAAGGGCAGATCTCATCGCTCTGCGGGAGCTCCCCCTCTCGCAGGCTTGGCCCTCCTCTCTATCGAGGGCCCACTTTGAGGACGGACTAATTAGTCAAGAGAAGTGGTTACACCGCAGATTGAAGGGTTTTTTAATGAAACATTTTATTCGGCTTTTAGGGGGTTCCAGGGAGGAGGGGAGGGATAGTCCAGCTAGGGGCCGGAATATAGCTAGGCCGGCCGGCGGAAGAGAAGAAACGGAGGAAGGGGAGGGGGGGTCGTTTCCACTGAGGTTTTAACCATTAGTTCGGTTCTGGGGAGGGGCAGGGGCGGTGGGAGACGGATGGGGTTGGAGGACCGTGGCTGCTGGTTACAGGCAGTTGCGCGCTCCGACTCCCCGCGCTCCCATCGCAGACTAGGTGGGCAAGGACCACAGAGCTGGGGCCCTAGGCTGATGCTATGCAACGCCAGGTCCGTGGTGAACAAAGCCCCCCTCATCCGTGACCTTGTGTCAGAGGGGGACCCGGACCTGGTAGGCATTACGGAAACCTGGTTGGGCCACGAGGGAGGACATCCCCTCGTAGAAATGTGCCCACCAGGATACCGAGCCGTCCATCAGCCTAGGGCCCTAGGGAGGGGTGGGGGAGTGGCGATTATGGTTAGGGAAGGTCTTGAGCCAAAGGAGACCACGATCCCTCAGACGACCGGGTGCGAGTCCCTCCTTGTGAAGTGGGGCCTAGGGAGGCAGATGGGCGTGTTAGTTGCATACCTGGCTCCTCGCTATGCAACAACAGCCCTGCCCGAGCTCCTAGAGGTGATAGCCGAGGCGGCGGTTGAGATCCCCAGACTTTTGGTCATGGGGGACTTTAACCTGCCGTCGGTAGGCGAAACCTCTGGTGCAGCTCGGGAGTTCATGGCTTCCATAACAGCCATGGACCTGACCCAGGTAGTTTTAGGCCCTACCCACGAGGGTGGACACACCCTGGATCTCATCTTCGTCTCGGGACAGTGGAGTCGTGATCTGGGAATTGGGGATTTAGTCATCACACCCCTGTCATGGACAGATCACGCTCTCCTTCGGCTCAACTTTCCGTTCGCTGCACCCCTCCGCGGGAAGGCGGAACCGGATATTCCTATATGGTTCCGCCCCAGGCTTCTGATGGACCCGGTAAGGTTCCAAAGGGAGCTTGGGCCAATTCCTGTGGACTTGCCCCGTGACTCGACTGAGGACCTGGTGGCCGCATGGTTAAGTGCGGCCACGGGGGCCTTGGACCGAGTCGCGCCCCTGCGGCCTCTCTTGCGGCGACGAGTCACCCCGGCTCCTTGGTTCACTGAGGAGCTGAGGGAGATGAAACGCCACAAGAGACGCCTAGAGAGCAGATGGAGATCCTCTCGCTCCGAAGCCGACCGAACACTAGTGAGAATCCATATTAGGACTTACTTAGTGGCGATAAGAGTGGCCAAACGTGAGTATTGTGCCACTCTTATTGCATCCGCAGATAACCGCCCTGCCGCCCTGTTTGGGGTGACCCGCTCCCTCCTTCATCAGAGGCCGCGGGAAGCCCCTCTGCAGGGACGAGCAGAGGAATTTGGGATTTATCTGCAGGACAAAATCACTCGGATTCGGAATGAGTTACCCTCCATCGAGAGTGGTCCAGTCGAATTGTCTGAGGTTGGTCTTGAGACTCCATTCTGGGAGGAGTTTGACTTTGTTACTACCGAGGATATGGACAGGTTGTCAAAGAGACTTAGAGCTACCACATGTTTATTGGACCCGTGTCCCTCCTGGCTTGTACTGGCATCCTGGGAGACGACACGAGGCTGGCTCCAGGGCATTGTCAACGCATCTTTGAGTGAGGGGTCCCTGCCTGCCGTCTTGAAAGAGGCGGTGGTAAGGCCCCTCCTCAAGAAGCCGTCCCTGGACCCAGCATTATTAGAGAACTTCCATCCCGTCTCCAACCTTCACTTTCTGGTGAAGGTTGTTGAGAGTGTGGTGGCCCAACAGTTTCCGCGACACCTGGAGGAAGTTGATTATCTAGACCCGCGCCAGTCCGGCTTCCGACCCGGTCACAGTACCGAGACGGCATTGGTCGCGTTGGTAGATGATCTCTGGAGGGCGCGGGATAGAGGATATTCCTCTATCCTAGTCCTGTTAGACCTCTCAGCGGCTTTTGATACCATCGACCATGGTATCCTATTGCGCCGATTGGGGGGGTTGGGGCTGGGAGGCACCATTTTATGGTGGTTCTCGTCCTACCTCTCTGGTCGGTCGCAATATGTGTTGGCAGGGGGGCAGAGGTCAGCCTCGAGGCCCCTCGTATGCGGGGTCCCTCAGGGGTCGGTCCTCTCGCCCCTCCTATTCAACACATATATGAAGTCGCTGGGTGAGATCATCCGTGGTTTTGGGGTGGGATATCATCTGTACGCTGATGATACTCAGCTGTACATCTCCACCCCAGACCACCCCAATGATGCCGTCGAGGTTATGTCCCGGTGTTTGGAAGCCGTACGGATCTTAATGGGTAGTAACAAACTGAAGCTCAACCCGTCCAAGACTGAGTGGCTGTGGTTTCCGGCACCCCGGTTCAGCCAGATTACTCCAACTCTGGCCATTGGGAGCAAAACACCGGCCCCCGTGGAGAGGGCGCGCAATTTGGGTGTCCTCCTGGATTCCCGGCTGTCCATGGAGGACCATGTGGTGGCCGTGGCCAGGGGGGCGTTTCATCAGGTACGCCAGATGCGCCAATTGCGCCCCTTACTGGACCGGGCTGCCCTTCGCACAGTCACTCAGGCCCTCGTGACATCCCGACTGGACTACTGCAATGCTCTCTACATGGGGCTTCCCTTGAGGTGCACTCGAAAGATACAACTAGTCCAGAATGTAGCCGGCGGGTGATTACGGGAGCTCCTAGATGCTCCCACATAACACCAAGCCTGCGCGAGCTGCACTGGCTTCCTATGGTCTTTTGGGTGCGCTTCAAGGTCCTGACGACCATCTTCAAAGCGCTCCATGGCTCGGGGCCTAGTTATATGTGAGACCGTCTCCTGCCCCATACATCCCTTAGACCGATACGCTCCCACAGAGAGGGCCTTCTCCGGGCGCCATCGGCCGGACAATGCCGGCTGGCGACACCCAGGGGAAGAGCCTTCTCTGTGGCGGGCCCTGCCCTGTGGAACGACCTACCCCCTGAACTCCGCATTATCACCGACCTCCGCCTCTTCCGCCGTTGTTTAAAAACACACTTATTTCATCAAGCCGGCCTAACATAGCCTCCGTTGGGACTAATACTAGACAGTTTTAAATGAGGGATTTTAATTTGGTTTTAGCGCAGGTTTTGTGTTATTTAATAGCTTTTTAAATTTATGTATTTTGTATTATTTTTGTATACTGTTTTAAGATTCCTGTGCGCCGCCGTGGGTCCTGTTGGAGAAGGGCGGGATATAAATTGAATAAATAAATAAATAAATAAATATAGAGTGGATTGTGAGTGAACTTATTTTATTGCTTGCAACTTTTGCTTTGAAAGACGATGGAGGGGGGAGTTTGTGAAACCCCCCCTTGGAACGGAAAAAAAGCGGCGTTTTAAAAATGCTCCTCAGGCTTGAGGAAGCGGAGAAATCTATATTCAAACTTTTTTAAACGAGAGTGAAAATCTTTCCGGAATGATCGTTGGATACTTAGTATCGAAGTCTGGAAATAAGAAGCAATTTTTTTCTTTGTTAACTCCCGGTGGCTTCCAGATGGGCGGGGGAAGATGGCGTTTCTTTGTTCTCTGGAGACATACTCTTCATGGATGATTGCTGACATCCTTGTGATTGGGACTGCCTCTCTTTTCCTTTATTAATGATTGTATGTAATTGATTAATTGGTCCTTTCCCTGAAGTGCCTTTTTCTTTCTATTGGATTGTAAGAACTTGGTCTCTCTCTGGACTCTACTTAGATAAAATTGTGACTTTGTTTATTGGAATTTGCTCATATCCTGCTCATATCACTGACTCCTCTTCAGCAGACGCCATCTTACTGACACAGACTTAAATCTTTCATCGTGGCTTCAAAAAAGCAGACACATCAACCTAAAATCACCTCGATGTTACCCGAAAAACCTGATACGGATGCTAGATTAACAGCAATGGAAGTAACTCTTCAGACCTTGGTGAAAGAAATCAAAGAAATGAGGAAGGACCATGTCAGTTCTAAATTAGAACTTTTGGAGGTACAGAAGAAATTAATGGAAAACACGCAAAAGACTGATGAGCTGGAGGTGGGGTTGGCTGGGACAAGGGGAGAGCTTAAAAGTATTAATAATGAAATAGGAGATTTAACTGGTCATATGTCTAGGATGGATTTTGAAAGGATGTCATATTTTTTAAGATTTCAGAATGTTCCTGAGGAGAGTGGTGAAGATTTATCTGATTTAATGTGTACAATTTTAGCAGATTATGTACACAAGCCTAAGGATGAGATTAGGGGGGACATTGATTTGATATATAGAATAAACTCAGCATATGCCAGGATAAATGAAGTACCCAGAGAGATACATATTAAATTTGTAAGAAGGTCGACAAGGGAAAGGATCTTGAGGGCGCAGAGAGACAGTCCTTTAGTTTATCAGCAGAAAGAGGTTGCCATCTTGAAGCAGGTGCCGAAGAAGATTAGAGAGATAAGACGGAAGTATTCCTTCTTATCTAAAAGATTATTTAAACAGGGGGTCTGGTTCAAGTGGGTGATGCCAGAGGGAATGTTGGTGTTCTGAGAGGGAAGAAGAGTAAGAATTAAAACAATTGCAGAGGCGGAAGCCTTTCTTAAAAACATTCCTCAATCCTGGAGGATGAAAATGGGGGAGCAGGGGGTGCCGCAGCCCCACCCACCGGGGGCCAGGGAGAAGAAGACACAATTGCCAAAAGACTTAGATCTCAAAAGTGACTTTATTTTAGTATAACATAATTTTTGTTTGGATGCTCATATATGATTGCTAGCATAGTTTTTACAATGATATACTTGCATTTCTTTCCACTTTGTAGTATCAATGAAAATTTAATGTATTATATATATTTTGTTATGAAGTCTCGGAAGGGGTCGACGACTTCGACGTGAAAGTTCTCACAATATCTTTTATACACCTTACCCTTTACCCTATTTGTAAAAAATTATAAACTCCAATAAAACTTTTTTGCAAAAAAAAAAAAAAAAAAAAAGGTCGATATTTTGAACAGAGAGGATCGCTAGTTTCAAAGAGGGGTTAAAGAGGCTATCTATGTCAAAATTGAACAGCCCTCTCTCAACAGAGGGGGAGGGATACTGCATTGTCTCTCTCCAATCTACAACATAGTCCTTTCAATAGTTCCAAGAAGGCTCCACACTCAGGTGACCCTGATGATCCAGACAAATCTCCAGGTGACCTTAAAGACTCGCTAAAAGAATGCAAATGACCAGCTGTCTGCAAGGAGTATAAATCCTTCCATTCTCCACTATCCAGTCAGAGCTGAAGAAACGTCTTGGATGAGAAATGAAACGTCTTCAAAGAAAAACCAGAAAGTCCAGTTGCCTCTTGAAAAAACACCTTTGGGATACTTGTAGCCATGCACTTGCACAGTCAACCCAATCATCTGGCCAAGACATCTAATACCTTCTAACAGCCACAACACAAGTGAGACAAGCCACCAAGAGAACAATGAGAAATAATTATAGGCATAATCAACAAACTAATTTCCCAACAAATGCATAAAATTCAAAGACTCTGCCATTGATAAAGAAGCATTTACTGAAAAATAGTAAAAACAGCAACAATAGTTTTACTTACTCTGAGTTATACTATGGTGGAAAGCTGCTGAGGTAGATCCCGAGGTGGCTGTCACTCCAGCCGTGTCTGTTCCAAAGCTAAGAAGCTCCAATGGAAACTGAAAAGGCATAGTCACTGGAACAAGACTCCCCAGCATCCCAAAAGGCGTCAATGGAGTAGATGTCACATTCTGACTGGTTACAGACAATGGTGATGCCATGAGAGTCAAAGGTGAAGCATTTCCCAGTAATGATGCACCTGTTGTTGACTACATAGATAGATATTACTTTAAAAATGTTTTAAAGGCTTTTGGAAGCAACCCAAAGCATACTAAAGATATTTAAGCATTATCTTCTCTCACATTCATTAGAAACAATATTTTATAGCAAAGCTTATTCATTTCTTACTTAATTCATGATATAATTTAAGTGATAGCAAATGTTGGTCAGCTCTTTTTTCTTGCAATAAATATAACTGACAGTGCAAATGTAAAAACTAAGTTTGGTAAGGTAGCAACCACTGGTTCCCCAGGTAGGCAGAAACATTACATAATCATACTTCAGCTGGCACTTAAGGTCATCAAAACCACACCAAGCTTTGGAAAATTGGAAGAAAAAGCTCTGGAACACGGGCTTATAAAATTTTGGCTTCTTTACTCCACATAGCACAAATCTGTAAAAAAGTCTTTATTCTTCTCCATAATAAAAATTACGCATGCATTTTTGTGAGAGTTATATACCAGGTATGGCTTATTACTGAATAAGAGACTGTTTCTAGAAAGTTACAATTACCACCATTTCATGGTATAAAGTCTAACTCTTTTTATTTCTATTACTGAAAGCTAGTCTGGCGTAGTGGTTAAGGCATCAGGCTAGAAATTGGGAGACCATAAATTCTAGTCATCAGAACATCACATACCATGTCTAATGTTTAACGTCATTCATATGTGCTGTGGCAGAAAGCAGCTGAAAGGAGGCCATTGTAACCATGGAGACTATGAAATCCTGAGTAAAAGTGGAACAAACTTCCAATGCACTGGAACTGAAATCAACCAGCAAGGTGAGTCTTGAAAATTCCAGTAGCAACTACCTTGCAGTCATAGCTGCTGTGATACCTGGCCTAAAAAATATACCCATCTGTACCTAACAAAGTTTCTGATCTACCAAAAATGGATGTGAACGTATTGCAAGGTCATTAGCAGTCCTGTAATCAGAACCCAGGAAGGTGGCAGAGGTACTTGGAATGGGACCAAACTGCCCTTCCTTTAACAGTTAGTGCCCTCTCTCTTGTAAAGTAGCTGATCCCTGTGAAAATTACTTCCTCTGCCTATAAAACCCTCCCATGTTTTATTGCCTCCACCAACATTTTAAAGAAGTATGTGAAAACGTACTTATGTAATAGACTGAGTGGCAGAACAGATGTTGACTATCATGGTTGGTAGAAAGATGGTAGTTTGTTTGTGACAATCCCACTAAGTAAGACAGTAGGGGTACCAGGTTTATAGATTTAGGATTTTATTGCTATGTAAGTATTTTATTTTCATAAGTAAATAAATAAAACATGTTATATATAGCTTGTATTATTTTCATGTAGTTTTGATTATTGATACTTTTTTAAAATAAAATTTTACTGTGGTTGGATTGTGCCCTGCTTAGAAGCATGTTATAAATCTTTTTTATGTTGTTGTTTGTTTAGTTTCAAAGCCCAATATTACATAAAAAAGAGTCATATGGAATTAAAATCCTATTCTTGCGTCTCCACCCCACATATACTCACCAATTATAATAAACTATGACCCTTAATCCATTAGCTTTCATCTGGACCTTTCTCCCATGATACTCTGCTCTCACTCTGGTTATGAGCTACAGTCTTCCCCCTTTGGGCTCTTACCCTAGGAGAAGCTTTCCAAAGGAGCACTGTTGAAAGCTACACTTATTTATTTTTCACATAACCACCATCTCATAATCAATGACTCTGGGAAGTGTACAACAAAGTCAAAAACATATTTACAAGTTACCGGTAATAATATTATTAACATTAAAAACTAAAATTAAAAAAGCACAAAACTAAAACAGAATTTAGAAAGCACATGTTAATTACACAGGAGTCCTCTCAGTATTTCTCCAGTTTCCTGAGGCCTGCTGACCCAATGTGATCTTGAGGGAATCCAGAAAGTTAAAAGGGTTGAACAGCCACCAGAGCACCTAGTAGTTTAATCTTCCCCTTTGCTTAGCTGATGAGATAATCCTAACTTTTTCTATCAGGAAAAATAGCTCTCTACGTGAAGTCCACAGTTAATAATTCTTGAACCCAGCAACTATTTGGAGTTACTACTTTTTTTACCTCATTTCCCAACCCTTGGTACATCTGAAGAAAGCATTTTACCAAAATTAAACCAAGAGGGATGTACAATCTAACTTGCATTTAAAAAGGTCATGCATATTAATCTACTTTTCATTGTCAAAATGTATCTTCAGGATTCATTCAAGATCCTCAAGATGGCGCCACTAATGGTAGCCTTGGTGAAATGCTTTCTAATATTTTTGACATTCTTTTTTATTTTATGTAACTCATTATGGACTACATACACCAAAAATGAGCTTCTGAACATCAGACAACTTTCTAAAAATATTCTTCCTCTTTGTTTCTCCTATCTCTGCAAACGCAGAAAGAAGTTATGTGGATATTGTGATCAGAGAAGCAACAGTTCTCTTCAGTAGCTGGAGAATATAAAGGAAGTGAAAGAGAGGAAGCATTCTGGTATGAGACTGAGGAGGGAGGTTAGGATTCCACTCCCATTGCTTCATCTAACAAATCTATATTCAATAATGAATGTAGATTTGTCAATGGATGAACTATTTGTCAATTGTAGATTTGTCAATGGATGAGTTTCTCCCTCTAAATAGGAACCCCTAATTTTTCTAACTCAGCCATTCTCTGCTTTACAGAAATTTGGCTCAGTGAGAATAGAACAGAACAAAACAGTTTATTCGCCAAGCATGATTAGACACACAAGGAATTTGTCTCCAGTGCAAAAGCTCTTCATCTACAGCATCATCATCATCATATCAATGAGTAAAAAAAAATGGGAAGGATAATAATAATACTATAGCCATACAACATGGGTAAATATCCTTAGACAAAAGACAGTGTTGTTGGAATTACCGTATTTTTCAGAGTATAAAATGCACCGGAGTATAAGACACACCAAAAATTTGAAAATCCAAATTAAAAAAAAAAAGATTTTGCACCTCCCAAAAATGGCCCATTTTTGGTGAAAACGGGCTCTTTTTTGTGTAAACAAACAAACATGCATAGCCTTTAGGAGGCTTTTAGAGTGATCCTGGGGGCTGCCCCCCCCAAATGAGCAAAAAAAAGGCATTTTTTGCGAAAACGGGCCCATTTTTTGTCAATAAAAGGGCATGCATAGCCTTTAGGAGGCTTATAGAGTGCTCTGGGGGGGGGGGGAGGCAAACATGAGCAAAAAATGGCCCCTTTTCACTCATTTCTGCCCTCCCCAGCCCCCAGGAGCACTCTAGAAGCCTCCTAAAGGCTATGCACAGCCTTTTTTGCAAAGTGGACGGGGTTTCGGGAGGCCAAAAATGTTGTATTCAGTGTATAAGACGCAGCCAGATTTTCAGCCTCTTTTTTTGAGAGAAAAAGGTGTGTCTTATACTCTGAAAAATAGGAACAGCAGAGGAACAGCAAAGGGAAATGAGAGGAAAAACTGTCCCAGTGTCTAGTTGTTTTGGCATGCAATGCGTCCTGAGGAGAGGAGTTGAAACAGTTTATGTCCAGGATGTGAAGGAAGGAGTTAAAACACAAGGTTTTAGATTCAAAGGGCAGATTGAGTTACAGAGACATCTGGTAAAAAAGAGGAGGAATCTGCTTCCGTGTTAATGTCTGCTGGTGTAAGAATGTCACAGTACTACAGAAATTTTGCGATGTGGACTTAGAGACACTATTTATTAATTGTAAACCTTTTTATGCTCCACAAGAGTTTTAATCATTCATCTTGATTGGGGTTTAAATGACTGCAGGATGGTTGCTCTGACAGCTGTAGTTATGAAGATCTGAGAGGTTAGCACTAACCGACCTGAAGGTCATCACAAATCCACTGTTAGACTCTCTGCAATTTGCCTATTGAGTAAATACAGTAGATCTGCAGATGATGGAAATGCACTACATCTTGCTCTTCTCGCTTTAGACCAATGACTGCATTTCTAGAGATTCCTCTGTTAAAGTACTGAAGTTTGCAGATGCTACAACAATCACTCACCTCATTTGATACAGTGATGAGTCTACATATAGATGGGAACTGGCCTTGTGGTGATGAGAATGGATTTTAGGAGTAGCCCTTCTATTCTACCACCTCTTACTACAGGAGTATCCAATCTTTTTGGTTCTGCAACCGGCTTTGACAGCAGGGTAGAATGGTTTCACACACACAACCTAAATCCCATATATGCGCAAATGAAGCTTTGCGTGCTTGCCTGCCACTTCGGCAGCCCGATTCCCAACTAGCCTACTAGCAGGCTACAGCCCAGAGGTTGGGAACCCCCGCCTTACTATGTTTGACACCACAATATCAGCAGAGAGTCCTTCAGGTTTTGGGGTTCTATAATCTCCCAGGATGAGAAATGGACACTTAACACTAGAACCACCATTAGAAAGACAAAACAAAGAATATACTTCCTTGGATCAGCCCAGGAAGTTCAGACTGCCCAAAAGCTGTTGATATAGTTTTACAGAGGAATTGTTGAATCTATTATATGCATTTCGATAACTGTTTGGTTTGGTACAGCAAACAGGACAGGTACAGACTCCAAGTGATACTTAGGACTACAGAAAGAAAAATTGCAACCAGCCTGCCTTCCATAGAAGAGCTGTATCATCATCAGCAGGTCAAGAGGAGGGCTGATAAATATCTACAGACCACTCACATCTTGGACATAAACTGTTTGAACTCTTCCCCTCAGGACGCTGCAATAGGGCATTGCATGCCAAGACAGCTAGCCACAAAGACATTTTTCCCCCTTGGGCCATCACTACCGTTCTTTTCTGTTCTATTCTCACCACTTTGAGAATAGAATAAAATGTGAATTCTAAATGGCCTTCAGACTGGTTAATGAGTCACTGATCTTCATGAAAATTATGAATCACATTTCTCATAGGTTTTTTGTGGGGTGGGGGGAGCTTTAATTCTGCATCTAGGAGATTTATTGATTTACTCAAAGGATCCTGCTCTCTACACTGATCAAGTGCATAGAGGTCTTGGGTGCTTTCATAAATGCAGTCCCTCTGCTAAGCTACAAAAATGCCCCTTTGAATTTCTAGTGTTGGACTATTTTATCATGTAAGCTAGAATATTTCTTACCTTATGACCCTCCAATCTCCATTCTCCACCCAGAAAACGTCAGTGCCCCTTCCTTGATATCTAGCTAGTCCTAAGCCTCAGACTCCTAAGGGCAGAACAGAAAGTCTTTCCTTGACTGATCAAATTCAGCAAAAACAGGGTTCATAAGTGCAGGGTTAGATAGACAACCTTCAGGGAACCCCTTGTTCTCCACTTTTTGGGGACATGGGAGAACTGTACCCAAAGTCACGTGAGAAATTCCATAGCTAAGAGTAGATTGGAACTTAAATCTCGGTGACTGCCAACACTTTAATTACAAAGTACTTCTTTGGGTCAACACATGCCTTCTGTCCTCCTACAGGCTTGAAGAGAGTTATGAAATATCCACATTGATTGTGAGAAGGAGAAGGAGAAAACTTAGCAAATCTTGGATAAAAGAGAAGGTGTTTTGATTCCTATATAGATTCAATCTAGTCTGCAATGGAAAGGGTACTTTACCCAAGTTTTGAGTATTTTTTCAAGAAACAAGACATGAATAATCAGCTACGATGTGATGAACTGAGATGTTCAGCTGAATGAACAGTGGAGGAGAAATGCAAGCATGTAAAAGAGGGGCTCTTACAGCTGCAACTAAAGAAGAAATGCAAATTCTACTTCCCTTCTAGCTAAACTCATAGGATAGAAGGAGGGAGTGGAAATCTCACATACTTCAAATGTTGAAGAAACAGAAGAGGGGCACAATACTTTCCAGCCATTCATGACCAAAAAAGGGTTTCATTTTCTTGTGAGGGAATAGGAAGAAGAAAATAGAGAGGATGTGTCGTAAGGGCTGAAAAAGAGAGAGAGCTACACATAAAACATTTTCACCCTATGTCCAAATATCCATGAACTCAGAAGGCAGGAAGAAAAAGTCTAGTGTTTAAATGCTAGAGTACACCACTATATAAAGGCTTTGATTTCTTCACACTGTAAAGGACAAATCATTGTTGTATACGCTAACACATTTAATTCTTATCTACAATATTCTTTCTACTTTAACTGTCATACCTGAGAGCTTTCTACCAAGTTTAGCCAATTGCTAAAGGGTTAAGTGTCTGGAGACCTGACATTTATTGCTCTGTCCTGATATAAAGCTTGACTGCAACTATGCTAAATATTGTTGTTCAACAAAAGGGCTTACTTTAGGAACAGTTGGTCAACTAACATTTTTTGTGAAGGCAGTGGCAGATCATTTCCATAATATTGCCAAAAAAGTTGCATGGATGTGTTTGTGTACTTATTTACTGGGTCAAGTTTGACTCAAGAGTGTTTTTTATTTTTACTCAAAACTCATGATATCCTATATACACACACAAAGAATTTACACATACATTCCTTTAAAAGGCTCTCATAGAAACATAGAAAGGAAACATATCAAAAAGAGTTAGGTTGAAGTAAGGAATAGCTCCAAGAAAATGAATGAAACAAAGATAAGGAAACTAGATAGGAATGAGGCAAGAAGTGGTTAACTAGATAGGGAAGGAAAGAAAAGAAAGAAAAGCTCAGTTTAAGCATCACAAAAAAGTGATAGGTTTACCAGCCAAACAACTTTTCTCAAGCAGCTGTAATTTTCAAGGGGTTAGGCTTATTCTGTCAATAAAATAATTCATCCATCTAAATTATTGCATTCAATTTTTTTGCTTTTCTAGTAATTTACTCTGCATATTGTTTATAACAGTCACAGTAAAAAGTCTTAAGATACAAATAAATATACTAGAAATTAATTTTTGTCTTTATGTATTAAATCTTAGAGTATCAGTTATCATACAATACTATAAATAAAGTTGATTTATAATAAATTCCATCTTCTAGTAGCTATAGGAACTCCTACTAGTAAACACAACCCTGTTTTGCATTTACGAGTAATCCTTAGTGATTTAAAAAAAGTTTTTGCCTTAATGTTATATACAAACTCACCCATTATGGGCCACCCTTATGTATGAACCTGGCCACTGTAACTTGTTTAACAAACTATAGCTTAAATGTGTAACTGCATCAAAACAAGACATCTAGGGTTCAATATTTTCCTTGAAGTAAATCCTACTACACTGAGTGGACTTATTTCCAAATGCATACACATTTGCATTCATTACTACAGTTCACAATTTAATAGTTCATATGTACAGTATATTATATCTTAAGTTCAGTTTCAGATTCAGTACATACCTGTACACTGGCTGGTATAACTGTAGACCCTGAGGCAGAAGATGGTCTATGTGGAGTTGATAACTGTTTAGTAGCACCCTGTGCTCCACTTCCTGCTGCTCCAGAGGGATTAGTTCTATTAGCCCCACTTGCATTTAAGCTGCTTCCCCTATTGATAGGTACATTCAATCCAACTCCACTCATGCTATTTTTGCCAGCAGTTGCAGAGGCAGAGGAACTGGATAACTTAGAAGGGGCTTGAGGATTCTTTGCTGGTTGAAAGCCTGAGGTTCGGTTAGAGGAAAGTAAATTAACTGTGGAAGATTGTCGGTTGACACTTACTCCACTGGACTGTTTATGAAGGGAATTGTTGTTGTTGGAGTGGCTGTTCTGGGATAGTAGTGTACTTGGATTGGAAGAACTAGACGATGGCGTGGGCTTGATTGTAGAGGTGGACTTAGATGAGGGCAGTTTAAGGGATGCAATAGGTTTGGATGTTACAGAAGGCTTGGGTGCTGAGGGTTTGGGAGAGACAGCTGGTTTAGGAGAGGGTACCATGGAGAAAGGAGGCTTGAAACCCTGGGCAGAAACATGTGATACCATGGCCTTGGCCAAATAATTACTAGAGGTAGAGGTGCAGGATGTTGTCCGAGACACAAGTGGGTGAACCATTTGGGAACTCCCAGAGGTGGCATTAGACAAAGGAAGGCGGTATACTACTGGTTTATCTGAAGTCTTGGTTACTGGGGAAGAACAGGAAAGTTTGGGATTGCTACTTAATTTTACCACAGGATTGGTTTGAGATTTACTAATAGTAACTTGTAGAGGAGACACATATTTTTGTTGGGCAGTGGGCTGCTGGTGAACCTTTGCCACTTGTACTGTTGATGGGCCACAGCTTTGGACTTCTGAGGAGGTTACAAGCATAACTGTATCCTTTGGCCTTTGTGAAGTAGGAGAAGCTGCAGCTTGCCCTTTGCAGGAGGAAGAAATATGGGTCTGGGAAGAAGCAGCTTGTATTTGACTTGACCGCTGTAACCCTTGCTGCAGAAGCTTGGCTGGCAATGGTTCCAAGGAAACCTTGGGATTTTGAATTGAAGATCCAGCAATAAGGCCTGAAGAGATACCAGTCTGAAGCAAATCCTGGGATTTCTTTGGTACTAGTCCTGTGTGTCCAGCTATAAGACTTGATGAATGTTGTGTTTGAACAGCCTCTATCTTTTTTGAGGATGACAGAGGTAATTTGCTCATTATGCTTGCTAACTTCTCTTCTCTTAGCCCTGCCCGGGGTCTTGAAACAGATGTGTCTACCGTGGACACAACAGAAGAACTCTTGACCCCATTATTAATAGCAGCCAGAGCATCAGAAACAGAATCCAGTGAAGGTGGATTAAATGACAGATCTTCATCCAGTGAGTCATCTAGGCAAATTGTCTCTGGAGCTGGAATAAAGCTGGTTACAGCATTGATAGGTGCGCTAGTACTTGAAGCAGGAACACAAGCTGAAGTAAAAGGGGGACATACTCTCTGCTCCTTCTTTGGACTAGAGTCCTAGTGTAAAAAGAAAGTGAGAAAAATGAATTTGTTTTTGAATTCTGCTAGCTCTGATAAGATTACTTAATAAAACATCTGCAAGAAAACAACCAAGCTCAAAGAGTACCAAGATTCCTAATTTCAACCCTGAGTACAAATATTCTCCTTTATTGGAAACAGCTCTTTATAAAGCAAAGGATTCTAGGGAGAGAAGAAAAAAGAAAACAGAACAATATATTTTAAAATCTGTTTCTCGGTGAGATCTGTTGGATATGCCTTATTCCAAAGTAGAAAAATCTTTGTCAGGCACAAAGTCAGTTCCCAAACTTCCAGTTTGCCTGTAGGGCTGGTTTTTCGCGCCCCGGAAGCTTCAGGGAAACTCCTGAAGCCCCCGGAGGGCCTCCAGGGGTGGGGGAGGCTATAAAGCCTCTGGAGCCTGGGGAGGGCAAAAAAAGCATGCCAAAAATCGGGGAGGTGAGGTGTCATGCGCACATGCGTGCTGTGGTCATGCACATAGCATTATGGGTGTGGCACGCCTGCACTCTCCCCGCTTTTGGCACGCGAGCCATCACAGGCCTATATTCTTAGATGCTACCTTAATAATTTTTAGGTCCTTGGTTAGGACTTGAATTATTAAGTTTTCATAGTCTTGGACTGTGAATCTAAGTTTAGATTACTTCAACGTAATTTATTATTATTGGTCCTTAGGAAGAACTTGATGCATATGAAAGCCAACACCAGCAAAAGAACTGGAAGCTGTGATTTCATATTTTTGTGAACAGATAACAATTTATTTTCTAGTTTCTAAAATAAAATAAAGCCACCATGTACTTGTCAGCATATAGAAAATCACAATGCTATAAATACTCTGGTAGAAGTGATTACTGCACAGTTATTCAAGGTCCTTGGAAAGGACTCAATAGATGAACAAAAATGCCAAATCCTATCCAAACATCATAATAATTTATTATTCTTGTATACTACACAACTATCAATGATTCTGGTGGTCCACAGCAATCAAGCAAAGCAGCTAAGATAAAATACTTTATTGAAATGCTGCTTTATTTAGTATATCTCAGAGTATTATTTCTTCATTTAAAAGTAATTAATTACTTACCTTTCCTTTGGGTTTAGGTGCCAGAATCACCTTTTTCTTTGCCCTAAAGAGGATAGCACAAAGATAATTATAATAATATCTGTAATTTTTATTCCAGCACTAGGTCTAATTGAAAATTTACTGCTATAATTGAATTGCTAGATTAAAAAGCTAATTAAATTTAGAATATGCACACTGAAACAGCATGTGAAACAACTTATTTAAATTCAGGATTTTTACCAGGTGAGTCTTGCAGAATTGGTGACACTTTGAACCACAAGCATTAATTATATCAGATTATGCCCAGAATTATTTTCAAAATAATTGGAAATGCTTCTGAAAATAACACAAGACAACCTTCAGAGGAAACAGTACATGCCCCGGAGATTAATGGCCTTTCCCTAAAAAGTTATTCCACATTACCAATGATATTATTGGGAATACTTAAATAGATAAGCTAAGTCTTTCACAGAAAGATTACCTTGCTGGAGTTTGAGTAATTATAGCATGAAGGAGAGCAAACTACTAGAGAGGAACTTTATATGTCTGTTTTTCATATAAAACAACTCTACAGCAGCAGCACCCTGCACAAATATAACTGGGTGTAACAATATGCATAATTATCTAGAAGCAATTGATTGAAATACAGTATCATGCGCTGTGTAGAAACCTTCTGACAAGTGGGTCTTTTATGATTTTTAAAATGTAAAAAAAAATCAATATTAATTTCTCACAACTGATAGCAATGTTATGTTTAATATTAAATGATTAGATAACTACTTGCTCTAGAAGTTATTTTCATATTAAAGCATAATTTCATATAGTGTTTAAGGAAATGTATTGCATACTACCTGTTTTCAAAATTCATATTTTAGAAATGTCAAGAATAAGCCTAATACATTAGAATGTTGAATTTCTATTACCAATGGAATAACAACCCGAACAATAATAAGCACTGTAATAAACATAAATTATTAAGACAATCATGATTAAAGAATTGCAGATAAACAGGAAAAGTGTACCTATGTACACACAGACAGACACAGATATTGATATTATACTCACGGAGCAGATGTGAGATGATTATGAACACTTCGGCTTTCTTTAAAGAGCATCCTGTAGAGAGACATATGGAGAAGAAATAATTGTAATTTATCAAATTTATCAATTATTTCTCACAAATCATTTTATTAACTCATTTGTGTGTATACCTGCTTGGCACAAGAAGGTGGTTGAAGACAAATATACTCAAAAATTACAATTTGATAGCCCTCTGCAATATGGGTTATAGCAGGTGGCCGCAGCAAGCAAACCATAAAAACAATCACTTACAAATATCTTAATGAAGGATCATCTACAGATGACAAACAATAATTAAGTCAGATGATATGAAACAGGCTACAATATAAAAATTATTAAATTTGTCTTTATTAATTTTACATCTGTATGTCATCCCAAAGAGTCTGTGAAACTCAATTACATAAAATCCAATCACAACAATAAACAAACTAAATGACAACATAATTAATAAAATCACAAACAGTGAAATCTTTTTATATCTGCAAAACAGTGATTATATCAAATGTTCCCTCAATAACTATAAATCTGATCCAAAGTTAGTGGATCTTCTTCCACAAGGCTACTATTTTTGAAATCTTTTACTCTGGTTTCACAGTAGAAAGATCAGTTAATATACATTACAATTCAACATTTAAGAGCCCAAATATGTCTGCCTTGCATATTTTAAGAGTTCAATTATTATTGAACAATCCTGTAAGTTTAAAATCCTCTCAACCAAAATTTCCTCTTCTGTCTGAAAATTTTGAGTAGCAGATAGTAGCACCCATCTCCTCACAAAGGACTTTGACTATTCAGCTGCAGTGAGTCAAACATCAAACAGCTCATGCTTTTATGTTGAATAATGCAATACAACTTGCCCAATCAGGTTTTTGTAATTTCGAAATTTCTAAGTGATCCAAGAAATTATGCTTGGCACTTTAGCATTGCTATGAAGACCAGCATTGTAACTGTTCAATCAAGATCTATCTTTGAAAAATATTAATCAGTGAAAAATATATCCACACTTGTTGTTTGAGAAATAGAAGAACATCTCACAAAGTCTCTGTCTATGCAGCAAAAATAGTAAATATATCACAAGAGTATTTATTATTTTATGTATTTACAATTATTTACATGAATATCAATAATTAATGGCATTGGTTTTAATTACTATAAATTTAAGTATTATGGAATCTTCCCAAAAGTAGGCATAGCATAGTAATATTTAACCATGGTTTATAAAGGAATTCAAATCCTAAACTGCAATAGAAGGGTAGATATGACTACATTAATGGACTGCGACGACACATTGACTCTTGTTTGGATTACTGTAAAATGATATAAGACACCATGTATGAGATATATTTAGTTTTTTCTTTAAAAAAGTACTGAATCACAAATAGCAACTAGCTTTAAAGAACGTAAATACTGATAGAAGGCCTAATGACACCAATTTTAGGATGGAGAAGTGACTAATACTTTATTTTTGGTGGTTAAATATCACCTTCAAAATTCTATTTTCTATAGTTTCATCTAATTCTGATCCATAATATAGTTTTCTCTCATTATCAGAAGTACATAATGGATAATTACAAATATTATTTTTGAAGTGTTAGGCATGTTGTTTAATAAATCAACCCTTGGGCATAAGAAATAGTTTTGAAGATTCTACTATAAAACCATGATTTAACTCTGTTCCTTGACATACTGCTTTTGTGTTTTTTCTTTACATCACACATACAACCAGAATGTGCAGCCAAAGCTATTCATTAGCAAAGGATTTGTAATTGAAGGCAGTTTGTAGTCTCACTTTGAAACATGACGTTATTTTGTTTCAGTGCAATCACATCTACAATTGTACATAAACTATTAGGCCTCCTGTCAAATTGTATATTTTATTCTAAATGGTACAAAATTAAATACAACTTTCTGCAAATCTGAAATTTTACACTATTTTTATACACTTATTTACAAATTTCCACATTCAATGAGGAAACTGAGAAAAGAGATTAGATATTTCAGCAAGACAATGATCTGAAAGACAACTTAACAAGGAAGAAAAGAAAAGGGAGGGGAGGAGAGAAAAGGTTTTGAAATGGCTTTGAGAGTCCTTATCCTTGGATATTATTGAAAATAAGTGCAGAAATTTCAAACAAGTAGCAAATGCAAAGGGAAAAATATTCAAAACCAAGAGTAGAAAAAATTGGATCAGGGGTGCCTAAGTCTTACCAGAATTCCAGTATGGGGTATTAATATACTGCTTTTTGTTTACACAAATACCAACTAGTTCAGACTCACAGCTGTTAAAATCCAACAGAATAAGCAATACAAATAAAAACACCACATTATGAGCGCTAACTAATTTGGCAGCCCTCACACCATTGGCACACAAATGCTCTGTGGAAGAAAAAGTCCCTCAACAACCTTTCAAAAGGAGGAAGTTATGAGGAAGGAAGCCAACTAGCAATCAATGCTGCAACTGTAATATGTAAGTGTAATATGGCGAAAATTAATTAGTAGATAGGCTGACACATCTTGGATCAGCTGAAACTTAAGTTTGTTTTCAGAGGCAACCCCTTATAGAATATATTACACAAAGCAGCAATACACAAGGTGATAGGACATGAATCACTGTTACCAGGCTTCCCAGTTTAAAAAGGCCTGCTAGTGCACTATTCAAAGTTGGAGCAACCATATACACTATCCTTCTTTCTCTTCACATGCTGACTGGAACCACTCACTTAGGAAAAAATGGAATCCAAGCACTAATTTTATAGGCAGTTAAAAATATACCATATCCAGTGGTATTTGGTTATGGCTATTGAGAAGTTTAACATACTCCCTCCATCCATGTCTCAACAAGAGGTAATCTACTGGGGTGATCAGCACCATTTCCAAACCATATTCATGCCTGAAGCCTGAAAGTAAAGTGTGTAGAAAAATCTGTTTTTCTAGGACTATCTGTAACTGATGCCTCACCTCCTTCACCAAACACTTGCCTAAGAAAAGTAGAGTGGCAATCAGGTCAAAGAAACCCAGATACAGGAGTAAGATAGCTCTCAAAATACCCAAATGGAATCCGGTTCCTAGTGAATGCAAGCAATTTTACCTGCAAAACAACTGTAAACAAATCACAGAAGCCTGCAAAAAGACCTTCCTCAATTCTCTCTAAAAGGTAAAAAAAGGGTAATCTTGGGCACAGCCACTGCAATCACAATTATGGGTGAAGAAATAACTCCAGTTTATCACTCTTAATGATGTAATATATTCCTCAATACAGGTATCAACTATCATCAATCACATATTTTCTTCGTTGTTTTAATTGTTGCTCTACATAGCTCCCCATAAATCAAGTAACCCTTTGTGAGGAAGGAGAGGCTGCTTAAGGGCAATCTCTTCCAACACTCACATTGGTTCCATATTCCTGAGATTAGCAGAGCTGATTGCAAGGTTGCTTGGAAATTATGCAGGCGCTCTCAGAAAAGTCTGAGAATTCATTAATATTTGGAGTAATACATTTTAATTGATTTAGCAACCATGTAGAGATCAATTGAGTGGATACTGCATTTCTTAGACAGAAAATGGTATGAAAATGATAAGTAAAGACATGGGTCTCCATACTCAGATTACATTCTATCAGTTCTGAGGTAAACATCGGGTTTAATGTGTGGCTATCTATTTGCAAGATGAACCCAAAATCTTCTGGAATAAATCTGTGGTCCTTACAGAAGAGATGAATTCTCTACAGAGGATTCTTCTGTAGAAAATAGAGATAGCAGTCTAGGGAATTTTACCACCAAACTGCCCAAAAGATCCAGAAGCTTGGGTAGACATATTGTAGATCATTGATGGTACAGAAAAGGCACTTATCCTTTCCCTAAAGCCCAATGTATCATACAGATTGTCCTGGCCATCTCTGAGGAAGTGCTTCTGGTCACTGCCAACTTTTACAAACAATTATCACTCTACCTCCTCCTCAATTGCTATTATCAACGCTACTGGAGCACTAGAAACCTGGCAGGAAAATCTCAAACAGGGTTACATCTCCATGTAAATCAGATCTCTGTGATGTAAACCACATTTGCAGGCTCAGCCATACAGATCTAGCATTGACTGAGAGTCTGGCATGAAGCTGTGCAATGAAAC
Organism: Rhabdophis nuchalis; assembly: GCA_039707465.1. Classification (NCBI taxonomy): domain Eukaryota; kingdom Metazoa; phylum Chordata; class Lepidosauria; order Squamata; family Natricidae; genus Rhabdophis; species Rhabdophis nuchalis. The sequence continues at coordinate 89,437,772 of CM077648.1, read as the reverse complement.
TGTGGCATACAGCAATCCACTATGAAATGAATGTATGGATAAATGTATATTGAATGCTTTGATAAGCTAGTAATAATAACAGATTGTTTAATAATATAAATGTGTACATATATATGCAAATAATGCTGCACCGTTGACTGAAAAAGTACATTATTTGCAAAAATAGAGAATTATTTTATAGATATTGTATGACACAACAATGCGATGGAATGTAAATGGCCCTGAGAAAGGGGAAGGGATCAATAAACTATTAAGAGAGAGAGAGGTTTTAGAAACCTCTCTAAACCTCTCAGACTAAACCAATGCTGCTGCTCTTTTTTATTTTGTCTACCTCAAAGCATTGACAACAATCTTGTCTTTCAGCAGAGAGGCATCAGAACGTGCCTTCAAGACCTGGCATATGACAACAAATCCTTGAAGCAACTTGTCTGCACAACAAGTGGCCGAGGCATTATTGCAGCATCAACACCAGCTATATATAGAAATAACGAACCTGCACAGTGCCATGATACAGCGAGCACAGCATCTGGGACAAAGCTTACCTCAGCTGGGAGTGGCCCCACAAGTTGCCCCACAGCCACTGTTACTTTGATCTCCTGGAAGTCTGCTGGAGAAGTTCAGTGAGGCACAGGATCAATTCCTGACTTTCACTATTCAATGTGAATTATTCATGGTGAAGAGACCAGTAGAATTTCCAACTGATCGGAGTAAAGTAGCCTTCGTTCTCAGCCTGTTGAAGGAAGGAGCAGCCTGATGGGCAATTCCGCTCATTGAGAGCAATGATGCAGTCTTAGATAACTACCAGAATTTCATGCAAAGATTTAGAGCTGCTTTTGATATTGCGGCCAGAAGAGACATCACAAATTGAGAGAAGTACAAGCTGAAGCAAGGAAATAATCACGTTCATGAGTAGGCAGTTGATTTTTAGTTGTATATCATAGATGTATACTGGAATTATTTTGTCTCCATTAACCAGTTTTGGGAATGACTTTCTGATAAACTGAAGAATGAATTAGTAAGACAGGGCACTTCAGAAAATTTAGAAGAGCAATTTCAGTATTACATGCTGATTGGCAGAGAGCAGAAGGAAATGAAGCATAAAGAGTACAATGGAGACATTTTTACAGACTTTCATAATCTCTATCGCTCCACCGCCACCCTGTTGTCTCCTCAAACTCCAACTGTGCTACCTGTATAAATAGGAACAGTGAGGAGATCTATCTCTGCAGCAGAGATACAAACCAAGTGAGCCCTTGCTTTGTGTTTTTTATTAGGGAGCTCTAATACAACTAACTATGGTTGGTACTGTTAAAGTTCCATACTCTGAATTGACTATAAAAAGTCATACTTGTGGAAATGTGTGTCACCTCACAAGTAAATATCTGAGTTACTCCAGAGCCCATCTTTGGAAAACTTTGTAAGCTACCTTCTAAACCTTTGACAGAGCCCCTCAACAATTAAGAATAGTTCTGAAGACCAACAAGCAGGCAAGTGAATTTTATTATCCCTGTTAGTCTTCATGCCCACAAAGCTCCAGAAATACAATTTTCAGCTCTTTTGACTAGGTGCAATTATTAATTTCATGGATAAAACTAGAGTGTGTCATTTTGACTTACCTAAACAGTTGCTAGAAATGTCAATGCTAATGGAAACGACTGACAATAAACCTCTTTGGGTTGGTCCCATTTTGCAACACACAGTCCCACAGAATTATGCAGAATTCTTACTACTGTATACCACAGCTTTTTTATATCCTGATAGCAAAGGGCAAAGATTGGCTACAAACTCAGAAACCAGATATCCACCGGGAATAAGATAAATTTTCTTTTCTCTCAAAAGTTTTAACAGCATTTGCAGAAAATATGCTCTTTCCATTTCCCGCAAGATGGCATGCTGAGTGCCAGGGGGATTTGTTTCTCCTGCCAATGAACAGCTGCTTTTGCTGCCAAAACGGGTTCTTTGGCAGTCCTCTCTAGATCTGAATGGGAGCACCTAGGAAAGACCCAAGAGGAATCTTGAATCACTCTAGACCCTCCTGGGAAGAGGAATCTTGAGGATTGCAATTTCCAGTAGGAGTGGTCAGAGAGTTGGGACTCTCTCTTTCCTCTCAGCTGATCGGTTTTTTAAGCACAGCTTTTACCTGCATGATTTGAATTTTCCTTTTTAGCTTGATTTTTCCTTTTTTAGCTTGATTTTTCTTTTAATTGACTGGTTGAAGACTGATTCACTTTAATCCCTTGTAGGATTGAACTTGAATTCTTCAATATTTTTTCACCTTTCACTGCTGTCAGAATTATTTTCGCTTTCTCCATTTTGAAGAGATGGAGATCATTTGGATAATGAAAGTGATCTGTTTTTGTATCAGATTTTCACTGCAGGGATTTCACGCTTTCTTAACTTTTAAAAAACTCTGGTCTTAATTTTTTAATCCTTCATGGAAATTTTCTCCCCCCCCCTTCCCCTCCATCCTTCTTTATTGTGAGATATATTATCTCATTGTTCTTTGAGGATATTTTGTTACAATATATCTAACTCCCCTGTCCTGGAAAGTCTAGGAAAATGTCTGGTTGTGAATGCCCTGTTTTGTAGGACTACATTAAAATGCAAACAATGTACCAACTTAAAAATAAAGCCCTCTGGGAAGCCTTTGAAAACAGAAAACTTTTCAATTTATAAGTTCAAATTGAAAACTTTGGTAAAAAATTTGAAAAATAACAGAATTTTAAGTCAACCTAAAGAGGATATCCAAACACAAGCAACTGTAGTCAAACCAAGCTCACAACTGGATGGATTGGAATCTAAATTGCTGTTGGCAGTTTTAAATGAGAAAGAACTTGGTTTGGAAACTACAAGTTTGCTGGAGAAGGCTGAAGGGGATATGGATTTTACATATTTGGGATTAACAGAATCAATGAGTGATGAATGGGACTTTCTTAAGAAGATTGATAGTGATTGGGGAATCGACTTACTACATCTAAGTGGAAAACGGACTGGCCATTTTTGGAAATGGATTGACAATAGATGATTTGGGGGAATAAGACACAATTGTTAGGACATTTTCTATCCCTTCAATCCCATTTTCTATCCCTTTATCTACCTACCTACCTACCTACTCTCTCTCCCTACTAACCTACTGCATTTATCTCTCTTTCTCTCTCTCTCTATCCCTTTACCTACCTACCTACCTACCTACTTTTTTTAAAAAAATTGCCTCTTCAAAATCTGGGTGCATCTTATACTCCGGTGCATCTTATACTCCGAAAAATACAGTAAGTGGTCTGACCACCTGATTTTATGATCTTTTTTGCTGCTGCCATATAGTGAATACTCCAGTTATTAAACAAGTCAGTTTTCTCCATTGGAGTTCTTTGCTGGAAATTGGGAACCACAAACTAGGAAAAATGCCAAAAATCATTGTTATGTGACCATGGGATACTGCAAATAATTGTAAATGCAAACTGATTGTCAAAAGCCCAAAATGAGATCATGTGATTAAGGGAAAGATTGCAGCAATGGAACTTTGAAAATCGGTTAAGTAGCTCTGAGGAAGCCCATCGTAACTTTGAATGGTTGCTAAGTGACTGTCATTAAGCAAGGACTACCTGTACTTTGGACACCTAATAGGAAGATCCACCTCGCTGGGAAACGTGAAAGAAAGAGAAGAGGAGTAGCATGATTGATGGACTCAGTTATGGTGGTGATGAATGTATCACTGGGAGACTTGGAACAAGAGATAGAAAATATATGTGATTGCTAGGAGTTGAAAACACTTGATGACATATAATCCATCAGTAAAGGTAGCAAAAATAATAACAGATAATAAATCAAAGGCAGTATATTTTCATCTCAGTTCTCCCCAATATGAAGTCATGTGCTCTAACTGACAACTCTGAAGAGGAGGGAGAAGTAAAATTGATGCTTGAGATAGATATCTACATAGCTGAGGGTGGGGAAATGCACTCACTGTCAACCCTAGGATGCAGGCAATGATAAACCACTTCTGAAAACTTGTGAAGAAAACTGCAGGGACTTAATAATAATAATAATAATAATAATAATAATAATAATTTAATTTTATATCCCGCTCTCTCTCCCCAAGGGGACTCGAGGCGGGGCACAGGCAATTAAAAATACAAATAAAACCACAGACAAATACAAAATACAAAGTTAAAAATAGATTAAATTGATCCTGCGCTAAAACCCATAAACTAAACTAAAAATTACCCCTAAAAACCCCTAACCTAAAAAGAGACTACCCAAGGCCGGCCAGACGAAAAAAGTGTGTCTTTAATTTTAAGCGGAAGGAGCGGAGGTCCGTGGTTGTCCTGATATCGGGGGGAAGGTCATTCCAGAGGGCTGGGCCCGCCACAGAGAAGGCCCTTCCCCTGGGCGTCGCCCGCTGACAAAGTCTAGTGGACGGCACCCGGAGAAGTCCCTCTCTGTGGGAGCGAATCGGCCGTGAGGATGTATGGGGCAGGATCCGATCCCGCAGGTAGCTAGGTCCCGAGCCATGGAGCGCTTTGAAGATGGTAATTAACACCTTGAAGCGCACCCGGAAGACGACAGGTAGCCAGTGCAGCTCGCGCAAGAGCGGTGTTACGTGGGCAAACCTAGAGGTGCCCATAATTGCTCGCGCGGCTGCATTCTGGACCAACTGAAGCCTTCGGGTACACCTCAAGGGGAGCCCCATGTAGAGAGAGTTGCAATAATCCAGTCGGGATGTCACGAGAGCATGAGTGACTGTGCGAAGGGCGTCCCGATCCAATAGGGGGCGCAACTGGCGTACCAGGCGAACCTGGTAAAACGCCCTCCTGGCCACGGCTGTCACTTGATCTTCCATGGACAGCCGGGTATCCAGGAGGACACCCAAGTTGTGCGCCCCATCCACAGGGGCAAGATGTTCGCCCCCTATGGCCAGCGTTGGAGAGAGCTGGTTGAATCGGGCAGCCGGAAACCACAGCCACTCGGTCTTGGTCGAGTTGAGCCTAAGTCCGTTACTTCCCATCCAGAAGTAACGGACTTGTCCAGGAGTCAACATCAACTCAAAGGAATGTGCAAGTACATATACATAAAATATGCCCAAGAAGATTCTATACCAAGGGTCCTCAAACTACAGCCTGTGGGCCACATAGGGCCTGCCAAAGCCATTAATCTGGCCCATGCAGGATCATGAGGCTGCTCCGCCCACCCGCCAGCTTCCACCCTTCGGCTGAGCATAGACCTTACCTTCATGCGCCCCACAGGCTGGAACTGGAAGGTTATGCCAATTTTTTTTGGCAGGCACAGTGCTACTGCTCCCTTTTTTGCCTCCACAGCCTTCAGAAGCCTCTGCTGGACAAAACCAGGATGCTCCGGAAGAGTGCTGCAGGAGGACTGGATTGGAGGAGTGCCGCCCGCTTGTCCACCCGCCGCCTGGACTATCCCAGAAGCACTGCATCCCCTGGGCTGGATGCGGGGCCCGAGGCAGAGGGGAGGACAAGCAGGCGGCCATCAAGGAAGAGTGCTGCGCTGTTTAGTAGCTCCAGCAGCTACAACACAATCGTTCATGCTGCCTTGATGCAGTTTCAAGCGACAAGAGATGTATTACTTTTGATACGTCTTTCAAGTTTAAAGTTAAAGTTTCAAGCAACAAGAGATGTATTACTTTTGGGGAGACTGCGGGATTGTCCCATCTCCCCAATGGCCAACTGGTCTTCAGTGTGTGGCTCATTGGCCTCCAGACATCAAATTCCCACCATCCAGCACCAGTTCAGGGGTTGCTTCCACCCACTCCGGGAGGAGGGAGGGAGGGAGATAGAGATCCTTGGGACTGAGAAGAATTGCTGCAAAACTGGACCACTAGACTCCTAAACAATTTAAAAATTGATCTATTAAAAAGAAAAGTCAACCAAAAGAGCAACATGCAAAAAAAAAAAGTAAATAAAATACAAAAATGAGGAGATATCATTTTAAGCTATGTCAAAAAAAGTTTATTTTACAAATTATAGAAAATAGTAATTTTATTTTACTTTGCATAGGTGAAACCCAAGTATTGTTTCAGTTCTGAATGCTATTCTTTGAGAAGAGTTCTAACAAACCAGAAGTTGTATAAAGTAACACACACACACACACGCACACCAATTTATGTTTTGAGAAGACTGAGCAGAGATAATATCAAAAGGATACCAAGACTTATTCTATATACCAGAGTATTTAAAGTATTTAAGTTATAGAAAGATAAACTACTACTAAATGTTTAAAAAAGTGATTGTGAGAGGATTTTAAGGTAGAAGTTTTAAAATGTCTATTAAGGATTAAAAAGAGATAGTAGCTCTAAGCTGCTGGACATATTCAGATAGAAGTTATAAAATCATTTATCAGGAATACTTTATTTGGATCCCTGCTTTAAGCAGAATATGAGCATCTATGGGCAGAGGGGGGCTTATATAGTGGAGCAATAACCCACTGACCCAAACTCAACTATGTTTTCATTATCCTAATAATACCGTGTTTCCCCAAAAATAAGACAGGGTCTTATTTTCTTTTGACCCCTGAAATAAGCGCTTAGTCTTATTTTCAGGGAGGTCTTATTATTTTTGAGGTGCAGGGGCGGCAAGCATGGTCACCTCATGGCTGCTGCTGTGTTGCAATGTTTTCAGGGAGTGCTTATTTTTGGGGGACGGCTTATTTTAGCGCATGTGCTCAAAAGCCTGATTGGACATTATCCGGGGAGGTCTTATTTTCGGGGAAACATGGTAGCTACTGTTACACACTTTTGTAAACTCACTATAAAGAAAAATCCCAAACCTTAGAACACTCTCATATGTAAGCTGATCATTCGTATCCACCCACCTCCAAGCTTTTTATATTTTCTTACCTTGACTATAGTTTTGTGACTTGTATTTATCTTTTCAGTCTAATCTCTTTCAGGCTGAAAACATGTTTCACTCTTCATAAAGAGCCAAATATGTAAGTCCACACTAAATATATATTAATATTTGGTTAAAGTTTAGTTAGTTTAGTTTAGTTTATTCGATTTATATACCGCCCTATTTCACCTAAAAGGGACTCAGGGCGGTGCACAGAAAGATAAAAACCCAAAAAGGTTGTGTTATTGTTACCTAATCATTCTTGAACAAAAATTTTGGCTAATAATTATACAACTGATTAATCAACTTTTTAAATTCAGTATTTGTAATTTTTAATCCTCAAAAGGGTTGTTAAGATTAAATGTGTATAGAGTCACATTTGTCCCAATCAAGCTACGAACAATTTAAACAAGGCAGTAAGATTAATAATTAATACACTGAAATATATACTTTTTTTTAATACAGTATATATACATGTTTTTAAATTAATTTAAAGTTTTAATAAGTGGGTCTTAAATTGATTTTAGCACAGGGTATTGTTTAATTTAATAGGATTTTATATTGATTATTTACGACGTATTTATTCTTTTTATATATGTTTGTATCCGTGTTCTTAATTTCCTGTGCGCCGCCCCGAGTCCCTTATGGGAGAGGGCTGCGGTATATAAGTTAAATAAAACAAAAACAAAAACATTTGGGTTGACTTTCCTGAAGTAGTCAAGACAATGAAGCAAATAGAAGTTATGAAGTTTCATAAATTGATCATAATTTGTAATAATGTTACATCAAAGTGACGTGTTCAATTTAAGTCACTTTAAATGTGCTCACTCTGAACACATTCACATTGCTAGTATGCTGGTACTAGACTTTCTTCATTATAAATAAAAAAACTAATCAAAATATTTATCTGGGGTACTGAATCCCTTGCACTTAATATTTTTGCATCTTAACACGTCAGTCTTTAACACATACATCATGAACATGAATAATAGCAACCTGCTCTTCTTGCACAGACTGACTTTTTCCATACACTGAAGGGAAATAAAAGGGTAGTTAATAAATTATTCCTGCAATTCTTGTGATTCTAAATAATATTGAACATTAAAATAGTTGATTAAATTAAAGTTGCTTCAAATTACATGTTTTTTTACACAGATTCTGCAAGTTCCCAGTTGTTCCTGTATCAGTATTGCTCTCTACCACTCTAGTCCATAAAAAGCCATTCAAACACAAATACTTTAGACCTTGCTACATTTGGGCAATAGTATATACTAAAAACAGAATAGTATGACCAAAGACAAAAGTTTTTAACTTTGTTGTCATTTTAATAGCAGTTTCCCACACAAAAATCTAAATTTAGTTCTTTAGGCCTATTTTTAATGCGACTTATCATGCTCCACACTGATACAATAGTTGTCCTTCCACTGATCGATTTCCACAATAGATAAAGATTTTTAAAATAAACATTTATCCAATTCTGAGACTACCATAATTCTCCATTACTCTGGCTGATTAGGAGTTAAGTAGAATGTTGTTTTGTGTTTCAAAGCAACTGTGCATAGTGCACCATACTGCAGATCAGACAAAAAAAAATCTATAAACTTCTTGTCTATGCCAAATTTCTTACCTATACCAAAAACAAGCTGCTATGAATTAAACAATTAAATGGATAAATTTAAACTATTATTAAAGTTTATTAAACACTAATAATCGTAATTATTGATTTCCAGCAATATAGTAGCTTCCATAAAGTTAATAAGGAAACAGAGAACAGAGATTTCTAAGGTAGGAAAAGAATGCACTCTAACAATCTATCCCTGATCAAAGATCCTATGAAATGATAGAAAAGATGTCTGGAATGCTTGTGGTAAAAAACAATATCTCCATCTCCCCCATATTAGATGGCTTCAGCCTAATGTCCAACCTCCATTTTTATGGAACATCGTGAAGAAGATAATTATGGGAATCCAGGGCAAAGAATCATGGATGAAATTAATTAGCTGATCATTTTCAGATAAGACTTAAATCCAGGTATGGGATAGAAACAGCAATAGGTTACACTTGTGTGTTGGACTGCGAGAGTGTAGCTGTCCTTATTCTCTTAGATCTTAGCTGGTTGACAATGATCATGCTAGTGTCTCAGACCACCTATGGCTGGTTAGAGGCATATTAGAGGTTCGTCTCATTCCCAATGTTGATGTTGACAGCATTAGAGCAGAGTGACTGTCCAGCAGTCATAGTTGGGGAGGCCCAGGGCTACAACTATGGGGTTTCTCTTCAATTCATGGTTATACTTGGATCCATAGATGAAGACGTAACCCTGAATGCCTTTATCAAGACCAGCTTGATCAAGACCAGCTTGAGCTATATTTTTGGAGTATGAAACTCAGACAACAGTCATCTTTGTCTTTATTATCTCCAAACAGAATTAATGCAATGAGCTTTACAAGGGAGTGCCCCTGAAGACTAATTGGAGTCCAACCACATTCACTGGGACATTTGATCTTGTCCAAATGTTGTGTAGTTTTCAGGCACTTAATCTGCTGATGTTTTAAAAGAATACATATTTCTAACATATCCTACATTGTGAATAGCTGTATAAATACAGATTTATTTGCATTTAATGGGTAAATCAGATTCAACTCAGTGTCACATTTTGCCGCAATAGCAAGGCTTAATGTGTTAAAAATATGAGGGCCCACCACAAACCAGGATTATGTGCTACTACAATTACATGATATCAAACTAATCAACAAGATATTCCCTGGACTTTGCCCCCCCAAAATGCTCCCTTGCAATATAAAAAAATATATTTTGCATTTAGTGGCCATCTACACTGTTAGATTTTCCAGAAAACAATGACTTATGTTTATTTTGTAGTTTTAAGCACCATGGGATGCATTTAGCAAGTTCCATTTGCTGATGGCTGCATTATCTTTACACTTTCCCAGCAATGTAACATTACCAGATTAAAAAGAAAAGAGAATAAACAGGAACATCACAGGCATCAAGATATTACTCTAAGGCAGGGGTGGGCAAACTTTGCAACTTTAAGTCTGAAGGACTTTGGCTCCCAGACTTCTCCAGCCAGCTTTGCTGGCTGGAGAAATCTGGGAGCCGAAGTCCTTCAGACTTAATGTTGCAAAGTTTGCCCACCCCTGCTCTAAGGCGTACAGGCACTAATTTGGAAATTCTAGCCCTAATTAATTATTTCATATACACTATTTCAGAAAATGTATTATAACCAGGATCTGAAAAATAGCATATACTTGAATTCTGACAAAACTTAATTCATCATATATCATAAAATATGAATAACAATATTTGTCTTAAATAGCATCATACCTAACTTGCATCCAACCTTTTGGCCAAAGAGGCTTCACCTCTGTCTCCATAAATGTCTTGAGGTAATCTTCTGCAGATTGACTTTTATTTGGCTCTAGCTCATAACAATCCAGCTTTATCTTGACAAGGTTACACAGCAAAGTCCTGTTGAAATAAACCTGGCTGTCTTCAATACATCAAGCATCACTTGTCAAAGTTACTCATTTACCCTTTCACATTTTCTCTAAAAACAGTTATTCAACAATAATTTTAGCTAACCATAGTATTCTATATGATACAATACAACTGGTTTTCCAGTTTCTTGTATTCTGACTTACCTTTTCTATAACCTAAAACAGGCATTTCCATATCTTGAACAAGAACACTGCAATCACTACCAGTAGATACTAATTTCCCACAACTGATAATTCGTTAAGTGAAATTGTAAGAATTACTTAAATACAGAATTGGGTTTAAGAAATGAAGACAAGCAAATCTTCACTGGAGAATGTGTCTAACACTCGGCCAAATAAAGCATTCCATTCCATTCCCATTGCATTGTTGAAGAGGGAAGGTGAAAAATTTCTTCCTTCTCCATACCTAAAAAAACTGATGGAAAATGTAAAGCAAATACCACTGCACATTTCTAGCCTATAAAGCAAAATTATTTCAATTTCTTTGACATTCCTTTTAACCTCTTCTAATAATCCCTCACATAGGAGCTAAGACAAATCAAATACTGAGGACAGAACTTTACACAATCTTAATGAAAGTAAAGGTTCAGGGACAAGAATGCCAAAGCCTTATGTAATGAAAGGTATGGGAAAGAGTGAATATTAGATAGCACCCAGGAACAAGTAAATTAGCAAGAAAGATGAGCTTCACATTAACCAAGATTAAAAGTCTTATTTCTGTTATATCTCCATGCAGTTCATTCCCACTCCAGAACTGTATGCATTAGTTATTATAGATTTACATTTGTGACTATGCTCCATCTCAGGAAAAAAAGTCCAAGAAATATTTTTTCCTGATAGATCTGAAATAAGTTTTATTAGACTGTGCTATGGTGACTGAGAATGCCTCTACTGGAGTATCAAACAATATAGTATCACACCTCACTGTCTCATCCCAGTGGAATTTTTTTCTTGGACCTGCAATCCTCTTTCCTGGTTTCTCGTCATCCTCCTCTTCTGAACCATTCTTGTCTCGCTCATCTTCTGCTTGCATTCTGGAGCAAAAGAGTAAGCACAGTATTGTAAAGAGTAGAAACAGAGGTAAGCTTGTTTCCCCATCCTTACATTGCTATATCGGATATCTGCTGGTTGCTTATTTGCAATTGTCTGGCAGGAATGATCAGGACTCTATGTGAAGGTCTGATTAAACTAATGTATTGCTAATCATGGCTATGAACGAAGGGTTAACACCTGTTTAGTGTTAGATAAGGGCCAATTCAAGGACAGTGGGATTTAGTTCACTTGTGGCCACATAGGGAGTGTAGACTGATCCTTCTTTTACTGCATCCTCGGGTTCTGCAACTCCTTTTCCTACAGCAATTGATGTTTGGTACTCCAGAGAGAAGTTGGTATTTGCAGTCCATCACTTTAAAAGTCATTGAACATCTACACATTTTTGGACACTGAAATGAGCCAATTTCCATTTAGCTCATTGCAAGAATTGTAAACAAACCTACCAATATGAAATACCTTCATGATAAGAAGAGTCAGTGGTGTGACTACATAGAGAATAATTTAAGAATTATTTGTGGGAAACCAATTTGGTCCTGTCCCACATTTACAAAACCATTTAATAAGTGGTGCAAGATCTGTCAGAAGTTCATCTACCTATTAAGTTTCATAAAAAGAAAAACAATTACCATTTATCAGCTAGTATGTATGTCAATACAAGTCAGGAGGTACTAACTGTTCTAACTAAGAAAATAGCTGTTAATCAAATTTCTTAGGTTTCTTAGTCAGAAAATATGCTATCAGCGCCTTCTGAAAAGTTGCAACCACAGATTAATAAAAGTTTATTCCTACAATGACAAGAACATAAATGAAACTTGAAAATTTAAAAATGAAGGGCAATTTTAATGGAATGGTCCTTGAAGAATTTCAAATGGATTATTGCTAGCATGAATGTATCCAGCAATAAGCTGTAGGGTTAAATAAAACGGTTGATCACTAATAGCAGCTCTTTTCTTACATGCGAGACCCCACTTAAGTTGCAACATCACTGTTTGTTGAACTTCAGGCTACAGCTTTTCTAACAGAAATTGTCATCCACACTTATGCTAAAGATTTTCAATTACAACTCCAGTACTAGCTAGACATATAGGACATGTTTGGTGGAGGGAGGGGAGGGAACAAAATGAAAAAACTAAAAGCTAGAAATAGATATCTAGGTAAATATAACCTGTCACGAGCAATAGGAATAGCTTCTGGAGCTGCTTTTAATTTAATTTAATTTAATTTATTTCAATTTATATACCGCACCTTCTCCACCGAAATGGACCCAGGGCGGTGCACAGGAATTTAAAACGAACAATAATAAAAATACAATAAATAGGTAAAAAAGAATTAAATCATAGCCTGTGCTAAAATTCCCCCTAAAAATCTAACATCCATTTACGTGTTTGGCAGAAGCTATATTACAAAAGTCTAAACTATTACGCAAGACCAGCTTGTTGAAAAAAATATGTTTTAAGTGAACGGCGAAAGAGGGGAAGGTCCGTGATAGTGCGAGGTTCGGGGGGTAGGTCGTTCCAGAGGGCCGGCCCTGCCACAGAAAAGGCCCTACCCCTGGGCACCGCTAGCCGGCATTGACCGGCGGTTGGTACCCTCAGTAGGCCCTCTCTGTGGGAGCGTATCGGATGCAGGGAGGTATGTGGCAGGAGACGGTCCCGCAAGTAGCTAGGCCCCGAGCCATGGAGCGATTTGAAGATGGTAACAAGCACCTTGAAGCGCACCTGGAAGGCCACCGGTAGCCAGTGCAGCTCGCGCAGGAGAGGTGTTACGGGGGAGTAACGAGAAGCTCCCAGAATCCCCCGCGCTGCCGCATTCTGAACCAACTGGAGCCTCCGGGTGCACCTCAAGGGGAGCCCCATGTAGAGAGCGTTACAATATCTAAGCGAGACGTCATGAGTGCTTGAGTGACAGTGCGGAGGGCGTCTCGGTCCAGAAAGGGACGCAACTGGCGTACCAGGCGAACCTGGTAGAATGCCCCCCTGGTCACGGCGATCACATGGTCGTCCAGGGACAGCCGCGAATCCAGGAGGATGCCCAAGTTGCGAGCCCTTTCCACGGGGGTCAATGACTCGCCCCCGATAACCAGCGTTGGAATCAGCTGGCTATGCCGAGACGCCGGAAACCACAGCCATTCGGTCTGGGACGGGTTGAGCCGAAGTTTGTTACTTCCCATCCAGAGCCGCACGGCTTCCAAACACCGGGACATTACTTCGACGGCATTGTTGGGGTGGTTGGGGGTAGATATGTACAGATGAGTATCATCAGCGTACAGATGGTACTCTACCCCACAACCACGGATGATCTCACCCAGCGGCTTCATGTAGATGTTAAACAGGAGGGGTGAGAGGACTGACCCCTGAGGCACCCCATAAATGAGTGGTCTCGAGGTCGACCTCTGCCCTCCTGTCAGTACAAATTGCAACCGACCGGAGAGGTAGGAGGAGAACCACTGTAAAACAGTGCCCCCCAATCCCAACCTCTCCAGTCGGTGCAATAGGATACCATGGTCGATGGTATCGAAAGCCGCTGAGAGATCTAATAGGACCAGGATAGAGGAAAAACCCCTATCTCTGGCCCTCCAGAGATCATCCACCAACGCGACCAATGCCGTCTCGGTGCTGTGCCCAGGTCGGAAGCCGGACTGGCGCGGGTCTAGATAAGCAGTTTCCTCCAGGTGCCGAGAGAACTGCTGTGCCACCACACTCTCTACAACCTTCGCCAAAAAGTGAAGGTTGGAGACCCGACGATAGTTAGTTAACAATGCTGGGTCCAGGGAAGGCTTCTTGAGGAGGGGTCTCACCATCTTTAAGGGAGGCCGGCAAGAACCCCTCACTAAGAGAAGCGTTCACAATTCCCTGGAGCCAGCCTCGTGTCACCTCCCAGGAGGCCAGTACCAACCAGGAGGGACACGGGTCCAATAAACATGTGGTGGCATTCAGTCGCCTCGGCAACCTGTCCATGTCTTCGGAAGTAACAAAGTCGAACTCGTCCCATAAAACGGTCTCAAGACCTGCCTCGGACGGTCCGCCCAGATCTATCGAGATCTCTCTTTTGCTAAGAGAGCAGACAAAAAATGGCCAAGTGAATACACGGACAGATATCAATATCTTTTTAAGGCAAGAGACATACTCATCCCATAAATGCTCCATTATAATCTCAGAATTAATGTACTGGGAATATAATGGGAAATCTATGAATAATATAAGCAGAAAATTAGCAATTGCAAACATAATCTCCTCACATCTGGAACATCATATTTTCTAATAAAATAGGACAGTTGCCCTTTCATCTCCCCTCTCCCCCCATTGGCCAAAGAGCTCTGTTTGGTTTGCCTACATACTTGGCATTCCTGGCTTGACTATGTGCCTGGCAATCTTCCTGGTATTTGAACAGTTGTTCAGGCATGACACAGCTGATAGCCAACTTCAATTTTTGCAATGGTTCCTTCAAGCGATCATCCTGAGAAGATACTACCATTAAAACAGTGATACAAGCAATGTAATACATTCACGCACTGCATCTCTGAAGCTTTCTCCCTGAATAACCTATGATGTTTTTCATTTTCTGAATTAACTTAGCTCTAAAACAATTTTTTAAAAGTCTCATATTATGAAGAATAATGTTAATGTATATTTTTAACAATAAAAACATTATTAGTTGTTAAGAAGAGAAAAGAAAAGAAGGTTTGCAGTAGAAAAACCCTCTTAGGAGAGAAGCAAAACAAATTAAATTAAACTTAGGTGATGTAAGGGGCTGTGCCTATATTGCTATTTTCAAAGTATATTTATTCATTTATTTGAATACATATAGTCAATTACAAAGGGTTACAATCTATCGAATAGAATAAAAAGTAAAAAATAAAATAATTTAAAACACCACAGTAATGTAATGGTATGGCAGCAAGACAATTAAAAGACAAATAGACATGGTCAGGCTGCTAGGTCTAGGATTCAAGAAAAAAAGTTCAGACCATGACAATGATACAAATAATGAGCAACTTAATATAGCCAGTATGGTCCTGTATTCAATATAAAAGAGTTCTTTTTCATTATTTATCTTCCATAGCCAAGATGGAATTACTATATTGCAAAAATAAAAAATAAAAATGAATGTTCAGAGAAATCTGAAAATTTAAAAATGCAGGTGGCACCTAGAATTCATGTGATATATTTTGCTTTTCAGGCATTGCCTTGGTTTCCTCCAATCTTCTTAGGATTTGGAGTATGAAATACAAAGACACTGCCTCCTGGTAAATATTTTATCAATTCATCAAACAGATATCTGCTAATTAAGAAGTGGTGCCACTCAACTCTCAATTTATTATAGTGAGAGAAAATGCTCTAGTAAGAAAAAAAATGAAGTATTTTTTACACATGCAGGGAAGAGGGAAATAACCCAATGGCTAGATTCTTCTCAACTAATATAATGGAAGTGATCTTGAGTGCTAAACAAAAATGACATTGTTCGTTCTTTCTATCTTTCTATCCACCCACTCACCCACCTTTCAGCCAGCCATTTAAATTCATCCTGCAATGTTCCTACCTCTTCTGGATCTTTTTAAAGTTAAGAAAGATAATGTACTTTCCATCACTTGAAATAGAGAAATAAGATAATTTTGAAATTTATCAACCAAATTTTCCAGACCGTCAAGTAAGTTAAATGAAATAAAAAAGACGTATGGACTTGTCTAATTATGATAGTATTGCATTATGATTGGATTTTAATTTATTCACAATTAAGTCATCTTTTTTAAAAGTCAACATTTTTAAAATTACCATAACTTTTCTCAAATACTTTTTAGATTAATAGTTAAAAATCAGCAATAGATGAAAAAAGTTAGCTACTTTTGGAAAGTCTATCCAAAGGACTGCAATTTCTAATTATTGGGGATTCAATTGTGTGAGAGAGCCTAGAACTACAAATTTAACTCACAAATTAATACAAAAATAAAAATAATCTATATAAATAAAAATGTAAAATAGTTTGTACGAATCCACTAATCTCAAAAACTACTGGACCGATTTACACCAAACTTTCACACAATGTAGCCAAGGACTTCCGATAATAGAATAGCTACTCATTTTGTGCCTAGCCCACGTGTGTTGTGTGCTACTTACACACAAATAAAAGGTACCACTGAAAATGTTTTCACTTCCCTGTAGCCACGCCCATCAGACTGCTTTTCAACTGTCAGTGTTGGAAGAGGCCTCTTATGGCGGCCTCTTAGGGCCAAAAAGGCACAGAGGATAGCAAACTCCCAGGTGGCCCATAGAGAGAGGGGGGGAGGGGGGAGAAATACTGCTCGACTGTTCTCTGAGGTAAAAACATGGAGGCAGGCAGCTGCTTTAAACTGTTGAATACGAACTGAATCAAACTGTAACAAAAAACCACCCATCTGACAGCAAATACAGTTTAATAAAAGAGGGACTAGGGGAGACATGATAGCAGTGTTTCGATATCTCAGGGGTTGCCCCAAAGAAGAGGGAGTCAAGCTGTTCTCCAAAGCACCTGATGGCAAAACAAGAAGCAAAGGGTGGAAACTAATCAAGGAGAGAAGCAACTTAGAACTGAGGGGAAATTTCCTGGCAGTGAGAACCATTAACCAGTGGAACAGCTTGCCACCAGAAGTTATGAATGCCCCAACACTGGAAGTCTTTAAGAAGATGTTGGATAGCCATTTGTCTGAAACGGTATAGGGCTTCCTGCCTAGGCAGTGGGTTGAACTAGATGACCTCCAATGTACCTTCCAACTCTGCTATTGTATTATTGTATTACAGTAGGTAGGTAGAGAGGGGAATAGAGAGAGAGGGAGAAATACAGTTTAATAAAAGGACTAGGGGAGACATGATAGCAGCCTTCCAATATCTCAGGAGTTGCACAAAGAAGAGGGAGTCAAGCTATTCTCCAAAGCACCTGAGGGCAGAACAAGAAGCAATGGGTGGAAACTAATCAAGGAGAGAAGCAACTTAGAACTGAGGAGGAATTTCCTGACATTTAGAACAATTAACCAGTGGAACAGACGTTGCCTCCAGAAGTTGTGAATGCCCCAACACTGCAAGTCTTTAAGATGTTGGATAGCCATTTGTCTGAAATGGTTTAGGGAGTGATGGCTAACCTTTTTTGGCTCGCGTGCCAAAAGCAGGGGGAGTGCAGGGGCGATGTGCACAGGTGTGCCACATCCATAATGCTATGTGCATGACCCCTGCATTTGGCATGCTTTTAACGTCCTCCCCAGGCTCTAGAGGCTTTATAGGAAGGCTATTTCTACCCTCCCCCCACCTCCAGAGGGCAAAAAATGGCCTCCAAAGAAGGCCTAAATCAGCTGGCCAGGGCACACATACACACTGAAGCTGACAGGGCAATGCCTCGCATGCCCTAAGAAATGGTTCCGTGTGCCACCTGTGGCACCCGTGCCATAGGTTCACTATCATGGGTATAGGGCTTCCTGCCTAGGCAGGCAGTTGGACTAGATGACCTCCAAGGTCCCTTCCAACTCTGCTATTGTATTATTGTATTACAGCAGGTAGGTAGATAGAGGGATAGATAGAGAGGGAGAAATAAGGTAGGTAGGTAGGTAGGTAGGTAGAGGGAGAAAGGAAGAAATATAGTAGGTAGGGAGGTGGATAGATAGATAGGGAGAAATAAGGAAGGTAGGTAAGGGGATAGATAGATAGGGAGAAATACAGTAGGTACGTAGGTAGAGGGATAGATAGAGAGGGAGAAATACAGTAGGTAGGTAGGTAGGTAGAGGGAGAAAGGAAGAAATATAGTAGGTAGGTAGGTGGATAGATAGATAGGGAGAAATACAATAGGTAGGCAGGTAGGTAGATAGGGGGATAGATAGAGGGAGAAATACAGTAGGTAGGCAGGTAGGCAGGCAGGTAGAGGGAGAAAGGAAGGAATGCAGTAGGTAGGTAAGTAGAAGGATAGACAGAGAGGGAGAAATACCGTAGGTAGGTAGGTAGATAGGTGTATAGATAGATAGGGAGAAATACAGTAGGTAGGTAGGTAGGTAGAGGAATAGAGAGAGAGAGAGAGAAATACAGTAGGTAGAGGCATAGAGAGGGGGAAATACAGTAGGTAGGTAGGTAGATAGAGAGATAAAGGAAGAAATACAGTAGGTAGGTAGGTAGAGGGATAGATAGAGAGGGAGAAATATAGTAGGTAGGTAGGTTGGGGTTTATACGGTGGTTGTGTGTATGTTGTGTGTATGTGTACACACAGATTGGTTGGCCATTTAACCAGATTGGGCCACAGCAATGCGTGGCCGGGCATAGCTAGTTCAAAATAAAAAGATAATCATTAAAACTATTATGTGATCTAGTTTATAGCACATTAAGAAAGTAAGTTAGTCTATTTAAAAACAGTGGGATACAAATCTTTTATAATCATACACACACAGATACAGACACAAACACCCCTGACATGTAGGCAATGCTTCATTCTACAGGGAACCAATTCTGATCCATCTATGATATGTCTCGATTAAAATGTATCTTAATTGGGTAGCTTTACCTGGACATTGAGGTGCAATTTCTTCAAACGTTTTATCAATGTGTCCCTATTGCACGGCACAAAAGCTTCAAGATGAGAATAAACCCCACTGCGGAAAGTAGGATTCAAATCCTGCAGCTGCATCTCAATACTGTTGAACAGAAAACAAATTCACAACTAATAAGGAACACATTGACAAGACTCTTGCCTATTGCAAGTTTACATTTTCTCTATGAAAAAAAAATCTGAAAATTGGTTGTTTTAAGGACACCACTTTCTTTATTTGCTGCTCTTTTTAAAGGATTTTGTGATTAATGTCTATACCAAAAATATGACTAAACAAACTGCTTCAGTGACTCCATTCAGCCACCTCATTCTCGTCAACAAATGAACACTATTCTAATGATTTTTATGAGCTACTTTAGAAATCTACACATTGCTCAGCACATTTATTCTATTAAACTAAATATTTTTCTGAAAAACAAAATGAGCACTTACTCGAGCAAGATATTATTCATATCCTGCGTAAAGAATTTCTTTCTGCCTTCTTCATCAAAGAGCTTGGCAGCCTAGAGACAACAATAAAAATGCATTTAAAAAATTTAACAAGTTGCACTCTATTGTGATATTTTCACAATTGCAGAAAAGCTACTTCAGCTTGTAAGAAGTATTTATTCCAGAATACCACAGGTACTTTGTCTTTCCTCATTATTTATAATACTGGCAGATAAAATTACTATATTTAAGCACTAATATTGCTTTAATATTATTTAAGCAATAACAATTGGCTTCATTTAAATATATTGGCATAGGATACAAAATATTTGATATCTTTCTAGTATTTTATTTTGAAAACTTCTTAAAACTTTTCAATTGTATTTGAATATGCAATTAAAATTAGATTATCTAAAACATTTTAAGCATTATGGTTTCTACAAAGAATAACTAGGAGACTAAACATACAGAAGAACTTACTGCTCATTCATAACCAACAAGATGTTTTCTAAAACATAAATCTCATTTTATAGATGAAATATAAATACCATACAGTATTTAGAATAGAATAACAGAGTTGGAAGGGACCTTGGAGGTCTTCTAGTCCAACCCCTTGCTTAAGAAATAACCCTATACCATTTCAGACAAATGGTCTAATCTCTTCTTAAAAGCTTCCGGTGTTGGAGCATTTACAACTTCTGGAGGCAAGTTGTTCAACTGATTAATTGTTCTATCTGTCAGGAAATTTCTCCTAAGTTCTAAGTTGCTTTTCTCCTTGATTACTTTCCACCCATTGCTTCTTGTCCTACCCTCAAGTGCTTTGGAGAATAGTTTGACTCCCTCTTCTTTGGGGCAGACCCTGAGATATTGGAACACTGCTATCATTTCAGACATTTGTCTGAAATGGTATAAGGTTCCTGCCCACGCAGGGGGTTGGACTAGAAGACCTACAAGGTCCCTTCCAACTCTGCTATTGTATTGTATTGTATTGTATTGTATTGTATTGTATTGTATTGTATTGTATTGTATTGTATTGTATTGTATGTCACCCCTAGTCCTTCTTTTCATCTGACTGGACATACCCAGAGTTCCAGCAACAGTTCTTTATGTTTTAGCCTCCAGTCCCCAGTCACCTTTGTTGCTCTTCTCTGCACTCTTTCTAGAGTTTCAACATCTCTTTTACATCATGATGACCAAAACTGGATGCAGTATTCCAAGTGTGGCCTTACCAAGGCATTATAAAGTGGTATTAATGCTTCATGTGATCTTGATTCTATCCCTCTTTTTATGCAGCTTATAACCATGTTGCCTTTTTTGGCAGATGCAGCACACTGCTGGCTCATATTTAAATGGTTGTCCACTAGGACTCCCAAGATCTCTCTAGATAGCACCCAATGTTCAAGTTTGTCAAGATTCTTCTGTATCTTAAGCCTATCTTCTGGTGTTTGGGCTATTCCTGCTAGCTTGGTGTCGTCTGCAAATTTGATGTTCCCCGTCTATCCCCTCGTCTAAATCACTGATGAAGATGTTGAAGAGTACAGGCCCTAAAACAGAGCCTTGGGGTACTCCACTGTATACTTCCCTCCATGTAGATGCAGTTCCATTGAGGACTATACGTTGAGTGCTGTTGGTCAGCCAGTTATGAATCCATGTGGTGGTGATAATATCTAATCCACATTTTTCTATTTTTATCAAGTAGTAGGTTATGGTCTACTTTGTCGAATGCCTTACTGAAGTCCAAGTAAATTATATCAACAGCATTCCTCTGGTCCACTAATTTTGTCACTTTGTCAAAGAATGCAATAAGATTAGTCTGGCATGATCTGTTTTTGACAAACCCATGTTGGCTTTTAGTTATTACTTTGTTGGCTTCTAGGTGTTCGCTGATTCATTGCTTATTTTTTCCAGAATCTTTCCTAGTATTGAGGTCAGCCTGATACAGGTCTGTAGTTTCCTGGATCTATTCCCCACCCCATTTTTTTTTGTTTTTTGGGAAGATGGGAACTATCAGCTCTTTCCCAGTCCACTGGCTGTTCCCCGATGCTCCAGGATCTTTGAAAGATATAGTTCAGTGGTTCTGAGATCTTTTCCACCACTTCCTTGGGGTGTAATCCATCTGGTCCTGGTGATTTGAACTCATCTAGGGTAGACAGGTGCTCATTTACCATTTTCTTCCCTATTTTAACTTTTGTCCCTAATCTGTTTTTTATGGTGCTGTTTTTGATAGGTTGGACTATTCTTTCCCTCGTGTAAAGGCAGATGCAAAAAACTAGTTTAGTAGTTCTGTTTTCTCCCTGTTGCTTGTCACCTTCTTGCCACTTTCTCCCAGCAATGGACCAATTGTTTCCTTGACTTGTTTCTTGTTTTTAACACATTGGAACAACATGTTGCAAGCCTTTGTTCATTGTGAGCCATAGCTTTCCTCACTTCATCTTTGTAAGCTTGGGCTATTTGCTGATATTCTGCCTTAGTTATGCGTCCCTCTTTCCACTTTTGATACTTGTCTTTTAAAATCTCAGGCTATGCTCACATGCAGATTTATGGTTCAGGATAGGTTAGTGTGTATTTAAAAATCAATCATAACAGAATGAGATGAACACCTAACAAAATGGAACGTTATATCCTTCAAAGAAAGCTTTATTAAACATTTTAAAAAATCACATAGGTTCTATGAAATGAAAACATATGTTTATTGAAATTTTAGCCTTAAAAAACCAGATGGCTAAGGTTAACCTGTATTTTTGGAAGCATGCATTCTGATTTCATACATATCAGCAATGTACGCTACTAGGGACTGAAATTTGCTGTCTCTCAAAAGAAACAAGAAGTATCAGAGCTCCAATATTCAAACATTCAAACAATATTCAAATAAAAGTTCAATATTCAAACTTCATTTCAGTTTGTATGTACCTCTATATATCCTGAAATTTGCAGTATTGTGATTGCAAAGATTGCCTTAAATAACATGAATTATAATAGTTCTTTTAAAAGTCCAGTAAAAAATATACTTACAATCCTAAGGTCTTCAATACGCTTTTCTAGATGTCCTGGTAGACATTCTGGAAGGGCAGGCACTTGTTTCAGTGTCAGGACCTCAGCAGTATGTGGGGGCTGAGTGACACTTCCATTTTCTCCTAAAGGATCAGATACTGGGCTTTCATCAGAGGTACCATCAAGCAACTTATCAAAATCAATGTCTCCCAGCATCTCCAGAGCACTTTCAGCTTCCTGTAGGAGCTCACGTTCATTAGTGCTGCCAAAAATGGAAAGCACTGGATCTGTAATGCTGAGATTCAATTCAGACACATCATTACCACCAATGGTAGGAGCCATAGGAAGTTTACTGGGTGTAGAACAGGTAGCTGCTACTGTGGGATTCAAGTCAACCTCCTTTTCTTTAAAGGCTTCCTTCTCTTTCTGAAATTTTCGGATCATAGCAGCCAATGAAAAAGAATCCTTGTATAATTTCTTCTTCCTCTTTTCAGATTTGTGTGAATTTAATGCTATTACCCTGCAAATAAAACAATATAAGTAATTGAATGGAATTAATGTCTAACTTGGATCTCAATTAAAAATGTGAAAACTTTGCATTAGTTAATACTAGAAAATTATAAATTACATAGATTAAACTACATCAATAAATTGTAAAATAGTGAATGTAATGTAAAGTACATTGTAAAGTAGTGAAACAAATACATAATCTCATGATTTGGAGGTTCTAGCAGGGGAGCGCAGCTATCGTATACCCTTGACCGAAGATCACTACACTCCTTCTATCTGGGATGGTCGTCTTCTTCCACCGAGCGTGCAGCTTCGGGAGGGACGCACATGGAGCGGTGAGGAAGGAGACACCCGCCTAGCCAGCCAGATCAGCTGAATCAACCCTGGCGATCAATGGGGTGACAGATGTCGCAGCCAGATCGTCCCGGCTGTACATCCACATGTGATCTGTTTATCTTGTCTTTTGGTCTATGACCGCAATAAAGTTTTATTATTATTATACATAATCTCATTTTAAATTATTTCAGAACATTGCTTGTAACTAACTTTCTTCAATCCACAAACTCATGAGTCTGGAAAACTGCAAAATAATTTTTGAATATGTCTTTCTCACCTTTTAATAAACTAATTCAAATAGTAGTATCATAGTAGTATCTTACTTGTATATGCTTTGGGACTAGAATCTAAGAAACTCTGATCATTTTAGTGATAGTATTTTAAAAAACATGTTAAGAAAAATATACTGAACTTCACGATCTACATTTATTCTACTGAATTAAATCACAATGGAAATGCTATTGCAAATAATTCACTGTTTTTACCAGTTTAACAAAATGTATTGTCAGAAGAAAGTATTAACAAACTTACCCCAACTGCTTAGTAACTTTAATTTTCCGAGGCTTTTTGTCCTTCTCTGCCTCTTCCTCTTTTCGCTTTCGTTTCTTCATACTGCGGTCATCACCATCTTTTAGTTTACCTAACTAAAAATTTAGGGAGCAGGGAAGAAAAGGAGAAGAGGAAGTATAAAACCTAGATACAGGTATTCCTCAATTTATAGCAGTCCATTTAGTGACCATTCAAAGTTACACGGCACTGAAAAAAGTGACTTATGACCATTTTTCAGTTAAAACCTTTGCAACTTCTCCATGGTCATGTGGTCAAATTTCAGATGCTTGGCAACTGGTTCATATTTATGACCGTTGCTGTATCCCAAGATCATGTGATCACCCTTTGTGACCTTCTGACAAGCAAAGACAATGAGGAAACCAGATTCACTTAACAACTGGGTTATCAACTTATCCAATGCAGTGATTCACTTAACAGGTGAGGGAAGAAGGGTCATAAAATGGGGCAAAATTCAATTCACAAATGTCTCACATAACAACATAAATTTTGGGCTCAAAGGTTGAGGACTGCTTGTAATTGAGTGAGCATTTCAATTCTGGTTAATAAAATTTTAACTTATAGGACTGTAAGCAGCTAAGAGCTGCGTTAACAGTGAGATATGTAGCAAATAAATTTACTGAGTAAATAAAAAGCAAAATCTTGATATTAAAAAAAATTATTAGCACCTACAACTGAAAAACTATCATTTAGATTCCTGCACTGAGCAGAGGTTGAATTTGAAAACCTAAAGTACACACCTACTGAGTCTACTCACCTTAGATGGTTTATGCTTTCTGCTTCCTGTAAAATCCTCCTCTTCAGAATCAGATGCTTGGCGGAATTGCAGAATTCCGGTATTAATGTAGAAGCCTCCATATATAGTAGTCAAGGATGCAGGAACTAATTCATCATACTGCAAGGAATATAAAAGATTTAAAAATTAGATTACTAATATGTATTAATATAAAACAATGTAGTAGTTTTACTGTAATGCAACAAAAGGCTAATATGAATATGTCAGAATATGGTGGTATGCTGCCGGTTCATACTGGTTAGGATGAACCGGTATTGGTGGCAGCACGAGGCTCTGCCCACCCACCCTAACGTCATCAAGGACCTTTTGCACATGCCCAGACATATCACGTGTGCATGCTCAGACATGCCGCGTGTGCGCTCCCTCTACCGAACCAGTAGTGAACTACCATCTCTGGTTGATATGTAGTAAAAATGTTTGTGGGTGTGGGTATGGGTATATCTCACTGATATTATAAAGATGAACATCTAGTATGAACATAATCTTGCCTAATTGTAGCATAAGACATCTGCCTTTGGCTAATCAAATAAGTTATTTTATATTTTAACATCTTTTAATGCCGCTTCCTCAAAAAATTTAAGAGTTATCTGAATTATAAACTGTAAAATATACACCTTTTTCATTATTTAATACTAGAAGTATGAAAATCACATCAATTAAAAATTAAAAAATTAAAACATAATTGTTGTTAGTCAATCTATCATGCACTGAAATTAAAAGTACTGTATTTTTCGGAGTATAAGACGCACCTTTTTTCCTCAAAAAAGAGTCTGAAAATCTAGGTGCGTCTTATACACTGTATTTTTTTTTGCCTTCTAAAGCCCGCCCCCCTTCACAAAAATGGCCATGCAGAGCCTTATGGAGGTTTTCAGAGCTCCTGGGGGCTGGGGAGGGAAGATATGAGGAAATAACGGGCTGTTTTTTTGCTCAATGTTGCCTCCCCCCAGCCCCAAGGAGCACTCTATAAGCCTCCATAAGGCTATGCATGCAATTTTTTTGACAAAAAAATGGGCCTTTTTTTGCTTGTTACCTCCCCCCCCCCCCCGGGCTATTCATGCCTTTTTTTTTTTAAGGGCCCGTTTTTGCGAAAAACGGGCCGTTTTTGGGAGGTTTGCAAAAACCTTTTCTATCCCTTTTGCAAAGCTCTTTAACTGATTGATGAGAATTACATTGATCAAGTGCTGTGCCAGCAGAAACAAAGTGTTAGGTGCTGCAGATTGTCAGCGATTTCCTTCTCCAGCACATGGATAAATACACCTGAAAACATCTACCTACCTACCTACTCTCTCTCTCTCTCCCTATCTACCGTATTTCTTTCTCTCTCTCTCCCTCTCCCTCTACCTACCTACTCTCTCACTCTCTCCCTATCTACTGTATTTCTCCCCCCCCCCCCATCTAATGTATTTCTCTATCTCTCTCTACAGGTTATTTAATTTAATTCATTTTAAATATTGTCACTGTATCTATTATTTTTGCTGGTGATTTTTAATTTCCTGAGTCCATCTCCATGGAGATAGGAGCGGTATATAAATCAAATAAATGAATAAATAAAATAAAATATTTCTCTCTCTCTATCCCTCTACCTACACACTCTCTCACTGTCTCCCTACCTACCTACTGTATTTCTCTCTCTCTTTCTCTCTCTTTTTATCTACCTACCTACTCTCTCCCTCTACCTACCTACTCTATTTCTCTCTCTTTCTCCCTCTCTCTATCCCTCTATCTACCTGCCTACTTTTTAAAAAATTTGCCTCTTCAAAACCTTGGTGCATCTTATACTCCGATGCATCTTATACTCTGAAAAATACTTACAAATATTTACAAAGCAAATGCAGCATTTCCTGATTCTTCTCTCAGACTATTCCATAATCCTATACCTAATGCTGGGTTTCTGACTTTTATCTGTACAAATTTTAATTCTTAGGGTTTTATAAGGGTTTTTTAGCACGGGATATAATTTAATAGTTTTTTAATAATATATTTTTGCAATTTTGTATGGTTTTTAATACTGCTTGTGCACCGCCCTGGGTCCTTGCAAGGAGTAGGGCGGGGTATACATTTGAAAAATAAATAAATAAATAAATGTAAATACTGCAATGTTTTAATTACCTAGCTTTAAATAATCATCCAAAAATACTTGATGTAGCCCTATCTCTAAACTGAAAAAAAAGCCTAATGTCCAAATGAAATCACCTCAGAATATCAGATACAAAGTGATACCTTAGTACTCAATTGCTTTGAAACTCACTAGAATTTGGTACTCAACACATTTGGACGCTAACATTTTGTCCCAGTACTCATAGTTTGTTTAGTACTCAATACACAAGCTAGACCTGTCAGTGTCAGTTGCCTGGTGACTCAATCCATTATTCCTTATGGGGAAAGTGTATTTGATACTCATCATTTTTGGTACTCATTGGGCCTCCCGGAACCAATTAACAATGACTATCGAGATATCACCATACATTTCAGCTCTCAGAGAAAGATACAATATGCTCCTAAGTTTTACTTACAGCTTCTGAATTATCGATGAAAGGATCATTTACATCATAACCTGAACCCATATCTATGAGATCTTGAGCTCGGTCCTTCCGATGTTTGTGGATCTTTCCACCCTATAAAATAAGATTGACACTTTAGAGGAAATTTTTTTTTCTCACAATAAGCAAACAAACAAACAAATGAAGCGGACAAGCATTATAGGATAACAGGGGGGAAAAAGTTCACCAATCTTTCCTGCTTGGTTTCTCTGGCAAATAAGATACCAAGAGAAATAAATTAAGACCTACATTTAACCGCATAGTGTATGTTCTTATAATGAATAAGACTGAATGAAGAAACTGAAATTAGCTTAGGCTATTTTAAGAAAAAGTCAGCAATTGGGTTTAGACATAACAGAATTATATTTCTTTCAGGAGAGTCCTGCCCTCTGGGGGAAATGAATAAAAGCAGAATGATTAGACTGCAAACACAGTGGATGTGTTACCATGACAAAAACAAAATTCTTTAAAAAGCTAATTTTGTCACTTAAAGCAATGTTAGAAGCAACTAAAAATTATCAGGATTCATGCCTTTAATAGCAACAATTTCTACAGATTTGCTCACATATTTTGTTTCAAATTTCTTAGCCAGCATTTCCACTTCATGTCTTTCATGCTCTTCATTATCAAATGGGTCATCAATGAGTGATTTTTTCTGATGAGAGAAAACAAGAAACCAATCACTTTTAATATTTAAATATGCAGTACATGAGGGATTTTCTATGACTACAATTTTAAATGGAAAAGCAAACAGAATCCTTAACATGTTTAGTTTAATATCTAATGCATCAATACTAAACAGCCTAATTTAAATAAAACCTTTTGGAATCAGTAAGACATGTTAATCACTTATATACAATCTGAGACCTTAATACTAGATATGGTACCCTAAACCCCAACTGTTAATGCCATACTGCAATTTTAATGCAAGAGACTGGAGAAATTATTCAACATATAGGGAAAAATATTAACTGAATTTAATAAATGCAGTTGTTTTTAATCATAGTCTCACTTCATGTCATTCAAAGCTTGATTCAGTTAAAAAAGGTTCACCACTGCTTTAAACTATCTACAAAAGGACTTACCAAATTTAATGCTTCTACTAACTTAACACAGAATATTTTAAAACCCCACATATATTAAATATGCTATTACTAAATAACATAAGTGAAGACTAAACTACAACTTTACAAACTCTGAGCCGAGATCAAGTCAACAAGCAATTTTATAGAGCAGTATTTCTTAAAATGTGATCTATGAAAAACCAAAATTATTTGGCAGATATTAAAAGTACTTACAAAAATTAAAAACAATATTATTCTTTTCATTTTTTGTAAATGAATAAACAAAATATATCTCAAGGAAAACCCTTTATTATAATATCTAATAGGTTTAATATTGTTACTTTTACATAACCAATAAATAAATATTCTATGACTGTGTCAATTTTAATTTTTAATTCAGAAATACTGATAAAAATAAACACTATAAATAAAATCCCCTTCAGAATTTTTCATAATTTTTAAAATTGGGAAGGAGTCCTGAAAATAAAGTTTAAGAAACAGTCACAGAAAATAAAATTTGAGATCTGAAAATTGTTTTTCTTCTATACTCAAACATTATTCAGAATATAATTCATTCAATTAAATGGTGTAGTCCAGATTAATAGAGATTAATATGTATCTCAATTTTAGAAATTAGAATTGTTTTGAACAAATACAAGTAATTCTAGACTTATGACCAAAATGAACCCAAACTGTGTTGCTAAGTGAATTTTGCTCCATTTTACCTTTCTTGCTAGTTGAATCACTAATTTATTTATTTATTTATTTATTTATTTATTTGGATTTATTGACCGCCCCCTCTCTCCGAAGAGACTCGGGGCGGTGTACAGGAATTTAAGAACATATACATATAACCAATTATAAATAATTAAAACTAAATTAAATGTTTTACCCTGTGTTAAAAAGAACCTCGTTTAAATTTATATCGTAAAAACCCGATTGGTAATATTTACTAAAACTAGGCTGGTATGGTAGGTTAGGCTAGGCCGGCCTGCTGGAAAAGATGGGTCTTTAATTGTTGACGGAAGGAGAGGAGGTCCGTGATAGATCTAAGTTCGGGGGGTAGGTCATTCCAGAGGGTTGGGCCCGCCACAGAGAAGGCCCTTCCCCTGGATGCCGCCTGTTGGCATTGCCAGGTGGACGGCACCCGGAGAAGTCCCTCTCTGTGAGTGAATCGGTCGAAGGGATGTGTGGGGTACGATACGATCACGCAGATAGCTAGGACCCGTGCCATGGAGCGCTTTAAAGATGTTAATCAACACCTTGAAGCGCACCCGAAAGGCCACAGGTAGCCAGTGTAGCTTGCGCAGGAGCGGTGTTACGTGGGAGTACCTGGTGGTACCCATAATTGCCCGCACAGCCGCATTCTGGACTAGCTGTAGTCGTCGGGTGCACCTCAAGGGGAACCCCATGTAGAGAGCGTTGCAGTAGTCCAGTCGGCATGTCACGAGCGCATGGGTGACTGTGCGAAGGGCGTCCTGGCCCAATAGGGGCCGCAACTGGCGTACCAGGCGAACCTGGCAGAAAGCCCCCCTGGCCACGGCCATCACATGATCTTCCATAGACAGCAGAGTATCCAGGAGGACACCCAAGTTGCGAGCCCGATCCACGGGGGCTAGATGTTCACCCCCTATGGCCAGTGAGGGAATCAACTGGTTGTACCGGGGCGCCGGAAACCACAGCCACTTGGTCTTGGATGGGTTGAGTCTGAGTCTGTTCCTTCCCATCCAGCTCCGCACAGCTTCCAAACATCGGGACATCACTTTGACGGCATCGTCGGGGTGATCTGGGGTAGATATGTACAACTGAGTATCATCAGCGTACAGATGGTACTCTATCCCAAAACCACGGATGATCTCACCCAGTGGTTTCATATATGCGTTGAACAAGAGCGGCGAGAGGACCGACCCCTGAGGTACCCCACATGTGAGGGGTCTCGAGGTCGACCTCTGCCCTCCTGCCAACACAAATTGCGATCAATCGGAGAGGTAGGAGGAGAACCACCGTAAAACGGTGCCCCTCACCCCCAACCCCTCCAGTCGATGCAATAGGATACCATGGTTGATGGTATCGAAAGCCGCTGAGAGGTCTTAGGACCAGGATGGAGGAACAACCCCCATCTTTGGCCCTCCAGAGATCATCTACCAATGCGACCAATGCCGTCTCAGTGCTGTGACCGGGCCGGAAGCCGGACTGGCGCGGGTCCAGGTGTTGAAACTGTTGTGCCACCACACTCTCTATAACCTTCGCCAGAAAGCGAAGGTTGGAGACCAGACGATAATTGACTAATAATGCTGGGTCCAGGGAAGGCTTCTTGAGGAGGGGCCTTACTACTGCCTCTTTCAAGACGGCGGGCAAGAACCCCTCACTCAAAGAAGCATTAACTACTTCCTGGAGCCAGCCTCGTAAGACCTCCCAGGATGCCAGTACAAGCCAGGAGGGACACGGGTCCAATAAACATGTGGTGGCTCTCAGTTGCCTACGTAACCTGTCCATATTGTCGGAAGTAACAGAGTCAAACTCCTCCCAAAAAGGTATCTCAAGACCTGCTTCCGGAATTCCCTCTAGACCACTTTCCATGTAGACCATCTCATTCCGGATCTGAGCGATTTTATCCTGCAGATATTCTCCAATTAATAACACAGCTTTAAGTGAATCTGGCTTCCTCTTTGATTTTGCTTGTCAGAAAGTCCTGAAAGGTGGTTACATGACCCCGCACATTGCAGCTGTCATAAATATGAGTCAGTTGCCAAGCATCTGAATTTTGATCACATGACCATGGGAATGCTGCAATGGGAGTAAGTGTGAATAGCAGTCATAAGTCACTTTTTCCAATGATATTGTAACTTTGAACACTAAGTCACTAATTTTAATTTAATTTAATTTATTTAGACTTTTATACCGCCCCCTCTCCGGGCAGGACTCGGGGCGGTGCACAGCAAGTAAAATACAAATAGTACATACATCTCAATAAATACATTCAACCCCTAAAACCCAAATTAAATTAATAACTGTGCTAAAAAGTTTAAAACACTAGAACCCTCTAAAAAATAGTTAGTAAAATCGAAGTCTGAAGTTTAAACCAGGCCGGCCAGGTGGAAAAAATTTGTCTTGAGCTCCTGGCGGAAGAGGCGCAGATCGGTGATAGTATGAATATTGGGGGGGGCAGGTCGTTCCAGAGAGCCGGACCCGCCACAGAGAAGGCCCTATCCCTGGGAATCGCCAGATTCTAAATGAACTGTTGTAAATCTGTTGTAAATCGAGGTATAAGTAGCTATTTCCCATCATGACAGATTTCATTTGCTACTTGGCCTGATGGCAGTGAAAGATTGTGATCACTCTACAATGTATTGCCTTCCTGTTCTATCTCCTGCAGCACACTAAGTGATTCTGAAATACTTTAAATCAGCATTCTTGCTTCCTACTTGACAATTCATGTATTGCATCTATCCCGTAACAAGCAAGAGCCATTAAAGAGCCACTAGGAAACTATTGAAGGTTATATAAAGTTTTTTTTAAAATAAAAAGCATCACAATTACTTCTGATCTAATTGCATGAAACTGCATTAAAGAAAGATTACTTCTAAAGTTACTAAATTCAGTAAATTCAAATCATATTCACAAAATATTATGGGCAAATAAGATATTCTTTGGCTAATCTCTTCTATGTATATCACTGAATGTTATTGCAAAGAGTGAGATCAACTAATGTGGTGGTATAGCAAGGACAATTTGAGATGTAGCTGAATGAAGCTAAACTGGCATCATAGAGATGTAATTTTCATTCCTTTAGATTTGTACATGACTTTGACTCACCTACTACATATAAACATGAGATGTATTCATGTGGCATCCAGTAGATTACCACAAATTGCTCTATCAAAATTTTATCCTCTCTTCTCATGCCTCTTTCAATCAACAATTTAAAAGAAATTAGTAGCCACAGTTCTGTTCACTGTTTCCAATTTTACAGATAGATTGTAGTAATCATGCATAATAGAAAGAAAGATTAATCCTTCCCTATTTCCCTCTTCTTTTTAAAGAAACAGAAGAACTGCTGCTGGAAATTTTGTAGCTCAATGTTGTAATTTATCTTGATCTTATTTTTTATTCACACATCACAAAATGTAGCCACTGGATTAGTTAAAGCAGCAACATAAAATGGCTCTGTATTATAATACACCTTTATTACTATGTTGAATAAATCAAGACCCAATATAATTTAGTGATTCTTACTCTAGTCAAAAAAAAGCAGGCAGTTCAGAGGTTATATCAAAGTATTATTGAATGATTAGGGCATCAAGGATAACCATAACTATTATTTCTACATTGGAACCTGTATACCTCCAAGTACTGCGTGTAGAGCAAGCAGGAGATATATATACTTTTTTTGCCTTTCATCATAGAAAGATTTGGTTTGCAGTTATGAGAAACAAAATGCTAGATTGGGCCTTGGGCTGTTACATTGTTAGAAAGGTACTAAACTGAGTTTCCCACTATTTTAGATATGGATACAAAGCAATTATTTTTCACTTTTATTTAGAAACTTAGAAACCTGATGGCCAAAATATGATCTATTGGTCAAGTCTGCCCTTTGAGGTTTTTAAAATTACTTTATTTTTAATTTTTTTGTTGGGCGATGGACCTATGTTTATCCCAGCCATGTTTAAACTCAGTTACTGATGATTGACTTATTACCTCCTCAAAAGTTGGCTCCATCCTTTACTACTCTTTCTGTGAAGTAATACTTCCTAATATTACTTGTGAACTTGCCTCCTAGGCCTGTTTGAGGTTATGCCCCATGTTGCTTTTTAAATATTGAAAATACTGCCTTCTAGAACCTTATTTACAACTTTAACATATTTAAAGGTTTCAATCATGTCCCCTCTCTCCCTCAGGCTGCACATATCCAGTTCCAATTTCTCCTAGTAGGTTTTTTCCCTCAGACCTTGGACCATTTTTATTGCCCATCTCTGCACTCGTTCAATTGTATCAATATCTTTTTTTAAGTGAGGTCTCCAGAACTGGACACAGTACACCAAATGTAATTTATCTATACTAAGTATGCTAAACTATGATAGTTATCTTTAAACAGAATATAACTGTATAACCAATCTCATTGTAATTTTATTACAATCTTATTACAATGACAATAAAGATGATGATGATGATGATGATTTGCACAATCAAATGGATGTGCCCTTCTCATTTTTGCAAGCACATAAACTTAAATTCAATGGCTGTAGTCAATCATTAAACTTTTAAAGAGTGTTTAACAATGATCTATTGAATCAGAATCAATCTTGTGGATCAGTGACTATGTAGGACTAGATGTTGCTTACCATGTCTTTTAATCTTTCTCATCAAAGTAGAAAAAACAAGCTCTATGGCCTATTTACATAGTGTACTAAACTACCAATAATTTAACATTGATTTTAATTTAATTTACTGAACCTTAAACCATGGTTTGCTATGTGAATCCAGCCACATTTGACTCACATAAATCAGTAACCTATGGCTTCTCTACTATCTCACTACATATTATTTTCTTTAATCTTACTTTATATTATTTCATGTCCATATTTTGTTTCTGTGAAAATATATGAACTCTAATACAAGCAAAAAAGATCTGTGGACAGCTCTGAGGATTCAGGTTGCCCAGCCATGCAATTAAAGATATCATCAATTATCTTATTTAAATCAAATAAGACTTTAAAACCTTAAAATACCGTATTTTTCAGAGTATAAGACGCAATGAAGTATAAGACACACAAAGCTTTTGAAGAGGTAAATTTTAAACAAAATTAGGTAGGTAGATAGAGGGAGAGAGAGAGAAATATAGTAGGTAGGTAGGGAGAGAGAGAGAGAGAGAGAGAAATACAGTAGGTAGGCAGGGAGAGTAGGTAGGTAGGTAGAGGGATAGATAGTGAGAAATACAGTAGGTAGGTAGGGAGAGATAGAATAAGTAGGTAGATAGATGTTTCCAGGTATACCTATCTATGTGCTGGAGAAGGAAATTGCTGACAATCTGCAGCACCTAACTTTGTTCCTGCTGGCACAGCATTTGATCCACGTAATTCTTATCAATCAGTTAAAGAGCTTTCCAAAATGGGGGGGGGGGGACCTTTTTGCACTCTGCACCAAACCTCCCCAAAACGGCCCGTTTTTCGCGAGAATGGGCCTTTTTTTCAAATAAAAGGCATGAATAGTCTTGGGGGGGGGGTTCGCAGAGTGCTCCGGGGGGGGGGGCAAAAAAGAGCAAAAAAATGGCCCATTTTTCACGAACACGGGCTGTTTTTTTGTCAAAAAAATTGCATGCATAGCCTTATGGAGGCTTATGGAGTGCTGCTGAGGGCTGGGGGGGGGGGGGGCAAAAAACAGCCCATTTTTTGCTCATTTCTGCCCTCTACTGCCCCCAGGAGCTCTCTGCAAAGCCTCCATAAGGCTAGACCCGGCCATTTTGGTGAAGGGGCAGGGCTTTGGGAGGCAAAAAATGCTGGCTTTGATGTATAAGACACACCCAGATTTTCAGCCTCTTTTTAGAGGAAAAAAGGTGCATCTTATACTGCGAAAAATACGGTAACCATCTTACCTGTGTTCCTAATATAAAACAATAAATAGATATAAGAAATGCTTTTAAATATTTATATTATAGACGTAAGAATACAGATTCAGAACTTCCACATGAATCAATTCCACAAGCATGAAACTAACTGAAGTCCTCTGCTGAACTAGTAATAGCAGCATTAATAATAGTATGGCATTTGGATGTCCACTGATTTACAAACGTTCAGTAGCCTTACCTTCCCAAATAGAACAGCATAAGAACAGAATGCACTTGGATAAAATTATACTTAGGACAGAGTATTACTTACACATCATTTTTTGTATTCACCTAGGTTTTTCCATCTATTACAACTATTTCACCTATTATCCCAGGATTAGACCTATTTGTCTTAAGCCTGAGATAATATTAGATACGAGACTAGCAATCTTGCAAAATGTGATTTGAACAATTATGGGCATATTTGCATTTGATCCAAAATTATCATT
Organism: Rhabdophis nuchalis; assembly: GCA_039707465.1. NCBI lineage: Eukaryota > Metazoa > Chordata > Lepidosauria > Squamata > Natricidae > Rhabdophis > Rhabdophis nuchalis. The sequence continues at coordinate 89,402,510 of CM077648.1, read as the reverse complement.
ACTTGCTTTTATTTTGATCCCGTTTAATACAAATCTCACAATAATCAAATGCACCTTCAAGCAAAACATCCAAATGACTTGGCCTGCAGTACTCCAAGGGCAATACCATGTAGAAAAGGATAAATTATTGCAACAAAAAGAAAAAAAAGATATAGCAAAAGAGGATACAGGCAATCCTCGACTTATAGTTCATTTAGTGTCGTTCAAATTACATTGAAAAAAGTGACTTATGACCATTTTTCACTTATAAATGTTGCTGTATCTTCATGGTCATATGATCAGAATTAACATGTTTGGCAACTGACTCATATTTATGACTGTGGCATAAATATGTCACTTTTGGAACCCTCTGGATTCCTTTTGGAACCTTCTGACAAGCAAAATCGATGGAGAAACCAGATTCATTTAACAACTGTGTTACTAACAACTGCAGTGATACACTGAACAACTGTGGCAAGAAAGGTTGTAAAATGGGACAAAACCCACTTAACAAATGTCTTGCTTAGCAACATAAATTCTGGCTCAATTGTGGCTCTAAATTGAGGACTATCTGTACTACATTTCATATTATAACAGCAGGAGGAGAAGGAGGGACAATTGGTAGAATTCTTAATACCAACTAACAACATGCAAAGAGAAACAAGGTTGTTTTAAAAAAATCACAGAAAAAGTTATTTCCTAATGAAAAATTGTAAGTAGTATAGTGTTAATTTTGGTAATAGCATTGAGTATTATTATGTAGTATTAAAGAAATGGCTACAGATGTTATCAACACTTAAAAAATAATTGTCAGTAATTCAATGACATCTTTTTGCAATGTTCTATTTTAATCCACAAATAGCAAAATAATATATTACTTTGTTCACATAGTAGACTTCCCTAAAAGTTAAAAAATAATTTAGAATATTTAATTTAACTTTAGATTCTCAGCAACATAAAAGGGACTGTGTGTTAACTGATGGCCCAGTTCTAAAAAAAACCAACCCTCTGCATAAAGCCTCTGTTACTATGAATTAGGCTGCATTAACATTTCTAGATGCATTACTGGCGCTAAATTCACTGCAATGTGATCAAAAGTAGGAATTACCCAGTATAAGTAGGCAAAAGATATTTAAATAATGCAAATAGTCATTGAAATAGTTAGGAAACCTTATAACTTTACTGTAAACATCAATTTCAGTTGAAAATAGGCAACATAGCCTAATGTGGTTAAATCTATCTCCTAATAGCCCTAATTTGTCCAAAAGCAAAAACCAATGTGAAGTGCAATTCAACAATATTAGAGGTACATCATCATCCCTAAATTAATGTCACCAATATTTAGGGTGCTAAAATTTCTCAATATGGACTAAACCAGGGGTCTGCAAAGTCGGCTCTTTTAAGAGTGGTGGACTTCAATTCCCAGAATTCCCCAGCCAGCTATGCTGGCTGGGGAACTCTGGGAGTTGAAGTCCACCACTCTTAAAAGAGCCGACTTTGCAGACCCCTGGACTAAACAAAGCAGTAGTACAGGTTTACTACCTTGATAACCTGAGATTAAAGTAATTTAGATATCCACCTCTATTTTATATATATTAAAAGGGAACATAAAATCTTTTATGAAGACTGAAGGGATATCTAACAGTTTTATTAAAACAAACCTAGTGCTTCTTTTAATGCATCAGATTCTTTAATGTATCAGATTCTCTATCTCTCTTATTTCAAAGAAACATTTTACTGATCTTTAATGTTCCTCAATCTCCTGCAAATATCTTAAACATCACATTCAAAAGTTATGCAACAGATTCAAGATACTAAAGGGGGGGAAATCTAATAGGCTTTAACCAATTTACATAATAGTTACAACCAATCTCAATATAGGTTGATTTCTTAAAGTGATCCCTCAGGTTTTCATCCTAATGGCTACTTATAAAACCATTGTCACAAATTTACTGAAACTATTTACGACAATATCAACAAGCAAATTTTCCCAATATCCTCACTTTGTGAAAAAGAAATACCCATTTTTGCTTGCCTTTACACCACTGCTATGTAAATCTTCAGATCTCTACAACACTTAAAACAATGTACAGGCATAACAGTGCTTGTAAGGCACATTGAAAGAACACTGCAAATAAAAACCAAAGGTTTACGCTTATTCACAACAGAAAAAACTAATTTACTCTAACAAAATCTTTCTGGCACATATATATTTACTTGCTTTTGGCTTTTTGTATCAAAGGGTTTTCACAGAGCAGTAGGAAATCTAGCTCCTATAGGTTCACCATCTTTTGACTGAATCAGAGTAGCAATTTGGTCTTATATCCAACTTCATAGGGTTTTTTCCTAATGCTAAACCCCCTTATTTTCTCATTATTCCCCCCCCCCCTCCAGCACTCAAGCTAAGGACTACGCTAACAGAACCCTACAGGACAAGATTGACAAAACAGGAGGCAGAAAGGGTAGAGAGAGAAGAGGGAGTGTTTGCAGGTCTAGTACCCGGGCCTTGCCACTCCAGAGCAACTCGGGATAGCTGAACTCCACGCAGCTCTCCTCCGTGGGATCTTTCAAGATCAACTCAAAGCGAACCGTCTGATCCACTGGTGGTGGCGGCGGCGATTCCTGTCGGTTGTTCTCTTGATTTAGCTGCTGCTGCTGAGACGACAGCGGCGGTGCTTCTGGCCTTGGAGACTCTCGGTGGGGTGGCGGCTGAGGTGGCTTTGGTGTCAGCTCAGGCCGACTGATCTCCCGCGGCAATGACACAGGATGAGACTCTGGCCGAGGACAAGATTCAAAGGGTTGCGATGGCGGCTCTACCCGACTGTTCTCATAGGGGTGGTGGTGGTGGTGGTGGTGCTCCTGCTGATCTGGTAGTTTCAGGCCCTCACGCGCTAATGGCTGCTCTGCCTCGCGGCCCCCTCCAGTCTCTCGCTCCAGCACCGGAGACTCACCTTCTCGTCGCCTCACGGGTGACAGACTAATGAACGGCACCCGACGCGGTTCCGCCATCATCTACCCCCCCCACCCCCCTTCCCACCTGTTCGGTGACCCAACCTCGCCACCCACAACCCCAGCTCCTCCTCCGCCCGTTCCCTCCTCCTCAACCAGGTCAGAGTACCTCCCCTCTTCCCCACTAGCCTCTCCTTGCCGATAACATAGCTGCCATCTTGGAGCCCCCCCACGTAAATAGATGCAGGCTAGTAGGGCACGCATGCGCAAAGGCAGAACCCTCCACGGACGCGCTGCTACACGTCATTGTTGTTCTAGATTAAGAGTTTTTTTAGTACGTCACCGCGATCGCACGTTGAAGACGACATGGCCCCGCCCACAGTTGCCTTGGAAATTGCGTACGCCATACAATCGTAAGACTTTTAAAAAGTCTTCGCGAAGAGTTCTGAATGAACACTTTCCTTTGCTGTGGGCGGCTCCGGCCGAGAGAGAACTTCCTCAGGAACGCGGCTCTAATGCGGCAGCTACCAAGCGTGGTCATTCCTGTTCATATATTATTATATTTTTTCTAGTTTACAGCAAATGAAGATGGTCATAAAAACCATTTAGTACCTGAAAAAGCTGTGAGCGTTCTATCCTTGGTGTATGATTTTCTTCCTATGTAATACTCATTTCCTTTTAACATGCCATGAACTAATTACAAAACAGCGTCTTTCATTATTTGTTTTTAATATGCAATTCAAAGAAACTGACCATCCTAAAAAGTGTTTCTTGTTTAGTACATTTGAGCTGGAAACAGTACAAAAAATTTCAAATGCTAAGACAAAGCAGAAGCTATATCTAGCTCTTTTTTCCTTTTGATATCTAATTTCAGAGACAAAGTTGTAAAGCACAAAGCTTGGTTTAACTATGTAGAATCTATCCAGTTATACAAAGTAATGCATATAATTGATTGGTTTTTTGCAATGTATATGCTGCTTAATTACAAAATGGCCTGGAGTGATTTAATACAAAAAAGAAAAGGAATTTAAAAAAATAACCAAACCCCAAACATAGTCATATGGCATATACAAAGAACAAAAAATAATTCACAGGCGATTTTATAAATGAATTTATTTTGGAATTTTGCTCCAGAATTAAAAGCAGGAGAGACTGAAAAAATTGTAATGAACACACAGCATTAACTTATCTTATTTATATACATGTACAAGTAGATAAGCACATATTTTATCATGGATTTCCAATGTTCATTTCAATGTGTTCAATGTGCATTTTCCTTAGGTATTGCATGTATTCTGAAACCAACTCTTAACTTTCCCAATATACTAAAAAATACCTTTCATCATAGAATTACAAGTTTACAGCCCTAATTTAATCAGAAAGAAAAAATAGAAACAGATGAAGGTATGAACAGTATTTTTTTATACAAATGAAAGTGGATTGTTATCTATTTACAATATTTCTCCTTATGTCCATTAGATCATAACAATGAAAACTACCAAACCAGGTCATCATTTTCTTTTTGTGATCCATTTTAAGTGTTTATTTGGAGAAGTATAATAGAGTCAAAATTCTCCTCACAATACATGACATTGCATAGTTTTCATAAGACATTTAAATATATATAAAAATAAATAGATTTGTATTTTTATAATTGTTCTGGTACAAAATGACACAATATTTCAGCCAGGCACAATATTAGCTGGAAGACATCCATTTGCTTGATCACACTATTTAAACAGCAACTCTATTCTCCTTGGCCCACTTCTTTATTATACGTACAATGTACTCTACCTGTGGGTTGCCTGTAGTTCTCAGGAGATGCAGTACCTCCCTTAGAGTATCTCTAAAAGCAAAGAAATAAAGATATTTTTTTAAAGAGAAAGAATAGATTAGATAGTATTATGAACTTTTAAGTATATTATATCTGAAACGTTTTGAAGTATTTTCTTCAGTTCTATTGCTAGCAACTAAATTTCTCTGACTTCATGTAATGGATAAAAGAACATTTCATACAGGAATCAAAGAAAGTGATATATCACATTTGATAGGATCTAGAAGCCCAAAATTCAGCCCCATAAATTAGTATGTATTCAATAGGAGTAAGTGGCTATCCATGATGCTGATTTGATTTCTCTGATCTTTACCCTATATTGGTGCTTAGATGTAAAATTTCTTCCTCTGCTCTGCATTCTAAAAATTTTCAATTTTAGAATACAGAATAGAGAGAAAGAAATTTTATATTAAAAGTGTCAATATAGGATTTAGTTCTGCCAAATGAGATATATCTGTTGTGATTAATACTGCCATAATAAAGTAGAATTCAATTTAATTACTTTTTGGTTAACACACTGAGAAAAACCCTATGCCCAGCCATCTTGGAGCATGAAGTAGGAAAATGGAGGAACTAATGATTAAAAATTATATCTATTTGAATATTGGTTACATATTGGTCAACTGGGAAGTAAAAAAAATAATCCCAAAGATGGCAAAGGAAACAACATGGGTGTATGATTGTAGTAACTGAGAGATAAAATTGTCTGGATGAAAACTTTTATTGATAATAAAATGATTGTCCTAAAGGTGCTTTTTCAAGAGACAATTGGATTTCCTGATTTTTCTTTAAAGACGTTTCACTTCTCATCCAAGAATCTGGAAGAGAAACAAAATGTCTTCAAAGAAAAACCAAAGTCCAGTTGCCTCTTGAAAAAGCCTTTGGAACATCAGGCAGTCTATGTGGATTAACAGTGAGGGTATCCTAGGTTTGGTTTAGCTTCAGTAGAACCAATTTTTTAAAAATGTATGTCAATCTTGCTGATTATATACAGATGTTTCTAGTTAAAAAATATTAAGACTAACCTGTAAATGAGAAAGGACATTCTTTATGGCTATTTCCAGAAATTCTGTGACATGAGGATATTCTTCTAACTCCTCTGATGCCTTTTATGCAATTACCTTTTTTAATCAGGGACTTTTTGTTGACTAGCTAATTTTAATTTTTCAAGCTTATTTATTGTTATTTCCCCTGGCTGTATAACCTGTTAGGTGAGTTAACCGCCCCTGTAACTCCTCCTCTCCCTTTGGGCAGCCCCCACGAACCACAGATGCCTCTCTGCCTGCCTCTGCCTCTCTCCCTGGGGTGTGCCTGGCAAGCGTGGGGTGGCTGGTGCACCAAATGCGCCATCTCTGCCTCCACCTGTCTCTGCAGCCCTTATCTCCTCTGCCACATAATGGAGAGCCGAACCTGCATGGACCTTACCAATTGCAGTGTTACAGAGGCAAATTGAGACCTTGGTGTACCATCTGCCCCACACTTGCTGGGTGTATCCTGGGGGAGATCAGATGAGCAGAGAGGCATTTGAAGGCAGTGGGAGTTGACCCAAGGGAGAGGACGAGAGGATGACTCTCCCAGGAATACAGACAGCTGTGGTAGCACCCACCCACCATTGCCAGGGTGCACACCCTGGGCCCCGCACCTAAGGCACTGCAAGAGACGAGTGAGAACATGTGTGTGAAGCTTCTAGGATGGTACTAGATAGCTACACCGAACTGGCTTGCTTTGAGGAGCTTGGGCATCCCTGGCAATTGTACAGCTGCTCTGGCTTGGTTCTCCTACTGCTGCCCTAGCTGGCTGCCCAAGTGCCGTGCAATCTTGCCTCCTCCTCTTCCTCTAGCCAAAACCAGCACAAAAAATACCCCATGTTGATTGGCTGCCACTGCCATCTTCACACTGCAGTGTCCAAAACACTTCTTTTGAACCAGCTATCTAGCAGTGTGCAGAGGCTAGGACTAGACGAGACCTGCAGGGAAATGAAAGATGTTGCATTCTTATAGATGATCCTGTCCTCTTTGCCGGCATCTGAGAAAAAGATGGGTGCTTTTCTGTCATATGACCCAGCCTATTCTGGAATGCTGGAGATGTTTGAAAGGTAAGTGAGCAATTGGTGACAAGGTGGGGAAGAGCATGTGGAATCCGGTAGGCTAGCAAAGCAGGCCGGGTTCCTGTGGAGACCTGGTGAGTCAGTATGGGGAGGAAATAGGCAGGAGGCATGTTGCAGCATCTCTGTGGTTGATCATAAGAGTGAATGACTACCACAGTGTTGCAACACACATAACTTCAGGCCCGGGTTGTAAGCACTTTGGGGTGGGGGTGTTGTCACTTTGAACTGTTGTAACTTGAGGACTACCTGTACTTTAATAAAGGTAAGGCTTCCATTCATAATACACACTTTACCGGAATCAAAACGTAAAAGCCTTAAGTTCCTTAAGTCTCTAATTGGCATTTGTATTCAGTAACAAGCCAACAATACTGTAATATTAAGCAGCCAAAAGTAATAGAAAGAAACTCAGTGTATATACTTAGGCTCTCTGCCAGCGACAATCATCTGGAAGATACCAACACAGGCTCCTCTTTTGCCTTCCCAATATTCAGGGTTAGGATCCAATCTTTCGAGGACATCAAAAGCTTTAGCAGAATAATAAAACTGGCCCATCTGTGCAGAAGATAAAGGTACATGCTTAAGGCACTACACTGCCTAAAACAAAATTTAAATACATAGCAACATAAAAAGGAATGAACGTTGATACTGATTTTTTCTTGTTCATGATTTGAAAGCCAGATAAAATTTCCTGACTTTGTTTTCAAGTTAAAGAAATAAATACTTTTCAATGTCATAAGCAAATTATTATTGATATATTTGTAGCTCAATGTTGAACTGTGAAGCTCTTGGTGCTTTCTGAGCTTGGTTGTTTTCTTGCAGACATTTTATTACCAATCTAGGACAGGGGTCCCCAACCTTTTTTGCACCAGGGACCGGTTTCATTTTAAAGAAAGTTTTGCGGACCGGCTGAGTGGCTCAGCAGTCATGTGACTGGGTGGGCGTGGCCAACTTGGAAAATGTGAAACTCACTTAACAATGGTCTTGGTTAACAACCAAACTTTTGGGCTCAATTGTGGTCATAAGTTCTTTCTTTCTTTCTTTCTTTCTTTCTTTCTTTCTTTCTTTCTTTCTTTCTTTCTTTCTTTCTTTCTTCCTTTGTCTCTTTCTCTTTCTTTCCCTCTTTCTCTCTCTCTTTCTTTTTCTCTTTCTTTCCCTCTTTCTCTTTCTCTCTCTTTCTTTCTTTCTCTCTCTTTCTTTCTTTCCCTCTTTCTCTTTCTTTCTCTTTCTTTCTGTCTCTTTTTCTTTCTCTCTTTCTCTCACTCTTTCTCTCTTTTTTCTTTCTCTTTCTCTTTTCTCTCTCTTTCTTTCCTTTCTGTCTCTCTTTCTTTCTCTCTCTTTCTCTCTCCCACTTTCTATTTCTTTCTTTCTCTTTTTCTTTCTCTCTATCTCTGTCCCTCTCCTTCGTCCGCCCATCTGTCACTCTATGTGTGTGTGTGTGTCTGTCTGTCTCGCATTCACGCACTTAATCACTCATTATGTGTCTCTCTTTCTCTCCCTCCCTCCCTCTGTCTCTCTGTGTGTGTCTGTCACTCTGATTCCCCCCTCCCTCCCTGTCTCTCTCTGTGTCTGTGCCTCTCTGTCTGTCTGTCGTGTCCCCCCCCGGCGGAGCCTCCTCAGCCCGGCCCGCCGCGCTCACTCGCCTTAGCCTGCCCTGCCCGCCCGGCCACTGTGCTTGGTCGCTCGTTTGCTTGCTCAGGCTCCTTCCAGGAGCTGAGAAGCCTCCGTGTGGGGGGAGGGGGAAGTAACGGCGTTCAGTGGGTGACCCATCGGACGGCGGTTCCCTCCCCCTGCCCGCGGAGCCTCCGCAGCCCCTGGAAGAAGATGAGTGGCCGGCATGCCAGCTGGGGAGGCTCCGCAGGGGGAGGGACGAAGGGAATCGGCAGCCGGTAGGGAGGGCTGCTGCGGCGGCACCCAGGAGTCCCACCATCGACGAGGGTGGAGGAAGTGCCGCACTCCAACTGCGCGAACAGCCCCGCCTGCGCTCTCCCGCACGCTCTGCTCAGGGGGCTGCCCCCTCCTCCTCCTCTCCGGCCCTACGGCCCGGTTCCTACCAAGCCACGAACCGGCACTGGTCCGCAGCCCGGGGGTTGGGGACCCCTGATCTAGGAGACCAGCAGAAGTCTAGCAGAAAAATTAGCAAAGCATATTCATGAAAAACTAACAGTCAGAAATGAAAACTCCTTAATTTCACAACACATGAACAGACTATACAGCGATGGCGAACCTTTTTTGGCTCACGTGCCATAAGGGGGGGAGCGCAGGGGGGTCGTGTGCAGGCGTGCCGCACCCATAATGCAATGTGCGACTCCCCAGTGCACATGTGCACATAACAGGAGCTCCCCCCATTTTTGGCATGCTTTTTTCACCCTCCCCAGGCTCCAGAGGCTTTATAGATGCCTCGGTATGATCATAGGAAAAGTAGTCCGCATGGGTTATTGCTTGGTACAGCTTTATGAATCATAAAAATTCCAAACTAACTGTTTTACAGTCTAGGAATTAGGCCTATATCATATAACTTCTTATTGTAAGAAATGGATTTAACAACAGATAGGTGTAGAAGGCTAAATTTAAAAAAATTACATGGCCTGAGAAGGAAAACAAAGTTACAATTCTACAGGGTTGATTTAGATAGTGAAGGAAAATGGATTAAAGACAACATACTTTGTAGCAGTCGTTTGCAATTAGTTGCAGAAGACTAAAGGATTCTCCTGAAGTTTCCATCTTTAGGTAGAGTTCCCAAGCTAATCTTGGTTTCTTATTCATAATATCTGCAATCAACAGAAAGTTAGAACTAGTAGAGGCATGTTGCTACACAATGTTCAGAACTGGATAAGCATATTACTCAGCAGTATTGTTCTTTACATTGGCTGTTCAGATGAGTTGAGAAGTAACATAGCCACACCAATTAAGTCAACTGGAAATTTTTTAAAAAAATTAAAAATATGTGCCAAAGCTTGTATGTTGGCACATATTTTTAAAAGAAAGTTTTTTTTAGTTTTCCAGTTGACTTAATCTTCATATATGACAATGAGCTCTAGATTATCATGAGTACTTTCTGTTTGAGTGCACAGCAGACAGCATTTGAACAGATCATGCATGTGAGTGTTTATATGAAAATAAAGTCAGTTGCCTTCCTGAAAGTTTCTTCCTTTTGATCTATAAATATAATATATAATATCTATGTTGGCATTAAACCTACTTCAGAGTAAGTATACATATTATGATTAGTGGAAGTTCCAGTTGTCTACTAAATATTTAAAAGGATGTGTAAACAGACACCAATGTTTAATGATAAAATACTTTAATTATATATGAGAAGCTAAGCACAAAGCAGTTCTGTAACATCATATGCATGCAGTTTTCAGTATCTTCTATGGTCCTGCTTATAGAGCTCTTTTAGGTGAATAGAGCAAATGCAATAATATTCCATTTACTTATTGAAAAATCTTAGTATGGTACTATTTACATAGCTATTTACATAGTACATAGAAAGAGTGTTATAAAGTGACCCTGTCTAGAGACTACAGCTACTGATGTTAATTTATAAAATTAGTTCTAAAACCAATTAATATATACAAGCTAACACTGCTCTCTCCTCAGTCTATCCAACGATCCATGATTTCTATCCAGTCCCCACTCTTTCCTTTAAAGTTGTTGAGAAGACGATTGAACCTCAACTATAGAGGATACTGAAGGTGATAGACTATCTAGGACCATGGCAGTTATGGCCAAAGGAGTCGTTGCAAAGGCACATCTAGTGTAGCACTTGCGCCTTTTCCAGGACGGTGAATGCTTCACAGTTACTCATGTTAGTCACCTGTTCTCTAGAGTATTTCCCCAGAGTGGGATGACATCTCACACCCTGATAACACTCAGAAAGCTATTGGGGAACTGATTATTCTCCCAGTCTTTGGATTGGATTGAAGAAGCTTCTTGGATTAGAAACGAAACATCTTCAAGGAAAATCAAAGTCCAACTGCCTTTTAAAAAAGCACCTTTGGGACACATTTTCTATAGATTATTTTAAAGAACTGGCCTATTTCCAAAGCAGAAATTTCAAGAGCCTCTCTCAAAACCTTGGAAAATTGCTTCTTAAAAGACATTTGTAAGTTAAAAAAACTATTCTAGCTTAAAAAGTAATTAAATTTATATATACTTAATACTTTTCATTTAAAATTAACTTAAGGGATGAGATTACCAGGTCAATACATATTTTATTACAAAGCAGAGTGACTCACAGCAGCGTGCTAGCCAACTGAGGTAAACAAAATCATTCTTTATTTTCTCACTTTGAATCAGGAGGAACACCTGAGAGGAAACAAGGAAAACCAAGCTTCTGTTCATATTAAATGTAGCTCTGAAATACATACCCTCAATCAAATCAGGGTTTGTCATTCTAAAGATTCAGCAGGTATAAAAGTTTAAGACATGAAAATATAGTTTTCCCTTAAGCAAAAAAAGTAATTCATGCAATAATTCAATAATTTGCCTTATCAAAAGGCCCCCAGGATCTCTGTAGCAGAGATGTAATACAAAAGCAGAGATGTAAAAAGGAAGCTTGCAGTTCTGATATAGTCCATCATTATGTATTTTATGGCCCTTTTGAATGGGAACAATGAGCAGTTTAGAAAGTCTGGGGACAAAACATGTCTAAGTCTGGGAATGATTCTAGATTGTTTTAATAAAACTTTAGCTTAATATGTAGACTGTTATTTAAAAAGAAACAATAACCAATTGTTTAATCTTTAATTCTTACTTTGCCAAATAATATTCACGTTGATTTTTTTTTTAAAGTAAGCTTCAAGGAATATAACTTTTTATTAGAAATATCAATAGCACTTACACTTATATACCACTTCACAGTACTTTACAGCCCTCTCTAAGTGGTTTAGAGTCAGCAAATAATGAAGCTTTTCTCAAAATAGCATCTCTCTCTCTCTCTCTCTCTCTCTCTCTCTCTCTCTCTCTCTCTCTCTCTCTCTCTCTCTCTATATATATATATATATATATATATATATATATATATATGTAATTGTTTCACAACAACCTGTTATTATTAGGCCCCAATTAAAGGGAGGAGACATACTGTTTCCCTTACTGCCCATCGGCTCATCGCTAGAGACCATCCTCGCCTTGCATGCAACATAGCCCCGGTTCGAATCCCAGTAAGGGGTATGGCCAGCTGATGAGAGCTAATAAGCTCGAAATAGATCTATCCTGGTCTCTTCTAATTTAATTTATTGATCAGCTCATAAAACTAACATATATATATATATATACATATACATACACCCCGTATTTTTCAGAGTATAAGACACACCTTTTTTCCTCTAAAAAGAGGCTGAAAATCTGGATGCGTCTTATACATCGAATACAGCATTTTTTTGCCTCCTGGAACCCCGCCCCCTTCACCAAACTGGCTGTGCCTAGTCTTATGGAGGCTTCCAGAGAGCTCCTGGGGGCTGGGGAGGGCAGAAATTAGCCTCAAACGGGCCGTTTCCCTCTCCCCCAGCCCCCAGCAGCACTCTATAAGCCTCCATAGGACTATGCATGCAATTTATTTGACCCAAAAATGGCCCGTTTTCACGATAAATGGGGTGGTTTTTTGTCCCCCCCCCCCCCCAGGAGCACTCTGCAAGCCATGCTTTTTATTTGAAGAAAATCGGCCCCGTTTTCACGGAGAAAGAGCAGTTTGGAGGAAGTATGCAAAGCGCAAAAAAACCCTTTTTGCCTCCTGGAACCCCGCCCCCTTCACCAAACTGGCTGTGCCTAGCCTTATGGAGGCTTCCAGAGAGCTCCTGGGGGGGGGGGGGGACAGAAATTAGCTTCAAACGGGCCGTTTCCCCCTCCCCCAGCCCCCAGGAGCACTCTATAAGCCTCCATAGGGCTATGCATGCAATTTATTTGACATAAAAATGGCCAGTTTTCGCAATAAATGGGGCGGGTTTTTTGCTCATTTTTCACCGCCCACCCCCCCAGGAGCACTCTGCACGTCCCCCCAAGGCTACTTATGCTTTTTATTTTTTTTAAACAAAACAGCCTCATTTTCACAGAGAAATGGGCTGTTTTGGAAGTTTGCCGAGTGCAAAGGCTCGCCCCCCACCTTTCGGAAGGCTCTTTAACTTTTTCTAAGCAAGCAGAAACGAAGTTTTAAGGATTGTCTGCAAGTTCCTTCTGCAGGACATAGATAAATACACCTGAGAACATCAATCTACCTACCTAATCTCTCTCTCCCTCTCTACCTACCTACTGCATTTCTCCCTTTCTCTCTCTTTCTCCCTCTCTATCCTTCTACCTAACTACACTCTACCTCCCTACTTACTGTATTTCTCTCTCTCTCTCTCTCTCTCTCTCTCTCTCTCTCTCTCTCTCTCTCTCTCTATATATATATATATATATATATATATATATATATATATATATATATATATATATATACACTTCTACCTACCTATACACACTCTCTCTCTCTCTTCCATCCTACCTACTGTATTTCTCTATTTCTCTCTCATCCTTCAAACTACCTACACACACACACACACACTCCCTACCTACCTACTGTATTTCTCTCTATATATCTCTCATCCTTCTACCTACCTACCTACCTACCTACCTACCTACCTACCTACACACACTCTCTCTCTCTCTCCCTACCTACCTACTGTATTTCTCTCTCTTCCTATTTCTCTCTCTTTTTACCTACCTACCTACACACACACACATTCTTCCTCTCCCCCTACATACCTACTGTATTTCTCTCTCTCCCCTTTTATCTACCTACCTACCTACACAAACTCTCTCCCTACCTACCTACTGTATTTCTCTCTCCCTCTCTATTTCTCTCTATATATATCCCTTTACCTACCTACCTACCTACTCTCTCTCCCCCTAGCTACCTAGTATTTCTCTCTATTTCTCTCTCTCTATCCCTTTATCTACCTACCTTACGTATTTCTCCTTCTTTCTCTCCCTCTCTCCCCCTCTATCTACCTACCTACTTTTTTTTGTAATTTGCCTCTTCAAAACCTTGGTGCGTCTTATACTCTGGGTGCGTCTTATACTCTGAAAAATACGGTATATACAGTATATTGCCATTTTATTCAGAACATTCTGGAGCTTTTATTCAGGCATACTTAAGGAATGATGAAGGGCAAATGGGATATATCTTATACTGTATGTTTTCATTCATGCATACATGCGCCCATCATCCTTAAAAACAGAGTATTCTTCTACAGTTGTATAATTCATGCATAGAGTTAAATTTGAAGAGGGAAATAGCAACCATAAGATCCTTTTCTTTCAGGAGCAAATTTACTTCCATTTCTCAATGTGTTACATGCATAAAATATCAGACTCTGCTATTACACTGCAATAAATAAGTTTTTTGTTTATGTTGTCTGTAATTATGACAGATTTTAAATTACAAATGATATCGTATTAGCAATAAATCAATCACATTCTCCTTTCATTGTATTTTTTCTAGCTTTATACACTATGGAAATGTGACACCAAGACAAGGTTCAGTACAGCTCCTAGTATTAAAAAAACACATTTTGCTGCTGTCTAGAGTTGTTACCTTCTGAGTATACAGTATATGCATAAGATTATGCATATATTGAATTCTTAAAATGTTATTGCCTCTTATTCACAACATTCACAATCCTTGAAGTTTCAGAAAGTTCAGATATAGAAACTAAGATACAGAATGTAAGCAGCAAATATTTTTAAACTTGTCTGTGACCTTTTCAAGAAACAGATACATACCTCCTCAGCCTCACTAGTATTTCCAGTAGCAGCTTTGGCTTGTGCATAGTTAAAGTTAAAAGTATCATCATTATAGAAATAACTCTGGAAAATAAGGCATGATTAATAAATAAACAAGTTAATGGTTTATGACATTTAACAGCTAGTATCAATTTTCAACTTTGTTTGTCTCCTCAAAACATTATTGCTCAATTCTATATTTTTAATTCAACGAATATCAGGTGGCTCCACTTTTATCTACTTATAACATCTTGAAAATACAGCACACTGACTGTTCATAAAAATAGTTTAAGCTTTAGACAACCCCTAAAATATAGTCCTGATGAATGTGAAATCATTATTTCATTTAATTCCAAACAGTATAAAAGCTATGAATCCATAATTCATAATTAATGCCTTATACAGAGAGGGTGGAACATTTACTTATGTATATACCATCACACTCCCAAAGAACTAGCATATCAGTATATTAAATTACACATAATTATACTAATATAAATGTTTCCTAATAGTTACATATAATCATTAAAAGGTTTTCTAAATAGCTCAATTTTCATCCTTCCTATATCCTGGGAGGCATGATGGAATACAGATTTTTACATGGAGCCTATTCCAGAAGGTAGGCTCTGCTGCCAAAAAGGAATGACCTAGAGCAGGGGGGGTCAAACTTGCGGCCTGCGGGCTGGATGCATCATATGCTAGCCCTGCCCCCGCCTGGCTTATCAAAGGGGGTGGAGTTCCAATGTCACGTGACGACGTGAGTTTGACACCTCTGACCTAGAGAGTGAGTTCTGTTTGAGGCAATTTGTCCACCAGGCCAAGTCAGAAAGGATTTTATACCTCTTTTTGCACACTTAAGTAACACTTCCTCATTTTGTTATACCAAATTTCTAAATTAGAAGCCATAGTAAACCAGTTCAATAAAACACCTCACCCTGGTAATACTATAACATATTATACTTCTTTAGATTTTCCAGGGATTAACTGATTATATGTTCTCATGTATTAAATACATAAATGCTAATTAAGAATTTCAGAAATTATAAAATGTAATAATTGTATAAATGAATGTATCACATTATAATAACATTTTGTCTAACTTGTCATGCCAAGTTACAGCCTGGGAAGAAAAATACCACTCTCCTTGAGGTGTGGAAAAGTTTGCTTTTACACTGAAATCTTTAGCTCTGTGGGAGTTATAAAATTTTATTTAGACATACTGGTTTAGAACACAGAAAATGGAAAGGTGCCAACTAATGTTAAGTGTCAATAAGTATGGAATGTTTAAGTACATTAATTATATTAACAAATCATCATCATCATGTGTAGATTAACATTAATTTTCACAAACGCTTCACCCCCTGTGTACTGTTTTGATCATCTCTGTATCCACATATTTTGTTAAGTGGTTTTTGTGTGCTTTCAACTTCTAATCTGATTTAGATGTCAATTTTTTCATTCATTTCACAAATACCAAAAATATTCTGTACGAAAAACAGAAAGTATCGATTAAATATAACTCAGGTGGGTCCTGAACAAAAAGGTACATATAATTATCTAAGCTCACTATAAAACATCTTCAGTAGTAGATCTTCAGTTTCCCATTATATTGCATAGTGAGTATATGGCTTATATACAATACACTTTTCATTGTTAACTGTATCAATGTAGTCTCTGAAGCAAAAGATAGCTATGATCACCCTGAAATTTTGACTTTGGCTCCCAAAGTACTTAGAACATCCCACAGAATTATAAATTTTAATGTGACAGATGGATAAAATTATAAGTACTTTTAAGCATAATTACTGTATTTTTCAGTGTATAAGATGCACTTTCTCACACACACACCCAAAGTGGGTAGAAATGTCTGTGCGTCTTATAGAGCGAATGTTGCCAAAATCCCACCCAACCGCCGGCTTCCCAGCCTTCAGCCTCTGCCTCCCAGCAATTTGCCTCCTGGCAGCAAACAGCAAATAGCCTGGTCATCTTTAGCACAGCCTGATTTAGCACAAGCAGCTGATTGGCGGTTGGATTGGCCTCCCGGAATACCGCCTTATCAGCTGTTTCAGGCTGTGAGGATTGCCAACACCCATTGCTGCTGTAGCTGCTCCCACCTATCGCTGCCTCCGCGTGCCCCATTTTCGGCTTCTGCGTGCCCCATTTTTGGCCTCCATGTGCCAAAAAACAACCTGCTTTTAGCAAAAAATGGGTTATGGGGGCAGGGCTTTGGGAGGTCAAAAAATGTCTGTATTCGGTATATAAGATGCATCAACATTCCCTCTCTTTTAGAGAGGGAAAAGGTGCATCTGATACTCAGAAAAATATAGTAGATTCTACTGGTAGCAAGACCAAAATTAAATAATTGATCATTGACATTGATCACAACATTTTCACTGAAAATATCACATATTAAAAGTCAGATTCCCTAACACTGAACTTTCTATGACACTTGATGAAATAGCCTTCTGCTCTTCTCTAGTGTTGTTTGTGCATAGCCACTTTCTGAGATACTAATAAACAGACATACATGAATGTATACAAGACAATTATAAGTTTTACTAACCTTCACTGAATTGAGATATATTAGGACATCATCAAACTGCCTGAGCAGAAAGAAGCAAGAAGCCATACACTGTCTCCCAGGGATAGTATCTGAAGAATAACAATGCAAATATGTTGAGGATAGCAAAAATGTTGGGGATTACACCTACCTTCATTTGTTTTCAGAACTACTGCCAGGATGCGAAAAAACAATACAATATATGATTTACTTTGGTGACAGATAGGAAACAATTCGACACAGATTAAATCAATGTTGAAAGATACTAGAGAAAACAAACAAAAAGTAAAATGATTCTCTAAGTTAAAATCTTAGAATCTGCTTCACACATTAGTTTGAAGTTACTTGTGTGAATTTCAAGTTATGCCCTTAATAGTTTGCTTTCAGAAAGGCAAAACATTCTGAACACTTTGTTTCATAATATTAGATTTTATATGCCAGATTTCATGCTGAGTAGGGAAGGCATAGGCTGCATAAAGAATCTAAGTTATTCCCCTTACTTTTACATCGATCATAATTAGCCAGAGTTCAGTCCTACTCACCACTGTCCAACAGGAATAAGATGGCAGGAGGATAATTTTTTCTTTTTCTCAAGGGCAAATGAAATATGTAAAGAGAGTAGCTGTTTGGAGCTGGACTATTTTCAGAAAGTTATACACATGGATGGAATATAATGACCAGTATGGTTTGTGTCACACTTGTGCCCTACCATATGAAGATTGCAACTGCAAACTTATTGTATTGCTATACAAGAAAGTAAATGGCTTAAAGGCATGCCTGGCTAGTGGCAACATTTAGACTCATCAGGGAAAGCAAGGTGTTTCTAGATACAGAAGCCCTGGAAAAGGATTCTGGCAGCATGAAATTGACAAGACTTAAAGAACCTGTACTTGTAGCTAAAATTATCTTGTCAATTTCAGGTTCTGTTGCTGGAGGATAACTAGCAGATTTCTGGATGTTTTCACCTAGTATTCCCAGGACAGAAAGGGCAGAAGCTCAGGCTCCTATTGAAGTGAGGAATCCAATGGCTGTTCCAAAGAATTGCCATATAAGGCAATAGGTGACTCATTGCTGAGAGGACCTGAAGTGGCACTCTACAGACCAGGCAAGATATAAAAATAAGTGTGTTGTCTCCAAGATGCAAAGATTCAGGAGGTTTTGTCAAAAACATGTCATTCTAAAAATCTTATTGCTTTTTTGACAAAGTGACTACAATAATAAACCATGGGAATGCTGTGGATATATTTCTTCCTTCTTCATAAAATTCACCAATGGATGGTTGCACTATTAGCAGTAGTTGGATTTGCAACTGATCAATTAGGTATCAAATATGGCTTAATGAGGGGATAGAAAGAATGTGCATTTAGTTTGCAGATGGAACAAAGCTGGAGAGTGGGGATGGGAAAGGACAAATTGCTAACACTTCAAAAGAGACTCAAGATTCAAAAGGGTGTTGATAGATTTGGACATCACGCCGTATCAGAGGTGGATTGCTGCCAGTTCGGTTTGGCTCAGCCGAACCGGTAGTGGAATTCAAGCCTGGGTCGCAGAACCGGCAGCAACCCAGGCTTGACAAGCCCTCACACTGGTTTTCCACTCTCTTCTGCCATTGCCTCCTAAGTAAAGATTAGAGTCATTTGTCACTCTGAGATGATCAGAGATGTCACGAGCTTCCAATGTCCTTTCCGACCCTATCATTCTGTAATTCTTTATGACATGAAAATTTATAATCTAAATTCATAACTTAAATTGGACATAAATATACATCTAATTCTAGCCCAAATAACATATTATGTTGCATTTGTATGATAAGCATTTCTACTTAATATTTGTCACTGGCAACATGCAGAAGATACCTTTCATTGAATCACATAATAAATTTAATACAATTAATGTCTGATAAAAAGAGAACACAGTACATTTAAAACATACCACATTCACTAGCAGATCCTCCCACCAGCTGGAAAAATTGCTGAGCAATTTTCAAATGATCTCTCTGAAAAAGAACAGTATAGAAATAGGGCTTTTATTGTGCTGATGAATATTTTTCCCTTTCTATTTCCTGAATGCCTAGTTCCATTCTACATCATGCTCATGTTGTTTTCCATTTTCTCCTCCCAAAATGTTTTGATGTTAATGACCATATTCAGTTATTATTGTTTTTTTTAATTTCTGTGTAAAACTTTATTTTTTGAAAATAGATGAGCCTTCCCCAAGCATGATAAAATTTCCTTTTTGTTTCTCAGTAGCTCTAGTTTGCCTAAAACAGTTATAATTACCGTATTTATCGGCGTATAACACGCACTTCCCCCCCTGAAAATAGGGGGCAAATGATGTATGCGTGTTATACGCCGATATGCGTGTTATACGCCGATATAAGGTACATGGACCCGGGAACCGTGGACCCGGAAGTAAGTCCTCCACGTTCGCAAGGTGGCTGCGCTGTCTTCTTTTTCCCTCAGCGAAGCGCCACGGCCGTCCGCTCTCTCTCTCTCTCTTTCTCACTCTCTCTCTGGCGGGCAGGCAGGAAAGCAAGCAAGGCGGCTGGAGGAGGAGGAGGAGGAGGAGGAGGAGATGACGGCCCCGGAGGCACGGAGCTCTTCCCCGCGGCGGGCGCCTCCTTCTCCGCTGGCAGATAGAGCAAGGTCGAGGGGCTTCCCCCCTTTCCCCACTTCCCGGCTGTTTCGCCGCCGCCACCGCCGCCGGTTCCAGCAGCAGCAGCAGCAAGAGGAGGAGAAGGAGGAGGAGATGACGGCCCCGGAGGCACGGAGCTCTTCCCCGCGGCGGGCGCCTCCTTCTCCGCTGGCAGATAGAGCAAGGTCGAGGGGCTTCCCCCCTTTCCCCACTTCCCGGCTGTTTCGCCGCCGCCACCGCCGCCGGTTCCAGCAGCAGCAGCAGCAGGAGGAGGAGAAGGAGGAGGAGATGACGGCCCCGGAGGCACGGAGCTCTTCCCCGCGGCGGGCGCCTCCTTCTCCGCTGGCAGATAGAGCAAGGTTGAGGGGCTTTCCCCCTTTCCCCACTTCCCGGCTGTTTCGCCGCCGCCGCCGCCCCTCGGCGAGCTCCCGAGGTTTGAGAGCCGGGAAGTGGGGAAAGGGGGGAAGCCCCTCGACCTTGCTCTACCTGCCAGCGGAGAAGGAGGTGCCCGCCGCGGGGAAGAGCTCTGTGCCTCCAGGGCCGTCATCTCCTCCTCCTCCTCCTGCTGCTGCTGCTGGAACCGGCGGCGAAACAGCCGGGAAGTGGGGAAAGGGGGGAAGCCCCTCGACCTTGCTCTATCTGCCAGCGGAGAAGGAGGCGCCCGCCGCGGGGAAGAGCTCCGTGCCTCCGGGGCCGTCATCTCCTCCTCCTTCTCCTCCTCCTCCTCCAGCCACCTTAAAACAGTTGCTTTTACTGTCCTTTTACATTATTTACCTTATAAGTGGTAATAATATTAATAAAAAAAAGTTCTGAGCTACCCTTATTTTGCTTCAAAGTTCTTTATTTGAAATTTATTTTTTCCCCCTGAAATTTCCCTCTTAAAATGAAGGTGCGTGTTATACGCCTGTGCGTGTTATACGCCGATAAATACGGTAACTAACATAAGAAATTTATGTGAGAATGGATCAAGTTAAAATCAGCTTCTGTGTTCAATTTGGCCATTTATGGATTCTTCTAAAATTACTAGTATTAGAAACTGTTATACTCACTGAACCCATTTCCTGCCCAAGTACTGCATTCACTACTCCCTTCAGAATATATTCCTAAAAATATTGAGAAAATAATTAAATTATGCAATTTGTTTCCTGATGCTTAAAACCATTTTCAATTCTTTTATTCAAATTACAGGACAAATACGTAGATACATGAATCAGATATCTTTATGGATTATAATTGTATCAAGTTAAATATAAAAGACACCCAAATAATTAAAAGGCTGATCAGTCGTCCATTTTATTCTTCTGCTAAAATTGTAGGAGTATTCCATTATACAAGCAATTTTAATTTAACCCCCCAGTTTTCAGAAATTTATCTTGGCATCTTCCAGGTT
Organism: Rhabdophis nuchalis; assembly: GCA_039707465.1. Taxonomy (NCBI): domain Eukaryota; kingdom Metazoa; phylum Chordata; class Lepidosauria; order Squamata; family Natricidae; genus Rhabdophis; species Rhabdophis nuchalis. The sequence goes on along the minus strand of CM077648.1, from coordinate 89,381,293 downwards.
CTTAAAGTATATATCAGCTAAAGAAATTATTTTAAAATAATAACAGTAACAATAATGAATTTCAAATAATCAGAAAATGGAAATATCCATAAAAATCTATAAAATAATAATAATCTTCATTGTCATTGTACTAAAATTACAATGAAATTGGTTAAATAAAATAAAAGTCACTTAAATGGATCATCAACCAAGTCAATTGGGGGGCCTTTTATCAGGTTCACCTGATACGCCAATTTTGGATTGTGATACGCCTTTCTGGTTCGTGACGCCTTACGCACTGTCACTCAAGCTCTCGTCACCTCCCGCCTGGACTACTGTAACGCTCTCTACATGGGGCTTCCCTTGAGGTACACCCAGAGGCTCCAGTTAGTTCAGAATGCGGCCACGCGGGGGATTTTGGGAGCATCTAGACACTCCCATGTGACACCTCTCCTGCCCTCTGGAATGACCTCCCCCCTGAATTACGCACAATCACAGACCTACGTCTCTTCCATCGGGCCCTGAAGACACATCTATTTTGTGCAGCCGGCCTGTCATAGTCTTTTAATTGGGTTTTAGCATTGGGTGTTATAATTAAGAGGCCAATCTATTTAATATTTATTAATCTGCTATCTTAACTTTTGTATTTCTTCTTTTTATTGTGCCTGTTCACTGCCCTGAGTCCCGAGAGGGAGAAGGGCGGTATATAAATTAAATAAAACATAAACATAAACAATTGCTTTACTATAGGTTTTATCATACAATTTCAAAACTTGAACCAAGTACAGCCTATAGTATTGTTTTGATCAGTGTTAAGTATGAAGAAAAATTCAAAACAGTTTTCATCAAGAATAAATTAGCTGTACTTTCTTGCATGAAAATATTTGACACAAATGGCAATTCTTTTTCCATACTGATTTTAACACAACTTACTTTCACTGATCTACTTATCTTAATTACTTTGATCCACATATCTTTTTTTAAAAAAATGGAAGGCAACAAATAAAAAATAAATGGTACAAGAATTTAATTCTATCCTATAACATTTCAAAAATAATTCCTTCTAGTATGTACGTATCAATGAATAAACTTTTTTTTAACCTGAGGGGTTGCAGGTTCCAGGTCTTTAATCAAGTTGTAAGCCTCCTGTACATCATCTGAAATAATATGATACAGTATATATAATATTACAATATATAATACTGTACTTCTTTCATACATTTATTCATCTATTGACAAACAAAAGATTAATATTTGTATAAAGTTATTCTTTAAATGTTACCATAAGTGAGTGGTGGGTAGGGGGAAGGGAGAAGGATAGTGGGGCTTCTAGGAAAAGCTCAGCTGGCTTTCCTTTGGTGTGGGGAGGGGGAAAGACCCAATAAAAATCCAATTTCCCCCACTAAATGGGGAAAATAAAGGCCCAGTGGTCCAGAGTTCAAAAAGGGGGGCAGGGTCTGTTCGTTGGAGGATTGGAGAGGAAATCAGTTGAAATCTGGGCAGGAGCTCTTCAAAGAGGGATCTCTCTGGGTATCTTCTTCGCTCCCCCTTAGATTCTCCCCACCCGGCTTTCTTCCCTAGCCTCATTTTAAGGGGAGGGGGAAGCCATGCTGCAACCAGCGCAAATGCTGGCCTTTCAATCGATAACCTCGGCGCTCCTTGCCTGAGCACCTGGATGGATGAGCACTGGAATGGCTTAGTAAGGTCTCGCTGGCGGTCTGGAGGAGGAAGGCGCTGAGTTCAAACTACAAAAGCCAGGCAGCGTGGAGCCTTCAACCGGCTTGCAGGCGCCAGAAAGTAGGGGGTCATCTTATATGCCTAGTCGCCTTATACGGTGGAATATGTGGTATTTTCTATTTGGTAGAAAAATATCACTAAAATATGAACAGATATGTAAAATATCTTTAGATATAAAAATGTAAAATGAGATATATAGATATTTTTCACCTTGCCGAAGATAATAAATGACTAGATTCAGTCTAGCTTCAGGAATGACATCAACCAGTGGAGGGAGTACTTGGAGAGACCCTTCCCCTCCTCGGAATACCACCTGTAAGTAGAAATACTCAATGTATTAGTATTGTAGCAAACAAGTTACAATTTAATCCCATGAATACAGTTGATAAGAGAGAAAAGAAGGTCAAGCACAAGACCTTGCGCAAAACATGGATTTTAAGGTGGGAGGTAAAGGTGACATCAAGTATATGGTCTGTGAGAGAAGAGAATTTCAAACAGCAGCAAAGATATGAAAGAATAACTAAGAATATTATCTGGCATCTTAAGATGATAGATTTAGATCAGTTAAAGTCATTAATAGGGTAATAAGCTATACAACATCTGGTAGCTGTAGGATTAGCGAATAAGGGAGGGAATGAGAAGTTAGTAAAAGAGATATAAGGAAGAATTGTGCATGGAATAAATAAATATATCTTTAAATTATATTGGCTTGTGAAAAAAATTAATTTCAAGAAAAATCATCATAAGCAGAATCATAAAGGAAAAATATATCAAATTTACAGAGTTGACGCAATCTGAAAAATGACACATCTGAAAAATTACATCAAAATGAAGCGGGTGGGACACATAAGAGCGCATAAGGTTTTTGAAGAAATAATAAATATTTGAACATAATAGGAAAAGAACTTGAAGTCAGGAAGAGGCTAATGATAGCACATGAATATGATAATCAATGGAATTTCTTTTTCAGGAACTCTTCTGTGAAGTGCAACTTTCATAACTCATTCCCTATCAATAAATTACTCTTCTAGACAAGTTGACCAAACAGTATTTTGATCATGTGCATGATCTGTATAAATTACATTATATGAGCTACCCCATTGCTACTTACCAAGTTATGCTTAATGAGTTCTTTAGCAAATTCAAATGATGTTGAGGCACTGTCCATCAAACTTTTAAGCTCTGCCTTGTAGTTTTAAAGAAATTTTAAAACAGACAATAGGTCACATTATCAACAGTGGTAACCAGAGGAATAAACATTTTGCTTAAATAAACATATACAAAATACTATAGGATTAAAATGTTTGTTCTGCATAATATCAGGAACAATAAGAAATAGCTATAAACAAACAATTTGCATTTCTTAAGAATAGATAGTGATATGTTATAGCAAAATTTAAACTTAGACTGAGGAATGATTTGAGAGATTAAACTATAATAACAAAATACCTCAGCAGCTTTCCCATTGTAGAGTCGGAAATGATTACAAGCCTTTAAGTTAAGAGCAATGGTACTATCAGGAACCTGTTGAAGGTAAACAGCTAGCACTTCTTGAGAGACATCATAGTAATCCAGTTTGTAGTAACACAAGGCCACATATACATTGAGCGCCAGATATTCCCTGCCAAATCAAAGTTCATCAGCGTATTAATATAACTAACTGCTTTACGAAATTCAACTAAGTTTCAGTGATATAAAATTGAGAAAATCCCAGTTGATGAACTAAGTATAAAAAAATACCCCAAATATCCAAGCTTCCTTTTCATTACAACTTCAATGAGAATCAGAATGACACAAGAAATTAATACCTTTATCTTGCTGCAAACTGTGATGAAATAAATGTCTATGATATAGGTATGAAACTCTCAACTAATGGAACACTAAAATTGTTGCTTAGAATCCTGGGCATATAATTATACATTTGTTTAAAAAAACAGAAACATCAGAAAAAATATGCATACTGCAATATAAATGTATATTATGTTGTTTCTAACTGATAAAAAAAACAATTTGGAATTATAGTGGATAACTCACTGAAGATTGCCATAGTGTGCAACAGCTGTGAAAATGCTGTTTTCCATGGAGAATTCATGAGAAAGGGGACCAAATGAAAATAAATCTGTCAATAATTATTTGATAAATAAATGGCTCTCTTGAGAGACTCAAGATAGCGAACACAGCGTTGTCTCATATACTGGTTTCCTCACACAATCCCATGTGAGTCTCCATGGCTGAGAATGGATTTGAATTTGGGTCTCCCCTGCTCTAGCCAACATCTTTGAAGTACTGTGTGCATTTTTGGTCACTGCAATGGGGGTGGGAAAAGTGCAAAAAAAAAGCAAAGTGACCAAAGGGCTCAAATATCTTTGAGATTCTTAGTTTGAAGAAAAAAATAACTGAGTGAAGATTCAATCAATGCATATAAAAATGCTGAGCATAGAAAGAGTAGACTGGAAAAAATTTATCTTTAAAAACTAGGATCAGGAGACTTTAAAAAAATGACTAGGAGTCTTGGAATAAACAAAAGAAAGCATTTCTGCATAATGCATAATTGGTTTGTAGAATTCATTAACATAAGACATAGGCCTGGCCATTAGTTTGAACTGCTTTAAGAGGATAATTTATAAAGAATATATTTATCAAAAGTGTTAGGCATGGAGACTCAGTGTTCATTGTTTCAATAATGTGACTGCATGCTTCCAGATACAAATATAAAGAGAACAATAGCAAGAGAAGTATTTGCATTCATTTCTTATTTGCAAGTACCTTAAAGCAGTGATGGCTAACTTTTTTGTTGTCATGTGCCTAAAGCATGTGTGTGCGTGACAGTGCATGCGCACCCACACCCATTATGCAAAGCGCACATGACACACACACACACAGGAAAAACAGGGGTGGGGGGAATCACTAGATTGAAGTATGTCCTGCTAGAGTTATCCAGTTATTTAAAAATTATTTTAAATCATTTAAAATTTGCACAAGGTAAAATATTAAAGAGTAATTGTTATTAAAAAATAACATACTGTATATCTAATGAATCTATAATTGTACTTTAATTAGTATTTTTCCTCAAGTGTCCACATTCCCTACATGTTTACTAAACTCAGAACCCACTACTGGATCAAAAATTTAAAGAAGATTTTACAGTAACATTTTAAAGAAGGCTCTCAGAAGGCAATAAACTCAGCAAAAGATAGCTAAAATACTGCAAAATTGAAAAGCTCTCTGAAATTATTTGTTTCAGCTTTCTCCTCCAAATAATCTGTTAAACAGATAGAGATAAGTGAACCAACCTGTTATCAAGCAGTATGCGTTTGTAGATATCAATAGCTTCTTGATAATGAGATCTCATATAGTGTATAGATGCTAAACTAAGCTGGTCTTCTGTTATATCCTGCAAATTCTGATGGAAGTTCATCAGTTTCTTCTCATCACCAAACTAAGAAGGAAATATGATTTAAAGACAGAGACAAGTGGATGCCTTACACATATTCTAATACTTTGTCTGCTGAAAACAATAACCACCTTTCATTAGAAACCAATTATTTTTCCAGACTTCAGGCAGTCGTCTATTTCTTAATTATCTTAATTCTTGTCACCATTAAACTTTCAGGCTTTCGACTTCTGTGCTTATTTAGTACTTCAGCTCTTCATTTCATCATTCTACCTAGAGAACTTCTTTCTCACTTAAATAAGTCTTTCAGAATTTGAATAGTAAGGTGAAGGTGTAAAAGTTGCTGTACTTTTATGAAGTGGCAATCAGCTCAGAATAGCATTATGAGTATGTATATATGTAAGCTGAACAAAAATGAATAAATTAATTGTAGCAGAATCTCCATGGTACAGAAAGATATAGTGAATAGTGTTAATGTCAACTACATTTAGTTAAGTTTCTCTCTTTCCCCTTTCTTCTTATCTCTAACATCTTTTGCTTCCTTTTTTTTCAAGTACCTTGCATTATACTGCTTGCTTTCAAAATAAATCGCATGATGGGTATTTATAATATTTTAAATAACATTTGGGCATATGATAGGAACTGGATTTCAAAATACTTCAACTACTTCCAAATCTGATCCAATGTTTTGAAATACATACCTTGTGTGCTAGATGGAACAACATACGATTCTGAAGTCTACTCTTGGGACCTGAAAACAAAATTAATACCTAGGTTTTCAAACTTATTAATTCATATGCCTCATTTTCACAGTGCAAACAATGCCCCCACTCACTTTCAGTAAGTACACCTGAATTTATTGCCAGTAAAAATAAATAAAAAGCAATCATAATTATCAGACTCACCTTTCAAAGCAGACTGTTCAGCTTGTGTATACATTCCCAAGAAGAAGTAAGTGCATGCTAGATTCACCCACACATCAGGGTTGCAGGCAGATCCCTTGGTTAAATTCTCATACTCCTTAAATAAATAATATTTTGATACAGCCTTGCTTAATCACCACAGACAAATTTTATGTTTTATTTCTTCTTACAACCCAGCCAGAGCACATAAGAACTGTAAACAAGTAAAAAAAATATAAACAGAAATGACTACCATGTCCAGATATGATATTTCAATTATCATCAAAACTTTGAAAAAGCTGCATCCTTTTAATTGCAGCTACTTTTAGGGCTTTCTCAAATCATTTCTACAAGTGTGTGCATGTACAGCAGTTTTGCTTTATTAGAAGTACCAAGAGAAAAGTTTTATGTGCATGCACATGTACAAGAAACCTAGAAAAACCTGAAAATAGTTGTATGGTATTACCTGGAAGCAGGGTGGATTTGATTTAAAGCAAGTTGATTTAAATCATGATTTAAATCATGATTTAAATCACTAGTAAAAAAGCTTGATTTAAATCATAGTTTTCTACATAAAGATTAATTCTTGGTGGTATAACTTATAATATGCAATAGATGAAGATTTTTAGAATAACTTTTCATATTAGTTTTTTTATCCCCAGTTTAATAGGTTAATCATTCATATTTGGACAACTTTTCTGTTGTACTTAGGAAGGAGAAAAATAATCATTACCTTAATAATAACAATTTAAATAGATTTATTCACCTGAAACAATAAACATTACAGCATATGTTATTTTGCTTAAACAAACATCCATGTTTGTTAACTAATTTGGCTATACAAAATATATATATTTTAAGAAACTTAGACTTTCATTTTGCAGTACTGCTTGTCTGCTTGCCCCTTCATCCTCATACTTAGTTTCAATTTCTTCTTGTGCAGATCTATTCCACTCCAAACAATCAGAAAAATATTGTTTCTATTCTTGAACTTCTTGAAACTTAGCACTGAAGGGGTTGATTCTATATTCATAGGTTTGTAGAAGTTAGGATTAAGGTCTTTTTTTCAACTCTGTTCATGTTATAACATTTTTGCTGTGAAAAAGAGGCATGTGATCTCTGCTGAGTCAAATTTAGTTTTGAAAACTGCAAAAGTAAACCAAGCATCTGTGATAATATCTTGTAGGCAGAGAAACTGCCCAATAATCTTACATAAACCTCTGGAAGAGCATGACATTGTGAATGGATTATGGAATTTATTTACCAAAAAAATTAAACATACCCAGCCTTATTCTACATAATTAAAAAACTAATCTTTATTTCATGATGGAATAACCTTTGGATGGTAATATATTTTCCTCAAAAAGCATTTTATATTAAAAAAATCTGATTTAAATAAAAAAAATCCGATTTAAATAAAAAAAAATCCAATTTTTGTTTTATTTTTTAAAAAAAACCATAGATTTTTATCCACCCTGTCTGGAAGATACTACTACTACTTCTGCAGCATCTCCACAGTCATGTGATTTACATTTGGATGCTTGACAAGTGACTCACATTTATGATGGTTTCAGTGTCCTGGGATCATATGATCATCTTTTGCAACCTTCTGACAAGCAAAGCCAATGGGGAAATCAGATTCACTTAACAAAAAAGGACAAAAAAGCACTACCTCACCTCCAGTGCTCTCTTGTAGTCACCCAGATGGAAAGCACAATATCCAATCCAGAGGTCTGCATCTTCCTCCTGTTCTCCAACCTGACGCTTAAACTTAGGAAGAAGGCAGAATCAAAATTAAAGTGATATCCAACTGTAACCGTTCATATAATTTTTAATTATTTTTAAATGACAAGTTTATAGATTGCAACCGTACAGTATACACAAATCTAACCTTTTCAGCAGTGATGGGGCTTTAATTTAGACGCTCTCAAAAGTTTGCATATATGATGTTCATACATAAAAGAAGGGCTCACATTTAAGTTAAGCAATTAGATGTTTACAAATATTTATGGCTGTCAGGCAGAAATGTATTAAGGTGATCATGAATATGATGTGCCATCAAGTGATTATTGACTTAGCAACACCACAATTTTTTCTAAGATGATATTAAGGTCATAGTTAACAAGTTTACTTTATTGTCATTGCACCTCATACAATGAAATTAAATGCCATCTTCATTATAATTATAAAAATAAAACAGAAACACACTTCCTTCACATTCTATACAATTGAATTTAAAACCTGATATTGTATTAATATTGCATTATACAGTAGAATTCATTATAGTTACTGCCCTTGGACCGTCTGCCAGATGGTAAAAGTTTAAAAAAAAGGGTGCCCAGGATGAGATGGATCTTTAAGAATATTTTGAACTTTCTTAAGGCAACAGGAGCTATAAACTCTTCCCAAGTGAGGAGAGGGCAATGATCCTCTGGGCAATGATGTTAACCCTCTGAAGTGCTTCCTATTTGCCACTGTGCAATTGGCAAACCATACACAGGTGCAGTAAGTTAAAATACTCTCTATGATGCAGCAGTAGAAGGTCACCAGCAGGTTTTCATTCAGTTGTTGTTTCCTGAGAAGTCTCAGGTCGTATAATCTTTGCTGGGCTCTTTTGACCAGTGCTGCAATGTGGGTGCCCCAGGTCAAGTCCTCTTTTATGATAACACCCAGAAACTTAAAACTGGCCACTTGCTCCACTCGGTCTCCATTGATAAGCAAGGGCTGGATGCCTGATCCATTCCTTCTATGGTCCATTATAATAAACTCCTTTTCTTTTCTTTTTTTGATGTTAAGGACCAAGTTATTGTCTCCATACCACAAAAACAACCAGTCCACCAAATCTTGATAGGCAAACTCATCTGCCCCGGAAATCAGTCCCACCATTTAATGCAAATTTAATAATAGTATTACGGAGCGTGAGTGGGAATGCAGTCATGCATATAAAAAGTATAGAGTAAGGGACTCAACACGCAACCCTGTGGTGTACCAGGGTTAAGAATAAGGGTTGAAGAGATATGATTACCTAATCTGACCTTCTGAGAGCAGCCAGAAAGGAAATCCCTAATCCAAAGGCAGATTGAATAAGAAAGTCCAAGATCCATAAGGGCCTCCATACGATCAATCTATTTGTCACTGTCAGTTAGGCAATTCTCATTAGCTCATTAAACCACAATATGAGTTAAGTCCAAAGTGTGGTTACAATACATTCACTCCATCTTTGCTTTTCTCATTGCAAATGTAGGTTTTTAAAAAGGCAACAGCATTGTAATTTGATTATCCTTACATATCTGCATGTATGAATAATGAAGCGTTGACGCACACAGTTCATGATGCAAACTTCACTCTTTTGTATTTGCATCTTAATGTATTAATCATAGAACATTAATCATACAACTGAAGAAAATAAGCTAGGAATTTATAAACTAATTCATTAAATAAATTTAATCCAAATTTGTTCAGATGCAATAATCAAATTCTCACATTGAAAAACAACACTAAATCATCCATATATGCATAGACATAGTGCTCATTCATGTTGCAGTTTAATAATATTGCTTCTGTTGCATTGCTCTCAACAAGGAATAAACTTGTAGAACTACTGCATTAGCGTATGGCCATGTTCACACAAGATAAACTAGGAATTTTGGTTTATTACAAAATGAACAAGCAGTTTATCCTACCTTCTCCAGCAAATTAAGATGGTTGCTCTAAAATCCTAATTCCTAAACTGATAAAGTCATTATAATCTTGTTCATAATCTTGTGATTTAGATACGATACAGTAGTTTCATTGTTAAAACATCATCAGTCTACACACCAGCTATGAGGGCTATATTTACTCTATAGCAAGGAAGATAAATTGTAATCTGTGGATTATCTGGGGCCGCTGAATAAAGTGGGTAGATGTCTATAGAGATTCTCAGTCATCCAGGTCATGGTTGTCCCAAAAGTGCTTTTTCAAGAGGTAACTGGACTTTTTGGTTTTTCTTTTAAAGTTGTTTTTGCTTCTCATCCAAGTTTCTTGGATGAGAAGTGAAATGTCTTTTTTTTTAAAATCAGAAAGTCCAGTTGCCTTTTGAAAAAGCACCTTTGGGTTAGACACTAGATTTACTTCTATTTTGCAGAGGTGATATTTGCCACCCTGGAAAATCAGAGAAGCAAATAGCACGGATGTTCTCAGTCTGAAATGACTGAAGTAGCAAGAAGGTGGCTGGCAGCTTCCCCCTCCCCCCCCTCCCCCCAAAAAGCACTGATCTGGTCCGAAAGAAGTCTAAATAAATATGCTAGCAAATATCCTGAAGCGGCCGCAGCAACTCCACTTGCAGAACTCTCGTCCCGCCATATTCCCCAAATGTATCCCTAGCAGTACCTCTAAAAGGGCAATGGCCCCAGTGAAATCTCGCTGAGTTAATAAATCTTCCAGCTGCGGCAGCCGTTTGCCTTTCTTTCTGCGCTTATCCGCTGATTGGGGGCCGCCTCCAACAGCGGGTTTCAGCCGTGAGAGCATCTGCAAAAGCGACAGAAGTAAGAACAAGGTAAAGGGAATAGGGCTCGGCTAGTCTTTTTCGCCCTCTCATCTCTTTAGAAAAGCCCCTTAATCTAGCCTTATCCGATTCTTCTTGTCCCTCACCATCTTGCCCACAGGCCCGCTTCGCAAAAACCAACGGTCGTCTTGTTGCTGTTCTGCTTCACCAAGGTCTCCGTTACCATGGCAACCGCGCGACGGGAGGTAGTTAGGGTAAGGCAATCTGGCTTGGGAGACAGCCACAAAAGACCGGGCGGCAACTGCGAGTCATACTTACAGTTCCGGCGGCTCTCCGACAAAATAGTTTTGGGAAGAATCTCAGAAATCCAAGCGCATAAGTGACGTGAAGAGGCGTGTACCCTTTCGTGGTTTAGGCGGGCGAAGAAAGGAGAGTCCCAATTCGACGGGAAAGCTCCATTTTCATGAAGAGCTGACTAGCTGTACCTTGTCCAATGACACATTTTTGCAAGAAAAACTACTGCGGTAGGCATCTCTGTAGAGTTATTACGGAGTTGCTGCTACAACTGACTCCGATGCGTCGGAAAATGGGTCAGATATCATCACTCAACAAAGACTCTTTCTACTTCCTACAATATGTTATGATCGGATATTTATTTGGAGACAGCTAGGTAGACTTGTATACAGTTATATGCTTCACATTTATATTTTTATATTACAGCAAAATAATGCTAACTCCCGAACAATAACAATAAAGCATCCGAGGAGAGCATGAAGGCAAATGACAGAAGGTGTTGTGACCTGACATAAAGCCTGTGATTTAACATATTTACAAATGAGTAGGACTAAAAAAAAATCACTATGTTGGTATCATTAGGAGATTTTTATCTTAAATAAACATGTCACCGGGCTTGTGCAATTTCTTCATCATCGTTATTACTTTCAGATACTTACTGTCCAAAGGTTTATTTAATTGCACCACTACTGCATACATAGAACAACATTTAGAAAATTTATGAGCAGTTTATGGAAGTTTAATGATATAAAATCATGGAAGTTTATGACAAAAATCATACTACAATTTTATACATGACTTTTTGGAAATAAATAAAACAAAACTTTATTGCAGTCATGGACCAAAAGACAAGATAAACAAATCATATGGGGATATACAGCCGAGCCCCACTGAAGGGTGGGAGACAACAGGCAAAATCGATGACAAGGACCATTCTGTCAACCGTACCATCTAACTGTTATGGAAATTTAAATCTATGCTTTAGGAGTATGATCAGTTCAAATTGAGCATAAATAGGAGATACCACATAAAAATTTACATGAGATCTACATGTCAGCACCTGATGCGGCCACTGAGTGGTACGCTGCAAACAATCAGCACCACTGGCCTTAGCCAGTGGGACCAATCCGACCCTTCCCACAGTTCTTACATGCTAAGACTGCAGCAAAAAATTTTGCAACCTTCAGTTGTGGTCCTCGAGTCAGTGTCCTGGAGTAAAAGGCAAAGACTCTGATTTCAAGTTAGTCCAGGAAATCTTTGGCAAATAGGGGAGATAGGTTGTAATCTTTTCTCCTGGTATTAGGGGCATGTGAATACAATGTGAACTAGCGATTCCAAGGATTGACCGTCACATGTACAGTGGGTGGGCTTTACATCCCCCAAAAGTCTGCTATCTAGGGCATTCGAGGGGATCATGTTAAAGCGTGCCTTTAGAAATGCCAGCCTGTATTTAATGGAGGATAGCTCAGAGATATTTAGGCGGGTGCGTCAGGGGAATAATTCAATTAAATGTATTCCCTACATCAGTCTGAATTAAATTCTATACTTTAATGAGTTAACATAGAGTGACAGTGATGATTTATACTGTACATGTGTGCTTATTAAAAATGATGCTTAATTTATGTACATATTGAATTTGACACTTCAACAAATGCAATAATAATAATAATAATAATAATAATAATAATAATAATAATAATAGGGAGGCTCTCTGACAAAATAGAGTTCTCCGACATTTAATGAAAAATGTCTATTTATTTAAGATACTAGAAATATCAAGAACAGTAATGTTTTTTCCTGTGTTTTCTGTTTTCACAATGGTTACTGCCTGGAACAGAAGAAATAGGTAGAATACAATTGTTTTAAATAAATAAATGTTGTGGTCCATGATACTTTTCTCTCAGAGATATTGCAGAGCAAAAGGGAAATCTATAGATCTTTATGGCTAAGTTAAAATGCTGTCTATCATCCCTTTGCCAGGCAAAAATTATACTGGTATTAAATTTGTTACCACAATCCTGCCACAAGCAAGATTGCAAATGTGTCATCCTTATTAAATGTATATTGCACATTTAATGATAAAGATGATGGATTATCTCAGTTTTGTTGTACTCTGCTACTAATTATCACCGTGAAAAAAGAAAAAAAATCCACCAATTTTTCTCTTTAACATGGGCTGTGGAAGAGACAATTTTTGCCAGATGGCTAGATCAGAGGTCTGCAAAGTCGGCTCTTTTAAGACTGGTGGACTTCAACTCCCAGAGTTCCCCAGCCAGCATAGCTGGCTGGGGAATTCTGGGAGTTGAAGTCCACCAGTCTTAAAAGAGCCGACTTTGCAGACCCCTGCGCTAGACCATTAGATTTTACAGTGCATTTTCCACTTTCTGTAAGACTATTATACTATGTTTATTGAAAAGGAACATAGATATAGTACTTCAGCATACCAATGTGCTACATGAAATGGAGCCAGAACTGTTGACTGAAATGAAGAAGAACATGGTGAAATATATTGGTAATATTCAACATATACTATATGTGGAATATATATATTGAGGAATATACATTTCATTAGAAGATAGGTGTAATTTTAAAATCGAAAGAATAAATTAGTTACTTGCATTGTTCTGACAGTACTACATACTCTGATAGTTGTAATGCAAAGAATCTGCAAGTTCTATAAAAGTAAAGAAGCATAATAAAAAAATATGGGACTTAGCTTAAATATAAAGAAGAGCAAATTAATGACAGGTATAATAATCATCCCTAAAAATTGACAATAAAGATCCTGAAATGGTGAATATCTCTTACTTTTTAGGATCAACTATAAAGAGTAATAGAGCCAGTTTTTGTGTGTAGCAGTTAAAGGTAATAACCAGAGACCATGGCAAATCATATCCAAAAAACCTGGCCAAGAAAACTGTAGGGACTAGTCTAGGCAGTCACCTGGAGTAAAAAAAAACAGATTTAAAGGCACACACTTGCATTCATGCACACACACAGCATTGACAGACAAGCAATCAAGAATGTGTTGCAGAGTAGCTCTTGGTTGAGTAACAATTAGGCTGTGGAGAAGATATTCAGATACTGGAATATGGTTACTATACTACACTAACAAAGATCAGAAATATGCAAACATGGCAGTGACTCTAACTTTTAACCATGGCACAAGAAGCAGCACTTGTAAATTTGGAACAAAGGATGGCTTCTCTTGAAACCTCTATGCAGACTTTGATATCAGAAATAAAGGCCCAGAGGGCTGAAAATAGTACTTTCAAAAAGGAACTATTGGATACCCGGAAGCAAGTGTTGGAGAATACACAGAAGAATGAAGAATTGGAAGGAGGGTTGGAGGGGGCTAAGGGAGAGATTAAAAATGTTTCTAATGAGGTGGGGGAAATAAATGGGCGTGTGTCTAGGATAGATATGGAAAGAATGACATATTTTTTGAGATTTCAGAATGTTCTTGAGGATTCTGGTGAATGCCTGCCTGATCTTATGAGTACAATTTTAGCAGACTATTTACAAAAACCTAAGGATGAGATCAGGGGGGACATTGACCTAGCCTATAGAATTAATTCTGCATATGCCAGGATGAATGAAGTGCCTAGAGAGATACATGTGAAATTTGTTAGAAGGTCAACCAGAGAGGAAATCCTGAAAGCGCAGAGAGAGAAACCTTTAACTTATCTTCGAGAAACGGTCACTATCTTGAAGCAGATCCCTAGAAAAATTAGAGATTCAAGAAGGAAATTTTCCTTCTTGTCTAAAACCTTGTTTGATCACGGGATTTGGTTCAAGTGGATGACACCTGAAGGGATGCTGGTGTTCTGGGAAGGAGGAAGAGTGAGGATTAAAACAGTTGCTGAGGCGGAAGCCTTTCTTAAAAAACATTCCTCTGCCCTGGGGGAAGATCCAGGGGGGACGGAGGGGGCCACGGCTCCGCCTGCGGGGGGCCAGGGAGGAGAGAAAGAAGATACAATAGCCAAAAGACTTAGATCAAAAAAATAACTTTGCCTTGATTTTTTCCTGAACAATTTTGCATAATATTTCTATCCGGACTTTTTGTAAATGTCTGACAGCATGGAAGGGAGAATTTAGGTAAATGTACTTGCTTTCAACTTGTAGTGGTATGGAAAATGTTTTCTATGTTAACTTTTTTAATGTGTATTTTGAGGTCTCGGAAGGTCCGATGACTCTGACGTGAATGCTCTCAAAATTTCTTTGTAACCATTACCTTATCCTGTTAAAAAATGTAAAACCAATAAAACTTTTTCAATATAAAAAAAAAAGAAATATGCAAACAATAGGCGTTGGAGAATCTGGCTGTCTGACCCAGGCCTTTGGGTTAGATGGATAGCTTAAACTATTTCATTATTGATTATGAGTGTGCTGACTATTTATTCTTGGATTCCAGGAGTTATATTTGATGAGTTTTATAATCTTGTAAACTGCCCAGAATCTCTTATGTGAGATAGACAGCTATATAAATCATATAAATGAAAACAAATTATAAAAGCACATGCTCTTTTCTGCCACAGTTCAGCAGTATTAAGGACAGTATGGAGACTCACTGAGACAAAGTCTCAAGGATAATCAGTATAGAACTGATTTGGGGTGGGAAGCAAGGAGTCATTTTAGAGCTTGTCTGGTTGTTGTTTTGGAAATAAATTTTCCTGGATAGGAAATGGCTTGTGGACAATTCTAGGGACAGAAATAATTTTCTGTCATAGAAGATTTATTTCTGGAAAACCATATAATCACCACGAGTATAATGTGCTTCTTATGCTAGTTTTACTATGTTAAATGATTGATGCCCCAACAATCATCACAAAACTTTGTAAAAAAAAAAGTCTCTGCACTGGTGTTTACTAAAAAGTCTATTCTGTACATTTCTAATATGTAAGATTTTCTAATACAAAAGCAAAGCATAAAAAGGCACCCAGAATTTCTACAGAGTCATAATTGTGATAGAATATCCATTCAAAGTGAGAGAAAAGGGGATGTTCAAGCCACAACCACCACCTGCATGCACTTTTCCCACCCTCCACTGTTAATAAACGTTGGGAGCAAAAACCTCTACCCCTACAAAGAGCTAGAGAAGAAAGTTAAATAATTAGGATCACAAGTGGTGTTTTCATCTATACTTCCAACAAAAGGCCAACATCCAATGAGGGAGCAAAGGATTTTAGAAATGAACCACTGGCTTAAAAGCTGGTGTCGTCAAGAGAATTTGGTTTCCTATGGGCTGCATTACCTACATGAAGGGCTACTGGCAAGGGTTGGATTGAACCTCACAAGAACTGGAAAAAATATTTTTTGGGAAAAACTGGCTCATCAGAAAAGCTTTAAGCAGGAGGGAACCTTTAGAACCTAATTCTAAGCAAAAGCCACTAGATAACCAATCATATAAGGAAATAGATTGTAAAGAGAAAGAAGAAGAAAAAGAAAAACACAATAGAGTAGAGAGTGATGGAAAGGATCCAAATTTTGATCAGATGACCACGGGGATTCTGCAGTGGTTGTAAGTGTGAAAAATCACCATAAGTTGCCTTTTGCAGTGCCATTGTAACTTTGAACAGTCATTAAATGAACTGTTGTAAGTAAAGGACTATCTGTACTATAGACCACTCAAACAAACAGAAGAAATAAATGAGCAGTTTGCTAAACAATTAATGAATATGAATATGTAGGAAATATATCACAGTAGTAATGGAAGATTATAACATGTGGGCAGCATGTGGGAGATCAGATTTAGCTGACAACTGTGTCATCCAAAAGGTAGAGGAGGAACTAAAGAAAAGCTATACTGGATCTAATTCTTACTAATAGAGAAGAAGTTATAGAGAGAATTGAAGCTGCCAGAACTTTGAGTGACCACATCAAATTTGAATTAAACATAATGCAAACACAAGCAATACAACATAATCCAATGTGCAGAGAAGAGCAACTAAGATTTCCTCACCGGAGGACCAGGAGTGGGTTCCTGCCAGTTCTAACCTCTTCTATATAAGAGGTTCCACAAATCTACAGTGCCATTTAGAACCGGTTCCAGCTCCCTCCCCCTGCCCGTCCGCACATCATCAAGATGAAGAGCGAGAGAAGGAATTCTGGAGGTTGAAGTCCACAAGTCTTAAAGCTGTCAAGTTTGAACACCTCTGGGGTTATTTTTTTCTAAAGGGTTAGGGGTGCAAGGGTCTTGTAACTAGACAGCTTTAAGACTTGCACACTTCAATGCGAGAGTTTCTGAGACAACATTTTGGTTGCTAAGCAAGAGCGTTGTTAAGTGAGTGTCATCACATTTTACAAGTTGGCCATGCCCACCCAGTCACATGATTGCCAAGCCACTCCCATTCGGTCACATGGCCATCAAGCCACTCCCACCTAGTCACATAGCCATCAAGTCACTCCCACAAAGCAGGCCACAGAAGAGGTTCTAAAATTTTTTGAAACCCATCACTGGTTTCACCACATTTTACAAGCTGGGCCATGCCCACCCAGTCACATGACTGCCAAGCCACTCCCACTCAGTCACATGGCTGGCAAGCCACTCCTACCTGGTCACATGGCTGGTAAGCCACTCCCACCCAGTTACATGGCCGGCAAGCCAGTCCCACAAAGCAGGCCACACCTACAGAAGAGGTTCTAAAAATTTTGAAACCCACCACTGTGGAGGACCAAACCACGTCATTACAAAAAAGGTGCTGAGACTTTAGAAAATATGCAGATAAGAGCAACTAAGATTATTAAAGGCCTGGAAACTAAAACATTGCAGGATTTGGGTTTGGCTAGTCTAGAGAAAAGAAGGACTAAGGGGGACATGACGGCAGTATTCCAGTATTTGAGAGGCTGCCAGCTGAGAGGCTGCTGAGAATAGTTGAAGGACTGCTCTCTTCTAGCAAACAGAAAGTTCTCTATTCTACATCAAATTCCCATACAGAAGTATTGATTAGTTATTTCAGATGGTTCTAAACTGCACCCTTTAGAAACTTGCTGTTTGGGTGTGAAAACTGTGTGAAGTAGAGATAATTGTAGACAACACTGTTACTGTTGAGTTCTCTGAAAAGAGAGGGAGTCCAGCCAGGTTTGCTCAGAAACAGAAGCCGTTTATTGTTCGGCAGAGTAAACGTCAACTATATTACAGGCACAGAAAAAGCGCGGTAGACAGGGGCTCCCGCGTTTGACAGCTACTTATATATGGAGCTGTCAAACGGGGAGCCAATCAGGCCACGGCAAGAGCCGGCTTCCCGCCAGCTGCGCCTTAGCCAATCAGGCGCGTCTGGTGGTTAGCCGGCTTGCTACAGCCTGTCTCCATGGCTTCAAAGCGGCAGCCTGGAAGACCTGCAGCCGGTCGTAAGTCGAGACCGGTCGCAGGTTGAGGACATAACAGTTACAAATATTTTTTAAGAGCTAGGTCATGGAAAATCACTTTCATTTGCCATATTCTGAAACCTTGGCTTGTTACACAATTGATGTTAAACTTCCAGTTTCTTTGTTCAGGAATAATCTCTGAAAGATAAGAAATATAATACTTGTCCTATGAGATGCCTCATAGTTTGTTTATATTTTAAAACATAATTTAATGGTACAATCAATCTTCTGCAGCAGCCATTTTGCTTTAACAGAGTCTGTTAAAGGATACTAAATCTAATTTTCTAATCTCTTTTGAAAATTGCCTATTAATCATCTTAAAACTATTAGAGACCTTCAGAAGAGTGTTTGAAAAGTCTTCATCAGGTGAGTTTATTTTCAACTATGAACAAAAGAAAAATTAATTATAAGCTAAACAACTTTTTTTTTTTAATTAACAACTTTCAGACATTCCTGGCAGCTCATTTGTTAATCATTGAAGACTGCCCTGATATCGTTGATTTCCCAGGACTTGATATGCCCCTCACATTGCTGTCAGAAAAGGAAATGATGAGTACAGCCAATTTATTGCGATGAGGAAAGCATTTTAGGCACCGGAAGAACATACAATATTGCATAGGTTTCTACAATGTTCTTACTTAAGACATTCTCAATGTGGGAAGCCGCCTCCCCTCCTAGAAGAATAAAATACTTTAAGGAATATTTAAAAAGGTAGAATATTGTATTTCTCTAAATGAGAAATGGAGAAACATGTTTTTTTTAGAGGCAGGAAGCAGACTCACTCTTTCTTAATAGCCCCCTCACTGAGCTGATATTTTGTGCCCATTAAGAAAGATTGGGCCAGCCTATCTATAAAACAAAAGACCTTCAGCTCCAGGATAATGGGATTAAGAACAGGACATGATCCTTCAGGACATAATAGGATTAACCCATTACCATTTAGCAGAAGACACAGAGCTCACTATATTACCCAATCTCCTAAGGGTATTTCAGACATTGCACCACCCCCAGAACAGTCCAAACTCAGACAAACACCTAGGATTTCTATTTCCTCTTTTGCCTATAGAGCCAGTTATGACTCCTATATGACCCCCATAGGAATCTGAAAACAGCCAATAGAATATTAAAGGACATGTTCCTGCACAGAAACAGGAAACTCAAATACAAAGCCCAAAAGAAGGCATAAAAGCCACCCACTCTCAACTCCATTTTGACAGCTGCACCAGAAACATAAACGCTGGTGGTTCTGTTCAGTAATAGTTTCCTCTTATCTTTGCTACCGGTTCAGAACCGAGAGGGCGTGCACGTTCACTTTGCTCGCGTGCGGCACTTCTGGGCATGTGCAGAGCGTCATTGATATTGTCTGGGTGGGTGGGCAGAGCCTCTCACCACCACTGCCACTGGTTCGCCTGAACTAGGACGAACTGGCAGAATACCACCTCTGGTTCTGTTTATCATTAAACCATTTTTCCAACCAACCTCCATGTTTCCAGTGTCTTTCTCCCAGCTTCGAACTGAACCAGATGGATATTTCTTCTAACATCAAAGTGTTATTGTAGTACTCCAATATCATTTCTGCATTGGTATACTTTTTGTGTTTGACAGCTAAGTGAACTATTTAAGCTAAGTCCCAGGATATCGAAAACGACAAAACAATCAATGGGTAAACAAAGTGGTGTTTATCTTACCTTTTCCCACTTCCTGTTTTTGGGATTAAGCTGACAGCATTTCCTTCACAGATCCCTAAAGGGAAAAATAGCTTGAAGGCTTTATGGGTTTCACGACAATTGCTGCCTGGTCTGCATACAACCAGACAACTACACACTATCTTGTTGATTCCCAATTAAGTTGCAGGCAGGATTGAGGTGAAGTGTTTCCATTGTTTATGGAACTTTGCAGCTGTTCCTAGGAAGGAAGCAAGAATGAAATTGACAAGAATATGAGTAGTTCCTGCTTCCTTTTGTCAGGGGACTAACTTGTGTTCAAAGTCTCAGGTTGCTTGGGTTCTTCGGTTTTTAATGACTGCTTCGTGTTTGGAGGATGTTTAGATGGCACTTTTTTCTTTCATGTGGAATATAGGGAGTATTGTTACTTGAGAACTGTCTCTTTCTCTTAGCCAGGCAACCTTCAGCATATTGCTGTCCATCTAAAAAAGTTATTTAAAACGTATCCCCCCTTTTCTACTTTTTATAGCAGTGTACAGCCTTAAGTACCTTATTGATGGCCTATTATCCTTTTATTATCCTTACTAAGATACAGAGGAATGGTGACAGGGTAACTTAGCAGTTTCTCCTTAATAAAGGTCCATATCTCTGTTTTTGCAAATGACCAGACAAACAGATACTTAGATTTGAGGGCAATAACATTTATTCAATTACTTTCTTGCATGAAAGGCCAGCTTAAAATGGTTACTGAAAAATTAGGGAATGGAAATGCACTAGGGTGGAAATATCATTAGACCTTAGTGTCTAATTGCTTATAATAATTCAATAGGTTAGCTTAGTTCTATGTATATTTTGGATTTTGGGAAATTTGTTTTACACAATTGATCTGAGGAATACCATCATCACAAATACAAATAATCAGGTACAACATATCATTTCTATGCAGGTAGACAGACAGACAGACAGACAGATATCTGCAATTTGAATACAAAAAGATGTAATCATATACAGCCTTCCCTTGTTTTATGCTCCGTTTATACAGGTTTTTCCCCAAAATCTTGCATAAAATGAATTTGCATAAATTAGATAGTGGGGGGAAAAGGAGTTGTGGAATATGGTGTAAAATTTTCTAACTCAAATGAATTTACATTTTTAGAGCTATGATCTTAAACATTACATTATTTAAACATGTTTTCTTTGTCTCATGTTCTGTATATAGCAAAAATATTTTCTTCACATTTATTACAGTTGGATTTCAAATACACATAATTATTGTACAAAACAAAGAGGTATTACAGTACTATGGATTGTATTAGCATTTTTGTAGTATTGTACTTGTAGGTTGGCTCAAGTTAAAAGCTTTCCCAGAGGGTGTGAATCATATAGCTTTGGCACACTGCAGTATAATAAATATGTTTCTAACACTTTTCTTTTTCATTTTAGACAAGGGCCTTCCTTGGACAAGAAGACGTTGGCCATTTTTACCCCATAGTAACAGTAATGGCTATTGCAGGCAAAGAAGTGCAATTAGCGGGAGACAGAACGTACAACTAGAGAAACTTCATAACACAATGGTAAACACGTGAATAAGAATAGAGATGGGTTTGATGGAGGAAAATGTCTTGGCATATTTCTAGACCTTTGGCACAAATTGACTAAACTGAAACAAATCACATATTAACTCTTTCTCTCCCTTTTTTTTCTTTTGTGTAAAACAAATTAGCATAAGCCAAGGGAAACTGTATATATATTATTGGTTCTTTGAAAATGCCACTGGATAAAAAGCAAGAATCTTTTGTCAGAACAGGATGCAAATATGAAAAAATGAAAATAGAATCTCAAAACAAACCATAGTCTTTATTCAGTTTCCTTCATTTAAGAGGCATTGTGATTTAGAATGGTAAGACCAGCAGCCATTGTGTTATGCATTAATGGGCTTTTAAATCTTATTTCAGGTTTTTTTTAAAAAACATAATGTTATTGGCTCTTCTCTTTTTTTTCCTTGTGAATCATATTGAATGCTTATCTGGTGAGGTGTGGCTAATGCCTCAGTTTTATAGCTTACATGTTCTCTACAGCAAACATGAAAAATAACCTTTGGTCTCTTCCCATCTTCATGAGTTCTGCTCCTGTTAATTGTTCACAACAGAGGCGACAGGTAAGGCAGATGGGTGTGGAGTAAAAAAGAAGCATCGAAAAGAACAGAAGGACCCATTTAAAAAAAGGAAAGTTGAACAGAGTGCTAGGCATATGGCAGATACTCCTGGTTAAAATATACCAAGTGTCAGTACAAAGTATAATAAGGCAACAATGATGTATCAGCTTGTGGGAACATCATTTCTCTTGAGTCAGCTGCTGTGGCACACCAGTGAAACCAAGTGTGGAGAAGATGAATATGTGATCAATGTAATGATGCTAAATGACTCTGATAATCCAGTGACATCAGAGAAGTTAAAACCAACTGTAGAACGGGGACTCAGAATTGTGAATAAAATTCTGAAAGGTAAGAATGTTAATTGCATTGTTCTAATAGTTTTCAGTACTTTAGCTATCTATAAAACTGTAGCTATCAATAATTGATCGATACAGTACACCAATGCTGCCCTAACAGCTTTTATGTGGGTTCAGGGTTGGTTTTAATGAATCATAATTCATATTTTTCAAAGTCATCTTTATTTTAAAAATAAACTTTTTGAAGCATAACATCAAAATACAATTTATGTAATCTAACATGTTTAGTATTATGCAAAACATTTAAAATACTACAATTTGGTAATGATACAGGTCCAGATTAGAGCACAAATATACAGTATACCTGCTAATTTCTTTTCTCAAATTTATCTCATTCAGAATGCAATCTGTGCTGTTCTTTCATGGAGGCTGTAA
Source organism: Rhabdophis nuchalis (assembly GCA_039707465.1). Lineage (NCBI taxonomy): Eukaryota > Metazoa > Chordata > Lepidosauria > Squamata > Natricidae > Rhabdophis > Rhabdophis nuchalis. Next base: position 89,358,583 of record CM077648.1, on the reverse strand, counting down.
CTATTTTTCTTTCGTGTGACATCAGTTGTAATTGATCTTACAACTGCTGTATTAAAATGGAATATCTCTCATGATCGAGACTGTTTGTTGCATAGTGCATATGATAGTAATATTATGGAAGAACAGACTATTTATGGTGGGAATTTAATTCTAAACATTAGGAGAGCAGCTTTGGAAACTTTGGTTGAAAATTTTGCAAACAAATTCTTTAGACATAAGCATTTGCCTTAAATACTACTTACCTATTGTTTTAAAATAAGACTAACAGCATTCAGGCTTTAAATTGCATTCAGCTGTTTTGAAGACAGTTCTCTATCTGCAAATTTTGCTACATCAAAAGAATGAGACAGAAGGTATAATAATAATAATTTCAATAGCACACTGATAGAGTTCTGTTAGATTAAATTCCCTTATTCTATTCCATTTATTTCAAATATAGACATCTACAATGTATGTATATATAGTGGCGGAACCCAATACAATAAAAATAGTTGTAAATTCTTATTAAAATTATTGTGTTACATATTATTTTATTAAATTATTTTACAGTTCAGTAGATTTTTTTATCATTTAAAATTTATCTTACAATTCACTATTCTATTTGCATTTTTGTTACAGAAAACAACATGACTGTCAACATAAGTGCTACATATGATATGTTCAACACATCTGTCTATGCCTCACAAGGGTGCCGCAGTAGCACTTGTGAAGGTGTGGCATTTGTTAGACAGCTCATTGTGAGTATGATGAACTTTTATAGCTACATTTCTAGCTTTGACATGCTTTATAGTTACTTTAGTGACTATTATGCTTCTTTCTCATATAATGTTTGACCAATTTTACTTTTTCTTTGCTGTAAAGTTGCTAGTTTGTATAGATATTTTTCTCTTTATTTTTAATATTTTTTACTTTTTATTCAGAACATTAAATACAAATTCCAAAAAAGGGAAAAAAGAAAATACAAAAACAAAGCAAAACAAAAAAGAGAAGAATATAACTGCATAAATATGCATAAAAAGAAAAAAAACATACACATAAATTGTGTCCCCCCCCCCCCAAGTTGAATGCTTGTAAATATATTTCAAGAATAGCAAAACAGGCACACAGTTTATGAACTTCTATAACTTTGTTTGCCCAACCCATTTGACCTGACATCTATCTACTATATATATGAAAAACATATAAAGGTAAAACCAACAGCAGAGTTAAATTTCAAGGGCCTCTGTTAACTCCACAATGAGTTCTAATTCACCATACCCCACCACAATCGCTGCCTCTGGTCACAGGATCAAATATCCTTGGTTGATTCTTAATAATAAGGCTTCACCTTAAAATTTTAATGGGGAACTTTCCCAACAATTGGATCCCATTCCCCAAAATCATAAGTGTCTGCTGTGGATATCTGCACAGCGTTTGTTTTTGTTTTTTTGTTTTTTTTTAAACCTCCTATAGGTTGAAAAACAAAGTCTCTTAACATTTGCTTTCCAGTTGATATAAGTCCATTTCCCAATCTTCATCAATATTCTTTTTAAAAAATCCAATTCATTACTCTTCAGCTCTGTCAACTCTGAGTCTTTAGAATCAATGTCCTTTCAGCCTTCTCTAAACAGCCTGCAGTTTTCAGACCAGATTCCTTTTCCTTCAAATCTGCTAGCAACAAATTAGATTCCAATTCATTTAGTTCTGAAATGTCCATGCTATTATTATTATATTTTGGAAACAGCAGTAACTTTTTAAATCTGAAGAAACAAAATGAATGACTCTAAAAATTACTTGGGGGCTAGGTACCAAATGATAAAATGGTAAATCCAATAACCAATTGTCAAACAGGGAGCAAGGGATCACCGTATTTTTCAGAGTATAAGATGCACCGGAGTATAAGATGCACCAAGGTTTTGAAGAGGAAAATTACAAAAAAAAGTAGGTAGGTAGGTAGGGAGAGAGAGGGAGAGAAAGGGAGAGAAAGAAAGAGGTAGGTAGATAAAGGGATATATATATAGAGAGAGAAATAGAGAGAAATACAGTAGGTAGGTAGGGAGAGAGAGTGTCTGGGTAGGTAGGTAGGTAGGTAGGTAGGTAGGTAGGTAGGTAGGTAAGTAAGTAAAGGGGGAGAGAGAGAAATACAGTAGGTATGTAGGGGGAGAGGGAGAATGTGTGTGTGTAGGTAGGTAGGTAGGTAGGTAGAAGGATAGAGAGAGAAATAGAAAGAGAGAGAGAAATACAGTAGGTAGAGAGGGAGAGAGAAAGTGTGTGTGTAGGTAGGTAGGTAGAAGGATAGAGAGAGAGAAAGACACACACACACAGAGAGAGAGAGAAATACAGTAGGTAGGGAGAGAGAGAGTGTGTGTGTGTAGTTAGGTACGTAGAAGGAGAGAGAGAGAGAGAGAGAAAGAGAAATACAGTAGGTAGGGAGAAAGAGAGAGAGATTAGGTAGGTAGGTTGATGTTTTCAGGTGCATTTATCCATGTCCTGGAGAACAAAATTGCTGACAAACCTTAAGATTTCGTTTCTGCTGGCACAGAAACAGTTAAAGAGCCTTCCGAAAGGTGTGGGGGGGAGCCTTTGCACTCGGCAAACCTCCAAAACAGCCCATTTCTCCATGAAAATGAGGCCGTTTTTCTTCAAATAAAAAGCATAACTAGCCTTGGGGGGGGGGGGGGCTTGCAGAGTGCTCCTGGGGGGTGGGGGTGGGTCAAAAATGAGCAAAACCCCTACCCCTTTTATCGCAAAAACGGGCCATTTTTGTGTCAAATAAATTGTATGCATAGCCCTATGGAGGCTTATAGAGTGCTGCTGGGGGCTGGGGGAGGGGGAAACGGCCAATTTGAAGCTAATTTCTGCCCTCCCCGACCCCCAGGAACTTTCTAGAAGCCTCCATAAGGCTAGGCACAGCCAGTTTGGTGAAGGGGGCGGGGTTCCAGGAGGCAAAAAAATGCTGTATTCAATGTATAAGACGCGCCCAGATTTTCAGCCTCTTTTTAGAGGAAAATGGTGCGTCTTATACTCCAAAAAATACGGTACTTCATTTTCAATAAAGTATCAAAAATCTAATACTAACAATAAAAAATGTTTATTGACAGTATACTGTCACTGATATTCTGCCTCCATTTTGAAAGAGGATTAAAATATAGGAGTTACTCATGCATTGTTTGTTTTTTACAACCTTCTCTCAAATCATTTCTGGAAATTAATATAGAATCTTGAAAAATCCTCTAGAAAGACTTGATATATTTACTTTTGCAAAGTTCAAATCACTTCTTCCAAATAATTCTTAAAACATGCATAGCACTACTAACTGTTATTGAGTTTAATTAAAAATTAAATACCATATTTTTTGGACTATAAGACGCACCGAAGTATAAGACGCACCAACATTTTGAAGAGGTAAATAAAAAATAAACAGTTTTTTTGCACTCTGCAGGCCTCCCAAACCCTCTGCACACCCCATTTTTTGTGAAAAATAGGGCATGCAGACAGTTTGAGAAGTCTGCAAAGTACGGGTACTGAAAAATAAGGGTATATAAAAATATTGCTATAGGATATGTTATTGAGCTCTGACAAGGGAGAAGGGATTAAAGACTGACAAGCCTTCTGGACATATCCTGAAAATGAATCTCTATCTTCCACCCCAGCAGAGTCAGAACAAGAATTAGAAGCCTTATTTTTTTTTCCTTCCTAGTATATTCCCCAAGGTGCTACTTTTTCAAATCAATCAAATATTGACGTGGTCTTGTGACAGAAATTGACCAACCAGCTTGTCACCCAACATCATGGGTTGAGAGAGTCACCCAGCTAGTTTTCATGCCTATGGCATAATTAGAACTCATGTCTCCTGGTTTCTAGCCCGGTGTCTTAATACCTAGAATAGACTAAACTGGTTCTCTGTATTAGAAGCCTTAAATCCGGGAGAGTAATGTCAGCATCCCAGCATTCAGTGTTCTGATTGAATGGTTCAGTTCTGTGAGAAATAAGATCTGCTGGGGAGCAGCCTTAAAATCAGGTGCCAGTCTTGGATGAGATTGCAGTGTTTAGAGGAGGAAATTACTTGTCAGGTTGCTCAAACACACGTCTACCAGTATGTATACCAATATCTCAGGGGTTGCCACAAAGAAAAGGGAGTAAAATTATTCTCCAAAGCACCTGAGAGCAGGACAAGAAGCAATGGGTGGAAACTAATCAAGGAGAGTGTTAGATCGGGTAAAGGAAGGGGTGTTGTGTTCTCACAATAGAGGTTTCCACTCCAGTCCGCATGTAATGGAGTGACCTGATTGGCCGGGACCAGGGCCGGCTGTGATTGATCAGTTCATACCGGCGGCTATGTGTGGAGTTGTTTGGGTGTAGCCGATCCAGAGGGGACCTTAGTCTGCAGCCCATAAGGAGCTCTGCAGGACTTCTCCCCGTCATGGCGCTGGGCATGATGTGCTGGTAGAATAGGTAGTGGTCTATTCGTGTTTGCCAATCACCTGTGGTCAGCTTTGCTAGTGATTCCTTAGCCAATCTCACCATGCGTTTGGCCGGGCCATTTCCCGCCGGGTGGAACGGGGCTATGAAGGCGTGCTTGATCCCTAAATTTGCTAGGTATGTCTCAAACTGTAAGGCCATAAATTAAGGCCCATTGTCTGATACCAGCGTGTCTGGTAGCCCAGGTGTGGCAAACAGTTTCCGAAGGGTTTTAATAACCGCTTCGGCCGTAGTGGTTTTCATGAGTATTATTTCCAACCACTTTGAATAAGCATCAACCACTACCATGAATGCTTGGCCCTGGAATGGGCCTGCAAAGTCTATGTGTATCCTAGCCCACGGTGATTGGGGGCGCTCCCATTCTCTTACCAGTCTTCTGGGGGGGGCGGTCTCGACGCTTGGCATAGGGTGCAGGTGGCTACCCATTCTTGTATTTCCTTGTCCATGTTGGGCCACCACACGTAGCTCCTGGCCAATGCCTTCATATGCACAATACCTGGGTGGCCCTCATGCAATGCCTCCAGCACCCTGCTACACAATTTGGCTGGCACTACAACTCTATCTCCCCACAACAAACACCCCCGCATAACCGACAGTTTGTCTTGTTTGTTCTCAAATGTTTTAAAATTCGGTTCCCTTGCTGCCTTCGGCCACCCCCTCCACACCCAGTTCATCACTTGCTTTAATACATTGTCTTTAGCTATGTGGCAAGCTACCTCATGTGATGAGACTGGGACAGTGCCCACACAGTCTATCAGGAGCACTGGGGTGTCCAGTGTGGGGTCCTGTACAATGTCCAGAAGGGGGCAGCAGCTCAGGGCATCTGCGTGCCCTAACGTGGTCCCTGGTCCGTGGATGAGTTTGTAGCTGTATGCTGCCAGGAATACAGTCCATCTCGGTTCCCTTGGTAGTCCTTGATGCCCAGGGAGAGTTCCTTCAGCTGGTGCTTCTGTAGTCCTGAAACGGCGCAGCTGATGGCATCCCAGGACATGATGGTGATGGATGATCCGGTGTCAATCTCCATTTCGCACGGTGCCCCCTCAATGAGGACTAGTACCCTGAGCTTTTGGGGCATCCTTGTCTGGATCTGGCCAATGGATGTGTGGATCATGGGTCGTCTTTGGTGTGGATCTGTTGGACCTGATGAGCCCTCTGTTCTGGTCTCTGCATTGGTGGCTTCGTTCAGGGCTGCTATTGCATTGAGGGGCGTTCTCCTGCCTGCCTGGGTGCCATGGCCGGTTCTGTGGGTTGGTTGCTTCTGCAGACCCTCATGATGTGGCCCTTTTTCCCGCACCGTTTGCAGAATGCCTCCCAGAACCGACATTGCGTTCTGGGATGGTCTTCTCCACAGCCGCCACAGGGAGGATAGTGCGATTTGAATTTCCGCGCTGGCCTGCCATCGTCACTGTGCGTGTGGAAAGCCTCGGCATCTTCCGCATTATTAACCGGCTCTGTATCTTCAAAATGGATGCTTGCCACTTGGCTGAGGTTTTTTGATCCGCCGGGTCGGATGACATGCATTGACTGGTCAGCGGTTTCAGAGGCTCTGGCTTTGTCCAGGGCAATCTGCAGGGTTAGATTGTTCTTTGGGAGTAGCCTCCACTGGAGGTTCGGGTCTCAGCAGCCCAGGATGATCCGGTCGAGGATCTGGTCGTCCAAGTCCCTTCGGCGGAGAGTAGCCACATATTGGTTTGTGGTCTCACCGTCCTTCTGGTTCCTGGTGTGGAACGTGTATTGCCTCACCGACTTGGATGATCTGGGGGCATAGTGCGTCTTCAGGGCTTGCTGTAGGGCTGACCAGGTGACCGACTGTAGGGAAGTTGGCTCACACAGGTCCTTTGCCATAGCCAGCACGTCTCGGCCGCAGTAGCTGAGGAACATATTCTTCTGGTTCTCCATGAGGTTCCACAGGTTGTGGGCTTCCAGGTAGCACTCGAACTGGATCATATAGAACTCCCAGTCTTCGGTCACTGGGTCAAACAGAGCTGGATTTGGGGTGGTTTGCAGGTTCATGCTGCCGTCTGGTCGTGCGTTCGTCATGGCTGTTGGGTCTGCATCCTCGCCGGCTCCGGACTTGGCTGCTTGCCGAGGAGCTTCACTCTTTGCCTAGTTGCCTTTCAATCCCATCCTGGTCGCCAGTGTTAGATCGGGTAACGGAGGGACTAGGAGTGAATTTAGCTCTTTATTGTCAAGGTATAGCTCAAGTAACAAACAGCTGGCGGCAGCCCCTTTTTAAAGGTAGCCGCCGGTATGAACTGACAAATCACAGCTGGCCCTGGTCCCAGCCAATCAGGTCACTCCATTATATGCAGACTGGAGTGGAAACCTCTATTGTGAGAACACAACAGAGAGAAGCAACTTAGAACTGAGGAGAAATTTCCTGACAGAACAATTAATCAGTGGAAACCTGCTTCCAGAAGTTGTAAATTCCCCAACACTGGAAGTCTTTAAGAAGATGTTGGTTAACCATTTGTCTGAAACGGTATAAGGTTTCCTGCCAAGGTAGGGGGTTGGACTAGAAGACCTCCAAGGTCCCTTCCAACTCTGCTATTGTATTGCATTGTATTATTTGATTCAAAACCTAGCTAGCCCAGTTACCTCTGCATTCATTCCTTATGCTGGCATCGAAGGATTATACTTTGCTTGCCTATTCATAGGATGAAATATTCCTCAACATACCTTTCTGCCTTTTTTGTTTGTTTTGAATGGAACTTGCATGTTCCATCTTTCAAGTGTGTTACTTCACTTAAGTAAGTACAGGTCATAAAGCTAAACAATATCACTATTCCATGGAATCTTATAATGATTTGCATCATGCTAATTATACATTGATTATTACATTATTCAATGGTAAATGCAGTTATACATAATTGCCCATCTTAAAAGACACAATTCTGGGTGGCTCACAACTGCAGTACAAAACTAAAGTTCCATTAAAACAATAAAAACAAAACCTGGTACCATAACCATTTTCCTCCAGTGCAGCTTCATCCTCTTCAGATTTCAACTCATCTTACTCTAGTGCTTAATGACTTTCCTGAGCTCAATAGGACTGGAGCTACTTTAATCCTGTGGTGGAGCACTGTTCAAGAGAAGGAAGACAACAGCTGAGAAGACCTGCTTTAATGGCCCATAAAATGACACTTCCTTACAGTAGGGATTCCAAAACAGCCATCCCTGTCTTCTAAAGGACAGGAACCATTGGGAGCAAGACATCTTGAAGATATGTAATACAAGCCATGTTGAGCTTTAAAGGTGACAATCAGCACTTTGAATTCAGGATGGTTTTTAAGTACAGCTCCATTTAAAGCATATAGTAGTAATCTGATCAAGGGGTAATTAAAACATGAGAGAAAGTAGTCCCTCTTGTCCAATAATGGATTCTAACTAGAACACTTGATGAAGTTGAGTAAAGGCATATTCTAATATTGTCTTTATTTTGATCTTTTATGTTATAGGCTTATAGGAAACTTGGGTGTGTTGTCCTGGGTCCTGTGTGTTCATTTGCCACATATCAGATGGTCACGTAAGTATCAACAAATATACAGATAATTCTTGACTTTGATCGTTCATTTGGTGATCGTGCAAACCTATTATGCTGGTGAGAAAAGTGACTTATGACTGCTCCTCGCTTTTATGACCATCACACAATCGTTACGGACACATAATCACAATTCATTGCTGGCAACCAACATGTATTTACAATGATTGCAGCATCATTTTGGCCTTCCCAGCTGGCTCCCAAGAACCAAAATTAATGGGAAAGCCACCAGGGAAGGTTGCAAACCATAATCATGTGATGTCTTGCTTATCAACTATATTTATTTGCTTAACAATCATGATCACATGATGTCCCACTTATTGACTGCACCACTTAATAATGATTTTTCCAGTCTCAGTTATGGTCGTAAGTGAAGGACTATCTGTATTTGAATAAGGTTAAAATTTTGAATTAACTTGCTACATATTTAAAAGTTTAGGAGATGAATGTATAAAATATTATAGCAATAGTCCTTAGATTTATATACCACTTCACAGTGCTTTACAGTCCTCTCTAAGTGGTTTACAGCAGGGGTCCCCAACCTTTTTTGCACCAGGGACCGGTTTCATTTTAAAGAAAATTCTGCGGACCGGCTGGCCTAGAGGAGGGGGGGGAGGGGGGAACAGGCAGCGAATGCGCACGTGGGGGGGGGGGAGTCAGCTCACTTGGCCGTCTAGGGCAGTGGTGAGCAAACTTATTAGTCAATAGAGCCAAATATCAACAGTACCACTACTGAAATTTCTTTTGAGAGCCAAAAGGTGTGGCCTTTTTTGTGGGAGTGGCTCAGTTGTCATGTGACCCGTGGCCAACTTGGAAAATGTGGTGAAACTCACTTAACAGTCTTGCTTAGCAACCAAAATTTTGGGCTCAATTGTGGTCATGTTCTTTCTTTCTTTCTTTCTTTCTTTCTTTCTTTCTTTCTTTCTTTCTTTCTTTCTTTCTTTCTTTCTTTCTCTTTCTTTCTTTCTTTCTTTCTTTCATTTCTGGCTGGTCTTTGGTCTTCTGAAGATGGTAAAAATGGATTTATGGGCACTCGTTATATATAAAGGCAGCCCATGACTCTTTGGGATGCTGGTTTGAATCCAGGAAATGACTCAGACGATGTGATTCCTTTGAAATAACCACTGGGAGAAAAATAGATCTTTGAACCTGGTTAACCAAACAGGTAGCTTGAGGTGAAAGGAAATAGGAAAATATATTATTTCCTTTCCTTTCCTTCTTTCCTTCCATTGCCTCCCTCCCCTTTCCTCCCTTCCTTTCTTCCCTCCCTCCTACCCTCCATCCCTTTCCTTCCTTCCTTCCCTCCTACCCTCCATCCCTTTCCTTCCTTCCTTCCTTCCTTCCTTCCTTCCTTCCCTCCTTCCCTCCCTCCCTCCCTTCCTTCCTTCCCTCCTACCCTCCATCCCTTTCCTTCCCTCCTTCCCTCCCTCCTACCCTCCATCCCTTTCCTTCCTTCCTTCCTTCCCTCCCTCCTACCCTCCATCCCTTTCCTTCTTTCCTTCCTTCCTTCCCTCCTACCCTCCATCCCTTTCCTTCCTTCCCTCCTTCTCCTTCCTTCCCTCCCTCTTCCTTTCCTTTCCATTCCTTCCCTTTCCTTCCTTCCATTGCCTCCCTCCCCCTTCCTCCCTTCTTTCCTTCCTTCCCTCCTACCCTCCATCCCTCTTTCTTTTTCTTTCTTTCCTTCCTTCCTTCTTTCACTCCTCCCTTCCTCCTCCCTCCCCCTTCTTTCCTTCACTCCCTCCCTCCCACCCTCCATTCATCTTTTTTTCCTATTTTTCTTTCTCTTCTCTCTCTCTCTCTCTCTCTCTCTCTCTCTCTCTCTCTCTCTCTCTCTCTCTCTCTCTCTCTCTCTCTCTGTATCTGTCTCTCTCCTGCCCCCCACCCATCTGTCACTCTGTGTGTGTGTGTGTCTGTGTGTGTGTGTGTTTCCCTCTCTCTCTCTTTCTGTCTCTCTAAGTCTGCCTCTCTGTGCGTCTGCCATTCTCTCCCTCCCCCCCCCCCCCCCGGGGAAGCAGCAGAGGGGTCAGCATGTCGACTAGGGAGGTTATCCCGCAGCGGGCGGGCGAAGGACCCAAGCTGTGTGCTGCCGAAGCCGTCCGGGGCTGGGCGTGTGGCGCCCAGATGGCTTTGGCGGCACGCAGCTTGGGTCCTTCGCCCGTCCGCTGTGGGATAACCTCCCCAGGCGACATGCTGGCCCCTCCAGGAAGCCCCGGAAAGTGCAGTGCGCTGCGATGGCCGTCGGAAGGAGGTGGTGGAGGCGCGCTCGCCCATCCTCTGCCCAGGGGACTGCTCCCTCCTCCTCGCCGGCCCTGCGGCCCGGTTCCTATGACAGCAGTAGCAGCCATGGTAAGATAATATGGTTATTCTTTATTTTCTAGATCAGATCATTTGTTGGACCTCCCTCTGATTTCTGTTGGGAGTTTTGGTCTGTCTTGTGACTTCAAAGAAAACTTAACAAGATTGTTAACACCAACTAGGAAAGTGTCCTACTTCTTGATTGATTTCTGGAAAAATACCATTTTGCCATTCAAAACTGATGAGTGGAAAACAGTTTATGTCTATAGGAAGAATGACATCAATGAAGATTGCTACTGGTAGGAAACTTTCAGTCTATCATTTTGAAATCTTATTCTTGCTGTTTGCACAATCAGCCAGATATTCAGACTGGGTTTGGCATTTTTGTCTACCTATTGAGTCCTTAGCAAGGACCTGGGATAGGCAGATCTGGATGTTTGATGGTGTTACAGACATTGTTGCAGGCAGGAAGCTCTTCCAAGTAAATCTGTCTTTTGCAATTGACTTATGGTGAATTTGTCAATACCAATGGTGTTCAAGTGGTGCTCTAGTTGTTGTGGGATTGCACCCAAAGTGCCTCTTCTATTGGTACTATCCTTGCTTACCTTTGGCACAGTTGGTCTATTTCTATTTATAGGTCTTTGTATTTTGTTATCTTCTCCAGTTCTTTCTCTTCTAGTCTGCTATTCCAGGCACTGCCACATCCACCATCCAGACTTTCTTGTCTTTCTTATCAACAACTGTTAAGTCCAGAGTGTTATGTGGCAGGTTCCTATCTGTTTGAATTCTAAAGTTCCAGGGCAATGTAACTTCTTCACTTTCTATGACTTTGTCTATTTAATGGTCCCACTAATTGTTGGTGCAGACAAATGATATTTTTTGCAGATCTTCCAATGCATCATTGTTGCTACTTTGTCATGCTGCTGCTTGCAATCAGTCTGTGCGATCTTCTTACCAGGTGATCCACTATTTCTTCAGCTTGTTTGCATAGGCAGCACTTACTGGTGTGGTGCCATCCCATTTAGAATAAATGATGATAAACCACCAGATCTCAAGGTTCAATATATCCACAGCCACTCTATCTTACCAGGGTTTAATTGAAGCCTGTTGTTCCCCAACTAGACCCCTACATCCTACAGGCACTGTGAAAGGGCAGCCACAGCATCACTTGGATCACCAGAGATGGAAATGTAAAGCTGAGTATCAGCATATTACTGATATCTCATTCCATTCCATGATCTCACCCAATGGTAGATGTTAAAAAGGAATGGTGAGAGAACTGAGCCCTGTGGCATTCCACAAAGAAGGGCCATGGGCTGGACTTCTTGCCCCCTATCAATACTGAATGGAACTGGCCATTAAGAAAGGAATCAAACCAATGCAATACTGCATCACCCAGTCCCAAATCCCACAACTGGGCTAAAAGGATACCATGGTTGATAGCATTGAAAGCAACTAAAAGGTCAAGGAAGTCAAGGATCTCACAAAAGATCATTGACAGGTATGACCTGTTTCTATCCTGTAATCTGATTGAAAGAAGTCTAGACAATCTGTTTCATCCAGAACCCTCTGGAGCTGTAACACAACCACTTTCTCTACCACCTTCCCTAGTAAAGGAAATTGAGAAACTGGGCAGAGGTTGTCCAGTAAATGGAGTAAGTTGGGGGCAGGCCACAGCCTCCTTCAAGGGTTTTGGGAAGACCACACCCTGCAGCAATCACAGCATGCAACCGCCCAAAAGTTTCTCTAACCAGGAGGGACAGCATGGTGGCAATTGACAAGGCTACCTTGTGTAAAAGCAAGTATAGCAAGCTGTCAAGGCTGACTTGTAACACACCTCTATTCGCAATTTGGCAGCAGAAATGAAGGGAGAGGAGAAGGATGATGCTTGGAATGTATTGGGAACTGGAAGGGAAGTAAGGAACATATGTGAGCCGTTTGCAGCCTGAGAAGATCATGATACTTCAAGACCATGCAATGGGAATCTTCTGAAGGTGCAGACTGTTTTCCCAAAATGAAAAGAATTGGATTGTTGGACAATGGACAATGGGTGGTCAAAATGGGGAAAAGGGGAAATTATGCTGTTTTTAATTTAAATTGAGAAGTGCTAGTTGTACTTCTTCTGTATGGATCTATCAGTAAAGTTATACTCTTGGTAAAATAATGTCCCAGGACATTATTTTGCTGCATATGCCAACAGGACGATTGACACAAGCAAAGCATAGAAATGTGATTTGCACAACACATAGTCAGACTTAATCACAGTTTCAACTGGGAAACTGTGAGCCTCCTAGAGCAAGCTAAATCCAAAAATGTTAGAGAATTTAATTCCTGGAAGCCTGACATTCAGACAAATCAATCATCAATACACACTTAGAGATAAACCATATTTACATAGCATTCAAAGATATGGAAGATAATAAAATAGCGAAGAAGGACATAAGAAAACCAAAATACATCCCCTCCAGCCATTGCCCAGATCAGCAGGGATTAATACAAAAAAAAAAAAAACCAAGCAGAGAAAAGTATCCTTATTGAGAAAACTACCAATAAGAAAACCCCATTCCCATCAAGGCAAGGAAAGCTACTGTATACAAATAGGGAGCACACTCTACATTCATTAGCAATGATGCTATTACCTTATCAGGAAAGAAATATTTGTAAGCAAACAACCAAGTTCAGAGAGCATCAAGTCATTTTTGGGTATAGCTTGGACAAAACGTAACTTACGTTAGCCAAAAGTATCCTAGAGATTTAAAGGAACCAGTAGGAGACTTCTGACTAAAAAGATGTTTTGCATGGACTTGGATAACAAGATAGGTGATATATAAATTAATAGATAGATAGATAGATAGATAGATAGATAGATAGATAGATAGATGGATGGATGGATGGATGGATGGATGGATGGATGGATGGATGGATGGATGGATGGATGGATGGATGGATGGATGGATGGATGGATGGATGATAGAGATAGAGATGTACAGATAGAGATGTATACCACACACACACACACACACACACACACAACACACACACAGGCACTATGACAAGAAGGACACTCCATTGGTACAGAACTGAATTGCATGGAGTCATAGTTTACAATTCTATAAAGCTATACATTATATACTTTATTATGTGATAGAGTTAAAAATGCTACACATAAAAGTGTTAAGACATATGACATGAGTATTCAGAACAATAGACAGATAGTCCTCATTTAACATCCTGTTGCTTAATGACCATTCAAAGTTACAACCCCCCCCCCCCCTGCCAGAGCTACTTACGTCCCAATCCCTGAGTACCAATGACCATAGAAACACACATATTCCTTTCATTTCCAGGCTCAATTATGGTTCAAGGAAGCCTATTAAATGAAAGGATGAGAAAGAGAAACATCCCTTCTCATTTTTAAAAGTAAGCTTAATATGATGGAAGCCTATGGTTATTTTGGATTTTGCAACAAGGATACAATGGTTTTAATACTATGAATGTTGATGCACATGAAGTGCCATCTTTTTTAGAAGCATTTACAACTTGAAATTTGGGGGAATTTGATGCTTGTGGCTATCATCTTCCTCACACCAAATATTTTGCCAAACTTCATGCAACTGCCAAATATTAATTTTCCTATTTCTTATTCCAATCCCAGGTATATGAATGCCCTAGATGCTTCAATTACAGATATCTCACAATACTTGGTCTTCAGGGAAATTCTAAGGACCCCAGAAGAATTGCAAAAAACTGTGAAACGTTCAGATCGAGAAAGCAATGGTAAGGGCTTTGTGTCTGGAATCCACAGGTCTAGGTAGATCAGGCCATGAAATCAACTTTAAGGATGCCTAAAACAACTTCTATTGAGATTGGTTATAACAACTATTTATCAGGTCTGATCCTCCTCCTGCTCTCGCTCCCCCCTCCTCCTCAGGGAGCCATCTGTCTGAGCTGCTTTCAAACATAATCTTAAAGCTTGTTCTTAAAACTTGGTGTTGTGCAGCCAGAATTAGCCCTTCTGTGTCTTTTTTCAACTTTTCTGTTCTTAGCCATTGCCAAGTTCTGTTATTGTCTCTCTGCCTGCTATTTTTTTAATGTACTGGCCACGTCTTGCCATGCCTCTTTTTTGTTCTTTATTTGTTCTTTTTTGTATGGCAGTCTGGTCACTCCATTACTCAGTAAAAGCCTTCCTGTTATACCTGCTTTTTCATAGTACTTCAAATAATTTTCCAAAGCCTTTTTTCCTTTTTCAATCATATGATGTACTTGCAAAATTCCATGCCCACCTATTTTCCTTAGTAAGTAGAGTCTGTCAACATTGCTTATGGGGATGTCATTATTGTCATTATTTTTCTGGACTTCCTATCCAGGGATTTAATTCTGCTTGAGACCAGTCCTCTATTCCAATTGTGTATCTAATGCCTTTTCATCTGTTTTTTTAATTTTGGCACTCAGATTGGTTCTGCTGTAAATATTCTGATTGTGATGGTTTTTGGAGTTACAAGAATTTCATAATGTATAATTGAATGCAAAAGGTCCACTCGTGTCTGACTCTAGGACGTGGTCCTCATCTCTATTTGTTGCCTGAGGAAGCCAGCGTTGTCTGAAGATATTTTCTGTAGTCATACAAGATGCCTTATTCACCGAGCTGGCAGAACCACCGATGAGAGTGAAAATTATCAATGCAGACTTGGATGTGGGGGGCAAGTTTTTAATGTACAATCCCTCCTCATCTCACTTTATGACGCTCGATACTCTTTGAAACAGCCTTCCCTGTCTAGATGTTTCATCTCCCACCACACAAAATAAAATAATCTGGAACTTCTAGAAACATTTTACAAAGGGTCACACAGGATCAAACCCATGCATTTTTTTTCTTTTATTTTAACTTTCATGTAATTAATATTCCTACTCAGAAAACTAATGCATGCAAGATAGAATATTTTTACCTTAGTTAGAAAACATAGATCACTCCTCACTGAGCTAATTCACAGATAGCAGTAAGAAGAATAGTATGTGTTGGTTTTGTTCTGTGTTTCTTACCCAGCAAAATTAGATATGTGGACTTCAACTCCCAGAACTCCCCAGCTAGCAGCATTCCACTTATAATAAATATGCAGAGTGTCTCACCACTTACCAATTCTTTGAACTTGGAGCAGGAGGAAGTTGAACTTAAGGAGCTTGTGGATGATTGGATAGCTACAAATAGACAATTAAATTCCCGCATGTACATGAAACTGGACAGTATTTAAGACACATTTAACAGAAGTGAACATTTCTCTCTTATATATCTCTGATCCACTGGAACAGATGAGTACTCACTCTCCTTAAACCAGAGTGAATGGAATGTTACACTTTGAGTTGTTGGTTATTGGACATAATAAACTTTTCAAGTTGTCATGCCATTGCAACATAGTCTATAGTAGAAGAATTCTGGACTGGGAATATGTCTATGGAGATTCTCAATCATACAGGTCATGGTTGTCCCCAAGGTGCTTTTCCAAAAGGCAACTGGACTTTCTTGGTTTTTTCCTTGAAATGTTCAGTTCTGAAGAAGTTTCTTGGATGAGAAGCGAGTGAAACATCTTCAAGGAAACCCCCCCAAGAAAGTCCAGTTGTCTTTTGGAAATCATCTTTGGGTTTGGACTGGAAAGTATCTGTACAGGAGATCATGATGTTGAATGACTTCTCTGCCTGCTATATTCTCTCTGGAGCAGGGGTATCAAACTCATGGTCCGTTGGCCGGATGTGCCACATGCTGGCCATGCCCACCTCTGGTTTAGTGAAGGGGGTAAAAGTTGCAATATGTCACGTAATGACAATGTGTCATTGCGAGTTTGACACCCCTGCTCTAGAGGAAATGGGTATCCTTTCTTCCCAAACCCCTTCCTCCTTTAGGATCCATGGATGAGTTGATAGGCAGAGAGAACTATTCAGGATCAGCAGAAATACAAACAGAAGCAAAGAAAGAGTCATTGATCCTTTCAAGGCTGCTGGATTAGGAGAAAAGAAGATGAGAACTGCTAAGCCTTTCCAGTTATAAATGAATGGAGAAAGGAAAGTTCCAACCATAAAAGTGGGATAAGTACTAATTCTGGTAAGTTCAGAAGCCAACCACCTGAAACCAGATACTCTGTTCCTGTAACAGGGGACTGGTAGAAACCTTCCTGTGTCCCAGAAGCAGGATGTCTCAAGGACATTGCACTGTGCAGATGGGACAAAGAATCACGAAGTGTAAACCTCGATTTCATCATAAAAAGTGTAGAAAAGAGAAAAAAATAAGAATATAGTAAATAAAAAGAAAAGATATAAAGAAATGGCTTTCTCCTCTTTCACAAGTATAAACAATTTTAGTAACTTAATAGCATGGCCCAGGCTTAGGACTCAGATTCTGAGTTTGAAAGTCAGGGTTCCAAATAGCATCCAAAAGTAAATCAGAGTTCAAGGCAAAGTATTGCCCAAAGTTCCAATTTATTAAGAGAGACACGTTGGCGCATCTGGGGAAACCCAAATCTGAAAGCTTCCCGGTTTCCCCCACCTAGTTGAAAGTTCAAGAAATTGCCCCCACACCCACCAGTCCATCACATGGTCCAATCTTCCACTGCCATTCTGGCAGTTCCACCCATCCAGTTCCAGTCAGGTGCAGAGACAAAAGATGACCTTGACTTTCTAGAAATAGTTTTGTTATGGCTACATATTTATTTATTTATTTATTTTATTTTATTTCGATTTATATACCGCCTATTTTCCCTGGGGGGACTCAGGGCGGTGCACAGAAAGATAAAAACCCAACAACACATACAAAATATAAAAGACAATTAAATTATTAAATCTGTGCTAAAATATGGATAATGTAAAAATTAAAACCAATAAATATCAAAATTTAAAATTATACCCTTAGTCTATGTCAGGCCGGCTAGATGAAAGAAATGTGCTTTTAACATCCGACGGAAGAGGCGTAGGTCCGTGATGGTACGGATATTGAGGGGCAGATCGTTCCAGAGGGCTGGACCCGCCACAGAGAAGGCCCTTCCCCTGGGAGTCGCCAGCCGGCATTGACCGGCTGACGGCACCCTGAGGAGGCCCACTCTGTGGGAGCGGACAGGTCAAAGGGAGTGGACAGGTCGAAGTACATAGCATCTCACTCCTACAATTCCCCCTCCCATTTTCCCACAATAGAAAATACATAGTATAATAATAGAAAGTGTGGCAGGCCAAAGAAAAATAAAAGAAAAAAGATGGCTGTAGGCCTGACACTGAATCTGAGTCTGATCCTGAAGAGGCTGCTTCAGTTCAGCATGGAAGAACAGAGCCAGGAATCACGTGAGACTGATCAAACATAGGGACCAGCCAAGCAGCTGGAAAAATAAGATGAGGATGATGTAGTGCCTTCCAATCCATGTACCACAGGGCTGTCAAACTTGCAGCTTGCGAGCCGGATGCGTCACACACTGGCCATGCCCATATCTGGTTTAGCAAAGGGGAGGAAAGTCCTGATACATCACGGGACGACACTGTGACAATGTGAGTTTGACACCCCTGATTACCAGATGAGCACAGTGAAGTTTATTACATTGCTGTCCAAGCAAAAAAGTAAACATTATTGACAGCTGACTGTAGCCTTATTTAAGAAACAGTCCTGAACCAGGCTCTCTTTGTTAGAGATAACTTCTGACTGTCTGGCTGGCTATGCATGACAATCATAAGTGGAGTCTTCTCTTTAAACTCTCCCCTTTGCACTGTCTGATAATCTGGACCTAGCTCTTTAAAACCTGGACTGAATTTGAACTCTTCATCTGAGTGCCCCTATTTCAAAACAAACTTTGCAGGCAAGTCTTTGACTTGTTTACATTCCTTTGTTTCATTTTTAGCTGTTCAGCCTTGAAGGAAAACTGATAATTTCCTGAAAACCATGTGTGTCAGTGAGACTGAAACCTGAGAGAGGGAGCTTATCGTCTTCTTTTAAAATACAGCAAATGATCTCTTCTTCCCAAATCCTATCTCTTATCTATAAACAAATCCTTTAAAACTTTTTTCAACCCCAATCAGCCATTGAGGGTTGTCAGAGATAACAACATATCTAGCTACACCTTGATCAAATGTCAGTTTTATATTTATATACTGCCTCCGGAAGTTGTGACTGCTCCAACACTGGAAGTTTTTAATAAAAGATTGGACAACCATTTGTCTGAAATGCTATAGGGTTTCCTGCCTAAGCAGGGGGTTGGACTTGAAGATCTTCGAGGTCCCTTCCAACTCTGTTATTCTGTTCTGCTCTGCTCTGCTCTATTCTGATTTGTATTCTTTTTATTTTTTAAAGAAACTTTATCTTGAAATAATGTCCTAAAACGTGATTCTTGATCACACTCCTCAGAATACTAAGTTTCAACTTTTGTATTAACCTTTCTGGTTTTGCTTATTTGGGGTTGTTTTTTTCAGTGTACTAGATTCCCAATAGTTTTACTGATTTAATGTTATGTCATGTTCTAAACATTTTTCTTTTAAAAATATAATAAAATTTTTATTACTTTTATTTCTCACCCTGTCTTACTTTTTTTTAACAGTAATCATCACATGTGGTACTCCAGATGATATCAAAATAGCCCTTGGGAACAAAGGGGTGGATGACGATATAGTTTTCATCCTGATAGATCTTCACAGGTACACATTTTATAAAACAAATAAAGTGTAATAAAAGAAAACCATGGAATCTGGATACAGATGTGTTATTCCTTCAGCTAAGATACTACTCACAACCCTCAAATTCTAAGGATCCTTGACTGAGAAAGACAAATACCGCCCATAAGGGTGAGAAGGGAATTATATATGTGTGTGTGTGTGTGTGTGTTATGTTTTTGAGCTGATCAATAAATAAGTCAGGGAGACTAGTATAGATCTATTTCGAGCTTTTTAGCTCTCATCAGCTAGCCATACCCTTACTGGGATTCGAACCGGGGCTGTATTCCATGCCAGGCGAGAGCCTTAGCCATTAAGCCAGCCAGGTTCTCTTCCTGCTCAGCTGAGACAGGAGGATAAGTATATAATTGTTCCACAACACCCTGTTAGGGCCCCAATTAAGGGAGGAGACAGGAAACAGTATGTCTCCTCCCTTAATTGGGGCCCTAACAGGGTGTTGTGGAACAATTATATATATATATATATATACTTGTGTGTGTGTGTGTGTGTGTGTGTGTGTGTGTGTGTGTGTGACGTTTTTGAGCTGATCAATAAATAAGTCAGGGAGACTAGGATAGATCTATTTCGAGCTTTTTAGCTCTCATGAGCTAGTCATACCCTTACTGGGATTTGAACCGGGGCTGTATTACATGTTAGGCAAATCCCAGTAAGGGTATGGCTAGCTGATGAGAACTAAAAAGCTCGAAATAGATCTATCCTAGTCTCCCTGATTTATTTATTGATCAGCTAAAAAACGTAACACACATTAAAAAAAAGTACACAACGGAACTTATTTATTTTATTTTATTTTTTTATTTTATTCAATTTGTATCCCGCCCTTCTCCAAAAGGACCCAGGGTGGTGCACAAGAATTTAAAATAACATACAAAAGTAATACAAAATACACAAATTTAAAACCGATTAAATAACAAAAACCTGCACTAAAACCAATTAAAATCCCCATTTTAAAACTATCTAATAGTTTTAAAATGGGGCTTTCTCATGGCTTTCTGTCTAGATGGTCTCTGGTGATGAGCCGAAAGGCAGAAAAGGAGAGCAATATGCTTCCTCCCTTAATTGGGGCATAACAGGGTGTTGTGACACAAGTATATATATTCTATTCCAAAGTAGCTCTCAAATTAAACTTAGATTAAAGTTCTGTAAAATTTATGCAAATGAATATTTGTTTTACAATCAGTGAATTTCCTTATGGAGGGAGAGTAATTTCTTCTCCACTGATGTCCAAGTTAGTAGTTTTTATGCTCGAAACCTGAGGGGGTAGTATTTGTTTTAAAATCTGTGATTTCCAGCATGATTTGTTATGTACCACGGGGTGTAATGCTGCAAGGCCGAAGTTATGTACTCTAGGAAAAAAATATGTACTGAAGTTCATTAGTAAAAGAGACCAGCAAAACTCTTCCATCCAAAGCATAAATTGGCTACGATTCTTTAAAAAAGGCCTGTGTATAACCGCAGGTTTATGCAAAGAAAAAATGCATACAATCTGTGAGGCTAGGAATAGTGGTGATAGAGGTAATAAAAGTAGAACTACAAAGGCAATGGTTTATTTACAAGCAAAAGCTCTGTGGAAGAAATATTATTATTGTTATTTGAAGTGCTACCTTTCTTGGCCTTATTTCCCATAGCACTTCTCGCTTTACAGTATTATCAACATTATTTTGTTTTCTAAGCATTTCATGGTGTAACTGGCATTTTTACTGCTTCTCTAAGGAGATTCAGGAAAGAGGACTGGAAGGGGGTGGTGATCTGTCCTACCTGACTATCACAATTTTTCTTTTTCAGTACTGTTATGGTATTTCCCCCCATTTGTTTAAGGATTTAAGGGGATAAGCAATGGATTTTGCATCCATATAATTTATGTTCCTGCACATTAGGTTTTCTTAGGGTTTTGCTACTTATCCAAGAGGTTTATTAACAAAATGCAGTCTTTGTGTCTTGTGCAAGACTAGAAAGAAGGCAATTATAGGCCTGAGAGTTTTTGTCATCATGTTGTAAATCTTCTGACACTAGCCAAGGCCAAGATTTAACAAAGAGCAGCAAAGGCTTGGAGGGTTCAAAGAGAGGCTGCTAGCCGTATAAATTATATCAGCGCCACAAGACTACTAGTTTGAAGAATGGAGGCTGGAAAACTGAATATTATAATTGAAAACTAACTGTGGATCAGTAATTAGGGAATTTAATGAAGCTGTTCCTAAATCTTAGTTCTCCTAGAACTAAGGAGGAATTTCCTAACCGTGATCACGAATAAGCCAGTGGAATGGCTTGTGTTCAGAAGTTGTGGGTGACCCATCACTGGAGACTTTCAGGAAGAGACTGGACAGCCGTTTGTCTGAAATGGTATAGACACTCCTGCTTGAGCAGGGGATTGAATTAGATGACCTCCAATGTCCCTTCCAACTCTGTTATGCTATGTAGGAGATTAGGAAGATGAGAGTAGAAGTATTTATAGTGACATTGGGCTTTGATTGTGAAACATGTTAGATGTGCAAATTGAAGTGCTGTTGCCATGGGGCTGTGTGAAATCCAAGATGGACTTTGATCACGAGATGCATGTTTGACGTGCAGATCTTCCTAGATGTGGAATTTTATGAGGCGGCCTGACATAGTATTGTGATTTAGGAGATTTCCTTATCTTGAGGGGATTTTGCTTCCTGCCTGGCTTCCTGAACGAACATGTTTTTGTCATCTTTAGCCTCCATAAGGTGAAAAGCTTTTTAGATATCTCTATAATTTTGTTTGTGACTTTTGCCTGTGATAGGGATGACTCAGGTGGCAAGTGGGTATTTTTCTTCCGACAGAAGTAATCCAGTACATCTATGGCAGGGATTGAGAGAACTTTCTTGCTACTCACATGAAAGGTTATTTGATTCATTTGGTAGATTTAAGCATCCCTAGGTTTTTTTCCCCTGTAAATGAACCATAATTTTCTTTGGAGGCTCTAGTAGGAGTACAGCTATCATATACTGTTGACTGAATGGTATACAGTTTCTATCTTATATGGTCTCCTATTCCACCAAATGGACAGTTTTTTTGAGGGGCATATACTGTATGCCAGGGGTCTCCAACCTTTGCAACTTTAAGTCTGAAGGACTTCAGCTCCCAGACTTCTCCAGCCAGCAAAGCTGGCTGAAGAATTCTGGGAGCTGAAGTCCTTCAAGACTTAAAGTTGCAAAGGTTGGAGACCCCTGCTGTATGCTACAGTGAGGTATGAAGGAGATACACCCAGCCGAATATATCATCCCTTGTGGACAATGGGATGACAGATGTTTTAGCCAAATGGTTCTTGCATCCTATTCAGGAATCAAATTGGTTATAAACTAAGTAGTGGTAGAAGAAAAAAACATTTCTTGAATAATTCTGTCCAGCCCAGAGACATGTTCAGACAGATTTTGGGTTCAAGAGCATCAATCTGAGATGAGAAAGAGAGAGGCCGAATTAGTGGAGGATTAGTTGACTACCTGGAGAACAAAAGCAATACGCCAGGCATTCTTGACTTTGGCAGAAGTCCCAGAGGTAGAAGGAATGCCAACAGAAAAAGTGAAGTCCAAGAAAGCAAGGCTTCTGAAAAAGAGTGAGTCAGAGATAAAAGAAACCTCAAGACAAAAAAAAAGTGTTATATTTGTGATATTTACTCCCACAAGAGCTGGAAGCAGCTTTGGTAAACAGTATAATGGCGCCTAAAATAGTTAGTAGTATAATGGTATAACAGTGTAAAGTGGTATAACAGACTAAATGTTAATATTAAAATTCCAAGACAGATCTCCCTTACCCCTCCACCACCCCATCCCTTTCCTTCCAGAACAGAAGAAATTGCACAGCTGACAGTTAGTGACAATATGGGGTGGGGAAGGGGG
Organism: Rhabdophis nuchalis; assembly: GCA_039707465.1. Taxonomy (NCBI): domain Eukaryota; kingdom Metazoa; phylum Chordata; class Lepidosauria; order Squamata; family Natricidae; genus Rhabdophis; species Rhabdophis nuchalis. Next base: position 89,335,738 of record CM077648.1, on the reverse strand, counting down.
AGGGGAAGGGTAGGAAAAAGAGAAATTCTAAAGGTTTCCCTTATCACCACCATCAAGAATTAAGAACTAAGGCAAAGCTCTTTAAGTGAGGAATGGCCACGAGCTCTCAATGCGACTATGGTGCTTTAGAACAAACTATAACACATATAGAATGTCTCCTCAGGAAATTTCAAGGCACCTGGGAGAATCTCATTGCAGCCACATCAGAAGCAGTTAAATGTTTACCTTCCTTAGTTATCAAATTATAACATCTATCCCACTGCAATTCTAAGGCTCCATATTATGATGTTTTTATTATGGTTTTATCTTAATTTAATACTTTATATCATGCCGATGCCCTAATTAAATTAAATTTGCATATCACCGTGACTCTTAAACTGGGAGAGTGGCTCCAACAGATCCCAGGATCAGAGCTTTCTGTGCAGAAAAGGACAGTAGGAACAGCTAAAATACTGCATGCAACCCTCTAACTCCCAGGCCTCTGGTAGGGCACCTGAGATTGAGGAGGACACATGCTACCCATAGTGGGTGAAGGGATTTAAAAAATATATATAAATCTGTATATATGCACTTTATTTGATATGTGTCTGGCAACTAGCAAAGGAAAAAATAACTATGGCATCATTCCTCTGTGTCCATTTGTGCTGTAATGCTACGATTGTTGTTTTCATGCTAGATGATGACATATATACTTGAGAAGGTTGTCAGTCACTTTGCCTGTTATGCCCTAGATACATTTAATGAGGAAAACATGATTGGCAGTTACTTGCAACAAAGGCAGTAGAGGTGGGTTATAGATGAGCAAAGTATGTCATGCTGGCCTAGTTTTCTGTTGCCTCAAAGATGAGAGGAGAACACTTCAACTCAGTTGTGAGGAAATGCTCATTTCACACATGACACTACAATTGTTTTACAAGATCTTTTGGCATGGGATATACATTCAGTCTGCCTGCAAGACTGCCAGCAATTCGACAACTGAAATACAAATCTGCATCAAAAATGCAGGTTCATTTATCATCCTGTCCTGTTACTTATTTAGCATTCATATAGAGTTCGGGGAGTTGGGATGTTAATAATTATTTCAAAATACTGTGTAATGTTCTCTATAATGTAAACCAGTATTGATATGAGAGATGGAGGAAGCTAAGGCTAATGGATAGGTAACTTGTGCGTATGTTGCAAACAGGAACTTCTGAACATGTTCTCATTTTCTTAAGTGAACTATGTACGGTGTATAGATGATGGATCACAAATATATCACTATACTTCCTCTAACTGGCTGCCTTTAAATGCTAAAACAGAAAGATAAGCATTTGACAAGTTGTAATGCATGACTGATAAATTTAATTTGAACTATTTCCTTTCTTTATATAGACACATAATGTCATGTAGTTTGAGTCTTTTATTATGCATTTTGTTCACAGCACTCACGTCAACACACCATAAATTAAATCAATTCAGCAAAGTTTTGCTGCCTTTTACATAGGGCAGAAAGGTTATTTGCGTTCAAAAATTTTATGATTTCCACATTTAAAACAGACAATAATGATAAAACTATATTACAAAACAAGTGTTTGCATTTTATTTCAAGTATTTACTGAAATGATCTTCAGTCTCTAATATTTTGTATAAATTTCTTACTCTTTTCCCACACTTCATAAACATTTATGATATTAAATGTTTATTGTATTGTTATATTTATATTGAACATTTCTTATATTCCCGCAACAGCCCTTGGATATATGAAGAGGCACGCAAATGATTTAATTAATTATTTAATACATTTCCATTAAAATATTACAACAAAAACAATTATAACAAAAATGAAATCATGAAAAATTGTTTCTCTGATATTGAAAATTGGAGATGATAATAGTTTGGGAAACTGTTAAGATACAGTGTGCTGTGTTAAACACTGTGATATTTTATTTCTAGATGCACCATTCTTTTCTTAGGTAGTTTTTGCTGGAAAGTTCAGGTTTAAAAATGCCTTTTCTTGAGATGCTCTGACTAGATGCAGGCAGAATGACTGCCATTTATGCTTCCTGTTTGAAGGGACTATCATTTGAATGAGACAATGAAGAAACATGGAACTATTATATGATATGCATGACACTTGAATCTCTGCTTACCCAGGTCAAATCCTATGATATTTCACTTGTTTCAGTATTGAACAAACAATATATATAGATCCCATCTTGATTTATTAAATGCTACCTTGATATCACATGTATATGAGTTAAATATTGTTTCTTCCAAGTAGATTCTGGAAAAAAAGCTAGTTTCTTGCTTTGATAAATTATTTTTTTTATTAAAGAAACTCTCTGTAGTGACTGAAAAATGTTTGACTGTATTCTTCTTGCTACTTACTACATATGGGTATTTGTGCTTTCTTTTCAGCAAAATTTCTTATGAAAATAAACGCTCAGCTAATTACATGCAGAATGTCCTTGTTCTGACTCTTGCACCAGCAAATTACAGCTCAATTTTAAATTATAGTAGGACTCTCATGGATACAGAGAACATCTATTTGGTAACTCTTTTATTTGCATTCTGGATACAAGAGATTGTTTGGCTTATTCCATGGACTTAATGGCTACACTACATTTACCAGCTGCAGTCCAGTTGCTTTGAACTTTGCTAGTGTTCTTGAGTTTGTTCTTCACTTTCCACTACAACATTCTTTGCCAATTATCATCTGATTCTGTACAGGTTCCTCTCCTAAAATTACTCACCTTGTTCAATACTTCGCGTGTTGAACAAGATTATACTCACATAATTCATATAATTTTCTGGAAGAGGACAAGATTTATTAATTTGTTTTAGTAGTTCATTTACTTGGGAATTTTTTTCCAAACGAGCCTCAGAGGGGAGAAGGGAGGTATCAAGAACCACAAACATGGGCATGTTCACCCCTATACACAAAATATGTGGAATCTCTCTCTATATAAATAATAATAATAATAATAATTTTAATACTTATAAACCGCTCCCTCTCCCCATGGGGACTCGGGGCGGTGCACAGGTAGAATAAAAACAATGAATACATACAAACATTTCTTAAAAACAAATTAAACCTAACCTGCGCTAAAATTTCCCATTAAAACTGAACTATACTAAAACTACCCAGTAAAACCCCAAAGACAGAGAGACTATCCTAGGCCGGCCAGACAGAAAAGATGAGTTTTTAATTTAAGACGGAAGGAGCGGAGGTCCGTGGTCGTCCTAATATCGGGGGGAAAGTCGTTCCAGAGGGCCGGGCCGGCCACAGATATAGCCCTTCCCCTGGGTGTCGCCCGCTGACAATGTCTAGTGGACGGCACCCGGAGAAGTCCCTCTCTGTGGGAGCGAATCGGCTGTGAGGATGTATGAGGCAGGATCCGATCCCGCAGGTAGCTAGGTCCCGAGCTATGGAGCGCTTTAAAGATGATAATTAACACCTTGAAGCGCACCCGAAAGACGACAGGTAGCCAGTGCAGCTCGCGCAAGAGCGGTGTTACATGGGTGAACCTGGCGGTTCCCATAATTGCTCGCGCGGCTGCGTTCTGGACTAGCTGAAGCCTTCGGGTGCACCTCAAGGGGAGCCCCATGTAGAGAGAGTTACAATAGTCCAGTCGGGATGTCACGAGCGCATGAGTGACTGTGCGAAGGGCGTCCCGATCCAATAGGGGGCGCAATTGGCGAACCAGGCGAACCTGGTAAAACGCCCTCCTGGCCACGGCTGTCACTTGATCTTCCATGGACAGCCGGGCATCCAGGAGGACACCCAAATTGCGCACCCCATCCACAGGGGCAAGATGTTCGCCCCCTATGGCCAGCGATGGAGTGAGCTGGTTGAATCGGGCAGCCGGAAACCACAGACACTCGGTCTTGGTCTGGTTGAGCCTGAGTCCGTTACTTCCCATCCAGATCCGCACGGCTTCCAGGCACTGGCACATCACCGCTATGTGTGCATACGTTCCAGCATTTCTCTGGAATGCCTCGAGCAATTTCAACCAAACTTGGTACACAAAGATGACTTACTATCTGAAAACAAATACTATGGGAGTAGAACACCTCTAAAACCCCTCAGGGTATGTGTTCTGTTAATCTCCAGCCTGTCGTGCCTTAAAATGGCTTCTACAGTACTTCTGTAGAAGTACTACAGTACTACAGTACTGTAAAGTGGCTTCTAATGTGCAACGAAGTAGAGTTGCCATGGTAATGGCTTCACAGTACTCCACAGGGGGGCTCCCTCTGTTAAGGGGGAAATCCAACATTAGAAATTATGTTTGATCCAGACATTTCCCCTCTATGAATAAATACACGGGCAACGCCGAATTATCAGCTAATTTTGAATAAAACTTGAAGGGAAAAAAAATGGCACCAAAGCAATGACTCAGTTGATACCCTAACAATTTAGAGAAAAACACATCCTAAATGTATACCGATGTGAAAATATTGTATAGAAGGAAAATGTCAAATTTCTTTTTAAACAAAAAACAAAAAAAACCTGTTTAATAAAAAAAAATTAAAAGGAAAAACACCATCCTGAAATGAATAAAAATACACCATATATTACTTTTCATCCAAGACTGTCTTAGGACCTAACTTTCCTTTTACTGCTTCTAGCCGAAAAATGACATCCTTCTGGGATACTTGGATGCTGTTTTACTCTTTGGACATGCTTTGAAAGTCCTTTTGTCCAGACAAGAATCAGTTTGTCCTGTTAATTTGCTTGAACAATTCCGGAATAGCACATTTCAAGGTAATTACAGGGCTTGTTTCTTTTAGATTATTATGGATGGTCTATGCAGGCTTTTTAAAATTGGCAAATGTTTTAGGACTGCAACTCTGAGGATTCTTGGTTAACTCTCTAAGTGCTGCAATCCATAAATATCTATAGGGATCAAAATGATAGTGTGCAAAATTAAGTACCAAAAATAGAGTTTATGAAGAGGTTTCTTAACATTACCTTACAAATAAAGAGGATGAAACACCTAAACAATACAGGGTAAAAGAAAGACTTTTTCAAAAATAATTTGATTATACTTTACTATATTTTATTTAAAACTTTTAAACATGTAGATAAAAAAGCACAAACTAATAAATAGTAAGCTAAAGGAAAGGAAAGGAAATAAATAAATGAAAAATCATAGTATAAGAAAAAAAAGTATGTTCATTTTTTTTTTGTACACAGAAAGTCCGTAAAAGGCTTCCAGTCAGCCATAAATGTAATCTTTTCTCTAATCAAGAAGACTGATTTATCAATTTCAGCAAACTCTAAAAACTTTATTAACCATTTCTGCCTAGTAGGTAGTGTTGAATCTTTCAACCTGTATGCATACATAATCTCACTGCTGTGATCATGTATTACAATAAACTTCAATTCCTTTCTTTTAACTGCTTGTCCATTAATCCTAAAAGAAAAAGTTCTGGCTTCAATTGAATATTAATCTTTAAAATCCTCTGATATATCTCGGTCCATTTTTATAACTGCAAGTAGGAGATCCATTGATAATTATATCTTTCTGCTATTATTCTATGATTTGATTTTTAAATTTTCTTTAATAATTTTCCAATAGGTTGTGTTAAAACAACCATTTATCTGCCACCAAGTACAAATTGTCAGAGGCATTCTCTGCATCTAACTAATTTGATTATTATTTACTATTAGTCTAATTAATTTATTATGTAGTAAATTAATCTCACTTGTTGACTGAGGTTAATATGATTTTTTTCCTTAGGTAGTTCAGGTCCTCAAATCCTGGATGGATATGGAGATATTGATGTCAATTTCAGTATTCTCTACACATCAAAAGATACCAATGAAGTGAGTATAATTTTATTGTGAAACTATACTTTTAGCAAGAATTAATTAACCAAAACCAATCACTGACTAGAGCAGGGGTCGGGAACCTATGGCTCGCGAGCCAGATATGGCTCTTTTGATGTCTGCATCTGGCTCGCAGACAAATCTTTATTTATTTATTTATTTATTTATTTATTTATTTATTTAAATTTATATCCCGCCCTTCTCCACGAAGGACCCAGGGCGGCGCACAGGAAAATTTAAAAACATACAAAATACAATAAATATAATTTAAAAAACTATTAAATAACCTATCCTGCGCTAAAACCAAATTTTAAAAACCCAATTTAAAACTACCTAAAAGTCCCCATGGGAGGTTAGGCTAGGCCGGCTTGTTGAAACAAATATGTCTTAAGACATTGGCGGAAGAGGCGGAGGTCGGTGATGGTACGTAATTCAGGGGGTAGGTCATTCCAGAGGGCTGGGCCCGCCACAGAGAAGGCTCTTCCCCTGGGTGTCGCCAGACGGCATTGTCCGGCCGACGGCACCCTGAGAAGGCCCTCTCTGTGGGAGCGTATCGGTCTAAGGGATGTATGGGGCAGGAGACGGTCTCGCATATAACTAGGCCCCGAGCCATGGAGCGCTTTAAAGATAGTTGTCAGAACCTTGAAGCGCACTCGAAAAACCACAGGAACCCAATGCAGCTCGCGCAGGATCGGTGTTATGTGGGAGCATCTAGTGGCTCCCATAATCACCCGCGCGGCTGCGTTTTGGACTAGCTGTAGCTTTCGAGTGCACCTCAAGGGAAGCCCCATGTAGAGAGCATTACAGTAGTCGAGTCGGGACGTCACGAGAGCTTGAGTGACTGTGCGAAGGGCAGCCCGGTCCAGTAAGGGGCGCAATTGGCGCATCAGGCGTACCTGATGAAACGCCCCCCTGGCCACGGCCGCCACATGGTCCTCCATGGACAGCCGGGAATCCAGGAGGACACCCAAATTGCGCGCCCTCTCCACGGGGGCCAGTGTTTCGCCCCCAATGGCCAGAGTTGGTGTAATCTGGCTGAACCGGGGTGCCGGAAACCACAGCCACTCAGTCTTGGCAGGGTTGAGCCTGAGTTTGTTACCACCCATCCAGATCCGTACGGCCTCCAAACACCGGGACAGCACTTCGGCGGCATCGTTGGGGTGGTTTGGGGTGGATATGTACAGCTGGGTGTCATCAGCGTACAGATGGTACTCCACCCCAAAACCAAGGATGATCTCACCCAGCGGCTTCATATATGTGTTGAAAAGGAGGGGCGAGAGGACCGACCCCTGAGGAACCCCACATAAGAGAGGCCTCGAGGTCGACCTCTGCCCTCCCGTCAACACATATTGCGACCGACCAGAGAGGTAGGATGAGAACCACCGCAAAACGGTGCCTCCCAACCCCAACCCCCCCAGTCGGTGCAATAGGATACCATGGTCGATGGTATCAAAAGCCGCCGAGAGGTCTAATAGGACTAGGATAGAGGAATAACCTCTATCCCGCGCCCTCCAGAGATCATCAACCAACGCGACCAATGCCGTCTCGGTGCTGTGACCGGGTCGGAAGCCGGACTGGCGCGGGTCTAGATAATCAACTTCCTCCAGGTGTCGCGGAAACTGTTGGGCTACCACACTCTCGACAACCTTCACCAAAAAGTGAAGGTTGGAGACCGGACGATAGTTCTCTAATAAAGCTGGGTCCAGGGACGGCTTCTTGAGGAGGGGCCTCACTACCGCCTCTTTCAAGACGGCAGGCAAGGACCCGTCACTCAAAGATGCGTTGACAATGCCCTGGAGCCAGCCTCGTGTCGTCTCCCAGGATGCCAGTACAAGCCAGGAGGGACACGGGTCCAATAAACATGTGGTCGCCCTAAGTTTCCTTGACAACCTGTCCATATCCTCGGTGGTAACAAAGTCAAACTCCTCCCAAGAAGGAACCTCAAGACTAGTCTCGGACAGTCCCACAGGACCACTGTCGATGGAGGGTAGCTCATTCCGAATCCGAGTGATTTTCTCCTGCAGATAAATCCCAAATTCCTCTGCTCGCCCTTGCAGAGGGGCTTCCCGCGGCCTCTGATGAAGGAGGGAGCGGGTCACCCCAAACAGGGCGGCAGGGCGGTTATCTGCGGATGCAATAAGGGTGGCACAATACTCACGTTTGGCCACCCTTATCGCCACTAAGTAAGCCCTAATATGGGTTCTCACTAGTGTTCTGTCGGCTTCGGAGCGAGAGGATCTCCATCTGCTCTCTAGGCATCTCTTGTGGCGTTTCATCCCCCGAAGCTCCTCGGTAAACCAAGGAGCCTGGGTGATTCGCCGCCGCAAGAGAGGCCGCAAGGGCGCGACTCGGTCCAAGGCCCCCGCGGCCGCACTTAACCATGCGGCCACTACGTCCTCAGTCGAGTCGCGGGGCAGGGTCACAGGAATTGGCCCAAGCTCCCTCTGGAACCTTTCCGGGTCCATTAGAAGCCTGGGGCGGAACCATATAGGAATATCCGGTTCCGCCTCCCCGCGGTGAGGTGTAGCGATTGGAAAGTCCAGCCGAAGGAGAGCGTGATCTGTCCCTGACAAGGGAGTGATGGCTAGGTCCCCTATTCCCAGATCACAACTCCACTGTCCCGAGACAAAGATGAAATCCAGTGTGTTTCCTCCCTCGTGAGTGGGGCCTAAAACTACCTGGGTCAGGTCCATGGCCGTCATGGAGGCCATGAACTCCCAGTCTTTAATAAGACACCCAGTCTTTAATGAACTCCCAGTCTTTAATAAGACACCCAGTCTTTAATAAGACTGGGTGAAGTATAGTAGTATAGTAGCTGCGCGCTGCCTCCTCCACCACCTGCTCCTCCCCTTCCTGCTCCATGCGAAAAAGGCTCTTGCTGCCGCTGGAGCCGACACGCATTTCTCGCATTTCCTTCTGGGGCGGAGTTGGGGAGGGCTAACCGGGAAAACTGGGAGGCAGCACGGCGCTGGCTTTCAGTGGGTAGCTCCCGATTTATTTATTTTATTTATTTATTTAAATTTATATCCCGCCCTTCTCCACAAAGGACCCAGGGCGGCGCACAGGAAATTTAAAACATACAAAATACAATAAATATAATTTTAAAAAACTATTAAATAAACCTATCCTGCGCTAAAACCAAATTTCAAAACCCAGTTTAAAACTATCTAAAAGTCCCCATGGGAGGTTAGGCTAGGCCGGCTTGTTGAAAGAAATATGTCTTAAGACATTGGCGGAAGAGGCGGAGGTCGGTGATGGTACGTAATTCAGGGGGTAGGTCATTCCAGAGGGCTGGCCCCGCCACAGAGAAGGCTCTCCCCCTGGGTGTCGCCAGTCGACATTGTCCGGCCGACGGCACCCTGAGGAGGCCCTCTCTGTGGGAGCGTATCGGTCTAAGGGATGTATGGGGCAGGAGGCGGTCTCGCATATAACTAGGCCCCGAGCCATGGAGCGCTTTAAAGATAGTTGTCAAAACCTTGAAGCGCACTCGAAAGGCCACAGGAAGCCAATTCAGCTCGCGCAGGATCGGTGTTATGTGGGAGCATCTAGTGGCTCCCATAATCACCCGCGCGGCTGCGTTTTGGACTAGCTGTAGCTTTCGAGTGCACCTCAAGGGAAGCCCCGATGACAAATGATGGCCAGCGGCGGCAGCGGTGAATTGCAACACCTTCAGGAGGGTGGGCATCCCAATCTGCAGTTTGTCCCCTTCAGTAGCGCAGAAACCTGGACACAGGTTTCTGGCATGAGCTCACTCAGAAAAAAACATATTATATGGCTCTCACAGAATTACATTTTAAAATATGTGGTTTCCTGGCTCTCTCAGCCAAAAAGGTTCCCGACCCCTGGACTAGAGTTTCAATCACTCAGAGAAGTTAGTCATATAGTTATCCAGGTACTGAATCATGTAACGTTGCAGTATTGATGTTGGGGGGGGGGGGGAGTTTGGATAGGCTGCAAGAACAGCCCCATATAGAGTCAATTGTAGTCAAGAGATACCCAAAAGTATTAATGACTATAAACAGGGCTCCTGATACAGAAATGTTCCAACTGGTACACAAATTAGTGCAGATTTATATCAGAAGAGGCTATTCATCTTGCTACCTATATTAATTTTTGTCCTTATATATAAGGTTATTAAGGATTATACAGCTCTTTGCCCATGAATATTTGAACTGCCTAGTAGCTTTGTGGGGCCCCTAGAGTCTTTCCTTTAATTTGGTAGCATGAATGTAGAAATGTTAAAATGTGTCACCAACATCAGGAATTAAAAATCTATAAAAGTATTGATATCTTTAGTATTTTAAATACTCCTTAAGTGTTTACGTTTTGTGGGGAAGCATATTAGATAAACCCCTATGTTAATTACCCCATTTTAATTTTAATCTGAACAAAAACATCAGACACTACATTATGATAAATACATTAACTGGTAGATATACGTCAAACAGGATTTTCACCCATTGTACCTGTAGAGCCAGAGATTAAATCTGCAAACTTCTGCATAGAAAGCACATTCTTTATTAGTGAGCCAGAGTCATCTAGGCAGGCCCAAACAACAATCCTATTCTCACTTTGGAGCAAAGCAGAATAGTATATTAAACCATAGCTTAAAATTGATGTACTATTCAGCGTAATTTGAAGCTGGTAAACATTGTTGCGTCATTGAAATGAAATGGGAAATGTAGAGTTTTCCTTTTGTTGTTTTCGTTGTGCCTTTGAGTCACTGCTTGGACAAGTCCCTGCAGTTTTCTTGGAAATGTTTTCAAAAGTGGTTTCCCATTGCCCCCTTCCTAGGAGTTTTCCTGGTTTACTGCAATTCAAGTAAAGGAAATCAAAGGGGCTTAGTCCTTTAGCAAAAGATTCCTTTATACTTTGACTAATAATTTACACAATATGAGATATGTAGGATACAAAAAGGAGACTGAAAAGATCAAATGAGAAAATTACTTTTAATCACTAGTAAGTTAGAGCAGGGGTGTCCAACCTTTGCAACTTTAAGTCTGAAGGACTTCAGCTCCCAGAATTTGCTGGCTGGAGAAGTCTGGGAGCTGAAGTCCTTCAGACTTAAAGTTGCAAAGGTTGGACACCCCTGAGCTAGAGGAAAGAAGCATCAGAGTGAAACCTCCTTCTCTTTTCTTCTTCCAGTATAAACCCCTTCTGTGGTTCGACACAAACTTGAACAAAACTGTTGTGAAGACAACGATGCCTAACTTCATCTGGAAAAATCACATGCTACCTACTGATAGTCCTAGCAAGGGTGAGCCAATCTACCCTATTTTCTCTCCATAAGTCGCATCCTCCTTCCAGGTCCTTTGGTGAATAGCAGCTGGGCCACCGCGGTGGGGTCTTTTTACAGTGCTGAACCCTGCTTCTTCTGTCTTTGTCACTCACTTCTTCTGCCTCTTCCGCAGCGCAGGAGTCAATAGGCAGAGCTGGCACATGAGAGGACACCTATCTGTGGTCCTCTCAGACTCCGCCTGATTTTTTTTCTTGTTTTCCTCCTCTAAACCTAGGTGCCTCTTATGGTCAGGTGCGCCTTATGGAATGAAAAAATATGGTAATTCTTAAGAAATATATCTACAAATGGAATCAATCATTTACAATTACCATAATTCATAACGTATGTTGAGAATGTATGTATCTGTTTGAGCCACTTCTGAACACTATCTTGTTGAAAGTATATTAGCCCCTTTTGCCTAGGTAACAGTTCCTCCATACAGCTAGTCTTTGTTTGGTGTCTGCCTCATTTAGCAACCATTTGCAGTCACAACTGAGAAAGCAACTCATTGCTCTCAATGAGAGAAGCAATCCTCTCATTGACAACCTTTGCAGGTCTGTAAAGCAAGAGAAGGCAGAAGTAAGAACAGTTGCAGGTTCATTAACTGCTTTGCTTAATGACCAAGTTGCCAGTCACAGTTGTGGTCACTAAAGAAGGACTACCTGCATTTCAAACAAGGTTATATTCCTTACGTGGTACAGTATGAATTGCAAGCAGGAAACAATTCTTTTTCATTTTCTGAATTGCTGGTTTGTTATTTTTCTCCTATAGTCTCAAACCAACTATTGATGTGCAAATCAAGAATAGATAAAATGGAAGAAACCAGGAATTGATCCAACAAGACATATTTACTTTGCTGATTTCAACCAATCATAGTTAAAAATAAGGGCTTACTGTTATATGAGAACAAAGTCAATGGCATCAATAGCATAGATCTGTGATGGTGAACCTATAGCATGCGTGCCACAGGTGGCCTGTGGAGCCATCTCTGAGGGCATGTGAGCTGTTGCCCTAGGTCAGTTGCAGCATGCATCCGCATGCTGATTTTTGGCCTCCGAAGGGTTGAGGGAAGCCGTTTTCACCCTCCCCAGGCTTCAGGAAAGCCTCTTAAAAATGGGCCTACCAGAAGTTCACAAACAGGCTGTTTCCGGCTTCTGGAGAGCCTCCTGGGGGGTTGGGGGAGGCTGTTTCTGCTCTTCCCAGGCCAGGGGGGGTCGTGCACTCATGCACTGGGGGCAGCAGGGGGATGGGTCATACGTACATGCGTGGGAGGCACACAGAGGGGATTGAATTATGGCTATGGGCATGGGCACGCACTATTGCATGCGCATGCACACTTTCAGCACCTGAGCCAAAAAAGGTTAGCTATCACTGGGACAGATAATAAAATGACTTAGATATATAGGTATATTCTCATAAAAGTTGCTTTTTTCTGTTTTGAATGCCAACCCCAGTTCCAAAGCCATTTACAATTAATCAAATATAAATATCAAATACAAAACATCACATCACCATAGAACTTTTTCAGGCATTGTAATGATTTATTTGGTTTAACCTGTAAGTATCCTCGTTCTGCATGATCAAGAGCTCATAGCAACTGGCTTATTCCTGGATGGAGAAATACTTTTCCTATGTTTGCCACTCCTTCTTTTATCCTCCCAGGTTGAAGGAAAAACCTGCTTATTAAATAAAGAGTTGTTGCTATGGAAACGCTATGGTTGACTTTGAAAAATAAGTTTGAAAGGTTAGGATGGTCACACGACCAGATATTATCCAATCTGTGAGATCTAGAAAGAGACTTTTGAACTGGAGATTAATTTTCAGATGCTCAAGAAACTACACAAATAATGTATTTGATAACAAATAGTTAGCATCTCTTGCTGTCTATATATCTTATAGCTTTTCAAACTTGGAACTAATATTGTAAAACCTTTTAATATAATTAACATATTTGTCTGTTTTGGCCTAATTTCTAATTAAAGCCATTCCAGCAATTTATAGAATGTCTAATAATATTTTTGAAAGCTAGAATACATTTGAAATTTTGTGAATAGGTGCACACAGTATATTCTCAAAATTCTAAATGTGCCCCCAACCTGAAAGGAATATAGACTCCTCATCATAACCAGTGCTGCAGCAGCACAACACATGATCATTTTGGGGTATGATACTATGCAATAACAGGCAAGGCTCATAAAACACATCCACTTCTTAGCATAATTGTGAGTCATATAATCTAGTGTTAGAAGAAAAGTAACCCTGATCTACTCAATAACTTTCCCAACAGATGAGGAATGAATGTGCAGAGTTTATAAAATTTTATATCTTCTTCCCTATCCTCCTTACTGCAGATGTTACAGTATCCTAGAATGGCTCTCAAAATTAGGTGTCCCAGAGGGAATGATATCAGCACACATCTTTGACCCCCAATTGCCTTCCCCCACCTCTCTAAATGTCAGCAGTAAACTGATAGTTGACTTACAGTATTAGCTTAGTCTTCCCCAAATTACAATTCTCCAATTGTTTTACACTTCTGGAGCCCAAAAGATTATTTAAAAGCCTTACACAGAGGGCTCAATAAGCAAAAATTTATCTATTTACCTCAGGAAGTTATCTAAATTGTATTGAGGTGAATGGGGATTTTCCAATTGTTTGTTTCACTCCTGATGCCTGTTAAACTTTCATCTTGCATGCTATAATTTCCATTAGGTATGGAAAGGTCCTCTCATTTCCCATGTTTTATTGTCATCATAAATATGACAGAACTATAGTATTTAATGCACCCTTTCTGGGAAAAATATGGTATATCAATAAATGCCAAGATTCTGATAAATAAGGGGAATTTTGGATGCAGACTGAGAACAGACTGCAAGTGTTACCCAATAGCTGATATGCAGCTTTCAAACACTTACATAGTTTCCGTATAATACCATTATTATTATTATTCTGTGGTTAATCTTTGGTGAGATTCACAGCCTTTGGGTCTGGTTGGTAGCTCAACAGCTCGAGTCCTAACCAAGGACCTAGGAACTGTTAAGGTAACGTCAGAGGATATAAGCTGTTCCAAGCAGGGTGGCCCTTTGTAGAGTCAGAATGCTCAAGTCCGGCAAACCTAGAACCTCCACATAGCGAGGCAGTCCCCTAGGTATTGCTCCAAGGGCTCCAATCACAATCGGGACAACATACGACTTCCTCCTCCACAGTCGCTCAACTTCAATTTGCAAGTCCCGATATTTTGTGATTTTTTTCTTGCTGCTTATTTTCAATTCGTGCATCACCAGGTATTGCAATGTCAACAAACCATACTTTTTTCTTTTCAATTATTGTTATATCAGGTGTGTTGTAGGACAAGTGCCTATCAGTCTGAATTCTTAAGGTCCCACAAGATCTTGACTTTCTCATTCTCTAAAACTTTCTAAACCTGATGTTCCCAGTGATTTTTACTGTACTCAAATCCAAACTTCTGGCACAATTTCCAGTGAATGATCTTAGCCACACGGTCATGGCATTGTAGGTAGTCAGTTTGTAAAATTTTGCTGCACCCACTGATCAGGTGGTCGACTGTCTCATCTTTCTCATTACTAAGGCAACATTTGCTGTTGGTGGTAACATGTTGAATTTTTGCCTTCATGCAGTTTGTGGCTAAGGCTTGTTTTTGAGCTGCCAAAAGAAAGCCTTCTGTTTCTTTTTTCAGTACTCCCGATCTTAACCAGTTCCAAGTTAGTTTCTGGTCAGCTTTGCCTTCAATACTTTTCAAGTATTGGCTATGCATAGCTTTGCTTTTCCAATTTTCAGCTCGTTTCTCAATTACTTCTTTCTTATATTCAGCATTCTAAAAGGATTTCTGGTATATATTTTTTAAGGTAAAGTACCAATAAAATGTATCTATAGCCAAATTTAATTGTGACATTAAGTACCATGGCTCCATAGACTACAGTTCTGTGTCTCATTGCACTGCTTATAGCATTTAAAAAAAAAAAAAGTTTATTTAGACAATTTCAGTGAAGAAAAGAAAAGCCTCTCCATCAATATTCTGAAAATATAATAATATAATGTTTTCTGCCTCATATAATTCATTTCCCCATTTTGATCAGAAATTCACAAAACTAATATAATAATAATGCCTGCTATTTAATATTCTGATGACATCTTAAATTGGGAGAAAAAAAACAGGTGGGAAGGCATTCAGATTTCCCCCATTTGAATTATTGTAGCCACAAGGGGGCAGCAGCATACCAAAAATATATGCCCGTGCTATTTTATATTCTAAATGTGTGAGCTTGTAATTTTATTTAAAATGTGTTGGGAGGTATTTATCCCCCTGTCATTCAGCTTAAGGTGCAGGGCAGGCAAGATTTTTGTAACCTGCCAAGTGCATGAGCATGTTAAGTGCTCTATTTATTGTTGACCTACCATCCTGCTTTTCTGATAGGAACAGCCAGCCCAGATGTTCTGACAAGTTTGACCTTGTTGTCACAGAATTAAGAAAATAAGGCTGATCCATAGTTGAAAAGGTAGATGAATTGGATAGATGTATCAAAGCAAAATAAGTAAATGTCAAGAGCTGTCAATGTAGTACTAAATGCAAAAACGTCCCCAAAGAATTTAGCATTAGAATCATTAATAGGGATCCATTCCTTCCTTCCTTCTCAAAACTGGAAAAAGCAACTAGAGGTAGGCTTTCCCTAATTGCGCAGATGGGATTGGAGTCTTGGTTATTGAACAAAGCGGTTGTTACCTGAGGCATCACATGACCACTTCACTCAATAACCTTGATCCCAGGGCTGCTAGTTTCAGTTTGAAGTGATCTCAAGAGTTGTTAAGTGAATGGATTCCAAGGTAACACAGGCAAGGGTGCAGAAATGGAGAGACGAGGAAAGAATAAACCACCTGGCTGAAAATTTAAACAGGCATGGAGCTAAAATCCTTTTCTCCCTGCCTTTCCACACTGGTGGAGCAGCTCTGGGGCTGTGGGAGAAAAGGCACAGAGCAAAAATCCTTTCCTCCCTGCAGATCCATCTCTAGGAAAGAGCTCTGAAGGGTCCGGGGAGGGGAGCAGGGAGAATAGGATTTTAGCTCCTTGTTTAGCTCTTGTTTTAACAAACCATGGTTAAAACAAGACTGACATGATATGTGAAAAATCAACCTAGCAATCATTTAGGGTAGACATTAGGACAAAACCAAGCCAAACCATTTAAGACAAAATATATACCGATACGCTCCCACAGAGAGGGCCTCCTCAGGGTGCCGTCGGCTGGACAATGCCGACTGGCGACACCCAGGGGGAGACCCTTCTCTGTGGCGGGCCCAGCCCTCTGGAACGACTTACCCCCTGAACTCCGCACCATCTCCGACCTCCGCCTCTTCCGCAAGTGTCTGAAGACACACCTATTTCATCTAGCTGGCCTAGCGTAACCTCCATACTGACTATTAGATAGTTTTTAAACTTGGGGTTTTAATTCGGTTTTTAGCGCAGGGTTTATTTATTAGAATAAGTATTTTAAATTTCATATATTTTATATATTCTGTATGTATTTTAACATCCCTGTGCGCCGCCCTGGGTCCTAACAAGGAGAAGGGCGGGGTATAAATTTAATAAAATAAAATAAATAAATAAATAAATAAATATACGTGGGTACAAATCCAGGAGTACCGTTAGGCCAAACATTTTCTATCTGACGAAGTATCAGTTTGAGAGTCTGCTTCCTAAATCTCTGATGGTAAGTTATTGATGCTAATTTCTTGGAGGATTGGATTCATTATAGTACCTTCAAAACAGTGGCTCAAAAATGATTGTTATGTAACATTTACTATTTTGTTGTACAAGCTGTGTACAATTGTTAAAAGGAATGTCCTTCTGGGTTTGGCTCCAAGTGGGGAAAAAGACACTGGAGACATGGATGCTGCTTGGAAAGATGATTTAACGGTGGACGGGACTACATGGCTTGAGTCCTGAACAGAAAAGGTGCTCACATGCTTCAATGTTGGTGGACAGGAAGAGAAGGGCTGAGCAAGGGGCTTGCAGGGCTTTTTATCAACTGTTCGGCCCCACCTATCTGTTTCCTGTTCCTGTGTAAGAACTGTACTCTGATTGGTTGTCAGGCTCCCATGAGCTGAGTCCAGGTTTGGTAAGGGTAGTCATACCTTAATCCTATGATTCTGGAGCTGAAGGGGAAAAGTCTTTATTATGTAAAGGGACTAGCTCAGGCTTTAATGGCCCATTGACAGGGGGGGTGGGGGCAGGAGGCTGCAGGAATTTAAACCTGTTTCTTGCTTTTCACATCCAGGGAAATATAACATTCTGCCTTTTCAATATTTCCTAGGATATTACATTTTTCTAGGAGAGGGATGGGTGATAACTTTCCATACAGTAATTCAAGTTTATTTTGTTAAACTATGATTTACCTCTTAAACTGCTTTTTAAGGATCTCGGTTTACCCATTATTTTTTTCTTCTTTTGATAGGTCCCGAGTTCCTGACCATAGCTGTTTTCACACTTACTGCAGTTGTGGTTGTAGTTGTGATCATTGCTTTGTTGGTGCTGAGGTATGATTGTTTACACTGTCCTCCTTGGGCTAAAAATAGGGAGTTTGTAGTCCAACCCATCTCGATGACCTCGGACTTGGAAGGCCAGCATCAGCCCACAAATACCTTCAGCTTCTTTCAAGTCTCCCTTCTGCAAAAAAAAAAAACCAAAAAAAACCCCCTCCCACAAATATCTTAGACTGCATAAATCCCATCATGCTTTTTCTTTTTTTTCTTTTGGACAAGATTCAAATTTATAATTGCTACTTACTTGTCTTTTATTATTGTTCCTGTTATGATGTTTAATAAAAAGAAAACAAAAGGAAAAATAAAAATGCTAATCCAACATAAAGCAAGAAAAATAAACCTCAGTCAAAATAGCAAAAACTATTAATCTTTTTAATTGCAGCTATGACAGTTTTTAAACAATATATTAAAACTGTCCACCATTAATAATATTAATACAATTCTCTTTACTCTACTAATATGTACCTTATTTTCCTTCCTCCTCCTCTTTAACCATTTTCTCTTGGTCTCTCAAAAATTCCACTTCTTGTTAATTTTCTTCTTTTATCCCATTCTCTTACCTTCTTCTTTTTCTTTTTATAACTATTGTATCTTTTCTTCTGAATCCCTTTTCTCACTTTTAATTTTATTGTTCGAATAGTTTTCCCCATGGTTTTTTCTAGTCTCTTCCCACTATTTCCCTCTTTGCTGTTTGACTGATTCTTTTGGAGGGAGCATTCCCCCTATCTACCCTTTTTGTGGCACTGTAAATCCAGTGAACTCATCTAACTGTTTTTTACTTTCAGTTCCTTTTTCTTCAATATTCTTTTTTCGTTCTTCATTTATGCTCTCTTTTACCCCCTTCTCTCCTGTTTCCTGATCTGTGTGCTCCAGCCACATTTATGAACTTTTTATTGCCTTTTAAAGTTTCACGTGCATTTTTTAGCATCTCAAATAATTCATCATACATCCAAGGCTCTATATTGCCAATTTAACAAAAAGTCCCTTTTTAAAAAAATTTCCAGATTCTAATTCCAATTCTAATATTAGTCCAATCCAATCCAAGTCAAAAAATTTGTGTCTTCCAAACCAAGCAATGTAGAAAAACAAATACTCTTTAGTAGTTCCCACAGTTCCAAATTATCTTTTAACTGTTCTCACAATTCCAAATTATCTTTTCGGTAGTCAAGGTCAATATTCACAGCTGCACTTTCTCTTTTATCGTTCACAAAATATTGTAGTACTCTCTTCCCACCTGCAGATGTCTCTCTCAAATCCAGAATACACTCAAACCAGCTGATTGTCAAAACTGTAAAAAATTTAAAATCCACATTAAAAAATACTTTTCCCCGGGTTCTTTCTTTTTATTATTTTTAATTTCACCAAATCCAATTATAAAAGAATCTTCTTGGGCTTTAGTATTTTAGCCTCCGCTTTATCCTTCTTCCTCCATGGAATTTCCCAAATGCCAATTAGCCACTAATTCAGCTCTGGGACCCTTTTAAATTCCAAATTCAAGTTTTCTTTTAACTGTGAGTGGCCACTCACCCAGTTCCAGCACACTGTTCCAACACTGCTCTTGCTCAAAAACTTAGTGAGGTTACCCCAGCCCCAGAGCTATCATCTAAAAATGGCTGCCACCCCTGCCATCAGTACAAAGAGCTTTCTCTGACCTACTGAGGAACTTACTAGTTCCTCTTGGTCATCAGAGATGCCTCTCTTTCTTCCCCATTCCTACAGGACGGTTCCAGTCCGAATGCCTCCTGACAGCAGTTTGTCTGGCTGGATTTTTGCGGAACTCATCAGAGACCGCAATTTTTCCAACTGGTCTCGCCATAACGCTTCCAGTTTCTCCTCAAGTTACGACCATAATGGAGCCTGCCTATTAGTGTCGAACGTCAGAACAATGTTAAATGAACTCCCTAAAGTAACAACTAGTCATCCTTGCTCCCCCAATGCATTCTTTAAATGAATGCATGGGTTGTTGAATGAAACTCAAGTTAAGGTTAGGTAGATCCTGGAAGGCCTTGCTCAGGCACGAGCCCACCTACTTCAGGCCTCTCAAGGTATCTGCCAGCCTGTATATAGGCCCACTACACAGCTGATTATCTTGCAGCGAGAAACAACCGGGAAGGAAAACACTTGGCACATCTGCCTTTCCTAATTCTGCCCTTGTCCTTCCA
Organism: Rhabdophis nuchalis; assembly: GCA_039707465.1. Lineage (NCBI taxonomy): Eukaryota > Metazoa > Chordata > Lepidosauria > Squamata > Natricidae > Rhabdophis > Rhabdophis nuchalis. The sequence goes on along the minus strand of CM077648.1, from coordinate 89,315,931 downwards.
CCCACCAAGGTGCCCTGCCTTTCTGGGGCAAAAAAAAGGCCCAGTTGCCTAGTTTTTCAGAGCTTTCTGCACCATCAGATGGCTATCGATCAACTGGCCATTAGGACGGCTGCAAAGCTCACCTGCCTCTCTAGGCTTTGGGAAGCTTGGCCTTTGCATAAAAGGCAGCTTCGGGATAAGCTTCCCCAAACCTTTCCCTTGCTTAATTCCCTCCCTCTCCCCCCCTCCCAGGAAACCACATTTCTTCATTAAAAAAAATTACAAAAAGCTGGGAGGGATAGACTTGTTGGTTGTTCCCCTCCCCCAATTAGGTGTTAAAACTAATCTCCTGCTCTCCAACCTCTATCCCAGGGATGTCCAAACTTGGGAACTTTAAGACTTGTGGACTTCAACTCCCAGATTTCCCCAGCCAGCTATGCTGGCTGGGGAATTCTGGGAGTTGAAGTCCACAAGTCTTAAAGTTCCCAAGTTTGGACATCCCTGCTCTATCCCTTTTAAATTTGATGTTGACTTCAGGATGGAGTGGAGGAACTGAAGCAAGGAAGCAAATTAAAACTTTCTGCATCTTTTCCCCTTCAACTAAAGAAAAACAAAAGTCATCTCTAAAAGTTGTGAAACAAAATAAAGAATGCTGGGTCCTTGCAAGCTTTAGCTGTTCATCTGACTGCCTGGGCTCTATAGCTAAAGCTTTACAAGACCTAGCATCGTCCATTTGGACTTGTTGATCTTTCTCCCCTCTCCCTCTCCCCCTCCCCCTCCCCTTCCCCAATTAGGTGCTATGTGTAAATGTGTTAAAATGTTAGCACAGCTTTATCTGCCTAAAATTCCAATATTTTCAGAATTGTTTCTATACTACTTCTAAATTTTCAGGAAGTACAGAAGAGCCAATCAATTGCGTCAAAAGAGATGGTCCCATATTCCACCTGAGAAGATACTACCCTTGAATACTAACGAGTCAAATCATGTTAGTCTGAAGGTAGGAAGTGATAGGCATGTCTGGCAAACATTTATCACCACAGAATATGAAGTAAGCTGTACGTTCTTCACAATGGTGCATCAGATTATATCACTGACATTATAAAGTCTTCTATTCTACAATAAGGATAATTGCTCAGTTTATTATATGTGCATTAACAGTTTTCTCATGATTGTATAAAGCAAGTAGACATTCCTCTTTTCCATTAGACTCTGCCCCATATAATAGAAACAGTGACATTCATTAGTTCACAGATAGTGGCCAATATGATCATTCTTCCCCTCATTTGCCATTTCACCCCAGCTCCCAAGTATCTCCAATCAATAAATCTTGCAAGGGAATGGGGCAGCATGTGGCTACAGCACCTACAAGTGTCCCTTGCATATGCAAATATGGTCAGCATGGGCAAAATGGCAGCTACTAAGAAATGTGCCTGCAACAACTTCGATTATCCAGTAGGAGTAAAAACACGGCTTCTACTGAAATGAAATGCTATGGATAGAGTTCATGTACTTCATAGCCAATGCATTATCTCATCTGAGATGAACAAGAAGGGACAGGCTATCTTTGCAGGAGGCTGAACTGAGTATGACATCACACATTCCTGTCCTCAACTAATGCTTAGTGGGGAACTTCACACCGGAAAAGCAGGTTGTGCCAAATAATTCTTAATTGCAGCTTCACCTGAAATTCTAATCTAATTTTATTCTCATCCCTTTCTCTCATTTGCTGGTTACAGCTATTTCAGGAATTATGTATAGTTCCAAGGACAGTGAGTTTCAAAGTTGCAATACTATTCATTTTATCTGTGGGACACAAAGACTATCTATTAGCTCCCAATGATTTACACAACAGTGTTCCCCTTAGGAATCAGACTACCAATTGGTATGGCTTTGATTTTGTTTAGGTATTGTCCTCTATATTCTTCTAAGGAGCACAGTGGCTCGTGTGGTTAGGACCCTGATTGGAGGTTAGCAAGTCCGTGTTTGAGCTCCAAGTGCTGCTTTGAGGGCAGGTTGAGCTTGTCCTTCGCTCCAGCTTCTGCTGGGGACATAAAAAGAGCTCCCAGCTGGCAGTGGCGGATTAAGGCTCACTGGTGCCCTAAGCACTGACAAATCTTGGTGCCCCTCCTTTGTGCATACTGTACAAATCTTCATTGGCTTTTCTTTCTTTCTCAATTTTGTGGTGCCCCCTTGGGCCTGGTCCCGCAAGCATGTGCTTAGTCTGCTTAATGGTTAATACACCACTGCCAGCTGGGCATCCCTGGGCAATGATGATGTCACTGGCTAATCCTTTCAACCTGGAAGCATGTTGGCGCTTCTGACACAAGTGCAATGCAATCTATATTCTTCCACAAAAATAAAGGAGAAATTGCATTTATTATATGATATCCCTTTATGCACAAAATATCAAAATAATATTCAAGTTATGGGGAACATTTTTGAATCTGTTCCCCTGACAACCTTCCAGCTGCTGGGCATTGCATTTTAGTTACACATTAGGATAGGGACCTCACTGAAGAATTCTAAAGGTGTCCTCTTGTTTCTCAGATTGATGAAGACAAAAGGCGGGATACTGCTCAAAGGCTGCGTCAAGGCAAATATGATAAGAAGGTATTCTTACTCCCAGTCTCTCTGTTCAACTTGACTTCACTAAAAAAAATGATCTGATGTTCTTGTGCAAGGCAGATTTCATGATGCTGCTCATATTCCCAGTTTGTTGTAAAGTTGAATGCATTAAAAAGTTATGGAATTTTTTCTTAAATGATCCCTCTGCAACTTCTCAGTCCTACATAATGAACAAAGTGGACTGCAGGTGTAAAATTTTAAAATCATCTGCTTGTTATTTATTAGTGTAAATATCAATTTGTCTATAAAATGCAATGTATTTGCTGTTTAATCATTGTTATAAACTATTATTCTAGACATTGTAGACAATAATGATCGGTTGCTGTGACTTTGCTGTGGTTTTCTTCCAATTGCTCTCATTTTCTAGATAATAATCCTGAAGGATTTCAAACACAATGATGGAAATTTTACAGAGAAACAGAAAATAGCTCTGAATAAGGTAAGCAATGTACTATTCTGAGGAATGCTGGAATACAATTGTTATTTATTTTTATTTTTAATTTAAAATGTTGATATGGTCACCCATCTTAAACAGCTCAGGATGGCTCATAACAACAGTAAAAACAATAACTATAAAACAATCATAAAACAACAAAACAAGGAAATAATCAAACAAAAATACAAACACTTTGCCTTTAATCTTCCCTTAGGGTGCCTTGCAGCAAGCTTCAATTACCCTCTTTCTAGTCCTTGTCCTTGTCCTTGTCCTTGTCCTTGTCCTTGTCCTTGTCCTTGTCCTGTCCCGTCCCGTCCCGTCCCATCCCATCCCACCCCATCCTATCCTATCCTTTCCTATTCACAGCATTTTGATAAATGGGTGGGGGCCTGTTAAACAACCAAGGAGAAGGTCGTCTCCAAGTCAGGGGCAGCCATGGAAAAAGCACACTTTGAAGGTCTCACTAGGTGGCAGGATTTCAGGGAAGGGATCTGGAGCCAGACTATCTTACCTGATATAGTGGAATGGGCAGATTTTCTTTGGGAGAGATAGTCCCACAGTAATGAGATCTTGTGCCAGTGTAGGGTTTTAAAGGTGATAACCATTACCTTTAACTGCATGATGGCACTGAAAGCCACCAAGAGATGCAGGAGAGCCAGGATAGTTGCACCACCCTATCACAAGCCCTCCAAAGGTCATCCCTAGGTCATCGGAAGCTGCATGTTAGAGCTTTAGGAAAAAACCAATTCCCCTCTTACAACACACTGGGCCCATCAGGCACTTAGGAAAGGACAACCTAATAGGCCTCCCATCTCTCTGTTAAGGGGCAACTGCTGAGAATTTTGAAAACTTTTTCCCAATTTGATCATTATGTTACTGATTTTAATCCTTTAAACTTCTACCCTATGCCAAATCTATTTAAAGGCATTTATGAGTTAGCTGAGTTTCTGAATCGTATTAAGTCATTCTGTAGTCATTCTTCTACATAGATTTTTTTTTAAAAAAAACCTTAACTAGGAAGCTGGCTTGCTAAAAAAATCATTTTCATTCTTCTTTATTTCTAAGAATATATCTGAATCCTAAATAGACCCTTTAGGTATTACAAGAAAATAAAAGTGAGGAATGTATTAACTATAGTTCTGTATACTGCTAAGAAGTATTTATCTGGCCAGAAGCAAGAAAAAGATAATCTGAGGGGCAGCAATTTTAATTTCCCTTCCAGCAAACAGTTATCATTTTATTATTTGCTATGTACCTCCAGCATGGCAGGCATTTTTAGAGCACCCACAAAATAAACTTAACATTCTAGGTATGGTTAATGATCTCCAAAAATATGTATCTTGTGCAGTTTTTGCAAATATTTTAATCACCTTAGAGTTGAAAAGCTACATGACCCCACACAAAATACACTATCTCCATTCCATAGGAAACACTGAGAGATGTTATACATTTCATTCCTAGTATTGTATGTTACTTTAAATGTAACTATCTGCTTCTAATAAATGCCATTCTTTTCTCCAGCTCCTTCAAATTGACTATTACAACCTGACTAAATTCTACGGAACAGTCAAGATGGACACAATGATCTATGGAGTAATTGAGTACTGTGAAAGGGGTTCATTGCGGGTAAACAGATTTATAACTCACTGGTTAGTTTGTATCAAGACACATTAACCTTCATCTTAAAGAAAAGTTTTAGTGAGGGTCAAGGGGGCCACTCCAGAAGAATGGTAGTCTGTTTATAACTCATTTAATTTGGTGGTGGTGGTTTAAATGTTAATGAAATGACTGTGCTGTCCTATAGGCTCCCCATGCGCCACAGTTATGTTACCATAGAGACGCAAAGAAAGAAGGGAGGAAAAACAAAAGGATTTCTAAAACAGAAAAGAGTTTAGTGGTGGTTGCAAGAGAAACCGTACCTTTACAGATCTTTCAGAATTAATGAGATTTTGCTTTAATTATGAAGAACAGGAAGGTAATAAGAAACACCACAACACCACAATACATCAGAGAAGATGACATTGATTGGCACCTTCAATTCAGAAGCAAATCAAATAGCTCCAGATGGCAGTTATCTCTCTATAACCAGTTATATGCCACTTTACTTATTTTAATCTGCTATTAAGACCTAGATTTTGTGATATTTTGGAGGTCATAAGGCGAAAACAAAAGGGCTCACACTCCTCCATGTTAGGAAGTAGGGAATATTCCAGATAGAAGCTGAGGTTCTTTTAAACTGCAAAGTGAATACTCTATAGTATTCAGTTTAAGATAAAAAGTTCAGCCCTCTTAGACAGAGCAGTAATGAAAAGGTGAGCCTGATCTTCTTCATCCCTGGTGTCCTCCAGGTATTAGAACCATAGTTCCCAGAATTTCCACCTGCAATTAATTTAACCATATTGTGAAAAGCAATAATTTATACTTGTGTTTTAAGTATAGTCCTCCCCTCACCTTTCTCAGCGATACCTCAGTCAATTATGTGTTAGTTACTGGTGACAGGTACTAAGGCAGTGTTTCTCAAACTTGGCAACTTGAAGATGTCTGGACTTCAACTCCCAGAATTCTGGGAGTTGAAGTCCAGACATCTTCAAATTGCTAAGGTTGAGAAACACTCTACTAAGGGCTTACAAGGTTAGGTTTATTCTCCTGTTGAATGATTTAACCGCAATAGTCATTTAAAAAGGATACAAACATGGAGAACTATTTCTGTTTCATCACTCACTGTATTCAGATAGGACTGTCCACTGTGATCAAAGTAACTTCAGGAAAAACAGAATCACTAAGCTGATATCTGAATTGAACTGGAAATAAAATTGAGTTTCCCCAATAGCTACATTATTCAAGGAAATATTTTCTTTATTCAACTGCCCTGCATTGCTTTAGCAAGGATTCATCATTTTGTGTTATTTTAATTGATCTGAATGAAGATATTGTTTGACTGCTGGGTACGTTTAGCAACTTCTTCAGGATTAAGCTGGTTTTAACTTTCTTACCAGCAGTTCTTTCTCTTGTTTTCATCTCAGGATGTCTTAAATGATAAAATCTCCTACCCTGATGGAACCTTCATGGACTGGGAGTTTAAAATTTCTGTCATGTATGACATTGCTAAGGTAAGCATATGAGGATATTTTTACATTATAAAACCTAGCAACAGAATAAGATTGGAGCTTAATATATTGCCCTAACTACCTGTATATAAAATCAGCTTGCGTAAGTTTCTTTCCAGTCCTGTCGTTAGAAACAGTAAATATGAAATAGCAGATTTGTTGAGAGCTGAGCCACAATATATTTGGTACATTTCAGTACAGAAAACATAAAAGTAATTTTTCTACCTGATAGAAATTTCCTTACAGAATGAGAAAAAATACATTTATAAAATTAAAATCATGACCTAAAAAAAATCATCCTGAACTCACATTAAATGGGCTTCACTCTGTAGCTAGTTATGCTGAGCACTGGAAATATTTTTTATTTTTAAAAATATCATGAAGCTCATTGTTTCTTACTTAGAATTTTTTTCCAGTAATATTTCAGTGTATTCATTTTCTCAGAATGCGTTTTATTTCCAGTAGACAGACTTAATTCTCAGTGAGGTAGTAAATCAGTGAAAGCTTTCATGGTAAGGTTATATCTACAATTCTTCTCCCCTGAAATTTGTTGGAGCCAATGGCTTTTGCATAGCAGAAAGTATATATGCAGACAAATTATAAACTTAAAATTATGTTTGGAGAGGGCAGGAGTTGCTCTTCTTTCCAAACTTATCTAGGTCTTCTTGAAAAGACATGGGGGGCAGGGAGTGGGGTCATTGAAGGTCCAATAGTGAACAGGGTTATATTTTGCAGTTCTAGCAATCATTGGACGGTTCAGTTTTTCCTTTGCAAAATGTTTAGTACTTTTATTATAGTTTGGCAGCAGGAGTGGTAGAGAGGATCAGCTATGATGAACTACAAAGTGTGGCAGGAAAAGAGGGGAGTCTTCTTACCCGAGCTTGTCAACAGTCCTTTCATCAAGTGATTATAGAAGAGAGGGAGAGGGCAGATGAAAGTTTGGGAGAGCAAAAAACAGTGACAAAGTGGGAGACCAAGAGGCAAGTGTGCAGATGAGCAAGAATGTGAGTGCAAGAAAAAATTGAAGAGACCAGGCTGAACTTCCTGCATGTGAACATATGGCAAAATAAGAGGGGAGAGAGGGAGGGAGGGAGGGAGGGAGGCAAAATGTCTGTTGACTACGTGACCTAATCATCCCCAGGTGTGCATGGTGTCTTCTGGAATCTCTAAACATTCACAGATCAGTACTTTCAATAATCAAAAACCAGCACCATGGGAAGAATTTTAAAAATGGAAATGGTAGCCAGACAGAATTAAGTTCCTTTTCCCAGATCATGGGTCCCAAAAGCCAGATGAGATCGTCATGTTCACATGGTCATATCATATCACTTTATTGCATCCTCCAGAGGTTCCAGCCCCAATCTGTGTAATGGCAAGCAGTGGATAGATGTTTTCCTGTCAGATGTTGACTGATGTTGGGAATGGAAATAAAGCCAAACAATCCATAATCACTCCCCTTAAATTTTCCCAGAGTACATTCTGTACTACTTTTTTGTCTTGATGTGTGTGTGTATGTGTGCATACGCACCATCACATCAGTTTTTGACTTTTGGCAACTGCCTGGGTTAGACCTTGCAGTTTTGCAAGATTTCTTGGAAGTGGCTTGAAGTTGCCTGCTTCCTAGGGGTGAGTCTAGGTGCAACTAATAATAATAATAATAATAATTTATTAAACTTGTTGACCGCTCCCTCTCCCCAAAGGGACTCGGAGGTCTCCCAGCTTCTAGGCTGGTCTCCCAGCTTCTAGGCTGGTACCTTAATCACTACACCAGACTGGCTCTTATTACTGCAGTGACCTCAGCAATGAAGGCCATTTCAAAGAAAGAAGGAAAGATTTTAACTCAGCCATGAGGAATAACCCAGTGAGACAAATTTTCCATCCTTGTTTGGACAGAAGGCAAAGAAGAGGCCAGAAAAATGTCTGGATGTCATCTCAGACCATGATAATTTTGACTTTTTTCCAGTAGGGATTATCTTTAGCAAAATCTCTCAATAGTTTAATTGTTGGAATCAGAAATAATATCATCTAATACCAGTATGACAAACATAAAATAGTTCCTCAACCTTCATTTGCTGCATGTATTGTGTGCCTGCAGTTAAACTGGTATTCAACCTGTTTTGTCATAATTCAGATTACACACCTCCTGCATTACAAATGGCCTTTCCCCACCTGCAGCTAACACTGTGCAAACATGTCCTAGCAAGATCTCTTTTCTGTTGTTTTCAATTCCTTCACACTCTGAGACAGGCACATTTAAGTAGTCCTTAGCTATGTTAAGAGAATATATTCCCCTTCTTCTAATATTCTCTACCCAGAAAGTATATAAAATCTATTGGGATATATCACCTATTGCCCTGGAAGTAAGTCAGATGAATGCAATGATTTGAAATAATAAACAGGGCTTGTTAATCCTTAATAAGGATCAACAAGGACGATGCCCAATGTCATGCAGGTGTCCTGTACATTTCTGATGACTGGGGAGTAGGTGGAACTTTTTCAGAATCAGAGATTTCATCCAGAGTGCTCAAAAGGTATGTAAGAAAATTGAGGCAGGGCTTTCTCTTACTCCAGCACATAGAAGAAGTACATTGTTTTATTGTTTATCTCTCAGCTGATCAAAGAATAGTGCTTAGGAGTCCTTAACGTGCAATCCAGAAAACAAAATTCATACATTCCACTTCCGCCCTCATTGTCACTGTAGGTGGGTGGAGGGTGTAATTTATGTTACGTAATCATCCCAGAAAATGTATACTTTTCTTTTTTTTTCCAGAAAAAAGGGTGTGTAAGGAAACTTACTGACTTGTCCACACTTAGGGTACAACCATTTTTACAGTGCTTTCATCTAGAGCAGGGCTGTCAAACTTGCAGCCCATGGCCCGGATGTGTCATATGCTGATCACGCCCACACCCAGTTTAGCAAAGAGGGGAGGGACATCCCGATATCTCATGCCATGACGACGTGAGTTTGACATCCCTGATCTAGAGCCATGTTTCCAAATCTTAGGTGTTTTAAGATGTGCAGACTTCAACTCTCAGAATGTGGACTTTCACTCCCAATGCTAGATGCGGTATTCTGAGAGTTGACGTTCACACAACTTAAAATGGCTAAGGTTGGGAAAACACGCCTCCAAAGTGTGATTTGGCAGAGAAACAGGCTGGCAAAACGTGTGCTGCTTTCACTGACAATTGCTTTTCTGTTTGAGTAATGAGGTTGGCAAGTGATGCTGCCTTGTTTTAATCCCGGAGAATTTAAGTAAAACGATTGATGGCTTCCCCTGCCTTTATTTCCTCATCCACTGAGGGTTACTTGCTGCCAAAGAAAATAACTACCAATTACAGTACTAAAGGTATGGTGTGGCAGAGACAGGCAAATGCAGATGGTTTAGCTCATCCATCAATCTACCTAGTATACAGATCATAAATAGGGGTGCAGGATGAGGTGGAATGATCACTAACTAGTAAATCCCATCCTTGACTAGAACTACAGTTAAGTGTCTATGGGCAGCAATAATCAGGTTTAGGCAAAATGGTGCTACCTTCTCACCCAAGTAAGAAATTGAGAACTTGGGGTACCTCAAGGTTCTGTATTAGGCCCAGTACTCTTCAACATCTTCATAAATGGTTAAGATGAGAGGATAGAGGGGAAACTCACTAAATTTGCATAAATTTGCAGTAGCCAACACTTTAGAACCTAGATTCAAGATACAAAAGGATTTCAATAGACTTGAATACTGGGCCCTACCTAACAAAATGTGGTTGTTGTGATGAGAAAAGTAAGGTCTTATTCTTAGGCACGAAAAACAAAATGCAATAGTATAAAATAGATGGTACCTGTCTTAACAGTAGTGATTGTGAGAGGGATCTCGGTGTCGTAGTGGACAATCACTTTTGAGTCAGCAGTGTGCTGCAGCTATCAAAAAAGCCAATGTAATCTCAGAGTTGCATCAACAGAGGGATAGTATTAAGATCACATTAAGACACTTGATACTGCACTTGTAAGAGTACACTTGGAATACTGTGTCCAGTTCTGGTCACCAGGATACAAAAAAAATGCTGACTCTATAAAGCATGCATGGAAGAGCAAGAAAGAAGAGCAACAAAGGGATTTGAAGGCTAAACTACAATGAACAGTTACAGGAACTATGTATGCCTAGTCCAGGGGTGGGCAAACTTTACAACTTTAAGTCTGAAGGACTTCAGCTCCCAGACTTCTCCAGCCAGCTGGCTGGAGAAGTCTGGGAGCTGAAGTCCTTCAGACTTAAAGTTGCAAAGTTTGCCCACCCCTGGCCTAGTCTAATGAGAGAAAGACTAGGGATGACATTATAGCAGGCTTCCAATACCTAATGGACTGTCACAGAGAAGAAGGATCTATTTATTTTCCAAAGAACCGCAGGGCAGGACAAGAAGTAGTGGGTGGAAAATTATTAAAGTTAGATCCAATCTAGAATTAAGGAGACACATCCTGACAGTGAGAACAATAAACAGTAGAATGGCTTGCCTCCAGAAGTTATGGGTGCTCCTTCACTGGAGGTTTTTAAAAAGAGGTTGGCAATCATTTGGAATAGAGTCTCCTGCTTGAGCAGGGGGTTGGACATAAATCATCCAACATTCCTTCCAACCCTGTTATTCTATGTTCTACATATGGTCATATAAACCTTGTTAGAAGTCTGTAATACCCTCATTGGTGAGACAACTGGCAACAAAAAAACAGGCAAAACCCAGTTCTTTTTCCAATTTAAGGTGACCTCTATAGTCCAGGACTAGTGCTATTTCAAATGAGTTCTAAACTTATGTATAGAAGTGTTGAGTCCCCAAGCCTATGTCCCAGACAACTCGTCTGGTAACCTATGAGTCACCGCATTCCGGAGCTGAGCCAGCAGCTGCAGTGATTAACAGAGACAAGCTGTCTGGAATCTGTCTGGAAAGGAGTTACAATGTTGCAACTGCTTGCTAGGAGTTTCCTGCCTGGTAACTCTATATAAGAGGTTGCCAGAGAAGAAACCTTGCCAGTGGGATCTTGTGTGTGTTGTAAATAGTGTGAATAAACGTTCCTGTTGTTTTGACCATGCCTGAGTCGGAATCCTTTGTCTGATCTAACACTGGCGACGAGGATGGGATCCAGGCCGTGGCCTTAGAACGCAACGGGTAACGAATACTTCAACAACAGAGCGCAGCGCGACGCACAGCCTCACCATGGCTATGGCGACAATGCCTCCGTTTGCACCGTTCGACCCGATGAAGGAACAATGGGCTTCCTTCTTAGCCCGGTTCGAGTGCTTCTTGATAGCCAGCGACTACGGCGAACTCGCGCCTGCCAGGAAGCTGAGCCTATTCCTCCAGTGCGGCGGCCCTGAATTGTTTGCTACCGCCCGAACCATAGCAGCACCCGCAGCGGTGCACGAAGTGCCGTGGGACGATCTCCTGGGCCGCCTGAGAGCACACTACGCGCCGGCGCCTTCCCGCATAGCGCATCGCTATGCATTCAGGCAATGTGTGCAACAGCCGCAACAGTCGGTAGCCGAGTTCCTGCAGAAATTGAGAGCGACCGCAATCCCCTGCGAGTTCCCTGCTGGCTTCCTGGAGGAATCCCTACTGGAGCAGTTTGTATGCGGCGTAAGAGACATCCGCCTAAAGCGCCGCTTGCTTTCAAAAACTGTCCTGACTCTCGAGCAAGCGGTGGAAGAAGCACGTGCGACAGAATTGTCGGAGATCTCCACATCCGACATGGGCCGCGCGCGCCCTCCTCTTTTCCCCACTCCGCGAGCGTGTCTGGTAGACGAAATAGCGCCGCTGGATGAGCTGGAGGAGGATGACCATGGGGACTGCATGAGGGTGACCGGGCGCGTGCCGAATCGCGCATTCACACCGCAGCAGAAGTCCGGGAACTGCCTAGGCTGCGGAGGGGCCCACCAGAGACCAGAGTGCCCATTCAAGGCATCGGTGTGCCGCAGATGTGGCAGGAAAGGACACCTAGCAGCTGTGTGCCGTGCTGCCGCTCCAGCGACAACGCCAGCTGCCGCCTCCAGAACCGTTCCACCAGGACAACGAGGGTCGCAGAAGCGTTCAGGACGCTACCAGCCACAGCCGACCGACTGCTTCGCGCTGGCGGAGATGCCCCCAGCTCTAAGCTACGACCAGGCAGAGAGTAGGAGACTGTCAACAGTGGTTTGCTTAGAGGGGGTGGGGGTAAAAATGGAAATAGATTCAGGGTCCTCTAGATCACTCATGTCCTGGGCGCATTTAGTTAAGCTTTGCCCCAAGCTCAGGAAGCGGGATCTCGGCCCCACGGCGACGATCCTGAAAGATTACCAGGGCTCACAAATTCCCATTCTAGGTCTGCACAGAGTGAGAGTAGACTACGGCCCCTTCCACGGATCCCTTCCCATCCTGGTAGTGGCCAAACCCCTAGCTGCCTTGATCGGATTGGACTGGTTTCCAGCCTTGGGACTGTCAGTCCAAGGAGTACACAGCGTGCCAGCCAGTTCTCCGGTAGACGAAGTAATCAGAGAGTTCAACGACGTCTTTGATGGCAGCTTAGGAACGTACAAAGGCACTCCAGTTTCCCTAAATTTGGACCCCCAGGTTGCTCCAGTCCGCTTGAAGGCCCGCAGGCTGCCGTTCGCGCTGAAGCCCAAGGTTGAAGCGGAATTGGATCGATTGGTGGCGCAGGGCGTGCTCGAACCCGTCGATCAGGCGAAATGGGAGACCCCAATTGTGGTCCCCATTAAGCCCGACGGGTCCGTGAGGATCTGCGCCGACTATAAGTCGACGATCAACCTCGGGCTTCAGGCGAACCCATACCCGGTTCCGGTGGTGCAAGACCTAATCCACTCATTGGGACGAGGTCGAGTGTTCGCGAAACTGGATATGGCGCAGGCCTACCAACAGCTCCCGGTGGATGACGAGGCTGCGGAAGCGCAGACCATCGTGACCCACCGTGGGGCTTTCCGCTGTCGCCGTCTCCAATTCGGCGTGTCCGTAGCCCCGGGGATCTTCCAGAGCCTCATGGAGCGACTGCTCCATGGGCTCCCTGGCGTTGTACCGTATTTTGACGACATCCTGATTGCTGCTTCCAGCATATCAGAACTCGCCAAAACGTTACGGAAGGTCCTCAGAGTTTTCAGGGGCGCGGGTTTAAAGTTGAAACGCAGCAAATGTACGTTTGCTGCGCCTAGGGTGGAATTCCTGGGTTTCATGATTGACGCCCAAGGAATTCACCCAACCCCCTCCAAGGTCGAGGCCATCCAAAAGGCCCCCACTCCTGCCTCCAAAACGGAGCTGCAGGCATTCCTCGGCCTTTTGAATTTCTACGCGCCGTTTATTCCCCATAAGGCATCGCTAGCCGAGCCGCTGCATCGGTTGCTCGACCGATCCGCGGCCTGGCACTGGGGCAGCCGCGAAGCACACGCGTTCGCGGCTGTCAAAGCCATGCTCACGTCAGATGCGGTACTAGTCCAGTACCATGACAGGCTTCCTCTGACGCTTGCGTGCGATGCCTCCCCTTTTGGCCTGGGGGCTGTCCTTAGCCACGTCTTTCCAGACGGCTCGGAAGCCCCCATTGCTTTTTACTCCCGGACAATGTCTCAAACGGAGAGAAACTACAGCCAAATCGACAAGGAGGCTTTGGCTGTAGTGTCCGGGATTAAGAAGTTCCACAATTACCTCTATGGGCGGACCTTTTCTGTTGTCACGGACCATAAGCCGCTCCTTGGGCTATTGGCCGGTGACCATCCGACACCCCCCATCCTGTCGCCCAGGATGACCCGCTGGACGGAATTCCTGGCAGCGTATGACTATACGCTGCTATACCGTCCTGGCAAGCAGATAGGGCATGCTGATGCCCTAAGCCGCTGCCCTCTCCCGGGGCCGGATCCGGCCCCTGTGCCTGCTCTCTCTGTCCTGATGGTCGCGGAGTCGGACTTGCCCCTGTTCTCTTCCGCCGTTGCCGCTCACACCCGCGCAGACCCCGTCCTCGCCCAGGTCTGCCGATGGGTGCTGAGGGGCTGGCCTTCGGGCAGTGTGGCTGAAAACTTTCGGCCTTACAAGTCACGCCAGCTGGAGCTCTCGCTCCATTGCGGGTGCTTGTGTTGGGGAGATCGGGTCATCGTCCCTTCCCCTCTCCGGCACATAGTTCTTCAGTCGCTCCATGCCAACCACCCAGGCATCGTCCGTATGAAGGCATTGGCCCGGAGCTATGTCTGGTGGCCCGGCATGGACGCTGAAGTGGCGGAATGGGTGGCCGCCTGCTCCTCCTGCCAATCGTCCCGGCCGGCCCCGCCGGTCTCCCCGCCGAGGGAGTGGGACGCCCCCAGGTGCCCATGGTCCAGGCTCCACTTGGATTTCGCGGGTCCCTTCCATGGCCAGAATTTCCTCGTGGTGGTGGATGCGTTCTCACGCTGGGTGGAGGTGATTCTCATGGCTTCCACCACAGCGGAGAGCACGGTGCATGCCTTGCGCCGTCTGTTCGCGACCCACGGGTTGCCGGACGTCGTTGTGTCCGACAACGGACCCCAATTTCAATCCTCCACCTTCTTGGACTTTCTGGCCACCCAAGGGATCCGCCACGCGCCGGTCGCCCCTTATCACCCGGCGTCTAATGGACGCGCGGAACGAGCCGTACGCTCAGCCAAGGAAGCCTTGGCCCGTTTGGATAAAGGGGACTGGCAGGCAAGGGTGGCCGCGTACCTTTTGGGACAGCATGTCACACCTTGCCCAGCCACAGGGAAAAGCCCCGCGGAGCTCTTGATGGGCCGACGCTTGCGGACCACTCTGGACAGACTGCACCCCGATTACGACGGGTTGCAGAGGGGCAACCTGCAGATTCCCACTCCTCATTTATTTGAAATTGGGGACCTGGTTTGGGCAAGGAACTTTTCAGGGGAGCCGCGATGGATTGCCGCAACCATTTTGGACGTAACCGGACCCTGTTCTTACAGAGTCGGCCTTCAGGATGGATCCGAGTGGCGGCGCCACCTGGATCAACTGAGGCGCCGCCTGCCCGAAACAGCAGTCACCACGCCAGGCCGTTCCTGCCCATTGGCACCCGTTGGGCCGTTGTTCTCTGCTCAAGCCGAGCAGTTGTTTGGAACCCCGGAGTCCCTAGCCGGTCCAGACCTCGTATCGGCGGGAACAGCACGGGGAGACCGCCAGGACCTCACAGCCCAATCTGACTCTCAGCTGGGGGCCTCGCCCATCGGGGAACCACCCTACCAGAATAATACTCGCCAGCAAATGCCAACTACCTCAAGCCCGGTCGCCACGCCCCCTCACCCGGACTTGCTAGGGTCGGCATTGCCGCCTACGGCGACTCCACCTCCGAGGGCAGGCCGCGATGACGTAGGCGAAGGCTCCGTGTCCCACAGGGAGGAGCCTCCTCAAGAACTAAGGCGGTCAGGGCGGACCCGACACCGCCCCGCCTATCTGAACGACTACGCGTGCGCATGTACTGTGTTGGACAGAGAACCTAGACACATGCACAATGACTATGGGGGAAGGAGTGTTGAGTCCCCAAGCCTATGTCCCAGACAACTCGTCTGGTAACCTATGAGTCACCGCATTCCGGAGCTGAGCCAGCAGCTGCAGTGATTAACAGAGACAAGCTGTCTGGAATCTGTCTGGAAAGGAGTTACAATGTTGCAACTGCTTGCTAGGAGTTTCCTGCCTGGTAACTCTATATAAGAGGTTGCCAGAGAAGAAACCTTGCCAGTGGGATCTTGTGTGTGTTGTAAATAGTGTGAATAAACGTTCCTGTTGTTTTGACCATGCCTGAGTCGGAATCCTTTGTCTGATCTAACAAGAAGGATCTCAATTGGGTCAGGACAAATGCTTCAAAAAGCATAGGCCAAGCATTGCATGGAGATATGTTTTTGTAATAACCAGCTCTCTAGTAGCCCAAGCATAATCTGTACGGTAGCCTCTGGGGATGTTCCTCTTAGCCACAGATTTAATTAAGCCAACAAACCTGTTGTAGCCCTTAGGGACTGCTTTGATCCATCTGATATTAGCATCAGTGTGCTTTGTCTAAGTATTCTAATTTGCTTTCTGGAAGTTCCAATGAAGTTTAGGAATGGACCTAATTACTAGGATCTGGAGTCCTACTCTGTAGAATATAGGCCTATGCTGACTGTGCAGGAAATTGTACAAAATCTGTCTCTGGATTTGAGATATTGATTTTACTACTACAGAGGAAACAAAGCAAGGGTCTGGGGATTACCTCTTTTGCCAACAAGCAGAATGAAATGTGCCTCTATCTTTACCATCGTACTGTATACAAGAGTAAGACTGTTTATTTCCATCCAATGGAATAATCTACTCCCATTCTCATTGCTTTGGTTTTGATTGATATAATCTGAATTTATGGGCATCTTAGAAATGCATTTGCTTCCTGTTGGGTTGATAAGACTGATGAATCAAACAAATAATAGACATGTAGATGTACTATCCCTGCTGTGAGTGATTTCTCACTAGTGATTCTGAGTTGAATGCAGCCCTTGCTGCAGCAAGAGAAAGCATTGCTTGAATAATAATGCTTTGCCATGATTTCTTTGTCCTCTTCTGTGTTTTGCTGCTGGGCAATGTTCTATGGTCCAAAAAGAGCAAGATAAGGGAGCTTAATTAAGGCCCGAAGATAAGACAATATAAAAAAGTATTAAAATGGGACTGCCAGGGCTTTCACATGATACTGTCAATAATTAATGCAGACAAATCTGTGGGAAATATTTTTTTACCTTCCTCCGCATCCCTTACTGGTACTGACATTGGAAAAGGAAGCATTTTATTAGATGATGGCAGAAGAGAGCAAATAGGTAGAAAGTAGCAGTACTAGGCTGATCTATTCCTACCCCTCCATTCTGAAATATAAAAGAGCAAGTGTAATAGCAAAAAATATGCCCAAATTTGCCCTAATATCTGAGCACTAATCTGCATCAGTTATCAAGCTTGTAAATGGTCCTTGTGTATATAACTTTACTGCAAGGTTTTAAGAGCAATGATTGGTAGATTCCTCTGGCTTTATTTCCCTTCCCATTCAGGTCATTGGCTGGAGAGAAAGCTCGTCATCAGTCACTGTCCTTAAAGGGTAATGAAGGGCGCTTGGGCAACTGGCAGGGACAGAGGCTTCAGCTATCTTTCAGATGGGCTGAGTGATAAGTTGCGATGTGAATGTACTTGATGCTGGTAACGTGTCTTTCTGGCCTTTCCTGAACATGCAACCACAAATATTCTGCAAGACTGGTAGATCTGTGTTTTAAAATGGCCCAGCTGACTGGGTAGTGCCTGGAGAAAAGGTGCAGTGGTAAGAAGCTCAAACAGTGCATCAGGAAAACATAATTCCACTTAATCCTGTGCTGCCATTCACCTGGTAGCCAGGTTATTTTAAGACTTTACTTTGGCCTTCATTTCACCCAGACTACAAAGGGAGTAGGAAGCAATTTTGTCACAGTCACCTTAGCTTAAATATTCTACACTTTTTAAAATTAATGCATTTAACGTTTCTGAATCTTATATGTATCGTCCCAGTAAGCAAGTGTGGAATAATTCCATTAAATATTATCAACTGATATTTCCCAATCCAATTTGTTGCATAAGATTATCTTTGCCATTGAAAATTTCGTCAGTGTTATAATATGTATTTCAGAAATAGGTTGCAAATCTGGGATATTTTCTTTAGTTAGGGATTTATGCTTGGGCCTCTACTGAATCTAAGCTCATATTAATTTTTAGTCAAGATTTCTTTAACATGCTTTTATTTAGATATAGTGGGGACTACAAGTCCTAGAATTTCTTGCCAGCTTGGAGAATGAAATCAACCAAAAGTGTTTTCAGGTCAATACTGTGATTGGGCTGGAGATCTAATTGTAATTGTCAAAAGCATACTATACCACCTCTGCCCCTGTCTATCTCATACAGTTGTTAGTAATGATATTATGCTGTTACCTTCTGTCACTCTGTTTCACAGGGAATGTCTTACTTGCATTCAAGCAAAACAGAGATCCATGGGCGCCTGAAATCCACAAATTGTGTTGTTGATAAACGCATGGTTGTGAAAATCACTGATTTTGGCTGCAATTCTATTCTGCTACCTAAAAAAGGTACTTAAGGGATACGGAAGAAACCATTTACTCTCTTTTTTAAAAAGCCCATGCTTTGGGGATGGGAACATAGGAAATGCTTCATACTGAATCAAATCATTGGTCCATCTAATTCACCAATACTGACACAAACTGGCAGTTAATTTGCAGAAAGGGCTTTTTCTAGCCTTATGCAGAGATGCCAAAGCTTGTATATACTAGGACATATATACAAAGAATATATATGGCCAAGAAGTCATGGCCCTTCACAACCACACCTTGTAACAGGGATGGCTAATCTTTTTCTCATTGTCTGCTGAAAGTGCGTACAACAGCTACCCCATGCATGTGCCCTGCTCCCCCTCGCCCATTTTTGGCTTCCAGGTTGGTGCAGGAGGATTTCCAGGCCCAAAACAGGGCATATAATAATAATAATAATAATTTTAATTTATAACCTGCTCTCTCTCCCCGAAGGGACTCGAAGCGGGGCACAGGGAATTTAAAATACATATAAAATCACAGACATAGTACAATATTAAAATGAAATTAAACTAACCCTGCGCTAAAATCCCATATTAAAACTAAAAATAAGTCGCTAAAAACCCTAAAAACAGTTGATTCCCCAGGCCGGCCAAGCAGAAAAAGTGTGTTTTTAATTTTTGACGGAAGGAGCGGAGGTCCGTAGTTGTTTAATTTCGGGGGGAAGGTCGTTCCAGAGGGTCAGGACCGCCACAGAGAAGGCCCTTCCCCTGGGCATCACCCGCTGGCACAGCCTAGTGGACGGCACCCGGAGAAGTCCCTCTCTGTGGGAGCGAATCGGCCGCAGGGATGTATGGGGCAGGATGCGATCCCGCAGATAGCTAGGTCCCGTGGGCATGGGGGGAATCATGTGGCACGGGGGAGCTCTGTGCACCCCCATACTCCGTTTTGGGCCTGGAAGGCCTGCACCAACCTGGAAGCCAAAATGGGGCGCAGGAGTGCTGAGTGAGGCCCCAAAATTCAATGAAAGCTCCCCCCATGCATGCGCCCTACCCCCTGCACATGCACAGAAGAGACCCAAAGACCAGCTGGCCAGCGGGAAGCGTGGAAACATGCGTGGTGGAGCTGGGCTGGGGCGACGTTTGGCATGCCTGCAAAGAGGCCTCTGTGTACCACCTGTGGCACGTGTGTCACAGGTTTGCCATCACGACCTTATACAATAGGAGCAAAGATATTTTGTAGTAGGTAATGCTACCTACTTTTGGGGGGTTTTTTGGCAAAGAGGACAGCATGATGCCCTCAATCAAATCTAGAAAATATAATGATGATGCAGGTGATGCCACTGAGACAGAAATGTGTTTCTTTAATGATCATATGTGATTAAATCATGTCTACCACCCCTCTTTTTTAAACTCTGAGACAACAAAGCAAAATATTTAGTGAAACATCACATCCCCCATCTTTCTTTTAATTGCATCCCATATGAACTCACTAATATAATAAGAGACTTGAGGCCACTTCTTAATTACATCCATGTGTCCCTAAACTGATCTTGATAACCTTTCAATATTATATTTCAATAATATATTAGAAAAGTTATTCCTCTCAATGAGGCGGGAAGGGACTTTGCTATAAATTCACTACAAATACTAGGTAGTTAGAATGCTTTTGTCTGGCAGCCAGGTCTTAAGTCTCCTCTCCCTCAGGGTTGGTTCAATGCAATTCCATGGAAAGTAGGCCAACTTTGCTTCTTAAACTATCTTAATCCCTTGAGAGATCTTTGACCCATTGTAGACCCATCTGAATGATATTTCAGTAAATAAAATGACTAAGCACAATATATTAAAGATGGTCTTAACATCAACTAATGAGTATTACCTCCTATTGGACATTGGAATTGAATTTGGCCTTCACCCGCTCAATATGTAGAAACTCTATAAGGATTCTTCTGTTTTCCTTGTTACCTTCTGGGAGGAGGCTTCGTGATATCTGAAGCAAATATCCAGATTCAACCCCAGGTTTGTTCCATACAGTATCAACCTTGTAATCTCTCAAGCTTCCTCTTTCTGACAGGTATTCAAGATGGACAGTGATTAATATTTATATGTATTGGTATGCTAGGATGTAGGTATATACATATGTATGTATATATAGCATACATATATGTGTGTTATGTATGTATACTCTTTTGAGAGCAGGCAACAGAATTGCATTTTTAATGTGTGCCAGTTGCCCAGAGGGGAAAAAAATGACAATAATGGTTATCTTCTTCTGTTTCACAGGCTTTCATAATGGAATGTTTTCAATGGGGACTAGGAAGTTTTAATCTTTTATAACCCATTTTAAAATTTTGCTAGGCACTTGAGTGCCTGTTTAAGCAGAAAGTTGGTGTAATCAAATAAATAAATCAAATTATTGAACAGATTAAATATATACAAATGAATAAGTAAATAAATAAATTCTTTGTACTTGACCCACTTTTGGGATGTAAGAACAGTTTTACTAGTTCTGACCAAAGACTTCTGTAGTTTAATTTTTAGGTCTTACAGCGGCTAACTAAATGTCTTAGACAAGCTATATGAAGGATCTAAGTACATCAGTCCCTAGCAATAGACAAAATTATCTAATGTTAAATCGCTATCTCTGATGTAGAATGTTGGGATGACTATTCACTGACATCTTTATATTCCACACACAAAAAATCTTTTGATCATGATAAAACAATCCATAGAATTAATGGAAGCTAAACCAATATGAGAGTAGATTAAATTCTCAAGTGCCTGTCTGTCCACTCATATCTACAAACATGATTTCCTTCTGTAAATCAGATCTCTGGACTGCTCCTGAACACCTCCGGTGTGGTGATGAATCACAGAAAGGTGATGTGTATAGCTATGGAATTATAGCTCAAGAGATTATCCTGCGTAAAGAGACTTTCTACACTAACCGTTGTCGGAATTCTAAAGGTAAACACGGCGTATAAAGAGGCGTGACTACATGTTTACACTTAACAAACCCCACCAGATTCCCAGCAATAGAAATAGAAAAAAGTATAATGCATGCACAACGCACACAATACAGAGAGAATAAATGTTGTAATAACTAACTGAAATGTAACAAAAAATAAAAAGAACTACAAAAGAAAAATTCATAGTTCATTTAGTATTAATTAATTAGAATTAATTAAACTAATTCAATCTTAAATGATTAAATTCAGATCATGTAGAAATATGTTGCTTTATTATCTCATTTTTAGCACATAAAATATTTAGCATAATTATATACTCGAAATCAATTGTTAATATTGGGAAGATATTTACCTCATTTGCATAATATTATCTTCTTTCCCAGGCCCTATGCTAGGTCAAAACTTTTTTGAAATGACACGTTCTATGTTTTAGCAATATTGTTCAATATATTTATGTCTTTAACTCTTAATATCACACCCCCTCCAAATGTTGCTATAATTTGAAATCAAAACAAAGCTACACCTGGATAAGGTCAAATTATATCAATTAAAGAAGCTTCAGATTTCATGCAATGCTAGCACAAAATATAAATTATCTCTTTTTAAATATTCTTTCAGGAATCTAACAAATACAAAATAATGTGTCCTGATGAATGAAGTCTTAAATCATCAGTACATTTTCTATTTATTAAATCCTGGAATTTCCAAGATTGGACATTTCAGTTCTTTATTTCATAGTTCATTTAGGTAACGGATATGAACTTCCAGCCTGTTTTCAAATATCAAATTGGATTGTTGTTTTCAGTTCAAGCACTGAACCTCTTAAGGATTCTAAGCTTGCAGGTACCTCTGAGGCTGCTGAGGAATCTGGGCCACACTGTTTAGTTAGTACAGGTTTCACCTTCATATTTTGACAAGCAGAAGGAAATAATATTCATAGCACAGACTTTAGAAGAACCACTATAAATCAACTAATATTGGCTTCTTTGGCCTATGCATTTAGTAAGACGGCTCTCTTTTGATGTGGGATCAAAACATTTAAGTGCTTACCTATTAATAGCAAAAAGAAGTGTCTGGAAACTTTCAAAGGCTGGGAATGAAGATCCCTGTTTAATATACCTGGATATTCCCCCTCTAATAAGTTTCTGAATTTACTTAAACCCCACCCCCACCCAATTCCCAATAATCAGAGCATATTGTTGGTCAGCATTGTTGAGTGCATGTTTCTACGTATTCCAGCAGGAAACTCTATGGCAAATCTTTCCCCTCCAGTTCTCTTCTGTTTCACTGGCTGCTCTTGTGGTTTCTGGGTGCTGAGAGTGACAAAAGAAAACATAAGAGACAACAATACATTACCCACTTTCTTTGTTTCATTCCTTCTGGCAAATCGGTGTGGATGCATTCCCCAAAAACATGAGTAACACTTCAAAGGAGAAGGAGCTTAATCGCTGCATTTTGCCTAAACACCCTCTGGAGCAGAGTAATTTAATATTCACAACAAGAATGATCCAATGTTTTTCATTTACATTGACCTTGATTCTCTTGAAATCTAGAATTTTGAATGATGCATAGTTAGGAACTATTGAAATGTAACAATAAAATGTTTAATGCCAGTATATTTTAACATTTTAAAACATTTTAAAAGCATGTTTGTAAGTACCAAAACTTTTTTTGAATACAGAACATTTCTTTCATATTTGTTTCCCATTTTATCCCATTTATTTTTGCTGCATATTTTACAAATGCAACATATTTGCACAAGAAAATAGGGAATAAAATTATAGCTGAAGAACAAGAGATATAAAAAAAGTAAAAAATGAAGATAAATTAGAATCAGAATAGAGCTGGAAGAGACCTTGGAGGTCTTCTAGTCCATCCCCCTGCTCAAGCAGGAGACCCTATACCAGAGATGGCTAACCTTTTTTGGCTTGCGTGCCAAAAGCGGGGTGAGCGCAGGGGGGGATCGTTCGTGGGCGTGCCACACCCATAATGCTATGTGCGTGACCCCCTGCTTTTGGCACACTTTTTTCACCCTCCCCGGGCTCTAGAGGCTTTCTAGGAACCTGGGGAGGGTGAAAACAGCCTTCCCTCCCCACCCCCAGAGGCTTTAGGAGCTTCCCTGAAGCCTCCAGAGGACAAAAAATGGCCTCAAAAGAAGGCCTAAATCAGCTGGCCAGCACACACAGACGCACTAGTGCTGACAGGGCAATGCCTCGCGTGCCCTAAGAAATGGTTCCGCGTGCCACCTGTGGCACCCGTGTCATAGGTTCACCATCACTGCCCTATACCATTTCAGACAGGTGGCTGTCCAGTCTTAAAAATCTCCAGTGATGAAATGTCTACGTAGTCATCCAACTCACATATAGGAAAAAGTTCTGGTTCCAAAGGAATGAGTGTCACTTCCTTCTGTAATCCAAGGCATACTATTTTAAATGTCAAATAACTTGTTACAGGAAATCTATAATTGGGACTTCTAACTTTTAGCTTTTACTTTAGTGCATCTGGAGGAAGTTGTTTTACTACAGTGGTGGGTTGCTCTTACTGTCATTATCGGTACGCTGATCACGGTCTGTCTGTGCACGCGCCTGATGTGTGCTGCACACGCATGCACAATCCACCACCCCTGTGACACCCAGCTGCTTGTTGGGGGGCATGCAGGCTCTGTACGCTGTGCATGTGCGCAGTTTGCCTTTTGCCATAAATACAGCTATAGAGCGTGGGCGGGTAGGTGGGCCAAATGAGCCACCGTACTGATACGCTCTCAGGCTACTTCAGGCCACTACTGGTACAGCCGTACCAGTCAGGACCGGCAGCAACCCACCACTGCTTGACTGCCAACATCATGCTGTTTCCTTATTGCTGTGTATGTATTAAAAATATGCATCAATTGCTCTTGATTCCTTTGTTTACCCTAGAAGGAATTTTATTCTGGCATACCTCACAAATAGAAAAATCACCGTCTATAGGGTTTTTAAAAAATCAAAGGATGAATAGGTTTATTCGGAGCTAGGTTTAAGTATATTTATAAAATATTTCCTTGATGGTTTCTATTTACCAACAACAGTTCTGTTCTCATGCTCTTACTCCTTTGTGTATCCTATAATATATTAGATATCAAATTCTATTATTTCCAAAGAGGAGGAGATTAATGGGAGTTTCCCCAGGTTGGACAAGCGTATCCATTGTCTTTTTATGCTATTATTGCATATTTTCTCTCCCGCTACAGAAAAACTTTATAGAGTAGAAAGCAGCAAAGAAGAACGACCATTCCGGCCAGATCTTTTATTGGAGACAGACCGGGAGCAAGAGCAAGATGTACGTTCTAACTGAAACAAGAGTTTTTGATAGAGTGAAGTATATGCATGTCAGCTGAAATTAGAAAATTTGATGAATAATGTTGTGGGTCCAGTGTTTTTTTAATTTCATCATATAA
This sequence comes from Rhabdophis nuchalis, assembly GCA_039707465.1. NCBI lineage: Eukaryota > Metazoa > Chordata > Lepidosauria > Squamata > Natricidae > Rhabdophis > Rhabdophis nuchalis. The sequence continues at coordinate 89,291,336 of CM077648.1, read as the reverse complement.
TGGGCTTCTACTAACAACTTCATGGAGAGCTGCAAAAAGTAATTAACTTTTCTCCAACTCTAATTCTTCTCTTAGTTGATTACCGCTGTTAGAATGTAGAGTGTGCCAAATTCCTACGCAGCAGCTGGAGTTTAAAGTGCAAAAAGGGGCAGTTAAAATGATGTCTTCCACCCCTCAGCAGACATGAAAGCAAGCCCTTATATATTTCTTCCCATATTTCTTCTAACTACTGATTTTTAACCTTGGTGCTTCACTGGGAAAACAAGCCTGGTAATAATTTCTTTTGGGGAGGTATGAACAATTGGGATAGTTATGCTACCAGATCCGGAAGACCATTAAATGGCATCACAAGTGTTTTTTTTTTTCCCTTTCTAATTCTGCAGCTCATATCTGTAACTCTGTTAATTTACTTATTTATTCATTCCATTTTATATTTTTTCCTGTTCATATATTCACTCTATATCAGGGGTGTCAAACTCAATTTCATTGAGTTTGGATTGTGTTTGACCTTGGGGGCCAAGGGTGGGTGTGGCCAGCTCAAATTCACTTATGTCGGGGGTGCCTGTGATGGCCCAAGCAATCTGCCAGTGAAAACAGAGTCCCAAGCTCCATTTTTGGCTGCTATGGCCTCTTGCAACCCTCTGCCAGTGAAAATGGAGCTCTCCGTTTTTACTGGCAGAGGGTTGCAGGAGGCTATGGGAGCCAAAAATGGAGCTTGTTACTCTGTTTTCACTGGCAGAAGCACTGCAGGCCAGTCCTTCACTGTTTCTAGGGGAGCCCCGTGGGCCAGATTTAAGTACCCCATGGGTCAGATCTGGCCCCGAGGACCTGAATTTGACACCCCTGCTCTATATGCACACTTAAGAAATGATAGTGAAACAAAATGCAACAATAAAATCAGAGTCATTTAAACAATCAACAATTAAAAGCCTAGCAGATGAGATGTGTTTTTGCTATTTTTTAAAATACTGTGCAGTCTTGTAAGAGAAGTGGCTACCCAATTTGGAAGAGCACAATCAGTACCAAAACAAAGGAGGGTTTAATAAAGTGTGCAAACTCTTCTACAATATCTTTTATTTCAACCCTCATAATACAACTCATATGGTGACCAGTGTGTTGTAGTGGCTAAGGTGTTGAATGAAGAGTGGCGCGATCCAGGTTCAGTCTAGCCTTAATGATGGAAACTCACAGTGTGATGTTAAGCCAATCACTTTCTCTCACCCTCCACAGAATTATGATGATAGGGAAAAATTGGAAGCAATGCATTCTATAGTGCCGTAATGGCGAACCTATGGCACACGTGCCAGAGGAGGCACGCAGAGCCCTCTCTGCTGCCCCGCGTACCATCACCCCAGGTCAGACCTCCATGGTGTTTCTTTTGTGAGCTTCTGTTTCCTGCAAATGACGAAACAGAGGCTCATGAAAGAAAAAGATCTTACCTCTTGCTGCACTGCCAGTATTGGGATGCCCCGCCGGCCACCGGTTTTCGTGTCTCTGCTGCACATGCATGCATGTTTGTGCACATATCCATGCATGTGCATGTTCACGCATGTCTGTGCATGCATGGATTCACGCACATGTGTGCACCTTTCCATTTGGGCATATGCATGTGTGCACAGTTTGGGCACTCGGTGTCTAAAAGGTTCGCGATCACTGCTATAGTGTCTTAAGATCCAGGAGGAAAGGCAGGCTATGATAAAATAAATTATCATAACTGCTTAACTAGTTATTCAGTTTTGCAAAGAAAAAGAGTTGGAACTTGAGGTAGTGGTTAATAATTGACACAATAGTTGTGTGTCAGGGAAGTGGAAATTGGGTGGGAAATGAGTAAACCTTATCTGAAGGGAAAATTCCATTTTGATATCTTATCATAGAACCCAAAATAGATTAACTAACCTTGGCTTGGATTATGCATTGCCAGATATATATTCTAGTGAAAAGCTGCTGGGAAGAAGATCCAGAAAAGAGGCCAGATTTTAAGAAAATTGAAACTACTCTAGGTAGGATATTTAGGTAAGAAACCAATATACATTAAACCAAGGTTTTATATAGTAATATGGGAAAATGTACAGGATATGGGTAATGATAATGTATTATTTGATTTTTTTTTAAATGTCCATGTATGAAAAGAGAACATGTGGAAGTGAATAAAGGGAAGAGAAATCAAGTAAAATAACATGATTATTTATTGTAAAGGTTAGGGATACAAAAATCCTGTTGGATCATATAGGTTGCTCCAGCCAGGCTCTTCTCTCTGTCTCTGTCTCTTTTACTCATTCTCTGCAGGTAGCCCACAACCTGCGAACACAATTGAGACTGGAATTTCAATTGTAAATCATCATGGTCATAACACAAGGCACCAATCAGCTTATTGTGATTTCACCCAGTGGCCTCATGTAAATATTAAAAAGGAGAAAAGAGAGAAAACTTAAATCCTGTTGCATCTCACATAGTAGGGGTTAGGGAAGGCCCTCTTCTTTCTCTCTCTCCTTAAGATATCTATTGTAGCATTTTAAATCCTTAATACTAATATTCTTACTTCTTTTTCTTTTAAGACTCATCTACAACTTTTAAAACCATTTTAACATGTCATTTTTTAATCTATTTATAATTATTATTCAGAGGGAGACAATTGGTGGATGTTCCTTTTGATTGTTTAACATTTATAGATTAGATTAATTTCCACCAAGTTCTATTTGCTGTTTTTCTTGAAAAATATCATTTTTGTTCTTACAATATTCCTAGCAACTACCACAACCAAAACAATGAGAGCTATATGGACACACTGATCCGTCGTCTGCAGTTGTATTCACGAAACCTGGAGCACTTAGTAGAAGAGAGAACCAAGCTGTACAAAGCAGAACGAGATAGAGCTGACAAACTAAATTTCATGCTTCTCCCACGGTGAGTGTTGTCCACCAGGGAATAGTACCTGCAATACCAACAGAATCCTGCTTTGAAGAATTGTAAACAGATTTATGTTTCTTTATTATATTTTATTTATTTAGTTTGTCAAGCATGAAAAAAATAACAGGCATAAATATAAACATAAATATGAACAGAGGAAATAGGTACGAATAAATGGAGACAGTAGGACAGGGACAGTAGGCTTGCTGGTGTGCTTATGCATGCCCCTTACAGACCTCTTAGGAATGGGGTGAGGTCGACAGTAGACAGTCTTAGGTTAATATTATGTGGGTTTGGGGATGAACCTACAGAGTCAGATAGAGCATTCCAGGCATTGACCACTCTGTTGCTGAAATCGTATTTTCTGCAATCAAGTCTGGAGCGGTTTATCTTCAGTTTGTATCTATTGTTTGCTCTTGTATTATTGTAGTTGAAGCTGAAATAGTCATTGAGAGATAGGACATTGTAGCAGATAATTTTGTGTACTATGTCCAAATACTTAAGGATAAGCTTTTAAAATTTATGTTAAATATATTTGTCTTTCCAAAAACATGTGCAATATTAAACAGCATGAGGTTTTATCTTGTTATGTCTGGATTTCTTCTGCTTTCATGCAAATTCTAGTCCTCTTCAAGAGATACACAAATACCATTTTCAAAGAAAGATCATTCTTCTACAAATAGATAGAATGAAGTTTATACTTTTCAAGTAACTTTGTAGAAAAAGGACATATACTGTATTTTTCGGAGTATAAGATGCACCTTTTTTCCTCTAAAAAGAGGCTGAAAATCTGGGTGCATCTTATACATCGAATACAGCATTTTTTGCCTCCTGGAACCCCGCCCCTTCACCAAAACGGCCACGCGCATACTTATGGAGGCTTCCAGAGAGCTCCTAGGGGCTGGGGAGGGCAGAAATAAGCAGAAAACAGGGCGTTTTTGCCCCCCAGCCCCCAGCAGCACTCTATAAGCCTCCAAAAGGCTATGCATGCTATTTTTTGACCAAAAAATGGCCCGTTTTCACAAAAAAGGGGCATTTTTCCTCGTTTTGGGCCCCCCACCCCCACAGGAGCACTCTGCAAGCCCCCCCAAGGCTGTTCATGCCTTTTATTTGAAAAAAAGGGCCCATTTCCGTGAAAAACGGGCCATTTGGGGGAGGCTTGCAAAGTGTAAAAAGGGCTTTTTTTCCCTTTTGAAGAGCTGTTCAGTTAGAGTGATTGATGAGAATTACGTTGGTCAAGTACTGTGCCTGCAGAAACAAAGGTTTGTCCAAAAGTGGTCAGTGATTTCCTTCTCCAGCACTTGGGTAAATACACCTGGAAACATCTACCTACCTACCTACCTACCTACTCTCTCTCTCTCCCTATCTACTGTATTTCTCTCTCCCTCCCCTCTATCTACCTATCTAGCTACTCTCTCTCTCTCTCCCTACCTACTCTCTCTCTCTCTCTATATATATATATATCCCTCTACCTTATCTATCTACACACTCTCTCTCCCTCCCTCCCTACTGTATTTCTCTCTCTCTCTCCTCCTCTACCTACCTACCTATCCACCTACCTACCAACCTACCTACACACTCTCTCTCCCTACTTACCTACCTACTGTATTTCTCTTTCTTTCTCTCCCTCTCTCTATCTCCCTTTCTATCTCTCTATCTCTCTATCTCCCTACCTCCCTACCTTTTTAAAAAATTTGCCTCTTCAAAACCTGAGTGCGTCTTACACTCCGGTGCGTCTTATACTCTGAAAAATATGGTAGTCTTGATTTTTCTTGGGCAGATTTTAGAAAGGCCACAGGTATTGTACCAAATGCTGCTTTGAAATACTGTATCCTGCTTGCTATATGCAGTGTTCATTTGTGGAGATAGAATGTCTGGTCTATGGAAGAATGGTTTTTAAATGTTGTTATATTTATGTCATTTCAAACTCTACATAATTAGACCAATATATTTAGTTTATAAATTATAGTTTGTTGCACAGTCAGCCAGATATTCAGACTAGATTTGACATTTTTGTCTACCTATCAAGGACCTGGGATAGACAGATCTAGGTGGTTCATGCTGTTATAGATATTGTCACAGGATGCAAGCTGTTCTAAGTAAAGCTGCCTTTTGTAATTGACTGATGGTGAATTTATCAGTGCTGATAGTGTTCAAGTGATGCTCGAGTTGTTTTGGGATTGCACCCAAGGCGCCTATAACTATTGGTACTACCTTTGCCTTCTTTTTGTTGTTGTATAGTGTAATATTACAGTAATGGAATGTCACAACAGCAAAGTGTTAAGATGATTTTATTTAATTAAATATTGATTTCCAATGTGTTGCATAAGGAATATAATTGCCTGTTCTATAAATGCTTCAGTACTTTAAGTAATTATTAATTAGCTGTGAACTAATTATTAACTAATTGTGTCTCAACAAATTACTATTTTTATTTATTAATCACATTTTTATAGCTGCCATATCTTTCAAGGGCATTCAACAAGAGATACAAACTGCGACTATCATGCCAGAATTATTTTTTTTAGAGCACACTTTGAAATTAATAACCCTTCCCCCACTTCCCCCCCCCCCCAGGCCTGTGGTAAAATCTTTGAAGGAGACTGGACTTGTAGAGCCAGAATTATTTGAAGAAGTCACCATCTACTTCAGTGACATTGTGGGCTTCACAACCATATGTAAATACAGCACACCAATGGAAGTGGTAGACATGCTGAATGACATCTACAAGAACTTTGACCACATTCTTGATCATCATGATGTTTACAAGGTGATCCAATTTTATAACAGAATCTAAAAGATTACCTTAAGATGAAACAAAAGTAGTGGGGGCAACAATCCACTAAAAAAAAAAGGCAAGAATTATTTTTATCAGAGGCCTTCCTAATTAAAATGTTTTTCCAAAGTAATACAAAAGAGATACTTTTCTTAAAATTTAAAAATCCATACTCTCATGAAGTCTCACTGTAACAAGTTTCTTCAATCTAGAGTCCTCTAAAAGTGTTAGATTCCTGCGTACGTTTTTGATAAGCAGATATATCTTGTGACTTTTGGTCATGTTTCAACAGGTGGAGACCATTGGAGATGCATATATGGTAGTAAGTGGTTTACCAAACAGAAATGGTAACTGTCATGCAGTGGACATTTCCATGATGGCCCTGGATATACTCAGTTTCATGGGGTCATTTGAATTACAACATCTTCCTGGCCTTCCTGTATGGATTCGAATAGGAATTCATTCTGGTATGAGGATTCTATCAAACATTTGATCAAAGCAAACAATGATGTTTAATATCATGTTTAAGTTTTCCTAAAGTAATAATAGAAATTTATAATAATTTAGAAATTATTATAAATTATAATGGTATAATATATATCTTAAGATTTCAAATATTACCTTTAAGAAAATTATCAATGGTGACCAATTGTTCAAAAAAGAATATAGTGAATATTATAAAGATAATATCAAGCATAAATAACTTCCTAATATTATTGATCAATACTTCCTTGTAATTTGTATTTTGTATACACTTGTATACAAAATTCAGAATTTCTGTACTGTTCATGAAAACTGCCCTGAAGAAAGCATTATTAATGAGTTATGTTTTAATTAAGCCACCACAGACATTCCTCTCTAAATTCCTTTTCCTCAGTATTCTATAGTTGTTGTTTAGTTCTTTTTATGACATAGATTTGAATTTCTCCTCTTGCCCTTTCATTGTTTCTAGGAATTCTCTTGCTTTTTGTACTGAATTCATTCTTAACTTCTGTTGTTTAAAAGTAAGGATCCACTTGGTCCCATCAAAACGGTATCTTTTTTCTGTTTAAACTTTTCAGGAAAAAAACTCTTTTCTCTTACTCATTATCTTGATCAAAATTTCTTTAAGTACAATTGCATCTACATTGTTAATCTTCAGTCTGATCTTGGAATGCTGCCCCAAAACGTGGTCCCTGGTCTTCTTCCTGAAAAAGTACACAAGAATATCCCTTTAATATATTTCTTAATTTTGCAAATCATGTATTAATCCTATATATTTTGCTCTGCCCGTGTACCATTTTCATCTCATTCCAAAAAAAATTGTTAAAGATTAAATAATTTTTGTTAGTGTCTTCACCAGGATTTTCTGGAACTCATCTAAAAGGACTCACTTTTGGATTACAAATTTTAAAAATGGTTACCACTGCAAAAGCAGCAAAGTTGTGAGGGAAGAAAAGGATTCTTAAAACAAGCAATAAAGACAGCATTATTTTGGGAATATTACAAAAAAGTTTGAAAAGAGGGGGGGAAGTATCCAAATATGTCAAATCTGTTTAAAGTGGCTGCATCTGAAGAGAGAATGGAAGAAAGGTTTTTAAAGATGAAAAAGGAAATGAGAGAAGAAGAAAACAAATTGAAGAAATTGAGGAGAATCAAAACAAATTACTGATAAAGTAAAATGAAATAATAGAGAGATGGAAAATGACTTAAACAATTTGACATAACTGGAATTGAGAGGAAGAGAATTCTGCTTAAGATTCAGAAATAAGAGGATTTTCGATTTGGAAGAGCACTTTTTTCTCTCTCATTATTATTTGAAAGTCATGTCACTGAACATATTATTAATAAGGTGGATAATCTTTTGACATGGGACATTCAGTTATAGTTTGTGTAATTAAGCTTCCATCCAGACTGTGTCATAGGTTGTTGACTGCAAAAGTGTGCTTGAACTAAGTGCATTAAAGGCTGCAAATAAATTACTGAACTGATACATTTCTTACTATTTCAATAGAAAAAAATATTAAAGAAATATTGATATTTATCTCTTATGCTATTCCCATTTGAGAGAAGCAACTATGCAAAGTCTAGAAGACAAATAAGAATCAATAATGGAAAAAGAAATTAACAGCAGAAAAGGAAACTAGAATATAGTTTATATCACCACTTAGCAGCATTTACTGTATCTTTTCATGTTTTTCAGTGTTGCAAACCATCCTTTTTTCACCTTGTCCATTCAACAATTCATGTGGGGTCTTTAATTCATGTGCTGTCTTTTGTTCGGCATATTCCTTAAATCTCTGCTTTTCAGAATTTAATCAGTTGAACCCAACAGTAAAATTCTCCATCTTCTCCTTATTCCTAGCCCATCCACTCTTCCTTCAGATATTTGTTTTACAGTGTTTGGCCAAATGTGTCTTGGATTTCAGTGCAATATTTTTCAGACTGATATACCTCATTATAGTATACAATCTCTCGCACAGTCACTACAAATCACTTATATTCTCAGTCATCAGCATGATATCATCCGTGAACAAAGCCACATCTACATTTGTGTACGCAACACAAATCTAATATCAGTATAAACATTTCTTCATTATTTACCTATACATACAGTATATTAAACAATCAAGTAACATCACATATCTTTGTTTTACATAGAATAAATTTTCACAGTCAAACAATTTCTAATAATCTACTAAAAAAGTGAAACAAACAAACAAACAACGGAATAAGGTGTTTGTCAGTTTTTGCTTAATGCCAGGATATTTCAATCAGCAATCTGCTGAGTATCTTCCCAAGCACATTTATCAAACCAGTCCACCTGAGATTTTCATTCACTCTTGTTGCCTTTCCCTTTATGAGGGAACAGTGACAACATTCTTCCAATTATCAGGTCGAGATGGAATAATCACACATCTTTAAAATGTTGTGTAGCCATTCCATTTTTTATCCATCTTTTAACATTTCTCCAACTGCACCATCTATATGTGGAGGGAGAGAAAGTATTCTTTACCAGTGCTCTAAATTCATAAACTGCTCAAATCAATCCTGCTACGTCCATTCCTTTGCCATATCTTTTCATGAACACACACTAGGAAAAATGGCAATTTTTGGTATCTTAATAACTTAATTGTGGCATAATTTTTGGTTGACTATAGTTCATTCTATCCATATGATTGATAATTGATTTTGGCATTTTTATACTCAACTCATAAGAAACAGTATTAATTATGGGTGTAAACATCCATGAATAAGCACACAGCTATGAGTTACAAATATTGATACACATGATTGAGAGATAGTAAACAGTGAGATTAATTAGACAATATGGCAGGGAGGTCAAACTTGAGTTCATTGAGGGCCGCATCAGGATTGTGTTTGACCTGAGGGAGGCAGGGGTGTGTAGCCAGCATGATGTCACTTGTGTTGGGGGCACCTGTGGTGATCCGAGCGCTCTGCCAGAGAAAATGGGCTCCTGCAACCCTCTCCTGGCAAAAATGGAGCTCGGAGGGGGGTGGCACACACGGCCCTCTTGAGCTCCATTTTCACTGGCAGAGGCACCACAGGCCTTGGGTTTGACATGCCTGCAATACGGACTTACCTTTTCAGAGAATTTCTATTTTATCTTGTGTTCAGGTCCGTGTGCAGCTGGTGTGGTTGGGATTAAAATGCCTCGTTACTGCTTGTTTGGAGACACAGTGAACACAGCTTCGAGAATGGAGTCTACAGGTTTACGTAAGAATAGAGTTTCTAACTATACAATATTTTATACAGTCAAATGCAGAATTTCATATATTAAAAACATTTTAACAAGATATGATAAAGACTTACTATCTCATAGATAAGCATGCAATTTTTGTGAATTTAAAATACAAGGCACTGCAACATATCTAGCTTCTTACCTACTTGATGGAAGTGTACAATACAAATGTCATCATCAACTTAGCCATTGTCTATGCATTGCAGGATGAAGACCTCTTCAGCATGTTTCTAACCAATACAGTCCTGAGTTTTCTTTTGTCAATTGGACCTGCAATATTTGCTGATGTCATCAATCCATTTTGTTTTAGGTCTCTTTTGTGGATGCTTTTTATCAAGTGGGATTCATTTTATAGCTGCCTTGGTCCACCTGCCATCGGTTTTTCTTGCTCTGTGACCAGCCCATTTCCATTTCAAGTCTTTTGCTCTCTTAATGATATTGTATACTTTCGTTTGTTCTCTAATCCATGCACAGGTTTTTCTATCTTGTCTTGTAATGCTGAGCATGTGTCTTTCCATGGCTCTTTATGCCACTCGTAGCTTTTGCATTGATTGTGAGGTTAGTGTACATGGTTCACTGGCATATGTTAGAGCAGGTTGCACACACTGATCAAAAAATTTTCTCTTCAGGCATAGGGGGAGGTTGTTCTTGAAAATTATGTTTATCCAGATGCCTGCCAAGCACATTTAACATGCCGTTCGATTTCCTTTTTTGTATCATCTTCACATTGTATTCACTACAATACAATAGTGAATAATAATTGGACCATCTATGGCTTTTTCCTCAAAAGACATTCACATTTAGATCTTTCCCCCCAATTTTGGCCTGCATTTTGTTCGATGGGACCCAATGCTGAGGTCAAACTCTTTCTGAATCTTGAGCCTATCTTCCAAAGTGTTGGCAATGTCCCTCCCTCCAGCTTGGAGTCATCTGCCAATTTGATGAGTTTCCCTTCTATCCCCTCATCTAGATCATTTATGAAGATGTTGAAGATTATCAGAACCAAAACAGAATCTTGAGATATCTTACTGCATGTTTCTTTCTACATAGATGTAGCTCCATTGAGGACTACACACTGAGTGCATTTGGTCAGCTAACTGCAAATCCATCTGGTGGTGGTACTATCTTTCATTCAGTAATTCCACGATCACATCTGCCAGCTCCTTTAGTACCTTGGGATTTAAACCATCTGGTCCTTGAGATTTGAACTTGTCCAAAGCAGATAGGTGTCTTATCAATTCCTTGCTAATTTGAACTGCATTCTTGTTCTGTCTCACACAGTGCTGCTTTTGATAGGTTGGGCTACATTTTCCCCTTTTGATTAAAGACAGATGCAAAGAAGGAATTAAACAGTTCTGCTTTCTCCCTGCTGCCCATCCCTTTCTTGCCATGTGAATCAACCATTTTCTTGGCATATTTTTTGCAATTTTTGGCATTTGTTATAAGTCTTAGTTAACTTCAAGCCTTCACCTTCTTGCGCATTTGGACTATTTGCTGATATGCTGCTCTTGTTATATACCAGTCTTTCCATTTTTTATGCTGGTCCTTTCTGTCCTTCAGTTTGTCAGAGAGCTCTTTGTGCAACCATGCTTGTCTGCAGTCTCTTGTTTTTCTTTCTCCTGGTGTTGTTTTTGTTTGGGTCTTTATTGTTTGTTTTTCAGAGTAACCCAAGCATCTCATACTGTTTTCCCCTCTAGGATTTCTATCCATTGAATCCTTCCTATTCTCTCTCCTAGTGTGTTGAAGGTCAGCTCTCTTAAAGTCTAAAACACCAGTCTGATGTTGTTCAGTTACCTGGGCCTGGAATTGTGGTGAATTCTAGTATAAATTGTTATATGACCAATAAATACATAAAATCATCAAAGCTAATCCAAATTTATATTAGTAAGTTCAGCATTACATATACTTAATTACAAATGTTTCTTATAAAAACAATGGTGCTTTTCAGATAACTGAATTCTATTGTTTTCACCCATAAAAAATCAAGAATTACTAAATATCAACTATATAATTTGGCATAACCCAAAACTAAAATAATAAAAAGTATCTTACAAATATTGTGTATGTTTTAGCTTTGCGGATTCATGTAAGTGGTTCCACTATTGAGATTCTGAAGAGGACAGACTGTCAGTTCCAGTATGAAGAACGAGGAGAAACATATTTGAAGGTAATCTATACCAGTGGTGGGTTGCAGGCGGTACGCCCCTGTACAGGCGTACCAGAGCCTGCCCGGAGCACCGGGTATCATTCTTGTATGGTGCTCCGGAGGGCCTACACGCCCGCCCAAGCTCCTTACTGTCCTTTATAGCCTTCGGCACTTCCGCACATGTGCATGGCACATACAGCGCCTGCACAATGCTCCACTGAGCAGCTGGAGCCTCACGGAGGCTTGTGGAGACATGACTGGCAGGTATGACGCATGTGCGCACCGAACGCGCTGCGTGAATCCATGTGGATAACGCTGAGCCCGTTTCAACCGATACGGTTGGAACGGGATCCAGAACCCACCACTGATCTATACCCATATATTCATAATTTTAAAAATCTGTTTACTGTGAAAATTTATTTAAGAGCTACATAGCTTTTAAAATATAACTTACAGTTCAGTTGTGTCCAAATTACTTAAAGGTAGGCTTCACTTATCATTCACTCATTCAGTGACCATTTGAAATTACAACAGTGTGGAATGAGAGAGATACTTACGCCTAATCCTCATAACTATACCCATTGCAGAGTCCTTGTGGTCACTTGATTGTGATTTGGGTAATTAATGATCAGATCACAAGTAGAACATCACAGCATTCCATGATTACATGATCACTTTTGTGATCTTCACTGCCATCTTCTGACAAGCAAAATCAATGGGGAGGCTGGCAAGATGTCACAAATGATAATCACGTGACTGTGGGATGCTATAATAACATGGGATTCATGGCAATTGATACTGCTGGAACATTCACTGTAAGTTAGCAAGTCACCTTACAACTGCAATAACTCAGTGTGGTGCCTTACAACCATGTCTTTTAGTGACGTAGTGGCTGGTCCCAGTTATCCTTGGTAAGTGAGGATTATTTGTAATAAATCTTATTATATGACCTTGGATTGGAAAATACATTCCTGATTTCCAGCAGTGAATTTGTGATAATTTTTTGAAGGTTTTTTTTTGGGGGGGGGGGGGGGGCAGGGTTGTCCATGGAATAAGGAGGATGAAGAATGTCTATGGAGATTCTCAGCCATCCTGGTCATAGTTACTCCAAAAGTGCTTTTTCAAAAGGCAACTTTTGAACTATATTTTCCGCTGAGGAAGAAGAAGGCATTTTGCCTTGGTTCTGACAGGATGGTGGGAGCAATGGAAGGAGGGGATTGGAAGCATCACATTTCTTTTGCAGTCATCTGGTTGTTGTAATACTCTCCCTGAGAACTCTTGGAGGACTCACCTGTATTAGAATGCAAATCTTCAGACTCACCTGTATTGGGATGCAAATCTTGGAACTGCTGCAAGGGCTACACTGTAGACAGAAAATAGATGGTGTCTTATCCCTCCCCTCTGTTGAGAGAGGGCTGCTCAGAGTTAACATAATGGTCCAGCATTGGTTTTAAAGAGGGGTAGAAGATGCCTTTTATGTTAACACTGAGCAGATTCACCACCCCCAGTGGTGTATTAACCATTCAGCAGACTAAGCCGTGCTTAGGGGACCAGACCCATGGGGGCACCACAAAGTTGGGAAAGAAAAAAAAAACCCAATTAAGATTTGTACAGTATATACAGAGGAGAGGGGGCATCAAGATTTGTCAGTGCTTAGGGCACCTGTGATCCTTAATCCGCCACTGACCCTCCCACCCCCTTTTGTACAGATAAAACCTCCAAGTGACTTCAAGAGCTCTTAGGGAGAGTGCTAATAACCAAAGAAATATGATCCTTTGGACCTCCCTGCTCCAACATCCCCCCCTCCAACATTCTGCCAGAACCAATTAAGCTTCTTGGATGAGAAGCAAAACGTCTTCTTCCTCATTGAAAAAAAATAGTCCCATTGCCTTTATGATGAAAATTTTTGGAATTGATTACTTTATAAAATAGCATCTTGTCCAAGGCCTTTTCTTACTTCTCCTTCTTTTAATTGTCATGCTAGCAAATCCTGACATTGAATTGATCACAAAATAATGTGTTATTTTATGTATTTATACCTTCAGTGGGCTTAAATAGCTTGCTTTAAAAATGCAATATAGTAATAATAATTATAAGTTAATAATTAATTATAACCTTATCATTTCATATTAGGGCAAAGGAACTGAGATTACCTATTGGCTGACAGGTGTGAAGGATCAGCAATATAATCTTCCATCGCCTCCTTCTGCGTAAGATATTTTTTTTGTTTTTATTTTTTAAAAAGCTGTGATATTAACCAGTGTTCAAATCAGGGTGGGCTTTTGCATTGTTGATTGATAGTTCTTGTTTCCCTTTTGATAGAGAGAGAAGAATCTTTTGCAATATATGTTCTTCCTATTTGTTATTTTCTGAGGGTGGGGTGCTTTTGGAGGACAGGTTCATGCATTCCCAAACTAACTTTGCTCCCTGCAAGATATAGACACACGTAAAAAAGTACATTCTCACTCCCAGTGTGTGTATGTGAAGACATCTTGGTGTGTATATTTGTAGACATCCATGTTGTATTCAGAAGAGTGGCTTGCCACTGTTTTCTGCTATTCTTTGGTTTTATTTCCCAATTTCTTCACCATTTCTATAGTCCTGGGATATTCTGATGGTCTGTCACCCAGGTGCCATCCAGGTCTCAATTTGTTATTATTAAGATCAACTAGGTGTTGCCACTGCTATATGAGCTCCCTCTATTCTCTAGCTTTTAAACAGCCATTTATAGGGGTAGAAGTATTGGTGGATAGAAATGTATAGATAATTAAAAATATTTACTGCTATTTCCAGGGAGAATCAGCAGCGCTTGCAGGCTGACTTTGCTGAGATGATAAAGGACTCGTTGCAAAAAAGACCAAAGGGAGATTACCAGATGCAAGAGATTTCGTGCATGACTAACTACTGCAAAGGCACCCTGGAATATCTGCAATTGGCTACTACAGAACACTCTGCCACTTCTCTGTAAAACTAGATAGGAACAATTTAGGAATAAAATGATTTTGTGTTCCCACCATCGCCACCCATTTGCAAGATTGAGGAGAGCAAGACCGGTTAAAAACAGAATGTTGCTCATTCCTTTAAGTATCGTTATATCTAAGGTGACCAGACGTCCCGCTTTTGGCGGGACAGTCACACTTTTCAAGAATTTGTGCCGGGGGGCAGGCAGGCGGCGGGTGCTCTGCACACGCTCAGAGGCGTGGGCAGGAAGAGGTAGCCGGAGCGGGCTGGCGGGCAGGCGGAAGGGGAGGGCTGGCGAGGGAGGAGCCAGGCAGGCAGCAGGTGGTGGAGGAGGAGAGTTGTGCGTGGCGTGGCTCCAGCTGGAGCCCACGCAGCCCTGAACTTTGTGTCGCTTTTGCCGCGATGCGCTGAAAGCGGCCGGCCGGAAGCCCCACCGCTGCCACTTCCCTGCCCGGCTCATCCCGGGCGCCCATGGCGGGACGGGCAGGCAGGCGGTGGTAGAGCTCCCAGCTGGCCGCTTTCAGTGCATCGCAGCGGTGGCGGTGCAAAGTTCAGGGCTGCACAGGCTCCGGCTGGAGTCCCACCGCGCACAGCTCTCCTCCTCCTCCGCCTGCTGCCTGCCTGGCTCCTCCCTCGCTGGCCCTCCCTCTTCCGCCTGCCCGCCAGCCCACTCCGGCCCCCTCTTCCTGCCCACGCCCCATGTCTCTGAGCGCATGCAAAGCGCCCGCCACCCACCCGGCCCCGCTCCGCCACCCCACCAGACACCTACACCTGCAGGTGCCCCGCTCAGGGGTGGGAAGGGAGGGAGGGGGTCAGCCTGCATGCCCCCCCCCCCACCAGACGCCCTCCGGCCAGCGAGGGAAGCAGCCGGCAAGGTGGCCTCTACGGCGGCTGCGGGGCCGGAAAAGGCCACTGCGCCTTCCCCCCATCGGGGAAGGTAAACTTAAAATCTGGTCTAATGGTGACTAGCAAGCATTATTAAAAGACATGCCAGTTTTCACCACTAGAGTTTGCATAGACAAACATGGCTCTCTGTAATATCTTCTGTACATGCATATCATTATACAAGTAATTACTAATCCGTGAAAAGATACCCTTTGCTGCATTTCCAACATGCAAATAATTTAATGCAAGCTGCTTCTGCTGACTTATTAGAGCCTTCACTAGTACGCTGCTTTTTTTGGATGTGCAGGTATAAAAGGAAGAGACTGTCAATTACCAGTAGTATCTTTTAGACTCAGTACATTGCTTATGGTTATAGAGGAAGAATTTTATCTGGCATTTAAAATCTGTTAAGGCATTTCTCCCCCATGATTTATTCGTTCTGTAAGGTTTGGGCGTGTAACCAATCTGTCTGTAAATACAATAAAACTTTTGGATAAGAGTATCTTGTAACACTTGTTCTTATCATGCTACAGATGAAATATGAATATTTGTCTCCATAACCACACCCATTTAGTTGAGATATATTCACAGGCAGACAGTTATGTCAATGTTGGCATTTTGTTGCTGTCCTATATAGTTTTTCATACATGATTTTATTTTGTATTTTATAACATTAAGATTACTTATGACTTATGTACAATTGAGAGTACTTGTTTGGAGGATCATTTGTGTGGCAAGAAAACAGGATTCAAAATGCTACAAAGAAAGAAAAAAGCTGTCCTTTTTGGAGTCTCTATTAGCAACACAACTGGAAAGCTGGGTATCACTGTTATGCTATGATTTCATTCTCATAGCAGTATTAAGACTGTCTTAATTTTTAAAAACTCAAATTCATGTTTTATGCATGTTTTGTTCATTTTATTTCTTTTTAGGAAGCATATCCCGCTGTTTTGAAGATGGGAAGTTAGTAACCAAAACTTTTTAAAAGCTGCTTCATGGAACTGCCGTTTATTTTTCTGTTACATCTAATAAATAGATTATCAAATATGTCAAATAGATAAAATAAAATGGCTACTACCATCCCACCTGGAAATAATTGTGAAATCCACCAAGTTTTGTCAGTCTTAAAAATGTATGACATCAGTGTTGGTTGAAGCCAAATACTGTATACATACCAGAATATGGATGTACTTTCTTTATTACTTAACTTAATTATATGGTGCCATTATAAAACATATCTTACTTTCTATTTTTGCTCGTTACCAAACAATATAGCAGGGAAGAAATAAACTTTAGAATCTGAAAGAATAGTTTAAATATAAAGGAAAGAGCACATAAAAAGGAAAAAAAATGAAAGAAAAATATTTATTTATTTATCAATACACAGTGTTTTCTTCCCAGATACAGTCCAGAGTTTTGTTAATTATTCATTTTACTTAATTTTGGTCCAAATCCATATAGGATGATGGCTGGGTTGACAGTGCAGGGTTGACTGTCACTTTTTTTTTTGATAGGATTAGGTTCAACATGTCATGGCCTATAGGAGTCACAATCTTCTGGCTCTAGCTTCAGGTAGGGAGGGAGTATGCATGTCATATTAGGTAGGGTCATGACATGGTAGAGTCTGCATCCAAGTGGGATTTTTTTATTTTGATGATGTCACTGTTAAAACAAACAGATAAGCCATAGTTAAAGTTAGTTATTACTGATTTACTTAGCACGGGGAAAAATAAAATGCCATCCTTAGTTTGTTGGTGTACAATGAGATTTGTAGCTTCCTGCCCTTGGCAAGAGTTTCTTATGGTTTCTTTGTTCATGACTAAGATCACATAATAGACTGTTAAATAGGCAAATATTTAAGGTAACCTTTAGATCATAAGGAAGTAACTTGACCTTGTCTTTCAAAAAAAATGATAGACCTGCTTGACTTTTTTAGATCAGCCTAAGCTAATGATGGAAAATTTACAGAATGATTCTTTTTATATATCTCATGATAACAAAACTCTTGAGAAAATGCAACCTCTGTATCATTCAGATATTTAAAACTGAGTAATTCAGATAATTCAATCAATAGGCTTATAAAGAGAACTGCAAACAATATTTTGGAGAAGATATGCGAAGTATATTAGCAGAACACTGACTTGACATGGGAAAAACAATAGCATGAAAAAGAAATTTAAATTTAGTCTTGACTTCAATGTAAGAGAGATGGAAGGGAACAAGTTATTAGGCTTTCAAAATTGATGACAGCTATTCAAAGTACTGTGTTTTTCAGAGTATAAGACGCACCTTTCCCCCCCCCCCCCCCCCAAAAGAGGGTGAAAATCTATACACTGAATGCAGCATTTTTGGCCTACCAAAATTCTGTGCCCTTTGCAAAAATGGACATGCAGAGCGTTTGCAAAGTGCTCCTGGGGGCTGGGGAGGGCAAAAATGGGCCTTTTAAAATAACTAAAATTGTAAAAATAGAAAGGGAAATCAATCTCAGCCATATCACTTTTGGAAGCTGGCCTATAGTGTTTGTTTGGAAAAACATCATATCTGCTCAAGAAAAGTTTGATAAAATTGTAATTGGGAGATCTATCATAACTATAGGAATTTTGCTTAAGAAAGTGATTGATCTACTAAATGTTTTTGCTTTTATCAAACAAGCAATTTAACTATAGGGGTTTTTTACTCATTTTTGTTTAAATCATACCTGGAAAATGCTTTTCCTTTTCACACTTTGCTGTGAATACTGAAAGGCACATCATCAGTAACTGCTTGAGATATACACATGTCCATAATTCAACAAAAATAGAAAATAATAAAGACCAAAAGGAAGCTTTACTTGGAACACCTTACATACTGCGACAATAATAATAATAATAATCTTTATTGTCATTGTAAAAATTACAATACCTTTAATATCATCAAACAAACACATCTCTCTATCCCAGGTGCTAGAAAAGGGCTCAATGGCTGACTCTGCAACAAACACATTGTAATTAAAAAATAATAAATTAAAAAGAAAATAAAAAATAAACAGGTTTGATGGCCACAATGTTTTTTTTCTGCTGTCTGCTTTCTATATTTCTATGTTTTACATATTTCCATGCTTTGTTTACTCAAACATATCCATGAAGAGAAATTTAGGGGGGGGGGGAAGCACCAATTGGCGAAAGGAAAAGGTTCCCCTCGCACATATGTGCTAGTCGTTCCCGACTCTAGGGAGCGATGCTCATCTCCGTTTCAAAACCGAAGAGCCAGCGTTATCCAAATATATTTCTGTGGTCATGTGGCCAGTATGACTAAACGTAGAAGGCGCACTGAATGCTGTTCCCTTCCCACCAAAGGTGGTTCCTATTTTTCTACTTGCATTTTTACATGCTTTCAAACTTCTAGGTTGGCAGAAGCTGGGACAAGTAAGGGGAGCTCACTCTGTTATGCAGTGCTAGGAGATTTGAACTGCCAACATTTCTGATGGACAAGCTCAGTGTCTTAGCCACTGAGCCACCGGATTGGCTAGCATCCATTAAAACCATTAAAACCACAATTGGCTAGCATCCACCAACACTTCTGTATCCCTCCAGATATAACTGTGTTATGTCCAGACTCCAGTCAAAAGTGTACACCTGCGTATCAGATTACCGCACTCCTTGTTGAGTTCAACTTTTGAGGTGTGTGGAAGGATGCCATCCCGTGGCCAAAAATCTGCTGAAATAACAAGGAGACCTGACGCTCCTTCCCTTCCAAATCCTACAGACAAGGTCGGCCAGGGGTTCAGATCTGCTAAAAAGTCATGTCGGGTTAATGACTTCGCCTTAAGAGTCATTACAAGTAGGTCAAGACGTCTTACTGTCTTTTGCTTCCTGACACTACAACAACCGCGATGATAATAATGATGATAATGACAATGCTCGACGACCGGGCGGAGACCTTTTTCGCTTTCTAATCCACTCCGCCTAAGAGAGGGCGGACCTCTTGCGCCGCCCGGGGCAGCGGCCGGGGAAGAGCCGGCCAAGTTATCTCGCCCCACTCTCGTACCGCCTCAGAGGACTCGGCATGGTCCCCTTCGGCAGCGCCGCGTCCTCCTCGGACAATCGCAGCCAGCGATGCTGGAGCTGGTACTGGGGGGCACTTTTACTTCTCTGGGCCGTGGCAGAAACTCGAGCAGGTGAGAAGGACAGGACAGGCAGAGAAAGAGCCCTTCTCCCGGCCACTTCGCCGCTGGCGTCGGGAAGGGGCTCGGGCTGAGGCTGCCGCGGCAAGAGCCGGCTTTTCCAAGGAGGAGGACGCTACCCGGGGCCCCCTCCGCAGCGTCCCGCCAAGAAAGCGTGAAGCGGGCGCTCGGCAATCCCTGCGTTACAAGCGCAGCCGGGAAGCCTCGCTTTTGCTTTTCCTCTGCTGTGCGTTGTGGAGGAAGAGGGGCGCCTCGGTCCCTTCTTTTCGGATCTCCTCCGGCTTAAGCGAGCCTTTTTTGTTTTGTTTTTAAAGGCGTCAAAAAGCCCTCCGTTTGGAAATGGCGCACAACGCAAATAAGTCCAGAATTCCTGTTCTATATTTCAAAAAGAAACGTATTTTTTTTTTAAACAACCAGAATAGTTAGCGCGTGGAACGGAGCTCTTTCGAATTCGCCTTTCAGTCTGTTGGATTCTTTTACCTCATGAGCAGAAATAGTAAAAGCAACAGGGAGCAACACTTTTTTTGGCATTCTCCTTTTATGAGGGGAATCCTTTGCTGCATATATTATAAAGCCACGTTTCCCAGAATTAAATCCTCAACTGAACTAAAATCAACAATAAGCAGAAACTATTTAGAGTTTGGGGACACAAAATTACTGATTTACTTAGCACGGGGAAAATAAAATGCCATCCTTAGTTTGTTGGTGTACAATGAGATTTGTAGCTTCCTGCCCTTGGCAAGAGTTTCTTATGGTTTCTTTGTTCATGACTAAGATCACATAATAGACTGTTAAATAGGCAAATATTTAAGGTAACCTTTAGATCATAAGGAAGTAACTTGACCTTGTCTTTCAAAAAAAATGATAGACCTTTCGAATTCGCCTTTCCGTCTGTTGGGTTCTTTTACCTCATGAGCAGAAATAGTAAAAGCAACAGGGAGCAACACTTTTTTGGCATTCTCCTTTTATGAGGGGAATCCTTTGCAGCATATATTATAAAGCCACGTTTCCCAGAATTAAATCCTGAACTGAAATCAACAATAAGCAGAAATTATTTAGAGTTTGGGGACACTTTTTACAAAACAAAAACCATACAACTTTTCAGTCAGGCTTCCATCCCTCGTTTATTTTCAAGGGGCAAATACATTCCTTTTCCATTATTGGAAAAAAACTTACAATCTGTAAGTTTTTTTCCAATAATGGAAAAGGAATGTATTTGCCCCTTGAAAAGATAAGATAACTTGTATACAGTACACGGTGTGATTCCGAAAAAAACTTTGAAAACTACATTTACATTTGTAAACACAAGGTAGGACTGATTGCCTTCTAATTTGAATATTATTCTTAAAAAACATCTTGCAAATTAGAAAAGGAAAGCCTGTTGATCCTAAGAATTATTACTACATTATTAGAAGAGAGGATGTTTTGTGAGATATCATGTGAGCTTCAGCTTCAGCAAGTTTTACAGTAAGTGCTTTGTAGGCTGAACATGTAATTTATAATGAATATGTACAGATATGTTGACACCATGGATTAAGAGAGTGTATAAACTTCCATTCTAATGAGTGCTGAAATACATAAGAGATAAAATAAAGTACCGTGGGAAAATATTTTGTAACTTTATTTGAATATCAACCAGCACATCTGCAGTCAGTAACCTGGATAGATTAGAGAATAGAATAGTGGGATAGATTAGAGAATAGAATAGTGTTTCTCTGCCCATGAATTACTGACTCTTAGGGTTAAGTTTATTTATATTTACTGTATATTTATTTATATTGGTGTATCTGAGTGTCAGTTACTTTACTCATATACATGCTTTTATCTTTGGATATAATCCATAAGCAGTTACTTGTGAGCAATCAGTACTGAATCTACTTCCTCACATTCATAGGATTTGCTATTCATATGCTTGGAAAACTTACAAATGAAGATGATCATAAGTAACATAAAACTTTTAATCTGTTGATAAAGCAGTTGAACTGTTCCGGAGTTATGTGATCATTTGTAAACTTTCCAGACAGCTTCCAAAAAGAAAAGAATGGGGGGAAGATAAATTTGCTTAATGACAGCATGATTTACTTAACGACTGCAGTGATTTGGTTAGCAACTATGGCAAAAAAGGTTATAAAATGGGGCAAAACTCACTATAATTGCCTTGTAGTGAAAATTTGGGGCTCAAATATGGTTGTAAATTGAGGAGTATCCATAGATACACCATTGCCAGAAGGATTAAGTAGGAAGATATGAAGTGAATTCTCCAAGAGGAACAACTGAGTGGTACTACCAAGAAGACCATCTATAATTACGTTGATACAAAAGGCAAAGAAGGCTCTCTGATAAGGATACTGATGGGTAAGATACATAAAATAGACTTTTAAGCATCCTGACTTAATGGAATGAAGGATCTTTAAGATTAGAATCATTAATGATTTGAGTTTGGGCTGGGTTTGGACCTAAGGCAGTGTTTCTCAATCTTGGCAACTTTAAAATATGTGAACCAAGTGATTTCTGGAAATTGAAGTTCATATATCTTAAAGTTGCCAAGGCTGAGAAACACTCATATAGGGAATGGACAGTGGACGAGAATGGTTTAACACTCACTCATAATAGTGTAATAAAAAACACATACTTTATATATTTTAAAATAATTTGGTGATATAAGTAGATTAAATAATACCTATAAATTATGAACCTCTTCCTTAAGAGTGATTGTAAGATTTGGGGAAGAGCTCCTTCTTTGGATGAATTACAATCTACAGATGTGTTTTTTAAACTGTTCAAGTTTATTGATTTTTCTCCACTCCTTGACCATGTCACAAGCTGATTTATGATTTTCATCTGATTTGTTTTAAAAGTTCTAAAATCAGATAACTTCAATTGAAGTAATTTAGAAAACTTGACTCTTATAAACGAGTGTCAAGAATTGTATGATAATCAATATGTGACCTCTTCCTTTTTTATGTAGTATTCAAAATTTTCATTTTCTCAAATAATCAGAAATTATTTTAAAAATAACTAAATTTACTTTTATCCATATACCGGTAATTTTATTAAAACCTTTAAGAAAGAAGATTTTTTTAAAAAATGAATAGAAACTAATATAAAAAGAGAAAACAAGATCAAAGTGCAAAAGCAAAGAAAGAAAATACAAAGAAAAGCTCCGGGTTTCTTCACATCAGTTATAAGTACAATTATAAATTATACTACTTGGTTGCAAAATACCTTATTTTTTCCCATAAACTTCTGACTCATCATTAAAACCATAAATCTTAAGTTCATTTTTTGTGTTCTCACAAAAAGTCTCTAAGGGATTTCTAGTTAGCAATAAATATAGATGTTTTTTCCCTAATTAATAAGTCAATTTGGCTATTTCTGCAACTTCTATCATGTTCACCAACCAAATCTTTCTACCTATGCACATATAATAATTTTGGTGAAGTCATATTTAAAAATAAAGTTCCATGACTTTACCCCAATTTACAAGTTACAATGGCATTGAAAAAAGTGGCATGGTCATTTTTCACTTATGATTGTTACAGCAATCCCATAGTCATGTGAATCACCGTATTTTTCAGACTATAAGACGCACCATGATTTTGAAGAGAAATTTTAAAAAAAGGTTTTGCACTCTGCATGCCTCCCAAACTCATTGCATGCCTCATTTTTTGCAAAAAAAGGGGAGGACATGCAGAGCTTTGGGAGGCTTGTAGAGTGCTCCTGGGGTTTGGGGGGGGGGGGAAATGTGAACAAAATAGTCCCCCTTTTTCACAAAAATGGGCCATTTGGGGGGGGGGGAAGTGCACACAGAGCCTTGGGAGACTTGTAGAGTGCTCCTGGGATCGGGGGGGACGGACGGACAAAAATGATCAATTTTCTGCTCATTTCTGCCCTCCCCAGCCCCTATGAGCACTTTGCAAGCCTCCCAAACCCTCTGCATGCCCATTTTTGCAAAGGGGGCGGGGTTCGGGAGGCCAAAAATGCTGTATTCAGTGTATGAGACGCACCCAGATTTTCACCCTTTTTTGGGGGGGAAAGGTCCGTCGTAAACTCAAAAAATATGGTATATTTGAATGCTTGACAATTGACTCATATTTATGACAATTGCAATGTCCTGGGGTCATGTGATCACCTTTTGCAGACATCTGACAAGCAATGGGGAAAGCAGATCCATTTAACAACTTACTAATTTAACAATTGCAGTGATTCACTTAACAAATGTGGCGAGTAAAGTTGTAAAGTGGGGCAAGTCTTCACACTTAACAACATACATTTCACACTTAACAACATACATTTTGGGCTCAATTGTGAAGTTGAGGACCAGCTGTATTTATCACTCTGATTTAGTGTTTGTATTTGAATACAAACTTTAGGACTTTTTTTATAAGTCCACTGAGCATAGTAAAACATTTCTTGTTTTCCACTTTTCCAACATATATTTGTAATTCTTTATACTTTTTAGGGAATTTCTCTGGTGACGTATACCAATACATAACTTTATAAAGAAATCTTAAGATCATAACATAAAAAGGTAAAGGTAAATGTTTCCCTCGCACATATGTATTAGTTTTTCCCGAGTCTAGGGGCCGGTGCTCATCTCCATTTCAAAGCCGAAGAGCCAGTGCTGTCCGAAGACATCTCGGTGGTCATGTGGCCAGCATGACTAAATGCCGAAGGTGCACAGAACTCAATTACCTTCCCACCAAAGAAGGTCCCTATTTTTTCCACTTGCATCTCAACATGCTTTCGAACTGCTAGGTTGGCAGAAGCTGGGACAAGTAACGGGAGCTCATTCCCTTAATGTGGCGCTAGGGATTTGAACCACCGAACAGCCAACCTTTCTGATTGACAAGCTCAGCGTCTTAGCTACTAAGGCACTACGTCCCCCGAAGATCATAACATACAATAATGTAAATTTCAATCTTTTCAACCACATATTTTCCCATTGCTTCAAACACCCAAAGTAGTTGAAATTAGTTGAAATGATCATTCTTAAAATACCTGAGTTTATTTTCAAGAAATAGTTGTACTGTATATCTTAGTATTGTTAAGTTATACTGTTACTTTCTGGATATGTGTTGAGTGATAGATTGGAAAAGAATAGAGATGGGTATGATCCCCTTACCGAAAGACACTTTGATATAGTGATCGAAGCATCTGGCTGGAGGTTTTGAGCTCTTGTCCCAGCTGATACACAAAAGAGGCTGATGATCTTGGGTCAGTCACTCTCCCAGTCCTAAGGAGGAGGCAATGGCAGACCACTGCCGAAAAATCTTGCCAAGAAAACGTCAGGGACTCATCCAGGCAGTTGCTAGGAGTCAAAGGCAAAAGAACCTCTTACAGTGAGGAAAGAAAAGAGAATGCTTACTGTAATGTACTGAATCTGCTTTCCATCTGTCACTAATAAATGCTTAGCACTGTAAGTTCCATAATACAATATCAATAGGGTTACAAAATATCTGTTGCTTAATTTCCACAGTGTTAATTGCATTTTGTTGGAGTAATGTTATAATAAGGTTGACTGACACAGCAAACACTTTAGCTTTAAATTAAGAACGAAAGACTTTAGTATGGAAATTGTAAGCCAAGTTGTTGACCTTAGCTTCCATGCCATGTAATCAGTCAGCATGTTCTGCTGGCTCACATATTGCATTTGTGTAAACTTAAATCTCCATGTCTACACATTCCCTTGGCCAACAACTAGTCATTGTTTTCTGTGGATTTGGGACAGTATTGCAAAACCTGATTTTCTTGGTATATGTTCATTTTGATTAAAAAAAATAACTGCCCTAGGTTTGTGAAGATACTCTATGCAATATGAAATTTATTGAGAAAAATATAGTGAATTTAAGATAGCAAAGATGGATTTAAGAATTATGGATAATATGCAGCAAGGAGGGTATGATTCCCCATATCTCCTAAGTTTTTAAAAAATATTTCTAAAGTGCTTCAAAACACCACAGCTTTCCAACACTGCATAAAGTGTTAGAAATTAATAATCCTGCATTAAAATATTTTTAAAAAGATGTTAGTCCATCCTGCATGTAGGCAATAGAGGCTGCCAGAGGTGACGGAGAGTTTTATGGCCCCATTCTCATCACTTTTCTTGTACCACATGGCTGATGCCAATCAGCTGTATAGTGGCCAGTGCAGTGGTGGATTTCAATTTTTTTTAGAACCTCTTCTGTAGGTGTGGCCTGCTTTGTGGGAGTGGCTTGGTGGCTTTGTGACTGGGTGGGAATAGCTTGTCAGCCATGTGACTGAGTGGGAGTGGCTTGTCAGTCGTGACTGGGTGGGCATGGCCAACTTGTAAATTGTGGTAAAACTCACTTAAGAGCGCTCTTGCTTAGCAACCAAAATGTTGGCTCAGAAACTGGCATTTGAACCACGCAAGTCTTACAGCTGTCAAATTATAATCCCTGGCATCGCTAACCCTTTGGAAAAAAACCTCCAGGGGTGTTCAAACTTGATAGCTTTAAGACTTGTGGACTTCAACTCTCAGAATTCTTCCTCTCGCTCTTCATCCTGATGTACAGGGGGGAGGGGAGGGAGCTGGAACCAGTTCTAAACGGCACTGTAGATTTGTGGAACCTCTTCTATAGAAGAGGTTAGAACTGGCAGGAACCCACCCCTGGGTCAATGGCACCATGCAGGCACAACAGTGGAGCTGGAACTGGGTTGCTGCTGTTGGCAAATTTTTGTGGTGTTCCCTTTTTTGGAAGCATATCTTGTGACTTTTTGGGAACATAGGAGAAAAATCAGTTCATTCATTCCATCATTGGAAAATGCAGCTGAATGTGAAAAGACTTTCCCAGACAAGATGCATTGCTCATTATGAAGCTATGCCTATAGTAAAGATCAATATTTGAAATGCTGTGGGATTTCTCTTCTCCCCCCCCCCCCCCCCCCGGGGCAAAAGAGAGTCGATGGCTTAGACTTTGCTCCCTGCTATATGTGATTTTTCTTTCATGAATTACCCTATGTTCCAGATATGAAGTTTTAGAGGAGCTTAGATAGATACAACAATATTTGCAAATGGCTGGGAGGAACCTTGAACAACATACAGTGCAAGCCCAAGGCTTAAAATTTGTTCCTTGAAGTTTAGCACTCAGAAATTATGAAGAAATTATGCAACAAGAAAGTTGAAGTAAATGGACGTAAACATAAGGGGGAAAAGAACAAAATATTGAAGAAGAATGCCAGGATAAATTGTAAACACGCTGGTCTTACATTGCCAGAAGAAATCTAAAGGACAGATTTAGATTCTAAATTTAAGAAGTTTTTCCCAAGTAAACATTTGTGGGAAATTTTTATGGTGAAAATATTTTGTGGACATTACAAAAGAACAAGTGTAGCAGAATAGGTCAGTTGGTTTGATGCTTTAAAACTGCTAAATATGCATATAAATACTTAACACTATGAAATAAGCTGAAATATATATTGTTAAGGATTTTTGTATGTGCTTGGAATAGAGCCTGCAGTTTTCTTGGCAAGATTTTGTGGGGTGGCTTACCATTTGCTCCTTCCTAAGGAAGAGAATTCCTAGATTTTTTAAAAGTTTGTTTTAAGTAAAAATGTACAATAAATATTCACTAAATATGTATAATAAATATTCACCAAATAGGACATTTATAATAAATATTCACTAAAGCAACATCTATTATGTATAACCTTAGTCCTTTAATTTGCCACTAGTAACTAAAAAATTTATATATGAGTTACTAGATATTGTCACTTTCATATTCTCATGTAGCAGTATTATTCTCTGCGATATATACAGAAATATACAGCAATAGTAGTAGTGTCATATTTTCAGTTCTACACACATGCTTACATTACTCTAACCTTTGAAAAGTTCACTGTGATCGCTGCCAATTGTTGGCTGCTCTTCCAGTTGATTCAGGTCTCTAAACTGAGATTCTGGCCTGAACCAGAGGTTAGTCCAGAACCTGATTTGGGTAGAAAAATGGATTCTGTGGCTGAAAAAATAGAATAAACCCAGAGATCTATGGGACTAGAGAGAAGGGAGCATGTGGCCATCAGTATGTAATTACTAGAGTGCCAAGCAGATCCTGCTCACTAAGGATCACCGACAATAAAATGGCAATATAGTTCAGATTGTACCCACAAACTGCTACATGTTGTTGCCTGCTTAAAGGGAAAACATTTTAACACCAGAACAGCTAAGGACAACGTTAAGCTATCCCA
Organism: Rhabdophis nuchalis; assembly: GCA_039707465.1. Classification (NCBI taxonomy): domain Eukaryota; kingdom Metazoa; phylum Chordata; class Lepidosauria; order Squamata; family Natricidae; genus Rhabdophis; species Rhabdophis nuchalis. The sequence continues at coordinate 89,263,549 of CM077648.1, read as the reverse complement.
GGTATTTGAGGATAAATTGAAGGCAATATCATGAAAAATGGCAGAAAGGTTTCCAGGGCATGTCTCTGTTGTGACAGTGTAATCAGGGAAAGGTCCTGGGAGACTTCTGAACAGAGGTGGGTTTTACATAATTTTACCACCAATTCGGCACATACTGAAACTTCGTGAGCCCACGCATCTTCTGCGCATGCGTGCGACCTTCCACACATGTGCTTTGCTTACGTGATGCGATTTGCAGTCATGCATGTGGCTTAGAAAATATGGCTAAAGAGGAGGGCATAGAACCAGGGCAGGGGGGCTGACCCCCCTGCAGGTTGCCACTACTGGTTCGCCTGAACCGGTCTGAACCGGCTGAATACTACCACTGGTTCTGAATAGGGTTGCTAACTTTGGAAGTTGAACGACAAGGACCAGAATTCACCTTTATTCCAATACTGCTTGTTTCTTAACTGTTTAACTAGTAACTCTGAGAGGCAATTACGACTTTCTGTTTGGAGTTGGTGATCTTGGGGAATCCTTCTTTTAATTTCTGTACATTAAAAAGTAGTTTGACTGGAGAAACTCCATCTTTCTATTCGTTATCATGGACTATCTATATTAGGGCTGCTGAGGTTTGTGCAATCCCACAAAAGGGAATATATTATGGAGGACAATTGCAACAGACAAGACAGAAAGGAGAATGTAAAAAAGGCTGAAAATCCCCCAAATTTCTTGTACTTATATAGGACCAGTAGGATGCCTTTAAGTCACAAACTAGATAGGCATGCAATGGCGCTCACACCTGTAATAATTATTTCAATCTTAACCAGAATAAGAATAGTGCTACACTGCAACACTAGTGAGTACCGGAAAATATAGAGTTCACTGAAGCTATGGAAATATTTGAGTCCAAAATATGTTGGGTATCCCTGACTGCTTAGATTTACTGAATTCAGCAAAGGCAGTCAGAGGCATCAATGATGAAATACAAGTTATTGGATAGCAAGCAAAATAAGTTGGAGCCAATATTGCATTTTATATACACTTATTTGTGTGTCTGAGATTCAAAGTTTTGAAAGCTTTTTTGAGATGTATAAAATGTATAAAGCTGTATTTTTTAAAAAAAGAACTGCACATTTTTCAACAAACCTAAACTAGTATCTCTGGTCTTTTGTATATTGGCTGTTAATTTTATGGCAGAAATGAAACTAGTAGTTTCATTTGTTCATGTTTTCTGTCTTTAAAAGCTTTTGCAATAATGATGGGGAAGTGAAATTATTTAGTTCTTCTATTTGAAAGAATCAATTATTAATTATAGAAGCAAAAGTGTTAGGCAGATATAGTTGCATAATAGTATTAAAATATTTTGAAAAAAAATCATAGTTGCACTTGGAAAAAAAAAGGAACCTGGTTTTTTTCTGCTTTCTAAATGTTTAGATTAGCAGTTCCACTTTTTGCTGGCTTATAAGGAAATGATTTCCTAGGATGTTTTTCCAGCAAATATTTAAAAAGTTTCCCCCTCAAAATGTTTTCTGTTAGAACTCTCCATGACAAACTCCCCATAGGCTCTGAAACCTCATTTTTTGTTTATTATCTTACTCTTCACTGTGTACAGGCCTTGAAGATAGCTTAGCCATAGAGGTGAGATAAGATGTACCTTCTAAGGATAGTTTCTTCTTAGATAAATGTACTTTCAAAACGTCTTTTAAAAGGGCATAAAAAGATAAGAGCACCAGTGCTGGCAAGTACAACCAATGTTTTTCACTCTGCAAGTAGGTGATGATGCAATTAGAAGTGTGTTCTTTAAGAGATTTGGTCAGACCTAGCAGTGATGTGGAGGATATTGGATGTGCTCTTTGTAAATAGTTTATAGTTTAGTTTAGTTTATTTGATTTATATACCGCCCTTCTCCCTTTTGAGACTCAGGGCGGTGTACAATAAAATAAACGGTACAAAATCTAAAACAATATGTTAAAAAGATATTAAATAAATGGCCTACATTTTTAAACCCCATACTAAAATCACTATAAAATTCCTTTAAAAACTACGACAGGCTGGCAGCGCAGAATAAATGCATCTTCAGGGCCCGACGGAAGAGATGTACGTCTGAGATCGTCCTTAGTCCAGGGGGTAGGTCATTCCAGAGGGCGGGAGCTGCCACAGAGAAGGCTCTCCCCCTGGGGGTCGCCAGCCGGCATTGTTTAGCCGACGGCATCCTGAGGAGGCCCTCTCTGTGGGAGCGAACTGGTCGGAGGGATATGCAAAGTCAAACAGTAGGCAAGATAGATAACATTGTGGTAGGCATCTTGCTTAACAAACCTTCTTATTTGTCTTTCTTGTCCATTCTCTGAATAGGATGTTTTTCCTACCTTATTAACTAATTGTAATATTTAAACAGAAAGCTGATGTGTGTGATTTTTCCACAATATTTTTATTTGTTTGGTAAAATTTGATTGTTTCAAATTAAACTCAACAACAAAGTTTTTCAGAACTATATCCTACTGAGTCTTTATTGCCATGTAAGCATTTCTAGAATTGCTATTGAAAATTTTTATTTGTATTTTTGGGATTTATGCTTTATGACCATGAACAAGACATCTCAGTTCAGGAGGAGGTGCAACGCACTAGATAAATCTATGCAAAGGATCCCCAAGCCAGAGCTGCCATCTGCTCTTTGAGCAGGAGCTGTGAATCCAGGAAAACTGACAAATTATGCACCAGCTCAGTCTGGAACAGTGCCACCTGGTCCAGAATCAAAGATGATTCGGGGGGGGGGGGGAGCAAAACCCCATAGCCATTTCATTTTGCCAGGGTTGAATTGAAGCTGGTTCCTCCCTATCCAGGGCTTTATATTCTCCAGACATTCAGCCAGTATCACCACAGTGTCGTCTGTCCAGCAGAGAGATATAACACAGTGCCATCCTGTCCAGAATCAAAGATGAAATATCATCTGGACAGGGGTGGGGTGGAGCTCTCCTTTCCTATCAACAGCAACTAGAACTAGCTATGAAGGCCCCTATAGCACAGTGGCCCCACTCATAGCCCCTAAAACTGGTACAAAAGGATACCATGGTAATTATCTGTAAACGTAATCGACACATATGACCAATGCTGTTTCAGTGCTGTGCCTCAGCCTGAACCCAGACTGGAAAGGATCCAGGTAATCTGCTGTATCCAGGACCTTTTGTAACTTTGCATCAACCACCATATCAACAGGCTTCCCTAAAAAAGAAAAATTGGAGACTGGACAACGTCCAATACTACGGGGTCCAAGAATGGCCTTTTGAGAGGAGGTATACCACTGCCTCTTTGGGGAGCAGGTGGTAACATCCTGTCCTGCAAAGAGCCATTAATCGCTGCTTGGATCACATGCCATCTCCTGGGAAGCCTTCTCTAGCCAGGAGGCACGTGGATCCAGAACATAACTGGCTGAGCTCACAGCCTCAAGGAACCTATCCACTTCCTCAAGAACAACTGTCTCAAATTCCTACCAGATAAGAAGACTCAAACATGCCTCCATCACTTCCACGGGGGCTCCCAGCCACAATCTAACTCTGAGCAAAGTCAAGAACTTTGTCTGACAGATGCCAAGAATATTCAAGAACATTCCACAAAGTGACCCTGCCAGGGCTCCCTTTGCTTTTCCTTACCCAGGAGGGACCTGGTTACTGGAAATAGGGCTGCCAGCCACCTCCTTGTAGATACAGTAAGGATGGAGAAATAATTACACTACATTGCCCTTATCACACATTTTAGCCACAATTCCAATAAGACTTATTGGTTTATAGTTTTTCTTTATTCATCTTTGTCACCCTTTTTATGTGGGCAGATTATAATAGTGACTTTCAATCTGAGTGGAATGCATCCTGTATTGTTTTATATGAGTGATTTTAAGATTAAATTAGGATGCAACCATCCTCTATTAAGCTGTCAAGTTCAAGACAAAAGACAAGAATGTTGCATGGAGGTAAACAGATTTCTAATTACAAACAATGACTATCTCTTCCACCCATCTTCCTCTTTATAATTTTTTCATAATTAATTAATTAGAGTCTATAATTATTTCATAAATCAAGGAATTTGACTTTTTTATACCATATTTTGATTTTTTGATGTGTTTCTTTGTATCCTTACAGATTGCCACTACGCTACTGTATATTGGTTGGAAGCTGAAAAAACTTTCCAAGTTAAGGACATATTAGACAGGAATGGCGATGCTTATGGCTATTACAATGACACTGTACAATCTACTGGTTGGGGGATACTTGAGATCAAAGCAGGCTATGGTAACCAGCCCGTAAGCAATGAAATACTCATGTACGCTGCAGGTTTCTTGGAAGGCTACCTCACTGCTTCGTAAGTAGTTTGATAAACTAAATTGGCATTGTTTAATTGATGATCTAAAACAGGGGTCCCCAACCTTTTTTGCACCTGGGACCGGTTTCATTTTAAAGAAAATTCTGCGGACCGGCTGGCCTAGAGGAGGAGGGAGGGAGGGGGAACAGGCGGCGCATGCGCATGCGGGGGGGGGAGTCGGCTCACTTGGCCCTCTAGGGCAGTGGTGGGCAAACTTATTAGTCAATAGAGCCAAATATCAACAATACCACTACTGAAATTTCTTTTGAGAGCCAAAAGGTGTGGCCTGTTTTGTGGGAGTGGCTCAGCGGTCATGTGACCAGATGGGCGTTGCCAACTTGGAAAATGTGGTGAAACTCACTTAATGGTCTTGCTTAGCAACCAAAATTTTGGGCTCAATAGTGGTCATAAGTTTCCTTCCTTCCTTCCTTCCTTCCTTCCTTCCTTCCTTCCTTCCTTCCTTCCTTCCTTCCTTCCTTCCTTCCTTCCATTTCTGGCTGGTCTTTGGTCTTCTGAAGATGGTAAAAATGGATTTATGGGCACTCGTTATATATAAAGGCAGCCCATGACTCTTTGGGATGCTGGTTTGAATCCAGGAAATGACTCAGAGGATGTGATTCCTTTGAAATGATCACTGGGAGAAAAATAGATCTTTAACCTGGTTAACCAAACAGGTAGCTTGAGGTGGAAGAAAATAGGAAAATAGATTTCTTCCTTTCCTTTCCTTCCTTCCATTGCCTCCCTCCCCCTTCCTCCCTTCTTTCCTTCCCTCCCTACTACCCTCCATCTCTTTCTTTTTCTTTCCTTTCCTTCCTTCCTTCTTTCATCCCTCCCTTCCTCCTGCCTCCCCCTTCTTTCCTTCACTCCCTCCCACCCTCCATTCATCTTTCTTTTTCTATTTTTCTTTCTTTCTCTTTCTCTGTTTCTCTCTCTCTCTCTCTCTGTATCTGTATCTGTCTCTCTCTCCTCCCTCCACCTATCTCTGTCACTTTGTGTGTGTGTGTGTGTGTGTCTGATTCCGTCTCTCCCTCCCTCTCTCTATTTCTGTCTCTCTAAGTCTGTCTCTCTGTGTGTCTGTATCTCCATCCCTCCCTCCCCCCCCGGGAAGCAGCAGAAGGGCCAGCATGTCGGCTGGAGAGGAGGAGGAGGGAGCAGCCCCCTGGGCAGAGGATGGCCGAGCGCGCCTCCAGCAGCTCCTTCCGACGGCCACCGCGGCACACTTTCCAGGGCTTCCCGGAGGGGCCGGCATGTCAGCTGAGGAGGTAACGTGCCTCATCCCACAGCGAGCGAACGAGCGAGCGGCCGGAGGACTCGAGCCTGCGGCTACCTTAAGCACTGCCAAAACCGTCCGGGCACCACATGGGGCTGGACGGGAGGTGGGTGTGTGGCGCCCAGATGGCCTCGGCGGTGCTTAAGGTAGCCGCAGGCTCGAGTCCTCCGCCCGCTCGCTCGTTCGCTCGCTGTGGGATGAGGCACGTTACCTCCTCAGCTGACATGCCGGCCCCTCCGGGAGGCCCCGGAAAGTGCGCCGTGGTGGCTGTCGGAAGGAGCTGCTGGAAGCGCGCTCGGCCATCCTCTGCCCAGGGGGCTGCTCCCTCCTCCTCCTCTCCAGCCCTGCGGCCCGGTTCCTATCAGGCCGCGGACCGGCACCGGGCCGCGGACCGGGGGTTGGGGACCCCTGATCTAAAATGTAGGTTGGGCTTTTTGAAAAACACTCCCTTTGATATTTGGCCTGCTGTAATCACAAATTCCAAAATATCCTAATTGACCAAACTTGCCTCCAAAACAGACGCAAAATCCATTTTGGGTTAAGGTTTTTTTATTTTGCTTTGGAGAAAAATGATAGACAAACCACATTAATTGTAAACAATTTAGAATTACTCATGTGAATTATAATTTAACGAGGCATTAAGGCAAGTGATGTCTTTACTAAACATCCCTAAACTTATTATTATTCTAGATTTAAAAGTTGAGAATTTGAGGTCCAAAACTTGAAGGGCACTATGTTGGAGGACCTAAAGGTGCCTTTCCAAAAAAGCAACTGGACTTTTATTCCCTTTGAAAATGTTTTGCTTCTCATTCAAGAAGCTTCTTCAGTTCTAATCGAATTCTAATTCTACTGTAGTTATTCTTCATTTTTTTAATCTCTGTGATATTTTACCTATAGCTTTGAGCAGGCAAACCAAGATTATTGGACAGAATTAGCATGCTGCTCGTAGCACCAAATGAAAGAAGATTCAAGCTAATTTAAGAAAATCTTATAAAAATAACTTGAAATATATAGTTTTAATTTGGATTACTGTGAGTAGGGTGGCAAGCCTGCTTATTGTTATTTTATATACAGAATGAAATTATGTGCAGTTTTTCTTATTTTTTATATTGGAATATCACAACCGTTGCTGTACTAAAGATACAAGACATAAAATGTATCGTTGTGTTCATATTGACAAGGCAAGACAAGTGGACTAAAATAATATTTCCTGCATATTTCTTTCAGACGTATGAGTGACCATGTTGCAAATCTGTATACTCAGCTGATTAAGAATGTCATCATTGAACAAAAAGTAAAAGAATTTATGCAGTATGTATTCTATTGTCAAAAATGTTCCCTTTCATAAGTATCATGAAACAAGTGCTATAATACGGCTTTAAGAATCCCCAGAGTTATTGAATGTTTTATTAAGCTAATTCCACTTGCTCCAATAATACATAATTAAACAAGGACCAGACAGACAGAATTAGCATGACTCTCTGCAAGAATTGAAGCTAAAGCATTTGATCCAAGGAAAGGTTTTTGGTTTTGATTCAGAGTTGACAGCGTCCCCAGCACTTTAGACTAATTGTATTCAGTAGAGGAAATGTATCTGTGATGTTTGAAATTACCAAAACTTTTAAACAAAGGAACATATATTAGTATGGTTTGTCCTTTGTTCTGTGACTTCATTGTTGAGATAACATAATTCTAAACATATTTATTTGTAAGGAAGTCCCGCTGAGTCATAGAATGGAGCAAACCTTAAGTATAAATCTCAGTAGTTCTAATCAAATATAGATCCTAAACCCTGATTTGTTCCTATATAGGAAACAGGATGAATGGACCAGGCAGCAGATTAAAAATAACAAGGATGACCCCTTTTGGAGAAATGCAGGCTACGTTATTGCTCAGCTGGATGGGTTGTACATGGGAAACGTGGAATGGGCTAAACGGCAGAAAAGGACAGTAAGAAGCAATATGTTGTCTTTCACTTTCAGAAAAGGAAATAGGGTTTAGTTCCAGATTTAAGTTAAGACCAAGTCTTTCTGCTTTCTATACAGAATATGTAAAACATCCTTTATATTGCAGCTGTTCCATTTGTTATATAATTTGGTACAGTCCCAGAGTGGAGCATTACTCAGTAATTCTCTAACCATTCAGGAAACTTAGATAGAAGATGACATGTCTGCAGTTGCTATACCACAAGGGAAAGTGCTGTCATTATAGCCCTAATTTCAGAATGGGCTGGGTGACTTTCTGAGAGTCAACAGGAGGTTGTCATTGTGAATTAGCAGGAGGAGAATTCACTGGATACAAATAGCTTTCACCTTTATTTCCATACTCAGGCCCAGCATGACAGTAAAGACATGAACAACTAAACAAATTTTCTTTCCTTGACTCAGCCCTGCAAGAAAATACGGAGCCTGGGGCTAATGGAATCAGAGTCAATACCATTTGAAGTGAAAATAGCATTTATCCCCTTTGAATTAATTTCCCCGAAAACAATTTACAGAAACCGAGAAGGAAAAACATTATTGATTCGATCCATAATGTTAATAAAAACATTTTTATGAAGTAAATGTAACATAACAGTTGAAAACTATTGGCCTCTACTTTTAAATTCAAGAATTAAACCCAGATAATTCCCTGTATTTTTAATTTAAGATTTGAGCTCATAGTTCATATTCAAAAGAAGGAAATACACATCCTTTTTGTCCTCACTGTATTAATAGGCATATATCCCTCCCTGCTCTCCTGCCTTAATTTAGCCTTATTTGTACTGAAATAAAGAATGATTTGCCAATGAAAAGAAATATTCTTCAGTGCTAAATACTGGCAGTCAACAAATGCAGACACCTTGTAAGTAGAAATGCACTCTTTTAGTATCTTATTTGTTAATATTATACATAGAAACCCAATTTTTAAATATGTAGTTTTATTTTTCCACTGTGCCAGACAAAATCATGAGAGCAGTATTAAATTATACCCTTTAGAAATGATGAAATAGAAACCAGTTAGACAAATAAAATATTGTATTTATTTTTCTGTATTTTGGATAACTCTATTGGGTAAAGAAACCTGCATATTGAAAGATTTTATAATAATCAATATGTAATTTTTTACTGTATATCGATAGTCAGATACTGTTTTCTTGTTCAATTTGGATTTAAGTATTTTAGTGATAGATTTCAAGATGGTAGATTTCTTAAAATAACAAAAATAAGATTTTTTGAATACTATTTGGATAATTATGTATAGATATATTTGGATACTTGTATGTAGACACCCAGCTATTTTTTTTTGTTTTCCAATTTTAATATTGGCAAATAAATTCTCTCTAGCTCGTACTTAAATTAGAAGGTATATATTCAACTTTCATATAATTCTTATCCCTGTAAAATGTGTATAATTTCAGTTTTGATCTGTATCCCCAAATTTAACAAATAAGCAATTTTTTTCTTCATTACACATGAAGAAAGAATTTGAAATTTTGACTTTCTCAGTGTTGCATAGTGATTTTGATAGGATATTTTTATGGTGGATTTATTATATTTTGCAATATTTATAAATGAATTGACAGTTTGCATTTTCTGTTAGGATTTTATGGAAATGAAATAAAAAAGAGGAAGTAAAAAGGATAAATATTGATAATAGTTTATATTATGCTGCACTCTTCATCACTTACATCCTATTCTCTGGCTCTTCTATGATGGAAACTCCCAGGGAAGACAGGTAGTCCTTGAGTTACACTCAGTGGCTTAACAATTATCCGAAATTATGGTGGAACCCCAAAAGCTACTTATGTCCCAGACCTGCAGTTATTGTTGGGGCAGTGCCCCCATATTCATATTCCCTTACAACTACCACTTAGATGCTGCAATACCACCCTGCCCATCCTCTCCCCCATCCTGCCCACTGGGTCTCTGCAGGAATTTCCCTCTCCCAATGGCTCTCTGCTGTCCTTAAGCCTGATTCCCACCTACTAGGATCCAGACAGTCGTCCTCACTTACCTTTTCAAGAGCCCTGAAGCCTTCTATAGTACTGGAATGGGTCACTTGGCCTCTTGGCCACATGGCTTGATTCTAGAACTGTACTGCATGGGTGAGAGACTAACCACTTTTTTTTGCTACTTTAATTCAGTTTGCACAGACCTGCAGAAGCCCTGTTAAGGCAATAAAAAAGGGCAGGTATCCCTCTCCTGTGTGGTAGAAACTCAGAAGCAACCATCAAAATGGTGGCTGTGAGGCAAACCACTGTTTTTCTGTCCTAACGAGGTTGCACGGGGTTGCAGAAAGCTTCTGCCACACTGCGCAAACCACACAAAAGCAGCAAAACAGAGTGGTTTATCTTGCATCTTCATTGTGCAATTCCAGAAGCAGTGGCAATATCAGAATGCAATTCGATAGTTGGAAAAATGGCAACTGCTCCTAGAACCATGCCTTATGGCTGAGAGACAAAACAACCCATCCTGCTTCACATCCTAATTCAGTCTGTGTAGGATTTTAGAAGCTCTGCTTCCGGAATCATGTCACATGGTCGCTGAATGAAGCAATCTGTTCCAATTGTCTGCAAGATCTCAGGGACCTTCACTAAGTCTTGGGAAGACCAAGGCAGATAGGCCTAGGCCTGTGCTAGGCCTCCAATGGCCTTATTCATCCCTGAGGCACCCTGTGCTCCATTTCATGACCTGCACATTCTTTTAACAATTGCATTAGGAAGAACAGTGATGGGGGATCATTCAGTGAGATATTCACTTAATGGCCATTGCAATATCTGATTTTCTGTATGAACTTTCTTAATGAACTACTATTTCTTAATTTCAATATAAATGTTTGAACTAAAACATCACTGCTGTTGGACATTTGGTTTTCATATTCCCAATTTGAAAACAGACTGGTTAGGCATGGATTATTTCTGCCTGTCATGTGTAACACTCATGTAGATAAAATGGAATCTTAGTATGTTATTGTCTTTTTCATTTCAGCCTCTCACTGACTTTGAAATTAGTTTCCTAAATGCAGTTGGAGATCTGCTTGACCTCATTCCTGCCTTAACCTCAGACTCAGGAAACAATGATTTACTTTCTATGCCAGAAGTTTCTAGGATGTATCAGTGGGATATGGGTCATTGCTCAGCTTTAATCAAGGTGAGATCAGTAACATTTTTAAAAAACCTTTAATTTACTTTTACAAGGACTGATGAAACTGATCACAGCACAATCCAAGCAGTCTACAAATATTAATGCATTAATAATAATAATAATAATAATAATAATAAATTTAATTTGTTGACCGCTCCCTCTCCCCGAAGGGACTCGGAGCGGTGCACAGGGCAAATAAAACAATAAATATACACACATAATAAAAACAGATTAAATGATATCCCTGCTTATTCCTCATTATTCTCATTACCTGGGGTTTCAGGAGCACTGCTGTAACCAACTGAATTAGCCAACCCAAAAAACATTGATTCATGTCTTTCAACAGCTTAAAAGAAGCCTAATTATATTTAATCAGAGGCCTTTCAATTTAATGCAGGATGTAAATCCAGCAAGAAATTAGGGAAACCGAACCTTCACACATTACTGAGTAGCACAAGAATCCATAAAATTTGGATGCATTTTTAACAGATTGGAATTATGTGGCAGGCACACAGTAGAATACACCTAATAAAATAAGATATACATTTGTTTTTCAAATGTTTTGGTGCTAGATTCCTGCACTGGGCAATGAGTTGGATAGATATTTACCAAGGTTCCTTCAGTTCTATGATCCTATTATTTCTTTAAGACTTTAGGGTTCAGATGTATATCAAAGCCCATAAAATGATTATTTCAATAATGGTTTTTGATGTTTGCTTCTAGTTTTACCCTGTCTGCTGTGTATGCACTAGTGGTTATGCTATTTAGGTTGTATTATTCTTAATTGTTGTTACCTAGAACCATTATGATGAGATGGGTGGCCTTAAAAATGTAAATAAATAAATAGTTCAGGTTCCATTCCTGTGGACTGGACAGGTTCATAAACTGAGCGTCCATTTGGACTTAAAATTTCTGCTTCCAAGTGGCAGCTGTGACTAGGAAGGCCTTTACATAATTCCATCTTATGTGTCAATTCCAAACATTCCCAGATCAGGGAGATGCAATTCTCAACTAAACAATTATAATCTGATTTACATGGGATTGTTTTTGAAAACTACTTGAAAGCTACAACAGGTCCAGAATGCAGTGGCTTGAGTCTTACGGACATTTCTTATTTTCTACAGATCATACCATCACTGCAAGAGGTGTACTAGTTACTCATTGGCTTTCAAGTTTAATTCAAGGTTCTGTTTGGCATTTTAAAGCTCTATATGGCTAATGATCTGGGTATCTCTGCTCCCAGGGATCTCCAACAGCCTTGCAAGGTAGTTCAGACAGGAAGCAAGTTCAGATGAACTAATTCTACTTTATTGTAAAATTACAGCAGCTGAATCTCACAAGTCTGAAAACACATTTCTCCCCTGTTGCCTTTACAGTCCAAGAAACTAGAGAGGGTGTGAGATGTTTGCCACACCCACATTCCTGCTGCAGGCTAATCTGCCTCTTATCTGCTTGGTTCCCTGGCCTGTGTTTCTTCCCCTGTCTCTCAAAGTCATTTTACATACCATTACAGTCTCTTACACCAAAATAAAATATTATGGTGTAAGCAGCCATCAAGTCCTATGTTTGAAAGTGTATGATCAGGGACTATGTAGACATCATTTTTCAACTGCTATTCTTTTCCTTTGAACAGATCTCCACCTAATGTTAGATAAGACCACATATGTACAAAAGAGATGAGCCTGATTTGCACCATTGCACCTGCCATCTTGCTAATTTTCACACACACACACACACACACACACACACACACACACACACACACACGATGGTGTCCTCCTTTCTTCTGGGCAATGAATGCTAAGCAAGCTTGAATAGTCCTCATGACTTTTCAGTTCAACAGGTCTCCCTCCCTCCCTCCGTTCCCTCCATTCTTTCTTTTTTATTCTTATCCAATGGATAGTGGCAGGCGGAAAAACCCTCATATTTTTGTCTTTCCCTAAATCCATAATACTTGCAACACCTTCAAAGTTGTGTAAGGCCAGTTCTTCTATTAATGGTTTAATTCACATTACTAATTGTATGCAGGCTATAAAAATTCTAACCAACAATTAATAAAAGGATTTTTTTAATGTTAAATTCCATAAAAGAGAAGCAAAAGTGATTTGTCTGCTATTTCTAGATAGCCAATTCATTCTTTTTCTCAGGTCCTCCCTGGATATGAGAATATCTTCTTTGGCCATTCTAGTTGGTTCACATATGCTGCCACTTTGAGAATATATAAACATTGGGACTTCAGAATTATTGACCCACAGACAAAAACAGGACGTGCCTCTTTCAGCAGTTATCCAGGTAAATAAATACATGCCATATGTGTTTCTTAGTTTGTCTGCAAGTTATAACCTTTTCCAATTGGGAGCTCTATTTACACATAAACCCAAAATATTTCTCCCCGCTCATATTTAGAGTATAAGTACCATCTTCCATTGACTAGGCTAGCTGAAGATAATCCAACATAGCTCAACAGCCCTGCATTCAGAATAGTGTTGTAGAGTTTTTATTATGTAATATGAAAGTACTTCGACACAGCACAAAAACAGTTACAGATCAGTTGTAGAGATGTCTAAATTAGAATTGAATCTTAAGTAATAAAATAAATTATTTTGTTATGGTGCCTTTTGTAAGGTGAAAAGCAAGGAAAGCTTTTTCCAAGACTAGTTGAAATCAAGAATGAATATGCAGGATTGCGATCATTTATGTACTGTGTTTTCATCCCAAAAGAGTGGACTGCACGTATCTCCAAAAGAAACCATAATAGATAGATCCATCTTGGATCCTCCTTCACCCAGTCCAGTCCTGTCCAATTCACGTTTCTGGAAGCAATTGTAAAATTCAAGATGAACTTGAATCTCTTCACAAATAGGCCCAGTTCACACTTCCAGAGCCTCATTGTTGAATACCTTATATAATTTAGCTGAATTTGGTTTCTTTTCATTTATGATCAGTTGATTCTGGTGCTGCTGTTACTATAGATTCTTTGTTTTTATCCATTTAATTTCCTTCATTTGTGGAAATCAAGCATTAGAATAAATATATATATATATGAAGGATTTCTTTTTGAATAACAAACTTTTTGAAAATTCTTGTTTCAGGCTTTTTGGTTTCTCTAGATGACTTTTACATACTTGGCAGTGGATTGATTATGTTGCAGACCACAAACAGTGTATTAAACGTTTCTCTTCTTAAACAAGTGGTACCCGAGAGCCTCTTTGCATGGGAGAGAGTCCGCATTGCCAATATGATGGCAGATTCTGGAAAGACCTGGGCCCAAACCTTTGAAAAACAAAATTCTGGTTGGTATATTTGAATGGGAATCTTTTCACCCATGATTCTATTGGGGGGAGGGGGGAGGAGCACAGTTAAGATTTAACTATTTTCTCACTGCCCTTTAGGTACTTACAATAATCAATATATGATACTCGATACAAAAAAGATCAAATTGCGAAAAAGCATTGACGATGAGACTCTTTACATCATTGAACAGGTTCCCAATCTTGTAAAATATTCCGATCAAACAGATATTCTCCGTAAAGGTAAATACTTACCTAAGGGTTTTTGAATAATAGAATACGGGAGAGGGCCAAAGGTAAATGACCTCAGCTAAAGCTTCCTAACAGAAATTGCAAATAATCTCAACGTTATTAAGTGCAATTTACCAAGAATTCACAATTTGTATCTTTAGAAATAATTGTGTGTGTGAGAGACACTTTAGCACTAAATACAAATTTCCTTTGTGCTACAGATGGTAGATGATGTAAATTCACATTCTTTTGCTGAATTTGTAATTCCTTAAATACTTCAGCTTTGCCAAAGGTAATCTCCTTTTATGAATTTTTTCTACCGTGCTAGTTTTGCTCACATTCCCTTGAGATCCAGACTTTTAGAACTTGGTTAATATTTCTTGCAGCAATGTACAAAAGCTCCAGCTGAACTCATTCACTGGTAAAGCCTTGTTTTGCAGGATACTGGTCTTCCTACAACATCCCTTTCCATAAAGTAATTTATAATATGAGTGGATATAGAGAATATGTTCAAAAGTATGGTTTGGACTTTTCTTATGAAATGGCCCCAAGAGCAATAATCTTCCGACGGGACCAAGGAAAAGTAACCAATATGGGGTCCATGAAGCGCATCATGAGATATAACAGTATGTCATTTTAAATTTTTCTATTGCTTTATTTTAGATTGTTTTGTCTTCCATAATTAAAAAAACCACTCATTATCAAACATTTGTTCTGCAATAACAGTATCTGCTAACCTTTCACAATGTTAAACTGTTGGCTATTATCTGTTGAACCTAGTTAAAATAAAGAAATGTTGAGTTTTAAATACATCATATTTTTCGATACAGTTTTCCAAGTCTGTGAGTGACAGGAGCCAAATTTCAATTAGTTATCTTTTAACAAGTTCTCAGAGCAGGCCCTCTTTTCTATTCTCTTATTCTAAACTGCTTCATAGATAAAATCCAACTGGGGTGGAAAGAAAATGGCTCCGAGTTCTTTGAAGGAAAGGCGAGAATCAAATTTATTTATTTATTTATTTATTTATTTGGATTTATTGACCGCCCCCTCTCTCCGAAGAGACTCGCGGCGGTGTACAAGAATTTAAAAGCATATACATATATAACAATTATAAATAATAAAACTAAATTAAATGTTTAACCCTGTATTAAAATATCTTGTTTAAATTTATAACCTAAAAACCCGATTAGGTAATATTTACAACTAGGCTGGTATGGTAGATTACGTTAGGCCAGGCCGGCCTGCTGGAAAAGATGGGTCTTTAATTGTTGACGGAAGGAGCGGAGAGCCTTCTGACTCTACAGACACAGGGTTAAATCATGGTTAAAACTTATCCCCTCCCTTTTATTTCCAGATTATAAGAAAGATCCATACACAAGATACAATCCCTGCAATACCATTTGTTGCCGAGAAGACTTGAAACAGAAGAATCCAGTTCCATCTGGATGCTATGATTCTAAGGTACACATTCCTAAAGGAATTTCCCCTCTATAGATACATGTGGGGTGGAGAAAACATTAGCTGATTCACATCATTTTGCATACACAATATTCTCCTCCCTGCACATCATTATATCTGCCTGTAATCGCCTTAACTGGCTAATTGCAATGGACATTCAGAATTATAGTTTAGCAACTCTTGTAAGAGCCATAACCACTCCTGTCCTTGAGAAATTAATATTATCTAAGGAATATCATAGTCTCCGTTCTTACCCTGTGTGTAGGCTGCAGGATCCATTCTGAGTCAGTCACCAGGATAAAAAAAAAAAATTCTCCTAAGCCAGGGGTCTGCAAAGTTGGCTCTTTTAAGACTGGTAGACTTCAACTCCCAGAATTCCCCAGCCAGCCATGCTGGCTGGGGAATTCTGGGAGTTGAAGTCCACCAGTCTTAAAAGAGCCAACTTTGCAGACCCCTGTCCTAAGCTTTCAGGCTTGTTCTGGAGTCCATCATCGGGGAAACAGCACAAGCCCGAAAACTTGGGAAAATAAAACTTTGTTTCTGATGACCGACTCAGATTGGCTCCTGCAACATTATCCTGGGATATGGATACTTACCTTCATTTGTATGTGTAGATTGTTTGATTTTCTGGAAGGAAATGACCCATTTTATCCATCTACTAGCCGATGACCCAGCGTTGCCTGGGTATTTATTTATAGGGGGAAAATGTCCAGAGCAAACATAATTTCTAATGTTGGATTTTCTCCCTTACCAGAGGGAGCCCCCTTGTGGAGTACTGTGAAGCCGTTACCATGGCAACTTTGCTGCATTTTACAGTAGAAGTCAGTTTACAGCAATACAGTAGAAGCTATTTTAAGGCACAATAGACTATATCTTAACAGAACGCACACCCCCAGGGCTTTAGGGGTGTCTTACCCTCACAAAAATTTTTTCCAGAAAGTAAGTCATCTGTATACCACATTTGGTTGAAATTGCTTGAGGTGCTCCAGAGTTATGCTGGAACATACACACACACAGCCATTTATATATATATATATATAATTGTGTTAGTTTTATGAGCTGATAACACACATATCTAAAATATTATACAACGTAATTCTTGGCTTGCTGTCTGGATGGTCTCTAGTGATGAACCGATAGGCAGTAAGGGAAACAGTATGTGTCCTCCCTTAATTGGGGCCTAATAATAACAGGTTGTTGTGAAACAATTACATATATATAATTGTTTCCACAACTTCCTGTAAGGGCCCCATTTAAGGGAGGAGACATGCTGTTTCCCTCTCTGCCTGTCGGCTTATCACCAGAGACCATCTAGACAGAGAACCATTTTTTAGTTACGTTGTGTAATATTTTTAGATATGTGTTAGCTCATAAAAACTAACATATATATTTACAGTCCTGTAAATTGGCTGATGTATCAAGGATACCGGATAGCTCAAGGCATAGAGAGGCTTGCCTCAAATGCTGGAAAGCACCCGTTCAAATCCCAGTAGAAGGAGTATGGCCAGCTGAAGAAGGCTAATAAGCCTGAAATGGATCCATCCTGGTCTCTTTATTTCTGAATAATTTTGCTTTCTTTTAATGTCACATAAAAGCAGAAAAAAACCCCATGAATTAAAATGCCCCATTCATATTTGAAGGGAATTTCAGAAATAATTTGTGCTTGTTATATTTGTGAAATATCCATCCACCCCTTCTTTTCTTCTCTTACATGACCTTTTTTAAAAATTTTGTATAGGTAGCAGATATCAATATGGCTGCAAAGTTTACAGCCTATGCCGTCAGTGGCCCACCTGTGGAGAAAGGCCTGCCTGTCTTCAGCTGGGTTAATTTCAACAAGACGAAGCACCAGGGTCTGCCAGAGTCGTATAACTTTGATTTTGTTACTATGAAACCAGTGCTGTGAATCTGTATCTGAGCATTTGAACATGTGCAGGAAAATTGTATTTACATTTTTTTTTGCCATATCAAATAAACAGACCTGGATATACCTTGATTTTACTCTTGGCTTCTTATGAGAAAGATAAAGCCTATTATATGCAAGTATATACAGGCATAATAGCATCTATAACCCTTGGATTTTGTTCATTTTAGATAAATGAACTCTGTGGAGCAAATAACTTGATTAGAATGACTGTTGATTCTAGATGAATTCTGGCAACTGCTTAGTGAGATTTCCAGGAATCTCACGTTCCTAATTGTGTGCTTTGTTGCCTATCCTATCATCTATCATCTTTGCCTGTCTGTCTGTCTTGCCTTTCTAACATTTATATCTATTAGCTCTCTCCGTCCCTCTCTAGTATTCTGGACTGTTATTTCCATTTCTTAAACCAAATGCTTTTTTGTTCTTCCAAACTAATCACACAAAACTTAAAAGTTTAAAAACCCAGTAGTTAAAAAAAAAAAATCTAAGAGAAAGGGCAAGTAACAATATATTGGCTACAAACAATAGGAACTGCCAAATTAAACAGTGGAGTTCAATACTTCTTGGTTTTGTAATTAAATTGTAATTTTGCTGCTTCCATTGATTTCTGATCCCTTTTTGTTGACTGCCTTTTGCATTTTTCAGCATTCAAATTAAGAGGTGGGCTAAATATACCCCTCCTTCAGTATATTAAAAAAAATCCTTTTTGTGACCATTTCAGAGATGGGCTTCTTGTTAACTAGTTATTTCCAGATTTTTTAAGGTAATAAGAAAATATGATAAATTGATTAAATGCCAATTACCAGCTGATTGATTTGAAGAATTCATAATACACAGAATGAAATTTAGCCACTCAAAAATAGTTTCTGACTACAACACGTAGAGACTAGCAAGTTTCCACATTCTGAGAAAAATACCACGACTATGGTTTGTCTTTACTGAAATACACCTTCCCACATAAACAGCATTAAGACCCTGTCTTCCTAAGCTAGCTTCTGACTGTGCCTTTTGAACTTTGCATTTCTTTTCCAATCCTATCAATTTCAGAACAGGAAGTAATAGGAAGTGCCAAGCAATGTAGTGAAGAGTTACCACTCACTATTTAGTAGGAATTATCAACCAAGAAGATAACGTATGTCCCATTTTTCTCTAGAATACAGTATGGTTGTTATTTCAGTGGCCATGAGTTTTGCTGAATTGGAAAAAGTATTCCATTGTTTTGACTCAGTGGGTATTGAATTTTCATAAAGTTGTTACAAAGAATTCTAGGTATTAAGTGTGTTTGTTAGGAAAATTAAGTTTGTTTTGGCTACCTACCATCTTAAGAACAGCATGATGCGGCTAAACAGTGTGAGAGTGATAAATCTTAACAGATTAAATTAAATAAGTAATGTAAACATTAGCATGAATTATTGGAAAACCTGGGTATTACTTGCCAAGTGAATTTGCAATGACAGATTATGACATTCTAGGGTTGGCAAAAGAGCAGAATATTGAAAAGATGGCAAAGAAAGAGGAACACAGAAAGTGTGACTGCATTTATTTTGAAATTATTGTTTAAGACACAAATTAAATTATTTTTTATTCTTAGGGAGAATGCTAATAACCAGATTTGTACAGTATATACAAAGGAGGGGGGAGGCACCAAGATTTATCAGTGCTTAGGGCACCTGTGATCCTTAATCCGCCACTGACCCTCCCACCCCCATTTGCACAGATAAACCCTCCAAGTGGCTTCAAGAGCTCTTAGGGAGAGTGCTAATAACCAGATGACTGCCAAAGAAATATGATCCTTTGAACCTCCCTGCTTCCCCCCGCCCCCCAACATTCTGCCAGAACCAATTAAACTTCTTGGATGAGAATCAAAATGTCTTTTTCCTCCTCAAAGAAAAAATAGTCCCGTTGCCTTTATGATGAAAATTTTTGGAATTGATTACTTTATAAAACAGCATCTTTCTTGTCCAAGGCTTTTCTTACTTCTTCTTTTAATTGTCATGCTAGCAAATCCTGACGTTGAATTAATCACAACATAATGTGTTATTTTATGTATTTATACCTTCAGTGGGTTTAAATAGCTTTAAAATAATGCAATATAGTAATAATAATTATAAGTTAATAATTAATTATAATATCATTTCATGTTAGGGCAAAGGAACTGAGATTACGTATTGGCTGACAGGTGTGAAGGATCAGCAATATAATCTTCCATCGCCTCCTTCTGCGTAAGAGGTTTTTTTTCCTATTAAAAAAAGCTGTGATATTAACCAGTGTTCAAATCAGGGTGGGCTTTTGCATTGTTGATTGATAGTTCTTGTTTTCCTTTTGATAGCGAGAGAAGAATCTTTTGTAATATATGTTCTTCCTATTTGTTATTTTCTGAGGGTGGGGTGCTTTTGGAGGACAGGTTCATGTATTCCCAAACTAACTTTGCCCCCTGCAAGACATAGACACACATAAAAAAGTACATTCTCACTCCCAGTGGGTATATGTGAAGACATCTTGGTGTGTTCACCAAGATCATCTTGTGACATCCATGTTCTATTCAGAAAAGTGGCTTGCCACTGTTTTCTACTATTGTTTGGTTTTATTTCCCAATTTCTTCACCATTTCTATAGTCCTGGTGTGCAGGAAATAATGATGCTTGGACTTCTCAGAATCAGGAAAAGTTTATTATGACTGCCAGGTTCAGAAAGCTAGTAAAAGGCCAGCTTGTAACTTCTGAACAGTCTTCTGATAGCAAACACACATTCTTATACTTTGATAAAAACAGCATCACAGGAAATACTTAACTCATCGCTGATTGGTTAAGCTCCTTATTGCTAGGCAGAGAAGCATGCAGGAAACACTAGTTTCATTCTGATTTATGTGGTTAAGCCCTATGTCTGACTTGCAAGGGGCTTGGACTTCCAACTAACTCGACCTACTTACAAGCAGGTGTTTGTGGTTTGACATTTGAATTTCCTGAGTTCGAGCTTCCTGTCTCAAAGATGCTTTTTGTACCTTAAAAAGCGTAAAGATAAAAATGACTAAAAGATCATCTAGTCTGATTCATTTCACTTTTGTCTAAAACTCGCTTTATGCCCTGCCTCATTTCCCCCCCTTCTAGACTCTATTTTCAGCTACAATTGAGTCTAGCCTATTACAAAACTTAAAGACAACAATGCAAGCATACAATACTTGGCATGGCATATGGCAAGGTTAATATCTCAGGAGTACATATTAACAATGCAAACATATCAGTGAGAAGAAAGAGACAAGTAATGCATATATATATCAAACTTAAATCTGTTAAGGCACCTTCTCTAGTCCCCAGGGTGCATGTTCCCGTAAATTTACATTTTTCCCACATAAGAAGAAAACTTCATTTTCTCCTACACACACACCTATGTTCATGGAAAAGGCATAGGCTTGGAGGTTCTTTTCTTAGTCCCTGAGAACTGGACCTTCAAACAGATAATGGGAACTGGTGTTTCCAGAGGGAAAATGAACACAAAATCCTGTGGTGGATTGAATTGAGAGCCAAATTGGGAATGGGGTGGCTGAAATGGTCTTGGGCATCTTCTAGTAGTCAAATTCCCCTCCCAACGGTTACTAGTGAAGGGGGTGAAAGCGAGTAGGTGACCTTCTGTTGGAAGAAGTTGTGGGCAGATGGAGACATACTGCGGGTTCATTTTGCAACTTGGCTTCTCCTGCTTTGGTTGTCCATCTACCACCCTTTTCAAGGACTATTGTGGCCCTGGTCTTTTCCAAAGATCTGGCTCAACTGGAACTGCATTGTAAGATGAAGGGCCAGCAGACAAGCACAACCAGCACTTCTGACCTAAGTCTGACTAATTAAGTAGGCTTTGACCCAATTCCAATATTTTTTAACATGTAATTCCCTTGTCTTAATTGCTGCAGGGGCCCATTCTCCCTTTATTCTATTCCACTTTTTACCTGGATTGTCAGAGGCATGTCCTTAGGTCTTGGGTTTGACCTATGGTTCCATCCCTATGCATAAACAATAATAATAATAACAATAATAACAATAATAACAATAATAACAATAACAACAACAACAACAACAACAACAATAATAATAATAATAATAATAATAATAATTTTATTTGTATACCGCATCCTCTCCCCGAGGGGACTCGGAGCGGTGCACAGGGAAAATTAAAATACTATAGAAAATACATAAATAGAATAAATAGAATAAGTAAAAGCAAATTAAACTATTATCCCTGCGCTAAAATCCCCAATTATAAATTAGCTAAAATCCCCTAACACCCTATTAGGCGGAGACTAACCTAGGCCGGCCAAGCAGAAAAAGTGTGTTTTAAGTTTTTGACAGAAGGAGCGGAGGTCCGTAGTTGTTCTGATTTCGGGGGGAAGGTCGTTCCAGAGGGCTGGGCCCGCCACAGAGAAGGCCCTTCCCCTGGGCGTCGCCCGTTGGCATAGCCTAGTGGACGGCACCCGGAGAAGTCCCTCTCTGTGGGAGCGAATCGGCCGTAAGGATGTATGGGGCAGGATCCGATCCTGCAGATAACTAGGTCCCGTGCCATGGAGCGCTTTAAAGATGACAACTAACACCTTGAAGCGCACCCGAAAGACGACAGGCAGCCAGTGCAGCTTGCGTAAGAGCGGTGTTATATGGGTAAACCTAGAGGTTCCCATTATTGCTCGCGCGGCTGCATTCTGGACCAGCTGAAGTCTTCGGGTGCACCTCAAGGGGAGCCCCATGTAGAGAGAGTTACAGTAGTCCAGTCGGGATGTCACGAGGGCATGAGTGACTGTGCAGAGGGCATCCCGATCCAATAGGGGGCGCAACTGGCGTACCAGGCGAACCTGGTAAAACGCCCTCCTGGCCACAGCTGTCACTTGATCTTCCATGGACAGCCGGGTATCCAGGAGGACACCCAAGTTGCGCGCCCCATCCACAGGGGTAAGATGTTCGTCCCCTATGGCCAGTGATGGAGTCAACTGGTTGAATCGGGCTGCCGGAAACCACAGCCACTCAGTCTTGGACGGTTTGAGTCTGAGTCTGTTACTTCCCATCAAGGCCCGCACGGCTTCCAGGCACAGGCACATAACTGCTACGGCATCGTTGGGGTGGTTTGGGGTAGATATATACAACTGCGTGTCGTCAGCGTAGAAGTGGTACTCTACCCCAAAACCACGGATGATCTCACCCAGCGGCTTCATATATATGTTGAACAGGAGAGGCGAGAGGACCGACCCCTGAGGCACCCCACATGTGAGGGGTCTCGAGGTCGACCTCTGCTCTCCTGCCAACACAAATTGCGATCGACCGGAGAGGTAGGAGGAGAACCACCGTAAAACGGTGCCTCCCACCCCCAGCCCCTCCAGCCGATGCAATAGGATACCATGGTCGATGGTATCAAAAGCCGCTGAGAGGTCTAATAGGACCAGGATGGAGGAACAACCCCCATCTCTGGCCCTCCAGAGATCATCTACCAGCGCGACCAATGCCGTCTCGGTGCTGTGCCCGGGCCGGAAGCCGGACTGGCGCGGGTCCAGATAATCAACTTCCTCCAGGTGACGGGGAAACTGTTGTGCCACCACACTCTCTACAACCTTCGCCAAAAAGGGAAGGTTGGAGACCGGACGGTAGTTAACCAATAATGCTGGGTCCAGAGAGGGCTTCTTCAGAAGGGGCCTCACCATGGCCTCTTTAAGGGAGGCAGGCAAGAAACCCTCACTCAGAGAAGAGTTGACAACCTCCTGGAGCCAGCCTCGTGTCGCCTCCCGGGATGCCAGTACAAGCCAGGAGGGACACGGGTCCAATAAACATGTGGCTCGCAGTTGCCCACGTAACCTGTCCATATCCTCGGAAGTAACAGAGTCAAACTCTTCCCAGCAAACTGTCTCAAGACCCGCCTCGTGGGATCCCACTGGGCTATCGATGGAGACTAGCTCGTTCTGAATCTGAGCGATTTTCTCCTGCAGATAAGTCCCAAATTCCTCTGCTCTACCCTGTAGTGGGGTTTCCCGCACCCTCTGTTGTAGGAGGGAGCGGGTCACCCTAAACAGGGCGGCAGGGCGGTTATCTGCGGATGCTATGAGAGTGGCACAATGATGACGTTTGGCCACTCTCAGCGCCACGAGGTAAGTCCGTAAATGGACTCTCACCTGTGTTCGGTCAGATTCAGACCGAGTAGATCTCCATCTTCTCTCTAGGCATCTCTTGTGGCGTTTCATCACCCTTAGCTCCTCGGTAAACCAAGGAGCCAGGGTGGCTCGCCGCCGCAAGAGAGGGCGCAAGGGCGCGACCCGATCCAATGCTCCCGTGGCTGCAATATTCCATGCGGCCACGAGGTCCTCCATCGGGGCGCCGGTCAGGGGTACAGGAAATGGCCCAAGCGCTGCCTGGAACCCATCAGGGTCCATCAGGCGCCTGGGGCGGAACCAAATAGGTGACTCGGGTTCCGCCTTCCCGCGGTGGGGAGTAGCGATTGGAAAGTCGAGCCGGAGAAGTGAGTGGTCTGACCATGACAAGGGCGTGATGACTATATCCCCTATACCCAGATCACTCTTCCATTGGCCAGAGACAAAGATCAGATCCGGTGTATGTCCACCCTCGTGGGTGGGGCCTTGAATTAATTGGGTCAGGTCCATGGCTGTCATGGAAGCCATGAACTCCCGAGCTGCCTCGGATGATTCGCCCGCCGATGGCAGATTAAAGTGCCCCATGACTAAAAGTCTGGGGGTCTCAACTGCCATCGTAGCGATCACCTCGAGGAGCTCGGGCAGGGCTGCTGTTACATAGCGGGGAGCCAAGTATACAACCAGCAAGCCCAACTGCCTCCCTAGGCCCCACTTCACGCAGAGGGACTCACAACCGGTGGTCTGTGGCACAATGGTCTCTCTCAGCTCCAGACCTTCCCTAACTATAACCGCTACCCCACCACCCCTGCCTAAGGCCCGGGGCTGATGAAAAGCGCGGTAACCTGGTGGGCACATTTCAACGAGGGGCAGTCCTCCCTCGTGGCCCAACCAGGTCTCCACAATTCCTACCAGGTCCGGCTCCCCCTCTGACACAAGGTCATGGATGAGGGGGGCTTTGTTGACCACGGACCTGGTGTTGCAAAACATCAGCCGCAGGCCCTGGCTCTGTACTCCCTGACCACCTAGCCTGCGGGGGTTGTGGCACTTGACTGTTTGCAACCAACGGCTCCGTGCCCCCAACCGGGAGGATAGAACTTGTCTCCCCTCGGACCTGCCTCTCCCCACGACCCTCTGGATGGATATGCCCTCCATCGGGACGACTCGTGTTTCCCCCCTCCTAACGGATCCTTCCGCTTTCCTCCGTCGTCTGCTGGTCCGGCCCTCTCTTTTCTCACCCGTCTCTACCTGTCTATACCCTCCCCCTCCCTGGTACCCCCTAAAATAGACAATAATTTACAGACTAATAAACCCCTGAGACCACGCTTCGCCCACCTCTCCGGATTAATAAATCCCTCATCAAGGTGGGCCCTCGTTAAGGCAGAGGGCCAAACCTGCGAGAGCGGGGACTCTCGCAGTAACAGTAGGTCAGTTCTGGAGTACATTATGATATAAATAGATAATTAAATAAATAATTATAAATAGATATACAATGTAAGAGTAGAATTCATAAATGGGTCATGGGTTAAAATTAATTTTAAAAAGCATCGTTGGCCTCGATTTAAAATATAAATTTCATAGATAGATGACAAATAGATAATGAAATTAAAGTGCATCAATGAGGGGTAGTTTGGGGTATCAGTTCAGCTGTTTCAGTCCACAAGGTCTTTAAAAGGTCTTTAAAAGGTCTTTAAAAGGACATAGGTCTACAAGATCTTACGAAGACCATAGGGGGAAGGATTTCAAAGTTCTTATGAGTTGCAGCTTAGGACTTAGGTCTTTAGAAGTCCGCTGAAGATCGTAAATTTGGCGCCATCTGCGCTGGACAGGAGTCTATTCTCCCAGATGGAAAGGTTCACTCAAGGCTAGGAGAGGTTGGTTAGGCCCAAGCCTGCCGTATTTCCACCTCCCAGCCCAGCCCGGCCCAGCAGGCCGGAGACACCAACATCCTACTCTCCGGCCCCGGGCCTGTTTTAAAAGGCCTCTCCCATCGACCGGTCGCCAGGGCCATGGGGTATCATCCCTTCCTCTCCCGGCCAAAAGGTTCCCGGCCAAAAGGAGGGGGGAAACACGTCTTCTGGCCGCCACCGGCCCGCTCAACAACCGACAGCCTGGTCAGCGTCCCCGCCACCAAAAGGGACGCCGGGGACGCCAGCCTCCAATCCGGAGCTCTCACCCCCGTCTCCGCTGCCGTTTGTAAAGCTAGCATCAGCTGCGGCACTCTCACCGCTGTCCGCAACTGTCTGGGCCATCCTGTGGCCTCCTCGGCCAGCCTGGCATCCAGCGACCACTTCGGCGCTCTCACCGCCGCTGCCTCCTCCACCGCCGCCTTCGCCGCTGGCCTCCCGGCGCTCCCACCGCCGTCTTCCATCCCCATGGCCAACTGCAGCCGTCCTCCGGCTGTCTCAGTCCCTCCGGGAATCCCCGGCGCAGCCGGCGTCCATCGCCATCACACGGACGCCGAGGACGCCGACCTCCGCTCCGGCGCTCTCACCACCGCCGGCGCCGTCTACGTTCCCGCAGCACCCACAAACCTCACAAACCTCACCCTGAGATGCCAGGGTGGATTCCTCATCGATCCCATCCCTCCGGACAATATGAGAGGGCTGGGAGCACGTAAAAAGGCCAACGGACTCCATGGCCCACGCGGAGCTCCACAACTAACCCGCCATTTTCGCCCAAGCGCAGAATCAATAATCCGCAATGCGCCTTTGGTGGGAGCGGACATGTCCCAAAGCATCCACACCCTGTGACCTGATCCTGCCCTGTTCCTTGGTGTTCTCAACATCGCCGGATCCTCCTTCAAGGGCAAGGAGGGGGTGTCATTTGGGTATTCTCACAACATTGGGAACTACTGTTCAGGATGCTATTACTTAGCAAGCCCTTTGCCAATAACAGCCAAAGCCACAACAAGCTCAAAATTGTTCCTTAGCAGAACTTCTCCAAACACAATTCTCTTAACCTACAGAATCTTAGGAAGAAGGCAGGGGTTATACATGATTTGGGAAAGGGCAATATCAATCTTAGGTGTTTCACAAAACCACCCCTTGTTTGTAACATACAATGTCCACAGTCCTAGGACTAACACAGCACCACAGAGAGCCCATTCCCAGGTTTCCTCAAACATGTCTTCAGGGGTTTCGTAATGCTCTCTCACAATCAATGATTTTAGGTACAGCACCTG
This sequence comes from Rhabdophis nuchalis, assembly GCA_039707465.1. Taxonomy (NCBI): domain Eukaryota; kingdom Metazoa; phylum Chordata; class Lepidosauria; order Squamata; family Natricidae; genus Rhabdophis; species Rhabdophis nuchalis. The sequence continues at coordinate 89,236,623 of CM077648.1, read as the reverse complement.
TCTTTCTGGAGAGGGGGAGATCCCAAAAGAATGACTATCCAATACAGCAAATCACAATAAGTACAAGCACACTCATTAAGGCAAGAGATCTGGATGGGTGGTAACAAACTCAAGCTTAACCCTTCCAAGACTGAGTGGCTGTGGTTTCCGGCACCCCGGTTCAGCCAGATTACTCCAACTCTGGCCATTGGGGGCGAAACACTGCCCCCCGTGGAGAGGGCGCGCAATTTGGGTGTCCTCCTGGATTCCCGGCTGTCCATGGAGGACCATGTGGCGGCCGTGGCCAGGGGGGCATTTCATCAGGTACGCCTGATGCGCCAATTGCGCCCCTTACTGGACCGGGCTGCCCTTCGCACAGTCACTCAAGCTCTCATGACGTCCCGACTCGACTACTGTAATGCTCTCTACATGGGGCTTCCCTTGAGGTGCACTCGAAAGCTACAGTTAGTCCAGAATGCAACCGCGCGGGTGATTACGGGAGCCACTAGATGCTCCCACATAACACCGATCCTGCGCGAGCTGCACTGGTTTCCTGTGGCCTTTCGGGTGCGCTTCAAGGTTTTGACGACCATCTTTAAATCGCTCCATGGCTCGGGGCCTAGTTATATGCGAGACCGCCTCCTGCCCCATATATCCCTTCGGCCAATCCGCTCCCACAGAGAGGGCCTTCTCAGGGTGCCGTCGGCCGGGCAATGCTGTCTGGCGACACCCAGGGGAAGAGCCTTCTCTGTGGCGGGCCCTGCCCTTTAGAACGACCTACCCCCCTGAATTACGTACCATCCCGGGCATAGCACCGAGACGGCATTGGTCGCGTTGGTAGATGATCTCTGGAGGGCCAGAGATGGGGGATGTTCCTCCATCCTGGTCCTATTAGACCTCTCGGCGGCTTTCGATACCATCGACCATGGTATCCTATTGCATCGGCTGGGGGGGTTGGGGGTGGGAGGCACCGTTTTACGGTGGTTCTCCTCCTACCTCTCTGGCCGATCGCAATTTGTGCGGGCAGGAGAGCAGAGGTCGACCCCGAGACCCCTCACATGCGGGGTGCCTCAGGGGTCGGTCCTCTCGCCTCTCCTGTTTAATGCATACATGAAGCCGCTGGGTGAGATCATCCGTGGTTTTGGGGTAGAGTACCACCTGTACGCTGATGACACCCAGCTGTACATATCTACCCCAAACCACCCCAACGATGCCGTAGCGGTGATGTGCCAGTGCCTGGAAGCCGTGCGGATCTGGATGGGAAGTAACGGACTTAGGCTCAACCCGACCAAGACCGAGTGGCTGTGGTTTCCGGCTGCCCGATTCAACCAGCTTTCTCCAACGCTGGCCATAGGGGGCGAACATCTTGCCCCTGTGGATGGGGCGCGCAATTTGGGTGTCCTCCTGGATACCCGGCTGTCTATGGAAGAGCAAGTGACAGCCGTGGCCAGGAGGGCGTTTTACCAGGTTCGCCTGGTTCGCCAATTGCGCCCCCTATTGGATCGGGACGCCCTTCGCACAGTCACTCATGCCCTCGTGACATCCCGACTGGACTATTGTAACTCTCTCTACATGGGGCTCCCCTTGAGGTGCACCCGGAGGCTTCAGTTAGTTCAGAATGCAGCCGCGCGAGCAATTATGGGCACCTCTAGGTTTGCCCACGTAACACCGCTCTTGCGCGAGCTGCACTGGCTACCTGTCGTCTTCCGGGTGCGCTTCAAGGTGTTAATTATCATCTTCAAAGCGCTCCATGGCTCGGGACCTAGCTATCTGCGAGATCGGATCCTGCCCCACACATCCTCACGACCGATTCGCTCCCACAGAGAGGGGCTTCTCCGGGTGCCGTCCACTAGACTTTGTCAGCGGGCGACGCCCAGGGGAAGGGCGCTCTCTGTGGCGGGCCCGGCCCTCTGGAACGACCTTCCCCCTGATATTAGAACGACCACTGACCTTCGCTCCTTCCGTGTAAAATTGAAGACCTATCTCTTTCGACTGGCCGGCCTTGAATAGTTCTCTCTGTCTATTGACTCCAAAGATTTTAATGGGTTCTTAATCTTATATTTTTAGCACGGGTAATATTATTTAATTCTATTTTAATGTATGTATGTTGTATTTATTGTATATTGTTTTTAGCTTTGCCTGTGCACCGCCCCGGGTCCCTGTGGGGAGAGGGTGCGGTTAATAAATTTCAATTTCAATTTCAATTTCAATCACCGACCTCCGCCTCTTCCGCCAGCGTCTAAAGACACATCTTTTTCAGCAAGCCGGCCTAGCCTAACCTCCCGTGGGGACTATTTTTAGAGAGTTTTAAATTGGGGATTTTAAAATTGGTTTTAGCATAGGACTAGAATAATTTAATATGTTTTTAAATTATGTATTTATTCTTTTGTATGTTTCTAAATTCCTGTGCGCTGCCCTGGGTCCTCTGTGGAGAAGGGCGGGATATAAATATGATTAAAATAAATAAAAAATAAAATAAAAATAAAGATAATGCAGTTATGACTACGAATACTTGGCTTGCCATTCCCTGACAGGTGCTCAAACTTTCTAATACATCTTATATCTAATAAATGGAATGTTGTCTTCCTCCTCCAAATCTTCGGCCGTATGTTGAGAAGTCAGCTTCCAGGAGTGACTTCAGTAAGCCCTCTTCTGCCCCATATGTAGCCTGCCCATTGCCGGTAGGACAGTTATAGGGGGCGCTTCTTCAAGCGTACCACTAGAGGATGGATTTCATCCTGGTTTGCTCCCCAAGGCTCAGCAGCAGCTGGCTTAACTCAAGTTCAGTGAATCCAAAACTTGGATTCCAACATTCTTACTTCAAGTGGAGAACACCTAACCACAGTATACAGGCCCTTCCACTTGGGTTTCAAATTCTTCTCCTTTCCAGTGTTTTACCCATACTCTGTCTGCCACCTGAATATTATGACTAGAGGTGCTCAGAAATGGTGGGCTAAGGGACACACAATATTGTTGGATATCTTTTGCTTGTTTAATTCTCTCCCACCATTTGACTCATCCATGAGGCCCCTATTTGACCTAGGTACCATATATGATTTTTTAAATTAGCACTTATAACTGGGGGTCTCCCAAACATCATTTCAAAAGGAGATAACCTAATTCCCTTTCATGGAGTGCATGCGCAGACCAAAGTGGCAGTGGCAATACATTCACCCATTCAGGTGAGTTTCAAGACACACTTTGTCCTTGAGTAGGATTCTAGTCACTTCAAATCTAGTTGCCTGGAGTTCCCCTGCTTTAGAATATCTGGGGCTCAGTCCCCTTTGCATTTCCAATGCTGCATAAGCTGTCATGTCAGGGTAGCTCAGATCATCTCAGGTTGCTGACAGCCTTGCTTCTCTGTCAGCTGCTTTCCCCTCTTCTGCTGGATCCGACCATCCAGCTTGGAGAGATTGTGCAGATTCCTTCATATGGAATCTTTAATTCCCCTGAGCAAGCGCACTAGTTGCTCTTCCTTTCTAATACTTCATGAATTGCATGACTAGTAAATGTTGTTGCGATGAAGAAAGACGCGAGGCAGGAATTAGCTTGATGGGAAAAGCATACAGAAAAATTGTCAGAGCTTCCTCATGGGAAGGCACATCGAACAGCTGTCAGAGCTGTCTTTTTATTGTCATAGTGGTTGACATGGCAGAAATTGATTCATTGATCAAAGTACACTTGTACTGGTTAGTTAATATAAAGCTCTTGGTTAATACAAAGTTCCTGGTTAATGCTTGTCCATGTGGACAGTTCAAAGTTTACTACTGCAAGCAATATTATGTGCTTCTGTGCCAATTCTTAAGTTTCACCCTCTTTGAAGAATTAACCATTAAGGGTCACTGTGTGGACTTTTGCCTCCTCAGCATGGTTTGCCAGCCACTAAGAAAACAATAATCCCCGAATGTCCTCCTTTTTATTTTTTATTTTTTAATAATTTGTATATATATAAAATTTCAGATCTGGAGGGCCAAATTCTTGGATGAAACACCGTCAATAAATCAGGCAAACATTGCATGCAGCAGCAACTGCAAATTAAGGCAATGACTACTATTGCAATAGGGATATTTTCCAACATCAACAGATGCATTCCTAGTGGCATTGTTAAATTCCCAACAATATGCTGCTACTTCTTGAAGTCTGTTACCAATGGCTAAAATAGTATAATTAACATTGTCCTTTTCTCATACATCTGGAATCCAAGGATGTTCCTTCCATCCAGTTTCATTAAAAGGAATAGCGTGTATTAAAAGTCCTCCTTTGGCATGTGGGGGAATGTGCATGCAGATCCAGCAATCAGTCTTGTTGGTTAACCAAGAGACGTTCTGCACATCTTGGATGAATGAGTTTTGTTCCCATAGTCCTTGCTCTGGAATTCCATCATTTAAAGTCATCGTTGCCATACCAACAGGAAAAATACATATAAAAACTATACACATTACAATAGTTACAGAATTAGCATTCAAGCAAATGCAGCTAATAAAAAGTTTTCTGGTGTTTGTGGCATATCTTTTTCTTTCAGCATCTGTGTGGATTGTGCTAAGAGAGCTTTAATTTGTCCCCTGGTCACTTGATGTTTCTGATGAGATGCTCGGTCCCGATCCTGTTGAGAGTTCTGCAGGCAGAGTGAGAAGTTCTGGATCAGGTTTTTCGGTCCTTGGTGCCACGCCATCCTTCCACGGTTTCACACACCGAGCAGAGATCCACACCAGATCTGTAGGAACAAGCACAGCAGCATATCCTCATCCCCCCAGAGGGAGAGGCAAACAAACTTTTTTAATCTATTATGTTACGCATGCCAAATTAGCCAAATTGGGATATGACAAATTCAACAAATTGATTGATTACAACAAATTGATTGATTGATTGATTAGGTGATTGGTACCCAAGAGCCTAAGAGCCCTCCTTTTTTTATTTGTTTGGGAAGACAGTCCTTAAAGGACCAATGAGCATGTTCCACAATGACTTGACCTGTGGAATTGTAAAAAAACTCAAAAATTAAAACAATGTTCCAAGTCATACAAAATTACAAAAAGGCCAATGAAAAATAGGCCAGGCCATTATCAGTCTTTAAAGAAAAAGATGTGCTCAAGGCAGTAATGGCTGGAAAAAAAATGAAAAATGACATTATTAGCTGTTTCCCTTCATTAAGGTGTAGCCAAAAACACTTCTGAATAGGTAAAAATAGAAAAATGAATATACTTATAATGAGCCAGAAAGGGACATAGGTGATATCCATTTGCTATAGTAGATTAGAGGCCAAACCATGGGGATTAACTTCTGTGTGCCCAGAGGGAGATGCCCCAGAACATTGGGCACAAGATGAAACAATTGTCTTGGCCTGGTTGATTGGAATATGGCAAGTTTGTGCCAGTCCTCTGGCATTCTGATGAAAAAAAAATGATTAAAAAACGAATCTAAAAACATACATAAAACATGAACAGCAACATCTGATCTACATACTTGTTGCTTTAAGAAAAAGTTCCTGGAAGAAACAAACAACTAAATGAAGGAGTATATGAATCAATATGAATACTGTCTGAAATCAGTTGTTTTCTATCCTAGCAAATTGTAACCTTAATACTAGACTGCAAAGGTTATCTCACTGCTGTGTCCAGCTTGTACTCTTGGTTTCAAAGCCTGGCATAAGTAGGAAGCCAGTAGAAGAAACTATTAAATGTAAATATCAAACTGTAGAAATAAAGAAACCAAACTAAGGAGTTTTCCTGACTCATAAATCCTTAAATCATTCTGCCAAAAAACAACTTGGCAAAGAAGGGGGGGCCACCCACGACACAATGCAAGACGAATTATTATTATTATTATTATTATTATTATTATTATTATTATTATTATTATTATTATTATTATTATTATTATTATTATTATTTATTGGACTTCTAGACCGCCCCCTCTCCCCGAAGGGACTCGGGGCAGTGTACAGGTACAAATTAAAACCATTACAATCAATAATACATATAACTAAAATCGAATTAAATAAACCCCTATACAAATTTATAAAAATTAAAAACTTAACCTTAAAACCAAATCACAGAATTTAAAAATACAAACTGAGGTGGGAAAGCTGGAATTAGGCCAGGCCGGCCAGATGAAACAAGTGGGTTTTGAGTTTCTGGCGGAAGGAGCGGAGGTCCGTGGTCGTTCTAATGTCAGGAGGAAGGTCATTCCAGAGGGTCGGGCCTGCCACAGAGAAGGCCCTTCCCCTGGGCGTCGCCCGCTGGCACAGCCTAGTGGACGGCACCCGGAGAAGTCCCTCTCTGTGTGAGCGAATCGGCCGAAGGGATGTATGGGGCAGGATACGATCCCGCAAATAACTAGGTCCTGTGCCATGGAGCGCTTTGAAGATGATAATCAACACCTTGAAACGCACCCGAAAAGCCACAGGCAGCCAGTGCAGCCTGCGCAGGAGAGGTGTTACGTGGGAGTATCTAGAGACTCCCGAAACTGCCCGCGCGGCCGCATTCTGAACCAACTGCAGCCTTCGGGTGCATCTCAAGGGAAGCCCCATGTAGAGAGCGTTACAGTAGTCTAGATGGGACGTCACAAGCGCATGAGTGACTGTGCGAAGAGCGTCCCGGTCCAATAGGGGACGCAATTGGCGCACCAGGCGAACCTGGTGAAATGCCCCCCTTGCCACGGCTGTCACATGGTCGTCCATTGACAGCCGGGCATCTAGAAGGACGCCCAAATTGCGTACCCGATCCACCGGGGCCAGATGTTCGCCCCCAATGGCCAGTGATGGAATCAACTGGTTGAACCGGGGCGCCGGTAGCCATAGCCACTCAGTCTTGGACGGGTTGAGCTTGAGTCTGTTACTTCCCATCCAGATCCGTACGGCTTCCAAACACCGGGACATCACTTTGACGACATCGTTGGGGTGGTTTGGGGTAGAGATGTACAACTGGGTGTCATCCGCGTACAGATGGTAATCTACCCCAAACCCACGTATGATCTCGCCCAGCGGCTTCATATATGCATTGAACAGGAGAGGTGAGAGGACCGACCCTTGTGGCACCCCACAAGTGAGCGGCCTCGAGGTCGACCTCTGCCCCCCTGCCAATACAAATTGCGCTCGACCAGAGAGGTAGGAGGAGAACCACCGCAAAACGGTGCCCCTCACCCCCAACCCCTCCAGTCGATGCAATAGGATACCATGGTCGATGGTATCAAAAGCCGCCGAGAGGTCTAATAGGACCATGATGAAGGAACAACCCCCATCTCTGGCCCTCCAGAGATCATCCACCAACGCGACCAATGCCGTCTCCGTGCTGTGGCCGGGCTGGAAGCCGGACTGGCACGGGTCCAGATAATCAATTTCCTCCAAGTGGCGTGGAAACTGTTGTGCCACCACACTCTCTACAACCTTCGTCAGAAAGCAAAGGTTGGAGACGGGACGGTAGTTAACTAACAAAGCTGGGTCCAGGGAATGCTTCTTGAGGAGGGGCCTCACCACCGCCTCTTTCAAGACGGCCGGCAAGAACCCCTCACTCAAAGAAGCGTTGACTAACTCCTGGAGCCAGCCTCGTGTGACCTCCCAGGATGCCAGTACAAGCCAGAAGGGACACGGGTCCAGTAAACATGTGGTAGCTGGCAGTCGCCTACGCAACCTGTCCATATCGTCGGAAGTAACAAAGTCAAACTCCTCCCAGAATGGAACCTCAAGACCCGCCTCCGACGTCCCCTCCAGACCACTAGTGGGGACCAACTCGCTCCGAATCTGAGCGATTTTGTCCTGCAGATACTCCCCAAATTCCTCTGCTCTACCCTGCAAAGGGGCTTCCCGCGGCCTCTGTTGAAGGAGGGAGCGGGTTACCCCAACCAGGGCGGCAGGGCGGTTATCTGCGGACGCAATAAGAGTGGCACAATACTGACGCTTGGCCACCCTTAATGCCACAAGGTAAGTCCTCAAATGGGCTCTCACCTGCGTTCGGTCAGATTCAGAGCGTGACGATCTCCACCTGCTCTCTAGGCGTCTCTTGTGGCGCTTCATCACCCTCAGCTCCTCGGTAAACCAAGGAGCCTGGGTGGTTCGCTGCCGCAAGAGAGGCCGCAAAGGCACAACCCGATCCAAGGCCCCAGTGGCCACACTATTCCATGCAGCCACTTGATCCTCCATCCGGGTGCGGGTCAGGGCTACAGGATTTATTTATTTATTTTATTTTATTAAATTTATACCCCGCCCTTCTCCAAATGGACCCAGGGCGGCGCCAAACAGACCCAGGGCGGCGGAAATGGCCCAAGCTCCGTCTGGAATCTATCAGGTTCCATCAGGCGCCTAGGGCGGAACCATCTTGGACGTTCCAGTTCCGCCTCCCCGCGGTGGGGAGTAGCAGCTGGAAAGTCGAGCTGGAGAAGTGAGTGATCTGACCATGACCAATGGTCCCCAGATAAGGTAGACAAAGACAGGAGCTTGAACAAAGATCATGCTGATAACGAATCTTTGTCTCTGATTAGATAAGAAAAACTCCTGGAACCTTATACTATGTATGTGAGAAACAAATTATAAATGCTTTCAGTCTTGTAATAGTTACTGACAAAGCCATAAGGTTAGAATCCATCCTGGATGTGAGATAAGCACCTAGAAAATTAAAATTAATTTAACGCATGTAATGAGAGTCAAAAATTTAGTTAGAAGCTGTGGAGAAAAGATTTAGAAAGATAAAATAGTAGCAAAAAATTCTGAATATTACAGGAACAACTGTATTGCAAGGTAGGAAACTTTCCAGGTATTTATCATGAGAGTCCGTGTAAGCAATTACTCCTTTCGTTTACTCTCCACCTGAAAACAGTAAAAATTTGAACTAAAGCAAATGATGAACATGAAAAGAAGTCATTAAACACACAAACCAAGATTTTTAGGCAAATGATATGAAATACAACCCACGTAGTCAGTTAAAGCACACTGAAGAGATAAGTTATTCTGAAAATAAAATTGAAAATCAGATTTCGGAAAAGAAAAAATAATATTAATCAAATCAGTCATCGATTCTTTTTGTCTTCTAAAAAACATCAAAAGAGTTAGCTGATAATTTTCAACATCCACAAACAGAATGCTAAAAATCTAATTAACCTTTCAACTGTGACAAAGGCTGTAAAAAAGAAGGAAAAAATATCTCAATGAAATCACCGGATTGTTTTCCTTTGGTCACTAAATCAAATAAATTTGCTGGCAAGAAAAAAAATATACGAACCCGCGTAAGGTTTCCAGGCAACTGCTGTAAATTAATTAGCAAAATACTTTTGTGTACATTTAAACAAAGAAAAAACTAGAGGAAGAAAAAGTTATCAGTTTCATATCATTTTGCATTTCTGAAAACCAATTAGGTGTTGTCTTTTGAGGTTGTAAATCATTACATCCATGTAATGATTTACTAAAGCCGACCAACAAAATAACTTTGGATTCTTTGCTTTTAGCTTCGAATCTGCATAGAAAAAGCTCCGGGAGGCTACAGAGATAACTCTCCCTGGATTTTGAAATTCTAAAGAGGTTGTTTCTCTATCTTGACATGCTTTAAGTATATCTACCAAATCAGGATCGCTTTCAAGACCCATAATTACCCTTCGATATTCAGAAGTAGCCTTTTCTTTTGCTAATTTCATCACCAATTTCATCTGAGCCTCAGAATGGTCTATCTGTTTCTGCCTAATATTAAAAAAGACTTGCTGAGGTTTGCTAGAAACAGGCACACACTCTTTCTGAAGAGGGAGAGGCGGGGGGAGGGAAGTGAGACAAGGAATCAATTTAGGCGAACAGACAGAAAACATATCCTTATCACCGTCCTCTTTTGCTAATTGTTCCTCTGACTGTGGAGGACTGTGGAGGACTGTGGCAGGAGAATTGAGGAGCTGAAAGCTCAATTGAAGATGATTTAGATGATTTTGAGGAAAGAATTTTTACTTGATCACAATCAAGTGAAGGCCCTATGGTCAATTGATGTTCTAACAAAACTTCAGAGCCACATTTTTCTACTGCATGACGGCACTGAAAGCCTAGTTGCAATTTTTCTACTGGAACCCTGGGTTCAAGATGTAAAGTTTGCCCTTGTGGATTGACTGTTTGTGTTACCTGAAAAGCTTGGAAACTCTCTGCAATTTCTATCTCAGTGAGAGTTTCTTTTTGCTGAATCCCTGTTCTGACTGTACTGTCTCCTGAGAAGGAATGACCAATAAAGTAGCAATCGGGGAGCTAAGTTCCACTGGCTTTAGCATATTTGCTTCTGCTGGCAGAGTCAACTGAACATATGATGGAGGGGGAGCAGACCCCTCCTCAGGGAGCAAAGAGAGAGATGGTGACGGTGCCTTGAATTTATGAGTTCCCATAACCCCAATTGCCTCCTTACATTTGTGCCACAGCAACAAATGGTACTGATGCTCGTGGCATCGAGTGCAAATGTGTTTCAATTTTTATCCCGTCCCGCAAATCTAAGGTTCCTGCTTCAGGATACCAAGGGCACTGACAACCTATTTCCTTTACTAACTCCTTTAAATCTCTTAACTTAATTCCTGCTGTTCCATAATTTTAAAGAATTTTCTTCAGCTCTTGTGCATGAACCTTCTGCGGAGTTGACAGTCCCCCCACCTCCATTACTCAAGAATTTGTGGCAGTGAATTTTCGCTGATAGGTGCACCTTTGGGCTCATCCGGTCGAGATGAGTACAGGGGTATCAGGTCGGGGTCACCAGATGTTGTTGCAATGAAGAAAGATGCGAGGCAGGAATTAGCTTGATGGGAAAAGCATACAGAAAAACCGTCGGAGCTTCCCCATGGGAAGGCACACTGAACAGCTGTCAGAGCTGTCTTTTTATTGTCATAGTGGTTGACATGGCAGAAACTGATTCATTGATCAAAGTACACTTTTACTGGTTAGTTAATATAAATCTCTTGATTAATACAAAGTTCCTGGTTAATGCTTGTCCATGTGGACAGTTCAAAGTTCACATAATACTGCAAGCAATATTATGTGCTTACGTGCCAATTCTTAAATTTCACCCTCTTTGAAGGATTAACCATTAAGGGTCACTGTGTGGACTTTTGCCTCCTCAGCATGGTTTGCCAGCCACAATAATCCCCACAGTAAATATAGTAATCGGCTGTCTAAAAGTCAATTTATCAGCTTCCTTGATCAGAAGAGCAATTGCATCAAGGATTTTAAGGCAATGTGGGTCCCCCCTTTTGCTAAGCTGTGGGTTGTTGCCACTTCCCCTTTTCTTTCTTTTTTTTATAAGTAATTTTTTATTGATTTTACATAACACAATTAATACAAACTTAACAAGAAAAAACATCAAAAAGCCATCATGCATTACAAATTACAGATTTTAAAGAGCATAAGAATATAAGAATTTCAACCAGTATTAACTATCATTTTTCCGTTGCTCTTAATGTAACTCATAATTTCTGTTCTTGTGATTTTTCAATAATATCTAATATCGTCTCAAATCTCATATGCATAACTTTTCACCAGTATGTAAGTAAATATATATCATTAACTATAACATTTATTATAGGTTAGTCTTTATTGTAAATATCTATAATTGTTAATAACTATTGATTAACTAATAATCCTTTGATGATATTTAAAATACAATCCAACTAGTTGCTAATCATCAAAGAATAGCAATTTTCCTTATCAACCAGTGTCTTTCCAGTAGCAAATTAAATTTGCCTCTTTTGTTATTTGTGGTCTCCATCTTTTCTTTGTTCCCTTCCCAGGTCTTTTTTCAACTTCTTTTTGCACTTTATTATCCAATGTAACTGTCCAGCTCCTATCCTTGCGTATTGCTTATTTATAAAAGTCCAAGGTATTCCTAGAGAGATTTCTGCTCTTCTTTCTTTTCCCTTTTCTTCTTCTTGATGGCCAAGCTGAAGTCCAGTTTTCTCATATTTTTTGGAGGGTTTTGCCTTTTCAATATTTTCTCCAACACTTAATCGATTAATATCATTCTCATTTTCTTCACTTAAAATAAGTTCCTCATTGTCTTGATCATTTTCTTCTTTCTCTTTGATTTCTTTAATTTCTGAAATCTTTGATTGGTCTTTGCTTGTTTCAGTAGATAAGATTCTGTCCAATGTGTCATTAATTCTTTTATTACTTTGTTTTAGAAAGTTCAAGATTTCAGCCAGAAGTTTTTGATTTTCTATAGTATCCACTTCTATGTATGTACCCATAATGACAAATCCACAAAGTTGTAAGAGCCTCTTTGGTCGTTGGCTTATTCTTTCTTTGGCATTTCAAAGAACATAGCTGTAGAATATCCACCAATGCCCTCTAGAGATGATACAATGTAACAAGTAGCCTAAACGTTGTTACGCTTCAACTTCCCTTTCTTTGTTCTCAAGTGGAAGAACAGAAACAAAAAAAAGTCAAAAATATAGTCCTTGATTAAATTCACAAGTGCACAATAAAGCTTCAAAAATAATTATTAAAATTATTAAAAATAATCCCAGATTCAAGATTTGAGTAGAAAAGTTTTTTTTAAAAAAGGAGAAAATAAAGGAGCAGGAAATAATCCAATCACTTTCTGCGCAAACAAAAGGAGCTTTGCTCTTGCACTTTAATCCGCCATTTCGGAAAATTCTATAAAGAGTAGAAACCTCTCAATTCAATTAATTTCGCCGCTTATTTCAAAATTCAAGGCTTTAATAAAAAGAAAAAAAGGTTTTTTTTTAGCAAAATGTTTTTAAAAAAAAGCTAGAATACCTTCCCGATGTTACACTTTCTCTTTCAAACAGTTCCTTCCATTCCGAAGCTTTCCCGTCGCATTGTCCGCCCGCAAGGGTGTGTGTGCCTATTTGTCGCCCTTCAGAAGTTTTTCCTTGTGTCAAAAAGGGTTTTTTCCGATACCCTTGGGATCAGCGAGGCTTGCTTCCCTAATCACCGTTCCTCCAGGACGGTTTAGGTTCCTATGGAACCAAGGGTGTGACAAAAGGTCAACTGGGGTGTCTGCAACATAGAGGCCACCGGTTGTATCAGCACGGCGTAGCTCTGCCCTCCACCACTTCCCCTTTTCTTGAGTCCGGACTCCCAGAACTGTATTGCCTTTTGAGTCCTCGTACAAATTGAAACATTTCTCCAGTGTGGTAAGTTGATGCTTACTTTAAATTTTCTAATGCCTGTTTTTATTCCTGTGTCCAAACAAATGGTTCTTTTTTCACCCTCCTTTGTGGATTCATAGAATAGTTTGGCTAGTAGGGCAAAATTTGGCATCCATTCCATCCTGTCTTTAGGTTGTTTTGTGCACAATAGAGACAGGCACTTTCTTTCTAAATAGTCCCATGACCATGTAAAACTATGTATTTTCTGTCTGTGTAGACATTAACCATCTTCCCTTCTGCTGGTCCTCTAACCAGGCATGGGATTCTAACTACTGATCCCTCCTCATGCAATTCTTCCGGCAGATCCCCTGGCCTCCCACTCTATCTAACAGCTTCGGCGAGGAAAAATGTGTTTCCTCTTCCCTTTTGAAGTTCCTTCTTCTCTGAGGTTTTGAGCCCAATTAATATACGCTTTGTATGTTCATTCCAGAAGTTCATTCGTTGATGTGTGTAATTTTCATTTTCAGAGTAGCCTTTCGTGGCCCCCCTTCTCGTCTTCTGTAATTTTTGCCCTAATGTCATCTGCAGAGTGACTAATGAAGATCAAATTGACCATTCTCTTATTTTCTTCAACTTCAGGATCTAATTTGGTATTTTGCCAAAAGATTTGATAAATGCATTCTAGAATTTTCCCCGGATTTTCATCCTGTTTCTGTTGAACTTGATAGACCTTCCCTAAGTTCTTAACTTTTGTTTGAGTCCTAACAAAACTAAGGTCCAATAGTTTTGCAGCTGAATGGACTAAGGTTCCCGATCTGGTTCCTTCAGTAACCATGTCCAGTCTGGATCTTTTGCATGATTCTTCTGCAAAGACTTATTCATGGTTCCCTTCACCAGCCTTCTTTTTCTCTGCAGTTAATAAAATTTCCATCAGACTTTATATGTCTGCCCAAGTAGACTTTTCTCTGGGGTTAATAAACTCTGGTGAGTTCAGAAAGATGGATGCAAAAAAAGACATGCATCTCATCTGGATTTTCTCTATAATTAGGAATTTGATTTTTCCAATTATATAAATTAGCCATTGAGAATGGAACATACACTCACATCTTTACGTTGCTCCCCCTCAACTCCTGGCAATAAAATTTGTCTTAGGGGCAATTTTAGTTTTTGTCTCAACTGCTCCCTTGGCCCAGGTTTGTGGTCCACTTGATCTGTCCCTTCGGTAACCTTTCTTGGTTTCCTTTTTCCTGGCCCCACCTAATGGGACCGTTTGTTCTTTCTAACCAATATCTGATTCAACCTTTTGTCTCCCTGGGTCTCCTACTTCTTCGGTGTCAACCATTTCATATCAAAGATACATAGGTGGAGGGCACTGATGTCAGAGACACTCTCTCTTTTCTTTTTTTTGTAAGACAAAAACACGTACACACATCAACAAACACAAACACAAAAGTTAAAACCACAGAAACTAAATGTTTCATTGAGACTCTCTTTTTCTTTTTCTTTTTTTTCTTTCCTCCTTGAGGCTTATTACCCATCCTGGGGGTGGGAGGCACCGTTTTACGGTGGTTCTCCTCCTACCTCTCTGGCCGATCGCAATTTGTGTTGGCAGGAGAGCAGAGGTCGACCTCGAGACCCCTCACATGTGGGGTGCCTCAGGGGTCGGTCCTCTCGCCTCTCCTGTTTAACACATATATGAAGCCGCTGGGTGAGATCATCCGTGGTTTTGGGGTAGAGTACCATCTATACGCTGATGACACTCAGCTGTATATATCTACCCCAAACCACCCCAACGATGCCGTAGCGGTGATGTGCCAGTGCCTGGAAGCCGTACGGATCTGGATGGGAAGAAACGGACTCAGGCTCAACCCGACCAAGACCGAGTGGCTGTGGTTTCCGGCTGCCCGATTCAACCAGCTGACTCCATCGCTGGCCATTGGGGGCGAACATCTTGCCCCAGTGGATGGGGCGCGCAACTTGGGTGTCCTCCTGGATGCCCGGCTGTCCATGGAAGATCAAGTGACAGCCGTGGCCAGGAGGGCGTTTTACCAGGTTCGCCTGGTTCGCCAGTTGCGCCCCCTATTGGATCGGGACGCCCTGCGCACAGTCACTCATGCTCTCGTGACGTCCCGACTGGACTATTGTAACTCTCTCTACATGGGGCTCCCCTTGAGGAGCACTCGGAGACTTCAGCTAGTCCAGAATGCAGCCGCGCGAGCAATTATGGGAACCTCGAGGTTTACCCATGTAACACCGCTCTTGCGCGAGCTGCACTGGCTGCCTGTCGTCTTCCGGGTGCGCTTCAAGGTGTTAATTACCATCTTTAAAGCGCTCCATGGCTCGGGACCTAGCTATCTGCGGGATCGGATCCTGCCTCATACATCCTCACGACCGATTCGCTCCCACAGAGAGGGGCTTCTCCGGGTGCCGTCCACTAGACTTTGTCAGCGGGCGACGCCCAGGGGAAGGGCTCTCTCTGTGGCGGGCCCAGCCCTCTGGAACGACCTTCCCCCCGACATTAGAACAACCACAGACCTCCGCTCCTTCCGTCTTAAACTAAAAACACATCTGTTCTGCTTGGCCGGCCTAGGGTAGTCTCCCGTCTATAGGACTGTTAATTTTAGTTAGGAATTTTAGTAGTTTTAACTGGGATTTTAGCGCAGGGATGTATTTAATTCGTTTTTATTGTATGTATGTTGTTTTTTATGGTTTTATTTGCCCTGTGCACCGCTCCGAGTCCCCCCAGGGAGATGGAGCGGTCAATAAATTCAAGATTTATTTATTATTATTATTATTCTCTTTTCTATTTTTCTTTTCTTGGATCTCCCAGCAGACACTGGGCTATTTTTAAAGATCCAAATGTATAGAGTAACATGTATTGAAGAGACGTTTGAGAAACGCTTCCTTCACCGCCCATGTTCTATTTCTAAGACACTGTCACTGACCTGGGTTGCCGGAATACCACGATCGCCTTCAGGAACTGTGGTGACTTAACCACCTACACAGTTCTAGAGCCTCATTAGGATACGCCGGTTCCATTAGGAAGGGACGCTATCCCGGGCTCAGGGGGGTGATCAGGCCCCCTCTTCCAATCAAAAGCGAGTGGACCTACAACTATTCCCACAATACTTGCCTGCAAGCATCTTCTTTTTCTCTCAGCCAGCATTATTTACTGACTTATTTATCTGATCCTGGTCCGATCTTGGATCGGTCGTGTCCACCGAATCCCCGAGGGGGGCCATCTGCCTCCTCCCAGAGAATTCCTCTGTGGCGCCTGAAGGTTGGGCTAGATGGCCTCGATTGGGCAATGGTTGGTCGTGCCGTCCTCAGCGAAATATCGCTCCAAGTCCCAGCAGAGTCACCATAAATGTTGCAGGAAATAACAAGGTTTGGACTTCTCAGAATCAGGAAAAGTTTATTATGGCTGCCAGGTTCAGAAAGCTAATCTTCTGATAGCAAACATGCATTCTTATACTTTGACAAAAACAGCATCACAGGAAATACTTAACTCATTGCTGATTGGTTAAGCTCCTTATTGCTAGGCAGAAAACATGTAGGAAACACTAGTTTCATTCTAATTTATGTGGTTAAGCCCTATGTCTGACGTGCAAGGGGCTTAGACTTCCAACTAACTCGACCTACTTACAAGCAGGTGTTTGTGGTTTGACATTTGAATTTCCTGAGTTTGAGCTTTCTGTCTCAAAGATACTTTTTGTACCTTAAAAAGCGTAAAGATAAAAATGACTAAAAGATCATCTAGTCTGACCCCGACTCATTTCACTTTTATGTCTAAAACTCGCTTTATGCCCTGCCTCATTTCCCCCCCTTCTAGACTCTATTTTCAGCTACAATTGAGTCTAGCCTATTACAAAACTTAAAGGCAACAATGCAGGCATACAATACTTGGCATGGCATATGGCAAGGTTAATATCTCAGGAGTACATATTAACAATGCAAACATATCAGTGAGAAGAAAGAGACAAGTAATGCATATATATATCAAACTTAAATCTGTTAAGGCACCTTCTCTAGTCCCTAGGGTGCATATTCCCATAAATTTACATTTTTCCCACATAAGAAAACTTCATTTTCTCCTACACACACACCTATGTTCATGGAAAAGGCATAGGCTAAAATTCGCTTTATGCCCACCTCACTGGGATATTCTGATGGTCTGTCACCCAGGTGCCATCCAGGTCTCAATTTGCTATTATTAAGATCAACTAGGTCAGTGATGGCGAACCTTTTTTGCTTCGGGTGCCAAAAGCACGTGCTTGCACACTATTGCACACACTCGGGTGCCCACCCCCATAATTTAATCCCCCCATGCCATGCCCCCTGTGCATGCATGCGTGACATCCCACCCTGCTGCCCCACGCATGCATACACAACTTTCTTGGAGCCTGGGGAGGGTGAAAACTCCCCCCTCCCAGAGGCCCTCCGGAGGCCGGAAACCAGTCCTGAAGGCTTTCCTGAAGCCTCCAGAGGAGAAAAAATTGCTGAAAATCAAGGCCAAAAATCAGCTGGCCAGTGTGTTCATGCGTGCTGGACCTTACAGGGCAACACCTCGCGTGCCCTCAGAAATGGCTCTGCGTGCCACCCATGGCACGTGTGCCATAGGTTCGCCATCATGGAACTAGGTGTTGCCACTGCTGTATGAGCTCCCTCTATTCTCTAGCTTTTAAAAAGCCATTTATAGGGATAGAAGTATTGGTGGATAGAAATGTATAGGTAATTTAAAAAATTTACTGCTATTTCCAGGGAGAATCAGCAGAGTTTGCAGGCTAACTTTGCTGAGATGATAAAGGACTCGTTGCAAAAAAGACCAACGGGAGATTGCCAGATGCAAGAGATTTTGTGCATGACTAACTATTGCAAAGGCATCCGGGAATATCTGTAATTGGCTATTACAGAACACTCTGCCACTTCTCTGTAAAACTAGATAGGAACAATTTAGGAATAAAATGATTTTGTGTTCCCACCATCGCCACCCATTTGCAAGTTTGAGGAGAACAAGACCGGTTAAAAACAGAATATTGCTCATTCCTTTAAGTATCATTATATCACTGAGAGTCTGATGGCACCTTTTTAAACTAGCAAACATTATTAAAAGACATGCAAGTTTTCATCACTAGAGGTTTTTTTTTAATAGAATGGGTTAGTTTGCATAGACAAACATGGCTCTCTGTAATATCTTCTGTACTTGCATATCATTATACAAGTAATTACTAAACCGTGAAAAGATACCCTTTGCTGCATTTCCAACATGCAAATAATTTAATGCAAGCTGCTTCTGCTGACTTATTAGAGCCTTTAATAGTACGCTGCTTTTTGGATGTGCAGGTATGAAAGGAAGAGACTGTCAATTACCAGTAGTATCTTTTAGACTCAGTACATTGCTTATGGTTATAGAGGAAGAATTTTATCTGGCATTTAAAATCTGTTAAGGCATTTCCCCCCCATGATTTATTCGTTCTGTAAGGTTTGGGCGTGTAACCAATCTGACTGTAAATACAATAAAACTTTTGGATAAGAGTATCTTGTAGCACTTGTTCTTATCATGCTACAGATGAAATATGAATATTTGTCTCCATAACCACACCCACTTAGTTGAGATATATTCACAGGCAGAAAGTTATGTGAATGTTGGCGTTTTGTTGCTGTCCTATATACCATATTTTTCGGAGTATAAGATGCACCAGAATATAAGATGCACCCAGGTTTTGAAGAGGCTATTTTTTTAAAAAAAAGTCGGTAGGTAGATAGAGGGATAGAGAGGGAGAAAAAGAGAGAGAAATACAGTAGGTAGGTAGGTAGGGAGAGAGAGAGTGAGTAGTTAGGTGGATAGGTAGGTAGGTAGGTAGGTAGAGAGAGAGAGAGAGAGAGAGAGAGAAATACAGTAGGGAGGGAGGGAGACATAGTGTGTAGTTAGGTAAGTAGGTAGATAAAGGGATAGGGAGAGAGAGAGAGAGAGAGAAATACAGTAGATAGGTAGGGAGAGAGAGAGTAGGTAGGTAGAGAGGGAGAGAGAGAGAGAAATACAGTAGGTAGGTAGGGAGACAAGAGTGTGTAGTTAGGTAGGTAGGTAGATAAAGGGATAGGGAGAGAGAGAGAGAGAGAAATACAGTAGATAGGTAGGGAGAAAGAGAGAGAGTAGGTAGGTAAGTAGGTAGGTAGATGTTTCCAGGTGTATTTACCCATGTGCTGGAGAAGGAAATCACTGGCCACCTTTGGAACAAATCTTTGTTTCTGCAGGCACAGTACTTGACCAACGTAATTCTCATCAATCACTCTAACTAAACAGCTCTTCAAAAGGGGAAAAGCCCTTTTTACACTTTTCAAGCCTCCCCCAAACAGCCCGTTTTTTGCGAAAATGGCCCCTTTTTTCAAATAAAAGGCATGAATAGCCTTGGGGGGGCTTGCAGAGTGCTCTGAGGGGGGCAAAATGAGGAAAAATGGCCTGTTTTTGTGTGTGAAAATGGGCCATTTTTGGGTCAAAAATAGCATGCATAGCCTTATGGAGGCTTATAGAGTACTGCTGGGGGCTGGGGAGGGGAAAACGCCCTGTTTTCTGCTCATTTCTGACCTCCTCTGACCTGAGGAGCTCTCTGGAAGCCTCCATAAGGGTATGCGTGTGGCCATTTTGGTGAAGGGGTGGGGTTTCAGGAGGCAAAAAAATGCTGTCATTGATAAAACAAAGAGATAATCCATAGTTAAAGTTAGTTATTACTGACTTACCTAGCATGAGAAAAATAAAATGCCATCCTTAGTTTGTTGGTGTACAATGAGATTTGTAAATTCCTGCCCTTGGCAAGGTTCTCATGGTTTCTTTGTTCATGACTAAGATCACATAATAGACTGTTAAATATGCTAATATTTAAGGTAACCTTTAGATAATAATGACTTTGCCTTTCAAAAAAAGATGTTAGACCTGCTTGACTTCTTTGGATCAGCCTAAGCTAATGAAGGAAAATTTACAAAATGATTCTTTTTATATAACTCATGATAACAAAACTCTTGAAAAAATGCAACCTCTGTATTATTCAGATATTTAAAACTGAGTAATTCAGATAATTCAATCAATAGGCTTATAAAAACGAGGTGTGCAGAGGGTTTGGGAGGTCTGCAAAGTGCAAAACATGTTTTTTTAATTTACCTCTTCAAAATCATCTTATAGTCCAAAAAATAGTCTAAAAAATACGGTAGGCCTCATCAGAAATCAGACTCCTCAATTAAAACAGGAACTCCATTTGCATTAGCTATTAATACAGGTAGTCCTTGACTTAAAATAGCTAATTTAGTGACTGTTCGAAGTTACAATGGCACTGAAAAAAGGGACATGACTAAGGTGACCAGATGTCCTGCTTTTGGCGGAACAGTCCCGATTTTCCACAATTTGTTCAGTGTCCCACGGCGTTTTTAAAAAGTCCCGATTTTTGCCTGGAGTGGCGGTGGGGGGCGGCTGGCTGGTGGCTGCTCTGCATGTGCCCAGAGGCGGCCTGTGGCCGCTGCAAAACACAGGCAGGAAGCGGCAGCCAGAGCGAGATGGCAGGCAGGCAGAAGGGGAGGGTCGGCGAGGGTGGAGTGAGTGAGCAGCCAGCAGGCAGAGGAGGCGGGCACTGCTATCCTCCTCCTCCGCCTGCTGGTTTCTGCTTAATTTTTTAAAAATATGTTTTAAAAAGCTTTTTAAACTTTTGTATATTTGTTCTTATTCTGGCTGTACACCGCCCTGAGTCCTTTGGGAGTAGGGTGGTATAAAAAACCAATAAACTCAAACTCAAACTCGCTCATTCCTCCCTTGCCGGCCGCTGCTTCCTGCCCGTGCCCTGTGCTGCTGCCCTGGCCATAGGACACATCTGAGCGCGTGCAGAGCGCCTGCACCCGCCCGCCCCCACTCTGCTGTCCCCCGGCCACTATGGGAATAGCGCAACCTCAGGTACACCTGCAGGTGCCCTGCTGGGGGTGGGGGAGAGGGAGGGAGGGAATGGGTCGGCGAGGACACTCTCCGGCCAGTGAGGGAAACGGGCGGCGAGGCGGCCTCTGTGGCAGCTGCGGAGCCGGGAAAGGCCGCTGAGCCCCCCCCCTGTGTCCCGCTTTACCAATTTTAAAATCTTAGACATGACCATTTTTCATACTTACAGCTGTTGCAGCATCCCTATGGTCCTGTGATCAAAATTCAGATGGTTCCTATTTATGATAGTTGCATTGTCCAGGATTACCAAGAGTATAAGACACACCAAGGTTTTGAAGAGGGAAATTAAAAAGTTTTTGCACTCTGCAAATCTCCCCAAAATGGCCCGTTTTTCACAAAAACAGGCCCATTTTTTAAAAAAAGGGCATGATTAGCCTTTAGGAGGCTTATAGAGTGCGCCCGAGGGCGGGGGGGGGACAAAATTGAGCCCTCCCCTGCTGCCAGGAGCTCTTTGAAAGCCTCCTAAAAGCTATGCACGGCCATTTTGGTGAAGGGGTAGGGTTTCGGGAGCAAAAAATGCTGTATTTCATGCATAAAACGCAGATTTTCAGCTTCTTTTTTGAGGGAAAAAGGTGTGTCTTATACTCCGAAAAATACAGTATGTAATCACCTTTGGCACCTTCTGACAAGCAATGTCAATGGGGAAGCCAGATTCACTTAACAACCATATTAGCTTAACAACTTCTGTGATTCACTTAACAACTGTGGCGAGAAAGGTCATAAAATGGGGCAAAATTCACAACTGTTTTGCTTAACAACAGAAATTTTGGGTTCAATTGTGGTTGTAAATTAAGAAGTACCTGTATATTTTCTCCAAGATAATCTCTGCAGTTCTCTACAGTTTATCACCATTTAATGACCTAAATATGGAATAGAATGGTAATGGAATGTCACAACAGCAAAGTGTTAAGATGATTTTATTTAATTAAATATTGATTTCCAATGTGTTGCATAAGGAATATAATTACCTGTTCTATAAATGCTTTAGTACTTTAATTAAGTAATTATTTATTAGCTGTGAACTAATTATTAACTAATCATGTCTCAACAAATTATTATTTTTATTTATTAATCACATTTTTATAGCTGCCATATCTTTCAAGGCGATTCAACAAGTGATAAAAGCTGTGACTATCATGCCAGAAATTTTTTTTAGAGTACACTTTGAAATTAATACGCCTCCCCCTCTCTCCCCGCCCACCCCCCTACAGGCCTTTGGTAAAATCTTTGAAGGAGACTGGACTTGCAGAGCCAGAATTATTTGAAGAAGTCACCATCTACTTCAGTGACATTGTGGGCTTCACAAACATATGTAAATACAGCACGCCAATGGAAGTGGTAGACATGCTGAATGACATCTACAAGAACTTTGACCACATTCTTGATCATCATGATGTTTACAAGGTGATGTTAGATAGCCAGATGTTAGATAGCCATTTGTCTGAAATGGTATAAGGTTCCTGCCCACGCAGGGGGTTGGACTAGAAGACCTACAAGGTCCCTTCCAACTCTGCTATTGTATATTGATCCAATTTTAGGACAGAATCTAAAAGATTACCTTGAGATGAAACAAAAGTAGTGGGGGCAACAATCCACTAAAAAAAAAAAGGCAAGAATTATTTTTATCAGAGGCCTTCCTAATTAAAATGTTTTTCCAAAGTAATACAAAAGAGATACTTTTCTTTTTTTTGAATTTTTTTTATTTTTTTTTAATAAAACAAAAATACAAAAAGGAAAAACCATCATTTTACATTGTATCCTTTGGAATGTATGTCGACTGGTTACACATAACTCTTGTGCATTTCTAGAACCATCATTACTCATGAATAATCTAAACTTATAGATTTTAAATAAAAAAAATCATTATATATCTTAATATCATTACACCAGAAATTTCCTCTAATATTCCATATTTAGTCTATCTTCTTCTTCAGACAAGTCTTACTTAAACATAACCACATAATGGCATCCATTGTCTATTCCCCCCCCAAAATCTGCCCTGGTACTTCGCCTTGGAAACGTATTCTACATAGAAATTGTGTTGTTTCTAGCCCCTCTTTCTTATTAAACAATATCTATTAATATTCCTTAATAATTTAATAATAATAATAATAATAATAATAATAATAATAATAATAATAATAATAATAATAATAATAATAATAATAATAATAATAATAATAATAATAATTTATTAAATTTGTTGACCGCTCCCTCTCCCCGAAGGGACTCGGAGCGGTGCACAGGGCTAATAAAACAATAAATACATACATATAGTTAAAAACAAATTAAATATTTCCCTGCGCTAAAAATTCCAATTAAAAAATTAAAATCCCCATCTAAAATTTCTGGCAACCCCATCGAAGAGAGACTATCCTAGGCCGGCCAAGCAGAACAGATATGTTTTTAGTTTTAGACGGAAGGAGCGGAGGTCCGTGGTAGTTCTAATGTCGGGGGGAAGGTTGTTCCAGAGGGCTGGGCCCGCCACAGAGAGAGCCCTTCCCCTGGGCGTCGCCCGCTGACAAAGTTTAGTGGACGGCACCCGGAGAAGTCCCTCTCTGTGGGAGCGAAACGGCCGTGTGGATGTGTGCGGCAGGATCCGATCCTGCAAATAGCTAGGTCCCGAGCCATGGAGCGCTTTAAAGATAACTAGAACTTTGAAGTGCACCCGGAAGATGACAGGAGCCAGTGCAGCTCGCGCAAGAGCGGTGTTACGTGGGTACACCTTGCGGTTCCCATAATTGCTCGCGCGGCTGCATTCTGGACTAGCTGAAGTCTCCGAGTGCACCTCAAGGGGAGCCCCATGTAGAGAGAGTTACAATAGTCCAGTTGGGATGTCACGAGAGCATGAGTGACTGTGCGAAGGGCGTCCCGATCCAATAGGGGGCGCAACTGGCGAACCAGGCGAACCTGGTAAAACGCCCTCCTGGCCACGGCTGTCACTTGATCTTCCATGGACAGCCGGGCATCCAGGAGGACACCCAAGTTACGCGCCCCATCCACTGGGGCAAGATGTTCGCCCCCAATGGCCAGCGATGGAGTCAGCTGGTTGAATCGGGCAGCCGGAAACCACAGCCACTCGGTCTTGGTCGGGTTGAGCTTGAGTCCGTTTCTTCCCATCCAGATCCGTACGGCTTCCAGGCACTGGCACATCACTGCTACGGCATTGTTGGGGTGGTTTGGGGTAGATATATACAGCTGAGTATCATCAGCGTAGAGATGGTACTCTACCCCAAAACCACGGATGATCTCACCCAGATGCTTCATATATGTGTTAAACAGGAGAGGCGAGAGGACCGACCCCTGTGGCACCCCACATGTGAGGGGTCTCGAGGTCGACCTCTGCTCTCCTGTCAACACAAATTGCGATCGGCCAGAGAGGTAGGAGGAGAACCACCGTAAAACGGTGCCTCCCACCCCCAACCCCCCCAGCCAATGCAATAGGATACCATGGTCGATGGTATCAAAAGCCGCCGAGAGGTCTAATAGGACCAGGATGGAGGAACAACCCCCATCTCTGGCCCTCCAGAGATCATCGACCAACGCGACCAATGCCGTCTCGGTGCTATGCCCGGGCCGAAAGCCGGACTGGCGCGGGTCTAGATAGTCAACTTCCTCCAGGTGACAGGGAAACTGTTGTGCCACCACACTCTCAACAACCTTCGCCAAAAAGGGAAGGTTGGAGACTGGACGATGGTTAATAAAGCTGGATCCAAAGAGGGCTTCTTAAGGAGGGGCCTCACCATAGCCTCTTTTAGGGAGGCAGGCAAGGAACCCTCACTTAAGGATGCGTTGACAACCTCTTGGAGCCAGCCTCGTGTCACCTCCCAGGATGCCAGTACAAGCCAGGAGAAACACGGGTCCAATAAACATGTGGTGGCTCGCAGTCGCCCACATAACCTGTCCATATCCTCGGAAGTAACGGAGTCAAACTCCTCCCAAACAAGATCTATCTCGTGGCATCCCACTGGACCATCAATGGGGGCTAACTCGTTCTGTATCTGAGCGATTTTCTCCTGCAGAAAAGTCACAAATTCCTCTGCTCTACCCTGTAGCGGGACTTCCCGCACCCTCTGTTGAAGGAGGGAGCGGGTCACCCTAAACAGGGCGGCAGGGCGGTTGTCTGCGGATGCTATGAGAGTAGCACAATGATGACGTTTGGCTACTCTCAGCGCCACAATGTAAGTCCGTAAATGGGCTCTTACCTGTGTCCGGTCAGATTCAGAACGGGTAGACCTCCATCTTCCCTCTAGGCATCTCTTGCGGCGTTTCATCACCCGTAGCTCCTCGGTAAACCAAGGAGCCAGGGTGTTTCGACGCCGCAGGAGAGGCCGCAAGGGCGCGACCCGATCCAAGGCTCCCGTGGTCGCAGTATTCCATGCGGCCACGAGGTCCTCCATCGGGGCGTGGGTCAGGGGTACAGGAAGTGGCCCAAGCGCCGCCTGGAACCCATCAGGGTCCATCAGGCGCCTGGGGCGGAACCAGATAGATGACTCAGGTTCCGCCTCCCCGCGGAGGGGAGTAGCGGTTGGAAAGTCGAGCCGGAGAAGTGAGTGATCTGACCATGACAAGGGCGTGATGACTATATCCCCTATACCCAGATCACTCTTCCATTGGCCAGAGACAAAGATCAGATCCGGTGTATGTCCACCCTCATGAGTGGGGCCTTGAATTAATTGGGTCAGGTCCATGGCCGTCATGGAAGCCATGAACTCCCGAGCTACCTCGGATGATTCGCCCACCAATGGCAAGTTAAAGTCCCCCATGACTAAAAGTCTGGGGGTCTCAACTGCCACCATAGCGATCACCTCCAGGAGCTCGGGCAGGGCTGCTGCTACATAGCGGGGAGCCAGGTATACAACCAGCAAGCCCAACTGCCTCCCTAGGCCCCACTTCACACAGAGGGACTCACAACCGGTGGTCTGAGGCACAACGGTCTCTCTCGGCTCAAGACCTTCCTTTACAATAACCGCTACCCCACCACCCCTGCCTAGGGCCCGAGGCTGATGAAAAGCGCGGTAACCTGGTGGGCACATTTCAACGAGGGGGAGTCCACCCTCGTGGCCCAACCAGGTCTCCGCTATTCCTGCCAGATCCGGCTCCCCCTCTGACACAAGGTCATGGATGAGGGGGGCTTTGTTGACAACGGACCTGGCGTTACAAAACATCAGCCTCAGGCCCTGGCTCTGTATTCCCTGACCACCCAGGCTGTAGGGGTTGTGACACCTGACCGTATGCAACCAACGGCCACGTGTCCCCAACCGGGAGGATGGAACTTGCCTCCCCTCGGACCTGCCTCTCCCCACGACCGTCGGGATGGAAATGCCCTCCCTAGGGACGACTCGTGTTTCCCCCCCCCTCACGGATCCTTCCGCTGCCCTCCGTCGGCTGCTGGCCTGGCCCTCTCTTCCTAACTGTTTATACCCTCCCCCCTCCCTGGTACCCCCTAAAATAGACAGTAATCTAAAAGCTAAAAAACCCCTAAGGCCGTGCTTCGCCCACCTCTCCAGATTAATAAATCCTTCATCAAGGCGGGCCCTCATTAGAGCGGAGGGCCAAACCTGCGAGAGCCGGGACTCTCGCAGTCGTAGCAAATCGGTTCTAGAGTACAAAATGATTATAAAATATAAACATATAAAAATGGGTCATGGATAAAAACGAGCATCGTTGGGACAATACAATTCATAAGATGACATAAATAGATGGAATTAAAAGAATTGAAGTACATAGTAGGTGACACCTAGGAGAGTGAATATAAAGTGCACCAGTGCATCTATGAGGGATAAGTTCAGAGTCTCAATGCGGCTGCTTCAAACCAAAGGTCTTAGAGGTTATGGGTCTATAAGATCTTACAGGCCTCACAAGGACCACAAGAGAGGAAGGTTCAAAGATCTTCAAGGTCTTCCAAGGGCTTAAAAAGCCTCTCCGACCAGCCCGGCATCCAGCGACCCGGCCGGCATCCACCGCTGCCCCGGCATACCGGCCTTCTCCTCCTTGGCGCTCTCACCGCCACTCCACCATCGTCGCCTTCGCCACTGGTTTCCCGGCGCTCTCAACGCCACTCCCGGCGCTCTCACTGCCGTCCGCCATCCTTCTCCTGCAGCTCCTGCAGCTCCTGCAGCTCCCCCGAGGGGGGGGGCGGCGCTCTCACCACCGTCTGCCATCCGCCATCCGCCATCTCCTGCAGCTCCCTGGGGGGGGGCGGCGCTCTCACCACCGTCAATAGTTAACTAAGAATATCTTTTACCATTTATATTCAACCTGATAAACATGCACTCATTCCCATACTTACATACCTATGTACATACATACATACATGCATATATATATATATATATATATATATGCATGCATGTATGTATGTACATATATATATATATGTAGGTCTTTGGTTGTTCGGGTTTTCTCCCGCGTAGAATTGGAAGTATGTTCACGACGTTTCGATGAAATCTCATTCATCATCTTCAGGCTGGTGCTTCGGGCTTGGTGCTTCCAGGAGCAATTGCTTAATTGCTTAATTGCTCCTGGAAGCACCAAGCCCGAAGCACTAACATATATATATGTTAGTTTTTATGAGCTGATCAATAAATTAAATTAGAAGAGACCAGGATAGATCTATTTCGAGCTTATTAGGTCTCATCAGCTGGCCATACCCCTTAGCTGATGAGAGCTAATAAGCTCGAAATAGATCTATCCTGGTCTCTTCTAATTTAATTTATTGATCAGCTCATAAAAACTAACACACATATCTAAAATATTATACAACGTAATTCTTGGCTTGCTGTTTGGATGGTCTCTAGCGATGAGCCGATGGGCAGTAAGGGAATCAGTATGTCTCCTCTCTTTAATTGGGGCCTAATAATAACAGGTTGTTGTGAAACAATTACATATACATATATATATATATATATATATATATATATATATATATATATATATATATATAAAAATATATATATATATATATATATAATCTATTATTATTCCATTGCTCTTATTATAACTCATTGTTTATTAACTTGCAGTTCTTCAATAACAATCTAAAACAGTCTAAAGTTTGCTAAAATTCTCCCCTATTTTGTTAAACAACATTCATCAACATTCCTACGTGGTTAACTAAGTCTTATTGTTTATGTCCAACCTCATACTAATGCATACATACATACATAGATACATATCATTAAACTATACCATTATTATTAGTTACTCTTACTGTAGATAATTATTTACTAACTAATAATCCTTCAATGATAATCTAAAACAATCTATGTCATACTAAATTTCTACTTATTAATCATCAAAGGATGGCAACTTTCATTATCAGCCAGTGTCTTTCCAGTAGCGAGGTGAACTTATCTCTCTTGCCATTTGTGGCTCCAGTCTCTTTATTCTTCTTTCCAGGTTTCTTATAAACTTCTTTTTGCACTTTATTGTCCAGTATAGCTCTCAAATAATACCGCTGCCCAGTTTCTGACATTACATGTTGTTTGTCTTTGAATATCAGACGTATTTCTGGAGAGATTTCTCCTCTTACATCCATCGACCATGGTATCCTATTGCACCGACTGGGGAGGTTGGGGCTGGGAGCCACCGTTTTACAGTGGTTCTCGTCCTACCTCTCTGGTCGGTCGCAATATGTGTTGACAGGAGGGCAGAGGTCGAGACCCCTCTTATGTGGGGTTCCTCAGGGGTCGGTCCTCTCGCCCCTTCTGTTCAACACATATATGAAGCCGCTGGGCGAGATCATCTGTGGTTTTGGGATGGGATATCATCTGTATGCTGATGACACTCAGCTGTACATATCCACCCCAGACCACCCCAACGATGCCGCCGAGGTGCTGTCCCGGTGTTTGGAGGCCATACGGATCTGGATGGGTAGTAACAAACTCAAACTCAACCCGTCCAAGACTGAGTGGCTGTGGTTTCCGGCACCCCGGTTCAGCCAGATTACTCCAACTCTGGCCATTGGGGGTGAAACACTGGCCCCCGTGGAGAGGGCGCGCAATTTGGGTGTCCTCCTGGATTCCCGGCTGTCTATGGAGGACCATGTGGCAGCCATGGCCAGGGGGGCATTTCATCAGGTACGCCTGATGCGCCAATTGCGCCCCTTACTGGACCAGGCTGCCCTTCGCACAGTCAGTCAAGCACTCGTGACATCCCCGCTCGACTACTGCAACACTCTCTACATGGGGCTTCCCTTGAGGTGCACTCGAAAGCTACAGCTAGTTCAGAATGCGGCCGCGCGGGTAATAACGGGAGCTCCGAGATACTCCCTTGTAACACCTATCCTGCGCGAGCTGCACTGGCTTCCTGTGGTCTTTCGGGTGCGCTTCAAGGTTCTGACGACCATCTTTAAATCGCTCCATGGCTCGGGGCCTAGTTACATGCGTGACCGTCTCCTGCCCCATACATCCCTACGGCCGATCCACTCGCACAGAGAGGGCCTTCTCAAGGTGCCGTCGGCCGGGCAATGCCGTCTGGCGACACCCAGGGGAAGAGCCTTCTCTGTGGCAGGCCCCGCCCTTTGGAACGACCTCCCCCCTGAACTTCGTACCATCTCAGACCTCCGCCTCTTCCGTCAGTGTCTAAAGACACATCTTTTTCAGCAAGCTGGCCTAGCCTAACCTCCCACTGGGGCTATTTTAATTTTAATTTGGTTTTAATTTGGTTTTAGCATAGGATTGTTTAATTTAATATGCTTTTAAATTTTGTATATTTTGTTTTATATGTTTTAAATTCCTGTGCGCTGCCCTGGGTCCCTCGTGGAGAAGGGCGGGATATAAATCGAATTAAAATAAAAAAAATAATAAATCTTAGCTGTTGTAGCTATGTTACTATTTTAACTGAGTTTTTAAATCATGCTTTTAGCACGGGTTAACCTATTTGATACTAATTTCAATTTTTGGATTGTTGTATTTTTTATATTTTATAATTCCTGTGCACCACCCCGAGTCCCATGTTCGGGAGAGGGGGCGGTATATAAAACTAATAAATAAATAAATAAATAAATAAATAAATCTTCAATTCTTTTCTCCCCCCCCCCCTCTTTTCCTTGAAGACCAAGACGAGGCTCACATTCCTCAAATTCTCTTTTTAGAATTTCCTTCTTTTTATTTCTCCCACATTTGGTCCATTACTAAAGTTCTCTATTACCATATCTTTATCTTCAACGTTTTCTTCTTTCTCTTTAGTTTTTGGAGCCTCACACTGCTGATAGCTTGATGTGATAGACAAAGGTTTATCCAATTTTTTATCGATTCTTCTTCCATATTGTTTCAGAAAATTTAAGATTCCAGCCAAAGCCTTCTGATTTTTTAAAGTATCCTCTTCTGGATATGGTACCATATTGACAAATCAAAAAGTGATGAAATTTGGTTCTCACTGCCACCCTGGTCTCGGGCCTATTTTATCATTTCATTGGGTTACTTTGAAATACAGTTCTTCTTGTGTTGTGTTTTCCAAAGGAAAATATTACTGTCAGTTATCAAAGAGCACCTGTTAAAAACAAGAGATACTTTTCTTAAAATTTAAAATTCCATACTCTCATGAAGTCCCAATATAACAAGTTTCTTCAATCTAGAGTCCTCTAAAAATATTAGATTCCTGTGTACGTTTTCCGTAAGCAGATATATCTTGTGACTTTTGGTTATGTTTCAACAGGTGGAGACCATTGGAGATGCATATATGGTAGTAAGTGGTTTACCAAACAGAAATGGTAACTGTCATGCAGTGGACATTTTCATGATGGTCCTGGATATACTCAGTTTCATGGGGTCATTTGAATTACAACATCTTCCTGGCCTTCCTGTATGGATTGAAATAGGAATTCATTCTGGTATGAGGATTCTATCAAACATTTGATCAAAGCAAACAATGATGTTTAATATCATGTTTAAGTTTTCCTAAAGTAATAATAGAAATTATTATAATAATTTAGAAATTATTATAAATTATAATGGTATTATATATTTCTTAAGATTTCAAATATTACCTTTAAGAAAATTATCAATGGTGACCAATTGTTTAAAAAAAGAATATAGTGAATATTATAAAGACAATATCAAGCATAAATAGCTTCTTAATATTATTGATCAATACTTCCTTGTAATTTGCGTTTTGTATACACTTGCATACAAAATTTAGAATTTCTGTACTGTTCATGAAAACTGCCCTGAAGAAAGCATTATTAATAAGATGTTTTAATTAAGCCACCACAGACATTCCTCTCTAAATTCCTCTTCCTCAGTATTCTATAGTCATTGTTTAGTCCTTTTTATGATATAGATTTGCATTTCTCCTCTAATTTCCTTTAATTGTTTCTAGGAATTCTCTTGCTTTTTGTACTGAATTCATTCTAAACCTGTTGTTTAAAAGTAAGGATCCACTTGGTCCCATTAAAACGGTATCTTTTTTCTGTTTAAACTTTTCAGGAAAAAAACTCTTTTCTCTTACTCATTTTTTTGATCAAAATTTCTTTAAGTACAATTGCATCTACATTGTTAATCTTCAGTCTGATCTTGGAATGCTGCCACAAAACGTGGTCCCTGGTCTTCTTCCTGAAAAAGTACACAAGAATATCCCTTTAATATATTTCTTAATTTTGCAAATCATGTATTAATCCGATATAATTTGCTCTGCCCATGTACCATTTTCATCTCATTCCAAAAAAAATTGTTAAAGATTCAATAATTTTTTTAGTGTCTTTACCAGGATTTTCTGGAACTCATCTAAAAGGACTCATTTTTGGATTACACATTTTAAAAATGGTTACCACTGCAAAAGCAGTGGAAATATGTAAAACATAGAAACAGAAAACAGATAGCAGAAAAAAACCATAGTGGCCATCAAATCTATCCTTTGCTTTTTATTTTTTGTTTTCTTTTTAATTCATTATTTTTTAATTACAATGTGTTTGTTGCAGAGTCAGCCATTGAGTCCTTTTCTAGCACCTGGAATAGAGAGATGTGGATGTTTGATGATGTTAAAGGTATTGTCGCAGTATGTAAGGTGTTCTAAGTAAAGCTTCCTTTTGGTCTTTATTATTTTCTATTTTTGTTGAATTAGGGACATGTGTTTATCTCAAGCATGCTTAAACCAGTTACTGATGATGTGCCTCTCAGTACTAAAGACAGTTTACAGAAACATAACAGAAAAGTACAACAAAGTGTGAAAAGGAAAAGCATTTTCCAGGTATGATTTTAAAAAAATGAGTAAAATACACCTATAGTTAAATTGCTTGTTTGATAAAAGTAAAAGCTTGACTTGAAAGCATTTAGTTAGTAGATCAATCACTTTCCTAAGCAAAATTCCTATAGTTATGATAGATCTCCCAATTACAATTTTATCAAACTTTTCTTGAGCAGATACAGTGGTACCTCGCTTCACGAACTTAATTGGTGAAATGACTCTGGTCGCGATCTGAAATGGTCGTGAAGCGAGGCACAATTTCCCATAGGGTTCAATGTAAATCCGGTTAATCCGTTCTGACCTTGTTTTTGGGTCGTGATTTTTGAACGGACTCGTTGCGAATTGGTCCTGAAGAGAGGCACAGTTTCCCATAGGGTTCAATGTAAAGCAGCTGAGGGGCGATGGAGCAAGCCAGCATGACTTTCGCCCGTCTCTTTCCAGACTCGGCGCTTCTGCTTGTCGGGACGCTTCCCAAAGCCAGCAGCCGCGTGGCCAGCCACTCCGTTTCTCCGTCTTACTCATCGGTCGCCTCTTGGGGTCCGGACCCGCTGCCGCCGCCGCGCCACTGCCACCGCCGGGCTGGTGAGAGTGGAACGGTGGCGGCGCGGGGGCGGCGGGTCCGGACCCCGAGAGGCGACCGATGAGTAAGACGGAGAAACGGAGTGGCTGGCCGCGCGGCTGCTGGCTTTGGGAAGCGTCCCGACAAGCAGAAGCGCCGAGTCCGGAAAGGGACGGGCGGAAGCTGCAAAGTCCGGCTGGGAAGGCAGCTCTTTCCCCCTCCCCACCTTCCCTTCCCAGCTGGGCTCTGCAGCTTTCTCCCGTCCCGAGAAGCAGGAGCGCCGAGTCAGGAAAGGGGCGGGCGGAAGCTGCAAAGTCCGGCTGGGAAGGCAGCTCTTTCCCCCACCCCACCTTCCCTTCCCAGCTGGGCTCTGCAGCTTTCTCCCGTCCCGAGAAGCAGGAGCGCCGAGTCAGGAAAGGGGCGGGCGGAAGCTGCAAAGTCCGGCTGGGAAGGCAGCTCTTTCCCCCACCCCACCTTCCCTTCCCAGCTGGGCTCTGCAGCTTTCTCCCGTCCCGAGAAGCAGGAGCGCCGAGTCAGGAAAGGGGCGGGCGGAAGCTGCAAAGTCCGGCTGGGAAGGCAGCTCTTTCCCCCACCCCACCTTCCCTTCCCAGCTGGGCTCTGCAGCTTTCTCCCGTCCCGAGAAGCAGGAGCGCCGAGTCAGGAAAGGGGCGGGCGGAAGCTGCAAAGTCCGGCTGGGAAGGCAGCTCTTTCCCCCACCCCACCTTCCCTTCCCAGCTGGGCTCTGCAGCTTTCTCCCGTCCCGAGAAGCAGGAGCGCCGAGTCAGGAAAGGGGCGGGCGGAAGCTGCAAAGTCCGGCTGGGAAGGCAGCTCTTTCCCCCACCCCACCTTCCCTTCCCAGCTGGGCTCTGCAGCTTTCTCCCGTCCCGAGAAGCAGGAGCGCCGAGTCAGGAAAGGGGCGGGCGGAAGCTGCAAAGTCCGGCTGGGAAGGCAGCTCTTTCCCCCACCCCACCTTCCCTTCCCAGCTGGGCTCTGCAGCTTTCTCCCGTCCCGAGAAGCAGGAGCGCCGAGTCAGGAAAGGGGCGGGCGGAAACTGCAAAGTCCGGCTGGGAAGGCAGCTCTTTCCCCCACCCCACCTTCCCTTCCCAGATGGGCTCTGCAGCTTTCTCCCGTCCCGAGAAGCAGGAGCGCCGAGTCAGGAAAGGGACGGGTGGAAGCTGCAAAGTCCGGCTGGGAAGGCAGCTCTCCCTCCCCCCCCCGCCTTCGCTTACACACACACACACGTCCCCGTCACTCACAACAACCGCGGCAGGGTGCAGCCTGGAAAAGGCGCAGTGCGAACTCACAATTCGCCTGCGCCCTCAATGGACCGGCCGCCACGCGGAGTTCGTGCAGCGAGGCGGAGTTCGTGCAGCGGAGCACATTTTTTGGAAAATTTCTGGTCGTGCTCCGAATTGGTCGTGAAGAGAGGCGTTCGTGAAGCGAGGTACCACTGTATTATGTTTTTCAAAACAAACACTGTAGGCCAGCTTCCAAAAGTGATATGGCTGAGATTGATCTCCCTTTCTATTTTTACAATTTTAGTTCTTTTAAAGCCATTCAAGTTCTAAAAGTGTAGGATTTTTAAATTGAATCTAACAAGAATTGTCTTTTTGAAATTCTATAAAATTACAGTTTGGTAATGGTAAAAGAAATGGCTGCATGGTTATAATTCCTTTCCAAAAAATAAGCCACCATATAATATTTATGTCATTAAATGGTGATAAACTGTAGAGAACTGCAGAGATTATCTTGGAGAAAATATACAGGTACTTCCTAATTTACAACCATAATTGAACTCAAAATTTCTGTTGTTAAGCAAAACAGTTGTGAATTTTGCCCCATTTTATGACCTTTCTCGCCACAGTTGTTAAGTGAATCACAGAAGTTGTTAAGTTAATAGTATGGTTGTTAAGTGAATCTGGTTTCCACACTGACTTTGCTTGTCAGAAGGTGCCAAAGGTACATACCGTATTTTTCGGAGTATAAGACACACGTTTTTCGCTCAAAAAAGAAGCTGAAAAATCTGCGTTTTATACACCGAATACAGCATTTTTTGCTCCCGAAACTCCACCCCTTCACCAAAATGGCCGTGCATAGCTTTTAGGAGGCGTTCAGAGAGCTCCTGGGGGCAGGGGAGGGCAAAAATGAGCAAAAAACAGGGGGTTTTGCTCAATTTTGCCCCCCTCCAAGCCCTCAGAAGCACTCTATAATCCTCCTAAAGGCTAATTATGCCCTTTTTTGAAAAAGAATGGACTGTTTTTGTGAAAAACAGGCCATTTTTGGGAGGTTTGCAGAGTGCAAAACCTTTTTAATTTCCCTCTTCAAAACCTTGGTGTGTCTATGCTCTGAAAAATATGGTAATCCTGGACAATGCAACTATCATAAATAGGAACCAGTTGCCAACCATCTGAATTTTGATCACAGGACCATAGGGATGCTGCAACAGCTGTAAGTATGAAAAATGGTCATGTCCCTTTTTTCAGTGCCATTGTAACTTCGAACAGTCACTAAATTAGCTGTTTTAAGTTGAGGACTACCTGTATTAATAGCTAATGCAAATGGAGTTCCTGTTTTAATTGAGGAGTCTGATTTCTGATGAGGCAACCATATTTTTTGGTCTATAAGATTCACCTGAATATAAGAAGCACCATGATTTTGAAGAGGTAAATTTAAAAAACAAAGTTTTGCAGGTCTCCCAAACCCTCTGCACACCTCGTTTTTTGCACACACAAAGGGGGGGGGGGGCATGCAGAGCTTTGGGAGGCCTGTAGAGTACTCCTGGGAACTGGGGGGCGGGACAAAAATGAGCAAAAGAGTCCCATTTTTACTGTTCCCAGCTCCCAGGAGCACTTTGCAAACCCTCTGCATGTCCATTTTTGCAAACGGCACAGGATTTTGGTAGGCCAAAAATGCTGTATTCAGTGTATAAGACGCTGAAAGAAATTTATTTTTCATGCTATTGTTTTTCCCATGTCAAGTCAGTGTTTTGCTAATATACCTCGCATATCTTATCCAAAATATTGTTTGCAGTTCTCTTTATAAGTCTATTGATTGAATTATCTGAATTACTCTGTTTTAAATATCTGAATAATATAGAGGTTGCATTTTCTCAAGAGTTTTGTTATCATGAGGTTTTTTTCCCCCCCCCAAGATGGCGGCGCGCTTAGACGCTGCGGCTTTGAGCTCCTGGTGTCACAGTAGTAGAGTTAGGCAAAAACTAGTCTATACCCACAGGGAGTTATTAAAGATTGGATCTTCTAGTCGACTAGATATTACCAGCGACTTCCAGCAGTCTCATAATATACCGAATGACATAGTAAGACTGCCAGGCTCTCCATGGATCGTTGTTTGGCCTAGGAGGCAGCGAAGAGAGAGGAAGCAGAAGCGGGGATGCAGAGGTGGTTTGCTAGTTCGGTTACGAAAGCAGCCTCACAGACCAGCATTACCAAGCATTTTCCTAACCAACTCTAGATCCTTTGTCCACAAAACCGATGAACTAGAGCTATGGATGGCAGCAAATAAGCTCATTCGTGACTGCTGTGTGATGATCATCACAGAGACCTGGCTTCATCCACTTGTACCGGATGCGTCTGTGGAGCTAACTAACCACACCACACACCGCTTTGACAGAAACAACAACTCTGGTAAAAGCAAAGGTGGAGGACTGTGTATTTACACACATAATAACTGGTGTACCAACAGTAGAGTTGCTTACACACACTGCTCTGCAGACTTGGAATTCTTAACTGTCATTTGTCGGCCATTTTATTTACCTAGAGAGATTTCTGTTACAGTTATAACTGCTGTCTATATTCCACCTGATGCAAATGTTAGCACAGCACTGTCTAAGTTACATGATGCCATCAAAAGGCAGCAGCAAACTTACCCTGAGGGCGCTTTTATCGTGGCTGGGGATTTTAATCAAGCCAGTCTAAAGTCTGTTCTCCCTAAGTTTGTACAGTATGTGCAGTGTACCACCAGAGGTAAGAATACTCTAGACCATATGTACTCAAACGTAAGACAGGCATATAGAGCAATCCCCCTCTCCCATCTGGGTACGTCTGACCACATCTCTCTGCTGCTGTGCCCAAAGTATATTCCCCTCAGGAAAAGGATACGGCCAGTCTTGAAAACTGTCAAAATCTGGCCAGAGGGAGCACTCTATCAGTTATAGGACTGCTTTGAGACTACCGAGTGGAGTATATTTGAACACTTGGAGGTGCAAGAATTCACTGACACTGTACTCTCATACATTAAAACATGTACAGATAATGTAACAGTGAATAAACGTATCAGAGTTTACAGCAATCGTAAACCCTGGATGTCAGCAGAGGTACAATCACTGCTGAGAGCCCGAAACTCCGCTTTCTTTTTATATTGAAAAAGTTTTATTGGTTTTACAGTTTTTCAATAGGGTAGGGTAAGAGATACAAAGAAATTTTGAGAGCTTTCGCGTCGAAGTCGTCGGCCCTTCCGGAGCTTCATAATAAATCATTAACAGAAAACATTTTTCATAATACTACAAAGTGAAAACAAGTACATATTTCTAAGTTCTCAATTCTATGCTGTCAGTCATTTGCAAAAATCCAGATACACATGTTATACAATATTACTCAAAAAATCAAAGCAAAGTTATTTTTTAGATCTAAGTCTCTTATAATAATAATAATAATAATAATTAAATTTTATATCCCGCTCTCTCTCCCCAAGGGGACTCGAGGCGGGGCACAGGCAATTAAAAATACAAATAAGACCACAGACAAAATACAAAATTAAAAATGGATTAAATTGATCCTGCGCTAAAACCCATAAACTAAACTAAAAATTACCCCTAAAACCCCTAACCTAAAAAGAGACTACCCAAGGCCGGCCAGGCGAAAAAAGTGTGTCTTTAATTTTAAGCGGAAGGAGCGGAGGTCCGTGGTTGTCCTGATATCGGGGGGAAGGTCGTTCCAGAGGGCTGGGCCCGCCACAGAGAAGGCCCTTCCCCTGGGCGTCGCCCGCTGACAAAGTCTAGTGGACGGCACCCGGAGAAGTCCCTCTCTGTGGGAGCGAATCGGCCGTGAGGATGTATGGGGCAGGATGCGATCCCGCAGATAGCTAGGTCCCGAGCCATGGAGCGCTTTAAAGATGATAACTAACACCTTGAAGCGCACCCGGAAGACAACAGGCAGCCAGTGCAGCTCGCGCAAGAGCGGTGTTACGTGGGTAGACCTAACGGTTCCCATAATTGCTCGCGCGGCTGCGTTCTGGACCAACTGAAGTCTCCGGGTGCACCTCAAGGGGAGCCCCATGTAGAGAGAGTTACAATAGTCCAATCGGGATGTCACGAGTGCATGAGTGACTGTGCGAAGGGCGTCCCGATCCAATAGGGGGCGCAATTGGCGAACCAGGCGAACCTGGTAAAACGCCCTCCTGGCCACGGCTGTCACTTGATCTTCCATGGACAGCCGGGCATCCAGGAGGACACCCAAATTGCGCACCCCATCCACAGGGGCAAGATGTTCGCCCCCTATGGCCAGCGATGGAGTTAGCTGGTTGAATCGGGCAGCCGGAAACCACAGCCACTCAGTCTTGGTCGGGTTGAGTCTGAGTCCGTTGCTTCCCATCCAGATCCGTACGGCTTCCAGGCACTGGCACATCACCGCTACGGCATCGTTGGGGTGGTTTGGGGTAGATATATACAGCTGAGTATCATCAGCGTAGAGATGGTACTCTACCCCAAAACCACGGATGATCTCACCCAGCGGCTTCATATATGTGTTGAACAGGAGAGGCGAGAGGACCGACCCCTGAGGCACCCCACAAGTGAGGGGTCTCGAGGTCGACCTCTGCTCTCCTGCCAACACAAATTGCGATCGGCCAGAGAGGTAGGAGGAGAACCACCGTAAAACGATGCCTCCCATCCCCAACCCCCCCAGCCAATGCAATAGGATACCATGGTCGATGGTATCGAAAGCCGCCGAGAGGTCTAATAGGACCAGGATGGAGGAACAACCCCCATCTCTGGCCCTCCAGAGATCATCGACCAACGCGACCAATGCCGTCTCGGTGCTATGCCCGGGCCAAAAGCCAGACTGGCACGGGTCTAGATAATCAACTTCCTCCAGGTGACGGGGAAACTGTTGTGCCACCACACTCTCAACAACCTTCGCCAAAAAGGGAAGGTTGGAGACTGGACGATAGTTGGTTAATAGAGCTGGATCCAAAGAGGGCTTCTTAAGGAGGGGCCTCACCATAGCCTCTTTTAGGGAAGCAGGCAAGGAACCCTCACTTAAGGATGCGTTGACAACCTCTTGGAGCCAGCCTCGTGTCACCTCCCAGGATGCCAGTACAAGCCAGGAGGGACACGGGTCCAATGAACATGTGGTGGCTCGCAGTCGCCCACGTAACCTGTCCATATCCTCGGAAGTAACGGAGTCAAACTCCTCCCAAACAAGATCTGCCTCGTGGCATCCCAAAGGGCCATCAATGGGGGCTAGCTCATTCCGTATCTGAGCGATTTTCTCCTGCAGAAAAGTCACAAATTCCTCTGCTCTACCCTGTAACGGGGCTTCCCGCACCCTCTGTTGAAGGAGGGAGCGGGTCACCCTAAACAGGGCGGCAGGGCGGTTTTCTGCGGATGCTATGAGAGTGGCACAATGATGACGTTTGGCCACTCTCAGCGCCACAATGTAAGTCCGTAAATGGGCTCTTACCTGTGTCCGGTCAGATTCGGAGCGAGTAGACCTCCATCTTTTCTCTAGGCATCTCTTGCGGCGTTTCATCACCCTCAGCTCCTCGGTAAACCAATGAGCCAGGGCGGTTCGCCGCCGCAAGAGAGGCCGCAAGGGCGCGACCCGATCCAAGGCTCCCATCGGGGCGTGGGTCAGGGGTATAGGAAATGGCCCAAGCGCCGTCTGGAACTCATCAGGGTCCATCAGGCGCCTGGGGCGGAACCAGATAGGAGATTCTGGTTCCACCTCCCCGCAGAGGGGAGCAGCGGTCGGAAGGTCGAGCCGGAGAAGTGAGTGGTCTGACCATGACAAGGGTGTGATGACTATATCCCCTATACCCAGATCACTCTTCCATTGGCCTGAGACAAAGATGAGGTCCGGTGTATGTCCACCCTCGTGGGTGGGGCCTTGAATTAGTTGGGTCAGGTCCATGGCCGTCATGGAGGCCATGAACTCCCGAGCTACCTCGGATGATTCGCCCAACGATGGCAGATTAAAGTCCCCCATGACTAAAAGTCTGGGGGTCTCAACTGCCACCGTAGCGATCACCTCCAGGAGCTCGGGCAGGGCTGCTGCTACATAGAGGGGAGCCAGGTATACAACCAGCAAGCCCAACTGCCTCCCTAGGCCCCACTTCACGCAGAGGGACTCACAACCGGTGGTCTGTGGCACAATGGTCTCTCTCGGCCTATAGCTCCTCTCAGAAGGATAAGCAGGGCAGCCTCTAAAATATCCACCCCAGACCACCCCAACGATGCCGTCGAAGTGCTGTCCCGGTGTTTGGAGGCCGTACGGATCTGGATGGGTGGTAACAAACTCAAGCTCAACCCTGCCAAGACTGAGTGGCTGTGGTTTCCGGCACCCCGGTTCAGCCAGATTACTCCAACTCTGGCCATTGGGGGCGAAACACTGGCCCCCGTGGAGAGGGCGCGCAATTTGGGTGTCCTCCTGGATTCCCGGCTGTCCTTGGAGGACCATGTGGCAGCCGTGGCCAGGGGGGCGTTTCATCAGGTACGCCTGATGCGCCAATTGCGCCCCTTACTGGACCGGGCAGCCCTTCGCAAAGTCACTCAAGCTCTCGTGACGTCCCGTCTCGACTACTGTAATGCTCTCTACATGGGGCTTCCCTTGAGGTGCACTCGAAAGCTACAGCTAGTCCAAAACGCAGCCACGCGGGTAATTACGGGAGCTACCAGAAGCTCCCATATAACACCAATCCTGCGCGAACTGCATTAGCTTCCTGTGGTCTTTCGGGTGCGCTTCAAGGTTTTGACGACCATCTTTAAAGCGCTCCATGGCTCGGGGCCTAGTTATATGTGAGACCGTCTCGTGCCCCATACATCCCTTAGACCGATACGCTCCCACAGAGAGGGCCTTCTCAGGGTGCCGTCGGCCGGACAATGCCGACTGGCGACACCCAGGGGAAGAGCCTTCTCTGTGGCGGGCCCTGCCCTTTGGAACGACCTACCCCCTGAACTCCGGACCATCACCGACCTCCGCCTCTTCCGCCAATGTCTAAAGACATACTTTTTTCATCAAGCCGGCCTAGCCTAACCTCCCATGGGGACTTTTAGAAAAGTTTTAAATTGGGTTTTAATTAATAATTGGTTTTAGCACAGGTTTGGGATCTAATATATATTTTAAATTATTTATCTATGTTCTATTTTTGTATGTTTTTTAAATCTCCTGTGCGCCGCCCTGGGTCCTCTGCGGAGAAGGGCGGGATATAAATGTAATAAATAAATAAATAAAATAAATGAAGTGCTTTGAGAGACTGGTCCTACAACACCTCAGGTCCTGTCTTCCATCAAGTTTTGATCAACACCAGTTTGCGTATAGAAACAACAGGTCGACAGGGGATGCCATCACCACTGCTCTCCATATCGCACTGAGCCACCTTGAGAAATCTGGGAATTATGTCAGAATGCTTTTTATAGATTATAGCTCGGCCTTTAACACCATCCTACCAGGCATTCTCATTGAAAAGTTGACTGACCTGAATTTCCCTCCCCTTACTTGTGAATGGATCAAAGACTTCCTGACCGATCGTCCACAAACAGTAAGGGTTGGGTCCTTTACATCTTCCACATTGAAGCTCAGCACAGGCTCCCCTCAGGACTGTGTGCTCAGCCCCTACCTCTACTCACTGTATACATATGACTGCATATCCTCTGATCCATCCAACATCATAATAAAGTTTGCAGATGACACAACGGTGGTAGGTCTCATAACTGGAGGGGACGAATCAGCATACAGGGAAGAAGTCCAGAAGGT
This sequence comes from Rhabdophis nuchalis, assembly GCA_039707465.1. Classification (NCBI taxonomy): domain Eukaryota; kingdom Metazoa; phylum Chordata; class Lepidosauria; order Squamata; family Natricidae; genus Rhabdophis; species Rhabdophis nuchalis. The sequence continues at coordinate 89,194,883 of CM077648.1, read as the reverse complement.
ATCCGCATGGTGCTCAAGAAACAACTTAGGTCTAAATACTAGCAAGACAAAGGAGATGGTGCTAGATTTTCGGAGGCACAGAGAGGAACCTGTCCCACTGTATATTGTGGGGGGTTGTGTGGAGAGGGTTTCCTCTTTTAAATTCTTAGGAGTGCTTATTAGCCAAGATCTCACCTGGAAAAAGAACACGTCTCTGGTGATTGGAAAAGCTCAACAGAGACTTCATTTCCTTAGAGTCCTGCGGAAAAATCAGGTGGAACAACGGCTGATGACCTCTTTCTATCGGTCCATCATAGAAAGTGTCCTCACATATTGTATCACAGTGTGGTATGCTGGTTTAACAGTTGCGGAGAGGAAGGCACTACTACAGAGAGTGATCAATTCGGCACAAGAAACCATCGGTTGCCGTCTGACATCACTGGATAACATCGCCAGATCTCGCTGCTTTAGCAGAGCAAGGAAGATTCTCAAAGATGATTCACACCCTGGTTGGTATCTCTTTGCCCTTCTACCATCAGGCAGAAGATATCAAAGTATAGCCAGCCGAACAAACAGGTTTAAAGGTAGCTTCTATCCTTGGGCTGTGAGACTTTTAAATTCAACCACAATCACTCCATGCACATGCTAGTTTTTCTTTTTTCTTTTCTTTTTTGTTTCTGTTATAATTTTGCACCAGTGAAGTTAAAACCAATTTCATTGTAATTTTTACAATGACAATAAAGATGATGATGATGATGATGATGATGATGATGATGATGATGATGATGATGATGATGATGATGATGATTATTATTATTATTATTATTATTATTATTATTATTATTATTATTATTATTATTATTATTATTATTATTATTATTATTAAAAGAATCATTCTGTAAATTTTCCATCATTAGCTTAGGCTGATCCCAAAGAAGTCAAGTAGGTCTATCATTTTTTTTGAAAGGCAAGGTCATTATTATCTAAAGGTTACCTTAAATATTTGCCTATTTAACAGTCTATTATGTGATCTTAGTCATGAACAAAGAAACCATAAGAAACTCTTGCCAAGGGCAGGAACCTACAAATCTCATTGTACACCAACAAACTAAGTGTGGCAATTTATTTTTCCCGTGCTAAGTAAATCAGTAATAACTAACTTTAACTATGGCTTATCTGCTGGATATGCTTCCTAAAAAGAAATAAAATGAAAAAAACATGCATAAAACATGAATTTGAGTTTTTCAAAATTAAGACAGTCTTAATACTGCTATGAGAATGAAATCATAGCATAACAGAGTGATACCCAGCTTTCCAGTTGTGTTGCTAATAGAGACTCCAAAAAGGACAGCTTTTTTCTTTCTTTGCAGCATTTTGAATCCTGTTTTCTTGCCACACAAATGATCCTCCAAACAAATATTCTCAATTGTATATGTCATAAGTAATCTTAATGTTATAAAATACAAAATAAAATCACGTATGAAAAACTATATAGAACAGTGTTGGAATAAGTTTGGTTCAGGCTCCTGCAGTGTGGCTAGACCAGTGGCCGGCACACGAACCAGGGACCTAGGAAGATGGAAAGTACCATGAGTGATCACTGCTTAGAAAGTACCAGAAAGTTACCACTGTCTGGAAAGCACCTGATGTCACGTAAGCAAGTAGGGGAACATATGACCATAATAGGCTATAGCATGATATAAATATATGTTGACCAATAATGTTGCTTGAAGTTGTCGCATTGCACCAAAAAGTAACCAATGATATGTTTACACAACTTGCTTCCTTAATTGTAATACTCAATAAAAGAGTAGTTCAGAACACGCTCTGGGCTCACTCACCTCGAGGAAAACCCGTGTGTTTGTCTTCACTCTCGCCTGCCGAGACCCCATGAGTGGCCCACCCTGATGCGGTAACACGAGGAAACCCGCAGAACAGCAACAAAATGCCAACATTCACATAACTGTCTGCCTGTGAATAAATCTCAACTGTGGGTGTGGTTATGGAGACAAATATTCATATTTCATCTGTAGCATGATAAGAACAAGTGCTACAAGATATTTTTATCCAAAAGTTTTCTTGTATTTTCAGACAAATTGGTTACACGCCCTAACCTTACAGAACAAATAAATCATAGGGGGAAATATGCCTTAACAGATTTTAAATGGCAGATAAAATTCTTCCTCTATAACAGTGATGGCGAACCTATGGCACGGGTGGCACAGGTGGCACGCGGAACCATTTCTTAGGGCATGCAAGGCGTTGCCCTGTCAGCACTAGAGCACATGTGCGCATTGGCCAGCTGATTTAGGCCTCCTTTTCAGGCTGTTTTTCGCCCGCTGGAGGTTTCAGGGAAGCTCCTGATGCCTCTGGAGGTGGGGAGGGAAGGCTGTTTTCACCCTCCCCAGGCTCCTAGACAGCCTCTGGAGTCTGGGGAGGGCGAAAAAAGCATGCCAAAAGCAGGGGGTCACGCACATAGCATTATGGGTGTGGCATGCCTATGCACGACCCCCCTGTGTTCCCCCCACTTTTGGCACGCGAGCCAAAAAAGGTTAGCCATCACTGCTCTATAACCATAAGCAATGTACTGAGTCTAAAAGATACTACTGGTAATTGACAGTCTCTTCCTTTTATATCTGCACATCCAAAAAGCAGTGTACTAGTAAAGGCTCTAATAAGTCAGCAGACACAGCTTGCATTAAATTATTTGCATGTTGGAAATGCAACAAAGGGTATCTTTTCACGGTTTAGTAATTACTTGTATAATGATATGCAAGTACAGAAGATATTACAGAGAGCCATGTTTGTCTATGCAAACTAACCCATTCTATTAAAAAAATTAAACTCTAGTGATGACAACTTGCATAGCTTTTAATAATGCTTGCTAGTTTGAAACGGTGCCATCAGACTCTTAGTGATATAACGATACTTAAAGGAATGAGCAATATTCTGCTTTTAACCGGTCTTGCTCTCCTCAATCTTGGAAATGTGTGGTGATGCTGGGAACACAAAATCATTTTATTCCTAATTTGTTCCTATTTAGTTTTACAGAGAAGTGGCAGAGTGTTCTGTAGTAGCCAATTGCAGATATTCCAGGGTGCCTTTGCAGTAGTTAGTCATGCACAAAATCTCTTGCATCTGGCAATCTCCCGTTGGTCTTTTTTGCAACGAGTCCTTTATCATCTCAGCAAAGTCAGCCTGCAAACGCTGCTGATTCTCCCTGGAAATAGCAGTAAATATTTTTTTTACTGGAAAAAGGTTCCCCTCGCACATATGTGCTAGTCGTTCCCCACTCTAGGGGGCGATGCTCATCTCTGTTTCAAAACAGAAGAGCCAGCGTTATCCAAAGATATTTCTGTCATCATGTGGCCAGTATGACTAAACGTAGAAGGCGCACTGAATGCTGTTCCCTTCCCACCAAAGGTGGTTCCTATTTTTCTACTTGCATTTTTACATGCTTTCAAACTTCTAGGTTGGCAGAGGCTGGGACAAGTAAGGGGAGCTCACTCTGTTATGCAGTGCTAGGAGATTTGAACTGCCGACATTTCTGATGGACAAGCTCAGTGTCTTAGCCACTGAGCCACCACATTGGCTAGCATCCATTAAAACCATTAAAACCACAATTGGTTAGCATCTATCAACACTTCTGTATCCCTCCAGATATAACTGTGTTATGTCCAGACTCCAGTCAAAAGTGTACACCTGCGTATCAGATTACCACACTCCTTGTTGAGTTCAAATTTGAGGTGTGTGTGAGGATGCCATCCCGTGCCCAAAAATCTGCTGAAATAACAAGCAGACCTGACGCTCCTTCCCTTCCAAATCCTACAGACAAGGTCGGCCAGGGGTTCAGATCTGCTGAAAAGTCATGTCGGGTTAATGACTTCGCCTTTGCTTCCTGACACTACAACAACCGCGGTGATAATAATGATAATGACAATGCTCGATAATACCGGGCGGAGACCTTTTTCGCTTTCTAATCCACCCCGCCTTACAGAGGGCGGATCACTTGCGCCGCCTGGGGCGGCGGCCGAGGAAGAGCAGTTACTCTCGTACCGCCTCAGAGGACTCAGCATGGTCCCCTTCGGCAGCATCTCCGCCTCCTCGGACAATCGCAGCCAGCGATGCTGGAGCTGGTACTGGGGGGCACTTTTACTTCTCTGGGCCGTGGCAGAAACTCGAGCAGGTGAGAAGGACAGGACAGGCAGAGAAAAAGCCCTTCCACGGCCACTTCGCCGCTGGCGTCGGGAAGGGGCTCGGGCTGAGGCTGCCGCGGCAAGAGCCGGTTTTCCCAAGGAGGAGGACGCTGCCCGGGGCCCCCTCCGCAGCGTCCCGCCAAGAAAGCGTGAGGCGGGCGCTTGGCAATCCCTGCGTCTTTTATATTTCAAAAAGAAACGTATTTTTTTAAAAGAACCAGAATAGATAGCACGTGGAAGGAGCTCTTTCGAATTCGCCTTTCAGTCTGTTGGGTTCTTTTACATCATGAGCAGAAATAGTAAAAGCAACAGGGAGCAACACTTTTTTTTGGCATTCTCCTTTTTTTATGAGGGGAATTCTTTGCTGGGTATATTATAAAGCCACGTTTCCTAGAATTAATTCCTGAACTGAACTGAACTGAAATGAACAATAAGCAGAAATTATTTAGAGTTTGGGGACACTTTTTACAAAACAAAAACCATACAACTTTTCAGTCAGGCTTCCATCCCTCGTTTATTTTCAAGGGGCAAATACATTCCTTTTCCATTATTGGAAAAAACTGCTTACAATCTGTAAGAGATAAGATAACTTGTATACAGTACACGGTGTGATTCCAAAAAAACCTTTGAAAACTACATTTACATTTGTAAACACAAGGTAGGACTGATTGCCTTCTAATTTGAATATTATTCTTAAAAAAAATCTTGCAAATTAGAAAAGGAAAGCCTGTTGATCCTAAGAATTATTACTACATTATTAGAAGAGAGGATGTTTTGTGAGATATCATGTGAGCTTCAGCTTCAGCAAGTTTTACAGTAAGTGCTTTGTAGGCTGAACATGTAATTTATAATGAATATGTACAGATATGTTGGCACCATGGATTAAGAGAGTGTATAAACTTCCATTCTAATGAGTGCTGAAATACATAAGAGATAAAATAAAGTACCGTGGGAAAATATTTTGTAACTTTATTTGAATATTCAACCAGCACATCTGCAGTCAGTAACCTGGATAGATTAGAGAATAGAATAGTGTTTCTCTGCCCATGAATTACTGACTCTTAGGGTTAAGTTTATTTATATTTACTGTATATTTATTTATATTGATTTGATTTGATTTTGATTTTATTAGATTTCTAGACCGCCCCCTCTCACTGAGGGGACTCGGGGCGGTGTACAGGTAAAAAATTAAAAAGAGACATCATTACATATAAACTAAAATCCAATTAAATAATCCCCTGTACAAATTTATAAAAATTAAAAACTTGACCTTAAAACCTAATCACATAATTTAAAATTACAAACTGAGGTGGGAAGCATGGAATTAGCCCAGGCCGGCTAGTTGAAACAGGTGGGTTTTGAGTTTCTGGCGGAAGGGGCGGAGGTCCGTGGTGGTTCTAATGTCAGGGGGAAGGTCATTCCAGAGGGTCGGGCCCATCACAGAGAAGGCCCTTCCCCTGGGCGTCGCCCGCTGGCATTGCCTAGTGGACGGCACCCGGAGAAGTCCCTCTCTGTGAGAGCGAATCGGCCGAAGGGATGTATAGGGCAGGATACGATCCCGCAAATAACTAGGTCCTGTGCCATGGAGCACTTTGAAGATAATAACCAACACCTTGAAACGCACCCGAAAGGCCACAGGCAGCCAGTGTAGCCCGCGCAGGAGAGGTGTTACGTGGGAGTATCTAGTGACTCCCAGAACTGCCCGCGCGGCCGCATTCTGGACCAGCTGTAGCCTTCGGATGCATCTCAAGGGGAGCCCCATGTAGAGAGCGTTACAGTAGTCTAGACAGGACGTCACAAGCGCATGAGTGACTGTGCGAAGGGCGTCCCGGTCCAATAGGGGACGCAACTGGCGCACCAGGTGAACCTGGTGAAACGCCCCCCTTGCCACGGCTGTCACATGGTCATCCATTGACAGCCGGGCATCTAGGAGGACGCCCAAGTTGCGTGCCCGATCCACGGGGGCCAGATGTTCGCCCCCAATGACCAGTGATGGAATCAGCTGGTTGAACCGGGGCGCCGGTAGCCACAGCCACTCAGTCTTGGACGGGTTGAGCTTGAGTCTATTACTTCCCATCCATATTGGTGTATCTGAGTGTCAGTTACTTTACTCATATACATGCTTTTATCTTTGGATATAATCCATAGGCAGTTACTTGTGAGCAATCAGTACTGAATCTACTCAATTCTCACATTCATAGGATTTGCTATTCATATGCTTGGAAAACTGATAATAAGTAACATAAAACTTTTTATCTGTTGATAAAGCAGTTGAACTGTCCCGGAGTTATGTGATCATTTGTAAGCTTTCCAGCCAGCTTCCAAAAAGAAAAGAATGGGAGGAAGCTAAATTCGCTTAATGACAGCATGGTAAGCAACTGCAGAGATTTGCTTAGCAACTATGGCAAAAAAGGTTATAAAATGCGGCAAAACTCACTATAACTGCCTTGCAGTGAAAATTTGGGGCTCAAATATGGTTGTAAATTGAGGCGTATCCATAGATACACCATTGCCAGAAGGATTAAGTAGGAAGGTGTGAAGTGAATTCTCCAAGAGGAGCAACTGAGTGGTACTACCAAGAAGACCATCTATAATTACGTTGATACAAAAGGCAAAGAAGGCCCTCTGATAAGGATACTGATGGGTAAGATACATAAAATAGACTTTTAAGCATCCTGACTTAATGGAATGAAGGATCTTTAAGATTAGAATCATTAATGATTTGAGTTTGGGCTGGGTTTGGACCTAAGGCAGTGTTTCTCAACCTTGGCAACTTTAAAATATGTGAACCAAGTGATTTCTGGAAATTGAAGTTCATATATCTTAAAGTTGCCAAGGCTGAGAAACACTCATATTGGGAATGGACAGTGGACGAGAATGGTTTAACACTCACTCATAATAGTGTAATAAAAAACACATACTTTATATCTTTTAAAATAATTTGGTGATATAAGTAGATTAAATAATACCTATAAATTATGAACCTCTTCCTTAAGAGTGATTGTAAGATTTGGGGAAGAGCTCCTTCTTTGGATGAATTACAATCTACAGATGTGTTTTTTAAACTGTTTAAGTTTATTGATTTTTCTCCACTCCTTGACCATGTCACAAGCTGATTTATGATTTTCATCTGATTTGTTTTAAAAGTTCTAAAATCAGATAACTTCAATTGAAGTAATTTAGAAAACTTGACTCTTATAAACGAGTGTCAAGAATTGTATGATAATCAATATGTGACCTCTTCCTTTTTTATGTAGTATTCAAAATTTTCATTTTCTCAAATAATCAGAAATTATTTGAAAAATAACTAAATTTACTTTTATCCATATACCGGTAATTTTATTAAAACCTTTTAAGAAAGAAGATTTTAAAAAAAACTAATAGAAACTAATATAAAAAGAGAAAACAAGATCAAAGTGCAAAAGCAAAGAAAGAAAATACAAAGAAAAGCTCCGGGTTTCTTCACATCAGTTATAAGTACAATTATAAATTATACTACTTGGTTGCAAAATACCTTATTTTTCCCCATAAACTATTCTAACTCATCATCAAAACCATAAATCTTAAGTTCATTTTTTGTGTTCTCACAAAAAGTCTCTAAGGGGTTTCTAGTTAGCAATAAATATAGATGTTTTTCCCCTAATTAATAAGTCAATTTGGCTATTTATTTATTTATTTAGATTTCTGGACCGCCCCCTTCTGCAACTTCCATCATGTTCACCAACCAAATCTTTCTACCTATGCACATCTAATAATTTTGGTGAAGTCATATTTAAAAACAAAGTTCCATGACTTTCCCCCAACTTACAAGTTACAATGGCATTGAAAAAAGTGGCATGATCATTTTTCACTTATGATTGTTACAGCAATCCCATAGTCATGTGAATTACTGTATTTTTCAGACTATAAGACGCACCCTGATTTTGAAGATATAAATTTAAAACCAAGTTTTTGCACTCTGCATGCCTCCCAAACCCTCTGCATGCCTCATTTTTTGCAAAAAAAAAAAAAAAAGGGGGGGGGGAGGGCATGCAGAGCTTTGGGAGGCTTGTAGAGTGCTCCTGGGGCTTGGGGGGGGGATATACGAGCAAAATAGTCCCCTTTTTTCACAAAAATGGGCCATTTGGGGGGGGGGAAGTGCACATAGAACCTTGGGAGGCTTGTAGAGTGCTCCTGAGGTTGGGGGGCGGTAAAATAACCCATTTTTTGCTCATTTGTGCCCTCCCCAGCCCCTAGGAACACTTTGCAAGCATCCCAAACCCTCTGCACGTCCATTTTTGCAAAGGGGGCGGGGTTTCGAGAGGCCAAAAATGCTGTATTCAGTGTATGAGACACACTCAGATTTTCACCCTCTTTTTTGAGAGGAAAAGGTCCATCTTAAACACCAAAAATATGGTATATTTGAATGCTTGACAATTGACTCATATTTATGACAATTGCAATGTCTTGGGGTTGTGTGATCACCTTCTGCAAACATCTGACAAGCAATGTCAATGGGGAAAGCAGATTCATACAACTTACTAATTTAACAATTGCATTGATTCACTTAACAAATATGGTGAGTAAAGTTGTAAAGTGGGGCAAGACTCACTTAACAAATTTCACACTTAACAACATACATTTTGGGCTCAATTGTGAAGTTGAGGACCAGCTGTATTTATCACTCTGACTTAGTGTTTGTATTTGAATACAAACTTTAGGACTTTTTTTACAAGTCCACTGAGCATAGTAAAACATTTCTTGTTTTCCACTTTTCCAACATATATTTGTAATTCTTTATACTTTTTAGGGAATTTCTCTGGTGACGTATACCAATACATAACTTTATAAAGCAATCTTAAGATCATAACATAAAAAGGTAAAGGTAAATGTTCCTCTCGCACATATGTATTAGTTTTTCCCGAGTCTAGGGGCCGGTGCTCATCTCCATTTCAAAGCCGAAGAGTCAGTGCTGTCCGAAGACATCTCGGTGGTCATGTGGCCAGCATGACTAAACGCCGAAGGTGCACAGAACTTGATTACCTTCCCACCAAAGAAGGTCCCTATTCTTTCCACTTGCATCTCTACATGCTTTCGAACTGCTAAGTTGGCAGAAGCTGGGACAAGTAACGGGAGCTCATTCCCTTAATGTGGCGCTAGGGATTTGAACCATCGAACAGCCGACCTTTCTGATTGACAAGCTCAGCGTCTTAGCTACTGAGGCACCACATCCCCCGAAGATCATAACATACAATAATGTAAATTTCAATCTTTTCAACCACATATTTTCCCATTGCTTCAAAAACCCAAAGTAGTTGAAATTAGTTGAAATGATCATTCTTAAAATACCTGAGTTTATTTTCAAGAAATAATCAGTTGTACTGTATATCTTAGTATTGTTAAGTTATACTGTTACTTTCTGGATATGTGTTGAGTGATAGATTGGAAAAGAATAGAGATGGGTACGATCCCCTTGCCAAAAGCCACTTTGATATAGTGATCGAAGCATCTGGCTGGAGGTTTTGAGCTCTTGTCCCAGCTGATAAACAAAAGAGGCTGGTGATCTTGGGTCAGTCACTCTCCCAGTCCTAAGGAGGAGGCAATGGCAGACCACTGCCGAAAAATCTTGCCAAGAAAACGTCAGGGACTCATCCAGGCAGTTGCTAGGAGTCAAAGGCAAAAGAACCTCTTACAGTGAGGAAAGAAAAGAGAATGCTTACTGTAATGTACTGAATCTGCTTTCCATCTGTCACTAATAAATGCTTAGCACTGTAAGTTCCATAATACAATATCAATAGGGTTACAAAATATCTGTTGCTTAATTTCCACAGTGTTAATTGCATTTTGTTGGAGTAATGTTATAATAAGGTTGACTGACACAGCAAACACTTTAGCTTTGAATTAAGAACTAAAGACTTTAGTATGGAAATTGTAAGCCAAGTTGTTGACCTTAGCTTCCATGCCATGTAATCAGTCAGCATGTTCTGCTGGCTCACAAATCTCCATGTCTACACATTCCCTTGGCCTTTTGGACTAGTCATTGTTTTCTGTGGATTTGGGACAGTATTGCAAAACCTGATTTTCTTGGTACATGTTCATTAAAAAAACCCTGCCCTAGGTTCGTGAAGATATTCTATGCAATACGAAATTTAATGAGAAAAATATAGTGAATTTAAGACAGCAAAGATGGATTTAAGAATTATGGATGATATGCAGCAAGGAGGGTATGATTCCCCAAATCTCCTAAGTTTTCAAAAAATATTTATAAACAGCTTCAAAACACTACAGCATTCCAACACTGCATAAAGTGTTAGAAATTAATAATCCTGCATTAAAATACTTTTAAAAAGATGTTAGTCCATCCTGCATGTAGGCAATAGAGGCTGCCGGAGGTGACGAAGAGTTTTATGGCCCCATTCTCTTGTCACTTTTCTTGTACCACATGGCTGATGCCAAAGAGATGAAATTGTTGCTGCACCAATCAGCTGTATAGTGGTCAGTGCAGTGGTGGGTTTCAATTTTTTTTAGAACCTTTTCTCTAGGTGTGGCCTGCTTTGTGGGAGTGGCTTGGCAGCCATGTGACTGAGTGGGAGTGGCTTGTCAGTCGTGACTGGGTGGGCATGGCCAACTTGTAAAATGTGGTGAAACTCACTTAACAGCACTCTTGCTTAGCAACCAAAATATTGGCTCAGAAACTCTGGCATTTGAACCACGCAAATTTTATAGCTGTCAAGTTATAATCCCTGGCACCCCTAACCCTTTAGAAAAAAACCTCCAGGGGTGTTCAAACTTGATAGCTTTAATACTTGTGGACTTCAACTCCCAGAATTTCTCCTCTTGCTCTTCATCTTGATGTGCGGACGGGCAGGGGGAGGGAACTGGAACCGGTTCTAAACGGCACTGTAGATTTGTGGAACCTCTTCTATAGAAGAGGTTAGACCTGGCAGGAACCCACCCCTAGGTCAGTGGCAACATGCAAGCACAACAGTGGAGCTGGACCGAGGTTGCTGCTGTTGGCAAATTTTTGTGGTGTTCATTTTTTTGGAAGCATGCCTTGTGACTTTGGGAACATAGGAGAAAAATCAATTCATTCATTCCATCATTGGAAAATGCAGCTGAATTGAAAAGACTTTCCCAGACAAGATGCACTGCTCATTATGAAGCTATGCCTGTAGTAAAGATCAATATTTGAAATGCTGTGAGATTCCCCCCCCCCCCCCCGCAAAAGAGAGTTGATGGCTTAGACTTTGCTCCATGCTATATGTGATTTTTCTTTCCTGAATTACCCTATGTTCCAGATATGAAGTTTTAGATGAGGTTAATTAGATACAACAATATTTGCAAATGGCTGGGAGGAACCTTGAACAACATACAGTGCAAGCCCAAGGCTTAAAATTTGTTCCTTGAAGTTTAGCACTCAGAAATTATGAAGAAATTATGCAACAAGAAAATCGAATAAATGGACGTAAGCATAGGGGAAAAAAAGAATAAAAATTTGATATTCCTAGTGCTTGGGTAACTTGCATGTAATTATGCAATTTACAGCAAACCTTTTTTTAAAAAATTGGATTGAATGTTTTTAAAAATAAATGAAGGTATTCAGTTCATCAAAAGCATTAAAGTATTGTATAACTTAAGTCCCCCCCACCACTCATTTGTTCATTCATTCAGCTATACCAGGGGTGTCAAACTCAAGGCCTGGGGGCTAGGAAGATTTTTTTCATTTGCTTCATTTGGCAGTCAAGGTGGTAAACACCTGGACTTTCTTTACCAGTCAGATTTGCCCACATGATTTAAGTGATGAAGGAAATAAAATGTTTGAGATGTTCTAATCTTTTTTGTTGTTCTGAGATCAGTAGGAATTATTTTTAAAATCTATATTGTGAAATGTATTACACTGCTTTTAAATTGTCAGTTGCCTGCTATAAGAATTATCCCAAGCTATTCAGGTAAGAATGCTTTTCAATATTTTTTTAGTCTACGCTAATTATGATGGGTGGGAGACTAATTATAATGGCTAATACAGTAGTTATTATGGATTAATATATTAGGATTCTTGCACATTGCTTTCTGGTCTCCAGTTTCTTGTTCCACCCATAAATTGCAATAGAATGGGATAAACTTGGAATTTAAAGGACACCTTTTTAAAAGAGAGATGTTTTCTCCATTCCAATGTATTGAAATATGACCTGTTGTATTAGTTCACTTGTTTTTTGCAAGATGACAGCATTGCTCAAAATTGTGTTGATCTTAACTTTGAAGCAGAGCCCCCATTTAGTTGTATTCCTAAGCAACTAAATCAGGGGTAGTATACACTTAGCTTTCCTTTTTTTTCTCTTTTTTTTTTGTCTTTTAAATTATGGTCTTTAATTCCCTTTGTTCTTCTTCCCTTCTTTTTTTTTTTTAATTATTATTTTTATTATAATTTTCAACAAATTATACATCTACACATAAAATTTACTTTTTTTTTTTTTAACAACAATCAATAATCCACCCGGTGCTATACAAAACGAAAGGAAGAGTTGGTTCTTTGGATATCTTCAATTGTCTTTAAGATCTCCAAAATCCACGTTCCCTGGGTACAGGTGTCGAGGCATCCAAAGTTCCAAGTGCATAGTCCACAAATGGGTTCCAAGTCTTCCAGAAAATGTCTTTTTTATAGACCCCCTCTCTGAATTTAATATCACACGTCATTTTATCATTTAAGGCTAATTTCCACATTTCACAGAACCATTCTTCTATTTTAATATTTACCTCTATTTTCCAATATCTTGCTATTACAATCCTACCCATTATAATCATAATTCTAATCAATTCTTTCTCCTGTTTTGTTAACTCAGGTTCATTAATTATCAATAACAATATAGTTTCTGATCTCAATATTATTATTCTTTTCATCATTTCACCCATCATTTTTTCTAATTGCTGCCAAAACGTTTTAATTTTCACACATTTATACCACATATGTTCATAAGTTCCCACTTCCATATTACATCTCCAACATTTATCGCTCATTTTTTTATCTATCAATGATAATCTTAATGGGGTCCAATACCATTTCCAAACAACCTTAAAATTATGCTCTTTAATCCTTATAGACAAAGTTCTCATGATTCGACTCTTCCAGTTCTCATTCCAATCCAAATCCAATATTTTAATCTTAAGGTCTTCCTCCCAGTTCCTTTTCATTACCATTTGTGGATTTCCATCAAAATTTATAATCTTATATATCTTACTAACGAGTCCTTTTAACCCAATTTCATCTTTAATAATTTGAGATACTAAACTTTCAAATTTAGTTTTATTTCTATCTATTTTACATATTCCCTTTACTTTCATAGTCCATTTTTCTACCTGTATTTTTTCGAACCAATTCAACTCCAATCTTTGGATTACTTTTTTTTTCCTACTCTCAATTCCTAGAGCTCTTAACCAATTTACTATATTTCCTATATTTTCATCCTCAATTACTTTATCCCGACTTATATTAGTTTTAATCGGCCAACTTTCAGTTGTCTTCCCCAGGAAAGCTATATCCGGAATCAATTTTTTAACAAATTTATTCCAAATTTTGCTCAGCCCCTTTAACCAATAACTATTAATTGCCTTTGTTTTTGCTCTATCTAGAAACCATATAGACCCAAATCTCTTAATATCTTTTAGCTCCAGATCACCCCAATGACCATCTCCACCTTTAAGTATTTTTATCACGGTTCGAATATTATACGCCCGATAATAATTAAGTAGATTGGGAATTCCCAATCCACCCTCTTTTTGATTTTGATACCACATTTTCTTCATTATTCTTGGTTTTTTCCCACCATTACAAAATTTATCCAATTTCTTCTGATATTCTTCTATATCCTTCTCTAACAAATTTAGTGGTAGCATCTCAAACAAAAAATTGAACTTTGGTAACAACATCATTTTACACATTGCAATTCTACCAAACCAAGACAGCTTAGCTTTCCCAGCGGTACGCAAATGTGAGCATACATGGCCTTTTGGGATGCCGTAGAGCCAGGCATGGATGAGCGGACCCCCCTGTGAGTTCCACTACTGGTTTGGGCGATCTGGTCTGAACCGCCTCCTGCCACATACATCCCTTAGACCGATACGCTCCCACAGAGAGGGCCTTCTCAGGGTGCCGTCGGCCGGACAATGCCGACTGGCGACACCCAGGGGAAGACCCTTCTCTGTGGTGGGCCCAGCCCTTTGGAATGACCTACCCCCTGAATTACGTACCATCACCGACCTCCACCTCTTCCGCCAATGTCTAAAGACATATTTGTTCCAACAAGCCGGCCTAGCCTAACCTCCCATGGGGACTTTTAGGAAGTTTTTAAATTGGGTATTTTAAATTTGGTTTTAGTACAGGATGGGAATGTTTAATATTTATTTTAAATTATATATTTATCTTTGTATTCGTATGTTTTTAAATTTCCTGTACGCCGCCCTGGGTCCTTTGTGGAGAAGGGCGGGATATAAATTTAAATAAAATTTAAAATTTTTTTTTAAAAACCGGTAGAATATCACCTTTGAACTAAATATATTGAGATGTAATATTGTTTAATACATGAGGTTCATGTAGAAAGCACAATCGATAACAGAAAATAACAAAGATAGGATACAAACAAACAAGGCAGAAGAAAAGTAGTGCCTTATGTGCATTCATACCCCTTATATTTGAAATGAGAAATTTTTCCAAAGAATTCTCCATTCAAAACGTCTTTTAAAAGGGCATAAAAAGATAGAGCACCAGTGCTGGCAAGTGCAGCCAATGTTTCTCACTCTGCAAGTAGGTGATGATGCAATTAGAAGTGTGTTCTTCAAGAGATTTGGTCAGACCTAGCAGTGATGTGGAGGATATTTGATGTGCTCTTTGTAAATGTGCAAAGTCAAACAGTAGGCAAGATAGATAACATTGTGGTAGGCATCTTGCTTAACAAACCTTCTTATTTGTCTTTCTTGTCCATTCTCTGAATAGGATGTTTTTCCTACCTTATTAACTAATTGTAATATTTAAACAGAAAGCTGATGTGTGTGATTTTTCCACAATATTTTTATTTGTTTGGTAAAATTTGATTGTTTCAAATTAAACTCAACAACAAAGTTTTTCAGAACTATATCCTACTGAGTCTTTATTGCCATGTAAGCATTTCTAGAATTGCTATTGAAAATTTTTATTTGTATTTTTGGGATTTATGCTTTATGACCATGAACAAGACATCTCAGTTCAGGAGGAGGTGCAACGCACTAGATAAATCTATGCAAAGGATCCCCAAGCCAGAGCTGCCATCTGCTCTTTGAGCAGGAGCTGTGAATCCAGGAAAACTGACAAATTATGCACCAGCTCAGTCTGGGACAGTGCCACCTGGTCCAGAATCAAAGATGATTCGGGGGGGGGGGGGAGCAAAACCCCATAGCCATTTCATTTTGCCAGGGTTGAATTGAAGCTGGTTCCTCCCTATCCAGGTCTTTATATTCTCCAGACATTCAGCCAGTATCACCACAGTGTCATCTGTCCAGCTAGGGGTAGAGAGATATAATTGGGTATTATCAGCATACTGATGATATTGGGCCTCATATCAACAGATAACCTCCCCTACCAATTTCATGTAGATCTTTAAAAGGAGCAATGAAAAGCTTGAACCCTGGGCCACACTATATTGAGCTCTCCTTTCCTTTCAACAGCAACTAGAACCAGCTATGAAGGAAGGAGGAGGCCCCTATAGCACAGTGGCCCCACTCATAGCCCCTAAAACTGGTACAAAAGGATACCATGGTAATTATCTGTAATGGTAATCGACAAATATGACCAATACTGTTTTAGTGCTGTGCCTCAGCCTGAACCCAGACTGGAAAGGATCCAGGTAATCTGCTGTATCCAGGACCTTTTGTAACTTTGCATCAACCACCATATCAACAGACTTCCCTAAAAAAGAAAAATTGGAGACTGGACAACGTCCAATACTACGGGGTCCAAGGATGGCCTTTTGAGAGGAGGCATACCACTGCCTCTTTGGGGAGCAGGTGGTAACATCCTGTCCTGCAAAGAGCCATTAATCGCTGCTTGGATCACATGCCATCTCCTGGGAGGCCTTCTCTAGCCAGGAGGCACGTGGATCCAGAACATAACTGGCTGAGCTCACAGCCTCAAGGAACCTATCCACTTCCTCAAGAACAACTGTCTCAAATTCCTACCAGATAAGAAGACTCAAACATGCCTCCATCACTTCCACGGGGGCTCCCAGCCACAATCTAACTCTGAGCAAAGTCAAGAACTTTGTCTGACAGATGCCAAGAATATTCAAGAACATTCCACAAAGTGACCCTGCCAGGGCTCCCTTTGCTTTTCCTTACCCAGGAGGGATCTGGTTACTGGAAATAGGGCTGCCAGCCACCTCCCTGTAGATGCAATAAGGGTGGAGATATAATTACACTTCACTGCCCTTATCACACATTTTAGCCACAATTCCAATAAGACTTATTGGTCTATAGTTTTTTTTTAATTAATTTTTGTCACCCTTTTTATGTGGGCAGATTATAATGGTGACTTTCCGTCAGAGTGGAATGCATCCTGTATTGTTTTATATGAGTGATTTTAAGATTAAATTAGGATGCAACCATCCTCTATTAAAGTTCAAGACAAAAGACAAGAATGTTGCATGGAGGTAAACAGATTTCTAATTACAATGACTAAAAAAAGTATCTCTTCCACCCATCTTCCTCTTTATATTTTTTTCATAATTGAGTAAATAGAGTATATAATTATTTCATAAATCAAGGGATTTGATTTTTTATACCATATTTTGATTTTTTGGTGTGTTTCTTTGTATCCTTACAGATCACCACTATGCTACTGTATATTGGTTGGAAGCTGAAAAAACTTTCCAAGTTAAGGACATATTAGACAGGAATGGCGATGCTTATGGCTATTACAATGACACTGTAAAATCTACTGGTTGGGGGATACTTGAGATCAAAGCAGGCTATGGTAACCAGCCCGTAAGCAATGAAATACTCATGTACGCTGCAGGTTTCTTGGAAGGCTACCTCACTGCTTCGTAAGTAGTTTGATAAACTAAGTTGGCATTGTTTAATTGATGATCTAAAATGTAGGTTGGGCTTTTTGAAAAACATTCCCTTGTTATTTGGCTTGATGTAATCACAAATTCCAAAATATCCTAATTGACCAAACTTGCCTCCAAAACAGAGACAAAATCCATTTTGAGTGATTTTTTTTTATTTTGCTTTGGAGAAAAATGATAGACAAACCACATTAATTGTAAACAATTTAGATATGGTGGCAAGCCATGATTAGAACAATAGGAAATAGGATAGGGGACTGTGCATGTGAAACAAGTAGCTTAGTTACTTATAATATGTACTTTTAATACAGTGCATATTAAGGAAAACTTCATCTCCTAGAGCAGTAGACAACTATTGTCTCTAGGTGGACCAGACCAGAAATAAATTTCATGGAAACCTAAAATTAGCCTAACCTCCCGCTGGGGCTATTTTAAATTGGGGTTTTAATTTGGTTTTAGCATAGGATTGTTTAATTTAATATGCTTTTAAATTTTGTATATTTTGTTTTATATGTTTTAAATTCCTGTGCGCCGCCCTGGGTCCCTCGTGGAGAAGGGCGGGATATAAATCGAATTAAAATAAAAAAAAATAAAAAAAATAAAAATTATCTTTTAAAAGTTTGGCTACAGTAACAGTATCTTGCAAATTTGATTGTGCTTGCCTTCCTCATGTGAATTATAATTTAACAAGGCATTAAGGCAAGTGATGTCTTGACTAAACTTCCCTAAACCTATTATTAGTCTAGATTTACAGGTTGAGAATTTGAGGTCCAAAATTTGAAGGGCACTATGTTGGAGAACCGAGAGTTGCCTTAAAAAAAGGCAACTGGACTTTTATTCCCTTTGAAAATGTTTTGCTTCTCATTCAAGTAGTTTCTTCAGTTCTAATCGAATTCTAATTCTACTGTAGTTATTCTTCAATTTTTTAATCTCTATGATATTTTACCTATAGCTTTGAGCAGGCAAACCAAGATTATTGGGTAGAATTAGCATGCTGCTCATAGCACCAAATGAAAGAAGATTCAAGCTAATTTAAGAAAATCTTATAAAAATAACTTGAAATATATAGTTTTAATTTGGATTACTGTGAGTAGGGTGGCAAGCCTGCTTGTTGTTATTTTACATAAAGAATGAAATTATGTGCAGTCTTTCTTATTTTTTTATATTGGAATATCACAATCGTTGCTGTACTAAAGATACAAGACATAAAATGTATCGTTGTGTTCATATTGACAACGCAAGACAAGTGGACTAAAATAACATTTCCTGCATATTTTTTTCAGACGTACAAGTGACCATGTTGCAAATCTGTATGCTGAGCTGATTAAGAATGTCATCATTGAACAAAAAGTAAAAGAATTTCTGCAGTAGGTATTCTATTGTCAAAAATGTTCCCTTTCATAAGTAGCATGAAACAAGTGCTATAATATGGCTTTAAGAATCCCCAGTTATTGAATGTTTTACTAAGCTAATTCCACTTGCTTCAATAATACACAATTAAATAAAGACCAGACAGACAGAATTAGCATGACTGTGCAAGAATTGAAGCTAAAGCATGTGATCCAAGGAAAGGTTATGGCATAATAGATTTACCATATTTCTAAAATACCACAAGCACTTCCTGTTCTGGCTTCTGGCGACGACGGACGAGTCCTGGGGCTCGTCTGCCGTTTTGTTCTTTTTCCGGCCCCAAACGGGGCGGGGTGTGCCTTTTTAGGGCCCCCCCCCGTAAGATTGGCTTGCCTGGACCTTTCCTAGCCTGGCGGCGGCCGGGGGTGGTCCTTGTCTTTGGTCTAGGAGGAAGAAGACATGCTGCGGGGGGCTTGGTTCCCTTCGCCAACGGAGGATGGTAACAAATAGCTGATTTGGAGAGAGCGGGAGCGTTCGAGCCGGATGGCTTTGCTGGGGCTTTGGTGGCGAGGTGGAGTGTAAGTGACTGACTTTTTTGCTGGCAGCTTTGACTAAAAGAAACGATGGAGGGGGGTGTTTGTTAAACCCCTCCTCGGATTTACAGCAGCGGCATTTGGAAATGGCTCCGCGAGTGCGAGGAAGCGGATATTTCTCATCCGGACTTTGTTGAAGAAGTGAAAGTCCCTTGCGGTTTGTTTCTAGCTACAATGTATCTAAGTCCGGCTTTATTGGAACAATTTTCTCTGTTGCTTTCTCCTGCTGGCTTCCAGATTGGGCGGGGGAAGATGGCTTCCCTTTGTTCTTAAATGACTATTCTTTATGGAAAATTTCCAACATTCCTTTGTGACCTGGACTGTCTCTCTACCAATGGAGGATTTTTGTGATTAATTGATTCCTTCCCTGGAGTGCCTTCTTTGTCTTCATAATTGACTGTGAAAATTGCTTTTCTCTCTGGATTTTATAACTTTCTACAACTCTGATTTGAACTTTTTCTCTGGACTTGCTCCAGCGGCCGCACCCAAAAAACGCCATCTTAGTGGCACTGACTTAAACAGCTTACCATGGCTTCTAAAAAGCAACCAGAACAACCAGGCATTGAAGCAAGAATGACAGCTATGGAGGAAGTGTTACACTCTTTGGTACTGGAAATTAAAGAGCTTAGAAAAGACCACTGCAGTTCCAAATTAGAGCTTTTGGAGACACAGAAGAAATTGATGCAGAATACACAGAAGACTGAAGAGTTGGAAGTGGGGCTGGCTGGGGCAAAGGGAGAACTTAAAAATGTTAATACTGAAGTTGGAGATTTAACTGGTCATATGTCTAGGGTGGATTTTGAAAGGATGTCATATTTTTTAAGATTTCAGAACATTCTGGAAGAATCTGGTGAATGCCTTCCTGATCTTATGAGCACAATTTTAGCAGACTACTTACACAAACCTAAGGAAGAGATCAGGGGGGACATTGACCTGGCTTATAGAATAAATTCAGCAAAAGTTTTAAACAAAGGAACATGTACTAGCATGGTTTGTCCTTTGTTCTGGGACTTCATTGTTGAGATAATATAATCCTAAACATATTTATTCGCAAGGAAGGCCCACTGAGACATAGAATGGAGCAAACCTTAAGTATAAATCTCAGTAGTTCTGATCAAATATAGATCCTAAACCCCGATTTGTTCCTATATAGGAAACAGGATGAATGGACCAGGCAGCAGATTAAAAATAACAAGGATGACCCCTTCTGGAGAAATGCAGGCTACGTTATTGCTCAGCTGGATGGGTTGTACATGGGAAACGTGGAATGGGCTAAACGGCAGAAAAGGACAGTAAGAAGCAATATGTTGTCTTTCACTTTCAGAAAAGGAAATAGGGTTTAGTTATAGAATTTGGTACAGTCCCAGAGCGGAGCATTACTCAGTAATTCTCTAACCATTCAGGAAGCTTAGATAGAAGATGACCGTCTGTGTGCAGTTGCTATACCACAAGGGAAAGTGCTGTCATTATAGCCCTAATTTCAGAATGGGCTGGGTGACTTTCTGAGAGTCAACAGGATGTTGTCATTGTGAATTAGCAGGAGGAGAATTCACTGGATACAAATAGCTTTCACCTTTATTTCCATACTCAGGCCCAGCATGACAGTAAAGAAATGAACAACTAAACAAATTTTCTTTCCTTGACTCAGCCCTGCAAGAAAATACGGAGCCTGGGGCTAATGGAATCAGGGTCAATACCATTTGAAGTGAAAATAGCATTTATCCCCTTTGAATTAATTTCCCTGAAAACGATTTACAGAAACCGAGAAGAAGGAAAAACATTTATTGATTCGATCCATAATGTTAATAAAAACATTTTTATGAAGTAAATGTAACATAACAGTTGAAAACTATTGGCCTCTACTTTTAAATTCAAGAATTAAACCGAGATAATTCCCTGTATTTTTAATTTAAGATGAACATTTGAGCTCATAGTTCATATTCAAAAGAAGGAAATACACATCCTTTTCGTCCTCACTGTATTAATAGGCATCTATCCCTCCCTGCTCTCCTGCCTTAATTTAGCCTTATTTGTAATGAAATAAAGAATGATTTGCAGTCTTTCCCCAACAAATGCAGACACCTTGTAAGTAGAAATGCACTCTTTTAGTATCTTATTTGTTAATATTATACATAGAAACCCAATTTTTAAATATGTAGTTTGTTTTATTTTTCCACCGTGCCAGACAAAATCATGAGAACAGTATAAAATTATACCCTTTACAAATGATGAACATAGAAACCAGTTAGACAAATAAAAGATTGTGTTTACTTTTCTGTATTTTGGATAACTCTATTGGGTAAAGAAACCTGCATATTGAAACATTTTATAATAATCAATATGTAATTTTTTACTGTATATCGATAGTCAGATACTGTTTTCTTACTGAATTTGGATTTAAGTATTTTAGTGTTAGATTTCAAGATGGTAGATTTCTTAAAATAACAAAAATAAGATATTTGAATACTATTTGGATAATTATTTGTAGATCTATTTGGATACTTGTACGTACACACCCAGCTATTTTGTTTGTTTTCCAATTTTAATATTGGCAAATACTGTAAATTCTCTCTAGCTCGTACTTAAATTAAAAAGTATATATTCAACTTTCATATAATTCTTATCCCTGTAAAATGTGTGTAATTTCAGTTTTGATCTGTATCCCCAAATTTAAGAAATAGGCATTTTTATTCTTCATTACACATGAAGAAAGGATTTGAAATTTTGACTTTCTCAGTGCTGCATATTGATTTTGATAGGATATTTTTATGGTGGATTTATTATATTTTGCAATATTTATAAATGAATTGACAGTTTGCATTTTCTGTTAGGATTTTATGGAAATGAAATAAAAAGAGGAAGTAAAAAGGATAAATATTGATAATAGTTTATATTATGCTGCATTCTTCATCACTTACATCCTATTCTCTGGCTCTTCTATGATGGAAACTCCCAGGGAAGACAGGTAGTCCTTGAGTTACACTCAGTGGCTTAACAGTTATTCGAAATTATGGTGGAACCCCAAAAGCTACTTATATCCCAGACCTGCAGTTATTGTTGGGGCAGTGCCCCCATATTCATATGCTACCACTTGGATGCTGCAATGCCACCCTGCCCATCCTCTCCCCCATCCTGCCCACTGGGTCTCTGCAGGAATTTCCCTCTCCCAATGGTTCCCTGCTGTCCTTAAGCCTGATTCCCACCTACTAGGATCCAGACAGTCATCCTCACTTACCTTTTCAAGAGCTCTGAAGCCTTCTATAGTACTGGAATGTGCCACATGGTCACATGGCTTGATTCTAGAATTGTGCTGCATGGGCGAGAGACTAACCACTCTGTTTGCACAGACCTGCAGAAGCCCTGTTAAGGCAATAAAAAAGGGCAGGTATCCCTCGCCTTTGTGACAGAAATTCAGAAGCAACCATCAAAATGGTGGCTGTGAGGCAAACCACTGTTTTCCTGCCTTAACGAGGTTGAATGGGGCTGCAGAAAGCTTCTGCCACACTGTGCAAACCACATGAAAGCAGCAAAACAGAGTGGTTTGTCTTGCATCTGCATTGTGCAATTCCACAAGCAGTGGCAATATCAGAATGCAATTTAATGGCTGGAAAAATGGCAACTGCTCCTAGAACCGTGCCATATGGCTGAGGGACAAAACAACCCATTCTGCTTCACGAATCCAGTCCATGTAGGATTTTGGAAACCTCTCAGGCTCTGGAAGCTCTGTTTCCGGAATCATGTCACATGGCCGCTCAATGAAGCAATCTGTTCCGGTGGTCTGCAAGATCTCAGGGACCTTCACTAAGTCTTTGGGAGGCCAAGGCAGGTAGGCTTAGGTCTGTGCTCGGCCTCCAATGGCCTTACTCATCCCTGAGGCACCCTGTGCTCCATTTCATGACCTGCACATTCTTTTAACAATTGCATTGGGGAGAACAGTGATGGGGGAATCATTCAGTGAGATATTCACTTAATGGCCATTGCAACATGCAACTATAATGAACAGGTCTGTTTCTGCAGCACTGAGCAATCTTGTTAAGGGCAATTTGTTCCTCGCCTATGTGGCAGAGACCCGGAAGCTCGAGGATTACCTGTATGAGGTTTACCACTTTGAGCTACCAGAATCTGCTGACAAGAACTCTCTGACTCTTTACTTGCCTCTTGTAAAATACAATGAAAATCACCTTGCTCATTCATTCTATAGCTCAAGGAACAAATATTCTTTTTTTCTGTATCTAGTTATCTCTAAATAGGACCCCAATCAGTAAAGTTGTGTCTGAATAAAGCATGTCGGGTAAATAAATAATTTTAGATCCGATTTTCTGTATGAACTTTCTTTATGAACTACTATTTCTTAATTTTAATATAAATGTTTGAACTAAAACATCACTGCTGTTGGACATTCGGTTTTCATATCCCCAATTTGAAGACAGACTGGTTATGCATGGATTATTTCTGCTTGTCATGTGTAACACTCATGTATATAAAACGGAATCTTAGTATGTTATTATCTTTTTCATTTCAGCCTCTCACTTACTTTGAAATTAGTTTCATAAATGCAGTTGGAGATGTGCTTGACGTCATTACTGCCTTAACCTCAGACTCAGGAAACAATGATTCACTTTCTATGCCAGACGTTCCTAGGATATATCCGTGGGATATGGGTCATTGCTCAGCTTTAATCAAGGTGAGAGCAGTAGCATTTTTAAAAAACCTTTAATTTATTTTTACAAGGACTGATGAAACTGATCACAGCACAATCCAAGCAGTCTACAAATATTAATGCATTGTCAACACAACCTGCTTATTCCTCATTATTCTCATTACCTGGGGTTTCAGGAGCACTGCTGTAACCAACTGAATTAGCCAACCCAAAAAACATTGATTCATGTCTTTCAACAGCTTAAAAGGAGCCTAATTATATTTAACCAGAGGCCTTTCAATTTAATGCAGGATGTGAATCCAACAAGAAATTAGGGAAACCGAAGCTTCACACATTACTGAGTAGCACAGAAATCCATAAAATTTGGATGCATTTTTAACAGATTGGAATTATGTGGCAGGCACACAGTAGAATACACCTAATAAAATAAGATATATATTTGTTTTTCAAATGTTTTGGCGCTAGATTCCTGCATTGGGCAATGAGTTGGATAGATATTTACCAAGATTCCTTCAGTCCTATGATTCTATTATTTCTTTAAGACCTTAGGGTTCAGATGTATAGCAAAGCCCATAAAATGATTATTTCAATAATGGTTTTTGATGTTTGCTTCTAGTTTTACCCTGTCTGCTGTGTATGCACTGGTGGTTATGCTATTTAGGTTGTATTATTCTTAATTGTTGTTGGCTACCCAGAACCATTATGATGAGATGGGTGGCCTTAAAAATGTAAATAAATAAATAGTTCAGGTTCCATTCCTGTGGACTGGACAGGTTCATAAATTGAGCGTCCATTTGGACTTAAAATTTCTGCTTCCAAGTGGCAGCTGTGACTAGGAAGGCCTTTACATAATTCCATCTTATGTGTCAATTCCAAACATTCCCAGATCAGGGAGATGCAATTCTCAACTAAACAATTGTAATCTGATTTACATGGGATTGTTTTTGAAAACTACTTGAAAGCTACAACAGGTCCAGAATGCAGTGGCTTGAGTCTTATGGGCATTTCTTATTTTCTACAGATCATACCAAGAGGTGTACTAGTTACTCATTGGCTTTCAAGTTTAATTCAAGGTTCTGTTTGGCATTTTAAAGCCCTATATGGCTAATGATCTGGCTATCTCTGCTCCCAGGGGTCTCCAACAGCCTTGCAAGGTAGTTCAGACAGGAAGCAAGTTCAGATGAACTAATTCTACTTTATTGTAAAATTACAGCAGCCGAATCTCACAAGTCTGAAAACACATTTCTCCCCTGTTGTCTTTACAGTCCAAGAAACTAGAGAGGGTGTGAGATGTTTGCCACACCCACATTCCTGCTGCAGGCTAATCTGCCTCTTATCTGCTTGGTTCCCTGGCCTGTGTTTCTTCCCCTGTCTCTCAAAGTCATTTTACATACCATTACAGTCTCTTACACCAAAATAAAATATTATGGTGTAAGCAGCCATCAAGTCCTATGTTTGAAAGTGTATGATCAGGGACCATGTAGACATCATTTTTCAACTGATATTCTTTTCTTTTGAACAGATCTCCACCTAATGTTAGATAAGACCACATATGTACAGAAGAGGTGAGCCTGGTTTGCACCATTGCACCTGCCATCTTGCCAATTTTCACCCCCCCTCCACACACACACACTAGTGATGGTGTCCTCGTTTCTTCTGGGCAATGAATGCTAAGCAAGCTTGAATAGTCATCATGACTATTCAACTCAATAGGTCTGCTGAATACAGTGGGGGCCCTCCCTCCCTCCATTCTTTCTTTTTTATTCTTATCCAATGGATAATGGCAGGGAACCCCCCCCCCCCCTCACTTTTTTGTCTATCCCTAAATCCATAAAACAAAAGTGATTTGTCTGCTATTTCTAGATAGCCAATTCATTCTTTTTCTCAGGTCCTCCCTGGATATGAGAATATCTTCTTTGGCCATTCTACTTGGTTCATATATGCTTCCACTTTGAGAATATATAAACATTGGGACTTCAGAATTATTGACCCACAGACAAAAACAGGACGTGCCTCTTTCAGCAGTTATCCAGGTAATTTAGATGAGTGGAACATGCCATATGTGTTTCTTAGTTTGTCTGCAAGCTATAACCTTTTCCAATTGGGAGCTCTATTTACACATAAAACCAAAAGATTTCTCCCTGCTCATATTTAGAGCATAAGTACCATCTTCCATTGACTAGATTAGCTGAAGATAATCCAACATAGCTCAACAGCACTGCATTCAGAATAGTGTTGTAGAGTTTTTATAATGTAATATGAAAGTACTTCGACACAGCACAAAAACAGTTACAGATCAGTTGTAGAGATGTCTAAATTAGAATTGAATCTTAAGTAATAAAATAAATTATTTTGTTATGGTGCCTTTTGTGAGGTGAAAAGCAAGGAAAGCTTTTCCCAAGACTAGTTGAAATCAGGAATGAATATGCAGCATTGCAATCATTTATGTACTGTGTTTTCATCCCAAAAGAGTGGACTGCACGTATCTCCAAAAGAAACCAGAATAGATAGATCCATCTTGGGTCTTCCATCATCCAGTCCAGTCCTGTCCAATTCACGTTTCTGGAAGCAATTGTAAAATGCATGACAGATGAACTTGAATCTCTTCACAAATAGGCCCAGTTCACACTTCCAGAGCCTCATTGTTGAATACCTTATATAATTTAGCTGAATTTGGTTTCTTTTCATTTATAATCAGTTGATTCTGGTGCTGCTGTCTTTGTTTTTAGCCATGTAATTTCCTTCAGTTGTGGAAATCAAGAATTAAAAAAAATATATATGAAGGATTTCTTTTTGAATAACAAACTTTTTGAAAATTCTTGTTTCAGGCATTTTGGTTTCTCTAGATGACTTTTACATACTTGGCAGTGGATTGATTATGTTGCAGACCACAAACAGTGTATTAAACGTTTCTCTTCTTAAACAAGTGGTACCCGAGAGCCTCTTTGCATGGGAGAGAGTCCGCATTGCCAATATGATGGCAGATTCTGGAAAGACCTGGGCCCAAACCTTTGAAAAACAAAATTCTGGTTGGTATATTTAAATGGGAATCTTTTCACCCATGATTCTATTGGGGGAGGGGGGGCACAGTTAAGATTTAACTATTTGCTCACTGCCCTTTAGGTACTTACAATAATCAATATATGATACTCGATACAAAAAAGATCAAATTGCGAAAAAGCATTGACGATGAGACTCTTTACATCATTGAACAGGTTCCCAATCTTGTGAAATATTCCGATCAAACAGATATTCTCCGTAAAGGTAAATACTTACGTATGAGTTTTTGAATAATGGAATATGGGAGAGGGCCAAAGGTAAATGACCTCAGCTAAAGCTTCCTAACAGAAATTGCAAATAATCGCAACGTTATTAAGTGCAATTTACCAGGAATTCACAATTTGTATTTTTAGAAATAATTGTATGTGTGAGAGACACTTTAGCACTAAATACAAATTTCCTTTGTGCTACAGATGGTAGATGATGTAAATGCACATTCTTTTGCTGGATTTGTAATTCCTTAAATTCTTGAGCTTTGCCAAATGTAATCTCCTTTTATGAAATTTTTCTACTGTGCTAGTTTGGCTCACATTCCTTTGAGACTCAGTGTTTTAGAACTTGGTTAATGTTTCTTGCAGCAATGTACAAAAGCTCCAGGTGAACTCATTCACTGGTAAAGCCTTGTTTTGTAGGATTCTGGTCTTCCTACAACATCCCTTTCCATAGAGAAATTTATGATGTGAGTGGATATAGAGAATATGTTCAAAAGTATGGTTTGGACTTTTCTTATGAAATGGCCCCAAGAGCAATAATTTTCCGACGGGACCAAGGAAAAGTAACTAATATGGCATCCATGAAGCGCATCATGAGATATAACAGTATGTCATTTTAAATTTTTCTATTGCTTTATTTTAGATTGTTTTCTCTTCCATAATTAAAAAAAACCCTCATTATCAAACATTTGTTTTGCAATAACAGTATCTGCTCATCTTTCACAATGTTAAACTGTTGGCCATTATCTGTTGAACCTAGTTAAAATAAAGAAATGTTGAGTTTTAAATACATCATATTTTTCAATACAGTTTTTCAAGTCCGTGAGTGACAGGAGCCAAATTTAAATTAGTTATCTTTAAACAAGTTCTCTTTTCTACTCTCTTATTCTAACCTGCTTCATAGATAAAATCCAACTGGGGTGGAAAGAAATTGCCTCCGAGTTCTTTGATGGAAAGGCGAGAATCAAATGACAGCCTTCCCACACTACAGACACAGGGTTAAATCATGGTTAAAACTTACTTATCCCCTCCCCTTTATTCCCAGATTATAAAAAAGATCCATACGCAAGATACAATCCCTGCAATACTATTTGCTGCCGAGAAGACTTGAAACAGGAGGATCCAATTCCATCCGGATGCTATGATTCTAAGGTACACATTCCTAAAGGAATTTCCCCTCTATAGATACATGTGGGGTGGAGAAAACATTAGCTGATTCACATCATTTTGCATACACAATATTCTCCCCTCTGCACATCATTATATGTGCCTGTAATTACTTGTGCGTTCAAATGCAGGTGCCAGCAACTGCCCAAACCAAGCTACTTTGACAATCATTGATATCATTTTTATCATAGCAGCTTTTTTTTAGTTAGTTTACTTTATTGATTAGTCCTTGGGCCATATTAAAGTGCAGAGTTCCAGACCCAAATTATTATTAAAATCTGATAAAAACAATTTAAAATGGAATTGGATGAAACACAATTTAAAATGAAATTGGAATAAAATATGATTTAAAGTGAAACTGGAATAAAATACAGTTTAAATTGAAATTGGAATAAAATGCAATAATTTAATATATAAATAACTAAAATATTATCGAATTAGCTTTCATCGAATTAACAGTTAAAAATAAAATGAGAATTCAATGTAAATACTTGTTTTTGTGGTAGGATTGTAAAGTATAGCCATTTCAGAGACAACTTGAGAACTATTCCAGTTTCGTGCAACAGACCAATACAGAGTAAAATGTTTAATTCTCCCTTTAAGATTGAGGCAAAGGGTCTCTAGCAGCCTTAACTGGCTAACTGCAATGGACATTCAGAATTATAGTTTAGCAACCCTTGTAAGAGCCATAACCACTCCTGTCCTTGAGAAATTAATATTATTTAAGGAATATCATAGTCTCCATTCTTACCCTGTGTGTAGGCTGCAGGATCCATTCTGAGTCAGTCACCAGGATAAAAAAAATATTCTCCTAAGCTTTCAGGCTTGTGCTGGAGTCCATCATCTGGGAAACAGCACAAGCCCGAAAACTTGGAGAATAAACCTTTATTTCTGGTGACCGACTCAGATTAGATCCTGCAATGTTACCCTGGGATATGGATACGTACCTTCATTTGCATGTGTAGAGTTTTTGATTTTCTGGAAGGAAATAACCTTTATCCATCTACTAGACGATGACCCAGCGTTGCCTGGGTATTTATTTATAGGGGGAAATGTCCAGAGCAAACATAATTTCTAATGTTGGATTTTGTTTCTTACTAGAGGGAGCCCCCCTGTGGAGTACTGTGAAGCCGTTACCATGGCAACTGTACAGTAGAAGTCACTGTACAGGCTATATCTTAACAGAACAACAGGCTATATCTTAACAGAACACACCCCCCCCCCAGGGCTTTAGGGATGGTACAGAAGACTCATACAGGAAGAGAACATGAGATATTTGTAATCACTCACTTTTTATTTCAGGGTGTCAAAGAGAGATAGCAAGAATTGTGAGGGGAAATAGTTAAAGGAGTTAATTGAAATATGGGCAAAATATGAACAGAAAGGTTGGTCAAACAGTTGAGTTTATTTAAAGCATTTATGTGGCCATCCAACTCAGATAATATGACTTTAAGTGGCATTAAAAAAAAGGAAAAGTCAAAACCAACAAATAGAAAAAACCCAACCTGTATCATTAAAACCATGTAGGCAATAAATGGCAAACACAGCTGAAGTATAGTATAACTCCTATGGATGGAGACTCTACAATTGCTGGCCAAAAGGCTTGCAATGGTTTGCAGGTTCCAGCCAATTTATGCTGGTGAGGATTATACCAAAAGGGCCACCATTGAGAAGGCATCTCTCCAGGGTCTCATAAGATGACATGGTTTCAAGGAAGGGCTATGCCCCTCCAATTGCAGTGTGTGGGATGGAGAGATATTTTTGGGAGCAGGCCATCATGGAAATATCTGTCCTATGCTAGGAGGGCTTTTATAAGTGATAACCAACAACCTGAATTACACCCAGAAGCCAGCTAGTGCAGCTCATGGAGCTACTGTGACTTGGGTGTCACAAGATATTCCCATTACTACTACATCACCACAATCAGGATCAATTGTAGGTTCTGGATAGTTTTCAAAGATGTGCAGCACATTAAAAGACTGGGTATCTTTGGGTCAGAGAAGAAAGAGCTCAAGATAATTGTGATCTCACGGAGGAGGCTGGTTGTAGAAATCTCACCATGCTTTCATTGCTAGGGAGTGTGGCTTAATACTTGATAGACAATCTGTTCATAAAATCAGATCAAGACAAAAGCTGGATAAATCCAAATTTGTTGTCATGGCTCCTTGTGTGCTTTCCTTTTTTATTTAGATATAGGAAATCATTCAGTCATCCTTAATAATAATAATAATAATATTTTATTTTTATATACCACGTCCTCTCCCCAAGGGGACTTGGAGCGGTGTACAGGGAAAAATTAAAATACATAAAAATATACAAAAATAGATACAATAAATAAAAACAAATTAAATTTAATTGTCCCTGCACTAAAATCCCCATATTAAAACTAATATTCCCTAAACCCTAAAAAGGTAGAGACTAACCTAGGCCGGCCAAGCAGAAAAAGTATGTTTTTAATTTCTGACGGAAGGAGCGGAGGTCCGTGGTTGTTCTAATGTCGGGGGGAAGGTCGTTCCAGAGGGCTGGGCCCGCCACAGAGAAGGCCCTTGCCTTACAGAGAATTAAAATACACAAAATAGCATCTCACCAGTATCAAATGTACGTTTCAGTATCTCCATTCTGGTTTTCAATTCACCTTGCTGAATAAAGGGGTCTGGCATAGGTGATTCAGTTAACATGCTTTGAATTGTCCTGAGGCCATTTCTGAATAATTTTGCTTTCTTTTAATGTCACATAAAAGCAGGAAAAAACCCCATGAACTAAAATGCCCCATTCATATTTGAAGGGAATTTCAGAAATAATTTGTGCATGTTATATTTGTGAAATATCCATCCGCCCCTTCTTTTCTTCTCTTACATGACCTTTTTTAAAAATTTTTGTGTAGGTAGCAGATATCAATATGGCTGCAAAGTTTACAGCCTATGCCGTCAGTGGCCCACCTGTGGAGAAAGGCCTGCCTGTCTTCAGCTGGGTTAATTTCAACAAGACGAAGCACCAGGGTCTGCCAGAGTCGTATAACTTTGATTTTGTTACTATGAAACCAGTGCTGTGAATCTGTATCTGAGCATTTGAACATGTGCCGGAAAATTGTGTTTACATTTTTTTGCCATATCAAATAAACAGACCTGGATATACCTTGATTTTACTCTTGGCTTCTTATGAGAAAGATAAAGCCTATTATATGCAAGTATATACGGGCATAATAGCATCTATAACCCTTGGATTTTGTTCATTTTAGATAAATGAACTCTGTGGAGCAAATAACTTGATTAGGATGACTGTTGATTCTAGATGAATTCTGGCAACTGCTTAGTGAGATTTCCAGGAATCTCACGTTCCTAGTTGTATGCTATCCTATCATCTATCATCTTTGCCTGTCTGTCTGTCTTGCCTTTCTAACATATCTATTAACTCTCTCCGTCCCTCTCTAGTATTCTGGACTGTTATTTCCATTTCTTAAACCAAATGCTCTTTTGTTCTTCCAAACTAATCACACAAAACTCAAAAGTTTAAAAACCCAGTAGTTTATTTCAAAGTATAAATTTCAGGCGTATCAAGACAAAACCCCACTACAATTAACACGTACAGACACTAGTCTACAATGCATATAAAAGTTAGGAGAACTTGCCACCGTCCTGCTTAAACTGGACTTTTTGGTACAGCCTACATTATTTACATGTTCATCTGTTGAAGAAGAAAAAAACCAGAGTGCAAATTTCTATAAGGAGTTTTTGTATATGTTTATTTATCAGTGCTTATAAATTACTGATCTGAAGAGTACCTCAGGTTTTGGCTGTCCAGTTGCTTTATTTACAATTAAAATTTAAACTTAGTCTTAAAATATATTTTCAAGCTAGCACAAGAAGGTAAGAAACCAATCATTCTGCTTTAAAATATAGGTGAGATCCAATAATACTATAGAACACAATTTGATTTGCATTCTTGCATATTTGTACATTACTCTCAACGTAACCTCTATACTGCTGAAAATATGGTTATCCAATTTTCATACACCCAATATGAAGATCTTAAAAACAGCAAGATTTCATCTGCAAAATGAACAACTTTGCCACTGAATGAATGAGAATACTAAAGAAAGTGAAAGATGGCATCAACATAATGTAGTTTCATATTCTGGTTGTAATTCTTCTAGCCAATACTGTGATATTGCAAGTCAAGGGATAAATATAAAACTATTGAAGCACTAATATGGATTCTAGAACCATAGAACTCCGGGACAAACAGTAGCAATTGATTGGATTGGTCTAACATTGAATGAATGGGCCGATTTAATTTATTGTGGTACAACCCATGTTCTAATTCTAGTGGGTTGTTCTCAGACATTTTGTCACAATTTACCTTTAGCCATTTTATATATAAAGAGCACCGAAATTGCCCAACATGCTGAAAATACAGATTAATCAGGGTGTTTCAGTAAACATTAAACAAAGCGTTTTTGTGCAGAGTTCTTAGAGTATTTATCAGTATCATTGAACATATTATCCTCTATCATTAAATTGATAAATATAAAAAACATGTTGCCTCTCTTGCTCTCCACAATCTAAATTCAACCCATTTTTTATATAAATTGTAATTTGGGGGAAAAATTGAACAGAAATAAGCAAGAGTTCCAGACCCATATAACAACCTTCTAGCTCACTTTCAGAATTTATATCATTTTGTCTGGAATGGAACTTGACTACTATTAGTAGCTGCATTCTTAGTATTAAAGAGCAGAACATTGCTGAAATATATAGTTGCACAGTGAAATTATTCTAGAAAAAATGTCTAAGCTGGGCCAGGCATACATTGCAATAAAATCAGTGTGGTGAGGGGGGAAAAAACCCAACATGGTACAATGTAGACAGTGAAATTTTCTTTTCTTCTTTAAGGTCCTTTAAAAAATATCTCTTCTATCCATATTATAACAAGCTCACAGTGCTGAGTGGGATGCAGTTTCTCAATGAACACACAATAAAAATCCAGCATTAATCCAGTTTGTTGCCATGCAATCCTGTTTATAGTAGTTTGTTAGAAAAAGAATAAAGTTCCCATTATCTGTTGCAAGAACATATTAATTTCTACAGATTCAGATGTCTTTTTTCGGGCAAAGGCAAAGAATTAAGCACAGAATATAAAATGCCAATACTTACACATTTGTTTCCGCTTAACTCTGTATTGCTTTAAATAACTTGTGTGGCATGCTCATTCTGTTTTGGAAAATGTAGCATCCTACCCGATCAGCTGCAGTACATAAATCTGAAGGCTAAAAGCTACCCTCCAAAATGCTAATTTAAGAAGTGCTGAAATTAACATCTGCCATAAACTTACTTGAACATGGAACGAGATCTGATACTGGAAACTGGAACTGAAACTTCTTGAATGGCTTCTTATGTGAAAGTTGTAGGTCCTAGTACCCTAA
Source organism: Rhabdophis nuchalis (assembly GCA_039707465.1). Lineage (NCBI taxonomy): Eukaryota > Metazoa > Chordata > Lepidosauria > Squamata > Natricidae > Rhabdophis > Rhabdophis nuchalis. The sequence goes on along the minus strand of CM077648.1, from coordinate 89,161,174 downwards.
CCTCAAATAGAAAGTTACATACCTTATGAAAGTATACTTTCCTCCCAGATGTTCTTAGGCCTGACTTTTATCCAAGTACAAAAAAATAATCTAAGAGAAAGGGCAAGTAACAATATATTGGCTACAAGCAATAGGAACTGCCAAAATAAACAGTGGAGTTCAATACTTCTTGGTTTTGTAATTAAATTGTAATTTTGCTGCTTCCATTGATTTCTGATCCCTTTTTGTTGACTGCCTTTTGCATTTTTCAGCATTCAAATTAAGAGGTGGGCTAAATATACCCCTCCTTCAGTATATAATAAAAATCCTTTTTGTGACCATTTCAGAGATGGGCTTCTTGTTAACTAGTTATTTCCAGATTTTTGAAGGTAATAAGAAAATGCGATAAATTGATTATATGCCAATTACCAGCTGATTGATTTGAAGAATTCATAATACACAGAATGAAATTTACCCACTCAAAAATAGTTTCTGACTACAACAAGTAGAGACTAGCAAGTTTCCATATTCTGAGAAAAATAAGACACAAAATGCCACAAGACTATGGTTTGTCTTTACTGAAATACACCTTCCCACATAAACAGCATTAAGACCCTGTCTTCCTAAGCTAGCTTCTGACTGTGCCTTTTGAACTTTGCATTTCTTTCCCAACACTATCAATGTTAGAACAGGAAGTAATAGGAAATGCTAAGCAATGCAGTGAAGAGTTACCACTCACTATTTAGAAGGAATTATCAACCAAGAAGATAATGTATGTCCTATTTTTCTCTAGAATACAGTATGGTTATTTCCATGCCAGGTTTAGCTTATTTATTTTCAGTGGCCATGAGTTTTGCTTAATTGGAAAAAGTATTCCATTGTTTTGACTCAGTGGGTATATAATTTTCATAAACTTATTACAAAGAATTCTAGGTATTAGTGTGTTTGTTAGGAAAATGAAATTTGTTTTGCCTACCTACCATCTTCTTAAGAACAGCATGATGCGGCTAAACAGTGTGAGAGCGATAAATCTTAACAGATTAAATTAAATAAGTAAACATTAGCATGAATTATTGGAAAACCTGGCTATTACTTGTCAAGTGAATCTGCAATGAGAGATTATGACATTCTAGGGTTGGCAAAAGAGCAGAATATTGAAAGGATGGCAAAGAGGAACACAGAAAGTGTGACTGCATTTATTTTGAAATTAATTGTTTAAGGCACAAATTAAATTATTTTAAAAAAAAGAAGGATCATAAAAAGAGAATCAGGAAGCTATTGAAAATGCAAATGAAGTTTTCTAGAAATCTGGCTTTAGTGGTGGGCTTCAAAATACTCCCAAGTTCTGGTGACAAATTGAGTGCAAGCCTGCCTGGAACTTTTTCATTTCAATAAGCAGAACAAGAACTCAAAAATTGATTGTGGATAAGTTTCTTTGCCCTTCAGGAAGTAGGTTAGATGTCTTGTAAAGTACAATGGGCCACTCTTCTAGGACTAAGCATAACCCTGAATGCAGGTTTCCCACCTAACCTGGCTGTTATACTCTGCGCTTGTGCCAATGTTTGACATTACTGGTGGGCCACATGAAACACGTCAGTCAAATTCCCAAAACTTTCTAACTCACTATTTACTAGGTACAGTGACTTGTAAGCAAAGGGGAGGAGAATATTTCATCAGAAATACAAGCTCTCTTGCTGGAGGTTATGAATTTATTTCAGTTTTGGTTGTAGTTTTGTAGTGTATGAAAGAGCTCTCCAAAATAATTCTGCAGAGAAGATTTTACAATGAGTTTCATGCATGAGAACAAACTCAAAACTAGATCAAGCCACAGCCATGGGGCAAAAATGGAAGCTTTCAATGTCTTTAAGTTTAACTGCTTTGGGAAGCAATCACATCTGTTGACTGGGGGTCACAGAATGGTCCAAAACGTCCATAGATGTCTTTAGCACGCACAGCAAAGTAATATTTGCTGCCAGACACAAACTGTGTAAGTGTGCATGCCATAGGCAGAGGAAGGGCTTTTACTTCCCCAATCTTTTTCCACTGAGAGGGTACAGTGGCACTTGGGTCCTCATGGTATGCATATAGGTGATAGCTATCCACACTAGCACAGCTCCGGTCCACTTCCAAAACACTCCAAGAAAGCACAATGCCATTCTGACTTTGCACTCGGGCTAGCTTCAGGTGTGGCTTCTGAGGCAAAGAATGGTTGGCAGCTTCAGGAGGCAGTCGGGAAGGCTGCTGGGCCTCTGGCAGAGGGGCTGGATGCACAGGCCGCAATGGCTCCTAAGGGAAAGAGAAATGGAGTTGTGAAGGTGGCAAAGAAGTTGCTTCATCATTTCAGAGACTACACTAATTGATCGCTCAATAGTTAATAGTCCTTATCAGGTGGTAAAGATTTCCAGAAAATGGGAGCAGTCACCAAAAACGCTGGCTTCAGAAGGAACAAGGAGAGTTCTTACAGAACCACAGATCAATGCAAAAGCAGGGTATTCTAATCTAAGCAATTCAAGGCTTTAAAGATTAAAACCAGCATTTTGAATTGTATTGTTCCTACATTTGTCAGAAACTTCTACAGAATGAATAATCTGTGGTCCATATGTAGTTCCAGATCTTTTTCTTATGATCTCAGAAATAACCACAATTTTCTCTTTGATTTCCCCCTCAAACCCCAAACGGGCTCTAACTCTGTCTAGCTCAGTGATACCATCACTTTACTATTTTTTTCTCCAGCTACTAAAGTTTTTCACAGTATTGTCCCCAATTAGTTTTAAAATATTAATGATCCCTGCATAAGTACATTTGATCTTCTGTGTGGTTGTATCATCTTTTCTAAATATTCATTTTAATAGATAAATGTACTTACTGAATGTACTGGAGGAGGCCGATGATGTACTGTGAGTTGAGGTCCACCAGATCCTAATGTTAACCCACTGTTTACAACATAAGCTGTTGTTTGAGGCACTCGCATGGTTACACCTATAAAAGACATTAGCATCAATTTATTTATGCCTTACTTTTTGGAAAGCTATTATAAACCATGCTTTTTTAATAACATACAGGCAGTCCTTTACTTATGCCTACAATTAGAATTTGATCATGAACAAAGCGGTTATGAAATTAGACGCCATATAACTGCTTTGCTTAATTACTGCAATCCTGGCATTACTGGTTGCAGTAGTTATGTGATCTTGAAATCCACTAATTATTTTTAAAGAAATCAGACAGGACAACAGAAAAATCTAATTAAAACTCAAGTTGAGTTTATTTTTATTTATTTATTAAATTTATATGCCACCCATTTCACCATCCAAAGAATGAAGTTGCAAAGTGACACGCTAGCACAAAAATATACTGAATATCTATGTTACAAACATTTTAAATATATTTGGTTGAACTATTTTTCATGTCAAACATTTATGAAATCAAATTTAACCATACATATTTGTTAGTAAACTAGTGCATCAGAAATCAAATTAAAAGTTTAAAAAATTACTACCTTAAAAATTGAGATTTATACTTTGAACATGTTTTATGATTATCGTGTTTTTATTAGCAACTGATAATTATGTTTCAGTTCACAGCTTACAAATGTATTTTTGAAAATGCTTCTTACCTGAATTTTGTGGGTTGATTTGCCTTAAACCAGAATTCTGCATAACAGTGGTTCGCACAGGAGTCTGTCCTGATGGTGCAGGAAGAGTAGTATAGACTACTTGATGGTTAGCGGGAGCTCTTGGTACTGGGAGTCTAGCTGTAGCCTGAGTCACTGGGCGATGTGTTACATTCACAGTTGTCTGGGCTAAAAGAAGTAAAATAATAGTAAAAAAACTTTTAAAAAATGGCAGCTGTGACTTCACATTGTTGTGCAAATATCAGAAACAAGTGCAGTATGGCAGAAACTAGATCTGTGATGGCGAACCTGTGGCACATGTGCCACACGGGGCATACAGAGCCATATTTGCCGGCACGCAAGCCATCAGCTCCGGCCAACTGATTTTTGGCCTTCTGGAGGACTGGGGGAAGGCTGTTTTTGCACTCCCCAGGCTTTAGGAAAGACTCCACAGCCCGGGGAGGGCAGAAAACAGACCCAACCGAAGTTCGGAAATGATCAGTTTCTGGCTTCCAGAGGGCCTCTGTGAGGCCAGGGAAGGCTGTTTTCGCCCTCTCCAGGATCCAGGAAAGACTCCAGAGCCTGGGGAGGGCGACCCCCCTGTGTGTGTGGGGCACATATGCATACTCAGGTGGGTGGGCTGCATTTCATTGTGGGTGTAGGCACACGCACATGATAGCGCACACAATTTTGGCACACCTTTACAAAAAGGTTCGCCATCACTGAACTATATGTATTCTGTAAATGTACAACTGACCATTTAATGACCATTTAAGAGACAAGTTATTTGTTCATCTTCATCTTAATCTCTGTGAATAAAATATTGTAACTATATACTAAGTACCAAGCTTATTTTAAGTTGCGGTTGTCTTTAGGAGAGAACCAAAGACAATACGTTTCTCTTGAAGGAAACATTTAGTTATGTGTGGATTTTCAATTTGTAATGCTGTGTGATGTGTTTATACAGAGAGTGGGGTAGACTGGAAACTTTCGTTGTCTTGTGCAGGCATCAACGGCTGCAAAATGATGGAATATCTATCAAAAAACTAAGGTTCACTAAGGTTGTTGTCGTATGTACGTATTTTAATACAAGAGAAGTTCAGGAAAGAAAAGAAGGGATGCTACGGAGAAAATCAATGTAAGTACAATGTAGATTATGTAGGAATCCTTGTTAGTATTGAGCAGATGAAGATAAGACACAATCTCTGCAAAGAATTTTCTTGCAGGGAGGAAGTACTAATACAATAATAGTTTTTCAATGTTCTTTGACATGGATGTTGTCTTAATTTCCTGGGACAGCAGATCTTTTCAGTGAGGGAGTTGCAATACCACTTCCCTACATATCTGCAGAAAAGCTGTGAACCAGGATGGCTTGGGCAACACTTGTGGTATTGTATAGAGCAGAGATGGCTAACCTTTTTGTCCTCGCATGCCAAAAGTGTGTGCATGCAATAGCATGCCCACAACCATAATGCAGTGCATGCATAACACACCTCCGTGCCCCCCGTTCCCCTGTGAAAGCGTGTGTGACCCGACTGCACCCTTTTTTGAGCCTAGCAGGATTCCTTGCAGCCTCCTGGGACCAAAAATGGGCTGTGGGATGGAGCTGTACCCTCTCACGTCCCCCCCACATGCACATCCGACCCTCCCATCCCACGCATGCATATTCTCCCACATACGCAACAGACACCCGAGAATTAGCTAGCAAGTGGGAGGTGTGCGCATATGCGCGGTGGGGCTGAGCTGGGTGACCTATTTGTATAAGAAACAAGTGGTTTCATTAGAGCAAATGATTATATACAAAATTAAAATTTATACAAACTATCAGATGAGCAAAAGAAAATTATGAACAATCCAATAACAACCTTTGATATTACAGAAGCAATTTAAAAAATTTAAAATAGTCAGGAGCAGAGGGTTTACTGAATGGATTTTATAAGATGTTTTATGATCAAATTATTATTGATGATGAAAGAATGAATCTAAATCTTTTGTCTTTTACTTAAAGGACAACTAAAGGATAATGTAAGAATTGTCTTGGATATAATTAAATATTTACAACAATGCAATGACAAACAGGCTGTATTAATTTTTTTAGATTTAAGTAAAGTTTTTGAAAATCCAAATTGAAAGAGGGATTTTGGATGAGTTTTATACAAGGATTGAAATCTATTTATACACGATAGAAGGCCTAGATCAGTGATGGCTAACCTTTTTTGGCTCGCATGCCAAAAGCGGGAGGAGTGCAGGGGGGTCATGCATGGGCGTGCCACACCCATAATGCTATGTGCACGACTCCCTGCTTTTGGTGCACTTTTTTCACCCTCCCCAGGCTCTAGAGGCTTTCTAGGAGCCTGGGGCAGGTGAAAGCAGCCCCTCCCCGCACCCTCCAGAGGGTGAAAAATGGCCTCAACAGAAGGCCTACATCAGCTGCCCAGCGCACACATGCACGCTGAAGCTGACAGGGCAACGCCTCATGTGCCCTAAAAAATGGTTCCGCGTGCCACCTGTGGCACCCGTGCCACAGGTTCGCCATCACGGGCCTAGATTATAGTGAATGGAGAGTTTATGGAACTATATGAGATTCAGAAAAACATAAGACAAGGGTGTCCTTTAGCCCTCTTCATTTTCATGTTGGAACTATTAAACAGACACACGATAACAGAGTAAGAGAACTGTAAGTAAAGGCACATAAATTACATGCTTTTGCTGAATACTGGGTTCTGATTTTATAAAATCTACTAGAGGATATTGAATATATTATGAGGAGACTTAAAATATTTAGAGAATTGGCGTAGATGAAAACAAACAAACAAAAGGTGCAAATGTTGGTAAAGAATATGAATGAAGATCATCAAAGCAGGAAACAAAATCAAACTGGAAAACAAAACAAGGTTTAAGATTGTGAAAAGGGTAAAGTACTTGGAGGTGACTCTAATAAAAAATTGTATGTGGTATAAAACTAACTATGTAAAAGTATAGAATGAGATAAAGTGGATTTGCACAGATGGGACAAACTAGATTCACCACTGATAGAAGAATCTGCTATTAAAGTAAATGTTTTACTCAGAATGTTATTTCTGTTTCAGATTAGACTGATTCTGATCAAAGACCTCTCTTTTGAATAATGGTAGATTATTTCCAAATTTATCTGACAAAACAAGAATTAAATATAAGATTTTAAAAGATGTAAAAAGAGCTTTTGCTTTGAACTGTAGCGGTGGAGGTTGTTTCTCCTGCTGACAAACAGCTGATTTTGCCACCATGTTTTTTCACTGTTACTCTGAATTACTTCCACTTTCTCCGTATGGAAATCAACAGATTTCTTAGGTAGTGAAAGTGACCTGTTTGGATTTTCATTTTCATAAGATTTTCACTATAAGGATTTCATATTTTCTTAACTTTTAAAAGCTCTGATCATAATTTTTGAATGCTTAATGGATTTTCTCTCCCCCCCACTGCTTTATTGTAAGAAATACTATTTAAACATTCTCTGTGGCTACTTTGTTACTGTACATTTAAAGTCCCTTGTCCTTGAAATAAATGGTTTGTCTGGTTGTGAATGCCCAGTTACAAGATTATATTAAAAATGCAAACAGTTTATCAACTTAAAGATAAAGCCCCCTGGAAAGTCTTTGAAAAAACAATGTTTTTAAAACTACAAGTTCAAAATGAAAACTTTAGTAAAATGTTTCATAAATAACAAAGCTTTTAAATCAACCTTAAATCAGACAGAAGCAACTGTAGCCAACCCAAACTTACAACTGCATTTACTGTAGTGTAAATTGCTATTGGCAGAATTAAAGAAGGAACTTAGTTTGGAAACTGCAGATTTGCTGAAGAAGGCTGAAGGGGGGATATGGATTCTATACACAGTCAACAAAATCAATGAGCAATGAATTGGACTTTCTTAAGAAGATAGATGGTGATTGGGGAATGGATTTGCTATATCTAATTGGAAAACAATTTGGCAAGAGTTTTTGTGGAAAATGGATTGAAAACAGAAGTTTATGATTCTGGGAATAAGACAATTTTTGGGAGTTTTCAAACAAAATCTTTAATTTACTTTCTTTTTTGTTAAATTGATAAAAACGAACTTTTAATACTTCTATTTCTGCAAGCACTCCTAATTTACAGCATCTTTTCCAAACAGCCTAAATTTTTTCACAGTATTAGGACCTGGTGAAGACTCAAACCACCAATCACCATTTGCGAGAGTTGAAACGGAGGCAAAGGCAAGTTGTGGACTATATAAGTGACTTTTGACTCCTCAGGCTAGGTATTGAAATGGAATGAAGAGGGTCACTGACCAATTCTAGGAGAAGCTCTTTGGAACTGCTGGATGATTTGGCCTGCACCAAATGCCCTTCAACCCTTCAGTAACATGTACACCTGTGCTTTTGCTTTGATTGTCTGAAGATGCATAGGACTAGAAGAAGCATGACAATCCCTAGGCCTAGCATTACGGCAAGCAGCTCAGGCCACTCAGGTTTGTCACAGGTGGAAAAGGAGTGTCAGTGATGGGAAGGTCTTTGCCTTTATTGTAGAGGATGGGGTCATATGGCTGCCAAGTGTCCTACCAAGGTGAAGCTGCCAGTGAGAAACGCCAAGAAGTCCAGTCTAGAAGGCTTAATAGGTCAAGTTCACTGGCAGTGGGCCAGTCTCAGTAATCCCAAACCATTCCATGCAGGCAACTTGTGATGTCTGTTGTCCTGTTCAACCCTAGATAGAGAGACGATCATCACATGGCTATGGTGCACTCAGTGGCAACTGCAAACTTTATGGATGCAGCCTTTGCGGCCAAATGGGACATTCCCCAAAATAAATGGCACGGACTTTGCTGGTAGAGACAATCGAACGATAGCTGCTCCATTTGGGACCAGTGGCCACGGCAACGGCTCTTCCTTATATACAGTTAGTAATCTGGTGCAACAGGTGGAGTTCTATGTGGTCACTATGCCCCACTTTTTGTTGGTATTGGGTGGGAATGGCTGAAGGCACATGATCTCCACACATCATGTCATCATCTGAGGTGATTAATTTTATAAGCCCCAAATGCACTGGGCATAGACTACATCTTTTCACTATGGAAAAACAAGGTGCCAATCCCTTGGACCTCTTGCTGGAGAATGTGGATTACATGGATGTGTTGGAGAAAAGGAAGCTGATCAGCTGTCCCCCATGCCTGTATGACTGTCCCACTGAACTCATTTAAAATGCTAAACTGCAGGTAGGAACGATTTACTTCTGTCCAACCTGCAGTTGGCTGCTCTTCAAGATTTCATTCCTAAGAATTGATGGAAGGGATAGATCCTCGATGCTGCCATTAGCCAAATTGGTGCTATTTGTGAAAAAGAAATCTGGGGAACTGAGACTTTTTGCAATTATCGGGGGCTTAATGATACCCGATCCAAAAACATTATCCCTTGGCCCCCAATTTCTGAGTAACTGGAGAAGTTCTGTCAGGCCAAGATCTTTATGAAATTGGACCTGAGAGGAGCCTACAATTTAGTGCAAATCTGCAAGGAGCATGGATGAATGGAAAACAGCCTTCTGGCCATTTTTAGTACACGATCATTCGGACGCACCAATGCCCCTGGGGTCTTCATGTACTTTATGCAAGATGTGTTCCAGACCTACTGGATCACTTTGTAGTTATATACTGTGACAATCTTTTGATCTAGTCCCCTTGAGGAAGGAGCATTGGGACCATGTGTAAGAACCTATGCTCAGACACCCTGACCCCATGTAGTCTTTTGTTGTTGAGACTGATACATCAGATATTGTAGTGGGGGCAGTATGATTGCAAGCTGCTACAACATATAGAAGTTTATTTTCTTGTGTCTGTTACTCCCAGAATTTAAACTCAGTAGAGAAGCCCTACACCGCCTGGGATAAAGAGCTTCTAACAATGAAGCTAACCTTTGAAGTATGTAGAAATCGCCTCAAAGGAACTTGAAGTCAGATTGAAGTCCAGATGGATCATAGAAATTGGAACATTTAAAGTCAGCGCAGAAGCTTAAATAATAAGTTCCAATGGTCACGGTTCTTCATCCGTTTTAACTTTAAGGTAACATATGGGATGGAAAGTAACAGACTCAGACTCAACCCGTCCAAGACCGAGTGGCTGTGGTTTCCGGCATCCCGGTACAACCAGTTGACTCTATCACTGGCTATAGGGGACGAACATCTTACCCCTGTGGATGGGGCACGCAACTTGGGCGTCCTCCTGGATACCCGGCTGTCCATGGAAGATCAAGTGACAGCCGTGGCCAGGAGGGCATTCTACCAGGTTCGCCTGGTACGCCAGTTGCGTCCCCTATTGGATCGGGATGCCCTTTGCACAGTCACTCATGCCCTCGTGACATCCCGACTGGACTACTGCAATTCTCCCTACATGGGGCTCCCCTTGAGGTGCACCCGAAGACTTCAGCTTGTCCAGAATGCAGCCGCGCGAGCAATTATGGGAACCTCAAGGTTTACCCACGTAACACCGCTCTTGCACAAGCTGCATTGGCTGCCTGTCGTCTTTCGGGTGCACTTCAAGGTGTTAGTTATCATCTTTAAAGCGCTCCATGGCACGGGACCTAGCTATCTGCGGGATCGGATTCTGCCCCATACATCCCTGCGGCCGATCCGCTCCCACAGAGAGGGACTTTTCCGGGTGCCGTCCACTAGGCTATGCCAGTGGGCGACGCCCAGGGGAAGGGCCTTCTCTGTGGCGGGCCCAGCCCTCTGGAACGACCTTCCCCCCGAAATTCGAACAACTACGGACCTCCGCTCCTTCCGTCAAAAATTGAAAACATACTTTTTCTGCTTGGCCGGCCTAGGTTAGTCTTCCGTTTTTTAAATTGGGTTTTTAGGGGGTTTAATTTTAGTATAGTGGTTTTAGCGCAGGGATAATTTGTTTAATTTTCTATTTTATCTATTTATGTATTTTGTATTGTATTTTTAATTTTCCCTGTACACCGCTCCGAGTCCCTTTGGGGAGAGGAGGCGGTCTATAAATAAATTTTATTATTATTATTATTATTATTATTATTATTATTATTATTATTATTATTATTATTATTATTATTATTATTATTATTATTATTATTATTATTATTATATTCCAAGTGAATGTAATCAGCGAACAGACGGGATCTCAAAGACCTGAATATGCTTGTGCAGATGGTAAGTTCTTGCCTCAGTCTGTCATTCCTACTGACAAATTTGCAGTTGATCAAGAGCCTGTGGACTTGTTGGCATAGATTTGAGATGAGCAATAGTGAGACCCTTTCATGAAGACACAGTGAAAAGAGTTAAACCAGGATACCACGGGACAGCCTAACTCTTGGTCATGTGAGGACAACACATTCTACTTCTGCAGATGTGTTTAGTCCCTGCAGGCCCACTACAGGGGCTCTTTCCACGTCATAGTCATCAAAACCCAGCAACTACTTTGTTTTCTTTAAGATCCTTCATTTGGTTTTGTGGCTCTTTTCATGACTCTGGATGTGCCATAATGTGAAAGGGTTTGTGGTTTCTTGTGTGGAGTGTCCACAAGCCAAAAACAGTACTAGTGCCACTCCCAGGTTGTTGCAGTCCTTGCCCACCTCTTAGAGGTTGGGTGCTGTTTTGCTGGATTTTATTACAGATTTTCTGGATTCCAAGAGCCACAATGATCTTGATCTTAGTCAATATGCTGACCAAAATAGCCCATTTCATCCTGGGCCAGACTTCTGACAACACAGGAAACCACGCAACTATTCATCCAACATATAATTCAGTTACATGGGTTAGCCGAGTCATGACAGATCACACAGTTCAGTTCACAGTCCTGTTCTGACAGGCACTGCTCCAGAAAATGAAAGTCCAGGTTTACCTTTCTTCTGCCTATCATCCAGAGAAAGATGGATGCACAGAACGAACGAATGCAATCCTGGAAGAATATTTCTACTGTTTTGTAAGCTTCCAGCAAGACAACTGGCTGGACCTGTTGGCAGTGAATTTGCGTATGACAATTTTCAGCACGCCTCAACCCTTCCTGGCAAATTACAAATTTCATCTGTGCCTTTTGGCACTAGTACTGTAATTGCTGTGAATTGTTTTCTTCAGGAGTTGATTACTTTGCACCAAATTGTAAAGCATCAGTTAAACAGAATTGCAAATGGTTTGCTGACCACCTGTCAACTTGTAAAAGCATTGTAAAAACACCACCATCACAGGGTCACCCCATCTTTGGCAGTCAGAGGTCAGGTTTGGCTAGCCACCCAGCACCTGCCTACATTTTGGCCGGCCAAGGGCTTGGATCAGTTTCTTGGGCCCCTTTGCTATAGAGGCGGTCATATACCCTGTGGTGTTATTTGAAACTTCCTCCTTGCCTGTGGGTTCACTCTGTCTTTCATAATTGTTATTGGTTCTGGATGCTTCTGCCAGTTCTTTCTGTCCTGTGGCACCACCACTTGCACATGTCACATTTCAAGATCAGCTGGAATATGAGGTGATGAATATCATGGACCCTTGCTGGTTTCGCGGCCACCTGTAGCACTTGGTGAATGGGCAGACTATGGCCTTGAGGACTTCTCCTGGGAAGGTGCTGAGAATGTCCATGCTCCTCACTTAATCCATCAATTCCACACTACGTACAAATAGCAACTGGAGCCACAGTGACCTGGGAAGAAGGCCCATGCAGAGGAGTAATGTTATGTCTCCACCTGAAATTGGGTCTGATGAGAATAAGCCAGAGCAGGGCCATTGGAAAGGGGTGACATGGGGCTTCTGGAGACTGTGATGTGTGCTATTGCTGACAGGGATGCAGTTCTGGTTAATGTCAGAAAGAGGCATCAGAGTTTGATCAAATGAACAGCTGCCTATGCAAGCAGAAGAGATTGGCAAAGTACAGTGGCAACAGATTGACTAATGAGGAACAGCTGCCACCCCTACCCAATCTGCAGACAAGGCTGAACCCTGAGAGGTGCAGTGGAGATCAGTGAAGCTCTGCACAAGAAAGCAATCTTGTCCTTAACAAGAAACACCGGCTGGGAATGACTTAAGCTGACAAAGAGGATTGGTTGGTTGTTGGAAACAACTGTTCGCAATTTATTTCATTTGTCCTCTTAACTTCCTCTTACTTTAAACCTCTTGACTTCCCATTGACTTTGTTGTGCCTTGAACTTGAGTTTGCCTGTGCTGTGCTTCAAAACTGGAGAGTTGGGGTGATTTACCTAGCTAATGTTTCTCCTGCCCCTCTGCCTTAGAAGCAAAGAGGACTGTGGTTTGTTGGAACAGATTTCTGAAGGACTGCACCTGCAATTGGGACCTGGGAAATGACAAAGGGGCTTAACCAGTGAAATAAATATGTTGACCCTTGTGTGTGCGCGCGCGCAAAACGCATTTGTGTATGTATGTGTGAACACAGGACACCATATTTCTACACGGAAAATCCATTTCTAGTTTCCTTTGGAACTGAGGCTAATTTATAGCTATTTATTCAGAGTGAAATGCTCTAGTCCTGCAACTGTACTATGCTCTTTATTTGCCACTATCCCCTATGATCACAGGGCCATATTTTGAACACTTGGCAACTGGGTTGTCTTTACAATAGGTTGCAGCATCCTCTGGTCATATGACCATAATCTGCAAGTTTTTTTTTCCTTTTCCAGGGGAAAATAAAAAGCCCCCTTGGCATTTATAACTGTAGTAATTCCTCAATGACTGCCACCAAAAATATTGTAAATTTGGGTTTGGTCATCTGGGTGTTTTGATTTACAACTGAAAATCCAACCCCAATTAGGGTCCTAAATTGAAAATTAGCTGTAATGGAAACGAGATACCCCATATGTTACTAAGTTTGTTAGACAATATCTTCTGAAGAAGTGTGGATGCTGTTACTTGCTTCACTGATTCAGGAGAAGGGTGCAGATGGTTTACACTCTTTTGCAAACTGCCTTAGTCTTTGAGAAGCTCTTTATATTTCAAGGTAAACTGTATAGAATCAGATATATGACACAATGGGGCATCTGGAAGTAGTTTCTGAGGCTGATCTCATTCATTATGCTTATGTTTACATTTACGTTGGCCCATGATAAATATCTCACCACTAGAGGCCCTCTAAATCTATCTTGACCTTTTTTTGCTTATCAGTATGCATGTATCTCCTTTTGTTTATGGTGTAAGTTACAGTGGTGGTTTTGAAATCATTAAAGGGTTTGTTGTACTTTCTCTGAAGTGGGAAATATTACTTCCACAGCCATAATGGCAAGCAGGAAAATTGAGAAGGGTGATCATCCCAATTTCTGTAAAACAAGTCAGAACTAGATGAGACAAATTTGCCAGGTAACCTCTGCCTGTACTAAAGTCTGGTAGTTAGTGTGTGTGTGTGTGTGTGTGTGTGTTACGTTTTTGAGCTGATCAATAAATAAGTCAGGGATCAGCTCAAAAGATCAGCTCAAAAATGAAACACACATATAAAAAAAAGTACACAACGGAACTCATAGCTTTCTGTCTAGATGGTCTCTGGTGATGAGCCGAAAGGCAGAAAAGGAAAGCAATATGCTTCTTCCCTTAATTGGGGCTTAACAGGGTGTTAAATGTCCGGCAACAGCTATGGTAGAGAAAGCAATATAACAGCTTGCTGGACCTCCAGAATGAACTGGCATGTATATTTTTTTAAAGCAACAATGGAAAAGGAAGCTGAAGAAATAAACAGCAAAATTTAAAACATAATGGAGCAGGTGAGATATTTCCAAGTATACAACTGCTTACGAAAGCACTTTAAAAAGGCCTAAACAAAATGGGCCAAATTCTCAAGACATATTCAATGGGACTCATGTGTCTCACACAATCTCTGCTACCAAAGATTGTGATGAATTTCTATGCAGGTAGAAACCCTACATATGAGCCATATAGAGACCACAATGCAGCATCCTCTATACCTAGATTACTAAAATTGCTTACAAAAGATTAAGGTAAGGTAAAGAAAAAGGTTCCCCTTGCACATATGTGCTAGTTGTTCCCAACTCTAGGGGACAGTGCTCATCTCCGTTTCAAAGCTGAAGAGCCAGTTCTGTCTGAAGATGTCTATGTGGTCATGTGGCTTGCATGACTAATTGCTAAAGGTGCACGGAATGCTGTTACCTTCCCACCAAAGGTGGTCCCTATTTTTCTGCTTGCAGTTTTACATGCTTTCGAACTGCTGGATTACATGGCGCTAGGGATTTGATCTTTCTGATCGACAAGCTCAGCGTCTTACAAAAGATTACATCCCCCTAAATCCTGCTCAGCTGATACATCTGGACATAGAACTGAATATACAAACAGGAGTGAACAGCTGCTTTCCTCTCCAAGTTACAACTGAGATTTCAGTAGACATGGGTACAACCTATCTGTCTGCAGTTGGTAAAGTTTTATATATATATGTGAAGGTTTCTAAATAACCCAG
Organism: Rhabdophis nuchalis; assembly: GCA_039707465.1. NCBI lineage: Eukaryota > Metazoa > Chordata > Lepidosauria > Squamata > Natricidae > Rhabdophis > Rhabdophis nuchalis. The sequence continues at coordinate 89,146,157 of CM077648.1, read as the reverse complement.
AAGCATTATTGATTAAAAGAATTACAACAATTTACTGTGTTGAAATTTATATTTTTTATAATGAACTATTAGTTGCTTAAAATCAATGTGAGCATGTACTGATAGCTGTAAAGGATAAAGGTTCTGCATGTTAGAGAAGTTACTCATACTGCACCAAGGAAAATCAATAAAGTCTCATCTGACAGGATTAGTGAATTCTTAACAAATCAAATATGACCATTTCAACCACCCCTCCTTCAAGAAAGGTGCTCAACATAAAGCTTTCAAAGCATTTAAAAACAAAATTACCTGTGGGGAGAACATGTATGGTGGCTTGTGAGAGGCCACTTGTTGGCAAACCAGCTTGCTGGAGAGGGGCTGTCTGTACTGGATGCAAGGGGCGAGTAATAGTTGGGACTGATAGGCCCATTCCAGAGTTGTTAGATTGGTTGTGGTTCTGCTTCTTGCCATCTGCTGGAATATAAAGCCAATATAAAAAAAGTATCTGGAAAAATGTCTAGTATTGTTCAAATGCAAGTAGTCTGGAGAATATTTCCTATTCATCTTCAATTTTTTTTCTTTAAAAAAAACTAAATACATATATTCTTTCTGATTATTCTGCATTGTTGGCCTACATCTTCAATCTTTTATGCCAAAACATTCCCCTGTAGTATGAATAATAACTGAGATCAGCTTACCTGAACAATCTTCTCTGTGTGCTGCGAGGAGAGTCCAACTATGGGTTAATTCTGCCGAACTGCCCTCTGGACTGAATTGATTTTCTTTGAAGCCACGCCTCTTCCTGTTTGTTTCCCAGAATTTCAATTTAAGGCGTGGACCTGTAGGTCTTCTGGTTGGTTCTCATGATGCCGAAGGCTCTTAGTGCAAACAAAGTCTGCCAAGGTAGGAAAACAGTAACATCCAAAAAAACAACAAGACATAGGAATCTACCAAAACAAGGGCGGGTTTGGACTCTCCTCGCAGCAAACAGAGAAGATCGTTCAGGTAAGCCAACGACACTTCTCCTGTGTGCTGCTTGGAGAGTCCAACTATGGGAAGTGCCCAAGCTAAACATTCCCAGGGCGGGAACCAGGTTCGACAGTAGATTCCGTCGTTAAGTGAACTTGTTGTAGAACTCTGCGACCAAAGGCCGCCTCCAAAGATGCAAACTTGTCCAGCTTGTAATTGCGTACAAACTGGGAAGGGGAGGCCCAGGTGGCCGCCCTGCAAATCTCGTCAAGTGTCGCCTGAGTAGCCCAGGCCGCCGCCGTAGCCGCACTCCTGGTCGAGTGTGCCGTGATGTTGCGAGGCACCTGTTGATTTTGCTGTTCATAGGCGGATGCTATGCAGGAGCGCAACCATCTGCCGACGGTGGCTGCGGTGGCCTTCTGACCCATGTTGTGAGGTTGGAAGGTGACAAACAAGGCCTCCGACCGCTGGTAGGACACAGTACGCTCCACGTAAGTCTTGACCCCACGGCGGACATCTAGCTTATGCCACCGTCGTTCTCTGGGGTGTACCGGCCGTGGACAGAAATTTGGTAAGATAACTTCCTGGGCGCGGTGGAACATTGAGTTGACCTTCGGAACGAAGGTGGGGTCGAGGCGTAAGATAACTCTGTCCTCGTGTATGACGCAAAGGTCATCCCTCACCGACAGGGCTGCCAGCTCCGAAATCCTGTGTGCCGAGGTGATGGCCACCAAGAACACCGTCTTGAAGGTGAGACGTTTCAAGTCACATGTACGCAACGGCTCGAACGGTGGATCAATCAGAGCCCTGAGCACTATGTGTAGATCCCATGTTGGGTACCTGTGGATAACCGGGGGGGTGAATATTGGTAGCCCCTCTCAGGAAGCTCTTCACCCTTGGATGCCGAGCCAGTGATGAATAAGAGTCAAAAGCCAGCACGGTGGAGAGTGTGGCCGTCTGGCGGCGAAGAGTGTTAGCTGCCAGACCCTGTTCAAGGCCACTCTGCAGGAAGTCCAGCACATTGGAGATGGAGGCTGAGACGGGGTCGACCCGACGGGGACCGCACCAAGCTAAGAAGGCGGTCCAGGTATATCCTGGTAGTCGATGGTTGACGGGAGGCTAGTATGGTGCGTATGACTCCTGAAAAATTAGCCTTTTCTAGGAGCTGCCTTTCACATGCCAAGCAGCCAGTTGCATCCACTGTGGTTCTGGGTGCGCGATGGAGCCCTGAATGAGCGACAGCTCCTCTGGGGGAATCCTCCACGGCTTGACTACGGATAGGCTCACTAAGTCCGCAAATCACGACCTCCTGGGCCAGAAGGGGGTGACTACTATCACGTCCGCCTGCTCCTTGAGGATTTTCCATATCAGGCCTGGCAACAGGGGAAACGGCGGAAAGGCGTACAGAAGACCTGGGAGCGTTGATGCCTTCCGCCCCCTGACACCTGTACCTGGTGAAGTACATTGGGAGTTGCGCATTCGCCGCGGAGGCGAACAGGTCGACTGCAGGTTGGCCGAATCTCTGCATTATCTTGAGGAACAGGTCCGGGTGCAGCTGCCACTCCGAGTTGTCGATGGTGGCCCTGCTCAGCCAGTCCGCCTGGATGTTGCTCTCCCCCGAAATGTGCTCCGCCCTGATGGAGGCAAGGTGTGTCTCCGCCCAAAGGCCCAGCCGTTCGGCTTCCTCCATCAACGATCAGGAGCGGGTGCCCCCTTGGCGATTGATGTGGGCCTTGGTGGAGACATTGTCCGTGAGCAACAGAACGTGCTGGTACTGAATCGTCGAGTGGAAGTGAAGAAGCGCTAGGCGAGCTGCCCTCAACTCCAGCCAATTGATGCTGTGTTTGAGTTCCTCGGGTGTCCACTTCCCTTGTGCCACCTGGCTGTCTAGGTGGGCTCCCCAGCCGAAGAGGCTGGCGTCTGTGATGATGACGACTCGGTCTGGTTCGCAGAAGAAGCACCCCTTGGCCAGGGATGTCGCACTCCACCACCTCAGAGATGAACGAACCTTGTTCGGAACTGGAACATGCCTGGGTGAGTCGCTTTCCTTTGCACGCTGGTGGGGCAATAGGCACCACTGTAGATGACGAGTGCAAACGCGCCCATGGTACAATTGAGAGGCATGAGATCATCTTGCCAAGGAGTTGCGACAGGAGAACGATGGGGGCAGTTCTGGATGACCGCACCTTTTGTGCAAGAGGAAGTAGACTGCTCACTCGCTCGGGCGACAGGTAGACCTGACAGGAGATGGTGTCGATGACAGCTCCCAGGTGCGTCAGACTGGTGGTGGGTGTCATGTGGCTCTTCTTCAGGTTGATGGAGAACCCGTGGTGCTCGAGGGTTCTCATGGTCAACCGGAGGTCCCTGATCGCCTGCTGGTGACTGGACGATTGGATGACGATGTCGTTTAGGTAAGCCTGCAACCAGACTGGTCGTGACCTGAGGGATGCCAGTACTGCAGCTAGAACCTTTGTGAACGTTCTCGGGGCGGAGGACAGGCCGAAGGGGAGGGCCCTGTATTGGTAGTGCTTGTCTGCATAGTAGAACCTGAGATACCTGCGGTGGGCCTTGCGGACCGGGATGTGGAGGTAGGCCTCCTGGAGATCTATAGAAGTTAAGAGATCCCCCGGTCGGATGCAACTCAGGATGGATTGGAGGGACTGCATCTTGAAACGCCTGTACGTCAGGTGCTGATTCAGGTGTTTTAGGTCTAAGATCCCTCTCCAGCCCCCCGAGTTTTTGGGAACTAGGAACAGGGTCGAATAGAAACCTGACCCTACTTGGTCTACCAGTACTGGTTCTATGGCGTTTAATTCCTTCAGGTGAGCCACCTCCTGATCCATGAGGGACCTCCTGAGGAGAGAGGATGGGGTGGGGCAGCGAATGAATCGCCTGGGAGGAGGAGAGAGGAATTCTAGGGTAAGACCGATCCTGATGGTCTGTAAGACCCACTGATCTGACGTGGTCTGCTCCCAGGCCGCCTGAAAGAGATGGAGGCGGCCCCCTATGGGAGCAGTCGCCAGAGAGTCACTTAAATTTACGGAATGGTCTGGAGCCTGAACCTCCTCTGAAGGGACGCTTCGAGAAGGATTGCTGTCTGCCCCTGTCGCGAAAGGACTGACGGTCCTGACCCCTATCTGATCCCTGATTACAGGGGCGATGGTATTGGCCTGAACTGGTGGAAGGGACGAAAGGACTGCTTCCGAAAGGACCCAGAGCCCCTACGCTCTGTCTTTTTAGAGACGGAATGCATGACCTTCTTCTTATCTTTGTTCTCAACGAGAACGGGGTCAAGAACCTCACCGAAGAGCTTCCCCCCTTTATAAGGGGCCGAAGCAATCTTCCACTTGGATCGCATGATAGGTCTCTCCTAGAGGTCACGTTGGATGCCAAGGCCCTGGAGGCAAACTTGGCGGAACTCAGTGTGGCGCCGGCGGTGTATGAAACGCCCGCCATGATCTTCCTCAACTCCTGCCTGGCCCTGGCATCACCCGCTGGAACTTTTGCCAAGAGTTGCCTGAGCCACTTGAGAGTAGCTCTGGACATGAAGGAAGCTGATGTGGCAGTCTTAATTGCCCATGCAGCCGCCATGTGGGTCTTGTGACAGGCCTTCTCCGACCTTTTGTCCTCCGCCTTAAGGCCTTCCAGGAGGTCAGGAGGCAATACAGATGTGGAAGTGAGTGCCTGTACAGGGGGGTCTACTGGAGGCAGCTTAAGCAAATCCTCCAAAGGGGCGTCCACCGTGTACAGCTGTTTATCAATATTGCTATGCGAGGCAGCAGTGCCTGGTTGGGCCCACAGGCGCTGAACTAAGTTCAAAAACATCTTGGGCACAGGAACTATCTCCTGAGTTTCCTCAGGTTCCTCAAAGAGACCCTCATCATTGTCAGAGGCCACTTCAGCGCCCGGTTCAGGGGTGGTAACCTTCATGCGGGTGGAAACCTTAGCCTTGCTTAGAATGGTTTTAAAAGTGGAGCTGCGGAAGAGCCCTTTAAAGGCAGGCTTCTCCGGGGCAGCTTGTTCATCCCGAGAACTCCTGTTCGGGAAGCAAGTCATCCTCCACAGTGGAATCCCCACTATCCAGGGAGGAATGAGGGGAGGGAGACCTGGGGATAGTTTGGCTCTCTGTAACTCTGGAGGTACTAGGCCTCCTGGCACGCTTGGTTCTCTGCTTCATGCCATTAGCAATTCCTTGGGAAATGGCCTTGTTTATTATGGCTTGCAATTTAGCAGAGAGTGCAGGCCCCTGGTCTTCAATAGGTCTAGCTCTTTTGGTAGGCCTTGCTGAGGTAGGGAGAGGTGAAACGACCCTAGAGGTAGAAAGGCTGTCCTCCTGAAAAAGGTCATCATCTCCCACCAAGGAAGGCTCTGGGGAATCATCAGAAGAGAATTCCTGTTCATCTTCCTCTTCTTCTCTGTCTAGCTGGGGAATAGGTTGAATCACAGGGATAGGATCCACTTGAACCTCCCCAGCTGAAGTCTCTCTAGAATTTTCGCTGGCCTTGCGCTGGGCCTTATCAAATTCTTTATCAAGGGCCTTTTGGCGCCGGGAAGCAGCCTTATCCTGAGCTTTATCTTGCCTCTTTCCCCCGGCCTTACTTAGGGCTTCAGAGGCAGCCTTGCTGGCTTGCCTAACCAGCCCCCTGCTGGTGGATGGTCCTGGCTGTTCAGAGTCTTGGGAAGATCTTTCAGACATTCTGGGCCCCAGTAACTCACCACCCGATGAACGATGGCCGGCAAGGGGACTTCAGCGCGTTGATCTGGATCAGCAGAGTGGAAGAGGCAGTATGAAAGCAGCAGATCAGCTCGTGAAAGAGACTAAGAAGCTGCCTCCCAAGGAGCAGGAACGCACCCAAGCCCAGGAGAGCCTGCCGGATCAAAGCCGGACAGGATTCTTTCCAAAGCTTCTTGGTTTGGAGCCGGCCGATGAAGCAAGCGCTGAGAAAAATCCTCTTCTCTGGAGCCTTCTTCGCGCCTCCGCACACGCTGTGGAAATGGCGCCACTTGCAGCTGCTCAGCAGCCGGATACGGGGCTTCCGGAGGAAGAGTCCAACTAATGTTCTGAATAAAACTCTTAGGGAGAACCAACAGAACACGTCCTAGGGCATCAGACTGGATTGAAATTCTGGGAAACAAACAGGAAGAGGCGTGGCTTCAAAGAAAATCAATCCAGTCCAGAGGGCAGTTAGAGGCAGAATTAACCCATAGTTGGACTCTCTAAGCAGCACACAGGAGAATTGTTGAGACAGTGCTTGGGCTTCAAGCTCCAAAAGGACCCCGGGAGATGGATTTTTCTAGACCCAATTCCATTAGGCTTCAGGCTAAGTTTCAGTACAGTCAGCACTGGTGACATTTGCTGGTGATCTATGACACATCCAGGATGGAGGTAGTGCATTTTATCATGCTCCTTGATCTCTGAGTTTATTCTGATGTCATCAATTATGGTATTCTTATGGATTGGCTGCAACATTTTGGAGCAAGTGGTACCATTATGTGGTGGTTCTCCTTCTTTCTTTGTGGCCAACTTTAATTAGTGTCAACAGGCTAGGTGGAGAGAGCAAATGCACAATGCCTCACTTGTGGGTTACTGCAGGGCTCAATGGCATTACTCCTTACTAACATTACATGAAATCTCTAGGTGAGGTCATATGTCCGTTTTGTGATAATAGCTGTAACTCAACCCCAGGCCAACAAAGTGATGCTGTCAAAGTCCAGAGACTATGTAGGTCTGGCTTGAGGAATAGACCCAGGTTCAATCAGGACAAAATCAAATGGCTGCATATATTTGGGCCTATCTTTGGACTTATAGACCCTGCTTGAAGAATAGATGACAGCTGTGATAAACATGGGCTTTGCACAGATGTGCTAGCTGTGCCCTTATCTAGAATAGACAGTGCATTCAGACAGTTGATCACCTCATTTAGATAGTCACTTGGTTATTCTCATGACTTCATTACTGTAATGTTATCTATATGGAACTGCCCTTGAAGACTTCTTGGAAGCTACACAATTCATTGGCATAAACAACAATGGGCATTCCTCATTATGCCTGTGTGACACTATTGCTTGTAAGGTGTGCTAATCAGTGTTGGCTTCTAAATGTGATTCAAGATACTGGTTATCTTCTATTAAGCCCTGTGCATGTACAGGTAGTCCTTGAGGTACGACCACAACTGAGTCCAAAATTTCTGTTGTTAAGTAAGACATTTGTTAAGTGAATTTTGTCCCATTTTATGACTTTCTTATGATTCACTTGTTAAATGAATCACTGCAGTTGCTAAGACAGTAACATCATTGTCAAGCTGAGTTTTCTTTAATATTACAATGAAGAGTCCATTATTTCCCATGGCAGAGTGTTGTAGAAAAGCTCTTGTAGATATTTTCTGACATCTATTCTTCTGATGTCTAATCAAAATTTATTTTTTTGTAATTAAAACATGTTCATGTCTTTTGAACAATTGTCTTTACAAAATAGCCCACGATACTTGCTGACAGTTACATCTTCTTTTTCCTTCTCCAGCCTTAACAACTTCTGCAATCATTTCTTTTAACTTTTTCCTTCCAGGCTCTATAATGATTTCTTCAATCTTCTTGGCATGTTCCAATGCCCCTCCTTAATACAGGATTGCATTTAAATTTTTTGTAGCTACACCACAATATTGGCTCCATCTTCAACCTGTGATTTACCAATCAGTTTCTTTTTCCATCTATTGCTACTCAGTGCACCCTTCCTATGTTTATATCTTTGATTTTTCCTATGCAAATGTAGGACTTTGCAGTTGTTTATATTAAAATTCATCTTTCTAAGTTTCCACCTTTTGTTTTACTTTGTCAAGATTCTCCCAAACACTGCAAATGCCATCTACATTATATGCTATTTTCCTTATATGTGGTGTCCAACAAGTATTTTCTAAGCATTCATACAAGACATTTATGAATATGCTGGTGCTTCATATTTATAGTTCCTTCTAACTTGATGCAGATATATTGATATGCATTTCTTACAGATGACTGTTCAACCATCTCTGTCTCCATCTAATGGTAGTATAATCCTGTTAATCCTTTGTTACCTTCTCCACTAGACTTTCATGGTGCACTTTATTCAATACACTATGTCCATTGAATTCCTGAACTGTCACTCTATCAAAATTGGTGTTTAGGTTGACTTGGAATGATATATTTTTTATAAACCCATGCTGGGTTCTGCCAAACCATGTATTCTTTCTTAAATACCCATGAATCAACGGCTTAATAATTTGTTCAAGGATTTCTTGGAAATAACATCTAGCTGAACAGTCTGAAATTTCCTGGGCTTTCCTTTTCCTCTTTTGGAAGATAGGAACAAACATTGTCCTATTAATGTCTTTTGGTATTATATTTGTTCTCCATGATTTTTCAAAGATAACAGAAAAGGCTTCCACAAGCTTCATGAAGACTTTTGTATAATTTGGTCTTGGATTCTTTAAGTTTGTTCACAATAGCCAGGTGCTCCCTACCTTCTCTTCTTTATCTTGGCTTGCCTCTTTTTCCTTCTGTCTATTGGCCAATTCTTAGCAAGCAGGCATATAATGGCAGACAATCAAGTAGGTTTAGTACTTTAAAGCTCTGCATCCGAATCTTAAATTGTGTCTAGTAAGCAACTAGTGGCTGGACTTTGTAGAGGCATTATATCATCCCCATGCCTTACATTGTTCAAAAATCTGGCTACTAAATTTTGCATCAATTGCAACTCCTGCCATGTTTTAAGAGAAAACTCATTTAAGAACTCTGCAATAGTAAAAAAAATGTTTACTAATATCTTGAGCAAATAAATTTATGAAAGCATAAACATTCATGGACTGCAGTAATAAGATGCATTATGTGTTATCATGAAACTTTAAAACTCAATTTTGAACAGTTTTATAGTAAAATCATTTTAATTAACAAATGTTTATTTTTGATTTTAATAACTTCTGAAATTAATATGTTGCAAAATAACTTATTCTTACTTCCATTAACCAAATCCTATTTTTGGTCAAGTATATCTTTTCAGTTACCTTGAGAAGAACCAAAATCTTCATCATCTAATGTGAGATCAATTACTCCAGCTCCAATACTTCCTGTAACTTTTCCAGCCTGGAAAATGAAAAAAAAGCAAGCAAACAAACAAAATATTACCCACATGCAGTTTGCAAAAATCATTGTAGTAAACTGAATACAACTGTAGAACATCATTTCTCAGCAAAAATGCAATTTAATGGAGAGTAGAGTAAGATTTTACACAGGCAAGAAAAAATGTATAGAATAGGTGGTGCCTGGTTCAACTGGAAAGTAACTGTGAGACAGAAACTTATCAAACAGATCCAACCTAGAAATGAGAAATTTCTTGACAGAACAATTAAAGAAATGGGATGCTTTCAGAAATTGTGGGTATACCATCACTGGAGGTTTTTACGAAGAAATTTGTCCATAATAGTATAGGGTCTCATCTCATGATTCAGCAGGGATTGGACTAGAAAACTTCCAAGGTCCCTTCCAACTCTGTTATTCTTTATAAATCTCTCCAGTCTTACCAAGATAATGGGGATAAATAATATTTGGAAATGTACATCAGATACATGGTAGCAAAATCTCATCTTATTGGCTGGTATCAATGGGGGGAGGCCTTTGAAAATGCATCATCTCCCACAATAACATGCAAGATGAGGCAAGGACTGGCTGGGAGGGGAGGAGCAAGGAGAAGACAGGCGAGGTGCCCCTCCATGTGAGTGACATCGAGTTGGCCATGCCCACCCAATCACATGACCATACCCACCTAGTCACACGACTACCAAGCCATGCTCACAAAATAGGTACTCATTTTTTTTTAAATCCACCCCTGATCTGAATTTATCAGCTTCCCATTCGGACCAGTTAACCCAAATGTTGAATCACCTAGCCTAGCATTTTGGACATAATTTATCAACTGATGTTCCCCGCATAAGATGTGGCTCTTGCCAAAGCAGTTGGGAGTTCTCCAACCCCACCTTGGCTAACAGATAGATGGGAACTTTGTAATGTTTGAACAACTTTCTAATTATTACTATTATCTGTCGCTTGTATAAAAGAACTGCTCACTGCTCTAGGATTGGCAGATTCTGTTGTTCAAAAATTATATCATATAAATAAATAATAAGGAATAAGTAACATTTACTTTTTATTAATAGCCTGAAGTAAAAAGTAAATTATGTGCCCAAGAAATAATTATAACACTTGACCTGATTTGTTGAATGGAAGGAAAATAAAGTAGTCTCCATAAAAACAAACCAGCATACCTGCAATGGCACTTCAGCTGCTTTCTTATTTGCTGTATTATCTGCTGGTGGTGGTGGAGGTGGTAACAATCTGGATGTCTGATTCTCTAAGGAGATCAAGGAACAACTTCATTGCATTGCCTTACAAATATACTTTAAAGACATGTAACTATTTTGATATGCAGGAAAAGCATTAATTTTATTCTCCCCTCTAAAAGATTTCAGTTTGCTTTTCTATTGAATTGAATTTTACAGCTTATATATGATATTAAAGGTGAGAAAAATTATGAAGTGATTTATTTTGATCTGATTATTTTTACATCTCAAAAACTTGATATTGTAAAGGGATGTGTGCACTTTTTGTATCTACTTTATCTGTTGCAGGTTAAGTGCCTGGTGCAACAGGCATTCTTTTGAAGTGTCTGGAGGCTTTGGCAGCATGGATGGAGAACAGACTTCAGCTGATCCCTGATAAAACAGAATGGCTGTGGCTAGGCCACTCTGTATGCAGTTTATCTTTGGTCTTGAATGGGGTTACATTACTCCAGACAGACCTATGGGTTCTCCTGGACTCACAGCTCTTGCTTGAAAAACAGGTGGCAGCTGTGGCTAGGAGGGCCTTTATTCAGCATTGTTTTGTGTGCCAGTTACAGACTTTCCTGGATAGGGAGGCTCTCTAATCAGTCATTCATGCCCTGCCCTTCGGACTACTGCAAGAAGCTCTAAATGGGGCTGTCCTTGAAAAGTATCAGATGGTAAAAAAGCAGCTGTACAGGCCATTTTAGGCCCTCAAAAAATGTGAGATCTTTGCCCCACAAGCTGCACTGGGCACCAGTTTGCTTCCAGGTCCAATTCAAAGAAGTTTCTCTCTTTTTCCTCTTCCATCATTTTCTCATTTCTCTCTATCTTTTTCTTCCCCTTTCTCTCTCATTTCTCTTTCATGAGTTTTTCTTTTTCCTTTCCCCTTTTCTTTCTCTTCCCTCTTGTTTCCCTCTCTTTTCCCTCTTTCACTTCCTCCAGCTCTCTCATCTCTCCCTTTTCTTTTGTTTCTCTCGTTTTCCTCTCTCTCTCTCTCCCTCCATCACTTTCTCATTTCTTTTTCTCTCCCTTTCTCTCTCATCTCCCCCCCCCCCCACATATGTGTGTGCTCCCTCTTAAACCTTTTACAAAAACAGGCAAGAGTTGAGATTAGGGGGTGGGTGGCTGTTGTTCTTTCTTCTTCTTTGGGTGCTTTTTACCATGTGATTTAAATTAAGAGTCATTTCAGGTTTCCAGATAAACAAAGCTTTTTTGTTCCCTCTGCTTTAGCTTGCAGTTGGCTCGCCGGCCCTGCCCTGCCCTGCCAGTCACTCCTTGTGTACCATGAGAAGGCAAGGACGATAGCAGAGATTGAGACTTGCTCTGAATGAGAGGGAAGCGCCCCTGTACTTGCCTCTCATCTCAGAGGCTTCTTCTAGTGCTTCTTAGTGCTGCATGCACGTCAGTCGCTTGGGGAGACAGGAGACTTGCTCTCGGCCACAAGACGCTAGCCCAGGCCAGCTGTGGCTGATGCTCTGTACTGTAGACAGTGTCCCCTCCTTCTCCTGAAGCCCATTATGACACAGAGCATCGGCCACAGCCAGCCCAGGCTAGCATCTTGGGGAGGAGAGCAAGTCACATGTCTCCCCAAACAACTGAAGTATGCACAGCAGTAAGAAGTGCCAGAAGAGAGACAAGTACAGGGCCACTTCCCTCTCGTTCAGAGCGAGTCTCCATTGCCGCCATCACCCTTACTTTCTCGGGGTATGCAAGGAGTGACTGAGAGGGAAGGGTGAGGCCAGCCAGCTGACAGAGAGTTACAGCAGAGCCCTGTATGGGGCTCTGCGGCCCCAGAGCCACATACGGCTCTGGGGCCACAGATTGCCAACACCCAGTTTAGGTGGTGAGTGTTCTCTCACTGCCTCCATTCTATGGGACATTATTCCCCTGAAGGTCAGACAGGCTGCCTGGTCTTCTGAAAAGACATGGCTTTGCACCCTAACCTGAGAAGCCCATAGGCATGGGGCTGGTTAGTCCTTTGAAAGCCCTTCTTTCATCTTTCAATTAATTTTAATCAATTTACCTCTTGAATTTTTAAAAAAAATTGTCTTTAAAATACACACACACAGTACACCACCCAGAATCACTCTGTGGTGAGATGGGCTTTATAGAAATGTGAAATAAATGAATAAATAAATGTCTATTTGTGCAAAGCTTAGAGTCATTTGATGAAGATGGGCAGTTTCTAAATATCATATGTAAATACATAAAAAATGAAAACTCACCAAAAATGATTGTATTTGAAATTTCACTGTGATAGTTGAATTAGATGGCAATGAAAAACATGATTGAATGTAGGAAATATACAATGTAACATATATGTATGCTTGCCATTTGTTTTCTTTAAAAAATATTGTATTTGTATGAAGTTTTGGGAGGACCACCACTTCCGGCATGGAAGCCACTAAAATGTTATGTTAACCCTACAACCCTTTTCCCACAAATACTGTAAAACCAATAAAAATTGTTTACCCCCCCCCCCAAAAAAAAAAAACCTCACCAATTCTTGGTGTTGTAGTATTCACTTCAGAAGGAGCTGAAGTATTGAAGGCTGTTATAGGAATCTTCATCTGTATGGCGTTCCTATTGATGGGAGAAGTATATATTCCTGAAGTATTCACAGTAGCCAAAGTAGTCCTTGTGGCTTGTGCAACAGGATGTGCTGTTGTTACAGCTTGCACTGCAAGAGTTGTCCCTATTGAACAGCCAACACTAGCTGGAGAGTTCCTTTGAATGCTTGAACTGGACACTGAAGGGTTGTTTGGTTTTGCTGAATTAATTGATGATAGAGACAAAGGAGTTTTGGTTAGATTGCCAACATTTGATTGGCTTTGGACAGGTATAAATTCAACACTGCCAGATTGCTGATTAGTAACCAAGGTTCCTGTATGACCTTGCAGGAGTTGAGGCTGAGAGGACATTGCAACAGGTACATGCAGGATTACTGGCAAAGACTGAAGAGAAACAGACATTGGCTGTGTATTCCCACTAGCCACTTGGCTGGTACCAACTACTGTTGCAGTGTTAGCTGTGGGAAGAACAGGTGTTGTCAAAGAACCAGATGTAAGGGATGCAGAAGTAACTGGTGTTTGGGGTTTCGGGTGTCCACTGACTGGTATCTGGGGAGTAGCAAGAGAAGCAGCAGACACTATAAAGAGAAAGTAAAAAAAAATGAAAATTTTGTGTCAAATTAGCTATTTTATAATAAAACAAAATGAATTTAAATTACAATTTTGTAATAGCAATCAACACCTTTATTGTACTTTTTATTCATGTAAACGCATAGATTTTCTTACTATTTGATATCATCAAAATAAAACAAACCATTATTGTAATAAAAAGACACTTTTTGGGAAGTATTGTTAAAACCTATTTATTTCAGGCTTAACATACTGTGAAATGGTGGCAAAGAAAGCAAAAGGAATTTAATGAAATTTTTTTTTAAATTTGGCTTAAAAGAATAAAAAAATAAGAAAAAGATAGATCTGCAAACTGAATAAGCCACTGGACAATTTCCCCCCAAAAAAGTTTTGCTTCCTGAAAAACTTTTTTGTGATTATGACAGAACCCTTCAAACTGAACACAAATATAATTTCAGAGTAACTGTATCATGAAGGAATCTTGAGATACATGAAATTAACTGTTAATGATATAATGTATTTAATTGCCAATTTCCAACAGGCTGCATGAGTTCAACAGGGCTAAAAATGTTTTGCTGCTGATTTTCATTGGTACTCAGTGCCTGATGCATCTTGTTGCAGTATCCAACAATAATCAGCCTGGATGAATTCTTGTTGCCTTATACTGTTTTCAATTGTGGCAATGTCCTGGTAAACTTTTCAACATATTCGTTACTCACTGTATCTAGATTTTTAGTGTGAATGCTGAAAATGAATCTTCAGTGACATGTTGCAATGTAAGGCCTTGTACGTTGTAAGAAGGTTAGTCAACCTGCTGAATGTAGTTTGGTGCACTGTAGTTGCCAAGAAAATTCTCAATGACATCCTTGAATGCTTTTCAAGTGATTTTCTCTGGCCCCACTAACAGATCTTTGAACCATTTGTCATTGATGATGATTCTGATCTCTGAACCAAGCAAAATGTCTTCCTTAATCTTGGTCTCAGTTATTCTTGGAGACATCTAATAACAAAAACTTCACCTTCTTTGTTCAAGATTTCTAAAAACAATATGTGATAGGTTAAATTACATGTTATTTTCATGACTAGCAATCAAAAATATATAAAGATATACTCAAATATGTTCAGGAAGCAAAATCTTTGTTGTCCTGTGGAATTTGCAAGATGTTAAGGAAAGTAAAATAGCATGCAGAATCATGGAGAGAGAGACAGAGGTAAGATGAACAGTATAGAAATTAGATGAATAAAATAAAAATGTCCCTTATTATTATGTCCAAACACTAGTAAATGAAAACAAAACATTTAAACAAGTAAAATCAATTTGATATTTTAGAATGAATCAAGTAAAAAATTACAAATAATAAGTCAAAATAATAAAAATTGACAAGAATTCCTAACTTAAACAATCCTTCCTTTATCATCAAACAGAATTTGCTATTTCAAAATTTTAAGACAAACCAAACTTCAGCTGTCTATGTGCAGAATTATAAATCATAAATGGTTTCGTAGTATAAGACATTTTTTAAAATAAGAGGTTATTTTTCATGTGCACTTCCAGAGCATAGATTGCCGGTCTTTTTGAAGGAACATTTTGAAAGAATTGAATCTAATTTCCAATGGGAAACAAAATATCTTAGCAGCCATTATGTACAAACCTAATTCAGTGTATTTGTAGAAATATAAAGGCAAGAAAAGGTAGAAAAGTCTTTTTCAATTTCTAAACTGCTTTGAAATTTTAATTTGCCATGAAAACTCTTTCTCAACAAAGAGTTGAATCAGAAATACTTTTATAGTGCAAGTTTTTGTCAGAATACCAAATAATTTAGAAATTTCAGCTAAGATAGACTTTTGAAATATTCAAATTTTGCATGGTACTCATTTGGCTTTCATAAACTATTATCTGATCCACACATTAGGTAGCAGAATACATGAATAGAAAAATAGCAGAGATATTTCATTGGTTTTCAATAATCATCTACCATTAGCCTACCTGAATTTTTTTTCATCCCAGATGATTATGATGAAGAATTAAAATGTAAGAATATGTACATACGTTTCTTTCTCATTGCCATTATATTTTCCTTATATATCCAGACAAACAATACAAAACTATCTCTTGTCATCTGTTTAAAGCATGAGCATTGGCCACTAATAATTTCTAGGCCTTATTCAATTCTAATTTTATTTCAAATTGCCTAATGATTAATTGTGTCAGGGAATGCCTTTGTCTGACCAGAGTTTGAAAAAGTTAGGAAGCTCAGGATCTACCGAACTAAATATTGCATTTAACATGAAGAAACTATAATTATTGTTTTTATTTTGACCTTCTACAGTGGCACAATGTTAATAACTTATGTTCATACTGATTGATCATGAGATCAAGGATAGTAATCTATGAGTTTATTATTATAAATCAATGATTGGTTTGTAAAGAGTAGCTATTACTTTATGGGTAGAAAATACCAATTAGTAAATGTCAAACTAAATCTTCAGAGCTCATGGTGCCCTACTGAAGATTTGGATATGTCTAAAGTGTCTCCAAAAGTTAGCATCAAAATTATAATATTTATTTTATAGTTATTATTAGGTAAATGAAAATATCATAAAAGCTTAAATTTACATTACTATCTAGTCATTTTATCTGTCCTTCCTATTTACTGAAATACAGTACCCAACGTGTAATTCAATGGCCAACTGTGATCATTAGGAACCCATCAAAAGTTACACACTTCTGAAAAAGTACATATGGAATCATGTTTAATTTTCTTTGAAATACTGCTCTCTTTGTCAAAACAGCATCTTTGTCAAAACTGTGTTTGATTTATTCTAGTTTTAGAGCCGATGTGGAATTTCAGTAGCACAAAGTGCTACAGCCTGGCTTATTTTATATGGTGTTCAAACTGGTTCTATGAATGTTTAAGGATACAGCAATAATAAAACTGTATATTAAGTTTAAGGACGAGACAAGTATTTCATTTTAAGACTCAGATATTTTTTGGTGCTACCACTGGGTTTAAACAAGACCGCATCTGTTATTTTCATCTAGTTCACTTCTTTGGCTGAATTATATCAAGTCAGTTTTTACTTATTTGATTTTAAAAATGTGCCATAAAAGTAATTATATACAAAATTGAGATCGGTTTTACCTGTATTCACAGGGGACTGAAAAGTAGTTGATGAAGTGTCTCCTACATTTCTCTTGGTCTCCAGCATTTGTCTTACTGTGCCAGAATTTCTACAGAACAAAGATTTATGTTAGTTGTATCACGTAGAGGAGGTATAGCAGGAAGTCCAAAAGAAAATTATTTTAAAATTTAAATAATTTAATATTACTCATTTTTTTTTCTAAATCATTCAATATTACTGAATTATGCATACCTACTGTATACGCAATACAAAGCTTAATTTTTTTTTTAGAACCAACCAGTTTAAAACAGCACCTTTCATATTTTGTGTGATGCTAACTGCCATTATTTCTCAACAACCAAGGCCCACAGGAATTGAAAACTACAGGGTGCTCACTTTTGCCCTAAGAATTCCCCATGCCTAAGTTATGCTTTTCATCACTAGAATGGATTAACATATATTTGGGTAACAGGAAAAAGGACACATTTATAAATAAAATGTGAACTATAATTGCCATCAAAATATATTGTACTTTTCTGCAGAAGTTATCTTTCTAACTAAATTTCCAAAAAGTATTATAACTAGGGAGTTGCAGCTTACCGAAATGTCACACTATTGACACTGCCTGTATCGTTCACTGCTTTTCCTGGGGAATGGGCTGTGTTTTGTAGAATCTACAAAGTGACACAAACCAATGTGATATTTGCAACTTAAATTTTGTACTTCATAAATGATCATTCTATTTTAGGCACACTTCTCTTTCACAAAATCTCAAGTTCTACTTAATAAGTACCGTATTATATTTCATGATACAATATAATTTTCTCTCCTGAAGCCTCTGACATACTAAATGAACTGACATATCTAAACTACCGTATTTGCCGGCGTATAAGACGACTGGGCATATAAGACGACCCCCCATCATTTCCACTCAAAATATAGAGTTTGTTATATACTCGCTGTATAAGACTACCCCCTCTTCCGCACACCTTCCACACACAATGTCTCTGTGGCTCTTTGTCACCTTCCCTCCCTCCCTCCGTCTCTCTCTCTCGCTCTGGGCCTCTCTCTCTCTCTGTCACTGCACTTCAGACCAGCGGTGGAAACTTGCCTTGTAATTGCACGCGTGGAAAAGCGGCAAGTCTCTGCATGGCTGCGGATGGTTTCCTCCTCCCCCCGTCTCTTTCCCCTCTTGCGCGATGGTTTCCTCCTTCCCCCCTGTCTCTTTCCGTGCAAGTCTCTCTCTCCGTGCAAGTCCTGCGCGGAGGAGAAAGAGACAGGGGGGGAAGAGGAAACCATCGTGCGCGAGAGAGACTTGCATGGAGGGGAAACAGACGGGGAAAGAGGAAACCATCGCGCGCGAGAGAGACTTGCATGGAGGAGAAAGAGACAGGGGGAAAGAGGAAACCATCGCGCGCGAGAGAGACTTGCATGGAGGGGAAAGAGGAAACCATCGCGCGCGAGACTTGCATGGAGGAGAAAGAGACAGGGGGAAAGAGGAAACCATCGCGCGCGAGAGAGACTTGCATGGAGGAGAAAGAGACAGGGGGAAAGAGGAAACCATCGCGCACGAGAGAGACTTGCATGGAGGAGAAAGAGACAGGGGGAAAGAGGAAACCATCGTGCGCGAGAGAGACTTGCATGGAGGAGAAAGAGACAGGGGGAAAGAGGAAACCATCGCGCGTGAGAGAGACTTGCATGGAGGAGAAAGAGACAGGGGGAAAGAGGAAACCATCGCGCGCGAGAGAGACTTGCATAGAGGGGAAAGAGGAAACCATCGCGCGCGAGAGAGACTTGCATGGAGGAGAAAGAGACAGGGGGAAAGAGGAAACCATCGCGCGCGAGAGAGACTTGCATGGAGGAGAAAGAGACAGGGGGAAAGAGGAAACCATCGCGCGCGAGAGAGACTTGCATGGAGGAGAAAGAGACAGGGGGAAAGAGGAAACCATCGCGCGCGAGAGAGACTTGCATGGAGGAGAAAGAGACAGGGGGAAAGAGGAAACCATCGCGCACGAGAGAGACTTGCATGGAGGAGAAAGAGACAGGGGGAAAGAGGAAACCATCGCGCGCGAGAGAGACTTGCATGGAGGAGAAAGAGACAGGGGGAAAGAGGAAACCATCGCGCGCGAGAGAGACTTGCATAGAGGGGAAAGAGGAAACCATCGCGCGCGAGAGAGACTTGCATGGAGGAGAAAGAGACAGGGGGAAAGAGGAAACCATCGCGCGCGAGAGAGACTTGCATGGAGGAGAAAGAGACAGGGGGAAAGAGGAAACCATCGCGCACGAGAGAGACTTGCATGGAGGAGAAAGAGACAGGGGGAAAGAGGAAACCATCGCGCGCGAGAGAGACTTGCATGGAGGAGAAAGAGACAGGGGGAAAGAGGAAACCATCGCACGCGAGAGAGACTTGCATAGAGGGGAAAGAGGAAACCATCGCGCGCGAGAGAGACTTCCATGGAGGGGAAAGAGACAGGGGGGAAAGAGGAAACCATCGTGCGTAGACTTGTAAGAAGGGGACCTCGCGGATGACCCGGCGTATAAGACGACCCCCCCACTTGGAGGCATGTTTTTCAGGGCAAAAAAGTCGTCTTATACGCCGGCAGATACGGTATCAAAACAATCCTGCTGCTTGATAATGTATTAATGTAGCAATAGTAAATATATATCAGGGACTATCAAGGTAAGGTGTTTTCCCATTTTTATTTCAAAAGTTAAGATAATCATCTTTTTGGAACTAATTTTTCCCTTGCTCATAAATATGAAGATATGTTAGAATTATGAATGCTCTTCTTTCTTCAAATAGGTTTGTAGTACAATTAATTCTGAAAGATACATAGAAACATCAAATTGTCCTCTATGGTCGAAGGCAGGTGTATCCAACCTTTTGGCTTGCCTGGACTGTATTGAGTGAAGACGAATGTTCTTGGGCCACATATAAAATATATAATATAGTCAATGTATGTATATGGGACTGGCCTGCCCCACCCACTCTGGCAAAGGAGGCATACTGCAGACCCCAATAATCAAGCAATTTCAGCTGGCAAGCTCCAGGAAAAGGGCCTTCTCCGTGGTAGCTATTGTCTTTTGGAACATCTTATCCCTGAGGTGAGATTGGCTCTCATCTTTCTGATCTTCTGCAAGGACTTGACCTTACAGTTTGGGGCCCCACCCGGGTAGCATCACATAGGAGGTGATTAATGAATTAAGAGGCAATCCCACTTCTCCCCACACAGTACATCCTGCTCCCTTTCTTCTCATCTTTTAACTATAATTTTATCTAATTCCATTCTTATTGTTTTATAAATATTTATCTTTAATGGTTTTTATTGCTTTTAATGCTGTAAACGGCTGAGAGGTGCTTTGAAATGATAGGTAGAAAATCAATCAAACAAATAAATAAATGTATAAATAAGGCCACATTACTAGCTGCTCACGGCTGCATGGGACCAGCAGGCCACAGGTTGAATATGTCTAGTTTAATGGTTTAAAAATTAAAGTTAAATTAAATAACCTGTTTAAATGTAATTCTGCAGCCATAGCTTAGTTTTAAACAGGAATAAATGCTAGGGGTGGGATGTTTAATCCTTTAATTTTCTTCTAGAAAACTCAGTAGATAAAAGGAATTATAGTGTACTAGTTAAATACTGTAGGTATTAACAAGTGATCACACTAATCTGTCAGTTACAGCTAAAAATTCAATGAAAACGACACTATGGCATTCATCTTACTCCAAGTGGGAAATCACAAAATATATTTTTATCTCATTTCAATTTAGAAATACAAGTCCACAAATTTATGTGTATTATCCAATAATTTCTCCAAGTTAACATATAAATTCATAATTATACAAAAGAATGGATCTAATTCCATTGTTGCGTTTTAGCTTAAAACATGCATGGGTAAAGTATTGGTATACTAAAATTTGAATTATTACAAATAATAGTTTTGGGCTTAATAGTCAATCAACAATAAAATAAAAAGTTCTGTTCTTACTTCTGGTTTTTTCTTTGAGTCTTCTCTAGCTGCTCCAAAACGCTTTGTCAATCTTGCAATTTTAGCCTCAAAAATGAGAAAAATAAAAAATAATGAAATATAGCCTTAATAAATTAATGATATAGTTCAGTTTTATAATGTTGGTTTCATCAAGAAAAATCAGTGGTTTTCTTTTTTTTAAAAATGTGGTAGAAAAGGAGAACAGGCTGGAATAAAAGTAATCATCTTTTTCTCAGACAATGAAGCTATTTTCCTTCCATTGCTAGATGGTAACTTTCCCAACCACTCCATCATTAGCTCCGCTAGTCTTACATAGAAGAGTTAATGATGGGAGAGGGAAAGCATATCTCTACTTCCTACAAACTGTGAGTAGAGGCTGTGACAGAATCAGTTCAGGTGTTCAAACTTCTGGCAACACAGAGTGAGCTAGATCCATTAGGAAAGGGGTAGGCAAGTGTTGATGCCACCAAATTAGAACTATCAGAACGAGTATGAATCAGAAAAGTGTAAGCAACATTATCCATACGATATCTTGCAAATAAATAGTCTGTCAAGTGACTCCGCATTCTTAAGATTATCTCCAAAAATACTTTTTCCAGCCCAAATCCTGACTGATTTTGTAAAACTTCTCTTTTCTTTTGACACTGGTTCCCCTGTTTATTGTATATTTATATGGCAGGTTCTTTTCTGTCTACATCAGGGGTGTCACACTCAAGACCCGGGGGCTGCATCCATGGGGAGCTTAGATCTGGCCCACGGGGGTTGCACTGGAAACAGCAAAGGACTAGCCCACGATGCCTCTGCTGGTGAAAATGGAACTCCATTTTCAGTGGCAAAGAGTTGCAGGAGGCTGTCACAGCCAAAAATGGGTTTGGGAGCCTGTTTTTGCTGGCAGAGTGCTTGGGCCACCAAAGGTGCCTCTGAATGAGTGACATTGAGCTGGCCACGCCCACCATGGCCACGCCCACAACCCTGAAGCAGTCCTCAATGAAATTGAGTTTGACACCCCTGGTCTAAATAGTCAAGTGTTTCTTGTGATACATTGCTGTTTTTCACAATTAACTGTGGTTCCATTCAGTGCAAGGCATTTGGATGAGAGATCTCTACTTGTTGAACAGAAAAGGAGCCCTTTTTCTTCCCGAGCTAATCCCCCTGTATTTCTTCTGAATAGCTAAGATATCATCCACATCAAATTTGAGAGCTGAATGAAAGAAGGTTGACTGAAAAATGTCCCTGAACATATTCAGCTATTCTAGTAAATAGTGGATGTGATATTATTTTTTTCTTATGCCAGTAGCTAGCATACAATGAACAGTATAAAAAAGATACAAAAGGAGTTCAAAAAGGATTGTAACACCAGAGGGAAAGAACACTGTCACTTAGAGGCTGGAGGTTTGTGTATTGGAAACATCACACTTTCACTTCTCCCTTTGATCATTTTGACTTTGCACTCCAAGGCCTTGCAGCTTGTTTATAGAGTTAGAGTCCTAAAAACTGAACAGAAAAATGAATACAAAGAAATGAAATCTGCTGACATCTATGGTGAATGGATTGTGGTTAGAAATGGAAGAGTGGAATATGGAAAGGAGAGCTAGATGGTCGGGAACTCTACCCCAGATGGCAAAGTATAGAAGAAAAAAAAAACCCAAAAGAAGTAACATTTAACAACTAAAGATAAGCTGATTAAAGAAACAGGTGGAGGGTATCGAGATCATATAAGAGATTCAATAAGCAACGAGTTGCGAAGAGGAGTCCACACAAATTTGATTAAGGAGATAATGAGAAGACTAATCCCACAAATGGCAAGACATGAAATTGCATTACTACTGGAAAGATACAGGTTGATAGATGAAAGCATATAATTTAAAATTAGTTAAATTTAGTGACAATGGATATGGTTAAAAAAAATAATTGATAATTGATAATGATAATAATGTATACATATATATTGGTTTGAAAAGAGGTAATTGGATATGAATACTAAATTGTACCTATTAAAGGAAGATTAGAAATCTTTGTTATATATAAAAATTAATAAAGAAAAATCAAGTTAAATTTAGTTAAGCTTTAAGTATTAGGGGAAAATGTTATTATAATGGATATAACTAAATAAATGAGGGATAATAATAATGCATATATATGTATTGGTTCAACATAAGGAATTGGATGTAAATTGTAAACAATGATTTGGAAAGGAGGATTAGAAACTTTGTTACTAAATATTATTGATTTTTATCTAGAACAGGCCATAAGGACCTAAAGTTATTGGATGATATTAGAAATAGCTAATGAAATGCCAGTATGTGGTTATTTTTCAAATTTTGGAATATTTTATGAAGGACATTTAAAAAATTATAGTCAAATTGAGGTATGGTGATGGTAATATGTACAAATATATTTGATTTAAAATATTTGATTTGATATGAATCACAGGTGATGACTGTGGAAGAGATGCACAAAAGTTTTTTGTAACCAACTGATACACTTTCTAACAGTATGTAAAGAAGGAGGATTTTTTGTGTTGTGTTTGAAAATTAAAAATATTTTTTTAATAAAAAAATGAACAGTGGATTTAATTTTGAAACAAAGAACAAATGGGGATAATTGTCCGAGAAACATATTATTTAATTAACAAGTGCCTTGCATTTTAATATTGGAGGAAAAATAACCCTTATTAGGTCTCAGACATATAAGCATAGATACCTGTAATTCTGTAATGACAGTTTTGTGTCTCTTATTGCATTCAATTTTATCTACTCTGCTTTTCAAATCTTCTAGAGTTTTATCAAACAAAGCACATTCCATGGCACTAAATTTTTCTTCTAGAAAACGATGGATGACCTGTAAAAATATAAATGAAAAAGTAGCTAGTTAAGATTAAATTTTGTTTTTTAAATGTTAGCATTAAAATGTGTTTCATTTTAACATTTAAGTAAAAATGAAATAAAATTAATTTAAAATGTTTATTTGCTGATTATAGTTATCTATGAAATACAGATCTTAAATATATTTGCATTGATGACACATTCAATGAATTCTATTTTCAATTCACATCCTCACTTACTAGCACTTCTTAAGTTTATAATATTTGTTAGACTGGTTTTTTTCATGGTGCTATCCAAGCCTAGATAAAATTACTCTTAGTGGAATAGTTTAGATTGCAAGATCTGCTTACTAAAGACTAGTTATTGAAAAATAGCTAAAGTATAAGTTACCACAGGCTGGTATTTTCAATTGGATTTAATAAAATTGAAATACACATCTAGATTGAAAAACATATCCCTGAAATCAAGAAAACAAATGATTGAAATTGAACGATTCAGATCTGTTTCAAAAAACCATTCAAACAATATATCTTCCATAAATCTAAATGCTTTCCCTATTTTTGTTCTCTGAAACTATGCAATTAGACACTAAAAACGTTAACCAGCATGTACTTTTCTTTATTATATAATCTGTTAATTAATTTCACACATGTACTAAAAAAAACAAGATTATGCTGTTATTTTTAATTTATATATACATCTTTTTCAATAATTTTATTAAGGATTTTATTAAACAGATAAAACAGATACAAGAATCAAACATAAAAATACATGAAAAAAAGAAAATACTTAGAGTGCAGGAAAAAAAATGCCCACAAAAAGAAACTTCCTCCAACTTTCGGTTGACGTCACAGCGATATCGACACAGGGGAAACGGCCCCGCATTCCCTGTGCTGAGTTCTCCGTTTGTGGGCTCAGTTAAATTTAATGAAACTTGTTCAATAAACAGCTTTTGGTACTAATATAGAATTCAAATAACTCAAATATTTATTGGATTCAAATATCAAATGTTTCAAATTGTCCTATGATAGTCTCTAGCGATCAACCTTCAAAGTTTTATAATCAGCACAAAATAAGATTTTCACATGTGAGAGCATCTTTTTAATTCACTTCAAAGTCTTCTTTTAAATCAATTTCATTGATTTAAACTCAGCATTTAAAAACTTTTTTGAAATAATCATCCTTTTCCAGTTATTTCAATACATTTACAAAGCTGGAAAAATGTAATTTTCTTCCTTCTTAGATAGGTTGAATTCACCCAGTGAATGCCAAACATGCAATAATGAAGATTTTTCGATCTTCAAAAGAGTGTAAAAATTATGTTCCAAAGTAATGAAGATGAGCTTTGATTGAACTTTGAATCCTTAAATGGCTGCATTAACAACTCAGATGATGGAAGCTATGATTCGCAGTTAAACACAAGTGACCATAATATCAGTTTCTGCCATTAACTTGTAAAGCCCCCCCCCCCCCCCCCGCTCCCCAAGCTGTTCAGAATGCCTGAGGGTAACTTTAAGATCTCTCTAATTCAGAGAATATATGGCAGTCTAGATCTCATATTGAATTGCCTTTTGGCCACAATGCTAACTGAGTGGGCATCAATTCGCCATTCGCCATTCCCCAATCAGAAGTGCCTCCACACAACACATTTATGAATAACTCCATATTATCCTAAAAAAAAAAATGGCACTAAAGATGGATATAGTGAGCCCTTTGAGATATGCCACTCAAGAAGTGGATTTCATAATAAATACTGGAATGCTACTTTATTGAAATAGACTATAGAAACAGAAATTTAAAAGCCTAAAAGTATTTCCCCTTTCCTATACCAAAGACAGTCAAAGCGGCACAATCTTAAGTTTCATTCTATTCTGCTTTCTTGTTTTTCTAGCCTTGAATGAAATTTTGCTAAAAGTCTTCAAGGTCAACCATATGCTTCTCTGTAGGAATATGTTAATTTAGGCTCACAGAATTTGTTAGGTAAGTGTGGGTTGTGGAGGTTTGCTGTTGAATTAGGTTTACTTGGAGCTGGAGGTGGCAGCAGCTGTTCTCAGAATTGGCACAGCACAAAAACTTGAGAATAGCCTTCTGAAAGACCAGGAAAGTTCTTTGATAATATGGTGACAGCAGCAATTCAGAATTCCTTCCTCAGGTAACAACAGCAACAGTGGTGGAAAAGTGCTTGCTCTGGACTAACTTTCAACAATGAAGTGAGAGTGCTGGTGACTAAATGAGGCCTCGTTTTGGGTTTCTGGAATACATGAAATTTACTCAATCCTTTAATAAGCAGGCTTTGGTTAGCCCACCCAAAGCTATACCCCCTCTAATCTAGAGCAGGGATGGGCAATTAATTTTAATTAATTAATTAGGAGTCCTGATGACATAGAGGTTACAATGCAGTATTGCAAGCTAACTCTGACCACAAACTGAAGTTTGATCCTGATGGGCTTGAGGTTAACACAACTTTCCATTGTTCTGAAATCATTAAAATGAAGACCCAGACTGTTGCGGGCAATGTTAACATTGTAAACTGCTCAGATGGTGTTAGCATTATGGGGCGGTATATAAGTCTAAGTGCTATTGCTATTAATTTTCCCAAGGGCCATTGAAAAACTGGGACTGTTGTGGATGTCCACTCCACCTCTGCCACAACCCCTCACATTGCTGCAGGCTGGAAAGGGATCTCAGATCTCATGGATAAAAGGAAAGAATGGGTTTGTTATCCAGCCAATGTTAAAGAAATACGACTTAGGCAAGAACAATGGAACATAGCAGCATTTCCAAAATATAATTTTCTTCTTTATAAAGCATAATCCTGCCAAACATTTATTTTCAAGATTAAGGATTTAAACATTTTAATATAGCTGGAACAAAGAGAAAGTATTTTAAATTAAAAGGCACAAATCACAATGCCCCATATCAAGAATGTCATATTTACCTTTTCAAGTTTCTGATGAACATCTCCTTTGGTTGTAATTTTTACTTCAAATTCTGCTTCAAAATCTCCCAGATACCGCCGGCGTTTAGAATGGATACTATCCATATCCTCTGATTTAGAACGCTTTCTTCTTGATGCCTCACCTAAAATTTATTTTGGTTTTTTAGAGACTTCTTGGTTGCCCTTTTCAAGACCATGATTCTCTCTCAACAAAAGCAAAAAAAAAAACAACCCCAAAACTCTCAAATTTGGTTTCACCAAATTTGTTTTTGTTTTTAAAAAACAATTTAAAAAAGAGTGTGATATGCCCTTAAAAACCGAATGGGAAACAATGTCTATTTTTCTTTGTTCATAATAAATAAAAAAATATTCAATAATTCTCAACCATGAGTGTGCAATATATTAGATTAATTTTTAAAATTTATGCTTACAAAAATTAAGATAGAAATATTGAAAATTATTTATTATTCCACAGCATTGAGCAAGCTGGTGGCAAAATGTGACCTCTTTGGTTCACTAGGAACAATGTGAACATGACTCAGGCATGATGTTGCTAGGTTTCTTAAAATGGTAATACCCAGTAAGAAAAACTGGTAACATCTTGCCGATGGAATAGGTCAGTGGCAGAACACCTATTTTGCATCTAGGAGTCTATACAAATAGGACTGGAAAACCTATTGGAACAACTCTCTCATTTAAGTATTTATTTGCATGTATATATTTATTTTCATTTCATGTATTTCGCTATTTTGCAATTTATTCATTTTGTTATTTGTTGCCATGTAATTCCTTTTGCTCTGAGACATATAGCACCACCAGCTTTATGTAGGCAAGATGCGCTAATTAAAGAATACAGAACAAATGAATAACCCATTCCTACTGGTGCATGCTGGCTTTCCTCATTTATTAGCTGAAGGACTCAAATTCAGGAAGCCTCCACTGGCACTTGCATAACATTTGCCCAACAACATTAACATAAATTCCAAATGGAAAGCCAAATGGGTTGCTGAACTCCCAGATTTAGGAAGACATCCCACATCAAACTGTTGATCACATTGTGACCAGCTGTAAGCTGAGGACATATACTGGTTCAGAATCTGACTTTTTAAAAATAAATAATGCTGCACTTCAATGGTTAGATAGTCTAGACATTGGTAATTGAACATAGATCTTTTTAACTTTTATATTTAATGTGTTTTACTAATCTAGATGAAATGTTAATACATGTTGATAGTCCATGTATGATATGGTATACGCTAAATAATATTTGTTGCCAATCTTGCATCACATATGCACATACAGTATTATGGTATAAGATTTAGCATGGTCTAGGGATTCAGCAGGTAAATAATTTGAGAACTAAAGTAAACTTGAAAATATGTTTGCTTTCCTACTAATTTTAATATTTGACACAATGAATGGCAGCGCAATCCTATGAAAAACTTTTAGCATACTGATGTTTTTCTACATTTTAAGCAAGTATGCAACCATGAAATTTCACATAGTAGATAATTCAAGTGACAGAATGGTTATCAGTAGAAAAAATAAAAAATAGGACTACCCAAAAATAAGGTGGTGATTTTAACATAGAACCCTAAAGCATCTAGACTAGAGCATATAGAATCACAAAACATAATTTGAAGGTAGCAGAGGGGAAGAAAAATGAGGAAGAAACAAACAGAATTTAATCATTGTTTATAATTAGAGTATACAGATACACGTAAACCATTTTGAAGTATAGCCAACATACAAAAATAGTGCAATGTAATTCCTGTAAGCAGTATGAATTTCTTACTTTTGCTATACATACATTTTTCTGGAGGCTTCTCCTCCTCCTTGTTGGGCTCCCTTTCTTCTATGTGATTCCGTTCTTTTTTTTCCTCTCTGTCTTCTGTGAGAAAAACCAATCATTTTTTAATCTTTACAGACAAAATCATTGTACTGCAGATTATTATTTATTTATAAATATATATATACAATAAATTGAATCTCAGAAAAATCTTAAGACAAAATACTTTAATGAACATTTTCAAGCTTTTTTTTAAATTAAAAAACAACACACATTTCCACTCATTATAGCAAGTACATATCAGTATTGTTGATATCATTCATAATTACATGAGCTCTATTTCTGCATTCTCTAATATATTCTATATTGTATATCATATAATCACTTAAAATATAATATTTAGTGTTATCATATTTGTCATAAATAATACTTAGTTCTTATACAGTATCTCACATCTACCGTCCAACCATTTATACCATCTGTCCCCCACTTTATAGTACTCCAATTCTTCTCTATCCTTTAGTTCCATGGTCAACCTATCCATCTCTACTCACTCAAGTATCTTTCTTATGATCATTGCATCTGGAGGGATATTGTTCTGCTTCCAACTTTGAGCAAATACTATTCTTGTTGCAGTTAATATATGTAGTGTTAAATATTGAGATTTTTCACACATTTTATCACCTAGTATGCTCAATAGAAATAGTTCTGGTTTCAATCTTTTGTTCTATCATCTGTTCTAGCCATTCCTTTATTTTAAATCAATATTCTCTGGCTTTGGCACAGGTCCACCACATATGGTAGAAAGTTCCTTGCTTATATCCATATCTCCAACATTCAGGTGAGCAATTAGAAAACATTTTGGCCAATCTCGCTGGGGGTAAATGCCAACAGTAAAATATTTTATACAATTTTTCCCTACTGACTGCTGACATCGTCAATTTATAATTTTCCCCCCATAACTTATCCCAATAATAACAATAACAATAAAAATGTATAAGATGATCTGTTCAAGTCACAAATTGTCTCTAATGCCATCCTGCCACTAGAGCAAGCTTTATCAAAGTGCAGGCTAGAGTGTAGGTGACCATACTCAACTGTTGGCTCAGATTATTTGTTTTCCTTTGGTCTTATCCCATTAACTATAAACTTTCAATCCACATGGAAACAGGCAATGGCAACTACAATCTCATCCCTAGTCTTCTCTCCTTCTACTCAGCATGCAGTATGATTAGAACAAAGCACTCATTAAATGATGTATAACAAATACAGAGTGCCAACTGGACTTAGCCATGATCCTAACCCTTATTGCCAATGAATCTAACAGGTACTCTGCTCCCCCATGGCATACTTAACTAATATTGAAGTTTCTAACCACTAGAGGACCTTTTAGGCATAATGTCATGCAGGAAAATTCCTTATCCAAAGAGACAATGCCCCTGTGACTTTAGACGTACGCTGGACACGTGCTTCTCCAACCCTGTACTACAGAAACATTCATACTAGCCTCATCTCACTATTACTGCATAAATACTTAGGGTACACAGAAAAATTCTATACTTCCCTGTGTGCAGTTCTTTTATCTACATTCCACTTGCCATTCCCACCAGTTGACGTCCCTCGAAATAAGGTCTTAGAAATTTGGGCCGACTTCTGACAAAGGCATAAATTCTTTAATTTGCTGCCACAAATTCTCAGCCACAACTTCAACAATCAACTGCATGATTTCTCTGGAACCTTTGATTTCCCCCCCTCATTTTCTCCAAACCTCCCAATCTGGTTACATATGCATATGTGTACTTGGCCTGGGACAGTACATCCATGCTGATTTCTAGCAATAATCACACTGCCTTCAAAATGCTTACAGATCAAACTGCTCCTAGTGGACAACCATCTAAATATGAGCCAGCAGTGTGCAGCAGCTGCCAAAAAAGCCAACACAGTTCTAGGCTGCATCAACAGAGGGATAGAATCTAGATCGCGTGAAGTGTTAATGCCACTGTATAGTGCCTTGGTAAGGCCACACTTGGAATACTGCATACAGTTTTGGTCGCCACGATGTAGAAAAGACGTGGAGACTCTGGAAAGAGTGCAAAGAAGAGCAACCAAGATGATTAGAGGACTGGAGACTAAGACATATGAAGAACGGCTGCAGGAGCTGGGTATGTCTAGTTTGATGAAGAGAAGGACCAGGGGAGACATGATAGCAGTGTTCCGATATCTCAGAGGGTGCCACAAAGAAGAGGGAGTCAAACTTTTCTCCAAGGCACCTGGGGGCAGGACAAGGAGCAATGGGTGGAAACTAACCAAGGAGAGAAGCAACTTAGAACTAAGGAGAAATTTCCTAACAGTAAGAACAATTAACCTCTGGAACAGCTTGCCTCCAGCAGTTGTGAATGCCCCAACCCTGGAAGTCTTTAAAAAGATGTTAGACAGCCATTTGTCTGAAATGGTATAAGGTTCCTGCCCATGCAGGGGGTTGGACTAGAAGACCTACAAGGTCCCTTCCAACTCTGCTATTGTATTGTATTGCTTTATAATCTGCTCTAGCATATCCCTGGGTACATATGATAGTGTGAGAAGGCAGCTCAATAATCTTCACTTGAGTTGTTCTTATCACATATTGATTTTATTCTTAAAATTCATGCTTACCTTCAATGAGCGTGAACAAGAAAAAGGTACCTGACTGGACAATACAAGTTTGCTGAATAAAAATGGTGGCTGTGTTTGGTAGCACTAAGTCTGCTAGGTTTAGTGTTAATGGACAGTGAAAGAAAAAGCTAAAGATGTTGTGTTGGTTGACAGAGGCAAAGGTCTTGAAGATTCTGATCTGTTACTGAGTAAGTGAAGAGTGCCAGAATCCCAGAAAAAATGATTGAAGATAAAGAGCAGGAAGTTTATATGGGATGGTTCCGGTGGATGGTTCAACTGTCAGGCCAGCTGGTGGGGCTCAGAATAAGCACTCCAGAGAGCTTAATTGGCATACAGATAAGAAACCCAGACTGACTTGGCTAGTAGGAGAAACTGGATATGTGTAAAGGGGACTGTGACTGATAGTCATTAGGCCACAGTGGGGATCTAGAGAGATATCAACCAATAAACTGTTTGAAAGTGAATGAAATTGAAGGGTATAGTTCTGCAGGTTACAATTGCCAACAATAGCTGATTTTGCCAAGAGGAAAATGTCAACATCAAATAACTTTATAATTATTAAATCAAAAGACTGGAACACTATCCTGCAGCTAAAAGGCTACAGTTGAACTCAACTGAAATAGCAGTAAAGAACTCCAATTGGACCCAGCCAGAAGCTTCAGTTGGAGGGCAACAAATCATCCAGCAAGGAACAAGACAGAACCTTAGCTAAAGTTAGCAGTCACCAGACCAACTTAACAACCAGACCTATACAATACCACCTTTGCAAGGTGCAGACACAAAAGCAATGTTCAGTGGCAGACTAGTTTGCTCTCCAACATCAATTAGCTGGTGTGGACCAAGCTACCTGAAAGACACGAGGTACAAGAAACACAGGAAGAAAGGATTGATATTTCCCCCACACTGAATGGTGAAGCAAGTATCCTGTTCAAATTACTTTTCACCATCAAGTTTCCACCCAGCTCTAGAAAAGGAGCCCATCAGCTGGAGATCAATAAATATAAATTTGTCCATTCCAAATCACTGGCATAACTTGGTAGCAGAGGACGACCAAACCCAATCACCCTAAGATAAAGTGGCTCAACCACATACTAAAATGCTGAAGAAATCTCAAAATCTAAAGTACTAGGATATTTGCTTTCTTATTCGAGGTTCATATACACCACAATCATCTACAGAATTCAACCACTTAGAGCTACTGTATGGGAGACAGCTTTGGTATGTGTTAGATATAGTAAAGAAGGGTTGAACTAAAAAAAGCAGAGGATCCAAAGAAGCAGAGGGCTACATTGCTAAGCTAAGGCAAATAACACAACAATAGTTTGGCTGCCCGCAAGTCATGCGCCCTTGCAATTGTGGAGGCCACGCCAGTTTTGCCTTTCTCCTGGGCCCCTCAGGCAAAAGGCAATCACAGAAGCCGTGCTTATGCCTGCCACCCAATTGGCTGGGGGCTATTTGTCCCGTACACCTGAAGGCCCATGTCAAACACTTTCTGGGTGAATGGGTAGAGACAAAGAGCCAGGGGCCCATTAGCCATGAAGAATCTGTGGGGGAGGGCCAGCGGAGATGGAAAGCTGGCTGTTAGTGTGCTAAAGCGGGTGGCTGCGGGTGAAGGAGGTGCAGCTAAAGGTCCGTGCCTAAACGTTCCATTCCAACAAGAAGCAATACTTCATTTTTATTAACCAGGAATGCAAACTTCACACAAAATGATATTCAAAACTATTGACAGAATGGGGTTGTAAACCACAAATCACACTTGTATTTAAAATGAGGGTGGA
Organism: Rhabdophis nuchalis; assembly: GCA_039707465.1. Classification (NCBI taxonomy): domain Eukaryota; kingdom Metazoa; phylum Chordata; class Lepidosauria; order Squamata; family Natricidae; genus Rhabdophis; species Rhabdophis nuchalis. The sequence goes on along the minus strand of CM077648.1, from coordinate 89,113,621 downwards.
AAAGGTATTTACAGGTAGTGCTTGACTTACATTCATTTAGTGACTGTTCAAAGTTACAATTGCAGCACAAAAAAGGCACTTACACATCACATCTGTAGAAGCAGGGATCTACCACACTCCACTCAGAAAATAGGTTGAATAAGATTCCCTACACCTAAGTTTATTCCAAAGAAACAGCTAGCACAAGTATTAAAAGATGCCAATATTGTAATATCAAATATAAGAACCATGCTCACTGCAAGAAAACAAACCAACTAATGTACAGCACAACTGCAGCTTTAACTGAATAGCTGGAATGCAAAATCAACAAAGACAGAGTAATCTTCTGATCTTTGAATACAGATCCCATAGTTCCACTACTCAGGAAGCATGAATATGCCTACAAACTGTAAACATCCCAACAGATCTGCTTCTCTGGCTAGTTTGCTGATGCTTTGCTTTAGGTTTTTGTCTAAAAAGCTGAATAGCAATCGCAATAAGACTTACATACTGCTTCACAGTGCCTTCCAACCCTCTCTAAGCGGTTTATAGAATCAGCATATTGCCCCCAACAATTTTGGGTCCTCATTTTACCCACCTCAGAAGGCTGGAAGGCTGAGTCAACCTTGAGCCTGATGAGATTTGATTTGCCAAATTGCAGGCAGCTGGCTGTCAACAAAAGTAGCCTGCAATGCTGCACTCTAATCACTGACCCATCATGGCTCTAGCATGAAGCTGTAGCAATCATGAAGTCCAGGCTACCAGTAGTATTTCATGTGCTCATTTTAACACACTGTCCGTTCTTCCTTCAACAATACTTCTATCTTTTCTCCTTTAAAGACCATTAATTTGGATGTTACGACTATTCTTATTTCTTTAATACTAGAAGTATTAGTAATCATTACTTGATCTCTCTGAGTGTAAAGTACATTAGAGTTCACTAATGTAAGGGATGTTATCGCTTGGCCAGCTCCATCTGCTCAATTATTTCAATTAAGACATCCAGAAGGGAACACTGAGATCCATGGCACTCCCTGTAGGAAGCATCCTTGTAATTCTTTCAAAGACAATAGCCGTTGGGTTGCTAGGATACAATTCCAAATAGAGTGATTTGTTGACTTACGAAGCATGTCTGAGAATGAGTCAGCATTAAGCGCTTAAGGCAGGCAAGATTTGCATGATGTTTTCATCCAAAAACTAGTCCACTCCCAGTCTAAACTCAATAAGGAAGGCCTGAGACTGTATCTCATGACTCTCTTTTCAATATCCCAAATGAATATTGAAATATCTTCCTCATTATTGTAGATATTTATGCTAAGAACCCTCTTTCAATTTGTAGTTCTTTCAGGATAGTTGTCACCTTCTTTCCCAAGTTCTTTTCTTGTATTTCTTGAATCTCTTTTTCCTCTGGAACATGTCAAGATGGAGGATGGAAAAGAGTGAATTTCTGCCCTCTCTCTTTTTGTCTGGAGCAGCCTATTTAAACTTGCATATGACTGTCTGAAAATTTTCCTATTAAGAGGTATATTTGCTGGAACTCTCATGACTGTTTGGGCATAATTTCAGTTTTCCTCTGCCATTCTGGCAACAGAAGGTAATCCATGCTGTTTGTGGGAAGGTTGGTTGCTACTGTACCCTCTTTGCTGGCTATGGCTGCCCATTTTTTGTGCTGTCTGATACATTGGCTGGTTGTTGGACAGTCACTGAGTTACTCTCGTTGGTACTATGCTTTGTCTGATGTAGGAAGAATTGTTCTAGGTCGGAGGTCTCATTCTTGCGGCCCGCAGGACGGTATCTTGTGGCCCCTACCGTGATATGAAAGTATATTAGTATTAATATTAGTATTAATATTGATATAAGGAATCCTTTATGCGGCCCAGCCTCACCCAGACTCTGCCTCCAGCGGCCCCCAGGTAAATTGAGTTTGAGACCCCTGTTCTAGGTGGTCCTCAGTCCTAATATAATACACATAGACTTTGTCATGCCCCTGTCAGAGCCTGAATCTGCAGGGGAAGATGAGCTGGAACTAGAGATCAAGGGAGCAGCTTTTTTGGCTTCAGAGGAAAATGGGGAGGAGCAAAGCCAGTCAAGACAGGGCCTTTCAGTATTAGGATAGCTTGTAGGCAGGGCAAGATAGGCTAAGCAGTGAACATGAGAGACAGAGCTCAGGCGATGAGCAAGGAGCACCCTCTCCTGATCCCTGAGCACAGAGTGGAGAGAAGGCGAGAACAGCGCAGACCGAGCCAGCTACTCAGGAGGAGTGCACCCTGCCCCTCTTCACAAGGCACACCTGGGAACTGAGACTTAAGGAGAGGCTATGGGGAGGGGCATTTGTCAGGAACAAACACTGAATTCCTGGAGTGTTTAGTGCCAATGTTTGAATTTTCCTAGAGTCCTTGCATTCTTTTTGGATTTCTGAATTACTTGCCATCCTCCCTTGCTTCCTGGACTCTTCAACGTGCCCTGCTGGATTTCTTGCTGTGCAGCCATGGTATTCAGTGTTGGGTTGGACTATTTGCAGCCAGAGGCTGCTTGAGGTGTGTGTGTGATCACTTTGCTCTCGGACTTGGCAGAAACGTAGGAGCATTTGGGGAAATTTAGAGCAATAAAAGGGCGGTTTGAACTGCCAGCTGCCTGTGTAATCTCTGTACCGTGCCCCAGATCACAGACTTGTTGCTGGATTTCCTCATTCTGTTATTTTGTGCAGTCATATATGGAGCCTGTCACTTTTATGCTTGGGCTAACACTTGTTAAAAGCAAATCAGGCTGTTTCATCCCGACTAGCTCTGTTCTTTGATCTCTTATTTATTTTGCAATTAAGTCACACAGTTGTTGAAATGAGTCACTTTTGCTTGCTGCTTAATACTTTTCTTTCAGCTATCCAACTGGAGTTTATGGAAAAGACATTGCTCCCTCTTATTATTTAGAAGAGGTGGAATTAACCCATTCCTAGTCTCCAATTTCAATGTTACAACATTTGAGTGTTTTGATTTAATTTGAGCATTCCTGGCAAATTAAGTATGCTATAGTTTAACAGTCTTCTTACCTAAGCTAACAGAGATATGCTGAAGAGTATGGCCTTGGGAGACTAAAACTCTTAAGTTAAGACCACCTTAACAAGAACAAGAGTTTTTCATAATAATCATGATAATTGTAGGGCCAGATGATACACCAATTTATCTGCACACTAAGAAAATCAGAAACCTTCATCTACAGCTTCTCAACCAAAACGTAAAGGTAAATGATTTGGGAAAGAGTATTTTCTAAAATAATATCCTGTCTAGAGAACATTCCCCCTACAGATGTTTTAACCGCTTTGTTTTTTTAAACTTTATTTTTTAATTTACACAATGTATTTCTGTTTATTCCAATACTTGAGGGAGATGAATACAATTATAATCAATTATATACAATTATAATTAAAAATAACAATTAAAAACTTAGCAAAAAGTATTTATTCATTTTATCAGTTTTTTAAATACTGTAAGAGTGTAAGCTAAATGCATCTCCTCAGAGAGTGGACTTCATAACCGTTTTTTAAGACAGTCCTTTAAAATATACTTTGTTTGGCTCATCATTATATTTTTATTACAAGTAGTCCTTCACTTACGACGGGTCATTTATAAACCATTCAAAGTTAGGACAATCTGAAAAAAAGTTACTCATGACCCATCCTCAAAGTTGCAACTGCCCCATTAGACCCACCTCATAATTTCAGGTACTTGGCAATCAGCTCACGTTCATGCTGGGCTGCAGCATCACAGTAAAGTGATTATATTTTGCTTTTTTTTTTTTGCTATTTTCTGGAAAAAACGTGTATTAGATAATCTAGATTCAGATTTCTAACCATGCAATTCACTATAAAACTACATTTCTCATAGCAACCATTATAAAAACAACTTTAAAATTGAGTCTGGTTACATAATAACTCAACTTAGGGCCAGAAATTTAGGTTCAATTAAGGTTGTAAATTGAGGACTACCTGTACAAACTGCTCTCAGAATATTTACACTGAAGAAATGGACCAATAAACAAGTCACAATTAACAAGAATCCATATATGCAAGGTAATAGTGCAGCAAATGTATAGTCTTAATGTAATCATATTTGGCATGGTTGCTATATATCAAGATGGTAGTGTAATCAGACGTCCCGATTACGGTACTTACTTCAGGCTGGAATCTTACCTATAGTTTTACCTAGAAAATGGATAAGTTGCCACAATAACTGATGATATCATAAAATCAAGATAAGCTATTTTATATTACTAGTTAGTATATTCAAACAAGATCAGCTAGTATCTATATGGACACAATATAAAGCATTATATTATTATTTTGAAGTTCAGTTAAAAGTATAAGCATTCATGTGAAGGAAATATAAAGATTTTAAAAAATCAAATTGGATGACAAAATAAATATCAAAAAGAACATGTCTAAACAGCAGGGAGAATATTAGATCATTATTTGTAGATTTATATTTCACTTTTCATTTAGTAGCTCATGGTGGTATAGAATAGATAATACTGTGTACAACAGCAGCTTTTTGATATAGATTGGGCTCTGAGTGATAGGCACACGGTCACTCATGAACCTCTGTGGCTAAGGGGAGGGGGGGTCAGAATCTGGGTTTCCTCACTTCAGGTCCAACACTTTAACCACTACACTATACTTCCCTAAGACTTTTTATAGTTACGACTTTCAGATGGGTTTATCAGGCTATAATTCTTATGTTTGAAGAAAACAGATGGCATTACATTATAATTAATAAAGCGAAGCAAATAAGCAAAATTGCTTAGCAGTTCCATTTCTTATTAGTGTGTGCATAATTCTAACCAAATAGAACTTATTTGTTTAGATAGATACATATGATGTTCATTGTCATCCTCAGTGAAATTGTCTGCTATATGCAGGATCCAATATGAGTTGGTCACCAGGACCAGAGGTTTAGCCTTCCAAGCTTTCAGACTTGTGCTGGAGCCCATCCTCAGGGAACTACTCTCTCTCCAGAATATGTACACTCTGTATTGTATTTATGTGGTGCCTGGTTGTGGCTTTTAGTTGTTAATTGGGGTGGCTTTTAGTTGTTAATTGGGGTGTTGATAGTTGGTTGTTTCCTTGTGCTGCTGTGCCCTTGGCTCCTAAGTAATGAATAAGCAGGTGGTAAATCTGTACTACTATTGACTGACAAGAGATCTGGTTTTTAGGCTTCAATCATTTCCCTGGCTGTTTTCATCCTGCTCAACCAACGATTTTAGTAATTGAATGCATGTCCTTGTTCATTGAAATGTGAGGCTGCCAATGATTTCAGGTCTTTTGGTCTCCGGCAGTTATGTCTATAGTTTTAAAAAGAAGCGTGATGATTCAGGAACTGATTTGGATGACTTTGTAATAAAAATAAGTATGCTGCAATAAGAAGTTACTGACAAAATGTTTTCAATTCTCATTTATGTAAAGTTGAAAACGCTCTCTTCATTGACATGGTTTAGTGACTCCAGCCAACATCCATACAACAAATGCTATACAGAAACTGCTAATGTTGCACAAGTTGTCAATTGCGAGATTCTGTTCCTGAAGTTAGTTCACGGGAGCAATTGAGATTGTTGCTATGGGTGTTTCTGAAGTTAGTTCACGGGAGCAATTGGGATTGTTGCTATGGGTGTTCCTGAAGTTAGCTCACAGAAGCAAGTAGGATTGTTGCTATAGTACCAGCTTCCCTGCTAACCAACAACTTCCTGCCCGAGCTGCTGGAGACTACTTCAGGGCGGTCTGAAGAATTCCCCAGACTTATGATACTAGGTAAAGGTTTCCCTATCCAGTCGTATTTGATTCTAGGGAGTAGTACTCTTCTTCTTTTCTTAGCTGAGGGAATCAGCATTATCCGAAGACACTTTTATGGTAATATGGCCAGCATGCCTATATGCTGAGGTATACAGAATGCTGTTACCTTCCCACTGAAGTAGCATCTATTTTTCTATTTGCATTCGCATGCTTTTGACATGCTAGGTGACAGGAGCTGGGATAAATAATAGGAGCTCATCCCGTTGCATGGTGCTTGGTTCTTGAACCTGGCTGACATCTTTCCAGCCAACAAGCCCAGCATCTTAGTTACTGGACCACTGCCTCCTCTCATTGCACACCCTTTATGATTCTGGGGGACCTCAATTTGCTACTCCGAGATAGACCTCCAAAGTGGCTCAGGAGTTCATGGTCTCCATAACAGCGTCGGGCCTCTCCCAGGTTATTCTTGGCCTGACTCAAGACGGTGATCTCATCCAGGACTTGGTTTTCTTGTCAGAGCAGTGGCAATAGATTTAAGGGAAGAGCTTTCTTTAACCACTCTCATGGTCAGATCACATCCTGTGAGTGTAGTTCTCTTGCACTATTTCCCTCTGCAGGGAGGCTGAACCAATTTTAACCCAGTGAACCCATTAGTCTACACCTGGCAACTGATGGTCTCAAATGGATTTCAAAGGGAGCTGAGGGAAATACCTGCTGCTACATGGTCCTGCTGAGGTCCTACCAGTTGCCTAGAGCAGAGAGTCTGCTGCAGCCCTAGACAGGATTGCTCTTATGATACTAAGATTGGTGCAAGTCCTATGGAGATGCCAAAGGAACAGACATACCCAGCTTTATGGGGATTGTTCGACATGAGAAAATGGGCAGAGTCCTGTAGGGTGCAATCAACACCACCTGCATATTAGATCCATGCCCCTTCTGGCTGGTTAACGCTACCCAGTGGGTGTCATGTGGATGGGTCCAAGCAATGGTGATTTCATCCTTGTTGGAGGGAATGTTTCCGACCCGTATTAAAGAGTCACTGCTGTGCCCCCTAGATCAAGACGCTGGACTCCACCGTACTGGACAATTTTTGTATAATCAACTTTTTTTTTTAAGGAAGATTGGTTGAGAAGGTGATACGACCTCAGAGAGGAGAAAAAGCACTATCTGGACTCTTTTCAATCAGATTTCAGGTCCTGATATGGCTTTGAAACTGCATTGGTTGCACTCATGGATGATATCTGGTAGTAATGGGAGGGAGGTTGTGCATCTATCTTTGTTCTCGTTTGACTATGGTATCCTTCAGGGGTGACCTTTGGGGTGATGGTGATGGTTCACCTTTTTCTTCAGATGCCAATTCCAATAGGTGTTAATAGAGAATGAGAGATCCAGTTCATGGCACCTCCTTTGTGGGGTGCAGCAGGGCTTGGTGCTCTCTCCGCTCCTTTTTAACAGCTACATAAAACCGCTGGGTGAGATCATCCATGACAATAGGGTGAGATATCACCAATGTTGGTGATGTCAGGATACATATCTCTGTCCTAGGTGAGTGGTGCAATGGTTCTCCTTTCGCAGTGAAGGATATGGGGATCTGAATGGCGAGCAACAGACTTCAACTGAACCCTGTTAAGATGGTGTGACTATGGATGGGCGCTCTTGTATCCTGCTTTCATCTTGGGACATGGATGTGGTTGCACTACTGCTTGTAGACCTGGTGTATAATTTGGGGGACCTCTTAAGACTCACAGAATCTGCTTGAAGAGCAGGTGGCAGCTGGGACCAGGAGTACCTTTGCCAAACTCCACATTGTGCATCAGTTATACCCTTTCCTAGACAGGGAGGCTCATGGCTTGGTGATCTCCTGAATGGACTATTGTAACTTGCTCTACATGGAAATATGGAGCCCTGTTTTTTTCATTCTGCTTTCATTCACTTTCATTACTAGAGTTCCGTTTAGTTTAGTTTAGTTTACTTCATTGTCACTGCACATTGTACAATGAAATTAAATGCCATCTTCAATGTACATTATAACTATAGAAAAGAACAGAAACACACATCCTTCACCTGCTATATAATTGAAATTGAAAACCCGATATTGCATTAATATTGCACTATACTGTAGAATTCAATATAGTTACTGCCCTGGGATAGAAGCTGTTTTTCAGCCTATTTGTTCTTGTTTTATTTTCCTGTACCGTGTTCCAGATGATAATAGTTCAAAAAAGGGTGCCCAGGATAAGACAGATCTTTAAGAATGTTTTGAACTTTCTATCAAAACATAGCTATCGAAGTACTGTCATTAGCATAGTACGGGTGATATTTCTTCTTCCAATTTTAAACCCCTACTCATTATTTTGTAATCCAACTTCCTTCAATATGTATTCCACATATAGGTTGAATAAATAGAATATGCAGCAGTGTGAGCAGCATGGTGGCCTAGTGGTGAAGAGACTCATCTCCCACTTGGAAGTTTGAGAGCTCAATCCTAGATAGTGGCAAATGTTTCTCCCTTAGGGCGTAAAGGAAAAATATCTGCTGCAAACTCCACATAGGTGTCAGAAAGGACATATGTGCCATGTAGCTGCTCTAAGAAACTTATATCTAAAAAACAGATAAATTTTATTCAAGTAGATAATATTCTTAATAGGAAACAATATTTAAAGAAACAGTGATCAGTATTATTAAAGTAAATTTTTGATTTAAAAATGTATTTTCATTTATATTTTGGGCCACAAGTTTTTTTAAAATCTACTATGGCTTTTTAGAGTTGAGGTTTGATGTTTATTTATCTATTCTATTGTTCTATAATTTAAATGTAAATCAAATTTTATTTAAATTTTTAATAATACACATCTCAAATAGGGTCAAAGGCACTATATACCGGTAAATGTTAAGAAAAATAGAATTAACAACTTGAGCATTAGATTAGAATTACACAAACAATGGTTTTCTACATCTCTCAGATATATTTAAAATTACTGATCAACTAAATTCTTTTCTGTTACCTTGAGAATTTTCATTTTCTTCAGAATTCAATCCTTCTCAACAGAATCTAATGCTTATAAATGACACCAGCATAACAAAGATGTTTTTTTTTTGAGGAACACTTTTCAACCCTGATATTTTATTTTTAATTAAGGTACTTTCTAACCCTCACAAACAAAACCATTTTTGAATAAAATCAAACATTATTAGTAATTTTTATTACAAACATATTACTGCTGAGAATCAACCCTGAGAATCAAATTTCAATATCAAAGCAGATTGATAAAGTAGAAAAACAAATAAAAATTGAGCAGTTAATATCAACTGATTCAAATATTCTACTAATGGAGTTTGTTCTTATACACAGCAACAAAATTAAATCTAGTCTGAATATAGTACTGTAACTGTAAAAATAAAATTCAGTAACCATAAGTAGGTATCAACAGCATGAGTCAAATGCCTCTAAAATAATTTTTGCTGCATTTTCTGTAGATATGGTTTATTTGATTTGATTTGGTATTCTAGGGTTGCTGGGAGTTGGGTGGCACATGAATTAAAAAAAAGATTATTACGGTTGGTCGCTGTCAGCAAGATATTTACCATCGGTTTGGCATCTTTACCCACCTATCGAATCCTTCCCAAAGATCTGGGATAGGCAGATGTTGCTGTTTGATGATTGTTATTACTGAAAAGTAGGTTTTGAAGGATTGAGTAGTTTACTATTTGTATGGTTATTGTACAGTATTATTCTTATGTTTTAATTTTTAAACAGCAAAATGATGTTGATATTGTGACTTTGAAACATTGGATACAATTAATGTTTTTTCTACATTTAATGTAACTAATTTATTATTTCACAGATAAGGCAATTATTTTCCTGCATTTAAGTTCCAAAATTGAATTGCTTCGAACGATAATTTAAAATGGAGAAGAAGAAAAAGATGCCACTCACCTGGAGGGTTTTCATGTTTTGGCATTAATACTACAGCTTCTTTTTCACAACAAACTTCTTCTTCATCAGAAAGAACCAAGAAAGCTTCTTTGGGCAAACTTTCATTGCTTTCATGTTTAGATGGAGAATTTAAAGAATTTGCTACCTTTTCTTCTGAACATAAGTTAGGAGTCTCTACAGGAAGCAAGATGGGTTGAGAGAAACAATTTAATGCATTTGCTGGGGCCAGCTTTTCTAAAATTGGAATAATTTCATCTGTTTCCATTCCAGCTGCATTTCCCAACATATTCTCAGTTGGTGGTTCTTCTACAGTTTTTTGAGCCATAGTCTCTACAACATCTGAAGATTTGATTTCATTCTTTGAACCTTCAGCTGTATTCAAACTACTAGATATTGCTTCCTCGTCAACATTCTCTTTTACAACAGTTTCCTCTGCATTATCTTTTTCCTCCATAGACAGTTCAGGAGTAATAGCCAACTCATTTGTTTCTGCTGGTTCTACCATTTGGTCATTAATGTTACTTTCTTCTTCAGTATGAGTTGATGAGGATTTTTGATCCAAATTATCAGGTACACAAAGATCTTTATGATTCAGGTCCTCTTTTATAGTGATCTGTTCCTGGATGTCATTATCTTTATTACATTCAAGTACTTGACTTTCAGATCCAGAACTCAAAGGTGGGCTACTATTTTCATGATGTTGCTCAGAAACAATGTTTTCAGGAGATACAGCTTCAAATTTTGCTGTTAAGTCACCATGCTGGTTGTCCTTGTTATCTGGACTTTTGACATCAGTGATTTCATCAGATTCTACTTTATTGTCTTCAGGATCAAGACATACATCCTCTAGGCCATTCACCTCTCTTCCCTCAATGCAGTCAGAATTTAATAAAGGAGAATTGATATCTGAATCCCCATTTTCATGTTTTCCATTTAACAGTTTCACTTCAGCAGTTTTCAAAAAATCTTCTTTTACTTTATATACACTTTCAAGCTGTTGTCTGTCACTTGCTCGCATGGTTTTACGGGCCTTAAATACTTTTTTTTGAGGTTCTTCACTGTTTTCCATCTTGATGCTTAAAAGTAGTTTTAGGATAAAAAAGAAAAACAAGGAAAATCCATCAGTAAAAATCTAACATTAAGTACAACAGGTTTGTTATTTATTTATTTATTTTTTGCAAAATCATTGGGGAGATGATATAACAATGACTCACTGCACCTTTTGTGGCACAGAATCTTTTTTTATTTCAGGAATTTATTAAAACTTGATCATGAAGATATTGATGGCACCATATTGAAATCACATTAAATAAATTGTCATCTTTCTAGTTCAATTGAGATAGCAAGTCTGTAAAAATTTGTACAGATTACAGGTAGTCCTTGCTTAACTACCACAATTAGGATCAGCAACCCTGTAGATAAGCAATGCAGTTAAGTGAGACATCACATGACTGCGATGGACTTAAAACTTCACTTCGGCTGCAATTGTTAAGCAAATTACTCATTGGTAGTTAAGTGATTTGTGATTTTACTGCCAGATTCTCCATGGACTCTGCTTGTTCAAAGCCAGCTGTGAAAATATGCAAATGGAACCACATGATTGCATAGTAATAAATGTGACTGATTGTAAAGTTACTTTCTAAGTGCTGTCATAACTTCAAATAGTTGCTAAATAGGGCTGTTAAATGAAGTCTACCTGTGCTTTCTCCAGTAGCAATGTCTAACTGGGAATCTTTTCAGTATTAACACCCACAAATCTTAAGAGATATGTCTTACCAAGAAGAAACAATTTCTGAAATTCAACAGCCTTATTTTTGCTTTTTAAAGTTCTACAGTTCAGAACTGCATGACAAATTAGGAGATAGGACTATGCAAGTACCGTATTTTTCAGACTAAAAGACGCTCTGGACTATAAGATGCACCTAGCTTTTGGGGAGGAAAACAAGAAAAAAAAAACTGCCTCTGTCTCCCAGCAATTTGGCTCTTTGCAGCAAATAGCCTGGTCAGCTTCAGCACTGCTTGATTTAGAATAGCAGCTGACTGGTGGTTGGATCTGCCTCCAGGAATACTGCTTATCATTTGTTCCAGGCTGCAGGGATTGCTGCCACCCATCATCGCCAAAAACGGGGCATGTGGAGGCAGCAGCGGCAATGATTCCTGTAGCCTGGAACAGCTGATATGCGGTATTCCAAGAGGCAGATCCAACTGCCAATCAGCTGCTCGAGCTAAATCACGCAGTGCTGAAGCTGACCAGGCTGTGTGCTGCAAGGAGGCAAGTTGCTGAGAGGCAGATGCCAAAGGGTGAGGGCTGGTGGGTAGGCGCAGCTTTGGCAACATTCGCTCTATAAGACGCACAGATATTTCAACCCACTTTTGGAGGGAAAAGTGCATCTTACACATCGAAAAATACGGTAAATCTTGCTTAGTTTTGCAAAAGCTTATATACATATTTGCCTATGCATAATACAATTCATTTCATAAATATTAAATATTTATGTCATCTACCAGAAGAAATTATTTAAATCACTGTCACTTTTACTTGATGAAAAGTTCTGTCAATACTGATGTCGTTTTCAGTGCGAATAGTTTCTAAATGATGCTCCAAAGTGTCCTTGCCTTCATAATTCAAAACTTTTCCTTCATTTTCTTAATATTTTTTTGAACAGCAAGTTCATTGCTACATGTCAACAAAGTTAGGTATTATAATAGCTGCTATGAATTAACCCATACTCATGAAGTAATATTAGTAGTTTAAAAGGTTAACCAATCACTTTCCAGCTTAAATGTATTTTACATGGCAAGAGAGGAGACAGAGATCACAAAAAGACAATATACTGTATCAGACTCAAGATAGTTCCATATGTGTTACAAGCATTCCAGGACATTTCTACTACAGTTTCAAAAGCAAAGTGCTTCTCCAACGAACATAACCCAGTTTAGGAAAAAAAATTATATAAGCAAATAATGTTCACTGTTAAGTAGTTTTGCATAAGTGTTGCCTGCAAGTTAATTAGGAAATCCTTGGCGTTGGTATCATGTTCTAGATGGACTATAGACTCCTGTTCTAAAACAGGGTCAGACTTGCTCAACAGTCTGTCAAAATGCAAATGCACACTTGTATAATGAATTCAGCTTTGCTATGTCAAGAATACTCATGGAGAAATGCACATTGATGTTTTGAAATAACAGGCAATTTTCATACATTTTCATAATGTTATTTTGGTTAAGATTATATTTCTTCTTTCTTTAAAGTATTTGCTGGAGTGCTTAAGTGTCTTAATAAATATCTGCTAATTTATGCCCTCAGCAAATTAACAAAAATTCTATACTTAAAAATATTACATTATCTTCCACACTAGCTGAATTACTGTATCTGTATTAAAAGTCAGTGCTTATACTGTTTTAGTTGCCCGTTTTATTAAGAACAAAATAAGAACTATAAGTCGTGAATAAGATTTCAAGAATTAGTCTGTATAATGGTTGCCACTTAGATTGAGTATAAATCAGGAGGAACAATGGTAGGTAAGAACAGCATTAGTATTCCTTCTATTTTTTGAACTCTTGCAGTATCAGAAGCATACTCAAGAGGGAGCTAGCTGTACTCACATATTTCTGTGACTTGACAGACAGGGAAAAATTGGCAGCTGTGCTTTGTTGTTACCAAGCCGTTTCCTGTGAAAGTTTTATCTTATCCTATTGGCTCGAGAATGATAATCCTGACCCACCAGTTAAGAACATGAAATCTCAGTTCTGCCCAGCAATAAGAAAATCAAATAAAACTGAACAGTTACACATGGCCTGAAAAAAATAAAATTGCTAAATATTTATAAAATGTACAACCTTTTGCAGTATTTTGAAATATCCTTCTTCAATATGTTCTTCAATAATGTTAAGGGTAATTTCAGCAGTAAGATTGGAAATTGTTGAAGTTTCCATACAACAGGTTATAAAATTGAGACTTTAATCTAGTTCTGAATTTTATTATTTCAAATAATATACATTTCCTTCAAACAACACAAAAATAAACTACCTGCATTCTGTATTAGTTTCCGAGCAACTACCATAAAACCATAAAATCGTTTAGACAATTGCTAAAGTGCTAATATACAATTAGAAGCTATTATAAAGCCTATGCAAATCAATTGTGCTATATTAATCAATTGTGGGTTATTGCTATTGTTATTATTGGCATATTCTTTCAAATACTTTTTCAACTTATATTTTTATTTTGCTAACCGTCTTTGCGTTATTTCCTATAGTTTGGATTTCCCATGTTTGGGTTTTAAATAAATCACCATCTCAGCAGGACATTTGCTTGGTCGCATAAGCATTTCTTTAGTTTTATAAAGATGATAAATAGCCTTCAGGGTAGCATTATGGGAACCTGTGTTAGTATAGTAATCAAAGCATGAGTTCTTAAATTTGTAATACAATTTCCTAAAATGATAAATGACTACATGCAACCCCTCTCATGAATAAAGCCAAAAGAAATAGATTTCTTATGATTTAGACATCTCTCAAAACTTGTTCCAAATTTTGCTGCTGTTGAAGGCTTGCCCAAGCATAACAGGAAATTTTGACAATGGTCTCTTACTGTACTTCCATTAAGAAACCTATTTTAAAGCAGCAAATAAATACTTGATACTAAAAGTTATACAGCATGTTTTTAACTAGGGTGATAAGCCTACCAAAAGCAAAATGCAAAACTGCATATTTACATTTCGACTGCTCTTATGTGTAACTTTATAATTAGATTTGATATCTTACCTTTTTATGCCACCAAGTGTCACCCTCTGGAAACACAAGGGAAATTATATAGAAATACATCAAAATTCAAGATTTCAGTATTAAAAAGTAGCATTTATAAACCTCCAGAAAGCAATGATACATTATATTACAAGACATATCTTTAAACTTAAATTGTTTCTACTGATTTTCTAGAAAATTGTTGACCTTTTTTGAGAAGATTTCATTGACAGAAATGAAATATATCTGTATGTGCACAACCACAAACAATACTGGCTTATACCAAGCCCTGTACAAAATAAATATGTATCAAATAGATACAGTTCAATTTTGGAAGACTTCACAAATCAAAATTTGGTTACAGTACGGATTTACCTCCTCTCAACATGGACCCACTTAACCTACAGATTTACCTTTGGTAAATGGCATTTAACTGCCATTTTAAAATGACAATATCTTTTCTGATTATATAAAAACATGCCCTAACAAGAAACCCCTGAAGCCATGCTGCCATATTATCAGCAAGCCTAATAAGAAAAACTATACATAAACAAGATATAACAAGTCTGATGTCAGACAAATTACTGAATATTAGTGCAATTCCATTGGTTGGCAACTAAAGACTGGTTTGTACAAGCCCAGCAGTACTAGAGGCTGAGAATCAGCAGGAAGCAGGAAAAGATCTGCCTGGCAACAAGGCTAAAAATAGCACACCTCCTAAGCATTAGCACTACTCTGAAATCAGCAGAGCTTCATGAAATCTTCCTGCCTCTATCCATATGCACAATGGAGTGCTCTTCATAACAAAGTTAAACTATTATGTTCTCCCACAAAAGAGCCAAATTAGCACATATGAGTTAAGCATGTAACAAATTTTCATGCAGTTTTTCTTTATGGATAGAACACATGACAGGTTTTTCCCATTATTTCTTTTTAGTCTTAAAGACAGGAAATATAGCTGTATATTTAGAAATACAGTTAAATTCAACTATTTTTTAAAAAAAATGATTATTCTGTTTTCATTCACCATTAAACTATATGTACATGTGCTAAGAATATATATACCTACTTATAATTTCATAGGGAAGCATTTCACAGGTTTAACTAAAAATATTAAACATCTGCAAAATTGCCCACTTTTTCTTTTAATAAAACCTCAATGCTTTTGAGAAGCCTAAGTGGGTAGAGACTCTTGCCTTCCATGATGCATAATCATTCGTACCTCAAAGCAGTTTCTCCTTCCATGTTTAAAAAGAATTAACAAATCATTGTACTTCAGCTTAAAAATATTTCTACTTGTTTTAAAATGTTACCTAAGCACATACAAAATTAAGTCAAGCAAAACGAGCTTCACTTAAAAAACAATGTAAACAGACATTTAATAATCAAATAGCTATATATAGCAAACAGAATGTAAAGACTTCTTATCTGAACAGCAAGTTCAGTAACATTGCTACCTGGAGAACGGGAAACATGGTTAAACACAATCTCTCTCCCCTTAAATAAAAGCAATTAATACTCAACAATAGCACCCATGTTTCACATGACTAAAATCTCAATCCCAACATCTGTAGTTAAATAATATCTCTTAATAGTACTGGAAATTATTTATTTCTACTTAATATCTTGAAGAGGTGACAGCTGGTATACATGCCAGCACTAAGATAAACATTGATAATTTAGCTCAATATAAGAATTATATCAAGCAGTACACTGACTTATTAAAGAGGCATTTTGCATGATACAATAAAGCATTAAATGTTAATTAACACAAAGTTATGCACTGCATCTTAAATCCTAATTTGAACACTTCTATCTGTAGAAGTGTAGAGCAGATTTGAAGTGGGCACCAAATTTTTGATTATCAAACTGGAATTGGAAACCAGTAAGTAACTGTTATTTAAAAATTTCATTATTTTTAGAAATGGTGCCTACTACTAGTCATTTAGAACATTTCATGATGGAGGGACAGTTGACAATAGTTAAGGCATCAGGATTTGGCAAGTGGCACAAACATTTTCACTCTTTCAGTAAGCGTGAGAATATAACATTTTAAATGTAATTAGCCAATTTTATTCAATCCTTGTTATTCAGAGGCTTTCGTTCTTGAAAAACCTTTTGGAAATGGAAGCAGTTATTGAAACACCATTTGTAGTGAGATGACATCATCTATAATCATAATATGGAGAAACGCATTAAGACAAGAACAGAATTTCCCTTAGTATAGCTCATGTCAGTACTGTGTGGTAAAGCTCTCAAGACTTTTTTCCCTACTGTGCATGGCCCTGTACATTGACAGGTTTGGAGAAAAATGTACATTTGTATAGAAGTGAATAAGTGAATCCATGGAAACAGAATGCTTAGAAAACAATGACTGAGCCAAATAACAATGGGTTTTGTTTCCTGGTTATTAATACTCATACGTTCTAAAACCCACCATCTAGATTTATTCTTTTTGTTGACATAACATATTGTAATAAATGAAATCCCATTCTCTTTATAAATGCTTAGCTGTCAATATTCAAACCAATAGAAAAAAGGTTACCCCTTTTTTATTTTATTTTAATAATAATAATAATAATAATAATTTTATTTTTAAACCGCACCCTCTCCCCACAGGGACCCGGGGCGGTGCACAGGCAGAATAAAAACAGTCAATAAATACATACATTTCTAAAAAACAATTAAACCAACCCTGTGCTAAAAATTCACTAAAAATATACTACCCCATTAAAAACCCCAAAGACAGAGAGACTATCCTAGGCCGGCCAGACAGAAGAAGTGTGTTTTTAGCTTGAGACGGAAGGAGCGGAGGTCAGTAGTCATCCTGATATCGGGGGGAAGGTCGTTCCAGAGGGCCGGGCCCGCCACAGAGAGAGCCCTTCCCCAGTAAGTTGCTTGCAACTTACTGTACAATTACCATTTGTCCTGACTGATGCTTCTTGTTCTTTCTTCAACAAATTGGTTGTGCAATTTGGACCAAGAGGTATGTATACATAGATGTGAATATTACCAGATAAGCAGTATTAAGATAAAAGTTATACAAAACTGGGCTACAATACTTGTCAATTCTGAGAGATGGTGACAAGGGAAGAAAATCCCTGCAAAGGAAAGCCCTGGTTTACTCTAATGGACTCAAGTGGAACATTGTTTTATTTGTCAATAAAGAGAAATAGAATTACAAGTCTGTATTGACAGTAGCAATATAATTGAGAGGCAGAATATTATCTTATTTCTACATCTAGCTGACCTAAACCATGACATCCTGTTTAAGAGTCTGCTCCAAAGGCTTGCATATTTAGACCTGGTCTGTGGTTATTTGTAAGTAATATTTTTCTGAACTATACAACCAAATTATGGAGCAATAATCATCTATCTGGGACCAGTAAGACCTAGTCTCTTATTCTCTATCTAGTACGGCCAGACTCTAATTACAATGTACAAGGCGGATGTTAAAATATAAGACCATCTGAGTTCTAACGTTTCTCGCTAAGGGCACTAATTAAATAATTGGTGGGTTACTTAATTATAATATTCAATAACCTTAAGATTTTGATTTACAAATGAATTTAGTTATGCAATATTGATAAATTTTGAACGATTTCAAGCTTCGTTACTATGAAATATGGATAAACTAATAGACTAATAGTGAGGTCTCCTTAGTGAAGTTTTATCAAGTTTTCAACACCAAGGGAAATCTACCAGATTTTTTTAAGATTTAGAATTCAGAATTTTATAAACATCCATTTTTAACATTTTGGTTTTCTCTTAGCAGTCTGTTATTCTACACACACACACCTATAATAAATTAATACCTTTTACTTTTAAAATAATAAAAAATCTTAAATATGGTTTTTAAATTATTCAAAATTTCAATCTGTAATCTTAAATATATTCATGACGTAGACTTCTGTCAAAGGTAAATTAGAATAATGAGATGAAAATATTTCTCTTTGGTCGCATGTAATTTTAAGCTTCTCCTGTTACTCTTAGATTTATTCTACAATGCTGCCACTATCGTTATTCTTGTTCAATGAATGCTGTTTCCCAAACATGTCATAGAATTAAACACTAGAAATAATGAACAAATGTTTTACATATTTACATATATATCAACACTGAAAAAGACAATGCTATAGAAACTATGCCAAATATTTTGTACAATTTTGTACAATATGAAAGGTAAAACTTAAAGATCATTTACTTATCTAAAATTGATGTGTTTTTAATTGGACATAGGCCAAAAAAACCCTCTAAAATGCTAATGATTGGTTTTAAATTAAAATTCTTTATTCTATTAGAAATGTGTCACTGTAGTTCCAAAATGTACTAATGCAGACTTGAGAGCTAGAAACTTTAGAATAAATCTCCAATGTCATAGGATTTTTTAATCTAGAGATTAAGCAAATTCTTCCTGGTATGGGAGGAAATCGATCACTTTTTCAAATAATGTCTGAAAATCTAATTATATATATATTTAATACTATCAGACATTAAAAAAATGAAAAATAAAAAACTCAGCACTGTTTCTGTTATTTATTTTGAAACTGCAATTATATTTAGCGATAAAAATATGGGATAAAACTAAAGTCAAACTCTTATGAGAATCACTAAACATGCTCGCAAATCTCATCAACTATATCAATTACTCCATTAAATAATCAATCTGTGGCTATCTCCAACAATCCTAAACCCTCAAATATACTGCCATATAACCTTATCACCTTTTTAAATCTTGAAACTATAATTAAATTAAGCTATTAATTAAAATGTATAAATATATTTTAAAAGATTATGAAACTACTTTACTTACCTGGAGACAGCTTGACACTCCTCAAATGAACTTCCTCCTCAGCTTAGCTGCTTATTTATCAAAACAGTAGAAGAACACTTCTAGGTCAGCCATCTTGAGAACAGGCTTTATTTGTCTTTACATAAGCAAAATATATTGCATGTTTGTTGAACCTGCCTAATGCATAATTTTTCTTTTAACTATCCACATTTTTGGAAAAACGAATGCCAAGATTTTTATTTACACAATAAATGCTCCTAGAGGAATCGTATTAGCTCTCTCAAATACAGTCTAAAAATGTCATCTGCACTAGAAAGCTTTTAGAGTGAGATTATTGGCGATGCTTGCTGCAGTGCTACCAGTTGCCTCCACAGAAATGTGTGCAATGTGATGTCTCCCTTATAATAGCAGAAAAAATGCATATTGTAACACAAGACGAAACAACACATAGTAATTTAAACTTTGCATACAAATTTAAAATTTGTTCTTTTTTGCATTATTTTCATAGCTACTTTTAAAAAAATGATATCTATTTCATATATTTATTTTTATTTCCCTTCCATCAGAGCAAAAAAATTGCTTGAATATTCCAGATGGGGTAGACTCTTTATTGCCTGCCTGATAGTAGAAATGTAGATAAAACAAGCATCTATTTCCTAAAATAACTGCAGTAAGATGCTGCTAGAAAATGTTCACTATGTTTTATGTTCAAGGATGAATAGTTCTAAACAGAACTAAAAGTCCAATGACAAGTTGCCTCAATCAAAATAAAAATTATCAATATTTTCAGTAATAAAAATAATTTGTTCATATATTTTATATATTTATATACCTTTTTTAAAGTTCTTTCATACACGATAGAAATAATTAATGGTAAAATCTAGTTTGTTTAAAGTTATTTTGACTTTGTAGTACATATCGCATACAATAAATCAGTCCTGCATTCATTTGTATTCTTTTACTAAATTACTGTAAATATTTTATTTATTCTTTGCAACTTTTAAAATCTAGTATGGCATCAAGTTTGCATTGGACTATAAATAAAAGTCACAGCTATTTTAATTATGTATAACTTAAAATATGGCTATTTTAATTCAATAGAACTTAAAACATGAATAATTCTCCTTTTTCAGGATGATCTGATCTGTTAACTTAGTTCAGTGATGGCGAACGTATGGCACGGGTGCCACAGGTGGCACGTGGAACCATTTTTTAGGGCACGTGAAGCGTTGCCCTGTCAGCACTAGCATGCATGTGTGCTCTGGCCAGTTGATTTAGGCCTTCTTTTGAGGCAGTTTTTCACCCTCTGGAGCCTTCAGGGAAGCTCCTGAAGCCTCTGGAGGGGGGGAGGCTGTTTTCAACCTCCCCAGGCTCCTAGAAAGCCTCTGGAGCCTGAGGAGGGAGAAAAAAACACACAAAAAGCAGGGGGTGGCGCACATAGCATTATGGGTGTGGCACGCCAATGCACGACCCCCCTACGCTCCCCGATTTTGGCACGCTAGCCCAAAAAGGTTAGCCATCACTGACCTAGTTCCTCAGGAAACTTTTCCCTAAAACAGAGTTGGAATTCTTGGCTGACCACAAGCTTGACATTTTTCTATTCCAATCCCCAATTAAGTTTTATATTCCACTGAAGCTTACTAAAGTTGCTACTGCATTTCCTACTAGAGTTGAATTTTAATTGTAACTGAATCTCAATTTTAAGTTAACTAGCTTTACACTAGTTTGGCATTTTATTTACCTTCCCTTGCTGTATGCATAATATGAATGGGGGAGGGGGAGAAATACTCATTTAAGTAAATGTACAGTCTACCAGTGAAAATGGGGTAAAATGCATAATATATATATTCGTAGATTTTCAAGGGTGTAGTATGCTGGTCTTGTTGTATTCGGGTGTTTTCCCGTGTACGAATGAGATTGTTTTTGCAATGTTTCGGCAAGATCTCACTTGCCATCTTCAGGCTTTGGTCTGTGGCTGCGTAGATGCCGCCCTTCCCCAAACCGTTGAAATACAAAATAAAGAGAAACACACAGATAGTACCAAACAATATCAATCTACCAATCATGATGAAACTGCACAGCCAATCAACCCACTCACAGCAACAAAACCAGCACCCCACCCCCACCCAGATTTAAGGAAGGGCGGCATCTACGCAGCCACAGACTGAAGCCTGAAGATGGCAAGTGAGATCTTGCCGAAACGTTGCAAAGACAATCTCATTCTTACATATTCTGCCTAAGAAATATGCATAATATTAATATTTTAATATTTTAAAGCTACATCATAAATTACAGAGCTGGAAGAGACCTCAGAGGTTGTGCAGTCTGTTGAGGGATATCTCCGTTGGGAGACAGAAATGTTGTGCAGCGGAATATGCAGCTAGAGAAACGTTGCTAGTAAACACACAAATAGTAACCCAGACATTGTTAGTAAAAAACAATTAGCTTTGCTAAACTACTACTTTAGTTGTAGTTTACAACTAAACTACTGCTTCACAAGCAGTGATAGTAAAGTGAGTCAAACAAAGTCCTTAACAAACTAACAATTGCTTACAAACAGCAATCCACAATTCTTCCTTCTTCCAACACAGTCAGTCACGGCACACAAGCAGATAGCAAAACAGTAGGGATATCAGCAAAGAGAGACGATCCAGCAGAGAGCGCAATCCGGCAGAGAGAGGAATATGCGCTCTCCCGACTTTCTCTTATTGTGGAGATAATTACAGTCTCTTAATTGCATTCCAACATTCCAATATCCTTAAAGCCACAAAGACCATTTGTCACCATGGTATTATATATTGCCTACCCAACTCTAGGAGTCTACTCCTAACATTCTCCCCTTTGGGTAGCCAATATATAATTTACAATTTTAATCCATATCTGTCACAACTGTCCTTAAACTTAATAGCACCCTGAGCCTTTGTGAAATAGTCGGCTATATTGTCTTCTGACATACAGTATTCAAGTGCCACTAATTTATTTTTAATACTCTCCCTAATATTCAGATAACGTAGATTCGTGTGCTTTGTCCTAGTTTTTATAGCAAAATTAATAGCCATTTGGATGACTGCTTGGTTGTCCTCAAACACAATGATAGGCTCATTCATCTCAATTCCTATATCCATCAGTAATTGATTATAACAAAGCATATCTATACACAGTAGCGATAGACAGAATTCCACTTCCATGGTAGAAATATTTAAATCCTTCTGTCTAATCGATCTCCAACCAATTAACACCTTGCCCAGAAATATGGCTATACCTGATGTAGACTTCCTAGTTTCTGTATCAGTTGCAAAACTTGCATCAGCATATGCAGTCAGCTTTAAATCCTCATTCGGTTCAAGGTACAATGCATAATGCATTGTATGCTTTAAATACCTTAGAATCCTCTTTACAGCTTGCCAGTGTCTTTCAGTAGGTTCCAAACTGTACCTAGCCAATTGGTTTACATTATAAGCAATGTCAGGTCTTGTCCAATTGCTTATGTACGATAAGCTTCCTATTAAAATATTGGTATAATGTCCTATCAAACATAGCACTTGGTGCATTGATATTACTAACGAAATGCAGTTCGAATAAAAAGATTTCTAGAAAGGCTTTAAGAAAAACAAGGATGAAGGGGGCGTTGGTATTACCTGATACGCTTCTTCAGTGTGCTTAGAGAATCCAAAGCATGGGGTTAACTCTGCTGTTCTGCCCTAGAGACTGAATCCTTTAAAACTTCGTAGCCATGCCTCTCTTCGCTTATCCCAGTTTTGATGAAGGCATAGTTATCTTGTTATCGACTCCTGAACTCTGGACCAGATGATGACTAGGGTGGGGTTGGATACTCTCTCAGCACATCGAGAAGAAGAGCATCAGGTAAGAGGTCACCCCATCTCCAGTATGCTGAGCAGAAAATGCAAAGCATGGGACATACCAGCTTCTCCTAAGGGTGACCTGCAGTCTGGTACCTAGTCTCCAGGTCCAGGTCTGAGTGTACCTTTTGGAGCATTTATCTACCGAAGGCTGCTTCAGCCGAGGCGAAGGTGTCTAGCTTATAGTGTCTGGTGAACGGGGAGAGAGAGGACCAAGTCACTGCTCAATAGACCACCTCAAGAGAGGCCTATGTTGCCCATGCCACTGTGGTGGCTGCGCTCCTAGTAGAATGGGCCGTCACTCACTGGGGCAATGGAGGAGCATGAAGCTCTGCTTTAGCAATACATGCCCTTATCCACCAACTCACTGTTGATGCCGTGACCTTGTTGCCCATTGTAGAAGGCTGGAATGAATAGAGACTGTTTTCCTGAAAGGACCTGTTCTTTTGACTTCTTTTCTAGCGCATAATTCCGCCCTGGATAGAAGTCTGGCAAAATGATTTCCTGTGCCCTCTGGAGCAAGGAATTAACCTTGGCCAAAAAAGAGGGATTCCGCTGCAGAATCACCCTGTTTCAATGGAATACACACAGGTCTCCCCTTCTGGAGAGGGCCTCCAATTCTGAAATTTGTCTAGCTGATGTAATGGCCACGAGGAAAGCTACTTTGCAGGTGAGGAAACGCAGATTGGCCGTCCGTAGCAGCTCGAAGGGATCCAAGGAGAGTGCCTGCAGGTCCTTAGGCAAGTCCTAGGTGGGATACCTGTGGACCATCGAAGGTTTTAAGTTGGTTGTTCCCTTAATGAAGCTGTGTACAATGGGGTGGTGTGAAATGGACTCCAGATGCCCACATGACAGCACTGACGATAGAACTGCCACCTGTCTGCATAAGGCATTGGGGATAGAACCCTGTCTAACCCATTCTGAAGAAATTTTAGAATCTGAGCAACGGATGCAGAGGTGGGATTAACATTGTTCTTGGAGCACCAGCGACTTGGTCTTCCAAGTTGAGACATATTCTGTTGGTTGATGGCCGTCTGCAGGTCTGGATTGTCCAGATCACCCTAGTAGAAAAGTTGCCCTGCCTCAGAACCTTCCACTCAAATGCCATAGTACAGTGATGGCGAACCTATGACACGGGTGCCACAGGTGGCACGCGGAACCATTTCTGAGGGCACGCAAGGCGTTGCCCTGTCATCCTCCAGCGCGCTTGTGTGCGCTGGCCAGCTGACTTTGGCCTTCTTTTGAGGCCGTTTTATTCCCTCTGGAGGCTTTAGGGAAGCTCTTGAAGCCTCTGGAGGTGGGTGGGAGGTTGTTTTCACCCTCCCCAGGCTCCTTGAAAGCCTCTGGAGCCTGGGAAGGATGAAAAAAGCACGCCAAAAGCAGGGGGTCGCGCACATAGCATTATGGGTGTGGCATGCCCACAGACGACTCCCCTGCGCTCCTCCCATTTTTGGCACGCGAGCCAAAAAAGGTTAGCCATCACTGCCATAGTCAGTTGAAGCCATTGTAGTTCTGGGTGAACTACGACCCCCTGACTGAGTGATATTCTGTCCTGAAGTATCCTTGATGGCCTGGATATTGATAGACTGACCAGATCTGCGAACCACTGTCATCTGGGCCAAAGAGGGGCCAGTAGCAATACCTCTGCCTTCTCTGTCAACACCTTCCTGATTACCCCTGGGATCAGGGAAAGAGGGAGAAAGGCACATAAGAGATCTCAAGGCCCTGGAGTGCGGAATGCGTTTGTTGCTTCCGCCCCCCAGAGTTGGAACATGGAGTAAAACCTCGGTAGGTGGCTATTTGACGGGGTAGCAAACAATTCCAAGAGTGGAGTCCCAAACTGTTCTGACAGCTCCCTGAACAGGTCTGGATGCAGACGCCACTCCGAGTGACTTACTGTGGACCTGCTGAGCCACTCCACTTGCATTCGTTGTCCCCGATATGCGTTCCACCCTGATGGAGAAAAGGTGTTTCTGTCCAGAGGCCCAATTTCTCTGCCTCTTGCATGAGGGGTCTTGAGTGTGTGCCCCCTTGCCAATGTATGTGTGCCTTGGTGGCTACATTGTCTGTCAGAATGAGGACGTGATGGCCAGAGATCTTGTCCTGGAACAATGTAATGAAGTGCCCTGAGTTCCAACCAGTTAATGTTGTTCATTAGGTCCTATGACCACTGTCCGTGTGCAATCTGTGATTGGAAGTGCACCCCACAGCCAAAAAGGCTGGAGTCTGTAGTGATGGTCGAGCTCCTTGAAGCCATATCCCCTTGTCATGGCGCAGAACATCCACTACTGGAAGGACTGGAGTACCCTGTGTGGAATCCGAACCATGGTTGGTGAGTTGCTCCTGCCAGACCTTTAGTAGGGCAGGAGGAACCACTGCAAGGTCTTGGCATGTGGACGTACCCAGGGGACTATTGCAAAGCAAGATACCATGGGGAGAGTGGCGCGGTTTATAAATTTAATAAAATAGTAAAATAATAAAATAAATTTTGCCAGGGGCTGTGAAAGGAACCGACTGGATCGTCTGAATCCAGTTTGCCAATGGCCTTATGCAGTCCTAATGCTCCTGCGATAGGTAAACCTCACATAATGAGGTATCTATGATCACCCCCAGGTGTGTTAAGGGGAAGGAAGAAGTCAGGTGACTCTTCTCATAATTGATGGAAACCTCATGATCCTGAAGTATCTTGATCGTGACTTGTAGGTCCTCTGCTGCCCAAAGTTGGGAGGGGGACTGAATTAAGATGTCACCAAGATAACACTGGACGTGGATTGGGACTCTTGTTTAAATTAGACTTCCAAAGAGTCTCTGCTGGCAGTCTATTTGACTGTGGTGCAAAGGGATCCTCTTTGCTTCCTTCTATTAAAGGCAACTGTCGAGATAGTTATCTGGAGCCTACTGGTTGCTGAATCTTGGAGCTCTGAAACTCTTGACTTTGTCACTCAGCTTTCCTCTCAGGTCTCCTTCACTTGGAGATCTCCTTCACTTTGGCTCTCTGGGCATCCTTTTCTTCAGCCTTAAAGGCTTTTCTGGAATGTAGGGCTTTTGCCCTTATTTGGGCAGCCACTCTTTTACTGCCTGCTCCTGCTACTGAGGGACCCTTCTTGTTAATGTGGGGTTGCATGGGGGGAGGCTCCTTCCCCACTCACATAAGCTACCTCATGGTTGCTTGAGGCAGCAGTATCCTCCATCCTTTGTTTCTTCTGTATGCTCCTATATGCTCCCTGATGTGGAGGCGTCAAGAAGTCTGCTGCTGAAGACACACCAAACATCAGCTCTTTGAATGAGCCAGATGGCGGGGGCGCTGGAAGGAAACAAAGGTGCCAGTCACACTATTCTCTCAGCTATGCCAGTCTTGGAGGTTAATCATTGAAGTAGCTTTGCCGATCAAACGGGAAGCCCTTGAACCATTGCAACGGCTGCCTGTTAAACGAGGCTGTTTTGGCTTATTGTTATTGAGGTATCTCTCACTCCTTCCTCCCAACAAACAGCTGATGTGTAAGGCAGCAGTAATACTTGCCCATCCTTGTGTTGTTCTGCTGAGCTGAACTGGCTGGCTGAATTGCTGAAGCCCAGTTCTCCGAGAGACAGCAGACTGAGTTTAAATCCTTGCCACTTTCGTGCCCAACAGCTGATTGCTGTGGCACTCTATTGCTCACCCAGAGCCTTGTCACTGAACTCGCTGAGAATCCAAAGCATTAACTGTCCTTTTCCTTCTGAGCAGCTCTTCCTAAATACCTCTCTCTTGGGTTTTAGACTGAGTCGAAACTGGGATACAGCCAAGAGAGAAATGGCTACGAAGTTTAGAAGGACTCAGTCTCTAGGGCAGAAAAGTGAAATTAACCCATGCTTTGGATTCTCTGCTCAGCACACTGGAGAACCTTGCTTTTAACTTTAGGAAAAATGATTCTCTAATTTTGGAACCTGCGAATGTTTAATTTGCGGCTAGTTTAATACAAATAAATGATAATTATCAAACCTAATTATCAGATAAGACTCTAGAAGAGAATTTAAGTCTTGAATTATGGAGGACCTTATAGAAGGAATATGAAATCTGAGAATGAAGATTTTGCTGTATTACTAATTTGCAGTGCTCTTAGCATCAGTTTTAAGGTCTGCAACTACAGCTCAGAAATTATTGGTGACCTATTAATTCTTCTGACAATATAAAACACTTCCACATGCACATTGTTTTAAAAGTCAGTGGTTACTTATGACAGCTCATAGTGAGGGATGATAATGGAAAATGTCAACTGTTATTCAAAGCCTAAAATTAGAAAACTTTCTGCCCTCTAGGAAAGTAAAATATTCCCTAAAATATTTAGGGAATTATTAAAATTAATGGTTGGGTAGATCATAAAATCAGCTTGAGTATGAAACAAAATTCAGGAACTGAATGTTGGAAATCACCAAGAAACCAACTTTATGCATAGGATAGCAAGGAGGTCCATGTGTTAAACTGGCAACCTACTTTTTCATAAATTGCACAATTAAAGCGATAATGCTGCATCTGTAGCAAAACACTGATTTTGTCTCATTTTAACTTTCATCCTGAAAAATATTTCATGAAAGTCACATATTCATTAAGAGCTTTTTTTAATCATGAGATATTTTTAAAAACATACAGTATATTCTTTTAAAACTCAAGCATACAAAAGTAATTGTAATTTAGTGTACTACTATAAGAGTAACCCAACAATAATTTGTTCTAAATTCACACTGCATCAAAAGGAATATTTTAAAGCAGCAAATAACTAGAATGAAAATTTTAGAATGCAAAATTTAGGTGAGTTTTCCAAAGCAACCAAGTTTTCTGACACCTTCTCACAAATATGTTGCAGATTACAAATTATCTAGTGGAAAATTATAGAGTATAAGCAGTGAGTGAAAAAGCAATATATCAAAGTTGATTCTATCTCATTAAAAGATTGTATAAGCAAGAGTAGAAGCTGGGTTATTGCAAAGGTCAATCTTGCAATGTCAGTGAGGTCAGTGGGCTGAATTTTGGGGGTGGAGAAGTATTGTAAACACCAGATTTAATGTACAACTTTAAAACAATTTTTAAATGGAAATTATATGGTCAAGATGTACATCTTTTTTATACTGACAAATCAAAAAGCAAGGGTATAAAATCACTGAATTATTTCAGTGGTTGTATATTTTAATAAAACCTTTTATTGCAAAATGATAAAACCATACAGTGAAAGAAATTGAGCTAACAATGGTAACGTTAAAAGTCTAGACAGGATTGTAGCTTAATCTTCCACTTCTAGGGGCACAATGTATCTGAAACGATGCATTGTTGAAATTCACTATTTCCAACAGAGAATTAAATACATGCTGAAATCTCACACTAAAATTAAAGTTAATATAATACACTTTTGATAGAACCTTAGACCAATTACAAAAGAAACATTCCTTGTTTTAATTCCACAAATAACTGATGAAAAAGAATATTTTAACATTTCTAAAGTAAGTCTATTCTTTTTTTTTTTAATCATGAGAGAACTTAACTAAGTAAAAGGTAGAGTATTTGTGCCAATTAAATAAACACTACAAAACACTGGAGAGAAAGAAAGCATTATACAAATTGGAAAAATACAAAGCAAAATAATTCTATCTTGTTTCCTGATAATTATTTGCTTTTCTCCATCGAATTGCAGTAATTATGGAAAATTCTAGATTTAGGCATCACCACAAAGGAACAAAAAATATTTTTGATATTTTAGGTAATAAAGTAAAATATAGCTAATATCTGAATATATTCAACCATCTAAATATATTTCATAAAGAAATGTAAGAAATATAAATAAAATGTATTAAATATATGAGGAAAGTCTTTTTTTCTTTTTATAAAATTATTTTGCAAAACATTTTTAAAATTTATTATTGAAAAGATTGTCAATATTCATAAAGTATGCAAAATAACTAAAATGTATTTTGTAACAGGTCATGTTTATCAGTAACATTTTTACTGCTTGCTTCTATAACTATCACATTTGCCAGATTATTTATCCTTTTGAAACCCATGCAATGATAAATAAATGTCTAACTTACATAGAAATCTTACTTAAAGAACAAAAATGAAATTGAAACCTTTTTATTATATATTTTATAATAGTGCACATTTTGCTGCTGGAAAATGTGACTTTAAACCTATAATTCATATATACTTAACTTACTCAAGTTAAATTTTTAATTAGACATTTAAGGATGAATAAATAGTAGTATCCATTAATTTTAACAGGTTAGTGAAGGGATGGTTTGATTTCCTTGATATGATAATAAATGTGGATATGTTGCCTCTCCTCATGGAACTGCTTTTTGAAGACAGACATCCCTCTTGCACTAACACCCACTGATATTCTGATATGTGCAAGCACAATCACATCTTGCAAAAGGTGTAGGCAGGTTTTGCCCCAAGTATGTGCGCAGTGGTCTGCTTTTTCTTCACAAAAGTAGCAGAATTTTCTTAGTTTAAAAAAAAATACTATTAGTATTCAGATAAGCAGTCACACACACTACTCCTCAATTACAGTATAGCAGAATTGAATAAAAGGAATTGTTTTAGGTAAACCTGATATAAAAAATATTAACCTACAAAAATTATAATTTAATG
Source organism: Rhabdophis nuchalis (assembly GCA_039707465.1). Lineage (NCBI taxonomy): Eukaryota > Metazoa > Chordata > Lepidosauria > Squamata > Natricidae > Rhabdophis > Rhabdophis nuchalis. The sequence goes on along the minus strand of CM077648.1, from coordinate 89,083,909 downwards.
GGCAACAACTTTTTGTAGAGACATATTTATATGAGATGTTAATGCCAATTTTACAATTAATAATTAGTAATCCAGTGTCCTGGAACAATATCAAACATATCCTCCTAAAAAAGCACATTAAAAATTGAAGCAACCTATTTTTTCCTTCAGTAGGTGGCAGCACTTTGCTGAAATTATCTGGTCTCAGAAGTTAGAAGGGGGCAGGCCTGTTAGCACATGGATAAAAGACAATCATGGAATACCAGGCCTATACGCTAAACTAGTGAGTTGAAAAATTTAAATGAAGAAGGTCATGACAAATGTCCATAAAGGCAGCAGACAACAAACTCAAGGGATTCTATATTAATATCTCGTTTCTGAACTTTGCGCTATTAATTTACCTTTCTTATTTATGCTTTAAGACAATGCTCATGCAAACCTAAGATATCATTAATAAATCATGTGCAACAAAATAGGAATGTGGGTTTAATATTTTTATTTAAGTGAATCTGTATCTCAAATAAATATGACCAAAACTTTTTTTTAATCTAATATTATTTTACAAAATAGCAAATACAAAAACTTAACAAATAATTTTAACATATTTTAATGCATCATTCCTGAGTAAGTGCTATTCAAAAATATACTGTTCTACCTTGTTTCAGATGTTGAAGAATTTAAAATTATATTTGTAAATATAGTTGTCTTTTACAAACCTTTATGAATGATTAAAAATAATCTCAGTATATTTAAAACTGAATACAAACATACCATATCTTGTTTTGTGTCTAAATCAGCTGATATGAATGTCAAAACAATTATTACACATATTTATAATTTTACTTTAATGAGACCCTTTGACCCCATCCCTTCACCAAATGACTTTTGCAAACCTGCTGGAATAGCCAAACTTCCTAAAATTCTTAATGACAAGCTGAAAACTGAAACAGAAAAACTTCTGTTCAATAGTTTCACTTCATAGTCTGTTTGTATATATATATATATCACGAACTAATTCATGAAAAAGAAAAACTTAATTGCTCTTACCTCTAAACAATCTGTAACATGTGACTGCATCAGATTTGCTCATTAGCATAGTCATGCTAAACTGCTCCAGAGACAATTTCATCAGCCATTTTGAGACTGCACTGTTTCAGCTACACTGAAAGTGTGATTAAAATGGCTGCAGTGTGTATTCAGTCTCAGCCAGTAAGAACGTAGCAATGTGTGAAACACTTGTCACAAAGCACCTCCCTCCTTATGGAGTATACACTATTAGTGCTATTAGTGCATGTGCTGCAGAGATATGACACAAGTGCTAGAAGTTAAAAACTCACAAGGCACAAAGGCTGTCTCTGCGAACCAATCGGTAGCTCAGGATATAATATCTAATCCTGAACTGAATCCAAGCAGCTGCAAGTCCATGTCACATATTATTGACTACAGGAATGAAGCCAAATATTACTGGCAGGCAAGGAATGCTATGCAGGAGGAGCCTGATTTCAATTCCTCTTTTTCTTACAGCATTATAAATTCTGCTTAAATCATTTACACTACACAATGTTACAAAAAGAATTTTTTATAAGATGCTACACAGAAAGGTAAGTAATAGTTTTTAATCAACTACATGTTTCCAACATAGTGCTTTAACTGAAAGATCCAGAGTAAATTTTAATTCACAACAAAACAAATTTTTTTAAAAATAGTAAATTGCTATAACCTCACCAGGCCTGCATATTTGCTAAATAGTTATATTTGATTTCACGGGAGGGAGGGAGAAAACATATAAAACAGAATCAACTAAACTGATAGAAATTAAATCATACAAACTTGTCTTAATGCAAGCATGTTAATGAGCTTTTTTCTCAATGCGGGATAAAGAAATCTAATAAAATGTTCTTCTTAAGAGTATATATTACAGAAATATTAAATTCTATACCCAAATTATGGACATGTTAGAAGTTTGTTTCGTATCCTAAGGAGTTGTTTAGCAAATTTCATTTGGGCAGATATAAATATATTACCATATTTTCAGTATTGGCAAATATGTTTTATTGCCCAGTGCCTGAGAATGAATTGTTAAAATTTAAAATAATCAACCGAAAATTATTTTCAGTGACATTGAAAATGAAAACAAACTTCAGTACTACTTAAACGTCAAGGTGCTTCAATTTCATCAGGGGTATTATTAAGATATTGATATAATGCACATCCCTGCCTCTCTTACCATTAGACATGATAGATGGGGTTATTCAGAATTGGAGATTAGCAACTCAAATTTCCTATCTCCAATGTAAGTAATCCTAATCTTTACCCTCATTCTTCAGAGACTGAGACAAACATACAAATACCAAAAGTGCTATATAGATTAAAATGTATATGAAACAACATTTGGGTTTGGGTTGGTGTCAGTAGATTCCATGTTCCATCTAACCTTTCTTTAGAGCTTTAAGTGAGAGGCTCTTTTAAGTCTTGCAAAGAAAAAGAATGCCTCCAGGCCCCATACTCTTTTTTGGAAGAGTTTCCGCTTACAAAATAATAAACTGAATGGGTTACATGGTGAGCTATAGAAGCTGGCACAACATAACCTCATCAATAAACTTACTGGTCAAACAGGCATTGGTAATTGATTCTGACCACAGTATCTATTTTTGAACATTACAGTTTCTAGCATTAGTTTTTATTTAATATAAATTTATACATAAAAGTTGTACAGACGATGAAAATCATACCTCAGTATAAATATCATTCTATGTGTATCTCAATCAATTTTATTGCATTATCTAACTCAAGCCACTCAGTTACCTGAACCATGACAGCAAATAAATTTGATAAACAAGCAAGCACTACCATAACAAATTCCAGCATGATATTTATTAAATTTATCTGCTGCCCATCTTTTGGTTCAGGCAACTGAATGACTTGAGTTATAAAATAAGTATAAAAATAGTTATAGCTTCATTATGGTCCTTCAGAGTGTTTAGGGGCCTTTTAAAATATTAGGAGATAAGTCTTAGTAACTTGAGGGTAGTCACTTCCAAAGAAGAGCTAGATGGGGAATTTTAAACCATGAAATGGTGATTCAGACAAATGGCAAAATAAGCAATTTTAATTGCACACTGAAATATGAGTTGCAGTGAGATTGTTTGCATCATTTGTAAGCAAAGCCTGGAAAGTCAATACCAATACTTTGAACTGGCAGAATCAATGTAGACATGTGGTAAGGAAGGAAAAAGAGATACTGGAAAAGGTTTAAGACCATATGGACTGCATTTGTTTGGACCAAAAAGAAACACAACTGAAAGAGGAATTGCTTGGCTGCCTCAACAGCAGGAAATGGTCAAATGTTTAGGGTCACAAGAAAAAGGTTGCAGATTCACATTGTTTTATTAATGAAATAACGATAAAGCTCCCAATTATAACAGTGGTTGATAGTTTTGAAAAGAGAAAGAGTAAGAACAAAAACCACTCAGAATAAAAAAAGATGGCATTAAGCTTAATTTGTCCACATTAATCAGAAGCAGCAGGAAAACATCCACCTGGAAATCCCAGGAAGATGGTTGGAAGACTATCTTCACAAGACAAGATCAAAGAATTACAGCTATAACTGTGTCAGATAAACCATAACGAAAGTATCAGAAATCTGAAACAGTAAACAAATATGGGTCTAATATATACAGTAAACAAATATGGGTTTATGGATTCCTAATGGGGAGTGACCATGCTGTACTGCAATTCAATACTGGAAACACAAGCAATGAAATAAAATCAAACTTGGAGTCTTGGACTTTAAGACAGCTGATTTCAACAAGATTAGAGAATACTTGGGAAGGATTTCATGGATAGAAAACTCAAGAGGAAACTTGGGAAACTTTAAAAAAGTGAGATTATAAAAACCCAGTCTAGCACAATACTGCTGAAGAAAAATAAGAGATCCCAGAAGAAATCAGTATGGCTAAAGAATTCTCTGAAAAACTGAAAGGTAAAAAGAATAAGTATAAAAATGGAAAGAGATTTTGAGTTCAAATCATGAGATGGATTACATTCCAGGAGCTGAAGGACGGAAAGACAGGATTTTAGAACCACTGAACCATGATCCTGAAGAACGAGGAACTACCAGAGTACTGGAAAAGAGCTGATATGGTTCCCATTTGCAAAACAGGGAGGGAGGGGAACAATCCAAGAAACTATAGACCAATCAACCTGACATCAATGCCTGGAAAGATCCTGGAAAGAATCAAGTGAACACCTAGGAGCAAGCAGAGTTATAACCAGAAGCCGGCATCAAAAACAGATCATGTCAGATAAACCTTATTGCATTTTTGGTAAATTGGACGAGTGAAAAGCTGTGCATATAATTTATCTGGATTTCAGTAAGGCATTTGATAAAGTAGACCACAACCTACTACTTCATAACATAGAAAAATGTGGATTAGGCAGCATCACTATCAAATGCATTCACAACTGGCTGATCAACTGCATTCAAAGCATAGTCAATGTTACTATTTATCAGTAATTAATTAATAGTATTAGTAATTAGTAACACAATGTTACTATTTATAAAAGTTAGTTGTGGAGATTGTTGTGTGGCGCCATCTGGTAGTTGAATCTGGAACTGGGTCTCTCCTTGTTTTCTGGTTATATTAAACGAAGAGTGAGAAGTGAAGGAATCCCCCCCCCCCCCGGCTCTATTAGTCTCCATCTCTCAGCTAGCCTCTCAGCCTTTGATATCTCCTTTTCCACAGCCTTTTGATAACTCCGGGCATATTTTTCCTCAGCCTTGGAAGCTTTCCTGGAATGCAGGGCTTTTGCCCTTATTCAGACAGCCACTGTTTTACTGCACTCTTAATGCAAAGGAATCCTTCTGTTTAATGTTGGCCTGTGCTATGGCCCCCCTTTCTTCCCCACTCACATGGGCCATCTGGTGTTTCTCTGAGTCAGCAGTATCCTCCATTATGTGTCTCTCCTCTGGGAAGGCGCTGAAAGCGTGTCAAATGTCGGCTCTGTTTGAGTGAGCTGGAAAATGGCAGGCACTGATCCAAACAAACACTCCAGCCATATTGCTCTATGGCCTGAGCCGGATCGAGCTTGATCATTGCTCTACGGCTATTTCGGATCGAGTTAGAAGTTACAGAGGCTATGCCAATCAAATGGGGGAGCCAGCTGAATTGATGGGACATCTCTTTAACCAATAAGCAGTTAAACCCTGCAGCGGCGAATTCACGCTGTAAAGCTGTTCTGGTCTCCGAAAAACAGCTGATTTCTGAAGTGCTGCTTCGTTTGCCCCAAAAAACAGCTGATTGCTGAAACGGCTGTGATCCTCACCTGCAATTCACACTCTTGTCAGATCTCTCTCAGTCAGATCAAGAGGCTGCAATGCGCACCAAACCCCCAGGCTGTTTCCCAAAATAAAAACAGCTGATTTACTGTTGAATTCTTGGCGGACTCAGCCAAACAGCTGATTGTAGCTGTAATGCTCCTTTCCCAAAAAGAAAAGCTGCATTCTGCTCCTTTTCTAAATCGCGTCTCACTTGGGCATAGACTGAGTCAAAAGAGGAGATACAGTCAGGAGAGACATGGCTGCAAAGTTTTAAAGGATTCAGGCTCTGGGCAAGAAGGCAGAGTTAACCCATGCTTTTGGATTCTCCGCTCATGATACCAGAGAACTACGTCAACATGGAGGGAAGTATGCAGTGGGGCACCTCAATGTTTTGTCTTAAGCCAAGTACACTTCAACAACTTCATAAATGATTTAGATAAGGGGATATAAGGGGAACTCATCAAATTTGCAGGCAACATCCAGCTGGTGGGAACAGCCAATACTCCAGAAGACAGACTCAAGTTTCAGAAGGATCTTGACAGTTGAACATTGGACCCTACCCAACAAAATGAAATTCAGTGTAAGGTTTTATATTTAGGCAAGAAAAACCAAATACACAGGTACAAAATAGATGGTACCTGGCTCAACAACAGTAACTGTGAGAGGAATCTAGGAATTCTAGTGAACAACGTGTTCTGTAGCTGCCAAAAAAAGTAAACAGTAGTAAGCTGTTTTACTACTACACAGGGATAGAATCAAGTTCACTTGAAGTGTTGGTACCACTTTACAATGCCTTGGTAAGACCACACTTGGAATATTGCATCCAGTTTTGATTGGCACAATATAAAAATTGAGGCTCTAGAAAAGCGTGTGGACAACAAAGATGATTAGGGGACTAGGCTAGAACATATGATGAATGATTACAGGAACTCGTTATGTCCAATCCAATGAAGAGAAGCACTGGCAGTGACATGTTAGTCTTCCAATATCTAAGGGGCTGCCACAAAGAAGAGGGAGTCAACTTATTTTCCAAAGTACCTGAAAATAGGAAAAGAAGCAATGGATGGAAAGTTAACAAGGAGAAATCCACTTAGAAATAAGGAGAAATTTCCTGACAGTGAGACCAATCAAGCAATGGAACCAATTGTCTCCAGAAATTATGGATGCTTCCTCACTGGGGGTTTTTAAGAAGAGATTGGACAGTGATTTGACTAGAATGACATAGGGATTCTTGCTTGAGCAGAGGGTTGGACTATAAGACTTCCAAGGTCCCTTCCAACTCTATTATTGTATATAATCCTGAGGAACATCTACAGATAAAGAGAAAGTCCTTTCTATATAATCAAAAAGTACAAAGGGAAATACATAACATTAACCATATAAATAACACTTATTAAAGCTAAACAAAATAGAATTCAATGATCAAAGAAGGCCCCTTTGACAAGTTCAACAGCACCAATACTGATAATTTGATGGCTTGCCTTACTACATCAGCAAATCATAACCTAAAACAGTCGAGATAAAATAGAGCGACACACCAGAACCTGGCTGAAATGGATCAGGAGGTTATTTACTGACAGATAAGAAATTAAGAAAGACTTCTCAATGAAGCATTCCATAAAGATATTTTTTTAAACAGTAGGAAGGTAGTAGCCATAACCAAACAGTTGACCAGAAACAATAGAAACAACAAAAGAGGAACAACAGAAAAGAGAAGGGACACATAAAGAAATGAAAAAAGGGTGTGAAGTATTGGAAATTTCTAAAACTACTGCACTTACAACTGCAATAGGACCTGGAAAATTAGTCATTAAGCGGTGTGATCATTTGAGACATCATGAAACCACACCCAATTTTTACTTCTTCTTTTTTTGCTGTGATCATTAAACAAATCACTGATTGTTAAATGAAACATCCCGTGATCTCAATTTGTTACATTCTTCCGTTGATTTTCCTTCTCCAAAACTCACTGAGAAATTTGCAAATAGTAACCGTGTGAGTACAAGACATTTTAAGACTTATAAGTGCAAGGACTGTTGTAAGTCACTTTTTAGCACTATAACGCTGGTCATTAAATGAAATTAGTTACATTCTGGCTGGCACTGCATCAAAAATGCAAAAACAATGAAAACTCTACAGAGGACTGATCTCTAGAACATTTTGACTTTAGACTGAACTGTCTCCTAAAGTCCTTTGCTGTAAGTGAAGAACTATTTCTGGCTGTTGCACTATCCTCAATCACATGATAAAAATTAGAGCACTTAGTTACTAGCATATATTTATGATAGTTGCATTATGTGACTGCCATCTGTAGCCTTTCCAGGGAGCGTCAAAAAGCAAAGGGGAAAGTTGAATTAGATTTGCTTAACCTTGTGATTTGGTTAACAACCGAGGCAAAATGTTCATAAAATTGAGCACATTGCTGAATAATCGAAGGTCCAGTCCCAATTGTGTTGGTAAGTTGAGTAGAACACAACTTGTGCTAATTGGCATTTGTCTTAGGAAAAGGTTACAACAAGTACTCTATTACAAAAGCTTAACAAAGTTTTAGTTGTAACAGAAAATAAAATAGATTGATTAGATAATCAGATAAAACTGAATATTTCTAATAATTGAATAGGCAGTCCGCAACAATTTGTCAAAGAAGAAACAAAAAACCAACAAAAAAGGGGAGAAAATTACAGGATTCTATGGTATTTTTAAAACAACAAAAATCTATTAAGCATATAACAAATTAAAAAATACAACACTGTATCAACACAAATGTAAGAAAATAACCAACGTAAATAAGTCTATTAATGTTAAGGAAAGATACACTTAAATGATGAAGAGGTTTGATGTGAGATGGCATAGTATAATGATGCAATTCTTAGAGCCACATAAAATAATAATAGTTTAAATAACTAATATTTTGAAATAGGAATGTAGCCATGATAAATTAAAATGAACAAATCAGTAAGTAGCATCCTCTTGATTATCTTAGGAAAACAGTGACAACATTGTCGCCTAATTTTAAATGAACCCTCTGTTCCCTCAAAAACATGCAATTTCGGTTGGGCCAGTTTTATTTATAAGTAGAATTGTTAATCATAGATCAGTAGAATGTTGAAACTAAGAATATATTGAAATAACTAGTAATACTACTGGAATTATTAACAAACATTCAATGTCAAAGCTAATTTTTAATTTGAGAATTATAACACCCTTCAAAATTTTAGAACTAAATAGGTAAAAACCAGATTTTCAATGGCTTTTCTGCATTTTAATACAAGACAGGAAGAGAGGGAACAATGTTTAACGATTATTCTGTGTATATCTACAGAAATGCTCTGATCAGCAGAAATCCAGCACCAAAAATTTGTCCAGCAGCAGGCAGCTATTTAGTAAAGAATCTATGAATAATGGTTGGCTTATATTTGCTTTGCCACTCAATATTCATTATGTCATAAAGAAGAGGGTAAGACCATTTGTATTATTATAAACATTTTTTCTCCTCTCAGTAGACGCAATTATATTGTAGTAGAACACTATATACTGAAGGAACAGGAGATGGGTAGTTTTCAAGTTGGACTTCCAAGCTTATTTTGATTTCCTCTAAAATATTAGCTTTCAGTGGGTCCGAAGATTTTCCTTAGTAAAAATAAAGCATTGAAAACATGGAGACAAAAAAAATCTTCTACACAAATTTGTTCTTGATTAGATGTTGAATATATAATTCAAATAGCTTTTTGACGGGGGAGGGCAAAAACCTAGTACCTAGATATTCTCCATGCTGTGAGAATATTCTGCTGATCCAGACTGCTTACTTGTAGAACATAGAAACCTAAACTCAGCAGTAAACTGCAGCTATGTCCATAAAAGGCAATTTTTAAAGAACAATATATAAAAATCTAACCTAAGGGGCTTAGAGAGGAGGAGATCCTCCAATCAACTAGTTACAATTCACTTTTACCAAATACTGAGTATGGTTCAAAAACACAGTAAACAATAAAAATATGAAACAATATTTAAAGGTATGTTGACTGATTATACATCTGAATTACTTTCTACTGTATTTTGTACTCCATCCTGTTACTTCTCCAAAAACAGTTAATTATCATATCAGTTTTCTTAAGTTTTGATGAAAACTTCATTCAGCGTTATTTATTAATCAAATTTGTATTCTGCCTTGCCATCAACAGGTCTTAAGACAATCTAGACCTATAAGCATATATTTATATAATTAATTTATATCATGATTGCTCTAGCACCCTTTCAATTGAAAATATTTTGCTAAGTATGTTCAAGGGGCAAGATATGAATGCAAATCTTGGAGTTCTGTGTCTGATAAATGTAGATTTCCTATAACAGCTTTGGAGTTATTAATATCTACCCTCTGAAATGTTAGAGAACAGACTATATTTCTGGATGTTGTATGATATATTTTAACTTGCCTGAATTATACACTTTAATCAGTATTCAAAATAATTCATTAAGTTTTGAATAATCAAAACATAAGTTGCTATTTGTAATAAAAAATTTCTATTAATATTTATATTAAATATATTCAAAAAAATAGTTTCCATGTGAACTAAACAAAAATGTTTATAGGATTTATTTATTTTTTAAATTATGGCTACAGTCTTCTCTTTGCTATTTAAAAATATCCTGCACTTTTTCATTATTTTTATTAATGTTCCAAGAAAGAAGCAGGGATAGAATAATTTAAACTTTTAAAAGTGCATATAATTATGTTAACTTCTGTTGCTGAGAAACACAAGGCCTACTGCATACATTCTGAAATACAATTGCATCAACTTTTAAAACAAAAGTTATAGTCTTAAAATCAATGAAATATTGGATTGTGAAATTAAATAGATCTGTTCAATGATACAGGAATAAATTCAATGGTAATACTAAATATTTGTAAATATTTCTGTTTGGAGTCAATAAATTGCTGACTGAAAAGAAGCAATATTAAACTCATTCGTAAATTATATATGATGAACTTTGGAAATGGCCACAATTCAGCAAGATTATTTGTGGAAACATCTTGTCTATGCTGTTTGTAAGCATTTTATAGATAAGCTTATACTTGCATATCTCTTAAAATACCGATACCCAAAAATAAAACCATGCATATAGCCTATCCATGCAATTATTGTCTTAAGAAACTTCACTATAAAATTCATTTAATATTGTTAATGTTATTAAATAATTGGTCCAGACAAGTGTTTCTTGTTATGCTGCTTATTTTTCACTAATGAAGCTTCCTTTTAAGTCTTGTATAAAAAGACATTCTTACTAATGGTCAGCTACAAACTAAAACAACTAAGAAAAACTAAATAACCAATTTTTATATACAAGCTTGAATCTCGGGAAAATTCTGAATACTGTAGAAGGAAATTTTTCAGCAAATAGGGGTTTTTTCTGTCAAGGAACATTTGTTATATATGATAATTTATGAATCCCCACAGAAACAATTTTACTTATATATTGCAATCTATATGTTTCCTAATTTTAAATAATTTAACTTTTAAAAAGGTTGATCATTTCTATTTTAAATATTTTGTTTAAACATATAAGATATATTAGATAATGAAATCATGCAAAAATTGGCTTTATTCCTATTATCCTATAGTGTAGAATGTCTAAATAAAAATGACATTTTGATATTGCTTTAAACAATCATGGGATCCCAAGTTCCTTAATAGGTATCAACCCTGCAATTATTATTTTTAACAGCAACTTAACCAATTTCATTATAATTTTTACAATGACAATAAAGATTATTATTATTATAACTGAAAATGCTCTTATTTAATAATTTACATCATTATAATAGTTGATCTTAATGACATACTTTAAAATCACTAGTAAGATTTTGGCAGAACAACTTATGGTGATTGGAAGGGAAAAAATCTATCACATTAGTATGTTGAATTATTAATCAACCACTCTTAAAGTTAGGTTTTCATTGTCATGTAATATTTTGTGGATATGTGTATAGTAGTATAAAACATGCTTAACAATATTTTCTCCTGAAATGGAATTCAATTACTACACAATCTTGGTGTTATGTGGGTTTGCCTTGAGGCACCCATAATCACCCGCGCGGACGCATTCTGGACTAACTGTAGCCTTCGAGTGCACCTCAAGGGGAGCCCCATGTAGAGAGCGTTGCAGTAGTCCAGCCGGGATGTCACGAGTGCTTGAGTGACTTTGCGAAGGGCCACCAGGTCCAGTAAGGTATGGTATTCTAAGCTGCTGCCCAGAATCATTTGGTAGTGAGATGGGTGGGTCACAAATTCAGTAAATAAATAAATGAAATATTACTTCTGCTGCTATATTTGTAGTTTGGTGCATGTACTGTAGTTTAATATAAAATACAAAATTTATAAAAAACAAAAATGTCTCCAAATTTGCAAAATATACCACCCATGATATTGTAAAATTATATTAGAATATTTAAGTTGGCAATTTTGGAATATTAAGAAATGTATGAAGAACAATTTTAATGAATTTTTCTTGGCATTTTCAGTCAATATAATTCATCAAATTTTCAAGGCTCAAGCTGACTTCTCTGACATTGTAGGTGAGGGAAGATGTCTGTTGTTTGTTGACTAGGGAGCACTCAAACAGCAAAGCAGAGAACAGGAAGTCGGATCAACCAATCAGTACGCAGGATACATAGTGATAGCTAGCATACATGCAGTGACAGCTATGGATAGTTGTGGGAAACTCTAAATCAGCCATAACACTCTACTGGATTTTACTGCTTTTTCAGCAAAATGGTTTCTTCATATCTCCTAAATATATTATAGAGGATTAGGATTCAGAGCAACTTGGGAGTATGTGAAAGAAACATAGAAGAAAATAGAAGCTTCACTGCATGAATGAAAATAATGTTGGACATAGCCTACGACTTAAAATTTCCTAGCTTAAAGTAACTGCCACAATGAAGTGTTGTAATGTACGGTATATAAATACACGTCAAGATTCTAATCGTCCATGTTCTCTTCATAAATTCTCCATTACCTTGCTTTCCCACTCCACTCTTTTAGCCAGCAGTCATAAGTACTGAGAATACAACATCTTCAGGGGCTGTTTGGAATTCTCCTCTTTATCCGCTTTGCATCATTTTTATTCTCTTCTGTATATCGGCAAACATTAGGGATTCTCCTAGCAAACCTCATGAAAGACCCTTATTGTGTCTGGATGGAAGCTTTTTTGACTGACAGAATGAATCTAAGAAAGTGGTATTGATATTAATTTACAAGGGTAGTAATTTATTATGCATTTCTATTATCATTATTTATTAATAAATAATTACTATCTCATACTATCATTGGCTATTTGGGACCTTTGTATATTTTGATTTTTAAGTTTGATTTATAAGTTTTTGTTTTTTCTTATCTGACATAGTTATATGAAGGCATAACAATATAAAGTAAAAACCTTTATGAAGGTTCATCAGAGACTCTTTAACTACATGAGTATCAATAATAAGTTAGAATACTTAAAAATATAAATTTAAATTTAAATACATTAGGGCTTAATAATCAGTTTTGAAAGCACTAATGAAAACTTAATTTCCAAACATTTCTAGTCAACGCAGTCATTCAGAAGAGGCTCATACTTTTTCTTACTTTTTCTCAGAAGAGCAATTTGTTACATATGGAATTTTATGTGCACGCCCACAAACTGCTTCAATGGGGAAACTATGGTGACATTTATTTACCAGAAGGGAAAATGAGCATGTTGTTCCTAGTCACTTCCATAGCCTCAACAATGCAAATCGGATTGGTTACCCTACTCCATTGAGTAGCTTTAGACAAAAGAATTTATGATAACCCAAAATATTGTAAGCCAATCTAAAATATGTTCTTGGCAAATCATATATTCTTTTCCAACAAAACGGATTAAAAGAGTTGGAAGAGTCCACCAACCACCCACCTCCGCTCAGTAGTCAAAGCAGTTTTTTTTAAAGGATGAGATTAGAATCAGATTAATCCAGCAACAACTGAAAATACCACTTCCCCTTTATACCTAAAACATATGGAGTTTGAAAAAAATACTTAAAAGGTTTTCCTCACTGTTAAAGAGAATACCTTTTTATTCCCATTAGAAGTGAAAGTAATTTAGAATATTTTTCCAGCATGTTTGGCCTGGAAGGAAAAAAATAGTATTTACAACTTTTTCCTTTTATTACAGCTCTAGAAATGAAATTAACTAAAAAATGAGTGACACTTGGGAGGGTTTTTCTCATAATAATTACATTAATCTTGTTTAGCCATTCTTACACTATCAATGTTAACCTACCTCACAGAGTTGTTGTGCATATTAAATCTTGTCATCATTGCACTGTAATTTGAGTTCTTTTGACAGAAAGGAAGAATATACATTTAAAAATAAAGCTTTCATAGAGCAAATCAGATGAGAAAGAATATCATTCGCTCTCTAAGACTACAAACAATTAATATTTTACAAGCCATTTATAGAACTTTTAAAGATAAATGTGAAATAACATAAATTGATATAGATATACAGAGCAGGCTTTTCCCCAAAACATACAGCAGTGTCCACACACACATCCAAGTAGGTCACTGGTATGTCATTTCCCCATTGTGCTTCTTGCACTCAGACACCAAGACACAACGCCATAACGAATGATCAATGTGCATTTCAACATTCGCTCTTCTTTGCATTGCAATGTATAAGAATGAAAGATATGCACAACATAGTTTTTCTATTACTAAACAATAAACTGGTGCATAATACAAAACAAGATTTGGAACCTTTTAATTACTTATTCACCCAGAAGATTGTGGCCATAGCTTGAGGTTTCATAAAATACAGCAGTTTAAATCTCACCATCAATGTATTTTCCACAACAGAAACTAGAAATCAGCAACATTATCTACCATGTTTCAGAATGGATAGTATACTTACTGTTAAATTCAAATAATTTTGCTGATAATACTACTGGTTTTTAAATAAAAGCAAACAAAGTTATTTGTGAATAAAAAAACACACTGATAACGCAAAACAAAGGGAGTTGTCTTATTTATCTTAGAAAAAAGCTAGAGGCCATATAACAGTGTAGTAATATCAAAAGTTAAAAAATATTTTCATATAGTGCTAATTTTGATATAATTGTCATATTTATAAACATGGCATGCCATATTATTATATACCACTTTCTCAGAATTAAAAAACCCATAAATCAGCACAAATAGTTCCAGAAAATACTTATGTGAGGCATTTTAGCTGTTTTAATTGGGTATTTTAGCATGTTAAGGGGATTTTAGCACAGGCCCAGATTTAATTTGTTCTTAATTATATTTGTATATTTATTGTATTGTGGTTTTAGTTTTCCCTGTGCACCGCTCCGAGTCCCTACGGGGAGAGGAGCGGTCTATAAATTAAATTATTGATTATTGATTGATTATTGATTTTGATTTTAAACTACAAAACTATAGTAATTTTTACAGGTTTCTTTGTAATACATAAATGAATGAGAATTAAAGAATGATATTCTAACCAAGTTTTTATTTTGTACTCTAGCAGTATTGCCAAGTAGTCTCTCATCTCCTTTAAAATTATGTTTTTGTCAATTTTGTCAATATTTTAGCAGCAAAGTTTTAAATCCATACGGAGCATCATTTCAAGCAAATATATTTTGTAATTGACTATTTTTATTTATAAATCAAAACAACTATTTTTCTCTTACATACAACTTTTGTGTGTGCATTTGTGTATACGCACACGAATAAACAAAGGCAGAAAGATTAACATATATTAACATTATATAGATTGCAAAAATACACAAGATAAGCACTCTTCTTGAAAATCTAACTTTTGAACACAATCTACAACTGGGAAAATATCTCTTTTACTGTAATGAAAAGGTTAATTTAATTGTTGTCCAATCATCCAAAGAGCAAAATGAGTAAACTGTTGTCTTACATAATACTAAAAAATCTACCTTATAAATTGTATTATTACTTTCTAAGTTTAGTCTAGTCTTTAAGACCGCTGTCAGTACTTTCACTTTGTGTATTTAGCTCCTTCTCAGGGTACAAAATCAGGACTTTTAAAAAAAAATTGAACATATACAACTAATCAATATCCAAATATTTACATTTTAATGAATAAATAGAAATAAACCTGTGTTAAAAGACGAAACAAAATTGTCCCACAAAATTGTCCTCAAATTGTACTTACCTTATACTCAAATAAATAGAAACATCAAAAAACAGTATAACCCAGCCAATGTAATTTCAGACTTCAGCAGCAGAGATGTAAATTAAAATAATACAGCACTAACCGACTACATGAGAGTAAAATCAGGTGTCCTCGATTGCTCATAAACCGAGAAAATGGCCGCTTCCTCTGAAGAAAACCTCGTCGTGCAACACTAGAAACGAGGGTTTCAGGCGCGCTTATGCAATGCGCATGCTCAGGCACATACTTCCTGCCAGGATACAGGAAACCACCACCCATCGACAAGCGGTGGGAGGGGGAGGGGAGGGAAGGGAAGGGAGAGGAGGAGAGGGAGCGAACGGAAACTACCGCCAGGAGCGGCAGTGAGGGCTCCGGAAATTTTTCACCACGTCAACGATTTGAACGAGGCAAGTCGGAGCGGGATCGACAAAAAGGAGAGTCGTCTTCCTTCATAAAAGACGCCCGAGGAGAATTGTCTTTAGGTATACTAGCTGCGGCTGGTTGCCATCGTTTCCAACACAAAACCTGATCTGTATCCAACACTCCCTCCCTCCCCCTCCCCCCCTGGGATTGCAGCAGTACCTGCGAGTAGAAGTCGTTCCGCCGCCAGTGCTTCAGAGCGCTGCTACAAGTGCTCCCGTCCGCTTCCACTGCCGCCGATGATTCAAAAAAAAAAAAGCACACAGCCTACAGCATGTGCTGGGCCGTTATGCAAATGAGCTGTGATTTCCCCTCCCACTCTCTTGGCCACACCTCCTTTAGGGGGGGAAAAGCTGAGGGGGCGGACGTGCGAACTGCATTCTTTCGCCGGCCAATCCGCAGCTCGGCCATTTCGAAGGTTATGCAAATATTCCACAATTACTTAGCATATTTTGCTGGAAGCTCCTCCCCTTCTTGCAGTAAGGAAATTATTGGGTTGAGCGGCAGATAGTTGATAAGCGAGTTAAGGTGGAACGGAAGCCCTTGTGGCTTGTTAAGCTGGAAATTGACGCCAGTGGCAGCAGGAGAAAGTGGTGCTACAGTTTACGAAGCTGACCGAAGGAGCGTAAACTCTTCCTTCATAAAGGATCGGTTGGAGTTAGTTTTGGTGTATCTGGAGAGCTTTGAAATCGGCACGTTCTTGAAGAGAAGCTTCGTGTTTTAAGCCGCTTCAGGGGAGTCCTCTGTCAGTTTACAATTTCTATATTCCAGGGTAAAAATAGTGATTAATGTTACTGCCCTTTGGAGGTAACTATTGTAAAATTAAGCTGCCGTGCAGCCGTTACTCGTGACCTATTGGAAATATCAGTTACCTTCTGATATTCTCACAGGCAACCTATAGCGTCTACTTAAAAATCAAGTAAATGATTTTAGGGTTATTCCTAAGCAAAATAAGTTCACTATTCAATTGTTTTTTGAGTTGTATATTCTTTATCCACAACATATCCATTGTGAATAAAACATTATGTAATAAAATAGCTTTATTAATAAGTTGAATGTATCTATCGTATTGAAGCACAGTATATTCTCTCCACATTTTGGTGTTTAGTTGCAAAAATAATTTTCAGCTAGAAAATAGTTAAATTGTTATTAAATGGGAAATAGGAAATGCTAAATACTAACATACTTTGCTTGCTTTTATAAAAACATCTTACCAGCTGCTTTTTCCACTCTACAGTGATTTTCCACACCCTTTTCCCACAAGTCTTTTCTTCCACATATACCTTCCTACTTCATTGCCTGCAGCAATGCTATCTTAAGGTATTCTGCAGGGACAAAACTACTCCATTTATTCTAAATACTTATTTGAGTAAAAAGTCTTAATGTTCCCGTTTTAAATTTGAAATGAAATCAAGCAGTAAACAACACCAAACTTTTAATATTTAGACATTTGGGAGAGGTGGAAAATGGAGAAGTGGGAGATGGGAATAAAACTAAATAGCCCAAAAGAACTTGGTATCCCCCCCCAGTGCTACCAACTTTAAGCATGCAGAGGAGGAGAGGTATTATGAAAGGCACAGGTACATTTGTCATCTACTTGTTAGCTTCCTAGAAACAAAAGCAATTGGTCATTGAAATAGAAATTGCCTCATTCATTTGCACTTCACTCGCCATTTCCTCTAATTTGGAAGACTAGTAAATCAATCCTTTTATTCTGTAAGAGAATAAATAGAAGCCATGAAAGTAGGTTCATCTTTGCTCCCCTCCCTACACATTTCAATGGTTTTAGCTGTATCAAGTGAAAGAGGTATTAGTAAATAAAGCAATACAGGTAGTCCTTGATTTACAACAATTCATTTATTGACCGTTCAAAGTTACAACAGCACTGAAAAAGTGATTTATGACTTTTTTTCCACATGAAGGTTGCAGCATTCCCATGGTCACCTGTTCAAAATTCAGATGCTTGGCAACTGACTCATATTTATGATGTTTGCAGTGTTTTGGGATTATGTCGTCATCACCTTTGGCAAACCTCTGACAAGCAGAGTCAATGGGGAAGCCAGATTCACTTAACTGTATTACTAACTTAACAACTGCAGTGATTCGCTTAACAACTATGGCAAGAAAGGTTGTAAAATGGGGCAAAATTCACGAGGGAGGACACACGCTGGATCTGATTTTTGTCTCTGGACAGTGGAGAAGTGATCTCGGAACGGGATCTAGTCATCTTACCCTTGTCATGGACAGATCACTCTCTCCTTCGGATGGACTTTCCAACCGTCACACCCCACCGCGGGGAGGCGGAACCGGAGACATCGAGTTGGTTCCGCCCCAGGCGCCTGATGGACCCTGAAAGGTTCCAGAGGGAACTTGGGCCAATACCTGTGTCCCTGCCCCGCGACTCAACTGAGGATCTAGTGGCCTTGGACCGAGTCGCGCCCTTGCGGCCTCATGCGGCATCGAGTCACCCAGGCCCCTTGGTTTACCGAGGAGCTTCGGGGGATGAAACGCAGCAAGAGACGCCTAGAGAGTAGGTGGAGATCCTCTCGATCCGAAGCTGACCGAACACTAGTGAGAGACCATATTAGGACTTACTTAGTGGCGCTGAGAGTGGCCAAACATGAGTATTGTGCCACCCTTATCGCGTCCGCGGAAAACCGCCCTGCCGCCCTCTTTGGGGTGACCCGCTCCCTCCTTCATCTGAGGCTGCGGGAAGCCCCTTTGCAGGGTCGAGCAGAGGAATTTGGAGTGTTTCTGCAGGACAAAATCACTCAGATTCGGAACGAGCTGCCCTCCACTGAAAGTGATCCAGTCGATTTGTCCGGTGCTGGTCTTGAGATAACACCTTGGGAGGAGTTTGACTTTGTCACTACCGAGGATATGAACAGGTTGCGGAGGAACCTTAGAGCCACCTCATGTTTATTGGACCCGTGTCCCACCTGGCTTGTACTGGCATCCTGGAAGGTGACACGAGGCTGGCTCCAGGATATTGTGAATGTGTCTTTGAGTGAGGGGTTCTTACCTACCGCCTTGAAAGAGGCGGTGGTGAGACCTCTCCTCAAAAAGCCTTCCCTGGACCCAGCATTGTTGGAAAATTTCCATCCGGTCTCCAACCTTCACTTTCTTGCGAAGGTTGTAGAGAGTGTGGTGGCTCAACAGTTTCCTCGTCACCTGGAGGAAGTTGATTATCTAGACCCGCGCCAGTCCAGTTTCCGACCCGGTCACAGCACTGAGACGGCATTGGTCGCATTTGTTGATGATCTCTGGAGGGCTCGGGATAGAGGTTGCTCCTCTATCCTAGTCCTATTAGACCTCTCAGCGGCTTTTGATACCATCGACCATCATATCTTATTGCACCGATTGGGGGGGTTGGGGCTGAGAGGTACCGTTTTGCGGTAGTTCTCGTCCTACCTCTCTGGTCGGTCGCAATGGGTGTTGGCAGGAGGGCAGAGGTCGTCCCCGAGGCCCCTCACGGTGGGTTCCTCAGGGGTCGGTCCTCTTGCCACTCCTGTTCAACACCTATATGAAGCCGCTGGGCGAGATCATCCGTGGTTTTGGGGTGGAATACCATCTGTATGCTGACGACACCCAGCTGTACATATCCACCCCAAACCACCCCGACGATGCCGTCGAGGTGGTGTCCCGGTGTTTGGAGGCCGTACGGATCTGGATGGGTAGTAACAAACTCAGATTCAACCCGTCCAAGACTGAGTGGCTGTGGTTTCCGGCACCCCGGTTCAGCCAGATAAGTCCAACATTGGCCATTGGGGGCGAACAACTGGCCCCCGTGGAGAGGGCGCACAACCTGGGCGTCCTCCTGGATTCCCGGCTGTCCATGGAGGACCATGTGGCGGCCGTGGCCAGGAGGGCGTTTTATCAGGTACGCCTGATACGGCAGTTACGCTCCTTACTGGACTGGGGGGCCCTTCGCACAGTCACTCAAGCGCTTGTGACATCCCGGCTGGATTACTGTAACGCTCTCTACATGGGGTTCCCCTTGAGGTGCACTCGAAAGCTACAGTTAGTTCAGAATGCGGCCGCGCGGGTGATTATGGGTGCCCCAAGGCAAGCCCATATAACACCTTTCCTGCGCGAACTGCACTGACTGCCTGTGGCCTTTTGAGTGCGCTTCAAGGTGCTGACAACCATCTTCAAATCGCTCCATGGCTCGGGGCCTAGCTATATACGAGACCGCCTACTGCCCCATACATCCCTTCGCCCGATCCTCTCCCACAGAGAGGGTCTTCTCCGGGTGCCGTCGGCCGGGCAATGCCGGTTGCCGATGCCCAGGGGAAGGGCCTTCTCTGTGGCGGGCCCGGCCCTCTGGAACGACCTACCCCCCGACCTACGCACTATCTCGGACCTCCGCCTCTTCTGCCAACGTCTTAAGACATATCTATTCCAACAAGCTGGCCTGGCATAGCCCCCCGTTTCTGACATTTTATACATAAATTGTAATTAGCAGGGTTTTAAATTGGTTTTTAACACGGGTTTAATAATGTAATATGTTTTTAATGATATATATTGTTTTTGTTATGGTTTATTAAATGCCTGTGCGCCACCCTGAGTCCTAACGAGAAGGGCGGGGTATAAATCCGAAAAATAAATAAATAAATAAATACTGTCTCACTTAGCAACATAAATTTTGGGCTCAATTGTGATAAGTCAAGGACTACCTGTATAGAAGAAGAGACCTGGTAAGGAGCTAATGATAGGGCAACTAATACAGGAAAGAATTGCAGAATCCATGGCCACTGTCTTCAGTAGTATAAAATAAAGGGTATACATTACAATACAGTACCAGTGTCCATAATTTTGCATTGGGAAGAATTTTATTCCTGGATAAAATGCCACCATAATGCTACTTAGAGAGTGAATTCAAGGGGGCAGATAAGATTATGAAATCATTGATGATCGCTTCTCAGTATTGTACTCTACAAAGGGACAAGTAAATGAGCAAGTAAAGTGCCTAAAATGTATAAAAAAAGAGAGTAAGCCTCTTGCATATTTCATCTCCGGAAGTCAGAAGAGAAAGGATGTATGAACAGATTGCTATTTTTAAGAGCAACAGCTAAACAAAAACAGGACACACTAAACTGGTGGAAATTGAAGAATAAATGTGATGGGAACACAGCTATGACTCAAAAGGTCTATATGACCTAATAATTGGTAACTTTTATGATGGCAGTGAAAGCTGTTTTGTTCCATCAGGACCTTGTGGCCTAAATTAGATTACATTAAATTAATTTGCTTACCTGTGGGCTATTAAAAAGTGAGGGATGGTAAATGTCTTTTTTAGCCTGATAGGCTGGGAATGGTATTTAGAAGTTTTCTATCAAATAGTTTTCTGTTTTACTGTCTGTTTTTTATTGTGAATTTCCTAGATTTGGAAATGCATAGAATATAGATACTGTACTAAATAAAAATAAATTATCCCATGTTTTTGTATTAGCTGGTAAGGAATAGTGTGCTTATGTTGCCTTTTCTTATCAGTGGGCAAAAATATTGGCATAATTTCAGATTAAAGCCTACTTGTTTCCGTTATGCTAAACACATTTTCTTCTTTTGGAGAAGGATCTTTGGTTGCTCAGCTGCTGTTTCATCTTGACCATTCTACCTATTTCAATTTAATGGCAGAAGAAATGGGGGGAGGAAGTGGAGTTAGCCACAGAAACAAATAAATAAAATGGTGTTGTTTCTTGGAGAAAATTAAAAGATCATTTTCATTTACCAGCTCTATTTTTGTCACTGGTTGGTGTGAAGGTTGGACTCTTTGAGGCTAATTCATATTAATACATAACTGGGGAACCAGAGATGAATGAGAAGGTGAGATAATTGTATATTGTACACTATATTACTAAGGGGGAATGTTGAGTGGGTAGTGATGCCTACTTGTATTCTCATTAAGCATTCATTGTCTTATTTATTTTGGAAGAAAATAAGAAAGAGGAAATTAACGGCACTATCTTGTTTTGTTTTTAGACTCCATTGCTTGTTCCCTGAAATGGTAGTTTAGATGAGATGCTATTTAGAAAGTGATAGAACTGGATGCAATTCCTGTCCTTGTTCTTTTCATTGTCTGCCCTAGAAGAATTTTTTTCTTGTTTATTGTTGATTGTCTATTGCCCACAAACTGCTTTTCTTATTTTAATGAGTGGGTGGGGCAATGCTAACCAATGCTTTTCTAAATATGTGCCTATTTATGCCCTAAATATCCTGTAAGCACAGTTAAAAGATGAGATAATGCATACCGTTTAAAAAACATGCTTTGGCCCATAGCTTATTCCAATTGGCATCAGGCTGGAACTTATACCAAAATTTCTTTTACTGCCCTAGACTAGAGGAACAGGTTATATATATATTTTTGGCCCAATAGGCTTCATTAACTACCCATTTAGCATTCCTCTTTAGTGTGCAATTATTGCACCTTCTTATTAATGTCTAATTCAAGAGTTTTGCATTGGTTTGAATGTATCTAGGAGTCCAACCAGATTTATTTTTTTTAAAAATAAAGTCATACAAAAATGTCAGTTTTCATTCAGGGAATTTCATTTCAGGGAATTTCATTTTGGGATTGAATCAGCAGTTTAATCAGTATCAATTTTAACTATGATTAAACAATAATATAGTTTGTGACTTAGCAAAATTTGTGAACCAAAGCACTGTAGTTTGTTCAATTCATTCACTGATTTTGAGCAATGTTGATTAGTTATTATTCTGCACAATTTGTGAATCTCATCAATAATATAAACTGGTTTTCTTTAAAGCTATATGTATGGCACTTAGAAGTCATTTGGAATATAAACTTATTTATGATTTTAAACTTTAAGAAGGATGTTGAAAATTGAATTTAACTATCTACCAGAGCTATACATTTGTTTGAAGATATTGCGTATTGATAAAAGAACTATCATGCAAAAATGCATGAAAAGTAGAAAATTTTATTTAACATATTGGATAAAAAAGGAACTTTGTATTTTAAGGAAGTAAATATTGTATGTGGACTAAGAAGTGTAAATATTTAATATTCATACATAAACTAATATTAAATATTTATAATTAGTCCATGCACATTCTTTGGTTCCCTAAAATATAAAGTTCTTTTATCTCATATATATTAAATATAAATGTGTATACCATTTTAATCAACTGTGCATCTATTTTACATTTAATGGGAATGTGGTAGCTTTACATGTGTGCTGCTACACACACTCATACATACACATAAGTGTGCTTTAGAGAGTTTATTAATGTTCTCCAGCAATTTCTTCACCCAGTCTCAGAACTGTCCTAAATAACTCCAGCCACAAGCAAGTCAAGGTTAGTACACAAGGCATTGGCCAATAGCCCATAAAACAATAGAAAGTCTCTCCAACAAATAAATCCACCAAACAAACTACCAGGCCAAATTGAAATATCCCACAAGAACTCACTTGGCAAGAAAAGTTCCAAAGTCCAGCAGGAAGCATGAGAAACAAAAACACACAGCCAGAAACCAAACATGTTATTCCCAACAACACCTCCCTCTGCCTGTTGTGATAAATAGTTTTCCAGTGCAGCCCAACAAGATGGGCGGGGCCTTCTCCCAAGTAATCTGGCAGATCATCATTGCTTTTGTCTCTTCTCTGCCCTGCGCGCTCTCGGATCCAGCCCAGAAGATGGCTCCTCCTCCTCCTCCTCCTCTTCATTGACCGGCTCTGCAAGCTGTTCCCAGCTGGTAAATCTCTTTCTGCCATCCGTTCAGAATCATGAATTAACCCAGTTCCTGACATGCCAGGAATGAGCTCATCCTCCCTTGAGCCAATCAAGGAAGAATCTGAGGAGTCCAAGGGAGACATTGCATCCTGCCAAATTTAAATACTTAATTATCTTGTTTTCAGGTAGAGCTATTGCAATAATGCAAGAGCAAATACTCAAGATTATATCAAATTGATAACAAAATCAGTTCTTTACAGTCTAGTTCAGGGGTGTCAAACTCAGGGCATCCCGATGGCATCACATGACTTTCCCCCCCTTTGCTAAACTGGGAATGGGTGTGACCAGTGTGTGACTCGTGGCCTATAGGCCGCAAGTTTGATTGCCCTTGGACTCTGCAAAAATCAAACATTCAATTGGAATTATTTTTCTACCCATTTTTCAATTTAAGTAGAAATTAGTTTATTTATTCTCATTTCAATGGCTTACAAATGAGCATGCATATTTATTCTTTTTGAGCATGCATATTTATTCTTTTAAGCCTATACCAAGGCTTAACTGGGTGAATGTCATTATTGTTCAGCATAATTTACTATATGTTATTTGTTTATTTAAAATGTAGTATTTTTCATAACAAAAAGCAATTCCATTGTAGAATAACATACAGAAACTAAAAACATAAAAATAAAAAATAACAGAATCTTGGATAAAATGAATTATCTGGATTTTTTCCAGTTGGTTTTCAGACCAGAATATAATATGGAAACAGCATTAGTTATGCTAGTGGGTGAACTCTAGTGGGGCTGGGACATCTTTGATGCAACTACCTTGGCTTTTGATAAGGCCATGATATCTTTCTCAGCTGATCATAGGGTTTATGAGCGGAGGCACAATGATGGTTCTCCTTTTTCCTCTTAGGCCTGTTCCATTCAGTGTTGACGTGGAGGACAAGGTAAAGTATATCTGCAGGGTATATAAGGGCTGGGCATTCCTGGTTTAACATCTACATGAAACACTTGTCAAGGTCACCAATAAAATGAAGTGCAATATTATTAGTACACTAATGATACTTCATTTTATATTTCAACCTAACTGTTAAGTCCTCGGACTTACGTCTGCTGCCGGGCAGAACGGGGACCAAGCGTGCTGATTGGTCCCAGCGCGCCCGGAGCCAGGCGCGGCAAAATGCAGCCTGGGGATTGGCTCTGCGCCTGACAGCTGTCATATAAATAGCTGTCAGGCCGTTCGTTTCTGTTCTGTTGTTCTGAATTGAGCTGGTTAATAAACGTGTTCGTTTTAGCCGTGCCTGTTTCCTCATCTGTTTCGCGAACGAAATACTGGCGACGAGGATGGCCGGTTTTTTAACCACTCGCATTTTCGCTGAGTTCTCTCCAGACCGTGAATGCTGGGACGCTTTTATCGAGCGTTTTGAGTGTTTTCTCCAGGCTCAAGACCTCGCTTCCCTTTCCTCTGACAGGAAAAGGGGCATTTTTCTCAGCTCCTGTGGACCAGAAATGTTCGCTACTGCCAGGGCTCTGGTCTCTCCTACTCCTGTTCATTCAGTTGCCTGGGACATTCTCTTATCTAAATTAAAGGGCCATTACGCCCCTGCGCCCTCTCGCTATGCTAAGCGGCAGGCTTTCCGGCAATGTCTGCAGCGTGAAGGTCAGTCTGTCAACAACTATGTCGCTGCCCTCAGAGCCTCCGCAGTCCAGTGTACTTTTACTGACCTAGAGGAAGCCCTGTTAGAACAATTTATTTATGGGGTGCGTGATGGGCGTTTACAGCGGCGTTTACTCGTCCGCTCCGAATTGACTCTCGCTATTGCCATCGAGGAGGCTCGGGCATCGGAGATGGCTGAGAGAACTACCTCTGTTCTCCAGAAGCTTCAGCAAACCTACGCCTCTAGCCCTTTACCTCCCTCCGCAATTTGCCAAACTGGGGAGGAGGATTTTTCCTCAGATATTTCCTCTGAGGTCAGCCGCCTCAAGATCACCGGCAGGGCAGGCTCAGTACCTAACACCAATGGACGACTCTGCCTCAGCTGTGGCGGGAAACATTTGCGCTCTCAGTGTAAATTCAAAGACGCCACCTGCCGGCGTTGCGGAAAAAAGGGACACTTGGCAGCTGTTTGCAGGGCTCCTACGCCTTGCCCCTCAACCGATATGGCTCGCCCGCAGCCGCGCCGCCGGGACGGAGTTTTTGCGGCTTCCGAGGAGGTCGATCAGCTTTGGGAAGACCCCATTCCTTCCGATGACTGGTCTATCAGTTCAGCCTCCGTCTCTTCCCCAGGTAGAGCGAAGATTCATCTCCGCATTTCCATTGAAGGCCGTCAGTGTGAGATGGAATTGGATACAGGCTCCGCGAAGACGATCGTCTCCTGGGCCACCCTGTCAAAGATCCTCCCATCTTTCCAGAAGTCTCAGCTGCAACCTTGCCCTTGTCGCTTACGTGACTATCAGGGGAACCCTATTCCGATTTTGGGATGGGCTAAAGTTAATGTCAGCTATGGCCAGTTTACAGGGAAATTGCCTTTAATTGTTGTTACCAATCCGTTGCCTTCCTTACTTGGGTTAGATTGGTTCAGGGCTCTGGGGTTTAAAATTGAGGGGGTCCACCATACCATGCATTCTAATTCTTTCTCTGATCTGTTCATGGAGTTCGCCGATGTGTTCGACGAATCCCTGGGCTCCTATACAGGTACCCCTATTTCATTGAATATTGACCCACAGATAGCCCCAATCCGCCTCAAAGCACGGCGTGTTCCCCTAGCATTACGGCATAGGGTGGACGCTGAATTGGATAAATTGATCTCACAGGGCGTTTTAGAACCTATAGATCACGCCCCTTGGGAGACCCCGATTGTCACCCCGGTCAAGCCTGATGGTTCTGTCAGGATCTGTGGTGATTTTAAGTCCACATTGAATAAAGCCTTACAGGCTCATCCCTACCCTGTCCCTGTTGTGCAGCATGTGTTGCACTCCATGGGCCAGGGCTCGGTATTTGCCAAATTAGACCTGGCACAGGCTTACCAGCAGTTGCCTGTAGACGAAGCCACCGCGCTCGCACAAACTATAGTCACGCATCGCGGGGCATTCAAATGCCGCCGCCTGCAGTTTGGAGTTAGTGTGGCACCTGGGTTATTCCAGAGTCTCATGGAGCGCATGCTCCATGGGATTGCTGGTGTAGTACCATATTTTGATGACATATTAGTTGCCGCCCCGAACCTTCATGAGCTTGGGGCCAAACTGCGACAAGTTTTCCTGCGCTTCAGGACTGCTGGACTCAGACTGAAGCATTCCAAGTGTCGTCTTGGGGTTCCTTCGGTCGAATTCCTTGGCTATCTGATTGATGGCCAGGGCATTCGCCCCACCCCTTCCAAAATCGACTCTATTGTCTCTGCCCCAACTCCCAAAAATAAGGAGGACTTGCAAGCCTTCCTAGGGCTCTTAAATTTCTATGCTGTGTTCTTGCCCCATAAAGCCACGGTAGCTGAACCGTTGCACCGTTTGTTGGACAGTGCCACTTCCTGGACTTGGACTGCTCGGGAGGAGCATGCCTTCCAGTCTGTCAAACGGTTACTGACTTCCTCTGCTGTTCTTGTCCAATACAGCGAGAAGTTACCCTTAGTTTTGGCTTGTGATGCCTCCCCTTTTGGGGTGGGCGCTGTCCTTAGTCACACTCTTCCCAATGGCCTGGAAGCTCCTCTCGCGTTTTACTCTCGCACCTTGTCAAAGGCTGAGCGAAATTATAGCCAGCTTGATAAGGAGGCGTTGGCTGCCGTTGCGGGAGTAAAACGCTTCCATTATTTCCTTTATGGCCGTTCTTTCACCCTGATCACTGATCATAAACCATTGTTGGGTATTTTGGCCGGAGATCGTCCCACTCCTCCAATTTTATCACCACGAATGCTACGTTGGTCTGAGTTTTTGTCTTCCTACTCTTACTCTTTAACTTACCGTCCGGGTAAACAGATTGGCCATGCCGATGCCCTCAGCAGGTGCCCATTGCCACTCTTAGTGACTGACCCTGCTCCTGTCTCTACCATCTTCCAATTGGATGACGTGACCCTCCCAGTCACTGCCATCGACATCGCCCAATATTCCAAGCGGGACACTGTCCTCTCTCAGGTTTTGGATTGGGTGCGGAGAGGCTGGCCCCAACAGACAGTTGCCCCGGGGTTTACCCCCTTCCTCCGCCGTCGTGAGGAATTGTCTGAATTGCAGGGTTGTCTGTTATGGGGGACTAGGGTTGTCATTCCAACGGAATTGCAATCCACGGTATTGTCTCGCCTCCATGATGGCCATCCGGGCATAGTCCGCATGAAAGCTTTAGGACGCGCCTATGCCTGGTGGCCCAACATGGATGCTGACATTACGTCTTGGGTGCAGAGATGCTCTAATTGCCAACACTCCAGGCCCGCGCCTCCCTCCATTCCTCCCAGGGAATGGGACATTCCGAAAAGCCCCTGGTCTCGAATTCATTTGGACTTTGCAGGCCCTTTGGAGGGGAACAATTTCCTCCTCGTTGTGGTGGATGCTTTGTCCAAGTGGATTGAAGTTTGCCACCTTACTTCTATTACGGCCGAATCCACAATTAAAGTTTTAACCAGGTTGTTTGCCACCCATGGGTTACCTGACACTGTTGTCTCAGACAATGGTCCTCAATTTGTGTCTGCCACATTTCAGTCCTTTCTGGCCTCTCTGGGGGTCAGACAGGTATTTGTGGCCCCTTATCACCCCCAGGGAAATGGCTTAGCCGAACGAGCTGTGCGCTTTGTGAAAGAGGCCCTGAGCCGTTTGGACAAGGGTAGTTGGCTCACACGCCTCTCGGCTTTCCTGTTTGCCCAGCACACCACACCTTGTCAGACTTCGGGTAAGAGCCCCGCAGAGCTCCTAATGGGCCGCCGACTCCGAACTACTCTTGATAGACTGCATCCGGAGTTTACATCTAAGGGCCCTTCGGGGGATCCAGGGGTAACGAGACACTTCTGTGTGGGGGGCCGCCCCGTTCCACGGGCGGAGTTATCCAGCGACGAGCCAATCCTACGCCACCCATCAGATGACAGCAGCAACCCTTCCTCTCCTCCGGAAAAAACCACCATCGAACCACGCAGGTCCGGCCGGACCAGACGGCGGCCCACTTACCTGTCCGACTACGCGTGCACCATCCGGGGGAAAGAGGTGTTAAGTCCTCGGACTTACGTCTGCTGCCGGGCAGAACGGGGACCAAGCGTGCTGATTGGTCCCAGCGCGCCCGGAGCCAGGCGCGGCAAAATGCAGCCTGGGGATTGGCTCTGCGCCTGACAGCTGTCATATAAATAGCTGTCAGGCCGTTCGTTTCTGTTCTGTTGTTCTGAATTGAGCTGGTTAATAAACGTGTTCGTTTTAGCCGTGCCTGTTTCCTCATCTGTTTCGCGAACGAAATACTAACATACTTTCCAGAGCATCTCACAGTGAAGATCCGGATGGAAAGACAGAATCATACGTTTCATTCTAAAAATACGGGAAAGGCTGTGGGTCCTAGGGAACTAATTTCATTGTAAACAAGTACAATGACAATAAAGTTGTTTTTATTTATTATTATTATTATTATTATTATTATTATTATTATTATTATTATTATTATTATTATTATTATTATTATTATTATTATTTACTATTTTTACTTCTTTGTCTAGGGAGTGTTTATTCCGAGACAAAACTGGCACACAACTTGGAGATTCTCTTGGATTCTTAGTTAATGCTTAAAGAGAAGGTGGCGCTATGGCTAGATTCATGTGATGCAATGATTGCGCCATTTTCTGGATTTGGACTTCCTTGTCACTTATGCCTTAATCACTATCATTAGGATTGTTGCAACACACTCTATATGGGTTATCCTTGAAGACTATTCAGAAGCTGCAACTGTTATAGAATGTGGCCTTACAAACAATTATGGGTGTGCCCTACTATGTTCATATAGCATCTTCATTGTGTGAGCTAAAGTAGTTGCCCATATGCTTCTGAGTACAATTTAAGGTGCTGCTTGTGATATATAAAGTCTTGTCATAAAGCCTGGTTCCTTGAAGAACTACATTTCTCTCATTATTTCTGCCTCCCCAATAAGATCTGTCACAGTAGCATGCTTAGATTTCATTTAAATAATGTCACTTGGTGGGTCCCAGGAGGTATGGCTTCTCTGCCATGGAGCCTACACTTTAGAAGGGAGGCCATCCAAGATGTCTATATTGTCCCGGCCGCTATTCTTTAAGCGAGCCTTGAAGAGTTTGGGGATTTCTCATGTTAATGAAAAGTTATTTTGGGGTGTTTTTTTTAATCAAGGTCTTTAAAAAAAACACACATCTGATCTTGCTTT
Source organism: Rhabdophis nuchalis (assembly GCA_039707465.1). Classification (NCBI taxonomy): domain Eukaryota; kingdom Metazoa; phylum Chordata; class Lepidosauria; order Squamata; family Natricidae; genus Rhabdophis; species Rhabdophis nuchalis. The sequence goes on along the minus strand of CM077648.1, from coordinate 89,053,932 downwards.
CTTATTAGGTGTTTTTACTGTTATCTACCCTGAGAGTATATGAAATAAATGTGCAAGTGGCCACAGAAGAACTAGACATTTGACAAATGATGTTTTATAGGTGTTCTAAAATTGTGGCAAGGGGGCTAAAGCTTAAAACCTTTGGAAAGGCAAGGTGCCATTGAATGCAAACTGAAAATTAGGGTTGTTCTATGATTTGGTTTTGTCAGGCCATGAGAAAACCTAGAATAGTTTAGATTATTATTTAGAATAGATTATGGCAAAAAGAACTCAAGCATACTATTTTAATTATTACCCCACCTAAATTCTCCCTCAATAAAATATTGGGTGCCCTCAAGTAAAGAAAAAAAATCCCAAGTCTTAATTATTGCAAGCAATGCATGTTAACATTGTAAATGTTTTTGACAAAAGAAATACAGCATCAGAAATGGAGAAAAATTATTTATGAGAGTTGCCAATATTTTTGCCTTTGTATCTTTGAAACTGCATAATAAACTACAGAAAAAATGGTTGTTGCTTTGAATTGCAGTATGTTTTCCAGAGTACAAAAGATAATTATTTTCTGTATTCAGTTTTATTTTTAAAATAGTTACATGCATTAACAACACATTCATATATAAACTGTGGTTGTACATTACTCAAATATATGATCACTGAGTTTACTTGAATTTAACTCCTAAGAATTGCCATCTTAAGCACTTGTACATGTGCATTTTCTGATAGCGCTCACTATGTACAATGATAATTGAAAACATTTGTTATATGAAGAAGAAAGGAGCTTTCTTGTTATTTGGATTCATAATTAAATAAGTTTGAAGATAATTGTAAAATAAAAATAAACATCAACATAATGGTCACAGCTTAGACCGCATTATAAAGTCTGATGTTTCATTATTTTATAGATTATAAATAACCACAGCATATGTAAGTACATAACTTGTTTTTTGCTAATTATCAATGTTTTTGCTAATTATAAACGCTGTTCATAATTAAAGTTTATATACGGTCATGGACAGAATATTGGTTAGTTTGATTAAGTGAAATAAGTATTGTTTCTGAATATGGAGTTCTTGATCAAAGCAGTCATGTTTTATTTTCGGGCCAGTGGCCAAATCAATGAAATGGGAATAAATGGGATCTGCATCCAAGAATTTATTTAAGAATCAGTATAAATGGAAATTTTAAAATGTTTCCAAAATTTAATATAATAAAGAACATTACTTTGATTGGAGAGCAACCAAAACTAAAAATAAATTTAAAAATATATTTGACATTAAGAAAACACTAGGCAAGGCATCAGATAGTTCATTAAAAAGCACCAGAACAAAACAAAAGTAGAATTAATTCATGGTAGATTTTGGCTGCTCCCTGCCACAGATGGTTGCACTGACAGGGGTACTATGGTAGCAAACAGCTGAAAAAAAGTAAATGGGGAGATGTTGCCATAGCAGCTAGCCACATGGCAAAATGAGGAATGTTGCTTAGCAACCGTGAGGGCTTCAAGGCACAAGCATTCCATAGAGAGCTAGGAAAGCAACAACTGGAATGGCTGGGGGAGGGGAAAGAATTAAATTGAAGGACACAGAAAGAGTGCTTAAGTGAAGACAAGGAAAAACAGGGGAAAAAGACAAATTAGCAAGAAAATCTAACACCAGAAATAACAGTGGTAGTGGGTGAAATACTGTAGGAATGTTTTATTTACAATAACATTTTGATTCAAGATATTAAAATTACTGCAAAATCAGACATTTGTTTGTTGTATCCATCTGCAAATAAAATACTCTCCATGAATAACTGGAAAAAGGAACTTTAACAGGCTACTTAATTTTTGTTGTTTTTTTACAAACTATCATAAACATAGTTTGTATGATAATCTAATTCCTATTGCACTTGATAAGAGGTTCACTTTTTATCCTTATTAAGGTTTGAAAGTGAAAGACGAAAACCTTAACATTATGTACAGTAGGTTAGTGCCTTCAGTCAAAAAAATAATAATTTGTCAAAAACAAATGTTTCTGAAATTATAACACTTTTCAACCATTTTTTTAACTTTTTGCAGTCCACCTGAATGGAAAAGCTCATTGTTAAAAGATATGCTAATTAATTCTATAATTAATTTACAAAGACTTAGGGGCAGGATTGAGCTTGAGTAGAACAGAGATTTACAATCAAAACTAACAAGTAATGATATTTGTCAGTACAAATTTCTAGTACAAGTTATTCAGATATTGGTTGGAGCAAAGATACAACTTATCTCAGAATGTTTGCTAGATATTATCGAATTTGCTCTTGTGAGTCTGAATCATTTCAAAGCAGGCTTAAAATAAAATTTAGAAGAGCTATCTCAATTTTCATAAAAGCTTGCCTAATGTTTTCTTAAAATTTGGATAGGTAACTTAATTTGTAAGATGCCCAGAGTCCCTTGTAGAGGAGATGGGTGGCATAGACATTTCATAAATAAACAAAAATAAATACCTCTTAGCCCTGAATAATATGACAATATTGTTCTGACGAAATCTACTGATGCTTTCCACGGACTGGCTGTTTTGTGTAATTATGACCAATCTGAAATGGACAGATACATTATAAAAGCAACAAAAAGTAAAACATTGCTTGAGTCCAAATGATAGGTGTAGATTATGAAAATGCTCAGCTTGCTTTCTGTAATAATATTTCCAACATTTTGGGACCTCAAGTGAGAATTCTGGATTGATTGATTTGGGTTTTTGGCTGTCTTTCTCAGATGTCTTCTCTAGCACCAAAGTTCAAAACTGTCAATATTCTTTTTATTTTGCTTCTCCAAAGTCCAGTTTCTGCTTAAATAAATATCTTTATTACCTGTACAATTCTGATATTTATAAGTATAGACATGTCACAGCGTCAAAATATCATTTCCAGGGTCATCATTGTTACCCTATCAAATGCTAGCCTGTGGCCGCTGTTAACACATGTTTTATAGATGGCACTTCCCCCCAGCAAGATTTGCTAAAATGTGTAAGAATATGTCTGTCAAGTGTTGGAAGTGTAATCAAACCCCAGGCTTGTATAACCACATATGGTGGACATATCCAAAAGCCAAAAAGTACTGGACTAAAATACACACCTGTCTAGAAAAAATAATAAAGGAACATATTGATTTAAAACCGCAAATATTTCTGTTGGGCATCATGCCAGAGAAATACAGTAAAAGGAATGCATATTTAATAATACATGTGTTAACAGCATCGAGAATCGTGTTCGCACAACATTGGAAGGGCGAGGAGATCCCCACAGAAGAAAAGATAATAAACATTTTAGAATGTGCAGAAATGAATAAACTAACATTTGAAATTAAAGAAAAGGAAGACACTGGATATTTTGAGGTATGGGATCTGTTTTATAGATGGTTAAATAAGAGAAACAGGAGTTAGAACTTCTAAAACTACAAGAGAAAGATTAATTTTATTACTAGGGCTGATTACTGTAACTTATTAATTTTGATTACTTCTGATTAGTATTAACAATATATTAATATTGTGAGGGAAAAACACTGTTATTAGGAGATTACTATTAGAGAACACTATTATTATTACTATGATTAATATTATTCAAAAGAATTGTAACCAGACAACACACTGTCTATATGGATTTTGAACATTTGCTCTATTTATATTAATTTAAAAAAAAAAGAATTATGACTTAGTTGCTGATGTAAGGAGATCAAGGATCCAATCACGATAAAGCAAATCTTAACAGGCAATTCAAATTCAAGCATAAGAATTTGTCCTAGAACTGCTACCAAGAAAAGATACCTTTGTAGTCCTCCAATATCACTCTGTCCATCTATCTTTTCATCCATGCCTAACTCTAGGAGCAATAGAAGAAAGACAGAAATATTCATTGTCAACATTAAGCTAGAAAGTTTGGTTGGGGAAAAAATGGAATTCACTACATCAAACTTGTTTGTCTACATTCTGGAAAGGGGGAGGTGGAGCTTATGCCACCACAGTAATTTACTGTATAGCTTTCCCTTGGTTTTGAGCTGAAAGGTAGTTTGGAGAATCCCCAAAAACAAGTCAACGGAACATAGATGTTTTCATCATTTCTACTAAGGGAGTGCAAATGCCCATACTTCTGTCTTCATAACAATAAACAAATAGAAATAATAGATTTTATTGGCTCTCTAATGGATTGTAGTCTTTTTTTAAAAAAAAATAGTTCTTCTATTATGAAAGAACTGTGTGGTGTTTTTTTTAGAGTATAATACAAACAAATCTGAGTGCGGGATATTGTGTGAGGAATTCTTCCCTTTTTAAAAATATTACAGTTCCAGCCATTAATCTACATTAGCCAAACCCATCTTTTGTTTCTTTTCTCCTCTACATTTCTTTTGAAGACCTGTTCTTGTCTTTCATCTCTTCCCAACCATTTAGTCTCTTTGGGTCACTTGAATAGCCCTATGCCAATTTTTGAATGCCGAAAGTTACGTGCTAACAGCTGTGGATATTACACACCTGGGCTTTGCAGGAGAGAGAAGAAAATATTGCAAACTGATACTTCATTATAGTCTTTAATTATATTCCCTTGCTTCATCCAATTATTAAATAAATTTATAGTGTATCAAAGATATATTCACACTGATGTGAAAGAAAGAGGAAGGAAGGAAGGAAGGAAGGAAGGTTAAACTAAATCAAGAGAATATTATTTTTTCAACATTTTCCCCTGGTATCCATCTTTTATTCAGGAAAGACAAAATAATTTGTATTGTGGAATCAAGATATAGGACCCAAAGCAAATAATAAAAGCTAACTACAGTATTTATTTTTATCAGTTTATATTAGAAGAATTCCCTCAAGAGCTCAGTAAGAAGATCTTTTGCAGACAAAAAAGTAACTGATCTCATTCTGTATCCAACTTGGAAGAACAAGAGCTTTGTTGCTAAAGAGTGGCAGAGGTGGAGATTGTCTATTGTTGTAGATAGGATGGCCAAAAAAGAATCTGAGCAGATGATCTAGAATGCAGCAGCCACTACATTCCACTCCAGCCATACATGGAACTCATTCTGATAAAGTGACTTCATCCTTAATTAGTTAAACACATAACAATCATAATTACACATTGTATTTATAGTTGATAAAGATTCAGGAAGTACAAATTACTCATTTTTAAAAAATTGTAATTGTCACTGAATTATAAAACTAACTGTTCTATAATAGCGCATGTACTCTTCACTTCCCAATCACACCTGGGACCAGCAACTCTATCTTATCATCATCACTGACTCTTCAGTGTTATTAGACACAATAATTCTGGAAAGATTCCTGGTCTCAAAAGTCATATATTATTATTTTATTAAATTTATACCCCACCCTTCTCCTTGTTAGGACCCAGAGATATAGAGATATAGAGATTTCAAAACACGCAGAGCAGAACACTCAAGGATAATGAGCCAAACAGATATGACATATATTTTAATTATCATAAAATATATGATTTTATAACATTTATAATATATATTAGAATATTTATAGTAGATTACACACCTATATTACAGACCCATCCCAGGGAAGATAATAAAAAACGAGATATAGACTGCTTGATGGTTCAGGGAAAAATGGAAAAAGAAATATGTAATGGGCAGAAGGAATAATTTGAGAAATAGAAGGAAGATTTGCAACCAGGAGAATGGTCAAATAAAATAAAAAAATTAAGTCCTGGGCAGAAACGTAATTTGAAAAAGTGACTTAGATATGACTCTCTCTGGTTTGGTTTGTTTTTTTGTAATTTTTAAATCAAAATGTATAAAAGATAAAAAAATGAATACAGACTGAAGAATATTTAAAATTTCCCTCTTCACCATAACTAATACAAACAACTTCAGCAACTAATCACTTTCTCTGATACTATAACAAACGATCTCTTCTTTCCATATCTCATCTATAATCAAAACTTTAAACTGTTATTTGTTCCTATTCAACAAAAATCTATTGAGAGCTACCAAAAATACATACATACATACACACATACACACATACACAAGTTGTGGGATTCAATTTTTTTTACTACTGGTTCTGTGGGTGTGGCTTGGTGGGCGTGGCGTGGCTTGGTAGGCATGGCAAGAAAAGGATACTGTAAAAATCTCCATTCCCACCCCACTCCAGGATAAGGTTACTGCAAAATCCCCATTTCCTCCTGATCAGCTGGAACTTGAGAGGCAGAGAATAGATGGGGGTGGGGCCAGTCAGAGGTGGTATCTACCGGTTCTTCAAAATTTCCATTACCGATTCTCCAGAACTGGTTAGAACCTGCTGAATACCACCTCTCATATGCAAAATATAAATATATATATATATTTATATTTATACATATACATACCCTGATCAAATAAATCATCTTTATATTCCTTCATTTTACTTTTACAAATCTCAAACTTCAGTCATTTTAAATAGTGCCCAGAAATTGGTTTCTTTTCATTTTCTCTTTGTTTCTTCTCAGAATATCCTTCAAATCTTTTAACAAATCTCTTTCAAAAATCTAAAATGTGAAAATTTTCTGCTATCAACTACCCTGTTTTCCCAAAAATAAACCCTACCCCCAGCATAAGCCCTACTTATGACCTGCACAGCCAGCCGGCACCCATTCCATCTGGTTGTTTGTGGTGCCACGGCCGTGAGACGAGACAGGTGTCGGGACATGGATGGCCTGGCTGCAGAGGCCCTGAGGTAAGCTGGTGTGGGTGCATGGGGATGCTCCACCACGCCACCTTGCTTTGTGGTTGTGGCAGTGGCATATCACTCAGTGTGGTACCCCATTGCAGCCATGAGCAAGCAGAAGTGGGCCAGTGGGGTCCTGCTGTGGGGTCCTGCTGAATAGGGCTGCCAGAACTGCTGCCACAAGGCCAGGCAGGAGTGGGGGCATGGCTGGCATGGGTGCAGGGACCCTGAGCTAAGCTGTCATGGGACATGTCAGGCAGCTCCAACCCCCTGCCTTGGGGTGGTGGCACTGCTGTGCAGCACAGCCTCCTACCCCACCACAAGCAAGAAGAAGTGGCCCTCCCATACATGGGAAAAAATAAGAGATGCCCCCCTCAAAAGCCCTAGTGCTTATTTTGGGGTCCAGAAGAAAATAAGAGCTGGTCTTATTTTGGGGGAAACGTGTATTTATTCCTAAAATTCAGATAGCACTTTTCCTGATGTTTCAGTAATGGTTTAGACACATAGTATGAATATCCAGATGAGAATTATATATATATATATATATATATAATTTTATACTCTCCTGGGTTTTCCTTTTTCCAACATTAATCATGGCTTAGTGTTACATTTTTACAATGGTTAATATCGATTTATTTATTTATTTAATTTATTTAATTTAATTTGTAAAACCGCTCCCTCTCCCCACAGGGACTCGGGGCGGTGCACAGGGAAAATAAGACAATAAATATACAGCATTACATAAAAACGAATTAAATCAATTCCTGTGCTAAAATCCCAATTATAACTAAAATACCCAATAATAAATAAAACCCTATAGCAGAGAGACTATCCAAGGCCGGCCAGGCGGAAAAGATGTGTCTTTAGTTTCAGGCCGAAGGAGCAGAGGTCCATAGTTGTTCTAATGTCGGGGGGAAGGTTGTTCCAGAGGGCTGGGCCCGCCACAGAGAGCGCCCTTCCCCTGGGCGTCGCCCGCTGACAAAGTCTAGTGGACGGCACCCGGAGAAGCCCCTCTCTGTGGGAGCGAATCGGCCGTGAGGATGTATGAGGCAGGATCCGATCCCGCAGATAGCTAGGTCCCGAGCCATGGAGCGCTTTAAAGATGATGACTAACACCTTGAAGCGCACCCGGAAGATGACAGGTAGCCAGTGCAGCTCGCGCAAGAGCGGTGTTACGTGGGTAGACCTAGTGGTTCCCATAATTGCTCGCGCGGCTGCATTCTGAACTAACTGAAGCCTCCGGGTGCACCTCAAGGGGAGCCCCATGTAGAGAGAGTTACAATAGTCCAGTCGGGATGTCACGAGTGCATGAGTGACTGTGCGAAGGGCGTCCCGATCCAATAGGGGGCGCAATTGGCGAACCAGGCGAACCTGGTAAAACGCCCCCCTGGCCACGGCTGTCACTTGATCTTCCATGGACAGCCGGGCATCCAGGAGGACACCCAAATTGCGCACCCTATCCACAGGGGCAAGATGTTCGCCCCCTATGGCCAGCGATGGAGTTAGCTGGTTGAATCGGGCAGCCGGAAACCACAGCCACTCGGTCTTGGTCGGGTTGAGCCTGAGTCCGTTACTTCCCATCCAGATCCGCACGGCTTCCAGGCACTGGCACATCACCGCTACGGCATCGTTGGGGTGGTTTGGGGTAGATATATACAGCTGAGTATCATCAGCGTAGAGATGGTACTCTACCCCAAAACCACGGATGATCTCACCCAGCGGCTTCATATATGTGTTGAACAGGAGAGGGGAGAGGACCGACCCCTGAGGCACCCCACAGGTAAGTGGTCTCGAGGTCGACCTCTGCTCTCCTGTCAACACAAATTGCAAGCGGCCAGAGAGGTAGGAGGAGAACCACCGTAAAACGGTGCCTCCCACCCCCACCCCCCCAGCCGATGCAATAGGATACCATGGTCGATGGTATCAAAAGCCGCCGAGAGGTCTAATAGGACCAGGATGGAGGAACAACCCCCATCTCTGGCCCTCCAGAGATCATCGACCAACGCGACCAATGCTGTCTCGGTGCTGTGCCCGGGCCGGAAGCCGGACTGGCGCGGGTCTAGATAATCAACTTCCTCCAGGTGACGGGGAAACTGTTGTGCCACCACACTCTCAACAACCTTCGCCAAAAAGGGAAGGTTGGAGACTGGATGATAGTTAGTTAATAAAGCTGGATCCAAAGAGGGCTTCTTAAGGAGGGGCCTCACCATGGCTTCTTTTAGGGAAGCAGGCAAGGAACCCTCACTTAAGGATGCGTTGACAACCTCTAGGAGCCAGCCTCGTGTCACCTCCCAGGATGCCAGTACAAGCCAGGAGGGACACGGGTCCAATAAACATGTGGTGGCTCGCAATCGCCCACGTAACCTGTCCATATCTTCGGAAGTGACGGAGTCAAACTCCTCCCATACAAGATCTGCCTCGTGGCATCCCAATGGACCATCAATGGGGGCTAACTCGTTCTGTATCTGAGCGATTTTCTCCTGCAGAAAAGTCACAAATTCCTCTGCTCTACCCTGAAGCGGGGCTTCCCGCACCCTCTGTTGAAGGACGGAGCGGGTCACCCTAAACAGGCCGGCAGGGCGGTTTTCTGCGGATGCTATGAGGGTGGCACAATGATGGCGTTTGGCCACTCTCAGCACCACAATGTAAGTCCGTAAATGGGCTCTTACCTGTTTCCGGTCAGATTCAGAACGAGTAGACCTCCATCTTCTCTCTAGGCATCTCTTGCGGCGTTTCATCACCCTCAGTTCTTCGGTAAACCAAGGAGCCAGGGCGGTTCGCCGCCGCAGGAGAGGCCGCAAGGGCGCGGCCCGATCCAAGGCTCCCGTGGTCACAGTATTCCATGCGGCCACGAGGTCCTCGATAATGGTTAGTTTTGGGAATTGGCTTAAATCCTGGCTTCAATTGCTCAGTGTCAATGGAACGTTGTACCATTATTAATGCTGAAAATGAAGGATAATTCACATCACACTGAGAAAAGAAGTGGCAGAGGTATGCAATAATAAATAATACATCCTAATGATTGTTAATAAACATGGAACATTTTGCCTCTCCCAAACTATTCTTTCAGAAATATTTTTAATAGCTTTGTGTTTTTAAAAAAAAAACTTTCGGTATTAACTTTCAATTTCAACACACCTGGAACTAGATGGGGGCAATCTTTCAAGGAGTTTTGGTATATCTTCCACATCTTTTCTTCTTAAGAACATAAGAATAGCCTTGCTGGAACAGGCCACAGCCCATCCAGTCCAGCATTCTGTCTCACACAGTGGCTCCCCATTTGCTTCAGGGTATTCCCAAGCAGATGTCTTCACCTGCTTATGATTCCCTGCAAATGGCATTGAGAAATATCCTGCCTATCTCTCCAACCCGGAGAGTGTCCTTAGGCATCCATAATGATAGCCATTGATACCCTTGTTCTCCATGAACTCGTCTAATCCTTTCTTAAAGGTGTCGAATTAATTAATTACTTGTTTCTGCTACTTCATCAACTCTGCATTTGATGACTAAGAGCAGGTTAGTTGACATTATTGTTAAGCTTATACTTTAACAAACCAAGTTAATGTATAGTAAGAAAACTGTGATAATTCCTTGGGCTCCTGAAGGTAATGTTGCTCAGAGTAGAAATGAAAGATAATACGCTAGGGAAAGGAAATATCGTACTGTACATGTAGCTGCATCAAATGCTTTTGCACACAGCCCTAAAACCTACTTTTGCACACAGCTCTTAACAATTCAGTCAACCAGAGAGAGAGAGAGAGAGAGAGAGAACCTCAATGACTGTTGCTGTCATACCATTGGAAGCAGATTATTTATTTCCAAATGGCTATAAACTGTACATTTCAAAGTATACTGTGTCAGTTTCAATACCATTCCAGAGAGGTAGAGTCTTAAATAGTTTTAGCAGTTTTTAATAGAGGTAAAGTTAGATTCAGATTAATTTAAAGCTGAGAAGTGGGAATAGAACTAAAATCGATATGAATCAGGTGCAAGTCTCCAGAATAAAAATGTCAATTTATCATTTTTAATAATAATTTTATCAATTTACCTTTTTGTTGTTGTTTTACTTAACAAAAGAACATAAGATTCAGTTTGCCATTCAGGATTAACTCTAAATGATAACATCCAGTATCTGGTTTTACCACATCCAAACTAATCAATAAACCGTGGATATAAAGTGTTCACATAAACAAAAAACAGATGCACTTCTTCAGAACCAATTCTAGACAGCTGAGCACATTCTGATATTGATTGCCTCCCGCATTGGCAATATGTGCCTAGAATAAGATTTTGTTTATCAGAAGAATATGTTTGGATAATATTTATTTAAATTATATTGATTATACGTCTAAACAGATAAAAGATTTGGCTAAAGTGCATTGACAATTCTGCTTTAAGGGGTCAACCTGAATGATATAATGAAAGTGTGAATAAAACTCTATTACTGCACTAGTAGAACAGCATAAAAATTATCATGCAAATAGCATGTTTTCAGATGTTATATTTTGCCAATGTGCAGTTTTTAAATATAAAAATGGTCAGATAATTTTAAAACAAGAGTAGCTACCAACTCAATATAATCCTAATTTTTGTTGGCAATTCTTTTCATAACCAAAGCAGGATAGAATCCATTTCTTTGACATAGAATGATCTATCGACAAACTCGATTTCATTGAGGTCCGCATGAGGGTTGTGTTTGACTTCAGCAGGCCAGGGTGGGTGTGGCCATCATGATATCACTTGTGTCTAGAGGGACCTGTGGTGGCCCGAGTACTATGCCAGACAAAACAGGCTCCTGAGCTCTATTTTTGGCTGCAAAGGCATTCTGCAACCCTCTGCCAACAAAAACTGGCAGAAGCACCGCATATCGGTCCTTTGCTGTTTGCAGGTTGACCCTGCAGGCCAGATCTGAGCACCTTGCTGGCCGGATCCGGCCCTGGGCCTTGAGTTTGACATCTCTGAATTATTGAAAGACTCCAGAGATAACATGACTTTCAGATAGTTTATCCATCTAACATAGCTGTTCCCAGTTTTTCAGGCTCTGTGGACTGGCAACAGTGGCAGCTCTGGAAGAGGATGGTTTCAGCTATGTGCCCACTACTTGCGCAAATGGAGTTTAGGGGCTCACACACTCTCCCATCGCTTAATGTGGCCTGGTTCCAAACAGCTGAAGACCAGTACCAGTCCGCAGACTGGGGGTTGGGACCCTTCATCTAGCACAACAATGTCCACACTTACAAAAGTCTTCTCACAAAATCAATTCTTCTATAAATATTCAAGGTGAGTCTGCTCCCATTTATAATAATGAAAATTCCATTGTCCAGCATGCAAATATATAATGGAGATGAACATAAAATCCTGATCTCTTGGATTCTAGTAATAGAGTAAGTTAACGGTATAGCACAAAAACCCATTTTCTTGGGCCATACTACATGCTAAATGCCTCTTCAGAAAGACTATCAAAATTGGGAGATGGAATGAATAGAGGCTTAATATATTTCTCTCAATTTGTAATTACAAAACAAATCACACAACAGTCCTTTAAAAAATAAGCTTTTGTTAGCATGACCAAAGGCTTATATCTTTTCAAATATGCAGTGTTATATTAACAGGTTTCACCACCATTATATTTTTAATTGACACACTTTCAAATTTTCAGGATTATATCGAGTTAAAATATTTTAAATATATATTTTCTGTTAAACCACTATATGGTATGGACAAGGGCGGGTTTCAAAAATGTTTACTACCGGTATGGTGGCGTAGCTGGGGGGGGGCATGTGACTGAGTGGGTGTGGCCAACATGACATCACAGACACACTCTGACACATGACCCCCCCACCAAGCCACGCCCACTGAAACGGTGGTGAAGTGGGGAGGCACCAGGATGGGGGTCTTTGCTGTTTCCCGGACAGCACTAGGGGAGAGCTGAGCAGCCTACTCTTGAAGTGGCAGCTGTGGCTGATGGACTTGGTCCTGGACTCTTGCACCTTCTGCCTGGGATGCTCCGTTTGCTCCTTCTGCCTGGGAGATGGTGCTCAGGGAGAAACGAAATGGCCGTTCAAGTGTTCTCGGGGCTCCCAGAGCTCATGGTTGCATCTCAGTGCAAAGAGCGAGGGGTCTGTTTTTCTTCCACAGCTGCGACTGCTGGCCAGGCTGAACAAACAGCCCATGAGAACACAAGAGGAGCTCTACGCCTGTCTGCTGGCCTCTTCCGGAAGCTCCTTTGAAGAAAGGGAAAGAGGAGGGAGAAGCACAGGAAAGGGAAGAGATGATCAGGAAAGGGAGAGAGAGAGAAAAGATGGGAGGACTGAGTGAGTGCTGAAGGGTGTGTGTGGAGCTTGTTTGTGAATATTAATATGGGTGCCCTGAGCAGAGACAGACAGCCCAAAGGAGCTGAAGTGACTGCCCCTCTTCCCTCCGGGCAAATGAGGTGTTCGCTTGCTATAACTTTCAGCCGAAGGAACAGCCCCGGGGAGATGGACTCCGCATGCTGCTCTGGCAGCATCAAGTCAACTTCTGCTCTTGACCTCTCCCATTCCTCCCCAGGTGGCACAGGTCAACCCTGCTTCTCTGGCAGCAGAGCGGCATGGCGGGAGCTCTTGACATCACATCCAAGCTCCTCCTGCGCACAACCCCTTCCAGCTCTTCCACTCCCCCCTTTTCTCTCCCCCCCAAAAACATTTCTGCTGGCAAGTCGGCCATAAACCTAGTCAGGCAGGGCTGGGGAAGAATGGGAGAGGTCAAGACCAGAAGTCGAATCAATACCACCAGAGCAGTGCACAGAGCCCATCTCCCCAGGGCTTCTCCTTCAGCTGGCAGCAGCAGAAGTAGGAGACAGAAGCTGCTTTGGCTGCTCTCTTCCAGAAGCCCCGCTGGGACCAAAAAGGTGCCCTTTTGGCCAGCCGCGCCAGCTGAAGCCTCCCATCTTCCCGGAGCAGCCGGCGGCTGCAAGAGGAATGAGGGAGGCAGGTGGGCCATGGCTCAGGGGGGCTAATTCCTGCCGCTGAGGTGAAATGCCAGCCTTCAGGTTGCAAAGGTGAGAGGCGCTCTCCCACATTTGCTGACAGGCTTTCCTGACACCAGCCTTCTGCGCAGCTGCTGGGTCGCAGTAGTTGAAAGTTATAGGAAGCGAACACCTCACTTGCCCAGAGGGAAAAGGGGTGGTTGCTTCAGCTCCTCTGGGCTGTCTGTCTCCACTTGGAGCACCTGTGTTAATATTCAAAACGAGACCCACATGCACTCTTCAGCCCTCCCCCCTCCTCCCAGTCTTTCTCTCTCACTCTCCCTTTCCTGGTCATCTCCTGCCTCTCCTGTATTTCTCCCTCCTCTTTCCCTTCCCCCAGAGGAGCTGCTGGAGGAGGTCAGCAGACAGGTGTGGCGCTCTTCTTGTGTTCTTTTGGGCTGTTTATTCAGCCTGTCCCGGCTGTCACAGCAGTGGAAGAAATACAGATCCCTTTTCTGGGATCCCCAAGACTTCACAACCATCGCCTCCTCCAGCAGAGTGACCTGTGCACAAAGGCTGCTCTGGGTGCTTTTTAGGCACCCAGCTTGCCGGGATGCCCCCGTGACCATTGTAGATGCCAAGGGTGAAGGAGATCTTCTTTCCTGGTCTCCTGCAGTGTCAGTCCGCACCCAGAAACGACCAGGGGTTGTTGTCACCCTCAGGCAACAGTTCCACTTCCCCCCCTCCTCAAGCCCGGCAAGGAAGTCCATTCCCCTGTCCTCCTGTCAGATCCACCCAAGGAACGGGGGGGATGGGGGACGGGACTCTCAGCCCCAAGCCAGAAGAAGCAGTTAAGGGCAGAGACTGTGATGCTCCCTGGCACAAGCGAGAAAATAAAGCTCTTTTTCTCAGGTGGTGTGGGGTGGAGTTTAAGGTTAACCGGAAGGGGTGGCGGCCTGATGCTTGCTGCTTCTTCTGGCTTGGGGAGAGGCAGCTCAGCTGAGTTGGGTGGATCTGGCGGGAGAAAATGCCACACCAATGTACTATGTACTATGCCTTATCCATAATCGAATCGAATCGAATTTTATTTATAACCCGCTCTCTCTCCCCGAAGGGACTCGAGGCGGGGCACAGGGAATTAAAAACAGTTAAAAAGAAATACAAAATTTAAAACAATAAACGTACATAAATACTAGCTAAAAGGCATATTAAACAGACAACCCTGCGCTAAAATTCCCAAATATTTACTAAAAATCTCTAAACAATCAGAAGAGACTATCCTAGTCCGGCCAAGCGAAAAAGATGTGTTTTTAATTTCAGACGGAAGGAGCGGAGGTCCGTGGTAATTCTAATATCGGGAGGAAGGTCGTTCCAGAGGGCTGGGCCCGCCACAGAGAAGGCCCTTCCCCTGGGCGTCGCCCGCTGACAAAGTCTAGTGGACGGCACCCGGAGAAGTCCCTCTCTGTGGGAGCGAATCGGCCGTGAGGATGTATGGGGCAGGATCCGATCCCGCAGGTAGCTAGGTCCCGAGCCATGGAGCGCTTTGAAGATGACAACTAACACCTTGAAGCGCACCCGGAAGACAACAGGCAGCCAGTGCAGCTCGCGCAAGAGCGGTGTTACGTGGGTGAATCTAGAAGCACCCATAATTGCCCGCGCGGCTGCATTCTGGACTAACTGAAGTCTCCGGGTGCACCTCAAGGGGAGCCCCATGTA
This sequence comes from Rhabdophis nuchalis, assembly GCA_039707465.1. Taxonomy (NCBI): domain Eukaryota; kingdom Metazoa; phylum Chordata; class Lepidosauria; order Squamata; family Natricidae; genus Rhabdophis; species Rhabdophis nuchalis. The sequence continues at coordinate 89,038,578 of CM077648.1, read as the reverse complement.
GAGAGAGTTACAATAGTCCAGTCGGGATGTCACGAGAGCATGAGTGACTGTGCAAAGGGCGTCCCGATCCAATAGGGGGCGCAATTGGCGAACCAGGCGAACCTGGTAAAACGCCCCCCTGGCCACGGCTGTCACTTGATCTTCCATGGACAGCCGGGCATCCAGGAGGACACCCAAATTGCGCACCCTATCCACAGGGGCAAGATGTTCGCCCCCTATGGCCAGCGATGGAGTTAGCTGGTTGAATCGGGCAGCCGGAAACCACAGCCACTCGGTCTTGGTCGGGTTGAGTCTGAGTCCGTTACTTCCCATCCAGATCCGCACGGCTTCCAGGCACTGGCACATCACCGCTACGGCATCGTTGGGGTGGTTTGGGGTAGATATATACAGCTGAGTGTCATCAGCGTAAAGATGGTACTCTACCCCAAAACCACGGATGATCTCACCCAGCGGCTTCATATATGTGTTGAACAGGAGAGGCGAGAGGACCGACCCCTGAGGCACCCCACAAGTGAGGGGTCTCGAGGTCGACCTCTGCTCTCCTGTCAACACAAATTGCGATCGGCCAGAGAGGTAGGAGGAGAACCACCGTAAAACGGTGCCTCCCACCCCCAACCCCCCCAGCCGATGCAATAGGATACCATGGTCGATGGTATCGAAAGCCGCCGAGAGGTCTAATAGGACCAGGATGGAGGAGCAACCCCCATCTCTGGCCCTCCAGAGATCATCAACCAACGCGACCAATGCCGTCTCGGTGCTATGCCCGGGCCGGAAGCCGGACTGGCGCGGGTCTAGATAATCAACTTCCTCCAGGTGACGGGGAAACTGTTGTGCCATAATGCAGAAATATGTGAATGATAGAGTAGCTCATGTCCTGTTTCTAGTCATAACTTTAATATCTTTTCAACTGAAATGTAGTTAAGGATAACAAGCAGCATTTTTAAAAAAATAATTAGGTCACAAAGTAGAAAACGCCCTTCAAAAATGCTTTCTGGTCTATTTATATACTTTCTCAGAAAAGTGAGATGGTTACTTGAAAGCTACATAAAGTATACGTAGTTCCTTTTTATTTTTTAATTACGCTAAGTTATAGAAAATGGTATTGAATCTCCTCCCCAATACTTTCTTTTCAGAATAGTATATGGCTTCTGCTTAGTCCTTCCCCTTTTGTTATCTGTGGCAGAGTTGTTAAATGAGTCATCACTTAAATATGTATCGAGGAAGGGAAGCAATATAGTACATACAGAGTATTTTCACATTTTGCAGCCATACCATTTGAATATTATTGCTTGTGCAAGGAATACTTTCATATGTAGATTAAAAGTGATTTGTGGCAGTTTGTTTGCACTCACTGAAATGAGCTATTTCTCTTTCTAAATAAGGGTATTCCATTGAGCTGTGTAATAATTAAGTGTACTCCACCTATGATTCCTATTCTATCTTCAAGGTATATCTTAGAAACCAAACTTAGCAAACATTTATTATTTTTAATTCTCAGAATCATGGTTTCAAATCCATATAACTAGATTATTTTCCTTGAATGTATAATATAGTGATGGCTAACCTTTTTTGACTTGCGTGCCAAAACCGGGGGGAATGCGGGAGGGGGGGTTGTGTGTCGGCGTGCCACACCCATAATGCTATGCATGTGACCCCCTGCTTTTGGCGTGTTTTCTTCGCCCTCCCCAGGCTCCAAAGGCTTTCTAGGAGCCTGGGGAGGATGAAAACAGCCTCCCCTCCCCACCTCCAGGCTTCAGGTGCTTCCCTGAAGCCTCCAGAGGGTGAAAAATGGCCTCAAAAGAAGACCTAAATCAGCTGGCCAGCGCACACATGCATGCTGGAGCTGACAGGGCAATGCCTCGCGTGCCCTAAGAAATGGTTCTGCATGCCATCTGGGGCACCCGTGCCATAGGTTCGCCATCACAGGTATAATATATACTGTACACACATATATGTACAATACTGCAAAAATTATAAAGCAGGGTTGTCACAAGATATATGGGTTTTATTTTTATTTTCTACTGTGCATAATTTTCATACTGTTTTGGTGAAAAATTGAAACTTCACAAAATAGCCCTCCTGCCTTTTTTTTTTCTTATTTATTCTAAGTCAGAGTATATAATTTTGGAAATAATTGCATTGTGAAAATAATAAAAAACTGATCAGAATGCCAAATAAGATACTTCCATCCAGAGGTCATCAACCTTTTGGACCTCAGGGACCACTAAATTCATAATTTTAAATCCCATGGACCACAACTATGAATCCAATGCATCGCTCGCTGAAGCGCCTGGACTCTCAGTGGCGGGATGGGGTCCTTCAGGCACTTAGTTTGCCAGCCTGTTTCTGCAATCTTAAACACTCAAACAGCCATTTGGATCTGTTTCTTACAGAAAACAAAATACCAGGATCTCTCATCTCTCTCTCTCTCTCTCCTTTCTCTCTCTCTCCTTCTCTCTCTCTCTCTCTCTCTCTCTCTCTCTCTCTCTCTCTCTCTCTCTCTCTCTCTCTCTCTCTCTCTCTCTCATCTTTCTCTTTTCCTTCATCTCTCTCTTATTTCTCTCTTTCTCTCTCTCTTCTCCCTCTCTCCTCCACCTCTCTGATCTCATGGGCCAGTCAGTGTCTTGGGGTGGAGAGGAAGTAGTGTATCTCCCAGTCGTACAGCACCAACAAGGGTTGGAAGAAACGCCTGTGAGATCCAGCAAGAGATAAGGCTTCGCTCCAGCTCTGCAATATAGAGTGAATATCCATCCCCCACCCTTCCCTTCTCAGGCCAGGCAAGGAGAGAGTGGGAGGGGAGGCTGAAGTCCAGGCCAGCCAGTGGTGGGTTCAGGAGACAGGAAGCCACAGCAGGGGGATGAAAGAGGTGCGGATTGGATTGCCGACACTCATTGCTTTGGCCTGGCTGAGCCACAACCCCTCCCCACTAACCGCAACAGCAACATTACCTCATTATGGCAGGCGAGGGCTATGCTACTCCTTGCATGTTGCATCTCCTGCAAAGTTGCAAGTTTCACGTACCTCCCTTGATGGCAGAGATTTCCAGCCCCACCACGAGCTGGCAAGTCCCATATTTCAGAGAGAGAGAAAGAAAGTAATTCTGGAGCAGCTCCTCCACCTGGGTGTGCCACAGACCACCAAAATTTTCTCGCAGACCACCGATTGATGACCTCTGCTTTAAGCAAATACCGATATTTCAGCCATAGTTCATTTTAATATAGGCGATTTAGCTGAATGTTCCCAAAGAACAGACTCAAAGAGGGGAGCATTATATGAAGCCAATCCCTCAGCTTTTTCTTTGAAGAACTGCTTGCTCTCCTTCTAATTCTCCTGCTACCAGTAAATCAGAGGCCTATAGCAGGAGGTGCAGAAGATTGGTGTGCCTACTCTGTAGCAGCAGCTTAATTATATTTCTCCTCCTCTTAGGGCAGGGGTGGCAAACTTGCATTGTCACAGTGGCGTCACATGATGTATCATGACTTTTTTCTCTTTCGCTACACTGGGTGGGGTCCAGGCCAGTACGTGACGCCTCTGACCTGCTGGCCGTGAGTTTGACACCCCTATAACAGGAAGAAGCCTAGACATTAATGTAAATTTTCCTGCATGCCAGGTTTTTCCCCTCTAAAAATAGCTGTTGAAAAATAGAGTTCTGCAATAGAATCAGATATGGTGGCAATCATGTTAGGCAAATTAACATATACCTGTGATGAATGAATGGTTTTTTAAATCAAAATTGCCATTTAATATACATTAGTGGTTCTTTAAAAATAATTCATTTCAATTACCTGATTAGTCCAAGAACATCTTAAAGGAAGCAGTGGCCTTGGGATTAGTTCCAATTACTTATATATATATATATAATGAGGACATATTCAACCATCTTGTTTCGTCAGCCATAAATTTCTCCATGCTGCTAAAATGATTATCTGCCTCCAATTTTCAATGCCGCTGCGCTCTGGAATCTTGCAGCCTAAAGAGCTAAAGATAATGTCCATAAAGACAACTAACTTTTAATAAATAACCAGGCTCAGCAAGCCTTGCAGGTCAAAGATTCATGAGGGCAAAATTCCACAAGAATTTATTTAGCCAAGAAGGCAATTTAGCTTCTATGACTTGGAGCCTGCTTTGTTCATCTTTCTTCCACCACTTTAAAACATCAAGCATCTTATAATGGCTTCCCTGCCAGTCTGAAGGGAACTGAAGTTTTGATAAACTGAAAAGCTGTATTACTATCTCAATATTGGTCTCTTAACTGATAACATTCAATGTGGATTTTAAATTTGAAACTTTTATTTAGTCCAAATACCTTAAATAATGATTCAACTCCTTGTTTCACTCCTTGATTAAAGTTAAGGTCTGGATTGACTACTTGGTAGAAATAGAAACAGATTTGTTCGAAGTCCCATCTTTATACAATTAATTTGTTTTGCTCTATGACAGCCACCACATGAAGTCAAAGACAGGGGTCTGCAGCTGAGATGTATAAAGCCCTATTAGAAACCCTTGTCGTTGTACATAATGGGAATAAGATGGACATAAAGATTCACTTTCAATTTTATTGATTGATTGATTGATTGATTGATTGATTGGCTGTCTATCTCATAACGAAACTACTCTGAGTGGCTTACAGCATAAAATATTAAAATCGTAGCATATAAATATCTCAAAACAATAAAAAGAGAAGACCCAATTGTGATAAAATTATAATTAAAAGATGAGGAGGGAGGGAACAGGATGCACGAGGGGAGGGGATGCAGGATTGTCTCTAAATTCATCAACCACCTCCAGTGTGATGTTCCCTCATTTGTTAACATGTGAACATAGATGGTCAATTGAGATGCCTAATATTTCTTGCTGAACTTTTACACAATCCTAAATGTGTGATATTATTCAATAGACTAAGTCCTGTAAGGGGCATTTCAAGTATGATGGCAATTTTAAAATCAGAATTTAAAGCTTTTATCTTCTACTCTGAGCGACTAGAAAAAGGAAAATTAAAAGACAGTAGAACTTCCAGGAGAAAGAAATCCCAGTAAATAGCACTAATAATTTCTACTTTGGACAATAGTATACAATAGTGACTTCTTCACAGATTAATTACTAGCCCATAATTAATTCTGTTACATAACTAGTTATCATTTAAATATCCACTCTTTGTGTTCTAGAATCAGCTCTGTACCACTGTATTCTCACACCACTGTCTGTGTGAGAAAACTGAGCTAATTTGGTTCCAACTCAGCAGTGATATATCTAAAATGGAAATTAGCAACCATCTTTCTCTTTACAATGATAAAACTTTGAAAAGTTTTATTTTCAACAGATGGAAGCGCTTGTTGTATCTCTCTTCTCATCTCCCAGGTTTCAGCTGATTTAGCATTCCGTTTGCTGGTACTTAAAAGTGGAAAATGTCATCTTTATAGCTAATGCCATCAATAGCAACTATTGAGACTTATTTATTTAATACATATAGCCAAGCACAGTTCTCTGGTGATTCCACTTTAAACACACCCAGGATTAATGTTGATTGTTGTGAGTGTTTGTAAATTCTTGTAACTGTTCCTGGGGAGGGGTGGGGGAATTCAAATCTCTCAAATCTGTCAGTTTCCTCCTTTTGTTCAGCTGAATACTTTCATACAATGTTGCAAATGGCTTGTGGGAAATGCAAGTATGCATAGCTATATCTATATCTACACGCACACACACGCGCACACACACACATCTCAAAAGAGAAAAACTAATAAAGTATTGTGTGTGTGTGTGTGTGTGTGTGTGTGAGGTTTTTGAGCTGATCAATAAATAACATGTAATACAGCCCCGGTTCAAAATCCAGTAAGGGTATGGCTAGCTGACGAGAGCTAAAAAGCTCCAAATAGATCTATCCTAGTCTCCCTGATTTATTTATTGATTAGCACAAAAACTTAACACACATATAAAAAAAGTACACAACGGAACTCATGGCTTTCTGTCTAGATGGTCTCTGGTGATGAGTCGAAAGGCAGAAGAGGAAAGCAGTGTGCTTCCTCCCTTAATTGGGGCAGTAACAGGGTGTTGTGGAACAAGTATGTATGTATGTATGTATGTATGTATGTATGTATGTATGTATGTATGTGTGTATGTTTTGGTTTATTCGGGTCTTTTCCTGTGTAAAATTAAAAGTGTTTTGGCAACGTTTGACGAGATCACACTTGTCATCATGTTAGGCAAATCTTTAGCCACTTAAGCCACCAAGTTCTCTTCCTGATCAGCTGAGACAGGAGGATAAGTATATACTTGTGTCACAGCACAGTTTCTCTTCCTTGGAATAGTAAGTTAACAATTAGCCTTAGTCTTTGCTTTGACTTGTTTCAGGGCACAACTGTATTTCCAGAAATCCACCCCTCCTATTTAAATTCCAAACGATAAAGTGTGGTGAACACAGGCTGTATCAAAAGTACATTGTTCCTAATGTTTGGATAGTAGTGGCATTTTCCCATTCTTTGCACTAGGGTTTTCTGACAAATGCCACTGTTACTGCTTCTGCCCTCCTTTCCTACCAATTACTTGTTATGGAGTGCAAATAAGGCCTCACGTCTCTTGCCTTGTTTCTCTTTACCATCTGCTAGTGAGTTGGGCTGTGCTACTGACGGAATATGCAATCATTGTCAATTGATTGCTGCCTGTAAAATTTACATTTCTGTGCGGCAGTTCCCTTTGCCACCCTAGCCAGACAGCAGAGCAATCAAGGCAAGGCTGATGTTATTCAGTGCAATTTCATCTTCATTACTGTCAGATGGGCTGCAAAAGAATGTTAGGAAAGGAGAACAGAGGGAGGAACTTCGAAGTGGCAGGAACATGAATGTGTTCCTGATGTGGTTCCATCAGCCACCCCTGTGGTGAGCTGATATACTTTGGCCTGAACCAAGATAGCATAGTGAGGCAGAGTGCAGGTCACACAAAATTATCTGGATGGTTACATGTGGCCCATGGATTCCAAATCTGGGACCTCTGGTTTAGGCTGCTTTTTTTCCTATATAAAGAACTTGACATTATTTGAGTTATAAAGGTGTAGAATATATGTTTCTTTATCCAGGTTGCCACTCATTCACTAGGCTTGGCCCTTTGTTTCACTCTGTTCCTGATGGACAGTTGTTTGTCAGTGTTGCTCTCAGGTTAGTCAAGTATTTGTTATTTCTTAGAGGGAATATAATACAATAGCAGAGTTGGAAGGGACCTTGGAGGTCTTCTAGTCCACCCCCTGCCCAGGCAGGAGCCCTATACCATTTCAGACAAATGGCTATCCAACATCTTCTTAAAGATTTCCAATGTTGGGGCATTCACAACTTCTGGAGGCAAGCTGTTCCACTGGTTAATTGTTCTAACTGTCAGGAAATTTCTCCTCTGTGCTAAATTGCTTCTCTCCTTGATTAGTTTCCACCCATTGCTTCTTATTCTACCCTCAGGTGCTTTGGAGAATAGTTTGACTCTCTCTTCTCTGTGGCAACCCCTGAGATATTGGAACACTGCTATCATGTCTCCCCTGGTCCTTCTCTTCATTAAACTAGACATACCCAGTTCCTGTAACCGTTCTTCATATGTTTTAGTCTCCAGTCCCCTAATCATCTTTGTTGTTCTTCTCTGCACTCTTTCCAAAGTCTCCATGTCTTTTCTACATCTTGGTGACCAAAACTGAATGCAGTATTCCAAGTGCGGCCATACCAAGGCATTATAAAGTGGTATTAACACTTCTCGTGATCTTGATTATATCCCTCTATTTATGCAGCCTAGAACTGTGTTGGCTTTTTTGGCAGCTACTACACACTGCTGGCTCATATTTAAATGGTTGTCCACTAGGACGCCAAGATCCCTCTCACAGTTACTACTATTGAGCAAGGTACCACCTATACTGTACCTGTGCATTTTGTTTTTCTTGCCTAAATGTAGAACCTTGCTCTTTTCACCATTGAATTTCATTTTATTAGATAGTGCCCAATGTTCAAGTTTGTCAAGATCCTTCTGTATCTTAAGCCTATCTTCTGGAGTGTTGGCTATTCCTGCCAGCTTGGTGTCATCTGCAAATTTGATGAGTTCCCCATTTATTCCCTCATCCAAATCATTGACGAAGATGTTGAAGAGTACTGGGCCTAAAACAGAGCCTTGGAGTACTCCACTGCATACTTCCCTCCATGTAGATGCAGTTCTATTGAGGACTACACGTTGAGTGCGGTTGGTCAGACATTTATGAATCCATCTGGTGGTGATGCTGTCTAACCCACATTCTTCTACTTTATCTAGTAGTAGGTTATGGTCTACCTTATCAAATGCCTTACTGAAGTCCAAGTAAACTATATCGACGCAATTCCTCTGGTCCACTAGTTTGGTCACTTTGCGTATTAGACTGCGGAGTTGTCTCACTTATTGCAGACAAAATTTGTGACTGCATTCCCTTGAACAAACATATCATTGTCTTGGAAAGTAATCTACCAGAGAGACAGTGTGGCTTCCAGCCAGAACAAGTACACATAGTTCTATGCATACAATCAATCACTCAATGACCTTTCAAAGATATCACAAACCCATCAAAAGCTACCTACAACTTGCTTTTGAAATTATGATGGTCACATGATTGCATTTTGGGTGCTTGGCAACAGGCTAACCTTTATGGTTTTTGTAGCATCCCATAATCATATGAACACAATTTGCAACATTTTTGCCAGTTTCTGCTGCTTAATTCTGGTTCCCAGCAAAAAAAACACCTTTTGGGTGAAAATTGTTTTGCTTAATGGCTGCAGTGTTCACTTAATGATTGATAGTACTTAAATCATGTCAAGAACTATCAATACAGTAGGCAAATCCAGGAGAAGTGAATTGAGCAGAACAAACCTCTTTATTCTGCTTTTATTGACTTAGATAAGGCATTTGACAATGTAAACTGGGAGCCTCTCTGGATCATTTTGAGACATTTTGGGTGCTTGAGGAAATTCATTAAGTTGATTCAGAATGAAGATATATCTATAGCAGTGATGGCGAACCTATGGCACGGGTGCCACAGGTGGCACGCGGAACCATTTCTTAGGGCATGCAAGGCATTGCCCTGTCAGCACTAGCGCGCATGTGTGCGCTGGCCAGCTGATTTAGGCCTTCTTTTGAGGTCGTTTTTCGTCCTCTGGAGGCTTCAGGTGGGGAGGGGAGGCTGTTTTCACCCTCCCCAGGATCCTAGAAAGCCTCTGGAGCTTGGGGAGGGTGAAAAAAGCATGCCAAAAGCAGGGAGTCATGCAGATAGCATTATGGGTGTGGCACACCCATGCAAGACCCCCCTGCGCTCTCCCCGCTTTTGGCACATGAACCAAAAAAGGTTAGCCATCACTGATCTATAGTATTCCTCTAATCTAAAAAGCTATAAGTCCATTTTAAAAATTATATAAATTTAATTTGGTTTGTCTTGTTATATGAACATTTGTATCATTTTTATATTTTCAAAGGGAAATATAAACAAAAATAGATTATTTGAAGATCCGCCTCTAGCCTAGGGATCTAGTTGTGGTGGTATGGAGTTCACTAAATGCCTGTTGTTGATTGTACTCTCCCATAAATTACGTTTTTATTGCTTATTAGTTTTTAAAAGTAGTTTTAATGTTTTTAAATTATTTTTGTGATTATTTTTGATTATTTTGTTGTACTATGTTTTTATGCCATTCAGAGGCACATATAGACTTAGACTTATAATAACTTTATTGTCACTTTCAATTTACACTAATCGGCATACATTAAAGTGAAATTTTGTTGCATACAGCTCTCAAAGGGTGCCCACCTCTAACATACACTACATAAACATGACAAAATAAATAAATAAATAAGCTGTATACCCACATATATGGCTGACTGCTTAATTTTGTTCTAGAACCTGTAAATTATCAAATTCTAGTTGACTACATAATTATTAGATGCCTTCATTTTTATTTTTTTATTTATTTTTTTATTTTATTAAATTTATACCCCGCCCTTCTCCTTGTTAGGACCCAGGGCGGCGCACAGGCATTATTAAAACCACAAAATACAAAATACAAAATCGATTTAAAATATATTAAATTATTAGACCCGTGCTAAAAACCCATTTTAAAACCATACCAAATTAATTTTAATTTTAAAAGTCAGAAGTAGGGGCTATCCTAGGCCGGCTTGTTGGAATAGATACGTCTTAAGACGTTGGCGGAAGAGGCGGAGGTCCGAGATAGTGCGAAGGTCGGGGGGTAGGTCGTTCCAGAGGGCCGGGCCCGCCACAGAGAAGGCCCTTCCCCTGGGTGTCGCCAGCCGGCATTGCCCCGCTGACGGCACCCAGAGAAGACCCTCTCTGTGGGAGCGGATCGGACGAAGGGATGTATGGGGCAGGAGACGGTCTCGCATATAGCTAGGCCCCGAGCCATGGAGCGATTTGAAGATGGTCGTCAGCACCTTGAAGCGCACTCGAAAGGCCACAGGCAGCCAGTGCAGCTCGCGCAGGAGAGGTGTTACGTGGGTTTGCCTTGAGGCACCCATAATCACCCGCGCGGCCGCATTCTGTACTAACTGTAGCTTTCGAGTGCACCTCAAGGGGAGCCCCATGTAGAGAGCGTTACAGTAATCCAGCCGGGATGTCACAAGCGCTTGAGTGACTGTGCGAAGGGCTCCCCAGTCCAGTAAGGGGCGCAACTGGCGTATCAGGCGTACCTGATAGAACGCCCCCCTGGCCACGGCCGTCACATGGTCCTCCATGGACAGCCGCGAATCCAGGAGGACGCCCAAGTTGCGCGCCCGCTCCACGGGGGCCAGTTGTTCGCCCCCAATGGCCAGTGTTGGACTTATCTGGCTGAACAGGGGTGCCGGAAACCACAGCCACTCGGTCTTGGACGGGTTGAGTCTGAGTTTGTTACTACCCATCCATTGCTCCTTTAGTTTCCATTCATCACAGTTCTCTATGCCACTTTCTTCAAGGAACTCTGGATCTGTACACACTCTGGATCGGTACACACTTTCCAATTAGGTGGAACCAAATTTTACAAGACAATTTTGAAAAACATCGTTTACACTTTCATAACATTGTACGAAAGAAACAATGAATATGAGGGGTAACATTTAATCTCCTGAATTTATCTTTCAAATTCTCTCTGATTTTTTTAACCTTTTCCCCTGGTAAAACAGTAACATTCCACTAAAGTAAGTAAACAGTAATTGAAACTTTCTCAGAGAGTGCTAGGCAGAACGGAAGAGATCCCAGAGAGAGAAATATGAGGAGCGAATGCACAAAGTAAAGGGGGAGGGGAGGAAAATGAATCCATCAAAATTTATTAAAAGAAAAGCAACTTGGACAGCATAGTAAACTAAATTTCTGTAAATGAGCACAGATTACTATTGATGTTTTCTGAGCAGAGACAACTTACAATAATTTTTTATCCAATATTATTGGTAAATAAACATTTTAGTTCTTTTAATCAATTGGCTCTCTGAGCAAACGAGAGAATACAGTAATCCGCTTCAACATAAGACGCTACACTATCAGAATAAGAGAGAATTTAATATCAATATACAAACTTGTAAAGATTGTCTAACCTTAACAAGATTTAATCGTATTTATTTAAAAACAAACTTAAAACAAGTGATTTCATTTCTGATCATATAAATCCAGTTCTGCCATTCCCTCTAGCAGGGTTTCTTAGGCATAAAGAAATTTTCCCCTTTGCGCCTAACAGCACAGGAACACTTTCAAACACTTTCGATTCAAAAGGAAACAGTAGCTGGAGCACACATGGGCACACATATACCACCTGGAATTGCTCTTCAAGTCAAATTTATGTTTCCCTGGGATTGTGTTGCAATTGCAGAGTAGGAAATGAAGCAATTGTTTGAAAGAGGTGCTAGGTAAATACCGTTGCATATTCCGAACACCTCTTCCTTTGAATCCAAAACATTGTGCAGCCTGCTCACAATAGTGCAAATTTGCTCTTGCAGGGTCTTTATTTCATCTTTCCCCTAGCCCAGGGGTCCCCAACCTTTTTTGCACCAGGGACCGGTTTCATTTTAAAGAAAATTCTGCGGACCGGCTGGCCTAGAGGAAGAGGGGGGAGGGGGAACAGGCGGCGCATGCGCACGCGGGGGGGGGGGAGTTGGCTCACTTGGCCGTCTAGGGCAGTGGTGAGCAAACTTATTAGTCAATAGAACCAAATATCAACAGTACCACTACTGAAATTTCTTTTGAGAGCCAAAAGGTGTGGCCTGTTTTTTTTTGTCATGTGACCCGGTGGGCATGGCCAACTTGGAAAATGTGGTGAAACTCACTTAACAGTCTTGCTTAGCAACCAAAATTTTGGGCTCAATTGTGGTCCTAAGTTCTTTCTTTCTTTCTTTCTTTCTTCCATTTCTGGCTGGTCTTTGGTCTTCTGAAAATGGTAAAAATGGATTTATGGGCACTCGTTATATATAAAGGCAGCCCATGACTCTTTGGGATGCTGGTTTGAATCCAGGAAATGACTCAGAGGATGTGATTCATTTGAAATGACCACTGGGAGAAAAATAGATCTTTAACCTGGTTAACCAAACAGGTAGCTTGAGGTGGAAGGAAATAGGAAAATAGATTTCTGCCTTTCCTTTCCTTCCTTCCATTGCCTCCCTCCCCTTCCTCCCTTCTTTCCTTCCCTCCCTCCTACCCTTTTCCCCCCTTTCTTTTTCTTTTTCCTTCCTTCTTTCACCCCTCCCTTCCTCCCCCCTCCCCCTTCTTTCCTTCACTCCCTCTCTCCCTCCATTCATCTTTCTTTTTCTATTTTTCTTTCTTTCTCTTTCTCTGTTTTTTGTCTCTCTGTATCTGTCTCTCTCCTCCCTCCACCCATCTCTGTCACTCTGTATGTGTTTCCCTCTTCCCCTCTTTCTGCCTCTCTAAGTCTGCCTCTCTGTGTGTCTGTCATTCTCTCCCTCCCTCCCCCCGGGGAAGCAGCAGAGGAGTCAGCATGTTGGCTGCCGAAGTTATCCCGCAGCGGGCGGGCGAAGGACCCGAGCTCCATCCAGATGCCTCACGGGGCTGGAAGGGAGGTGGGCGTGTGGCGCCCGGATGGCTTTGGCGGCACCTTAAGGTAGCCGCAGCTTGAGTCCTTCACCCGCCCACTGCGGGATAACCTCCACAGCCGACATACCGGCCCCTCTAGGAAGCCCCGGAAAGTGCATTGGGCCGTCGGAAGGAGCTGGTGGAGGCGCGCTCGGACATCCTCCTCCCTCCTCCTCGCTGACCCTGCGGCCCGGTTCCTATGAAGCCGCGGACCGGCACCTAGCCCATTAGTGAGGCAGATTTACAGTAAACTAGCTCCACTACGATAAAATTGATTGTTCGTTTGTTTATATACACCTCATTTTATGTTTTTTTTTTTTACAAATAATTTAAAGCAGCAAACATTTCCACTCACTTTTCCTATTTTCATCACAACAACAGTCCTGTAAGGTGCGTTGAGTTGAGAGAGAGGGATTGGCCCAAGATCACCCAACTGGTTTTATGGCTAAGGCAGGATTAGAACTCATTGTCTCCGACTGGTGCCTTAACCACTAGACCAAACTGGCTCTAAAAAAAGATGTATACATCAATATGTAGTAACTCTCTCAGGATCTAGATGTCTTAATGGACCACCACTTAAGTATGAGCCACTAATGTGCTGCATCTGCCCAAAAAGCCAATGCAGTCCTAGATTGCATTGACAGAAGGCTAGGATAAAAATCATGAGAAATTATAGTGCTTCTTTATATTGCGCTAGTGAGGCCACACTTGGAATACTGTGTCAATCCAATTCTGGTTACCGTGATACAAAGATGCTGTGACCCTTAGAAAAGTGTCGATAAAAGCAACAAAGAGGTCTGAAGTCTAAACCTAGATATGCACCTAGTTATGCATTCATTTTACCATCAATGTAGAAATATTGGTTTTTAATAGGTCAAGCATAAAGGTTACACACAGAAGTCCAAACTCCTGTCGGCTGCAACTTAGCAAGGAAGCACAAAGTCAGACACATTTATTTTTCTTTTCACTTCCTGGTTATTAATTTCCTTTGTGATGTATTAGAAATAAATTATGTAGACCTGATCTACATTAAACCAGTTCCCTAGACTAAGATCAAGGAAATTGATTGCGAAACTTTTACATACTGATTCTCCCCACCTCCCCCAAATCTTTTGTGCCTCAAAAAAGGTGCCACACTAGATACTGGCAAAGGAAGCAAAACTCAATGTTACATGTATTTCTCTGAAATGGGACTTTGTCTCCGGTCTCAGAGGGTTACTTGACTTTATGCTGGATAAATATGATGTGAACCTATCACCTATGATTATTTTTTGTTTATAATTAAGTTTCTCCAAGGTCCAGTTTGCTGAAGTGATTGAGTTTTTCCATTTTGGGGGGCAACTGTTAATCCCTTGTAATTATAATTAACAATTGAGAAATGAAAACAAACTAATTTTCATGATATAATTACCCTAGCACCATTTATTATGCAATTTACTATATTTTCAGACAGAATTATGTGCCACTACCCAGGTTCAAACTGCTGCTTTTAGATTGGCAGTAATGTGGCCCTCTATATTTCTTGTTTTGTACACACATTTCTGGTGTAATGAAACCTTTATTTTGCATATGGACATTCTGATTTTCTGAATACTGCAAAATCGCACCTAGCTAGGATTAATCTCATTTTTAAGTTATGGGAGGAGTTGTGCAGTTAGTGTGCTGTTCACACATGTTTACAGCAGATTATATTTTACAACTGTGATTTTTTTCGTTGTATGTTTTTTGATTTTCGTGTTAGCACAGCACGTTTCTATTGTGAATACGTTTGAAACAAAAGGAGGCCGTTCCCCTCCCCCCCAGCTGTCTCACACTGAATCTGCATTTGCAGAAGAGCTCCCACCCCTCCCCCACATTCTGGTTCTACAGCAGCTGCTCTCACTGAAAACCGATATTTGAGAGGCCCCTTTTCTCCCTAAACCAGTTCTAGCAGGAAAGCTGGAGAGAATAAAAACCCAGACTGGATTTCAAGTTGGAAGGACCCTGCAGCTTCTTTTACTGAAAGCAAGGCTCTCCAGTTCATGTAACAACCTAGTCCACATCTTCCGTTTAGCTCTGCTGCTAATGGCATTTACTCTGGCTCCAGCCGCATATTTTAACAAGGGGGCTGCAGCTCTTGGTGTTCTTGTGAGGAATCCAGTCCAGAGATTCCAGTCAGCCCTGGTGCGGCAGAACCTCAGCCTAAACAACAGTTGATGTCTCATTCCAGCTCAGAAACCAGTCTCATCCGGCTCAAACCGGCTTTGGCTGGATGGATTGGCAAACGTGTCTGAGCTCTCTTTTTTTCCTCCTGTGAATTTCGATTGCCCCACCCATACAGAAGCAGCACAGAGAAAAGGCTTATTTCTATTTTTATGTTGGGATTCAGTGCTGGCCCTGAATTATTTCTGCTACACCCTGTAGCAGGCGGAGATGCCAAATTCTTCTCAGTTCCCCAACCCCAATTATAGTTTTGTGACAGAGAAAAATTACCTATTTTTCCCTCCAAAATCTTTACAAAAGGGTGTGCTTTCCTTTTCACAGTGCCCAACCATTTTGAGAATACCTTCTATTGATGAGAAGAGACTGACTTGTTTGCTGGACCATTTCTTAAAACCAGGCAGGGGGCTATTGTACCAGAGCCAGCTTAGTTGTCTCATAAGAAGAAATGAATTTTATATCCTGTATATTACGGAAACCCTCACTGTAGACAACACTATCTTATGTTGCCATTTCTCAACTTCCACTTCACCTTGGTAATGAGAGATTTACTAAACGTTTTGGAAATATTTCCCTATATACTGTGATGACCATGTTGTGCAGAAAAATCAAATATTGCCTGTCCTTTCCCTGTAAACAAGCCCCAGTAGAAAGGGACACATTGCCCTCTATTTAACTTCCTTACAGGAAAAACTGGTATTCATAGCAAAATATCCTAATAAGGCGGACTACAGCATCTGCTTTTCTCCCTGATGGCAGCAAAAGAAGCCTATCCAAGGACACCTCATTCCTAGTTCAGTAAGATAAGCATCTCTCCCTGTAGCTGTAAGTAAAATGAATGTTAATTTCTGACTTTATTTCAAGGTACTATAGAGTTGGGTACATTAGTTACACAATTTATTATTATTATCGGTTTCATTGAAATGTATATTTATTTTATATTAAAGGTCATAGCTGAGGCTTGAAGGAAGCTGAAACTAACAGCCATGGGAGATTTCCTCTATCTATCAGAGGAATAAAAGGTGTTAAGATTAGCCCCTACAGTCCTAGGCTGCACAACTCTTAACACTTTGCTCCCATCTGATGGCCACCCAGAGTTTTGCAGCCTAGATCTGGTAGCTGTACATCAGTGGTTCCCAAACTTTTTCAGTCCACCGCCCCCTTGGTGCTACAAACTGATCCTCAGTGCCCCCCTCCTCCCCCCCCCTGGTGGAATGCAATTTTTTTAATGACCGGTTCTGTGGGTGTGGCTTGGTGGGCGTGGCTGAGGGGGTGTCATGTGACTGGGCGGTTTGCATGATGGAAGAAAGATAGTAACAGTAAAATTCAAAACTGTAACGATTAACTGCACATTTATTCAAAATCCAATTTAAAAACCTTTTTAGTTAATGTTAATTCAACAAAATTGTTGAACATAATCCAGTGATACCAGGTTTTCAATCCTGATAATCATTTATCAAGAATCTTAGTGACTAGTAACTTAGTAAACTCAGTAAAATTTAGTAACTACTTCACTGTTCAGTAAATTCTTAAACCTCATTTCCCTGCAACTGCAAATTCACTTCACTGAACTTTGCAAATAGTGATAAATAAGCAATATCATGCCTGATCTCTGAGTTCACCACTGAGCAAAGCATTTTTGTCTTCAAAAAACTCCACAACAATGTCAAAAAAATCATAAAAGCATCTCACACAGTTGGCTTTTGATAGCCAACAAACGTCTGTATGAAGCAGCAAATGATCAAAATCTGTATCATTGAAAAGGAATTGAAAAAGTGACTTATGACCATTTTTTACAGTTATAATAATAATAATAATAAATTTAATTTGTAGACCGCTCCCTCTCCCCGAAGGGACTCGGAGTGGTGCACAGGGGAATTAAAACATACAAACATAAATACATCATAAATATATATAAAATCAGATTAAACAATTTATCCCTGCGCTAAAAACCCAAAATACTAAAAACTAAACCCCTTAAAAACCCGATTAAAACAATAAACAGATGACTAACCTAGGCCGGCCAAGCAGAAAAAGTACGTTTTTAATTTTTGACGGAAGGAGCAGAGGTCCGTAGTTGTTCTAATTTCGGGGGGCAGGTCGTTCCAGAGGGTCGGGCCCGCCACAGAGAAGGCCCTTCCCCTGGGCGCCACCCGCTGGCATAGCCTAGTTATGACCATTGTAGCATCCCCATGGTTGTAAGATCAAAATTTGGATGCTTGGCAACTGACTTATACTGTATTTACAATGGTTGCAGTGTCTCGAGGTCATATAATCATCTTTTGCAACCTTCTGACAAGGCAAAGTCAATGGAGAAGCCAGATTCACTTAACAACGTTAGTAACAAGTGCAGTGATTCATTTAACAAGTGGCAAAAAAGATAATAAAATAGGGCAAAATTCTTTCTTTCTTTCTTTCTTTCTTTCTTTCTTTCTTTCTTTCTTTCTTTCTTTCTTTCTTTCTTTCTTTCTTTCTTTCTTTCTTTCTTTCTTTCTTTCTTTCTTTCTTTCTTTCTTTCTTTCTTTCTTTCTTTCTTTCTTTCTTTCTTTCTTCCTCCCTCCCTCCCTCCCTCCCTCTCCCCCCCCACTTTTTTTCTTCCTTTCTCTCTTTTTCTTTCTGTCCCTGTCTGTCTGTCTGTCTCTCCCTCCCTCTGTCTGTCTGGTTGGGGAGGGGGAGGGAATCGCTTCCCTCGTCTCCCTTTTCCCAGCGGGGCCCCTCGGAGCAATCTGCTCAGCTGCGCTGGCATTCCCACAACCGTCCCGGGATCCACTGGCTCCTAACCACAATCAGCATTGGGCCCAGCCCGGCTCTTTTCTGCCAAGCGCCCGGCTGGGAGCCCGCCCCACCTCCAGGTAGGCAGGGGGCTGTGCGGCTGGGCCAAGGGATGCCGATCCCCGGGGAGAGGGAGGGGATCCGGGCCCCCCAGCAACCAACATTGCGGGAGGAAGGGCTGGGCCATTGGGGGGTCCCCACAACCCCCCTGCTGGGGAGGTCCAGGGCGGGCCAAGCCGGAGCAACCCCCTCCCCCCTCCCCCTCCAGGACTCACCGGGCTGGCCACAGCAGGAGCTACGGGAGGCTCCATCAGGCACTCAGCCAGCCGGGCGGGCTAGTCCAGATCAGGGGCTGCCTCCTTCTTTCTGAAAAGTCTTCGGGGATGGAGCTCCAGAGCGGCCGCTTTTGGCCCCTCCATGCATCTGGGGAAGCGGTGCGGAAGATCCGGTGCGCGTCTTGCAACCTCCCCGCAGGAGAGACAAGGGGCGCGGGGGGCTTTGGGGAGAGAGCCCAACTGGAGCGCTGCGTGCGTGCGGGGCCGGCAGAGCCAGCTGGGCGGGCACCTGGCTGCACCCGCCCGGTTCTGCCCGCCCCACCCGCCTGCCGCGCTTCAGCCGGGCTTTCCCCCCAAAGCCCCCCGCGCCCCTTGCCTCTCCCGCAGGGAGGTTGCAAGACGTGCGCTGGATCTTCCGCACCACTTCCCCACATGCATGGAGGGGCCAAAAGCGGCCGCCCTGGAGCTCCATCCCAGGAGGCTTTTCAGAAGGAAGGAAGCAGCCCCTGATCTGGACTAGTGGAGGCTCTAGTCCTGCTTGAGCTCCAGCCCCAAAGTGAACCGGAGGGAGCTGGAAGAGAGCTTGGAGGTCCTCTAGTCAGCCAGCAGGGACAAAGAGCGTTGCTCTGGATCCGGGTGCGGAGGAGGACCAACCTGGGGGCTTTCGAGGGATCGCTGCAGAGCAAGGGAGCCACTGCGGGGTTGTGGGGCGCAGGGGGTTCAGCGCTGCCTGGTCCGGATGGGATCTTTACTGGCCTGGCAGGGGCTTTTGTGGAGGGAGGAGGGGACCCTGGAGCCGGTCGGGGACAGGAGATTGAAGCAGCGCGCGCGCGCACGCCTCTCCTGGGAGGAAGGAGGTGCTTGGAGGGGCGGGTGGTGACGTTGCTTAAAGGGAAACCCGCAGCTATTTCCGGGTTTGTTTGAACGATGTCGTCCTTCTGCCCGCGCCGATAGGCTTTAACAGTCCATCTTCTGCTCGGCAAATTTCTTCCTCGCCCTCAGCGCCCCCTTGTTGCCTCCTAGCGCCCCCTGCAGCCGTTTGGCTTCCTAGCGCCCCCCTAACGCGTGCCACCCCCCCTGGGGGCGGTACCGCCCACTTTGGGAACCACTGCTGTAAATGATAGGGGAAAATTTGCTTCCCCACCACGAGGTCTTCAACAGTTTTGACAATAATTCTGAAACATTGAGATGGAAAAAACAAATTCAAATTAGCAACATTTGTTGTTAACTGCAGAGCACATTACTCTTGTTACTACCCAAGCTGCGACTGACATGCCCTCACAAGCTAAAACGTAGGGTAAGAAATTATTTCTGTATAAATTTATCTCTGTTTCACCACTCTTTTCAAACAATTTATGCTCACAGCACCCCTCTGAGGTAGGAAGAGGATATTACATGAGAGTATTTAAGGAATACTTCATAAGCTAGTACTGAAGGAGGAATATTCAGTACTGAGAAAAGAGAAAATACAGTACTGAGATACAATATACAATATAATTTGCATCAGGTAATTACCGTAGTTTAAACTTAAATTCTTCTCCTGAAGAGAAAATAATGGACAAAATATACAAGCATTTTAGTGAGAATGAGGTCTATGATCATTCTGTAATGGAGTTTACGCTTTTGGATATGCTCAGATATAGATGCAAATATGATAGTTTGACAGTATGAAGAAACAATCAAATTTATCTACATGTAATCAATATCAGAAGTCCAGGAGATTTAAAAACCATATTGAATATATTACTATCTGGAAAGGATAGAAAATTGGCATGAATTGTTAGGAAGTTAAACAAATTAGAAGATTAATTTTTCTTAGTAGATGTGAGGGAAGAGAAATATAAATTTAGGAAACCCAAACAATTGTTTATAGTAATGTACATTTCATGAGTTTTGAAAAAGTATTCTGTCTTTTTCTTAACTTATATGCCAGTTTCTAGCAAATGTATAGATTTTATCAAAACAAAAGCAATATTTCTGTTTTTTAATTAAATTGTAGATGGTGTGTGTGTGTAGATGTTATACATCGATTATTTTTATGGCCTCAGGAAACTTTTTCTAAATACAGTTATAAAGTTTACTTGGCTATCACATGATACAACACTTTTAAACAAGAAAGAGTCTGGCAAATTCTTTAAAAACTACAAGCTTAATCTAATTCCAAAACAGTACTTCGTTTAGTGCAAAAGGAAATCATCTCTCTGTAACTTGAAACTGATGCATGGATCCCAGATGGCTTCATTTAAGACAATAGTTTTTTAGAATAAAATAACTTTTATTTCCTGTTTGTGATTGTTATTGGGTAGAACAGTGATGGGGAACCTTTTTTGTCTTGGGTGCCAAAAGCACTCTCATGCTCACATGCCCACCTCAAAATTTAATGCCCTCCCCATGCTGAAGGCCCCCTGGAGGCCAGAAATGGCCCATTTTCTAACTTTCAG
Organism: Rhabdophis nuchalis; assembly: GCA_039707465.1. Lineage (NCBI taxonomy): Eukaryota > Metazoa > Chordata > Lepidosauria > Squamata > Natricidae > Rhabdophis > Rhabdophis nuchalis. The sequence continues at coordinate 89,017,843 of CM077648.1, read as the reverse complement.
TGGACTCGGTAGGTCCGTTTTTTGCCCTCCCCAGGCTCCAGAAGCTCTGTTCCCGAATTTCTGGTTTATGTGTTGGGCGGTTTTTCGCCCTCTGGAGGGCAAAAACAGCCAAAAATCAAGCCCAAAAATCAGCTGGCCAATGCGCACATGCACACTGCAGCTGACAGGGGAATGCCTTGCATGCCCTCAGAAATGGCTCTGTGTGCCACCTGTGGCACACATGCCATAGGTTCGCCAGCACGGGGGTAAAATGTGTCTTTTTCAGTCTTGGGTTCTCTACTAATGGCCAGGGAGCTTGAGGATTCTGCACAGTATCTTAGCTATTCATTTTTTATTTATTTTTTATTTTATCCAATTTATATCCCGCCCTTCTCCAAAAGGACCCAGGGCGGCGCACAGGAATTTAAAAACAACATACAAAGATAATACAAAACATATAAATTTAAAAATCTATTAAATAGTGACCTGCGCTAAAACCAATTAAAATCCCCCAATTAAAACTATCTAAAAATTCGTCACAGTAGAGGCTATCCTAGGCCGGCTTGGTGAAATAAGTGTGTTTTTAAACTTCAAGAGCTCTGAAGTGTTCCTCAGATCTATTGGAGCCACTCTCCCAGCTCATAGACTCAAGTGTTCCTACCACTACTGGGATCAAGATCACTACTGGGTATATATTTACAACACACATGCACACACACACACACCAGGTATGTATTTCTCTGTGTGTGTATTATTGTGTGAACATTCTGGAATGATTTGTGGAAAATTTAATGAACTAGTTAACTCTATTTTTCCACTCTTGATGATCCATGTGATGCTGTGGCCATCCTCTTGCAGTGCCTCGAGGCTATGGGGGCCTGAATGGGGAATAACAGGTTTCGACTGAACTCTGGCAAGACCGAATGGGTTTGGGTACATGGGGCTCCAGGATCAGGGACTTTGTTATTTGTGACTCTAGATAGGGTGGTACTGCCCAGATCCATTTCTCCATCCTGTACCCACACAGGTGGCAGTTACAGTTAGGAGAGGAGTATGTCGGACTTGCGGCTAGGAGAGCCTTTGCACAAATTTATGTTGCATGTCGGTTGTGGCTTTTCCTGGATTAGGATTCCCTGTGGTTAGTCGTTCAGTCCCTAGTTATCTTATGGTTGGACTATTGTAATGCACTTTACATGGGGCTATCCTTGAAGAACATTAAAACATTACAGCTGGTGCAGAGTGTGATAGTGTGGACAGTTTTGGAAGTCCCAAGAATGGTCCCTGTAACACTACTTTACCAGGAGTTGCAATGGTTGCTAGTTTGCTTCCAAGTGTAATTCAAGTGTAATCACCTGTAATGCTCTTCATGGCATGGATCTGGGTTACTTGAGGGACTGTCTCACCCCACTGGGATTGATTCACCCCACTGGCAGAGAGGGGTCAGGAGGAAGGCTTTCTCTGCCCTCCGATGTGAGATTGCCCCCAAACCTCCTATTTTTTTGTAAAGTAAAGAACTTGCTCTGCCAGTTGGCCTGAGCCCCAATGGTGAAACAGAACAATGTGTTGCTGACGAGTAACATTAAATCCCACCTCCCCCATTCCACCCACCCTCCCCACATGTCATAAGATTTTAATCTTAGATTTTAAATTTACTTATGTTTTAATGTGTATATTTTTATGACTTTAAGCCAGAGGTGAGTTGCTACCGATTCTCACCAGTTCGGGCAAACCGGCATGGTAATTTGGCCTGGGTCGCAGAACTGGTAGCAACCCAGGCTGGCCATGCCCCCTGTCTCTGCCACCATTGCTGTCATGTTTTTCATTAGTTTTTAATAGTATTTGCACATGCACAGAACAATTTACAATGAAGTGCGCATGCATGAGCGAAGCGTGAAGCGAAGCGGTATTGACTCTGGTAGGAACCCACCCCTGCTGTAAGCCGTCCAAAATTTCCTTTGGTAATATGGGCAGCCAATAAATTTTATAAATGAATAAAACATATTAACCCTTTATGCAAATAATTTGCCTTCCCATTTTTATTCTTCTCCCATTTTATTTATTTTAGTGTTTATTTATTACATTTTATTACATTTATTATATTTTGGGGGTTGTAATTTAGTACTGTCTATCCATGTATATGCATCCTTCTCTCTCACAAGCCTTTTACTGCTGCAGAATAAGTAAGTCCAATAAATCTACCAGATACTGATTATGCCTTTGCTGAGAAACTTGCTCAAAATATGTATCTTTTCTTTTGACTGATTCCTTCAGTTGTGCCCTGTATAGGAGAGGAATAATTCTTAAGCAGCAGCAATTACAATTCCTATCTGGTAAGAATTGCATAGCCAATTTTAATTCTCTGTGTCAGAGCCAGGCAGCTGCACTTCTTGTCACCTGGTTCCAGTGCCTGAATGTCTGTGAAGGATTCATATGTACAGTTGCCAAAACTAGGGTGGCAAATACTGAAAGCTTTTATTTTAGCAGTAAAAAAGAAACAAGAAATTCAGCAATTACAGAAAGTTACCATTTATGTATCATGTTCAGTCCTCAAAATAATTTACATATAATTTCAGTCCTCAAAATAATTTACATATAATTTCAGCAATCTTTCATTGTTTTAAGATAGATTAATAGAATTATTTCTGCATTGAAAGGGGGAGTGAAGTTTAACATTTGAGTTTGTTAATTTGAACTATAGAACCAACATCTTTTCCTTTCTCTACCTCAGTATTTTACATCTCAGTTTGATGTTGATTCTTTGTATCTCCAGTTTCTGCTTAAGTTCTCTGAAAAATGACAATTTGCACTTATCACATCTTTTGGCAATCAAATTGACATATTCTTGAAGTTTTTCATGGGCCTTCCTTGACTGGATTAAGCTATTTGTTTTTATGTACATTTTTAGGGATTTTCTATAAGTAGTAGATAAATATTATTGGAAGTATCTGGACTTTTGCATATTCAAATATATTTTAGTTTGCTATTTATGAATTGTATCAATATTAAAGGAGATATATAAAATACTTCAAACATAGCTGCAAATATTACTTCCAGGTTATTTTAATGGAAAAAATAAATCAAAGTTAAGGATGACACTATTATCATGTGTTAATTTCAATAAGAGACATGGGAAGGATGTCAAAAATAGTAAGATGAGCAAATCTGCTTTTTAGAGAAGGAAAAGATTTATAGTTAAATCAGGTGGAAAACTGACAGGATTTGGGATCATCCAGTTCAGGAAGATTTTGATTTCAGGAATAATAATGTACATATTGCTATTATATAATTCCATTTATCAAACTGTTTCATTCCTGATGCAGAATAAAGGAGGGATCAATGATGGGATTCAAAATGTTTTACTACTTGTTCTGTGGGCATGGCTTGGTGGGCATGGGAGTGTCTTGGTGGGGATGGCAGGGGAAGGATACTGCAAAATCCCCATTCCCTTCCTGCTCCATGGGAAGATTACTGCAAAATCCCCATATCCTCCCTATCAGCTGGGACTCGGGAGGCAGAGAATAAATGGGATTGGGGCCAGTCAGAGGTGGCATTTACCGGTTCTCTGAACTACTCAAAATTTCCGCTCCCAGTTCTCCAGAACTGGTCAGAACCTGCTGAATACCACTTCTGGGAGGGATCACTTGGTGTCCTACTTTCCATCTCTACTCTGATGATATGTACACAAAGAGTCAAAGCTGGAACAACCAAAGGCTTCCATTCTGTTTGGGCTGAGAATTTTAATTAGCCATAGTATTATTTTCATTGGCTCTGAAAAGTTTTATGATTTTTAAAACTTTTAAAAATTTTATGACTTTGATATAGATAATGGAAATTTTTGGAAAGGAAAAATGTTCCTGCCTCTCTCTCAGCTTTTGGTGGCCTTTTGTCCCATTTTTTCAGTTAACTATTTTGATGTTTGCTGATCAAGCTACATTTTTCCTCAAAGAAAATTTGCTTATTTCTTTGGACAAGCACAAACACAGCTGTGTATTTAAAAAAACATCCACAAAATGTGAAGATAAACATATATGAATTCTGGATTAATATGTCATACTTAATATTTGTATGCAAAGCTTCATGCAAACCATGACGAAAAAAATATATTAAAAACCCAGTTAGGAATAATGCTAAGCCATCAGATGGCTGTATAGGGTTTTAGATTTAAAAATGGAAAAAATAAACATATGCAGTGCTGCTCACTTCAATAAACTATAACCCTAGATGAGTTGCAGTATTTACATATTTGTGCCAATCAGCCTTGTTTTGCCAGTTGCACCCAGATCTACTTGGGAAGCTCACAAAAGGAAACAGTAAAGAAGAATAACAATGAAAATCATGTATTATAAAGTTGGAGGGAGAATTGTTAAAACGAGTGAAAACAACAACAAATGAAATTTACACAGGCAATACCACAAACACGGGAAGAGGTATATATCACTTTGATACATAAATAATGGAATGATGCAGGAAAGAAAGCCATAGTAATACTATTGTTCTTACTGAAAGTTGATTATAATTTTTATATTACCATACCAGCTGAACATTTAAAGAAACGTGTACCCAAATATAATGCATTAAACAGGTCATATCCCTAAGAGAGTATAAAGAACAATAGCACAATTATAATAAATACAACAAAATATATTACTGTAATAAGTAATTGATTTTTGTAATAAAAAACTTATTTTTTAGATAAAGAAAAAGCCTTTGACAATTTGTAATGGCCATTTCTACTTTCACTATTGATATTGATTTTTGATATTTTTAAAAATTCATTTTTCCCGTTATGCCAATAATCTTTCAATGCTCAGTTTATATGGTACATCCAGGACAGTTGGAAATAGTATGGGGCAATTTATATCTTGTTGTTTCTAGCTGAAGAGGCTTTTTGAGGTTCCTGATGCAGTTGTAAATCGAGGACTACCTGTCCTGAGTTTCTAGAGCACTTCTACAGTTTTTTTTTATTTACAATCAAAGAATACACTATGCTAATAGTATGAGAATGGACTTAGAACAAAGTGTATGTTTTAAATATTCACATTTTAAGACAACAAAAATAATACAAACAAGAAAATACTTGTGTGTTATACTGTGGCTTTGGAGGTAAAAACTGTAGAATGCTATTATTTATTCTAATAGAATAGTATAAAATGAAACAGAGGATCTAGCAACAATACCAACATTGATATCCATAGAAAGTTACCAAGCATAAGATCACGTGAAACCTTAAAAAATATTTACATGTTCTTAATTTTCATTCAGCTGATATAGTTTAATACATATTTTTGGAAGCAATTCTCAGTGGTCTATATACCCATTTTACACTCTCAAAAGCCTTTTCAATTAAAGAATATTTTTATATAGGACTGCCCCAATTGGCCTAGTCCAGGCGTCAGCAAAGTTGGCTCTTTGAAGCCGGGTGGATTTCAACTCCCAGAATTCCCCAGCCAGCATTGCTGGCTGGGGAATTCTGGGACTTGAAGTCCACCCGGCTTCAAAGAGCCAACTTTGCAGACCCCTGGCCTAGTCTGACTCAGGTTGCAAAGACTCCTTTTTCCTTTGAGAGATGTTATTCAGATCTATGTGAAGAAAGATAATTGGTGGGTAATAGAGATAAAATCTGCACTATAAGTATAATAGTTCCTCTTCACAACATTGTCCTTGGTCTGTCAGAGTTGTAGAAAGCATTTCTTTCCGTCTTATTTCAATAATACAATAATACAATAGCAGAGTTGGAAGGGACCTTGTAGGTCTTCTAGTCCAACCCCCTGCATGGGCAGGAACCTTATACCATTTCAGACAAATGGCTGTCTAACATCTTTTTAAAGACTTCCAGGGTTGGGGTATTCACAACTGCTGGAGGCAAGCTATTCCAGAGGTTAATTGTTCTTACTGTTAGGAAATTTCTCCTTAGTTCTAAGTTGCTTCTCTCCTTGGTTAGTTTCCACCCATTGCTCCTTGTCCTGCCCCCAGGTGCCTTGGAGAAAAGTTTGACTCCCTCTTCTTTGTGGCACCCTCTGAGATATCGGAACACTGCTATCATGTCTCCCCTGGTCCTTCTCTTCATCAAACTAGACATACCCAGCTCCTGCAGCCGTTCTTCATATGTCTTAGTCTCCAGTCCTCTAATCATCTTGGTTGCTCTTCTTTGCACTCTTTCCAGAGTCTCCACGTCTTTTCTACATCGTGGCGACCAAAACTGTATGCAGTATTCCAAGTGTGGCCTTACCAAGGCACTATACAGTGGCATTAACACTTCACGCGATCTAGATTCTATCCCTCTGTTGATGCAGCCTAGAACTGTGTTGGCTTTTTTGGCAGCTGCTGCACACTGCTGGCTCATATTTAAATGGTTGTCCACTAGGATTCCGAGATCCCTCTCACAGTTGCTACTATTGAGCAAGGTACCACCTATACTGTACTTGTGCATTTGGTTTTTCTTGCCTATATGTAGGACCTTACTTTTTTCACAATTGAATTTCATTTTATTAGACATTGCCCAATGTTCAAGTTTGTCTAGATCCTTCTGTATCTTAAGCCTATCTTCTGGAGTGTTGGCTATTCCTGCCAGCTTGGTGTCGTCTGCGAATTTGATGAGTTCCCCATTTATCCCCTCATCCAAATCGTTGATGAAGATGTTAAAGAGTACTGGGCCTAAAACAGAGCCTTGGGGGACTCCACTGCATACTTCCTTCCATGTAGATGCAGTTCCATTGAGGACTACACGTTGAGTGCGGTTGGTCAGCCAGTTACGAATCCATTTGGTGGTGCTGCTGTCTAACCCACAATTTTCTACTTTATCTAATAGTAGGTTATGGTCTACCTTATCAAATGCCTTACTGAAGTCCAGGTAAATTATATCAACAGCATTCCTCTGGTCCACTGATTTTGTTACTTTGTCAAAGAATGCAATTAGATTCGTCTGGCATGATCTGTTTTTGACAAACCCATGTTGGCTTTTGGCTATTACTTTGTTTGCTTCTAGGTGTTCACTTATTTGTTGTTTAATTATCTTTTCCAGAATCTTTCCTGGTATTGAGGTCAGGCTGATGGGTCTATAGTTTCCTGGATCTGTTTTTTTTCCTTTTTTGAAGATGGGAACCACATCTGCTCTTTTCCAGTCTTCTGGCAGTTCCCCGGTGCTCCAGGATCTCTGAAAGATATAGTTCAGTGGTTCTGAGATCTCGTCTGCCAGTTCCTTCAGAACCCTGGGGTGTAATCCATCCGGTCCTGGTGATTTGAACTCGTCCAGGGCAGACAGGTGCTCACTTACCATTTTCTTCCCTATTTCAACTTGTGTTCCTAATCTGATATTTGTGGTGCTGTTTTTGATTGATTGGACTGTTTTATCCCTTTGTGTAAAGACAGATGCAAAAAAAGAGTTAAATAGTTCTGCTTTCTCCCTGTTGCTTATCATCTTCTTGCCATTTTCTCCCAGCAGTGGACCAATTGTTTCCTTAACTTTTTTCTTATTTTTAACATGTTGGAAGAAGCTTTTTTTGTTATTTTTTACTTTTTTGGCAAGCCTTTCTTCATTGTGAGCCTTAGCTTTCCTCACTTCATCTTTACAGGCTCGGGCTATTTGCTGATATTTTGCCTTGGTTTCATTTCATGAAGAAGCCATATGATTTGTCATGTTTTGCTAAAGATTTCCACAATTTTGCGATGAGATACATAGATTGCATGTCATAAAAACCAAAAGAAAATTAGCCTCACTGGAGAGAGTTGTTTCTTTTCCCCAGTCCAGGACAATAATCCAGTTATTATATCTTGCTAGCAAGTCAGAAATTATTTTGAACCTATGTCTTCTTTCTTAAAGAGCTTAGTATAATTAGGAAGGTATACCATTGTCTTTTGGATAGTGAAAGCTAAGTTCCATGTATTCAGGCCTCTCATCATAGAACCAGTTTATCAGATGTTATAGGGCAGTGGTCTCCAACCTTTGTGGATTGGCGGCCTGGCAGAAGGAGAAAGGTTAACTAGGCCGTGCGAGTCGCAAGCTGTGCGTATCTCAACTTTCATGAGCGGTGGGCCAGCATGCATGCACATGATTATGCAGCTTGATTTGCACAAGTTGAGCTGCGTGCATGTGTGCACGTGTGCCAGCATGCCACTTGCACAAATAGAGATGCACGAGTGTGTGCACTGGCCTGCCACTTGAGGGGCCCAGTTCCAAATAGGTAACAGCCTGGTAGTGGGCCATGGTGTGGGAGTTGGGGACTCCTGCTATAGGGCACTCTGTGATGTCGTATCAAAAATAGGGGCATATTAATATTTTTTTCTACATTGTCCCATTTTGAATTCTGTTGCCAGCAGTTAGAGTTTCTTGTAGTTTATATAGCTTGTTCTGTTTACCAATGGAGCCTTCTGGTCAAGGGTATATTTAAGGGCAGATTTTGTGTCTATCAGATCTTCTTAAGCCTCACACAAATACACCCCAAACAACTTGGACAGATCAGTATTGGCCAATTTATAGCACTGTTATTTATAGGCCTGTTAGAAGATTGGTGAGAAGGATTCTGAATGCTCTAAAACAGCCTTCCCTAATGTGATCTTATATACCAAGATTTTCAGTCCCAGAAATCAGAAATTGAGGCATTCAGGTGATAAAGTCTTGTAAAATTATTAATATTATTAATAAAAATAGTAACTCTTTTAGTGAAGAAAAATGACATCTGTGAAGGATGTTGTGTGACAAAATGTGTTATGATAGCAAAACATATTCTGCCATAGGTGTATTGACATCTGATATCACAGTAAATTAGGGCTTGCATTATGATGTCACAATGCATATTCATCATTTTGGCATCATAGCTAGTAACAAGTATTTAAGAGACAGGTTCTATACTGCTGTAATGGGCCCATTGTAATCAATCCAATACATGAGGAGCAAATCAAGTTGGGAAATGCTTCTTTAATGTGTGAAATGCAAAAATATGATTCTGTTACTTTTTGCTTTAAAATACTGTGCTGTTTGGTTTGCTGAATAAGGCAAAAACAAAACAAAACTGTTGCCCATGAATTTCCAGCAGATACCTAAATTTTGAACACACACAAAAAGCAAAATACACTAATTATTGTATAAATGCTGTACCCTACAATGTTGCATAAATTACTGATAAAATATGCCATTTTTTCAAATAAAATAAATGTAAGGAACAATTAATTGTTTTTGATGAAGTGATAAATTGATAAATCAAATTTAGAACCAAAATATGAAGCAATGATTACTGTAGCTGATTTTCTTGAACAACTTTATGCCAATGCTACCATCTGCTGGACAGTTGTTAGTACTAGAATTTCACAAATGTTTCTATATGAAGAAAGATTTAAAATTTTTGAGAGAATAAGAACTTTTCCATTTGCCATCTCCCAACATTCTAAAATCACCATTGAGATTCCAAGTGCCTGTTTGCTAGCTCATTTATTTTTGGTTTGGTTGGAGTGCGTTAATGGAATACAATAGAAAAGATTATCCTTTTCAGGTGTTTTCCCATTAGTAAAAAAAGTCTATCTGTATTATCCTTGAGTGAGATGGGTTTAGTTTAGTTTAGTTTTAGTTTTAATTCGATTTATATCCCGCCCTTCTCCACGAAGGACCCAGGGTTAAATATACCGTATTTAATGTCTAAAGACATTAAATACGGTATAAAAACATTGTGACATTGCTGCTAGCATCTGGAATCATCTATGCTTTTTCCCTTCCTTCTCTTTTTCCCAGTGTGAGGATTTGTGCTGAATGGGATTTATTTGTGACTAAGAGTAATTTTAGCATAGGAAAATTATGTTAGAGATAGTAACACAGTATGTGTTTGAATAATGATTCAGAGGTTCTTTGGTACATGTATGAATATGAACACAGCACCTCTACTATTTGTTAAAATAGCCTGTCTTTTGCGAAATTTCCATGTACAAAATGTGTGACTCCTTTAAGAGGTCAACTCATGAAATACAATGCAATAAAGTAGTAGCATCTTTATTTCTCAGGTTTATGCAGATGTCCGAAGACAGACAAATTGCTTTAACAATAGTAGAAAATTGGTATGCCAGCATGTACTTAAGCATTTCTTTCTAATAATATCTAATATTCTAATATATAATGTGTAAACAGTAGAACCATTATTATTATCCTCCCAGATAAATGCAGAAAAGCAATGACTCAGTAGCACTTAAAATTCTAATTCATAAGAATAATAGCTTTAAAAAAATATATAAACACACATACAGTTATCTACTGGTTGCAAAGTCTAAGTGTCTTTGTTTAAAGAAAGTATCAATGATGCCCATGTTTGGAATTTATACCGTAAACTCAATTCTTCTTGTATTAGACTGAAATTAAATTGGCAAGATTTTAATGTTATATTTTTCTTGAATGAAAACCTGTGGTATTATTAACCCAAGTTAAATTGGGACTATATCCAAAGGGGTTACTGAGGATGTGTCAAAGTACAGCTACAAAAGTACTTCTCAGTTCAATTTCCCCCCCCCCCCCAATTTTATTACATATTATACTTCTTTGGTTCTTCAAAACACTGGTAGTTTAATTCTGTAAAAGTTGTCAACTCATAAAGTTGCCGACTTTGCTTCCGGTTTCCGAAGGCGACGGACGTGCTTTGTGCGCTTTCTGCCGATTGCTGTACCGGTGGGCTCCTTCAGGAGCACAGGAGATTCTGAGGGAGTCTTCTGCATAGGGGCGGCTGGTGGGGTGCTCCCAGCCTCGACCTAGGAGCTGGCAAGCAGAAAGGGGAGGCAAATCTTGCCTCTTCGCCGGATGGATCCCGGGAACAACAAACAGAATGAAAGGAGTAGCTGAAATGCCGGAGGTGGAGGGCGCTCCCTAATCTCTTGGGTTGCTGATGAAGGATAAGCGACAGGATATCGTGAGTTCCAGTTCAATCAATTTTAAGCGGAGATTGGAGGGGGGAGTTTTTCTTGTTTAACCCCCCCTCGGATGAAGCTGCAATCAAACGATCTCTCTCCATCGGAATGGAGAGAGGAAAAGGACTAACTTGCTATTTGAACTAACTATGGAAAAGAATTGTATCGCATTGCAGTTGCAACAATTTGTCGCGGAGTTCTTTTTTAAAAAAAAGTAAAATGGAACTTTCACTTTTCTTCCTGTTAGAAGGTGGGGCAAGATGGCTTCTCTTTGTTCTCTGCTTATAACTCCCTTGCATTAGTGAAGCTTTTCCCTCCATAATTACCATCAAAGGATTTGAAACTTTTACTTTTAACATTTCTCCCAGAGGCTCGCAAGTCTCTCCCAATACGTGGACTCCTGGATTGCAAGGTTTCTTTTTTTTTTTCTTAAGTGAACTATTAAGACTGGACTCTCATTTGGATTACTCTGATACCTCGGACTGTCTCGATCATCCGTTTCCCCAGCGCCATTTCTTCATCAACTTAGAAATTAGAACTGAGATAATGGCTTTTAGAAAACCGCCAACGGGAAAGTCAACTTCTGCTCCGTCCTCAGCTGTCTCCAGCCCAACTACACAGCCGAAGATTTCTTCATTTCTACAGAAAGAATCTGCTGGTGAGAGCTCACAGGAACTGTCGATTACAGAAATGTTTCGGGAAATTATGAAAAACGTGAATGAATTGTGGAAAGAAATGACAGATTTAACATTAGAACTCAGAGAAATGCAACGAAGTACAACGGAAAATAAACAAAAAATTGTGAAGTTAGAAGAAGGGGCGGCCGAGATGGGAGAAAAGGTTAAGGAGATCCGGAAGGGGAGTCTAGAATTAGGAGCTTATATGACTAAAATTGAATTTGAAAGAATGTCTTTTTTTCTCAGGTTCCAGAATATACCAGATCAGAAAATGAAGATCTTAAAGATGTTATGAGTACAATGTTAGCAGAATACCTTAAAAGAGATAAAGAACAACTCTGGTGGAATATGGACCTGGTTTATAGAATTAATTCAGCTTATGCTAGGATGCATAATGTACCATGAGACGTTCATGTTAAATTTCTTGGGAGATCCACAAGGGATGAGATATTGAGGGCCAAACGGGATGGAATTTTAAAGTATCAAGATAAAGAAATAATCATTTTGAAACAAATTCCGAAAAAAATTAGAGAAATAAGAAGGAAGTATTCCTTCTTGTCTAAGAAATTATACAAAAAAGGAATTTGGTTCAAGTGGTTATTGCCAGAGGGAATGCTGATCTTCTGGGAGGGGGGTAGAGTAAGAATTAAAACATTAAGCGAAGCAGAGGCCTTTATTCAAAAACATTCTTCCCTTTTAAGGGACAAAGATGAGGGAACGGGGAGTGACAGCCCCGCCCGGTGACGGGGAAGAAGGGTCAATAGCGAAAAGACTTAGATCTCAGAAATGATTTTATTTGAAATTCTATTGTAATTGTCGATACAAGATAAAATGACAAAGAAAAAGATGATTGAATGTATGGACTATACAATGTAACCTTTATATATGCCTATCCTTTATTTTTAAAATTGTTAATTTATGAAGTTTTTTGGGAGGGCCACCACCAACGGTATGGGAGCTACCAAAATGTTATTCTCACCCTATACCTTTTCCTATATGTATTTTGAAAACCAATAAAAATTTTTTTTAAAAAAACAACTCATAAAGTTGCCATGGTGAGGAAAGTGGGGGGAGCACGTTCCATGCATACTTTTGGCTAGAGTCGGATCTCAGATTACCGCAGCAGGTTTGGGAGGGGTGCACCTCATTGGGGAGTGTGATTTATGACACAGACTGAGGGGAGGGAAGGAACGGGTGAAATTCAGCTAAAATTCAAATGAAGCTCAGATTTGACTGCAATATGGTCTTGTCAAAATGATGCCCTTAATAAATGACTAGTTTTCTTTTGAAACTTGGCTTGAGGCTCATGAATCAATTAGGGCATCTTTTGGAAACCTGACAGAAAATCAAATCTCTCTTTTAAAATTTATCAAGATTATCAGGTGTCCTGAATCCCCTCCTTCTTTAAATTTTTCTTTAGATATCTGCTTCTCTGGATTCAGAATTCTATTTAGGCTTGATTTTAATGATTTATGCATATCTTTTATAATTTCACATAGTTCTTCGAATTCCCAGTTTCCCATGATATCCAGTTCCAAAGTTACAGTTAGTTATACTATTCCTATTTCAGAGTTCTGTTCCACCTTAAATTTGTCTGCTTCAGTTGCTGTGGGGGAGAACAATGGGAGCCATCTTAGTCTTTTGTTCTTCCTTAATGTCCAGTTCCAAAATTGCAGTTAGTTATACAAGACTTATTTCGAGATTCTGGTCCACCTTAACTTTAATTCAAACCGGAAGAGAAGCTGGGGCCAAGCATACAGAGGCTGACAGGAGGAGGGAGGAACAGTGCTGAATGAAATGCTAGTGCATTTTTTCAGAACAAGCCTAGACAAGCAGAATGCCCAGGTAACTGCTTACTGCAACATCCCAAACCAACTCTTTGAGTGGTTCCGAGTAGCAATAAAAGTCAATGACAGATTGCACGCCTAAGACAGGAGAAAGCCATCAGACAATGAAAGAGAAGTCAACCTGACCTGAAACTGTCCAGCCGGTGGTGACCTATAGCAACACAGCAGGCTCTGAAACCACCCCTCTTCAAGTCCGCTGAAATGCTACAGATGTGGGGGGAGGCACATGGCATCTGTGTGCATGATCCCAACCCTGATGCCAAGGCCAGAGCCACCACCCAGGTCACAACTGGAACAGGACCCCAAACAGGTCACCAATGCATCTCGGAAGGCCCTCCAAGCTGCAGAGGTCCCTCCCCACACACCAGAATCCTATGATAGTGATGGTGAGGGTGAAAACGACCCAATGGTGAGAGGACCAGTTCACTCTTTCATTTTTACAATACGTCTCACAGCCCCCAAAAAGGAAGCCAGGGACTTTTCAAGCCCTTTTCAATAGACTCAGGCTGCACTAGATGCTTGATCAACCTGACCAGTCTTGAAACTTGGGATCAGAGCAAAAAGACTGCCCCACTCTGGTTCGAACAGGTTGATGAGTCCCTAATGGGGGGAGCTTATGCCACCCACCTGACCGAACCAGTGAGACTAGAGCTAGTGGATCACTGGAAAGTAATTTGATTCGTAATAGCCCCCAAAATGACAGATGCAGTCATACTGGGACTCTTCTGGCTAGACAAGTAGGGACTGACCATCTGGTGGCAAGGGGTATCTACAGAAAAGGGGCCCCAATTCCTTCCGTACCAGCAAGCAGAAACACCACCCAAGCAGAGAATCCCCCCCAAAAGAGCCCACCAGGACAACTGGCAGCCACATCCAACAAACCCCAGAGACCAAATAGATCCCTGAGTATATCAGGACCTCACAAAAGTATTCAATGAGACTGAGTATGACATTCTGCCCCCCCCCCCACCGTGAGGCAGATCCCCAGGGCAAAACTACTCAAGCCCAAACTGTATGCCATGACGCCTCGGGAAATGCAAGAAATGCACAAATACAAAGACAAAAACCTAGCATGGGGGTTCATCGAGCCAGCCAAGCCACAGGTTGCAGCCCCAGTCTTCTTCAAAGAAAAAAAAAAAGACAGAACTGTGAGATTGTGTGCGGACTTTAGAGGAATCAATGCCATTTGCATACACAATCTTTACCCCCCTTCCCCTCATGAAGGACATGCTATCTCACCTGGCCAAGGGAAAAGTCTTCACCAAACTAGACCCCAGAGAAGCATACTACTGAGTATGGATCAGGGAAGGAGATAAGTGGAAAACAGCGTTCAACTGCCCTCTAGGGAGCTTCCAATTCAAAGTGATGCCTTTTGAACTGCAGGGAGCCCCAGAGATGTTCATGCAGTTAATAAATAAGGTGCTGCATGAACACCTCTACAAGGGGGTCCTCGTCTATCTGCACGACATTCTCATCTGCACGGAAATCATGAACAACCATATAACCCTGGTCCAACAGGTACTGGAAAAATGTCTGGCAGCCAACCTGTATGTGAAGCTATCAATGCATGGTTAGACTACCTGGGTTACTGAGTGTCAAATGAGGGAGTAGAGATGGACCCAGCCAAAGGACAAGCCGTCCTATGCAGGCAACTCCCTCACACCCGCAGACAGCTACAAAGCTTCCTAGGGTTCGTGATCTATAGGCAATTCATCCCCTCTTTTGCGAAGATTGCCAAACCCATGACAGACCTCCCAAAGACAGGGAGCCCAGGAACAAAGCCTCACCTGGGACAACCTGTACAGTGGGACCTAACCTGCTAAGAGGTTTTCGAAACACTAAAAGAAATACTTGCAAAGGAACCAGTGTTGAAGCATCCTGACCCAAGCAATCCTTCATGATCCAAGCAGATGTCAGCGACATGGCAGTGGGAGCAGTGCTACTCCAAAGAAACAGCCAAGGAAACTTACAGCCCTGAGCCTACACCTCCCGCAAGCTCACAGGCACAGAGAGACGATGGGCCACATGGGAAAAGGAGGCTTTTACAGTATGATGAGCACTGCTAACCTGGCAACACCTGTTGGAAGGGAGCCAGAAGCCGTTAAAAGTCTGGACTGACCACAAAAATCTGGAGACTCTTAGGATCCCGTGGAAACTTTCATCCAAACAAGTCCGATGAGCTCAATACTTCAACTGTTGACTTCATACTAAAGCACATTGCAGAGGAGAGGAACATTCCAGCTGATGATCTCTCCCGCATGCCCCAGTACAAATGCAAACAGGAGCAGGTGGTGGACGCAATCATTCCCCTTACTTAAATAGCTGCCCAAGTGACCACCAGATGACAACCCCATGACCAGCAAGACCAACCAGCAAGCAACCTAACCATGAGACTCAAAACTGAACTGCTAGCAGACTCCTGGTTCTGAGACAACCAATACATCTTGAGAAAAAGAGCATGGAAGGGGATGAAACTCTGCATCCCGGAATCCCTATGCACCCTAATTCTCCAGAGGAGCCACGATGCCAAACTGGCGGGCCACTTTGGGTTTTTAAAGACTTTACACGTAGTTCTGGTGGCCTGCCATAAAGAAAGATGTGGACAGCTACATGAAAGTTGCACCATCTGCGTCATAATGAAGAAACAACTAGGAACTCCCCCCCCCCCTCCAGATTGCTGCAACCAGTAGCAGAGCCAACAAGGCCATGGGAGGAGATCGCAATCGACTTTATAGTAGAGTTGCCAAAAAGTGGGGGAAACATGGCGATTTGGATTGTAATATGCCCCTTCTCCAAACAGGCACACTTCATACCCTGCAGTGGACTACACTCATCTCACCAGCTGGCCAAACTGTTCCTGAAGCATATCTACCACCTGCATGGAGTACCTCCAAGAATTATCTCAGACAGAGTTAATGGCTGAATCCTGAGATAACTATGATAACCAGCTACAGATCTCATACAGCTAAATGTTAGTCTGAGTAAGTGCTAACAGAATCCTGATTTTTGGCTACAGTAGATTAACATAACTCTACTCCTACAAATGTCATAGGAAGGTAGCACCCAAAGTTAAATAATTAATAGAAAAACTGAATACACTGTAAACATCAAGAAAAAAATAAATTATACTACTTAATATTTGGGCACCCTTCCTGCAACAGACAATCCTCAGAAAACCATTCCATTCATGACCTCTTTTCTTAGGACACTACTGTCCTATGCTTACCCCTCCAGGTTTATCTACAAAATTTAACATCACAGCAAAATCTGTACACCTGTTCCTGGACTAGTTTTCTTTTGAAACTTGGCTCGAGACTCATGAATCAATTAGGGCATCTTTTGGAAACTTGACAAAGGCAAGGTAATACAGTTAGCCCTTGACTTACTACCTCAATTGAGCCCAAAAATGCTCAACAAGGCTAAGTGAGTTTTGCCCCATTTACCTTCTTTTTTGCCATTGTTGTTTGGCAAATCACTGCAGGTTTTAAGTGAATCATGTGATTATTAAGTTAAATGTTTGTATACTGGAAATACTTCCAGTATCCCAAGTTGATACATACAGATCATGGTAGCTATGTAGAAGTTGGCACCACTTTGTTAAGCTCAAAGCCATAGACTTCCATGTAGCCTATTTACTCCACCCAGTTCAAAGACAATTTATTTACTGTTGGCTGAAGACATGTCTTCATAACATCATCTTTGTCTTACTATCATACTAGGGGTGAGTTGAGGTGAAGTAAGGCAAAGAGACTTGCCATTTTAGATGGTAGCTTCCAACATCAGTTCTAATTCAAAGCTCCTCTTGAGTAAGAACATTTCGATGTGTCTAATTTAAGAAGACAGGGCTTTTCTCTCACAAGTAATATCACTGACCTCAGAATATTCCTCCCTATGCTGTGCTCTATGCGCCCTTGCATTGGGAAAGGGTGACAATTTGTCTTCCTGATTGCGTAACGGCAGCATTTGTTCCCTCTGCCTGCCTGACAGCCCCACCTCCTCTGCCTCAGCTGACTCAGTTGTTCAATTGGTGCCCCCAAAGCCTACTGCTCGCCTTCCAAGGACTCCTTTGGAGCTGACTCCCTTCAACATCAGACTCAGATTTCAAAGCATTTATAAAACCTACAGTGGGATTGTTCCCTTGCATCATGTTGTATGGTTCTATAGACAGTTTTGAAGCAAATACTCAGAAAACATGAAAACAAAGAAGACAGAGTCCTGGAAAGGGAGATGTTGTTATGAAGAGACTCAAGATGACGCTTCCCTGATTCACTGGTATATAAAAAGGAAGGGAGAAGACATAAAATACAGGTAGCCCTTGAATTGTGACTATTTGTTTAATGGCAATTCACAATATGATGGTGTTGAAAAAATGACTTATGACTCATCCTCAAAGTTATGACCGTCAAACGCCCACAGTCGTGATCAGAATTTGTGTGCATGACAGCCGGCTCACATTTATGCAGTTGCAGCATTCTGCAATCACATAATTGTGATTTGTGAGCTTCCAACAAGCAAACTCAGAAGAGGAAGCTGGAGTCACTTAACAACAAAGTGATCCACTTAAAAAAGCTGGTGATTTGCTTTATCTCCATGGTAAAATGGTCATAAAATTGGGTATAATCATGTGACCCTTCCAAATGTCAAACTGGCAAGAGTGTGCCTCATGTATCCAGATATTTCTTCATCCATCACCCTAGTACCACACTGAGAGTCCTGAACTCTCTGTTCCCACCCCTCTAGAGAGGGATCCGCTATCTTCAGGAGGGAGAAATAAGTCAAACAGCAAAGAAGACATTGTGGATACAGATTATAATTTCACACATGTGGCGGAGGAGAGAAAAACCATACTTTCCCAACCAGAAAGACCTCAGTGTTCTGATTAAAGACCTTGGTTTTATTAAGTCCCATGCTGAGCTTCTGACCTCTAGGCTCAAGGAGTGAAATTTGTTGGATGAAAGTGAGAAAGTCGCAGGTTAGAGAAAGCATCACCAAAGCATCACCAAAGTTTATCTAACTTCTTCAGTCGGCAAGATGGACAATGTGGCCTGTCTATTTGAGGCTCTAGGAATAATCTGTAGCCCCAAGTGAATAGCACCTATTCATAGACAATTCATCCAGGAACCTCAGAATTGTGTTGCTTCATAACGGAAACAAGTACTTGTCCCTCCCTGTGGCGCTCTCTGCATCTCAAAGAGGACTACATCAGAGTCAAGATTTTGTTGAGTGCGAGTGCCTTGAAGTATGGTGACTGTGACTGGGAAGTCACTGGAGACTTCAAAATGGTGTCATTCCTAATGGCCCTCCAAGACGGTTTCATAAAGTTTCCTTGTTTTCTTTGCCTCTAGGACAGCCAGGACACTAAGATGCACTATCACAGAAGAAACTGGCCACAGTGGACCGAGTTCTCTCTAGAGAAGAACAACATAAAGCGGAAGCCACTGGTAGACTCTTGGAAGATGCTGATGCTACCATTACAAATCAAGTTCGGCCTCCTCAAACAACTTGTCACAGCTCTAGACAATGATTTGGCAGCTTTCAAGTACCTCCAAAATCTTTTTCCACAGCTGTCATAGGCAAAGGTTAAGCTGGTATCTTTATCAGACCACAAATAAAGAAGATCATAGACTGTGACAAATTCGCCAGAAAACTGAAGAGCATGGAGAAATTGGCTTGGAACAGTTTCATTGCCCAAATGAATATAACCAGACTGGGCCACAGCACCGTGTGGCTGGGTACAGCTATAATAATAATAATAATAATAATAATAATAATAATAATAATAATAATAATAATAATAATAATAATAATAATAATAATAATAATAAAATAATAATAATAATAATAATAATAATAATAATAATAATAATAATAATAATAATAATAATAATAATAATAATAATAATAATACAATATTTCTTAGTGCAAGATTGGAAAATGTTGAGAGACCAAGCTCATAGCATCACCAAGAGTCAGATTCTACTGAATGGATAACATTATCATCAATAATATTTTAATATAATCAGTATGCTGATGATACTCAGCTCTATATCTCCATCTAAGTGACTGTCACTGCTCTCTCATGGTGCCTGGAGGCTGAGGGGGCCTGAATGGGGGACAACAGGCTTCATCTAAAGCCCAGCAAGATGAATGGTTTTGGGTGTATAGAGCTTCAGGGTTTGGAGTTTGACATCCTTAGTTTTGGATGGGATGGCACTACTCTAGACAGACTTGGTCCACAATTTGGAGGTTCTCCTGAACTCATGACTCCTGCTGGAAGAGCAGGTAGCAGTGATGGCTAGGAGAGTATTTCACAACTTCAGGTCCTTCCCTGGATCAGGAATCCCTGTACTCAGTTATTGAAACCTTGATCATGTCCTGTCTGGACTACTGAAATGCTCTCTAGATGGGATTATGCTTGAAGAACATTCAGAAGCTGTAACTGGTGCAGAGTGTGAAAGTTTTGGGGACCCCTAGAGTGGCCTGTATTACATCACTGTTTCATGAGCTGCAATGGCTGCCAGTTTGTTTCTGTGTACACTATAAGGTATTGTTTATCACCTTTAAAGCCCTACATGGCATGGGTCCAGTCTGCTTGAGGAACTCTCTCCCCAATGGGACTGGCTTGCCCCATCTGTATTGGCAATATGAGGCTTGCTGCTGATCTCATTAGCCTGGCTTCTGGCTGGTGAGGTCCAGGAGCAAGCCTTCACTGGTATGGCCCCGGCTCTTGCCATTCTCCTGACCTTCTGCAAGATCCTGAAAATCTGGCTCTGCAAGTTGACTTGGGTCCCAATGGGGAAGTATCACACTGGAGGTGGTTGATGTACCAATAGCAGATCCTATCCCCCCCTTGTACATTCTCTCTCTCCTATCCCATCTCTCAGTTTATAGCTCTAATATCTATAACTATATCTCTCTCTCTGTGTATATACACACACACTTAAATTTATTGATCCAATTGACTAACTTTTTTCTTTCCATTCTCCAAGTTTAACATCAAGTATTGTTCTTGCTCTGTCCATTTATGTTCCCTCTCATTAACCATTTGTTTGTTTACTGCAAAAGTAACACTGGCCCTGAGAAAGTAGCCAATTGGGCAAAGGAGCATATGAAGTGTTAATATAAAAGTTATTTGGAAACTGAAAAGGATGGAGACAAGAAGGTACAATTAAGTGAGCAATTGTGAGCAGGGAAAAAATTTGAAGTGATATAAAGCTTTTCCATACGGCAACCTGTTGGAGATGCAAACTATTGCCAAGAGAAAGCAAATGTGCCCTGTTCGTTTGCATCATCCCCACCGTCTCAGTTTGCAAACAGTTGAATGGAAGGCAGAGGGCATAGTGAGAAATCAGCTTCTCTGATATCAGTGCAAAAGCTGAGGCATACACACAGACAGTGCTTTCCTCCCAGCATGGAGATGCCTAGGAGAAAAATTAAGTTCTGGGGACTGCTAAGCAATAATCAACAGCAGATTCCTGACTACTTCATAATAGAATGGGTGTGCCTCCAAGAACAGGTGTACAGATTTTGCTGTGATGTTAGATTTTGTAGATAAACCTGGAGGAGTAAGCATAGGACAGTAGTGTCCTAGGAAAAGAGGTCACAAATGGAATGGTTTTCTGAGGATTGTCTGTTGCCCAAATATTAAGCAATATAATTTACTTTTTTTTCTTAATGTATACAATGTATTCAGTTTTTGTATTAATTATTTAACTTTGGGTGCTACCTTCCTATGACATTTGTAGGAGTAGAGTTGTTAGTCTACTGTAGCCAAAAATCAGGATTCTGTTAGCACTTACTCAGACTAACATTTAGCTGTATGAGATCTGTAGCTGGTATCATAATTATCTAGGATTCAGCCATGAAAATCTGAAAGATGTTGCCAGCTTTGGTTTAAAGGTCAAACAGGTGTAGCTTAAATGTTATCATTGCTTGTTCATATCCTAAAGAGAGTAAGTAAAGGGAGGGTTTGTATCTTCATTTTAGGGTAATTTCTGTTTAGGTAATCTGCCTACAAATAAAAAAATTAAAAAGTAAGAGGAAGAAAGCCTGAAGACCAGAAACTTGTGGTGGACTATTCATTTTCATATGGCTCAAAATCTGCCCTCTAATGTTAGGTAAGTTAAGCTTATGGGAAGAAGTGTCACCCTCTGCTAATAATTGAACATGATATGCCATATTCTGGACTACATTCTTGCCATTCTAGCTTCCATGCATAACATTCCATTAGTCACACAGTGGGGAACTTGGAAAATTGCTCTTAGAAATTTGGATTTACAAATTCCAATGTTGCAAGATTGAAGGGTAGTGTGAGCTTTATGCCATATAGTAATTAGACCATCGGGTTAGTTTCAAGAATATCCCATTTGAGGGCAATATAATGTGAAAAATAAATAAAATAAAAATTAGTGACGCAGGTATATACTTGCCTTGGATGAAATGATGAAATCTTAAAATAATTGCTGCAGTCTTAAGTAAGCTCTGTGTAATATAATAAGCCTGTTTACTTCTATTGGCTTAGAGTACCACTCCTTGGTATTTAAAGCATAGAACCTATTCAGTAGTATTACCATTAGAAAATAAATCCATCCACACTGTGACTCGAGAGCTTTAGTTGAGTATATCTTTGGAGACTTGTGATTTTAGTCCCAATATTTAGGGTTGTAAAGCTATTTCCTTGAATCGCTGTTCTTAAATGGTATCCTATTGCATCGACTGGAGGGGTTGGGGGTGAGGGGCACCGTTTTACGGTGGTTCTCCTCCTACCTCTCCAGTCGGTCGCAATTTGTATTGGCCGGGGGGCAGAGGTCGACCTCGAGGCCTCTCACTTGTGGAGTGCCGCAGGGGTCGGTCCTCTCGCCTCTCTTGTTCAATACATATATGAAGCTACTGGGTGAGATCATACATGGGTTTGGGGTAGATTACCATCTGTACGCGGATGACACCCAGCTGTACATCTCCACCCCAAACCACCCCAACGATGCCGTCGAAGTGATGTCCCGGTGACTGGAAGCCGTGCGGATCTGGATGGGAAGGAACAGACTCAAGCTCAACCCGTCCAAGACTGAGTGGCTGTGGTTACCGGCACCCCGGTTCAACCAGTTGATGCCATCACTGGCCATAGGGGGCGAACATCTAGCCCCCGTGGAGCGGGCACGCAACCTAGGTGTCCTCCTGGACTCTCGGCTGTCAATAGAAGATCATGTGACAGCCGTTGCCAGGGGGGCATTTTACCAGGTTCGCCTGGTACGCCAGTTGCGTCCCCTATTGCACCGGGATGCCCTTTGCACGGTCACTCATGCGCTTGTGACGTCTCGTCTGGACTACTGTAATGCTCTCTACATGGGGCTTCCCTTGAGATGCACTCGAAGGCTACAGCTGGTCCAGAATGCGGCCGCGCGGGTAGTCATGGGAGCTACTAGATACTTTCATGTAACACCACTCCTGCGCAAGCTGCACTGGCTGCCTGTGGCCTTTCGGGTGCGTTTCAAGGTGTTAATCATCATCTTTAAAGCGCTCCATGGCACAGGACCTAGCTATTTGCGGGATCGTATCCTGCCCCATACATCCCTTCGGCCGATTCGCTCACACAGAGAGGGACTTCTCCGGGTGCCATCCACTAGGCAGTGCTAGTGGGCGACGCCCAGGGGAAGGGCCTTCTCTGTGATGGGCCCGACCCTCTGGAACGACCTACCCCCGGAAATTAGAACGCCCACGGACCTCCGTGCCTTCTGTCTAAAAGTAAAAACTTATTTGTTCCCTCAGGCCGGCTTGGCATAATTTCACGCACTCGCCCCAGTCTGTAATTTTAAATTGTCTATTTGGTTTTAACGGGTTGTAATTTTAATGTTTATAAATTTTAGTACAGGGTAATTTAATTCGTTTTTAATTTTGTATGTATTGTATGTTTTTAGATGCTTTTTAACTTTCCTGTACACCATCCCGAGTCCCTTCGGGGAGAGGGGGCGGTTTATAAATTTAATAAATTATTATTATTAATTATTAAATGCATTGCAAAGAATAAGTAAAGCTTAAAGTACCAATAAAGTAAAATAATAATTTAAATATGTTTAATTTTAGGGCATGTTAATTTTTATTTTACTTTTCATATTTTTATATATTCAACAAGCAATTTCTGTAGGCCTCAGGGGTTCAGGTGTGGTTTTTATTAATTGGGGATTACCTACTCTTTTTCCTTGTTTTAGCATTTGATGGATTTGCTAATCTATTTCACAACCAGATTTCATTAACTCGGGCTAGCCAGATCCTTTAGTCCAGGGGTCTCCAACCTTTGCAACTTTAAGTCCGAAGGACTTCAGACTTGAAGTTGCAAAGGCTGGAGACCCCTGCTTTAGTCCATTTTACAGTGCAAATAGACACTGTCTATTTAAAGGGGGCAAGTGACAAAGCATATGTTGCAATACAAACCCCCACTCCTTATGTTCTTCCATGCAATGTTGTGATGACAAATATAAAAGGGCAGGTTGGCTTTTTTCCCCCTTATGTAAATAGTGGGTCCTTTTCTATAGTGGAGATTCACAAGTGCTAAATGTTGTATTTTGCACTACTTTGGCACAGAACTTGCCAATTCAGGGCAAAATAGATTTCTGGCGGAAAGTAGTACAAAGAATTAGAAGTGTGATGGCGAAATATGGCAGGTTTGGATAGAGTCCTCTCTGCAGGCACGCGAGCCATCTCAGCCAGCTCAGCTCCACCACTCATGTGTGTGTGGCTCCTGCTGGCCAGCTGATTTTCAGGTCTCTGCTGTGCATGTGCAGGACACATGTGGGAGATGGGTGCGCTTGCACAGGGGGATGCGGCCTCCCCCCGCAGCCCATTTTTGGTTCCAGGAAGCTGCAGGGATGCCTGTTAGGCCCAAAACGTGGCAAGGGGAAGTTGTGCATGCATGCGTGGGGGAAAGGGGTGGGTCGTGTGCATGCGCAGGAGGGCAGAGTGCAGGGCGTGTCTTGGATATATTGCATTATGGGTGCGGGCATGCATGCTTTCAGCACACAACATTAATAGACCCATTTATTCCGTGTTGCCGGCCTGTCGTAGTTTTTAAATTGATTTTAGCAGGGGGGTTTAATTGGCAGGCCAATCTATTTAATATATCTTAACATTTGTTTTTAGTTTTTGTATTACCTACTTTTACCATTGACTGTGCACCGCCCTGAGTCCCGAAAGGGAGAAGGGCGGTATACAAATTCAACAAATCTGAATAAATCTGAAATAGATCAAGAGAGTTTGGGGACAGATATCAAATGCCATTGTTTTGGTTTTGGAGTAATTAATTTACAGTTGGCTTTCTTGCAATGCTGTACAAAGGCATTCAAAGTTGTCTTAAGTCCAGTATAGATCTATAAGAGGATTACTACAGCATCTCGCCGCCCCGAGTCCCTTTGTGGTGAGATGGGTGCGGGTTATAAATGTGAAAAATAAAATAAATAAATCTGTATTATAGGAGTATAGACATATGTATCTCTTGTCAATTTAGGATTTATTCATGTTATTAAGCTGGTCTGTCATGCCCTTATATAGAAACTATATAAAAGAAATGCTAATGTTCAACTTTGTTTTGCACCCTTGCCAATTGAAATAAGTGCCATCACATTCCTTGAAAACTACATCTTATTCTGTTATGATTTGCCATGCAATACACAAATAAGAAATAATAGTTATTTATGGTGACAATGTGCAGATTATTCCATAACTTAACGTGAGAAACAGAATTAAACCTTAGACCCTTAAGATCAGTTATGGGCACATAGGAGGGGATGTTACTTTGAGGCTAAGACACTGATGAATTGTATAGTAGCCTTCCATCTAATAAATGCTATGCTGACATTGTTTTGTGCCAATTCCAAGATGCATGGATAGCACTTCTGTGGGAAAATGCTACTAATTTATATTCTGTACACTGGCATCACAGAATTTCTATTTATGTTTATTTTTACTATTCTTTATGGTCAGTGCAAAAAAGCCTTATTGTACTCTTAGTAGCAATAACTTTAATGTTGGAAATATATATTTGCTATGTAATGGTGAAAATAGAGTAGGGAGGTTTTTATTAGTAGGTTGGGAGAAAAATATGAAGAAGAGAGAGAAAGCAAAGCATTTTTTTTTCTTTTTACCCCAGCCTCCTGACACACTGAGACAAAGCAGGCATTGATGACTTTGCTTCCTCTGTAATTTTAAGAACAACAGGGAGTTGGCGGTGGTGTTTCCCCTTTTGTATTCTTATGAAAGTTGTGTTTAAAACGTGGATTATCCTCCCACCAAGAGCTTATCCTTGCTTCAACTTCAAGACAGATAAAACCATGTTGTTGAATCAGGTATTTCTGTTACCTCAGTGCCAGGGAACATTGCTCCAAAAAGGAATGGATGTGTAATACTATGATATGGTTGAGTAGGAAATGCTTAGGGAGAAAGGAAGCCTGCTAGGCTACTTTTAACAGAGAGAAAATCAGTTTGCCTATGTTTGCTTTCTGCATAGCAATGTTCACTTTGAATAGTTGAGGAATCAATCTGTTGATCTGAGATATGACATTTTACACCTGTTGAGGATTGAGCCCAGCATGCCCTTGTCACTAGGTAACATGCCCTGCCTTATGTGATTGTGGAAATTGCCTGCTGACTCAACTGTACTGCATTTATGATTGAGTAAAATTTACTTAATCATAAGACTCTACACAGAGCTTTTCTCATGCAGTATTCCAGATGCAAAATGGACAGGAAAATACTGATTTAATTCATCACTATTACCTATGAATTCACATGAATTAGCTGTAGGTTGTGTGTGGAATAACATGCATTGCAGTCTTTCATTAGTTATTATATGATTTAAATTACAATAGTCATATACTATTATATTACACATTCTTCTAAGGCTATTATATATTTACATTTCTCTACTGAAGAGCAGGTAATTATGAATTGGTAATTGGTGCTATTAGATGGACAATCAGATATCCTACCAAAACTGTTCTCAATGATGGATAGAATTTGAAGACAAGTATATTTAACTGAAATAAATCAACTTGCAAATAGAACCTAATTAGCCCGACAAACTGAGTAGTTTATTTTGTCTGGCAGTAGTCATTCATATAGAAAGTATATTTGGCGAAAGGATAATAAACTGCTGGTTAATGTTTGCTTTATATCTTAAAATGCAGCTTTCTACAGAGAACAGTTATCTTCTACCCATGCACAGAACTGTCACCATAGTAACCTGTTAGAATTTGTGGGTGTTTTGTGACTGCTGCCTATAGAATTATCCCTTAAATGTTTATTTTTAAAAATTCTGACAAAAACCAAATAAAGGGCAGTGGGTTTATACGTATATTTAAGTAGAAGCTTAAATACTAACTTTTCTTTTATTACAAGATAACCTTCGATCCATTGTACAGGTTTATAGATTTCTTCTCAAAACTGAGTAAAGTTGCATTTTTTCTTGAAATCTGTTGATAATATTTTCTTTAAATATGGAGATCTTTCACTGGTATCTGCTGAAAACTGTAGAGACAGGAAGAGGTACAACCTAGACCACCAAAAAATAATTATGTTTCTGTTATGAAAAAGGGTATAAATATGATGTTCTCTCTATATTATTATATACTTTGATTATTGTCTTTAATGCTTAATGCTTAATTGTATTGTCCTAGATGTAGTCTTCTCCTATTTAGTTCTAGAAAAGTTAAATACATTCAAGCTTGATGTTGCACCACTAGAACCAAGCATTCTAATAAGCCTTAGGTTGGGTTTCCTTCCATGTCACACCTCATATGGTATTGCATTTGTGGATGCTTGGTTGGGATCCTATATTGCAGGTAGGCTATTTCTCTCCAATGTTTTTTATTTTATTAAATTTATACCCCGCCCTTCTCCTTGTTAGGACCCAGGGTTAATAATGTGTTTTGGCACATGCATAACATCTTTCTGAGAGAGCAGTTTCCCCCCCTTTTTGCTATACTAGTCAATTCTGGGTCATACAGCATCATGATCTGATTTCAGATACTCTTCCAAACAACCTGAAGTTTGTTTACCGAAGCCACATGTTCTTGAATTAATTTCTCTACTACATGCCTCTCTTCTTTGTACGTACGTGTAAGTGGTTGTACAGTAATTCTTAACTGCACTTCACTAGATTTGGAGTCCTTTTGTTAAACTAATTTGTGAACTGCATATGGATTCATGTGTCCCATTTTTCTGTGCCGAAATTTTCAAATACTCAATTTTGAAGTAGCAGATGGAATCTGGGTTAGCTTTGATTCGTTACTCTGAATCTAATCCAGCTAATTGAGAGTCCAG
Source organism: Rhabdophis nuchalis (assembly GCA_039707465.1). Classification (NCBI taxonomy): domain Eukaryota; kingdom Metazoa; phylum Chordata; class Lepidosauria; order Squamata; family Natricidae; genus Rhabdophis; species Rhabdophis nuchalis. The sequence goes on along the minus strand of CM077648.1, from coordinate 88,990,152 downwards.
TACATAGGAATGGGCACTTGCAGGATCTGGTTTTCATATTGGCAACATGACCTGTTACAGTCATTTCATTTTCTGATTGCCCTTTGATGCTCTCAGAGTGGTTGGACCTATTGGTTAGTCCACCTCAGTGTTTAATTACGCCACTGGTCTGATCTACCTGGTGGAATTGATATTCATAGCACAGTTGTTACCAAGAGGTAGGTAGTAGTTCCAGAAAGGCTTTTGCACAAATTTGTTTTGGGCATCAGTTGCATCATTGCCTAGACTGGGAGGTACTGCTCATGGTCAATTCATATCTTTGTTACCTCTCAAGGGGAGGATATTACTACAAGTCTATATAGGATTCTTCCTGAAGACCATTTGGAAGCTGTTAATTGGTCCAGTATGCAATGGCACAGGCATTTATGGGCACAATTCTGAAGGTCTGCATACATCTCAATGAATTCAGAGAATACATTTCTGAATACACCTCAGCAGTGTTTGCTGTATTAGGTCCCAGTCTGCTTAAATGGTTCTCTTTCTCTCTTTCAAATTTATACAGCTACCCATCTCCTCCAAGAATGACTCTGCATGGCACACAATATCCTTACATATTTCACATCCTTTCTGTATATAACACAAATTATATATTTGTTGAAAGCAGATTTGGCTCTAAATATATATAATGCATTTTCAAGTTAAATTGATTTTCTCTTCTTTACTGAGGACACGAGATAATTTCACTGATCCTCTGCCTACTGAAAGTTTCTTTCTGATTGGTAAGTTAATTGGCAATTGCTGCCTAATTTGAGAAATCTTTATCATTCTTTAATAAAAATATTTGTAGCTTGAAATCTATATAAATGTCATCTTTCAACTGAGAAAATGAGGCTTGGAAATTTTTGTATTTAACTCTTTTGGCATTTTATTTATTTGCATTCTGTTTTCTGCCATTCTTTTACTGTGCTGGGACGACTCATATTGTTTTGGATGTAGGAGAGCTCTTGTTTATTTTGCCCTGGTCTTGCAAATGACATAGGATATTACAACTGAGGCATCACCTCTCCCTATGCTGGGCTTTGTAAGCTAAGTATGGAGAAAGTTTGACTTTTTTCTCTCAGAATATCAGAGATATTTCACGAGAAGAGTTCTCTACTCCTCTGCTCGCAACAGAATACCTTATGTCACCAGACTTGAAATTTTGGGCTTAGACTACTTAGAACTTCATTGATCTGACCTAAGCGTAGTATATAAAATTATCTGTTACAGTGTCCTCAATGAATACTTCAGCTTCAACCAAAACAACATGTGAGCAGGCAATAGATACAAACTTATGGTAAACCGCTCCAAACTTGATTGCCGAAAATACGACTTCAGTAACAGAGTTGCCAATGCCTGGAATGCACTACCTGACACTGTAGTTTCTTCCCCCAACCCCCAAAACTTTAACCTTAGACTGTCTACTGTCGACCTCACCCCATTCCTAATAGGTTTTTAAGGGGAGTGCATAAGCACACTAGCGTGCCTACTGTCCCTCTTCTAATATTCTCTTGTATTTGTATTCATTTCATGTATTCATAATCATGTTTATAATTATATCTGTTATCTAATTCATGCTTGATGAAATAAAATAAATAAATAAATTATTCAAATCAAAGTCTTGTAGATGGTTCATTACAAAGTTAAGATCTGTTCCATCTTTCCATCTGCATGAACAATAACAGAAAACATACTTTTTTTGGAAGTAAATATAGGGCCAGGGCAATATTTTCAGGTTTCATTCTCATGTTTTCTTCTTCAATATGTCTACCCATTTCACATATTTTATTCATATGCAAATTTAGATCTTTCTCTTCACCTGTTCATTGCACAGCCTCTAAAATGTACTTTTGAAACCATCATTTTATCATAGTGTTCGCAGTGCAGTCCAACTCTTATATATATAAGGATGGACTTGCTCACACCTAGGCCGATCATTCCTGCTGCTCTGTTATTTGTAATATCCCAGTCTTAATAATCATGCCCTCCGTCCATGAGAGTTTTTTTGAGGACTTCAGAAGAAGTTTCATTTTGAAAGAAATGGGAAAAATGATCCTTCCAACTTTTCCACAAGGTGAAATTTGACTATTTTTCTATTTTGAAAAACAATGAGCTGTATTTCACAGAATTGGGCCCATAACCATGCCAGAGGAAGCAATTTCAATATGTCTTTGGAAAATGGGAATTTAAACTGATTAAGGACTAGTGAAGCAGCTCATAATTTTCACAGAAAAGGAGATTTCTCACAGGAAATGAGTGATGGGAAGTCAGAATAGGAAAAAGTTACTTCCTAGTTGGCTATTTTCAAGCATAGAGTCCAGATGCAAATGAATTGGGAAGAAGAAAGAAGCATAATTTAATATTTAAATTTCTATACCGCCCTTCTCCCGGGACTCTACAATCTTAGAGAAAAAGAAGGATAAAAGAGAAGAAACAAGATGAAATACAGAGGAAAACCCCAGTTCTCTATATCTCATTGCCCCTTCTAGACAGTAGATTGTTAGTTACTAAACAGTAAGTAGATTGAAATAATATTTGCAATGTTTGATATGTTCAAATAATAAATGTTCCAGGTTGAAGTAAAAAGTCACCGTTTTTAGGCCGCCAGTAGTATTCAAGCGATTTACAGGAAAATCAGGAGTAGAATTATGGAGGAAAGCCAGCTTTCCACAGTACATGAAAAATTTCATCTGGAATCCTGCCAGAAAGCTATTTATAGTATATTGTGTTCTTTGTTAATACTCAAGACAGTTAAAGGAATTTTGTTACCCAGATTTATCCATATCCTAATCAACTGGAAAGATTTAGCTGAAAGATGTTTAGCTGTTAATAACCATAAGGCAAATAGAAAATCATGACTTTTACATATTGTAATCATTGCAAATAATTCTCAATAATTATTTACCACCTTAAGGTACCAAATACTTTCAGAGATATTATTATATAATTGAGGCCACTTATTTACCAAAAACATGAGGAGGACCGTACCTTTAAAAGTTTCAAGTGAGCAGTAGAAACTTCTTGTACCTGAACTTTAGCTTTTTTTAGCTAATTTACTGTTTGTTTGGTTGCCTATTGATTTAATATTTCTGTATCATGTCTACAGCCTGGAGAGTTTGCTGTGATTTATATTGAAGTAATAATGAACAGATGAACAAAATAAAAGTCTAAAAAGAGACTGAAAATCTGGGTGCCTCTTATACTTCGAATACAGCATTTTTTGCCTCCTGAAGCCCCGCCCTTTCACCAAAATGGCTGTGCATAGCCTTATGGAGGCTTTCAGACAGCGCCTGGGGGCTGGGGAGGGCAGAAACGAGCAAAACATGAGCCGTTTTTTGGGCTCCAGCCCCCAGCAGCACTCTATAAGCCTCTATAAGGCTATGTATGCAATTTTTTGACAAAAAATGGGCCATTTTTACGGAAAATTGGCCCTTTTTTGTTTTTGTCCCCCCCCAGGAGCACTCTGCAAGCTCCCCCAAGGCTATTCATGCCTTTTTAAAAAAACATGGGCCCATTTTCGCATAAAACGGGCCGTTTTGGGGAGGTTTGCAAAGTGCAAAAACTCCCTCCCTTTCAGAAAGCTGTTTAGTTAGAGTGGTTGATGAGAATTACATTGATCAAGTGCTGTCCCAGCAGAAACAGTTTTAGGTGCTGCAGGTTGTCAGCGATTTCCTTCTCCAGCACATGGATAAATACACCTGGAAACATCTACCTACCTACCTACTCTCCCTCCCTCCCTCCCTACTGTATTTCTCTCTCTCTCTCCCTCTCCCTACCTACCTATCTACACACTCTCTCTCCCTCCCTCCCTACTGTAGTTCTCTCTCTTAGTTTGTGCAAAGCCACTAATCTCAGAAAGTATTGTACCGATCAACACAAATTTTTCACACAATGTTCCCAAGGACTTCCGATGCAATCATACGTACATTTTGTGTGGCTGGCACATGTGTGTCATGTGCAGGAAGCACAAACGTAAAAGGTACTCACTTCTCAGGTTTTCACCTCCCTGTAGCTCCTCCCATTCGGCTGCTTCTTATGATGCGTCACGCACACACCCCTCACATTTCCAACAGTTGTTTCCTCAGCAACCGAATAAGCTTCTAATGTTCCCACATTGCATGGAGGCCTACTAGGCCGAAAACTAGGCATGGGGGGGGGGTGACACACTCCCAGTTAATAATAATAATAATAATTTTATTTATAACCCGCTCTCTCTCCCCGAAGGGACTCGAGGCAGGGTACAGGGAATTAAAAACAGTTAAAACAGACAAAATACAAAATTAAAACAAATTAAACTTGCCCTGCGCTAAAAACTCCTATAAACTAGGCTATCCCTAAAACCCCTAAAATTTAAAATTTAAAATTACCCTAGGCCAGCCAAGCGGAAGAAATATGTTTTTAATTGCTGTCGGAAGGAGCGAAGGTCTGTGGTTGTTCTGATTTCAGGGGGAAGGTCGTTCCAGAGGGTCGGGCCCGCCACAAAGAAGGCCCTTCCCCTGGGCGTCGCCCGCTGGCACAGCCTAGTGGACGGCACCCGGAGAAGTCCCTCTCTGTGGGAGCGAATCGGCCGCAGGGAGGTATGGGGCAGAATGCGATCCCGCAGATAGCTAGGTCTCGTGCCATGGAGCGCTTTAAAGATGATAACTAACACCTTGAAGCGCACCCGAAAGACGACAATGCAGCCAATGCAGCTCGCGCAGGAGCGGTGTTACATGGGAGAACCTGGAGGTTCCCATAACTACCCGCGCGGCTGCATTCTGGACAAGCTGAAGCCTTCGGGTGCACCTCAAGGGGAGCCCCATGTAGAGAGCATTGCAGTAGTCCAGTCGGGATGTCACGAGGGCATGAGTGACTGTGCAAAGGGCACCCCGATCCAATAGGGGACACAACTGGCGGACCAGGCGAACCTGGTAGAACGCCCTCCTGGCCACGGCCAGGTTAGGTGTTCATCCCCTATGGCCAGTGATGGAGTCAACTGGTTGTACCGGGATGCCGGGAACCACAGCCACTCGGTCTTGGACGGGTTGAGTCTGAGTCTGTTACTTCCCATCCAGGCTCGCACGGCTTCCAGGCACTGGCACATCACCGCTACGGCATCGTTGGGGTGGTTTGGGGTAGATATATACAGCTGTGTATCATCAGCGTAGCGATGGTACTCTATCCCAAAACCACGGATGATCTCACCTAGCGGCTTCATATATGTGTTGAACAGGAGTGGCGAGAGGACCGACCCCTGCGGCACCCCACAAGTGAGGGGCCTAGAGGTCGACCTCTGCCCTCCTGTCAACACAAATTGCGATCGACCAGAGAGGTAGGAGGAGAACCACCGCAACACGGTGCCCCTCACCCCCAACCCCTCCAGCCGATGCAATAGGATACCATGGTCGATGGTATCAAAAGCCGCTGAGAGGTCTAATAGGACCAGGATGGAGGAACAACCCCCATCTCTGGCCCTCCAGAGATCATCTACCAACGCGACCAATGCCGTCTCGGTGCTGTGCCCGGGCCGGAAGCCGGACTGGCGCAGGTCCAGATAATTTCCTCCAGATAACGGGGGAACTGTTGTGCCACCACACTCTCTACAACCTTCGCCATAAAGCGAAGGTTGGAGACCGGAGGGTAATTCACCAATAATGCCGGGTCCAGAGAAGGCTTCTTGAGGAGGGGTCTCACCATCGCCTCTTTAAGGGAGGCCGGCAAGAACCCCTCGCTCAGGGAAGCGTTGACCACCTCCTGGAGCCAGCGTTGTGTAACCTCCCAGGATGCCAGTACAAGCCAGGAGGGACACGGGTCCAATAAACATGTGGTAGCTCGCAGTCGCCCACGTAACCTGTCCATATCTTCGGAAGTAACAGAGTCAAACTCTTCCCACAAAACTGTCTCAAGATCTGCCTCGGGGCATCCCACTGGGCCACTTTCGATGGAGACCAACTCGCTCTGAATCTGAGCGATTTTATCCTGCAGATATTCCCCAAATTCCTCTGCTCTACCCTGCAAAGGGGCTTCCCGCACCCTCTGTTGAAGGAGGGAGCGGGTCACCCTAAACAAGGCGGCAGGGCGGTTATCTGCGGATGCGATGAGGGTGGCACAATGATGACGTTTGGCCACTCTCAACGCCACAAGGTAAGTCCGTAAATGGGCTCTCACCTGTGTTCGGTCAGATTCAGACCGTGTGGATCTCCACCTCCTCTCTAGGCGTCTCTTGTGGTGCTTCATCTCCCTCAGCTCCTCAGTAAACCAAGGAGCCAGGGTGACTCGTCGCCGCAAGAGAGGCCGCAAGGGCGCGACCCGATCCAGGGCACCCGTAGCCGCGGTATTCCACGCGACCACCAGGTCCTCTGTCGGGGCACGGGTCAAGGACTCAGGTAATGGCCCAAGCACCGTCTGGAACCTATCCGAGTCCATCAGGTGCTTGGGGCGGAACCATATAGGTGAATCCGGTTCCGCCTCCCCGCGGTGGGGTGTAGCGATTGGAAAGTCGAGCTGGAGAAGTGAGTTGTCTGACCATGACAGGGGTGTGATGGCTATATCCCCTATACCCAGATCACTCTTCCACTGACCAGAGACAAAAATCAAATCCAGCGTGTGTCCTCCCTCGTGCGTGGGGCCCTGAATTACTTGGGTCAGGTCCATGGCCGTCATGGAGGCCATGAACTCCCGAGCTGCCTCAGATGATTCGCCAACCGATGGCAGGTTGAAGTCCCCCATGACAACAAGTCTGGGGGTCTCAACTGCCATCGTGGCGATCATCTCAAGGAGCTCGGCCATGGCTGCTGTTACATAGCGGGGAGCCAGGTATACAATCAGCACGCCCAACTGCCTCCCTAGGCCCCACTTCACGCAGAGGGACTCACAGCCGGTGGTCTGTGGTACAGTGGTCTCTCTCGGCTCAAGACCTTCCCTAACAAAAAACGCTACCCCTCCACCCCTGCCTAGGGCCCGTGGCTGATAAAAAGCGCGGTAACCTGGTGGGCACATTTCTACGAGGGGAAGTCCTCCCTTGTGGCCCAACCAGGTCTCCGCTATCCCTACCAGCTCCGGCTCCCCCTCCGACACAAGGTCGTGGATGAGGGGGGCTTTGTTGACCACGGACCTGGCATTGCAGAACATCAGCCTCGGGCCCTGGCTCTGTAATCCTTGACCACCTAGCCTGCGGGGGTTGTGGCATCTGACCGCTTGTAAGCAGCGGTCTCGTGCCCCCAACCGGGAAGAAATAACCTGTATCCCATCGCACCTGCCCCTCCCTACGACCGTCTTCATAGGTAGGCCCTTAATGGGAACGACTTGTGTATCCCCCCTCTTAATAGACCCTGCTTCCTTCTCTACTCTGCTTGCCGACCTAATAACGTTCCCACCCCCAGCCTGACTCACCCCACCCTCCACCCTAAGACCCCCTAAAACCCGAGTCAGACTCCTAACTAAAAAGCCCCTACATCTGCGTTTCGCCCACCTCTCTTGATTACATAATCCCTCATCAAGGTGGGCCCTCGTTAGAGCGGAGGGCCATACCTGCGAGTAAGGGGATTCTCGCAGTCGAATCAGGTCTGCTCTGGAACACATAGATAGATATAAATAGGTATAAAATATATACAATAGATATAAAATGGGTCGCAGAATACTTATGTGGGCATCCTGGCTGCTGATATTATACAAAGGATATTAAAAAGATGTTAAATACAGGTATAATAAATATAATAAATATAATAAATTCATGAGAGGTTTAAAAGTTCCAGTGGAGAATGGTATCTGGCTCAGGAAGTTCTTAGGAATAGTTCTTAAATAGTTCTTAAAAAGTTCTGGAGATAGTTCTTAAAATAGTTTTTAAAATAGTTCTTGAGAACGAGGGGTATCGATGATTTTCGGCCTAAGCCCAATCTCGTCAGGCTCACGGCCTCCCATACCGACCTGCATTTCTCGGGCCCAGGCACCGGCTCAGATGTTTCAGCCTTCCAAGGCCTCGGCGTGATTGTTCTTTTGGCCACTGGTTATGGGGACTCAGCTGTGGCCTAGATGATTCAAGGCCTAGCGGGCCACTTGTTCTTCCGGCCGCCTGGCCATTCTTCAGGCAGCCAGGCCGCTTGGCCCAATCTCTCGGCCCCGCAGCGGCCGGCACTCCAAGTTCCGGCGCCCCTGGCTCAGTTGTTAAAAATCGCCGTTGGGACGCCCACCATTCCAGCTTCCAAACCGCCATAGCGCCGATGCCGCTCCTACCAGTTTCTGGTGCTCCTGGGCTCCTGGGCTCCTGGGAGTCAAATGAGGACCCAGCAGTCGGGACTCCGCGCCGCCCGCCGTGCGCCGCCCACGCCATCCGGCTCCGGCCTTCCAGCATGTTCAGCGTCCGGCCCATTTGTGGTCCCAGGAGGCTGTATGGAGGCCTACTATGGAGGTCTATGGAGGTCTTGAGCCGAGAGAGACCATTGTGCCGCAGACCACCGGTTGCGAGTCCCTCTGCGTGAAGTGGGGCCTAGGGAGGCAGTTGGGCTTGCTGGTTGTATACCTGGCTCCCCGCTATGTAGCAGCAGCCCTGCCCGAGCTCCTCGAGGTGATCGCTACGATGGCAATGGAGACCCCCAGGCTGTTAGTCATGGGGGACTTCAATTTGCCATCGGTGGGCGAATCATCCGAGGTAGCTCGGGAGTTCATGGCTTCCATGACGGCCATGGACCTGACCCAACTAATTCAAGGCCCCACCCACGAGGGTGGACACACACCGGACCTCATCTTTGTCTCTGGCCAATGGAAGAGTGATCTGGGTACAGGGGATATAGTCATCACACCCTTGTCATGGTCAGACCACTCACTTCTCCGGCTCGACTTTCCAACCGCCACCCCCCACCGCGGGGAGGCGGAGCCTGAGTTACCTATCTGGTACCGCCCCAGGCGCCTGATGGACCCTGATGGGTTCCAGGCGGCGCTTGGGCCACTTCCTGTACCCCTGACCCGCGCCCCGACCGAGGACCTCGCGGCCGCTTGGAATACTGCGACCACGGGGGCCTTGGATCGGGTCGCGCCCTTGCGGCCTCTCTTGCGGCGGCAAGCCACCCTGGCTCCTTGGTTTACCGAGGAGCTAAGGGTGATGAAACGCCACAAGAGATGCCTAGAGAGAAGATGGAGGTCTACTCGATCTGAATCTGACCGGACACAGGTAAGAGCCCATTTACGGACTTACATTGTGGCGCTGAGAGTGGCCAAACGTCATCATTGTGCCGCTCTCATAGCATCCGCAGAAAACCGCCCTGCCGCCCTGTTTAGGGTGACCCGCTCCCTCCTTCAACAGAGGGTGCGGGAAGCCCCGTTACAGGGTAGAGCAGAGGAATTTGTGTCTTTTCTGCAGGAGAAAACCGCTCAAATACAGAACGAGTTAGCCCCCATTGATGGCCCAGTGGGATGCCACGAGACAGATCTTGTTTGGGAGGAGTTTGACTCCGTTTCTTCCGAAGACATGGACAGGTTACGTGGGCGACTGCGAGCCACCACATGTTTATTGGACCCGTGTCCCTCCTGGCTTATACTGGCATCCTGGGAGGTGACACGAGGCTGGCTCCAAGAGGTTATCAACGCATCTTTAAGTGAGGGTTCCTTGCCCGCCTCCCTAAAAGAGGCTATGGTGAGGCCCCTCCTTAAGAAGCCCTCTTTGGATCCAGCTCTTTTAAACAACTATCGTCCAGTCTCCAACCTTCCCTTTCTGGCGAAGGTTGTCGAGAGTGTGGTGGCACAACAGTTTCCCCGTCACCTGGAGGAAGTGGATTATCTAGATCCGCGCCAGTCCGGCTTTCGGCCCGGGCATAGCACCGAGACGGCATTGGTCGCGTTGGTCGATGATCTCTGGAGGGCCAGAGATGGGGGTTGTTCCTCCATCCTGGTCCTATTAGACCTCTCGGCGGCTTTTGATACCATCTACCATGGTATCCTATTGCGTCGGCTGGGGGGGTTGGGGGTGGGAGGCACCGTTTTACGGTGGTTCTCCTCCTACCTCTCTGGCCGATCGCAATTTGTGTTGGCAGGAGAGCAGAGGTCGACCTCGAGACCCCTCACATGTGGGGTGCCTCAGGGGTCGGTCCTCTCGCCTCTCCTGTTTAACACATATATGAAGCCGCTGGGTGAGATCATCCGTGGTTTTGGGGTAGAGTACCATCTATACGCTGACGACACTCAGCTGTATATATCTACCCCAAACCACCCCAACGATGCCGTAGCGGTGATGTGCCAGTGCCTGGAAGCCGTACGGATCTGGATGGGAAGAAACGGACTCAGGCTCAACCCGACCAAGACCGAGTGGCTGTGGTTTCCGGCTGCCCAATTCAACCAGCTGACTCCATCGCTGGCCATTGGGGGCGAACATCTTGCCCCAGTGGATGGGGTGCGCAACTTGGGTGTCGTCCTGGATGCCCGGCTGTCCATGGAAGATCAAGTGACAGCCGTGGCCAGGAGGGCGTTTTACCAGGTTCGCCTGGTTCGCCAGTTGCGCCCCCTATTGGATCGGGACGCCCTGCGCACAGTCACTCATGCTCTCGTGACGTCCCGACTGGACTATTGTAACTCTCTCTACATGGGGCTCCCCTTGAGGAGCACTCGGAGACTTCAGCTAGTCCAGAATGCAGCCGTGCGAGCAATTATGGGAACCTCGAGGTTTACCCATGTAACACCGCTCTTGCGCGAGCTGCACTGGCTGCCTGTCGTCTTCCGAGTGCGCTTCAAGGTTTTAATTACCATCTTTAAAGCGCTCCATGGCTCGGGACCTAGCTATTTGCAGGACCGGATCCTGCCTCATACATCCTCACGGCCGATTCGCTCCCACAGAGAGGGGCTTCTCCGGGTGCCGTCCACTAGACTTTGTCAGCGGGCGACGCTCAGGGGAAGGGCTCTCTCTGTGACGGGCCCAGCCCTCTGGAACGACCTTCCCCCCGACATTAGAACAACCACGGACCTCCGCTCCTTCCGTCTTAAACTAAAAACACATCTGTTCTGCTTGGCCGGCCTAGGGTAGTCTCCCGTCTATAGGACTGTTAATTTTAGTTAGGAATTTTAGTAGTTTTAACTGGGATTTTAGCGCAGGGATGTATTTAATTCGTTTTTATTGTATGTATGTTGTTTTTTATGGTTTTATTTGCCCTGTGCACCGCTCCGAGTCCCCCCAGGGAGATGGAGCGGTCAATAAATTCAAGATTTATTATTATTATTATTATTATTATTACTAGGCCCAAAACTAGGCATGGGGGGGGGGGGTGACACACTCCCAGGTAGCCCATTTTTGGTCCCAGGAGGCTGTATGGATGCCTACTAGGCCCAAAACTAGGCATGGGTTGTGGTCCCAGGAGGCTGCATGGTAAGTAGGTAGAGGGATAGATAGGGAGAGTCATGTAACATTGTGCTTCATGATCCACAGTGATTTGCTTAACTGTAACTACAACTGTCATTGTAAGTCAACATTCTCATGTAGCATCATACTTAATGAAAGTGTCACTTAGCGATGGAGTTGCCAATCTCTATTGCCAGTAATAAGTGAGGACTACCTGTATTGATAAAATCTTTGGCAAAAGAGTATCATTTTTATAAGTTATTTTTCAGTTATTCAAAATGAGAATATCACTTGAAGTACACCTGCATAATAGCAATAGCATTTAGACATATACTGCTTTATAGTGCTTTACACCCCTCTCTAAGCATTTTATAGAGTCAGCATCTTGCCTCCAACAATTTGGGTCTTAATTTTACCCACCTCGGAAGGATGGAAGGCTGAGTCAACCTTGAGCCTGGTGAGATTTGAACTGCCAAATTGCAGGCAGCTGACAGTCAGCAGAAGTAGCCGGCAGTACTGCACTCTAATCACTGTGCCACTGCTCATAAAAGTCATTTCAGCGTCTCACTAATTTCATTCTATGTCCCACTCGGTTTCTACCCTTCCCACAAACAGTTAAATCTATATGAAATGCCACATGAAAATACCAAATGCTTATTAACTTTTAAGTTTTTTTTAAAACTCCTACATTTTTCTCTCGCCACTCCCATCAAGATTCTTTTTCTTTTTCTTTGTAAAATTTGGGGTTGCTGAAATTTTCTTCGTGTATACTATGAAATAATTTTAGGGACATGACTGAACAATATGATTGTATTTTTATGTTTTAGGTTGAGCTGTGTTTCAGATATTTATGTTAGCTCCTTTCTAAATAATACTGTAAAAAAACTTCAGAGATGAAAAACTCCCTAAAGGAAAGAGATCTTATTTTCAGATATAAGAAAGGTATTAAACAATTTCAAACAGCGTTTTGTTGCCAAGGTGTGGGCAGCCATTTCATTTTCTACATTATTTTAAGTGTTTGATCATTCTTCACATTTGTAATTTTTTTTAACTTTTCTATCTTTAGACTGAGGACATATCTGCATTGCCAAGTTATTGTAAGTACAGCCACAACCAATTTATGGATGAAAAGAATGGACAAGAATGGTCTTTTACTCTCCTCCAGCCCACCTAAACATGAAATTATGCATTTATCTTGTTTAGTTATTTTGCACCTGACCACAGACCAGAGGAAAAAGAAGAAAAGCCAATACAATTTACAGTTAAAAGAGATTACAAACACATACATATGACATTTGGAGCACAACAAAAATCAACATGAGTAACGTCAAATTTGGTAAATAAGTTGATAATGGAAGATATTGAGGTTGTATACATAAATTGGTGGGAGGAACTGGAACAAGGTAGTGAACTGTTATGGAAGACAAATATGAAAATATATTATGTCACTATTATCCTCACTTAATGAAATGACTTTCTGGAGACTTTTTGAAACATCAAATCTTATACTAGATTATATTGCTTCACTGTTATATTTTGTACTATAATTCTCAGAATTTTTATGGAATGAGCAACTTTAAATAAACTGTTCTTCTGAACATATCAAACTGTTGAGGTAAAGTCCATACATATTTTCATTACATTTAAATCTGTCTTCCATCTCCTTTCTGCAGTAACATTGACTGTTTTCAGTAGAGTGCATACTTCTATTTCTCCCCCAATCCCGCTGGCTCATTAGTGATATTTCTGGAGGTCTAGTTTCCACAGTAACAAGCAATTACCATTATTCCATAGACTGCCAAAGTTACCACAAGCAACACAGAGGGAGATGCATTACTTTTCTATATTGGGATAAAATGCTTGCACACTTCATGTAGTCAATGCGTGCCAGTTCTGACGCATATTCTTTGCTATTGGTACATAATTCTCCTTGTGCATCATAATATTAAAAGGAAGTTAATGCTCTCATTTTACAAGCCAGTTACAGCTGCAAAAGTCAATGTTCTCCAAATAAAATATATGATAAATATGGAAAATTCATTTGATGAGATCTGATTCTTCAATCTTGTGTGATATTTATTACTTTCAGAGCAGTTGTGTGCATTTTAGATTAGATACACCTAGAAAACTAAAAGAATAAAAATCCGTTACATTTGACCTCATATTTAATCTTGATAATTGGTGTTGGAAATCATACATAATCATCTGCAGAATATTGTGTAAGCTTTGTTCAGTACTATTAAAACATCTAGCAAAATATCTCTAGCAGACGTGATTAAAAAAAAAATCAAGGATCATTCTTTTATTACAGGAAGAACATTTTGACAAAGAAAAGATCATGTTGGGCTATTATATTCCACCAAAGGAGGAAGAGCAATAGGGAGCTCGCTCCCTGTTCTTCCTGCCAAAAGGAACACTCAGATCTAATTGCCATAGGGAGTGAAAAGGCACTTTTGACTTCTTTTACTGGCCAAAAGCCATTGGTAATTTTGATATGTAATTGAGTGTAAAAGGGAACATACTAACAAGATACTTTAAAATATACATGGATGCTTTGTTTTCTGAAAAAAACACCTTTATTTACTTTATCAATAATACTAATTATTTCAGATTCCTATAACTTCCTGTCACTTCTTACTTGATTTTATTGGAAAGACACTAGAAATAAGCTTCTCCATTTCAATAGTTTGAAAATGCTTGGTAACCAGAACAGAGGAAGAATTCTGAGAAAACATGTATACTTACTTTATAATGAACAGTATATATTTGGAATATATTTAAATCCAGCTAATTGAGTTATACTAATTCAAAGTATATCCGATCCACAGCTATAGTTTTGTTAATGATTTGGAATTCAAATTGTTCGGACAATTGGTTTCATTTGAAAAATATTGTACTATATTCTGGAGTGAAGGAATATGAATGTGGTTGATATTTCTGTTATTTTGTGGTTGATAGTTTCAGTTTTAATCAAAACTATAATTGTTTCATCATAGCTCTCTAATCAAGGCTTTCGGGATTGAAATATTATATTACAGAAATACGTATATGCCCAGTATTCTTTGAGGACTGTGATACATAAGGCTAAGATGGCTGCTGTTCTAAAAAGTAGGTTTTTAAAAAATAATTTATGTTAGAAGAGGGAAAGGAAAAAGTATTTTCATGATATCTAAGAGGATATCACACTTGGTTGGGAAAAAAGGTTTATTTTTCTTTGCTGCTAATATTTGCTCTTCAACCATTGCCCATCCCAATTCTATTTAGTTCCTTCAACTTTGATTCCAACTGAGCAGAACACAAAAATTCTAAACATATGTTTCATTGGCTATAACTGCAGCATCTTCAACTGTCCTGAAAAAGGAAATAAAAGGCAAATCAGAATTTTTTTGTAAGTTATTTGAGACAAAGAAAGAAAAAGGGAGAAAAAAAACATCAAAGACTTCACCAGTTTTCCTGAAATTATATTAATTTCTTAGTATTCTATCCCATTTTTCATAATAACCTTAAAAACAATCCTGAAAATGTAATTCCATTTTGCCACATAGAACAAAGTTATAGCTAAAAGTCAATACTTTAAATATAGGAGGATTCCTGAAATATGATTCTTAAGATTTTTCTAATTCAGAAGTTCTATGGACACTTCAATATCTTCTCTACAATCCAATGAATCAATTAATCAGAATATAGCTGGAAGGGACTTTGGAGGTCTTCTAGTCCCACCACCTGCTCAAGTAGGAGACTATACCATTTCAGATAAGTCTCTTCTTAAAAAAAAACCTCTGATAATGAAGCACCCACAACTTATGATGGCAAGCTTTTCCATTGGTTAATTGGTCCTCAAATATTAGGAAGTTTCACCTTAACTCTAGGTTGCTTCTCTCCTTGATTAGTTTCCATCCATTGTTTATTGTCCTGTCCTCGGTGCTTTGGAAAATAAGTTGACCCCCTCCTCTTTGTGACAGCCTCTCAAATACTGGAATACTGCTATCAATTCCCGTCCCTCCCAAAGTAAAAAGACAAAGAGAAGCACTAAGTATATTTTAAAAAATATTTCATATTTCAAAAGAAACACATAATACAATAACATTTAAATCTTAAAATCTTATTAAACATTTGTACAGGTAGTCTTTCTTGCCACAGTTGCTAAGCGAATCACTGCAATTGTTAAATTAGTAATACAATAAAGTGAATCTGGTTTCCTCATTGACTTTGCTTGTCAGAAGGTCACAAAAAGTGATCATGTGACCAGGGCATTGCAACCTTCATAAATATGAATCAATTGCCAAGCGTCTGAATTTTGATCAAATGACATGGGGTGCTGTAGTGGTTGAAAGTGTGAAAAATGATCATAAGTAACTTAATATTCACTTAGATCACTAACTGTTATTATTGTCATTAAAACTTCAAACGGTAACTAAATGAACTATTTTAAGTTGAGTATTACCTGTACATTCATTTAAAAAACAGGTGGGATCTCTTCTATCTTGCTATGAAGCTTACAAGAACACTTACCAGAGTTTTCTGTTTTAATCTATTATTACCTAGAGTAAGTTGCAAATTCCCTTTGAGTTTAAGAAATACATATCTTCTTCAAAGTTTATTACTTAGTCTAGGAATGCTGCTTGCAATGATGTTCTGTGCCTCATGTTCCATAAATTCAATAAAAGGTCTTTCAGAAACATTGAAGGGATTCAAACTGGCTTTTTTAGCCCTACAATCAAATCTAGGACAGCTCTTGAAACTGAATTAGATGTGATATTTGCTTATGTTAATAAAATAAATAGCTGGGGGTGGATAGGAACTGACAATTATGGCATATAAGAGGAAAACTTGAAGCTTCTGTCTCTTCAATCAAAACCAGATTTTTCTTCTGCCTACCTGCTGTTCACAGTGGTAGGAAATCTTAGAAGATTTCTTTTTCCCCATAACAAACCGAAGGAACACAGAGTGAAATTATTCCAATCAAAAATCCTATTCTATCTTCATCCTTATATGGATCTAATTCTATTATCCCATAATATATTACTGTTGTTATGCTTTTGATCCTGAATCATCCTTTTCATGGAGATCTTCACTGTCAGGCCATTTTGTCTCGATCCCAACTGTGACCCTGCTTAATAGAAATATAGGTTTGATTAAATTCAAGCATGTTTTTGAGCAACAATTTACTTAACATTCAGAAATTTTATATTCTATTTCCTCACTCCTTATGCTACTTTTATTTGTTATTCCTCTTAGGCAGCTTCTTTTTGTATCTTTGATTGAATTGATCTTCAGAAACAATTTCCTTTTCCCCCTCCTGGCTGTAGCTTCATCCCTCTGAACAAGCCAGACCAAGTGCATCTTCCATCCTTTTCTTGTACTGAGTACCAAAAAAGCCTAAGTGTCGTCCTTTGTTTTCTCTGGTTTTAACTCTGTAACACCATCAGACTTTTCTTGTTTTCCTCTGGGCATTTTTCTTCCCAATTGTGAGTTCCTGATTATTGCTACTTTTATTTTGTTTGAATTGTTGAATGGCTTGTACTTATTTTTTGTTATTGTTTGTTGGGCAGATAAATAAATGTGTGAAATAAATATTACTCTATGCTCACCCTGCCTGCCGCCTATCTATCTATCTATCTATCTATCTATCTATCTATCTATCTATCTATCTATCTATCTATCTATCTATCTATCTATCTATCTATCATCTATCTATCTATCTATGTTAGTTTTATGAGCTGATCAATAAATTAAATTAGAAGAGACCAGGATAGATCTATTTCGAGCTTATTAGCTTATTAGCTCTCATCAGCTGGCCATACCCCTTGATGATTAGCTGATGAGAGCTAATAAGCTCGAAATAGATCTATCCTGGTCTCTTCTAATTTAATTTATTGATCAGCTCATAAAACTAACACACATATCTAAAATATTATACAACGTAATTCTTGGCTTGCTGTTTGGATGGTCTCTAGCGATGAGCCGATGGGCAGTAAGGGAAACAGTATGTCTCCTCCCTTTAATTGGGGCCTAATAATAACAGGTTGTTGTGAAACAATTACCTATACTATCTATCTATCTATCTATCTATCTATCTATCTATCTATCTATCTATCTATCTATCTATCTATCTATCTATCTATCTATCTATCATCTATCTATCTATCTATCTATCTATCTATCTATCTATCTATCTATCTATCTATCTATCTATCTATCTATCTATCTATCTAATGTCATTTTCCTCTACAATAATAATTGTATTATTATTTGGTGACTCACCAAATAATATCATTTGGTGACTCAAAAAAGACAATAACATAATCATGAATAATAAAAAAATACTATGCAATATATGGAAACCCCACAACAATACTGGTGTCAGTGTCCAAATCCCCTTTGGAAAAATTCTGTCTTCAGATGTTTCTGGAAAGTGGATAATATTAGAATTAACAGAACCTCTCATGGAAGGCCATTCCAAGTGACTAGCCTCGTTATGGGAAAAGAATGCTTCTGGACTTTGGCCTCCACAATCTCCTCCAAATGGGGCTCAGCCAGCTGATTTACTTGGCACAATCGGAGTGCTTGAGCGGATTCATGAGGAGAGATGCTGTTCTGCAGGTAACCCAGGACCAAACTAGAACATACAGAGCCCACAAACTATATGAGCTGTTTTTTGTTAGGATTCTAAGAATAGATTTAAATGAGTTTTAGAAAGATCTAGTACAGTGATGGTGAAACTTTTTCACCTCGGGTGCCAAAAGCATGCACGTGTGCGCTATCGCATGCAATGAGATACCCACTTTTGGAACATTCAGTGATGCCAAATATTTTACTTTCCAAAGATAAGCTGCCTTAGTACTACAGAGATTGGTGTTGTGAAAGCTAGCAATCACTAGATGGAGCAATTGGGCTGCAAGTTTGCATTCTATTTGGGGAAAGTGTATTTTTCAATTGAAAAATCGAACATGTGCTTATTTTTAGTGTGTTTCTGTGAATTTTGTTGGACACCCACTACAATAGAAAAAAGATACATAGAAAGAAAATCTATACATACTTTTCATTCATTGCTAATATGTTTTCTTTGGCTTTACTATTGTTTAAATAAGTAGATTGGTAAAGAGGAACAATTTGGGTTTCATTGGTTATCTGCTAAAACTCCATTTTAGAGGAGATAAATATGAAAATGCTAAGGTTTAAGACATAGGTATTTTAATATTTTTCTGTCAAAGAAAGCTGGAAAGCTGAATAGAGAGTTTATGAAAGATTTTTTAAAAGTTAAATGACTGTAAAATAAAAATGTTTTTATGTGCTTGGGAAGTTTATGTTCAAAAGCAAAAGTAGACTGGGTCTAAGATGGGTATTTAAATGGCCTCAACAATATTGTGGTAAAATTCTACCCAACTGATTATTTTTAATGTCCTTTACCTCAAATGACCTGCTCCACCTGCTTATTAGTAGATTGCAGCCCTGAATCAGCACTGTTCACAAGGAAGAAAGAGTGAGAAAGACAGAAAGAAAGAGAAAAGCAGATATCATAGTACCAAGTGTCATGATTTGTGTGAGTGGTGAAATGATATAGCAGAGAGTCAAAATTTAAGGAAATATTATTGGATGATAGTATTTAGAAATCCAATCCATGCCAAACAGATATACAATGTGAAATAATAAAATAATAAAACTCATAGAAAAAAATTACTACAAATCAGATGATATATCAAAATAAAATGGCTTATGTTCTAAAAGACTATAATGGCAATTATGATATTGCATTTAGATGGTTGATAAAGTGAAAGGAAAAATGAGAATAGATGGCTAACATTAACTATAATTATTATTGTTATATGTATAGCATGGAAAAATTCAAAGGCCCAGACAATGTAGGGAAAATTATATATATAACAGAGAACGTTAATAGAAGAGCCAAGTTTTTAAGGCTTTTTAGACCATTAAAGAGCCATGATTTCAAGGAAAACCTCATGATAGAGGACTGGTATCACAATAGTGAATGCACTCCTTCAGGGTTCCTGTAGATGGCACTCCTTCATTGAAGTAATATGGAAATGCCAATCCTATTGGATTGACCAGTCAATAGATACCAGAGATATCTATTCACTGGTCGACCCAATAGGATATATCTATTCAATAGGATATATCTATTCAATAGAACAGTGATGGTGAACCTTTTTAGGCTCACGTGCCATAAGGGGGGGAGTGCAAGGGAGTCGTGTGCTGGCGTGCCACACCTATAATGCTTTTTTTGCCCTCCCCAGGCTCCAGAGGCTTTATACAAGCCTCTGGAGCTGTTTTAGTCCTCTGGAGCCTTCAGGGAAGCCTCCTGAAGGTCCCTGAAGCCTCCAGAGGACTAAAAAAGGCCCCACATGCAAACCGGAAGTCACTGGCCAGCTGACAGAGCAACCCCTTGCGTGCCCTGCCAAATGGCTCTGCGTGCCACCTGTGGCACGCATGCCATAGGTTCGCCATCACTGCAATAGAATATATCTATTCAAATAGCCCGACCTATGTCATGTAGGGCTTTATGCATCATAATAAGCATTCAAATGGTATCTGTAAGTAAACTGGCAGTGCAGCTCATAAACAAGGGATGTCACATAGCTATGTTGAGGCATGCCCAGAGGTAGGTTGCTCCTGGTTCAGCCCAGATTGGGTAAAACCATAGTAGCAGTGGCAGGAGGCTCCACCCACCTGTTGGGATGCTTCTGCTTCTGCATGCGCAGAAGCGTTGTATACCTGAACTGGTAGTTAAAAAATTGGCAACCCCCCACTGGGTATGTCCAGCCACTGCAGCACCCTTCTGGTACAGCCACTGCACACCCATTTGTCTTTATGACTGACTTCAGGTACACTGCAGTTCCCTCCCACCTCTCTCCTCGACCCCACCCCACTGGGTGTCTGCAGGATTTGAGCCTAATCTCTACCTACCCATCATCCACTGCACACTTAACTTTTGAAGATCTCTGGACATGTTCGGGAAGGAGGGTATCCCACTCATCCCTAGACCATGCAGTTGCCTCCCAGAAGCAGCTGCCATTTTCAGTGTGTTCACAGTTCTTTGCAATTGTGCTAAAATGATGACTGCTTCCAGAAGGCCACCACATGGGCAAAAGAAGGACCATTCCCTTCTGCTTTCCTAATGTGGCCCGTGCAATCCTCTCGAGGAAACCTCTCGAGTTCCAGAGATCTTTAAAAGTTAAGTAAATGATGGGTGATGAGGTGTACAGAGTCCCCACACAAACCCTGTGGGGACTTGGTGGGAAGGGAAAGGCCTGGGGGAGGATGAAAGCAGACCCAAGGACTGTGTGGACCCTAAGGAATGGGAACTAGAATGCAGGGTGTCTCAGTGTGTGAGAGCCCTCAGGAGACCTGGGGGAGATGGCCTGTGCCTGCACTAGGCCTCCTAGGGGTAATCTAAAGATTTGTTTAACAACTGCATCAGGGAGAGAAGGGGGTAGGGGTCATTAAGTGATGCTCTCTTGCTTAATAAACATCACCACTTTTGACAATAATGGGCAAGGTCCATTTTGATTGTAGGTTGAGGACTACCTATAGAGGGAGTTGGAAAGAGAACTAGATAATTTGGCTGTATTGGGATTGAGAGAAAAGGAACTTTTATTTGAGACTTAGAACAAATTGATATACAAAGTATATAGAATAAATTAAAGTTTTGTGAGAACAGAAGTGATCCAAAGGATGTTTTGGTACAGTTTGCCTGGAAGAAAACAAGGGATCACATTTTGCATCAGCATTTTAATACAAGACTAAAGATTAATAATATAAATATAATCCTCCTTAAAGAAATTCCTATCAGAATTTTACGTAAGGAAAAAAGAGGGATATTTTTTTTTGGCGCAAAGAAGTTACAACTGAAAAATATCCTATTTCAAGAGGACAAATTTGAATGTGTGATTTTTAGTTTTAAGCAGCTGAGGTTTGGATTTCATCCGGACGTAAAGGCCCTCCTTCCACAGATGCACTGCACCCTAGGCCTGCATGAGTACAGGGACTACCTGGGCATGTTGCACTTGCTCCATGGCTTTGCCAACAGAATGCATTTCTTGGCCAATGAGCCATTGGGACTCCATGTTCTGGCTCACCCCAGCCTTGAGGACTTCTAACTTGAGAAGGTTCAAATGTAAAACAAGACACTGCAATTCTCCTGTGATGAGTTGGTCGCAGAGATTGTTCCATGGTGAGTTGGTAGTGACAAGTTGGCTGGAACGAACTGTCCTAGACCCAAAGCTCTGTGTTGGAGTTGAGAGGAAAAAGTAGAGATAATTTTCTTTCATTTCCAGATTAAAGATTGCAATTTTCAGAAAAACAAAATAGAAGTCCAATAAAACTGAATCAGAAGAAAAAAAGATATATTCAAAAAAGATATTGTTGGTTTGAACAAATTCTTCAGGGAACGAATTCTTCAGGGACTCTATTGCTGTCTCAGTTTTTTTTCTATAACATTTTATGTAATAATAGGAAATTACCACCATCTTCTGGTCTGCTAGAATTCTTATATTTAATTTTATTCTCTTGGATCCTTTTCCTGGTTTCATTCATTTATAGTTGCTAGATCAGAATCTTAAGAGTCTTTCAAGATAGGGATAGGGAAAGTCAAGAAATAGGCACAGCGGGGATTCTAGGAATGCTCTTTGTTGTTGTAGGATAGAATAACAGACTCTTAAAAGCTTGTTGAAAGTTCTCTCTGCCCCAACGCATTCCAACAAAATAAAAGCCGAGTTATTTTGAGTTTCTTTATTCTTTCTCAGGGCTGACTAATATTTTCAGAAATCCCCCCTCTCCCCGCCCCAATGTTTGTTCATACCTTCCCTATGCCGAGACCACATTTACATTCCTTCAGGCAGAAAGATAACATCCTGGGTTCCTGCAGATGCATCTAATCATGAACTGCTCGACCAAGAATTGCTTGTGATGGGCTCTTTGTATATCTAGGCTCCATGGTTTTCTATAAAAATCTACACTTGTTTTTAAGCACAATTGGTAGACTTTGTAAAAAAACCCAAAACATTAGTTCTATTTTTAAAGGTTTTTTTTAAAGTTCCAGTTGCTTTTAAACTGGAAGGAGAACTGGATTCTGCAAGCGATTTATTTTTGTTTCTCTCCCAGTTGAATGCATTTCAGATTTTCTGCTACTTATGCTTACTAGCAAGTTCTATACGGCTGTATTTTCTTCTCAGTTTATTAATTGGGGAGAGGAATGCTATTGTGCAGACCTTATGGGTTAATCCTGGGTGCTATTGCTGGTGGCCATATACTGCTAGCACATAACAGTTCGGACTGTTTCCCTTTTGATAACATTTAGCATATTGTTCCCCAGATTGCTGAATTTTTGAGGGAACTGTTGGATAGTTAAGTAGCAGTTTATTTTACTTTTCCATAATTCATCACAATGTTGCTGCTCACTAGGCAGTGTTGGATAGTTGCTGCAGTCTTCTGGATCTATGATAGGACAGTTGCCTGTACAGACATACTTTCTGTAGATAGCCATTAACTGTATCTAATATATTTAGCTGAGACATGTCTTTATCTCTGGCATATAGTGTTAGTAAGTGAGCTAGGAGGTCAAAGATCTCTTGTGTATATCTTGATAAAGATTCATGACTATGACTAGGTCATGGAGGTTAATACAGAAGGTAATATTTGAGTTGAAGAGGTCAGTTTGCTTAGTGTGTCAGCAAACCAGCAAAAATTGGTAGCAGTAGAAATAATTACATTCATTTAAAAAGAAATGTCTTTTTAAAAATACTATGTTTGACAGATTATTTTTTTAAAATGGCATGAGTCACTTGAATCTGTACAATAACATATATTAAGGAAACTTTTAGATGCTGTTATGTACAAGTAACAATCATGGGAAAATAACTTTGAGATATTTTCTGTTAGCATTACAAAATAATATATAATACTCCATTTTAATTGGGTTATATCAGATTAATATGACAGCTCTTCTAACAATTTATTTCAAAGAGTATCTTTTTCTTAGATAAATCTCTAAACTTTCTGATTGAAATGTTATTAGTTTTTGAAAAAATAGGCCATTCTAGAACATACTGAAGTCAGTTTTGAAATGTCCCCGTGGCATATCACAGCAGGTAGTTATTTGAAATTGGGGCTCCAATTCAAGTTCAGCTTGCCTTCTACTATAAGCACCACAAGGAAGTCATTGTTATATTTCTTACTGCTTCAGAAATTACCCAAAGTTTTTGTATAGTTCATGCATTTAATACATAATACAGGCTACTGTAGAATAATTTTATCCATTCGTTCATTCATTCATTCATTTCATTTATATGGCAACCATCTTGCCACATCTGGGCAGTTAACAGCAATCAAACAATGTAATAATAAATATGAACAAAGAACATGCAGCACCCAAATATAATACTTAAATAGCTGTTGTCAGCAATACACACAACAACAATATAACTCACAATATTTCATGGGCTCCAACTAACTTCTTACCCCTATGCCCAGGAACACAGCCAAGTTTTTAAGGCTTTCAAGAAAACTGGTAAGGTTGGGGAAGTTGAACCTTGGGGAATATAATGTTCCGAAGTATTGGTGTTGCAACTGAGAAGGTCAGTTTTCTGAGATCAGCTGGGTAACAATATTTGATTGTTGAGATCCCTAGATTGGACTTTGTGGGATTGGTAGAAATGGACAAAATCCATGCTAAATATTTAGATTTCTAGCCCAATTTCTTAACTTTTGTTATCGATACAATATTATGAAAGAAGCATGTTAGCAATTACAGTTTTCCTGCCCTTCTAAGATATTGCATCAATTAGGCACGAGCAGGTTTGGCTTAAGCCATTTTTCTCTGTTAAATTGGACAATGTATTCTGATAGCTTAGGAACCAGTTAATCTTACTTCAGCATTAGTAGTTGAATATGTCCCATTATCAGAAATGATTATGTAACTAAATTTAGCAAATTATTTAGGACTTTAGGGCAGCTCTTTCTGATTTCCAACCTCCAGCATCTGTTGTCCTATGGCTTTGATCATAAAAAAATAAACAAGTGGTATGTACAGAAGGGCATAAATGTATTTATTTGTTTTATCTATCAATCAATCAATCAATCAATCAATCAATCAATCAATCAATCAATTTTCTATGCTGTTCAATCTATTGACTGTGATTTGTTTTGTTTGATTTTGGCATAATATCTTATGTGAACCAAGGCATTGGAGTTTGAAAATAATGGCATGTAGTTCAGCATGTGGATAAATCAGACAATTATGGTTTATTCACAATTATTAAGTAAACCATTGTTTAACACATTGTGTGAACCTAGTCATGGTATTATTGCATGCCATCGGCAGGCGAAGCATCTGAGGTGGCTCGGGAGTTCATGGCCTCCATGACGGCCATGGACCTGACCCAATTAGTTTGTGACCCCACCCACATCGGAGGACACACACTGGACTTAGTTTTTGCCTCCGGCCAGTGGCTGAATGATCTTGGTTTAGGGGAAATAGCCGTTGAGCCCCTGTCATGGTCAGATCACTCTCTCCTTCGGCTGGCCTTTCCAACTGCTGCACCTCACCGCGGGGAGGCGGAACCGGAAGCGACAAGATGGTTCCGCCCCAGGCACCTGATGGACCCTGAGAGGTTCCAGACAGAGCTTGGGCCAATACCTGAGACCATGACCCGTGACTCAACTGAGGACCTAGTGGCTGCCTGGAATAGTGCGACCACGGGAGCCCTGGACCGGGTCGTGCCTTTGCGGCCTCTCACCTGATGCTGATCTACCTTGGCTCCTTGGTTCCCCAAGGAGCTGAGGGTGATGAAGCGTCAGAAGAGATGCCTAGAGGGCGTTTGGAGGACCACCCGCTCCGAATCTGACCGGACACTGGTAAAGTCCCATTTAAAGACTTACCTAGTGGCGATAAAAGTGGCAAAATGGAACTATTTCTCCGCTCTTATCGCGTCTGCGATAACCGACCTGCCGCCTTGTTTAGGGTGTCCTGCTCCCTCCTCCATCAGACCCTAACCCTAACCTTAACCCTACCATCCTGTCTCCAATCTTTGCTTTCTTGCGAAGGTTGTTGAGAGTGTGGAGGCACGACAACTCCCTCAGCACCTGGAGGAAACTGTCTATCTAGACTCGCGCCAGTCTGTCTTCCGGCCTGGGCACAGCACGGAAACGGCATTGGTCGCGTTGGTTGATGATCTCTGGAGGGCTCGGGATAGAGGTTGCTCCTCTATCCTGGTCCTGTTAGATCTCTCAGTGGCTTTTGATACCATCGACCATGGTATCCTGTTGCGCCGGTTAGAGGGGCTGGGGCTGGGGGGCACCGTTTTATGGTGGTTCTCCTCCTACCTCTTCAACTGGTCACAATTTGTGTTGGCAGGAGGGCAGAGGTCGACCTCGAGGTGCCTCACCTGTGGGGTACCACAGGGGTCGGTCCTCTCGCCTCTTCTGTTCAACATCTATATGAAGCCACTGGGTGAGATCATCCATGGTTTCGGGGTGGAGTTTCATCAGTACGCAGATGACACCCAGCTGTACATCTCCACCCCGGACCACCCCAACGATGCCACAGAAGTTATGTCCCGATGCCTGGAGGCCGTGCGAGTCTGGATGGGGAGGAACAGGCTTCGACTCAACCCTGGCTGCCTGTGGCCTTCCGGGTGCGCTTCAAGGTGTTAGTAACAACCTTTAAAGCGCTCCATGGCAAGGGATCTAGGTATCTGCAAGACCGCCTCCTACCAAATACCATCCTCCGACCAGTCCGCTCCCACAGAGAGGGCCTCCTCAAGGTGCTGTCGGCCAATCAATGCCGACTAGTGACCCCTAGGGGGAAACCCTTCTCTGTGGCAGCTCCTGCCCTCTGGAATGACCTAACCCCTGACCTTCGCACAACCACGGACCTGCGCCTTTTTCGCTGAGGCCTGAAAACCCATCTATTTCGTGCGGCTGGCCTGGCATAGTTTTTAATTTGTTTTATTAGGGGTTTTATAAGGTATTTTAGAGCAGGCCCATTGTTTAATTTAGTTTTAGAATTTTTAGTATATTTATTGAATTATTGGATGTATTATTGTGGTTTTTATTATTGCCTGTTCACCGCCCTGAGTCCCACAAGGGAGAAAGGGCGGTATACAAATGTAATTAAATAAATAAATAAATAAATAAATAAATAAATAAATAAATAAATAAATAAATATTGCATTGATTCTGTTTTAGCTAACTTTGTAATAAGTAATTATTAACTTATAGATGACAATGTTTCTAACGTGTTTCCTCGAAAATAAGACACTTATTTTCTTTTGACCCCCAAAATAAGCACTTGGCCTTATTTTCAGGGAGGTCTTATTATTTTTGTGGTGCAGGAGGTGACGAGTGTGGTCACCTTATGGTTGCTGCTGTATTGCAATATTTTCAGGGAGAGCTTATTTTCAGGGAGAGCTTATTTTCAGGGAGAGCTTATTTTCAGGGAGGGCTTATTTTCAGGGGAGGGCTTATTTTAGTCATGTACTCAAAAGCCCGATTGGGCTTATTATCCGGGGAGGTCTTATTTTCAGGGAAACAGGGTATCATTTGAACTTATTCATCATCCCGTTACCTTTTAAAATTTAGATATTCTGTTTGTTGCTATCAGATAGCTAATTGTATATAGTTAGAGTTTGTATTAGAGTTTGTATTAGATAGAGTTATTGTATAGGACAACGTATTATGACAGTTTGTGAAAATTGATTGATTGATCTGAATAATCAGTAAATAACTATGTACAAATTTTGTTTTGAAGAAGCTTCTTGGATGAGAAGGGAAACATCTTCAAGGAAAAACAAAGTCCAACTGCCTTTTGTAAAAGCACCTCTGGGTTTTCCAGAACGAAGTAACTATTTTTTATTCATTACCTCTTTCTCAATGATCATTGACAACAGTTTTAAGAAGGTTGCTATTGAAATTTTTTAAACATAATTAGAATAAGAATAAAAAATGTGGTTGCATTCATAGCTCTTTTTCTTAAACGGGAAACAGGTTTGGTGTAGAAACATATTTGTTTCTAAGTCTCTCAAAATAAAATTCTTAATTTTATTTTTAAGATTATATAATGTTACATGTTTTACAACCAGGTATTCTCAAGATCTGTTGAACTAAAGGATTTATACTCTCAGCTTGTTTGGGAGTGAAGTCATGACTAATGTGCCAGAATGATTAAATGGGAATTAAATGCTTCAGCTTGAATCCAAAATTAGGATATACTATATCCCAGCTTTCTCAACATCTCCAAGAGATTAGGAACCTTATTAGGCATCAGCCAAAGAGGATCAACTGACAGGAACTAGAAGACAGCCCTTCTCTGCTATATCCCTGTTTTGTGGAATATCACCCCCACCACCCCCGATCAGAATGACCCCAATGTTGGCCTTTGGCAATGCTCCAACAGCAATATACCTGGGCCTGGTGTCAAGGGTCTCATTTCTCACTGTTAGTTGGCTAACTTTCTTGGCTCCTGTATGTATTTATTGTCTGCATTTTTTTTACTGCTTTATTGTTTGTAATTGTTTTAAATATTTTAGAGTTAGAACTGAAAGCCACCCAGAGCCACTAGGTCGAGATGGATGGTTATAGAAACTGAATAAATAAATAAATAAATAAATGAATATTCTCAGCACTTTTTTTAAGGTACTTGCTTAGAGGTGGTAAATATAAAGAGTTCCATTTTTAAAATTAGAGTAAGGTGACCAGATTTTCAAACTCCCAAAGCGGGACACCGTTGACAGGGGGGGGCATGCTCCGGGGTGGCACGCACTTGCGCAGAGGGCGTCGGGGCAGGGGCGCGCTCCCACCCATCCCCTCAGGGCCCTCTTTAAAGGCAGCGGCGGCCGCCTGGCCTGGCGGCGCTGAGAACCGCTGGCTGGGGTGGGGAGGGGGAAGGTGGCCCGAGCCAGCCGCTGTCAGCCCAACATGCCGGTGTGATGGGCCGAGCTGAAAGCGGCTGCCTCAGGCCGCCTTCCCCCTTCCCGCCTGGGCCAGCAGCTCTCAGCACCGCCAGGCCGGGCCACCGCCGTTGCCTTTAAAGAGGGCCCCCCTGCCCTCTGCGCAGGCGCATGCCACGCCGGAGCACCCCCCTCTCCTCGGCCTCGACGCCCTCTGCGCAGGTGCATGCCACGCCGGAGCGTGTGCCCCCCTTCTCCTCGGCCCCGATGCCCTCCCCGCCCGAGCCGGCACTCTCAGCTATCCATGCCCGCTGCCTGCCCACAAAAAGCGGGACATTTTGAAGAGGCGGCGGGGTGCGGGACATCTGCTGGTGAACCGGGACTGTCCCGCCAGAAGCGGGACATCTGGTCACCTTAAATTAGAGTCAAAAATTTTTATTTGCAGAATATTACCTTCAGAACAGGTAGTCTTTCACTTACAACCACAATTGAGCCCAAAATGTTTTTGCCCCATTTTATGACTTTTCTTGCCACAGTGGTTAAGTGAATTGCTGTAGTTGATAAGTAACGTGGTGGTTAAGTGAATTTGGCTTCTGCATTGATTTTGCTTGTCAAAAAGGTTGCAAAAGTGATCACATTACCTTGGGATACAGCAATGGTCATAACTATGAACTAGTTGCTAAGCATCTAAATTTCGATGACATGAGCATGGGGATACTACAAAGGTCATAAGTGTAAAAAACAGTCACAAGTCACTTTTTCAGTGCTGTTATAACTTTGAACGGTCACTAAATGAACTGTTGTAAGTTGAGGACTACCTGTATTTCTTGGTGCTATAGGGTATATCATGTGGAGCTGGAGGAAGACCAGAAATAACAAAACTACAGCTAGATAGCCAATTCAAAAATTGTAACCAATATGGAGAACCATTGTTAGTGCAAACTTCTCTAATAAGTGATTTTATTTTATTTTTAAAAAAACCCTAACAATGCTAGAATATTTGAAGAAGCTATAAAAAGGAGCCTCAGATAGAAATTCCGTTGAGTTTTCATTTTCAAAATTTTATTAGTTTATCAGAATATAAAATACAAAAGAAAAAAGGGAAATTAAGGGAGGAAAAGGGGAGAAGGAAAAAAGTGTGTGGTAGAAGGGGAAAAAAGAAAAAAAGGCATTGACTTTTGACTCCTTTTAGCAGAGTAGAAGATAATAACATTATATTATTGTGTAAAAGAAGTTCCATTGAATTTCAAGAGAATTAGTGCAAGAAAAATGCAGCCCTGTTTTGTTTTGTTTTACAAAATAGATTACCAAGCAACACTAAATCATAACTTGTCTATGACAAAGCAAATTTTGTAGTCTTGGCTGACTTTGTCTAATGCAGGGGTCTCAAACTCAATTTACCTGGGGGCCGCTGGAGGCAGAGTCTGGGTGAGGCTGTTTAATAAGGGATTCCAAAGAGGTTCTCTCCCCCTGTGGGCTGCACTAATATTATACTTTCATATCATGGTGGGGGCCACAAGATACCGTCCTGTGGGCCGCAATTGGTCCACGGGCCGCGAGAATGAGACCTCTGGTCTAATGGAATGTGTGGATGACAAGGGGGAATGAGGAGAAGAGATGCTTAGTGGTCAGAGAAAGAAACTTTGGAAAGACCTACCCTAATGGATTAAACAATTTAATGTGGCAGCAGGAAGTCTGTAGTTTCAGACTTACAAGATTCTGTTAATATATCATACAATAAAGTAGAATTCGTTCATCTAGTCATGTTTCCTGTCTGGCTTACCTGGCAGGGCTGACATTTTGCCCCTTTTCTGTCAAACCTTAAGGGAGAGAATTGTTTAATTTGAAGATATTTCTGGAACATATTACACTACAAGTAGGACAGAGAATCAAGCATATAAAAATATATCACTGGAAGTTATAAGAGTATAAAAACATTTCATTTGATTTGTTTTGCTGTCAGGGGAAAATTCCCTTTGATATAATAATGCATTGGCATCGCAGATACGAACACAAATATTTGAGAA
Organism: Rhabdophis nuchalis; assembly: GCA_039707465.1. Taxonomy (NCBI): domain Eukaryota; kingdom Metazoa; phylum Chordata; class Lepidosauria; order Squamata; family Natricidae; genus Rhabdophis; species Rhabdophis nuchalis. The sequence goes on along the minus strand of CM077648.1, from coordinate 88,959,904 downwards.
TAAATTGTAAAATATCAATGTTCCTAGTATAAACTCTAATATTGATCCTTGGTAATTGTTTGTGTAGTTTGTACTTGCTTTTGTAAAAAATTGTCATCTCCTTCCGTCCAAAGTAAACATCTTTATGCCAGACATGAGGAACAGTTTTTCTTTTACTTTGTTTTCATCTGTTAGCTTGAAAGGAGTTATTGATCGTGGTGACTGTTTAATAATTCAGGCTTCCCATTCTCAAACTGTGAGATCCTTTAGTTAAGTGTATCAGATTGTAGGTCAATTAAATGCATTCATAATTGGCCATACGGAAGACAGCATTACTGAGTTGAGAAAAACTCCAATGTGAAATATATCTATGGTGTCTGGAAGTATATCAGTACATCTGTATTCGCTTGCAAGAGCTAACTAGCCCTGATCTTGCACATTAAAACTAGAAAGAAAAGTTTTACTTTGAAAAGATTAAATTTTGTTAAAAGGATACCTATATTTTATGGCGTGTTCAAATTATGTTAGAAATTTTGTGCATAAGTTTTGTTCATTGTGTTTATGCAGCGATAACAATTTGCTATGGAGGAACTTTTTAAAAATTAAAATAAGAAACGCAGTGCTCTCATATTTCTCAGTCTGATAAAAAAAAGCAAATCTCACTGCTTCTTCGTAGAGGTTTTCATACAGTCTGATATGATGCAGCTTTCTAAGTTGGTGGACTTTATGTCCTGTTGGTTTCCAGTTAATATGAAATCACATTTACAGGTTTCATAGTATGCTAGCATTTAGACAACATTTGTTCTTAAAGTTTAAGTATCCAAGGGTAAAAATACAACAACAAAAAAGTTTCCTCAATTCTCGATCTTACAGATTTTCCAAAAAATGTTTCTTTTTCTAATTTGAAAACTCAATTCTAAGTCCCTGGTCTTGCCACTTGGAGGACTAGTGATTCACTCATTCCACTTCACTTAAAGCATCATTGGTAAAATTAGAGAAGGTTTTTTGTTCTAGATCTGAAGCATCTCAGTAATGGCCCTAACATTGTCTTTTAAATTTGTAAGGTTGCATGCATCTTTTAAAAAGTCCAATTCTTTCATTTCAAGCTAAAAATAGGGTGACAGAGGGACTGTGGGATAAGCAGTTGGAGTGGAGCGAGTTGGTTGCCATAGTAACCAGTGAGCCACTTAGCAATACTTGCTTTGGTTGTATAGTTGCTAAGATTCTTTTTTTCTGCCCCTCCATCTATGTGGGGAGATGAGAAAAGAAGAGGATGCAAAACATTATGCATGTTCAGTTTTCCCCTTTGAATTGCTAATAATTCCCCCCCCCCTCTCTCTCTCTCTCACACACACACACACATCAATGGTTGGGAGCAAAGTACAGTGTATATGGCTATATATATGTATATATGTCTTATACATGTACATTTCATATCTGTTATACAAAAAGTTTGCTGTTCACTCAGACGAGAAACTAAAGTTCATTTATGAGACAATACATAGAGTTACATAGAGTTTCTTAGTTACTTGACTATTTATTATTATTTATTTACTATTCATATACTAGTTATTATTCAGTCTTCAATTTTACACTTCGCTATGTTCATCTCAGTTAATATCAGAGATAACATCACTGGTCACTTGCCCAGGCCAAGATCCCAACAATATCTCATGCCAACTCTTGGAATTCTTTGATTCTTTGATCTGGCTGCAATTCTGTCACTTGAGGTTGTCTAATTTTTCTGAGCAAGATCATAATAGTAGAAAGAACAAAATGGTAACTTTGTTTCTCTTGCTCTTTTGTTCTTGTATGCAGTGTTTTATACCAGAAAAAGATGCCCATAAATACTGGCTCAGAAGGTGAATTTATTGGACTTCCGGTTCCTTTCTGGATTACCTTCGTTATTATAACTATTGAGTTGGAAAATTGTCTCTCTCTTGGTTCCTGAATTTTACAACATTCCAACCTTGATCTGAACTTTTGGCTCCCGGTTAGTCTCACCAGCCCCACCCTGAAAACGCCATTTTGGTGGCACTAACTCTAACAGTTAAGATGGCTCAAGAAACAGCACTGACAAGTTTAGAACAACGGATGGCTTCTCTTGAAACTGTTATACAAACTTTGGTTCAGGAAATTCAGGCCCAGCGGGCAGAAAACATCATTTTCAAGAAGGAGCTATTGGACACACGGAAGCAAACGCTGGAAATCACACAGAAGACTGAAGAATTGGAAGGGGGGCTGGTGGGGGTTAAGGGAGAGATTAAAAATGTTACTAAAGAGGTTGAGGAAACAAGTGGGCATGTGTCTAGGATTGATATGGAAAGAATGACATATTTTTTGAGATTTCAGAATGTTTTTGAGCAACCTGGTGAATGCCTCCCTGATCTTATGAGCACAATTTTAGCAGACTATTTACAAAAACCTAAGGATGAGATCAGGGGGGACATTGACCTAGCCTATAGAATTAACTCAACATATGCCAGAATAAATGAAGTGCCTAGAGAGATACATGTGAAATTTGTTAGAAGGTCAACCAGAGAGGAAATCTTGAAGGCGCAGAGAGGGAACCCTTTAATTTACCAACAAAAAACGGTCACTATCTTGAAGCAGATTCCTAGAAAGATTCGAGAAGCAAGGAGGAAATTTTCCTTCTTGTCTAAAACATTGTTTGATCACGGGATTTGGTTCAAGTGGGTGACACCCGAAGGGATGCTGGTGTTCTGGGAAGGAGGAAGAGTGAGGATTAAAACAGTTGCTGAGGCGGAAGCCTTTCTTAAAAAACATTCCTCTGCCCTGGGGGAAGATCCAGGGGGGACGGAGGGGGCCACGGCCCCGCCCGCTGGGGGCCAGGGAGGAGAAAAAGAAGATACAATAGCCACGAGACTTAGATCGAAAAAATAACTTTGCCTTGATTTTCCTGAACAATTTTGCATAATATTTTCTGGATTTATTGTAAATGTCTGACAGCATGGAATTGAGAATTTAGGTATATGTACTTGCTTTTACCTTGTAGTGTTATGAAAAATGCTTTTTTTTTTGTTATTTTTTTATTGTGTATTTTGAGGTCTCGGAAGGGCCGACGACTCTGACGTGAATGCTCTCAAAATTTCTTTGTATCCCTTACCCTACCCTATAGAAAAAATGTAAAACCAATAAAACTTTTTCAATATAAAAAAAAAGAAGGTGAATTTATTCAATGAGGGGATTTGCTAAGCATACTTATAAAGTCTAGAATTGGAACTAATATGAAGTGCTGTTCAACCAAGTTCAAATGTTAGAGACATGAAACATGAAGATTTGGAAGAAGATATGTAGTTTAAAATGTAAGAGTTTGTGAAAAGAAATTGGGACAAGTAATATGTGTAATGTATGTGTAATAGATGATATACATACAGCAAATAGGTAGAGATATACCTTGGATCATAGACTGTTCTTGATTCTTTTTACCTCCTCCTCCCATATGAAATTAAAGGGATTGAGGATAATAGATTTGGGCAGTTCTTGACTTATGACCCCTGAAAGGCCCACTTGGGGATTCACATAAACGAAATTATTTTCCAGCCTATTCGGTATATTGAAAAACAATACAACATTAAAATCCCATCAAACAATTGTGAGAAGCTGTAGCATCAGTAAATGCATCAATTTTAAATTTTAATGTGGTTAATATCAATAAATATAACCCATGCAAATAAAAGCTCTTTTGGGGTCCTGCATAATTCTTAAAAGTGGGAAGGGCTCATGAAGGAAAAAAGTTTAATACAGGTTGGAGGATGTGAAGAAATCATGGTGATGATTCATATGTGGTTGTGAATGAATGAGAAACTGATGTAAATGGATTGCCATATTACAACCTCCTGACTATAAGTGTGTTTGTAAGGTGTGATTGTTCTGTGTGACTGACAATGTTGGGAGAACATGGGAATTGGGGCGTCATTTAGCTATAGTATCCCAGTCATGTTGAACCATGGAAGATATAGTAGGGGACACCTGGTAGGTCATTCCAGGTGAAGGGTGATCTCCAATTTAGTGGTGATTTCATCTTCTGATTCGGCAATCCGAAACTGAAGACTTTTGGCTGGATTGTTCGTGTGCTTGCCATTCTGGTAAATCCCAGATCCAGTATCAATAAGGTCACATACATTCATGATTTTGGATGTGGATCAGAGGTGGTATTCAGCCAGTTCTGACAAGTTCTGGAGAACCGGTAGTGGAAATTTTGAGTACTTTGGAGAACTGGCAAATATGCTGGCCCTGCCCCCACTGCCTCCCAACGGATCGTCTTTTGTTGCTCTGGACAGGAGAACGGAGCTGGAAAGCAAGTTAGTGGAGTAGGGAGGGAATGGGGATTTTGCAGTATCTTTCCCCTGCCACGCCCACAAAGCCACGTCCACAAAGCCATACCACACCCACAAAGCCATGCCCACAAAATCAGTAATAAAAAAATGTGAATCTCACCACTGTGATGAATGAACAGGCAGCCTTAGCCTGAAATCTGAAATCTGCCTGGCTAGGTTTTGGGTTCTTCATCAGCTTTGAGGCCAGTGCTGGGGAGGAGAGTGATTCTGATCTATCAGGACACTTATCTGTGGTTAGCATGCAATTTAGTGAGCTGTTTCAACAATGGGAGCCTGAATGTGCTTGTGTTGGGCCCTGGAGACAAGTAAGGATCTTAGTGTACTGGCTGCCTGCAGTCTGGTTAGGTCCCTCTTTGGACTATTGTTGGAATACCTTGCCTTTTAGTGCTGAGCATTGAATACATATACATCTACATCCCTCAGATTAAGTCCCATCCTGCAATATATGATTCCTCTGCAGCCAGTGCAAATGATCCAGAAAAATTCTTGCAATTGTACTGGAATACCTCTAGGGGTGAAATCCAGCAGGTTCCGACAGGTTTTGGAGAACTGGTAGTGGAAATTTAGAGTAGTTCGGAGAACCAATTGCAGAAATTTTGAGAACTGGCAAATGCCACCTCTGGTTGGCCCCAGAATGGGGTGGGAATGGAGATTTTGCAGTATCCTTCCCCTGCCACGCCCACCAAGCCACATCATACTCACCAAGCCACGCCCACAGAACCAGTAGTAAAAAAAAATGAATTTCACCACTGAATACCTCCTTATACAATATACATTCCTATTGTTTTGAGGATAGACTGGCTTCAGACTCATAATCCTGCTATTAACTAGCAACACTTTTTTCCTCTCTCAAAAATGCCAACAGCATCATATGCAGGCGTTGAACCTTCTGCTTGAATCTTCTTCCCTGCAGGTAAATTATGCAAAACTGGATGATGTTTTAGAGGAAGAAGAAGCCACTACACTCCTAACTGGGTATGTGACTCTACTATAAACTTAACACCTAGAGTTTAATCCCAGCTAAAAGACTGTATCTTATATTATTAGAATTAGCAGCTTTCAAGGAATTCTACACAGCAATTTGAATAAAGGATTAATCCATTCTTCTTCTGTCTTCATGTTTAGTTTTTAATATATATATATATATATATATATATATATATATATATATATATATATATATATATATATATATATATATATATATATATATATATGTAGGTCTTTGGTTGTTCGGGTTTTCTCCCGCGTAGAATTGGAAGTATCTTCACGACGTTTCGATGAAATCTCATTCATCATCTTCAGGCTGGTGCTTCGGGCTTGGTGCTTCCAGGAGCAATGTGAGATCTCAGCCGGTTCCTCTTTTTAACTGCCAGTGGGGGTGTGGCTTGATTGGATGGGAGCTACACCCCCACTGGCAGTTAAAAAGAGGAACCGGCTGAGATCTCACATTGCTCCTGGAAGCACCAAGCCCGAAGCACCAGCCTGAAGATGATGAATGAGATTTCATCGAAACGTCGTGAAGATACTTCCAATTCTACGCGGGAGAAAACCCGAACAACCAAAGACCTACATATATATATATATATATATATATATATATATATATATATATATATATATATATATATATATATATGTGTGTGTGTGTGTGTGTGTGTGTTAAATTTCTTTAAGGGATGATTAATAATAATTAAATAAGAGACCAGGATGGATCCATTTCGGGCTCTTTAGCCCTCGTCAGCTGGCCATACTTCCCTACAGGGATTTGAACTGGTGCTCTCCAGCATTCGAAGCAGGCTTCTCTATGCCTTGAGCTAACCAGTTTCCCTGATTACATCATCCTTTCTACAGGACTTTATTGATGAACTGGATATATTGTTACAGCTTCCTGTTAGGCCTATTTAAGGGAGGAGACAAACTTGTCATCCTTCTCTGTCCTTCGACTCAACCTAGAGACCATCCAGACAGAGACCTATTAAATTGCTGCTGTCTTTTTAGATATGTGTTAAATTCCTTTAAGGGATGATTAATAATAATTAAATAAGAGACCAGGATGGATCCATTTCGGGCTCTTTAGCCCTCGTCAGCTGGCCATACTTCCCTACAGGGATTTGAACTGGTGCTCTCCAGCATTCGAAGCAGGCTTCTCTATGCCTTGAGCTAACCAGTTTCCCTGATTACATCATCCTTTCTACAGGACTTTATTGATGAACTGGATATATTGTTACAGCTTCCTGTTAGGCCTATTTAAGGGAGGAGACAAACTTGTCATCCTTCTCTGTCCTTCGACTCAACCTAGAGACCATCCAGACAGAGACCTATTAAATTGCTGCTGTCTTTTTAGATATGTGTTAAATTTCTTTAAGGGATGATTAATAATAATTAAATAAGAGACCAGGATGGATCCATTTCGGGCTCTTTAGCCCTCGTCAGCTGGCCATACTTCCCTACAGGGATTTGAACTGGTGCTCTCCAGCATTCGAAGCAGGCTTCTCTATGCCTTGAGCTAACCAGTTTCCCTGATTACATCATCCTTTCTACAGGACTTTATTGATGAACTGGATATATTGTTACAGCTTCCTGTTAGGCCTATTTAAGGGAGGAGACAAACTTGTCATCCTTCTCTGTCCTTCGACTCAACCTAGAGACCATCCAGACAGAGACCTATTAAATTGCTGCTGTCTTTTTAGATATGTGTTAAATTTCTTTAAGGGATGATTAATAATAATGGATGGTCTGAAAATAGCTGTGTTCAAATGCCCATTTTGTATGGTAGCATGGAAGAATTTCATACAAAGAAAATGAACAAGGGTTGAATTGTACAACGAATACTGTATATGAACAAAAAATTGAATGGGTTAAGAGATAGTCTGTTTCAATGAAGTCAGTGTGGGAAATACAAACCTAAAGGTTTATATAAATATAAAGGGGTGTGTGTCTGTATATGTATTTTTAAGTATAAAAAAATAAGAAGAACGGAGGGATTAGGAACCATATGATTCATCATGCCTTCCTGCATGAGCATGTCTCATGAGAGGAAATAAGTTTTAGGATGGGAAAAATGAACCTGCACCACCAGATTGAAAGAGATGCTGAACATACTGAATGTCAACAACAGATGGGTGTTCTGTAATGAAGTTACATGAAAATTGACGGCTTTTCTGCATAAACTAGGCGTACAACATGAAGGTTAATGTTTTTACATTTCATCCCATTTCCACCAGCAGTTATGCTGTTTCTCTCAAGGTTTTTTGGGGATTTTTTGTGGTTGCTTTCATAGCATTCTATATGTGTGACACAATGATTTTGTTATCAGTGTAGTAGGGTAAAAAGTTGGAAGACTAGCAATAGCATTTATATACTGCTTCACAGTGCTTTACGGCCATCTCTTTTACAGAGGCAGCATATTGCCCCCAACAACCTGGCCCCTCATTTTATCGACCTTGGAAGGATTGAAGGCTGATTCAACCTTGAGCCAGTGATGATCGAATTCCTGGCAGTGAGCTGAATTAGCCTGTAATACTGCATTCTAACCATGGTGCCATCATGGCCTATCATCATATTCTGCTCTTTTATGATACTTATTGTCTGCAGTGCATTCAGTTGTCAAGACTAGTTCTTAAGTTTATCAAAAATACGACCTTAAAAGATAAATACTTTGGCAAGAAATTATGACTGCCTAACCAGTCACATAGATCTCAAAGTGTAGAGTGTTTCCTCTTTGCTCTGATATTATTATTCAGCAGATATTGTGACTGGCTCTATTTGGCTGTTGCTATGTGGTATATTTTTTATTGGTATTTCTTATTATTGATTTAAATAGTCTTCAGGTACTCTGAAGGTGATTGATCTTCCTCAATTTTACATTAAATTCCTTTTTAATTAATTTTCTTTCTAATTTCCATCTTAAAATAAGTTATCACTTATTTACATACATTTTGAAATCTATCAAAACCACATCTTACATTATGAATGAATAACACATAATAGTGTTTCTAAACTTGCCTTCTGTTTGGTACCAAGATTAACTTTTTTTCCAGAACTGAGTTTTATTTTTGTAGCAATGTCATCAAACATATACACAATCATTGCGAAGTAGCTGGAATTACCCAGTTACTGTATTTTTCCCATTTGAAAATGACCGTCAGAATTTTAGGTATGAAGCAAAAATATATTGCTGTACTAAATTATTTCCATACAAACTGCTTTTGTGATTTTAAGATTCTGGGGCACTTCTGAAATACCTTTATTTTATACAGTTATTATCACCACAGGTATGCATAACTTACAGGTTCTTTTAATTTTATCAAATATTTGATATATCAGTTCTATATTGTGTTCCTTTTTAGTAGTTCAGTTTTTAGATCAGTTCTACCCTTTTATTTTCAAAGTTTTTGATATGAACATAATCAAATCATGTTCGTAAATCATCTGTCCTTTTTCAGATACCTTTATTGTATATAATTTTCATTTAAACCTTTGTCTATAAATAACGATCATTTAGCATAGTCTGATGCCAACCTTCTTAATACTTAATCCTAACAGTTTGATTTTCATGTATTTCAAGTGGTTTCAAATACCCACTTTTTGTACATTCCCTGACTGTACACAAATAATTCTGAGAGTCTGGCAAATCCATATATTTCTTTGTGCTAATTTTAATATCTACACAATGAGATCCTGCACATATACAAATTGCATTCTTGATTTTTATCAATAAAAGAATTCAATATTCTCTGCATATTAGATAGATTTCTCCCAAACTTCTGATTTCTATTTTTATCTATCTCATTCATCAACTCTAGCTTTGGATTTTTGGTCCCTCAGGTTGTGGGGATATGTCATATTTGATACTGAATGGGGTTGTACTTCCTCAGAGAGTTTGTTTGCAATTTGGGGGTTCTCCTGGACTTGTGGTTGCTGCTTGATGAGCAGCTGGCAGCTATAGATAGGAATGGGTGTGGCCTTGGGACCGACCCTGGAGCAACCCACCATGGGCCCTATCCCAGATTATATCGTGCCTGACTTGGTACAGTAGTCACACACCAGATATGACTTTCTTGTTGGAACAATGGCAATGGAGATTTTACATTATCCTCCCTGCCATGGCCAGATTGTGCCCTTGTATCCTTGAGATTCTCTTAATGACATTCCCTTCGACATGGAGGCTGGGCCCATTCATGTGGTCCACCCCAGTGATTGATGGGCCCAAATGCGTCCCAGGGGAAACTGAGGAAAATCCCAGGAGTTTTGCTACATGGTTCTACTGAAGGTTTGTAATGCCCCAGAATCAAAGGGCAGCCAGGGCTGTGGAAATGATCGAACCTATGTGGCCTCTCTTGACCAGGAGTGGGATTCTACCAGTTCACACCGGTTCAGGTGAACCAGTAGCTCCAACGATCAGCTGAGAGCGAACCAGTTTGCTCTGACAATCAGGTGGGCCTACCTACTTCCCCATCACTGCGCTATACTGACCTTCCTTTTTTTTAGCCCAGCTGATAGGCGCAGCAGAGCGGATTGCCGCGCCTCAGCTATTTTACTCCTGGGGCTGCAGTAGAAGGTAAGTTTTTTAGCTTTTTAAAAACCCACTATGTATGTGCAGAGCACGCAAAGCACATGCTCAGCGAATTGGTTGTCATATCGGCTGAATCCCACCACTGCTCTTGACCCATCACTCCTGACTTTCCCCATGGTTCACAGAGGAGTTGCCGATTCTGAAAAGGGTGATGTAGAGCATCACTAGAGGAAAACTAAGGCTGACTTCAACTGGACATAATTTAGAACCGCTGTCAAGACCTACCTCATGACAATAATTGCAAACAAACTCTGAGGATATTGGCAGTATGTAAAGAGCAGGAGATTGCTTAATAAACAAATGGCTCCTTCTAAGGAAAAGCATCTGAGAGCTGAAACTCTGTAGAATTCAACCCTAATACAGTAAATAAGAAGTGCTTGGCTTTAACTGCACTTAGGTGGTGAGTAAAGTAACCTTGAATATTTTGAACCCACCTGGAGGAAATCTTCCGAAAAATTATAGCAGCATAGTTTTAGATTATGTATGCTATGTGAATTCCCGATCCCCAGGTTGGACATGACAGTTGAAGGTGAGTTCTCATTGGAATCTGGACCTTTGTTCTTTGACTGCTTTTTGGAATTTTGCTTATCAGATTGATTGTGATAGACTAAGCTCTTGAAACCAAGACAAAATGAGGAAAACTAATGTATAACTTTATGAGGAAATGAGTTTAAGTGTATATCCTGATTTATTACTGGCACATTTAGGAGTTAGGTTAAATGGTGAAAAACATAAATTAAGATTCAGGGCAAGAGTTTATTTTCTTTCAGTTTGTTCAGAACAATAACAGTGGGATTTTATTCTCCAAGACTAGTGTGGCTGAAGGTGGTTTTTTTCTGAGAGAAACAGAAAAACTTCTTTGCCTTTTCCATTGTCATTTTGAGTATGAAAATGCTCAGGGTCACCTGAAACATCCATTTGAGGAACTGCGGTAGTAAGGGGGTGGTATGGAAGAGTTAGAGAAGGACCTATACATAGATGTAAAAAAAAAAACCCAAATACAATAAAATGCTGTATGCTTAACTGTGCTACCAATGTTAGGAAGCTGAAAATCTATGATGATTTCTCAAAAATGACGTATTTTCTACATCTATACCAGTGGTCCTCGACTTAACACCAGTCATTTAATGACCATTTGCCATCACAATGGTCTCAGAACATGTGCTTTACAATCCGTCAAGCACTTCCAGCCATTGTAAAGTATTGTGCTCCCCCTCAGTCACATGACTGCATTTTGGGTGATTGGCAATCTGTTCACAAGTGTCTTGCGGTCGTTTTCAACCTTCTCTGCCAGGTTCCCTGAAAGTCAAATGGGAAGTTGGCAGGGAAGGTTGCTACTGGAGGATAACATTGGATTTGAAATCTATTTCTCCAGTGTGCTGAGGGAATTCGGCTCCCTTCCATTCAGGGAGGGGAAATCATTCCTTGTGCTGAAGGAATGGCTCTCAAATCTGGCAAAATGCTAGCTAACACCACCATTCTGAGCTTATCTGAATGGAGGCACTCTGTAGAGTTTCCCCATCCCCTCCTGAAGTCTCTGAAAGGCTCTTGAGGGGAGGGGGAAATGCTAGAATGTTGCCGTTTGCTAGAGTTTTCTTCTCCCCTCTGGAAGATTCAAAAAAGCTCTGGAGGGAGAAGAAAATGGTAGTGAACACCAGCATTCTGAAAGGCTCAGAATGCTGGTGTTCACTAGCATTTTTGCCAGATTTGAGGTCTGCTCCTCTAATGTGCCAAGAGATACCCCCTCTATGGGAGAGGAAAAACCTCAAATCTGGCAAAAATGCTAGGAAACTTCAGTTGATTACCCAAAGGTACTTTTTGAGGAGGCAACTGGACTTTCTTGTTTTTTCTTTTCTTTTGAAGACATTTCACTTCTCATCCAAGAAGCTTTTTCAGCTCTGACAGGATAGTGGGAAATGGAAGGATTACTCAGGGTCACTTGAGTAGTGCTCCTGTTTCCTGTAGTCTGCATTTTTTCCCCTCTAGAAACCCATTCCTACTCCCACACGATTCAAAAGGTATTCATCCCAAATTGTATAGCTAAAAGTCTGTAGAGATTCTCAATCATCCAGGTCATTGTTGTCCCAAATGTGATTTTTCAGGAGGCAACTGGATTATCTTGCTTACTGAAGCTTCTTCAGCTCTGACAGGATAGGATCCTTCCATTGCCCACTATCCTGTCAAAGCTGAAGAAACTTATTGGATGAGAAGCAAAATGTCTTTAAAAGAAAAACAACAACAATAACAACAACAAGAAAGTCCAGTTGTCTCCTGAAAAAGCACCTTTGGGGCAACCATGACTTGGATGACTAAGAATCTCTACAGACTTCCATTTAGGCCTAAGCCTTCTCCCTGACCCATCGTGCCTAGAAGGCACATCCCTCTCCCCAGCAGTCTGTTTAATGATCACAACTGGGAGAGCTGGGATTGTAGTCATTGAGGGAAGTGGTCATATGGCATCTCACTTTATGACCAATTCACTAAACAATCAAGATTCAAGGACCAACTTTATTTATTTTATTTATTTTATTAAATTTATACCCCGCCCTTCTCCAAACGGACCCAGGGCGGCGCACAGGAATGTTAAAATACATACAAAACATATAAAATTTAAAAAACTTATTCTAATAAAATCCTGCGCTAAAAACCGAATTAAAAACCCCAAATTTAAAACTGTCTAATAGTCAGTAATGGAGGTTACGCTAGGCTGGCTAGATGGAATAGATGTGTCTTCAGACACTTGCGGAAGAGGCGGAGGTCGGAGATGGTGCGGAGTTCAGGGGGTAAGTCGTTCCAGAGGGCTGGCCCCACCACAGAGAAGGCTCTTCCCCTGGGTGTCGCCAGTCGGCATTGTCCAGCCGACGGCACCCTGAGGAGGCCCTGTCTGTGGGAGCGTATCGGTCTGAGGGATGTATGGGGCAGGTCTCGCATATAACTAGGCCCCAAGCCATGGAGCGCTTTAAAGATGGTCGTTAAAACCTTGAAGCGCACCCAAAAGACCACAGGAAGCCAGTGCAGCTCATGCAGGATAGGTGTTATGTGGGAGTGTCTAGGCGCTCCCGTAATCACCCGCGCGGCTGCGTTCTGGACTAGCTGCAGCTTTCGGGTGCACCTCAAGGGGAGCCCCATGTAGAGAGCATTACAGTAGTCGAGTCGAAAGGTGACGAGTGCTTGAGTGACTGTGCGTAAGGCACCCCGGTCTTGTGGTCATAATTGGGGGACTATCTTTACACAGTTCAATGACTGAAAACAGTGTGTATCATCATATATTAAGTCATCATGTGTTAACTGCAGACAGGAAAGGTTCAGAATATAAGAAGTCTTCAAACTGTTTCCTACTTTATGAAAATGCGACTGTTATGAAGCACCTGTGAAACATTTTTCCTTGTGTATGTTTATTATGTACAATTGATGTTTTTTTAACAAACTGTATGACTTCGTGATTCAAATACTGTCACCAGAGCAACTATTTTCAACAGAAGAATTGTTGCAATTGGAACATTAACTGGTTAAAGACAAATTGCTTAAAGTAAATCATTTCTGGACAGCAATTCAGCTGTCTGTTCTTGGGAAGTAAGTAATGCCTGTGACAAATTAACAATCTGTTCAGATTATCAGTATTTACCATGAAGGTATTCAACTATTTCCTATTTATTGTACATAATCTCTGTCTTCAATAGAAGTCAATTTCTTTCACTGGGATATTTCCCCATGAAAATACTGGGAAAATGTTGTATTAAAATTATTGTTCATAGTTACTATGGACATGGAGTGTGGGTGAGTGAGTGAGTGTTGCAGGTGTATTTTGGCTATTGTTATTTTATTAATGTCACAGTTTTATCCACTGACAGGATTTTTATACATTTTAATTCAGTAATTAATCATTTATGTTAATTCTCTCTTTCTTAATATGTAAACTCCAGTGATGTGCAAAAGCAGTATTACAGAAGCCAGTCAGTAAGTTCATAAAGTAGTAAAAATGTTGTTCATATAGTCCTTGATTTACAACAGTTTGTTTAGTGTTCATTTGAAGTTATGGCACTGGAAAAGTGACGTGACCGTTTTTCACACTTATGACCTTTGTAGCATCCCCATGGTCATGTGCTCAAAATTCAGATGCTTGGCAACTGACTCATACCTATGACCATTGCTGTATCTCAAGGTCGTGTGATCACATTTTTGCAACCTTTTGACAAGCAAAATCAATGGGGAAGCCAGATTCATTTAATGCCATGTTACTAATTTATCAACTGTGGTGATTCACTTAACAAGTGTGGCAAGAAAGGTCATAAAATGGTGCAAAACTGACTTAACAAATCTTTCATTTAACAGCAGAAATTAAAACTTCAAGAGAGAGAGAGAGATTGTATTAATGGACAGTGTGGCTACACAAAACTGTTTCATCAGTATTATTCTAACTGATATAAAAAACATATTTCTTTAGAAAAATAGATGAATATTAATAAAACTTACCAAGGCTTACAGAGAAACAAAGAGAAGTTATAAATAAATCCATAAAATAAGGGAAGTTTCTGAAGCCATAAAAAAAATAAGGAAAAGTGCCAGAACCAGACAGATTAGCAACTTCCTATTACAAGTGCTTTGAGGATGAACTTCAACATCCTCTGCAAAATACGATGAACTATATGGTATAGGGACGAAAGAGTTGGAGATTTGGAAAGAGGCTAATATAGTATTAGAGGTAAGATGTACGGTAATTCTAACAAGAAATTATAGAGCGATATTATTATTGAATAATGAGTGTAAGTGTTCAAAATTATTTTAACAGAAAGATTCAAAAAGGAGCAAAACACAAAAATAATTGTGATAAGAGAGGCATACATTGTCAAAAAAAGAAAGAAAAAAGAACACAAAAATGCTTTAAGAAAAAAGTAAAAGAAATATGACAAAGACAAAAAAAGGCTATAATTGTTGAATATTGCTCAGAAGAACTTTCTGTGAGATGGGTAGCCATATAAATTCATTTGTATATTTTATATATAAATATAAAATATATATTTCAATAAATAAGTTACAACTCTATATATGCTAGTTTAATGTAAATATTTTTGAAATGCATATACATTTGTAATATATTTTTATGGCTGACTTTAAAAAAAAACAACTACTGTATTCGGTCTAAATGAGTCCTGTATTTCCTTATACTTGCCTCTACAAAGTCTATATCTCCAGGCAATCCACTCATAAATGGCAAATGCAATCAAATCTTCAGTCCATTGAATAAATGGAGCCATAGATTTATTTTTCTAGTGCTGCAGACTATTAGCTGTAGTAAGGACATAGATAATTAATTTACAATGTTTGATAGTAAACTATCATCTATAGGTATACAGTTCAAAATAATTATTATCCTCTGAAAATGTTAACTTTTGTTGCACAATCATTTATATAATCTACTACTTTCTCCCCAAAACTGGTAGGAATAGAACATAGCAAGAACTTTCATGAAGACAGATCAATGTGGATTTTATTCAAAAGACATTTAAAAGACAACGTCAGATGTTAGACAGCTAACATCTAGAATACTTGGAAAAGCATAATGGAAAACAACTTGTGTCATTTTTTTTAGATGCAGAGAAAGCTATTGAAAATTTAAATTAGCCCTTTAAAAAGGTTTTAGACAGTATGGATTTTGGACTGGGTAAATTGGGTAAAATGGGTAAAGTTGATTTATACCTCATAGAAAGCACAGATTATTGTTAATAGGGATTTAACAAATCCTTGTGAGATACAAAAAAAGAACATGACAAGACATTGTCTTTTGTTACTTTTGTTTTTGGAAGTTTGAATGGATGAGAAGATGATGGGTGTAAAAATTAAGCAAGAAACGTACAAGTTGGGAACTTTTGCAGGTGATTTGGTGCTGTTTTTGGAGAATCCTTTAAAGAGATAGATTTGATATTTGAAAATAAATCAAATATGAGGAAAAGAATTGTTCAGCACTATGATTGTACAGCTATACTGGATCACAATGTGCCAATGGAAGTTTATAAAGAACTTGGGAAGAGGAAAAAAAGGAGATGGAGAATGTGGACTTTAAAAGAGGCAAATTTAATTCATCCTTGGAGAGACAACGGCTGAAAAGAGGAACTTTTATCCCTTGATGAGTAATAATTAGGCTGGGTTTAAATTACTATCAAGGATTATTAATTAATTGATTGTTAATAATAACTATAGATGCTTATAATAAGATTATGTTTTTGATAATGATATATATTAGTTTATCTATAGATGGGGAATTATGTTATTTAGATGGTTATAGAAAGATGATGTGTTAGTGAATGATATATAATTGCTTATCTATAGATGGGGAATTATGCTATTAAGATGGTTATAGAATACTCTTGGTAAATGTTTTTGTTAATGATATATATTTGCTTATCTATCGATGGGGAATTATGCTATTTAGATGGTTATAGAAAGATTATGTGTTAGTGAATGATATATATTTGCTTATCTATAGATGGGGAATTATGCTATTAAGATGGTTATAGAATACTATCACTCTTGGTAAATGATCAATCAATTAACAGTTACATAAATTTTTTAGCTAATTATATGGAATCTATAGAGATATGATGGGATTAAATAAGGGATATTAATAGTTAAATAGGATTTAAAGATATTATTAAAGAAAAAAAAGATTGAGGCTAGAATACTTGATAAGACTTGTGGATATTGATATTGAATCACAGGATAAATTGTTAGATTTAAAATTAATAAAATGAGACTACTCATGAATAATAACTATTCCTGAAGGGCACAGAATTTATGGATACTCGATTAGGTCTTCTTATATTTAAATTTATTTAAATTTATCTATATTGTTTTTGGTTCTTTTTTGTTTGGTTTTATAAATAGAACGTCATTATACAATTAGGCTTTACTTAAAAGGGTATTAAAACAACTAGCAAGATTTGGGGTTGAGATATAAGAATTGTAATAATCAATATGAAAAATAAGTGATAAACCTTGAATCTGAAATTATAATAACCATCAACATAAAATAGAGCTGGCTCAGAGGCTGAAATACACCAAGTAAATGAGATGAAGAGTGTGGAGTAGAGGAGAGAGGTAAGGGAAGAAGAGAGGGAAAGGAGAGAGGGCAAGGAGGGGGAAGAGGAGGAGAGAAAGGAGGAGTGGAAAGGGGAGAGTGGAGAAGGAGAAAGGAAGGGGAAGTAGAGAAGGGAGGGGCGACAGAGGGAAGAAAGGAGGTAGGGAGGAGGAGGAGAGAGTGGGAAGAAAATAATGGATAAGGCACAAATATGGTGTATGGAGAGCAGAAGAGCCAATAATTGTTTTCTGGGAGTTGATGGTAAAATGAAATGATGTAAACACTTAATAATACAATATGATGTTGGCTATGTAATAGTATATATGTTGTTATATATTTTGAAAATGGAAAATAAAACAAAAATATATATTAAAAAAAAGATTAATAAACAGGAACTAAAGATGTCAACAAAAATGTAGAGATTCCTAATGAAACATAATTAACAAAACAAAACTTCAAGATTGAAAAAAGATAAAATATTTGAATGTTAGTTTGACAAATATGAATTGTATGTTATTTCAAAATAATTGTAATAAGAAAGTTAAAAAAGATATAAGATATAAGAAAAAGATGATTAAGATAAGATATAAAATATTTAAGATGAATGTTTTGCCTAGAATGCTATTTATACCTCACATTTATACTTTCTCTATACTTTTTTTCCTTTCTTTTTTCTATACTTTTGGCTTTGTTCTTTTTTTCTTTATTTTCTTCGTTGCTTTACCTTAAATATTATTTTCTGGTAGTTTTTATCTTTCTTGTTTAAAATTCTAATAGTTATTATTAAAAAACTTGACATACAAGTAGACTTTTAACATGTCCACATGTCCTGCCTGATGTAAGATAGAAGGTATCTTAAAGGCTTGTTTTCATAACATGGCCCTTTTTTGTTCCATCCCATAATTAAGGCTGTCAACTTTGTATTCATTTGATCCGATTTTAAAGTGGTAGCTTTTCTATCATCTTCTGAGACAAATTCTGTGTGTGATATGTGGCATCATATCAGCAACTGTAAGGGTGATCCCACAGAGTCTGGGATCTGTCCAGTTTCTATTGGCTAATTTTTGATGCTGCCAGTATGCTCCTTCTCCAGTCATTGGTAATTTCCTTCTAGGGTAACTTTAACTTGGGCAGCAGGAGTAATCAGATGCCAGAAATCTTCCCTTGTAATGCCTGAGTGATACTTTGCAAAACACTAAATAGGCATTACATGGATTCTTTGCATAGACTATATGGGTAAAAGGTTGAGAGGCAACTTGTGTGGCTGAGTGGCAATGACTGAAACTGGAGTCCATCTGCCACTGCCTGTATTTTGGGCAGAGTGAGAGATGAGTGATTGTAGGAGAAGTGCCATGTTAGAGGTGGCTGAGTGACAATGTCAGAGTGAGAATAATAAAGATGTTAGACACAAATGAATGAGAGCAAGAGAGAGCACAAAAGACGTATGAGCGACAATGGGTGTGACTGATCAGCGCGCAATATAATGAATACAGCAAGACAGCCCATAGCAGACAGATGAGAGATGAGTGAAAATAAGAGAGTGCATACGAGAGATGAACTAGTGTGATGGGACAGTGCAAGGCGGATGAGTGAGTGAAACAGAGATGGATAACTGAAAGTTAAAAGATGAGTGAACAACAGATCATGAGTGTGAGACAAACATGCCAGTGAGAGATAGCAAGCATGGGCAGCAGAGAAAGCAGTTGAATGACAGTGTGCAGGTGACAGGTCAGTGAGAAAGACAAGTGAGAAAGATAAGCAAGAGACCAACTGCAGCACATCCTGCACAGTGTAAGTGGGAGCTTTCCAGTAAAGAAGAAGAGATGGAGAAGCCACCCACCCCAAAGATCATATTCTGATAGATGATTAAACACATAAGTTTAACCATCTGTCAAAACCTCCCTCCTCCCCCAGCCCCAGCCCCAGCCCCAGTTACAAGTGATTGATGTCTGTTTCTTCCTGCTGGGCAGGTAGGGATGGAAACAGTGGTGGGTGAAACTAACCACCAATTGTTGCTACTTAATCTGGCCCACGTTAAATAGAGAACAAAGTAGTTTCAGAAACGAAGGACATTTATTCTAGAAAATGTTTATACACTGGAAGAAAGCATAGTAAACTTATGGGTATGCCTTAATCATGTCAACCTAGGTCTAGTGGACTTAACAGCCATTAACCTAACCACGATTACCTTAAGTTTAAACTGATTTTGGTCTCACATTATGCAAAGTATGCAGTTTAATTCTGCATGACAGCCTCTATATAGCCAATTGAGTGTGATCTTCAGCAAGTGGCATTAGATTACGCCAGAAAACTGCGAACAAGCATGTTCCGAACATGGGATGATTTAGCTCATACCAAATCGTCTCTACTGAGCCAATTTCAGCACATGCTTAGCCCACAGCTAGTACAAGCGGTATACAGTGGGACCTCAGGTCACGAATGGCTCAATTTGGGTGCTGACCCATAAATCCGCTAAATGTTTCACTCAAGTAACGAGCACATTCCTGGGTGCTGATCAAACACAGCCGCGGCGATTTCCCCTGCCATGGCGATTTCCTCTTCTGCGCCTTTTTTTGTGTACGCTCGCATACGCAGTTAGTCTTGCTTCTGGTCATGACCAAATTGTGTGCTGACTAAAGTCCTGGAATGGATTACAATTGGCCCCCATGGTCCCATTGTATAAACATGGTTGAAATTCAAGCTCAGCATATATTGAAGCTTTCACTGACAAATAAGCCACCAGATTTGTGTATTGTTTTTTATGCATCTTCAGCCTTCTTTAAATTCCCTGTGAGACATGGAGCATAAGAAGCAGTCTTGATGAAGATATATGAGCCACATAAGCCACATTCAGCAAGTGGGCAGGCAAAACTCTTAAATGCAACAGTCTGGATTGTTTAATATTGAAGTAAAGGAAGTAATATGCATGTCACCTAAAGGATGAGAGGAAAATGACATATTAAAATTACCATCTAAAATGAGATTGAACTTGAGGCTAAAGTATGAAGGCATATTACCATTAAAACCAGAGCATGAATTGGAAAAATATCACCAGAACTTGAAATGGTAAGATTGTCTTTGGTAATCAGTTTTGTATTTCAGCATATTTGTTCAAATCATAGCATTTAAGGCATAATTCCTTTTGTGTGTGACCTGATTTATGGTGAAATGTAAAATATACTCTGGCTACAATTTACATTAAGTTTTTTCTGTTTGTGGGCTCCCTAAGTTAATGGTGTTTCTATTTTCCTCCAACAACTCGATGCCAAAAATTCTCTTTTTCATTTACACACGGTTTTTGTTCAAAGGCTGTTCCAGATGATGGATTTATGAGTTTATTTAGGGTTTGAAACTTTAACTTTGCCTTTTTTATATTATTGTTTTTCAGTTAACTATGTTGTCATTATATAATCAGGTCAATACTTTGCAAATAGATTTAGCAGTTTAAAGAACATTTAGGCCTATTTTATAAGGGTCAAAAAAGCAATATTGTAATCAGTATTCAACTAGGTAGGTTAGTATGTGTATATCTGCTGGATTTTTTTTTATTTTTTATGCACTTTTTAAATGTCTTGTTTTGTGTTTTTTTTTTCTTTTTTACATTTTTTTGGAGTTTTGTATTTTAACCTGTTTTCAAATAAAATAAAAATAGTGATTAAAAAAAGAATTAATCTGCATGATTGTATCTAGTTTTATCTTATAACTTTCCATTTTTTGTAGCCTGGACTCCACGTCAATACCTTTCTGCGATGTATATAATTCATACAATATATATATTGTACACACACACACACTCATCAGTTATCATAAAAGGAATCATTTGCTTATTCTATGTAAAACTTTAGAGCAGTGGTAGTCAACCTGGTCCCTACTGCCCACTAGTGGGCGTTCCAGCTTTCATGGTGGGTGGTAGGGGTTTTGTCTGATACTGAAACACTTTCCTTTTTAAAATTTAATTGACTTCCCTACTTTATAAATCACCATTACTGTGGAACTGATGGGCGGTTAGAAAATTTTACTACTAACAGAGATACAAAAGTGGGTGGTATGTATAAAAAGGTTGACTACCCTGCTTAGAGGCTCTTTAGTCTGGTTCCAAGGATGGAATCAACTGAACCTAATTCAGTTGGTTCTAGGACACATCAAAAGTAATATATCTTGTGTAATTTATTTTTCTTAGGAGTAATTGTTTTCCATTTCTATTAATGTTTTGTCCTTTTTGACTCATTGATTTAAAGGACATTGATTTAAAATAGTGATGGGAGTTATTAGGCAGCAGGAGTCTACATTTTGCAGTAGAAGGATTTTGCATTTAGTGCACATCAACTTTATTAAGCGGAATTTTAAATAGAGAGTCCATGATGGGAGTTAAAGTCATCTCCTTCAGGACTGCAAAAAGCTTTGCTCCTAGTTCTGATGGAGATGACAGCAGCAGAAACCTTCAAAAGGTAAATACAAAAGTCAATGTAAGATGCTCTTGTCCTACTATACTTACTTTGCTCCTTATCTGTAACTTTTCATTCAGTGGGGTGCAACAGACATGACTGATATCCTTCTGTGTTGTAAAAGTGTATTTAATACAGAGGATGAGGGCTATCCTAGACCCCAGTACCTGTTCTCTAGTCATATTCAACAGGCATCTTTCTCCATGAACGTAGGCTAAAA
This sequence comes from Rhabdophis nuchalis, assembly GCA_039707465.1. Lineage (NCBI taxonomy): Eukaryota > Metazoa > Chordata > Lepidosauria > Squamata > Natricidae > Rhabdophis > Rhabdophis nuchalis. The sequence continues at coordinate 88,938,246 of CM077648.1, read as the reverse complement.
AGCTTATCCATTATGATTCTCTTGTAACTAAGCAACCTTAGAAACCTCTACCAATATAAATTAATCTATATTTGTATTATGAGAAAAAAACGTGACAGCCACACATATTACTAGTTGAATACCTGACACTTGAGGTCCAAAGTGCTTTATAAAACTCAGTATATGAAAAGAATTATGTGGGAAGGGCAGATATCATCCCCCCCCCTTTAAACGGCAAATGGGGACACTGCTTTTTAATCAGAGGTTCCCCTGGTTTTAAGGTCCCCCCCAACATATTGCAAATATTCTTTTTTAGTCTATATCTATCAACATATAAATAGAATAGAATAGAATAGAATAGAATTCTTTATTGGCCAAGTGTGATTGGGCGCACAAGGAATTTGTCTTTGGTGCATATGCTCTCAGTGTACATAAGGAGAATAAAGTACATTCATCAAGAATAAAAAGACACAACACTTAGTGGTAAGCAAGGTTACTAATAAGCTATCAAATTGTACTACGAAACAAATAAAAACAATATAAATTGAAAGATACAAGCAACATGGTTATAGTCATGGTTAGGAAGGATTTTAATGTTTAAGCAAGGATTATGTATTTTATCCCCTACCCAGTGAAAGCTGAAATACTTACAGTGCTAAAAGCAATGTATGTTGCTTTAATAAATGCTTAAAAATAATTAAAGGCATTGATTAAATGCATACATAGTTCTGGTATTTGTTTTCTTGATACCCACAGTTTGTCTAAACTTGAAAGCAATCCACCACTCCTATTTTTGCTTCTTTCTGTTCCCATACTCCTCCTCCTCCTCCTCTTTTCTCCTTGCTTTTTTCCCCATCTTTCCTTTCTCAACCCACCACCTTTTGCCTTCTCTTCTGTTCCTCCTCCTATAACCAGCACATACAGAACCTGGCAGATTTGCAAAAAACGGATCATTCCAAATGGAACAGCTGGTGTGTCCTCTGAGTTGGGAGTGAATACAGGAGAACATGAAAAGCACTTATTAAAAATGAGGTGAAGACGGGGGTGGCAACAAATCAGAAGAGAAGCACAAGGATAGCGTTTAGAGAAGTACAGGGAAACAAAAAACTAAAAGAAAAGCAAGCTGCTGGCATGTAGTACATATAGAAGCCTTTCTTTCCAAACCACGGGAGACCCAAACACATTTTATGGGGTAAGGGGGCTCAAGGCAGAGCCTCAAATAGCAGATTGGTAAGGACAGAGCGGGCTGTAGAAGAGATAGCAGACATTATGGATGCAATATACTATGTTCCCTGTCTAATTCCACCCCCTATGTTCCATACTAGCTTTGTTTTAAAATAATTTCCACACTGGACAGTCCTGGTAGTCTACAAGTTAGAACCTTTCAATTCAGCCTAAAAAATCTGCACAATGATCTATAAAGCATGTTAGCATGTTTTCTACTTACATGTATGGGGAATATACTGACTTCTTCATATGTCAACAGAAAATTGCAAACTAACATCTCTCTTAATCTGGTACCCTCTAGCTATGTTCAGTCTACTGTTCCCAAAATTTGAAGTCAGTATCACCTTTATTGGCTGGAAATTCTGAGAGGCATAATTCTGGTCTATATGGTATAAAAAGCACTAGGGTATATAAAATCTCCCACATCTTTCTATGGATCCTTTAACCTTTGGGAACATATTTTGAAGGAGAGATTGGAGTCTGCAGAAGAAAGGGGAAAAAAAGTGGGAAGTTAGGGTGTAAATCCATTAAATCCATAGCATAGAATAGCATGTTTTTAGCTTACATATTGAAAGTAGATCAGCTTTAATCCATTGCAATCAACTCTTATTCTTGTAAGGAAACAATTTTGCAGTCTGACCTTAAATGGTAATCTTTACAGAAGTATAAATTAACTAAATCCTCCATCCTGGTCCTATTAGATCTCTTAGCGGCTTTTGATACCATCGACCATGGTATCCTATTGCATCGGCTGGAGGGGCTGGGGGTGAGGGGCACTGTATTACGGTGGTTCTCCTCCTACCTCTCGGGTCGATCGCAATTTGTGTTGGCAGGAGAGCAGAGGTCGACCTCGAGACTCCTCACTTGTGGGGTGCCTCAGGGGTCAGTCCTCTCGCCTCTCCTGTTCAACACATATATGAAGCCGCTGGGCGAGATCATCCGTGGTTTTGGGGTAGAGTACCACCTCTACGCTGATGATACGCAGCTGTATATATCTACCCCAAACCACCCCAACGATGCCGTAGCGGTGATGTGCCAGTGCCTGGAAGCCGTGCGGGCCTGGATGGGAAGTAACAGACTCAGACTCAACCCGTCCAAGACCGAGTGGCTGTGGTTTCCGGCATCCCGGTACAACCAGTTGACTCCATCACTGGCCATAGGGGACGAACACCTTACCCCTGTGGATGGGGCACGTAACTTGGGCGTTCTCCTGGATTCCCGGCTGTCCATGGAAGATCAAGTGACAGCCGTGGCCAGGAGGGCATTCTACCAGGTTCGCCTGGTACGCCAGTTGCGTCCCCTATTGGATCGGGATGCCCTTTGCACAGTCACTCATGCCCTCGTGACATCCCGACTGGACTACTGCAATTCTCTCTACATGGGGCTCCCCTTGAGGTGCACCCGAAGACTTCAGCTTGTCCAGAATGCAGCCGCGCGAGCAATTTTGGGAACCTCTAGGTTTGCCCACGTAACACCGCTCTTGCGTGAGCTGCATTGGCTGCCTGTCGTCTTTCGGGTGCGCTTCAAGGTGCTAGTTATCATCTTTAAAGCGCTCCATGGCACGGGACCTAGCTATCTGCGGGATCGGATTCTGCCCCATACATCCCTGCGGCTGATTCGCTCCCACAGAGAGGGACTTCTCCAGGTGCCGTCCACTAGGCTATGCCAGCGGGCGACGCCCAGGGGAAGGGCCTTCTCTGTGGCGGGCCCAGCCCTCTGGAACGACCTTCCCCCCGAAATTAGAACAACTACGGATCTCCGCTCCTTCCGCCAAAAATTGAAAACACACTTCTTCTGCTTGGCCGGCCTAGGTTAGTCTGCTGTTTTTAACTGGGTTTAGGGAATTGTAGTTTAATTTTAGCATAGTGGTTTTAGCGCAGGGATAACTTCATTTAATTCTTATTTTATCTATTTATGTATTTTGTATTGTATTTTTAATTTTCCCTGTACACCGTTCCGAGTCCCTTCGGGGAGAGGACGTGGTTTATAAATAAAATTTATTATTATTATTATTATTATAAACACATTATAACCTAGTGTTGTGTCCCACCAGTGGCCAGCTGAGTTGGCAGCAGATTTGGACAGTGAGGAGTTTTGCGAGGAACATGGGCCAGTCCGGGAAAAGCACTGAGGAGGGGTCTGTGTTGGAGGCAGAGAGGGAGCCAGAGCCATATGCCAATTATCAGCTGCCTTCAGAGTCAGACATCAGTGAGGCAGATGAACAGCTGGAGCCTGTTCCCAGTGTGTACATGCACAGAGTTGCCAGACGAAGGGAACAGCTAAAGAATAGGGGTCGATTTGGCTCCTCCCAGAGGAAATAAAGGAGGAGCAAAAGGGGAGTGGAGTTTACAGGAGACAATTAGTTCGCTTCATTGGTTCTTGACTCTCTGAGACACCTTGCCAAGTTTTGCAGATATCGGCCTGTCAGCTCTCCAAGCCAGATAAGGTTTGTGACTGTAAATCCTCCCTTGAAAGACTTTGCTGGATGTGAATGAACAGAATTCACAGTAAAGTAATAAAAGGGGGTTTTGTAGGCACAAGGAGTTTGCTTCATGCTCTTGGGAAGCCTAGATCAGAACAGCTAGTTTCTTTTGTGAACCCAGTCCACGTAATTAGCTTGTGATTTAAGATACCATTCAAATTCATAACATTAGTATAACCGTGTAAATCATGGTTCAGTTAACCATGAGTTAACACATCTTGTGAACAAAGATGTTCCTTTTGAAATTCCATGCATATTTTATGGACATCTGTGGAGGAACTGGCCATCACTACACCAGCCAAGTTACTGATCAAATGAACACTGCAAGTCAGTGATCAGTTTATTTCATAAATAACTACTTAGGCCAGGTGGTAACAAATCTGAGAAGAATTCCAAATCAAAGATTCCACCTTAACTAAATAAAAAATGAGATTAAGAAGCTCTTATTAAAGTTTCCAAAATTTTATATATACCCCATGTTAACATTAAGTGCACCTTATTGAAATATATATAGTTTTTCCTTCCTTGCCCAATTATAAGGATTTGACACAGATATATAGATAAACTGGCAGCCACATGTTAAAGAAAGATGTTAATAAGTCTGCACACATAAGATTTTAGATAGATTGGCTGGGATTGCTTATTAATAGATTTCTATCGGTTTTTTGGGCACAAAGTAGCTCATAAAGTATTAAAAAGATATCTCCATCCAAAAGTTTAAAAAAGGAAAATAAAAAACCCTCAATTTATCAAAGTGAAATAGTCTTCAGAGTGTATTTGAAGATTATCACAGATTGGGACATACGTATATCTCAAAACAGAAAATTCCCTAAGTTTGAGATCAAACTGACTAAATGCTGCCTCATATGCCCACCAGCCAGATGGATTTGTAAGCTGTGAGGGAAATCCAAATTAATGCACTGAGTCTTTGGCACCTCATTACTTACAGACCCTAACTGGGCTGGTAGGGTTTAGATAAAAGCATTTCCTCTGTTTCTCTTTGCACAGATCTACACTTCCAGTTTATCCCACTATAAATACTAGCCACCTGTCATTTCTGGAGAGGAGGAATCCATGAAATCATCTCCAGTCTATCTCCAGACACCTAGTAATGCAACAACCACCTGTATTTTCTGGTCCAGTGTCAAAAATAGTGTTGTTTACCTTGTGTTGGTTCAAACTGTAGTGTTCAGTTTGCCTGCTGTGCTTCATTGAAGCAATCTCCAATGTTCCAGTTGGCTATTGTGGCCTGTAGTGGGAATTCCTTTCTCTCTAGAGTTTGGTCACTACTATTTTTAAATAAGTGCAAAAACTTTTTGGCAGGCAAAAAAGAAAAGAAAAAGTTAAATGTCCTTTCTAATGTAGTTATAAAACCTGTTTCACTAATTGTTGCTCCTGTTAGATTTAACTTCCAACAAGCTAAAATTGATTTTAAGACCAGGGATGTTCCTCTTGGCTGTTTTCAAGTGGCATGCTTAACTGGACAGGGGAGGGGTATGTGCATCACAGAAACACAGAAAATGTGTTAATTGAGCCAGTCAGCAAACCCTATCAGGCTTAAATATGAACCCAATAGAACAAGTCTTTCACAGAGTTAATTTAACTCTACCCTTTTTGTAGCAAATTGTGATTTAGTTAGCACTCCATTCACTGCCAGGAGTTATTCATCCTTCAGAGGTAGCTGAGTACATTTCCAAATCTCAGAAGCCATTTAAAACCATATGGGATCAGACACAAGGTCCAACAGGCTTCTCTGCAAATCTTAATGGTGGAAGCAGGAGCAGGTATTCAAGGGTGAGAGATGTTGATCTCTGATATCTATTCTCTCCCACATGTTGCAGGCAGCCTTCTATAGTGCCCCCTTAGTAAAAGCTGGGCTTTTACAGTTTTTAGTGTAGCACGTGTATGCCTTGCAGGGCCAATTGAAAGCTTTCACCTCAAATTATATGGAATGAGGCTTGGCATAACTATAGCCATACCAATGTGTTCTGCCACAGAGCCAGCCTCTGGCATTACTGGGAACTCCTGGTGGGAATCCAGGGTTTCATCTTATGTTTCCCCTATCTGATATATCATCCTCTGTCTCTGGCTACCGTAATAGATTGTTGCCAAGCAGAGGATACTTCTGTGGTTTCTGGTGATCACTTAAGAATCATATTTATATCATCCAGCCAATAATATTGAATAACAGAGTTGGAAAGGGCCTTGGAGGCCTTCTAGTCGAAACCCTTGATCAAGCAGGAGACCATATACAATACAAATGGCTGTCCAGTCTCTGAAAAGCTTTCAGTGATGGAGCATTCACAACTTCTGAGGGCAAGCCATCCCACTAGTTAATTGTTCTCTTTGTTAGGAAATTTCTCCTTAGTTCTAGGTTGCTCTCTTGATTAGTTTCCATCCATTTTTTCTTGTCTTGCCCTCTGGTACTTTGGTAAATAGGCCAACTCGCTCTTCTTTGTGGCAACCCCTTGGATATTAGAAACACTGCTTACATGTCACCTCTAGTCCTTCTTTTCACCCGACTAAACATACCCAATTCCTGCAATTCTTCTGTTTTAGCATCCAAGCCCTAATCATCTTTTCTCTGCACTCTTTCCAAAGTCTGAATATCTTTTCTATATAGCAGTGACCAAAACTGGATGCAGTATTTCAAGTGTGGTCTTACTAAAGCTTTATAAAGCAGGATTAATACTTCACGTGATATTGATTCTATCCCTCTGTTAAAGCAGCCTAGGACTTCATTGTCCCTTCCATGGCATTCCATACTGACAGATCAGACTACAAAACTAATGACATGTTCATCAATACTACTTTTATTTAAATCTTTAGAGACCTAATTTTGCAAGCATGAATGTGCTTCCCCTCCACCCCTTTTACCTTTCTGTGAAACATTTACTTATGCTACATTATGCTACAAACTCAGGCCTGATTGTTGTCTTGGTGATGGGCCTTTCTCCTGTTCTTCATGGCCACTCATGTTGCCATTTGCACAACCAGACTATTGAAGAGCAGAATGAACAGCTGTGCAACATGTGGTCCTATTGTTTCTGGGGTAGATCAGGTCAGATCAGATCAGAAGATGGTGTACAAGTTAGCATGGTTTGGGTTTTGGGGCCTGAAAAGACATATGGACGTGATCTTGCTGAAGCTGGCAATAAATATTGGTTACCTTGCCCAAATTGTGGTTGGTACAAATAAATCTTCAGCCTATATAATCTTACATAAATGGTGTGCGAGTTGAATTTTCCCTTGCACCTCAAGATTCATTTAGGTGCAAACAAGAGGAAAGTAGTTTGTTAAAGAGACTAGGTTTGCTATGAACTGGCTGGGAGGTAGAGGATTTTAGGCTGCATCCTCAGTCATTTCCTAACAGCAGAAGATTGTGGGTCCAAATTTGTCAGGTGGGAAAGGACAGGTCCACACTTGAAGGTTCAATTTAACTGATTTATTGCTAAAAGCCTATGCACAGGAAATTTCTCAACAAATGGTCATCCCTTGGTTATAGTTAGATAAGGGTAAACAGCAATCAAGGGAGGTTGGACTTTATGTAACAATTTTAGTCTGATCCTTCTTTTTACCCCTGTCTCTGGTGCTGCCAGCCCCTTCCCTATACAATTTTATAATCCATAATCTACAGTCAAAAGTATGACTAAGCTTCATGAGAGATTGCCATGAAATCACAGTGTTTTGAAGTCTCCCCCCCCCCCCCCAGATAGTTAGTTTAAAGTGCGCTCCTCTGGTCTGTGAAATGGAAGAAAAGTCACTGTTCTATGAGGTGGGTGTCCCTATGAGTATGATTTATAAATAAATAAATAGTGGTGAAGCAAACTTTTGATCAGCTGAAACTAGGGAGGAATTTTTTGTATGCCTTCTTATAGATGTATCATGCTTTAGCTCTGGATGTAATTATTGCTTGTTGAATTATTCTTAACATCTGAAAGCCTGAGGTATGGGTTTTTTTTTTTAATGATGTCCCCAATATGCTCTCTGAAGTGCCATGGCGGATGCTATCTCAATGGATAGAGAATCTTATGGTGTCAACTGCCTGAAGGTTCCTATGATCTGCATGTCTGGCAGAGTCTATTTGGGAGCACAGTTTGTGTGCCCAGTGTAAATGATGAAAGAGAAGTTAGATCTGCTACTGTGTTTTCTGGCTATGTGTTTCTGGATGCCACAGTATGTCTTCAGCTATTGGCAAGTGTTATTTTATTTTCTTGGATTGCTTTAGGATTGTTGTGGTTTGAGGTAGCTGCCTTTTTGTGCCACTTTCCCCCTCTCATTAGGTTTTGCTTTTCTGACAAGGCATGTCTGGGATGTTGGGCAGGGGCTGGTGTTTGATAAAAATCAGGGACACAAATTAGGTATGATGGATGGATGGAGTGATGGATGGGACCTAAAGGGAAGTTTTAATTGAGATCAATGCTTGGGCTGTCGCTCCTTTGATTTTTGTTTTCATCTTCCTTTCTCTCCCATGCTGTTTGTTCTCTCTATGCTCAATAAGGATGCCATGAAGACTTGCAAATACTTTCCTGATGCAAGCACTCATGGGATATTCAGAATACCCTGTTTTCAGTGGGTGAAGATCCATTAATTGCACAATGGGGACTTTTAACTCACAGTGTAATTAATCACTGTACAATCATTTGCAAGAAAGTTTACTGAATTAGTGACTGGTTGAATCAGGCATATCCTGTGAACAGGGCAATTTCCAGGAATGAAAATATTAGATGTTTTGTTTTCAGCAAAATTTATTTGAAGTTAAATATGGCAAGAACCCTCTCTATTTTACCAAAGTGATTTATGATATTCATTTTTTCTTTATTATGTTGTTTCTTTTTAGTTTAATTACACGATTTCTCCAATCTACAACAAGTTATAGTCCAAAACCGCACTGCTGATTAGCTACCATATAAAAAAGTGAGAAAAAAATGGAGACGTTCTATTTAAATGTGATGATTGAGTAAACTTTCATGCAATCATACTTAGATAAACTCCCTTTTTACCACACTGTACAGGTAATCCTTGAGTTATGACAGTTCACTTAGCCACCATTAGAAGTGATGACATAACAACCCCACCCCAGTACTTATGACAGTCCCGAAGTTACAAATGTTGTAGCACCATGACCGTCATTCACCCTTACAAATGACCGCAGAGGCACTGCAACATTTGCCTTGCCTATTCCCCTCCCTCCCCTCCCCCATCTTGCGCTACTGATCTTCCCTGATCTTGCACATTTTAGGCCTGTGTTCTCTGCAAATGCACTGAAGCAACCAAGCAGGCAGACAAACCAAAGGCTCCCTAAATGTGTGTGCTGCGCATGCGCGAGCAATGGAGGCAAATCCCTGAGCCGGTGGGGATCCCGGGTCGCCAAATGGCCCGGAGGCAACACCCAGCCCTCTTCGACCACCTCCGAGGGCTGGCCCGGGAAGCAGAACACCCAGTCACCACACCTGGAGATTTTTAGATTTTAAAATCAGATACTGAGGGTGTGGTGGCTGAAGACCAGGAGCGCTGGGTGTAGAGAACGGTTAAAAACGGCCCGGAAACAAACGACTTGCGGCCTAGAGCGGCTGCGGATTAGCAGAGCGGCCTGGTGGAGCGGCTGACAGGCGGAGCGGCCTGGTGGAATGGCCGATAATCAGAGCAGCCAGTAGGACCGGACACTGATGAGAGTGAGCCGACGAAGCGGCCTGGCTAAGCGCCCGTTATCCAAAGCGGCCAGATGGGCCGGTCAGCAAATAAAGCGGCCGGCCGGAGCGGCCGATCAACATTCTATCTACAGGGCGACGGGCCTAATTAACAATGCCAGCAGCCCAACGGACATAACCAACGGTCAAATAGACGAAACCAACGGCCCAGCAGTTGACACTAACGGCCCAACAGGTAAGACCAACTGGCCAATGAGCGTAACTAGCGGCTCAACGGGCATTACCAGCAACCCAGCGGACGATCCCAGCTGTCCAGTGGTTTCCAACAGCTCAAATAAATGCGATCTAGCTGGCCTATGGTCCCTGCAAACACCAGCCCCAGAGATAGAGACCTTGAGAATAACACCACTGGCTCTGGGAGACATTATCGGACCTGGAAACATTGGCCTGGAAATCATCATCCCCACCAGCAGCGACCCTATAACATGTATCCCATGTTATTGGAAAAATAACATCTGCTCTGAGATCTATAACCGAATGTCCCCATGGGGATATCTGGCAAAGAAGGCTTGGCTGACATAGAAGTCTGACAGAAGGACCCAGGGATACCTAATGGAACATTGTTATGGAGGGCTTGCTTCTTCTTCAATCGTGGCTTATGAGGAACATAGAAATAAAGACAGAGACAAAGGAATTGTCTGACAGACGAGGGACAATTAATTAATTATCTCCCTCTATTTGAAAAACAATGACTATTCCAGATTCCTTTTCATGAACTCTATGGACTATATAAATTTTACAATCTAGGTCCTTCCTCTATGCCCTCAGTCCCTCCCTCCCCTCCCCCTGGTGATTAGATCCTCCTTCCCTTATTTATTATATTTATTGTATATTTATATATTTATATATTTATATATTTATTCATAACATCTCTATTTATATATCTATATATTTATACTTGTGACACCTGGCCCGGCTACGTACCATCAAATGTATATAACCTCTACTATACCTTCCATCCTAGTCCTCTCCCAGCAGAACCATCATATGTCATCAGATTGCCTCTGGGGGAATAAAGACCCCTGGAATGCTACCCTATTCTAGATCTGAGCTCCTCTGCCTGCGAGAATGTCCCCTCTCGCAGGTCTGGCCCCCTGAACTAACACGGACACACCTCGAGGATGGATTAATTAATCCTAAGAGGTGGGCGAAGCGCAGACTCAGGGGATTCCTGTGTAAATTTCTAATTCGACTGTTAGGGGTTCCCAGGGAAGGGGGGTGGGAGGACCAATTAGGGGAACGCCAAGAAAGAAGGCCGGCAAAACGCGGAAGTGAAAAGACGACCGGGGGGGGGGGGAAGGGAGGGTCGATTCCACTAGGGTATTTGCCATCAATACGGTCTTGGGGAGGGGCAGGGGCAGGGGCGGTGGGAGAGGGGATGGACGCCATCAGTTGGAGAATCGTGGCCGATGGTTACAGGTGGTCACGCGCTCCAACTCCCCTTTTCCCCATCGCAGACTAGGTGAGCAAGAACCACAGACCCGAGGCCTTGGGCTGATGCTATGCAACGCCAGGTCCGTGGTACAAAAAGCCCCTCTCATACATGACCTTGTGTTGGAGGGGGACCCGGACCTTATAGGCATTACGGAAACCTGGTTGGGCCACGAGGGAGGACATCCTCTCGTAGAAATGTGCCCACCGGGATACCGAGCCTTCCATCAGCCCAGGGCCTTAGGGAGGGGTGGGGGAGTGGCGATCATGGTTAGGGAAGGTCTTGAGCCAAAGGAGACCACAGTCCCTCAGACGACCGGGTGTGAATCCCTCCTTGTGAAGTGGGGCCTGGGGAAGCAGTTGGGCGTGTTAGTTGTATACCTGGCTCCTCGCTATGCAACAACAGCCCTGCCCATGCTGCTCGAGGTTATAGCCGGGGTGGCGGTTGAGACCCCCAGACTTGTAGTCATGGGGGACTTTAACCTGCCATCAGCAGGTGAAACCTTGGGTGTAGCTCGGGAGTTCATGGTTTCCATGACAGCCATGGACCTGTCTCAGGTAGTTCTAGGCCCTACTCATGAGGGTGGACACACCTTGGATCTCATCTTCGTCTCAGGTCAGTGGAGTAGTGATCTAGGAATAGGGGATTTAGTCATCACACCCCTGTCATGGACAGATCACGCTCTCCTTCGGCTCGACTTTCCGACCGCTACACCTCACTGTGGGGAGGCGGAACCGGACATTCCTATATGGTTCCGCCCCAGACTCCTGATGGACCGGTTAAGGTTCCAGAAGGAGCTTGGGCCAATTCCTGTGGACTTGCTCCGCGACTCGGCTGAGGACCTAGTGACCGCATGGTTAAGTGCGGCCGCGGGGGCCTTGGACCGAGTCGCGCCCTTGCGGCCTCTCTTGCGACGACGAGCCACCTGGGCCCCTTGGTTTACCGAGGAGCTCAGAGGGATGAAACATCGCAGGAGACGCCTAGAGAGCAGATGGAGATCATTTCACTCTGAAGCCGACCGAACACTAATAAGAGACCACATTAGGTCTTACTTAGTGGCAATAAGGCCGGCCAAACGTAAGTATTGTGCCACACTTATTGCATCCGCAGATAACCGCTCTGCCACCCTGTTTGGGGTAACCCGCTCCCTCCTCCAACAGAGGCCGCGGGAAGCCTCTTTACAGGGTCGAGCTGAGGAATTTGGGATTTATCTGCAGGAGAAAATCACTCGGATTCGGAGCGAGTTACCCTCCATCGTCAATAGCCCAGTCGAGAGTGCCGAAGCAGTTCTTGTGACACCATTGTGGGAGGAGTTTGATTTTGTTACTATCAAAGATATGGACAAGTTGTCAAAGAGACTCAGGGCCACCACATGTTTACTAGACCCGTGTCCTTCCTGGCTTATACTGGAATCCTGGGAGACGACACGAGGCTGGCTTCAGGGCATTGTCAACGCATCTTTGAGTGAGGGGTCCTTACCTACCGTCTTGAAAGAGGCGGTGGTGAGGCCCCTCCTCAAGAAGCTGTCCCTGGATCCAGCATTATTAGAAAACTATCGTCCCGTCTCCAACCTCCACTTCCTAGTGAAGGTTGTTGAGAGTGTGGTGGCCCAACAGTTTCCGCGACACTTGGATGAAGTTGACTATCTAGATTCGCGCCAGTCCGGCTTCCGACCCGGGCACAGCACCGAGACGGCATTGGCCGCATTGGTCGATGATCTCTGGAGGGCACGGGATAGAGGATTTTCCTCTATCCTAGTCCTATTAGACCTCTCAGCGGTTTTCGATACCATCGACCATGGTATCCTATTATGTCGACTGGGGGGTGTTGGGGCTGAGAGGCACCGTTTTGCGGTGGTTCACGTCCTACCTCTCTGGTCGGTCACAATATGTGTTGACAGGGGGACAGAGGTCGACTTCGAGACCCCTCTTATGTGGGGTCCCTCAGGGGTCGGTCCTCTCGCCCCTACTGTTCAACATATATATGAAGCCGCTGGGTGAGATCATCCGTGGTTTCGGGGTGGGATATCATCTGTACGCTGATGATACCCAGCTGTACATATCCACCCCAGACCACCCCAATGATGCCGTCGAGGTTATGTCCCGGTGTTTGGAGGCCGTACGGATCTGGATGGGTAGTAACAAACTCAGGCTCAACCCGTCCAAGACTGAGTGGCTGTGGCTTCCGGCACTCCGTTTCAGCCAGATTATTCCAACTCTGGCCATTGGGGGCGAAACACCAACCCCCGTGGAGAGGGCGCGCAATTTGGGTGTCCTCCTGGACTCCCGGCTGACTATGGAGGACCATGTGGTGGCCGTGGCCAGGGGGGCGTTCCATCAGGTACGCCTCATGCGCCAATTGCGTCCTTTACTGGACCGGGGAGACTTACGCACAGTCACCCAAGGACTCGTCACGTCTCGACTTGACTATTGCAATGCTCTCTACATGGGGCTTCCCTTGAGATGCACCCGGAGACTACAGTTAGTCCAGAATGCAGCCGCACGGATAATTACGGGAGCGCCCAAACACTCCCATATAACACCTGTCCTACGCGAGCTCCACTGGCTTCCTGTGGTCTTACGGGTGCGCTTCAAGGTCCTAACGACCATCTTCAAAGCGCTCCATGGCTTGGGACCTAGCTACATGCAAGACCGCCTCCTGCCCCATACATCCCTGGGACCGACACGCTCCCACAGAGAGGGCCTCCTCAGGGTGCCGTCGGTCGGGCAATGTCGACTGGCGGCGCCCAGGGGGAGAGCCTTCTCTGTGGCAGGACCAGCCCTTTGGAACGACCTGCCCCCTGAAATCCGCACCATTCCTGACCTCCGCCTCTTCCGCAAATGTCTTAAGACTCACCTCTTCCAACTAGCCGGCCTTGCGTAACCCCAGCACTACCAATTGTAAATGGGGATTTTAAAATGGTTACATCACAGGCACCTAACATCTCTGTATTTATGTTTATTGATTTAATTCTATGTTCGCCGCCCCGAGTCCCTTTGTGGTGAGATGGGAGCGGGTTATAAATATGAAAAATAAATAAATAAATAAATAAATGTTTGTGGCGATTCTCAGTCATCCGGGTCATGGTTGTCCCAAAAATGCTTTTTCAAGAGGCAACTGGACTTCCTGGTTTTTCTTTGAAGACATTTCACTTCTCATCCGAGAAGCCTAGACCTAACCCTCCCAGGCTATGTTTTTACTGGCAAAGGCTTTTTGCAAAGACAATCGAAGTCTAGAGAGACACAATCTCCCTCTAGCTTCCGATCATCTTTGCAAAAAGCCCTTACCGCAAAAAATGGAGCCGTACTGAAAATACAGCCACTACCGTGTCCCTCCCTGGCTCCTTTTTCGGCATGGTTCCATTTTCGGCAGCAAGGACTTTTTCATAAAGATGATTGGAACCCTGAGGGTGATGGCTTCTCTCTAGGCTCCAATCGTGTTTGCAAAAAGCCCTTGCTGCCGAAAACGGAGATGCACCGAAAACAGAGCCACTGTTGCATCCTTCTTGGGCTCTGCTTTCAGCATGGCTCTTAGTGGGTTAGGAGAAGCCTTGGGTGGTCAGAAGCTCTATGCCCCTTGTCTCCCCCCACACCCTGAGACACCTTATGTACTTACAAGACCCACACATTTGACTAGCAAAAGCATGGGCGAAGTCAGGGAGTTTTCACATTTATTCAATGTGATTAACTCCAACGAATCCTAGGGTTACGCATATAATTGACATACTCCATTACATTCGCAACTCGAGGATTACCTGTAATCCTTTAATTCAGGGGTTCCCAAACTTGGCAACTTGAAGACTTGTGGACTTCAACTTCCAGAATTCTGGAAGTTGACGTCCACAAGTCTTCAAGTTGCCAAGTTTGGGAACCCCTGCCTTAATTTGTGGTAGAGTCAGGCTGAGTCAGGCTGATGGGGTTGAGCATTTACTGGCCAGTTGCCCTTCTGATGCCACACAGAGTTTGCAGCAGATTTTTTTCTTTGTACGTTAGGAGAGAAACATCTGTTGCTATTAGGATTGAACTCTCAACCTTCTGAGTGGGAGAGGAGCATCTTCAACACTAAGCTACCATACTGCTCAATGCAGTCATACTTTTAGATATCATTATAAGCCTAGTTCTGACTTTCTAGTCAGTGCAGAATTTTACAGTGTAACTGCCCCAACCTGAAATTCTGCAGTTGAACTAGTTTTTAGTTCCTCTTATCTCCAACCAGCATACAGATTTGTCAAACTAGGACTTGCAATCCAACACATCAGATGAACACCAGGTGAGTAAAGGCTGTGGAAGAGACAGTCATTGGGGTGGGGGTGTGTGAGGAGCAGATGGACATTATGATTGAGTCCATTATCAAACAGTTCTCATAGCTGTCCAACATTTTTCCAGGCATGGAAGGCATATTGGGGGAAAAAAATCTACAGACCTATCACCCAAAAAAATAAAAATGAGAAACAGCATAGCATTTGAATCCTATGAATGGCTGTGAAAGAGACAGGAAAAAACTGAGCTCATACTAAATCTGAAAATTTGCACCTGATCTTTTCTTAAGATGAATCTATGAACTGCTGAAGTTTGTCAGAATGCCTGGGGGGAATACATATAATCTATCCAGAGCAAAGAGGCTGCCTTCTTTTCACTTGAATTGTACCCTGGCTTAGCTGGATCACAGGCAGGGATTATTTCTTGTTAGCAGCTGGAATTCATTTAAAACAAATCCTGTAAATAAAAAGGGCAAATTCTAGAAAGCAATTCTGGAATTTCACTGCTATTTTTTTAATCACTGATGCTCCCCCCCCCCCAGTAAGAAACTACATTCCCAGTTGCAATGTATGACTGTGAAAGTTGGATCATAAGAAAAGCAGAGTGCCAAAGAATTGGGGTCTTTGAACTATGGGGCTGGAGAAGACTCTTGCAAGTCCCTTGGACTGCAAGGTGATCAAACTGGTCAGTCCTAGAGGAGATCAACTCTGACTGCTCTTTAGAAGGCCAGATCCTGAAGATGAAACTCAAATACTTTGGCCACCTAATGAGAAGGAAGGACTCCCTGGAGAAGAGCCTAATGCTGGGAAATATTGAAGGCAAAAGAAGAAAGGGACAACAGAGAATGAGGTGGCTGGATGGAGTCACCGAAGCAGTAGACATGAGCTTAAATGAACTCCACAGGATGGTAGAAGGTAGGAAGGCCTGGAGGAACATTGTCCATGGGGTAGTGATGGGTGGGACACAACTTCACAACTAACAACAATAACAACAACAAAGAAATGTTACAAATAAGTTGGTTAATGAGGTAACACTGCACATTAGGAGGAATAAAGAAAGAAGGGGGCATGACTGAAGCAAGAGTGAATTAACAAAAAGCAAAAAGAGAGCATGGATCTGGATTGTTGTAGGAGAATAGAAGAAAGAGAATTTGTGTTTATTGTGAGCTATACTGTAATAACCTCTATCTCTCCCCTCTATCTACCTATTCCCTCTCTCCCCTACCTATCTACTGTATTTCTCTCTCTCTCTCTTTCTCTCTCTTTCTCTCTCTCTATCCCTCTACCTACTTATCTATCTACACACACTATCTCTCCCTACTTACCTACCTAGTGTATTTCTGTCTCTCTCTCCCTATTCCTTTATCTACCTACCTAACTACACCCTCTGTCTCCCTACCTACCTACTTACTGTATTTCTCTCTCTCTCTGTCCCCCCCACCTACCTACCTACCTACTCTCTCTCCCTACCTACCTACCTACCTACCTACCTACTGTATTTCTCTCTCTTTCTCTCCTCTCTATCCCTCTATCTGCCTACCAACTTTTTTAAAAAAATTGCCTCTTCAAAACCTGGGTGCGTCTTTTACTCTGAAAAATACGGTATGCGAAGGAAAATATAGGAATGAGACAATGGCAACCACTTCTGAAATCTTGCCAAGAAAAGTGCAGGCAGTTGCCAAGAGTCCAAAACTGATTTGGAGACTCGGGTATATATACATACAGACCTACACCCACCCACTCTGCCTCCTTTAAATTCCTCCAATTTTCCTCACTGTTGTAGTACCATATATTGATATATGTTGTTTGATTATGTATACATGCAGGGAATGAGGTGTATTCATTATGATTTGACCAATCAATAGCAGTTGTGTGTCAATATATCCAGTGGTACCTCAAGGAAAGTGGGGTTTCCAGTGTAGACTTTGCTATACCAAGATGACTTACATTGCAGCATGTGAGCATGGAATGGTAAAGAATAGTTTTTTAACATAAAGGTGTATTTGAACATATTCATAACACTAGGACATTTTAGTAAGAAATAATTTGGCCATATTTTATTTGGCTTAAGAATCTCTGAACTCAGAATGTTACCTTTTTCAAATATTTTCAGCTGGTTTGGAAAAAAATGGAAAATTATTTCTCTAAAGAAACAAAATTAGGATGGTTTTTGAAGGAAATATGCTAACAAAATGTGCCTTTCCTTTCCTTTTTGCTTCACAGAAAAAAAAGTTAGGACAGCTGGCATTGCAGCTCTCTCTGCCACAAAATAAGGAAGCAAGAAAGGCTGTCAGTCACAGATGGCTTAATTAGTCCTCAGTGTAATTATACTCTTCCTTCAGAGAGATTCAAGTTTTCCTCTGGAAAGATCATTCCAAAGCTAATAATACATTAGGAGGAGGAGGGGGGAAGGGGGAGGAGGAGGAGGAGGAGGAGGAGGAGGGTGAGATAAAGTAAAGTCTAATGATTGCAACACTGAAATGTCAGTGTTGAAACAGATTATCCTAATGCATTGGTTTAAAAATCCATTTTGTCTGTAAAATCAAAACTAGAAAAATTAAAAGTTGATGGTCGAGAAGATGCTAGGTTTAAAAATAATATGAATTACAGCTGTCACCATTTATAATAATTGCCAGATTTCTCTGGCATAAACAGATTACACTTCCTATCATTCCCATTCCATGCATAATTTTGCAGTGTGCTTGTACTGTATGTTCTCATGCTCTTGTCTGTCTTCAAGAGCTGAACCGATGCACAAGTTTGCTAGCTATGGATCCGAATTTGCAGCTAAACTGGTGTTTGAAATGCGGCAGCTTTGTGGACCTTGTGGGGTTCCCTCATTCGCATAAACTCAGCTCCTACCTTCATGACTTCCTGGCCTTAGCAGGTCTTTCAAGGCTGGTCCAGAGGAATTACAGTATTTACTTAGTCTGCTAGATTTATACTATGTGATCATTTTTTATCTTAAATAAAATAAACACATGTACAGGTAATTTTTAAATTTAATTTTTTTCATGGCATGATACTAAAACACCATTTTGTTTCGTTTTGTTCCTAGGGTTTTTTCCATAATTTTTTATTACAGATTTTAGTTACAATAGTAAAAGCAAATAAATTAAATTCAGAAAAAAAAAGAAATAGAAAGAATAAAAATTCAAAAAGAAAAAGAAAAAGAAAGGAAAGCAAGATAAGGACAAAAAAAGAAATATGTAAAGAATTGACTTCTATCTGTATCACAAGTAAAAACAAATTTAATGAGCTCATAAAAGATTACAAATAAATATGTCTTTTTCTAATCTTCTCTATATATAAAAGGCAAGTACCACTCATCACAAAATCTCCAGAATCGTAAAGCCTACAAACTTGAACTTTGGTAACCTGATTGGACCATGTGACTGATTGGCAATGGGGAAAAACTTTTACTTTTAATTAGGTGAAAACCACATCTTCAGAGATGGTTTTCACTAGAATTCTGCCAATATGATATACCCAATAAAATTATTCTTTGAGGAACTTACTTGCCTCAGAGTTTTGCTTGCTATGGGTGTATTACTTGGAACCCTGACATTAACATTATTATAGATAAGTGCAACAGTACTTAGATTTGTATACTTTTACAGCATTCTCTGAACTATTTACAAATGTCAACATACTGCTCCCAACTATCTGGGTCCTCATTTTACTGACCTTGGATGATGGAAGACTGAGTCAACCTTGAGCTGGTCAGGAGCAAACTCCTGGCTGTAGGCAGAGTTAGTCTGTAATCTAGGGCATGTCAAATTTTTCAGTTTTTCATTTCCCAACATTAGGGATGCTCAAAAGTTGAGACATGCCTTAGGGATTGGAAAGTTATTTTGATTACTTTAATATAATTTAGATGTGCTTGGCAAGTAACTTCATAAATACCATAACTTTTTAATATTTTGTTTGTTTCATTGGTAATACTGCATTCGAACCACTGTGCCACCATGGGTATCTTATTGTAGATAATCTCTAGAATAAATTGCTTTAAAGGATTAGAAAGTGGAAACAGTGATAGTATAGAATTATTTACTGGGGAAAGTTGCAAATAAAGTTTGGATACAGATTTTTGTTTTAGTTAATAGATATGGAAAGTGATTACTAAAGAAATAACTGTAAAAATTCAACAAATAATTTAATGGTAGGGACCTTGAGCCAATGCTGACGTTATAACAGCATGGCTGCAGTTTTATTGCAATTGGATCTATTCTATAATTACCACATTTCCAAAATCCCTCTCTCATCTTCTCTTTCCAGAATAATGTCTAGGACCGTGATGGCAAACCTATGGTACGCATGCCAGAGGTGGCACACAAAGCCCTCTCTGTGAGCACACGCACTGTCACCAGCTGGTCTTTGCAGGCATTGGAGTGCTGGAAAATAGACTGAAAACAGCTCAAGAAATGACCGAAAACCACCCTGTTTTTGGAGTGTTTTGGGTCCTTTTTGGGGCTGTTTCAAGCATTTTTGGGGCTGTTTTCAGGCCAAAATGGCCAGGAAACAGTCAGAAAATGCCCCCAAAATGACCTGAAAGAGGGCCAAAAATGCGCCCAAATAGACCATTTTCCAGGCTCTTTTTCAAGCCAAAAACAGCCCCCCAAATGGCTAAAAAACAGGCATGCATGCATCAGCCAGCTGGTCTTCAGGTTTCTGGCGTGCGCACATGTGCCGAAAAAGTTTGCCATCACTGGTCTAGGAGGATGCGCCCTGTATTATTGTGAGTTGATTGACAGTCCTATTCCACAATTATTATTTTTACCAATCCCCATTCTCACTCAGAATGATCCAATCATTTGTTTAAAACTAGTATTTTATCAAACTGCCATTGGTATCACCTAGGAGAATAATATTTTCTTGGATGACGTGCATTTGGATTGTTACTACAATTTTAGTCTATTCACTTTTTAATTCCATGCTTATATTTATTAATTACATTCTACAAGACCAGGCCATTCCCATTCATATTTATTACAACTTTCACTTTTCTCTTTGTTTCATGTGCAGACAATATATTTATGATTTTTTAATTCATTTTGTTCGTTAATTCAAGCTCTTTCTAATTTGCACCTCTTACATTCCAACTCTCATTTTTCCATTTGCAGTGGTCTTCACCATACTGGCCATAAAAATTGATCTCAATTGCCACCTTGGCTTTGAGCCGCCCTGGGTCCGCTTGGAGAAGGGCGGGGTATAAATATAATAAATAAATAAATAAATAAATAAATCACACCATTCACATAATGATTTTTGTAAGAGAAATGCAGGTTACAGGTCTTAGCCGACTCATGCTTCATATACTATCCCCAATTAATGAAGAAAATGTTAGGATTTAGCACATTCTTATTATTATGCACAAAAGTCAAATTACTCCTACTTGTACTCACACTAATCTATGCAATTTAGCCTCCCTAATATAGAGGCTATCTTGCAAGACACCATATACTTGCTTATATTCTACCAAATAGACTAGTGGTAGTCAACTTGGTCCCTATCGCCCACCAGTGGGCATTCCAGCTTTCATGGTGAGCGGTAGGGGCTTTGTCTGATACTGAAGCACTTTCCTTTTTTCAAATTTAATTGACTTCCCTTCTTTATAAATCACCATTACTGTGGAACTGGTGGGCAGTTAGAAAATTTTACTACTAACAGAGATACAAAAGTGGGCAGTAGGTATAAAAAGGTTGACTACTCCTGAACTAGACTATCCATACATGCACTGACATGTGTGAGACATGCACATATCAATATCATATCCTCACAAAATTGGGAAAAAAAAGAATAAGGGTGGACGGTGCTGACTGTGAAAATGGAGACTTGATATGATCGTGTATTTAATTAATTCTAAATAAAAAGAATTAAGAGTAAGCTGTTAAAAGGGAGAGTAAAATCTTGGAAAGCCACAAAGGAAAGTATGATTCTAAGTTCATATTTGGTTTAACAGAAGGAAGGAGGAATAAAAGAGAGATTACTGAGAAAGCAAAACTAATGAAGGCTAAAATGACATACTATTTATTTGTCCTATGTGATAATTGGTGGATTTCAGCTTTGTGGATTGTTTTATTGAATTGTTTGCTAAGCAATACTGACATAATGAAATATCTATTAACTTTTTTGTTAAATGTTTTGCAGCCCAAACAATTGTAGTACAAGCTAGCAGTGTCTCCCTGTCAGGTTAATAACCAGTATAGGCTTACTGCAGTCATTAACTGGAGCATCAATTCACCCAGAAAGATTTTTTTTCTTCCTTAAAAAAAGAAGGAGGTTCCTCTTCTTCCTTCTTTTATACTAGGTAGCTAAAATTTAAGCATTATCTTAGAAGTGAAAAGATTACAGGCTCATTCTTCCATAAAGGAATAGGGGAGGAAGGAAGCAAATTAATTTCCCATTCCTGAAGAAATGTAATAGAAACAGTGCTTAGTTAAGGTATTTATTGGAAAATGTCATTACTTATAATCGATTCAAAGTTACTGAAACTTAAATAGCGTTTATCTTTATATATTACTGTTTTTCTAATAATTACTACAGCCTTATTCCTGTTTTTCTAATGATTACTCCACGCTTACATTCAAATACATATTAGAATTAACATGATAGCTATAGATGTTTCTATATATGTAGAGAAGTAAATATTCACTAATTTTTCATTCATTCCTTTGAAGCTCCATCTGGAAATTTGCTTTCTCCGTGTATTGAGGAAAAGCTGCTGAGGCTCTGAATAAACTTCCCTTATTGAATTCTAGTCATCCAGCTGTTAAGACAGGACTTTCCACCTATAGAAAGCTGCTTCAAGGCTGATTAAGGAGACTTCTGATTATAGCATTCTATTGAGAAAAAAAAATACTCGCACTTTGAACAGTAACTAGAAATTAAAATTCTTAAATTAGAATTTTAATGAAAGCTGAAGTTCTCAACTTGCTTATTTGGATATAAAGCTTGGTTTACAATCAAGATGTTCGTGTGAAATATGAAAATATTCTAGTTGGGATTATTTAAATTGCAAGATACAGCTCCAAATAATTGAATTAGAATGATCCTGCAGGAAGCATGAGGTTGGATAATTATCTAATCAGTAATCAGCAGAATCAGTAATATACTTATTCTCTCAAAATTTGTATCTAACTACTACTCCCAACCTTTGTTTCCCCATTGTCAATATTTTTTCTTTGATGATGTCAATAGGAGTTGCAGCTACAGAATATTAGAATGCAGTAAAAGATAATGGTTTCCCTCGCACATATGTGCTAATTGTTCCTGACTCTAGGGGGCAGTGCTCATCTCCATTTCAAAGCCAAAAAGCTAGTCTTTGCGGTCATGTGGCATGACTAAGTGCCGAAGGTGCATGGAATACTGTTACCTTCCTGCCAAAGGTGGTTCCTATTTTTTCAACTTGCATTTTTATATGCTTTCAAACTCCTAGGTTGGCAGAAGCTGGGACAAGTAACAGGAGCTCACTTTGTTATGCAGTGTTAGGGATTCAAACTGCCAACCTTTCTGAATGACAAGTTCAGTGTTTTAGCCACTGAGTCACTGCATTCCTAGAATTCAGTATTGTAGGCCAACACACTGCTCACTCCAGGAATTTGATTGAACGGCTCAAGGTTGACTGATCCTTCCATCCTTCCGGGGTTGGTAAATTGAGGACCCAGATTGTTGGAGCAATATGCTGATTCTATAAACTGCTTAGAGAGGACTGTAAAACACAGTGATAGTATATAAGTCTAAGTGCTATTGCTATTATGGGCATTCCCTGAGCAACAGTGATGTTACCGGCTAATCTTTCAACCAGGAAGCACTTCAGTGCCTCTCACATGAGTATGATGGGACAAATATTATTACTAAGATGCCCAGGTTAACTTGTAATAAACTACTTGGACCCATCCTTTCCTTTTAATCTTTTCCTTTCATTGGGAGGGATTTTCTAACTTTGGTAAGATTCTTAGATATTTCCTTCTTTGCCCAAACATCTAATTTCTGATTTACTATTTACAAACTGCTCATGGTGTAGGGGCTATGTATGCTAATGAAAGTTTTCCAAATGGCAATAACTTGGATTTGTCTATATGCAATGGTTTATTAGACTTCATTCCTATGAGAATTTTGTCACTGAAAGTCAAGCCATTCTATGATTCAGTTGTGTCTCCCTTATAGTCATTGTGCTCTCATAAATTGCTTGAAACAAAGAAAGTGAATGTAATAGCAGACTAAGCAAGATAAGAAACCATTCATTGTGATGAATGTGATGTTATTTGCAAAGATTTGTCCCATTCCCTCCATTATAAAAAGCTCTAAGAAGAAAACATAGCTCCATAATTCCATAATCTGTTGAATTGCTTTTTCCTCCCATGTATATTAGCCTTACTAGGTAGACCCAAATAGGAAATCAACTCTACAGTTCAATAGGGAAGTTACATTCTAATAAGAAAGCAGAAAATGAACAATGATTAGTCAAATGGTAAAAGTAGAGCTGAAAAATTTATTCTGGTGAAGTGAATGAAGCTGTTTAAATACAAACAGTGTATTTGCATTATGGAATGTAGGAAATGGAATAAGAGTTGAGAGAGAGAGAGAGAGAGGGAGGGAGGGAGAGAGGGAGAGGATGAATAGAAAAGTGTTGAGAAACATAGAGAAAGCAAAATATATAACAGATATAACTCAGTCTTAATAGTGGCCATCCCTCTGGTTAAACTGCATTAATTCCACAGAGTAGGATCATTAGAGCAGAACAAATAATATTTTGATTCTTCTTCCTGAGAGATGAAAGAAGTTCTTTTTGGGAAAATGCAATACATGTTACTTTTAATTGTCCTGCCTTCTTCATCAATTTCAGCCTGCAGCTCAAATTATATTTGCCATGCTGTTTGGCTCTTCATTTCTATGATGCAACTCCTAATGGATTTCAAAGTTCTGGAATGAGAGATAGATTCTGGCCTGGTATTTCCAGTTCTGCTTTTTCTTTTCATTCATTATCTTTTAGAAAGCAATCCATTCTCAGTACAGTGTGACCATCTTGCAAGGGGAGATGGAAAGCTGTGTTTCTGGCTCCTTTAAAAGCAATGGAAAATTCAGAAAGAAGCCTGTTTCCTTGAGATAATATTTTTTTAAATTAAATGTGCAGGTGAAAGACTGGCAGACCTTAGACAAGGAAATCCTTTATTCAGTTCCATAGTAGATTCAGTTTAGGCATAGCTGCTGCTACGCCTCTCTTTTTTCTTTTGTGACTTCTGACAATTTTTTCCCAGTACAAAGATGAAACTATTTGTAAGGAAAATTGTTTATTTTCTCATACCAAAATGTAAAGCAATTTTGGGAATTACAATCCTGAATAGATTTAAATAATTATAATTTTGGAGCCCTCAGAGCAATATCTAAAAGACTTCATCAGTATCTGGAAATATTGTATTTATCAGACTTGACAACCCTAATTAAAAAGAACCTCATCCTTTTTGGAAGTGCCTATCTTCTCAGACACTGATCCTCTTTTGACCCACCCTTAGGCTCTGCCACTCCTTCTCCCACAGCAACCCAGGACACAGAAAAAGAAAACAGGCCACTTATATGACATTTATCCCAATAAAATGAGAAGTCTTTCAAAAAGCACATGACCATACTATCCATTACCAACACAAGCTATGAAAAAGTAACACTGCCACATATAAAAAGCTTCTCAAAAACATCCTGCTTTGGCCCCTCCGGCTGCCAAATCAGATGATGAGGTGGAGTGGGAATCAAGGCCAACATCAAGACAATTGGAGAACTTCGAGGGAGAAGAGAGAATGGAGCTGTCAGAGATCGAGGCAAAGCCTGGGCCATCCATCAGCTCCCAAATGGAAAGGCAACAGCCTCCAGGTCCAGAGGTGGCTGATGAGGAAGAGGAGGAGCAGCTGGATCTGCTGCCCGATGCACAAAAGGCAGAGAAGAGTGGAGCAGTGGGAAGTGAAGGGGCGGAAGAACCATGGCTGCATCTAAGCTCCACCCTAGCTCGGGATAAAAGGCAGATGGCAGAGATGAATAGGTGTGGCAGGCAACTATTCTTCTCCCTGTCAGTCAGGCACTGATATTCTGAATCTTGTTGGGAACTTTATCGGAATTCTTTCTCCGAATTTGCATTGCTGAGAGTCGGGCACACCTTCTGAGTGTGTGTGTGTGTGTGTGTGTGTGTGTGTGTGTGTGTATTTGCTGCTGGATAAGAGCCAGCACACCTTCCAGGATTTCCCTTACGAGTGTTGGTAGAGAGAGAGACTCCTGGTGTGTTAGGGCCATTTAAGGGGGAGGGAGGAATGGGAACAAGCTTCACTTTCCACAGGCACTTAGAGACTTTGTTAGTCTACTGTGTGAGGGAGGGAGGGTGGGAGGAGAGGGAGACTTTTTGCTGGGACTGCTGGTGCTCCTAATAAAGGGAACATTTAGTTAAAAACAGTGTGCTTGTCATGTTTGGGAGCCCAGTCATAACACAACCAAGTGAGTGTTGCAACCATATGGCATCATCATACTAACCAAACCAACTAAAGCCCTCCAAAACATCCTACTGTATATAAACCAAAACAACCAATAGCTCAAGAAGGAAAAACAGGAAACATCTACAACTTACAGTGTAAGAACTGTAACAATGGAGGACAGGCAAGCCAAAGGCTAGCAGAATACTTCCATGAATACCAACTAGCATTCAGAAGACATGATGAGCATGCCTTAATTTCACAACACATGGACAGAGTTAACCATAGTTTCAACTGGGAAATTTTGTCCAAGCTAAATCCAGAAACCTTTGAGAATCCTGGAAGCTTGAAATTCAGATAATTTAGCCATCAAGAAGTACATCGATAGTATATAGAATATAGAATAACAGAGTTGGAAGGGACCTTGGAGGTCTTCTAGTCCAACCCCTACACCACGTCAGACAAATGGTTATCCAACATCTTAAAAACTTCCAGTGTTGGAGCATCCACAACTTCTGGAGGCAAGTTGTTCCCTGGATTAATTGTTCTAACTGTCAGGGAATTTCTCCATAGTTCTAAGTTGCTTCTCTCCTTGATTAGTTTCCACCCACTGCTTCTTGTCCTGCCCTCAGGTGCTTTGGAGAATAGCTTGACTCCCTCTTCTTTCTGGCAGCCCTTGAGATATTGTAACACTGCTATCATGTTTTCCCTAGTCCTTCTTTTCATTAAACTAGAGATACTCAGTTCCTGCAACCCTTTCTGCATATGTTTTAGCCTCCAGTCCCCTAATCATCTTTGTTGCTCTTCTCTGCACTCTTTCTAGAGTCTCCAGATCTTTTTTACATTATGGCAACCAAAACTGAACACAGTATTCCAAGTGTGGAATACTGGTCTTACCAAGGCATTATAAAGTGGTATTGACACTTCACGTGATATTGATTCTATCATTCTGTTTATGCAGCCTAGAACTGTGTTGGCTTTTTTGGTAGCTGCTGCACACTATTGGCTTATATTTAATGGTTGTCCATTAGGACTCAGAGATCCCTCTCACATACTATTGAGCAAGGTACCACGTATACTGTACCTGTACATTTTGTTTTTCTTGTCTAAATGTGGAACCTTACTTTTTTCACCATTGAATTTCATTTTGTTAGATAGTGCCCAATGTTCAAATCTGTCAAGATATTTCTGTATCTTAAGCCTATCTTCTGGAGTGTTGGCTATTCCTGCCAGCTTGGTGTCATCTGCAAATTTGATGAGTTCCCCTTTGTCCAAGTCATTGATGAAGATGTTGAAGAGTATTGGACCTAAAACAGAGCCTTGGGGTACTCCACTGCCTACTTCCCTCCATGTAACAGATTAACAGAGTTGGAAGGGACCTTGCAGGTCATCTAGTCCAACCCCCTGCCCAAGCAGGAGACCCTACATCTGCCTCTACCAAGGATCGAATTCACAACCTCCTGCTTGTGAGGCATGAGCTCCACCTCTAGTCCACAGCTGCAGTTCCATTGATGACTACACGTTGAGTGCAGTTGGCCAGCCAGTTATGAATCCATCTGGTGGGGATGCTGTCTAACCCACATTTTTCTACTTTGTCTAGTAGTAAGTTATTGTCTACTTTATCAAATACTTTTATTTATTTATTTTATTTTATTCAATTTATATCCCGCCCTTCTCCAAAAGGACCCAGGGCGGCGCACAGGAATTTAAAAACAATATACAAAGATAATACAAAACAAATAAATTTAAAAATCTATTAAATGGCAACTTGCGCTAAAACCAATTAAAATCCCCCAATTAAAACTATCTAAAATTAATCACAGTAGAGGCTAACTTAGGCCGGCTTGGTGAAATAAGTGTGTTTTTAAACACTGGCGGAAGAGGCGGAGGTCGATGATGGTGCGGAGTTCAGGGGGTAGGTCGTTCCACAGGGTGGGGCCTGCCACAGAGAAGGCCCTTCCCCTGGATGTCGCCAGCCAGCATTGTCCGGCCGACGGCACCCTGAGAAGACCCTCTCTGTGGGAGCGTATCGGTCTAAGGGATGTATGGGGCAGAAGACGGTCTCGCATATAACTAGGTCCCGAGCCATGGAGCGCTTTGAAGATGGTCGTCAAGACCTTGAAGCGCACCCGAAAGACTACAGGAAGCCAGTGCAGCTCACGCAGGATAGGTGTTATGTGGGAGCATCTAGGGGCTCCCGTAATCACCCGAGCGGCTGCGTTCTGCACTAACTGTAGCTTTCGAGTGCACCTCAAGGGAAGCCAATGTAGAGAGCATTGCAGTAGTCAATACCTTACTGAAGTCCAAGTAAATTATATCGACAGTATTCCTCTGGTCCACCAATTTTGTCACTTTGTCAAAGAATGCAATAAGATTATTGCATTATTTGCAATAATAAGGGGAGACATGATAGCAGTGTTCCGATATCTCAGAGGGTGCCACAAAGAAGAGGGAGCCAAACTATTCTCCAAGGCACCTGGGGGTAGGACAAGAAGCAATGGGTGGAAACTAATCAAGGAGAGAAGCAACTTAGAACTAAGGAGAAATTTCCTGACAGTTAGAACAATTAACCTCTGGAACAGCTTGCCTCCAGAAGTTGTGAATGCCCCAACCCTGGAAGCCTTTAAAAAGATGTTAGATAGCCATTTTTCTGAAATGGTATAAGGTTCCTGCCCACGCAGGGGGTTGGACTAGAAGACTTACAAGGTCCCTTCCAACTCTGCTATTGTATTGTATTGTATTGTATTGTATTAGTCTGTCATAATCTGTTTTTGACAAACCCATGTTGGCTTTTAGTTATTACTTGGTTTGACTATTGATCATTACTATTATGATGTGCTTCCTACACATCTTAGTTAGCTGACTAGCAAAATCTTCATCTATTTCCTCTGTTTGCAATCAAGATAATTTTCATTATTGTTGTGCTCTATTTCTTTAGAGATGTACAGTGATCCCTCGTTTTTCGCGGTTAATGGGGACCGGAACCTTCCGCGAAAACTGAAAAACCGCGAAGTAGGATTCGCACCGGAAACTTGAGTTGGTGGACATCGTTTAAAGCAAGCACTAGGGGGCGCTTGCCTCCTACCGATGCATTTTTTCCCTATTCTGTATTTTTGAAAAACCCGCGAAGCACTGAAGCCGCGAAACATGAAGCCGCAAAAAATGAGGGATCACTGTAGTTATTTCTTATATAAATAATACTTTTTTAAATTCAAAACAGATAATAAGCTAAAAAGGAAATAAAAAGACCTCTCCACCAGCAATCAACACACAGATAAACCGGGATTAACACCAGAATTAACACCAGACCAACAAACAATCAGTAAACAATACTGTAACAAAGGAACTATCACCGTTGACCAGGGGTGGGCAAACTTTGCAACTTTAAGTCTGAAGGACTTCAGCTTCCAGACTTCTCCAGCCAGCAAAGCTGGCTGGAGAATTCTGGGAGCTGAAGTCCTTCAGACTTAAAGTTGCAAAGTTTGCCCACCCCTGCCGTAGACAAACAGTCCAGTCAAGGAATTGGGAAGGAGAAAACAACACTCCCACCAATGCTGAGAGGGCAAGCCCTTGTAGATACTGTAAACAGAAAGCAAACCCCACTCCCTTCTAGCATTGAAGAGTGCATGACCCAGCATGTTATTTAGTTAGGTCTAGCACATTATCTAGTCAAATAATGAAATTTCTGAAGGAAAACAAGCAAGTGTATCTACTCCACAATTCTTTTATCTGCCTGAGATATATTAAGGTACTCAGAAATTACTCCTGATCTAATGATCTCTCAGGGCCAATAGAAGATCTCCACTTCAGGGAAAAATCTTACCATTAATAGGAAAGATAAATAAATCAGGGCTAAAGTTAATTAATCTGGCATTAATAATCTGCATGGAGTGTAACAATGATGAGTGTAGCATTATAATCTGTTTTGGTACATGCCATTGATATCAACAACACTATTCCCTCCATCTTGCAGATTTTGACTTCCTATTTGTATATGTTACTTTTTATATGTAATATTTGATGTGTTATAAACTCCATACTAAATAGCAAAGTGATATACACATAAATTGGAGTAACATCCAGGGATTACAAATTGAAAATTACTACTATATTATTTTTACCACTATAAATGCAGAGAAATTTAATACCATACTTTTAATGGTGCTTGAAAATGCCCTGTAACATTAAAATGTGAAATGGAGGCAAACATTATATTAATATTAATATTATATTAATATTATAATATAAATATTATTAAAGATGTGGTATCAGGCTTTGCATTTGTTTAATTCAGTGAATGTTTAAAGTATATGCATATACATACTTTGAATATTTACAATTCAATTATTGTCACAAGGAAATGAATCAAATTAGTTGAGGAGAAAAGGTGTTGATGCTTATGTGCCATCATGTTGTTGTCAACTCTTAGTATTTTACCAATTCCTGTAAGTAATTACATTTGCTACTTATATCCATGATGCTTGTGTTGCTAATTCATTGTAACTTCATTGACCAGAGCAATTATGCTCTTCAGTGCTTTGTGCCATTCTGACAACATAATATTGCTTGCCAGAAGAGTTCTCACTTCAGGGGTAAAAGGGAACATTTGGTTTTGTTGGGGGTAATTTTTTCTTCGGAAATATTATATGAGTGGGTGGTAGTTGTGTATAGTATGCACAAATTGTACATAACTCTTTTTAAAAAAAATCTGGTTCTTGTCAAAATTACAATAGCTATGAAGTGCAAAAAATAAAACCTCAAGATGGCATCTTCATAAGTTAATAGTATCTATTTTCTCATTCTTGGTTTCTCCTGCTTGATATCCTGCAATGACCTTGGATTGTAACTCCCATAATAAAGGCTCGAAAGGCACAGCTATGTGGACAAGGCCATGGTGAGATGGAGAGGTAACTCAGGCTCCTGGGGCTTGATGATGTGAGGAGAAGTAGCCAGTGAGCAAACCGCAGCCTCCAGAGCCATGGTAGCTTTGTACATGCTGGTTAGCTGGGTGGGTGGCTCGATTGGGGTTGGAGAAATAGGCACGTCAGTGGGATTGTAGCAGTCCTGTGGTCATAAGGGCGAGCCACTGAATCTGTATCTCAGTACATTTGACAATTATTGTGCTATAAAGTACATCTACCATACATAAATTGGTATAAAGACCAATTCTAACTGCATATTGCTACTGAGGGTGTTTCTTCACCCTCACTAGTTATATCCTTTTTCTGCTTCCTTGCTGCATTTGCTTTTATGAGGAACAAACAGTGAGCAAGGGGGAAGCAGTCACTTGTTCTTCTGGTCACATCTAATGAATTGGGGGGGGGGGGAGATTGCCAAGAGCCAGAAAGCTGGATAAGATGCAAAATTGTCTTCACAGCATTTGCAATAGATTTTTTTTTCTAAGGTTGTATCAGTAGCACCAGTGGGCCTCTCCCAAAGCATGTGCCTTAACTGGTTCCAGTGGCATTTACAGGATCTTGCTGCTTTTGCCAGAATGACAAAACTTATACAAACTAAAAAAAATAAGAATAAAAAGGAAGATAGACGATGCAGAAAAAAAAAGAAAAAAGAGGAAATAATAGAAGTGAAATAGAAAAGGAAAAGAATAAATATAGCAAAGAAGAAGAAAAATATATTAAAAAGTGATTTCCCACCTGCATCATAAGTATAAACAATTTTAGCAACATATTACTTCTTCTTAAGTTATAACAAATGATTTCTTCTTCCTTTATCTCATCTCTTATCTATAACCTAAACCACAAAACATCATCGTTTCAGTCCTGGTGTCAACAAACATCTATAAAGGGTTGTCAGAAATAATAATAGATCTATTTTAACTTTGATCAGATAAACCAACTATATGTTCCTTTTACTTCTTATACTTTTTAGTTCATTCAAATAATGTTATAGAACTTGATTTCTTTTCATTTTTATTGTTTCTTCTCACAAATTTTTTCGAAATTTTAATAAGTCTCTATTATAAATTCAAGGAGAATTATTGAGATCTCGTTCTTGTTTATTGTTTGCATATTTCTTTTAAACATTAAAGCATTTGCTAGCTTTTCTGTATATTCAGTGTACCATCTTTTTCATGTCATCCTTGTAGCACAGTGGTTCTCAAACTGTGGGTCGGAACCCCTTTGGGGGTCGAACGACCCTTTCACAGGGGTCACCTAAGACCATCGGAAAATACATGTTTTCAGTGGTCTTAGGAATTGAGACACCAAATTTATGGTAGGGGGTCACCACAACATGAGGAACTGTATTAAAGGGTCACGGCATTGGGAAGGTTGAGAACCACTGTTGTAGCATGTCATTTGTAAATTTACTTACAACTCAGTCATTATTTTGTCAGGTAAAGTTTAAGACACAGAGCAAGATGTCTTTCTGGACACAATTAATTTTAACTTCTGGTTCATTTTTGAAAAACATTCCTTAATATGTCCATTGTTAGAATATGTTACTTCATTCTGCAATTGTAAGTCAAGTTTCTATTTTTCCCTTTAACTTCAATTTTTAGTTCCCTCTATGGACCAATTTTTAAAACCTTAAAAAAAAAAAGAATCAAAACTAAAGCATTTTCCCTACAGAAGAATTATTTGTAATTAATTCCAAAATCTTATTTCAACTTTACGTGTATCCTTAACCCATAAGCAACTTTCTAAAATCTTTCTAAAATCTTCCTTTTACTGTTTATTCCATTTTTAAAGTTCTTAAACTTGTAGTTAAAGCTCTCTCCCCCCCCCCAGAACTGAAGGTAACTTATTGGTGCTGTCAAATCTGTCAATCCAAACTTCATAATAGCTGAAAAGGAGTTAACAAGCGATTTCTAATGATGGTTAGAAAAGGAAGTTTGCGAACTTAACATTTTTTGAAAGGTGCTGACCACAGTGTCAGCAAGATTGCTTGCTTGTTTGTTTATTTTAAAGCTGTCAACCTCATCCAGCTATTTCCATGTCTCCCTGAACTCTAAACCCACCAGAGGCCACTATCTTGTATCCCCCTTATGAGGAGTATCTGTCAGGAGCATTGTTGATAATCTCAAGTCCTCTCCTTGTTGGGAAAAGTTTTAAACAGCTGATCTACTCATTAACTCTTCATTCTATCACAGTCGTTGGCTCTGCTTTTCAGGGAGCTGTTTTCAGTCTGCTATTTCTTCCTCTAGAAATCATTCCCTCCATTTAATCTATGCATCAACTCCCTTGTAGACAAATTGAAGAATCTATTTCTCCAGTCACCAAAATTGGAAAACAGAAGTATCTTTATTCTTCTACAAGCAGATGATGTGCTGTGCTGTGCTGTTCTGTCATTGGTTTGAAACAGGCACTTGGTGTTGACAAGAACTGCTAGAAATTAACTACTTAAAAATTAAGGTCGTGGTATTTGCCAAATGTCCTAAGACACATGTCTGATGGCTAAACAGTTACCCAACAGAACAAGTTAAGACCTTTCAATACTTAGGGATTGTTTTCCATACCATGGGCAAATGCAAATCCCATACAAAGTATATCATCTTAAACATGCAAAAAACAGCCTCAGGTCATAATCTTTCTGTTTCTTCAAAGGAGTCCAGCATATACTATAGCAGCCCAAGCCTTCTCAGGCAAGATTTGACCTCAGCTCCTCTTTGATATCCAGTCAGGTCCTTATAGGTCATTTCTTCCCCTTTGAAGAGTTCAACCTAAGTTCTTGAGATCTCTCTTCCACCCTGCTGCGTTCCAAATGTGGACTTTTGTCCTGAAGTTGGTCTACTCAAAATAGAAATTTCCACCTGGATTCTCATTCTTTCATACTGGCTTAAGCTTCTTTTTTTCCAGCTGGCTTGTCCCCTTTAATTACAGCTGACAGCCTCCAGTCTCCCTGGTGTCAGGCACTCCATGAAAAATTAAAATCTGATGGCTTCTCATGGGCAGTCATCACCCTGATGGGGTATGACTGTGCATTGGCCAATCTTAAATAAAACGCCATTGACATAGAGCTACAATCCAATTTGTTGTCCTTGCTCAGAAACAACTTCCTAAGACACTCGGTACATTTGCTTTACCCAGCCAGATAACAACCTCATAACCATCCTACATTTAGAAGGGTTTTTTCTTTGGCTAGATTCAGTGACTTTCAAATAGCAGTCATTGAGGAGAGATACTGCAGCATCCCTTTAGAGAGGAGATTGTGCCATGTGGTGGAGGAGCAGTTGAAATTCTGGTGTGTGCTACATTGTCATGCTCCATTTCTAGGCTGATACTGGCCAGGAATTATTATGTCAACTCATTACCAAACACCCTGATAGTCACACTGATTCCTTCTATCTCAAACTGTTATCAGATCAATCTGATTATACTTTGGTGATTGCAGCCAAATACTTTTCAAAGTTTGTGCAATAGTGCCCTATTTTTTCTTCAAACACGCCCAGATAGTTTTCATTTGGAAACATTTCAAATGTTGCTTTCCATTTAGTCATTAGTTTGTAACTATGTATTATATCATTTTCAATTGATTCTTACTTGTGTCTTATTTTTATTAATAGTTGCCAGAATCATTTTAGCAATATAGATATTCACTATAATTGGACTTGAAGTCTTAGTTTTTAAACCACAATAACTTTATACATATTATTCTTCCTTACATCATTGTATTTTTTCTAGTTATAATATTAATATTAATTACACTTTTATCCAGAGATAAATTATCCACAGATAGACTTTAGCATAATGATTCTACACTTTAGATTGGTAATTTTACTATTTGTTATTCTAAATAATGCAATTCCCTTATTCATTTGCATAACACTGTACTATGCTAATTTTTATGCCCAACATTCTTAAACTTACAATTTTGCTTGTATTGTTATAAGATTTTATGGCTTGCTTTATTCTGTTCAATTTCTGTGTTGTATAGTCTATACTGATATTCAATGAGTTAAATGTTTAACTCATTTAAAAAAAGATTTTGCTAGCCAATGCCTGAAATAAGTGACTATTTGAGATATATATCATCATCATGCTGATGATTCCCAATTATCAAGTGATCAAGTGATGCCGGCCTGTACCTGTACCTGGAGGATATGTGGGCCTGGATGGGTGGGAACAGACTCAGGCTCCATCCTGACAAAACCGAGTAGCATGTTTCCTTGATCCCTCCAATTCCTTCATCTTTAGTCTTTAATGGGTTTGTACTTTCCCATGGGAGGCTGGTATACAACCTAGAGGTCCTCTTTGCTTCATGACTTCTGTTTGAAAAGTAGGTGGCAACAAAGACCAAGACCTTTGTGCAGATTTATATTGGCACCAGTTGTTTACCTGTTGCTGGACTGGGAAAGTCTTCAGACAGTCATTCATGCCTTGGTCACTTCTTGATTGGATGACTGTAATGTGCTTCTCTGTGGGCCTGCTCTAGGATCATCGTTCAGAAACTACAGCTAATGCTGATGAAGCTAAGAAGAAATCATACCGATTTACACTGACTGGGGAGGAAACGATTGCAACAGACCAAAACAGGCACAGTTTCTTCTTAGCTTCGCCAGTGTAAGGCTAGCATAAAGCTAGTTCTGGTGGAGCTAAGAAGAAATAGTACCAATTTATGCTGACTGGGGAGGAAAGGATTGCAAGGGGGAGCAAAAGTGACAGCATTTCTGCTCTCAGTTGTGCCATGTGGCCCAGCAAGGGAGCAGCCTTTTCTACTCCAACTTCCTGAGCTCTATATCTTCAAAAGATAAGTATGCAATTGTGACAGAGTGGGGTATGAAGGAGGCCATAGGCCTTTGGGGAAGCCAGGGGGTAGAAGGCAGAGCATGGGATACTTCAAAAAGTGAGGGAGGCCTGCACTAGGCTTCCCTTGGTTTCCCCCACCCCTGAGTCACTCCAGGCTTACCTAACGGTCTATGCATTCATTTAACAAATGCATTGGGGATAGCAGGGACAGGAAGATGGTTAACAATCCACTTCATTTAATGTAGTCCTTGACTTCCAACACAAATGGAATCTATTACTGTCGTAAACTGAGGACTACCTGTAATAGGACAGAGAATGCTGTTTACTGAATTGTTTTTGATATATTATATGCAACATTAAAGCCATATTCAGCTTAACTGATTTTGTTTTTCATCATTCAAGAACAATGTTCATTTGTAAAGAGTTGTTGAGCTACTCAAGTTTAAGACAAGTGCCTAGTTTAGTACAATTCTGTTTAACTAAAGGAATTAGTTATACTCTGTGCTTAAAACATTCAGTACACCAGAAGAGATCTACCTTCAGAGTATGTTACATTTCTTCAGGGTTCAGAATTCCAGTGATATACCTGCAACTTCTAAAGGTTTTTTGTAGTGTTGGTCAACGTTTTCTTCCAGAAATATCTTCAGCTGCTGCTTATATCATTGTACTTCTGTAAGTTTCAGAATGTGATTTTTCTAGAGATCTCAGCCTGCATGTTACTTCTTTTTTTGGTAACCTAGAGAGTTTCTGTCAGCTCATTTTTCAACTTTATGATGTCATTCCTGCTCCTTCTGCTTCCAGTAAAGGTTCCCATTTATCTACCTTTCATATTCTGAAATGTTTGTGTACTATGTCTTGTACAAGACATTAATTATTACAAATGTTATGGGAATCGTGATTATTGGAATTAGAACAAACCAAATACAGGCACAAACATTAATGGGAGATTAACCACATCTGCTAAAGCCAGGGATCTACTGCCTTTTTCTGTAGTTTTTGCTGTTGTGCTGAGCAACATTGTATTACAGATGTGTAGGGCCTGTGTTACTGAGAACGCCTGACTCTTTTGACACTATAGTTTATCATTTTCTTGTATTCAGTAGGAGATTGAAATGATTTCCTTGGATATTCTACACTTTCCCAAACCTAGAAAAACTGAACCTTCAGTAGCTAATCTATCACCAGATGTTAGAAACAAATATGTTTACTGGAAACAAATATTTGAATGAATAAATCTTTCACTCAAGAGAAATTTGTATAGCACCCTAGCAAAATGTGATTAAATAAATATATAATAAGCTAGTTATAAGGTAATTACACGAGGTATATGCTGTTATTAAGATATTGGAAAATATTCTCCGCTTTGCAAAGAATGCTGTGAATTGTTAATTAATTGTTCCTGATAACCTGTGTACACAATATAAAAAGTGAACAAAATTATGTGTTATTGCTTCAAAAACACAACTATACAAGTATCTAGATTTCTTTCAGTAAAAGCAACACAACTTCAACATTGCGAGCAAATTTAACTTATGGATATGTACTTGAAAAAAATATAAAAGTATACTTATCTCAGGTGACTCCTGACTGCTACCTGAAATTATTACAGCATTAGAGAAAACCTTTGCTCTTTCTTATATTCTGTCTCTGACCATGCAGTCTACATTTTTTCAATAATAGTAGACTTTTTCTCCTACTGCTTTATGTAACGTTTCTGAATAAAGATATCTGGAGAACCTGAAAGTTTATATACTTTTGGAAGTTTATGCTTATAATATATAGTGTAATAATACGATTGCTACAATATACTGGTCACCTATCCCCTGAAAAATTTATTCATATGAGGCTTTTAAGCTTCCTCCTCACTTTGGCAGTCTCTCTTGACTAGTGTAAATACTAAATTGAGGTACAGATGCAGAGTCTCTTTATGACAAAGCAATTTATTACACTGTGATTAAATCAGAGAGGTAATATCTCATGATGAAAGAAAAAGGTGAATATAATTTGGAATCTAGAGTTCTATTGATTGCAATATATTTTGGCTACTAGTTAAATCCTTCTGTTTAGGGCAGGGGTGTTTTAGTAATATGACTTTATATAGACTAATGTTTTTCCCCCTTCAAATATTTCAGCAGTGACAATTGTCAAATACATGACTACAGTTCTGGATTTCTAATTCTGTAGAGGTAGTTCCCTATTTTGTCAACACAGAAACTGGAAAGTTTACATTTTGTTCCTTTTATAAATCCACAGAGCAAAGGTAAAGGTAAAGGTTCCCCTCGCACATATGTGCTAGTTGTTCCCAACTCCAGGGCGCAGCGTTCATCTCTGTTTCAAAGCTGAAGAGCCAGCGCTGTCTGAAGATGTCTCCGTGGTCATGTGGTTGGCATGCCTAAATGCCGAAGGTACACAGAACTCTGTTAGTTCCTATCCTAAGATAGTTCCTATTTTTCTACTTGCATTTTTACATGCTTTCAAACTACTAGGTTGGCAGAAGCTGGGACAAGTAATGGGTGCTCACTCCGTTATGTGGCACTAGGGATTTGAACTGCCAACCTTTCTGATCAACAAGCTCAGTGTCTTAGCCACTGAGCCACCATGTCCCTATCCGTAGAGCAAACAACATGCTACTTAAACAGATACAGGGGGCACTAAATGTAATGGTAAGAGTGTAGTTGCATGAAAAACTTCAGAAATAATATACTGTATATGAATATTGCAGTGGGCTTACATTATATAATTTGTACATTTAAGTGTAGACATACATTTTTTTGGTCAAGTCTTCCTCAGCCTGGTATGTTTCCTAATAATGAACTACAATTACCATATTTTTCGGAGTATAAGATGCACCGGAGTATAAGACGCACCCAGGTTTTGAAGAGGCAATTTTTTTTAAAAAGTAGGTAGGTAGGTAGATAGAGAGCTAGAGAGGGAGAAAAAGAGAGAGAAATACAGTAGGTAGGTAGGGAGGGAGGGAGAGCGAGCAGGTAGATAGGTAGGTAGGTAGGGGGAGAGAGAGAGAGAGAGAGAGAGAGAGAGAGAGAGAGAAATACAGTAATAGCAGGGGTGGGTTTCAAAATTTTTGGAACAGGTTCTGTGGCTTGCCGGCCATGTGACCGGGTGGGAGTGGCTTGCCGGCCATGTGACCGGGTGGGAGTGGCTTGCCGGCCATGTGACCGGGTGGGAGTGGCTCAGTTGTCATGTGACCCATGGCCAACTTGGAAAATGAGGTGAAACTCACTTAACAGTCTTGCTTAGCAACCAAAATTTTGGGCTCAATTGTGGTCATAAGTTCTTTCTTTCTTTCTTTCTTTCTTTCTTTCTTTCTTTCTTTCTTTCTTTCTTTCTTTCTTCCTTTCTTCCTTTCTTCCTTACATTTCTGGCTGGTCTTTGGTCTTCTGAAGATGGTGAAAATGGATTTATGGGCACTCGTTATATATAAAGGCAGCCCATGACTCTTTGGGATGCTGGTTTGAATCCAGGAAATGACTCAGAGGATGTGATTCCTTTGAAATAACCACTGGGAGAAAAATAGATCTTTAACCTGGTTAACCAAACAGGTAGCTTGAGGTGAAAGGAAATAGGAAAATATATTATTTCCTTTCCTTCTTTCCTTACATTGCCTCCCTCCCTCCCCCTTCCTCCCTTCCTTTCTTCCCTCCCTACTACCCTCCATCCCTTTCCTTCCTTCCTTCCTTCCCTCCTACCCTCCCTCTCTCTCCTTCCTTCCCTCCCTCTTCCTTTCCTTTCCTTTCCATTCCTTTCCTTCCTTCCATTGCCTCCCTCCCCCTTCCTCCCTTCTTTCCTTCCTTCCCTCCTACCCTCCATCCCTCTTTCTTTTTCTTTCCTTCCTTCCTTCTTTCACTCCTCCCTCCCCTTTCTTTCCTTCACTCCCTCCCTCCCACCCTCCATTCATCTTTTTTCCTATTTTTCTTTCTCTTTCTCTGTTTTTTTGTCTCTCTCCCTCTCTTTCTCTCTCTCTCTCTCTGTATCTGTCTCTCTCCTCCCCCCCACCCATCTGTCACTCTGTGTGTGTGTGTGTGTGTGTCTGTTTCCCTCTCTCTCTCTTTCTGTCTCTCTAAGTCTGCCTCTCTGTGCATCTGCCATTCTCTCCCTCCCCCCCCCCCCGGGAAGCAGCAGAGGGGTCAGCATGTCGGTTGCGGAGGTTATCCCGCAGCGAGCGGACAGAGGAGCCGAGCTGCAGGCGAGGAGGAGGAAGCAGCCCCTGGCCAGAGGATGGCCGAGCGCGCCTCCACCACTGCATTTTCCGGGGCTTCCTGGAGAGGCCAGCATTCGACTGGGGAGGTTATCCCGCAGCGGGCGGGCGAAGGACCCAAGCTGCGTGCTGCCGAAGCCGTCCGAGGCTGGGCGTGCGGCGCCCGGATGGCTTTGGCGGCACGCAGCTTGGATCCTTCGCCCGCCCGCTGCGAGATAACCTCCCCAGTCGAATGCTGGCCCCTCCAGGAAGCTCCGGAAAGTGCAAAGCGCTGCGGTGGCTGTCGGAAGGAGGTGTGGAGGCGCGTTCGCCCATCCTCTGGCCAGGGCGCTGCTCCCTCCTCCTCGCCGGCCCGGTTCCTATGAAGCCGTGGACCGGCACCGGTCCGCGGACCGGGGGTTGTGGACCCCTGCTTTAAAAGGTTAAAATGGAAGATATGTAGCCATACAAGTCTTTTTTCACGGAGAAGAAAAGGAAGATAGCTGACCTTGTATTTGAGTCATACAACACTACCGGAGAGCTTAATGGAAACGGGCGGATGGGATCGCAGGGAGCTTAGCGCTGGCTAGGCGGGGGAGGGGCGTGGACCTACTTACTTCCGGGTCCACCGGTGGAAAGGGATCGCTGGGGATCGGGAAAATTGACGAAAGGGCTCGCCCGATCCCACCCGAACCCGGAGAAACCCACCTCTGAGTAATAGGTAGGTAGGGAGACAGAGTGTGTAGTTAGGTAGGTATGTAGATAAAGGGATAGGGGGAGAGAGAGAGAAATACAGTAGATAGGTAGGGAGAGAGAATAGGTAGGTAGGTAGGTAGGTAGGTAGGTAGAGGTTTCCAGGTGTATTTACCCATGTGCTGGAGAAGGAAATCACTGACCACCTTTGGAACAAATCTTTGTTTCTACAGGCACAGTACTTGACCAACGGAATTCTCACTCTAACTAAACAGCTTTTCAAAAGGGAAAAAAACCCCTTATTGCACTGTGCAAACGTCCCCCAAACGGCCCGTTTTTCACAAAAATGGGCCTATTTTTTCAAATAAAAGGCATGAGTAGCCTTGGGGGGGCTTGCAGAGTGCTCCTGGGGGAGGGGGCAAAACAAGGAAAAACAGCCTGGTTTTTTTCGTGAAAACGGGCTGTTTTTTGGTCAAAAAATAGCATGCATAGCCCTATGCATAGCCCTATGGAGGCTTATAGAGTGCTGCTGGGGGCTGGGGGGGA
Organism: Rhabdophis nuchalis; assembly: GCA_039707465.1. Lineage (NCBI taxonomy): Eukaryota > Metazoa > Chordata > Lepidosauria > Squamata > Natricidae > Rhabdophis > Rhabdophis nuchalis. The sequence continues at coordinate 88,897,562 of CM077648.1, read as the reverse complement.
GGAATACCCTGTCTTTTGCTCATTTCTGCCCTCCCCAGCCCTCAGGAGCTCTCTAGAATCTTCCATAAGGGTATGCGCACAGCCATTTCTGTGAAGGGGCAGGGTTTCAGGAGGCAAAAAAATGCTGTATTCGATGTATAAGATGCACCCAGATTTTCAGCCTCTTTTTAGAGGAAAAAAGGTGCGTCTTATACTCCGGAAAATACAGTACCTAACTTGAGTGTAGCATAAAACATTTGGAGGGCATGAGGTTGGTGAAGACTGTGTTGCTCTGTTTAGAATATTAAATTATCTTTACAGCCTACTTAATTTTCATTAGGACAATTGTCTTCTGATACCTTTTTTTATTTTTATAATACTACTAAATGTTCACCTAAAACCACTAATTTATAATTCTCCAATTTATCTCCATATTTCCATTCTTTCTCGAGTATTTCAGCGGGTCCAATAATACATTCTTGAGGAAAAGTTATCAAAAAGTTGGATTTCTGAATTTTAAGGAAGCATACCATACATTTCTCCTTCCCCTTCCTTTCAGGATCATTGATTTCCATAACTCGTACTCTCCTACTGCCTGCAAATGGGCACTTTTGAAGGAAGATTAAAAAAAGGCAGATAACCAGACGTGATATATTTAATGTACTGTTTGATTTGGATGTTATGAATATTTGGAAAATTGTTTGTCGATTTAAACTCCCTTTAATAATATACTGTAGATGAATATAGCAGTGAGCTTACATTACATAATTTGTACATAAAGTGCAGTTATATCATATTTTTCAGAGTATAAGACACACCTTTTTCCCTCAAAAAAGAGGCTGAAAATCTGGGTGCATCTTATACACCGAATACAGCTTTTGCCTCCCGAAACCCCACCCGCTTCAACAAAATGGCTATGCATAGTCTTTAGGAACCTTGCAGAGTGCTCCTGGGGGCTAGGGAAGGCAGAAATGAGGGAAAAATGGGCTGTTTTTTGCTCAATTTTGCCCCCCCCAGCCCCCAGGAACACCCTATAAGCCTCCTAAAGGCTATGTATGTCCTTTTTTTGAAAAACAAATGGGCCCATTTCATGAAAAAGGGCTATTTTTGGGAGGTCTGCAGAGTGCAAAAACTTTTTTTTAAAAATTTGCCTCTTCAAAACCTTGGCGCATTTTATACTCCACTGCGTCTTATACTCTGAAAAATATGGTACATTTTTTGGGGTCAAGCCTTCCTCAATCTGATATGTTTCCTATGTAATGAACTACAATTACCTATCTCGAGTGTAGCATATTTGGAAAATTGTTTGTTGATTTAAACTCCCTTTATGTCATTCCTACAAAAGATAATAGTTTATGGCTAAAGGGTAAGCTAGGATCTGTCTAATTCTACACGTTATAGACTAGGTGAGATGAGCAGCATATATGTTTACTAAATTAATTAATTAATTAAAGTGTAAATTATGTTCACAATTGGTTGAGGTCAGATACATATGGACTAGTCATAATATTAAAAATAGAATTACAATTATAAATTAAACCCAGTCATACCTGCCAGTCATTAAGACACTTATGCTTAAAGTAGCCACTGTTTTATAACAGTTTTTATCCTGCTGAGTCTGCTAACATTGAGTCTTAGCCACACCCTCTGAAACCTTTTCAGAATGTTCGTTAGCTAATCGTTCATTTATTTCTATTAATTCTATGTATTATTATAGACTGCAAGTTTTACTAAGAACTCTTGTTTCTTTCTTACAGCTTAATTGTCTTTCCTATGTCAGTTATATGGCATGTATCGTTTCAATATTATTTATTTTTTTTACTGTAATTTTTCTGTGGTGACTGTATCAGCTGTCCTTATGCTAATATGGCTAACCCAGTACTCCACCTTCCTAATTAAGACAAAGGATCTATATATCTTAAAGTCCTTCCTTCCAATGTCTGAAGCCCACACAACTTTCTGTAGCCCATGCTCTTTCTTTAAGCATTTGCATTTGATCTTTCTAAGTGGTGAACTTGCCTATTATAATTTCTGCTTTTAAGAAAGATGACAGAACTCTTTTTGTGCAATTTATTTGTTCTCTAACTTTCATAGAAATATATAAGGTTTTAACTGCTATTATTTTCCTGCCTTCTTAGGTAAAGAAACCACCCAAGATATCCACTTCGGCATTTAGGATCCAGTGGAATTAAGTGGGATCCAACAGAGCAAAATGTCCACTTTGTGCTTTTAAAAACACACAACATAAATGTTATGCAACAACGATAGAAGCAGAATTGTTGATAAAGCCCAGATTGTGTTACCTTGTTTGAAAAGCAGAAAAATAACTGTGTTCAATCTGTCAAATGGAAAACAGGACCTCCAGGTATGGAATGGCAGTGACAGTCAATAATTACAAGTTATTTGCTTAATAAATATGCTGTTATGGTGATTGTAGGTATAAATTAAGACTTGTCACTGCACAAAGTGCAAGAGAGCTTTGATTTCAAATAATTCTCAAAGCTATGTCCACAGTGCCATGGAACTGCAGGGATATATATCTTACTAATAGCTACTATAATTATAATAGAGAAATGCCTGTAATTGAGGCTAGTAGTGAGATGCTGTGGGTTATATTTCCCTGAAAAGGAAGATGGAAGGAAGAATAGAATTTTCTCCTCAAATCAACTACATTTAAAATGAGGTGGGGAACTTACATTAACTGAAAATGTGGTTAAAAACAAAGATAGATGAAGGGTTTTCATATCTTCGGTCTAATCTTGGGGAAGGGGTATCTTAAATTTGGAGGTTTCTTTCTTTAGAGCAGAGGTGTCAAACTGGCAGCCCACAGGCCGGATGTATCATGCACAGGCCATGCCCACCCCAGCTCCATGAAAGGAAAAACGTCACAATACATCATATGATGGCAACGCAATGCTGCAAGTTTGTTACCCGCGCTTTTAGAGGAAACATAGTATATATGATGGCACAGTGGTTAGAATGTGGTATTACAGGCTCACTCTGCCCACAGACAGGAGTTCGATCCTGACATGCTCAGGATTGACACAGCCTTTCATCCTTCTAAGGTCGGTAAAATGAAGACTCAGATTATGAGGGCAATATGCTGACCTTTTAAATTGCTCAGAGAGTGCTGTAAAGCACCATGGGGAAGTATATAAATCTAAGTAGTATTGCTATTGCTATAATAGAAGTTCAACTATCATTTAAAAATCAATAGGTGCCATTGTACTGATTCAGACATTTAATTCCCCAAACCCTCCTGCCTACCTGTAAAAGAAAGCCTGAACACAATGATCTGGAGATATAGTCCATCTGCTAATGATTCTGCAAGTATTTCTAGTCATTCACTCCACCAGGTTCCATCTCCTACCCTCCAAGATAAGATTGCTGTCTGTATAAGCAGTCAGATACACACTGAAGGGACTGTTGTTCAAGGCTACCTGAGGCTCTGCCACTCTCTAGATCAGACGTGGCCCCTTTAGGATTTGTGGAAAGGGCCATGGTTCCCCACCCTTGGTCTAGATTAGAGGTTCCCAAATTTGGCAACTTTAAGACTTGTGGACTTCAACTCCCAGAATTCTCCAGCCAGCTATGCTGGCTGGAGAATTCTGGGAGTTGAAGTCCACAAGTCTTAAAGTTGCCAAGTTTGGGAACCTCTGGTCTAGATGATAAAATTTTATTTACAGTAAAATACATTTGTATATATTTCTGTAATCCACTATGGGAAGGTTTTTTGGTTAAAGGTATATAAAAATTTAAAAAGTATACAAACATTTAAATAAATACAAAATTAACCCTGTGGTTGCAGATAGCTGTGTAAAATAAACTACTTTAACATATATGGCTTCTGTGTTGAAGTATAAATCCTATCATGGAGGAAGAATGCAGTTTTAAAACAGAATTTTAAATTTGTTCAAATAAAAAGTATGCCTTTGAGGACCAAAGGACAGTGCTATGGACCAAGTGATCCCTATATTTTCTTTCAAATTACTGTACACATCTCCTTTCAAGCTAATATTTCCACTTAAGGTGCATTTTTGCAACAGCTTAAAATTCTTATTTATAAAGAATATCAAATGTGACAAGTGGGATCATTTGGGGTTTTTCCCCCAGAGAAAATAATAATCCTGCAAGTCTGTAATTAAACTATAATGGGACATATATATATGACATGATTGTAGAAATGACATGAATTATATATCATGATATAACTACATGATTTCTACAAAGACATTATGTATGACATAATGATCAATGTGGCATAATTTGCATCTTTTCCTGCCTGTGAATACTGTGGATATTTACTGTGTTATTTATTTATTCAATTCATATGGTCACACATTTCACACAAGTGACTCTGAGTGGTTACCAACAATAAAAGAAATCAACCAAAAGTAAAATTAATAACAGAGGGATTTGAAGATTGGGGTAACGCTTGGGTTAAGCTGTTGTCTGGTTTTTCTTTTTCTTTTGCATATATACTATCATTAGATGTTGGGTTGACTTGTTTATTACACAGATAGATATCCACATCTGAAATATTTGTTTATTTAATCTAGCATTTTTGATAAGTATGGATAAAAAGCTTATAACTATTTGTCAACCCATTATGTAAGAGGAGGAGAACCTATTAGTTTTTTATGTTTAATATTAGATCTATTTATCATTTGTTTTCTTTTTTCTTTTTTCTTTTTTTGTACACAATATGTTTTTTCCTTTTCATTGTTAGTGTTGGATGTTTATTTTGTTTTTGTTATGTGTTTTATATCTGTTGAGTAAAGAAAACAATATATATATACAATGAATAGACAATCAGCTGAGATCAAAACTACAACAAAATAGCTGTAAAATCATTTAAAATTTTATAAAGAAGATTTATAAAATTATATAGTATCTTTTACTTTGAATTCATTTTTCTCACTGAACTAGACATTGCAAAGTCACACATGTTTGACACGTGGCATTCTGTAACAAAATGTTCTAGGGTGAATTTCAGGATTCTAAAGTTTTCTGATTTGGATTTTCTCAACATTATGGGAGTTGGGTGGCATCAAGCAGTGTCATATTGCCACTCCAAGGTACGCTAACATCTTTGGTTTTTCCTCTTTTGTCTAAAAAATAATAGCTTAATGACCCATTTCCAGTTTCATTGTTTAAAACAGGGGTTTCCAACCTTTGCAACTTTAAGTCTGAAGGACTTCAGCTCCCAGAATTCTCCAGTCAGCTTTGCTGGCTGGAGAACTCTGGGAGCTGAAGTCCTTCAGACTTAAAGTTGCAAAGGTTGGAGACCCCTGGTTTAAAACATGTATCTTTGAGACATAAATGGAAAAATAAAATATTAAGCAGTTGCTGAGATGTAGCCCTTTCCTACTTTGAACATCTGGATGCTTATTTTTCTTTTTCTAAAATATATAAGCTTATGTAGTTATTGGTGTACCATTGTATAATAGTGCATACTATAAACACTGCTATTGCATTTTGTCCTATAATGAAAAAAGAGGTGCATGCATAGATTGAGCAGCAGCTGTTATTCAGTGTATTTATTGAGCTATTTCTATTATTATCACCAGATACATATCTAATGGCTATGCTTTCTGGGGTGATGGCCATTGTCTAAAAAAGAAAGCCCCAGACTCTATAAAACTAACCAAGACTATTGTTTTTTTTGCTCTATTCTGACAATAGAATCAATTTTCTCAACTTTTATCAGAAACTTTCAGGTTTCTTGTTCTCTTTTTACTTATTTCCATTTATCTATTGTCAAGCCTAGTGATTTTCCCCCCCTGCAGTATGTCCAACGGATAGATGACAGATGTGGCACTGTTTCGAATTTTAAATTTCAAAGACAGACAGTAGAAATGATAAACATTCCTGAGTTATTTATTTAGATGTTCTTGTATGTCAATTATTTCTTAATATGACAATTACACAGATGTTTTTTTTCTTTTTTATATATTTTATTAAAGTTTATTGTATGATAAATACTAATAGAAATTGAAATTAAGAAAGTTAAAGAATAGGGAAGTTCAGAAATAAATGGAAAAAAAGAAATGGCTTCCCACTTCTTTCAGTACAGTAGTATACAGAAATATTTACAGCCTTAACATTTTTGCTTTGTATTTCTAAAGTCATTCTAGACATTAAAATCTAAAATCAAAGTTCCATTTTTTTCCGTTTCAAAAAAAAGGGGTTTCTTTTTTTTTTTTTACAAGTTTTATTGCAATTTTTTGTTTTTTCCAACATACATACTTTATGGACAGAGTATTTATCAGGTCTCATCTTATACATCACATTTATAATCATAGTTTCATTGGGTTCTAATCTTCCCACTTTTATCAATATTCATCTATTGTATATAATCCTTTATCTTTTTCCATCGATTCATTTAATCTTACATATCATTGCTAAATACCTTTTTTGTCTTCACTGTTAATTCATCTTAACAAATTAATCATTTATCACAATATCTTTGCTATTCCCACTTCAACAATATCATTCTCTTTACATAATTATTTATCATTTCTTATTCAATTTTTACACAGTTAGTATCACTGTATTTCTTCTCCCCCCCCAGCTTTTCCAATTGTTTACCCTATTTCTTCTTCCCGAAAAATACCTCACAAATTCCCCTTCCCCAATCATTAACATTCTAAATTCCCAACATTAGATTACATTCAAAATTAATATTATTATTAAATTGTCTATTTTCACATTCCCATCTACTGATCTACCTTATTATATATATTTACTAATATTTACTCCATTATGTCACTCTTCTATTGACCTTTTCCTGATTATCCATCATCTCTTACTCTTTTAAGGATCCCATTTTAGGTGATTTTTAAATCTGCCTTTTATCCTACTCTTTTGAAGCCTTATTTCTCTTTTTTCCATTTTTGGATGTGTTGCGCTTTCTCTCCTGTATCCCTTTTATCTCTTTTAGTTGTATTATTTGCACCTCACCAAAACTTCAACTTGTCTCTGCAAAGTGTTTCCCTTTTTATCTTTTAACTGCTTCTTTTGGGGGGAGGGTTTCCCCCCCTTTCCTCTCTACTCTTTCTACCTTTCTCCGAATTTCCATACGTTACTTTACTTTTATTTGATTTATATACCGCCCTTCTCCCTTTTGGGACTCAGGGCGGTGTACAGCCACAATAAAATAAATGGTACAAAATCTAAAACAATATGTTAAAAAGATATTAAATAAATGTCCTACATTTTTAAACCCCATACTAAAATCACTATAAAATCCCTTTAAAAACTACCTTTAAAAACTACGACAGGCCGGCAGAATAAATTTATTTATTTTATTTTATTTTATTAAATTTATACCCCGCCCTTCTCCTTGTTAGGACCCAGGGCGGCGCACAGGCATTATTAAAACCACAAAATACAATATCAATTAAAATATATTAAATTACTAGACCCATGCTAAAAACCCATGTTAAAACCATACCAAATTGATTTATTTTTAAAAAGTCAGAAGTAGGGGCTATCCTAGGCCGGCTTGTTGGAATAGATACGTCTTAAGACGTTGGCGGAAGAGGCGGAGGTCCGAGATAGTGTGAAGGTCGGAGGGTAGGTCGTTCCAGAGGGCCGGGCCCGCCACAGAGAAGGCCCTTCCCCTGGGTGTCGCCAACTGGCATTGCCCCGCTGACGGCACCCGGAGAAGACCCTCTCTGTGGGAGCGGATTGGACGAAGGGATGTATGGGGCAGGAGGCGGTCTCGTATATAGCTAGGCCCGACGGGAGAGCCTAGCTCTCTCGTATATAAATGCGTCTTCAGGGCCCGACGGAAGAGCTGTAGGTAATATTGTCCAATTGATTCTTGTTTTTCACTTCTTCCTTTTCTATAATTTTAACTTCTTGCATTTCATTTAAATTCCCCCCTTCAAATTCTATTTCTTTTTTCTGTGTGTGTAAACAAACTTTCACACACATTTTTAGCATCAAAAATATTTCTCCATATATCTGAAACTCCATTTTATAACAATTTAAAAAGCTTTTACAACCACCCCAATTATCTCTTTTCACAATTGACCCGAATTTCAAGTCTCTTTAGTTTCTTTTGTTGTTCTTCTTTTCTTCAATTATTCCTCTTCTCTTCAGAGGTAGGGTGTTCTACTGAGTATAGTCCAATAGTAATCCAAATTATAAATTGATAAATTTAGACAAATATAGACAAATCCAATTATAAATTAGCTTTCTTCAAAGAAAGCAGATGAAAGAAACACACACATACACACAAACATACAAGCACTCCTTATATTTTCTCACAATGTCCAAATGGTCTTCTTCTGTATTGCTAAGATCAATTCTTCCAGCTACTGCTTGTCTTATTACGCCTATTAAAGTCTTAGTATATATTGTGCTCACCAATCCTCCACGCTTTGAATATTGTAGTATTTTTTCCCACCGGTAGATGGCACTCCGAATTTCTATTCCATATAAGATAGTCTAAGAACTACGGTTGATTGTCAAAATATGTGTTTAAAATACACATAAATAATGTTATTTTCTCCCAAAAATTATTTTTCTAGAATGTTTTAGCTTTCCCCAGCTTTCCAAATACAAGAATTCTTCTTGGTTTTTTATTTTATTTTAAGTCTCTGAATTTCTATTCCATATAAGATAGTCTAAGAACTACGGTTGATTGTCAAAATATGTGTTTAAAATACACATAAATAATGTTATTTTCTCCCAAAAATTATTTTTCTAGAATGTTTTAGCTTTCCCCAGCTTTCCAAATACAAGAATTCTTCTTGGTTTTTTATTTTATTTTAAGTCTCAAATTCTCCTCTTCTTTCCAAGTGCCAAATAGTCGCTTTTCTAAGTTCCATAATTTCTTTTAAAACTCCGATTTTCAAAGTTCCAAACAATTTCATTAAGAAATTATCTCACCCTCTTCCAGCACTCCGTCCAAACACCACTCCAGTTCAGTTCTTAGGTTAGGTTGCCCCAGCTTTGAGACGACCATAGGAAAATAGCTGCCATCCCTGCTGACAACTGGGAGAGCTGTTGTCGAGAAATTGCCAATCCTTGCAGTCTACGAAACATCTCTCCTTTCTTCACTGTCTCTACGGCAGCGGGTACCAGCTGAATTTCACGGGGCTCATTGGAGCTCCGCTAGTTTCCAGTCCATTTCTGCCGTGATGTCAACCGGACAAAAGGGATTTCCAAATGGAACCAAAATTAGATAAATTCTTATCTTTAATTAGAACAGTCAATTTTGCCATCTCTGTCTACTCCATCACCCTTACCATCCATTCTTTCCTATGAGAATTAGTGTGTCTTTCTATCTTTGTGTGCATAACATTCTTGCCGCTGTCAACATGATAAAACTTCAGATTGTTCATATAAAGGAGGTGGGATAACCTGGCAGATGTTTTGGATGTTTGATAACCATATCCTCAGTTCTTCTTGTTGACAGAGGAATCAATGCAAAACAAACACTAGCAGTGATAGCGAATCTCCTTGAAAGATTCCTGTCTTGATATTAATCTCACCCAATTTATTATCAATGACCTGTAACCACATCTTCCATTGTGCCATTGATCTTTGCACAAAACTTCTGATTTTTTTTTATTCCTGTTATTTCTAGGCACTTGGTTATCCAATCATGCGGCAAGCAATTAAATAGCTTCTTGCAATCAATCCATGTTACTTTCACGTTGGTCTTCCTTCTCTTACAGTTTTCCAGAATCATCTTGTCAATTAGGAGTGGATCTTTTGTTCCTTTGCTGTTTGGGCAGTTTCCTTTCTTTTCCAGTAGAGAGGATGTTGTTAAACTGCATCAGCTACTACACTGGTTAGCAATTTGACAGTTGCTGGTAAGCAGGCAATTGGCCTATAGTTGTCTGGAGTTTGGACTACGCATATGTGCCATGCTCATCACCAAAAGGGGAAAAATAGTGTAAACCGAAGGACTCAAGATGTCCTATAGAAATACATCAAGAGTCTGGATGAAGACGATCCCTACAAATAATTTGTATCCTTCAAGCTGACAATATAAAGCACACTGAAGTAAAAAAAAAAAAAGGTTAGAAGTAAATGCATAAAGAGAGTGAAGAAAATCTTAAACTCCAGCTCAGTGGAGGAAATATGATCACCAAGGCAATTGACACCTGTCAGTTCCAGTCATTACATACATATCTGGAATAGTGGACTGGACTGAAGCAAAATTAAAAGTCCTGGATAGGAAGACAAAAATAAATAATATAATGAATCATGCCCTTCATCCACCCAGTGATGTTGACAGACTACTTACTAAGGAAAATAGGTGGGCATGGAATGTTGCAAGTACATCAAACAGTTGAAGAAGAAAAAGGGGCATATTTCAAAAAATATTTGAAAGATAGAGAAAAAGGTGCATTGAAGCTAGTATACCAGAAAGGCCTACTGAGTACTGGAGGGACCAACTGGTCTACAAAAAATATCAAAGGAAGAATAGAAAAAAAGATCTGGAAAGACAACACATTACATGGCCAATGCATTAAAAAGTAGCAGGCAAAACAGATAAGAATAGGAACTGGCACTGGCTGAGAGCATGAAAGATATAGAAAGAGATTGTAGGGCTAAATCTGGTTGCAGACTGACTAGAAACAATGGTATGTCAAAGTAGCAATAATGGTTCTCTAAAGCAGGAGTCTCCAACCTTTGCAACTTTAAGTCTGAAGTGCTTCAGTTCCCAGACTGAATTCTGGGAGCTGAAGTCCTTCAGACTTAAAGTTGCAAAGGTTGGAGACCCCTGCTCTAAAGGATCTGCAAGAAACACCATTTGCCTGCAAGCACGAAAAAGTCATAGAAAAAGCAAAAGCTAAAGTGCTCTGGGACTGTAGAATTGAAACAGGCAAGCACCTGCCACATCCCAGACTTAACAATTATTGATAAGAAAGACAAAAAAGTTTGATTAGTTGATGTGGCAATCAATATCTGGAGATAGCAGCAGAAGAGAACTGGAGAATATAACAAAATACAAAAACATGCAAATAGAAATAGAATAACTGTAGCAAAAGAAAGCAAAGGTAGCACCAAAAGTGATAGGTGCACCCCAAAACAATTGGAGCACCATTTGAACACTATCGGCATTGACAAATGCACCATGGGTGAATTGCAAAAGGCAGCTTTACTCGGAACAGCTTACATCCTACAACCATACCATTAATAATAATAATAATAATAATAGTTAAATTTATTAACCGCTCCCTCTCCCCACAGGGACTCGGGGCGGTGCACAGGGAGGATAAAAACAATAAATATACAAAATACATACGAATTTAAAAACAGATTAAATTAATTCCTGTGCTAAAATCCCATTAACTAAAAATCCCCACCCCCCCAAAAACCCTAAAGACAGAGGAGTAGTTATCCCAGGCCGGCAAGGCAGAAAAAGTGTGTTTTCAATTTAAGACGGAAGGAGCGGAGATCCGTGGTGGTCCTAATATCGGGGGGGAGGTCGTTCCAGAGGGCTGGGCCCGCCACAGAGAGAGCCCTTCCCCTGGGTGTCGCCCGCCGACAGAGTCCAGTGGACGGCACCCGGAGATGTCCCTCTCTGTGGGAGCGAATCGGTCGTGAGGATGTATGAGGCAGGATCCGATCCCGCAAGTAGCTAGGTCCCGAGCCATGGAGCGCTTTAAAGATGATAATTAATACCTTGAAGCGCACCCGGAAGACGACAGGCAGCCAGTGCAGCTCGCGCAAGAGCGGTGTTACATGGGTGTACCTTGTGGTACCCATAATTGCTCGCGCGGCTGCATTCTGGACCAGCTGAAGTCTCCGGGTGCACCTCAAGGGAAGCCCCATGTAGAGAGAGTTACAATAGTCCAGTCGGGATGTCACGAGGGCATGAGTGACTGTGCGAAGGGCGTCCCGATCCAATAGGGGGCGCAATTGGCGTACCAGGCGAACCTGGTAAAACGCCCTCCTGGCCACGGCTGTCACCTGATCTTCCATTGACAGCCGGGTATCCAGGAGGACACCCAAATTGCGCGCCCCATCCACAGGGGCAAGATGTTCGCCCCCTATGGCCAGCGATGGAATGAGCTGGTTGAATCGGGCAGCCGGAAACCACAGCCACTCGGTCTTGGTCGGGTTTAGCTTGAGTCCGTTACTTCCCATCCAGATCCGCACGGCTTCCAGGCACTGGCACATCACCGCTACGGCATCGTTGGGGTGGTTATTAATACTATAAAACACCCACAACTACCTATCCCAGGCTCCTGGGAAGGACTTGATAGGTTGATAAAATGCCAAATCGAATCTCAACATCTGGTTGACTGGTGGTGCGACAAACCATAAAGCTTCAAATTTTCTTTCAAGCCCTTTATCCATCAAAAGAAAATGCCTGATTTCATTTTTGTATTTATTTTAAGAATCTTCTAAATTAAAATAAACATCTGATCCCAATATTTCTTTGCTTTGTCACAAATCTACCAGGTAAGATAAAAAACCACCACCTTTACAGTTGCATATCAGAATGCACTTGCAAATCTATTATATACATCTGTGACAATTTTTGGGCATTAAATACCACATCATATAATAAAAATGTATATTATAATTCAATGTAAATTTCAATCCATTTATCCACTTATTTTATCACTGATCAGTCTTTATATTATAACCAAATTCTTTGCCCATTGACTTATATAATCTTTAACATATTCTTTTTCCCAATTCAATTTCAATATTTTATATATCTCAGCAAAAATATGTCCATGATTAGCACACAATGAAATTTAATATTCACTTCTTGACAGTTCAAAACTGTGACATTTATCTAAATTAATTTTTTTGTTAGTTGCAGATATGTGAGCCAATAGCAAACATGCCCTTCTATCTCCAATTCTTTTTTCCTTTTCAAACTTGATCCACCTTAAATAAAATGTATTATTCACTGTAGGTCTAACAGATTGGTCTTATTGTTCTTTTAAACAAAGCAAAAGTGGTATTTTAGGTGACAGCCTTGTTTTATATTTGTTCTAAACTCTTAGGATAGCGTGTCCAACAAAATGATTTTTAAATCTATGTTCACTTTAGGATTGCATACCACAAATAAGCGTGCCACTCAAGCTCAATTCATGATCTTCCAAATCTAATAACCTCTTATTCTTTAAAGTCACTCAATCCTTCATCCAAACCAAAGAGCAAGCATCAAAGTATAATTTTAAGTGTGGCAGACCCAATCCTTTCTCTTTTACATCCTCAACAGTTTATATTTTATTCTTATTTCCCCCCCTTACTATATGAACTTAGTAATTTCATTTTGCCATTGCTTAAATGGAAAATTGGTGATCTATATTAGTAATATTTGAAATGCTCTCTATATGGGGCTTCCCTTGAGGTGCACCCGAGAACTACAGCTAGTCCAGAATGCGGTCGCGCGGGCAATTTTGGGAACCTCTAGATATTCCCATGTAACACCGCTCCTGCGCGAGCTGCACTGGCTGCCTGTGGCCTTTCGGGTGCGCTTCAAGGTGCTGATCACCATCTTTAAAGCGCTCCATGGCACGGGACCTAGCTATCTGCGGGATTGTATCCTACCCCACACATCCCTTCGGCCGATTCGCTCCCACAGAGAGGGACTTCTTTGGGTGCTGTCCACTAGGCAATGCCAGCGGGCGACACCCAGGGGAAGGGCCTTCTCTGTGGTGGGCCCAACCCTCTGGAACGACCTACCCCCCGAACCTAGAACTACCACGGACCTCTGCTCCTTCCGCCAAAAGTTAAAGACCTATTTTTTCCATCAGGCCGGCGTGGCCTAACTCTACCTCACCTAGCCTGCAGTCTGAAGTCCAAATTGTTTTAAATCGGGATTTTAAGGGATATAGTTTTAAGTTTTTAAGATTTTAGCACAGGGTGATAACTATTTAATTTGGGTTTTAAATATTTATATTTGTTATGTATATATGTTTTAACTTCCTGTACACCGCCCCCAGTCCCTTCGGGGACAGGGTGCGGTTTATAAATTTAAATAAATAAAATAAATAAATAAAAATATCTTAAATAAAACATACATTTTAATTACAGACAGATATGGTTTGTTCAAGTATATAGCATGTATAACATAATACATATGGTACCTTCTGACAGTGATAGAAATACAGTGATTCATTCACTGTATATATCCAGCATATTCCATATGATTGAGACCAATAACAATATATCTGTACCAAGAATATGTTCTGCCAATGTGATATGTTATTCAGATTAGTTTTTGTCAGGAAATACTGTGACTCGAGCTCTACTGGGAATGGAGGGAACTCATTCCTGAAGGTTAAATTCATATATTATTTGCCATTAAATCAGTGTCAATGGTTAGTAATCACACAGATCATCTACAGAATGAATGATCTGCACCCAACTTGGCCTTTCAAGTATTCCAACGATATATATGAAGATTCTCAGTAATCCAAGTCATAGTTGTCTCAAATCTGCTTTTTCAAAAAGCAACTGGACTATGTTTTTTCCTTGAGGAAAATGTTCCGCTTCTTTAACAGATTAAGAGAGTTGGAAGGGACTTTCCAGGTCATCTAGTCCAACCCCCTGCCCAAGCAGGAGACCCTACATCTGCCTCTACCTAGCATGGAACTCACAACCTCCTGCTTGTGAGGCGAGAGCGCCACCTCTAGGCCACAGCCAAAAAGGTTCTTGAATGAGAAGCGAAACATCTTCCTCAAGGAAAAAACATAGTCCAGTTGTTTTTTGAGAAAACAACTTGGTGTATTCCAATGATACTTCATCACTGTAATTGGGTCCATCCACTTTGCCATTTGCTTTACTTTGGCCACCTAATGAGAAGGAAAAACTCACTGGAGAAGAGCCTAATGCTGGGAAAGAGTGAGGGCAAAAGAGGAAGGGGACGACAGAGAATGAGGTGGCTAGATAGAATCACCGAAGCAGTTGGTGTGAGCTTAAATGGACTCCATAGGATGGTAGAGGACAGGAAGGCCTGGAGAAACATTGTCCATGGGGTCAGGGAGGGTTGGACCGGACTTTGCAACTAGCAACACCTTGCTATTGATTATCCTCTTCACTTTCCTTCTATCTTTTCCAGCATTATAGGCTTCCCAAGGGAGCTGTATAATCACATAACGTGTCCAAAATAGGATAATTTGAGCCTGATCAGATGGATTGATTTATTCAGTGATCCATTTGTTTGGTTTCTCCTCTATTCATAGTATTTTCAAGGATCTTCTCCAACAGTAAAGATCAAAGGTATCAGAGCTCTTTCTATCCTGTTTCTTTTAAATCCATCTCTCTCTTCCATAGAGTGTTACAGGGAATATTATAGTTTGTACCATTTTGATCTTTGTAGGTGTAAACTCCTGGCAATCTGGGTACCTTTTCCTCAGCCTTCATTGCTATGCAATTTTAGTCTGCAGCATATTTCTGGTTCCTTTGGTTCCTTTACTGTTAATAACTGATCCTAAAAAGCTGAAGTTATTCACTACTTCAGTGCCTTTACTGTCAGTTCTAAGCACGTTGCTGTATATATTGTCAGTAGCTTGGTCTTTTTTTATATTTAATGATGGTCCCATTTTGTTCTGTATGATTCTTGATTTTCCTGACTAAAATTTGCAGATTATTGGCATTTTCAAGAATTAGAGTAATGTCATCAGCATAGCCTCCCTCGATACGTATGCTCTTTTGCTGATCTGGAGCCAGTCTGTTTCATCAAGTTCCTGTCCTTTGCTGGCGGACAATGATACTTTCTTGTATTTCCATTTTCCTAACCTAACAGCTTGACATGATAAATTCAATCACAAGCCTTTATGTAAGTAATGAAGCACATACTAAATTATTTTGATAAATTCTTTGGTTTCTTTAACTATCCATCGCACATCAGCAATAATCTGTGATTCCTCAGCTTTTCTAAAACAGACTTGAAGCTCTTTTTCATTTTCATACAAGGCTGTAACCTAAGCATTCTTTTGCTAGCATGTGAAATTAAAGGTATACAGTAATTTGCACAAACCATTAAGTCTCCTTTCTTTGGTAGCTGTATATAGACTGATCTCTTCTAATCTGTTGGGCTTGTAGTGTTCTTCAGATGTGCTGGGATAATTTGGTTAGAACTTTACTGTTTCTTCTGGTGTGTTATTTTGACAATTCTTATAACTTTCCAAATAATTAATGAGCAGAGTACTGATCTAAATTCATTTTCTAATACTACAAATCTTGAATTAGGAACTATCTTCTAATCCAGTGGTCACAAACTGGTGGTCTGTGAGAAAAGTTTTGTGTTTTGCAAAAAAATTATTTGCATTTTTTATATTGCACTAAATTTATTTATTTTATTTATTTATTTTATTAAATTTATACCCCGCCCTTCTCCAAACAGACCCAGGGTGGCGCACAGGAATACTAAAATACATACAAAAACATATAAAAATTTTAAAAAACTTATTCCAATAAAATCCTGCGCTAAAAACCAAATTAAAATCCTCAAATTTAAAACTATCTAAAAGTCAGTAATGGAGGTTACGTTAGGCCGGCTAGATGGAACAGATGTGTCTTAAGACACTTGCGGAAGAGGCGGAGGTCGGAGATGGTGCGAAGTTCAGGGGGTAAGTCGTTCCAAAGGGCTGGGCCCGCCACAGAGAAGGCTCTTCCCCTGGATGTCGCCAGTCGGCATTGTCCAGCCGACGGCACCCTGAGGAGGCCCTCTCTGTCAGGGATCTCAAACATGGATCATGTAATGAATACATCCAATGAATGCTTGCATTGCTGCAGAGAGTTTCCCCCTTTTGGGGTCTTTTTGTGTGGATCAGAGGGGGACAGAAATTCCAACTTGGGGTCTGCTTCAGCCCCCTGGTCCAGGGCTTTGGGTGAAGGCTGGAGGGGAGTGACGCTGGTGCAAAGAGCCAGGGGGCCTTGTTTCAGTGGGACTGCATCATGGCCTGGAACTGGCTTACCATCTCAGCCCAATGAGCCTCCAGGCGCCGGTACCTGGCCATGCGCTCCCACAGGTCTTCCCTCTGCTTGGAAATCCTATGCTCGTAGTCCTCAGTGAGGTGCTTCTGCTAAGCCTTCTCAGTCAGATCCAATTTGAACTGAGCCAACTCTTTTGCCAACTCTTTCTCATGATGACTCCTTAGCTCCAACAACTGCTTCCTAGGAGCCTGGGCAGGCAGGCAAGGAGTGGCTGGGAGGGGAGGAGCAAGCAGAGGCCAGTGAGGCTCCTCTTGATGTGAGTGACATCAAGTTGGCCATGCCCATTCAGTCACATGGCCACATAGCCACACCCAGCCAGCCAGTCATTAGGCAGAACATATTAGTGGTCTGTTGGATTTAAAAGTATGAGTTTAGTGGTCCCTGAGGTCCAAGAGGTTGGGGACCTCTGTTCTAATCTAAGATATCTCAGCTGTGATTACCCAGTTATATAGAATTTACTATATTCCTTCTACCTCTGTTTCATTTTCACTAAATCATGTGCACTTGGCATTGTTTAGTATTCCAATTCAAGTTTGAAACCTCTTTCTGAGTTTGGAGATCTTTTGGAAAACTTTACTTGTTTTTCCATCTCTCTTTTAAAAACTCTCTGAAATTTGTTATTAAGTTCCTATTGAGATCATTGTCTTTTTTGGCTTTTGATTTCTCTTGTCTTTTTTGCAATTTCTCCTGTCTGTTCTGACATCTAGTTTGATTTTTCTGTTTCTTGGGCTTTGGCAATTTCTTTTCCTCCTTAACACCTGTGATTTCATCACATTGTTCTTTCGCCTCCTTGTTCCAATAATATAGTTAATATCCTTGAAGAAGGCAATAGCAAATAATTTCTTTATGGTTGCCAAGAAAACAAGATATTCATGAAGTCATCAGGAGTCATATTGAACTATAAATTGATTTAACTCATTATATGTATGGCATGAAATTGAAAAAGTGATTGCATTGCAGTACTGGTGGTCCTCAGCTTATAACAAATTATTTAGGGACCACGTAAATTGATAATGGACCCCAAAAAGATACTTTTGACCTGGTTTTGAGGTTCCAATGGCCAGGCTCCAACCATTTGTATTTGTATTTATTCAATTTATATACCGCACCTTCTCCCTACTGGGACTCAGGGCGGTGTACAGGCAGGTAAAAATCGATAATATAAAACATAAAATACATTAAAAATACATTAAATAGTTGGCCTGTCCTGCAACCCCTACTAAAACCCCTGCTAAAACAAATTAAAAACTACGCCAGGCCGGCCGCACGAAATAAATAGGTCTTCAAGGCTCGACGGAAAAGGCGTAGGTCGGTGATCGTCCATAGGTCATGTGATCACATTTAAGGCTGTTTGCAGGGCCCCATGGTCACATGACTTCGATTTACAACTTTACTGCTGTAAACCAGCATTTACTTTCAGTTTCTAGGCAAAAAAATGCCCATTGCAGAAAATGGATTTGCTTAACAACTAAAGTATTCCCTTAATGACTGTTGCAAAAAAGTCATAAAATTGAATTGGTCCTGTGTTGACCCTTAATGGTTGGCACACCTTATGAGTGTCATTCTGGATTTAATTGCATCATATTTGAGAACTACCTTAGATCATTTGGCAGCATGGGTGAGGTTCATCAATATGCTGGTGCTATTCAACTGTGCATTTATATCCTTAGCCAGCCACTTGATGCAATCTTCCTGGTCTCTTGTTCAAAGAACAGGTGACAGCTGTGATCAGGATGTCATTGCATAGCTTTGTGGTGTGCACCAATAGCACCTTTCTTGGATCAGGAGGCATTACGCTTGGTCTCTCAGACTTTGATCACATTCAAGTGTTTTGTAAGATAATCTGCACAGAGCTCCCCTTGAAGAATTTCTAGAGCTTCGGTTGCTCCAGAACGTGGTAGTGTAGGCAAATAAGGGATATGTCTTGCTTTTCCTATGTTATCCCTTTGTTCTAAGGGCTGCACTGTTTTACAGCATGTTTCCTGGTGTAGTTCAAGATATCAGTTAGTGGGAGCCAGGACGTGTGTCTTTTCTGTAAGTGTGTGTGTATGTGATGGGGTTTGGATCTGCTCAACTCCTGTTGACACATTATGTTCTATGCTGGCGGCAGACTCAGACAGTGAGGAGATTGGGGAGGAACTTGGCCAGTTCAGTCCTGGAGACTGGGAAGGCTCTAATGGGTGCTTTGCATTGGAGGCCATCCAAAATTTATCAGCTGCCTTCGGAGTCAGAGATAAGTGGGGCAGAAGAACAGCTGCAGCCTGTTCCAGATGCACGTATGTGCAGAACTGTCAGGAGAAGGAAAGAACTAAGAAACGGGTTGACTTGGAAGTAAAGGCACAAGTGGACGCTGAATGGCCCCTCCCGTAGGAGCAAAAAGGGAGTGGTGTTTGCAGGAGATAATTAGTTCGCTTATTATTGTGAAGATGTGCTTATCTGAGTTCCTCCCTCACAGAGACTTCTTGCCAGGTATTTCATTTTATACTGTTGAGACTGGAAGCTCGGCCTGGCAACTATCCAAGGACTGATAAGGCCTGTTTTTGCAATTAAACCTTGAAGGGGTTATTGCTGGGAATTCACATTAACCAAATAAAAAGGGGTCATTTTTCAGGACAAGGAGTCAGTTTCGTGATTCTGTTAAGCCTGGGTCAGGACACATTAGCCTGCTCTGGATACAACCTTTCCCTTCAATCATTGGGCATAGCTCTCTATGGCAATGTTGGCTTATGCAACAGGAGAAATGAGGCACGTGGTTGTCACAAAGGCATCTTACCTGTGCATTACCTGCCTTTTTGGGCCTTATGCAAGCTCCTTAGCACACTCGAAAGCTCACCAGAATAGTGATACACAGAAGTCAGTTTAAATTAGGAAAGACAGACAGACACTTCCAGGTTCTGCACTGCTAGTTTTGTTGCCATTGAGTCCATTACAAGTTTTCATCTGCTCCTGCTGATAAAGGATTTTGTGGGGTTGCATTTTTTTGTAGTTTGTTCTATTTTTATTTTATTCCATTTGGAGATTCACACAAGATCAATTTCAGACAAGTGTAGTTTTCTGTGACTATGCAATAACCACAATTAGTTATGACCACAGTGCAAATACTTTGCCTATGGCTTTGGCAGCACTAGGTGCCCTGGTGATGAGCCTTGTTATTTCATTTGGACCAATTACCACTGCTTGATGCTCTTGTATGGCTTGTTCTCCAGACGAGTCACTTCTGGCCATGGGGCTAAAACAGAACTCTTGGTCATCCATTGAGAGCAGTGTCATTCCCCTGCAGCATTAGTTGGGAATGGAACTTTGTTGTTATTGACCACTCCTTTCATACTTTGCCCCCTTCTGCCTGTTACATGTCAGCCAAGTTAATCTTGAACCCAAGTTTAGATCTGTATTTCAGAAGAAAGCTATAGCCATGTTCAAAACCAGTCTGGCTAACAGGCAACACATGCAGAGGGGAGGCTTTGAGGAACGTTGGGTGGGCTCTTCCACACTTTATTCCATGTCCCCACTTAACACCTGGCACCTGGATAGGTAGTTACATCCATCACTCTAGGCCAGGGGTCTCCAACCTTTGCAATTTTAAGTCTGAAGTCCTTCAGACTTAAAGTTGCAAAGGTAGGAGACCCCTGCTTTAGGCATCCACCTTACTCCACCTATCCAACTCCACGTGAAGGAAAGTGATTGTCAATGGTCAAGTCAGGGGTCTGCAAAGTTGGCTCTTTTAAGACTGGTGGACTTCAACTCCCACAATTCTGGCTGGGGAATTCTGGAAGTTGAAGTCCACCAGTCTTAAAAGAGTCAACTTTGCAGACCCTTAGTCTGGTTGCCCTTGGCAGAAGAAACAAACTCACGGAATCTACCAACCCCTTCACTTACGTAGTCCGCACTGATACCGACAGCACAATATTCAGCTGAGAGAGCCCTTTTAACTCAATCCTGAGAAAAATCCATGAGAACTCTACTGCAACCCATTCTCTTACCACGGTTCAAATCCACCACTTGTTCACACAAGGATCTTGGCTGCCAGTGTCTCCCCTCCTCCTGTCACCATTCAGGTGGCTTGATTTCCGTGCAAGGAAGCGAGCTCCAAGAATATATCGTTGCTTTTTCCTGGGGAAGAACACGGGGGGGGGGGGGATTTTTGCTTTGTCCATGCAGATGATGTGGCGCCTGTTTGGCTCCTTGAAGGCAAGGAACGGAACCCCGACTTCGACCGTGTCCGACGGGACCCCCGTTTCCCTTGCCCCGTCGTGCGCTTTCTTCACGGTCCCCAGTAGGAGGCGCTAAAAGGCCAGGACAAGCCTGTGTTTTTGCCCTTCGGCTACATGACGTTGATTGCTGCCTCAGCCAGTATCTCACTAATAACGCGGGGGAGGGAGGGAGGGGGGAGAAAAATCCAGGCAGGGGAGAAATTCCTCCAACGCTCCCTTGTGAACCCCCCTCCCCTCCCTTTCCCCGATAGACACTCCGGTTGATTGGGTAGATGTGTGTGAATGCCTCTGGCTTCGTAGGCGGGCGATTGGGGAAGGGCTGGCTAACTCCAGCCCACACCGCTTCCACCCACTCGCACCCTTGGGTGACAGGTCGCTTTTGTGAGTCTCCCGCCCTTCCGGGCCTGTCTTCTACTATTGACTCACAGGGAGTCCTCTTTACTCCCTCGCCACCCGTTTTTTTTCTTTTTCTTTTTTTAATACAGCGCCATTATTCTAGTTCTCTGTCTTTCCCGCCCTGGTTTTTCACCTTCCTTTGCTTTCCGGGGGAAAACGGCGGCATTTCGCTGTGGCGGTGTGGGCGTGTATTTGAAAGCGGTTGCAGCGGAGGCAATGCTGACTTTGCCCCGAGGCAGCCCTTTTTTCGGGCGAAATGGGGCTGAGCTTGAGCCCGGCCAACTCAAGAGCACTTGAGGTGAATTGCAAATATGTCCGGGGGGCTAAACCGCCCCCCTCCCCCTTCCCCGCCGCCGCAACCCTGAGGCAACCATAGCCCCCCCCTCCCCCCCGCATGGCACGCCGTTAGAAGAGGGACTTGTCGCTGCAAAATGTGGTCTTCTCTTCCCTAATGGGAGGGTCGTCCTTGTCTCTCCCCCTCATCCAAATCCTTCCCCGAGCCTGGCCAGAGCCCCCCGCCCCCAACGAACAGCCTCCGGCTAACAGGTAACAGAGGAAGAAGGTGCAGCCAACCAAGCCCCGGTCCTTCTCCCGGAGGTCCGTTGCAGCTGGTGGCAACAGTTACTGGCCGACGGGAGTCGGTTGGCGGCCGCCGCCGCGTGTGACGAGCCGGGCGCGCGTGTGCGTCTCTCCCTCCCTCCCCCCCCCCACCCACCCGCCTCCCGGTCCGCACACCTCTCCAAAGCAAATGCGGTCTCGGGGAGGCTCGGTAGAGAGTCGAGCCCCCCCGCCCGCTTCATTCATTCCTCTGGAGCTGGCGGTGGGACGAGGAGGGGGAGACGGGGGTGGGTTGGGGAGAGGAGACCGCCGACATGTCAGCAGCAATGCAGATGGGGCTAGGAACGGCAGTCGCTCGCCACTGAACGGCTCCCCGCGAGTGGTGGGCTGAATTCGGTGCGCACGCGCTCGTGTGTACGTGTGTGTGTGTGTCTGTGTGCGCGCGAGTGTGTGTGTGTGTTGTGCGCGCGCGCGCATGTGTGCATGTGTGTGTGTTACGGAGTTCCTTCCTTCGGTGGTTTCTAGCTCGCCCGTTTCTCCAGTTCGCCTTCGTGCCCATCCCAGCCATGGCACAGCCGGAGCATCTCTGACATATTTATAGCCCAGGAACAGCTGTTTGCCATTCCTCTATTGGTGGGCTCATGTGGGGAAATGCGTTTTCCTTCCCATTCTTCGAAACGTGCTAGCGTCTCCACCGAGGAGCGGTTCCATCTCTCTCGCCCTCCTCTCAGACCGACCCTCTCCCCTCTTTTCCCTTCAGGAGGGGGCGCTTGGAGAATTACCATGCTTCGCGGAGGACCCAAATCTACCCTCGCGGCATCCCAACTCAGCCTGCTTTGCTAAAGCTTCCAGGGATATATTTCTTCTCTCGTCGGCGCCAATAGAAGAATCGCCACTGTGGCGTTCTGGCATTCCTTCTCTTCCTTCCTTCCTTCTTTAAAGAGAGAAAATGGAATGATCTCTCTGGATCCCGCATATTCCGACTTTCCTCTCGACTGGATCGGATTCATCTTAGAAGGCGATCTCTTGCTTTGCCTTTGCACCACTTCCAGACGCAAGATTGCCAGCGTCGAGGCGTCTTGCAAGAAAGCGGTTTCTATGTGCATCTGGCATCGCCCCTTCCCCATTTGCTCCCCAAACCTCATCCTCCTTTATGTGGATATGCAAGCAAGAAGAGGAGACTGGATATTCCCAACATGCTCACTCCTCTAATCTGTCCGCCTAGAGGTTCTGCTTCTACAAATCAAGGTAGGAGATTTTGTTCAGGGTGGGGTGGAGGTTGGTGAATATCCCCCCCCCCCCCACATACACTATATAAAAAAAGCCACTCGTGTTTTAAGCAACTAATTTTGTACTGGTAGCACAAACCAACCGCCGGGCTTCTCACAAAAGAGCCATAGAGACGCTTTTTGGAATGAGATTCGGTTTTAAGGAGTCATTCAGACATGTTGATTCCTCCCTTCCCTGGCTCGTCAGAAGAGCTGGGGGAAAAGAGACACGAGCTTATTCCCTCCCTTCTCCACCTGATACGACAGCGCTTTCGTGCTTCTAAAAGGAGGCGGAGGTGGGGCAGGAGGCAGCGGATCAGGGGAGGGCAAAGATGGAGCTTCGCTACCTCCCTGTCAAAATGGTCTTGGCCAGCCCTTCTCTTCTCTAGCTCGGGTTTTTACAGCCTGGCCGTGTGGGAATCATATGCAACATGGTGGTGTTCTGCAAAGAGACTGTCTTCGAGTCCAAGTGCAAGCAGGCCCCGGAGCTTTAGGCAAGCCAATGTGGCTGCCTTGGCAAAAAAGCTAGTTGTAGGGAGCACCGGCCAGCCAGTCCCAAGAGAAGCAGAGGGGGCTGCTAATGTGTAGGCAGCCGCTGTCTGTTTGCAGGTGGAGGGCTATCAGAAGTCTAAGCACGTTAGGAGACCTCTAACCCCTCCTCTCCCCCCCCCCCCGCCTCGTGCTTTATCCCAAGGCAAAACCTGCACCTGCCATCCTCCTGCCTGATGCTGGAGGCTTTAGCCACGTTGACTTCTCGCTTCTTGGCGCGAGCCATGCAGTCTTCCCTTCCCTTCTTCTCTCCCTTTCCTCCGTGTCTGGCTGGCTTTCGCGCGCGCACACACACACGCGCACACATCCACATCCACGCTCGTTTTTTCCCCCCCAGCATGGGATGCAAAATGGCTATCTCCTCGCTCGACTGTGCCTGCCTACGCGGCACAGACCGTTCAAATGCAGGGCTGAAATTGGGCACGCCAGTCTAGGGGTAAGATGGTGGCGAGACAAAGGCGGACGAGTTTCTCCCGCGAGTGGGTGTGGATGCGCTTCCAAAATCGTATGGGGGAAAAAAAGGGGAATCGTGGCGTTTGGGTTCAGCCCTAAACCGTTCCGACCGGTCACCCTCCTGGTCGGTTACATTGCCATTGGAGACTCTGGTGAACCCGCCACTATATGACGCCCCCCCCCCCGGCTTTCTCATCGCGAGGCATAAAACGTTTCTACCTGGGATTCTGGAAGGATGGGTCCCTGGCCGGGCTTGGAGGCAACCTCTGGGTCACTCACCAGATGGTCCTAAATAGCTTCCCGAAAAAAAAAATCACGCCAAGCGCGACCCTCTGACCCTCTTCCACTCCCAACTTCCGAGAAGCGGCCCAGAACGGGCTGCCAGGAGATGGTGGCCAAGAACGGGACGCGAACGATCCAGGAAGCGAGGTGCGGGAAAGGGGGAAGAGGTGAGGGCTCCCTCCATGATCACCACACCCCTTTAGGCTCCCGAGCCTTCCCTCTGCGAAACAGGTGGAAGGACCTGTCCCCCCCGTGAAACCTAGGGCGGGTGTGTGTGTGTGTGGTGGTGGTGGTGGTGGTGGAATCGCCGAAAAGCCCCACAGGCTAGAAAAAAAAAGGATCCAGTTCGCCTTGCAATCCTTCCCAGGCAGCCAAGGGGGACCGTGACAGAAATGCCGAGAGAGAGCAAGCGAGCGAGAGCGAAAGAAAGCGCAACCAATGTACCGCCTTGGCACCGTTTCTTTTCCATCCTCCCGGCTCCGCTGTGGTTGTAAAAGGAGAGGCGAGGATTGACGGTCCTTTCACAGCTCGGGAGAGGCCGGGGCGAGGTAGAATTCCCCCCACCGGCAGCCACGTTCGCCTGGCGCTTCTATAAATAGCCCAGGATCTCGGTGACATCTACCTACGTTCCCCTTCCGCGAGTGGGAGTCTAAAGTTTACCTGCGCTGGGGAGAGTGCGCGCGCGGGTGAGCGAGGGGCGGAGCCAAGAGGCAGGGGCAAAAGGGGGTGTGGAGAGCGGCTGCTGAAAGGGGCGGGGTTTGCCAGCCTACTCGCTAGAGTTAGGGCGACAGGTGCGTGCCTGGAGCGTGGCTATCGGGGGCCCTCCCTCCCTCCCTCCCTCCCCCGCTGTCTTGCAGCACGGCTTGCTGACCAGAGTGGAGAGAAGGGCGCGCCTTTCTCGTCCTGCCTTTCCCCCCCCACAGATTCGGCTGGGGCGATGGACCTTATGGGACAACGGGCAGCAAAAACAGGCGCCGGCTTTTCTCCCAGGCGCTCCTTCCTTCGCCAAGGCGGCTGGCTAGAGTACCAGCTTCGTTCCGGGCAGCAGCGTGGGCACAGAAGAGCTCGCGTATTTCGGATCGATCGAGCTCTAAGAAGGCTCCCCCCCCCTTTCCAAGCGCCTATTGAACATTGGCATTTATGGGGGGGGGGGGGCGGCGGCGGGCGAGTTTGCGTGCCAGCGTTTGTTGGGTAGAGTGGGCGCGGAGAGCTTGGCACCTGAGCCTTTTTGTTCAGCTGTGGCTGTTTCGGCAGAGCGAGGCGAAGGTCCCTTCTTCCGATGCATCCCGTTTAGCGATGCTTCTGCCTGCAAACTTTCCTCGGGCTGGAAATGCTCACCTCCGAGGCTGAGACACTTGGTTTTTTCCCCCCTATTCGTATTCCCAAGGACGGTTACCAACATTTCCATGGGAGGCTTATAGCCGTTTGTCTGCAATTGTCCGTGCAGGTTATAATGAAGGAAATGAACTGCGAATTCTTTCCAGCATTTCCATTTTAAAACGAAAAATCGATACCAACCTTAACATGTACATGAAATCCACATTTGTTTTTTCTTCTTCTTTCTTCAATTCTTCAGCATCACCTGGAGATAGAATGGACAATTACTAAAACCACTTTTTCCCCCCAACACTGATGTCATCCACACATTCAGAAAAACTGTGTAAGAAAACCAGCGTAGGAAGTTTCAAACTGATCTTGTGCATGATATTAAGAACATCTTTTTCGCTGGTGTCTCCCACAATTTTCATTTATAGCACCAAATGACAAATTGGAAGAAATCAGACTGAAAGGTGACCAGTGCCTTTAACTGGGAGAATTTGCCTGGATTCCTCCAGATCCCAAACTGAACTTTGCCAGAGAAACATCTCCACAACCACTTCCATTGACCTGGCATATATTCAGTGGCCTTGACTTTTAAACAAAGCATACTTGTATGGCAGGATTGGGGATTTGGTGTGATGAAAGTTTAGGCTTAGGTGAGAGCATAGAAGAAGCTGTAGTGTCAAGTTTTCTAGCACATCTCTGCATTTAGTTCTCCTTTTCACTATTTTCCTAAAATATATATTCACAATTTTTCAGGATTGTAGTACTTCATTATTATTGTGATAAATAACATATCTTTTAATCTAAAATATTACACCGATACCAACCAACACAAATCAACAATGGTCACAGAACAAATTATAAGATACGCTTTGAATACCCTGGAGAACAAGACTTTTAAAAAGAAAGGTATCACATCATATTTGTTCTCGAACTCTGGAAATATTTCACAGACAGGGTCTCTTCATTAACCCCAAATAAAGGTTTTAAAAAAAATAACTTTCATAAACTGAAGATCTTCAATTTTAAAAGCACACTTAGCTAGCAGAGCATACCCCCCTCCTTCCAAGATGAACTGCGGTTAAAAAAACAGCGAACTGTGATAATAGATTGGAAGAGAATGAGAAAATAAAGAAAAAAATGTTATTTATTTTTACCTGGGTAACCCTTAATCTAGCAGAAATTTTCAGAAAGCCAAGATGGGGTAACACAGTTGTGAGTTGCTATTATACTAAAATGATAGTGTGAATAAATGTGTGATGCTTCTAAGAGCTATAAACAAATGCAGAATGAACATCTGAAATACATGATGAGTTTATTTTTAATTAATTATAATTAATTTTAAGGTTAAATTCATAGAAATAGAACACACACACTGCCATTATGAAACTCAAAGATACAACATTTGATAGGATTCGGTAAAACATTCTGTGATATGTATATCCTCAGATTTATAGGATAAATATACATCTGAAATATGTACATATAAATATACAAAGTTTCATATACAGATGTTATCTTTAAAATATTGATTGATCAACATATCAAAAGGTAAATACACCAATGTGTGCTATATACACACTGAAGCATGTGTGTCTTTTTGCATAAAATAGCAGAGAAATAGCATACATCTTGGGATAACGTAGTTAGACATACACAAATTGATAAGCGATAAAATGGTTTAGAAATAGAATAGAAACATACAGTACTTGTATAAACCCACAGCTTGTCAATTACATGCTTAAAGAAACAATTATAGAGTAACATATACACATATATGGTACATTCAATCATGTAATTCTAGAAAGCATACAGTGCAGATTTAAAGCTTGGCTTCAATTATATGAAGTAATAAGATAGTTTAAAATTTATGCAGTTTGTTCCTTCTCTCCCTATGAGGAAAATTAGTAATTACATAGTTTTCATATACGGGAGTCATTTCAATGTAGGAAGAGATATAAATATAAAATCAACATATACATATCTCAATAAATTAAGAGTCTCTGTGCGTAAGTGTGTATATAGCTAGTCCTTAACTTATGATTGTTTAATGATGGTTTTAAGTTATGATGGGCTTGGAATAAGTGACTTACAACCTGTCCTCAAAGTTACAACCATTGCACCACACCTGAAGTCACATAAATAGGAAGAGTAAGGTATGTTGGATATGTTCTCCACTTCGAGTAATTTGTAAAAATAACGGCGGGATACAAACAAACAAATAAACAATTGCACTTTGGGTGTTTGGAAACCAACTGGTATTTATGATGGGGAGCAAAGTTAATTTGCTTAATGACTGATTCATATAACAGCTACATGATTCACTTAATGACTGTGATAAAAATAGTTGTAAAATTGGATCTCAGCTTCTAATGACTCGCTGAATGACTGCATCACTTGAGCTCAAAAGGATTTCATTCTAGAACGTAGGTTTGTGCTGGGAGTTAAGATAAATAAGCATACAGAAAGTTGCACAGGATGACTAGTATGGGAATGTATAATGAAAGATATTGAAGCACCACTACCTAGCAAATCATTCATGTGCTCATCTATAAATAGTACAAATTTAATTGGTATATAGAAATCTCTATTCATTGAAAAAAAAAGCATGGTAAGCAATCTTAAATTACTAATTGTTTACTATTGTTTCACTTATTCTGGGTGTTCTAGATGTCCTTTTAACTACAAAAAACACGAGATGTTTATATTTTCTTTATAAAGAACAAGCATTCATTTAGAAAGAAGGGTAAAAGTCATGTGCAGATTGAAATATCTATTTAATACAGCCACATAGACTCTCTTCTGTGTAGATGTTATATATAATACACTCTCACAGTTGTAAATTCTTTGATACATTATTTTATTTCATGAACCTCATGAAATTTCTAGATATCCCCTTACTTGAATCTCCCCGCCATCTCTAAAAATATGTGAAAAATTATGTGAATTTTCCCCCCACCTCTGACACCTGGAGATAAGCTCTGTCTGGAGAGAAGTAATGTTAATTGGATGATAGTTACATTTTACAAAGTGTATGCACATAGTTGGTTACTGCATTTCTTGCTCAAGTGTGCTTTATTTGTTCTTCTTTGGGGCAACGTTTGGCCGATTCGATTTGTTGTTTGTGAAATCTTATGATAAAGATTATGAAAAAGTTTTAAGCCCGATTCAGGCCTTGCCACATCTTGTGGTTTTCCTTATACAATCAAACCCCAACAACAGCATTCTATTCTTTTGGTTTTATGGCATTTCAATCTTTTCTCCAGGCCTTACATTATCAGGTGAACTGGTTTTAAAGTGTTATTTTCCCCTTGAGTTGGTGCTATACCACTGTTTCAGGGGTGTGTAAAGTTCTGCAATTATTTTGGAGATCACCCATTAATTTGAAGGCATAGTCAGGTGACATATTATGAGTGTAATCAGAGTTATGTTTGGAAAATTTATATAATTTACACAGAGATAATAGTTTGACTTATACACTAATTATTTATTTATTGATGTATGTAATTTATATATTAGTGCAATCAATAAAGTATTCTGGGTGGCTCAAACAGCTCATTCAGAAATTAGGTTAAAAGGACACAATAACAATAATAATTAAATAAACACTGATAAACAACTTGGGAAATCAATGTCAATGAACATCCCTTGCAGGAGGAACTCTCTCTTTTTTCGGACAGGAGCTGCAGATGCTTGTCCCATCTTGTTTCTAAGCTAAGATTTGCTGCAGCCATTTCTCTGGCAACGTTCGCCCTCCCCGTTTAACACTTCGTTTTTGAGACTCTTTCATGCTGATCTTCTCCATTCTCTTCCGCTTTTATTACCACCTACTCTGCAAGCTTTCTACAAGGAAGACAGATGAAACTTTGCTCACATTTGTCAGTTTTTATTTATTTATTACATTTTTATTCTGCCTTTTTTTCATATGCAACTCAAGGCGACAAACATTAATATTCCTCCCTTCTACAGAATAATCCTATGAAGTGAGATGAGTTGAAAGAAAATGACTGGCCCAAAGTCACTCAGTTGTTTTTTCATGCTTAATGCAGGACAAGAACTTACAGTTTCCTGGTTTGTAGACCATCCCCTTGACCACTACACCAAAAGGTCTTTCTCTTCCCCCTGACTGAAGTAAGAAAAGGTATTATTGTCTAGGAGTTGGTTACTTTCTCTTTTAGATCTCTGCAGAAGCAACCTCGTAGCACATGATGGTTCTGTCT
Source organism: Rhabdophis nuchalis (assembly GCA_039707465.1). Classification (NCBI taxonomy): domain Eukaryota; kingdom Metazoa; phylum Chordata; class Lepidosauria; order Squamata; family Natricidae; genus Rhabdophis; species Rhabdophis nuchalis. The sequence goes on along the minus strand of CM077648.1, from coordinate 88,867,388 downwards.
GCCTCCTTTCTTTCTAGGATAATATTTTGGTTGGTTTCATCCCATATATTTTTGTCTTACACACTGTTGTAACTTGGGAGATACCCAAAAGTTGTTTGCAGAAGCAACTATGAAACAAGTCTAAGGAAAGTCATACATTGTGTAGAAATGAAATCCACCTTATTTCTGTTGTGGTACCCAGATTGATGAATGTTTCTTTCATTGGCTGATGACATGTGGAAAAGGGATGGTTCAAAACCAAAGGAACAGGAGAAAACCTTTAACACTCTATAAAGAATGGCTCTCTCAAATATGGACATCATTTGACTATGCCTGGAACAGAATTAACAGAGGCAGATCTAACATCCCTCCAAGGCAGAGGACAGATAGAGGAAAAAGGATGCAGCGCTAAGAGAAGACTCTATGGTGGGGGAACCGGACTTAAACGGGGGGGGGGGGGGCTTTCAGTTAGGACCTTTGTAGCTCTTTGAGTGTTTAGGTTGCCGACCCCTGCTCCAAGATACTGGAAGATAAAGTCTATAAGGATGGTGTCAGAATTACGGGAAAATACTACTTTAACAGAGGTGCAACTAAAGAGTGGTTAGTTTTCAATCATGAGTTGGAGATGAGATGAATACAATATCATGGGGATTGGAAAAGAGAAATTGCAAGGATAAGCCCTGGTGAGGTGCAATACTCACCTAACCAGTTGCTCTTGCCCAATTGTTCTGTTTGCCACTGACAAAATCCCAAAGCTCTTGTTGTTAACTTAATCTACCACTCTTTTTTTCCAGGTGTGTGTAATTTCCCATGTAGACAACATTTAGAAAACATTTCCAGCTCCTGGCCTTCCTTGTCTTTTTCACATCCTCTCATCCATCTCTCTCTTCTGCCTATTCCCCACAGTGTATGCTGTCCTACAAGTTGACATATCTAAAGAGTATTACAAATGGTAGCCCTAAACAGTTATATAGGCAAGTTACCTCTGCATTCTTGATTCTGACCACCCAAACACTCGTGGACTACAGCTGAACTCCCTGTATACACTCATAATGACCCTCATTATTCTTTTCTTTTTGGACATATCTTTATTCATAGTACTGTAAGTTATAATAATGCATTAAACCTTGCAGAAAAAGGCTAGCATATACAGTTTTTAATTGAATGCATTAATACATTTTCTGTCTATTAACATACAAGAAAGGTATTTAAATAATATTTTTAAAAAATTAGTAGTGATTTATTTTTGTATACTGTACACTGTTTGCAATATTTGTATAGTATACATGTAGTATACATTTGTTATCATACATGAGGAAGATTAGAAAATATGTATTCTCTTGGATTAAATAATTCAAAATGAAGGATTACAAATATGCACACACACACACACACACACACACACACAAACGTTTTATATAGCTTATATAGTCATTTAGATTTACTTAGCTTTCCTAAACTATAAATCCTTTCTCTCTACCACACCTATGCTTGTCTGTCCTTGATATATTTATTTTGAGAACTAATATCTTTGTGCTTCAATTCCTTCAAGAGACTGTAGTGTACAATGTGAGAGTTATGCCATGGAATTATTTCTGCCATTGTGACAGATTCTAAAACATATATTTTAATCTGTATTCTGTCTATTGTAAATGCGGCCATCCGCTTGGGTTGGCTGTGCATTTGGGCCTCGTTCTCATATGCAGCTGCCCATTAACTTCTAACTCCCACATTGAAGGATTATGATTTTTAAAAAAAACAATTGTCTATAAATGGCCCACTCTTGTTCCTCTGCTTATAAGATTGCTTTGTTCATTACCTTTTATAAGGAAGAAGACATTGCCTGGTAAATCTGCCTTTGCTTGGTGAGATTGAATTATTTGGCTGCTACCCAGGCAAACTGCCCCATCTGTTAACATACTGTGAATGTGAACAAAGACACCAATTATTAGAGCAATGAAATTCAGGGCAATCTGCTCTCTTGAACATTTTGCTTTTTGCTTGGGCCAAGAATCAAGAGAACATGAGTCCTGCCAAAGGAATGTTGCACATGGATTTAGGTGAATGCTCTGGATTGGATTGGGAATGATAGCAGGCCTCAGATTAGAACTGAACCAAAAAATATTTTTTGTTACACATCCATTAAATTTTACAGTGAGATTCCAAGACTTCCTATAGTTAGTAGCAGAACTTTCAGAGTACCAGATTCAAATTATTCAGAGTTTGTTATGCAAATTCATCTTGCTCAATTTGCATTATAGAGGAACAGTTACATTGCTGCTGTCTACTTTACATTATACTCCTCTATACACAGATTTTTACAGTTGTCATAAGCTCTCATTTTTGGTTCCTAGCAAACGGTGGTGGAAAGATGGAAAATAATTTAGAAACCATGTTATATCTGAGGAGCAAATTTTTTGGGACAAAAGAGATTGTTGAGTGATATTTAAATAGCAGCATGCAACTCAAGGGCATGATATATCTTCCAGTTTTGCCCTGCTTGTATATGTAATACGGAAAGACATGTTTACATTATTTTGGGTCCAGCAAAGACGAAGTGCCAAAGATCATATGAAATATCATACATCCCAGGTGACCTTGTATCTTTCTTACAAGGCTCAATAGAACAGGGAAGTATTTCGCTACTGTATTGCATCAGTTCAATTAATATGAATATTATGTGTTTCTATTTGCCTTTCAGGCAGAATAGACCAGTTCAAAGTCATATTGAAGGATTAAAAAAAAAATCCCTATAGTTGGTAAAGAGAATAATAAAATATTTTGAGGGTCAGCATGAATATTCATCAGTAGTCCTCATATACATAAGTGATATTTTTCTTATGTATCCTACTTTGTATGCGATGAAGTTAAAGGAGGAGAAAAAAAATACAAGCTTGGCTTCATCTATCAGCCTGAAAAGAAGCTGTTACCCAAATGACTGCTTTTCTCCTCCCACTGCATTCTGATTTTCTTTTTATAATATTATGCCCAATTTTATTTTACATCATGTCTAAAAAAATGTATTTGATAAGATTTGCATAGAATCTTAAATAATAATGAACTCTTGCATTCCGGAAGAACTCTTTATAGAAAGGATAAACATTCTGTAGGCTTGCAGATACTGGACTGTACTTTCTATAATGATTGATATTAGCCATGCTGACCAAGGCTAATGAAACAGTGGCTGGAAGGCTATGGGATGTATTTTTATTTTTTTCTGCTCCACAAGAGTGCTGTGAATACTGGAGAGTTATGATACCTTTCTGTTTATTATATGCACCAGTTTCCAAGAAGGAACTCCTAATACGAGGTTTCCTTGCGTTAAATCAATATTATTTCAAAGTCCCACCACAAAGATCTAATTCAGACTCTGCTTTTGTATAACTTGTGGAATCAGTGCAATCCAATATAACTGGTTGATTTTAAAAAAAATTGTATCTATATTTGATTACGGTTACCAGTGAGAGAAACAAATGATTGTCCATTTATTTATTAATTGTATTTCTATTCTACCATCCTTCCCCAGGACACCTGCTGATTTACAATATTATCCTGCGAGCACTTGTACCTTTTTTCCCAAAATATCTTGAAACATTGAATTAATTGAATATTAATTCAATTAATATTAATTTGATATTTATTATATATAAGATGAGTAGCCATACAAGTCTTTTAACAAATAATAAGTAGCAAAAATGATCATAGCCCCATAAAATATTGGAAGTTATCTTAAGTGACCAACAGCTTAACCATTAAAAGCTCTCATTGTCTTTCTGAAATGTTAGGAGATAGGATGAGATATATAGTCTTATGAGAGCTTGTTCCAAAAGTTTGGACTCACAGCCAACCCCCCCCTCCCCACACACACACATCCCCAAATACGATTGATATCTAGCTTTCTTCTAAACCTTTCACAGTGTAGGAACTTTTAGCATACCTGTATGGGAGATGTGAATGATATGCCAAATCTTATAAGGTTTTATAGGTTAAAAGCAGCACTTTGAATGGTATTCTAAAGCCTCTTTTAACCAATTAGAGCATGCAATACTGTGGTAATTTGTGAATATTAGTTGTCAGTTTGTGGGCTTCGGATTTTTTTGCACCATCTTATACCATCTGCAGCTTCTGGGCTGTCTTCAAAGAGCCCTATGAAATTTTGTAATAATAATTTAAAAATTTAAAGAAAGAGAAATTAAAAAGAGAATGCAAAATTATGTCTCTGATAGTTATCTCTGCAAGACATTACTTCCATTGTACAATAAAATTGTGGTAGAATTATATGAAAATATTTCCACTGGCTACAACTTACTAAACATCAAACTCATTTCTATATTCATAATACAACATTTCTTTTAATTCTACATGCCTATGAAACAAATCTTACCATGTTTTTAATCCTTTTTGGGGTGCATTAGGTATAATATCAGATTTAAAAATAGGAATTTAGCATTCATATCCTACTTTTGATATTGCTAACTAGTGCTGGCATACTGTGACACAGAAGAAAACAATAAAGAATTAAAAAGTAGAGATATGACAGCTAATTAGTGTACTGTAATTGCTGCTTATTGCAAATCTGTATCAAGATATAATATAATGCATATATTATATGCAATGATGGACAATGAAACATTTGCATAAGATGTAGAAAAATGAACAGGTATAGAAAACAATGTTGTGTCACCTTATTTTTCTATAATATAAGCTGTAACAATAATGCATTAATATGTGGCACATATTTGGGTTATTTATTTACATTTGAGTATGGAAAACATTGTGAAAAATTATGAGATGGAAACTGACAGGCTTCTAAATTGATAGGCAAATCTACTGCTACATCTTTGTCTAGTTAGCAGCAGAGTGTTCAAAGTTACATATGATAGATGGCAGATTTTTGTTCATGGATTCATTTGCATAGGGAGTAACCTGTTTATTTTGCATAAGTAGCAAAAATGCATTGCTGCCAGATGAAGAACAAATCCTGTTGGTGGATGAATGGACAATGTGCCTCTGATGGAATAACTAATACTATTAAGTCTTGTAATGATTAATCAGGTTTGGCAACTGAGTTTGTTGTAGTGTCTAATCTCTCTGAATTTACTTCTCTGTTAAGTCAGTGCAAATGCATAGCCCATTAATGTTTCTACATAATTCAAATTATCACCTACTCATTGGAAACAAGATGGACTGGATAACTCAGACAAACATTGGTTGCAGAATAGACTAGTGTACATAAATTGCTACTCTTATCCCTTATTACACTCCCTTCCGTTACAAGGGTAGCACTCTATTTTGGCTTTCTTGATAGTGCTTTTATTAACACAGTAGCATAAAATGAAGATTTTAGACAAAGCAGAAAACCAGGGTATGCATGCTATTATCCAACCTGTCTATGGTTAAAATAACCTTCTTTTCCTGAAGTATAATATTACACATACTTTCTAAGAAGAAAGTCCCACTGGTTTCAGAGTGCCTGATTCCTAAATAACCGTTAATAGGACTGCAACTTCAGTTCAAAATTGGATTTATTGGGATTGAAAACAATCTCAATAAATCCCATTTGTTAACACCAGAGTGTTATTCTGGTCTGGATACTTTCTAACTACCTGGAGCAAATATTACAGTGTGTTCAATGTAATGTAGAAACCGCATTTTAAACTGCCACCTGCCTCTTTCAGTAAGGTGTTACAAACTAAGAATATTACAAAAATGTTGCCAAAAGAGTGTGTTTCTTTAGTTCTATTCTTGGTTGATTCATTCATTTTTGAAGACTATTTTTGCTAGTTGGTTAATAAATTTACCACAACTTAACATAAACCTACCTGTTCATTAACATTTTTTAAAAAAAAAAAGACAACACTTAATATGCAACAAATATTCCAGATGATCTTTTGCTGTGTTTTTTGTCACCACATTCACAAAATTTTATAGGAGCTATTGGGGTAACCATCTTGAAGAATAAGTGATGTAAGGCAACCTTTGCAACTTTAAGTCTGAAGGACTTCAGCTCCCAGACTTCTCCAGCCAGCTTTGCTGAAGTCCTTCAGACTTAAAGTTGCAAAGGTTGGGGACCCCTGATGTAAGGTATTGATACACTTGCAGATGTTTAAATAAAAAACACCATTTCAGTCTTTGCTGGCATTTTGCAATTTCTCAACAGCTCATATAAAAGCATAGGAAAAATGTGTATTCCTTCATTTTTTTATTTTTCTGTTAAGGGCAAATCCATTCCTTGCAATAATAACCAGCCATATTTTTGCTCAACTACAATCAGCATTTATTTAACTAACATTTGAAAGCACATAAGTGTTATTTTCAAAGCACAAATGTTAATTTGGTTAAGGATTTATGCCATGCCAATCTCTGAAGGTATGGAAGAGAAGAATTTGTTCACAAAGGGTGAAGAATATAGGACTCAACTGTAGACATGCAGTTTTTACTTTCTTGGTTCTGTGTAGTTGAGAAGAAGCATGCCTTGCATCTGTGCTACAACAGAGGATAACCACTATTCTGTATTTAATATGTACTAAGAAATTTTGCCTTAACAGTTATAGTGGTGATGAAATTGTTGGCAATGTTTGTAGACTTATTTTAGTACCCTAGACGAATGTTTTTGGCAGAAATATATCTTGATGCTTTTGGCTGAGCTTTGTACAAGAGTGACAAATAGAAAACAAGGACAAGTCACCTATCATGTGAAGAGTTAATCAGTATAACGAATTTAATCAAATATAACTTTTTTTTAAAAAATAGCTTCCATAACAAGTTGCAGCAACCAAATCTAACTACTGTAACTATAACTTTCATTCTTTATACAACTCGATTAATTACCCCACTAGTAATAGCAGTACTTACTAGTACTAGCAGCCCAATGAAGTACTAGCAGTTGCATTAATGTAACACGCTAAGCTTATGTTGATCATAGTTACTTTTATTGTGACTTAGTGTAGTGTTTAAATTCCACCCATCTGGTTACTTGATGGGTTCATGTATTACTGTACTGAAATCTAGAAAATAGGTTATTATGAATGTCCAATTTACCCAGAAGGTTCTGGAAAAACAGGCAGTAAGAAATACCTATGGAGATTTTCAGTCATCCAGGTCCTAACTGAAGAGCTAAAGAAGCTTCTTGGATGAGAAGTGAAACGTCTTCAAAGAAAAACAAGAAAGTCCTGTTGCTAGGCAGGAAGAAAGAGTACAGAAAGTTTAGTGGGCAACCTCTTGACAAAACTGATAAGGGCTGGCAAGAATTCTGGAATTGCCTCTAATTTCTTTACAAGCAGTGGCTATGGGAGATATCTGTATTTTTTCCTGCATGGTGAGGTAACATGTTGTTTCACATGGGCCATGTGCTTTCATTCTGCTTTGGATTACATGGGCACAAGGGAAGGGGAGGCACAAGAGAAGGACGAAATCCAGAGTCATTCTCAGCTCTGCCCAGAAATGTCCCAGGTGGGAACCAAATTTTATACAGTTCTACTTTCTGAGGGTTATCCTTCTGATTGACAACAGACAGAGTAGTAAATCCTCCTTACATAATTTCTTTCTAGCACCTAGTGGGTTGGAAACAACAAAAAGGGAAAAATCAAATTATATTATAGTATAGCATATCTATCTATCTGAATATTTACACACACACGTCAACAAAGCAGAAATTGTGCTCATTAAGTTATAAGTGGCAATTTATAATTAAGCTGTTTCTTAGAATATGTGTGGGGTATTATTATTTTTTATTCTGTAACAAATATTTTATTTGTAACTCCAGTGTTTTCTTTTATTTATTTATTTTCCACATTTCTACCCCACTGTAATTAAAAAACTCTTGACAGCTTTCTTGAGCACTGTTGTTCCTTCAAGCATTGATAATACACACTTATCATGCTAAGATTTTCCTGCTGATTCTGACAAAAATATTATTTTGTAAATTTTAGATTTCTAAGAGACCAGTAGAAGTTGCCACTGTCTCTCTTTCATTCTGTTAGTAGCATTTTGTGGTAACAAGTATTGAATAATAAACATTTATATTTAAAACAGATACTGAAATTTGACTGGCACTAGTTAGGTTAGCATCCAATGTTCTGCTTCACGTTTACTTGATAGACTTCTGGAAATGCATTACTAGTTCTTTTTCTATTATACGTTTATTATATGGTTAATTTCAGACCAATTTCTGAAATTATTTTAGGCATATCTTGCATAAACATGTCACATAGAAAAGGCATGTGATTATTAAATATTTAATGTGTGAGTCTTTAATATTATCGGTAGTCCTTGATTTTAGGACCTCAATTTCCATCAATGAGCAATGTGGCTGTAAAGCTCAACATCACACAGCCACATCACTTAGGGATGTCAATCCCAGCACTCCCTGTTACCATCATTAACTAAATTCTATGGATCATTAACCAAGGTCCCACCCCAATCCAAGCTATTCCTTGCTTTGTTCCTCCCAGCCCCAACCTTGACTTTTCCTGCCTATTCCGCCCATCTCTGCCTTTTGGCTACCCTGCACCCTTCTTGGCATGCTCCAGGTTTGGGGCTGCAGGAAGCCTCTGAGCTGCATTAGATAGCCTAGAAATGGCAGCCACCCTGGAAAGCTACAACCACCCTGGCAGTGTGTTGCAAAGCTGCAGCCTCCCCTGGAAGTCACAGCTGAACCAGCCTGACCCAAGAGTGCTGCTTCAGGAAGGCCCAACCCAGCTCCAGCTGCCTCTGTCAGCCTGTATTCTGAGGCCTGTTGCCTTCACCATCTTTTTGTTCAAGCTGCTAACAAGGTGTGTGCAGCCTGACCATTTTTCATGTCATTTCCTAGTGCTCACAATAAAACCTTGTTGTGTGTAATCTTGGAAAGAAAGTCTTATGTGACCAAGAGCTGGCTCACAAAGGACCAGGGCAAGTGAGCTTGGTCCTCAGAGGAAGCAAGGTGTTGGTGAAGGCCAACTGGGGCAGCAGAGTGCAGGGGAGGCGAAAGGACACAGGTTGGGGGAGATAGGCAAGACAGAGGAAAGCCCCTGCAGTTGGAAGAGTGGACAGGCTGCTAAACACCTGAATTTTGATCTTCTGACCATGAGGGTACATGAACAGTTGTCACTTTGGTGTACAAACCATTCATTCAGTGACACTGTAACTTCAAATGGTCACTGGACATATGGTTGTGACTTGAGGAATACCTGTAGCATTTGATTTTCACTTAGAAATTTCCTTTCCTCTGTCATTGCCACCATTTTTTAAAAAATGTTTTATTACAAAGACAACAGAAAACTACAGTATAAATGGTTTATGATCTTCATTATTATTATTATGACTGGTCATACAGCCAGCTGGATTTGGACATGGGATAGACAGAAATTGATTTTTGATGCTGTTAAAAGTATTGTCACTGGATGTAAGCTGTTCCTAGTAAGGCTGCCTTTTGCAATTGACAGGAGGTGGTTTTGTCCATCCTGATGGGTGTTGAAGAGAAGCTCCGGTTGTTTTGTGGTTGCATCTAAGGCTCCTATTATTATTGGTACTTTTACTTTCTTTTGCCACAGTCATTCTATTTCTTTTTGCTGTTTTATTATCCTCTCCAGTTCTCTCTCTTCTATTCTGCTGTCTCCATGTACTGCACATCCACTATTTATTAAGTCTGGGGTGTTATGTGGCAGGTGCCTAATAGTTTGAATTTTAAAGTCCCAAGGCATTTTAACTTATTCATTTTCTGTTGCTTTCTCTATTTTATTTATTTGCCTGCAAGTTCTTGCTTGCAGGTGAATGATATTTCTTGGTGAATTTTCTAATTCACCATTATTGCTATTTTGTCATGCCATTGTTTGTGTGATTGTCTCAAAGCAGTTAATCAGGTTTCTTCAGCTTTTTTGCCGAGGTGACACTTGTTGTCTGTTGCTGTTTTCTCAGTTCTGGCTTCGTATGCATTTGTTCTTAAGGCTTGGTCTCAGGCAGACAGAATTAGCCCTTCTGTTTCTTGCTCGTAGCCATTGCCAGATCTTGTTGGTATCTTTTTTGCCTGCTATTTTTTTCTTGAATGTAGTGGCCATGTACGATTCTTCATTTCTTTCTTATAGGCCAATTTGATCCCTCCAGTACTCAGTAAGGGCATGATTCATTGTCATTTTTTCTATTCTTCCTATCAAGGGATTTTAGTTCTGATTGAGTCTAGTCCACTCTTCCAGCTGTATATTTAATGGCTGGAATTGTCCAGGCATTAATTGCCTTGATGTTATCTCCTCCACTGAGTTTGCACTTTAAGTTTTTCTTCACTCTCTTCTAACTCTTTTCTTGACTTCAGTATGCTCGATGGTAGTATCAGCTTGAAGATTCCCAGGCATTTGTAGCTATTACCCTTATCCAGACTCTTGATGTTATTTCCATAGGGCATTTTGATTCCTTCAGTTTCACTATTTTTCCAGTTTGATGGTGAGCATGGCCCATTTGTCCAGTGCAAACTCCATTGTACTATCTTGGCAGTATATATGGACAGTGTTGAGCACCGATTCTATTTCAGATGTTGTTTTTCAATACAACTTTAGATCATCCAATCTAAAAAAATATGGGATAGCCTGGGAGATGTTTTTGATATCTGAAAGCCATGAATGAGTTATTCAGCTTTGTTGATAGCGAGTGTTCTTGAAAGATTCTTCTCTTGATATTTATTAGTTTTTATTACTATTACAGTTTTAAATGCTTTATTTGGGCAATGAATTTTGAAAATGCAGAATTAAACCAATCCAGAAGATATGTATTCAGTTTTTGTTAAATTTATATCTCATATTTCCTTCAGGAATTTAAGGGACTTTTTGTATCACTCTATTCTCTAATTCTTTTCTACAGTGACAATCTGTGAGGTAGGCTGGAGGCAGAGACAGTGTCTGGTCAAAACCAACCAGTAAACCTCCATGCCTATCTCTGCTCCTGGTCATTAATCCTGATATAGTATTGGGTTGGACTAAAAACTAGAAAATAATCCAGTTTAACATCCAGAATATGTATTTGTGGGACTTTAAAGAAAGAATCAGGGCTGTTATTAAGGTCACTTATGGACAGATTATGTTGCAATTATTAGTTAGAAGAAGTTATATACATAAAATTACACAGTTAGTTTAAGAATAGATAAAGCCAATTCTTCTGATAGTACTTAACATTAAAACTGAATGACGTGTTACCAAATGACAACTTGGTTCATTTATTCACCAAGGAAATTATGCAGGAAAGTCAACATAATGATTGGGAGATTTGTAACTCTGAAATATTCTGATTAGATGGCATAAATCTTTCATTTAATAAAAGCCGTCTTCTTTGTTTAGCCTCTAAATTTTCAAGCAAAGGAATTGGGGACACCTAGTCTGGAAACATCAAGGAAATAGAAGAAACAAAGTTATGTCGGGCAACTGTTTTGCTGAAAAATGTATGTGTCCTGTAATTGTGAGAATTATACTGGGATAATTTAGGTTTATAATTTACACATGAGACTATTTCTGAGAGTAAACATGAAGAAGAGCTAACCAAGAAGCAGTTTTATGACATTTTATACTATTATATTTTCTATTTACCACAGTTTAAGTAACTACACATGACAGGAACTCCAGAGCAATCCAGCTACCGAATTCCACTTAATTGAATCACTTTACAGTAATGTAATGCATGATGGCAGAGGAAATGGACAGAAACAATTATATATGTAAATAGGTTTGGGGTTTGGCATTAGCCAAAATGCACTAGGAGAAGTGGGGTGGCCATTGTCATCCATGAGTCTTTGAAGACCTTCATTGGCTATGTTGAGTTGATAACTGGATGTCAGATACTCTGGTGGAAGAGGGGCTGTAGGGAACAGTTGACTTGTAACTAGGAATTGTCCCTGCCTGCACTGTTGGATTCCATTTTTGATGACTTAGCATGCTTAGGGTTTCTTCAATTAAATAATGCTATTTATTGGGATCCAGAAAGACCTAGTTGTTTCTTCCAAGTATTGGACTAGGCTGGGTGAAGCTCCTTGTTGAATGTGTTTTTGACTGTGTTTTTGTACTGAGTGAATGGACTCCTTTTCCTTAACTCATTTTGTTTTACATTACATTTTTATAGCTTATTGCATTGTGACCCATCCAGAGTTGATTTGGAGTTTGGTAGGACCTAAGCAGAATGAAATGAAATGAATGAATCAATCTTTAATAAATCTTATGAATGAGCTGCAGCTCTTCTGAAGTATGACTCAGTTTTGAGTAATGAATTATAGTGATTACAGTACAGGCCGGGAAACCAGCAACCGTGAGTTCTAGGCCTGCCTTAGGCATGAAATCTAGCTGGGTGACTTTGTGCCGGTCTTTTACTCTCATAGGATTGCTGTTGTGAAAATAGGAGGCAGGAATCTTATATATGTTTGTCATTTTGAGCTACAGGTATAAAATGTGAGATAAAAAAATAATGACAATAATGGCTTAGATTGCACTTCATTTTGCTGTTCTTTGTTTAAAATGCTGGTTACAAAATAGCCAGTGATTAGAGTGTCTGGAGTCACTATATGAGATGGATATCTATACAAAGGTGATTAAATAAATAAATAAATGGGATGGGTCAACCTGACTATCCTTCTGAACCAACTCCATTATTTTTACACTGATTCCTTTCTTGTTTTACAGGATCAGTACCAGTCGATGTTGGTTGGTAGGGGAGATTGTCCAGTAGACCCCCTCACTGGTTGGGTGCCACAGGGTTCTATTCTCTCTCCCCTCCTTTTCAACATCTATATAAAACAGCTGGATGAACTCATTTGGTGGTTTGAAGTTTAGTGTGCTCTTTCAACTTCATACCAGCCAAGTGAGACTATTGAGGTTCTGTCTCAGCGCATGGAGACTGTACAGGTTTGGATGGGAAGGAACTTTCTCAGATTCAATTTGACCGAGACTGAATAGCTGCGGGTATTTGGTCTACCCAGACCTGTGGATATTCCAACGTGGATCTTGAATGGAGTTGCACTTCCCCCATTCAAGGATGATGTGCAATTTGTGGATCTTCCTGGACTCAAAGCTGTTGCTTGGTTAGCAGGTAGTAGCCATGACTAGGAAGGCCTTTGCCAGCTTCATCTGGTGTACCAAGTGTGCCTTTCTTAGATTGGGGAGGACTTTAAAAAGTCACTCATCTCCTGGTCACTCCATGATTTGAGGTACAATGTGCTCTGCCCTTGAAGATCAGCTAACATTTTCAGCTGACCCAAAGCATAGCGGTGCAGGCAACAATGGGCATGCTTTGTTATGCTTACGTAGCACCTCTGATTCATGAGCTGTACTGGTTGCTAGTTTGCTTTTGGGTGGTTATTTGAAAGACTGTCTCTAATAGTATCTGCCTAATTTGATCTGGCAAGGTTAGCATGCTCCAGGTTCCATTGTTTAACAATGCCAACTATTGAGACCTCTTCTTTGTAGCAGTGTCTGCCCTTTGTCTTATGCTGTTTTTATGTTTCTGTATTCTGTTTTTTAATTAACTGTACAGTTGTAAACTGCTCAGAGTTGATGGGAATCCTGCAGCATCTAAATATAATAATAATAACTATTATTAATGTAATGTTGCTGAAGTTCAAGACCATTATACATATACACATATAGATACAATATACATACATACATACATACATACATACATACATACATACATACATACAATAACAAAGTTCAGATGTGTCAGAAATAATATTCAATTTCATATTCAGTTTCAGACAATAAATTTGGTTCTGGCTCTTGCACATATTTTTCTCACTAATATACTTGTCTGTTCCCATTATTTGTGCTGCTGTCAATAAAATGTGGCTTTGCTTTTATATTTTGGAACATTTTCTGGAGATTAGTACATATAATGCTGCTGCAGTGTTTCTGGGCAAAATTAAGACTACTGTATGAATGCTTAACTTTCCACCAAGGCTGTTTAAATATGTTGGCCCATTACTGTGATATCTGGGTCACTAATGAGGCACCTGATGCAATTTTCAGTTAATCTTCTTTGTTATTTACTCTCAATGTTCCATTTTCCCTAGTTGCTCTTAAGCAAGTTAAGTTCTCTTATTTGTGACTCCCATTGCTTTAATCTTGCATTTGGAAATGGTTTCACTCTGTATCAGAGGGAGAAAATCCATTTGCACGACAATGCTAAAAATGGAAGGAAATAAATGGGAAAGTAAAGAAATCAATTCAATAAGTAGTAGTGCGAGGAGTCAATAAAAATTATTAGGAAATCTGATGATATGCTCTAAGCTGGCCTGAGAAAGAGAAGAAAAGTTACCACCAATATTGTCAGTCTTCTTGATCACCAATCTGGGCTCTGGAAGACAGCATCTCATGAAGTAAACCTGCAAGATATCATTGGACCCTGTGGATGTAGACTGCTGGGAACAGAGGAAGAAAGATCAACTTCACTGTCTCAAGTGGAGACTGCTTAAAGCAGGGGTCCCCAACCTTTGCAACTTTAAGCTGGCTGGAGAATTCTGGGAGCTGAAGTCCTTCAGACTTAAAGTTGCAAAGGTTGGGGACCCCTGGCTTAAAGGACACGATGTTTGCTCACTCCACTTTTTACAGCCTGTTAGAGTGGTAAAGTTTTAAAAATTATAGAGATCTCCAGACCAGCAGAACACCTAAATCATTTGATGAGTGTATCTCTGACCCAAAGGATTAAAGTAAAAAATAATAATTACAAGTGTCCTGTTTCAAGTTTCAAACTTATATAGACATAGTGGATAAGTGAAAATAGCTGTTTATTCAAGGCTGGGCAGATAATCAGGAGTCAAGGAAAGGAATATAAATCAAAACAGAGTCTCTCAGAAGGAAAACTGGTCTGGATAGTTTCACTTCCAAGAGGATTGTAAAGAAGCAAAGTCAAAATCCAGTCCAAAACACAGAGAGCCAAGTCTGGTTTGTCAATATACAATAGCAGAGTTGGAAGGGACCTTTGGGGTCTTCTAGTCCAACCCCCTGCCTAGGCAGGAAACCCTATATCATTTCAGACAAATGGCTATCCAACATCTTCTTAAAGACTTCCAGTGTTGGGGCATTCACAAGTTCTGGAGGCAACTTCTGTTCCACTGATTAATTGTCAGGAAATTTCTCCTCAGTTCTAAGTTGCTTCTCTCCTTGATTAGTTTCCACCCATTGCTTCTTGTTCTACCCTCAGGTGCCTTGGAGAACAGTTTGACTCCCTCTTCTTTGTGGCAACCCCTGGGATATTGGAGCCCTGCTATCATGTCTCCCCTAGTCCTTCTTTTCATTAAACTAGACATACTCAGTTCCTGAAACTGTTCTTCATATGTTTTAGTCTCCAGTCCCTAATCATCTTTGTTCTTCTTCTCTGCACTCTTTCCAGAGTCTCCACATCTTTTCTAAATTGTGATGACCAAAACTGAGTGCCGTATTCCAAGTGTGGCCTTACCAAGGCATTATAAAGTGGTATTAACACTTCACGTGATCTTGATTCTATCCCTCTGTTTATGTACCATAGAATTGTGTTGACTGTTTTGGCAGCTGCTGCACACTGCAGGCTCATATTTAAATGGTTGTCCACTAGGACTCCAAGATCCCTCTCACAGTTACTACTATTGAGCAAGGTACCACCTATACTGTACCTGTCCATTTCATTTTTCTTGCCTAAATGTAGAACCTTACTCTTTTAACCATTGAATTTCATTTTATTAGATAGTGCCCAACGTTCAAGTTTGTCAAGATCCTTCTGTATCTTAAGCCTATCTTCTGGAGTGTTGGCTATTCCTGCCAGCTTGGTGTCATCTGCAAATTTGATGAGTTCCCCATTTATTCCCTCATCCAAATCATTGATGAAGATGTTGAAGAGTACTGGGCCTAAAACAGAGCCTTGGGGTACTCCACTGCATACTTCCCTCCATGTAGATACAGTTCCATTGAGGACTACACGTTCAGTGTGGTTGGTCAGCCATTTACGAATCCATCTGGTGGTGATGCTGTCTAAACCACATTCTTCTACTTTATCTAGTAGTAGGTTATGGTCTACCTTATAAAATGCCTTACTGAAGTCCAAGTAAACTATATCGACGGCATTCCTCTGGTCTACTAATTTTGTCACTTTGTCAAAGAATGCAATAAGATTAGTCTGGTAGGATCTGTTTTTGACAAACCCTTGCTGGCTTTTGGCTATTACTTTGTTTACTTCTAGGTATTCGCTAATTCGTTGCTTGATTATCTTTTCCAGAATCTTTCCTGGTATTGAGGTCAGGCTGATAGATCTATAGTTTCCTGGATCTATTCCCCCTACCTTTTGAAGACGGAAACCACATCATCTCTTTTCCAGTCCTCTGGCAGTTCCCAGTGCTCCAGGATCTCTGAAAGATATAGTTCAGTGGTTCTGAGATCTCGTCTGCCAGTTCCTTTAGAACCCTGGAGTGTAATCCATCTGGTCCTGGTGATTTGAACTCGTCTGGGGTAGACAGGTGCTCACTTATCATTTTCTTCTCTATTGTCAGCCTGAGTTTCAGGGTTCACAAGTAAAATTCATAGGAATAACCACCAGAGCAGAAGATCAAACAGTTGTTTCCAAAGGAGAGGAAGATCAGAGCTGGCTGTTAAATCATGCTGTAGCCAGCTATCTTTTAAGTATGATAAATATTTCCTTGCATGGCAAGGAGCCTCATTGAGCATCTTCGCTCTACTCACTGCTCCACTTGCTAAGTCTAAGGACTGGCAGGCTGTACACCATCATCTGAGTGCTCCACTGTTCTGATGATGCCTATGTTTCATCAGCTTCAGGCAATTCCTAGCTTGATATCTCCTGAGGCTGACATTCTATGGTTCAGCTGGAGTAGCTTTGTCAGAGTCTACCTTCTGGGCCAGTTCTGGATTTAAACAGAATGAAAAGTAAAAAGTTTACCAATTATAGAAACTATGAAAATTTAAAATGGATTAAAGAAAAAGCCGAATTCGGAATATTGTTTATTAATGTACATTTGGACTTATTAAGTAAATAATATATACTTCCATAGGAAAATATGTATTTAAACTTGCCAAGAAGCATGATTGGTTGATTTTCGTAAATAAAGAAATGGGAAACTGTGAAAAAAACCCCATGATTAGAATTACCAAGTACTGAAAGGGATTTAGGAGGAAAAAGGAAAAATGGAAATTTTGGACAATAGGACAAAAACAATAGATAAATGGAACAAGACTTGGGTAATGCTGAAAGAGTTTTGGTTTTTTCTAGAATGAGCCGTTCCAGAGAAACCTGGTAATTAGAGAACTGCTGAACCTTAGTAATTTTTTTGGGAATTGGTTGAAGAAGATACGGATATAGGACTTGACAAGTTGTTTAGAATTAATAGAAGATTTAGGAAAGGCACCAAGAAATACCAAGGTATGTACTTGTGTGCCTTGTCAGGAAAAAGAAGAGATCAGATTCTACCACAACATTTTAATACTAAGTTAAGGATAAACAGTTCAGAAGTAATTTTATTCAAAGAAATATTGGAATATTGGAATTAGAGCAGATGCAAGTGGATCAAAAGATAGTTCAAGATCAGCACAACAAATGCAACAAGAAAATACCAAAGAGGCTACTACATTAAGATCTACAGCAGTGGTGGGATTCAAACTTTTTTACTACCAGTTCTGTGGGTGTGGCTTGGTGGGCGTGGAATGGCTTGGTGAGGATACTGTAAAATCTCCATTCCCACCACACTCCAGGAGAAGGTTAGTGCGAAATCCCCATTTCCTCCCGATCAGCTGGGACTCGGGAGGCAGAGAATAGATGGGGGTGGGGCCAGTCAGAGGTGGTAGCTTCTCCGAACTACTCAAAATTTCTGCTACTGGCTCTCCAGAAGTGATCAGAACCTGCTGAATACCACTTCTGATCTACAGGTATAGACTTTGGTAATGGAGGAATGGATTGTGAAGATGGCAGATTTCACAAAGATGGCAAGATTGATCTCTTTAGAGATAAAACTAAGTACTTTTTAAAAGATTGAAAATCCTTTATAGACTTTTTTGCTGAAAATGGAATAAATGAATTTGTGACTTTTATATTTTTAGATTAAAGAGGATGGAATATGGGATAGAGGGGAATTATGAAATGTAATCTTAGAGAGGGAAGAGGGACAAAACACTTGTTTGTAATTGCTGAAATGAAGAATTTGTTTAATGTCTTCTTTTTTCTTCTTTCTGTATCTATATTCTCTTTCAGACAGTTTATCCCCCCTTGTTTATATTTATCTTTTATTTTAAACATCTTCAATTAAAAATTGTCCAATAATTCTTAGATGTTAGTCCTTAAATGCTAGCTATACTAGTTATTATCTACCAAGTATATTGCTTTCCCAAGTCTAGTTTAGTTATAGCCCTATCTAAGGTTACGAGATTGAAGAAAGAGGATTCTATAAAAGGGTATTTCACCAGATGTTTGCTGTCAGTATAAGCTACATCTGTGAAATATCTTTTCAACAAATTTATTAAATGTGCAATATCTCTGTCCTATTTTGTATTTACTATCTCTTTGACCGGTAGAATAATTGCTATGTGGAAACTACATAGCTAATCCACTTTATTTCTCTTCATAAAAAGCATATTATACTCTGGCTAATATAATATATATTCAAATATATCTTCAACAGCTATCTAATTCAAATGTCAGCAACTTTCTGCACCATAGCTATTAAGCTATAAGTACAACTACCATTGTGATAATATAAACACATTCCATGATACTACAACAATTCTTTCTTCAGTGAATTTTTATAAAGATTAAAATGACCCTTTTCTGTCTTTGTAATAAACAGCACATTGAATCATGACAGATAGTATAATAGTTAGAAACTGACCTAAAAGCCAGGAAGCTCTTGTCTTCAATTTTGTGTCTACAATGAGTCTATTAGTTGGCCTTAAGCAGTCCAATGATCTCTTCCTCTCTTCCCCAAATCCAAAATCGAAAGGATCAGATCAGTCCTTTCATTCTGTTAACTTAATCTTATTCCCCATTGAAGTTAATGTCTCTGTAAATTGTAAAATATGAAGAATTCATACAACTGAAATGGTATATGAATCCATATAACTTGAGATGATATTCTTGAGAGAACATTTCAGATCTTAAGTAGGAATTTTACTTGAGGAATATATCAACCTAACTTTCTCTACATGGTAGAATTTGTGCACCATCTAGGCCATTTCTTCTAAATAGAAATGTTATTGTATATAGTATAGTCTTTATTGTCATTGTACAAAAAAAATACAATGGAATTGGTTTTAGCCTCACTGGTGTAAAATTGTAGCAGAAAAGAAAAAAGAATGTTTTAGGTCTTCTGTTAGCATTTTGTGATATCTAAACATGGTATGAAGTTCAATCTTTGAATCTTTAGAGCTGAAGAAGCTTCTTAGATGATGAGAAGCGTAATGTCTTCAAAGAAGAAAACAAGAAAGTCCTGTTGCCTCTTGAAAAAGCACTTTTAGGACAACCATGATCTGGATGACTGAGAATCTCAAGACTTAATTATTTTCTTAACTGGGAGAATACTATATTTTTCATATTGTTATCTGCTTTTTCATGGTAATACAATTTCATATTTTATCATATAACTACTTTAAACTTAGTGAAAATTAAGGAGTTTTTGATTCAAAAGACTGAATTAACTCAGATCCATAATATATATGTTACATGTATAAATACAGTAGCGGTTCTTTGAGGTTTATGCTACAATCACTTTCTTCTGGTCTTTTTGATGTATTTTGAAGTAAAAGAACACAAATGTGTTTAAGTCATATTTTATCCTTCCTAACCAGCAGATACAACATTGTAGTTTTATTTCCAATTACATGCAAAAGATTTGCCATTGCTTCCTTTTGGGATGTAATGGTGTTTTGCTTTTGTTTTCCCTAATCTAGAATACAAACCTAGAATTTCCTGCTGATCTTCCCTATAAGTATTAATCAATCTGTTTCTATTTAGTTTTTCTGATGTCAGGCATGACAGGTACTGTCACCTGCTATGTTTCTCTGAAGTTGGGTGTTCACAGCTAATTATATTTCATTGCTTTGGGACTTGTACAATTTCTTTCTAGCATCTTGGTAACTTTATGGCTCTAATCATAATTGGAGAAAATACATTGTTCCAGTTCCAGAGTTCTTGACAAATGCTTCGTAGAGGAATTAACTCTTTCCGTCTAACTCTTATATTTATGCATGAATTTTCTGATGACATCAAATTGGCATCAAAAGCATTGATGAAAGTTTCATGCTGTAAAAATGGAGAACAACAGGGTCCACTAAGGTCCACTGATTTCAACTCACATTAAAGCCATTGCTGTGGTAGAGCCATTAACCCCATGGAAATAATGCCAAAGTGATCAAAATAATAACTTTTAAGAATCAAGCGATACTATAAAAATAAGTAAGATAATGTTTCTAGGAGATATATTTTCATTTAGGGTAAATGATTTAATGAGTTTTGATACATATGCAGAAAAGTTAAACTACAGACATAGTTTTTATATATTGTAGTTTTATAAAGAATGTTTTAAAATTATTGTGTCAAATTTCATTGTATCATGATTTCCCCACTTTGTTTAGTGTCCAAATATGCATCTATACAACACCTTTGCATTTTGGGCTTTTAGTAAAAATAAAAGCATTTGTTAAGGATAGTTGCACTTTACCAATGACATAGAACAACGACATAGAACAACGACATTAGAACAACTACGGACCTCCGCTCCTTCCGTCAAAAACTGAAAACACACTTTTTCTGCTTGGCCGGCCTTGATTAGTCTCTACCTCTGGGGTGTTTAGGGAATTTAGTTTTAATGGGGTTTTTTAGCGCAGGGACGATTAATTTAATCTGTTTTTATTTATTGTATTTATTGTTTGTATATATTTTATATGTTTTAATTTCCCTGTGCACCGCTCCGAGTCCCCTTGGGGAGAGGATGCGGTATACAAAATTAAATATTATTATTATTATTATTATTGTTATTGTTATTATTATTATTATTATTATTATTATTATTATTATTATTATTATTATTATTATTATTATTATTATTATTATTATTATTATATATAAAGTGCTCTGAATATAGAGGTATAGGAACATTAATTCAGTTGGCAGATATTTGGGACTTTTATGCAGATAAAGCAACTACATTGTTATTTGCTCATGGAGCCCAAATCAGATTGATTGATTGATTAAGTGCTAAAGTTGGTGTCAGCTCTTAGTGACTACTTAAATGGACTCCAGAAGGACTTGCCCCAGTGTGGCAATTTAGGTCTTCCAACTATGCACCCAACACAACTGTAATTGAGTCCATGCATCTATCTTGCTACCAACTGTCCTTTTCTTCACTTTTCTTCCATCTTTCATAGATTTATGGGTTTTTCAAGGGAGCAGAATCTTCACATAATGTGCACAAATAAGCCAATTTGAGCCTGATCATTTCTGTCTCACAAGAACTCTGGATTGTTTTATTTTGTTCCCTTGTTTCCTTGGCTGGCCATGATCGTCTCCAGAATAGTTTCCAATACCAATAAACATAATAAATACAATATTTTTTTTGCAGATTCAAGACCTTAATTAATAATGGGATTTTTTGGGGGGGATTTGCCAGCAGGTAATACATGGAACACGAACAAGGCTTTTCCCCGCCTTTTTTCAATAGAGTTGACAGTAAAAGATTTTACAGTATGGTGAACTTTCATAGGCAATAAATTCTTTCTAATAGCCTAAAAAGTAACATATAATGCAATAAAAGAAATGATCAATAAATTCCCCCATATAAGCAATTAGGAAGGGATGCCTAGGATAGGGATTTTAAATGAATGAATTGTGTTTTATGTTTGCTGAAATGAATAAAAAAATTACAGTGGAATCTGCCATATCTTAGAAGGTTTGCCTTGGGCACTACCAGGATTTCTCATACTGTTTGGTGAGACATTATGAGTTACAGATTGGAGAAAAAAATATCATAGAGTACAACCCTAGGCATGTAATATTGCATGACATGTCATTGCTGTTTTTTCTATTTATTGGATTTGTTACATATTTGCTAACTTGTGACACAAAATTAACAAGTAGCTTTGAACTGAAGCACTGGTGGGTAACAGCAGTAATTCTCATGAATTTGGCTATAGTAAAAAATATAGATATGCAGTCAAGTTTATTTCTCTGGTTGTCTTGCCTTCCCATTGGTCAGTATATTACCAATGAGCAATTTTAAGGCTTTTAAGACACCAGGAATATGTACAATGTAACTGAATAATAAGAATCCCTAGTTCGAATCCCTAGTGCCATAATATGGAGTGAGCTCCCATTACTTGTCCCAGCTTCTGCCAACCTAGCAGTTCGAAAACATATAAAAATGCAAGTAGAAAAGTAGGGATCACTTTGATGGGGAAGGTAATAGCATTCCGTGCACCTTCAGCATTTAGTCATGCCATCCACATAACCACGGAGACATCTTTGGACAGCACTGGCTCTTCGGCTTTGAAACAGAGATGAGCACCACCATCTAGAGTCAGGAATGATTAGCACACATGTGCAAGGGAAATCTTTATCATTTTTATAATGATAATATCTTATGAAAAGAGTTGAGGTCACTTTTCTCATAATTATTGCTGTGGCTTTCATAAGTTAACACCAAATGGTATGATCTTAGTATTAATTTATAATGGTAGTTTATGACATTCAGTGGTAGTTTATGACATATCAAGAAAGTTGGTCATTCCTGACTTAGATAGTAGAAAGTTAAAAAAAAGTGATGCAATGAAATCTGTTGTTAGCTCCCAAATACATATAATAATAATAATAATAATAATAATAATTTTAATTTCTATCCCGCTCTCTCTCCCCAAGGGGTCTCGAGGCGGGGCACAGGCAATTAAAAATACAAATAGACCACAAACAAATACAAAATACAAAGTTAAAAATAGATTAAATAAATCCTGCGCTAAAACCCATAACTAAACTAAAAATTACCCCTAAAAAACCCTGACCTAAAAAGAGACTACCCAAGGCCGGCCAGACGAAAAAAAGTGCGTCTTTAATTTTAAGCGGAAGGAGCGGAGGTCCGTGGTTGTCATGATATCGGGGGGAAGGTCATTCCAGAGGGCTGGGCCCGCCACAGAGAAGGCCCTTCCCCTGGGCGTCGCCCGCTGACAAAGTCTAGTGGACGGCACCCGGAGAAGTCCCTCTCTGTGGGAGCGAATCGGCCGTGAGGATGTATGGGGCAGGATCCGATCCCGCAGGTAGCTAGGTCCCGAGCCATGGAGCGCTTTGAAGATGGTAACTAACACCTTGAAGCGCACCCGGAAGACGACAGGTAGCCAGTGCAGCTCGCGCAACAGCGGTGTTACATGGGCAAACCTAGAGGTGCCCATAATTGCTCGCGCGGCTGCATTCTGGACCAACTGAAGCCTCCGGGTACACCTCAAGGGGAGCCCCATGTAGAGAGAGTTGCAATAATCCAGTCGGGATGTCACGAGAGCATGAGTGACTGTGCGAAGGGCGTCCCGATCCAATAGGGGGCGCAACTGGCGTACCAGGCGAACCTGGTAAAACGCCCTCCTGGCCACGGCTGTCACTTGATCTTCCATGGACAGCCGGGTATCCAGGAGGACACCCAAGTTGCGCGCCCCATCCACAGGAGCAAGATGTTCGCCCCCTATGGCCAGCGTTGGAGAGAGCTGGTTGAATCGGGCAGCCGGAAACCACAGCCACTCGGTCTTGGTCGGGTTGAGCCTAAGTCCGTTACTTCCCATCCAGATCCGCACGGCTTCCAGGCACTGGCACATCACCGCTACGGCATCGTTGGGGTGGTTTGGGGTAGATATGTACAGCTGGGTGTCATCAGCGTACAGGTGGTACTCTACCCCAAAACCACGGATGATCTCGCCCAGCGGCTTCATGTATGCGTTAAACAGGAGAGGCGAGAGGACCGACCCCTGAGGCACCCCGCATGTGAGGGGTCTCGGGGTCGACCTCTGCTCTCCTGCCCGCACAAATTGCGATCGGCCAGAGAGGTAGGAGGAGAACCACCGTAAAACGGTGCCTCCCACCCCCAACCCCCCCAGCCGATGCAATAGGATACCATGGTCGATGGTATCGAAAGCCGCCGAGAGGTCTAATAGGACCAGGATGGAGGAACATCCCCCATCTCTGGCCCTCCAGAGATCATCTACCAACGCGACCAATGCCGTCTCGGTGCTATGCCCGGGCCGAAAGCCGGACTGGCGCGGATCTAGATAGTCAACTTCCTCCAGGTGACGGGGAAACTGTTGTGCCACCACACTCTCAACAACCTTCGCCAAGAAGGGAAGGTTGGAGACTGGACGGTAGTTGTTCAAAAGAGCTGGGTCCAAAGAGGGCTTCTTGAGGAGGGGCCTCACCATGGCCTCTTTTAGGGAGGCAGGCAAGGAACCCTCACTCAAGGATGCGTTGACAACCTCTTGGAGCCAGCCTCGTGTCACCTCCCAGGATGCCAGTACAAGCCAGGAGGGGCACGGATCCAATAAACATGTGGTGGCTCGCAGTCGCCCACGTAGCCTGTCCATATCCTCGGAAGTAACGGAGTCAAACTCCTCCCAAACAAGATCTCCCCCGTGGCATCCCACTGGGCCATGAATGGGGGTTAGCTCACTCTGTATCTGGGCGGTTTTCTCCTGCAGAAAAATCACAAATTCCTCTGCTCTACCCTGTAGCGGGGCTTCCCGCTCCCTCTGTTGAAGGAGGGAGCGGGTCACCCTAAACAGGGCGGCAGGGCGGTTTTCTGCGGATGCTATGAGAGTGGCACAATGATGACGTTTGGCCACCCTCAGCGCCACAATGTAAGTCCGTAAATGGGCTCTTACCTGTGTCCGGTCAGATTCAGAGCGGCTAGCCCTCCATCTTCTCTCTAGGCATCTCTTGCGGCGTTTCATCACCCGCAGCTCCTCAGTGAACCAAGGAGCCAGGGTGGTTCGCCGCCGCAAGAGAGGCCGCAAGGGCGCGACCCGATCTAAGGCTCCCACGGCCGCACTATTCCATGCGGCCGTGAGGTCCTCCATCGGGGCGCGGGTCAGGGATACAGGAAATGGCCCAAGCGCTGTCTGGAACCCATCCGGGTCCATCAAGCGCCTGGGGCGGTACCAGATTGGTGACTCTGGTTCCGCCTCCCCGCGGAGGGGAGCAGCAGTCGGAAAGTCGAGCCGGAGAAGTGAGTGGTCTGACCATGACAAGGGTGTGATGACTATATCCCCTGTACCCAGATCACTTTTCCATTGGCCCGAGACGAAGATGAGGTCCGCCGTATGTCCACCCTCGTGGGTGGGGCCCTGAATTACTTGGGTCAGGTCCATGGCCGTCATGGAAGCCATGAACTCCCGAGCTACCACGGATGATTCGCCCAACGATGGCAGGTTAAAGTCCCCCATGACTATAAGTCTGGGGGTCTCCACTGCCACCGTAGCGATCACCTCCAGGAGCTCGGGCAGGGCTGCTGCTACATAGCGGGGAGCCAGGTATACAACCAGCAAGCCCAACTGCCTCCCTAGGCCCCACTTCACGCAGAGGGACTCACAGCCGGAAGTCTGAGGCACAATGGTCTCTCTCGGCTCAAGGCCTTCCTTAATAATGACCGCTACCCCACCACCCCTGCCTAGGGCCCGCGGCTGATGAAATGCGCGGTAGCCTGGTGGGCACATTTCAACGAGGGGATGTCCTCCCTCGTGGCCCAACCAGGTCTCCGCAATTCCTACCAGGTCCGGCTCCCCCTCTGACACAAGGTCACTAATGAGGGGGGCTTTGTTGACAACGGACCTGGTAACTAATGTAGATTTGAAGATTGAAACAGGCTTCTTAGTGAAAAGAAACAAAGTATAGTTTTAAACAGAGACAAACATAACTGACCAGGATAAGAAAATAATAGAATCTTTTCTTAGGATTGGATTAGAACAATAGAATGTTAGATTAATGTTATCTTTCTCCATTTTCCCAAAGATGCTTTTTCAAGAGGCAACTTGGACTTTCTGGTTTGTCTTTGAAGATGTTTCACTTCTCATCCAAAACACTTTTTGAACACTTGAAACGTCTTCAAAGAAAAACCAGAAAGTCCAGTTGCCTTTTGAAAAAGCACAACCATGACTTGGATAACTGAGAATCTCCATAAACATTTAGCTTTCTAAGTTTTATTCTGTTTCTTTATTCTTTTCTACTGCAGGGATGGCGTTTATATGACCAAGTTAACAAATTCTTTATCCATTCTTAACTTTCTTTAAGCTTCCTGTTTCAATTATTCCTTTTTCATTTTGTCACTTTTTGCCTCCTTCAGCAGATAAGTTGTTTAACTTTATGATGAAATTCCCTTGGCTGTTGTTATTACATCTAACTTCAGATATAAGCTCTCAAAAGAATACCCACAAGACTGCAAAGACAAAAAGCAGAATTGATTTGAGGTTTCTCCTTATAGGAGCTGGATTCCCAAGCATTAGTTGGTGAAATTAAACACTGTGTCAATGCTATTGTGAATGCAACAGGACTCCATCTAAAACAGGGGTCTCCAACCTTTGCAACTTTAAGTCTGAAGGACTTTAGCTCTGGGAGCTGAAGTCCTTCAGACTTAAAGTTGCAAAGGTTGGAGACCCCTGATCTAAAATATATGATTATGAATGGTATGGGTCCAAGAAGAAGCTTTGTATAGACATTATATACTTGCAGACAAAAATCTTTTGCAACAAAAACAGGTCTGTATGACATCTATTATTGTTCATATAGTTATATGTCACTCTTTCTACAATGAGTTCATGGTTATGGTCTAGTTTTACAACAACCCTATAAGTTTGTCTAAACAAAGAGAGTGCTTAATCAAATATATGTTTGATCTTCTATAAGCTGAGCTGAAGTGGAAAGATATTGAAGTTCATTACTTGGTACAACACTTACTGTACAGTAAATAATAATCACTATCTTTTAAAAACACATTTATTGAAAAATATTTTTTTCTAAATAATTTTCCTTAAAATAACCCACATTTAGTTACCAACTTGTGGAAGAGGATATTTGATGAATATATTTTTAACAACACATGCCTATTCCATTTTATGAATTCTTTTGTTTTCTAAAGATATTGTGTAACTTTGTCTTATTAATGCTACATGCTACTCAGTTTGTAAGGCTGTCATTTCCTCATCCCACTACCTCAAATACATTTTTTTAAAGCTTACTGGAATTTATGAAGTTACAATGATTACAACTTCTCCTTATCAAGATGCTAGCCATCATGCAGTATTTGGAAATGAAATCTTTATTTTATATATCTGTGTGCAAGCATGTGTACATACAGAGCTGATTTTTTTTAGAGCTAGTTAATAGCTAAAATTACAAAAATACATTAAATACCACTGCGTGAAATCAAAATAAGGAAATTGGACAAACACATTCTTTATAAAAGTCCTTCTGAAATATAGATAAATTTGTAATAGGGAAGAGAGGAAATTCATTCTCTTAGGAGAGATTCTGTTGATTCTGGATGTCATATTTTATCAGTGGTAGCATAAGCACAATTAAGGAGTGGCCTGCATTTCTACCATGTTACAGTAGTGTAAAATAGCAAACTTTGGTGGATCCAGCTTCTGAAATTCCCAAAGGACAGGGACACAACCAACAATGGCTCCTGAGATTTCCCACATAAATAATTCTTAAGGTCATTTCTGAGAGGTTAGGTATACTGTAATGTCCATTTAAAAAATACTGTAGAACAGGAATGTCAAACTCATGGCCCACGGGCTGGATGCATCACATGCTTGCCAAGCTCACCCCTGGTTTAGCGAAGGTGAAAAAAGTTGTGATACATCACGTGACGACAACATGACACCACGAGTTTGACACCCCTGCTATAGAAAAACTCAGAGACCTTGGCAGGCATGTATCTCTCTTTCTTTCTCTCCCTGACTGTCTCTTTCTCCTGAGTCTGCAAATAGGCATCACTTGATAAACTATCCTGAAAGACTGTGAATAGCATGTTGGTTATTTTTAGAAAAGCTACTCTTAAGGGGGAAGGGGGATCCTTCCCAAACTTCCCAATTTTTCTCTGAGAATAATTCACATTTAAAACATTTTAAAGTACTTCAGTTCATAGAAATAAGTTTATTGCCTTGGTATGCAATGCTTGATATAATTGTAAACAATGGCATAAATGCCTCACGATACTAAAAAGGGGTTTCTACATTAACTGCATGAATCTCATTTTCAACTCCAAGTGAGAAGTAGAGTGACAAATAGAAAAAAAAGAAAAAGAAAAAGAAAAAGGCAAAGGGGATTCTTTTTTAAACCCAAAAATGGAAACCTCAGAAATTTCAGTCTTCTTCAGCGATAAGACCTTGTTGCTATGTTATCCAATATTGCATTTTGAAAGTGCCCATGTATAATTCAAGGGACATATTTTTACTGATAGTTTGGCAAAGTATATGTGTTTATGTGTGTTATAAGGAGAATATCTTTGTTGTTAGTAGTGATTTGTGTTAACTTTGGTTCAAAACTTGGTTCAAAACAGTACATGCAGAGGCTGTATAGGAATTAATAGCTGGTTTACTGGCAAAGAGGAAGAGTGTGCATATTTTAAATTAATTAAAATTGTTGGCCATATAGATAACCTAACATGCTTCATCAACTATGTGATTGAGATTGGATTCTACCCAACTTCTATTAGTCATTTTGGGCTGCTGCAAGCCACTGCTCCCTGGTTGCTGGAACTGTTCTCAGTAGCCATTTTGGCATGGGCTTAAATAAACAGGGCAAAGGCTCTCTCCTAAGAGCTGCACAGATTGAAAGTTGGAAAGAGAGCTGAATTCTGCCAGCTTGATGTTACTACATTACATTTGTTAATTATGATACATTTGTTACATTCATCAAGCATTGTAGATACCAGGGACTATATTTTAAGAGTTTATCAATTAAGTTTTTAGCAAAGTTTTTAGGTGACCACAATATTTACAGATTGGCAAAACTTATTTTTCTATTACTATTGAATTCATAATTACATCATAAGTGATGGGAGTCACTATTATCTAAATTAAAGATTTGATTTAAAAAGGAAAAATACAATATACAAGGCAGAAAATATTATTTTGTGATCTAAGCGAAAGTTTAGTAAAGCAAAACACTCACCCTCTGATTATGCAATGAGGCTCAGTAATATAAAATGCAATTTTTATAATAACATGTTTAGTGAGTATTTTTGAAACAGAATTGGATAAGTGATTGTAAGAACTCAAATAAAACTATTAGTACATATCCTTTATAAGAGTCTTAACTCATATTTATATAAATAATATTATAAATAGTCCCTGGAGAAGAAGAGGTAGGAGGAGGAGGAGGAAGAAGAAGAGGAATTAAATTAAATGCTGGGTGTATGCTGGCCAGAAAAAGATTGCAGTATTATACATTTCTCATTTATCTAGCACTACATTTAAGTTTATGGTAAAATAATGTAAACAAAAATGAAACAACATTAGATTAATTAAAAGGGGTCAGGTGTGGATTACTAGAATTTACCTTGTCGAAATCTATGTAATGATCGCTATCTGTTGCAAAGACATATTTTAGATTTTGTGTTCTAATTAAATATATATGTTATAAATTAGATCCAGATAATAGGACAAGTTCCATGCTTATTCAGAAATTCTAAAATGTTTAAAAAAAACACATAGGTATGTGCATTCAGGATGAAAGTTTAAAAAAGATACTTTAGCCTCAGAAAAATAAAAGTTATGAAAATAAATCTGTATAAGCAATTTCTTTTTTTTTAGTAAAGAAATTTAAAAAAATGCTTCCTAGCTATAAACATAAAGTCGTTATTCTCCAAAATAATGCTGCTTCTATTAAGTTGGAAGCCTCTATTAAGTTAGATAGGCTCCCCGTGCATAATAACATGCTTTTGAAAGCAAGGGAGAATGTTAAAAGTAATCTGGAACATGACATGGAATATTTATCAAACACAGAAAGCTACACTGATGGATGTGTACAAACCCTTGGATATGTCTAAAAGCAGTTCTTTGAAGTTCAGTTTATTGTTTTCACCGAAATGAGCTTTTGTAAGAATCGAACACCAATAATTCCTCAGAGATCTTGCTTTGTTGCAGAACAAATTGGCTTTGCACACAATCTTATTTATGTTCAGTCAAAAATAAATCCTAATGTGTTCAGTGGGCTTACTCTATAGAAAAGGGTATCATAGGGATTACAACTCTGTACTACCTGTTAGTTTGAATCAGAATGTAAAAATGTGTATGACAGAAGCAGAAACTTTGTCAATAGAAATACATAATAGTTCTATCTTTCATTCAACTGAGCTTGGAAATGTAGGACTATGCCAAAAATGTCATTGTCAAGGAACAAATAATCCTATAACAAATTACTCTTGGAAATATATAACACTATGTAGGGTAATATTCTTATCTCTGAGTAGAACTTAAGTTGCATCAGCAGTTGTATTCCAATGCAGTATAAACAATGCACATGCACATCCTATTTGTAAAACTTTAAGTAATCCTGTAGTTATTTTGACCTTAATGGAAAATTCATGCCATATAATTAGAACCTCTGACATTTTTCTGGTTTTCCAACCAGAAAACCCAAAATATTGGGATTAGAAGATTTCAAGCTAAGTAAACACTGTTTCTTGATCTGTGCGCTTTATTTTTGTAGCAATAATGAAGATATTGAGTTAGAGCCTGAAGTGAAGAAGAAAGGTTCATGCATGGAACAACCTAGACGCAGTAAGGAAAGGGTATGTTGCAAATTGAATGCTGAACTTCAGCTCATTGTTATACAAAAAGCAAAAGGACTTCTAAAATAGTTAAAACACTTGCTCACATATGTTCCCAAATGTCCTGCCTAATATAAGAAATAGCACTTAGACTTATATACCACCTCACAGTGCTTTACAGCCCTCTCTAAGCAGTTTACAGAGTCAGCATATTACCCCCAACAATCTGGATCCTCATTTTACCCACCTTGGAAGTATGGAAGGCTGAGTCAACCTTGAGCCTGGTGAGATTCGATCGGCCAAATTGCAGTCAGCCGGCAGTCAGCAGAAGTCTTCTGCAGTACTGCGCTCTAACCACTGTGCCACCATTGCTATAAGAAATAGCAGACTGTAAAAGAAAGTAATTTATCTCTGCTTTTTTCAAGTTAATAATAATAATAATAATAAATAACTTTTATTTATATCCCGCTCTCTCTCCCTGAAGGGACTCGAGGCAATTCAAGTTCAAGTTAGGCAATTCAAGTTCTAGGCAGTGATGGTGCAATGAATAGTAACATTGGAGGAAGAGCCAAAGGGATGTGACTAATGAAATAAGTATTATGGTCCTGCAATGTATATATGTTGTATTTTATTTTTATATATATCAGAGCGCTGTGCACTATTGCCCAAAGAATCAGCTTGTGGCATGAGACAGGGACACTGATTTTGTCATTGATTCTGCAGATGCTGCTGACTATGAGCATTCACACGATAAAGCTGGAGTCAAAGCATAACTGGGAAAATTTAAGTTATAAAATACTTTAGGTTCCTAGATAAGAATGTAGTCCCGCATTGTGTGTGTGTGTGTGTATTAATGTGATATGTAGGTGTAAATGACATATCTAGATAAGCAAACCAGTTCACAGAGTTATGTTTTGATTTATATAAGGTAATCCTCTGCCATTTATAATAGGGGAATACATAACACGGTTCTGGGGGTCCAAGGTATTACGATCCCTAGGAACATGTTCTATTTGAACCTTCATTTTTATTTATTTTATTTTATTAAATTTATACCCCGCCCTTCTCCTTGTTAGGACCCAGGGCGGCGCACAGGCATTATTAAAACCACAAAATACAATATCAATTAAAATATATTAAATTAATTAGACCCATGCTATAACCATGTTAAAATCGTACCAAATTAATTTATTTTTAAAAAGTCTGAAGTGGGGGCTATCCTAGGCCAGCTTGTTGGAATAGATACGTCTTAAGACGTTGGCGGAAGAGGCGGAGGTCCGAGATAGTGCGAAGGTCGGGGGGTAGGTCGTTCCAGAGGGCCGGGCCCGCCACAGAGAAGGCCCTTCCCCTGGGTGTTGCCAACCGGCATTGCCCCGCTGATGGCACCCGGAGAAGACCCTCTCTGTGGGAGCGGATCAGACGAAGGGATGTATGGGGCAGGAGGCGGTCTCGTATATAGCTAGGCCCCGAGCCATGGAGCGATTTAAAGATGGTCGTCAACACCTTGAAGCGCACTCGAAAGGCCACAGGCAGCCAGTGCAGCTCGCGCAGGAGAGGTGTTACGTGGGTTTGCCTTGAGGCACCCATAATCACCCGCGCGGCCGCATTCTGTACTAACTGTAGCTTTCGAGTGCACCTCAAGGGGAGCTCCATGTAGAGAGCGTTACAGTAATCCAGCCGGGATGTCACAAGCGCTTGAATGACTGTGCGAAGGGCTCCCCGGTCCAGTAAGGGGCGCAACTGGCGTATCAGGCGTACCTGATAGAACGCCCCCCTGGCCACAGCCGCCACATGGTCCTCCATGGACAGCCGGGAATCCAGGAGGACACCCAAGTTGCACGCCCTCTCCACGGGGGCCAGTTGTTCGCCCCCAATGGCCAGTGTTGGACTTATCTGGCTGAACCGGGGTGCCGGAAACCACAGCCACTCAGTCTTGGACGGGTTGAGTCTGAGTTTGTTACTACTCATCCAGATCCGTACGGCCTCCAGACACCGCGACAGCACCTCGACGGCATCGTTGGGGTGGTTTGGGGTGTATATGTATAGCTGAGTGTCATCAGCGTACAGATGGTATTCCACCCCAAAACCACGGATGATCTCGCCCAGCGGCTTCATGTAGGTGTTAAACAGGAGTGGCGAGAGGACCGACCCCTGAGGAACCCCACATGTGAGTGGCCTCGGGGACGACCTCTGCCCTCCTGCCAACACCCATTGTGACCGACCAGAGAGGTAGGACGAGAACCACCGTAAGACGGTGCCTCTCAGCCCCAACCCCCCCAATCAGTGCAATAAGATACCATGGTCAATGGTATCAAAAGCCGCTGAGAGGTCTAATAGGACAAGGATAGAGGAACAACCTCTATCCCGTGCCCTCCAGAGATCATCCACCAACGCGACCAATGCCGTTTCGGTGCTGTGACCAGGCCGGAAGCCGGACTGGCACGGGTCTAGATAATCAACTTCCTCCAGATGTCGGGGAAACTGTTGAGCCACCACACTCTCAACAACCTTCACTAAAAAGTGAAGGTTGGAGACGGGACGATAGTTCTCTAATAAAGCTGGATCCAGGGATGGTTTCTTGAGGAGGGGCCTCACCACCGCCTCTTTCAAAATGGTGGGCAAGTACCCCTCACTCAAAGATGAATTCACAATGCCCTGGAGCCAGCCTCGTGTCACCTCCCAGGATGCCAGTACAAGCCAGGAGGGGCACGGGTCCAATAAACATGTGGTGGCTCTAAGGTTCCTCCGCAACCTGTCCATATCCTCGGTAGTAACAAAGTCGAACTCCTCCCAAGGTGTAATCTCAAGACCAGCACTGGACGCCTCGACTGGACCACTAGTGGAGGGCAACTCGTTCCGAATCTGAGTGATTTTGTCCTGCAGAAATACTCCAAATTCCTCTGCTCGATTTTCTCCCTTGATTTAGAATTAAGTTACTTATTAAGATAAATATTTTTCTGACTTCCATGCCTCTGTCTCAGCTTTCAGTATCTTGCCTCACAACTCCATGAGTATATTGTAAAAGAAGCAGTATTGATATATTAGAAGCCTGCATACAGTGGAGCTCTGTTTTCTAATATTCTGGACTAGCTAGAAATATTGCATTGAAACCTATATAGGTAGGATCACATAGCAAGTGTACTTAATTAACTTTAGATGGTTATGAAAATTAAAGCTTCCTTCAATAGATAGATGTAGGTATGCTCAATTTAAAAATTAAAACATGAGAAACTTGAATAAACCAAGTTTATATTATATTTCTCTAAATGTAGTACAAATTATTATCAAATAATTTCCCCCCATTCTTTGGCATGGGTCATTAATTAATGTTAGGGTTAAGGTAGGAAACTTAAGTTCCTGAGCAAAATATACATGGCTTTCTAGAAACTTCTGTTCCTCCTGATGCTATCTGTTTTCATACTTTCCAGTCAGATTAAACATACAGGAATGATGGGGCGGTGGGTATATTACTCATGAAACTGGCTTTATATCTATGAAACATTTAAAGGTGTTATTTCCTTTAAATGTTTCATAGATATAAAGCCAGTCTGAATATAATGGTACTTTTTTATGTTTAAATTATCCTCTTAGTATTTTCTTCTTTTCTCTTTCTCTTTAATCACATATAGTCTTCTTTTACCACATGGGCTTAACTCATATACTGTACTCTTTTTTAATAAGCATGCTTTTATTTAAACTGAACCTGGACTTGATATTAGGGTATGTATGATGGAAAAACCAAATATTACTTATATTTAACTTAATATTCCAGACAAACAAAATCTCAAGGAAAACAAACGCAACACTGAATGGCACAATGAGAAGCTAAGATGGCCATGCCTTGCAAAGCATGATGAGTAGCCAGAAACAAAAGTTCTGAAAAGTTTCACTGCTTTTTCTACTACGGACATAGCTGAATAGGTGGTTTTTAAATTTTTCTATCGGTTCTTAAAAATTGAATTGAAGTCTAAACTATACTCATATACGATATAATAAAGCACAGCATGAGAATAAACAATTTAGTTAGTCTTATCACATATTATAACTAGTTATCTGTTCTGTTTTATCTATCTTCAGCTGGTTTCCAATGAACGATATTTAAACTGTTACTGAAAATCTATACCATTGGTATTATATTTTAGCTAAGTGTGCATTTTATCAAATTCTGGGGGAAAAAATCTATATACATGGGCAGCTCCAGTACACTTTCCAAGTTTCCTTGGAACAGTTTGGAGTTTTATCTAATTGTTTGGAGGATTTTTTTTTTTACTCTTTGTGAGTGTTGTTTTATTATTTGACTGAGGCAGTACCTGATAAGCATATTCACACAAAAATACAAAATATTTTTTGTACAAAATATACTAGGTCAACAAAAAGAGACAATCAGTATTTGACCAGGGTTTATATTATGAGAAGCAAAAAAATAGGGAAATAAAAGAAACATGTAAGCACTTTTAATTAAGACATAGAGAGAGATTATTAATAATAAGATGATGGTTATGTTCCCCACATAATATCTTCTGCAACTGCAAAGAAAGCCTCAAGAGGCATACATAAATGTCACATAGAGGAAATAATGACAAGAATTGTCCATTTTTATACAATACCATCTCTTGCTCGCAGTACGAGAGTATACTACTGCTCAAGTAATGAAATCTTTACTTTACTTTATTGTCATTGTACGTATATACACAGTTTACACATACAACAAAATTCACAATCTGCAGCAGTGCAACAAAAACTGTTCTGCGCATGCGCAGAAGCAAAAAAACAAGATAACGGTGCCTACGGTGCTGCCGAGAGAACTGGTTTGGGGGTGTGACAGGCCTGGGTCACTGCCGGTTCCAGCGACCAGTCTGAACTTATAGGAAACCCCCCCCCCCCCCGGGCTGCATCATGCATCCACCATGTATAACTTTATTTTCCCTTTGTGTTCTTTAAGGAATATTATTCAATTCTTTTCAATTATTCAATTGTACATATATTCTGTTCTATATTGTGTGATTCTTTTTCACTGTAGTTTCCTTTTAAGACTGTTACATATGTCAAATAACTTCTATCTTTCTCTGTATGCTTCTATTTCCAGAGATGCAAAATAGCTGTTATTAAGTAATATAGATATTTGTGTCTATAATATATAATTGCATCATGCATGGCCTGTGTTATGAATATTGAGTACAGCTATGTATGTTTGCTGCTCGTGCTAAATCAGGCTGTGTTGAAAGTGACCAAGTGTTGATAGCTGCAAGAGGCAAATTGCTGGGGGGCTTGGATCCATATTGACCTATGTTTACTTGGTGGAAAGAAAGAAAAAAACTATTTCCATATAACTTTTACTTTTCATTTTTTTCCTTCCAGGATCCGAATCCCAGCTTGTATGTATAAAAGAATATATGCTATAAATACAGTAAATATTGTTAATATATACTTCAAATTGATATTTATTTTTTAGATTTCTATCCCACATTTATTTCTTTAATATAAAGTAAATTTAAAGTGGCAAATGTACACAATGCCCCTTCTCCCCCCCCCCATAACAACAAGCCTGTAAGGTGGGCTAAGTGAGATAAAATGACTTGGTGAAAAGTTACCCACCTGGCTTTCATGCTTAAAGTAAAACTAGAACTCAAAATCTCCTGGTTTCTAGGCCAGCACTTTTACCAATATACTAAACCTGTTGTAGTTGATGACTGGATAGTTGAGATCTGGAAGATTTATAATGTGACCTCCCTATTTTAAAAAAAATTAAACTCTCCCCCCCAATAATACAATTGTAGTGTAGCCATGTAACTATGGATACATTATTATTTTTTAACGAGGGCCAAATTTTTAAATCTAAAATAGTTCTATATACTCCTTATGTTTTCCTTAGATAAAAATCTGATTTGCATCTTTGGCTGTTCCTTTTAAAGGAAATGTTGAGCACAGTATTATAGAGAAGAAATTTACCACATTTTTCTATGGAAAATTATTACCTTCCCAACTCCTCTATTTCTTTTCCTTAAGCAATGAAGATTTTCTCAGATTCAAGCTGTAGACCGTTAGAATAATTGCTCTTGAATATCTCAATTTTCATACAAAATCTATTTTATATGGGACGACTGTATTATTTCCTAGGTCGACTTGAGATTGATACAAGAGATCTTTCCCATTGCTTTCCTTGGCTGGAGAATGTAGATCTAAAAGTAAAAGATGTAACATGTATTCTTTGTTTATTCAAGTTTCCTTGTGGTGAATCAATTCACCAAATACTTTAGGGGGCACTGTTGAGCTACATCTAAATATAGGGGTTTATTACTGGGAGGTGTGGATGATTTTCAGGTGTGGTTGTTGCTGCTGTTGAATCCTTGGTTTTTAAGTGAGATATTAAAATGATCCAAGCAGCATCTTCTAAGTGTCCTCTCACATTGAGTCCTTGAAGTACACCCAAGCTTAGGAGAGTGAAGAAAATCTTGCGATGCATTCAACCCAATAACAATATGAGTTCATAATGAAGTTCATTGGACCTGCACCTAGGCACATACACATGGTTGTTTGTTTGAAAAATGAAAAATGTTTAATCTAATCTGGAAGGAATTTCATTTTTTTTAAAGAGTTAGGTTTATAATTGATTAATCTTTCACAGGTGACATATGATTTGAAGCATTTCCAGTCAGTCTTACTGCAGTGATCCATATCCTGGCGCACAAGTCTTAATGTGAGCCATTGTAATGTATTGCATGTAAGTGATCTTTGGGAAAATAACCCTGAAAGGTTTGGTTTACAAACCTTTTCAGTTCACAAAAATGCTCACTTTTCTTGCTAAGTAAAATTTATATATTATAATTCTGTTGTTTGTCTTAATACGAAACTATCATTTCCTATTTTAAATACATACCAGTAGAAGAAAAAATTACCTACCATGTAGCTGGTTCATAATGTGTTTTATTCAGCCAATATTTTGACTTAAATTGGAATATGAACACAGCCAGTGAGACTTAGCTTTAGGTAAATATATTCTTATGTCAAATTAACTAACCATCAGCCATATCCTCATGATGGTTATTGTTAAAAAGAAATGTTGGCTGTGCTTCTCATTGCTATCTCCCCTGCATTCCCTTTATTTTTAGCTCATCTTTTGTATTATCTGTCACATCAATCCAGCAGATACACTTAGTTTCTTCTTATAATTTGTTTTGTAATTTTTAGATCATTAAAACCTAGTGTTGAGATAACATCTGAAAAGTAGTATCAAAAGGTGATCAGTGAACAATCCTTCCCCCGCCCCCCTCAATTGCATGAAGAATTTTCTGCAGAATTAATGAGTGAATGTTTAGTGATGCTTTCAGTTAAGCAATCACCAATGGAGAAAGATGACTGAACAGTGAGTAAGAAGGGCTTGATGGATAAAGCTTAATTTCTGTTTGTGGAAAAAATGAAAATTGAGGGCACCTGGTCAAAAAGAAAAAAGAAAACAAAACAAAAAGGAAATATTGAGTTATGAAATCTGTCTCTTCATCAAAATCTAATATGTTTCATTTCTCCCTAAGTGCTGCAAA
This sequence comes from Rhabdophis nuchalis, assembly GCA_039707465.1. NCBI lineage: Eukaryota > Metazoa > Chordata > Lepidosauria > Squamata > Natricidae > Rhabdophis > Rhabdophis nuchalis. The sequence continues at coordinate 88,829,156 of CM077648.1, read as the reverse complement.
CATTGCTTGTTATGTTTTTGTATGTGGATAATGTTACAAAGGGATCATAGCTTTGTACTATGGAACAGGCCAGCAAATGTTCACCTGTACTATGTTCTTGAAACTGGCTACATTAATTCATTACTACTCTTAGAACATGTTGTAAAGAGGAATAGGATTTGAGTTTACCATACAATTGGGACAATATGGCTGAACGTACATTCCAATGCATTGTGAAAATATAGTATAACTAGCAGTTTGACAACCTACTCATTGATCACATACGAATTTCTCTATGGTTCTGTTAAATTGTTTTCTCCAGTCTTTGAAAGGCAGAAAAGTAGGATCTCAATACTGACCCCTGTTCTGTCTTAGTTCTATGTCTGGGAATGCTATTCTAATGAATGTCAAGATTATTGGGTTGTAGGTTTTGCTTGTCCTACCACCGAACATCATCAAGTACTAGAAGGAGGGAGGAACTCTAAACAAGAATGGGTATAGAATTTTAGAGAGGATGAGTTTTGACAGATGGCTTCACTGATGCTTTAGTCATTACATCATAAACATCAGGTTAGATTTGCAAACCCCTTTTTGTGTATGTATTTTCAAAGGCAGCCTAATTAGTTGCTTTTCTCCTTTCTTAGATTTTTCTTTCTAAGCTCAAGAGTGGCAGGAGAATCTGTGAAAGAGGGGAGTCAATTTTTTTACTCCCTATATCTCTGATCCCAAAAAGTACCCCTGTCCTATCCACGAATACCACCCAATTTCATAATGTCAATAAGAGCTGGGCAGATCCCAATTCCTGAAAAGCTCATGACCCTAACTGTTGATAAAACTTTGCAGACCATTTAAAGGACAAGGCTTGTGTTACAAAAATATGAAAAACACTATTTTTAAACTTTAACAAACAACTAAAGAGAAATTTAAGCTGATGCTGTAACCTGCTGGGGCTGCGACAAAGTCTGTTTTATGAGAATACATTCTTTAAAAATAGTTAAATAAGTATTTTTTTCAGTCCAGTTATTACAGGACGTGAGGATGAGTCCTAAAAGATCCAGGAATGCAAGATAAAGAAAAATATGAAAATAAAATAGTGAGATAATGAACACTCAGGCAAGAATAATAGAAAGGAAGATAGGGAAAGATTAGGATGACTGCAGAAAATAGTTATTGCTTTAATAATCTTAGAATAATTTTTGTCCTATTTTTAATTGGGTGAACTGGGCAATAAGTGAGGCATTAAGCTTTTGCGTATTCTGAAAAAGACTATTTCTGAGCTGTAATGCAGTCCTGTCTCTGCAATCATGTAGCAGCAGCCACAGGTCCTCAGCAGGTGGCACCATCTAACCAACCTTGGCTTATGCTGAAAAAGGTAAGCACTGATTAGTAGTCAGTTGGAAGACCAGGAGATAATTTTAGGGTTTTTAGATTAGACTGAGAGACTTAAAAAGAAAAATCATCCCAACAGAAGGCAATTTCCAGAGTGTTGTCAAGGAATAACATGGATGCTGTATGTCCACCAAGTATTGAATTTAAGAGCAACCAATTTATTCTAGGAAATATAGAAATATTTACAGACATTTTAAGGATGCTATAAGAAGAGCCAGAATTGTTCTCAAACTGTGTTTTCGCTATACAATTGGACATATTCACGCCAACACATTTCACTTTGCCATCATGATGCCTCCTTTCCTGCTATTTTAGAAAGTATAGCAAATAAGACAGTTGACTGTCCTGATAGAGAACATGGCTGGTTATCAATTACACATGATTAACACAAATACATTGCTATTTCTATTGGTTAATCATTCATAAAACTGAAAACCTCCTGAGGTTTTTATATGTATGTTAGTATACTTTCCTTGCGTGTTATGAAACAGAAATGCCATAATCAAAAATTGCAAACTTTCTAAAATTCAAGTGCTCCATTTTCTTCCGCACAAGTTTTTTTTACTATTTAACTTTTTCACGTTTTAACCTTTCACTGAGGCTTTTCAAATGGCACATAAATAACCCCCCATCCCTCCGTAGTGATTAGCATTAGGATTCATTGATGTGACTTATTGGGAAGGAATGATATAAAATGAGGACTATTCTATGAGAAGTGGAGCTGACGACTGCAGTGAAATGAAGAACCAGAAATAGACTAAATTTTTGTAATCCCTTTCCAGACAAGGAGTGGACTCTTCTTTTCCTTCTCTTTGGCATAAAATCCTGCCCATTCAGAAGTTAAGGAAATTCAGCAAGCAGTCTCCCATTTTTTATTTTTTTTTGCACTGGGGCTTTAGCATATAAGAAATGTATAAACCTTGGATGCTACTTTTGATCTATAATTGAACTGCAATTGTATACCAACAAATAGCCCGATGTTAGGACAATGCAGCAATACTCCGAAGAAATAAGAAATAGCTTCATCTTTAATTTCAAAAATTATCTTTTCTTCCTGGATCACACATGTCCATAATTTCAAGAGGGATAAGCATATTATTTGAAGGGAAACCCATGAGTCTTGTGGCACTTATAAATACTTCCTTTAATTGAGCTGGTCCCTGGGGACTTCATGGAATCAACTATTTTCCAGTCAAGTCTACTAGGCCTCTTACCCAAGTATGAGACTTTTAGGTTTTTTAGATTAACATACGACCATCAAAAACAATATGTGCTGTCAGACTAACAACTTTAGCAAGGTATAAATAACATGGATTAGAACCTGCTTCTCTCCTACGAATGCTCAGGCTATAATAAAGCAGTTAACATGCAGAACTGCTTTACTCCACTTCCTCCACATGCTATGATGCCTATCCTGGATGTCTCCAAGGTTAAGAGAAAAGCACTCTTTGTATACTGGAATTCTATCTGTAGAAGCACCAGGTAATCTTGACAGTGTGATTTTGCTACTGATCTTTGCTGGGAACATATGGTTACAAACGTGTGGCATGATGTTTTGTATTTCTCATTTCCCTGCCTCATTTTACATGACTGTAAACTGTAAACCTTAAAATAGGTCATATTCCCCATGTGACAGGGAAAAGTTAATAACAGAATGCACAGCGTAGTGATTCTTTTTTAAAAAAAAAATTGCACTGTATCTTCATATATTGGATTTCATTCCTTTGCCAGCAGTCATATTAATTTGCTTGATAAGTATCTGAGATATAGGATATTGCACGTGAATGCTAACTTAAAATTGACCTGGAAAGAATAAGCTTTTTGAGCAACAGTTTTTGGCATTTGTGTGCCAGCATCAAAGAGACCTACTATATCACTGAATGCACAATGTCTTTTGTGCATGTGATAAATTTGCTTAAATTTCCAGTTCATATAAATCAGGCAGGACTAGTTGCATCCTTATTGGTTAGGACACACCTTAATATTCTTTGTCTTGACATCTTCGGCATCAAACAAAAAGTGATTGAGGCAAGTTCTTTTCACTCTTGCAATATTATATGTATTTTTCTGTGTAGTTTAATGTAGCACAGAGGCGTAGCGTGGGGGGTGCAGGGGGTGCCGGCCGCACCGGGTGCAACATCTGGGGGGGCGTGCTCGGGCAGCCCCCTGCCCAATCCAAAAAGCCCCCTAGATGGCATCTCTTGGGCGTCATGAATAATACATTTAAACACTTCAAAACCCGCGTTTGATCCCCGGCGCGGCTCGACGGATGGCGCTGGGCTCGGAGCTGTCAGAGCTTCTTTTGCAACAGTTTTGGCTTTGGGGGGGGGGGACAATGAAAAGCAAAACGCAAAAAAATCCAAATTGTTGCAAGGAGCGCCTTTCCTTTCCTTCCCGACGCAGCGAGCACGCCAAAGCTATGGGAGAGTGGGGGGAAGGAGGGAGGGAAAAGAGGAGGAGGAGGAGGAGGAGGAGGCGGCGGCACGGGGGGGGAAGAGGAGGTGGGCGCCCGTTGGCAAAGAGAGAGAGAGAGAGAGAGAGAGAGAGAGAAAGAAGAAGAAAGAGAGGAAAGAAGAGATAAATTGGGGAGGGGGAGGCAGAAGGAAGTTTCTCCGCTGTTTCAAAGCGCAAATCTTTCCCCCTCGATTTGGATGGGCTCCCTTCCCCACATGGGAGGGAATGAGGAGGGGCTGGGAAGGCAGACTTTCCTTCCAACTGGTGCTTTCTGGAAGAGGGGGAGGAGGAGGAGGGAAGAATGTGGAGAGGAAGTGCGGAGAGAAGAGGAAGGAGGGAGAGGAAGAGAGAGAGAGGAGGGGGGGAGAAGAAGAGGGGGGAGGAGGAGGAAGAAGTGGAAGGAAAAGCGGAAAGAGGGAAGAATGTGGAGAGAATGCCAAGAGAGGAAGACGAAGGGAGGAGGAGAGGAAGAGGTGGAAGGGAAAAAACGGAGGAGGAAGGAATGCAGACAGAGAGCGCCAAGAAGAAAGAAGAAGAGGGGCGGAGGCAGAGAATGAAGGAGGAGGAGTAAGAAGAAAGAAGGAAAAATGAAGAAAAGGAGAGCCACCAAGAGGAAGAGGAGGAAAAAGTAGGGACAAGGAAGAAGAGGATGATGATGAAGAAGAAAAGCAAGAGGAAGGAAGAGTGAAGAAAGAATGGAGAGAAAGACAAATCACTCAGGGGCTACAAGAACATCGATTTACCTATTTTTATTTTACGGATGTATTTGTGTTCCACTTTAATAACTCCAGGCACTAAAACAGACTTGCAAGCCCTTCCTCTTTTTCCCTCTAACAACCCTGTGAGGTGGGCTAGGAGAGAATTAAATCCCCATGTTCAACAACCGTCGGTCGCTAATGTTGAGCAGGGGGACTCTGCAATCCTCATACATGCAGACAGTTGCCCAGCTCCCAAATTTTGATCGGATTCAAAGCGTAAAAGCAGTGAGATACCAAATAGGTCAATTTTATGATGCTTTTTTCGAAATATCAGAAATCTCCGAAGATCAACAAATTAAAAGCGAGGCAGAATCTCTTGGAAATGCAATGAAAGACTATAAATTTTTAGTATCACTGGTTTTTTGGTACGATTTACTGTTCCAAGTCAATTATGTAAACAAGGAACTTCAAAGTAAATCTGTAGAAGTATCCATTGCACTTTCTTCATTTGAAAAACTTTTAAAATGGTTAAGCGACTACAGAAATACTGGATTCAAACAAGTTTTAGTTCAAGCAAAAATTCTTGCACAAGATTTGGAAATATCTACAGAATTTCTAAATAAAAGGCTTCGGAAAAGAAAGAAACATTTCAATTATGAAGGCGATGATGAACCTATTGTAGATCCGATAAACGCATACAAGATATCTTTTTTAAATTTTGTTTTAGATAAAGCTACAGAATCACTAAAAGATCGTTTTGAATAATTCAAAAATCATAATGACTTATTTGGGTTTCTGGGAAAATTTCAAAATATGGAAAAAGAAGCACTTCAAAAACATGCAGCTAAATTAGAAATTTCTCTAACAGATTCTAGGTTCACAGAAAATGATGCACCAATAGTGAAGGAAACTGATATAGATGGGAAAATGTTAGTTGAAGAAATGGAAGCTTTAAAATCTATCCTTCCATCAGAATTTTTTGAAAATCCATTTAAAATGTTCAAATTTTTATCGGAAAATGACAGAGCAATGGCATTTCCAAACTTGTTTATTGCTCTCCGAATATATTTAACAATTCCAGTGAGCGTTGCTTCTGGAGAGAGATCATTTTCCAGGCTAAAACTAATAAAAAACTATCTGAGATCGACAATGACTCAGGATAGATTAAATAGTTTAGCAATTATGTCGATTGAAAGTGAAGAAGCAAGGAAATTGGATTTTCAAACTATTTTAGAAGAATTTACAGAACAAAAACTTAGAAATATGTAAATTCATATATTCATATTCAATGATGTAAATTTATATTCAATAAAATGTAATTGTTTTTGTATTTTGCATATTTTTATTTTTTAATGTATGTAGAAGTTTACCTATCTTATGATCCATGATATTTGATTTATATATATATTGAATTTGCATTTTATTTAAATATTTAATATATAGAGGGCCCCGCAAAAAAAATCCAATCGGGCCCCGCACTTATTGGATCCGGGCCTGCACATATACACACAAACACACACACACACGCAGAGTGACAGATGGGTGGAGGGAGGAGAGAGAGACAGATACAGAGAGAGAGAGAGACAAAAAAAAGAGAGAAAGAAAAATACAAAGAAAAACAAAGTGGGAGGGAGAGAAAGAAAGAACTTATGACCACAATTGAGCCCAAAATTTTGGTTGCTAAGCAGCACCGTCATTAAATGAGTTTCACCACATTTTCCAAGTTGGCCACGCCCACCCAGTCACACGACCACTTAGCCACTCCCATAGAACAGGCCACACCTTTTGGCTCTCAAAAGAAATTTCAGTCGTGGTACTGTTGATATTTGGCTCTCTTGACTAATAAGTTTGCCCACCACTGCTTTAACTAATCTAGTGGAAGAGACTCGAGTGCTAAAATCCACGGGTTAGGGGGCGCAAATTACTTGCCTTGAACAAGTAATTAGAACATGGAATAATCTTCTAATGATAGAAGCACTACTGTCTGAATAATTTCAAACCTAATCTGGGAGGGATATTTAGGAGAGAACAATTGAATAATCATGGAAATTTTTTCTAAGTTTCTGTGCTTGACTTTCTATGGTTCTATGAATCAGTCTATTCTATAATTTTTGCCTAAAGAAGTATTGTGATGTATATATGACTATAAACTATCTGGTATAGTTTAGTCAAGTTAAGGACATAAGCTGTGAAGTGAAACAACAATATAAATCTGATAGGGCTGATTGAAATAGTATAGCAACCCACCCACCCACCCCGGTAATTACCTAAATTACATACTTTGGAACTAGTTTCGGTGCTGTTAGCTTAAGCCTTTCAATAATACATGCTTGTTTAAATACAAGATGAAAAAGAATAAAGTGCAATTATAAATGTTGAGGACAGAATCCGATCACGAAATGGGTTCATTAGAATAACTCTGTGTGCCTACACGTTGGATCCAGGTTAAATCAGTTAGTAAAAAAAATGCACGATTAAACAGTTTGATTTTAAAGAACATCAAACTAGATCCATAATATTTCATCTGAAATGTTCTAAAGACGATAGGTAGATATGTAGGTATAGTAATACCTGTGGATAAAACTACCCTGTCAATAAGACTGACTTAATAAAAAATATTTATACGACACATTCTTGAATCTGATTCCTCTGATATGCATAGATATTTGCCAGAGAGTCATCCACAGTTAAAGGAAAATAAAATGGTTATAAGAAGAATTGGATTAATGCTCTACACTGTCCCAACTTCTTTCTAAAACTGAGGGGCAGCTGAAGGAAAATGCTCTCCAGCCCATCATAATCTATATAAATAAAAATGTAAAATAGTTTGTGCAAAGCCACTAATCTCAGAAAGTACTGAATCGATCGACACCAAATGACAGGGAGAAATACAGTAGGTAGGTAGGTAGAGGGATAGAGAGAGAGAGGGAAAAATACAGTAGGTAGGTAGAGAGGGTGAGAGGGGGAGAAATGCAATAGGTAGGTAGGTAGGTAGAGGGATAGAGCGAGAGAGGGAAAATAGGTAGGTAGGTAGAGAGAGAGAGAGAGGGAGAAATACAGTAAGTAGGTAGGTAGAGGGATAAAGAGAGAGAGAGGGAAAATACAGTAGGTAGGTGGGTAGGTAGAGAGCAGTGGTGGGTTTCTGCAAGCTCGCACCTACTCGCGAGAGCCGGTTGGTGAAATTTAGAGAACCGGTGAGAGGGGGTTCCACCGGCGTACCTGGAAGTAAATCTGGCCCGCCGCTGCCAGTGACCCAATGGGAAGGGAAAGGAAGGGAAGGAAAGGAAAGGAAAGGAAAGGAAAGAAAAAGAAAGAAAGAAAGAAAGAAAGAAAGAAAGAAAGAAAGAATGAATTTATCATCACAATTGAGTCCAAAATTTTGGTTGCTAAGCAAGAGCGTTGTTAAATGAGTTTCACCACATTTTAAAAGGTGGCCACTCCCACCCTGTCATATGACTGCCAAGCCACACCCACAAAATAGGCCACACCTACAGAGTAGGTTCTAAAAAATTTGAAACCCACCACTGGTAGAGGGATAGAGAGAGAGAGGGAATATACAGTAGGTAGGTAGATAGGTAGAGAGAGAGGGGGGGATACAGTAGGTAGGTAGAGGGATAGAGAGAGAGAGGGAAAATAGGTAGGTAGGTAGAGAGAGAGAGAGGGAGAAATACGGTAGGTAGGTAGGTAGGTAGGTAGAGGGATAGTGACAGGGAGAAATACAGTAGGTAGGTAGGTAGAGGGATAGAGAGAGGGGGGAGAAATACAGTAGATAGGTAGGTAGGTAGGTAGGTAGGTAGGTAGGTAGGTAGGTAGGTAGAGGAATAGAGAGAGAGAGGGAAAATACAGTAGGTAGGTTGGTAGAGAGAGAGAGAGGGAGAGAGTATCAACAGTAGAGATTCAAGTTTCTAGGTTCTATAATATCTCAAGACTTAAAATGGACACCTAACCTCAAAAATGTCATCAAAAAAAAAAAACAAAGAATGTTCTTCCTGCAACTCAGAAAGCTCAGACTGCCCAAAGAGCTGCTGATACAGTTCTACAAGGAATTATTGATTCTGTCATTTCTATAACTGTCTGGTTTGGCACTTTAACCAAACAAGACAGACATAGACTTCAACTGTTAGTTAGAACTGCGGAAAAAAAACAATTGCTATCAGCCTGCCTTCTATTGAGGACCTGTATGCTGCACGAGCAAGAAAGAGGGCTGTGAAAATATCTATAGATCAGTGGTGGGTTGCTCCCGGTTTGGCCCGCATCGGGCGAACTGGTAGTGGCGGTGGCAGGAAACTCTGCCCACCTTCCCAGATGCTTCTGTGCATGTGTAGAAGTGTTGCATGCACACATAAGCGTGCACGCATGCACAAGCGAACTGGTAGTAAATAAAATTGAAAACCACTGCTATAGACCCCTCACATCCTGGACATAAACTGTTTCAACTTCTCTTAAGATGACACTATAGGACATTGCACACCAAAACAACTAGACACAAGGACAGTTTTTCCTCCCATGCCATCACTCTGCTAAACAAGTAATTCCCACAACACTGGCAAACTATCTAGTAGGGCTGCATTACTATTGTCCTTCTCATCTTTCCCATTACCTATTTCTTTATTTTCTTATTACTATAACTTGGTTGCTTGTACCTTATGATTTATATTAATTGTTTTATTCAGTATCCTTGTATGATTTATTTTGATTTATGACTATCACTAAGTGGTGTATCTTATAATAATTTAAAGATAATTTATGATGAATGTATTTTATGATTATTATCATCATGATTTATCACTTGTTGCTTGTATGTACACATACACTGCTGGTATGTACACTTGTTGCTTGTATGTACACTGCATCAGAGATAAATTCCTTGTGTGTCCAATCACACTTGGCCAATAAAGAATTCTATTCTGTTCTGTTCTATCCTACCCTATCCTATTCCCTTCCCTTCAATTCCCTTCCTTTCCATTCTATTCTGTAAATATTCTTCAGAATCGTAGGTGTTTTGAATATTCGTCAAAAACTGGTACTACTTCTGCATTGTGGGCAGACTTACACACATGTAATAAATAGCACAAAATCATTTTGCTTTTGCTTTTTCATTTGTTGCAGTTAAAATCAAAATCAAGGATGCAGTTCCCTAATATTTTTTCACACGGGGATTGAAATAGGAAAAAAGAAATTGCATTAGCGTGTTTTGAACATACAAACTGAGGAAACAAATACTTGAAATTCTGAAGTATAATACATAAATCTCAAGAAAAACTGAGATGCCCGTATATAAATTTTGGTAGAACTGCATTTCAAATGTAGTCATCTAGTTTTTATATCCCTAAACTGCATCTTAACAATATTTATTAATTTTTTAAAAACGTATGTGCTATTCTACTAGGATGGTTATAAGAAAAATTAGAGGATGAATGAACTCATGCATGGCATGGGAAAAAAAGGAGACACGGAAAAGTATCTTTTCCCCCTGGGAATCATTCAATGAAACTAAGTGGTGGTATACTCAGATTGGACAAAATTGAATACTATTTCACACAAACAACAATGGGATTCAGTTCCTTAAAAGACAGTAATGACTGATAACTTAAATGGCTTAAAAAAGAGACTCAGCAAACCATGCTGAATAAAACTAAAGATACCTAGTTATGACAGCTGTATATTACTTCCAGTATGAGAAGCAGTACACTGCTGAATGCTTGTTGCTAAGGGAACAATAGGTAGAGGCTCTGGTCATATCTTGCTTGCGGCTTTTTCATGCAATTTGGGTATCAGTTATTTGATAGTATATAAACCCCCGATATTTTATTTATTATCTTAAATCTTTGCATCATAAATACTTTGCCATACGAATAAAGTGTTCTTTCTTTTTAAAAAAACAACACCAATTAAGCATCATTTTAATACTGCAAGTTTTAGAATGGTATTTAAATCTTAAACTTACCTGTTTAGGCCAGCCCAAATGTAATGGCCCCAAGGGAAAAGCTGGAAAATCACACTTCCTCTGATATTGCAGCTTTGACCAAAGAGAGGAAGAAAGTAATAATCAGTTGTGGAAAGATGAAACCTGAAAGGCAGAAGGGCTAATAGTATAATGGACCTCTAAATGGAAAACGTTTGGGGCAAATTTATTAACAGGAACACAGAGAACAATTGTCACACTTTATAATATTTGAGAAATGCATGTTTTCATTTCCAGGGTCAGAGAAATCCATTACATGATGGAATTACATGAATTTATGAATTGCCATTCATTAATTCAATACAAAATATGCAGTTGGGTCTCATAGACATTCATCATATGTTTTGCATTAAATGTTAAATTTGGTTGCTATTTTCTTCTAAACATTTCCTTAATCATTTGATGCATGCCAAATGATTCTTAATTAACGTGTTCTCCCAAAAAATTACAATTGGCCTATATGGGGCCTGATTTTTAGTAAAAAAAAACCTGTATATTTTAAGACATAAACTTACATCTGAAAATATTTTTATTATTATTATTTTATTGGTGTTTTTTTTAACAATAATCAATTCATGAATTGATTATAATTTTTTGGGGTTTCATATCTGATCATTATCAAAAGCCATACATGAGCTCATGGTTGCACTACTCTTCTCCTATTGCCTGCCGGCCTAATTCATGGCTGCTGTAATCTAGCATTCTGTTTTACAAAATACTTCAAAGTAAGGGTATTAATATTATTTATACATTGTTAAAAGTCATTGCACCACCAGGTAAAATAGCACTAAAATCCTCAAGGGATGAAAGTCAAAAACAAAATAAAAACCAATAACGTGAAAGTATGCAGAAGAACATGTGCAGAGTGTATGATGGTTAATTGACTCTCATACTATATTTCCCCTGTTATTTTGCCGCCTTGTGGTATATCCGGATTTGTCTCCCTGTGTGTGTGTGCGTGTGTGTGCGTATGCGTGTTCTTGAAAAGGATACACCTAGCATTTGGGGACTGATGCCAAAAGTATATATTCTCAATATTCCCAAGGCCATCCCAGCTGCCTACCTAAAACAAATGGGCTTCTATATAGGGCAGCAACGCTATAGGAAGATGATGGAAACTAAGGCATCATTTCATACTGTGAGAAGAATGTAATGATAAACGACTCCAATATTTTACCAAGAAAATCATATGGATAAACAGTGACTGATGATATAGTGCTGGGTGATCAGCTTCTCAGGTCAGAGCACTCAAAACTCCACCGAGGAAGAGCTGAGAATCGCTAATGGTGCAGTGAGTTGTTAGATTAAAGCCTGTGGGGCATCTAGTTACTGATGCTGTGAATAGTGGAAAATAAAATCCAAAACTGCAAAGACAGAATTATAACGGGAACATGGAATGTAAGAAGCATTTATGTGGAAAAGCTCAATATGGTGAAAAATTCAACGAATTGATTACAGGTAGTCTTCCACTTGCAATCACAGCCGAGACCAGGATTTCTGTTGCTAAGCAAGGCAGTTGTTAAGTGAGCCACATCTGATTTGCAACCTTTTATTTTTCCAACGTTCAGCGATACACTGAAGATGTTAAGTGAAACATGTGGCCACCCATCAAATCTGGCTTCCCCAATTGACTTTGCTTGCTTGCCAGAAGTCAGCTGGGAGGGTCATAAATGGCAACCACATGACCCCGGGATGCTGCGACCATCATAAGTACATGCCATTTGCCAAACTCACAAATTTTAAACCAGTGGCTGTGCAGATGCTGTGACGTCCATCACTGTGAGGACTGGTCATTGCTTTCTTTCAGTGCTGTTGTACCTTTAAACCATCACCAAATTAATGGCTATAAATTGAGGGCTACCTGTATATTCTCAACATCTCAGCCAAATTGTAATGGATTGGAACTGGACATTTTCCGTCAGTCAATCATATTGTCTACTATTCAGGAGATGAGAAACGAAGAAAGGATGGTATTAGTGTCATGGTCAGGCAGGTTACAGCATTGTATAATGCACGTAATGATCAAAGAGTATCCGTTAACCTCCACAGACAACTCTTTGACAATTATCACAAAGGGTTGTCTGCTCTATGCCTGATGAGTAGCTAAGCAGTTTTATAGTCAATTTCTTGACAGCAGGATGTGCTTTGTGTTGTTGGAGAGTGGAATAGCAAAACTGGGAATAAAGGTAGTCCTCAATTTGCAACAGTTCCTTAGTGACCATTCAAAGTTACAACGGCAGTGAAAAGAAGTGACTTATGATTATTTTTCACAGTTATGACCTTTCCAGCAACTCCATGATCATGTGATCAAAATTCAGATGTTTGGCAAGGGATGATTGTGGAGCAAATCACCAATTGTTGTGTGCAGGTTCTAAGTTCTAAGCAGAAGAAAGCCAGCCTGTTTGCATGATATGATCTTATGTATATATGTTCCATTTTTGAGGAAAATATCAGCATCCCTTGAAGTCCTGAACCTAATGGCTAGGGAACAAGAGAACTGTGAAGTGAGCTTAAAGTAGCTGGCAAGGATGAACGTGAAAAGAGGTTGTCAAAGGTAATAAAACAGAAGAAAGAAAACTAAATGTCAGAAGAAAGCATGAACATCGCCAAGAAGAGTAGAGAAGTCGATGCGTATGCAAAACAAAGAACTTGGGACAGAATGTAAAAATAAAATTTCAGAAAACTATTCTGAAAGAGACAAGGAGCAATACTATCACATTCATAAAGGCATTAAAGATGAAACAACCACTGAAAAAACAAAGAAAATCTTCTAAATTTCCAGTGTCTTAATGGTATGCTAAAGGAAGTCAATGGCAGGTAATAATTGATGTACAGAAGCTCAAATAAAGATAGCAGTACATTGAAATGTTATACAGTAGAGATCTTAACATCCAAGATGTCTTAAAGCAAGAGTCCCCAACTCCTGGGTCCACTGCTGGGTCCACTACCAGGTCATGGCCTATTTGGAATTGGGCCACACATATGGCTGACTGGCATGCAGCTCAAATTGGGCAAGTGGCGGTCCAGTGGGGAATAATGCGCATGTGTACTGGCCTGCCATTTGTGTGCCCCAGTTTCCCTCTCTCCCACTCAGCCTGGCCGCCAAGCCACAAAGATTGGAGACCACTGTCTTAAAAGATATTCCCTACTTACAACTACTAGAAGATAAAATGATATTGGCACTTTGGTTATTCTGAAGTCAGAAGGCTATAGGAATTGATGAAATATCTATAGAAATATGGCAAGCAAAAGGAGAATAATCAGTAAAGGTTCTAACCAAACTATGCCAGAAGATCTGGAGAATTACACAGTGGTCAACAGATTTGGGAGAGGTCAATCTACATATCATTTTTAAAGAAAGAAGATTTAACAGTGTTTTCAAACTATTATAAAAGATCCTTAGTTTCACATTGTAACAAAAAAAATGCTTAAGATTGTCTAATGCAAATCAGAATACTATGGGGAAGGGGGAGATGCCAGTTATTCAAGCCCATTTTAGAAATGCAGAGGAACAAGACACATTATTGCTGATACATGCTGAATAATTGAGAAGGACAAAGAATACCAAAAGAAGTCAATGTGTGTTTCATTAACAATAGAAAAGTCTTTGAGTGTGTCAACCATGTCAAACTGGAATGTGCTTAGGAAAAGGAAATCCCAGAACATCTTTGTTCTCACCCACATACAGGACAAGAAGCCACAGTGAATAGCAAGAGACTATTTGCAGTCAGGAAAGAAGTGAAGCAAGGCTGTATTTCCTTCCTTCCTTCCTTCCTTCCTTCCTTCCTTCCTTCCTTCCTTCCTTCCTTCCTTCCTTCCTTCCTACCTACCTACCTACCTACCTACCTACCTACCTAGCAGTAGTGGGTTCTGGATCCATTCCAACCGTTAAGATTAGAACGGGGCTGGCATCACCCATATGGGCGCGCACATACACGTGCATGCATCGTACCTACTTGCAATGCTTCCGCAAGCATCCGCAATGCTCCAGCTGCTTGGTGGAGCATCGCACAGGTGCTGTATGTGCCATGCACGTGTGTGGAAGCACCAAAAGCTTAAAGCACAGGTAAGGAATGAGGGCAGGCAGAAGGGCCCTCTGGAGCACCATCCTGGAATGGTATCCAGTGCTCCGGGCAGGCTCTGGTACGCCTGTACCGGGGCGTACCGCCTGCAACCCCCCACTGCTACCTACCTACCTACCTGCCTGCCTACCTACCTACCTACTAACCTATATACACACATGTATTGAGGAAGACTAAATTGGAAGAAAATGAGAGTGGTTTCTAAACTGAAGGAAGAAATACCAATATCCTCTGCTACTCTGATAATATTACACTGATAGCTCACTCCTTTCCTATCTTGCGTATCGGTTTTACATGCACAAATTCATTTTGTGCCACTTGAGCCTATTCCTTGATTGAGAGGACTGTTCTCAGTCATTGGTGCCTTAGTCACTTTCTGTCTGGACTAAAGTAATGTGCTCTACATGGGGCTGTCCTTGAAAATCTTTTGGCAGCTTCAAATGGTCTAGAAAGCTGTGGCACATGCAGTTTTGAATGCACTGTGATGTGCCCATATAACTTCAATGCTGTATGTGAACTGCTCTGGTTTCCAGTAGGTTTCTGAGTGTAATTCATTGTGCTGGTTGTTATCTCTGGAGGGCACGGGATAGAGGTTGCTCCTCTATCCTAGTCCTATTAGACCTTTCAGCGGCTTTCAATACCATCGACCATGGTATCATTGCACCGACTGGGGGGATTGGGGGTGAGAGGCACCATTTTATGGTGGTTCTCATCCTACCTCTCTGGTCGGTCGCAATGGGTGTTGGCAGGAGGGCAGAGGTCGGCCCCGAGGCCCCTCACATGTGGGGTTCCTCAGGGGTCGGTGCTCTCACCACTTCTGTTCAACACCTACATGAAGCCGCTGGGCGAGATCATCCGTGGTTTTGGGGTGGAATACCATCTGTACGCTGATGACACTCAGCTGTACATATCCACCCCAAACCACCCCAACGATGCTGTCGAGGTGCTGTCCCGGTGTCTGGAGGCCGTATGGGTTTGGATGGGTAGTAACAAGCTCAAGCTCAACCCGTCCAAGACCGAGTTGCTGTGGTTTCCGGCACACCGGTTCAGTCAGGTAAGTCCAACACTGTCCATTGGGGGCGAACAACTGGCCCCTGTGGAGAGGGCGCGCAACTTGGGTGTCCTCCTGGATTCCAGGCTGTCCATGGAGGATCATGTGACGGCCGTGGCCAGGGGGGCGTTTTATCAGGTACGCTTGATACGCCAGTTGCGCCCCTTACTGGACCGGGTGGCCCTTCGCACAGTCACTCAAGCACTTGTGACATCCCGGCTGAACTACTTTAACGCTCTCTACATGGGGCTCCCCTTGAGGTGCACTCGAAGGTTACAGTTAGTCCAGAATGCGGCCGCGCGGGTGATTATGGGTGCCTCAAGGCAAGCCCACATAACACCGATCCTGCGCGAGCTGCACTGGCTACCTGTGGCCTTTCGGGTGCGCTTCAAGGTGCTGACGACCATCTTTAAATCGCTCCATGGCTCGGGGCCTAACTACATACGAGACCGCCTCCTGCCCCATACATCCCTTCGACCGATCTGCTCCCACAGAGAGGGCCTTCTCCGGGTACCGTCGGCCGGGCAATGCCGGTTGGCGACGCCCAGAGGAAGGGCCTTCTCTGTGGCAGGCCCAGCCCTCTGGAACGACCTGCCCCCCGATCTACGTACCACCTCGGACCTCCGCCTCTTCCGCCAGCGCCTCAAAATGTATTTATTCCAACAAGCCGGCCTAGCATAACCCCCCGTTTCTGACTTTTATTTGTATAAATTTTAATTTATAGGGTTTTATAAGGGTTTTAGCACAGGATATAATTTAATAATTTTTAATGTATTTTTGTAATTATGTATGGTTTTTTAATATTGCCTGTGCGCCACCCTGGGTCCTTTTTAGGAGAAGGTGCGGGGTATAAATTTGATAAATAAATTTGATAAATAAATCTTTAAAGGTTTAAATGGCAGGGGCAGGTTACTTGCAGGATTACCTGTCTCCAGTCATTTTGATCCATCCCACCAGACCTGGCAGAGCGGGCATGCTCCAGTGAAGGAATTGGGTATACCTTCTCTTTGGGGTACCTGCCCTATGAAACCCCCCCTCTGATATTTGGCCCCAACCTTACTGGCCTTTTAGAACTTGGTTTTTCTCCTAGGTGTTGGAGCCCATTATGTGAGCTTGTGGTTTTGTAGGAGATGACCAGATTGCACCCAAGGGAGGGGTCAAATGCATAATCAGTCATGAGTTCCTCAATGTCCAAAGAAATTTAAGTCATCCCACCTTGAATTCCTTCTACTCTTATCTCCCACTAATTTCTCTTGGCCATTAGTAGTTCAGATTCTTGTAGAAAGCTCACAAAACTTCAATACATCTTTATATCCATTTGAACTGTCTGGATATCCTTATTTTCCTGGTGCTTGACAGGTTTATACTTTACAGAATTTGTAAGGGTATATTGACATGCCTTTTAATTGGCTGCCTTTTATTTTTTATACTATGTTTATGCCTTTTTTTGTTAGCCACCTAAAGGTATTGATTAAGATGGCTGCTATATACATTTTAATAATAACATAATTAAAAAATAAACAGACAATGAAGATATTAAAATAGTGGATGACTTCTACAACTGATTACTAACAGTAAAGGAACAAGCAGCAGAGAAATAGCATATAGATGAGCAATTGTAGGTTAGCAATGAAGGACTTGGCAAAGATATTCAGATGCAGTGACATGTCTGTATCTACAAAGATCAGAATCATGCAGGTAGTAGTTTTTCTCTGTCACTCTATGGAAGTAAAAGTGGTCTTTGAAGAATCAGGATAGAAAATTGATGCTTTGAAATGTGGTTTTGGAGAAGACTCTGAAGAATACCATATACGGTCAATAAAGTAAGCAAATGCATCATAGAACAAATTAATTCAGAGTTCTCATTTGAGGTACAAATGGTCAGGCTCAAATTATCATATTTAGAGATGTTATTTGAATAAGTGTACAATATGGAGAAAGATGGAAGGAAATAGATAAATTGGTTTGATTCCAGTAACAATGGGTACTCAATTGCAAGATTTGAAGGGCTAGTTTAGGAACTGAACATCAAAGCAGGTCTATCTACGTGGTAATTAAATGCTGACATAATTTGATGGCATATAATCAATCAACAACCAATCTGATGGCAACAATTCTATCCTACTCAATTTAGCAATAAATTTTATCAGATTCCCAAGGTCTTCTTGTTTGCAGATGTCAATAGATATTTCATGCACTCTTTCCTTTCATGTTTGGCAAGTAGATTTGATCCGTTTGAAATAGTAAAGTAGTAGCATTATCTGTTAGCTGCTTGAATTTTGTTTTTATTTATTTGTCCAATTTACTGTATATAGCTACCCATTTGTTTAATGATAATTTATCTAATGATAGTTTAATGATTTTGACAATAACTGAGTTAGTTTCACGCATATGTGTAACTTCAGTACCATTAATGTGATCACTGCTTGCTGATGGGATTTCTGTTGTAAAACATAACAAAGAATTTTACAAGTATCCATACATCATTGTCTTCGACTTGGAAACCATTCCTCAATATTTTTCTACCAATCTCATCAGAGAAAATCCAGTAAGTAGGAGAAGACAGATAGATTGTGCAGAATATTTTTATCGGGACCACTGGGAGCATGTGATGTGACAGCATCCTCTAGGACAGGGGTGTCAAACTCAAGGCCCGGAGGCTGGATCTGGCCTGTAGGGTGCATAGATCTGGCCCACAGGGCCACCCTGGAAACAGCAAAGGACTGGCCCATGGTGCCTCTGCCAGCGAAAATTTCTCTGGCAGAGGGTTGCAGGAGGCTGTTACAGCCAAAAATGGAGCCTGTTTTTGCTGGCAGAGTGCTTGGGCCCCCACAGGCACCCCTGACACGAGTGACTTCAAGCTAGCCACAACCACCCTGGCTATGCCTACCTTGCTCCCCAATCAAGCACAACACTGATGCGGCCCTCAATGAAATCAAGTTTGACACCCTTGCTCTAGGACTATTTTAATATCATGGCACTATATCAGTACTGATGTTACTGCATGAGCAGCAACTTTTTTAGTTCTATTTAGACTAAATGAAATACAAAACTGTATTAGGTTCCTCTCACCTACTTTATTAGTAAAGGGATTCCCTTCAGTGCAGTCAGTAATATTTCCCCCTCTGGCTCTTGATATTTATGTGGAATCTAATGGTGAATCTAGGGATGGATTATAATCAAAGAGATTATGCAAGTTGCCCTGAGCTCTTAACTTCTGATGCGATTGAAAGAAAGGAGCTTTTAGAATTTAATGATAATCTGAGCATTTGTGATATATTATAAATCATCACAGAAGGAGAATTAGGCCAGATTTTAGATTTGAATAGTACTACTTTCCAATCATTTCAGGATTTCATATTAGCAAAGTAAGTAACACGGATCTATGGCCCGATCAGCAGATTGCATGCCAGGTACTACTAATTTTTCACTGATAAAAGAAGTCTCAAAATGTACAAGGTAAACCTCAATGCTATGATTTTCAGACATGGAAAACAATGATAACAATATGCATGCTGCTGAGGTACTATGAGGATTAATTAGCTGTGGCTTTGCAGATGAAAAGAGCTCAATGTTATTAAAACAAGATAAAGTGTCCTGAAGGAGGGGACTGTGGCATTAGTAAGGTTGCACCGATGGCTCATAGGTCTTCATCATTTCATTGCTTAGAAAAAGACAACATTTCCAAGGCATGGATCAGAATATATTGGCTATTCCATTAGCTCAGGGGTCCCCAACCTTTGCAACTTTAAGTCTGAAGGACTTCAGCTCCCAGAATTCTCCAGCCAGCTTTGCTGAAGTCCTTCAGACTTAAAGTTGCAAAGGTTGGGGACCTCTGAGCTAATGGAATAGCCGATATATTCTGATAAGGTTGGGGATGCCTGCATTAGTTCAAAGTCTACCAGTCCTAAAATTTGAGACTAAACCAAACAGTACAAGTTCTTGAAAATGAAAAGAAGAAACACAACTGATTCTGAAAACAGCGGATTATTTTTTTTAAAATAGTATTGACGGAAGTCATTTTCACTACAGTTCCATGTTGTGAAAGTTTGCCTGTATAATTAATAATTAAAATTATTAGGACAATTTATAATTAAAATGATCAAAACAAGAATACTTCCAACTTTCTTGAAGTAATGCCAATTTGATAGGAGAGGCATTTTATTGCCACAAGATTCTGACTTACTTTCTTTTTGAATTATTCAGGGGGAGGGGAAGCTGCTGGCAAGGTTTTTTTTTTTTTTGAAAAACAAATGGGAGGCAAGGCAAAAATGAATTTAATTATAATCTAGAGCTGTAACTAAAATAATTTCACAGGGATTACCAGAGGACATTAATGTCTCAACAATAGTTGGTGACTACATATTTGATTATTCTGTCCCTGATCAGAGCCTTAGTCCTCCCCCATAGGCTTTTTTTAATAACAATTTTTATTGGTTTTTACAAATTTTATAATAGGGAAAATGGTATGTAGGATATAGGAAAGATATTTTAGGGCTTCCATGTCGGAGGTGGTGGTCGCCTCCGGGGTTCCATACAAAGAGTAAGTTTTTTTCTTCGGCATAAGGTGGAAGGGAATACATATATATCATATCATAAATTACATGCATTCAATCATTTGTTTCTATTGACATCCGTAAGGATTACACTATGTAAAAGAAAATCATTTTTGTGATCTGAGTCTTTTAGCTATTGTGTCTTCTTCTTCCTTCCTGCCAGTGGGCGGAGCCATGGCCCCTCCCGTTCCCCCATTTTCATCCTCCAGGGTTGAGGAGTGTTTTTTAAGAAAAGCTTCCGCCTCTTCAATTGTTTTAATTCTTGTTCTCCCCCCCTCCCGGAACACCAACTTCAGGCATTAACCATTTGAACCACACCCCCTTTTTATATAATTTTTTGGATAAGGAGGAATACTTCCTCCGAATCTCTCGAATCTTTTTTGGGATCTGTTTCAAAATAGCAATCTCATTCTGCATATATATCAGAGCGCCATCTCTCTGTGCTCTCAGAATCTCATCCCTTATTGACCTTCTTACAAATTTGATATGTATCTCTCTGGGTACGTCATTTATTCTGGCATATGCTGAATTAATTCTGTAAATCAGGTCAATGTCCCCCCAAATATATTCCTTACTCTTTTTAGTATAATCTGCTAAAATTGTAGACATTAAATCTTCTGAAGGTAATTCAGGAACATTTTGAAACCTTAAAAAATAAGACATTCTTTCAAAATCCATTCTAGACATATGACCAGCAAAAATATAAATTCCATAAAGTCCAGAGAGAAAAAATTTACAATCAAGTCCAGTGAAAAAAGAAGGCACACAATAGGAGAAATCCCGAGAGTCACTGAGATGGCATGTGTATAAGTTTTGCAGTGCTGTAAAAATGAAGGAACGTTTAAAAAGTAAGCAAAAAAGTTTCTTACTGGGAACAAAGAAGCGCCATTTTTCCGCCTCTTTGGCGTTTGAGAAGAGTTAGTGAAAGTCCATTTCTGCTGTAGCAAGATTCAGATACAAAGTATCAACCGCGAATCCACATTTAGCAAAAACTTTCATTTTTACTTGTTAGATAACCGGATGTTACTTTCTCCCTCTCCCCATGCCCGGGGAGCATTTTAAATCGCCGCTTGTTCCGAGAGGTTTTTTTTTTTAACAAACTCCCCCCTCTATTCTTCTTTTTAAAAAGTTGAAAACATTCAAAAATTCAGAAACCAACTCACAAGCAACTCTGTTGCAACGGAGCCTTGGCACTTCCACCAACTCCAGCTTTTCAGCCCGCTGCTTCAAGTTCTGCGGTTCCAGCGATCCTTCGGCGAGGGGAACTCTTCCCCCCGCAGTCTGTTCTCCAGCTCCTGGAGCGAAGCAGGAACAACCCCCCCGACCACCGTCGGGATGGGGGGTTTCACCGCAAGCCGCTCGTACGGTTGGGGCTCTCTACAAGAGCTCCATACCCCCGAAAGGGCCACTAGAGAAAACTAGCGGCGGACGTGTCAGAAAACACGACCGTCACCTCCAGAAGGTGGAAGCGGTCTCTCCTCCCCCATAGGCTTTTATTCACAAAATAAAGTTAAAAAGTTTTTCCTCAATGATTATTGAAATAAGTTTTGGTTATATTAGAAGACCAGATATTTCTCCCTCCCGCTCTATGTTTTGGGGATATTATTCAATGTTAGACAATAGGCTGAAAAAAAAAACTCCTTGAAAAGGAGCATGGAAACCTATGTCCATCAAAATAAAAAATGTAGAGTTGTATAGACCAATAATTGTATCTTCATAGCAATAGTACTTAGACTTATAAACCACTTCATAGTGCTGTATAGCCCTCTCTGAGTGGTTTACAGAGTCAGCATAATGCCCGACAGTCTGAGTCCTCATTTTACCAACCTTGGAAGGATGGAAGGCTGAGGCAACCTTGAGCTGGTCAGGATCAAATTGCTGACAGTCAGCAGAATTAGCTTGCAATATTGTATTTTAACCACTGTGCCAACATGGTTCTTTCCATAAGTAACCTGGCTAAAGGTGTATGCCCATGAATGCCTAAATCTATGTGATTTATATATACTGTATATAATTGTAACTTTTGGTTTTTGTCTCATTTCAGGGAGTGTAAGAGCTGAAGATGAGGCCCAGAGCAGAGTGCTATTCTTCAAAATTCTGGCTTATGCTGGCGGTCTTAGCAACAACAGGCGGTATGGCTTGGGCTCAAAAGAACCATCCCAGCATTGGCATTGCTGTCATCTTGGTGGGTACCTCTGATGAAGTAGCTATCACAGATGCCCACAAGAAGGATGATTTCCATCACCTCTCTCTCATACCTCGGGTGGAACTCGTTGCCATGAATGAAACAGATCCCAAGAGCATCATCACCCGCATCTGCGATATCATGTCTGAACGGAGGGTGCAAGGTGTGGTGTTTGCTGATGATACTGACCAGGAAGCTATTGCCCAGATCCTGGACTTCATTTCTGCCCAGACCCTAACACCCATTCTAGGAATCCATGGAGGCTCTTCTATGATCATGGCAGACAAGGTAAATTATAGGTTATTGCACTGTAAATTCTAAGGGCTGTTTTCCATTATGGTTCTAGATGATATCTAGTGATGTCAATGTTCCCATTATGGATGCAATAGGTTGGAGTTTATATCAATTCAGCAAATATTGTTTTTCTTATTATTCATTTACCAATGCAACAATTCACAAAATTATACCATAGACAGACAGACAGACAGAATCAGAGCAAGAGAAAACATGCTACTGATTTGAAAATTATCTAGAGACAATTTTAAAGATCTTGATTTTTCCAAGTTTTACAAAGCTGCTGGGAAGCTATTGCTTACAATTTTTTTTTTAAAAACCCAGATTATCTTCATGTAATGTTTAATTTAAAAGATATGAATTACAAGAATGCTATCAATGCAGA